>OX155892.1:20249307-25489705 GCA_944588485.1 Phosphuga atrata
TAGACAGACAAGACTAGACAGACAAGACTAGACAGACAAGACTAGACAGACAAGACTAGACAGACAAGACTAGACAGACAAGACTAGACAGACAAGACTAGACAGACAAGACTAGACAGACAAGACTAGACAGACAAGACTAGACAGACAAGACTAGAAGACAGACAAGACTAGACAGACAAGAAGACAGACAAGACTAGACAGACAAGACTAGACAGACAAGACTAGACAGACAAGACTAGACAGACAAGACTAGACAGACAAGACTAGACAGACAAGACTAGACAGACAAGACTAGACAGACAAGACTAGACAGACAAGACTAGACAGACAAGACTAGACAGACAAGACTAGACAGACAAGACTAGACAGACAAGACTAGACAGACAAGACTAGACAGACAAGACTAGACAGACAAGACTAGACAGACAAGACTAGACAGACAAGACTAGACAGACAAGACTAGACAGACAAGACTAGACAGACAAGACTAGACAGACAAGACTAGACAGACAAGACTAGACAGACAAGACTAGACAGACAAGACTAGACAGACAAGACTAGACAGACAAGACTAGACAGACAAGACTAGACAGACAAGACTAGACAGACAAGACTAGACAGACAAGACTAGACAGACAAGACTAGACAGACAAGACTAGACAGACAAGACTAGACAGACAAGACTAGACAGACAAGACTAGACAGACAAGACTAGACAGACAAGACTAGACAGACAAGACTAGACAGACAAGACTAGACAGACAAGACTAGACAGACAAGACTAGACAGACAAGACTAGACAGACAAGACTAGACAGACAAGACTAGACAGACAAGACTAGACAGACAAGACTAGACAGACAAGACTAGACAGACAAGACTAGACAGACAAGACTAGACAGACAAGACTAGACAGACAAGACTAGACAGACAAGACTAGACAGACAAGACTAGACAGACAAGACTAGACAGACAAGACTAGACAGACAAGACTAGACAGACAAGACTAGACAGACAAGACTAGACAGACAAGACTAGACAGACAAGACTAGACAGACAAGACTAGACAGACAAGACTAGACAGACAAGACTAGACAGACAAGACTAGACAGACAAGACTAGACAGACAAGACTAGACAGACAAGACTAGACAGACAAGACTAGACAGACAAGACTAGACAGACAAGACTAGACAGACAAGACTAGACAGACAAGACTAGACAGACAAGACTAGACAGACAAGACTAGACAGACAAGACTAGACAGACAAGACTAGACAGACAAGACTAGACAGACAAGACTAGACAGACAAGACTAGACAGACAAGACTAGACAGACAAGACTAGACAGACAAGACTAGACAGACAAGACTAGACAGACAAGACTAGACAGACAAGACTAGACAGACAAGACTAGACAGACAAGACTAGACAGACAAGACTAGACAGACAAGACTAGACAGACAAGACTAGACAGACAAGACTAGACAGACAAGACTAGACAGACAAGACTAGACAGACAAGACTAGACAGACAAGACTAGACAGACAAGACTAGACAGACAAGACTAGACAGACAAGACTAGACAGACAAGACTAGACAGACAAGACTAGACAGACAAGACTAGACAGACAAGACTAGACAGACAAGACTAGACAGACAAGACTAGACAGACAAGACTAGACAGACAAGACTAGACAGACAAGACTAGACAGACAAGACTAGACAGACAAGACTAGACAGACAAGACTAGACAGACAAGACTAGACAGACAAGACTAGACAGACAAGACTAGACAGACAAGACTAGACAGACAAGACTAGACAGACAAGACTAGACAGACAAGACTAGACAGACAAGACTAGACAGACAAGACTAGACAGACAAGACTAGACAGACAAGACTAGACAGACAAGACTAGACAGACAAGACTAGACAGACAAGACTAGACAGACAAGACTAGACAGACAAGACTAGACAGACAAGACTAGACAGACAAGACTAGACAGACAAGACTAGACAGACAAGACTAGACAGACAAGACTAGACAGACAAGACTAGACAGACAAGACTAGACAGACAAGACTAGACAGACAAGACTAGACAGACAAGACTAGACAGACAAGACTAGACAGACAAGACTAGACAGACAAGACTAGACAGACAAGACTAGACAGACAAGACTAGACAGACAAGACTAGACAGACAAGACTAGACAGACAAGACTAGACAGACAAGACTAGACAGACAAGACTAGACAGACAAGACTAGACAGACAAGACTAGACAGACAAGACTAGACAGACAAGACTAGACAGACAAGACTAGACAGACAAGACTAGACAGACAAGACTAGACAGACAAGACTAGACAGACAAGACTAGACAGACAAGACTAGACAGACAAGACTAGACAGACAAGACTAGACAGACAAGACTAGACAGACAAGACTAGACAGACAAGACTAGACAGACAAGACTAGACAGACAAGACTAGACAGACAAGACTAGACAGACAAGACTAGACAGACAAGACTAGACAGACAAGACTAGACAGACAAGACTAGACAGACAAGACTAGACAGACAAGACTAGACAGACAAGACTAGACAGACAAGACTAGACAGACAAGACTAGACAGACAAGACTAGACAGACAAGACTAGACAGACAAGACTAGACAGACAAGACTAGACAGACAAGACTAGACAGACAAGACTAGACAGACAAGACTAGACAGACAAGACTAGACAGACAAGACTAGACAGACAAGACTAGACAGACAAGACTAGACAGACAAGACTAGACAGACAAGACTAGACAGACAAGACTAGACAGACAAGACTAGACAGACAAGACTAGACAGACAAGACTAGACAGACAAGACTAGACAGACAAGACTAGACAGACAAGACTAGACAGACAAGACTAGACAGACAAGACTAGACAGACAAGACTAGACAGACAAGACTAGACAGACAAGACTAGACAGACAAGACTAGACAGACAAGACTAGACAGACAAGACTAGACAGACAAGACTAGACAGACAAGACTAGACAGACAAGACTAGACAGACAAGACTAGACAGACAAGACTAGACAGACAAGACTAGACAGACAAGACTAGACAGACAAGACTAGACAGACAAGACTAGACAGACAAGACTAGACAGACAAGACTAGACAGACAAGACTAGACAGACAAGACTAGACAGACAAGACTAGACAGACAAGACTAGACAGACAAGACTAGACAGACAAGACTAGACAGACAAGACTAGACAGACAAGACTAGACAGACAAGACTAGACAGACAAGACTAGACAGACAAGACTAGACAGACAAGACTAGACAGACAAGACTAGACAGACAAGACTAGACAGACAAGACTAGACAGACAAGACTAGACAGACAAGACTAGACAGACAAGACTAGACAGACAAGACTAGACAGACAAGACTAGACAGACAAGACTAGACAGACAAGACTAGACAGACAAGACTAGACAGACAAGACTAGACAGACAAGACTAGACAGACAAGACTAGACAGACAAGACTAGACAGACAAGACTAGACAGACAAGACTAGACAGACAAGACTAGACAGACAAGACTAGACAGACAAGACTAGACAGACAAGACTAGACAGACAAGACTAGACAGACAAGACTAGACAGACAAGACTAGACAGACAAGACTAGACAGACAAGACTAGACAGACAAGACTAGACAGACAAGACTAGACAGACAAGACTAGACAGACAAGACTAGACAGACAAGACTAGACAGACAAGACTAGACAGACAAGACTAGACAGACAAGACTAGACAGACAAGACTAGACAGACAAGACTAGACAGACAAGACTAGACAGACAAGACTAGACAGACAAGACTAGACAGACAAGACTAGACAGACAAGACTAGACAGACAAGACTAGACAGACAAGACTAGACAGACAAGACTAGACAGACAAGACTAGACAGACAAGACTAGACAGACAAGACTAGACAGACAAGACTAGACAGACAAGACTAGACAGACAAGACTAGACAGACAAGACTAGACAGACAAGACTAGACAGACAAGACTAGACAGACAAGACTAGACAGACAAGACTAGACAGACAAGACTAGACAGACAAGACTAGACAGACAAGACTAGACAGACAAGACTAGACAGACAAGACTAGACAGACAAGACTAGACAGACAAGACTAGACAGACAAGACTAGACAGACAAGACTAGACAGACAAGACTAGACAGACAAGACTAGACAGACAAGACTAGACAGACAAGACTAGACAGACAAGACTAGACAGACAAGACTAGACAGACAAGACTAGACAGACAAGACTAGACAGACAAGACTAGACAGACAAGACTAGACAGACAAGACTAGACAGACAAGACTAGACAGACAAGACTAGACAGACAAGACTAGACAGACAAGACTAGACAGACAAGACTAGACAGACAAGACTAGACAGACAAGACTAGACAGACAAGACTAGACAGACAAGACTAGACAGACAAGACTAGACAGACAAGACTAGACAGACAAGACTAGACAGACAAGACTAGACAGACAAGACTAGACAGACAAGACTAGACAGACAAGACTAGACAGACAAGACTAGACAGACAAGACTAGACAGACAAGACTAGACAGACAAGACTAGACAGACAAGACTAGACAGACAAGACTAGACAGACAAGACTAGACAGACAAGACTAGACAGACAAGACTAGACAGACAAGACTAGACAGACAAGACTAGACAGACAAGACTAGACAGACAAGACTAGACAGACAAGACTAGACAGACAAGACTAGACAGACAAGACTAGACAGACAAGACTAGACAGACAAGACTAGACAGACAAGACTAGACAGACAAGACTAGACAGACAAGACTAGACAGACAAGACTAGACAGACAAGACTAGACAGACAAGACTAGACAGACAAGACTAGACAGACAAGACTAGACAGACAAGACTAGACAGACAAGACTAGACAGACAAGACTAGACAGACAAGACTAGACAGACAAGACTAGACAGACAAGACTAGACAGACAAGACTAGACAGACAAGACTAGACAGACAAGACTAGACAGACAAGACTAGACAGACAAGACTAGACAGACAAGACTAGACAGACAAGACTAGACAGACAAGACTAGACAGACAAGACTAGACAGACAAGACTAGACAGACAAGACTAGACAGACAAGACTAGACAGACAAGACTAGACAGACAAGACTAGACAGACAAGACTAGACAGACAAGACTAGACAGACAAGACTAGACAGACAAGACTAGACAGACAAGACTAGACAGACAAGACTAGACAGACAAGACTAGACAGACAAGACTAGACAGACAAGACTAGACAGACAAGACTAGACAGACAAGACTAGACAGACAAGACTAGACAGACAAGACTAGACAGACAAGACTAGACAGACAAGACTAACAGACAAGACAAGAAGACAGAAGACAGACAAGACTAGACAGACAAGACTAGACAGACAAGACTAGACAGACAAGACTAGACAGACAAGACTAGACAGACAAGACTAGACAGACAAGACTAGACAGACAAGACTAGACAGACAAGACTAGACAGACAAGACTAGACAGACAAGACTAGACAGACAAGACTAGACAGACAAGACTAGACAGACAAGACTAGACAGACAAGACTAGACAGACAAGACTAGACAGACAAGACTAGACAGACAAGACTAGACAGACAAGACTAGACAGACAAGACTAGACAGACAAGACTAGACAGACAAGACTAGACAGACAAGACTAGACAGACAAGACTAGACAGACAAGACTAGACAGACAAGACTAGACAGACAAGACTAGACAGACAAGACTAGACAGACAAGACTAGACAGACAAGACTAGACAGACAAGACTAGACAGACAAGACTAGACAGACAAGACTAGACAGACAAGACTAGACAGACAAGACTAGACAGACAAGACTAGACAGACAAGACTAGACAGACAAGACTAGACAGACAAGACTAGACAGACAAGACTAGACAGACAAGACTAGACAGACAAGACTAGACAGACAAGACTAGACAGACAAGACTAGACAGACAAGACTAGACAGACAAGACTAGACAGACAAGACTAGACAGACAAGACTAGACAGACAAGACTAGACAGACAAGACTAGACAGACAAGACTAGACAGACAAGACTAGACAGACAAGACTAGACAGACAAGACTAGACAGACAAGACTAGACAGACAAGACTAGACAGACAAGACTAGACAGACAAGACTAGACAGACAAGACTAGACAGACAAGACTAGACAGACAAGACTAGACAGACAAGACTAGACAGACAAGACTAGACAGACAAGACTAGACAGACAAGACTAGACAGACAAGACTAGACAGACAAGACTAGACAGACAAGACTAGACAGACAAGACTAGACAGACAAGACTAGACAGACAAGACTAGACAGACAAGACTAGACAGACAAGACTAGACAGACAAGACTAGACAGACAAGACTAGACAGACAAGACTAGACAGACAAGACTAGACAGACAAGACTAGACAGACAAGACTAGACAGACAAGACTAGACAGACAAGACTAGACAGACAAGACTAGACAGACAAGACTAGACAGACAAGACTAGACAGACAAGACTAGACAGACAAGACTAGACAGACAAGACTAGACAGACAAGACTAGACAGACAAGACTAGACAGACAAGACTAGACAGACAAGACTAGACAGACAAGACTAGACAGACAAGACTAGACAGACAAGACTAGACAGACAAGACTAGACAGACAAGACTAGACAGACAAGACTAGACAGACAAGACTAGACAGACAAGACTAGACAGACAAGACTAGACAGACAAGACTAGACAGACAAGACTAGACAGACAAGACTAGACAGACAAGACTAGACAGACAAGACTAGACAGACAAGACTAGACAGACAAGACTAGACAGACAAGACTAGACAGACAAGACTAGACAGACAAGACTAGACAGACAAGACTAGACAGACAAGACTAGACAGACAAGACTAGACAGACAAGACTAGACAGACAAGACTAGACAGACAAGACTAGACAGACAAGACTAGACAGACAAGACTAGACAGACAAGACTAGACAGACAAGACTAGACAGACAAGACTAGACAGACAAGACTAGACAGACAAGACTAGACAGACAAGACTAGACAGACAAGACTAGACAGACAAGACTAGACAGACAAGACTAGACAGACAAGACTAGACAGACAAGACTAGACAGACAAGACTAGACAGACAAGACTAGACAGACAAGACTAGACAGACAAGACTAGACAGACAAGACTAGACAGACAAGACTAGACAGACAAGACTAGACAGACAAGACTAGACAGACAAGACTAGACAGACAAGACTAGACAGACAAGACTAGACAGACAAGACTAGACAGACAAGACTAGACAGACAAGACTAGACAGACAAGACTAGACAGACAAGACTAGACAGACAAGACTAGACAGACAAGACTAGACAGACAAGACTAGACAGACAAGACTAGACAGACAAGACTAGACAGACAAGACTAGACAGACAAGACTAGACAGACAAGACTAGACAGACAAGACTAGACAGACAAGACTAGACAGACAAGACTAGACAGACAAGACTAGACAGACAAGACTAGACAGACAAGACTAGACAGACAAGACTAGACAGACAAGACTAGACAGACAAGACTAGACAGACAAGACTAGACAGACAAGACTAGACAGACAAGACTAGACAGACAAGACTAGACAGACAAGACTAGACAGACAAGACTAGACAGACAAGACTAGACAGACAAGACTAGACAGACAAGACTAGACAGACAAGACTAGACAGACAAGACTAGACAGACAAGACTAGACAGACAAGACTAGACAGACAAGACTAGACAGACAAGACTAGACAGACAAGACTAGACAGACAAGACTAGACAGACAAGACTAGACAGACAAGACTAGACAGACAAGACTAGACAGACAAGACTAGACAGACAAGACTAGACAGACAAGACTAGACAGACAAGACTAGACAGACAAGACTAGACAGACAAGACTAGACAGACAAGACTAGACAGACAAGACTAGACAGACAAGACTAGACAGACAAGACTAGACAGACAAGACTAGACAGACAAGACTAGACAGACAAGACTAGACAGACAAGACTAGACAGACAAGACTAGACAGACAAGACTAGACAGACAAGACTAGACAGACAAGACTAGACAGACAAGACTAGACAGACAAGACTAGACAGACAAGACTAGACAGACAAGACTAGACAGACAAGACTAGACAGACAAGACTAGACAGACAAGACTAGACAGACAAGACTAGACAGACAAGACTAGACAGACAAGACTAGACAGACAAGACTAGACAGACAAGACTAGACAGACAAGACTAGACAGACAAGACTAGACAGACAAGACTAGACAGACAAGACTAGACAGACAAGACTAGACAGACAAGACTAGACAGACAAGACTAGACAGACAAGACTAGACAGACAAGACTAGACAGACAAGACTAGACAGACAAGACTAGACAGACAAGACTAGACAGACAAGACTAGACAGACAAGACTAGACAGACAAGACTAGACAGACAAGACTAGACAGACAAGACTAGACAGACAAGACTAGACAGACAAGACTAGACAGACAAGACTAGACAGACAAGACTAGACAGACAAGACTAGACAGACAAGACTAGACAGACAAGACTAGACAGACAAGACTAGACAGACAAGACTAGACAGACAAGACTAGACAGACAAGACTAGACAGACAAGACTAGACAGACAAGACTAGACAGACAAGACTAGACAGACAAGACTAGACAGACAAGACTAGACAGACAAGACTAGACAGACAAGACTAGACAGACAAGACTAGACAGACAAGACTAGACAGACAAGACTAGACAGACAAGACTAGACAGACAAGACTAGACAGACAAGACTAGACAGACAAGACTAGACAGACAAGACTAGACAGACAAGACTAGACAGACAAGACTAGACAGACAAGACTAGACAGACAAGACTAGACAGACAAGACTAGACAGACAAGACTAGACAGACAAGACTAGACAGACAAGACTAGACAGACAAGACTAGACAGACAAGACTAGACAGACAAGACTAGACAGACAAGACTAGACAGACAAGACTAGACAGACAAGACTAGACAGACAAGACTAGACAGACAAGACTAGACAGACAAGACTAGACAGACAAGACTAGACAGACAAGACTAGACAGACAAGACTAGACAGACAAGACTAGACAGACAAGACTAGACAGACAAGACTAGACAGACAAGACTAGACAGACAAGACTAGACAGACAAGACTAGACAGACAAGACTAGACAGACAAGACTAGACAGACAAGACTAGACAGACAAGACTAGACAGACAAGACTAGACAGACAAGACTAGACAGACAAGACTAGACAGACAAGACTAGACAGACAAGACTAGACAGACAAGACTAGACAGACAAGACTAGACAGACAAGACTAGACAGACAAGACTAGACAGACAAGACTAGACAGACAAGACTAGACAGACAAGACTAGACAGACAAGACTAGACAGACAAGACTAGACAGACAAGACTAGACAGACAAGACTAGACAGACAAGACTAGACAGACAAGACTAGACAGACAAGACTAGACAGACAAGACTAGACAGACAAGACTAGACAGACAAGACTAGACAGACAAGACTAGACAGACAAGACTAGACAGACAAGACTAGACAGACAAGACTAGACAGACAAGACTAGACAGACAAGACTAGACAGACAAGACTAGACAGACAAGACTAGACAGACAAGACTAGACAGACAAGACTAGACAGACAAGACTAGACAGACAAGACTAGACAGACAAGACTAGACAGACAAGACTAGACAGACAAGACTAGACAGACAAGACTAGACAGACAAGACTAGACAGACAAGACTAGACAGACAAGACTAGACAGACAAGACTAGACAGACAAGACTAGACAGACAAGACTAGACAGACAAGACTAGACAGACAAGACTAGACAGACAAGACTAGACAGACAAGACTAGACAGACAAGACTAGACAGACAAGACTAGACAGACAAGACTAGACAGACAAGACTAGACAGACAAGACTAGACAGACAAGACTAGACAGACAAGACTAGACAGACAAGACTAGACAGACAAGACTAGACAGACAAGACTAGACAGACAAGACTAGACAGACAAGACTAGACAGACAAGACTAGACAGACAAGACTAGACAGACAAGACTAGACAGACAAGACTAGACAGACAAGACTAGACAGACAAGACTAGACAGACAAGACTAGACAGACAAGACTAGACAGACAAGACTAGACAGACAAGACTAGACAGACAAGACTAGACAGACAAGACTAGACAGACAAGACTAGACAGACAAGACTAGACAGACAAGACTAGACAGACAAGACTAGACAGACAAGACTAGACAGACAAGACTAGACAGACAAGACTAGACAGACAAGACTAGACAGACAAGACTAGACAGACAAGACTAGACAGACAAGACTAGACAGACAAGACTAGACAGACAAGACTAGACAGACAAGACTAGACAGACAAGACTAGACAGACAAGACTAGACAGACAAGACTAGACAGACAAGACTAGACAGACAAGACTAGACAGACAAGACTAGACAGACAAGACTAGACAGACAAGACTAGACAGACAAGACTAGACAGACAAGACTAGACAGACAAGACTAGACAGACAAGACTAGACAGACAAGACTAGACAGACAAGACTAGACAGACAAGACTAGACAGACAAGACTAGACAGACAAGACTAGACAGACAAGACTAGACAGACAAGACTAGACAGACAAGACTAGACAGACAAGACTAGACAGACAAGACTAGACAGACAAGACTAGACAGACAAGACTAGACAGACAAGACTAGACAGACAAGACTAGACAGACAAGACTAGACAGACAAGACTAGACAGACAAGACTAGACAGACAAGACTAGACAGACAAGACTAGACAGACAAGACTAGACAGACAAGACTAGACAGACAAGACTAGACAGGCAAGACTAGACAGACAAGACTAGACAGACAAGACTAGACAGACAAGACTAGACAGACAAGACTAGACAGACAAGACTAGACAGACAAGACTAGACAGACAAGACTAGACAGACAAGACTAGACAGACGAGACTAGACAGACAAGACTAGACAGACAAGACTAGACAGACAAGACTAGACAGACAAGACTACTCCTTCGCTAATGAACTATTCCCAGAAATCCTGAAAATATCCACTATTATTCCTGTTCACAAAAAGGGAGACAAAAAACTTGCTACCAATTATCGACCAATAGCCCTAATATCTGTTTTAGCTAAGATCCTGGAATACTCTATGCGAATAAGGCTTATCCCATTTGTTGAAAAATTTCAACTTATTCCAAGGCAACAACATGGATTTTGCAAAGGAAAATCTACCACGACCGCACTAGCTCAATTTTACAACACCATCATAGCTGAGGTAGATAAGGGTAAATGTCCGATTGGGATATTCTGCGACCTATCGAAGGCATTCGACTGTGTATCTCACAGTCTTTTCCTGGACAAAATCTTCAATTATGGAATAAGAGGGAAATCCGCCAGATGGCTTAAGTCCTTCCTCGAAAATCGTCAGCAACTTGTGCAGGTCAAATCGGGGACGGTAGTTGGCCAATCCCTTGTTAATTTTACGAATATGGGTGTCCCTCAAGGAAGTGTCCTAGCTCCAACACTTTTCCTACTATACATTTCAGACTTGGCTAGCTTCATAAATGAGCATCACTGCACACTGTATGCAGACGACGCTAGCTTTATCGTCTCTGAAAATACTGGGACTGACAACCCATCTCGAGCCAATATACTTCTAGGAAAACTTAACAAATGGTTCTCAGCAAACTGTCTTTACCTCAACAGAGATAAGACCGAATATATGATATTTCAGACTGCACGCAGTTCTCGTGCCAAAGACTTTCCACTCAAATTAAACAACGACGCCATTAGGAGATTTAATGTAACCAAATTTCTTGGTATTCATTTAGAGGAAAACCTGCACTGGAATATCACCATTCAAGAAATTTGCAGCAAACTTCACAAGAAGATATTTCAAATCAGGTACCTCCGACAGTTTTTACGGAATGAAGATCTTCTCACATATTATTTTTCTGAAGTACAGTCATTACTTACATATGGTATACTGCTATGGGGATCCTCGCCGCAGGTAGAGACAATCTTACTGGCGCAAAAAAGAATAATAAGAACCATTAGAGGTATCAGTATAACTACTTCATGTAGGCCACATTTCATGGAATTAGGCATTCTAACAATCACGAGCCTTTACATACTGGAAATTGCCTGCTATATCCATAAGAATAAACACCTTTTCCAAAAGAATTCGGATATACACCACCACCACACAAGGGGAAAACAACTTTTGTACAAGCCCAAGACCAATCTTACGATTCGCGGAAAAGGACCAAATAATCAAGGAGTTGTTATTTATAACCAATTACCAACCAACCTAACCGAAGAAAAGTCCTATAAAAAATTTAGAAAGAGACTGAAAGAACTGCTACTAACTAAAACAATTTACAGCCTAGCAGAATTTTATTTATTTTTAATTATTTAATTAAGTTTTTACTATTGTATTGTCTTAATTCTCTGTATATTTTTTGTCTTGACAAACCCTATAGATTTTATATCTCATTGGGAATAAATATTTTGATTTGATTTGATTTGATTTGACTAGACAGACAAGACTAGACAGACAAGACTAGACAGACAAGACTAGACAGACAAGACTAGACAGACAAGACTAGACAGACAAGACTAGACAGACAAGACTAGACAGACAAGACTAGACAGACAAGACTAGACAGACAAGACTAGACAGACAAGACTAGAGAGACAAGACTAGACAGACAAGACTAGACAGACAAGACTAGACAGACAAGACTAGACAGACAAGACTAGACAGACAAGACTAGACAGACAAGACTTGACAGACAAGACTAGACAGACAAGACTAGACAGACAAGACTAGACAGACAAGACTAGACAGACAAGACTAGACAGACAAGACTAGACAGACAAGACTAGACAGACAAGACTAGACAGACAAGACTAGACAGACAAGACTAGACAGACAAGACTAGACAGACAAGACTAGACAGACAAGACTAGACAGACAAGACTAGACAGACAAGACTGGACAGACAAGACTAGACAGACAAGACTAGACAGACAAGACTAGACAGACAAGACTAGACAGACAACACTAGACAGACAAGACTAGACAGACAAGACTAGGCAGACAAGACTAGACAGACAAGACTAGACAGACAAGACTAGACAGACAAGACTAGACAGACAAGACTAGACAGAAAAGACTAGACAGACAAGACTAGACAGACAAGACTAGACAGACAAGACTAGACAGACAAGACTAGACAGACAAGACTAGACAGACAAGACTAGACAGACTAGACTAGACAGACAAGACTAGACAGACAAGACTAGACAGACAAGACTAGACAGACAAGACTAGACAGACAAGACTAGACAGACAACACTAGACAGACAAGACTAGACAGACAAGACTAGACAGACAAGACTAGACAGACAAGACTAGACAGACAAGACTAGACAGACAACACTAGACAGACAAGACTAGACAGACAAGACTAGACAGACAAGACTAGACAGACAAGACTAGACAGACAAGACTAGACAGACAAGACTAGACAGACAAGACTAGACAGACAAGACTAGACAGACAAGACTAGACAGACTAGACTAGACAGACAAGACTAGACAGACAAGACTAGACAGACAAGACTAGACAGACAAGACTAGACAGACAAGACTAGACAGACAACACTAGACAGACAAGACTAGACAGACAAGACTAGACAGACAAGACTAGACAGACAAGACTAGACAGACAAGACTAGACAGACAAGACTAGACAGACAACACTAGACAGACAAGACTAGACAGACAAGACTAGACAGACAAGACTAGACAGACAAGACTAGACAGACAAGACTAGACAGACAAGACTAGACAGACAAGACTAGACAGACAAGACTAGACAGACAAGACTAGACAGACTAGACTAGACAGACAAGACTAGACAGACAAGACTAGACAGACAAGACTAGACAGACAAGACTAGACAGACAAGACTAGACAGACAAGACTAGACAGACAAGACTAGACAGACAAGACTAGACAGACAAGACTAGACAGACAAGACTAGACAGACTAGACTAGACAGACAAGACTAGACAGACAAGACTAGACAGACAAGACTAGACAGACAAGACTAGACAGACAAGACTAGACAGACAACACTAGACAGACAAGACTAGACAGACAAGACTAGACAGACAAGACTAGACAGACAAGACTAGACAGACAAGACTAGACAGACAACACTAGACAGACAAGACTAGACAGACAAGACTAGACAGACAAGACTAGACAGACAAGACTAGACAGACAAGACTAGACAGACAAGACTAGACAGACAAGACTAGACAGACTAGACTAGACAGACAAGACTAGACAGACAAGACTAGACAGACAAGACTAGACAGACAAGACTAGACAGACAAGACTAGACAGACAACACTAGACAGACAAGACTAGACAGACAAGACTAGACAGACAAGACTAGACAGACAAGACTAGACAGACAAGACTAGGCAGACAAGACTAGACAGACAAGACTAGACAGAGAAGATTAGACAGACAAGACTAAACAGACAAGAATAGGCTACTTGTATTTATGTATTATTATCTTGTGTATTTTTGTTTTCTTTTTAATTGCTGTTATAATTATGTTTCGATTATTAAAAAAATATGTCTGTAACGATTAATTTTTGTAGCTAATTAAAAAAATTATTTAGTTTTCAGTTCGCCTCGAGTAATTTCCTCAAAAAAGTAGTTTCGTAAGAGTAATTAAACACACGAAACGTCGACCCATTGAGAGCATACTAGCAAGTTGTCTATAATTATCTTGGAAACTGACCATTAAAGTTTGTCGAGCGTAAAGTTTCAATAAAAAAACGTTTATTCAAATGTTGATCATTTGACACCGTTTCTGGTTTTTCTTTTGTGAATTTATTTCTAAAATTTTGATTGCTTGATTAGAATAATTTTAAATTGATGGGCACACGGACCTTGTGGTCGATAGCCCTTTGTATAAATTATGCAATAAATATCTTTACTCTCTCTGTCTCTCTATCTCTCTCTCTCTCTTAAATTCTTTAGGGAAATAGGGACAAATTATTTATTCTAAGAAATTTGAGATTGCGAAACTTGATTAGGTATGTATGTATACCCTCGATGGTCGATTTATTAGAAAACAAGTTGAAATTAAAAAATATATAATTTTGATGAAACCGTACTAATTATACAATATTATAAACTTATTAAAGGCGAAATTTAGTCTAACCTAACCTGTTCGTAGCTCTATAATATTAAGTTTCTTATTAAGACTTCAAAACAAATTCCATGTTGAAACAACTACTTCCCTGGCTAATACCACGCAGGATATTGAATTGTACAACAGACATGTTATTACCAGCCCCTGTACATTTCCATGTCACTAAACGAGTACTAGATAAATAACATTGTTTCGAATATCATTTCTTTCTATTTCTTTAAATTAAGTGAATAGCCATCTGCACACGAGTTTCGAGATGTATCAGTGTGATGTATCAGTCAGATTGTATAATTCATATTCCAGGGAAGTAGTTGTTTCAACATTGGATTTGTTTTGTAGTCTTAACACTATACAGGCCGAGCGATTACATAGGTGAACATCGTTAGGAGCCAACACCCGGAGTTTCTATATAATTGTGAATAATCCAAAAAAAAAATCTCCAAGGAAGATCGGACAAATTTCCGGGTCAAAATACTGAGTTTGTTTTTCAAAAGGCAAAGGGATATGGAAAATTTTCCAAATTCGAGTTTTCCTAAGGGTCTTTCTACAGTCTTTTCGGCCGTTTTTCCGGGGTTCGTTTGGTCGGGATCGAAATCTAAAATCCGCCCGTCAACAGTTTCATCAACAAAACACAATTTCTTTTTGGTTTCGCGGTTTCCCGTCCAAACAACAATTGTAAATTTTTCGGTAAATTCTTCAACTCCACAAGTTTCGGTCCAAAGTCCTAACTGTAATTTATCTACAAATCAGGATTTAATTTTCCTACAATTTCTTCAGTTCCCCATGGATTCTGGTCCATAATCCAAGTATCGATTTTTCCGAAAATCTGGGGGAAACTCCAAAGCTTCCAACAACTGTTGCAGTTTCCCAAGGTTTGGTCCATAATCTGAAAATCTTGTAAAAACTCCACAGGTCCAAAATCAAGGGAGAACTTGAACAAATTTTACAATGATATCTTATGTTCCTCATGGTCTAACCCAAACTGTTTGTAAAGATTTTTCCGAAATATAAGGAAAATCTCCAAACTTCTTCAGTTCTCCATGGTCTTGTGCCAAGTAGCAGTTTTCCAGAAAATCGAGGAAAAACTCCAAATTTTTCACAAAACCAAAGATATTGGTTTTTCCAAGGAAAATTTCCAAACATTTCAAAAGAAAATTTCTATACCCCCCCCCCCCCCTAAAAATCAAACCGATTTTCCAATTCTGTTCCTTCCTTATATTTGAGGGCAAGACAGAAGTTCAGATTTCAAATAAAAAATTACTACCATTACTACTATTACTAAATTACTAATTGTTTTTTTTTATTATAAAAAAACTTATTAGTACGTTAACGGACAGAAATGTGTTAATAAGACTAATATTATAGAGCTACGAAAAGGTTGCATTTATTTATAGCTAGCTAGGTTAAATATTTTTATATATTCAGACTACATTTCGCCTGTAATAAGTGTATATAAAAAATAATATATTTTATCAACTCTCACAACAAAGTGAACACATTAATAAATTTCTTATTGTATGTGAAGCATGCCCTTATTATAATCGTGTGTAAAGGTATCCAAATCGTGCGTAAAAGTCCAATGTAAATCAAATGCAGTTACTATCGCAACAACTCGTTATTAAACGTTACTAAACAAAAAAACATAGACGTAGTGAAAATAAATTTTCTCACATTTATTAAAATTGAATTATTTTTTCTTATTTTGAATCCAAAAGTCTCGGCATCTCAGTCTGGATTTATGTGGCTCTAATATACCTTAATCTTACCATAACCTAATCTAGATTAAATCTAATTTAACCCAGATTACATCGTCAACGACCAAATAGAGTTCCCGTCACTGTGCGTTTTAACTAGTTTGCGCTAAACGTTCTAACCTTACTGTGTCAGTGATTTGAAATGCTTATAACATGAAAATACTTATTTTCCCTGACAAAATTAAAATTTTTTCATATATATATATATATATATATATATATATATATATATATATATATATATATATATATATATATATATATATTCTTTATTAATCATGTTTATACATAATATATGTATGACAAGTCATATGATAAAAATACCATCGAGTTAAACAGAGAACGTATACATAAATGTAAATGGACGAAGACATTATTGTAAAACAGACATTACATACAGTCGTAAAACATAGCTTTAGACGTGAAATTTAAAGTTTAAAGATTAAAGGAAAAGAAATCATTGATTGAGTATCAGCAACTTTCTATACGCAAGCTTTTGATTTTGCCTTTAAAAACTCGAATGGGAAGGGCCCTTAAGAATGAGGGTAGCTTATTATAAAGTTTTAATTTTAATTTAGGTGAATTTTTTTCAGATTTAGCTAGCCTGAACTGTGGTATGACCAGAGAGTTCTTGTATCTAGTGTCATGGCAGTGAACAGATGCATGAGTCACATGAATGTTCGACTTGGAGTGAATCTCAAGCAAGTAGTTATAAATAAATAATGACGGTAATTACATGATTTTGAACTTTAGAAAGAGTGGCTTACAGTGATCTAAATATCCCGCTTTTGACACTATCCTGACTGCTTTTTTTGCAGATTAAATACTTTAATCGCCGCGAAAAAGTTTCCCCACAATACTATACCATAGGAAATCAGGGAGTGGAATAATGCAAAGTATGTAGAACGTAAGTTGAAGGCATCGAAAATAGCAAGTGCTAGTTTTCTTAGGAGAAAGATAGTCGAGGAAAGCTTGGTTATTATCGAGTTTCTATAAGCTTCCCAGGTAAGGGAGTCATCCACTGTTATTCCCAAAAGTACGGCAGAAGAACCAGAGGTTACACGGTTGTTACTGGAAATCACCAAGGATTGAGTTTTGCTAGCATTTAGTTTTCATAAATTGGCCAAACCACGATTTCGCGCGGGTCAAAGCCAGCTTGGTGGTTTCCTTGCCCGCTCTATGTCTGACTCCTGACAGTACAGTGTGGTATCGTCTGCAAAGAGAACACTATTTATAGGCTTCATATACATGGACCAAACTTAACCGGAAGATAGTTCGAAACACTGTCTCCAATGCGAACACATTTAAATCTACCAGAAAGATATGAAGAAAGCAGACACAGGGAAACACCATGCAGGGCATAATACTCCGCTTTTTGAAGTAAAATTTGGTGTAACACCACATCAAATGCTTTCGAAAGATCACACAGCGCAAGTGAAGTGAGTTTCCCACTCTTCAGTCCCCCAGCAACATATTCGACTATCTTAAGCAGTGCCTTAATAGTGGAACAGCCCAGATCTAAAGCCATATTGCGTGCTAGACAAAATTTTATTCTGTTCTAAGAACAGTGTGAATCTATCTGTAATAATTGATTCCATAAGTTTTCCCATCACTGGTATAATCGATATAGGACGATAGTTGCTTATATCATATCTGTTCCCTTTTTTTGAACACAGGAACTACTTTAGCTTTTTTAAAAACGCTCGGAAATATGCCATGTTCAAGACATCGATTGAATAGATCACAGAGTGGTTTGGCCAATATATCACGGGAATACTTGAAAATTTAATGTTCATGTTGTGAACATCAAGGCTCACAGAGTTAGATAAGTTATCTATATACTTTTTGACTTCACTAGGCAGAATGGGATTTAAAAATATGGTTGACACGTTAGCTGGACATTTATGTAATATATGCATGGCCGTGGAAGTATGTATGTTCGCAGAGATTTCGTTAGCTATGTTTGAGCCAATGTTTGAAAAGTATTTATTAAAGTCATTACAGCTTAGAATGTGACTAATTTCGCTTTGTTTTATATTACGCTCTTCATTTATCAACTTCCACGCATCTCTTGCAACATTATCAGTAGTACTTAAAAAAACTTCGCGAACATTTTGTCTGGTTTTATTTATATTTTTTCTGTAGAGACTCCGGTACATAGAAAATAGCTTTTTATCTTGAGGAGAACGCGATACGTCTGCAATTAATCTCAGAATACTTAATTTTTCGCGCATTTCACGTAATTCACCAGTAAACCAGGTAAAGGGTTGACCTTTAGAGTAACATCTCTGTACAGGAAAATGTTTATCAATTTCACTTTTAACAATTTCAATCATTTTGTGCGCTGCAGATTCCGGCTCTTCCAAGCTAATAAAAGACCAATTGGCATTTTTTAGATTGTCATACAATTGCATCAATCGTTCCTGTGTAAATTTCCTATGGTACAGCACTTTCGGCATTTTTGTTACGTCTTCGAAATTAACTGAAATAAGTTGGGCATGATGGTCCGAAAGACCTTGCTTTAGGACCTCCGTAGAATAAATCTTATCAGAAAGGTTTGTGATAACATTGTCGATGCAAGATGAAGATGCCGAAGTTACTGGTAAACTCTGTCACAGTAGTGCGAAGACCATAAGTGCTAAGCAGACTCTCCAGACCACCGAGTTTATTGCCACCATCAGTAAAGCTTATGTTAAGATCTCCTAATATTACAATATTATTAAATTGATCAAAATGCGCCTCAATGACCGATTCGAGACTATTTAGAAAATTGTTGTACTCACCGAGACATGATCTGTAAAGTGCAATAACTAGACAGTCAAGATTTTTCACCACGGCACCGCAAAATTCTCCATCCAGCTCTGTAGAAAACCAGGAGAGGTCAAAGGGTGTAAAATTAATTTCCATGTCATTCCGGATAAATATGGCGACACCACCATGTTGGTATTTCGTGCGACAGAATGCTGATAGTAGACTATAATTGATTAGAGTGGTCATTTGTAGACAATCGTTCTTCAGCCAGTGTTCTGAGATTGCTATCATTTCATACTTGCTCTTGTCAAGAAAAAGGGAGAGTTCATCGGCTTTGTTGCTAAGACTTTGTACTGGCCCGATGGTATATAATATATGGTGTATAATTCCCATGTCTCCAAGGACGGCGTACGCGATGCATATTTTAGAATATCTCATCTAAATACAGATGAGATATTCTAAAATATGCATCGCGTACGCCGTCCTTGGAGACATGGGAATTATACACCATATATTATATACCATCGGGCCAGTATTCTGGGTTTCGTATTTCGTCAAAAATTTCAAGTGGAACTCCAATTTTAAAGGATCCTTTATTTTATTCAAGTTTCTCGCAAGTAAATTTCTTGTTGGAAGTGGTATAATCTTCTTTTTAGCTTGCAAAAATGTCTTCCGGTGTTGTATCTGTGTCAAAGTTCGAAACAAACACCCAGGACAACCTTTCTTGTGCTTTTAATTTGGATTTCGCCCCCGAAGTTATTTTCTTATTCGAGGGGACAAATTTGCCTTTACCGGGAGCGGCAGCATTTGCAATTACTTGATCATTTATAGGAGGTTTCTTCTTTGAATTTGTCACTTTATTATTTTCCGTTGCATTATTATATTTTAATAATCGCTTTTCACTCGGTCATGCGAAGGTTTTGTGTTGGTAGGTCTAACCACAAAATTTGGGTTGTTTACATTTTTGTGAAGTAGTGAGATTATCAGCTCTAGATTTGAAATTGTTCTTGCTAGCTCCTTATTATCCGTTTAGAACATTCTAGCTCATTTGAAGTCACTTTAAGGTCGGTTTTAAGGGTAAGTTCACTTACTTTGTTATCCTAAATGACGGCGGAGTAAAGTTGTTTCTGATGAGACTTCGTCTGCTAGATTCGGTTCCTTCTCGTCCTCTATGATAGTTCTTAGGGCTTCACTAACGTTTATATTGTCCGGGAGCTCTTTGTTAGAATAATTTCTATAAGGTATTCCTTTTTAAGCTTGTTTAATTCAGAGATTAACTTGTCATGGTCAGCCATGTTGACTTTTTGTATAATGATCTTTTGTATAATGTTTTTTGTATAATTGTTCAATATTATCGGTAAGAAACAATTATTTTTTTGTAGATTCAACAGTATTTTAAAATGCTTCGTAAATAAAATAATGTGTGACCCACGTGTGTGAAAGGCTTTTGTGCATGAGTTGCGAAGTTTAAAACACGAGCCGAAGGCGAGTGGTTTAATCGCAATGAGTGCATAATCGCCTTCTCCGCAAACTTGTATCATAAACTACTATTTATTTTTAAAATGAATTTTGCAATGAAGATTTCTTTATAACAATAGGTACAATTTTAATTTAAGCAGTAAATAGGTACATAAAGATTAATAGGTAGTAACCTAATTATATCCATTTAGATGAACACTAGTACATTTGAATAGTGGTGGTGGATGGAAGAGTTATGTTCTGGATGGAATATTCAATGAGTATGAATTAAATTTTTTTTTTAATTCGTTGAGTTTGGATTTGTCCAGTTATACTGACGATGTTATCTTAAATATCGAAATGTATACATTTATATTGCAAATATAATTTTTGAAGAAAAGACCCAAGTGTTTCATTCTGAGTATGAATAGTTCTAATGAGATAACAATTATTTTTAATTTGTTATAAGTTATAAATAATGTCATTAAAACAGGTTTTTATATAAATATTGAAGAAAGTGGGATAAGATACTTTTCTTAAAATTTGTTACGACTAATTTTATTCCTCAGAATCGTTTCGTTTTTTTTTTCTCATCTACGAAATTCGATAACTCCTACAGCTACTGACCTCAATGACCTACATATTCCAAGGCAAATTTAATAACAGGAAATTCTTTGGAAATTTATGCCACACAAACAAGTTTAGTGACGATAATTATTGGCCTGAAAATTATTTGCCGAAAATCTCTAGACTTGCCTATCCGTTTAGTCCAATTACTCGCTCTAATCTCCTACTTTGTGTGCTCTTATTCCAGTCATGTTTATATAATTTCTCTTATCTACTCGCATGCATCTAGGCTCATATATATATTCTATTCCTAGATCCATAAAAGTAGCAGTATAACAATTCACCATCAGTCTACATTCTAGAATAGTCTGCTTAATCTAGTGTTGGAAGGACTAAAATTCATTCTGCGAACACAATCATAAAACAACGAAACAAGTATTAATTGTAGTCTAGTCGCGTCTGTTCTTCCAGTCTTGTAACGCCTAATGTCTCCAAGAATCAAGTTCTTTTATTATCTGATTCTGATGAAGATAATGTGTTGTGCGTCGTCCGGGATATGGCCTCAGTAGAGGCACTCTGCGGTGTCCCTTTTTTTTAACCGCTTGAGGTATGCGTGGAAGTACCCATGGCCAGTTAGCGCGTGTAAGATGGTAACTTATATTTCAGTGCGTCCTGTCGTACCATGCTGTCACGTTAAAGTTCACCGTCCACTAGTATCGTTATCCCATCTTATCTGCCAGTCTCTTGCGCGCTGTGCTGCTGCAGCTCTTAGTAGACTTCTTGTTTCTCGAGAATCAGTAAGTCTATTGAGGACGTACTTGCAAGTACCAGCACCGCGGCCTCTGAAACCGTTCTGTAGGCGGAAATTACTCATAGGGTACTTCTTCTCTGCACTCGTGTAAGTTGTTTTCTCGTTCCTATGTTTTTTTTGTAACCTCGGCCCATATTTCCGCCGCGTAGAGAATTTTTGAGTATACCACACTCTTGAGTAGTTTACGTTTCAATTCCCTCAGCCCTGCAATGTTTGGCATCAACTGCATCAGAGCTGTCCTGGTAGACGCTGTCTTTTTCGCAGTTTTGGCTATATGGTCTGCGTACCGCAGACCGCGGTCGAGTTGGACGCCAAGGTAACTCAATGGTTTCGATAAGGGGATATGTTGCCCTTCCAGAACGAGTTTCGGTGGTGTGAATAGCCTCTTGTCCGTGACGAGTATCGTTTCTGTTTTATGAATTGCTATTGAATTTGCTATTGTTCTATCCTGCTCTTTGAACCGATTATTTGTCTAGTTTCGTCTGTCTAATCTCATTTATTTAGTTTCGTCCGTTTAGACTCATGTCTGTTCATACAGTTTCATCTATCTAGTCTTAACTATCATGTCCTCCTCGGTAGTGCAATAGACAATATACCCGCTTGGCAAGCGGGAGACCCGGGTTTGATTCCTGGCCGGGGAGACTACAACTAGGGCGATTTTCACTAACTGCCCGGGCTGCTCTGAATGCATGCGAAATATGCGATACCGGATTGGCGCATAGTAAAAGCCAAAGTGGAATAGGGGGTTTAGAGTACGCAGAGAGCATTATAGGACAGTACCAGACAGGTTTCCGGAAAGGAAAGTCGACGACTGACCAAATGTTTACACTCAGACAAATACTAGAAAAGACATGGGAAATGAACATCAGCACATACCAGGTCTTCGTAGACTTTAAACAAGCGTATGATACTATCGATAGAAGAACTCTCATGAAGACAATGGAAGAATTCGAGATACCACAAAAGATCATTAAATTGGTAAATTGTACGTTAAAAAAGACTTGGAACCAAGTCGGTATCCAAAAAACGACATCGCACAAGTTTGAAACCATTACAGGTCTGAGACAAGGAGACAGTCTATATCACCCATATTATTTAACATCGCGCTCGAAAAAGCTATAAGGAAAGCTCAGGTAGAATGAAACGGTACCATCTACAATAAATCCACGCAACTTTTGGGCTATGCTGACGACCTAAACATCATCGGTAGATCGCTAACGGCAATGAAAGATGCTTACGGTAAAATGGAGAAGAGAGCCAAGGAGATAGGTCTGTCAATAAACAAGGATAAAACAAAAGTAATGATGGTAAGACCGGGAGCGCCAGTACACGCAGTAAATAATCTGGATATGGGAGAGTACACTGTAGAAGTCGTCAACAACTTTAAATATCTGGGATCAACCGTCACGGATCAGAACGACGAAGGGGTGGAAGTACAACATAGATGTCAATGCAATGATCATGCAAGCCAACAGGGCATAGTTCACTCTTAAATCCATCCTTAACTCGAAGCTAGCTAGCAGACAAACGAAGTGTAATATATATAAAGCAATCATACGACCCATCCTCACATATGGAAGCGAAGCATGGACGCTGACCCAGAAATCGGAAAAGATGCTGGAGATTTTTGAGCGAAAGATCCTGAGGAAAATTTATGGGGCAATTAACAGCGAAGAGGGCTGGAGAATTAGGATGAACTTCGAACTATATCAGTTATACAAAAGCCCAGATGTGGTATCCCACATAAAACTAAGCAGGCTAAGATGGGCGGGACATGTGTGCCGGATGGCTCCAACAGCAGTGCCGAGACAAATACTCAGAGTGCCGGAAGGTAGAAGGAAAGCGGGCAGGCCAAGGGCGAGATGGGAGGAAAGTGTGAAAAGGGATGCGAGAGAGATGCTGGGGGTGCGGAACTGGCGGGCGGCGGCAGAGGAAAGGGAACGCTGGAGACAACGTTTGGTGGAGGCCAGGGCTCGCTTCGGGCTGTAGCGCCATTGGAGAGGGAGGAATAGGGGGTTTAGTGAGAGCTTCACCCAAACCACTTAACAAAATTGTCGTAACTATCAAGCGTCGTCTTTCCTATTGGTATTATCTAGTATCGTGTGTCTAGTCTATCTTGTCATGTCTGTCCCTCTTTTCCACATGGCTGTTAGTATGCGCCACCCCATATCGCAAATTTTGCATTCCTTCATGGTTGGCAGCCCAGGCGGTTAGTGCCGCTCTGGTTGAAAATGTAATAAATAAAAATATATAGTCCTAAAGCAGTCTGTCTAGTCTCGTTTGTCTGATGTAAAATCCATAGTCTGTCTGGATCAATCGCTCTAGCTCATTATGTCTAGCTTATTATGTCCAGTCTAGTCTATCTTGCCTCATCTTTATACCCTCATCTAGCTAGTTTTGTATATCTACTCTCATCTCTCTAGTCCCATCTGTCTGGTCTGGTTCATTTAGTCTCATCTGACTAGACTCAATAGAATCGGAATAGATGTTGATGCTGAATACAATAATTGAGTCTGATATCGTATGTACAGTTTTGTCTATTTAGTCTTACGTGTCAAGCGTCGTCTGTTTTAGCAGTATCTCATCTCTGCAGTCTAATCTCATCTCTCCAGTCTAATACCTGGAGTCTTATCTCCCTAGTCTCACATCTCTAATCTCGTTTCCCTAGTCTAGCCCCTCTAATCTGGTCAGTTGTGATTAAATTAATATAACTATTCAGTCCTTTTTTTGCCCTTACATTGTAAATTAAATTTAGATTTTGTAAAACTACACCACCGCTATATATTGGATCGAGAGTTCGCGCTACCGCACGTATGTTGTCTTGATTTATCTGTCCGCTTCGCGGCGGGCAACCTAATCTAACCGGGGTTAAAAAATAAAGTATTTTGAGTTTTAAAAAACGTGGGGTGGCAGTTGGTCGCCGCAGACGGGGAGGCAATGTATCATCAGCGGCGGGATGTCGTTATTCGCGCGTCTCGAATGCCTAAGACGTTCACTCACATGCATTATAATAATGAGGGTGGCTCACCGCAAATATTCTCACTGAAAAATATTTGGATGTAGTTCAGATGCGTATTAGACTTTACAGAGAATAGGAGACAATTTGGTCATGTTTGTCTAGAATAGTTTGTCAGGGCCTTGTGTGTCTAGTGTTGTTTGTCCAGTCTCGACTATCCTATCCAGAATAGGGCTTCACACGGGAGTCTCGTTTCTGAGCTCGTCTTCAATCTTTGACTGACACGGGCAGCCGTAACATTTGCTTCATAAATTTGAACTGCTCGTTCTGGACTCGGGCACGTTCGGGTTGCTAGGGTTCACATTTATGACGAAAATGTTGCGGCTGCCCGGAACGAAATCAGAAACGAGACTCATATGAAGCCCTAATCCAGACATGTCTGTCCAGTCCCGACTATCCTATCCATACTTGTGTGTCCAGTCATATCCATCTAGTCTTGTCTGTATAGTCTTGTACGTCTTGTCTGTTCACCATTATAATGATCATTTTGCAAGCAAATAACGAAACGCTCCTCAGGTATAGGTTATGGGCCACACTCTGTGGAACATACTTTATGATGGAGTCCTTAGGTTAAAACTTCCGGGGAGAGCTAGGCTAATAGGCTTTGCAGATGATTTAGCTCTTGTAGTACTTAATAGCAAAATCGGAACAGATGTTGATTCTGAATACAATAATTGAGTTGAATACAATAACAAAAATCTCGCTCAAGAGAAAACTGCCTCACTAACTGAACTGTATGTTGTAAATAAACAACGTTAGTATCTCCCCCGAAAGAGTCATTAAAATACCTAGGTGTCATCATAGATAAGAGGCACTTATACATTTCCCATCTTAACGAAGCCACTGCTAAAGGTATGAGAGCAATGGCAGCAATGGAAAAAATTATTCAAATTTCAAAAAAAAGACTGTTTCCGATTCCCATCTTGCCTGCCATCTTTCCATTAATTTTTCTCGTGCAGAAGTTTTTGCTATGAGCTTCCTTGTTTTGCTTTTGTCCAGTTTACACTCCCTGTATTTTTCTTTTCTCTCCCGGACGACAGCTCCGGATTACAGCCAAGACAGCTCCAAGAGAAATCATTCTATATGCGCAGACGACGCGTATCGCATAAATCCTTTGAACTGTCACCAATTTTTTTCTCATCTCTCTTTTCTCACTCCATAGCATCAGCCCATACCTGTTTTGAGTGTACGGCGCTGTTAAGAAGCCTCCTTTTTATCTCATTGAGGCCACCAATGTTAGGCATTAATCGAAATATCGATGTAGCTGTTGACAGAGCCTTTTCTGTGGTCTTAGCTATGTGTTCAGTATACTTTAATCTGTCGTCAATTTCCACTCCCAGATATCTCACTGATCTACTCAATGCAATTTTGTTTCCATCTATTTCCAGACTTGGTGGTAAGAATTTTCGCTCCCCTGTAATCAGCACCGCCTCGGTCTTGTTTATCGCCAAATCCAATTCGTTGTCCTTGAACCCCCTACTTGTCATTCTCGCAGTCTCGTACAACATTAGTTCGAGTGTGTTAGTTTACCTTGCAGTTACTACCACAACCGCATAATCTGCAAAACCCACAATACTCGAAGCCTCCGGTAGTTCTAGATTGAGTAGTCCATCATATATGATGTTCCAGAGAAATGGCCCCAAGACGGATAATTGTGGAACACCCGCCGTTACTTCATAAAATTTAGGTCCGTTTTCGGTGTTGTATATTCGGATTCTATCTGACAAATAGCTTTTGATTATCTGTAACAAATATTCCCGTGTTTCCTTTTTTTTCCAACGCTTCGACTGTTTTGTCCCACCTTGCTGTGTTGAAAGTGTTTTTTATGTCAAGGGTGTCGAATGCGCAGAATCCTTTTCTTTTCCAAGGACCACTGTTGATTTGTTTTCGGCCTAGAGAACAGTAGAGATTACGTCGATTGTCGATAGCCCCTTTCGGAAGCCATACTGTCTCGGAGATAGCGTTTGGTGCGTTTCGAGTTTTTTCTTCAATAGTGTTTCGTAAAGTTTTCCCTGCTGTATCCAGGAGACTAATTGGTCTATATGATGACAGCTCGTCCAAGGGTGTATTTTCCTTCCTAGGAAGAACCAAACTCTGTCTCTACCACCTCCTCGGAGAGGATACTACACGAAGACAACTAATATAATTTCTAACAGTGGTTCTGGCCACACTTTCACTACCGCCACTAATACCTCTTTAGGAATATCATCGAGACCAGGCGATATTTCTATTTTCAATCATTTTTATGCTTCCCTTAATTCATCGTTTTTCAAGCCCTCTTCCGGACCTGTGATGAGAGATGGTGGTCGTATCCGGTCTGGTCGCTTTTCGCTGTCGTGTTATTATATATATATATATATATATATATATATATATATATATATATATAATAACACGACATATATATATATATATATATATATATATATATATATATATATACCTATACGGTCTTAGGTAAACATGCGTAACACATTCAAGGGATTATTCCCTGGCCTATTCTAAAAATATTTTGTCTGATGATTTCTGAAAAACCCTTTGTTTCGAAGAACAAAATTTGCGACACGACAACATTTTATTATCAAAAAGTACATGTTCGTTGTCGAAAGTTGCTCAATCTACAATAGATGTTCGGAAATGACTTCTTCCAGCCTGGATACAAGCATTCAATCTTCTCGTCATTCAGTGCTGAACTCTTGCAAGGGTTGTATCTAATAAAGTTACACCCAGCAATTATACGATTTCGCAATTCGTCCAAATTCTCCACTGGAGTAGCGCAAAGTAATGGTCTCGACCGTCTCGACGTCAGATAGCCCCAGAAGCAGCTCCTTACCAACCAGTTATTAGGGAGTTGTTTTTCTTTGGTTTAGAAAATATCTAATTTGTGAGAGAAATAAAACCAATTTAAAGTCAAAAATTGTGCCAATGGTGATCCATTTTAGTGATTAGTGTTTTGAAAAGAGAATATTATGCGGATAGAAAAAAAATTGTGTTAATTGCAACTCGTTAAAATTTTTCCAGGTTTGACAGTTCTTCCGAGACTTCCGGGATAAGAAGACAAGCCTATACCAAGTGCCAACAGCATCCCTGGATGGCGGATGAGCGGGTACAGGGCTGGGGCACTCTGTTGTCCAGGGAGTGAGAAATCACCACCAAAGGCGGAAGAATTCACTAGAATCAACGGAATCAAGATGGAGAAGGCAAGGGGAAACCTCTCCATTAAGGACCTCACGGTATCCCACGACAAAATGCTTGGAAAAGGTGAAAAGAAATATGTTTTCTTCGAATACTACTCGGATCTACGGGGTGGAGAGTGTCCGAAAAATGGATTCAAGAAGTAGATAGAATTTTGGAGGCATCATGGAACCGGCACATTGCAGAACACAAAATAAGAGAAGCCCCATAAGAAATAATCCAGGGGCTTAAGTCTGGGGATCGGCCTGTTCGTGCGTGTGGCCCATCTCAACCAATCCAGCGATCTCCGTATGTTGCTGTTAAAAAAATCACAAGCAACCAAACTGATATGTGGTGGTACACCATCCTGCATAAACCACATTGCAATTCTTGTCATGGTACTTCCTGCAGAACTCGGGCAGTGTTTCTTCCAAAAAGTTGCGATACGTCTGGCCAGTAAGTCATGCTGGTAGAAATACCGGGCCAATAGATAGTTACCCACAATTCCAACCCTAACATTGAAGGAGAACTGCTGAAATCGATCTTCACATACCACGGATTGCGGATTTTCATCTGCCTTCACATGGTATTTATGAAAATTCTTTATCGCATTTCTTGAGAAACTGGCTTCATCGGTGGAAAGAATCTAATTGTAAGCAAGGAAATGAGGGATTAGAACTAATGTTTGCAAAAGCCATTCAAATAACGCACTACTTTGACGATAATTATTAGGTACTAGTGCCTCAACATGTTGAATGTGGTATAGATACAACAAATTGCCCTGAAAAATTTTGCAAACTGTCCAATGACTTACACTCAAATTATTGTTAATTTGCCCCGTAGAAGAACTTGGATCTTCCTCTATCATGTCCAGCACATTCCGTTGCAATGCACAATCATCTAGCTTGTAATGAATTTCCGTCAGCCAGTCCATACATGAAATGCATATCAGTCATCTCGCCGTTCGTATACATAGTAGAGGACTTCACTAAGTGTTAAAGGCACTTCAAACAGCCAAACGTCGCTTAATGTAAACAACTGCAACCGATACAGGTGATGATCATTTATTCAAATGAAAATTGTACTCGATAAACTCATAAATGTATTGTACTTGATAAACTCATTGGCTTACGCCACACTTTTATTTGCATTAATGATTTCATCAAATACCGAATATGGTTGTCGCAAATTCTGTTCACACTGTATCTTCGGAACAAGGGGTTTTTTAAGAAATCAACATAAGATAAAATAATCTTATAAAAGGCTAAGGAATAACCCCTTGAATTTTTGCCGCACGTTTACCTAATAGTCTGTTTATATTTATATATCCTTGTGGATATATATATATATATATATATATATATATATATATATATATATATATAGACTCCACCCCTTTCCGTAATCCGCTATCTATTTCCGGGATGGAATGAATACGATGGGTTTCATGAATCACCGATACCTATGATGGAGATGAGGAATGTCAGCCCGAAACAGGGTTCCCAACTTAGGGGGTTTCCCCCCAATTTTAGGGGGTAAATAAGTGGGATGGGATTTTTTTATATATATATATATATATATATATATATATATATATATATATATATATATATATATATACTGTTACCTGTTAACGAAATTGATCTGGTTTTGGTTGACTGACATTTATAGGTTCTTTTGGATAGGACGCTTAGAATTTTTTTGCTTAGAAAGTTGACAGCAGCTGTAAAATTGAGAACATTTTTTTCTGTGACAATTTTTTATCAAAGTTTTCATCCTTGTGATTGCCAAATTATTGATATAAGAGATACATATTTATATAATTCTATATTATTATTTAAAATGGTGTTATCTATAAAAACTTTTCAATTTTAAAATTTTATATGTATAATGTAGGTTTTTTATGTAAGTATGTTATACTTTTAAACAACCATTTTTAATTTATACTTTCTTATTTTCAAGTTTCCCACTTCCTGTAATTTTTGACCTCTGTTAAGTTAGCAGAACCAACGCGGAAAAAAAAATCCGCGCCGGCACATAATAATCCGCTTTTTATCCGCTAACGATTGTAAAAGGAAAAAAATTTCCCGCTCTTCCCATTTCCCGGAAAAATGGGGTCCCGCTAACTTAAAAAAAAGTTAGCGGGACCCATTCTAAAAATAATTATATTGAGAAAATAATTGAACCGGAATTATCCGCTTTTTATCCGCTAACGATAGTAAAAAGAAAAAAATTTCCCGCCCTTCCCATTAGCCGGGAAAATAGGATGCCGCTAATTTAACAGAACGTTAGCGGGACCCATTCTAAAAATAATTATGTTGAGAAAATAATTGCACCGGAATTATCCGCTTTTTATCCGCCAACGATTGTAAAAAGAAAAAAAATTCCCGCACTTCCCATTTCCCGGGAAAATGGGGTACCGCTAACTTAACAGAACGTTAGCGGGACCCATTCTCAAAATAATTATATTGAGAAAATAATTGCACGGGAATTATCCGCTTTTTATCCGCTAACGATTGTAAAAAGAAAAAAATTTTAAACAACCATTTTTAATTTATACTTTCTTATTTTCAAGTTTCCCACTTCCTGTCATTTTTGACCTCTGTTAAGTTAGCAGAACCAACGCGGAAAAAAAAATCCGCGCCGGCACATAATAATCCGCTTTTTATCCGCTAACGATTGTAAAAGGAAAAAAATTTCCCGCCCATCCCATTTCTCAGGAAAATAGGACGCCGCTAACTTAACAGAACGTTAGCGGGACCCATTCTCAAAATAATTATATTGAGAAAATAATTGCACGGGAATTATCCGCTTTTTATCCGCTAACGATTGTAAAAAGAAAAAAATTTCCCGCCCTTCCCATTAGCCGGGAAAATAGGATGCCGCTAATTTAACAGAACGTTAGCGGGACCCATTCTAAAAATAATTATGTTGAGAAAATAATTGCACCGGAATTATCCGCTTTTTATCCGCCAACGATTGTAAAAAGAAAAAAAATTCCCGCCCTTCCCATTTCTCGGGAAAATAGGATGCCGCTAACTTAACAGAACGTTAGCGGGACCCATTCTCAAAATAATTATATTGAGAAAATAATTGCACGGGAATTATCCGCTTTTTATCCGCTAACGATTGTAAAAAGAAAAAAATTTCCCGCCCTTCCCATTTCCCGGGAAAATAGGATGCCGCTAACTTAACAGAACGTTAGCGGGACCCATCCTAAAAATAATTATATTGAGAAAATAATTGCACCGGAATTATCCGCTTTTTATCCGCTAACGATTGTAAAAAGAAAAAAATTCCCGCCCTTCCCATTTCCCGGGAAAATGGGATCTCGCTAACTTAATAGAAAGTTAGCGCGACCCATTCTAAAAAAAATATTTTGAGAAAATAATTGCACCGGAATTATCCGCTTTCTATCCGCAAACGAATGCCGCGAGAAAAATAATTTCCAAACTTTTCATTTCCCGGAAATATTGAGTTTTTTTTTCGCGGAATTCGTTTGTGGATGAAGCAAAAGTATTCTTATCAGTTGCTATCGCGGAGAAATAAAGATATCGGGGAAAAAATGCTGAGAGGTAAGCTCCACTAACTACAACTGCCCTCTCACCCCACCGTAGGTAGGAGGCAGGCAACCAAAAGAACATTTAATTTTTTAAAAGACCTAACATACCGCTTGCGTCTTTGAAAGTGCCTTAACATGCCGCTTACACCTTTGAATGGTCCTAGTATGCCACCCGCATCTTTGAAAGGCCCTGGCATTTCGCCGCCGCGCCGATGCCTTTTTGAACGGGCCAATAGAAATAACGTGTGACGATTCGGCCGGGGAAAAACAAAAACATTTAGACTCCACCCCTTTCCGAAATCCGCTATCTATTTTCGGGTTGGAATGAATACGATGGGTTTCATGAATCACCGATACCTATGATGGAGATGAGGAATGTCAGCCCGAAATTACTTATTTATTCTCGTTGCGATTAAGCTTTCACTATAGAATTGTTTTCAGAGGTTTATCAGAATTTTAACAGAACTTGATAAATGAAATTTTCCTCTAAATAATCGTAGATTCTTCTCTTCTTCGTCATTATCTACCCTTTTCTTTCTTTGTTCTTTAAAATTACCTCACAGCAATGTTTTCCCCGGTATCCTTATTTCGCCGCGATAGTACATGATAACCTTTGCTTCATCCACAAACGAACTCCATGAAAAAAAAAATCCCAAATTTTCCCGGGAAATGAAAACTGAGGAATTTTTTTTTCTACGGCATTAATTTGCGGATAAAAAGCGGATAATTCCGGTACAATTATTTCCTCAATATCATTATTTTTAGGATGAGCCCCGCTAACTTTCTGTTATGTTAGCGGGACCCCTTTTTCCCAGGAAATGGGAAGTGCGGGAAATTTTTTTCTTTTTACAATCGTTTTCGGATAAAAAGCGGATAATTCGGGTGCAATTATTTCCTCAATATAATTATTTTTAGGATGAGTTCCGTTAACTTTATGTTAAGTTAGCGGGACCCCATTTTCCCGGGAAATGGGAAGAGCGGGATTTTTTTTTTTACAATCGTTAGCGGATAAAAAGCGGATTATTATGTGCCGTCGCGGATTTTTTTTTTCCGCGATGGTTCTGCCAACTTAACAGAGGTTAATTTTTCTGAGAGATAGCAACTGAAATATAATTAATTCATTTATTTTACCGGTATACTATTTAATTTCCATATTAGTAATACTAATAAATTAATTATAAGAATAATTATCAGCGAAATATCATATTTTTAAGTATAATAAATTATTATATATAGTTTTAATAAATATTTATACACTTTTATTTCGTAACATCATCGAAATTCATCTCATTTCATTTCGAATTTTGTAAATGTTATAGGCAACTTAAATTGCAATATCCTGAGTTATATTAGCCAGGGAAGTAGTTGTTTCAGTATGGGATTTGTATTAATAAGTTATTCTTAATAAGACTTAATAGTATAGAAGTGCGAACAGGTTGAATATATTTATATATTCAGGCTCATCTTTAATAATTTTATAAATTGCATTTACTTTTCAAACATTATTAATACTAATCAAAGTAGTTTTAAATATAGTACTAGATTCAACCAATAACTCTATTATCGATCTATTCGAAGTGATTAGATGAAAGAAATATATTTTTGTTTATTGCTCTTAATCTAAGTATAATTGATCCGAAATGAAAACTAGTAAAGAATGCCAAATCGAGTGTCAATACTTATTTGGATTGTCAATTTTCAATAAATTAAAATTTAGGTTAGGTTAGGTTTAAACCTAACCTAACCTAGGATTAAACCTAGGTTAGGTTAGGTTTAAACCTAACCTAACATAACCTAACCTAATACGTTTCTTAATTGATAAATTAAATAAAACTTAGGGAAATTAAAAAAAACAAATACAACCGAGGAATTCTGTTACTATAATGTAAGATTCTTAAACAAAGATAAAGAGTAAAGTATCTCATCTAACACTCCTATATTCATTTTTATAAGGCATACTTACCCTTCATTTCGGGACTAACTAGAAACAAGGTTGTCAAAAATCTAAAAATTGCTTAAAATTGAGCCGAAAAAATAGTGCGTGAATGAATATTCCCTTATTGGGGAAATGAGGTGAAAGGGTATAGGAAAATGCTGTGTAGACGAATATTGTGTTTATTATTCTGGAAATGAAGATAACAGCCATTGGAATGGAGAAACCCCACAATATTTTTTATCCAGATGTAATGAAGGCCGGCAAGAACTGGTTGCCAATATCAGACTGTGTAGCAGTCTTGCAATTACATGCCGTGCAAGACCGTTTGATCTAAACAAAAGAACAATGGCTAACCAATGAATGTAATGATCTAGAAAGGTTAGATGGGTTATATGACTCGTTTAATATGCTTAAAAAGATTAAAGTAGCCGGGAGTATGTATATAAGTGGTAATGTTAGTTTTCTGTGTGATCAAAATTATCTGTGTGATTAGGCAAAGAAGAGCAATTATATCAGTGGAAATTGTATGTCGAAACTTATTTAAAGACCCGCTGGGTATTACAGACATACAAATAGATAATGTTCTAGACATTACAAAAAGCGAGGTTGAATATACCATAAGTTAATTAAAAAATGGTAAGGCTGCTGGACCAGATCAGATTCTGGTCTTCTTCTTAGGAGACCGTCTCCCATCGAAGGTTGGCGATCCAACTGGCTATTATGGTGCGTGAAACTGCACCTCTGAAAATCTCTATAGATGTCTGTCCGAACCATCGACGCAGATCCTTTACCTATGAGTTCTCCATCTGCCCACAGTATACCCTTGATTTTTCCCTCGATGACGAGTTTAAGGATCTCGTAACGCTCTTCCCTCACAACATGTTCTCGGAGCTTTCGCTCTTTGACCGTTGTCATCAGCTCTTTACCTTTACTTATTCGCCTCAGTACTTCCTCGTTGGTTATTCTGTCTACCCAGGATATAAGCAGTATACGGCGATACAAGTACATCTCAAAGGAATCAATGCGGTTCTCCTTTGATTGGCTAAATGTCCAGCTCTCGGAGTCATAGAGTAGCACTGGGAAGATATAGCAACGCAATACACGTATGCGGAGCTGTAGATTCAGGTCTCCACTAGTGAAGAGGGTCTTCATCGAGATGAATGTCGTTCTGGCCTGCTCTATCCTTGATCTGATTTCTATTTTAGGTTCACTGTTCTCGTTGACGAGGACTCCAAGATATATAACAGACAGCACTTGTTCCACGACCTGGTTCTTAATTTAAAGGACCGTCCGTCTTGGTGTCTCGGAACACAACCACCTTGGTCTTGGCAACGTTAATGTGTACACCATATTGTCTGCTACGTTCAACGATAAGGTACATCTTATTCTGGAGCCGGCGAGCACGACCGTATCGTTAGCGAATCGTTTATTATTAATAAGGGTCCCGTTGATCTTAATGCATTCTTTCACTACCCAAGTGCCTCCCGCAACACTGCCTCCGAGTATATATTGAACAGGAGAGGGGACAGTACGCACCCTTGTCTAACACACCTTCTGATTTCTGTTTTTTCCGAAGTTATACCCTCTATCCTAATCTCTGCAGTTTGATGTCAGTACAGCTGCGTGATGATGTTCAGATCTCCCTCATCGACCCCAGTGTATTTTAGAATCACAATGAGCTTCTGGTGCGAGACTCAGTCGAAAGCTTTTTGGTAGTCAATAAAGCAAGCGTATATATCGACATTTATGTCTCTGCATCGCTGTGTGAGAACGGCGAGAGAGAAGAGACCCCCCGCGCGTGCCCACTCCGTTCCTAAATCCGAATTGCGTTTCTCCAACCTGTCCCTCGCATCTAATGAATATGCGAGTGTGGACGATACGGAGAAAGACCTTGAGGACATGAGACATTAGGCTTATTATTCGGTGGTCGTCGTAGTGAGTAGCGTTAGGTTTTTTTGTGTGAGTTTTGAGTGATGAACGTCGACCTCAGCCAGTCCGTTGGTATTTTCCCAGTTTCGTATATTGAGTTGAACAAAGATGTAAGAACCTCTAGACCGCTATCATATGCATTGACGATCAACTTCAAGGTTTCCGCACGAATCTGGTCTGGTCCAACAGCCTTGCTATTTTTCTGTTTTATTGCACGTCTCACTTCCTCTATCGTGATAGCAGTACTGGACTCTTTACTATGTACTCTTAACTTAAACTTTGTAAGAAATCAGATAGAAATAAATTAGATACATCGTTTTTTTTTTATTGATTTTTTAATCGTTTATTAGATTGATTTTTTTAAAACCAAAGTTTGGTAGATGGATGATATACGCGTATAATATGGTAAACCATGATTTAAGCCAGTGCCGTAACTAGAATTTTATGCGTCTGTTGCGAGCTTCTATAACTGCGCCTTTGAAAATTATTTTTATCTCAACTGGCTCAGACAATAAAATGAACAATGTCTATAAAAATAAATCTTTCACGGTTGAAAGACCACGGGTCGATAGCCATTTGTTGATTTTTTTGTATTATAATTACAGCAATGTTTTATTATTATTATTAAATATTTCATCCAAAAACTAATTTTTTGTCTAAGTATGGATACTTGGAAGTTGGAAAACCAATTACATAGAGTGTGGCAGAAATTCAAGGGGTTATTCCTTGGCCTATTCTAGGAATATTTTGTCTTATGATGATTTCTGAAAACCCCTTTGTTTTGAAGATACAGGGTGTATAAAATTTGCGACAGTAACAACATTTTATTATCAAAAAGTACATGTAAATTTGCTCAATCTACAATAAATGGTTGAAATGACTTCCTCCAGCCTGGATGCAAGCATTCAATCTTCTCGTCATTGAGTGCCGTACTCTTTCAAACTTACCAGGGTTATTTCTAATTGAGTTACACCCATCAATTATCCGATTTCGAAATTCGTTCAAATTCTCCACTGGAGTAGCGTAAATTAATGACTTCAGATAGCCCTCTAAGAAATAATCCAGGGGGTTTAAGTCTGAGGATCGAGCAGGCCACGCGTGTGGCACATCTAGACCAATCCCGCAATCTCCGTATGTTGTTGTTAAAAAATCCCGAGCAACCAAAATGAAATATGGTGGTGCATCATCGTGCATAAACCACATTGCAATTTTTGTCGCCAATAGTACATCCTGCGGAAACTCTGGCAGTGTTTCTTCCATAAAGTTGCAATACATTTCGCCAGTTAGTCTTGCTGGTAGAAATACCGGTCCAATTAGATAGTCACTCACAATTCCAAACCAAACATACAAGGAGAACTGATGTTGAAATCGATCTTCTCATACCTCAAACGGATTTTCATCTGCCCACACAGGGTTGCAATGAAAATTACTCATTGCAATTCTTGAGAAACTAGCTTTATCGGTGAAAAGAATCTGCGTCAGGAGTTGAGGGATTAGAAACAATATTTGCAGAAGCCATTGACATAACGCAATACGTGGACGATAATCAGAAGGTAGTGCGTGAAGAAGTTAAGAGCAGTACTAAGTTGATATCATCGTCTCTAGCTGGTTGGTGGGGTCGTGTGTCATTGAAGAGAGTCTCAAGGTACTCCTTCCATCTTTTAAGCTTTTCGTCAACGCTTGTTTAAATCTTGTTGTTAATGTCCTTCAAAATACCGGGGATCTGTTCGCGTTGTATGTTTGTGAAGTCCTTGATCTTCTTGTAGAGATTAAACGAGTCGTGCATTTTTTCTAGTGTCTCCATTTCACTGCATTTTTCAGCTAGCCATCCTTCCTATGCTTTTCGGCATTTTGATCTCACCGACCTGTTCAACACCCTGTACCGGTTATTGTCTGCGGCTTTGTGTTTCCTTCTTCAGCCACTGTTGATTTTTAGAGGCTAGTGCATACCCAATGTCAACCTCTTGGGTCTCTAAAAGAGCTTTCTTTAAGATGGTCCACCGAAGCTCTACATCGTCGTCATAGTAATTGTTAGTTATTTGTAAGCGTGCCTCGAGATTCTCGGTTGCTCTGGCTCGTATCTCGGGATCAGCGCGTCTTTTCACATTGACTCTCTTAGGTTTATTTGGACGTTGTACTCTAATGAAGTAGTGAAGCTGTAGATTTATTATTTCGGGATTGTGGTCGCTGCTGACGTCGCCACGAGGGTATGTTGTTGCTGATTTGAGAAACTTCATTAAATGACTTTTGATGACTCAAATTCAGATGGAGTTGCAAAAAATTATTAGAGTGCGATATATACTGCACTTGGTCTCTTTAACATGATTTATAAGACGGGAAACATGGAACCTTTGGATTGGCTGAATTCCACATTCATAACAATATATGGTATGGACAAAGAAGATTCCTTCTAGGCTAAGATAGGTTACAAAAACGCGTGGGAAAAAGAAAACGCGTGGGTAGATGAAACGACTGAGAAGTGAGCTTGAAAAGGCTCACAGAAAAAGCTACAATTTTTTGGTAAAAGACGACATTGGTTTACTGGTGACAAAGTTTACTGGTGCCAAATGCTCCAGACACACACAAACACACACAGTACTACGGCCCATGTAGAAGAGTCTTGGCTTCTTCGACAATCGCTTTACATCTGTCTCTATTTACACCAGTTATAGCCCAGTTCTGTATTCTCAGTACTTTCAGGTCATCTAGCACATTTTCTTTCCATCTTGACCGAGGCCGTCCTCTAAGTCGTCTGCCCTCTGCTGCATTTGTAAACACAGCTCTGGCTCTTCTTGTATTTGGCATTCTCCAGAGGGTCCCACACATCTTATACGTTTCCTTTTAATCCAACCAACAATGTCTTGTTCTTGTAATAGTTCTTTTAATTCGAAGTTCATCCCAACTCTCCATCCATTTTCCGCTTCGTCGTTTACAGGTTCATAAAACCTTTCTTTCAAATCGATTCAGTAGCTCCTCATTTCTTTGTAAGAGGATCTACGCCTCGCTTCCATAACTTACGATAGGTTTTGTCACCCCTTTGTATAAGCGGAACTTTCAAGCTCTCGATACTGCTATCGATTTCAGTATACTGTCAAGCGCAAGCATGCACCCATTACCTGCTATAATGCGTTGCTTTATTTTGCTAGACAAGTCATTATTGTGGTTGCTTGTAGTGCCTAAATATTTGAAGGTATTCGTTTTACACAGTTGGCGGTTCTGTTTCTCCAGAAATTCTTTTTTTCACATTTTGTTCAAATTCATTTTGTTAGTGCTTTTGTTTTCTTGTCATATACTCCAGTCATATAGTCCAGTTTGTTTTCCTGCCTGTTCCATCTGATTCAGTCTTACCACTATGTCCCTTTCTGTCATTCCCAGTATTACCACGTCGTCTGCGTATGCTAGTGGTTGAGAGCTTCTGTTAAACAGTGTACCACCGAGGTTACCGAGGTTGATATTAATTTCCCTAAGGCTTTTCGCACACTGGTTCCGCTCAGCTCAGCTCACATCAGATCCGATCGGGTCCGCTCCTCTCAGGTCCGTCATTGTTCCACAAATGGCTTGTCGTACACTGGATCCGCTCCGATCAGCTCACATCAGATCCGATCGGGTCCACTCGTCTCAGCTCCGTCATTTTTCCACATATTGCATCCGCTAAGCTACGTCACTTTTCCACACATTGAATCCCCTCCCACCTCTCCTTCGGGAGAGCTAAATATGTGCTGCTATCCTGGTTGCATAAATGCCTTAGCGCATATATGAAAACGTTAGTGTTGCGCTTGCGTGAACCATCCGCCAGCATCCGACCTCCGGCCTAGTATTCTTCGCAAACAAAGGATAAGGAGCGGAATGGAGCCAAGCTGAGCTGAGCGGACTCAATATGTGCTTTTCAATTTAAATACACGGGTTTTATATTTTTCTGAGCTGAAAGGCTGAGCTGAGCGGAGACCAGTGGACTCAGTGTGCGACAAGCCTTGATGCCTTCTAATACAAGGTTAAACAGTATGGGTGATATTATGTCTCCTTGTTTCACACCTCTGGGTATATTGAAATCTTTCGAGACATTTTGTCCGATCCTGTACCTGCATTTAGTTCCTATGAGTGTCGTTTTAACTAGCCTGATTAACATTCTTGGGATCCCAAATTCTCTCAGTGTGCTCCAAATGGTGTTATGTTTAATGCTGTCATAGGCCGATTTAGAGTCAACGTATAGTTGGAATAATAATATTATACTGCCGGCATTTTTCTAGAATTTTCCGGAGGGTAGAGATTTGATCCGTGGTTGATCGTCCACTTCTAAAGCCCGCTTGGTAGTTTCCTAGTAGTTCCTTTGCAAGAGGAGCAATTCGTTGGTTGAGGATGTGGGCGAAAATTTTGTATACAATGTTCAGGAGACATATGCCTCTATAGTTATCGCATTCTAGTTTGTTTTCTTTCTTGTGTACCGGGCATATGATTCAGATTTTCTACTCATTAGGTAATGGTTCTTTTAGCCATTCATACAATAAGTTTGTGCAGAGCGTTGATTAGCTCATCACCCACTGCTTTAAATAGCTTTGCTAGTATATCGTTCTTTGCTTTGCAGGTATATCGTATATTCCAGGGCCTTGTTATTTTACTTCCTTCTTCCTCTACTTCAGTTCTGGTTGGTTCATCACCGGCACTACAGAGATATTAAAAACATGGAAAGAACATTTTCAGAAACTCGTCAGTGTAACAAAGGACGACACAACAAATATACCGGTGTACCTAACCGCCGAAATAGCAACCGAGAAACCAACACTAGAAGAAGTGACGAAGGCCATACAACGCCTAAAAAACAATAAAGCGCCAGGAAATGATACTATTCCCTCTGAATGCCTGAAAATGGGAGGTCCAGCCCTCTATCAGAGGATATATAAGTTAATCTTACTAATATGGGGCAGTGAAACATTACCGGAAAGTTGGAAGCAGAGTGTAATTATACCCCTACATAAAAAAGGAAGCTATCAGATGTGCAAAAACTACAGAGGGATATCTCTAATCAACATCGCATATACAGTGCTTGCAAACGTAATTGTAACTCGCATAACACCATACGCGGAAGAATCGATAGGTGACTATCAGTGCGGCTTTAGACCGGTCAGGTCAACGATGGATCAAAGTTTCACAATCCGCCAAATCCTCGAAAAACACTGGGAATTTGATAAGGACTTCCACCAACTATTTATAGACTCCCAACAAGCCTATGATAGTGTGATAAGAGAGCACGTATGGGCAGCCATGGCAGTATGTGGAATCCCATAGAAAATAATCAATATTACTAAAGTGTGCATGGAGGGCAGCCGGTGCTGTGCTAAAGTTGGGAACAACATGTCAGAAAACTTTATGGTAGACAACGGCGTGAAACAGGGTAATAGTTGGTCTCCAATATTGTTTAATATCATTTTAGACGCAGCGATCAAACGGGCTAACATCGACGTTGAAGTTTTTCCAAACAGTGGACCAACCCCGATACTGGCATATGCAGATGACCTTGTCAGTAAAACAACCATTAAAACCAAAGCGTTATTTGGAAAAATAGAAAAGGAGGCAGACATAGTAGGATTACGTATTAATGAATACAAAACAAAATATATGTATAACTCCCGGAGACAGGAAAGAAAGACAATTTCGAACGGGTCTCAGAATTCAAATACCGCGGCGCAGTCATCACAGCAGACAACAGCATGAATAAAGAAATGAAAGCCCGTATACAGAGCGGTAATAGATGCTATTATGCACTAAGAGAACTGTTCCAATCGAGAATAATATCTCAAAACTAAAATTGTACCATGCTACTATAAGTCACATACTGATGTGAAGCGTAGACCCTAACTAAAGCAAACGAAGACGCCCTGCGAAGGTTCGAGCGAAAAATATATGGAGCAACCCAGGATCCGGGGTCGGGCAATATCGAATAAGAACAAACGCGGAGTTAGAACAATTGTACCAGGGAGATATTATGAGAGAAGCAAAGTCTCAAAGATTGAGATCGAAAATGAACAGGAAGCAATGCTAGATAGAAGTCGTTGGAGGCAAATTGTGCTTGCAGCCAAGACCCACATAGGGTTCTAGTGCTACTTGAAGAAGAAGATTAGATTTAAAGTATCTTGAGTTTTTGAAATGTTTTAATCAATAAATAAAATATTTTATTTTTTGATTTATCATAAAAATTTTAGGAGTAGATTGGCGGCATTTAAAATGTAGCGGTGGTGGCGTTAATACGTAAGTACCAAATTTTCAAATAGAACTAAAACATTTTCATTTCACATATAAATAAATAAATAAAACTACAAATAAATACGTACTTAAAATAGGAATACAAAAAACAAATACTTAAAATATACCTAATAAAATAAATAAAGGTTGACTTGTAATTAAATATTCTCAAAATAAAATCTAAATATATAAACTAATAGTAAAACCTGCATCGTAAAAAGGTTAAAATTGACTAGACCATCTCCATCCACCCTCAATATTTCTTAAACAAATTACCCTTCCGACTTAAAACACTATTCACATTAAACCCCAACCTTTTATACAAATTTATCAGCTCTAACTTCTCCGCCAAAGTCTTAGTCTCACTTAATCCTTGACTCATCCTATCCGACCAAGCTGTTGGAGCGAAAGATCCTTCATGCCCGTCGTAAGCCTCATAATGCCCTCCATATCCTCCATGCGGATCCTTATGGACATGCAAATGGACTGAGGGCGGCGACTGATGATGTGAACTTATAGGAATGTAATGTTCTTTGGGTTGAGGCATTTGATGTTTGAGTAAAGCTAATTTGCCGAAGAGTCCTCCAGCGTTGAGGATGAGAAGCAGGACGCCAATGGCTACGCCTTTTAAGGTGAACATGGTAAGGAAACCGAGGGTTGTCACAATCACGCCCAGTTTAAAGAGCAGGAAGGGCATAACGAATTTAAGACGTCTTGCAGCTCCTAAGCATCTTCCTAAAAAACACAAAGCATTTGATATTAGAAATTTTAAATGGACAAAAACTAGACATATGTATATATAAATATAAGTGGATGAAGACAAGATTAGACCGAGAAGACTCGAGAAGAAAATTAGAGATAAGGTACTATACAAACAAGACTAAATATACATGACTAGAAAAATAAGGGTAAACATACAAGACTCAGCTGACTAGACAAGTTTAGATAATCAGGATTAAACAGATAAGTTAGACAGAGAGGACTAGACTTATATGACAAGGTAATCACCATTAGGTGATTAGCACTAAACATACAGGACTAGATAAACATAATTAGATATATAAGACTAGACAAGCAAGAAACAACGGACAAGACTGAAGGGACAAAACTAAACTTAAGATATTATATTAATAAAAGTAGTCAGACAGAAAACACAAGATGTACAAAACCGGAGAGATATGAATAGGTACGCAAGCTGAAAAGACTAGTTAGACTAGGAAAGTCTAGATAAATAAGATCGAGCAAACAAGACTAGAGATACAAATCTAGATAACTAAATCAGATATAGCTAGAAAGAGAAAACTAAAAGACAAGATAATACCAAAAGACAATGGGGAGACAGGATTAGACTAAACAGGTGCTCATCATACCTATCTATGTCTATTCTTAACAATCTATGTCTAATCTAATCTATATCTAATTTATGTCTGTTCTTACCAATGAATGTTTCTCCAGTGGTAAAAGACATGATCCATTTTATGGCGTTCAGAATCTTTTTACCAGGCAATTCAAATAGCATATCTTTAGTTGCAAGATTTTCCCCTGTTATTTCTCTTGGTATTTGCATAGTTGTTGCAACTGGTGCCATTGTTGTTGAGGTAGATATTGAGTGTTTCCCCGTTGCATTTTCTAATCCTTGACATCCTATTGCAATCAGGATCGTTGCAAATATTACAATTTTCTCCATTTGTTCTTCAAATCCGGTTTATCGTCATATTTTCATTCTACATTAATTATATCTGAAATTGATAATAAATATAATACGAAATATTTAAATTTTTAAAATGTACATGTTATTATTAAATTGTTATTATCAGAATATGTCAAAAACAGAATATCTGCGTGTTGGGGAAGAAGGAGAAAACCCAGAACTGGAGTTAAGAAAGATTCAAAAATGTAGGGCATACAAATACTTAGGAACGATCATCTCGGAAGAAGGAACAACAAAAAAGGATATAGAAAATAGACTTGAAATGACACTAAAAACAAACATGAGGGTATACATATCTATCGTAGAGCCAATAACAACGTATGGTTCAGAATGTTGGCAAATTTCACAAAGGGAAAAAAAAGTATAGAAGTAGTAGAAATGGACTTTCACGAAGAGCAAGTCCAAACTAGATCGTGTAAGAAATGAACATATAAGAAGACAGACGAGGAGAGTCTATGGTACTACAGATGACATAGAAACACGGCAATTAAAGTGGTATGAACACGTGCAAAGGATGACTGGAGAAAGATGACCCAAAATAGCATTTCAATATGTACCAAGAGCAAGGAGAATAAGAGGTAGGCTAGCAGTAAAATGGATAGCAGGTATTATGGAAACCATGAAAGAAAGAGCCATAGAAGAAGATGACTGGAGAGATAGGGAGAGGTGGAAAAAGAAGTGCATGACGCGGCAAAGCCTGTAGAAACCTCGCTGTATAGGTAGATAGTTATTATTAGTTAAAATACATCACATTTTTAAATAAATGCAATAATAATAAAATCCATATTTCGTGAGTGCAAGTTGCAGTAAATTAAAGAATAAAGAATTCATGAACAAAAGAAAGGAGGCAGACAAAATCTGTAGAAGAAAGAAACGAGAATCAGAGAAGAAATGGATTACTGAACTAGAGGAAGAACATAACACCCAGGAGGTAAGGAAATTCTATAAAAGAATTCAGGAGCTGAAGAAAGGTTTCCAACCACGTGCTGTGTTCTGCAGAGATAAAGAAGCAAATTTTATAGGAGGAGAAGAACAGATTCTAGACCGGTGGGCTGAGTATTTCAGCGAACTGCTGAATGCAACAATAGAGATTGTAGCATCGGAACAAACGGAAACTGACAATGGCCAGCCGTGGCACAGTGTTAGCCAGGACGAAATGCCTGTACCCACACCTACAATAGAGGAAGTCCGATTGGCAATCAAAATCTTGAAGAATAATAAGGCCCCAGGAAGCGATAACATTTCAGCAGAGATGATTAAGGGTGGGGGTGAACATTTGACACGTCTTGTCCATCAGCTAATCGTCGAAGAATGGGAAAAAGAAGTGATGCCGGAGGAGTGGAACTTGGCCATTATTTGCCCGATTCAGAAGAAGAAGGACAAAGCAAAATGTGAAAACTAACGTGGCATAGCTTTACTCAGTGTTGTGTACAAAGTCTTAGCCAAAGTCATTGCTATGAGACTCACTCCTTTTGCAGAAGAGATTCTAGGAGATTATCAGTGTGGTTTTCGACAGGGTAGATCAACGACCGACCATATATTCACGATAAGGCAAATAATGGAGAAATGCTACGAGTATAATGTGGATATACATCAGCTCTTTGTGGACTTCAGACAGGCTTATGATAGCGTGAAAAGAAAACAGCTGTATCAGACTCTGATGGATATGAAGTGTCCATATAAGCTAATACGTCTGATACAAATGACCCTCAACAGAACGAAATGCCAAGTTAAAGTAGAAGGAAAACTTACGAAGGAATTTGAAGTCAACCAAGGGTTAAGACAGGGCGATGTATTATCCACACTACTTTTCAACATAGTACTGGAGAGAGTGATGAGAAAAGTGGAGACCAACAACCCAGGTGGTACTCTGTTTAACCGCATGAACCAGAATTTTGCGTATGCGGATGATGTGTGTATGCTGTCTCGAAGATTTAAAGAGCTGGAAGATGGGTTGTGTAGGTTAGAAAAGGAGGCAGAAGAATTGGGGCTTCGAGTGAACGGCGCCAAAACACAGTACACAGGAGAAAGTACACAGGAGAAACACAGCGGTGAAGACAAACTCTTAAAGTTGAATGGAGTCAACTATGAGAGTTGTGAGAAGTTTAAGTACTTGGGAGTGTTGGTAACTAATGATAACAGCATAAGTGAAGAAATAAAAGCAAGGATTGCAGAGGGAAACAGAGCATACTGGGCCCTGATTAAGATTCTCAAGTCACGTAGCCTGAGCAGAAAATCGAAGATAACTGTCTATCGAACGGTTATAAGGCCGGTGGTAATGTATGGCTCAGAAACATGGACAATGAGGGTGGCAGAAGAGGAATGTCTGAGAAGATGGGAAAGGAAAATATTAAGAAAGATTTTTGGAGCAGTGAATGACGCAGGGCAATGGAGAATACGGAAAAATAGGGAATTGGAGGAACTATACGGTCATGCGGACATAGTTTTGGAAATAAAGAGAGTAGAGCGAATGCCAGATCACAGGTCTGTCAAGAAGGTACACAGAGGAAAAACACAGAGGATGACTTACGAAAGATGTGAGTCAGAAGATGGAGGAAACGAGCTGAAGATCGCCAGCATTGGGCTACGATCGTCAGAGAGGCCAAGGTCCTTCATGGGCTGTAGCGCCGAGGAGTAAGTAAGTTGCAGTAAATAAGGATTTAAAAGAAACAACAGGTAATTCACATAAATTCGGCATTGATCATAAAAGTTTTACTATCGAAACTTACTCTTGTCATGGGGGTAACTGTTAATAGGGTGCTATTTAGTAAATTGGATATTTGCAACAATTGGTGTTTAGAATCTTTCTGATAAGTTTGTATCCTAATCTATCATTAAAATCTTTTATTTCACTCAAATATTAAATACGAGATACGATTAGTAGAACCATTTTTTCGATATTACATGACTAGTAACATTTCTTACATTCAATGTTTGCAGTTTTTGTGGAAACTTACAACTAAAAAGTTCCAACCGTCTTGAGGAAACTTCTAAACCCTCGCAGAAAAGGGACAATCCTACTACATTGTCAACAAACATTCTTGGATTAAAGTTTTTAACATTAATCTAATAAAACCTAATAATTTCTTAATTCTTATTTATATAAGAGTTTCGCCTCATTTTAACGAATGAAAATCTATCAAATTAACGTTGGTTAAATTATTAATATTTTGTTGGCACATAGGCATATACAGTGTGTTTGAGAAAGAGCTCCCTGGTTTTAAGTATAAATTTAATGTTGAAATTAATGAAAAAGTACATACAACGAAAACATGCAATAAAAGAGAGTACTTTCAAGTTTTGTTTTAACATTTATGGACTTCAACGGATGCATTTATTGCACTGCACACGCCGAAACGATATTCCACTTCTCCGCACGTATTCACCAACATATCAGGTGTAACTGTCTCAACCGCCGCACACTGGGACTGATTACAAATTTACGGCGACAAAAATAGAATTTTACAATGTCTCACAATTAAGCAAAACCACTTAAAATGTGTTGTTAGATAACCCATCCATAATACTATAAACAAATAAATGGGAAAAAAAAATTGCATTGGTTGTGGGAACGTGTTAAACATCGCTCTTGTCCCTTAGATACCAAAAGGAATTAGTTGCGATGGATTATGAACAAAGGAACTACGTCTGTTTTGTGTTTTTGTTAAAAAATTGTAAACTTTTTAAATATGAAGAATATAACTTCAAGTATGTATTTACATGTAATAATATCAAATTTCTAGAAAGTTTTAATCAATATGGTTAAAAAAAAAGTATTGTTAACGACTATCGTAAATTAATAATTTTTTGCAATAAACTGATTTTTAAAAAAGTTCCGCATAGTTCCATTAAATTAAATATTTTGTAAAACAAAACAAACATTGACAATTCTAGAAAAGCAAAAATCCCGCCCACGTCGTTCCACCTTACTGAGAATTACACCTTTTTTTCCTGGTAGTCGTGATGACCAACATTTGCAAGAGAGAACGTTGAATAGAAATGAACAATTTTTTGTATTAAGAGATGAAAGTTTTTACAAGTTTTCTTTGTTAAAGTGTAATGAACGATTAGTACAATACGTGTTGGATAAATTTTGTGTCAACGACGGTTGTGAATTTGTAAAAAATGTTGCATTTAAAAATATTTTTTCAACTTAAATTTGCATTTTTAATTAATCGTGTACATTTAATATAGACTAATTTTATATTAGAATCATCAGAATGTCATCATAAGGTAATATGTGAGACAAGAAATTGAAATGAACTGGATCTTATTTTTGTCGCCGTAAATTCGTAATCCGTCCCAGTGTGCGCCGCGACGATTCTTTAGCGTAAATCAGCGTTTCCCAAACTTTTTTCTTCGGGACCCGGTTACTTATATATTTTTTCTTCGTAACCCAGTTAGGTACCTAAAAATGTGTATGAGTTATTGTTAAAATGAAAGAAGATAAACAATGGATCATTTTATTATTGGTACAACAAAAGTAGCTCTAACAAAAATTGCACGCAAACTATGCAAAAAGTTTTACAAAGAATATATAACTGTATATAAATAAAACAAGTATTAATATGAAGAGTGTTGAGTGTGGAGAAAAACCAATGTTGAAAAGCCTGATTCACACTTGTATTTCGTCACAAAAGGAATTAGAATTTTGATTGTTTTTTTGTGCCACTATTGGATATTCCTGGTGACAGGACAGCCAAAAATCCAACAAAGGCAATTTATTGAAATTATCTCTCAGCAGTTGTGTTACAGGACAGTTCAAATATAAATTCAACATCCGAATCTAGTAATTCTGTTTCAAATTCTACAATCAGTGTAAACGGGTTTCTTATCTTGATTTGTTGCGGTTGATTGCCGGAAAATTTTCTTTAATATTTCTCTGTATTCCTTGTAGATGATCCTTGAATGCAGTTGCAATTTCATCCGGCGTGGAACTAAGATTATACAGTTTTTCTAATTCTGTTGTGTGTTGTGTGTAGCTTCATAAACGGGTTGTAATTCCCTTCATCCGCACGATGAATCTTTAAATTTTGTTTTTTGTTGCAGCCTCCATCTTCTCTTCTACTTTAAATATATGTACATTGTTGCCTTGTAATGTCAGACTAAAATTATTTAAAAACATAATCAACCAATTTACGTCATTAAACTTGCCTTTAGCTTCAAATATTGCATCTTTAGCCGCAGTGGGATATTGGTCTAAAAATAGCAAAAGTTCTTCTTCCATTCCAAAAGGCTTTTTAAAACTTTCCCTCGGGACAGCGATCGTACGCCACAATTCAAAAGAAGATGTTCGTATTCGCTACCCATTTCTTTTCATAGTGCTGTGAATATTCTGGGATTAACGTAACACCGCCCGTTTTATAAAATTCACAATTTTTATACACTCTTGCATAACATTCTGTACGAGCAATGGTATTTTTTTGTAGCTAAAGCATCTCAATGTATGCTACAGTGTACCGTCACATTTTCTGGGGCTTTTATTTCTAGAAGGAGACACACGCATTTTTTCCAGTCAATACCATTTTGATTAATATAACCGTAAATCAAGCTAAAAACATCTTCTGCTGTTTGTCTTGTAACCAAAGTTTTACTAAACAAAAATTCTTCCTTCGATGTACTGTCAAGATCGTATCTTACACAACACATTAGATTAGCATTCCTCGCAATATCTACACTTTCATCGACTTGAAGAGAGAAAAAAACTGCACTTTTTAGGTGACCAACAAAAGTTTCTTCGATATTATATGCCATTTCCACGATTCTACGCTTCACTGGGTTATTGGAGGAGATATCATATTTATTAGGTTCTGTGTTTTTTTTTATCACATATTCGAGTTCCTATTATTTTCATTGCTGGAATTAGTAACTTTTCGGCAATTGTATGAAAGTAGCCGGTCTCAGCAATTAATTTGGATATTTTAGAAGAAGCCATAACTAGGTTTTCAGACAAAGCACCCTGATAAAAATTCAAAGACATCGACTTCTTACTCGCTATTAGTTCTCTCTTTTTGTTTATAAAGAAATCTGTCGTTTTATTGCTATAATTTGGATGTTTTAATTCTACCTAAATGCCTCTTTAACTTTGAATGTTTTATGGACTCGTTCAACACTCTCATATAACAAATAACGCATAATGGGTTTTCATCAGCACCTTTCATGAAACCTTATTTTATGTAATCCGAATAATATTGTCGACACCAAGGCGTTTTCTTCTTTTTTGTAAGTGTAAAAGGAAACTCGGTGTGTGGGCACTCGTACTGAGCTGGTCATCTTCACTAGGTTCTGTCTTATTAAAAGTTGCTGGCTGTATTTCACCGACACTAACCGACACATTGTTTGTTTGTTGTTTAATTAACCACTTATCCATGAGTAATTATTTTGGAGTAATTAATATAACGAATATTATGATACAATTTTCTATCAATACTTAACTGTACTGTATAAGCAGCATATATTATTCATCAATGGAGAGAGATAATCAGAAACGGCATATATGTAGTGTGCAGTAGTTTGTTTGCGCAATTGGATTCAGGTGATAACAATTTAATTATATTTCAAAATGGCGTATTGAATATTTTAAAACAAGAAAAAGTGAAAATAAGATCATAATTGCGTTTACATGTTCTAACTTGCAAGAAATAGGCAACTCGTAAATGATAGCTAACTGGTAGCCGTAAAGTTACAAAGAATAATAAATAAGTACTAGTTTTTTACAATTCAAATCAAAATAATTTAAGCTCTCCAAGTCACGGCATTGTGGGACGTTATTTGTTTTTAATAGTTTCTTCCAAGAATAGCTTTATATATTCCCAGAAAGTATAATGTATTTTTGCACACAATTATATTATTCAATAATGTCCATTTAATTTAATTTAGTTATAAGTATTTAACATTTTCGTGAAAATAAATAAACTAAAACAGAAAGCAGCTAATTTTTTTAGAGTTTCTTTGCGACCCGGTATTATTTTTTCGTGGCCCGGTGCCGGGTGGCGACCCGGCATTTGGGAAACTCTGGCGTAAATGATTTATGTCTCGGAACTGTACACAATATTTTTTATCTTTTTTATTCTATTTTATATCCGGTCTTAGTGGTGGCCAAGAGATTGGGCCAATGCTGCCTATCCACCTTCCCGGAAAGCGAGTTTCTAGAGCCGCGCGCACGCGGTTACTGTAGTGAGGTGGTGCGCCACTTTGTTGGAAAAACGCAAGCCCTTTCTCGGCCTCAATGTCATCCATTTTGGGAAAGACTTACTCTGTTAACACGTCCCAGTAATTGTCCACATTTATTGTTTGTTCTACAAAAGTGAAAGGATTAATCACACGATCTTCCACCAAGCCGCACACCAATCATCAATTTTGGGAGAGTCACGTTGATGCTGAATAAATTCATGTAGATGCTCGCTAATCCCCAAATTCTGCAGTTATGACGATTTTCTGTTCCCCTAACATGAAATGTTGCTTCACCAATTGTCGTCATCACCAATTCCGTTAAGAAAGTCAACAGCAAACTCTAACCTTTATATTTTATCATTAAGTTTTATTTCATGTAACAGTTGCAATTTGTAGGCACTCAAATGAAATCTTTTACGCATAACATCATACACGGTTCCTTTATGCAATCCTAATTGGAGACTACGTCTGGCCAATGACTTCTTTGGGCTCCGAACACAAGAAACACGGATCTGTTTAACAACATCTTGAGAAGTTCTCGGTCTACCCGCCGTTCTACATCGGTCCACAATGACGGATAGTTTCTGCTGTAGGAGGTTCAACACCATACTGACGTCGAAAATTAAGTTGCACTGTTATAACAGATTCAGTTTGCACAAGACAAATAATACACTGCGCCTTTTGTTGCGGAGTAGCCATTGCGCTGCACTGCACGCCTGAACTGAATTAAGCGAACTAAGACATGATGCTATCCCAAGATCAAGCAGGCGTGCCAGATGCAGAGGAGCAAGACTTGGACAGTTGATGAATAAAACACCACAAACTAGAATAGTGTGTATCACTTTGAACAGTTTCTATGACACAATAAAACTAGGGAGTTCTTTTTCAAAGGCATTGTACTGGTTAAATAAAAGGCTAAATTGATCGGTTACATAAATTTTATTAAACGATCATTCGAAAGATATGGAACGGAATGAGACTTTTTAAAAACCGCGTCCTTTGCAATTTTAATATGTAAAATCTATAGGGTCGGAGAGATGAACGGTTCTTAAAAGACCCGTTCAAAAGAGCGAACAAAAACAACTTATCAGTCGGTGGATATAAGAGATAAAACTACACCTTTATTATGAATTTACGAACAATAGTTCTTTTGAACAATGGAGAACTATTCTAGATGAACTTATGACAAAAATACCTCCGCCTTCAAACAGTGAATCTGTAACTCTAGCAGTATTGATACCAGAAAACACTAGACTAAATGCTACTAAAGCTTCTGATCAAACTGCTAATCTTTGTATTCGTGAAAAAACAATAAGTGCTACTGCATTAATGATTGTTCTAAGCAAAGCTATGCAAGGCCCTTCAACTGCATGGTTATCGCAAATATCATTTGAGGAAATGATTTGGGAACAATTTATTTCTAAGATATGATGATGCTGAAACTGCCTCCGCTTCTTATATAAAACTATTACAAGGAAAACCTGAAGGCAATGAACCTTTGTTCGTCCATGCATGTCAATTTTTGACTATATTTATGACACGCTGGCAGACAATAGATCTGGAACAAATTGGGGTGTCGTTAACGATAGCTCACTTAATAAAGCGTCGATTTTTTATCAACATCAAATTTTGAAATAAATGTTATAATAAAATCCACTTTTCGTGGGTGCAAACCGTTGCAGCAAATCAGGATTTCAAAGTAACAACGTAGGATTCGCATAAATTCGTCAATGGCATAATGTGTTGTAATTTACCCTTCTAGATGATTTGTGTAATTTGGATATTTGCAACAATCAGTTTTGAAATCTTTCTGCTAAGTTTGTATAATAATCTATCAATGAAATCTTTTTTAATTTGCTCATATATTACTTTTAGTTCAAGAGTACTAGTAGGGAAAGATGTAGCGTTCTGGATCCCCTTCACTCCTCGCCCCAGCCCCAAACCCCCACTTGCCTTTGCGAAAAAGTTTTCGCAAGCAAGGATAATCTTGGTAACCATAAGGAGTATGTGATGATAATCAAAAATGTACTACAAATGCACCGTTTGCAATTCAACCTTCACAAGAGAAGATAGCGACTAGACCAGGGTCGATAATTTTTGAAACCGAAAAAAATAATAGTAGGATGAAACTAATTGGAAAAGGAAGAGAATACAACAAAAATATACAAAAGAAAGATAAATAATACAAAAGAAAGGAAAAATAATTTACAGGCGATCTGAGGTCGGGAAGTGGAAGGGGGTGAGTTTTTAAGGGTGAAACACGGTTCATCTCGATTTCCGGCAAAACTATTAAAGTCTTATGGAAAAAAGTTAAATGGCAAAGTTGTATGTAATAAAAAGATCTACAACTTTTGTATTTACACTTTTTTCACATAACCTCAAAATTTATGTGAAAAATTCGAATAAGCAAGATTTTGGTTTTTCATTTTTAACTTTTATAACAATTTTTTTTTTAACGAAATTTGGTGAAAATTTATCTTTTCATGTCCCAAAGACACTGTAATTTTTTTGATTTAAAATATTTATTTTTTCACCTTATTTTCACTTCATACCGACAAAGTGTGCTATCGTAAGTAAGTGAGCTATCGTTAACGACACCCCAATTTGTTCCAGATCTATTGTAAAAATCACCCTTATTTTCAATCGAAAATTCTCGCATCAAAATTTCCTTTTATTCGCTTTTTATTCGTTGAAATCTCTACTTTCTGATGGTGTAAAAATAAAAATACATTACTATGGTAAATGTTCAAAATGCTCAAAAAATGCAAAAAACGAAAAAAACTCGAATCCAAAATTTTTTCTGTCAATCACTGAGTACAATTTTGAGCTATTCATTAAAATCTATACTTTAATTACTCGAGAATCGTTAGATTCTATGTTACATTGATAAACAAAAAAATTAGAAATCCATAAAACATCAAGATTGCAAAAAATATGCGAAAATAGTTATTTTCAATATAATGAAAGGTAGGATTTAAAGGAGATTTCATCTAAAAAATGTGACTGCTGCAATTTTTTTCAGTAAAAAAGTTGTATTATGAAATCATAATTACATTTGTCATAAATTTTAGTAAGATTTATGTTATTTCTAAATACATTATCTTGAATTCTAATCACTTATCCATTAGTCTCTTTAATGGCATTTCTGCATCGCTAGATTCGACAAACCTTCCCGTTTCTAATAAATCGTTGAAATCTTCAAGACCATCGCCGTCTTCGTCTTCATCATTATTTCTAGTCTGCATCGGTTTTTCTTCGACAATGGTATCTAAATCGTCAACTTCCTCGTAGCTTTTTTCTTCCACATTAGAGCAATTTTCAGAACGACGACAATTTGAGCATAAATCAGTGCATTTCAAACCATGTTTTCGGCAGCCACATTTTAAACTATTACATCCAGTTTCACAGCTGCAGCAAATAGTTTTCAGCAATACTTCCGGAATTAATTCCTTTTCTGTAAATTTGGGCATAATGCCACGTTGATGTTGCTTCCAGCCCCAATCTGTTGCTGTCAGTTCGTTACCCAGCCAAGCTTGGAGCTGATAATATGCCCTGTAACAGTGTTGTTCTGCTGCACCTTCTGAGGGTGGGAGATTTGCCAATAAGAAAGATGATTTAATTTTTGCCCATTGATATTTTTGAAATCTTAATTGATTCAGTGTTATATTAACATATTTACATTTATAAATAGATTTGATTAATTGTAATCCATTTCTTTCGATATCTTCTTTGTTTGCATCTTTTTGAAAAAAAATATTGGCCAAATTTGACAAATTTTTATCGTCTAATAATGATTTTACGATACTTTTCTTTCCTTTTCCGGCAAATCCAGATGTTGTATCGCAACCAGAAAAACAATGCAGAAATGCAACAATGTTTTTGAAAGGTTCATATTTGAAGCTATTAGACGTGAAAAATAGATCTTTCACAATTCCAGAACCCGGCTTGAGAAAATAAATGTCATGATTATTTAAATGAAGTTGATTTAAAAGGACCAAAAGATCAATATCTTGACCCACAACAATGACAGTTTTATTAGTATCTTTGACAATTTCTATCGAGGTCTTAATTATGTCAGCATCAGCATCTTCTTTTGCTTGTTTACAGGGAAATCCATGTGATTGTAATCTTTTCATTAAACTTTTGATTATTTTGTCCTTGTTTTTCTCGTTAGATAAATATTTTTCTTGCAAAAATGGTATTTTTGTATGGTTTTGATAATCGAACTCTGGAATATTGTCTGACGTTTTCCGACGACTACGTTCTCCTCTTTTAGTTGAACCAGCTGCTGGTACTGTTGTCACAGTAACTGATTTTCCAATTTCGGGGTACCCATCAAAAACGATATCGCTGGTTGCTGCGTAATGTTTTTCTACATAGCGCAAATATATATTCATTATCTCTTCCACCGTTTCATTTTTCTGCCAAATTACTTTGTGCAGTAAAAATCCACCGTCGACGACATGCACAATACCGTCCAAATGCGTTGATCCTTTCGCACTCACAAATAATTCGTAAAGTTGAGATTTAACATTTTTCCTGAGGCCATTTTCTGTAAAAAGTGACAATGGAAAAGGTGCAAGCTCGTATTGTAAATAAGTTTCCAGATCTTTTTTACTGTCCATCGTTAACGATATTCTTTGAAATAGCAATAATGGATCGATGGTTATAATATCTCTGTTTACTTTAACGGAAGATTGAACCGTTTTTAGAGACAAGACTTTGTTTTTTCGTTTAAATTTGACACTGCCAAAATTCATTCCAACAATAGCTTGCAAAGATTTCTTTCCTTCTTCATACGCTTCGTAGCAATTTACAGAATTACTGCCAATAATTCCAGAAAATATTGACATCACGTTATCAGTCTCTGGAAAAGGATCATACCTCTAAAGAATTTTTGTAATATTTGCAAATCCGCTACATCTCTTTTTATTCGATATTCCCTGGAATCAATGTGTTGCTCTGATGTTGCAAAGGAAACATTACAAAAATCTTCCATTTCATTGCAAATTTCGATAAGTATGATCATTGTCAATACGAATTTCGTTAAAACACTTTCAGACAAACCACGACCATGTGTAAGTCCACCCTGAGTTTTCATAGATCTCATCAAAGCTTGCTCGATCGTCATATCCGTCCAAACTCCCGACCAAAACTTATGAGTACGTCTAATCGTAAATAATCCTTCGGTGAATCGCGTAAATTCATAATCATCATTTATTGTGTCTTTAAGCTTACGCATATCTTGGAGATAAAGATGAGAAGATTTTGCGTATAAAAAGTGCCCACTTGCATGACAATAGGGAAGCATTCTTTCCACGCATTTTAAATGTAATTCCCAATTACCTGTACGTTCAGCCCGTATGAAATCTTTAACTAACGAGACCATCTGCCAGTACTGCATCCAAAGTTTTGCGGTACGACCTTTTTTTGTATTGATTTAAGATGCTCGATAAATTTATCCTTTATGATCTAAAAATCTTCGTGGTTCAAATTGTCTTCAAAATTTTCTGTTCCTAAATCCAGCAAACATGTATCCATTAGCCCCTTTTCTATGTCCGACAACTCCATCGATGAAAAAATTAATTCAGACAATGCTCGTGCATATGCGTGCCCGGAAAGAGCTTTATCGGAAGAATTTTCTGCATATATTTCACAAAAAGCCTCCTTGAGTCCACTACCATCCATGATGAATCCAATCGTTCCAAGGAACGACATCAATAAATGAAAACCCCCAAGTCTTACTTGGACTGACGACAAGTTGCAGGGATCATTATCTACATCAATACTGGCTAAGATTTCACAAGCTTTATGGTATAGCGGTTGGTCAAACGTTACGAACACAATCTTTTGCTCTTGCTTTTGGCATTGTTTAGCCGCTTCTACCAACGACGTAAAAATGGTATCATAATCACTCGGTGGATTTTTAATAAACGGCACAGGAATAATTTTAGAAGTATGATAAGTCGAATTAAGATGTAACTTCTCCATGAATCCATTCCAACCGTCAGATTTGTTATTTGAAAATTTTGAATACGAGCTTGTAAAATCTGCCGAAGAAATTTCATAGTTGTCCGTAACATCTAAAATATCTTCTATCTGAACGGTTTTCAATCCATCGGAATTTTTGTTTTCGAAACGTTTCAATTTCACAAATCCAATTTCGCCTATCTCTTCAGAAGATGGAATCTGTTTCAATCTAGAGATGGTTATCTTTGAAGTAACACTAGACGCCGGAGTAACTACCATTATTCCACCCATTGCATGGAAAGTATTCTTGCCTTCAATCGTGCATGTATTATGATCCGCATTGTCGTAAATAAATTGAACGTATGAATCCGTAGAAAACGTGTGATTAGCCGGGTCCTTGATAACCGATGCTTCAAAGCGTAAAGTTTCTTTATATGAGAAACACAAACCCAAGTTGGATAATGAGTCGATCAATCCTTTAGCGGCATATTTTTTGTGAATCATAGACGACAAACCAAGTAAAATTGGAGATAAAAAAGAACGTGGCCTTACACATGCGATAATGCAATGAGATATTGTGGTAACTTTTGTATCCATCCTACGAACATTACTCGTCCTCTTTTCTTTATTACTTTTGCATACAATATTCAAAAAAACTTCCAAAGTTTCAGGAACATCCTTGAAAAGATTGCCTTCGTTAAAATCTGGAATTTCGTAGTAATTCAGATCGTATACTTTAGAGCGTATATCTTCTAAAACAATTTCAGCAGCCATTTGAACAATTCTAGTTCGTTCGTCTCCTTCACTTTTTAATCTTTTTTCGTACCAGTCTTTGCAGAGTTTTTTACTAGCAGTACTATTTTTGTATAAAATTATCATATCTCTTTTTATTAAATGACACTCGATATCGTTCTGAAAATGCTCTTTCAATTTTTTCTTAATAGTCGTGTAGTCTGGAAGATCTCCGGAAAATCCCACTTTTATTTCATTGACAGAAAATTGACATTCTGTTTCGTTGTCAACTATATAATCAATAAGATAATTAACAAAATTTTGAGTGTTTTCACATGGTGAGCGACCCCTTTTCAGTCTTTCAGTTCTTTTCTTATAAAAAGTAGACATACGAGCAGTGTGATAACGGGCTTTTGCTGCGACAAAATCAGGCACATTTCTCAAACGAGCTGAAATGTTTTTATCAAAATCATTTAACGTGCTTTGTTTTTGAATATACTGTAATATATTATCTCTTGTATCGTCACTTTCAACAGATGAAATTTTTTCTTTTGAAATATTACCGAAAAACCCGTCGCAGAGAAAGCAATGAGATTGCAAATTAAATCTAAGAGCGTCTTTATTTCTTTGTTTTCCTTCGTTTGATTTTCTATGTCTTGAATTACGGTATGTAGCTAATGCAGTCTCATTATTATATTGACATTGACAAGTTCGATGAATAAAAGCTGATATCAAAGTCTCAAATTTTTTTTATTTATTGTCGATGCTTTTCTTGCTCGACTCCACTAAACGATTCAAAGCTGCTTTTTTTATTTCGTACACTTGCTCATCATCAGCCTCATTGCAGATGATGCAAACAGATTCATCCATACTGATAATCTGAAAAGACAAAATCGAATTGTACTAAAATATCATTCGATTTTAATTTTTCAGGTTATGTGGCGTTAAACCCACTATTTATGAAAGAAAATATTACTATTTTTTTTTAGAGCTGATTGATACAGATTAAATTAAAGGTAGTATTTACCCTGCTATGTAGATTCCAAAAGTTTCTTCTAAAGTAAATTTGTCACAATTCTCTGAAAATAACTCAGTCTGCACGTGTATTTTCATGACCGACGTTGTTCACTGCTCTGTGTCTCGAATACTGGCTAACGGTTTTTGCAGCTGCTACGAAATAATAGTAGTAAGGCCCAGACCCTCCTAGCGTCCCAGCCCCTTCCCCACTTCTCTATGAAATGCCTTTTGATGGGCTAAATTTTTCCGTAGGTCACTCAGGTATACAAGTTCTCTTGAAATAGCAATGAATAGGCATCTACGAATATAATTTAAAGAAGATTCTACAACTTTCTCAAAATATTGTAGATGTCTTATTAAATATTAACTTGTTTGGTTGTTAATTATTGTAGTATATTTCGACTTGCAATTTTTCGTTTATCAATGTAACATGGAATCTAACGATTCTCGAGTGATTCAAGTATAGATTTTAATGAATAGCTCAAAATTGTACTCAGTGATTGACAGAAAAAATTCCGGATTCGATTTTTTTTTCGTTTTTTGCATTTTTTTAGAACATTTACCATAGTAATGTATTTTTATTTTTACACCATCAGAAAGTAGAGATTTCAACGAATAAAAAGCTCACCGACTTTTTTAAAAAAGCGGAAATTTTGACGCGAAAATTTTCGATTGAAAATAAGGGTGATTTTTCGATATGAAGTGAAAATAAGGTGAAAAAATAGATATTTTAAATAAAAAAAAATTACAGTGTGTTTGGGACACGAAAAGATAAATTTTCACCAAATTTCATTAAAAAAAAATTGTTATAAAAGTTAAAAATGAAAAACCAAAAACTAAAAAATATTTCACATAAATTTTGAGGTTATGTGAAAAAAGTGTAAATACAAAAGTTGTAGATCTTTTTATTACCTACAACTTTGCTGTTTAACTTTTTTCCATACGACTTGTAGTTTTGCCGGAAATCGAGATGAACCGTTTTTCACTCTTAAAAACTCACCCCCTTCCACTTCCCGACCTCAGATCGCCCGTAAATTATTTTTCCTTTTATTTTTAATATATCCTCTTCCTCTTCCAATCGGTTTCATTCTACTATTATTTTTTTTTCACTTTTGACCATTTTTGAAGGCTTCTACCCTGGTCTAGTCATATGAGAACATATTATAAAATCAACAATGACGGTGGGAATAAGAGGAATTTAAATACTGAATATTCACCGTACACCTCCAAGAAGATAAAGTTGGAGCCGCCGACAGTCAAATAATTTCTGTAAAATATGCAATCAACAACCCCCAACAAGGCTAAAGTATGCAGGAGATCTTTGGGGGTGGAGCGAGGAGTGAGATGGATTCAGAACATGACATCTTTCCCTACTAGTACTTTGTGCGAAATTTCAATAGTTCTGCGGAATTTCCGAAAATAACCAATAATGCATTTTTGACTGAACTCCATTGTAATGTTTCCACGTAAATCTTTGATAACTTCGAATTTAAACAAAAATAAGTAATTTCAGGATTTGATCTACAATGGACCAAATTTTATAAATTGTTCTAATGGAACTGTGGTCATCCGAATCAAATACCGATTTTGCAAAATTTTTGCTCGGCGCTTTCACCCGGGTGGCTGGTTATTGAGCGAATGGTCAATCTTTGGTTACTAACCGGACGGTTAAATTATGATAATATTTGAATTAACTTATTCGTGTTTCTGGCTAGTAAATATGGTTTTTTATTACTCTCTGTAAATTATTTTTTATATCATTAAAACTACTTTTGGAATTGGTAGTATGGGAAACCATACTACATTATAGATATTCATATTAACTTAATAAAGTCGGAACACAACCTGAATATATAAATAAATTTAATCTTTCCGGAGCTCTATAAAATTAATGATTCTTTTTAGGACTCCCAAAAACAAATCTCATGTAAAATTTGTAATTAATTTTATAGCTTTCAGTCCACCTTCGTGGCACTCAATAAAAACCAGAAAAATAACATTGTTTTTAAGATCATGTCTTTCTGATACCTTAAGTGGATAGCCATCTGTTGACGCGTTTCGAGATTTTTCTCTCATCAGTACAGCTTTGCTTTCGTGAACAACAATTTGTAAACCACTTACTTGAAACCCATGTGGGTAATTAGGGTAAGGTATTTTTTATTTGATATTTTATTTTATTTAAATGATAATTCTTTATATATTCAAATTTATCATTTAAATCAATAACCTGCTAAGTCAATGTCTCTCACAAAATGTCAAATAAAGAATATATAACCCTAATCACCCAAATAGGTTTCAAGTAGGTGGTTTACAAATTGTTGTTCATAATAGCAAAGCTGTACTGATGAGAGGTAAATCTCGGAACGCTTCTACAGATGGATATTCACTTAAGTTATCGGAAAGACATGATCTTAAAAACAATGTTATTTTTCTGTTTTTTTTTTATTGCCACGAAGGTGGACTGAAAGCTATAAAATAACTGACAAATTTAACATGAGGTTTGTTTTTGAGAGTCCTAAAAAGACTCATTAATTGTTATACAGCTCCGGAAAGGTTGAATATATTTATATATTCATGTTGTGTTCCGACTTTATTAAGTTTAAAACTACTTTTAGTATGTAAAATTTATTTTAATTTAGTAATATGTGCCACAACCGTTAAAGGTTTACTTGAACCGCGTGTAAATTTTATCATTACACTTTTTGCACACTTTGTATATGTTTCCGCTTCCGGATGTAAATATTTATTAGAATTAACGTTTTTATAATACGGCTATATATATTTTTTATAATCAGATGAATTAGAGGCCAAGAGTTGATTATGATATGTAATTGTATATTATAATTACATAATTCTATTATTTAAGCTTTTATCAGATCTTACTTATCGACTGACTCGCTTTTCCTACAATTTGGTTTCGTTATATACTTTGAGTACCAGTTATAATACTTCTTTTCCTTTCATGAATATGCATTAATATTTACTTTTCCTCAATTTTTCCATAATTTTTTTGCAAATAGTCATTACATAATCAAGAATGTAAAAATTAATTGATTGCTTGTCTTTATAATTTAATACCTCTAACTTAATGTTCAAACACTTTTACTGTTGTATTAAATAAATAACGCTATTTACTATTGTTTTACATAAATAAGTACTTGGTTAATAGTTTAAAATTTATAGGTTTTTCTCTAATTTATTCTTCTTTATTTTTTTTCTTTCTGTCTATAATTCCGTGTTTTTCATATAGAACAGTTAGTTAACATTTGTTTGCAAATTAAGCAAAATGTTTCAAAATGAATTTATTATTATTATATTTTATTTCAAAATGAAATTCAATTAAAAAGGTGTATTCGTATTTAATAAAGTTATTTATGCGCGTTTCTGAGCAGTCTGCCATTTAGTAGTATACATGTTTATGCTATACATTAACTAAAAAGTAATGTCATACCGTTTGCGCATTAAAAACATCTTGTAAAATTTTCTTAATAATGTTCCGTCATTTAATTCAACAAAAAAATTCGATATGTAAAATGGCATACGATTTGAACCGGTTTATCTTATTTAAAAAAAATTAAATTGTAAAATAGAAAAATTATTTTCTGTGTATTTTACCAGTATGCCATTCCATCGTTGTTGGAATCATATAATGAAGTGAAATCTCAAACGGCATAAAAGTTGTGCTTTTTTGTAACCTTACTCATTGCATTAAAAAACCTTACTCATTGCATTAAAAAATGTGGCGAAATTAAGGAAAAATTTGCCGCCATTTTTATCAGTATGCCTTTCAGTTTTTAGTTCAAATTAGTCACAAAGTTCGTTAGAATAAAATGGCATAGCTGTTGTGTGAGTTTATCGTATGAATCAAAGCAAGTTAAAAAAATTTCACGGCGCATCCCGTCATGTTTCCCCCTTGTTGGGGTCTAATCCTTGTTCTTGGTCGTGTGGCTCCCAGTTCAGAACACCCTGGTAGCACGTGCCATAGAACAGTGGTGCGCAAACAATTTTCATTGGCGACCCAGCATTTTGTGTAAAATATCTCGACCCCTGGATAGAAAGTGAACTTTTTACAGAAAATATTTCGGGGGAGTTTTGCAGAAATGCACCAATTTACTTTCTAAAACTGACACACAAGGGTTCCTAAACTCCACATATACCATGCTCTCTTGAAGATAGTCGTCTCTACTCCTCCCTCCTGATTTCAATATAATATTTATGTTATATTTTGCATATTTCGGGGGGGTTTGAACCCCCAAAACCCCCATTGATTCGTCCATGTCATATTCCTAGGAAGCTTTTAGTTAAAAAATATCATCGAACCAGCCATCGATCCACTGGAAGACTCTTACAGTTTAATTCACTTCTCAGGCAATTTTCAACCGATTTATACAAATTTAGTTTGAAATGATGCGTAAGGGATTCGACCAAATTATTCTGTAGGAAAAACTTGAAATAAGATAGAGGAAATGGCTAAAAATTAGGAAATAGCTTATATCTTAGACATTTTGAATATTTGGACCGAATAAACTGGCAAATCGTGCACTTTCATTTTATTCCGATAAAATGAAAAAGGCTCTAAAATTTTCTAAAAAAATCGCCAAAAAAAATCCATCATTTTCATCAGGAAAAATTCGTTTTCGTTTTTTTACAAACCTCTCTGCAAATACAAATCCTAGCGAAATAATTTTCGGCACACTGAAACTAGAGGACGAGATGAGAAATTCGATATGTACATTATTTGGAACGATTCAATTTATATTGCGAAATTCTGAATTCAAATTTCCAAGAATTTCGAATTCATAAGTCTGTCTCAAGAACGGTTGCAGATAATTAAAAACGACTACGACATCATTTTCAGGAGGTCATTTCCCTACGGATTCACTTTGACTTCCTTAAAAATATTAATTAGTTTCCAAGTTCTCTACTCAGGTGACCAAATTTCGCGATATTTCGCTCGATTTTGCCAATTATATCAAGTCATATCTCAAAATGTAATTTATATATTTACAATTAGCAGGGAAAACACTTTCAAGCACACTTTTTTTCAATTCACAATTTTCCATTCACGTTATAAATAATGATTGTAAGGAAATACATTATTTGGTATTTTCTGCAGATTTCACGATGTCATAACTTTTAAACAGCTTATCACAGAAATTTCTAGTTTTTACCAATTCCCGATTCATCATCCGAAAATTAGTCGGAAAGCATATATCATATTGATAGGAAGTTTTTAATAAAAAAAATCTCGCAAACTATATTCATCTGCGACTTAACATTTTGTATAAAATTTTACCTCGACCCCTGGATATTAGACATTGAAGTAGACGTTTATAAAATTTGTTTTAAAAAGAAATTATTATAAATTCGACGACCTAAAAAAAATCTCTATCGACCCCTCTGGGCACCACTGCCATAGAACCATGTATTGGCCAGTATTGTAGCGGCCACCGAAGCATACGTACTGATTATTCAGTCATGGATAAAGAAAAGCTGATCTACTAAAAATAAAAAGCATCGGCATTGTATTGATCTCTTATGTGTTAGGCGTAAGAGTTTCAATATGGGACGGTTTTAATCCCCATATTATATCCGATAGCAGCCCCTGAGCAATGAATTGCTTATTTGGCACCAATCAGCCAATAACCCTCTGATAAGTCTTTTGTTCTAGAAACTTTGCGTTGGGCTTTACAAATTGCTGATATTGCATAGATCCAAAGATATATGCGGATAAACTTTTTCGCGATAATATTAAAAAAAAATCCCTCGTCACCGGTCAATCCATATTTATGGCCTCCGCTTCTAAAAACGACTGAAAATGTTGCATTTGCAAGCACACTGAGACTAATATATGAAGCCTTTTACACTTATTGAAATGCTTTCCCGATAGATAACTCGAACCCACTTCGGCAATTTTTGCAAACCCCAAATTCTTCATTGCAAATTCTGCCATCCCCATATTATAAGTGGCTTGAGCATATGACTCGCCACACTCAGCAAGTGGCGAATGTGACGAGTGTGGCTCAGTGTCACTCAGAGTGTGGTGAGTCATATGCTCGTATGCTCATATGCTTCTATTTAGATTTATTCTAATTCCTTAATAATCCACTTATGCTTATTCGACAGACAAAACTGTATAAACAAGACAAGATAAGGCTGATAACTTTCTGGATTGTTGTTCAACCAAAAGCATCACTTCCAAATAATTTATTACGTAAATCTACCACTCAGTACCACTCAGAAATTTGGCAGCCCTTGTTCTTTTATGCTAATAATAAAAAATCTTGCTAACAGTTCGTATGTTGCAATAATTAAAATCTCTTCCATTTCTTTTCTTCCGTTAATCTAGTTCTTATTCGACTTCTGTCCCTAAGTTTAACCAAGAACAGACACGCGTTCTACACAACAGCCAGAATCGATCCAGTCGACTACTGTTATGCAACTTCTACTAATTATGTATATGTCGCAGGGAAATGATAAAAATAGAGATTTGATCAAATCCTTAAGGGAGATTATCATTTCATGTAAGATGTTAAAATTAAAGTTCTTTGGGCAATTTCCCTAAAGAAAGTAAGTGATTTGATCAAATTGTTCAAACTGTTTTAGTGAAAAGATGAAATAAAGTAAGTAAGAACGGACACAGCTCTCTGTTCCGCTTGTTATCGCCTCCCCTTTACATTGATATAGTAGGTACTCCCCGTTACATAGATATAGAAAAAGATTCTAAAACTATAGATTCGCAACCGAATGTATAGCTGAAGAACAGTTTAATAACCCTAGCAGGTCGTTTTTAAACAAGCGGCATAATAAAGAAAAACGTTTGTGGACTCGCGAAAGTATAGAAGAAGCTAGTCGTTGAACAATTCAAGTTAACACCACCTAAACTACAAAAGACACATCAACAGTACTATTATGGACAAAATACGATGTTATGAGAGTAGATACTATATTAAAAATCTTTGATTTTAAAGAGAAAGTCTGACTCTGAAAATTTTTTACCACATACTCCGAGAAACCCGGAGTAAACTGGCCCCTAATACCTATTTCAGTTGTACTGGAATTTTTAAAGCTTCGTACAGTATGTCAGTGTAAGAAAAAGAAAAAAAAATCGTTGTTGGTCCAATTGTATCTGGCGACAATCATCGTGGACAAGTCGATTTAGTTGACTTACAGTCGACTCCGACTCCATAAAATTTACAAATTGTTATTAAACTTTCAGGGCCACGCGACGAAATTCAGCTTTCTCAACCGTCGACTTTTTAAAAAGTTGCTGAAGTAGCAATTGAGCTATTAAAAATAGTTTTGGAAAAAATCTTTGTCTGAGAACAATCTACGTATATGAGATACTACAAAAGATCTATCTTCTTCTTAGACAACGCCCCTGAGTTTATGGCTGCTGTCATACAAGAATTAACAAGTCTGTGTCCAAGGTCCAAAGCAAAATTGTAATTGGTGGGCCTAGACATCCACATATTCATATATCTGTTGAGCTAATTTACAATGATACAAGGAATTTGTCTGTAGATTTTTAATTTGTTTAATTCCAAAAGTATTCCTTTTTTGATCGAACCATTAAGCGATCATCTTACAAAGCTTTATTTGGAACAGAACAAGAAACAGGACTCCAATCTAGTAATATTTCGATAGAGTTGCTTCAAAAACTTCTTCTTCTACTTTATCCGCAGGACCATGAAAATATTTTAACACCAGAAGACTTACAAGCAGCTTCTTTAGAGAGCAAAAACGACGATTAAACTTCACAAAATCTACCAGCGTCTGAATTATTTGATAATATTATTTCCTAATGATCTATCAATAGTTAAACCAACGAACAATGTCATACGAACAATGTCTAAGACACTTCAATAAGTAACGATCTATCTTCTTCTTAGAGTGCCTTATCCGTTGCCGATGTTGGCGATTTGCATGGCAATCTTGGCTTTATCCACTGCTTGACGAAACAGTTGAATTGATGTAAAGCCGAACCTCTGAAGTAAGTTCTTAAGCCAGGAGTTACGTCGTCTGCCTGGTCCTCTTATCCCATCAACTCTTCCTTGCATGACTAATTGTAATATGCGATATTTTTCATTAAGTATTATATGTCCTAAGTATTGCAGCTTTCTTTCTTTGACGATGTTGAGCAGTTCTATATTTTTACCGATTTGTTGGAGGACTACTTCATTTGTGATATGATGGATCCATAATATGCGCAAGATGCGTCTATATATGCAAAACTTTTATTTCGGGTCGTGGTCTTGGTAATGTAGGGTCCGCTTTCAGCGGATCCTAAGGGAACAACTTTGGTTCTCTACATAGATTCCGCATCCGTGAGTGAGCTGACCAAAAAGGGCTGCAAAGTCTATTTTGATCTAAATCAGATCACTTTCAGGATCATAGGGAAGAGAGCGGAAGAGTCCACTGGTGAAGGTACTTCAGATCAACCTTCAGCATAGTGCGGCTGCCTCTGCCTCCCTATTCAGAATCTTAGCCGCTGGCGACATCAGCATAGCCCTGATCCAAGAACCCTGGTTAGAGGCAAAATAATGGGTCTGGGTGAAGCAAGAGGTAAGTTAATCTAGAATAAACTTACCCCTTTATTATATTATAGTTATTGTTTATTAATTACGGGAGCGATGAAAACCGCCCCAACTGCAGCTCTGGAGGTGATCCTAGGCCTTCCTCCCCTGGACAGCTTTGTCATGGACGAGGCAAGGATGGGAGCTTTCAGATGCATATGCAATGGCACATTGGAATCTCTGGCGAAGTCAGGACACACCATGATAACGAATGTTATATCAGAATCTCATGTTATATCAATACCTCAATATAGAGGGGGATTCGATGCCCAAAAGGCTGTCATTCGATCTACCCTTCAAAACACATCTACGATGGACAGAAGGCAATCAAATAAACATTTGCCAAGGAGGACTGGATTGGTATACAGACGGCTCCAAGAAGGACAGTGGTACTGGCGCAGGAATCTATGGACTGTTCTTGGGGTGCAGTCTATCTGTACCCCTGGGGACACATGCCACAGTATTCTAAGCAGAAATACACGCTATCATGGTATGTGCCCGTGAAAATTTGAGAATAGACTACAAAAGTAGAAACATCCGCATTTTCACGGACAGTCAGGCTGCGATTAATGCTCTAGCGTGTTACGAAATCAAATCCAATACAGTTTGGGACTGTCTTCAGGACCTAAAAGCCCTGGCAAAGCATAAGGCCACACTCGCTTGGGTGCCTAGCCAAACGGGACTGGTGGGTAACGAAATGGCGGATAAGCTAGCAAAAGATGAAGCCTGCAAGGCAAACATCATTGCTGAAAGCGGACCCTACATTACCAAGACCACGACCCGAAATAAAATCTGTAAATGGGTAGCAACTAAGCACCGTCTACAGTGGGTCAATTTGAATGGTCTGACACACAGCAAACGAATGTTAGTAAACCTATCGGAAACTCTAACTGCTGAAATCCTGCAACTGCCAAGGAAGCAGATCGCAATTGTTGTAGGCCTACTTACAGGACACTGCACTCTACGAGTACAACACCTGCATAAAATGGGTATCTGGAAGGATGAACCTTTATGCAAGTTATGCTATGAGGAGGACGAAACCGCCGCCCATATAATCTTCCACTGTGAAGCAATTGCATGTAGGAGACACAAGCTTGATTTTACAGCTGAAAAAGACCCCGTGAAATACATGGCACATAGAATCCTGGACCTAATAGAGGGACTGGATCTATTTGCATGAACGAAACAATGTGGGGAAATACAATAGGCCAATGGGCCGCAGTGTTTTAAGGGCTAACCTCCCTGGACCTACATTAGTTAGAGGGAAAAAAAGGAAAGCACTAAACTTAGAAACGGATTGTAATGGAAAGAAAGTTTCCTATATCAAAATCTTACAATATTACTTCTTGTCATGCTTTCCCATCGTGCAAATCAACCAGACTGGCAATTATTGGATTACAAAGGAGGTAATACGGTCGGCCAGGGAACGAAGGGATGTTCACTCTCCAAAAACATTATCCAATACATAAGGCAAAAAAAAAATAACGCTCTATGCTTATTAAGTCGGCAAAAGAGTCTTTCTTTCGTCATAAAATAATCGAAGCACCAAATAGGCAAAGAACCTTCTGGAAAGTAATAAAGGACGAAAGGACGAAATAACAGACGAATAAATGTAGCGCACCAGAACCAATCCAAATAGAGGAAAATGACTTGCTTATTACTCAGCCAAAACAGATTGCAACAATCTACAACAACTTTTTTGAACAAGCATCGAAAGTAATCGCCAACAAATCCAATCAACATACAACACCGATGAGCATATCAGACTCAACTCACAAACAATATTCCTGGAAACATTTACAACAACTGAAATCCTACAGATTATGAAGTCACTGAAAAATACAACTAATTGTGGCCTTGACTCACTGCCTACCATCATTCTCAAAGAATTCAGACATGTACTGGTATATCCATTAACAGAGGATACTGGTATATCCATTAACAGCCTCCTGCTCTTCCCAGGAATTTAAAAAACCGCAATAATAATACCTGTCTATAACTCTCGGCAATAGATATTAGGATATTAGGATATTGCATGCGGATTAGAATTTTACCTTTCGTAGAAAAATTTTACCTAGTGCCAAATCAACAACACGGTTTCTCCAGAGGTAAATCTACAAAAATAGCGTTAACCGAATTTTATAATAAAATTTTAAATGAAATAGATGAAGGAAATCGCTCGAATGGTATCTTCTGCGACTTTCGACTGTGTGTCGCACAGCCAACTTCTTAACAAAATTTACAATTACTGAATAAGAGGTAAATGTGCTAGATGGCTCACATCTTTCCTTCATATAGGAAACAATTCTTGAAAGTAAAATGCAGATCGATGACTGGCCATTCCGACTTCAGTTGTTTAAATATGGATGTCGTGCAGGGCAGTGTTTTGGCTCCCACTCTATTCCTACTATACACTGCAGACCTGGTCAGCTACATCGGAGATCAACATTGCACCTTATATGCCTGCTGACGCTAGTTTCATCGTCTCATAAAAAAAATGCAACCCACTGCGTGTCAACATGCTCCTGGATACATTCTACAAATGGTACGCCTACAACAGTCTCTTTCTCACCAGAAATAAAACAGAATACGTTATGTTCCATACAGCACGTAGACATCCAGTTGAAAATAATTAACGATGAAATTAAACGAACAAAGGCGGCTAAATTTCTGAGAATTTATTTAGAGTAACACCATCAATGGAACACCACCATACAACATATGTACTCCACTACAAACTACATATGAAGCTGTTTCAAATAAGGTATCTACGACGATTTATAAAAAACAAAAATCTTATATTCTACTCTACGGAGATCCAATCGATAATTTCAAATAGTATTCTGATTTGAGGATGCTCGAAGCAAATTAAATCCATCTTAATAGTGCAGAAGAAAATTATCAGAACCATAATGGGTATCAAGATCACTAACCCCCATTTCAAGAGGCTGGGTATTCTCACAGTCGAAAGTTTATATATTCTAGAACTAACATGCTATATCCATAAACAGAAACACACCTTCCAGAAGCATATGGAAAAACATCAATACGACACAAGAATTAAACACCAACTATACAGGCCCAAAACAAACTTAACAATCGGTGGAAAAGGTCCAAACTACCATGGAGTAATCATTTATAACCTTTTGTCTCAGTACTTTAAAAATCTACTCAACTGTGACCCACCCACCGAAGACTTCGACTATAAACAAACCACACCCAACCCGGACTCGCTTCCCCCTTCATTGAAAGAAGTTGGCCAGATAATTCAACTTCTTAAGAATAATAAGGCAGCTGGAGAGGACTCTATCGTTGCTGAACTGTGGAAAGGAGCTGGAAACAATGCCGTGCGCAAGCTAACCGAGATCACCCAGGACATCTGGGAAACAGAGAAATTACCACCCAATTGGAAATCTGCTCTGATCCATCCGCTTCATAAAAAGAGAGATTTTACTGATCTAAACAACTACCGTAGAATTTCTCTCGCCCCGGTAACAAGATTCTCTCGAAGGCGTTACAACCAAGGGCGGAAAATCAGTTGGATAGTCAACAGGGAGATTATCAGGGGGGATCCGATCCTGTGTTGAACAGATCCTCAATCTTAAAACTGTACTTGCATACTCCAAGATGAGAAACCGCAAGGTGGTCGTCACCTTTGTTGATTTTAGGAAGGCCTACGATTCTATTGATAGAGAAACGCTTAACAAAGTACTCCAGGAACTAGGGCTAGACCACAAAACCCGCAGACTTATCCTAGAAACTTTGACCAACACCCATTCCAAGGTTAAATTTAGAGGCGAGATTTCAGAAAGCTTCGAAATAAAAACTGGAGTGAGACAAGGAGATGGACTTTTCCCACTTCTCTCCAACTGTGTCCTTGGAAAGGTTATGAAAGAATGGCGCAAGGAACTGAACAATTTGGGTGCTCAGAGTAGTATCTACCTGGAATGTAAGAACGATGGACTGGTTGTAGATTGCCTGGCCTTTGCAGATGACATGGCACTGTTTGCTGATTCTCTTGAGATGGCAGCAATGCAGGTAAACTGCCTCAGAAAACAGGCTGCCAAAGTGGGTCTTCAAGTGTCGCTGGAGAAAACAGACTTCTTCACCAACATCAGAGAAGCAAACAGAAAGATGTTACTAGAATAGGGAAACATCAAGAGGACTGAGAAATTTAAGTATCTCGGCGAATGGATTGACCCCAACTTATCAGAAAGAGAATCATTATCCAAGAGAGTCAACAAGTTAGAACTAGCCTATCAACTGACTAAGAACACTTACAATAAGAAATGCCTGTCACGCAACCTGAAACTTAATAACAAACGCAACCACTACACATCAGTCTTACGACCAGAAGCCCTGTAGGCCATGGAATGTCTTTCCTTGAACCGAAGGGGTCTAGTAGCAAAATTGGAAATCAGAGAGAGGAGAATCCTCAAGAAGATCCTAGGCCCAGTAAAGGAAGATGGGGAATTCCGAAGCCGGAATAACTCTGAGCTCTACGAACATATTGAGAGACTGTGCAAGGAAAAGAATGGTAGCTGTCTATGGCCACGTTGCAAGGTTGCCTCCAAACCGACTAACAAACCGTCTGTTCACCTTCTGAGAAAACAAGAAGCTTCGTACCACTTGGTTGACTGAAACCGAGAAGGATATTAAAGAACTGGGAATAACATATCTCAAAAACAGACAGTCTGTGAGACGCACTCTGAAGGAAGTCCGTGGATTTCAGGAAAAACCTGGAAGGAAAGGTACCCCCTGGACAAAAGAGAGAAAGAGAGAAAAAAATCGAGAGTTTCACCGGCAGAAGATGCGACAATACTGCGCAAAGGACAAAGCCTAACAGTTGAACAAGCGTGGTCCAAAGTAGGCCTATTCGAAAGGAGAAGAAGAACAGTTGTAAAAATCTAATGTTTGATACTTGCTATAGATTCTATATATCATGAGCAATAAATTATTTGATTTGATTTTTGTTACGAATAAATAATTTGTGTTTCAATGACTTTTGTTGCATTATCTACTCAACATCTTATAATGCATGGTTTATTAAATAGATACTTTTAATATCTAAAAATAATATTTCATCTTCTCTCTAAACGCTAAAACAGTTCAGGGATATTATCAAAGCACTAACTTTCTTTGGGGAAATCACCCACAAATTTTTATTTTAACATTTTCCGCAAATTGATCATCTCCCTTGAGGATTTGACCAAATCTTTATTTTTATCATTTCTCTGCGACATGTATTTCATGGATTGTAAAGAGTCAGAAAACAAGTAAATAAATTGCATGCATGTAATGTTTACAAATCCGCAGCTTAGATTAAATCGAACAATCACGTATTCGATGCGAGTGTAAATGTAAAGCCATGAATATTAGTGACGTGCGAATGCGTAAAGATTTACAAGAACTAGTTCATAATGATCATACCAAGTATTTGTACTTATAACCTAGATATTACACAATATTATATGGAGATTCTTAATTGGAGAGAAAATAATAATTATAGTGATTAGGTTAAGCAATATGGAGCAGATAAATATAAATATATTTAAAACATTTTTTTCTTAAGTAATATTCATATCTAATAATAATAATAAGATATTTAAATAGATGAAATCAAAACTAAAGCATATCAATGCAAAACAGAAATAATATTATTTTAAAATATATTTTTCTATCTCTATAATTCAAATATTAAACGTGCCAATTTATCTCACCTTTTATTTTTATGGCAGTTGCACCGTTATTAAATATTGTTAGTTATAAAAGTGTAGGTATCCACGATGTTGCTTTTCTTAGTACTCACCAAAAACTGATTTTCAATATAAACAAAAAACAATTTAATAAATTTTCTTCCCCCATTCTACACATTTTTTTTTGTTTCTCTCCGAACTTTCTCCACGTGCGCCGAACAAAACAAGCGAATTGTCTTCATTTCTAAATTCATTTATTCATCAGTTTTAACCTGAATTCTTTGAACAGAAACCTACAATTAGATGCAATTACGTTAATTATATTATTTTTTTATAGCTAATCAATTGAAAATTGAAGCTATTTTTTTTATCACTAAATTATGGAAAGATTTCAAAACGTAGAGATATTTTTTTTGGCTAAAGAGGATATGGCTTTAATTTCTGAAATTATTGGACCGACAAAAGTATAATTTCTTAATTTATTTTTCCGGTTCGTACTTTTATTTTTTAGGAAAAAAGTAATTATATATGTATAGAGACTTTTACTATCTTTACTTTATATATCTTTATTTATTATTATTCTTTATTATTACTTTAAAACAGTGTTTCCCAACGTGGTTCCCACGCTCCACAGGGGGGCAATTTGATTGTTTGAGGGGGGCAATTCGAAAATGAACACGAATTTAACCCTTTTTGCTCAGGGCCATTTAAATGCAATGCTAGATTTCGGTGCCAAAATTGAAAGAAAAAAGCAAATTCTTAAATAACTGCGGCCAATAAATATTATAAATTCGTTTGACGAGAACAAAATATTAACTGGATTTCTGGCATCGTCAATTTAACCTCGGAACCCCCGGAGGCTTTTAAATCTCGTTAAACAACGCAGTTGGGCGCATCTGAATAGCCCGTCGAAACTTCTATAGTGTTTCGGTGAACACCGACTAAATGCTGCGAAATTTGCTGCGAAGAATGCTAATCATATGAAATATGTCACTCAGTAAGAAAACTGTTAGCAGAAGAATAGACGAAGTGAGTGAAGATATTAAAAAACAACTGGTTGGAAAGAGCAAATTGATGAATCAACCTTGAGAGACCGTAAGGTAGTATTGATAACTTACGAAAGATATACTGATAATGGGCATTTTTCTGAAGAAATGTTGTTCTGTATAAGATTAGAAAGCACCAGAAAAATATCAAGGTGTCAATAATATATCAATGAAAAATATAACATTTTGTGCTGCACCTAATATGGTGCTCCTAATATGATGGGGCTCCTAATATGATGGGCAAGAAAAATGGCTGTTTAGAATTGATGAAAAATGAGAATCCAGAAATGATTCTTGTGCATTGTGTTATTTATAGGGAAAACTTGGTAGCTAAAAACATCTCGCCGGTTCTAAATAAAGTACTAGATTCAGTAATAAAGTGTATCAATCCTATTAAAGCTGATGCCAAATGTGAGCGTCTCTTCAAGCTACTTTGTGAAGAACAAAATGCAGAACATGTGAGACTTTTACTTCACACTGAAGTAAGAGGGATCTCTAAAGGGAACTGCTTGAAAAGATTTATGGACTGTTTGATACTATTAGTGATTTTTTAAGCGACAAACCTGAAATGGAATATCTGTTAACAGTCGATGGTTTGTGAGTTAACTTCAAGGAACAAATAAAATTCCTGTCGATGCAAAAGCGAAGATATTTGGTTTCATTAATCTTATTGAGTTATGTTAGAAATATATTAAGAACAAAAATATGGAACAGTTTCATTGGCTCCAGAAATCTGAAGTAAATGATACCGCTATACCTGTTATTGTCGATCATCTGAGAATACTATCCGCTGATTTAAAAGGAAGATTTTCCGATTTAAAACAAATTGATTTCCCAACATGGATGATGCAGCCAATATTAGTGGATTTGTCTGATATATCAAATATGCAGTATCAAGAAGAACACGCAGAATTGCAAAATGACGAGTCAGTTAAAACTTTATTTAATATAAAAGGAGCGATGGTAATGGCATTGTGAAAAAACCCAAATTTAACGAAATGTGCAAGAAAATTATTGTTACCGTTTCCATAGTCATATTTACCTGAATGTGAATTTACTGCTGTAAATGCTTTATTGGTAAAAAAAAAGAAATCGTCTGGATATAACACAACGGGGAGACTTGAGATGAAGCTAACCAAATTGGAACCTAAGAATTTTAGAAAAGCTTAGATGCGGCATGGTATAAAAAAGTTGGGAAACACTGCTTTAAAATATCATTTAATAACATTTTTTCCAAGCATGAAATTATCAAAATGCTACATCGAGAAGCTGTAGGAATTTGTGGACCAGATTTCGATATTGTTTTTGGTTGGAATTCTTTTGTTTTCAAGATCTTCTTTGCGTTTTGAGGTAGTGATTATGCCTAGAGTACGGCAACTTAAAAATTACGTGAAGGTGGTTTTTCATTCAGATAAAATGCTCAGCATGGTCTACAGAAGGTCAAGAACGTCGTAGAAGAGGAAGTTTATCAACAGTTTATCCTGTGCTTCCGCTGACTGCGCGTCATCAACAGCAACATTTGGAGTGCTGTACCTTATGGCTGGATTCGGACGTGGAGTGGCATAGTCTTCAGTGACGAATCCTGATTTTGCTTGGGAATGCACGATGGTCGAATCAGGGTCAGACGTAGACATGGAGATCGTCGCCTTGTGCAAATTTCTGTTAGGCGGCATGTGCACCACACAGTGGGTGTTATGGTATGGAGTGCTATTGTTTATGGAAGCAGGTCTCAGTTGGCATTCATTCAAAGCAATGTGAATTCACCGATACGTTGATGAAGTGGTAGCACCTCATATCCTTCCATTCCTCCAGGAGCTGGAGGACCCGATATTCCAACAGAATAGCGCCCGTCCCCACATTGCAAGTCATTTTATGGAGCCTTTCAAAGAGACTAACGTCAATATCTTGCCGTGGCCACCCAGATCTCCCGACCTTTCGCCCATCGAACATGTGTGGGACATGATGGGTTGAAGATTCAACCGATTAGCCCATCCTCCACAGAAACTAGAAACTCTCCGGCATGAACTGCAGATTGCCTGGGATGCAATACCTCAGGGAGGAATCGACAATCTGGTAGATTCCATACCCAGAATGATGAGGGAGTGTGAAACTAATAGGGGTGGTCCAACACATTATTAATAAAGATTGCCTATATGTTTTGTTTAATTTCTTCGCAATTTTAATCAATTACTACCTTTGACTAGTAAAACATTTTTGCTAAGTTTGGTCCAAAAATTCGTACCTTCGTCTTGATATTGCATTTTTTATGTCACCGAGTATAACATTAAATCAAAAACATGAGAAACTAGAAATATTATTATTGAATATATATATACATATATATATATATATATATATATATATATATATATATATATATATATATATATATATATACTGGGTGTCCCATTTTAATCGGCCAGTAGCGATAATTCTGAAACATTGCATTGAATCAAAAAGTGTTCCAAATGAAAAGTTAATGGTTCTGAGGGGGACATCTGATGCCGTAGACTTTGCGCCCCCCAGCCCCCCAAGGGGGGCGGGAACAGGGGGCAACTTTAAAATCTTAAATGGAAACCCCTATTTTTTATTGCAGATTCTGATAGAGGGTTAAAAAGTATGTAAGTTTTATCCGAAACATTTTTTTTATTGGTCGAGAGATGGCGCTGCAAATGTAAAAATTAGGTTTTTTGTCAATTAAATTATTATTTAATTAATTATTATTACTTAAGACTTACTCACAACCTTACAAGGTTGTTTTTTTCTCAGCCTGCTCAAATACTACCCCCGCTCCCCCCCCTACAAAGACGTAAAGTACTCAAAAATAGCGATTGAGTACTTATTTTTCAAATTAAATAATGGTAAAATAATTCAAAAAAGAATGTCATTTTTTTTTCAAACAGTGTTTGACCGGGCCCCAGTGTTTTGTCGAACCGCACGAGCATAGTGTGGTGGGGCACCGTCCTTCTGGAACCACATCGTCCTCCGGGTACGCAAATCGACTTCTTCTAGCAGCACAGGAAGATCGTTCTGGAGAAATTCCAGGTACCTCGCGCCATTTAACGTCCTGTCGAAGAAGAATGGTCCGATTATCTGCGAGCCGAGAAGTCCACACCACACGTTGACACTCCATCGCTGCTGTGCGTTCACTTGTCGAACCCAGTGGGGGTTTTCAGCACTCCAATAATGGGCATTGTGGATGTTGACGAATCCGGTATTCTGGAAAGTGCACTCGTCGGAGAACAGGACTCGGTGGAAGAATAAACGGTCGCGGTCGATCTTCTGCACAGCCCAATTGCAGAAACCCACACGATTGGCGAAATCATTTCCATGAAGTTCTTGAATGCGCATGATGTGATACGGATGGAACTTTGCCGCGCGGAGTAACCGTTGAGCCGTCGATTTCGGTATGCCGATTTCTGCCTGGATTTCTCGGAGACTGATATGGGGATTGAGGTGTACAGCTCCAAGTATGGCGATGGTGCGGGGGTCGTCATCCACAAGATTCGCTCGAGGTCGGTGTCGTTGTAGGTGACTTTGGCGCAAACGTTGTTCCAGCCCTCGCATTGTACTGCGAGACGGACTCCGACGATCCGGGAATCTTTGGCGATACAGTTCTACTGCATTGGTGTAATTGTTCAGCGACTCTCCAATGACTTTTAGGATGTCCACAATTTCGGTCGGTGAGTAGTCCATGATTACTCAACGACTTGGCTTTGCGTACTGAACTCATTTTTAAAAACTAAATTTAAAAAAGGAACGAAAATAAAAAAAATCCAAGAAATCTTAATCTCGTGTGGGTTGCTATGTGGGGGGCCCGGTCAAACACTGTTTGAAAAAAAAATGACATTCTTTTTTGAATTATTTTACCATTATTTAATTTGAAAAATAAGTACTCAATCGCTATTTTTGAGTACTTTACGTCTTTGTAGGGGGGGGGGCGGGGGTAGTATTTGAGCAGGCTGAGAAAAAAACAACCTTGTAAGGTTGTGAGTAAGTCTTAAGTAATAATAACAGTTAATTACGTGACGATTTTCGCAATTTAATTGACAAAAACCTAATTTTTACATTTGCAGCGCCATCTCTCGACCAATAAAAAAAATGTTTCGGATAAAACTTACATACTTTTTAACCCTCTATCAGAATCTGCAATAAAAAATAGGGGTTTCCATTTAAGATTTTAAAGTTGCCCCCTGTTCCCGCCCCCCTTGGGGGCTGGGGGGGTAAAGTCTACGGCATCAGATGTCCCCCTCAGAACCATTAACTTTTCATTTGGAACACTTTTTGATTCAATGCAATGTTTCAGAATTATCGCTACTGGCCGATTAAAATGGGACACCCAGTATATGTATTGTTTTCTCGGGGATTCCGCGTTGATGCTGAGGGTTGGCTCTGAAAAGAACCGGATTCTCGACGTTTCGGCGAACTAACATTCGCCATTCTCAAGAGATATATGCGTCCGTGCGGGTCAACCGTTAGACGCATACTGTATGCGTCTAACGTATGCGTATATGTTCAGTATGCGTCTAACGGTTGACCCGCACGGACGCATATATCTCTTGAGAATGGCGAATGTTAGTTCGCCGAAACGTCGAGAATCCGGTTCTTTTCAGAGCCAACCCTGACTAGTCAAGTAATAAAGAAAGGTAAAATAGAGAGGATTAATTAGACAAACTAGACTACACAGATCGATGGTTGGTAAGATTAGACGAATAGACAAACAATATTAGACAATCGTAACATGACATACGAAACTATTATAAATTACACATACAAGACTAGAGAGAAAAAACTTAATATACTAGAGAAGCCAAACGAAACTACGTAGGTAGACCAAAGTAAACAGGAAAGAGGAGATAGACCAAATTAAACAAGAGTAAAGCTGAAGTTCAGCTCTTGCCAGGTGTCTAGTTCAGCTGCAAAAGTATGAAATCTGGCAAATAGACTAGAACGCTTGTTAGGGAATTTCTTTGAAGCACAAATGTTTTCATTGTCGACATAAACAAGCAAATGGAACTAGATCTCGTCACTTATTATTACAAGGTTATGCTAATTCTTTCTTGCAAACAATCGAGACTACATACGGCGGCGAGACAAGTCTCGTTTCTGAATTCGTTCATACTTCTTCTTCAATCTCTGACTCTGACACAGGAAGCCGTAATATTTTTGTGCATAAATTTGAACTGCTCGTACTGGGTTCGTTCAAGTTGAATAAACCTAGGTTTATCCGGATTTACTTAGAATCACAACAAGTTTTGATAATGCCGAATAAAAATTAAAATAAATTCGTCATTCATTTGCTCATACTCACCAAGGTAGGGTTTCTGGTTCGGATATATCCGAACCGCAAAACCGCGGTTTTCTGTGCAAAAACCGAAACCGCATAACCGTCATTAAGAACCGCTGTTTTCGGTTTTATCTAAGAATAAATAAGAATAAAATACACTGAATTAGTGCTCTTTCAAACATCGCAAACTGTTGTTGCAAAAATGGCAACCATGGATGGTATTCTGTTAATAATTTCAAATTCTGCATTTATTCGGAAAGCAATAGCTGACCGGTTTCCCAACCAAATCTTGAAAGAAAGAAATGATTTTATAGTTTGAAGAATTAAAGCACATATACAAAAAAATAGTATTACGCTAGATGAGTGGACTAGTTTGAGACGCCGAAGATGTTTAAACATTATTATTCATGGAGAGAACAATTTTTATTGCAATTTAGTCTTTCTACGAATTAAATGAACTTGTTCTGTAATTAATATCGTAATAAGTGTTGAAAAACATTTATATTCATTTAGTATCACTTTCAGAAATGATATTGAGGAAACTACACATGACGGTGCCCGGGTAATGGTATCAAAATGGTACATATTGTCCTGCTGAACCACTAATTTGCATTAACCATACAATTCATCTCGCTGTTTTCGATACTTCTAACAAGAAGTCATCTCAACTAGAAATCAGCTTCAGCAGTGAATATGAAGATAATGAGTAGTATTACGTCGAAAAAGATGCTGAAATTAAAAGTAATTTACAAATTGTAAGAAAACTTGTAATTTGTTTTCGTTTATCCCCAATAAAATCAGTTTCCTACAACGAAACGTAAAAGGCCTTTTTGAAACGGAAATTGAATTAGCAATGGACATCAAGCCAATGTGGTTTTCTATTGAACCAATGTAAGTAAAATTTATTCTTCTAAAAGTCGCAATATTACAGATTCTAACAGATTTAAATTCTGTGCTTTTAATTGAAAATGTTAATTTTCAATTGTTATGAAACTATCTCCAGTAAGCGTAGCAGTAACATCATTAATCCGCGATGATTCTAACATATTTATTGCGTATTAAGTGTTAAGGTGTAATAGGGTTCTTGGAAAATAAATTATTTTTTTCTGATATAAGCAAATCTTCAATGAAAAATGTCATGGAACGTTTGAAGAGCCGTGAAAATCTGGAATTAACAAAATTGGCTAGATGCTCATTAGATCATTCGAAAGTTCCAACAAAGTATGTTTTAATATAGGCGGAAAATCTTTTTGAATGACTTTATCCAGACAACAGTAAGGTTGAAGTCGAAGGTGAATATTCGGCAAATTCCGAAGAATTAGAAGAAGTGACCAATCCAAACTATTCCTTGCAAGACGAAGTTCAAAAAGCTATTCAAGAAGTATTAAACAAAAATACTTGCAAACAAATCGCTACAATAATTCTATGAAACAGGGGTTTTCTAAATATAAAAGAACTTCTGAGAGAAGAAAAAGAGTAAATATTTTGTTTCAAGCACTCTCTACAATTAAAGCTACATCCACCTACTCCGAAAGATCACTTTCCATAAGCGCCAACTTTTATACAAAACTATGATATCGTTTAAATATCAGACACTACTACCAAAACTTCTTAAAAACCAAACCCGAAACCGCGATTTTTAACTTTCAAAAACCGAAAACCGCGGTTTTGGAAAAGTGCGTATATTCAGAAACCCCACACCACCTAGGTCTACCCAATACTAGCTGGTTAATGTTGGAATAAGTAGTGAAATTAAAACTATGTGCATTGATAGCTTTTGTTTAATTAAAAAACATACAAAAAAAGAACATAATAGTTTCAAGTAGTTTAAGTATTTTTGGTAGAGATAACTCGTATGGTAATGTAAGTAATGAATATTGAAACAAACGGAACACAGCCTAAATATATAAATTTATTCGGCCTTTCCGGAACTCTATAACAAATATTGAGTCTTTTTAGGACTACCAAAACAAATCTTAGTGAAATTTGTAAGTTATTTTAAAGCTTTCAGTCCACCTTCGTGGCACTCCAAAAAATAACATTGAACCATAATAACGAAAACCATAAAAATAATATTGTTTTTAAGTTCATGTCTTTCCGATACCTTAAGTGGATAGCCATCTGTGGACGGATCTGGAACGGATCTGTGGGTTTTCAAGTGAATGGTTTGCAAAACTGTGCTGATGAAATATAAATCTTGAAACGCGTCCACAGATGGGCTATTCACTTAACGTATCGCAAAGACATGATCTTAAAAACAATGTTATTTTTATAGTTTTTGTTGAGTGCCACGAAGGTGAACTGAAAGTTAAAATAACTTACAAATTTCACTGAGATTTGTTGTGGTAGTCCTAAAAAGACTCAATAATTGTTCGGAGCTCCGGAAAGGCTGACTTTATTTATATATATATATATATATATATATATATATATATATATATATATATATATATATATAAAGGGCTAATCAGGCTGTGTTCCGTTTGTTTTAAGTTTGTATGATTATCTATAACATGGGATGATTTCACAAATCCTAATGAATATTGAATTTTTTATGGCAATAGTTCAGAAAAGGCGTGTCAAAAATAAAACTTTCATAAATTACTATGATTTAAGCTAGGCAAACTACTGTGACACTTTGAAATTTCCTGCAGCCTTGCATGTATACTTCTCTGTAGCATATTTAATTTTGCACGTTTTTACACGTTTTATAGCATTGATCTCCTGAAAGCGACTGTTCATTTACAAGCTGTCGTAAGTTTTTCTGGTGATATATTTTCAATATCAATCAGTTTTTCCTGACATACAGGAAATTGATTGCTTGAGAACATTTCCTCATTGCATTTTCTCCTGTATATGCAGAACATGCCGGAACTACCTGGTAACACTGTCCCACCAGACAGTGGCAAATCCTTCCATCACCGGAAATCACCGGACACGAAAAACTAAAAAGTTTCCTCGATAGTTCCACGTTCGCAAAAATCATCAATAATTTCTGTAACTGTCATAAGCACTTTCCGAAAATCTCCTCTTCCACTCACAATATCTGTTATTTGGACTCTTACCGTATTTCTAACAGGACATAGAGGAAATTTTAAATTAGATAAGGCTTTCATTTTTTTAGCTTGATTTTCAATTTTATTAAAACTCAAATGTGCATATAATCTATTTTCATTTATATTTCGTTTTCATTTATATTACGCAAATTTCACACAAATTTATTTCTTGTGTACTTATGCCCGGCCTTAAAAATCTATTGCGCTACAATTCTTCTTTATTTTGCAATTTCTTCTCCAACAATTTCCTGTCCTGTTCCTTGCGCATCAAATTATCTCACCTGTACTTAGCAGTAAAACTTCTCAATCAGCTTCTTTTCTATTTAAAATTTCTGTCTCAATTTCTTGTAACAACTCCTTGTTCTTTGTGTTAGCAGCCATTCTGTAATTCCAGCTCTACATTAAGTAAATCTTCTTGGGCTTCTTCATTAGATTCCAGGTCCGGTCCTAAATCCAGTGAACATTTTCTCGGACTCCTCTTCCGTGTGAATATAGGCAATAACTTCTTTTGGGGGAGAAGACGACGATATAAGGAGCTCGTTTTATTCCATTGTGAAAAGGCCCGTTTTTCATTAACTGAACGAACTGTAAACCTTCTGTACCATCGCTTGCTATTTTAGTCGTTCATCCACGTCATTCGTATATTTTGTATGTCTTAATTTGCTCGTTCTACACTACCCTGGGGCTGACGGTCACGAGCTTCGGCATGAACTATTTTTAGAGCATACCACAGTGTGCACAACTCTTCAATTATATGATTGTAAGCTCGCGAGTGCCTCGACTCGCTGCATTTCTTTTAGAGCTGTTCACTTGTGCATGCATTTCTGGACCTCCAACTGCTCGAAATTGTTATTGATTTCTGTGAATTTGAAAATGAATGAATTTGAAAGTCCTGGAGCGAGTGAGGAAAACACCCCCATTCGAAACCCCACACAAACTATGTGGCCTATGTTTTGTTCCAAACTAAAAGAGGTCATAGAGCAAATGACAGTGAAGGTTAGTGTCAAACACTACACCTTACTAGACCAAGCTGTAGGAGAAATAAATGTAGCAATCACCACGGACGGCATTTGAATCCAGCTGCCCGGAAAAACCGTGGTGGAGCAGAAGGATGAGAGCAAAAGTACGTAGGCTTTTTAACAAAGCTAAGCAATACATAAATTTGCTAGAATACTCCGAGGTGCTCACCACCTACAACAAAGAGATCGCAAGGGCAAAAAGAAAAAACTTTAGGACCTTCTGTGAAAACATAGAATCCACCCCGGTGGCAGCTAGATTGCACAAAGCACTAGCCAAGGATAAAGTGGAAACGACAGCCACTCTCAAGAGACCGGATGGGAGCTACACGGAGGACGAAGAGCAGAGAGCTCTCCCTCCTAATAGAAGCTCATTATCCGGGATGTAGAAAATACAAAGAGACCAAGGGCTTGATGCAACCACGCTGACCAAGTCGGGCTGCTGAAGAGGGCCGTGTCCATTTGTATGGAAAACCAAATCAGATGGGCTAGCGGTACTTTCCAGCCATTTAAGGCCCCAGGTGTGGACGGACTAATTCCCGCCTTCCTGCAAAAAGAGGGAGGGAACTAATGCCGTACCTTCTAAAAAATATTTAGAAGTAGTTTAACGCTCGGATACATACCGGAGCTATGGAAAAGGACTAAGGTGGTATTCATACCGAAGGTGGGGAAGAAAGACACCACTCAACCGAAGTCATTTAGACCCATTAGTCTAACATCTTATATGTTAAAGACAATCGAGAAGGTAATTGACAATCCTTAGGACAATAGTGCTAGTAGGTGCACCACTACACAACTGTCAACATGCATACAGTGCAGGGAAATCCGCAGAAACCGCCATATATCAGCTCAAATATAAACAGCACTAGAGACAAAGGAAGTAGCGATATGTGCCTTTTTGGATATGGAGGGAGCCTTTGACAACACCTCGCACGAGACTAACAAAGCGGCCCTCGAAAGAAGGAATATTGTCGATCTATCGCGCTATCTCAAAGTGGATGGGAGAAATGTTGAGAACTAGAACAGCGGAGACACAAGTGAGAAGAGACACCATCAAATCTACACAACTTAAGGGTGCCCACAGGGAGGTGTGCATCACCTCACCTGGTGTGCAAATGTCAAGGTTACGCCGATGCCATAGTCATCGTACCCAGAGGGAAGTTTCAGGGAACGCTATGTGAATTCGTACAGTCAGGCCAGAGAGGCCTAACTAGTATATGGTGTGAAGCAGTGGGACTGAGACTCAACCCGAGCAAATACACGTCGATAACATTTACTAGAAAGAGAAAACTAAACTGCCTACAGCCCATACTGTTAGATGGGAGAGCAGTAGAATACAAACAGAAGATAAGCTATCTGGGTATCCATACATACTGGGTATACACTAGATAGCAAACTCCTATGGAATAGACACGCTGAAGCGGTAGGTAAAAGCAAACAGGCTCTGATGGTATGCAGAAATATGGCAGGCAAAACGTGGGGTTGTAACCCCACAATCCTGAGATGGATGTACACCATGATAGTGAAACTCCGATCACTTAGAGGGCAGTTGCGTGAGGAAGTGGAACCAAGCTGACCTCTGTGAGAAAATAGATTGAGAAGATTCAAACACCGATGAGTGTCTGCATCAAGGGGGCAATGGTGTCGTGCCCGACAGCAGCAATGGAACTGCTGCTGGATCGGACTCCGTTGCATCCTGTCCTGTTGATTGCCGCCATATCGGTGATTGTAAGGTTCAGCAAGGAAAGAATAGGCAGAGGTAAAATTATCGGGAACAGAGACCGGAATAGCCTCGCTGCCAAGATCATCTGTCTGGAAGCAACAAAAGACGAAATGGTATGCAAATACCATTTCGAAAAAAACTACACAGCAATGTGTAGTAAGTAAAGCTTATTGGAGCGACAAATCTTCAGTATACCACATAGAGCAAAATACTATCAAGTGGTATACAGACAAAGTTGTTGAAAAGAAGGTACTGGTGCAGGAGTGTTTAGACCTCGCACCAAATACTTTGAATCCATGGGAACATCCCCAAGTATCTTTCAAGCAGAGGTACACGCAATCGAAAGATGTGCACAATTTAACCTCGGCAGGAATTATCGCAAAGAACGAGTTGCTATCCTGTTAAACAGCCAAGCAGCCATAAAGACCATTCGCTCATACACCATCAGATCCAAGAGAACAATGTATGAAAACCTGGAAATAACTTCCAGGGTTGAGATTATCCAAAGGTAATGCGGGGGTCTTTTAACAAGAACAGAACAAAAACTTGCCTGAAACTAAACAGGAACAAGCTTAGAATTCTGACAGGAGTCCAGACGGGACACTTCAGACTTAGAACACACGTGAAGACCATAGGCCTAGAGAAAGATGATAGATGCAGATTGTGTGGTTCAACAGAGGAAACCCCCATACATCTGCTCAGAGACTGCGGAGCACTACTCCACAAGAGATAAATGTACCTCGGGGCCCACTGCTTGGACGCAAAGGAGCTGCAGTCCTTGAATCCCACCCAGATACTGAAATTCATAATGGAATCAGGACTATAGGAGGCGCTCTAAATGGGTAAGAATACCAACATTTAGAGGAAGAGGGTGAGGTACAACAGATCTATGAAAGTCGAAGTACAAGTCACCGCCAAATCTACAATTTACAAGTTGAATATCTTACACTTGCATATGTGTTACATTTGAAGACATTTGAACAGTTATATCAAAGTACTGTTTTAGCACATAATGGCAAATATTTCATTTTTTTTGAGATTTCTGCTTTGTATTTGAAATCAGGAAACAGTTCTTCAGATGCACGTATGAAACAATCTATAACGTAGTGATGCTGCAAAGGTTGCCAGATTTACATTATTTGGAGATTACGCCCAGCATAGAACTTGACAGCTGTTTTTGTTTCTGAAGCTCTTTAACAGCTTCTTTTCGTGCGTCACCGGTCTAATATTTACCAGAGAACTGGCTGTTTTGTAATGAAGTTTCTCTCCAAATTTGACTTCTTATTACAGCCTGTGTTGAACATGAATGCAAACGACTCCGTCCAATCCCGATTGAATTCTCGAATTGAATTTGAATTGAATTGAATTTTCTCCTTCGAAGGACTATGCGCAATGAAATGAAATCCGAATATGATTTCACACAGTACGATTTGTAACAGAAATGTGAAGAAAAGTAGAAGATGCAATAAACGAAATTAGTTTCATATGATCGATTGCATTTAGTGGATATTAAAGGTTAAATATATATTTTTTTATTACTCATGCGCGAAAAGTACTTCTTAACGTAGATTATTTCCACATATCCTGGATAACGCACGCAAATATTCAATTCGCTAGGTTACATTAAAATAAACAAATGAATAAAAATTAAATGAACACAATCAAGACCGCTATATTAAAAAAATGACGTGAAATGTTTTTTTTTTCATTACAAAATAATAATAAAAATTAATGAAAACGTTTTAAATTGAGGGGAAATTCTATAGTATTACCATGCCATGGGGAGATTGAGGAGAGTTCTTATGACGAATCCACACCACCGGAGACAATTGAAAAAGCAAATTCTTCATTTTTTTTTCTTTTCTTTTTGTTGGCCTCTTGATCCCAAACTTGTATATTTTGTATGTCGGGCGAAATTGTTAATTTTCCTCGAGCGAATTTCGCTCTCGTGAAAAATTAACAACTTTTCGCACTAGTTACAAAATATACTATTTGCTTAGGGAACTGGAGAGTCGCAATTTTACATGGCTCATTGCATATAACTCAGGCCATACAAGGCACATGCGGCTCGCGCGCGGCAGGTTGCCGACCCCTGGGCTAGACCAACAAATCTAGACACATAATAAAGACACAAAAAAAAAACCATAATCCATTCCATCAAAACTACAGAGACAATACTAGGCAGGCAAAAATGTAGAAACATTTACTTTCTATGCTAGATTATAATTTGTAGTGCGTTAGTCGTTTTTTTTTCTTTTCTCCAGATCTTAATTTAAAATTATTCTTGTAATTTATTATGATATATTTTTTGTTCGGGATATGACGTAATATTTGCGAACTTTTTGTAAAAGAAATGTGGAACACTGTCAGAAAACTCCGTTATGAAGCGAGAAATCCCAGTGAGAGTTTTGGTTTTTTATTTTAGGACAATTAGCGATGAACTTGACACGCAATTAAATTTATGTGCAAATTGCCTTAGAATAGTTTCATATTGGAATTATCCAAGATATATTTATTTAGTTCAAATATGTGGATTTTTTGGCTTTCTATTTATTTAGCCCATGTATTTTAACATAACAGAGCAAATATTGTTCACCATTTATTAACAAATACAATATTGGGACACCACAAATAAGTTTAAAAGAATAAACATTTGAAAACAATTTCTAATATTAATTTGCAATCAAATACTGGAAATTATATTTACATTTTCCAATTCTAATTAACTGAAAATTCATTTTAGTTTAATTAATGTGCATTAAACAATACCTTTTTCTTATAGAATTGTAAGTAGACTAGATCGAATGAGTAATTACAAAGACTTTCTTCATGAAACTTACATTCCATTTAATTGAAAAATATAAAATAACCAGCGATGCATGCATTTTGTCAGAAATGGAAAACATTAAAATAAATATGTATCTTAAGATCTCATCCTTTTTATTATATTGTAGTTTATTTATTGGAAAAGGGTTTTTTTAACTTTAACATTGTTTATTCTAACTTAATAATTTTTATCTAGTTTAACCATTTAACCTTAACATTATCTGTTCTGACTTAATCATTTTTATCTAGTTTATGCATTTAACTATCCCGTTAAATTAATTTAGTCGTGTCTATTCTTTCCAGAATTCTTAACCTTCTGACCTTGTTCTTCAATCGTATCTAGAAAGTCTATTAGTCATGTCTGACTAAATTTGTCTATCTAATTTTGGTTTTCTGATCCAGCCTTGTCTGTCAAAATTATACTCTCTTGTCTGTGTAATCGTCTCTGTGCAATCTATGATAGACATTTAGATAGTTTTAGTTTTGCAATCTAATTTATCACGTCTTTGCTCAGTAGTGTTGTTCATTTATTCTTATCTGTCTAGTTTTATGTTTTATGTGTTCAGTTTTGTTTATCTAGTCTTATCTGTTTGTGGTTTGAACTGGTTTGTTTAGTTCAGTTTATCCAGTCTTGTTTATTTAAGCTTCTCTGTCTATCTGTTCTCTGTGCAGTATTATCTATCTAGTCTGGTCTTACGACATCGCTTCTCGGCCTATGGCTAAGATCAAAGTCATGTCTGACTAAATTTGTCTATCTAATTTTGGTTTTCTGATCCAGCCTTGTCTGTCAAAATTATACTCTCTTGTCTGTGTAATCGTCTCTGTGCAATCTATGATAGACATTTAGATAGTTTTAGTTTTGCAATCTAATTTATCACGTCTTTGCTCAGTAGTGTTGTTCATTTATTCTTATCTGTCTAGTTTTATGTTTTATGTGTTCAGTTTTGTTTATCTAGTCTTATCTGTTTGTGGTTTGAACTGGTTTGTTTAGTTCAGTTTATCCAGTCTTGTTTATTTAAGCTTCTCTGTCTATCTGTTCTCTGTGCAGTATTATCTATCTAGTCTGGTCTTACGACATCGCTTCTCGGCCTATGGCTAAGATCAAAGTGTCTGGTCTTACGTTTAAAATAATTTATTCATTTACACTTAGTTAAAATATCATCAATAATAATAGAATTATCTAACCAGAAGATAAAATACTGACATTTATGACTACAATAATGTTTATTTTATGCAAATGCTACAATTTCTTACGTATTTCAAAAATGGACAAATATAAAGAAATGACATACAATACGTAATACATCAATAAACATTTCGTAATTTACAAACAATTTATAATCATTATTCAAATTACTAATAATAATATTGCAAACAAATTTAATCGACCAAGATCTAACTAAATTAATTTTAATTATGTAATTTATTATATTTACCTTAATCTTTTTAAAATGAAATAATATCCGACACTGAAACAAATCCAAGATCAAGTGAAAACCAGTAAATTAACAAAATAAAAACTCCCGTTGGTTTTTCCAACAAAAAGTTCAAGCCAATTAAATAAAAACCCGGAAAACTTGAGCAGCTAAGCTACTAGCATGGCATAAACTCGATACAATACAATTTAAAAAAATCCTCACGTACTGAGTGAAAGAAGATTTTTTTATTATAAGAATTGTGGAGCATGTCCCAATTCGAACATGCCACTAGCAGCAGAAACGCGTTTCTTTCCTGAGTGTGTTGACTTCACCTCGGTCGCATCGCCAGTTTCAAAGATACTAATGGACTAATGGTAATCTTCTCTCCTCAAGAATTTCTTCTGGAAAGGGAAATTCGAAAGGTCTTCTCCGATTGTACTCGGATGTATAACTTTTGCTTGCGATTTGTTTGATTGAAATTAATTTCTTGCGGAAATTACCATTTTTCTTTGTCTTATTTATTTAAATATAATATTTCTGCTTAAAAAAAATCGAAATAAATATGTTCATATCATCAATATAACATTGTCTTCAAAACTAGACAAATAATGCTAGCCACATAAGACCAACCAAAATAGACAGACAAGACTAGGCAGACAAAACTGGGCAGACAAGACTAAACAGACAAAACTAGACACAGAAGACTGGACAGACTAGACAATGCAAACAAGACTAGACGCACTAAACTAGTCAGACAATACTAGACATTCAAGACAAGACAAATAATGCTAGACAGACAAGACTGCACAGGCAAGACTAGACAGAAAAGACTAGACAGACATGACTAGATAGACAAGACAGACAAGACTAGACAGACATGAATAGACAGACTAGAGTAGACAGACAAGACTAGACAGACAAGACTTTTTTTTTTTTTGAGAAAAAGGTTTGTTACAATTTAAAAAAAAACATAGTGTTACCAAACACATTTTTTCCTCCCACTTTCCCCTGGAAACCACCATAGTATTACTTCAGGGAAAAGCTGTGCCGTCTATTTTTCCTGTCTATTTATCACGTTCACCTCTTTCGTCCTTTTCTTTCGTTATCATTATTTCTGTTAAATTTCTTGTTATGGTTCTCCATGTTTCCTCACTCTCCAGCATATACCCAGTAACATTTTCCGCAGTTACTCTTTCACCAATGCTTTCCGCCATTTTTTCCCTTTGCGCTTCCCATCTTAGACAGTCGAAGACTGTGTGTTCCGCTGTATCGTCCTCCCCACAGCAGTAACAAGCCGTCGTTTCTGCTAGTTTGAACCTGTTAAGGTAGTGGCCAAAACATCCATGTCCCGTAAATACTTGTGTCAAGTAATAGTCCACTTCACCATGCTCCCGGTTTATCCAATTTTTTACATTTGGTATACGCCTTCGCCTTCGCGTCCATTCCGCCTTTCCCTTCAAGTTCTCCCATCTTCTGCCACAGGTTTATTATCTGTGTTCTGCTCTCTGATGCAGATGGTTTCTTGCTTGTGTATTCCAGCCTTCTACATCTTTCTTCTATTATTAGATCGATGGGTGGGCTTCCAGCCACCACTCGCAGTGCATCGCTAGATGCAGTCCGGAATGCGCAACAGACTCTTATCAGCATTTTTCGCTGGATACGTTCTAAAATTTGATTATATTTTTTCTTTGCAATGACCTTTCGCCATATAGGTGCACCATAAAGTATGATGTAGTAAACTACCGATGCGATCAGCCGTCATTTGCTACATCGTGGTCCTCCGATGTTTGGCATTAGTCGCCCTAGATTGGCCGCCACGGCCTCGGCTTTCATAGCTATTTGTATCACGTGCTGTGTCGTACTTTTATTTCTGTTGAATATGACTCCAAGATACCTCAATGTCTCTGAGGTCGTTATTATTGCATCTTCTACTTTGATTTCCATTTTTGAGAGCTTTCTCCTTCCTGTTAATATTATAGCTTCCGTTTTAGTCGGTGCCAGTTTTAGGCTTTTGGAGTTCATCCACCGGCTCACTCTCTGTATCGCTTCGATTATTTTAAGACACAGCTCCTCTTCTTTCTTTCCTCTTACGATCACAGCCAAGTCATCTGCATAACCTATTAGGGTTACTCCTGCAGGCATGCGCAGCCCTAGCACCTGATCGTAGAAGATATTCCAGAGTAACGGTCCTAGTATAGATCCCTGAGGGACGACTCTTGTTATATTTATCTTGGCAGTATTCCCTACCATTAGGTCTCGTTCACTAAGGTAACTGCATACCATGTGTACGCTTGTGTACCATTGTGTACCATGTGTACCATCTTACGCTTGATTAGTTCTATGACGATTTAAATCGACAGAGTTGAGACGATCAACAGATCAGCAGAGTTAAATGCATTTTGCACGTCGAGGGTCACCATAACGCAGAAATATCTGCGTTTGTAGCATCCCGTATTTGCCTTGGTTGCTATCTCCTGTACTACGCGCATTGCATCAATTGTAGATCTTCCTTTCCGGAAGCCGAATTGCCTTTCTGATAAATTCCCTGATTTTTCGATGCTTTCTTTGATTCTGTTGCTTAGTAGTTGCTCCAGCATTTATCCCATTGTGTTCAGCATACATAGTGGCCTATATGTTACTTCCGCATTTTCTTGTTTATTTTCCTTAAATATTACCACTAGCCTTGCTGTTTTCCATATCCTAGGAAATCTCCTCTCTGTAGCAATCTGTTGAACATCTTTAAGCAGTATTGGGGGCTCCCATCCAGTAAAACCTTCACGACCTCCACCGGTATCCCGTCTGGTCCTGGTGCCCTTTTGTTTTTCATTTTTCCGGCCACCTCCCTCATTTCGTTCTCTGTGAATAGTGGACAGTTTACCCGATCTTCCTTTTCTATAAGTTGGCTCCAGTTCATATCTCGATCGCATGGGAATAGTTTTTCCGCTTGATTTAGCCTTTCTTTATCCAGCAGCTCTATTTTAGGACGCAGGTTTAATTTTTTTCCGTACTATTTTATAGCCCAGACCCCACATATCGTTATCAACTTCTGCGCATACTTGTTTCCATGCATTTACTTTCGCTATCTTGATTGCCTTTCTGTACTCTTCTCTTCCTTTAGCGTATTCCTCTCTAAGTTCTTGTTTCTCTTCATTTGTTTTATTTTTCTTAGCGTTTGCTCTTCTCTTCTTTATTCATATCCTCCTTTGTTCCGCCACTTCTCTCGTCCACCAATACACCGGTGCTCGTCTGCTGCTTCGGCCATTTCTTCGAAATATTTGGTCTCATGTTTGTGTATCTACTTTCATACATTCGCTTGGTTCAGCCTCTATATTAGGGTTGCCTATATTTTCTTTTAATTTTGTAGAGAAAAGCTGCAAACGGTTCTGGCTTATTATCCATCCGTTCTCCGGTGCTGGTTTGGTTGATTCTGTTTTCTTAGATCTCTTGAGCCCTGTAGCTGTATACTATATTCGATGTTTCGGTGATCGCTTAGGTTCTCATCAACCCTCACCTCCCAGTTTCTGACCTGTCTCACTAGGTTTGTTGTGCAGAAAGTTATATCGATGTACGAAGAGGATTGTCCCCGCCGGAACGTAGGCATGTTTCCCTTATTTAATATTTCAGCATCTTGTTCCGCTAGCCATTCAGTCAGAATTGCTCCCCTAGCATCTTCAAAAGGTGAGCCCCATTCGGACGATTTAGAGTTGAAGTCTCCTCCCACGATAATTTGTTTTCCAGTGTGACTCTTCATGCTGTCTCTCAGTTCTTTTAGGTTTTCTTCAAATTCGGTAATGTGTATGTTCGGGGAGATGTAGCACCCGTAGATGATTATGTTTCTAGTTTTAATCCACACGTGACCTGTTCCTTTGTCCCATTTGTTGGCTGTTGCTTTAATTGCTACACTGCATTTATCATCTGTGAACCATGGTCCATTTTTTGTCAGTTTGATGTTTGATTCCGAGACAATATCTCAATATTGTGGTCCAGGACAGTTTTTCGGAGAAGTTTTCTGTTAATGTTACATTGTAGGATTTTAAGCATTTTGGCAAAAAAATCTTTTTTTGCCGGGTTTTGTTCCGTCTCTATTCTGTGCTCGGTCTTCATACTCTCTTTCAGGTTCCTTACCAGGTTTCTGTATAGTTCACACGCCATGGTTCCTGTCTGATGCCCTTCGGTGTTACATTCATAGCATCTTGGTGCATTCAGGCATTCTTTAGCTGTATGTCCTTTTTAGTTGCACCTGAGGCAGACTCCTGTCAAGTCATATTTTTCGTTTTTGCACATTTTAGCAGCATGCCCATGTCTCTTACAATTGTAGCATTTTATAGGGATGAAGAGCTCTTGGACCCAGCAGCTGCTCCAATCAATCTTAATTCTTCTTCTGTCCAGTATTTGCTGTGCAGCCGCCTTTGTCATACTGACTGTTGCTACAAGCGTGCTCCGTTCTCTGCCCGTTTTCAGGGTATGTACTTTAATTTCACTTTCTTCTGGCTTTCCCCTTAGTGCTTCTTTAATGGTTTTTTCTATTTCTTCCCATGTTGTTGTTTCGTCAATATTCCTAATAATTATTGTCCCACTTTGTCCACCTACTTCTCTAGTCGTGGCCGCCTCATTGAGACTTGCATTTGCCTGCTCCTTAAATGTTTCAATAGCCCCTTCCTTTTCTTCTCGAATCGTGATTCTGGCATTGACGTTTCTAGTTTTTCTTATTTTTTCTATTTGTATGCCTAAATTTTCAGTGTTTATGTCTTGTTTCATTTTTGTTACTATGCTTGCATAGGTATTTTTATTACCGAGTCGGTGGGTATTGGCCTGATTTCAAAGGTCTTGCGTAGTCTCGGGGGGAAGCTGGACGTATTTCTCTTTCCTGCATGATTTTTGTTAGCACTTTATTCTCCTCTGCCAGTCATCTTTTTTGGCATATACATGTGTAATATCTTGTCCAAGTTTCTAAAGGCAATTTCTACTAGCTTTCTTAGCTTATTTATTCCAACGTTGGTGATACAAGGCATTGCAACCTGGCTTCTTCCGTTTTTGACCAGAGTTTGAAGGAGTACCCTAAATAGTCTTATAATCTCTATATTTTGTGTATGTCTTAATTCCATTTTGTATATAAAATTTTCTATAGTTTCCAAATTTCCTTCAATCTCCATCTTTATTGTTTGGTTAATAATCCCTATTTCTGTACCTTCCTTAATTTCTGCCATCTCTGGGTATCGTTCTATGAACTGCCTGCTTAGACCTTTTTCCATTTTTATCTCATTTTCTATTAAACAAACTGCTAGGTCATATTTTCTCGCGATTGATAGAGGATTTCCTTCTTTTATTTCTGTGTTTAAGAACGTTTCCTCTGGCAAGTCTTCCATTGTGAGGTGGCTAATTTCTTCTGGACTTTCTGCTTCTTTAATTAGGCATCTTAGTTTTTTAATTGTCGCATCTATTTTATCTGCATTAAGGGTTTGCATGCCTGTTGTTTCAGTCCCTAGTTCAGTTGCCTGGCACCCTTCATCTCTCAGGATTACAGTTTCTACTTGACTCTGCGTGCTCGCATCTGCTACTACCTTTTGTACTCTATTGGGAACTGCTTCTTCTTTTTCCGGTATGTTAATTATAATCTCTTTTTTCTTGTATAGCTGCGTCGCTAGTGCAGTAATCTCTTCCGTTGCATTTTTAATTTCTCCCTTAGTGCAGAATTTATCTTTCACTAGCTGTTAGAGTTCTTTTACTTTTTGTGTTTAGTTTTCAACTAGGTTCCAAATTACTTTTCCTTTCGTCTGTTCTATGGGTTGGCTGAACGTCAGCTTGGTTTGGACCATGTTTGCTGGGCCTTCTTTCAGCTTTCGCTTTTTTTGTAATTTTTTCATATTGCCAGCGTTTCAAACAGTAGGTCGCCTCCTTTATCCTCCTCACCATCAGGTTTTCTTGAAGAAGCTAGAGTAGCTTCGCCTTCGCTTAAAATTCTCTGATGATACGGTGGCGTTCTATTTATGGTATCCTTTCTTTTGAAAGGATTGTTTTGTGCCCCTACTTCTTTTTTCTTCTCTCCAGTCGCTTTTCCTTGAATAATGGCCTGGGGGACCACCAATTATCCAGAGCAGTTGCTGGCTGACGGTCGGGCGGGGCCTACTCGATCACCTACGACACCGACCGGCAGTGGGGTATCCCTCCCCTGCACCGTAAACCGTTTTCCGTTATCATATTCCATGTGCATGCTTAGGTCAACCCCCAACCTGGAGGACCAGAATTTTCTGTTGGGGTTTATTCCCCTAGCCGATAAAGTCTCGCTTTGAGTCGCCAGGCACTCGCCTTTCACCCTCTCTCGCCTGCTACATAACGCACATCTTGTACGTTATGCACCCAGTGGTTACGCGACGCATTGTCTTCGAGGACGCGAGAGTAGGATTTGTTGGTAGAGCTGAGTTCTATTTCTAGAACCTTCGACTCTTTCGTCAATAAAACAGTGGACATTACTCAGAGTCTTGCTACAGTATGAGCTTCGGCAACTCTTACTGCCTCCGAGATCCTTTACCAACCTTAAACCATCAGACAGACAAGACTAGACAGACACGATTAGACAGACAAGGCTAGGCAGTCAAGACAAGACTAAACTGACATAACTAGATAGACAAAGACTAGACACGCAAGACTTTTGTCGCGAGGTTTTTTTGAGTTTTTTTTTTTAACTTTTGAGAAGTCTAAACACCAGTGATTGTATAATAAAACTAAAAGCAACTTCGATAAAGATAGAATAGAGAAAGCATCTAATAAACAAAAGGCTATGTGGAGCATAATCAGCAAAATAGCAAATAAATACACCGGAAATTTCCATAATAGATATTGAAGAGCCTATCTCTAACGAAGCCAAAATAGCAACAAGCTTTAATGAATTCTTTAAAATGCAAAACATAAGTCCAAGCTAAATCACAAATAGCTATATATAGACAAGTATATAAATACACGAGTTTGCATGTACGGAAGATATGGACATAATTTACAAACTAAAAAATAAAACATCAGCAGGAATGGACGAACTGCCCTGTAACATGCTTAAAGAATTTCCAGCAGTTTTAATTGCTCCTCTCACAGCTTTAATTAACGCCTCCTTTCTTCTTAGGGTGCCATACTAGTGTTCTAGCGTAGGCAACCTCTCGCGCATACTTGTGGAACGCATCGTCACATTCATATGCGGGACCTTCAGTTTATCGCCGGTTCCGAACGGCACTATTTGAGAGGTTTTCTTGGCAGAATTACTCGTGGTAGTTTGCCATTGCTTTCCACGAGGTGGCCACAGTATAGTTCCGTGAAAAATTTCACGGTTTGTCCGGGGATCGAACCCGGGATTTCGGTGTAGCGAGCGGATGCGTTGACCACTACACCACTGTGACCAGCAACGCCTCCTTTAGAACCGAAATATTCCCAGATATCCTCAAAATAACAATGGTAATTCCAATTCACAAAAATGGAGATAAAACCGCACTAAATAACTATAGACCAATTGCTATGATATAGGTCATAGCTAAAATAATAGAATACTGCATGGATACAAGACGAAAACCCTTCTTAGCAAAATACTATATTATTCCTTTCACCTTTGCAAACACAAAAACCGCAGCAACGGCTATTGAACATTTCTACACAGCAACTATTAATGAAGTAGATGTGGGAAACCGTCCTCTAGGCATCTTTTATGACCTGCCGTAGGCTTTTGACTGCGTTTCTCTAACGAAACTATTTGAAAAACTGGATCTGTATGGAATTAGAGGAGAGACAGGAAGGAAGATGGTTCCTATTTATCAAATCGTTACCAATATGTAAAAGTTGGGACAGCTACCTCGAAAACAATAGCCATTTCTGACGGGGTTCCAAAAGGAACACTATTACCTCCCATTCTCTTTTCCATTTCATTGCTGATTTTAATTATCACACCGGATCCGACTTTTGCACAATGTACGCGGACGATATCAGCATATCAATTTCCGTATCAAATACACAAGAGTCAGAACAAGCAGAAAGAAATATTTTAGCCAAAGTGGACAACTGGTTTGCTTCCACTTAACTTATACCTGAACAGAGAAAACTAAATATTTTATCTTGCAGACAAATAGGGCTAAATATCAAGATGACATTGATCTTAGAATCAATAATTCCAAAATAGAAAGCTTTATAAACATAACATTCCTAGAGGTATTCCTTGAAGAACACTTGAAATGGGAAACCACGACAGACGCAATTTCTGCAAGACTAAACGGGAAAGCATACCTGCTTAGAAGGGTTCAGGATCTAATTGAGAAATCAGTTCTAACGGAGGTATACCATGTCGTAGTAAATATAATCTATGTTAGCCTATGGTATATTAGTATGGGGATCATCTGCACTCACAAAATAAGTTCTCCTAGAACAAAAAAGAATAATTTTAATTAAAATCAGCGGGGGGTCGCGAGAGAATTTTTCGGGGTCGCCTAATTCAAGTCAAAAATGTATTTACCAGTAAAATATTGAAATTAAATTATATTATTTATAAAAATAGAACTACAGTTTTTTACGAAAACAATTGTCTGTTTTAATACCTAATCAGAGCTGTAGCAAGGTTTTTGGCACCCTTGGGAAATATTTAAAGTAGATTTATAAATTAAATTAACCAGATATGTTATTTAGGAATTGATTTTTAAAAAAATTCTGAATCACAAATTCAAATTTATGAAAAACCTACAATTATTATATTACCATGTAAAATTTACCATGTCGTTTTTTAATTACCATTAATTAATTAAATTTGTGTAGTCGCGATTTCCACACATCACATAACCTCAAAACTATCTCGCCGAAAATTTGACATTGACAGCTCCGAATTTCAGTGCCAACCTTGAAAAAATTAACTCATAACAGCATTCGGCGAGCCACAACCACACGCATATGAGTGCTGTTATGAGTCCATTACAGATGCAAAATAGAAAAAAAAAACAATACAAAACTCTCCTGTGTAACTACAACTTGACGAAACTACTGACATTACTGAAATGTCGCAATTAATTGTTTATGTGAGATACGTTTTTGAAGAAGACATATCGGAAGATTTTTTATGTTGTAAAAAGTTAAAGAAGAAAAGTGAAAAGAGTAAATAAAAGAAAAGTTGGACAAACGGAAAGAAAATATTTGAAATTATTAATAGATATTTTCAGGAAAATGACCGAACCCACTGGATTGCGCTTTGCATTGATGGGAATAAAGGACTAAGAGGGTTCATAAAGAAGATTGCTCCCCATATAGTATTCAACCATTGCATGATATATAGGGAAGCTCTAGTTGCAAAAGATATTGATGAAGACTGGCACAAGATATAGTCATTACTGCAATTATTACATTAAAAGCAACAGTCTAAACAGTCTCTTTACAATACTCTGTAATGAGATAGGTATTCTGTTTATGAGACATTATTACTACACACCGAAGTCAGCTGACCCTTACGAGGCAAAATATAGCGACGTATTTTCGATTTGAGAAACGAGGTCTACATTTTTTTGTTAGAACAGAAACGTATTTTGGGACGCTTATTCATTAATTAGGATTGGCTTGGAGAACTAAGTTACATGGATGACATTTTCAAAAAACTTAACAATTTGAATATGAGTCTCCAGGAAGAGAGTACAAACACTTTAATATTAAGCAGTAAAATTGAAGATTTTAGAAGGAATCTAATACTTTGGCAAGGAGAATTTAAAAAAAACAACACAAATAAGTTCCCTTCCTTTTCAGATTTTACTAAAGGAAATAATATAGGTTCTTGTATTTAAAAAAATTATGTCATTTGATAACATTGAGAGAAATGAAATGGAGAATTCGAAAAATTTCCAGATAACGATTTAAGTTAGTTCCATTTTCGTTTGATATTATTCATTCAAATATCCCTTTAGAACTTTAGATTAAGAAGGATAGTTAATTAATGTTTCAGGCGACGAAATACTGAGCATTCAATTTAAGTCTCAGATTTACCAAAAATTGCGATTTCCAAAAAAACCGAACATGGAAACAATTATGAACTAGTTGCATGAACAAGTTGCATGAAAAAGTTGCAACTCACATTCAATTCTTATGATGTAAATACATACATATCACCATACATACATATCGCCATTATTTTAAAACGTTTTCTTTAATTTTTATTTTGTAATTCAAAATTCAGTTACTTTCAAGTAATTTTTTTAATATTGAGGTCTTGATTATGTTTATTTTATTTATTTCATTGTTTTTGTAACCTGTAACCTAGCGATATTGAATATTTGCGTGCGTTACCCAACTTACTTGAAAATACACCTAAAAGTGGCATTTCTCGTACTAAAAAACGTGCGTCATACTAATAATTTTAACGCATGAGTAATAAAAAAATGTTTTTCTTTATAAAAATATTTATACTTATATGCACAAATAAAACCATTGTTTCCTAAAATTATGTGTTGTATTAAAACTTCTAATAAGGCAGAAACATACATGGTCTTTTTACATGTGATTCATTTTATGGTGTCACAACTTTTATAGTATTTTTATGATGGCTTATAAGTTTGCTCCGCTATTTTAAAAGGCTGTATTTCAAACAATGACGTCACCTACACTTCTTTAAAAATACCCTGTAAATACAAATCACAGAAAGAATTTAATTTTACCTACATTAACAATTAAAAAACGAGTACTGTCGATCCGGGGATTGCGACAACATTTTACTCAAAATGTCGCCTGTCGTCGCCAACTGTCGCCAAAATGTCGTCTATGAAAAAAGCTTGCGCACCACTGAACTAGACGGACAAAACTAGAAATTGGACGAACAAGACTAGAGAGTCAAGACCTCACTGGCAAGACTAGTCAAACAAGACTACACAGGCAAGACTAGACATACAAAACTATGCAAGCAAGACTATAGGTAAAATTAGACAGACCATACTGGGTAAGCAAAACTAGGCAGATAACTAGACTGGATAAGCAAAACTTGACATATAAAACTAGATAGACAAAACTAGGCAGACATGACCTATTCAGAGAAGACTATGTTAGCAGGGTCGGACATAAGTAGGAAACTAGAAAGACAAAACAGAACCAACATACAAGAACACACAAGACGATAGAAAACTGAACAGGCAAGACTTGATAGACAATACTAGACAGACAAGACTGCGGAGACAAAGCTAGACCGAGAAGACTAGACAGACTAGACTGTGCAGACAAGGCAAGACATACGAAACTAGACAGGCAATTCTTGACACAAAAGACTGCACATGCAAGACTAGACAGATAAAACTAGACCGACAAAACTGAACAGACAAGCCTCGATTGACCATAGAAAGAAGTCTATATAGACAAGATTATACTGACAAGACTAGACAAATAAGTTCAGAGAGGCAAAAGTAGACAAACAAGATTAGATGAACAAGCCTAGAGAGGCAAGATTAATTAAGCAAAACATGACAGATAAGACTAGATATACAATACAGACGAGTCAGACTAGACTTGTTAGACTATACTAGACAGATAGAACTAAAGAGGTAAGACTGGACAAACAAGACTAGACAAATAAAATTATATAGACAAAAATAAAGCAAGACTAAACAGACAAGATTAGATCAACAACTGCACATACAAGAACAGACAAGACAAAGACCGAGTAGACTAGAAACTAGACGAACAAGATTATAAATTGGATGGACAAGATTAGAGAGGATAGATTAGACCGGCAAGACTAGACCAGGGCTGTCCAACCAGTCGATCGCGATCTACCGGTCGATCGCGGCGTGATTTTGAGTCGATCTTTAGTTTCCTCATGCCTCTATGTACTTTCTGAAAAATACATGTCGATAAATATAAGACCGAGGCCGCACTATGGTTTTTTCCCGCGAGCGGTAACCGCTATAACCGCGAAACCGCTCGAGAAACACACAGTACGCTATGGGAAAAATCAGTCGCGGAAAATAAACCGCAAGTGAGGCCAGGCTGCTTGCATTAGCTTACTTGAGTCACAAAATCACGCGATTAAAAACCACGGCGGTTTAGCCGTAGTGCGGCCTAGGCCGAAAGTAAAAATTAAAACACGTTTCTCGCTAGCGATCAAATATTGCTTCTTGGGCCTCAAGCCGGCCACAACCTGTACAACAGCTTCCGTTGACTGGCGATGCGCAAGAAAAACGAAAATACGCAGCTATTATGAGCCTTACTATGGCTTGCATATAATATGTTGGCTGGCTTCCACGATGGCAGACTTAGAATAAATTATTGGCGTATAACTAAATATATGCCCGAAACTTACATATTCCCGCCTATCAAACTTGGCGGATGCGCATGCGCTTAAATAACCGTAAAAAAGGTCTATTAGTGATATTTATAAGGATGGTATTTGACGATTCTACAGAAAAAGAAGACATACTTAAATTCCTATGCACTGAAGGACGAGAGGGGAAGACATATTTAGAGTTTTTATTAAATTTGTGAAAGAAACAACGTTTCCTATTTTTAAATTATTTTGGATGTCGACGGATGGTGCCCATGTATGACCGGTTGCAAACGTTTATTGCTTTATGCAACAAAGATGATAATTATCCACAATTTTTAGCATACCGCTGCATTATCCACCAGCTAGTTTTATGCTCAAAGCGACTTAATACATACAATGTTATGGAAGCCGTCTTTAAAATAGTCAATTCTATACGTGGCAGTGCTCTTCAAAGACGTTTGTTTAGATTAGAAAATGAGAATAATGATAACGAACTTTTGCTGCATACTAATGTGCAGAGGCGGATTTAAGGGCGGGCACGGCGAGCGCGCGCCCGGGCCCCCCTACCTCTAAGGGGCCCCGCAAAAACCTAACTTTACACTTTTTTCTAATGACATCAAGTTGGGTTTCATATTTGCAATTTTAATTACGTATATGATCTTTGAATTAATCACTGATCTAGAAAAATCGGCCTAAATTTTATATTTGCTTTTCATTGGTAGCCTGAAAATGAAACGACATCTATCAGGAGGTAAAAAAAGACATATTAAAAAACGCGATTGAATGATAATTGCATTCAGTGCAATTATCAATCACTATGACAACACGATTGAGTTTGACAACTTTATTCCAAATAAATTTCTAAATGTCACGTTTTGGCAATGCGAATGTTCAAAGTATAAATGCGCTAATCAAAAAAAAAAATCCCAGAAATACAACTTACAGCCACAAATATATTTGGGGATTATTTATGGAATTTTGCTGTGAACGAGAATATGAATTAAATGAACATAGAAGCTTAGAAGAATTGGTTGAAAAAGATTGGTTGGAAGAAAGACAGTTTATGTTTCGTTGTGTTGAGTTATAAATTTTTTGTCAAAAAAATTTCCGCCGAATATCCCTCGGACATTGACAAATGCCTCATAATTTTATGACAAATTTCTCAAGCTCGTTGCTTGGTAACAGGAATATTAGTCCTAGTCCTAGGGATATTACTACTGATAATAGTAATTATTTGCGACAATTTTGAAAGCGGGATGTATTAATTTATCTCCAGCACTATACCTGTTAATTTAGTCTCCTAATAATTTAGAAATTTCAAAAGTTGTCAAAAGTGTTGTTTTTATTTGACCGCTGAGGAAAGAGTGACATTTTTCTTGTTTTTCTATCAGCAAACATTTCTTTTACAATTTTATTTCGCTACTCGGAAAAATTTTTCTGCTACTCGGTGCCGTGTCGCGACCCACACTTTGGGAAACGCTGCTCTACGTTATATGCGATCATTTAATAGCAGAACTGAACAAATCTATGAAAATATTATAGGTAATTTTAGAGTTTTTTTTTAGAGTGTTTAACTTGTGGGTAGAAGAAAAGAAAAAATGAGTTAATAATTTAAATAGAAATGTACAGAGATGACATTGATTCAAATAATTTGAAAGATGAGTTGGAACAGTTTTTAATATTTTTAGATGAAGAAGACGAGCAATCAATTGATAATATATACAAAAAAACTTTAGATGAAAGCAACTTTCCCAAATGTAGAAATTATTAAATTTTTGTTAACCATGCAAATTTCAAACGTATCGGCGGACCGTTCATTTTCTTCTTTAAAAATAGTTAAAAATTATATAAGAAATTCAATGTCAGAGGAAAGACTTAAGAATATGGCGATTTACTGAAAATTATTGATTGTGGTGAGATAGTTAATAAGTTTCTAAAACGAAAAGGAAGAAATTTTTTTTTTAAATATTTTCACATTTGGAATTGTTATTTCAAGTACAATTCTGTGATTGTTTCATTCATATTTCTGATTGTTCCTCTGATACGTATACTATTATTAATTATAATTATACTTTTATACAACTACATATGTTTTAAACTATCAGTTCAAAACTTTGTGATTATTATTATGCTTAACACTATTTTTATTTGCCTTGTCTCTCTCGTTTTATTGGGGGGCCCAATATTTTTTCTGCGCCCGGGGCCTCAACTGACCTAAATCCGCCACTGCTAATGTGTATTGGCTCATTGTCAGTACAAGGCGATTTCTCATGCAGTTTCTAGAGTTATTAGAAGACGTAAATAGTTTCTTCTCTAAAAGAGGTGACAGTTACCCACAGTTAACAAACGAGTGGTTATTTGATATGTCTGTCATTCCTGGCAGACAGTAGTTCAAAATTAAGATTTAAAAAAATGAATTCCGGTTTTCGTATTAGGTTATTTCTACATGAAAAACAGCTTTTAAATAACAATATATAATGCATTTTCTCAAAATTTTCTGGGGGGGGGGGGTTCAATCCCATGATCCCAGACCCCCCGGTGGCCCGCTACGCGTTTTGGTCGATTTTGGCAACAATATATACAAAAGAGTAGATCGCAACTACAAAAAGATTGGACAGCCCTGGACTAGACAAACAAGACTACTCAGGCAAAACTACACATACAAAACTTTGTAAGCAAGACTATAGGTAAGATTAGACAGACCATACTAGATAAACAAAAATAGATAGTTAAAACTAGACAGTCAAAACTAGGCAGACACGACCTATTTAGAGAAGACTAAAGTAGCAAAGTTGGATACAAGTTGAACCTGTATTTTTTGCGTCTCTTTTTTTGACCTAGAACCCAAATAATCTTGCATAGACTAGACAATCAGGACTAAACATACAAGAACAGACAAGACTCTGTAAAATAAAGCGACAAACCAGGACAGATATACAAGATTACTTAAAATACCTAGACGTTGTAATTAGAGGAATCGATCCCGGTCGATTTTTCTAGTCCCGGGATTTCGGGATTATCAACAGTTAATACCGGGATCCCGGGATAGTTCCGGGATTGTATTGGCAATAGAAAGTGGTAGCAAAAGAAAGTAAAACATATCAAAATCAACCTTTTATTTTAAATCTTTACTTAAATCTTTAAAAACAAAACAAAATTATAATTTCTTCTAATAAAATTAACAAACTAGGCCCTTATAAAAGAGTTTAATAAATTATTGCTTAGTTTGTTTATTTTATTTTACAATAAACTTAAAAAAATCAACTTCTTAAAATTTGTCAAAAGAGATCAATGTTCATAGGACTCAAATTTTAAATTAAATAGACCAGAAACTATAATTTACTTTTATTTAAGCCACGAAAATAAAATCTAAGAAATAACAACGCATCCAACGTCTCATCCGAAAGCATACTTCTTAATTTGTTTCACAAATATGAAGCAGCGGAAAACGCGCGTTCAGGCTCGATGGAAGTTGGAGGAATCGTCAATAAATTTTTATAAGCCTTCTCCAAAGTATAACCTCGTGTGGAATTAGCCTCATAAAGATTCATTTCTTGTTTAATGATCTTAGAGAGATCAGTTTCTTTATATGCTTCAGGATTTATAGTTTTCATACTGTTTTCTATTTCGTTCTGAAGCTTTTCTTTTAATGTTAAATCAGTTTTACTAGTTGTCTGCGTGGGTTCAATGTTCATGTCATTTTCTTCATTATCACTATTTGCAATTTTCCCAGTTAACAAAATAATCTGTTTTTTTATAGTCATCTTGCTTGGACTTGAAATAAACTCCTTTACATCACAATTAGTCTCCAACTCAGTCTTCTCAGTATGAGAATTTTGTAGATAGTTTAATACTCCACTTAACTCACTTCGTCGACGATCTTTCAAGCGGTTCAATAAATGTGTCTTCAATTTAGAAGCCAAAATTGAGTCATTGTCACGCCATTCTTGAAAAAGAAACTTGATTGTCGCATCCGCCGTGCACAAATTGGCATCAGAACGACATAGTGCTTCTACAGATAATTTAACTGGCGCCAATACCTTGATTATCTCACTAATCAGTTTAAAATCTGACTCTTCAAATGGTACAGGATTATTAAGATCAATAAGTGCCTTTTTTACGCTAGTTTTTAAAAGATCAAATCGCTCCAGCACTGTAAAGAGACTGTTCCAACGCGTTTTACAGTCGAGTAGTAAATTAATCATTTTTCAAGGATGCTCTTTTGAAAATAAGAACCAATTTACGAACTTTCTTTACTAATACATTAATATTTCGATCATCATAAGTCAAATCCCGACCATTTCCAGTTTCAATGACTAATCCTGAGTCTAGTTCTTCATTATCATCATCCGAGTCATAAATATCAACACTGGTAGTCTCATTTACAGGTGTCTTTTTATACAATAAATCACAAACGGCTAAATGAATACATACCATGTGCAAAACAAACTTGGTGTTCTGCATTAACAAGTTTTCCAACATTCAACTTTACATTTGGACCATCAGTCACTATTGCCACAATATCTGTATCTAATGAGATTTGAAACTCCAAAAGCCGCTTTTTTAAAGTATGAACACAAGTTTCGGCGTTCAGCGATTTATCAATTCGAATAAGTCCCAAATTCCATTTTTTGTTTACTGAATGAATATTTAAATTCATATATCTCTTATTAGAGGTAGAAGTCCATTCGTCAAAACTTAGACTAAATCGTTGTCCTTCTTTTTTCAATGTAGATAGTTCAGCTGTTATTTGTTTTTTTTTTATCTTTACACTATAGTCTAGTACTCTGTTGCGGATTGTTGAAGCAGATTTAGGTAAGTCTGAGTACCCTTTTGCTAACAGTAACGATCTTAAATCGTTTGATGTCACAAATACGCTAAAAGGAAAACCATCTAGCGCAGTCAAAACATCGTCAAGAGTATCAGATTTCACAAAATAGTCGGCGACTGACGTCATTTTTCTTTTCGAAGGTGGTCCTTCATTATTTTGGCTCGTTGAGGAAGATGCCTTAGCAGAATCTACTTTTACGGAATGTTTTGAAAATAGATGAGTATGTAGGCCTTTGGTTGATCCTCCTAAGGTTTTTAAAATAGCTAAACAACGCTTACATTGTGCAGAGCTACCCGTTTTGTCGACTAAAAAATGACTCCACACTGACGTAACGTCTTCATCTTCATCTTTTTTATGTTTGACATAAAAACTTTCCTTGGAGAGTGACATTGTTTACTTCTTAAACCTAAACAAAAAAGAAAGGAACATTTAAATCTATGTAAAACATAAACATAACCTCTTAGATCAACAGAAAAAACATTCGCTGTTTTTCATCTATATTTACTCATACACATTAATGCATTGTTGTTTTTTTAATAAATTAATTGTTTATCATCAATTAACAATATAAATATCAATACTTACACGATCTGAAGCGTAATTTTTACACTATTTTACACACATACTTAATCCGACACCGGTCGTTAGCAGAAACAAACGCAATCAGCTGTGTAAACAAGATGGCCGGCAAATTTTGACGTTTAACGTCAAATGAAAGTAAGTGCGTTTCGTTTCACGTACATTTTTATTGACTTATATAAAAAATATATTAGTCCCGAAAATCCCGGGATTCATTGAATTTAATCCCGAAAATCGACAAGAGCATATCTTTCAAGCAGCGAATTACTAAAGCTTGCCATAAAGCGCTAAACACGGCTGCTGCACTGAGTAGGCTAATGCCAAAATACTAGTCCTCAGAAATATTGAGCGGAGACTGTTGTGCTCGGTTGCGCATTCTGCTACGCTATATGGAGCCCCAAACTGGGCAAAGCCAATAAGGACAGAGACATTAAGAAATAAGCTATCATCGGTACAACAAAAGCTGGCATTGGGGGTGTGCAGCGTGTGCCGAGCAGTGTCCACAGAAGCCGCTCTAGTGAACAGTGGAATTGAGGGGTTCACATTTGCACATTTTTAAGGAGAGAAGAAAAACGTTTTACTGGCGAATATATTAGGAAAAAATATTTTGTCTGCTTCCATTATGTTCATTTGTTGTCCCAAGATTTTATACTCGTGTTATATATTTGTTTATAATATATTGTAATAACAAAGATATGGATTATATTTTGGACATGTCCAGTTTTTTCAAAGTATTGAGGAAATATTTAGTAATGTTGGTAATAAAAGACCCATTATTTTGAATATGTTTATTTCTAATAGACTCTAATACAATTTCTAGTACACTCATAAGTATTGTTTCTTCAACTAAACTAAATTTAACATATGAATACGGAAGCCACTAATCAGATTCATACTCAGGACATATGTTTTTATTTTTTTCTTGTATTCTCCTGATACGTTACATGGACATGTCTACATAATACTTACCCGTACTTTGAGAAAAATGGGCTTGTCCAGTTATTGCATTGGACCCCTCAATTGTTCTCATAGAATTAATGGTACATGAGACATATACACGACGCAATGAAACGGCCACAAAAAGATAAGGAGTAAAAGGAAAAAGCAGCAACATCTAAATCATTTAAAGAATGCCAAAACGCCTGGGACATATCAACAAACGGACAACGGACAAGAAAATTAATTAGGGATGTAAAAATATGGACCATGAGGACATACGTCGAAGTGAACTATTATGTAACCCAGGTATTTAGTGACCACGGGTGCTATAGGAATCACCTTCTTAGAATTGGTAAAGCAACAGATAGCTTCTGGGAATTCTGTGGAGTGAAGGAACGGGTTGCTCACACCATCTTCGACTTTATCAAGTGGCAGGTGGAGCGACAAAAACTAATAAATAGGGTTCAGGGCTTACATTTTCGAGTTCGAAGAATACTGGTAATTGATGGTTACAATAATATGTAATATAATGTCACAGAAAGTATGCGAAGAAAGGGCTCGACAGAAAGCAGAAGCAGAAGAAATATAGGTTTCTAGAGATACAACGCCATCCCGAAAAAATGCGAGGAGCGGAACCTGATGTGCGAGATGCAGAGGCGACATAAGTTATGCACCACTATATTTATTCATGTATGTTGTATTTCAATAAATGTTTAATCCTCCAGAAAAAAAGACAGACATACAAGAACAGACAAGACAAAGACCGACAAGTCTAGAAATTTGACGAATACGACTAGACTGGCAAGACTAGGCAAACAAGACAACACAGGCGAGAGTAGACATACAACACTATACAAGCAAGACTACAAGCAAGATTAGACAAAAATTACTAGATAAGCAAAAGTAAACATATAAAACTAGATAGTCAAAACAATAAGTCGTGTCTGCCTAACACGACCTATGGTTACCTAACGACTTAACATTCAGAGAAGACTTGGACACAAGTTGGAAACTGGAAAGACTAATCAGGATAGACAATATCGGACAGACAAAACTTGATGAAGAGATGTACACAAACAACAAAATGTACAGATTAAAACAAAATATTAGTTTGTTGTAGAATCATCGTAAAAATTGTTCTTGTCTATTTATGATTCGAATTACTGTAGTAAATATGTTTTTCTAGATATTTGTCTATAAGCTTGCTATAACGTTGAACATAAGTTGTAAAATTACTAATCAATTTCTAAAAAGAAAGGAAAATTGAATTTTGAGAGTACACAATTAGGATAAACTCTCTATAAATACTAAAAATCTGATGAGACAGAAAAAGAAACTACTGGGAAAACATCCACAGCATAAAGATGAGTTGAGGCAGCTGAATAAGGATATAAGGAAAGCTGCAAGGACTGATATCAGAAGCTGCAAAAGTAAATGGGTGACTAGAGTTATAAATAAACCTAATAAACTGAGTAGAGGAAAAGCTGAAATAACTAAACTAGAAAATTAGAGAGGTCAAATAACGAACAACAGAGAGGAAATATTGAAGATTGTCGTGGACTTCCAGAAAGTCTTTCCAGAAACCAGAAACCAGAGTCAACCAGATCCACCAGAAAATATACACCATATACTGAAGCAAGGATCGGAAGAGACGCCAAAGATAACTGAAGAAGAGGTCCTAAAGGTCCCTAAGTCATTGTCAGAAATGAAGAACAATAGATCACTTGGTGAAGACGGTGTTGTTGTAGAAGCCATGAAACTGGGAGGAAGAGAACTACTCAAAGCAATAACCAAACTTTTCAATAAATGCCTAGATAAAGGAACAACCCCACAAATATGGAATAATGCCATCATTGTGATAATGCACAAGAAAGGCAGTATCACAGACCTACAGAACTATAGACCGATAAGTCTGTTGACACACCTATATAAACTATTCACCAAAATCATTACCGCACGGCTTACAAATAAACTGGACCTGTATCAGCCAAGAGAGCAAGCAGGTTTTCGAGTCGGATATGGAAGAAATAACCATCTTCAGGTGATAAAATCGCTAATAGAAAAAAGTATAGAATACAACAAGTCCGTAGTACTAACACTCGTTGACTAGGAAAAGACATTCCATTCCATAAATCACCATGAACTGTTTAGGGCCCTCGCGAATATGATCAGGCAACGGCAGAAGTAAAAATACACGCGGAAACAGATCGGTTCAAGATCGAAAAGGGTGTCCGACAAGGTGACACAATTTTCCCAAATCTTTTTACAACCCTGATAGAATCTATGTTTAAAAAGATCAAATTAGACAATAAAGGCATAAATGTGAATGGATAGAAGCTTACCACCTACGCTTTGCTGACGATATCGTTGAATGATCTCAGACCGACTAGACGAGGCAAATGAAATGGTCTCAGTACTAGCCGTAGCCTCCCAAAAAGTAGGCTTAAAAATCAACATCGCCAAGACTCAATTTATGACAAACTTAGTTCCCAGTTGCAACCTAATGATAGAAGGAAAGGAAATTCAATACGTAACATCCTACAAATACCTGGGACATGAGATCTGAATGGGAAGAGATAATCAGACCTCCGAATTAAACAGAAGGATAGGACTGACTTGGGCTGCTTTTGGCAAGCTGAGACACGTATTAAAAACATGTGCCTCATAAGAAAGGTATTCGACCAGTGCGTTCTCCCATAAATAAGAAAATAAGAATAACTTAATGAGCCATAGAGAAGTCCATCTTAGGAGTAATATTGCTAGACAAAATCAGTAATGAAGATCTATGCAGAAGAACAAAAGTTTCGGATGCAATTGCAAGAGTCACACACCTAAAATGAAACTGGGCTAGTCCCGTAAGAAGAATGTCGCACAACAGATGGACGAAGAGAATACTAGAATGGCGCCCCAGAGACGAAGCACATAGAAACAGAGGACGACCGCCGACCCGATGGATGGACGACTTAATAAGGATTTCACCGAACTGGATCCAGGACGCCCAAGACCGATCTAGGCAAAGAGAGGCTTATGTCCAGTAGTGGACGAGACAAGCTGCTATATGATGATGATGAAAGAGTACACATACGACATATAGGCTAACAATAAGCTGCGATAGATTTGGAACGATGAACGATTTAGTAGTTGGACGGTAGGACGCTTATGAATGTGTTTTTATATTTGCTTATTTCATAAAAATATCTCATCTCATTATTAATCAGATTAACTCCGCCATTGCCCAGTCCCAAGTCCGGGATGAGAAAGGAGGAGGGTTCGATGGCAGGCTCAGCAACAAGCCGGTCGGTAAAACAATTTCTGTTGTATCTCAATGCACTGGCCAGAAGAAGAGGAAAGAAGAATGGAAGAAAAAGTGCAGAAAAGCAGACCCTGCAATAAAGCGGGATTAATGCTAGGAAGATGATGATTACTAATCAGATTATTCGTAATATTTTTTCATTATGTAGTAGCCATTTTGTTTCCATAAGTCGAAATAATATGCACATTAAAATAATATAATAGGGTAGGATATCTAACTTTTGGAATTTGTATCGGCTATAAAAAAAATTATGCAATGGATAAATGAAATTGATAATGAAATGGATGAAATTGATAATGAAATGGATAATCAAATTTCGAGATTTTTTATTTTTTCCTTCCTTTATAGGCCGAAGGCTAACTAAAATTCCAAATTTGGAGTTTGTAAGATTGCTAGAAGTACCTTCGAATTTTGATGATCGGTTACAAAATTACGAAATTTTTAAATAATCATTATTTTTCATTTAATGGATAATGAAATTTCGGGATTTTTAATTTTTTCCTTCTTTTATAGGCTAAGGTCTACTAACTAAAATTCAAGATTTGAAGTTTGTAAGATTGCTATAGTTCATTTTTTTTAAGAATGCAGTACAGGGAAGATAGGGCTTATTTGAACTTGTTCTCTGATTGGCTTAAATCGAGGAGAAGTTCACACCGACGATATTTACTTCTCCATCTCAACCTCTTTTCTCTCTTTCTTTTCACATACATTTGCAGCTGTTAATTGTCAATGGCTGCCCGTGTCAATTCACAATTGTCATCTGATCTGTTTGTTTCATCTGGGGGGTGGGGGGTGGATGTCAGAAGTGCCGTTTCTCGCTTCGAGAAAAGGTAGTACCGTTGTGCTCGACTTGGCGGGGGCACTGCTGTGGGCCCAGATTTAGTAGCTCTTCAAATTTTCGTATGTAGCAAATACAAAAGTTTCTTTTATTAAGCAATTTGCCTTTTCATTAAGCAATTTGCAAGTTTTCGATAGTGTTATGCCATGACAGATGTTCCTCAATTACAAGACCCAGAAATTTGGATGTTTGGACTCTTTATTTCTACATTTTGTACTTGTACAGAAATGTTCGCTGCATACTCAAGTCTGCTAGCTTAGAATACCATGAATTCTGTTTTTTACAAGTTAGAAGACAGTTTATTAGCTGAAAACCATTTATAAATGTATTTCATTGCACTCTCTCTGCCTCTAATTGCGAGGCTTGCACTCTATTTTGCGATATTAAGAAGCTAGCGTCATCGGCATATAACATACAGTTACAACCTTGTGTATACGCCACTAAATCTGCCAGGAATATAAAGAATTGTGTCGGTGAAAAAACACTTCCTTGGGTTACCCAAAATTGTGTGACTATTTCTGATGTCACGCCGTTTCTCTAATGCGACTGTAATCTTACGAATTGGAATCGGTTATTCAAAAATGTCAGCCAGTTTACCGCTTTCCCTATCAAGCCGTACCCATATAACCTGTCGAGCGGTACGTTGTGGAGTCGTACTGAATAATCTCCTCTATCAATTTCGCTAAGGATTTTATTATAGAAGCCTATGATCAAAATATCTATAGAAGCCATGTTTTTCTATTTTGTTGGATAATTTTGTGCTTCATAATAAATAGTTTGAGTCTATGTAAGAAACAATACTCTAAGATTTTGGAGAGCACAGAAATTAAGGCAATAACTCTGTAGTTGTTAAGAATTCTCTTGAATCCCTTTTTGTGGATAGGTACGATAGTGGCTACCTTTAAAATGGAAGGAAATTCTTCCTTATCAAAAGGAGTGTTTATTAGATTAAGAGCGGTTTTGCTAGATATTTTATGTTCTCCTTAAATAAACTACACGGTAGGCCATCGGGACCGACCAGCGTTAACTTTCTAGATTTTTATCTAAAATATATAATAATTCATTTTTAAAATACATAATAATTCACTCGTTTCTGGATGGATAGCATAACACTTATCATTAAGGGTTCCCCATGAAAAAATCTAACAGAGTCAAATTACAACTCCTAGACGGCCAATTTACATAAGCATTTCGGTTGCTTATCTATTCGATTTATACAAACATTTGCGCGCAAAAGATCGATTGGCTGTTTGGCAAGTGGACCCATCCTGTTGAAACCAAATGTCATCCATGTCATACTCTTCAATTTCTGGAAACAAAAATTCGTTTAGTCTGGCTAAGTAACATTCGCTATTGACTAGATTTGCTATTGTTCGTCTAGGAGCTGTGATTTGAACCCGCTGGATTTTTTTGTGGGGAGCCCTTAAGAAAAAGTGTAACGCTAAATATTCAAACATGATTGATGCCTTAAAAGACGAAATCAAAGTTGCCTTTCATGCGATTGGAGCCCAAACAATCGAAAATGTAAGTACTGAAGAATTGGGTTGATCGAATGGGGTACTGTCAACCCAGCCGTCGCAATAATTTGAATGATGTGTTTAATTCTTTTTCTATTTTGCGTCTGTAATGTACTCATAACAGCACTCATATGCGTGTGGTTATGGCTCGCCGAGTGCGACACAATTTTCTCAATGTACATCGGCGATTTTTTTATTTAGAAATGGCATAAAAGAGCGCAAAATTGAAAAAATACTGGAAAAAAACTCGTTCGTAAGGCATTTTTCAGCACTTGTCCATTATAAATTTGGACGCGAGCTGTAAAATCTCGCTTATTGAACTCGTCCTTTAATATACTATAAATGAAAATGTCAAATCATTGTAATAAACTCATAATTTTGAAAAAATATTCATTAGTTTTATTTATAGCCGATTCAAATTCCAAAAGTTAGATGGGACACCCTTTAATAGCATAACAATAGTTATTTATTATACAAGCGGATAAGATTAAGATTTAACGAGCATATTGTTAAATTCGCGAATTTAAGAATCCGTTCGTTACACCTTAATATTATAGATAATAGAATAGGAGTTATGTCAAGTAGACGCTCATATTTATCAATATAAGGGGAATACCGGAAATCTTCTGTTACTCTTTAGCACACACTGCTCGAGATGCGTTGTGTGAGCCGTTCGCTACATCAAAGTAAGTAACAGGAACGGTCAAGACATAAAATATCAGGGGCTGAAGGCCAAAAAGATGTTGGAGTAAGAAGGGAGATGTTAGAGAAGAGTAAATGAAACCACTGCCTCCTAACGGAGGAATTCAGTTATCTAGGAAATTGACAAATACGGATATGTCGACAACAAACTAAAGATCTATAATATATAGACAAAAAATGTAAAGGTGCCAGAAAATTAATAAGGTTCGCAGTCTAGTACCGAGTGTTCAATCCAATCCGAGAGTCCCTAAAAGAGTGAAGTGAATGAAGAAATCATCAGAAATCTAAAGAGTAACATAAGATTTCCGGTATACCCCCTTTTATTGAAAAATATGATCGCTTATTTGACATAACTCCTTTTCTATTAATGATCACATTCACTTCACCCTTTTAGGGATAAAATGCACTTTGCTTGTAAAAATTTTTCTTAATTTTATGTGCGAGTGTAATACAAAGTTTTATTCAGTTTTGCTTTTGATTCAAGTTCAATTCAAAGAAAAGTTCAATTTTCTGTGTTTTTTTTTTACCAGAAGCATGTCATCCGGACAAGATTGTGTTGTTAACATGACTAAACTATAAAATTATTGATTCGTATGTCAAAATTTTGTTATGTCAATAGTATTTGTTGTAAAATAGAGTATTGTGTTTAATAAACATTTTCATAGTTTATTTTTTTGTGGGCATGCGTCAATTTTCGCCAAGTACGTCAAAAAATTGCCCTAAAATTTTTTGACGTATAACCAGTGGAAATAATAAAATGTGCCCGAAATTTTCATATTCCCGCCTATAAAACATTGCGGAAGCGCATGCGCCGCATGCGCGTAACTAACCGTAAATGCAGTAAATGAATACATCCGAAGAATTATTATTACATGATGACGCTATTACGGAAAGATTACTTACGCAGAAATCAAGCGATTTATAAAAAAAATGTAATAAGTTTTGTGACTGGCGATCAAAAAAGAACATCAGCGATGTCAAAATTTAGAGTTAAGTTCAGCAAATTTTTATTTCACTAGTGAATAAACCATTCTTTTATTGATTCGTATCCCAGGAATTAAACATGAATTTGGATGGCAAAATTAGAAACTTAAAGATTAATAGTATATTTTACAACGAGAGATGAAAGTGGCGTTTCTTTGATGAGGTGATAGTTTGCTCACGGAGCAGGCGAGTTATCAATCAATCACACCGAACCAAAAAAAAAGCTTTCATCTCGAGTAGTAAATGCAATTTTTTCTAATGATATTAGGTTGCAAAATCCATAATTCGACTTTAATAAAACCAATTCGAAACAAACTATCGGAACTGTCAATACGAATTTAATCGTTGGTTTGTTCGTTTCCATGGTAATATTGTTGCATTCTCATTCGCTCCGTGCATAACCGCGTACGGCGCCACCAGCGGCAAAAAAGACAACTTCGTATCCTATTCAATAATTAATTTTACCGGTTAACTGAAGATTCTTATCTCTGCAATGTCTTTGCTGAATTGTCAAATAAAGTCGGATTATAACTTAGGCTTTCTGGATCTTCGGACTTTTATTGCCAACAAAATTCTAATCGGCTTTTTCGGAATCCAAAAGCGGCTAGCAAGATGCTATTTGTATATTTACAACCAGCAAGAAAAACACTTTCAGACAAACTTTTAAGGAAATACATTTTGTCGTATTTTCCGAGGATCACGATGTCATAATTTTTTAATGGCTTGTGACAGAGACTTCTAGTTGGCACCAATCGATTCAGCATCTCAAAATTAGTCGGAAAACGTATATCATATTCCTAAGAGGCTTTTAATTAAAAAATACCATCGAATCGGGAAGACAAGATTGCGGAAACGATACTATGCATGAAAATCGGTTTTGCTAAAATCGTTTTTTTTTGAGTTATAGCAAAATGATAAAACGTTTCCGAAAGCATTTTTGTGTAAATGTGAAAATAATGACCTTTTTATCATTTAAATTATCTAGTGCCGAAAACGATTTTCTAGTTTATTTCGCTCTAAAGTTACAAATAAGCAAGATATAGCCTATATTTTGGGTATTTTGAGCATTGGAAGCAAAAATTTTCTAAAAGCCTTAAATTTTCTGAAAAAATCGCCAAAAAAATCCATCGTGAAAAAAGTTACATTTTCTCTACGATCCTCTCGGAAACAAGAAATCCGAACGAAATTATTTTCGGCACACTGAAACTAGACTACAAGAATAGAAAATGGATGTGAAAATTGTTTGGAAAGTTTCAATTTTTTACTACGAAATTTTGACTTTATATTTTTCAGAATTTCGACTTCATAAGTCCCTATCTCGAGAACGGTTATAGATAATTAAAAACGGATTACGGCATCGTTTTCAGGAGGTCATTTCCCTATGGCTGCACACATGAATCCTTAAATATATTAATTAGTTATCTCTTCGGGCGAACAAATTTCGCGGAAATTTGCTCAATTTTATCAAGTCGTGTATCGCGAACGGAAGCTGTTAGCAAAATGCAATTTATATATTTACAACCAGCAGGGAAAAAACTTTCAGACACACTTTGAAATTTTCCATTCACTTGATAAATAATGATTTTAAAGAAATATATTTTCTCGTATTTGGTCATGAAGTTCTTAAAAGTGTCACCTTTGGCGCTAGTGCTGTTGCGCTCGGAGCGAATAGAAGGTGATACTTTTCAAATCAAATATCCTAATTTTATTTTGGTTTTTTAAATAGTTTCAGGCTCGTTTTACGTTTGCACATAAAACATTCCATTGAAATTGATATAATAAATAAGAAAGTCCACGCAAATTTGGTTAGTTTAGTGTTTTAATCGAGAAAATCATAATTTTAAAATGCTCATTTTCATCTCTAGATGTGAAAATATTTTCATTTCTAGAATGAAAAAATGTCAATTTCATGTAGGGTAAGCCGTGGAAAAATGTGCCATTTTCACATATATCAGTAGAAAAAATAATTTATTTATTCCATTGTTCCCCGTAATTGAAAAAGTAAAATATTTTCTATGTATTCCATTGTTCCACTTAATGAAATACATAAGATATTATTTATATATTGCATTATATCAACGATATTTATGGGCATTAGTAACAGAACATGACAAGAGAATCCAATCCTAATAAGTTTTAATACAGATAAATTTTATTGTTGACCTGAAATATAGCAAAATAAAAATTAATTAATTATTGATTAGATCAAATGGAATTATTTTGAGACATAAAAGTGGCAAAAATATTTCACTGTAACATTGTTGTTTAAAAATAAACAAACTAATCATATGTGTAATCTATAAATACTGCATCAGTTTGCTGTGGACGAATGTTGAGCCGTCTGCTTCGGATTTAGACTAAGGCTAGCTACACACGTACCGTGTGGATGTATCCGGCGCAGGCCCGGCACCGGGTTGAACACCTTACACACATGCCGGATGGATTTGTCCGGAACCGGCCCGATGGCCCACGAGTTGGAGCTACGAGCAGTGTATTTAATTTACTTCAGTACAAAATGGATCGCGAAAGAGTTATTTGTATGTGGTTACTTTATCGGCGGTTACTTCGCAAGAAAAAAAAACAAAGAAAACATTGGGTGCACCCACTCGACAAGTGAAGACGGTCGACTGCCGTACCGGCATGTGTGCAAGCTTCAATACAGTTCCATAGCCCACCACAGCCGAGCCGGTACCCGGCAGCCGGATGGCCAGTGTGAGCCAGCCGGTGACAACTCGACAAAATGAGTCGGCTCGGCGCCGGATGGACTCACGCGGCACGTCTGAACTCCTCCATGCCAGACTATGCAACACCACCCCTCCACCCTGTGCCGGGCTTGCGCCGGATACATCCACATGGTACGTGTGAAGCGAGCCTAACGGTTGTTTTAATCGACATACCACTCAGTACTAATGATGTAACGAATACCATTTTTTAAAATATCTGCTAATATCTGCGGCCGATATTCGCCAATGCGAATGCGAATATTCAGTTTTTAAATTTGTTTTATGGATTATAAAAGATTCCAAATCTCTTTAAGAATTCGTAATGGATATTTTATGATGGGGTCTGTTTCTATAATCCGTCGGACAATTTGTAAATCACGTAATGGACTTTCCGATAGGGTTTTTTAAGAATTTGTAAATTTCGTAATATAATTTTTATGACCAGATTATCGAAACAATACCCCACGAAAGATTCCTCATATCTGGAAGGAGATATAAATAAGGTCACCCCCCAACAACGGATCAGTTCACACCGAGACACAAGTTAGTGATTTGTTAATATGAGTAAATCAGTTTCTACTTCTAGTAAAATATGGAATTATTTCACGCTTTGTGAAGCTGAAAGAGCTAGATGCAAGCTATGTAACAATAAATATTCTCGAAAAGGAAGAACTACAACAGGTATGAGAAATCATTTGAAGTCGATGCATAAAACCGAGTTTGCTGAATTGAAAAATGCGAAAAAGGTAAACAGGATGCAATTAATACACTTGCACTTGCATCATCTTCCCAGGAAAGTTCTAAATCTGACACTAAACAGATGTCGCTTCAAGAATGTTTCGAAAAAACGCAACAGTGGGATAATAAATCTGTGTGGTCCTTGGAAGCTGATAAATCAATAAGTGAAATGATTGCGTTGGAAGACTTGCCATTTAGTTTCGTGGAATCTGTTGGATTCGTAAGACTTGTGAAACACCTATGTAAATCGTATAATTTAAAGTAACGTCAATATTTTACTTCTTTTATCTGCGATGAATTATGTGGCAAAGTGAGCCAGAAAATCCACGAATTACTGAAATCCTTTGGAAAAATATCATTTACTAGTGACATCTGGTCCGATTCTTGTTCTGGGGTTTCACTACTGAGTTTTACTTGTCAAGGGATTACTGAGGAATTCGAAAGAAAAATAATAGTGTTAAAGGCAGATGTGTTCAATGACAGCCGCCATACCGGAGAAAACATTGCTCGTAAACTTGAAGGCATGTTGTCATTATGGGAAATACCTAAAGAAAAATTTAAATGTGTAGTTACGGATGCAGGCGCAAACATGAAAAAAGGTGTTTCATTATTAAATGTTCAACACATCGATTGTGTTTCACACAAGATTCAAAACTTGTTAAAAGACGGGATGAAAGCTCAAGAAACTGTAGTGGCTGCCATAACAAAATGCAAAAAGATGGCAACACATTTTCATCATTCTAATACTGCTTAAGACGAGCTTAAAACTTTACAGAAAAGACTAAATCAAACACCCCTCAAGATTATACAAGAGTGTGCTACTAGATGGAACAGCACCTTTTATATGTTAGAGCGTATTTTGCAAGTCAAAGAATCTTTATGTCTTTATGCATCCACAAATAATAAAATCCCCCAACTGACTTCAGAAGAGTGGACGATCATTGAAAAACTTATCGGTTTAATAAAACCATTTGAAGAAGTAACCAAAGAATTAAGTGCGGCCAGTGTTTCTGGATCATCAGTGATTCCCTTAATCGTCACATTGGAAAGAATTCTTGATGATCTTGATTCATCCTATGAACACATTGGTGAGACGATAGCCGTTTTGAAACAGGGGCTCATTAGCAAATTTTTGGCTCATTAGCAAATGAAATATTGTTTGTCACAGCAACCTTCACTGATCCAAGATATAAAGTAAAATTTTTTTTAAATATTTCGACCAAAGAGCGTGTCATACAGCATATTTTGGATTTGCTTGAAGACAGTCAAACAATGGTACCTTCAGATTATATACTTTCAGATTATGTTGTTCGAATGCGAAACGTGCCAGATTGGACGAAACTCAAGATTCCGTAAGTTTACAATAAAAATTTATCTTTGAGGGACACGATGACTTTACTAATGGATACGAGTGATAGTGAAGGAGAAGATGGCATTCCTCTTCCTAGTCACCAAAATCCCGTTCAGTTTTTCATCCGAAAAACTATTACTGAATATTTAGCGGAAAAACACGTCTCAAAAGACGTCGATCCTCTGACATGGTGGAAAGTGAACAAGCAAGAAGTATGGGCTTCTTGCTTCAATAGCGAGGCATTATTTAGTCACACCACCAACGAGTGTTCCGAGCGAGTGAATGTTTAGTGGTGCTGGGCTTATTTATACAGCACATCGAAATAGACTTGAAGGAGAAAAGGCTTCAAAGCTTTTATTTTTGAAGTTTAATATACCTCTACTTAAGTTTGATTATTAATTAGTTGCTAAAAGATTATTTTATTATTATAGTATATTTTATAGGTGTTATAAGAAGAAGAAAAAGAAAATAACTGTTTTATTTTAATTTTTTTTTCTTATTATTAATTCTTATTATTAAATCTTATTATTAATTTATTTTCTTTAAAATATAGTAGTATTTTTTGTTTGTTTAAAGTTAAATTACATATATTTTTTGTTTTATGAACAGATTATTTTTACTACTTAAAAATAGTAAAAAAGTTTTGTTTAACACATAGTTTAAGTTTGTATATTAATATTTTAAGTTAATATATTAATTATATGTTGTATTTAGATTTAGTTACGAAGAAAAAGGATTTGTAATAAAAATTATAAGAACTTAATATTTTTTTGTTGTATTTACCTAATATTATTTAACTATTTTTTCTGACGTTCATATTCGCAAAATATTCGCATTAGTGCTGCGAATGCGAATATCAAGAAATATGCGAATATTCGCGAATGCGAATACGAATATTCGTTACATCACTACTCAGTTCCTTGAATTTTAACGTCCAGATGTCATTGTATAGAAAACATAGTGATGTGGGACATTGGAGCATTGGTCCTTATTTTTGTGAAGATGTTATATAGCGCCTCGTTGGATCTACAGGATAGGGAGCCTTGCAGGCTAACGCAACTTAGTCTAACTTCATGAAAACATAAGAATATCTCGGGCTTCCATCACGAACTTCCAGCATCCTTCACATTTACGTGATCTGATGCCACATGATAGATACATTTGGGGAATGCTGAAAGAGTATTATATTATTATATTAGACAGAATATTCAGCAAATATTGGACAACTACAGCAAAAAAGAAAAAAAAACTGTTTTAGAGCATGGAGTAAGAACGGAACGAAGACGAAAGAACGAAATTAACCGAAATATTTATAGGACCAAAAACAAAAAACGAGAACGAGAACAAAAACTAAATTTTCGTTTTTCGTTCATAATTGACAACGAAATAAATAATTTCGGTTACCTGTTTAATCCGGTTTTATTTTTGAATCAGTTTAAATTTAAACTGAAAGTTTTAAATATGGAAGCTGTAATATCTTTCTCTGAATCCCTTTCCAAAAAAATCAAAGATTAAGCCATCGCGTTAATGTAAGGTATATTGTGGCTACTTTTTTCCTCGAACCCAAAAAAGCATTTTAACACAATTAAGAATATAACGAAAAGCGCAACAAAGTTTAATACATACTCTGAATTGAAAAAAACATTATGTTTTTACCACTAATTGTTGTAAAAATATTGTATAACTTGTGAAGTTTTATAACTCTTCACACTTTACACCTAGGGTTGCCACACCAAACCTGGGTCTCGCCCGGAGACGATAACTAAAAAAAATGAATTATGAATTCAAAAAAAATTGTCGACAGCTCATGTCAAAATTAAGTTTGATGCATAATTCTACCTTTACCAATCCTGTTACGGTTGTCTGTCCAAGTATTTCCCATATTCGAAAAAATTCGTACCACATATGAATTACTTGTAAGTTTTGTTAGTTCATTGGAAATACCAGAGGAAAATATGTTTATCCATTTTTTATCAATTGCCCAAATCGAGCGATTTGTTGGAATGAATGATATTTTTAAGAAGACAAATATCATCACCTAATTTATCGGCATCTTATTCTATATTTACGTATTTTGCAGTATCTAAAAAATCTTTGTATTTGAAATTTTCGTTTTTAAGATTAATTACTGAAAAATATTTGAATGGGCTGTTTCCAAAATTATAAAATTTTTGCAAGTAATCAATTGCGTTTCTGTACACCTTGTTCGCTACAGACACAAATTTTGTTTTTCATAGGTACTTAGTACATCTAAACTTGAATTCACTTTACTACTGAAAAATTGATCTTCAAGCTGTTTCATTTTCTGATTCATAAGTCCCATAAAATGATGCAGAAAGTGAAGATAATATTCGGCTAAAGATAAACTGAACTATCTTTATGGTCTCGAATCTCATATTCACTATCCTTCACGAATTTCCAAATGATTTTCTGCGTATCTTCTTCGCCATGTTGTACAAAATAAAGTTTTATCGCTGACCAGGCATTCACATTTTTTTCTAAAACTTTATGTATAGTTACCAATTTTGTTATCACGATCGTGATTGTTATCGCGAATAATATCGTCATATTCCAATTCCAAAAAATCAAAGCAATCTTCTAGTTCCTTAATTCTTTTACAGCTAATAGAAAATTCAGCATATATTTTTTATACCAAGGTTTCAACATCGAGAGACAATGCCTTACATGCGTGTCTAACTGCATTATGAAGTAAAAAAATTTCGGATTAAAGTCCTATCCTATCCTCTTTGAAGCAGCCAGTACTGAGTCAATTTGTAGACGTTGGATTGTTTTAACGCGGGTTAACTATTCCGTACACAGTACACGAGATACACGGGACACTGCATTTAACCCTTTCGCTGCTTTGGACTGCTATAGCAGCTCAATTAATTTGAAGCACAGGTGCAATGGACTGTTATAGTAGTCCAATTAATTTGGCGGCCAGATGCTATGGACTGCTATAGCAGTCTACCGACTTCATGAATTCAGTGTGGCTTTTTTAAACATAACAAAGAGATTAATAAATATATACACTCTCATTGGAGCTTTGCGTTACCCTGATTGAAAGATTCGGGACTGACTCCTGCACCTGAGATTTAAATTTTTTAAATCAACAAAAAAAACAAGATTTGATTCGAATAAAGAATTTGGTTTTTGAAAATTTGGAAATATTTGCAAATTATTTTGACGTTTTCGTCCAATTTTGACATAAAACAGAAGAATTTCGCAAGGTTTGTCCACTCAAATCATCAAAAAAAGAAGATTTGATTCGAATAAAGATTTTGTTTTTTGAAAATTTGGCAATATTTGCAAATTATTTTGACGTTTTCGTCCAATTTTGACATAAAACAAAAGAATTTTGCAATATTTTTAAAAATTTAGCAATATTTGCCAATTATTTTGACATTTTCGTCCAATTTTGAAATAAAACAAAAGAATTTATTAAATTTTGTTCACTCTCAACAAAAAAACAAGATTTGATTCGAATAAAAAATTTAGTTTTTGATAATTTGGCAATATTTGCAAATTATTTTCGTTTTCGTCCAATTTTGACACAAAACAAAAGAATGTTGCAAGGTTTGTCCATTAAAATTATCAAAAAAAAACAAGTTTTGCTTCAAATAGAGATTTTGGTTTTTGAAAATTTGGCCATATTTTCAAATTATTATGAGGTTCTCGTCCAATTTTGACAAAAAACAAAAGAATTTTACAAGGTTTGTCCACTCAAATCAACAAAAAAACAAGATTTGATTCGAATAAAAATTTTGGTTTTTGAAAATTTGGCAATATTTGCCAATTATTTTGACATGTTCGTACAATTTTGACATAAAACAAAAGTTTTTTGTAAAATTTGTCCACTCAAATCAACAAAAAACAAGATTTGATTCGAATAAAAATTTTGGTTTTTGAAAACTTGGCAATATTTGCAAATTATTTTGAGGTTTTCGTCCAATTTTGACTCAAAACAAAAGAATTTTACAAGGTTTGTCCACTAAAATCAACAAAAAAACAAGATTTGATTCGAATAAAAATTTTGGTTTTTGAAAATTTTGAAATATTTGCAAATTATTTTTACGTTTTCGTCCAATTTTGACACAAAACAAAAGCATTTTGCAAGGTTTGTCCACTCAAATTAACAAAAAAACAAGATTTGATTCGAATAAAAATTTTGGTTTTTGAAAATTTAATATTATTTGCAAATTATTGCAAGTAATACAAAATACTAAAAGTATTCCGCACTGCTATAATGTAATGTTCGGACTATTGAGCACACTTCAGTTCAAAAAAGTAATTCGCAGGGAAAGGGTTAATTTTATGCATATTCAAATTTACTTAGGCTGTCCGGAGAAATAATAGTTAAACCCGGAGCCCTGAGATAACTCACTGAAACCCGGAGTCTCCGGACCAAACCCGGAGAGGTGGCAACCCTATTTACACCACTCGAGTTTCGACAATTTAAGGTCATTTTCAAGTGCTTGCAACACTTGCAATACTTGAAAATGACCTTTTCAAGTTTTAGAGGCTTTGAGTTCGAGGTTTCGTGATTTTAGAAAATTGTCAGACCATGATTATGATGTTGTCTTGACAACGATAAAATTGTTCATCATTCATATATCAAAATTTTGCCTACAGCATTGTTTGAATCAGTTATTTTGATGCGTTGCCAGGAGATGCACTTTATTTGATGTTTTTAAATCGCTAGCTGAATAAAAATTTTAATTCATAGTTTCACTGAACTATGACTTCACTGCTTCCGTGATCCGTTTCTAAAGAATTAAACTTGACAGTATAAGGCAAAATTTAGTAAAACTATTTTTGGTATAAAAGAAAGAGGAAAAAAAATGTTTATTTGCTTATACTTTGTTATCAAAATTTAACACCAAATTTCAATGGTGAAACTTATCACCAACAAATAAACTTCTTATAAATTACGTGAACGTATTGCATGTAGTTAAATTTGCAAAACCGGTTTTAACCGTAATTTACTTACGCTTCGCGAAAACGAAAACGAGATTTCTTTAGGCGAGAACGTAAATAAATTTCGAAAACGAAATTTTCCATTTTCGTTGTAATCAAAGACGACCGAAATATTTTTCGTTTTTAGTCCCTGGTTTTAAGCAACTGCAGCAAACACTACGTGCGAATACTATTTGGCAAATAACGCAGCACCCGAATTTTTATCTGCTTCCGGATACGGATACTACTTAATAAATTTATTACTTAATAAGTTTATTTCCAATAAACTTATTAAGTAGTATCCGTTCAGACATCAGATTTAATGTCCGTTCAAACGTCTCAATGATTATAAATGTCTCTCATTTTTAAATATCGCATGTCTTTTCATTCATCTTTCTTACATATACCCAGAGATGGCGTTATTTATAAATTTTTTATTTAGTTAATTTTAAAAATGCGCTATTTACTCTTGAAGGAGAGAATATCTCATTTTATTTTCTTATATTTGAAACTGTTTGTATTCCGCTCAGTATCGTCCATTTTCTGCACAGTAGATGGTACTGAGTTAAGGCAAGAATATTGAAAATAATAAAATACTAAAACATAATAATGTTAAAAATTTACAATTCCGTTTATTATACATATGTAGCTGAGTTAGTATGTAATATTACCCTATAATATTTGAGGTAATAGAGTTTTTCAACTGACAGAATTTAAAACAATAGAAAAAAATGTTCCTCGAAAGTTCCGTAGTTCCTTTCCTCTTTAATGTAAACACGACTACCCTGTATACAGTCCCCATTACGATCACAGGTCACTGGACCACTTTTGGTATTGCCCAATGAAATATATACAACTGGAACGAGCGCTGCCTCGTTGCTTGTGCGAGCAAAGAGAGAGCATCACAAGGGGTCTCTTGTATATATAATACAAAATGAAAATTATTATTTTATATATATATATATATATATATATATATATATATATATATAATACTAGTAGCACATGACAAAATATTATTAGTTTTAATATTTTGTATTTACATAGTGTGGATAAATACTTGATTTGGTTTGATACAACTAGCTTCTCGCTCTGACTGTATCACATCCTCCCATTCTCGAATTCACTGTTGGCTAGACAAGGAGGGAGGGCTCTTCTTGGGACTTATCGTGCTGCTCGCACAAGCGACCAGGCAGCGCTCGTTCCAGTTAGTATATATTTCAGTGGTATTGCCAGGCCTTAAAGCTGCATAAGAAGTTGTATAAGCTGAACCTACTATTTTAACACTATATAGACGGCGGATTAGACGAACATCGCCAGAAGCCGGCCCCCTATTTTAAGAATCAATAAAAGTTTGTTTATAACAATTATTATAACGAACAATTCAAAATAGGAAAAATATAAAAGAATTTAAAAAAAGAAAATAGGAAAGTTGCAAATTTTCCGGTTCAAAACACTTTGTCGCCCAAAACGCTTGTGAAAAATGCTTCAGTTTCACAAAATTATTCCGTTAAGCAACTTTGTTACCAGATCCTAGTTGTAGTTTTACAAAAAAGGAAAAGAATTTTCCGAGAATTTCTTCAGTTTCCCATCGTCCAAAATCTATGCATCAATTTTTCTGAAAATCGATGGGAAACTGTTCCAACATTTTTTTTCGGTTCCCGAATATGTGGTCTATAATCCATATAACGATTTTTCTGAACATCTAGTTAAAACTTCGCTTTCCTTATTTTGGTCCAAAATCAAGGGAAGACTTCAAATTTTCCAATAACTTGTTCCAATGTTTCTCATGATCTGATCCAAACTGTAAGTATAGATTTTTTAGAAAATGTTTTCAGTTCCTAATGGTATGGATCAAGGCTCTAAAAACAGTTTTCCCAAAATTTTTGACAAAATTAAAGATGGTTCTTCTTAGAAAATTTTAAAAAATATTAGAAAAGAAATTTATATTCAAAACATCAAATTAAATAGAAATCATGGAATCAACAAGTTTAATGTTGGTTTTGTTTCTCATAATAGTCTCAAATAATAGTCTCTCAATAATAGTCTCAAAATAAGTCATTTTTCGTATAGAAATTTAAGTGAAACTAAAGGTTTTGACCTATAGTTTCACTTAAATTTCTAGAAGAATAATGTCTTATTTTGAGACTATTATTTATATCTCATTAAATATTTTGATTATAAGATTGGATATTATATATTTAAAAATGTGTGTAAAAATTTAACGAAGAAAATTTAAATTGCGAGAAAAACTTACCAACATTGTAAAGCAGTAAAGCCGAATGGAACGAGGAATCCTCACCATACCTCAGCGTAAAGTGCCATTGTATGGTATATAGATGGTTCAAATACGAAGGAATATACTGGTGCAGAAATATTTGGACCTTGTACCAAATAGGTACTCCGAATCCATGGGAATCTACCCATCTATCTTCCAAGCAGAGATACTATCGCAAAAAAAAACGAATTGCTATCCTATCAGATAGTGAAGGGGCCATCAAAGCTATAAGCTCATATACTGTCAGACCCAAACTGGAATGTGACTATGCGAGATAGCTAAACAAGCTTGGCAGAGACAATATACTAACGCTATCCTGGTACCAGGACACACTGGTATAGAGGGAAATAAAGAAGCCAATCACCTAGCAAACGAAGGATCTAGTAATAACTTTATAGGCCCGGAATCCTTTTGCGGTATTAGTATGAGCACCATCCACAAAAGTTTAAATGAAGAATTATAGAATCAATGGATAAAAACCTGGAAAAAACTTCCAGGGCTAAGATAATCCAAAGTAAATCTTTTCACCAGAAAAGAACCAAAGCTCTCCTCAAACAGTTTCTGACAGTCCTGACAGGGCACTGCAGATATAGAAAACCCCTCAAGACACTCAAGATAACAATTGCAGATTCTACAGGTCAACAGAGGGAACAGACATAAGTACTGCGGGGCACTGCTACGTAAGAGACATATGTAACTTTGGGCCTACTATTTGAGCGAAGAGGAGTGCACCCATGAATAGCACCCAGATCCTAAAATTCCTAACAGAATCAGGACGAGAGGAGGTGCTCTAAATGGGTAAGTATACTAACGATTAGAGGAAGAGGGTGGGGTTCAATACATCTATAAATGTCGCAGTGGTCACCATCGAAATCTACAATCTATAAAATGGGTGCAAACTTAAATGTAGGCTTAAAACACAAAGAGCCCAAGTTTTGGCCCTGTTTTTACGTGACAATATGTTTATGTCCTACATTTGTTTCTATTCTAGTATTTAGTGTTGTCAAAATACACACGTATTTGTACAGAGTAAGATAAACCAAAGAGACTGCCATTTAAAAAGTAACCAACAATTTGAAAGCAGCACTAAATAAGAAGAAAATACTCCAAATACCTCGAATCCAGGGGAATATATAATATAAAAGCGTACGAAATAATTTGAAATTATTTACAACATCTATTTTATATTACGAAATATACTATTTTAATTGTACCTATTATGAAATGTAACTTGAAGAAGTTTGAACGAAATGACAAACGAGACTCTCGTGTCTCGCCCTATGCGATACTAGCTCCCTCTCGCCTAAACCATTTTCAAAACGGTCTAGTCTCGGTTTCATCTCGCTTTTACGATACAAGACGAGACGAGAAAAATATCGTTATCGTGTGAAACCCTCATTGAATGGGAGATAAGTCGGTTCGGCAGGTAATACCCTTCATTCACCCTCTAAACAATTGTTAGGCCCTGATCTGTCACAAGGTGGGTACATATTGTTTGTATAGATAAATCTTGAGTCTACTGTTTCAATCTATATCTATAAGTCCCAGTGAACCTTGAATAAGTCATAATGCCAGTCATGGCCTTAATACTGTACATCCCTGATCTAGATGCATTACAATCGGAGAAAGCTTCATAATAATAATTCTTAAACTTCATAATAACTTTCTGCTTCAAATCATGAGGATCTAAGAGACTCGGAATTAGAAAAGCAATGTTAAATAACAGGAAATACACCTACAATTATGGAAAAAAAGATATACTAATTACACAGTCTGCATATTAGAATCTAAAATACTTATATTCATTCAGTAATTACTAAATATACCAAAATTACTAAAATAATATATTTTTTGGAATTCATTTTGATTACAATAATTTAAAAGCAAATAAAAACAGAAAACTACTTGCACACAGAATGAACTTTGCATTCTCAAGTAATTACAGAAGAAAAAATATTGATAGTCGGCACAATTAAGTGAAATTAGTTAATTAGTTCTTAATTGCATTTAACCCAAGCCGACAATTATTGTTAATTAAAATTTAAAAAAAAAGTTATAGACGCAGTGGAGTCATCAGTCAAAACCCTTCATACCTACATCAATTTTCTTGTTCTAAAAGCAATCCATCCATCTAGTCTTACAATAACATTTAGATATATTTTTTGTATTTTCAAATTTGTTACTCGCCATTAAAAAAAAAATCCATCCATAACAATGTTAAATCAATTTTTCAGTAACATATTACAGAAAATAGAAATAGATAGGTAATTTGTGTCATATGTGCATGTTGGTTTTTTTTTCTATTTTATTATCTGCATTTCATAATCTGCTACGTAATTTAAGAAATCGGTACTTGTTATTTGCATTAAGGATTGAGTATTATCTAGTAATAGCAAATAAAAGTATTGTTGTGTCTTTTTTTTAAATCATTAGTTGAATACAATAAACTATGAATTTGAAAAACAACTTAAACATATTTCAATTAAACGAGGAGGTTTTTTTCTCTTTTTTGAAATTAATAATATTAAAAATAAAGAAATATTTCGGAGTAGACAGGCAGGGCTACAGAAACAAGACTAGATAAATAGAAAAGACTAACACAGAAGACCCAACAGACAAGACCGGCAGACAAGTCCAGACGGACAAGAGCAAACAGAAAAGGCCTCACAGACAAGACCGAACAGAGAAGACCAGACAGACAGGACCAGACAACTTACTTGTTTTCACATATGCTGTAGCATATGTATCCAGCATTCCGTCTAAAAGACACTATGCTGTCGTTATAATCATATATTTAGAACTTAGTTTGTTTAATCATGGTCAAGTCTCTTAAATTGAGCTAAGTTATAGCTAATTTAAGTTATAGCTTTGTTGTCTGACACCCTACAAGATATCAGAAAAATGTTGGAAGATCTTCAGGAAGTGTGTGCTCGGGTCGGGCTAAAAATTAACATATCAAAAACGAAATTTATGGCGAATCTGGTCCCTAGAGGTACACGTGGATAGGTACACGTATCTTGGTCATGAAATAAGAATCTCCAGAGACAACCAATCATGCTAATTGAAAAGAAGAATTACGCTCTCTTGGGCTGCATATGGCAGACTTGGGGATGTGTTTAAGAGTAATCTCCCGATTTGTTTAAAACGAAGGGTTTTTAATCAGTGAATACTACCGGTTATGACCTACGGCGCCGAAACTTTACCTCTGACAGTCACATTTGCTAAGAAGCTTAGAATAACACAACTCAAGATGGAAAGATCGCTGCTCGATGTGTCACTTCGTGACCACGTTAGAAATGATTACTTACGGGCGAGAACAGGAGTCACGGATATTATCTACCAGGTAGCTCAGCTCAAGTGAAGCTGGGCTGGACATGTGGCCACATGGCAGATAGGCGATGGACAAAAAGGCTGCTCGAGTGGAGACCAAGAGCTGACAAGAGAAACAGGGGAAGACCTCTAACGCGATGGACGGACGGTATCAAAAGAATAACTAGAAACTGCAGAAATGGGGGAGGCCTATATCCAGCAGTGGATGCAAAAGGCTGATTGATGATGATGATGATGAAGCTGTGAAGTTAAATTTTTCCACCATGTTTTGTTTTAATTTGCTGCTTTTAATTCTGTTTAGTTTTTTGGCCTGATACTTCTGGCACCATTAACTCTTAATTCTGTCTGGATTGGCCAGTGTACTGTGAGAGGACAATTGACTAGCTCATGTGATGCTGAGTCCCTTTCATCGCATTTGCATAGCGGTGATTCCCTCTTTCCAAATCTGTGGAAGTAGGCCTGAAAGTTTCCATGACCAGTGATCAGTTGTACCACGTGGTGTGTCAGCTATAGATCCATTTTTGTCCAATCTTCTATGTTGGGTATAAAATTCTTTGTCCAGAGCCCAGTTTTTGAGGCATCCCATCTCAACTGCCAATATTTTAGGCTGTAAGAAGCTACCATTTGCTTAATAGTTTCCCTAGGTGTTTTAATGTATGAAAGTGGTATATCCTACAAATCTTCACCAGAAGGATTTATGCTCGAAGCTTACCTTGCCAGACTATCTGGCCGTTCATTTCCGACTACTCCGGCATGAGCTGTCACCCGGTGCCATCGTAAATTGACTCTGATAAATCTCTTGTCGCCTGTGGCAGGTTTCCACTAAAAGTTCTGTGGGCCTTGTAAGATATTTTAAGGCTACCAACACTGATCGGCTATCGCAGATGATTGAAGAAGATATGAAGTGGTTTATGTTTACGGAGACATATTGTAGAGCCCTCTTAATTGCGACGAGCTCTGCTTGGAAGATGGAACAGTAATTTTCTAATCTAAAATGTTCATGGAATATTTCCTCATCCCCCTGCATACGACAAAAGCAGACCCGACTCTGTATTTGGATTTTGAGCCATCTGTATATATTCTAGTGGACAATGTGTTTTTCAAGGTCAGATAATAGATATTTCATAGAGATAGATTTCATGTGGCTAACATCTGACTTGTGAATCAATTCTTCTATATTTGCGCGTGTTTCGATTTGGTTTCTGGAGGCGTTTAATCCAGTAACTTCTCTAAACAGATTTTCCTCCATGGAGTGCATATTGACGGTGAGTGCAGCTTGTTTGACTTTTAAGTCTATTTGAGCGAGACAAGAGATGACACAGGCTGCCTCCGCAGAGACCGTGCGGTAGGCTTTGGCTGATCGATTGATTTACACAAAATCTGCCATATTGAGGCACCATAGAGTAAGGTCGGTTTCAAGGCTTCCCTGTAAATATCTGATAGAGCTGATTTATTAAGGCCCCATTCCTTCCCAGATGCTGTGCCCATTACTAAGGTACAGTTGTTGACTCTGGCAAAAGTCTGGGGGCTTTAAAATTTAGACACCTGTCGTTCAGAATACCTTGGTACTAATATACTCTTGGCATTTAATACGTGCATCTCCAAGAGCAAGAACCGGTCTCCTTTCCCTTGGTGATTTACCGAAGAATAAGGCCTCTTCTATTTGCTGCGTTAAAGTTGAGTTTGCATTCTAGTGTCCATTGGCGAAGGGTATCCAGGGCCTAGTTACTTTCTTGTTTCAGCTCGGTGATTGTTCTGTTATTGAACAGAAGCATTGTGGCAACTAACTCACAGCCCTCTGGAAGGTGTTTATCAAATATCGAATTATTTAAAATTTTCCCATGGTGCACTCCAGAACTAACCCTCCTCCGAAAGCAAAACAACCGTCTAAGACGTAAATACCAACAAAGTTCAGGACAACTCAGAGAACAAAAACGCATATTTGAACCTGACCTGACTTCGGATAAACCTTTCGGACGAACTTTTCTTACGGCTTTTTCTATATAAATACCTATCTCTGAGAAAATAGCTTTTCTTTCTGCGAAGTAACTTTTTCCCAAATTAATTAGGTTTTTCGGACAGTCTTGAGAGATAAGGCTCAGTCTTGAGTCAGCGTTCAGCGAGAGTGGACGTTCGACAAGCTATTGAATTTTAAAGTTAAAGTGAAGTTAAACGTATTGTGAATCTTTCTTTCTACATACTACGTTTGATAATGGCTAGGAAATTACGATCGAACATACCCTCGACTAAGCAGTTCGAAATATTAACAACAACTTTTCTCGAAAGCCCTAACTTTGAGAACCTTATTACGGGTATAATTAAAAAGGAAATTGAGCCTCTGCATGTTTTAATTGGAGATCTAACTAATCAAATCAAAATATTGACAGAGAAAAATGAATATCGAATAAAATCAGTGAGTGCTACTGCGTGTGAAAATCCTATTATTCCGCATAAATCAACACAAAACGATCCAGCTACACCGTATATCATTGATAGTGGTTCTACTAATCGGCCCGATAAAGAGAAAAAAGCAAACTCTGTCAAGGATGAGCGCACATGCGAAAAAACAATAACAATAACAAAGAAATAATAGTAGAACAGACAAAAACCAATGAAAACAAGGAGAAGTGGGAAACAACGTTACAAGAAGAGGAGATATCGAACATCAAATATAATACAGGGAACTAACGATGATACTACACAAATAAAGGCTGCTACCAGATATTACCATCTGCACGTTTTCCGGTTGCAGCCAGATTTGTCTACAAAGGACCTGACAGAATATCTAATTAACAAAAAATTTAATAATGTCACGTGTAAAAAGCTGACGTCGTAACACCCTGATGAATACTCTTCGTCTAAGGTAACGGTTCCATTTGAATGTCTCGATGACATTATGAAACCAGAGACTTGGCCTAGAAATACATGTATAAATCCTTTTTTATGAAGGCTAGAGACGCCCCGGAATGTCAATTCCCACATATAAAATCAGTAAAATAAAGAAATCTATCAATGAAGAACTCAGCAGCCAGAAATCAATTTACGTTAATAAATCAAAATGTGCAGTCTCTAGGAAATTCTATTGATAAAATAGAATATATGCTTGAAAATGTCAATAATTGCAGACTGTTGATTATCACGGAACGCTGGAAGAGCCCCGAACAACTGGACATACTAAAAATAAAAAACTTCAATCTGTCCTATTTCTGCAGAGAAGAAGGATTAGACGGAGGATCTGCTATCTACTGTAAAAATGATACAACATTCACAATTAGGGAGGACATCAATAAATTGGCTGAGGAGCATGTGTATGAGTGTACAGCTATAGAAGTTGTGATAGACAAAAGAAGGAACTTATAATCGTTGGATTATATAGAGCTCCGCAATCACATATTAAATATTTTATGGACAAGCTGCATCAACTTCTACTATTGCTCTCAAGGAATACTAAGCAATACATATTATCAGGAGATTTTAATATAAATATTTTAAATCTAACAAATTCTAGTCAACAGTTCCTGTCTCTGCTAGAATCTTTTAATGCGGTACCGACTTTAAAAGAAATAAGTCATCCATCGTCTGGCACATGTATTGACAATATTATAACAAACCTCAATGTAATGTACAGTACGGAAACTCGAGACTACCATCTATCCGACCACTCTGCACAGTTACTAACCACAATTTGTGAGAAGGAAGACATTCCATCTAAATATAAACTTACAAGAATTTTTAACAGTGACAATATGCACAAATTTAAGTATCTAATGGATGAGGTAGTGTGGGACGAACTTCTTGAAATTGATTGCGATGAAATAGATAACCAGTGGACGTTTTTCATGGAAATCTTCAGCAGACACTTCAACGAGGCTTTCCCCAAAGAACTTATTAACACCAGACCGGCAGCTCGACGGGTTTTTGCAAATCCTGATTTGAAACGGATGGAAAAGGATCTGGGAGTAGCCCAAGTACTATGTAGATATTCTCCAAGCTGCAAGAATCTGTAAAACAATATACGAAGAAACTTCACAAATCTATTAAGAAAACGAAAAAAAGAATATTTAAATAATCAATTAATAGAATCTTCAAATGTTCAAAAAACAACTTGGAGAATTATTCGTGATTTAACGAATTTTATAAAGAAAAATACAACCTACTATAACCGTAATGAGGATCCACAAACCAGTGCTACAAAGATAAATAATTTCTTCGCAGACAGGGTGAAGCTATTGTATAATACTATACCGACGTTAGAATTCAATGACAATATAACAGCGAGTAACAATTCGATATTTCAAACACCAGTAACAAGTGAAGAACTATATAGTACAATTATTAATTTAAAAAACAAGAAAAGTGCGGGTCAACACGACATTTCTTCAATCGTGCTAAAACATGTGTTCCTATCGATTTTGACGGCATTAATGTTCATCATAAATAACTCCTTCACTGTTGGAAAATTCCCAGAGAAACTTAAAGTAGCCGTAATAACTCCAATTCACAAAAGCGGAAATATAACTGATGTGGGAAATTACAGACCAATAAGTATCCTTTCAGTGTTTTCAAAAGTGTTCGAAAAACTCATCTGTACTAGAATAATATCATTCCTTGAAGAATATCAAACAATAAGCCCACAGCAACACGGATTCATCAAAGGAAAAAATATCGATACTGCCTGCTATGAATTCATCAAGGATATTTAGAAGCTAAGAATATCCCACAAGTTTTGCTAATGGATTTATCCAAGGCAAATGATCTAGTGGATCACACTATTCTACAAAACAAATTAAACAAATACGGCATCAGAAGAGTTGCACTAGAATGGTTAAAATCGTACCTTAACAACAGATCACAAATAACAAGTTTAGACAATCCGAATGGTTGCGTAATGTCCAGCGAAAGGAGTATCAGAATGGGTATCCCACAGGAGAGCACTATTTGTCCATTGCTCTTCACCATTTTTATTAATGACCTCCCCAAAACGCATATCATCCCTCAACTTACCATGGTTAACTATGCGGACGACACTACCCTTTTAATAATAAATAAGTCAATGCTAGATATTACCGGAAACGCTAACCTAGCAATGTCTTCACTAACTACTTGGTTCTCAGAGAACAGTCTGATATTAAATCAGAACAAAACAAAAAGTATTATATTTCAAACTAAAAGATGCACTATAGATTAACCACGAGTTATTGGAATAGGAAATGGGTTGATAGATGTACAACAATCCGTGAAACTACTGGGATTATACATTGATAATACTCTGGCCTGGACATCCCATATAAATCATGTTACTAAGAGTCTTAATAAGGCTGTATTTGCCATGCGATCTCTCCAAAGATATGTCGACAAAAGGTTTTGAGACTTCTGTATTTTTCCAATTTTTACTCTCATTTAAGATTTGGAATCATAATCTGGGGCAATGGAATTAATGTTCAAAGGGTATTTAGAATACAAAAGCAAGCCCTGCGTATTCTAAGCAATTTAAAATACCGAGAGTCATGTAGAGGCCATTTCAGGAGAGCAGAAATATTAACAACTACGGGCACATATATCTACGAAAGCATTTTATTTGTATTCAAGCATAAACAATTATTTGAATGTTTTAATAAGCCCAAAGAACAAGAAACTAGATATAACAGAGATCTTTATCAGTTACCTAAAGATATGTTAACAATGTCTCAGAAAAATCAACCCTATATGTCTGCTAAACTCTGCAACAAGCAGCCTAGCGAAATTAAACGTATTACACACATCAAACAGCTTCATCAAAACAGGGAACTTTATAGTTGGATTGATAATATTGAACCATATTCTATAGACGAATTTTATTCGAATTAGAAATTTTACTTGTTATATAGTTTAATCTTTCCATACTACTAGATAATATATTAATTTTAATTTTAGTTTTTTCTCATACTTCTCGTGAATTCTGTTTTTGTTTTCATGAATTCAGTTAACTTATTTATGCATTTTATTTCATGCTTTGACACATTTCATTTAGATTACTGTATCTTAAATAATGAAATAAATGTATTTGATTTGATTTGAAGGCGATGGATAATTAACGGCCACCCGGCGTTATCAACGGCTCCGCTTATATCCAAGGATATGGCTGCACAATAATGTTGCTTATTTCTTGATGACCTTATGAACTCTATAACTTTGGTAACTGGATCGATTGTGCCAACTCCATTGCGAAATCCATACTGATTTATGTTGAGTAGATTGTGCCAACTCCTTTGTGAAATCCATACTGATTTTTGTTGAGTAGATTGTGACTGTAGTAGAAATGCTCAATTCTTAAAAAGAGTAGTGCATCTTGGATTGCTAATCGGTCTGAAATCTTTTACTGCTAGACCAGGTTTATCCGGTTTGGCAATTATTTTTACAAGTTGCAGGCAAGGAGAACCCCATAAATAAAGCACTTATTAAAAAGTTCCAAGAACATTCCTGGAGCGGATTTGAAGGCAACTTGAACAATGTCTGATTAAATTCCATCGATACCTGACGCTTTCTTTGGGTTCATTCGTGCAATGACCAATTCGACCTCCATAACGGAAAAAATTATGTCGTTCGATCCTCATTTCCCTGTTATTACCTCTTCTCTGATTTGTCGGTTTGTGTCGCTTTCTACCCCTGTGCCTTCTGTGAAAAATGTGCCGAGCAGAACATGAGTATTTTCTTTTAGATCGAGAGTAGAGTCTCCTAGTTTCAAACCAGTAAGGTAACCTATGGAGGGTTTCTTCCCCCTGATAATTTTTTATACGGTACCCCAAGGATTCTCATTGGATGTTGTGCAGAATTCGCTCCATTTTTTCTTCTTTGTCTCTAAGATCCGTACTTTATACTCCCAATGCTCCTGTTGTTAAAATATGCGTCTTTGTTGATGCGTCCAATACTTTCGTATCTATGCAATTCTATTCGTCTTGGTATTTACGTCTAAGACGTCATCAAATAATGTGACAATGTTCCAAATATAATATGATTGTAATGGTGCAATGTATGTAATGAATGTAATGGTACAACAATACAATAAAAATGATGTTATGGAATGTGAGATTGATCAGAGTTTGATCTGCATATATCAAGATTTAGAGACACCAGATTGAGTTGATGATAAAGAAGGTGCTAAAGACCACGGCCTTAGACCCTACACTTGTGTCTAAAATCAAGACACCAAGCGCAAGTGTAGGCTGTGGGAGGAGGCCTAGGCCCACTCTTGAACTGTAGAGCCATGGAGAGAGAGATAAAGAGAAAGACCACGGCATTCCAAGAGATACTCGCTATCGCCACACGCTATTGCGATCTGTGCCCGTGAAAATGACGAACAACAAAAGTAGAAACATCCGCATTTTCACGGACTGTCACGCTGCTTTAAATGCTTTGTTTTGATTTTGGTGGAGGGTTAGTTCTGGAGTCCACCATAGGACAGAATGTTTAAAGTGTTTTTGGGGAATGGTTTCTTGGGCAGCTTTAACCAGACATGCGTTAAATGCAGGTGCGAAGGAAGAAACTTGTTCAGAGGAAAAACGTTCGTCAATTGTTGTTGATAAGTTTTTACTAAGGATTCACAAGTTAAGTTTTAACATCTCAAGGCCCTAGGCCTAGAGGAGGATGACGGATGCAGATTCTGTGGCTCAGCAGAGGAAACCCCCATACATCTGCTCAAAGATTGCGGAGCACTACTTCGCAAGAGACAGATGTACCTCGGGGCTCACTGCTTCAACACAGAGGAGCTGAAGGCCTTGAATCCCACCCAGACCCTGAAATTCCTAAAGGAATCAGGATTGGAGGAGGCGCTCTAAATGGGTAAGTACACCAACGCTTGGAGGAGGAGGGTGGGGTACAATAGATCTATAAAGGTTGTAGTACAAGTCGTCACCACCATATCTACAATCTACAATCTACTAAGGATTAGAAACTTTTCCTCAGAGTCCGGCCAGTTCGCTTTCTTGTACAGAATCCCCTATGTTGCTCTGGTAACTCGGTATTAATGCCTATAGATATATAGTCAGCAGATATATCTGTGGTCTGACAAACTTCTCTCGTCGGGCAGGTGCCAGTCAGCAATCCATCTTCTTAGCCTACCGCTTACTAGAGTGAGATCAATTAAACTCGACCCAGGGTGTCCAATGAAAGTGGGTTCTGAACCACTATTCAAGACAATTAAATTGTTTTGCAGAATGACTCTTTCTGCAATTTTACCTCGCTTGTTCTCGGTCCTTGTGACCCTGAAAGAAAAACACGAAACAAGGGGAAGTGGGGAAAGGATAATATTTAAATGGAATCAGCCCCCACAAGGAATATATGCCAGGAGGCCGAAAAACCTGAAAGATATGAAAGAAATAACGCATTGTTTGGGAGCGTCAATGGTGGCTAAAACTATCAAGATAACTGGAACCAAATCCACATAGTTTGATGAAAAATGCAGGAAAGAAAAGAAAAAGCTGAGAGGGGTGATAAACAGATGGAGAGAAGGAAAGGGAGTCAAAGAAGAAATTAAGAAACAAAAACTACAGCTTGAGAGAGTTATGAAAACAACAAATGAAGATGGGGAAAAGAAAAGGGTGGAAGAGATATCAAACATTAATAATGAAGCGGAGCTGTGGCGATTCCTAAGGAAAACGGAGGTAGAAGACAAGGAGTGACCGACAAATTTGAGATTGAGGATTGGAAACAGCATTTCATAGAGTTAGTAGCAGGGGGGTAAAGCAAGAAGAACCGATCAGGCAAGAACTCGGTATGAGGATAGTGGAAGAAGAGGAATTTTTAGTGTAGGAGGTGGTAAATCTGGCAAAATCCTTAAAGAAAGGAAAGGCGGCAGGTCAAGACCGGGTACCGAATGAGGCGTGGATGATGGCAAATGAGCAATGTATGGAGAGAGTGACAGACGAATTTAATAGAATATGGCGGAAAGAAGTTGGAATGCCAAAATTTGGACGGTGGGGGAAGTGATACCTGTCTACAAAAGTGGTGAGAGGGACGAAATAAGAAACTATAAGCGTATAACGCTCATGGATTCTTCCTATAAAATGTATGCGAAATTATTAGAAAGGCGTTTGGGGGAGGAACTGGTAGGAAAACTGTTGCTACGAGAAACGCAAGTAGGTTTTAGAGAACGAAGGGGAACTACTGAACATTTAATAACCCTGAAGTATATTATAAACCAGGAATTAGCAAGTCCCAAGGGTGAGCTCCTTGCTCTGTTCCAAGACTTAAAGGCTGCATATGACGCGACAAATAGGAAAATGTTTTGAAAAATGGGGCTATCTGAAAAATTGAGAGATTGTATAGAGCGGCTGTATAAAGAAACGTGGTGTAGGGTCAAAGTGAGAGAGAGAGAGAGAGAGAGAGTAAGTTGAGCCCATTGAAAGTAGATATGGGTCTGGAGCAAGGCTGCCCGCTTAGCCCGGCACTCTTTAATATATTTGTGGCAGATTTGGAAAAAGTCCTGGCTGCTGGACAACCAGGGAGAGTTATGGTGGGGAGGAAGAAAGTGTGAAGTCTAGCGTACGCAGATGATGTGGTAATACTAGCAAAATCAGCGGAGGAATTGAAAGAAATGTTGGCAGAGATTGAAGAGATTTTTTGATAAAGGGAAACTGACTCTAAATGTAGATAAAACAAAATGGATGAGGTTTAAGAAAGGTGGGGTGTACAAGAAGGAGAGGTTCGAATGGAAGGGAATAGAGATAGAGCAGGTTGAGCATTTTAAGTATTTAGGGATTGTATTTGGGCGTGAGTGAGTGTGGTAATAAAGAGCATATAGAGTACGTGGCTAAAAAAGCGTGGGTGGCTGGAGAAAGTTTCTTGAAGGTAAGGGGAAAGAGTTTGGCACAAATTACCGGCCGGAGGAGATGATATGGAAGGCTTGTTGCCGGAGTATATTGATGTATGGAGCTGAAATATAGGGGAGTGGAGGAAGAAGAAGGCATGGAAAAAGTGCAACTACAATTCTTTAAAAAGGCCCTGAAATTAGACAGATCAACTCGTTCCTACATAGTACTGCAGGAGCTAAATGCATTTAAATTAAGAATTGAAGCAAGCCGACGAGTAGCAAGGTGTGAATGGAATGACAAAGGAAAGACTTGTAATAAAAGTATTCAGGGTAGCAAGTTTGGAAGGAATGAATGGTCGGAGAGAGACAAATTTGGGAAAGAATAGAAAGAAACTGTATGAAGGAAGTGGTATGTCTATCATGGACATGGAGAGGCTTGGACATGGACATGGTAAGGCTGAAGGAAGCTGAACTTCAAGAACGTCAAGGGAAAATAATGGAGAGTAGATATAGTATAAGGACTATGTGGGTATACAAATATTTGAAGAACTGCCTAAATACTTAAAATCAACAATGGGCCTGAATGCCCAGTCAATAATTGCCAGGTTTAGATGCGGCTATGAAGAAAAAGGGCGAAAGTATTGGATGGATGACAAGTATAAGAGTTGTGGGGCATTTGGGGTAGGGAAAGACGTGTGGGTGCATTGGTTTTGATGAGTGCAGAAAAGGCGGGTGGACCGAAATGAAGGGAGTGTTATGGAGGAAATGGAAACAGTGCATGAATTAGGATGGTAGTGGTTTCGTAATGATGGAAATGATAAAAGGATGGAAGGAACAGGGGACGGAAACAGAGGAATAGCCCAGAGTAGTTTTTTTTCTCTCTTTTAACTTAGACTTAATTTTTTATGGTGTGCGATTATTGATTTTGTTTTCTTTTTTTCTTTGTTGGTTTTTTTTTGGTATTTTTAAGAGGAAATAGTTATGTTTTTTTTATGCCAATATAGGTTATTATAGATTGTCCTCGGTAACACTTCCACAGGCATGTGATTTGGAGTTGAAGTCACCAGCAATCAAGATATCACCCTTTGATCTTGAAATTAGTTCGATAATTGTTTTTTCTAGCGCGTTCAAGTTGAATCAATGAATATGTCGTTGTCTATTGGTCTCGCTTGTGGTGGTAAGTAAACTGAGATTGCATGGAATACCAAATCACCGCAGTATATCTGGGCGACAGTCATCAAGTTATTGGAATATTCCGCTTTAAATATTTCATTCAGTCGAGGATCTGTGATTACCACTGCTGATTTTACAGAAGGAAGGAAAGGGGATTAGGTAAAACAGCATTAAAACAAATTTGTACCGGAGCAATTGAACCCGGTTTACTAAACGCCGCTCCCATTTGGCATAAGTCTTGTGGAGTAAGGTAGACAGCTAAGCTTTTGGGTGTACAACGAGTCTGCACATTAAGAGCGGCCAAAGCTTACTGGATAGTGTCCACCGAGGCTGCCTGTGTTATCCCCGGACCTTCTGACCTCCGATTAAAACAGATTTCATTGTACCAAACCAGACCCTAGAAAACCAGACCCTTTTAGAAGTAACTGGCCTAAGTGTAACCTACGACCTTGTCGAAATTAAGATCCACCTAAAGCACCTTATCCATTCCGCCTATTTTCGCTCCTTCGTTTAAACTATTTTACCCACCAACTCATACCGGATAAAAGTATTCAGACGGCTCAAAATGACAAGACCAGCTAGTCAAGAACAGAGACTTATTTATTTATTTGACTCTTTGTCTCCTTCAATTTTTTCTCCGATTTTGTCTCCGTCAATTCCGTCAACGAGGACACTATGCTGCTACATAATAATTATTACATAATAATTAATACATAATAATACATCTACATAATAAGAAAGGCAAAAAAGTAAAATACGTACAATAATCTAATTTAACATATATTAGTTTATAGTGATGACTAGGTCGTAAATCCAGCCTTTTTAGTTCTTTGGCACGTTCTTCAAAAATCTGCAACCATATATCTGTACCTGAGAGTTTACGTCGTAACTACCAAATTTTCGATTTTGGGATTATTAATGTAACCGTATTGTTGGGATGTATATTTTCAAGTGGTAAATCGTCGAATCTCCAGAGCAAACGGAAGCCAAAATAATCAATGAGTATAAATCGTATCTGACTTGTATTTATAGAGGTAAAGTCGTGTATCTGACATACGATTGTTTACCTGTGAAGTGAATAATTCTGATTCAGTCGTAAATGCAATACGATATTTTACCACTGACTGGTTGGCTACACTGCCTTCGCCTAACAGCTGGTAAATTGAAGAAAGAAAGAAGGTAACTACAACACTTGGTTTTTTCTTGTGCGTGTATTTGTATAAAGTATTTGGGTGCTGATTTGGACATTGCAAAAATGTATTCGTTGTACATTGAGAAATACAAAAGTGAACAACTCGATCCAAAACTCATTGCTAAAGAATGGCTATATAACGTTGTATTTAACTTTGAATACAACTTGTCTTTTAAGCAGCCAGCCAACGACACTTGCGATACGTGGGACGAATTTGTTTTAAAATTAAAAAATATACAAAACGAAGATGAAAACGTGCAAGTTCAGCAAGAATATGAGAAACACCTTGCTGAAGCTCAATTTAGATATAACTTAAAGAAAAAAGATAAAGAAATATAAAAACAAACAGTATCAAAGAAGGTGAAAATTATGATTAATCTTCAAAAATGTCCAGCTACACCAAATTTGACAAATTCTTGGGCGTTTTATTTGAGGAAGTTATGGACCTTGAACCTGACAACTTTAAACGTATCTACAGGAAAATGCCAATGCCGAAGTACAGGAGCTGGCAGTTTGGTCAGATAATTGCGCTGGCCAAAATCGCAATTTTATGATTGTTTCAGCTTATGTTTGGATTTTAAGAACAATTCCGACATTAAAATCCATTAGTCATAAATTTTTATTAAAAGGACATACCCACATGGAAGTAGACGGAGTACACTCAGTAATAGAGAGAGCGAAAAAGCTGCTTGGTATAATACAACCTTGATCAATTGGATTGGCAACAATTTGTTCGCTAGTGCCAATTTAAAGATTTAATTGAGGTATATGATATGACCCTTCAAGATTTCAAGAACTTCAAGTCGCTTTATGAAGGAAAATCAGCTCCTCTTAAAAACAATAAAATGAACACAGACAGAGAGCACTTTCTAATTAGTGAAACTGCAGAACTGCAACTTAGGTCCTCTGATCTACAAATGTTATTCTATAAAACTAACTTGGAAGAAAATCATAAAGTTGTGGAAATAAAACCAAATCGGCGTGGATAGCAACTTATCATGACATGGTCTACAGAATTGCCACTTATTAACAAGCAAACTAGGCGAAGAAATAAAAATAAATACCAGGATACTAAAAAACTATTAAAATGGATTCCGGTTAGATTTCACAATTTTTGTAAGAACATGGTTAACATGGAACACCGTTTCTGCCCTAGACTATCAGGAGAATATGAAATAACGTTTCCACTGCAAAATTTTCCTTTAATTTAATCCTAAAAATTAAAATTCCTATCCATTTTTTTTTTAATATATCTATTTTTTAATAGTACCTACTTTAAGTTTGAAAATTTTAATAAAGAATTTTTATTATAAAATCAAATACCTCACTATGGATTTATTTTATGTTTTTATTATTTTATTTAAGCAGTTACGACATTTAGTAATACTATCTGCAAAAAAATTTAAAAAATAAAAATCTCAGAGATAAACGATCGTAACTGCTCCCTTTCATAATGGGTGGGGGGGGGGGGGGGAATTATTAATTTAGAAACTTACTGCTTTTTAGTTTAAATAATATATCATTAGTCAGTGCAAGTAAAATCATGATCATTTTTTCGAATACAGCACAAAACAAAACATTTGCAAATGTATAGTTATAAAATGGTCTACTGAACATTTTACGAAATGTTGCTTACGACAGTTGTTCTCTCAGGTACAGATATATTTTTTTCAACTTCCTTTAACTGCACATTTCGAGGACCAAGAGCATCATGCCTGAGACATGCTTAGGTCAGTATGTTTCCTCTTTTATGAAATGACAGTGCAATAAAAAATCACATGTGGAGTTGCGTCTTCTTCACCGCACTGGCATAGTGGCGATACCCTTTTGCAAAAAAATACCATGGCCAGTAATCAGTTGGACCTTCATATTAATCTACTTGTCAATTGACGAAATAAAGTTTTTAGTCCATAGACCAGGGGTGGGGAACCTTTTTATCATGGAAGGCCACTTTAAATTTCTGGTATAATACAGAGGCCGCATAAAATTATGAAAATTCTTGAGCGTGTGGGGTTTCAAAGCTAAAAAAAGGCCAGCACTTTATTAATATTTTGTTAGAAAAAAAAATACAGAAATAATAGAAAGACTACGATCACTTTTACAACTGAATAGTCTGCAAGTACGAACCTCTGTCCTCGTTTATTTTAATGCTATGCTGTTGTGTATCAGGGGCTGTAATCCATCAAAGAATTTGGGCACCATTTGGGAACAATGTCTCGCAACGGAGTGTCTACGAATAGATGAAAAATTCGAATTTTTAATTTTTCAATACTTTCGTAGACACTCTGTAGCGTCAAAATACGAAAGTCTTTCATGAAATGCGGCCTCTGGTACACTTTCCGACCACTAAAACCCACTGAAAAAATCACTGCTCGTTCCTCTTTGGTACAAAATTCTAATGGAGCGATCTATCTGCTATAAAAGGAAGACAAATTGAGGAATTGGGATCAAAATAAACGAGGTCAGGCGTCAGTATGAACAATGTAAGAGTTATGCCAAACATTGTAAATAACTTTTGACTCACCCTCGTGATTTAATGGGATTTTTGAGTTTGTTTTTTATTCGAAAGAAATATTGAATATTAGGTTCCAACTTTGTAACTCGTAACTTCAATTGGTCTTCTAAATGTGCATCAGTTATCTGGGTCCTTAATTCGTTCTTAATTTGTGTTAAATATCAAAAAGTTGATTCACAGCAGTATGTAGTTCCAAAGCAAGAAAGCAATCGACGAGCATGTTGACGTAACGTTGGATATTCAACTGCATTTTTTCCATATTTCCATTTGTAGTTCACTAGGTGCCTTCGAAATGTCAACTAAATGTGGTTCGTAGGCTAATTTCATTGTAATAGTATGTTTTTCCAAATCAGAAAACCTTTCAGTATATTCTTCAATTACTAAGTCCAAAACAGTTATGTAATCTTGGAATGTTTCACATATATATTCTTGTTCATTTATCATTTTAGCTAACTGTGGGAAATGTTCTTCAGAAATTTGTGATTGAGAGAAGAGACTTTTGAAAAATAATAACTTTTTTCTAAACGCCTGGATTTTTTGCCACATATCATATATATGTTTTGTTCTGCCTTGCAAAGAAATATTTAAATCATTTTGTTTTATCATGATATCACACAAAAATGCAGCATTTCTACAAATTTCGTCATCCAACAATTCGCCTTGCAGTTGTTGTACCTCATAAAACCTCAAAATGTCTTTTCGCAAACTTAAAACTTTGGCTAAAACTTGTCCTCTTGATAGCCAGGGTACTTTTGAATGATATGGCATATCTACACTATATGTTTCATCATCAGACATAAGCATATTTCGAAATTGACGGTGTCGAGTCGCATTTGCACGTATAAAGTTAACAATTTTAATAACCTTATCCATAGTATTGCTTAAAGTAGCGGATTTAGCACAAAGATTTTGTTGGTGCAATATGCAGTGAAATGAAAATAAATTTTCTAAATTTGAATTGTCTTTTTTCAGCAATGAAACGAAGCCTTCTCGTGATCCTTTCATGGAAGGTGCACCATCAGTGCACACACTCAATTATCCATATTTAGTCCTGCTTCTTGGCATTTTTTTTTAAAACTATTGTAGAAATCAGCTCCACGAGTCCTTCTGGTAAGAGTACCCAATGCCAGTAGTTCCTCGAAACAAGTAAAATCTTCAGTGACAGCACGAATGAAAAACAAAACCTGAGCTGAGTCCGTTGCATCAGTAGATTCATCTAATGCTAGCGAAAAATATGTATCTTCATTTTGTATAATTGAGTGAAGCTGTTCTGTTATATTTTGCGCTAACTCGTGCTGTCTATCAGTTATGGTCCTTCTGGAAAGGGGTAATTGTTTGTATTTCTCAACTTTCTCTGGATCTAAACATCCTACTGCTTCAACAATGCAATCCTTTATCATTTCCACATCACTAAATGTAAATTTTGCATCCGGCACGATAGGTCAGTCGAAACAACAACCAATTGTTTTAAATAAGTATTAATATTGAAATATAAATCACAACGCAGCACCTAGAAAGGAGGGAAATTTGCTGCACGTTCATTGGCCCGTTCTATCAAATCACGTGATTTAATTTCCCCCCAAGTTTTGTGTTAAACAAAGACGGTATATGACAGTTTGGTCTCACTAGTACTTCTCTCTGAGTAGCTCGAAATTATAGGTTAAAATTAAAATATCTAAGAAGGCCGCCAAGGAAAATCAAAAAGGCCGCATGCGGCCTTAAGGCCGCAGGTTCCCCACCCCTGCCATAGACCAATTCTTGACACATCCCATCGCTGTTGCCACCCTGTTAAGGTAAGCGTTAATCCCGTATTTCACTTCACGTTTTTGAAAGTTACTGCACTATTGTGATGTTCTGGAACTGTGGAGTCTTGACCAGAGGCTTATCTTACCAAATTGTCCGCTCTTTCGTTACTTGTCAAGTCGACGTGTGCCCTCACCTAATGAAAACTTAGTTTAGTTTTTTTTTGTCAGACCTCTTTAAATTCCTATTAACATCCTCTTCGGTTGGCGAGGCCATGTTTTGAAGGGCATCTAAAGAGAACATTCGTCCATTACATCTGGCTTCGTTAGAGTATATGCTAACTCCCGGTTAATTGCAATAAACTCTCTTTGAAATATAGAGCGGTAATCGGCCAAGCGCAATTTTTTGAAATGATTCTCCTCTTCTTCATTGTAAGCTACAAAAGCAGATCCAACTCCAGCGTTTGATTTTGAGGCGTCTGTAAATATTTTTATCCGGTAGGAGTTGGTGGGTGAAATAGTTGATGAGTGTAAGTAGACTAGGGAGCGAAAATAGGCGGGATGGATAAGGCGCTTTAGATGGATCTTAGTTTCGACAAGGTCGGTGGTTATATTAAGGCCAGTTACTTATCTTAGGGTCTGGTTTTATAGGGAATGTCTGGTTTGGTACAATAAAATCTGTTTTAATCGGAGGTCAGAAAGTGAGTCAGAAGACGATGAATAATGAGATAACACAGGCAGCCTCGGAGGACACCGTCCGGTAAGCTTTGGCGGTTTTTAATGTGCCGACTCGTTGTACACTCAAAGTGTAGCTGTATCCCTTACTCCACAAGAATTATGGCAAATGATAGCGGCGTGTAGTAAACCGGGTTCAATTGCTCCGCCGTAAATTTGTTTGAATGCTGCTTTACTTAATCCCCATTCCATCATAGCTACAAGGCAAAGTTGAAGGCTCATCTGTTTGGCCTTACCACAAGCTAGTTTGATGTGTGATTTAAAGTTTAGGTGTCTATCCATTATGACCCCCAGGAATTTGAAATGATCCTGGCATTTGATCTGGTTATCTGCTAGTATAAATATCGGTCTACGCTGCCTAGGACTTTTGGTCTAGAATATAGCCTTGGTCTTGTTAGCGTTAAAGATTAGCTTGTAGTTCTCAGCCTAAATTGTAGTGCTTGTTAAACTTCTAGTGTTTGATTGGTTTTTTTTTCCGGTAGGCCCATTATAGCACCACAAGAAGTTACGAGCATAGTATCATCAGCGTAAGAAACAATATTACAACTTTCTGGAAGATCACAGTCGAAGATTGTATCGTTTACTATATTTCAGTAGGAAAGGCTAGATTTTGATCCTTGTAGGCAACCATTGCTAAATGAATTTCCTCGCATAAGCCTAGTTCAGAGATTGATACTGCAGTAATCTCTGCTTAAGGTGATAACATTATTTGGGCATTGTTTGCTAACTAACCTAACCTAACTAACCGTTCTTTTATGCACGGCAAACAGGCGTAGTCGAAGGCACCGCTTAAGTCAAGTGCAATTATGGCATAATATTGTTTCTTGGGGATGATGTCTTTGATAGATGTAATGACTTTGCTTATGGCATCGGTGGTTCCGACGCCCATTCTGAATCCAAATTGGTTGTTGCTGTGTAAGTTGAAACTATAAAAAAGGTAATCGATTCTCTAGATGAGCAAGGTCTTTCGAGAACTTTCCCAACAACAGGCATAAGACTTGTGGGCGTCACGTCTTTACAGGATGTACCTTGTCTACGTGGATTGGGAATTACTTTAACTAACTGTAGCTTCCATATTTCTGGAAAAACGCCAAAAAATGAGACATTTGTTAAATAATTTATGGGAAACTTAAAGGGCTGCCTTAAAAGCCACTGACACGATATCCGATGAGAAACCATCTATATCTGGAGCCTTTTTGGGAATAATACAATTGATCGCCTTTACAATCTCTGAAATTATGAAAAGATGAATTGAAAGAGTCGTCGGGTCCACCTTTTCCCTCTAGAGCTGTTTTTCTGATCTGTAAGTGGTCTGCTTTCTGATCTGTAACACACCAAGAAGAAAACCAATAACGCACCAGGATGAAGACCAGTACAGACAACTCCTCGAATCAAATCTAACAGCCCTAGAAAATGTACAAGAAGAAAATGTGGAGGTTGACATAATGAATAGGCAAAATAATAGTCAAAACTTGAAGGATAAGTACTTGACAAACGCATGGTAGTTAAGAGAATTCAATAAAGAAATATCTAACGCCATCCGACGTGACATAAGACAACACAACACATCAGAAATATCTAGATCTATAGAAGAGAACAGAGGAATAAAGGTACTGGAGAAACAACAGTCACATGGGAAGAAACAAATCAGAAAGATCAACGATAAAAATGGGAAACCAATAACATATAGACAATCTTAATCTTAAATCTCCATCTTAAATCTCAATCTTAAATCTCAATCTTAAAAATAATCAGGGAATTTTATGTTCAACTCTATAAGAATGATGAAACCTTATATAAAGACCAAAAGATCCCTAAGATCAAAAACGAAGGATCTGATGACATCCCAGATGTATGCACGGACGAAATTAACAGCAGCATAAAAGATATGAAAAATAACAAGTCGCCCGTAGACGATGCCATCAGCATCGAACACTTTAAAATTGGAGAAGATAAACTTTTACAACTACTGTGTATACTATTTAATGCATGTCTGAGAGAGTAACACCCGAGAAATGGAAAAAGCTATTATTGTACTAATTCATAAAAAGGGAGACATAGTGCAGATCCAAAATTATAGACCGATCAGCCTGCTTTCTCATATGTATAAATTTATTATGCGAATTATAACAAAGAGACTAACAGCGAAGCTGGATACCAAACACGATATCCAAACATCTTGATACCATCTAGATTCTCATCGAAAAGTGCATAGAGTACAACAAGCCCCTGGTTCTTGTCTTCATCGACTACGAAAAGATCAAGGACATCAACGATCAACCACAGCGCAATGTTCAAAGCTCTCGCTGACTGCAGAGTTGACTACCGATACACAAACATCATTAAACACGTGTATAAAAATGCAACCGCCTGCATAAGGCTACATGAAGACGCTCCTGACTCCTGAGGCATGCGACAGAGACATGTTATTTCCCCAAGTTATTTACAATCCTCCTAGAATACATGTTTAAAAGTGTTAGCATCGAGAACTTCGGAATCAATATCAATAGCGAAAAACTTAACCATAGGTATACGCTTCGCTGAGGACATAATTTTATTAACAGATAGCCCTGGTGAGGCACAAACTGGTGATGCTACATGAGCTAGAGTTTAGCCTCCAAGAAGGTGGGCCTGAGTGTCAACGCCAGCAAAACTATGGTCATGACTAATTTAATTGCAAGCATAAATCAAACTCTCAATAACTCAAAAATAGAACAAGTACAATCTGTGCCACGAGATTCGCTTGAGCAGAGACAATCTAACGTGAGTTATCAAGAAGAATTGTACTAGCTTGGGCAGCCTTCGGAAATCTAGGTTATGTCCTAAGATCTGACATTCCCATCTGCCTTAAAAGAAGAGTCTTCAATCAGTGCGTCTTACCTGTACTAACATATGGGGCCAGAACATTAACTCTAACAGAACGCACAGCTAACAAAGTCAGAGTAGCACATAGAGCAACGGAGAGAGCAATGCTGGGTCTATCTCTGAGAAACAAGTTCCTTAACAGAACTGTGAGGGGAAGAAGTAGAGTAACCGACATCATCGAGAGAATTGCCAATCTTAAATGGAATTTGGCGGGATGCCTGCCCAGAGTCTGTGATAACAGATGGACGAGAAGGGTGACGGAGTGGAGACCGCGTAACGATGCATTCCGAAATAGAGAAATACCGCCCACTCGATGGTCAGACGATCTTGAGCGTATCCATCCCATTTGAATGAGAGCAGCACGGGACAGAGGGGGATGGAGGTTGTAACGGGAGGATTATGTCCAGCAGTGGACAAGTATAGCTAGATGATGAAGTGGTCTGCTTATCTATCTTCCGAAAAGAAGGCAAGACCAGTCAGACAAGATCAGACAGAAAAGATTAGACTTTATTATTACACACATTTGTAATAAATTGGTTTATCCAAATTTAAATGACACAAAGTAATTTATTATTAATTGCTGTATCTGTTTTATAAAACCAAATATAATTAATTGAAATTATTTAACACCATATTTCTTCCTCTTGCTGTTTTTACAATTTGATTGCAAAATATTCCGTTTTTATGAACGCGAAAAAAACATGTATAATTGCTCAATTGCATTTGCAAACTTGTACACGTACTTTGAAATTCCATTGAAATATAATTAATATTATTACGTCCAGGTGACTTGTTGACACAGTTCAAAGCTCAAAGTGTACTTGGACAAAAAAAAATGTAGAAACCTAAAACAGTTCTCACTGCATATTTATTTATAAAATAAACGCGTATAAGTTTTTTTTAGTTTTTATTTATTTAATTAGGCAATATGTATTCAATGGTGTAACTACAAATTTAGTGCCCTGGAGGAGTAAAACCAGTGCGCCCTCTTGTTTCTTGGAAGGAGTCTGGCGAAATTTGTTTTAAACGAAACATCTCAACGAATTTCCTCGAAAGCACCTCGCACCATTTATTTAACAGATTTATTTTTCGATTCTGATTGAATAATACGTTTTGAAAGGTATTGTTTGGTATGACGGTTTGGTATGACTTGTAGGCTATGACGGTTATTTTCTATCATTAGATTTTCTATCATTAGATTTTCTTTCTTATCCGACATCTTTCTTAGATATGGAATACATTTTAATATTTTTTCTTCTTTAGGAATTTGCCATTTGTAACAATTGCAACATTTGACTTTTTTTTTCTAAATTACTATTATAAACTAATATTAGGGATTGATGTCTTGATTTGTTTTTAATATTTGTGTGATGATATCTTGGTTTTAGTTATTGTTATTGGCTATTTGTTTTATTGTATTCAATTCGGTGTTGAAGTTAGACTGATTGAGAGAACTAGTGGTAGTCTATGTATTGTGGAATGGAAAGCCGCGAGTTTGTGTTGTATAGGGTGTAAGTGGGTATAGGGTATAGGATGTAAGGAGATGTTGTGTATTATCGTATCTGTATAAGTAGGTTTTTGGTATAATGAGTGTTTTTTTTATTTTGACGGCTGATATTTAAATCTAATAAATTTATTGTATTGTTTTCTTCTAGTTCTACGGTGTATTTTATTGAGGTTTGTAGCGTATTCATGAAATTGAGTAGTTTGTTTAACTGTTTGTTGGTTCCGGACCAACAGACTAGGATGTCATCTACATAGCGGTACCAAAATTTGATATGGTGGGAAAAGTTACTGTTTAGGATTGATTTTTCTAGATTGTCCATAAAAATATCCGCAATATGGAATGGGGATAGTGGAGATCCCAGCTAGACCTTATGTTTGCTGGTAAAAGTTATTGTTAAACATAAAATAATTCTGTTTTATGGAGTCTTGGGTGTGATGCGCAATATATAATCACCAGCGGCCACATCGCCTCTCTACTCCAACTCCACACTCGCCTACACGTAGTGTCCACGTGCCTACACTGTTACGCGGAGTTACTCGCCTACACTGTTACGCTGAGGAACTTGGTGGAAGGTTTGGGTAACCAATCCCAGCGGGAAACCAGGTCAGCAAGCTGAAGAGTGTTGGGGGGCTAGGTAGGGCTAGTACCTGGCGTAGCTGCGAAATGGCCTCCTAAACTGGGTAGGGCAGGGACAGGTTACCTGCTCCATGGACTGCGGCGGAATGAGACAGGCTTTCAAAAGTACAGCAGCGTTTCTCAGTCCTGAAGATTGGGGCTACTGTCTTTGCTACTTAAGGGTACTCACTCTCACAAGTTGTCTCAGCCATCTATGCCACTAGGATCGGAGCCTGCACCTGTAGCAGCAGGCGGGGTGTTACGTGCAAGCCTTCCTGTTACTCTGTGCACAGTCACCCTCATTCACCATCAACCATCCCCACCCCATCTTCACCAACAAACTATCTCGCATCGGTCTCTGGAGCCACCAACCGTCTCAGGCCGTTGGTGGGCATGAGCGTAGGCGGCGATGGCAATGAGGGAAAAATCTTCGGAAACGAAGAAATTCCGACGACGCACAGTGGTTCAAAAGACCAAATTAGGTGGACGAAAAGCAACCCTTTAATTCCTGGAATATAATTATCACAAAAAAACACTTTGGTAACGACAATTCCAGGCTTTTTTCCCCATTACTTCTTAATGACAAGCCATAAAAAATATATTTATGCAAGAAAACGAGATTTTTTCATTAATTCAGTAACATTTGTGCATCTTACCATATAATTTGATTGTGTGTTTTCAAACAGTTCTGTGCTATTTGTGCATAATGGAGATTGGGTTTGAATGTAATCATTATATTTTAAGCTTAGTCTTATTCATTAAATGTAATTTAAACCAATTTTTTTAACATTATTTCTTAAAGTACTCAGATTTTGGCTTATTTTTCAATTTTTCCAGAAAAAAAAACATACCCCGTCGTCGTCCCACTCTAGAATTAATGTATAATATAGTTGCATTTATCTACTTTATAATGACATGAAACATGCTAGCGACATATTTGCACAATTATTTATTTTTAATTTTTATCCAGATGTGTATTCGCCTATCGAAAATTGATTTATTTAAAGAATGGCTGAAACATCGAAAGGAAACAAGAAATGAAGCTTTGTTTCAATTTATCAGTACAAGACAGGATATTAGGGATGCAAACGAAAAATCTTTTAAGAACATGATGGCCATCATTTCGCGATTTTCGTCCAAAATTCTTGAAAAGTGGAAGAGTTGTGGAAGGAATAAAGGGCGGTTTATACAGGGGAACTCGGAGTGGCTAATGGGTTCAAATATGTCTATTGAAGTGCCTATTGCCAAAGTTTCGCCAACTACTTCTTAATAACGATTACCAGGCCCTGGGAAGCAAATTTCATCGGAATCTGAAAAAGTTAGTGTGAAGCAACGTTCTGACGAAATAAAAATCCGTTTTAAAACCAAAATGGGGCTAACTGTGGATAAGTACCAGTAAAGTAAGTAAGAACCAGGTATGGTAATACAAATGATGGAAATACCACTCAAAAGTTTTCAAAATCCAGAAGTAGGTGCTGAAATTACAGGATTAGATATTACATATTATATAAGATAATATCAAAAATTGGAATTATACTTCGGGCTTTAATTTCAGGATTTGATATTAACATTGAGAAATTTCAGGCTTTTGCAGCAGAAACTGTACATAAATCTCTATCCGTGGTATTACTGTTACTGTTCACAAAATCCTTGTTCACAGTTCAGAAGTTATTGAATCTGCTTTGTTGCCTATCTTTTGTTGCTTTTTGCCTAACTTTTTGGAAGACATAGTACGTATATTGGTTTGGACTCTTTCTTCCATAAAACTTTATAGAAGACCAAGACCAAGTCCAAACCAATATACGTAGCTAATTATAACCTTCTAATATAGGCAAAAAATGACCAAGTCTTTTGGATCAAACTTATGCTAACTAGCAGGCCTACCTTAAAATACGTAATAGAGCATAAGCTGGCACAGCAAGGTGGAAAGGTGTATGCTGTATTCATAGATCTTAAAGCGGCATATGACACAGTAAACCGAAAGATGCTATGGGAACTGATGAGAGCAAAAGGGATTAGCGGGTGGCTAATGAAGGCGGTTATAGATCTATACGGCAAGACAAGCTGCAGAGTAAGAATAAGTGAGAAAAAATCCGAAAGATTCTGGGTCAGGAAAGGGTTAAGGCAAGGGTGTCCATTTAGCCCTGTCCTATTTAATGTTTTTATATCTGACTTAGAAAAGGTTTTAAAAATGGGCATGCAGGAGGAGTGGTAATAGGTAGGATGAAAGTGTGGTGTCTAGCATACGCGGATGACATAGTTGCTTTAGCAAGAACAAAAGGGGAAATGATGAGAAGAGACGATTGGAAGGATTAAAAGATATTTTTAGAAAAGAAGGTTAAGTGTGTATGTAGAGAAGACTAAGTGGATGGTGTTTAGAAAGACAGTTGGTAAGCAAGAGGAAAGCTTGATGTGCGGAGAAGAGGTTATAGAGAAGGTTAGCAGATTCAAATACTTAGGATTTATGTTTGGTAGTAATGGGTCCAATAATGAGAACATTAAGTTCATATGTAAGAAAGCATGGGTGGCTGCTAACAGGTTTTGGAATGCTTGGAAAGAGAAATTTGAAGAGAGTCTCGTGTCAAAAATGGCAGTGTGGAAAGCGTGTGTTCGGAGTATTTTGTTGTATGGAGCGGAAATATTGGGTATGAATGAGGTAGAAAAAGTAGAAAAGGTAAAACTTCAGTTTATAAAAAGGGCGTTGAAACTAGACAGGAATACGCCAGGGTACCTGGTGCTACAAGAAGCCAGTGTGTATAAAGTAGCAGTAGAAGCATCAGTGAGAGTGGCAAGATACGAAAGGAAAGTGTAGGTTAGAGAATGAAAGGATAGTTAAAGAGGTGTTCAAAAGGAAGGAAGGTGTCGGAGGGATTAGACTAACAAAATGGGGAAATGACTGGAAAAAATGTATGAACGAGTAGGGTGGCCGAAAGAGGAAGTAGTAAAGATGAAAGGGAAAGGCGTAAGGTGTGAAAAATTGTTGGGGGAAAGGAGTAGGGAGATAGAGCTGCAGATAATACAATGCCGTATAGACGAAAGCAGGTACAATCGGGAGTACAACAAGATACATACAAGACAAAGTACAGTATACGGCAGACCCTTTTGTACCTACGCAGAGAGTCCAGTGGTAGTCATGTAGGATAGCCAGGTTTCGGTGCGGCAACGAGGAAAAGGGAAGAAGGTACTGGCTGAAGGAAAGGAAGAATTTGTATACCATATGCGGAGAGGGTACTGACAGGTGGACACATTGGAAGGAAGAGTGCAAAGGACTAACATGTGAAGTTGTGAAGAAAAATAAATGTAAGGACTGGGAATAATGCGTCAAATTTTAGACGCCAGCTTTCTGAGAAAGCTCAAAAAGCCCGAAACAAAGACTGCAGAAGGTTTCGTCAACACAATACTCGAAAGCAGTCACGTATTGTCACGAATACAGATTTACTTAACAGGTTAATGATAACATCTGACCCTGTAATAACAAGCTTAAGAGATGTCCCGCGAAAAATGGCTTCAAAATTCTTCCCTTCTGAAGTCCTAGATTTATTAATAACTCTAGTATTACCGGAAAGACAGAGTAAATGTAAATAGTTCAGAAATTACTACTGATCATGATCCTGATCATGACTACTCAGCAGCAGTGTCGTCTGAAGCAAGTGATGAAGACGACTAATATGTTGTTTTACATAATTAGGTTTTTTTATATATTTCATTTAGTTTTTCTGTATTTTTACAAATGCTTAATTATTGTAACTGTACTTGTAATTATTGTAACTTGTATAAGTACGTTCCTACTTGTTTTATTAAAAACAATGAAAATTAATGCTATTTACGGTCAGTACGATTCATATTAACACAATTTTGATCAATTTTGAACGAAAATAAGTTTGTCCAGCTAAAAGTGCTATGCGAACCACTGTGCAACGACGACGACGACGACTTCTGTTTTATGCAAATGGAGTTTAATTCTAAAATTTATTTGAAGGTAACGGAGTTAATATTGTTTTTAACTAATTGTAAGATAGACTTGAAATAATTGTGAGATAGTAAGGGAGACATTGTTCAGAACGGACATTTAGGAATAAGTTCACTACTTCGAAAGGCAATCGTTTATCGTTCTCGTTTAGTTCTATGTCAGATATTTGTTTGCAAAGCTTTGATGAGTTTATGGTGGTATATGTAGGTTTAGTGAAGCTATGGATTTCATTTCATTTTCTAGCTAGTTTACAACACGGTAGTTCAGTGTATGAGCATACTGGTCTGATTGGGATTTTTTTAAAGTAATTTAGGTAAGTATGGGTTATGCATTCATGAGGGTTAAGTGTCGTTTTTGTAAATCGGTAAATAACATTTTTGTTTAACTAATGGTTTGTTTAATCTGTTTTGACTATATATCTTTCGTTTGTTTAATTTGTTATTTACTATATAACTTTCTTTATATTCATTATATATTTTTTTTCATAATATTATTTATTTATTTCGCTTTGGTGAAAATTAAGTTCTTAGTTTTTAATAAAGCCGGAACAAAGCTTGAATATATAACTATACTCAACCTTTTTCGTGACTTTCTCACGAGTCGGCAAAGAAAACTAAGTGGACACCCGATTAGTTTTTGTTTATTTAGGACCATTAGTCTGGTTTATCTAAATCATGCAGGCAGACGCTCGAACTTAGGGATCGTGCCGAGACGCCGAGAGGATTTTGTTTTATGAGTTCTGGAAATTTTCCATAAAGATTAGGGGAGGACTCACACCAAGATCGAGGTGATGTGGTAGAGGGGAAGTTAAAAAGGGGCAGTCAGAATTGAGCTAGCAAGAGAGTAATTTGAGTTTAGAACGAACCTCCGTATTTTCGTCGAAGTAAATTCCGGGTTTCGACCACAAGTATCGTAGAATTAAGTGTATTGTTGTTAGTTAGTAATTATTATAATAAGTTAGCGATTAGTTGTATATATTGTAAGATATTAGTAGATAAGTAGTATTTAATTACATATAAAGGACATATTTGCGTGTAGTTAATTGATCCATTGTCCTGATCCTGGAGAAGCAACATACCAAATTACCAGTTCGCAACAGAGTTACTATATTTTTGGTGGCAGCGATGGGATCCAGAAGAATCCGAAATTGGTAGAATTCCTCGGAATTCAAAATCGGTTGGATCCAGAAAGTATCCAAAAAGGAATTGGAAATTTGGTTGCCTTTGGTCGCAGCGAGTTCCGTCCAGGTCTACGTCAAATGCAGTGAATCTACGAGTGTCGTTTCGTCGTACATCACGCAGCTCCACAATAGGACAATTCGGTTGATTAGATACAAACTACGTCTGAGATTTCGTAAAAAACTGTAAGTATATCTTTGTTTCGTACGCAAAATATTTCGCATAATTGTTGACGAATTGCACGTTATAATAAAATCTTATGACGTTAGATGTAGCAATGAGATATATCAAGGAGTACGATGGACAGGCGGGTAAAGTGCAAGATTTCATAGAATCGTGCGATTTGGCAATGGATGCTGTAGCTTTAGACGCCCAAGATATATTATTTAAGATAATAAAAACATCTAAATTAATAGGTAGGGCTAGAGATTTGACTAGGTACGGGGATTTTTCGACATGGGGCGAATTAAGGGACCATTTAGGGGACAGATTTTTAGAAAAACGTTCAATTTCCTGTTGCCAAATGGAGTTACATTCAACTTACCAATATAATGGTGAAGGTGTAATTGACTATGCTAATAGAATTGAGAAATGTTTGTCGAATTTGATTGACGCGTCTGTGGTTGGCAAGACTTTAGCAATAGCTAAAGAGATCAACGATATTTACGATATTCAGGCATTAAATGTATTTTTGCAAGGCTTGTCGGATTCTTTAAAAATTATAGTAAAGGCACAAAGACCAAATTCGTTAAAGGAGGCGGTTGAGCTTGCCCGATCGGAAGAATGTCAGTTAAATAGTGCATTTAGTAGAATAGGCATAAAACGTGGGGTAAAATCTTGCGATGTTTGCAATAAGAGCGGTCATTTAGGGAAGGATTGTCACTTAAGAAATAGAAACAGCGAACCACCACAAAATTACAATACCGTTCGAATAAAAGGTGAAGGTTCAGTATACGGCGCACAGATATCCCAAAATTCCCGAGCTATTTCCCCGATTATATGTTTTTATTGTAAGGAGCTTTATTGTAAGGATTTTTATTGAAAATTCGGAGCTCTATAATACTAATGAGTCTTTTTAGCACTACCAATAACAAATCTCGTCTGAAATTTGTCAGTTATTTTATAGCTCTCAGTCCACCTTCGTGGCACTCAACAAAAACCATAAAAATAACTTTGTTTTTAAGATCATGTCTTTCCGATACCTTGAGTGGATAGTCATCTGTGGACGCGTTTCGAGATTTATCTCTCATCAGCACAGCTTTGCTTCCATGAACAGTAATTTGTAAACCACTCACTTGAAAACCCATGTGTTGAATAGGGTTCGATGTTTTTCGTTTTGACATTTAGTGAGATAGACATGAACTTCTAGAGCTAACTTCTAGAGCAGGTTATTAATAGTTATGATAAATTTGGAATTGGTGAAACCATACAACATTATAGATAATCAGATAAACTTAATAAAGACTTAATAAAGACTTGTTCAATAAAGAATTGGTAATGGAAGCAAAGCTGTGCTGATGAGAGATAAATCTCGAAACGCTTCCACAGATGGCCATCCACTTAAGGTATCGGAAGGACTTGATCTTAAAAACAATGTTATTTTTATGGTTTTTGTGCTGTGATGCTTGATGTTTGTGATTTTTGTGGTTTAAGTGCCACGAAGGTGGACTGAAAGCTATAGAATAACACACGAGATTTCTTTTTGGTAGTCCTAAAAAGACTCATTAATATTATAGACCTCCGGAAATGTTTAGTATATTTATATCCAAGCTTTGTTCCGTCTTTATTAAGTTTATCTTATTATCTATAATGTTGTATGGTTTTACCTATTCAAAATTCTTAGTCTTTAATAAGTTTTTTATTTCTTTGGCGTATATTGGTTCTGGATTTTCTTCTATTTAAAGCCTTCTTAGAAATTTTTTTCATTACATCACTGGTTTTTCTCTGAGAAGGTTGTTATTCTTGATCTTTTTAGGGGCAATATCTGTATCTACACACAATAGTTCTAATTATTTTGTAGATATGGTGACTAATATTTTAGGCCTTTATTTAATAATTCTTGATTGAGTGTTATATTAGATTTTGTAAGAATTTTGACTGGTAGAATTACTTTTTTAGCCTCCTGAATTGTAAAGCTAGCTTTGACATCGTGTATACGTAATACGTCAAGCGAATCTTGAATTTTACACTCAATGTTGCAAAGTACTGCTACTATGCGGTAGTCACTTTACCTCATAGTAAATTAAATAATTTCCGATATTATAAAAAATCTAAATCTATTTGTTTCTTAAATAATAATGTCGTCCAAAAATGTTTATACAAATTTCGTGCGTATATGATTTTACAATCGCAAACGAGCTGTCGCGTTGTAAAATCAATTTTTCTGCACTCTATTGTAAATAATTTTTCTACTGATATATGTGAAAATGGCATTTTTTCCACGGCTTACCCTACATGAAAGTTACATTTTTTCATTCTAGATATGAAAATATTTTCACATCTAGAGATGAAAATGAGCACTTTAAATTTATGATTTTCTCGATTATAACACTAAACTAACTAAATTTGCATGGACTTTCTTATAAATTATTATTAAAATATACTATATTTCTGTTTCAGTAGCAATGTCCCTGTTTTTTGGTTTAGCTTGTTGATTTTCTAGGTTTATAAGCTTATTATTTTGTTTTTTTTTGTCTGAATATGATTTTTGAAATGTTATTGTAAATATGGTCTAGCAGTTTGAATTCTAATCTGTGTAGCAATTATGATTCGGCGTGCAATACCTTGATGTACATGTGGATGTTCTGTCTAATCATGAACCATTTTCTTGTTTCTGTATAGAGCCATTTCGATTTTGCCGTTTTAAGGCCTCCATCGCTGCTGTGGTCTTTGATTTGGTTTGTAGATGTATGTAGTTGGGATACACTTTCAATTTTTTGTACTTTTAGTTAAACCAGATGTTATGACAGGCAATACGGTGTTTTGTTTAAATTTAAAACACCTTTTGGCTTTTGTAGCAACGCTACAACAAAAATTATTTTTTTAGCCTTAACTATATGAAACGACATTATTAAAAATATTTGAACTACATAGTGACATGGTTAATATGTATTAACCACGCTTAATATGTATTGATGTTTATGATACAAGTGTGTGAAGAAGAATTTTTGTGCATGTTTTGCGAAGTTTAAAGTACGAGCCGTAAGCGAGTGGTTTAATCGCAATGAGTCACAAAAGCCTTTCACACATGTTTGTCATACATTATTTTATCTACGAAGCATGTTAAAGTCCTGTTTAATCTACAAAAAAAATAATTGTTTCTCACCGAAAATATTGTAAAAATTGTAATTTTGACAGACAACATACTTCAAATCACTGACACAATAAGGTTAAAACGTTCAGCGCCTCCGTGAAAAAAATTGCAAACAAGTAAAACTATATAATATATCCCATCACATAGTGACGGGAACACTATTTGGTCGTTGTCGATGTAATCTAGATAACTTAGATTTTATCTAGATTAGGTTATAACTGGGTTAAGTTATATTAGAGCCAGATAAATCCAGACTAAGAGGCCGAGACATGATTCAAAATAAGAAAAATTAATTCAAGTTTAATATACGCCAGAAAATTTATTTTTACTACGTCTATGTTTTTTGTTTAGTGATGCAAGTTGTTGCCATAGTAACAACAAACAGAAATCGTTTAATAATGATACGATTTGGTTACTTTTACACACGATTAAAATAACGGCATCCTTCACATACAATAATGTATTTATTAATCTGTTCATTTTGGTGTGTGAGTAGATAAAAAATATTAAATAACTTGTTATACATGTGTTAAGTGTTTAAATTTATATAACTGTTAATAATATGTGAATAACTGTGAATAATGAATTTTTCAATTCAATTTAAGTATGGATTACCAAGTAGTAACAAATTACAAATTTATCATTGATTGAATTTATACTAAGGGTTTTTTTAGGCGGGGGAAGGTGCCTTTCTGCAATTTGAAAATGACCTGGAGACCAGTGCGCAAGATTAAAGAGTTGCGAAAAGATGAAGTCGGTTTGCTCGTTAAGGAGATTAACGGATAGGTCACGGCTCTGTTTGAAAATTTCTAATGACTCTAGAACACAGGTTTAAACTGGGGACCCCTGGGATAACCATCGCCGGGGGTCTGCGAGATGGTTTACTATTAAAAACTGGAATTGCTTTTTTAAGGCATACATAAATTATGAATCTGCCATTATTATGCACTGTGATTTTTATATATTTTTTTTCATTTGTATGTACTATTTGTATTTTTTAGTTTCATAACATATTGCTTAAAAATCAATGAATATTTACATTAATATTGATGACGAATGAAAGAAAATGAACAGTTTATTTTTCGATTATTTTTATTTTATTTCAGAGTGCTGATATCGATTAAGTATGAAATATGACATAATATGATTAATAAAGACCAATTAACGAGTATTTGCACCACTATTTCCAGCGGTATTTCGGCGATAGTGATATTATAATGTGAAAATTGATATTGTCGTTAGAAACTTATTTTTGCGAAATAATTTAAGTCTCAAGAACGACGTAAAATGCCAAGAGTTGGGACGAGGTCAGCAAAAAAAATGTTCTTCAAAAGAGGGTCCGCAGCAATTTTTCGATCAAGAAGGGGACGCGGACTACATAAGTTTAAGAACCCCGGCTCTAGAAAATTAAGTCTTGGTTCTTTGTTGCAATTATACAAGAATGTGAGATGCTCTATTTCCAGGAAATTATGATTACATTCCAGACAATGGTTTGAAAATAAACTTGTGCGAAAAGTGCCAGGATGTTTCAAAAACCGAGTTGAAGAACTTCGTCCTATCCGACCTACGTACACACAAAGGATGTTGCGGATGCAGATTTTCTCATATCCGCGGATGCGGAGGCGGATATTTGAAGTAGGGATGTTGCGGATGCACATTGTTTCACATCCGCGGATGCGGATGCGGAGGCGGATATTTGAGGGCTCAAATCCGCGGATCATAAGATATTTTGTAAGAAACTATGTGAGCGGAGAAATAAATTAATAAGATAGTAATTTTTAATATTTTTATTAAATCATTAGTAAATAAATTTAAAAATAGGAGAATTATATTTAATAAAAAGTAATATTGCCGCCTTTTCAGACTCAAGTCTGTTACGCAAAGGTTCATACATTAAACCCGCGCTACTGAACAATTGTTCGCTAGGAACATTGGCTGGTGGTGTCGATAAAAATCTGCGAGCTATTGGTGATAATAGCACAAATTCTTTTCGATGAACGCTCCAACATTTAAGAGGATTTTCGTCTACATTGACTTTTTTTAATACAGTAAGTAAGTAATCCTTTTTTAGCACAGCTTTATCGTTACCATTTTCTGAGGTTTCTTGACTCTCATTTTCACTTGACGAACCCAACATCATAGCAAGATCGTCCTTTAAGTATGGCTTTCTGACCAAACCGGACGTCCCAGGTCCCACTTGTTCCCTATCTTTTTCCGAGGAATCTGTCATTCTCATTCTTTTAGCCCCTACAGAATTAAAGGAACCGACATTTCACACTGGTGTAATGTCACTGGTGTCACTGGTGTAAAAAGTTTGTGCTTATAGTGAGGTTCTAAGTAGGTACGGATGATATATAACTTGTTCTCTACCAAATTGGAAAACTTTCTTAAAAGTTCACTTTTTAAAATCGTGACCGCCTGTCGAATTGGATCAAAATCTTGTGATCTTAAATAGTCATCAACTTTTTTTTCAAGCATTTCAATTATAGGAATAACAGATTAAATAAGGGCACGCGAGCTACTTAGTTCCCGTGTGGCTTCCTCAAAATGTTTCAATAACTCAATAAAACTTTCAATGATTTTCCATTCTTCTGGCAAAATGGGATTAATCTCACTATCATTGATGTAAAGACTTAGGGCATGCTTTATCTTTAAGAAACGCTCGAACATGTAAAATGTACTGTTCCATCGCGTTATATTATACGTTACATTGCAAAAACGCATTCAAAAACCATTAGCGATAAACAGTTTCCAAATACGTTGCGGTCATAAACAGCTTTAAAACGCACTTCAAAATCATTCACGGACAGCACGACCAGATGTTAGGAATTATTGGACGCTTTACCCTAATCCCTTTAAAAATCTTCAGAAACTAAAATTAAAATGATAACGTTTAAGACTACAATAAAAATAAAATCCGCATGAACATCCACAATGATGATTGCGGATGGGGGTGCAGATGTCCAAAGCGACGCGGAAGCTCCGCAATTGCAAATATTCGTAACATCTCTAGTATACACTATTGTATCCAGAGCAATGAATTTAATATACGCCGGATTTTTTGAAAGGGTCCATTTTGTCTTTAGCATTAAACAATATGCGGAACGGACACTTTCCGGAACGGAAACTTTGAAGTTTTAAATGCTACTTGAAGGTTTTGCTTTCGAAGAACGTTTACGATTTGTTCCCTTGTTTTGCAAAAATATCTCAGGGAGATGAGAGTTTCATCTGAATTTGAAGTTTTCGGATATATTTGAGCCATTATTATTTGTTTGATTACATTTTGGATGAGTTTTGTTGGGAAACCATTCACTGTCGCACAACAAAGGGATGGGAAAAAGGAAGGCTGAGAAATCAGGGACAATCCACAGACAACATGAATAATACCTAAACATAATAATACTTAATCAAAGCTTCTCTGAGTACCAAGTAGAGCAATAATACCAATTTTCAAAGCTCATCAACGAACTATTCGTCCGAATCACCGACACAATGAAACACCGAATCAGATGCCTGCAACTGAATCTAGCAAAAAGCAAATCAGCAACTATTGCTCTTTTAGAAAAGATATCTCGGGACAGAATACAAATCGTATTCATCCAGGAGCCGCACTTTCACCGAGGCAAGGTTCTAAGGTTTCCTGTCCATTATAAAGTCATTTACGCATCCGCAACCGACGACAATACCATCAAGACTGCAATAATCATCACAGATCCACGGATCAGTGTAATTTTTATGGCAAAATACAGTAATAACTTACATACCGTCGTACAGATCGTAAGCGGTAAGTTAACATTCTTTGCTGTCTCAGTTTATTTGCCTCCTGACACTAGGACTATATTTAAAGAAAACACACATAGCCTAGACAATGTTGTAAAAGAGTTAGCATCTAAAGGTGATATTCTAGTCGCAGGCGATATTAACGCTAAATCTCATAGTTGGGGTAGCCGAAGAGATGATTATCGTGGAAAGTTATTAGATACAATATTTTCAAAACACAACCTAGATATTCTCAACAAAGGCTCTGAACCTACTTTCGTAGGCCATAACGGCTCAAGCCTAATAGACGTTACCTCGGCAAGCATCAAGTTAAGTCGACTAATAGACGATTGGCATATCCCTGAAGATAACAGCCTGTCAGACCACAAGTACATTTGCTGGTCCATCGATCTAGAAACAGAATTGCCAGATAGTCTCCGCGGCTTCTGCACGAAGAAGGCAAACTGGAATTTGTTCAGTGAACTAGTTACCAAACGAATTCTTAATATCTCACCCCAGATTGATAATTGCTGTTCTCCCCAAGAAATTGCATGCTTTGCAGAAGCCGTTAATAACTCCATTGTCAGCGCGGCCGTCGAATCTATGCCACGCCGGAAATACTTTCAAAAATCGGTCCCTTGGTGGACCCCTGAGCTTACTTCCTGTCGGAAAGAAAATAACCGACTAAGACGTATATACCAGAGCAGCACAGGACAAGATAGAGAAGTAAACCGTATGAAGTTCAAGAAAAAACTAATACAAATGTTTAATCGTTGAAACCAAAACCCAAAAATGGCGAGATTTCTGTACAAATCATTCCAACGGGGACCCCTGGGGCCCGGTATACAAGGTAATACGAGGACGGAGAACCAATTCAGGCTACCTCACAAGCCTAAGTAAAAGCAACACGTCTTTAGACCTGCACGGCACAGCACGAGAGCTCTTGACAGCCTTCTTTCCGGATGATCCCGAAACAGACTTAGTGGAACACTTACAGTCTAGAAAAACAGCTCTAGAAGCAAAAGGTGGACCCGACGACCCTTTATTCACAATTCCAGAGATTGTAAGGGCGATCAACGGTATAAATCCCAAAAAGGCTCCACGCATAGACGGACTCTCATCGGATATCGTGTCAGCGGCATTTAAGGCTGCCCCTCAAGTTTTCCATAAACTATTTAACAAATGTCTAAGATGTGGTGTTTTTCCAGCAATTTGGAAACTACAACTAGTAAAAATAATTCCCAAACCACTTAGTCAAGGTACATCCTGTAAAGACTTTAGGCCCATAAGTCTTATGCCTGTAATTGGGAAAGTCCTCGACACCTTGCTCATCACCAGGATCGGTTACCATCTTTATAGTCGCAATTTACTTAGTAACAACCAATTTGGATTCAGAAAGGGCGTAGGAACCACTGATGCCATAACCAAAGTCATTCAATCTATCAAAGACAATATTGCTCAGAAACAATATTGTGCCATTGTTGCACTTGATATAAGCGGTGCTTTCGACAATGCCTGGTGGCCTAACATTATAGAACAATTAGTTATCAAACAGTGCCCTGATAATCTCATTAGCTTGAGTAAAGATTACTTCAGAAACCGTAAAGCCATAATCTCTGAACCAGGCTTATGCGAGGAGAGATCAGTCAGTAAAGATTGCCCACAGGGATCGAAATCGGGCCCTACCTACTGGAATATTCTATACGACACAATTTTCGAGTATGATCTTCCAGTAGGGTGTAATATAGTTGCCTACGCAGATGATACCATGCTTATTACTTCTTGTGGTAGTATAATGGGCCTAAAAGAGAAAACCAATCAAGCACTAGAAGTTTTATTAGCTTGGGCCAAGAACCACAAATTAATCTTTAATGCCAATAAGACCAAGGCAATATTCTTTGGAAAAAATCCGAGGCAGCGTAGACCAGTTTTTACAGTAGGAGATAACCACTAGATAGTTTCCGGATGATCCCGAAACAGACTTAGTGGAACACTTACAGTCTAGAAAAACAGCTCTAGAAGCAAAAGGTGGACCCGACGACCCTTTATTCACAATTCCAGAGATTGTAAGGGCGATCAACGGTATAAATCCCAAAAAGGCTCCAGGCATAGACGGACTCTCATCGGATATCGTGTCAGCGGCATTTAAGGCTGCCCCTCAAGTTTTCCATAAACTATTCCAGGATAGTGTCAGGATAATTTAAAATATCTGGGGGTCACAATAGATAGAAATCTAAACTTTAAACCACACATTAAATTAGCTTGTGGAAAGGCCAAACAGTTGAGCGTTCAACTTGGCCGGGTGGCAAGGAAGGAATGGGGCTTAGGCAAAATAGCTTTGAAACAAATTTATAGCGGAGCAATTGAACCAGGATTATTATACGCCGCTCCCATTTGGCATAAGTCTTGTGGACTTAGGGAAAAAGCTAAGCTCCTGAGCGTACAACGAGTCTGCACACTAAGAGCGGCGAAAGCATACCAAACGGTGTCCACTGAGGCCGCTGCGTTATCTCCTGACTTATACCTTCCGACCTCCGACTAAAACAGGTTTCATTGTACCATTCCAAACATTCCCTTGAAAACCAGACCCTAAGAGAAATAACCGACCTTAACATATCCTCCTACCTTTTGGAAACAAAGACCCACCTTGAGCATCTTATCCATCCCGCCTATTTTCGCTCCCTTGTCTACACTACGTCACCCAACAACTCACACCTAATAAAAATATTCACAGACGGCTCTAAATCAGACGCAGGAGTTGGAGCAGCTTTTGTAGCATACAATGAAGAAGAGGAGTTTCATTTCGAAACATTTGGTTTGGCTGACTACTGCTCGATATTTCAAGCAGAGTTAATTGCAATTAACCGGGCATTAGCGTATATTCTTTCGAAACCTGACGTAATGGACGAATGCTCTATTCTATCCGATTGCAAATCTGCTCTAGATGCTCTTCTAAACATGGCCTCGCCAACCGAGATACTATTCGACACATGGCAGATCTATAACGAGGTCTCACAAAACAATAATCTAACTCTAAGCTTCCATTGGGTGAGGGCACATGACGGCCTGACAGGTAACGAAAGAGCCGACAGTCTGGCAAGACAAGCTTCTGTTCAAGACTCCACAGGCCCAGAACCTCAAAATTGTGCTGAAGTTTTGAAGAAAGTACCAAGCCAGGCTATAAAGCACGGGATGAACACCTATCTTAACAGGGAGTGGCAACAGCGATGGAATGCGTCAGGAACTGGTCTTTGGACTAAAAACTTTATCTCATCTATCGACAAGTGGATTAATATGGAGATCTGTCTATCGCAGCACGCGGTCCAACTTATTACTGGCCATGGAAATTTTCAGTCTTACCTACATCGCTTTGGAAAAAGGGCATCGCCACTATGCCAGTGCGGTGAAGAAGACACAGCTCCACACGTGCTTTTTTATTGTCCGGACATCTCAAAATGGAGGCAAGATTCCGAACTGGGTATGTCCCATGCAGGATGCTCCTGGCCACGAGACGAAGAGGAGTTAAGGGAAGTCGAAAAAAACAAGAAATGGTGGAAGATTTTTGACGAATGCGCCAAAAATCTAAGAAGATTGGATCACGACCTAGTCATCACCAGAAACTAAAATTAAATTGACTATTTTATGTTAATTCTGTCTACGTTCTTGCCTCTTCTTATTATGTTATTAATTATGATGTATTAATTATTATGTACCAGCATAGCGTCCTTGTCGACGGAGTGCTGGCGACTATTAGTCCAATAAATAAATGAGCTGTCGCAATTGAAATGATGGTATTTAACTCTTTGGTTCTTTTTTCCGGATAAGGGGGATTGAAAAGGCTATATGTAACGTGGAATGATAGGCAACTAATTTGTGTGATATCGGGTGATTTGATGAGAAAGGCGTTGCACAGAAAGAGGTTGTAAACATTAGTAGGTTTTCTATACATTTCCAAACAACTAAGATTTTGTTATTTTTATGAATTAGAGTAAGGTCTAAAAAGTTTATTTTGTTGAAATTGATCTAATTGACGTGCTTATACCACTGAAACACGCGATTACGTCATCTACATATCTGTACCAAAATGAAATACGTTCTTTTTTAAAATCTGGTTTAAAAATGGTTTCTTCGATAGTTGGCATGAATAAATTGGCTAAAAGTGGACATATTGGAGATCCCATAACTAGACTTGTTGATTTTGGTTAACATAGGTTTCAAGAACCTCATACCGTTCTGCTTTTATAAGGTGCTTGCAATTTGCAATGTAATATAAGTTTTGTTATAACATTAGTCTGAAAACTCTTGGAATCCACTCTTGAAATGAATTTGAAGAAGCAAGTCATTTCTTAATTCACACAAATAAAATTAAACAAATAGCTGTCAGTAGTTAATATAAATTTTTACCGGTCTTACTTAATTTATTTAATTTAAAAATGTTTACAAAAGAACAGAAAACTTTTATTGTCGAAAGTTATTTTCGTAATGGTAGACGCCTGGAAAATGGTGAATGGGAATACAGTATCGACCCGTGCATTGAAGAATTTAGGCAACGTTTTCCTATGGCTGTATTTAATACGAATCAGTTTAGAAGGCCGGTATTACGATCAGTTGATTGCTTTTAAAGTACTGGTAACATTAACAACAAATCAAGAAGTAGAAGGCCTCGTATTAATAATGAGAATATTATAAACAACATCAGAAATGCAGTCCAAGACGAACCTACCACTTTATTACGAGACTAGCTCAACAGTTGAATTTCAGTTGTACTACCACTCACAAACCTGAATGGATTATTCATCAACAACACTGAATGGATTATTCATCATGATCTTCATATGAAACCATATATGTTGCAAATGTACCAAGAACTTTACCACTCGATTACAATAAAATACTGGCCTTCTGTCCGTAGTTCAATGAAAATATGAACGACGAAGTGTTCAATTTAACATTTTTCACTGATAAAGCCTGGTTTCATCTAAATGGATACATTAATTCCCAAAACGTATGTGGAGTGTTGACAACCCACATTTTTTTAGGGAGACCCCACTGCATCCAATCAAAGTTGGTGTGTGGTTAGCAATGTCAAGACGCAGAATTCCCGGTCCAATATTTTTCGATGGTAATTTAAACGCTGCCACTTATAGAGCCACTATTTTGCAACAATTTATTAACGAACTTCATGATGATGAACTCCAAAATGGCTTCTTCCAACAAGATTCTGCTAGACCGCACATTGCCCGTGAAACATTAAATTATCTTCATGAATTCTTCGACGACTTGCTAATAAGCAAGGACCGATTTCCACCACGTTCTTGTGGTCTAACTCCTCTGGACTTTTTTCTTTTTTCATATTTAAAAAATTCAGTATTCAGCAGTCCAGTGCATACAGTAGAAAATCTGCGAAACAATGTAATAAGAAAATTTGAAAAGATAGACAACACAGTATTACAAAATGTGTTCGATAACATAAAACAGCGAATTAATTGGTTTATTCTTGAAAATGGACAACACATTCAACATCTGTTGTAATGTTTGTTCTTCTTTGTTAATTTTATAATTCACAACACTATAAAATAAATCAGTGTTAAATTTATGAGATGGCGTTTTATTTATAACTAATGAAATTGTTGAACTTAACACTAAAAACAATGCGACATAATCTCAAGACCACTCCAAATAATTCGTGATTATGCATTTAAATTAACAATAACTGACAGCTACTTAAAAATGACATTTGATAATATGTTTAATTTTATGTGTGTGAATTAAGAAATGACCTGCCTCTTCAAATTCATGACAGGAGTGGATTCCAAGAGTTTTGGGACTCACGATATATAAAATATTTCAATTAATTAAAAAAAAAATTAAATACGAAGGTTTATTGAAATAAATATTGATTTAATGATTAAAACAATTTTTACACGGAAATTTAAACAGTTTCATCAACAAAGAAAAAAAAGTTGATGGTAATTGAAATAACATTTACTTTCGCATATTATAAACACAAAAAACATATTTTGCATTACCGAATAATTTATAATATATATCATTCATGCACAAAAAAACCTTAATAATTATCTTAGTAGTTTTATCAATCACGAAATGATATTTGGTTGTGCGGTGATGTAACTCTGCAAAATTAGATATAACTTTGTCTAGACAGTTAAACCGGACTCGAGGTAATATTGTTCAATAATTAAAGTTGTTTTTAGCGAGCACGCTACGTCAATATTTAAGAAACGATTCTTGGTATGCCTTTGATATTGAATCGTGTTTTTTTTTAGATTCCCATCTTAAATTTCTGCATTCCTTTCAACCACCTCGAGTAAACAAAACAAAACAAATATATACTTTTTTGTTATAGAAATCATGATCCTTCTACGTACTAAACAAATATTTCTATTTAATTCATCAAACATATTTAAATACCATACTGAATCTATCCTGAATAGGTTTTATTATTAATAAGTTATACTTAATTTTCAGCTTATTCAAAATCTACAAACGAACTGAAAGTATCGCAGTTCTAAAACAAACTGTTATATGCAAATACATAGTTCAATTCGTCTTGATTTATAAACATTTGAACATTGTTTGATTCGTAAGAACTTACAATTTCAAAAGTTACAATATAAAAACCAGCATTTAAAATATACACCATTAACTTGTAGGTATGCGTCAAGTGAACAAACCAAAAATATTCGTATACAATATAATGTAACGTGAGTCCCAAAACTCTTGGAATCCATGCCTGCTATGAATTTGCAGAGGCAGGTATTTCTTAATTCACACATAAAATTAAACAAATTATGAAATGTCATTTTTAAGTAGCTGTCAGTTGTTGTTAATGTAAATTCATAACCATTAATTATTTGGAGTGGTCTTGAGGTTATGTCGCATTTTTCTTAGTGTTAAGTTCAAAAATTTCATTAGTTATAAATAAGACGCCTTCTTTATAAATTTAACACTGATTTATTTTATAGTGTTGCGAATTATAAAATTAACAAAGATGAACAAACATTACAGCAGATGTTGAATGTGTTGTCTATTTTCACAGATACACAAATTAATTCGCCGTTTTATCTTATCGAATACATTTTGAAATACTGTGTTGCCCATCTCTTCACATTTTCTTATTACATTGTTTCGCAGATCTTCTACTGTATGCACTGGACTGCTGAATCCTGATTTTTTTTTTAATATGGAAAAAGAAAATAGTCCAGAGGAATTAGATCACAAGAACGTGATGGAAATCGGTCTATGCTTATTAGCCTTTCGTCGAAGAATTAATTAAGATAATTTAATGTTTCACGGGCAATGTGCGGTCTAGCAGAATCTTGATGGAAGAAGCCATTTTGGAGTTTAACATCATGAAGTTCCATAATAAATTATTGCAAAATACTTTATAAGTGCCAGCGTTTAAATTGCCATCGAAAAATATTGGACCGATAATTCTGCGTCTTGACATTGGGGTGGGGTCTATCTAAAAAAATGTGGGTTGTCAACACTCCACATGCGCCTGTTTTGGGAATTAATGTATCCGCGCCAGGCTTCATCAGTGAAAAATGTTAAATTGAACACTTCGTCGTTCATATTTTCATTGAACCACCGACAGTAGGCCAGTCTTTTATTATAATCGAGTGGTAAAAGTTCTTGGTACATTTGCAACTTATGGTTACATGTATGGTTTTATGTATGGTCTCATATGGTTTCATGTAAAGATGATAACGAATAATCCCGTAAGTGGTAGTACGACTTAAATTCAACTGTTGAGCTAGTCCCCTAATTGAAGTGGTAGGTTCGTCTTGGACTGCATTTCTGATGTTGCTTATAATATTATAACGAGGCCTTCCAATTCTTGTTTTGTTGTTAATGTTACCAGTACTTCGAAAGAAATCAACTGATCGTAATATCTGCATTCTAAACTGATTCCTATAATGAATTGGTAAAACCATACAACATTATAGATAATCAGATAAACTTAATAAAGACGGAACAAAGCTTGAATATATAAATATACTCAACCTTTCCGGAACTCTATAATACTAATGAGTCACATCTAACCCTAATCAACACATGGGATTTTAAGTGAGTGATTTACAAAATATTGTTCATGGAAGCAAAGCTGTGCTGATGAGAGATAAATCTCGAAACGCGTCCACAGATGGCTATCCACTCAAGGTATCGGAAAGACATGATCTTAAAAATCAATGTTATTTTTATGGTTTTTGTTGAGTGCCACGAAGGTGGACTGAAAGCTATAGAATAACTGACAAATTTCATACGAGATTTGTTTTTGGTAGTCCTAAAAAGACTCATTAGTATTATAGAGTTCCGGAAAGGTTGAGTATATTTATATATTCAAGCTTTGTTCCGTCTTTATTAAGTTTATCTGATTCCTATTAAATACAGAAATAGGAAAACGTTGCCTAAATTCTTCACTTCACGGGTCGATACTGCATTTCCATTCACCATTTTCCAGGCGTCTACCATTACGAAACCTTTCGACAATAAAAGTTTTCTGCTCTTTTGTAAACATTAAAAAAACAACATTAAATTAAGTAAGACCGCTAGAAATTTATATTAACTACTGACAGCTACTTAAAAATGACAGTTGATCATAATTTTATTTGTGTGAATTAAGAAATGACCTGCTTTTTCAAATTCATGGCAAGAGTGGATTCTAAGAGTTTTGGGACTCACGTTATAATGTACTATAGCATAAACACTATTTTTTAAATTTTAGAAAATCTGATATATTCTTTATTTCTGCTGCGATTTGCTACGTACACCAGTACCTCGCTTTGCGTCGTTTCGTTTTGCGTTTTTTCGAAGTTGCGTCTCTGCTGAATTAGTACTAATTTTCACTGTGCGTCGTTAGATTTTCGAAGTTGCGATGTTTTGAGTTCGAGTCTTTAATTTTTTTTCTAAAAGATGGCACGACTATGGTTTCTAATTGCGCCATGCCATCATAACTCGGGGATTCCCCTTAATACCTCAAACTTAACAGAAAATAAACGCAATTTTAATACAGGTTTATTATCACTTTGTTTTGCTAATTTATTGTTTAGAGTTCAAATCAAATCAAATCAAAATTTATTTATTTCACTATATAAGCACCAATACAATGTAGGTCTAAATGAAATGTGTCAATATAAAAAATTCATAACATATAGAATACATACAACAAGATGAAAATGATTAATACAGATTCTATATGAAATAACAAAAATAATTAGGTATAATCTAAAATACATAATTTGACTACCAAGCCATTCAAAAACTTCTGTTGCTAGTGTCGAAATATTCTTGCAGGTTGTACGGTTCCAAATTATTCAGAAAGCTGTATAATTGCGTTTTAAATACATTTTTGTTGGATATTCCTTTTAATTCTTTGGGCAATCCGTTGTACAGTTTTAGATTTATGTATGGAGGATTCCTTTCCGTTAAAGTGAGTTTATGATGAGGGTATGTATATGTTTCATTTTTGTTTCTGGTCCCTTTATCATAACTCTTTAAGTACACTTTAAACAGGTATCTATATTTAACTAGGAAAAGTATATTCTCATATATAAATGTTCCTGTTGTTGTAAGTATTTTAGCTCTACGAAACTTTCCCCTACATGAATCTTTAAAACTTAATTTAGTTAATATGCGTAGGGCTTGCTTCTGTAGTTTAAATATTTTTTGCCAATGTGTTCCATTTCCCCAAAAGATAATACCATAACGCATATGGCTGTGAAAAATAGCAAAATATACCATCTTAAGAGCCTCTGTATCTAAATAACCTTTGAGTATCCTCAGGGCATATAATCCTCGGCTCAGTTTAGACGATAATTTTGTTATATGAGGTGTCCAGTCAAGAGTCCCATCAATATAAATTCCTAACATCTTTATCTCTGATTGAATTGGTATATTTTCGTTGCCCATAATAATGTTTTCAGGGTAATTGATTGTGCTGCGTTTTGTTTTGAAACAGATAACGTTTGTTTTATTTTTATTAATTATAAGTTTATTCCTTATGAACCAAGACTGTAGGGAATTCATGATTAGGTCAGTGTTAGGTGTAATGTCTTCAATGGTTTTATTTATCGATAGTATACTTGTGTCGTCGGCATAATTTATCATGATATGGTCTTTGTTAATTATGTTATTGGGGAGGTCGTTGATGTATATTATGAAAAGTAGTGGACCAAGTATGCTACCTTGCGGAATTCCCATGTTGGTAGTTGTATATTTTGAGATGACTGTTCCTTGGTGGCCTTCTACTTTTGTTGACTATTTTCTATTTACGAGGAAGGATTTAATCCAGTCAGCTGCAACTCCTCGAATACAATATTTGCACAACTTTGAATATAACATGTTATGATCGACTAAGTCATATGCTTTTGTTAGGTCTAAAAGTATTCCGCACGGGATATTGTGCAACTCCAGATTTTTTATTATGTGACCTACGAAATCGAAATAGGCGGTACTTACATTCCTTCTTTTTATGAACCCGTGTTGCTGCGCACTTAATTTTTTATATTTTGTGAGAAAATCCATTAGCCTGCTTGCTATTGTTTTCTCGAAAACTTTCGAGAACGTTGGAAGGATGCTTATGGGTCTGTAATTTTCGAAATCTTCTTTGTTTCCCTTTTTATACACTGGCGTTATTAATGACACTTTTAAGCTTGCCGGAAAAATTCCAAATTGAATTGAATTGTTTATAATGAATTCCAACGGTGTAAGTATATTCAAGCATGCGTTTTTAATCACTTTAATTTGAATTTCATCCCGGCCCGCACTTTTTTTGTTTTTTAAATTCATTATAGTGGAGAAAAGTTCTTCTTTTGTCGTTGGTTGTAAGAAAATTGATTCCAAGCTCTCTTGCAGGTCAGTTTTAATTAGTGTGTTGTGCTTTTTTTAAAGGAGAATAATAAATTTTTACGGGTTGTTTCTGGTTACAAAAAAGGTAAATATTTTTCAAATTTATTTATTGGCAGAGTTATATTATTTTTTTTTACATACACTTGTATTTTTTTTAGACAAATGTGTGGAAAGGGCAGGGAAACAAATAATTCAATTGAATGTACTTTAATTTACTTTTATCGATTTTCATAAAACACAATTAGTGTTAATGATATTACAATTATTTACAAATACAGCGCCCCTGTTTAAGGAAGGCGAATGTTTTTTAAGGGACAAACAATTTAATTGAATGTACTTTAATGTACTTTTAACGATATGCATAAAAAACAATTAGTGTTAGTGATATACAATATTACTATCAGCTAGGAGACAAAATTAAATATTCTGCGACGATTTGATAAGGGAGAGAAGGCTGTGGAGATAGCAAAGGCTCTTGGTCTGGCTGCAACAACTGTCAGAACTATTATAGATCGAGATGGGGATAAAATAAGAGAGGCTGCAAAATCTGCAACATAGCAGGTGCTAAAACGATGACCCGTATAAGGAGTGCTCTGATGATCAAAATGGAGTCCTTTCTTTCTATTTGGATTGAAAATTAAGTTGCGCAGAGAATACCATTAAGTAAAATGGTACTTGAGACGAAAGCAAAAAGCTTATTTGATGACAAAAAGTAAAGCCGTATCCAACGATAATGCTAGTGGTAGTAATACAGACAAGAATGAAACATTTCAAGCTAGTCAGGGCTGGTTTTAGAGATTCAAGGTTCGAGCAGATCCGCACAACATTGCTCTTAAAGGCGAAGCAGCTAGCGCTGATATAATTGCTGCAGAACGCTACCCGACAGAGTTAAGAGCGTTAATTCATGAAGGTGGCTATGATCCGACATGTCTTTAATTTTGACGAGACTGGGTTATTTTGGAAACGTCTACCTGCCAGAACGTTCATATCTAAAGCCAGGATTTAAAGCTAGCAATGATAGACTGACTCTTCTTCTTGGTGGTAATGCAAATGGTTATTTCAAATTTAAACCATTTCTCATTTATCAATCAAAAAGGTTGTTCGAATAATCTGCTTCCTGTCAACTGGCGAGCAAACAAAAAAGCATGGATGACAGCATCATTATTTCAAAACTGGGTTTCAAGTTGTGCTATTCCAGAAATTAAAGCTTATTGCAACAAGAAAAACTTAAACTTCAAGGCTTTAGTCCTAGTAGACAAAGCTCCTGGCCACCCAGTTTATGTTGATGAGTTGTCAGAAAACGTGAAATTTGTATTTTTTTCCGCCTAATACGACAACAGTCATTCAGCCGATGGATCAGGGAGATATCGACTTTTAAAAGTTATTACCTTCGACGAACATTTAAACTTCTTTTAAGTGAGACTGATGGACAAGATAAGCCTACCATGCTAGAGTTGTGGAACAAGTTCAACATTATGAAAGCCATAGAAATTATTTCCGATTCGTGGGAGGAGGTTAAACCATCTTGCATGAATGGTGTTTAGCGCAAAATATGGCCTGAATGTGTTAACACAATATTCGCTGCAGAAGTTGGTGGTACACCAGTTGTTCGTCATGAAATTTCTAATTTAGCTAGACTAGAATTTTGAAGGTATGGAGGAGACTGACATAAATGAATTGCTAACCTCGCACAACCAATAATTGTCTAATGAAGAACTATTGCAACTGGAATTGCAATTTGCTAATGAAGAAGATGATAGTGACCGTTCAATAGAAATCTCCGAAGAACAAAATTTAACCTCCAAACAAATTTACAAAGCGATGTGTTTGATTGACGAAGCTATGAAGATCTTTTTTTAAAACGATCCTGACAACGGAAGGAGTTTTAAAGTGTCCCAGGCGGTAACTACGAATATCAATTGCTACAAGGAAATTTATTTTACATTGAAAAAAAAGCTGTTCAGCAAACATTGGACCAATTTTTTGTGAAAGAAAGCGGACTTACGACAACAGCCAATATGGACTCATCAGACAGTGATTAATTTTTATTTTGTTTTTATAAATTAATTGAATATTTTATTTTGTTTAAATTGAATTTGTTATTTGTTTTTTGAATGTATGTAATAAAATTTTATATTATTTTTGCTTTTTAAATGTTTACTTTGTTCAATTTTCTTTTTAAAAAGTAGTATTTTCGTTACCCTGGAACCTATCTTCGATCTTTACATGGTTTGCTATAAAATATGATAATTCACTTTGCGTCGTTTCAATTTGCGTCGTGTTTTTTTGGAACGTAACCACGACGCAAAGCGAGGTATTGGTGTATCTAATTCATTCAACTAAATTCTCCTTCGTAATTATAATTATTATTTAATATTCTTGTATACCTAGAATTGTCTTGCTAGTCTTTTCTGTCCAGACTCGTATATCTACTCTGGTCTATCTATTTTTATCTGTATAGTCTTGTCTAGCTGTCTAGTCTCATTTGTATAGTCTTACCTGATTAGTTATCTACTCATTTCCGTTTAGTAATATCTATTTAGTAAAATGCATTTAGCTTTGTTTCTCTCCATGGCAAACATTAATGGGGGTAGCTGTAGAAACTTTCCATTTCCTTAAATAGAGTTTTATAGCACAAATATCCACTATATAGTAAATTGTCCGACTATTTGTCTTGTCTATGTTTGGGAAAACCCATAATTATTTAATATTTTCCGACGAATTCTGAATAATTAAAATTTCCTTAGATTACCCAAAAAATGGAACATGTGAAGAATTAATTGAAATCAAAAGTTTTTACATTGCATTCGCTGCAACGGCATTATTGAAAATATTATAGACATACAAAGCTATAATTATTTTTCTATGATAGCTCAAACAAACGCGTCCTTGACTCGAAACGCGATTTAAATACAAAGAAAAAATTTAACTCGCACATATTTATTTTTCCTACTTAGAAACACAATCGCCAGAAACTATAAAAACATACGTTTTCCATTTAAAACCAATTTTCCAGCAGTTTTTATTTTTCTCTATTTCTTTAATTACAATTAATTTCTAATTCAACCTTGAAAAATATATAAATGTCCGTCCCATGCAAACACAAATAAAATAGATGAAAATGAAACTTTCCTAAACGATTAATACTATAATAATAATAATAGATTAATTGAATAAACTATGTCATTTGTTATAATTTTCCACTGAATAAATGAATTGAATAACAGTGAATGTCGAATGCAAAAATGTATTTATATTTTTAATATAATTTCCTTTAAATAGAAAAGAAAATTTGATACTGCTTATATACTAATTATTTTATGAAATATTTATTGAACTTTAGCCAAACACAAAATAAAAATTTAAAAATTTAATTTATCAGCTCAGTTTAGTTGCAAATGTATGCAATATTTTTTCCCCAATTTTATTAATGTCAAGTGATTATAATTTAATTTCAATTTTTTAAATATTAAAAATGTTGTTTTATTACGAAGTAATAAAACCAAAATATTTAAAAATTAATAAAATTAACTTGTTCATTTGACATTTCACTCTGCAATATTTTATTTTACGAGAAAAATTTTACATTTATTTAATTTAATTTTCTCTTTTTGCACATGTTGCATTAACGAAATTAATAGCATTAAAAATAGGATGTGGCTATTTATACATACAGTATGTATACGCAATTGCCTATTTATACATACAGTATGTATACGCAATTGGCTATTTATACATACAGTATGTATACGCAATTGGCTATTTACACATACAATTTGCACTCGCAATTGACTATTTGCACATTCTGACTGTATATACAAATATTGGAGTTACTATTTTGGTAATAACTATACAATTATAAGTAATTATAGTTTTATTTATTAAAGCTCATTTAAAATCTTGCGCAATAAACTCATACATAAAATTCAAGGTATCACTAACTCAGTGAAATATAGGTTTAAATTACATTTGAAGTAGGTAAAATATGGTATAAAAAAAATACAGATATATCATTTTTTATTCTGTTTTTTTTAAAGTGGTGTGCTTGGTCTTTATCTTTGGACGTCCTTTGGATTTTATTTTATTTTATATTTGAATTGTAAGTTTTTATATGATTGATTTGAGGGGCTGACAGGGCTGGATTGACTCGGTATTAGACCGAATTTGTTGTTCAGGTTGTTCTCGTTCAGTTGCACTAAGCCCACTACTCTCAAGTTCATTTTCAATATAATCATTAATGTTTACATTTATAACATCTGTATCCATATTTAGTGCATTTTCAGTTGAAATATATCTTGCATGAAAACAAGTTTTTGAAAATATGTAAAATTATTATATTTTCTTATCAAAAGAATATGACGACGTGGTGCACTAAAAAAATCCAAAATGGATACAAACATGTTTCCACCGATGTATTATAAAAAATTGATATTTTGCTATCAATATTTTCCTGAATGCCATTGTTTTCAATTCTCATTTTGGACTGAAATAATTTTAAATGTCTATGAAAAAAATTGATTGCTGTCTCTGTGAGGGCTTCAGAACATCCTTCAAGTATATTTCTTATTTCGATATCACTATCCGTAATTTTAAAAACTTTTTGTTTATTTTTCGCTAATTTTATATTTATTCTTGTATCAATACAGTTTATGATTTCCATAATACATACGTAAATTATAGGAAAACTATGATATTTAATTTGTATGTATTGTTTAAGAGTCCAAAATGATCATTCAATTCTGTTTGTTATAGTGCCTCGCACTAATGGTAAATGTTTTCTGCAATTTCCAACAATGTACCCACATTTCTTTACAACTCTCCCAATTTTTAAGGAATTGTTCCTTATGTGTTCAATATTTATCTTTTGTTCCTATAAAAACTTGTACATATTTACAAATTTCCAAAAAATCATTTTCTGCTCTTCATATTCTCCATATAATTGGTAATACAAGCATTTCTTGAATTCATACAATAATTTATGCTTCTCATCAATTATTATCATCAACAAAATTTCATCACGGAACACTAACAGAAGAAGAAGTAATTAAATACCTAAGTAATAAAGGGTTCACCAACATACAATGCATGAAACTGAATTCAAAATTTCCAGAAGCATACTCATCTTTTAAAATCACGATTCCCTTAGAACAACTAACTGAAATAAAATACCCTGAAACATGTCCCAAATACGTACGCGTCAACCGTTTTTTTTTTACCCCAAAGCTAAGAAAACCAGCGACTACATAATAAATAAGCCCAATATACAAATAGTTCCAGAAGAAAATAACAACTTATCTTTATACATGAATATCCAAAGCTTAAAAGAAAAAACAACCAAATCGAAATTTTAGTTGATTTGAAACCAAATTTTATATGTTTGACCGAGACATGGCTAAATAACACAATGTCCACACAAATAAGAATAGATGACTGAAGACTCACTTATCAGCTCATTCCTCCGCAGAGTTACCACGGGGCGGGGTAGCAATCTGGGCCAACAAAAATGATATGTAGTTAAATGTAAAGAAATTTCAAACCTAATGTCGATAGAAAAACAAATAGAAATATTTGGGATCCAATGGATAAATTCGATAAATAAAATTAAAATTAAACTAGTTTGCTTATACAGACCCCCGCTAGGATCCCTAACCACTTTTATGACATTGTTGGAAAAGAACATGGAGAAAATTTTCAACATGCATGACGAAATAATAATAGTAGGAGATTTCAACATCCATTTCGAATCCAATACCAAAGAAAGATTCTATCTACTAGAACTCATGAGAACATATGGACTTAAAGATCAAATTTTCCAACATACACGAGTAACGCAAACATCAAGCAGCATTATTGACAATATTTTCACTCAAAAAAATCCAAAAGGAATCTCAGTTCATGATACAATATTATCAGACCACAGATTCATTCTCCTTGGCGGAAACAGACAACATCATTTAGACTATATGAACACAATATGAATTCAAAGGAATCTTTAGCGAAACGAACAAATCTAAATTTAAGTTAGCCTTACAGGAAGAATCTTGGGAAAGCAACTTAAAAAAAGACGACTGCTATGAGGAAACAACAGAATTCATAAAAATCTTCAAAAATATTTTTATAAAGCATTCCCAATAAAAAAAGTTAAAATTATTACAGAACCATGGATAACGGAAGAAACCAAAAAGTCAACCAAAGAACTTCATAAGCTATACTCCATACAAAAAAAATTAGATCTAAAAAGTGACTACCAGAACGCGAAGAAAAAACATAAGAGACTGATAATTCAAACAAAAAAGAAAAGTTTATAATGATAGAATCAATAACGCCACAAATAAACAAAGAGAATTATGGCGTATCATTAACAAGGTAAAGAGCAAACAGAACCTCGAAGAATCAAACACATTAATAGATAACAACCAAATCATCTTCAATGAGGAAGATATAACAACAAAATTCAACATTTTTTTTTAAAATGCACCGAAAAAATAACGAAAAATACCGATAAATATTAATTATGACCATATCCCCAAATTATATAATAGCATGTTTTTGGCAAAAATAACCGACTCAGAAATTACTCTCATATTACTGAGATTAAAAAACAACAGTGCTGGATCAGACAATCTGCCATTCAACATCATAAAAGAAGTATTACCAGAATTGACACCATCAATTTTAGACATTGTGAACTGTTCATTCAAGACAGACACTTTTCCCGAATGTTTGAAAAAAATTTAATGTGGAATCACATTCTTTATATCAAAATACAAAATAATTTCGAATCAACAACGTGGCTTTAGTAAACAAACGTGGCTTTCGTTGACAAATCAACAATAACAGCAATAGAAAATGTATATGTTACAGTCAAAGCGTTAACTCAGTCGCTGCATACAGTCACTTGTAAAAGCATACATTAACTGAATCGTTCAGACAAAGTATACATAAATTAATTTAGGAATATTACGAAGAGTTAAAAATCACCTATAACTATATTAACAGAAACGACTTCTACAATGAAGTAGTTGAATCTTATTTTAGATAGGTTAGTTAATTTATAATAACTAAAATTTAGTAATTATATAAATAAGTGAATTAATTTAAAGGTATTAATTTTTTTCCTTGCTAACAGAATATGCATAATTTTTACATTTTAAGATTAGAAAATTGAAACCAGATTCAAACTTTAACTAATGCCCCGCCGTGAAAGTATTCATTATCGCGGTGTTCTATACTTTAATTGGATATATTATGCATCTTTATTTTATTTTGATTACTTTGATACTTTGTCAAAAAATATACGTAGAAGTATACATTGACTGGTTGATGTATACACTAACTGAATTTGATACTTCAGCTGTAACATATACACAAAATTAATTAATGAAATAGACAAAGGAAACTGCGCAGTGGGACTTTTCTGTGATTTTTCAGACATTTGACTGTGTTGCTCACAATACACTACTAAAGAAAGTATGGACTATGGATTTGGAGACAAAAACAACGGCTCCAATTGGCTCCAATCCTATCTAGCAAACCGAAATCAATTTATCAAAATAGGGAATACTAGATCGAGTACAACAAACACATCAGCCGGGGTACCACAATGAACCATATTAGCCCCACTACTATTTGCGTTATACACAGTTTACCTTATCCACTACATTGGAGCTGATAACTGTATTATGTACGCAGACGACACTAGCATAATCATTACAGGCTCGCCAATATAAGAAATCGAAAGTAGGTACAACCAAGCAGATATTAGACAAATTATATCAAAATAAATGATTATGATTACATGGCGTTGCTGTATCTTAATCATTTTTTTTTTGTTTGCCATAATATCCATATTCTTCTTTACCTATTGTATCATTATGATTAAGTGACATTTTTATTAATGTCCATTTTGTATTTTACTTTTTATAAACTTTATTCTACTTTTTATAAAAAATCAACACTATATCCGGTACAGACTGAAAGCAGACTGTATGTATAAATAGCTAATTGCGTATACATACTGTATGTATAAATAGCCAATTGCGTATCCATACAGTATGTATAAATAGCCACATCCTTAAAAATATATGAATTTCATAAATATGTTTTAGCTATATTTTATTATACAATTCTAAAGATTATAGATAAAATAAAGAATAAATTTTTAATAGTCAATTCATTAGTTTAATTGTTTCGTTGTTTCCCTTTGCTCCGGAAAATAAGTAATTTGTGAGAGATATAAAACGAAACTAAAGTCAAAAATTGTACAAATAGTGACCCTTTTTAGTGATTTGTGTTTTGGTAAGAAAATATTATGCGAAGGGACCAAATTTAGTGTTAAATTACAAGTCGTTGAAGTTGACCATATGTCATTCTGACATATCAACCGAGAGACTTCCGGTATAAGGAGTCACGCCTATACCAAGTGCCAATGGTATCCCTGGATGACAGATGAGGGTATAGGGCTGGGGCACTCTGTTGTCCAGGGAGTGAGAAATCACCCCCAAAGGTTAGACCGAATGTCTGCCGGGATAAGCAGACACCTCATGTTGGCCAACAGCTCCGGGTGGACGAGCTGACAAGAGCGGGGGCACCCTCTTGTCCTTGGGATGAGAAATCGTTCCTAAAGGCGGATGAGTCAAGAAATGATCAACGGCATGAAGATGCAGAAGGCAACGGGAAACCACTGCAGTAAAGATCCCTTTGGATATCCCTAGTAAAATCATCATCGTGGTTAATATCGAGATTAAGAAATATACCGAAGAAAAAAGTCCTCCAAACAGATCTCCGGGGAGGACAGTTTTGAAAAAAGCCATGAAAATAAGTACATGGAATGTTAGAAGCTTCTTTAAAGCTGGCAAAATTGATAATGTAACAGCAGAGATGCAAAGATTGAAACCGAATATACTTGAAATAAGTGACTTAAGATGGCCAGGAACTGGAATCCATCACACAGACGAATCCGTTCTATATTTCTCAGAAAGTAAAGATAAATCTAATAAATATGGAGTTGGTGGATAAAATGGTGGATACAAATATACATAAATTAGTGACCAGCTTTATCCCCTACTCAGACAGAGTTATGCGGATTCAGATGCCTTCGCATAATAGAAACATTAATATCATACAGATTTATGCACCAACAGCGGATAAATCTGACGACGAAATCGGACAGTTTATGCAGAAATATACACGGTGCTCGAAAGCACCAAAGAACAAGATATTACTATCGTCATGGGGGATTGTAATGCGAAGGTGGGTGAAGGATCAGTAGATATGGACTTCGAGAGAGAAATGAAACAGGCGACAGATTAACAGAATTTTGCCAATCAGAGAAGCTAGTAATAACTAATACCTATTACAAACTGCATAAAAGAAGACTATATACCTGGAAGTCTCCACAACATAATGAAGAAAAAATAGTAAAAAACCAAATTGATTATATACTCATAAAAAAGGGATTCAGAAATGGGAAAACAGCAGTTGAAACCTACCCAGAGGCAGACATCGCTTCAGACCACAACCCAGTAGTCGCCCGATTTCACATCAAATTAAAACAAATAAAATCTTAAATAAAGAATCACTCTCGTGCTAGCCGTCGTAGAGAACAGACGGACGTATACGCGCAGAGAATATTAAATTCCCCTATTGTGAAATAGAAATATACTATAAAAATCAGTGCTGCTGTGCTATCAAGATTTGGTAGCATGGCGGAAAAAAGTGGCGGCAATAATCCGGAGCAAGACATGGACATGCTGGACATGTTATAAAAGGACGACACCTCGAATTTTAACCATCACCTACAAACGAACCAATTGCCCTCTACGTCATTCGCAAGAAGCCATGAAAGAGATGACATAGGGCTGATACTCAGACGAACGCCGAACACTAACGTCCCAGGAAAATTACCCTCTTGGCAGGTATTTCACGCAAAAAAACGCCCAAGAATGGACTCTCCTGATAACGAGTCAGGAAGCGACCCTCAGCCACAATATATTAGCACCCAAAATAGATTTTCTGTCCTCACCCAAAACCCAAAGGTGACTGACAATGTAAACACATCGGACAATCAAAACAAAAATCAGCAAGAAACAGCAAACAACAGTAGCGAATCTAAGCCGCCTCTTACATATTTATACCAGCAGTGGACTCAATAAACGCTCTAACCGCAACACTAAGCGAAATTGTTCCAAATGACAACTATACATACAAATCCATAAACAACGATGGCCGCCAACTGAAAATCCTGGCCAAGAGCACAGACGCCTTCAGATCAATTGCACAAGTTAGTCGAAATAGGTGCCTCTTATCACAACTATCAACTTAAACAACAACGAGCCTTCAGAGTCGTAATAAGATCACTGCATCCCTCCACCTCTCCCAACGATAATAAAGAAGAAATCGAAAAGCATGGCCACCAAGTGAGGAATGTAATGAACATCAGACAAAGCAGAACCAAACTACCGCTCCCGCTATTCTTCCTAGATCTCGAACCTGCCAATAACAATGAAGATATCTATAAACTAGATCTCCTTCTCCACGCAAAAGTACAAATCGAACCCCCCAAAAAAAGATTGGAAATAGTGCAATGCACCAGGTGTCAAAGATACGGGCATACGAAAACCTACTGCCGCATGCAATATAGATGCGTGAAATGCGGAGACGACCATAGTACTGCAAACTGTAGAAAACCGAAAGACACCCCTGCCAGATGCGCACTTTGTGATAAAAATCACACAGCTAATTACAAAGGACGCCCTGTATTCCGAGAAATGATAAAAAAAGAAATTCAAACTCCCAGAAATCGCACTGGCACCGATCAATAACCAATAATACCCGAGACCCCGTAAGTCAATAATCACACAAGCTATGCGGAGACTGTAAGGCCAAGGCCAAGCGCTGATACAAATAACAACAACACAACAAATATAGAAATATCATCGTTCCTTATAAAATCTTTCCACGAATTTAAAGCCGCCTTCAAACAACAAAACGAACTTTTAAACACAATGCTACAACTATTAACAACAGTACTTTCGAAGTTCGCCAACACAAAATAAATCACTTTTACAGTATAGTCGTATGGAATGCAAATGGCTTGGTGCAACACCGCCAAGAAGTTACAGCATATTTACACACAAACAAAATAGATGTTATGCTGATCTCCGAAACTCATTTGATTGCTAGAAGCTATCTTAAAAATTCGAGACTACAATATATATGAAACACAACATCCCGATGGCACGGCTCATGGTGGTACAGCAATTATTGTCAAAAAATCGATTAAACATTATGAATCAGTTAAAAGCGGCAAAGATTATTTACAAGCAACTTCCATAGTCATCGAAGACTGGAAACACGGACCCATAACTGTAGCAGCCGTGTACTATCCCTCAAAGCACGTAATAAAAAAAATGTTCCTGGATTTTTTTGTAGTCTGGAGTCTGGGACCGCGCTTCATCGCAGGAGGCGACTTTAACGCGAAGCACCGGTTCTGGGGCTCGAGGCTAGATACTACAAGAGGGCGGGAACTTTATAAAAGCCTGTACGAGAAAAACTACGATCAATTGTCACCAAGGGAACTCACATACTCGCCCACAGATGTGAACAAAATATAAGATGTCCTAGATTTTTTCGTAACGAAAGGAATAGTCAAGAGCCATACACTAATAAGAGCCGATTTAGATCTCTCATCAGATCATACTCCCGTCACTTTGACTAGAGTTTGACTAGAGTTCTCTTCCGGCACCCTTCCCGATTACCGTTTTCTTGTTATATAGGAAGATAACAAGAAAACGGACTGGAAAATGTTCCAAGACATAATAAAAAGCGACATCAACCTGAAAATGTGCCTAAACAATGGCGACAATATTAATGCAGCCAGTGACTATCTAACAAAACAAATACAAGATACAGCTCGGCAAGCCACACCCCAAATAGAAACAGAAGCTCGCGAGAACTTCTATCCGAGAGAAATAAGAGACAAAATAGTCGAAAAAAGAGAGTTGAGAAAAAAATGGCAGGTAACAAAAAATCCCATAGATTCAACAAACTTTAATAGAGCTATCCGAGAGCTAAAAAAGTCAATAAGAGAATTTCAGAATGAATCTTTCCAATATAACCTACACAATCTAACAAACACGGCGGACACAGACTTCTCACTATGGAAGGTGACAAAACGAATAAAGCAGCATAAAGTCCACCTATAAAAAATCCAGATAACAGCTGGGCCAGAAGCGACGCAGAAAAGGCAGAGGTATTGGCTAATCACCTAGCCAACGTTTTCAAACCGTATCCTACAACTCAAAATATACCCGAAATACCTGAATACCTCGAGACCCCACTCCCAATGCACCTACCGATACAACACACCTCGCCAAACGAAATTTGATACTGTATAGTAAAATAATTCAAAGCCAGAAAAGCGCCTGGTCATGACCTCGTCGATGGAAAAAGAATTACCCAGGAAAGCCATTGTCTTTATAGCCACATTATTCAATGCCATAATCCGGCAATCTTATATACCGTCGCGATGGAAATCAGCACAAATTATACTCATTCTAAAACCAGGCACAAACCCCCGAACGAAGTCACATCGTACAGACCAATTAACCTGCTACCCACTCTGTCAAAATTGTTCGAGAAAATATTGCTTAAACGAATGAACACAATAATTGACAGCGACAAGCTCATCCCAAAACATCAGTTTGGATTCAGAAACAGACACTCGACAATAGAGCAAGTGAATAGAGTCTACAACGCCATATCAAACTCGATTGAGGAAAAGAAATACTGTTCGGTTGTTTTCCTTGACATAAAACAAGCATTCGACAAAGTCTGGCACGATGGACTCCTATACAAAATAAAACAAACCCTACCTCAATACTTTTTAATCATGTAATCATATCTCAACGTGAGAAAATTCCAAGTACGACAAGGACAAGAGTTCTCAGAACTCTATTCAATAGAATCAGGGGCACCGCAAGGAAGCGTGCTTGGTCCCGTCCTATACACACTCTTCACGGCCGATCTACCCATCGAAGATAATGCAACGGTCGCAACGTATGCTGACGATACAGCAATCCTAGCAGCTGATATAGATCCAGCCGCAGCATCTAATATACTCCAAGTACAGCTAAATAAAATAGAGGAATGGTTTGACAAATGGAGATTAAAAGCCTGCGAAACTAAATCCGTTTACAACAAGAAAAGGGAACTGCCCACATGTTAAACTCTATGGTCAGCCACTTCCAATCACAGATGAGGTCAAATACCTGGGAATCTACCTCGACAGGAGACTCACGTGGACTAAGCATATAAAAACAAAAAGAAAACAACTCGATCTAATAGTCAGCAAAATGTACTGGCTCATTGGCAAAAAAATCAAAGCTATCGATGTATAACAAACTCATCATCTACAAAACGATATAAAAACCGATATGGACATACGGTATACAGCTATGGGGAACAACCAGTAACTCCAACATCGAAATACTCCAGAGGTACCAGTCAAAAACATTGAGAATCATCATCAATGCCCCCTGACACGTGACGAATAAACAAATCCACAAGGACCTCAATATAAATCCGATAAAAAAGGAAATACGGCAATTCAGCGAAAAATATCAGCAGAGGATCACCGACCACCCCAATCAACTGGCTTCTATCCTTCTAAATGAAGACATAATAACAAGACGGCTTAAAAGATTCAAACCAGAAGACCTCCCGGTGCGATTCCCAGCCTAAACCGAGTACATGCGTGCGAGTGAATGTGCGAGCGCACAAACAATCGTAAACACCAGGGAGAGGTATCACTGGACACCCACCTAGAATTCGCATCAAACCCATCTTAATGTCAACCAAACAGCTGAGTGTTGTAATAACAACAGATTGCCGTTTACTTATTAATAAAAAATAAAAAATAAAGAATAACAAGATACCAACAGAAAACTTAAAGATAAATATATAAAAGAACAAGTACAAAAATATATTAATATAAAAATGAATGAAAAATGAGAAAAAATACTATCCCAGATATAGATAAAAAAGGGGAAAATATAAACAACACTAATAGACGGAAGTAAACATCAATTGACACCAGATAACACAAAATCTAAACAAAAGTGGATAACACAAGAAATAGCCTTCTTATGGAAGAACGAAGAAAAAACAAAACCAACCCCAAAACATATAAAGAGCTGCAAAGAAACATAATAAGGAAAATCCGAGAAGAAAAAGAAAAATGGCTAACTGCAAAATGTGAATATATAGAAGAGCTACAATCAAAATACGATAACAGAAATTTACACAAAGAAATCAAAAATTTAACATAGCGAAAAAGACTAACCATCATTATAAAAAATAAAAAAAGGAAAGATCATAGTAGAACCAACACTAAGACTAATAAGGTGGAAAGAATATATAGAAGAACTATTTCATGACACAAGAAGTACTAGAACCAAGCAGAATAGGACTGAAAGACCAAACATATTGAAAGAAGAAGTTCTCTCTGCATTAAAGACATTAATAAGCGAAAAAGCAGTGAGACCAAACGAAATACCAAGCGATCTATTACAACTTATAAATGAGGACCAGCTCGATATTATATTAGATCTATTTAATACAATATACAGAACCGAAGTGCTACATCAACAATGGATAAAATCTACCTTCATAACTTTACCAAAAAAACCAAATGCCAGAGAGTGTAGTGACTATAGGACTATTAGTCTAATGCGTCATACACTGAAAGCATTTCTCAAAGTCATTCACAAGAGGCTATACAACAAGCTAGAAAATGGCATAGGAAACACTCAATTTGGTTTCAAGAATGGTTTCAGTACAAGGGAGGCATTATTCAGTTTTAATGTATTAACGCAAAGATGTTTACACATGAACCTAGATATACACGTATGCTTCATAGACTATGAAAAGGCCTTTCATAATGTACGCCATGATATTCTAATATATCTTCTCAAAAAACGAAACATCCACTCGCGAGACATTCAGATTATTGAATCACTTTTCTGGAACCAAACAGTCACGATAAAAGTTGACAACGACGAATCTGACGAAATCCAGACACTAAAATGAGTACAACAGGGTTGTATACTGTCTCCAATGCTGTTTAATCCATACTCCGAAGAGATATTCAGAGAGGCGCTAAGTTAAGAACACACTGGAATCACAATAAATGGTCAGACGATTAACAACTTGAGATATCCCGATGATACTGTTATTATAGCAGAGAATCTTGCAGATCTCCAGAGCTTAACAAACAAGCTAAACGACACCGGTATACAATATGGTCTCAAGATGAATCTTAAAAGACGAAGTACATGATCATAACAAAGAGCAGAACACAATAACAAGACATATTCATCGATAACACGCGTATAGAAAAGGCAACTAAATATAAATACCTTGGTACATGGATAACGTATACAATAGACCAAACCCTAGAAATTAAAACCAGAATTGAAATGTCCAGAAGCACATTTCTTAAAATGCGGGTGTTTCTTTGTGATGGACAAGTAAAACTTGATCTACGTACAAAAATACTAAGAGGCTACGTGTTCTCCATTCTACTGTATGGAATGGAAGTGGACTTTAAAACAAACACAAATAAAAAAGCTAGAAGCCTTTGAGATGTGGTGTTATAGACGAATGCTTAAAATACCATGGACGGAGAAAGTGACGAACACTAAAGAAATGGAACGCATGAACAAGCAACGAGAAATCATACAAACAATAAAAAGAAAGAAGCTACAATATCTAGGCCATATATCCAGAGGACAAAAGTATAAGTTGATTCAACTGATAATACAGGGCAAAGAAATAGGCAAACGGAACAGTGGTAGACGCAGATACTCATGGCTGCGTAACCTGAGAGAGTGGTATGATACCACATCCCAAGAGTTATTCCGAGCTACCGCTTCCAAGATGAAGATAGCGTTGATGATTGCAAACCTCCTGAAAGATGATTCCATATAAAGAAGAAGATTAGTTTAATATTCCGTTAAAAAAAGATTAATTTATCTGACGGAATAACGTCAATACATTCAATAAGGTCTACAGTCTGCTTACCAAGTACCATTTTTGGCAATTTGAAATTTTGAAAGTGGAAGTATAACTTCTATAACGCTTGTGCCAGGTTTTACTAAAAATATTAAATTTTGTTTGAATTTAGAGATTCAATGTCAATTTTCGTTCATAAAAATCTCAACTAATTGTTTTTTTTTTAAAGAAATAAATCAATTTAACATCAAATGCTTGTTAACTTTAACCAACAATGAGTTTTGGTACAATAATTGACGCGGTTTTTATAGACAAAAAAAAATTCAAAGTAGAGTTTATGTTTCTCATATCAGTTATCAAGTTATCATAAACTTTTAGTTTCATATTTAAATTTGGATGATATTTGAATTAACTTATTTGTCATGCTTTTCACTGTTAATTATATTACCAATAAACAAAACTAAATTTGAGTATGATATTTATAGTACGTAATATTTGACAAAAAAATGCAATATTAAGGAACGATAGGAATATTGGCAGAAATGTTTAACTAAGCAAAGGTTTTGAAAAAACTGATTTAAATTTCATTCAAAATAATCCAGTAGCCATGGCAAATTTGAAGTTTTACTTGTTACAATCGAAACGAAAGAAATACACCCGATGTATTTCTTGCGAGATTAAGTCGATTTCGATATTGCTTTTGATTTCAATTCTTTTGTTTCTGAGATATTCTTTGCGTTTTTAGATTACTATTATGCTTAGAATATGGCAACGTGAAAATTATCGACAACTGAGTGATTTCGACACAGGTCGCATTATTGGCTTACGTGAAGGTGGTTTTTCATTCATAGAAATTGCTAATCGTCCTAACAGTAACCAAACTCTAAAGTATGTTGTTATCGAGCATGGTCTACATAAGGTCAAGAACGTTGTAGAAGAGGAAGTGGACGGCCAAGACAGACAAATGTGGTACAGGACGGCCATCTCTGATTAATGGCACTAAGAGATCGACTCTCTAGTACTAGATCAATAGCCGAACAATGGTTTGGAAACGAATGACGTCCTGTACAGTTCTTGTCCTGTTCGTACAGTTTACCGACGAATTAAAGCTTTTTGCTTGCAGTCCTATCGACCACATCTTGTGCTTCCGCTGACGGCTCGTCTTCGACAACAACCTTTGGAGTGGTGTATCATGCGATTGGATTGGGACGTGGAATGGCATAGAGTTGTCATCAGTGTCGAATAGCCGAACAATGGTTTGGAAACGAATGACGTCCTGTACAGTTCTTGTCCTGTTCGTACAGTTTACCGACGAATTAAAGCTTTTTGCTTGCAGTCCTATCGACCACATCTTGTGCTTCCGCTGACGGCTCGTCTTCAACAACAACCTTTGGAGTGGTGTATCATGCGATTGGATTGGGACGTGGAATGGCATAGAGTTGTCATCAGTGTCGAATCCCGATTCTGCTTGAGAATGTACGGTGGTAGCAGGAGGGTCAGACGAAGAGAAGGTAATCATGTGTTTTCTGTTGAGCGGCATGTGCACCAGACAGTGGAGGTCATGATATGGGGTGCTATTGTCAAATCAAATTTAAATTAAATTTATTTCATAAACGATGTACACTAAAATACATATATCATAAAGACAAAAAAGAAAGAAACAGGAATTTAAAAAGATATATTAAAAATTTATAGAAGAAACCCCGATCAAAAGGAAAATTAACCTAAAACTAATAAGAGCAATAATGGGCATGTACAAAAATAGTAGAAATATTGTTAGAACAGACAACATGCAATCACGCGGGTTTACGGTAAATGAGGGTGTACGGCAAGGAGGCGTTTTGAGTCCAACTTTATTCAACCTAGTTATGGACGAAGTAATGAAAGAAACGAGCAAAAGAACGTCTTCATTTAGTGTGGGGTATAGAAACCTAGAACCAATCCGTATAAGGGAATGTGCGTTCGCCGACGACCTTGTTATATTCGCGAGAAATGAAGATGAACTGAGGAGAAACTTGGAGATATGGAACGAGAAATTAGCAGAGAAGAACCTCAAGATAAACGAAGAGAAAACAAAAATCATGGTTAGTCGGAAACCAGATACAAAAGTAAACATTGAGCTAAATGGAAAGGTATTAGAACAAGTTGACACCTTTAAATATCTGGGAGTACGTCTAGATAGCAAGGGACACCATGAAATAGAAATTAATGACAGAATAGAGAGTTCAGCAAGGGTGTACCACAGCCTCAGAAATAGTTTCCTGGGAAAGAAAGAAGTTTCGCTAAAAGCAAAAATGAGTATATACAGAGCTGTATTCGTACCTATACTAACATTTGGCTGCTAAAGCTGGGTGTTAACGAAGAGACTAAAGAGCAAGATCCAAAGTATGGAGATGAAATACCTAAGAAGAGTGTTAGGAGTCACAAGGCGAGATCGCATAAGAAATGACACCATCAGAGAACAGTTAAATGTGCAACCAGTAGCAAAGCGAATCGAGAATTGCCAACTGAGATGGTATGGACACCTCAAGCGAATGGAGGACAAAAGACCAGTCAAGAGAATATGGGAAGCTAAAGGTCAAAAAAAGAAAAGTAGAGGAAGACCAAAGACAACATGGAATCGTAACATAGAGAAAATAGTAGAGGACAGAGGACTCACAATGGTTCAAGCATCAAAAATGGCAAAAGGAAAAAGGGAGTGGAAAAAGTTCATATATAGCGAAAGAAATGTATTGTAAAGTGTATATAATGTATTGTAAAGATTAAATGTAGGAATTAGGATATGAAATGTAACACCTTACACCTTAGGGTACACAAGGTTACTGATTATATATATATATATATATATATATATATATATATATATATATATATATATATATATATATATATATATATATATATTAAAAAATTCTAGAAGAGAATAAAGAGTATCTTTTAAGTTCCCCGCGCTAGAATTTCGTAAGTTAAATTTGACTCAACCTCAGCATATTAGAAATTAAGCAGTTCATGTGGGTTGACAATTTTTCGTAACGCTCGAATCAAGAAAGCCTTACTATTTATTATCTTTGATAACGTATCCCCTGCCATGCTCCAGGTAAAGAACTCGTCAAAATAGAGTCCCAGGAATTTTGTTGATTTCGTTCTCTGAAGGTTAGAACCATCGATCTTTAAGTTCAAGTTCTCCGCATACTGACATCGCTGTGTTTGAAAAATGAGGTACTCAGTTTGATCCTTGTTAAGGAATAGGTTGTTCACGGAGAACCACACCAGCATTTTGGATAAAACATTGTTAGCTTCAATTTCATTTTCAGTCGTTGAAGTTCTGGATATTATGAATGTTGAGTCATCAGCATATAAAATGCATCGACAGTTTTGGATAAATGAGACTAGGTCTGCTGTATATAATAAAAACAAGGTAGGAGCCAGGACACTTCCTTGAGGAACACCTATGTTAATATTCAGCGGTTCCGATATACCAGTTTCAACATATGAAGTAACTTTTACGTGTTGTTTCCTGTTTAATAGGTAGGATTGTATTAAGTTGCCCATCTTTTAACGTATACCAAGTTGAAATAGTTTATCTAAAAGTTGTGGGTGAGACACACAATCGAAAGCCTTTGATAGGTCGGCAAAAATGCCGATGGGATGATTTCCTTCATCAATTTTATTTAGAAGTTGAATGTACAACTCCGAAATAGCGGTGGCTGTAGCTTTGCCCTTACGAAATCCATGTTGTTCTATGGGTATTAGATTATATTTATCGATAAATGAATTTAGGCGGCGAAGAATACTGTATTCTAAAATCTTTTATAGGGTGGAGAGAATAGCAATCGGCCTCTAGTTGTTAAGTTTTTTTTTACCGCCATTTTTAAATACAGTAATTACGACGGCTATCTTTAAAACCTCTGGAAACGTTTCGGCTTCAATGACGGCATTAATAATATGCGTTAAAGGGGTAACTAAAAAGTCAAGGTAATCCTTGAAGATTTTGCCTGGTATTTCATCCAAGCCAGCAGATGATTTATTTTTCAGATGTTGACGGATTAAATCAAATATTTCTTGTTTTGTGCATTCCTCAATATAAGCTGTTTTTTCGATGAATTTTATATGGCTGTTCGATGGTAGTGGGCGTAATGAGGTTCGAAATTTGCTGTGATACCCGCTGAAAAAAATCATTAAAAGTTGACGCTACTTTCTGTGGACTTTGAATAACAGAATCACCCTCTTTAATCAAAATAGCCTCTCTGTAGCGATTTTAGTTAGTTTGCTCATTCATCATTTTCCAAGCAGTCTTTTGCTTGTTTTTAGAAAGTGCCAACCGATAACTAAAATGTTGTTTTTTAAGGGCATATATATAGTTACGATGAGATTTCTTGCTCTTGAGGTATTGTAAGCCAAGCTCCCTCAGCTATTTCTTCTGTAAAATGTAAAGATCTTTTACCTTTTGTCATGCCAATTTCGCTTCTGCTCTTGAGGTATTGTAATCCATGGTTTTAAAAAAGGGTATTTTCAAATCAAAAGGGTATTTTTTCTGTAAAATGTAAATATCTTTTAACTTCTGGCATGCCAATTTCGCTTCTTGCGTGATCCAGCTATTTTTTACATAATGCACTTTCTTTGTGCGAAAAGCTGCCTTGAAGTGACCCTGTAAACGCGCAATAAAATTTATGCATTTATCATTTGCATCGGTGGCAGTGTAAACCTTTGTCCAGGATTCTTGACTAAGCATTAAAAAAATTTTGCTTTGTTGTCATTTGTGTAAATTATTTTGAGATGTGTAGGTACTGGGTTGGTTTAGGTTACTCAGGTTGCTACTCATAATTAATAATCTATGATCTGAGAGTGGGGTATCATGAACGGTGACTGTAACTGTAAGTCCACAATTTACAAATATGCTGTCGATTTGACTCTTTGAGAAGGACGTGATTCTAGTGTAGTCACTTACTTGTTTAGCTAGACCATAGGAGAACAACATGTTTTGTAGATTTGTTTTGTCGGTGGACTCACTACAAAATATGTGGATTTCTTGAAATAGCAATTGATGCTATCAAGGGTTTCCATAAATGTCTTTATGCACCCATTTGGTGGTCGATATATGTTGATTAAAATAGCGGTGAAAGTTTTGCAACGCCAGAAGGCTCCACACACTTCCAAATGTTTTTCAATAGAGCTTGCATCTATTGGGATTTGATCTATGTTTATAGTATATTTGTCGTATTGCATTTTATTCCATATAGCTACACCACCGCCAGTAGTGTGTGATCGGTAAAAATGGCTAATCAAGTTGTAGTCATGAATATCCAAGAGCGGTAAATAGTAATTCCTTGTCCAGGTTTCGGCGAAACATAAGAAGAGAGGTTTTGTTTCAAGGAGTAATATTTCCAACTCGGCTACTTTTCTATTAATTGATTAAATATTTAGATTCATCATAAAATTTTTCACACGTGACAAGTTTGTAGATTTATTTGATTTAATTTAATTTTTTATAGATATTTTTTATCTGGATTATTTGTTGTTAATTTGAAGTCCTCGTTTTTCCTAGGTGCGCTAAAAAACGATTAACGCATGTGTTTCGTGGCCATAATTCTGGGTTAATTAATTCTTCATAGTTTTGTAGTGGTACAGACACTTTGAAAGACGAATATTCGTCTGGATGCTTAGAGGCTAGTTGTTGGCAGCGTATAGAAGAAATGTTTTGATGAGTTTTGATTGCAAGTACTGGACGACATCATCTTCAGTTAGCGCAAGCTCTAGACGATAGACATGTATATGTTTATATATTGTTGCCGCTTTAATTTGTTTAGAGTCATCGTTTGTCCCATGAATAACGCTGGATTTTCTGGGGCGCCGGCGATGTTTTTGTGTCTTCCATATTTCTGTATTTATTAATTTCTTGTTGGCTGGAAGTCGATTATTGTTCATGGAAGCAGATCTCAGTTGATATTCATCCGAGGAAATATGAATGCCCACCGATATGTTGATGAAATGGTAGTACCCTATAACCTTCCATTCCTCCAGATGCTGGAGGACCCAATTTTTCAACAGGAGAATGCCCGTCCCCTCATTGTAAGGCATTCTATGGAACGCTTCAAAGAGGCTAACGTCAATATCTTGCCGTGGGCACCCAGATCTCCCGACCCTTCGCCCATCGAAAATGTGTGGGACATGATGGGTAGAAGACTCAAGCAATTAGCCCATCTTCCACACTAGAAACTCTCCGACATGAACTACAGATTTCCTGGAATGAAACCGACAATGTGGAATCCATGCCCAGAAAGATGCAGGAGTGTGAAACTAATGGGGGTGGTCCAACTCATTATTACTAAAAAATGCCTTTATCATTTGTTTAATTTCTTTGAAATTTTAATCAATTACTACCTTTGACATTACCTTTGACATTACTACCAATAAAACATTTCTGTCAAGTCCAAAAATTCCTACCCCTTCTTGGTGTTGCATTTTTTATGTCACAGAGTATATTTTAAATTCAATTTTTTATTAATGACCTAATGACCAATTGTGAAAGTTTTATACATCTTTTTTTTTTATTACGCTTAAGTGATCGAAAAAATAGATCTGGGAGAAGTCAACAGTTGTTGTAAAGAGCAAATTAAATTAAAAAATTATAAAACATACAACAAGGAATTGTTTCAAACATGTTATTGGAGAAGTTTACTTGGAATAACTCAGTCGCTGATATCAACTAGCTAGCTCGATAGTTTACTAAATCACTGGTTTCTTCAATAGATTAAATAAATCCAATCTAGGGCTTCACACGAGGACGATATTTTTCTCGTCTCGTCTCGTCTCGTAAAAGCGAGACGAGACCGCATGTGGTCACTCTCGCGAGAGCGAGAACGTATGTGGTCTCGCTCTCGCGAGAGCGAGAGCGCATGTGGTCTCGTTCGCGCGAGACACGAGAGTCTCGTTTCTGATCCCGGTCATACTTCTTCAATCTTTGATTCTAATACGGGCAGCAGTAATATTTTCTTGCATAAATTTGAACTGCGGGCTCGGGCAAGTTACATTTCAATATATAACAATTAAAAGAGTAGATTTCGTAATATGAAATAGATGTCGTAGACAATTTCAATTTATGTTCGTTTTTATTATTAATTTTATTATTAATTTTTTATTATTTTATTTATCGTCAACAAAATAGAAGGTTTATATAAACATACATGTATGCTGTGTTATCGCTACATTTTCAGGTGGATAGAACAAAGCGAAATTAGAAGATATTAATAGTAACCAAATAGAAAATGTTTGTAAAGGATTAGTTTACAATAAAATGAATGATCACCTCGTTTTGGACTATCTTAACAATAAGTTCTAGCAAGAACGATATTTGGCGAGATTAGACGAGACGAGACAAACGGTAACGAGAGCGAGATGAGACAAATGGTTACGAGAGCTAGAGCGAGACGAGACTAACGGTTGCGAGAGCGAGAGTGAGACGAGACTAACGGTTACGAGAGCGAGCGCGATACGAGACTAACGGTTCCTAGAGCGAAAGCGAGACTGAGACGAGAGTAATTTTTTACACAACAAACGAGAGCGAGACGAGATTTTTGAAACTCTCGCCCTATCTCGTCTCATGTGAAGCCCTAGTCCTATCAAATAAATGACCATTCTAACCAAAAATATCGACAATAAATGGTTCGATTCGAATATCCATGTGAATATTTAATTAGGGGATAAGAAGTAATACCTGTTATTATCAGTTCTGATGAAGAGGGGAATGAAGTTAAGATATAGAGAAATCAGGTGCATCAGAAAATTAGAACAGCCAAGGAGAATTGTTTTAGACAATCCAACGACGACAACAAAAACAGTTAGTTATATAACATACAAAAAAAATTTTCTTCTTTCTCACAATTATCGGAATTTGAAAAGACGTGAATTATTGGTATGAAAGAGACAGGTTTTCTTTTCAGGAAATAGCTATAACAGATATGAGATACATAGTAAGAGACAGAGACAACATGGTCATATTCGTCAAGCGAGTTCTGATTGAAGTAGAAATATCGAACGAAACAAGGAACTGCGTATTCTTCTTGTTGTTCAAAATCGAAATGACAATATTTGGAAGATAATATTGCAAGACTTTGTGATGCATTCATGTCAGCCACAGGTTTTCGTGTAATTTCCAGGATGACTCTAAATCGCAATTTGATTTCAAAGCATCTGCGTGTTTATAGTCGCTTTGCTAAGATATGAACGATCAAAAATTGAAATATGTAATTCTTGTTCTACAATTCATTGATCAAATGAAACTACACTCGGCTAGTTTCAATCAGAAAGTTGCTAGAATATTTATATTGCATACTTCTCACTCAGGGAAAGTATACTCGACAGATTTTAATGAAAATGATGTTTGCGACCCTTCCATCCATCCATGGCTCTACAACCCGGGGTGGGTCTTGGCCGCCTCATCAATTCTCTTCCATTCTCTCCGATCCTGAGTGGCTTCTTCCCAGTTGAGCACCCCCAGGGTTTGAAGGTCCTTGCGGATATTATCTCGCCATCGTAGCTTTGGGCGCCCCAGTGGTATTTTGTTGTTAGGGGTTTCTTCCCAGACCATTTTAACTAGTCTTGAGTCATTACTCCTCTGGACATGTCCCAGCCATCTTAATCTGTTTGACTTGATTTCTTGTACTACACTTGGGCTATTATATAATTCATATACCTCGTTGCTCGTGCGCATCTTATACCACAACGTTTGTTGATCCCAGACTGCTCCAAATATTTTCCTTTCAAAAGATTTTCCAAAAGATTTTTTCTTTCAAACGATTGAGTAGTAACGTGTCTTGGTCCAAGTTTTGCTAGCGTAAGTTACCACTGGTCTTATAATAATTAATATATATTTATTTTTGTTTGTCTGGTCAGGATTCTTGATCGTAATAATTGCTGGGTTGCGTAATAACATTTATTTCCTTGTAGGATGCGCTGTCCTATTTCTACTTTAACGTTGTTATCTTATGTTATTAATGCCTCTAGTTATCGAAAAGACTGTACGCGCTCGCAGTTGTACTTATCCATGGTAACATTTTGTCGAATTCGATCTCGTCTTGTGTTTCGTGTCATATGCATATACTTCGTTTTCTCCTCGTTGACTTTCAATTCCATCTTTTTTGCCTCTTTTTCGGGTTTTATAAAGGCTTCCTTCACGCTAATTGTATTTCTTCCCACAACATCTAGATCATCTGCATACGCTAGAATCAGTATGGGTCCGCTATTTTCGAAGATGCTCATACTTAGTTCGGTTCGTTTTATCACCTTCTCCAAGGCTAGGTTAAACAAAACCGGTGACAGTGCATCCTCTTGTTTAAGGCCAGTTGTTATGAACCTGTCATTTCGAAAAGGGCACGAGTCAACGAATTAAAACTTTTCAGAATCAACAAAAATATGTTTTTTGTAAAAAAGTTATTGATGCTGAAGAAACTGAATATAGAGGTTGTTAAATAAAAAACATACACCCTTTTTGTAATATTTATTTATTAAAAAAAACAATTTTCATAAAGATATTTTGAATTAAAATTTTATGTAATGATCAAGGGATTATTTCGAAAAAGGCATTAGTCAGGCATTTTAGTTAGTTATTCATCATTTTCTTGGTATTCCTGTTTTCTGAAGTTGTTGGCCATGCAAAAATCTCTTCAAAGCAACTTTGGTACTCTGCTGCGATATATTTTTCAAGTTTTTTTAAATCATTAATTTTCTTTTCCTGAATTGGCACTTTACCAGCATATGCGGTAGTATTATTTGATGGTAAAGGTGGCCTGGTGCCCATCCTCTGTAAAAGTTGAAATTCATCACTGTCTAAGTCGTCAATGGATTCTCTTGTTTTTACAAGACCCGGTCTATACTTAAAAAAGGTGAAATGTGACACCTTGGAAATAGCAAAAGTTATTTTTTTGTCCTTGGGTACTCCTCTGCCATAGAAATCCACAGATAGCACCAGTTTTTTATAATAATTTGGCCACCATTTTTTTATACCTATAATATTTTCAGTTTTGGGTCTTTTGGGATTTTCATACTCAGCTGGTGTGTAAATCCTATAATTTTTTCGAATATGCCTCTTTGCTGTCTCAAACATTCTATCGTTTGGCAGGAATGAATGACCTCTTTTAGGTATCTCCTTTATATTGTTACTTTGTTCAGCTACCAATAAAGAATGCGAATCATGGCATGATTTCGATTTTGGCCAGCACAACCATCTGAAAATAGGTGCAGTTCTTCAGCATCATTGCCAATATTTTCTCTAATGTAATCCAACACAAAGGTGCCACTTCGTTGGGACCTTTGTTAGCGACTCCTTCACAATAAGAATAAAATACGGATATTCCAGTTTTCAGATCATATATGCAAAACTCATATGGCCATAGTTGACGTAGATAAAAAACCTCCTGCACAGGAATATGCGGTAGTGGCAAATTTTGCATATAATCAAATGCAATCTCATACACCTTTGGATTATTCTTGTATTTACTTTCCACTTCCTGTAATTTTTTGTAAAATTTATTTGCTTGTCTTTGTTATAGTAGTGCACATGTTTAACAGGGAATGACTCAATATGCTCCCGTATTTTATATACTATTTGACCAGATATTGCATTACTTCGTGAACCCTCCGATTTGCCTCCATTATCTATAGGCTGCTCATTTAGTTTTAATAAACCACATAAACGTGTAACTTGTTTCTCAGAAATTTCATGGATGCTGCAAACGCTTTCTTGCACACTTTTCTTTTTACATCTATGTATCGTCTATTTACGTCTATCTTAATGTTATATATGAAAGTGAATTCCCTTTTCTCAGGTGCTTCAGGCCTGGGTCGCTTTCTCTGTATTTCTTTTGTTTTCAATTAATGTCTGCAGGTATGTGTCCTGGGCATTTTACTATCAAAATTGTTAACAAAATCGATAGTACTTCCTTTAATATCTTCATTTATAGCTTCCATACATTTCAAATTACATCTGTAAATAAAGCAAACTATAAATATTATCTGAAGCTATTATATGTGGAAAAACATCGTGAATAAATTCGATTTTTCACCACGCCTCCATGTTTAGACGTCCATGTTTTAGCACGCGTCCATGTAATGGACGAATGCGAAAAACGCCCTATGAAAGAGTTTTTTATACTATTTTTTTCTATTTTGGACCTTTTATGCCATTTCTAAATAAAAAAATTGCCGATACATATTGAAAAAGTTGTACCGCACTCGGCGAGCCATTAACGAACCCATATGAGTGCATTAATGACTTCATTATAGACGCAAAATAGAAAAACATAATATATCGAACGATTAAGGAACAATAAACTAACCTGCAATAGATTCCCGTTTGTCTTGGGAACACGTCTTTCCCTTTATGGTTTTTATGGGCTTCTCCAGCAATGTTGGTTTTTTTTATTTGATTATGTTTATAGTTTTCACTATTCCTGCCACCAGAGACTCTTTTTCTAGGTCTAAAAACATTTTCGGAAAGCTCACGATTCTCCATTTTCGTAACTAATAAACTTATGTATATCATATCTGACAGATGCGTTTCGTTTCACTTGAAAGGGGCATAAGTCCAGGACTCGTACCCTTTTCATTACTTTTAAACTTGTGGTGTATACACATGTGCTATTTTCGCATGGAATTAGTGAAACGCTTCAATGAATGGCGTAAAAATGTGAAATTTGAAAAAAGTGTGACTCGTTCCCTTTTCAAAATGACGGGTTCAAATATTTCGCTTTATTGACCTTCTATTTTAATTGTACCATATGATCCTTCAACGCATACTTTAATCATTCTCGTGAGTTTGCTGGGTATTCCAAGCTCTTCTAGTGCTGACCATAAGCTTGCTCTGAAGATACTATCATACGCCTGTTTAAAGTCTACGAATAGATTGTGCAAATCTCTATCGAATACCCAGCATTTTTCTAACAGTTGTTTTAAAGTAAATGGCTGGTCTGTTGTTGATCTTTTCCTTCTAAATCCACTTTGGTATTCTCCAACTATTTCTTCTGCATACGGTGTTATTCGGTTCCTAATTATGTTGGACAGAACTTTATATGATCTGTTAAGGAGTGTGATACCTCTATAGTTGTTGCATGACATTCTATTTCCCTTCTTATGTATTGGTATAATAACTCCTTCTTTCCAGTTCTTTGGAATCGATTCCTGTTCCCATATTTTTTGTATCAGCTGTATGGTATCTCCTAGTTTCTGTTCTCCTAGTTCCCCTCCTTCAGGCATTCCGCGGGGATGTCATCTCTTCCTGCTGCTTTATTATTCATTATGTTTGCGACCCTTACTACATGGTAATCATGGTAATATGTAGCAGGGAAATGACAAAAATAGAGATTTGATTAAATCCCTAATGGGATCAATTCACGGAAGAAAAATACGAATTCTGTGGGTGATTTCCCTAATAAAAGTAAGTGATTTGATCGAATCTCTAAAGTGTTTTAGTGAAAAGATGCAATAAGATTGTTTAGATATTAAAAGTATTTATATAGTAAACATATGCCAAAATTAAAGACATCTTGAATATCGACATACCACTAAACCTCAAAACGAATTATACAACCAGTGTATCCTACCAGTAACTACTTACGGATCACAAACTTGGACCTTCACGAAAGCTATACTTGACAAACTTAAAGTAAACCAGAGAGCTATTGAGAGGAGAATACTTGGGATATCATTAAGAGATAGGAAAAAAAATGAATGGATCAGGAGAAGATCAAAGGTTCATGATGTCGTGCGACGCGCCGCCGCTCAGAAATGGGACTGGGCGGGACACGTAGCAAGAGACCAGGATAAGTGGAGTGGCAAACTAATTCGATGGAGACCATGGAGCAACAAAAGGAGCATAGGAAGACCACAAATGAGATGGAGCGACGACTTGAAACGAGCGGCAGGACTGAACTGGTACCAGGAGGCACATAATCGTGGCAACTGGCAAAATAAGAGGGAGGCTTATACCCAAGGGGTAGAAAACAGCTGAATTAAAATATATATATATATATAGTAAACCATGCATTATAATATTTTGAGTAGGTAAGTATAATTTATTAACCTGGGTTTTTTGGTTTCACATTATATTTTGGATTGGTTACAGGAACACTTATTAAATCCTTGAATCCAAATAAGGATAATATTTCCGCAATCTCATACAAACTTAAAAAATCATACAAACTTAAAACAAACGGAAGACAGCCTGAATATAAAAATTTATTCAGCCTTTCCGGAGCTCTATAACAATTACTGAGTCTTTTTAGGACTACCAAAACAAAATTCTCAGGTGAAATTTTATAGATTTCAGTCCACCTTCGTGGCACTCAACAAAAACCATAAAACCAATATTATTTTTATGGTTTTTGTTGAGTGCCACGAAAGTGGTGTGAAAGCTATAAAATTTCACATGAGATTTGTTTTGGTAGTCCTAAAAAGACTCAGAAATTGTTTTAGAGCTCCGGAAAGGCTGAATATATTTATATATCAGGCTGTGTTCTGTCTGTGTTCTACTGTGGGAAAGGATCCATAAACTTATTGTGAGGGTGTGGAATGAAGAGATTATGCCAAGTGACTGGAGAAAAGGCATTATTTTTCCCATACACAAGAAAGGAAACAAGAAAGAATGTTCCAATTACCGAGGAATTACTCTTCTCAACGCCACTTACAAAATATTATCCAGCGTAATATACAATAGACTATAAATATATGAAGAGGAGATACTTGGGGACTACCAAGGAGGTTTTCGAAGGAATCGATCAACAACGGACCAAATACATCTAATAATGAAATGCTTGAAAAATGTTATGAGCATAACATAACTTTGTTCCACCTGTTTGTTGACTACAAACAAGCTTTTGATAGCGTGTGTAGAGAAGAACTATTGTACCTGTTACTTGCCCTTGGAATTCCTCAAAAACTTATAAGGATGGTAAACTTAACTCTAACAATACACGTGCTCAAGTAATAGTAGCATCCAAAATCACGGACGAATTCCACATCAGGACAGGGGTCAAGCAAGTTGATGCGCTATCTGCTATGCTATTCAACTTTGTACTTGAATCAGTTATTAGAAACCTGCACATAACAGGCCACATACACACAAAATCTCTGCAGCTATGCGCATATGCCGATGACATGATTATATCAACACGAACAGCGGAAAGCGTAAAAGGAGCTACTGCCTCCTTAGAACAGAAATCTAGCGTAGCCAGACTAGTAATAAACGTGTATAAAACCAAGTTCATGAGAAGTACCAGGGATCCAACACCCTGGCCAGAGCCACTACAAGTCAAAGCATTTAATTTCGAAGAAGTCAGAACCTTCTCTTACCTAGGGTCGAAAATAACTAACGACAAAATAACTAACGAATAACAGAATCAGCGAAGAAATCAGTGCGATAATTGTAGCAGGAAAGAGAGCTTATTACGCGAATAAGAAGCTGCTGGGAGAGAAGCTTCTAAATGTCAAATCAAAGTTAAAGATTTATAACACAATCATTAGACCCGTCATAACATACGCGTGTGAAACATAGACCATATCTACGATCAACGAAAACGCACTACGAGTCTGCGAAAGAAGCATATTACGCAGAATCTTTGGCCCCGTACAGGAAAATTGCGATACATGAAGATGCAGAATGAACCATGAACTGGACAGACTAATTGGAGGAGCGGACATCGTAAGGCATGTAAAGGCACTACGGTTACAATGGTTTGGACATGTTATGCGTATGGAAAGTACCCGAGGACCGAAAATACTGGAGTTCACATGAAAGAAGAGCTCGGGGTAGACCACGTAAGAGATGGCGAGATGACTGCATCGACGACCTAAAGATATTAGGTGTGAGAAACTGGCTGCAATTGGTTAACAGCAGGGAGAGATGGAAGGATGTTGTAACTCAAGCCAAGGCCCACCCAGGGCTGTAGAGCTATAGAAGAAGAAGGCTGTGTTCCGTTTGTTTTAAGTTTTTATAAGTCAAACTGAGGTACCAATTTGGTATAAATTATTTGTTACATCTAATACAATCCCTACAATGTTATTTCCATCTAATGGCCTCTAGCTACCATAGGTACTTCCTCAAGAAACTTCCTCCGATTTTCAGCTGATATTTTTAGGTGTTTTACAGCATTTTGCATTTAATCTGTGTCTGCTTTCTTCTTTTTGGCATAAATAGCATAGAATTTTCGATCCAGGATGCACCGGATTTTTACAAATGTTACATGAATAGACTCCAGTAGATACCATTCCACAAACAACACCTTCTGATACAAGTAACACTACAGGTGCTTTAACTGTTGAAGCAGGAGTTGAAGTAGAGTTGTTAACTGGTTGGAGTCTTGTTCTCCATAAGGAGATTCAGTTTCTGGTAGATCCTTTAAATTTAAAGCCTTTTAGGTGAGTAAATCAGCTGGAGATATCAACTTATTATAGCGGAACACATTATTAAGTCTTTTTAAGACTCCAAAACAAATCTCGTGTTGCAACATAACAGATATTTGCGTATTACATTAGTTACAGTAGTATAACAAATTAGTTTGAAAACCATGTAAGTGTATTCCATTTTATAATTCAAAAGAGCAAAGTTGCACTGATGAGAGATAGATCTCGAAACGTGTCTGCAGATGGCTCTTCATTTTAGGTTAAATAGAAAGATCTGATCTTAAAAACAATGTTATGTATCTAGTTTCTTTTTCAGTGTCACGAAAATAAGTCCTAGTGAATAACGCAAATATCTGTTTTTCAACACGAGATTTGTTTTTCAGTCTTAAAAAGACTTAGTAATATTATCGAGCTTCGGAAAGGTTGAATATATTTATATATCCAAGCTGTGTTCCGCTTAAATAAGTTGGTATTATTATATCTATAATTAGTTTAGAATTGGTAAAACCATACAACATTATAGATAATCAGATAAACTTAATAAAGACGGAACAAAGCTTGAATATATAAATATACTCAACCTTTCCGGAACTCTATAATACTAATGAGTCTTTTTAGGACTACCAAAAACAAATCTCGTATGAAATTTGTCAGTTATTCTATAGCTTCAGTCCACCTTCGTGGCACTCAACAAAAACCATAAAAATAACATTTATTTTTAAGATCATGTCTTTCCGATTCCTTGAGTGGATAGCCATCTGTGGACGCGTTTCGAGATTTATCTCTCATCAGCACAGCTTTGCTTCCATGAACAATATTTTGTAAATCACTCACTTGAAAACCCATGTGTTGATTAGGGTTAGATGTTTTTAATTTTGACATTTTGTGCGAGAGACATGAACTTAGCAGGTTATTGATATAAATGATAAATTTTGGATTGGTAAAACCATACAACATTATAGATAATCAGATAAACTTAATAAAGACGGAACAAAGCTTGAATATATAAATATACTCAACGTTTCTGGAACTCTATAATACTAATGAGTCTTTTTAGGACTACCAAAAACAAATCCCGTATGAAATTTGTCCGTTATTCTATAGCTTTCACTCCACCTTCGTGGCACTCAACAAAAACCATAAAAATAACATTGATTTTTAAGATCATGTCCATGACAAATTTCATACGAGATTTGTTTTTGGTAGTCCTAAAAAGACTCATTAGTATTATAGAGTTCCGGAAAGGTTGAGTATATTTATATATTCAAGCTTTGTTCCGTCTTTATTAAGTTTATATAATTAGTTTAGTTTCAACCCTATATTCAGCTGGAGATAGATCGTGTGACATTGAAATATTATTGTTGCTTAACGGTTGATAGATGAAGTTGAAGCATAATAATCAATTAATTCAGATGCTGGTAGCTCTTTTGAGGTTGAATCGTCGTTGTTGTTCTCTAAGGAAGCTGCTTGTAAGTCTTCTGGTGTTAAAATATTATCATGGTCCTGCAGATTTAGAAGTAGATCCAAGTTCTCTTCAGAAACAAGTTTTTCAAGCAACTCTTTCGAAATTGGCTAGATTCGAGTTCTGTTTTTTGTTCTGTTCCAAATAAAGCTTTGTAAGGTGATCGTTTAATGGTCCGATGGAAAGAGGAATACTTTTGGAATTGAACAAAGTAATAAAACCTATAGCCCGTTTTTTGTATCTTTGTCAATTAGCCAAGCACGTAACATAGCTTCAATATCTTGATTTGATCGCTCAACTTATCATTGAATAGGTGCCAACCAATTACAATTTTGAACGGTGACCACAGATTTATTACTTTTTGTCTGCCAGTAACCGTAAACTAAGGGCGTTGTCCCTTTGTAGTACCTCATATACGTAGGTTGTACTCACACAATCTACTTCAAAAAATATTTTTAATAGCTCCATTGCTATTACGGCAGCTCTTTTTGAAGTCGACGGACGAAGGAAGCTGAATTTCGTCGTGTCGTCCTGATAGTTTAATAATCACTTGTAATTTCTATCTGGAGTCTACTGTACGTTAACTAAATCGACTTGTCCACGATGATGAGTCGCTGAATACAATTGGCCAAACAATTGGCCAAACTCCTTTTCTTGGATTTTTTTTACACTGACGTATACTGTATACAGCTTTCAAAATTCGAATACAACTGAATTGGGTATTAGGTATTTCAAACCGTTTTATCTCTTCCTCCGTGACCAGTTGACTCCTGGTTTTCCGGAGTAGGTATTTGGTAAAAAGTTTCCGTTTAAACTATTTGCACAACTGGATCGGAGTCAAACTTCAAATTTAAGATTTTGTAGTACCTACTTCCATAACATCGTGTTTTTCCACAATAGTATGGTTTATGTGTCCGTTGCAGTTTAAGTAGTGGTGCTAATTTAAATTGTTCAACGACTAGCTACTTCTATGCTTTCGCGAGTCCACTAACGTTTTTCTTTACCATGCCGGTTAGTTTAATTAAACAGTTCTTCAGATAAAAATTCGATTAGAATTTGATATATTGTCTATATCTGTATAAAGGGGAGTAGGTAAGAAAATAAACATAGATCTGTGCGCACCCTGACTTACTTTATTTCATTTGTTCACTGAAACAGTTCAGAGATTTGATCAAATCAATTACTTTTTTTAGGGAAATCACCCACAGAAATTCTATTTAAACATCTTAGGTGAATTGATCATATCATCATCTATATTTCCCTGCGACATATACTTACTCTGAATTGAAAGAATCACTTGAAAATGACCTTCAACAGTGGAAACTCGAGTCGTGTAAATTTATGTAACTTCACAAGTTTAAAAACTAAAATTATACACAATTTTATACATTGTATAATATATTATATTAAAAAATACATGCATAACAAATTGGAAATCATATTTTATTTTTTATTTAACTGGAAAATACAAGGTACTAAATTTATTTTATTGCAACAATTTTCCACTATATTTTTTTTTATAATATCCCTCAATTTTATAATTAAAATTAATTTCCCACTCGTCCTTGAAGAGACATCTCTTTCAGTCACACATACAACATACGAATAATGACAAAACAAAGTAAAAATCCACGCCACTAATGACATACCCTAAAAAATCTGAAACCCGTTTTATAATTGCTAATTTAAACGAAAATCTAACAATTTATCGGCGCCCAAACACAATGCATTTTTATGCGCGTTCTGACGCAACACCTCATTAAATAATAATAATAAAACATCTATAATTAGTAAAACTGCATATAACTTACATAACGTGTTTGGTTTTTTTTTCATTCGCTTGTTGGGTTTTTAAGCTTCAAGGTTTCGTTACTATCACAAATATATTTTTGTTGTTCGTGTTTATTAATTTTTATTTTGGCCAACACAAATTCTTTCAAACAAAAAATTACTTATTTATAAGTATTTCTTTAAAATGTGCATGAATAAAAAAAAATAGAAAGTTTCGAGAATTATGTTTTATATTAAACATAATCTGTTTGAATTTTGTTATTTGCTTAAAAACTTGTTTTAGCCTAATTAAGAGTAAAAACGACTAAAATCTCTTTGTTGACTCGACTAGGCTAGGTCAGAAAAAAACAATAACATGTGTTTATCAAACGAATGTAATAATAAATATTTTTGCAGTGTTTTATTGAATTATATTAGTACAAATTACAACAGAACTCCGTAACTTAGACACCGAAACTCCAATAACAACACCACCAGAAAACATTAACCCCCAACAAAGAAGTCTACCAAGCACTGGGTGAGATGAAAAATTACAAAGCACCGGGAGAAGATCCTTTGCAGAGATCTGGAAATATGCAGGATGATCAGCGAAAATTGCTCTTCATCAACAACTTGTCGACATCTGAATTCAAGAAAAGCTACCAGAACACTGGACCACAGTCATCAATCACCCAGTACACAAAAAGCAGACAAAACAGATCCTAACAACTACTCTCAGCCTTAGACATGACATACAAAAACCTTTCAAGACTCATCCTTAGTAGGATCAAATTACAACTTGTGAAGGAACTAGAAGAATACCAAGGAGGTTTCAGACCCTGGAGGAGCTGTCCTGGCCAGATCATAAGTCTCAAGCTAATAATGGATTACAACATGAAGAGAAATGGAGATATTACGATCACATTTATAGACTTCCAGAAAGCATATGATTCTATCCACATTGAATCCCTACTAAAAATTCTAAGGCACCTTACTACACCCCAAATTAATAAACACAATAAAACTGACCCAAACTGACCGCAAACAACAAGTCAAAAGTGAAGTTCAGGGCTTAATTATCAGAACCATTCGAGCTCAAAACAGGTTTACGCCAAGGTGATGTACATGATATAGAGGAAGTCTCCACAACGCTCCAGGAGGCTATCATAAGCTCGTATCATGACAGCTGCGCACAAGTGAAGCAAACTAGGAAACGAGAAGTAACCTGGAGGAGCGAGGAACTTGAGCAGAAAAAGAGCAGAACCAGAAAACTCTATAATAGGGCAAAAAAAAGACAGGAAAGTGGGCCGACTATGTGGCAACACGCACTGACTACAACAAATCAATATGGAAAGTTAAATGGGAGTCCTGGAGGAGGCTATGCAAAGATGTCGAAAGCATATCTGAAACAGCCAGACTCCTGGTAAACATCCGCCCCGTCCGATTAGTACTACCATAAAACCCAACGGTAAACACACAGCCAATGGAAAAGAGAATATGGAAATTCTATTCCAAGCCCACTTCCCAGGCTCTTATGTGATTGAAGATACAATGAAAAATCCTGAATGTCACACTATACGCTCTCCTAAAAGAGGGACGAGGTGTGAGTGGAGGTGTCCAAAGAGGTAATCACATATGGAAGAATTGAATGGGCCCTAAGTACTTTTGGCCCATACAAAGCAGCTGGCCCAGACGGCCCTGTCTTTCCAGCCCTGTTATGGCAAGGAAAAGTAACGTTGATTCCAATACTGAAAAAGCTGTACATGGCAAGTCTGGCAAAAGGATATGTTTCGACCCCCTGGAGGCAAGTAAAAGTGGTATTTATACAAAAAGCCGGACGCCTAGACTACACCCAGGCCAAATCGTATAGACTATAGACCAATAAACCTAACCTCTTTCATACTGAAAACGCTACAGAAACTGGTTGAAAAGCATCTACGGGAAACCTGTCTTTTGGACAGGACATGCTAATCAGCAAGCCTATCAACCAGGAAAATCGTGCGAATCTGCTCTTCGCCAATTAGTGATAAGAATAGAAAAATACATTGTAAAACAGGGAACTGGCACTTGGAGCCTTCCTAAACATCGAAAATAATAAAAGAATGAACCGGGCTATTAACTACCCTTCAAACGCTTCAAACAAGATCAAGTGGCCCATTGAATTTGCCCACATTTCTCACTTCATAGGCACAGAAACCCAGGTGACACTTAAATTGGCATTAAATAATTACACATTTGTCTTCTGGTACTATCGCTCCCGGGATCGAACCTCCCGATTTGTACCTAAGAACCTAACCTAACCTAACCTAACGCTTTAACTGTGTAGATTACGAGGCCCACCAAACATAAGTTTACTTTTCTACTACCAGAGATAGTAGTTTAGATAGATTACAGAAAACCGAGATAATTTTATTAAAGAACAGGGGAAACGATTCAATCATGACAATAAAACAATGGAAAATGTAAAGATGGTCTTCAGGGAGACCGTCTTGGTAAGCTGCGTGATAGAAAATCGTATGAAAGAAAACTTGTATGAATGCACATTTATTTTGTGAATTAAATGCTTTACTAACTGTACTTTTTGTTTTTTATTTAGTACGCCCAATATAGGGTGTTCCAATTACAACTTTATTTAAGAAATAAACACTCCAATTGTAATTTGACTCGAAATAGTTTATTGTTATATTGAAGTACAAAGTCTGCTATTACAAGTGAAAGAGAAAATCTGGCAAATGTCCTCAATTTTTTATTTAAAACTTGTGTTTAAAAATAAAATAAATATTAGTTTATGGTACAAGTGCGTGAAGAAGGGCTTTTATGCATGAGTTTCGAAGTTCAACGGCACGAGCCGAAGGCGAATGCTTTAATTGCAATGAGTGCACAAAAGCCTTCACGTGCACACGCGTATATTATACATGATTTTATCTACGCAGCATGTTAAAATACGGTTGAATCTACAAAAAAAATTATTATTTCTAACCGATATTATTGAAAAATTGTAATTTTGGCAGACAAAATACATCAAATTTCTGACACAATAAGGTTAGAGCGTTGCGCCTCCGTGGCAAAAACTGCTAGCTAGTAAAAACACACAGTGACAGGAACACTATTTGGTCGTTGTTGATGTAATCTAGGTTAACCTAGATGTAATCTAGATTCGGTTATGGTTAGGCTAAGTTATAGTAGAGTCCAGACCGACAGGCCGAGACGACTTGATTCAAAATAAGAAAATTTAATTCAATTTTAATATAAGTCAGAAATTTTATTTTCACTACGTCTCTATTTTTTGTTTTTGCCATAGTAACAACGAACCGAAATTGTTTAATAATAATTTGATTTATATTGAACTTTTACGCACGATTTGAATACTTTTACATACGATTATAATAATGCAATCCTTCACTTAATTAATGTGTTTAATATGTTTATTTTTCTGTGCAAGTGAATTTTAAAAATATTTTTCAACCCAATCGTGGTAACCAATGGAGAATTTTAGTAATCCTGGTATAGTTTGGGTTGGAAAGCATAACACTGTAACGAATACTTATGTACTAACAATGTGGAGATCGTTAATAAGGGCGGTAAACCCACCTATGTAAATGCAATCAGACAGGAGGTTTTAGATTTGACTTTAGCTGATGCTTTTACAACAGGGTTAATCAGAGATTGACGAGTGCTCGACGAGCCATCAATATCAGACCAATAAAAGATTGAGTTCCACTTAGGTGAGGTACATCATGTGGTAATAGAGCGAAGTAACCCTCGGTGTATTGATTGGGAACTCTACAAGGAGATCCTCAGACAGGAAACCGAAGGTCTCCGTCTCATAATAAACACAACAGACGAGCTAGAAGCAGCATCGTCGCATCTAAAAGGCGTTTTAACACACGCATATGAGACTATCAGTCCTCTCAAAAAGATGCCGAAATCAAGGGCTGCTCCTTGGTGAAACAAAGCGCTAGAACGTCTGAGAAAGACGGTCAGGAAAACTCTCAACGGTGCGAAAAGAACAGGCAACTGGGAAGCCTACAGAGTAGCACTTACTAATTACAATAAAGTATTGAGAAGGTCGAAAAGGAAAAACTGGCGTGACTTCTGTGAGGGCATTGATCAATCCGCCCCAACGGCAAGGCTGCCAAAGATTTAGAGGAAAGTCTAAGCGTTGTACTGCAGACGCTTTCCCGGCTCTAAATCAACTATAACTGGTGAAGGGATAACGCATGGGATAATGGTGAAGGGATAAAGCATGTTAACTGTTCAAAAAGTCGCATGAGCTGTGAACAGTTTTAAGCCATTTAAGTCTACCGGACCCGATAGCATTTTCCCGGCAATGCTGCAGAAGGGGATCGAAACCATAGCCCTCTGCATTGCTGAGATATTTAAGGCCAGCTTTCGACTGGCGCACATACCGCTGGAATGGAAGAAGCCCAAGGTGATATGAATCCCTAAGGCAGGGCGCAGGCCTCAAGACTGGCAAAGTCCTACCGACCAATTAGCCTCATTTCCTTCCTCCAGAAAACAATGGAAAAAATTGTGGACAATCACATACGGTGCGGACCTCTCAAAAGAAGTCCTCTCCATAAGCACGCTTATCAGCCAGGCAAATCTACAGTGAACGCCAACGAGGACGGTAACCACAGAGAGAGGCTGCCCACAATGGGGGCGTTATCGCCTCTGCTGCAGTGCCTGGTCGTTGATGATCTCCTAGATGTGTTAACAAAGAACAGCTATTGGTTATGCAGACAATGTTGCTATCCTAATAAGGGGTAAATTTGGTAGTACAATCATGAACCTTGCACAGAGAGCACTTAATATCATCAACTGTTGGAGCAACAAGGAGGGCCTTAGTGTCAATCCGAGCAAAACAGAATTGGTCTCCTTTACCAGAAAGGGGAAGCTGAACTTGGAAGCTCCGACCATTGATGGTCAGATGTTAGAGTTCTCCGAGGAGGTGAAATATCAAGGGGTAACCTTGGATAAGAAACTGACTTGGAATTCGCATCTGAACAAAACGCTCTCAAAAACCACAGTGGCCTTTTGGATCCGACGTAAACTTTTTGGGAAAACATAGGGACTATATCCCAACATGGTGCTATGGTCTTACACAGCAGTGGAAAGACCGATTATCACCTACGGTTCACTCGTATGGTGGTACAACACAAAGAAAAAAAGGACCCAAAGCATGCTACAAAAGCTTCAACGGCTCGCGTGCTTGGGTATAACAGGAGCGATGCAATCTACTTTAACCACAGCAATGGAAGTTTTGTTGGACCTAATCCCTCTGCACAAACAGATAGAAAAAGATAGTCTTCTCAGTGCTCTGAGATTAAGGTGTACATCGCCTATTCAGAGACACATGAAAATAAGGGAACAAATCGGAGAGGAATTTCTGAAGCATCCCTGGGTCACAATGTCTACATAATACGACTTTGACACAACCGTTGAAGTGGTCATTAATGACCGCCAAAGCAGTGTTCAAAGAATCAAACATCTGAAAGGCATATACAGCCGGAGTCACAGGAAGTCCACGGCATTTGTCCAGGCTCCCACGCACAGTGGTCTGGATTTCAAAAAAAGGTGACCAAAAATAGAAAGAAGTTTCAGATTTAAACGTGAATTGGTATTTAGGGGTTTTCCAGGCCGATGATTACGAATTTCATAGAATAATTTTAAAATTCAAAATGGCGGATCCAATATGGTCGACCATTTCGTTCAAATTTTATCGGAATTTCATATAAATTAGTACATGAGGGTTTTCGAGGTTACTGATAATGAATTTCATGGTATAATTTTAAAATTTGAAAGGGCGGATCCAATATGGCCGACTACTTCATTAAAATATATCAAAATTTCATATAAATTGGTATATAAGTAAGTGATTTAGAGTTCGCTGACCATAAATGAAAAATATAGGGATTTTTTTTACTAATCAGTCGCTGTCGGGATAATTATCATGTTCGAAATCAAAGTCAATGTCAATGCTTATCAGAAATTTCTGAGAAACTTTCAGACTCATCATATTCAGGGAAAAGCAAAAGCTCTAGCGCCTCTCATGACAAATTTTTACCTATTTTTTGGTTTCATTTTTCTAAAGCTCGAAATAAGTGAATCCAAAGAGACAAGGAGCCAATGAAACACTAACACTACTATAATCTTCCATTGTATTTATGCATGATTTTTTTCTGGAGAATCCTTCAAGATATTTTTTTATGTCCTTATTTCTGGCTTCCCGATAAAATGTTCCTCCAAACGCTTACATTGAACTTCCAAGTCTAAGTTCAAATCGTTCCGTATGATCTCGAACAATTCTCGTCGAGAGCAGATTATTTTATCAATTTCGCGATTCTAAAATGCAGACAGAAAGCGATATAATATTAAGGCCGGTCTAGGCGCACTTTTTTGCACTACCTTTTGTCTGCGCAGTCTTAAGACGGAATGAAAACGTTGCAATTTATAGAGCGTCCACACGGTGCAGATATATCTGTATATTTCGCACAGTTTTAGTGACATCGTCATGGAGGAGGTACTACTCTGGTCAATTTTGGCATGCTGTCTTGTTAAGAAAAATAAAAGATTGGAACGTCTCAGAAGTATCCGCCGTTCAAAGTGGTCGCGGAAGTGGCTTTTAAAAAGGCAGCACTTTTAAACTGCCTTGGTGTTTCCTGATCATTTAGGAAATATAACAAATCAAAATACCACAGAGATGGCTTGTAGATTTCGTCTTCTCCAGCCCCAGAACGATTCGATATACTAACTTTTGCCAATTCTTTACGTAAACACTTTTTAATTATTTTTTTTACAACTGTCTCTGTGGTTGCATCAATTTCTTTGATTTTTTCCACTAAACTATCATACCCTGCCCCTTTTTTCCCTGTCACTATACTCCTTGCATTAGATACGCCAAATGCATGAGAAAATTTCGTATAATGCAATAAATTCTGCGAGAAAATCTCGAGAACATTGCCGAAGGTCAGCCATTGTCGATCAAGTTAAAAAAAATAGTCATGTTTATATATATATATATATATATATATATATATATATATATATATATATATATATATATATATATATATATATATATATCTTTATAGAAATATAATTTATTAATTAAGTTGCTCTTCATAGAGATATAATATATTAATAATAATGTGTAAAATAAACACGTACAAAGAAACTGAGGAACAGAATGAATAGGAAAACGGAGCTACCGTCCACATGCGCTGACTTGTCTGCACAGTTCATGGATATCTATGCTCTTTAGCTCAGCTATCGCTGGAACTGTACCGTCTCCGCGCAGTTCTCATAACTGCGCAGTTTTCTTGTCTACACGCAACGTTTTATCTGCAACGTGTTGAACTGCGCAGACAAAAGGTTGTGCAAAACGGAGCATATGAACCGGCCTTTAAAAAATTTGTTCATAAACTAACAAACATTAGTGTGTAACATAAGCGTGTCTCGTGCCGGTCGGCCCTTCGTATTTCTTATCCCACATGTACAAAGGCAGCCATAGACAAGATTTTCCATATCTCAACTTCTTAGGCCCCGCTGGGGTGATAACTTTTTTGCTAATTTACGGAATTTTTTTTACCAGAAAAACCGTTATGTAGACACATCTTTGACATGATTTCTAACACAAGCGAGTATAAATTAATGAAAAAGTTATATATGTGAAAATTATGCATACCTTCCTTAACACCCTCCATCAAACGAAAAAGGACACTCCAGTAAAAAGTTACACGCACTTGAATAAACAAAGATATTTCTGACCCGCTACACGTGTGCGCGCTGAATCGACAAGGGTAACTTTGAACTCGCATAGCGTCTCAACCATAAAAGATATTCCACTTTTATTTTAGAATAACATACACAGAAGCATCCTCTACAAGATTCTTTTCAAATAAACTCATTCGGTGACTATCATTTTTTCGATTTTTGGCCATTTTTTTCAGATTCAGACCACTGTGCCACGGTACTACCGGCTGAAATTATAGCCATTGAAAGATGAGCACAAATCTGCCTAAAGAAACGAATTAAAGGAATGCAAATCTACATCCTAACGGACACCTAGGTATCTCTAAGGAATTTAAAAGCCCACAACTTTAATTCCAAGTTAACCTGGAACTGTAAACAAACCCTGAAGCAACTGGTGTAAGGCAAGAGACTCACGCTAATAAAGTCACCGGGTCACCATGGCATATATGGCGACCATGGGAATGAAATGGCCGACGCTCTCGCCAAAAGCGGGGCCGAGGCTCCCTTCTTGGTCCCGAAGCCAACTTGTGGGCTTACAAAGGCCCACTTAAGATAGGGGGTTAAGAAATGGGAAGAAGAGCAAAAGCAAACCTACTGGAAGAACACGCCAGGAAAGAGGCAAGCTAAAATGCTCATAAACTATTCTGCCGCAATAACGCAGCAGATACTAAGCTTCTCTAGAAGAGAAATCAGAACTTTGGTAGACATACTCACAGGACATTGTCCGGTGAGATATCACCTACACAAAAAGGGAAAGGCAGAGGAAGTTGCCTGTAGATTATGTGAATCAGACTAAGAAACCGCTGAACACATAATGTGCACATGTGTATCGCTAGCACATACAAGGCTTGCCCACTTCGGGGTCGCAAGAATGACCATCTTGGAGCTGACTAGCAAGCCTCTCAGGAATATCTTAGACTTCGTTCACGAAGTTGAATTCCTGGCAGAGTAATTGTAGTAGGGTCAAGCACAATAGATCAAGTTGGTCGCAGTGCAGAAAGGCTTTGCAGCTAAACGACCCCGACACAAAATAAATAACACTGTAAAATTATCTGGCAACCCCTGGATGAACATTAGAAGTTTTTCAGACACTTTGTGTAAAATTTATTTTTCAACTCTTGGGATGAACAGAAATAAATATATAATAAACAAAAATTTTCGATTCAACACAATCAATTTTTTTTTTTAAATTGTTTCTACTATTTTTCTCGAATTACCTATTTTTTGTTTTTTTTTTCATTTTAGTAAGCTACCAAAAAATTGCCGGTTTGTGCACCACTGCTCCAGAGAATGTCTTCTCATAATTTTCTGAAATTAAGTGAGTTTCTGAGTAGGTGATAAGGTGTAGTAAGGAGTGACCTGGATCATTATTACACTAAAGTAAAACTACCTGAGAAGATTTAAAATACACATTTTTTAACATAAAAGTTCTGATTTTTTTTTAAGTTTTGGGAATATATTATGGCGGATAAAATAAATTAATTAATACCCGTATATTATAGATAGAATGAAATTAAGACTTTAATAAATAATGAATAATCAATCCTGTGGTCCAGACTGGTCACCACATTTCCAAATACCAATTCGATTTTAAGTCCTCTCACTATGTCATTCTCACTATTTCCAAACTGTATATTTACAAAATAAATCCTTTGCTGTCCTTTTCCTTGACATCAATAAAACCTTTGATAGCATTTCGCACGCCGGATTGTTATATAATATAGAGATCCTCTACGTCCCCCTTTACCCACTTCATGCAATCAAGAATTTCCTTCAAAATAGATCTTAATTTTATTAAACAATACCTTTCCTCTGAATTTACACCCCTTCAAGGGCTCTCTAAAAGTTGTCTGTCTCCTCTACTTTATCATACATTTTGTCACGACATTTACAATTCGCATATTAAGGGGCTATACCACTGTGACACTTTAAATTTTTTTTTCTTATTTAACAGTTCATAGTTTCAAGGCCGTATCTCTAATACTCCCCGAATGGCAGCCTCCTAAAGCGCAACCGCTTGCAGGAAAAAAATTCTGCACCTGCCTGGAGGCGATAAATTTTTGTATTTGAAGGCAATAAATTTTTGGAAGACTTATTTTTTATATTTTCCACTAACAAGGGGACCGTATGATAAGGAAATCGCCGATTCGATTCATTTTTAGTACACACGTAGGTGATGACCAGTAGTATAACAGGTGCAAGTAGTAAGACACAATACTCATCCGTTTCCGAGAAATTAATTAATTGAGGAATTTTTAGTTCGTTCGTCTGCATTATACGTTAACAAAAATTCAACAGGCGAGTAGCGCAACGGTAACAGTCGCGCTTCGAAAGCGCTAGGTCGCCGGTTCGTACCCGCCAGCGGGCTTGCTTTTTTTTCTTCAAATATTTCACATTTTTTACAAATTCATGTGTCTTGAATATTGTTTATTTTGGAATTAATTGTAATAACTGTTTTTTTAGCGGGAAAAGGAATTTTGAAAAAATCATGCAGGAAATTTTCAATTTCTTTTTTTTAATCCCTTAATTTCTACGTTATCTGCATTGCAAATAAAGTATTATACAAATCTTTTGTAGTAATGTTTTGTGTCCTGCAAGTAGGAACTTTTAATTTTCTTCCCAGATTTTTTTTTTACCAAGCCGGATTACAAACTCTTTCCGGGTATAGGATTTTACAAAAATACCCACGTTTCTTGTAAAACATATCAAGATAACGTAATGGATATTTTCCCAATCCCTTACCCAATCCCTTATAATTATTATAAAAAATGAATTCGTAGATCGTACCTGGGAAGGGAATATAAATTGTAACAAATTCGCCAAGAAGATCAGTTATTAGTTTACAGTAATCAGTGACTCTTCAAGCATCTTTCAACATCGACTACGATACGTCATTGGTCATCAAGTTTATAGTTTTTATCTTTCGGTCATTAATAATTGTGAGATGTCTGATTTTACACGTGGCAGTGATATGGTCCCCACCATCGATGGCCGAAGAAAGTGAACCTTATTCCAATTTCCAGACTAGTGAAGAGTGGAAAATACTCTTAAAAACGGCGCTAGTATATTGTGAACAGTTCCTTCTCGAAAATAATAAAATCGCGAGGGAGCCCTCTGCGGTGATGAACGAAGAAGAACATGGAAATCAGGAAAAAATTGTATAGTGCAATAATGAAAACTCTGGCGGAACATATAATAATTGTAAGAGACGATCTTATTATGTTTGAAGAACTCGACGAAGAAGGTCTGTTTGAAGAAGTCGAAGAATTCCAAAATAAACATTATTATGATTTTTTCAAAATTCATTTTCCCGCTAAAAAAAACAGTTATTTCAATTAATTCCAAAATAAACAATATTCAAGACACATGAATATGTAAAAAATGTGAAATATTTGAAGAAAAAACGCAAGCTTCCTGGCGGGTTCGAACCGGCGACCTAGCGCTTACCAAGCGCCACTGTTACCGTTGCGCTACTCGCCTTTTGAATTTTTGTTAACGTATAATGCAGACGAACGCACTAAAAATAATTAATTTCTCAATTAATTAATTTCTCGGAAACGGATGAGTACTGTGTCTTACTATCATCACCTACGTGTGTAGTAAAAATGAATCGAATCGGTGATTTCCTTATCATACGGTCCCCTTGTAAGTAGATCTTTCTTTTCTGAATTTTTCTGAATTCGTATGAATTTTTTCGGATTTTTCTTATATTTTGAAAAATATTTTTTCGATCATTTTTCGAAATTGGAAAAAAAAGGCAAAAAGATAATCAAAATCTGGGAAAATTTAGGCGGATTCTGAATAATCAATTCATTTATTTGAAACAAAAAAAGAATAGGTTTTCCAAAAATTTGTTAAAAAACATTAAAAAAAAACCATTTGTTAATAACTTTTCAACATTATTATTATGTAAAAGCAATGTTTCCGACATATTTAATATATATGAGATTTTTTCAGATTTTTTGTCGTATTCGTTAGTATAGGAGGTTGAGAAAATATAGGCCGAACATTCTTAACTTTAAACGCGTTTTTCTGGAAATGGCATTTTTCAAATTTGCCCCTGTTGTAACTCAAAGAGAAATTGTCCGATTGACTTGAAATTTGGTCTGAGTACTTTTGAATATATTTATTGTACCGTCAACTAGGATATTTTTGATTGGATGAAAATTGACGATTTGGTATTAATAAAACGACCATTTTTTAGGCAAAAAAACTTACTTTTTTTCCATAACTACGCCATTTTGTCGGATTTTGATATTTTTCGGTAATCCTAGTTCATGGTACATAAAATACCTTCTAGTTTAACGACAATTTTTCTTGAAAAAATTATGTAATGAAGCTTAAATATAGCCAAATATGTTCTCAATTTCCTGAAACATTTAATTGAGTACTTTTCTTCCAAAAAATTCGGGAAAAACACTCAAATTTTCAGCGGTCGCGGTGGTATAGCCCCTTAACGACCCAAAAAGTACCAAATCAACATCCACTCATACACCCTTCAATACGCCTACGACACCGCAAAATAACAACCGCTATGATAATAACAACTACGACAAGTACTACGACAAACTACGACAAGTACTACGACAAAATAACAACTACGACACCGCAAAATAATAATATAACATAATAGCAACCTTAAACGGACGATAGGCGAATTACAAGGCTCTTCTCAAATCCTTCCAAATCTCAATTCCTTATTCCCAGCCATAGAATATCCCCAAACTCTCTCTACCTCCACCTAGACCCCATGGACGCCGACACCGCATAAATACTAAGGGCTGACTTTCGACCACAAACTCAACTTCAAGACTGACGCAGCATTAAGTAAGAAAAGCCCAGTGCAAAGATGCAAATCTGTCTGTCCTCAGAAAGCAAGGTAATTTCAACAAAAACTGCCTCAAAAACCCATATTGCGACCTATCACAGATTACCGACACATAAAAACCTAACAAAAAACCTAACCTAACCCAACGCAAATAAATCGACAACAAAGATATTGTGAGTAGCCGAAACCACTACGTTGCGCGTTATAACGAAATTAAGGCACCCAAACAACCTCCTCTACAATCCTCCCAACGACCTCTTATACAGATTGACTAAAATTCTATATATCTCAGCGAGACACACTGTGTTTTACTTTTTAATTTAATAAAATAATAGAGATACCAGTCTCCACCAGTATCTCCATTATTCTATTTACTTATTTTTAATATTAGCGTTAATAAAAAAATATTAACGGCGTATTTTCAAATAACTTTTAACGTGTCTCTTAGAGAATCGGCTTGACAAACAGCTACCAGGCAAATTTAAACACAGAGGCATTCATCGGACAATAATCAACACACTTTGTTAAAAACGGGACTTGAGACACTCTACACGCAAACATCCTGCCAAGACATTATACGAAACATTATACGACGACTAATCACCGCATATCAACCCATATCTATAAAAAACCTTATATATATATATATATATATATATATATATATATATATATATATATATATATATATATATATATATTAGGGCGGAGCGTCGCTATATGTAGGGATTTTTTTTTTAAATTAAAACTCCTGTTTGCATAAAAGTTGTGTCTCTATAAAAGAAGATAGCGACAGTTTTCTTCAATTTTTTAGCCAACTCCTACCAAATAACAATTTTTCAATAACATTTTGGTTGTCATTAGTATTTATAATCCCTTAATCTTGTAAATCGGCTGATGCTACAGCTGCACCTGCCCTATCTGATATTCCATATCTGTCTAGAGTTGTAGCTAACACTGGAAGATTAGCTAAATTTCGGTTGAGAATATTCGGTTGCAATGGGCTCGTCGATATACTGGGTTGTTTTGAATCAGGTTTATGTCTTACACACTTTTCTCAATATCAATTTTCTCGATATTGCAAAAATGAATTCTGGGCTCCGAAGACTTTGAGGTTGAAGCTGCTGCAGCAACCTTAATGGTAGTTCTATTATCTCTCTTTTTTTGTTTCTGTAATTCTACCCGATCAACACAGGCCATTATCATCTTTCTGGACGATCTCTGATCTAGAAGAAAGGGCTGTTCCTTCACAGGTAACTGTAATATTATAATTCAGAATTTAAAATTCAGAAAAAAAGTTCAACAATTCTTTGGTGACTTACTACAGGAATACTAGCCTTTTTCCATATATTTTCAACTTGCTTAACAACAATGTCTGACCCTTCAAACATAAGACAGTTTCTATTAACAGATTTATCCTGCAAGTCATTTCTTGTCCACAAGAAAGATTTCACAACGCATTCAAACGTTGGTAACACAACATAACCCAGCTCCTGATGTGCGCCAAAAATAGGACAATTTACCAAATTTCTCGTCTTTAACGACATTTTTACACGATGAAACTCTGAAACTTGGGTAAAAACTTAAACTATGTAAACGTAAACTTATGAACTATGAATTTATGGACATGTCAAACTTGTCTGTGTGACGTTCATACCCTGACTGGTGTGAATTTCTAGCTCAAACATGGTTCGAGCTTTCAGCGCAAACTCTGTCATAAAACACGAAAATAAAATGTTTTATAATCCGTTCGGGGATTATACTGCCGACCCTATCATAAAATGTTTTCAGAAATATTTCTTATGAAATATTCAAAAAGAAAGAATAAGTTTAAAAAAAAAATTCCTGACTTCAGAAAAGTTCGTATCAATAGATTAATTTTTAACCTTATGAAAGAATTCGACTAGGGTAATTCAAAATAATTTTAATTAATATATTATTAAGCAATTTTAAATTGTTTTCCATAATATATAGCACCTTGTGGGTGATCTCCGATTATATCAATAATATAATAATCGATTATATAAATATATAATCGATTATATAAATAAAATTGAATTGAAAAATTCACTATATTTTTACCACACTTATACGTGTGGTAAATAAGTATATAAGTGTGGTAAAAACATAGTGAATTTTTCAATTCAATGTAAGTATGAATTACCACGTAGTAACTGTCGCAACAATCTTATTCGAAAAATAAAATATTTTGTAATCTGTCCGAGGATTACACTATCAACGGTTTATGGTAGGGAATATCCGGCATCATACATTATGGAAAATACGCGGCGGTTCAAAAAATTGGAGATATAGAAAATATTTTGTATGTAAAATTTTTCCATTGTACAAATTTTTACTACGAGTTATAGAAAAATTCGAGTTACGGAAGTTAATTTATATATAAAATGCTATCTAAACGTATGGATTTCTATAAATATTCGAGTTATAGAAGTTCGAGTTATGGAAGTTTGACTGTATAATATATATATATATATATATATATATATATATATATATATATATATATATATATATATATATATATATATATATAGGTACTATTTTCATAATACTTAAAAAAATCTGTTATCCCTGGCAGAAGTACCTCGAGGTCGATAGGGCATTGTATATTTTTTTATGTTACAATCAATATTATTATTGAACAATCATAATTTATTGTAATATTCAGGATATTTATAAGATCTGATTAACATAAAAGCGCTTATCGTCCATTATGTAGCATCAGAAGTAAGGACTGTATGATTGGTTTTATTTATGAAATACAACCATCTGAGAGTAAAGTAATTTCATAGAAAACATATTATTTAAGCCGCATAACTTTTAGGTTCTTTTAATAAAATATAAATTTTGCCTTGCTTGCGGAAACGGGTTGAGTTTTGAAGACACAATATCTGTATAATAATGAAATATGGAATGATGACATATTAACCCTTTCGCTGCTATGGACTGCTATAGCAGTTCAATTGATTTGACGCCCAGGTGCTATGGACTGTTATAGTAGTCCAATAGATTTGGCGGCCAGATGCTATAGACTGCTATAGCAGTCTACATGACTACATGAATTCATTGTGGCTTTTTAAAACATAACAAAGAGATTAATAAATATATACTCTCTTATTGGAGCGTTGCGTTACCCTGGGTGAAAGGTTCGGGATTCACCCCTGCACCTACAGTCAATTTCTTTAAGAATGCAGTACAGGGAAGATAGGGCTTATTTGACCTTGTTCTTTGATTGGCTTAAATCGAGAGGAAGTTTACACCGCCGAGATTTACTTCTCCATCTCTCTCTGTTCACATACATTTGCAGTCACTGGCGTAGAATCTGGTGAGATGTAATTAAATGAATATAATACTACGAATAATTTCTAAATATAATAGAACGTTAAATTGTACTGCGGCTAATAAGTACTATATTATACAATAATGTTTTATATATAATCTAATTTTTAATTTAAAGATAAAAAAAATAATAATAAATAATTAACTCCAAGTATACTTTTTTCGTACACCAATGCACGTTGAGCTGTTAGTTGTCAATGGCTGCCGTGTCAATTCACAATTGTTATCTGATCTGTTTGTATCATTTAGATTTTTTGCGTTTTTCTCCATTTATTTGTTTGTATTTTATTATTATTGTTGCCATTTCATGCATTTAATAGATATTCAATCAAACTATTAATAAATTACCAATTTTATATTCAAGTAACTATATTTGAATTTAGCGCCACACTAAATTGAACATTTGTCATAGTGTAAATCAGGTTTCTAGTTTGCATTCTTAAAAAAATTAACTATGGGGTCGAATCTTTGGAAACATGATTTTAAAATAATTAATTAAAAATCCTGAAAAATAATTGTAAACTATGCGGATAGCTAATATTTTTTTTAATTTTTTTATGTCTAGTCTTGTCTAGTCTTGAAGAAGAATATTGAGCTTACAATCACATCAGATCAAAAAAGTAATTCGCAGCAGAAGGGTTAATAGTAGTTTATGATACAAGTGTGTGAAGAAGGGCTTTTGTGCATAAGTTGCGGAGTTTAAAGCACGAGCCGTAGACGAGTACTTTAATCACAATGAATGCACAAAAGCCTTTCACACACGTGTATCGTACATTATTTTATCTACGAAGCAAGTTTCAAAATACTATTGAATAAAAAAAAATTTTTGTTTCTTAATATTAAAAAAAACCGGCCAAGTGCGAGTTGTGACTCGCGCATCGAGGGTTCCGTACAAACTTCTAAGTAAGGTATCTTTTTTTTGTGGAGGACGTAGCAAGCAGAGTCAGTTAACTTGACAAGTGGCCCTCCTGAAATCACGACCATCTTAGAACCGCTGCAAGCATAACCTCAAGATGTCGTTGTCGTACGATGGAATTCTACCCTATATTTTATTACCATACATCCCCCATTCACTATGAGTGTTTAGGGTTTCTGGAACTTGCCTGTATACCTATATAGCCTGTATAAAGGTATACTGGGTATTTTTTTTTAAATAACGCGAATATTTTTAAACTTATAAAAAGAATTTATTAATATTTTCTTTTTAGTATTACACTTATTCACTAACTTATATTAAGATCTAACTATTGCTAGATCTAATATAAACTAATATATTAACTATTTCTAGATCTATTTCGATACTCTTAACATTCAGTTGTTCAATTGACTGCTTTTGGGCAATTGACTACCAAAAAATATAGGGCGTACGTGATTTAAGTATATGTAGATTATAAACAAAAATTAGACGAAATATAATATATACAGGATGTTACGAGACTGGAGTATGTCGCATGTCGGTTATAAACAAGCAAAATTTAGACATAATATATACCCTGTATATATTATGCATATAGAGCGTACGTGATGAAATGCATAACGAATATAAACAAAGAAAATTCAGAATAAACAACTTGGTGCAGACACATACTTTTTAACCTTCGGACCTAACCGAGGAGGATATGCTTCTGGAGCCTGACAATACCACTACGACAACATTAGTGTATTTTCATAAGTTTCTAATAGTAAATTCACATTTTTCTTGTAATTAAACTACATATTTACGGTTTTCAGATTTTTCCCTTTATATGTGCTGTAAGACACCGCTTCTTGCCAAATTTCATGATTCTGGGTCAACGGGAAGTACCTACTCTATAGGTTTTGATTCCCTTGTGAAATCGCAAAATATGCGACATAAACGGTCATATCTTTTGATCTCGTTGACTTTCAAGTTTGATTTTTTCACAGCTGAAAGAGACCGCAAACCCGAGTATTTGATACAAATTTCAACTTGTTATTTCTACGCGTTCCTGAGAAAAATGGTCTTGACATACAGACAGACGGACAGACAGACAGACAGACGGACAACAAAGTGTATGTATAAGGGTGTATGTATAATTCCGTTTTCGGTACGGAACCCTAAAAACAATAAAAAATAGATAAATGTTGATTCCGCATGGTCCTAGGAGACCCATTCGCGCAGAAAGAAAGATAATACAGATACTAGTCTCCAACAGTATATCTATTATTTTAATTATTTATTTTTAATAACAGCGACAATAAAAAAAATGTTAACGGCTATTTTCAGTTAACGTCTCTCGTGCATAATCGGCTTGACTAACAGCTACTAGGCAAATTTAAAGACATGGACATTCATCGGAGAATAATCGATCCACTTTGCTTGAAACGGGGCTTGAGACACTCTACACACAGACATCCTACAAAGATATTATACGATACATTGTACGACGACTAAACACCACATATCATCTCATATCACCTTATATATATATATATATATATATATATATATATATATATATATATATATTTATATATATATATATATATATATATATATATATATATATATATATATATATATTTATATATATATATATATATATATATATATATATATATATATATATATATATATATGTATAGTGAAACTTGTCTAAGACGGAACCCGTAAAAGACGGAAACCTTAATTAAACGGATTTTTTTGATACCCGTTCATTATCCCATCTAAAACAACCCGTGTAAAACGGAAAATAATTCTTAAGACGGAAACGGATTTTGTCATATTTAATAGTGGTGGTAGCCAATGCTCAATGTTGGAAGATTTGTCTGCCAATAAGGAAGTAAGGGCTAGGAACTCTCGTAGTCTGATTGGTGTTTTTGCGTCGGTATCATCTGAGTAAACAGATCAGCGATAACCTAGTAAACATTCTAAACTGTTTTCCCGACATAATTCGCGAAAGAAGATATCAACAGCTAGTTTAAACAAAATTTTGACATTAAATTTGGCACTGTTTGTGAGGAAAGCGCGGGTGTCAGTCTAGGATTAGAAAAAAACGAATCGTAATATATATTGAGGAATATAAGCCTAAGGACATAGCAAACGGAGCTGAAATGTCGCTTTTTTACATGCTTTCCAAATATAACTTTTGCACTAATCAATGAGAAATATATCGGTGGTAGTGGGTATTCAAAAGAACGAGACACGTTATTTTTTTGTACTTTTGCTGATGGAAAATTCGAGAAATTCAAGAACTTTTGGTTATGGGAAAATCTTTGAAGCTCAGGTGCTTTAATCAACTGATTATAAATGATTTATCTATTGAATGGCGTGCAAATAAGAAGGTTTGGATGGCGGGCAGTATATTGTTAAGTTAGCTCAAGGATTGCAATTTAGAAATGGAAAGAAAAAACTAAATTTTAATAAACCAAATGCATTTACATACATGTCCATAATTAAAAATTGAGAATAAAAGAAAAAAATGATTAACCGGTGTAAGACGGAAACCTGTTTAAGACGGAAATATTTCCCAGTCCCTTGAGGTTCCGTTTTAGACAAGTTTCACTGTACTATCTTCACATTACTTAACAAAATGTAATATCCCTGGCAGAAGGACCTCGAGGTCGGTAGCACTTTGTTAAATTTTTTTATATGACAATAAATATTATTATTATTATTATTGAACAATCATAATGTATTGTAATATTCAGGATATTTGTACGTGAGTTATGTTTAACATTAAAACGCTTAATGTCCATTATGTAGCATCAGAAGTAAGGAGTATATGGTTTTATTTATGAAATATAACTATCTGAGAGTAAAGTAATTTTAAAGAAAACATATAATTTAAGCCGCTTATAACTTTAAGGTTCTATAAACTTAATCAAGTCGGAACACAACCTGAGTATATATAAATATATTCAACCTTTCCGGAGTTCTTTAACATTAATGAGTCTTTTTAGGACTACCAAAAACAAATCTCATGTGAAATTTGTCAGTTATTTTATAGCGTTCAGTTCACCTTCGTGGCAATAAAAAAAAACAGAAAAATAACATTGTTTATAAGATCATGTCTTTTCGATACCTTAAGTGGATAGCCATCTGTAGACGCGTTTCGAGATTTATCTCTCCTCAGTACAGCTTTGCTTTTATGAACAACAATTTGTAAACCACTTACTTGAAACCCATGTGGCTGATTAGGGTTAGATATTTTTAATTTTACATTTTGTGAGACATGAACTTAGTAGGTTATTGATTTAAATGATAAATTGAGAATTGGTTAAACCATACTACATTATAGATAATCATATAAACTTAATAAAGTCAGAACACAGCCTGAATATATAAATATATTCAACATTTCCGGAGCTCTATAACATTAATGAGTCTTTTAAGGACTACCAAAAACATGTTTTTGGTTAAAAAACATTAATAAGTCCTAAAAAGACACATTAATGTTACAGAGCTCCGGAAAGGTTGAATATATTTATATGTTCAGGCTGTGTTCCGACTTTATTCAGTTTATATGATTATCTATAACAGGGATCACCAATTAGTTTCTTCAGTGGTCCGATTTTTAAATTAAAATTACTATCGCGGTCCGTTTCTGCCTGAGTTTATTAAATAAGCAAATGTATGTACGGAAGTAAAAAGGAATTTTTTTACATATCAATGTGAAAAATGCCATTTCTTTCCTTGAACTATTTCTCCGAAGCTTGGGGCAAAGTTGGTGCAAGCAATTGCTATTAAATCCTGAATATGTTCATCAGTAAGTCGAGATCGAAATTTATTTTTAATGATGTTAGAAGTTTTTTGTTGTTTGTAAGAAGTTTTAAGGATATTTTTTTTAATTCTGGGTAAATACCCATAAATCGTCGGAATTCTCGGCAACATTTAGTCTCCGCATCCTGATGATGAATCCAGCCACGAAGCCGCAAATGTTTATGGCAGTAATACAGCTACTCTGCAGATGGAAATGATCGATTTCCACAGTATTAAAACATAAACATACGGAAGTTCCTTGTGAAGAGTTCTGGTTAAAATTTGTGTGTGGTAATATTTATTACCACACTGTTTGTGGAATTTGTGTGTGATAATAAATATGGTGTGTGTGTGGCAAACATTTGCGGCTTAATTGCTGCATTCATTATCAGGATGCAGAGAGTAAATGTTGGTGAGGATTCCGACGGCATTCTCAATTTTCTTGAAATCTGCGAATCTTTTCAAATTCCGATTTAATTTTTTTCCGACTGACGTCAATTTCGTTGTCACTGCTGATTATTTTATTTAAATTAGGGAAGTGTCGGCATTCATTACCAAGGTCATTATAAAAAAGATCGAGTTTTGGCGAAAAACTTTTTACTTCTGACGTGAGATTCCATATAAGCTTTGCCTTAAAGGTTCAAGTCATTAATATGTTAAAAAATATCCGTTAAGAAAGCAATGGAATCTACATTCTCTTTTTTGCTTAGAAAACTTAGGTAGGATTTTACTGTAATCTGATCAGTGTTCAAAAGAAATGTTTTCAAATGTTCATAAATGCTAAACAGTCTTTGTAAAACGCAGCCTTTGCTTAACCATCTCACATTATTATGCATCAGTAGATCGTCATATGTTTCAGTGATGATTTTGTACAAAGAAAATTTACTATTTTAATCACTAGCACTCTCAAAATTATTATTAAATTTGCAAGAAAGCACAGTTTGAGGTATAATACAGTGGTAGAAAATTCATTTTTCATTATATGTTGCATTGCTCCTCATTAGGTGAACTAGTCCTTTTTTAGTCCCAACCATTGCTGGCGCACCGTCAATATTACTGCTGAAAGCTATTTCAGTTCTAAATCATCTTTATCGAAATAATCCATCATCGTGTTGTTCATGTCCTCTCCTCGGGTTCTTCCTAATAACGGCAAAATAGCCAACATCTCCTCAACAAAAGTTTGTCTAAATTGGTCCAGGAAGCGTACAAAAATAACCAGTGCCTCTTCACGTCACAATGATTTTCTTCTGACAAAACGTGTGTATTTCCTATGTTAGTAGACGAAGATAACGAAATCTGTCGAATAGTATCAACAATATCTTTTTTGTTCTCAAACAGAGCATTGCCCGCCTCGACAAAGAATTCTTTAACTATGTCAACATCAGTAAATGGTTTCATACGCTTAGCAAGAGTCCAAGTAACACGCTTCACCACACAGAAAGACAAAGAAGCCTCACCACATTTTTCCTGCTCAGTCATTGAACGACTCATGATCTGGGTCGAAGATTCATAGCTCGATGCACTACTCAAATGGAAATTTTTCGACAAATTATTTATGTTTAGTATCATAATGTCGTTTAATATTCGAGCTTTTAATTTACGCCACTGTTTGTTGACAAATCAAGACGGCAGCAAAGACAAGATACATTTTATTAAGTTACGTACTCAGTAATACAAGTAAAGGCTGTTTACTTAAGGTCCGCACAAAATAGGTCGGCGGTCCGGATCCGGACCGCGGTCCGCCATTTGGTGACCCCTGATCTATAATGTAGTATGGTTTCACCAATTCTAACTTTAAGGTTCTTTTAATAAAATATCAATTTTGCCTTGCTTAACAGCCGAATGCGTACACGAGTTGAGTTTGATGGCACAATATCAGTATAATATTGAAATATGGAATGATGATATATTAATAGTAGTTTATGGTACAAGTGTATGAAGAAGGGGTTTTGTACATCAGTTGCGAAGTTTTAAGCACCAGCCAAAGGCGAGGACTTTAATGAGTACAAAAAATCCTTTCACGCACAAGTGCGAAAAGGCCTTATGAACGAGTTTTTTATACAATTTTTTCTATTTTGCGCCCTTTTATGCCATTTATAAATAACAAAATCGCCAATACATATTGAGAAAATTGTATTGCACTCGGTGTATATGATATGAGTGCTTTAATGACTTCATTATAGACCCCAAATAGAAAAAATACTGTGGAATACAAAAAATAATTGTTTCTTACCGACAATATTAAAAAATTGTAATTTTGATAGACAAAATACGTCAAATCACTGACACAATAAGGTTAGAACGTTCAGCGCCTCCGTAAACTTGTAAAAATGGGCAGTAACGGAAACACTTTGTTTGTCGTTGTCGATGTAATCTAGCTTAACCTAGATTTAATCTAGATTAGGTTATGGTTAGGTTAAGTTATATTAGGGCCAGATAAATCAAGACATAAATCAAGAATATTTTTTTCATGTCATAAAATGTATTTTCACTACGCCTGTTTTATGTTTAGTGACGCGAGTTATTGCCATAGTAACAGCAAACCGAAATCGTTTAATAATGAAACTTCCTTTGAATTACATTGGACTTTTAAGCACAATTTGGATACATTTAAACACGATTACAATAATGGCATCCTTCATATACAATAATTGACTTATTAATGTGTTCATTTTGGTGTGCGAGTAGATAAAATATAATATAATAATTGATCTTCAAACGTCTATATTTATTTCGAATGTTTAAAATGTAATTGATTCTAACTTTATTAACGCCAATTGAACAGTTTCAGCCAGACATTACACATAACTGATAGTGGAATTCACGGTTCAGTTGAAAATATGTTTGCAAAAAAAACCGTGCCGATTTGACTCGCCCTGTTGCGTGGCAGGTATTTCTAGAAAAATTTAAATTCTAGTATTTAACATTTCCCTGATTTTAGCTGATTGATACAGCAGATTGATTATAGCATTACTGCTGATTTTAGGAATATAGCACTGAGTATTATTGTGTACACGACACTTCAGTAATGAACTAAAACGAATTTAGATAGATTTGGATTATTGTGTAATATATTATGTAGAATATTGTCTTTTTCTAAATCTAGTTTCTCAAACCTAATTTATCTATATAATATTGTTTAATTACATAAAGACTGGAAATATGTATAAACCAGTCGAAACTAGTTAGGTCAAACTAAATAGACACTCTTTTAAGAAGGCTAGATACGATATAACTTAAAGATATCGTATCAAACTTATTAAGAAATTATTTGTAATAATTAAAAAAATCATTTTGCTTTCTAGTTTGATTTAATATATAAGTTTATTCGTAGTTGTTTCATTCTAAGCAGTGTATGGTTTCATTTATTTGTTTTCTTTTTGTTTTCTTGTTTATTTAGTCTGTAATAGAGGGTATTTGGTTTCTAAGAATTTTTTAAATTTAGTAATTATTTTAAATATAAAATTTTTATTTCTTCTTATTAACCAGATATTTTTTTAACAAATCTTAAAATTCAAAAAAGTAACAACATATACATAAAAAATAAAAGGTTTAATACAAAAATATATGCAGACATATCTAAATCTAGATTCGAGAGTAATGAAAGATCTTACCTTATTATTTAAATAGAAAATGGAAATGTCGTAATTTAGGATATATAGAATTAACCTCAGTCAGGCTATGTCTTTTTATAAGAAACAGACAAAGCCTAGGAGAGGCTACCTCTTATATCCTATTTCAAAAATATAATCCTAAACGACTTTCTCGCACTCAAATACACAGTTACATTTCGGCATGCAATAAAATAAATTGTACAAAAATATGAAATGAAATTATTAATTTGGGCACTTGCACTGACAACAGATTAGCGCGGAATGTGTTGTTGATGGAAAACCTCTCTTTATTTATTAATGATACTTTTATATACGTGCGGAGGTTGTGGGGATAGGTAAATCAGATTGTCATAGCACTACTACAGCTCTTGCTGTTTATGTACTTTGCACTCGCATGACATGCTTAAAATATAATTTACTAAAAAATATATGTAAACCGATAGGACATTTAAATATTACGACATTTTAATTGCTTTTTTTTATAATAGAATTTCAATGCTATCTAGTTGCTACTGTTGAAAAGAATAGAGTAAAATCTTATTTTTTATTCCCAAAGAATATTCATTAATATCATTAAATTTCAGATATTTAAGTTCATTTAGGTTATTCCATTGTCCCACATTTCCTAGACTCTACTGTTAAATCAAAATTGATTGCACTACCATTTGTTATATCTAGACAAAATTGAAAAAATAAACAAAACTTGTCTATTAAGAATGAACTTGTATACTTTCTTTTATATTATCGCTTGTATGTTCGTTTAAGTCTTGTCAATCCATAACAGCGCCAGCGATGGCCAGCCTTTTCTAAACAGAGAGCTACATAATTAAGATTAATTTGACTAGAGTAGTTTGGTAAGATTTATTTATACAAAAGTTATAATGGATAACTTTATAATATAATGCAGACAGAATTAGATGGGTAAAACTAGGCAGAAAGGGGTAAACATACAAAGTCAGATAGGCAAAAGTATGCAGATAAAACTAGACAAACAAATACAAATAAGAATTGATGGACAAAACAAAAAAGATAAGACTACACAAACAAGAATAGGCAAAAAATAATAAACTAATAAGACACGAGAGACAAGACTAGAGAGCAAAGAATTAAAAGTCAAGTCAACCAAAACCAGGCAAAACCAGAATAGTCCAGAGAGATCAGACAAGATCTGACAAGACCAAGATCAGAGAGGCCAGTCAAGACCAGACAAAACCAAAAAAGACTTGGCGAAAGCAGGCAAGATCAGAAAAGACGAGAAAAAAGCTGTCATGGCCAGACAAGACCAGACAAGATCATACAAGACAAAACAAGACCAGACGAGACTGGACAAGACCGGGCAAAGCCGGACAAGACCGGATAAGCCCAGACAGGACAAGACAGAACAAGTTAGAACAAGATAGAACAAAACAGGATAGGACAAGGGAGGACAATACAGGAGTAGGCAAGACAAGACATGACAAGGTCAGACAAGGCCGGATAAGGTGGGAAAAAACCGGACAAAGTCGGACAAGGCCGGACAAGGTCGCACACGGCAGGACAAGGTCGGACAAGGGCGGACAAGGTCGGACAAGGCCGAACATGTCCTGGCAAATCCGAATAAGAAGGGACAAGACAGGACAGAAAAAGACAGAACAAGGCCGGACAAGACCGGACAAGGCAGAACAAGTCCGGGCAAGGCCGGACAAGACCAGACAAGCCCAGACAAGACCGGACTCTATTGGACAAAGCCGGACAAGGCTGGACAAGGCCGGACAAGACAGGACAAGGCCGTACAAGATCAGACAAAGCCGGACAAAGTCGGGCCAGGTCGGACGAGACCGGAATAGGTCTGACAAGTCCGGACAAGGTCGGACAAGGCCGAAAAATGCAGGACAATAAGGGACAAAGCCGGACAAGGCTGTACAAGCCGGACAAGGCCAGACTACGTCTGACAAGGCCGGACAAGGGTGGAGAAGGCCGAACAAGGCCGAGCATGAGCGGGCAAGTCCGGATAATACCGGACAAGGCAGGACAGAACAAGACAGAACAAGGCCGGACAAGGCAGAACAAGGTAAAACAAGGCGGGGGGTAGCGGGTAGGTACTCCCTGCGGTCCCTGCAGGGATAGACCTATTTCAGGGATGCGACCCTGCCGACGCGTGCCTTTTCTCCCCCACGCCTTTCTCTCCCACTCACAAATTCCGGGAGGTAACCATGTCCTAAGCTAATCCTACCAAAAACTGAAATTTATCCTTCCTATATCCCACCAATTCCGTCCCAGATTGCACAGAGGGGAAAATCCTCTTCACCAAAAAAAGTTCCCTAGACCCACTGGCGCGGGCCTAGGCTTGTCAGCCATAAAATATGAAATGTCGGTTGTTAAAAATATAGTACCCCAAATGGGTAGGGCCAATGGTCCGGAATCCCACCCCGATTTAAACTCGGGCCGCTCCAAGGATTCTGGGGGGAGCAAACAGACGACTCGCTTATCCCTCGGCACGGTAAAGGCTAGAAGCAATTCTATCAGTACCTGTTTCGAGGCTTTGAAGAATAGGAAGGTTGCAGACACCTCAATGGAAAAGGAAGAAAAGACCTCAGCATACAACAGGAAACAAAGTGCATTTGTGTTCGAAGAGGCAATTGCAATGATAACTGGAACTCGAAGAGAATATAGAAAGAACACCAAACGTGAGATCAAAGAAATCACAAAGAGACTATCTAGACAGATAAGCTGCCTGAGTTCCCCTGTCATACAAAATTGGATAAAAGAAAATAAGTACGAGAGGTTGGAAAAAATGACTTTCGACCTGGACATACAGACCGAGCCATACAAGGGCAACGATGCCGGAACCCAGACAATAGAAGAAAATGACCTGTTGGAGTTTGAGCCCTGCAAATGCTACGAGCATTATCGATTGCTCGAAAATCATAGATGGACAGACGAAACTTACAAAAATACAAAAGTTCTGAGTGGAAATCCCATAGTAAACACAAGGAACAACATTGATAAAGTAATGACAGTCTGGGTTGACAACAACGACATGAACATGAATAGAGGGATTCAAAGGGCTTTTAAGGATATATATCATGAACTTACTGATATTTATGATGATTTCGGCATGCTGGAACGCAAAAGCAAAATTAAGACACAAAAAACAGGACAAACAGCGAGACAAAAGATATTTAAAATAACACTTGAACTGACGGAGAAGAAAATCTTCTCGCTACTACTGCAACTCAAAATGGAAACTGAAGGCGACGAATGTATTATTACCCACCAGCCGGAAGGTTTTGACACGGAAACCTTCAGAAAACTGGCAGAGGCTGTTTTCCACAAGTCTACAACAAATATAAAAATCTACACAAGTGGTGATAAAACAAGAAGAAGTGAGATTAAACAAGAACGTAGAACTTACGCCATTGTTGTAGAAAACAAGGACAATCTACAGACAGTAAAATCGGCACTGGAAGGAAAAGACGAAAACGACAGCATTCTAGGTATAAGAAGTACGAAGGAAGGCAAGTTTCTTATTACAATGGAAAAGAATAAAACGGCGCTGGACAAACTACTACTACTACTCATATATTACAGAAGCAAGGCGCAAACGATGCGACCAAAGTCTGGAGGACAAAATGGGAAAGGTGTCTCTGCATATAAAAGGCATTGACGCTCTTACTGACAGAGACGAAGTTGAAAAGGCCATCTGAGAAAACATCGAAGAATCGGACAAGAAGGTATATACAAGAAGGTATCGCTCAGCGAACTGAGACCAGCAGCGGGACAAACTAGATCAGCAACGCTCACCATAAATAAGACGGACGCTGAAAAAAAATTCTTCTGAAAAAATACATTAAAGTAGGCCTAGTCCGGTGCCGGGTGGAAAAATGGATACAGATGACCAGATGTATTAAGTGCTGGAGCTATGAACACAGCCAAAATTACTGTAATGGCCATGAAAGTGCCAAAACATGTTTTAACTGTGGAGAGGAGGACCATACGAAAAAGGATTGCAAAGGAAATGCAAGATGCCCCATATGCCAAGAGGCCGTGCAGGAAGCGGAAAATGCCCAGCATTCAGAAAGTCTCTGGCAAAAGCGAGGAGGAGGGAACACTCTATCACAAATGAATAATCACGCAATACTTCAAACAAACCTTGGCAGGCGAAAAAGAGCGATGGACCAGCTAAGGCAGAAATGCGCTGAAGACAATTTCGACATCGCACTGGTCTCAGAACCCAACCAACATTAGGTAAATGGAAACCCAAGATGGATAGCCGACTCTAATATTGACGTAGCCATATACATAGCACAGAATAGGACAAAAATCTATAAGACGGGATACGGAGACGGATTTGTATGGATTGAATGCCAGAACATTGTATTCTATGCATGTTACATTTCACCCGCATGTTACATTTCTAAATCTAGAAATCTTCGAACGATACCTGACAGCCTTAGACAGAGACACTAGACAACACCAAAAAGCCATCCTAATTGGTGGAGATTTCAACGCAAAGGCGCACAGTTGGGGCTCCCCGGTAGGTAAGATAGAAGGGGAAATGTATTATCAGAATGGATCAGTGGGAAGGACTATGTAATCCTAAACACCGGCGACACTCCGACATTCAACTGAAGCAGAGGAACCTCCTATATTGATGTAACAAAATGCACGAATAACCTGAAAAAACACATCAAGAACTGGGCAGTGAGCGATGAAGAAAACCTTAGCGACCATCGAAATATACATATAGAAATTGGGAAAAATTAAACAGACCAAAAGAAATGTATCACTAGGAAAGGTTGGATATTCAAAAGAGAAAAAGCAGATCAACTAGCCTCGAGGATAAAACTGCTGACACAACAACCGAACTATAGGCACACGGTCAAAGATTTAACAAAGATCATTGAGGAGGCATGCAATAAGATCCTAAAAAAGAAACAAGAGAAACACACAAGGAAAGCGGCACACTGGTGGAATACAGAAATCGCCGACCAAAAAACCAAATGCTGTAAGGCGAATAGAGCACTCACTAGGGCAAATAGGATAACAAACTCAACACACAACACAATAGGGTATTTGAAAGAGAATAACAGGGAAGAGCGAAGAACTCTTAAAAAGCTGATAAAAGTAGCAAAAAAGAAAGCATGGATCGCACTATGCCAGGAAATAGACAATGACAAATGGGGGATGGGCTACAAAATTGTCACAGGGAAAATAGTAATCCGAAGAACAATAACCCTAACAGATGATGAGCAGCTAGCAATAGCAAGAAGTCTCTTTCCGAACACACTCACACCGAAACACTCTTTACAATTGCACCCGAAAAAAATCCGGATGTAACATTAGAGGAAATAAAAGAAGCTGGAAGGAGACTACGAGCTGGAAAAGCGGCGGGACCGGATGGAATACTACCAGAAGTAATTAAAAGCATCACCGAGATAAACCCAGAACTATTCCAGACGACAATAGAAAAACTAATTCAAACAGGGATGTTCCCAGAAGAATGGAAAGAGATGAAGCTTACCTTAATCGAAAAATGTAACGAAGTAGGAGAAAATAAGAAATATAGACCAACATGCTTACTAAATACGGCGGCAAAGCTATATGAACAAATATTGAACAAGAGGCTAGTAGACGCGATCGAAGGAAACGGGGGCCTCGCACCGACCCAATTTGGTTTTCGGAGAGGGCGCTCCATTATAGACGCGGTGAAACTAGTGCAGGATCTGGTCAAGGAAAAGAGGAAAAAACCGAATAAAAAATACGTCACCCTGGTAACACTAGACGTACAAAATGCTTTTAACTCGGCCTCCTGGCCGGACATCATCAGAACGCTACAAGAATGGCAGATATCACCCTACCTGGTGAAAGTGATATGTAGCTATTTCGGTAACCGGAAAATACTTGTAGGTGAACAGCATAGCCTAGAAATGACATGCGGGGTTCCACAGAGTTCAGTAATGGGCCCCACACTCTGGAACCTGTTCTACGATGATATACTTAGAGGACTAATGCCATACGAAGCCACACTGAGGTTACGCAGATGACCTGGCACTTGTTGTGAGTGGAGACAACAAGGAAAATATGGAAAGAGATATAGAGCTAGATATAAAAAAGATCCAAAGTTGGATGGAAGGTAGGAAACTACAACTGTCACCCCAGAAGACAGATAACAATTCGAAGCCGTAATACTGGCCGACAAGAAAAAAATGGAACCCATCTCCATAAAAATAGGCGAGACAACGATAAGCAACATACCCATGCTACAATATCTAGGTGTCACCTTTGGACATAATATGAATATGGGAGCCCACATCACTAGAGTAACGGGGAAGGCAGATAGAGCTATAGCCGCACTGGCACGAATAATGCCAAACACAAGAGGTTCAAGAAAGGGAGCTAGGAAAGTGATATACAACGTGGTAAACTCTATACTCCTCTACGGATCACTGGCGTGGCATGAGTGTGCCACTAAAACGAAATATAGAAGAATTCTAGAAAAGACCCAACTAAAGGCAGCCCTTAAGATTGCGTGTACCTATAGGACGGTATCCACAAAGGCCATACAGGTGATTGCAGGCACGACACCAATCCATCTGCTGGTACTAAATCGTACCTACGATATAACAGGAAACAAAAAAGAAGAAAACTAAGGACGAAGGAGGCTACTCTGAATAGGTGGGAAGAAGAATGGTCGCAGGATAGTACTACCCCTAAGTGGACGAAGATATACTTAGAGTAATTCCGAGAGTAATTCCCGAACTTAAGCCACGGATCCAAAGGGACCACGGAGAAGTGGAATACCACCTTACCCAGTTCCTTAGCGGACATGGCTGTTTTATTAGCTACCTATTTAGATTTAAATTAGTCCCAAGCGAAGAGTGCAGATATTGCGGTCAACGAGATACGCCGGAGCACACGGTCCTGTGGTGTTATAGGTGGCACACTGTAAGAGAAGAAGCCGTAGACAAAGTAGGAGGACAACTCACAAAGAACAATATAATAAAGATAATGATAGAAAGCGAGGATAAATGGGATGCCCTAGAAGGAGCAATCAAGGAAATAATCCAAAAGAAGGAGGAGGAAGATAGGCAAATGATCAATGAAAGATGATGAAAGAATTTGTGGATCTCAGCGTAGTTATGCTTCAAGGCAATTCCACTGATTTCCATCTAACCGAGGAGGGGTTTTCAGTGGGTAAACCTATCCCGACCATCTGGATGGGGAGTCCCACACTCTCCAGGGAGACCTCGAGGTCGTACGTAAAGTATTTCCCCCTCCTCCCGAAAAAAAATACAGGACGGAACAAGACAGAACAAGGCCGGACAAGGCCGGACAAGACGGGACAAGCCCAGACAAGGCCGGACTCTATCGGACAAAGCCGGACAAGGGTGGAGAAGACCGGACAAGACAGGACAAGGCCATACAAGATGGGACAAGATCGTACAAGGCCGGACAAGATCGGACAAGATCGGACTAGGTTTGACATGTCCGGACAAGGTCGGACAAGGCCGAATAGGGCCGGAAAACACCGGACAAAGCCGGACAAGGCTGGACAAGGCCAGACAAGACCGGACAAGACCAGATAAGGCCAGACTAGGTCAGACAAGGCTGGACAAGGCCGGACAAAGGTGGACAAGGCCGGAGAAGCCCGGATAAAACCGGACAAGATCGGAGAAGACCGAACAAGACCGGACAAGGCCGGATAAGACCAGACAAGACAGAACATGACAGGACAATTGGGATGATTAATAAGTAAGTATAGTTTCGAAACTGACTGGACATAGTCTAAACGACCTTCGCAAGGTGAACGTTATACTATTTCAAATCTTGACAAAATTTGAAAAAAACCCAAGCCGAAAATGATTTCATGCATTCCAACCACCTTCAACGGAGCCGCCGCTACCATACATTTCGACACCGCCGCCCTGGACACCGTGGACGACAGCATGATCGAGCAGCTGTCAAACTACATGTTAAACCGCAGAAAGAAGACCTATACCGACACCGAGCAACCCCACGAAACCGCCACGACTAGAAGGACCGCCACCGAGAAGACAACCGAAACTGCCCTTAAGAAACCAACCGAAGCCGCGCCGAAGAGAGCAACTGAAGCCGCTCCCCCAAATAGAGCAACTGAAGCCGCCCCCAAGAGGAAATCCACTCCGATGGACACGGACAGCCTCACCGAAGCCGCCCCCAAACGCAAACCCGAGCAGGAGAACGAGGAAACGTTCAAGTTTCCAAAGAAAACAGCCAAGCTGGCGAGACCAAGCACGTCAGGCCTGCAAGGGATGCAGGTAAGTATGAACAACTATGCATGTTTAGATACAGAGGACAGTGACGACGACGACGACACAGAAACCGAAATCCCCACCGAAGAAAGGAACAACACCCCCATCATTTTACGGAACAAGGAAAAATGGACTAGACAGCAAAAAACTGGACAACAATCGTATAACGTTCACAAGGGCCACGTAGACAAAAGACATAATCCGAATCCAAACGCAAACGATAACGGATTATCGCCAAATGTATAAACTGATGAAAGAAGAAAACGACGAGTTCCACACACACCAACTTAGCTCCGAGAAGAACCTCTAGGTGGTGATCATGGGAATCCCCACCGAAGTCGGGGAAAAAGAAATCTTGAACGAATTAGGCGAAAAAGGTTACCCGGCGATCAAGGTAACCAGAATGAAGGGGAAGAATGCAAGGCCCATCCAAATGATCCTAGTAGAAATAATAAAACAGTATAAATCAATATACCAAATGGTGAGAATATATGGGCTCTGTGTGACAATAGAACCATTAAAATCAAGAGAACAAGCAGTACAGTGTCACGTGGATCAACTGGACACGTCCAAAGAAACTGTAACGGACAAAATATTTCAAAATAACGTTGCAACGATAGCTAGAAGAGACTTTAACGCCAAGCACACCCAGTGGAACTGTAGAAGAAATAATCAAAGAGGAAAAGAACTACAACGCTACACAGAAATCCGCCTATTAACGGTCTTAGCTCCAAACGAGCCCACATTTCACAGGTAATAACACACAGCAAAAAACGTCACAGCAAACATCGATATAGTCTGTCTTGAAGACTAGTGCTCCGATCACAACCCCGTGCACATGAATATCTAAACGAAAAGTACGAGAAGAACGTGCGAGAAAACAATCATAAACTGAGAAAAGTTCATAAAGTGAGAAAACCGCATCAAGAAAGCAAGCCATCAACAAAACAGCTACAATCCCACAGAAAATAATGAGCCTAATACGCACGAAACGTAAAGCAAACAAGACGTACCAACGAACCTTTGCACCGACTGACAAAACGGTCCTGTATAGACTGACAAAACAGGTAAAACAGGCGTTACAAGAACAACAAAACGCAGAATGGGAAAACAGACTAGTAGTCCGGTCATTTTAGACATAAAAATAGTGATCAAATAAAAAAAATTCCGACAGAGCCAAATCTTCGTAGAGACCTTAGGTTTACCACAAGGAATAAAGTGTCAAAAGTCCCCATCAGTTCCATGTGACCTTAGGGACTAATTCGGGGCCCAAGGTCAAAATTTTAGGTTTTCTGGATTTTTCTCGAAAACGGTAAGTTTTATCGAAAAAGTACTTGAGAGCAAAGTTGTAGATCTTAAAATTCTCTATAAAAATGGTCCCTATGATTTTTTTCTCTAAGACCCACTATTTCCCAGATATTGCGCTTGTAAGAATCACGTTCTACATAATATGCACACATTTCCACACCACCTGTGAGGTAGTGTACTCGGCGCGTTTTTTTTAACGTGGTATCCCCGGTAGGCCTATTCCACGAACCTTTATGACGTTATTTTCAGGAACAATAATTATTTAATAGTATGAAGATTATTGATATGGGTTACTGAGTTTAACTGTCGTTCTAACTTTTTTTTATTACTTTAATCTGACTCATACTCTTCATATTCAACTTCAACAATCATGTTTTCTTCAATTTCTTCTTGTTCTTCTTCTTCTCCTTCCTGTTGATGAACGCTTAGAAATTGTTCAAATGAAGATGAATCAGTTGTCTTTTCATCAAAATCACATGAATCTTCCTCTCTTCTATTTAATTGAACATTTGAGCAAGAGACACCTTGGCAATTGGTACACGCTGGAGAACTGCGTCACTCGAACTGCTCGTTCAACACTAAAAGAAGCAGGTATACGTGAACGACACCACATGGACAAAAGAATAGGCAGATGTTTTTCAAGGCCAGATGTTATTCAAGTAGAGGGGATTCGGTAAGGGACCGGCGGTCATTTTAGAGTAAATTTTCTTAGAATAGTATAATGTATACATAAAAGAGACACGAGTAGGCATTTTTGCTTGCTTGAGTACCTAAATATGTATATACGTGGCATATGTGTGCATACTATGTAGAACATGATTCTTACAAGCGCAATATCTGGGAAATAGTGGGTCTTAGAGAAAAAATCATTGATACCATTTTTATAGAGAATTTTAAGATCTACAACTTTGCTCTGAAGTACCTTTTCGATAAAACTTACCGTTTTCGAGAAAAATCCAAAAAACCTAAAATTTTGACCTTGGGCCCCGAATAACTCCCTAAGCTCACATGGAACTGATGGGGACTTTTGACACTTTATTCCTTGTGGTAAACCTAAGGTCTCTACGAAGATTTGGCTCTGTCGGAATTTTCTTTATTTCAATTGTCTAAAATGACCGGACTATAGACCGAATCAATGAAACCATAGACGCACCGTGGAATTCAGCCATGAGTCTAAAACAAAAGAACCACCTATCCGCCTGTGTAGGCGGATTTAAGGGCGGGCGCAGCGGGCGCGCGCCCGTGCCCCCCTACCTCTAAGGGGCCCCGCAAAAGCTTTACACTTTTTTCTAATCTTTGAATTAATCAATGATATAAAAAAGGCGGCCTAAATTTTATATTTTCTTTTCATAGGTGTCTGGAAAATGAAATGACATCTATCAGGAGCCAAAAAAGACAAATAAAAAAAGACGCAAGCAAGGTGTCAACCAAAAGAGAGGAGCATTCGACAAATTTATAACTGGCCCTGGTCACTTAGACCATCATAATTCGAGCAACAATTAAAATGAAGAACAAGGAGTTTCCATCAGTCAACGAAAAGAGTTAGTTGAAGTTGAAAACCAAGGTGTAGAAAGCAACAATGATGACCAAAATGAAGAACCAGTCAATAGTCAACCAGGTGAAAAACTTAGAAAACATTGAAACGCAAACGGAAAATATAACTTTCGAAGTTACATTAAAAGATATTTCTGTCTGGCCTAACGTTTTATCGATATGATTATAGGTGAGGTAGCTACACTTAAATCGGTCTATAAACCCGGTGATCGCATTTACTACAGAGGCTTGTGTAAAGATCATTTTTTACAGAAAAATTTTGAATGGTGAAAAAGGAGAAAGAACGTGGAAATTTTTTCTTCCGAAACATCCAAATCAATTTATTGTCACCCATGCAAAATGTTTTCAGGCTTAGGATAATTACAGATAATTACAGTCTAGAATAATTACAGGATTCCAAAATTGGACACATGTTGGAATAACTTTGTCCGAGCATGAAATGTCAAAACAGCACGAAGCTTCAAGGTGTACATTATACAAGCGATCTTCTTCATTAAATCGCATCGATGTTGAAAATCTGCCAATTACATTACAAAAAGAAAATTAGTGAAGTTCTGCGAAGAATTGTATCCTAACAAAGTTGGGCATTGCTTTTAGAGGCCATAATGAAAGTGCAACATTTTCGTGAAAAGACAATTATTTGCAAGGTAGCAGATCAAGGTAGCAGACATGTAAATTACATATCGCATGTGATAGACGTGTGATGAACTTTTGAAACTAATTGCCGATTCTCTTGTCACACATTGTGGAGGAAATAAAATGCGCAAAATAGTATAGTATCATTTTAGATTCATTTTAGAGTCAATATTTCTTCTGCGCCCGGAGCCCCGACTAACCTAAATCCGCCACTGGAACCACCACACAATATCAAAAAATCTATCAAAAAGAACGACGGCAGCACAGCAACCTCTGACATTGACAAGACAGACACCTACGCAAACGCCCTCGAACAACAATTGACGCCAAATGGTCGCAACGGAAACCACAACTCTCAAATAATCTACGAAACGGTAAAGTGTATTCTAAATAGCGAAGAAAACTACGAAATAAGAGAATCAACGTAAGAAGAAATATCCGAAATGATAAAAAACCTGAAAGCATGAAAGCACCCGGTTATGATGATATAAACAATGTGACATTCAAGAACCTAACACCGCCCGCTGTAGACAGAATAAATCAAATAGTGAACGCATCGCTCAAACTCAGAACGTTTCCGTCCCAATGGAAACACGCCACAGCAATACTGATAACCAAACCCAACAAACCTAGGAACATTACGTCAAGTCAATAAGCGTACAGGCCAATAAGCCTACTAACAGGACTAACAAAAATAACAGAGAAAATAATTCACAAACGACTGACAGACATATTTGACGAGAACCAAATAATCCCCGACGAATAGTACGGTTTCAGATAACAATATTCTACAACTTACCAGACAACCAGAATAACCGAAGCGATAATTGACGCACTCAACAGAGGAAACGCCTTGGGAGCAGTACTCCTGGACATCTCAAAGACTTTCGACAAGATGTGGCACGAAGGCTTAATATATAAAATGAATATATTCAAAATCCCGCTGGGGATGATAAAGCTACTAGCTTCGTACCTTGGCAACAGAACGTTCCAAGTGAAATTAAATGACACGATATCGATGACTCGTCCAGTGGTAGCGGGTGACCCCCAGGTGTCCGTACTGGGGCCTCTGCTCTACAACATTTACACCGCTGACATACCTAGAATAGAAAACACAAAAATTGCACTATATGCAGATGACACTGCTATATTTACGAGCCATCATGTTCAAAAGAAGAAAATTCAAACACATCCCAACAAAACGCCTTAAGATTAATAATACAATTATGAAATGGGAAAAACAGGTAAAATATCTAGGTATTATTATAGACAAAAGATTGAGCTTCGCAGGACATGTGGATTATATTGCGAAGAAAACTAAACGAATTAAAGGCTATCTTTATCCCCTCATTAAACATGGAAAATAAGCTGAAACTGTGCAAGACAGTAATACGACTAATAATGACGTACTCGCCAACCTGCTGGATGCAAGCTAGCAAGCACGTAAAGTACCGACTACAAATTATACTAAACAAAATATTGAGACAAATCACAGACTCGCGATGGTACATAACCAACGCGCAAATACATAAAGACCTCGAAATGGAGATAATCACAAAGCACATAGGAAAACTTACACAAAAAACCTTTGACAACATGCGAGAACATGACATATATAACAATCCAACAAACCGCAAACTACAGAACAAGCGCCAAGTGTAAATTTCCAAAAATTGCAACAAACCACATTCAGACAATAAATAACACTGTTTTTTACCTACAGGGTACCCAGAGCAACCCCGGCGAAACGAAAGGACCACACCAACAGCACAGCAAACGGGACACCACAGAAGTAACAAAGAAGGAAGCCAAAGGAACATAGCACTACAGCAGGACCAACCCAGCAGAGGACAAGAGGCCACAGCAGAAGGAAACAAAGAAGAAACAAAAAGAAAACCAAAACAAAAAAATGCAAAAGAAAATAAGCGTTTTATTGTGTAACGCTAAAGCAGAACCTAAAACAAAAGCCAAAAACAAAAGAAAACAACAAAAGACAAACAGAAAACAATCAAAGACGGCGGAAAAGCGAGGACACGCTAAAACCGCCACTAAACAAAGGACACCAACTGACTGGAGAATTTGTAAGTATTATATATCTAGCTTCATAATATTTGTATATAGTTTTATCCACGGGCGTAGCCAGGGTTTAGTTTCGGGGGGTGTTTTAAGAAAATACAATAAGAAAAATGTGCCAATTTACTTTCTAAAACTGACACACAAGGGTTCCTAAGCTCCACATCTACCATGCTCTCTTGAAGAGAGTAGTCTCTCATTATTTCAATACAATATTTGTGTTATTACTAAATATTTTGCATATTCCGGGGGCGAGGGAGGGGGAGGTTGTTATTTCTATTTAAGCTTAACTTTAGCCTTATCCATCGAGCTTTAACTATATGGACATTTTTATAGACATTAAAATATAATAGTTTGGTCTCTCGAGACATTTTTTTATCATCTGTCAAGACTTATTTCTAAATTTTTGTCTATCAATTTACTGATTTAATCATAGAATGTTTGTTCATATCTAGAATGTTTGTTAATTGGTATTACTCAGACCAGGATTTAGAAGGCGAAAATTACTTGAAGTAATTAACGAATGAAAATACTTAATAGAAGTTTAATGTTGCTATTTATTTTCGTCAAGCGCATTTTTATATATTTTCCACTGAGAAACTCGTTTGTTATGATTGCGACTTGTTTGAATATCCTTGAAATAAAAACACACATTTTCCAAATGAACAATTAAAAAATTAACTAGATAAATGCAATTAGACAGAACAGACAAGGCTAGGCAGAGTATCGAGCAGAGTTGAATGTTGAATGATAGATTTGAAATTCTTTTAGGAAGAATAATATGGAAATATTACTCCTCCTAATAGTAATATGGAAATTCATATAGTAATTTTTCCCATTTTTATATTACCAGCTCTACAGCAAGCGCACGTTGTCTAGAAGATGTCTGAACTTTTCTCTACATAAGTAAGATAATGTGAAATGCAGATTCATGTCTACTAAGAACACGCACTGAGTAAGTTGTAGTTTGAGATTAGATAATAAGTCCATACTGATGAAGCCAAAAGGCAAATACGCGTCAATGGATTGTTGTGAGGCTGCCACCAATGCTGTGGGGCTGCCACCAATGTTGTGAAGGGGGTTATGGTGTGAACCACCGCCGACTTCAAAGTTGAGAGGGAAGGACTGCTTGCCAACAATTCTTCGGACTCTGAGATATATCTAAATATCTCGGGATCTTGTAATGTAATGTTCACCGGGATTCGCAAGGCACGTGGTTTATCAAATAATGGTCGTGTTGGTTTTAACAATTTAATTAAACAATAATGCAACGAAATAACTTAAGACTTAAGAACTTATGGCTTACCACTCTACTCTCTTTTCTCTTACTCCTTACCTCTTACTGAAAACTGGGGAATGGTATTTATACCATTCCTAGTATAATACATCTGTAAGAGGGGTTAAATCATCCCTCTAATTCAAATAAGGGAGAGAATGAATTTTTCCTTGCTCCTCCCATGAACAATCAAGGCTTAAATTCTCTAAATCCCTGAAAATGTCTGGTCCTCTGGTTAATCTCTATAAGAAGGTTTTTATAGGCCTTCGCACGTTTTCTAACATGTTTGGGGAAGGTAGATTTTAGCGTGGTAATAAAAACCCTTAGTTTCTGGACAAACTATTAAACAATTGCATTTATCCAAATCGTGGGACAACGGGCACGTTTTGGAATGTGCGCTAATGGCACAGATGTCCAGTCCTGGTTTTTATTACAACAGGATGTTCATAATTATTATTATTTGTCAGGTTATGTCATTTTCTAGCAACCCACTTGGTCTTTCATAGCACGTAGGTGCAGGAGCCAAATCGTACTAGTAATTATATTTATTCATGTTATTAGTCAATTAGTGAATTAGAGAACATAGTAATTTTCTTAATTATTTTCTTGTACATTTCAGTTTGCTTGCTCGTATTTTTTAACAGCAACATACGGATATCAATGGATTCGTCGCGGTAGTCCACACGTATGGCCTGCTCGATCCCCTGATTTAAATCCGCTAAATTATTTCTTATGGGGCTATCTGAAATCATTAGTTTACGCTACTTCAGTGAAGTATTTGGACAAATTGCAAAATCGGATAATTGATGGGTGTAACTCAATTAGACACCATCCTGGTGTTTTATAATTGCTAAAACACAGCCTGAATATATAAATATATTCAACCTTTCCTGAGCTCTATAATACTAATGAGTCTTTTTAGGATTACCAAAAACAAATCTCATGTGAAATTTGTCAGTTATTTTATAAAAAAAAGACTCATTAATATTATAGAGCTCCGGAAAGGTTGAATATATTTACATATTCAGTCTGTGTTCCGACTTTATTAATTTTATAAGATTATCTATAATGTAGTATGGTTTTACCAATTCTAAATTATCATATAAATCAATAACCTGCTAAGTTAATCTTTTTCTCAAGAAACGTCAAATTAAAAATATCTAACCTTAACCATCTACGTGGGTTTCAAGAAAGTGGTTTACAAATGGTTGTTCATAAATGCAAAGCTGTACTGATGAGAGATAAATCTCGAAACGCATCTACATATGGCTGTCCACTTAAGGTATCTGAGGGACATGATCTTAAAAAACAATGTTATTTTTCTACCTTTTGTTGAATGCCACGAAGGTGAACTGAAAATTGTAAAATAACTGACAAATTTCACATGAGATTTGTTTTAGGTAGTCCTAAAAAGAGTCATTAGTATTATAAAACTCCGAAAAGGTTGAATATATTTATATATTCAGGCTGTGTTCCGACTTTATTAACTTTAGAATCCTGGTGTGTTTAAAAGAGTTTGTCACTTAATGACGAGAAGGTTGAATGCTTGTATCGAGGCTGGATAAATTAATTTCGAACATTTATTGTAGATTGAGCAACTTTACATGTACTTTTTCATGATAAAATGTTGTAACTGTCGCAAATTTTGTTCCCCCCTATATCTTCGAAACAAAGGGTTTTTGAGAAATCATCATAAGACAAGATATTCTTAGAATAGGTCAATGAATAACCTCTTGATTTTTTCCGCATGTTTACCTAACACCTTGTATAAGAGAGACACAGTTATATAGGACTCCATAGTTAAAAAGATGACGACAAAACTAGACCGAGTGACGATGAAATTCCAAACGGTGAGTATAGTGACGTGCATTTAGTTATGTCATCCAAAAAGGATCATAAACATGCAGATCCATTGCAGCCAAATTACGATTTAGAGTCATTCTGAAAATGTCCTGTAGTTGCAACAAAAGCATTACAAACGTGCAGAATGTTTTCATTTCGAATTCGTATAGTAAGATGGGATACTTATATATTCCTAGGAGAACCAAAAACCGCTTGACAAATATTCCATTGATCCGCTTCTCCATTTTCTCATGTATATTTTCAATAGAATATATAATCAAAAAATAATGTTAATATTAAATCTAGATAATGAATAGGATGATTGCAACCATTACTATGTGGTAATTCATAATTACTCTGAATTGAAAAATTCACTATATTTTGCTCAAAAACCCATTTTTGTGAAAATATTATATAACTTATGAAGTTATGTAAATATAATAAACATACTTTACGCGACTCGAGTTTCGACTGTTGAAGGTCATTTTCAAGTGGATTACAAATTGATGAAATTGGATTTATACCTAGAGATTTGATGGGGACGGGAGGTGCCTGTCAGTGGTTGCGAACTTATCTGGAGACGATTCCGTTAGATTTAAAAGTTTGCGAGAACAAAATCTACAATTAGCACTTTTTTATAATTAACAGCCGTGATGCTGGTTGGCAGCAGCTCGCTATTCTTTCCGTCTCTACGCCTTCCTCTTCAGTTCACAGTATGAACCGCAACTCATATCTTCCAGTATTTATCTCATGTACTCCAGCCTGGGTCTTCCTCTATCATTCCTCAATTATTCCCTCAATTATAAGCTTCAGTAGTCCATTGTGTCGCAGTATGTGGCCCACAAGGTGATTACGTCTTCTTTTTAAATATTTAAGGAAGCATCCTCTCTCTTAATTAGCACTTAAACCTTCTTACAAAATATCCCACATATTATTTAATGTTAAACATTTCTAGATTCTATTTTTAATTCTGATTAATATCTCTGATATCGACTGGTCTAGTAGATTGTCTTCTATTCGTCTTCTATTTTGGCCTATCTTGTTTTGTTTAGTTACGCACAATTCCTTAAGTTTTATTCATATTATATTGTAGTACTAGATTTTATTTAGTTTTATCGAATTAGTTTTTAAAAAATATTTTATAATTCGTAAACGTTTGATTCACAATACTAATATTGATTATAAATTAGTTTATAAAATGTTTTACTACTAAACTAATTAAACTAATTTATAATCAATATTAGTATTGTGGATCAAACGTTTACAAACGTAGTACACACTACTAAGTACATACGATTGCATTCCGATCTATGATCATCATATACGCATTTGTTGAGGGGGTTTAATTTGTCTTTACCATTAAATAATATTTTTTTAGGATTGTTGAGTTTGAAGATTTATATATTAAAAATGAAACACTTGGGTCTTTTCTTCAAAAATTATAGTTATAATATAAATGTATACATTTCGTTATCAAAGTTAACATCATCAGCATAACTATTTTTTTAAATACAAACAAAGCTTATATATACATATTAACGTGATGCTTTTTAAAAGTCGGGGATTACTTTCTGAGAACAAAAAACAAACTTCCTTAAATATAAAAATAAAAAAACCGTTTAGTTGTTGAATGGGAAATACCTAAGGGATTAAGGATAATAAAGAATTGGATAGCATGCTGATGTCTATGGGTATTCCCCATTCAACAACTAAACGGTTTTTTTATTTTTATATTTAAGGAAGTTTTTTTTTATTCTCAGAAAGTAATACCCCAACATGAGTCTTGCCAACCTAAAATATGTATGTGCTGAGTCAATCCCCTTAACACTCCCACTTTGTCTTAGCACATCTCCTTCGTTGATCCTTCTCCTTTCTCGCTTCTTTTCCTGGTTCGGAACAAACGCTGTCTCGATGCTTCTGGAATGTCGATCTTGGGAGAGGCTTTGTAAAAATGTCAGCCTTCTGCTCGCCGGATGAAATGTATTCGAGAGCGAATTTACCAGCCTCGAATCGTTCCCGTATGTAGTGGTAGCGCACCTCTATGTGTTTTGTGCGCTTATGGTACACGAGGTTCTTTATTAGTTGGATTGCGCTCTGGTTGTCTAGGAACAGTGTTGCATCGACCATAGTGTCTGGGAGGTCGTTGATCAGTCTCTTGATCCATATAACTTCCTTCACTGTGTGACAAGCAGCCATGTACTCTGCATCGGTTGTCGAAAGTGCCACGCTTTGTTGTCGCTGGTAATTCCAGGATATCGTACTGTCTCCGAGCTTGATGACGTATCCCGGGGTCGACCTTCGCGTCTCGAGTTCCCCCGCGTAATCCGAATCACTGTACGCCCTGAGCTGCATGTCATTTTCCGCTTTGAACCTGAGTCCCTGGTCGGTCGTTCCCTTGAGGTACTTCAATACTCTCTTCACTCCGTTCCAATGAATTTTTGTAGGGTGTTCCATGTATCTACTCAAACGATTTATCGCATAGGTAATATCCGGACGCGTAGCAACAGATAGATACATCAGACTCCCTATAGCTTCTCGGTACGGGGCTCGCGTTCTCTCATTCTCTTCTATAGGGTGTGTTTCCACACATAGCTCTGCATGTGGATCAGCTGGTATTGATACTACATTTGCGTTATCCATCCGAAATCGATTTAATACTTCTTTACAGTATGTTTCCTGGTGCAAGAGAATCGATCCGTCTGTCTCGCGTTGAATTTGCATCCCCAGGAAGACGTTGGCTTCGCTGTGTGTGATTTCGAATTAATTCTTTAATTCGTCAAGTAGAGCGTCGATTGTCTTCTGATCTTTTGCTACGACGGCTACGACTTCTTGCCGTCTTTGTTGCTCGCGAACAAGCATGTGTCCGCGCTGTTCGCCTTCAGGTCGCATTTATTAAGAAAATCCGTGAAGCGGCTATTCCAGCAACGGGATGACTGCTTTAGTCCATAGAGACTGCGATTAAGCTTGCAGACCTTGTCTGTCCCATCTGTATATCCTTCGGGCTGTCACATGTAGATTATTTCGTCAATTTTTCCGTATAAGAACGCTGTCTTTACGTCAAACTGCTGAATTTTCGTCTTCTCCCTCGCGGCTATTGCAAGAACTATCCGTAGCGAATCCAAACGGACAACCGGGCTGAAAGTTTCTTGGTAATAGATACCGTACGTCTGCCGGAAACCACGTGCCACGAGTCTGGCCTTGAATCTGTTCACATTTCCTTTCTCATCGCGTTTCTTCTTGAATGTCCATTTGTTGTCGATTATTTGGCGACTGTTTGGAGGTTCTACGAGGTCCCACACGTTGTTGCGTTGTAAAGACTGCATCTCCTCGTTCATGGCATCTCGCCATTTTCTCGCTTCGTTACTCGCGATAGCTTCTGTGAACGTTGAGGGTTCTTGGTCTTCGGCAAAAAAAGCGTCGTCGATGTTCAGGTAGTCGTCAAATTTGGCTGGCGTTCTCAAACTGATCCGGTCTCGGAGAGTTCTTCTTGCTTGTTGTTCCGCTTGAGGCTCTTGTTCTCTATAGTCAATTTCGACCTCATATTCTCATTTTGTTCTGGTTCGAGCATGACCTCAGGCTCCTCATCGTCGTTATCCAGTTCCTCGACGTCCTCTGTCCTGTCTTCGCTCGTACCGACCCACGTTTCGATCTTGTTATCGTCAATCTCCTCTCTTCGGGGTTCTATCTCTCCTGTAAATACGACGTCCCTTGCTATCTTTATCGTTTCTTCTTACGGATACCAGATTCTATATCCCTTCGTTTCCTCGTCATATCCTACGAAGACCCCGCGCTGCGCCTTGGCATCCCATTTTCGTCTCGTTTCTCTGGATATGTGAGAGAATACCATTTCCCCGAAGACGCGTAAGTGCGTTATGTTTGGCTTCTTCTGATGCCAAAGTTCAAAGGGTGTTTTGTCTTTAACACTGCTGGTTCCAGTTTGGTTTATTACATACGTCACAGCATTCACAGCTTCGGCCCAAAATCGTTTTTCTAGATTCGTTGCATGGAGGATGGTTCGAGCAGCCTCGACAATTTTGCGATTCTCCTTCTCAACCGAACCGTTCTGCTCAGGGCTGTAAGCTGATCTCTGGTGTTTAATTCCATACCGATGAGTGATTTCTTCGACTTCATGATTGATGAACTCTAAGTCATTGTCGGTGCGTAGAACTCGAACACCTCTCGGGCACTGTTTTCGGTTTTCTTTAGATAGTCCTCGAGACAACGCTTTACCTCTGTTTTCTCGGCAATGAAGTACACGCTTCTGAAGTGCGACAAATCGTCTTTGAAAAGTAGGAAATACCGGGCGCCGCCCATGGACTTCTCCTGCATCGGACCACAGACATCAGCGTGCACTATTACCCCGATCTCGCTCGTTTTCGTTGTACTCACTGGGAAGGGGAGCCTGTGTGTTGCAACCCACTGCGCATTCTTGACAGAAAGGTTCGTTCGTGTCCCTCGTTCTGATCTGGAAATGATCGATTGTTTTCTTGACTTGCCGATAGTTTTGGTGCGTGAGTCTTTCGTGCCACGTTTTGAGTGTGTGACTGGACGAGATGATAGCTTGCGGTGGCTCCAGTAGCTCCATCGACTCTGCCGGTGATGATTCGATCTCTGGTGGAATGACTCGAATTTTCATGACGAAAAGCTTCCTTTGGCGTTCTCCCACTGCAACGATGTGCCCATTCTTGACCAGTTCGCACGTCGTCTTGTTCGACCGCATCTCCATACCTTTGTCCATGGCCGCTCCTGCTGAGAAGAGGTTGTATTGTAATTTGGGCACATAGAGAACGTTTGACAGGTGGTTTTCGCTCCATCTTGAGCCGTCGAATGTGGAGACGTTTATGTTTCCTCTTCCTTGAGCCTCGATGTGCGCTCCATCGCCTACTCGTACAAGCTTCTCATAGTCGAAGGCCTCATAACTGACGAACCAGTCTCGCCTGTTTGACATGTGGTCGCTGGCTCCTGAATCAAGATACCATATGCCGTCGCTTCCCTCGCTGATATGCGCCGTGGCTACAGTCTCCGCCGGATTTTGCGGTGTCTCCTCTTCTGTCGTCGGGTTTCTTCTCCGTGCACTCTCTTGCCCAGTGACCTGGTCGTTGACATTTAAAACATTTGCCTGGTCTTACAAAGTCCTTTTTCGCCTCGCTGTTTCGGTTATATCGCCCTTTTCTTTGTTGAAATTTCGATGCCAGAGCGTTTCCTTCGCGCTCATTCTGGGAAGAGTTCCGTGTCTATTCTATCAACAACCTCGTGGTGAGATTCACCAATGTACGCTCCGTAGCGGAAGCAGACTCCCATGCACTAACGAAGTACTTGTAACTGGCAGGAAGGGTAAGCAGAATCTTTGTTATTATCATTGAATCAGATATTTCCTCACCCATTAGTCGGAGACGATGTGCCAGATCCTCGAGTTTAGCAATATGGGTGGCTAAGTCTTCCGAGTTCTCTTTCTCCATCTTGTACCATTTTTGCTGGAGCATGTGAACGCTCGCTTCAGATTTTTGTTCGTAGACATTCATTAGGCGTGTCCACATGTCCATCGATGTTTCACAGTTAATGATATGGAGGGTGGGTTGAGGCCCAATCGTTGTCACTATTATCTTTTGCGCCATCCCGTCCTTCTTTCGCCATGCTTCAATCCTGTTTTCATGCTGTGTCCTTTCATTCGCCGTCGCGTCAGCCGGGAGCGGTCCGGGTATTTTGCTTGTGCCGTTTACGATGCTCCACGCATCTGACGCATTCAACATCACACGAACCTGGAACTTCCATACACTCCAGTTCTCAATGTTCTTAAGTTTTGTAACACGCACGAGTTCACTTTCCATTTTCAGGGGATATATTTTTCACTTGCACGTGGCGTGGAAATAACCTACGAAAATGGCTCGTCTATTTTTGAACTTTTAAACTCAGTCTCTAAAAAATATTCACCGTGCGGTGATCCTGGGCCCATAACCTAAAGGAAATAACAGGAATATTTAGATTTAGCACTACTGAAATATTTTACATCAAAACTAGTGATACTTGACAACAACAACTTAAACCTGACTTCATTCTAGTCGCACAATTCTACTACCAACATAAGCCTTGCCAACCTAAAATATGTATGTGCTGAGTCAATCCCCTTAACACCCCACTTTAAAAAAAACATCACGATAATATGTATATATATAAGCTTTGTTTGTATTTAAAAAATTAGTTATACTGATGATGTTAACTTTGTTAACGAAATGTATACATTTATATTATAACTATAATTTTTGAAGAAAAGATCCAAGTGTTTCATTTTTAATATATAAATCTTCCAACTCAACCATCCTAAAAAAATATTCTTTAATGGTAAAGACAAATTAAACCCCCTCAACAAAATGCGGCGTATATGATGATCATAGATCGGAATGCAATCGTTTGTACTTAGTAGTGTGTACTACGTTTATAAACGTTTGATCCACAATACTAATATTGATTATAAATTAGTTTAATTAGTTTAGTAGTAAAACATTTTCTAAACAAATTTATAATCAATATTAGTATTGTGAATCAAACGTTTACGAATTATAAAATATATTTTAAAAACTAATTCGATAAAATTAAATAAAATCTAGTACTACAATATAATATGAATAAAACTTAAGGAATTGTGCGTAACTAAACAAAACAAGATAGGCCAAAATAGAAGACGAATAGAAGACTCTCTACTAGACCAGTCGATATCAGGGATATCAATCAGAATTAAAAATAGAATCTAGAAATGCACCTTAACACAAATAAAGATGCTCAGTAACATTCTATTGTATTACATTCACATTCCTGATTGCAAGACAATATCGGAAATTACTGCAATTATATCGCTGGGACAAGGTCGCGGAGGAGTCGGAGAGCAGTGAACAAAAAAATAATGTCGAGGAAAGGAATAGTTGAAAATGTAATTAACAAAAGTCATGATGCAAAAAAATGTTGCTAATGCACGCTATTTTTTTTCCAGTCGTATTTTTACAGTCATAGCAAAGTTTTTTCTCAACTCAAAAACTTTGCTGGGTCAGAGTTTAAAAGTCTCTAAATTATATTTCCGCTTTAATTCCGCTCGTTTCATGTAATACAAAAGCAAACATTATGTATTCATCGACATGCTTAATGACTTTGTATGACGAATGTCTTATTACCTTCAAGATTAGGCATAAAAATTAAACAACTAGTGAATTTAAACCTTTTCAAAAAGGAACTATATAACTATTAGTTCATATAGAACCATATAATTTCGAAGAATTCTTCTTAGAAGTCAACCCAGTTTCACATTTCATTGACACATTTCATTTAGAATATTTTATATCCTTAAATAATGAAATAAACTTGTTTGATTTATTTTGACTAGACAGATAAGACTAGACAGACAGAACTAAACAGACTGTATTTAGTTAATAATGTAACACATTATGTATATTTTAGATTCTAACGTAAATTATTGTTTGTAATACCAAGAAAAAATGCACTCACCTTGAATCTTGCGAAATCTCTCTATAAATTGGTATTTCCTTTTAACTATATGTTGTTAGTTCACCACGTTTGAATATATTTAATCAAGTAGGAGAAGATTGTGTTAATATACGTTAGCATAGGTCTGGGTTTTACATTTTTATTTTATTATTGCACTATTCCTTGGATAAGTTCTGAAAAATTCCAGTCTAATCTGTTTTTTTTTTGCATGAAATTATATAGAAATAATTGAAACCTTGTTTGGTCTAATATATTTACCTACAAAGAATCTAAACGAATGTATGTTACTACAAACTATATGTTTCAATACCCGATTTCTCTCTAGTTTAGTTAAATTATTGAAAAATGATAATATTTATAATGTGTGCTGGAATATCGTAGTTGTAACATATTTTATTTGTGTCGATGCAATTTCGATAAGAAATTATTGCAATTATTCTATTAGGAGGAAATTGCATAAATATGTCAGAGTAAAGGTCTGAAAAAATCAGGTTGACCGATAAATGTTTTCCGATTGGATAATTGGTGAACTTACATTGCAAAACTGATTTATGATGCAAAAAAGTCATGCGACATAAAATTTACAGATTAAAAAATTTACTTGACTAATTGGAAGCTACAGAAACACGATTGTAGAAACCCATGAGTCAAATAATATAGTGGCTGGACTAAACACACAAATGAAGACAAACGGCAATAAACAGACAGAAAACATATAATTAAATAGACTTCAAAATTCTGTAAATCAAGGGAAAGTTTATTAAATATCGTGATTGATTTTCAAATACATGGTATTTAAAAAAAAAATCCGCAATTAATCATTTCTATATTTAGTGTTTGCACGTTCTCTGAATTTTATTTAATATATTTTTTGTTCAAATGTCTCGAACATATTGTATAAGTTTATTACTGTAAATTACTTCATTTTGCAATTCAAAATTAATAATTAATTAATTCGAAATAAAATAATGTATTATTTTGTAGATACTTCCTTTTATATCCAAAATATTCAGTAGGGGAGAGTAGTAGCAGGTACGCATTAATTCAATATGGTGTTATATGAAAACATATAATTAAGCAATAAGTTTAAGTAATTATAATGCAATAGGAGTGAGTGGGGTAGACAGGACTCCTTAGCCGTAGAGAAGGCGACCTGTCTAGGGGTGACAACCCCGAATAATAAGCCTCCCAAGCTAACAACTTGGGTAGTATCTTGGACAGTGGCTCGCCAATGTCCCATGAAGAATATTCTTCAACTGAGCATGAAGGAAAATCTCGCTAAATGCCCAACCCTAAGTGGTAACCAATCCACCGTCACGTATGGTGACGTTAGAGGACCTTCGGATTCTGGGGAGTCCGCACCAACATGCTTTAAGGATGGGTCGGAGCATCGTGAACTCAGACCAAGACGGCAAAGCTTCTTCGCAACATTTAATGATAACTCACTGTTAAAGTGGGTAAACTGAAACATCTGACTGATTCACTAACAAGGTACAATATAATACTGACAGCAGTACAGGAAGCCAGATTTACGGACGAACATGCCTTCGAGTCCCTAGGCTACAGAATCCTCAAAGGAAAAATGGGTCAGCGGGTAATGAAGAACGTACCCCACTTAGGTACAGGATTTATAATCAGTCACAAGATACTGGATTCAGTCACCGACTTTACCTCCCCGAGCAGTCGTGTATCCATCCTCTCTCAGTATAGGCTACAGTATAGTGAATGTACATGCCCCAATCAACCAGGATAACAGACGCATTCCAGACAGAACTGATAAATTCTGGGAAGACTTGGAGGATATCATCTCTAAACTTCCAGAGAGGCATAGCGTTCGTCATACTGCTTGGTGACTTCAATGCTCAATTGGCAAGAGAGCAAAAATACAGAAACATAGAGGGCAATTATCCGGTGCATAAGCGAACCAACCGCAACGAAGAACGATTGTCTGTGTAGGACTTTTGAGATGAAGTCTACAGCCCTCAAAAACTTACCAAGAAAGCAGAAGACTTGGATTTCACCTAATACCAATCTGGGTGAATTCCAGATAGATCATGTGGCCATTTCACGAAAATCTCAAAAGGTAATACAAAACTTGAAGATACTAAGAAGCGCCAATCTGAACTCAGACCATTACCTCTCAAAGATCAAAACAAGACTTCAGCCTAGAAACACTAGATTACGCAGAACCTCCAAAATGGCAGGATTTGACGTAGAGCGACTTAAGAACAGTCAAGAAGTAAGTCAGAGACTGAACAATTCAGATCTAAGCAGTTGGGATCAACTGAAGGAGATTCGTGTCATGGCGGCCAATGAACTCGCCCCACTCGTTAGAAGAAGGAAGCATCCGTGGTGGACTTAAGACTGTGACAATGCAGTAGTCCAAAGACAAACAGCCTGGGTGAAGTGGAATTCTAAAAAGACCAAGGAAAATTGGCATAATTTTTTGAAACAAAGAAAGCTTGCAGCCAAGATAATTCGAGGAACCAAACGGACCTTCACGCAAAACCAACTAACCCAAATCGAAGAGAGCTTTGCTAAGAATAAGTCCAGAGATTTTGAGAACCTTCAAGCAGATACTCCAAAATACGCTCCACCAAGCCTCCACTTCGGAGACTCACAAGGCAAACTGGCTTTTAACGACAAGGACAACTACCACCTTTTAGCTCAGTACTTTAAAAATCTACTCAACTGTGATCCAGCCAGCGAAGACATCGACTACAAACAAACCACACCAAACGCGAATTCGCTGCCCCCTTCATTGGAAGTAGTTTTCAACTTCATAAAAATAATATGGCAGCTAGAGACGACTTTATCGTTGCTGAACTGTGGAAAGGTGCTGGAAGCAATGCCGTGGGCAAGCTAACCGAGATCATACTGGAAATTTAGGAAACAGAGAAATTACCACCTGATTGGAAATCGGCTCTGATCCATTCGCTTCACAAAAAGGAAGATTTCACTGATCTAAACAACTACCGTGGAATTTCTCTCATTCCGGTAACATACAAGATTCTCTACAAGGCATAATAAACAAGGGCAGAAAATCAGCTGGATAGTCAATTGGGAGAATGCCAGGAAAACCCGATCCTGTGTTGAACAGATACTCAATCTTAAAACTGTACTTGCATACTACAAGATGAGAAACCGCAAGGTGGTCGTCATCTTTGTTGATTTTAGGAAGGCCTACGATTCCATTGATAGAGAAGCGCTTAACAAAGTACTACAGGAACTAGGACTAGACAACATAACCCGCAGAGTCATCCTAGAAACCTTGAACGCCCATCCCAAGATTAAATTTAGAGGCGAGATCTCAGAAAGCTTCGAAATAAAAACTGGAGTGAGACAAGGAGATGGACTTTTCCCACTTCTCTTCAACTGTGTCCTTGAAAAGGTTATGAGAGGATATACCGCAAGGAACTGATCAACTTGGGTGATCAGAGTGGTATCTACCAGCGACGTAAGAACGATGGACTAATTATAGATTACCTGGCCATTGCAGATGACACTGGTTGCTGATTCTCTTGAGATTGCAACAATGCATGTAAATTGCCCCAGAAAAACAGGCTGCCAAAGTGAGTTTTCAAGTGTCGCTGGAGAAAAGAGAATTCTTCACCAACATTAAAGAAGCAAACATCATGTCATCAGTGCATCATTAGTGCATCATTGTCATCAGTGCATCAAGTGCATCATGATCTATAAGAGTCAACAAATTAGAACTAGCCTATCGACTGACAAAGAAGACCTAGAACAAGAAATGCCTGTCACCCAACCTGAAACAAAAGCACTACACATCAGTCTTACGACCAGAAGCCCTGTATGCCATTGAGTGTCTTTCCTGAAACCGAAGAGGTATAGTAGAGAAATTGGAAGTCTGAGAGAGGAGAATGGGGGGAAGGGGCGAAGGTAGGATAATAAATACCAGCCCAGATGTCAACCTCACCTGCTCGTGTGATGACCTTGGTCATCCGGTCCTCCCTGCTAGCTAACCAACGAGGCTTTGGCCGAGTGATTGCCGGGATAAGCAATCCTCCACTTACTGGCCAACAGCTTCGGGTAGAGGAGCTAGTAACTGGTAGGTTACGTAGTAAGTGGTAAGTGGTAGGCACTCTTTTGTCTAGGAGTTACTAAATCGGCTCCGAACGCAGAGGAATCAGAAAATGATCAACGGCATAAGGATGTGGTAGACAAATGAGAATTCTACATATTAAAGACTCATTACAGTTTTTCCCTAGTATTATCATATGAGGGCTATGGCTATAGTCAAGACAAAATCTCAAATTTCCGGATATAGTCCCTCATTCGGATCTCCGGGAGAGAACGTTTTGATCGATAGTAAGAAAGGATGGTACAAAAAGGAAATGTTAGAAACCATGATATTTTGTACATGGAATAAGCAAACACTTGCACAGCCTGGAAAGCTGCAAAACACAATTCAAGTGATGAAACGACTTAAACTGCAAATTTTAGGCATTGGCGAGATGAGATGGCCGGGTACAGGAACTAATAATAACGAGGAGGACTATTCTGTATATTACTCTGTGACATCTGTGACAAACAAATTGTGACGTGTGTTGCCAACTTCAGAAAGGATAGCGCTTCTACAAATTAATGCAAAGATAAAATCTCATTCAAATTTATGCTCCTACTAAAGGCTACAGCAACGAGGACGTAGATCAGCTCTATAAGAAAATATCAGATATCATCAAAATCTTGCCACTGCATGATAAACATTACTCAACATAAATATTATTCAACGTGATTTTGTGATTTCAACGCCATGATTGGAAAGGGAAGAACTGGACAACACATTGGAGACTTTGGACTGAGCGAGAGAAATGAGCGTGGTGAGTACATTCGCAGCGGAACATGATCTGATTGTAACCAATACATTCTTTCAACACCATCCTAGAAGATTTTACACGTGGAAGTCGAATGATATCGGAGACCCAATAAAAACAGATATCGGAGACCCAATTCGGCTTTAGAAGTGCTGTAGGGACTAGAGAGGCTCTATTTTCGATCCAGGCGTTGGTTCAGCGATGCAGGGATGTAAACTGTGATGTGTACGCATGCTTCGTGGATTATAAGAAGGCGTTTGTTCAAGTGCGACACACGAAAATTATGGAAGTTTTGCAAAAGCTGGCCTGGATGGGAAGGACCTCAAAATCATCAGAAATCTCTAATGGAATTAGAGGGCTTGTATCAGGGTAGACAGAGAGACAACGGAAGAGAAACAAATATTACGTGGTGTGAGGCAGGGATGCATACTATCTCCTGTAATTTTCAATCTGTACTTGGAATACATCTTCAGAGAAGCCCAGCAAGATATTTATGCTGGAATACTGCTAAATGGAGAACGATTGAATACATAAGGTATGCAGATGATGCCGTTATTTTTACAGACAACCTAGCTTCCTTACAACTCCTAATGGACAGTGTTACACCATACAGTCGACAATATGGTTTGGAAATAAACACCAACAAGACAAAGTTCGTGATAATCGGTAAAGACCAAAACACCCGCAGTATTTTATTGGTAGACGGAACTCTATTATAAAAAGGCAACAAATACACATACTTGGGCACGAACATAAATGATAACTGGGACCATTCTGTGGAGATCAGAACGCGTATTGAAAAAGTCAGAACGGCATTTATCAAGATGAAGAAAGTCTTTACCAGCCGCGACTTACAGCTGTCAACGAAAATTCGACTTCTGCGATGCTACGTGTTTTCGACCCTTTTTTATGAGGTCGAATCGTGGACGCTTACGGAGGCCTCCTCCAAAAAACTTGAGGCATTTGAAATGTAGCTGTACCGAAGAATCCAACGAATACCTTGGACAGAGAGAATTACCAATACGGAGGTGCTAAGGATAGGGAAATGAAAAAGAAGTCCTGAATATAGTTAAGACTCGATAGCTACAATATCTGGGACATAAAATGCATAACGAGAACCGATATGTCCTTTTGCAGAAGACCCTCCAAGGCAAAGTATATGGAGCTACAGGAGTGGGCAGAAGGAGAATATCGTGGTTGAAAAATTTAAGAACGTGGTTCAACCAATCAACCACTCAACTTTTCCGCGCTGCTGTTAACAAATATCGAATAGCCAACATGATAACCAACATCCGGAACGGATAGGTAATCTAAAAAGAAGAAGAGAGGAGTATCTTCAGGTAGATCCTAGGCCCGGTAAAGGAATATGGGGAATTTCGAAGGCCACATCGACATCTAAGCTCGACTCTAAGCTCTACGAACATATTGAGGCCTCTCTTTGACTGTGCAAGGAAAAGAAGGGTAGCTTTCTATGTTCACATTGCAGGATTGCCTCCAAACCGACTAACCAACCGTCTGTTCACCTTCTGGCAAAACAAGAAGATTCGTACCACTTGGTTGACAGACACCGAGAAGGATATTAAAGAACTGGGAATAACAGATCTCAAAAACGGACAGTCTATAACGCACCCTGAGGGAAGTCCGTGGATTTCAGGAGAAACCCCGTAGGAAAGGTAGGGTGTACCTTTCCTACAGACAGAAGAGAGAAAGGAGTCACACCGGCAGAAGATGCGACAATAATGGGCAAAGATCCAAGCCCAACAGTTGAACAAGCGTGGTCCAAAATAGGCCTATTCGAAACAAAAAGAAAAAGAGACTACAGAAAAATCCAAGTTTTTGGTACATGTCCAGAGAATTTTGTCAATCCTAAAGGGCAGTAGGTAACGATTGCACGTTTTAGGTGCGGTAGTGAGGAAAGAGGTAGATGATATTGGATGGCCGCAACAGATAGGACTTGTCGAGCATGTGGAGAAGGGGAGAAGCTGTGGGAACATTGGGTGTCAAGTTGTAAGAAGTGTCAATGGAGTGAAGAGGAAAAGTCGGTGGCAAAAAACTGGAAAAAAGTTATGAATGAGAGTTGTTCGGGTTTTGTGTACATGCAAAAATATTGAAGTGCAAAGAACAGGGTTAAAGGCCATTATTTCCAAACAGGATGGAAGAACTTTTGAACTGGTTATTTTGGATATTTTTTCCTTTTTCGTTCTTTTGTTTTTTTTATGTGGCATCACACTAATACTGTGGTATTACACCACATAAACTGTGGTATATTTATATTTATGCGAATAAAGGATTTATTTATACAAAATATAGAGGACAAAGTAGAAATGTACAAAGCTGAAAAACTTAATGACTTATACGATATGACCATAAATATCTCAACACACTGATTTCGAAACATTATCTTCAACACTCGGCTTTCTGTCACAAGCTTGTCCAGTCTAACTTTTGTAGGATTAATTATTACATTTTGTAGTTGTGATTTTATATAATTTATTTAACGTAAACCTTTCTATCCTAATCTTATCTTCTTCTTCTCACGCCGTCTCCTTCTGAAGGTTTGTAATCCAATTGGCCATTATCGTTCTTGACACGGATTCTCGAAGACATCAGTGGCCGGACCAACGGCGTAGGTCTTTTAGCCATGAGTTCTGCCGTTTGCCAATCGACCTCTTTTCCTGTATTTTCCCCTCGATAATTAATCGTAGGAGTTCGTAACGCTTCCCTCTCTTGATGTGCCGCAGTTATTCGGCCTTTCTTCTCATCATAGTATGAAGTATTTATTTTGACTTTTTTATAAAGTAACTCCTTGCACTCAAGATATTCTCAGTATGTGCCTGTGCAAGTACCTTTGAAAGGCTTCGATTTTTTTTCCATAGTGGGGTTTAGAGTCCAGCTTTCGCATCCGTACAGAAACACTGGAAACACGTAGCATCTTCCCGACTAGGACAGCAGTGAAGCGTGCCGAAAGATCTATTCGGGCCTAATAAGGCTTACGAACTGTTTCCGAACTGTGGCAAGTCTGATTCGAACCTTGTCCCGTCCTAATTAGGAAAGCCTAACTCACAATCAGGAAAATCTTTACTTAAATAAAAGAAAATCAAAACTTCCATCTAATAAGGCCTTCCGAACTGTTACCGAACTTTGGCAAGCCTCATTCAAACCTTGTCCCGTTATAATTAGGAAGTCCTAACTTCGGTATATCTTTGGAAGTCCGAACTTCCACCTAATGGGGCCTTCCGAACTCTTAACGAACCAAAAATGCGAAAAAACCCGAACCAAATTAGTTTCATTATGCGCATGCGTTCACATACTTTTTTGCAAAAGACTATTTCCATACTTTACTAATTGTAAGATATAGCTTCAGTTACATATTATTCTTTCAAATACATTTAGTTGCAATTGATGCATACAAGTGTGGCTTCCGAATGTGTTCCGAATCAGGGTTCCTAATTGGGAACAAAGCCGGACGTGCGTTACAAATGTGATAAGGGCCTTATGCGGTTGCCTCATTCTAATCGAAATAGGAGTTCGGCATGCCTAAGTGTGATGTACATTGTACATTAGTATGATGTACATTGTTCCGAATAAAAACCGAACTGAAATTCTTAGTCGGCTAATATGCGGTTCCTCATTTTACGACTTTAAGGTAAGGTCTAATAAAAAAATTTCGCATGCTTAAAAATGGTTTTTGTGTTTCTTCTTTTCTCTGCCTTTTCATATCACTTAGGGTCGGCGTTGCTTTGTTGGATTCTTCTTATATAAATAGAATAAATAATAAATAAAGGATAAATTAGAATTTAGAATTAGAAATTACTCTTCCAACCTTTTTCTCTCAAATCCCCTGTTACCTTGTCTTTCTATCTCATTTTTGGTCTTCCTCTCTTCCTTGACCCTGCTATTTCCAGCTTTTCAACTCTTTTTCCCACGTAGTCTTCCTCTCTTCTCTGTACATGTCCAAACCAACTTAGCCTGCTTTCTTGTACTTACTTTCCTATGGGTCCCGCTTTCACTGTTCCTCTGATGTAGTTATTCCTTATTCTATCCTTTCTTGTTATCCCGCTCATCCCCCTCAACATCCTCATTCCTGCCACTTCCATCTTTCTCTCATGTGCTTTTGTAATCGGCCAAGTTTCCGCACTATACAGAATAGCAGGCCTTACCTCATATTTGTAAAGCTATCCTTTCCTTCTGCAGCTGATCTTCTTGTCACACAGTACTCCACTCAATTTCTTCCAGTTCATCCATCCACTATTTACCCTGTATTGTATTTTGGGCTCCAGCCCTCCATTACTTTGAATATATGACCCCAGATATTTAAACTTTTTGGTCAGTGGCAGATCTTCTTCCTGCAAACTAATACATAGATCTTGAGCTTCCTTCATACACGTACATTCAGTTTTCACCCTGCCGATACTCATTTTCCTTTCTTCTAGAGCTTTCCTCCACTCTTCGAGCTTATCTAGAAGATCTCAGAGGATCAGTTCACAGATGCTCCATGCTCCATGGCGCTGCTTTCTTCACATCCTTGACTAACACATCCATTACTAGGGCAAAGAGATATGGGCTGAGACCAAATCCCTGCTGTAGCCCTAATCGCACTGGGAATTCCGTTATTGTACCCGCACTGCTCTTAACTTGTGTCATCACACCTTCGTACATTTCTTTCACCAGTCTCACATACTTTTCTAATACACCTTTACTTCTCATACATCTCCATATTTCTTGCCTGGCCACTGTGCCATACGCCTTCTCCAGGTCAATGAAGGCCATATATAAATTAACCTGCACCTCCCTATGTCTCTCAATCAGTTGCGTTAGTGCAAATATTGCGTCAGTTGTTCCTCTTCCTGGCATAAATCCAAACTGTTACCCTACTTCAGTTTCCCTACGATACGACTTGCTCCTGTATTCCAATTTAATTTAATAATTAAAAAAAGGGCGAGGAAGTCCTAGAGACTTCGGACAAGTCAGGGGAGACTTTCGACACGAGTCCAGAGTAGAGATGACCATGGGATCCCATCGACCCACCCCATCCAATCCCATCGTCCCATGGGATGGGATGAGTGGTATGTACGTTGCGTAGGATGGGATGGGATGGGACGGGATGGGATGGGACGACTCATTTCTATGGGACGGAGTTGGACAAGTTTTGATAATCTAGTAAATCTAGTTCGTGCATAATTAATTGCTTATCGTACCAATTCGCACATTTTCCATAATATAACGCATAATATAACGCACATTTCCAGCCTAGGAGATATCTGTGATAACGATGTAGTTCCGTCTTACGATCCGTTTGCGACTAAAAAGGATTACTCACTGTCAGCTAAAGTAATTACGGAAAAACTCAATTTGAACGAATTATCATTAAGAAAGGCCACGCGACCGGGATGGGATAGAATGAATTGGATGGGATGGGACGAAAATTTTAGGTTTATGGGATGGGACAGTAGGACGAAAATGTGATGGGATGGGACAGTGACAAGGATTAGTCCCATGGGATGGGATCTGGAACGAGAAACTCGTCCCATGCTCATCTCTAGTCCAGGGTCTCCCTAGGTGAGTTACCTATGAAAAATAACTTCACCTCGAAGTAGTATGCAAAACACCTGTTGAAACACAATTAAATACTAGCTTAAACACCAACCTTGTACCGCAACAAGAAGACAAAAATAACTAAAATAATACTTTTCTAACCTTAAAAAATTACATCAAGGGAACAAAAATCGATATTTTGGAATTTTCTTCAAATGTTTTTAGAGGATGTCGGCCGTTTGCAATGTTTGAAATGTTCATCGTAATGCCAACATGATAAAACTGTTTTAGCTCGAAAATGTAAAAGGGGTAGAAAAAATCGTTCTGTCCATTGTCTCCCCGTATCCAGTGTCTCCCCAGTCTCCCACATGAATTTGAACTTATTTTATTTTATCTAAACGTATAAGAACATGACTAACAATAAGCTTAACGTATTCAGTCTTACTGTTGCCATATCTAGTATTATCTTGTATGGTTTGTCAATTTTTGTAGTTATTTTATCTAATCCTATGAGGTCAATTTTCTCAGTCTAAGAGTCTAGTCAGGTCCAATGGCGTAGCGAGAGTTTTATATCCCGCCACTCGCAGAATGGCACCAAATGGTCACCAAGCCAAACAAGATTTTTCGTAAAATTTCAATTGTTATTTTGTTTCATTTCTGGGATATATATTTTAAATTAATAATCACTGTGACATAATTTCTTATTTCGTTATAAATACTATTAGTACAAGTATTTCTGGAGGGAGCGCCAATAAAGTGTCGTGGTCTGGGCGCTCAGGTTATGTTCGCCACGTCACTGGTCATATCGTGTCTAATCAAAAAAAAAAAAAAAAATGTGTAATCGTTGTCTGGTTTCGTCTGGTCTTAACTAGTCTAATCTGTCCCTCTCTGTTCTTGCTTGGCCTTGTATCATCCTCTATGATCCTCTGGTCATGACTAGTCTTATTGGACTTGTCTTGCATGGTATTAATTAACCTTCTATTATCTTATCAATATAATGATTATCTCTTGCCTTGCCTGTACTTGTCTGGATTTGTCAAGCCTTGTTCCAAGAGGCGGATTTAAGGGCGGGAGCAGCGGGCGCGCACCCGGGCCCCCCCTACCTCTCAGGGGCCCCGCAAAAACCTAACTTTACAGTTTTTTTTTTCTATTCACAACAATTTGGGTTTCATATGTGCAATTTTAATTACGTATTTGATCTTTGAATCTGATATCACTGATCTAAAAAAATTGATATTTTATTTTCATTGGTGTCTGGAAAATGAAACGACATCTTTCAGGAGTCTAAAAAAGTCGCAAGCAGGCTGCCAACTAAGAGAAAGGAGCATTGCACAAATTTATAAGTGGCCCTGGTCACTCAGGCCATCATAATTCGAGCAACAATTAAAATGAAGAACAAGGAGTTTCCATCAGTCAACGAAAAGAGTCAGTTGAAGTTAAAAACCAAGGTATAGAAAGCAACATGAATGACCGAAATGAAGAACCAGTCAATAGCCAACCAGGTGAAAAACTTATAAAACATTGAAACGCAAACGGAAAATATACCATTCGAAGTTACATTAAAAGATATTGCTGTCTGGACCTAACGTTTTGTCAATATGATTATAGGCGATATAACTACACTTACATCGGTCTATAAACACGGTAATCGCATTTACTACAGAAGCTTGTATAAATCATTTTCACAGAAAAATTTTGAATGGTGAAAAAGGAGAAAGTACGTGGCTATTTTTTTCCGAAACATCCATATCAATTTATTGTTATCCATGCAAAATGTTTTCGGGCTTAAAGTCCAGGATAATTACAGGATTCCAAAATTGGACACCTATTGGAATAACTTTCCGAGCATGAAATGTCTAAAGAGCACGTCTCTTCAATGAGTACATTATACGAGAGCTCTTCTTCATTAAATCGCATCGATGTTGAAAATCTGTAAATTACGTTACAAAAAGAAAATTATTGGAAAGAGGTTCTGCGAAGAATTGTATCCTCAATAAAATTCTTCGCAAAGTTGGACATTGCTTTTAGAGGCCATAATCAGAGTGCAACATCTTCGAGAAAAGGCAATTATTTGACTAGTTTAGAGTATTTGAGCGAATATGACATTTTTTAAAGATGCACTTACAAAAGTATGGTAATCAAGGTAGCAGACATGTAAATTTCATATCGCATCAGACGTGTGATGAACTTTTGAAAATAAATGGCGATTCTCTTATATCACAAATTGCGGAGGAAATAAAATGGGCAAAATATTATAGTATCATTTTAGATTCTACACCCGATGTAGTGCATGTGGATCAACTTACCTTCGTAGTGCGCTATTTATCAGAGAATGGAGATATTAAGAAAGGATTTTTAAAGCTCTTTCCTATAGAAAGACATGATGCGAAGTATCTAGAAGAGACAGTTTTATCTACCTTGCAAAAATTCCAGTATCTATAAAATATTGTCGTGGACAATCGTACGACAATGCAGCAAATATGTCGGACAAGTAAAATTGTCTGCAAACAAGAATAAGACAACATGCTCGATCAGCAACGTTTATTCCGTGCTCTAGTCATTCACTTAATTTAGTTGGTAATGTTGCTGCAGAGAGTTGTAGTAATGCGTCCAGATATTTTTTATTCGTGCAAAATGTTTTTTCTCTGCATCACCGATTCGATAGAACATGTTATGCAATAAATTAGATAAAGGGTCTTATACATTAAAGAAAGTGCCAGATACAAGATGGTCCACCAGGGCTTATGCAGTTTCGGTGTTAAAATGTGGCTACAAAAATATTAAAGAAGCATTAGATGAAATATGCAACTCCACAAAAGAAGAAAAAAATGGTTGTTATAGAAGCAAAATCATTACTTAAAAAATTAATGATTATGAAACTACTGTTATGACAGCCCTATGGAATAAAATTTTGCAAAGAATCAATGCAACAAGTAAATCTATAAAATCTATTGACTGCACAATTAATTGTTAAAGATGCGTCATTATTAAAAAGTCTAGAAATTTTTATTAATGAAAAAATCAGACATAATTTTATCGAAATAGAATAGGAAGTTAAAGAACTTACAAATAAATCATTTGAAGAAGTCACAAGAAAATATTTTTTCTTACATTATATGCGATCATTTAGTAGCAGAACTGAACACACGTGGACAAATCTACGAAAATGTTAATTATTATGTTAATGGTAATTTAGAGTTTTTTTCTTGTTTAACTTGTGTGTAGAAGAAAGGAAAACATGCGTTAATAATTTAATAGAAATGTACAAAGCTGACATTGATTCGAGTAATTTAAAAAAAGAGTTGGAACAGTTTTTAATATTTTTATATTAAGAAGGCATTATATTATCAATTGATAATATATTGTAAGGCATTAGATATGAAAGCAACTTTCCCAAATGTGGAAATAATTGAAAAAAAATGTGTTACCAATTTCAAACGCATTCGGGGGAACGATCATTTTCTTGTTTAAAAGGAGTTAAAAATTATCTAATATTATTATGCTATTAATTTTTTTTTATTTTTTTATTTAATAATGTGGTTAACACGTATTTATATTTTTCTTGTTTCTCTCGTTTTATTGGGGGGTCCAATATTTCTTCTGCGCCCTCAGCGCTCTTGTTCCTCAGGCTACTCTTCTCTAGTAATGTCTTAACTTATTTTATTTGGTGTTGTCTAATAGTTTTCTTTTGCTTTGCCTAATCTCGATTAGTATTATCAGGCATTTTCTACTCTCACACGACTATAGAAGTATTGTCTAATTACAATAAAAGAAGACGCTATTGTACGTCTTCTGAAACCTAATTAGTGTTTTACATTTTTTTTTTTCGTTTTGTCTAGCATTTTCATATCCACTCTAAATTTTAATATTCGTTTCCTGCAGACTTGTCTGGTTTTGTCTAATTTTGTCTGTTTTTGTCTGATCTTGTCTGGACTTGTCACGTGTTGTCGCGTCTTGTCTTATTTTGCCTGGTCTTTAATGGTCTTTTCTGGTATTGCCTGGTCTTGTCTGTTCTTGTCTGCTCTTGTCTCTTCTTATTTGTTTTTGTCTGGTCTTGTCTGATCTTGTCTCGTCTTGTCCTGTTTTGTCTGGTATTCTCTGGAGTTGTCTGCTCCTGTCTGACCTTGTCTAGTCTTGACAGGCCTTCTTTTGTCTTGTCTGGTCTTGGAGGGTATTGTCTGGTCTTGTCTGGTCTTTGCAAGTCAGTCAGTCAGTCAGTCAAGATTGTCAAAGGAAAGAAAAATATACATTTCAGAGTAGAAATTCGCTTTATTTAAACTATAACAAAATCAAATATAATTAAAAACATATTTTTTTACATGTTTCTAATGAAATAAATAATTTGCAAAACAGGTAAAAAAATTATATCTAAATAAAATTATTATTCGAAGACAAAATCCAAATTGGAATGCGCCTAAAAAAAGTTTACATCCTGTTAAACTCCTGTTCGACTAGCACACAACAGTCTACATTCATAAACACATAATATTTTTCTGTGTTCTTATAGTAATAAATTACATCATACAAGTTTGTTTGAATAATGGTCTGTCTTCCTGGTCCTGGGCTGTTACGAAAATATTCAAATAAAAAAAACCAAAATCAAAATATCGGAGGCGTCGCGAAGTCGAATTCTTGAGATTCCTGCAAGGATTGTGAAGGTCGCGAACAGTCGCAAGGTCTCACTAGGCGCCTGTCTGATGCATACGAGAATTGCCGCCGCTGATCCTCGATTGCCTAAAGCCTCGATTAATTATAAAACATATTTATTCGATAAACTATAACGCCCATGATTACCCCACGTTAGAAAAAGAAGAAGAAATATATTTATTGCACACAGGATATCCAAAGGGCTACCGACCCCCACGTTATTTTCTTTCATTTTTGTTATAAAATCGCAGCCAATAATTTATCGATTCTTATCTAAAACTACCAGTTTTATCTGCATGAATGTTTATTAATAGATATATAGCCCAACAAAACTAAAAAGTTAAAAGTATATAAATATGAATCGACAAACAAGACCGTTACGGCTTGATTTTCAACAAATATATAAGTCTAGTAATACACAATACTAATACAATTAGACAGACAGGAGTAAACTGATAAGATTAGACAAATATCCACATGCTGTGCAATATCTATTCAAATAAGTCTTAACGTCTAGCTTTGTCTAGTCTTTTCTACTCTTGTCTAATTTACTTTGGCTTAAAGTTTAACAATCTTAACAAATTTTCTTGATTTATACTTCGTAGCATTGTTATTAATACATTAAATTGAAAAATTCATTATGTTTTTGCCACACTTATAATATGTAAAAATGTTATATAACTTATTATTCACAATTATATAAATTTCTACACATATCACGACTCGAGTTTCGACGTATGACGGTCATTTCAAGTGTTACCGTCAAACGCCGAGACTCGAGTTGTGATATGTGTAGAAATTTATATAACTGTGAATAATAAGTTATATAACATTTTTACATATTATAAGTGTGGTAAAAACATAGTGAATTTTTCAATTCAATGTAAGTATGAATTACCACGTAGTAACTGTAGCAACCATCCTATTATTATTAATATTTAGTTTTTAGCTGTCGCTGTTTGCGTAAGTACTAAACGCTACCCAATCACAGCAGCTGCTTTATGCTGCCCGCTTAGACATCAATCAAAGAAAGCGGACTACTTAAATCTCTTGAAACAGTTAGGAACAAGATTTATACTCGGAGGCGACTTTAATACTAAAAATACTTATTGGGGATCCAGACCCAGTACTACAAAAGGACGTGAACTGCTATATGCAATAAATGAGATGCATTGTGAGGTGATATCAACAGGTAAGCCTACTTATTGGCCTATCGATACCGGCAAAATTCCAGATTTAATTGACTTCTTGATATACAAAAATATATCTCGAAATTACCTAGAAGTGAGAGAATGCCATAACATGTACTCTGACCATTCTCCTGTACTCTTAAAATTAAGTGATATAATTCTGAAACTGGAAAGTACACCTCGACTCACCAATAAAAATACAAACTGGGAGAGTTTCAGAATAGACTTTGATAATAAGATTAATCTAACAGTATCACTCAAAACTTCACAACAGCTAGACTCCGAAGTGTCAAAGCTTATTACTGACACACAGCAGGCTTCTTGGACAAATACAATAGAAACAATAAATATACACAAAGGAACTTCATAAGAAAATAATTCAGAAGAATAAAGAAATAGATGGCACCAAACAAGATCGCCACAAGACAAGACTAAATTAGTTAACAGACAAGATTACTTAACAACTTAACTATGCTGTAAAGAAGACAAATCCAAAGTTATAAAGACACCACAATAAAAAATAATTTAGAATATTCCTATTCCTTGTGGAAAGCAACAAAGAAAATTCAGAAAATTGTGCAAACTTCTCCAATTAAAGATGAAAACGGTAAAGGGGCAATTAATAATGAGCAACACCTAGCAAACACTTTTCAGCCAGTAGATGTAAGTAGTGGTTTCTCCTTAAATAATGAATTTATTCAAGAAGAAGAAAGTTCTTGTAAAAGAAGTTCTGAAATAAATCCAAACTAAAATTTGTGCAAAAAAATCACCTGGCTATGATATAATAAATGGAGAAATATTAAAAAATCTCCCACGAAAAGCTATTATTAAACTTACAGCAATCATAAACGCTGCGTTTAGATTAAAGCATGTCCCAGAGTTATGGAAAACTGCAGAAGTGATAATAATAGCAAAACCTGAAAAGCCTCCACACGAAGTTGCTTCTTACAGACCCATATCGCTACTTCCAATCATGTCTAAACTTTTTTAAAAACTTTTCTATAATAAAAGATAAAGTTCTTCGGATCAGTTCAAACTACAGTTATAGAGAAAACTCTCGAAGAAAAGAAAGTTTGTGCTGCTGTATTTCTCGACGTAGCACAAGCCTTTGATAAGGTATGGCACGATGGTCTTATATACAAACTTAGAAAAATGTTACCAAAACAGTTCTCTGATCTTCTGATTTCATACCTGTCAAATCGAACTTTTAGAATAAGGCAGAAATATGCCTACTCAAAAATCAAAGAAATTAGAACTGGGTTACCACAAGGAACCGTTTTGGGTCCTACGATATATTTACTTTACACTTATGACATTCCACAACTAGTACAATACTATGGCGACCTTCGCCGACGATACTGCTATTCTAGCTATTGGAGAAACTCACCAAGCAGCAACAGAGAAAAGACAAACTTCCGTAAATTATATCCACGAGTTGACAGAAAAATGGCGAATTGAATAAAATGAATCTAAATCACACCATGTCCACTTACCATAAATAACAAACAATTACCTTACGCAAACACTGAAAAGTATTTTGGCATGATATTATATATATATATATATATATATATATATATATATATATATATATATATATATATATATATATATATACCCCTTTCTTTTTTAATATTATAATACTAATAGTGTTATCTAATTTTATTTGATAATTTCTATTACTGTCTAGTCTTGTCTAGTCATATCAAATCTTCTTCAAATACTGTTTAGTATTGTTAAGATTGTTCTCCTATTGTCTATTCTTCTTCAGCCTTGTTACTAGCGCACCTAGTTCTGTTTCACGATGTTTAATCTTACAGTCTAGTCTGGTCTTGTCCGGTTTGGTCTCGTTGTTACTAGCGCACGCTTTGGTTGAGACAATGCAAAGTAATGCTGGGATCTGTTAACCGGAAAATAACAAAAGCTTGCCTGAGACAAAAGAGGAACAAGCTTAGAATTCTGGCAGGAATCCTGACGGGACACTGGAGAACTAGAAAACAGCTTCTAGGCCTAGAGGAAGATGACAGATGAAGATTCTGTGGTTCTGTAGAGGAAACCCCCATAGATCTTTGAGCGGGGGAAACCCCCGCTCAAAGACTGCGGAGCACTGCTCCGCAAGAGACAGATGTATCTTGAGGCCCACTGCTTGAACGCACAGGAGTTTCAGTCCTTGAATTCCAACCAGATCCTGAAATTCCTATAGGAATCAGGACTAGAGGAGGCACTTTAAATGGGTAAGTATACCAACGTTTAGAGGAAGAGGGTAAGGGTACAATAGATCTACGAAGGACGCAGTACAAGTCGTCACCACCAATACTACAATCTACAATCTACTAGCTCACCTAGTTCTGTTTTAGGTTTTTGGTCTGGTCTTCTCTGGATTTGTCTGGTCTTGTCTGGTCTCGTTTGGTTGTGTCTGGGTTTGTCTGTATTTAAGCAGTCTTGAATGGCCTTCTCTAGTATTGTCTTGTCTTGTCTAGTCTTGTCTGGGCTTGTCTAGCCTTTTCCGACTTTGTCTAGTATTGTAAGCTTTTATCTGGGCTCACAAGGTCTTGTATGGCCCTGTCTGGTCCTGTCTGATCATGTCTGGTCATGTCTGGTCTGGTCTGGTCTTGTCTGCTCTGTTGCGGTCTTATCTCGTCTTGTCAACATTTGTCTGCTCTTGCCCGGCCCTATCTGGTCTTGTCTTGGCTTGTCTAGTCCTCTCCGGCCTTGTCTGGTTTTGCAAGGTTGTATCTGGACCCGTTAGGTCTTGTCTGGTCCTGTCTGGTCATATCTAGTCTGGTCTGGTCTTGTGTGCTCTTGTATGGTCTTACCTCGTCTTTTCGGCACTTGTCTGCTCTTGTCCGATCCTCTCTGGTTTTGTCTGATCTTGTCTGGTCTTGTCTGGTCTTGTCTTGTCTAATCATATCAAATCTTCTTCAAATACCGGCTAATATATGAAGATATAATTATTGTTAAGTTTGTTGTCATATCGTCTATTCTTGTTCAGCCTTGTTACTGGCGCACCTACTTCTGTTTTTTTTTTATATCTAATCTTAGAGCCAAATGCAAAACAATGCGGAGATTATAGTACGATAAGCTTTATGAGCCATCTCTTGAAACTGTTTTTGAGGGTGATACAAAGAAGAATATATGGACTAATCGATTTGAGTTTGTTAATGCAGTGAGTACGAGAGAAGCCTTGTTCAGTGTGCAAGTACTGTTGCAGAGATGGAAATAAAAATGTAATTGCTTGCCTAATAGATTACTAGAAGGCTTTCGACAAAGTAAAATACGACAAATTGATGGAGATTTTGAGAAATATTGGAATGGAGGAAAGAGATTTGCGCATAATCAAGTACCTGTATTGGAATCAAACAGCAGTATTGCGTGTTATTGAAGACCACACCGAAGCAGTCCAAATTTTCAGAGGAGTAAGACAAGGTATTATCTTATCACCTATACTATTTAACATATATTCAAAATTCATATTGGAAGAAGCAGAAGAAGAAACTTAGATAAATGGAATGAGATTAAACAACATCCGGTATGCTGATGATACCAGTGTATTTGCTGATACTATGCAAACGCTACAAGTATTAATGGATAGAATTGAAAGAATCAGCAGTCAATATGATCTTGAAATAAACACCAGAAAGACAAAACTCATGGCCAAAAGTATGAGAAATATTGCAGGAGTACCTAAGCTTAGTCATAAACCAAAGAAATATGAAACCTGGATCCATACACCATTATCTAATGGTGCTACAGTTCTGTGTAGAACATGGGACCTCCTCCCACATCCTAAGAAATATACCAAAGAACTATAGAGAGGGTAAAACAATATCCTTACCTTGGAACTATCATAAACTAAAATTGGGATAACTCACAATAAATTAAGATTCGTATCGGGAAAGAAAAAAATGTGTTTCAGAAAATGAGGGTTGACTTCAAAAGCCACAACCTAACTCTAAGAACAAAAATCATACCTTTGCACTGCTATGTATATTCTGTCTTCCTATATGGTGTACAGACATGGACCTTAAATAAAAACAAAGAGAAGAAGATAGAGGCCTTTAAATTGTGGCTTTATAGACGGATCGCTTATTACACCTGTCTGTCTGATTTTTCTTCTCTTCACGAAACCTGGAATGTAATGAAGAAAAGAAAAACCATCAGGCAGGCAGGTATAATAACCGAAGAACAAAAGACTATCGAACTTTAGGCCGCGAAAAATATACTATATCGACTAGACAACAACGAACACCGGGAAACATGCAAAGAGATTGAAAGATTGAAAGAAACAACGAAACACGCGATCTACTCAAAAAAATCAAAGAAATCACGAGAGAGTTTAAACCAAGAACGTGGAAATTAGAAAACAAGGATGGGAAAGTCATAACCAACATCGACGACGTAGTAGAGGTATGGCGGCAGTACTGTGAAGACCTCTACGCGAATTAAGGTCATCGTCAGGGAAAATTTCGTCTCCCACCCATCACACAAGTAGAACAGCAACCTGACATCTTAAAAGTTGATTTTGAGAAAGCCATTAACATGCTCAAAAAGAACAAAAGTTTATAATATCAGTGAAGAAATGCTAAAACATCTGTCCCCAAAAGGCATCCACATCTTGTGGGCAAGCTACAACAAGGTATGGCACTAAAGGCAATGGCCAACTGACTGGAACACATATATCTTCACTCCACTGCACAAAAAAACGAGCATGCCAGAAATTCAGTAATTTCAGAACTATCGCAATAATGTCCCACCCGAGCAAGTTCATGATCAGAATTCTGCTACAACGACTCAGAAACTTCTTAGACCAATTAATTCCACAGGAACAAGCTTGATTCGTGGCTGCCAAAGGCAATCGAGAGCAGATCATGAATGTACGGCAAATTATTGAAAACGCCAGAGAATTTGCAAAACCTACATATTTTATTCTTCCTCGACTACAGCAAATCGTTTTACTGTGTAAACTGGCACCAATTAAGGAATGCCCTCTTAGACATGGGAATTCCTCACCACCTTGTCGTTCTGCTAAAAACTTTATATGACAACAGCATAGCAATCATCAAGCTCGAGGGAAGAAACTCGAGACCCTTTAGGATAGTACGACGACTTCGGCAAGGATACGTCCTATCACCCTTACTATTTAACATATACGGTGAGTTTATACCTAGAGGAGCTCTGGTGAACTGGGAAGGTGGAATAGTCATTGACTAGTCAATGAGTCACTGGTGTTTACAATTACACTATACGGAGCCGTGGCATGAGATGTGGACGTAGAGACGACTAATAAGGATCCCTTCGACATCGCATAGAACTAATGTATCTATACTAAAAGAACTCGACATTAACCTAAGACTATCAACCGTTATCAATCGACGAATACTTAAATATGTTGGACACGTCAATCGTGGAACGGGTAACAATCTCTAAAAACGGGTCATCCAAGGGAAAATTGAAGGTATGCGACCTCGGAGCCGCTCTCCAAAACGCTGGATCGACCAGGTGCAAGAGATCACTGGGACACCACTACAAGAAAACATAAGAACGGCGGCAGACAGGGGTAAATGCAGGAAGATCGCTAACTCTGCTATGATATAATAAAACGCCAGCATGGGATCACGACACTTCCACCATGAAGTACACGACTAGAGAGAAAGAGAGACGGATCATGAGAATATCTTGGATACAGAGAGTGACAAACATGAGAAGATGAGAAGACAACAACTAAATTGATCAAGCTAGTGAAATGCCGAAAGTAGCAATATCTAGGACATATCATGCGAAATACAAAGAGATACGACCTACTCAAAAAAATGCTTCAAGGGAAAATCAACAGCAAAAGAGGTCCAGAAAGAAGACAAATATCTTAGTTTATCAACCTTAGATGATGGTTCAATATGTAATAAAATTTAAAGATTCAGCTGCAGGCGCTTGGTTCAATATGTCTTCCGCTGAGCTGTCCCGCGTTGCTACCAATAAGACAAGAATAGCCATTATGGTAGCTGACATCCGAACCGGATAGGCACCGAGAGAAGAAGAAGAATCTTAATCTAAAGTTTTGGTTGACTATCAAAAGGATTAACATGAACTTGCGTAATGTGGGTCATAGTATGTCTTTCTGACATCGGAGGTAATTTATGCAAGGCGTTTAGTAAGTAAGTAGTTAATGCGTTTAGTAGTTCTATTTTAATTTGTAGTCACTGAACTCTTCCAAACAGCTGGCTACTGTTTTGAAGAGTTCAGTGACTACAAATTAAAATAGAACTACTAAACGACAATATATAAGACTAGACACCCATTAAAATGTTGCAGTCAATGCTAAACAAACAATAGTAGAAACAAAATAAAACAGATAACGGTAGACAAAGAAATCTGAGACACATGTTTGCCTGTGTGGTGAAGACATGCAAAACTGCTTAGCAAAACCTAAGGTTAAAAGACATTAAAACAAGTCTAAATGTGAACAAAACCTTGACAAAAAAGGTTAGAGACTAGACTAAATAAAATCATTGCGAAAATAAAATCTTCCTTCCTATAATTCAATTTACATAAGGCTATGGACCTGGTCTTTCCATCAATTAATTATGATAATATACAATCAAGAATTTCTTTTAAAACGATTTGACCTTTAAATTTTAACAATAAACAAAATAAAACTAGTTTTTTGTTTATAATATGCTACTGGTCTTAGAAATAATAGACAGAGAGGACAAAATAAATTATTGGAGAGAAAAGACAAAACTGAAGAAATAAGAGTAGATAAGTCTTTATTTTCTCTTTATGTTATCTTGTTTTTATTTTGGTTATTTTTTTACATTCATATTACTTTTATTTTGGATATTTTTAGTTTAATTATTTGAAATAAACAAAGATATAAGGACCAAAATCAGAGAAGCCAAAGAAGGCTGGCTATCGGCCAAATGCGACGAAATAGAAAAGCTAGACCGCATCCACGATCACTCATCGTACATCGAAAAGTTAAGGAAACGGTAGGAACGAAAAATAACACAAAAACAACAACAACAACGAGTCTGGCTGATAAGAACGGTAAACTGGTCACGGAAACCTCGCAAAACCTAGAGGTATGGCAGGAATAAATTGAAACACTATTTAACAACACTTCTCGCTCAGAGCACCCCAATAACAATAACAGCACGACAGAAAGCGGTCCAGAAATCACGAAAGACGAAGTAAGGGAAGCCATAGAACTAGCAAAGAATAATAAATCCGCAGGTCCAGACAACGTCAACACCGAAATGTTATAGATAATGTGCAATGCGAACACTGGGAACGATTATCTAGACATCCTAAATGCTCTCTTTGATTATACTATGATACCCAAGAAACCAACTGCAAAGAACTGCGACGAACACAGATTAATAAGCCTAATGAACCACATAGTTAAAACCTTTCTTAAAATCATACTTGCTAGAATCTATAAAAAATGCGAAGAATATCTAAAGCCAATTCGGCTTCAGGAATGCACTGGGAACAAGAGAGGCTATTTTTACAGTCCAAGTTCTGATTTAGAGATGCAGAAATATGGGCCGTGATGTCCATGCCTGTTTCATAGATTTCTCCAAAGCCTTCGATAATGTACAGCACGATAAAATGATCGGGGTATTACAGGAAACAGGCATAGATACAAAAGACATCAGAATAATAGCCAACATGTATTGGAATCAGACAGCGTCTGTAAAAGTAGATGACAACAACTTTGCAAAGATTAACATCCGCAGAGGCGTACGACACGGATGCGTATTATCTCCGACTCTATTCAACCTGTATTTGGAGGAAAATCTTCAAAGAAACGCTCAAAGACACCAGCGAAGGCATCAAGATGAATGGGGAGCTTATAAACAACATCCGATACGCCGACGATACCATCGTACTTGCTAGCAGTTTGGAAGGCTTACAAGAACTAATGACCAAGATTCACACCACTCCCTCGGAATATGGTCTCAAGCTCAACAAAAGCAAAACAAAACACATGCTAATAAGCCGAAATGCTTCAGATCCCTGCGTATTGATGCTAGAAGGAGAGATCATCGAACGAGTAAAGCTGTGAGCACTCCGTAGAGTTGCACTGCAGAATAGAGAAGGCTAGAGCGGCATTTAATAAACTCAAAACAATGCTATGCAGCAGCGACCTGACATTACAACTAAAGGTCCGAATGGTCAGGTGTTACGTTTTCTCTGTTCTGTTGTATGGCGCAGAAGCATGGACGCTAACGGAAGCAACAGAAATGAAGATAGAGGCGTTCGAGCTCTGGGTATATAGAAAGCTGCTCCGCATATCCTGGCGGGATCACATTACGAATGAGGTGGTAATGCAAAGAATAGGCACGCAGAGGCAAGTTCTGAGCAGAATCAAGAAGATAAAAACTGGCTATCTTGGCCATATAATGTGAAACCAGAAATACCGCTTACTACAGCTGGTTCTGCAAGGAAGAGTAGATGGACACAGAGGACCAAATAGAAGAAGAAACTCGTGGCTAGGAAACCTGAGGCAGTGAATCTCGCTCAATTCCACACTACTTTTCAGACAGGCTGTAGATAGAGCGGAAATTGCTATGTTGATCGCCAACATCCCGGAGGGATAAGGCAAGCAAAGAAGAAGAAGAAGTGGGCTAGTCCCTCATCGGGCGCCTCCCCAGGTGCCCGATAGGGGAATGCCTCTCGGATAGGAGTGGTACCGAGAAAATCAAATGCTCGGGGCGGAGCAAAACTAGCATACAACACAGCGTTTGTCCTAGACTAAGCAGTTGTGTACGCCAGAGCTAAATAAGCACGCCCTGATATAGGTGTCACGTCATCAGCTGTATCAGTATGGAGATAAGGCGATATGATACTCAAACTTCGGTTTAATATCCAACATTCATGGGCAACAGTCAACATATTCGACTGACTTGGTCATCATACTGAGATGAGGAAATCAACGGGAAACTACCTCATTAAACTCCACAAGACGACTAGAAGTATCCAAACAACTTCTTCAAATATGATCGAGAAAATCAGCATGATCCCGAGTACCAGGGACACTCAAATTTGTCACAGGTGCTAAGAATCTCCGGCTCGACTTTGAAGAAAATACAACACAACGAATATTCTTTCGATTTTCTTGAATTTGTGATAAGAGTAATTTTATATAATTTTTTAAAAACATGTAAATAGATTTTTATATAAAATTTCTAGTAGTTTTGATTTAAAAATGAACGTTGAAGCTAATGCTCACAATTCTAAAAATTTAACAAGAGACGAAATCTTTCGAGTCGTGTGCTTAGTTGACGATGGTCGAGATCAGAGATATGTTGCTGCAGCATTGAGAATTCAGCAGTACACGGTTTCAAAAACAATAAGAAGATTCAGAGAAACTGGGGAATATACATGAAGAGCAAGACAAGGTCGTAAATGGACAACAACAGCAAGAGATGACCGATTTATATGTTTAAATGGAATGCGTATCAGACATTGTGCCTCAAGGCAGTTACAAGCTGAACTGTACAATGCTTGAAATATTATAAATGTAATAATTATTAGACAGAATACATGATCATACAGAGAGAAAATACGACTAAAGGTCAACGCAAAAACCTTAATATAGACAATTTCACGTTTAAGAACAATCCAAACTTCAAATACCTCGGTATCAATAAAAATGACTACAACAGAAGACAAGTTGAACACCAAATTAGATTACAGAACGCAAACAAAGTTTACTTTTCCCTGCAGAAATTACTTTGCTCCAATCTGCTGTCCAGAAAAAACAAACTAAAGCTATTCAACTGGATCATCAGACCAGTACTGATATACGCAGCCAAAACATGGAGTGCGACTAAAAGGGAGGAACACCAGCTTACAGTCTTCGAAAACAAGGTCTACAGAAAAATTTTGAGATCCATTTTTGACCAGGAAACTCAAAGATGGGTTCTCAGATCATACCATGAGCTGTACAAGTTAGCTTGTGGAAAGAATGGGGCTTAGGCAAAATAGCTTTGAAACAAATTTATAGCGGAGCAATTGAACCAGGATTATTATACGCCGCTCCTATTTGGCATAAGTCTTGTGGAGTTAGGGAAAAAGCTTAGCTCCTGGGCGTACAACTAGTCTGCACATTAAGAGCTCCGAAAGCTTACCGAACGGTGTCCACTGAGGCTACATGCGTTACCTCTGGACTTATACCTTCCGACCTCCGACTAAAACTGGTTTCATTGTATCAAACCAGACATTCCCTAGAAAACCAGACCCTAAGAGAAATAACCGGCCTTAACATATCCTCCGACCTTGTCGAAACAAAGACCCACCTTGAGCATCTTATCCATCCCGCCTATTTTCGCTCCCTTGTCTACACTACCTCACCCACCAACTCACACCGAATAAAAATATTCACAGACGGCTCTAAATCAGACGCAGGAGTTGGAGCAGCTTTTGTAGCATACAATGAAGAAGAGGAGTTTCATTTCGAAACATTTGGTTTGGCTAAGTACTGCTCGATATTTCAAGCAGAGTTAATTGCAATTAACCGGGCATTAGCGTATATTCTTTCGAAACCTGACGTAATGGACGAATGCTCTATACTATCGGATAGCAAATCTGCTCTAGATGCTCTTCGTAACGAAAGATCGGACAGTCTGGCAAGACAAGCTTCTGGTCAAGACTCCACAGGCCAAGAACCTCAGAATTGTGCTTAAATTTTCAAAAATATACCACGCCAGGCTATAAAGCACGGGATCAACACCTACCTTGACAGGAAGTGGCAACAGCGATGGAATGCATCAAGAACTGGTTTTCGGACTAAAAACTTTATCTCATCTATCGAAAAGTGGATTAATATGGAGATCTGTCTCTCGCACCACGCGGTCCAACTTATTACTGGCCATGGAAATTTTCAGTCTTACCTACATCGCTTTGGCAAAAGGGCATCGCCACTATGCCAGTGCGGTGAAGAAGACACAGCTCCACACGTGCTTTTTTATTGCCCTGTCGTCACAAAATGGAGGCAAGATTCCGAACTGAGTATGTCCCATATATGCTCCTGGCCACGAGACGCTCGGGATGCTCCTGGCCACGAGACGAGGAGGAGTTACGGGAAGTCGAAAAAAACAAGAAATGGTGGCAGATTTTTGACAAACGCGCCAAAAATCTAAGAAGATTGGATCATGACCTTGTCATCACCAGACAACTAATAAACTAATAAATTTAAATTGACTATTCTATGTTAGATCAGTCTATGTTCTTGTCTCTTCTTATTATGTTATTAATTATGATGTAATAATTATTATGTACCAGGATAGTGTCCTTCTTGATGGAGTGCTGGCGACTATGAGTCCAATAAATAATTAAGCTGTACAAGTTAGCCAATCGACCCAGGGTAGTGAACATCTTGAAAGCCAGACTAGAGACTCAGACTCAAGCCAGAGGAAAGACCTAGGAGTAGACGGTAAGATGAGGCGACCTCTTACTGCAGAGAGATGGGCGTCACTGGATATGAGGATGCTGCGCTGGAGGCAGATAGTGAGAGCGGCACGGGATCGCCACGCCCCGAAGAAGGCAACGGAGTGAGTGAGTGAGTGAGACCTACAATTCCAAACATGCGAATGGCTGATTGTCCAGACATTACAAAAAACGAGGTGGAATACGCCATAAGTCAAATAAAAAATGGTAAGGCTGCTGGACCAGATCATATTCAGGGGGAGTTGCTAAAATTATTAGAGATCGAAAGTGTAATAACTGCTGTACTTGGTCTATTTAACATGATTTCTAAGACGGGAAACAAACCTTTGGATTTGAAGTTCCACGTTCATAACAATACCTAAGAAGGCAAGATCAGCGATCATAGATTAACTAGTTACATGAGGAGTCCTGTTCTTAAAGTATTCTTAAAAATTATACATAAAAGAATATATGCGAAATGGGAAGAAAATATGGTTAAAACACAATTTAGTTTCAGAAACGGTTTCGGAACACGTAAAGCACTATTCAGTATGCAAATTCTAACACAAAGATGTCGTGATATGAACCTAGATTTGTATGACTGTTTCATTAATTATCAGAAGGCACCTGAAAAATGATATACGCATTATCGCAAACTTATATTTAAAGAGATCAAGAGCAGAATGAAACTGCTGCAGTTCACCTAGAACATGAAACAACAGATAAGATACCATGGGCGTAGCCATGGGGGGGGGGGAGGGGTGTTGGGGGTTAAAACCCTGTTCATTTCTTGTTTGTCCGTTATGTCTCTGTATTTTTGCCAATCTCGTCTATGTCTGTTTTTGATTTGTATCATCGTCATTATGAAATTAGGTAATTGTTCGTTAAGTGGGTCTAATTTTCTGTTTTTAATTAGTCTTCGTCTTGCCAAATTGATCGATTTCGACAAATTTTCGGTATTAGTCTCGACATCATCTGTTTTGTCCACACGCTTAATACTAATGTTTTTGTCCAGGAGTCGTCTGAATTCTGTCCAGTCTACATCTTTATAGTCGGGTATGGCTCGTCGGGTATGGTACCAAGGGTGATTCTAACAGGGTTGTGATCTCCCCCACCCCAAATAACCAAAATATTAAATAAATCCCTTAAATATTATATTGAAATAAGGAGAGACGAGGATTGACGACACTCTTTGAGGGAGCATGGTAAATGTAGAGTTTATGGATTTTATGTGTCGGTTTTAGAAAGTAAATAGGCGCATTTCAGTTATTGTAGTTTCTTCAAACCGTGTAGGTAATTGACTGTATGATAGCAACAAGCTTCAGTGACCTGCAAATATTGTTAGACGCGGTTACATCACACAGTAATCGTATGGGAATGAGACTGAACGTCCAGAAAACAAATTGGTTGTTATTCAGCAAAAACTCGTATCAACCAGTCATTAATGTTTGGCAATGAACAAGGTAAGCTGACAAGGTAAACACTTTAAATATTTGGGATGCTAGTTAAATAATTCCTGTGAGAATAGTCAAGAAATCAGATCCAGAATAGAATAGACAAGTGCATTTGTATAAATGAAAAAAGTGTTGACAGCATGTGACCTGAAATTAGCACTCCGGCTAAGGTTAATGCTTTGTTATGTTTTTAGTATCCTTTTGTATGGAATGAAAGAATGGGCACTAAGTGATGTTATGTGTAAAATAATTAAGGCATTTGTGGGCATTACTGAAAATATCCTGGATAGAACGTAAATCTTATGTATCAGTTCTAGCTCAAATGGGGAAACAACTTGAGGTAATCAATACTATAAAACGGGGCAAATTGCTCTATTTTGGGTATATATTGCGCAACGAAAAATACAATTTGTTACACATCATTATTTAAGGAAAAATTAAGGGTAGCCGTAGTCAAGGTAGACGAAAGACATCAAGGTTAAAGAACTTACTACAGTGGTACGGTCTCAGCACTCATGCATTATTTCGCACTGTCGTAAATAAGATAAGTTTGGAAATTATAGTCGCCAACGTTCTTGGAGAACATGGCACTTAAAGAAGAAGATATAGATTTGATTTATGAACATTAAATTGATTCCAAAAACCACAAATGCTTTGTTAAATAAAATTTGAAAAACCTAGGGTGCAACCCGCAGAAAATATATTGAGATAGGCACGCTAGTAATGTATTTGTCTTCCTTCGACTAGGCTGACTATTCTAAATAGAAAGGAATAGACAAACAAGATTGAAAAAACATCCAGGAATACCAAGCCGATGAAAATGAGGACATGAACATTTCCAGATTAAATATACTATTTCAGATGATGATGAGAACAAATACGTATTAGCTATATATAATTATAAAAAGATAAAGACAAGACTAGACAGACAAAATAAAATAAAACAGCAAACAAAAAATTGGCAATACTTCTTTCCCGTGAACACCGGATTGCGAGGATCAATTTTGCACGAGAATACTTGGCTTGAACATCAGCGGATTGGAGTTGCTTACTGTTTTTCGATGAATCGCGTCTTACGGGATCAGATAGACGTATAAGAGTGTGACGACGACAAGGCAAGAGATGTGCTCCAGCGTGTATTTCCGAGCTTGCATTTGGTGGAAGATCAGTTATGGCATAGGGAGGCACATCTTTTGACACAGAGTTAGTCTTTATCGACAACCGGAAGTCCGGTGTGCATAGGTATCTGACAGAGGTTCTAGAAGACCATTTTTTACCCTTCATGGTTATTCTTGGAGACGACACAACATTTATGAATGATAACGCACAGCCCCACACTAGTTACTGAGAATCTTGATGAGTACCAAATGACGCTATTTGTTTGGCCAGCTCGCAGTGTAGATTTAAATCCAATTCAGCATGTATCCAGACGTCCAGACGATATCCACGCAGAATATTTCAAGCAGATTCAGGAGGAAAACATAAACATAAATTTAAATCTATACAACAAAATCTATGACACTGGACAACTTCTAAGGGAATGGCTCAAGTCCAAATCCATAATGCTGTCCAAAAAGCAAAAAACGACCAAATGCAAAGATCACAGGCCAATCTCGTTAATGAATCACGCAGTAAATATATTCCTACGCATCATACACACCACACTATTTAATAAACCTGAAGGGCTAATCGGAGACACTCAGCTCGGATTTAAGAGCGACACCGGTACACGAGAAGCAACATTCTACCTAAACACATAGGTACAAAACTGATATGACCAAAGAAAGGACATATTCCTGTGCTTCGTCGACAATTAAAAGGCGTTCGATAGTATCAACCACGAACGTCTCATCGAATATCTAAAAAGAGCTGGTATAGATGAAAAAGACGTAAGAATTATCCAAAACCTGTACTGGCAACAGTCGGCCAACGTCAGAATTAACAACCAATTAACGACAGAGGAAATCGAAATAAAAAGAGGGATACGACAAGGATGCATAATGTCACCAATGCTATTTAATCTATACGTCGAACAAATATTCACAGAGGCCTTCGATGATCTAGAAATCGGAATAAAAGTGAACGGTATCACAATAAAAAATATAAGATACGCAGACGACATAGTGATCATAGCAAGCAACCAGCAAGACCTACAGCTACTAATGAACAACATAAAAAGAAAGGGGTCATCGACCAGACTAATAATGAACAAATCCAAAACAAAATTCATGGTTATAAGCCGTACTAATCCATCACGGTAGAGGGGGAAACAATCCAAAGAACTACTAGCACAAGATACCAAGGCACACTAGTAAACGACAGATGGGACCCACTACAAGAGATCAAGTGTAGTGTAGAACAAGCCAGACAGGCATTCAACAAACTACGTCCCTTGCTATGCGATAAAATCCAAAATTTTGATATCCGCGACAGAATAGTCAAATGCTACGTTTGGCCAGTCCTACTGTATGAAACAGAAACCAGAACGATAAAAGTAGCATCAATTAACAATCTTGATCGAGGCGTTCGACATGTGGATACGCTTAAGATTGCTTCGTATCCTATGGGTAGACCACATTACCAACGAGAAGGTGCTTAGAAGGGCAGGAGTGGACAGGTTACTATTGAATACCATAAAGCAGCGCAAGGGGGCAAAAATATCGAATTCCCCAGCTTATACTCGAAGAAAAGATAGAAGGCAGACGTAAACAGCTATCATGGCTTAGGAACATCAACATTAGGAACTGGACGGAATCAAAAAGGTTGGCGACATGTGCCAAGCGGCAATAAACAAAACATTAACAATTATTCAATAAATGACAATTCGCCAACGCACATAAGTGTAAGGCAACAGAAAGAAAAGCACGTTTGGGATAAGATGGGAAACCGTTTTCGGAGACATGTACCGGCCTCTAGAAATTCTAGAGGGCTGCGCGACATACTGGTGCAGGAATGGGACAATCTTCCACATAATTTGATCCAAAATCTAGTCCAGATCATGACTTGTCGTTTGCAAGCTGTTACCACCTCCGGAGAGGGGAATATTCACTACTGAAGTCCTTAAACTTTCTTTTGTTTTTCAACAAAAGCATTTCAAAGTAAACTTGTTCATTTTCATTCATCTTCATCATCATCATTAGCCAGCCTTTATGTCCCATTGCTGGGCATCGGCCTCTTCTCTGCCACATATCCAACCTCAGCACTAAGATTGAATATGAGGGACCTAGCGGTTTAACGTCGAATCCGAACGACAAATTTCCAGAGATGGTTTTAGGCAGTGAGACCCCACGGTTGCCTAAGCCGGATTGAGGAATTGAGTGTGATGGGTTGCACCCATTTGTTTTTAATTTTTACTGCATTAGTTCTGGGTGGGATTCGAACCCACGCTGTCTGACCCGAGAGCCAAGTGCTTAATTTTCATTACTTTCAATAAACTTTGAACTACAAAAACTTTTTTTTATTCTAGCAATCAGTTAGTAAACTGTTACAACTGAAAAAAACACGTAAAAAACTAAAGATTTCTGAAATAAGTTTGAAATAACTAAAGATTTCTAAAAATACGGAGTGACCAGTTTTATGCTCGGCAGTGTATGTTTAAACCAGACAAAAAATGCAAAATATAAAACAAACTAAATCAAGTAATAATAAATCACAAGTAGTATTAGTCTGAATACTATTAGTCTGGAGTCTATTAAAGTTTAAATCTATTAAAGTCTAACATTGGCAATATATACACAAATATAGATTGTCAATATCAGACTTTTTAAGCTTGTAATCCTATTTACACATTTCTTGTTATAATACATTAAAGTAGTCAAACAAGTAAATTAAGGGAACTCATTATATTGAAGATAAATTGAAACAGACCAAGTCAATTTTGATAAATTATTCTTGTTTGATAAGTACATAGAGTATACATTTATAGTATCGACCATTATTCTTGAATAATAATGTGTTTTGAACGTTGGTAATTAAAAAAAAGGAAGAAAAGTATTAAAATAAACTGGTATTATTTTTGTAAAAAATTGGCTAATAGTCCTTGAAGTTTGAACCAGTTGTATAATTCAAATCAATTATGAGTGCAATTAAATTATTTTTGCAATTATTATTTTTTTTTTAATTAGGACATTTTAATTGAAACTGCATAGAGAAATGGTTAGTTTGTAGATGCGGAATTAATTTAAATATAGAATCAAATACTTTGTCAAATAATATAGGAAGAACCTTTTGAATTTTTTTCAAAGAAATTATAAAATTGAATGTACAAATAACAGACAATAATATTTTTTTTTAGTAATATATAAATTTTTTAAATTGGATTTTTATATATATTTTTTATAACGGGTGGTGTCAGAACTCCACCGACAAACTTTCAGGGCTGATTTTATGAGCCAAAATAAGCATTAAACTATTAATTGTGGGGTCAAAAACACTTAGTTTGCAGGATACTCAACATAAAAAGGGAAAAAAATTCCGTTAAAGAAAAACGGACTATACACAAAACATAATGTGAAGCAATTCATTTATATCAAATAAAAATCGGTGTTTCTTTCCCGTTGCGATAAAATCCAGAAAAAATATTAATTTACCATAGCTTTACGAAAATCATATATCTCATAAATCTACTCAATAGTGTTTCAAAAATCTATTCTTTCGAAGAACTAGAAGATATGAATTTAGCTTATGCTGCTAACGGCAAAGGCCGAACAACTGCAAGGATTTATGGAGAACTTGTTCCGAATAGGCAGCAGCCTCATCATACAACTTTTGCAGTAATTCATCGACGTCTTCGAGGACCTAGAAAATTTAAGAGTTCTATGACAGATACAGGACATGATAGAACGGTTCGTACTGTGGCATTAGAGGAAAATGTCTGGGATGCTATTGCCAATGATCCAAGAATTAGTGTTCGAACTGTAGCACACAAACTTAGAACCAATGCTCCAACAGTATGGCGAGTTCTTCGCGAACAGCTTTTACACCCTTTTAGAATTAACAAAGTCCAGGCACTGAATTGTAATCACTTTGCTCCACGAGTAAAGTTTTGTATGTGATTCTTGCACAGCACACAACAGAATGAACGGTTTGCAGAGTTGATACTTTTTTACCGATGAGGCTGCGTTTACAAGGGAAGGAATGTTCGATAGCCATAACATGCACTTTTGGGCTGAAGAAAATCCTCACGCAATAAATGTAAGGGGTTGTCAAAACAGATTTCCAATTAATGTTTGGTGTGGGATTGTTATCAATTATTCGATAGGTCCATTTGTGTTGCCGGATCGCTTAACGAAGGCGGCTTAAACAAATTTTCTGGAAAATGACTTCTTCAATAGATTAGACCCGGTAATTGTACAACTGAGACATGAAATGTGGTTTATGCATGACGGTGCACCAGCACATTTTAATCGCCAGGTCCGTGCATGTCTCGATGAGAGGTATCCTGATAAATCAGTGATTCCCAAAGTGGTCTATATCGACCCCCAGGGGTCTATGACAACCTGCAAGGGGTCTACGTCAGCGAAAAAAAAATTTGGGGTCCATGAAAATGGGGGTCCACGATAGTGGATCTCAACATACACTAATAGAACCTATTTACTTACATTATACTATCTTATAATATAAAGACATTTTTTTAAAAAGTACCTATGAAGTAAAAAATTTATTATATATGTTTATAAAATTGTGTAAGTTGTAGGATGTAGGCATTCTCTTTGTGGTCGCAATACATTTTAAACTTGTAAAAACCTGCAATTTTGCCCACAGTTGATTATTTGAAGCTTGGCTTCATTCCATCATTGTCGGACAAACAATTGCCTTTTATGCAACAAAGTTTTGGGCAATGACGCTATGAAACTATCTAAGCTGCAGGATCATCTGAGAAGATGTCACCCTCATAAAACAGATAAAGATTTGAAATACTTTAATAGACTCAAAGATAAACTTCAGAAGAGACCCACGCTGGACAGAATGTTCGCTTCGTCGTCAGAAAGAAACGATGATGGTTTGCGGGCGTCTTACAATATCTCGCTACTTATAGCAAAATCCGGAAAACCGCATACTATCTGAGAGAAGTTAATTGAGGAGGTTTAATGGGGTTGAAGAGGTTTTAAAAACTGTCTTACACAAACCTGCATCTGAATGATTATCATTAAAAGAATTCCCTTAAGCAACAATGCTGTTGAAAGACGTATTGATGAAATGAGTTCTGATATTGAAAGCTTCTTGTGTTATTATTTGCGACCCATTTCTCTATACAACTGGACGAGTCAACTTTACCCGGTAATGCAGCATTATTATTGGCATATGTTCGTTTTATTCTGAATCAATAAATCTACGAAGAACTGCTCTTCGCAAGAACTTTAACAACCGACACTAATTGTAAAGGTGAATCAATATTTCATGTTTTGAAGGATTACTACATTGAAAAAGCAATCCCTTTATCAAATATTATATCAGTAGCTACAGATGGAGCACCTGCCATGGTTGGACGTTATCGTGGATTTATAAGCTATTTAAAACAAAATGTGTCAGGGGTGTTAGCAATACATTTCGTCATCCATCGACAACATTTAGTTGCTAAAAATTGTGTGTTAGATTGAATGAATCTCTTCAATTATTCATTGATGCAGTAAACCGAATCCGAAGCAATGCGTTGAATACGCGATTATTTGCGCAATTGTGTGAAGACCATGACGAACACTTTCATCAATTACTACTTCACACTGAAGTACGCTGGCTCGAAAGGCTTATGTTTGACAAGATTTTTTGCACTTTTTGAGACTATTTTAGAATTTCTAGATACTAAAGATAAAATTTTAAAAGACAATTTAATGAAGTGGAAAACAGACATCGCCAATTTAACAGATTTGTTTACAAAATTTAATTTGGTTAATTTTCAGTTACAAGGCAACAGTATAAATTTAATTAAAACAAAGTTTATTTTACAGCGTTTCTTGCCAGAGTTAAACCAATGAAGCAAAATATTGGACGGGGCGAATTTTCCCAGTTCCCCAATTTGTCACAGAAAAACTGCCAGGAAGACGACGTTTTAATCTACGTTCAACATTAAAATGCCCTTTATTCAAGTTTTGAAACTAGATTTGAGGACGTTTTGACTATGGTATTACCACCGTGGATAATTAACCTATATGGTGACATAGAAGAAACGAATGTCATAATACAAGAGGAACTGACTGAACTAAGTACAAACGAAGAACTTAAGGTTCAGTTTAAAAGCGGATATCAGCAATTCTGACTGCAAAACAACATACCCGTTACTTATCCCGTATTATGGAATATAGCGAGGAAATTTTTAATTTCCTTTCCATCTTCATACCTAGTGGAAAGGGTGTTCAGAACTGTTACCAATCTCCTAACGAAAAAAAGAAATATACTGGACATCATTAGCCGAGGAGATTTAAGTTTAAACCTTACAAAATTGACGCAAAATGTTGATAATGTATTATTAAAGCATCAGGTTCATCCTTCTCACTAAAAACATTTACTTATTGCTTAGTTTATTTTATGTTACGTATATTTTATATAACAGATACAAAATTTTATTTTGAGTAGTTTTTATTTAAATTCAATTAATAAATGTATAAAACTTAACATGTGTTTTTACTTTAAGTTTTTAACACTAAACTTCACTACAGTTAGAAATTTACAAAAAATCAGGTAAGTAGGGGGTCTACCCCATACCGAAAAACATGGCAAGGGGTCTACGACACAAAAAAGTTTGAGAACCTCTGTGATAAATGGATAGACAGGAACGCTCCCCGATACTGTAATGAATTTCCTATTTTTTTTTATCGGGTCATATCAAAACCTTGGTCTACCAAACTCCAGTTAAGTTAGGTTAGCTTAGATTGCCATGGTGTACGAAACTCCAGTTAGTGCACTTGAAGAGCTACTGCCACGTGTAACTGAAGTTTGTCGAACAGTTAGAAACATGCCCGCCGATTTTAGACGCGTTTGTCGTTCTTTATTGCAGTGGTGTCGGCTAGGTATTGAATACGGTGGGCGAAATTTTGAATTTTTTTTTATAAATTGTCCATAGTTCTTTCTTGTATTTGTAAATTTTATCAATAAATTCCACCCCATTGCTTGTGTGTTGCTGGTAAAATAATAGAAAATAATATAAACTTAATAAAGTCGGAACACAGTCTGGATATATAAATATATTCAACCTTTCCGGAGCTCTATAATACTACTGAGTCTTTTTAAGACTACCAAAACAAAACATGTGAAATTTGCCAGTTATTTAATAGTTTTCATTCCACCTTCATTATTCATAAAAACAAAGCTGATGAGAGATAAATCTCGAAACGCGTCTGCAGATGGCTACTCACTTAAGTTAATAGAAAGACATGATCTTAAAAAACACTGTTATTTTTCTGGTTTTTGTTGAGTCCTAAAAAGTAATATTATAGAGAACCGGAAAGGTTGAATATATTTATATATTCAGACTATGTTCCGACTTTATTAAGTTTTAAGCCCTGAAGAATAAGCCCTGAAAGTTTGTCGGTGGGGTTCTGTATATATACGCACCCTGTATATAAAAACAGTAAGTTGAATATTTTCAATCATTCGTGAAATGTTTATTAATCTCTTTGAATGAGTGTGGGCTATGATTATAGCCAACCCGACTAACGAACGATTAATTAAAGTTATAATTATTCTAAATGTGATTAAAACAATTCTCAAATTTTATTTGCATAATTTTTTTTACACAAATATTTTAATGAAACAATATTTAAAATATCGACGAAAATTTATTAAACTATTTTTAATAGCCAAAACTGTGTATAATATATTTTACCCCAATTTAGTTTTACCCCGATTTAAAAATTCTGTGCCAATAAATTTGTATTTAAACATCGATAATAATAAAAATAATATTTATCACCAACAGTAACAAATAGCTATCGACCACAAGGTCCATCTGCAAGAGTGTACAATCCGTTTATTGCATACATAATTTGAAAAAAAAATATGGTATGATATGGGATGATTAGTCGTCATATTCGTCATGGTCGATACAAAGTGTTTCGAATATAGTATTTGAAGGATGTCTGCGAGTTTGGTGTCTTTGGTCGCGTTTTATACAAAGTGAACCAATAATTGTCCGATGAATTTCTTTAAATCTGGTTAGGTTTGTTTAATAGTTGTTTATGTGTGCCGAAGATATTTGGAATTTTGGTCAGGGTATATGAGATCGTTGGGTGGGTTATGATGGATGTTGTTAGGAAGCCTTAATTTTGTTATTACACGTAACGGTGTAGTTTCAGCTACTTTGAGGATGTCGGTTGTCGTTTTACGTGCGTTAGTCATAGTATATATATGGTCTAGGGTAAGTCTGCATATAGCTTTATATATTTTCGTGGCAATTTGTTTGGAGATTCTGTTGTTACCAGAAGACAAACAACAGTAATATTTGTTCTTTTCACTGCCTTTTTTTTCATAGTCTAGCGTCAGTCTTGAAGGTAAGTCTATAGTTGAGACTCAGTTAAGTATTTAACATGTGATATCGGTTTTGCGTATGATATCGGTGTTGCGTATATCGGTGGAGCAATATGTCCATGGTGCCTAGGTGAAGTTGAGTAATAATAATAATAAGGAATTGGCATTTGGAGGGGTAAGCAGAACGTCTCCATCGATTAAACCATGAGAGAGTTTTGTGTGTGAGGATTTGTAGTTGGTATATGGTCCTTTTATTGGCATATGGTCTTGTAGTTGGTATATGGACATATGATGATGATGGATAATTTTGGTTTTGTCGTCAAGGTTGAAATTATAGATGTCATGGCAAAATATATTATATATTATAGGAGAGAGGTCTCCGCGTGAGAGGTTCAAGAAGAGTAAATTCAGAGGAAATAGACTAAGCACATGCCAAGGAGCTCAACCAGAAGTTCAAGCTACTACATACCAAGAAGTAGCGGCAGTAATTAATGCGATGAAAAACAACAAGTCACCAGGATGCGACACCATTAACGCGAAACTAATTAAAAACCCGGGTACGCCACTATGGGAAATACTGCATAAGCTAACAAATAAAATATGACAGGATGAGAGAATCCCAGAAGATTAAAAAACAGGAATAATACACAACATATATAAAAAGGCAGACAAGCAGATATGCAACAACTACAGGGGCATACAGCTATTGAATGTGCCAAACATCATCTTTTCAAGAATAAAGGATCTCACAGACCGGAGCGGAAGTTTCGCTGCCTCGACCGGTGCAATATTACGGCGGACCAATTGACACGGCGGCTTATGTACATTTTCGGAAGTTTATTTGATTTTATGAACCCATGTTCTTATTCTTTAATTTCTGAAATGAGTTCTGTGTTTTAGAATTCAAAGATAAATACAAAATATCCTACTAAAAAATTTTCTTCTTATGCAGTCAATGCTAAAAATAGCATAGCTTCTTTCTCTGAGGAAATTATGACTACGATACACATAAATATCGCGTTTTGATATGGGCATTGCCATTTCGCTGCCACGCCGCTAACGATTTTTTCGCTGCGGAAATTTCGCGACGCAAACGCTCCGTGTCGGTCTGAAGGAGCCTTTAACCGTCTATCGGAATATTCTGAAGAAATAATAGGAGAGTACCAAAGTGTATTCCGGCCAAATTGGTCGACTATCGACCAGATTCACAAAATGAGACAAATCCAAGAAAAAAGTTACGAACACAATAGGGTACTGAACTCCATAATTTATTCAACGACTTTAAGCAAGCCTTCGACAGTATGGGCAGAAGAGATCTAATTATACAACTCCCTATAATGGGAATTCTGCTGAAACTAGTAAACGTTATTAGCGTAACTCTAGACGGATCAAGGGCAACAGTACAGTCCAAATTAACGGATACCTTCAAAATATACACAGGATTAAGAAAGGTTTCCTCTCGACTCTCGACTATGCTTTTTAACCTAATACTAGACTCCGCGATCAATAAACTACAACTGTATGGAAATATTGCTACAAAATCAAAACAATTATGCGCGTACGTAGACGATATTGTGATAATGGCCCGAAGTGAAGAAGAGCTAAGGCGTACTTTGGGCGTGCTTATACAGGTAACAGAAAAAGTAAACTGTTAATGAGGAAAAGATTAAACACATGAAAACAACCAGAAAATAACAGGAAACAGAAAAGGACAAAAAACAATTAGAATAAATGAGCATACCTTCGAAAATGTTAACTCATTTACATACTTAGGGTCCACATCAACAGCAAGAAACCAAATGCGAGCAGAGATAAAAGTTAGAAAAAAGGCAGGAAATAAAGTAATACATTCACATAAGAAAAAACCGATACGCTCAATTGCTATATATACTGGCGAGAAATGGACTCTAACTGAAAACAAAACAAAGATAATTAGAGTATGGGAGAGGAGAGTGCTAGGTAGAATATTTGGTGCTACATAGGGTGACGACGGTTATTTTAGAATAAAAGTGAATCACCAGCTCAATACTCTAATCAACGGAGCGGACATAGTACGCTTTATAAAAGCCAAGCGCTTGCGGTGGTAAGGTCGTCTGGAACGCATGGATGAGAACAGAGCACATAAAATAGTTAATAATTGGTTAAAATCGGAAGCAAGAGCGAGAGGAAGGCCAAGGAGAAGATGAAAAAAATATAGTTGAAGACCTGAGAACAATTGGAGTACACGATTACGTCGCACTAGCCTAGGACCGCAAAATATAAATATATTTATCATCATTATAACATCATCACCCATAATCTAGAATCCCATTTCTTTGTGGCACATCACGTCCTATCCATTCCTGTATTTCTTCTTGCCTATTCCTGTTCCTTCAAAACCATTGGTTTCTGACGATACGGAGAATATGATTTCATTTGATAATAATAGTTCTTGATCATTCTAACACTCTTTCTCCACTTCAACATTTTCTAAGACCATAATTTTATCAAATTCGTGCAGGGGCTACGTCATAAATTGCCAACAATTGTTGCATAAAGTCTTTCATATAAATTTTCTTTCTCACCTCTATAACACGTTGGTCTAATTGGGCTATAAATAAAAATACACCAGGATATGTTTTGAATCTTCCTTCTGTCTTTAGTAACACTGAATTAGGATGCGTAGGTGTATTATCCAATTATAGATTGTAGATTTGGTGGTGACGTACTGCGACCTTCATATATCTATTGTACCCCACCCTCTTCCTCTAACCGTTGGTATACTTACCCATTTAGACGGCCTCCTGTAATCCTGATTCTTTTAAGAACCTTCAGGATTTGGGTGAGGTTCAAGGACTGCAACTCCTTCTCCTGCGTTGAAGCAGTGAGATGTATGATGCCCCAAGATGCATTTGTCTTTTGCAGAGCAGTGCTCCACAGCATTTGAGCAGATGTATGGGGTTTACTCTGCTGAGCCACAGAATCTGCAGTGTCCCGTCAGAATTCTAAGCTTGTTCCCGTATAGTTTCAGGTAAGCTTTTGTTCCTTTCTTGTTAAAGAATCCGAGCATTACTTTGGATTGTCTTAGCCCTGGAAGTTTCTTCCTGGTTTTCATCCATTGTTTTCTTATTTCTTCATCTAAGCTATTGTGGTTGGTGTTCATACTCATACCGCAAAAGGGCTATGGACCTATAAAGGGATTACTGGATCCCTTATTTGCTAGGTGATCAGTCTCTTCGTTTCCATCTATACCAGTGTATCCTGGTACCCAGTATAGCATGGGCGTAGCCAAGGGGGGGAGGTGTTTGGGGGTTCAAACCCCCCCGAAATATGCAAAAAAACATAAATATTATATTTAAATCAAGAGGGACGAGTAGAGACGACTATCTTCAAAAGAGCATGGTAGATGTGGATTTTAAGAACGCTTGTGTATCAGTTTTAGAGAGTAAATTGGTGCATTTCTGCAAACCGCCTCCCCCCCCCCTAAATATTTTCTAAAACCCCCCGAAACTAAATCCTCACTACGCCCGTGCAGTATAGTGTTACTTTATTTTCCCCGCTGAGCTTGTCTAGCTATCCCACACAGTCCCATACCAGTTTGGATCTGATGGTGTATTACTGTATTACTTGGGGAGATTCCCATAGATTCAAAGTATTTGGTACGAGGTCCAAACACTCCTGTACCTTCACCACAGCAGTACCTTCCTTAGTCTTCAAACCATCGATGGCATTTGGCATTTTGCTCTATGTGGTAAGCTGAGGTTTCGTCGGCCAAATCTGCTTTACTAGTACACATTGCTGTGTAGTTTTTCTCGAAATGGTATTTTTACCATTTCGTCTTTTGGTACTTCCAACCAGGGGATCCTGGCAGCGAGGTTGTTACGGTCTCTGCTCCAGATTATTTTACCTCTGCCTATTCCTTTCTTGCTGAAGCTTACAATAGTCGATTTGGCAGCCCCCTCCACGACAAAGTGGAAGGGAGTCAGATCCAGCAGCAGCTCCGTTGCTGCTGTCGGACATGACTCCATCGCTCCCGTGATGCAGGCACACGCCAATCTTTGAATCTCCTCAAGTTGCTTCCTCATAGAGACCAGTTTGGTTCGACTTCCCCACGCAACTGCTCCGTAAGTGAATGCGATCACTTACGGGGCAGTTAGGTTGTTACTGCCACAGTATAGGTTGTAGGCAGTTTAGTCTTAATAAATGGAATCACCATGAGATCTTGATGGTGTCTTTTCTCACTTGTGCCTCCGCCGTTCTACTTCTCAGCTTTTCTCCAGCAGTATAACATTTGATGGAAGATTTTCTTTCAAATAATTTCCAACTTGAAGTATGAATTCATCGAAAAATTATTTTCTAAAAATTACTCCATCCCTGCAAGCATTCTTTTAATTATAAGTCTTAAGTTGTTTCAAAATGTACACAAATTACCTGGAGCACTACTTTCTGCCCCTGCTATGAGTGCTTTTTAGGCATTTGTTTCCAGTATAGCCTAGTTTCGTCCGCATTGTACACTTGTTTGGGTTTTAAGTATTCTTCTACAAAAATTTCCTAGAATTAAACTAAATTTCTCCCTTGAATGGACCATTTTCGTATGTCATGACGCTTTTTTGCGCCTGTGCAATCAACCAGAAGACGTAAAAAAGTTGTCTTTATGTCTCAACTGTTCGTGAAACTTTTAGGCTTCGTTAGCATAGTTCCTGGATATCGAATATCTCCTTGGGCTCTTTTCTCTAAGAACCAATTTTTTTGTTCTATAATAAAAACATTGTGCTGGGTGTTGTTAACTCAGCCACGGATAATCCGCACACGGTTGACCAATCATAAATATATCATATAAATGCGCGGGGTCTACCGAGCACTATGTAGTCGGGCTGCGCAGTCTAACACACGGCGGCATATGGAAGCCCACGCCCTAGGCAACCACAAATTCCTAGCGTCAGCAGCCATTAGGACACGAGTGATTGAGTGGCAGGCAATTGGCTGCACGCAGCCAGAGCGAGTGTGTATTTTACAGATAAAGATTAACTCCGTGCGAATGTCAGAAGATGGGGACCGCCGTTTTCCCTTTAATAGCTCTAGTTGGAGAAGATAATCCATGAACATGAAGTGGCTTCCTAACTGTCCATTCCATTGTTTACATTTCTAACTTCTTGCAAATGATTTCGAAGGGAAACTGACGTGTCCGTTCGGTTTCTCAAAGCACTAGAAACGTAGTCTTGCCTCGCCCTGCACCAGATCTTCGAATGAGTAAACCAGTGTGTTGTTGCACACTCGAGAGACTTACACCAACGTTTCTCGCAGTTTCGCACTGACCGCGGCCGCCTTCTAAAGCCGCCACAATTCGTACCGCATCAACAGGATTTATGCTCATTCCAAAACACTAATAATGACAAGAATACACAAATAACAATACACAATACACGCCCATTTGCAAGAGATACACGACACTACATCATCATCATCATCATCCGTTGGCTTCTTTGGGACATGACGATCCCGTGCCGCTCTCACTATCTGCCTCCGGCGTGTAAGAGCTAGTTCTTCTCCTCGTGGTGCACCCTGGGTAACGCTAAATGAACTAGCAAATATTGGCGGTCAGACAAATCAAGAAGGTTCTCCTGACCGTAAGACACTTAAACAACCAGCCAAATCGAAGGCAAATCCATAATGCGAAGAAAAATAAATAACAGCTCTTCTAAGGGCTTGCTGACCAGAAACCTCGGAACTTGTGTCCGTATTTGCCATTTAAAAATAAAGAGCATAAGCTACTCAAAATGCTAATATTTTTCTAAGCTTTTAAAGAATGACAATATTGATCTGGTTGCTATTCAGGAAACACACTGCCAATCAGAAGAACAACTACGAAAAAGGAGCAAAATACCCTGATACGACCTACTCGGAGCAACCTATCAAGAAGCCTACGGCGCAGCAACTTACGTCAGGCACGACATCGAAAACGCTTCTTTGATAAACACTTTTACTGAAAATGGAATTTATGTCATCGGGACAAAAATCGGAGACATCATAGTATTCAATATCTATAAACCACCCGCTACAGCTTGGCCAGACTCAGTTCTCCAAACTCAACCCTGGTTGAGCACTTTACGTGGGTGACTTCAACAGCCACCAGGAGCAGTGGAAATACAGAAACTGTGACGCTAACAAAGAGGCGTTAGTAAGATGGGCTGAAGGTGAAAACCTTAATCTCATCTTCGATGCAAAAGACCGCTTCACATTCAAGTCCGCAACATGGAAATAAGAATAAACCCTGACCTGTGCTTCACGTCAACCAGCAGCAATAACAATGTATCCCTTCCGGTCCAACGAGAGGTTCTCTGCGATTTCCCACACGGCTAGCATTGCCCAGTCATAATAGAAACGGGCACCCAAATACCAATAATCACGTCCTCACCTCGATCAAGGTGGAACTTTCAGAAGGCTAACTGGCACAAGTTTTCTGAAGATCTAGATAAATTCCTAGGCTGGATCCCACCACAAAGTAAAAACTACACCAGATTCGTGGGAGCAATCATAGGCACCGCTAAAAAGTGTATCCCAGGAGGCTTTCGTAAGGAGTACATCCTTGGATGGTCACAGAATAGCGCTGAGCTTTATCAAAACTTCCTCGAAACCGGTGATCAAGAAATAGCAGATGAACTCATTCTTAGTGTTGATGCAGCAAGACAACAAAAGTAGGCAGAAACCGTAGAAAGTTTGAATTTCCAGAACTCAAGCGGAAAAGCGTGGACACTCATAAGAAAACTAGGGAGTGGATCACGCATACAAATATCAAAAGCAACTATCTCGCCAAACGTAGTAGCATGTCATACAGTAGCAACGTCCAGAACACCAAAGGACAAAGATCACTCAATAAAAGCTAAACGAGACCGCAGACACCATTAAACCTCGGCGAAAGAGACGAAAAATTCCCGACCTTTCACAGCAGACGAAATCGACAGCAATTCAAGATCTTAAGCCCGGAAAGGATCCCGGATTCGATAACATCAGTCGTGAACGTCTAATACACTGCGGAAAATTTGCGATCAAATGAGTGACACAATTCTTCACCGACATACTACCGACAGGAAATCTACCCAAGGAATTTAAAAGATCCAAAATCATAGCTATTCTGAAAGCAGGCAAACCGGTGGACTCACCCAAAAGCTACAGACCCATAGCACTGCTATCCGTGAGTTACAAACTGCTCGAACGCCTTCTATACACCCGAATAAGCCAAAAAATCTTCGACAAAATCCCAATAGAAAAGGCGGGTTTCAGACCGAAACGAAGCTGCGATAACAAGTTCTCTCGCTCACCACACACATCCAAGCAGGGTTCCAAAGAAAACAAAAAACGGCAGCCGACTTCATCGGCAAGAAAGGTTTACCTCAAGGAGGAAGAAGCAGTTTATACATCTCAGACATGCCCGAAACTAATTTTGGAATTAACGGAAATTTTGACGGCTGATCTCGAGAAGTTGTGGAAATACTTCCGGAAATGGAGACTCCAACCAAACGCTAGCAAAACAGAAGTAACCAGCTTTCACCGGAATAACAAACTCGCAAATAGGGAACTCAGTGTCCAGTTTGAAAACACAACTCTCAAACATAACAAAAACCCAAAGTATCCCATAGTATTAAGGAGTACTTATCAAAAACAGCAGAGACACTGAAAACAAGAAGCAATATAATACAAAAATTGTGAGGAACATCTTGGGGTGCTTCAGCTTCTACTCTATGCTCGTCAGCCCTGGGCCTCGTCTACTCAGCTGCAGAGTACTGTGCTCGGGTATGGCTCAACAGCCCACACGTCCAAAAAATAGACGCACAGCTCAACAATACAATGAGGATGACTGCTGGCGTTATTAAATCGACTCCTAAAGAATGGCTTCCAGTACTGAGTCACATCCCACCCCCAAGCCTGCGCCGCATAAACGCTCTGTACAGAGCGTTTAACAAGATAGTGGACAACAGAGAACTACCGATACATACAGACATCGAGGACGCTAACCACAACAACAACGAATGGATAATTCACCGACGCTTGGTATCAGGAATGGACGTCGAAACAAAACAGTGATATACCATGCATAACCAACTCACCACCAGGCTTCGACTTACCAAAGAAAACCTGGTGCACGCTAAATAGAATCAGAACGCAGCATGGTAGATGCGCCTATACCGAGGGGTCATCCACTCTTGCAATACATGTTAATACTCAGATGCATTACCGCACATTACTTTGCATTCCTTAGCAGTACGTAAGTATTATACCACATTACACAAAGTACTCTTCCATTCCTTGAATTACTATTGCATTCCCTGAATTACGTTCACATTATATTCGCCTTAAGGCCATATTACGTCCCCACTACACTGCAGTGTTGCAATAGGACAGTCAGCTCCTACTAAACTCGTCATAATAGAAAGAAGCCGAAGCCATTTAAAACAAAGTAAAATTGGTTTAAGTACTTGATCTATTTTGTAAAAAGTTCTACAAATCTCATTTTAAAAAAAGATGTAATTTAGAAAATGGCAAAAACAGTTCTTTTAGCGGATCTTAATAGCACCCTATGAGTTCTATCGAACATCCCTTTGATATTTTTTTACCAAAACCTTAGCTCAAAAGATATTTGCAATAATAAGGAATCCATAGTTTTGAATGAAAATTTAAAAAAAATCGAGCATCAGTTCTGTTTGCAGTTCCCGGTAGAACTCCTAGATTTCTATCCAAAATCCTAATACATTTTTCTTTAAAGTTAAAAATTGACAAGATTTGCGAAAAATTAGACTTCACCGATGTGACGAAGTGATGATATTTGATTTGGTATGCGACTTTATACGATTATGGGGAGCTTGGGTTCAAAAATATGAACAGTACACGTTGTCCAAAAACTGGTTGACATTAAATACATATACATGCATTGAAATAAACGCTTACGCTATGATACTCATGATAGATAAGTGTTGCAGCGAAGATTCTGGAAAGATATTTTTGCCGTGGTTGTTTAGTAAAAAACTTGCGAAAAAAAAGTCAGACAAATCAGATCGATGATATCCACTTACTCCACAATTGTAAAATTCGATTTATTAGATTTATAATGAACAGAATCATAAGAATACAGTGCATAAATGACATTATTTCCTGTTCAGGTAAACTCCCTAGTATTGAATTTTGAAATTTTCATTAAAACTTAATTTAGGTGATCAGTTCATTTTTCGAAGAGAAACAAATTAAAAGATGGGAAAGAATGAAGTAACAGATATTAGTCCGCCGTCTACAAACGAAATTAAGACTATCTTAGATGAAACTAAACAAAGTGCAGTTGCAGATGCATAGGAGTTAGAAATACTGTTTTAAGAACAGGAATACATATTATCACTAGTAAAAGTTGATTTGCGTACCTCCTCCACCATACATAAGGATTTTTATGCTGCAGACGAAGAAATTGATACTTTAGAAGAAACAGAAGATATGTATGATGCATGCATGGGAGATATTCGCGAAGAAATAGATATTTTTAAAGTTTTTACTGAATTCGATTATTCTGAAAAAACTGTGATTTCTCCCAGTACTTCACATTTGCAAAGAATTTGCATAATTACGTGACATTATTACGCATTACGCTAGTAATCTCTTCGAGTACCTCGAATTACCAAAAAAATCAGGAAAATTGCGAATACATAGCAACATTTCAGGGAGTGGATGACCCCTCGGCCTATACTTTACACAAATGGGGCAAGAGTCCAAGTCCCTCCTGCGAGTGCGGCGAAAACCAAACCGTCAAACATAATGTAGAGAAATGCCCTGAAACGGCTTATAACGGCAGACCAGAAGATTTCCTACTAGCGACTTCAGAATCAATAGAGTATGTAAATTTGTTGAATGTTCGTTTGTAATAATTTTGCTGTCGTGAAGCTTTGTGTCTTAATATATGCTTTGTGTCTTAATATGCCATACGCTAAATAAATATCTGCCTCCAGTCCTTCCCATCCAGCGCCGTATCCTCCCATCCAGTGACGCCCATCTGTCTGCAGTCAGAGGTCACCTCATCTTGCTATATACTGGTGTACATCATTTTTGGTCGCACTCCATGTTTCGGCTGCCTATAGCAGTACTGGTCTGATGATCGTGTTGTATAGGTTTAGTTTTTCTGGTGCAGCTTAGAGGAAAGTAATTTCTGCAAGGAAAAGTAAACTTTGCGTTCTGTAATCTAATTTGGTGTTCAACTTGTCTTCTGCATACACGACACTACAGAATCAAAAAACATGCTCTCCTTAAACTTTCCTTTGTTCCAACAAAAGCCTATCAAAGTAACCTTGTTCATTTTCATTACTTAGCATATCTTTAGCATATTAAAATTGATCATTTTCATTACTTTCAACAAACAAAAACGAAAACTCTATTTTATTCAAGCAATTAAGAAGTAAAAATATTTGTAATAACTTCAAATTACGGAATGGCCGCCGCAGCCAGGCTGCCTAGTGAGCGCGAGAAATTTAGAAATGTGTTAAAGCAAAATGTTAATGTGAAAGCAGAACCGAAGTTATCTCATAAGAAATAAAATAATGGTCCCTTAGTCAGATGCGATAAGAAATAAATTTAACAAAACAATCAGATCAAGAGTGGCAACATACACTTTGGGGTCGTTCATTAATCACCTGATGTTTTCTAGCAAATTTTTAAGCCCTCCCTCACCCCTGGTGATACGTGGTGAGGTTTTAGGTTAAGCCCCCCCTACCCAAAATCACGTGTAATTTACATTAATAAATGCAACTGGGCACGGGAATCTCAAATTATTCAGTTAATAAATTTATTTTATTTAAGTGATAATAATCCTATTCCCTATTAATTTTGTATTTTGCTACAATTCATTTGGATCACTCATGGACCTATGAATACTATATTTTATATTTTATTTAATATTTATTTATTTATTTATATAGGGTATTTTCCCAATATTGGAAAACGTTAAGCACTTTGACTCACTTCTTGACGTTCTTCTTATTTTGCCAGTATTCTTTCATTCTGTTGGAGCATGCCAATTTTCTTTCGTCAGACCATTTAGGTCTGTAAGGTTTAGGTTTTGTTTGCTCTGGTTGAACTTCTCAGTTGTTCACTTTGTTACGGAAGGAGTCTTTGTCTGATGTGTCGGTTATGTTAGCGGATAGCATGTCTTTTTGTACTTCTTTCATCCATGGTGTTGTACTTTTGAGTGATGATATGTAATTTAGTATTCTTTTGGTTAGTCGGGTATTCGCTAGTCTATCTATGTGGCCAAAAAATTTCATTCGTCTTTTTCTAATATCAATTTCGAGTATTTTTCAGTTGTCTTGATGACTGTAGTCGGTACCCGTCAGGAGTAAGTCTAGCTCCTAGTATTTTCCGAATAATTTTTCTTTCTTCTTTCTTTATTTCTTCAAGTTCGTATTTCTTATTGAGTGTAAGTGTTTCGCTAGCGTAGAGACTTTCCGGTTTGATGACAGTGTTGTAGTGTCGAAGTTTTGTTTGTCTTGACATGCATTTTTTGTTATAGAGGTTTGTTATAGAGATGTTATAGAGGGATTTGAAGTCCGAGTGCTCTCTTGGTTTTCTGGAGACGGTTTTGTAAATAAACTCTCCCAGATATTTGAAATGTGTGACTCTTTTGATCATTCCGTATTTCGTTTGTATGTTTGACCTTTGTGACTTAACACTTAAGTTTTCTCGAAGGATATTTGAAGTTCTACTTTTTCGGCGCATTCTTGGAGTGTTTCTATTTGTTTTCTTGCAGTCTCTTGATCTTCTGTTAGTATAACCAAATCATCGGCGAAAGCAAGGTATGCTATAGAAGGATTGTTTTTGCGTATACCAATTGTAACTGTAAATTTTATTTCTTGAGCTCTTTTTCTCATTCTTCCATGACATTATTCAAGACGATATTGAACAAGAGAGGGGAGACGCCATCTCCTTGTCGCACGCCTGTCAGAATTTCGAAAGGTTCTGAGATTTCCCCCATTAAATTTTATTTTGGATTTTGTGTTGAGCAGCGTTTGTTCAATGAGTTTTCGTGTATTGTGGTCTACTGCTCTTTCTTCAAGGATCTGGAAGAGTGATTGTCTATCGATCGAGTCGTATTCTTTTTTGAAATCGAGAAATATGCACATCACTGGTTTATTTAGAATTGCTCGCATTTTGACAATTGTTTTTAGGTTGAAGATTTGTTCGGGGCAGGATCGATTTTGTCTGAATCCTGCTTGAAACTCTGATAACTTTCGAGCTGTTCTTGTGTTCGTGTCAAGAGACATCCTGAGAAAATTTTGTAGGCGACGGGAAGGAGAGAAATCCCTCTGTAGTTGTTCACATCTGATTTATCTCCTTTTTTGTGTAGACACCCCATAAGTGCTGTTTTCCTGTCATCGGGTATTTTTTCCGTTTGTCATATTTCTTGGATGATATGTGTAATTTCTCTGAGTGCATTGGGTTCGAGGTTTTTTAGTAGTTCTGCAGTGATGCCGTCTTCACCTGAGGCTATAATGTTTCTGAGTCTATTGATTTGGGAGTGGATTTCGTCTTGAGTTGGTGATAGTGATTCTGCTGATGTGTGGTCTGATTGTTTCTTTGGGAAACTTTTCATTGGTTCTGGGCAATTAAAAAGTCTGGTGAAGCATTTAGCTAATTCTTGGCAATTTTCTTTATTCGTCAATGCTAGTTTTCCGTCTTGTTTTCTGAAGCATAATTTTTGTGGTGTGTATCCTTTGATTTAGTTGGCGAATGTTTTGTAGAAATCACGCGTATTGTAATTTCGGAAGTCGTTCTCGATCGAATTCATTTGATCATTAATATATTTCCGTTTGATTTTTCTCAGAATTTTGGACGTCTGTTTACGTACCACGAAGAAGATCTTCTGATTTTTCTCAGATTTGTTACAAATATAATTTTGGAAGGCAGTTTTTCTGTTGTCTAGAGCGATTTCGCATTCTTGATTCCACCAGGGATGTTTCGGTTTTTTAGTCAGGGGAATCAAGGTTTTGGTTGTCAAGGCTTTGAATCAAGGTCACGGTCTTGATGATTTTTTCTTTGAAATTTTCCCAGTTTTCTGTGGGTTGTTCTTCCCATCTTTCAGCGATTTTGGAGTCTTTGATTTTGTTTATGTCGAATTTTGGAATCATTGGGGGTTTCTTGTAAAAAAAATTCTTGAGTGTGAATTTGATTTTGATTCGGGAGAGATGGTGGTCAGAATCAATGTTCGCTCCTTTGCGGACTTGGACATCATGGATTTCTTTCTGGTTGGTGCAAGAAATTGTGAAATGGTCGATTTGAAATTCGCCTAATTGGTGGATTGCTGATCGCCATGTTTTCTGTTTCTTGGGGGATTTTCGTAGTGAGGTTGACATAATTTTTAAATTGATTTTTGGCATAACTCAATGAGTCGAGTGCCGTTTTTGTTTGTAAATTTGTGCGCGGGGTAATCACCTACTGTTTTTTGGAATTTTTGTTCTCTGCCAATTTGTGCATTGAAATTTTATTTAATATTATATTTATTGTTATTTTTATTTGTTATAGCTTATATATGTTATGATTTCCTAATGATTTAATAAAGTTCAGACAGATAGTTAAACAAGGGCGATCCTTTTTACAATATTTTATTATAACCGAAAGTAACCTTGTAATTATTTTATTATAACTTAATGTAACCTTAAAGTACTTATTGCTAATATACAGTATATTTGACATTTGTTTTTATCCTGAATAAAGTTCTGTAAGTTAAAATAACCTCCGAATTAACCATACCAATATGGCGACCATTTCCCCGCACCAATGTGCGTCCCCTAGTACATAGTGATACTTTACACACTGCATCCCTAGTATTCAGAGGTTCATGCTCACTACACCCTCCTCCCCCCATGTGATATTTCTTGATTCTTCACGAATCTCACGATTCTTTTTTTGTAAGATTATTTTTTAAAAATTTATATTTGGTTAATTTCAATTCCTTAGTCTTCTTCTTCTTCTTTCGAATAGGCCTACTTTGGACCACGCTTGTTCAACTGTTGGGCATTGCCCAGTATTCTCGCATCTTCCGCCAGTATAACTCCTTTCTCTCTTCTGTCCCCCCTGGACATTTCCTTATACTTCCTTGGTACATTTCCTTCAGGGTATTTCCTGAAATCCACGGACTTCCTTCAAGGCGCGTCTCACATACCGTCTGTTTTGGAGATCTGTTATTCCCAGTTCCTTAATATCTTTCTCGGTTTCTGTCAACCAAGTGGTACGAACTTTCTTGTTTTTCCAGAAGGTGAACAGACGGTTGGTTAGTCGGTTTGGAGGCAATCTTGCAACGTGGCCATAGAAAGCTGCCCTTCTTTTCCTTGCCCAGCCAGAGAGCATCGCAATATGTTCGTAGAGCTCAGAGTTGTGCCACCTTCGGAATTCCCAATCTTCCTTTACCGGCCCTAGGATCTTCCTGAGGATTCTCCTCTCTCTGATTTCCAATTTCTCTACCAGACCTCTTCGGTTCAAGGAAAGAGACTCCAAGGCATACAGGGCTTCTGGTCGTAAGACTGATGTGTAGTGCTTGAGTTTCAGGTTGTGTGACAGGCATTTCTTGTTGTAGGTGTTCTTAGTCAGTCTATAGGCTAGTTCTAACTTGTTGACTCTCTTGGATAATGAAACACTTTCTGATAAGTTGGGTTCAATCCATCCGCCGAGATAATTAAATATCTCAATCCTCTTGATGGTTCTCTACTCTAGTAACATCTCTCTGTTTGCTTCTCTGATGTTGGTGAAGAATTTTGTTTCCTCCAGCGACACTTGAAGACACACTTTGGCAGCCTGTTTTCTGAGGCAATTTACCTGCATTGTTGCCATCTAAAGAGAATCAGCTAACAGTGCCATGTCATCTATAAAGGCCAGGCAATCTACAACCAGTTCATCGTTCATACGTCCCAGATAGATACCACTCTGAGCACCCAAATTGATCAGTTCCTTGCGCCATTCTCTCATAACCTTTTCAAGGACACAGTTGAAGAGAAGTGGGGAAAGTCCATTTCCTTGTCTCACTCCAGTTTTTATTTCGAAGCTTTTTGATATCTCGCCTCTAAATTTAACCTTGGAATGGGTGTTGGTCAAAGTTTCTAGGATTAGTCTGCGGGTTTTGTTGTCTAGTACTAATTCCTGGAGTACTTCGTTAAGCGTTTCCCTATCAATGGAATCGTAGGCCTTCCTAAAATCAAAAAAGGTGACGACCACCTTGCGGTTTCTCATCTTGGAATATGCAAATACTGTTTTAAGATTGAGGATCTGTTCAACAAAGGAAGGAGGAAGGAAGGTCTTCCTGAAGCCCCCCTGGTATTCTCCAAGTAGACTATCCAGCTGATTTTCTGCCCTTATTTGTAACGCCTTCGAGAGAATCTTATATGTTACCGGGACGAGAGAAATTCTACGGTAGCTGTTTAGATCAGTAAAATCTCCCTTTTTGTGAAGCGAATGGATCATAGCAGATTTCCAATCAGATGGTAGTTTCTCTGTTTCCCAGATGTCCTGGATGATCTCGGTTAGATTGCGCACGGCGTTGTTTCCAGCAGCTTTCCACAGTTCAGCAACGATAGAGTCCTCTCCAGATGCCTTATTATTCTTAAGAAGTTGAATGATCTGGCCATTCTTCCAATGAAGGGGGCCGCGAGGGTTTGGTGTGGTTTGTTTATAGTCGAAGTCTTCGCTGGGTGGGTCACAGTTGAATAGATTTTTAAAGTACTGAGCCAAAAGGTAGCAGTTGTCCTTGTCATTATAAGCCAGTTTGCTTTATGAGTCTCTGAGGTGGAGGCTTGGCGCAGTGTATTTTTTGAGTGTCTGCTTTGAATGTTCCAAAGGAATCTCTGGAGTTATTCTTACAAAGCTCTCTTCGATTTTGGTTAGGTTCGGGAAGGGAAGGTTCGTTTGGTTCCTTTCGGGAAGGTTCGTTTGGTTCCTTGAACTATCTTGGATGTAACCTTTCTTTGCTACAAAAATTTATGCCAATTTTCCTTGGTCTTTTTAGAATTTCACTTCACCCAGGCTGTCTGTCTTTGGGCTATTGCATTGTCACAGTTTTCAGTCTGCCACGGATGCTTCCTTCTTCTAGCGAGAGGGGCGAGTTCATTGGTCGCCTTGACAAGAGTCTCCTTCAGTTGGTCCGAGCTGTTTAGATCTGTATTGTTCAGTCTCTAACTTACTTCTTGACGGTTCTTGAGTCGCTCTACGTGAAATCTTAACATTTTGGAGGTTCTGTGTAATCTAGTGTTTCTAGGCTGGAGTCATATTTTGATCTTTGAGAAGTAGTGTACTGTGTCCAGATTGGCGCTTCTTAGTACCTTCACGTTTTGTATTTCCTATTAGTTTAGAGATAATATCTTCTAAGTCTTCCCAGAATGTATCAGTACTGTCTGGATTGCGTATGTTGTCGTGGTTGATTGGGGCATGTACATTGACTATACTGTAACCCTTATTTGCGCATTTGAGAGAGAGGATGGATACACGACTGCTCGGGGAGGTACAGTCGGTGTCTGAATCCAGTATCCTGTGACTGATTATAAATCCTGTACCTAAGTGGGGTACATTCTTCATTACCCGCTGACCCACTTCTCCTTTGAGGATTCTGTAGCCTTGGGACTCGAAGGCATGTTCGTCCGTAAATCTGGTTTCCTGTACTACTATCAGTATTATTTTGTGCCGTGTTAGTGAATCAGTCAAATGTTTCAGTTTACCCACTTTTAGCAGTGAGTTGGCATTAAATGTTGCGAAGAAGCTTAGCCGTCTTGGTCTGAGTTTATGTCAGGTGATTTTAGGATGCTCCAACTCATCCTTATAGCATGTTGGTGCGGACTCCCCAAAATCCGAAGGTCCGCTAACGTCACCATAGGTGAAGGTGGATTGGTTACCACTTGGGGTAGTGCATTTAGCGAAATTTTCCTTCATGCTCAGTTGAAGAACATTCTTCGAGGGGCGAGCCACTGTCCAAGATACTACCAAAGTTGTTAGCTTGGGAGGCTTATTATTCTGGGTTGTCACCCCTAGACAGGTCGCCTTCACTACGGCTAATTGTAAGGAGTCCTGTCCAGCCCAGTCTTCCCAGGTGCTAGGCTCCGTGCCATTGTTTACCAAAGATGTTCAATGGGTACATATTATTATATTAGGTCCAGATCTGTTTTAGATTTTTTTTTCTGTTTATTCATAATTTCTAGTAGGTTTCTTTTATAAAATGTCAAATTAATTAAACATCAAATTAATTATATCATTATACTATAATATAAAATATATGTGTAAATTTAAAAAAATATCTATCTTCTATTAAGAGGAAAAGGAAGGTGAAATTTGAAACTAATCTAAATTTGTAACTAAATACAAATAATAAACTCAAAAATATAGGCAAATATTAATTTATTGTTTTTTAAACAAATTCATTGTTTATAGTCCCAATGGAAGGAAATATTGCATAGAAGCAAAATGAAACGTTTGTATAAAATTTGAAGTAAATTGTAAAATCTGAAAATAATTTTGTGATAAAAATGAAAACGAAATTCGATTCTAAAACCTGCAGAACAGATTTTATTGATCACTCATACACATATATAACTAATCACATATTTACAAATATACACATTCAAATATTACTATATTATATATTATATCAGAACCCATTAGACGTTCGAAAATGACCCGTATAGTAAATCGCGATTTTTTTAATCATTTTATTATTTTTTATATTTTTTTTATTAAAATAATACCACATTCTACAAATTTAAATATCCGATCGAAACCGTTTTCTAACAACAAGAGCGTGCAACAAAAATTGTAAATAATAATTTTAAACAATTACAAATTCAACCTAAATTTTAGGTTTAATTAATGTTTTACATACTTCATTAGAAACGGTTTCAATATAAAAAAAACAAACTATTTTACAACTACCAAATATTTTGTTTGGTTTTTTTTAGGAGAATGGCAAAAATATACTTTACGAAACAAGAAATTAAATAATTTTTGCTAGCTGTGAAATAGTTTGCCCCTAAATAGTACTATATAATCAATGTTGAAGCGTTTCTTTTTTTACTTATTTTTTGTGTTTATTAATTGTATAATCAGCAACATATTTTAGTTGAGTTTTACATTGAAATTAAAAAATGGCATTATTTGTATTTTTCCTTGTATTAGCACCAATATATAGAAAAGAAAGAACAGAAAATTAAAAATGTTTTTAAATTATGTTGCCTTATACAGATTTTTTAAAATATTTTTAACCTACTTAAAAAATACTGAATGAACAAAGATGTACTTTTTATATTAAATTCTAAAGTTGTCTATCTATCTAAAATTAAATTTAAACTTATTACAATCACATGTTATGGTTTTTTTAATTCCAAAAAGTCTTTGTTGATTCAGTATCATCAAACTTTTTTACTAAAACATAGAGAAATAGGAATGTGACTTAATATCTAAAGTAAGATTAAATTTAAGCGTATTTGAAAATTCCCTAAAACATTTCAAATCCACGTATATTTAACCCAGATTAGCTTGCACCATTGATTCGTTTCATTTTTTTTTATTATTTTTTAACTTTGATGTTTAAACAGCATTTGTAATATACAAATCTACGTCAAATTGATACATGAAAATTAGTATAATAATTCAGTCTTAAAAAGAATGCAGGCAGGAACTGCATTGAACTGTTTATTTTTTCCTTTAAAAAAGAACTTTCTTTTAGCAAAATAAAAGGCACAGCTTAAAAGTTATTTTGAAATTTGAAACACAGAAAATAAACAAAAATCTGTTCATTTTTAACTTTTTTCGTATAAAATATATTCGATATATCAATTTTCCTTTAATTTGTAATTTTAAGTACCTACAATTATACAAATATACAATATGATGGACATAAAGAAATTTTGTACAAAAAATACTGCTAGGTATATACAAAAATTAAAGACAACATAACAAAAAAAAAACTTCCTATATATACATATAGTTCCTTTCTGAAAAAATTCTTTACAAATGCTGAAACGTATTATTTCTTTTAATCATTTTAAGATAAAAAAACCTGGACAAAATTAAAGAGAGCTACGAATTACATTTTACATTTTCTTTTTTTGTAACAGCCTTGTTATTTAGTTTACTTTGTTTATAAAACATACACTTATGAAATTAATTAAAGTCGAGTTCAAATATTGAATTAATCGAACAATCTGCCAAATATTTAATTTTTTACACGTACACAGAGAATTTGATATTTTAAAGAATTTGACAAATTGTTAAACTCGGAAGTCCAAGAAAAATACCACCAAATTTATTTAAAAAAAAAACTATGTTCTTATTGGTGAGAATTTTTTAAACCCAAGATTTCTAATTAATACAAAAAAATTATTTAGCAGCAAAGACTTAATCTAAGTCAAGAAGTGTTTTTTTAAAGATTTTGTGAAATAAGTATTTACACTATTACAATATACATTACACATTTTTTATATAAATATTAAGACTCAAAACTATTGTATACTTTTAATATTTCATATACAATGTATGAAAATGTATTTGCAAAAAAAAAACTGTTTCCTTACAATAATATTATTTTTGGGAGGGCAAGATTAGAAATAATTTAATTTAAAAAAGACATTGTTTAGAAAAAAGTGTAAGTACTTTTCACAAAAACATTTTCATTACAAAATGTTATAAGTTACTAAAAATATTTAACAGCCTCTTTTATCCTTATGACTAATTTTAGGTAAATTACAATTAAATTACAAAAAAAAAAGAAAATAATAAATTAGAAACATTACCTACAGTTGATAATTTATACAGAGAAAAAAATAACCAGTGAATCTAAACTTAAAAAATGCTTTGTATGGTCTAAAAAAATGTTTTTTCTTGGACGAAAATGGTCATCAAAATTATTTATTGTTTTAAGAACTTGACTTTTTATCTATTTTTATTTATAATTATATATATTTTTTTATTTTGTTTAAGCCATTTTCACCAATTTTGTTGTTGTTGTGAAAGCTTTAAAGCTAAAGTAGCTAAACAAAGTGAAAGTTGAATCCACTTCAAATGAACACAATAATACTATAATTTAAAAAATATCTCTCCCATATTTGATCAAATAAAGTAACGCACAGCAAACATGCAACAGGAAGTAGACAGCAAAATAACGAAAAGAAGAATCTAGATATAATAAACGAATAAAATTTAAAATAATTATTTAAAAAATATTGCTTTGTAAATGTTTCTTAATTGTTAAAATCAGCTGTAAAAAAAGATCATTTCATATAATATTCCCTACATACTTCCATCACATGAATCTGAATGTTTCTGACAACATAAGATAAATAAAATCTTCCTTCAAAACAGTACCGACCTTACAAACAGCAAGTTAATTGTGACCCTTGTTTTCGAGTACCATCCTGCGTTTAGATTAAAACGCAGGCTTAATCTTAGGCATCACGTTACTTCCATAACCATGTTATTCTTTCTCACAATAGACTTTTGCTTGTTGTTCGGTGACGTGGAACCAGGCTCACATTGGCTCACCTCTTTCGAGTTTACAGTATCTGTGTCATTCGACATTGGAATTTCCAAAATGTTGGCACTAAAATCCAATACAATATATAATTAGTTTTTTATTTCGATATATTTTTTAGAAGTTATTTTTTAATCCAAAACAAAAGAAAATATATGAATGCTAAATAAATAAACAATCTTGATAATTTATAATAAATCTTGTTAATAAAGTATAAATGAACTTTTTTAATATACATAATTGTTTTTTCAACTTATTTTTTTTTTTTTTCAACTTAACAGAAACTTATCGGCATATAATATTTTAATTTGTAATGTTTATTCTGCTTGTATAAAATAATATAAGCCAGTGCTTCTCAATAGGCGGTGCGCGAAGAAATTTGATCGGACAATTTTTGAAAACCACTCAAAAAAATTCTTACCAAAAGAATAATAATAATAAAATTTTAGTTTACGAAATTACAAAATTAAAATATTTTTAACACTGGCACTGGAGATAAATTTCTGTAAAGCATGATATTCGGCAAGGAGTTCTGTGCAAGGAAGTTAGTAACCGAATTTGCAAAAATATAATATTTCATTTTCAGAGATCCTGGTAAATATAAAATAGATCTAGAGTATTTTGTTAGAAATTTTAATAGTTCTATAGAATTTCGCAAAAAAAAATGGAAAATACTACTCGTACTATATAAAATACTATACTCGTACCGGCGAGAGAATGGTGCACTGCACGTGCCGGGGTACGAAAGGCAAGGGATGCGCCGAGGGGCAAAGGATGCGCCGAGGTACGCGCATGTTAGTTTAAATTAGAAACATTCGTCAGTTTTTCAAACACGGATAACTAAACGCACTCGAAATAATGTGGAGGTATGCGCAGAACAATTCTAAACTCGTCGAAACGAGATGCATTCACTCGCCGGCACGAGTATAGCTAGTAACCACTTTTGAGAAAAACTGTGCGTTTTTTGACATATTACTGCACCTCTACCATAGTTCTGGAGTACTTGAACAGTTTTGCAAAAAGTTCTACAAAAACGGAGATTTAAAATTGCAAAAAAAAAATAAATTTTGATAATTGAAAAAAGAGTTTTTCCTAGTAGAACATGTTCATCATCATCATCGCACATCGCGCAACAGTTCCGTTGCAGTTCCCGGTAGAACTCTCTGAAAAATTAAAAATTAGAAAGATTTGCGAAAATTTAGATTTCGCCGATGCGACGAAATGAAGAAGAAAAATTGCGCAAAAGTTCTGTTTGTAGTTCCAGCTAGAACCCCGAGAGTTCTATCGAAAATCCTTATAATAATAATAATTTTCTATAAAGTTAAACATTCGAAAGAAATGCAAAAAATACCCTTCACCGATGCGACGAAGTGAAACAAAAAAAAATCGTTATTTTTCTTTAAAGTTTAAAATTCTAAAAATATTTGCGAAAAATACTTCAACGATGCGAAGAGAAAATAATCGTGAAATAGTTCTGTTTGCAGTTCGTGGTAGAACTCTTAGAGTTCTATCGAAAATATAACATTTTTCTTTAAAGTTAAAAAATGGAAAAATATGCGAAAAATTAGACTTCACCGATGCGACGAAGCAATGAGAAAATAATCGCGCAATATTTCTGTTTGCAGTTCCTGGTAGAACTTTTAGAGTTCTATCGAAAATACTTATAACATTTTTCTTGAAGTTAAAAATTCGAAAGATATGCGAAAAATTAGACTTCACCGATGCGACGAAGCAAAGAGAAAATAATCGCGCAATAGTTCTGTTTGCAGTTCCTGGTAGAACTCTTAGAGTTCTATCGAAAATACTTATAACATTTTTCTTTAAAGTTAAAAATTCGAAAGATATGCGAAAAATTAGACTTCACCGATGCGACGAAGCAAAGAGAAAATAATCGCGCAATAGTTCTGTTTGCAGTTCCTGGTAGAACTCTTAGAGTTCTATCGAAAATACTTATAACATTTTTCTTGAAAGTTAAAAATTCGAAAGATATGCGAAAAATTAGACTTCACCGATGCGACGAAGCAAAGAGAAAATAATCTTTATAGGGTGTTCTAGAGTTTTCAATGGATAAATGCACATATTTTTTTTTTGTTGCAAAATTTTGTTGATTTTTTGAAAATTCAAAAAAATTCTGATAACGGTTCCCTATAGTACTACGGCAGATAAATAAAAAATGCCTATTAGAAAGTTTTGTAAAATCAATATCTATAAATTTATTTATAACTTTCGACGAAGATTAAAAAAAAATAATACAAGAGTTCTGATAAGAGTCCTGGGTAGTCCCCCCGAGAGTTCTGAACAAATTGCCTATACTTTATTTCTTTGTCAAACCAATATTAAATAAGTTACAAGCAAAAACGAGGCGCTAAATTTTTTGAACATTAATAAACTAAAAAAAAATCCGTCATCCGTCCATGAGTTCCGTTAAGAGTTCTGAGTAGCCCCCTGAGAGTTCTGAACAAATCACCTACACAACTTCTTTGCCAACCAATACTAAAGACGTTATAACCAAAAACGAGGCGCTAAATCTTTGTAGGGTACGTTAAGCATCAAGGTATAAAAGCAAGCAGCAGGGCGCTAGCATTCGCGTAAAGTTGGACCCCGAATTTTTGAAAAATTGAAATTTTCTTAGAATTCTGGGAAGATTTCGAATAGTTCTAGAGTTCTTGTTCAGGTTAATATATGTTCTTAAATTAATATATGTTCAGTTGTGAAGATCAGTGGTGCGCAAAGATTTTTTTTGGGTCGTCGAATCCATAAAAATTTTAAAGCTTTTCGTGTGTATCCGATAGCAGTAAAAGAGTGAAATGTCAATATGAACAAATTTAAAAAACGCCTACTTTCTATCCAAGGGTCGCGATAAAATTTTACACAAAATGTTGGCTCGCAAATGAAAATAGTTTGCGAACCGGTTCTCCAGAGGATCGATGGCTGGTTCGATGGTATTTCCTTAACTTAAGGCTTCCCGGGAATATCGTATATGTTTACCGCCTAATTTCGGGACGCTGAATGTACTACTGACAACTAGAAGTCTCTGGGATAAGCCGTTCAAAAGTTATGACATCGTGAAATCTGCCGAAAATGCGAGATAATGTATTTTCTTAAAATCGTTATTTTCAAGTGAATGGAAAATTTCAAAAGTGTGTCTAAAAGTGTTCTCCCTGCTGGTTGCAAATTTACTAATTGCAAAATCGAGCGAAATTTCGGTAAAATTGGCCGGTCGAGCAGAGAACTGGGAAACTAATATTTTTCTGGAAATGTAAGTGCGACCTATGGGAAATGACCTCCCGAAAACGATGCCGCAATCCGTTTTTAATTATCTGCAACTGTTCACGAGATATAGATAGACTCATGAAGTCAAACTGGCAAACTTGAAAAACTTGAATCGTTACAAACAATGTACATATCGTTTTGCTCGTCTTGTCGTCTAGTTTCATTGTGTCGAAAATGGTTTCGTTGGGATTTGTAATTTCAGAGAGGTTTGTGAAAACCCAGACGGACGGCGTAAACGAAAAGACGACTTATAACAGCGAAAAACTATAGAACAGCTAAAAATCTCGACAATATCTTCTTAAAAATTCGTCAAAAGATTTTTTCATTATTTCAGTCGAAAAAAATGTGCATTTTCGGATTTTTACAATTTTCTCAAAAACGATAAACAGCAACGAAAGCATTTTCTGCACACAGAAACTACTCGACAAGACGAACGAAAGTGGATGTGTAAATTGTTCGGAATGATTCAATTATTCATCGAGAAATTTCAATCTGAAATTTGTCGATTGACGATTGTCGATATCTCAGAAACAGTTGCAGATAATCAAAAACGGTTTGCGGCATTATTTTCAGAAGGTCATTTTTCTGCTCACACACCTAGATTATTCGCGGAAAATTCATTACTTTCCAAGATCTCTGCTCGGGCGCCGAAATTTCTTAAAATTTCACTCAATTTTAGCTAGCTCTTTGCGTGCATTAGCAAAGAGCTAGCGAAATTTGAGCTAGCATATTTGTAATCAACAACAAAAATGCTTTAAGAAATGTTTTTAAATTTTGCTATAATTATCAAAAAATAACGATTTTAGCAAAATCGATTTTCTTGCATTTTATCGTTCGACTTCCCGGTTCGATGGTATTCTTTAATTAAAAGTCTCATGGGAATATGATATAAGTTCTCGACTAATTTATGGACGCTGAATCGATTGGTGAAAACTACAAATCTTTGCGATAAGCCGTTCAAAAGTTATGACATGGAATCTGCCGAAAATGCGAAATAATGTATTTTCTTAAAATCAACAGAATGGAAAATTTCAAAGTGTGTCTGTAAGTGTTTTCCCTGCTGGTTGTAAATATAAAAATTGTGGAAATGTGGAAATCAATTCCCCAGAGGGGTTGATAAAAAAAAATGTGGGTCGACGAATTAAAAAAAATTTAAGGCTTTTTGTGGGTAAGTATCAGGTAGCCGTAAAATAGTGAAATGTCAATATAAGCAAATTTCCACTTCAAATTTTCCAAACGAAAATTTTCTACGTCCACTTTCTATCCAGGGGTCGCGATACAATTTTACACAAAATGATGGGTCGCAAGTGAATATAGTTTGCGCACCACTGGTGTAGATTACAGAAATTGAGACAGTGTTAATACATAGTGTTTGTCCCTTAGAAATCGGATTCTAAAATAAATAGCATGATAGTTAGAAAAAAATTGCAACGTTTTCGATTATAAATATAGGCTCTAAACGCATTAAAATTTCGTTTTTTTGTTTATAACTTCTTTAATATTGGTCGGACAAAGAAATTACATTCAGGCACTTTCCCACGGGGGCACTCTGGGCACGTGCCCAGGGCCCCACGATCGATACGGTCCCCCTCCTACTTCCTGCCAGATCACCAAACGATAACGGATATTTATTTCGAAAGAATCAAACGACGATGAATCTGACTGCAAGAACCTATCGAATAGAACAAGACGTACAAGCTCACGACAAAGTTTTTTTGAAGCCTCTGCTCAGTCAATGTCTAAACCTTTCTTCCCGTAATTCATACCCTGAGCGTTCATCCAAAACAGCTTTAGGGTTCGTATAAGAACATTAGTCAACGTTTTGGTTCATTTTTTCGATAGAAAAATCTGATTTCCGGAGAATTGAGACAAAGTTGCAAAGCATTTACTGAAATCTATTATGAAGACGTTAACCGGAAAGAGTTGGAAATGGAATGCCTGAATTTAACAGAATACTTGAAAATTGTTCATATTGAAGATGAAAGAACTAATAGTATATTGGAAATATATCATCTTTTGAGAAAAAAAAAATTGAAGACACATTTTCAAATGTAGCAATCGCATTGAGAATCTTTTTAAGCATGATGTAACATGAAGTAACTGCAGTGGGGAACGTTCCTTCTCCAAATTGAAATGAATCAAACATGAGTCTGTCGCTGATGTTCATATAATGTGATATACTCAAAAACATATATTTTTAAGAAGTGATTAATGATTTTGCCCATCTGAAATCTAGAAGGATACTTCTTCAAACAACATACATTTGTACACACTATACCATACTACTTGTGCTATTTGTACACATATACACTAACCTGTCAATTTTAATTATAAGAGTTACTTTTGTGGATTATATTATATTATCTATTCATTTAATGGGACTATAAAGAAATAAAAATAAATCTAGAACTTTGCTTATCTACTTGCTTTGCCTATTCTAACAAAATAGTGCTATATCTAGGTAATAGGGGCCCCATTCCCCATGTGCACAGGGCCTCCAATAGGCTAAAGACGGCCCTGATTATATAGATTTCTTCAGGACTCACGAGGAGCCACCCAGGAACTCTTAACAGAACTCATGAAAAAAAAATGTTTTTTTTGGAATTCATTAATTTTCAAAAATTTAGCGCCTCGACTTCTTTAATATTAGTTGGACAAAGAAATTGTATTGGAGATTTGTTCAAAACTCTCGGGGGCTATCTAGAACTCTCATCATTTTTTAACTTTACAGAAATATGTTACAAGGATTTTCGATAGAACTTTAAGTCGTCTTGTACACACAGGCCCCTTGTACACACACGGTTTTTCGCCGTAAAAATCTACGGTTAATTCGCCATGTGTAGGCACGGTCGCCAGTGTTGTATGGATCACAGTGGAAGCTTGTTCACATACACGGCGGAGTTACGGTACGCCGCCGTCGCCGTCTGTCCCTCGGCGCGCCGCTTCTACGCAAGGTGAGATTTTCATCAGTGTTGCATCGCAATCTATGGGAGTTTGTCGACGGCGCCGAACATTTTCACGGTTTTGTTTAAAATGAACATAAATCAAGAACTATTCAGGATAGGCCTATAATATGGGATAAAACTAAGGAGGAATATAAAAAATAAACCTTTCTGCGGGCGATATACTGTGTCGCATATTAGTATCTTGATGTTTTAATTTCTGGAATAATATTTGAAGCAATTTGTCAAATGTAGTTTTCTGCATTCTAAAATAATTGTAAAGCTTGTCTTCATCCTCCCTCAGTTGATTTTTGACAAGTGTATGAAATGCGCCAAATTCCTCCTTTTTTCTAAAATCGTATGTATGCAAAACCTTCATTTGCTTTTACTTCCTTTTTGAGTTTCCAATACATGTAGTAAGCAATAATAATCTTTTTCTTATAAGAACAGCTCGATCAGATAAAACGCATCTCAGCCAAACTCGCATCTGGCCTTTGGCGTTGTCTCGTCCGGTGGTTTTACCGTGTCATGTATAAGGTAGCACTATTTCTTAACCGTGCGGCGTTTTAGCCGTACGGTTAAGAATCCCTGTCGTGGAAAAGTGGCCAAAGAGTTCTTTCCAGAACTGCAAACAGAAGTATAAACAGCGCGATATTTTTTCTTTTTCACTTCGTCGCATCAGTGAAGTGTAATTTTTCGCATATCTTTCCAATTTTTAACTTAGAGAAAAATGTTATTAGGGTTTTCGATAGAACTCTAAGGGTTCCACCAGGAACTGCAAACGGGACTATTGTGCAATTTTTTATTATTTATTATTGCAAATATCTTTTGAACTTAGGTATTGATCAAAAAATGTCAAAGAATAGTTTGATATAAGATCTTCTTAGGGTGCTATTCAGATCCGCGAATTTAGCGAATTTTAGCAATTTTCAAAATTCATTTTTTTTTTGCAAAATCTCAATTTTTGCAGAATATTTTGCAACATTTGTCAAGTACTCCAGAACTATGGTCGAGGTGCAGAAATATATCAAAAACGCAGTTTCTCTCAAAAGTGGTTGCTAGGTCATTATTGGTATTTTCCATTTTTTTTTCGCGAAATACTGCAGAACTATTGAAATTTCGCACAAAGTACTCGAAGAAGTACTAGAACTATTTCATATCTACCAGGAACTCTGACGAAATATTATATTTTGCAAATTCGGTTGCTAACTTCCCAGGACTCAGGACGGAAATCTAGTAGCCTTTAATATCATTATTTAATATAATAGCTATCGTTTAAAAAATAAAACTTTTAATACAATTGTAGAATAATAGTAAACTTTTTTTATTATTATTTTGAAATGATAATATTTTATCACTAGTTCTGCTTTAGCAGTTATTATACACTGCTCAAAACAAGTAGCGGGTCACTAATTTGGGCCTGCATGAAATTCAACCGGAAAATTACATGCAAATAAATATAAGAACATCTGAAAGGCGCTCTATTTAATTGTTTTAATTGGCACATATGGAAGTGTCAGCATCAAGTACTTTTATAGTACCGGTAATAATTACCAACAACTACCAAAACCAAAGTGCAAAACGAATATAAATTGTTAATAAAAACTTGTACATAAAGTGGTAACTTAATAACGAGTATGTGCTCTCATAGCACGAATAACGGCATTACACCGTCTTGGCATGCTTCGCAAAAGTCTTCAAAGGTCTACTTGTGGTATAGTATCCCATTCTTCAATAAGAGCCGCCGTTAGCTGCTGGGTGGTCTGAGAAGGATGCGGGTGACCACGAACACGTCTGTCAAGCATATCCCAAATATGCTCTATGGGATTTAAATCAGAACTTAACGCTTGCCACACCATTGTTTGAATTTACAGTTCATGCAGGAAAGTCTAAAGGGATTCGCGCTGTATGTGGTCTTGGGTTATCCTTATTAACAACAAATTTGGACCTATTCCATATGCCACAGGGACCACGTTTTCTCCTAACACGATGTCAACATAGAGATTAGCGTTAAGATTTCCTGGAATTACGACAAGGTCGGTTCTACTGTCGATACTAATCTCACCCCAAACTATAACTGAACCAACCCGGAATCTCTCGATATATCTTCCTGGATAGTAGCAGCTGCGTAGCGTTCTCCTGGGCGCCTGTAAACACGTACTCGGTCATCGCAACGAGTAATACGGAACCTTGATTCATCCGTGAAGTGCACAGCCTTCCATTGTCGAAGTTGAAATGCGACATGTCCACGAGCAAAATTCTTCCTTGCTATTCTGTGGCGTCGTGTCAAAGAGAATTTTCGGATGGGTCATCTTGCCCTTAAATTTGATTCCTACAACGTATCTCTAATTGTCTGGTCTAATACAGTGACCCCATGCGTCGTCCTGAGGGAAATTAAGAGGTCTTTCGCAGTAGAAACTTTATTGCGAAGACTCGAAATCAGTAAAAATCGGCCTTGATTTTGAGATGTTTTTCTTTTGCGACATATTCACGTTATATTCACGTTATATTCACCTGTATCCAAGTACCTACTCCACAATCGCTGAATAACAGACAGGCTTACGTTGTTTCTTGAAACTTGTCGAAGGCTTTCGTCATTTTCAATTAATGTTATAGCACGAACAACTTCCACTTCGTTGAGATGCCTCATTTTCATTTAACTTCAGTCAAACTGTCAGTTGCAAACATTTTCGTCTGTATATTGATGGCCTTCCTAGCTCTTTGAATCAAATTTGGGATACATTATTTCACTTTAGTTTTGGTAGTTCTTGTTAATTATTACGGATACTCGGGAAGTATGCGATGCTGATAATTCCCTATGTGTCAATTAAAACAATTAAAGGTTAGAGCGTCTTTAGGATGTTCTTAATTTTATTTGCATGTAATTTCCCGTTTGAATTTTATGGAGGCACAAATTCGTATACCGTTTTTGAGCGGGTTGTGGAATTGTTTTGAGCAGTGACTATTAATGACTATGTTTAATGTAATTAATCCATTAATTACTTAAACAAACAATCCATGCGTATGTTTTCTAGTGATGCAGACCCTGAATCGCGTATAAATGCTGAGGTCTCGAAAATAATTTCATTGAATAGTCAAGTGAAGTAAATTTTGAAAAGAACTAAATACTATCTTACAGTAGTATAATAGTCAATCAAGTTCTACAAAACACGAGGATTAATTCATGCGATTTTCTGCCAACATTTCAGCAAAAATGGCAAAAATCACTACTACTAGGCAATTAACGGAAAGACGGAAACTTTTGAAAATAAATATTAATCAAAAAACAATTTGGAATATCATCAAATACTCATTTTCAAGAAGAGCCGCGACATATATCCATCTGAAAAAAGGTAGCAAAAGAATTATCGCAAAACTATATGACGCAACACGACGATCTGGCTAATATAACCCAAATTCCAAGTTGTGGTTCAAGGGTTAATAATTTATAAGTTAGTAACTAATTCAATATTATACCAATCTAATTATAAAGTAGCTCTTAGATTGATGGTTAAATATATAAGTCGTAGTCAAAATAGAGAAATCAGTCATATTGTGTAAAACTGAGCCATTGCATGATCTGTCGGCAGTCTTAGTTCATCTAATTCGTGTAGCTCACGAAATCGCCAATTTTACCGATTCAACGTTTCAAGAAATGCCAAAGTGCTGTCATTTGATAGTATAAAGCAACTTGTCTTAACTAGCAGACCTATTAACACTAAACCTACGAGTACCGGTCAAATTGACCGTTTTCAAACTTTTATAAGAATTACAAACTTTAAACGTTATACTACCGTTATCGAACTATATGACAATTCTTAGAATATACATATAATATTTTTTTCACTCTGTACTTCTATAGTTGCCGCAGCCACCCGATGGAGTAATAAACTTGCGTGATCTTCACGTTATTTGCGGGGGATGATTCTGTATTGGTCAGTGCAAACGCTTTTGAAGCATAGATCACGCAGCCGAAACTTTAAACCAGTCGACCAATCCGATTGTATGCCACATGCTCTCAAGTTTTCAGTGATTCTGTCTTAGTTAAGATTAGTGATTACATTTTATCCATAAATAAGTCTTTTTCAAGACTGATTTTTTAAATTAATATAAAATTGTTTTAAGTAAAATTTGGCAAAGAAGTGTAAATAAGGCTTTTTATAACGTCACTACGAACTATCACGTGAATGACGAGTGATCACTCCACGGGGTCGCTGCGGAAAGTATAGTTATTTTTTCTCGTTTCTAAGAAAAATTTATCATGTGTCCTACCTACCGCGCCGGTAAATATGACCGACCGTCGATATGAAACAATACTTTAGAGTTAAACTGCTCGAAGTTAAACTGCTCACTAAACGCCTCGAAGAAACTTCAAAGAGTGAAACCGTACATAATGGCGCTAATAGGGGAGCCATGACTAGCAAAAACGAGCGTTCACGCGGTCCTACAAACATCCGAAGAGCGAAAGACCACGCCCGAACAGTTTGAACAGTTTGTTGCGATTGAATACAGCAGACAACAATAGTATTGAGAAGTCCCAGGTAGAGCACTTGCGTTTCTTATGCAATTTTTTACAATTGCCATATGAAGGAGATAAGGTAAAGTATCAAACCTTGAATGTAAATTTTGTATTCCTTACATAGTGTAAGATTCTGTTGTAGATATTTACCCTAAAAATGTAAAAGCGTTCCAACAGAAGAAGAGTGTTCAGAACAAGAAATTTCTGTAACTAAAGAAAACATGAAAACGGATGAAAAGAGCTACTTACAACAAGTGAATTGGAGTCAGAGAGCGATAGTGAAAAGGATAATATTGTAAAAAAGCGTCGAGGGCAGAAAAGAAAGAGAGTTTTATTGACATCCGAAAGTGAGACAGATTCAGAGGATCAACGTATCGAAATTGCTGCTGAGTCCCAAGTCCCAAACCTAGTAGGATACCAGTGCATAATATTTTTAGGGTTACGTCAGGGCCAACAGGATATGCTAAACGACATATACTGAAAGGACAAATTAAGACGGTATTTTCTCTTATCATTGATCAGCGTATAATGGATCATATTATAAAATGTACAGAAGAAGAAGCATTTGGGGTGTTGGGGACTAAGTGGGAGCTAAATGCAACAAAACTAAATGCATTTATAGCTTTGCTATATGCTCGTGGTGAATATGAGGAAAAAAAATTGGATGTCTCATATTTGTGGAATAAAAATTGGAGCTTTTTTTCGAAACCAATGAGCAGAAACGACTTTATCGTAATTATGAAGTTCATACGATTTGATAAGAAGAGCGAAAGAAGCCAGCGTTTACAAACCAATAAGTTTGCTATGATATTTACATAATGGGATCAATTTATTGAGAATTCACAAAATTGTTATAAACCTGGTGCATATATTGCTGTTGATGAGCAGTTGTTTCCGTCGAAGACTAGATTTACACAGTATATACCAAACAAACCAGACAAATTTGGAAGTTCTGATTGGCGTGTGACGTCAATAGCAAGTGTATTCTAAATGGGTTTCCCTATTTGGGAAAGTATGAAAGGAGAGAATGTTCAACTCCACTTGAGAAGTTCGTTGTTCTAAAACGGATGGATCCTTTCACAGAATGCGGAAGGAACGTAACAACAGATAATTTTTTCACGATTCTATCATTAGCCAAGAATTTACTTGCAAAAAAAACTACTATTGTTGGAACAATTCGTGGGAACAAAAGAGAGTTACCAAAGTTTGCCAAAGAAAGGAAACATAAAATGGCTAGATTTTCAAGCAAATTGTACAAATCAAATTACAGCGTATAAAAGTAAGCCAAAAAAAAGAGCTTGTTCTAAGTTCCAAGTGAATCAATAGAAATATAAAAAAGCAACAAACGTTTGCAGAAACTATTAGATTTTATAATAGTACAAAATTTGGTGTAGATGTGGCAGATCAGATGGCAAGGAAATACATTCAGGTATTTTTCAACATTTTGGACCTAGCTGGAATAAATCCCTGGGTTTTGTACAAAGAAACGACAGGTGAAAATATTTCGAGGCAGGAATTTCTATTCCAGTTAGCTTCAGAGCACGGCGAAACGAATGAAAAATCTCGAGAAAAAAATACTTTTACCAACAGCCAAGTTCAGATTTGAAAACCTTGTGAAGAAAAACTTGTCAAATAAGATTTTGAAAAGATTATTAAACAACAAAAATCTGTTCGAACTGCGAAAAAAATTTGTTTGCGGCAAATGTACATTTCAGACTAAAATAATTTGTAAACATTGTAAGGAAGCCGAATAAAGTATGTACATGTAGTAGTGTAGTATATAAGTATGTATGTATGTATGTAACATTGCATATAAAATTTTTTCAAGGTTTCATGAACTATAGTTGCCGCAGCCACCCGATGGACTAAACGTGTGGGATCTTCACGTGATTTTCGGGGGATGATTCCCTATTGGTCAGTGCAAACGCTTTTGAAGAGTAGATCACGCAGCCGAAAGTTTAAAGCAGTCGACCAGTCCGGTTGTATGCCACGTGCTCTCGAGTTTCCAGTTTCTGTATTTTAGTGATTACATTTTATCTTAAATTACATTTTATGATTACATTTTAGCTTAAATTAGTGATTACATTTTATCCCAAATCTTTTTTAGTCTTTTTCAAGACTTTGTTTTTTAAAATTAATATAAATTTTTTTTAAGTGAAATTTGGCAAAGCAGTGTAAATCAGGCTTTTTAAAACGTCACTACGAACTCACGTGAAATCACGGGAACGCCGCACGATCACTTCACGGGGTCGCTGCGGCAAGTATAGCTAGTCATATCGAGTATTTCAAATAGAATACATGAACTGTCGGCAGATCACGGCAATCACTCGATTTTATACAATCTGACGGATTTCACTATATGACTACGACTTTCACTATATACTTCAAACTAAATCATATTGTTATTATTGAAATGTTATAATAGAGCATATGTGGAATATATTTGTAGTTTGCAGAAATATTATTTTATACAGTTCATGAATCACGAAACCAATAAAACATTTTTTGTAAACTTACCTATGACTATTAAGCGTAACAGAATGTGCAGAGGTATGCAGACTAAGTGTGCTTTGCGTTGCTAAGACGCTACCGACTGTTCGAGAGTATGGGTAGGTCTGCAATTTGTTATTCCTCCCTCGTATGTCTGCAAATGCAATAAATTATTAATAAATGCAATAAAAGAAAAACAGAAAAAGCCGAAACAGATCAAAAACTTTTATGGGTACTTCCGGGGATATATAAAACGCACGTGGCGTTTCAAAGCAAAAAGATAACATTTTGTGCAGAGGTTGTATTTTGTGCGGAGTATAAAAAGGGTGAAAATCAAAGTTTGGATATTGAGAAAATATGGAAAGTGGATAGATTCTTGGGATTTTGCATATTCAGAAAAGAAATCATATATAAAACAAAAAAATATTATTCAAAAATATATTATATACAAAAATATGTTGAATCTAAAAAATTACAAATAAGCTTCTACTTTTTACATATCGGTGTAGCTTAGTTTCTCCATTGGCTATCATGCAACAACAAAAATCGACAAATGTAAGAGTAAAAAAAATGTAGATTAAAACGTGTATCAACAAAATATTTAGAATGGAGAAAGTTTAAAAATGAAAGAAAATAATTAAAAATATACATTTTTAAATATTTCTACAAATTAAATAACATAATAGCTCAATTTTACTATCCGCTTTTGATAAATTGTAATTAGAATAAAAGTATAATTACAATTAATAATAATTTTGAAAACCACGAAACCTTGAAGGGCTTTGATTAATAAATTAGATTAAGTGTGAGAATTTATCCACAAAAGGATAGCTTCTCTACATATTGCAACGTACACTGTCTAAATCTAATATATTTTACTATAGAAATTTTTAAACTAATGGATTTTAAATAATTTCTTATTGAAACATGTAGTATTTATAAATCATATTATATAATAATAAAGTTATATATTTATAAAATAGATTGATATAATCAAAATAAATATAAAATACATATATATTGCTGTAAAAAAATATTTGACTAGAGCTATATAATGTTAAGACTATACGGTCAGACGGATTGATATTTTTGGAGTATAGTTTTGTTAGTTAAAATAATACTAGCAATTTTAAAATAAAATCTATTAAGTGGTAATTTGAGGGAAATTTTGATACATACCATCAATTCCAAGCTGTGAAACAATTCCGTTTGCGTTACTGACGGGATGTCGCGTTGCAGAAGAAGTATCTAATTTAAGGGATCTGCCGCATATCGGCCGAATGTCGGACAGAACGTTAACACTATTTAACTTAGGACTAGTCAAGGTACTCGGAACTAAACATTGTTTTTTAGTCGACGGCGCACAATTTGAGCCCGCGACGTCAATCACACTAAACCTAGAGCAACCGACGGCGCCGTCCGCCACATGCATCGGTCTTGTCGTCGCCGTCGACGTCGTCGTGACTTCACAATGATTGGCGACCGGCGCCGTCGAAGTCGGCGCCTGCCGCGTGTCCGTGACCGGCACTTCCAGCGAAATATCGTAGTCCAACATAAATGGCGCACTAATAAACGACGTATCTGTAAAAACGTCGCTCTCGTCCAACGTTTTTAGCTCCAACGAGAATGGCATATTGGCACTCGGTAAAAATACGTTGTTATCTGCTGGCAACATATTGCATGGCGCTGTATATTCAGGCGGCGGCGTTTTTGGACGAAAATGCAACCTAAAACAAACATGTTCATTTTTAATAATACATCAAAATAATAATCTCTTTGAAACAAATGTGCTAATTATGTAAATTTTTATTTATCTACGATAAACCGACTACATTTTCATTGAGACAAAGCGAGACAAATGGTAAAAAATGAGAATTATAATTTAGTTATGAAAGCAGACCAATAATTCAAATAAATATATTTTATCTATATACACACCAAAATGAACACATTAACAAATACATTATTGTATGTGAAGATGGCCATTATTATAATCATGTGTAAAAGTATTGAAATCGTGTGTAAATGCCCAAAGTAAATCAAATGGGGTTTCATTATTAAACAATTTCTGTTTGTTGTTACTTTGGCAACAACTTGCGTCACTAAACAAAAATCATAGACGTAGTGAAAATAAATTTCCTGAATTGAATTAATTTTTCTTATTTGGAATCAAGAGTTCTCGGTTTGGATTTATCTGGCTCTAATATAACTTAACCTAACCCTAACCTAATCTAGATTAAATCTAGGTTAACTTAGATTACATCGACAACGACCAAATAGTGTTCCCGTCACTGACCGTTTTTACTAGTTAGCGTTTTATCCGCGGAAGCGCTGAACGCTCTAACCTTATTTCTTTGTAGATTCAACAGTATTTTAACATTCAATATGTGGAAATTTCTACATATTGAACTAAAAAAACCCACTTTGAGCCCTGGATCGATTCAATGTCTTGTATTTTAACATGCTTCGTAGATAAAATAATATATGACACACGTGTGTGAAAGGCTTTTGTGCACTCATGGACACCTCATTAAAAAACATAATTTTCGCAAATATTATTTTTCAGAAAATGGTTACTAATATATTCAAAAGATATTCACGTATCCTCATTTAACCTCTTTTTTAATGTGACCTAATGAAACTTTCAGAACAAGGTGCTATTAAACGACCAGATTTTCTGAAAAAGTCAGAAATTTCTATAATAACTGCTTGAAGAATGGACAGTTCAATTCGAGGATATTAAAACATTTCATTGGGTGACATTAAAAATGGAGATTTAATGGGAATGTGGAAAAATCTTATATTATATACAACGGTACATTTAAAATAAGAAATGCAGATATTTTCTAAAAAGCGGGACATTTTTTAAAATCGGTGAGACGCGGGACTGTCCTCCAAAAAGCGGGACTGTCCCGCCAAAATCGGGACGTGTGGTCACTTTAATCTACGACCACTATTGTAAATGCCCATTATTGTACAGTTCGTGGACTATGTAAATACATCATAACACACACGTATGTAACAGTCCGCGATTAATGATAAGTTATGATTGATAACACACACGTGTTTGGTTTACGATTCGTTGAGAGCTGCTATTATGTGCTCATACGTTCAGCGCCCCCCGTGCCACATTTCAAACTAACGAAAATTGGCATTGCGTACATTGGGTTGCCTATATCTATGAGCACTCTTATTCCAGTTTAACCCAAATAAGTACTAAATGGTATGTAACCATTAGAATGTTTCTTTTCATTTCTTTCAAGTTAAATTATCTCGAGTAACAGTTATATATGAAAATACAACTGTTTGTTTATTATAACGTTAAATAATGTACATAAAAGAAATAAATTTGTTACATCAAACATATTTTTCTTATTAAACAGAAACAAATTAGTGCGGTCGTAGATAAAGTATAGTACATAACTCGAGTTGTTTGAGTAACTTTTCCGCTCGTACGTAATGTTTCTTACAACTCTAGTTACGCAATATACTCTTAAGTAACTTATTTTCTGTCCTACTCGAATTTTCTCAATATATTGGATATGTATATGCCTTCACAATTCCAAAGTAGTTATGTAAAAACAGGTAGCTAAATGAGAAAACTAAATCACTTGAGATGGAATGGAATGAATCATAAGCTAATTAATACAAATACAAAAGTATTAAAACTGTATTTTCAATTATTGAAGAAATTAAAAATATTGGTTATACAGTAAAACCTCGGATTACTCAATTTTTGTTGTCCTTTGAGGGGGTTTAAAGGTTCAAATTGTATGTTGAGTTTCAATAAATTTCTTGCAATAATCTTAGATGTGGCTAATTTGTTTCGTCGTAACTTTTTGTAAGTTGAGTTACAACAAATTTCTTACAAGAATCTTAGATTTGGTAAATTTCTGCCGTAACTTGTTTGTAAATTGAGTTTCAATAATTTTTTTTCGTAAGTTGAGGAAAACCTATTGGATAACCGCAAACCGTTATAGGAAAGAGGATAATTTTGCTCCAGATGCACATTATTAGCAATTACAAAGTTAAAAAAATTAATAATTGTCACGGAACAGTACGCAAGGATAAATGCACCAAATTACTAACAAAGAAAAATTAGATATAGTCATTTTCCTCGACATATGACGTTTGCTTACGACAAAGATCGTGTTTTTATTGAGTTATAACCAGATTTACTAAGTTAACGAGGGTAGGACGAAGTAAAAAACGAGCAAAAATTTGTAACAAATTTTAATTCGATAGAGAAACATAATTGCACAAGCCGACCGATATGATCCTGCTGTTTAACACGCGTTTGCCGACGAACTATGTATCGAATCAGAACAAGACAAAAGGTCTCACATCAAATGAGAGTAGGGAAATGTCTAAAATATAGAATTTGTTGTAGAAATTCATAAAATCAGAATAAAGCTGTAGCAATGCGAGCGACTCAAGCGAAATACCAGAAAGCACCATCGAGGAAATTAAATGAGCCTTGTCCAAAACGAAAAACAAAAAGCACCTGGAGAAGGTTAAGAGTTGCAGAAGCAATTAAAGCTGGAGGCTTTCTCTTGCTGAAGAAAATACTTTAACCTTTGTCTGCAGGAGAGCACTCTTCCGGAGAAGTGGCATGAAGCGACCACCATCTACCTCCATAAAAAGGGCGACAAAGCAAACCTTGAAAATTACCACCCTATAACTCTCCTTAGCCATCTATATAAACTGTTTACCAGAATCCTAACATCAAGACTGGAGAACAAACTTGGGCTTTACCAACCAAGAGAGCAAGCCGGATTCCGATCGAGTTTCGGAACTAATGATCACTTTCAGAGTATTAAGACCCTCATCGAGAAAACCGTCGAATACAATAGACCACTAGCCCTCCTGTTTATAGACTTCCATATGGCATTTGACACGATCGAATTGAAAGCAATAATGGAAGCCCTGAGAGACTATCGAGTGGACTAAAGATACTCAAAACTGATCTATAACATATACAAGAACGCTACCATGTCGGTCAAATTACATGACAACAGCAACCGCATTAAAGTCGGTAGAGGAGTGAGACAGGGAGACACTATGTATCCAAAACTATTCATAACAGTTCTATACTTGCCGCAGCGACCCCGTGGAGTGATTACGAGATAGTTCGTAGTGACGTTGTAAAAAGCCTGATTTACACTGCTTTGCCAAATTTAACTTTATAAATTTTTATATTGATTTAAACAAATAAAGTCTTGAAAAAGACTGATTTACGGATAAAATCACAAATTCACTAATTAATTAGTAATCACTAATTTTAACTAAGACATAAACACTGAAAACTCGAGAGCACATGGTATACAACCGGACTGGTCGACTGATTTAAAGTTTCGGCTGCGTGATCTACGCTTCAAAAGTGTTTGCACTGAAAAATAGGGAATCATCCCCCGAAAATCACGTGAACATCACGCAAGTTTATTACTCCATCGGGTGGCTGCGGCAACTATAGAATACGCTTTCAAGAAACTCGATTGGGAGACTGGGGGTATGAACATAGACGGTCGTAAACTCAGTCATCTCAGTCATCCTAAAAACCGACAATCTAGGAGAGGCGAAACAAATGCTCCATGAATTGGAAGAAGCGTGCTATGGTGTTGGACTGAAAATGAACTTTTCCAAGACTAAGATCATGGCTAATCTTGTTATGAGTGAGGGCATAAAGATCGAAAACACCACACTTGAAATGGTTGAGAAATATGTATACCTGGGCCATGAAATACGAATATCAAAGGACAACCAGACATACAAATTACATAGAAGAACCTTGGATGCGCAGCCTACAGAAAATTACAACATGTCTTTAAAAGCGGGTCCCATCTGCCTAAAGAGAAAAGTGTTCGAGCAGTGTGTTCTGCCGGTGCTCACGTATGGAGCGGAGACCTTAATCCTAACGATATCGCGAGGAAGCATAAAGTGGCACAACGAAAAATGGAGAGATCAATGCTAGGTTTAGGTTTAAGAGACCACGTTGTGAATCAGGGCCTACGACAGAGGACCGGGGTTATAGACATAAAAAGAATAGAGACATCAAAATGGAAATGGGCCGGCCACGTGGCCAGAATGAAGGACGACAGGTGGACGAAAAGATTGTTGGAATGGAGACCACGCGCTGATAAGCGAAGCAGGGTAAAGGTACGTCCACACTATGCCGAATAGTGCCGATCGACATTGTCGATCGGCAATGCCGAACAAGTATGGACGTGCCACCCGGCCTTGTCGAAAGATGCTGGGCCGAACCGAACGGAACCCGAATCAAGTCGGTGCGGATCAAGGAAACCGAACCGAGCAAAACTATCAACAGCAGTGTGGACGTGTTGATCGACTGTTCAGTCATTCCGTGTTTGTTTTGCTATTGGTTTGGTTATTTTTTATTTAGTTTATTATTTAGTTATTTATACGCCATGACTTGGAGTGACGAACAAACAATTACAGTGGGATCCTACAAATCCCGACTATAAAAATCGAAATAAACGACACGATGGCCTAATAGAAATCGCAGTTTCGTTTGGTTGTCTGAATTGGCAAAAATAAAGTTGGCGTGTCTTTTTTTAATTATTTTCGGCGCAATCATATTCAAAATTTTCAAAATCGGAATTTTTCATTCTAAAGCAGTTTTTAAAGCCAATGTCATTTCTGTATTCTAAGTTTAATTCATCAACATCATCAAGCACTAAATTCTTCAAAAATTCCCCCGTACTATACTTTTTAGACTGCGCCTAACTCAAAACCTTCTTGGGCGGCGACGACTACGATGTTGCTGACTTCCAGCAACTGCAATGATAATTGCCGCCGCCGCTGCAGCTTCATCCGAATCACTCATAAAATTAAATTTTAAATTAAAAATTAATATGAATATGAAACAAATAACATTTATTTAAACACTTTTAAACTACTATCTAAACTACGCATTTAAATTCATTTGTGCCGGTCGACACGTCCACACATACTGAGTTAATGTGGACAGGGCAAAAGCCGACCATGTCGTTCAACATTGCCGATCGGCACAGTGTGGACACAGCTTAAGACCACCTACACGATGGCCCGACGACCTAAAAAGAATTGAAACCAACAAGATGCAGGCGGGTAAAGACAGACAACAATGGAAAACCATGAGGGAGGCCTATATTCCAGGCTGTTTGATGATGATGATGAATGCGAGCGACTAATTTGTTTAACAGCAACCCAATGTCGCCTTTCTGCACAATCATGCAAAGGACACAAACAAGTATCATTGAATAGGTTCCTTGTTAAAATCCCAACAAAAGAGAATGATTAAATGTTTAGCAAGTAATTTGGGCGATTGTATTTGTAATGTTTTGTACTCTGTTGTTCATGCTGGGCAAATAATGAATACACATAATTGGTAATTAAAATCAATTTTAATAATTAATTTAATAGGAAAGCCTTTGACTTTTGGAACGAATTATGCGAGTTTCCATTACGTTTTATGTTGAAATTTGCTTGGATATTGTGCTAATCGTAAGTGATAAGTGTATCAAATTACGAGTGCTACGGATTACGAGCACTTGACCGAAACTAATCGGAGGTTCTACTGTATATTTATTATCTAAATTAGAGAAACTATTAATGTTGAACCAAATGAAAAAATAATAATATTGAAGAACCATTATGAAGATTTCAGAAAGAAAAATATTCATGATTTCAAATTCATACATTTTTTTACCGCGAAATTAAACTTGTTTATATTTAGATGAAATATCCCTATAGAAATAAACCAAAACATATCCAACCCTCGTGATATACATGAAAACGAAAAATACGCGAGGAAATTTCCATTAAACCACAAACGTTTTGAATCAAAAGCTCCTTCATAACATTGAGTAGATAAATTATTGTAACGTACCAATCCCTTTGAACGGAGCGTAACATATCGAGCATTTCGTCTCGGTCCTCCTTACTTGGAAGCTCCGGTGGTTCTTCTTTCTGGACGGGCTGGTTAGTACTCGCGTTACACAAACTGCTTACAGCGTCGATCGGGTCATCTTTCACCGCCGCACATTTCACCTCACTCCTTTCATCAATAAGCGCATCACTTTCACCATTGCATGTCCTCTCAGTTTTAATATCAGTCCTCAGTAAAACATTACTATCTACATCTAAATTAGAATAACAGTTTCTTTTTATGTCGGCCACAGTCGAGTCGTGTTGTTTCTTCGTCGAGTCATAAACGGTGTAGTCCATCGTCGTCCAGAAGTCATCGACCTCAAAACCGAGTCTATCCAAGATTACTCTGCCACCTCTTCCCATCCGTCGTCTCGCAAATCCAATACACTTTCGAGGATTCGACAGTGACGTCCAAGAATACCTGAATTTCTTATCCGCATGTCCGTTCTCTTCTTTCGAACACCACGGCCAATTGCCTTCAGATACCAAAGGCTAAAAAATAAACATATTTTAATAATTATATATCATAACATTGCTCCAACAAAATATACAAAACATATTATTCTATTCATAAACCGTTTTAAAGATTTACAGCATCAGTACATACAACTTTATAAAATAATAGATAGATAGGTTAAAGGCCGTCACAGTTAGGCTGTGTTTTGTGAAAAAGATAGCGATCTCCAAGCATTCTCTTCTGGCAAAACTAAGCCTATATGATAATTTGTATAATGACCCCAACCGCTTCCCTTGCATTTCAAATATACGACGTTCTGGCATGGGTTCTGGAATCTCAACATCTGCGAGCAGACCAAAGAGATTGGAACTGACTTACTCAAGATTATCGCCAAGTTGTATAGTATCGTTAAATGATATTATCAATGGTTTGAAAAAAAATATTGTGAAAAAAATCCATGGAAAGCTTAAGGACTTGAATATAATCTATTGTGATCAATACACATCTTAGAATTGGTAAAACCATATTACTCTATAGATAATCATATAAACTTAGGTACTTAGGTAACGCCACCACCGCTACATTTTTAAATGCCGTCAATCTACACCTAACATTTTTATGATCATAAAATAAAATATATAAATATATTCAACCTTTCCGGAGCTCTATAAAACTACGGAGACTTTTTAGGACTACCAAAAACAAATCTCGGCAAATTTCACAAGGGATTTGTTTTTGGTAGTCCTAAAAAGACTCGTTAGTTTTATAGAGCTCCGGAAAAGTTGAATATATTTATATATTCAGGCTATGTTCCGACTTTATTAAGTTTATAATATAAATCTTTTTTGCACTTTTTCTACAATTTGCTACATTGGAAATAAGTTTTTTCGTATCTTTACTCATATATGAAATGACGCATGAAACATTTATTGAGGCATAAAATATTCACATAAAATAAAATGTTATTTTGTTTGATGAAAATTTTCAACCGTAAACTTAAAAATCAATTTGGGTAAATAAAAATAAAATCTTACCATGTGGTAGGTACAGAGTTTGTTGCGACGGAAGGCAAATTGTCCCTCCTCATCGTCAGGTTCGGGCTCAGGTGAAGCTGGTGCAACGGGTTCCTCATCAGACGATGCACCACCCGCCGTTTCCATCACCGTAGACCCGACTCCGGCCAAACGATTTTGACTTAACGATTTATGCTTGCGTTTTTTGTACTGTCTCTTTTCTTTCCGTGGTATCACCTTAAAACACAACACATAAACCTATACAACAAAACCGCAAATCCAGATAAAACTACCTCATCTTTAAGAATAGCCTTGTTGCTCCAACCCTGATTTGTGTAATGATTATGAAAGATCGGTGTAAACGCGGGCCGGGTTTTGAATGCCATGACCTCTTCGGCAACGGCACCAGAGAAGTCTTTGGCTTGGTATCTCTTCTCAAACACCTCAACGGTGAGATGAAGGTATTCACGTTTCATTTTTTCCCGCCTTTTAATGAACTCTAAGAGAGTAACGGCTCGTGATAAATCTCGACGCAGCTTTAACATTTTTTCGTAAGAAGTTTCGTCGTTTTTCCTGTTCTTACGCGTCTGCATTTTCTCCGTTCTTCTTCGGAATGCCAAATAGGGATTATTCACGGCTGTTCCTGCTCTATGCTCCGTTTTCACAGCCAATATCAAAGGATGTTGCTACAGAGAAAAATATATTACGATATAAAATTTTCAAGAAATCTAGAGTTGATGTTATTTACCAATTTTAAACGTTTGTTAAGCCAGTAGTCAAATACAGCGATAATGAGATCATCATCCTCCTTGAGCAGCGCCTTCGCCTCTTGTAATGTTACCACAGTTTGACCACTACTTTTCTCTAGTCGATCCATCATTTCTTCAAACTTCAAAGGATTTAAATCCAACTTCTTCGTGTGAAGATTCAGCCAAATTTCATCCTCCGAGTCCATATCATAATCCGGTATATCTTGCTCCATTGTAAAAGCTATACGAAAACAAAAAAATCATAATAAAACCAATATTCCACATCCAACTGAAGATATTCGTAAAAGTAAAATAAGTGTAAAAATAAGTAAGTGTAAATAAGTAAGTGTAAAAATAAGTAAGTGTAAATAAGTAAGCGTAAAATTCGTAAGCAAATGAAGATATTCGTAAATTTCTTACGTTGCATATGTATGACTTGGCGTGGTTGTTTGTAATTGGCGGGATACAACTTGTCGTGCACATCCTGTTCCGGTATGTCCGATACCTCTGGAGTTGGGATGATGAGACCAGCGCAAATTGCCCGTTGCAGATGGTGCTCCTATAAACAACAATAACGATTTTATGTCGATATCAAATATTCGAATACAAATCATTTCAGTCACAGTTAGGATATTCAAATTAACAATCTTAAATTAAATTAACAATCTTAAAACACATTAAAACTATCTGATATTATCTCTAGAAAATATTATTCCTTTGTAATTTCTAATGATAAAATTGATTAAAATCATTAAAATGATAAATAAAAAGAAACCACAATTAAGATGACTTCATTCAATTAACATTTAATAGGAAACTATTCAATAACCAACAATCTTTTAATTTTCAAAGAAACACATTTTACTCCCCAAAATTCAGTTTATAGAAATTAATGTTTTAATTAATTGAACCGGTCATTTCGAAAAGCGCATGAGTCACACTTTTTTGAAATATCACTTTTTTACGCCATTTTATTCATTGAAGCGTTTTACATATTCCATGCGAAAAGAGTACAGTGCGAAAGAGTGCGTGTATGTTTTTTATTTAACAACCTTTATATTTTTGTTGATTCTGAAAAGTTTTAATTCATGGACTTATGCCCTTTTCGAAATGACAGGTTCAATTGAATATTGGGGTGAAACGATACTAATTGTAGATACAATCATACAAACTTACTAAAGCGAAATATAACTTGAATATATAAATATATTCAACCTGTTCGTAGCTCTATAATATTAAGTCTTATTATGATAAGTCTACTTCCTGGCTAATATCATACATTATATTGAATTATACAACAGAGATTTGTATGTTATTCCAGAACCAGACAATTTTCATGGCACTAACGGAGCTAGAGAAGTAACAATGTTTTTTAAATTCATTTCTTTCTATTTAAATTAAGTGTAATAGCCATCTACAGACGCGTTTCGAGATCTATCTCTCTATAGATAGATAGATCTCGAAACGCTATTTATATCTAATTAAATTAAGTGAATAGCCATCTACAGACGCGTTTCGAGATCTATCTATCTATCGAGAGAGAGATCTCGAAACGCGTCTGCAGATGGCTTCACTTAATTTAAATAGAAAGAAAAGAATTAAAAAAAAAAGTTATTTCTCTAGCTCCGTTAGTGCCATGAAAATGGAGTGGTTCTAGGAATAATATACACATTTCTGTTGTATAACTCAAGATCCTGTGTGATATTATGAGATTTGTTCATAGTCCTAATAAGACTTAATATTATAGAGCTACGAGCAGGTTGAATATATTTATATATTCGAGCTATATTTCGCTTTAGTAAGTTTGTTATTAATTGTTTTCATCGTTTTCATCCTTGGCCATCATTTAAAATTATGGATTTTATATAATTTTCACAGTAATGAAAAGAATCGCAGATTTTGGCCGATAATTTTCACAGTAATGAAAAAAACTGGCCGATGCAGTAGAAGAAGAAATAGAAACGTTTTTCTATGAGATAAAAGATCTACTCAAACTTACAAAAAAACATAAAAAAGACATAAACATTGTAATGGGGGATTTTAACTCAAAGCTGGGGAATGAGAAATTTGAAGACTTTTTTGGCCCCTTTGGATTAGGGATACGTAACGAAAGGCGAGACCGACTCTTGCAATTCTGTCAAGAGAAAAATATGAAAGTAAGCAACATATGGTTTCGACTACCAGTCCGCAGACTGTACACGTGGAAATCCCCAGCAGACCAACCGCATAATATAGTCAGAAAACAAATAGACTTCCTACTAATTAATAAAAGGCTTGGTTCATCTATTACAAAGGCTTGCACGTACCCAGGAGAAGATGTCCCATCTGACCATACACTACTGCTGGCGTCGATCAACATCAAACTATCTAAACGTAGCAAACCAACTCCTAAGCGAAAGATGGTTCTTGCTAAACTCAAACAGGAAGACATAAAAGCGGCAGTAACGACAGAAATTAGCAAGCAAATCGAGGACAATTTATCTAGAAATATGGAACAAGGGGATATAAACCATATATGGGACCAAATGAGAGAAATTTTATTAAACAGCACACAACTCAAAGTTGGATATAAAACACAAGCCCGAAAACAAACATGGATGACAGAGGAAATTCTTACATTAATGGAAAAACGGCGAAAAGTTAAGAATCAGAGCAAAAAATATAAGTGCATACAGAAACAGATACGGAAAAATATTAGAACAGCGAAAAACGAATTGCTGAACCATGAATGTAGGAAAATTGATGACTTCAATCTCCATAAAAAGTACAGCATGAACTTTCCGAAAAAGTAGTACCTCCATGTTAGTAAATCGACAAAACCAAATTGCAATAGATATACAACAAAAAAAAGACATTTGGGAAGACTACATCAAGAAACTATTTGCAGACGACGAAAGACAACATAGGGCAATTGAAGAAGACAACAATTTAACAGGCCCTTCAATTAGCAATAGTGAAATAGTAAAAGCTATACAAACTGCAAAATCAAATAAAACAACGGGACCAGCAGAAATTCCCTCAGAAATCCTCAAAATTCTGGATGAGAAAGGTATCTCTGCTCTACACAAAATCTTCAATAAAATATACGATACGGGTAAATACCCTGTATAATGGCTCACGTCAACGTTTATCCCTCTCCCGAAAAGAAAAACCGCCAAAAAAATGTGAAGAACATGTGAAGACTGATTAGCCTTATTAGCCTTATCTTTTCAAATGTGAAGACTGATTAGCCTTATGAGCCACACCTTAAAACTGTTCCCAAAAATCGTACATTAAAGACTACAGAAAACGTGAAGACACAATGACCGAGACTCAATTTGGGTTTAAGCAAGGCTTGGGCACAAGGGAAGCAATAACCGCAATACAAGTCCTCGTGCAAAACTGTTACGACCAGAGGAAAAATATATACCTAGGCTTCATAGACTACGAGGAGGAATTTGACCGCGTATAACATCAAAAGCTTATCGAAATCCTTAAAAACCTAGATATCGACCAAAAAGACATCAAATGTATTAAGAACCTTTATTGGAACCAAACATCACAAGTTAATATTGACAATAAAGTAACCAAACCAATACAGATCTGTATTAGTTAGACAGGGGTGTTTTCTATCTCCTCTCCCGTTAACTAACTTAACCTATACTCAGAGAAAATATTCCAAGAAGCACTTGGCAATATCGAAAAAGGCATCAGGGTTAACGGAAACTGGATAAAAGACATTCGATATGCGGACGACACAATACTAATAGCCGAAAGCATAGAAGATCTACAACAACTAGTTAATAGCGTAGGAATACATAGTAAATGAATGGGATTGAACATTAACACTAAGAATACAAAATGTATGGTAATTAGCAGAGACCCAGACGCAACGAGGAATGACAGATTAACATTTGACGAGTTACCAATTGAGCGGTTGACCAAATTTAAATATCTGGGTACATGGCTCACGGAGAATTGGACATCAGACATCGAAATAAAATGCAGAATTGCAAATGCACATAGCGAAGTTAAAAAGAGTCTTCACCAACACTGACTTTGATATCAACCTCAAACTAGCTCGTCAAGTGATATATATGGTCGGTTCTTCTTTACAGTATGGAAGGATAGATACTGAAAATAGCATAAATGAACAAACTTGAAGCTTTTGTTGAGATGTATCGCAGAATAGTTAAGATCGTCTGGACAGCAATAATCGCAAACGCAGAAGTGCTCAGACGAATTGATAAAGACCGCGTAAGTATTAATTACAATTAAAAGAAGGAAAACTTCGTACCTGGGTCACATAATGCGGAACCAAAAGTACCACATACTGTAATTAATAATTGAAGGCGAAATTGATGGAAAAAGGGGAATAGGAAGGAAGATGTCTTGGTTGCGGAACATAAAGCAATAGACGGGACTCTGAACTGTAAAAAGTTTGATCTACACAGCTAGGGATCGTGCAGAAATGGGACATGTGGTCGCGAACATCCAATAATGGATATGGGAAGGCCAAGAAGAAGAATGAAAGAAATGTTGTTTTCCCAAAATTATGGAAATTAAAAAAATTCACTTTACACTTAACAACAAATATAAAAATAAGCACAAAAAGACACTTAACAATAACAGAATAACAATACAATTCGTATTATGTTAAAATTGGCAGCGTAATTAATTATCATTACGCAATATTGTTCAAATTTTAATAATTCAAAGATTTAAGTTCATCACACATGGAAATGTTTTTTAAATGAATCAGTATTTTCTCGATGACTAAAATCTCTTTAAGGCTTTTTCCTTATCGTGTAAAAATGTGATAAAAAATATATACTATACGTAGAATAATAAATGATTCATCCAATTTATGTTTGCATCAATATTTACTCTTTTCATTGAAAATAATATATTATGAATAAATAAGAGGAATTTCTTCTTGGTATTATTTTACGAGAGTGGAAATACGCTTTCGTAAGCAATGCGTGGCAATTTATTCTTTATTTTTTCATTCTTCTTTAATAATATCGTCAAAAAAACTGAATAAAGCAAAAGGTATTATTCTGTTGGAATACTACATTCACCATGTAATCTCCAATTACAAAAAATGTTTGATATGCATATTTAAATACCTAGTTAATGTAATTAAACAATTTAAAAACAAAACATTGCTAACTACACTGTTCAAAACCATTAGCGGGTCACTAATTTGTGCCTCCATAAAATTCAAACGCGAAATTAGATGCAAATAACATTAAGAAAGACGCTCTATTTAATTGTTTTAATTGGCACATATGGAAGTGTCCATTACGTACTTTTAAAGTACCCGTAATAATTAACAACAACTACCAAAACCAAAGTGCAAAACTAATTTAAATGAATTGTTTATGTAAACTTTTGTACATAACGTAGTAACTTAATAATGTGTATGTGCTCCCATAGGACGAATAACGGAATTACACCGTCTTGGCATGCTTCGCAAAAGTCTTTGAAGGTCTTTTTGTAGTATAGCGTCTTATTCTTCAATAAGAGCCGCCATAAGCTGCTGGGTGATCTTAGGAGGATGCGGGCGAACACGAACACTGTTCGTTACTGTCTGTTAAACATATCCCAAACATGCTCTATAAGATTTAAATCAGAAATTAACGCAGGCCACACCATTGTTTGAATTTCTAGTTCTTGTTGGAAGTTTAAAGTAATCCCTGCGTTATCCTGCATTTATAAAAAAAATGAACTATTTCATATGCCACAAAGACAACATGTTCTCCTAACACAATATTAACATAGAGATTAGCGTTAAGATTTCCTGGAATTACAACAAGGTCGGTTCTAGTGCTGATACTAATCCTACCCCAAATCATATCTTAACCACCTCCAAATCTTTCGACTTCGTGGACAGTAGCAGCTGCGTAGCGGACAGTAGCCTACTCCTGGGAGTCTGTAAACACGTGCTCGGCCATCGCAACGAGTAAATACGAAACCTTGATTCATCCGTGAAGAGCGCAGTCTTCCGTTGTCGAAGTTGCCATGCGACACGTTCAGGAGCAAAATTTATCCTTGCTACATTGTGGCGTCTTGTCAAAGAGGGTTTTCGAACGGGTCGTCCTCAAATTTAATTCTCTCAACCTATTCCTAATTGTCTGGTCTGACACAATGACCCCATGCGTCGTCCTGAGGGAAATTAAGAGATCTTTGGCCGTAGAAACTCTATTGCGAAGACTCGATATCAGTAAAAATCGGTCTTGATTTTTATCTGTTGCGACCTTGCCCTCCGCGCCTGGTATATTGACCTGTATCCAAGTACATGTTCTGCAATCGCTGAACAACAGACAGGCTTGCGTTGAAGTTTCTTGAAACTTGTCGAAGGCTTTCGCCATTTTCAATTTATTTTACAGCACGAACAACTTCCACTTCGTTTAAATGTCTCATTTTCACTTAAGTCAAACTGTGAGTTGCAAACATTTTCGTCTGTATATTGATCTGAACAAGGCCTTCCCAGCTCTTTGAATCAAATTTGGGATGCAATAATTCACTTTAGTTTTGATAGTTCTTGTTAATTATTACGAACACTCGGCAAGTATGCGATGCTGATAATTCCCTATGTGTCAATTAAAACAATTAAATAGAGAGTTTAAACCTACTAATTAATTAACCTATTCATTTATTCAATTAATTTATTAAATATTAACTCTTCAATTAATTTATTAAATATTAACCTATTAATTTATTCAAAAATAGTAATACTACAGAAAATTAAAAATTAAAAAAACGAAAAAAAAAAACGAGAATGTGGTGTAGTCAAGATCTTCCCAGACCTCTAATCCAGATCTTCCCAGTGTACTCAACACTGGGAAGATCTGGATTCATTGAGTGTGGCAAAGTTCGGAGCAATTAAAAAAACATATATACGCAGCAATCCAGTTTTAGCTATATAATATTAGATGTCGTAAAAATGATAAAATATTGGTGTACGTGCTTGTGTACAGTAGTCAAATATGGGTTAAGTGCATATATCTAGAAATGTAATAATTTAAACCTCGTAGATTTTGCTACACTCGAAATCAAATCATCCCGTCATTTCAAAAAGGGCACGAGTCACCCTTTTTTGAAATAACACTTTTTGGTGCCATTTTATTAATTGAAGCGTTTTACATTTTCCCTGCGGAAAGAGCACATGTGTATACACCGCAAGCCAACTTAAAAAGCAATTGAAAACTAAAGTCTGTTTGAAAAGGGCACAAGTCCTGGACCTGGACCTTCATGTGAAACGAAACGCATTTGTCAGATGTAATTCAAAATGTATGGAAGTTATAAATGAAGATTATAAAGAAAGTACCATCGGTTTTGTTAACACTTTTGATAGTAAAAATGCCCAGGACACATATTTGCAGGCATTGAAAAAAAAAGAAATATAGAGAAAGCGAACCAGGTCTATAATCTGATATATAAAATACGGGGGCATATTGGGTAATTTCCTGTTAAATATGTGCACAACTATAACAAGGTTGTGTATGATGTTATGAATACAATAATATCATATCGGTGCTTCTTAGATTTGACGAGTGCGTTCGACAGAATAAAGTTGGAGGACGTTCTGAAGGAACTAGAACGCAGAGGAACACACCCAAGCATCATGGAGACAATCAAGACAGCTCAACACAACAATACCACATAAATAAGGTAAACATAAATTCAATAACAACAGAGAAAATAGAACAAAACACGGGTGTACGACAAGGCGACAGCATCAGTCCATTGCCTTTCAATATCTTAATGGACCGAATAATAGAGCAAGTGCGTAAGGTAAACCATGGGTACAAGATGGGAAAACAATAACTTAAGATTATCTGCTATGCTGACGACGCAACGCTTTCGCAGACACATAAGACGGACTACAATGGTTCTTACATGCATTTAACATAGAAGCAACAAACGTTAATATGGAAATATCAACCACCAAAACAAAAAGCATGGCAAATGCCAGGGAACCATACAGATGCAAGCTAGGGACTAAACAACAAAATAATAGAACAGGTCTTCGAGTTTAACTACCTGGGAACAACAATATCACCACGGTGACCTCAATAATGTCGTACGAAACCAGATCAACAAATCATCCATAATAGCAGGAGCCTTGAGAACAACTATCTGGAAAAATGCATGCATATCAGCTACAACCAAAGTCAGAATATACAAAGCAAGTGTAAGACCCGTAATGACATACACAGCAGAAACACGCGCTGGCATAGCCGAGACGAATGAAACGAGAGTACTAAGAGCAATAACGGGAAACACACTCAATTCGGGAAACAATTCGGGAAGAATGCGAGATAGAAGACGTGGTGAGATCGACATGCGCGCGAAGGCGCTTCTGGGATGAACAAATATCTAGGAAGGAAAATCACAGACTAGCAAAAATCGCGCGATACGGAAAACCGGCATCATGTCGACCACCAGGACGACCACCAAAGAGACGGAAGGACAGCTGGTCGTCAGAATCTCAAGAGCATGTGCAATGACGATGGGACAGAAAAACAAGCCTTTCGGCTTCCGGAAAAAAGAGGAAGAACTATAACAAAGATACATCAGCCTATTATTTAGATGAAAAACTCAATGTGAAAATTATGCACACAATGTACAACCAAAAATATCCAGATCACTCAGTAAAATATAAGTTTTACTTAAAATATTTCCCAGAAAACTTTAACTCATCATTTGGTAGAAAGCAAATTGTGATGTTTGTTCACTGTGTGAATAAAACAAGCAAATAAATTTTACAAAAAAATACAGGAAGTGGAAAGTAAATGCAAGAATAATCCAAAGGTGTATGGGATTGCATTTGATTATATGCAAAATTTGCCACAACCACATATTCCTGAACACGAAGTTCTTTTTTATCTACGTCAACTATGACTATATGAGTTTTGCATATATGATCTGAAAACTGGAAAATCAGTATTTTATTCTTATTGAGAACGATTCGCTAAAGGGGCGCTAAAAGTCCTAACGAAATGGGCACCATTGTGCTGGATTACATTAGACAAAATATTGGCAATTATGCTGAAGAACTGCACCTATTTTCAGATGATTGTACTGGCTAAAATCGAAATCATGTTGTTGTTCTTTTATCATTGGTAGCTGAACAAAATAACAATATAAAGGAGATACAAAATTATATAACTAAAAGAGGTCATTCATTCCTGCCAAACGATACAATGTTTGCGACTACAAAGAAGCATATTCGAAAAAATGACAGGATTTACACACCAGCTGCGTATGAAAATCTTTTCTATTAAATAAGAAGACCCAAAACTGAAATTATTATAGACAAAAAAATGGTGGCCAAACCATTATAAGAAACTATAGTCCATTTTTTTTAAGAATGCAGTACAGGGAAGATCGGGCTTATTTGACCTTGTTCTCTGATTGGCTTAAATCGAGGAGAAGTTCACACCGAAGATATTTACTTATATTTGCAGTCATTGGCGTAGAATTTGGTGATTGCAATTAAATGAATATAATAGTACGAATAATTTCTAAATATAATAGAACGTTAAATTATATTACGGCTAATAAGTACTATATTATAAAATAATGTTTTATATATAATTTAATTAATCAATTTTAAATTTAAAGATAAAAAAAAAATTAAATCCAAGTATATTTTTTTCGTACGCCAATGCATGTTGAGCTGTTAGTTGTCAATGGCTGCCGTGTCAATTAACAATTGTCATCTGATCTGTTTGTATCATATAGATACAACCGATTTTTTGCGTTTTTTCTCCAGTTATTTGTTTATATTTTATTACTATTGTTGCCATTTAGTGTATTTAATCTATGTTTTCCATTTATATTCAAGTAAATTTTTTCTTTTATATTCAAGTAACTATATTTGAATTTGGCGCCAAATTTTGTAACTAGATTGAACATTTATCATAGAGTAAATCAGGTTTCTAGTTACTGCATTCTTAAAAAAAAAGACTATAGTGCCATCTATGGATTCCTATGGCAGATGAGTAAAAAATCTTAAGTTATTTCCAAGCTATCACATTTCACATTTTTCAAGTCCAGACCGGATTTTGCAAAAACAAGTTATGAATTTCAACTTTTACAGAGGATGGGCACCTTTACCATCAAATAATACTCCTGCGTATCCTGGTAAAGTACCAATACAGGAAAAGAAAATGATTTAAAAAAACTTGAAAAATATATCCCAGCAGAGTAACAAAGTTTCTATGAAGAGATTTTTGCATGGCCAACAACTTCAACAAACCAAGAAGTATTCATTACCAAGAAAATGTTGATTAACTAACTAAAATGTTTGCACTAATGTCTTTTTCGAAATGATCTCTTGATCATTTCGACAAAGGCATTAGTCCAAAAATTGTAATTCAAAATATCTTGTTGAAAATTGTTTCTTTTTTAATAAATAAATATTCCAAAAAGCGTGTATGTTTTTTATTTAACAACCTATATATTCAATTTCTTCAGCACCAATGACTTTTTTACAAGAAACATATTTTTGTTGATACTGAAAAGTTTTAATTCATCGATTCATATCCGTATCGAAATGACGGATTCAAATATAATATTGAAAATATTGCTGACCTCTGGTTATTCCCCGCCTTTTTTTTCGTGCCCCTGGCTTAAATAAATTTTTTTCAAAACAAAAATCACAAAAATATATCTTGCTTTCTTGGCTTCGTTTTTGGTCAAAATTATGATATGCCCCCAAGAAATGCGACGCCAATAAAAATGTATACATTTTTATTTTTTATCCTTAAAATAATTTAATTTAATCTTCAAAACATAAATCAAAATCTCGAAAAAATATACAACAAAATGTTTCCTAAATTTCAATCCATAAGTCGAAAGTGTCACAACCAATAGACCTTTTTACGGTTGAGATAAGGTGGGAATATGAAAGTTTCGGGCAAATAATAAGGTTATATGTCAAAAAGTTCGGGCAAAACATGGCGGAAATTGACACATGTGCACAAAAAAAATTCAACTATGAAAAGGTCTATTAGCGAAAGTGTTTTATTACAAATTAAACAAATGGTTAAATAAATAATGAAAGGTTGCAAACACCGGGTGACCGCAGGATTAAAAAATTAAAATTATAGGTGCGAAAATAAAATATAAACTTAATAATAATCTATTCTATCTAATAAATATTATTAATTTTGAAATATAAACAATAAAATATCAATAAATCATATTTTAAATACAGGTTATATTTGGTCAAAGTTCTTTACTCAATTTTCTATTCGATGATATATTGCATATTATATTATAGCATATTATTATAGACATTCACTATTCTCATTAACTCATTGTCATCAACTCGTTATACATAATTTATTATTTTCCATTAAACAACTGCTCACAAATTTCTAACAAGTCTTATGCAATTCAAAGTCGTGCTTTTAATTTGTAGATATTTTCCACGCTTCCACAATTTTGCATATAGAGAGAATATGTTTATTGTATACTTTATACATTATACAAAGGGCTATCGACCACAAGGTCCGTCTGTCCGGAAATATTCATTTAAAAGGAGAAAAAAAACGTATGTACATATTAAGTAAGAATGGAGTAATGGGAATGAAATGAGATGAGATGACGAGTTTAGTCATCGTAGATTGTTTCGTAAAACGTCTTAGTTGAGTGTCTCCGTGAAGTGATTTTTATGTCTCGTGTTATGCACAGTGGGTCTACTATGGTCCAGTGGTTGTTCCTGTCTTTGAATTTTGTTCGTAGTTGTTGATACCTATCTAGGAGTTTTGGAATTTGGGAGAGTCTATATAGAAGATCGTTGGAAGGATTATGATTTATATTAACTTGAAGATGAGTCGTAACGAAATTCGTTATCCCACGTCCAATATATTTAGTGTTAGTTTTTTAGAGTAATATGTGTCCATAGTCACGGAAGGGGCGGTAGATGGCTTTATAGATTCTAGCGGCCGTTTTGATGGAAATGCCTTTACTTCCATGTGTTACGCCAAGGAAATATTTACTTCTTGCCATTGTCTGTGTCTTTTGTTGTTTCGCGTCGTTGGTGAATTCCATTTTATTGTCGAAGATCATGCCTAAGTAGGTATTTGATTTGAGGAGTGGCTGTTACGTCGATGGCGCCTAAGCGTATTTGGGGAGAGATTCTGTGGTTAGGAATGAGGAGTTGGCATTTAGATGGATTGGCGGAGAGTTTCCAACTATTGAGCCATGATTTCGTTTTGTCAGCAAGGGCTTAGACCTCGTAAATGTTTTTTTTTAGGTTTTTGTTGTGGGAGATGAGAGCGGTGTCGTTCGAACATTGTAGGATGTTGAAGGAGAGTTTGATTTGGAGTTTTTCGTCAGAGTGATAATTCTGTATGTCGTGGCAGTATAGGTTATAGACAGTGGTGTGCTGAGAAACTGTTAACAGTGGGCTCGCTGCTCGATGACCGCGACCTGAGAAGGGGAGCAATTTTTTTTTATTTCAAGGTCCTGGCACTTTCTGACTTCTGACACACATTGGCTAGAAGCCTAGACACGACCAATAAGGGCCTTTCTGCTCTTATTTACTTGTAACTTGTCCACCTGTGTATGTAAGCTTTTGCAAATGTAATTACAGTTTTAAAATAATGTAAGATCTATTACGTTTTTTTATAAGAAAGGACGGTAAATTATTGTTAGTTTATGTGAAAGTATAACCACAAAATAAAAATTCTTAAATAAAAACGATAACAAAGCTTGGTCTATGTTTTTATTATACAATGTATTTATAGTGTATTTGAAGAAGAACTCCCTAGTTTTAAGTATTTTGATGTTGAAATATAATGAAAAACTACAACTACACTAAACAACTACAACAACAAGTACATACAACAAAAGAGAGTACTTAGAAGTTTTGTTGCGGAGTACGCACTGCAGTGCATGCCTCAACAGAAACAAAGAGGTTAGGTTAGGTTATCCTAGCCTATCCTCTTTGAACTGAATTAACCGAACTGAGCCCTGGTGCCGTCCCAAGGTCAAGCAGGCGTGATAGCTGCAGGGGAACAAAACTTAGACAGTTGATGAATCAAACACCATTACCTAGAATAGTGTGTATCACTTTGAACAGTTTCTATGACAAAATAAAACTAAGGAGTTCTTTTTTAAACGCACTGTACATACAAAGACTGGCATAACGAAAACTGTGAAAAGCAAATTTTCAAAAAAATAACAAGGCTCGCAAATTTATAAAAAAAATTAACAATGGGCGAGCCCACGCGAGCCCGATCCAGCACACTGCTGGTTAAAGAGTAATGGGGAGAGAGAACATTGGGGAAGACGTTGATGAGAGGTAAATTGAGGAGGAAGGTGGTTGTTTATTTTGATTTGGATGGATCTCTCTTCAAGGAAATGTTTAATTGGGTAGAGCACGTAAGGAAGGATATTGAGTTGTTTTGTAAAGGAGTCTGTCATGCCACACGCTGTATAAGGCTTTGTTGATATCAAGGAATAGGGCAGCTGAGTGTTGGTGTAGAAGATATGAAGCCTGTAAGTTATTGGAAAGGATGAATAAAGGATGGGTAGTAGAGTGGAACATGAAATTTGGCTTAAAACCAAATTCATATTTTTGGATGTGGTTTACAATGATGCTCTGGAGTTTCAATTGCTCAAGGATTTTGCCACAATTTTGCAAATTTTTACAAAAAACACATTTTTTCTTTTCTTGTATTATTTCGATGAATAATTACAATTAAAATATGTCGAATTATAACTTCAATATGTTCGATTTAGAAAAATATTTATTTAATTATTATTATTATTTTAAATAGTATTTATTTAATTTGCCCTATAATGAATTTAATATTACATAATAGTATATTTTGCAACTAGGGCGGTAGGTTGTCAATTGGACACGAGAGTGAAATTGGGCGCACGAAAAAAGTGAGTGGTCACATTCGCTCGAAAGGGCAATTGCCAATACCGCCCGTGTTGCAATAATATTTTTTATTACTCATGCGAAAGGATGTATCTTACAAGTTTGGAATCCAGGTGCATTCAAAAAAAAAAAAATAGAATCAAAAATGAAGAACTTGCTTTTACAATTGCCTCCGGTGGTGTGGATACGTCATAAGAACTCTCCTCAGTCTCCGGTATCACCATAGAATTTACACTCATTTTATAAAGTTCTCTTTAATTTTTATTTTGTAATGAAAAAAAAAAATTTCTCACTTTCACGTTGCTTTTTTAATATTGAGGTCTTGATTGTGTTTATTTTATTTATTTAATTGTTTTTTTAATGTAACCGAGCGATATTGAATATTTGCGTGGCAAAAGTTATGTGGTAATACAACCAAAAGTGGCATTTCTCGTACTAAAAAACGTGCGCCAAGATAGTACTTTTAATGCATGATTAATAAAAAATATTTAATACAAGTTCTAAATAAGAATTATATTTAATTTAATAAACATAAATTGTTTTTCCAAATGTAAATTTAGATAGAAATAATACATTATATACGAGCAAGGTATACCTCAGGTATTCGTGAAAACTTCGCTCGCCCCGCTGAAATTATAACCTCCCGCATGAAATGTGTCAAAATAATTCGCAACACATTTTATATCTAAAAAACTTATTTTGTCACAGACTTTATTCAGCTTTAACTGAAAAAAGGGAAAAAACACGCGTTGCTTACGAAATTATAGAGAATAGTTATTTACATTAGAGTGCGGAAAAGTTGATTTTACAACGCGACAGCTCGTTTCGTGCTTTGTGCTCCGGCTAATGGGATTAGTAAAATCATTTAAGCACGGAATTTGTATAAAAATTTTTGACCGAACAATTATTATTTAAGAAACAAATAGATTTAGATTATTTACAATATTAGAAATTATTTTTATTTTTTTGTTGCAAAGTATGCGGTACTATGCGGTAAAATGACTTTACCGCATAGTAGCCGTACTTTGCAACATTGTAAAAAAATCTAGTTTCGCTTGACATATACACGATGATAAAGTTAGCTTTACAATTCAGAAGGCCAAAAAGTAATATTTCCTTTCGTAAATTCTATAGGTTTAAAGTTAGTTCAAGAAGTTAACACTTGTATAATTTATTTTAATTTTCATTACATTAGTATTAGATTCTTTGAAAAATATTTAACAAAAATTCTTGGTAGAATGGCATTTTATAGCACGCACCTATTGCCTCTTGTGGTTCATTTTCTAGAATTATTTGTATTTAAAACAAAAACGAGTTTCTTTAACCTAGTATCCATCATAATTATAGAAACGATTTATCAGAAGAAACATAAAATTATTCATTTGGGTTTTTTCAAAACCTCGCAACATCATTTTGCATATTCATTTAAATCTAGTCTTGTTTCTATTTCACAATCTATCTTGACTAACTTTAAATATACATTTTAATTTATCGAATTAAATGTTTTCGCAAATATTTTTGTCTATTTGTCTATTTTAATATCACTGGGTTATTGTTTATGTTACTTTAAATAAACTGGCGTGCATTGCCCCCCCCCCCCCCCCCGTAAACTTTTAACTTTAACTATTTTTTTTTTTGAGAAATTATTTATGAGATGAAATAAAGAAATATGCTTGAAAGACGGATTTAATATGCTTTAATATGAGTTCAAATTTATTAAAATTTATTTCGGTTTCTTGTGTTTAAAATAGTGAAATTCCGTTTGTCGCATCGGAAAATACAACTCGATGCCAGTGGAACAATGCTACACCATAATGTCACATGTGATGACCCACAGGGATCAGTTATGGGTCCTACCCTGTGGAATATTCTTTATGATGGTTTTCTAAGATTAGATCTACCAGAAGGTGTGGAGTTGGTTGGCTTCGCCGATGATCTTGTCATCGTCAACTCTATTAAAACTGAACGCGACCTAATGAACCGAGCAAACAAAGCCATTGAAACCATAGACGGCTAGTTTCAAAGAAGTTTAGACTCGTCCCTAAAAACACAGAGGTACTTCTAACCGGAAAAAGGAAGATTGGGGCCGTACAGTTCAAAGTCAGAAATGAAAAAATGTTCCAAAGGATGCCATTAAATACCTGGCGGAATTGATTGACCGAAGGCTAAGCTTCAACTAGCACGAAACAAATGTCATACTACAAATTAACTTGACAATTATCTAAATTAAAATAACACTTCATTTCTAATAATGGGTATGACCCTCTGTTGTCCTAATAACACCTCTCATACGAGTAGGCATATATTTAATAAAGTACGCTATTGTTTCTTTTATGTTGATGGGCCACTCTTCTTCTACTGCAACAATAACGAAATAACTGGGGCACGAAGCCTAGCTCGAATTCTTCGCTTAAGTTCATCCCATAAATTTTATATTTCTGTAACCATTTCTGTAATGTAATCTTGCACGATTCTTGCGGTGTTCGGCTTCGCATTGCTATGCATAAAGATAAACTCCTCTCCAATGTAGTCGACGTAAGGTACCACATGTACCTAGTACCTAGTACAATCTCCTCAATGTACCTAGCACCCGTTAAATCTCCTCTCCCGTGACCACGAGCGCCCTTGTTGATGAAAGCAGCGCCGGTTTGTGCTCGTGAGCCGGTTCGAACCAGCTCCATAAGCAGTACGCTCTTCAATGCAGCATTCTGCAAATCGATCTCATGGTCTCCGGTACACTTTTCTTCTTCGGTCGCTACCACAGAGGCATATTCTGGACTCATCTGAAAACAGAAAAGACCCCCATTGTTCCAACGTCCAATTTAAAAGATACCTTGCATAGCGCAGGCGTGCTTGACGTTGAGCTTAGGGTAAGTTTTTAACAAACTGCAGGTGTCTTAGCGGTCAAGTTACAACTCCTGCAGTTTTCGTCTTACTGTCTACTGACTAATAGCCACTCTTCGTACTTAACGGAGCTGTTGTTGCAGTTGAACGGCATTAAAATGACAATTTCTTAATGATGTTGACACAATAAAGCGGTCATCCCAAGCCGTTATTAATCTGCTTCTGCCCATACCAGGTCGTCGATGAAAGGATCCAGTCTCCCCATAACGTTGGAACACTCTTCGAACCGCGGCGCGTGTTATATCCAGTTGTCGAGCAACTGGCTAAGTTTATTTTCGATTAGAACAAAAAACTTGGTTGGCTTTTTGCGGTGCAGCATGCATTAAACTAACACTCTTGAAAACAAATCAAAGTATGAAAAACAAATTATGTGCAAACTTCAATTGCAAAGCAATAATTACAATCTTTCACATGTTTGTTATTCTCGTTATAAGCACCACATAAATACGTTCGTTTTTATCCACCGATTGCTACGCCTATAAACGACAAGCCTTCTTGAGAAATTTAAACTCATATTAAAGCACATTAAATTGTCTTTCAAACGGCATATTTATTTATATCATCTCACAGATAATTTCTTACAAAAAATAATTCAAGTCAAAAAGTTTACAGTGGGATTTATATGCAAGTTTATTTACTAGATAGATATTTACTGCTTTTTTTAAACCATATTACATTTTTCTGAATAGATTGTACATTATTCTTCGTGCTCCCATATAAATATAAATAGAAATTTTAAATTTAATTAAATTATAATTCTTCTACAGATTGATGATTTATTGTACTGAATTTAACCCTCTTTAGTGTTTAATTAAATCACTTCCTATTGATTTACTCAGAAATGTATTCTATTTTCATAGAACATACATTACATGAGAATGTATACCATAACAAAAATGTAATTTTGTAATGTTACAATGTAATGTTAAAATGATTTTACAAATATTCTGGCAACGTTCATATCAAAATCCAAAATATGTTAATCCAAATAAAATGTAAACAATTCCCAGCAATTTGCTTCAAACAAATTGTAATATTTTTTTGTTTTGGATTTGTAAAACCAGCAGTGGAATTGCATGAGCGTGACTGCTCGCGGCTTCAAGTGTGATCCAACATTTATCTAATAGTATTCACAAGATTTGCGTGTTTATACCCTAGTCTTTCTCACGTTATGATTAACAATAGATTAGAAATACAAGAATATAATACTACAAAACGAAAATGAATACTCCAACAACAAATTATTTAGAAAAGCGAATAGAAATCATAATATACTAATTATAGATATGTCTTCTCCTTCCTGTGCTGCTAAAGTCCTAGTGGACTTTGACTTCCTCCACTGCCTACACTTGTGCTTGGTGTCTAGATCTTAAGCATACATTATTTTTAATTTTTAACTTTTATCTTAATCGGTGCCGCCCCGCTATAGGTACAAAATAGGATATTGTGGCAAGGACCATTGGTTTAACCCAGGTTAGATTAGGTTGCACACCGCGAAGCGGCAGATAAATCAAGACTACATACGCGCGGCAGCGCAAACTCTCGATCCAAAATAGGATAATGTGGCAAGGACCGTTTGTTTAACCCAGGTTAGATTAGGTTGTCCACCGCGAAGCAGGTTAATCAAGACTACATACGCGCGGTAGCGCAAACTGTCGATCCAAAATAGAAGAATGAGGCTATCGCACCTTGCGATAATTAATGTGTGCTTAGATCTTAGACACAAGTATAGGGAGCCTTTAAAGTTTTTAACGTGGGCGTTAACTATTTTAGGGGAGGTTTTTTCTTGGCAGATTACTGTGATGGCCTTGCCAGAGCCATGCACAGGAGCACTGTGGCTTATTTCCATACTCCAATATAGATATGTACGATAAGACAAAGTAAATAATCCCATACAATGTTCAACGTACATGCTCCATTTAATATATATTAAAACAATCAAAAGATAATATTACAATATGATATGATAATATTATAATGTAACGCCTAATTGCTAAACTTTGTAAACATTTAGACAAGAACTCTATTCTTGTCTAAATGTTTACAAAGTTTAGTTTCATTGAGAATCATCAGTGCATATTAGAAACCAAAACACAATATGAATAGGATGGTTGCGACAGTTACTACGTGGTAATTCAAACTTACATTGAATTGAAAAATTCACAATGTTTTTACCACACTTATAATATGTAAAAATGTTATATAACTTATTATTCACAGTTATATGAAATAGTTATTCATAGTTATAAATAAATTTCTAAAACATATCACCACTCGAGTTTCGACGTAAAATATCGAGGATGACGAAAATGACCGTCAAACGTCGAAACTCGAGTCGTGATATATGTAGAAATTTATATAACTGTGAATAATAAGTTATATAACATTTTTACATATTATAAGTGTGGTAAAAACATAGTGAATTTTTCAATTCAATGCAAAACACAATATGTGACTAAATAAATGTTATTTTAGACTTATTCTTAAATAATTTCTGATTTTATTCCATCTTTTGTTAGTTAATAAAAATAACAAACGTAGAACTTACTATGATACTAATACCGGGATATATGCAATTACATTTCATCAGAGAATTAGCAATCACACGCCACCACTCAGGTAGAGTAGTGGAAATGTAACATGACTGCTCACTGCTGGTGGTAATAAATTTCGGGGCAGTTTTGCTGATTTTTATGCTTGTTGAGGCGAGCAGCCAACCAGAAGCGTAGAAAGTTTATTTTAAAAATCGATTTAACACAAAGAATAGCGAACAATGGATGTATTAGGTGGCCTTTTATGTCTATATAATTGTAGGAGTAGAAACAGTATAATTTTAACGTTGTTAATATTTATCAAAATATTTATAGAAATTAAAAAAGCATCACAAAAACATCATTTAAATATAATATAATATAATATAATATAATATAATATAATATAATATAATATAATATAATATAATATATTATAATATAATATACATTTAAGTATATTTTGTAACTAGGGCAGTAAGTTGTCAATTTGACGCGAGAGCGAAATTGGTTTTTTCGCACATTCGCTCGAGAGGGCAATTGACAATACCGCCCCTGTTGCAAACAATATATTTTTTTACATATGCGAGGGGATGTATCTTACAAGTTTGTGATCCAGGGGCCATCCAAAAAAATGGAATCAAAAAAGAAGAATTTGCTTTTTCAATTGTCTCCGGTGGTGTGGATTCGTCATAAGAACTCTCCTCAGTCTCCGGTATCACCATAGAATTTATACTCATTTTAAGTTTTCTTTAATTTTTATTATTATTTTGCAATGAAAAAAAATTCTGACACTTTCACGTCATTTTTTTAATATCGAGGTTTTAATTGTTTATTTTATTTATTTGTTTTTTTTTTTAAGGTAGCGATATTGAATATTTGCGTGCGTTACCCAGGTTATGTGGAAATACAACGAGAGGTGGCATTTCTCATATTAAAAAATGTACGTTAAGAAGTACTTTTCGCGCATGAGTAATAAAAAATAATGAACGAATTCGTTGCAGTAATTAAGTAATGCAAATCAAATAAATCATCTTTTAACAAATTCAACTGTTTATAAAAATATATAACATATTATTACTATTAACTATAAAAATATTACAAAAATATACTAATTATTTTCGATAAGAAAAAGGTATCCATTTGAAAGTAGTATAGGGTCAAAACAATAAAATTGACAACAACGTAAAAGGTGACAAATTAAGAGTGTCCTGATTTTAAACTGCATTTATCAAAAAAAAACGAAATAAGCTTGACACCATTTTTTTTCTTGAATGTTTCGTTGAGTCTTCAAATCAAATCGAATCATCTTTATTAATTCGGAGAGGAACATTTGCACTTATTGAACATGTCATAAAACTAAAACAAAAAAACAAAAATATGCGGAAATAATAATAATGGTAATGATATACATTAGAGCATAATAATGGTAACAATTAGAGTAAAGGAAAAACAATAGCACAAATACCAAAATATAACACTAATATCATTACTATCATTACACCATTAATATCATTATCAACAGGGGAGCGCGGGGTAATGAGAGCGGTCGGGTAATGGGAGCGATGGTGATTGAACGGGAAGTATGCACATTTGCGCAATCGTATACACTCGGCCGCTACCGTCAACCATCGAGAAACTTTGCCTGGCGCGCACGATCCGTTAACGCCTATGCGTTAAGTCACGAGGGACGGTTGTGTGTTTTTCGCTCCACGCTTATAAAAGACTGCCGATTGTTAGCGCCAAAATAAGCATGAAGTTATATTCTTATTTTATTATGTTTATGCTTATTACATCCCTAGATTCATTTACTAACAAGTCCAATTGGTTAAATTGTGATTGAAAGCAGAATTATATATTTATGTTATTATTTTTCAAAGTGGTGGTCAGCGGGTAATGGTAGCCTAGCATGGCTCTCACTACCCTTACCCTACCCTACCCCACTACCCTACTACCCTATAGCTCCCATTACCCCATGAACTTTCACAATATATTTTCATGTCATTTTAGATACATATATCTTCTTTTTGTATTAGATGCCACGTAAAGTATGTTTAGTTAAATTTTCGGGAAAGAGTAAATATTATGGCTCCCATTTCCAATATGAGCATTAAATAGGCTCTCATTACCCGCTTATGTCGGGTAATGGGAGCGATTGACTTTATTTGTAAAATCGTTATTGTATCTTAATAAATTACTGTAATTCATTATAACTGTGATTAAAATATACTTTAATAATCAAGGTAAGAGTTCCTAATTAAAAATTATAAGAATGTTAACAAATGTGGTTTTTATCAAAATTTTCCCTTAGTAGGCTCCCAATACCCTTCTCCCCTAATAGTCTTGAAAATTATAAAAAAAATTTTTTCAGAGTTGACCTTTGTCCTCCAAATATTCTTCCAGGCTGTAGTAGGCAATCTACATACGCGCGGTTGCGCGAACTGTCGATCTAAAATAGGAGAATGTGGCTTCCGCACCTTGCGATAATTAATGTATGCTTAGATCTTGGACACAAGTATAGGGAGCCCTTACAGTTTTTAACCTGGGCAGCAATTTTTTTCTAAACCCTCCGAACGATGGTTCTGATTTCAAATTGTCTGGCAATCCATTATAGATTTCAAATATTGTCTGTCTGAAGCTTTACTACATATTGTTAGGTTTATTTTGTGAAGCTTTTGTGAGTGTGAAGCTATTGTCCTTGTATTCATGTCCTTGATACTAGTATTGATGTATATACTCCTTGTGTTGTGGTTGTGTCGATCATTATTGGTGGAGAATTGGGTTCTATTCTTATGTATATAACAGGCTAATTCCGAGAAAAAGTGCTAGGAGCCGTTAAGATTCTTAGTTTTAAAGAGTGGGGCTTATAGGACTTTATATTAGTGATACCCATGAGACATCTCATGGCTCTCTTTGGAGCTTTGAAAATTTCTTTAATGAGTGGCATTGGGTGGGAAACGAGATGATGAACTGATAACTGATTTCAATGGGGAAGATCTGTACTAGTATCGGCTTACTTGCTATATGGCGTATATGTCTTAGCAAACACGATATTTTATTCAATAACATTGGGTGAAATTACTATGTGAATATTCAATAATAAAGGTACATAAATTAATAAATTACTACGTTTCAATTCACTCATGACTTAAAACATAAATTAATATAATTATTTGGCAGAAACGCGTCTATAGATTTATTCATTATATATATATATATATATATATATATATATATATATATATATATAGATTTTATTACATTATTATTAATTTTTATCAGGTTATAGTGTTTTTTTAGCAACCCACATGGTCTCTCGTGGCATGAAAGTGCAGGAGGTCAGTTTGTACTTATAATTATATTAATTTATGTTATAAGTCATAAGTGAATTGAAACGTAGTAAGTTACCAATTTATCTACTTTTATATTTTATTTAGTTTACATATAACGTTGTTCGCTGTGACATTCCATGTGAGGTGTTCTTCTAGGTAAAGTACAAGGAATTTGACATGCTTTGCTAATTCCTGAAGGTTGACATGACCAAACTGTAGCTCTAGGTTGTCCGCGGTAGCTGTTTGTACGGTTTGAAATATGATATCTGGTTTTCTCCTTTGGTCATTTAAGCACATATTGTTTTCACTAAACCACTTATAAATACACTTAAGAAGTTTGTTGGTCGCCTCTCCAGTATCTGTCCTATTCTCTTCTGACACAATAAAGATGAAGTCGTCTGCAAATAACACACAATGAGCTGTTATATATAGGAGAACAATGTGGGCGCTAGTACACTTCCTTGTGGGATCCCAATATTTGTGTTTATCGGTCTAGAAGTTCCAATATGTTCGATATCAAACTGTTGTCCTGTGTTGTAAGAATAATTAAAACCATTGGCCAGTTTTCCCTCTTATCCCATACGAGTTCAATTTTTTTAAGGCTTACTGTGGGAGACGCAGTGAAATGCCTATGTAAGGTAACTATGTAAATGCCCACGGGACAATTTCCTTTATCTATATCCTACATTATTTTATTGAAGAAGTCAACCATAGCCGATGTTGTGGAGTGTTCCAAAGATTCAGGTCGGTTCTGACAAACTTTAGATTTAACATTTATCTTTCGAAGAAGAGGTCGCCTCTTCAATATCTTTCCTGTTCTGTTTTGACACAATAAAGATCTAATAATCGTCGGCATATAACAAGCAATGAGCTGTTTTCGTATATTTAATTAGATCAGGAGAACAATGTGAGGACCAGTACTCTTCCTTGTGGGATCCCAATGTTTGGGTTTATTGGTCTAGATATCCCAATATTTCCCTTATGTTCGATTTTTACAAACTGTATCCTGTGTTGTAAGGTTGATTGAAACAATTGTCCAGTTTTCCCTCTTATCCCATACGAGTTCAATTTGTCCCCATGCTGGGAAATAAAACGACCAGGAAAGAACTCAGCTAACACTCCCTAAGATATGTTGGATACATGAACCCATGGTGTAAGGGTTCATGTATCCAACATATCTTAGGGAGTGTTGATACCAAATATCGTTTATTGGTTATAGAAGCTGATACCAAATATAGTTTATTGGTTATAGGAGTTGAGCGATGGCATCCATTAAAGAACGTTTGTAGCATCTCCACATAACGTTAACTATTCACTTCATCTTCAAAAAAATACAGTCCCAATACTCCAGGTGAGCATATTCCCCACCATATAGTTACCTTTTTGAGAATGCAGCTCTTCTTCGAATATAACTTGTGTTTTGACAGAGCAGTAACATACGTAAATTTTGTTTGTTCCTCTCTCCATGCAGGTGAAAATGTGCTTCGTTGCCCATAATGATTTTGTTGCCAAAATTTTCCCCTCTGCACAAAATCCACCGGCTAAATTCTATACATGAGTTTCGGTCTATTGGAAGAAGTTTTTGTTTTTTGCCATTTGTAAGGCCGAAAGAGTTAATCTTTCTTAAAAATTGTTCTTACCTAATCACGTGAAATTCCTACTTGCGGTGATAAACGTCGCACAGATTGATAGGAATATTCTTCAATTCTGTTTCTAACAAAGTATTCACTTCTGTTCTGGCAGTTTTTTTTCCTGCCTGCAAGTTTAGTATCCATAAGAGAACCTGTTCGACAATATTTTTTATTTTTACAATTGTCCTGCAATTTGGAGGCGCTGCAAAAATAAACTGTTGTCGAAACCACCTATGAGTTTGAATAAGGAGTTCGTTCTAATAAAATACTCTACATAAGCAATTGTTTTGTTTGTTGTTCAAACAAACTTGAAGGTTAACTGAATATTAGACAGTTAAAATTATGTCATCGCTTCTTTATAAAGTAAATAACAGAACACTACATTATCAAGTAAAAACAGGACACTCTTCATTTGTCACCCTTTATAAGAAACTAAATTAACGAAATAAAACGATCAGAAAATGTCACCGTATGGGGCCATAGCTAGCTTGTGGGTGAGAACAACAAACTAGTGACTGAATGGCGCTATGTAGTCACCCAGCCAACAATAACCTATGATACTTGTAAAAAAGCATCGTATAGTTATGATTTATATGACTTAATTACAACCAGTGCCGGATTTCTGCCTAGGCCTACAAGGCCCCGGTCTAGGAGCCCAGCCAGCCTAGGGGCCACGGTGGCGGAATCTTTACATAAGCTCAAAAGCCTGGCTTGCCAAAAAGCTTTATCGAAAATAATATTATAATAAATATTTTCGAGATAGTGGGGGGCGGGCCCAAAAGTGCCTAGGGACCCTGGGTCTCTAAATCCGGGCCTGATTATAACTATACTCGTACCGGCGATAGAATCGAGACGCATTCTATCACGAGTTTATCATTATTCTGCGCATACCCCAACTTTATTTCGAGTGAGCGGTGTATAGTTGTCCGTATTTGAAAAACTGACGCATATTTCGTAACTGAAACTAATCTGCGCATACCTCGGCACGTCCCTTGTCCCTCAATCTGTATAAGGCGCAGTACTATTGCATTCTCTCGCCGGTTGGAGTATAAATGCATTTACTTCAGGCATACAAATTAATAATGACATTTTAGTGAGGATTATACATAATACATAGCAATAACAATGTTTTGGTTTCTTAAGAAATGTTTTGAAAAAAAAAGACTGAATTGAAAATTATTATAATTGAAACTAATTAACGACGAAATGTAGCCTGAATATATAAATATATTCAACCCGTTCGTAGTTTTATAATATTAAGTCTTATTAAGACTACAAAACAAATCCCATGTTGAAACAACTACTTCCCTGGCTAATGTCACGCAGGATATTGAATTATACAACAGGTATTTGCATGTTATTACCAGCCCCAGTACATTTTAATGGTAGTAAAAGAGTACTAGATAAATAACAACTAGATTGTTTTTAAGATCATTTTCTTGTATTTAATTTTAGTGAATAGCCATCTGCAGACACGTTTCAAGATTTATCTTTCATCAGTGCAGCTTTGCTAGTACTTTAAAATACACTACATTAAAGCACATTAAAATGTACTGGGGCTGGTAATAACATGCAAACAACCTTTTGTATAATTCAATATCCAGCGTAGCATTAGCCAGGAAAGTATTTGTTTCAACATGGATTTGTTTTGTAGTCTTAATATTATAAATATTAATCTATAATATTAATGACTTAATATTATAAAGCTACGAACAGGTTTATATATTCAGGCTACATTTCGCCATTAATACATTTATATGATATTGTATCTATAATTAATATGATTTCACCAATATTAAATTATTATAATTAATTCAAAAAATCTGCGATTCTTTTAAACTTATTAACTTATTTGAAAATTATTATAATTAATTTAAAAAAATCTGCGATTATTTTAAACGTAAAGCAAAAAGTTTTCAAATTTTATTCTTAATAAAATGTTTAGAAAGATTAAGTTAAATTATTGTAAATAGGTTTATTACATACTATGTATTAACTTGCAATTTTGTTTATTATTTATTATCATCGTTATCATTTTTATAATTATTTAAAAATATACAAATATGACTCAACCTCGAAAATATTCAAAATATATTGGAAGCGACAATCAATGTGCTAAAAATATATAAAACCGCAATTTAGTGGCAAAACAATTACCATCAATAAAAATGACGTAATTACGAAATACCTCACAATTTTTCATGTAACAACATATTACGAACTCGCAAACATTTTACAAATTCAGAAGACGAAAATAATAATAAAATAATACAAAAGGAAGTAAGTGATGACAGAAAACGCCAAAGTATGTATATCAAGAATTATGAAAATTCCATTATTCCGGAAAATATTTCTTTAGAGAGAATTTGGTAATTTCCTTAAAACGATAAATTTACTTGAAAATCAATAACAACAAAACTAGAAATAATTCGTTTATGTGAACAGTACCAAGAAAAGTTTTAAATAGTATATTTTGTAAACTTAATAAAGTCGGAACACAGCCTGAATATATAAATATATTCAACCTTTCCGGAGCTCTATAATACTAATGTGTCTTTTTAGGACTACCAAAAACAAATCTCATGTGAAATTTGTCAGTTATTTTATAGCTTCCAGTCCACCTTCGTGGTACTTAACAAAAACCAGAAAAATCTACAGATGGCTATCCACTTAAGTTATCGGAAAGATATGATCTTAAAAAACAATGTTAGTTTTCTGGTTTATGTTGAGTGCCACGAAGGTGGACTGAAAGCTATAAAATAACTGACAAATTACAAATGAGATGTGTTTTTGGTATTTATATATTCAGGCTATGTTACGACTTTATTAAGTTTATATATTATTATCTATAATGTAGTATGGTTTTACCAATTCTAGTATATTTTGTAACTAGGGCGGAAAGTTGTCAATTTCACGCCAGAGCAAAATAGGGCGCACGAACGAAGTGCGCCAGATTCGCTCGAGAAAGCAATTGACAATACCGCCCGTCTTACAAACAACATTTTTTATTAAACATGAGAGCGGATGTATCTTACAAATTTGGGATCCAGGGGCCATCCAAACAAAATGGAATAAAAAATGCAGAATTTGCTTTTTCAATTGTCTCCAGTGGTGTGGATTCGTCATAAGAACTCTCCTCAGTCTCCGGTATCACCTTAGAATTTACACTCATTTTAAATCGTTTTCCTTAATTTTCATTATTATTCTGTAATGAAAAAAATTCTGAAACTTCTCGTCACTTTTTTACTATCGAGGTCTTGATTGCGATCATTTTATTTTTATCTATTTGTTTTTTTTTAATGTAACCTAGCGATATAGAATATTTGCGTGCGTTACCCAGGTTATGTGGAAAGACAATTCGAAGTGGCATTTCTCATATTAAAAAACGTGCGTCAGGAAGTATTTCGCACGCATGAATAATAAAAATATATTTTTGGCCTCATAACTTGTAAAGCTAGCTTTGACATCGTGTATACGTCAAGCGAAACTAGAATTCAAAGTCACTTTAAAGTCACTTTACCGCATAGTACTATGCAACATTGTGCAAAAAAAAAAAAATATTCCAATATTGTAAATATTCTAAATCTAGTTGTTTGTTAAATAATAATTGTCGGCCAAAACGTTTTATACAAATTTTGTGCTTAAATGATTTTACGTTGTAAAATCAATTTTCCGCACTCTATTGTATAACTATTACAATTCTCGGTAACAATTCTAAGAAGGCAATAAAATAACCTGTACTGGTCATTTCAAAGAAGGACTTTTGGATTTTGTAAAAGATAATCCTTGTTATGTATTTTTGTACAGAGCAATTTTACACATCACAAAAGATTTTTTTTTATTATACACATTAGATCATATATTTTATAGAAAAATATATTTATATATTTTCAACATAAGCCTAATCACTCATCACTCATTAATGATGGACATTTTGAAGTTTGTCATTATAAATATATACTTTAAAATAACGTAATGCTTTAAAAAATTAAAAATAACGTAATGCTTTTATCATATATCTTTAAGAATACAATTTAAAAAACCATTATTAATAGTTAATTATTATACAAGCGGATAAAATTAAAAGGAGGATTAAATTAGAGGAATTAAATACGCGAGTCAATATACGCAAGTTTAAATACTGCAAGAAGAATGCTTCACAGATCGGGATTTTTCAATCAAGGTTCATCATTGCTTATCTAACATGACGGCTTTGGTATGTTATGAGATGTTCAAACGGAGCTTTATTTGAATTAAATCCTTATGTGAATTACCCAATTGCATCAGCACATATCTGCATTCTTAAATGGCACTTATTGTTAGATTCATGTGTGTGAATTGCAAAACGTCTGTGTGTGAATAGCAAAACAAATTTTACTGCTCGCGATATGTAAAATGAGGTAATAAAATGCATAACAAAACTTTTTATAAACCTTTTTTTTTTAATAAAACGCCCTAAGAAGGAGAAAATATTTTTTCCGTGTTGAACATGAATAAAAGCGTGGACACATTGATCAGCTGGCCTCGATTCTGCCTACACGCATTCTTGTTAATAAATGATTTTTATAAAGAATACATCCACATACACGGTCCCCGACATATATACTTTCATTTAATACCAAATACTTAATTAAAGTATGACAGCATGGAATGCTTAAGTAAAGAAGTGCCTAAAGTATTAAAATATTGCATTTCTTAGCTATGTCATCCAGTTCTGCGCTATGTTTTAAAGTTTCAAGTCTCTAGCTGTCGGAAAATTAATAAATCGGAAAATTACCCCAGACGGAGAAGAAAACAGACAAACAAGCGAACTGACTGACAAGAGAGCTGACATACAAGTATGCGAGTTAATAAAAACGTGCTAAAAAGTTTTATGAGCATAATAAACACAAATCTAAAGTCTGTAGCTTTATCTGTATATTATAATTTACTATTTCAAATATTAAATTTGTATATTTAGACTGTACAAAGGAACAAATAATTAATTTTAATAATTGAAATAATTATTCAATTATACGGTTCGGTAATTACTAATTCAATTATGAATTTAAATTTTAGTTAAATTGGAATTAATCTAAAATAAAGTAGAACAAAACATACAATTTTAGATTAACGATTACATTTTTATTTTATCTACCAAATGAAATTAATTTAAAACCTAACTTAAATTTAAAGCCTAACCTAAATCATCTTTTTTTATTAGTCAAGAAATTTTATTGTCTTGCAAATCGTCATACATTATCAGACAATTTATTATTACATAAATAAATTATTTGAAAAATAATTACAGAATAAAAACATTTTTTTAAAAGTCAAATCCACTATTACATTTTTTTTTCTATTTTGAGTCTATATGAAGTCATTAAAGCACTCATATGGGTTCGTTAATGGATCGCCGAGTGCGATACAATTTTCTCAATATGTATCGGCGATTTTTTTATTTAGAAACGGCATAAAAGGGCGCAAAATATAAAAAATGCTGTAAAAAACTCGTTCATAAGGCGTTTTTCGCACTTGTCCTCGTCGTTTTTATATTTATGGAAAATTATGTTTGGGAGGTTCCACAGCCGTTCACCATGTGTTAGAGCAGTGGTTCCCAAAGTGTGTTCCGTGGAGCCCTGGGGTTCCGCGATAAAAACTGGGGGTTCCGCGCGACAACTTTTATTTCTTTAAAAAAATAAGAATAGTGTTTAATATATTTACATTTTTTTCGGAAAGTTTACAATCGACCACCAAATTTAATTTAAAAATTTTAAATAAGGTGACCAACCAGAAAATACCAACCAGAATATCAGTTAAGGAACATTCATAGCTGGGTAAGTACAAGTCGACCATATAATTCAGATCGTATATAAAGTTTCAATATCAAAAGAAATACCGTAATATCAAACTAAAATATAAACAAAATATATATTGTAAACACCTGAATGGGGTTGATGCGGCACCAGATATGCGAATTCAGTTATCAAACATAACGCCAAATTTTAATAAAATCATTGAATCTACAAAGCAGGTGCATCCTTTACATTAAAGTTTTTTCATTTATTTTAGTTTATGTTTTATATTTTTGTAAATTATTTCTAAGATGAATTTTCTTTTTTGAGTTTTGTTTAATTCAATAAAATCTGAAATACCAAAAAAAAATCTTGTTTCATTTAATATCAGATAGTAAATTTTGAAAAGTCGTTGTTTAAAAAATATTTAGGGTTCCACGATCATTGGCAAGAAATTTGGGGGTTCCACGACCAAAATAGTTTGGGAACCACTGTGTTAGAGAAACTCATTTCCGCGAAGTTCCGAAAAAATCAATTTTCGTATAGGAAAACCGAAAACCCGCTAAATCCACATGCATGGACTTTTGATCGCAATTCAATCATGAATTTAAATTTTAGTTAAATTGGAATTAATCTAAAATAAAGTAGAACAAAACATACAATTTTAGATAAATCATTAAATTTTTAACGCTTTTAGTTCACACGCTTTTATCCATGTTCGGCGAATTTTCCAACTGATCAACGGCCAGAAAATTATCAATTCTCGTATAGCAAAACCCACCATGTGACGTAATGTGATGTAATGAAAAACCGACCTGAGCGGACTTAACGGATATTTCATCTCATCAAGTTTGGTTTGCAAGAAGAATGATCGTCAAGGGAAAATCCGCTAAGTCCCTTAGAATTAAAAAAAAAAACCTGTTGAATAGAGAAATAATTAATCGTTACCTAATAGTTTACCTCCATCCTTGGGGAGATAAACTTGATACCGTTTCCTCATCTCGCCAAGAATTAAAAACATATTTACTGGTGGTATATAACTACAGTATAATCTTGACAACAGCCGGATTATCAAAAAAATTAGGATTATTAGGATTCAACGAAAACAATATCAATTTTACATATTTTATGTACAATTCTATTTCAGAAAGAATAAAATATATCTCTAATATATCTATATAGGTAAACGCGTACATACAAAAAAATATGTACTAACTTAGAACAGATAGTAAGACAATTGTAGAGTGGAGTTAGTAGCATGGTCAGAATTGTCAATGAAGTTTTCAGAATTAAAAGCAGGGTGTGTTGGCCAGACCTTTTTCCAAGAACACTGGATGGTGGTGTTTTTGACTTTATTTCTTCTATGCGCGAGGTTTTATCCGACGCGAGGCAGCGTAGAGAAAATATACTTGTTTCCCCAGAGCGCCGGATTACAGAACGTGCGGAATTAACCAACCGCCGGATTATCAAAATTATACTGCATATATACCGTTGTAAATAAAGAATTTAAGTACAAACTATTAGTACGTACAAACAAGGTGATTGAGCAAAAGTTTCTTGAAAGTGGCCATAGCTACATGGAAGTGGATGATTCTATGCACTCAGCTATGGAATCAGCAAAACAGCAGGTGTCTTAGTTCAGGAATTTATAGTTTGTAAAGCAGTTTATTCGTTGCAAGACTGATATATTCAGAATGGGCAGATCAAATCGGCACACGAAAAAAGACGCCTACAAAATCAAGGTAATGGAGTACAAGGAGTTTTTTGACCTCGTTTCTTTGTTGTCACTCAAGTTATCAAGGTTATGAAAAACCGCAATAAAGACGAAAATGGAGAACGAGTAAACTGGGTGAAGATCAAGAGTTTCGGGTTCAAGAAGGATAATCCTGGAAAAAAATTCAGTAAAAGTACATGCACTCGGAAGAGTAAGGATAATTTATGTGTATGGCATCGGCCGATCCCGTTCCTTATCCACCGAGCATGCCCAACTCTACAGCAGATTATTGCAATAATCTGTTGTCAGAAGAAAAATGACCTTTTGAAACTGTGTCAATAAGGAGCAATAACTTAAAGACTTCTGTGGTACATCTGTATAAAAAAAAGCCCAAGATTTCAACGAGAATCGTCGTTAAGATAAAGGATATCTAAAAGATGATTAATAATCACCCGATGCCCTGTATTTGTACCTTTTGTTACCACCATTTTGTACCTCAGCTTTGCGTGCTTTTAGTGAAACTAACGTTTCTTTCTGTTCCTATCATTTATGTACGTATTCTCATAGTCCACATTTTTTCAAATAAAAATATTTAAAAACAACCGTGTCATATCGATTTTACAAGAGACGTTGAATTTTGAAATCCATTTATTTCCAAACCATGTTTTGTGGACAAGAAGAATAAATATTTATTGGAAACAAAAAGTCAACAAAAAGACCTTCGACCACTAGGTCTTTCTGCCCGGGAGTTATACAGAGATAGTTGAATAAATTTTATATAAAAAGAAAACAGAAAATACAGATATTATAGAAGATATAAATAAAAATAGAAATATATAATAGAAATAGAAATACTTAATAAAGACGGAACAAAGCTTGAATATATAAATATATTCAACCTTTCCGGAACTCTATAATACTAATGAGTCTTTTTAGGACTACCAAAAACAAATCTCGTATGAAATTTGTCAGTTATTCTATAGCTTTCAGTCCACCTTCGTGGCACTCAACAAAAACCATAAAAATAACATTGATTTTTTAAGATCATGTCTTTCCGATACCTTGAGTGGATAGCCATCTGTGGACGCGTTTCGAGATTTATCTCTCATCAGCACAGCTTTGCTTCCATGAACAATATTTTGTAAATAATTTACTTAAAATCCCATGTGTTGATTAGGGTTAGATGTTTTTAATTTTGACATTTTGTGAGAGAGACATGAACTTAGCAGGTTATTGATTTAAATGATAAATTTTGAATTGGTAAAACCATACAACATTATAGATAATCAGATAAACTTAATAAAGACGGAACAAAGCTTGAATATATAAATATATTCAACCTTTCCGGAACTCTATAATACTAATTAGTATTTTAGAGTTCCGGAAAGGTTGAATATATTTATATATTCAAGCTTTGTTCCGTCTTTATTAAGTTTATCTGATTATCTATAATGTTGTATGGTTTTACCATACAACTCTATAATACTAATTAGTATTTTAGAGTTCCGGAAAGGTTGAATATATTTATATATTCAAGCTTTGTTCCGTCTTTATTAAGTTTATCCGATTATCTATAATGTTGTATGGTTTTACCAATTCGAAATAGAAATAAATAAAAAAATGCAGGTTATGAGGGGTTATAGTAGTCGTATAGTGATTCGTGGAGTGTCTTGAGTGGGTGTCTGCGGAAGGGTTTGGTAGGGTCAGATCTGATGCATAAGGGGTTTGTGATGGTCCAGTAATTGTTGGTCTCTTTGTATTTGGTCAGTGTCTGTCGGAGCGTCTCGGAATTTGGGTGAGTCGTACATTGGAGGGGTTATGGAAGATGTTATTAGGATGTCGTAATTTTAAGATAGTGCGTAATGATGTTCGTTCGGCTTTTTCCAGTATGTTGTAGGTCTTTTTGTTTGCAATAGTGAATATTATGTGTCCGTAGTCGAGGATAGGTTTGCATATGGATTTGTAAATCTTGGAGGCCGTTGTAATGGTTGCCTTAATGGACACCTTGGTTTCCTTGAGCCAAGGAGCGGAAATGTTTACTCATTGGACAGTTTTGGTCTTACGTACTTTTGCGTCGATGTTGAATTTCAGTTTATTGTCGAATATCATGCCTAGGTATTTAATTTGCAGAGTCGGGGATACGTCAATGGTGTTTAGGTAGATATGTAGAGAATTGGGGGAAATTCTGTGATTAGGGATGAGGAGTTGGCATTTATAAGAGCTTGCAGTGAGTCTCCAACAGTTAAACCAAATTAGGGTTCTGTCCGTGAGGGCTTGAAGTTCGTCCGTCTTTTTTTGAGGGCTTTATTGTGGGATATGAAGCCGGTATCGTCGACGTATTGTAGGATATAGGCCGAAAGGTTGATTTGGGATTTGTCTGCAAGATTATGGTTGTATATGTCGTGGCAGTATAGGTTATATAGTAAGGGAGAGGAGGGAGCCTTGGGGAAGACCTTGTTTATTTTAATTTGGAGGGATATGGAGAAAATTTTTAAGGATATAAACGAGATACTTTGCCACACACTGTCTAAGGCTTAGTTTATGTCTAGGAATAGGGCAGCAGAATGATCTTTACGGAGGTTTGCGGTTTGTAGATTATTGATGAGGATATATAGGGGGTGGGTGGTGGAGTGTGAAGGCTTGAATCCAAATGGTATGATGAAATAGTTATTCAGCAAATTCCATAATCTATTTTTGAGGTTATGTTCTAGGATTTTGCCTAAGGAAGGAAGGGTAATAGGTAATGGGTAACTATTTAGCAAGGAGTTATTTTGATGAGGTTTTGGGATAGTAATTTTTCGTGATATGGAAAGAATTTTTTATAGAGGCAGACGTTGAACAGTTTAATTATGCGGAGATGAATATCATACGTGAGGTTTTCAAGTAAGGATTTTAAGTAAGAACTAAACTAGGTCGGGGCCGGACGTACTATTTTTTGTCATGGAAAAGGGCAGATAGGTATTCGTCGTAGGACACTTTGTTCAGGTTTGTCAAACGGAGAGTTAGAGGGGCTAAATGAAGTGGAAAAAGGGACGCCTTATCCAATTCGGCATGTTTTGTGGATTTAGCGGGTTTTCCTTCTATGCTCACGATACATTAAATAATCCTAAATTTATAATCATTAAATCCAATATAAAATTATTAGATGCTATAAAACACAAACAGAAATAAGTTTATATTTGAAATAGACATATTCATTTAGTATATTTTTACTATGTTAAAATTCATTTAGTATATTTTGAATTGCTAAAACCATACAACATTATAGATAATCATATAAACTTAATAAAGTCGGAACAAAGCTTGAATGTATAAATATACTCAACCTTTCCGGAGCTCTATAATACTAATGAGTCTTCTTAGGACTACCAAAAACAAATCTCGTGTGAAATTTGTCACTTATTTTATAGCTTTCAGTCCACCTTCGTGGCACACAACAAAAACCATAATTTTCCTACCAAAAATCTGATTGGATTAAAATTAATACTTCTTATCATAGTTTTCATGAATTAGTAAAAAAAAAACTAAAGAACAAGTAAAAAAGGTCCGTAAAATAGTATATTTTGTAACTAGGGCGAAAAGTTGTCAATTTTCGCGAGAGCGAAATTGTGCGCACTCACTTCGTTCGTGCGCACATTCGCTCGTTAGGGAAATTGACAATTCCGCCCGTGTTACAAACAATATTTTTTATTACTCATGCGAGGGGATGTATCTTACAAGTTTGGGAGCCCCTGGCCATCCAAAAGAAATGGAATTGAAATTTTGCTTTTTCAATTGTCTCCGGTGGTGTGGATTCGTCATAAGAACTCTCCTCAATTTCCGGTATCACCATAGAATTTACACTCATTTTAAAACGTTTTCTTTAATTTCTATTATTTTGCAACACACTTTCACGTCACTTTTTAATATCGAGGTCTTGATTGTGTTTATTTTATTTTTATTTATTTTAATGTAACATAGAGATATGGAATATTTGCGTGCGTTACCCAGGTTATATGGAAATACAACGATATGTGACATTTATCATATTAAATAATCTACGTCAAGAAGTACTTTTCGCGCATAAGTAATAAAAAGTATATAAAAACTATTGGAAAATTGAAATAATTCCTTATATAAAATAAATATATGATTATATTAAAATTGTATTTGAAAAATAATTCTAGAAACAAAACGATAAATTTTTTACAAGAACAGAATGAGCCAAAACAATCAATCAAAATCTATTAAAAAAAACAATCGAAATCTATTACACCAAATAGTTTATTTTTATTATAAAAGTAAAAACAGTAATTAGACAAGAATACGACTATAAAATTTTAAAAATAAATGATTTACGTACAAAAAAACATAACATATTTCAAACAGTTTTATTAGATTTATTAAAAAATACATTTAATTAATAATTTTATTAGAAAACGAAATTGAATATTAAAAAACAAACATAATATTTCCGATTTTAAAATGATTGTTTTAACAAAATATTGTAAAGAGTAAAGAAGTCAAAGTTAAAAACAATTATTGCAAATTTAACCCTAAACAAAATGAAGTTAATTTTAGGCTAATTAATTTAACTATCACTTGAAGTTCTAAAAATTCAACAATTCTTCTTTGAGATTACATAGAATTGAAAAATTCACTATGTTTTAACCACACTTAATATGTAAAAACAACTTGTTATTCACGGTTATATAAATATATACATTTAACACTATCTAGTTTAAATTATATAACATTGTTCATTAAAATTTGACTAACAAATCTGCTTACTCCAAATCAGAAGTAGACAACCTTTAGAATATTTCTAATGTATCCCCAATAGGTTTCTAAGCAATTTTTCAAAGTCACTTTTTCGTCAGCACAAATAAATTGAAACGTTTGATTTGCGCCATTAATGATATAAAAGAGAAGTAGACAACCCGCAGCGGCCCCAAGAGAAGTTCTAATGCGGCCCAAAACAAAATCGACATTTAAAAAAATATATTTCAACGCAACACCAAGAAGTTTCACAAAACCGTAAAACTTTGTACATATTTTATATTTTAGTGGAATGGAAATATTTTATTAAATACCTGGAAATGTGTAAATAAAGAAAGAGTATCTAGAAAATAAAACTTTTTTTGCTCTTAAGTTATGGTAATATATTTGTAACCCAAAAACGATTTATTTCAATGTGTCCGAGAGAAACAAAAAGGTTGGACACGCCCCTTGACCATCATACCTTTTCAGTGTGATTTCTAAATGCATATTTTTTTATTGGGAGGTCAACGTTTTTGGATCCATAAAATAATATTTAGATTTTATTTTAACAGAAAAGTACAAAAGATTTTTTTTAACTTTGATATAATATTAAACATATCATTAATGCAAAAAAAAGATATTCCTATTAATGTTGAATATTAATGTTATAGTTATTCATGTATGTATGTAGATGTTATATGTAAAATATTTGAATAAAACAAATTTTCAATATTGGAGCAAATTTTGGTGTTTTAATTTTTGATTGTGCTTTTTACAATGATTCCAAAGATATTCCTGTTATTGTTAAATGTTAAAGTTATTCATATGAATAAATGTAGATGTTTTATGTAAAATATTTGAATAAAACAAATTTTCAATATTGGATCAAATTTTGATGTTTTAATTTTTATTGTGCCTTTTACAATGATTCCAAAAATATTCCTGTTAATGTTAAATGTTCAAGTTATACATGTGAATAAATGTAGATGTTATATGTAAAATATTTGAATAGAACTAATTTTCAATATTGGATCAAATATTGATGTTTTAATTTTTCATTATGCTTTTTACATTTAATTTTACGCTGCCTCGAGTGGTTAGATACGGTAGCACTGGCCCTCGGTAGGTGTGTTAGGGGTGTTCTTTCAAGTGTTTACTGGAACTAAATAAATAATGCGTAAAAATTTACCTCTCGGAGAACTATTACCAAAAAAACTATTAGAATAAAACAAACAGTGAATAGATAAATAAATATTAAATTAATCGAGAGAATTTGTTACACAACTAAATACAAAAAAACGTGTTTCACAAATCTAAATTTATATTAGAATTTACATTCTTTATAAAAAATCGTTTTATTAGAATTTTATATTGAATTTATTATTCGGTTTTTACGATCACGAAGTTCTGAATATCGTTCTTTAAATTCTTTTTTCTATTTTGTGTCCCGTCCATAATGAAGTCATTAAAGCAATATGTATCGGCATTTCTCAATATGTATCGGCGATTTTATTTAGAAATGGCATAACAGGGCGCAAAACAGAAAGAATACTGGGTTGGTAAAACCATACAAGATGAAATGAGATGATGAGAGATAAATCTCGAAACGCGTCCACAGATGGGTAACCACTCAAGGTATCGGAAAGACATGATCTTAAAAAACAACGTTATTTTTATGGTTCTTGTCGAGTGCCACGAAGGCGGACTGAAAGCTATACAAAACTGACAAATTTCATACGAGATTAAAAGAAATAAAAAGACTCATTAGTATTATAGAGCTCCGGAAAGGTTGAGTATATTTATATATTCAAGCTTTGTTCCGTCTTTATTAAGTTTATAGAAAAAATACAATAAAAAACTCGTTCATAAGGCGTGTTTCACACTTGCCCATTAGAAAACTCACTTATTGAAGTCGTTCTTTAATATACTATTAGTTAACCGTGCACATGAATCTTTGATATTCCCCAGAAAAAGAAATTAAATCGAATATAATTAAATTAAAAATTCACTAAGTTTCAACCACACTTTTTTTTTAATTTAGCCAACTATGGACCGCAACAACTTAAGACTTTTCCGTTTCTCTTCTTCTCTCATCACAGAACCACTTCATGCGTTCGCTACTTCTCTTTCTCTCTTCATCGGTAATGATCCTTTTGGGTCTCCTCATTGTTGGTTTCTCTTGAAATGCTTTTATTCTGTCTACTCTCCTTCTAAACGCTCTTTTGTTTTGGGCCATCTGTAGTGTGATTCCAACTTCTGCCGCATGCCTTTTCACCCCATCTACCCATTTAGATGTGGCCTTTAACCCCATGATGTAGTTGAACATCCTTTTGGTGAGTCTGCATTCATCCATTCTTAGTAGATGTCCGTAGAACCTCCGCTTCATCTTTGTGTCCGTGATCTTCTCAGTGTATTTGTAGAGTTCTTCGTTTTAAGTCTCATCAGTAGTTTTCTGTGGTCCGAGTATTTTCAGCAGAATCCTTTATTTCTTTTCGAGTTCTTGATACTCCCGCTTTTTATTTAAAAGAAGACACCCCGAGGCGAACAATCCTTCATGTTGTACGACCGATTTATAGTGTCTAATTTTGGCCTAATAAGATAATGCCCGTTTGTTGTACTTGTTTTGCGTTAGCTTGTAGGTCAGGTCTAATTTTCTGGCTCTTCCTTTATTTGCCTCCTTATCTAGTCCGTTGGGTTGGATTCATTCCCCTAGTCTTTTCCCAGTTTTTGGTTTAAAACATCTATGACCTCTTTATCTTCCTATGATTTACCTCCATGTACCTCTCACTTTGGTGCTTGTACTCCATATATTCTGTCTCTTCATAGGGGATTTGAAGACCCGTTTTTACTTCTATTTCATGAAGACACTCGAGCATCTTTCGAGCGTCTTCTCGGTTATTGGCTAAGATAGCAAGGTCTTTCGGAAATCGCTAAACATTCGATTTCCAGGTTTTTCCTTTCACTCTCAAGCGTATTCCTCTTATTCTTTCCAAATTCAGGGCCTCTTCCAAGGATTTAATTATTTTTTCCATTACGCTGTTGAAGAGCATTGGGGATAATCCAGCTCGCTGTCTTAACCCATTTTTTACCAATCACGAAGAAAAAGAAATAACAATGATTTTATTGTAAAAACCAATTAATTTATTAAAAAATAGTAAATGCTACATGTGTACTGAAGTGGGTACACTGGGAAGATCTGGGTTCAGTGAGTGTGGTAAAGTTCCAAACAATTAAAAAAACATAAATACGCAATCCAGTTTTAGCTACATATTATTAGATGGCGTAAAAATGATAAAATATTGGTGTACCTGCTTGAGTACAGCAGTAAAAAATGGGTTAATTTGAAACGGATCAGAAATTTCCCCGAAGAACTTGATTTTCGAGATGGTATTCGTCAGTGTTTGATGGTTTCTCTCTTATCAATTCCAAAGTCTTCGAAGGTATTAAATAATGATTGTCTGTCAGTTGAGTCGTATGCATTTTTAAAAGTCGACAAAGATGATCACAGTGTTCTGGCTCCTTAAAGCTCTTGTTCGCAGTATGCTTTTTAGATTGAACATCTGTTCGGCGCATGATCTTCCTTTTCGGAAAGCAGCTTGGTATTCTACAATGAGATGATCAGCCTGTTCTTCCACTCTGCTTAACAGAACTTTAGATAGTATCTTATAAGCGATTGCAAGTAGAGATATCCTCTGGTAATTACTTGGGTCCGTTCGATTACCTTTCTTATGAAGTGGAAACATGAACGCACATTTCCAGTCATTTGGGTTCTGTCCCGTTTTCCATATTTCATCTATAAGGTGATGAATTCTTTTTGCAGCGATCTCTTCTCCTCTTTAACCCTTTCGCCCCGAATGGTACGTCCCACCAAAATTTCAAACTAAACTTGAATTGAAGTATACACAAAAATGGTCAATACTATAATTCAACAATACTGGACAACAGAACAAAATTTTGGAACAAAAATTAGTCTAGAGTGAACAATATCGGATATAACTATCCACAGAATTTGAAAAAACTGAAAAATATTGGAAAAAATTGGAAACAAAACTCTAGAAAAATATATTAGAGAATATTAGTTATATGTACCACTGATATTTTGGAACAATTCGACCATCGTCGTTTTACATTGGTCTTATATTTATCAACAAAACCATGAGGTATATTCTATCTCTGCAATATTATTTACGTTCAGGAACGAAAGGGTTAACCACAATTAATATGTAAAAATATTATATAACGTCCAAGTGAACTTAAATGTGATTTAAAAAAACATAGTGAATTTTTCAATTCAGTGTAAGTATGAATTACTACGTAGTAACGGTCGCAACCATCCTATTAATTTAATTTTGAGATTATTTAACGTTCATTAGTCTTTCTACTGTTTGCATTCTTGGTGTTATTTGGGAATTATTATTTCCAACATGTTTATGTATTGTTTGCTAGTTTCCGCTACACGCAAGAGCAACAACTGCATAACACCAATACTATTAATATTTGTATAATAATAAATGTAAAATTTAAATAAACTCAAAATGAATGCAATTTAAAAGAAAACTACATTTAAATACATCCAATAATTTATTTATTACACTAAAATATTTTATTTATTTATTATTTGTATGTAAATCTGAATTTCAACTATCTGTTGTTGAAAAAGTACATAATATTCAATTTAATTTAGTTTCTCTAGAGCAGGGCTGTCCAACCAGTCGATCGCGATCTACCAGTCGATCGCGGCGTGATTTTGAGTCGATCTTTAGTTTTCTCACGCTTCTATGTAATAATAATAATAGCCCCTTTCTCCTAGCATTCCCATGCCATAGGGGTATAGCTAGGCAAGGGTAGCTATTTTTACAGCCTCTGAAAATTGAATCATTTTCCAAGCATTGGAAAATATTTTCAGATAAATCCTGACCCTGCTCAATTCAACCCTAATAAAAGATTGAAAATATTGCACTATTTGTTTTTAAATGTGTTTCAAAAAGATATAGAGACATAGAAGAAATGGTGTGTTAAATATCTACAATATTTGAAGCAAATCAGGATAAACAGAATTGGAAATAATCAATCAAACTTTAAAATGATTTGTATTTGAAATCCAAATATTTTATTTGGAAATACACCCAGAGAAACCCAATCTTGACAAATGCGGCACAAAAATTGTTATCTTGCTTTGGCTCGACGTATTTGGCGGAAACTGCAATTTCTGATATGAATATGTTAAAATCAAAAAGAAGAATTTCTTTAACTGATGAACATCTTGATCAATGTTTACGATTATCTCTTTCACCGTATGATCCCGCCCTTGAAAATATTGCCAAATCCATGCAATGCCAATCTCATTAGTATTAATCTTATGTTAGCATTTACTATATTCCTAATTTTGTTACTTTACATCATATATTATTATATAAATTTGATTATTTTTTGTTCCATGTAATGCAAACGATCCATTTAGTATTATTCTTATGTAACTATTTACTATGTTGCTAATTTTGTTATTTTATATCAGGTAGGAGCATTATATAAGTTTCAATACTTTCTGTTCCTGTTGAAATGTTTAATAAACATATCTATGTTATTAATAAATAATAATAGATTCCTTTTTTCATAAATTTAGAGCCACCCGAGGGGCCACCTTAACACTCAAATAATCAAAACTAAAAACGATAAAACTCGCGAAAACTAACTGCAATCACTTATCTAACTCTAGCAATCACTTATCTAAATCTAGCAAACGTGAGCGACGTTTGCTAGATTTAGATAAGTGACTGCAATGGATTTATAAAAGTACACCGAAAAAAACATCTTAAATTCGTTGGCGATAGATTTATTAATTGGCTAAAAATTATTCTCCCCCCCCCCCTCCATAGGGGTGGGGGGATTGCAGTCCATGACCCCAGACCCCCGGTGGCCCGCTACGCATTTTGGCAACAATATATACAAAAAAGTAGATCGCCGCTAAAAAAAGGTTGGACAGCCCTGCTCTAGTGAATAGAAAAGATTCATATGCACGTTTAACGATATTATAAATAATTGATTAGTTGTGGAGTTAATTGTTGAAACTTCATTTTAATAAAAATTACAATAAAACACAGTTTTATACGTTTCAAAATTTATTTGTAGGACACTTGGTGAAACACTTGTAGGACACTGTGGTGAAACATATGTAGTGTCCTACAAATAAATTTTGAAACGTATAAAACGATATTATAAATTCTAATATAAATTTAGATTTTTAAACACGTTTTTTGTGTATAGTTTTGGAACAAATTCTGTCCATTAATTTAATATTTATTTGTCAATTCACTGTTTGTTTATTTCATTCTAATAGTTCTTTGGGTAATACTTCTCGAACAGGTAAATTTTTACGCATTATTTATTTAGTTCCGGTAAAAACTAGAAAGAAAAACACCCCTACCGAGGGCCATAACACGAGGACATAACCTACCGTATGTAACCACTCGAGGCAACGTAAAATTAAATGTAAAAAGCATAATGTAAACATTTAAAATTCAATATTGAAAATTAGTTTGATTCAAATATTTGACATATACATCTACATTCATATTAATAACTTCATTAACAGGAATATCTTTGGAATCATTTTAAATTGCATTAATGATTAATGATGATGTTAAATATTATATCAAGGTTGTACTTTCCTGTAAAATTTTCCTAAAAATCTAAATTCCTAACATTCCTAAAAATCTAAATATTATTTTATGGATCCAAAAACGTAGACTCTCAATCGAAAAGCATGAATTTAGAAATCACACAGATAATGTGTTTTAGTCAAAGGATGGTTCGACATCCTCTTGTATCTCTCGGGCACATTGAAAGAAGTGGTGGAGTTTTGGGTTACAAATATATTACCATAACTACCATAGCAAAAAAAAATCTTTATTTAGTAGATACTCCTCCCTTATTTACACATTTCCGAGTATTTAGGAAAATATTTCCTTTCCACTAAATTATAAAATGTGTACAAAGTTTTATGGCTTTGTGAAACTTCTTTATTGGTGTTTGCCGTTGAAATAAATAAAGAAAATTGTCGTTTTGTTTTGGAACTTGCCACTGCGGGCCATGGGTTGTGCACTTCTGTTTTATATCATTCAGAGCGCAAATCAAACGTTTCAATTTATTTGAACTAACGAAAAAGTGACTGAAAATTGCTTTGAAACCTATTGGGGATACATTAGAAATACTCTACAGGCTTGTTGTCTACTTCTGATTTGGAGTGACCAGATTTGTTAGTAAAATTATAATGAACAATATTATATAATTTAATCGAGATAATCAGAATTTGATTAAACTAGAACTGAGGTGGGCAAATCTTTTGGCTGTAGGACCCCATTGCGGATGAAAATTTAATCACGAGCCGCATTAAAAACAAAAATTTTAATAGTTATTTTGAAATTGTAGCAGGTATATTAGGAGGTAATGAAGGAAGTAAAAACTACTTTGAACAACATGAAATCCAATAAAGCAATTGGTGATAAGAATATCACTGTGGAAATGACACGAGAATGAAGATAATCTAATTACATAAATGAAGAGGTCACTTTCTTTAATAAGAAAATTACGAAACTACTAAACAAATGCCTAAAGACGAGGAAAATACCAAAACAATGGAAAAACGCTAACCTAGTCTATACTACTAATCTACAAAAAAGGTGATAACAACAAGATATAAAAGTATAGGCTGATTAGTATCTAATATCACATATATACAAATTATTTATGTCTTGTTGAGTTTGAAGGCTCCGCAATCCGGAATGGCATCCAGGCATCCGCAATGTGGCTCTACAGCCAAAAGATTTTCCCACCCCTGTTTGAAGAATGTTTGAAGAATATATACAAATTACTGACAAAAATAATCAACAACAGACTAGGGAGAAAGTTCGAGGAATACCAACAAAGAAGCAACCGCAACTTGCATTATCCACAAAAAAACTAAACTAATCTTGAAAGAGGAGTACGACAAGGTGACTCCTTATCTCCGAAACTCTTCAATTCAGCATGGGAATTTTTTTTTAAGAAAACTGACTGGAAAGACAAAGTTATAAACATCAATGAAACTCTACTAACCAATCTAATATACGCTGACGATATTATTATCTTAGCACATAGTAGAGAATATTTATTGGATCAACAATAATTGAAGACAAAGAGAATCTAAGAAAATAGGGCTGAAAATGAACCTTTCAAAAACCCAGATAATGTAATGTGTGATGAAAATTGCAATTCTTACATTGCAAGAAGTGATAGGATAAGATGCGACAGGCGAACATACAATGATGATGACATATGATGACCTCATAGGAACAGCCGGAATAGATGGAAACAATTGAGAAAGGCCTATGTTAAAGGATGGACCTAAAGGCTATAGAAGGTGATTGGAAGGTAGAAAGAAGCTTGTGGCAGTGCGCATAGATATGCTTTCGGCATTTTTAATAGTTATGTTTATGTTGGAATATGAATTAAGATGCGCTGAACAATGCTAAACGAGATGCATTCTCTCGCTGGCCCGAGTATAGAAGGTTTAGCCTAAATTTAGTTGAAATTGATTTATTAACCAAGACTTAACATTTTTTTGTTAATCAAATAGTTTATTTAACCCTAACCATTTCCCATTAAGGAAATGTAGGCGGATACACGAACCAGCAAATTTCAGAAACGGAAAACTATTCACCATTCAAAATACTAAAATGAACCCTAAGAAACCTAATAAACCCTAAGGGGTACACAGCACCCAGTCTCAGCTTTAGAAGCTCCAATGGTAGTACACTGACTGTGGGTAACAGGGAAAACTATGAAATACTAGCAGCCATAATACTTTCATTAAATTGTGGTAAACCAACAGGGAAACTACTCCACACTAATACAACACAAAACCCAGACTCTCACCGCCGGATGAAGAAATTAGGAAAGCTATCCGTGAGCTCAAAAACAACAAAGTATTCGGAGAAGATGGCGTTATTATAGCAGAACTTTGGAGAAACTTGTAGTCGAATAATTTATTTCACAAACAAGCAAAGTATTTCAAAAGATTTGGATGTACGAAGTTATCCCGGACGAGTGGCTAGTAGCTGTAATTCTCCCGTTACACAAGAAAGGTGAAAGAGCAGAGGTCAGTAACTACAGCGGAATTTTCCTTTTACCTGTCACTCAAAAATATTTATTATTATAAATATTTATATTTATAAGTTACTGCTAAGTAGATTGGAGCCACAAATCGATTCCAAACTCATCGAGTACCAAGGAGGCTTTAGGAGGAACACATCATGTATAGAGCAAATTCTGAGATTGAGAAACTATTTTTTGATCGAGAAACTATTTTTTACACACTACAAGAACACCAAGTAGACCAAAATACCATTAACTTAATTAAGCTAACGTTAAGCAACACTGTCAAAAGTCAAATTCCAAGGGGAAGTTAGCGAACCTTTCCAAAACGGGTATAATGGCCTGTCACCAACTCTATTTAACGTGGTCTTAGATGAAAACATTATGGGAGCATAATAAGTCATGTGCAAAAATTCAAACGGAATAAAAAAAACAAACGTCAAAATACATTGCTTAGGTTTCGCGGACGATCTGGCGTCTTTGCGAAATCGGAGAAAGAGGCTATTGATCAGATCAACCAGTTAAAAGAGACAGCGGAGAAAGCAGGCCTTCAGATCTCCTTTGCCAAAATAGAAATTATGACCAATGTAAAGAACTATAGTTAAAAGTCTATCGAAACGAAGTACGGCAGTGTGAAAGTAACAAGTAGGTTTAATTATCTTCGAGAAATAATTAACCCGAGAGGAACAGATAAGCAAACAATATAACTAAAGAAGCACAAACTTGAACAACTACGTTTCCTCACCAGAAACATATATAATAAGCGAAATCAGTCAATCAATGCAAAACTAAGCCACTATTGCGTTGTTGTGAGACCGGTACTTCTAGGGGTAAATAGTACAGTTGTTGGTCAGTAGGTAATGATTGGTCATATTTTGAAAGCTTTTGGTGACCTAATTGTTTATTAACAGAAGAAAATTTTATATTCTTTTCTGTATTGGATACAACCCATAACTTTGTTATAACTTAAAGTTTCATGTGTGTATTTAATTAATAAAATGACCAGTCCGAGATTTACGTCATTTTAGACAGAAATGTACAAAAAGTAACCTTACTATTTCTAGATATTTTCATGATTTAAAAATGATTTTTGTGCTGATTTTTGACATGAGTAAATCAATACAGTTTGAAATTATAGAAAAAAAAGTTTTTTGATAAAAATAAAGTACTGATTGTTAAAAATATGATAAATATCGCACAATAAACAGTGTTTATAGTCATCGATCATCCCACCAATTACTATTTTGACGTTAGAGTAACTATGTGACAGTTATTCCTAGTGTGTTTAACCTACAAATAAGAGGATAAGAAAAATATTCAATACACAATTTTAAAGCAATTCAAAATGAAAAATCTATTTTAGTTGAATTTATTTATGTATTTGTTATTGTAGTTAGTGAAAACACTAATTTATTTATTTTTAGGTTAAATACGCGAGTGTTAATATACATAAAATGGCAAACGTAAAAAAAGGTACAAACAATCGGAACACAGCCTGAATATATAAATATATTCAACCTCTCCGGAGCTTTATAACAATTACTGAATCTTTTTAGGACTACCAAAACAAAATGCAATTAATTAGTGATTGTTTAAGAGAAAAAAGTATTTTTAATCCAAACGATTATATATTGGAAAATGGATCTAATTCTGATATCATAAATAATTTAGATGTTATTAATAATAATATTTTAGCTGAAGATTTTCAATTTTATGAAGTTCTCCACTTATCCATCCCTCATCGTAAAAATAACTCGAAAACTCTCAAAGATTTTCTACCAAAACCACAAACACCGAAACGCAAAAAAAAAATTACAGAATGAAAATCATATGTTGTTTCTTCTTTACAATTCAAATTAGACGAAAAAAAAAACTGATACAACTGAAAAAAAAACACAAACTTAAACAATCGGAACACTATAGCCTGAATATATTCAACCTTTACGGAGCTCTATAACTGCTGATGTGCTGATGAGAGATAAATCTCGAAACGCGTCCACAGATGGCTGGCTATCCACTTAAGGTATCTGAAAGACGTGATCTTAAAAGAATGTTATTTTTCTGGTTTTTGTTGAATGCCACGAAGGTGGACTGAAAGCAATAAAATAACTGACAAATTTCACATGAGATTTGTTTTGGTAGTCCTAAAAAGACTCAATAATTGTTATAGAGCTCCGGAAAGGTTGAATATATTTATATATTCACTACAAGTTAAGTCACAAGTTATCAAGTTATCATTCACTACAACGTGTTCCGATTGTTTTAAGTTTGTATGATTATCTATAACGTAGGATGGGTTTTACGAATTCGAAAAAAAAGAAAAAGAAAGAGAAAAACGGCAAACTTTAGAGAAAAAAAACTGGCAGACAAATTAAAAGAACAAAAAAAGTTGAAAAATTAAAAAAGCAACAGCAAAAATTGCAAAAAAACATAGACGTGATTGAGGATTAAGAAAATATTGGTGGCAATTAAAAAAAATAATAATCATAACATTAATTATAAATTTATGTTTGAATTGTTTTTTTTAACAATAATTAATTTTTTTTTTAAAAAGATCACTGGAGTGTTCATCACTGGAGTTATCACTAGTTCAAAATAGTTTTTCATATTTTCTAATTACTTTTATTTATTATAAAGCGTTGACTAATTACTGTAAATCCACTAGACAATCACTACATTTTTATGATGGATAACTGTGTTTTTTGATGAATCAAATATTTATCTTCTTATTTCCTATAAAATTTTAAATTTCTGATTCGAATTATTATTTAAATAGAAAAGTGACGTTTTTTACAATTACTAGCACTATAATAATTCGTAAATTAAAATTTTGTGTTCGATTTATAAAATGACCGATCGCTGCACTGTTTACCCCTATATGATACAGAGACTATTAGTCTCAGTGGTGTGGAAGGCTTGCTCAAAATAGAGAGAAAATACTTCGAACAATATATGGACCACGAATAGTTGACGGAGAGTATAGACAAAGAGAAAATTCGAAAATGTATGAAAGGATAGAAGATCTAGAAATCACAATCAAGAAACGTAGACTTCAGTTCTATGGCCGCATAGTATGAATGACTACAGATAGATTAAATAAACAAATATCTGATAAAATTAATAAATATCGTACCCAAACCATCTACATAAAACAGATCAAAGAAGACCTACAAACATTCAACTTGACAGAGGAAGACTATTTGGAACGAAAAAAGAACAGAAGGTTGAATTAATGAATTTAAACGTCCTGTGGGTGTAAAGCAAACCCCAAGCGAGGGGAATTGACTGCAGAAAGGAGAAGGGATCAGTCCGAAGGAATGAAAAACTACTAGCGAGGAAGACAAAGACAAAACACTATATGAAATTATATTTGCGTGGTCTATTCTCGAAAAAAAAAAATAATAAACTATATAAGTGGGTTCATATAATTAAGTTTAGACTATCACATTTTAGATCTGATAATTAATGAAATAGACATTTATTTTTTAATGCGAATTTTATTTTTTTGGTGATGATTTGGCGTGCAACATTCACATTAGTCTTGCACTTCTAGATATATATTTAAAAATGTAAGTGAAAAAATATTTTCCAGCAACGGAAAGAACGTAGTTTTTAATTTTAATTAATATTTTATTATCATATTATATTTTAAATCAAATTTGGTTTACAATATTTAAAAACAAAAATATTATATATATACGTATACATAAAATACAACATTTCTACTTTTTATTATGTAAATTTATTCATTCACTAAATGTAAAATATTAAAAATATTCGTTCAGATCTACATTTTAATCTATAGAAGTACTTTCAATGTACAGGGTGAGCAAAACTCGATGTCTCAGCTCTATTATAAGAAAACGAAAAACGATAGAAAAAATCTGAAAAAAGGTTCTTAACCCTTGGCCACCTGCCATACGTATCAGGTGAGAAAATGACTGCTACTTTGGGTCTGAGAGACGTATGTCAGGTGGTTAGGTGTTAAATGGGATTGAGAGTAAGGACCATTTTAAGCCTAATTTACATATTTTCCATATTTGAAAACTGGAGTAATGAGGTCATCGAATTTTGTTTTCCCAGAACCATACAACCAACCAACTCCGCCTGCACATAAAACCTCCCTATACGAAAGGTCATTTCTGTATAATTTGTCAAAGATATATAACGAGATACCGAAAAAAGTAAGATCATTAAGCGTAAGGCGCTTCAAAAAACAAGTCAGATGCGGGCTTTTACGTGAGCAATAAAGACATTAATAGATTAAATAACCGTACATTTGAGCAGTCTAGATTGTAAAGTTGATCGCAATCTGTTTGAGTCACAACGCTTTTGCTTTTGCTTGGAATTTATTTTTAATTATAGGAGTATATTTTTTCTTGGTTTTTGTATTTTTCTTTTTTATTATTTGTAATTATTTTTTGTTTTGGGGGTTAAGTGGAAGAACGGTGACTACTGAACTTAGCCTCCCTCCAATGATTGGGAAAAGAATTGTTTGTAAATTATTAGGATTGTTATGACCTCATAGGTGTATATTGTAGATCAGCGTTTCTCAAAGTGGGCGATATCGCCCCCCAGTGGGCGATGACGTCGTTTTGGGGGTCGCTAGGTAGCAATATAGGGGGCGGTAGGTAGCCAGGGGGGCGATATAGGGGGCGGTAGGTATCACGAGCTATACAATGTATTTCTGTTAATTTAAAACAAACAAATACGTTCGACAAAATTGTTCCGTGTTCAGTATTATACAAGCGGCCACGCTCGTCTGCTATTCGCTGTTGGTAGAGTATCGATAATCGCACGCACACACACACATCCAGCGTTAATAACTCTATCAACTTTTCGGTAGATCTACCACCTTTTGGTGTCTGGCCCAAATCTACTACCTTGGAAAAAAATCTACCAACTTTTCAAGTTTCTGAAAAAAAAATTATTATAATTTTATTTCTGTAAAAATATAATGCCTTCACTTTCTTTTCACGAATTTTTCTTTGTACAGGGATCGCCGCAAGTCAATTTTTATTTGAAATATTTCAAAAACTATCACAATTATTGTTGCTACTTATTTAAGAATTCATTTATAATTACTTTAAACTTACAATTCATTTTGCATTATATATTTTTTAATTGATTCTAAGTGATGATTTTACAAGAAATTGCGGCTTGTCCTTACTTGTACTTACTTTGCTAGATTTCTAGTAAATATTTAAGTATTTTCGTAATTTTATAATCAAATTTTCGTGATTTGGAGGGCGTTATTAACTTTAGCATATCACAGGTGGGCGATGAGACAAATAAGTTTGAGAAACACTGTTGTAGATCATTGGTAAATAAAAGCCCTTTATTATTATTATACCTATATTTTTGGATATTTGAAAAAAGTTAATTTTTCTGAACAAATTTTGTTAAGAAAAAAATTTGTTATATTTTTCCGTTAAAAAAAAAATAAGCAAATTTGTATAAGTATAAAGTAATTAATGAAGTAAAAAGTAATATCACAAAAAAAATATAATCAAATTTGTATAAGTATAAAGTAATTAATGAAATAAAAAGTAATATCACAAAGTCGCAATCATCACGATTTAAACAAGTAGCCTTTGGGAACAAATGGCAAAGTCGCATCTGTCAATAATTAGAAATTAATAATTAGTATTATTTATTAATTTATTTAGTAGTATTAAGCATGCGCGAGAGGTTGCTCTCGGTGAGTACGGCACCTTGAAGATAACTAATTTTACAAATGAAAACTTAAGATTATAATATATACTAACACAGCTATTCTCAACCGCTGGTCCGGCGGACCACCAGTGGTCCGCGGAGAAATTTTACTAGTCCGCGGACATTTTTTCTATCCGCGAAACAAATTTACTTATCAATAACAAAAAAATAATAATTTTGATTAATAAAATAACTAAATAATAACTAAATTTTGATTTATAAAATTACGAAATACAAATATCTTAAACTAATTTTAATTCTATGTAATTTATGATTAGTATATATCTTTACATTTAAATATTATTGTAAGTAAATGATAATAAAAATGTTACAATTAACTTATGTAGTAATATACCTAGTAAAATTTTGTTGTTAAAAAAATATCACTGGTCCGCGAATTTTTTTTTTTTTTAATCGTCCGTGGGCCAAAAAAGGTTGAAACGCTGTACTAACATATATTGAAATCTGTGGTTAAATGCGTTTTTAAAAATTTTTTTTTTTAGTTGGTAATATCGGTAATTGGAAAGATCTAATGTATTTCTAATGAAATTAGGGATAATAGGGGTTAATGAGGAAATTTTTAATAATTCTTTATTTATACAAATTTGCTTATAATTTTTTAACGAGAAAAGATAGCAAATTTTTTTCTTTACAAAATTTGTTCAGAAAAATTAGCTTTTTTCAAATATGCAAAAATATAGTTATGGTTCTGGGAAAACAAAATTCGATGACGTCGTTACTCCAGTTTCCAAATATGGAAAAATATGTAAATTTGCCTGAAAACGGTCCTTACTCAATCCCATTTAAGAACCTCTTTTCAGATTTTTTCAATCGTTTTTCGTTTTCTTATAATAGAGTTGAGACATCGAGTTTCCTCACCCTGCACAATATATTATGAAATTAACATTAGTACATTTAACTCAAAAGATATTAAAACATTCACAGTAATTATTCAGGGATATAACTAATTATACCCATTATGTCAGACTATTTAGATGGTATTAGACCATTTTAATGCTTTCATTATTACATAGAATATTAAATGAGTTGATAAACAAACCATTTTGTTTATTGATATAATTATTATTAAAAATTTAAAATTTAACGCCATAATTTGTTTTTCTCGTGAATGCGTAAATTCATTTCCTCGTAGCTATCACAAGTAGTTTTGTCTAAAGTTAGATAGAAATGAAAACAATTACATTTGTCAAAATAAGTAACTAATCTTTTCGTAAGAAATTTATTTTAAAATAAAGCGATAGTATAATGTGATGGACACATGCTGAAAAATCGCGCTTATTGAACTCGTTCTTTAATATACTATTAAATTTGAAATAGTATAACAGGAATATTTTTTTCTTTCTCGTCTGCACTCGTTAGGCACTTAAAAAATAATTTAAAAAAACATTTAAAAAACATTTATTTTGTGTACAAATAAACAAATAAATGTACTAATAAAAGTAATAGTATTTTTTTTTGTAAAGTTTTAATTCAATCATTCTACTACTAAAGCATTGATTTTATTTTGTTATGGGCTTTGGCGGGCATCGTAAAACGAAATAATATTGGCCCGCACACAAAATGTTAATAAAAACAGTATATTTTAAACATTCAATTTATTATAATATCAAATTATCTATAATACATAATTTATATTTATTAAAATATCAATTGTCTCTCAAAATCAACTAATTGTTTAATAATAAAAAAATATATTTGCAGATTTCTTAATTTCTTTTTCGATTTTGCGTCTATAATGCAGCCATTAAAGCACTCATATGGGTTCGTTAATGGCTCGCAGAGTGCGATACAATTTTCTCAATATGTATCGGCGATTTTTTTATTTAGAAATGGCATAAAAGGGCGCAAAACAGAAAAAATAGTATAAAAAAACCCGTGCATAAGGTTTTTTCGCACTTCTTTATATAACATGGACGCATGCTGAAAAATCGCGCTTATTGAACTCGTTCTTTAATATAGGGGAACCCGTTGTTCGTAGGCCAGTTGGTTCGTTTCAAATGTTGCCGCGCTATTAAATTATTTCGTATGTGCTATTCGATACGTCACTGCAGACGATCTAGTGTTAAGTTAGTCGTTTACGGCCACTAAGGCAGTGCTTGGTGTTATCGAAGAAAAACAAAATTTGCCGAAAAAAGTAACTATTATTAATATATTTTGAAGTCTGTTATTTTTAAACATTTTATAAAAGTCTCTTATCTTTTATATGCAATCGGTTCTTTGATTTATTAAGTCTTAAAACAATAATAAACTTCAGACATATGTAATCTTAAAATATTTGAAATTTACAGATTTCAACCATAAGGAGCAGTGTTGTACCTTGGTCACTGTCGATCAGTTGCACCTTGGTCGGTGGCCTAAGTACAACCTGGATGTTATACTTTGGCCAGATAGATTTATCTCTATTTATTTCATATTTTAAGAATAAATTCTTAAGGAAACTTCTTCAGAAGTCATGTATCAAGTAAAGATAAGAAGAAGAGGCGTTATTAATGTGAATGATTTCTCAAATGCCATTAAAATGATCAAGGAGAAAAAATTCACGACTTTCGGTGCTTCTAAACCTTTTGGATTACCCAAAACAACTTTGCGTCGTCATTTAAAGCACTGTATGAAAACAGGTAACGATGTAAGAAAATTACACGATATTCTTGCAGTTAATCAAGTTTTTGATCGTTAGGAAGAACGCAGTCTGGTTGACTATATTAAAAACGAGGCACACTTACAATTGGAAAGGACTTGAGACTATGTTATATTTGTATACGAAGGTTCTTATTCTGTTGGAAAGTTAGAATCAATATCTGAAGAGGCTATACTGCTGACATCGATGCAAAATTCATTCAAAAACTGGAACTGGTCTTATAAAGAAGATTTAAATCTGTATCCAATAAGTGACATTAAAGAAAAAATTAAAACGCTTAAAAAAATTGACATAAAGAGAGGAATTTCTGTTAAGTAAATTACTAATATTCTTTTAAAAGCTAGTCCTACTGACTGATTAAAAACTAAAGAGGTACCTACTATATCTAGGTACAGTCTTAAAGACTGCTTTGTGACAACACAGTGATTAAATAGTTAGTTGGTTATATTTAAAGATTTTCTATCTTAAGTAAAAAAAATACTATGAATGTTATATGTTGGTACTATTAAGAATTTGTAATTTAAATTTTTGACTAAAGTCAATAAAACGATTTTAGTAAAGAAAATTCCCCAATCCTGGATGTGTCCTAGGTACAACGTGTTACTGGCCGAGGTACATAGGATGTGTTGTACCTTGGCCTCATTTACGATTTTTTTTTAACATTTTAAACACATGTATGTATAAATTACGCATTACTGATATTTTAGTAGTGGATACACAAATAATTTACCTTCCAAAATAAGTAAATACGGTGTGTGTACAATACAGGTTCCCCTATTATTACATTTGAAATAGTATAACAGGAATATTTTTTTCTTTCTCGTCTGCACTCGTTAGGCACTTAAAAAATAATTTATGGTTATATTAAAGTAAATATAATTATTAAAAAGCAAATCCGGAAAAGTTAAGAAATAAATATTAACATTTAATCTTAAAAAGTCGACTAGAATTTGTTTAAAATAAATATAAATCAATAGCAGCCTAAAATAAATACGTTATAACTTCATCCTAATGAGAGATACATTTCGATAAGCGTCTGCAGATGGCTTATTTAATCTAAATAGAAAGAAATCATCTTAAAAACAATGCTATTTGTCTAGGACTTGATAGTGACACGAAAGTGTACTGGGGCTAGTAATAACATGGAAATGTGTAATGTTGTCTATAGTACAATATCTTAGGTGGTATTAAGGTCCTTTCACACACATCAGTCCACGTCACGTCTCCGTTTCGTCAGGTCTGAGAAGTATCAGTGACAAAAAATATGTTTTCATGGTAGTCAAATGGCGCTGTCTACACTGAGCCGGCGCAATCACGAATCAGAATCGGCCGTCGAACTGCAGTCACCGAACCGTCATTAGCAGATTTCTTCTCAACGATATTTTTTGTTCGACTGTCGGCGTTTTATAATTTTTTGAAAAGTTAAAATGGATGATGATGAGAAGTTAATTGAATGTGTTCCAAAATACCCTGTACGCTACGACTTATCAAATAGTAAATATATGGATGGTACTGTTTTCAAAAACGGAATATAACGGAATAACAGTCCCATATATAATAGTTTTTATATCTGGTGCAATATAGAAATTTGATTCTTGAGAATATTTACTAGTTTAATGTTTTACTTATATATTTCAGAGTTTATTTTTATTTGTGGAATTTTCAAAATTAAATATTTTGAAAGAACCAGAACAATATAGTACCTATGTTGTGTTTTATGTTAGTATATTATAGTATGTTGTATTATTTTATACAAATTATCTGAGATTCTCAGCTACTGTTGTTTTAAAATGTCAAATGACACATATGTAGCTTTTCCACAGCGAATACTTTTATTGCTCGTTGGCATAAAACTGGTTATTGATATTTTCTATGTCAAGTAGGATTTGTTTTGTAAGTATATGTATATATTTTTATAATAAATGATTATTGTTCCTACGATTGTTATATAGAATAAATATTCTGTTTTTTTTTTTATTTAACTTATTTTAATACTATTTGGTTTCATTTATATCGGCTTTCAATTTTGTCTAATACAATAGGGAATCAATAGGGAACAATTTATATTTCACGGAAAAATATCAGAAAACTTTCAATAACAACAAATTAGTCAATATTATACCTTGTTGCTACATCTTTACTATTCGATTAAAATGGAAAAATGACCGATAGATGTGAATACAGTCGCCATTTTGACTCAGCCTAGACGGCGACGGCTCTAATTCGGAGCGTTGACTGAAACGTGACGTGACTGATGTGAGTGAAAGGACCTTTAGCCAGGGAAGTAGTTGTTCCAACATGAGATTTGTTTTATAGTCTTAATACGACTTACAAAGCCCGCCATTCACGGTCAGTTAAACTGATCAGTTGAACTGACATTTTCAACTGATCAGTTGAACTGACATTTTCAACTGATCAGTTAAAACTGATCAGTAACAAATGATTTCCCCACTCACTGGCTTACAACCGGCCTCCATTTCTCGATTGCCGCGTGCTGTATCTGGCTAGCAAATTTCTCACCGCATAACTTAAAAATATGGGTTCGGATTCTGAAGAGGATATTTTAATTATGACGGCTGCTGCTTGTAGCCGTTTAATCAATAGAAAAACAAAACTGAACGAAAGAATGGTTAAAAAAGAAATATCAGTTATCTCATATTAATTTGTTAAATGAGTTAGTTGTCACTGATTGTGAAACCTAGTAACTGTAGTAACTATTTGAGAATGGACGAATCTACATATTTCAAGCTATTTTTCTATAATTTTTCAATTATTGCACGTCCTCGCGCCATGGCGGTTAAACTACGACTGACTAAGCACATGCGCGGTCAGTTTGGCGTGATGAAAATGAACTGACGCCAGCGAATTTAGGCCGGGCGCATAAGTACGGTTTCCGGATTCGCTTTCCTGATCAGGATTCCTGATTCGGAGACCCGAATGCTTGCCTTACATATAAAATGTTCAACTGGGCGCACACGTTAGTACATTTTCCGAACGGAAAAAAACCTAGTTCGGAATTTTTGTTCCGTATCCAAACAACCTTAGCACGTATTTTGTTTTAAATTTTCTCTTTGATGCCATTGTGAAGTTCATCAAAGGATTTCATTGACATCCTATAAAATTTGAAGAACTCTTCTGGCTGTGCTCGCAATTTTGCTCTTTTCAGATAGAATTGACTCTCTTTTATTCTTTTGGTGTTTAGTGAGTGTACCCAATATCGACGTTTCTTTTTTTTTGTTACTTAGCGCCAGTAAAAGTGCAATAGAAATTAATTAGTCGTCGTCCATCTTAAACGTACTTTCGCGAAAGCGTCTCTCTACCTACTGGCAGTGTAAATTCCTAATACAAAAACTCGAACTTCTGCCCTAGTCTCACGGAATTCCGAATCAGGAATCCGGATCAGGAAACCGAATCTGGAAACCGTGCGTATGTTGCCAGCCTAAGGCTGGCCGCATACCCACGGCGATTTTTTGTATTAGGAATTCACACTGCCACTAGGTAGAGAGACGCTTTTGTGAAGGCACGTTTAAGATGGACGACGACGAATTAATTTCTATTGCAATACACACACTAAACACCAAAAGAATAAAAGAGAGTCAATTCTATCTGAAAAGAGCAAAATTGCGAGCACACCCAGAAGAGGGGAAATTTTATAGGATGTCAATAAAATCCTTTGATGAACTTCACAATGGCATAAAATAGAAAATTAAAAAACCAAATACGTGCATGTGTTTGCGTTCGGAAGAAAAGTTCCGAACGGAAATTTCCGCTCGTGTGCGGCCTATTATCAAAAATGTAGGCGAGCGCTGCGTTCGGGATGACGTCATTCGGTTTTTTCTTCGTTCTGAATGACCCGAACGCACGGTTTGTTTCCAAAACGAAAGCCAGATTTTGCGTTCGGAAAATGTATATATTTATAAACAAAAAAGAAATACGTATACATTATTAATATGATGCTATATAATTATAATTAATTATAAATAATTAAAAATAATTTTAATTAATATAATATTTTTTGAAAAAGTCGGTAATTTTTAATTGTTTTCCATAATATATAGCACCTTGTGGCTTCGATTATATAGTCTCTTTTTGGATTACCGATTCTCGGAAAAATAATATCCTGTCGTAATTTTCCTAAAGCACACCCGCTGGTACATTCTTAATTTTGCTTTATTCGAGTTTTTGGGGATCATAAAATATGAAAAATAAAATGTTTGGTAACCTGCCCGAGGATTACAGTATCGACGGTTTATATATCATAAAATATGAAAAATAAAATGTTTGGTAACCTGCCCGAGGATTACACTATCGACGGTTTATAATATCCGGCATCATAAATTTTGGAAAATACGCGGCGGTTAAAAAATTGGAGTTATAGAGATTATTTTGTATGTAAAATTTTACCATTGTACAAATTTTGACTATGAGTTATGGAAAAATTCGAGTTAAGGAAAATTCGAGTTATGGAAGTTAATTTATATGAACAATGCTATCTAAACGTATACATTTCTAAAAATATTCGAGTTATAGAAAAATTGGAGTTACAGAAGTTCGAGTTCTGGAAGTTTTTATTGATATGTATTTATATATTTAAGCTGCATTTCATCTTTAATAATTTTAAATACATTATAATTGAATTCGTTTAAAAAAATCTAACTATGTGAATCTTAAGGTCTACAGCTGGGAAATTATTTCAGTGGAAAACCCCAAAATAACAAGAGCAAAATGGACAGATGAAGGTCGAGTAAAACATAGCGAGTTGATGAAACAATTCTGGAAGAACACGAAAAATAAAAGCAACAGGTCATAATTTGCTTTATGTGATCCCCTGTGGGTTTAAACAATATAAATAAATAAATAATACATAAAAACGTTAAGCAAACTTGAAGCAAGGAACAAAAAATCGATATTTTAATAATCTATCTTGGGCTAACTTTAAATGACAATTGTCATCGATCCTTCAAGTACAGGCCGGAAATAGCTCAAGGGTTATATATTTAAGGGGATATATAATTAAAGGGGAGTAATTTTCATGCGAAGAAAATCGGCACAGGTGCTGAATCCGGACCGCGGGTCGTAGGTTGCCCATGTCTAAACTGTATAATAGATTTTATTAAAAGGAAAAAACATCAATATTTGTGCAACTTAAATACTTATGTCTAATAAATACTTTTTTTAATTAATGTTTATTTATCTGAATTAAAAGTTCAGGCCTGTTACAGTTCACCTATATAACGAATTGTAATTTATAAATGTAATAACTAGTTTTTTGCAAAAAACATAATGTTTAAATTAATTCAAATTGTGTTTATACTCATACGATTCTGATTAAAGCTACCAAAATAACCAAATACTACCGTTGAATTGAAAAATTCACTATGTGTGTTCACAATAGTGAATTTTTCAATTCAATGTAAGTATGAATTACCACGTAGTCACAGTCGCAAACATCCTATTCATAAAATACTAACTAACGGTTTAGAAAATTTAATTCACAACCGGTAACCGCACTTTTAATGATTAATCGTTGAATTGGTCGAAAATAAAATAAAAAATAATGAATAATACTAATAACTAATATTAACTAATAATACAAAATAAACTAAACTAATTAAATACTAACTAATATTTTATTTCGATAATAAATATTGCCGTCGCCTTTTTAATAAATGAATGGATTATGTAAATTGTCATACATTGTCATCGATATACATCGAGCGATGCAAAAGGCGATATAAGGCGAGTGCGAATGAAAAATAAATGAGATGAATGAGATTCTTAAGCTTAGTTTGTCAGTTTTATTTCTGTTGTTTACATTTTTCAAATGTTTTAAAATAGTTTAGACAATAAATTATACATTGTTTATTAGAATTTTTGCTGGACTCAATATTTTTGAGATATTATGGTTCAGCAATGGCTCAAAATGCTTAAATGATTTTCGACAACAATTTACCCGTATGAAAGTGTTTTGTGTGGAAGATACACAGTTCAAAGCATATAATTAATTAAATCATCTATTATAACGTCAAAATAAAGTTTATGCATTTGCGTTTTCGTTATATTTACTGTTTAAAACTTAAAAATTTTAAAACTTTTTTCAACTTCTTAAACACATAATATGCAACATATATCGTTCGTTTGGATGAACAGGGTATTAACTCATTATGTTCTTGCCTGTAGAATTTCTTTTTCTCTTTCTCAGTAATAGCAAAATTGACAAAGTCATGAAGTGAACAAAAACGTTATCAATACACGTTAATCGATGGTTTAAAAGTTATTATAAGAGAGGTTAACCAATTATTTACAGAAATGGAAATATATTGATTTGAAAACATCAAATCGCTCTCCAGGCATTTTTGAGTTAATACCCTGTTCATCTGTACCGAGGATATATTAACACATCTCATATTATTAAAACACTGACAAAGTTATTAATTAAAAAGACAAAGTTTTTGTAGAAATAATGATAAATTAAAGACACTACGTGTAACTTTAACAAATGAGTTTTATTCAATACTTTATTGATTTAGGCTTCTGATGCCTTCATCAGAATGAATAAAACTCATTTGTGACATTCTTGTATAGTGTGTAATCTTCTGACGAAGGCCTAAGAAGCCGAAATCGATAAAGTGTTGAATAAACTCATTTATGAAACTTACACCTAGTGTCTTTAATTTATCATTATTTCTGTTATAATGTTTCACCTACAGTTGAATCTCGATTTTATTTTTAGAGGTTTTTGTAGTTACACGATTTTAAAGTATGTTGGAAAATTCTGCATTTAATGAGAAACCTAAAAACTGCCGTTGAGTTTAATAAATTTTTAAAATAAGTAAACAATAATAATAGTATATTTTGCAACTAGGGCGGTAAGTTGTCAATTGGTCACATTCGCTCGAGAGCGCAATTGACAATACCGCCCGTGTTGCAGGTAATATTTTTTATTACTCATGCGAGGGGACGTATCTTACAAGTTTGGGATCCAGGGACTATCAAAATATATATATAATTAATAATGAAGAATTTTTTCAATTGTCTCGGGTGGTGTGGAGTCGTCATAAGAACTCTAATCAGTCTCCGGTATCGCCATAGAATTTACACTCATTTTAAAACGTTTTCTCTAATTTTTATTTTGTAATGAATTTTTTTTTTGTCAATATACACTCATTTTAAGACGTTTTCTTTAATTTTTATTTTTATTTTGTAATGATTTTTTTTTTGTCTCTTTCACTTATGACAACACTTTTTTAATATTCATCATTCAGTCATGATTGTGTTTATTTAATTGTTTTTTTTTTAAATGTCACTTAGCGATATTGAATATTTGCGTGCGTTACCCAAGTTATGTGGTAATACAGCCAAAAAATGGCATTTGTCGTACTAAAAAACGTGCACCAAGATAGTACTTTTAACATTAACATTAGCATGAGTAATAAAAAACTAATTTTTGAACTATTTTAACCCATTGAAAGTCGATATTTGTAATTTAATTTCACCGACAATCATTGTAGAAAATATCGATCGGTTTTATTTTTATATAATATCAATATATAATATAATATCAACATTATACTTTCCTATTATTTTCAAACTTCCAAATATAGCCATTAATTATAATTAACAGTTTAACAGAGACTGGCGCTCACCGGCCGCCCTAACGATAACTATTAAGTAACGTTACTATTTTCTTAATTTAACAATATTTATTATTATAGCAGAAATATTTAAAAATAACTAACTTAAAATTAGTTAAAACATTCTATTATATTATTCTATAATTCATAGTATGTAAATAGTATCGCAAGTAGTGCAAATAAATTGTATCGCTAAAGACGTGTTCTACTCCTTCAACCAAAAAAGTATTCGACGCAATTCACTAAATGAAGGCAATAAAAAGAAACAAACAAATATAAGCGAGTTTTAACCCTTTCGCTACGGGAACTGGATAAAGCCGTAAAATATATTTGTGTCCCGTGTACGGCAACCGGATTAATACGCAAGCATTTTTTCTGTACATAATTGGGAAATCAACTCATCCGTTGTATTATAATTATCATATACACCACTAAAAATGTTATAGACGTAACAAATTGATTTCAGTGTAATCAATTTTTTCGGCCCAAACTACGGGACCGTACAAATCCGCTTGCATCATTTCACTGCAGCCCCTAAAAAACGCGTCAACCAGGACTGTCCAGCCTTTCATTTATAATTCCGGACGTTTGCTAAGCCTACCAAGAACTGAATTGCGTATTATTTTGGTTATCCATTAAGAAAATAAAATAAAACGAATAAAACTAATACAAACTGCGGGAACCGTATTTAAACGCAGTAAGAGTAAGTACCTAACTACGGGAACCGTACGAATCCGCACTACTCTCAGCATGCCGTACACAGGGCACCACCGGAAGTGGGATGGGAACCGGAAGTGGGAGCGAGATTGGGGGCCGGAAGTGGAGGTGGAGGGTCCAGAACGAACCATCTTTCCCAACTATTTAGATTATTTACAATATTGGAAATTTATGTTATTTGGCACAATACGGGAAAGTACGGCTACAATGCGGGAAAGTGACTTTACCGCATTGTAGCCGAACTTTGCAACATAGTGAGTAAAATTCTAGTGTCGCTTGATGTATATACGATTTCAAAGCTAGCTTTACAAGAGTGCCAAGAGTGCCAAATTCAGGAGGCCAAAAAAGTAATTTATTGCCCACATCCTTCCAAGGATAGCCAGTAAATAGTTTTTTTTTATTAATCTTAATCTATATTTTACTAATACAGTATAATCTCGGTATTAAAGCCGTTGGTTAATCAGACCGACACGATCAGTAATCTGGAGTAGTCTGGAGACCGCTCGCGCTCCTCCTCCCACCAATCTTTCTGATAATCCGGCGGTTGTCTGGTCCCATATGTGTCGGATTATCGTCGGATTATACTGTATTTACTTGAGTTTGATGTTTATTATCCTTCATGTTACGACTTCAACGACAGCCAGTGAATAGAAAATATTTTTTAATAATCTTCTTAATCTATATTTTACTAAAATTTACTTGAGTTTGATGTTTATCCTTCATGTTAAAGTGAAGTTCATCGCGGAATATTCACTGCTATTTGTTACCAACGTTTCAACTTTCTTTACTACTAATTTTTTTCCTATATTTTTGTTTACGTATTTTTTTAATTGGATGATAAACGCAGCGGTGAAACTGCTCAGCGGCGAAAGTTCTGCGGTGAAGATTCCGCGGTGATACGTATGTGGTGAGTGGTGAAGTTCAAAGTTCACAATATTTTCATACGAATATTGTAATTCAAGTATTTCTATTCTTTTAGAAAGAAAGAAAAAACATATTTTAGAAAATTATGTCTTGGTAACATTATTATCCGTTATAGAATTTCCAACACAATTTTAGTCGTACTAGATGTTATTTATATGTTACGGTAAAAGAACGTAGATTGGTAAATGTACACATATACCGGTATATGTGCACAGTTGCCTTCCTGGTTGGTAAATGTGAATTCAACTTACATTTACCAACTATATCCGGCAAATGTGTACATATACCTAATGCTGTTGGTAAATGTATAGAGGTTTACTTTAACATACAGAGCGCATGTGCTGTTCGACAAAACTGCATTTTTAAGGTTATTGTTGTGTTTGTTAAACTTCAGTTTGCTATTTTATTTCCTCTAATTGTTTTTATGAGCGATTTATATAATCCTTTGAAATAATATTATTATAAAATAGTGTTTAAATGAAATAATATAAATTATATCAAATACATTTTAACTTTAATATACTACAAGTGTATTTTATTTCTGTTTATTATTCTTTTAACTTTTACCGAAATAAGTTGGAAAATGTGGACTTTTACCGGTAAAAGTAGATATATGAAGTTGATCTCAAATTTAAACTCACATTTACCTATCAAATTGGTAGATGTGCACATATACCGGCAAATCTGCACATTTGCCGATTTCGTACTTTTACCGTAACACATATGTTACAGACAAAGCGCAAAATTTTAACTCAGTCGGTATATACGGTCACTGGCAAAAGCATACATTAACTGAATCATCAGACAAAGTATACGGGAATTAATTTATGAATACTTTCACTAGAAACTGCATACTCGCTATTTCAAATTAATTAAAGTATTCATAGGACTATTTTATTATAAAATGTTTTGAGAGGAACTGAGGAAGAACTTGAAATGTTGTTGAATGATCATGAAATTGAGAATAGCTACAAATTCAAGCCAAAAGAATGAAGCACACTTTTCATTTATCACGCCCTGAAGCCACCTTTATTCTAAATCAGTGCTGCGCAAACCGTGGGTCGCGACCCCTTGGGCGGTCACGAGGGAAGTTTTGGTGGTCGCCTAATGCAAGGAAATTTATTTACCAGCAAAATAGTGAAATTAAATTATATTATTTATAAAAATAGAACTATATTTTTTACGAAAACAATTTCTGTTTTAATACCTAATCAGAGGCGTAGCTTTTGGCGCTCTTGGGAAATATTTAAAGTAGACATTTATAAAATAAATTAACGAAATCTACTTATGTAATTTAGGAATTAATTTTATTACGAGTAAATTCTGAATCACAAATAAAAATTTATAAAAACCTACAATTATTATTATAAACCATTTTACAACCGCGTTCGTAAACCTGATGTGATGCTAACAATTTTTTTATTACCCATGCGCGAAAAGTACTTTTTGACGCACGTTTTTCAATACGAAAAATGTCACTTTTCGTTGTATTTCTACATAACCTACGTTACGCAAGCAAATATTCAATATCGCTAGGTTACATTAAAAAAAAAACAAATAAATAAATAACACAATCAAGACCTCAATATTAAAAAAGTGACTTGAAAGTGTCAGAATTTTTTTTCATTACAATATAATAATCGAAATTAAAGAAAAAGTTTTAAAATGAGTGTAAAGCCCGCCATTCACGATCAGTTTAAACTGATCAGTTGAACTGACGTTTAGAACTGATCAGTTAAAACTGATCAGTTCAAAATGATTTCTCCACTCACTGGCTTAAAACCGGCCTTCATTTCTCAATTGTCGCATGCTGTATCTGGCTAGCAAATTTCTCCACGCGTAAGTTAAAAAAAATGAGTCGGATTCTGAAGAGGATATTCTACATATGACAATTAGTTTAATCAATAAAAAACAACAAAAAAACGGAATGAAAAAATGGTTAAAAAAGAAATAACAGTTATCTCATATTAATTTGTTAAATGAGTTGTCACTGAAACCGAGTGACTGGCATAACTATTTAAGAATGGACGAATGTACATACTTCAAGCTATTTTTCTATTAATTCATCAGTTATTGCACGTCCTGACGCCATGCCGGTTAAACTACGACTGACTAAGCGCATGCGCGGTCAGTTTGGCGTGATGAAAACGAACTGAAGCCAGCGGATTTATGCGCCCGGTAAATCCGTGGGTTGTCGTCAGTTCAAAATTTTACGTTAGGATTTCACACTCACGGTCAGTTTTTGGATGTACGTCAGTTCAACTGATCAGTTTAACTGATCGTGAATGGGGGCCATAAATTATATGGTGATACCGGAGACTGAGGAGAGCTCTTATGACGAATCCACACCACCGGAGACAATTGAAAAAGCAAATTCTTCATTTTTGATTAAATTTTTTGGAATGCCTCTGGATCCCAAACTTGTGAGATACATCCCCTCGCATGAGTAATAAAAAATATTGTTTGTAACACGGACGGTATTGTCAATTACCCTTTCTCAGGCAAATGTGCTCCATTTTTGTCCATGTCCAATTTTGATCTCGCGTCTTACCGCCCTAGTTACAAAATATACTATTTTCTAATGTAATTATCGTAGCAGGCAGCATTTTTCTCCGGGTCTCCGCACACCAATGCGTCAGTGCGTTGCGGTTCTTTGTTATTCGTGCGAGAGCGTAAAAATATGTACGCACACATGGGGGGTTGCGTATTTACTTAATTTTCCTAATTTTTTTTTTCATAAGGAAATCTTTAAGTTATTTCGATCGAATATGTTGTACCTATTTGTGTCTTTGTATTATGTTATTGTTCCAATTGCATTTTATAATGTATTTTTATAGTGAACTTTATTTTGGTGAAAGTAGTAAGCTGTACTGATGAGAGATAAATCTCGAAATGCGTCTACAGATGGCTAACTACTTAAGGAATCGGAAAGACATGTCAAAAAACGATGATATTTTTCTTGTTTTTGTTGAGTACCACGAAGGTGGACTGAAAGCTATAAAATTACTGACAAATTTCACATGAGATTTGTTTTTGGTAGTCCTAAAAATACTCAGCAATATTATAGAGCTCCGGAAATGTTGAATACATTTATATATTCAGGCTGTGTTCCCACTTTATTTAGTTTACATCCAATTTTAATTTCTAAATACAAATATATCGCTTCATACTAATACTAGACTTTACTAATATCTGCGCGTATATATGAATTCATTATCTGAAGTTTTATAGTGTCAAAACTTTTATAGCATTTTTATGATGGTGTCTAAGTTTGCTGCGCTATTTTAAAAAGGCTGTATTTAATCAATGACGTCACCTAAACTCCTTTAAAAACACCCTGTAAACGCAAATCCAAAAAAAAACCTTTACCTACGTTAACGATTAAAAAACGTCTACTGTCGATCCAGGGAGTCGCGACAAAATTTTTCACAAAATGGGGGGTCGCCAATGAAAAAAGTTTGCGCACCACTGTTCTAAATCACAATTTAGTATTTGTCCAGGAGCAATAATTAAAGAAGAAGAAGTTTCTGAGGGAAAATTACCTTTATGGCCAATTGCTAATAATCAAGGATCTGGCCAAGGTTTTAAGAAATGCTTAAAACTAAAACATAAAAATCACCTATAGTTATATTAACAGAAACAATTTCTACAAAGAAGTCTTATTTTATCTAAAATTATACATCTGGATTAATTAAAAACTATAATAGTATAAATGAATTAATCTAAAAGTATTAGTTTTATCCTTGTTAACAAAATATGCATAATTTTGAAATTTGAAGGTTAGAAAATTCAAACCACATTCAAACTTTAAGTAATGCCTCGCCGTGAAAGTAGTTTACTTAAACTAGATATAGTATGCATCTTATTTTTCCATCGAAACTTTGTCAAAAAATATACGTAGAAGTATACATTGACTGGTGGATGTATGCACTAACTGAATTTTATACTTCAACTGTAACATATAATAAACGTAACATATATATGTATGTACATATATAACTGTAAATAGAACATTTTAATGGAAAAAAATCTAATAAGATACACATTTTTAACATCACATATAAAGATTATATTACAAGAGAACCGTGTGTGTGATCGAAAAAAATTAAATGTTGGTAACAACTAGCTAGTCCTACTAGATGTTACGTATACAAATAGAATATTTTTTTAATGAAAAATAATAACCAACCCTCAACATCAACGAGGACTCCCCGAGAAAATAAATATAACGTAATGCATACATACGAATTTATCAAATTTATTTAAAAGGTTGATGTTATCAGCATAATAATTAAATCAAAACTATTTTTTATCAATCGTAATTTCCAAAGTTGTAAATCTTTGATATCTCCTAATTTGTTTATCGCGTACATAGATAATTTGATGAACTTTTAAATGATAACTACACAAATAAATATCGTCGTATTTGAGAGAAACATAAATATATTTAACACGTTCACTGTCACGGCAGTAGCGCATGCACGGCTTGAAAACGCCAACAAATTTAGCGGTAAAAAACTTATTATTAACTTCCACCATTAATAATATCCTTCAGATAGCAGGATAATTTAGTAAATAACGCGAGAACAGGATCTTTACTTATTCAAAAACCTAACATCCAAATCATAAACAAAAAAGGAACTAGTGCTTTACTAGTGTATGCAATAAAATTAAATAAATATTAAATAAGAAACTTATTCATCCGCATTTCAACAACAATTTCTAATAAAATTAGAGATTGAAAATGTTTGTATGGCATTGCGCCAAAATTTTACGCCCATACAAAAATTTACGTGAGATTTTTATCTACTTTAAAAAAATTTCTAGATTTAAATTTTCTCCTGATATTGATACGGGAAAATAAGAAAAGATTAATAATTTGAAAATAATGATTCTCAAAATTGATGCATGCTATTGTGGCCTACATTTTATAATTATAGATTTAATCAGAAAGAAAATTGAAATTTTAGAAATTATGCTAAACCAAATTTAAAACCAGATGCAGTCACTTTCGCTGCCAGCTAACAAACTAAATTAATGAATATTTAAAATATAATATCGATATGTTTAATGTTTAGCCATATTTAGAATTGGTATAACCTTACTACTTTATAGATAATCATATAAACTTAATAAAGTCGGAACACAGCCTTAATATATAAATATATTCGACCTTTCCGGAGCTCTATAAAACTTTAACGGAGCTCTAGTTTTATAGAGCTCCGGAAAGGCTAGATATATTTATATATTCAGGCTGCGTTCCTACTTTATTAAGTTTATTTAGCTATATTTTTTTGAAATCAAACAAATGCATAAATTGTCCTATCATTGTCCTAATACAATTGTCCATACATTTTGATTATATATGGAAGCTGGAATTCTAAAGTAGTTTTTATTTTCATTTAATTGTGCAGTTATATTACAACAACAGCCTTCAAGCAAGAACTTTCTTATTAAAACCCGCATCGTTCCTGAAAGTGCCCCATATATTTTTAGTTGTTTTTCGTCGTTTCATTAACTTTCATTTCATTTCATTTTCAAACAAAAATTAACAAAAAAAATCTTAATGTTGGTAATTTTCTAACTTTTTATATGTATAATCATTATATTAAGATAATATTGAATTTAATAGTTGAAAAGGGAATATATATTTCGTAATACAAATTATTATTATCCACGCTAGTAACAGGAGAAGCAAAAAAAATAATTAAAATATTTATAATTTAATAAGAGTAGTTTATGATTCAAGTGTGTGAAGCAGGGCTTTTGTGCATGAATTTCGAAGTTTAAAGCACGAGCCGATGGCGAGTGTTTTAATCGCAGTGAGTGCACAAAAGTCTTTCACACACGTGTGTCGTACATCATTTTATCTACGAAGCATGTTAAAATACTGTTGAATCTACAAAAAAATAATTTTACCGGCAATATTGATAAAATTGTAATTTTGACAGACAAAATACTTCAAATCACTGACACAATAAGGTTAGAACGCTAAGGTTAGAAAATTGCTAACTAGTAAAAACGCACAGTGACGGGAACACTATTTGGTCGTTGTCGATGGAATCTAGGTTAACCTAGATTTAATCTAGATTAGGTTATAGTTATGTTAAGTTATATTAGAGCCAGATAAATCCAGACTGAGAGGCCGGGACTTCTTGATTCAAAATAAGAAAAATTAATTCAATTTTAATATACGTCAGAAATAGTTATTTACATTAGAGTACGGAAAAATTTACAACGAATTTATAACGCGACATCTCGTTTGGGTAACAAGCCCGTAGGGCGAGTTCCCATTAGCTGGAGCATTGTAAAATCATTTACGCACAAAATTTTTATAAAATTTTTTAGCCGACAATTATTATTTAAGAAACAAATAGATTTAGATTATTTACAATATTGGAAATTATTTAATTTTTTAATGTTGGTACTCACAAACTGACATTTTTACTAATTCAAATTTATTTGGTACATAATATGTCATTTTGCAACATTTCATACGCTATACTTTATAATAAAAAATCACTCTTATTTTCTACATTATCGTCACAAATATGGTGTAAAGTAGCGTTTTCATCAGATTTTATTGTCTTATACGTGAAAACAATACAAATATACTTATTTTGTAAGTATCCTTGAAGGGTTAAAATTTACTGGTCACTTTAGCTAGCTTTACAATTCAGGAGGCCACAATTTTTTTTTCACTAAGTCTATGTTTTTTGTTTAATGATGCGAGTTGTTGCCATAGTAACAACAAAGAGAAATCGTTTAATAATGAAACTCCATTTGATTTACAAGACTTTTACGCACGAATTGGATACGTTTACAAACGATTATTATAATGGCATCTTTCACATACAATAATGTATGTATTAATGTGTTCATTTTTGTGTGCGAGTAGATAAATATAATTATGCACAAATTATTACTACCTACTATGAAAAAGAATGCATTTCTGTTTTGTAATTCTAGGACATTCCTCTACTAGGAACTGTAAAAAGATAAATGGAAAACTATATTTACTATCTATTTCAATCTTATCTTGAATTTTGTAGGTGATCTGAATCTGAATTTTGCAAGATAACAGTACAAAAAAAATTGCTAAAAAATTTAGAAAAATACTTAAAATACTAAAATCTAAAAATTGAAGCTAAATTTGTATTTTTTGGTAAATGGAAAGCAATAACAGACTAAAAACTAACTTATAAAATGTCATTTCTTCTCACATATCATTATAACTGTTTTATGATGAAACAAAAATGTCTGCTCAAATTATTTTATATGAATACTTTCATAAAAATGATTAGGTTAGGTTTTTTCGTTTCCATTCCGTTTTTCCATTAACCCTTTGTCAATACCCAGTCATCACAACGTTGTTCAATAGCCGGGGTACCCGGGCCGTTACACAACCCACAGACGGACTAACCCAACGTGTCTCAACCTTTTTTTACTTGCATACCCTCATCGCTAATCCACGTACCCCTACCCTACCCCCCATTATGTATACTAAGGATGTAAAACTTGTTCAATATATAACAAACAATAAAAATTAAAAGACACTTCAGAGAATTTCCTTAGTAACATCTTTTAGTTTAGTTATCTTTTGTTACTTTTTATCTTTTCTTTTATGTTCAATTTGTCTATCAATGTCCGCCATTACATATTTTTTTCTGCGTACCCCTGGAAATCGTTTCAAGTACCCCTGGGGGTACGCGTAACCCAGGTTGAGAAAGGCTGGTCTATTTTGGATATTATTTGAATAAAACTATTTATGTGATTTGTTTCATGTGATTGTTTATTTGACTATAGTTTCACCAACACAGTGGCATCTTCAGAATAACTGTTATTTTGAAGATGCCACTGTGTTGATGAAACTATAGTCAAATAAACAATCACATGAAACAAATCACATAATTAGTTTTATTCAAATAATGTAACATGTCGTTTCATACAGTTAACATCTTTTAGTTTAGTTATCTTTTGTTACTTTTTATCTTTTCTTTTATGTTCAATTTGTCTATCAATGTCCGCCATTACATATTTTTTTCTGCGTACCCCTGGAAATCGTTTCAAGTACCCCTGGGGGTACGCGTAACCCAGGTTGAGAAAGGCTGGTCTATTTTGGATATTATTTGAATAAAACTATTTATGTGATTTGTTTCATGTGATTGTTTATTTCACTATAGTTTCACCAACACAGTGGCATCTTCAGAATAACTGTTATTTTGAAGATGCCACTGTGTTGATGAAACTATAGTCAAATAAACAATCACATGAAACAAATCACATAATTAGTTTTATTCAAATAATGTAACATGTCGTTTCATACAGTTAAGGCTAAAACAATTAACTCTTTATTTTGGATATCGCCAATCTTGCAAGATACATAATTTATCATCAAAATAACGAAATGATAAAAAAAGACAAACGAGTGTCTAATATTTTTGTGACAATAACGTGCAGGATTATGTATGCTGGGATTGCGATCAAAAGCAAATATGGAGAACCAATAAATTCTACAAGCAGGGCAACAACTTCAAGTGAGTCCGGCGGGTCTACTCAACAGACAGATTCCACTGGACGAAAAATTGTTGTAGGATCATGTTATATTTGTTACCAGGGTGCCTATAAAAACGGATAAAAACGCGAAAATCATGTAAAGAATGTAATAAACCAGTTTGCGATCGATGAACATTCAAAAGCAATTATAAAATGTGATGCATGTTTCAAGAATAAATTCAATATAAAAATATTTTATGTATCGTTTATAATTTTATGTATCGTTTAACAAAAAATATTTAATAATTAAAAGTTAAATAAATTCGTTTATTTATATTAATTAATAATTTATATTAAGTAATATTTTTTATCCCTTATTTAATTATTTATATATTGTTGAGTTTGAAGATTTGAGTTAGATGATTTGAATATTAAATAGTAACATATGTATCTTTTCTTCAAAGATTATAATTTCTAGGAAATCATTGTATACATATCGTCAACAAAGTTAACATCATTAGTATAACCAATCTTTCTATAAAAAACTTTCTAAAAAACAACTACTCCACTGCCAAACACCAATGTCAGTCGTGGTGTTTGCCAGTGAAATAATTGTTTTTAAGAATGTTTTTATAGAAAGATTAGTTGAGCCGTTTATTTTGAAAGTGACCTAACTCCATATATGTTCGACTCGAGATATTGAAGGGTTTGCGTTGGATTAAATTTAAAGATATAGGTAACAGATAACATAGTCGAATAATGTTTTGGTGTTTCGAAGGGTGTCAAACTTATCACCCCAATTAGCATATTTAACGGTATTTAAGAAATAATATGTCTTTCATGGCTGTAAATGGACTTAGGCCACTTTCAAAAGCAATGAAATCACGTTTCAAATTCGTAAGAAAGCATCCATACTCCATCCATACAAAAAATTAATTTTCCTTGAAATAAAGATAAATGTATACACTTTTATGTTATAAAATGAAGAATGATAAATAACAGTTAAATAATTTTACATCAATATTAATATTGTTTTATTATTATTCAGTCTTCTCCTGTTTGTGTATGCAGGAGGGATAAAAATTAATTATTGTGGGCAGGTGGTATACAATGTGGTATACAAAAGAGGTATACCAAAATTTCTTGCATTTGAGGTTTGTGAGTGGCCTCGTATTTTTTTGTAGTTTTTTGATTTTTACATTGAAATTCATATTCGATGATTCATAAAATTTCTCTTGGAATATTTTAATATATTCATATTCTCATACTATTTTTTTTGAAATTTAATTTGTTATAAACAAATTATTAACAAATGACTGAAAATTACAATAGTATATCAGGAGACCCACAGCAAATCGAAACTGAAATTTGAAATTAAATTGTTTATAATAAATTCATTGCACATTGATAATTCAACTGCTACTTTAATAATTAAACATAAAGCTTACGAGATCACATAAACTTTAATTGTATATTTTCCACATCGGTTTGAAACTCCCTCAACGGCACTTAAGCCACTTTCAAAATAAACTTTTTCATCACTTCATTAACCCAGCAAATTTTAGTTTTACAAAACCTTAATGATTTTAAATATATTTGTAACAAGTTACTTCAGTATAAAAAGATCAAGTAAAAATCTAATTATTAAGGTAGCTAACTCAATATTTTTGAAAAATGGACTTAGGCCACTTTCAAAATAAATGGCTCACAATCAGTTATACTAATGATGTCAACTTTGTTGACGATATGTATATAATGATTTCCTAAAAATTATAATCTTTGAATAAAAGATTAATAATAATAAAAGAATAAATGTTACTATTTAATTTTTATCCCTACAGATAAATTTAATTATTTATTTATATATGGGTACCCGGGTACCCCGGGTATTGATAAATGGGGTATTTGACTTTAAGTCCAAAAAGTTTATATATTTTTTGGCATATTTTATTATTAATATCTATGAATCGATGTCAATAGACTCAAATAACGAGGATCTGAAAGGATTTGATAATTTTTCGTGAAATATAAAAGATATGCAAGTATGAATATGCAAAATGACACCCGGGTATTGACATAAGAGTTAAAATAATAATAAATAATAAACACTAGGTATAAGTTTCACAAATGTATTTATTTAACTCTATCGATTTCGGCTTCTTTATTCGTAAAAACATAAAGAGTTAAATAAATACATTTGTGAAACTTATACCTAGTGTTTATTATTTATTATTATTTTAATAATGTTTCACCCAGTGCATACAGCTGAATCTTTAAATTTTTTATAAGAGTTAAAGTTAAAATTTTAAAGTTAAAGTTTAAAAATATAAATGTTTTTTTTTTAATTTACCAAATATATGTAAATCTATATACGTATTATCACCACATCAGGCATATATTAAAAATAACAATGAAATAATGATATTTAATCTTGTGGCTTGTTGAAAAATGCAAGGTAAACAACAAATATGTTATTAGCAATTATCAACTAATCAACTCATTTCGTACACTTAACACGTACTGCAATTAATAGAACAACAGAAAATCTGGAGCTGAAATTTATTCAACATGCTGAAACATAATTCTAGACATGGGCGTAGCTAGAGGGGGGCTAGGGTGGGCAATGCCTACCCTAGAAACTTCTTTGCCCACCCTAGAAAAATCGACAGCATTGAAGAATTACCTACTGTTTAATCGCTTTTTTATTAAAGATTCAATAGGAATCCACGTATAATTAATTTATCCAAAATCTATATTATCAAAAACATCTCTCGTTTCTCGTCTATGTCACAGTTTGCAAGTAGGTATGCTAGACTTACCACCAGTGTTGGCAACTTGAAAGGTGGTGCAGATCGTACCAGGCGTGTGAAATTATCGTACATTTGCAAATAATTAAAAAGAAAACGATGTTTCTTAGAAAAAAATATTAAATTCATGTTATCGTGAATATCGAGATATTGCACTCCATACTAAATTTTATTAAATTTCTTCATTTAGTGTTTACTCACATAGTCATATATTTCCTGTGGTAAAAAGTATCTTCCCCAGAATACTGTTAGGTATATTTCTCCAAACTTTATCGAAATCCAAATTCTCATTTAATCCAAATTCTAATTTCTTTTTTATTTATAATATTAATACAGATTTAGCTATTATACTGTCAATTTTACTAAAGAGTTAAGATGCCACGTGTAAAAAAGAGAGCGAACGAACTGCATTATTATTTATTACTAGGCGTCATTTATGATCTCTCATTAAATGACTGGTTAGTTTTCAGCTGGACGGCTGCCTCCCGTTGTATTTGAGGTTTTCGCGGATAGAAATGTGTTTGTTATCTCGGGGATTCGGCGTTGAAGTTGCGGGTTGGTTCTGAAAAGAACCGGATTCTCGACGTTTCAAACTAACATTCGCTATTCGTTAAGCTAGGTTCACACTGGGCAACAAATTGTTGGCAACATGTTGTCAACACAATATTGACAACATGTTGCTGTAAACTAGCAACATGTTGATGGATACTCGTCAACATTTGGCGGCATACATCAAAGAAATTTGTTGCTTGTTGCTTGTATCCGTGTATCCCGTTTTATAGGGGTAATGGTCCACACTAGGCAACAAATTGGTGGCAACATTTTGCCAACACTTTGACATGGGAACATGCAGTTGCTTCAATTGTACCTGGATACATGTTGTCTGTGTTGTGCGTCCACACCACAATCAGTCAAATGTTGAAAATGGACGTGAAAGCTGCTGGTGTTTGTGCTGCTTATGTTGTGATAGCTGCCCGTTCACAAACAAGAAATAGAGAGTTTGGTCCAGGAATATTTAATATCTTCACCACCACTATTCTCCATCACTTTTTTTAATTATAAACTATAATTATAATTAAGAATTAATGAATATTATTATAACAAGAACGAAGTAGGTAGCTAACCTGCACAAATGAAACCTCAACCACTGGGATTCACGCAATGTTGTCAACACTGTCCACACTGAGCGATGTTATCCATATAAGAGCGATGTTACCCGTATAAAACGGGATACACGGATACAAGCAACAAGCAACAAATTTCTATGATGTGTGCCGCCAAATGTTGACGAGTATCCATCAACATGTAGCTTGTTTACAGCAACATGTTGTCAAAATTGTGTTAACAACATGTTGCCAACAATTTGTTGCCCAGTGTGGACCTAGCTTAACATCGCTCTTATATGGGTAACATCGCTCAGTGTGGACAGTGTTGACAACATATTGCGTGAATCCCAGTGGTTGAGGTTTCATTTTTGCTGGTTAGCTACCTACTTCGTTTTTGTTATAATAATGTTCATTAATCCTTAATTATAATTATAGTTTATAATTCAAAAAAATGATGGAGAATAGTGGTGGTGAAGAAATTAAATATTCCTGGACCAAACAAAATTACAAAAATGAAGTTGGTAGTTGATTACAGTGATAGAAATGTTGCAAGGTGCGCCAGCTTTGTGGGATGTTGCAGCTTTCACGTCCATTTTCAAAATTTGACTGGTTGTGGTGTGGACGCACAACATCACAGACAACATGTATCCAGATACAATTGAAGCAACTTCATGTTGCCATATCAAAGTATTGGCAACATTTTGCCATCTATTTGTTGCCTAGTGTGGACATACCTTAAGAGATAACATCCGTTTGGGTTAAGCTTTAGACGTATAAAAGTTACATCCCCGTTTATAACAAAACGATTCTTAAGCGGTTAATAATGAGGTATTTTAACCCGAATATATGTTTCATATCTAGATATGAAACTAAATCGAATAAACTAAATATTTCATAAAATTAATACATTCTCGTACTTCAATTAACCAAACAATATTATATAGCTAAAAAGAAATTATTTTTGTCAATTCTATTCTTACTTCTTCTCTTCTACTTTTATTGTCAGCTCATTTATGTATTACCAATGCTAAAATTGTTCGAAAATATCTGTCCAATGTCGTCATCGTTCAATTTCGGGCTGCATCACTGCATAATAATAATAATTAATCTTTAATATACTAAACGTATAAATGGCTAGCACCTTATGTCTTGGACATTACAGAAGTTGATGAAATATAAAGGATATAAGTTGTGGACAACTTTAAAGGATATCCAAGTCAACAGTAAAGGATATCCACAACTTATATCCTTTCTTTCAACAACTTCTGTAATGTCCAAGACCTAAGGTCGCCAGCCCTTTATACGTTTATTAAATTAGTTTAATTATTAGATTAATTATTATTATTATTATGCAGTAATGCAGCCTGAAATTGAACGATGACGACATTGGACAGATATTTTCGAATAATTTTTAGCATTGGTAATACATAAATGATCTGACTAAAATAGTTATTTACATTAGAGTGCCGAAAAGCATTGATTTTACAATGCAGCAGTTCTTTTGGGAAACGAGTCCATTTGCTGGAGCATTGTAAAATCATTTCCGCACGAAATTTGTATAATATTTTTTGGCCAAATTATTATTTAAAAAACAAATAGATTTAGATTATTTAGAAGTACATAATATGTAATTTTGCCAGACGCACAGTGAAATTTAGAAAATCACTCTTATTTTCTACTTTATGGTGACAAATATGGTGTAAATTAGCGTTTTTAACTTAGATTTTATTGTCTTATACTTAATTTATTTTGTAAGTGTCCCTGAAAGGTGATGAAAAGTGGACGTTCAGTTGAATGGTTTAAAGCCAAATTGGAAGCAAGGCATGATTTTTCAAAGAAGTCCATATGCGACCTTTAATGATTTGTTCAAAGTTTTTACCCTGAACCCCGTTCGGATGATTGGAACTTTTGGTAACGGTTTTGCTACAAAAACTGTTCAAACTGTTGCATCAATGCATTAATGTACAGTTTTACGTAATGTATTATATTCTAAATTTAAAAATGATAACTGAATTCCATAATTCCATAATATTAGACTTATGATTATAGTCAAGTAATATAACGTTTTAACAAACAACATATGTGTCGTTCATTGTTAAAGTGGTGTAACTCCATGTTTTTAAAATTCTTATTTTTTTGCTTAATGGTATCACATTTTGTTATATCTTTCATTATACAAGTGAAGCAACTTCAATAGTTGCATTAAAATCCCATAAAAGGCGTTACTTGTTTTTACAGGGAACTAAAACTCTAAATATTCATTATAAAAGTGAAGTAAGTCCATAGTCATTTTAATAGTGTAATTAATATAAATTTGTGTGTGTGTGTATGTGTTTAAATAGTTTATTTTGGTGTATTTAAAGGATTTTAATGATTCCGGGTGGAAGAGATTCTCAAGACCTAGCAGCATTTCTTCTTAAGCACTTAAAAACTCATGCGGCTTTAGAAAAGCATTAATAATGTCATTATGTATTCCGATTCTTGCACTAGACAAAACCGGAATATTCAGACATTTTTTTCCCCTCTTGGAGCTTGTACAAGACCCTGACACTAGTATTGACACCATAGATTACAAGTTCATGGTATCTGGACATTCTTATCTTCCAAATGATGGGAAATTTGGAATAATAGAGAGCGCTAGTCGCTGCCGTGAAAAATTTATAGCCCAGACCAATTGGTCGCTATTATAAAAACAGCTAAACGCAAAAAAAACTTATTTTGTTGTTACTGAAATGAAAAATAATTTTTAAAGTAATATTTAAGTACCACTAATTTTTAAGTACCACTGTCTTAGAAAATTCTATTACAAATAGATAAAAACAACTTGCGGTTATCATTTATGAAATTAGTTTTTCATTTATTAAATTAGTTTTATTTTGATTTTCTACGTTACTTCAAACTATTATATCTTTGATTTGTATTAATCAATAAAAAGAGAAAACATTGAATGAATGCCTGCCTATATATATTTTCCTACACTTTAATTCGCAAAAAGCTCGTTATTTTAAAATTCAGTTTCAAGGAGATAATTCACTTTTACAATGAGCGACACATATAGTAATGATTCTAAGTAATTACAATTTTTATACCAAATACACATTGTGAATAATTACTTGCTATACGAGTTGTTGGTCGTGCTTCTCATGTATATTTAGTTGAATTAGTATTTTTGAATACTAATTCACATCCAAACACTAAAATATATTTTTTTAATTACTCTAGTAATACATTTATTTTAATTAATCTACAATTAATCATTGCTATATTTAGATTATAAATGATACGTAAAGTATTGCACGAAAAACAATAACAAACAAATTGCAAATTTTCGGTGGCGCATCTTTTGTATGGAAAGGGGAATCATTCCTGTTTTATAATACAAAATTTGACCATAAAACTAGCAATAAGTAGAATAACACAATATAATATTAAGAAGATATAGGAAAATTTGGCATCATTTTCTCGAAATTAGATAAATATTATAAAAATGAGAAGTTGAATTGAAATTGAGAGAAAATATATTTATTGTATACTTTATACAACGGGCTATCGACCACGAGGTCCTTCTGCCCAAATTGTAATATAAACTTATTGTTTTCATTTCCAGATTTATACTCTCTCTCAAGAATACAGTACATTCCAAAAGTTTGAATATATTTAAGAAGAAAACTATTTTTATACTTTCATCATTTATTTTACGAAAATAGAGTTGCAACGTTTTCTAACTTTTCCGAGTATTTTTTATTATTTATGCATTAAGGGGCTATACCATGGGCGTCGCCAGGGGGGGTTTTGGGGGTTCAACCCCCATAATTCATTTTTATTAATCATTTTATAAATCATTTTTCATAACTACGCCATTTTGTTGTATCTTGGTATTTTTCGCAAATCATAGTTCATGGTACAGAAAATACCTTTTACCAGTTTAACGACAATTTTTTTTTCGGGTTAGCTACTCAATCGGCTTCAAGGAGGGGGGCAGTGGAGGAACTTTTTGCATAAGTCGCTTGGATGTTAATATTTTTCTATGAAAAAATTATGTAAATGAAGGCCAAATATTGCCAAATATGTTCTTAATATCCTGAAACATTTAATTGAGTACTTTTCTACCAAAAAAATCGCGAAAATCACCCAAATTTCCAGCCGTCACAGTGGTATAGACCCTTAAAAGTACTTTCTTGGCGCACATTTTTTAGTGCGAGAAATGCCACTTTTGGTTGTATTACCACATAACTTGGGTAATGCAATTCAATATCGCTAGGTTACATAAAAAAAAAACAATTATATAAAAAAATAAACACAGTCACGACCTCAATATTAAAAAAGTGACGTTAAAGTGACAGAATTTTTTTGTTCATTACAAAATAAAAATTAAAGAAAACGTTTTAAAATAAGTGTAAATTTTATGGTGATACCTAGGGTTTTTGCGTACCCGACTTTTTTTAATACGCGGGTAACGGGTATTATTTTTTCATATACCTGGGTATACGATGTTTTCTTTTATTACGAAAGAGTAAAGTAAGTCAATAAGTCTCCTTAACTTATAGTACAATTAATCACACAGTTAAACAGTCTTATTCTCATTAACTAATTTGGAACTAAAATAACTTTTTGATACAATACATTCTGTTATAAAATAACAAAAATATAATTAAATAAAATTTCTTCTCTGACAGTTCAAATCACAAGTGACAGTTCAAATCACACAGAGTTCTTGTTTTCTTCAGACAATCTTGTTTTCGTAAACTTTCTTATTATTAATTTCTTCTAAGAATAAACAATTTTAAAATAAATCTACTTAACATAAGTCAAGGATAATGAACTTAAAAATGGCGACATAACCAAACCTAACCTCAAGTTACTGCATTTTAAACAAATCTCAACGCCTTCTTTAGAGTTATTCTAATGGTTTATAGTGCAAATTTGCACTACAATAATATTATTTTTAAGGCGCTACTTCATAATAATTTTCCGAGAATTTTGATGAATTCTTTGATCAAAGTGGGTACCCGGGTACCCGGATCTGACAATGAAATAGTACCCGGGTACTAAAAATTTCATATACCCGGATCCGATACCCGGGTAGAAAACCCTATTGATACCGGAGACTGATGAGAGTTCTTATGACGAATCCACACCACCGGGGACAATTGAAAAAGCAAATTCTTCATTTTTTATTCCATTTTTTTTTATGGTCCCTGGATCCCTGGAATTGTCAATTGCCATCTCGAGCGAATTTCGCTCCCGTGTCCAATTAACAACTCACCGCCCTAGTTGCAAAACATACTATTATAGAAATCAAACCAAAATATGAAACTTTTATTCAGATATTTTTAAAAATAACCGCCTTTTGTTCAATGATTTCGGCGCAAATTTATGGCATTTTCGACAAGTTTTTTATAATGTTTGTAATTTGTATGTCCTGTGCGTCTATCAAGTAATTCCAAAGACTAGAAAGTCTCGTTGGTTTCAAATTCATCAGCTGGTATTGCGTGACGTTGCAGCGATTTTTACAAGTTTATCAACGCCTGCATAACTTAAAGTGACCACACGTCCCGATTTTGGCGGGCAGTCCCGATTTTTGGAAGCCTGTCCCGCGTCCCGCCGATTTTTAAAAATGTCCCGCTTTTTAGAAAATATCTACATTTCTTATTTTAAATGTGACATTTTGTTAAATTATCAGAATCTATTGCAGTATTCACTCGGATCAAAAATTTGACCGTGAAAGAAAATCATATTTTTTTTAAATAAATAATGTTCATCATCATCATAATGTTCAAATTATTGCAAGAAAAATATTAAGAAATTACTATGTTCTTTAATTCACTCATGACTTAAATAAATAAATACAATTATTACAAGTACGATTTGGTTTCCTGCACTTTCGTTCGATAAGTCCATACTGATGAAGCCAAAAGGTAGAAACACGTCTATGTTCATTATTATTATTTATCAGGTTATAGCATTTTTTAGCAACCCACATGGTCTTTCGTAGCACAAAAGTGCAGGAAACCAAATTGTACTTGTAATTATATTTATTTATTTTATAAGTCATGAGTGAATTAGAGAATATGATAATTTCTTAATTATTTTCTTGTAATATGGAAATTGATATAGTAATTTTTTCCCAATTATATATTCAAATTATTATTTTTTTAAATATTTTTATAGTTTCCAATAATTAATAATAGATACATTTTTGTATATTTATAGACATGTATATGAATATATACATTAAATTATTGGTCTGCTTTCATAACCAAATTATAATTCTTGTTTCATCCCATTTGTCCCGCTTTGTCTCAATGAAAATGTGATCATTTTAGCATAACTGCAACAATCCCACAAACTATCACGGCACCACCACCATATTCCACAGTAGCCAAAATACACTGAGGTTAGTTAATACCTCTCGCGGATGATTCCCAAAAGTTAAAACTCGTCACTCATCAATGCTTCTCTGTAAAATATTTGTGCCAAAATCAATGAACATTCGGATTTGTCACCCACTTTCTTTGACTACAGTTAAATGCAGATTTCGAGAAAACGGTATGATTGAATGTATAGCCGCCAAGCCGCTCATCATAACAAACAAAAGAAATTTGATTTTGCTAAAGAGCATGTTAACAGATGCTTTAGCAAAATCATTTTTTTTTCCATACGATGAACGACTTGACGTTCCATCATACCGTTTTCTCGAAACCTGCATTTGACTAGTCAAAGAAAGTGGACAAATTAAAATATTCATTAATTTCGGCACAAATATTTTACATTTCAATCGATCGACTTTGCTAATGGCATAAATCTTGTTGTCGACTCGCTGAATTGTTTTCCGTGGTCAATCGAACCTTTTTCTGTCAGCATTACCGCCTCTTTCGTGATACCGCGCTTTTGTTTTTGAAATGCACAGAACAAAACCTTGAATATTTCAGCGATGTCCCGGTATGAATTACCTTGAATTTGCAAAACAATGATTTACGCTGCCTTTTCTACAGACAATTCCTTTCGTTTTGCCATTTTTCATTGTGCGGAATTGATTTTCCATCAATACATGCACCAAAACACTTGCTCAATTGCCTAACATTGCTGTTAAGTAACTAAATTTATGATGTATCAATCGATTATCGAAATCATTAAAATAATAGGTGGTCATTTTTAAGAAAATCGGTTGAAGTAATACTTTCATATTTTGGTTGTTTGCAATTGCTTTTATTTTTATAAAATAATAATCTTAATTCAGATTAATCAAAGAATATTGAAAATATGTCGTACACACCAAAATTATGTAATTTGCTTAAAGTAATTTACTCGTACAAACTAAATTTAAAAAAAAAACTAGAGAAAATCGTTTTCTTCTTAGGTGTATTCAAACTTTTGGCCCACCTGTACTTAAAACATGAAAATTAAAATAAATATTAAAACAAAGGTTTTCAATGAAAAGTCTATAAAAAATCTTTTATGTGATTAGAAGACCTTAAAAATAAAGGCTTACGATATGTTTTCAATGTTTAGATATATGTACATATTTTCAAATTTTCAAATTTTCTTGCAATTTTCTTTCCTCAAAATAGACATTGGAATTGTAAAGGAATTTTATCCAGTCTAAAAATGCACGAGAATAGTATATTTTGTAACTACACCTGTGACACCTGTGTTGCAAACAATATTTTTTTTTTTACTGATTCGGGAGGGGATGTATCTTACAAGTTTGGGATCCAGGTGCCATCCAAAAAAAATCGAATCAAAAATGAAGAATTTGCTTTTTCACTTGTCTCAGGTGATGTGGATTCGTCATAAGAACTCTCCTCAGTCTCCGGTATCACTATAGAATTTAAACTCATTTTAAAACGTTTTCCTTAATTTTTATGTTGTAATGAAAAAAAAATGTCTGTCTCTTTCACGTCACTTGTTTAATATTGAGGTCTTGGTTGTGTTTATTTCAATTATTTAATTGTTTTTTTTTTAATGTAAACTAGCGATATTGAATATTTGCGTGCGTTACCCAAGTTATGTGGTAATACAACCAAAAGCGGCATTTCTCGTACTAAAAAGGGTGTGTCAAGATAGTACTTTTAATGCATGAGTAATAAACAAATACCGTAACAATTTTTAAAACTAATTCTCCGGAAATTTATTTGGGCTTTCAGTAGAAACAAGAGTTCTTTTTCTTCGAAATTGTATAAATTTGTAACAAAATCTTGCAATTTTCTTGTTAAGTAACTGTTTAGTAACTAAATGAAAATAATATAAACAATATATATATATATATATATATATATATATATATATATATATATATATATATATATATATAAACTAATTGTTAAGTAACTAAATTTATGGTATTGTGTCAATCGATTATTGAAATCATTACAGTAAAAGATAAAAATTAAAGAAAATCGTTATAAAAAAGTTAATGTAATACTTTCATTTTCTGGTTGTTTGCAATTGCCTTTATTTCCATAAAATACATTCAGAGAGAGAGAGAGAATATATTTATTGTATTTTTTATACAAAGGGCTATCGACCAACAAGGTGCTTCTGCCAAACATTCAGATTAATCAAAGAATATTGAAAAAATGTCGTACACACCAAAATTATGTAAATTGCTTAATGTAATTTGCTCGTACAAAATAAATAAATAAACTAGAAAAAATTGTTTTGTACAAAAAATGTATGTGTATTCAAACTTTTGGCCTGCCTCTACCCTACAACCGTTAAGGTCATTCTACCGGCCGGAGCGGCCAGACGCACTTTTAACTAATTATTACATATGGTTAGAATAGTATTTCGATGAAACGCCTTTTAGTAATCTCCTATTGCTATGGAAAGATATGAAATTAGTTTTTAAAAAATCATTATGCTTGAAAAAATTTCCGAATTTTTACATTTTTACAAAAAACTCCGACTCCTTCTACCGGCCACAGCCGATTCAGACCACGGATTAAGTTTAAAAACAAGACAAGCCCTTAGAATAGCTAAGAATATCACCTACTAATCAAGACGCAGTTTTTATGATAAAGATTATTGGGATATTGTTTACTGCTAGGCATCTGAAATCTTCCAATGCGAGTATTGACCGTCTATGGAGCAAAAAAATATAGACCACCAACCAATTTTTCGAGTAATTTTCTCTAAGAACAGATACCAAGAAATTTGTAAATTTAGTAGAGTTGATGATAAAGAATTAAAATCAAAACGGCGTGCTAAGGATAAACTTGTACCTATTAGAGAACTGTGGAATCTAATGAATCATAATTTAGGAAAATTCTACATGCCATCATGTAATCGGACTGTAGATGAGCAATTGTTCGGTTTTGACGGAAAATGTCCATGCATTCAAGTAATGCATTCCGTCAAACCAAAAAATATGGAATAAAAATATTTTGGCTAAACGATTCTGAAACAGGTTAACCATACAGAATAAACCACTAAAAGGAATTGAATATTTAGGAAAAGAGGGAAATCAACGTGCCACCAACCTGGGCGAAAATATCGTACAAGATTTATGGACTCTATATTACGGTACAAATAGAAACATCCCGTGCGACAATCGTTTTACTACCAAACAATTGGCTCTGAATTTGAAGAGTTCTGGTCTCACTATTACCGGAACAGTACGAAAAAATAAGGTATTTATCCGCCAACATTTTCAGGCGAAACGTTCTCGAGAACAATTTTCAACAATTGTTGGATTTACAAAAAGTCTCACCTTAGTGTCATACGTTAAAAAAAAGGAAACATCTGTGAATTTATTATCAACAATGGATCATAGTGACACGATCACGAAAAATAAGAGATAACCGGAAGTGATTATTGATGACGCCAAAACAGATTTTATGGACAAGATGATCGAAACTTATGCATGTAAAAGAAAGACAAATAGATGGAAATAAGGGTTTGAAGGAAAGTATTTATTCTTCCTCCAGAAAAGAAACGGCGTCATGTAATCATGTAATGTCATTTATGTGAAAGTAAAAGGACAGTATTCTAATATTGTATACATTGTAAAAAGAATACTTGTAATAGTCCTTCAAATATCAAATGCAATAAGTGTGTAGATTAATAGAAAAATTAAGTTATAAACTTGTTTATTTTTAAACACTGCGAAAAAATTGATTTATTTTGTGTTTATCGCACGTAATCTTATATTAAAAATATGCAGCTAACTTAATAATATGCAAATAATATGCAAGTAATAATAATATGCCAGTAATATGCAAATAAACATTTATTGCATAAAAATAGAATGCAAGAGAACCAAAAATCTAAGATGTAATTGAAAAATAATTTTATAATTACATTGCCATTGCACTAAATTGTCACCGGCCGTACAGGGCGGTAGACGTGGGATGGCTGACTACTTACTGGGTAGTATGACCTTAACGGTTAAAACATGTAAATAAAAACAAATATTGAAACAACGGTTTTCAATGAAAAGTACAATTTCATAAATTCGATATAAAAAATCTTTTCCGTGATTAGAAGACCTTAAAAATAACGGCTAATAATTTATAGCTAAATTACATGTCATATTGGTACTAGATTCAATACTTCGTAACACTACAATAATGTGTACTAGATACATAAATAAATAATATATTTTGTAACTAGGGCGAAAAGTTTTCAAATTTTCGCGAGAGCAAAATGTGGGCACGAACGAAGTGAATGCGAAAAATAATTTTATAATTCGCACGAGAAGGAAATTGACAATTTAGCCCGTGTTACAAACAATATTTTTTATTACTCATGCTAGGAGATGTATCTTACAAGTTTGGGATCCAGGGGCCATCCAAAAAAAATGGAATCAAATTTGCTTTTTCAATTGTCTCCGGTGGTGTGGATTCGTCATAAGAACTCTCCCCTGTCCTCTCACAATCAGTCTGTTTATAAACCATAGAATTTACACTCATTTTAAAACATTTTCTTTAATTTTCATTATTATTTTGTAATGAAAAAAAATCAGACATTTCAGGCCACTTTTTAATATCGCAGTCTTGATTGTTTTCATTTAATTTTTGTTTATTGGTTTATTTAAATGTAACCTAGTGATATTGAATATTTTCGTGCGTTACCCAGGTTATGTGGAAATACAACTAGATGTTACATTTTTCGTATTAAATAATCTCCGTCAAGAAGTACTTTTCGCGCATTTATAAAAAAAAATGTTTGCAATGTTTATAAATTTGATAAATCTGTAGAAAGTTTGCTAATTAACAGAATTTAATGAAATTTGCAACGTTTCTTAGTTTCATTATAAGCAACAAATTTGCAATGTTTGAATTTTTTAGATTAATAATTGCCAAAGTTATAAAAAATAATTTTACAACGTTTACAATTTTGATAAATCTGTAGAACGCTTGCTAATTAACAGAATTTAATGAAATTTTCAACGTTTCTTAGTTTCGTTATAAGCAACAAATTTTCAAAGTTTCAAGTTTTCGGATTAATAATTGTCAAAGTTACAAGAAATAATTTTGCAATGTTTAAAAATTTAACAAATCTGTAGAACTTTTGGTAATTTACAGAATTTAATGAAATTTGCAACGTTTCTAACCTAGCGATATTGAATATTTGCGTTCGTTACCCAGGTTATGTGGAAATAAAACGTGATGTGACATTTTTCGTATTAAATAATCTCCGTCAAGAAGTACTTTTCGCGCATGAGTAATAAAAATAATAATTTTGCAATGTTTAGAAATTTGATAAACCTGTAGAACGTTGGCTAATTAACAGAATTTAATGAAATTTGCAACGTTTCTTAAGATTCATTATAAGCAACAAATTTGCAAATGTTTCAAATTTTTTGATTAATTGCCAAAGTTACAAAAATTATTTTGCAATGTTCAGCAATTTGACAAATCTTTAGAAAGTTTGCTAATTAACAGAATTTAATGAAATTTGCAACGTTTCTTAGTTTCATTATAAGCCATAAATTTGCAAATGTTTTAATTTGTAGATTAATAATTGCCAAAGTTACAAAAAAATATTTTGCAATGGTTACAAATTTTACAAATCTCTAGAAAGTTTGCTAATTAGCAGAATTTAATGAAATTTGCTACATTTCTTAGTTTCATTATATGGCAAAAATTTACAAAGTTTGAATTTTTTAGATTAATAATTGCCAAAGTTACAAAAAATAATTTTGCAATGTTTACCAATTTGACAAATCTGTAGCACGTTTGTTAATTAACAGAATTTAATGAAATTTGAAACGTTTTTTAGTTTCATTATAAGCAAAAAATCTGTATGGTTTCAAATTTTTAGATTAATAATTGCCAAAGTTACAAAATGGTATATTGTGTAACTAGGGCGAAATGTTGTCAATTTTTCGCGAGAGCAAAATTCGCTCGAATAGAATTAATACTCCTTTTAAAACGTTTTCTTTAATTTTTATAATCATCTTGCAATTAAAAAAAATCTGATATTTCACGTCACTTACACAATATCGCAGTCTTCATTGTGTTGTTTGAATTTGTTTATTTTAATTTAACCTAGCGATATTGAATCTTATGCGCAGGTTATGTGGAAACACGAGATGTGACATTTCATAAATAAAAAAACAAATATCGTAATAATTTTTAAAAATAATTCTCCCGTAATATATTTGGGTTTTCAGAAGAAACAGGAGTTTTTTTTTTCTTCGAAATTATATAAATTTGTAAAAAAATCTTGCAATTTTCTTTACTCAAAATAGACAGTGGAATTGAAACGGAATTTTATCCAGTCTAAAAGTATACATTGTATACAAAGGTACAATTCTAAATATATGTATTTTTATGTTTTTTAATTCCAGAGAAAAAAACTTGCTTAGACTATCTTGCCGTAGTACCCAGTAATACCCAAAATAAAAATTATATAGAAAATAATTTAATACTCATAGATCTCATTTATAAAATTGTTAATTTAATAAATAATTAATTATTTGATAAATAATAATTTTGATAATATTTATAAAATTCAAAAATTGGTATTATAACGTAATGTATTATACACAGACGTAATGTATTTTAATTTATAAATCTAGAGTTGCAAAAGTTTGCATGCAGATAAGATAAAAATTACAGCATATTCATTACACTTCTCTCTCGTATAGGAAACAAGCACAAATAGTAAAAAAATTCTATACCAAGTAATTATTCCCAAGCTAGTAAGTGCTATAGTAATAAAAAAACAGTAGTTATTTAGAGTCGTTTAGCACACGTTATTCCTCTTGTAGTATATTTATGACTCACTGGAAAAATTACAAACACATTTTTAACCTACATGAAAAATCTATTGCAAAAAAATGATTGATCGTTTCAATAATTGTCATTTATGCACAAGCTTGTTTCTATAATTTAAGCGACACGCTTTTTGTAGAAAATTGAAATTTTATAGAACAGTAATTAATAGGTTTAAAACCATTTATAATTTCCCAAATGATAAAAGTAACCACCCAGGTATATTTTCACCCTATAGTTAAAACGTTATTATCCTAAGGGAAAGTTACGTAAATTATAAAAAAAAAAACAATATTTTACTGTAGGTACAATATTCAATTACTACTTCAAACAACATATTTCAAATAATTTTAGGATTTTAATAAAAAAAAGGAACCATAGTTGGGCAACTTACAATGTCTAATAATTATAGCTAACTGAAAAGTAGTTCCTGCTGATCCGTTCGATAATTACAGTATATAAGAATATTCCCAACCAATTTATCGTAAATACAAAATATATATAATTTTTAAATTATTAATTAAATTTTTAAAATATACAAATGAAAAATTTATAGATTACATTATAGATAATTCTTTATCATAAAAACAATACGCGTTTAGTTTAGATTTCTTCTTATTACCCAAAAAATAAAAATAAAAACATTACTGTTTATATCGGGAAAATATCGAGTTTATGATTAGTGAAACTAAATCGCGTGACAGTATGTATTAGATTAAATGTTTCATATTTAAAAAAATAAAAAAATGTTTCGTTCATATCTTGAACACGGTTATCAATCACTAAAGTGAATAACATTTTTTTTGTGTAAATATTTTACATTTTCTCCGAAATTATTTTTTAATGTTCATTTAATGGAACCAATATTTACTTAATAAAAATAGCAATAAAGTAAAAATTGGTTCAGAACCATTAGAGAAAAAAATATAAAATTTATTACTTTGCCTATTTTGCGTCTATAATGAAGTCAGTAAAGCACTCATATCGGTTCGTTAATAACTTCCTGAGTTTACGATGCAATATTCTTAATATGTATCGGCGATTTTTTTATTTAGAAATGGCATAAAAGATCACAAAATAGAAAAAATAGTATAAAAAACTCGTTCATAAGGCGTTTCTCACATTTGTCCATTTGAAAACTCCTCGCTACGCTCCTCGTTTTCTACACATGGACGCGTGCTGAAAAATCGCGCTTATTGAACTCGTTCTTTAATATACTATTATATCTCAGCGAGGTGCACAATCTTCTGTAATACCCTATTTGTAAAAGATGCGCACCATTTTTTTTTGGAAACTGCCTTACTTTATCTTGAAGTTCGTTGTCGTCTTCAAACCTTTTACAAATTGTCAAACTTTCGAAAAGCGTACTAGCCTATTCAACAGAAACGAAGACGACAAGACGTAAGCACTCAGGTTATTGCACTACAAAACCGCACACCTCAAATCAAACTGTAGCCTGGCTTCAAAAACGTAATTATGTATCCATCCAGATCATATCATTTCCGGACTTGGCTCCTTTTGATTTTCATTTCTTTGGAGGTTTGAAAACTTATTTGTCAGGTAAAAGGTTTGGTAAAAGGCGACGACGAACTTTAAGATGAAGTAAGGAATGCAGTTTTTTAGAAATTTGGAGCGCACCTAACGAAGAGAGAGGGTATAAGAAGCTTGTGCCTCGCTGGTATACGTGGCTTAACATTAGCGGCGATTATGTTGAAAAGTAGCTAACAGCTCACACTTTTAGTTAGTGTATTTTTGATTTCTATAAAAAGTAAAAAAGTAAAGTAGTCTGTTTGTAAGACTTTTTACGGTTAGTTAAACGCATGCGCGTCCGCCATGTTTAAAAGGCGGGAATATGAAAGCTAAGGACACATTTTATTTTCACTGGTTATACGTCAAAAAGTGTCCGCAAAACGTGGCGGAAATTGACGTATGCGTACAAAAATATTTCAACTATGAAAAGGTCTATTCATAAAAGTAATGAGATATTTCTAGTTAATTTATATTTTATTGTACATATAGTGGGTGTACTACCTAAACTGACCAAGTCAAAAATTTGCAAAAACGAAATAATGTGCCTAAGTCGTTTTATCGTCTGTTAAGCCAATACGTACCTAATCATAAGATTCTAACATAGGTCAAAAATGGTCTATTAGATCAAAATCTCTACAGTTAAAAGTGTCCGTGTTTAGTTAGTCATTTTTGCCAATTTTTAACTTTTGACTACTCACTTTTGGCAGTAAACCCACGATTTATGATTTATTTTGGTTCATTCCTAAAATCATGTCCTCCAGCGGTAGTGTGCGCTGGTGTCGTTATTTTCAATTTCGTACATGCGCATTACAATGGGAAACAGAGGTGTAGTGAAAATAAGTTGAATATATTTTGTGACGAGTAATAAAATATATTTTATATATTAAAATGGGTAAGGTAATCGCGTAATTCGCAGCAGCGTGAATTCTCGATCCAATATAGAACAATGTGGCAAGGACCGTTGCTTTAACCGCGGTTAGATTAGGTTGTCCGCCGCGAAGCGGGCAGATAAATCAAGACAACATACGCACGGCAGCGCGAATTCTCGATCCAATATAGAACAATGTGGCAAGGACCGTTGCTTTAACCCCGGTTAGATTAGGTTGTCCGCCGCGAAGCGAACAGCTAAATCAAGACAACATACGCGCGGCAGCGCGAATTCTCGATCCAATATAGAACAATGTGGCAAGGACCGTTGCTTTAACCCCGATTAGATTAGGTTGTCCGCCGCGAATCGAACAGATAAATCAAGACAACATACGCGCGGCAGCGCGAATTCTCGATCGAATATAGAACAATGTGGCAAGGACCGTTGGTCTAATTATAAATTACTACATTCAAACCAACCACCCTTCCTTACACTCCTTGTAACATTTTTGTGCATACCCACTTTCACCTTGCTTTTATAGCATCGCCATGCCCACCCATCCTTTAGACTTTTTGCTTTCACCAATTTCATATCATCTCCACACACAATACAAGCATACCTTTTCGCTAACAATCAATTTATTTTTTCGCAATTAATTTAACAATAGAAAATTTCATTTTAAAAGTATTAAAAATGTTCTAATTCAACTTTTGAAAATTAAGTTTTTTTTTTTAAATATAGTTAAACTTCGGGGTTATATTCTATAGTGTGTTCTCGCGCAACGCCACTGAGCTGCAACGTTGCATTTTCTGCCATGTACCAGAGGACATGATTTTAGGACTTTACCATTTATTTTATTGCATTTGGTATTATTTGAAATGGATAATTTATGAAATGTTACATAAAAGTAATTAAAATATATAGTTTTTAATTTACTCCTAGTTAATAATATTAATATTATATTTTGTAACAAGGGAGGTAAGTTGTCAATTTGACGCGAGAGATAAATTGGGCGGATAAATTTTACAATATCGCCCGTGTTACAAACAATATTTTCTATTATTCATGCGAGGGTATGTATCTTAGAAGTTTGGGATTCAGGGGTCATCCAAAAAAAGTGGAATCAAAAATGAAGAATTTGCTTTTTCAATTGGTGGTGTGGATTCGTCATAAGAATCTCCGGTATCACCATAGAATTTACAGTCATTTTAAGTCTCCGGTATCACCGTAGAATTTACACTAATTTTAAAACTTTTTCTTTGATTTTTATTATTATTTTGTATTGAAAAAAATGTCTGACACTTTCACGTCACTTTTTTAATATCGAGGTCTTGATTGTGACCTTATTTATTTATTTGTTTCTTTTTTAATGTAACCTAGCGATATTGCGTGCGTTGCCCAGGTTATGTGGAAATACGAGATGGCAATTTCTCGTATTAAAAAATGTTCGTCAAGATGTACTTTTCGCGCATGAGAAACAAAAAATAAGTTAAATATCATAAATTTCTCTACAATTACAAAATTAATTTTGACCAAAACTTTTGTAGAACTGCATTTAAAAAATAACATTCTTTTAAAAAAGTGTGTATTTCGATTTGGCAAATTAAAAATTAATTTTGTTTTAAATTAAAGTAGTTTATTAGTAATGAAGATTAATCACAGAAAATATCCAAGTAATTATAGAAATAAACTTCTTAATTTAAAGTAGTACTATAATTAATTACAGAAGAAATTACCCAAGAAATTCTAGATTTTTTTCTTAAACAAATATATAATATAAACAAAACAATACGTAACTAAAAAGACATAACTAATTGTAAAAATCAGTCAATCATAGTTAATTTTAGTTCTATCTTTTTAGCCATTTCTTTAGTTGTTTCCGGGATGCAATATATATTTTGAATATTTGTAAATAATAAACCTAATATTGACGATTATAAAGACATTTTACAAACGTATATATTAAATAAAAGTGAGAATACAATAAATTTGGGACTAGATAAGATTCAACTAACTTACGGAATAGTATATTTTGCAACTAGAGCGGTAAGTTATCAATTGGTCACGAGAGCGAAATTGTGCGCACGAACGAGTGCGCACATTCGCTCCAGAGGGCAATTGACAATACCGCCCTTGTTGCAAATAATATTTTTTATATTCAACTGAGGGGACGTATTTTACAAGATTGAGATCCAGGGGCCATCAAATAAAAAATAGAATCAAAAATGAAGAATTTGCTTTGTCTCCTCTTGAATTGTCTCCGGTGGTGTGGATTCGTCATAAGAACTCTCATCAGTCTCCGGTATCACTATAATTTACACTCATTTCAAAAAAGTTTTCTTTAATTATTATATTGTAATGAAAAAAAATTTCTCACTTTCACATCACTTTTTTAATATTATGACCTCAATATTTTTTGATTGTGTTTATTTTATTTAATTGTATTTTTAATGTAACTTAACGATATTGAATATTTGCGTGCGTTACTCAATTTATGTGGTAATACAGCCAAAAATGGCATTTTTCGCACTAAAAAACGTGCGCGAAGATAGTCCTTTTAACGCATGAGTAATAAAAAATAGCTAATAGGAATTTTATTTTAATTAAATAAGTATGTTGCAGTGAAGATTGAAAACAATCTTGTTCAACAAGAAAATTCTAAATAGTAAACCTAAAATACAGATTATATACAGGGTGTTAGGTAAACATGCAGAAAAAATTCAAGAGGTTATTCCTTGGCCAATTAGAATATTTTGTCTTATGATGAATTTCTGAAAAACCCTTTGTTACGAAGATACAGGGTGAACAAAATTTGCAATTGTAACAAAATTTTCAAAATTATACTGTACATGTAAAGTTGAGCAACTTTAATCTACAATAAATGTACGAAATGACTTCTTGCCGCCTGAATACAAGAATTCAATCTTCTCGCCATTGAGTGCCGAACTCCTTCAAACACACCAGAGTTGTCTCTAATTGAGTTGAGAACACCCACCAATTCCAAATCCGAATTCGCAATTCGTCAAAATAATCCAGGGGGTTTAAGTCTGGGGATCGAGAAGGCCATGCGTGTGGCCCACCTCGACCGATCCAGCGATCTCAGTATGTTTCTGTTAAAAAATCATTGGCAACCAAACTGAGTTTTGGTGGCGCATCAACGTGCATAAACCCACATTGCATTTTTTTTCGCCAATGGTACATCCTGCAGAAACTGGGACAGTGTTTTTTCCAAAAAGTTGTGATACATCTGGTCAGCAAGTCTAGCTGGTAGAAATAGTCACCCACAATTCCAATCCAAACATTTAAGGAGAACTGATTTTGAAATCGATCTTAACATACCTCATGTCGATCATTTTCTTCTGCCCACACATGGTTGTTGTGAATTTTCTATATTACATTTCTTGAGAAACTGGCTTCATCGGTAAAAGAATATGTAACAGAAATTGAGTAATTAGAACTAATTTTGCAAAAGCCATTCACATAACGCGTAGTGCCTGAACACAACAAAAATTTACCTTTCTCTATCATGTCCAGCACATTCTGTTCCAGTTGTACCATTCTTACAGTCTTTAATCTTCCATTTCAATTTATTTCAATGTGCCTGTTTCACGAAGACGTCGATGAATGTTTTAGAAGATTTTTCGATCGGGGATATTACGGCTAGGAAACCGTTCAATGTACAATCAATCGTCTAGCTTGTAATGAATTGCCATCAGCAAGTCCATACATAAAATGCAAGTCAGTCAGCGGCGTTCATATAAATGGTAGATGACTTCACTAACTATTACAGACACGTCAAACAAGGATTTTTCGGAAATCAACATGGAACAAAATATTCTTAGAATAGGCCAAGGAATAACCCCATGCATTTTTACAGCATGTTTATCTAACACCCTGTATAAAAATGTTGACATACAAAAGTATATTAGGTAAAAGTATGGAAATAAACAAGAATTTCGGGTATAGATTCAAAGATTTTAATAATTTACAGAATATATTACGCATGAATTTTGTACATTGCAGTGCTACTCCAGTGGAAAATTTGGACGAATTGAAAATTTGGATAATTACTGGTTGTAACTCAAATACTCTGGTGTGTTTGAAAGAGTTCGGCACTCAATGACGAGAAGATTAAATGCTTGTATTCAGGCTAGAGGGAACCATTTCGAAAATTTATTGTAGATTTAGCAACTTTACTATTGTACTTTTTGATAATATAATGTTGATACTATAGCAAATTCTGTTCAACTTGTATTTTCGAAACCAAGGGTTTTTCAGAAATCATTATAAGACAAAATATTCAAAATATTCTTAAAATAGACCAAGGAATAACCCCATGTTTTTTTGCCGCATGTTTACCTAACACCCTGTATAAAAATGTTAACATACAACAAATATATTGAATAAAAGTAAGGAAATCAACAAGAATTTTGGGACTAGATTCAAAGCTTCTAATGATTTAAAGAAAATATATCGCACAAAATGCATAAGCTTGCATAAAATATAATGAAACGAACGGAACAAAAAATAATATTTAAAATGTTATAATTTTAAATGTGTAATTAAAAGGATGGTTGCGATGTCGAATAACCAAGTTGTCATAGTTGACCAAATATCTACAGTCGAAACCGGAGTCTGTTAAGTTTGTTGATTAATATACGTTGTAATATATGTTGTTATAGGTTATATGTCGATTAAATATCGATTCCCATATACGCGACACTCAGCTACGCGACGTCGTGCGACATCGCCTGTCAAATAATGATTAATTACATTGTTTTAAATGGGCACGTCGCCTAGCCATAGTGAGAACGTGTCCATTTAAAACAATGTAATCATTATTTTACAGGCGATGTCGCATGACGTCGCGTAGCTGTGTCCCGTATATTAGAATCGGCGTTCACAAGTTATATAATATTTTCACAAAAATAGTGTTAAAAACATAGTGAATCATTTTGAATTGAATGACACTTGAAAATGACCTTCAACAGTCGAATCTCGAGTCGTGTAAAGTGTGTAGATTTTTGTATAACTTCACAAGTTATATCATTTTATTTTACAATTGGGAGTAAATATTTTGAATAACAATCATTAACCCCTTAACTTGTACGCTTGATTAAATTCGAGCGCGCTAAACAGGCCAAGCTGTGCCCACTCGAGATAATTCGAGCGGCGTTGTATTTTATGCTGCTACAATTTTTCCCACTCGAATATAATCGAGAATTGAAAATAACTTTGTTATGGCATTGTTCTATATTAAAATAAATAAAAAGTAATCTATCAGTCTAGCTATTAAAAAATATACAAAAAATAAATATTATTATATTTTATAAATCTATATTTTTTAGGTTTTAGTTTTTAGTAATGTACTGAAGAGGCCAAAAAAACTTAATAAATTCAATTATAAAAATAATAAACGTATAGGATGGTTACTACGTGTAATCCATACTTCCATAACTGCGACAGTTACTACGTGTAATACATACTTCCACTGAATTGAAAAATTCTCTACGTTTTAACCACACTTATTATGTAAAAATATATAATTTGTTATTTATAGTTATATAAATTTACACATTTAACACGATATGTTTCGACTGTAAAATCGTGAAATCGACTTGAAAATGACCTTCACCAGTCGAAACTCGGCTCCTATTAAATGTTTAAATTTATACAATCGTGAATAACAAATTATACAATATTTTTATATATTAAATGTGGTTAAAACATAGTGAATTTTTCGATACAGTGTAATAATAAATGAGATAATTTATATAGCAGAAGAAAAACAAACGGAACAGTTCGTGTATTATTTGTAAAAATTATTTATTTATAAACATTTTTATTTTATTTAAATTTTAAATATTAATGAAAAATGTATTTATGAAATCTGAAAAAATAGAATAAATTGAGTGATTTATATTTCTTATTGATTATCTTGAAGATGGGTTAGTGAAGAAGGGACAATCCATGTCAATTCAACATAGAAAAATACCATTTTCATCCTTACCAACTCAGATTTTCTTGTTATTTGTCACAGGTGTACTATTGGTATTGAAAAATATCAAATTTTACTGAGATGTGTCAACTCGTTTTTTAATTATAGTGCTGTAAAGTTCTCAAAAATGGGTGCAAAGACAGGGAACCTCAATTTTTTTTTACAGTTTTTTAACTGTTGCGGCAGCCTTTTTATTCCAGCTAGTGACCTGGAATTGGTGCCATTTTACTGCATTTTGCACGTCCTTTTCTATGATATACAACAATAAATAGTTTAATATATAAAATAAAATTACAAAACCTAATATAACATTTAAAATTTTCAAATTAATTCCATGAATACTTAATATAGTTGTAAATCACAAGACAAAATATAAATTTGGGCAATGGCTTCATTGTTATTATTTATATTGTTTATGTGTATTGTTTAACCAATAAGATAGGTTAGGTTTCAATATGAAAACTGATACATTGAGAATTTAGTTTTGTAATCCGTTAAAGAAAAGAAATCACATTGTCAGAGACTACAAGTTCAGAAGTTTGGGAAAAAGATCTAAATCTCCCGATAAGCTTAAATTAGCAGATATATCAGATTACGTCACTGTGCTCTATGAAACAAATTGGTGGCTTGGATATGTTTTACAGAAAAATGAAGAATTTGATGAAATCACATCGTTCTCATATCGAAGAAATGAGATATTATATGGGTCTCAGTAATGGATGTACTGATGAAAGTGAATCCTCTAACTCCCACTGGAAGAACCCATGTTCTACTTCAGTGGTGCGCAAACCGTGGGTCGCGACCCCTTGGGGGGCCGCGAGAAAAATTTTCGGGGTCGCTTAATTCAAATAAAAAATTTATTTACCAGTAAAATATTGAAATTATATTATTTATAAAAATAGAACTATATTTTTTACTAAAACAATTGTCTGTTTTAATATCTAATCAGAGCCGTAGCAACATTTTTGGGAAATATTTAAAGTAGATTTATAAATTAAATTAAGGAGATCCACATATGTAATTTACGAATTAATTTACGAGTTAATTCTAAATCACATATTTAAATTTAAGAGAAGCCTACAATTATTATATTACTATTTTACAGCCGCGTTCGGAAACCTGATGTGATGCCAATATGTTTTTGATAAGTATTGTGGCAGGTACACTATGTACTGCAAACACCAATGCGTTAAATGGAATGCGTATTTAGATAATTTTTCATTCTAGTTCATTAATTTTTATTTCATACGGAAATCTTTAAATTGTTTCGATCAAATATTTTGTAGCTATTTGTGTTTTTGAAATATTATATTATTGTTCCAATTGTATTTTATAATGTGTTTTATCGTGAATTATTTTACTCTTTTTTGACTCAGATGTTTTTAATAATGTTTTGCTATTTATTAAATACGAATTTAAATTTTGAGTTGTTAATCGAGAAGAACGTCCATTTTGCGTTATTTGCTCGAATAAATTAGCAAATGAACATTGAACTGGAAACCTTCTAAATTAATAAGATATTTGGAATGTAAACATAAAGAATTTGTAAATAAATCTCAAACCTTTTACAAACGACGGGCTAAGAGTTTGAAAAATCAAACTTATTATTAAAAACATATAAAACAATTCCTGAGAAGTGTTTACGGGCATTCTTAGAAATTTCATATTTAATAGGGAAAAATTTCAAACCACATAATTAGAGAATCCCCCATGTCTTCCTTCAGCAATTAAAATGACATCAATTATGCATAGAGAAAATCTGCATATACATAGAGAAAAATATGGTAACGATTTAAAAAGAATACCATAATCGAATTTACGTAATCTCGTCGAATTTACGCTATATCACGTAATATATAGAATCAGTTCTGTTAAATCTAATACAAAACTCTCCTGTGTTTGCACTACAACTTGACGAAACTATACTCATACCGGCGACAGAATGCATCTCGTGTCGACAAGTTTAGCATTGTTCTGCGCATACCCCCACTTTATTTCGAGTGCGCGGTATTTAGTTGTCTGTGTTTAAAAACTGACCCATATTTCTTAACTCAAAATAACCTGCGCGTACATCGGCGCATCCCTTGCCACTCATACCTCGGCAGAGTACAGCTACATTCTCTCGCCAGTTCGAGTATACTGACATTACTAAAATGTCGCAATTAATTGTTTATGTGAGATACGGTTTTAAAGAAGACATATCGGAAGATTTTTTATGTTGTAAAAAGTTAGAAAGAAGGACAAACGGAGAGAAAATATTTGAAATTATTAATACATACACTATGTTGCGGTTTGCACTGATGGTGCTGCAGCATTATTAGGTAGTAATAAAGGACTAAGAGGGTTAATAAAGAATATTGCTCCCCATATAGTATTCAACCATTGCATGATACATAGGCAAGCTCTAATTGCAAAAGATATTGACGAATAATGTCACAATATTACAGGATGTCATTACAGCATTTAATTACATTAAAAGCAACAGTCTAAACAGTCTCTTTTCAAAACTCTGTAATGAGATAGGTGTTCTGTTTATGAGACATTATTACTACATACCGAAGTCAGATGGCCCTCACGAGGCAAAATATTGCGACGTATTTTCGATTTGAGAAACGAGGCCTATTTTTTTGATAGAAAAAACACATTTTGGGAAGCTCATTCATTAATGAGGATTGGCTCGGAGAACTAAGTTAAATGGATGACATTTACGAAAAACTTATAAAAACGATTTCAATATGAGTCTACAGGGAGAGAGTACAAACATTTTAATATTAAGCAGTAAAATTTAAGCTTTTAGAAAGAAATTGATATTTTGGCAAGGAGTATTAAAAAAAAACACACAAATATGTTCCCGTGCTTTTCAGAATTTACTAAAGAAAATAATATAGATACTTGTCATTTAAAAAACCATTTACCGTCATTTGATAAAATTGAGAGAAAACTTAACGAAAAGGATCGAAAAATTTCCAGATAATGATTTATGTTGGATACATTTTCGTTTGATATTATTCATTCAAATATCTCTTTAGATGAAAAAGGATAGTTAATTGAAGTTTCAAGCGACGAAACACTGAGCATTCAATTGAATTCTCTGATTTGCCAAAAATTTTGGTTATCGATTGGAAACGAATATGTCGTTTTGAAAAGAAAGGCAATCAATATTTTAATTCAGTTTGCAGGATGACTTAAGGCTTGCGATTTCCAATATAAAACCGAACATGGAAGCAAGTATGAACTACTTGCCCTGAACTACTACCCATATTCATAATTCAATTCTTATGATGTAAAGTTTTTAAAAAATATTTTTCTTTATAAAAATATTTATAAATTTCCTAAAATAATGTGTTGTATTCAAACCTCTAATAAGGCAGAAAAAATAGATGTGTGTGAGGTGTTTTTAAAAGAGTGTCGATGAGTCCTCAAATTTTAATTTCTAAATAAAAATATACCTCTTCATACTAAGACTAGACTTCACTAATATCTGCGAATACATGTGATTCATTTTCTGAAGTTTTATGGTGTCACAACTTTTATAACATTTTTATAATGTGTTATAAGTTTGTGCGCTATTTTAAAAAGGCTCTATTTTAATTAATGATGTCACATACACTCCTTTTAAAACACCCTGTAAATACAAATCACAGAAAGAAAACAAATCACAGAAAGAATTTCATTTTACCTATGTTAACAATTAAAAAAGTGTCGATCCGGGGGTCGCGACAAAATTTTACACAAAATGGGTGGTCGTCCATGAAAAAAGTTTGCGCACCACTGTTCTACTTGAATGTGATATGTGTCAGACAAATGAGCCTCTTCAAACTTAAAATTATCAACCTGTTGATCATTTTAAGTTGAGAATGTTTCATTTGGCCTATTATATAGGATAATTTTTATTAATAGTAACTATGGTGATTTGTATATTTTCATTAATATGTCAATACAGCATTGTTGGATTATGAATATGGAGTAGAATTAATGGAAATGGAAGTTCAATTTTCAATTTTCTTAACAATGAAGCCATCCATTGCCCAAATTTATATTTTAACCTGTGGTTTACAACAATACTAGCTAGTCATGGAATTAATTTGAAAGTTTTAAAATATGTACTTTCTGAAAAAAATTGAATTAAGTGGGTTTTAAGAATTTTTTTTCATAGCTTAAGCTATATAGTGTTGTAAATCATAGGAAAGAGCATGAAAAATGCTGTAAAATACCACCAATTCTAGGTCTCTAGCTGAATTAGGAAAGATTCTGCAGTAATTCAAAAAGTTATTGTTCCTTGTTTTTGGGTCAATTTATGTGAACTTTACAGCAATGTAATTTAAAAATGAGTTGACACATAAAATTTCATATTTTGTCAAAGTCTATACTAATCTTCAAAGGAAAATCTAAGATTGTGAGGTTTAGACCCTGTGTTGAGTTGATGTGAAATGAAATGACCCAGAAGTATAAATACCAGTAGGTAAAATGGCTATTTTAAGCACGAAACAAATATGTAAAAAACAATTTTTATAAATAGGATTAATTAATGTTTATTTTTGTAACTATTTTCACCAATATTCAAAAATATTTAATATTTGACAGACTATTAAAACAAAGAAATCGAAAAAGTAAATATTTATAATAGATAAAATTGTTTAATTCTACTTGCAAAGGATCCAAAAAAAAATGTTTATAAAACACAACTTTATTTATGTTAGTTATGTTGAAGATAGTAGAGTGAAGTATAAACAGTAAATATTATACTGAAGAAAAGTGCAAAAACAAGTCTCAATTATTTAAAATAATTCTATTAAATGATTATTTATATATTGTTGAGTTTGAAGATTATTTGAATATTATTAAATAGTAACATTTGGTTGTTATTAATGTTAATAATGTAATTAATGTTAATGGTTATTATTAAATAATAACAAATGTTACTATCTATTAAATGAGATTAATTTCATTTATGTAATTTAAGTAATTGATTATTTAGGTTATGTTGTGTGTTATGAATCATAACTTATCATTAATCGCGGACTGTTACATACGTGTGTGTTAATGTATTTACATAGTCCACGAACTGTACAATAATTGGCATTTACAATAGTGGTCGTAGATAAAATATGAAAAGGGGTTTTAAATTTTTTTTTCTTAACTTAACCTATAAAATGTTGTAAATCATAGGAAATTCATTTCATAGGAAAGGGCATGAACAATTCTGTAAAATGCCACCAATTCTAGGTCTCTAGCTCAATTAGGAAAGATTCTACAGCAATTCAAAAAGTTGTTGTTCCCCGTTTTTTGGATCCATTTATGAGAACTTTACAGCTTTGTAAATCAAAAACAATTCGACATATTTCAGTAAAATTTCATATTTTTCCAAGTCTGTAGAAATAGTACACCTGTACGAAATTCCAGGAAAATCTAAGACAGTGAGGTTTAGACCCTGGGTTAAGTTGATGTGGAATTACCCTGAATTGAAAAATTCACTACGTTTTAACAACACTTATTATGTAAAAATATTATATACTTTGTTATTCACAGTTATATAAATTTAAACATGTAACACGTCATGAGTTTCGACTGGAGAAATCGACTTGAAAATGACATCGACCAGTCGAAACTCGAGTTGCATTAAATGTTTAAATTTATATAACCGTGAATAACAAATTATACCATATTTTTACATATTAAATGTGGTTAAAACATAGTGAATTTTTCAATTCAGTGTAATAATAAATGAGATAATTTATATAGCAGAAGAAAAACAAACGGAACAGTTCGTGTATTATTTGTAAAAATTATTGGTTTATAAACATTTTCAAATATGACTAATTTAAATAAAATAAATTTTATATTTTAAATATTAATGAAAAATGTATTTATGAAATCTGAAAAAATTGATTAAATTGAGTGATTTATATTTCTTATTGATTATCTTGAATATGGGATAGTGAAGAAGGTCATTCCATGTCAATTCAACACAGAAAAATACCATTTTCATCCTTACCATCTCAGATTTTCTTGTTATTTGTCACAGGTGTACTATTGGTATTGAAAAATATTAAATTTTACTGAGATTTTTAATTATAGTGCTGTAATTAATTATAGTGCTGTAAAGTTCTCATAAATGGGTGTAAAAACAGAGAAACCCCAATAAAAAGAGTTTTTGAACTGTTGCAGCAGCTAGAGACCTGGAAGTGCCATTTTACTGCATTTTTCACGCTTTTCTATGATATACAACACTATATACAGTCAAACTTCCCTAAGTCGAATTGCCATAGTTCATGAAAAAAAATTAGGGTTATAGAAGATTGGAGTTATAGAAATACATAACTATAAAAGGAGTAAAATACACTATACACAAATTATACAAATTAAATTCATATGTATATATTTATAAACAAAAAAGAAATATGTATAGATTATTAATATGATGTTATACAATTATAATTATAATTCAATATAAATAATTTTAATTAATTATATTTTTAAAAAAGTCAGTAATTTCTAATTGTTTTCCATAATACAGAGCACCTAGTGGGTGATCTTCGATTATATCGTCTCTTTTTGGATTACCGCTTCTCGGGAGAATAATATCCTGTTGGTAAATATCCTGAATAATATCCTGTTGGTAAACACCCGTTGGTAAATTCTATGTTTTGCTTTATTGGAGTTTTTGGTGATCATAAAATATGAAAAATAAAATGTTTGATAATCTGCCCGAGGATTACACTATCGACGGTTTATGGTAGGCAATATCCGGTATCATAAATTTTGTGAATATTTTGTATGTAAAATTTTACCATTGTACAAATTTTTACTACGAGTTATGGAAAAATTCGAGTTAAGGAAGTTAAATGATATGTAAAATGCTATCTAAACGTATGAATTTCTAAATATATTCGAGTTATAGAAAAATTGTAGTTACAGAAGTTCGAGTTATGGAAGTTCGACTGTAGTTTAATATATGAAAAAAAATTACAAAACCTATATTTTTTTTCCAGAAAGTACATATTTTAAAATTTTCAAATTAATTTCATGAATACTTAGTACAGTTGTAAATTACAAGACAAAATATAAATTTGGGCAATGGCTTCATTGTTATTATTTATACTGTTTCACCAATAAGTTAGGTTAGGTTTCAATATGAAAACTGATACATTGAGAATTCAGTTTTGTAATCCGTTAAAGAAAACAAATCACTTTGTCAGAGACTACAAGTTCAGAAGTTTGGGAAAAAGATCTAAATCTCCCGATAAGCTTAAATTAGCAGATACAGTCGAAACTCGAACATTTTCCATAAATACTTAGTATTGTTGTAAATCACAAGACAAAATATAAATTTGGCAATGGCTTCATTGTTATTATTTATATTTCTTCTTCTATAACTTTTCAAATTTTCTATAACTCGAACTTTTTTAGAAATTCATACGTTTAGATAGCATTTTGCATATAAATTTATTAATTTCCATAACTCCATATCTATAATTCCATAACTCGAATTTTCCTTAACTCGATTTTTCCATAACTCGTAGTAAAAATGTGTACAATGGTAAAATGTTACAAAGAAAATAATCTCTACAACTCCAATTTTTTAATCGCTGAGTACATTCCAAAATTTATGGTGCCGGATATTGCCTATCATAAACCGTATCCTATTTGTTATAGTAAAAGCTAATTAGTCTTGTCTGTCTAGTCTTGTCTGTCTAGTCTTGTCTGTCTAGTCTTGTCTGTCTAGTCTTGTCTGTCTAGTCTTGTCTGTCAAGTCTTGTCTGTCTAGTCTTGTCTGTCTAGTCTTGTCTGTCTAGTCTTGTCTGTCTAGTCTTGTCTGTCTAGTCTTGTCTGTCTAGTCTTGTCTGTCTAGTCTTGTCTGTCTAGTCTTGTCTGTCTAGTGTTGTCTGTCTAGTCTTGTCTGTCTAGTCTTGTCTGTCTAGTCTTGTCTGTCTAGTCTTGTCTGTCTAGTCTTGTCTGTCTAGTCTGTCTAGTCTTGTCTGTCTAGTCTTGTCTGTCTAGTCTTGTCTGTCTAGTCTTGTCTGTCTAGTCTTGTCTGTCTAGTCTTGTCTGTCTAGTCTTGTCTGTCTAGTCTTGTCTGTCTAGTCTTGTCTGTCTAGTCTTGTCTGTCTAGTCTTGTCTGTCTAGTCTTGTCTGTCTAGTCTTGTCTGTCTAGTCTTGTCTGTCTAGTCTTGTCTGTCTAGTCTTGTCTGTCTAGTCTTGTCTGTCTAGTCTTGTCTGTCTAGTCTTGTCTGTCTAGTCTTGTCTGTCTAGTCTTGTCTGTCTAGTCTTGTCTGTCTAGTCTTGTCTGTCTAGTCTTGTCTGTCTAGACTTGTCTGTCTAGTCTTGTCTGTCTAGTCTTGTCTGTCTAGTCTTGTCTGTCTAGTCTTGTCTGTCTAGTCTTGTCTGTCTAGTCTTGTCTGTCTAGTCTTGTCTGTCTAGTCTTGTCTGTCTAGTCTTGTCTGTCTAGTCTTGTCTGTCTAGTCTTGTCTGTCTAGTCTTGTCTGTCTAGTCTTGTCTGTCTAGTCTTGTCTGTCTAGTCTTGTCTGTCTAGTCTTGTCTGTCTAGTCTTGTCTGTCTAGTCTTGTCTGTCTAGTCTTGTCTGTCTAGTCTTGTCTGTCTAGTCTTGTCTGTCTAGTCTTGTCTGTCTAGTCTTGTCTGTCTAGTCTTGTCTGTCTAGTCTTGTCTGTCTAGTCTTGTCTGTCTAGTCTTGTCTGTCTAGTCTTGTCTGTCTAGTCTTGTCTGTCTAGTCTTGTCTGTCTAGTCTTGTCTGTCTAGTCTTGTCTGTCTAGTCTTGTCTGTCTAGTCTTGTCTGTCTAGTCTTGTCTGTCTAGTCTTGTCTGTCTAGTCTTGTCTGTCTAGTCTTGTCTGTCTAGTCTTGTCTGTCTAGTCTTGTCTGTCTAGTCTTGTCTGTCTAGTCTTGTCTGTCTAGTCTTGTCTGTCTAGTCTTGTCTGTCTAGTCTTGTCTGTCTAGTCTTGTCTGTCTAGTCTTGTCTGTCTAGTCTTGTCTGTCTAGTCTTGTCTGTCTAGTCTTGTCTGTCTAGTCTTGTCTGTCTAGTCTTGTCTGTCTAGTCTTGTCTGTCTAGTCTTGTCTGTCTAGTCTTGTCTGTCTAGTCTTGTCTGTCTAGTCTTGTCTGTCTAGTCTTGTCTGTCTAGTCTTGTCTGTCTAGTCTTGTCTGTCTAGTCTTGTCTGTCTGTCCTCCTCGGTGGTGTAGTTGACAACATACCCGCCTTTCAATGCGGGAGACCCGGGTTCGAATCCTGGTCGGGGAGACAACAACTAGGGTGGTTTTTCAGAAAACCGTCCGCGCTGCCCACCCTGAATGAATGCAGAATATGCGATACCAGGGTGGCGCATACTAAAAGCCAAGGTGGAATAGGAGGTTTAGTGAGAGAGTCTTGTCTGTCTAGTCTTGTCTGTCTAGTCTTGTCTGTCTAGTCTTGTCCGTCTAGTCTTGTCTGTCTAGTCTTGTCTGTCTAGTCTTGTCTGTCTAGTCTTGTCTGTCAATGCGGGAGACCCGGGTTCGAATCCTGGTCGGGGAGGCGACAACTAGGGCGGTTTTCATTAACCGTCCGGGCTGCCCACCCTGAATGAATGCAATATATGCGATACCGGGGTGGCGCATACTAAAAGCCAAGGTGGAATAGGGGAGTCTTGTCTGTCTAGTCTTGTCTGTCTAGTCTTGTCTGTCTAGTCTTGTCTGTCTAGTCTTGTCTGTCTAGTCTTGTCTGTCTAGTCTTGTCTGTCTAGTCTTGTCTGTCTAGTCTTGTCTGTCTAGTCTTGTCTGTCTAGTCTTGTCTGTCTAGTCTTGTCTGTCTAGTCTTGTCTGTCTAGTCTTGTCTGTCTAGTCTTGTCTGTCTAGTCTTGTCGGTCTAGTCTTGTCTGTCTAGTCTTGTCTGTCTAGTCTTGTCTGTCTAGTCTTGTCTGTCTAGTCTTGTCTGTCTAGTCTTGTCTGTCTAGTCTTGTCTGTCTAGTCTTGTCTGTTTAGTCTTGTATATTCTTGTTTATATATTAATGAAATGTTAGAGTTTAAACTCATTCTTTCTTCTTACCTCTGCAGTTACCATTGCAAATATGAGTGAAGAAAACTCAATACGATGTCGTTATCTGACAAAGTGAGGTTGATAAGTGAAGTATACCTAAGAAGACAGAGTTGGCTGAGAGTCCCTTCTTCAGGCGAAGTGTACTACTATTATCTACTTTGGAGAACTTTGTAGATAGAGAATTTTTTAATGAAAAAAAAATTAAAATTACCGACTTTATTATTTCAAAAAATAATATATTAATTATAATTATTTTTAATTAATTATAATTATATAACATTATATTAATAATGTATATTATTTGTTTTGTTTATAAATAAATACATATGTTATATTATGTTATATTATACATATGTTATATTATGTTATATTTACTTTGAACAAATTGTGTAAAGTGAATTTTGCTCATTTTGCAATTATGTATTTCTCTAACTCGAATTTTCTATAACTCCAATTTTTTTCGTGAATTATGGTAACTCGACTTAAGGAAGTTCGACTGTATATCAGATTACATCACTGTGCTCTATGAAACAAATTGGTGGCTTGGATATGTTTAACAGAAAAATGAATAACTTAATGAAGTAAAAATAACTTTTCTTCAACCAGCTGGACTCTCTACATCGTTCTCATATCGAAGAAATGATGATATTCTGTGGGTCTCAGTAATTGATGCACTGATGAAAGTGAATCCCCACTCCCACTGGAAGAACCCACATTTCTACATGAACGTGATATGTGCCAGACAAATGAAGCCTTTTCAAACTTAAAATTATAGACCTGTTGATCATTTTACGATTGAGAAGGCTTAATTTGGCCTATTATTTAATAGGATAATTTTCATTAATAGTAACTATAGTAACTTTTGTTTATTTTCATTAATATGTCAATATAGCACTGTTGGATTATGAATATGGAGTAGAATAATTAATGGGAATGGAAGTTCAATTTTCAATTTTCTTAACAATGAAGCCATCCATTGCCCAGATTTATATTTTGACCTGTGGTTTACAACAATACTAGCTAGTCATGGAATTAATTTGAAAGTTTTAAAATATGTACTTTCTGAAAAAAAAATTGAATCAAAATTGAATTAAATGGGTTTTAAGATTTTTTTTTCTTAACTTAAGCTATATAGTGTTGTAAATCATACGAAAGAGCATGAAAAATGCTGTAAAATGCCACCACTTCCAGGTCTCTAGCTCAATTAGGGAAGATTCTACAGTAATTCAAAAAGCTCTTGTTCCTTGTTTTTGGGTCAATTTATGTGAACTTTACAGCTCTGTAATTAAAAAACGAGTTGACATCTCAATAAAATTTCATATTTTGTCAAAATCTATACTAATCTCCAAAGGAAAATCTAAGATTGTGAGGTTTAGACCCTGTGGTGAGTTGATGTGGAATGAAATGACCCAGAAGTATAAATACCAGTAGGTAAAATGGCTATTTTAAGCAAGAAACAAATATGCAAAACAATTTTAATAAATAAGATTAAATAATGTTTATTTTTGTAACTATTTTTACCAATATTCAAAAATATTCAATATTTGACGGACTTTATTAAAACAAAGAAATCGAAAAAGTAAATATTTATGGTAATAGATAAAATTGTTTAATTCTACTTGCAAAGGATCCAAAAAAAATGTTTATAAAGCACAACTTTATTTATGTTAGTTATGTTGAAGATAGTAGAGTATAAACAGTAAATATTATACTGAAGAAAAGTGCAATAACAAGTCTCAATTATTTAAAATAATTCTATTAAATGATTATTTATATATTGTTGAGTTTGAAGATTTTGATATTAATAAATAGTGACATTTGGTTGTTAATAATGTAATTAATGTTAATGGTTATTATTAAATAGTAACAAATGTAATTGAAATGTTTCATTTATGTAATTGAAGTAATTGATTATTTAGGTTATGTTTGAGCACATTATTTACAAAATACATTCGGCGTAAATCGAAAAAATAGATAAAACTGCGTAATTTTCCTTGCAAAAGGATGCAAAAATCTTTGCAAAACAAAACATTGTATATTTTCGTAATTTATATATAGTAATATTATACAAAATAAGAATGTAAAAAATAAAGTTTAATTGTATAAAATAATTCTATAAACATAGATTATTGTTAATTCATTAATTTATGTAACTTTTTAGGTTATGTTTGAGCGAATATTTGTAAATATTTTCGTTGCTATTAAAGAATGTTATTAAAGCTACACAATAAACACTAAAATTGATATTCTTGATAATTGATAAAATTGTTAAATTTTACTATTAAAGGGGGGCAAAAAAGTGCAGTTTTTAAATTAAAACATTGTTTATGTTGGTTATGTTGAAGATGTGGAGAGTGAAGGAGTATTAATAGTGGTATGTGGAGTATAAAAACGAGTTTGTGGAACGATGTTATCAATGAAAATGAATTAGGTTGTTGTAAAAGAGAAGTCGTTTTGTTTGTATTTAGTAGTAATAGTAGATGTTAGCATTGCACCGTATTGTGTAAATAAAAACACGTTGACAGGTCGAGACTGACATTCGTGCAGAGTTAAATTTGAATATCACACGTAATTATGAAATTCCTCGTGGAATTTGAGTGTTTATTTGTTATAGAAACGTTTTGAAATATTGATATGCCGGTTGCGCATGTAACCGCGAACGCAAATCAAGATGGACGTCAAACAGTGTATGCTAGGAGTGATTTAGAATGTCATAAACTTACACATTCCTCCTCTTTTTCCATTCCCGATGGCATTTGAGGAACTGCCCGATTAATCGCTGAATAATCAGGAAGATCTGGAAGTTCCTCAGCCATGTAAATGGGCATAGGTTTGCTTGCATCGAGGGCCCTCGCCCTAAATGAAAGCTTGGACATCTTTGTTGACAGGAGAAAAGAGACGACAAGGCCAACATAAAATGATCCTTAATAAGGACTTTCCCGGGATTCGGGCCGTCCAAGACGGACACTAAACGATACTTGGCGTTCTCTAGTACGTTCCCATTGTTTTTGTTTACACTCACTCAGTCACAAATACAGTAAAACAACTTTGAAACTTTCCATGTTGAGCGTGTATTACAGAAAGCCATCATGGCGGCTCTGCCATGAAACCATTTACTAGGAACATGCAGTGCGCGGGAAGCGAACACGCACTGACTAACGCAGTACTCATTCATGCCGACCACTACGATAACTAACATTTTCGCCATAACAACACAAACCGAACAACATTTTGACACTAATTTTTTTAAGTAAACAACACTAAACCTTCAAATTACACCAAACATTCTAAAAAGACCTTTATTTTCATACTGACTGAAACTCTTTTGACCAACATACTATCCACACTCGTATCCCTCACGACAACAACCGAACATAAATAAATCGCCAAAACACCAACAATTAACAACTTCCAGCTACTTAAAACACTCCTCATCTATCCCTTAAACAATTCCCTCGATATATCTTCCTACAACTATCGCTGTCATTGCGTATTTCCCTTTTAATTTGTAAATTATCACTTCACTACTATCAGGTGGTGGGGACGGCTGTGTTTCGGGTAATTCCCGTTCTCGAAATCGTAGCGCTGTTAACCAGGAAGTGACGGCGTTTTACACGTGGAGCTATAAACGGCCTCGCCTAGTGCGCGACATCTAACGGAAAACATTTCACAAATTTATTCAAATAAAAATCGGTATTTATAAATATTTATAATACCAGAAGAATTTAAAGAAAATAATGTTTGCGAATAGTTTTGCGAATTGGATATCATAAATGGAATTACGTTTTTATTGTTTTAAGGTTTACAAATACGCACATAATTTCAATATTTTTTATAATCTTCAAACAGGAAAAACATAATACTTCAATATTTAAATTATAACATTGTAAAGTTTTCTTTTATTTCCTAGGAAATAAAATTTTATTATTTATTCAATATTTGGTTCCAATTGTCTACAAAATAAATATGTAAAAATGTATTTAAATTGTTTTTAATTATGTTATTAATATTTATTAAAGTAACATTAAACTAGACCAAGGGTCGGCAACCTTAACATAATCAAATAACAATTATTTACAAGGAAACAACTATAGAAAGATGCCAATATACGGTACTATTATGAGTAGATTTGTATTGCTTGAATTAATATGTACTTCGTTTCTTATGTTGTGTACGTACTTGTACTGTTTGTGATAAATAATTATAAGAATTATCGAAATTATCTAACAGATATGTAATGAAACAATTATAAGCAAAAGGAAATTAATTACGACAAGGCGACAGCCTCAGTTTATTACTCTTTTAGTTTATTACTCTTCAATATCATAATGGACCGAATAATAGAGCAAGTGCGTAAGGTAAACTATGGATACAAGATGGGAAAACAACAACTTAAGATTAACTGCTATGCTGGCGACGCAACGCTATTCGCTAACAGAGGTCTTCTCTGGACTCAGAGAGTCCGTCTGGACTACAACGGCCCTTACAGGCATTCAACAAAGAAGCTACAAATATTAATATGGAAATAACAACCACCAAAACAAAGAGCATGGTAATTGCCAGGGAACCATGCAGATTCAAGCTAGAACAAACAACAAAATAATAGAACAGATCTTCGAGTTTAACTACCTGGGAAAAACAATATCACCTTGCGGTGACCTCAAGAATGTCATACGAAACCATATTAACAAGTCAGCCAGAATAGCAGGAGCCTTGAGAACAACTATCTGGAAAAATGCATGCATATTAATTACAACCAAAGTCAAAAAAAACCAAAAGGATGGCGCGTTCCAATGAAATGAGAGTACTAAGACCAATAGCGGGAAACACACCCAGAGACCTAAGGAGTAAAGAAATTCGGGAAAAATGCGAGACAGAAGACGTGTTGAGGTGGACACGTGCGCGAAGGCGCTTCTGGACTGAACACATATCTAGGATGGAAGATCACAGACTAGCAAAAATCGCGCGAGACGGAAAACCAGCATCATGTCAACCAACAGGACGACCACCAAAGAGATGGAAGGACAGCTGGTTGTCTGAATCTCAAGAGCATGTGCAATTAGCATGGGAAAAAACAAGCCTTTGGGCTTCCGGAAAGAAGAAGAAAAAGGGAAATTAATTTGGATATCTCGTAATAAAAATTATACTCTGATTCAGTATTATTGAAATTTGATCGATGCTAACATTGTAAAAATTCTGACTGGATCTTTGAAATCCAAGAAAAGTTCGAAACTTGTTACGTTTAACGCACATTCTATGGAGTTACTTGTATAAGAAAGTTTTATAAACTAACAAACTCTATGATATTAAAATTGTGATACTAATTGTATTGTAAAATTGTTTGTACAAGTTTGTGACACTGAACAAACAACCTCATATGAAGAATGTGAATTGTCAGTATCACAAGTTGATGTACTTACTATCACAATTATGGTTTCACAAGCTTGTAAAACGTTTCTTGGAGCAGCAATTGTACCGTGCGTCAATAGAAACCATCATAGCCAGAAGGAAGTTTGACGGAACGCTCTGTGAAATCGTACAGGGGGCCTCAAAGTAAAATATATAACGTCTCCATATGGAGACTCAGATTCTTCTAAGAGAGTTTTAAATAGGCGGTGATTGACAGCATGTTTCCCTATAAAATTAAAAGTATTAATAGCATAATTCATAACAATATTCATTTTTAACACGAGCTGTAAAATTTTTCTGGTGAATATTACAATAATAATGATGTAATTTATCGGTATACTCTGACAATACCGATCAATAACATCATCTTTCTTGTTTTTTTTTAAAAATGTATTAACACTTATTTGTAGCCCATCTTAGATGGAGCATCGTCTCTATTTACTCCTACCAAATTTTTCCAATTAATAATGTTCAATGTCCAATCAAAAGCATGCTCCACCGCGGAAAATATATCACATCCCCTTGTACGGGTTTTTTTAGATTCCCATTGACAATAACTCTTCTAAAATCATAAAATTTCAGTAACTCCACGAATAAATATTAAGAGTTGTGCCGAATCGCATATATCGATACTTTCGTCCAAAGCAATGGAAAAAGCAGCAAAAACGATTTTGAAATATCTTGTAACTGTTGTAAAACATCCTCATCAATATCTTCTATTTTAGGAGAAGTGGTCATTTTCGAGCAACTAATATCATTGAATAAAGACTTTTTATCTGGGCGCACTATGTCGACAACTTTTAACATACAACTTCTCCTTCAGAAAAAATCTCCTTCTAAAAATGGTTTACTATTTTTGGCAATTTCTTGCGGAATAACATAGCTAGCCAAAACGTAGGATTCATTTTGTTTAACCAGATTTTTCAACATCAATTTCTGATCACTGAAGGACTTTCTTAGTTCGTAGTGTCGTTCTATATCTGTGGGAAACACTTTCTTAACGTTATAAAAATTTATTTAAAGGGCTGAAAAATCGCACCCATATTTTATTGTATTTTATTCGTAATATTTTATTATCTATTTTACTGTTTATTTATTTTTTATTATTTTAATAAAAATATAAATCATGTCATTGACATCGCGGGCCACATTAACAAGGTTCGCGGGCCACATTTTGCCCGCGGGCCGGACTTTAGGAAGCCCTGGTCTAAATCATCCGTGGCGTCCATATCACTATCAGAGAGAACATCATATTTAGCACGTTTTCTTCTTGTATTAGCTAAATATAAATGATATGCACCTGACTGTCTCTATTCTCTCAACTCCTCTCTGTACTTTCGTTTGTCTTCTTCTGCTTTTTCTAAGTATGGATTTTAATCTTCAAGACTCAAGCTGCTCGATTTATTCCAAATTAATTTTGTTATTTCGTGAAATGGTAGGGCAATATTTGGAAAACGAATCAAGTAGTGACGAAGATATTTATGGAGCGGTGAACGAGAATGAGCCAGAACGCGTTAATTTTTGACATCATAACCTTCCCCATGTATCAGAAACGTCGCCAACATAGTCAACGATGTAAGAAACCAAGCGCAAATTATCAGAAATGATACTTCCACGGATATTGAGCTACTGGGATTATTGAGTCAACAGCAAGATGCTATAGTATGCAAGGAGCGCTGGCCGTATAAAAAAATATTAATATGGGATTTAACCAGACTCCAAAAACATTTATGGAAGAAAAGAGAGGGCAAACGAGGTTGTGTAGTTTTGTACATAATTCCACAAAGAAGCCAAATGAAAATACGTTCATAAACGATCCGCCATTGGGCCAAGAACATAAAGGGATTCACTGGCGGATCCAGGGGGGGGGGGGGCTAAGAGTCTCAAGCACCCCCCCCTCCAAAAAGCATCTGGGTTCTTCCGTGGCAAATCAGTGTCGTATATTTTCATAGTTCCTCTTCTTTTTGGCGCAACAGCTTAACTGGGATCTAGGTCTCCTCCCTTTACGTGTACTTGTGTTTGGTGTCTAGGTCTTAGACACACGCGTAGGGGGCCCTTAAGTTTTTTAACATGGGCGGTTTTTAACAAAAGACAAGTCTTTTAACAAAAAAAAACACATTTGAGGGAGGTATTCTCGGCAAATTGCTGTGATGACTTTGCCAGAGTCATGCATAAGAGGACGGTGGCTTATTACAATACTTGTCCCGGGATCCAACCGCTAGCGGCTTACATGCACTGTGCCGCCCATAAACTAAACCTAGCTGTCGTGAAGGAATGGAGCTTGCCTAGTATTCGCAATATGATGGCAATAGTAAATAATATTACCAGTTTTGTACGAGAGTCAGCAAAAAGATTGGAACTTTTCAAACAAGCTATCTTTAAAAAACACCCACAGACGAAAAGTGTCAACTTGCAAAGTCTTAGTGATACACGCTGGGTTGAAAGGCATGATGCGCTCCTTCAATCCAAAGAGTTCTTTGACACTATCGTACAGTTCCTTGAAGAAATCGACAGAACTTCTCCGTTATTGGAAAGTGCAAGTTCTATTCTATTCAACGATTCTTTGTCTTTGTCTTATCTTAACGGTAACCGCCGCAGTATTTGAAATCACTGTTTCGCTTTCACAGCAATTGCAGGCTGTTGCATTAGATATTAACCTTTGTTGTGAGATGGTAGAAAGTGTAGTAAGAACGAGTCGAGTCGCTTTTCGAAAGCAGAGCACTCAGAATGGATACAGAATGTATACAGAATGTATGTAAGTATGAAAGTAAGTCAATAGTAGCAGCTGCACGCGTTTACAGTGACGATTTACCTCATCCTCTCTCGTTATCGGGAGAAATATCTCTTTGGAAGCAGCTATGGAGTGGTAGACAAGATCTCCCACAAATAGCAGCTGAAGCGCATCAAGAGACATATGAGTTTTTTCCAAATATAAAAATTGTGTTACAAATTCTCGCTACATTACCAGTAAGCACTTGTAGTGTTGAGCGCAGCTTCTCTTCACTTAAACTAATGAAATCCTACCTTCGTTCGACAATGACCCAAGTCCGGTTAACCGGTTTGGCTTCCATGTATATTCACCGAGATATCTCTACTAATCTACAACCTAACGAAGTCATTGAGGAATTTGCGAAAAGTTATCCGAAGAGACTTATGTAACTAATAGATGGTGTCAAACAGTGGGACTGAAACTCAACGCGAGCAAATAGGAAGAGAAAGTTAAACTGCATACAGCCTATACTGTTAGATGGGAGGGCAGTTGAATACAAACAGGAGATAAAGTATCTGGGTATAACACTAGATAGCAAACTCCTATGGAACAGGCACGCTGAAGATGTGGTAGGAAAAGCCAAACGCGATCTAATGGTGTGCAGAAATCTGACAGGGAAAACGTGGGGTTGTAACCCAACAATATTGCGATGGATGTACTTTATAGTTGGGTCATGCCCAACAGCAGCAATGGAAAAAACCTGACTACGTTGCTCCTTGTCGAAGAGATCGTGATAGATCGGCGATTGTAAGGTTCAGCAAGGAAGGAATAGGCAGAGGTAAAGTAATCGGGAGCAGAAACCGGAACAGCCACGCTGCCAAGATTCCCTGGCTGTGAGTACCGAAAGACGAAATGGTATGTAAATACCATTTCGAGAAAAACTACACAGCAATGTGTACTAGTAAAGCAGAGCGACGAATCCTCAGCATACCACATAGAGCAAAGTGCTATCAACTGGTATACGGATGCGGGGAAAGACAAAGGAAGGTACTCGTGCAGGAGTGTTTGAAACTCGTAGCAAATACTTTGAATCTATGGGAATCTACCTAAGTATCTTCCAAGCAGAGGTACATGCAATCGAGAGATGTGCACAATATCTATCAAGGCTCATACGCCATCACATCCAAACTGGAATGTGACGGCAGAGAAAATAAACTAACGCTATAATGGGTACTAGGACACACTGGTATAGATGGAAACGAAGAAGCGGTATCAGTATGAACACCATCCACAAAAGTTTAGATGAAGAAATAAGACAACAATGGATAAAAACCGGGAAAGAACTTCCAGGGTTTAGACAATCCAAATGCTGTAATCTTTTATCCAGAAAACAACAAAAGCTTGCCTGAAACTAAACAGGAACAAGCTTACAATTCTGACAGGAGTCCTGACGGAGCACTGCAGACTTAGAAAACACCCCAAGGCCGTAAGCCTAGAGGAAGATGAAAGATGCAGATTCTGCAGATCAGCAGAGGAAACGCCCATACATCTGCTCAAAGACTTCATGAGAAGTATCTTGGGACCACTGAGACAAATGTACCTTGGGTCCTACTGCTTGAACGCAGAGGAGTTGCAGTCCTTGAATCTCACCCAGATCCTGAAATTCCTAAAGGAATCAGGACTAGAGGAGGCACTCTAAATGGGTAAGTATACCAACAATTAGAGGAACAGGGTGGGGTTCAATAGATCCATGAAGGTCGCAGTACAAGTCACCAACGAAATCTACAATCTTGAATAGAAACCAATTTCGAAATTTACATCTTCATCTTTAGCATTGCACATCTATGCTTCAATTTCGGACTTTGCTTCTAATATATCTACAGTATAATCTTGATAATCTGACACATATGTGACCAGACAACCGCCGGATTATCAAAAAAATTACCGGATTGCCAGGATTAAAACAAAACAATAACAATTTTACATATTTTAAACGCGTCCCCGTTTGGTACAGTTCGCCGAGTTCAAACATACAAGTCATCGTTAGCTTCATCATCATCCGTGGAACAAATTAAGCTGAGGATCTCTTCGTTAGAAAAGAAATAAAAATTTTCTTTGCTTGTACCATGAAGCCAAGCTATAGCATCGTCAGCTATGTCAGCGTAGCACCAAAGCTCCTGTAAAAATTCTGAAGACAATTGTAGAGTTGAGTTAGCTTGGACGGAATCGCGAATCAAGTTTTCAGAGTTTAAGGGTGTCCCTTTTGACTTTATTTCAGCTTTCAGCAGAAAGAAAAGATACGTGTTTCCCCAGAGCGCGGGATGACTGAACCGGATTAACCAACCGCCGGATTATCAAGATTATACTGTACATAGTTTGTATCACAGCTTTCCGGCCCTTATTATTATGAAACTGCTAATAATTTTCTTCATTCTTTCAAAACGGAAGCTATATATAATATAATTTTGGAAATAAATGCAGCAAATAAATGATGACAATACAGAAAACCAAGAAAAATGAATGATAATTTGCAACATTTTCATCGATTAAGTTTAAAACATGCCACAGTTAATCTCTCCACAAAAAAACTTTAATATATCAGTGAATGTTAAAATCCTATGACTTCAACGACAAGGATCTCCATTTCATCGTGATCTTCGGATTTCGAGGTTTCAAACACGAAATGTCAACACGTCAACGGGCGCTGTTTTGCGGCAAACGGTGTTTCAAGGAAGTTTTAAAATACCATTTCATCAAAAACGTCACCGTCGCCGCCACAACTGGTAAAATTATGTGAAACTAAATATTCCGATCGGGTTAGCATACTATACAGACAATACTAGACAGATGAGACTCGACGTACCGACTTGATATACGAGACTAGATAGACTGACTAGACTACACTGACTAGACTACACTGACAAGACTATACTGACAAGATTAGGCTGATAAGACTAGATTGACAAGACTAAACTGGAAAGTAAGGAAATATGTCATGTTCTTGAACTACCGCCACCTCTTCCGCTGACCTAGGCCACTTCCTGTGACCTCGACGACTTCCGGTCCCCCTTCCGGTCTCCATCGACGACTTCCTGTCATCCCTTCCGCTAACCTAACCTAATGATAACACAACTACTCTAACCCAAAGCTGATTAAAAATAGACCTCAGCGTGGGGCAACATAGACGTCACACCCTGTTTATTAGCGTTCGGTTACATAGACCGCTCACCCTGTTTAGCATGGGGCTATATGGACTTCACACCCTGTTTAGCGTGGGGCTACATGGACCTCACACCCTGTTTATTGTGGGGCTACATAGACCTCACACCCTGTTTAGCGTGGGGCTACATAGACCTCACACCCTGTTTAGCGTGGGACTACATAGACCTCACACCCTGTTTAGCGTGAGGCTACATAGACCTCACACCCTGTTTAGCGTGAGGCTACATAGACCTCACACCCTGTTTAGCGTAGGACTACATAGACGTAACACCTTGTTTAGCGTGGGGCTACATAGACCTCACATCCTGTTTAGCGTGGGGCTACATAGACCTCACATCCTGCTTAGCGTGAGGTTACATAGACCTCACACCCTCTTTATCGTGGGGCTACATGGAACTCACACCCTGTTTAGCGTGGGGCTACATAGACCTATCACTAACCGGAAGCAGGGGCGGGGGACCGGAAGTCGTTGAGGTCACCGGAAGTGGCTACGGTCACCGGACGTGGCCAAGGTCACCGGAAGTAGTGGCGGTGGTTCCAGAACATGACATCTGACCCTACTCTAGACTTACAAGACTAGACTAGAATATATATATATATATATATATATATATATATATATATATATATATATATATATATATATATATACATATATATCCATTCTATTTTAAGAACTTGCTAGTTCAATCTGTTCTTACTGGGCAAAGTGTAGAACAAGTGTAACATCACCATTCAATGGCAGAAGAGATTTTTATTAGTCTTATTAACAAATACTCAAATTGATTTTTTTTTAAGACATGTACACATTAAGCAGTTTCTATTTTGTTTCTATTAAGCAGTGGGTTGCAGGATTAAGCAGTAAGCATGGCTATTAAGCCTTTGTTCTGTTATCGGAATATTAGATAATTTTTTGTTCTACTTTTTATTAGTCTCTTACCACCTAACAGATCCCATTCGATCTCCGTTTAAGCTGCTTTTTGAATTATCGAGTTTCAAAATAAACAATGATCGCGTTGTTTTTCAAAAATGGTGAGAACGGCAATCGTACGGCAAACTTATTTAATTAAGAGCATCTCGATAAACACGTAAGCAGAAAATACTTGTTGGAGTTGGTCAAGAAATTTTAAGAAACAGTTTCAGTAGCCAATAAAAAACGGGAACGTGAACTCCCGGTGAGAAATGAGGCTACTATGGTTGAAATTTTAAGACAAGTTGCTGCAGACCCGAGTACGAGGAAATTGGCACTGTAACCAAACTTCCCGACAACAATTATTATTCGAATCCTAAAACAACATAAATTTCATCAAAATAAAATTCGTTTAGTACATGAACTGAATGATGATGATTTCAATAGGTGACAGGAGTTTTGCGAAGTGATGACTGAAATAATAGGTGCTCATGTGAATTTTCTGTTTAACATTTGTTTCTCTGACGAGTCTACATTTTCCCTAAACTCTACTGTAAATCGCCATAACTGTCGATTTGTGTCGGACATGAATCCAAGGATTTTCCACAAAGTCCATACTCAAAATCCACTAAAACTTAATGTCTGTGCTGGTATTTTCAGAGACCGCATTATTGGTCCCATTTTTCTTGATGGTAATTTGACGGGTGAACGTTACCTGGAAGTGTTGAAAGATGTTGTCCACCCAATCCTTGTTGACATCGTTGAAAATGATGATCGTTACTTAGAAGACCATTTGACTTTTCAACAAGATGGAGCTCCACCACAAAATATTCGCAGGCTGTTCGGGAGTTTTTGAACAGAGTTTTCCGGGGACAATGGAATGGACGAAGCGGTGCTCTGGAATGGCCGGCCCGCTTATCTGATTTAAGTCCTCTGGACTTTTTCTTGTGGGGTCATCTAAAGAGTAGAATTTATGCAATAGAACCAGAGTCTCTGGAAGAGTTGCATCGACTCATTATTGAAGAATGCCATCAAATTATGCCACAGATCTTCCAAAATGTAAGAGAACGTTTCAAGCGGAATTTGTAATTTCAATTTTGCAGTTTTTGTAAAAACAGATTGAACAATTGGACTTTCTTTCAACGACATAAACGAAGAACGCGTTCATAACTTGAAATTAATTAATCTCGACAACAAATTGATGAATTTGGAAAATGTTAACGTTTAGTATTCAGGGCCAAAAGGGTTTTCAAATCAAGTATCATTTACCCCATCGTGCCATTTAATTTTCAGGGGTTGTGGTCCCAGCGCGAAGGGGTTAAGTGATTTGGCTACAAATTTTCTTGTAAAAGGTCTCCCCCTCACAAACAAAGTTGACGTATCCGAGCGTTTATTTAGAATACATCTTTCGTTTTCAATGGCCTACCTGGTATATATTTGGCTAAACAAAAGTTTGCTAAACTATCAATACAGTTTTGCCATCTTAACGGCTGCTTGTTAATGCTGATAGCGAAGAAGCCTCAAGAGCAAGTGATGATAAAATGACGAAAGGCGTTATCAACTGCAAGTTGGGAATTGTATATATTTCGTTACAAAAATTGGTTCAATGCCCGGAAGCACTGGTAGTCAGTTGGTGTAGGGTCTGGGGAATACGGTAGGTGACAGAGAGTTTTCAAGTCCATTTCCTGTAGGTGGGAATATTTAATTACAATAATTAGTTCAATGCCCGGAAACAATGGTAGGCTGTTGGTGTAGGGTCTGGGGAATACGGTGGGTGACAGAGAGTGAAGTCCAAGTGAACGTTATTCATGTGATATCTGGTTGAAAATTGTCTTACATGAAGATTTGCCTATCTCTACTATTTAATCGCAAGCTCCCTCATCATTTCGCCTAACTGGTTGACTTCTATAGTGTTCTATTGATTGTTTTCAGCACTATCCACCTTGCTCTCAGGTCACCCGAATTTATTTTGAAGATCAAGATGGTGATCTTGTGAATTACCAGATCGGAACTTCTCACATCATTAGCCACATCCTTATTCGGCGCCGACGTTTGGATTTTGAGGCCCCGGACATATATATATTGAGGTGGGGCCCCCAATATATATATACAAAAAGTGAATAAACAAATAAATTCTTTAATTTTAAATATATACAAGAAAGGAACATATGTATAGAAGAAATATAATATGTTAATATAAAAGACAAACAAAATTGAACTCTATTTTCCTTGCTTTAATTTCAGCAAAATGGGGGGTCCCCAAATGGGGGGGGGGGGGGGCACAGCCCCTGTGGCCCCCCCCTCTCCCTCTGTCGGGCCCCGGGCATTCGCCCGATTGAGCGACGCTACTGTTCTTATTAAACACGATTTTTCTGCGCTGCATTTTAGTTTGGCGACGGAATTAAAATTCGAAAGTAATACGAATTTTTTTATGGCAATTTCCATGGTTTATATTTGACTTCCAAAAGATAATTCGACGGTTTATCCTAAGCAAAAACGTGTTTCTGAAAGGCAGATGAAATACTTTCATAATAAAAAAAAAAAACAGAATTGTCGACGGGAAATATTCAATAGTATGAAACGGAAAGACGGAAACTACCAAAAAGATCGGCTTAAAGTTGGTTTCTTCATCATTAAAAGAATCACCAGCGTAAATGACATATGTCGAAATAAAACAAGCTATGTCTAAAGAGAAAGAAGAACTAAAATTGAAGACTGGAGCAGAAACTACCGCAACAGTTAATTGATTTTATTGTTAGATGGAAACTGCAGCAGCAATTAAAAGATTTCAGATGGAATACTTTCACAATAAAAAGCAAAGAATTTTCGACGTAAAATATCAGAGATATCAGATAGTATGAAACGGAAAGATGGAAGGCTATCAAAAATATGGGCTTAAAGTTGCCAGTCATCATCAGAAGAATCACCACCGTAAATGGCATAGCTCGAGGTAAAACAGGCTATGCCTGAAGAAAGAGAATGAAGAATTAAAATTGAAGAGTGGGGTAGAAACTCCCACAACAATGATTTCTGAATATTTCTTACAGTGATCGTTGTCTAAACACAATATTTTCTAATGAATTTATTACATTAATGATCGATGTAAAGAGTGAGCCATGGGAAACGGAAGTTTTTGGGATAGGTATTACTAAACCGGAAAGGATCGGAGAGGAGAGCCGGTGCCGTCGGCGCCTTACCCTTCGAGCATCGCGTTTTCGTGTATGACAGTTTTGTGAGGAGCGGCGAATCAGTCACGGAAGTTCAACGTCTCTTTCGTTGAAGGTTCAACGTTCCTCGCCATGGAGACATACACCGAGCCGGAACACCATTTTGCAATAGGTTAATGCCCTTCGTGGTGAAGGAAGTGTAAAACGTGAACGTTAATGGTGTTGTGAATCGTCAAAACTTCCGATACTGGGCCTCTAAAAATCCACAAACTCTACATGAAACACCACTACACAGCCTCAAAGTTATGGTGTGATGCGACATCGGGAAGTTGTCATATGAATTTGTCGGTATGGTGTCATATCGTCCTACTTTTATCAGGAAAACGGGAACACTGTGACTGTGACAGCTGATCGTTACGTGAATATGGTGAACAACTTCTTGAGAAATGAGCTGAGGAGACGATGAATCAATCTGCGAAATGTTTGGTTCCAACAGGTTGTAGCTACGGCACATACTGCCGTAGTGTGGATGGCTGCTGTTACACAACTGTTCCCTAGTCGTATTATCTCCAGATTCGGTTATTTGCATTGCCCCCTCGTTCTCCAGACCTTTCAATGTGCGATTTTTTCTTGTAGGCGAAAGTCTCGTATCTATGACTATTTGCATCTCCACATTTGTCAGTGTGAAAACGGACAGCATCTTTAATGATATTAATTTTCATCATAGGTATCTCAAACTGCATGTTTTAACCTACTTATTTCTGCTAATAACAAATTTTTAAACCCTAAAATAGTGAAGTACCGCTCAATTGCACCCTATACATAAATAAGTCTTTGAACCTAAGTTTATCACACCAAGTGAGAGTAACAAATTCCTGCCCACATTATAATTGTTTCCCGTCAAAATGGATGGAACAAATTATGCGAAAATGTATTCTGGCGGTTAGACCAAACACAGAGAAAACTATATAGCTAGGAACGTCGATATCTGAACTCATATGTAGATATGCAGCACTCCACATGGATCGAAGTGTGGGTCATTGTTATTGGTCATTGTAATCAAAATCAAATAATTTATTTCATTATCTTTTTTTGTGTGGGAATCTCTCATTAAACCCCCTTTTCAACTTGGTTTTTAAATATGAGCCAGCGTAGGCAGCCCAGACGGTTAGTGCCGCCCTGGTTGCCTCCTCGGCGGGGAATCGAGTTGAAAAACTATTTGGCAATTTTCCAACTCCTTCCAAGGAAGCAGTTACACATACGCTTTATATCTGTTACTGCTGTTCAATTACAAAATCAATAAATAAACAAATGGAAATTATATACAAAGTATAATTGGAAATCATACAATATCATCTATTCAATAAAATTTTAATAACAAAAAGGGTTAAATGTCGAAACAAACTTTATAAAATCTTTGTTGGAATCAAAGTTGGAACACAGTCTGAATATATAAATATATTCAATCTTTCTGTAGCTCTATAATATTATTGAGTCTTTTTAGGACTACCAAAACAAATCTCATGTGAAATTTGAAAGTTATTTACTAGCCCTCAGTCCAGTTTCGTGTCACTAAACAAGAACTAGAAAAATAACATTGGTTCTAAGATCATTTCTTTCAATTTAAATTAAGTGAATAGCCATCTGAAACGCGTTTCGAGATTTATCTCTCATCAGTGCAGCATTGCTGTTATTTATTATAACTTGTAAAACACTCATTTATTTTGCATAACAGCAAAGCTGCACTGATGAGAGATAAATCTCGAAACGCGTCTACAGATGGCTATTCACTTAATTTAAATTGAAAGAAATGATCTTAGAACCAATGTTATTTTTCTAGTTCTTGTTTAGTGACACGAAACTGGACTGAGGGCTAGTAAATAACTTTCAAATTTCACATGAGATTTGTTTTGGTAGTCCTAAAAGAACTCAATAATATTATAGAGCTACAGAAAGGTTGAATATATTTATATATTCAGGCTGGGTTCCGACTTTATTGTTTATAAGATTATCTAAAATGTAGTATGGTTTTATCAATAGTAAATTAATCAAATCTTATATATAGTTATAAGCTATGCTATGTGAATCAAGCAAATCCCTGACACTTGTCCATTGTGAAAATCTATAAAAATATTGTAATCAAGTATTACTTAATGCAATTATAATGCAAGGCAATTTACTTTTATCAAAAAATGATTTTATCGGTATTTACTATATATAAACACTAATCTACATTTTTATATATATATATATATATATATATATATATATATATATATATCTCACAACTGCTGAAAATTTCTATTATGATCTCAATATAAACTTATTAAAGACTAAATGTAGCTTGAAAAGGCTATGATCAATCTCATGTTGAAACAACTACTTCCCTGGCTAATACCATGCAGGATATTTAATTATACAACAGACATTTGCATGTTATTACTAGTACCAGTACATTTGCATGTTATTAACAAGCACTAGATAAATAACATTTGTAAGATCATTTCTTTCTATTTAATATGATCTATGTAAGATATTATATTGTTTTTAAGATCACTTCTTTCTAAATAGAAAGAAATAATCTTAAAAACAATGTTTTTCTAGTGCTTGTTAATAACATACAAATATATGGAACTAGTAGTAACATGCAAATGTCTGTTGTATAATTCAATATCTTGCGTGGCATTAGCCAGGAAAGTAGCTGTTTCAACATGAGATTCGTCACACACTTAATTTTATAGAGCAACGACTAGGTTGAATATATTTATATATTCAAGCTACATTTCGTCTTTTAAGTTTATATGATTGTGTCTATAATTAGTATGGTTTCACCAATATTCAATGATTTAAATAGGCAAAAAGAACTACATTTCCTATTATATAAGATATATTTTACATAAATTGTTCCGTTAAATATTTTATAGAAGTCTACCTCAATAGGTTATATAAAAATACATAAAATATTTATATTCACACTGGAAAGACAAAAAATTAAAACATATATTAACATTTATTGAGCGGATTCAGTTTGCTCTGTTCCAGGTTTTAATCCTCTTATACTCAAATCATAAACTACTTCCTCGATTTTCTTTACGTCGTACTTTAGCGCGTCGAATCTCTTCCTCAACGAATCATTCTTGAGATTCAGCAGCCTGAAACCAGCATTTAAATCTGACACGAATTTCGAAATCTCCAATGGACGGTTGTAATCTCCACTTGTTACAGCATTAACAGCAAATCTTGCCTAAAAAATACAAAGAGTAATTAATTTTTTTTTTTTTTTCAAAAATATAATACAAAGTTTACTACATATTATTAGCAAATGGAAACACACAGATTATGTAGACCAAATAGTCTACATAAACCAACAACCAATAAAGTTTACTAAACAGCTATCTCAATTTCTACTTACAGTTTACTAAACATCTCAAAATCAAAATTTATGTATTTCTTTTAAATATACAAATACACAATAACAAATATTTACAGATAATACTGGTCACAAAGGCAGTGCCCGTGCGTAGCCAGGAGTCTTTTAAAACAAATAAAATTTATCTTCTTTTATCTTAGAATGAAAATAAAAACAAAACTTTACTCTGATATAGAATTAAAAATAAAATAATTGAAATAAAATAATTCTTCTCTGTTATTAATTTTTGGAAAATGTATATAAAAAAAAAAATATTAATTAATTAAGAAGTTCTGCTAAATGTATTCGGAACCAGTCGTTCTATTGCACCGCAGTAACGGTTATACCCCATAGACAAAGAGACCTCCTCAGGTAGGCGATTGTAAAATCTGGGACCCCAGCGTGCAACGTGCCTCTCAGCCAAGGAGGTTCGTCTGCGAGGCTCGTACAGGGGCATGCGTTGTTGTCTGCGAGTCGCGTGATTGTGTGCCGGGGTCACAGGGAAGTCAGACTGGTGCTTATGAATGAATTTTAGAGAATTTAGTATAAACAAATTTTGAATATTTAAAGTCCGAAATTCAGTAAAAAGAAAAGCTGAAGGATAGTCAAGTGGTTTTTTTAGACAAAATTTTATTATTATTTTATACACCAAATTTAGCGGTTCTAGCACAGTCTGACCACAATTGCCCTAACCCACAATCCCATACTCAACAATAGACTTGACCAACGCCAGGAAAACCATTCTCACCTGCTCCCCAGATAGTAGAGATCGCAGTTGGACAAACTTATAAATTGTCTTCCTGTGTCTGCAGCACAGGTACGAGATATGACAGTCCCACCACAGGTGTCGGTCCACCATAATGCCTAAATATTTAACGCTATCGACCAAGCAGATTGAATCACAAGAGCAAAACTGTTCAACACGTATAACAACACGTTCTGTGAATCAACAAGTGAAAAGTTTCTGCTGGTTGTCCAGCAGCTGTTAAGGAAAACGGAAGTGCCACAGTCTTACTCACATTAAGACTAAGTAAGTTTGAATCAAGCCATTTTTTTATACTTTTCATTCCCGCTGATGCATTACCAAAAGCTGCATTCCAAGAGGAACCTGAAAAAATAGCTACTGTGTCATCAGCAAAGGAATATAACTTACAATTTGTAATACTCAAATTTAATAAGTTATTAATATATATTAAAAATAAAACAGGCCCAAGAACTGATCCTTGTGGCACACCCGTTTTCATTGTCAATGCATCACTGTTGGTTTACCCAATTTTAACTACCTGAGTCCGTTCATTCAAGTAGGATTCGAAAAATTTGTTTGTAATACCTCTTATCCCAATTCTCTCCATTTTCCGTAGTAGCAAGTCGTGGTCAACTGTTTCAAAGGCTTTTTCCAAATCTAAGAAGACCCCGAGACATTTAGTTCCATCATCTAGACAATCGATAATTGATCGAGTTACATTAAAGATTGCATCTGTTGTATTTTTGTCATTTCTAAATCCAAACTGATTCTCAGAAATAACTTTAAATCTATTAAAAAAATCAACCAATCTAGCTTTGACACACTTCTCCACAATCTTAGCCACACTTGAAAGGAGAGAAATGGGACGATAATACCTAGAATTGACTTGTCATTTGCTTTATAAAGTGGGATTACTGTTGCTTTTTTTAACTCTTTGAGGAAAATATCCTTGTTGAAAACAGAGATTTATTATATGCGATAGGGGGACCGACAAAGCACCCGAATTAGAAATCAACAATTTAGAGGACAACCCATCCATTCCAGGAGCTACATTTTTCTTCAATTTATTTATTATTTTTATAATTTCATTTTCACATACTGGCCTAAAGAAAAAAGAATTTGAGTAATTGTTACTATTGGTTACTATAATATTCAAAAGTATGAAGACTATTGCTGTTATTATTTGCTTGTGATAAATTAATTTTATCTGCTATACGATTCCCCACACCAACAAAATGTTTATTAAACTCAAGGGCCATTTCAAATGGCTGATTTGCATCAAAAGAGCGATTATCAGCAGTGATAATCTTTGAGATAGTGGGCCTAGCAGTTATGGCACAATCAGTCACCTCAGGATTGTCTGTCACAATTGGCATAGATTATTACCACATTCATTAATTTTATTACGATAATAAATTTCTTTCGCTATATGGATTGATACAAAATGTTTCTGTATTTTTTTATTTTTACCTTTAAAGTTGTATTAAAAGGCTGCTTATGTACTTTATTAGCTAACTTTTCCCTTGCACGAATTAATCTGACAATGCCAGAAGTTATCCACGGTTTTAGTAAATTTATGCTCACACTTTGGTTTATTTAAATCATAACTATTATTAAATATGTCTAATAATTTAGTATAAAACAGATCAAAAGCTAACTCTGCATCCGTCTCCTCAAGAACCAATGCCCATGATTCACTTTCAATTCTCATCTTGAAACATTGTTCATCAAATTTTTTAATTATGTTATTTTTATTCAAAATAGAATTATCAGCGACCTCATGGACATGGGATTCACTAGGACACAGAAAAACTTGTCCCATAGCTACGTCATGATCAGTCGTAGACCATGTCAAAATGGCAGTTTCGAGGGAAAAGTGTACACTTTTTAAAAACAAATGATCCAAACAAGATTGTCTGGTTGGAGTAAACCTGGTACACCCATAGAGCCACTTAACAAAACCATTTTCATGCATTATATCTAAGTATCTATGCCCTATAGGAGTCAAGTTCTCCTCCAGAATATCAATATTAATATCCCCAAGTACTATATGATTTTCGTACCTAACCCCCCTGAGAAAAGCTTAATCTAATAACCAAGTTCAGAAAATTTGCAAATTATGGACATATTCTCAATTTTGGTATACTTTTTTTTAATTAACACTTTCAGTAATAGTTAACACTTTTGCAGGTATAACGAAATTTTTAGGAAATTGTCTTAATTTTGGAATACCTATTATATTTGTTAGTTATTAAATTTCATAATTATTATTAGAACTTTATTCGTTTATACAAAAACTCTAGGACTCTAGGACAACAGACATATTACTTTACATTGTCAAGGATCAATCAAGATCATTGTTCCGAATTGGGAATGATGGAGCACTCGTCAGCAAGAAATGTCGGTGACAAATTGACACAATGTCCTGTTCCTTCTTTTCCTGCAGGAGAGAATGTGATATTTTTCAGCGAGTGAGTTGCAGAGGCAGCATATGCAGACTTCCTCTGCTTGAAGATATTGTAGGTTGACGCATAGAAGGTGGTGAAAACCGTGCCAGGTGGTGTGAGTTAAAATGTGTAGATGTTTTTGAGTTACACTCTTCGATCCGTGTGTTTGGAACGCTGGGCCATCAGTATGTCTCTCAACCGTGAACACCATATTTTTATATCATTTTTAATATATTATTGGTAATGGGATATAAAAAGTTCTTTTATAATTTAATAATTTATTTGCCATACTAGTTTCGATGTAAAAACTAACATCTTAATTATAGGCTAAAAGTTATAAAAATAAAATTAATTACAAACTATAATTAAAACATTAATATGACATACCTCTAAATTGTTTCTATTAAATTAAAAATTATTATGTTTTATGATGTTATAAATGATTATATAAATTTTGAATGAAATTTGATGTTTAAATAAATAAACAAATTAACAAAAGGTTAATAATTTTTATAAACAAAAATATATATATTTTGTTTAAATTGACAAATTAATAACAAAATACATAGATTTGACATTTTTTGCATTTTTCTTAAATTTTTTTTTGATTTATACACTACTAAATTTTATGTTAATTAACTTTTATTGGTTATCATATTGTTTATAATTTGAATATATATTTTACTAAGGTAATTAGTATCTTCTCTAAAGTTCATTGTGTTGTATTTTTTGATGGCTAACATTTCAGTAATATTACGTTTAAATTTATTTGTTTCGAATACAATAATTTTGTAGCACTCTAGACTGTGTTTAAGAGTCAATTTATGTTTTGTTAAAGCTGTTTTACCAATATTTGAGATAGTGTTAGATTTACAATCATTTTTATGTTGTTGAATTCTTTTTTTTAAATATTGTCCTGTCTGTCGAATATATAATTTTGTACAATTCTTACAAGGAATACTATAAATTAATTCAGAACAGTTCATTTTAGGTGTTTTATCCTTTAATTTTGTGAAGAACCTTCTTGTTGTTGAAATATTATATGTAGCTAAACTATATCCTAATTTGTTTGTAATTTTATTGATTTTTTTCATTTAAATTTGGAATGTATGGGAATTTATAAAATTTGTTTAATTTATGTTGCTTGCTGCTCTCTTCTATTCTGTCATTATGTTGTATTTGTTTAAAGAATTTTGAAATTGATTTTTCTACTAGATATTTTGGATAATTCTTTTTGAATAATATATTTTTTACTTTTATAATGTTATCCTTATGAAAATTATCACTACTCAATTTAATTGCTCTATTGAGTAGGTTCATAATAATATTTATTTTTTGTTTAATATTGTGGACAGAATAATAGTTAATGATCCTATTTGAATTTGTAGATTTACTGTACCAATTTGTTATAATTTTGTTATTTTTTCTAATAATGTTAATGTCTAAAAATGGTAAATTTCCTTCTCTTTCTATTTCAATGGTAAATTTTAAATTACTATTATAACTGTTGAAATATTCATATATGTAGTCTACTTTGTTTTTTGGAATTAAAAGAATTGTGTCATCTACATATAAATATTTTATAGGTATATCAAAATTTATATCTTGTTAATTTCTAAAATCAAATTTTTTGGTAGTTTTGTGAATAAAGCAACAACATCTAAGGACACTAATATATAATTATCTGGTATACTCATGTCTTTCATGATTTCTACTAATTCTCTAGTGTTTTTAAGATTGTAATATGATGTGGAATTGACTTGCGTTATTATGTTATGTATGAATTTACTTAAATTATAACCTGGACTATTAATGCAACTTACTACTGGTCTTAAATTTAATGTTAGTTTATGAGTTTTTCTTAGGCAATAGAGTTTTGGTGGAACGGAGTTATGTTTTCTCATCCTAACATATTCATATTTGTCTATATGTCCTTCATCCTATAGTTTCTTTATTATTGTGTTAGCCTTATCTTGTAGTTTGTGTGTCGGGTCCTTTTTTATTATTATGTAAGTCTCATTGTCTTCTAGCATGCGTTTCACTTCTTCATCATATTCACTCTTGAGCATAATTGTGGTCAAATTTCCCTTGTCTGATCTTCCTATGTATAGTTCTTCATGATTTTTTAGAAACTCTTCTGTTGGTTTAATGATTTCATTTAATGCATTTTTTGTTTTTATTGATTTATTTTTGTTTATATGGTTTACGATTGTTCCTACTATTTTAGATCTATATTCGTTCTTCATGTCTTCTCCTGGTATGTTATTAATTATGGGTTCAATATCTTTAATCATTGCATTGATTGGTAAATTTGTTGTGGGTAAACCAATTTTTGTGCCTAGGGCTAGCATAGTTTTTACTTTTTCAGGTATCGTAACATTTGTGTAGTTATATAAATATTCTTTTGAATAATTAATTTTAATTGAAGCTGTTTGTTTTATTAGGTCTTTGATTTTTTTTTAAATTATTTTTTTGATATCCTGGAATTTACGGTTATATTTTTTTTGGAAAAAATTCTTCACATTATTGTATTGATTAATAGGTAGTATCATTTGTAGTTCGGTGTCTTCATTCTCTATTCTGTTTTGTAGATTATTTTCCAATTCGTAATTTTAATTTCTGTATTGGGAATAGCTTTTCTGAATCGTCTAAGGCATTTATCTAGTATATGCTGGTTGTTGTTGCAGTAAGGATGTTCTTCTAGTTATAACAAGTAAATTTGTTGAATCTCGTTTACTATATGTTTGGGAAAAACCTGTGAATCTTTACATCTTAACAGAAAAATTCTCCTATTTAATAGGGAAGTCATTTTATATAAATTTAGTTCATGCTGTCTTATTAATGTTTTCATAGTGTTACCAAAAACTGCTGTAATCGATGGTATTAATCCTCCTGGTGGTATTAAATGTTGGTTATTATTATCCCTATTGTTTATCATTTTTTATATATTATTGGTATAAAAAGTTCTTTTATAATTTAATAATTTATTTGCCTTACTATATTTCCTTCCTGTATGCGTCCTTAGTTGACTCATGAATATGAGTCATCTTAGTTGAATATGCTCCCCCATTATCGCAGAACCTGGTAGGTAGAATGTGGAGGTATTTGATGTGTTGTTAAGAAGACCATTGCATATTTAAGGTATGTTACTTTAATTTTATCTAGCTCTAACAGGTGGTTGGATGTTGGAACTGGACTTAAAATGTTAAATAATTTTGCTGCTGTAGGTAGACGTAGGGCTCGTATATTCCGTAGGGATCCAATGGTTTGAGCAGCTTTTTAACTTTCTTCTTTAATGTGTTTGGAAAAGGTTAGCTTCGCCTGGAGGGTTATTCCTAGGTATTCATAACTATTGACGAATTCAAGCTGGTGCTCTCCTATATTAACTTTGTCGCACTTTCGGAGCCGACCGCCTTTTCTAAACTCTATTGACCTTTTAAAGGACAACTTGTTATAAAGCAATATCTAAAAGGAAAGCCAAACCCGTTGGGAGTAAAATGGATTTGTTGGAGTTTACTATATCAACACCAGAATGGGTGGTACTTTCTGATACCCTAATTAGTACGCCGAAACGGGGTAGACCATTGCTTGCCCATTTGTTTAATTCACTTTTTACTCCGTTTTCACATAGTAAAAAGTATAAATACTGTTCAAAGTGTTTTAATTAATTTAATATATATATATATATATATATATATATATATATATATATATATATATATAATACCCATTAAATTTGACCTGATTCAGCGGTCCCATTTATCGCGCGCTTTAGATGACGTCGCATAACACATGACATTCAGTGTTGCATAGCATATTTGCATAGACAGTTAAGGATTTTCAATTTAAATTTGCTATTTCGATAATGGTAAAAGCTATACAATCATTTTATAGATATTGTATAATACCGGAATGCATAAACACTATTATAAGTACACCAGATAAAGTGTTTGATAAAGTCCCTATCGAGGTGTATAGTCCACCCTACCTACATCTGTGAATATCGAGGCCGATAAATGTCAACGTGCACGTCACATACCATATGACCAATGGTGATGCGTTTCGCAAATTTGAATTTCGCTCGCATATTTTGGACTTTTTGATTTAAATTTTTGGAATTAAATACAAACTAAATGAGAAAATAATGGTATAGGTGTAATGTCAAATCATAAAGTATCGGGGATAAATAAATCAAGTAAAATTCAATTTCTTGCATATTCCTTATTCCTATACCTATGAAGCAAACCAGTTCAAATTTGGTATTGGAGTACATGATAAGCTTGCCATCAATAATATTAACCAAAAAATTTTTTTTTTCAAAATTAAAAACTCAGGGCCCAAAGGGTTAACTGTTATTGCCTGACCAACTGCATATTTGAAGAAGAATGGTCCAAAGATGCCTTCCGCCCAAAATCCACACCACACAATTACACGTTTTGGATGTATTTTCTTTAAAATCACTTGTTCATTGCTTCCGAATCTCTAATTCGACACTTTTGATGATTTCTAAAGATGCCTTCCGTCCAAAATCCACACCACACAATAACACGTTTTGGATGTATTTTCTTTAAAATCACTTATTCATTGCTTCCGAATCTCTAATTCGACACTTTTGATGAAGCCATCAAGTTGAAAATGAGCTTCATTACTGAAGATGATTTTATGTTTACGGCAACAATCCCACGACCACACAAGCCTTGAAGAAAGAAATTGAGCGCCTAAATCGTTTGTTTAAATCGAAATAAAAAGACTCCAAATATAGCTGAAGAATTGCGTAACTTTTCAGATTAGGTTTGGGAGTCTTCCTATACTCTAATCATTCAATTAGTAATAAAACCCCCTATTGTCCAAGATGTTAGGATAGCAAATATCATCTGGTTAATTTAATGCCCATCTTCATGATGGAGAAATAAATCTCAATATACATTAGCAAACTTATGTTTTAAAATCTTAACAAACAGCTATTGTACTTTAACTTTTCGTAAGCTCACTTTGAACAATTGCTGTGTTGTTGTATATCAAAATACAGGGTGTTTCATAAATGTCCTTCAGAAATTCCAGGGCGTGTTCTAAAGCCCAAAATAATAAAAAAAGTATGTATAAAGATGTGTCCGAAAACGCATCGTAACTAAAGTACAGATGTTTGATTTAATTTAAAAAGGAAAATAATCGAAGCACAGTAGTCAAAATGTGGTTGGATAATAGCATTATATACTGCAATTTTTGTCTGAGTGGATACATTTCTAGAAATTCTTGCAAATAAATATAGTTTTTTAGATATTTTTCTGCATAAGTAATTGAAGTGGTTGCCAAAAAGTAATATATTATCTAACTGGAATCCGAGATATTATAATACACAATTTCAATTTTTTCATTATCAATATGTATTTATTACATTCAAATCAAGAGTGCTTAAGTTATATTTGGTTGTTATGGTCATTCCTTTAGTTTTCACTGTATTTAATTTATTTGCCATGAGATATTCATTGACCTCCTCAAGTGCAGCATTCATTTCCTCAATGGCTTCATTTAATATCATAGCATGCCAATAGTGTATCATCTGCAAATAAATTTACAAACTCTACATTAACAAACAGGTTTATGTCATTCAAGTATAAAATAAATAGCAGAGGTCCTAAAACAGTGCCTTGTGGGACACCAATATTTATATCCAACTCCTGAGAGATGGTATCATGAACCCTAACTTTTTGCTTTCTATGAGACAGGTAATTAACAAACCATTGATAGACTTCATCATGCCATATCCCATTAATTTCTTCAAAAGAATATTAGGATCGATCGTTTCGAAAGCTCTTTTCAGGTCAAGAAAAACCGCATTCACTGGCATTGATTGTGTTGTTTATTTTTGGTATATAAACTTTATATAAACGTTTATATAAACTATAGTACTAACTTTTAAAGAATTAGGAATTTTAGAAGTTTGAAAAGAAGTATTGATAAAATTTAAAATCATATGGCCACAAGTTTCAAAAATTGCCTTCAGCATTTTGGATTTCATCTCATGGGCACTATATTTGTTGTCAAAGGAGTCAATAATTCGACGTAGATCATTCAATGATAATAAGTGAAACTTTGAAAATTTAGGATATAAGTTATAATTATAGAATTTCCAATTATCGACATTATCAATACTATCCACAAGTTGCAGAATACTAGTAATGAAGAAGTAGTTGAATTTGTTTACTATTTCAGTTTTATTCTTTATAATATTTATCTGGTTATCTAAGTTAAATTCAATATATCTTGGAACGTTTTGGCAATTTAAGCTTATCAGCTGTTTTAATGGTTTCCACATAAGTTGAGAATTGTTTTTATACATATTTACTTTTTTGAAGAAATATTGGTCTTTTCTCTTTTTAAATAAATTCACTATTTCATTTCTATGTTTCTTAAATTCATCCCCTTAACATTTTTATTGACGTCAACAGTTAATACAAAATCCTTGTATGTTTTATCACTCTGTTTTATTTTTTTATGAATTTCATTATCAAACCATGGTATGTGGTTTTTATACTGAACTTGAATTGGCTCTACCTTATTAATAACTGATTCACAGTTATTGAAAAAAATTGTATATATAATATAAACATCTGCTGAATTTAAATCCCACTTACATGAGATTAAATCTAGTTTAATTCTATCGATATTTTTCTCACTAAGATTTCTATAATTTCTGATAGCAGCACTTTTATTGCTGTTCTTATTTTAAAAGACAAATAAATTTCAAAGAGTGGTCATTTAATTTAGGACTAGAATGAACAAAACAATTAGCACAATTATTATTAACTAGAACATAATCAATTAAAGTTTTACTGACATTATTAACTCTAGTAGGGTTTAATAGAAGTTGATCAATTCCATATTGAAGAAGCATAGTTTTAATTTTTCTTACATAAAAGCTGTTACTTAAAAAATCTAAATTAAAATCTCCCATTTTCAGATTATTTCAGACTATTTCTAGTGAAGATTTTTCATCACATATATTTTGAAAATTTTCTAAAAATAAAGAATCCGAGCTAGATGGAGAATGATAAAGGCACCCGACTAACCATTCACATACACCAAAATTAACCATAACTATTTTACACCAATAATTATCCTGCAATATGTAAGTCTTCTTTGTTGAGATTTGTAGACTATCCTTCACATATATCACCACACCCCCAGTTTGGCGATTAGGAGAATCACATCGGATATATACCTGTTTGATTTCAAAATATACAATTTCACATGGTATTCTTGCCTCACTAACTAAGATTACGTTTGGTTAGTAGCACATAACGCTTATTTGAATTTGATCAATTTTATTCAGTAGACTTTGGGCATTAATGTAGATGATATCCATGAAGAGGTGAATATTAGGGTCATTTATATGTTTTTATATATGTTTTGTTTTTGATAACATTTTTATTGACTATGGTTGGCTTATTGTTGATGAACTTTATTGTTTTTGAATCATCACCATTTGTAATGTATTCTTCAAGTTTGGCTTTAATGCATTTAAAATATTCTTGTTGCGCTTTTGTTTGGTCTCCAGATATTTTTATTCCTGTGATTTAGCTGATTTATTTTTCAACACAAGTTTAGCATCCTTTGGAGAGCCCAGAACTACTTTAATTGGTCTAATTTTTGATGCATTAAATTTTCCCTGCCTAAATTGTTTAACATTGTTTTTATTGAAATTATAATCTTAACATGCACATCTAGCAAATGCACATTTACCAAATGCTTAAATAGATGAAATTGTTCGAAATCAAAAACAACCCTGAAAAGTTACTCTTTGTTTCTGTCGCTCAAGACATAAACAAAGAGTGTTCAAGACAGAACAGTTTTCGAGCAAAAAATTAAAACGCATTTTTTTGGGAATGATATAATGAATGATAAAAAAATATTAAAAATGCAGTCAAAGAAAAGAAACTAATCTTTATTTCAGTTTTGAAATAGCATATAAACGTAATAGTTAATTCACAATAGTTGTCAAATTGCTGTCCCTCAACCGCAACACAAGCTTTAGCACGTCGCGGTAATGATCTTCGAACACGTTAAAAAATTCCTGTGGTGGCCTGAATGGTTACACATTTTTGTTGTTATGTTTTCAATGGTTATCCTTTTTCGAACGACGCTGCAGTTCTGTGAGATACGCCACGTCCGTTTCTTAAGTACTTTAAGTAACCCCAAAAAAAGTAGTCCAAGTGGTTGATGTCCGGTGACCTCGCTGGCCAAACAACTGGACCGACTCGACTATCCATCTTAATGGATAGGCGTTAAGTAGATGAGCTCTCGCTAACGCGCTAAAATGTGCAACATCGTGCATGAAGCACATTTGGCGTCTAGATAAAAGAGGCACTTCCTGCAGCAATCCTGTCAAAATGTCTGGTAAAGAATATGGATAAACTTCTTCGGTCAACTGTCCTGGTAGAATATGGGGACTGATTAATACATTGCCAACAATACCACACCAGACATCAATGGAGAATTGTTGTTGATGAGCTCTCACCATAACAGTATGAGAATTTTCATCCGCCCAGCAATGCATGTTATGGGAATTCATAATTCTTCTCGTGCAAAGGTTGCTTCATTTGTAAAGACTTGCAAACAAAGAATCTTGGGCAAAAAAAACCAGCAGCCATTGACTAAATTTTTGTTGATTAGGATAATCTTCTGAAGTTAATGCCTCCACATTTTGATTGCAGTATGGATGCAACTACTGTTCAAGGAGAACCCATCAAACTTGTTGCTGGATTTGCTTCAACAATCTCCAGGATCTGCTCTTCAACATCAGGATTGCAGGCTATTTGTTCCCCAAAATTCAATTGGTTTCAATCGACCATGTTCCCTCAAACGCCTATCGATAGCCTCAAAAGTTTTTCTAACAAGTATTCTTCTATCAAGGTACCTTTCTTGGTAAAGTGGCCTTGCTTTAATTGCGTTTCCCTCAGCCAGACCATACATAAGATGCATGTCTGCGTGTTCATGTCAGCATTAGTAAAAGCAAACATTGCAAAATTGCAGAAAAGTGTGACATTAACAGTTTTATAGTGTAGTTTTTGATAGGGAACAATTTCATCTAGGCAAGCATTTGCTAAATGTGCAGATGGAAGAAATATTTGAAAAAATACAAAGGTCGTTCCCTGTATGTAATATTTATGAAATACCCTATATAGTACATGACCCAAGTGACCCTTTTGCTACCATATTTAGTTAGCTCCTCTTTGAAAAAGGTTTCTGCAAGAAACATTCTGAACTACCAGTTGTTCACTATTCTATTTTATTACCATACCTGTTGGGTAATCAGAGCATAGCCTTGTGCCTTCATAGTATTTTATAATAGCTTATATTTTGGGTACATTTCACACTATGAAAGTGATTTATTGTGAATTAATTAAAGTGAATTAATTGTCTTTTCTCTAGTAGCATTGGACCTCCATTGCAAAGTTCAATTGAGACAAAACGGTAATTATATTATCTATAGCCTGCATAGTCTTGTTTTAAAATAATTCAGCAAAATATACATTAATATTTTATTAATATTTTTATTTAATATTACATTAATATTTTATATAAATAAAAGATTACTATAATATATATTTAATAAAATTATCTTTTATATTTACCAGTTCAGAAGATAGTTGTAGGATTCCCATTAAGTAATCTTCAAGTTCTAAGTGGAAACCTTCTTTAGCGTCTGTTTTAACTGGAAATAATAAAAAAAAACAATTATGTAATAATATGATGAAATTTACATTTTACATTCTTTTTAAAAAATACAGATTTTCAAATAATATAAAAGCAGTTATTACGATAATGAGGATTCGCCAAAGTTCCAGCACAATCATCACTTTTGTGGACTTTAAGAAAGCATATGATTCTGCAGACAGACAGACAATGTTTGATACTCTAGAACAGGGGTCGGCAAACTCTATAAACATGAGCCAATTTTTTATTTAAAATAATTTCAAACTGGATCAAGAACCACAGATGATTTTTTTCATGGTCATTTTTTTGTTTTCTTAATAATTGGCGATGATTAAGCGCCATTGCAATAATATTATTGGTGGCCTTGACAACCAAAACCATAACTCTACCAATATCTTCTGAAAATGTTTGTGCGCGAAGTGCTTGCTGGCAAATTATGCAATGGAAAGATTTGACATCAATTTTTGTTCATGATCAATTTTTTCAAAATTTTGACAAAATTGTGACAAATCCTTTTTTATTCCCAACCATACTTTTAGCTCCATCTGCTGCAATTGACACAATTTTAGTAAGTGGGGCGTGATTTTTCTTCAGACATTCGGTCACTGCATTTTCAACATCTTCTCCTCGTGTTTGACCCTTGAGTGACATGAATCCCAGGAGTTCTTCTTTGGGACCATCTGATGAAATATATCGAGCAAAGAGGACAACTTGCACTGTATCCTTTATGTCACAAGACTCATTGACTGCTATTAATAAGGCTGCTGCTAATTTAAAGTGCTCCTCAACTTGTTGTTGGCATACATTTATCGACATTTTTTCCCCCTTTTTATTACAATTGGCAGACAATGGTAAGTTTTTGATTTTATTCATAATATCTGCTTTATGATCTGAAAAAGTGTGTCAGCCACATTTTTTCGAATAGGCCTACTTTGGACCACGCTTGTTCAACTGTTGGGCTTTGACCTTTGCCCAGTATTGTCACATCTTTGTGTAATTCCTTTCTCTCTTCTGTCCAGGAGGTATCTTTCCTTCGAGGTTTTTTCTGAAATCCAGACTGTCTGTTTTTGAGATCTGTTATTCCCAGTTCTTTAATATCCTTCTCGGTCTTTGTCAACCAGTGGTACGAACCTTCTTGTTTTGCCAGAAGGTGAACTCTTGTTTTGGTTAGTCGGTTTGGAGGCAATCTTGCAACGTGGCCATAGAAAGCTACCCTTCTTTTCCTTGTGCTGTCAGAGAGCATCTCAATATGTTCGTAGAGCTCAGAGTTATGCCGTCTTCAGAATTCCCCATCTTCCTTTACCGGGCCTAGGATCTTCCTGAGGATTCTCCTCTCTCTGATTTCCAATTTCTCTATTAGACCCCTTCAGTTCAACGAAAGACACTCCATGGCATACAGGGCTTCTAGTCGTAAGACTGAGGTGTAGTGCTTAAGTTTCAGGTTGCGTGACAGGCATTTCTTATTGTAAGTGTTCTTAGTCAGCCAATAGGCTAGTCCTAACTTGCTGACTCTCTTGGATAATGATGCTCTTTCTGATAAGTTGGGTTCAATCCATTCGCCGAGATACTTAAATTTCTCAGTCCTCTTGATGTTTCCCTGTTCTAGTAACATCTCTCTGTTTGCTTCTCTGATGTTGGGGAAGAATTCTGTTTTGTCCAGCGACACTTGAAGACCCACTTTGGCAGCCTGTTTTCTGAGGCAGTTTACCTGCATTGTTGCCATCTCAAGAGAATCAGCAAACAGTGGTCTGCAACAGTCATCTGCAAAGGCCAGGCAATCTACAACCAGTCCATCGTTCTTACATTCCAGGTAGATACCACTCTGAGCACCCAAATTGTTCAGTTCCTTGCGCCATTCTCTCATAAACTTTTCAAGGACACAGTTGAAGAAAAGTGGGGAAAGTCCATCTCCTTGTCTCACTCGTTTTTATTTCCAAGCTTTCTGAAATCTCGCCTCTAAATTTAACCTTGGAATGGGTGTTGGTCAAAGTTTCTAGGATGAGTCTGCAGGTTTTGTTGCCTAGTGCTAGTTCCTGGAGTACTTTGTTAAGCATTTCTCTATAAATGGAATCGTAGGCCTTCCCAAAATCAACAAAGGTGACGACCACCTTACGGTTTCTCATCTTGGAGTATGCAAGTACAGTTTTAAGATTGAGGATCTGTTCAACACAGGATCAGGTCTTCCTGAAACCCCCGTGGTATTCTCCCAGTTGACTATTCAACTGATTTTCTGCCCTTGTTTGTAATGCCTTCGAGAGAATCTTGTATGTTACCGGGATGAGAGAAATTCCATGATAGTTGTTTAGATCAGTAATATATCCCTTTTTGTGAAGCAAATGGATCAGAGCAGATTTCCAATCGGGTGGTAATTTCTCTGTTTCCCAGATGTCCTGGATGATCTCGGTTAGCTTGCGCACGGCATTGTTTCCAGCACCTTTCTAAATATGGAGTCCTCTCCAGCTGCCTTATTATTCTTAAGAAGTTGAATGATCTTGCCAACTTCTTCAATGAAGGGGGAAGCGAGTCCAGGTTTGGTGTGGTTTGTTTATAGTCGAAGTCTTCACTGGGTAGGTCACAGTTGAGTAGATTTTTAAAGTACTGAGTGAAAAGGTGGCAGTTGCCCTTGTCGTTATAAGCTAGTTTCCCTTGTGAGTCTCTGAAATGGAGGCTTGGCGGAGCGTATTTTCTGAGTGCCTGCTTAAAGGTTCCAAAGAAATCTCTGGAATTATTCTTAGCAAAGCTCTGTTCGATTTGGATTAGTTGGTTTTGTGTGAGTCAGCCACATTTATAAAACAACTTTTTATGTTACCGTTTTTGACGATTTCGTGACTCACAACAAAGCTTGGCATGTTATCATTATTTGCAGACTGCATCCAACAGTTGAAGTTGGGACTTGCCTTTTTAAAAAATTTCTGAAATTCTTCAATAGCCATCTTTCATCACCGGAGGAATAATTCTTTGAAAATGCGGCATGTTTATTTTCGAAAGTCTCTCGATATTAAGACTTTTTATTATTTTCTAGATATTCATGGCAAATACGAAGTTGGAAGACCAGCTGCATTAGGTACAAACGCAAACGTTTCAGTCCATTAAGTTTGGAATTCAAGATGTCGATTGGGTATTTTTTTTTTCGAATCCATTTCGAAAAGGATTTAGAGTTTCTGAATTATGTCCACAACAGCACAATTTTGAAGTATGCACCTGACTTGACTGCGAAACACAATAACTTAAAAAAACAACCGAGATCCACACTGTGACTGTGTGTTATGAAATATTCAATTTTCCATTATTCTGGGACATAATCGGTCAAATACAGCCCGATGGCTGTATTTGACCGATGGCATGAGTTATGTTAGCTTTGAGGGCCACTGTGGTTTGTGGCTTATTCGCATAGTTATGCGACTTAAAAAATCCGACAAGAAACAATCTATGGGTCAAATCGCACGATCTCGGTGGCCAGTTCACATAACCTCCACGTGAGATGACCAAGCCCTCAAATCGCTCAGAATCTGCAGAATGTCCAATGTGGCAAGAGCTGTAGCATGTAGCGCCGTCCTGCTGAAAGCACATGTCGTTGATGCCCATGTTATCCAATTCAGGCCAAAATATGTTGGTAATCCTGGACCTATTGCGCTCGCCGTTGACGGTGATGGCCTGGCCAACGTCGTTCTTAAAGAAATATGGGCCGATGACGCCGCCAGCCCAAAATCCACACATATAAGCTATTAGCAAAATACTGCAAATTATATTAAAGTTTTATTCAGTCTATCTATAATAGCTTTATATCCCTTCCATAATATTTTCATGTCCCTTGTTCATCCTTTCCATAATAAGGTCCCAATTCCTCGATTACCCCACAAATTATAGATATATAGGGTCTTTCATTAAGCGCTTCCTATCTTTAAATTTAAATAAATCAAAGTGTGTGTGATATCATATAAATTTGTTATTTTTTATGAAAGGCCTATCGATGCCATTATGTATGGAATATGACATCCTGCAAATATTCGACTTCACTGGGCTGACGAAATGTCCAATTTTCCATGACTCTGGCGCATAAATCAGGCTGAATTTGACCGATGGCATGAGTAATGTTGGCTTTGGGGGTCGCTGTGGTTTGTGGCTTATTCGCATAAACATACGATTTAAGAAAACCATACAAGAAAAATACGGGGTAAAATCGCACGAGGTCGGTGGCCGTCAAATCGCTCGTGCAGAATGTCCAACGTGGCAAGAGCTGAGTGGCACGTAGCATCGTGCTGTTGAAACCACATGTCGTTGGTGTTCATATATATCCAATTCACGCCAAAAAAGTTGGTAATCATCGACCTATAGCGCTCGCCGTTGACGGTGATACCAACGTCGTTCTCAAAGAAATATGGACCGATGACGCCGCCAGCCCAAAATCCACACCAAACACTGACTTTTTCAAGATGCATAGGACGCTTTTGGATCTCATGTGGATTGGTATCGTCCCAATTTCGACAATTTTGCTTATTGACGTACCCATTCATCCAGAAATGGGCCTCATCGCTGTAGATGATTTTTTGATGAAAATTAGATTTTGATGAAGTCAGGTTCCAACTGCTGCAGGGCCCATTCAGCGAACATATGTCGTTGTCTTATGGTCGTTTACCTTCAGCTCCTGGGTCAGTTGAATTTTGTACGGGTGGAAGCCCAAGTTACGACGCGAAATTCGCCAAGTTAAGGTCCGCGAGAGGCCGAGTTCTTATGAGAGATGCGAAATCCACTGCCTCGGATTCTCCGGGAAACTCTCACAGACAGCGGCGATGTTTTCGACAGATCTTGCGTTTCGTCATCGTGCTGGTGTTTATTGTTTACTGAACCAGTGAATTCAAATTTTTCCACCACACTGAGAATAGTCTTCTCGGTAGAACGATATAGCGACCGTAAAATGGGCGCTGCGTGCGGAACGTTGCCCGAACAGAACACCCATTTTGATAAAACAATTTTATCATTTGCATATGTTGTTGAACGCTATATCTGTCCATGGTGATTTGGCAAAATACACTGAATAAATAACAGCCAATTCGACTGGTGTAGCATCAACATTTTGGCTACCAACTGTCAAAGTTCGGAAGTCCCGATTGGAAGACTCTTTATTTCACATAAGCTCACACCAAAAGAACCACATGTGGCTCGCGAGCCAAACTTTGCCGACCCCTGCTCTAGAAGAACTTGAAGTGGACAAGAAGACCAGAGCTACTATTCAGCAGACTCTCACGAATACAACGTCAAAAGTGAAATTTCTTTGGGAAGTCTCTGAGCCTTTTGAAATATCTATGGGCGTTCGTCAAGCTGACGGCCTCTCCCCTACTCTGTTTAACTTAGTTCTAGACAAAGTTATTAGAGAATGGGAAAAGGACTTCAAGGGTGTAAACATTGGAAACTCAGGAAACAAGGTCAATATGAAATGTTTAGCACTTGCTGATGATTTTGCAGTCATTACTAAGACCAAGGATGAAACAAGATATGCCATACAGAGACTTCATGATATAGTATCAAAGGCAGGCCTCCAGATATCATACGAGAAAACCCAGTCCATATCCATAAATAAACCCCATATCAGAGTAGTGCAAAAACTCCACTAGAGAAGGAAAGTGGCATATTTCCACGGGTGCCCACCTTCAAATACCTTGGAGAAATTATAATACCATCAGGACTAGACAGTAGAGCCAATGTAGAAAGAGCCACCAAACTCCATAAGGCGTACAGACTAACATGGAATTACTATAACAAAAGAGTATATAGTGTAATGCAAAATTAAGACACTACAAGTTGTTTTGCAAGAAGCTTTATATGCTTCAGAAACCATATGCTTAGGTGGTCACTCTAAAACTACAGAATTCGAAAAGCATGAGTGAAAAATTCTACAGAAAATGTGTGGTCCCATGAGAGAAAATGGGATGTGGATTAAGAGAATCAGAGCAGAACTCTATTCCTTCACTGACAGATTTACTGATGCCCAACGGAAGAGACGCCTGAATTTGGGCACATATATAGAATGGACGATGACAGACTATCTAAAACAGTGTTTCCCAAACCTTTTTTGTGCCATGCCTAGGTGGGGGGCCTTTCTAAAATTTTTATGTCCCCCCGTTTTGTTATATCCAGACGATTTCTTTTTTTACAAGTAAAGCATTTAAAGCAGTAAATCTACATTCAGCTAAAGCTTCAGTTTTCTTGCACATTTGGTTGAATTTGGTTATTTGATGTTGCTCGGTACATCTTCCACGAAAACTTCGGCGTGCAACGCCAGGATTACATAATTTTCTGTTTCATCGTCCAGGTAATAGTCCTGCAGATAACGTGGCCTCTTTCCTCTCATAGATCGACTAGATGTTTCTTCATTTTCTGGTTCTTTGGTCTTGTCCTGTTTCTCCTGTGAGCTTTCGTAAGTCCCCATTTTACCGAGTCTCACTTCCAAAGGTTCGCTTTTCTCGTTGCTGTAATCGAAGTCTTCTTTCTGATAGAATACTTCTTCGTCTTTACTGCTTCCGGTTTTTACATCTATTGGCTCCACAACATCTGGATCAATCCAGTCTTCAATTTTGATTCGTTGAAGATAACATCACATCTAATGATGACCTTATGCTCTTCTGGATCTCAAAACATTTGTGCAATATCCAATCGTGAAACATATCTTCGATCGAGATTCGAATTTTCCGCCTACAATTTGCGTTGGAATGCGAATAAAGGCTACGCACCAAAAAACCTTTAGTTTCTTCAAGTTGGACTTTTCATTGAACCAAAAACGACGCCGGAACTTTCCCGTACAACGCTGACGTGGGACTTCGATTAATCAGATAAACTGTTGCTTGGACTGCCTCGGACCAAAAATGTTTTCCAAGTTTACATGGAAATCTGACCTTCTCTACTATAGTTCATCTATTCATTCTCTCTGCTACTCTGCTTTGCTCTGGCGTATAACGGATGGTAAACTCTAGTTTTGTCTGGTGGACTAACCAGACAAAACTAAATTAGATTGAAAAAGCGCGTTGTAAGTTTGAAAGTAATTAAAATCTGAAATAATATGAGCACTATGTTTCACCTACAAATGCGCATCAAGACGACCTTGTTTCATTGATTCAAAATCAAAATTCTCGTCAAAAGAAATTTATAATATTTATTATTTAAGAATTTGCTTTTTTCTTTCAATGTTGGCACTGAAATATAGCATTGCATTTAAATGGCCCGGAGCAAAAGGGTTAAACTCACGTCAGGTCCATTTTCTAATTACCCCCCTTAACAATCAAATTGCCCCCCTGTGGGCCGTGGGCCCCACGAAACACCGATCTAAAAGATTATCAAAGTAATCAACTAAAAGAAGGTCAAAATAAAATGGCTAGAAGAAACTAAGGTGGACCTTCAAGAAATGAATATCATAGATGACATCAAAGCAAACCGTAGATTATTTAGTACAACAGTAGCAAAACATAAATTTCTGGAGAAACTTAAAAAGAAAACTGGTAGGAAGTAGACAACTGAATGTAAGATTCAACACAGTGCATTCATGAAAAGATTTTGTCAGGATAAGAAGGCGAAAACCATCAAACCAACTAACAAGTTCAACATGCTCTTTGAATGGACAAAACGAAGAAAGAAGAAGAAAAGTGGTTATTAGGTAATAAGAAATTATAAGCAAAACATTAATACGTATTAATTTCAATATGAAAACAAAATTGATTTACCTCCTAAGATTTCAGCTGTTGTTTCTCTTGATACCAATATACCAACTTCCAAATAAACAATCAAAGCAGATAAAAAGCAAAGTCTCTGTGTAACATACCTCCAATGATCATTATATCTGTAATACTGACCAGCAGGTACAATTTTCGAGAGATTCTGGTAACCTTTTTCTACATTTCCAAAGATTTCCCTTGCTTTAAGACAAGCATTTGATACTAAAAAAAAAAAATGCTATGAAAATCTATCAAGATTTTTATTATCTATATTTACTTTCTTTAAAGCCATTTTCTTGGTGAATGACTTGTAGTACCATCAGAATTTCCCTGGCATTGCTTTCTATGTCTTTAACTATGGTTCGAATTTCCTATCACAGATATAATATTAATGCAGATAATATTGATTTAATTTTAATTCAATGTTACCTCACGAGTTTCTTGATCATTGTCAAGATATTCTTGAAAAGATGAGAATATGTTCCCTATCAAAACGTTGGACATTTTTCAAAATTAAATCGAAACTTAAACTTCAAATGTGCGATATCAACAGATAAACTTAACACTGTCAATTGTTATTAATCAGTCCAATATATTTGACAGCATAAGAAACATGGTAGCCAACATTAAAATATAAAAAAAACAATGTGTTTACCAAATTTTTTACAATGCGAACATATTATAATAGTTTTAATAGTAATTATAATAGTATTTGATCCATTATATATTAATTGTAATGTAATAAAATGTTTGTATTACTAAGAATTAAATAATAGCATATTTATTATTTTAAACTTAAAAAAGTTGGTATCTTTAAGATTTGTTTCCATAGTAACAGCCAATCACCGAGTCTTATTTTTTTGAAGTCGCCAAATAACCTATAAACGTTACAGTTGAATTTAAATCAAGAATTTTAACGTTCACAAATTGACTGATTGAAAATATATCTAATAAATGGATCACAAATCGAGTATTTTAATCAAACGTAAATTAAAATTAACTGTTTAGATTAATTTTGCTTCAGTTTGTTTTATTTGCTTTTAGAAAACCATTTAATAAATGCTTCCAAAAATTTAAGAGATGATCCAATGCGAGCTATCTACCATTTAACGGAGTCTCATAGCCCAGGTTTTCGATACAGAGCATCAGTAAGCTATGAAAAGGCTATGGCATACATAAACGATGAAGTTTTACCTATGCTGAAAGATAATATACTTGCAACTTGTTCCGATTCTGACATTGAGGAAAATATTCATAGCTTGTTGCATAAAGTCGAAGAAATGCCTAAAGGTAATTTATATAAATATTTACATAAATCACATGTATTCCTTTAGAGTTAGAATATTTTATATTTAATGACTGTCATAGAATGGACTTTGGTTCAGTTAACCCCATCATTTACAACTGATGAATTGTTGGAAGTAAGGGAGAATAAATATTACACCAATTGTCTTCACATAACAGTTTTCGATTGTGGGCAATATAAGAATAAGCCGGTTTCAATTTTCTTGGATGCACCCAAAGATATAAATAGTGGGATGAAGATTGAAATTATGGATAAATTGATGGAATGTATATTAAAACAAAAACAAGATGCTTTAAAATTCAAAAATGCTAAAGCTTATAAAGACTTTCTATTATCTGTTAATGCAGATTTACGGGTAGATAATTTAAATATTTCAATTAATATTGTAAAACATATAAATCTTTTTAGGATTTAGTTAGGCAAGTTCAAAACTCTTGGCTAAGAGAATGGTTAGTTTTGTTTCAAGGTAAATATGTTAATACTGAGATTGAGGACCAGGTTGATAAACAAATAGAGAGGATTTTAAGTGATTTTAATGCGTAAGTATAAGGGAATAAAATTTCAGTTAAATACTGTGCTCACTTTACACACATTCAAAGTATTTTTTATGAAATCATTAATAGTGATGTAACCATTGGTTTTCTTTAACCCTTTCGCTGCAAATTACTTTCTTGAACTGATGTGATTGTGTGCTCAATATTCTGAACATTACAGCCTATGCAGAATATTTTTATAACTTTGCATATATTGTCAAATTTTCTAAAACCAAAATCTCTATTCAAAGCAAATTTTGTTTTCTTGTTGATTTGAGTGGACAAACTTTCCAAAATCCTTTTATTTTAAGTCAAAATTGGATCAAAATGTCAAAATAATTGGCAAATAAATATTACCAAATTTTCAAAAACCAAAATCTCTATTTGAAGCAAAAGTTGTTTTTTTTTTGTTGATTTGAATGGACAAACCTTGCAAAATTCATTTGTTTTGTGTCAAAATTGAATGAAAATGTCAAAATATTACCAAATTTTCAAAAACCAAAATCTTTATTCCAATCAAAACTTTGCGAAATTCTTTTGTTTTATGTCGAACTTGAACGAAAATATTAAAATAATATTCAAATATTGTCAAATTTTCAAAAAACAAAATCTCGTATTCTTGTCTGTCTAGTGTTGTCTGTTTAGTCTTGTCTGTCTAGTCTGTCTAATCTTGTCTGTCTAGTCTTGTCTGTCTAGTCTTGTCTGTCTAGTCTTGTCTGTCTAGTCTTGTCTGTCCAGTCTTGTCTGTCTAGTCTTGCCTGTCTAGTATTGTCTGTCTAGTCTTGTCTATCTAGTCTTGCCTGCCTAGTTTCTGTAGGCTTGTTTTGTGAGAAACAAATTCTAGTTGAAACAACTTCATCTTGTGACAAATTCATGTTGCAACTTCATATTCCAACAACTTCATGTTGCAGCAATTTCATGTTGAACCGACTTCATCGAAACAATCTATCTAGTTTCAACTACAAGAAGAGATTTCTTCACCACAAATTCTCATTTCATCTTCAAATTCAGGTTGAAACAACTTCATGTTGCAACAACTTCATATTGAACTTGATTTCGACTACTGAATAAATAATAATTGATTGGACCATGGAAAGCACAATCTAATTCATCTAGACCGGGGGTCGGCAAAGTGTGACTCTTTTGTTTATTATATTTGGTTGAACTAAACCAGGGGTCGGCAAAGTGTGAAGATATATTGAAACAAAAAAAAAACAGAACTGTCAATATTCAGAAGTCTTATTCAGAATGACCGCCGCTGTCAAGTTCATAACTCACAGGCATAGCGTTGTTATTTTCTCCTTTTAGTTATTGTGTCTCGCAGTCATTGCATAGTTCAAAATTGTGCTTTTTTGGATACAATTCTCAAAATTCCTCTCAAAATGGATCCAAAGAAAAAAAAATATCCGATCGAGATCGTGAATTCCAAACTGAATGGAGAATTGTTTGCGTTTGTACCTAATGCAGCTGATCTACCAACTTGTCTTATTTGCCATGAAAAGCAAGCAAACAACAAAAAGGCTATTGGCGAGAGACATTTTGTTGTCGAGAGACACATAAACATGCCACATTTGCAGAATTATCCCTTCAGTGAATTTCAAGAAAAGAATATCAGAAAAATTTAAAAAAATACAACTTCCTCCTTTAACTGTTGGATCCAGTCTGCAAATAATGCTAACTTGACAGGCTTTGTCGTGAGTTACGAAATCGTTATAAGCGGAAAACCATTCACTGGTGAGTACATAAAAAGTTGTTTTATAAATGTGGCTGACACACCTTTTCACAAAAGCAGATGTCATGAATAAAATCAGAAGCTTACCATTGTCTGCCAAACTGTAACAGACAGCACAAAAAAAGTCGTTAAATCTAAGCCAACAAAAAGTTGAGGACGTTAAATTAGCATCAGCCATATTAATAGCGGTCGATGAATCTTGTGACAAAGGATAATGTGCAAGCTGTCCTATATATATATACATATATATTTATATATATATATATATATATAGCTGTATATAGCTGTCGCTATATTTCATCAGATGGTCCCAAAGAAGAACTCCTGAGATTATTGCCACTCAACGGTCAAACATGAGGAGAATATGTTGAAAATGCTGTGAGCAAATAAAAATCACACCCCACTTACTAAAATTGTGTATATTGCCACAGATGAGGCTAAAAGTATGGTAGATAGTAAAAAAGGATTTGTCGCGAGAATTTTTAAAGAATAAATTGTCATGACCAATTGTTACGTGTTATCTTCTCATTGCATAATTCACCAAAAAGCACTTTGCGTGCAAACATTTTCAGAAAATATTGGTAAATTTATGGATTTGGTAGTGAAGGCCATCAATAATATTATCGCATTATGAACAAAATACAAACATATGATTTTATGAAAAAAAATCATCCGTGGCTCTTGATCCAGTTTGAAATCATTTTAAATGAAAAAATGGCTCTTAAGTTTATAGAGTTTGCCGACCCCAGATCTAGACCAATTCAGTTAGCATTGTAGCGAATTCATTAAATTAAGTACATTTTAATCTAGTGGACTACATAGACAAGACTAGATACAGACACAAAGGAGACAAGACTAGACCAGACTAGAAAAGGCAAGGCAAGAGTAGATAAGACTAGACAAGACTAGATAAGTCTCGACAAGACTAGATAACACTAGATAAGACCAGACATAAAAAAAATTAAAAAATAAATATATGGGTATCTGCATAGTTTACAATTAATTTTTGGGATTTTTTGAAATCATCTTTCCAATGATAAGACCCTAGGTGAAGGGGTGAGTCAGGAATCTTTCACCCAGGGTAACGCAATGCTCCAATGAGAGTGTATATATTTATTAATCTCTTTGTTATGTTTAAAAAAGCCACAATGAATTCATGAAGTTGGTAGACTTCTATAGCAGTCCATAGCAGAGAAAGGGTTAAATATTTTAAATACTTCTGAGCTCTGAGCCAGACTGAGCTCAGTCTGGGTTCCCTTTAGCTTATGTGCATCTCTTAATACTGCTTTTTTAATAAATACTAGGTATTTATTTATCACAACAATTTAATTGATCAGTAAAACTATGATTTGATCAGTAACAACTTGAATGTACATTTACTAAATAATTAAGCAATAAAACTTAATGAATAGTAAAATATTTACTATTAGGCTAGATAAAATTATATATTTCAAGTTAAAATATTGGATGATCAGGAAAATATTGTTTAAACATCTGTTTTGATTTATGATATTTTAAATCTGATTCAATGGATTTACGTTTGTTAAGTATTATATTTTATTTGTGGCACGTAATATTGAACTGCACAAGTAACAAAAATACTACTCAGTTTACAACTCACTTGATTCTTAGAACTGTATAATTTACCATTCGAGAAAAACCTATAAATTTGAGCGCGCTATAATCCGCAAGTGCCTTGTGTTGCGGTGAGTAAACATGCTGATCAAATTAAATTTTCTATTGAAATATGTTTATGTTTTAACTTGTCAATTGGACAATCTTACTGATCAACTAAACATAAACCTATATTATATATATATATATATATATATATATATATATATATATATATATATATATATATATATATATATACCCTCTAAGGAGCCTGTAGAACCATTACTTAGCACTGGTCATCTTGTTATTTTTATCTTCTCAAAACTTCCTCATCCTTTCGCTCTGGGCCTGTCTTCTTTCTTGCGTTCATGCGTTTTTTAGTTTAAAACTCTTAACTGTTGGATTCTTTCATGTGAAGTTATGGTAATTTATTTCCTGCCTGTTTTTAGTACGTGTAGTTGCCAATGGATCTATATGAGGCCTAGGCAAATAGTACAAACTACTTTACAATCTACGTATAAAAAATCTACGTATAATAAAAACACAAAAAAATTATTGGTTTTGTGATTGTGCCTTATTTGTGACTGTGACCAAAATATATTATTTCAGAGAGAAAGCAATTAAAAATGTATCTATACATAGCACCTACAATGAATGAATGATCTTAATTCTTATTCCAACATAAACAAAGCCACAAAATTCCCGAAAGCATTATGACATGCTTATTATGTTTAAATTTAACAATATTGTTGCTTTTAGGCGATTGTATATGCAACCGTCGTGGTATACAAATAACTATTAAAATAGAAAAAAATTTTAATGCGGCCCGCGGTTAAATTTACGTACTTAATGTGGCCCGACAGTCAAAATATTTTCCCACCCCGGGTCTCTATTGATTACTGTGAGGTCATTTTGGGTGTCCAGCAGCCAGAATACTTTGGACTGTCCGGTTCCATTGATGATGTGGAAGATTTTCTTGGTCAATCGAGAAAAACTGCTTATGTATTGTTATATAATATTATTATATAATACATGTTATATAATATTACATAAGCCTTTATTTATTACTTAATAATTCAATCCTTAGTTTCAATTGTACACTCAGATTACTTCAAATAAAACCTTTTGTGTTTTAAAATCAAATAGGCTATCAGGATGTAGAAACAAACAACATATAGTACTTTAAGTTTATCTAATGAACATTAATAAGTGAAAATAAAATTTAAGGGTATGCGTTCTTCACTACCTATTGCTCATTTGACATGTACAGAGGATCAAGGTGGTTACAAGCTGACTTGTTTGTTTTCGATTAATTGACATTCTCTGGGCAGATTGGTGTGTTCATTATGGTTCTAATTGTAAGTGCTGAAGATGGTGCAAAAGTTGTTGCTCTTGTGGCAGATGGAAGAAGGTGTCTAGATTCCTTCATGTCAGTCTTTTTACCAGTCAAAGAGCACTTGAGCGGATTAGAGAGACTGGCAGAAATACTCTGAGACCGGGGTCTGGCAGCAAACGAAAAAGAACTGCTATCGATTGACAGATTTATCGTTCGTACTACTCTACAAAATCGTCATGTGACTTCAGTGGAGACCAGAAACCAACTCCGTGAGGTTCGTGGTACAGCTTTGAGTTTGTGGACAGTTTGTCGAAGGTTGCAAGAAGTTGGCGTAAAATCTTGTAGAGCAGCAGCTGGACCAAAATTACTCCCACGTTACCGAGAAGCCAGACTAATTTTCTCGCGAAGATTTAAATTGTACATTGGCACAATGCAGAACTGTACTATTTACTGACGAGTCTAGATTCTGTCTACATTCGCCAGATGGAAGAGAACGAGTATGCAGACAAACGGGGAAACTATTTGCGGAGTGCACGTTTAAGCCCTGGCTTAGACATGGTGGAGGTTCCCTGGTGGTATGGTCATGAATATCAATGGATGCCTGCATTGAATTGGTTGTCATAGATGAAGGATCGCTGACTGCACAGGGGTATATTTGGAAAATTAAGTAGTCCCATTTGCTCCTTTTATCGGCGATGGCTTCATTCTAATGCAGGGTAACGCGAGATCCCATTCTGCGAAGGGCGTCACAGAATACTGGGATGCAGTTGGAATAAGAAAATTCAACTGGCCTACATGTACCCCTGAAAGAAATCCTATAGAACATGTTTGGGACATGTTGGGCGTGTAAGAGGACGTGCAGTTGCACCAAACACAATCGTCTGGCATTTCAAGTAGAATGGCAGAATATTCCACAAAATGATATTCATAAGCTCATTAGTGGCATAGTTTGGGTTTTGGGCAATAGTTTGGGCATGGGCCGTGTTGTACAGACAATAGTTAGGGCTCGAGGAGGTAATATGAAGTATTCAAATCTTATTCAACTGAAATTCTCATTATTAATCTCTGTTAGGTTTATTTTGCCGAAATGCATTTTCTTTCTTGTTTACATACATTATAGTTTTCACTTATTAATGTTAATTAAATAAACTGATAAGTACCATATGTTGTTTTTTTGATTGTAAAACACTAAAAGTTTTATTCGAAGTACTAAAACATCTTTTCGTTTTTTTTGCATCCGACTGTATATGTTACAACAAATGAATTTGTTACACATTTTGTAATGAGTTTTGTTGTATAAACATTGTAGTATAGATGAAAATGAATCCATATACACAGCTTTGTATATTCTGAATGAAAATGGGGGAGTAATTGTGTCACAGGCTTGTAATACACAATGTACTTCACCCAGAACAATAAATTTAAGACATTGGTAAATTATGAAATAAACTTGCGTGCATAGAAATCAGCCCACAGTTAACTTTTGAACTATTCAAAAGTATCTATTTTTCGAACTTTTTTTTTTTTACTAACTAATTATGAGATGAAAAAACTATTTATGAGATGAAATAATGAAATGTACCATTTGAAATACAATTTAATATGCTTTAATACGAGTTTAAATGTATCAAGAATACTTATCATTTATAGGCGTAGCAATCATTAAACAAAAACGAACGTATTTATGTGGTGGTAATGTAACGAGGATAACAAACTTGTGAAAGATTGTAATTATTGCCTTTGCAATTGAAATTTGCACAAGAGTGTTAATTTAATGCATACCAGAGCGTAAAAAGCCGCCCAAGTTTTTGTTCTAATGGACTTAGCCAGGGATCTGTTGCCCAACAACTGGATATTACACACGCGCCGCGAAGAGTTCTAATATTATGGGGAGACTGGATCCTTTCATAGACGACCTGGTACGGGCAAACAACGACTCGGGATAACCGCTTTATGGTGTCAACATCATTAAGAAATCGTCACCTTAATGCTGTTCAACTGCAACAACAGCTCCGTGCAGTACGAAGAGTGGCTATAAGTCAGTGTACACTAAGATGAAGACTGCAGGAAAGTAACTAAAAAGGTGGCCACCCTAAGACACCTGCAATTTGTCAAAAACTTGCATCAGCTCATCATCAAGCACATGTATTTTGCAAGGGATCATTTAAATTGGACGTTGGAACAATGCGGGTCTGTTCTGTTCTCAAATGATACCAGAATGTGCCTCTATAGTAGCCACCGAAGATGAAAATTGTACCAGAGGAGAGGAGGTTTAACAGGTGCTAGGCACATCGAAGAGATTTTAGCAGTTCAAGTAGTACCTTACGTCGACTACATTGGCGAAGCTTTTATATTTTGCATGACAATGCAAAAATCCGATAGAACATTTATGGGATGAGCTTAAACTTAGAATTCGAGCTAGGTTTCGTGCCCCAACCTCGATCCCAGAGCTTATTGTTGCTGTAGAGGAAGAGTGGCTTAACTGGCATTATTAAAGCATTTTTAAAAATTAAGTTTTAATTTAGATAATTGTCAATAACCATATTTCTTTTAAGAAACTGAAATAAATTTTAATAAACCCAAACTCATATTAAAGCATATTAAATTGTCTTTCAAACGGCATATTCCTCTATTTCATCTTATAAATGATTTCTAAAAAAAAAATAGTTAAAAACAAAACTTGTGGGCCGATTTCTATGCACGCAAGTTTATTTTCCTGATTCCAGCAGTAATTTTTTTGTTCACAGCAAGAAATAGAAAATTGCAATTGTGGAATAATTCAATTAAAATTTCATTTTGCATTTATTCGTTCTTCACTGCTTCAAAGCTCTGTAAGCTTAATGTTATGATATTTTTTAGATTGGAGAAAGTTGAACAAAGAGAAAGAATTTTATTAAAATATGCTGTAAAGGGTCTCCATTTATTAGATGTAATTGACTTTAAGAAAGCTGCATTATATTGCTTACACACTTTGGAAAAATATAATCAACTTGAAATTACAACAGCCTTATTCAATTTTTTCTCAAAGGATACAACTTACCAAAGTCAAAAAAGGCATCCAATCATATTAATTGTAGATGAAGTGAGTAACAAAAAAAAAAAAAAAAAAATTTCTTATTATTTTTACTTTTCCCATATAGAAAATTGATCCTGTTCCATGGGAAATGATAAAAAGCATATATTTAAATAATCAACCAACTTGTCGAATGCAATCTTTTCATTTCACATATGCTTTATTCAAAGAACATGAGAATGAAATAGTGAATGGTTATCATGTTAAAATAAGCCCTAAAAAAGGTTCATTTATTCTTAACCCAAGCCTGGATTTGTTAATGATGGAGAATAGACTGAAAGGATTCTTCAAGTACTGGACCCCTAATTGGTTAAATATTATTGGAAGGAAACCAACCAGTGAAGAATTTATGAAGCTGTTAACAGAAGCACAAATATTCTGGTAGTATTCAATTACACACAACATATCACCTTTGTTTAAGATTAATTAAGATTTATTTTTAGTTATAACGGTCATGGTGACGGATTTCAGTTTTTAAAAGGTGCAAAATTGCAAAAATTAAGGATTGGTGCTGTTGCATTACTATTTGGATGTGGAAGTGTAAAATTGCAATCTGCAAGTCCAATGATAGAACCTATTGGGAGCCATCAAAATTACATTACAGCTTGCAGGTAACTCATCTTAAAGATATGAAAAGTTTTTAAATAAACTTATTAAAGGGGAAATGTAGCCTGAATATATAAATATATTCAACCTGTCCGTAGCTCTATAATATTAAGTCCTAGTAAGACTACAAAACAAATCGCATGTTGAAACAATTACTTCCCTGGCTAAATAAAACATCAAGCCTCCTCTGATGAGAGACAAATCTCGAAACGCGTCTGCAGATGGCTATTCACTTAATTTAAATTGAAAGATATAATCTTAAAAACAATGTTATTTATCTAGTACTTGTTTAGTGTCATTAAAATGTACTGGGGCTGGTAATAACAGGCAAATGTCTGTTGGATAATTCAATATTCTGCGTCGCATTAGCCAAAGAAGTAGTTATTTCAACATGGGATTTGTTTTGTAGTCTTAATAAAACTTAATATTATAGAACTACGTACTTTAATAAGTTTATATGATTGTATCTATAATTAGTATGGTTTCACCAATATTGAGTTTTTAAATGTTTTTTTTAAATCATAGTCCATGTGTTGTTGGAATGCTTTGGAACATCACAGATAAAGACATGGATATTCTAAGCACAGATTTTTTGAGTCGGTGGATTCCATCTGATGCTGTGCATTGGAAGAATATAGATATGACTAAATGGGAAAGGGGAGAAGGAGGTACATGTTTAATTTATATTCACTTATTCATTAATCAAAATTACTAATTGTAAATCAAATTTAATTAACTGGTGATACATTTAGTGACTTATCTCTTTATCACCAATTTAATTGCATTTTGTTATGGACATTGTCACTACTCCACTATGCAGAAAAAAACATTGAACAGACAATGAGTCTGTTTATCTATTATGTCATCTATTATTATTAATTTATAAACGTATCTTCTTTTACAGTTCATTTAAAATCTGCAACAAAACCTGAGGCCAAAGAAGAAAGTGAACCAGATTTGTTAAAAGCTCTTTTAAAAGCAAAAGTAAATGCTATTGTAAAATACATTACAAAAGCAGCGTGTGTTGCAAGAGGCATTCCAATAAGACTAGATTATAATTGATTAGTGCTTTTTTATTGTTTTTTTCATTAGAAAACGTAGTTTTATACTTTTTATATAAAAGAAAGGAAAAAATGTATTCTTTGAAAAAGTTTTTAATTCAAAAATAAAAGCAGTAAGTCAAAATGCTTTAGTATTTTAAACATTTACATCATTATCTTTTTCATATACATTTCTATATTTACACCTAGGGGAAGAATTAAAACTCCCATAATGTACATCCAACCTTTTTCCTCTCATCTACCTTCATTTCTACAATATATCTTCATTTTCATTTCATAATCTAAATATTCTCCTTTTTATGTTTTGCTAACACTGTTTTCATTGCTTTTAATACAGAAGGTATCAAACCTACTTGTTTGTCCACACATTTCACAGCACAATTTTCAAACATCAAACTAAACTTATTCACCTAAAAACAAAACAAAAAATAAAGCAAAGCATTTATTTTAATATTCGAGATTCTTACTTCTGCATCTGATGGATTTGGTCCCATTTGAAGTTTAATATCATCATTGCATTCCATGACACATCTTTGCAATCGATTCTGTAAGCCTTCTAATTCACTTTGAACATAAGCTTGGGATTTATTTAGAGGTCCTGAACAATTTTCTACACAGTTTTGGACTCTATCTAGAGAAACAATTTTGTCATCACAACATTTTGCAGCACATCTATGCATATCTGCCTGAGAAAAAAATGATATGTATTTAGGAAAAATCACAATCGAATTTGGTAGAACTAGTAATAAAATTAGAATTGTGAAATAAACAATATACTTAAAAACACTTTTGTTTTAACAGAAATTTATAATCCTCCCCCTGGTCTTATGGATGGTAATTAAGAAATTAGCATAAAACTGCTCATTTCATAATTACATTTTTAGTCCGAATCAAATAAACATTGCAAATTGCTCAGAATAGAGACAAACTAGACAAGACCACACAATTAATACTAAAATATGAAATGATGGTACAAATTAAACAAATGATGGTACAAAATTTGGTAATGAAATTGGGAAAAATTACTATGTGAATTTCCATATTACAAGAAAAGAATTAAGAAATTACTATGTTCTAATTCACTCATAACTTAATAAAATAAATAAATACTAAAATACACTATACCGAATCGATTGGTGCCGGTCCGGTCCCGATCCGACTGTTGGTTACCCCAGGAGAGGGATCCCCGCACATTAGGTAAAAAAAGCGTTTTTCCGATTGTTGTGTTAAAATTGACCCAGAGCGGGAATAGAATGCAGCAGGTCCCAGATTCTACCACCGCCCGTTGCGGGTAAACATCTCGCATCGAACGAACCGGTTTGGAGACACGGCACTCTTCAATCAAGAGAACAGCGTCCACAGGTGAGATCGAAAAAACGGTTTTTTCGCTTACATTTTCCGCTGCACCGGGTGAATCGACGGTCGCGTACTTTTTCGTCATGACGTCAAAAAACGTGAAATCGACGCGGCAAGTGGACGCAGTAAAAAAAATCGAGCTGCGGATCAAAATTGCTCCTCAAATGTGCTAGAAACGATTTCCTGTTTTTGGCACCTGGAGGACGCCATGTTGGACTTGCGACCGGCAAACCGATACGGGTCGAAGGCCCATTCAGTTTTACAACAGAAAATATCAATTTACCGTTTCGAAGCGCAAGAGGAACGAAGTTTTTGAGGAAAAAGTGAAAAATTTAAAACGCACCTACAATAATCTTTTCTTGTAAACTCAATGCAATTTTATGACAGACCTTAGCTATATTCTACAAAATGTAGCCTTCAGTTACTTTTGGCTATAGTCAGTGAAAATAATTATATAAACATACATAGTAACATTTCAAATTAGAGAAAACCTCACAAACTCAAAACATGGAAACACCATGACTACAATAAAGGAGAATGGCAACTGGATCATGTCTTCATGGAGAAACAGCAACACTCAGAGATCTATAATGTCACAGTCCTCAGAGGAGTAGAAACTGGTTCAGATCTGTACATTAAAGTAAAGTTAAAATTAAAGTAACTCCCCCAAAGGAAACAACGAAATCAAGCTCCTAAATCTAAAATAAAAATGGGCCCTACTCAACTAATCAAAAATGAAAATTTCCAAAAGGCAACTGAAAAAATAAAAATCACAGATAAACTTAAAGACCTAGTTAACAAGCTTAAACAAATTGCACAGGAATTATCCCAAACAAAAGCCCGTAAAAGGCATTTGTGGTGGAATGATGAATGTGACAAGGCAGTAGAGAAAAGATATCAAGCATGGCTGTTACACTAAAGTGACCACACATCCCGATTTTGGCAGGACAGTCCCGATTTTTGGAGGACAGTCCAGCGTCCCGCCGATTTTTAAAAATGTCCCGCTTTTTAGAAAATATCTGCATTTTTTATTTTAAATGGACTGTAATATATAAAATAAGATTTTTCCACATATTCCCATAAAATCTCCTTTAGTGTAACCCAATGAAATTTTGTAATATCCTCGAATTGAATTGTGTATTCTTCAAGATATTCTAAGCAGTTATTATAAAAATTTCTGACTTCTTCCAGTAAATTCGATCGTTTAATGGCACCTTATTCTGAAATTTTCATTGGATGACATTAAAAAAGGAGATTTTATGGGAAAAATCTTTTGAATGTCTTTTTTGGTGAGGCGTTATTGGTAAAAAGATACGTTACGTACTACGTTACGAGTGCACGTCAGAAAATTTATTTTCACTACGTCTATGTTTTTTGTTTAATGACGCAAGTTGTTGCCATAGTAACAACAAACAAAAATCGTTTAATAATAAAACTCCATTTGATTTACATTGGACTTTTACGCATGATTTGGATACTTCTACAAACTATTATAATAATGACATCCTTCACATACAATAATTTATTAATGTGTTCATTTTGGTGTGTGAGTAGATAAAATATATTTTTTTTTATTTATTAGTCTGCTTTCATAACTAAATTATAATTTTCATTTCATCCCCTTTGTCCCGCTTTGTCTCAATCAAAATGTGGTCACTTTATGTTACACCAATCTCAAAAATCAGATATGTCTTTCCAAAATCTAATAAAACAAAGAAAAGAAACCACCCAGACTTTAAGGAGTCCAAAAAAGACAAAATCATAAAGACACATTGAAATCAATTGAAGAATTCAACAAAACACAATCAAGAGATTACTATAAAATATTCTGAAAACAACTTCAGAAATATGAACCTCCAATGCTAGGTCTATAAAAACTAGGAATAAACCCTAAAAACTAGGAATATACAAAATCTGAATTCCTTTAAACAATGTAAACTTATATGGAAAATTAGAAAGAATACTAACAAAACTAACATATAATAAAATATAACTAACAATACAAGAACAGCAGATAATCTTAGAACAAAGCAACCCAGAACAAACATGATCAGATTCTCACCAATGTATGAGGCCTTGCAAACATTCAACAACTTACCAAATAAAATAAAAAATACAGTAATGTATGAAATATTTTTGAAGAAGGTGTCAAACATTAAGCATAATGTAGTGTAGTCAGTTAATTTATAAGTGGTGTTGTTTATGGTTAAATACATGACTAGTAATTGTACTACTGTTTAACTTGCTTTCTAGAATAAAATCGATTAGGGTTATTTTAACAGTCCTACGGACTGCCTTGTGATTCATAATCAAATAAATAAATAAATAAAACTGTAATAACAATACAGACAATGCAATAATCTTGGCTAAATATTTCAATAAACTTCTAAATTGCAAAGAACCAACAGAACTCCTTAACTTAGACACTGACACTCTAATAACAACACCACCAGAACACATCAACCCCCAACAAGAAAAGAAGTCTACCAAGCACTGGATGAGATGAAAAATTACAAAGCACTAGGGATTGCAATCCGGGAAACCAGATCCCGTAATCCAGCATCACTAAACATTTACCAGCTCCGGTACTAATATACTGGATCCGGTGAATTTATAAGTGGTGTTGTTTATGGTTAAATACATGACTAGTAATTGTACTACTGTTTAACTTGCTTTCTAGAATAAAATCGATTAGGGTTATGTTAACAGTCCTATGGACTGCCTTGTAATCCGTATTTTTTAGCTAATTTTTGGTAGAATAATCGCGCTGTTGCATGAGTAGGTACTTTAAATGCGTGGTGCCACATGGTTTTTTCAAAACCAAAATTGATTTTGTGATAAATAATGATTAATTAAAATAACTAGCATATTTGCTGGTTTATATCGCGCACCTTTTTTCAAACAAATTGCCTCTAAAACATAGGTCCGCGTTATAGGCGCACAAAAAGTAGGTTGAATTTTAGGGTGCACCTCATGCACCGGCAATATTTATTATGTTAGATTTAATTCCATCGATCCCGCGGGATTGAAAATGACGGATTGCAATCCCTACTTAGACTCTAACTAGTTTCCTCACTGTGCGACTATTTGTAGGAATTTTGGAAATCTAAAAACCACAAATATCTCCAAAAAGTCCAAATGTTGAAAATCTAAAACTAATTTGTTAATATTGTGAAAAATAAGGCAACGACCAAATCAATGAAGATGAGGTTGAAATTTTACAAAATTAACATGTGTAGACTCTCACTATTTTCCTGGCTGTGCAACTATTTGAAAGAATTTTGGAAATCTAAGAACCACAAATTACCACAAAAAGTCCATATTTTGAAACATAAAACCGTTTTGTTAATATTTTGAAAAATAAGGCAACCACAGATCAATGAGTAGATTCTCACTAGTTCCTTTACTGTGTGACTATTTGATGGAATTTTGGAAATCTAAGAACCACGAATTTCTCCAAAAAGTCCAAATTTTGAAAATCTGAAACCGTTTTGTTAATATTTTGAAAAATAAGGCAGCACCAGATCAATGAAGATGAGGTTGAGATTTTACAAAATCAACATTTGTAGACTCTCACTATTTTCCTCACTGCGCGACTATTGGGAAGAATTTGGAAATCTAAAAAACACAAATTTCTCCAGAAAGTCTAGATTTTGAAAATCTGAAACTGTTTGGTAAATATTTAAAAAAATAAGGCAGCGACAGAATAATGAAGACGAGGTTAAGATTTGACAAAATTAACATTCATAAACTCTTACTATTTTCTCTACGGTGAGACTATTTGGAGGAATTTTGAAAATCTAATAACTTCAAATTTCTTCAAAAAGACCAAAAATTGAAAATCTGAAAATTGAAATAAGACAGTGACATATCAATGAAGATGAGGTTGATCTCTAAAACATAGGTCCGCGTTATAGGGGCACAAAAAGCAGGTTGACTTTTAGGGTGCGCCTTATGCACCGGCAAATACGTTATTTATAGTAATTTGATTTAAGTTGAGTTATTATATTTCATTAGACATATTCATTATGATGTCTGTCATAAATATAAGAATACGAGTTGTTAGCATGCTCAAATAACTAATTGTTGTGATCTCAGTAGATTAAGTAAAGTTTATTATGTTAGATTTAATTCCATCGATCCGGCCGGATTGAAAATGACACCGGATTGAAATCCCTACAAAGCACTGGGAGAAGATCAGACTTTTGCAGAGAACTGGAAATATACAGGAAGATCAGCAAAAAAAGCTCTTCATCAACAGCTTACCAACATCTGGATTCAAGAAAAGCTACCAGAACACTGGACCATAGCCATCATTCACCCAGTATACAAAAAAGCAGACAAAACAGATCCTAACAACTGCAGGGGGCTCTCACTCTTATACATAACATACAAAATCCTTTCAAGAATCATCCTTAATAGAATCAGATTACAACTTGAGAAGGTGAATACCAAGGAGGTTTCAGACCCAGGAGGAGCTGTCCTGACCAGATCATGAGTCTCAAACTAATAATAGATTACAACAGGAAGAGAAATAGAGATATGGTGAACACATTTATAGACTTCCAGAAAGCATATGATTGCATCCATGGGGAATACCTACTATGAATTCTAAGGCACCTTGGACTACACTGCAAATTAATAAACATGATAAAACTGACCCTCACAAACACCAAGCCAAAAGTGTTCAGGGACGAATTATCGGAACCAATTGAGATCAATACAGGATTACGCCACGTATGGTGATGGACTCTCTCCACTACTGTTCAACTGTGCTCTAGAAGTGGGAATGAGGGAATGGTTTAAACAATACCCCCAAACCCAAAAATAACCCCCAAAACTAAAAATAGGCAGAAAGATCAAAACAAACTGCCTTGGTTTTGCTGACGATTTGGCACTGCTAGAAAATGACATAGATGAAGCAAAATCTGAGATATCAGAACTTCAAAATATAGCAAGTAAAATTGGCCTCAAAATATCTATATATATATATATATATATATATATATATATATATATATGTGTATGTATATATATATATATATATATATATATTTGAAAAAAAGAGTAATTATACCTTGAAAACCAACAGCATTGAAAGAAATAAACATAAATGGCAATAAAGTCAAAATTGTAGCCCAATTCAAATACCTTGGAGATGTAATAACAAACAATCTAAATGAAAAAACTTCATATGCAGCAGAAACACTGTTTCAGTTAAATGAACAATCAAAGACCAGCAAACTTCAGGAAATCGAAAGAAAAATTGGAAGAACGTGCATCAATAAAAAATGCCAGAAAGACGGACAGTGGTGGATAGTGCCCAACAAAGTTGTGTACAAAGAGCTAGAACCCATTACTGACACTATGTGTAAGCGGAGACTGGGGTTCTTTGGGCACATAATGAGAATGCCAGATTCGAGACTTCTGGAACAACTAGTATAATACAATCTCAACTCCAAAAATACCACAACAGGGTGCAGATGGATCAGAGAAATAAGAGAGGATCTGACAGAAATCTGGCTTACACCAGAAGACAACACAGATAAGATAAAATTAAACCAAGAAATCAAGGACATAAATCTCCACTTTCCACTCACAAAGAAGAAATTCACAACACAGGTATTTTGAATTGAAGCACAGGCATGAAGATCAGAACGTATGAAAAAGTACTGGGAGGACCGCAAAACAATCCCCTCAGAGACTTAGTTAAGGGACTGACTAAAGTGATCCTATGTGGTCATAAAAGAAGAAGATATACACTATGTATCAAAAAGCAGTGTTTTATGTAAAAATTGACTGATTAACATTTAGTAAATTTATTTAAAAAATATTAATTAGATATTACATGCTGTTTTTCTAACCTAAATCTATTTTACCTGCATTTCCCTTAAATATTGTTTGTCCAGTTCATCAACCATTTTGGTCATTTCTTGTTCTACCCTTTGTCTCTGTTGTTCAACCATTTTATTTTTGTTTTTCTTTATTTAAATTAATATTTATCCCAAGTTTAATTACAAATTTATTATAACTAAATTTTGTGGTTATGAAATTCACAAAAAGTTTTTTACGTTGGTATCTTTTGGTTACTTTTTGGTACTTTAGATACTTGTCTCTGGTTGGTATCAATGTTTTTAACATGCATAGTTGTCAAATATAAAATTTTAACATTTTAACATCACAGTGACATAACAATGCACTACGAAAACAACACGTTACGAAAACATCGCACCTTATCGTCAATTTCTATTTACTTATCGTTAATTATTTCTCTAAAAAACAAAAGAAGACAAAATACACGTGGAAAATATCACAGAAACATAATAACACGTCGAAAATTTAACATTAGGAAAATATCACATCCTAATCATAATTATCACTACCATGGGCATACCAAACTTTTGGCCAAAAGGGAGGCAAATCATCTAATTAATTGATAATTGAAAATCTTTTCTATTTGTTCAGTATATCGTTTTCTAGGAAAATTACAGGGTTATATAGAATCCAAAAACTTTATTAAAGTAATTCAATGTCAGTCGTGGTGTTTGCCAGTGAAGTAGTTGTTTTTAAGAAATGTTTTTTATAGAAGGATTTTATACTAATGATGTCAACTTTGTTGATGATATGTATCCAATGATCTCCTAACCGGCAGTTTGACTTTCTCATTTAGTTCACCCGCGAGCCATTGGCTCATTCACTCTCAAAAATTAATAATTTTAAAACTGAAAAATGATTCAAACTAAATTTGCAATAAACTGGAAAATTTCCTGAAAAATCCAAGGAAATTGGCGAGTTCAAAGGTAAACAAAGTTGTTGATTTACGTTTTGCTAAATATTTGTAATTTTGCGATAAAAATTCGGGGATTCTTCAATTGTTTATGAAAGTTTAATATTTGTTTTATTGGAAAATGTTGAAATTTGCGAGGAAACTTGCGAAAAAAACCCCTGATATTTTAGCAATAAATTTGCTGGTTTTTTAATGTTAGAAATGTGAGTTTTCGCAAATTTTGCACTCGTTTGCAAAAATTTAAAGTTTTCATTATTGGAAATTTGCAAAAAAACGCGAAAATTTGCAGAAAAATTCAAGGAGATTGGCGAGTTTAAAAGTTAAACAAATTTGTTGATTTGCTTTTTGCTGAGTTTTTGTAATTTCGCGAGGAAAATTCGCGGATTCTTCAATTGTTTATGAAAGTTTAATGATTGTTTTATTGGAAAATGTTGAAATTTGCGAAAAAACTTATATATTTTATATAATATTTTATTATACGATATTTTACCAACAAATTTGTTGTTTTTTTAATGTTAGAAATGGGAGTTTTCCACGTGAAAATTAGCAAATTTTCTGGTTGTTTGCATAAATATGAAGTTTGTTTTGTAAGACATTTGCAAACAACTGGAAGATTCGAAGAAAACTGCAAGAAAATTGGCGAGTATGAAAAATGTGTGTCTTATTTTGCAAAATTTTTGCAATTTTACGAGGAAAATTCGCGGATTTTCCATATGTTTGTAAAAATTTGTTGTTTGTATTATGCGAAAATATTTAAAACAATCGCGAAAAACATAAAATTTTCTCGTTTTTTTGTTATCGCTTAGAATTTGGAATTTTTGCGGGATAATTCGCAAACGTTTCAATGAAACAAAGACGACTGGAGATAAATATTTGGTTTTTGCAAAAAAAAAAAAAAAAAATTGGCAAGAAAACAGTAAAACAATTGAATGTAGAGAATTTGATTTATTCCCAATTTTTTTGAAAAAAATAGTAGAATTAGTGAATTAAAACAAAAACACTCACCGAGAAGAAAATTCGCACAAGCATTTGCATCACAAGTTGCAAATTAAATTCGCCAAGATTTGCTTAGCCATTCAGTTCTAACAATTCCGCTCGAGCAACAAAATTTGCAACTAAATAACAATATTTGCAATAAATCAACAAAATTTGTAAAATCTCACCGCGAATATCACTATCTTGCACAAACACGAAAACAAAACAATCGAAATTTCTAGAACAATCCACTAAAAAACATAAGCTTTTTAATCCAAGTAGGTTTTGGATTATGTGCGTGTTTTGTTGTGATCAGGTGGTGGTGGCGTCGGGCGCTGATTGAAGTCGTCACGCGGCGTTCTGATTGGACGATTAATATCGTTGTGGATTTCGTTACGGGATGCTCAGTAGACCTGGCGCGGCGTCGGTGAACAAATGAATCGAGTGCGTGTCGAGAGAATATTCGCGATTTTTGTGAGATTTTCCGCAAATTTCCGCAAGTTTGTTTGCAAATTTCCGCAATTTTTTTTGCAAATTTCATACGAAACAAACTTTAAATTTTTGCAAACAACCAGAAAATTTGCGAATTTCTACCTAAAAAACTCATTTTTAACATTAAAAAAACAACTAATTTGTTGCTGATATATCAAGTTTTTTCACGAATTTCCTTGCAAATTTACAAACAATTTAAAGATCAAGTTTTTTCGCGTTTTCAACTTGCAAAATTTGTTGTGTTTTTTGGCAAATTTTGTTGTTTGATTGCAAATTTTGAAGTTCGGACGGCGTCGGTTGTAACAACTGAATATTGGCAGGAAAGTGCGAAGTAAATCGTGTAATCGCGAATTTAATTTGCAACTTGTGATTCGTTTGAATAAATTCGCGAGGACTTTGTTAATTTCTTTGTGCAAATTGTGAAAAATGTGATGTGCAAATCGTGAATGGAAACGACTATTGCAATTTTTCACAACTTGCGAATTGTTCTACGAATTTTCTTCTCGGTGAGTGTTTCTGTTTTAATTTGAGAATTTACCTATTTTTTGCTAAAATTTTGCAAAAAAACAATTTCACTACAATCAATTGTTTTTCTGTTTTCTTGCCAATTTTGTTTTGTTTTTTGTTCCAAAATCTTGTGCACAATATTTATCTCCAGTCGTCTTTATTTAATATTTTGCGCATGTTTGCAAATTGCCAAAACTTTTTCCTTCTAGATTTTCAGGATTTCCTTCTTGATTTTCAACTATTGAAACTTTTGCGAATTTTTTTTACGAAAATTCCTAATCTTAAGCGACAACAAAACGACAAGAAAATTATGCTTTTCGCGAATTTTTTAAAAGTTTCAAATAAAATAAACAATTTCAAATAAAAATCCACGAATTTTCCTTGCCAAATTGCAAATATTTAGCAAAACGTAAATCAACAACTTTGCTTGGATTGAGAACTTGAATTTGAACGCCAATTTTCTTGGATTTTTCTACAAATTTTCCAGTTTTTTTTGTAAATTTTCAATAAAATAGACTTAAAATTTTTGCAAACAATCGGAAAATTTGCGTATTTCCACCTGGAAAACTCCCATTTTTAACATTAAAAAGCCAACATATTTGTTGCTAAAGTATCAAGTTTTTTCGCAAATTTTAACATTTTCCAATAAAACAAACTTTAAACTTTCATAAACAATTGAAGAATTCGCGAATTATCCTCGCAAAATTAGAAATATTTAGCAAAACATAAATCAACAACTTTGTTTACTTTTTAAACTCGCCAATTTTTTTGCCTTGGATTTTTTTGCAAATTTTCCAGTTGCAAATATCCAACAAAACAAACGGTACTTACCTATTAACGCCACCACTGCAGAAGTTGCATTGTAGTGGAAAGATATATAGGCCATGTAAAAAATAATTTGAATATATTTTGTAAATGGTTTGTTATATAACCAGAACGTGTAATATTTTTTCTTATTTCGGAGACATATTTGGGTTTTTGTAATAAAAAAAGGCTTGGATTTTTTGCGTACAATAAATAGATTTTTTTTACAAAAAATAGTTGCAAAAATACAAAATTCGGTTTATTCATACAAAAAGAGATTACTTCATCCAAAAAAGGTTACTTCGTCCAAAATAAAATGTAAACGCCCAATAATCGATTCACTCTTACAAATAATAATGGTTTGGTACAATAATTGATAGATTTGTACAAAATAAAATCAATTCACCCAAAAAAAGGTTTAACTGTACAAAAAAGGTTGATCCATCCAAAATTTGATTGCTCTTTAGAAACAATTTTTTTATACAAAATACAATTATATCTTCACAATAAACGAATTTATAAACAAGGACTGGATTCCTCCAAATTTTATTTCTAACTAACGCGGCGTAACGAAAGAGAGAGCGCAAACACATCAGTCTTACGACCAGCAGCATAGTATGCCATGGAGTGTCTTTCCTTGAACCGGAGAGGTCTGGTAGAGAAATTGGAAATCAGAGAGAGGAGAATCATCAGGAAGATCCTAGGCATTCCCGGTAAAGGAAGATGGGGAATTCCGAAGACGACATAACTCTAAGCTCTACGAACATATTGAGGGGCTCTCTGACTGTGCAAGGAAAAAAAGGGTAGCTTATATGGCCACGTTGCAAGATTGACTCCAAACCGGCTAACCAACAGTCGTTGTTCACATTCTAGTAAAACAAGAAGGTTCGTACCACTTGGTTGACAGAAACCAAGAAGGATATTAAAGAAGTGGGAATAAAAGATTTAGAAAACAGACAGTATTCTGTGAGAAGCATCCTGAAGGAAGTACGTGGATTTCAGGAAAAACCCCGAAGGAAAGGTACCCCCTGGACAGAAGAGGGAAAGAAGCTACACGGGCAGAAGATGCGACAATACTGGGCAAAGATCAAAGCCCAATAGTTGAACAAGCGTGGTCCAAAGTAGGGCTATTGGAAACAAGAAGAAGAAGATAGATGCACTATATATAAGAAGTAGAGATGAGCATGGGACGATTTTCTAGTTCCAGATCCCATCCCGTGGGACGAATCCCTGCCACTGTCCCATCCCTTCATATTTTCGTCCCACTGTCCCATCCCACAAACCTAAAATTTTCGTCCCACCCCATCCCATTCATCCCATCCCATCCCGGTAGCGTGGCCCGTCCCATTCATTCCCATACAGCAGACCTTGCAGTGAGTAAACCTTTTTCCTCGCAAACGGATCGTAAGACTCCATCGTCAAGCTGGACAGGCGACAGGCTGGACATACTATGGAAAATGTGCGTATTAATACGCCAATTGGCATGATAAGCTATTAATTATGCACGAACTAGATTTAGTAGATTATCAAAACTCGACCCACGCCGTCCCATTCAAATTTGTTGTCCCATCCGATCCCATCCCACACAACGTTCATACCACTCATCCCGTCCCATGGGACGATGGGATGGGATGGGACGGGACGATGGGATCCCATGCTCATCTCTAATAAAAAGCACTATATATACAATATATAAGCAGATAGAATAGTGCAATTTATTTCCGCGCTAATCCACTCATCAATAAGGTGAACAGTTTTTTCCTTTCAGTATTTTTATGCATATAATAAAAGTATGAAGATTATTAAATACACTCGTAAATTTGCATTTTGCACTTATTAAGTAAAATAAAAAACCTTTTTTTGTGTAAATTTCGAATATGTTGAACGATTCAATCGATATTGTAAGGAAAAATCATAGTTTGTAAGAAAAAATCAATTATTGGATGATTACATTTTATTTTGGATGAATTAACCTTTTTTGGATGAAGTAATTTATTTTGTACGAAATAACAGAATTTTGGATTAATTTATTTTTGTATTTATCCAGATATTTATTGTACAACTTCATCCATTTATTGCATGTTGAGTTTTGTATACTTCTAATCGAATATTGGATGAATAAATTTTATGCGATAAAAAAATGGACATTTTCAACACAGTAACTGACGTGTATGACTGGTCACATAACTAAGAATGTAGATACAACTGGGTCAGCGGTGCCAAATTTAATTTTGACAACATATTATGGATTATTTAAATTTTTATATAAAAATTAATTTTTATAATTTGTAAATAACCTACCAGACTAAACAAGACCAAATCAAACCAAACTAGACCAAGTCAGACCAAACCAGATCAAACATAACCAAACCACACTCAGTCAGACTAAACCAGACCAAACCAGACCAAGCCAGACTAAACCAGACCAAACGATACCACACCAAACCAGACTAAACCAGACCAATCCAAACCAAACCGGACCCAACCAGTCCAAACCAGGCCAAACCAAACCAGACCAAACGAGTTCAAATCAAACGAAACCAGACCCAATCAGTCCAAACCAGACCAGACCTGAATAAACCAGACTAAACCAAACCATACCAGGCCATACCTGACAAAACCAGACCAAACCAGATCAGAAATAATTTCAAATGTAAAATTAAAATACATACACTCACGTTTATTAAGTGTAAGTGTATCAGCTTTTGTATTTATGTGGGTGCATTTTACAAATATACGCACATTAATTTATCAACTAATAATAATGATAATTTCCAAATAGATCACGTTGCAATATCAAAATCGCAAACAAGAAAAATAGAAAATGTTATATATATATATATATATATATATATATATATATATATATATATATATATATATATATATATATATGTTGTATTGTTTTCTCGGGGATTCCGCGTTGATGCTGAGGGTTGGCTCTGAAAAGAACCGGATTCTCGACGTTTCGGCGAACTAACATTCGCCATTCTCAAGAGATATATGCGTCCGTACGGGTCAACCGTTCGACGCATACTTATGCGTCGAACGGTTGACCCGTACGGACGCATATATCTCTTGAGAATGGCGAATGTTAGTTCGCCGAAACGTCGAGAATCCGGTTAATAATCAATTTTTATCCCATAATAATAAGAAGAACCAAAAGAAATTTTGAGACAACAACGAAAGACACAACAGAGAGGATAGAAGAAAGCTTTGAGAAAAACAAAACCAGAGACTATTACAGCACATTTTGGGACTCAATCCAAAAATACCAGACACCGAACATATGTTTTCGGAAACCAGACGGCAAAATAGCTGTTAACAATATAGAAAACTTTGAACTATTAGCAAAACACTTCGAGGAAATCCACTTCACAGTGAAGCAGCTGAAGGATTCCCACCAAGCTGGATAACAACCAAAACAGGAGGAAACTCTAAGCCACCGGATATAAATGAAATCAAACTAATTGCAGACTTCCAAAACAAAAAAGGTTCAATCAGCTTCAATCAGCTATTAATCAGCTTTAATCAGCTATTAATCAGGTTTTAATTAGCTTTAATCAGCTTTTAATCAAAACACTGAAAGAGTGTGAGGTATATGTAGCCCCACGCTAGACAGGGTGTGGGGCCTATGTAACCCCACGCTAAACAGGATGTGAAGTCTATGTAGCCCCACGCGCTGAACAGGGTGTGAGATCTATGTAGCCCCAAGCGTGAGGCATTGTTTGATTATCATCACATGACGAAAGAAACAAAACAAAGGCTCATCAACACACTGGTGTTTCCAATTGCTTAAATTTAAAGCTGATACAGCATAGCTCTCATTAATGGGTTAACGGTAGTTAGCCCACATCCGAAACGAATATAAACTTCATAGTGCTGCCGTGTGAATATATGGAGCTGTTAGATCCATCGAGAATTATAACTGGGGTCATTTGTTGAGAATGTGGATACTGGTACAACGGCTGTTCAATTTACTAATAAAACTATCTAAATGAATCTCTGAACTATTAATTCTATAGCTGGCCACTTTGATCATAAACTGGCACAAGCTTGGATGATGTTCTGCTGGACCGGCTTCACTGTTGCTTGGAAGTGTTTCTGTGATCGTAGATCTCCTGCATACTTTAGTCTTGTTGTGGATTATTGATTGCATATTTTGCAAAAAATTTTTGGCTATCTGCGGCTCCAACTTATCTTCTTGGAGGTGTACGGTGAATATTCATTATTTAGACTCCTCTTCTTCCCACCATCATTGTTGATTTTATGATTATCTCTTGTAAAGGTTGAATTGTGGACTGGGAAAAGTGGATAGGAAATGGTCAAGGTCAATTTTACTACGATCAAATTTATGAATGAAATTTTCCCCATTGTCACCACACACCCTACCCAGCCGAGTATTTATGAATGAAATGAGGAGGAGGAGAGCCTAGAACGCATCATCTTCCCCTACTTTCAAGATATACACTTTAGCTTCTCGCCCTCAAAAAAAAGCCCACGACCCCTGGCCCCCTTGCCATTCGCTGGGTACGCCCATGCTCACCACATATTTTAGGCTGTGATATTTCCGTAGCGTGTTGTTTTCGTAAAGCGTTGTTATGACGATTATCGCCGCGTTGTTTTATCAGGACACCAATTTACTTTATTTGGTAATGTTATATTGATAATTCCTTATTTTCGCAACACATTTTTTAGTCAAATAGAATATCAAAAGCTTTAGTCAATTAGTATTACATATTTTTTAACTTTCGGCAATTACTTTTATTTATTAAAAACTTTTTGTGTAGTAACAAAAATAGAATTCAATATTTTACATTTTTTTCCACATTAATTCATATATACATTTCCTTCAAACTGTTATACGTATTATGTTATTATGTATTATATATTGTAAATATGTATTAATTGTAAACTTATTTTTATATTTAAAGTTATAAATGAACTATTTTCTAAATGGTGGCAACAGTGTAGTGTTGTCTTATTGGTAGTGGCTGTGACTTTTAATTTTGCACTTTTCAAGTCATACCGTGTTTTGACAATTTTCATTATCCAAAAATAAATTGAACCTACCACACAATAAACTTAATCAATCTAAGAGCCCACTACGAATTCTCCAGGCCTAAAGAAAATATGCCTTGTTACAAAGGTAAGCAAAATACAACATAACCTACAATTCGCCGGTTCAATGACGTTACCTTTCTAATCTTTAAAATGCTTAATCATTTGTATTCTTTTCAGTCAAAGTTAAATGGGGTAAGGAAACTTACCCTGACATAGAAGTCAATACTGATGAGCCACCTATGCTGTTCAAAGCACAACTCTTTGCTCTCACCGGAGTTCAACCAGAAAGGCAAAAAGTCATGGTTAAAGGGGTTACTTTAAAGGATAATGACTGGGACAATTTTAAACTTAGAGATGTAAGCTAAACAAGATGATAGTATTGCTATATGAATTAATTAGTATTATACAAAAACCAATATTAACTGATATGATTTCAATGTCACTTTGAGACTAATATAGTGTCTTATTAAGTATGAAATTAATAGGATTGCAAAATAACAGCAGTAGTCTCGGACTACAAAATATATTCAATATTAAGACATTAACATAATCTCAATATTGCTCATGAAAACAAGGCTTTTTGATATTATATGAATAGAATGCTTGTGACTGTTACTATGGGGTAATTCATACTTACACAGAATTGATAAATTCACTATAATAAGTTTGGTTAAAACATAGTGAATTTATCAATTCAGAATTGATATTAAAGGTTTTCTTTGTTGATTTTTATTTATTCTTCTTGTTTCGAATACGCCTACTTTGGACCATGCTTGTTCAACTGTTGGGATTTCATCTTTGCCCAGTATTGTCGTATCTTCTGCCAGTGTAACTCCTTTCTCTCTTCTGTCTAGGGGTACTTTTCCTTTGGGGTTTTTCCTGAAATCCACGGACTTCCTTCAGGGTGCATCTCACAGACTGTATGTTTTGGAGATCTGTTATTCCCAGTTCTTTAATATCCTTCTTGGTTTCTGTCAACCAAGTGGTACAAACCTTCTTGTTTTGCCAGAAGGTGAACAGATGGTTGATTAGTCAGTTTGGAGGCAGTCTTGCAACATGGCCATAGAAAGCTACCCTTCTTTTCCTTGCACAGTCAGAGAACATCTCAATATGTTCGTAGAGTTCAGAGTTATGCTGCCTTCGGAATTCCCCATCTTCCTTTACTGGGAATAGGATCTTCCTGAGGATTCTCCTCTCTCTGATTTCCAATTTCTCTACCAGTTCTCTTCGGTTCAAGGAAAGACACTCCATGCACATATAGGGCGCATATAGGGCCTCTGGTCGTATGACTGATGTGTAGTGCTTAAGTTTCACGTTGCATGACAGGTGTATTTCTTGTTGTAAGTGTTCTTAGTCGGTCGATAGGCTAGTTTTAACTTTATGACTCTCATGGATAATGATTCTCTTTCTGATAAGTTGGGTTCAATCCATTCACTGAGATAATTAAATTTCTCAGTCCTCTTGATTTTTCCCTGCTCTAGTAACATCTCTCTGTTTGCTTCTCTGATGTTGGTGAAGAATTCTATTTTCTCCAGCGACACTTGAAGACCCACTTTGGCAGCCTGTTTTCTGAGGCAATTTACTTTCATTGTTGCCATCTCAAGAGAATCAGCAAACAGGACCATGTCATCTGCAAAGGTCAGGTAATCTATAACCAGTCCATCATTTTTATGTCCCAGGTAGATACTGAGCACCCAAATTGATCAATTCCTTGCACCATTCTCTCATAACCTTTTCAAGGACACAGTTGAAGAGAAGTGGGGAAAGTCGATCTTCTTGTCTCACTCTGGTTTTTAATTCGAGGCTTTCTGAAATCTCGCCTCTAAATTTAACCTTGGAATGGGTGTTGGTCAAAGTTTCTAGGATGAGTCTGCAGGTTTTGTTGTCTAGCCCTAGTTCCTGGAGTCTTTGTTAAGCGTTTCTGTATCAATGGAATCATAGGCCTTCCTAAAATCTCCAAAGGTGACAACCACTTTGCAGTTTCGCATCTTGAAGTATGCAAGTACAGTTCTAAGATTGGGGATCCGTTCAACACAGGATCGGGTCCTGAAGCGCCGCTGGTATTCTCCCAGTTCCCTAGCTGATTTTCTGCCCTTGTTTGTAACTCGTTTGAGAGAATCTTCTATGTTGCCGGGACGAGAGAAATTCCACTGTACTTAAAATCATTAAAATCTCCCTTTTTGTGAAGTGGATGGATCAGAGCAGATTTCCAATTGGGTGGTAATTTCTCTGTTTCCCCAGATGTCTTGGATGATCTCTGTTAGCTTGTGCACAGCATTGTTTCCAGCACCTTTCCACAGTTCAGCAATAATAGAGTCCTCGCCAGCTGCCTTATTATTCTTAAGAAGTTGAATGATCTGGCCTACTTCTTCCAATGAAGGGGGCATTGAATCCGGGTTTGGTGTGGTTTGTTTATAGTCGAAATCTTCACTGGCTGGGTCACAATTGAGTAGATTTTTAAAGTACTGAGCCAAAAGGAGGCAGTTGTCCTTGTCATTATAAGCCAGTTTGCCTTGTGATTCTCTGAAGTGTAGGCTTGGCGGAGCGTATTTTCTGAGTGTCTGCTTGAAGGTTCCAAAGAAATCTCTGGAGTTATTCTTAGCAAAGCTCTCTGTGATTTGGATTAGTTGGTTTTGTGTGAAGGTTCTTGAATTATCTTGGCTGTAACCTTTCTTTGTTCCAAAAATGTGTGCCAATTTTCTTTGGTCTATTTAGAATTTTACTTCACCCAGGCTGTCTGTCTTTGGGCTATTGCATTGTCACAGTCTTCAGTCCACGGCGGATGCTTCCTTCTTCTAGCGAGAGGTTCATTGGCCACCTTGACAAGAGTCTCCTTCAGTTGGTCCCAGCAGTTTAGATCTGTATTGTTCAGTCTCTGACTTACTTCTTGACTGTTCTTGAGTCGTTTTAATTCAAGTCTTACCATTTTGGAGGTTCTGTGTAATCTAGTATTTCTAGGCTGGAGTCTTATTTTGATCTTTGAGAGGCAGTGGTCTGAGTCCAGATTGGCCCTTCTTAGTACCTTCACGTTTCGTATTTCCTTTTGAGATTGTCGTGAAATGATCCAGCTGGAATTCACCCAGGTTGGTATTAGGCGAAATCCAAGTCTTCAGCTTCATTGGCAAGTGTTTGAAGGCTGTAGACTTCATGAGCAACCCAAAAGTCCTACACAGATCCACCAATCGTTCTCCGTTGCAGTTGGTTCGCTTATGCGCCAGATAATTGCCCACTATGTTTCTGTATTTTTTCTCTCTTCCCAATTGATTATTGAAGTCACCAAGCAGTATGACGGTGTGCCTCTCTGGAAGTTTAGAAATAATATCTTCTAAGTCTTCCCAGAATTTATCAGTTCTGTCTGGATTGCGTCGGATGTCCTGGTTGATTGGGGCATGTACATTGACTATACTGTAGCCCTTGTTTGTGCGTTTGAGAGAGAGGATGGATACACGACTGCTCGGGGAGGTAAAGTTGGTCACTGAATCCAGTATCCTGTGACTGATTATAAATCCTTAAATTATTTAATTATTAAATCTATTTAATTATTCTGTTGATCTTATATTAAAAGTAAGTAATTATTTAACATCTAAGTAATTGCAATTTATACAATCATCATTCAATAATACTTGGTCTAGGCTTTTTTTGTTTATCTAGTTTACTGATTAGAATTTTCTGTTTAAGTACGTGTTTCGTCTAAGTTTTGGCTCTCAAGTAAGACTACTGTTTCCAGGAGGCCGATATATCGACCCTCGCTGCACTTGCGAAAAGTATAAGAGTCGATTATCGGCCCGCACCTTGTAGCGCTTTACTATACGCTTTGCGAGAGATCTCTATCTCAAAATAAATTTATAATACGTTATAAATAGCCTAATTACATTATGAGAGAATTAAATTAATTTTTCGGTTTAACTTTCCGTTATGTTCTATGCCAGTTGATGTTGAGACTGCTTATTTATACTCGAGAACGATACGGTAGAAATACAAAATTCAAATTTGATAAGACCAGAATTATGTACTCTTTATGTGCTAATTATGTGCCGCAATCGCAATTTTTCAAAGTCAAATTTTACTAGTGGGGGTGCTAACTTACAGGCAAGCTATCACCCACCCATCTGAAAAATTGAGATACCAATACCAAATAAGCACTACATTATCACTACATTATGTGCTCTTTTAAGTAACCATAGGTGGGCATTAACTCGTTAATTCGTTAATCGTTAATTAACGAAGTTAACAAAATGCTTAACTGATCAACTTTTAAGTTAACTGAAAAAACTGTTTCTTAACGCTTTTCTTAACTTCCATTAAATTGAACTTCCCTTAACTTTAGTCCACTACATTGGTTGTTCGTTGACATGTTGTCATTTTTGTTTTTTTAATTATGCGCCACGCGGGCACACCGGCGCGGCGCGGCGCTGTTGCTCAAAAGAGCAAAAATCCAGAGTAAAAACGAGAAAGCCGTTCATTGTTGTACCCCTTTGGCCAAGGCCCTATTATCTGGCATAAAAAAAGATTAGAATGGTTTATGGAAGATGAAGATGCCAGCTGGATGCAGCCTTTCACCCGAAGTTTCGACTAATGTGGATGCAAAAGTATGGGAGCAGCAAGTTATCAAAAGTCAAGAAACTTATGGAAGCAATTGTTGAAGACACTCTGAATAGAGAAAGGGAAGCAAATGGAAATGAAAGGGATAGTGCCTGTATTAGCGGAAGCAGCAATAATGAAGAAGAAAGAGAAGATTTTTTCAGCTCTGTTACTCAGTCTGAAGAAAAGATCTAGAGGACGCAAAAAATCACAAAAACAAAGCCCAGAATTTGGGGAGAACTTGGCTGGACTCAAAGTCAAAAGAATCTTTTACGAATGCTGCCTATCTAGGTGAACAAGTTTTATTTAACAAATATTATTTTTAAATATAATACTGCAATCCCATTAAGCTTCAAAGTAGAACGTCTTTTTTCTACACGGAAAGATATTTTGAGAGCTAAACGCTCATCACTGTCAGATGACAATCTTAATATGCTTATGTTCATGAAAGGCATTGTGAACATACAACTAATGAAAAATTATTAATAATACAATAAATAGCCTTTTTCTTCCATAGTAGGTGCGTATATGCTCTGCCACTCGTGTGAATTTAGGATGGGCCGTTATTGTCGCTTGTAATAATTAAATCAATTAATCTCTATACTTGTTTTTGATGTATCCCATCCCAAAAGGTACCAAAAGCAGTATACGTTTTGGATGGTTAACTTTTGACGGTTAACTTTAAATTGCGTTAAATTTTCGAAATGTTAACGCTTTAACGATTATCGAAGTTAACTTTTTTATTAACGAGTTAACGATTAACGAAGTTAACTTTTGGATTAACTGTGCCCACCTGTGCAAGTAACCCATAGTCAATTTGATAACTCATCCCCTTTCCGAAAAACACCCCAAATGAGAGGTCTTAGGTCTTATTCACTTAAGCGGTGAAATCTATAATAATAGTGCACATAAATTTAAACCGAATCGAAATTATTGCAATAATTATGCGCTCTCTAGATATGCTATTCACGATTTTTGTGCTCGCACCCTTGTACGAAAAGTTCACTCCCGAACTGTATTTGCATTAAGAGGTGAAATCTTTAATAATCGAGAACAGAAATTTTAAATGGCGCAAAATTTTAAATGGCGCAATAATTATGTCCTCTCCAGATATGCTATTTACGATTTTTATGCTCGCATCCTTGTACGAAAAATTATCTATGATGTTTGAGCTCCAACCCTTTTACGAAAAATTCAACCTAAACTGTATTAGCATTAATAGGTGAAATCTTTAATAATTGAGAACAGTAATTTTAAATGGCGCAAATTTGTTGCAATAATTATGTACTTTCCAAATATGCTATTTACGATTTTTATGCTCGCATCCTTGTACAAAAAAACTATTCATACTGCATGAGCCCTAAGAGGTGAAATCTATAATAATCGAGCACACAAGTTTTAACCGACGCCATATTGTTGAAATAATCAGGTGTTCTCCAGGTATGTTATTCGTGATTTTTGTGCTCGCACTCTTGTACGAAACATTCACCCCGAATTGTATTAGTAGGTGAAATCTTTAATAAACGAGAGCAGAAATTTGAAGTGACGCAAAATTGTTGCAATAATTATGTGCTCTCCAGATATGCTATTTACGATTTTTATGATCGCACCCTTGTACAAAAAATTCACCCGAACAGCATGAGCCCTAAGAGATGATTCTATAATAATCGAGCATACGCGTTTTAATCGACGCCATATTGTTGCAAGGCGTCGTTGTAGGTGTTTTCCAGATATGTTATTCGCGATTTTTGTGCTCGGCGTCATACATTTTCAGCAATTACCAATCAAAAGACGAATGTCTGGTCAGCACAAAAATCGTAAATAGCATATTTGGAGAGCACATAATTATTGCAACAATTTTGCGTCACTTAAAATTTCTGTTCTAGATCAGTGGTGCGCAAATTATTTTCATTTGCGACCCAGCATTTTGTGTAAAATTTTATCGCGACCCCTGGATAGGAAGTAGACGTTTTTTATTTCACTATTTTGTAGATTTCCTTAAATAAAAACATTAATTAGTTTTCAAGTTCTCTGCCTGGGCGACCAAATTTCGCGAGATTTCGCTCGCTTTTGAAAATTATATCAAGTCATATCTCGCGAACGGCAGCGGCTAGCAAAATGTAAGTTGTATATTTACGAACAGCAGGGAAAAAACTTTCAGACACGCTTTAAAATTTTCCATTCACTTGATAAATGATGATTTGAGAAAATATATTTTCTCGCATTTTCTGCAGCTTTCACGTCATAACTTTTGAACAGCTTATCGCAGAGACTTCTAGTTTGTACCAATCGATTCAACATTCCAAAATTACTCGAAAACATATATCATATTACTAGGAACATGGTTATTTTAGTTAAAAAATATCATCAAACGGAACTAGCCACCCGCTGGAAGACTTGCATTTTAATTCACTTCTGAGGCAATTTTCAATCGATTTCTACAAATTTTGTTTGAAATGATGTGTAAGGAATTCGGCTAAATTATTCTGTGGGATAAACTTGCAATAATATAGAGGAAATGGCTAAGAATTAGGAAATAGCCTATATCTTAGACATTTTGAACATTTGGACCTAATAAACTGGCAAATCGTGTTCAGCACTTGCATTTTCTTCCGATAAACTGAAAAAAGTCCTAAAATATTCCAAAAAATTCGCCAAAAAAAGAAATCATTTTGATCAGGGAAAAAGTGCTTTTTCGGTTTTTTAGAAACCTCTCTGAAACTACAAATCCTAGCGAAATCATTTTTCGCACACTGAAACTAGACGACGAGACTAGCAAATCGATGTGTAAATTAGTTGGAATGATTCAATTTTTTTATTGCGAAATTCTGAACTCAAATTTCCAAGAATTTCGACTTCATAAGTCTATATCTCAAGAACAGTTGCAGATAATTAAAAACGGACTACGTCGTCGTTTTCAGGAGGTCATTTCCCCGCGGATACACTTTCACTTCCTTAAAAATATTAATAAGTTTCCCAGTTCTCAGCTCAGACGACCAAAGTTCGCGAAATTTCGCTTGATTTTGCCAATTATATCAAGTCATATCTCAATATGCAATTTATATATTTACAATTAGCAGGGACAACACTTTCAAGCACACTTTTGAATTTTCCATTCACTTGATAAATGATTTTAAGGAAATACATTGTCTGGGATTTTCCGCAGATTTCACGATGTCTTAAGTTGTCGATTCAGCATCCAAAATTAGTCGGAAAACGTATGTCATATTCTTAGGAAGCTTTTAATTAAAAAATATCGCGTAAACTATTTTCATTTGCGACCCAACATTTTGTGTAAAATTTTACCTCGACCGCGACCCCTGGATAGAAGTAGACGTTTTTTAAATTATTATTTTTTTTAATTTAAAAAGAAATTATTATAAATTAGAGGACCCAAAAATATTCTGTATCGACCACTCTAGGGGTCGCAAACCCACGGTTTGCGCGCACTGTTCTAGGTTATTAAAGATTTCACCTCTTAAGGGTAATACAGTTTCGGGTGAATTTTTCGTACAAAGGTGCGAGCACAAAAATCGCGAATAACTATATCTTGAGAGCACATAATTATTGCACGAAATTCGCGTCTGTTAAAATTTCTGTGCTCGATTGTTAAAGATTTCACCTCTCATAGAGTTAGCTCATACAGTTGGCGCTGAATTTTTCGTACAAGGGCGCGAGCATGAAAATCGAGAATATAATATCTGGAGGGTACATAATTATTACAACAATTTCCGTGGGTTAAAATTTGTGTGCTCGATTATTAAAGATTTCATCTCTCATAGAGTTGGCTCATACAGTTCGGGGTGAATTTTTCGTACAAGGACGCGAGCACAAAAATCGTGAAAGCATATCTGGAGAGCACATAATTATTGCAATAATTTCGCGATGGTTAAAATTTGTGTGCTCGATTTTTATAGATTTCACCTCTTATGGCTCATGCAGTTCGGGGAGAATTTTTCGTATAAGGGTGAGAGCACAAAAATCGCGAATGGGATATCTTAAGAGTACAAAATTATTGCAACGGTTTCGCTTCGGTTAAAATTTTTGTACTTTGTCATTAAAGATTTCACCTTTTATGGCTCATTCGGTTCGGGGTGAGTTTTTCGCACAAGTAGTTGAGTTATCAAATTCGCTCTGGGGTACTTGAAAAGCACATAAAGAGCACATAATTGTAGTGCTTATCTGGTATCGGTATCTCAATTTTTCAAATGGGTTAGCACCCTCACTAATAAAATTTGATTTTTTCATAGAACGGTTCTAGCACAAAATTTGCGATTGCGGCACATAATTACCACATAAAGAGCACATAATTCTGGTCTTATCAAATTTGAATTTTGGAGTGGTGGGGGTGCTAGCTTTATAGACCTAGAAATTCAACACGGCGCGGCCAATTTTGCAATAAATGGTCTTCAAAAATCTATGATAAAAAGATGACTTTTTCTATGTGCAATTACGTTTTGAAACAGAGAACTCAATTTTTCTTTTTTTTATCACATACCTTTGTTATTTATGTAATTTTCAATGAATATAGAAAAAATAGCGTCACTGTTTTATTCTCTATTTTGTTCTTAATATACTGCTTTTTGAATCATGTCAATATTGCTTTGCGTTTGGTTTTTATGAGCCATTTTCCAAATCCTTGTAAAATCGTAAAATTCGGCCGGTTATCTTATATATGCATATGCACCTCTTTTTCGACCGGCACTAAAAGAGATATTTAGTTTCTTGGGATCCATAAATTGTAAGGTAATCACATACTTATCTTACATTGAATTGAAAAATTCACTATGTTTTTACCACACTTATACTATGTAAAAATGTTATACAACTTGTTATTCACAGTTATATAAATTTCTACACATATCACGACTTAAGTTTCGACGTTTGACGGTCATTTTCAAGTGACCGTCAAACGTCGAAACTTAAGTTGTGATATGTGTAGAAATTTATATAACTGTGAATAACAAGTTGTATAACATTTTTACATAGTATAAGTGTGGTAAAAACACAGTGAATTTTTCAATTCAATGTAAGTATGAATTACCACGTAGTAACTGTCGCAATCATCCTATTCACATACTTATCTTATTGATATTTAATTTGTTATATGATTAGGGAATATCAATTCTTATGATGGGTAGCAAAGAAGAGGATGTTCCTGTGGAGCCAGTAGAGAAAACTGTATTTGTAGAGGATATGAATGATAGTGAATTAGCCACTGCGGTAAGTTTATTACCTATCTTCATTTTTTGAAGAGGAATTCATTGAAGAATAATTGATTCTATTCTGTTTTAGCTTGATTTGCCAGCTGGTCTTACTAATTTAGGCAATACATGTTATATGAATGCCACTGTTCAATGTCTTAAATCTGTTCCCGAACTTAGAGAAGGCTTACAGACTTATCAAGGAGGTATTTATGATTTACACATTTTTATCATAAATTCAATTAAAATACTCGTAATAACAGTGAAGATTTTTTTTTGTTAGTAAGACATTACACAATTTCACAATAATAGAGCAATTGATGTGCACTATGTACACTATGCACTATGTATATTTGTTGTCTCTGCATAACTTGTTTGCCTTGCAGTAGCACAGGTAATATATGTATTTGAGACACAGCTAAAATATGTATATGTGTCGATTCTTTGCCAAAATTTCTCTGACTTTACAAAACATTCAGTAATTTTATCTTAGATTTACAGTGGAATCTTGGATTGCGAGTATTTTAAAAGACGAACGAATTTTTAAAATGAATTTAAACTTGACAAGCGAGCTAAGGCCTCACTACGGGTTTTTCCCGTTTGCGGTAACCGCTATAATCGCAAAACCGCTGGAGAAGTACACAGTACGCTATTAAAATCTATCGCTTGCACTAGCTTACTTGACTTACAGAATCACACGATTAAAAACCGCGGCGGTTTGGCCCTAGTGCGGCCTAGGCCAAAACGTGGTTAATGAGTATTTTGTGATAACAGTACTGTAACCGTACTGATAACAGTGTTGCGCTCCCAAAAAGAAAACTGTTGAATGTGATAAGAAGGAGAAAATGATTACGGTGTAAGTTAAGAATTAAATCAGTGAGAAGCACGCACGAGACATGAGCGTGGTCGACATTGCAAGATTTTATAATAATTCTACATCGACTATTTGCACAATATTAAAGAAGAAGAAAAAATAATTGAAGGGATTAGATGTAGAAAAAGGAGTCACGCGACTATCAAAGCAACGGCCACGTGTTCTGGAAGATGTAGTAGGTGATCTGTGACGGAAAACTGTATTTGCGAGAAGGCAAAGATTTTGTACGCCGACCTCATAAGTAAATTGCCAGATGCTTCGATAAAATATGAAGAAGGTTTCCAAGCAATCAGGGGCTGGTTTGACAACTTTAAGAAGAGAATAGGTATCTATAGTAGAGATGCCACGAATAATGATTTTGCCGAATATCCGGCCACCCTCATGACAGAAGCGGCGAATATTCGGCCTCCCAATATTCGGCGCGGCTTTCACGTAAACTGCGCAACTTTCGAAAAATAGGAGCATATCCAATATATACCTAGCGCTTGTAATTTGTTATTTCTTGTTTTATTGCACGGTTTTTATTTCAGACCTAGTATTTCGTAGATATAAACTTGATATAAATAAGTCGTATTTTTAGTTTTTAGTACATTTTACCTCTATTTTTAGTAGACATACATTATATTTACCTATTAATTATATTTAGAATTCAGAAGTTAATCCAGAAAAAAAGAAGTTTAAACTAGAAATGTTCAGTAATTTCATGTTTTGGGTTCCGTGATAGTTAACTCGTACCAATCTGGTTTGTTGGTTCACATACTGGTACTAATATTGCAAAACAACTAAATGGTATTGCAAAAAGATAGCAAGATATATTTACTTCTCCACGACAGTGGAGCAAATATGATAAAAGTTGTATGAGCCGCAGAATATGATTCTGCCATGTATTTTATTCATTCACTACAACGACCTATAGAGGAATTAGAGCAGGTTGGGCATTTTAAGTATTTAGGGTTTGTATTTGGGAGTGGGTGTGGTAATAAAGAGCATATAGAGTACGTCGCTAAAAAAGCGTGGGTGGCGAGAAAAAGGTTGTTGAAGGTATGGGGAAAGTAGTTTAGCACAAATTACCGGGCGAAGGAGATGATATGGAAGGCTTGTTGGCGGAGTATATTGATGTATGGAGCCGAAGTATGGGGGGTGGAGGAAAAAAAGGCGTGGAAAAAGTGCAACTATAATTCTTTAAAAAGGCCCTGAAATTAGAATTATAGAGAAATCGCTAAAATCTTAAACGGAAATAACACAGATGGTAGCTGCTGCAAGATAAATTGTTACACATTTTAACCACTCAGGTATAGTAGAAGAAAAGCTCAAATCCATTCGACAAGAACTTGACTTGCCAAACCACCAATTAGTGCAAGATGTAAGCACACGTGGGAATTCTACATACTATTTAATGGAGAGATTATTAGAACAAAATCGAGCTGTTTCTTTATACATAACTGATCACGAGTCATTAAACAATCTAACTTCTTTTCAGTGGTTGTTACTGGATTAATGTATCAAAGTGCTCAAATCATTTGAAGAGATAACAAAAATAACTAGCTCGGGCATTTCTTGTATCTCCGAAATGATTCCACACGTTGCTACATTGTTGAAATACCTGGGAAAGGAATAGACAGCAAATAGAACAACAAATTTGCTGAGCATGAGATCCTCACTACAAGCTGAGCTAGAAACATGGTACAACTTTGATGAACATGACACATACCTGGTTGCCACTTTTCTTGACCCCCTGTGATTAGTTCAAACACAAAGAGCAAAACAAAAAATTCTTTTAGGAGCTCTGAAAATGTATTGTGATGAGTCTTGTAGTACCGATAATGATTCTTCTCCATTTCGTAAGAAAATACATACCAATGACAATGACAAAACCATTGAAATACACGACAGTTTCTGGAAGTCGTTACAGAAAATATGGAGAAAGATGAGGATGTGGAAAAGGAAAGTGCTTTTGCAAATGAGATTGATTTTTATTTAAAAACAGCTCGCCTAGATAGGACAGCAGACCTTTACAAGTGGTGGTCAGCAAACGTAGAGCAGTATGCAAAACTGACAGAATTCGTAGAAATGTATCTATCACCCAGTAGCAGTGTATAATGTGAGAGGCTATTTTCAGAAGTGGGTATAGTTTATGAGGAAAAACGTAATCGGTTGCATTGTAAAATCATTTCCGGACGAAATTTGTATAAGATTTTTTGCCCGACAATTATTATTTAAGAAACAAATAGATTTACATTAATTACAATATTGGAAATTATTTAATTTTTTAATGTTGGTTTAATTTAGTACATAATATGTCATTTTTCCAAATGTCAGACGCACAGTAAAATTTAAAAAATCACATCTTATTTTCTACATTACCGTGACAAATATGGTGTAAAGTAGCGTTTGCTACATTAGATTTTATTGCCATATACTTAATTTATTTTGTGAGTGCCCCTGAAAGGTTAAAATTTACTGATCACTTACCGCATCGTAGACGTACTTTGCTACATTGTGTGTAAAAATCTAGTTTCTCTGGACGCATACACGATGTCAAAGCTAGCTTTACAATTCAGGAGACCAAAAAATAGTTTTCATTCATCACAACTTACCTCTGATAAATTTTGAGTATTAATAATTTGTAATATTTTGTTGGTAAAATATAATCATTTGAATAATATGTGTGATTGCTTCTGCATTTTTGGTATTCGGTATTCGGCCGAATAGTTAACAATATTCGGCCGAATACCGAATATTAAAAAAGTGGCCGATTAGGACGAATACCGAATATTCGTGGCATCTCTAATCTATAGTGTTGTGCGACACGGAGAAGCTGCGAGTTCAGACGTTACGGCAGCTGAGCCTTGCAGAACTAAAGAATTTTCAGAAAAATTTTGTATAGCGCGAACTAACCCTAATTGTATTTTGCATCAGAAAACTTGCAAATTTGCTGATTTTTCACCTTTGTCATCGCGCGGCCTGTATGTGTTAGTTAAGAGGTAGTGTAATTTATAAAAGTATACCCCTAACCTATCAATACAGTTTTGGCATCTTGACAGAACAGTATAATCTTGATAATCCGGTTGGTTAATTAGATACGTTCAGTAATCCGGCGCTCTGGGGAAACCCGTGTCTTTTCTTTTCGCTGCCCCGGGCCGGATATAAACCTCGCGCAAAGAGGAAATAAAGTCAAAAACACCATCCAGTGTTCTTGGAGAATTATTGGTCTGGCCAACACACCCTGCTTTTAACTCTGTTCTAAACTAGATTGACGATTCTGACCATATCTTACTATCTGTCCTAAACTTACACGTTTACCTATATAGATACATATTTTATTCTTTCTGAAATAGAATTGTACATAAAATATGTAAAATTGTTTTCGTTGAACCCTGATAATCCGGATTTTTTGGTAATCCGGCGGTTGTCTAGTCCCATATGTGTCGGATTATCAAGTTTATACTGTAGTTCCTTAATGCTGGTGCAAGGTCTGGGGAATATGGTGGGTGACAAAGAGTTTCCAAATCCAGCTCCAGTCCAGTAGTTTGAGTAATATCATCTGTGTGACATGTGATCAAGTATTGTCCTGCAACAGCATTGACCTGTCTCTATTCAGAAATGTTGGCTGCTTAATCCCAAGCTTCCTCATTATTTCAATTGGTTACAGTAGATCCAATTGGGTATTTGAATCAATTTTTTTTTTGTCATAAATCAAAAGCTCATATACAGGTCAAAATTACCGAAGGGGTTTGAGTTCATTATAACTTATTATTTAAGACATAATTATTATTATTATTTTTTAAATACAGTATATTAAAGGAGAATATTTTTAATTTAATTATGAAAAATTATATCTCGCAAGTGGTGGCCATTTTCTGCTTCGCATATTCGTGCTCTTTCCAAAACATTTTCCATAACCTTTCGCAAAACTTGTGGTGTTATGTTGTTGATTTCGTCCCGTATATTGTTTTTTAATTGCTGGATGGTTCTAGGCTTATTAATATAGACTTTTCCTTTCAAATAGCCTCAAAGAAAGCGGTTAAATCCGGTGTACGCGGAGGCCAATTAAAATCGCCTTTACGCGAAAAAATTCGTGTCGCTTAAAAGAGCCATTGTGTTCCTCATAGTGTGCGCTGTGGCTCCATTCTGTTGGAACCATACTTGCGGATGGTTTTCCACAGCTGGCCTTAAAAAAATCCAACATTGTCCTATATCGATCACCAGTGGAAACGGCGACACCGTGTTCATTTAAAAAAAAAATATGGGCCAATTATCCTTTCCGACGAAACACCGCACCAAACAGTATACTTAAGTGGGTGTAATTGTCGCTGTTGAACTACTCTTGGATTTTCTGTAGCCTCTATCCTGCAGTTTTGCCTATTAACGAACCCATTTAATTGAAAATGGGCTTCGTCGCTCATAATTAAATTATGAATAAAATTATGATTTTCTTCTGCATTTTGCCGGAAATAAATTGCATAATCCAGTCGTTGGTCGCTGGTAATCTGTCGGTTTCAATTCTTGGACAAGCTGAATTTTGTATGGAAACATTTTTATTGTATGCAAAATTCTCTGCAGCGATTCTCGTGAGACGCCAAGTTGTGTCGAACGTCTCCTGGTTGATGTTTCTCCATCTTCTCGAATACTCTCTTGTATCCGTTCAATATTGTCATCCGTTTGCACCGTTCGTCGTCTTCCGGCACCAGGAAGGTTTCTTACTGCCCCTTGTCGAAAATTTGCAACCAGACGGTTTATTGTTGACTCTGAGGTTCCAATCCGCACATTATAATAACGACGAAATGCACGCAGAGTCAAAACAATGGACCGTTGATTTGAGAAATAAAGTTCAACTATTTGGACACGTTGTTGAATTGTGTACTGTTCCATTTTAATGTTCAAATTGACAAACGACTTAGTAAACCACAGTCACATAGGGACAGCCTTGGGACATTTTAATTTGGGCCTTGGGACAGCTTAACTAATTAAATCAAGGGAGGAACACGGAAATTTTCTGTTACTCTTTAGCACACAGCGCTCGAGATGCATTGTGTGAGCCCTTCCAAAATTTCCGTGTTCCTCCCTTGATTTAATTAGTTAAGCTGTCCCAAGGTGGATGTTATTATTTTTGATTTTTGAGTAGGTTCCCTTTTAAATTCCCCATGTCTTCTTTACAAAATACTGAAAGAAATAAAAAAAAATTTATAAACAAAAAGTTATAGGGAATTCAAACCCCTTCGCTAATTTTGGGACACATAAGTTTTATAACAAAACCCTTTTTTGTTTTCTTTTTTTCGTTGTAATTAAAAAGTTATTTTTAAAAGTATTTTTAATCTCGGTACCGAAAACAGGGCGTTGTTGATGTTGTGACGTAAAATAGGTAATTTCTACCCGCGCCTGACTTTGTTGATACAGTGCAGTAGACATGTCAAATATGTAAAATATTAAGTCAAATATTAAAAGTTATCGTGCTTGTTTCGTACTCCTAGAACTCTTCAAAAAATGTTTTTATATGTCCTACATTGTTAAACGTCGAAAACAATGGTTTTAAACAGTGCGCCGAAATAATCCTAAAACGACGATTTTATAAAAAATGTTTATGTTTGAATGTTAGAATGAAGTTTCACCCTGTCGACGTCACAAACAAATTATGGCGCGTTTTGGAGTTATGTGATTATTTTCAAAGTTTTATCACTTTTAACACTTTTTTTTTTAACTTTTTCGCATCGCACTTCCGAATTATTTATAATAAGGTTTTAAAATATATTTTTTAGATATTTTTTTTTATTCAACAACCCAATTGATTGGTATACCGAGAACCAATTGATTGCTTTCACCATTATCCACTTTGCTCTCAGGTCACCCTGATTCATTTTGAATCAAAGTGGTGGTTTGTTGTGAAGATTGAAATTACCAGATCAGAACTTTTTTAACATTCTGGGTTGTCTATGCTGCATTAGTTTCATGATGGAACTAATATTTGTGAACTAATATTTGTAGATAATATTTGTATAAATAACCAGAATGTTTTCATGGTTTACGAAATTTCAACTCCAAAAAATAATTGACAGATTATCACAAACAAAAACGTGGTTCTGAATGGTAGAAGGTTTATGTAATAAAAAAATGAAGAACTACAGAATTCAAATATCAGAGATATTGGGTATTAAACTTGGTGTTTAAGGTAAACGAACATTTCATATTAGATTTCCTAATAATAGCCCTGGAAGTTTTTTTTTAATATTGTATTTTACATCCATTGTTTCACTGAAGGGTTTACTAAACCGTTCACTGAGTTTAATCTCTAGACCTTTGAAAGGGTTTGTAGCTCAATTATTGGCTATATTTTCTGCTCCTTCCCATATGAAAATAGCCTCTAAAGCAAGATGTCCAGATAGTGCTAAACAAAGCTAAATTTCTAATGCCCGCCATACACACAACGGTCCACCGGAGAGGTCTACCTATTGCAGGTTTGCCTGCGCAGGTATACTGGAACGTGTGTGGGAATAGACCTGTGCAGTTTCTTGCGTACAGTTGACCTGCGCAGGCAAACCTGCACATAACCTCTCTGGTAGACTGTTGTGTGTATGGCGGGCATTACTTGGGTTCATTCAAAATGTTAATATTTTATTCATAAAATTCTATAATCAAAAATATATCTTATAAAAGACTGCTATTATTTCATGTATTATAATTAATTGCAATTAGGTGATGTACTATAATTATTTGCAATTATAATTTTATTTAACAGGTGTTACAACAGCTGGGGGAGTTGTACCAGCTCAATCGATTACAGCAGCTTTGAGAGATCTTTATACAAGCATGGACAAAGGAAATTCTGTACCTCCAATTGTCCTCCTTCAAGTCCTTCACATGGCATTTCCCAGATTTGCTGAGAAAAGTTCCCATGGAGGATATGTACAACAGGTATAATTACCACAAATAAATTCATAAATAATATTCTAATATGCACACAAATAAATTAATTAATATTATCCTTATTTTAAAAGGTACTACTTTACCTGTTTTTTGTATTTATTTTGTTTCTTTACAAATATTATATTATTTTAAATATATATTTGGAGCGTTCCGCGTTAACCGGAAAGGCTATTCGACCAAAATTGAGGACCAGCTAAAAAATTTCCCTTGGTCGGAAAAATTACTTCAATATATCTATTTTATAATGCTATGTGCCCTTTTAAAAAAATCCAATAAAAATCGGCTCCAATAAAAAGCGGCCTTAAAATGGCTGTTCTATTTTCAAGAAAACACAAACTAAATTAATCTGTTCTCTTCAAAAACTTGTTTGACCTAAAAATTTTTTTACAACCATAAAACTTATATTCATGTACCTGCTTCAATAAACTACTAAAAAAAATCGAATCTAATATTGCGGCTCCAAAAGTCAGAAATTGCAAAAAAACAGCGTTTTCCTTATGTTGTGTCATTATTTTCCAGGATATATCAATTTATATAACAAATTTTGCTCATGGACATATGTTTTGAAAGTAGTAGAAGTCCATGAGCAAAATTTGGTGATTTATCCCGGAAAATAATTAAACAACATCAGGAAAACGCTGTTTTTTGATATTTTTTAGTTTTCTAGCCGCCATATTGGATTCGATTTTTTTTAGCAATTTATTGAAGCAGGTACATGAATACTGGTTTTAAGGTTGTAAAAGAATTTTTAGGTCGTTCAAGTTTTTGAGCAGAACAGATTTACAAATTAGTTTTTATTTTCTAGAAAATAGAACATCCATTTTAAGGCCGCCATATTAGTTTTTTTTAAAAGGGCACCTGGCATTATAAAATAGATATATTGAAGTAATTTTTCCGGCCAAGGTTTTTTTTTATTAGCTGGTCCTCAATTTTGGTCGTAAAGCTGATCCGGTTGACGCGAAACGCCCTATTTATATTTTATTATATATTAGCAAGGCAGTAAGTGAATTTATATAATAAACTTAAGGTTTTGTTTTAATTTTAGGATGCTAATGAATGCTGGACAGAATTAGTTAGAATGCTTCAGCAGAAATTACCAGCCAAACCAATTGAAGGATCGGATAAGCAAAGTTATAAGTAATCTATTTTATTAATTCTATAATGATATGTCAATTAGTTTCTACTAGTTCATTGAAAATCGTAATTTGTTTGAAGGTTTTAGAGTTATTAATCTGTATTTATAGATCTCTTATTGATCAATATTTTGGTGGAACTTTTGATGTTGAATGGAAATGTGTTGAGTCAGAAGATGAGCCTGTTACTAAAAGCAAAGAACAGTTTCTCCAGTTAAGTTGTTTTATTTCCCAAGATGTCAGGTATATGCATTCAGGATTAAGATCAGTATGTTATAGTAAAAATTAAAACTATTTTATATATCAATTTATGACTTATTTCAGAAAATGCAAGATCAAATTACGAAAATGTCACAGACACTCGAACGAGATGCTGTCTATACCAAAACAGTAAATATTTCTAAAATTAATAATTTACATAATAAACTCCTTTTTTCAGTCGAAAATTAGTAGATTACCAGCATATTTAACAGTGCAGTTTGTAAGATTTTATTTCAAAGAAAAAGAGGCAATAAACGCGAAAATTTTAAAAGACGTCAAATTTCCCATGGACTTTGACGCGTTCGAACTGTGTTCAACCGAGTTGCAAGAAAAACTGGCGCCAATGAGGGCTAAATTCAAGGAACGGGAAGATGCCTTGCTTGAAACGGCATTGGTCAAGGGCAAAGAAGTAAAAAGCAATGGGGATAAAAATAAAACAAAGCCCCAATCTGCTCCATACTGGTTCGATGAAGGTAAAATAAATAATAATGATCAGATAGAAATGTTAATATTTTGATAGACAAGACTGGTAAAATTATCATAATGGCAAGACGGGGATGTGTAGAACAGATATGTCTAGTCGTTTACTTGAACGTGTCGTGATCCTATGCTGGCGTTTTATTATGTCATAGCGGAGTTAGCGATCTTCCTCCAGTTACCCTTGTCTTCCGCCGTTCTTATGTTTTCTTGTAGTGGTGTCCCGGTGATCTCTTGCAACTGGTCGATCCAGCGTTTTGGAGAGCGTCCCCGAGGTCGCGTACCTTCAAATTTCCTTTGGATGACCAGTTTTTCGAGGTCGTCACCCGTTCCACGACTGACGTGTCCAAAATATTTAAGTATTCATCGATTGATAACAGTTGATAGTCTTATGTCAATGTCGAGTTGTTATAATATAGATGTGTTAGTTCTATGCGCTGTCCAAGGGATCCTTAGTAGCCTTCTCTACGTCCACATCTCGAAAGCATCTATTTTCTGCTTTCAGAGTCCATGCCTCGGCTCCGTATATTGCAATTGGAAACACCAGTGTGTTGACGAGTCTTCGTTTTGTTTCTTTCGTGATGTGGTCATCTTTCCATACTTTTGTCATGGCTGTTTTCGCAAGTTTTATGCGTCTTATAATTTCTGTGGACGTATTGCCGTCACTATTTATGCAGGAGGCTATATAAGTTATGTTGTTGACGTTTTCTAAGTTCATTATATTGGGTGGATTTTTTCTCCTGTTGCCCACTACCATCAGCGATCTACTACCATCAGCTTTGTTTTTTGACGATTTAGCTTAAGTCCGAATGTTGAGCTTTCTCTCTTGACTCCCAGAAGTTCGGTCATTTCTTCTTCGTTTTGTGCGATGATTGTGGTATCGTCGGCAACCCGTAAGTTGTTTATTTTCTTACCGCCAATGACTATTCCGCCTTCCCAGTTCTCTAGAGCTCCTCTTAGTATAAACTCACAGTATATGTTGAATAGTAAGGGTGATAGGACGCAGGCGTACCGAACTCCTCGTCTGAAGGGTCCCTCGATCTTGATGATTTCTTTGCTGTTGTCATATAAAGTTTTTAGCAGACCGACAAGATGGGGAGAGGTTCCCATGTATAAGTGGGCATTCCATAATTGGAACCAGTTTACATAGTCAAACGCTTTGCTTTCGTCTAGGAAGTATAGATATGTGGGCTTTGCAAATTCTCTACCTTTTTCAATAATTTGCCGTACATTCATGATCTACTTAGAAGAAGCTTCTGAGTCGTTGTAGCAGAATTCTGAGCATGATCTTGCTTGTGTGGGAGATGAATGCAATAGTTCTGTAATTACTGTATTTCTGACTTGATCCTTTTTTGTGTAGTGGAATGAAGATAGTTAGATATATTCCAGTCCAAGTTGGCCATTTCCATTCCAAGTTGGCCATTGCCATGTTTACCTTGTTGTAGGTTACAAGAGGTGGATGCCTTTTGGGGACAGCTGTTTTAGCATTTCTCCACTGATATCTTCCCCTGTACTTTTGTTGTTCTTAAGCATGTTGATGACTTGGTCAACAGCAACTTAAAGATGTGAGGTTCCTGTTCTACTTGTGTGATGGGGTGGGAGAGGAACTGTTCCCTGATGGTGACCTTCATCCGCGTAGAGGTATTCACAGTACTGTCGCCATACTTCTACTACGTCGTCGATGTTGGTTATGATTTTCCCATCCTTGTTTTCTATTTTCCATGTTCTTGGTTTGAACTCTCTCGTGGTTTCTTTGATTCTGTGGAATAGATCGCGTGTTTCGTTCGTGTTTGCCAATCCTTCCAATCTCTTTGCATGTTTCCCGGAGGTGTTTTTTTTTCTCGTCGACATAGTTTTTGTATTTCGCGGCTTAAATTTCGATATTCTGTCTTCTGTTCTTCGGTTATTATACCTGTCTGCCTGACGGTTTTTCTTCTCTTCACTACATTCCAGGTTTCGATCATCTATTGCTTGTTTTTACCCTCTGGATATAAATATACTTGCTTGATATAAATAGGTAGAAAGGCGGAATACGGTACGAAAATAAACAACGTACGGTTTGACGACGATACCACAATCTTCGCACAAAACGAAGAAGAAATGACCTCGGGAAGAACTTCTCGGGAGAGAAAGCTCAAAGTTCGGACTTAAGCTAAATCGACAAAAAAACAAAGCTGATGTGGTAGTAGATCGTGGCAACAAGAGAGAAAATCCACCCAATATAATGAACGTAGAAAACGTATGCGAAGAAAATCCACACAATATAATGAACGTAGAAAATATATTACGGAGGCGGCATAACTGTTGACGAACATATTGAGATGCTCTCTGACTGTGCAAGGGAAAGAAGCATAGCTTTCTATGGCCACGTTGCAAGATTGCCTCCAAAACGACTAACTAATCGTCTCTTCACCTTCTGGCAAAACAAGAAGGTTCGTACCACTTGGTTGACAGAATACCGAGAAGCAGAGACCTCGTGGACGCTCTCTAAAACGCTGGATTTGCTTGTTTTTGCCCTCTGGATATAAATGTTTTTGACAAACAATACTAAATTTTAATAGAAACTGTTCTAGAGAATTAATTTCATTGATTGCTGTCTGCATATAATTAAATTTTGAATATAAAAGATAAATAAAATTTAAATATGTTTAAATTATATTAGAAAATATACTAAGAACTTTAGTAAATGATTAGATAGTCGGCCTCGTAGTCTACAGAGTTAGGGGCTTAACTAATAAATCTGAAGGTCCCAGGAGCGAGTGTCGGTCGCGTTTGTACCAGAAGACAACTGTGTGATTAATTAACGCCAATTATAATAACACCTGGGTTTCTGGACCTATAAAATGAAAAATGTGGGTAAAATACAATAGGCCACGTTGATCAGTGTTTGAACACTAAAGCCTACTGTCCACGTAGCCGCACGACATCGTCATTTTAAACTTTTGTGCCGCTGGCATGCATTTTGCGTAGAAAGGGACGATAGTGTGTCCACGATGCGGCATCTCCCATTTGCGTATGGTCAGACTTTCATCATGCAACTCGTGCTGCAGGCTGCCACTACAAATACCATGCTGCGAGGACGCAAAAACTCGTGTAGCGACTAGAGCGTATCTTTTCCCGTATATTTTTTCCCCGGAAACGTGAAATATTAATTTCTTTTACCGGGAATTTCGGGAATAACGGGAAGTTCAATAATTAATGAAACAAACTAAATATAATTCAATAAAATACAAATTAGGACGGGATTATTTCTATAATTCCACGAACAGCATGAATGTAGATTATACTGGGCCAAAAAAAGGGCAGTGAAATAAAAACGTGCATCTGCTAAACTATAAACCGTTTTGTAGTTTGCGTGACGAATGTATGACGATTGCGTGGACGTATCTAAAATGAAAATGACGCCTTTCGTCATGTGTAGGTTTGCAGGCATTCGTCAAATGATGCCTCTGTGGACAGTAGGCCTTGTCCGCTATCCACATTGGACCAAACTTAAAAAATAATTAGATTTTGAAATCCTTATGCCTAATATTTTGTTTTTGTAGATTTAGGTAGTAATAATAGTGGTTATTATACACTCCAGGCTGTTTTAACTCATAGAGGCAGATCATCATCAAGTGGGCATTATGTTGGTTGGGTGAAACATTCAGATGATACATGGATTAAATGTGATGATGATAATATTTCACCTGTTACTACTGATGATATTTTAAAGTTATCAGGAGGAGGTAAAACTATTTTTTCTGTTATATTTTCTTTTGTAATACTACTGGTTTTCGCCGAGAAAATAAGTGCTAGATATATTTTAACATTTACTTATTATAAATCTATTAGTAGAATTTCTTTAATATTTTATAGCCACTTATGTGCCCCACTCGATTCTCTTTGGATCATTAAATGTTGCTTAAAGGTCGATTTCCATATGCGCGACACTCAGCTACGCGACGTCTCAAACGTATCAAATAATGATTACATTGTTTTAAATGGGCACGTCTCGCAGCAATAGTGAGAACGTGCCCATTTAAAACAATGTAATCATTATTTGACAGGCGTTGCCGCGTGACGTCGCGTAGTTTGAGTGTCGTGTATATGAGAATCAGCCTTAATTGTGCTTAATACCAGTTTCTCCACTGTTTTGTAGTAATTGTAGTAAATATAGGTATATATTTTAAAATTTTGGTTTTAGGAGATTGGCATTGTGCATATGTGTTATTATATGGACCAAGATTATTGGAACTTCCAAGTGAAGAGCCAATGGTAACTGAATAGAAAAAGTATAAAAATTGCTTTTTGCTAATTGTGAATATTATCAATTTTTGTATCTAATGTTTCTTTTAAATAAACAATATCTTATTATTCGTTGTGAAACAATGGAATCTTATAATATGAGATTTAGATCAACATTTTTTTATGTTTGGTTAAATAATTTATACAATGCATTTTATTATTTTGGTCAAAATAAAATTTAAAAAAAAATACAAATATATCAGTTTTTTTTAATAATCTTAGATTATATTTTAAAAATTAAGAAAAATAAACAATATAGTATAATATTTAAAAAGTAAAATAGGTTAACAAGAAATCTTGTAACAAAATATTTTTGTTTTGTGGTGGTTCTAATTTTGTTCTGCTCGGATTACTTATATAATATGTATATATTATGTTTCTGAATTATTTAATTCTTTGTTGGCTGTCACAATTTCTTTGGCACGAGATGTCTTCTTATAATTACTGTGGCTTTCTTGTAATTCCATAAAATGTTTCAGAAGTTTTTCAAAGCTAATACCTTTCATTCTTTCTGGTATTGCTTTTATCTCTGTTTGACTCCTGCAATAAAAGATATAAACAATAATTTAGTAAAGAAAAAAGCAGAAATTTCTTAATATTACATTATTAAGAAATAATGGACTGGAATAAGGACTAATCTACTAAGGCAGTCATACTCAAAGTGTGTTCCGCGGAGCCTTAGGATTCCGCAAAGCCTCTATGGGGGTTCAACGAGAATACTGATAGTAATGAGAAAAAAATTAAAAATACTCCTCTCATATCTACGGACGCGACGCGCGCGATCGCAACACTGTTTGGCGGTTGTTGGTCGCCACGCCGAGCCGTACGGTCGTCTACTACTCAAAGTACTTTACTACTACTGTAGTACACGGATGACTGTCCCAATGGCAGTATGGTTTTCGAAAAGGTTGATCAACCGTGGACGCTATTGCTGAAGTAATAAAAGCAGCAAAAAGGTCAAAACTGGAACACGGCAATCGAAAGGTTATTGTGCATCAGTGACCCTTGTATGTAAAAAAAGCCTTTAATTCAGCCAGGTGGGATGTAATCATGAAGGCATTAGCATCAAGACAAACTCCAGAATACTTGAGAAAGATGATAAGCAGCTACTTGAGCGACCGACGGTTGATATACCACACGGACGAAGGTGAAGTTGAGTATGAGGTAACGACGGGCGGTCCCTCAAGGATCGGTCCTGGCACCATTCTTGTGGAACATTATGTACGATGGCTTGCTAAACCTAGACTTGCCTAGAACAGCGAGAATAGTTGGGTTCGCAGATGACGCCGCAGTGGTGGTGACTGCAAAGGAAATAAGCACACTGGAACTAGCAACTAAAGAAAGGCTCCGGCGGGCAAATAATTGGTTAAAAGCACAGGGTCTAACAATGGCAGTTCATAAAACCGAAGCGATACTTATCACAGATAACAGACTATTCGCACCACCGAAACTAGTTCTGGAAGGGCAAAATATCCCTTTATCGAAATCATTGAGGTACCTTGGCATCCAACTCGACAGCGGTCTGAGATACACAGACCATGTAGCCAAAACAGCGAAAAAGGCAGCGTCTACAGTGACAGCTATGGTAAGGTTGATGCCGAACATTGGAGGGCCGATGGAATTGAAACGGAAACTTCTCAACAATGTGGTAGACTCAAAAATTCTCTACGCGTCGGAAATATGGGCGGGCGTAACGAAAATGGTAGGAGCGAGAAAACAACTTAGAGCAGTTAAGAGAAGAAGTGCCCTAAGAGTAATTTCTGCCTACTAAACGGTTTCGGAGGCCGCGGCGCTGGTACTTGCAAGCACACCCCCAATAGACTTACTGATTCACGAGAAACAAGAAGTCTATGAAGACCTGCAAAAACACAGAGCGAAAAACGAAGTAAAACATGAGAGGGCAGCCGCCAAGGAGAGAGCACGTAGGAGACTCATGGACCGATGGCAGACAAGATGGGATAGCGGCACTAGTGGAAGGTGGACACACAGCAGCCTTATCCCTAACGTAACAGCGTGGTACGAAAGGTCACATGGACATATGAGTTACTATCTTACACAGGCGCTCACTGGTCATGGTTGCTTCAACGCATACCTCGAACAGTTTAAAAAAGGGACACTGTGTAGTGCTTCTACTGCGGTCATATTCCAGACGACGCACAACACACTATCTTCATGTGTACAGAACAGAGAATGAAAGAACTCGACTCGCGGAGACATTAGGCGGTACAAAACTAGAATAAGAGAACATCATGGAAGTTATGTTAGAAAGTGAGCATAACTGCGATGCAGTACAAGCTTACATAACCGGAATCATAATGGGAAAAGAACAAATGGAGAGGAAATGGAAGACGACCATAATATCACACAAGACACACAAGGAAGGTAACATGGACTAGATATGTGATGAAAAGACCGAAAAATAGTTAAGCACACGACTACATAACTAATACGACGGAAGACGAAATGGAGACGAGGAAAGGAGAACAAAAAGAAGGAAAAGGAAGCAATTAGAATAAACAACACCACCACCACCGACCTGATGTAATGCTCACGCAGTCCCAGGTGTATTGTAGTGAAGAGAGGGGCAGGGGTTTTAGTAGGTATGCTGGTCACGGAGAACTCGATCAGAGAGCCCCGCACTACACGGGTATAAAAGCCCAGTGTGCAACAATGCATTCCCCCTCCGAAAAAAAGTAAACTACTGTGCAATAGTTCCATGGTACCTGCCTAGATGCGCCGACATTTAGAAACTGTACACCCCGAGTTTAAAGACAAGAATGAAGAATTTTTTCTACATAAAAAAGAAAAATTATTGAAAAGTCAAAAAATTATGATGCATACGACCAAAACTGTCAATGAAAACGCCATGGAGGCATCGTATTTAGTTAGCTATCGCATTGTACAAGCAGTTGAAGCGCATACTATCGCTGAGAATTTGATAAAACCATGTGTGTCAGACATTACAAAATCGCTTAAAATTTATTCATCCAATATTCGATTACAAGTATACAAAACTCAACATACAATAAATGGATGATGTTCTACAATAAATAGCTGGATAAATTCAACAATTCAAAATTCGGTTACTTCGTATAAAATAAATCACTTCATCCAAAAAAAGGTTAATTCATTCAAAATAAAATGTAATCTTCCAATAATTGATTTTTTCGTAAAAACTATGACTTTTCCTTACAATAATCGATTGAAACATAAAATCAATTCACCCAACAAAGGTTTACGTGTACATAAAAAGGTGGGCTTCATCCATCCATTTGATTGCTCTTTACACAAAAACAATTTGCTTATATTTTATTATTATTTATATTATGTTTCATTTTATATTATATGCTATAAAATATGTAATAAGAGTAGCACATGACTGGCCAGATATTGTAGTGATTGATAAGAAACGAAATGAAACTATTATCATTGAAATTGGAATAACAAGCCAGGATCAGCTGCAAACTGTTGAGACAACGAAACCGCATAAGTACGACATGCTAGCGAGTGAAATGTCAATTGTGACAAAACAATAAGTGTGAATGACCAATGGAATTTGTTTAAGTGTCAATGGAACTTTGTACAGTTTCAAGAGAATTCCCATTCCAATACTGTGCTTACATATGTAATTCTTACATATGTAACAGGAAGCTTCTTCCCATTTATCAATGTTCAGTCACTTTCCACATTGAAATTTGATATGATTTGTACTCTTCAAAACTATTCCAGGTTTTCTTTTGTTTTGTACTTGAAATATTGATTTCTGTTATCTTTTGACTGTTTACCAATTTCAAATTAAATTCTTCTTTCACAACAGTTGGTGATGATTCAACCCAATGATAGGCTTTTTTGGAAATTTTATTCGTTTATTGGAAGAAATAATTGTATTTTGTATAAAAAAATTGTATGTAAAGAGCAATCGAATTTTGGATGGATCAACCTTTTTTCTGTGAATTTATTTTATTTTGTACAATTCCATCAGTTATTGTACTAAACCATTATTATTTGTAAGAATAAATCGATTATTGGGTGTTTATATTTTATTTTGGACGAAGTAACCTTTTTTTGGATGAAGTAATATCTTTTTGTATGAATAAACCGAATTTTGTATTTTTCCAGTTATTTTTGTAAAAAAAACGTCTATATATTGTACGCAAAAAAATCCAAGACTTATTTTGGGCGAAGCAACCATTTTTTGGATGAAGTAATCGCTTTTTGTATGAACAAACCGAATTTTGTATTTTTCCAGCTATTTTTTGTAAAAAAAACATCTGTTTTTTGTACGCAAAAAATCCAAGCCTTACAAAATGTATGCGCGACGATAAATCTACAAAGCATCTTTCCACTGTGCCGCTATCAAACGATACTGTTTAGCGCCGAATTCATGTTTTTTGTCTAAAATTATTGAAAGTTTCCATACGTAATACTTGAACGTCCCTAAACACATTTCTAAGAAAATTGTAGTAGACTGATAACTATATTACTAAATGGAACATGTATACAGTATAATCTCGATAATCCGACACATATCGGACTAGACAACTGCCGGATTATAAGAAAGAGTGGTGGGAGGAAAGAGCGTGAGCAGTCTCCAGACCGCCGGATTACTGGACGTGTCGTCCGATTAACCAACGGACGAATTACCGAGATTATACTGTATTTGAATTATTGAATTTAGTAAAGAAACAGAGATTATGTATCAAATGTCTACTATACAATATTTTATTTACTTACTTATTATCACAATGTAAATGTAGACTAGGTATACAGCTAAGACGAGTATGCAATCTATGGAAAACATCAGTTTGTGGCAACAACATTAAAAGTCCATACAAGGCTCTCACTAAATTACGATCACAAGGTACTTCTAATAAGTCTAGACGCAAATCTAAAATTAAAATGCTACAAAAAACCGAACGTGATTATAAGATGGAAATACTTACAGGCAAATATTGGTGATTCTATTAACTGAACCAGCTTATCAATTTCTGTTAAAAATTCCACAGTGACTTCCAAACTTCCACTAATACCAAAATATTAAGGAAAATATTTAAACTAATATTTACATATTTTAGTCTAAAGGCTAACCTACTCATTAAAAATCAAACAACATCACTTTAAATATTAATATAGAATCTCATTCTAACTAATTAGTTTCATTCATTCCTGGCAAATAATTCTAGTCAAACTAAATCCTATCTTATTCTTCTGGTGCATATCCGCTTCGCATGATGGCGAACATCATCAAAATTAAGACTGTTTGTTGCAGCCCTGAAGAGAATTGTTGTTGCTGTGTTGAACCGGGTTCGAAGGTTTTTTAGCCACGATATTTTCCTTCTTCCTGGCTCTCTTCTTCCATCTACTTTTCCTTGTAGTATAAGTTGCAATAGACCGTACAATAGACTGTTCCTCATTATATGGCCAAGGTATTCCAGCTTCCTTGTCTTTATCGTTAGTAAGACTTCTCGTTCTTTTCTCATTTCCCAGGAAATTTTGAGTATGCGGCGGTATAGCCATATCTCAAATGCCTCGAGTCTACGTTCGGTAGCTTCTGTCAGAGTCCAGGACTTCACGCCATATAGATGTACTGTAAAAATGTAGCATCTCAGTAGCCTGACCTTCGTTTGTATATTCAGGTGATGAGCTTTGAATACCTTTGCCATTTTCAGGTATGCGGATCTCGCTTTTTCTTTCCGACATTTGATTTTAATTAAGTGATCCCACTTTTCATTTAATGTTGTCCCTAAATACGTGTATTTTTGGAGTCTCTCAATCAGTTCATTGTTAACTCGAAGCTGTTCGACATGGCTGTTGTTTTTGGTACTATCATCTATAGTATAATCTTGATAATCCGGCATGATTAGTAATCCGGCACCCTGGAGAAACAAGTGTCTTTTCTTTACATTGCCCCCCGCCGGATATAAACCTCGCGCACAGAAGAAATAAAGTCAAAAAGTACACAGGCCTGGCCAACACACCCTGCTTTTAACTCTGAAAATTTGATTGACGATTCTCACCTAACTAACGATTCTAACCTAACTCTACTCTACAATTGTCTTACGATCTGTTCTAAGTTTGTACATATTTTTTGTATGTACACATTTACCTAAGATTCATATTTTATTCATTCTGAAATACAATTGTACATAAAATATGTAAAATTGTTATTGTTGTGTTTTAATCCTGATAATCCGGAATGTTTTGATAATCGGCGGTCCCATTGTCTGGTCCCATATGTGTCGGATTATCAAGATTATACCGTACTTAGTACGTACTCAGCACTTGCAGGTTTTCTAGGCTGTCTGCGCAAACTACTGTGTCGTCCTCGTATCTCAAATTGTTTATATACTCGCCATTTATTTTAAAACCACATCTTATTTCTTCCAACGCTTCCTAAAATATGCGTTCTGAGTATATATTAAACGTATATATATATATATATATATATATATATATATATATATATATATATAGATATATATATATATATATATATATATATATATATATATATATATAGATATATATATATATATATATATATATATAAACGAGTATATATAAAAGTCGGTGATAGTATACATTTCTGGCGCACGCCACTCTTGATTTCGATGTGGTCCGATCTTTCCCCTTGAATGTGTATTGAGGCAGTTTGTTTCCAGAATAGCTTGCTGATTATCTTTATGTCCCTATGTTCTAACCCTATCTCTTTTAGGATACCTATGAGTTTATTACTCATAGTAGAGTTATCACTCCTGAATATAGGCTTCTTCCAAACTTTCCCATATCGTTCTTTCCTGGGCTACTTGCATGCAGTTTTCGCCCGCGTGGAGTCGGAAGTCGTCCCGCCATCTTGCCTGAGGCTTGCCAATACTTCTCTTCGATCTTCGCGATCATTGTAATCTGAGTTTAGTCCACTTGATGTTGTCTCTCGCTATGTGACCCGCCCATTGTCACTTAAGACACACCACTCACTCCACCACATCCACAACCCACCCCTGTTCTCCTTCTGATTTCTTCATTTCGAATTTTGTCCCTGAGGCTGATTCCCAGCAACGCTTGCTGTCTCGCTCGCTGGCAGACTCAAAGTCGATTTGCGCTGTACATAGAGTTACAGTCTTGAGCTCATACGTTGCGACCAGCAAGATGAGTCATAAACCTTCCCCTTGAGGTTTATAGTGATACGTGGTTCCCGGAGGATGTAGCTGAGCCTACCAAACGCCGCCCAGATCAAGCTGATATGTCTAGTGATTTCTTCGTCTAGTGATTGTTCTCTCCAAAGTTGAAGTTGTGTCCCAGATATACATATCATCGACTTTCTCAAGAGTATGATTACCGATGGTGACCATTATATTGCTCGGACTCATGATTTTAGTTTTCTGAAGATTTATTTTCAGCCCCACGCCTTGAGAGACTTCTTCGAGTCACGTAGCTTTAACCCTAGTTCTTTTGGGTCGCTGCTGATAAGTAAAATATCGTCGGGAAAGCGTAGGTGGTTAAGGCGGCTTCCGTCGATATCGACTCCCTTTCGCTCCCAAGAAAGATTTTTAAATACGTTCTCCAACGCTAGGGGAAAAAGTTTGGGTGAGATAGTATTGCCTTGTCGGACGCTTTCTCACGTAACCCAATCCTCCTCCAGCTTGATCAAGTTTGAGTATCTAGAGTCTATACAACTATCCATCGCCCGAAATACGGCCCAGGTTTCTATCGAGTCAACAATGACTCTGATAGTCCACATTATATTCCGTCATCACCATCATCATCATCTGTAGCGTTACAGCCCGATTCGGGTCCTGAACTGGGTTCCCAAAGTGTCCTCCTGCATTCGTCCTTATTTTGTGCTAGTCCTCTCCAGCCTCGAAGTCCTGACTTTGATGCGTCTTCTGTTACTCCATCTTCTCATCTGAGTTTTGGCCTGCCTCTTTTTCGTCCTACCCCGTAGTTAGGCGTCTAATAGTCTCTTTGGTACGCTAGTTTACGGGGCTCTTGCTACAAGTTCTTCCCATTGTAACCTCATTATTTTTACGTTGCTTTTGTGCTTTTTTATTAAGAGTTGCAGTTCAAAATTGTATCTACGTAGCCATATACCGTTGTCGCGTTCTACCGCATTTATTTGAAATTTGTCCCTTAGTAAGTCCTCTACTTCTTTTTCATCCATTCTTTTTCATTTATTCTTTTCACGTAGCTTCTTCTTTAATTCCATTCATAACTATGTTTAACTTTCTTTCCATCTCATCCTTCACCTCCCTAAAATGTTCAATTTTTGCCCATTTCTCTTAAATTTTCTTTCTGTCTGCTTCTATCTTACTTTCCTTGTCTGCACTTGCCTTCTTTAAGTCTCCAATCTCATTCTTCAAGCCCATAATTTTCTATCTTGCTATTTTATTTTCTTCCCTCATCGCATTTAGTTCCTCTGTTAATTCCGTTCTCCACTTTTTCTCCTCCCTTTTATTTTCTTCCAATTTCTTCGTGAATCGTATCAGCTCGCGTTTTATCTACGCCATTTCCTGGACCACCGAGAGATTTACTTCAATCAGTGAACGATGCGATTTGTGGCCCTCCTTCGGGCTAGCCCCTTTTGGACTGGTCTACTTCTTTCTATTAGAGCAGGGGGAACGCCTAGCCGTTTTTTAGATTGAAATGGGTTGGCCTGTTCACTATTGGAACTGAGTTCCATTTCACTATACTTCATATTATTCCTTCTCATTTTTTTTCTTTTTGCTACCTTTATCTTTGCTTTTTTCTTTCTTCTTTCTGTTCCCTTACACCCAGCCCCGATTTCTCTTTCCTGTTCTCCTGGTATGATTACTTGGCTTTTTGGGGGTTTTGTGGCCCCTTCGCAGGGGTCGTCCTCCTTCGTAGGATCCGTCGTAAGGCTGCGCTGGAAATTCGACGCTAGCGAACTACCAGCGGTTATACTTTCAACTACACTTTCTATCAAACACCCGCACGTCTTACTTACTCAAACTCTCGAATCGAACTCGTTGTCGCATTCCCTATATCCCTTTGAAGATTGTGCGAAAGATTTTCCTATCAAAAATACTTAGGGGTTGGCGTCTTGTTGGCTTATTGTCCATGTTTCCGCGCCGTATACTACTACAGGCAGTATTAGAGCCTTGTATATGACCTTGGTCATAGTCAGATTCGTATCTTCATCTTTCTAGTAATGTTAGGGTTTGTTAGTTGTTTTGGTAGTGCGTTGTACCTGGTACCGTTATGTACCTGTTATTCTCTTTCCTATTTTAGCCCTGTAGTTATTTTTTGTGTTTACGTTGACGCCCAGGTACGTGAACTCTTGTACGATTTCGAAATTTTTTGTTCCAATTGTGAGTGCTTCACGGAGTTCATGCAGGGTCCCTTTGTGACGTGGTAACTGACATTATTTTTGTTTTTTCCTCGTTTATTTGTAGGCCGAAGTTGTTGGCCGCCTCCTCGAGGGGTGAATAAGTTCTAGTCATTTCTATTGTCGTCCTGGTAATTATGTCATTGTCGTCTGCGTATGCGAGTAGTGTTACAGATCTAGTTACAACCGTGTCTCTTCGCTATTCATTCTTCGCAATTCGCGTCTCTGCTTTTTCTAAGCATATGTTAAATAAGAGGCACGCCAGCGCGTCTCCTTGACGTAGCCCGTTGTGTATTTCTATGTGCTCTGAGATATTGTTTTGTATTTTTATGATACACTTAACGTTCTTCATTGTCATCATTAACAGTCGCACTAGCTTCGTTGGTATTTCTAGGGCCGTTAGAGAATCATAGAGTGTGGTTCGTGTAATACTGTCATATGCTGTTTTAAAATCGACGAACATACGGTACGTGTACATTTGGTGTTACGAGCCCTTTTCTAATATTTGTCTAAGCGCAAATATTTGGTCAATTGTGGATTTTCCGGGTCGAAAGCCCCCCTGATAGTCCCCTATGAGTTTTTCCACCTTTGGAAGTAGTCTTTCGTGGAGTATGTTGGAGATGACTTTATATGCTACATTTAGCAACGTAATGCCTCTGTAATTCTTAAGAGTTTAGAGGGTCCCCTTTCTTGTGTATGGGGCATAGTTCTCCTTCGTTCCACTCTTCGATCATTTCTTCCTTCACAGTATATTATTTTTAGCTGGTTAATCAGCTGATTTCCTCCCTGTTTGAGGAATTCTGCAGGTATTTCGTGGCTGCCAGGCGACTTATTGTTCCTCGTCTTTTTAAGGGCGTCTATAATTTCTTGCCTGCTAGGTGGTTCCATATCTTCTTCGCCCATTCGTTTCCATTGGCGTCCTTACACAGTACGTTTCTAGGTATGTATCCATTTCTTTGCTCGTTTATCTGCTTATAGAAAAGTCTGGAGCTGTTGTTTTGCCGGAGTTTTTCTAAATTCGCTATTTGTGCTTATTCAAAAGCTAGTTTTTTTTTCTCCCCTTTTTCTTTTCACGCCTTCTGATTTTCTTTATTCTTCCACGTTTCCCCTCGTTCTTCTTTGTATCATCTTCTTATATACTTTATTCTTTTCTGCTGTTTGTCTTGCTCATTCCTCGTCGAACCAGTCATTGCTCTTAGGCTGCTTGTGCAAACCCAGGACTTCTGAGCCGGCTGAGAGGAGTGCTTCCTTGCGTTTCTTCCACCTTTCTCTATTGAAATATTTTCGTCCATGGGCAGCTTTGCCCTTATGTTATCTTCGAAAACCTTTTGTTTGTCCTCGTTCTGTAGTAGCTCTGTGTTAAATATGGGTTATATTCCGTTCCGTGTATCTTTCGATTAATGTGCGCACGGTTTGGATATGGTTCAATCGTACTGAATCTCCTGAAGCCAGCCGGTTGGATGGGCTGGTAAAAGTCGAGTTTCTGGGTAAGACGATTGGTTATGATTTTGGATAACAGCTTATAAAGGGTAGATAGTAGGCTGATTAGTATATAATCTTCGATATTCGTACAGTCGCCCTTTTTGAAGAACAAGATAACCTGTGTTCAGCCAAGGGTCAGGGATTTTGCCTTCATCAAGACAACTGTGCAGAAGTATCAAAATTGCTTGATTTAGTGTTTCTGGAGAGGAGGAGAACAACTAACTTTGTCTTTGTCTAGTTAATTCGTTAAATCTTGTCAATTTTGTCCCAACAGTTTTGAATGTGGAATCTTAGTTTTGTCATATTATTCTTCTTCTAAGGGTGCCTTCTCCTAACGGAGGTTGGTTATCACATTGGCAATTCTTATTTTAGACACTGCTGCTCTAAACAGGTCTATAGAGGAGCAATCAAACCACTCCCTCAAATTCTTGAGCCAGGAGATCCGTCGTCTTCCCGGACTCCTCTTTCCTGATATTTTTCCCTGCATAATGAGTTCTTGTAATTCATAACGATCTCCTCGCATGACGTGGCCCAGATATTGTAGTTTTCTGTTTTTTTATTGTTTTAATGAGTTCTCGTTCTTTATTCATCTGGGTTAATACTGCTTCATTTGTTTTCCTCTCGGTCCATGCTATTCTTAACATACGTCGGTACACCCATAGTTCGAACGCTTGGATTTTATCCGTATCTTGTTTTTTGAACGTCCATGCCTCCATTCCGTATAGATGGGTTGTGAAGACATAACCTCTTACGAGTCTTATTCTGATTTCCATGTTTAGGTCTATGTTGGTTACAAGATTTTTCATTTTCATGAACGCTGTTCTCGCTATCTCTATTCGGCACCTTATCTCATGTGTTTGATTGTTATGTTCATTTATTATGGTTCCCAGGTATTTATAAGAGCTGACTTTTTCTATATCGATGTTGTTTATTGTTAAATTCGCTATAATTTGTCTTTTGGAAACAATCATGAATTTCGTTTTTTTATGTTTATTTTTAAGTCGTAGTTTTGGCTGACGGTGTTTAAACGTTCTATGATTCGTTGTAGGTCTGTGATATTATCAGCAATCATTATGGTGTCGTCGGCATATCGAATATTGTTTATAAGTTTGCCGTTGATTGTTATGCCAGCTGTTTTCATCCTAATGTTTATTCGAAGATAGCTTCGGAGTATAAGTTAAATAACAGGGGCGATAGCACGCACCCCTGTCTTACTCCTTTTTGTATTTCGATATCTTCTGTTGTTTCATTTTCCATATTAATTACCGCGTTTTGGTTCCAATATAAGTTTTGTATGATTCGGACATCGTAATCATCAATTCCTTTACTTCTGAGTATCTGGATTAGCCGTTCATGTTTTACTGTATCGAACGCTTTCTCGTAGTCAACTAGGCACATGAATACGTCTTTGTTCATGTCTAAATATCTTTGTAATAGGAGATTTATTACAAACAGCGCCTCTCTAGTTACTAGACCGTTAGTAAATCCGAATTGCGTGTTGCCAATTTCTCTTTCTGCTTTTGTACTTATTCGTTTGTGTATAATTTTCAAGAAGATTTTAAGTGTATGGCTCATGAGGCTTATAGACCTGTATTCAGAGCAGTCCTTCGCATTATGTTTTCTCGGCATTACTATGAATGTCGATTTCAGCCATTCTCGAGGTATTTTTCCTGTTCTTGTATCGTGTTGAATAGATCAATCAGTTGTTGTAAGTAGTCTTCTTCGATTAATTTGATGATTTCGGTGAAAACCTCATCTGGTCCAGCTGCTTTGCCGTTTTTCGCGTTCTTAATTGCGTATTTAACCTTTTCTCTAGTTATTTTTAATGCGGGTGTTTCGATATTTATATCTTGAGCCTCCGCTCTGTTGGCTCTGAAAAGTTCTTTTAAATACTCTTCCCATCTCTTTATTTTCAGTTTGGATTCCAGGATGATGTTACCGTTTTTGTCTTTCAATATTATATCAATATGTTATATTATAGCCAATCTAAAACTTGTCTAGTATACTCCACTAAATAAACTTGGCAAATAAACACTAACTAATGAATCTAGTTGATCTATCTTGATAATCTAAACATTTAGAATGTATTTAGTTTACAAAAGGATACAACAATCTAATTAGATCACAAACATGGTTATAACATTGTGACAAAAGACACAATGCAACTGTTGCCACTGGATTGTGGCACCAAGTATAATATAAATTGCAAAAAAGTTGGCAACTTTCCTAAAAACAAAACAAAATCTATAATTTTAATTCATATATTCATCCAAAACAAAATTGTACCTTGGTTTTTAATTCTTTCAATTGTAATCTTAATTCGAATAATTCTGAAGACGTTAACAAGATCATATTTAAATGATCCACCATTAAACTTGCAAATTTTAAATTCGTTTCTGTACGAAGAATTTCTGCTAACATTCTATAAATATCTTCTGCATTTAATAAAACACATAATTGTCTAGAAAGAAAAATTCAATTCATTATGATGATGGATGGTTGCGCCGGTTACTGTGTGGATTACCACATATATTTACTCTTAAATGAATTATTCATTATGTTTTACCACTGAATTTGTAAAAATATTATATAACTTGTGAAATAATATAAATCTAAACACTTAACAGGACTCACGTTTTGACTGTTCTAACTATTGAAAATGACCTTGAACAGTCGAAACTCGAGTCGTGTTAAGTGTTTAGATTTATATAACTTCAGAAGTTTAATAATATATATTAATATTTTTACAAAATTAGTGGTAAAAACATAGTGAATCTTCCAATTCAGAGTCAATTAAATACAGTATAGTCTTGATAATCCGGCGGTTGGTTAATTCTACACGTTCAGTAATCCGGCGCTATGGGGAAACACTTGTCTTATCTTTACGCTGCCCCGCGCGAGGATATAAATCTCGAGCACAGAAGAAATAAAGTAAAAAACAACACCATCCAGTGCTCTTGGAAAAACATCTGGGCAACACACCATAATTTTAACTTTGAAAACTTGATTGACGACTCTGACCAAGCCAACTCCTCTCTATAATTGTCTTACTATCTGTTCTAAGTTTGTACATATTTTTTTGTATGTACACGTTTACCTATATATTATATACATATATATTATATACATTATATACATATATATTATATACATTATATACATATATATAAATAGATACATATTTTATTCTTTTTGAAATGGAATTGTAGATAAAATATGTAAAATCGTTATTGTTTTCGATGAATCCTGATAATTCGGATTTTTTTGATAATCCGGCGGTTGTCTGGTCCCATATGTGTCGGATTTTCAAGATTATACTGTATAATAAATTATTTCAAAAAACAAAATATTTTTGTTTAAATAATATTTATTACCTTATAATAAATGATCCCCTTTCATTTAATAAAGTTTTATCAGTACTAAAGGAATGTAATAAACTAATAACAAATTTTGAGTAATATGGATTTGTTTCGCTAATTTTTCCTTTCGGCTGAGCTGATTCTAAAAGTGTATTAATAACTTTAACATATAGGTTTGTTTAAACAATTTACGTACCACTTGGTGAAGAAATTACTTCAGCAATAACAACTAAACATTGCTGAACAACTTCATGCGCTGGATCTGATAAAGTACGTTGTAATGCCGGAAATAATACATCAATATATTTAAACATCTAAAACATAGTAAAATGACAAAAATAAGTATATTAATGTATTTATTTCTTTGATTTAAAACTTCCAAAAAGACTATCTTTGGGTAATCTCAGGTAATTGTGATTTAGGAAAAGGCAATTTAGATATTTAGGGTACTGCATTAAACCAACACCTGGTATTTAAATCTTATAGTATTTTTAAGATCATAATAGACACAAAACAAACAGAGAAAATTGGAAAGATAAGACTAGATTGGCCAGCATAGAAACACATTACTAGAAAAACGAGAGTCTAGTCTCGACAAACAGACAGTACTAGAGAGCCTAGACTAGAGTGCCCAGCATAGACAGAGTGAACTTTAGTGTTGAAGTTAAGTGAACTTTCGCCGCATTCCATCAAAGATAGTACTAGAGAGACAATACCAGACAAATAAGAGTAGATAGACAAGACTAAACACCCAGGAATATACAGCCAATATTAACCGTTTTAGTGCCAGAGTGCCGTTTTAGTGCCAGTTTTAAAAAATCCGTGTCGGATTGTGACATGCAACGCGATAGCGCTTCTGATTTTTTTTTAATTTCTTAATTTTACCTCAGTAGGAACTTTTGTATATAAATGATGAATCCACCTTAATACAGCAACCTTCGTCTGAACTGAATTATGCATTAAGTATTGGGTCAAAACATCCACAACCCTTTCGATAAACAATTCATTTTTCTCACTTTCATCACCTAAAATTAACAAAAACATCATTCAAATTATAAAGTATGTCTAATTAATAAATTTGTTTACCCATTGGCCTCAAATTTCCTTCCCCTTGATCTTGTAAGGATATTAGTTTCATAAGCGTAAAGTTGACTGCAGTTGCCGTTTCTTTTATGTCTGTCACTAAGTTAAGGAATAAAGAGAATTTTTTAAGCATTAACAGCCGATTATATTAGCAAAATATTATAAATAATTTATAGAATGCATTAATGTTTAAATTGAATTAATATTTTAAATGTATTATTAAATTTAGGGTAATAACTAATAGAGAAAATAATTCAGAAACGTGCTAAATTATGCAAAAAATATTCAAAATGGATGAGACAATATCATAAAAAAAATAATTTTGAAATAAGAAAAATGGTATCTCAACTATAACTTTAAAAAAGGTAAATGAAAAACTATAAGAAATAATTGGAGAAAAATCTTATTAGCCAAAGTTGAATAAACAAGAGAAAAGAATGGAATGATAAGCAAAGAAAATTTATAACCCCTTGACATACAATGACGTCTCTAAGACTTCATGTGCCATGGTAGAAATCTCTTCGGCGAATACCTGGCAGTATAATATTGGATTATCGGTTTCGGCCGTGCATAAATCCTTTTTTTTTTTTGAGACAGTCGAAGATGCTTTCCGCTTCTCAATAATATCAGTAACAAAATCGGCAAACAGATAAACCGAAAGAAGCGCAATGGTAGAAACGGTAGTTAGTATAACAGTAATCTCGCACGCTGAATGCCGTAGCATACATTTGAATTTTGTACCTAATATTATAAATAGTTCTCAAAAGATGTCTGAAATGAATGCATTATATGTAAGAGACCACGAAAATCTATTAGGCTATTCTAATGGTAATAATGAAATTGAAAATGGTCATCAAAGTGTTGAGCGTGTATGTGTTTGAGCGTATAAATATGCGTAAAAGTTCTGACACAGAGGATGAGTGGAACTGGAAGGAAGAAGAAAATATTCTCCATATAAAACAATTTACTGCAACTTCCGGGATCGATTGTTTCGTTTTAGAAAGACTGGGTATAAATGCAACACCTTTATGTGTTTTCAAAAAAGTCTTATGTGATGATTATTTTGAAATAATTGTTAGAGAAACGAATACATATGCAGCACAAATGAAAATGGTAGATGTAACGAGAATGAAGGGTGAGTGGTGTCCACTAACAAATGATGAAGGTAGAGCATATGTCTCAAATAAAAAAAACTAACGAACAAACAAACAACAACAGCAACAAACGCTACATAGCGTTATCAGTGGCAAGGGGGCGATGTAGCGGCAACGAGCCGTTCCATTTTTATTTCTTAGTTTACGAGAACATTACAATAATTACCCAAATATTTTCGGACAATTTCCGAAAATATTAGGGTCATCATTATTATTAGGGTCGATAATGTAATCCTCGAGCAGATAAAGAAATATTTGTATTTTTAGTTTTACGCGGGCATAACGGTGATTATCCAAATATTTTCGGGCGAATTTCCGAAAACATTTTATTAGGGTCAATGGTGTAATCCCCGGGGAAATTACCACAAGATGTTTTTCCCGGGAATCGGTAATCACCAGAGCGACAAATAGCCGAGTATAGAAAAATAATCACCCCCCAGATGAGGTACCAGTATACCTGGACATAACATAAATACCTGAACCCGACTAAACAAAACAGTCATTCGCAAACAATCGGCAATTCGACTCCAGTTCAGTTCAACAGTCAAGCAAGACAGTCAGGCGAAACCAGTCAGCAAGTGGACTCCAGTTTAGTTCAACAGTCAGGTGCAACCAACCAACGAGTCCAGTTCAGTCCAGCCAGTGGACTCATTCACAGTGGACCAAGTCAAGCAAAACAGTCAGGCGTAACCAGTCGGCAAGTTGAGTCCAGCTCCACTCATTCCCTCAACAGTGTTATCTCTTCTACATTTGTATATATATATATATATATATATATATATATATATATATATATATATATATTTATATATATATATTTATATATATATATATATATATATATATATATATATATATATACATATACAAATGTACAAGAGATAACACTGTTGAGGGAATGAGTGGAGCTTTACTCAACTTGCTGACTGGTTGCGCCTGACTGTTTTGCTTGAGAATTATATATATCGTCCATGTAAATAAATTCCTCTGCAAACTTTGAGATATATGTATTCCACGGCGTCTCATCACCCACAACAGAATACTAAAGGTTCGATACGTAGCGGATTCTTGAATGCCAGATTCCGACATTTATATACTCCGGAAGAAAATATCGTCAAGTCGAGTCCCTCATGAAATTCAAAGAACAATCCATAGCATCCATACGAGCGAGATTTGGAATTAAATTTTATAAATTATGCGAATCCAATTCTGGGTGTTGTTATAGATTTAAAATATACACAGGACAAGAGAAAATTCAAGAAAAGAATGCAGCTGTATCGGAAAGTGTTGTCAAGCAACTAGCCGCATCCATTTTAAGAAAAGGATATCCTTGTTTATAGATAATTGGTATCCGTCTCCCAATTTATACAAAATCTTGCAGGCGAAGAATACAAATGTTGTTGGAACGGTGAGACAAAATCGGAAAATTATGTCAAAGGAGCTGGCATCGTACAAGCTAAATAAAGAAGAATTAAAAACAAGTAGGGAAAGATCCTAAGTTCTAAATCCTCCACCTCCACTTCCGGTATGGTGGAGGAGTGAAGCGCGCTTCAGTCTTAACCTATCGTAACCTAACCCAACTAATCGAGGTCCGATGCTACTGGAGAAAAAACAATAAATTGATCTCTTGCAAAGTATGAAATGTACCCAAAATATAAGCTATTACAAAATACTGCAACCTAACCCAACAAATTTAAAGCTAACCTAATCTAATGCTAACCCAACTAACCTAACCCAATTATATTAAGTCGATTACCTGATTAAAAGCTGATTAAAGGCTGTTTAAAGCTGATTTAAGCTGATAGAAAAGGCAACTAAAAATAAATACCTTGGTATATGGATAACCAATACCATAGACCAAACCCTAGAAATTAAAACCAGAATTGAAATAGCCAGAAGCACATTTTTTTAAATACGTGCGTTTCTTTGTGATAGACAAGTAAAACTTGATCTACGTACAAAAATACTAAGAGGCTACGTGCTCTACATTTTTCTATATGGAATGGAAGCATGGACTTTAAAACAAACAAAAATAAAAAAGCTAGAAGCTTTTAAGATGAGGTGTTATAGACGAATGCTTAAAATACCATGGACGGACAATGTGACGAACACTAGAGTAATGGAACGCATGAACAAACAACGTAAATAATATCTAGGTCATATATCCAGAGGAGAAATGTATGAGTTGCTTCAACTGATAATACAGGGCAACTGTATTGTTGATAGGCTAACGGAACAGCGGTAGACGCAGATACCCATGACTGCGTAACCTGAGAGAGTGGTATGACACCACATCCCAAGAGTTATTCCGAGCTACCGCTTCCAAGATGAATATAGCGATGATGATTGCAAACCTCATGAAAGGAGATGCCATATAAAGAAGAAGAAAAGCTGATACATCCTAGCCCTCATTAATGAGTTAACGGTAGTTAGCCCATTAATTGGGGATTATGAGGGAATCATAAGATTTCATGTGAAGGGTTGTAAGGTATTTGGCGAAACGGAGATAAACCTCATAGTGGTGCCGTGTGAATATATGGGGCTGTTAGATCCATCGAAAATTATAACTGGCGTCATTTGTCTAGAATGCGGATTCTCGTACAACGGCTGTTCAATTTACTAATAAAGCTATCTGCATCAATCTCTGAACCATTAATTCTACTGACCACTCTGTTCGTAAACTGACACTAGCTTGGATGATGTTCTGCTGGACCGGCGTCACTGTTGCTTGGAGGTGTTTCTGTGATCATAGATAACCTGCATACTTTAATCTTGTTGGGAATTGTTGATTGCATATTTTACAGAAATTATTTGCTGTTCGCGGCTTCAAGTTTATCTCCTTTGAGGGGTAGGGTGAATATACAGTATTTAGACGCTTCTTCTACCCACCATCATTTTATTGATATTGATTTTATGATATTTTTTCATATGTCGCTATCTCCTCTTGTGAAGGTAGAATTGAAAATGGTGCATTTGTAGTACATTTTTTGATAATGATCACATACTTCCTTATGGCTACTACAGTTTTAATTGTTGATATGACGATGAATTTGGAACTCAGTCTTAAATATCAACGCGTTTCGAATGTATAGCGTTAAAATAATTATCAACGCTAAACATCCGACAGCGCTCGAGGCGTGTGTTGGTAAAATTATTGTAAACAAAACGTCAGAGCATCTGAATGTAAAGCGATAAAATTATGCCAGTTGAAATACGAAAATGCTCACTCGGCGGTTCTTATCAACTATTTCGGAGGACCGGAAGTGGAGGTAGAACATAGGTTCTTTCCTAACTAAAACACTATCTTGCGGAAGTATCCTGTCCTTAGGCTGGCATGACAAGAAGGATGTGTCGCACGAAACACTCAAACGAACTCAAGCGAAACGCGGGAGGAAAAAAGGAGGCGAAGAAGAAACTGTGTTGAAACCAACTTGTGTTGTGGAATACAATCGAGGAATGGGCGGTGTCGACAAGCAAGACCAATGTCTTGCATGCTTCCCTCTCATGCGAAAGTGAGTAAAAGGATATAAAATAGTTATTTACATATAGAGGGCCGGAGATATAAGATAACGCCCGCAGCCGAAGTTTGAGGCCCGACGGAGGAGGGCCTTTATGAGGCGAAGGGTGTAATCTTCCTCCGGCCCGAGGCATGTACAACGTTTTACGCACAACTGCAGAAAACCTACAAAATTTAATTAAAAACGGTTAAAATGATGAAAAAAATACGTCGGTGGTTTAATTTCACCGCTCGTCACCTAGATTATTTGTTGCTAAGAAAAAAAAAACAAAAATTATTGTAAACAAATATTTTCAAATTCCCTCCGAAATATTAGTGGAATCTGATGAAGCTGTGTTGGGTTTGATCCCAAGCTTTCCAATCCCAATGTTGTACAATATAATACAATAAATAATAATAAAGATGATAGATATTGATGCGGGCTTTTCAAGGATTTTACAGTAAAATTAAATTTAAAAAAACTAAGATGTAAAGGAACAATTCAGATGCAGTTTTGCGTAAAATATTTTTTGTTAGATGTTTGAGATAGCTATTTATAATACTAATGCTCTGTAATTTGTCCCTTCCAAACTATCCGACACGCGGCAGACTGTCGTAAAGTGAATGCCCAACTCGATTACAAACAGAACATTGGGCACATTTTTCCTGCAAAACGATGTCATGTGTACAAAAAAAAACATAATAAAAGAAGTGAAACGACTTGGCAATGTAAAACATGCTTCGTTCAGCTACATATTCCTAAATGCTTTGAGATGTATCACACATTAGAAAAGTACAAAATTATTATTTTATGGTATAACTTAATATATTATTGTAGACTAACAATATATATCAACGTTATTGAATTTTATATAACAATGTAAATCCGAAAATAAAACGCCCTATTCTGAGCTTATTCTACGGACGCGTCAACTTGCATTTTATTCGTATGTCAAGGGGTTAAAACTATTTAAGAAAAGTACTATTTTTGCAAATGATATTTTGATTAGTAGAATTGCAATATAAGTTTAAGTAAATGAGATATTAATATTTTTACTTTTTTAAATGTTTAGTTGATTAATTTTGTTAGATTTTATAGCCATTCTAATTAATTGCTTAATTGATGTAAAAAATAAAAAAAATAAGGATACTTCTCCGTGCGTCCGTATCATAAGCTAAACATGGTAAAACTGCCGTAAATATTCCAGACATGTGTGGTAACATCAAAGGTCCAGAAAGCTGGACAAATTCTTTAATCCATGTTATAGCAGTAAACTGAAACACAATATAAAATAAATTATTATTAGAAAATTCGCTTTATTATAAAGTTATATAAACTGCATATAAATCGGGCCAATGTAAACTTTTGATTTTAATTAACTTTTTTTTAGAAACTATTTATGAAACGAAATAAAGAAATATGTCATTTGAAAGACAATTTAATATGCTTTAATATGAGTTTAATAGTATATTACGTGACAAGAGTTGTAAGAAGCATATTACGGCGAGCGGAACAGTTACGCCCGACCCGCGTATCGGGGAGGGCGTAATTCCGCTGGTATGTAATTGCCTTACAACTCGAGTTATGTCTTCTTCTTATTAGCCTTCATACTTCCATTGGTTGATATAGGCCTCTCAATTTTTTCCATGCTTCTTTGTCATTTGCTGTTCTCATCCACTGTTTTCCTGCTATCGTCTTTATGTCATCTATCCATCTTGTTTGGGGTCTTCCCGTGCTCCTTTTTGTTTCCCGGGGTCTCCAGAAGGTAATCTTGTGGCTCCATTCTTCTGTATTCTTTCTGGCCACGTGTCCTGCCCATTGCCATTTGAGATCCGCTGTTCTCTCCATGACATCTATTATTTTTGTTTTTGTCCTGATATCTGTGTTGCGCATTTTGTCTCTTAGAGTGATTCCCAGCATCGCACGTTCCATTGCTTTTTGAGTCACTCTAAGTTTTACTGCTGATTTTTTAGTAATAGCCATCGTTTCCAGGCCATAGGTGGCAACGGGGAGGATGCCTGTTGTAAACCTTACGTTTTAGGTAAATTGAGACGTCTTGGCTTTTTAGTATTTGGCTGAGCTTTCCAAAGGCGGCCCATGTCAGTTGGATTCTGCGTTTGATTTCGGCAGTTTGATTTTCTTTGCCAATTTTAATTGTATGCCCCAGATATGTAAATTGCTCTACTTTTTCTATTATGGTGTTATCAATCGACATTTCCTGAGGGCTACTAGTAATAATTTTTGTTTTGTTTAGATTCATTTTTAAACCTATTTGCTTGGACAGGTTGTTTAGTTCTTCTACCATTGTTTTTAATTCTTCGATATTAGTGCTTATTAGAATTATGTCGTCCGCGAATCTTAAGTTACTTAAATATGTCCCGTCGATCTTCATGCCTTTCTCGTCCCAGTTTAATTGTTTGAAAACCTTTTCTATAGCTGCGGTGAATAATTTGGGGGAGATCGGGTCCCCTTGCCGTACCCCTTTGCTGAGATTTATTTTCCCCGTGTGTAGGTCGTCGTTTATTTTTACGTGAAAGGTGGCCTCTTTGTAAATGTCCTCCATTACAGCGGTATATCTCGAGTCTATTCTTGCGTCGTTCATTGCCGACAGGAAAGCCCAAGTCTCAACACTGTCGAACGCTTTGTGGTAGTCTATGAACGCTATATTTATTGGGATATTGTATTCTGTTGTCTTTTCGATAAGTGTTCGGATTGTTTGTAGGTGGTCTGCTGTGCCGAAACCTTTCCGAAAGCCCGCCTGTTCCACTGGTTGGTAGAAATCTAGTTTCTTTGTGAGTCGGTTTGTGTTAATCCGCATCATAAGCTTATATAGGTGTGATAACATGCTTATTGGACGGTAGTTTTCTATGTTTGTGGTGTCACCTTTTTTGTGCAGGATGATGACCTCTGCGTTCTTCCATTTTTTTGGTATTTTCCCCTCGATCAAACATTTGTTTGTTAGCATCCGCAGAGCTTCCAGTAGTGTTCCGCCTCCCGCTTTTAGCATTTCTGCTGTTATCTGGTCCTCTCCTGGGGTCTTCCGGTTCTTCATTTGTTGTAACGCATATGTAATTTCAGCTGTCGTTATTTCCGACAGTTTTTCCGATCCTACATTTGTAATAGTTTTTGAGGATGTCGTTGGGTTCGGTATGGATGATGTGTATAGGCTGGCTTAGAATCTTTGGACTTCTGCGACGATGTCTGTTTTGTTCGTAATGATATTGCCATGGCGGTCTTTTAGTCTAACAATATCTTGTTTTCCATTTGAAAGCTTTGATTTGAGTACTCTCATGTTTTTGTTCGCCTCTATGGTTTCGATTATTTGTTGGGTTTTATAAGCTCTGATATCTGTGCGTATTTTCTTTTTTACTTTTTTCTTTATGGTGTTGTAATTGGGTGAGTCCCGGCAGGTTTCTCGTTATGTATGAGTTATGTACTATACTTTATCTACGGCCACACTAATCTGTTTCTGTTTAATAAGAGAAATATGTTTGATGTAACACCTTCGACCTTATTTAACTTGATAGAAATGAAAAGATATACATTTATAATGGTTACATACCTTTTTATTTAGTACTTATTTGTAGTTTTCGTTAGATTTAAACGTGAAAAAACGAAATGAATGACTTCTAAGTGAATGATGTGACGTTAAATGATTGTTTGGAAATCACGGAGAACTATAATTAAAAATATTATCAACGTGCAACTCTCAACCAATCAACGAATCGTAAACCAAACGTTCATAGGTGATTTTGAATTATTACATAACATTAATCGCGGATTGTTACATATGTGTGTGGTATGATGTATTTACATAGTCCACGATATGTACAATAATGGACATTTACAATAGTGGTCGTAGATAAAATTATTAAAATTGATTTCCGTTTCTTGTGTTTAACATAGTGAAATAGACACATGAAACAAATGAACTTTATTATAATATTACTAAAAAAAATATTGTTACTGACGAGCGTCGCGACCCCCAGATGCGATGGACCAGTGCGTCGTTCCTATCGCCATATAGACCCTTTTGTTCTCTATTTCTTCTTCTATTTGGGTAGCGGGTAGTTACTCCTCTCACTCCCAGGGAGGACATATCTACTTCAGGGCATGGCAACCCTGCCCACGCGAAGCACTCGACGTTCCCCACCTCTCTTCTTGGGGACATCAGGTCCTAACCCTATTCCTAACCCATTCTAACATCCCTACCCATCCTCACCAATGAAGGAAGGCAACGGGAAACCACCATCATTAACTTTACCAAGAGAACACCATGATTTTATTCAATATGAAATATTCCGGAAGACTAAACAGCTCCCCAATCGGATCTCCGGGGGGAGCAATATTGAGCAACGCCAAAACTCTATAAATATACGCAGACTAAACCGAGGACTGCTTCAAACTGGAAAACTGTTTATTGTCGAACAAGAGGCCCTCTCATACAAACTTGATCTGTTGGGAATGGCAGAGACGCACTGGAAAGGAACTGGGCATTTCACTACAAGCACATGCAGCACAATATACCACTCCAGCAATGAAACCGAAAGTCGCAACGGAGTAGCAATGTTAATTTCAAGATCCAATACCAGAGCAGTTCTAGGATATAACGCACTAAATGACCGAATAATAACCCTGAAGTTAAAGGCTCAACTTTTTAACGTCAACATCATACAGACCTATGCGCCAACTGACTCATCTGAAGAAGAGATAGAAAGTTACTTCGAACATCTAGGCAACACTATAAAGGAACTACCCAAAAACGAAATCTTCATAATGCTCGGAGACAAGAATGCTAAACTGGGACAATCCGACATAATAGAAGAAGAGCTGACCGAGCTGATCGGACCCTTCGGACTCGGCACGAGGAATGACAGGGGAGAACGAATGCTTCAATTCTACCAGGAACATAACCTTTCTGTAGCCAACACATTTTTCCAACATCATCAGTAGACGAATATATACCTCGAAATCTCCAGGAGACAGGTACAGAAATCAAATTGATTATATCATGACCAATTCACGATGGAAATCCTGTATAATAGTTTACAAAACATTTCCTGGAGCTGAGTGCGGATCAGACCATCAACTACTAATAATGAAATTTATATTACGCCTGAAAAGCATAAAATACGGAACAACTTAGAGAAGTTGGTCGTACAGGGCAAAATTGAGGGAAAAAGACCGCGAGACAGGTTCCCGTCGAGATGGTTGGACCAAATCAAGAACATAACGGGACAACCCCTGCAAGCCAACTTAATAGCGACAGAAGATCGCAAGCAATGGAAACAACTAAGCAATCAGTGTACATAACCTTGGTGTCACAACTCTTCAGACATGAAGACAAGACTAAGAAGAAGAAGTTCTCTATTTATAAACCGCCACCGCCACGTCCTGCTCTTTAATTTAGCGGATCCCGGAGGATTCTTGCGGCCGTCTGCAAAAGTTGGTTTTTCTGACGACCCGGCGCCATGCGGCACGCAATCGCAGTTAAACTTCAAAATAAACTAAAAGGCACTTGCCGAAACGATTGATGTCGGTCCGGTCCTGATCCGACTGTTGGTTATTCCAGGAGAGGGATCCCCGCAAATTAGGTGAAACATTTTTTTTTTTTTTAAAAAAACCGCGTTTTTTCAATTTTTGTGTTAAAATTAACACAGAACGGGAATTCGATGCCGCAGGTCCCAAAGTCTTCCACTGCCCGTTGCGGTTAAACATCTCGCATCGAACGAACCGGTTTGGAGACCCGGCGCTCTTCAAGCAAGAGAACAGCGCAAAAAATGTGAAATCGTCGCGGCAAGAGGACGCAGTAAAAAATCGAGCCGCGGACAAAACTTGCTCCTCCAAAGGTGCTAGAAAAGATTTCCTGTTTTGGCACCCACAGGATGCTGTGTGGGACTTGCGAGCGGCAGACCGACACGGGTCGAAGGTCCGTTCAGTTTACAACAGAAAATGACAATTTCCCGTTTCGACGCGCAAGAGTCAGAAGAGAGAAAAAGTGAAAAATTTAAAACGCACATACAGCCGCCCCTCTTTATAAAGCTCGTCTAAAAAAACCTATTTTTTTGCTCAATTCACCGGAAAAAAATCAAGACGAAAATCGTATTTTTGGGCAATTTTTCGTAATTTAAAAAAAATCGTCATTTTTTAGACCCTCTTTTTGTACAGTGACGGCACCTTACTCGTTTAGTACAACGTAACTATTATCTAAATTAACACTAAATTAACATTTAATAATGAGTATGGCCCCCTATTGCCCACAATCTCTCATACGATTAGGCATAGATCTGATCAAGTTCGCTATTGTTTCTTGTGGGATGTTAATCCATTCTTGCATTTCTGTTACTGTATTTTCTTAAAACCCCCCCGAAACTAAATCCTGGTCTTTAAGTTTTAAACTAGAATCCTGGTCTTGACTTTTAAACTTAAAAAACTACTACAAACTGAAAGAAATGAAAATGTACAGAACTACCTGCGTAATCTAGATGCTACTGCTGCTAGTGACTATTCCCTTTGGAAAGCAACCCAAAGACTCAAAAGACCCATTGCCTCTAATCCGCCGATACGCAGGAAGGACGGTTCCTGGGCAAAAAGTTACTCAGAGAAAGGGGAAGCCTTTGCTTCTCATCTTGTTAATGTCTTCGTACCAAACACTGACCAGAATGCGTCGGAAACGGACAGTGAACGACTCATCAACTCCCTTAATGAACCTTACCAACTCGACCTGCCAATTGAAAGGATCAAGATACGCCAGGTCATGGAAGCAATTAGAAACATGAATCAAAATAAAGCCCCAGGATATGATCTAATTAGTGCAAAAATACTTCGTGAAATACCTGAAATAGCAGTACATTTTTTGACACACCTGCTTAATTGCATACTAATCAGAGGCATCTTCCCACCTCAATGGAAGGTTGCTCAAATAAAAATGATCCTCAAACCCGGTAAAATTCCACAAGATGTGTCCCCCTACAGACCGATCAGCCTACTGTCCATTCTTTCAAAGGTTATGGAAGTACTTTTTTTTAAAGCGATTAAACACAGTAATAGCAGAAAATCAGATCATACCTAACCACCATTTTGGCTTTAGAAAAAATCATGGCACCATAGAGCAGGTGCATAGGCTAGTAGAAGAAATACATAAAGCTTTTGAAAACAAAAAATATTGTTGCACGGCATTTCTCGACATTTCGCAGGCCTTTGACAGAGTCTGGCATGAGGGCTTATTGTACAAAATAAAAAACCAACTCCCGACAAACTATTACATATTCTTAAAGTCATATCTTGCCGACAGGTTCTTCTATGTTTAGCAAGGAGAAGACATAACCAAACTTCACAGGGTTCACGCAGAAGTCCCACAGGGAAGCGTGCGTCCGATCCTCAATCTGATTTTTACCTCAGACCTGCCCATAACAGACGGAGTCGTGATCGGCACTTTCGCTGATGACACAGCAGCATTAGCTGTCCATGACGAACCGGCACAAGCAAGTATAATGCTTCAACGCTCCTTAGACAACATCACGGAATGGCTAACTACCTGGCGGATAAAAGCAAACGAGACTAAGTCGGTTCAGGTAACCTTTACGACGCGACGCGCAACATGCCCCTCTGTGTCGCTCAATAGAGTACTGATTGAGCGACACAGAGGGGCATGTTGCGCGTCGCGTCGTAAAGGTCACCTGAACCGACTTAGTCTCGTTTGCTTTTATTCCCCAAGCGAACGAAGTCAGATACCTTGGACTCTATTTGGATCGTCGTCTTACATGAAAAAAACATATATTCACAAAACGAAAAGCACTAGGGATCCAACTAAGGAAACTGTACTGGTTGCTCGGCAAAAAATCACAGTTGTCACTGGCAAACAAACTGCTGTTATACAAATGTATTCTTAAACCAATCTGGACTTACGGAGTTCAACTGTGGGGCACAGCCTCCAATTCAAACTTACAGTTTATATACTAATATTACAGAGGTTTCAGTCCAAAATTCTGAGGATAATTGTTAATGCTCCGTGGTTCGTAACAAACCAACAATTACACCATGACCTTGAAATCACAACAGTTCAAGAAGAGATTAAACACTGAATGAAGTCGTACAGGAACAGACTTGATAATCATCCAAAAATACTGGCTACACACTTAATGAATGATAATTCAACATCTAAAAGGCTAAAAAGAAAGTCACCTAGAGATTTATAGGGAAAATTATACATAAAGGGCGCACTTCGCTGGACTGACTGCCCTCCAAGTCAACTGATAAATTCCTAACCTTATGCTCGCACGTTCGCACGAAACAGATTGCATAAATACTATAAAAAAAAAAAAAAAAGAAGCTTTTGTTTAACGATTTTGACATGTCTTGTAACTGTTGTAAAATGTCCTCATCAATATCTTCTATTCTATGAGAAATGCTTTTTTGAAATGAGAAATGATTCATTTTCGAGCAACTAACATCATTGAATACAGACTTTTTATCTGGGCACACTATATCAACAATTTTTAACAAGAATTTTGTAAAATATCTATTAAAAATTATTTACTATATTTGGCAATTTCTTGCGCAATAACAAAGCTAGCCAGTAGTAGCACGCCAGTAGCTAGCCTAAAGCTAAACAGTGGATTCATTTTGTTTAAACAGATTTTTTAACAATTTCTGACCACTGAAGAGCTTTCGTAGTGATTCATATTATATGTGTCTTGCATTACCAGTGATATCATAAAAATTACTGTGATGTCGTAATGTCGTTTAATATTATATTTTTTCAAAACCGACAAATTTTGTTGGCATATAAGACACGTATCTGTGGGAAACACTTCTTTTACCGTTATGAAAAGTTTATTTAAAGTACTTAAAAATCGTGCCCACATGTTATTGTATATTATTTGTAATATCTTGTTAACTACTTTACTATGTATTTTTTTTATTGTTGCTCTCTCTGCTCTAAACTCTACACGATACTGCTCTAAACGATAAGCATTCTTGATAAATTTAAACTCATATTTAAAGCATATTAAATTGTCTTTCAAACGGCAAATTTCTTTATTTCATCTCATAAATAGTTTCTAAAAAAATAAAAGTCAATAGTATACTATGATTCATAAGATATAAGTCAAAAAGATTTCTATGCGCACCCATTTATTATCAACTCATATATAATAAATATTGTCCTTAAAAAAAATTAAAACTTTCTGGCATGATTTAAAAGAGTTTCTCACATATGATTATTAATATTATTATTAATATTCTTACCTGTACTACTTCGTCACTTTTATCTTGAGCATGATTTATCAAAATATTTATCATACTGCCGAAGTTAACCCGAGATGGATCACTTTTAATGCTTCTCAGAAATTCTCCTAGAACTGTGTCACACATTTTTTTCACCTCCAATGTTGGATCATCTAGAATCCTAAATAGCCCATCCAATAATTCCGGCAGATATAATATAAGATCTATATCTGGCACAGCATCTAATACTGATATCCAAGATATCACAAATTGTCTTGCAAATGAACTTTTTGTGTAAATTCTTTCCCTTAATAGAGGCATGAAACCATCCAAATCAAATGATGTACTTTCTGTTACAATATCCTATAAAAGACAACCTGAATTAACTAATAATTATTATTAACAAAATTATAAATTAGAGATTTCAGATTTGAAATTAAAACTTAATGTGAACCCTGGTCTGACCATTTATCAGTAAAATAACATATACACAGTCGTGTGCTGGAGCCGGCTCGCGAGGGCTTGCGCGTGCCCATTTTTAATTTTGTATAAATTGGGGAGCCCATTGTTAATTTTTTTTATAAATTTGCGAGCCCAGGTTTTTTGAAAATTAGCTTTTCACAGTTTTCACTATCCCAATCTATAATAAAAACATAGACCACGCTTTGTTATCGTTTTTATTTAAGAATTTATATTTTGTGTTTATACTTTCACATAAACAATAATTTACCATCCGTTCCCATAAAAAAAAAAACATAATAGAACTTATAGTTGAATATAAATATATTCAACCTGTTCGTAGCTCTATGATATTAAGTCTTATTAACACCTAGCCACCTGACATACGTCTCTCAGACCCAAAGTAGCAGTAATTTTCTCACCTGAGACGTATGACAGGTGGTTAAGGGTTAAGACTACCAAACAAATCCCATGATGAAACTCCTTCTCTTTCTGAATCTCCTTCCCTTGGTAATATCACGTAAGATAATTAATTATAAAACATTTGTATGTTATTATTAGCCCCAGTACACTTTCGAGGCACTAAACGAAAGCCAGATAATATTGTTATTGTAATAACATTGTTTTTAATATCATTTCCTTCTGTTTAGATTAAGTGAATAGAGGCTATTAAGTGGCTATTCACTTAAACAGATTCACTTAATCTAAATCAGGGGTGGGCAAATCTTTTGGCTAACGAAAATTTGAGCGCGGGCCGCATTAACTTTTTTTGTATTTTAATAGTTATTTGTATACCGCTCGCCGTTGCATATATACTTGTCTAGACACAACAGTATTACATATAAGGTTTTCACATAGTGAACAATATATACTGCTTGTAAAACGAAATACTTTCAGAGAACACCAGTAAATGTGCAGTGTCTCTAAAATAGTGTCAAGTAGGTAATAAAGTACCTAACCTAACCTATCATACTATCGGATTTTTTTGTAACTTTGTTTATGTTGGAATACGAATTAATTCATTGTAGGTATTATTGTGGGTAATATTTTGGTAGGATAACAAATTTTTTTGTTTAAAAATAGATTACCTAACCTAACCTATCATGCTATCGGATTTTTTTGTAGCTTTGTTTATGTTCGAATACGAATTAATTCATTGTAGGTATTATTGTGGGTAATATTTTGGTAGGATCACAATTTTTTTTGTTTAAAAATAGATTTTAAAATGCTTCGCGGGCCACATAAAATGTCGACGCGGGCCGCATGTGACCCACGGGCCCTATTTGTCCAGGCTTGATCTAAATAAAAAGAAATGATCTTAAAAACAATGTTCACGTAGCATTAGAAATAAGAAAAGAAATATTTAAAAAAATAATAACAAAAAATAACAAAAAATTTGCATCATAATTGACAAATCATCGACATTGGTAAAAACAAGTGTTTAAGTTTTGTATCTACGTATTCAACTTGAAATTCGCTTACTTTTCATAAGCCTTACAAAGTCGTAACATTAATATTGTTGAAGTAAATTCTTTAATCGTTCGGTCAATTAACGCTCTTAATTATTTGAAGGATTCTGCTGGTTGCTATGAAACTAAAATCGAGGAAATGCTTAAGTCTAAAGCGTTTAAAGGGATAAAGGGTTAAAATTCGCTCCCCTCCCCCAGGTGCCGGTTATCGGGAGCGAGCCATTGTTAACATTTTTCCAGCACGCCACTGCATATATAGTATCATATTCAATAAGTAAATTATTCTTAAGGATTATACAATGGCTATTCAGTTATCCTAATAAGTTCATATAAGAATTGCTTTGTTTTTCTAGTTTCAGCACGCAAGTTTATACACTTCCAACATTCAAGTATTTCGTTCGCAGTATTTCGTTTGATGCCAGAGGCTGCGCGGTGGATTTGTTACTAACTTAAAATAAAAATTAGGAGTACAAAATACTGAAAATGGTTTAGAAACAATATTTATAATTTAGTTGAAAATACTATTTTTATTATGGTTTTACCAAATTTCTTTTTACAAATAAATTTTTAGAAAATTCATAAAACAAAATCTTACGTCTTATCATTTGGGGGCGGGGGTGTGGTTCACGATTTTTGTTTAATTTTTGCTTATACAGGAGGCTCTAAAATCATTAGTTTGCTTCTGGAATACTTGAACGCTCCCCAAGCGTAAAACTTCGTAACTTTAACTTTTTCGTAACTTCGTAATTTTAAGATATTTTAGAAATATTTAGTTTTTTACGAGTTTTTTCGGTTGTAACAATACAAAAAAAAGTTTTTGTTCAAAGTTAATTCAAAGTAATGAAATTGAAGAAGTTTACTTTGATATGCTTTTGTTGAAACAAAAGAAAGTTTAAGAACTTCAGTAGCGAGTATTCCCTTCTCCGGCAGTGATAACAGCTTAAAACGACGAGACTTGCTCTGGATCAGATTTTGGATCACATTCTGCAGAAGATTGTCCCATATCTGCACAAGTTATGTCGCGAAGCTCTCTAGAATATCTGGGGGCCGGCTCCGTAAACGTTTTCCCATCTCATATAAAACATGCTCAATTGGATATAAATCTGGACTGCGAGCTAGCCAAACACTCGTCAAGATACTCAGTATCTATCCGAGCAGTGTGGGGCCGTGCGTTAACATGCATAAATGTTGCGTTGTCTCCAAGAACAGCTTCTCTCTCCTATGGCTATATAGGAGAGTCATAGGTTGGGTCTTGGCCACCCTCAATTTATTCCTCCAGATGCTTCTGTCTATTGCTACCGTCTTCCAGCCTCTACCAGCCAGTGTACGCTTCTTCTGCTGCAGCTTTGGTTCGACTCATGATGTTGATGTCATCGGCATATGCCACTAGCTGAATAGTTTTGTTAATAAGTAAGTTGTTTCTGCCGATGCCAGTTTTTCTGACTACCCGTCTAGCAGGTTCTAGCGCCAGGTTGAAGAGGGTCGGTACTAATCCATCTCCCTGCTTCAGTCCCTGCGCGTATGTGAATTCTTCGGTTAGTTGTTCCCTGGTATGCCGAGTTCCTTAAGCGTCGTGTACAACTTTGTGCGGTTGACCGAGTCGTAAGCTTGTTTGAAGTTCACAAATAGGTTGTACACATCCGTATTGTGCTCCCATGCTTTTTCGAGCATTCGTTTTATGGTGAATAGCTGGTCAGTTGTGGACCTGCCTGGTCTGAACCCAGCTTGATATTCCCCAATCAATTGTTTGCACAGCGGTTTCATTTTGTTGTTTATGATGGTGGTCAAGATTTTGTATGGGCTGCTTACCAGCATTGTTTCTTCATCCCATACTTTCGCTATTAGTACGTGCATGTAGGTGGCCAGCTTATCCCCCCTTGTGTTAGCAGTTCTGAGTTGATACCATCGATTCTGGGAGCTTTGTTATTTTAACCAAGAATAACCATGAACCGTAAAACATGGTCTTCTAGAACCGCCTTGTCAGATACCTATGCGTAGTCAACGTCCCATTCTCGATAAAGACTAACTCCGTACGGTTAAAATGTGCTATAACTAATCACTTGAAATGACATGTATAGGCAACCCACCGTACGCATTCTGCGCATGCGCATTGGTGGATTTTCCAACGGAAATTGACATAAAACCTCCAGTGGCGCGTAAACCGTTGGGTACGCATTTTTATTTAAGGTTACGAATTCCAAGTTTAGTTTACTTTATTATTTTACAAATCGAAACACGCATTATTTATATTATTAATATACGCGCGTCAGCGCGAACTCTCGATCCAATATAGGACAAAGTGGCAAGGACCATTGGTTTTACCTTGGTTAGATTAGGTTGTCCGCCGCGAAGCGGGAAGATAAATCAAGACAACATACGCGCGGCAGCGCGAACTCTCGGTCCAATGTAGGACAAGGTGGCAAGAACCGTTGGTTTTACCTTGGTTAGATTAGGTTGTCCGCCGCGAAGCGGGAAGATAAATCAAGACAACATACGCGCGGCAGCGCGAACTCTCGATTCAATATAGGACAAAGTGGCAAGGACCGTTGGTTTAACTCTGGTTAGGTTAGAGTTGTTGGGGTTTATTATCATTTTAAAGAATTTTTATATACCCCCTTCAAATTTATTTTCCCTACGCCTTTGTGTTTTGCCCCCTATGCGCATGCGCAAAATGCATACGGTGGGTTGCCTATACATGTCATTTCAAGTGATTGGTTATAGCACATTTTAACCCTCCGTACGAGTATCAAAAAAAATGCCTCCCCATGACAAAATTGATCCTCCACCAAATGGAAGTCGCTCAGCAATACACGCTTGAGCATATATCTCTCGCTTTGTCGTAATCATACTCTTATGGCGGGATTACGATGAACTTAACATAACGGAACGCGACGGGACCTGACGTGACGTAAAACTTGAACATATTGTTTTATATCCGGCTGATTAGAACCGACGCGACGTGACGTATCAGAACTTAAAGTAACGTGAAAGCTGCCAATGTTCATTCTTAGCGTGACGTTACGTTAAGTCGGGCTGTTTCGCGTGACTTTTTCAACCAATGAACGCTCTCGATTCCTATGCGTTTGCACTCGAATTAACAAGTGACATTCGGTATTGTGTTGTGACATTTATATTGTACACCATTAGTTGAACGTGTACAGTCGCCTCCCGAATTATATGACAAGGGACATGCAGATTTTCATTCATCCTTGTGTAAATATAAAAGGTGCAGATCTCAGAAACGGAGTTCTTCTAGCAAGTTATAACCGTTACTAAACTGGATTCTTCTCCCAAAAATTTCTGTCACATCAACAGTTCGTACTCGTTTCCTCTTCCGCAGTTTAAGATACAAATATCCGGCAAAAATTAAAATGAACAATTAATAATGCCAAATCACTTGTCAAATCACTTTTTCACGCTGTCAAATCACTGCCAGTACAATACAATACAAAATACAACACAAGCTGTTCTGCGGCACGTTACGGCGATCGTAATTTCACAAACATACCTTACGGTTAAGTTTACGTCAAGTCACTTCACGTCGCGTCGCGTCCCGTTACGTTAATCGTAATCCCGCTATTACACGTGTATCTGAGCCCGTAAGACAGAATCACGATACATCGGAAAACAATACGCGACTCCAATCCGCTATTGTCCAGGCCATGTGTTCTCGTGCAAAATTTAACCTCGCAATGCGGTGTTCACGGGAAAACGGCGATCCAGTAGCTCTAGTTTGAGAATACAATCCAGCAGCATGAAGTCGCCACTCACTTCTCACTTCTTGTGACCGTTCGGTTTTCAAAGCACTAGAAACGAGAAAGCGGTCATCTCTCGCTGTTGTAGTCTTGCTTCGCCCTGAACCAGGTCTTCGAGTGAGCAGAACAGTCTGTTCGTACCGTTGGCACACTCGAGAGACTTACACCAACGTTTCTCGCAGTTTCGCTATGACCGCGGAAGTCTTCTAAAGCTGCCACAATTCGTGCCACAACATTATGCTCATAGACCTTTTTATGGTTAGTTATGCGCAGGCCCATCCTCCAAATTTGAAAGGCGGTAATATGAAAATTTCGGGCACATATTTAGTTATACGTCAAAAAGTTGGGGCAATTTTTGACGTATAACATGGCGGAAATTAACACATGCGCACAAAAAAATTTCAACTATGAAAAGGTCAATTACAAAACACTGGTACAACAATAACAAACAATTTGCAACAGACAGATGACAACATTGAAACAAAAAACATTCAACAGACAGATGACATCACAGAAACAAAAAACATGTTACCCTTAAAGTTTCTTTTGTTTCAAGAAAATCATATCAAAGTAAACTTGTTCATTTTCATTACTCAGCATATCAAATTAATCCTTAACAGACCAATGCCGCCAATTAAAACACGTTTTTAAGAATATTCATTTTATAGTTATACATTTACCTTCATTAATCTATCCAATAATTCTGAAGCATTCTTAACATTTTGCTCAGGATCAGTAGCAACTTTACTGAGAGCATTAAATATTTCAGAAAAATGTGGTAAAACTGAACTTCTAGCCACTTTAACGACATTAAAAAGACTCTCCAAAGCATAATATCGAACTCGTAAATCAGCATCAGAAAAACAAGCCAAGATTGGCTTAATTAATTCTTCCGTATATTGATTTGTATCCTAAAATTACAATACATTTATATTGATTTATTACCATGAATTTTGATTTCTTACTTTTCCTAATGCTATAGCCACTGCAGCCAAACCTATTAGTCCGCCTTTTCTTGCATGAGCATTTTGAGATGTGGCAAAATCTTGACCTAATACTTTTAACAATCGATTTATCTGAGAAATATTATTTACTGAGGCAAACTCTTTGACCATCCTAAAAAGTTTGAAACAAGTTAGTTTATACTAAGGGGAGTTATTTGTTTATACTTTTCAATTTCAAATGCTGCAGTTTTTCTTTTATCATAGAGTTTATCATGCAAGGCTCTGACACACGCCGGACTCAATGGAGCATAATCCTTTTCAGACATCTTTTATTAAGAAAGTTTATTATAAAAGTTTCATGTAATTTAAGTAAATTGACACTGTCAGATTTGACATTTGGGGATGTGTCAAAGTCAGCTGACTTGTTAAAATTGATTTTTGGTAATGAACTGAAGTTTGTTTTAAATGTTTGTTTTACAAAAATTTTGAATTTACTATAATTTTGTTAAAATACTGTGTAACGTAAATAAATTGAAACTTCTTAGTATATCCTACCGCCAATAATTATTATCAAATATTACCGCAATTAATTATTCAAAAAATGACATCAAATGAAAATTGTTTGCAATGAAAATTAAATTGCAATTCGAATTAGTTTATAATTTAATTTGTACAACAATTATTAATTATTCAGTAAAAACTATTTTATTGGATTTTAATACTTATATTGTTTAAATTTTTATTTTATATGTAAATAAAATCTTGTTGGTAATATTCAATTGAAGTTGGTAAAATAAGACACGGAAATCAAAAAAATACTATTTTATAATTCCAATAAAAAGAGCAACTGAATTCTAGTATTTACAAATCTCAATACAAAAAATTCACTTTCGTTAATAATAAGTTTAAGTAAATTAATATTTTTAAAATGCGATTTGGCGCATTAAACCCGGAAGTTGTACGTCATTTGTTCCATATTAGTAAACATGGCGTACTGTTTTTGGCGTCCACCACCTTTTTTTAACGTCAATGCGAATTATTCTACGTGAAGATTATTAAATAAAATAATTTTTTATACACAGCAAAATATAAAAAAAGATGTAAGTTCTTTCATCATAAAATAAGTATGCAAAACTACAATTTTGCCTGAACAAATCAAACTAATAAATACAAACTTTAATGGGTCAATTTTCCACAAAAGACGTTTCAAACCTAACCTATACCTATACAAACAAATACTTTATTCATTTCTATAAACATATCAATAATCAGCCTTAAATACACTTATACTTAATACACTTAATATACTTAATACACTTAAATAGGGCACAATTCTTTATAACAGAGTTTTTATTTCTTTTAGGTTATAATACATATCTTAGGTTATTTTTTGGATTGGTGATTGGCTATGGATTGGAAGCGGGATAAGACCCAAGGGTAGGGTTGTAGTGTCATGCAGTCTGCTGATTCAAGCCGATATATTAATTCGGTATCTGACCTTTATGGGGACGACGAAATCGAATTTTTACTAGACGATATAAGAGAACTGGAACCTATTAGTTGCAGACCAGAAGACATTCAGGTATGAGAGTAATTTTAATAAGTTGATGTATGCATGATTGGATGTCTTTTCAAATTGATGTATAGCACTAAAAATCAGGTTTTCTCAGCATTTATAATTAGAAGATTATTTTATTTAAATTATGAAGATATTTCTGATTTTATTTTACTAGCGTAATCTATTGTACTTGAGTTTATTGATATGTTGTATTAAAAATGGTAAAAAAAGCAGAATTTTTATACAGTAAATATAGGGGTTTAATTACAGTAAAAAAATGAATTGCAATGTTTCTTCTCTATAATTTGATAATATTATCTTATTAATTTATACAGTTAGAGTCTTATTAATCCGACACTATTAAAAACTAGAGGGTGCCGGATTATTGGAATGTTCGGATTGCTGGATTGTATACAGGCCCCTCTTTCCAACTGGGCTCTTTGGGCATGTGCCCAGGGTCCCGTGATCTATAGAGGCCCCCTAGTTGTGAAGCGCCAAGTTTGAAATAACCAATTTAGTAGAAAGAAAGCAAGAAACTATACACAAAATTGATTCAAAATGTATCCTACATTATGTTTAAAATCTCATCATTTCATCGATTATTCACCTTTAAAAAATAAATACAATCCCATCAAAAACATAAAATGTAAAAAATGCCAAGTCTCGTAAAGCTTGCCTTTCGCTAAAAAAAGTTGTGAGATCTCATGTAAGACCAAGTCTGTTATTTTAGTTGGTGTCTATGGAAGCACCTATTCAACAACTTTGTTATAAATTGTTATCTAATCAATTACCTATCAACATTTAATTAATTATAATGACTTGGCAATTGCATGGCAACATATTCTACTAATTAAAATACTTTATTCTTAGGTTTACTGGTACCTGTGATAAAATGTTTTTCATTAATACAGGTACCAAAGATACTCCCTTTTTTATTATCACCTGTTAACTAAGCAAAACTGTTTTGTATTTGATCCTATGTGATGTGTATTTAATGAAATAAACTTATTATTATTACTACTGTTCTTTTATTCTTTTATAATTATGTTACCGTGCAATTGCCAAGTCATTATAATTATTATAGAAATGAAGGTGGTCACTATAAATGTTGATAGGTAATTGATTAGATAACAATTTATAACAAAGTTGCTGAATAGGTGCTTCCATAGACACCAACTAAAATAACAGACTTGGTCTTACATGAGATCTCAGAACTTTTTTAAAGAAAGGCAAGCGTTATGAGACTTTTTTACATTTTATGTTTTTGATAGGATCTCATTTCTTTTTGTAGATCATATTCCTTTTTTTCTCGGGTAATGACCATGTCCGTCAGCTACTGATTTTCTTAAAGCCCACTCCCTGTCTCTATTTTAAAGTTAGCAACCATACGTACAAGCGCGATGCGTTCGTTGAATATTATTTTTAAAAATCCTTATTTTTTCATTTAATGGAAAATGAAATTTCGGGATTTTTATTTTTTTCCTTCCTTTATACGCTAAAGGCTAACTAAAATTCAAAATTTGGAGTTTGTAAGATTGCTAGAAGTAACTTAGAATTTTGATCATTGATGCCAAATGTAAGAAATTTTGAAATAATCGTTATTTTTCATTTAATGGATAATGAAATTTCAGGATTTTTTATTTTTTCCTTCCTTTATAGGCTAAATGCTAACTAAAATTAAATATTTGGTGTTTGTACGATTGCTAGAAGTACCTTAGAATTTGGATGATAGGTGACAAAATTAAGGAATTTTTAATAATCATTATTTTGCATTTAATGGATAATGAAATTTCTGGATTTTTGATTTTTTTCTTCCGTTATAGGCTAAAGGCTAACTAAAATTCAAAAGATTGCTAGAAGTACCTTAGAATTTGGTGACCGGGGACAAAATTAAGAAATTTTAAATAACCATTAATTTTCATTTAATGGATAATTAAATTTCGGGATTTTTTATTTTTTCCTTACTTTATAGGCCAAAGGCTAACTAAAATTAAAAATTTGGGGTTTGTAAGATTGCTAAGTACCTTAGAATTTTGATGATCAGTGATAAAATTAACAATTTTTTAATAATCATTATTTGTTATTTAATGGATAATGAAATTTCGGGATTTTTGAATTTTTGCTTCCGTTGTGGACTAAAGGCTAACTAAAATTCAAAATTTGTAGTTTGTAAGATTGCTAGAAGTACCTTAGAATTTTGATGATCAGTGACAAAATTAAGAATTTTTTAAATAATCATTATTTTTCATTTAATGGATAATGAAATTTCGAGATTTTTGTTTTTTTCCTGCCGTTATAGACTAAAGGCTAACTAAAATTCAAAATTTGAAGTTTGTAAGATTGCTAGAAGTACCTTAGAACTTTGATTGTAGATGAGTGTGTCACTTATAAAATTAAGAAATTTGACTGGCGATTATTCGTAAACTATAAGGTATAATTATTAGGTATTTTGGCAATATAGCCAGTTATAGTATGTCTCTTGATATCTAAAAATTTAAACTTCCTGCTTTATTCACAACGAAGTTACAGGGGGGTTAAAAGTGCCGTTTGTCGCTTCGAGAAAAGATAGTACGGTAGTGCTCGACTTAGAGGGGGCATACTACCGTGCCCCCAGAAATTAAGAAAACAAAACAAAAAAAAAAATATATATATATATATATATATATATATATATATATATATATATATATGTAATATATAAATATATTTGATTATTATTTTTTTATAAATACTAGTACATATTAATCGTTTTTTTAATGAAATAGTGATGAAGATGGAATAGTTGTTGTGGGTGTAATTGTTATTTTAGGGTGGAATAGTTGTAGAGGGTGAAATAGTTGATGAGGATGGAATAATGTGGAGAATTTGCAGTTGCACTCCACTGATGAGGATGAAGGAATCATGTGGTGTTTTTATCTGGCAATTGTTCTGCCGCTTGGCGGTATGCAATCCTGTATGCCACCCTATATGGAAAATTTAAAGCTGTAAAAGTGCCACTGGCGCTTTCATCGCCACCTGGTGCGGCATGTGGTAGACTATAGTTTATTGTATATATGCTACCAGACTGTGCCAATCAAAGCGCTTTAGAAGCGTTGCCTAGCAATAGAGTTTTTGAAAGAATATGCCATTCAAAACCCGCTTTATGTTTAAATTTCACGCAATACTGTACAAATAAATGGAGGCGGTAGTCTTTTAATATTTCGATAACAAATGTGTTGTGCCACTTTGCCTTAAGCTTTTGGATCTTTATTTGGATTTATCTGATCAAGACCACTTGTCGTCTTGATTTATCTGGTTTACCACATACGCGCGGCAGCGCCGCGCGTATTATCTTGATATATCTGATCAAGACTATACGTATGTCGTCTTGATTTATCTAGTTTACCTCATACGCGCGGCAACGTATACGCGTATGTGGTCTTGATTTATCTGCCGCTTCGCGGTGTGCTTTTTAATGAAAATCTGCTCTATCGCGTGGCAAGTGTTAAACGCATGTTTGGTAGAGTTTTGAAAAATGGACAGAAAAAAGATTTGACAAAACTTCAATTTTTTTTTTCAAAATTTCTGTATTTACAAAAATTCTCTGTCAAGCCTATCGGCCACGAAGATACCAAAACGTCAATTTCGATAAAAAAATGTAAAATCTATATAGATCTGAAAGAAACTTCAATATATCTCTTGCAGTGTTCATTTTATAGTTATTTGAATTTATTAATTTCGCTTATGTTCCGTATGATATCGGGATATCCGTATGTAAGACGTCGGTGTCTACAAAAAAGTATTCTTTGCAAATCTTGTAAAATCCTTCGGTTAGGTCGTAAAAGTAAAAAATATAAAATCCCAAAATTTATCATAGGGGTACCCTTCTGTAAATTTCGTTTTTAAATTTTTTCGTTTGCAAAAAAAAATTTCGGCCAAACGGTTCGCTTTGGAAACATAAAAATTACACCATTTTTAGATGAAAATCTGCTCTATAAAGTAGCGCTAAATTCATGTTTGGTAAACTTTGGAGACTTGGAAAAAAGAGTTGAAAGCAAGTTTTCAATAAATATTACTTTATTAGAAAAAATTATGTGCCCAGGCTATCGGCCATTAAAATACCAAAACGTCAATTTCAATAGATAAATGTATAATCTATATAGATCTGAAAGAAACATCAATATATCTCTTGCAGTTTTCATTTTATAGTTATTTGAATTTATTAATTTCTGTTATGTTCGAGTTTGAAGGGCGGCGGCCGCCGCCAGACAAAATATTTTGCAAAACTAAATGAGGGATATCATAGACTGACTAATTCTCTACAAATGTGTGAAATTTTATTGTTCCACGTTGTGTGAAATTTTCTAAAATAATTTTTTAAATGAATCCAGACGTCAATAAAGAATTCCAACATGTTACGGCAGCCACCGCCAGATGAAATATTTTTCGAAAATGATGTGTTAGATATTGAGGTGTTAGACAGATCGACTTTTTCTTTAAAAGCGTGTACAATTTTATTGTTCCACATGCTGTAGAATCTATTAAAACATTTTTTTAATGAAACCAGCCATCAATTTAAATGAGAAACGTGATCAAAGATTTAGATTTTTTACCCTGGATAAATAAAATACTTCTTAATTAATTTGTTTCTTACAAACAAAACGTTTATTACCAAATTAAATACATTTAAAACTCGGAATAGAAAAACAGTTTAAATAACCACAAATACTTTGGCACATAATTCCACTAATATCACATGTTCCAAAATTATTTCCACTGATTTCAAGAACAAACTTTTCTGGGCGAAACTTGGTTGGGGGTCCCTTCTAAGTCAGAATTGTTTGAAAAGTCTGAGTTTTGTCTGAAAACAAATTTTTCAGCGGTCGCAGTAGATTTCAAGTGACTGACGTTTGGTTTGTGTTTGCGTCCCGCCAGTAGCGCCGATGTGTTTTCTTGGTGAATTCTTGGTTCAGAAAATGCGGAAAAAAAAATTGAAAATTCGAATCATCTTGCGATGGGACTTGCAGGTAAAAGTGCGTAAATGTGTTACCACCAACTGGTGTTCTTCGTTGCAGTGCAAATGTCGTAGAAAGAAAATTCCGATTTTGACGTACCCGAAATTTGGGGAATTTTCGAATTGCTGCGGTAAAAGTTGCTAAAGTTGAAAGACGGATGAAATATGACGTGGAAAAAATGGGCGACGATTCCCAGGGCTCTGGGGGGCGCACCGTGCAAGTGAAACGTGCAAACTTAGTTTCAGAATGTCGGCAATTTCCGGCGGAAGGACACCGTTAAAAAATTTCTGAAAAATTCGCATGCGTTTCTTAGCTAGGACTCAAAATGCGAATTTCGTTTTTTTGCAATAACTTTGCCAGTTGCGAACTTTCTGCAACTTTTAATAGCCTATGGCCTACGGTCTAGCCTACGGTCCAGTCTGTTCTCGATCTGCCACTGTAGGGCAGGAAGTTGTGCCATTTGTACTTTTGTAGATCTCGATTGCGGATTGACATCCTACCGGTTTGCTACTATCGGCCGTGGCGACCTCGTGGTTTCTGCGAATCGGCAAATCGGCACATCGTACGCAAGATACCGTCGACCTCCATCGAACGGTTTAGAAGAAATTTCAAAATTCCAACCACTTCCGGTTCGGCAGCCGATAACGTCCGGTTTTGCAAAAGCATGTACCGCACGGCCATTTTTGCAAAAACTCGCACGGCCTCTTCGAAGGCCCAGAGAGAAAGAACCAAAAGAACAAAAGAAGAAAAAAGAAGTTCAGCGGTCGGCTCGCAATAGAACGTCAAGGAAGATCGTTTTTTGCGATATTTTTTTTTCGGTTTTTCGCACTTTTCTCCAAATTTTCAGCAAATACTCGAAAATTTGAGGTGACAGTTTTATGCGGAAAAAATCGGCGCTCCAGATAGCACCATTCGCGTCGCGATCGGTCCAAATTCGGCCACTCAGCGGCCGAGAAACGGAAATTTCGTTTTCGTGCCGCTCCCCCGCCGCCTTCGGCGGCACCACAATTTCTCAAAGATTGGTCAATTGTCTGGAGTTTTCTAAACATTTTACCACTGTCTCCCGGCAAAATTTCTTTCGAAAATCACTCAAATCGTCCGTTTTCATTGTACAAACCCGATTTGATGCATTTCTCCCACCCCCTTCCGGAAAGGCGTACCAAACTATTTTAGTATATGTAATTATTGTACACATTATCCATGTGAAATTTATGATTTAAGTATTATTTTACTATGGAATATTGTGAGAGGACATTTAGGTTTAAAAAAAGATGTTAAAAGTCGGCAGTCGCAGTCGGCCGTCAAGTCAAGTGAACGTGTATTCTGAAAACCTGCTATTTCGGTTAATTCAAACTCAATTTTAAACCTAAATCTGACATTGTAATAATCCAAAATTCATAGTGATTATACAAATAAGAATATCAAAATTTGATGGTCACCCCAAAAAGTTATTTGAATAATTATCATAGTTATTATCATCCTAGTGAGAAAGCAGTAAAATAAATCCTGTAAAAAAGATTTCCAAAAGAAACTCAGTAAAAAAATAACTGATAAGAACCCAATAAACACGAAAGGAAACAAAACAGTTCTGGATTCAGGAGAATTTTAAATTATAAAATATGGAATGGATTAAATGTAAAATCACCAGTGAGCCATGCTTGAATTGTGATAGCTGCAAAAGATATCTGCATACAGAGTGCTCAGATTTGAATGCATCGGAGCTTAAAGTGATGGCATTGAAAAGGCAAGCGTGCTTAAGTTCTATTGTGATGACTGTTTAGCTGGTGTAAAGTTCATACCACAATTTATAAAACAAATAGATGATCTCCAGTTACAGTTAGACCAAATAAAAGTGAAGGTGAAGGCAGGCCCCTGTTCCTTAATCAGTGAAGATTTCATCATTGATGCAATTTATGAAAGGCAAAAAAGAGCTAAGAATGTAATGATCTTCAATCTTTCTGAAGGCGGTTCATCAGATCTCAATGTAGCAAAGGAATTAGTAAAACAGGTTACAAATGAAGACCTAAACATCAGCAAGGATTTAAGAGTGGGAAAAAATAATAAAAACGGAGTTCGTGCTATGAAGGTAGTCTTTACGTGTGCAGAAGAGGCTAACAAAGTTATTAGATCGAAGAAGGATGCTCTGAGAAATAAAAGGATTTTTATTAATGCTGATCTAACACCTCGTCAAATGGATAACTGGAATAATTTGAACTTCTAAAGATGCTGGATAACTTGTAAATGAAAAAAGTTTCTTGGGACTGCAGACACATTATCTCCAATCAAGAACATGGTTTTAGCCAAGGTAAATCTACTTCCACTAATCTAATTTTATATCAAAATTATATTACCAATGCTTTGGATAATAGGAAACAGGTTGATGCAATTTATACAGATTTGGCGAAAGCATTTGATCGTATAAATCATGAACTATTAATTGCAAAACTTAATGCTATTGGTATAAGTGGTCAAGTTTCGGAATGGATTTGAAGTTACCTCAATGGAAGAGAAGTTGTTAAATATGGAAACTACATATCAATGCCGGTTACAGTAACTTCAGTAGTGCCTCAAGGATCACATTTAGGACCAATATTATTCAATTTATTCATCAATGATGTAGACTGTAGCATCCTTCAGGGTAAATTTTTTCTTTTTGCTGATGATCTTAAGATGTTCCTAATTATTGATAGTTTAAGAGATGTCAAGTTTTTGAGATACTGTGCACATAGGTTAGGCTACGCTAGAGGAGAGTATGAATATAAAACAATCATGGAAGATCTGAATTTGAAAACATTAGAACATAGAAGGTTGTGAAGCAAATCTCATATTGTTACACAAAATCATAAATGGGAAAATAAATTCACCAGAAATCTTAGAACTCGTAGAAATTAATGTAAATGAGAGAAGGACACGAAATTCGGAAATATTTAATATTCACTTTTACCACACTAAGTATGAACAAAATGAGTCAATTTTTAAAATGCTGATTTCTTCAATATATCTCTATCAAAAGGGTTGTAAAAACGTTATGAATACATTTTTAGTTAGTTTTCCAATAGTATTATTTTGTCATTAGCATTTTGTTCTATAGTAATTGTTATTTTTATTTACCTATTTTATATTTTGTAGCAGAGTTAAGTAGTAAATAAGGCAATTTACTAGTACTATTTACTATTGATATAAGTACTATGATTATAATGTATGAAGATTTTTTTTTTGTAAATTGACAATGTCGTGAATAAATATATAAAAGTTTTTCACAAACCACATGGTCAGCCCGAACTGCTGCTGTAAGCTCTTTGCATGAAGGTCATAAACAAATTAGAGAAGCTTTGATGTTCTTCGCAAAAGATACAGAACAGGCACAGACACTAGAGACGAAGCCCATGTCTGATAAAGCCCTTGTCTTCCCAAAAAATGGGAAACCTAGAATTTATTATACTAATGGAAATTTGGAGCTGTATATTGGAAAGAATAGATAAAAAAGTAATTATCTTCAGAAAGAAACAATAAGGCGCTCCAAAGATAGAGCAACTTTAGTTGAAGAAACTATCAACTTTTTAATAATTTTCGTTAAAGGTTGCCAGTTGCACCAACAGAAAGGTCCAGTTTATGGTTGCCGCGATTCAAAATAAACTTTTCAAATCCATGGTCAACAGTGAGTGTGACTATGGATTTCGAAGAAGCAACACTTCGTTGTACTTTTAATACATCAAAGGTGGCATTACTTTTTATGCTCACTTTTTCCCAGGATTTTGTAGAGGTAATTGATTTTGCCCACCTCAAATCTAGAACCTCTTTAATCAACATAGATTTTGAAGCACTAACCTATGAATGCTAAAAGTGTTACTTTTATGAATTATTACTTTATTTGACTATTCTAAGAAGTGATTATCCTAATCTACCCGGGGTTATTATCAATTATCAGGTTAGAAACAGCCTTGATTGTATAGAAAAATTCATAAAATAAAGCATTTCATAAAGAGAATACATAACATTTATTTGTATTCATGTACTACACGTTTTTTATAAGTGCCATATCTTACAATTAACTAAATAGTCTTAAATAATCGTTAATTGAGGTTTGTTTCTTCGCAATTTCTAGTCTTTAAAACGTTTAAAAACTTTTTCTCGCATGTTTCCGAAAATTCTAATATCTTTGGCAGATACCCCATTTTCTTCAGCCCACATTCTGCAGGTATTGAAATAATTAAATGCTGTATCTGGTTTTATTTTAGAAATTGTAGCAGTCAGAAGCTCCAATATTTCTATAAAGTTTTGTTCTACTTCTTCACATATTTCTACATCTGTCATAATTTGCTCTGTGTCTTCACTCGGTCCAGTCCAGTCAACATCATTCAAGTTCAATGTTTTTATTTGCTGCAAAACATTGAAAATTTTATTTGCTGTTGGCAACATTGCTTTATGTCACCACCCTGAGAAATAATATGAAGGAGCAACTTATTTTTATATTTTAGGATTTTACTTTCTGGATAACATTTTGATCCATCAGCTGCATTAAAGGTGTTCAGTTTGGTGGCAGGAACATAGTTTTGATCTTCCCATCACTTGATCTAAGTTCTTGTTCATTTGGGTGGCCAGGAAAGTTGTCCATGACCATTTGAGAAAAACTACACTGCAATGTGGAGAAGTAAAGCCGATTGGAGCGACGAATGCTCAGCATAACCACATAGAGCAATGTGCTATCAAGTGGTTTGAAGACAATGGAAGGTACTGGTATAGGAGTGTTTGGACCTTGTACCAAATACTTTGAATCCATGGGAATCTACCCAAGTATCTTCTAAGCAAAGGTATATGCAATCGATAAGCTCATAATCAATAGCTCATACACCATTAGTTCCAAACTGGTATGGAATCCAAACTGGTGTGAGAAAGCTACACAATCTCGCCAGAGAAATAAAGTAACGCTTTGCTGGGTAAACCTAGAAAAACTTAGCCAGGGATCCAGTAATCCCTTTATAGGTCCAGAACACTTTTGGTGTATGACTATGAACACCATCCACAAAAGTTTAGATGAAGAAATAAGAGAAATATGAATGAAAACCTGGAAAAAAACTTCCAGGGCTAAGACAATCCAAAGTAATGCTAGGATCTTTTAACCAGAAAAGAACAAAAGCTTGCCTGAAACTAAACAGGACCAAGCTTAGAATTCTGACAGGAGTCCTGACGGGATACTGCAGACTCAAACGCCTCAAGGGCATAGAGGAAGATGACAGATGCAGATTCTGTGGCTCAGCAGAGAAAACCCCCATACATCTGCTCAAAGGTTCTCTTCGGTTTTTTGGATGTGGTTTCTACTAATAATTTTGGTTTTTCCCAGGTTCATTTTTAGCCCAATCTTAGTTGATGTTTCGTGGAGTTATTGGCAAATCATGTTCGTTATCTCGTTCATCTTGTCACTGATCAGAACGACTTCGTCTGCAAAGTGTAGCTGATTTAGGCTCTTTCTTGCCACAATAGGTTTCTAAAAACCTTTTTCAAGTGCCGTGGTAAACAATTTGGGTGATATAGTCTCCCCTTGGCGAACACCTTTTTTTTTGTGTGGGTCATTTGGCTGCAAAGCCTTTCTGCACTGCGACCAACTTGATCTATTGTGCTTGACCCCACTACAATTACTCTCCCAGGAATTCAACTCTGTGAACGAAGTCTAAGATATTCCTGAGAGGCCTGCTACTCAGCTCTAAGGTGGTCAAACTTGCGACCCTGAAGTGGGCAAGCCTTATTTGTGCTAATATATAATAACTGGAATTTTCTCTCCGATCATGTCCTCTTCCATTTTTACTAGGAGTGTAGCAGATTCGTATATATTTATTATGATGTTTATATACATATCTCGAGTCTATTCTAGCAATTTCCAGTGCTCTTATAGTTGCCCATGTTTCCACCAAATCAAATGCTTTGTGATAATCAATAAATTCCAAATGCAAGGGCACATTTTTTTTATTGCATTTTTCGATAATAACATGCTCGCTCGACTGGCTGGTATTGGTCCAGTTCATTGGTTAACCAGTTTGCTAAGTAATTCATTATTAGTAAACAATGTATATAGATGTGATAACAAGCGTATAGGTCTATAATTTTCAATGTTCTAGCTGTTTCCTTTTTTGAGACATAATCACTTCTGTGTTATGCTAGTTTTCGGGGATTTTCCCCACATATAGACATTTGTTTGTTTCCATGAACTGTTTCCTCCCCTCCTACTTTGATCATCTTCGCTGTAATTTTGTCCTCTCCTGAACTTTTCCTGTTCTTCATCTGTTTCATTGCTACTCTTACTTCGCTTTTACTGATTTCTGGGATCTCTTCAGACCCGGCATATAGAATACTTCTGTTCGGCATGTTTTGGGTTTGGTGTCATAGAGCTGCATAACGGTTTGTAGAAGGCTCGAACAGTGGAAATTATCTCTTTGTTTCTGACTATTCCTTGGTCGTTCAGTATCTTAATTATTTTTGTTCTGCCTTTGGCCCTTTTTGACCATAGTACCTTCATGTTTATGTTGTCTTCTATCATGCTTTGTATGAGTTCGGTGTCATAATTTCTTAGGTCTTTCTGGAGTTCTTTCTTAATTTTTTAAGAATTTTTTCTTGAAGTTCCTGGTATTGGTCGAAGTCTCTTGGTATTTTCTTTTTTTGTTTTATTAGTATTATTGTATTTTCACTAATTTTCTTTTTACTCCTATGTTTCAATTTTGGTTTCGTACACACTTTTTATGATTTAAATTTTTGTGATTTCATTGGATATCTGGTTAATGTTCATTTTCTTAAGTGTTTTAGTGTGTTTTAGAGTGTTAACACTTTCTGTAACTCGTCCTTACTTAAGCAGACCTTACACTATACATCTTGTTGTACAACTTGGTTCGGTTGTACGAAAAGTTGGACAGTGTATTAGGTTGTACAACCAGATTTTGGTTGGTAGGTTTGATTGGATAAAATCAAACTACTTTTGATTTTCTGTGGGCGAGGCGTAATGTTGGCCAACCTGTCTGACAGTGTATTGGACAGTTGTGAAACTTCAACACGAACATCAGTTTACATTTGACCTTGTCTTGTTCACATCGTTTTTGGACGCATATTCTTTGAGGTTTTCATAACTAATTATTGCCATAAATGATTCAAATAATGGCAAATATAACTGAGAATGAAAAGTGGAAAACTTCTATACAAGTATACCGAAGTTTAGCTGAAATTTGGATAGTAAAAAGTGTACAGTATAAATATAAAAACAAACGTGGACTTGGTAAAGAATACGGGATTGTTTTGAAATTTAGTGTTGCGGACTTTTTACCTGGTGTAACTGTTGATAATCGTCATTGGCACTCTTTAACTAAGATCCAAAAGCAAACATTAAGGTTCTACGTTGTCTACGTTGGTTCAATAAATATTCGTGTTTTTGTTGAAAATAATTGTTTATTACTTTTGATTGATTCAACGGTCCTTGTCACATTGTCCTATATTGGATCGAGAGTTCGCGCTGCCGCGCATATGTTGTCTTGATTTATCTGTTCGCTTTGCGGCGGGCAACCTAATCTAACCGGGGTTAAACCAACAGTCCTTGCCACATTGTCCTATATTGAATCGAGAGTTCGCGGGCAGCTATAAATAACTCGATCAAATATAGCACAATGTGGCAAGGACCGTTGGTTTAATCTTAGTAAATTAGATAAATTAAGACCACATACGCGCGGCAGCGCGAGCTCTCGATTTAATACAGGACAATGTAGCAAGGACCGTTGGTTTAACTAACTCGGATGGTATCAGTAAGGAAACGAATCCCGAAGTAATGCGTGAGCGGTTCCGGTGTGGTCGATCTATTCAGGGGGGCCACTTGTCAACTCGGCTGCTATCAATTTACATTCAAGTAATTTTTGAATTGATTAGTCGGGATCTCTTGAAATATTCTGAATATTCATAATAGACAATTAATTTCTGGAAGACAATTTTGTATATACTTTACACAAACATGTGACGTAGAAAAATTTAAATAATTTATGTGATGTCAAAATTAATTTTGACAACGCTGACCCAATTGTATTCTGTATGTGACCTGTCATACACGTCAGATACAATTTTTTTATTACTAAAAGTAAAAAAAGAATCTGGTGGATATCCAGGATACTTAAATAATTAACTCGAGACATTGTAGTTGTTTGTGGCGTGGCCGTTCATTGCAATATGAATGCAACTTCAATACGACACTTAAGATTGTATATATGTAGCCAACATTACAGTTTTTCATATAAACGGACAAATAAACAAAAATAAACGTTGCAACGTCGAATTAGTTGCGTTCGCATCTACTATCTATCTTCTTGAAAATGTCAACAATTATTTGCAACAAAAACACGAATATTTATTGAACCAAAGTAGAAGCTTAATTTTTGCTTTCGGATCTTAGTTAAAGAGTTCCAAAGATGATTAACAACAGTTACACCATGTAAAAAGTCCGCAACACTAAATTTCAAAACAATCCCGTATTCTTTACCTAACCCACAAACGTAATAAAGCATTTTTAAGCATAAAACGCTTTTAACTAATTTAGAGGATGATGAAATTGATGAAAATGCATCTTTAGATGATGTAAAAACCTGAAAGAATAAACAATATGAGGACTTATTATTGAAGAGAACTGAAAAAGATGGAAGAAAGTGAAAAATCTGGTGCGGGAATTGTCGATGTATACGAGCCAACATTATGGTATTTTGATGAATTAAATGATCTTCTTCGATTCAGAGAAATTATATAAAAATATTAATTGAAATATATATACACAAAATAAAGTAGGTAAGTAAAAAAGAAATATTATTGTAGCACAACTTGCACAAGATCCGTGCAGATCAAATTTCACCTCAAAACTAATGTTGGAAGACTTCTTATGACAATTGATGGCCTACAGCCATACAACACATTGGAAGACTTGGTTGTACAACAAGTTGTATAGTGTATGGGCCGCTTTAGGGTTGGGTTTTGCTAGTAATTTATTTCTCTCTATCCTTGTGTTTAGCACCACGGTGACCCTTACTAGCCGATAGTCACGAGTCAAATTTATTTAATACTGATACATTTTGATATATTTCTCATTTATTTGATATTATGTAGTCATATATTATGTATATATATCATAGCATTTATTAACTTGCTAATGTAATTATTCTTTTATACATCATCTGTTATGTCTTGTTATAACTTATCTTGTTATAGCTTATCTTAACCAATGTTTACTTTTTTATTTAACCCTCTCCGCCTTTGTACTCTTTAGGAATAACCAAAGTATGGGTTATGTTATCTTGCTAGTTTAGCCTAATATCTAGTCTGTCTAGTTTGGTCATGCTTGTTCATTGTAGTTGACTTCTCTAGTTTGTTTTATCTGTCTATTATTGTCTTGCAATCTTATTTACCTATTCATATATTTCTGATCTGTCATTTCAAATTGTTTGTTTCTTTTCTATCTGTACAATACTTTCTATATGTTTTGTTTGTATTTTTATTCTCCTAATTTGAACAGTGTGAAGAGGTTAGGTTAGATTAGGCTGGGTATAGGCCTGTGTATAAAAAGAAGGGGATAGATCTTCTTCCTTTGTATCCTACTTCTTCCTATACTCGCGCCATCTTGAAACACAATGCCCATTACATGTTGCGGGGCAACATACTCTGGAAAGAGATGGATAGCTACTACCCTTTAGTAGTTTTAATATATTTTTTTAAATAATTTTTGTAAATGTGAGTAATTGCTTTAATATATTTAATTGTGCGCTTAATTTCAGTTTCATATTGGGCAGTTTGGTTTTATATTGGGCCATACATTAAAAGTAAATAACATTAGTGAAATTATATTCATTGAATATGCGTGAAACAGTTTTTGTTCTTTGGCAAAACTTCAGCAAATACATTCAATAATCTCGATAATCCAGCACATATGGGACCAGACAACCGCCGGATTATAAGATAGAGTGGTGGATGAGGAGAACGCGAGTGGTCTCCAGACCGCCAGATTACTGAACATGTCGACCCATCGCACAGTGGGGCTCGTCATTGCTAACATTTCACACTTTTTAGAATTTGAAATTTGGAGCCTAGGCTGGTGTAGCCGGCCGTGCGCCGTCCACAGTCATATTTGTTCGTTGTGTTTGACGTTTCACACGTACTGAGTACTCTAAGTGCAAGAAATTACCAAATCTAAATAAGAATAAAAGGTTTATAATGTTAGGAGATAAGAAGAAGTTATAAGAGAAGATCATGCTCGCGATCTCGAAAAAGATATGAAAGGAAAAAAAAACGCATGAAAGACTGGAAAAAATTGAAAAACAGATCAATAACCTCAAAAACGTTGTTTGTAAACTGACAGAATTAAATAGAACCACTGATCAAAATCAGAATCAAAATGCAGGTATCAAAAGTATTTAGCCTGTATACGAGACACTTAAAAAATGCTAAAGTGTGGACTCATTCACACTTAAGTATGCTTTTTTGTATAAAAACAACATGTACAAAAAACTGTCTATATGACAAACTGTCCATACGACAAACTGTCCATATGACAAACTGTTTACACGACAAACTATCCATACGACAAACTGTATAACAAAAAAGATATATGAGTTTCCATACGAAACCAGTATCACATAAAAAGTATTTATCCATACGAAACAATTACTTAAAAAATGCTTTTAAAAAGTGTCTTGATTCGTTCACACATAAGTAAGTTTCTGTACAAAAACAACTTGTACAAAAACTGTCTATATGACAAACTGTCCAGATGACAAACTGTCTATGTGACAAACTGTTTATATGACAAACTGTTCATTCGACAATCTGTCCATAGGACACTGTCCATTAGACGAAGTTACAAAAATAGTTGCAATAAAGGTCCATATTTTAAAATAGTTTTTTTTTTTATTAGAAGAAAATCTGGATAAAATGTTGATTCAGGTAATCTCATCCAACAATTCCAGAAAACAAGACAGAAATCAAATGAGATAGCTCTTACTAAAGACATAGAAGCAACTGAAAACAGACCCCAGGTAACTGAGGTTACGTTAGAAATTCTAGAAGAGCATTCTTATTCTAAAAAGAAATAAAAAAATTGTATGATTTCTTGGCGAAAATTTTTTAAGCTAAATTTTTACTATAAAATAATTAAGTACAAAACTTTTTAATAATAATACAAAGTTTAATATGTATTTTTTCTGAACTATATACATGTATGTAAAATTATAGTGCCCAACCAGTTTTTATTTGTTAACAAGAACCTGTCATGTTTTCTGTTAGCTTTTTGATATCTTTTCTTGAATTCAGCTAGAAAAAATGAAATCTTTTTATCAAGATCCGGAATTAGGTCTTTAGGACACTTTGTACGTGTTTCTATGAATTTTTTCATAAATTTTAATTGATCTAGTGAAATGCAGTTAGATTGTCTCATTTTATCAAATAAGGTTCTTTTACTTAAAAACACATCTGTGGAACCAGATCCTTCAAAAAAATTGCATAGATATATCATGCAATCATGATGATATATCATGCTTGAGTGCAATCATAAATTCCCAGAAATAAATAATCTAAAAATGTTGCATAGTTGCAATAAAGGCCCAGCCCATAATCTCCTAGAGCAGGGGTGGCGAACCTTTTTTTGGTCGCGTGCCAATTTTCTTTAAATTTGCACATATTGAAATCCTGATGTGCCATCCTTTAATCTTCTTAATGAGCAAACCGACCTAATCTTCTCACACCTCTTTAATCTTTCTCAAGCGTCTCCAGGTAATTCCCTAATTGCAAAAACCACCTCCCCCGCCCCAAATTCGTAGTATAAATACACTCCAACATCAATTTGTCATCACTTGAAAGTGACCTTTAACAGTTGAAACTCGAGTCGTGATATGTGTAGAAATTTATATAACTGAATAATACGTTATATAACTTTTTTGTATCATAAGTGTGGTAAAAACCTAGTGAATTTGCCAATTCAATGTATTTTTTTTTGTTTCTTAAGCGGAGGGTGCCGGATTATTGGACGTGCCGGATTATTGAGACTACTGTATTTATATATTAACAAAAATATGATTTAATTAAAGCTGTTTCTATATAGAAGTTTAAATAATTGGATAAATAATTGTGGTTGATGAAGTGTGTACTGGAAGAGACAATTCATTTTTAGCAAGTTCAAAATTAATGACCATTGAAATTATTGATAATATAGTTATGAAAATTTAATGTCAATAATACTTTAATAGTAGTCATTTCCTGCGGGGTCTTCAATTTGTGATGTATGAAATATAAACTTTTTTGTTTGTTAATTAATTACTTTTTATTTGCAGGTTTATTAACTTAATTTCTATATTTTATTTTCAGTTTTTATTATTTTATAGAAATAAATCAAATTGAATTCTATGTTTTAATTTTGTTTTATTTTAATTTCTTCAGTGTGTTCATAGCACTTCCTTAAAACTAATTCTTACACTTTTTTTATACAGTGGTAGGTAGTGATTATCATTTTGTAGTTAAAGTGCACGATTATTTTTGGAATTCCCTTATTCTTATCTTGTGAATATTTTTTTATCATAGTGAAACATTACAACAGTTTTTTGTGTGGTATGTAGATAATTAAATAATTCATAAATAAATCTTTCAATATATCTTAAAAATGAATAAATGAAAAAGAATAGTCTCCGGCACTAAGTGTTATGTGTTGCAGGCCGGGGATGGCATGAGTTGTGTGTTGCAGGATTTTGAAATAGCAGGAAGCGGAACAGGCGAAGCAGCTGGTGGTGGAGCCGAATCACCTCTTGGCACTGTACACTCTTGGGATTCCCATTCTCATTATCGTAGAAGATCAGCTTCACCTGATCTCTCACTTTACTCAGGTGTTATTGTGTATTGTGATCACACTCACCTCAAATCTCCCACAGGACTAATTAGACTATTACTAGTGGTATATATAAAATATTATATTGTTTGCAATTTATGACGTTTTTTCATTTTTAGATAACAACAGTAGCTTGTTTAGTATGCCTGTGTACGTCTGGAACAGTGAAAGTTGGACTTTTCATGCTCCCCTTAGTAGGTCGAATTAGACTTATGATGTTCATTACATTACTCAGTATTTTAGTTACTTGTTTATTATTGTTCCTCGATATTTCACATATTATATATTTATTCCCATTTCCTTGGGGAAAATTGGTAAGATAAGAAAAACTTATTTTTAAAAAAATATCTTGACAGCTTCCTTTTTTTCAGAATGCATATTTCTATCTAAGCCTTAGTGTGTTGTTCCTCATAGCCTCAAGTTTAATATTTCATATGATATTTTTATCTGAGGCCTTTTCATGGGTTCCAAAATGGACACACCAACAATTATTAGTTACTGGGGTAAATATTATGAGATTAACCATTTTATTACTTTATACTACTAAAGTGGGTTTTCCCTAATCTTTAGAGAAAAGGGTATCTTTCCTTGCATGTATTTCTGGGACACAAAAATTTAATAATACATATACTCTGTGACAAAAAACACCAAGAAGGGGTAGGAATTTTTTTACCAAACTTCGCAGAAATATTTTACTAGTCAAAGGTAGTAAAATTTCAAAGAAATTATTAAACAATAGATAAAGTCATTTTTTATTAATAATGTGTTGGATGACACCTAATAGTTTCACACTCCCGCACCATTCTGGGCATGAATTCCACCAGGTTGTCGATTTCTCCTTGAGGTACTGGCTCCGCGCACTCAGCGCCAACCGTGGCCAGAGAGACAACTTCGTCTCCCATTCAATAATTTTTTTTACAGGTTGACTGAAGGTCAGGTGAAATTGTAAAATAAAGTCGGATTATAACTTTACTGGAATTTCGGACTTTATTGCCAGCAAAATGAAAACAAGAAATTCTACTGGACGATGGACCACAAATATACTAGACATAGGAACACAGAGAGGGATCTGTTGTGGTTCAGACCACTCACTAGTACGTATTAAATATCGCAATATTAAAGAACGCAAGCATGCGCCAAGTCTAAGAGACTAGAGAGGCTAAATATCGAGGCGTTACGACTAGAACAAAATAAGCACAAAATAAAAACGAGCATAGATGAAAAAATAACAAATATAAATGTAGCGTAAGGAAGAGACATTGATTCTATGTGGAACACGGTGAAGAACATAATAAAGTACTTGGCACAGGGAGTACTAGGAATTAGATAGAATAAGCAAAAGAGACCTGAGTGGTATGACGATGAATGTAGAGAAAGCGTTGAACAAAGAAACTACGCCCATAAAAGAATGCTTCAAATAGAAACAAAGAGAACGAAAGGAGGCATTCAAAAGAGCACAAAAATCGGATAAGCTCTGCATACAAAAGAAGCGCAAATTCGAAAACGAACAAAACCTAAATATGGAAAAAGATTTTCGAGCATACAATGATAGAGAAGACAATGGAGGAAGTACAAATACCTGAAGCAGAGAAGAGAAGGTTTCAAACCCCAAACAAGTTTATGCAGAGACGAAACGGGAAAAATTATAAGCGATCAACGCGAGATAGAGGATACCTGGAAAAAGTACTTCGAAAAGTAGCTAAATCCCAGTACTACGCATAGTAGACTGCAAACTATAGCACCATTAAGACAAGCAGAGCTACTGCCAATGGAGGAAGACATTGTGCACACGATGGTACCAACTATAGAAGAAGTTGTAACAGCAATCAACACGCTAAAGGCTAACAAATCTCCAGGCATAGACGAAATACAAAGCGAAATACTGAAACAGGGCGTCGAAAAGCTAACATGCTACCTACACCATCTCCTAATAAAAATTTGGAAGAAGGAACAGATCCCGCAAGAATATAACGAGAGCATAATATGCACGACATGTTCAAACCACAGAGGAATATCACTGGTGTGCCACGGATGCAAAATATTCACGACCAAAATTAATAACAGAGTCAAGCATTTTGCCTCAAATATAATAGGAGAGTACCAAGCAGGTTTTAGACCTGCAAGATCGACAGTAGACCAAATACACAACGTCAAACATACTCTCAGCAAAGCCTGGGAACACAATGTCGACGTATACAATGTGTTCGTCGATTTTAGACAAACATACGACTGCATAAACAGAGACGAGCTATACGTAATACTGACAGAACTGGGCATACCAGAAAAGCTAATAAGACTTGTGCAACTCACAATGTCAAAATGCACCGCACAGGTGCGGGTGCAGGGAAATTTATCGGAAAGCTTTACATGTTGACAAGGGCTGAAACAAGGCGATGGGTTGGCACTGACGCTGTTCAACCTCCCCTGGAGTAAGGAAGACTGGAATGGGGAGAGACAACTCCGTACTAATAAACAAATCCGTACAACTCGCAGCATACGCGGATGATATTGACATAATGGGACACACAAAACAACCCACGGAGGAAGCTTATGCAGCACTAAAATCAGCAGCCCAAACAATCGGCCTCCAAATCAACATCGATAAAACAAAGACGCTAGTGCAAAGTAGAACCGGTACACTAAGAATACAAATACAAGACAATTTGGAACAAGTGAACGACTTCAAGTCTCTCCATCTCCAATGATGCTACAGTCCTAAGTAGGACCTGCACCTCCTCCCACAGCCTACGCTTGTGCTTGGTCTCTTACACAAGTGTAGGGAGTCCTTACCGTTTTTAACGTTGGGTTTAAGCCACTATTAGGGGAGATTTCGAGGCAGATTTTTACTGTGATGACTTTGCCAGAGTCATCTACAGGAGAACGGTGGCTTATTTTTACAATGTCCAGGATTTGAACCCGGGACTTGCGGCTCCGAAGTCTGACACCTCGACTTCAAGTATCTGGTCGCAAACATGAATAGCAAAGGCCTGGAAGACGTGGAAATTAGAGCCAGAGTGATACTATATATACTAATATAGATACTAATACTATTTCTCATTGGCGAATGTATTCAAGTCCAATGTGATACAATACAATCATCCGACCAATACTCACATACGGCTGCGAAGTGTAGATCCTCACCGTAAAGAAAAAATCGACGCGTTCGAGAGGAAAATATTAAGAAGGAACCTAGGACCAGTACAGGAAAATGAATAATATAGAAGGCGATACAACAAGTAAGTATATCAGCCCCTTAAAGACCAGTGTTGATATACTTGAAACTGCAGCGCCTCCGGTGGGCAGGCCACATTATAAGAATGCCAGATGGTAGTATCCCCAAAAGAATCCTGAACGGCCGAATGGAGGGGAAGAGGCCGATAGGAAGACCAAGAAAAAGATGGGAGGATGAAGTTGACCAGGATGCCAGACGAATCTTTAAACTAGGAAGATAGAAGGAAGTGACCCGAGAAAGAGATGAATGGAGGAGGCAACTAGGGGAGGCCAAGGCTCAAATTGGGCTGTAGCGCCAGAAGAAGAAGTAAAATGAACCTTCTGAATACGATGTCGCAATCCGTTTTTGATTATCTGCAACCGTTTCTGAGATATCGACCCATCAAATAGACAATCGTAAAATTTCAGTTCGATATTGCTCAATGAAAAATTGAATCTTTCACAATCGATTTGTTCGTCTTATCGAGTAGTTTCTGTGTGCCAAAAATGATTTCGTTGCTGTTTACCGTTTTTGCGAAAATTGATAAAAGCCGAAAAAGCACATTTTTGCTACCGAAATGAAAAAAAAATTTGGGCGAATTAATTTAAAAATTTGGTTTTGATTTTTTTTTGTTACCCGAAGGAGATCGAAGTGCTGAACACGATTTTCGAGTTTATTTTGCTCTAAACAGGAACAAATTACAAATAAACAAGAAGAGTGTTTCGCTATTATAACATACAAATTATATAAACCTCTCAAACTACAGATCCCAACGATACTATTTTCGGCACGCTGAAACTAGAGTGCAAGAGGAGCAAAACGATGTATAAATTGTTTGGATAGATTAAATTTTGTACTGCGAAATTCTGAATTCAAATGTTCGCGAATTTCGACAAATCTGTATCTCGAGAACGGTTGCAGATAATTTAAAACGGATTGCGGCAACGTTTTCAGGAGATCATTCCACTACGGCTGCACTTCGATTTCCTTAAAAATATTAATTAATTTCTCGAGTTACCAAATTCATGAAAATTCGCTCGATTTTGCCAATTTTATCAAGTCATATATCGCGAACGGAAGCTGTTCATATATTTACAACCAGCAACACACACTTTTTCCATTTACTTGATAAATAATTATTTTAAGCAAAATATATTTTCTCGTGTTTCTGTTATATGTTATTAAAAGTGTCACCTTTGGCAACGCTAGTGCTGTTGCGTTCGGAGCGAATTGCATTCCAGGCAATCTGTAGTTCATGCTGGAGAGCTTCTAGTGTCTGTGGAGGATGGGCTAATTGCTTGAGTTGATTGAGCTAGTGCTGTTGCGCTCGGAGCGAATTGCATCGCAGACAATCTGTAGTTCATGCTGGAGAGCTTCTAGTGTCTGTGGAGGATGGGCTAATTGCTTGACTCTTCTACCCATCATGTCCCACACATTTTAGATTGGCGAAAGGTCGCGAGATCTGGGTGGCCACGGCAAGATATTGACGTAAGTCTCTTCGAAGCTTTCCATAGAATGCCTTGCAAAGTGGGACGATTATCCTGTTGGAAAATCGGTTCCTTAAGCTTGTGGAGGGATGGAAGGATATGGGGTTCTACCACTTCATCGACATATCGGTAGGCATTCATATTGCCTCGGATGAATACCAACTGAGACCTGCTTGCATACCACAAACAATAGCACCCCGTACCATAACCCCCACTGTGTGGTGCGCATGCCGCTCAACAGAAAACTGCACATAGCAACGTTCGTCACGTCTACGTCTGACCCTCACGCGAACATCGTGCATTCCCAAGCAGAATCGGGATTCGTCACTGAAGAACACTCTATGCTATTCCACGTCCAAATCCAGCAGCAAGGTACACCACTCCAAACGTTGCTGCCAATGACGAGCCGTCAATGGAAGCACACGATGTGGTCGATAGGACTCCAAGCCAAAAGCTCTAATTCGTCGGTAAACTGTAGGAAGGGTTACAGGACGTCCTTCGTTTCCAACCCATTGATCGGCTATTGATCTTGTACTCGAGAATCGGTCTCTTAATGCCATTACGCGAAGATGGCGATCCTGACCACATTTGTTTGACTTGGTCGTTCACTTCCTCTTCTACGACGTTCTTGACCTTCTGTAGATCCTTGATTACACCGTACTACAGAGGATTGGTTTTCTCTGAATAAAAAACCACCTTCACGTAAGTTTATAATGCGACCTCTGTCGAATTCACTCAGTTGTGTTTGTGTTAATTTTCACGTTGCCGTACTCTAGGCATAATCGCAACCTCAAAACGAAAAAATTATCTCAAAAAGAAAGGAATTGCAACCAAAAACAATATCGAATCGACTTAATCTCGCAAGAAATCTACCCGATATGTTCAATTGTAACAACCAGTATAATGTAAAATTTGACTACTGGATTATTTTTAATGAAATTTTAGTTAATCACTACCTTTGAATAGTTAAACATTTCTGTCAAATTTGGTCCAAATAAACAAATCTATATTTGATGATGATCTGAAGTTTTCATTGTCCAAAAGATTCATCGCACTGCAGAAATGAATTTCTTGCGAATGCTAATATATTATGTATTTCAGTGTCTTGGGTATGCATGTTGCATAGAATCATTAGTATTAACGATAATCCAAAAGTGTTCAAAAGATCACTACCAACCAGTGGCGGAAGATCCGAGTATGAATCTACAGGAGCGTCACACTTCACATCCGAATTCCCCGGACCACAATCAAACTACACACAATTACAAACCTATCATAAATTACCAAATACCCGCAGTAGCTTCCACTTCTAGACATGAACCTTATAATTATTTAGATGATGTTCAACCTTGTTCGTCAAAAATGGCATACAATGCATGATATTTTATTGACGAATAGATAAAAGAATTTTAAATAATTTCTATAATTGCACATTTTTTTAGATACTTTATTTTTTAATTAAAATTACTGTGTGAAAATTATATTTGATTCTAAATTGTGATGGGCAAAAAAATATTTTTTTTGACCATCTTTTTTTCCACAATTGGCACTTTCTGTCTAAACAATTAAATTTAAATAGATAGTTACAATTAACGCTCCATAAAAATTCAAAATCTTAAATATGCAGTATAATCTGATAATCCGGCTGGTTAATCCGACACGTTCAGTAACCTGGCTCACAGAAGAAATAAAGACAAAGAACACGATCCAGTGTTTTTGGAGAAAGGTTTGGCCAACACCCCTGGCCCCTGAAAAAACTTTTAACTCTGAAAACTTAACTGATGATTCTGACCAAGCTTACTCCACTCTACAATTGTCTTACTATCTGTTATAAGTTTGTATATATATTTTTTTTATGTAGTATGTTGTAGATACATATTTTATTTTTTCTGAAATACAATGGTACATAAAATATGTAAATTCTTCTTGTTTTGTTTTAATCTATAAACTGATTTTTTTTCAAAATCCGGCGGTTGTATGGTCCCAAATGTGTCGGATTATCAAGATTATACTGTATAAATAAATTGTCATTTTTGAAGATTTTGATTCAATGAATATTTGATTGCATTGTATCTGTTGTTTAAACAAATGTTTAATTGCACCTAAACTGCTGTGAAATAATGAATTAATCTTATAATTTATAAATAATGTGATAGTGTAAAGTTTATATAATCCACCTTATTGTGTACAGATTCTACACAGACGATAATATATTTAAAATTAATTGTAGTATACGTAAAATAATAACACATTTTAGAATCAAATATCAAAATGATAATTAAAACTTAGAAAAAAATGCGGGTCAAAAAAGAATTATTTTTTAAACAACAAAAAAAAAACGATATTTTTTGAGGGGAATAAATGTTGACGAGCACAAAAAAACAAACTGAAAAAATAACACTTAAATAGTTGCAATGATTGTATGAAAATAAGTTATGTATGTGTTGTGGTCATAATAGGTTGTGTAAAAAAGTTTTTTATATTTATTTTTCCAAGATTCTTATGAGTAGACTGTAATTATATTTAAAAAAATATCTATTGTAAAAAGTGTTCATACTTCATTAACTACATATTTTAGATAAAATATTGCACAAAATTGTTTATCAATTAATGCAAAAAATTGAATAAACAAAACCAACTTTGAATTGGAATAGATTACTAAATTTAATTGAAATAAATGTAATCTATTTGTTGTTTAAAGTTGGAAAGAATCTAAATGGATAAATGTCATTTCTGCTGGCATAAATGTCATATAACATTACTTATTTTTAAGATACAGTATTATTTCTCTACTGCCATATTATAAAACACTAATTAGTCGTTAGAAAAAAAAGAAACCTGAAAAAAATGAACCTTTTATTTTCCTAGACAATCAGGATACTTGTATAAAAAATAAAAAGAAAAAATTATACAGAAAATATTTCTTTCTTAGTAATGTAAACAAAATATTTGTGTTCTAAATAGTGTGTTTTATATAAAAAAAAAGTAAATAAAAAAATTATCCGAGATAATTAAACGAAAAAATATATACAAATACAACAAAAACAATTTTATTTTATCAAATATTTTTATCAATACTTTTTCGAGTGTAGTTTCATTATTATCAATTAAAATAGTTCTGATTTATCTCCTCACTATGGCAGCACGCAAATCCATGCTCTTTCTGAATTCGGTAATCCCTGTTACCAAAACTCACGACGACCTTATTAAAGACAAATTAAAGCCAGGCAAATACGTTTTCACAATCTCCGCGAATATTAAAATCGCAAGTGTTGTAAGTATGTGTAATCCAAATCGAAAAACCATCAATATATCCATTTTATTTTTAGATTGTACTTTTGGCGTCTTTGGCTTTAAATTTGTCTACCGCATTTTGTGAAGATGAAATGGTTTATAGGTATTTGCTATCTATAGTAGATGGAATTACATTGTGCGTTGGATTAATTTTATATCTGATTTTTTCCTTTGGGTTAATTATTAAACGACCTGGATTGTGGGTTACAATTGTAAGTGTTTGAATTCATTATAAGTTTCGTCATTTATATGAGTACTTTTAAAATTGATGGTTAATTTCCATTGATCAAGTGTGTAAGTTCTATATTATTCGTTCCTGATAGTAAGCATTAGTAATATACCGTGTGTGTCAGAACTCCACCGACAAACATGCTATGATTCAAAATAAGCATAAAACTCTTTTAATATTTTGCGTCTGTAATGGACTCATAACAGCATTCATATGCTTGCGGTTATAGCTCGCCGAGTGCGATACAATTTTCCCAATACATATCGGCGATTTTTTTATTTAGAAATGGCATAAAAGGGCGCAAAATAGAAAAAATAGTATAAACATCTCGTTTTCTAAACATGGACGCGTGCTGCAAAACCGCACTTATTGAACTCGTTCTTTAATATACTAGAATGCGAGATATTCGACAAAAAAACCAGAAAAACAATTCCGTTAAATAAAATCGGACATACACAAAACATAACGTGAAGCAATTAATTTGTACAAAAAAACAATTTTACCATTGCTTTACGAAAATCATATGTCCACTTTTGGTTTATTGAAAATTGTGTGTTGTGCTCATAAATCTACCCATTTTTTTTTTTAGCTGTTGACTGCCCGTTGGGCATAAGCCTCCCTCTTGCCACTTTCCACATAGTCCTGTTCTGGGCCGCTTGGTACCAGTTAATGCCTTCCGTTCGTTTCAGTCAGGTCGTTCCATCGCATCTGTGCTCTTTCTACTCTTCTTCTGTTGTTCCATGGTCTCCATCTTATGATTTTTCCGCTACATTTGTCTTCATTTCTTGCGACATTGGCGGCCCAACTCCATTTCTGCTGTAGTATTTCATTTGTTACATCCCTTACTTTTGTCTTCGTTCTGATCCAATCGTTTCTTTTCTTGTGTCTCAGTGATATTCCTAGTATGCGTTTTTCGATTGCTCTTTGCTTGACCCTCAGCTTTTCCATCATTGTTTCGGTAATTACCCCGCTTTGAGATCCTCGGTAGTATGTATTGATTGTATAGGGCGCTTTTTAACTCGAGGAGTATATCCAGCGTTGGTATATCTTGCGGTAGGCCGCCCAGGCTGTTTCTTTTGCCTCTAGTTCAGGGGTTCCCAAAGTTTTTCTTAGGCGGGCCAATTTAATATTACAGAATTTTTTGGCGAGCCAAAAAAAAAACGGAATAAAATTAAAACAGTAACAACGATTTTTGTTTTGTTTTAAATATATTTAATTATTTCTTTTTTTTAATTAATATACTAAATTTAATATAAATATAAATCTTTAATTATATATTTATTAAAACAAAAAAGTTGCCAAAAAACATCACGTGATTAATGGACGACCCCTTGTATGTCCGTCGAATGTATTCTTAATACTGCTTGTAAACAGGCCCCTCTTTCCCACTCTGGGCACGTGCCCAGGGCCCCGCTATCTATTGGGCCGCCCTAGTTCCTGCCAAGTCACAAGCGAACGAAGCGAATCAGCTACGACAATTCAAATATCTCGGGGAAGTATACTGGTCTACAATCAATAATCAAGGAGAATTGTGAATTTGCCTCATTTGTGTCATCTGCAGGACATTCACTAAACTTGGTAGATACCCATGCTGTATGCGTATCAGAGGCTACACGCAAGCAGTATGTGTATCAGAGAGGCAAAAGTTTTTTGTATTGGTTGAAAAAGTTTAAAACTTTTTTTCGGGTTCTACCCATCGATGGAATATATTGAAAGAACATTTAGGTTCAAGAAAAGTTGTTAAAAGTCTTTCACAAACCAGATGGTCAGCGCGAGCTGCTGCAGTAAGCTCATTTGCATGAAGGTCATAAACAAATTATAGAAGCTATGTCCATCGCAAAATATACAGAACTGGCACAGAAACTAGACACTGCACTAACGGAAATTTAATGCTCTATGTAAGGAAGAATAAACAAATCAAGTAATTATCTTTAGAAAAAACTTTAGTAATTATCTTTAGAAAAAAACAATAACACTGGATATTGCAACTTATTAGTTTACCTCACTTGATTATTTTATTATTAACTTCTGAGATAAATGTGATTACTACGAATCGTCCACCAAAGAAAGGAATCCTGAATCTCACTACAAGGACTTATCCCAAAAAACAAGACCTAGAAACTCACGCCAGAGTTTTTTTGGTGGGTCTGCAGAGCGAAAAGAGAAATTGAAAATAGAGGTTTTCTTCCCATAATTGATACCCCGAACGTCCATCTAAAACAGCGATTATGTTCGTATAAGAACATTGGTCAACGTTTTGGTTGATTTTATAGCTTGAAAACTCTGAATTCCGAGGAGAATTGAGACAATGTTACAAAGAATTTGCTGAAATCTATTATGAAGACGTTAACAAGAAAGAGTTGGAAATGGAATGTTAATAGAATACTTGAAATTTTTTCATAGTGACAATGAAGGTATTTTATAAATATAACATCTTTTTAAAGAAAACAAAAGTGAAGACTCATTTCCAAATGTAGAAATCGAAACGTAGAGATTTTAAATATGATGGTAACTAACTGCAATGGGAACACTCCTTGTTCAAAGTGAAAAATGAAATAAGAAGTATAAAGCTTCAAGAAAGATTAACCAGTTTGTCGCTCAAAAACGTAGATTTTGAAGAGGTGATTAACGATTTTGTCCATCCCAAATCTAGAAGAGTACTCTCTTCACTCGATGTATACTTTTAAGCGCTAACCTGTGAGTGCTAAAAGAGTTACTTTTGTAAATTGTTAATTTCTTGGTTTATTCTCAAGGTCTTCTCAAAGGGGTCAAGGTCATAGGGGCCCCTTTATCCTAATGTGCCCAATACATCCAATGGGTTAAAGACAGCCCTGCGTGTAAATGATTATCACTCAATTTTGATCTTAATTTCGACTTATTTATGCTCATATTTGGAAAAGTTTTTTCGCAAATATATATGCTCCCAAATAATGAAAACATTTGTTGAGCATGTTTTCGTATTTTCGGATAATTCACGCATGAATCCGTTATAAAAATCAATTAACAAATAGTTCCGATAAGAATTCTTAGCATTGATATTTTCCTGTAATTTTATTAATTTAAATTGCATGTCTTAAATGATTAACAGTTCTGTATCTATTTGAGACTACTATATTATATTTCTGTACAAACGTGTAATAACTAGACTAGACATACTAAAATATTTTTTTAAATATAAACTAAACAATATTTTATTAATACAAACGATTAGGGTTAAAGCTTTGTATGATTTTTTTTTTAATATTAAAATATTTTATTGTATCTTATTTGTAATATTTATTATTTACTTTACTATTTACTTATTTATTTTTTAATAAAAAATAATATATCGTATCGATGTCGCGGGCCAAATTCACGGGGTTCGCGGGCCGCACTTTGGGAAACTCTGCTCTAGTTCTTGATTTGCCGTTCCTATTGTTAGTGTTTGCCCAAGATACTTATATGTTTGTACGTTCTCATTAAGTTGCCTTCGATGGTAATTTGTTCTTCATCTTCTCTATCTTAAGTCATGTACTTGGTTTTTAAGTAATTTCTTTAAGTTGAAAGTTAATTTCCAATCCATGTTTGTAGGTGCTCGGTTGTACTGAACCCCTTGCGAAATCATGTCTGTTCGCTGGGTTGGTAGTAGTCCAGTTTCGGGGTCATCCAAGTGGATATTATGTTTGTGAACTGTTTGTAAGTTTGGGACAGTAAGCTGATCGGTCTCTAGTTCTCCTGGTTTTCTGTGTCTCCCTTTTTGTGAATTAGTACCACTAACGCGTTTGTCCAGTCTTTAGGAATGTTCTCTTCTTCCAGGCATTTGTTAAACAGCAATAGCAGTTGTGTGGTTAACGTGTCTCCTCCTTGTTTCAGCATCTCCCCTAATATCCTGTCGTCGCCGGGCGCTTTCCCGTTCTTCGTGAAACCCAATAGTGTTTTAAAAATGTATTCTTTCAAAGAACTAGCTGATATGCATTTAGCTTATGGTGCTGCTAACGGCAACGGCCGAGTAGCTGCAAGGATTTATGGAAAAGGTTTTCCGAATAAACAGCAGCATCATCATACAACTTTTGCAGCAACGTCTGCAAACATGCGTATGCCCTTGGATTTTCAGATCGTTCATTGAGACGAATTCTTCACGATGACCTTCATTATCATCCCTACAAGTTGGCGATTGTGCAGGAACTCTCAGAACGAGACTTCAATTCTCAAAGAAACGCATGTGAGGCACTTGTGATGAAGCCCAGTTTTACTTAAGTGGATACTTTAACGAGCAGAACATGCGCTACTGGGCTGAAACCAATCCCCTAGATTTCCATCAAAGACTTTTACATTCACCTATAGTCACAATGTGGTGTGCAATTTTCTCAGCTGGGATTGTTGACCCCCGGTTTTTTTTTTTTTAAGAAAATGAGGTCGCAATGACAGTAAATTCGGAGCGGTATGTAAACATGTTGGAGGAATTTTTCTTTCCACGACTTGATGAATTAGACTTAGGGGACATTTGATTCCAACAAGACGGAACAACGGCTCGCGAAGGTGCCTTGCGATTTCTTTTTATGGGGTTATTTCCCGCGTTTATGTCAACCGTCCAAGGACCATACAAGACCTAAAGGCCATTATCCAGGCAGAGATTGCCAACATAACTGCTGATATGCTGATAAGGGTCATGGCTTGCGCCAGAACTCGATTACTCAGTGTATGGACAATGGGAGGCATCACCTACCTGACATGATTTTCAAAACTATGTAAAACAAAACTTTAGATATCTACCAACGTCATGGAAAAAAAGAAAAATATTGTGATTCATAAAATCAGTTTTATTATTTTTTCAAAAAAGGAAGTTATGTTGCCGCACCTTGTACAAACGCTAGTTTGATAGTCGGTAGTGTAACTAATTAAATTTATTGTCAACAAAATAATTTGTAATCACTACTATCGTGATACTATTTGATGATAAGATTTTAATCTAGATAAAAAACGAGAAGATTAATTTTGGCAATGTTTATAAAACCTTACTTGGCCACTTTCCAAGTTCTAATTCAAAGGGATATAAAAATCAAAGACTTAGAACTTGGAAAGTTTTGGTCATAATTGCACTAAATTGTCACTCTTTTTTACGCATAAATTTAAACGCGTAACACAGAGATAAGAAATAGAATGGGTATGTCGATATCATTGAGACAATAGAAGTAAAACGTTCAAGATGATATGGACATGTAAATAGAATGTCAAATGAACGCTGGCCAAAAAGGGTATTGAACTGGAACCCGGTGGAAAGGCGAAAGAGAGGACGGCCCAGAAGAAACTGGAGAAATGAAGTTGAAGAAGCTATGACCAGTAGAGATCTAGAAGATGATTGGGCAGATAGAAGAATAGGCTGTAATGAAGCTCGCCATATAAAAAAAAATATTTAAACGTTGTAGATATTATTATAGTGCGGCGGACAGTAAAAACTTACGACTTCGCCAGGAATTTGTAATTAACTTTAAGGGGTTGGGCCACTCTAAAGGGCGAAAAAATAGGCTTTTTGCGATTTTTTTTTTCGGGGAAAATATCAAATAAATCGAGTTTACAAAGGTAGAAGTTTTTTGTACATATGATTAACTGTAAAACATATTTTTTATAGAATAATTTATTTAAAAATGGCGGCTGTGCAGCGTTTCTTAAATAGCATCTCTATTGGAAGGAAAGTGGAAGGGTGGACCCTTCCACTTTCCTTCCAACCCGTACCTGGCCGTACCAACAACTACTGCACATTTTGAATTATGATGGATCACTTTTTTTTTATTGTACATAACAACAGCATTTTATTGTACATAACATTTTTGATATATTTAATTTTGGTCGAATGGCGCACAAATCGCCAGAAAATTGTTAATATAAAACAATACATTTTTAAAGATCTAGTTAAGATTTGAAGTGAATTGATTGAAAATTATTCGAGTTATGGTGCGGCCAATATGAAAAAATCAGTTTTGAGATAAACGCGTTGCTAATAGTTACAAAACCATCAACCGCATACTTACTCTCGCCCTAAAATACCGACCTGATAAATCTATGAACGTAAGTACTACTGTACTTTGAAAAACAAGTACTTAGAGATATTTATATATAATCTTTTGGAATATCTTTTATGAGGCCCTAAGGGAACATTTAAAAAAACATTTTTTGAAAATCCTAGAGTGGGCTAACCTCTTAAAAGTTGACTTTGAAATTAAAACACAAACGACAACCAAATATTTACACTTTCCCATAATTAGCAAGAACTTTCCATTGGACGAAGATTTCATTACCCACTGTCACTAGATCTTTGGTTTATTATTAGCTTCATTTATCATTCATAATGGCGCGACGGGCCTTACGCGGTTCTTGGCCTCCAATATACTTCGTTTCCAATCGTCGCGGTTTTCCGACCTCTGCCTCCAGTTTGTGTACCCTAGCATCTCTCCAACCTATCCCTCGGCTTCCCAACTGGTCTTTTGCCTTCTGTTTTGTTATTCAGCGCTTTCTTTGGGATCTCGCCCCCATGCATTCTGTGTGCGTGTCCCACCCATATCAGTTTCCCAAACTCAATTATCGTTACTATGTCGGTCTCGCCATAGAGTTGGTATACTTCATCATTAGAACGCATTATCCAGCCTCCTTCCTCCCTTATAGCTCCATAGATCTTTCTCAAGATTTTCCATTCGAAAATGTTGCCAAACCCGCCGCTTTTTTAAAGAATGTGCAGATCTCTGCTGCAAGTGCTAGTACCGGGCGTATTAGTGTTTTGTATATTATTATCTTTGTGCGCCTGCGGATGTTTTTATAATAACAAATCCTTTATTGGCATAAATATACGACAGTTCGTACATTAGTGTGATGTCTCACCCGAAAAGAATAAAAACAATAAAAAAGACAAAAAACAAAACATTCAAAAGGAAAATAAAAATAACCAAATTAATACAGAAAAATAAACAGCTCATAAGTTCTTAGATCCTGATTAGGTAAAAAGAACGCAAGCAAAAAAGGAACAAAAAAGTCTTTAACCCTGTCTTCCCTGTCTTCTCTACATCCTCGACAAGTCCCATCTGTTGCGGCCAGCGCCGTCCAATATCTACTACCACTTTCCTCACTACCGCACCTAAAACGGGCAAACGTTACCTGCGGGGCTTTAGGATTGACTAGATACTCTGGACATCTGCCAAAAACTTTTCTGTGGCCTCTATTATAGGTACCCTCATCTATGTGTCTTTCTCTCTCTTGCAGCTCTATCTGCCAGAATCCTTTCCACTAACATTCCCTCAGTCTCTACTTGGTTCCATCCCCCTCTTTCATACATTCGGATGTTTTTATCTCTGAAGAATGTTGAAAGTGAGAAATAGGCTAATACGGGCGGCTGCGCCGCACACGCTAGCGCGACCCGCGCTGAATTCGATCACAGAACCCCGACTCCAGAGCCCTGGTGCGCGCCTACGTTTGTTTATATGTTTTCAATTCGTTTGTTCGAGGTACATTATCGTTACGGATCGAACCGCCGCCCTCGTAGCATTCAGAAACGCTGCTCTAGTAGACGTTCAACAATTACATTAGTGCAGCAGTAGCAATAGAAATATTCTCTGAACATCACTTTTTACTATATACGTATACAGTGTGGAAAATTCGTAACTTCGTTATAGGCGATTTTTGAAAACAATCCCGAAACATGTTACATATTGTTTTTTCTTGCCCGCATTTCTATGTAAATGCTATTTGTTTATCTGTTCCCGGAGGTGCCCAGCCACCTCCGACCTTTTTTTCAAATGAAAAGATATGTCAAGTGACACCTCGTTTGAAAGATCTCTTCGCAAAGAATACAACACACTATTTCTTGAATATTTTGATCATTAAAAGAAAACCGATTTTATAACTTGAATACTAATTAATGCAACAAATGGGCACCTTTTCTTTCTTGCTAAAGTGCAAATCAAAGATAACATGGATCTTGAATGTTTAGTAACATTTCTGGTGTGACTTGCCGTATTTCATGCCCAATAATATCAATGTCGTTCGGTTTTGTTTCCTAGATCTTACTCTTGAGATATTCCCACAAAAAAAGTCAAGGGGTCTAAGATCCGGAGATCTCGCCGGCCATTCAATGTGACCTCTTCTTCCAATCCATCTATTGGGAAAAACTTCATCTAAATATCTAGGAACGATCTCAGCATAATGGGGTGGTAATTCTCACTTTCAACATTCTTCAGAGATAAAAACATCCGAATGTATGAAAGAGGGGGAGCTCCGTCCTGTTGATACCATATTCGTTCATCAGGTAAATCTGGATTTAACGGATTTGGAAATAAAGTTGCTAACGCTGGCATGAGGTCATATTGAAGAAACGTAAGATATGTTCCATCAAGATTACCATCGAAGAATACTGGTCTTACAATCTGATCAGCTATTATTCCAGCCCATACATTGACTTTTTGCGGGAACCGAGTATGAGTTTCTTGCATCCAATGAGGGTTATGGTGAGCCCAATAACGACAATTTTGACGATTAACGTCACCATGTAAGGAAAAAGTACTTTCGTCGGAAAAAATAATTGATGCTAATGAAATCTGGTTATTGTCGATCAGGTGGTTCATTATTTGTTCGCAAAATTCGATCCGGCGGTGCGGGTCATCCTCCATTAATTCTTATCGACTGCCTGCATCTTGTAAGGATGTAGCTTGGCTGATCTAAGAATTTATAGGACTGTAGTATGACTAATCTCGTTGTCACGGGCCAGTTGCATTGCTGGAGTCACTGGATTTTCTTGAAGAGTTAATAATACGTTTAGCCTGGTATCTGCTTTAATAGTGGGATTTCGCTGTCTGGGCACAATCCTGACATGACCCAAATTGTTGTATTGTCTCAATTTTGCTTATGGTACCTTGGCTAATGGCTGGTATATCCGGATGCTGTTCTCGAAATAACCGAGCAACCTCAAGCTGACTTCTTCTGTTACCATAACCGATCATCATCAGAATCTCGATACGGAGATTTTCGGTTAAATACAGCATTTTAGAAACTACTTTAACAACTTGACGAACGTATGTGACTGCTTTAGTGACTATTAGTATCACTAAAAACTAAGCAACGTGGTTCCAAAGCATCAAAACACATGTCAAAAACTTACAACTTTACGCCGAAATGTGTTCAACGTAAAAGTGGTTTTCTTTTTTTAAAACGTGGGCTTTGAAAATATTCAAGAAATAAATTGTGTGTTATATTCCTTGCGAAAAGATCTTTCAAACGAGGTGTCCCTTGACATACCTTTCCATTTGAAAAAAAAGGTCGCAGGTGCCTGGGCACTTGCAGGAACAGATAAACAAACAGCATATACATAGAAATGAGGGCAAGATGAATGAATACGTAACGTGTTTCGGGATTTTTTTTTTAAATTATCTATATTGAGGTTATCAATTTTATTCCAGTTACAGTTTCCACACTGTATAAATATTTTGTTAAATATTCTCTAGAAACTAAAATTTGAGAACATACATTATTTTGATTATTACAGCAAACGGTACTTACGTTATAACGCCACCGCAGCTACACATTTGAACAAAATGGATGGTTAGATTAGGTTATAACGGAGCAGAGAAATCCAGACCACATATCGCGCGACCTCTTGATTCGAAATAAGAATAAATATTGGATTGGGGTTAGATTAGGTTATATTAGAGCAGATAAATTCAGACCACATATCGCACGGAAGCGCGACCTCTCGCTGCGGTGGCGTTTAAACGTAAGTACCATTATACGTAACAGCGTTATACGTACACAATTAATTATTCCGCGATCTTTAAAGAAAATACATTAAGTTGAGGATTTACTGTATACACCTAAATCTTTTTACACGCTTTTTTCTACACGAATTTGAAGTTACACGCTTCAGAAATATCATTTTTGAGAAATTTATAAATTTCAAAGTCATTGTCTTCTAATGACCATGAACGGTTATTTGCAAATTGCAGTATTTACCATGTAAAATGAGTTTTCCCGTTATTGTGTAATTTAATTTGTGTTATATTTGTTTCAGGATATTATTTTGAACCTAATACTGTCTATATTAACAATAATTTCGTCAGTATTGTGCATGACCACTTGCAAAATTTATGGATCAATATTAAAAGTTCCTGGTGTAAGAAAGAAAAAAAAAATATATGAACATGTGAACAACTATTTTAATTTTTTTAATTTAATTTTAGCCTTTGTCAATAGCTGGAGGAGTTTTAGTGATATTTGGCTGTGCAGCACTATTTCTCTTATACAGGTACAAAGAAAATGAAGATGATGAATTTGATGTAAATAATTTACCAATACCAAAGGTGGCTCCATCAAGGAAATCTATTTTTGCATGAGAATATATTTATTGTATACTTTATACAAAGGGCTATCGACCACAATGTCCTTCTGTCCATTTTTGCATAATTTATTTATTATTTATTTCATTTCTACTATTTTATATACCATAAAAGTATTTTTTATTTTGCGTGTATAATAAAGTCATTAAAGCATATGGGTTCGTTAATGGCTCGCCGAGTGCGATACAATTTTCTCAATATGTATCGGCGATTTTTTTATTTAGAAATAGCATAAAAGGGCGCAAAATAGAAAAAAATAGTACAAACAAATTCCATTAGATTGTCCATCAGACAACTCGCTACGCTCGTCATTATTGAACTCGTTCTTTAATATACTATTATTAAAAATATTATAAAAAATATCGTTTAGGCAAAATTATAAAATGATCATTCGATTTAAAAAAAAAAGTTTATTCAAGAAATAAAATATATTTTCTTCCAAACCTATTTGTTTTTATCAAATGAGTGTTTAACTGTAGAAGCTGTTGGTAAAGGCAATCTTAACTCAACAATGTTTTGTTTCTTCAATGTGAACCTCAATTGTTTCGAAATATCTTGCAATTTTTTTATTGGTATTTTAAGCAAAATTGTCATTTCTTCCAAATTTAAAGTGAAATTATTTATCATCATTGATAATACTAATACATATGCCACTGCTTTATCCTTTAAAGATACAGGTCTTGACCTAAAAAATAAATAAGTTTATATATGGTGTCTATTAAACAATTAAGTAATATTTAAAAAAAACATTGCATCAAAAATGATTCTAATAAATTCTGTTACACTAATGGGGAATATGCATGTTTTTTTATATTTCTAATTCACTGTTTACACCATTATTACATATATATATATATATATATATATATATATATATATATATATATATATATATATATATATATTCTGCTTAAAAATGCTGTAATTAAGGTAAAAAAATATATATTTAAAATAGATAAAAATTTTGAGCTGTTTATTCACCGCCTTTTTTGCGCGGTCTGTTGATGACGTCAATTACTACTGACAGTTCAGTCCATTGTTTACTACAGCTGTTCTCGTTTTTGATTGACATAAAATTGACTTCAATGGCATACAAATGTAAACAATACGAACTTGTTTACATAGTATGTTACGTCACTTTCGCTTTAACCAATGGTGTTGCGTTTTAAAAATTTGAATTTCCCTCGCTAAATTTACAGCTTCTATTTATTAGCTTCCTCGGTTTTATTTATTAATTGTATATAATTAAAAAGATATTAATTACTACAATAATGGTTTAGTTCAAATGACAATAAAGATTCGGAAAAAAAAATTTGAACCAAATTTAAATTTCATGCATATTCCTATTGCTAATACGTAAACAGAAATTTACTAATAAAATTAACTAAAAAAAAGTAATCTTTATCAAATGTTATTTAACAAAAAACTTTACCTAACATTGTTGGATAATCGTATTGTAAAAACATTAATAATATTATTATTAACTATATTAGAGAAAGGACAAGCAGTGTAATTCTTTTTACTTATATCTGGGGCCCTCAATTTAATAAAATCCAATAAAATTCCAATGTATAAATGCATTACCATATTAGGTACATTTTCAACACTTTTCTTCATTTTTAAATATTTATCATGAAAGTACGAGTTATATCTAGAATTTAAAAATATTATTTTTTTATAGACATATTTTTATAAACATATTATTTATACTTACGGTTTGCTTTCGTCATATTCATCTATTGAATTAAACAGGGCTTCACATACATTTTCAGGAATTAAAACATTTAGTTTATAAACGTTATCCACTGTGTTAGCATCTGCATTTATTGGCGGTAAATATTTTAATTGTAAGTTATTGTCATTCAGTGATTCTGTTAAAACTTCCATTTCTAAAAAAAAGCACAAATTATATACACCCTAATATTAACTCAAATGTAAAAATTTACCTCCTAATGTTTTTACCAGGTCCACATGATCATTGGACATATTGTGTTTTAATCTATTGTTTAATAAAACTGACCGTTTCATTGCTTTTGATCCAAATTTCAAAGATAAATCATTAAAATCTTTTTTGTCTTTAGGTTTCATTTCTGATCTTATTTCATAACTTTTAGGTGGTTTTGCTTTTAAAACCACATTGTCAAAACCAAGTAATTTAATCTAAAGCACAAACATCTTAAATACATATATCAACAAATAAAACATTATTAATAAGAACATTTTGATGAGTTTCGATCATGTCAAGATGCTTTAATTAGATTTAAATATTATTCTCGTTATTTATTCATAAAAATGGAAGTAAAAAAGTTTAAAAAATTAAAAAACAACCATGGAAAAATTATCTTTAGAACAGAACTACAGAGAATTATAATAAGTATAAAGAACAAAGAATGACAGTTAAGGAATTAGTGAAAACATTGAAGCAACAATCCTGGGAAGAATTCGAATGCAAGATGGAAGAAGATACCAAAGAAAACCAAAAGTTAATTTACGGAGTTTTAAAAACACTACGAAAAGGAAAACCGGTCAATAAAAGCATAGTCATCAAATCTAAAGAAAGAAACTTAATAAAAAACGAGAGAAATATAATGACACGGTAGAAGGAGTACTTTGAAAATATACTAAATACAGATAAACATCGTTTTGCGCCGGTTCGATTTACACCGACTCACAATTACGCTAGTTAGTGCCGGTCGTCGGATGCGGTTCGGTTCGGCCAGCACCAGATGATAGTAGGCGCCGCGATCCTAATACGAGACATACTTTTATATATTACAGCCTATTGTCTGTGTTAAACTGTTTCCGAGTTATTTTTTGTTTTATTTTTAAGAAACATAAAAGGTATGGTTATATTTTTTAATTTCTTAATTTACATATACTAAATTAGTATCGCACGCCTTTCTGGGAGGGTGGCGTTAAAATTACGTCAAATCAGGTTTGCAGAATGAAAACGGATGTTTTGAGTGATTTTCGAAAGAAATTTTGCCGGGCATAAGTGGTAAAATGTTTAGAAAACTCCAGACAATTGACAGACAATGTTTGAGATATTGTGGTGCCGCCGAAGGCGGCGGGGGTGCGGCGCGAAAACTAAATTTCGGTTTCTTGACCGCCGAGCGGCCGTATTTGGACCGATCGCGACGTAAGTGGTGCTATCGGGAGCGCCGATTTTTTCCGCGCAAAACTGTCATCTCGAATTTCCGAATCTTCGCAGAAAATTTGGAGATTGCGAAAAACCGAAAAAAAAAACGATCTTCTTTGACGTTCTATTGCGAGCCGACCGCTGAACATAACGTCTTCCTGTTTGCGCATCTGGTTTTGCAGGTTCTTCCTCTGGGCTTTCGAAGAGGCCGCGCGAATTTTTGCAAAAATGGCCATGCGGTAGACGTTTTGCAAAACCAGGACATTTGCGGCTGCCGAACCGGAAGAAGGTGGAATTTTGCAATTTCTTCTACACCGTTCGTTGAAGGTCGACGGTATCTTGCGTACGATTTGCCGATTCGCAGAAACCACGACGTCTCCTCGGCCGATGAAAGGAAACCGGTAGGATGTCAATCCGCATTCAAGATCTACAAAAGTACAAATGACACAACTTCCTGTCCTACAATGGCAGATCGAGAACAGACCAGACCGTGCCATAGGCTATTAAAAGTTGCAAAAAGTTTGCAACTGGCAAAGTTATTGCAAAAAAACGAAATTCGCATTTTGTGTCCTAGCTGGAAGATGCTTGCGAATTTTTCAGAAATTTTTTTACGGTGTGTTTCCGCCGAAATTTGTCATTCTGAAACCAAGTTTTCACGTTTCGCTTGTAAGGTGCGCCTCCCAGAGCCCTACGAATGGTCCACCATTTTTCGCGCGTTATATTTTATCTTCAAGTCTTTCAACTTTAGCAATTTTTACCATGGAAATTCGCAATTTTCAACTCTTTTCTGCAAGGATTGTAAAGGCCAAGCGTTTGGCGTAAACTGCTACCTGCATTTATACAAGGTCATAAAACACTATCATAAATGAAGACATTATCAGGCTTACATGTGAATGTGGATTTGGAGACAAAACAACTGAATATGTGACCGAACTGATAGACGTGCATGACCAACCACTCTCAAAGATCGCCCTCAATCAGAAACCTGTTCTATGCACTCAATAACACATATAAGAAACAAAGAAATATTGAAGAAAATTAAAATGACAGTGTACAATACTATATACAAGCCAATTCTGACATACAGTGGTGAAAGCTGGGTGGTAAGCAGTCAAATGAAAAGTAAAATACAGGTGCTAGAAATGAAATACATAAGAAGCACTGAACGTATTACTAGAAGATACAAAATATGAAATGAAACAGTTAGAGTAGAGCTTAATGTTGAACCAGTTCATAGAAAAAAAAAACAAATAAAGTGGTTTGCGCATCTAATAAGGATGCTAAAACCTAGCTAAATCAACACAGAAACAACAAAGAGGAAGACCAAGGAAAACATACAACAAGCAGTGGCAGAATCGTTGAAGGAACGAGGAATATCCTGAAATGAGCGGCTGAAAAGATGGCAAAGAACAATAAAGAATGGGCAACATTTATTTATACATGAAATTGGGATAATTTATTTTATTGTATTCATTTGATTTATTGTAATGGTATCTATATTAGGATCTTGTAATAAGTATCTTTTCACCTTAGGGTAATTAAGGTTTGTGATTATATCTATTCATTTCTACAAAAAAGCATTTTGGTTTATTTACCTGATTTGTGTGTTTACTTCGAATTACAATGAGCTGGTTATAAATTTCATCTCTATTAACTTCTTCCGTGTAAATTATATTTTTGAAGGCAACTGTCGGTACAAATTTCTTGTTTCCATTTTTGTATAAATAGCAATTCAAATCTTTTCCTCTATCGCCTTGCAGATTACCATTATCAAAACTAACTAGAAAATCGAATGGAAAAACAAAATTTTTGTTGATATACAAAACACAAATATTACCACAAACTGCTCTGCATGGAGTATTTTCAAATTTTATATCAGTTATCTTACATTTAACCATTTTAACTTAATTTCAATAAGTTTTGAAATAATTTTGTCTTTCAAAGACATAAAAATAATAGATTTTTTACTTGTGCACACTAAAACAGATCAGAGACAAATATCTAAAGATACACATGCTGTGTCAAATTCTTACAGGTTAGGATTTCGATTTCTTACCATGGTTCTTTGACATAACAACGTATTGATAATATCATAGTGACATAACAACGCACTACGAAAGCAACACGCACACGAAAACACGGTCAAAAATAATAGATGACAACATCAGCAACATAATAGCATGAAGAAAATATCATATCCTAATCAATAACACATCCTATCATTATTATCGTAACATGTTTTAGGATGCGTTATGTTATGTATATGCGATGTTATGTCGCAGTGATATTTTCGACGCATTGTTTTATTAGACCGTAAAATTGGTAGCTCTGTCTATACCAGGGGTCGGCAAACGTTATAAACTTAAGACCCTTTTATTTAAAATGATTTCAAACTGGATCAAGAGCCACGGATGATTTGTTTTCATAAAATCATATTTTTGCATTTTTTTCATAATGGGCGATGATTAAGCGCCTTTGCGATGATATTATTAGTAGCCTTGACTACCAAATCCACAACTTTACCAATATCTTCTGGATATGTTGCGCAAAGTGCTTCCAGGTAAATTATGCAATGGAAAGATAACACGTCATGATAATTTTTTTCTTTTCAAATTGTGAAAAATACTTTTTTATTCCCCACCATACTTTTAGCTTCATCTGTTGCAATTGACACAATTTTAGTAAGTGGTATGTGATTTTTCTTCAGACATTGGGTCATTGCATGTTCAACATATTCTCCGCGAGTTTGACCCTTCAGTACAAATAATCCTAAGAGTTCTTCTTTGGGACCATCTGATGAAATATAGCGAGCAAAGATAACTTGTGCAGTATCCTATGTCACAAGACTCATCAACCACTATTGATATGGCTGATGCTAATTTAACGTCCTTAACTTGTTGTTTGCATGGATTTAAGGACATTTTGTTTGTCGTTTTTGTTACAGTTTTGGCAGACAATCTTAAGCTTTTGATTTTATTCATAATATCTGATTTATCGTTAAAATTGTGAAACAGTGTGTCAGCCACATTTATAATAATTCCTTGCAAATGCGGCATGTTTATTTTTTAAATTTTCTCGACATTAGCCTTTTTATTGTTTGGTAGTTTTTCATGGCAAATAAGACAAGTTGGAAGATCAGCTACATTAGGTACAAAAGTAAACGATTTAGTTTGGAATTCACGATATCGATCGGCTATTTTTTTTTCTTCGAAGCCACAACAAGAGTTCCAATTGAGTTATGTCGCGGCGGTGGTCGTAAGACTTCCGAAAAGGGACAGTTCTGTTCCTTTTTTTTGTGATTTTAATTGGTTTCAATGTATTTGTGAAGAGCCATAAGCTCACACCAAAGAGCCACATGTGGCTCGCGAGTCAACTTTGCCGACCCCTGGTCTATACCAGGGGCAGCCAAACTTTTCATCACTACCGGCGACTTTTTTTAAATTGTATTCGGCGGTCTACTAATATCGTATGTGCTAAGTCATCAGTAGCAGTTTAAAATCAAAAATAAGTTTAAATTTGAAATCAACTGTTTTGTTCTTTCCTTGAAGTTTAAAATTTAATTCATTTAGCTTTATTGTAATGTTAGAGAGAAAAGCAAGATCAGACACCCACTTATCACCTTCCAATTGAGGTATATTATTTATCAACAGTTGCCATAAATTGTTTTATTTCATGCAAAAGATCCAGGAATCTTTTCAAAAACTTAGCACAGTTTCGCCATCTTCGGTGAGTGTGTAATAGTAGTTCCCCAAAATGACATTCCTCTACCAATGCTCTGAATCTTCGTCCTTGATTCGTCATTCTTGACTGTTATGTGATGATGATAATATTCGTTGGGATCGATATAAAACACTTCTTAACTGAATCGTATTAAATAACCATTGATGGGGTGATTGTTTAACCCGTCGTGTCGTCATAATAACCGGCCACTTACAGATTGTGGACGGGCACGAATCTGATAGGCGGGCGACCAGGAATAGTTACGCGTTCTACGCTTTGGCCACTCCTGGTCTATAGAGTAAACCCATAATATATTAAATTCCCTGGCACCACTTAGGAGTTAACATTCACGACTTATTATGAGTGTTCCAACCAGTTTTTTTGAGATACGACTTAACCTTAGCTGATTTTTTGCTTCGAATTGCGAGCTAAAATTCGAGCTTGTTAAAACTTAAGATACAACTGTTATTTGGGTTAATCAAGAATAGGACCCATCAATGTTATAGGCAACCCAATGTACGCTTACGCATTGGGGGCAAATTGACATAAAACATCCAGTGGCGTGTAAAGAACGCTACCTTGATTTGCCTACAACTTAGGCAAATCAAGAGTAACAAAAGTATAACAAGTTTATATAACCTGCAAGCCAAGTGTTGTTTAACCCGTCGCGTCGTCATAATAATCCGCCAACTTACAGATTGTGGACGGGCACGAATCGGATAGGCGGGCGACCAGGAATAGTTACGCGTTCTACGCTTTGGCCACTTCTGGTCTATAGAGTAAACCCATACTATATTAAATCCCCTAGCACCACTTATGAGTTAACACTAACGACTTATTATGAGTGTCCCAACCACGACGACATATCGCGCGGCAGCGCGACCTCTCGATCCGAAATAAGAAAATAAATTCAATACTTACACATTTGTTACTAACAATTTGTATGTACTTCAAATTTATTTTCCCTACCCCTATGTGTCTTGCATGCGCACAATTCGTACATTTGGTTGCCTATATAATTGATGGGTCTTATTCGTAATTTACCGTTATTTGTGCTGGTCAAAAACCATTTCTAGATTCGGTTATTCCGATCAGCCTCTCTTGCACCCCTGACATCTTCAAGGCATTATATATGCTTCACCTTGCTATAATTTTATACCTAACCGAACCTATTTACTTCAGTAATTCTATTATATTATGCTTTTATACAATGTTCCTTAATTACAAGCACCTTTATTTAAAAACATATAACAAAAAAAAATGGTGTTTTTGGGGGCCCAGGACGGATTAATGACATATCAATATATTTCAGTAGAGAATAAATTGATTCGATATATGAGTAATTCGAGGCACCAGTGTAATTAACATTCGTTCAGTACAATTCAAAAGTGACTTAAAATACGACAGAAATAGTATATTTTGTAACTAGGGCGAAAAGTTGTCAATTTTTCGCGAGAGCGAAATTGTGAAAGGGAAATTGACAATTTCGCCCGTGTTACAAACAATATTTTTTATTATGCGAGGGGATGTATTTTAAAAGTTTGGGATCCAGCGGCATCCAAAAAATGGCATCAAAAATGAAGAATTTGATTATTCAATTGTCTCTGGTGGTGTGGATTCGTCATAAGAACTCTCCTCAGTCTCCGGTATCACCATAGAATTTACACTCATTTTAAAACATTTTCTTTAATTTTTATTATTATTTTGTAATGAAAAAAAATTTCTGACTTTTTTAATATTTGATATTTGTTTATTTAAAGTAACCTAGTGATAGTGAATATTTGCGTGCGTTACCCAGGTTATGTGGAAATACAACGAGATATGACCTTTTTCGTATTAAATAATCTACGTCAAGAAGTACTTTTCGCGCATGAGTAATAAAAAATATGTTTCTACTTGGAAAAGGAAAATCATGAAAATGAATTTTAAAAACACATATAAATTTAACTTTTGTTACTTTACAATTTCATCTTCTTTGCGTCAATATTGTTCGCTTTATTACTCCGTTTCTGTTTAGTCTTATTTTTTATCTGTGATTTCACTTGGTCCTGTAATTCTGTGAAGAATGCTGTTGAAGATTTCACACTCTTTGAACCTAAAGATTCGTCCATCTACAAATAAAAAGAAATATTTAGTTTAAAAAGAAATTATATATTTTTTTTTACAAAACAAGTTACACTTTTTACAAATCAAGTTACAGTAGAATAAGAGAAGCTAGTTTAGGGCATTGTTTCTCAACCTCCTAATAAACTATTCGCAAATCAGCTAAATACACATAGCAAAAATAGCCAACCTTTGAAAACGAAACAGAGGGATTTTCGGATAGTTAAAAGATGACTTCTAAAAAATGCTCGGACACGTCAACTTTGTTTGTGAGGGGGACATCTTTTATAAGAAAATTTGTAGTCAAATCACTTAACGTCTTCGCGCTGGGACCACAACCCCTAAAATTTTAAATGGCACGCTGGGGTAAATGATACCTCATTTGCAAACCCTTTTTACCCTGAATAGTAAACGGTTAACATTTTCCAAATTCATTAATTTGTTGTCCAGATTATTTAATTTCAATCTATGAACGCCGCGTTCGTCATTCTTGTCGTTGAAAGGAAGTCCAATTGTTCAATCTGTCTTTACAAACGCTGCAAAAGTGAAGGAAGGAAAACACTATTCAACGACAGTAAAGATTTTTATTAGTTTAACAAATGATCAAATTTTGCGCCACCAACTTCCATACAAAAATACAAATTCCGCTAGAAATGTTCTCCTACATTTTGGAAGAACATGGCGTAATTTGACGGCATTCTTCACTAATTACTTAAGGTGCCATTACTAGTCTTCTAGTGTGGGCGACCTCTCGCGCATACTTGTGGAACGCATCGTCACACTAATATGCGGGACCTTCAGTTTATCGCCGGTTCCGAACGGCACTATTTGAGAGATTTTACCAGGCAGAATTACTCGTGGTAGTTTGCCATTGCTTTCCACGAGGTGGCCACAGTATAGCATAGTTCCGTGAAAAATTTCACGGTTTGTCCGGGGATTGAACCCGGGATGTCAGGTATAGTTCAGGATGCGTTCACCACTACACCACTGTGACCACTCTTCAATAATGCGACGACGTAACTCATCCAGAGACTCTGACTGTGTTGTATAAATTCTACTCTTTAGATTATCCACATGAAAAAGTTCAGAGGCGTTAAATCAGGTGAGCGAGTCGGCCATTGCAGAGCACATCTTCGTCCAATCCATTGGCCTTGGAAATCTCTGTCCATAAACTCTGGAATAGCTTGCCTTTTATTGTGGCAGAGCTCGATCTTGTTGAAAAGTCAAATAGTCCTCTAAGTAACAATCATCATTTTCTACGATATCAACAAGCAAGGTGGACAACATCTTCCAACACTTCAAGGTAACGTTCACCCGTCAAATTACCAAGAAAAATAGAACCAATAATGCGGTCTCTCAAAATACTGAACGAGACATTTAGTTTTAGTGGATTTTGCGTATGGACTTTGTTGAAAATCCTTGGATTCACGTCCGACCAAAATCGACAGTTAAGGCGATTTACAGTAGAGTTTAGGAAAAATGTACACTCGTCAGAAAAACAAATGTTAACAAGAAAATTCGCATCAGCACCTATTCTTTCAGGCATCACTTCGCAAAACTCCTGTCGCCTAACGAAATCATCATCACTCATTCATGTACTAAATGAATTTTATATGGATGAAATTTATGTTGTTTTAGGATTCGACGAATAATTGTTCTAGGGATGTTGGTTACAGTGACCTCATATCAGAGTTGGGTCTGCAGCAACCTGTCCCAAAACTCCAACTACAGTAGCCTCATTTCTCACCGGGAGTTCACGCTAAGGGTCTCGTTTTTTATTGTCAACTGAACCTCTTTCTTGAAATTTCGTGAACAACTTCAACAGGTTTTTTTTATTGGGATGCTCTTGATTAAATAAGTTTGCCATAAGATTGCCATTCTCACCATTTTTTAAAAACAACACGATCATTTCGACCCTCTCCGCAAAAGAGTTTAACTACATTAGTTAAAAAACATGTAAGTGTTTTCCATTTTATAATTCAAAAGAGCAAAGCTGCATTGATGAGAAGTAGATCTCGAAACGCGTCTGCAGATGGCAATTCACTTTGGGTTAAATAGAAAAATCTGATCTTAAAAAGAATGTTTTTAATTTAAAATTTATCTAGCTTCTCTTTTTTAGTGTCACGAAAGTTAACGGAGTCCTAGTGAATAACACAAATATCTGTTATGTTCAAACACGAGATTTATTTTGTAGTCTTAAGGAGACTTAACAATTTTTATAGGGGTTCGGAAAGGTTGAATATATTTATATATTCAAGCTGTGTTCCCCTTTAATAAGTTGGTATGATTATATCTATAATTAGTTTAGTTTCAACCCTATATTCAATTTATATAAAGTATTTCATTTAGCTAGTTTATTTTATCTAGGATTATTGATTTTGTAAAATTTGTAAAGCTAATATGCCAATGAGCATAAAATATATAGCTAGATGATGCCAGTCATACAGGGTGCGCCCAATTGAGAATATTTCTTAGTTTAGAGAAAAATATGATGATATGCTAACCAAATAGCAGGAAATAAATTTGTTATTAAAAAAGCATTCACAGAGTATGTAAGAGCGCAATTTTGATAGTCTATGTTGTGTCGACCCTGCATTTGGCCCACAATTCTTCTCCATATATTTATCTCACATAACTTCTCCATATATTTATTTCACTCACATATGGCCAAATCAAAGTCAGTTATGAAACAGTGCGATACAGTTGTTATCAATTGTCAAAGATATCATTAGACAACTGACTGTAGCTCAAAATGACACAATTTTGTGATTCTTTCAATTCCATTAATGCAATGAGATTTTTTATTTCATATTTAATATTGTCTCTAGTTCCGGGATGTAGAATATACAAAGAAACTGAGAATTGTATGTAGCCGCGGAGACCAAGTAGGGCAGACTGGAGGAGGGCCGCGTCCATCTATACGGAAAACCGAATCAAATACTTTTTCCAGCCATTCAGAAGTAGTTTAGCGCACGAATACATACCGGAGCTATGGAGAAGGGCTAAGGTGGTATTCATACCAAAGATGGGGAAAAAAGACACCACTCAACCGAAGTCATTTAGACCCATTAGTCTAACATCTTTCGTGTTAAAGACAATGGAGAAGGTAATTGTAATCCTAACTACCTTAGGACAACAATGCTGGTAGGTGCAGGTAGGCGCCAGGTCGGCGATTGTAAGGATCAGCAAGGAAGGAATAAACAGAGGTAAAATAATCGGGAGCAGGGACTGGAACAGCCTCGCTGCTAAAAACCTCTGGCTGTAAGTACCGCAAATACTATTTCGAGAAAAACTAAACAGCTGTGTGTAGTAGTAAGAAGCCGATTGGAACGACGAATCCTTAACATACCACATAAGGGTCGTCCATTTATCACGTGATGTTTTTCAGCAACATTTTAAAGCCCCCTCCTCCGGTGATACGTGGTGAGGTTTTAGGTTAAGACCGCCCCCCTACCCAAAATCACGTGTATTTTTTTGGTACCAGTCGCGCGCCGTTTTTCGATTTAAAAATCGCGCGTTCAACGAAAAAATAAATATTCGTGATCCAATCCCCTCCCCCACCTTTCGAGCCTCGCGTGATTAATGGATGATTCCATACAGCAAAGTGCTATCAAGTGGTATAGATGTTTTGAAGACAAAGTAAGGTACTGGTGCAGGAGTGTTTGGACCTCGTACCAAATACTTTGACTCTATGGGAATCTACCCAAGTATCTTCCAAGTAGGGGTACACGCAATCGAAAGATGTGCACAATTTAGCCTCGGCTGGAACTATTGCAAAAAACGAATTGCTATCCTGTCATATAGCCAAGCAGCCATCAAGGCCATTCACCATCAGATCCAAACTGGTATGGGACTGTGGGGGAAAGCTAAACAAGCTAGGCAGACAAAATAATGTAATGCTATAATGGGTACCAGAACACACTGGTATAGATGGAAACGAAGAAGCCTGTCACCTAGCAAACAAGGGATCCAGTAATCCCTTTATAAGTCCAGAACCCTTTTGTGGTATGAACATGAATACCGTCGACAAAAGTTTAGATGAAGAAATAAGTGAACAATGGATGAAAACCTGGAAAGAACTTCAAGGGCTAAGACAATCTAAAGTAATGCTGGGATCTTTTAACCAGAAATAAACAAAAGCTTGCTTGAAACTAAACAGGAACAAGCTTAGAATTCTGACAGGAGTCCTTGAACGGGACACTTCAGACTTAGAAAACACCTCAGGGTCTTAGGCCTAGAGGATGATGATAGATGCAGATTCTGCAGCTCAGGAAGCAGAGGAAACCCCCATACATCTGCACAAAGATTATGGATCACTGGAACGCAAGAGACAGATGATTCTTGGGGCCCATTGCTTGAACACAGATGAGTTGCATTCCTTGGATCCCACCCAGATGCTGAATTTCCTAATGAAATCAGAACTAGAGGAGGCGCTCTATCGGTATTTAATGGGTAAGTATATCAACAATTAGAGGAAGAGGTACAATAGATCTATGAAGATTGTGCAAGTTATCACCAAAATCTACAAATCTAGTTAATGTAAACTCTATGGCATATTCACATACATAGTAATAATTTAAAATTTTGGAAATAACCAATCTTAAACTTTTACCTGAACATGACAGTTCCTGTCCTAATTCTAAACTATCAAGTTTAATTCTCCACAATCTAAACATATTACAGTATAATCTTGATAATCCGACACGTTGAGTAATCCGGTACTTTTCGGAAACACGTGTCTTTTCTTTATACTGCCCCGCACCGGATATAAACCTCGCGCACAGAAAAATTAAAGTCAAAAACAACACCATCCAGTGTTCTTGGAAAAAGGTCTCGCCAACACACCCTGCTTTTAACTCTGAAAACTTGATTGACGATTCTGACCAAGCTCCTCTCTACAATTGTCTAACAATCTGTTTCAAATTTGTACATATTTTTTTATGTACACGTTTACCTATATAGATACATATTGTATTCTGAAATACAGTTGTACATAAAATTGAATTTGATTTGAATTCTGAGAATTATCAAAAAGAATTGAATCCTGATAATCCTGAATTATTTGATAATCCGGCGGTTTTCCCATATGTCTCGGATTATTAAGATTATACTGTACTTAAAATATCTTCATGCAACTCTCATACTAGGAACTTTGTTTTAGAGTAAAAGCATATTTTAATTAATGTTAATTTACCTTATCAACGTTACCATCTTTGGTAACTTGGTCCAACAACCTTTTGGCCTTTTCTTTACTATATTTGTTACCTAAACCAGGATTCATTTTATTTATGGAAGCTAATTTCTTCTTATTTGCATTTGCATGTTTCCTTTGATTCTGTTTTTTCTTTCTCCTCTCCCGCTTCTTATCAGTATCAGTCCTCTCACTGGTACCTAAAACATTTGATAAGGAATAAAATAATGAACAAAAATGTATGATAAAGAATATTTTTTTGCTAAAAATATTTGTTATTTACCAATAACATCTCCTCTATTCTTTGGTTTAACTTCTTCTGGAGCTAACATAGCAGCATCACTGGTGGCAACTGGAGCGACTTCTTCCATATTAATAGCAGGCAAATTGCTAATGATTTTAAGATCAGGTGCAGATTGTTTTGGAGTGAAATAGAAGTTTGTTAAAGAATCAAGTTTTGAGAAAACTGAATGCATCATTTTCTTAATATCCTTATGTAACTGTGGTTCCTCTTCTTCCTTTTCTGCGGCTTCGGGATCCAGATCTGCTTTTTGTTGTAAATATTCCTTTTCATATATTTGCGCTAAAGATTCTTTGCTTTTTTCTTGATTCAGCACCAATTTCTTTTTATATTCTAAAAGGCTTTCTACTGGTTTTTCTTTTCTTACCACACTGTCAAATACTTTGTCTTTTATTCTTTGACGAATTACATCTTCCAGAATCATTGAAGTCTGTTCAGTAATTATAGGTGCTGTAAAAAAGCGAGTACACCAAACAATAAATAATAAGAGAATTAATCACAGATAGTCAGGACATAGAAATCAGAACAGAAAAATATATAACAAATTTATTAATCAATATATGGAATATGTCTTGATAAATATCTCTGCCATCAACGACATATATTAGATTACTAGGAAGTCCTAATAAAAGGACGAAACATTCAACTAAAATCAAAACAAAGTTCTGATTTCTATGTCCTGACTACCTGTGATTAATTATTTTATTATCTATTAATTTAAACTGGACGTGATTTAATATACCTAACTAAACAATAAAGTTATAACTCAATTTACATGCTGTAACATTAGGGATTGCAATCCGGTGTCATTTTCAATCCGGCTATCCGGGATACGGCCGAATTTCCACCGATCCGGCCGTATCGATTTAATTAAATCTAACATAATAAACTTTACTTAATCTACTGAGATCAGAACCATTAGGTATTTGAGCATGCTAACAAGTCTTATTCTTTCCGTTTATGTCCGTCTAATGCAGGCATGTCAAACTCATATGATATTGCGGGCCACATTTTCTATTTGATATTAAATTGGGGGCCGCATGTTTTTACTGATCAAAAAATTAATAAAACACGATTGTTAGAATGATTACATTATGTATTTATTTTATTCATGTTATTTTTTACACTGAAACTATAAATATTCTATATTGAAAAAAAATAAAATAAAGTTATAATAAACAACATCACAGTTTAATACTACTACTAAGAAGATATTTGACATCGTTTGTTGGAAAGCAAGTCATCAATATTTGGTTGGATATCTTTGGTTGAATATTTTTGTTATTTTTCATTAAAGAAAATAGTTGTTCGCACAAACTAGTGCTTCCGAACAGCACAGCGCGAGCACAGAACCCAGTATACGAGTAACAAACGATAATATTTTAGGAAACTGATCTACAGATAAATATGTATACAATTCTGGCATTCCAACTTCCATAAATTCAAATCAGCAAAGAACCACACTAAATATCAATTAATTCTATTTGTAAGTTTTCATCTATAATTTCAATATCGGAAGATAGAGGTGGAGTAAAAAGACGAAATTATACTTCACAAATTTTCAAATAAAAAAATCTTCGATCGAATTCCTTTTCTAATAATTTAATTTGGTGAGCATATCTTGTAAATTTTAATTTGGGTGATTTAAGGAGTAGATATTGACAGCTTTCAAAGTGAGATAAGTTTTCTTTTTCTATTTACCAACTTATTATATAGAGGAATATAGCTTGAATATATAAATATATTCAACCTTTCCGTAGCTCTATAATATTATTAAATCTTTTTAATACTACAAAACAAATCTCATGTTGAAACACAACAGATATTTGTTTTGTATTTATTAGTCCTCAGTCCACTTTCGTATAGATTCGTGAGATTTGTTTTGTAGTCTTAGAAATACTTAATAATATTATAGAGATATGGTAAAGTTGAACATATTTATATATTCAAGCTATATTCCGCTTTAATAAGTTGGTATGATTGCATCTATAATTAGTTTGGTTTCACCCCAATATTTAATTATCTTTTTCTATTGGTTTTTTGATAATAATTTTTGTTTGAAAGCGTTAATTTTATCAAATAGCGTTGTACCAACATGTGTTTTACTTTTAAGATTTTAAGTTTAAGATTAAGTTGATTAAGATGACTTGTAATATCAACGGAGGAAGCTAAGTCCTTTAAACATTGTCCACCTTTTAATTCAGCACAATCATAATTTTTTGTTTCCAAGAAAATTATGATTTCGTCCAGCAATTTAAAGAATTGTTTTAACTTATGACGGGAAAGCCATCGTACTTTCGTATAATATGGTAGATCGGTGTATTCATATTCTATATCTTCCAAAAATAAAACAAATTGACGATTATTAAGCCCACGTACTCGAATATAATTTTGGTAACTTGCTGGTGAATAATACCCTGAAAATGTTCAAAATATTATTTATTATTTAAATATTATAGACACTACGGTCTTTACAAAGTTCTTTTAATACTTCGAAAACTAGTTTAGTAATACCGGTCATGGTGCACCACCAACTTTTCCAATGGTAACTTATGCTTCTTAAAAACTTCAATAAGCGCAGCAAAAATATCAGCTCCAGTAGTTATATTATGCATAGGAATGACTTCGACTTAAAGTTCTCCACTTAATTTTAAATTAACATCTCATCCGCGAATAAAATATCTGTTTGATACTGTATTTCGTCTTATTTGTGCTGGACATAATACTTACGCCGTTTATAAAAAATATTTTTAAATTTTAAATGTCGGCGGGCCGCAATCTCTGCATTGTCGGGCCGCGTGTTTGAAATGCCTGGTCTAAGGAAATATCTATTCAAATGTCTATTTAGTTAATTTAATCAACTTACTATAAATACCTCATCTAGCCTCAATCATCTAGATCTCAACCTCATCTTCATTGATCTGTCGCTGTCTTATTTTTAAAAATATTTACAAAACGGTTTCAGATTTTCAAAATTTGGACTTTCTGGAGAAATTTGTGCTTTTTAGATTTCCAAAATTCTTCCAAATAGTCGTACAGTGAGGAAAATAGTGAGAGTCTACAAATGTTAATTTTGTAAAATCTCAACCTCATCTTCATTGATTTGGCGCTGCCTTATTTTTCAAATCGATTTCAGATTTTCAAAATTTGGACTTTCTGAAGGAATTTGTGGTTTTTAGATTTCAAAAATTCTTCCAAATACAGTCGAACTTTCATAACTCGAACTTCTATAACTCCAATTTTTTCGAACTTTTTTAGAAATTCATACGTTTAGATAGCATTTTACATATAAATTACTTCCATAACTCATTTTCCTTAACTCGAAATTTTCCATAACTCGTAGTAAAAATGTGTACAATGGTAAAATTTTACATAGAAAATAATCTCTATAACTCCAATTTTTTTACCGTTGCGTACTTTCCAAAATGTATGGTGCCGGATATTGCTTATCATAAACCGTATGCTGTTTGTTATAGTAAAGGTGCTATATATTAATAAAATTTTAGAGTTCAAACTCATTCTTTCTTCTTACCTCTGCAGTTACAATTGCAAATATGAGTGGTCAGAGAAGAAAACTCAATACGATGACGTTATCTGACAAAGTGAGCTTGATAAGTAAAGTTGACAAAGGTATTAAGAAAGAAAAAAAAGTGATTGCTGAAGACTTTGGGATTCCTCCAAGTACACTTTCTTCAATTAGAAACCGCAATGAAATTCTGAACAAAGCCGAAAATGGTCTAATAATCGACTAATTATCATGAAATGGTGCAACTGAAGACAAAGCTACTTAGGAATTGCGCGGGATAAAAATGCCTGGACCACTTATTAGAGAAAAGGCTTTTTATTTTGCTGAGTGTCTGGGACACACTGATTTCATCGCGAGTGTAGGTTGGCTAGATAAGTTTAAGAAAGGGCATAATATTATTCAAATCGTTGTGTGGTGAAAGTGCAGACGTTATTGAACATGACTGTGGTGAGTGGTGCAACAACATTTTGCCGGAACTTTTAGCATCTTATCATGAAAAAGACATTTTTAACGCGGACGAGACCGGCTTATTTTTTAAATGTTTGTCTAATAAAACGTTAACATCGAAATACGAAAATTGCTTCGGTGGAAAACACAGCAAAGTAACAATCGCCGCCATGGGAGTCAATATGTGTGGTACTGAAAAACTGAAACCGTTGGTGATTGGAAAAGCAAAAAATCCACGATGTTTTAAATGTAAACGTTTTTTACCAGTGACATACAGAAGCAACAAAAAAGCTTGGATGACATGCGCAATTTTCGAAGAATGGCTTTCTAGTTTAGACAAGAAATTCATTGCCGAAAATCGTAAAATATTGCCGTTTGTGGATAACTGACCGCCACAACAAAAAATTACTAAGCACTTTAATTCGATTCGTGTTGTTCTTCTCCCGCCAAACATGATGTCAAAGTTACAACCTATGGACTAAGGAATTATTAACAATATAAAAATGCACTATAGAAGAAGAATTCTGAGAAGAACTATAGTTGCCCTAGAAGACAATCAACCCGAACATAGTACTTGGGATGCTTACTATACTTGGGATGCTTACTATACTTGGGTACTATGGGATGTTGTTACAAACTTGACAAAAGCGTGGGACATCGAGATTCAGCAAGGAACCATAAAATATTGTTTCAGAAAGGCTTGCTTTAAAAAACAAGGCGAAACAAACTGGAGTGAAAAATATGATTCTCTTCTGTTAGAATTGACACATAACAAGTCCGCGTATGACACATATAATCAGCATAACGTGGATAATACAGTGTCTCTTAGCGAAGAGTTTTCTAATGGGCAAGTGCTGAAAAACGCCTTACGAACGAGTTTTTTAATAGTATTTTTCTATTTTGCGCCCTTTGATACATAAGAGGAAATATAGGAAATAAGAGAGAAAATTGTATCGCACTCGGCGAGCCATAACCGCACGCATATGAGTGCTTTTATGAGCCCACAGACGCAAAATAGAAAAAGATTACGAAACGCGAAGATGAAGATGTCTTATCTTACAACGAAACAGTGCCAATTCCACTCATGAACAAAGAAATGCGTAATTATTTGTGTTAGCTCAATTAAGTGTAGCGAATATTTGGGTTCTAAAGACAATCTTCCAGACGAAGTGTACCGCGCATTATCCACTTTGGAGACTTTGTAGATAGAGAACTTTTTAATGGAAAGCAAATAACAATTACTGACTTTGTCAAAAAATAATATATTAATTATAATTAATTTTAATTATATAACATTATATTAATAATGTTTATTTCTTTTTTGTTTATAAATACATACATATTTACTTTGAATAAATTGCATAAAGTGAATTTTATTCATTTTGTAATTAGGTATTTCTCCAACTCAAATTTTCTATAACTACAATTTTGTTTCGTGAACTATGGTAATTCGACTTAGGGAAGTTCGATTGTAGTCACATAGTAAAGAAACTAGTGAGTCTACAAATGATAATTTTGTAAAATCTCAACCTCATCTTCATTGATCTGGGGCTGCCTTATTTTTCAAAACGATTTCCGATTTTCAAAATTTCTACTTTTTGGACAAATTTGTGGTTTTTAGATTTCCAAAATTTTTCCAAATAGTCACACAGTAAAGACATCGCAGGACATCGATATGCGAATTTATACAGCCTCTACGATGTCAAGACCGTACGTAACGCCTACACGTGGCGGCGCTGTTGATGCAAAGTTGCGGCGGATCGAAAAGGGGTTCTCGCTGTCATCTGAGTTCCCCTTGATGAGATACTAGGTAGTGCTCTGCGTGTGGAGAAGGCGACAAAATGAGAAAAAAAAAATGAGAATAGGGACGGACACCCTGACAGAAAACCTGCCGGCCTGGAGGATAGGTGGCAGCCCCGCCACTAGGATAGGATACTGTGGGCTAATCACCTGCATATCTGACTAAACTGATTAATGAAACTTACACGAAACATACCGGACGGAAATATACGATGACGATATTTGGCATGAAATCAAGGACTAGAATTGGATACTGGAATGTTAGGACGCTACTGGAACCCTCAAAACTAGCGCAGGCACACAAAGAGATGTACACTTATAACTAGAGGTCGGACTTTAAGGTCGCAAAAACTATCAGAAAAGGTAGGCAAAAAGGCAAATAAATTAATGAAAAAAGGCTTTAAAGTTACAGTTTTAGGTCGCTAAAAAGGCCATTACTTACTCAAAATTTTATTTATAAATTTTAATTTTTGTTGGAATCTTGGTCAATGTTTAATACTCTTAGTCTTTTTTACAAGGTTTCGTCCATTATTTTCAGACTTCTCCAAAAAAGCTACAACATTAAGAAGCTACAACATTACATTATCTTCCACTTTCCGAATTATTTCTATAAAATTAAATTCACCGTCTTCCATATCTTCCGTCAGCCGTTGACGACGGTCAGATAATATGGTCTTGTAGGTGGAAAATGACCTCTCCACATCGCACGATGTTAGTGGTGCAAATTTATAATTTGGGATGTTTGATATGGTCAATTTTTCTGGCATTTCAGCATTTTCGCCAGCCAATAATTTTGAAATATTATTCAGAAAAGCAAATCCAGTGTTTTTATTTATTACTTTTGTCAATTTTTCGTATGCTTTTCGACCCACTTGTCCTGGGGTTGACATCAGGGACTCCGTTACATTATTGATAATGCCAATTGTTTCCACCAAAGGTGAGGTATTTGATTCAAGTAGCTTTATACCATCAACAAGAATTTTGAAATTACTCTTGATATAAATTAAATCGTTTTTGATGTTCGGTTTCGCAAAGTACATTTTTGCATCTTTTATAGCCCTAGCCGCATCAGAATCAAAATCTTGTATTACCTTAAACATTTGAAATTTACTAGTAGGAATATTTGCAACAAATAGAGAATCAAGTCTTTACCTGTTTAATTGATTCAAAATTGTCGCAATTAAAGAAGGCAGCTTTCAGCCAAGTGCCCCATCGTGTTATTATTGGCTCAGGAGGCAGCGGTAGGCCATGTAAATGGTCTCTATATACTTGATTTCTTAACGGATATTTGAGAAATACCTTTTTTGTGCTGGCAATTAGTCCGTTTACGTTTTCATATTCGTTACGTAATACTTACCAAATGCAAATTACATACCAAATGCAATGCGTGAGCTAAGCAAGTGACATGTATAAGATTTGGGTAAAAAATCTTCAAACTTACAGCAGATTTCACCATATATGCAGCTGCATCTGAATAATATTAATTTAACTTTATCATGCTGGATACCATTTAGCCATAATAATGCTAAAAAAATGTAGGTAACTACCTGTAGACAAAATTTTTGATTCGTACCTACTTAAATTATCGTTAATAAAACGTGATATAGTAGCATGATTTGCTTTTTCTAAAATTTTGCAGGCCAATAAATGAGCTTTTGAAGGGCCTTCATCGGTTTTCCTACTATCAAATTTGCAACATATCGTCCCATGGCATCAGTTGCTTCGTCTACGCATATATATATATATATATATATATATATATATATATATATATATATATATATATATATATATATATATATATATATATATCATGGAGACCAATATATAATAATATGGAGATAAATAATATGGAGACGTATGTTTTCAATAGACTAAAATTTTAAAATATTTATAATTTTTTTTATATTAGGAGCAATTTTGTCTTTTTTAAACTTTAAAGGTACCTACAGTTAAAAAACACAGAATTGTCCCTAACAGCAGATAATTTAATTTCATTAAAGTAGAAATCAAGATTTATGTAAGTATCCTATGATTTAGGTTTTCAAGGATTGGCTGAGAAAATTAAAGAGTGGAGGGAATAGTTGGTTGCGTAAGTTTCGCGGTATTTTAACAAAAGAAAGGGGATGATCAAACAAATCGGTCTGTGCACCGCTAAAAGCAAAAAAAAAACAATTTCGTCTGGTGAAGGTAGGATGGCTTCTCAAAGACTGGTCACAAATCTAATTTATGATGAATAGACCTAAATTGCATAAGAAAATGCCAAGAATACAAAATAGACACAGAAATAGACAAATATAGGTAAAAATAAACGAAAATAGGCAAAATACCTAGTAAAATAGGTGATAAAAAAAAAATAGTACAAAAAAGGCAAAAAAAGGCAAAATCAAATAGGGCTCTAATGATTCAGAATTTACTAAAACAAATTTGTGTATTATTAGAAAGTCGATGCCTGAAAAACTGACGATAGGTGTTTTCCCTAAAATCCGATCTCTACTTATAACATTAGCATTCTGGGTTTAAGCGAGGTACGCTGGTCGGACAGTGGGGAGCATACTTTACAGGACGGCTGTACTTTTATATACTCTGGCAAGCCGGCGGGTGAGGCTCGCTCTAGTGGGGTTGGAATATTACTAGATAAACAAACAAGAAGAAGCTTACTCACCTGGAACCCTATCTCAGATAGGCTAATCTCTATTCGTCTGAAACCCCAGGTCAGAAACGTCTCCCTGATACAATGCTACGCTCCAACTGAAGCAGTGGATGAGGCAGTTAAAGACGCATTCTATGGACAACTACATACGACCATACGGGGCATTCCAAAAGGCGATGTGACTATAATCACTGGCGATCTCAATGCCAAGATCGGATCTGACAACACGGGATACGAAGACATCAAGGGTAAGCATGCCCTGGGAGTGATTAATGACAATGGTGAACGATTTATGGACACGATTTATGCAGATCCTTCAATCTGATTGTGGGCGGGTCACTGTTCTCTCATAAGGACTGCCATAAAGCAACCTGGGTTTCCCCCGATGGGCTCACTCAAAATCAAATTGATCACATTGCCTTTAGTAAAACCTGGCGAGGATCCCTGCTGGATGTTAGAACCCGACGAGGAGCAGACATTTATAGTGACCACCACCTGGTAATTGCGAAAGTGCGCATGAAAGTTGCCCTAACTCATAGCAAACTCCAAAATGCCCCCAAAAAGTTCAATTTAGGCAATCTGGCCAATCTTTCTGCTAAATCACGTTTTATAGAGTCCCTAAGAAGTGGCTACCTAAACTCGTTGCATCACGAGGAAGACAACTTAGATATGAAATGGAACAGAGTCAAAGAATTATATATAAAGGCTGGTGAAGACTCCCTGGGATATATGTCCAAAAACCAACGAAAGTCCTGGCTATCTGCAACTACATGGGACCCCATTAAAGCTAGGAAAGAAACCAAAGCCAGGTTAAATAAAGCAAAAACAACCGAGGAAAAACAACAATTAGGTCAGCTAATGTACACACATGACAGAATGGTAAAGAACAGCGCCAGAAAAGACAAGAGGGCATGGGCTCAAGGCCTTGCCGAACAAGCCCAAACAGCCCGTGAATGTCACAATATGCGTGCTCTATACCAGATCACCAGGCGCCTAGCCAATAAATCAATTTTGGATGACACGCCCATCAAAAGCAAAAGCGGAGAATTACTAGTTACGGACAAAGCACAACTAATACGGTGGAAGGAGCACTTCCAAGAAGTCCTAAATAACCCATCGCCTGACAACTCCATCACTGATGAAAACTCCGTCCCTCCCATTCTAAGAATGAATACCAATCCTCCAAACATCAAGGATATTAAAAATGCAATTTTGAAGCTAAAGGACGGAAAGGCAACGGGTTCAGATGGTCTACCCGCAGAAATATTAAAAGCCCATGCTGAAACATTAGCAAAATTATTATACCCAATTATTAAGCAAATATGGGAAATGGAATACGTTCCGAAAGAGTGGAGGGATGGGGTAATTGTCAAACTCCATAAAAAGGGAGACAAAAAGATCTGCAACAACTATAGGGGTCTTACTCTTCTCAACACAGCCAGTAAGGTGCTCACATTAACAATCCTCCATCGACTGACAGAATCACTCGAACCTACAATTAGGAGCGAACAAGCCGGTTTTAGGCCTAGAAAATCATGTATCGACCAGATCAACTCGCTCCGAATTATTATTGAGCAGTCCGTGGAATGGCGCTCTCCACTTTACATGCTTTTTGTGGATTTCGAGAAAGCTTTCGACTCTGTTAGCCGCAACGCCATCTGGAAAGTCCTATCATAGAACGGCGTCCCTCAAAAGATTGTTAACATCATCCGGGCATTGTACGCGAACAGCTCTAGCCGTATCAAACACAAAGGCAAACTAAGTGACGAATTTGCTGTCTCCTCGGGGGTCAAACAAGGTTGTGCATTATCGCCTTTCCTATTTATAATCGTCATGGACCACATAATGACTGCAGTTAACGAGCGTCCCCGCGGCATCAGATGGCGTCTGAACTCCCGGTTGGAAGACCTGGATTTTTACCAAGATATGCAGGAAAAACTAAACCTACTGGACTATAACGCGGCGTTCACTGGCCTCAAAATAAACATCTCTAAGACCAAGGAAATGCGTATCAATGCTCGTAATAACACCCCGCTCTCTTTAAATAACATCCCAATCGATAATACTGTCAACTTTTGCTACCTGGGCAGCCAGATTACTCCAGACGGAGGAGCTTCAGAGGATGTCAAAATACGAATTCGTAAAGCAGGATACGCATTTGCTCTATTGAATAATTTCTGGAATAACCCATGCATCAAAAGAAGTACCAAAATCAAGGTCTTTAACAGCAACGTCAAATCAGTTCTTTTGTATGCCTGCGAAACCTGGAAAGACACTAGCGGTTACTCCCAAGATTCAGACCTTTGTCAACAAGTGCCTGCGGCGCATTCTTGGCATACGCTGGCCGGAGGTTGTCTCAAATGTTACTCTATGGAGGTTAACAGGTCAACAATCAATTGCCAAGGAGATCAAGAGGCGCAAATGGAGTTGGATAGGCCACACGCTAAGGAAACCCAGCTCAGATATCTCCAGGGAAGCATTAGAGTGGAACCCTCAAGGCCAACGCAGGGTAGGTAGACCTCGCTCTACCTGGAAACGCACAGTGGATAGCGAAGTCAGGAGAAATGGAAAGTCCTGGAATGAGGTCAAGTGCTTGGCGTCGAACAGCACAAGATGGAGATGTTTCGTGGAGGCCCTTTGCTCCTCCTTGGAGCCATAGGAATCAATATATACACAGTAAAGAAACTAGTGACAGTCTAAACTGTTAATTTTGTAAAATCTCAAGTTCATCTTCATTGATCTGTGGCTGTCTTATTTTTTTAAATATTAACAAAACGGTAATAGGTTATCAAAATTTGGACTTTTTGGAGTAATTTGTGGTTCTTAAATTTCCAAAATTCCTTCAAATAGTTGCACAGTCTGGAAAATAGTGATAGTCTACAAACAGTGGCGGACTAGGTATAAGTGGGCCCTAGGCAACATTGTAATTCCGGGCCAATTTTTCAGTCATGACACATACTTTGCGTTTGGTAGTTGGGTTTTAAAGCATATAGTTTGTGGTTCTCAATCACAACTCACATAAGATACAATACGTTCAGGAGACACTGATTTTAAATAGCTACGTTTGTCTTTTTAAACACTTGCATAGTAGAGGCTCGATCATATTTACACACATCGACACTCGCGGGCGTGGATGCTTAAGCGCGGGTACGCTCGTCCACACTTATCGACTAAACACGGGAACGTTCGAACTTTATCAATTAATTCTTCCGCATAATTTGGATACGTTTATCAATAATTGTGAATATCACGTTTCCACGTTAAATAAAAATTAATTATAAAAATGAAAGGCCTAATTTTCGGGCCCCAAAAATTACGGGCCCTAGGCACGTGCCTAGGCCTTAGTCCGCCCCTGTCTACAAATGTTAATTTTGTAAAATTTCAACCTCATCTTCATTGATATGTCGTTTCCTTATTTTTAAAAATATTAACAAATTGGTTTTATATTTTCAAAATTTGGACTTTTTGGAAAAATTTGTGGTTTTTCGCTTTCCAAAATTCTTCCAAATAGTCGCGCAGTGAGGAAAGTAGTGAGAATCTACAACTGTTAATTTTGTAAAATCTCAACCTCATCTTCATTGATCTGGTGCAGCCTTATTTTTCAAAACAATTTCAGATTTAAAAAATTTTGACTTTTTGGAGAAATTTGTGGTTCTTAGATTTTCAAAATTCTTCCAAATAGTCACACAGTAAAGAATCTAGTGAGAGTCTACAACTGTTAATTTTGTAAAATCTCAACCTCATCTTCATTGATCTGTGGCTGTCTTATTTTCTTAAATATTAACAAAACGGTAATAGATTATCAAAATTTGGACTTTTTGGAGTAATTTGTGGTTCTTAGATTTCCAAAATTCCTTCAAATAGTTACACAGTCAGGAAAATAGTGATAGTCTACAAATGTTAATTTTATAAAATTTCAACCTCATCTTCATTGATATGTCGTTTCTTTATTTTTAAAAATATTAACAAATTGGTTTTAATATCATGTTTTTTAGTTATATAAAAATTGATTATAAAAATGAAAGGCCTAATTTTCGGGCTCCAAAAATTACGGGCCCTAGACACGTGCCTAGGCCTTAGTCCACCCCTGTCTACAAATTTTAATTTTGTAAAATTTCAACCTCATCTTCATTGATATGTCGTTTCCATAGCTGGGCATTAATTCGTTAATCCGTTAATCGTTAATTAACGAAGTTAATATTTTGATTAACGGATTAACTTTTACGTTAACTTTTAAAAATGTTAACGGACACGTTAACTTCCGTTAAAATCAGTCAGTTATAAGTCCGATAATCGTTAATCCAATGGGTACCTACTATTTACCGCACGGCCAAACTGCGAAGAGATTTGTTTCGTTTGATCATTTCATTACTTACAATTAGCGCCGCGCCGGTACTTAGAGTGACGAGTGTTTTGTTTGTTGTTATTATTTATTATAATTATTACTGTCAGTCATCATTTGCGTGTTGATAAAAAAGAGTGCAGTTAGATAGAAAAAGTGTACTGTGCAGTGCAGTAATTAAAACCATATCAAGGAAGTTGGAAGACATGGAATCGGGTTCCAGTGGTCCTGATGACGAGAATCCATGGCCACATTTGACTGAGTATGTGGAATTTGTATCCACATCGGGCCAGCAAATACTTTTTGCGTGTAAGCGATGCTTGCCGAAAGACACTAAAATAAAAGTTGTATGCAAAGTTGCATGTATCAAGCCTGAATAATTTGAAACAACAAATATTACTGGTTTAATTTTATTGTAGGACTACTACGGATAATGGCAGTAACTTTGTAAAGGCATTTGTGCAATTCGGCTCGGAGATCGACATATTTCCAGAGTTGCCACCATGTGATTTAGAGTCTGAGTCTGATGCCGATATTGACAACCTTTTAAATCCAAACTCAGAAGAAGATGATGACTTAGAATTTATTTCAGTAGAAAACATACTGAATGCTCCTGATCGTCTCCAGTGCAATGAAATCAATGAACAGATATTAGAAATAGAAAATTTTAATATTAATACTTTGCCAGCTCAGTGCTGGTGCGAGTGGTGTAGTGGTGACGCTCGTGGCCTCATGTTAGAGCGCTAACTGACAGGTATAGAGGTCCGAGTTCTATCCCCAGCGCCGGCCGCATTTGTTCCAGAAGACAAATGTGTAAAATGGCTATTAGCGCAATTTACAATAACAACAGGTTTCTGGGCCTAAGTGAATGTGAAAGAATACAATAGGCTACCAATAGGCCGACGTGTTCGAAGGGTCGGCAAACCCGGTATTCACATCGAACCAAACTTTTAAAAATAAAAAAAAAATAAAAAATTGCCAGCTCACATGAGATGTGCTGCACATACGTTCAATTTGGTCGCTAGCAAAGACGCAGATGCTGCTCTACAAATAAATGTTTTCAAGACTCCGTACAGAAACGCCTTAGCCAAGGCACGCACTCTCTGGAATCAGCAATCACGTAGTACGGTAGCAGCAGATAGCATTCACGCTGAATTAGGCAGACGACTTGTCCTTCCAAATACGACGAGGTGGAACTCTCTGTATGATGCTATTGTCGTTCTCAACGATATATTGGAAACAAAAAAGCCTTCTCTTCACAGGATTATGACTCAACTAAAAATTCCAACTTTCAATGACTAAGATGTGACTGTAATGAAGGAGTACGCAAAGGTAAATTTATATGTGTATATAGTTTAAATTAACGTATTAGTAAAGTTATTTTCTTTCCACATCATATCAATACTTATATTAAATACTTATTTACAGGTTATGGCACCTGTCTCGAATGCCCTCGATCGTATCCAAGGAGAAGCTCAAGCATATCTCGGATCACTAATATATACCGACGATTGCAGCAACTGTCTATCAATTAAAAAATATTAAACCTAAGGGCCTAGTAAATTGCACAGCTTTAGCCAATGCCTTATTAAATGGCATAGAGAAAAGGTTTGGACCACTCCTGAATGATGAACAGTGCCAACTTGCCGCGGCATTTCACCCAAAGTTCAGATTTATATGGCTGGAAACGTATGACAGCAGTAGAGTGGATGCAGCAAAAAAGTGCATGGAAAAAAAGGTAGAAGATGCCATACGACAAGAAGCAGAGGAAAATTCGAAAGATATTTTAAGTGGCGGAGGGAGCAATGCGAGTGACAATGATGATGACGAAGAAGACTTTTTTAATTCTGTCACTCAGTCTATAGAAGAACCAAAGAGCTCCAACTCTTTAAAGAGTAAAGCGTAAAGTCTCGTTTAAATGTGGCTGGACATGAAATCAAAAGACTCGTTCAACGATGCTGCATTCCTCGGAGAACAGATATTCATAAATCTATTCATCAAACACAATACTGCTGTACCCTCAAGCGCTGCAGTTGAACGTCTGTTTTCCACGGATAAAGACATTTTAACACCAAAGCGAGCCTCGTTTTCAGACGAGAACTTCAATATGTTAATGTTCATGAAGGGGAATATGCACCTTATGCCCGGCGATTAAATTACACATTTGAATTAAACAAGTATTTTGTTTTCTTCCTAACTTCCAGAACATAAACCAACAGGTTTTATAAGTGTGAACAAAAAAATTGTAAAAATGTGTGTAAAATTGCATTTTTAAATCGTTGCGTTAGTGATAGCGCAACGATATAAAAATGCAATTTTACACATATTAACGGATTAACGATTAACGTTAACTTGCGTTAATTCTTGCGAAATGTAACGCTTTAACGTTTAACAAAGCTAACTTTTTTTGTAGCGGATTAACGATTAACGAAGTTAAGTATCTTCATTGATCTGTGGCTGTCTTATTTTTCAAAATATTAACAAATTGGTTTTAGATTTTCAAAATTTGGACCTTTTGGAGAAATCTGTGGTTTTTAGATTCTCAAAATTCCTCCAAATAGTCACATAGTGAGGAAAATAGTTAGAGTTTACAAATGTTGATTTTGCAAAATTTCAACCTCATCTTCATTGATCTGTCGCTGCCTTGTTTCTCAAAATACTAACAAATAGGGATGCAATCCGGTGTCATTTTCAATCTGGCCAGATTGATGGAATTAAATCTAATATAATTAACTTTACTTAATCTACTGAGATCACAACCATTAGGTATTTGAGCACGCTAACAAGTCTTATTCTTATATTTATGACAGACATCATGATGAATCTTACTAATGAAATATAATATGTATTCAAATCGTCAAAGTCTATTTAGTTTAATCAACTTACTTTAAATACTGTATCTGCCGGTGCATAAGGCGCACCCTAAAATTCAACCTACTTTTTGTGTGCAATAACGAGGACCTATATTTTAGAGGCAATTTTTTTTATAAAAATGTGCATTTAAATAACAAAGGTTTTATAAACTCGTGCGAGTTATACACGAGCAAATACGCAAATTATTTTAAGTATACATTATTTATCACAAAATGAATTTTGGTTTTGAAAAAACCATGTGGCGCCATGGGCACAACTCAATTAAAGTAGCTACTCATGGAACAGTACAATTATTTTACGAAAAATTAGCATCACTGGATCCGGTATATTGGTACCGGATCCGGTAAATGTATAGTGACGCCTGATCCGCTGGATTACCGGATCCAGTTTTCCAGATTGCAATCCCAATGCAACATATTAATAAAGTGTTACACAAATAAATTCGATTTAAATTGTAATTTACTGAACAAATTAAGTTTTTATTTTACCTGGTCTAGTAGTTAAATCAAATTCAACAATTTCTTCCAACAATGAATTTTGTGGCCTAGAATCAGCAGTAATTTCACCCTTCAATTGCCAAGGCTTATCACCAATAGCAGCTTCTTCAATGTAACCAATTTTCTTTCTTAATCTCTCCTCTCTTAATTCTAATGATGATTTTACATTATTACTTTCATTTCCTTCCTTTATATCCTCTTGAACATCATCCTCATCATCTTCTCCCTCCTCCTCCTCATTTTTCTCATGTTGTTCAAAAAATTTATTCCTCTGAACTTTACTTTTGGGTTTATCACTATTATCAAGCTCAAAGAAATCCTTATATTTAGGATTCTTTTTCTGCCCCCTTTCTTTCTCATTGCTTTCCATATCATCCGAATCATCTTTAAAAAGATCAATCTCATCATCATCCACCAATTCCTCATCTTCATCAGATTCTGTGTCATTTCCAGAATCTGGTTCTTTATCATTCATTTTCTTTTCTTCGGAATTTAAAAATGCTTCCATTTCATCTAATTTGAAAAACTTATCTTCAACAACAGAAGTTTTTGATTTACTTTTCTTTTCATCAATATTTTTATGTTGTTCTTCTTGTAAATCATCTGAGTTTAAAGATAACTCATCATCTTCATCTAACTGTAACGGTCTTTCATCATCTTCGTCATCATCACTGCTATCATCCGAAGCTTTTTGTACTTCTTCTTCTTCTGTTGCTTCATTTTCAATGTGTGATTTAAGTTCGGAAAAGAGGAGTTTGTCTTTAGCAACAACAAGTTTGCTCACATTTCGTAATGATCTTGTTAAAAATCCATCATTTTGTAGTTCCATTTGTTGCCAGATTTGTTCTAGATCAAAATCTTTAACGATTAATTCAGGTAGTGCTTGGGATTTGATTTGATCAGATTCTTCTGTTTTCGTGAAATCATAGTTTTTCTTTAATAAACCCTTGATTTGTTTGGAATTTGAATTATCAACACTAAAAGCAGGTAGTTTTTATTAAGAAAAAGCGTGTTGTTTGTAAGTTTACCTTAGGAAAGTTTCCGGTTTTTGAGAAACTTTTCCAAATTCGTCTAAAACATTTTCTAAATAATCCATGGTGTTATGAATCTTTCATGAACTTATTGTAAAAATAACATGTGGATTAATATAAACAATTTATAGGTTATGCTTTTGTAATGGTTTTTTATTGACACTTGACAGCAAAGCAGCACCACCAACTAGAAAAAAAAATATTAAAGAAAAACAAATAATAAATATATAGAAACTTTTCTAATAATAATATATGAAAGATTTTCTATTGATATAACTATACATAAACATAAACTATAAAACTCTATTTATCTTCATTTATCAAGACTTAATTTTATAATAATGGCATAAATAAGACTACAAAATCAGCCAGGGCTACCAACAATCTGTAATCAAAACTATCAATTCAAAAATATGAATGTTTTTATTTACCATTACGTTAAAAACTATTGCTTGAGAAATATGGATTCTAAAATTAAAATTACATTAACATTTCTAATGTCCTATATTATCTACAATCACAATGTAAATTAAATGCTATAATTACTTATCATTGTAGAAAGTTCAGTACACCTTTATATATACGTATATATTATATTAAATAATTTGTAATTATTTACGAAATTATCAAAATTTAAATAATAATATTTTCGTTTATTTTATTTTGTTTTAACTTGTATGTTGATAACATAATTATTATGAAAGAGGAATTGTGCAATAGGTTGTGAAGCAGAACATTGATTATGGGGACGATCGGAACGCTATTGGTGGAAACCGTATTGAAATCTGGAATTTCAAGTTTGTACTTTCACCAGAGCTACCGTTCTTTAGTCGTGTCTCCTTCTTTGTTAACTGCGTTAAAGCAAAAGAAAATGGTAAGATTTTTTTAATTATAACCTATAATCTGACAATTTGTTAATAAATTTGAATTATTTTTACGAGTAGCCAATCTATTTCGTTTTTCAAAATGTTATTTTACTGAAATATGTTTTTATTACACTCTTGGATTGTTTATAACTTTTCTATTCATAAAGTTTTTCATTTACATACCTGTTGCTATAATAAAGCAACAAGTATGTTCTACTGTTGCCAAAATTATAGGATTTTAATAATATTTCTATTTCATCTTTTGAAGGACAAGTCACAAGACTATACAGACAAGACTAGGCAGAGAAGACTAGACAGGCAAGGCTAGACAGAGAGTATTTGGTAGACAAGATTACATGACGTGCAAGACTAGACACACATAGCAGGCAGAGAAGGATAAACAAGACGAAACAGACAATAAGACTAGTCATAGAGTAAGGCGATACAGTCAAGGTACTAGAATGACTGTATATATATTTTTTAAATTACCTAATTTATTGGCATTTTAAATAATAAAATTCATCAATAGAATTGTACCACCTAATTACTACAAAAGTATAAACTTAAATAGAAACTCAAAACTGCCCTGAAAAAAACTAGAATGACTTTTATAATCTGCCTACACTGTTTCCTGTTTGCTCTTACCATCCTCTTATCAGTCTCAGCAATTCCAAACCCTTTCCCCTTTCATCCATATATTCCTTCCACTTCTTCCCTTCATCCTCTCTCCTTCATTCCATTCACTTGTGTCTTGTACACACTTCCATCCAATGCTCCCACATATCTTCTGATGTCTCACAAACACTGCACTTTCTATGCTCCTCATTCATACAGCTCCTCACTCCCACACCTATATCTTTCTAACATGACTTGAGCACCAGTCTCTTGGTTTGCGCTTAAATAGGCTGGTAAACGCCCATGTACCTGTATCCTTACATACTCTTTATGGAATTTACTGCTTTCTATTTTGCTTTGCCACTCCTGTAGATCCACTTCTTGTAAATGTTCCACCAAACTTTTAGCCCACTGCCCCCATTTCTGCTTTAGCCTTTCTAGCCCCACAGTAGATAAACCATCTCTTTCATATAAATTCTTCTTGTTCCTGCCCCATTCACACCCCTTCTTACCGCCTTCTTCCACTCAATTTACCATTCTAAACATTTCTTTTATTAACCTTTCGTCCCCCCTATTGCTCACCTTGCATTCAAATGTTATGATCTTCCTCGCCGCCAATACAGTTGCCCCTTGCTCGCATTCACCTCCTGGAGGATGATGTAACCTGGTGTCGACTTGTCAAGCTTCAGGTTTTTTTTGAAAAATTTTAACTGAAACTCTCCCTATCCCGTCCTCCTCCCAGCCGCTCTGAAGTTTCCTTCGCAATTATTCTTCCAACTGCTTCAGATTCGCCCCGCCGCGAAGGTCAAGATCCCGAGTAGGGAAACAAAATTGTTCGTGATTTTATTTAACCACTTTGTCGGCGAAACTAATCGGTATATCCATTCCAAATTACAGCTTTATATTTCTAATAGTCTCTAAGCTAAACTGCGGACGGTAGGACGGACATGTTGAAACTGTAAGGGTTCGTTGTTGATAACAACGGAACCCTAAAAAGGGTACAACCGGATCATCGAAAATTATAGACCTATAAGCTTATTATCACACTTATATAAATTGTTCACTAAAGGTAGGCGTCCACGGTTCCGCATCGTACGTATCGGACGCATCGCATCAAACGGATCGCAATATTCTTTCTATAGAAAGTAATACAAGTGCGTCCACTGTTCCGCATCGTCCGGATCGCACGAATCGACCCGTCGCACAGTGGGATAAAATCCCAAAAAACTGGCCATAACTAGGTTTCATTCTATCCACACCAAATTTCGTATGGAAGGGTTTTTTGGGTCGCGGATTACGAATTTGAATTCCATTTTTCCAAAAACAAAATGGCGGATCCAATATGGCGAACATTTTCTTTAGAAAATGTTTCCATAGCGCGAAAATTTGACAGGAATGAGATTTTTGGGGCACTGATTACGAATCTAAGTTTTATTTTTCCAAAAACAAAATGGCGGATCCAATATGGCGAACATTTTGCTGAGAAAATGTTTTCATATCTTGTCAATTTGATAGTCCACATCCAATAATTAGCGATAATGCCTCGATATCAGAAAGTTGTTGTTCTGGGACAAATTTTAGAGATTTTCTATATTTGGAAGCTTTTGATGGACTGCCATGCGTGATGTCAGGTAAAACCTGTGCCGCAGCCGATTTTCCCTCTGCTGTCAAACTAATTCGCGTTGCATATGCCAGTTTTGCGCTGCTCCTATCTTTTCGAATGTCCTCTGTCCTTCTGCGTTCTTCGTTGCGAGAAACTTTCTTCCACTTCACGTGCATTTCTCTCACATTTATGCGTAAAATAGTTTTGTTTTTTTCAGTCAACTCAAAATTGTATTTCAATTTATTACTCAATTCTCTTTCCACGGTAATATATATTTCACTTATTTTGTCACCAAAACGACACCAACGAGCAAATAAGATCCCGCCTCGAGAAAATACCTTTGTCACTTGAATCTGAAATAAAAAAGTTAATATATTAAAATAAAAAAACTGACTGCAAAGAAATTGTTTCAAAAATAAAAACTGAACTAAAAAAAAATTCGTGCCCAAAAAAATTTCTTCCCCTATTTTCACCCTTAGGGGTGGCACTATTTTCTTCAAATTTAAATGGGACCAATCGTGAAGTATACCCTAAGTACATAAAATTTATCGGTTATTTAGTCGGTGCATTATAAAATATAAATGTGAGAATTTCTCAATTTCATAAATGATTTGGTAAAAAATTATACTGAAGACAAAGTAGCAGCTAGTAGCAGCCAATTCTTGATTTTCTCAAACAATAAATGTCTAATAAAGCAAACCTGAGCAAATTTAGAGCACTCATTTGCCCTCATTTTTTTGTATCTTTCCATAAACTTGAATCTTCGAGTTCAAAACGTTGTAGTTTTTGCTATGAATTATTTTTAAATACTTGCTACACAATAACAATCTATTTACAGCCAATGATGTATTTAAATTCTACACACCTTTCTGTGCTTCAGCCATTTTGCAAAAATAAATTCGAAATTTTTTTCACCGTTTAATACACAATCAAAGTTTCACGTATTTTCACTAACTGTTACGCGCACGATTCTACACACTCAACTGCTTCGTTTGGTATGAAAGTTTGGGTTGGTTTTCAATTCCTGGTTCTTTTAGTTCCTGGAATCCGATGGTCCCAAGGGTTCTCTAATGAGTGGCATTCTTGGAATCGTATTAAAAAAATATTATTTTTCGGGTTTTTGGCCAGTTTTTTGGGATTTTATCCCACTGTGCGTCGGCAATGTGCGTTGGCAACTTTTCCGATGCATGCGATGACGTCATACGGCTAGTAGTTACGTCAGCAAATCCGATCGCTGCCGATACTGTGGACGCACTGTACAAAAATAATGCGATGCGCCCGATACGTACGATGCGGAATTGTGAACCAACAAACTGGAGCAATACCATCCAGTCAAGCAAGCAGGGTTCCGAAAACATTTTAGTACAATTGACCATCTACACATCATACGCACCCTCATCGAAAAATGCAATGAATACAACGTGTCCTTACATTTGGCGTTTATTGATTATCACAAAGCGTTCGAATCCGTGGATACATGAGCAATTCTATGAGCGCTGGAAAATGCTAGAATAAGGCCTAGGCTTGATTTTGTGAGTCAAGTAAGCTAATACAAACCTCTTCGTACGCTAATACCAATCCGCATTCAAGATCTACAAAAGTACAACTTCCCGTCCTACAATAGCAGATCGAGAACAGACTGGACCGTGCCATAGGCTATTAAAAGTTGCAAAAAGTTCGCAACTGGCAAATTTATTGCAAAAAAACGAAAATGGCATTTTGTGTCCTAGCTGTGAGGTGCTTGCAATTTTTTCAGAAATTTTTAAACGTTGTCCTTCCGCCGAAATTTGCCGTCATTCTGAAACCACATTTGCACGTTTGGCTTTGCACGGTGCGCCCCCCAGACTCCAGCGGATGGTCGCCCATTTTTAGCGCGTCATATTTTATCCGGTTTTCAACTTTAGCAACTTTTTCCGCGGCAATTCGCAAATTTCAACTCTTTTCTGCAATTATTGTATATTTCGCTTCTTCGCAGGCTGCGGTTAACCGTTCCGGGACAAACCGTTTTTAAGGAGGATTTTTTTAGCAAACCTCTGTCCGCGTTCTTCATTTAAACCCATATAAATTGAAAAACCAAATTCAAAGAAGGTTAAAAAATCGCTTTTTACTTTTGTGACTAAACCGAAGGATTTTACAAAATTTGCAGATTATTTTTTTAGACACCGACGTCCTACATACGGAGATCCCGGTTATGATTTTTTATTTTGAGGCGTTAGTTGACGAGATATTTGCAAAAAATCTTTAAAGACAAAATAATTCCACACGCCGCCCTAATTTGAATGCTCCGTTTCAAATTTTGTCAGTGGATACTCCTCCTGATGGATACCCATTTTCAGTAAAACTTTAATTGAGATCATTCAAGGGTTAATCATTTTTTTTGCTAGTTTTGGAAATTTTTAAATTTTCAAGATCGGTTTTGATCGGAATTCGTGATTAACATGTTGTGGATTTGTTAAAAAAAATATTTATGTAAGTTACATATTACGTGGCACAATGAAGTTAGACATATTTGTAGAGAATTAGTCAGTCTATGATATCGCTTAGTTAGTTTTCCAATATAATTTACACAGAATCACAGCACAGAAGGCAACACATTCAAATAACTATAGTTTGGAAACCGCAACAGATATATTGTAAAATCTTTCAGTTCTTGATAGGGCATACATTTATCTATTGAAATTGTCATTTTGGAATCTTCGTAGCCGATAGCCTTGACACAGGATTTAAAAACAAAATTATATTTGTGTTGAAATTCTTCAAGTATCTTTTCTGTCTAACTTTCTGAACTCACTTGCAGTTTTTTCCCGTGACCGATTATAATAGCGTAGTGTGTGCTTCTCTAGCGGTTTCGCGGTTATAGCGGCTAACCGCCCGCTGGAAAAAACCGTAGTACGACCTCGGTCTACACTCGAGATATATCAACATATATACGAAAATATTATAAATATATATATACGAAACTGCTACGATCCAAGTAAGAATCGAAAAAGACATGATTACGGATAAAATTCCAGTCAACCGAGGTGTTCGCCAAGGGGACACTATATTACCCAAATTGCTTACCACGGCACTCGTAGAGGTTTTTAAAAACCTCAACATCGACGGAACCCGCGTAAATGACCTACGCTTTGCAGACGACATTATTCTGAGCGACATAAGGGACATGATATCATTTCAACTCCACCAATCATCAACAAAGATAAGGCTAACAATGAACCTGGGAAAAACCAAAATTATTAGCAGAAACCACATCCAAATAACCGTAGATAACCAGACAAAAAACCAATCGGCGGAAATTTCAAGAAGGGTAGGATTAAGCTGGGCCGCGTTCGGCAAGTTGGTATTCATAATAAAAAACCCAATGATCCTAGAAATCTCAAGCGGAAGGTGTACCACTCATGCGTCCTGCCAGTAGCAACATAGTTTAGAAATAACGTTGTTTAGAAACCATGGTACTAACACAAGAATGCCTAAATAAACTCAAAACAACCCAGAGGGCTATGGAACGCTCTATGTCTATGCTAGGAGTTGGCTCGAGAGACAGAATAGAAAACAATAGAATATATACGGATAAGATCGGAGGTTACCGATATTGCTCAATGTGTCGGTATACTCAAGTGGCGATGGCCTGGCCATGTGGCGACAGGTCTCCGATAGGTACGTTATATAATTACGCAATCCGGCCCTCCGGGATACCAAAACGAGCACAGGCAGACCCCAAAAGCTATGGCGGGATGACAACCGCCGGTTTCGAACTAGATACAGAAAGCTCAAGAAAATACGGTGTGGAAAGAATTGGAAAAGGACTTCATTCAGGATTGGATGGACCTAGGCTGAAAGAAGAAGAAGACAAGAAGACTCCTATAAACAAGAGTAGACAGATGTGACTAGCCACACAGGATGAGGTAGATAAACTGGACAAAAAGGTGCTAAAGTTAATAAAGTAGTCCAGATATCAATCTGGGCTAGATAGGACTAATAATTTGAAAAAATATATTGAGAGCAAAAGCAAACTGACCCCAACACATATAAAACTGAGCAATTTGCCAATTTCTGTTGCAAATAGATAATATAAAAATATTCCATGCAAGAACTCCTTTTATACTGACAACTAATTTTGATTAGGAAAATGTGGGGAGTGGGAAATGTGGGTTAATTCACTTTTGCTTGATTCATGCGGTAAAATAAAATAGATAGATTTTATACTTCGGTGACTTGTACTGCGACATTTGCAGATTGTACCCCACCCTCTTCCTCTAATCGTTGGTATACTTATAAGTATATACATATGATAAGTATATACATATACTTATCCATTTAGAGCGCCTCTTCTAGTTCTGATTCCTTCAGGAATCTCAGGATCTTAGTGGCATTCAAGAATTTCAAATCCTCCTCGTTCAAGCAGTGGGCCTCAAGGTACATCTGTCTCTTATGGAGGAGTGCTCTGCAGTCCTTGAGCAGATGTATTGGAGTTTCCTCTGCTGAGCTGCAGAATCTGCAGTTGTCATCTACCTCTAGGACTAGGGGCTTGAGACCTAAGTGTACAGTGACCCATCAGGACTGCTAAGCTTTTTCTTAGGAAATTTCAGGCTAGCTTTTGTTCATTTCTGGTTAAAAAATCTCAGCATTATTTGGATTGCCTTAGCCCTGGAAGTTCTTCCCAGGTTATGATCCATTGAGCGAAGCTTGTTTAGTTTTCCCATGCACTCCCATACTTTTGTGGATCTGATGGTGTATGAGGTAATATGGCCTTGATGGCCTCTTGACTATCTGACAGGATAGCAATTTGTATTTTGCGATAGTTCCTGTCGAGGTTAAATAGTGCACATTTTTCAATTGCATGTACCTTGGAAGATTGCTTGGCTAGATTCCCATGGATTTAAACAAGATCCAAAGACTACTGCACCAGTACCTTTCTTATTCTTCAAATCATCTGTATACCACTTGATGGTGTTTTGCTCAATGTGGTATGCTGAAGATTCGTCTCTCCATTTGGCTTTACTGCTACAAATTGCTGTTTAGTTTTTCTCGAAATGGTATTTGCATAACATTCCGTTTTTTGGTACTACCAACTAGGGGATCTTGGCAGCGAAGCTGTTCCGGCCTCTGCTCCCGATTATTTGAAAAATAAAGTATATTAATTCCACAAACGCAACTTCAGAAAAATTGTGACTTATGGTGGCCATACACGATACTCCCTATCGTCAAATCGGCATGACGCTGCAGATTGGATCAAGTAGAACTAACCGTGTGTGGGTGTGAATTGGCATGACAGTTATACTTGACGGAAGATGTATGGCGGTGATGTATACTTGGAATGTGTATGGCGGTCCCGATCGTCAGTTCAGTTGAGTCAAAATTTTTGTCGATGATAAACGTGGTGCGCGCTTTCTCTCAACATGTCTTTTCTTCTTTATTCTTTTCTTTATCACGAGTAAAATGCCCAAGATGGCTAAAACATCGTCGTCCGTCACTGGTGCGCTAAAATATCGTCGTCCGTCACCGGTGACGCTAAAATATCGTCGTCCGCCATTGGTGACGCCATGGCTTCAACTGAACGTCGCTGCCGATTAGACAGTTTAAATTGATCGTGTGTGGTGAATATTGAACGAACTGCAGATTGGATCAAGCCTGCGGCGTCATGCCGATTGATTGATAGGCAGTATCGTGTATGGCCACCATTATTCCGCTTTTGCGCTCAATGCCTCATATTGTAGTAGTAAGACTAGACAAACAATCATTTGACTCATTTTTGAAAAATAGTTTTTTTGTCTATTTTTCTTTCTTGACATTGGTTTTAATGGTACCTGTCTAATATTTGAAAGTAAATGCTTTTAAATAAACATTTATATCAATGTTTGTGCTCGCTAGGAGTAATATTGATGAATATTAAACTATGTAAATGTGTTTGAAGTATAGATAAAGTAGCTTGCAGAATTATAAATTACACCTTTTTTTGAAAATAAATTACAATTTACAAATAGTTCTATCTCAGATTTAATTTTGATTGTCATTTTTGTTTTCGAAAAATTATTTCCAGACTGGAAAACTATCCGCTGAAGAAAGAGGCGAAAAATTACAGCCGCTCATCGCAAATGGCTGGAAAACGGTTGAAAACCGTGATGCCATTTACAAGGAATTTTTATTCAAAGATTTCAATCAGGTTTGTATAACAAAAAATAATTACAAAACACATTATACCCTAATTAACTGTAAGTCCCAAACAAAATGTGCTACTTATATAAGTTAAGAGCCTTAATTAAAATAATTTACTTTTTACTTGACTTTAATTAGTAAAGATTATAATTGTAGATTTACTATTATGTAACACTATTCATATTTTATTCTAATCTATATAGAATGTTAATTATATAATTCAGTTATGTAAGTAACGGCAAGAGAAAGAAAAAAATATGTTTTTTTTTTTGAGGCAATAAGTTTTGATTTTTTAATATTTTTAACAATTAAATTTTAGGCTTTTGGCTTTATGACTCGTACGGCTCTTTTGGCTGATAAAATGGATCATCACCCAGAATGGTTCAATGTTTACAACAAAGTGCAAGTGACATTATCAACTCACGACGTAAACGGCTTAAGTTCAAGAGACGTAAAATTGGCAACTTTCATGGAAAAAGCAGCAAAATCTTCCCAAGACTAACTCCGACAGAATCTTCAAAATGCATTTAAAACTTTATTTTCTATTTTTGTTAAATAAACTTTTGTTATTATTAATAATTAATATATTTATGGGTAAATAAATGTTGTAAAAATATATAACATATTTTAAAATAATGTAGACTAATCTAGACACTTATAGTTTATCTTTTACGCTGCTATGTCGGACGAAGGGAAGTCGATGAATTCCACTTTTCTGTACATTGATGTCAACAAGGCTTTTAGCTCCATTCCATGCTTATAATCCCTGGTCTCGCACATTACTTTCACCTAAAATAAAATTTTCATAATTAATATTTAACAAAAATAAGTATGACTAGAATTGGCCAAGGGAGATTGATTAATCTTGACTGACCTTGCTGAATGGCAAGAATGAACAGGATATGGTAAAGTGTAAACAATAAAATTTGTTGGACAGTCTCTTAACAGAAGACAGAAAATGTTACACAAGTTTTGGAAGATATATGGAACACTATGTCAAAGAGACAATAGTAGACAAAGGCTTGCTAAACATGGAAAATTAGATTAGACCAGCGTTTCCCAAAGTGCCCGGCACGGGGTCGCAGAAAAATTTCGTGAAAAAAAAATTCTTTCCTCACGATTCAAATAAAAACCTCACTTCAGCTTTTGAAATTCCGAAATTATTAGCTGAGACTGGATATGGTATCCTCATATTGCTGGAAAAAAATTAATACTTCCCGCTTAAAAAATTTCAAATTCATTGCGAAGAGCCCTTGGCTCGTGCTTTAAACTTCACAACTCGTGCACAAAAGTCCTTCTTCACACACTACTAATATCATAAACTACTAATCTGAAACTCGTGCGGTGTTGTACCTGATGATACAATGCTAGTTTATGAAACACATCTGGCTTCTGTGCACTCATTGCGTTTAAAGCACTCGCCTTCAGCAGCTGCTTTAAACTTCGCCACTCATGCACAAAAGCCCTTCTTCATACACTTGTTTGATAAACTACTATTTTTTTTTTCATAAGGTGGGTCGCGAAAAATCTTAAAACCAGTAGCGATTAGACATACTAGAGAAGTAGTCATACTAGACATAGCAGAGATATACTGCAGCTAGGGAGAGGATAGAGACCTGGTAAGCTGCTATAAATGCTGGGAGACCGGCCATTTAGCAAGCACATGTAAAGGACTAGACAGACACAAGATGTGCCTACGATACGGCCAAGATCGACTCCAAGTGATGGACTGCAAAGAGGAAAAGTACTGCCCAATTTGCAAGTTGACGGAACATCAGGCGTATTCCGGAACATGCCCATAATACAAAAAAGCTCTGTCGGAGGAACTTAGATTGAGACGGCAAGGAAACAATAATAATGGCTAGCATCATCCAAGTCAATATAATGAAATGTTCAAGGCACGATCTGCTAACCGCAACAGCCGCAGAGCTGAAAGCGAACGTAATAATAATGAGCGAACCTAACAAAAAACTTGCAGCTAGTGCAAATTGGTTCATGGACGAAAATATGGATAGCAATATGGATAAAAAGCCGAAAACTACCAGTTATAAGAACAAGTCGCGGACAAGGATTCGTCTGGGTCGAGTTGCCCAAATTTATAATCTACAGTTGCTACTTTTCTCTCAATCAAAACCCGAACAGTTGTCCCAATCCTTAGAAGCTTTAAGTCATAACATCAGGGAAATCCAAGAAAAAAGTTATTGCGGGAGATTTGAACGCTAAGTCTCCCTACTGGGGTTCCTCAGGCATGGACAAAAGAGGAAACCTGGTAACGGATTGGGTTGTGGAACTATATCTACTTGTACTACACCGGGGAAATGTCTACACGTTTGGGAGAGGAAACTCTCAGTCTATTATAGATACCACGTTCTGCAATAACTTAATCGCAAGCAAGCTCCAGGGCTGAAGAGTGCTGGATAGGGAATCCTTGGGTGACCACCGCTACATCATCTACAATATACAGGTAAACAGAAGGCCAAAAGAAATAGCAGCCCTATCAAGAACTAGATGGACAATAAAGCACCTGAATGAGGAAAAAATTGAAAAATGCCTAACTCACGACCTAAGTAATAGGGAAACAAAAAGTGCGGATATACTGGCTCAGGCGATGCACAAAGCATGTAAAAACTCCATAATTGGCGAAGGACGACCAAAAATAAAAAGGACAACATACTGGTGGGCCGATGAAATTTGGAGCATAAGAGCTGCATGCACCGCTGCCAGGAGGAAGTACCAAGGCATAAGGACAAAACAAGCAGATAGCGATGTTAACAAAGAGGCAAGCCAGATATATAAGAGTTGAAGAAAGTAGCTGCGGCAATTAATAAACAAAACTAAGGAGGAGCACTGGAAAAACTATGCTATGAGCTAGAAAATGACACGTGGGGGAAGCGTTCCAAATCATAAGAAGAAATATGAAAACTTGCGCTCAAATTCTTCCAGTAACAATAGAAGGAGTACGTAGAGTAGCTGATGTGCTGTTTCCACACCACACTCAGTTCGAGTGGAAACAACCCGAAGTCACCGATATACCTCTCTTCGCTGCCGAAGAAACATCGCTCGCGATCGTAGGCGAATTAAGAACAACAGAGCACCGAAGCCAGATGGAATACCACCTGAAGTTGTAAAAATAGCTGCCCAGCACCAATCAACTTTCGTATTAGACACTATGAACACACTGGGCACCGCGGGAAACTTTCCGGCCAGATGGAAAAGGGCGAAGCTCGTCCTCATCAGAAAAGGAGATAAAGAAATAGGTAATCTCACATCCTATAGACCTATTTTTCTACTGGATGTGTCTGGAAAATTCTTAGAGCAACTTTTACTAAGCAGAATAAATCGAGAACTCGAGAATGGGCATGGATGGACTATCAGAAAAACAATTTGGCTTCAAGCAAGGAAAATCCCCAATTGACGCGCTAAGATCTGTCATAGAGATTGCCGAAAAGGTCAAGTCTGGCACGCAAAGAACAAGGAAACTGTGTGCGCTGCTAAACTTCGATGTTAGAAACGCATTTAACAGCACTAGCTGGATGCAGATCATGGAAGGCCTAACATCAAGAGGTATATCACCGTATCTACTACGCATGGTAAGGAGTTACCTCATCGATAGAAAGTTAATTGTAAAAGGGGCTCGAAAACCGGAAGAGAGAAGCGACATTGCGATTAAAGCACTCGCCTTCGGCACATGCTTTAAACTTCGCAACTCATGCACAAAAGTCCTTCTTCACACACTTCTTTTATAAACCACATTTTTTTCATAAGGTGGGTCGCGAAAAATTTTAAAACCAGTAGCTGACCCCGGTAAAAAAGTTTGTGAGACGCTGGATTAGACATACTAGAGAAGTAGTCACACTAGACATAGCAGAGATATAGTGCAGAGTTAGGGAGAGGATAGAGACCTGGTAAGGTGCTATGAATGCTAGGAAACAGCCAATTTTGCAAGCACATGTAAAGGACCAGACAGACAGAAGATGTGCCTACGATGCGGCCAAGAGGGACACCAAGTGAAGGACTGCAAAGAGGAAAAGTAATGCCCAATTTGCAAATTGACGGGACATCAGGCGTATTCCGGAACATGCCCAGAATACAAAAAAGCTCTGTCGGAGGAACATAGATTAAGACGGTAAGGAAACAACAATAATGGCTAGAGTCGTCCAAGTCAATATAATGAGATGTGGTGCAGCGCACGATCTGCTAACCGCAACAGCCGCAGAGCTGAGACCTGGACCTAATAATAGTGAGCAAACCTAACAAAAAACTTGCGCGCTATGCGCTATGGCTCAAGGTCGAAAAAATGGATGTAGCAATATGAATAAAGAGCCGAAAACTACCAGTTATAAGAACAAGTCCAACCAGTTAGAAGAACAAAGACCAGGATTTGTCGAGTTGCCCCAATTTATAATCTACAGTTGCTACTTTTCTCCCAATGCAAAACCCGAACAGTTGTCCCAATCCCTAGAAGCTCTAAGTCATAACATCAGGTACCAAGGAAAAGAGAACAAGTTATTGCGGGCAATTTCAACGCCAAGTCTCCCTACTGGGGTTCATCAGGTATGTACAAAAGAGGAAACATGGCAACGGATTGGGCTGCGGAACTAGATCTACTTGGACAAAATCAGGGAAATGACTACACGTTTGGGAGAAGAAACTCTAACTCTATTATAGATATCACGTTCTGCAATAACTTAATAGCAAGCAAGCTTTAGGGCTGGAGAGTGCTGGATAGGGAATCATTGAGTGACCACCGCTACATCATCTACAACATACAGAATACTGAAAGCCAAAAGAAATAGCAGCCCTATCAAGAACTAGATGGACAATAAAGCACCTTAATGGGGGAAAAAATTAAAAAATCCTCAAGAACTCAAGACCTAAGTAATAGCGACACAAACAGTGCAGATATGCTGGCTCAGGCGATGCACAAAGCATGTAAAAACTTCATAATTGGGGAAGGACGACCAAAAATAAAAAGTACAACATACTGGTGGACCGATAAAATTTCGAGCATAAGAGCTGCATGCATAGCTGCCAGGAGGAAGTACCAAGGCATAAGGACAAAACAAGCAGATAGCGATGTTAACAAAGAGGCAAGCCAGATATATAAGAGTTGAAGAAAGTAGCTGCGGCAATTAATAAACAAAACTAAGCAGGAGCACTGGAAAAACTATGCTATGAGCTAGAAACTGACACGTGGGGGAAGCGTTCCAAATCATAAGAAGAAACATGAAAACTTGCGTACAAATTCCTCCAGTAACAATAGAAGGAGTACGTAGAGTAGCTGATGTGCTGTTTCCACACCACACTCAGTTCGAGTGGCAACAACCCGAAGTCACCGATATACCTCTCTTCGCTGCCGAAGAAATATCGCTCGCGATCGTAGGCGAATTAAGAACAACAGAGCACCGGAGCCAGATGGAATACCACCTGAAGTTGTAAAAATAGCTGCCCAGCACCAATCAACTTTCGTATTAGACACTATGAACACACTGGCCACCGCGGGAAACTTTCCGGCCATATGGAATAGGGCGAAGCTCGTACTCATCAGAAAAGGAGATAAAGAAATAGGTAATCTCACATCCTATAGACCTATTTTTCTACTGGATGTGTCTGGAAAATTCTTAGAGCAACTTTTACTAAGCAGAATAAATCGAGAACTCGAGAATGGGCATGGATGGACTATCAGAAAAACAATTTGGCTTCAAGCAAGGAAAAGCCCCAATTGACGCGCTAAGATCTGTCATAGAGATTGCCGAAAAGGTCAAGTCTGGCACGCAAAGAACAAGGAAACTGTGTGCGCTGCTAAACTTCGATGTTAGAAACGCATTTAACAGCACTAGCTGGATGCAGATCATGGAAGGCCTAACATCAAGAGGTATATCACCGTAGTTACTACGCATGGTGAGGAGTTACCTCAGCGATAGAAAGTTAATTGTAAAAGGGGCTCGAAAACCGGAAGAGAGTAGCGACATTGCGATTAAAGCACTCGCCTTCGGCACATGCTTTAAACTTCGCAACTCATGCAAAAAAGTCCTTCTTCACACACTTCTTTTATAAACCACATTTTTTTCATAAGGTGGGTCGCGAAAAATTTTAAAACCAGTAGCTGACTCCGGTAAAAAAGTTTGTGAGACGCTGGATTAGACATACTAGAGAAGTAGTCACACTAGACATAGCAGAGATATAGTGCAGAGTTAGGGAGAGGATAGAGACCTGGTAAGGTGCTATGAATGCTAGGAAACAGCCAATTATGCAAGCACATGTAAAGGACCAGACAGACAGAAGATGTGCCTACGATGCAGCCAAGAGGGACACCAAGTGAAGGACTGCAAAGAGGAAAAGTAATGCCCAATTTGCAAATTGACGGGACATCAGGCGTATTCCGGAACATGCCCAGAATACAAAAAAGCTCTGTCGGAGGAACATAGATTAAGACGGTAAGGAAACAACAATAATGGCTAGAGTCGTCCAAGTCAATATAATGAGATGTGGTGCAGCGCACGATCTGCTAACCGCAACAGCCGCAGAGCTGAGACCTGGACCTAATAATAGTGAGCAAACCTAACAAAAAACTTGCGCGCTATGCGCTATGGCTCAAGGTCGAAAAAATGGATGTAGCAATATGAATAAAGAGCCGAAAACTACCAGTTATAAGAACAAGTCGAACCAGTTAGAAGAACAAAGACCAGGATTTGTCGAGTTGCCCCAATTTATAATCTACAGTTGCTACTTTTCTCCCAATGCAAAACCCGAACAGTTGTCCCAATCCCTAGAAGCTCTAAGTCATAACATCAGGTACCAAGGAAAAGAGAACAAGTTAATGCGGGCAATTTCAACGCCAAGTCTCCCTACTGGGGTTCATCAGGTATGTACAAAAGAGGAAACATGGCAACGGATTGGGCTGCGGAACTAGATCTACTTGGACAAAATCAGGGAAATGACTACACGTTTGGGAGAAGAAACTCTAACTCTATTATAGATATCACGTTCTGCAATAACTTAATAGCAAGAGAGCTTTAGGGCTGGAGAGTGCTGGATAGGGAATCATTGAGTGACCACCGCTACATCATCTACAACATACAGAAAACTGAAAGCCAAAAGAAATAGCAGCCCTATTAAGAACTAGATGGACAATAAAGCACCTTAATGGGGGAAAAAATTCAAAAATCCTCAAGAACTCAAGACCTAAGTAATAGCGACACAAACAGTGCAGATATGCTGGCTCAGGCGATGCACAAAGCATGTAAAAACTTCATAATTGGGGAAGGACGACCAAAAATAAATATTACAACATACTGGTGGACCGATGAAATTTCGAGCATAAGAGCTGCATGCACAGCTGCCAGGAGGAAGTACCAAGGCATAAGGACAAAACAAGCAGATAGCGATGTTAACAAAGAGGCAAGCCAGATATATGAGAGTTGAAGAAAGTAGCTGCGGCAATTAATAAACAAAACTAAGTAGGAGCACTGGAAAAACTATGCTATGAGCTAGAAAATGACACGTGGGGGAAGCGTTCCAAATCATAAGAAGAAATATGAAAACTTGCGCTCAAATTCTTCCAGTAACAATAGAAGGAGTACGTAGAGTAGCTGATGTGCTGTTTCCACACCACACTCAGTTCGAGTGGCAACAACCCGAAGTCACCGATATACCTCTCTTCGCTGCCGAAGAAATATCGCTCGCGATCGTAGGCAAATTAAGAACAACAGAGCACCGGAGCCAGATGGAATACCACCTGAAGTTGTAAAAATAGCTGCCCAGCACCAATCAACTTTCGTATTAGACACTATGAACACACTGGCCACAGCGGGAAACTTTCCGGCCAGATGGAAAAGGGCGAAGCTCGTCCTCATCAGAAAAGGAGATAAAGAAATAGGTAATCTCACATCCTATAAACCTATTTTTCTACTGGGATGTGTCTGGAAAATTCTTAGAGCAACTTTTACTAAGCAGAATAAATCGAGAACTCGAGAATGGGCATGGATGGACTATCAGAAAAACAATTTGGCTTCAAGCAAGGAAAATTCCCAATTGACGCGCTAAGATCTGTCATAGAGTGTGCCGAAAAGGTCAAGTCTGGCACGCAAAGAACAAGGAAACTGTGTGCGCTGCTAAACTTCGATGTTAGAAACGCATTTAACAGCACTAGCTGGATGCAGATCATGGAAGGCCTAACTTCAAGAGGTATATCACCGTATCTACTACGCATGGTGAGGAGTTACCTCAGCGATAGAAAGTTAATTGTAAAAGGGGCTCGAAAACCGGAAGAGAGAAGCGACATTGCGATTAAAGCACTCACCTTAGGCACATGCTTTAAACTTCGCAACTCATGCACAAAAGCCCTTCTTCACACACTTGTTTTATAAACCACATTTTTTTCATAAGGTGGGTCGCGAAAAATTTTAAAACCAGTAGCTGACCCCGGTAAAAAAGTTTGTGAGACGCTGGATTAGACATACTAGAGAAGTAGTCACACTAGACATAGCAGAGGTATAGTGCAGAGTTAGGGAGAGGATAGAGACCTGGTAAGGTGCTATGAATGCTAGGAAACTGGCCATTTTGCAAGCACATGTAAAGGACCAGACAGACAGAAGATGTGCCTACGATGCGACCAAGAGGGATACAAGTGAAGAACTGCAAAGAAGAAAAGTACTGCCCAATTTGCAAGTTGACGGGACATCAGGCGTATTCCGGAACATGCCCAGAATACAAAAAAACTCTGTCGGAGGAACTTAGATTCAGACGGCAAGGAAACAACAATAATGGCTACTAGCATCATCCAAGTCAATATAATGAGAAGTCGTGCAGCGCAGGATCTGTTAACCGGAACAGCCGCAAGGCTGAAAGCGGACTTAATAATAGTGAGCGAACCTAACAAAAAACTTGCAGCAAGGGAAAATTGATTCATAGGGTTCATTGGTTCTGCGGAAGTAGATTTACTTTTACAAAAAAAAAATTGAAAAAATACAATAACAGAAATGCGCCAATTTACTTTCTAAAACTGACCTGTAGAGTTTCCTAAACTCCACATCTACCATGCTATCTTGAATAGAGTCGTCCCTCCTCGTCTCTCCTTATTTCAATAGAATATTTAAGTTATATTTTGATTTTTTCGTGGGGAAGGGGGTTGGTGTATGAACCCCCAAAACCCCGATGAAATTCCTAGCATAAGAGCTGCTTGTACCGCTGCACTGTGGTTTGAAATCCGAAAAAGCTGGCCAAAATATGAAGGAAACGTCCAAATATCGTGATTTTTTATCTCCTAGTATTTTTGAGGTCGCTGATCACGAAACTGAATTCAAAATTTCGAAATTCAAAATGGCGGACGCAGTATGGCGGATAATTTTTTGAAAAAAAGCATTCAATTTTGTTGAAAGTCGAGATTTAGCGGCTGTAAATGTCACCGATCACGAACCTGAATTTAAAATTTCAAAATTCAAAATGGCGGCCAATAGAAGGCGGATAATTTTCCGAAAAAAGCATTCAATTTTATCGAAACTCGGGATTTAGTGGTTTTTCAGGTCACTGACAACGAAATTAAAAATATTTTGTTGGGAAAATTATCCGCCTTCCATTGGCCGCCATTTTGAATTTTAAAATTTTAAATTCAGTTTCGTGATCGGTGACATTTACAGCCGCTAAATCTCGACTTTCAACAAAATTGAATGCTTTTTTCGAAAAACTTTCCGCCATTTTGAATTTCGAAATTTTAAATTCAGTTTCGTGATCAGCGACTTCAAGAGACCAAAAATCACGATATTTGGACGGTTCCTTCATATTTACTATAAACAATATTTCATACGCAAATATTACGAAAAACTGAAGAAAGTGCACAACACATCATCGCATAAAAATTTTAACCGAAACCGAACGCGCAGTCACGCGCAGTTAATTTTTGGATATGTTCTGAATAAATGTCTGAGCAACAATTTGAATTTGGTTTAAGAGCTCGGGTCGACCAGGGTTTTGACTTATTACTATATTTACCAAAACGTCATCAAGAAAAATAACACAATTTTTTTTATTTACTATATCATACATCATTAATAATAATTTCGAGAAACACATTCAAATTGTAGTTACTATCTAGAGAAGAATCCATTTTTCAGAATCCAAATTCGTTAAGTTTTCCCGATTCTACAGCCGTTTGAACTTCGTGTTACTTACGACGAGCAACTAGATACTAGCATACTAGAATACCGCTAATGGTCATAATACATACTGCAATGTACCACTGCAACTATTCCAACCATTAAAAGTCTCTAGAATTTTTTTTTTCCCTTTTGGCCAGCTTTTTGGGATTTCCGACCACTGTGCGCTACCAGGAGGAAGGATTACGCCTAAGGACAAAACAAGCAGATAGCGAAGTTACCAAAGAGGCAAGCCAGATATGTAAGAGTCGAAAAAAGAAGCTGCCGCAATTAATAAACAAAACTAGGCAGGGAAACTGGAAAAAACTATGCTCTGAGGTAGAAAATGTCATATGGGGGAAGCCTTCCAAATCATAAGAAGAAATATGAAAATTTGCTCACAAATTCCTCCATTAACAATAGAAGCAGTACGTAGAGTAGCTGGTGTGCTTTTTCCACACCACACTCTTTGGCAACAGCCCGTAGCCACCGATATACCTCTCTTCACTGCCGAAGAATTATCGCTCGCAAGCAGGCGAATTAAGAACAACAGAGTCCGGGGCCAGATGAAATACCACAATTTGTAAAAATAGCTGCCTAGCACCAATCAGGTTTCGTATTGGACACTATGAACACGATGCTCACAGCGGGAAACTTTCCGGCCAGATGGAAAAGGGAAAAGCTCGTCCTCATCAGAAAAGGAGATAAAGAAATAGGGAACCCCACATCCTATAGACCTAATTGTCTACTGGATGTGTCGGGAAAACTATTAGAGCAACTTTTACTACGCAGAATAAAACGAGAACTCGAGACTGGGCATGGATGGACTGTCAGAAAAACAATTTGGCTTCAGGCATGGAAAATCCACAATTGACGCGTTAAGATCTGTCATATACATTGCCGAAAAGTCCAAGTCTGGCACGCAAAGAACAAGGAAAAGAGAAAAGGAAAACAAGGTTGCTGCTAACCTTCGATGTTAGAAACGCATTTAAATGCGGCAGTTGGAAGCAGATCAAGGAAGGCCTAACATTAAGAGGTATATCACCGTATCTACTACGCATGGTGAGGAGTTACCTCAGCGATAGAAAATTAATTCTAAAAGGGGCTCGGAAAACGGAAGAGAGAACCGACATTGCGATTAAAGCACTCGCATTCGGCACATGCTTTAAACTTCGCAACTCATACACAAAAGCCCGCTGAAACACAAAAAACACGCTGCTCACAGCGAGAAACTTTCCGGCCGGATGGAAAATGGCAAGGCTCGTCCTCATCAGAAAAGGAGATAAAGAAATAGGGAACCCACATCCTATAGACCTATTTGCCTACTGGATGTGTCGGGAAAACTCTTAGAGCAACTTTTACTAAGCAGAATAAAACGAGAACTCGAGACTGAGCATGGACTGTCAGAAAAACAATTTGGCTTCAGTCAAGGAAAATCCACAATTGACGCGCTAAGATCTGTCATAGAGATTACCGATAAGGTCAAGTACAAACGAGGAAACTGTGCGCGCTGCTAACCTTCTATGTTAGTAACACATTTAACAGTGCAAGCTAAAAACATATAATGGAAGGCCTAACTCTTCTTCTCAGTCGTTCACTCTTGACAGAGTGGTCGTGGTAATGGGGAGTCGTCTGCTTTTTTCACTACTGCCTTCGCCAATCTTCTCCATAGATTCCTGTTGGGTCATGGCGCGCCCATTCTGCCACAGGAATTTCAGTGACAGTTTTATGGTGTCTCTCCATCGAGTTGGTGATCGGCCACGAGGTCTGCTACCTTCCACTCTGGCCTGAATCACCAGCCGCTCCATTGAGTTACTTTTGCGGGTAACGTGTCCAAAGAATCTGAGGATTCGTAACTGAACAAGCGACGAGATACGCTGGTCAATTTTTAATTCCTTGAGTATGGACACGAAGTCCGGTGAGCGGTCCAGCTGATCCCCAGCATCCATACGCCGATCCGTAAGGCGTATTTTGGTATTTCAACAAGTCTAGCCTTTGTGCAGCGGACCGTGTCATGGCGCAACGTCGTTTAATCTCGAGGTCACATCTCCCGCTATTGGTGATAGTGGAGCCCAAGTAAATGTAGCTGCCGACAACCTCACAGTTGGTAATGGGTGAAGTATCTGGATTGCTTTCATTAGCTCTATCAACTGTCATCATCTTTGTTTTTTCGCGGTTCAAGGCGAGTCCAAACTCTAGGCTAGTGGTTTCGAGTATCCGCAGAATCTTATTGATGTCGTCCTTGGATGAAGCCAGAAGAGTTGTATCGTCAGCATACCGCAAATTAGATATGTTTATACCCCCGATCGATACACCTTTATCCCATTTCTCTAGAACAATACGCATAATGTATTCGGTGTAGATGTTAAAAAGTAACGGTGATAATATACATCCTTGTCTGACACCGGCTTGTGTTTTAAGGGATTCAGAGTCTACTCCTTCCAAGCGCACACATGCTGTGCTGTCCTTATAGAGCTTCTCGATCAGATGTACTAAATGGCGCGAAACGCCCATCTCCAGCAATACTTCCCATAATTTGGACCAGACAACGGTGTCGAAGGCTTTGCTAAAGTCGATAAAAGAGATGTACTGCTTTTTATTAAACTCTCGGGCCTTTTCGATGATTTGTCTCAAGATGAGTATTTGCTTCCGAGTTCCTCGACCTTTGACAAAACCTGCCTGTTCTGGTGCAATTTCGCTGTTCAAGTAAGCTTGAAGTCTTGTATTCAATATATGCAGAAGAATTTTGCTTCTATGTGATATTAGGGAAATCAGACGATAGTTATTGCACTTTTTGGTTGATCCCTTTTTATGGAGAGGTATAAATAGTGACTTTGCCCATTCCTTCGGAAATTCTCCAGACTCCCATAGCTTTGATAACCTCTATGGGTATCTCGTCAGTACCCACTGCTTTACAGTTATTGAGACGATTTATAGTGGCCCTTACCTCATCTTTTAAAATGGGAGGTTTCCTATTTTCTGCATCTAAGGTAGTAGGATTAAGTACACTGAGAGCAGAACTTCTGCAAGCCAATTTTTCTATTCAACTTCTATTGGCTATTCTATTGGCTATTCAACTTCTGAACGATAGTAATCTCGCCAATCAATCTCCTTAATCTCCGTCACCACAATAACTGCGGAGTTTTCAATCGCCCAGGTCCTTGGTTTAAACTGTCTGGTTATAGTCTTTATCTTCATACACAAATCCCTAGAATCATACTTTTCACTATGTTGTTCCATTTCCGTACAGATGGATTTTAGAGCTAAATTACGGTCTATTCGACAAGCTGTTTGAATTTTGGCTCCGTAATTGTTTAGTTCTAGAATGCTTCTGCCTTCGGCTTTTAATATTATGCGTTCTTCAACTAATTCCCAAGTCTCATTTGACATGCAGTGTTATTTTTTGACTTTGGACAGTTTTGGTTGTGACTGGTCTACAGAGTCTACTATTAGCGTCTTAGCTTTTTGCCAAAGAACATCCCCCGATTCATTTGAGTTAGAGGACCATTGTTGTTTTTTGTACTGTGGAATTTTTTCAAACGACTCCTTGTCTTGAATTTGTAATCGCTTTGAATTGCTCTTTTTGATTGAATTGCGTAACTTTAACTTTAGACTACAAATCAGGAGTTGATGATCCGTGAGACAGTCTCCTCCTGCTATAGTGTGAGCATTGGAAATCGAACTTCTCCATCTTTCTCGGATCATTATGTAGTCAATTTGGTTTTTATGTAGGCCGTTAGGTGATATCCAAGTCCAGACTCTCCTTGGATGATGTTTAAAGACAGTGTTCATAATGGTCAACTCATTTTCCGCAGCGAATTGTATAAGGCGGTCACCAATGTAGTTCCTGACACCTAGTCCATACTGCCCAACTATGTTACCCAATCCTGAGTCCATTTTAGTGTCACGCGTTAGTCACCTAGAATAATTACGAGCAATTTTTTTGGAATCTTGGAAATACAGGTTCCTAGTTGTGCGTAGAAATTTTCAATAAAATCATCAGATGCGGTGGAGGTAGGCGCATAGGCCTGTATTATATGGAGCGGAGTGGGTGTTGCACTTGAGTTTAATAGATACTAGGTGATAGTATTATAGGCCAAAACCGATTTATTCCTTTGTTTGGGAAGAATTATGGCTACTCCTGCAAAGCTATTATCAGATAGGCCTAACATCAAGAGGTATATCACCGTATCTACTACGCATGGTGAGGTACTCCGCGATAGAAAGTTAATTCTAAAAGGAGCTCGGAAAACGAAAAGTGTAGCATCAGTAGCGGTGTTCCACAAGGATCGACATATCGATAGGCCCAACGTTGTGGAACGTCCTATATGATGTGCTGAGATTAAGACTGCCATTGGGGGCAACAGTGATTGGCTTTGCAGCCGATTTGGCTCTAGTGGTAACAGCATTGATGTAGCATAGAACAGAATTGATGCAGACGGCAAGCCACGCTGTAGAGCGAATGGATGAAATCCCATAGCCTCAATCTAACGCCAGAAAAAACTGAGGCGGTCCTTCTCATAGCACAAAAGAAGGTGCAACCAATAAAATTTCAAATTGAACAATTGACTATAATCCCAAAGCCCCACATAAAATACCTGGGCATAGTAATACAAGGCATAATCTTTCACACCGCACATAGCAGAAGCTGAGGACAATGAGAAGCAGATATTGCAGCAACACAGCAACTAATGCCAGTAAACGCCGACTGCTAAGCTACGCAGTACAGGCTATGATGTACGGAGCACCATCATGGGCCAGAGCACTGGGAAACAAGAGAAAAATGGCACTACGAATCTGTAGTGCTGACTGCAACGTAGCAAGTGAGGCAGTCTTGACCATCGCGAGTATCCCGCCAAATGACTTGCTGGTGGAAGAGCAAAGAAAACTGCAGGAGGCGGGTCGTAACAAACTTAAGAAAAACTGCCAGGAAGCAACTAATTGAAGAATGACAACAAACTGCCACCTTTGTTGCAAGGCATTAAAGGAGAGTGGACCAGACTTCTTATCCGTGAACTTGAACCCTGGATAAACAGAGAGCACGGGGAAAATAGTTACTATATCACCCAAGTATTGTCCGGCCACGGCTGTTTCAAGAATTACCTGCTTATGAACCCGAGAACGATAACTGGACATATGCTTAAAGCAAAAGAACACTGGATTCAAACACAACAATATATTCATATTATGGAATCCAAAATAACCGATGAAGCGAAAGAACAATAGATAAAGAGAAATAAAATTTAAATAATTCACCCGTAACTCCGAGGCCATGACTAGCAGTGCCAGAGTTCATGGTTGTGTTTTCAGGAGGGACTTGTCTGGTCCCTAAAAAAGGAACTACACAGACAAGGCTAGGTTAAGTGAGAAGAACTAGAAAAACTAGAAGAACTAGAAACCAAAAATAGACAGACTAAACTAAATATTAAACCAATAAAATTTTAAATGAAAAACTGACGATAATCCCAAAGCATCAAATAAAATACCTGGGCATAGTAATAGTCATAGTAATACTAAATATTCGTTAAGTACAATAATAGATTGGCTACCCTGGACAAAGGTTCAATTATATTAAAATAAACACAGAAATCCATACAGAGAAATCTAGAATGGACTAGCCGGACATCAGTAGATAGAAAAATAATTAGAGATCAAAGATTATCAAACAAGTCCAAATAGTTATATATTTACCTCGACGCTGAAGACGTCACATGTAACCCAAGCTCGTTCATGTAAAATGTCTTTGATTGACACGCCGATGGAACTAATCAGTCTGCAGAGTTCAGAAATTCCTCCAGGTCTATCACTAACGGTTACAGATAATTTAAGTAATCTTCCTTCGGCCGCTAATCCTCGTTCCAGACATCTGCCCAAAATCGTTGTATCTATGTTCCCTCCGCACAAATTCAAAACAACCCTAAATATAACAATATAATATTATTACAAATATAGTCTGTTAGTGGTGCTTATCCAACTTCAATCTATACGGCTTTTATGTTATTTTAAAACACTACCTTTTGCCTTTAAGTTCATCTAATTCCCCAGCTAGTATGGCTGCTAATCCTGCGGCACCAGCGCCTTCAACGACGCACTTTTCTAATTCAATTAATCTTAAAATAGCCAAGGCAATAAATTCTTCTTTGACGACAACCTATAGCATACGAAATGTTGATGTAAGATTTAAGTCAATTGTATTTAAAATTCGTGTTTACTTACGATTTTATCTATAAGAGGCTTTGCGGTGGCATACGCGTTGTATCCAATCATGGGTACAGCGAGACCATCAGCCAAGGTAGATTCAATGTTCACGTGAACAGGTTTTCCAGTCTCAATGGCTTTTGAAAAACTTGCACACCTTTCCGACTCAACGGCCTAAAACATAAATAGTTTTAATTGTATATTTTGGTCGGATTATCACTTAACAAATCTTTCATCTTCATATACTGAATTATACAAGATCATTCTTTATTATTTCAAAATAATAGCTATTTTTGAAATTCTATTTCAGTAAACTTACAATTATTTTAATTTTAGGATTTAATGTTTTTAAAGCTAACGCTATTCCTGCTATTAGACCTCCACCTCCTGTTGGTACAATTACTGCATCGACATCTTCAACTTGTTCTGCAATTTCTAATCCTATTGTACCTTGTCCGGCCATAATATGAGGATGATCATACCTACAAATGTAAAAGTCTAAGAACAATGGATATTATTACATTCGGAGAGGAATTAAACGGACTGATAGGTATACTGAAAGGTTCTACTCTTGTTTGACTTGACCAGACTTGTCTAGTCTTAACTATCTAGTCTTACTTGTCTTGTTTTGTTGGTATACTCTAATCTTCTCAGTATAGTTTTCACTGTCTTGTTTTGTCTGTCTTATTTTATCCGTAGGTATATTCTTGTCCATCTAGTTTTAATCGGTTAGTCTCGCCTCTCTAATCTTGTCCATCTAGTTTCATTCGTCTAGTTACGTTCACGAGTGCCCTGATTTTTCGCTTCAAAAGGTAGAAGGCGCAAGCTTAACATTCCGCCATCGATGCTGAATGGTGTCCAATTTTGCAAATCGGATGATTGCTGTTGGATTCGTGGGGTGGTTATATTACTAATGGAAAGTTAGTCTTGGGACTGATAAAGGACTGACTAAAGTCAGGTACGACTTTTTGGATATTTTCTTGCTCAGCAAAAATATGATCGTAGCTAGAAGACTGCCCGTCGACCAAGCCGAAAGAATATCAGCATGAACTGTTACCCTTGTCGGTGCTTAATCGTCTCCGTCTTTTTTTATTATGGACGTAGCTGGCAGCTGAGAACCGAACAGACAAGTGGCCCTACGAACATCTCCAATCACGTCAGAACCGCAGGTAGCATATCTTCAGCGTTGTTCCTGTAGTTAAGATGGTTATTGATTCATCTTATTTGGGCTTACAGGTGGATCTTTCTATTGCGCCTCAGTTTTTCGTCGTTTTAGAGGAAATAAATTTAACGAATCTGGTCATGCTATACCAATTTTCTTTATTTTACAGCATGTATCGCATTACCGTTCTTGCGTTAAAAGGCATCTCCATATTAGCTGTTAGCTCATTCATTTCTGCTTCCCATCTCCAGCAGTCAAATATTGTGTGCTAACCGAATCCACTTTGTCACAGTATTCACACTGTATTTTTTTAAGTAGTCGCGGAAGCACCCATGCCCTGTGAGGAACTGGGTTAGGTAAAAGTTAGTCTAACTATGCTTCCTGTTGATCCATGTGTTTATGTCTGGCATGATCAACTTCGTCCATTGGCCTTTTTTGGAGGGCCATCATTTTTGTTGGTGTTCTGCTAGGAGGTTCCTTCTAGCGGTAATTCTAGATTGCCTATCACATCCGGATTCGTGTAATTCGGCTCTTTACCAGATGCTCTATGGGGGCTATACCAGCGATCACCAAAGCTACTCCCCCGATACCGTCTCGAAGGCGCTGCAGATTCTAATTGCAATTTTTCTTTGAATTCTCGCTAGTTTGTAGACATTGCTTTCTACTGCCATGTGTTTAGTCTATATCATAGTGGATTGTATGACTGTACCAAGGAGCGACCTCCACCTTGAGCAGGATGATTCTTGATTGGCACATCCCGGATGAGAGTAGTTAGTCAGATCATCGGTATATCAGTTGGTCTATTGGAAATGAAACCGAGCTCCTGGTAGTCCAACGTGGTTTCTGTACCAGAAAGGGGGATTGTGCAGAACTTAGCAATAAATTCATGCTCTATCAACACAGCATTACTCCGCAGCTACACGAATGTTTCACCACCGAGCATATTTCATCATTTGCTACCAGATTGAATCAGGCTATGGTGAGTGCTGCGCGTGACACTTTTCCAGCAAGGAAATGTTTCAGAATTTCTGTGGACACCAGAGCTTACTTACCTGCGCAAGGAAACTAACAGGCTACGGCGGAAATACCAAAAAAGTAGAGATGAACTTAGATTATCTAATAAATTCGTCTACAACACTAAAACAAGAGAGTATAGGGATGCAATTTTGGAATCGAAGAAACTAAAGGGGAGAGATTTCTGTACGCAGCCTTCAATTGGAAATTCATGGGGTCCCGTTTTCAAAGTACTAAGGGGAGAAAAAACTCCACAAGCTACCTGAGTAGCCTTAAGGTTGGGGGTAGATCGTTGGATATTATTGATACCTCTCGACAACTCCTAGAGACATTCTTTCCAGAGGACGATGAAGACGACTCTGAATTACATTCTCGGGTCAGACCACAGGCGGAAGTCGATAAAGGTGGACCTGATGACACGCAGTTCACCTTTTCTGAAATAGAACGCGTCATACGCGGGATGAGCCCGAAGAAGGTGCCTGGTCTGTACGGCATATAATCGGACATAGTGTTGGCTACCTTTTATTCGGCACCAAACACATTCATTACTATGTACAGCGAGCGTCTAAAAAAGTCTATATTCCTTGTTGTAAAGAGCAACTCATCGAGATCATCCCCAAACCCAACAAACCGGCACTATCCACGAAGGACTTCAGACCCATAAGTTTACTTCTTGCTGCCGGAAAGGTGCTAGATTCTTTACTCATCTCGAGAATCGAACATCACTTTTACCGGCACAAGCTGATAAACCAAAATCAATTTGGCTTTAGGAAAGGGGGTGCAACAGTTCAGGCTATTTCTGAAGCGGCAAGGTTCATACGTGAGTCGGTAAGATCTAAGTATCATTGTTCTGCCATAGCCTTAGATATTAGTGAGGCATTCAATAACGCCTGGTGGCCGATTATTATCTGCAGGCCAATAGAGAAAGGTTGTCCCGACAATCTCATCAAATTAGCCAGGGGCTACTTTTCACAACGCAAGGTCAATATCGGCGAACCAGGTTTGTACGGCGAGAAAAGAATTAGCAAAGGATGTCCACAGGGTTCTAAATCAGGTCCAGGTTTTTGGAATATTTTGTATGGAACCATCTTTAAAAGAAATCGGCCTGAAGAGTGTGAGATCATAGCTTATGTCGATAATGCTCTTCTGCTTTGTAAAATCAGATCTATTGTTGGTCTGAAAGAGACCACTGACAGTGCTCTAGAAAATCTTCGCCAGTGGGTAGCTGAAACTTGGCTCAGTTTCAATGTCCAATAGCCCTTTTCTTTAGCAGATCCACAAGTCCACACAGGAGACCCTTTTTCCCTCTAGGTGTCACTATAGACAGACTCTTGAATTTTAAGGAACACATAAAGCAGGCATGTAGTAAAGTGAAACAACTGAGTAAATAATGGGGTATCGTTGCAAAGAAGGAATGGGGTGTCTAGCAAGGACAGAAATGTCTGAAATCTATCGCAGCGCGATAGAACCCGCATAATTATATGGAGATCCGATCTGGCAGAAGTCATGTGGCGTGAAAGGAAACCTTAGGTTCTTGGACGTACAGCGCCTCAGCACCATCCGCGCTGCGAAATCCTATCGTACAGTATCCACAGAGACAGATAGTGTGATTACAGGTCTCCTTCCAGTAGACATCCGCCTCAAGCAACTAGGTCTCTACAGTTCACACCAATTTGCAATTTGCAGTTCACACCCTTAGACGATACGTTAGTTAAAGTCATCATAGGCTTACCAAATACTGTGAACAATATCGATCTGAACGTTAACATACAAGAACACATTCACCCTTTAAAGTTATCATTGGTTAGGTATCATTTGTCACTGTCAAATCTTTTCCTTCGAGTATACACGGACGGTTCGAATTCGAGCAAAGACACAGGAGCTGCATTCATTGCCTATTATAACGGCGAAGAGGTTCACCACAAACTCATTAGGTTGGAACACTACTGCTCAATATTCCAAGCAGAGCTCATCGCCATACTACATGTCTTGCAATATGTTGAAAATAACAGCAATTGTCCCTGCTCGATGAAAAGTTTGAAAGGAGCCACTGAACTGTTGATGGAGACATGGACAGCAGCTGCAAGAGTTTCAGGGAAAAATATGAACCGATGGCATTGGATTAAAGCCCATACTGGAGTCGAAGGCCATGAGCGAGCGGATTGGTTCGCAAAACTCGCAGCGAACAATGGTCATCTGCCAATTGCATACGGAAAATTGCGTAAACAAGCGCTGAAATCTGGTTCCAAGGGACATTTCGAGAAACTCTGGCAGGACAGATGGAATGCAGCTACAACAGGCTTGTGGACTAAGCTGTTTATACCATCAATAATGGCTTGGTGCAGCTTAAACGTCAGTCTATCCCACCATGCAATCTAAATTATAACAGGCCATGGCAACATCAAGGCGTATCTCCACAGATTTGGGAAAAAAGATTCTCCCCTCTGCGAGTATGGGGAAAACGACGACGCGGCACACGTTATATTTTCCTGTACAGATACAGCACTATGGAGACGATCCTTACTGACAGAAATGCAACAGCATTGACTGTCCTGGCCCGACAATGAGGATGATTTAAGTAGAGAGTAGAGTAGAGGGGGAAACCCGTGGTGGAAAAACAAGTGGTGGTACTTTCATATGTCTGCATATGAAAAAAAACTACAAAATAGGCTGTACCAAGGAGCTTACATTTAGAGCTGTTTGGCCCACCTTCGTCTATTTTTCTGTCTGGCGTTGTCGGTTCAGTCTTGTAGGTCTTGTCAACAGTGTTAATATTGTATTTTTCTTTACAATGTCATTTTAAAAGGCCAAAGAAGTTGAAAAAAAATCCAATTTCAACATTTTTTGAATTTATGCTTTAAAATAGTTATTAACTTACCCATTGATGTACGTATATCCTTTCTCTTTACCCAATTTCATCGCGATCCTTTTAGCTTCACCCATATCTTTTCCTTGGACGACAACATGTGCATTGTATTTCCTACACTTCTGAATTTTCATAATTGGAGCCACGATAGGCATAACGACAGTGACTGGAATGCCCAACTTATATCCATGATAACTTAAAGCCTGAGCGTGATTGCCCAAAGACGCAGAAATTACCCCTTTTTTCTGTTTTTCTTCCGACAGCATAAGCAATGCATATCTAGCTCCTCTCTCTTTAAAACTAATATAAAACATAATTGTATTAGAAGATAAATGGAAAGGTAGTGATATATAGAATTTCTTATTATCTATTTTTTATTTCAAATTTGATGGAACTGTGTGTGTCTCAAACGACTGTTGATTTTTTTTAAACTAATGGAGAAAGTGTAAGGTCTTTTGAAAGTGTAAGTGTAAAAAGGAGATGAAGTTATTTTATAAAAGTATATACACATCTTTTTTTTTTTAAGAAAGTGTTCTTTCATTATTCCTTATAAAAATAATATGATATCCAAATGATATTTGAAATATCATATATTTGCTGAAATATTTAATTAATTGTGAAGTCATGCTACCAAAAAAATTTTCGTGTGCCGCCAGTAACACGTGTATTGTAGGTTGACGACTACTGGTCTATATGTACTAATTGTAAGCATTTTAACAATTTACAATTTTTTACACATCGTATGATTTTTAAAATTAATTTTCAGATTTTCGAATTGCAAATTTATGGTACAAAATTAGAAACAAAGTAATAGTGAGTGTAATATTAAGTCACTAAATTATAGAAAAAAAAATTTTTGACTACGTTTTTATTAACCCGCTTTCTTCCGTTCCCTTCCGTGAAAAGCAGAAAATAAATTGTATAAACAAACTTTTATCTATACGCACACCAAAATGAACACATTAATCAGTAAATATTGTAAGTAAGGGATGCCCTTAATATAATTGTGTGTAAAAATATCCAAATCGTGCGTAAAAGTCCAATGTTAGTCAAATGGAGTTTCATTATTAAACGATTTCTCTTTGTTGTTACTATGGCAACAACTCGTGTCACAAAACAAAAAACATATTACACAAAATACATTTTCTGACGTATATTGAAATTGAATTATTTTTTCTTATTTTGAATCAAGAAGTCTCGGCTTTTAGTCAGGATTTATCTGGCTCTAATATAACTTAACCTAACCGTAACCTAATCTAGATTAAATCTAGGTTAACCTAGATTACATCGACAACGACCAAATAGTGTTCTCGTCACTGTGCGTTTTTGCTAGTTAGCAATTTTTGATACAGAACGTAACCACGAACGTTCTAAAGTTTTTGTCCGTCAAAATTACAAATTTTTCAATAATATCGGTAATAAATAATTATTTTTTGTATTTTAACATGCCCCGTAGGTAATAGTATATTGTGCAACTAGGGCGGTAAGTTGTCAATTGCTCACGAGAGCGAAATAGGGCTCGAGAGGGCAATTGACAATACCGTCCGAGTTGCAGTTAAAATTGTTTATTGCTCATGAAAGAAAATAGAACCAAAAATGAAGAATTTGCTTTTTCTATTTTCTCCGGTGGTGTGGATTAGTCATAAGAACCCTCATCAGTATTCGATATCGCCATATAAGTTACACTCATTTTAAAACGTTTTCTTTAATTTTTATTTTGTAATGAAAAAATAGTTTCTGTCAATTTAATGTTTTTACACACGTTTTTAATATTGAGGTTTTGATTGTGTTTGTTTAATTTATGCAATTGTTTTTTTAAATGTAATTTACGCCCTAAAGTTAGGTGGTAATAAGTGAAAACAGCCATTTGTCGCACTAAAGAACGGGCGCCAAGGTAGTACTTATCCCGCATGAATAATAAAAAATAATGTATGATACACGTAAAGAATTTATTAAGAACGATGGACTGGTTGTAGATTGCCAGGCCTTTGCAGATGACATGGCACTGTTTGCTGATTCTCTTGAGATGGCAACAATGCAGGTAAACTGTCTCAGAAAACAGGCTGCCAAAGTGGGTCTTCGAGTGTTGCTGGAGAAAACAGAATTCTTCACCAACATTAGAGAAGCTAACAGAGAGATGTTACTAGAACAGGGAAGCATCAAGAGGACTGAGAAATTTAAGTATCTCGGCGAATGGATTGAACCCAACTTATCAGAAAGAGCATCATTATTCAAGAGAGTCAGCAAGTTAGAACTAGCCTGTCGGCTGACTAAGAACACTTACAATAAGAAATGCCTGCCGCGCAACCTGAAACTTAAGCACTACACATCAGTCTTACGACCAGAAGCCCTATATGCCATGGAGTGTCTTTCCTTGAACCGAAGGAGTCTAATAGAGAAATTGGAAATCAGAGAGGAGAATCCTCAGGAAGATCCTAGGCCCGGTAAAGGAAGATGGGGAATTCCGAAGGCGGCATAAGTCTGAGCTCTACGAACATATTGAGATGCTTTCTGACTGTGCAAGGAAAAGAAGGGTAGCTTTCTATGGCCACATTACAAGATTGCCTCCAAACCGACTAACCAACCGTCTGTTCACTTTCTGGCTAAACAAGAAGCTTCGTACCACTTGGTTGACAGACACCGAGAAGGATATTTAAGAACTGGGAATAACAGATCTCAAAAACAGACGTCACAATGTCTGTGAGACGCACCTTAAAAGAAGTCCGTGGATTTCAGGAAAAACCTCGAAGGAAAGGTACCCCCTGGACAGAAGAAAGAAAGGAGTTACACCGGCAGAAGATGCGACAATACTGGGCAAAGGTCAAAGCCCAACAGTCGAACAAGCGTGGTCCAAAGTAGGCCTATTCGAAAGAAGAAAAAGAAGTATGATTGATTCACGTGTGTGAACAGCTACTGTGCACTTATTGATTACGATTAAACGATTAAAATTACGATTAAACCATAAGCCGAAGGCGAGACTTCCAAAACGAACCGACAAACTTCGCAACTCATGCACAAAAACCCTTCTTCACACACTTGTATCATAAACTACTATTTAAAAACCACGTATTTATTGAAATATTAATTTAAATGGAGAAAATATTTTGGTTCCGTGTTGACAATAAATAAAAGCGTTGCGTCTCCACGAAGATAAATTGTGTTACTTTGCGCTCCGCGCTTTGATTTTTCTTCTTTAGTGGTGCTACAGTCCCAAGTGGACCTGGACTCTCCCCTCTGCCTACACTTGTGCTTGGTTTCTTAATCTTACAATTAGACACAAGTATAAGGAGGCCTTATAGTTTTTAAGGTGGCTGACGAGCCACTAGTAAGGGAGGTTTCGTGGCAAATTACTGTGATGGCTTTGCCAGAGCCATGCACAGGAGGACGGTGGCTTTTATTTATAGTCAATTCGAAAATTTTCTCCTTTTTAGTGCATTATAATAAAAACATGGTTTAAAAAGTTTGTTTTATATATTTTATTTATAAATAAATTCTATAAAAAATGTCATAAAAAGAAGGAACAAGAAATTGTTTTATCGGTAAAACGTTATCTAAATACATAACTGCATCATTGATTCATGACCTCACACTCATTCGAATTGATTAGTATTACGAAATTTGTTATTAAGCAAACAGGAAAAGAAGAAGAGAAAAGAACATTAAAAACTTGTAATTAACTATAATTTTCTAATTTATCTATAAATATTAAAAATTTTAATTTTTAGTTTATAGTTCAGTTATCATCCTCGTTTTTTTAACTTTTGAATTATTTATTTAAAAATATTTATTTAAATTATTTTTCATTTTTACTATAAAATGATATCGTCAGTTACTGTACGTCAGTAACATGTTAAATAAAACTTTTCCAACAAAATTTTTGTTTGCTTTTGATCGTTGATTAAATAACGCTTTGATAAAAAAATTAATTGGGGTCAAATAGTTCTTATTCCATTGGCAATGAACATTTATAAATTGATAACGCAAATCTAGACTTTGGGGACTACTTTTACGACTAAATATTAAGCTAAATCAGAATGTTTTTTGCAAAATTTGCTTACGTATTTATAAATTTATCTATTAAATAATTAAATATTTCATTGAAAATTATAAATCACATTTTTTTCGATTTTTGGAACAATCTAATCTCTTCCAAAAAAACGCCCTGAAAAACTTGAGTGGCAGACAGTAAAACGAACATAACAGTTTGCAGGCTTTTCGAAGGTATTTCTGCTGTTGATTGAACATTTATATTTAATTTTACAACATGTAAAAATAGTCTCTTCTCTTTAGTCTTGTTTACCCCTAGTCTGTTCAATTACATTTTTTTTATTACTCATGCGGGATAAGTACTATCTTGGCGCTCGATTTTTAGTGCGACAAATGGCTGTTTTTGTCAATTCAATTATTAACACATAACTATGCAAATATTCAATAAACAGTTACATTAAGAAAAATAATTGATAAATAAAATAAACACAATCAAAACCCCAATATTAAAAAAGTGACGTGAAAGTGAAGACGTTTTTAAATGAATGTAAATGTTGATACCGAAGACTGATGAGAGTTCTTATGACGAATCCACACCACCGGAGACAATTGAAAAAGCAAATTCTTCATTTTTTATTCTATTTTTTCTTTTGGAAGGCCCCTGGAACCCAAACTTGTAAGATACGTCCGCTCGCATGAGTAATAAAAAATATTATCTGCAACTCGTGCGGTATTGTCAATTGTGCATATTCATATTGTGGAATTTCCCTCTCGTTAGCAATTAACTTACCGCACTTGTTGCAGAATAATACGCTCTGTATAGTTTACTGTATCTAGTTCGTTTGGTTTTCCCCGTTTATCTATTCTTCCTAGTCTATCTAGTCTGTTTAGTGTAGACGTTTCCCAAAGTTCCCGGCACCGGGTAGCAGAAAAATTTTGCCAGGTCGCGAAAAAAAATTGAAAAAGACAAAAAAACTTTTTGTTGATAAGAAAAGGAATTGATAGCTGCTCAAAAAAAATGTCAAAGGCACTCTTTCTCATGTGGTAATAATTGGAAATAGGCATTTGTCGCACTAAAAATTGGGCGCCAAGATAGTACTTATCCCGCATGAATAATAAAAAATAATGTATGATACACATGTGTGAAAAGCTATAATGCACTTATTGCGATTAAACCACAAGCCGAAGGCGAGACTTCGCAACTCATGCACAAAAGCCCTTCTTCACGCAATTGTATCATAAATTACTATTTAAAAACCAAGTATTTATTACAATATTATTTTAAAAGGAGAAAATAATTTGTTTCCTTGTGGACAATAAATAAAAGCGTTGCGTGTCCACGAAGAAAAATTGTGTTAAATTGCTCAGCGGTGAAAAAAAAACATCACTTTGAATTTTAAAATTTCTAAATTAATAGATGAGACTGGGTATCCTTATAGTGCTGCAGATAAATTAATACTTCCCGCTTTCAAAATTGTCACAAATTAAGGGGAAAAAATTATTCTCGGCGATACTATTATCAAAATAATGTAGTTAAATGGAGAATTGACTTCTTCTTCTTCCTTTGGCTCTACAACCCTTTATGGGTTTTGGCCTCCTCTACTATTTTATGCCATTCACCACGATCTTCTGCTGCTCTTTTCCAATTCCTTACTCCTAGTGCTTTTATGTCTTCTTCCACGCTTTCCTTCCATCTTTTACGTGGTCGGCTCCTCTTGGTCGGCTATTGGTGGGTTTCCATTCCATGATAAGCTTGGTGTTTCGATCTTTTTCCATTCTTTGCACATGGCCTATCCACCTCAGTCTCTGTGCCTTTACATGTTTTACTATGTTGTTGTTTCCAATTAGAGACTCTAGTTCGTGATTCATTCTTATCCTGTATGTTCCGTCCTGTTCCCTTATCGGACCATATACTTTTCTTAATATTTTTCTTTCAAATGTCTTTAGTTCTTCCTCACTTTTCTTAAGGAGGGTCCATGTTTCACAGCCATAAGTAACTACCGGTCGTATTAGGCACTTATATATAGTTATCTTGGATTTGTGACTTAGTAGTTTGCTGGTAAGTAGTTTTCTGTTCGCATAGTAGGTTCTATTTCCTTTTAATATTCGTATCTTTATTTCTTCACTCTCGTCGTTGGTTTGATTTAGTTGAGATCCCAAATACGTGAAATTTTTATCTTTTTCAAAGCTGTGGTCGCCTACTATGCATCTATCTTCATTTTGTGGTGCAGTTCTGGACATCATCATATATTTTGGTTTTTCTTGATTGACTGTCAGTCCTACTTTCCTTGCCTCTTTTTCGAGGTCCTTAAATGTGTCATTTACTGTATTTGCCATGCGCCCCGTGATTACTATGTCATCTGCATAGGCTCCGATTTGTCTACTTTTTGATGTTAAGTTTCCCGTTATCTTTAGTTTTTCTATAGCCGCATGTAATGTTAGGTTGAAATGTAGAGCGGATAGCGCATCACCTTGTCTGACTCCAGACGTAATGGCGAATTTTTCGGTTTTATCGTTTTGTATTACTACTGCCGCTGACGTTCTTTCTAATGTTAGTTTAATTAGATTGACAATCTTTTTTGGTATGCCCATATGTATTAAGTTCAGGTATAACTTATTTCTATTGACTGAATCGAAGGCTTGTTGAAAATCAATGAAAAGGCAGTGTATGTCAAAATTGTGTTCGTATCCCTTTTCTAGCAGCAGTCGCATTTGGTGTATTTGATCTGTTGTTGATCGGTTAGGTCGAAATCCACATTGATAGTCATCTAGTATATCTTCTGCATATACGTTCAACCTTTTGTGAATGAGGCATAAAATGATTTTATATGTTACATTTAATAATGTAATTCCTCTGTAATTTTTACAATCTCTTTTGCTTCCTTTCTTGTGAATAGGATGTATAAGGCCTAAATTCCACTCTTCTGGCATTGTTTCTTCCTCCCAGATTCGTTTGGTTAATTGGTGGGTACGGGCCCACAGTTCTGGGCCTCCTGCCTTTAGTAGCTCTGCTGTAATGTTATCGCTACCAGGCGCCTTGTTATTCTTAAAGGCAATTATGCTCTCAGTTGTTTCTTCCAGTGTCGGTGTTTCAACTTTTGGTTCAGCTGTTTTGTACTGAGTTAATTCTTCTTCTGAGTTTGTTTCATTTTTATTATTAAGCAGGTCGCAGAAATATTCCTGCCATCGTTTCAGGACGTCTGATTTCTCTGTTAGGATCGTTCCATTTTTGTCGTCGCACAACATTTCTTTCGCTTTGTACTCTGAAGAATGTAGTTTTATTTCTCAGTAGAACTTTTTGTAATTTTTTCTGTTATTGCTCTCGTCTATTTCTTCTATTTCCTTGTTATAGTATTCTCTTTTCTTTCTTCGACACGTTCGGTATGCTTCTGTTCTTTTTCTTTCATAGTCTTTCCTTTGGCTTCTCGATTCACGCTGGAGGCACTTGTTTCTTGCTTCATCTTTTATGTCTATCTTCTTCCTGCACTCATCGTCAAACCATTCTTCGTTTCGTACTTTTTGCTTTTCTCCTATCTTTTCAGCTCCTTTTAGAATACTATCTCTGATGTGTCTCCATTCATTCTCCACATCGGCTTCGCTTGGGTTTTTACGTAGGTGTTCCAGTATTGTTTCTTGATATTCTCTTTTTCCCTTTTCACTTTTCAGTTTTTCCACATTCCACTTATTTGGTTTATCTCCTCCGCGTTTTTGTATGTTGCTTATTCTCTGTCTTACAGTTGCTATTACCAAGAAGTGGTCGGAATCGCAGTTAATTCCTCTGAACGAGCGTACATCTCTTATATTTGATGTCCATCTTCTTGATACTGCGACATGATCGATTTGGTTACATTTTCTCGTGCCCGGAATTTTCCATGTTCCTTTATGTATGCGCTTGTGCGGAAAGAGTGTACTACTTAATATCAAATTTTGCATTTCTGCTAGGTGGCATAATCTCTCTCCGTTTGGGCTTGTTTCTGCGTGCAAGCTGTGTCGTCCAGCAACACTCCTGTACCTCTGTTCTTGTCCTATCTTTGCATTAAAATCTCCCATCAATATCAAGATGTCGTGATTGGGTATTTTGTCGCATTCTTGTTGGATCCTGTCGGAATGAAGAATTGACTCGAAAAATTTAGAAGAAGCATTAGTTGCTAAAGTAAAAAAAGTCCTTGCAAGTAGAAGAAAGCACAGATGTCGAGGATAATGCAAATCTAATGTATTTTATCAGATATATTGGCGAAGACATCATTCAAGAAAATGTTTTGTTTTGCAAAACGTTACGAACAAGAACTATCTCAGATGATTTTTTTTAGCTTAGCAATGATTCTCTCCGTGACCGTATACATTAAAACAACAAGTATATAATACAGGGTGTTACGTAAAAATGCGGCCAATTATATTCCTTGGCTAATTCTAAGAATATTTTGACCTATGATGATTTCTGAAAAACCCTTTGTTTCGAAGATACAGGGTGAACAAAATATGCTACAACCATATTCGATATTTGTTGAAATCAAAAATGTAATTAAAAGTATGGGATAAACTCACTGGCGAGTTTATCAAGTACAAAAAAATAATGAGTTTATCAAGTACAAACAATTGTTGATGATAACTTGGAACGGCTGTTTTATCTACTAACGTACAAGTGCATTTCATTTGAATACCTCTCGTCAGTGATAACCTGTATCGGTCGCAGTTGTTTACATTGCGTGACGTTTGGCTATCTGATGTGTCTTTAATAGTTAGTGAAGTCCTCTACCATGTATACGAACGCCCACATGACTGACATGTATTTCATGTATGGACTTGCTGATGGCAATTCATTACAAACTAGACGATTGTAAATTGAACGGTTACATTGAAGCCGTAATTACAAGCCGACGATTGTACATTGAAGCCGTAATATCCCCGACCGAAAAATCTTCGAAAACATTCATCGACGTCTTCGTGAAACAGGCACATCGAAACGAAATGGAGGGCCAGAAAGATTAATGGCAGGAGTAACGGTACAACAGGAACAGAATGTGCTGGACATGATAGGGGAAGATCCAAGGACTTCTACGAGACAAATAAAAAAATTCAATACTTTGAATGTAAGTCATTGGACAGTTTGGAAAATTATTAAGGGCAATTTGTTGTATTTATACCACATTCAATGTGTTCAGTCACTACTACCTGCTGATTATCGTCCACGTATTGCGTTATGTCAATGGCTTTTGCAAACATTAGTTCTAATCCCTCAATTCCTGACACATATCAGGAAATCTCAAGAAATTGAGTCTCAATTGAGTCTCAAGAAATGCAATACGAAATTTTCAATTAACAACCATGTGTGGGCAGATGAAAATCCGCATGAGGTATGTGAAGATCGATTTCAACATCAGTTCTCTGTGAGTGATATGGATTCAGGTTAATTATCACTCACCATTTGTAGGTATACGAGGATTTTATTGCAATTTACTGCGGCGACTTTCTTCTAGCGTAAACTAATGATCTTCGAACGGTTGTCTTGGCGGATCTTCTTGGCTGGACTCTCTTCGGTGTGTCTCACTTGAAGTAACTGAGATTACTTCCCTGTATGTCGGGGGTGACTGTATTTATATGCCCTTTCTGGTATGAAGAACCGTTTATTTTGGGTATTGTTTGTAAAATATCCATTACTGAATTCGTAAACCGTTCGTGGAGTTATAGAAACAACCCGTCGTAAAGCATCCAAATTGAATGTTTATATCATTTGGAACATTTGGAATTCGTTTGTGTGATTATCCTGATGGTCCTATCATAAAACTAATCCCTCTTTGTAAGGATTTACTGTGAACGGCCCATTGTCGCTACATCACCCCTTGCCAGTGACAAAGCTACATATTCTTTGTTGCTGTTCTCGGCATTGTTGTTGAAGGCATCCTCGTATACGCTTGAAGACGTCATCGTAGACGTTGTTGTTGCGTTTGTTGTAAGGCGTCTAGTAGATATTCGAAGTCGTTACCGTAGACCTTTTTGTTGCAAGCGTTCTTGTAGACGATTGAAGGCGTCATCGTAGACGTTGTTTCTTGTTGCAGGCGTCCTCGTAGACGGTTGGATGCGTTATCGTAGTCGCTGTTGCGGCGTTTGCTCGTAAGCGTCTATTTGACGGTTGTCTACTAGACGCCCCTAAGTCCTTAGCGTAGCCGTTGTTTGTTGTTGCAGGCGTCATGGTAGACGGTTGAAGACATCATCGTGGACCTTGTTGTTGCAAGGCGTCTTCGTAGACGTCGTTTGTTGATCGGTGGTTTCCTATGCAAAACCAGCTTGCACCTATCATTATGAGTCAATCCGGAAAATTAACAAGTCGATAGCTACCTCGTAGGCGGTAGAAGGCATCGTAGACTTCGTTCTTTGTTGCAGGCGTCCTCTTAGACGGTTGAAGGCGTCATCGTAAACGTTGTTATTGCCGGCGTCCTGTGTGGGTTAAAATTGTGGGTGACTATCTAATTGAACCGGTTTTGATATCGCAACTTTTTGGAAGAAACACTGCCCGAGTTTCTGGATTATTTCTTATGGGGCTATCTGATGTCATTAGTTTACGCTACTCCAGTGGAGAATTTGGACGACTTGCAAAATCGGATATTTGCTGAGTGTAACTCAATTAGAAACAACCCTGGTGTGTTTGAAAGCGTTCGGCACTCAATGATGAGAAGATTGAATGCTTGTATCCAGGCTGGAGCAAGTCATTTCGAACATTTATTGTAGGTTGAGCAACTTTACATGTACTTTTTGATAATAAAAATATTGTTACTGTCGCAAATTTATTACACCCTGTATCTTCGAAATAAAGAGTTTTTCCGAAATTATCAAAAGACAAAATATTCTTAGAATAGGCCAAGGAATAACCCCTTGAATTTTTGCCGCATGTAAAACAATAAAACTTATGTATACAGGGTAACCTGTATACATAAGCAAGTTTTATTTCTGGTTACAACATTATTTTATTAATATGCATAAGAGAGATATATCAGCACTTGTAGATAAACATACAAACAATTATTGCCAATTTACTCATAATATGCTTAAGCAATTCAATAAGAAACATGCGACTGGAGTGATGCGCATATATTTTTTATTGCAGGTTTGTTTTAGTGCATTTTTTATGTTGGGGCGAATTTGAGATAGGCATACTTTCATTTCATCTTCGACTGCCTTCAGTTTTTCTCTTCTTTAGTTTTGATTTTCACTAAAGCAGAAAAGCCAAGCTCGCACAAACATGAAGTTGAGATGTTGGGATATTCTTTTTTAATCTCAATCTAGGCAGTTGGGGTCTAATTCTTCGTGTTTTAGTTTGAATGTTCGATCACTTCGAATATTCATCAATTCTTTCTCTTCTCTAAGTTCCAAATCATTTTTTTCAATCACTGATGGCACAAATGCGTTTCTTATTCAATCATAATTTTCCAGATTGATATCGGAAAAATAATTATCAACTTTCTAAAGTTGTTAAATGCTCAATAATGAGAATTGTCGAATTTGGTTATTTTCCATCTCCTTAGTTCTTGAAAACATTCACAAATTACCCTGGCTTACTTTGCTTATCCACAACTTCACTTTGTCTTTGAAAGCCACTATTTTGTCTGAAGAAGTTGAAATTTATTTCTTCCTTGCATACTGGAGTTTAATGTTTTTAGTTCTTATATAATATTTTCCAGATAAGTCAGCTTTATATTCCACGCATCGTTCTGCAATAATTCGCAATATTTGTTTTGCTTTTCTTAAAAAAAAAAATAGTAGTAATTCTGCTTTCAAATCGTAAAAACGGCTCAAAAGATGCCCTTTAGAAAAGCACTTTACTTCTCTATGAAGACTTCAGAGCTTTACAAAAAAAAAATTCTATTATTTCTACACCGATATCAATAAATCGCGTGTACATTAATAACTGAGCTTTTCCTCCAATGTCAGTACTTTCATCAACTTGCAAAGCGTACATATTAGCTTCTTTCATTTTCAAAACAACATTTTCTTCTATATGTTATCAGACATTTCATTAATACGTCTTCGTACTAGAGCGGATGCGGAGGTGAAGAGCTTAGCCTCCGCAGATGCGGACGTTAACGGGGGCGGAGGTGGAGGTGGGGAAAAAATCAATAATTATTTACTTCCAGTAGTCCAGTCATCTTATTGTTAGTCAAAAAAAACCGGCCAAGTGCGAGTTGTGACTCGCGCACCGAGGGTTCCGTACAAAAAATGTTGTTACCGGCATTGGCATACCATTGTTTCCACTTGTAAGTACGGTATCTTTTTTTTGTGGAGGACGTAGCAAGCACATTCAGTTAACTTGACAAGTGGCCCTCCTGAAATGACGACCATCTTAGTACCGCTGCAAGCATAACCTCAAGATGTCGCTGTCTTACGATGGAATTCTACCCTATATTTTATTACCATACATCCCCCATTATGATTGTTTAGGGGTTCTGGAACTTCACTATTTGTTTCTACTGCTCAATTTTGTCTCTGCATCCTGCTGTTGCATAATGGGGATTAGTTTGTCTCTAACCATAGCAACTTTTTTTTATTGTGGTTTGGTGGAAACTCTCACTAAACCCCGTTTTCCACTTGGCTTTTCAGTATGCGCCACCCCGGTTATGGGTATTTTGCATTCCTTCAGGATGGGCTGCCCGGACGGTTAGTGCCTCCCTGGTTGAAAATGCTTCCTCGGCGGGACCTAACCGAGGAGGACATAACCGAGGAGGACCTAACTGTATGCAACCCATATGCTTCTGGTGCCTGAAAATACCACGCAACACATTTGTGTATTTTCATAAGTTTCTAATAGTAAATTCGCATTTTTCTTGTAATTAAACTACATATTTACGGTTTTCAGATTTTTCCCTTTACATGTGCTGTAAGACACCGATTCTTGCCAAATTTATTGATTCTTGGTCAACGGGAAGTACCCTATAGGTTTTGATTCCATTGTGAAATCGCAAAATATGCGACATAAACGGTCATATCTTTTGATCGCGTTGACTTACAAGTTTGATTTTTTCACAGCTGAAAGAGACCGCAGACCCGAGTATTTGATACAAATTTCAACTTGTTACCTCTACGCGTTCCTAAAAAAAATGGTTTTGACAGACAGACGGACAGACAGACAGACAGACGGACAACAAAGTGATCCTATAAGGGTTCCGTTTTCGGTACGGAACCCTAAAAAGGTGCCAATCTCGGAATCTAACGGAAGAAGCTGATTTTTTGTATCGACCTTTTAGTATTACAGATGTTGTCTCAAAAGTCACATTTGCCAACATGTGAGCGTCCTTAGATATTCAAGGTGAAAGGTCGCATAAATCAGTTTTTTGAGAATATCTCGTTTTATCTACTTCCTATCGTATTTGTATTTATTTTGAAGTAAAAATATAGGTATAATACATAGGGATTTAGGATTTACCTTGCACTAAGGTACGCATAGCTGCTCATCAGCGCTCCACACTCAGCTCCCGCTATCTCAAAAACAGATCAGTTCTCTACAACTTTCATCTGAAACCTTTTTTTATACATCGATGTGAATGAATGTTTTCGAAGATTTTCCGGTCGGGGATATTCCGGCTTCAATGTACAATCGTCGGCTTGTAATTACAGCTTCAATGTAACCGTTCAATGTACAACCGTCTAGTTTGTAATGATTGCCATCAGCAAGTCCATACGTGAAATGCATGTCAGTCATGTCGGCATTCGTATAACATGGTAGAGGACTTCACTAACTATTAAAGACACATCACATAGCCAAACGTCACGCAATGTAAACAACTGCGACCTATACAGGTTATTACTGACGAGACGTATTCAAATGAAATGCACTTGTACGTTAGAAGATAAAACAGCCATTTCTAGCTATCGTCAACAATTGCTTGTACTTGATAAACTCATTAATTTTTTGTATTTGATAAACTCATTGGCGTACCCCATACTTTTATTTACATTAATTATTTCAACAAATATCGAATAAGGTTATCGCAAATTTTGTTCACCCTGTATCTTCGAAACAAAGGGTTTTTCAGAAATCATCATAGGACAAAATATTCTTATAATTGGCCAAGGAATAACCCTTTGAATTTTTGCGGCATGTTTACGTAACACCCTGTACAATATACATGTTGTTTTAATATACAATTATTATTAAGTACATATCTATAATTATACATTGGAGATAACAAAGTTTTAAAACGTTTCCTTTTAAAAGCCATCGTGAATTACAATACAAAAGGAGGTGTTTATTAGCACTTGCATAATCCATTAAAAAGTCTGCTAATTAATGGACAAGATTTTATGTAGTTTACAAACTTGACACATTCCTACAAAGTCATGTTTAAATTTACAGTGCATCCATACACAATTAATAGCTAATTCTTGAATTTGTTTAAACAAACCTTTATGACTGCCATTGCACGTGCTCCGTCGCTATTTAGACCAACACACTTCATCCAATTCCGTCACTCGTCACGGAGAAAATCATTGCTAAGCTAAAAAAAATCTTCGCCAATATATCTGATAAAACACATTAGATTTGCATTATCCTCGACATCTGTGATTTCTTCTACTTGCAAGGACTTTTTTTACTTTAGCAACTAATGCTTCTTCTAAATTTTTCGCGCAATCGTCAATTCTCCATTTAACTACATTATTTTGATAATAGTATCGCCGAGAATATTTTTTTTCCCTTAATTTGAGACAATTTTGAAAGCGGGAAGTATTAATTTATCTGCAGCGCTATAAGGTTTACGGTTTTCATATTTACGGTTTTCAGATTTTTCCCTTTATATGTGCTGTAAGACACCGATTCTTGCCAAATTTCATGATTCTAGGTCAACGGGAAGTACCCTATAGGTTTTGATTCCATTGTGAAATCGCAAAGTATGCGACATAAACGGTCATATCTTTTGATCGCCTTGACTTACAAGTTTGATTTTTTCACAGCTGAAAGAGACCGCAGACCCGAGTATTTGATACAAATTTCAACTTGTTACCTCTACGCGTTCCTAAAAAAAATGGTCTTGACAGACAGACGGACAGACAGACAGACAGACGGACAACAAAGTGATCCTATAAGGGTTCCGTTTTCGGTACGGAACCCTAAAAAGGTGCCAATCTCGGAATCTAACGGAAGAAGCTGATTTTTTGTATCGACCTTTTAGTATTACAGATGTTGTCTCAAAAGTCACATATGCCAACATGTGAGCGTCCTTAGATATTCAAGGTGAAAGGTCGCATAAATCAGTTTTTTGAGAATATCTCGTTTTATCTACTTCCTATCGTATTTGTATTTATTTTGAAGTAAAAATATAGGTATAATACATAGGTATAATACATAGGGATTTAGGATTTACCTTGCACTAAGGTACGTGTAGCTGCTCATCAGCGCTCCACACTCAGCTCCCTATATCTTAAAAACAGATCGATGTATAAAAAAAGGTTTCAGATGAAAGTTGTAGAGAACTGATCTGTTTTTGAGATAGAGGGAGCTGAGTGTGGAGCGCTGATGAGCAGCTATACGTACCTTTAGAATTTTATTCTCTACAACTTTCATCTGAAACCTTTTTTTATACATCGATCTGTTTTTGAGATAGAGGGAGCTGAGTGTGGAGCGCTGATGAGCAGCTATACGTACCTTAGTGCAAGGTAAATCCTAAATCCCTATGTATTATACCGTATTTTAACTTAATTACTTATTTTTTAAGTATTACTTAAATAACAATTTTAATAACAATTTTAATAACAATTTAAATCAAAGAGTCATCAAATATTTATTACCTATCTTTGACATACAAATAATTAAATAATGAAGTAAATCATTCTAAATATATATTAATGCTGTTCTAATTCAACCCCATGAATGAGGTTGGGTACTGCAAAATGAAACACTTTTACCACCTGTACCAGATGAACTACTCACTTCAATATTCTGCAACTGCAAGAAAGGTTGTGGTTCGCGTTGCAGATGCCATAAGTTAGGGATGCACTGTTCTTTAGCTTGTGGTCAATGCAATGTAAAAGAAAAACGGTATAATAGCTTGGGATACAGGATTTACCTTGCGCTAAGGTACGTATGGCTGAGCGCTCCACACAGCGTCCTCTATCTCAAAAATAGTTCGACGCATAAAAAAAGGTCTCAGATAAAATTTGCAGAGAAATTTATTCTCTACAACTTTCATAATAAATGCAAATACAGTAGGAGGCAGAAAAAACTAGATATTCTCAATAACTGATTTTTGCGACCTTTGACCTTGAATATCTAAGGGCGCATCAAATATTGATATATGTGACTTTTGAGACATTTTTAAGGCTAAAGGTCTATACAAAAATTCAGCTCTTTCCGTTAGATTCCGGGGTGATATGCTAAAATTACAGGGCTATAATGAAATAAAATCTTCTTAATCATATTCAAAAATAGGCTCGCATTTATTCAAATTTGGTAACATCATGGTACATTACCAGTTAAGTTTACTATGTATTATTAACATAGTACACTTTACTGGTATTCAAAATTAAGAAGAGACAAATTATATTTAACGAACAGTTTTTGCGGCTTTGTCACCCTTAAAACCGATTTCTTAAGGATTCATAAATTAAACCAGCTCCACTAAATAATTGCGCACTTGGTACTGAATTTGACGATGCCCACAAATAAGTGCGAAGAATGGGAGCAAAAATTAAATATTTAATCTTATATCTCCCCCACAATAAAGGATCTTCGTTTAATAGAGTCTTCTCTCTTTATTACATGGAAATATGCAAAATATAACATAAATATTATATTGAAATAAAGACTCTCTTCAAGTGAGTAATGTGGAGTATAGAAACCCTTGTGTGTCAGTTTTAGAAAGTAAATTGACGTTTTTCTGTTATTGTATTTTCTTCAACCACGATCTGAAAGCTTGTGCACGGTTCATTGTCCAATGGATTTGGTTTTACTCTGGCTCTATTGGCAGTAGAAATTTGGTCATAACCAATTCCATTTGCAGATCTTGCAATATCAATGTCATGCAGCGTTAGCATGCGTAATAGTTCGGATTGAACTTGTTCTTAAATTATTTTGATTAAAAAACTTTAATGTATCTTGTGTCCAAGTATATAGCAAGCGAATACTGTGTATTGCATGGAAGTTCACAGAATCTGGAATTGATGTCCTCGATTAGTTTTTGAATAATGTTTTTGAAATCTTGATTTGTGTCTGATTTGTCCTTTTCGACTTGCAATGTATATTTCAGTACGTGTATCAATGGGATCACTGATGATATGCAAGTTTTTGTATCGCTTAGATTTCTCGTTATATCTTCGAAGGTAGTTAGGATCGCCACTATTTTATTAACAGCCACTCTTCTGGGGATATGTGTGAAATATTATGTTTGCTGGCATACAAGCATATTCAGATGAAATTCAATAGAATCTTTAATCTTCAACAGCCAGCAGGTGAATGACAGTTTTAGAAATTCCTTAAACATTTGTCTAATTTTGATAGCCATTTTCGTATATATCTCGTCACATACGTGGTCTGTTAGAAAAGTACCCGACCCTTAGCCGGTAAAAAAAACTGGCATACCTGGAGCGTTGGAAACCTCAAAGTAGTCTCCTTGGGACTCCACACACTTCTCCCAGCGGTGCCGCCATTATTGGAAGCATTCCGAAAAAGCCTCTTTCGGAATCGATTTTAGCTCGGCTGTCGTTGCAGCCATAATGTCCTCTCTTGTCTGAAATCGCGTTCCTTTCAAAGGCCTCTTGACTTTGGGGAATAGCCAGAAGACGCAGGGGGCCATATCAGGAGAGTAAGGAGCCTGTCGAACCAGAGGAGTCTAATTTTTCGACAAAAAATTGTGAACCAACTGCGAAAAATGTGCTGGAGAATTATCATGATGGAGTCGCCAATTTCCTGATGTGTGACCGTTTTTAAACCGGTTGTACCACTCCTTCATCTGTGTGATGTTCATAGCATCGTCACCGAAAGCCGTCTGAATCTTCCGAATGGTTTCCACCTGGTTGTCGGCCAGTTTCTGGCAAAATTTGATGAAGTAGCGCTGCTCCAGTCGTTCCGTTTAATTTTACTTGCATTGAAAAACCGACGAGGGCACTACACACTACGTCACTCGAACACTGCTCGACAGCAACTGATGCTATCTACAGGCGGGAAAAAATTCACGCATGCGCACGAAGGTTGAAGGTCTGCTCATGCAAGCGCGCTTGATTCAAACCTATTAGATTTTTAAAATAAAAAATAAGGTCGGATACTTTTCTAACAGACCACGTATATGGTCAGTAAAAAACTTACGACCTTAATTGATAATTTGGCGAAGCAGTTTACATTACGCGACGAAAAGCAATGCCCACGATAAAATGGAACGGCTGGTTTTGTAATGCAATTATTTCTCTGATTATATCGTCCATTTTTTTTGCTTTGGGCGGTTTTCTTGCTTTGATGTATATTTGTTTTTTTTTTAATATTCTTAAATATTATTTTTATTTTTCTTATTTTTCTATGGACAGTTGCCGTTTTGCTTGTTGTAATGGTGTAACTGACGACGTATAGGTACCTGATTCAATTTCAACGTTTCTCGTTGTTCTTCAAATTTACAAAATTCTTCATATTTTTCTTTATGCATGGATATCAAATGCCCTTTCAATGGTGCGGATTACAGCAATAAATTTTGGCCTTTTCTTGAATAAATTTGGCCACACATTTTGCATTTTGCATAATTATCCACTTCAAAAAATAATGCCAAATCTCACTGGTTTTAGGCTTCATCGCGCGATTTGAAAAAGAATATCCTACTACAAAGCTCATTGACTACGATCTAGCGAGCTCACAAGTTAATACATGTATCACATGCACGGGTGTACCCAGGGGGGGTTTTGGGGGTTCAACCCCACTGCCCCCCCTCCCGAAATATGCAATATATAACATAAATATTATATTGAAATAAGGAGAAACGAGGAGAGACGATCTCTTCAATAGAGCATGGTAGATGTGCAGTTTAGGAACCCTTATGTGTCAGTTTAAAAAAGTAAAATGGCGGATTTCCGTTATTGTATTTTCTTCAAATCCCCCGCCCCCATCCGAAACTAAACCCTAGCTACGCCCATGATCACTTGACATAACCTACTCACTTTCACGCTACACGAGCACAATTCTGACCATATCATCCGCAAGCCTCAACCGCGCGGCGGCGCGTGTCAAAGCGTTGACGTAAACAAACCTCCGTTATCTTCGCGGAAGCGGAGGCGGATGTACGATTTCTTGCGGAAGTTCCGCACTTGCGGAGCCGGAGTCGGAGTTCCGTTACAACACTACTTCGTACTGTGTCGTTTAATAAAGAAATTTTCTTGATTTCAACTTCAGTTGCTTCTCCGAGCACTACCTTTAGAATTGCTAAACATGACGGTATAATTAATGTCTCTCCTATTGTATGTGGTTTTATTTGCTGTGCTATTATTTCTGCGACTAAGTAACTGGCCAAGAACTCGAACAGAAATTTTAAATTATTTTCTAAAATTACTGCTTGTTTTTGGTTGTGAACAAAGCAGTCTTTTAAAATATTCCACATTTTTTTCAAAAAGATGAGCATGTTTCGTCGAAAAATGACGCAATAGTTTACTATGCACCATAGCTTCATTAACCAGTACTTTTCCAAATACAACACATTTTGGGTAAGGAGATCTGGTCACCACACTAAGTAAACCCGTTTATCAAATAGTTTTCTTGGTATAAACGGAACTTACTCTTACATGCTTTTTTCTTAGTTGGAGCTATAGGTCGGGCACATACGTACGGTTTCCGGATTCGGTTTCCTGATCAGGATTCCTGATTCGGGGACCCGAATGCTTGCCTTATATATAAAATGTTCAACTGAGCGCACACGTTAGTACAAATTTTCGAACGAAAAAAAAACCTGACGTTCGATTCGGAAACAAACCGTGCGTTCGGGTCATTCAGAACGGAAAAAACCGAATGACGTCATCCCGAACGCAGCACTCGCATACATTTTTGATAAACCGCCGCACACGAACGGAAATTTCCGTTTGGAACTTTTTTTCGTATCCAAACATAACCTCAAGCAAGTATTTTGTTTTTTAATATTCTTTTTTATGCCATTGTGAAGTTCATCAAAGGATTTCATTGCCATCTTCAAGAACTCTTCTGGGTGTGCTCTCAATTTTGGACTTTTCAGATAAAATTGACTCTCATTGATTATTTTGGTGTTTAGTGGGTGTACAGCGGCGCTTTTAGGCATAGGCGCACTAGGCGCGCGCCTAGGGCCTCCGATTTTAGGGAGCCACAAATTTCCAACTAAGCAAGGTCAACCAACTTTTGGCGGTTGACGACAATAAGCGGCAAAATTTGACAAAGTGTGGTGAATAAATTGGCACTTTGCGGTGGTTAATAGTGAAAAAAATATTCAGAAAAAGAACTAAAGAAGTATTATTGCATTGTTGTTATTTTTTGTATTGTTATTGAAATTTAATCGCATGACTGTTTTTACTAAAGGACACCACAGAATCTTAGAGGATTCAAACCCAAATAATGTCGCAGTTCATGTCGCTTCCACCACGTCGTCCAAGTTTAGAAAACGACGAGCGTAGCGACGAGTTTTCTAATGGACAAGAAACATCCAATGTTACTATAAACGTTTTTAAAGATAGTACCATTGATGGACAGAATTTAAAAAAAAATATGTGTTATATCGTTTATACCATACCATTTTTTATACCATAGTTTGTACCATTAATTAATAAACTTTGTCTATTCGCGATTTCCACACATCACATAACCTCAAAACTAACTAGTCGAAAATTTGACACTGACAGCTCTGAATTTCAGTGCCAACCTTCAAAAAAATAACTCATAACAGCACTCGGCGAGCCATAATCGCACGCATATAAGTGCTGTTATGAGTCCATTACAGACGCAAAATAGAAAAAATGTCAATTGACAATTCGCGATTGAAATGTTTACGTTTCATTGATTAATTTATTAAAAGTCATGCTTGACATTTATCAAATTATTACTTTTTATTATAAATTGAAGTAAATTATTTATCTATATTTTGGGTAAAATTTTGTATGATACACGCATCGTAAAATACTCTTACGTAGACTAGGGCCTCCATAGACTACAGCCACATAGTCACCTTGCACCTAGGGCCACAAGTAATGTAAACGCGCCCCTGTGGGTGTACGGTGTACCCAATATCGACGCTTCCTCTTTTTCTTACTTAGCGCCAGTAAAAGTGCAATAGAAATTAATTCCTCGTCGTCCATCTTAAACGTGCTTTCAGGAAAGCGTCTCTCTACCAGTGTTGGGCATAATTCAATTAATTTTTTAATTGTAGATTGAAACAATTACAATTTTAATTGCAACTAAATCAATTGCAATTAATTTAATTAAATTAACTGTTTATTAAATCCAATTTAACTGCAATTAAATCCATTAATTGTGGTTTACATTTAATTTAATTGCAATTAAAATTTTAATTGTTAGTTACAATTAACTTAATCATCAATTGTTTATTATTACAATTAATACCTATTTGATGAATGTAAAAACTTTTCCCTCATTGTAACCGTGCTTTCTCGCATTGTGCCAAATAAAATAATTTCCAATATTCTAAATAATCTAAATAGTTGGGAAAGATGGTTCGTTCTGGACCCTTCACCTCCACTTCCGGCCCCCCACCTCGCTCCCACTTCCGGTTAACACCCCACTTCCGGTTCCCACCTACACTTCCGGTTCACACCCACACTTCCGGTTCCCACTTACACTTATAATAAAGTATTTATACAAATTTCGTGCGGAGATGATTTTACAGCACTCCAGCTAATGGGGAACGAGCCCGAAGGGATAGAAAAAACCTAAACGAGCTGTCGCGTTGTAAAATCAAACTTTCCACACTCTAATGTAAATAACTATTTCAGTTACGCATTATGGCAAGTGATACATTGGACTATAATAAACATCTTCTAACCGACATTTATTAATTGTTAATTGTAATTGTAAAAGTGCATCAATCAATTAACAATTAATCAATTGTAATTTTACAATTAATATATAATTAATTGTTAATTGTGATATATTGCAATTACAATTAATTATTTTAATTGTTAGTTGCAATTAAATCTCGCAATTTAATTGTTAATTGTTAATTGTTTTCACAATTAATTTTTGCCCAACTATGCTCTCTACCCACTGGCAGTGTAAATTCCTAATACAAAAAAACGTACGTCTGTGCAAGTCTCGCGGATTTCCGAATCAGGAATCCGTATCAGGAAACTGATTCCGGAAAGCGTGCGTATGCGGCCAGCCTTAGCTTCATTGGTATCTCTGAATTTTGTGTTAATTGTACTGGGTTTTAAATATGATTTCTCGTCCATACTCCTCTTTCTTACAAATTTTTTTTTACTAACAAAAAAGAAAATGTTGCAGTACTTAAAAACAACTTACAAAAACTTGTATTTCAATGTTGCATGTACAAAATTTTTTTTATATCAAGATTTGATATTTAAATATTATATTGATATTTAAACTTTTCACACATTCACTGTGTCAGTACAACTGAGACAACATTATGCTTTTACAACAACAAACTAACATTATGTTTTTATGATTACCGAGAAATGCACGTACGTGTCTACTTGTCAAACAATAGCATAACATTTCTGGGTATAAAACGGATGACAAGGTATCCACGACGACCCGAAACCAATATTATTCTAAATTTTTACTGGAGTCAACCAGAAATTTCTAGCCTTTTCTAGCCATTCCTAACCTTTCTTCCAGAAAGTCCTAAAAATAATTCACATTTGGTCTTGTACTCGATTCTCAACTAGGTCAAGATTCTCTAATCACTTTTTATATTCCATACATTACATTTTCAATATAATTTACAAGAAGTATTTACTAGTCTAAAACTATTTTAATTTTAAGCATATTTCGCAGTTTTTATAACTCAAACCGGTTTTTACCAAACCCCATTTAGATGAAGCGGTAAACATGTTTATCAACCTCACTTTAAATTAAGTATCAATTGTACTATATTTTGTTTAATTCAAATCCAGAGGAATATATGAAAATAAGAAAAGTGGAATTGTAAAAATTATTCTAATTCAAAATGCGAATGAAGCTGTGATGAGAACACATACCTGCCAGTGTATTGTAAAAATTCTTGTTTCAAATAAACATCCATGCCAGTAATTTCAGACAAATGAGATTTCTATCAAAATAAATTAACAAATTTCTGTGTTAATTACTTTTTAAATAAACTTATACATTTAACTTACGATACATGGCGTCCTCACAATTCCGTTCTTAATTTTAAAAGCTGCGGAAGTGATGTCCTCAAAATGAATAGTTTGAGGATTGTTGGCATTACAGGCTGGATCCTCATAGACTTCGTCGCCCTCTTCCTAAAAACACACATAAATTTTAACAATAAGAAGAAACAATAATGTTTTGGTTAATTTACTAAATTTAAAGTAGTTTTCCTTTCGTCCATTTTTTAAACGAGTCGCGAAACAAATTGGAAATGTTTGTTGTTCATTTAAGTCGATTTCACAGCGAATGCATTTAAATTGATTTGGGTCAATATTTTAGGTCAAGAATTGAAAGAAATTTATAATTTAAAGTAAGTATAAAAAATTACCAAATACTCATCGGGCAAACACGATTTCTGTTCCATATTTCTCTCTTAGTTCAATGTTATCAGTGTATTGGAATGGAACGGAATAGTTTGCTGTCTGCTAAACACTATGTTAAATTTTTTAAGACTTTTATAGATATATAGTCTTTGATCTGACCCCCCTATGACTTATGGTAAACAAATCATTTTAATCAACATCTTACGATACGAGTTATATATTTCGCGAGTTTATTTTATTTTACAAATTTGTGAAATTTGTTTATTGTGAAATCTAATATTTTTATTTGCGGTTTATCTATTTTGCGTAATAAACAAATTCAGATAAATAATAAAACGGTATTTATTACAAAAAATTACTACATATAAGATTAGATAATGCCAGGAAGAATTGCAGTATTAAATAAATCAAACGACTTTATACAAAAGGGTAAGTCCGGGAGAGTTCGACCACTTTTTGGAAAAAGCTTTATAACTTTTTTGTTTTCTGAGACTTTTTTTTTACCTTTAAAGCATTGCCTAAAGCAGGGGTCTCCAAACTACGGCCCGAGGGCCACATCCGGCCCGCGGACAGATTTTGTCCAGCCCGCGGAGAGCTAGCATACTTGAAAACTCCTTTTAGAGAACATATTTTTTATAGCAAATTAAATTTAGTTTACTGAAGTATTCTAATTTTATGTTGAATAATTATTAATATGACATCTACATTGATATGGTCATGGGCTAACTACTCATAACATTGTTGTAGGCTTATTGTTATTGTTTTTGTGATAAGTTGGATAAAGAAACACAGAATTGTAATGAGTAAAGACATGTATAATATGCAGAAAATTTAACTTCAGTATATAATAACTAACAAATTATTGAAATGAATACAACTAACATTTTATACATTTTAAATAAAAACATAACTTATAACAAGCATAATGACATATGAAATACTAATGAGCTTTATGTAATTGAGATTTTCCACTGACAATAGTTTGTAGTTGTGGACTAATTTTACTTGTACCAATTATTAAAAGAGATTTAAGATGCTCATCAGTTAATTTAGATCTGTAAACATTTTTTGTGTACTTCATTTTGGAGAAGGTCTTCTCACACAAATAAGTAGTACCAAAAACAGAAAACAGCCCACGAGCAAATTTATGCAAATTATCAAATTGTGTCAGTGGAAGACTCTTATAAAATTCCAACAAAGATGAGTTTTGATATTTGTTCTTAATTATATCACTGCACTGTAGATCAATCATTTCCATTTGAAGTTCCGGGGCTAGGGTTTCAATGTCAGTATCAAAAGGATTCTGAAAAATCTTAATTTGATTCGCAATGGCATCAAAGTCCGAGAAACGAGTATCAAAATTTATTTTCAAAGCACTCAAAGTTTCGATTGCAAAATCGATAGGAAACTCAGTCTCAGTGGTGTGGCTGAATATTTCACATGTTTTAAAATGTGAAAAACATTTACTTCGTAGTTGTGATTGAAACAGTATCAATTTCTTCCGGAATGATTTGATATTAGTGTATAAATCAGGAAGATGCTGGTTTTCTCCTTGCAATCTCAAATTCAGTTCGTTCACATGTTTTGTTAAATCAACATAGAATGCTAACTTCCACAGCCATGCGTTGTTTTGTAATTCAGTAAGAGGGCGATGCTTTTCATTCAAAAAAATTTCGATCACTGCTCGAAGTTCAAAAAAGCGCTGAAGGACTTTCCCACAACTAAGCCAACGTACGGCAGTATGATAAGGTAAGTCATTTTCTCCAATCTCTTCAATAAATTGTCGGAATTGTCGGTGATTCAGCCCAAAAGATCTGATAAAATTAACAGTTGATATGACTGGTTTCAGAACTTCAGACATATCCAAACATTTTCCGCACAAAGACTGTTGATGAATGATACAATGTAAGACTAATGGTTTTGAACCACCGTTATTTTCTACAGCCTTTGACACAAGAGCGACCACTCCGTTATCTTTCCCACTCATGTTTTTGCCTCCATCAGTTGTAATACATTTCAAGTTTTTCCATCGAAGGTTCTTTTGATTAATGGCCATTTCAACTCCTTTAAAAATATCTGTACCAGTAGTTGTGCCATGAATACTATACATATCAAGAAGTTCTTCATGTACTTCATAGCTTTTATCTACTCCTCGAATATAAATCAACACCTGAGCAGTATCTGACACATCCGTTGACTCATCCAAGGCCAAACAAGGCTATGCTTTCATTGCAAATCAAACATAGCGCCTTGTTACTGGACTCAATTACGAAATACTGAATGTTCCACTGATCTTTGAATTTTCTGCATTCACAATCAATTTTTCGCTTCTTTTCCATACTACTAAATCACACACAAAAGCAACAATTCAAATCAAAATACTGTTACAAAGATGTCTTAAACTTAAACACGCAAAAACACGTTTTAAGGAGGTACGCACTATTTTATTTCACAACAGTGTCATAGGAACTGACTTGTGTTTCCGCCACTAGCCTTCTTATATATTCCAATTACTGCCAGCCCGAAGTGAGTGGAAGACACCAGAACTTTCTCGAACCAACGAGATTATTCTGTACGTGCTATTAGCGCCATATGTTAGCGATAGAAGGTACTACCTATTTCCGCTTGTGTCCACCAGATGTCGTGTCACGTTACTCCTCATGGCTCGTACTCTACGACTAATCTAGAAATTACAGATAATGACAGGAGAATTAATAATATGCAGTGTTGCCGTTTTGCGGACTTTAGTCCGATTTGCAGCCTTTTTTAAACGTTGCGTACTTTTTCGTACTTTTTTTTTCATCAGTGGACTATTTCACTTTTTACCACCGGCAACAATGATAATATGGTTTTGGCCCTCGGAAATTACTGGAGTAATCAGTATGGCCCTAAGGCTGGAAAGTTTGGAGACCCCTGACCTAAAGGGTTTAGATAATATATAAATAATAATTTATTATATCATACAAACATTTTTTTTTAATTATAATGAAAAGTACAAACATTACAACTCGTCCATCTCACCCATATGTCCGGGTTAGACCGACCACCAATTACGGGTGATTAATAGTCGGCCTGACTATTAGGAAAAAATAATACAACATATATCTTACAACTTAAAACAGAATAATAATAATAATAATATAGAAGTATAAACAAATTTAGTTTTTACGATTTTTTTTTATTTTTCCGCAGAAATCGCAGAAATTTTCGAATTTTGGGCATTCATTATAGACTTTCATTATGAAATTTCATTATGACATTCATTATGAAGCCAACGACTAATTTGTTTGTAACGGCTCAGTAGGAATTTAACTTTTAATTTAACTAAATGGGCTTCATTAAATCTCTAATTTCCTTCAAATCTCTCTCCCGGATTAATGTGGTCGAACTATATCAGACACGGGAGAGATCGACCACCTTGTAAACTGGAGGAAATGCAAGTAACGACTACATTGTTGGGGTTATCTTATAGTTTTTTGCATATTTTATCATCCAGTATCGAAATAGTTTTAATTATCTTACAGGTTTTCAAAATATCAATAAATATGTAAATATGTCAAGAAACTTTCAAGTTCGTACAAAATTTAAAATATAATTTATAAATTCACACTGCTGATGCTGGCGCGTCCTGATATATCAAGTTGGTTGCAACAAGCTGAACTAATTTTACCATATATGTTACGCACATATCCCTTTCTAGTTTTGTTCTTGAGTTAACCCGACTGGTCGGTCTCGCCCGGTGGTCAATCTCTCGGTCGACGGGATCGACCCGGTGGTTGATGTGTCGCAAATTCTCATTTGCGACCCAACATTTTGTGTACAATTTTGCGCGACCCCTGGACAGAAAGTACAAGTTTTTAAAATTCGTTTATAATGATATTTCACTATTTTACTGCTACCTGATATTTACACACGAAAAGTCTTATTTTTAGGGTTCCGTACCGAAAACGGAACCTTTATAGGATCACTTTGTTGTCCGTCTGCCCGTCTGTCTGTCCGTCTGTCTGTCTGTCAAGACCATTTTTCTCAGGAATGCGTAGACGTATTAAGTTGAAATTTGTATCAATTACTCGGATCTGCGGTCTCTTTCAGCTGTGAAAAAATCAAACTTGTAAGTCAACGCGATCAAAAGATATGACCGTTTATGTCGCATATTTTGCGATTTCACAAGGGAAACAAAACCTATAGGGTACTTCCCGTTGACCTAGAATCATGAAATTTTGCAAGAAGCGGTGCCCTACAGCACATGTAAAGGGAAAAATCTGAATACCGTAAATATGTAGTTTAATTACAAGAAAAATGCGAATTTACTATTAGAAACTTATGAAAATACACTAATGTTGTCGTAGTGGTATTGTTAGGCTCCAGAAGCATATGGGTTGCATAAAGTTAACTTACTAAAGTTAGTAAAAAGTATGTGTTGGCACCAAGCTGTTTATTCTGAATTTTCTTTGTTTATATTCGTTATGCATTTCATCACGTACGCTCTTTATACATAATATATACAGGGTATTTATTATGTCTAAATTTTGCATGTTTATAACCGACATGCGACATACTCAAGTCGCGTAACATCCTGTATATATTATATTTCCTCTAATTTTTCTTTATAATCTACATACCTATACTTAAATCACGTACGCCCTATATTTTTTGGTAGTCAATTGCCCAAAAGCTGTCAATTGAACAACTGAATGTTAAGAGTATCGAAATAGATCTAGAAATAGTTAATATATTAGTTTATATTAGATCTAGAAATAGTTAGATCTTAATATAAGTTAGTGAATAAGTGTAATACTAAAATAAAGTTTTATTTTTATAAGTTTAAAAATATTCGCGTTATTTAAAAAAAAATACCCTGTATACCTTTATACAAGGTATATAGGTATACAGGCAAAATTGAGCAGTAAAAAAGTTCCAGAACCCCTAAACACTCATAGTGAATGGGGGATGTATGGTAATAAAATATAGGGTAGAATTCCATCGTGCGACAGCGGCATCTTGAGGTTATACTTGCAACGGTACTAAGATGGTGGTGATTTCAGGAGGGCCACTTGTCAAGTTAACTGTATATGCTTGCTACGTCCTCCACAAAAAAAAAGATACCTTACTTACAAGTTTGTACGGAACCCTCGGTGCGCGAGTCACAACCAGGTCACAACTCTCAATTGGCCGGTTTTTTTTAATTCTGTATAAATTCTACAATCCAAGACGCGATCCAGGGTTTACGAACCACTGCTTTGGAGGACTCTTACATTTTAATTCACTCAACTCTCATGCAATTTTCAAACAAAAAATTTAGTCTCGGAAGATGCGTAAGGAATTCGGCTAAATTATTCTGTAGGAAAAACTTGCAACAAGTCAGAGAAAATGGCTAAAAATTGTAAAATACACATATTCGGGCATCTTGAGCATATGAACAAAATAAATTGGAAAATCGTGTTCAGCAGTTGGATTTCCTTCGGATATACTGAAAACAAAGCACTAAAATTTAAAAAATCAGGAAAAATGTGCGTTTTCGGGTTTTTACGAACCTCTCTGAAACTAGTCGCAGGGAAATCATTTTTGGCACACTGAAACTAAACGACAAGACGAGCAAATGGATGTGTACATTTTTGGAGATTAAAATTTTTATTGCGAAAATCTGAATTCAAAGTCGAAATTCCAGAATTCGATTTCATAAGTGTATATATCGAGAACGGTTGCAGATAATTAAAAACGGATTGATTGAAAATTAGAAACTATTAATTAGTTTCCCAGTTCTCAACTCGCACCACTAAATTCGATTTTGCCAATTATATCTCGCGAACGGAAGCAGGTAGCGAAATGCAATTTGTATACCAGGTGGGCCATTGAAAATAAAACAGAGATGATTTTTGGATAGTTAATGAAGATTTCTCAAAAAACGCTCGGACACTTCAACTTTGTTTGTGAGGGAGCACATTTTACAAGAACATTTGTAGCCAAATCACTTAACCCCTTCGCGCTGGGACCACAAACCTTAAAATTTTAAATGACACCGTGGGGTAAGTGATATCTCATTTGAAAGCCCTTTTTGCCCTGAATACTAAACGGTTAACATTTTCCAAGTTTGTCGATTCGTTCGATCGACACGTTCTTCGTTTATGTCGTTGAAAGGAAGTAATGGGACTTCCTTTCAATTGTTTAATCTGCCCTTACAAAAACTGCAAAAGTGAAGGAAAAAAACAATTCAACGCCAGAATTTTTTTTTATTAGTTTAACAAATGCTCAAATTGTCCGATCTTCCATACAAAAATACAAATGCCGCTCACAACGTTCGCTTGTACATTCTCTTACATTTTGGGGGATTTGTGGCGTCACTTGACGGCATTCTTCAATAATGCGCCGACGTAACTCTTAACTGGTTCTGTTGCATACATTCTACTCTTAAGATGACCCCACAAGATAGGACCAGAGGACTGAAATCAGGTAACCGGACCAGGGCCGTCCCTAGCAAGTGCGGGGCCCAAGGCTAAACATTATTTTGGGACCCCTTAAATAAATTTTGTTATAATTTAAAATCTGCAAAATAATATTGGATTTTCAAATTTAATTTTAATGACAAAACAAGAATAATCAGTACCTATTGTTTATTTCTTTGCACGAGAAACATAATACAAAGTAAAATAAACATCTTTACATAATCATCTTTACTTAGTAGTAAAGCAAAAAATAATGAAAAACAATGTAAACTGTAAACAAATACAAGATTAGAAATTCTAAAATTTTCATAACATAACATAAATATGATCAATACAATCATAAAAAATTAAATAAAATATAAATTTTTAAATACCTGACAATACATTTATTAGATATATCTAAAATTATTGTCCTAAACTAACTAAACTAAAAGAAATTAAATTTTCTTGACTTTATTTCTGAAAATGCATTCATGATTTCACAAAAATTTCACACAACTCGTGCTCAATCTACAGTAATGTTAAATTGTTTAGTCTTTTCTGGATCATACTAGTTCTCAAATAATTTTTGACTAAATTTAACTTAAATCTTAACAGAAATTTTTTGATTTAAGAATTAGTTATTATATTTCAGAATTAATTGTAAAACTGTAAACATATTAGGAAAGGATTCGAATTTGTGATATTTTTTTTAAACACTCTAAGGGTGACATTTTTATGGTATCTTTTGCAGAAAATTTGGTAAATATCCTAAGTTCTTCAAATAATTCGCTACCACTTATATCACGCTTTTCGCCTCACGTAGGATTAGATCTAAGTCCACACATTTCTTTTTTATTTCATCGTCGCTATCTATTTCGGGGATGTTATATAAAAATCCAAAATTTATTTCATGACATTTTATATGTCTAAATCTTTCCTCTACCGATACAACTGCTTGATCGACCACACAGAGGTAATAGTTCTGATAAAATTTTAATTCAGGGTCTGTGGTTCTCCAATTTTCTCCTTCGTATTAATGTAGTCTTTTTCTCTGACATCTTTGGGTTTCTTTAACTCTATTTTAATGTCATTTGCTCTACAAGTTTCACTTGCAACATGTTTCGCATTGGAAAAACCCGTCTCTCTGAATTGAATTAGAAATGTTTTCAACCCGTTTAGTAGCGATACAGTCAAACTTAAATCCGCTTTGGTTTTTTATAGTGCTTTGCATAACCTTATTTATGGCAAGCAGGAGGTCGTACCATATAATTAAGGATTAAATAAATTTATAATTTATTCCATTTTCTGATAGACCCTGTGCTTCGCTTTTAATTTTTGGTTTTTTTTTGGTTTCACTAACTTCTTCCAGGGCGTCGCGTAACTCAAATATGTGAAAACTAACTGTCTTAACAGATTCATGTCGGCATTCCCACCTGGTGTCATATAGGGGCTTTAATGTCGAATCTGGTATGTGCTTACAAAATATGGCCGGTTGTACAAAATATCAGTAGTACAGTCCATTTGAACGGAAAAATATTTGTTTTCTTTTATTTTGGAAATTATGTCCTCTCTAACTTTTTTACTGAGCAATTCAATAATTTGATTTTGAATTCTTGGTCCTAAATAGTGGTCATTGGTTTAATTATTTTTAATTCTTCTTAAAAGCTCTGCCAAGGGAATGTCGAATTTTAAAATCATTTCAATTAGTCCTAGGAATTTTCCGTTATTTTTTGTCAATATCGTGCAATTGGAGCCACGTAAAGCGTCGTTGTGTTTGGCTAAATATTGATTTGATAATATAATTCTTTTTAAAACATCCTCTATTTCGCCATTTCTTTGTCGTTGTTGAACAACGTCGATTGTTTGATCTTTATTGTGTTTTTTTTCAATTCGATATATTTGCTTTGGGCTTTGTTGTGCAGCATATATGTTTCGTGTTCTTTCAGTCTGTCTCCTATATGCTTCCAATAACAAATTCCTTCGTAGGCCAAACGTGATGTTGCACCAATGTTGAAAAGCAAGAAACAGTAATAGCAATATACTCTTTTTAGGGTTTCGTACCGAAAACGGAACCCTTATAGGATCACTTTGTTGTCCGCCTGTCTGTCTGTCTGTCTGTCTGTCTGTCCGCCTGTCTGTCTGTCTGTCTGTCTGTCCGTCTGTCTGTCTGTCAAGACCATTTTTCTCAGGAACGCGTAGAGGTAACAAGTTGAAAATTGTATCAAATACTGGGATCTGCGGTCTCTTTCAGCTGTGAAAAAATCAAACTTGTAAGTCAACGCGATCAAAAGATATGACCGTTTATGTCGCATATTTTGCGATTTCACAAGGGAATCAAAACCTTTCTAGGTCTGTAGGGATCTGTCTAGGGATTCTAGGTCAACGGGAAGTACCCTATCTTCCCGTTGACCTAGAATCATGAAATTTTGCAAGAAGCGGTGCCTTACATCACATGTAAAGGGAAAAATGTAAAAATGAAAACCGTAAATATGTAGTTTAACTACAAGAAAAATGCGAATTTACTATTAGAAACTTATGAAAATACACTAATGTTGTCGTAGTGGTATTGTTAGGCTCCAGAAGCATATGGGTTGCATACAGTTAACTTACTAAAGTTAGTAAAAAATATGTGTTGGCAACAAGCTGTTTATTCTGAATTTTCTTTGTTTATATTCGTTATGCATTTCATCACGTACGCTCTTTATACATAATATATACTGGGTATTTATTATGTCTAAATTTTGCATGTTTATAACCGACATGCGACATACTCAAGTCCCGTAACATCCTGTATATATTATATTTCGTTTAATTTTTCTTTATAATCTACATACCTATACTTAAATCACGTACGCTCTATATTTTTTGGTAGTCAATTGCCCAAAAGCTGTCAATTGAACAACTGAATGTTAAGAGTATCGAAATAGATCTAGAAATAGTTAATATATTAGTTTATATTAGATCTAGAAATAGTTAGATCTTAATATCTTAAGTTAGTGAATAAGTGTAATACAAAAATAAAGTTTTCTTTTTATAAGTTTAAAAATATTAGCGTTATTTAAAAAAAAAGTACCCTGTATACCTTTATACAGGGTATATAGGTATACAGGCAAAATTGAGCAACAAAAACAAATAGTGAAGTTCCAGAACCCCTAAACACTCATAGTGAATGGGGGATGTATGGTAATAAAATATAGGGTAGAATTCCATCGTACGACAGCGACATCTTGAGGTTATGCTTGCAGCGGTACTAAGATGGTCGTGATTTCAGGAGGGCCACTTGTCAAGTTAACTGAATATGCTTGCTATGTCCTCCACAAAAAAAAGATACCTTACTTTCAAGTTTGTACGGAACCCTCGGTGCGCGAATCACAACTCGCACTTGGCCGTTTTTTTTTTATTTTGAGTACAGTAGCCATTTTCGATAAATTTTTTTCGCCATTGGATAAATATCTTAAATAATGGGATTCGTTAAACCTTCTACCATAGTCGTCAACTGGAAAGTTAAAATCACGAACTTGCGATGGATTATTGTTTACGAGAAACATCCTCATAGTATCAGTAACATTTAGTGGCCAATTTCCTGGATCATCTTCAAGACAGAAAACGCTTCTAGTGGTTTCAATTTCATCAATAATTTAATCACGTTTTTCTTCACACATTTCACTCTCTGCGCTTCTAGATGCGCTTCTACATTCCAGATTTGACGACTGTTTTTCCTTTTCAGTTTCACATTTCTCATTATAAAATTCATCATGCTCAACATAACGTCAGTATAACCTCACGGTTTTCTTCATACATTTCAATTTCTGGGGTTCCAGATGTAGTAGCCGCACATTTTAGATTTATGGACTCATTTTCATTTTCAGTGATAGCACGGTTCTTTAGAAATTTGAGCATGCCTCCCCGTTGAAGATTTTGTATTTCTGTGTGTTTCTGTGCGTTTTTTCTTTTCTGCGAGCCACTCTCATATTTACTACCACGATCGCGGTCTCTACTCGTTTCCGAATTCATTTTACTACCCTAAAAATAATGTTGATTTCAAGCTAAAAATTTGCCTATTAAATGACAAACTGCATAAACTTATTAAACATTTTTAAATGAAAATTACAAAGTTGGAAAATGAATTTTTCAAGCTTTTCTGAGTCGCCGATAAAACTAGACACAGAAAAGCTTGCGAAATTCATTTTCCAACTTTGTAATTTTCATTTAAAAATGTTTAATAAGTTTATGCAGATAAAATTTCTGTAGTGTTAAATTATGGCTTATGGCCGAAATTTTATCTATTTACAGTGCTGCGAAAAATACATACATGAGAAATTGATAGTTTATTTGTTTAAGAGAATGAGTTAACTAAATCGATGTTTTCTTAGACACTGAACAGTGGACACTACCACTCACCACTAACACTAACTTTGCGTGTGCAGCCAGTGTTTTTTTAATACTGTGCATCTCTAGTAAAACCTTTGTTTTGCCACGTGTCCTTTGACTCGAGCCAAACAAAAACATAAAAACGGAGCACAGCCTAAATGTTTGGTGTAAGGCTGCGGGGCCCCCAAAGCGCGTGGCCCAGGACCTGGGCCCCGCTCGCCCCGGTCTAAGAACGGCTCTGAACCGGGCCGGTCATTCCAGAGCACCTCTTCGTCCAATCCATTGTCCCGGAAAAACTCTGTCCAGAAACTCCCGAACAGCCTGCGTATAATGTGGTGGAACTCCATTTTGTTGAAAAGTCAAATGGTCTTTTAAGTAACGATCATCATTTTCAACGATATAAACAAGCAATGGGTGGACAACATCTTCCAACACGTCCAGGTAATGTTCACTCGTCAAATTACCATCAAGAAAAATGGGACCAATAATGCGGTCTCCAAAAATAGTTTTATTGGATTTTGAGTATGGACTTGTGGAAAATCCTTGGATTCACCTCCGACCAAAATCGACAGTTATGGCGATTTACAGTAGAGTTTAGGAAAAATGTACACTCGTCAGAAAAACAAATGTTAAAAAGAAATTTCGCATTAGCACCTATTCTTTCAGTCATCACTTCGCAAAACTCCTGTCGCCTTTCGAAATCATCATCATTCAGTTCATGTACTAAGTGAATTTTATATGGTTGAAATTTATGTTGATTTATGATTCGACGAATAATTGTTCCTCGTACTCAGAGTTGGGTCTAACTCAAATTGTCTACCCTAACCTAACCTAACCTAACAGCAAATTGTCCTAAAACTCCAACCACAGTAACCTCATTTTTCACCGGGAGTTCACGTTGAGGGTTCCGTATTTTATTGGCTACTGTACCAGTTCCATGAAATTTCGTGACCGACACCAACACGCATTTTCTGCTAACGTGTTTATCTGGATGCTCTTGATTAAATAAGTCTGCCGTACGATTGCCATTCTAACAATTTAAAAAAAAACAACGTGCTCATTTCCTCCGCTCATTGACCCTTTCCGCAATAGAGTAAACCATTTTTGCAGAACCAATGTTTATTTTGAAACACGACTATTCAAAAAGCAGCTTAAATGGAGATCGGATGGGATTTGTTAGGTGGTAAGACACTAATAAAAAGTTAAATCCGGCCCACTTCGTCAAGCTGACCGCTCTTTCGTTGTGCATTCCATTAATGTTGTTCTCTAATCTTTATTAAGTCTCTGCGTTTGGGTTCCTGTCCAACACTATGGAAAAAATCCCACGTAATACCACGTAATCTACAAAACAGGTAGAAAGAATTTGCTAGCGAACTATCGACCAATATCTAAATTATGCGTGTTCAACAAAATCCTAGAGAAACTCGTTTATAACAGGATTATTTTTCACATCAATCCATATATCGCCCCTGAACAGCATGGTTTTATGAAGCAGAGGTCGATCGAAACGAATGTGTTGTGTTTCACAGACAATATTCTGACGACTATGGACGACGGAGCGCAAGTTGATGCTATCTATACAGATCTTAGCAAAGCCTTCGATAGCATAGACTGGTGGTTCTTAACCGTGCGGGGGTGAGGGAAGGTATTTTAGGGAGAAGTCCCTAAAAATATAATTTTTTAAATATAAAGTTTAAAATGAGATGTCATGGTTTGAATCAAATTAATAATAGAATTGAAAGTGGGAGATTATCATTACGATATCTTCAAATCTGTCAGTAGCTGAAATTACACGGATATCTTCTGTTACTCTTTGGTACGCCCCGCTCAAGATGCGTAAGATGCTCAAGTAACGGGAACGGTCAAGACCAATTTTTGTCAGGGGCTGAAGGCCAACAGATATTATGAAAGAGTAAAGAAAATAAAGTTAGAATTTGTGTAATTACTACCTTATAGTCTAAGATTAGGAAATCTTTGGATGGGGAGCCGACGAGATCGTCTAATCTGGATTAAATCTAGGTTAACCTAGATTACATCGACAAAATAGTGTTCCCGTCACTTTGCGTTTTTACTTTGTAGATAAAATAATGTATGACACACGTGTGTGTGAAAAGCTCATAGCGATTAAAGAACTCGCCTTCGGTTCGTGCTTTAAATTTCGCAACTCGTGCACAAAAGACTTTCTTCACACACTTGTATCATAAACTACTATATATGAAATAGGAGTAAATAAAAAATAACCAGCTGCGTTCATACCCTATACAATCTTATACCTTATAAATACAATCTAAAACCATCAAAGCACTTCAACAATCTGCATGGTTGTGAAGGTGCGCATTAAAAAAGGCTCGATTTGATATCAGTGATACTATCCTAAAATTATGCGGGCTGGCAATTCAAACACCCTTGTTAGAAGATGATATACCTTAATTCGATGGATGATAGCGATTTAAAAAAGGATGACCTTATTCACATGCGAGACAGTGGACATATTCAAATGGAAGTCGAACAATTAGAATTACAACAATTCTGGTGTACACAGTTAGAATGTTATTCACAATTGGCGAAAGAAGCATTACAATTACTTCTACCTTTGACCACCACCCACCTGTGTGAAATGGGATTTTCATCGCTTTTGCATATAAAAACTAAATCAAGAAATCGCTTAAATGCAAGTGATGGCTTAATCGTTTCTCTTTCAGAGAGAGCCTCGCTTCAAAAGTATTATAATGAGCAAGCAACAACAGCCTAGCGTTAACAAAAATAATATTGTTTTGTATTTGATATATATAATAAAATATACGTTTAAATAAACAATCATTTTTGCAAATATGTATTTCTAAACTAAAAAATTTAAACACATTTGTGCGGAGACCTTTTTTCAGATTGAAATGGGTGCGGCTCACTTAAAAGGTTAAGAAACACTGGCATAGATCATCAGATACTGCTCCTTAAACTTGAGCAACTTGGCTTACACGGAAATTTGTTGAATTGGTTTAGATCCTACCTGTCAGGTCGCTCACAGGCGGTTACACTTAATGGGTATACTTCAAAGAGTTGTGCTGTGTCGTCATGTGTCGTCAAGACTCTCATCTAGAACCCTTGTTCTTTATAATATACATAAACGATGTTGTTGCCTACCATGAGAACTCTAGGCTTCTTATCTATGCTGACGATATAAAGATCTTTAGTAAAATACGCAATATCAACGATGTAAATCGTTTGCAGGTAGATCTGGATAAGTTCGCGACGTACTGCTCTAAAAACAAACTTCGTCTAAACATTGGAAAGTGCTCAGTGATATCTTATACCAGAAAAGGACACCTCTCACATTCAGTTATGGCTTTTGTGGTACTCCAATTAGGAGTCAAGGGTTACCTTGATTAAGGACCTGGGCATTTTATTTGATGAGAAGTTATGTTTCTCTGAACATATCGACGCTATTATTAAAAAAGCCAACAGATCACAGGCTACTTATAATCATGGCTACTGCGAGTTTCCGTTCGATAAACGTCTACCTTACCCTCTACTACACCATGGTCAGGTCGATACTGGAATTTGCATCCTGTGTTTGGTCCCCTCAATATAATGTATACACACAACATCTCGAAAAAATCCAACGAAAATTCCTTAATTTTCTATCACGTAGGTTTCCGTCCTCTGTGGTACCATGTATTATCCCATTACATGCCAGGCGTACTGAGCGCGATATGTTATTTTTATTTAAATTACATAACAATCGAATTGATTCTCCCTACCTACTGTCTCGTTTAAATCTTAACTGTCCCACAAAAATTTCCCGCGTACCCAGAACCTACCGTCTGAAGCGTTTCCATACGAACTCAGCGAAACATTCCCCCCTCACACGTTTCTCAGCGCAATAAAATTACCTAAACCAACGTTTCCTTTCAGACTGTCCTGATATTTTCAATTGTTCCCCTCTTAGCCTGAAGCACTTCCTTAAATTACACCCTACTGCTCTGGGTGAAATAAGCCTCTAATCTATTGTTTCTGTCGGTCATCGTTGGATACCATTTCTGTGTATTGCAATATCTAAGGTGTTGGGTTGTTATTGGGCTCCGATTACTCGTGAGCCTGTTACTCACTGCTTCCTAACATTGTAATTTATGTATATATTGTAAATTGTGTCTTTAGTGAAATAAAAATAATAAAAAAACATTATCTCTAATATTCCGATAACAAAACAAAACCCACTGCTTAATAGAAAAACATGTGTACACGTATTAAAAAGAAATATTTGGAGTATTTGTTGGACTAATAAAAATCTCTTCTGGCGTTGAATGGTGGTGTTTTTTTCACTTTTCCCAGTAAGAACAGATTGAACAATTGGACTTGCTTTTAACGATATAAACAAAAAAACGCGTTCATAACTTGATTAAATAATCTCGACAACAAATCGATAAATTGGGAAAATGTTAACCCTTTAGTATTCAGGGCAAAAGGGGCTTTCAAATCTTACCCCACCATGCCATTTAAAATCTAAACAGGCCAGACTAGAAAGATAACAATAAATTGATAAGTAACGGGCAAATTACACTATAGTTCATTTTTTTTAAGAATGCAGTAACTAGAAACCTGATTTATACTATGACAAATGTTCAATCTAGTTACAAAATTTGGCGCTAAATTCAAATATAGTTACTTGAATATAAAATTGGTAATTTATTAATGGTTTGATTGAATATCTATGAAATACACCAAATGGCAACAATAGTAATAAAATACAAACGAATAATTGGAGAAAAACGCAAAAAAACTAAATGATACAAAGAGATCAGATGACAATTGTGAATTGACACGGCAGCCATTGACAACTAACAGCTCAACATGCATTGACGTACGAAAAAAATATACTTTTAGAAAATTATTTTTTTTATCTTTAAATTTAAAATTGAATATTAAATTAAATATAAAACATTATTGTATAATATAGTATTTATTAGCCGTAGTATAATTAGTAAACACTCTATTACATTTAGAAATTATTTGTAGTATTATATTCATTTAATTACATATCGCCAAATCCTACGCCAGTTACTGCAAATGTATGTGAAAAGAGAGAGATGGAGAAGTAAATATCGTCAGTGTGAACTTCTCCTCGATTTAAGCCAATCAGAGAACAATGTCAAATAAACCCTATCTTCCCTGTACTGCATTCTTAAAAAAATGGACTATAGTCGTGCAACTCTAGACAGATAAAACCAGTCAATATGAAATATACAGTCAAACATTATTAAACCCATATGACTAGATAAACAAAATGTTGAATATATAAGAATAGAGAGATAACTAGACTAACAAAGCTGGGTATAAAATACTAAATATGAAAAATTTAGATACTGATAAGGTTAGATAGCAAGACTAGAAAGATAAGATTATATGTACAAGGTTAGACAAATAGTACTTGGCAGACGAAGTGTCTATACAGTTAAGATGGATAGACGACATGAATTAGATAAAGTGTAAGATAAGAATAGAAAAATGGACAATAAATATATTAAAGAGATGCATTGAAAGGTGAAGGCAAGACATATCAAGATATTTAAGAAATAGGCTTTTTAAGTTTATCTAGTTATTAGATATTTAAGTTTATATGAGTAGGTACAACATATTGAAGAGATACATAGCGAAAAGACAAACCAAGACATATTATGATATTTAAGGGGTACACAACTATATAAGACCCGATATTTACAAGATACCTCAAAAAAAGTATCTGAATATAAGATACAAAGAAACTTTTAAGTAATGTATTTGAAATAACAGATACAAGAAACTTTTGGAAATACAAGATACAAAATACGTATTTATTAAATACTAATTGTACGATATAAAATATTTTTTTGAAAGAAAACATACATTTATTAATTTTATGGTGGTATTTAGCCTATTTAATTATGAACAGTGATTATGTGATTAATCGCGTAAATATCAAGGAAATATTATTTTTTAAGGTTGTATTTGAGACTTAAGTAAGACCAGTTCTTCAAACATTTTATCACTCATTTTTCTTCTATGAGGTCTCATCATCATCCCACCAAAAGAGAAAAGTCGCTCCACAGGGGCGAAACTCAGCAAACAGGTGTAATATTTTAAAAATATTTTTTATTGTAGCATAAGCATTTAAACTCTGTAGACGGGTATCTTTATTATTTAAGTATTGTAACGTTTCTAAGTCAGATGTGTTGCTAAACCCTGTGTTGTTGTCGCCACTTCCAATAGAGGAATCACAATCCTCTAAAAACCTAAAAATATAATAAGATTCATCTTTTCCCTTTTTTTATTCTTTATTTATTCTTCTTCATTGTTGTTTAAAGTCTCCGACTATTGTTTTTCATATCAATTAATTTTACGTGTTTCAGCCAAGATCAGTTCTTTAACATGTTCTTTAAATGCTTTTGGTACCCATTTCATTTTGAAAAATGGATGTGAAACTGTGGCTAAAATTGCATCATTTGAAGCAGGCTCTAACTGCAAAAACTTGTTATAACGTCTTTATAAGTTTTCTTCAATCACAATTAGCAAAGTGCCACAATATTTTAGGTTTTCCATTTTAAGATTATTAATGATATATTGGATTCGTGTAAGTTCTGGTAATAGACAACCATAGTAGGTGTCTTTATCCCCTTGCAAACTATGAATAGCTTATGCTATTGGCTTTGAACAGTCCACATATTCACTTAAAACATGTATTTAATTTTCCTTAAATGCAGGTAATTTCAAGATTTTCATAGTTTCATTTAGACATTCCTGCACTGCTAAAAGGTCTTTTATGGAATTATAATAAGAATTCCAACGAGTTGCACATGGAGAAGTTGGTGATCCTATCAAATCCAAATATGTTTCACATGCTTTTGGTGACCTAGAACATGGATTCCAAAATGCTTGGCACTTTGCTAAAGCCGCATCATGCAGTTGAAATATCAGTAGTGGCAATCAAATGCAAAGTGTGTGTAGCACATCTTTCATGTCCAGGCCATAGGCAATCACCTTCTAATTGTGATGAGGAATCTGAAAAAGGTTCTGGTAACAAATCATCATCTTCATTATCTTCATCGAGTGGTGTTCTTTCAAGATTTTCTTCATGCAATATATATTCAAGATGTGCAACTGTCTCTGAATCAGATTTACCAAATACTTAAAAGGTCTTAACCATATTTGATCCATTATCTGTTACTGTTTTAACAATTTTGGATAGCTTTAAATCATTTTCTGAATGTATATCAGCTATCATTTCAGCAACTTTATCATAAGTGTGAGCCCCTTTGAATCTTCTGCATGCAATGGCAGCACTTTTCCTCACAAGAGTGTCATTTTCAATCCAATGGACTGCAACCCCCAAATAACTTCTTTTAGGGGAAGACCAAACATCAGCTGTGCTGCACACAAATTCTACAGACTTCAAAGCAATCTTTGTTTTCCTTGAATTCATTACTAATCCTACTTTTGATTGAACGACGGCATAAAACTTACATTTCCACGTCGTCCTCGATTATGATCTCTTCTTTAGAACATATTGTAAACATTAAGCAATAATTTATTTAACTTAGGACTTTGGTAGTTTGACACACACGAAACGACTTAAAACTTGAAATCACATGTCAGCACAATAAAATACAGCGCGACGACTGCGGAAGGTAAAATTAACTAGACCATACCGCCTTTTAGTAAGCTGATAAAAGTATTTTGCCAAACGTAGTATTTACAAAATACTAAGATACAAAAAGAATGTATTTAAATACAAGATACAAAATTAAAATTGAAAAAAGTATTTAGATGTAAGATACAAATACTTATTTTGTATCTTATATCTGTATTTCAAATACTTATCTAAGATTATACGTATATAAGATTAGTCACATCTCTGGATAAGACAACTTACAGTCTATAAGTTTATATAGTTGTGTGGACCTAGTTTTGTTAGTCTAGTATTCTCGATGTTAAATAGTTTTACCTATAAATAAATGTAATTAGGATTAAAATTATAATTTGTAATTTTGTGTAAAAATTGTAAGTTTTCTATAAAAAAAAATGGTTTTTGTTAAATATATATTTGTTGAAAAAAAATAATAGTCCTAATATTAGTACAATGAATAATAAACAAATAATACATTCAAAATATGATCAATGAACTGCAAATCATTTGTTTCATTTATTTTATGGTATAAAAGACGAATTTCAAGCTATAATAACATTAAAATAACAGTAAATACAATTAATGTAAAGAAGAAAAAATAAACAATAGGAGCTGTTATTACAGTATGATAAAACTTTCTGTTCATTCATTGAATTCTTCTTTTCCTATTTTCTCTTTTATCACCACTTTCCTGGATAATTGGAAAACCTCTATAAACATAGAAAATATATTAATGTAAATATTAATTCATGTTTTGAAGAAAACGCTATGTTCTAATTCCATAAAGTTCGTCAATAATCTACTAAGTTTCTCAAGTGCACAATATTATATTTAGTTCATTTAGGATGTATAATAATCTAATCAGTTCCTCAAAGATAATTTAATAAATAATAATTTCATTAACGTTATAAAGAGCTTCAATAAATATCATATAATTAATGACAAGGATGGTTGCGACCGTTACTAGGTGGTATACAGGGCGAACCATTTAATGTGACCACACCAAATATCTCCGTTGCATTTAGAGTGACGAAAAAGTGAAAGTGGTGAAAAATTCATTTATGACAAGGTCATAGCATTTGCATTCTCAAGGTCATCAATGGTTTTTTAAAAGAGAATATGTTCTTTTTTATTAAGACGTTATAGCTGATATTCAGACGAATTCAAGAACCTATGATATCATGACCTTGAAACGATTTGACAAGTGTAACCATCCAAAGTAACATGTAATAACCGCATCCAAAATGGTATTGTACAGTCAAGCCGAGAAAGTTCAAATGATTCTGATTTATGGTGAGACCGGCAGAAACTTTGTACAAGCGCAGGAACTTTATGCACGTTATGAACGTTATCCTTACAGAAATCTTCCTTCCCGTCGTATTTCGATCGAATCATTAATTTATTCCGTGGAATGGGCAGCGTCAATCCACCCAAAAGAAAGCTCGCAAGATTAAAACAACCGAAGAGAGCAGAGATTTCCGTTCTGATTGCAGTAGATCTTGATGAGAAATTAATTGCTTTTCCGGAATTTCCAAGGCGAGTGTTTTAAGAATATTAGGCCGACATAAAATTCATGGTGACTTCCTGGTGTCTTAAGGCGATCGTTAATTATAATAAATTTAAAACCACCGTCAAAGAAATGCTTCTCAAGAAGCCTTTATACTCTTCGAACGAATTTTTTTGAAAAATTTTTAATTAGGGTTCCGTACCGAAAACGGAACCCTCATAGGATCACTTTGTTGTCCGTCTGTCTGTCTGTCAAGACCATTTTTCTCAGGAACGCGAAGAGGTAACAAGTTGAAATTTATATCAAATACTCGGGTCTGCGGTCTCTTTCAGCTGTGAAAAAATCAAACTTGTAAGTCTACGCGATCAAAAGATAAGACCGTTTATGTGGCATATTTTGCGATTTCACAAGGGAATCAAAACCTATAGGCTACTTCCCGTTGACCTAGAATCATGAAATTTGGCCAGAAGCGGTGTCTGACAGCACATGTAAAGGGAAAAATCTGAAAACCGTAAATATGTAGTTTAATTACAAGCAAAATGCGAACAATGCGAAAAAATGCAAAATGCGTTTCGATTTACTATTAGAAACTTATGAAAATACACTAATGTGTTGCGTGGTATTGTCAGGCACCAGAAGCATATGGGTTGCATACAGTTAGGTCCTCCTAAAGATACCTTACTTACAAGTTTGTACGGAACCCTCGGTGCGCGAGTCACAACCTGCACTTGGCCGTTTTTTTTTTAAAATTGTTTTAATAATCAAATGTGACGTGATCTAAATGTTTAAATCCAATAGTTTATTTATGTGTAAAGCAAAAGCCGCAAAGCCCATAAATGTGGCCCGCGATATCGATACGATATATTATATTTTTATTAAAAAGTAAAATAAATAATAAATATTACAAATAAGATATAATAAAATATTTTAATACTTTTAGAGCTTTAACCATAATCGTTTGTATTAATAAAATATTGTTTAGTTTATATTTAAAAAAAAAATTTAGTATGTCTTGTCTAGTTATTACACGTTTGTACAGAAATATAATATAGTAGTCACATATAGATACGGAACTGTTAATCATTTAAGACATGCAATTTGAATTGATAGAATTACAGGAAAATATCGATGCTAAGAATTCTTATGGGAACAATTCCTTAATTGATTTTTATCAAGAGTTATCATATGTGAATTATCCGAAATACGAAAACATGCTCAACAAATATTTCCATTATTTGAGAGCATATTTGCGAAAAAACTTTTTCTATACTAATAAAAAAAAAAATAAGAAATACATAGTTAAATGTATTTAAAACAAAAAAAATCGTGGTTATTGTTTTGATTTTATTGCGTTTTTTTTTGCCCGCCAAAAAAATCGGTAATATTAAATTGGCCCGCCTAAGAGAAACTTTGGGAACCCCTGGACTAAAGGCTAACTAAAATTCAAAATTTGGTGTTTGTACGATTGCTAGAAGTAACTTAGAATTTTGATGATTGGTGACAAAATTAAGAAATTTTTAAATAATCATTATTTTTCAATTAATGGATAATGAAATTTCGGGATTTTTGATTTTTTCCTTCCTTTATTGGCTAAAGGCTAACTAAAATTAAAAATTTGGTGTTTGTACGATTGCTAGAAGTACCTTAGAGTTTTGATGATTTGATTTGACAAATTTAAGATTTTTTTTAATAATCATTATTTGTCATTTGATGTATAATGAAATTTCGGAACTTTTTTCCTTCCGTTATAGGCTAAAGGCTAACTAAAATTCAAAATTTGTAGTTTGTAAGATTGCAAGAAGTTCCTTAGAATTTTGATGATCGGTGACAAAATTTTTAAATAATCGTTATTTTTCATTTAATGGATAATGAAATTTTTGTTTTTTTCCTTCCGTTATGGACTAAAGGCTATTTAAAATTCAAAATTTTGGGTTTGTAAGATTGCTAGTACCTTAAAATTTTGATGATCGGTGACAAAATTAAGAAATTTTTAAATAATCATTATTTTTCATTTAATGGATAATGAAATTTCGGGATTATTGATTTTTTCCTTCCGTTATAGGCTAAAGGCTAACCAAAATTCAAAATTTGAGGTTTGTAAGATTTCTAGAAGTATTTTACAATTTTGATGATCAGTGACAAAATTAAGAATTTTTTAAATCATTATTTTTCATTTAATGGATAATGAAATTTCTGGATTTTTGATTTTTTACTTCCGTTATAGGCTAAAGGCTAACTAAAATTCAAAATTTGAGGTTTGTAAGATAGCTAGAAGTACCTTAGAATTTTGATCGTAGGTGAGTGTGTCACTTTCACAAAATAAAGAAATTTGACTGGCGATAATTCGTAAACTATAAGGTATAAATCATTGGGTATTTTGGCAATATAGCCAGTTATAGTATGTCTCTTGATATCTAAAAAGTGCCGTTTGTCGCTTCGAGAAAAGATAGTACGGTAGTGCTCGACTTGGCGTGGGCACTGCCGTGCCCCCAGATCATGATTTCCCGTTTTTACCACTAAGAACGGTACGAAAACGAAAACTAAAGAACGGAATTAACCGAAATATTTGTAGGATGCAAAACGGAAACGAAAACAAAATTTTCATTTTTCGTTCATGGTTGAAAATGAAATAAAAAAATTCGGTTATAGGTTTTATTTTTAAATCCGTTTAAATTTAAACTCAAACTATTAAATTTTGAAAGCTGTAACATCTCTTTCCGAATCTCTACAAACAATTCATAGATTAAGCCAATGCGTTAACGTAGAGATATTGTGACTACTTTCTTTTTCGAAACCAAAAAAGCATTTTGATACAATTATGAACATAACGAAAAACGAAACAAAGTTTAATACATACTCTGAATTGAAAAAAATGCTATTTTTACTACTAATTTTTGTAAAAAATATTATATAACTTGTGAAGTGATAACTCTACACACGACTCGACTTACGACTGTTGAAGGTCATTTTCAAATGTTTGCAGGACTTGCAACACTAGAAAATTACCTCTAGCAAGGCTAATTTTCGATATTCCGTGATTTTAGCATATCGTAGCATGTCTTGACAACGAAAAAGTTGATTATGATTCTTAAGTCACAATTTTACCTACAGCATTGTTTGAATCAGTTATTTTGATGCGTTGCCAGGAGACGCTTTTTAATTGATATTTTTAAATCGCTAGCGGAATAAAATTTTTAATTGATAGTTTTATTAAAACACTGATTTAATGATTGAGGACTAAGGAATTAAACATGGCAGTATAAGCCAAAAATGAGTGAAAGTATTTTTAGTATAAAATAAATATGTATACAATTTGTTTTTTGCATATACTTTGTTATCGACATTTAACACCAAGTTTCAATGGTTAGAACATATCTCCAACAATTAACCTTTTTATAAATTACTTGAACGTATTGTATGTAAATTTGCAAAACCGGTTTCAGCCGAAAACGATATTTCTTACGGTAACGAAAACGAAATTTTCCGTTTTCGTGATCAGAAACAACTGAAATATCTTTCGTTTATAGTCCCTGTTTTTACACGTTGTAACGTCTGGACGTAGAGGTTCGGAAATACAAACGCAAAGGTGATGTATTTACAAACAACGATTTATTAGCTAAGTCACAGTTACTTTTATAATGTGATGATCTACCAAGATCTACTAAGTAAAGCCAGGACAGACAAACTCTCTTCCCTTGTACGAGGTAGCGGTTTATATACCGCAGGGTGGTTTACACAACGGCCAATTACAGCCAGGGTGGTGGAACTCGAGAGGGGGTGAGCCAATAGGGTGCGACCCGGGACAGGGTTGATGCGCGACGGGCAGCGCTACGAGAGTGTACTCGCGGGGCGCTCTGGTACTATTTCCGCTAACGTGAATTTTGGTAAAAAATCATTTCCAGGATAGGATATCATAGGTCGTTGGAGTAGTATGAATATCAGCTACGTCTTAATAATAATAAAAAAAAAACATGTTCCCCTTTGAAAAAACCATTGATGACCTTGAGAACGCAAAAAGTATGACCTTGACAAAAATTATTTTTTCACCACTGTATCAGTCCTTCGAAATCAATCAAATTACCTCTTAACAATTTTGTTGTCAGCCTAATGGCGGAATTACGATGAACTTAACGTAACGGGACGCGACGGGACGTGACGTAAACCTTTTTTTTTCGACTGATTACGGTCGACGGGACGTGACGTATCAAAACTTAACGTAACGTGAAAGCTGCTGATGTTCAAACTTCGCATCGCGTTACGTTGTAAAAGTCGAGCTGATTCACACGACCCTTTTTGCCAATCAACGCTCTCGATTCTTGCGCGCATGCACTCGAATTCAAGAGTGACATTGGTTTTGTGTTGTGATTGGTGGTATTGTGTTGTGATTTATATTGTTGTATCTTTATATTGTTATATTAACAATAGAAAGAAAAGAAAATGTCGATGAACGACACTTTATTGTCCATGAACGACACTTTACATATCTTACACCAAAGGTTCGTACTCATTTCTTCTTCCGCAGTTTAAGATACAAATATCGTCCACATAATCGATACAAATTAATAAAATTAGAGATAATAATCGGCCAACATTTAATTGATAATGCCTCACAACAGAATTCATTTTGAACTGCCAACTCTGTCAAATCACTTTTTCACTGTCAAATCGCTGTTCATGCACGCTGTTTTGCGGAACGTTACGGCGACCGTAATTTCACAAACCTACCTTACCGGTAAGTTTACGTCAAGTCACTTTACGTCGCGTTTCGTTACGTTAAGTTCATCGTAAACCCGACATAAGAGCAACAGAGATATTTAGGGTGGTCGCGTTAAATTGTATACCCTATATGACTACTTCATAAATAATATTTAGAGACAAATTTATGCACATTGAAAATCAAATTTTTCACTTCTGAAGTGGAATTTCTAATATACGTTGATGAACATATAATGCGATATGATTAGTAAAATTTATTACAATTACATAATATTTACCATATTTCTTTCCGTATATTCTTGCTGTCCCATTTCTGTTTGTTGGTATTCATGGAAAGCTTTGTTGTTTATGTATTCATTTCTATTAATAACGTTTCTCCTTTTCAGGTGCCCCCGTTTAACTCCAAGACCTTTGCTCATAAAATTATTTTTTTTCTCTATGCTATTTTTATCTGGATGAACTTCTATCACAGATTTATTGACAACAGTACAATTTTTACTTAAAGCCATCTAAAAAAATAACAGAATCATTAATAAAGTCTTACAGAATTAAAAATATCATACAAAATCGAAGAAAATTTGGTCAATAATTTTTTAAAGTAAAAGTAAAAGTTTTTTAGTAAAAGTTTCAATAACCGGGATGTAACAGATCCACAATCTTTCCCTAATTCTTGTTAATTTTGTACAGCAGATTTTACGTACACGTAGCTCTTATTTATGGAGATAATAAGTTTTAAATTGGAATGTATTACTTTTAAATATAGATTATGTACACTATTTATTTTGTTTGCAATCTGAGACATTGTCTACGACTCCCAAATGTTGCCACCCAAAATCACTTATTAGTTTGACACTACTGCTTTAGACGATTTTAAAATCTGAAAATCATCAGACTAGACCATGAAAATGACCGTCAAAAGTCGAAATTCGAGTCGTGATAATGCCGACTATATATATATATATATATATATATATATATATATATATATATATATATATGTATATATATATATATAACATTTTTATATATTATACGTGTGGTAAAAACATGGGGAATGTTTCAATTCAATGTAAGTATGAATTACCACGTGGTAACTGTCGCAGCCTTTGCTATTCATAGAATTTTTTAGTTTTTCACGCGTTTTTCCGTTGTAACAGTTTACTTAACTGATCGCTTGAATAAAAAAAAAAAGGATTTTGTTGTTCAAAATTTATTGAAAGTAATGAAAATTTTACTTCGATATCCTTTTGTTGAAACGAAAGAAAGTTTAAGGACTTCAGTAGCGAGTATCACTCCCCTGACAGTGAGTGCTAACAGCTTGCAAACGACGAGGCATGCTCTGCACCAGTATGTCGCGAAGCTCTCTAGAATTTCGGGGGATCGGCACATGTCTTCGTAAACGTTTTCCCATCTCATCCCAAACATGCTCAATTGGATTTAAATTTGGACTGCGAACTGAGCAAACAAATCGCGTGATTTCACACTAGTCAAGATAGTCAGTAACTATCCGAGCAGTGTGGGGTCGTGCGTTATCATGCAAAAATGTTGCGTCGTCTCCACGAACAACTATGAAAGGTAAAACATGGTATTTTACAACCTCTGTCAGATTCCTATGCGCAGTCAACGTCCCATTCTCGATAAAATCTAACTCCTAACCTAAAACCTAACCTAACTCCTTGCGAGTGTCGGAAGATATGGCTCGCTATAACTGATTCTCCACCAAATGGAAGTCGCTCGGCAATACACGCTTGAGCATATATCTCGCCTTGTCGTAGCCTCACTCTTAAACGTCTATCTGAGCCCGTAAGACAGAATCGCGATTCATCGGAAAACAATACGAGACTCCAATCCGCTATTGTCCATGCCAAATATTCTCGTGCAAAATTCAATCTCGCAATCCGGTGTTCACGGGAAAGCGGCTGTCCTTTAGCTCTAGTTCGAGAAGATAATCCACCAGCATGAAGTCGCCTCCTAACTGTCCACTCACTTATGTTTACATTTTTCACTTCTTGAGCATGATTTCGAAGGGAAACTGCCGTGAGCGTTCGCTTTCTCAAAGCACTAGAAACGAGGAAGCGATCATCTCTAGCTGTTTCTTGCCTCGCCCTGAAGCAAGTCTTCGAGTGAGGAGACCAGTCTCTTCGTACCGCCGCCATACTAGTTTCACTGTCGGGAGACTTATACCAACGTTTCGCGTTGACCGCGGCCGTCTTCTAAAGCCGCCACAATTCATGTCGCAACAACAGGATTTATGCTCATTGCAAAACACTAACAATGATAACAAACAATTTGCAACAGGCAGATGACAAGACAGAAACAAAAACCTTGCTGTCCTTAAACTTCCTTTTCTTTCAACATATCAAAGTAAACTAGTTCACTATCATTACTTAGCAAATTAAATTAAAATTGTTGATTTTCATTACTTTCAATAAACGTTGAACAACAAAAACTTTTTTCTTTTGTTCTAGCAAGCAGTTAGTAAACTGTTACAACCGAAAAAACACATAAAAAAATAAGAATTTCTAAAATAACTTCAAATTACGGAGCGACCCTAGTTTTATGCTCGGCAGCGTATTACATGTAGAGATGAAAAGTAAAAAACTAAGTTTAGAGATAAACAGATTTAATACAAAGTATTAAGTAATATGTTTGTTTACTTGTATTTAATTACCTGCTGAAGCCACAGTGTTCGTGAAACATATATAGCATAGCATTCTACAATAAAAACTTTGAAACTGTGTTTTTAATTTTATATTTAATTTGTATGAATATTATATTTAAGGGCGAACTGAATAGGAAACAAAAAATAAACGGTAAAGTAAATTTGCGTGCATAGAAAATGGCCCACTGTAAACTTGCAAACAATTTTTTTTTAGAATCTATTTATGAGATGAAATAAAGCAAAAATGTGCTGTGTGAAAGACAATTTAATATGCCTTAATAGGAATTAAATTTATTAATAGCATATTTATAATTTATTAATAGTAACTAGGACAAAAAGTTCGCCCAAGACGGAAATTGACAACTTCGCTCGTGTTACAAAAAATATTTTTTATTACTCATGCGAGGGGATGTATCTTAGAAGTTTGGGATCCGGGGGCCATCCGAAAATATGGAATCAAAAATGAAGAATTTGCTTTTTCAATTGTCTCCGGTGGTGTGGATTCGTCATAAGAACTCTCCTTATGCTAAGGGTACAAACCGATTTTGTCGGCCGATGGCGGACAGAACTACCCGGACGAGTAACTCGGACGTGTATGTGCTTACACTGCAACAGTGGAACAGTGTTACCACCAGTGTTACTAACAGTGTTACCAAAAGTGCTATTCTGTCGATTATTGTAATTTTTTTAATGTTTAAAACACGGGGTTGGTCTATTATAAACACAACTAATTAATGTTCTAATTGACAACTATTTATAACAGTCACATAGACAATGCCTACTCAAATTTGAAAAGTTTTAATAACATCCACTTCGGAGACGAGGAACTGCTGAAGAACTCGCCAACAAAGGTGAGGTTTCTCGTTTTACCTAAGGAGTGAGGTTACACAAATTACAACTATCTTATGTTACTTTACTAGTACATAAACCTATGGCCTTCAGCCCCTCACATATTAGGTCTTGACCTTTCTCGTTACTTGCTTTGACGTAGCGAAAGGCTCACACAATGCATCTAGAGCGCTGTGTGCTAAAGAGTAACAGAAGATTTCCGTGTCCCTCCCTTGATTTAATTAGTAAAGCTGTCCCAAAGTGGATGTTATTAAAACTTTTCAAGTACAACTAATTAATTTTTCAATATCCATAGTATTTTAGATAGATAACAACAAAATTTAACTATAAATACACTCAATTTGCATTGTAGACGCCGGCAGTCTGGCGAGAAATCCCAACAAGTTCGGATCATCGTGATGATCGGCCGTTTTCGGGCGCCAGCGGACGATTACAGTCGTGTTTGTGTACGCGCTCTCATTCTTTTACAAGTGTTTGATTCAATCGCCATATCGCCCGAGCAAACTTCGGCCGATGACGGTGTAGGTGTACGCGAGCCATTAGTCTCCGGTATCACCATAGAATTTTCACTCATTTTAAAAGGTTTTATTTAATTTTTATTATTATTTTGCAATGAAAAAAAAATCAAACATTTCACGTCACTTTTTTAATATCGCGGTCTTGATTGAGTTAATTTTATTTTTATTTATTTGTTTATTTTAATGTAACCTAGCGATATTGAATATTTGCGCCCGTTAACCACGTTATGTGGAAATACAACGAGATTTTTCGTATTAAATAATCTACGTCAAGAAGTACTTTTCGCACATGAGTAACAAAAAATTTATTTCGGTTTTATACGCTCCATTTTGCACAAGCTTCTGTCAGTTCAACACGTTGCAGATAAAACGTTGCGTGTGGACAGGAAAACTGCGCGGAGACGGTACAGTTGCAGCGATAACTGAGCTAAAGAGCATAGATATCCATGAACTGTGCAGACAAGTCAGTGCGTGTGGACGGTAGCTCCGTTTTCCGATTCATTTTGTTCCTCAGTTTCTTTGTACGTGTTTATTTAATATATTATTATTAATATATTATATCTCTATGAAGAGCAACTTATTATTATTATTGTTATCGATAATTCCCCTTTAAGGAGAGCGCTAAAACACAAACAATTAACATGTAATTTTTTCTGTCTTCTTCTTTCTGCCCAGAAACCTCTCATATATTCACTGTGTTTCTTCTTCATCTCTTCTGTCCACTTCTTTCCTGTTTTCTTCTCTTTGGGAGTTTGTTCAAACTTCTGTTTTCTGATTTTTTCTCTGTATTTTTTCCTGTCGGTCATGTCTTCTGCGGAGATGTTGAGTATCTTGAGGTCTTCTAAGGTTTCCTTTACCCAGTTGGTTTTCACTGTATTTGTAATCACTATGTTCAAAATTTTCTTAGTCAGTCTGTTTTCATTCATCCTATATATGTGTCCATAGAATTTTGCCCTTCTTTTCCTGATGTTGTTTGTAACCGTCTCTGTCTGTTCATACAGTTCTTTTGTTGGTCTCTTTATCCAGGTCCCCTTTTTCTGAACCGGCCCATAGATCTTTCTTAGTATTTTCCTCTCTTGTTTTTCTATATCAGGGGTCTCCAAACTACGGCCCGAGGGCCACATCCGGCCCGCGGTCAGATTTTGTCCGGCCCGCGGAGAGCTAGCATACTTGAAAACTCCTTTTAGAGAACATATTTTTTATAGCAAATTAAATTTAGTTTACTGAAGTATTCTAATTTTATGTTGAATAATTATTAATATGACATCTACATTGATATGGTCATGGGCTAACTACTCATAACAATGTTGTAGGCTTATTGTTTTTGTGATAAGTTGGATAAAGAAACACAGAATTGTAATAAGTAAAGACATGTATAATATGCAGAAAATTTAACTCCAGTATATAATAACTAACAAATTATTGAAATGAATCCAACTAATATTTTATACATTTTATATAAAAACATAACTTATAACAAGCATAATGACATATGAAATACTTATGACATTTATTCCACTGACAATTGTTTGTAGTTGTGGACTAATTTTACTTGTACCAATTATTAAAAGAGATTTAAGAAGCTCATCAGTTAATTTAGATCTGTAAACATTTTCTGTACTTCATTTTGGAGAAGGTCTTCTCACACAAATAAGTAGTACCAAAAACAGAAAACAGCCCACGAGCAAATTTATGCAAATTATCAAATTGTGTCAGTGGAAGACTCTTATAAAATTCCAACAAAGATGAACTTTGATATTTGTTCTTAATTATATCTCTGCACCGTAGATCAATCATTTCTATTTGAAGTTCCGGGGCTAGGGTTTCAATGTCAGTATCAAAAGGATTCTGAAAAATCTTAATTTGATTCGCAATGGCATCAAAGTCCGAGAAACGAGTATCAAAATTTATTTTCAAAGCACTCAAAGTTTCGATTGCAAAATCGATAGGAAACTCAGTCTCAGTGGTGTGGCTGAATATTTCACATGTTTTAAAATGTGAAAAACATTTACTTCGTAGTTGTGATTGAAACAGTATCAATTTCTTCCGGAATGATTTGATATTAGTGTATAAATCAGGAAGATACTGGTTTTCTCGTTGCAATCTCAAATACAGTTTGTTCACATGTTTTGTCAAATCAACATAGAATGCTAACTTCCACAGCCATGCGTTGTTTTGTAATTCAGTAAGAGGGCGATGCTTTTCATTCAAAAAAATTTTTCAGTTCAAAAAAGCGCTGAAGGACTTTCCCACAACTAAGCCAACGTACGGCAGTATGATAAGGTAAGTCATTTTCTCCAATCTCTTCAATAAATTGTCGGAATTGTCGGTGATTCAGCCCAAAAGATCTGATAAAATTAATAGTTGATATGACTGGTTTCAGAATTTCAGACATATCCAAACATTTTCCGCACAAAGACTGTTGATAAATGATACAATGTAAGACTAATGGTTTTGAACCACCGTCATTTTCTACAGCCTTTGTCACAAGAGCGACCACTCCTTTATCTTTCCCATTCATGTTTTTGCCTCCATCAGTTGTAATACATTTCAAGTTTTTCCATGGAAGGTTCTTTTGATTAATGGCTATTTCAACTCCTTTAAAAATATCTGTACCAGTAGTTGTGCCATGAATACTATACATATCAAGAAGTTCTTCATGCACTTCATAGCTTTTATCTACTCCTCGAATATAAATCAACACCTGAGCAGTATCTGACACATCCGTTGACTCATCCAAGGCCAAAAAAAACCACTCAACATGTCCATTTTTGTCGAACAGTTGAGAGGATATATTTTCAGCGATGTTTTCTACCCTTCGAGCCACAGTGTTTGCTGACATACTGACAGTTTTTAATAAATTTACCTTTTCAGGGCACATTTCTTCGGCAACTGCAATTATGCATTCTTTGATCATTTCTCCATCGGTGAATGGTTTTCCACGTTTTGCAATTTCAAGAGCCACACGAAAGCTGGCACAAGTTGCAGCCTCTTGTTCAGTTTTCAGTTTTGTAAATGAAGATTGCTGCGATTTCAATCCGCGCTTCATAGCTTCGAATTTTTCTGTCCGCAAACTTCCTGTATATTTTGAGTAATTTTGAAAATGTTTTGTTTCATAATGACGTTTAATGTTGTATTCCTTGAGAACGGCTATGCTTTCATTGCAAATCAAACATAGCGCCTTGTTACTGGACTCAGTTACGAAATACTGAATGTTCCACTGATCATTGAATTTTCTGCATTCACTATCAATTTTTCGCTTCTTTTCCATACTACTAAATCACACACAAAAGCAACAATTCAAATCAAAATTCTGTTACAAAGATGTCTTAAACTTAAACACGCACTGGGAGATTTGTAGCCCTGCTTTGTATGAGATTTCGTGGAGTGTCTCTAGAGCTACTTTGGCTTCTGTTCTACTATTTGTTATGATGGCTATATCATCACATGATCCCCTGGAATCCGATGATCAGGTCTATTACCCAGCTTTTTGGACTGGGGCCCAGGGTAGTGGATTATTTCCCGTTGTTCTGACATGATTACTGGTTTGTGTTGAGGTTTTGGAGGTGAAATCCAAACGGATCTCACAAAATTTCGACTGGAGTTTTGAGTTCCAGAAGGTTCAATCACAGCCGAGCTCACAGAGCCAACAGACGCTGACCAGAGTACCGGTGGTTCCCACACAGACATGTCTGGATTTTCACCTGTAACCCTAGGCAAGGGCCCTCACAGGGTGCTACCATCTGGAGCCAGATGGACCCAGGTTTTTTAATGAGGTGTTACTCCTCTCCCTCCTTTAAAAATTATTCAATCAAAAAATCCAGAAATTTTGAAACTTCCCCACCCATCACAGTAACTATGAAATTTTGGCGGTTTTTAAATGTCAAAATTTGTTCAAATTTAATCCGAAAATTCTACACTAACAACCCTATTCCGTCGCACGTTTTCACTAAATTATACTCATCAAGTTTACCACTTTTTAATATTTTTTTTACACAGAAATTTCAAACGATCCCGTTGTTAACGTTACTAGGGTTACTCTGAAGAGCAACTTATATTATTATTAATAAATTGTTGTATCTCTAATCTTATCAATATCTCTATGTTAAGACCCAACGATTTTAATTTATTTGGTCTTAAAACCATTTATAAAATTTTGTTTCTAAAAGTAGATAATATTAAATTACATTAAGATTAAGCTAAACAGTTTCTTAAATATACTGATATAACTGCACCGTGTGGACGCTCTACAAATTGCAACGTTTTAATTCCGTCTTAAGACTGCACAGACAAAACGTTGTGCAAAACGGAGCGTCTGGACCGGCCTTTATATTTAACATGTTTATTATGTTTAACACTTGATTTATAATAATGGATGTGACCCCCCTCTTGCCCTAATAACATCTCTCATACGAGTAGGCACAGGTCTAATCGAGTTCGCTATTGTTTCTTGTGGGATATTAAGCCACTCTTCTTCTACTGCAACAATATGCTCTGGGATCGAGGTTGGGGCACAAAGTCTAGCTCGAATTCTTCGTTTAAGCTCATCCCATAAATATTCCATCGGATTTAGGTCGGGACTGCAGGCTGGCCGCTCCATAACCCGACAACCGATTTCTGTAATGTAATCTAATGTAAAATTCAGAAGGCCTTCTATAGCCTAGAAGATTTTTTTCAATGTAAAGAGAGGTGGTTAACTCCACTTGATTGTCACATTAAATTTAATTTATTTTTAATTAATTTTCGACGAACACAATCTCGACCCTCAGGGATCGGTGCTAGGCCCCACTCTGTGGAATATTTTATTTGACGAAGTACTCGACCTGCTCCAGACGGACCAGATTAAACTGTATGCGTTTGCAGACGATTTATGCGTATGCATAAAAGGTGAAACAACCGCAGATATTATGAGAAAAGCAGAACGTACTCTGAAATGCATAAGCAAATAGATGGAAACAAACAAACTAGAAGTCTCACCTGAAAAAAACACAGCATTCGTTTTCTCAACAGCTACAAGAAACGTAGAGAAATAAAAGTCCAATTTGGAGACCATGAAATCAAACGAACGAACGAATGCAAATATCTAGATGTAGTCCTAGACTACTGAATGACTTTCAGCAAACATATAGAGTATGTAATAGACAAAGCGAACACAGCTATAAAAGCACTTTCAGCAGTACTACCAAACTTTGGTGGTCCAAGCTACTTCAAAAGAAGAGTACTGTGACAACGCAGTCACCTCATGTCACAAATCACCTCGATGTACCTAGCACACGCTAAATCTCCTCTCCCGTGACCACGGGCGCCCCTAATAATAAAAGCAGAGTCGGTTTGTGCTCCCATAGAAATTTCACCCCAGATCATGCAGGAACCACCTCCATAAGCTGTGCGCTCTTCAATGCAGCATTCTGCAAATCCCTCTCTTGGTCTCAATTTTCTCCTTCGGTACACTTTTCTCCTTCGGTCGCTACCATAGAGGCATATTCGGGCCTCATCTGAGAACAGAACAGACCCATTGTTCCAACGTCCAATTTATCCCTTCTACCCTCCTATGATGACGATGTTGATACGAATGTCCATACAAATTAAATATGTATAACAGTTCTTAAGTTTGTATAATTAGTTTGTAACTTTTTTTTAAGTTAATTTAAAACTATAAAATATATTTTTATTCAATGGTTATGATATTGGTTATTTGGACTCACTGTATCTAATTAAAATTTATTCAAGGTCTTGTCTGTTTAATCTTGTCTATCTAGTCTTGCTTGTTTAGTACTGTTTGTCTAGTCTTGTCTGTCTAGTCCCATCTGTCTCTCGAGGCCGGAACCGGATTATCCGACAAACAATTTGGATTCAGGAAAGGAAGGTCAACCATTGATGCCCATTGAATGCCCATTGAAAGCCAAATCGGGATCGCAGAGAGCCAGAAAAATGTGTACTCTCCTAACCTTTGACGTTAGGAACGCCTTCAACAGCGCGAACTGGAAAGATATAACGCAGGCGGATGCTGGCGGCTTCTCCAAACCTCGCACTAGCATCTCACTTAATGCGGAGGACATCGACTTTAAAAAAGTAATTCTTGATCTAAAGTCAGACATGAGTGACGTGAAGACCTTCATGGAATTCATTAATGAAAAATTCGAAGAGGAGAGGAGAAAAAATGTCATCCTCACCGAAATGCTCCAAGAAACTAAGGAGCATCAAACTTGCATGCAAAAGGAGATTGACAATCTCAAATCGGTATTAATGGAAATTGAGGTTAACAAGCGGAAAAAAACTTAATTATTAGTGGTGTCCCTATTGATATTCAGAATAAGGATGATAGTGTCAACTTAATAATGAATATCAGCAAATGTATTCATGCTAACATAAACTCCCAGGATATTGCAGACATTAGAAGACTGAATTCCAAAAAAGGACATTTAGCCTTAGTAAGCTTCAAAGAAGTTGCTCCTAGGAATGAAATCCTTAAAAAAAGAAATCCTTTGGAAAGTTAACATTAACACAATGTGGCATTCCTGGTGCTGACAACAACATTTATATAAATGAAGACTTGCCATGTGAGACCCCAGGATCTATTCAGGAAGGCCAGAGCCCTAAGGGACTTCAATTATAAATTCATTTGGCATCGGGATGGGGGTATATATGTTCGCAAAGACGAGTCTACAGACCCTATCAGAATAAGAAGCGAGAATGATCTGGATAACCTATCCTATTATTAGGTTCGTGATCTCTTTGTTATATTGTTGTAGTGTATTAATATTGTTAAAGTGAAAAGAACTAAAAATTTCAAACTAATTAATGTTGTACATTTGAACATACGCTCACTCTGTGCGAATTTAAGCAACTTTAAATGCCTAATTAACAGCGAGAGATACGAAATAATATGTCTTACAGAAACCTGGTTATCTCATAGAATACCTGACGATGTGCTGCAATTCGATGGATATAACTTATATAGGCATGACAGACAGGATGGCAGACGAGGTGGTGGAGTTGCAATTCTTGTAGCTATTACTCTGGGTGCGTGTAATATTGTTAAGAAAGGTGGAGAATGTTGTGAATCTTTATGGATAAGGGTTGGAAAGGGTAATAGTTCACTTATTGTGGGAGCTGTATACAGACCACCTGGTGGTAGAATTACAGACTCCATTAATGAACTTGAATATCTACTAATAGGATTGAAGATGCAAAATGACAACATCTTGTGTATGGGAGATTTTAATATTGACATTTCACGGCTCACAAATAATAAGGTAATGGAGTTCAATAACATGATTGATGCATGTGGTTTTCACCAAATAATCAGTGATCCGACGAGAATTAGTCACACAAGCTCGTCCCTAATTGACTTTATTTTGGTTAATGATCACAATATTGTGATAAGTGGCTACGTAAGAGACGTAAATATGTCGGATCACTGCTTGGTAGGTTGTAAGCTGATGTATAGTGATACTATCCTGGCGAAAACAACATATATGAGGCGTATACTCAGCAAAATTAACATGAATCAATTTAAAATAGACTTGTCAGCTTTAAGACTAGATGATATCTATATAGTACCGGATATAAACGCTAAAATAAAAATCTTTACTGAAAGAATAATATTTCTGTTTGATCACCATGCACCTATTAAACAATTAATAATCAATAAGCCAAAAAAACCTTGGGTTACACCAAATTTAAAAAAGATTTATAAGATGAAGAAATATAATAAGACTGGGTGTATTTCTGTGAGAAAATGTTTCAAGGATTTGCAAAAACTTGCAAGAATTACCACGCGACAAGAAAAAAGAGCGTATTTGGAAAATATCACAACTTTAGGTGATGAAAAGATTATTTGGCAAGGTTTAAAAAACATGAACACTACCTGCCCAAAAACTAAACCAGGCCTGCCAGAATCACTGGATAGTGTCAATGATCTAAACAACTATTTTGTAGGGTCTGCTAACCAACTCGCTCAAGAAGTTGATGAAAATACTCTTCTAAGTTATCAATATTCTTTCATAAGGAAAATCTCAGATTTATTGAACCTAAAGCCGGTAACTGAAACTGATATTCACAAAATAATTCTCAATATAAAATCTAGTGCTATGGGCTCTGATGGAATAAATATCAACATGATAAAAATGTGCTTGCCTCAGATACTTCCAATTATTACTCATATAGTTAACAGTTGCTTACTAGACAGCGTATTTCCGGATGTATGGAAACACATATGTCCACCCAATTGCCAAAAACGCATGCCCTAACTGATCTAAGGCCCATTTCTATTTTGCAAACCATTTCCAAAATCCTTGAAAAAGTGGTGGACCTGCAAGTTAGGAAGTTTCTTGAAGTAAATAAAATCTTTCCGGCGACTCAATCCGGTTTTAGAAAAGGTCATAGCTCCACTACAGTACTAATGGACGTAGTTGATGAAATAGCAAGGGCGCTTGATAGCCACAATGTAGCTGTACTAGTACTATTGGACTTCAGCAAAGCCTTTGATACGGTCAATCATCGTATGCTTCTTAGTATTTTGCACTATATAGGAATGTCCAAAAACACTATAAAGTTTTTTGCTAGTTTCTTGCGGGGCAGAAGTCAAAGGGTTACTTTACAAAATGATATCTCGGAAAGTATAGTTGTAAATGGTGGTGTGCCACAGGGTTCTGTGTTGGGACCATTACTGTTTACTCTATACACTATAAATATTGGAGCAACAATAAAGAATGGTCTTCATCATCAGTATGCTGACGACACACAGTGATAAGCTTGAACTCGCTGAACGATTATTAAATGATGACCTGAGAAGTATAGCTAAATTCTCCGCTGGACATTCCCTCACGATCAACCCGAGCAAGACCAATATCATGGTATTTGCCTCAAAAAGGAAACAAGTGGCTATTAAGGAAAAACTGACAATTACTATGCATGATCAGCGCCTGAACATAACAAATGAAGCAAAAAATCTCGGACTATTAATTGATGACAGATTAAAATTTTCATCACATGTATCAACACTTTTAAAGCGTGTTTATTTAAAATTGAAAGTGTTGCATTCTTGTAGGCGTGTCTTATCTTTAAACTTAAAAAGGAAACTAGTGATTGCCTATGTTTTGTCAATGCTTAGTTATCCTGAATCGGTGTATACTAGTTTCATTAATAATGCAGACCGCGCCAGAATACAACGAGCACAAAATAGGTGTATCAGATTTGTACATGGCCTAAGACCTCGCCAAAAAATATCCACGGAAATTTGATGCAAATGGATTAATATGGAAAAACTTCGGAAATTTCATCTTACATGTCTTTTTAAAAAAATCCTATACTGCAAATTACCCAGGTATCTGTACAACAAAATAACCTTCAGAACGGACGTTCATACAATTAATATGTGTAATAAGGGCTTGCTGACCACCTATACACCATACCTCAAAGTTTAAATCTTCGTACACTTACCAAATAACGTCCATCATTAACAATCTATCAATGGAGTTAAGACTAGCGAGCGTTGAACAGTATAAAAATTATTTTAAAAGGCAAAGAATACAGGGTCCAAAATAGAGTGAGCATTTAGAAAAATGAACGTTAATATTCGTCTACTTATTTTTCCTATGTTAGTCGATGTAAGGTTTACCTAAAGATTACTAAAAGGGCTTATGGAAGATTGAGAAATTCTAGTTAATTTCTTGAATAAGTCCTTTTGTTCTCCATTCAGTTACATTTTTGAACATATGTATTTAATGTGTAATATTTTTAATTTGTAATTAAACAGATTGTATATTTCTTTGTATGGAGGACAATAAATGATTTAATAATAATAATATAATGGAAAGCTTGAAAAATAAAGGTATATCTCCATACTTATTGCGCATGATAGGAAGTTACCTTAGCAATCGGAGCTTGTTGTTGCAAGGCGATAGAGAGATAGAAGAGCTTGAAGTTAGTAGTGGTGCCCCACAGGGTTCCATACTAGGGCGTACCCTCTGGAACTTACTATATGACGGAATACTATCTATGAAACTGCCAGTGGGGGCAACAATAATTGGTTTCGCCGATGATATAGCATTGGTAGTTACAGCCAGAACCGAGCAAGGTCTCATGCAAACGGCAAACCATGTAATCGCCCAAATCGGTGCATGGATGAAATATAGGAAACTTAGCCTAGCAGCAGAAAAAACCGAAGCGGTTCTGAGAAAAAGCGGTCTGAGAAAACATAGCCCAATAAAATGTAAAATCGAAGACATAAAGATAATACCAAAACATGAAATAAAATACCTTGGTGTGACGATTGATAAAAGGCTATCGTTTACTGCACACTTAACAGAAGCGGCGGCTAAAGGAATGAGGAATATGCCGGCTTACAACAACTAATGTCAAACGTAGGGGGCCCCAAAAGTGGCAAACGTAGAATTCTGAAAAATTAGCAGCTATATAACGGAAAATGGCTATACGCGTATGTAGTGGATATCCAACGGTATCGGGGGAGCTGCCCTGGTCATTGCAGGCATTCTCTCAATTGACCTACTCGCAGAAGAGTGATAGAAGCTTTAAGAAACCGGCTATAACCGGATATCAAAAAAAAGCTATACAACGGAAAATGGCTATACGCGTATGTAGTGGATATCGAACGGTATCGGGGGAGCTGCCCTGGTCATTGCAGGCATTCTCTCAATTGACCTACTCGCAAAAGATCGAAAGAAGCTTTAAGAAACCGGCTACCACCGGATATCAAAAAAAGCCAGAGAGGAACTTCTCGAACAGTGGCAGAGAAGGTGGGAGCTCACGGAAACAGGACAGTGGACCAGACTACTTATTCCGAACATCGCCACCTGGATCAAAAGAAAGCACGGTGAAATAAGTTATCATCTGACCCAAATACTTTCTGGCCATGGTTGCTTTAGAGATTATCTACAAAACATAGACCAGGCTTCAGACGAATTATGTGTGTACTGCGGGGAGACAGACTGTGTGAGCCACGCCCATCTTCGAATACTGGAGATGGCAAGACGAAAGGGAATCAGCAGCAGCAAACATGGGAGAACCTATTGGTCCCAGAACCATTATAAGTTACATGCTTGAGGAAAAATAAAACTGGGAAAACATGCAGTGGTTAATTTATACCATAATAAGCAACAAGGAAAATGACGAGAGGAAGCCCAACAAGAGTCTCAGTTGAAGCACATTTTTACAACATACCCATTCGACACTCCGAGGTTATGTGAAAAGCAGTTCCAGAGTGATCGGATATGTTTTCTGGGGGACCACTTTGCTGGTAAGGACTATTCTGACAGCTGGGGGGCGTAGCAAAAAAAAGGTCTATCTGTCTAGTCTTGTCTCGTCTGTTTAGTTTTGTATGTCTAATCTTGTCTTATCTGTTTAGTTTTGTCTGTTAACTTTTGTCTGTCTCTATTAAGTGTAGCAAACCTTCCAAATCTAGATAATAAAAATATTTAAAACTCTATTTAATTCTAGATTCTAATATTGGTTATATTAAAACTTACCTTAAAATTCTCAAGATGCACAAATTTAACAAAACAATTCAACTTTTGATTGTGACCAGGCTCGAAAACTATAACAGGCCGTTCGTTTTCAAATTCTAAAATTTTTTTCATCATATTTTCTGTTGTGTTGAACTGTAAATTTTTCACATACACATTATAAGTATCATTTGATTTAGTTGTTCCTGATGTTGATGGACTTTTCGGCTGAAATAAAAAAAAAATAATATTTTGATATATAAATAATATCAATAGTAGTACATCACTGAATCTTGTTGTCTTATTTGGTCTATCTCTCACTACTTCGATTTTACTAGTTGTTGGTTCCTGAAGATTTGGTTCCTACAATAGAAAGTAAAATGAAACAAATTTCTAAATATGATTAAAAAGTATTGTGGAAATTATTGCAAGCAGTGTGCAATAATGCAAGAGTTGGTTTTAGTTTTTTCAGTGATTCCCAACCTTTTTTTAATCGCGACACTTTTTAGTTTATTTAAAATGTTCGCGCCCCCCCTTTGCATCTCTCATATTTGATCAATAAAACAAAAAATAAAAGGTTTGACGAAATATATTTTAGGATTTAACAATAGTGATGATATTTTTTATTAGGGATTAATTATTAATGTGATGATTGAGCTTGCATCTGCTTAACAAGCTTTATAATTCTTGGTTGAGTTTATGTCACGCCCAATCTCACGTCATCTTGAACATCCAGCTTATTCCTGACTTTTGTCTTGATCTACATAAGAGTTGAAAATCCACTTCCGCAGATATAAGTAGAAGCAAATGGCAGAAAGCATGAAAACTTGGATACGAATGACGCATAGCACAGCAAAATTAAGGTAACGATTTTTCCACAAAGATGTCACGTGCTGAAGAGTCATTTCGTAGCTCCAAAAATTCATCCTGAACTTCATCAGGAATATCGGTAACATCAAAAGATACACGAAATGAGTTTCGAACTAATGTAGTTTCTTGTTCAGAGAACTCGGGAAAATACCGTTGAATTTCAGATTCAAAAGCTTCTTCATAGGTGCTTATTAATTTCCTTTCTTAGATTTTCTACAATTTCACCGTGGTGCAACATGTTCAAACAGAGTTTCCAAGATTTTATTTAGAGAAATTTCCGCAGCGGAGAATTCGGCCAAGGCGACCCCCTTGTAGGGCCGCAACCCACCGGTTGGAAACCGCTGGTTTAGATTAATAAATCTTTTTTCTAGACCAAAAATTTTCTAGAATCTTTTTTCTAGACCGTTGTTGTTGACAACAAAGACGACGAACAAAAAAGACAAAATAGGTCGCTTAGATGAAATTATGAAAACAGTACCTCATCCAATTTTATGGCCATGACCACATCAAAACGCAATTTTTAGGTGTATAGTCATTAGTTCCTCAGGGCAAGAAGTTAGTTTTTTTGTTTTTAACACTAAAAATACCTAAAACTCATGTAAGAAATAAAACAAAAAGAACATCTCTCTCTCTCTCTCTTAGTTCCTGTTTCCAGTGGGGCATAGGGCTTCTACCAATTGTCGCCATCTGACTCTATTTGCCAGAAAGTTATTGAGCCACGAACTCATTCAACTGATTCCACGATTTGCCGGTGGAGGTGATTTCGGCTTCAATTGTGCGTCGCCATGTTGTTTTTGGCCTTCCTCTCTTTCGCTTACTGCCTTGGGGATGCCAGTCCAATGTTTGTTTTGCAATGTTTTGTGGATTGCGCCGTAGGATGTGTCCAATCCAGTTCCACTTTCTTCTCTTTATTTCAACGTCTACTGGAAGTTGGTTTGTAGAAAGAAGCAGATCGTGGCTCAATATTACTTCAGGCCATCGGATTCTAAGGATCCGTCTCAAACACCAGTTTGCGAAAACTTGCAGTTTGCTTGTGCTGCTTTTAGTTACTTTCCACATCTCACTGCCGTACAACATGATGGATTTGACGTTACTATTATAAAGTTTGAGTTTCGTTTTACGGGAAAGTATTGAAGAGCTCCAAACGTTATTCAGTTGGGCGAACGCTCCCTTCGCTTTGATTCTTCTGGCGATGTCTAGGTCGGCCCCTCCATCCACTGCTATGATGCTGCCCAAGTAGCAGAACTGTTCGCATCTTTTTACTGTTACGCCGTTTACTTGTATGTCCCTGCTAGTGGTATCGCCAATCCGCATATCTTCTGTTTTGTTGGTGTTTATGTGCAGGCCTATCTCTTCAGCTTCTTGTTGTAGCTTAGCTGTTTTGTCCATCATGTCAGTGAGTGTATGGGGCAGATATCATCGGCGTAGTCGAGATCTTCTAGCCTGCTTGATAGTCCCCAGCGTATTCCTCGAGGCTGTATTGTAACGCTCGTCATGACCTCGTCTAGTACTATTAGGAATAAAAGCGGGGACAACAAGCAACCCTGTCGGACACCAGCAGACACTTTGACCGCTTCTGAGAGATTCCCTTCGTGTACCACGTTGCAAGAGTAAGAGGACGTTGCCACGTCCGCATACGATGCTTTTATGATGTTTACTATTTTGGGTGGGACGCCTCTCCGGTCTAAAGCCGCCCAAATGCTTTCCCATTTAATAGTATCAAAAGCTTTTTGAAAGTCTACGAATAATAGAAATACCGTGGTTTACCATTCTACTGCTTGCTCTGTTATAATCCGCAACGTATTGATTTGGTCTACGCTGGATCTTCCCGGCCTGAAACCAGCCTGTTCTTCTCTCAACATAGGTTCAATTGCTTTGCTCATTCGGGTGAGTATTATTTTGCAGAGTATTTTCGATGCAGTTGTTAATAGTGTTATGCCTCTCCAGTTGTTGCAATCGCACAGGTCTCCTTTTTTGGGGAGCTTTATCAGAAGGCCATTGTTCCATTCTTTCGGTAGTGTTTCAGATTCGCAGATTTTATTTATTAGAGGTGCCAGCATTTCGGTCGTGGTCATGCAGTTAGCTTTCATCATTTCAGATGTGATGTTGTCGATGCCTGAACTTTTCCCGTCCTTTAGTTCCTTAATGGCCTTGCTTATCTCTGCTCTGGTTGGAGGTTTTGTGTCTATGTTCAGTTGTGCCCATGTTGCATGATGGTTTGCGTTGTTGTTTTGTTCTTGAGTTATTCCTGTGAGTATCTCCTGGAAATGTTCCTGCCATCAATTGAGTTGTTCTTCTGTAGTAACCAGTAGCTTCCAATCTTTTGATTTTATTGGCTTTGTTTTTGTAGTTTTCTTGTTCGACAGCAGCTTGGTGGATTTATACAATTCTCTCAGGTTACTTTGGTTAGCGGCACGTTGAGCAGTTTCTGCAATATTGTCCACCCACGTTCTTTTATCGGATCTTACACTCCGCTTGATGTTAAGTCGAGTCTGCTTATATAATTCTTTTAGTAGAACTTTATCCAATGGGCAATGGGTTTGTAAGATACTCTTTTTTAACAGCTTTCTGTTGGCGATTAGCTTCCATGTTTCTGGCGACATCTAGTCCTTCATGCCTTTCTCGATAAAACCTAGTACAGTGTTATTGGTTTCAGTAAAGTTGGTCTTTATCTGGTGCCATGTCTCTTCTATTCCCAGATTTTGCAAAATTGTTTTAGCTGTTATCGTTCTTAGCTCCTCGGTGTATTGGGCTCCAATCTCTGGGTCTTTTAGCTTTTTAACGTTGTACCTTTTGCTGGTGCGGTTTAATTGTTTTTGAAGGACTGCAACTTTAAGTTTTATTTCCCCCAGCAATAGGTGGTGGTCGCTGTCAATGTCGGCTCCTCGCTTGTTTCTTACTTGAAGAAGCGAGCCTCGCCATGTTCGACTAATGGCAATATGGTCGATCTGGTTCTGGGAACAAAAAGAACATGGGTTCATAAAATCAACAAACTTAATTTTCTACATTTTCTCCCATTTCTAATAACCTATCTGCTTACAAATTTTGTTCTTTTTTAGTTTTCATCATCCAGGTTATGTAGATTGTAGATTTGGTGGTGACGACTTGTACTACGACTTTTATAGATCTATTGTACCCCACCTTCTTGCTGTAAGCGTTGGTAAACCCATCTAGAACGCCTCCTCTAGTCCCGATTCCTTTAGGAATTTCAGGATCTGAGATTCTGGGATCTGGATTCTGGGTGGGATTCAAGGATTACAACTCCTCTGTGTTCAAGCAGTGGGCCCCAAGGTACATTTGTCTCTTGCAGAGCAGTACTCCACAGTCTTTGTGCGGATCTATGGGGGTTTCCTCTGCCAAACCACAGAATCTACATTTGTCATCTACCTCTAGGCCTAGGGCCTTGGGGTGTTTTCTGCATTCAGGACTCCTGTCAGAATTCTAAGCTTGTTCAGGCAAGCTTTTGTTCTTTTCTGGTTAAAAGATTCCAGCATTACTTTGGATTGTCTCAACCCTGGAAGTTCCTTCTAGGTTTTCATTATTTGTTCTAAAATTTCTTCATCTAAACTTTTGTGGATGGTGTTCACACTCATTCCGTAAAAGGGTTCCGGACCTATAAAGGAATTACTAGATGATCCCTTGTTTGCTAGGCTTCTGCGTTTCCATCTATACCAGTATGTCCTCCTACCCATTCTAGCGTTACTTTATTTTCTTTGCCAAGCTTGTTTAGCTTTCCCACACAGTCCCATACCAGTTTGGATCTGATGGTGTATGAGCCAATCGAGGTTAAATTGTGCGCATCTTTCGATTGAGTATACCTCTGCTTGGAAGATACTTGGGAATGATACCATGGAGTCGAAGTATTTGGTACGAGATCCAAACACTCCTGCACCAGTACCCTTCTCTCAATCTCTTCTCAATCCTTTCTCCTCGAACCATCTGTATACCACTTGATAGCATTTTGCTCTGTGTGGTATGCTGCTTAACTACTACACATTGGTGTGTAGTTTCTCTCAAAATGGTAATTGGATACCATTTCGTCTTTTGGTGCTTCCACGGGGGGGATCTTGGCAGCGATGCTGTTCCGGTCTCTGCTCCCGATTATTTTACCGTATAATATTATTAGCTGCTTCAGCGTGTCTATTCCATAGGAGCTATCTAGTGTGATACCCAAATACCTAATCTCCTGTTTGTATTCTACTGACCCCCCCTCTCCCCATATAACAGTATAGGCTGTAGGCAGCTTAGTTTTCTCTTTCTAGTAAATAGTATCACCGTGGTTTTCCTCGAGTTGAGTCTCAGTCCCACTGTTTGACACCATCTACTAATTGCTTTGAGGCCTTTCAAATTTCCCTCTGGCTATGATGTCTATGTCATCGGCGTAACCTTCGCAAATGAAATTGCCCTGGAAGTCCTGGAAGCCCTGGACATTTGATGTCCAGGTCGTTCGTCCTAGCCAGTAATTCATCAATAACTAGGCTCCACATCAGTAGTGATAGCACACCTCCCTGTGGGCACACTCGAGTTGTGGAGATATTAATGGTGTCTCTTCCCACTTGTGCCTCCGCCGTTTTGATTCTCCAGGTTATACAATATTTTTTTTTATTCCCAATCAACTTCTTTGTAAGCGCCATTTCAAAATACAGCGCCAGCGAAACTAACCGCGCATGCAGCGTTCTTGTCGTGCGCCTGTTGATCTGAAATCGCGCCTGTTGATCTGAACATGTACATAAGCCGCAACGGCAATCGGTCCGCCGTGAAGACGCAGCGGTCGCGGCAGCCAAACTTCCACGCCGGTCTGTGAGCTCATTAATACGAACGCCTGGATATTATCTCTGAATTAAATAATGTGCGTTTCTTTACCCTGCAGTTTCAAATTTACCTTGCTCAGCAAATCTAATAATCAGATAAATAAGCGACTCTTTGAATCCAGGTCTCATCACTAAAGTGTGCAAAAAGTAATGTTTTCGTTTCCCAATTCAAAAACTCGTCCAACAACATTTCATTTTGATAACCAACAGACAGACGTGTAGAAAAGAAGAAATGAACAGAGTTCATATTTTTGCATACTTCTTTGTACAGACGAGTATTTTATGTAATTAACAATTGTCACCAGAGAGTGGTTTACTTCTTTCAAAGGCTTTGGAAGAGTCTTGGTAGCAAGGTAAAATCGGTGAATCATGCAGTGTAATCAATTAGCCTTGAGTGCAAGCTCTTCAACTTTTGAATGAAAGTTCGACCTCGTTCCAAGCATGGCTGATGCTCCATCGGTACACAAAATCCAATACTTTCTAACAATGAACTTATCATTTAAATGATGTATTCTTCTTCTTCTTCAAGTGCCCTGTCCACTTCGAACGTTGGCAATCATTTGCGCTATCTGTGATTTGTCGATCGCATTTCTAAAGAGAATTATCGAAGTCTCACCTTACCATTGTCTCAAATTCTTTATCCACGATACTCTTCGACGCCCGGGACCTCTGCTGTCTTCAGTCCTTCCTTCTATTATTAATTTGAGTCTGTATTTTTCGTTTCTGAGAATGTGTCCAAAGTATTCGAGCTTTCGTCTTTTAAGTGTGCGTATGAGTTGAGATCTTTTGACATTCTTGTAAGCACATCCAGATTGCGCACTCTGTCCATCCACGATATTCTCAATATCCGTCGATACGTCCATATTTAGAAAGTTTACAGCTTTTTACACATGGCATCTGTTAGTGCGTGGCATGGCGTTTATTGAGTCCACGCCTCAATTCCATAAATGAGAATACTTAACACGTAACAACGTAGTCCTCGCGTACGAACGGAGAATGACAAACTTCGGCAACACAACACGGATTTCATTTTTACAAATGGTGCTCTGGCTTGTTCAATTCGGGCAAGGACCTCCTGCATATTTTCCCAGTTTTCGTTGACCTGGCATCCGAAATATATGTATGACTGAACGCGTTCGATTTGTTGGTTCTGTACCTGTAGAATACCTCCTCCAACCTGATTTTTATTAATGACTCCATTTGGTTTTTGTGGTATTTAAATTTAATGCAAATTCTGCACTATTGGTTGACACCTAGTCAAGTAAAACTGAAGACCCTCCAACGAGTCCGCGATTAAAACGGTGTCGTCAGCGTACCTAAGGTAATTTATGTTAAGGCCATTAATGGAAATTCCTTCAGGGCAGTTTTCCAGGGCATCTTCGAATATTTTGTTAGAAAGTAATGGTGAAAGGATGCAACCCTGTCGAACACCCTTTTTGATTCGAACTTCGCCTGACATCTGTTGATCTACCTTAATTTGTGCAGCTTGATTCCAGTAAAGATTTGCAATTATGTTGAGGTCTCTATCGTTCAGGCCTATTTCCAATTTCCATAAGCTTTTCATGCTGCATCCTGTCAAAAGCCCTTTTCGTTGTCTATGAAACAGCCATAAACAGGAACGGAAACGTCCCTGCACCTCTGAACCAACACTTGGATACTAAACAGGGTCTCTTTTGTGCCGAATCCGTTACGAAAACCGAACTGAGATTTGCCCATAAAGGACTCGCATTTTGTATGTGAATAATCTTTAGAAAAAATCTGAAGAAAGTTACTCATCAAGCCGATAATCGCTACATCTTTTTGCCGTGCTCCTCTTTGGAAGCGATATAAATGTTGATTGACGTCTTCACCTTTCATAATAGTTTTTAATGCTCTACAAAACAGAAACTCTTCTTTGATGTTTTCTAAGTAAATATATCTCACGAAAAGTAATTTGAAAGATGAACTAACATCGGTTGATTCGTCAAGTTGAAAGGAAAATTTCAGATACAATTTGTTCCATCAAATCTAAGGACGTGTCTGAAATGCGTCTCTAAATTGTGTTATTGGACAAGGATATTATGCATTTTAATTACAGTCGCTTCCCCAAGAACTAGCTTAATCGACTTTAGTAAAAATGGTTTGATGAGGGTTTCTGCAATTGTATCGGGCTTTTTATTTTTTGCAACATCCAGGGCAATTTCATATGATGTCTTAACTTCAGCTTGGCTTTGTTGTTGAAAGGTCCCAATAAAATCCAACTTTTGTTTTTTCAAGGCGTCTCATGTCGTTTAAAAAAGTCCAACGTTTGTAATGTTTATAACACTGTAGGGGCAACGAGCCGTTCCGTTTTTATTTCTCAGTTTACGAGGTCATTACAATAATTACCCAAATATTTTCGGACAATTTCCGAAAATATTGGATTAGGGTCGGTAATGTAATCCTCGAGCAGATTAAGAAATATTTGTATTTTTAGTTTTACAAGGGCATTACGGTGATTACCCAAATATTTTCGGACGAATTTCCGAAAACATTTTATTGGGGTCAATAGTGTAATCCTCGGGAAGATTACGACTATATGTTTTTTCTCCCGAGAATCGGTAATTACCAAAGCGACAAATAGCCGAATATAGAAAAATAATCACCCCCAGATGAGGGACCAGTATACCTGGATATAATATAAATACCTGGACCCCCGAATAAACCGACAGTCGCAATCAACAGTCAAGGCGCAACCAACCAACGAGTCCATTTCCGTCCAGTGGAGACAGTTCAGTCCACACAGTCAGGAGTTCAGTCAGCGAGTGACACTAGTTCAGTCCAGCCAGTTCAACCAGACTCAGCCAGCAGTCAGTTCAACCAGACTCAGCTAGCAGCCAGTTCAAGCAGACTCAGCCAGTAGTCAGTCAACCAGACCAGTCGAGTCCTGTTCAGAGAGTCAAGCTCCACTCAGTCCCGTAACAGTGTTTGTATATATATCTATATATATATATATATATATATATATATATATATATATATATATATATATATATGTATATATGAATATATGAATATATGTATATATGTACATATGTATATGATACCATAGATACCATATGTACATATGGTATCTTTGGGAGCAGTTCTTTATCAAATTTATGGTGCATTATGGTGTTTCTAAATTTAACCCGATCATTCATGTCGTGTATCGTGATATTTAGCTGCTTGAGGTCTTCTTCAGTTTCCTGTATCCATTTGGAACTATTTTTACTGTTGAAGGTAATTTTGAAAATTTGTTTCGTAATTCTGTTCTGGTTCATTCTGTATATGTGACCAAAAAATTTAGCTCGTCTCTTTCTGAAAGTGTCAGTAATAGGTCCTACGGTTTTATATATTTCTGACGATGGTCTCTTAATCCATATTCCCTCTTTATTCACCGGCCCAAAAAATTTTCGGAGAATTTTACGTTCTTGTTTCTCTACTCTATTTCTTTGATTTTTGAGTGACCATTAATTAATTTTTTTTGCGGCATAAAGTGCTTCAGGAAGAACGACTGTTTTGTAGTGTTGTAATTTATATATAATAGTACTATAACGGATCAAATAAGACACTAACTAGCAACAAACTATTCATATACAATTATATAAACGACAAAAAAGATACTGCAACATCACAATGTAACTAAGTTTACCGAGCGCGACAATTTATCTGTACACGTTTGTTCTGTTCGTTGCTTGGTACAGAGAAGAAATTTTAATCCCTATACTTGTTAGTACTTTTCCGATTATTCTCGAGACGCAATGGAGTGTCGCGATCGCTTCGAACTATACCCGACTAGTTTGTCAAAATCGAATTTCACGTTTTAGCCGTGCTACCTTGTACATGACACGGCAAAACCACCGGACGACACATCGGCCAGATACGAGTTATGTTCATTTTAAACAAAACCGTGAAAATGTCCGGCGCCGTCGACAAACTCTCACAGACTGTGATGCAACACTGATGAATATCACACCGTGCTAAGACGCGGCGCGCCGAGGGACAGACATACGGCGGCGGCGCCGTACGTGTATGTGAACAAGCTTCCACTGTGATCCATACAATACACCGTGACGACCGTGCATACATATGTCGAATTAACCGTAGATTTTTACGGCGAAAAACCTTGTGTACAAACTGCTTAAGGGACCGTCACAGTGTGAAATTTTCAAAAAATCTTTTTTTTTTTTTTTTTTCGTTAGTATACACAGTTATAAACATTCTCCCCAATTTTTAAATCGAAATTCGAATTATTTCGGTCGCTACAGCCTTTCTTAGAAAAAACGATTAGAGTGTCTGGCGTGTCCGTCCACCGTAGAACCATTATTCCTATTGTCCTGTTCCTATTTCCTGTCGCAGTAAATGGGCAAAGTACATCAGTTCGCTTGCGGCAGCCAGTATGGATAGACCTACGAATAAAACGCCTGAAAAATCAGTGCCGCTGGATAAAAAAGGCTCCAGGACAAACTGTCCACGACAGGAAAGAAAAAGGTCCGCTTGTACGTTCAATGAGGGATATGATCCAATACTAAAAATCCTGGAGGTAATGGAGGTCACCGTAGGGCCGGCAGCCGCGGACTTCGCTGCTAAGTACAAGGACGAGCGCATCGCAGCCGCGGAACGCCGAAGCTCTCTGGACTGCAAAGAAGCCAGGACAGCTCGTCGAAAAAAACATTCTGCCGAAAATCAAGACTTTGAGGAAGCAGAAGGAATATTGTATGGACCTGGCATCGCCGATTGATCGTATGTAGGCGATTTATCTGAAAATTCCTCACTCCAAACTTTAAACGCGTTTTTCTCGGAATGGTGTTTTTCAAAACGGTGCCCACTCTCAAAGGAACAGTTTTCAAGCTACCCCTTTGGAATTTTGGCTAAACATTCTTCACGTCATTCTTTATGTTGCTATGGAAGCGTTTTTTTTTTTTTTGAAATCTTCCAATTTTTTTTTACGAATAATTGTCGAAAAAATAGGCTGAATTGATACTTTTTGTAAAACCGCCGCCATTTTTGCAAATTTCATAAAAAAAGAAAAAGCCTCCATAGCGACATAGAGGCTTTCCTTCAGATTAATAATCTTTTTGAGATTTTTGTTTCAGATCAAACTTGCGTCCGCAATCGTGGGCACCGTACAGGACCTCGTTTTTTCAACGCCATTTTAAATATATAAAAACAATGTTAAACAATAAATATATCAATTTAAAAAAAAACATTTTGTATTCTCCATTAGAGCTGTTGTAAAAAGTGAATTTGTAAAAAAAAAAATCAGACCGATTAGTTTAGCCTGACCATCAAAAAAAAATCGCGAAAATCAGCTATTTTTATGGTAGTCACACTGTGACGGTTCCTTATGGAGAGCTGCGGGCGCCAACCGGCCACTGATTACGTCTTATATCTCGCTTGTCGCAAAGCATAAATAAATTATTAACATTTTATAACTCCCCAAACAAGCCAAGACGACCCTCTTGCGGGTCACGACCTACCGGTTGGGAACCCCTGGTTTAGATTAATAAATATTTTTTTCTAGACCAAAAAGGTTGTTCTAGACAAAATATGTCACATAGATAAAATTAGGAAAAAAGTACCTCATCGAATTTTATTATCGTGTTTACTTTTTGTTCAACAATAGTGCTGTCCCGCCTCCGTTTTCCATATGTTTCCTAAAATTATTGGCTAATAATAATTAGATATTGACATTTTTAAATATACCTTACATGGTTATTATATTTATTATGGTCAGGAGCAACTTTTCCGCTATTATTTTGTGAAAATTTTCCAGGACGCTTTTCCAGGACTCGCATTCTTTTTTTACAAAATATCTGATTATCCCTTCTCAAAGAACTCTAAAAAAAACATATTTATTCTTTTGTAACAATATATACGATAAGAATTGTGGCATTAGTTAAAAAAATGCTGCCTCAACAGCTTATGAACTTTTCCAACCATATTAAGAATTTATCAAACTATTGTCAACCCCTCCATTTAGTACGTAATTAGTACTAAATAGTATATCACATACAAAGGAGTAAAATTAAGTAATTATTGGTTCTTTAGAAGATTATTAATGTTTTAAAACACAATAATTACAGCCTTAAACCACAGAGTTCTATATCCAATTTTTCTATTTTGTTAATATAGTTGAAAGCAGTTTTACTATATATTATGTTTAAAATGCAAACAAAATTATTACATTATGTTATTTGAGCCAGTGAAAATTGAGCCCACTAAATGAAAAAATGAAAATACTGGAGGCGAAAATGGAAGAGAAGGAAAAAATAATGAGAAAAAAGAATATTGTAGTAACGGGACTGGACGAAGGGGAATGTGAGAACGAGAAGAATCTGGAAAAATGAATAAAGGCAGAATTAGAGGTAGAAGTGACGGTGAAAGAGATGTATAAAGTAAGTGGAGGAAAAATGTTGGTGGCGGAACTTGGGAGCTGGGGTGAAATGCGGAAAGTTATGGAAAATAAGACGAAACTAAGAGAAAAAAAAAAATAAAAGAGAGTATACATAGAAGACGATCTGACGAAGAAGGAAAGAGACATACAGAAGGAATTAAGAGTGCTATCCAAAGAAGAGCGACAAAAAGGACGGTGGGTGAAAGTCGGTTATAAAAAGATATGGATAGACGGAAAAGGCTTTAAGTGGGATAATGAAAAGGGGGAGTTAAATACAACAAATTTTTGAATAAGAGCACAAGGAAAAGATGACAGGGCAGAAAACGGAAAACGAACACGAAGAGGAATAAGGAAGAAAAGGAGCAAATAAGAATAGTATACTGGAACACAGCAGGGATAAAAAACAAATACAATGAGTATTGGGAATATTTGGGAAAATTTGACGTAGTGGGAATGGTAGAAACGTGGGTGGAAGAGAAGGGGTGGGAAAAATTGGAAAAAATAATGCCGAAAGAGTTTAAGTGGAAGTGTCAATTTGCAGAGAGGGTAAGCAGGAAAAAGAGAGCCAAAGGGGGGATAATAATGGGAGTGAAAAGGGTTTGGAAGAAGAAAACAGAACCGAAGCAAAAGAAGAAAGAGGGATTATGGAAAGAACGGTGAAAAGTAGACAGAGAAAATGGAGAATTATAACAATATACAGCAGAAGTATGAAAGAAACGAAGAGAATGATAGAAGAGCGAGTAAAACAGCAAGACGAGGGAACTCTGGTGATTGGGGGTGATTTTAACGCAAGAATTGGGGAAAAAGGAATACGGATAGAAGAAGAACAAACAACAGTAGAAAGAAGACCAACAAAAGATGCAACAGAAAACGCCGAAGGGAGACTACTGATTAGACTAGTAGAAGAAAGAGGGTGGGACATACTTAATGGAAACAGCATAGGAGATGAGAAAGGGGAGTACACATATATTGGACCAAGAGGGGAGACAGTTATTATTGACTATGTTATGGTGAATGAAGAAGCATGGGATGAAATAGAAGAATTCAAGGTGGGAGAAAGTCGAGTCGGATCATATGCCATTGGAAGTGAAAACAAAAGGAAGAGAGAAAGATAGAAGAAGTGGAAAGGATGTTAGAAGAAAAATTGTGAAGAATATCTGGACTGAAGAAGGAATAGAAAATTATAGAACAAGACTTAGGGAGGCAAGATACGAAGAGGAAGGGATAAACGAAAAAGTGAAAGAACTGAGTGATCACGTAAAAAATGCAACAGAAAAAAAGTGATAGAGACAAGAGTGAAGGTGGGGTCTTGGAAAAACGAGTGGTGGGATAAAGAATGCAGGAAGGGAAGCAAGCAGTAAGAAAGAAATTAAGAAATTGGAAAAGAGTAAAAGCAACTAAGGAAGAGTACAAGAGAGCACACAAGAGGTACAAATTAGTATGCAAAGAGAAGAAGCAAAAGAAAAGGATGGAAGAAGAACTAAAGATGAAAGGCAAAAAGACAGAAGAAGAAGTATGGAAATACATAAATAGGGAAAGAAAGAAAAAAGTAGAGAAAGTGACTAATAGAATTACTATGGAGGAATGGATAAAGTACTTAAGTGAGCTGCTGGGTGGTGATGAATTTAGACAAGAAAAGAAAAAGAGACAACACAGAGTGGGAGAAATAGAAGAGATAATAAAAGAAGAATTAGAACAACTGAGTAAACTGAAAAAGAAAAAGGCACCAGGGAGGGACGGTATACAGAATGAATCATGGATATATGGAACGGGAAGGGAAGCTGACAGGTTGTTAGAGATAATGAATGGAGTGTGGACTGGAAAGAGGGGATAATATGCCCCATATATAAGAAAGGAGAAAGGGAAACACCCAGTAATTATAGGGGATCACTATGCTCAATACAGCATATAAGATATATGCAATGATTGTGGCAGAGAGACTGAGGAAGGAAATGAAGGAGCTGGGTATGATACCAGACGGGCAGGCGGGATTTAGGAAAGGGAGAGGGCCCATGGACAATGTATACATCTTGAATCACATAGTAGGGAATGAGATAAAAAAGAGGGGTGGCAAGATGTATGCATCTTTTGTGGACCTGAAGGCGGCCTTTGATAATGTGGCAAGAGATGCACTGTGGGAATGCCTGAGAAAGAAAAGGATAAACGAGCATCTGGTATCAAAAATAGAAGAGATTTATGAAGAGACAATAAGTAGAGTGAGAATTGGGGAAAGGGTGAGCGAAGGTTTTAATACGCATAAGGGAGTGAGACAAGGCTGCCCACTAAGCCCCAGCCTGTTTGCAGCGTTTATTAGAGATATAGAGGAGATGTTCAGCAAGGCGCAGACGGGTGGGGTTGTGGTGGGCAAAGAAAAAGTGTGGTCCCTAGCCTACGCGGACGATTTGGTGGTGCTAACAAGAGACGAGAAAGGGATGAAAGAAATGATAAGAAACATGGAGAAATATATGAGTAGGAAAAAGCTGACTGTGAATGGGGAGAAGTCTATGATGATGGTGTTTAGAAAAGGGGGTGGCAGGAGAAGAGTAATTGAGTGGAGATGGGAGAAGGAGAAAATTGAAGAAGTAAAAGAATTTAAATACCTAGGGTACGTGTTTAATGATAGAAATACAGAAACAGCACACGTGAGAGAGCTAGTAACTAAGCTAATAAAATACTAGGAGCGGTATGGGGAATAGGAGAGAGAAAATTTGGACATGACTATAGAAGGAGAGTGATGATATTTGATAGCCTGGTAAAAAGTGTGACGATGTATGGAGCGGAAATATGGGAATGGAGAGAGCAAGAAGGGCTGGAAAGGGTGCAAGAAAAATATTTGAAATGGGTGCTAGGAGTAAGTAGAGAGACTCTGGGGTATATAGTGATGGAATAAGAATAGAAGCAGGAAGAGAGCAATAAGTTTTGAGGAGAGAGTGATAGAGAGAGGAGAGTGCAGAATTCTGCAAGAGTGCCTCAAAGAAAAAAGGAAAGAAATAGGAAAGGCGGTGTGGAAAGAGAGGGAGGCATATCTAGAAAGAAACAGGTATGCAGGAGCAGAGATAGAAAGAATGAGAGAGAGAGAGAGGCAGAGTAATGACAGAGGAATTAGTCCAGAGAGATAGAGATGTGCAAATGCTCAAAAAAGGAGAGCAAGAATTAGGGTGTCTAGGTACAATGGGAAATATGAAAAAATAATAACGGAAGAACTGACAAAGTACCCAGGAAGAGAGAGTAGAAAAGAGCGAGTGACAATGGCAAGATTCAGATGTGGAAATGAAGAGAGAGAGAATAAATTTTGGATGGAGGATAGGAATAGAGTATGCAGGATGTGCGGAGAAAACAAGGAAACAATAGAGCAGTTGCTGAACGAATGTACAGAAATGAAAGAAAGAGATGAGTGTAGACAAGAGATTTTAAACCAGGATGGAAGAGGGATAGAATGGATGAAGAAAGTTGAGGGGAGAAGAAGAGCAATATGTGGGGCGGGAAGCTGGTAATCGGTTTAGGGATAGGAATTTAGTGACTTTTGATTAGCATATGTTTCTTTTTTTTTTTCTCTTTTTATTTATATTATGTACTCTATTAGTTAATTATATTTATATATGTATTGTGTGATGTGAAAATTTTGGAAGCAATTTATAAACCCGTAAGGGTAATAAATATACATAATACTTATTTGAGCCAGTGACAAACTGGTCACACGTACGCAACGCATTGTGATATCTGGACTCTTGATTTTATATGAATAACTATTCAATGGAAACACACTTATTGTATGCAACACAATCCGACGCGTCCCACGCTACGTCGATCTGCAATGTCCAGATCGGCGTGGGAAGGTGGAGGGGATGTTCGTACGCTATTCCACGCGTGTGACCAGTGTGTTTCTAGAACTTAAGCGTAGCACGTTTTTTATCTCACATTCAATAATACTATGAATCTCCTCAAACTGTACTTTAGACACGTGGAAGTACAGGAAGCATCGTTCTTCATCAGATTCTAGTTTCTGCATTGTTTATGGTATTCTCTAACTGTTTTTGGGGCGCGGAAATATCAATTTAAAAACACTCAAAAACCCTATAAATCATCCTCAAACTCGCTATCAGTATCAGAAAACATAACTTACAGACACGCTAGTGCAGCGGTCGGCAACCTTTTAGGTACTGCGGACCATTAAATTCACGACTGAAACTTTCGCGGATCCCTAATAAGCGCCGCAATTTTTTGAAAATTATTAAGATCAAATGTGTTTCATTTGAAAAATTGCTTTTACTTTGTGCAACGCAAATTGACAGTTTTGAATGATTGTGTTTTCTCCAGGTCAAAAAGGACAAAAGAGAGAGAGAGAATTTTGGCAATTAACAGTAGTATTTTGTATGAAATCAATTCGCAATATAATGTTATTGTTTGATTTTACATAAAGCCTTAACAAAATTAATTTTGTATTACACATGCGTTAAAAGTACTATCTTGGCGCACGCTCTTTTTTTGCGACAAATGGCATTTTTGGTTGTATTACCACATAACTTAGACGCACGCAAATATTCAATATCGCTAAGTTACATTAAAAAAAAAACAATAAAACTCACAAAATCAAGACCTCAATATTAAAAAAGTGACAGAAATTTTGTTTCATTAGCAAATAAAAATTAAAGAAAACGTTTTAAAATGAGTGTAAATTCTATGGTGATACCGGAGAATGAGAAGAATTCTTATAACGAACCACACCACCGGAGACAATTGAAAATGCAAATTCTTCATTTTTTATTCCATTTTTTTTTTTGATGGCCGCTGGATCCCAAACTTGTAAGATACGTCCCCTCACATGAGTAATAAAAAATATTATTTGCAACACGGACGGTATTGTCAATTTACCTCTCGAACGAATGTGCGAAATCAGCGAAATCGAACGCACGAATGAAGTGGGTGCTTCGTTCGTGCGTTCGATTTCGCTCTCGTGCCAATTGTCAACTTACCACCCTAGTTGCAAAATATACTGTTCGATTAAAAATTGTATTACATAAACTCAACGAATTTAATATTATCTAAAATATTTATATACCCCTAAAATTTCGACTACTGCACCTTCTGAGAAATAACAACAGCGTCTGATGCCAATTTACATTACATTCGCCGGACAAGTGTGCACACCAATTCTCCCACGTAACATTGCATACGTTGCGTACGTGGGACCAGTTTTTCTCTCGCTTTATTATATTAATGATTTTTTTTTTGTATTGCCTCCCAAAATTGAATCAACTCATAATGATTTCATATTTTGGGAATTCTTGCTCTATAGCTCAGATTAATTAGTTGTAAAATAATAGGTGAATTCAATTTCTTTACCTGATACTTTTTTTTATCGTATATTTCTAAATCACATAGTTTAACTCCATTTTTAGAAGTATGGAAATGTGCCTTCGCATCATCTTTTTTCAATCCTAAATGGGCAAATACTTTCGCAGTATCCTGAGTTGGACAATTAGATAGAAATAAATAATATATTTCATCTTTATTTGGACATGCTTCCTAGAAAAAAATAATTACATTTTAACAATTTACAGATTACATATAGTTAAATAAATGGTCTGATTTATGGAACACATAAAACTACAAAATTACTATCAGTTATTGAAACTGAATAAGATTAACCGAGGTGACATCGTATATACGGCGATGATATACGTAAAATTTAATCAAACATGTTTTTATTCGAATTTACAGACACTAGGTAGAAATTCGACTGTATATTCTTTCGTCCGACTGTTCCACATTTTGAGCAATTACTTCCAATTAGTCAAACTTAACGAGTGATAAACCTAACATTTTTGCAAACCCAGCGCAGCATTCCAGCCAGAAGTTATAACGATCGAAAGAGTCCTGGCACTGCCACAACATATCTAAATAAAGTAGAAACTAACCGGGGAGCTTCTGACGGGAACTATAACGGAAAAGCACCGACTGAAGCTCGGCTTGAATCCTGGAGTGGATACGCGATGATGAGAAAATGACCACAAGGCGATGATGAGAAAATGGCCACAAGGCGATGATGAGAAGCCTAACAATGAGACCAAGATCTGTGGCCGTGCAAACCGATAACAATTGTTGATCTGATGGACAGTGAAAGCAAAGCAAATTCAACTTGACTATGGAGATAACTTCACAAAAAAATTCTTAAACAAACAAACGACTTGACAATTATGTTACAGGCAGACAAAGCTACTGTGCCTAAATCGCCACATACATACTGCGACACGGCCTTTGATCTGTGTCACAATCATACTACACAGAATGATGCAATCAAACGAACTATTGCATCATCTACCTACAAACGAATCAACCTAGAAACCGCGTGTTCGAAGATATTGCGCCGAATTACGCAATCGACCTTGAACTAGGGCTACAACAAATTTGTGCACATGGAAGTGCCTTTGATGCCACGACCTAAACTCAGCTTATTTGTCACTCAAGCATCAATTTGAAACAAAGCACAAAGTATGTTAATTGCTTGTAAATAATGGAAAACAACAAACACCCATCTCGTGACGAGAGCACGGGAACAACAAAATATCCCTCATCGTATACGAGCCGAGAGTCACCCAACAAAGACGGTAAAACAAAGACTCAACGGTATTTACTGGTAAACAATGGAAAACATCAAATATCCATCATCGTTACGAGAACACGGGATCAACAAAATATCCCTCATCGTATACGAGCCCAAATGGTATTTACCTGTAAACAATGGAAAACAACAAATATCCATCTCGTGACGAGAACACGGGAACAACAAAATATCCTTCATCGTATATGAGCCGAGAGTAGGGTTCCCAACCCTCCCGGAATGCCCAGGAGACTCCGGGTATAATGTTCAACCTCCCGAGCTCCCGGTCCGTAATACTTTCTTCGTTTTTTTTAAATAAAATTAATATTCATTAACAAAATAAATAAATTGGGCACAAAAACAAACACTCCTTTCCCGACGCGTTCTGTGCTAGGTACATACAAGTTCGCAGGTTTAGGCCGAGGCCGCACTTCGGTTTTTTCCCGCGAGCGGTAACCGCTACAACCGCGAAACCGCTCGACAAACACACAGTACGCTATCGGAAAAATCAGTCGCGGGAAAAAACCAAGTGCGGCCTGGGCCTAAAGGCAACACACAGTACGCATGGGAACACATAGTATGGGAAAAATCTGTCGCGGGAAAAAAAAACGCAAGTGAGGCCGCTTGTATTAACTTACTTGAGTCGCAAACTCACGCGATTAAAAACCGCAGCGGTTTAGCCGTAGTGCGGCCTAGGCCTTAACCCGTTCGTCTCCTCGCCGCATCGCGTCGTCGTGATACGAGCGCCACTCTTATCTTTCCGCTCCCACCCCCGCGATGCTCGCTTTGTCTCTCTTACTCAACGACTACGTCAATTAATGTTATGGTAAATCTGCCTTGGATTTATTAAAGCATTTTTATGAACTTCCCAAACTTCAAAACAAGACAAACTTCAAAATTGATGCCACTAAGTTTTTACGGCTTGTTTAAACTATTAATATATTCAAGGGTGGTATAACTTGAAGATCCGGAATATCAAGCAATGAAAATTTTGTCTCATAAAGAACCAATCACATGGTGCCTGCCCATACTACACTACAAGAAATTTAAAAAATGGACTTAGATCTTCACATATTGTAGGATGAGGTAGGAATTTTAAGTGAAATGCAACCACATCTCATTAAAGAGAATCGAGTTGATTACGCTGGGTTAACTTCTTTGCGAAATCGAAAGACCGAAATCCCTGCTCTGAATTGAAAAAGATTGTCACGTTTGTTCTCTCCATTTCTATCTCTAATGCTTCTTGCGAGCGTGTATTAGCATGTTGGAACAAGTGTGGAGCAAGGAAAGGGGTCGTACATTAATCACGTGATGTGTTATAGCAACTTTTTAAGAAAAGTTTTTAGTAAAAAAAAAAAAACTTTTTAGTAAAAGCAGAGTTACAAGTACTGCAAAACTTTTTTATTTTTTCACATTTTTTCATGTAAAACTTTTTATGATTGTGCTAAAAAACGTGTAATATTAAAAGCTTCTCGGAAGCAATGCAAATATAAATACGATATATTAAAATCTTCCGAGTTGGAACTTTCGAGAGTTTGTAACCTTACAACGGTATTTACTGGTAAACGATAGAAAACATCAAATATCCATTGTCGTTACGAGAACACTGGAACAACAAAATATACCTCATCGTATACGAGCCGAGATTCACCCAACAAATACGGTGCACTCAACGGTATTTACTTGTAAATAATGGAAAACAACAAATATCGTCGAGCTTCGTTACGAGCTTTCAAAGAACTCGCTATGGGTGATGCTGGGGTTGGTACTGCAAGGGGGCGAGAACAACTTACGGTACCCACTCAGTATATTCGATATTTACGGTACCCACTCCAGAATGGCCGTATTAAAATTTCCTTGAATTTCTCATCTATGTCTATGTCTAATTCCAACTCATTATTCGCTTTTCGAGTTCATCATACTCCAACAAATAAGAATGAAACCAAATATGTTCTTCCAACAAATGAGAACTGAAATGACTACAACAACCAAAATGCAAAACAATGCGAAGGAATGAAACGGAACGCGAATTGACAAAGTTATTCCAGCCGACAAATGTGTGAGGGCTTCAACAAAAAAAAACCTGATATGAGATCGCAAATCCAATGTCGACCGGTCGCCCTCACGTGTTCGATTAAAAAATCTGGGTCAAAATCCGGAACGCATATTGACAAACTTATTTCATCCGACAAATGTGAAATAACGTAGCAATAACGCGGCACGTGAGGGCTTCAAAAAACAAAAACAGGATATGAGTTCGCAAATCCAACATCGACCGGTCGCTCCCACGTGCTTGATTGAAAAATCCGGTTCTGAAAAAATGTCTTCCTCGTCTGCTCTGTTGAAACGATCCTCCTGTCGCCAACCAATTTAAGGGAGAAAACGGGAAGGAATAAAGACAAGAAGGATATTCGGCGGGGAACCCTTGCAACGCAGATCTTCTAGAATGGGCAAAATCCCCGAAAAGTTCCCATCAACAAAATGATCGTGGTCGCATGCCGGTCGAGACAAAAAAAAACGTGGAAAAACTCTTAACACACTCGCCGGGCTAAACGTACTATCTCTCGCTGCGACTCAAACCACACTACTTCTTCTAACGAAATCTCGCAGCGCAATTTTTTACACTAATTCTATTCCTAACCGCTATTACATTTTTAATTCGATGCGCGCCATCAACACCTCGCAGAATTAATTGATCGGAGTATTGACAATCGTACAGCGCGAAAAAGGGCCCGGAAACTATTCTAGTATTTTTTTTTTAATATTCACCTGTATGGGTGGATTGTGCACGGGTGGATATGTGCACCCTCTAATATCAGATGTTATTGATTGGTCATGCTGTAAAATCAAGAAATTATTAACTTATATTGAATCTTGAAAACCAAGTAAATTTACCACAGACGGAGTCCATAAATCTCCACTCGAAGAAGAATCCTGAAATTATTTAATTTTTAATTAATAAATATTTAAATATTCCCTAATTACGTTGGCTAAAGTAAATGGGACTATAAAAGTAAAAAAGGGCAGGCGGGCTTATTCTTAACAAAATTAACAAATAATGCATATATGAAAATATTTGGAATAAAATAATATTATATATAAATATTTTGAATATAATAATATAATGAATATTTGAAAATACATCTGGTTGACACTGGAACATCAATAAAAAATAGGCACAAATTGATAAAAATCGGTTTAATAACCCAATTCGGAAAGTAATGGACAAAGGGTGCCATTTGTAAACTCAGGACCCGGGAATTTGTCTGTATTTCCCTCTCAATAATCACGCGCCTGTTCACGTGAGAAAAGGAAGATAGGAAACCAAACGAAACAAACAATGACACGTAAGGGCGATTACTATATTGATGATTCACATATAGCGAATATTTACAACAAGGAATGAAGAAATTAGATAAGCAGACTCGATATGTAACTTCGCCTGGATCAGCCGCTCAGCTACGGGTAAAGGAGGATTGGGCAGAGGGTTAATTACCCTCTCCTGTAATAAAGTCCCAATTCAGAAATCTGGAACACAGTCTCTAAAGAGGAGGTACGTTTATACGAAGATAACTAAAGCAACGAAATATAGGGCCATTACTATATTGACGATTCACATATAGCAAATATTTTCAACAAGGAAGAAAGTAGATAAGCAGACTCGATATGTAACTTCGCCTGAAGCATAGGGTTAACTCTCTCTCTCTCTCTCTCTCTTGTAATAAAGTCCCAATTCACAAATCTGGAACAGTCTCTAAATGGGAGGTACGATTATACGAAGACAACTAAAGCAACGAAATATAAGTAATGATAGCGAAGCTATAGAAATAAAATTATAACTAGGGAGCTTGTGGAAATAAAGTCATGAAAAAGAGAAGCAAATGTCATAGAGAGGCACAATTAGGGTTGTAGCGCCATATAAGAAGAAGAGTAGATATGTACTTAACTATACAGCTAAAACTAATATGTTTACCTCATTTAAATCGATTATCGTCTTATCGTCTTTGTTTAAAATTTCATGATTATTTTCTTGTTTCTTTAAAATATCATCTGGTTTTCGTTTTTTGGGTGATTCCTAAAATATGTTTTTGAATTATTGTTATTTGTTTTTTAATGTTTTTTTTAAATAAAATTTACACGATTGATATTATGCGCATTTAAATTACCCTCCCTAATGCATTTAATGATTCAAGGTGGTCTAGTGACACGCATTCTTTTTTATAAAATATTACATTGTCCTATTCCAAACATTTCTGAGGAAAAATACCGTATTTGTTATATATTAATTAAATATAGTTATTATATCATTTAAATATAGTAATTAGAAAATTATTAATTTTGTATTAAGTTTATTAGATTTCAAGAAATGCTACACTTTCTTTATTATTGTAAAAATATTTACCTCAAACTTGTTTTTATGTCTTTTTATTACAATGTAGCAGTGAGAAATATTGTATTGTGTATTCTTGGTTCATTTGTATTGTTTAAACTTATATGATGCAATTCGTCTACAGGTAGTAACTTCTTGGGCTTTCTGAAGTTATAGATACACGAGAGTGTTTTGCTCGGAATTGGCTAGACAGAGATATTAACATCAAGGGCGAAAAGCTAAATCACATCATGTTAACAGACGACATCGTGCTCATAGCAAGTAGCAGAGAGGAACTAACATCACTTATTTCAGACATCCACAACACAACCAAGCGTTTAGATTATTCATTGGTCTAGAACAGTGATGGCGAACCTATGACCCGCGGGTCAGAGACTGACCCAGGCTCTTTAAGTGACCCAGGCATTGATTTTAGAAATTTTAGAAATGTTCCATAACGCAGCTCTTTTATTATTGTCTTATTAAAGTTTATCAACCACAAAGGTATGGTATTAAATATATCAATAACTTTCTTTTGAAATTATTGTTTTGAATATGTTTTTATTTGTAATCTTGTAATATGGCTGCGGTACAAGCGATACAAATCCCAGATCATATCAAACAGAATGGTTTGATAAATATTGTGTGATTGAAGAGAATAAAAAGACGGTGTGTGTAATTTCTAACGAAAAAGTTACTTCACGCACACATAATGTAAAAAGACATGTTGCATTCTAATCTCGCCTTTTCAACAGATAAAGAAAGAAAAACATTTTTCATACACGAAAAAAGAGAATCATTTTGTGTTTTAAAAGCGTTTAGGATCCCAAAATGGAGGTTTATAATACTATATTATAATGGAGGTTAATAAGTGCAACTCAGTGAGAAACTTCGAAACTCATGTACAAACGTGTATCATACACACACGTGTATCATACATTATTTTATCTACGAAGCGAATGTTAAAATACTGTTGAATCTACAAAAAAATAATTATTTCTTACCGATAATATTGAAAAATTGTTATTTTGACAGACAAAATACTTCAAATCACTGACACAATAAGGTTAGAATGTTCAGAAGCTCCGTGGCAAAAATTACTAACTAGTAAAATGGCACTGTAACGGGAACACTATTTGGCCGTTGCAGATGTAATCTAGGTTAAAGATTAGATTTAAACTAGTTTCTATGGTTAGGTTAGTAATCCAGACTGAGGCCGAGACTTCTGGATTCAAAGTAAGATTAATTAATTCAATTTTAATATACGTCAGAAAAATAATTTTTCTACTGATATATGTGAAAATGGCATTTTTTCCACGGCTTACCCTAAATGAAAGTGACATTTTTTCATTCTAGAGATGAAAATATTTTCACATCTAGAGACGAAAATGAGCATTTTAAATTTATGATTTTCTCGATTAAAACACTAAACTAACTAAATTTGCATAGACTTTCTTATTAATTACATCAATTTCAATGAAATATTTTATGTACAAACGTAAAACGAGCCTGAAACTATTTAAAAAACCGAACTAAAATTAGGACATTTGACTTGAAAAGTGACTTGACTTGAATAGTATCACCTTCTATGAGAATGCAATATGTTACCATGGAAACGACCAAACCAACAATTAAATTTGTATTGACAGTTCTTACAGTTCGCTTTGAATTGGATTTATTAGTCGAATTATAGATTCTACAACCGAAATCAGTAGAAAAAATTGCATTTACTACTCGAGATGAAGGTGTTTTTTTGGTTCGATGTGATTGCTAACTCGCTGGCGCTCGTGAGCAAACTCCCACCTCACCAAAAAATGCCTTTCATCTATTGCTGTAAAATATACTATTTCACTACGTCTATATTTTTATTTAGTGATGCGAGTTGTTACCATAGTAACAACAATCAGAAATCGTTTAGTAATGAAAGTCCATTTGATTTACATTGGATTTACGATTTGGATAGTTTACACACGATTATAATGACATCCTTCACATACAATAATTTACTTATTAATCTGTTCATTTTGATGTGCGAGTAAATAAACTAACATTTACAGCTGCTAGTTTTCAAGTTGCACATTGCATTGCTCATCGCGACGAGCAATGCAAACATCTTTCAGAAAGAGAGTTTGTAAAACAAGCGTTTTTAGAATGTACTGCTACTTTATTTCCAGATTTGAAAGACAAAGACTTGATTAAGTAGCAATGAGCAAATTAAGTAGTAATGAGCAAAAAAAAATTTCAATGAGCAAAAATTAAGTAGCAAATCATTTACTAATAAGTCGAAATACAATTAAAGATCGAATACTAGTATTAGAAAGAGACATTTTTCGCAAATATATAACGCAAATCTTGTAAATTAAGAGCTATTGAAACTAATAACGTTGAAAGGGATGTGTACTGGCCTTGATATTTTTAAAGAATTTGATATTGTATTAATAGAAATGGATATTGACCTACAGAAAATTGTTTCTGTTAGAACAGACGCACCTAACATGGTGAGCAAAAACATTGGATTTATTCAATATCTTAAACCAAATATTCCACATCCTCTAATTGGATTTCATTGTATTCGCTCTGAGTGCAACAGCACTAGCGCCAAAGGTGACACTTTTAAGAACTTCATGTGTAGTTACGTCATTATTTTTCATTTATTTGTATATATTGACATGTATTTTGCTAAATAAAAAAGTGTTTTATTATTTTACATAAACTAATAAAGTGCATAAATTGCTAATGGATTCAAGGCGTTTCGACGTTTTCAAGCATTCTGTGACGAACTGTAAAAATACTACACGAAACTCTATGAATAACTATGTATAACTATAACTAACTATGTGTAACTATAATAACTATGAATTTTATTGATTTCGGTCAGCTAACCCTAACTTTCCGTTCAAATATACAAATATTGAATTGACGTATTACAAAACCTATAATTTTTTTTGCTGTCAATTCTCGTATATTTTATTAAATTAATTTTTTTTTTTTGGCCGCTCTTTTTATATAATACTATTGCACACTATTGCACACTAAGTTGTGTAGCCACGGATGGCGCTAGGTGCGGCTATGCACGGAGCGAATAATACATCAGGAAGTTTTATGGACTTATTCATTGATATAAATATTTTGACTACGACCTTTATTTTTTGCTCTTCCCTTTCAAAGTAGAAGTTATAAAACAAGAGGGAAACTTGTAAAAGCCTTTAAAATTACGATAAAAAAAATAGTCTTTGACCTCCCTCCTCTTTTCTAAGTGATGCCAGTGCCAGAATTATTACTGGTGACCTACGAGCTTGTTGGAAAAATATAATGAACAAAATTAGACCCACTACTCAAAAAGGTTCCCTGGCCATCCGCCATCCCTGGTCTATAAATTAATTTTCAAAAAACACAGTATATGATGAACAGTGTAGAGCTTGCAGAAGACTTAACTGGCAACAATAAAGTCGAGAAAACGGACACCTACAAGTACCTAGGCCAAAAAATAACCGTTGGTAAAGCCAATCAGATACATGAGGTAAATGAGAGAATGAGACTTAATAGGACAAATAATAAAATAATTGACTATTTTTTGTACTTAAAGTAACTTTAATTAAATATCATCCCTTTACTAGAAGGACTCTATTCTCAGTGAGCTTTCTTGGTATCGAGTTTGAAAGCATAATTTTTTGCGAGAACACTTACTGGGTTTGTTTTATGTCAATACATATAATTCTTTATAAAATACTTAAGCATCCGCCAGGGTTTGGACCACCTCTAGCTAGCAGAGAGAACAGACCACTCCAAGTTCCAAGCAGAACTCACTCTCAGCACCAGAGTTATCTTCCCCAATCATAAACTATCATGAAGCGATCACCCTCTCGTACAGATCATTACAGACTATTGTAGATCGGTGCTTCATTAAACTGGCCTAAATTAAATTGTTTAATTGCGTTTAAATTATTCCTATTCCTCCTAAATGAGCAGATTCTGCCTTTATCTCTATTTACCAAATACCCTAACCATAAACATAAGACTATATAAAAAGTTGTCGAGCTATATGGCGCATTTGAAGTCGTCTGTACAAAAATTAGCGCATGATATGCAAAAGGTTGGCCACCACTGGTGTACACGTATAGTGCACAAACATGGGCCCTCAAGAACACCATATTGAACTAGCTACGTGTGCAGCAAAGAGCTATAGAACGGAGAATATTGGGGATATCGTTAAGACACCGTAAAACCAATAAGTGGATTAGACCGACCAACCTGGCCAACCTGAAATGGAATAGGGAATATGCATGTTTTTTTTTTAATATTTTCAATTCACTGTTTACACCGTTATAACATATTAAAAATATACACTGAAACATATTGAAAATAGAGCCAAATTTTGAGCTGTTTAAACGCCGCCATTTTCGCGCGGTCTATCGATAACGTCAATTACCAGTGACAGTTCGGTCCATTGTTTACTATAGCTGTTTTCATATTTAACTTCGCGTTTTTGACGTTTTTTTCTAACCAAAAGACTGCAATGACATACAAATGTAAAAAATACGGACTTGTTTACATGGTATGTTACGTCACTTTCGTTTTAACCAATGGTGTTGCGTTTTACAAATTTGAATTTCCCTCGCTTAATTTGTACTTTTATTTATTAATTTTAAGTATTTAAAAAGATATCAATTACAAAAATAATGGTTTAGTTCAAATGTCCGGTCAATGCACCATTTTCAAGGATTAAATAGGACTTTTCTTTTTCACAAAGGAAAAATACCAGCCGAGATTCGTTAACCCACAAACTGACGCGCCGAGTCGTGAAAAACTTAACTCAAGCCTGCACAAAAAAAATATGCGCTGAAAAAAAAAAATCTAGAAATAGCTAACAAAAATACAGTGATTTGTATTCGGAGACAACTTGTGTCTACAAACAAATGAAAATAAAAAGATTCTTATATGAAAGCAATGAATTATGCTCGAACTAAATTTACTAGATTATCAAAATCCATCACACTCCGTCCCATACAAAATTGTCGTCCCATCCCATCCCATTCCACGCGACGTTCATACCACTCATCCCATACCATGGGACGATGGGATGGGATGGGACGATGGGATCCCATGTTCATCTATAACGAGAATGGTGGCCAAGGACTCTACTGAATGCAATATGCAAAAAATGGGATAAAATAGAGAATCAAATCATATTTAATATTGAAGAAATAGCAAATAACTATCAATATAGATATAGAGTAAGCAATGAATTTTAAATTAAAATAAATAAAAAATTAACTATTTATCATAAAAACCAGCAGTGCTTAAAATACGGATGACGTATATTTTCTAGAAAAAAGCCTATGGAAGATACAGAGGAGTTATGTGTCAAGATAGTGAAGCAATATATACTTTTGTGATCTAGTGATCTAATGATAACCCTGTATACTGCTTTAAAAAAAAGAACAGGTAATTATTTATTGGACGATTTTCATGAAATTTAATAGAATTTGATCTTGTAAATGAACTGCATCGATGATCAAAAAATCAACATGAAAAACAAAAAAAGAAATGAATAAAAATGAATAATGTGTTTTGCCCCCACGATTTCCCAAGCACTCATTTGGGGTATTGGGGGACTTGGGGTATTTCATTTAAAACTTCGTTAATTTGACCTCTAAGTTCCATTACAGTGTTAGCGGGGCGTAACTTCTAACCTAACCTAACCTAACCTAACACCTATCATATCCCAAACATTCTATATCTATATCCCAAACGTTCTATCGCCGATAGATCTGGAGAACGAGATGTCCAAGGTAACAAATTGATTTCGGTACTATCAAAAAACTGTCTTGTAGTTCACTAACACTGGCTGTAAACTGTTGTCAATATATCGAATCGCGTTAAGACTTGCTTATAAAAAACTAGAGGAAACCGACTACCATATGCTATCGTCCCCCAAACCATAACCCCTGTGTGAGGGCCGTATGGCCATATGTCAACAGCAAATTGTAAAATTCTGTGTTCACCGCGTCGACGTCTTCTGCGACCATCACGAGTCCATAAACAGAACGGAGACTCATCGCTGAAGATAATGTTATTCCATTCATGGGTCCAATGTTGTCTTTCACTGCACCAATCAAGTCTTGCTCCGTAATGCTGCGGAGTAAGAGGTAGACACAATTGTGGACGGTATGATCTAATACCAAAACTGCGGATTCTTCTGTTAACAGTAGCCAGATAATCTTTGGCCATTTAGAGCCAACCGTCATTTCCCAATGCCCGCGACGTTGAAAATCTATCCCAAAGTTGTTAGACGAAGAGCTCGATGTTCAGGCTCAGTGCTTCTTGTACGTCCTGATCCAAGTCTACGTCGATTCTCCCCAGCTTCGGACCATCTAGACCAGCAGTGTACTATCGAACCGAACCGAAAAACCCGCTTCTCGCATACCTATAATGCGACTCCTTTCAAAATCACTTAGATGATGATTTTGTGCACGACGACGAACACGGGGCATCTTTTTAAGTTTTACAAACTACTCAGAGGCTACTTGGATATTGGAAGCAATTACATTAAAAAATAAATGAGCCGTTTATTTTGAAAGTGACCTAACTCCATTTATGTTCGAATCGAGATATTAAAGGGTTTGCGTTGGATAAATTTAACAAATATGGGTAGTAGATAACATAGTAGAATAATGTTTTGGTGTTTCTAAGGGTGTCAAATTTATCATCCCAATTAGCATATTTAACTTTATTTAAGAAATAATATGTTTTTCATGGCTGTAAATGGACTTGGGCCACTTTCAAAATCAATGAAATTACGTTTCCAATTTTTATGAAATCACAAGTCCATCCATACATAAAATAAATTCTCCTTGAAATAAAGATAAATGTATTAGTATATTACGTAACGAGAGTTCTAAGAATCATATTACGTACGAGCGGAACAGTTACCCGCGAATCGTACGACCCTACGAGTTGCACTACGGCCCGCGTAGCGGGGAGAGCGTAATTCCGGGAGTACGTAATTGCCTTACAACTCGAGTTATGTACTATACTTTATCTACGACCACACTAATTTGTTTCTGTTTAATAAGAAAAATATGTTTGGTGTAACAAATTTGTTTCTTATTAGGTTATGTTTATTGTTTTATCATTATTTAACATTATAATAAACAAACAGTTGTATTTTCATATATACTCGACAATATTTAACTTGAAAGAAATGAAAAGGAGTACATTCTTAATGGTTACATACCTTATTATTTAGTACTTATTTGGGTTAAACTGGAATTTGAACTGGGCTCATAGGTCCTATATCTTGATTATACAACCCAATGCACGAAATATCAATTTCCGTTAGTTTGAATTGCGGCACGGGGGGCGCTGAACGTATGAGCACGTAGTAGCAGCTCTCAACCGATCAACGAATCGTAAACCAAACGCACGTGTGTGTTATCAATCATAACATACGTGTGTGTTATGATGTATTTGCACAGTCCACGTACTGTACAATAATGGGCATTTACAATAGTGGCCGTAGATAAACACTTTCATCTTATAAAATCATGAATGATAAATAACAGTTGTTAAATAATTTTTACATGAATAATAATATTGTTTTATTAATTATTATTCAGTCTTGTCCAGTTTGTACATCCGGTAGGAGTAAAAAATAATTATTGTGGGCAGGTGGTATACAATGTGGTATACAAATGTGGTATACCAAAATTCTTGTATTTGAGGTTTGTGAGTGGTCTCGTAATTTTTTTTAGTTTTTTTATTTTCACATTGAAATTCATATTCGAAGATTCATAAGTTTTCTCTTGGGATATTTTAATATATTCATATTCTAATACAGTTTTTTTGCAATTTAATTTGTTACAAACAAATTATTAACGAATTACTGAAAATTACAATGGTATATCAAGATGCCCAAATGAATCCATTTGCAAAACGAAACTGAAATTTGAAATTAAATTGTTTATAATAAATTCATTGCACATTGATAATTCAACTGCTCCTTTAATAATTAAACATAGAGCTTAAAAGATCACATAAACTTTAATTGCATATTTTCCATCGTTTGAAACTCTCAAATGGGACTTACGCCACTTTCAAAATAAACCTTTTCATCACTTCATTAACACAGCAAATTTTGGTTTTACAAAATCTTAATGATTTTAAATATATTAGTAACAAGTTACTTCAGTATAAAAAGATCAAGTAAAAATCTAACTATTAAGGTAGCTAACTCAATATTTTTGAAAAATGGACTTAGGCCACTTTCAAAATAAACGGCTCAAATAACCAAGAAAAAATACCATTAAATAGGAACCAAAACAAATGATTTTTTGATCACCGAAGCAGTTCATTTACATGATCAAATTCTGTAAATTTAATTTAAATCGTCCAATAAATACTTGGTGTTCTGGGCAGTATATTTAGACTCGTTAATAATCTACTAGGATGACAACTCAGACATTGAAGCTAGAATAGAAGGGAGCAAAAGTGCAGGATGTTGTATAAATTGGAAAGAAGTAATGTTAGCATTAAATCCAAAATATCATAATTTAATTCAAACAAAATCGCTAAAAAATAAATTAAGAATTTCATTTCAAGAAAACAAAAAAGGGACGCGTTGTTTTAGCAAGAAATTAAGAAAATTGTTGCAAATTAGTCAACAGATAAGAGGCTTTCAATTATAAGTATGAAACTGTCAGAAGCTACAATTTTTGGAGTGGCGCAGAAAATTACTAAACTAAAAATATATTATTTTGATCAAATTTCCAACAAATTCACGGTTAAAGAAATCGTATTAACAGTGATGAGCCAAGAAAATGTTTCGCTTGTTTGCCCCAATTCTTTTTAGTTCGTAATTTTTTTTTAAATATTTTCTCTGGCTCAGCTAATTGACTAAAGAGGGAGACGCCATTACATTATTTACCGTTAATTGTTTAACATAGTGTAACGTCCGCTATTTGAATAGCATATTCAATATCAGCTAATCCTCGTACTTTTCTAGATCCCGGAACTATTTTGCTAGTGCGAGGTAGCATTAATGTTTACCCGACCACCAGCAATTTTACGCGTGGCCCCATTAATTGTAGACGAGTCAGTGATTGTGAATTAGTATTTTAAATCAATGTTTTGAAATATTTACCTGTATTGATGCACTGTCTTTTCTTTCTCTAATATCAGATGTTTCTAAAATTTCCTACAATAAAATTAAGAGTTTATTAAAATATAGTAGATTTTGCAAAATAACTTACCTGCACGGAGTGTAACTGTTGATCTACGCTCGCACTCGTAATATGGTCCTGGAAATATTATTTATATTCAATTAGGATTAAAGATATTGGAAATTATAGAGTGGGCACGAATGGTGGCTGATGAACATTTGACCGACTGGATATTGCACGGACAGACATTTGACCGAACGAACATTTGATCAAATAGATTTTATTTAATTTTATATCTTGTTTGCAATGTAATTATTTTATAATACACATGATAAAAAACATAACATTATTGCATAAAAGAAAAATCTTTATTGCACATCTAATAAGAATAAAATATATATTATATTGTATTTTTGTATAAATAAATAATATGTAAATGTAAAATTAAGCAAATGTTCACTCAGGAAGTTGATCCTGGAGTGTGTTTATAATATCTATTTCTTCGGGCGTCTCGTATTTAATAATATGTATTTCTTCTGTCACTTCTGTCTCGTATTTAATATCCGGTATTTCTTCTTCAACTTCCATAACGCCAAAACAACTGTTTCCCTCTAGTGCCGTTCGTTGCCTGCGAACCATTCTTGCCAGACTTTGTCTCTTAGGAAGAGCACTTGCTGCTTCAAGTGGGAATTCACTTGTGCATCTTTCTATAATTGCCGATGTCAATTCCTCCGACTGTCGGGCACTTTGCTTAATTTTTTCTATCGTTTTCAAAGAGAGATTGCGTGCGGGATCGGGTGGATGAGAATGAGAAGTAGCTTCTGCTAGAATATCGTATCCTTGCGTTTTCAATCGTCCCCTACAACTATCCTTGCGTTCACATCGCCAGTATATTATATCGTCTTTCTGTTTCTCAATAACGTAGGCGAAGTTGTCAAACAAAAGCTTTCTTCCTCCTCTTGTCGTTGGAATGAATTCCATCATCTTAAAATATACACATAATACAACTTTCGAATGCTACGTTTCTTTCAAAAATATATAACAGCTTAAAGAGCTGTAACAATATTAGGTTACATTCTTAAGTATTTTGTATTCATGTGGAAATATATATAGTATGGAAACTTTAACTGGAATAAAATTAATAACTTTGATATAGGGGATTTTTGGAAAAAAACACGTTAAGTATTGTTTTTTCTTGCCCTCATTGCTGTGTATATGCTGTTTCTTCATCTGTTCCCGGAAGTGCCCAGCCAAATCCGACCTTTTTTTTTAATGGTAAGGTATGTCAAGTGACACCCCATTTGAATGATCTCTTCGCAAGGATGACACACTATTTCTTGAATATTTTCAAAGCCCACGTGATAAATAAATAGAAAACCAATTTAAAAAAAGTATATAATAATACTTTGCTTACGGTTCTCAATGTCGATCGGTTTTGTTACATAGATCTTACTCTTGAGATTTTTCTTCTTCTTCTTCGCCTTTTTCGTTCATGCGGGGTCGACGTTTCTGACGTTTCCATTTTCCTCAGTCCCAAATGGTGTTTTCTGTAAACTGCTTCTCCCGGAGATCATCCTGCATGTAGTCCATCCATCTTCTTCTAGGCCTGCCTTTTTCCCTTTGCCTTCCACCTCCAGATCAAGCACTCTCCTTCCTACATAACTCTCACCCCTGCGCTTAATGTGGCCATACCAGAGAAGGCGTCTTTCTTGCACCTTTTTTGATATTTCAGTCACTTTTACAATGCCTCGTACGAAGGTGTTTTTGATGTAATCGTTTCTTGTAACACCACACATCCATCTTAGCATCTTTATTTCAGCTACTTCCAGTCGCTTGCACTATGACTGCACTGTTGCCCAAGTTTCTGCTCCATATATCATATTCAGTCTACTGTCACAGAGAATATCAGATAACCTTTTCCAGTTTAACCAGGCAGCCTGAATTTGGTGGGTAATTTCCAGATCTAGGTTGCCATCATCAGATACAGTGGATCCCAAGTACTTGAAACTGTCCCTTGCCTGTAGCCGGCTAACATCCATCTGAATAGTTTCATTTCCAGTTTCCAATTCAAATTCATTTCCTCCAAGGCACAGGTATTCAGTCTTATTCCTACTGATTTTAAAGCCTCTGTCCTCTATGGCTTTTAAGCTCTTCCCTGTTTGTGCTGCATAAAACAATATCATCTGCAAATAGCATACACCAAGGAGCTGGTTCTCTTAAGCTGTCAGAGAAAACATCCATTATAAGATCAAAAATCTTAGTGCTTAGTGCAAGGGCTTAGTGCAGATCCTTGGTGAAGACCTACTTGAACCTGTATAGTATCTGACACTGCTAATCCTACACTGCTCCTAATTCGTGTCTAATCCGTGCTCCAAGGTACATATCCTGAACAATGCAAACATACTTCTCCGGTACTCCCTTGCATCACCATACCTCCTGACGGGGCACCCGATCATAAGCTTTCTGTAGGTCTATGAACACCATATGTAGTTTTTTTCTCTTCTCCCTGTGCTTTTCCATGACCTGCATAAATCCTGGCATAAATCCAAATTGTTCATCTCCTATTGTCGTCTCCACCAGAAGCCTACTTTCAATAACTTTCTCCCATATCTACATTGTATGTGACATGAGTTTTATTCCTCTGTAATTTGCACAATCCCGAATGTCACCCTTTCTCCTTGTAAATGGGAATTATGGTACCCTCCCACCATTCCTTGGGCATTACTTCCTCTTAAAGTATCTGTTGGAATAGATTCCACAACATATCTATGCCCTCTTCACCCAGACATTTCCAAGCCTCGACTGCAAACTCATCAGGGACGGTTCCTTTTCCACATTTCATTTTCCTAATAGTAGTTACAACCTCTTCCCTGCATATGCCAGTTGTTACGTTATGATTTGGGGTACCATCCTCAAACACAAGCTGTACATTTTCCTCATTTAGCAACTTTTCAAAATATTCCACTCATCTCTACTTAATATGCTCTTCATCTTGATTTACAGTTGCTTGTTCACTTTCATCTGCCTGATGTATGTGGGATCTTTTGAAGCCCTGTATCGTGCCTTATCGATTCTGAAAAGCTTGGTCTCCTCTTCTGTGGTCTCTAGTTCTTCATAGACTTCCTTGCATGCAGCTGCCTGTGCTTTCCCTACAGCTCTTTTCACAACTTTATTTGCCTTTCTGTAGTGTTCTCTATCTTCGTCATTTCCAGACTCATCCCATTTCTTTTTTGCTTGTCGTTTTGCCTTGATGGCTTCCTGAACCACATCATTCCACCACCATGTTTCTTAATCCAGTGGAGCAGCTTTCCCAGACGACTTTCCCAAAACTTCCACACCTGCTTTCCTGATTGCTTCTGCCTTTACTGTCCACCATCTCTGAACTCCTTCCACTGGCTGTGTTCCTTGCAACACCTTTTCCTCGAATTCACTTCTCAAAATTCTCTTAATTCTTGGAGTAATTTTCCTTGCTGTTCTTTTCTTAATGCCCATGAATTCATAATCAATAACTAGCACTCTGTGTTGTGGTGTAACATTTTCCCCTATAATAACTTAAACCGGATGCCTTTCGTTTTTCTTGAAGAAGGTGTTATATATTGCTAGATCGAATGCCAAGGCAAAACTTAGCACTATCTCGCCCTCCTCATTTCTCGTATAAAATTCCCAGCCTCCAAGCACTCTCCTCACTAGTTCCCCTTCCACACTGTTGCCAACATGTCCATTTAGATTTCCACCCAGAAATACCCTTTCATCTGCTGATATACTAGAAAGTTCCTGCTCCAGGTCCCTCCAAAAGACATCTTTTTCTTCCTCCTCACAGCCAACTTGAGGAGCATAGCCACTTATAAAGGTAAACTTCAAAGGTAAACAATGGTAAAGCCCATACATTGACTTTTTGTGGGAACTGAGTACGAGTTTCTCGGATCCAATGAGGGTTTTGGTCAGCCCAATAACGACAATTTTGACGATTAAAGTCAACATGTAAGGTGAAAGTACTTTCGTCGAAAAAAAGAATTGATGGTAACGAAATCTGGTTATTGTTGATCAGGTTCTTCATTTGCTCGCAAAATTGGATACGACGGTCCGAGCCATCCTCCGTTAATTCTTGGAGTGACTGCATCTTGTAAGGACAGAGCTTGGTTGATCTAATAAATTTCAGGACAGTAGTATGTCTAATCTCGTTGTCACGGGGAAGTTGTCTGGCTGGAGTCGCCGGATTTGCTTGAAGAATTAATAATACGTTTATTAGCCTGGTATCTGCTTTAACACTGGGATTTTGCAGTCTGCGCACAACCCTGACAAGTCCCAAATAGTTGTATTGTGTCTCAATTTTGCTTATGGTAGCTTGGCTAATGGGTGGTATATCCAGATTCTGTTCTCGAAATAACTGAGCAACATCAAGCTGACTTCGTCTTCTGTTACCATAACCCAGGGATCCCAACCTTTTAGCACTCAAGAGCACATTCTAGAAAGCCGGTCGGGCGGCGGGCATCTTAATATTTTCATGAAGTCCTCATCTGATACATTGTATTTTAGGAAAATGTCGTATTGAAGGTCCAAAATTTCTAGCTCCAGTTCTTCTGTCCTTAATTGAATTAATTCTGCTGCTATTTTGTATATGCCGCTTTTTTAAATATGCTGCTATTTTGGTTACGTTTACTTGCGGCGGGCACACGTAAAACGGTCGTCGGGCGCCAGGGTGCCCGCGGGCACAGGGTTAGGGACCACTGCCATAACCAATCATTATCAGAATCTCGATACAGAGATTTTCAGGTAAATACAGAATTTCAGAAACTACTTTGGCAACTTGACGAGCGTATGTGTCTGCTTTGGTGACTATTATTATCACTAGTAACTAAGCAACGTGGTTCCAAAGCATCAAAACACATGTCAAAAACATACAACTCTATGCCAAAACGTGTTCAACGTAAAAGTAGTTTTCATTTTGAAAATATGGCTTTGAAAATATTCAAGAAATAAATGGTGTGTTGGATTCCTTGCGAAGAGATCTTTCAAATGAAGTGCCACTTGACATACCTTTCGATTTGGAAAAAAAGAATTTAGACAAGGCATTCAATTTAGAAGGTCGGAGGTGGCTGGACACTTCCGGGAACAGATAAACAAACAGCATATACATAGTAAATGGGGACAAGAAAATACAATACGTAGCGCATTTCGGGATTTTTTGCAAAAATCGCCTATTGCAAAGTTAAGCATTTTATTCCAGTTAAAGTTTCCACACGGTACTTATATATATATATATATATATATATATATATATATATATATATATATATATATATATATATATATATATATATATATATATATATATAATCGGAATCTAAATTATTGTGAAAGTAAGTTCATTAAAGTGCCTATACCAAAACCATAAACTATTTACTGAACAAAATGTTCAATTCGGGCAAATGTTCGTCGGCGAAATATTATAAATAAGCGTCGGCGAGATTTTGTTATAAATAACCATCAGCTAAATAAGAACCCAGTTTACTATTGTTATAAATAACCATCAGCTAAATAAGTACCCCAGTGGACTATTGTACATAGGTGGAGTTAGAGAAGCAAGACTGAACGGAAGGAACTAACGGTACCGATAGATGGGCCCACTGCGAGCCCACATGTAAGACTAGGCAAACATATATACTCGAACCGGCGAGAGAATGCAGCTGTACTGCGTCGAGGTATGAGGGGTAAGGGACGCGCCGAGGTACGCGCAGGTTAGTTTGAATTAAGAAATATGTGTCAGTTTTTTCAGATATGGACAACTAAACACCGCGCACTCGATATAAAGTGGGTGCATGCGCAGAACAATGCTAAGCTTGTCGAGACGAGTTGCATTCTCTAGCCGGTACGAGTATAGAAAAATAAGACTAGAAATATAAACAAATTGTTTACAATCTAAACAGTTTGTTTTTAGATAAAAAAATCTTAAAAAATAATTACCTGCGTAGAATTTGAATTCTCTGTTTTCAAAGAGAGGATGCGTGCGGGATCAGGTGGATGATGATGATCAGTGGGTTCCGTTAAAATTACGTCTCCTTGTGTTTTCAATCGACCTTTACAAGCATCCTTGCGTTCACATCGCCAAAATATTATATCCTTTTGTTGTTTATCCATAACGTAGGCGAAGTTGTCCAGCAAAAGCTTTCTTCCTTTTGCCGTTTGTATGATTTCCATGATCTTAAACAGATTAAATAAGTAATAGGATTTAAATATACAACAACAAGGTACATTCAAAAATTTTAAATAAATTATAACATTATGAAAGATAGACTGAAGAAAAATTCGGGCAAAACCTCGTCGACGAGATATCGGTATAATAAATAAGCGGTTACATAAATACCTCCGTCGACTATTATAGATAGATAGAACTGGACAGACAAGAACAGATAGATATGATAGATTTATACTATGAGCCCACGTTTAAGACTAGACAAACATATACAGATAAATACTAACAGTTTTTTAATTTTGCAATTTGATTATATTTTGAGAACAAATAAAAAATGTTAGTAAATGTTTACCTGCTGGTTTTTATCTCTATTATCTGATGCATTTAAATTTTCCTGCAATATGAAATGTATTTTAACAAATTGGAATTGCATTAAAGACATTAGAAGATCATTCATTAAATTTACCTGTAATTTATTATGATGTTGGTCTCTATTGGAACTGGCATTCCTATTATCCTAAAATAATTTATTTAAATATTTAAAATATAATACAAATTGAAAAATACTCAAAATTCTAGATGCAACTAAATTACTAACATACAGTTTATACAGGGTTCGCCAAAAATATTATACCAAGCGATGTAGAATTAATACGCGTGCTATTTAAGACATGATATTTTAAGGTTGCATATAGTCCACCATACCACTCCTACATATATCCACCAGCGCATATTTGGACGATATTTTTAATTTCTTCTTTCTTCTTCTACTTCTTGGAGATCTGTCAATCTATTAATTATGGAGCCGCCTCTGCATCTTTTCCTGAGAGGTAGATTGCCAAATATCTCTCTATCTTTTAGGTGATCTCCCGGGAGGTCTTGAGCCGGGCGGGTTGTTTTCTAGGACTATTTTCGGAAGTCTGTTCTCGTCCATCCGTCTTACATAGTTATACCACTGCCTCTTACGTTGTCTTGCCCATCTCACAATGTCTTGTATTTCGCATTGTTCTCTGATATCTGTGTTTCTTACTCTGTCTCCTCTTGTTTCCACCACTATTGTTCTCAGTGTTATCATTTCGGCCACCCTTAGCCTGTTTTTGGTCTTGTTGGTGACATCACGGGCTTCTGTACCGTACATCATGATCGGTCTAATACAAGTCTTGTAGATTCTAGTTTTGCTATCTTTGCGCATTTAATTTTGGTTTGCCCAGACTATATCTCGTAGGCCCGATAGTGCGGATGCTTTGTTAATCTGGCTCCTCAGGTTTATAACTGGGTCTGGGTTTGCATTTTTAATTTGTTAGTAACAATTGTTTCCGAGTGGTGGCGCCACATACGTTTTTTAAATGACATCATGGGTCGTTTTTGGTATCATTGGATAGACATTTTTTGTGAATAGAAGATTACTACAAAAATGTGTGGTCACATAACAAATTTTTTTTAAAATAAATCAAATAAATGGAAAAATAAATATTGAATGAATGAAAATTTTTATTCAGTATTTTTATTATTTCTATTCATTCTAAATGAATAGAAATAATAATGTGATACACTTGACATCTTGTCAAGCTTAATACCGTTAGCACAAGTTTAAGAAATGTATGTAAATAATCGTTGGTCATAGGGTTCGTAAGAGAACTCACGCGAAAACGTGTCATTTATTTAATGACACTGATCCAAACATAAACCCTATCTGTAGGTCCCAAGTGACACGAACCGTTCTAAAATTTGAAGAAACCGTAAGTGTGAAAAATCGTAGTTCCTCTGGTAGACCTAGGACGGCAACAAATGTCGATAGGGCATAAAATATATTGTTGGATATAGCCGAACGCCTACAGAATTCCATTAGTCATCTCTCAGCAGACCATGATTTCTCTAAAACGTCAGTGAGAAGCCCTTTTATTATAGATGGAACACTAACATCTGAAAAGTACCTGCGAATGTGACGTACACAAATCATTCCACGAATAAAAGAAATTCTACCCCACCCAGATAATGATGTCATCCACCCAGATGTCTGGTTTTCACCAAGATGGTGCACCCGCACATGTTGGTAGGGAAGTGCGCGAGTATTTAAATGTAACTTTTCCTAGAAGATGGATTGGACGAAGAGGTTGTTTTTTTTTTTAGAATTGAGTAGCCTCGACTTGACACCGTTAGATTATTTCTTTTAGGGACATTTAAAGGACGTTGGGTATGTAAATAAGCCAGTAACATTAGAGCACTTTGATGCAAGAATACGCAACGAAATAGCACGCATCCCCCGTGTATGGTTTTTACAGGGAAATGCTTTTAACAGTTTTATTACCCGAATTTACTATTGTCAGGAAGTAAATGAAGAACAATTCGTCTCTAATTTATCTTGCTTATTTTATTTGTTGTAATGTAGACCGTAAAATGACAACAATATTTATATTTCCATTCATTTGATTTATTTATTGAAAATTTTGTTATGTGACCCCACATTTTTGACAGACTCTCCTAATCACAAAAAAAATGTCTATCCAATGATACGAAAAATGACCCATGATGGGTGGGTTCCACTTGGCGCCCACAACGCTCGAAATGTTCATTTAGCCGTTCCACTTGACGACCGCGGTCGTTGTGGTCGCGGCGAAAACGTCACTAACGACGTCATTATTTTCGCTCACAGCGACCCATCTGAAAAGCTGAGACTCTTCAGCTGAATATCCAACTGCCGCAGAACAAGAAAAGGACATTTTTATTATATGCGAATGTTAACTATTTAAATTATTCATTAAAATTAAATATAAAAAATTAAATTGTATATTTCTTTTAATATAAATTAAGTTAACGAATAGTTATTGAAGTTTATTATTAAGGCTTACAAATTATAATGTAACCGCTTTAGGTTTCTGATTTATTTTCAAACTCGCCATTTGTAATGTTGACTTCGAAACTTAAAATGCTCCGAAATTTATTCCACTCGGGTTTTCCATTTTAACGCTCGCAAGCAAGTGGAACGGAATAAACCGCGGTCGTGAGCATGAGCGTTGTGGGCGCCAAGTGAAACATTAAAAAAAAACGCTAGTCCTAAAACCCTAGTCATTAAAAAAAAAACGTATGAGTGGCCGCCACCACTCGGAAACAATTGTTACTAACACATTAAAAATATCGTCAAATATGTACTGGTGGATACTGTATGCAACCTTAAAATATCATGTTTTAAATCGCACGTGTATTAATTGGGTTGTTTAATAAAAAAAATGATCGATTTTTTTTAAAACCTTATTATAAATAATTCGGATGTGCGATGCAAATAAAATTTAAAACAAAAATCGATTAATTAATTTTCGCGCCATAATTTGTTGGTGACGTCGTAAGGGTGAAACTTCATTCTAACATTCAAACAAAAACATTCTTTATACGTAGTTTTAGGATTTTTATGGCGCACTGTTTAAAACCATTGGTTTCGACATTTATCAATGTGGGACATTTAAAAACATTTCTTGAGGAGTTTTTTTTGTAATACTCCTACACGATGGTACGAAACAAGCACGATAACTTTTAATATTTGACTTGTCAAATATTAAAAGTTATCTGACAGTTATTATACTTATATGACATGTCTACTACAACCACAGTATCAACAAAATCATGCGCGGGTAGAAATTACCCATTCTGGTAGTTATTTGACATGTCCACTACAACTGCTGTATCAACAAAGTCATGCGCGGATACAAATTACCCATCTTACGTCACAACGCAACCGGCCTGTTTTCGGTACCGAGTTTAAAAATACATTTTCAATTTGTTATAACTTTTTAATTACAACCACAAAAAAACAAAAACAAAATAGTTTTGTTATAAAACTTATATGAGCTTTCGATTTATGACAAAAAAAAAATTATTCCAATACCCAATTCTACATCGCTTGGTGCAATACTTTTCGCGAACCCTGTATATAAATATATTACCAGCATGGTCTGAGAGTATGTTCTTTCTCTGGAACCACCAGCTTTCATTCTCTCCTAAAAGAAAGTCTGTGTAAAATCTTCCCATTATATTACAATATAATTAGGACATAGCCTGTTTAGGGTACAATAAGGTTGAAAAAAAGTAAACAATACCTGCTTTGATTGCGAGTGTGTTCTTTCTGTTGTACCACTAGCAGTCATAGTTTCCTAAGAAAAAAAAAACTATTATAATCTTCACATTCCTAAGTTAACGAGTCAATTCCCAGTGTCACTTCCAGGTGACGGGACTTTTTTTCTACATGCAATTTATTATATTTTAAAAACAAATATATTACTACTAAAATGTCAATACTTAGTAGTGTTGTGATTTTATTTTGGGCAACACTGGAGTTATGTTATCTGTCAAATTAATTCAATTGTTTCAAACGGTCTTTTGATTTTTTTGCTGGTATGTGTTTTGTGAAATTTACATTGTAATTGTTTGTTTAATTACTACTGTAATTGTTTTTGTTGTAAATTATTATTCAACAATCAAACTAATACTAAGTGTATTTTTTTCAAAAAATAATTAGTTTTGTATTCAAAATAACGGTCGAGTTATCGCGTGTCACCTGTAGGTGCCACCCCTTAAAAAAAACTAGGGGATAGTTTTTTTTTCTTTTTCTTTCAATATTTTGAATACCCAAACACGATAATTAGCACAAAATAAAAATTTCGTAGATGGTAGCTTGGGAATTAAAGGTTATACAGATTATGTACCTAAATTTAATTTGACTGTAGCGTTTTAAGACTATTATAAGACCAAAATTAATCAAATGATCTCTCTTGACAGAGAGAACGTTCTTTCTCTTGAGCTACTAGCATTTATGTGATCCTAATAAAATATTTTATTTTATTCATATTTATTATAGAGTAAAGCTACGTACACACGGTATAGAAAACTTGCCTATCTATACTCCTGTTATAGTTCGACTATAGCTGCGTGACCGTTTCGTATAGTTCAACTATACAAAGTTTTAGACTATACGCTAGTTTTCTATACCATGTGCACGTAGCTTTAGAACAGGGGTTCCCAAAGTTTTTCTTAGGCGGGCCAATTTAATTTTGACCGAATTTTTTGGCGAGCCAAAAAAAAAAAACGGAATAAAATTAAAACAATAACCACGATTTTTTTTAATATATTTGATATATTTAATTATTTCTTATTTTTTTTTTGTTAGTATACTAAATTTAATATAAATATAAATCTTTAATTATATATTTATTAAAACAAAAAAAAACACGTGATTAATGGACATACCCCTTGTATGCCCGTCGAATGTATTCTTAATACTGCTTGTAAATAATTATCACTCAATTTCGATCTTAATTTCGACTTATTTATGCTCATAATTGAAAAAGCTTTTTCGAAAATATATGTGCTCCCAAATAATGAAAACATTTGTTGAGCATGTTTTCGTATTTTCGGATAATTCACGTATGAATCCTTTATAAAAATCAATAAATTTCAATTAATAAATAAGGAATTGTTTCGATAAGAATTCTTACCATCGATATTTTCTGTAATTCTATCAATTAAAATTGCATGCTTTAAATAATTAACAGTTCTATATCTACTTGAGACTACTATATTATATTTCTGTAGGAATGTGTAATAACTAGACCAGCCATACTAAAATAATTTTTTAAATATAAACTACGACATTTTATTAATACAAACGCTTATGGTTGTACGCTCTGTATGATTTTTTGTTTATATTAAAATATTTTATTGTATCTTATTTATAATATTTATTATTTATTTTACGATTTACTTATTTATTTTTTAATAAAAAAATAATATATCGTATCGATATCGCGGGCCGAATTTACGGACCGCATTTGGCCCGCGGGCCGCACTTTGGGAACCCCTGCTTTAGAATATACAAGTATGCGCGAGATCGGTTGTACCATGTTTCCAGAAAACAAAATTTTCCATTTAAAACTGAATATGTTAAGGAAATTCCTATGAAATACATATCTTAATAAAAACCATTTAGTTTGCCAATAATTAAATTTTATTATTAAATTTCAGTCAAGTATTGAACTGTTTTATTTTAAAATGTCTTAAAGACAACGTAGAAGACAAAGACAAAATATTTGTGGATTCTAAGAGAAATGTCATTTCCGACCAGACATAAAAGTGATTACTTCTACCGCCTAAACATAAAGGTGACTACTTTTATGCAGTGTGAATAATAACATGTTATAAACAACATGTTATAAATAACATGTTACGTTTAAAACTTGTAATGCAGGTGTTCTTGACGTCTGAAAATAATAAAAGATTTCAATTTCTAAAAATTGTAATTTTTCAAAAACATTTATTATAAGTTTATCAGGTTTAAAAAATGATTAACCGAAAACTCCATGGTTATTAAGCTAAATAAATCAAATGTAAAAACCAGAAATAATGCCCATATGCAAATGCTAAGCAATGATCTTGTAAGTTTTAATTAAATTGCGCAAGATTATTCCGTGACATTTACATATGAGCATTATTTCTGGTTTTTAGATGTGATATTTTTGCTTAATTTTTACATTCCCGGATATAAAATAGAAAAAAAAATACTATGTGAATTTCCATATTACAGGAAAAGAATTACGAAATAGTTATTTATGTTAGAGTGCGGAAACATTGATTTTACAATGCAACAGCTCGTTTGGGTATTCGAACGAGCCCGAAGGGCGAGTTCCCCAATTGCTGGAGCATTGTAAAATCATTTCCGCGCGGAATTTGTATAAGAGTTTTTGGCAGACAGTTGTTATTTGAGAAACAAATAGATTTAGATTAATTACAATATTGGAAATTATTTAATTTTTTAATGTTGGTATTCACAAACTTTGACATTTTTACTAATTCAAAGGGTATAGCCGGATTTATATATGAAATTTGCCCCCGCGGAGTTTTTTCTTCGCACTTTGGGGATCGTTTTGGTACCAAATAAAAATGATTCAGTCAAAATTTGAGTTCTTTATCTCGAGCCGTTATCGAGATATTATAAAAAAAACTGATTGATGATTTTTGGATTTCATTTTTTTTCCATAGTAAAATTGAATTTTAATAAACTCCGTTTTTTTCCCAATACTTGCTAGTAAAAGGCATGAAAAAAAAAATTGTTATGATTCCAAGATCGAAAGCCGATTTTTAAGAAAAGAAATTAGAATAAAATCATTTTTTTGACCGTATTTGTGAAAAGTGTCATCCGCCAAATTTTGTCAGAAAATGTCTTCTGTACTCCTTTATACTCAGGAATTTTTTCAGTTTTTTTGATGTGGTGGAACAATCTGAAAAAAATTAAAAACGATTTTTCTAATCGTTATTTTTTTTTCTAATTGCTAAAAAAACACACCAAAAATATTTGTCGACTACATTTTACACTACCCCAAATAACTAAAAGAAATCCTAAAACATTAAAACCAAATCATACAAAAGTACGTTCGAAAAAAAGCGTAATCTCTTGAGTGACATTACGGTTTTTTCGAACGTATTTTTCATTCATAAAAAAAAAAAAAAATTCAAATTTTCTCAAACTCATTCATTTTTTTATTTAAATTAAAAACTGGGAATTCGAACGCTACAATATCTTCCGTTTTTGGTTTGGCCTGTGAACAAATGGTATTTGACTACTGTGATGAAGTGATAAACTCATTTGAAAACGATGTTTTGCCATTGAATTTTGGAATTGACGTTGTCAATAGAGAAACTTTACTTTCTAATACAAACATAGCTAGAAAATTATATGAACTAAAAAATAACCAACTGCTATTTATTTGTGATGGAACATATATTTGCCATCAAAAAAGTATAAATAATGAATGACAGAGAAAATAATATTCTGCTAAAAAAAGAACCTCTGTGCAAACCATTTACAATATGCACTACAAATGGTTTGATTATAGATATGCTTGTGCCTTACACGGCTAACATGAACGATGCTGAAATTATGAAAATCGTCCTTAGCAATCCTAATGGTCTTATTAAGTTACTAAAAAAGATTATATTATCGAAGTAGATCGATACTTTCGTAATATAACAGAATATTTAGAAGTGTTAATGCCGGCTCTTAAAGGGAAATGTAATCAGCTTACTAAGACAGAAGATTGGAGGAAAAATTGGAAAGGGTGGTGAAGAGACAAAAGGAGGAGGAAGAAGTAGAAAAGGACTGGAGAAAGGAATTGTTAGCAGAGTTGAGGTCAATAAGAGATGAGAATATGGAAATAAAGAATAAGTTATCGAAACTGGAGGAGGAAGCGGAGGCAGTCAAGGAGGAGAAGAGAAGAACCGAGAGTAAGTGGGAGGAGGAACGTCAGGCAATGAGAGAGGAGCTGGCTAAACTAAAAGATACGGAAGAGAGGAGACTAAGGAGGGAATTAAGAAATAACATTGTTATTTATGGAATTGAAGGAGAAGATTGGCGGGAAAAGGCAAAGAACATATTTCGGGAAAAGCTAGGTTTAAACGAAGGTTTCGGGAGTGCATACAGGCTTGGCTCGAATAGGGATAATAGAGAAAGTAAAGGCCCGATTATGTTAAAATTAGAAAGTTGGGAGGTAAAAAAGGACATAATGAGAAACAAACGCAAGCTTAGAGGTACAAACGTATTCATTTAAGATGATTTCACCCCTAAGGAACAAGGAATCCAGAAAGAACTGTTAAGGAAGGCAAAGGTACTCAAGAAAAGGGGCCACCAGATTAAAGTAGGATACCAAAGAATGGAAATAGATGGGAATTGGGTACCATGGGACAAGGTAGCAAAAAACGAATAAACGACCAAAGAAAGAGGGGACAGTTACACAACGACGGAACGGAAAAGGAAAATGTAAAGCTAATGTTTTGGAATGTAGCAGGGCTCAGGAAGAAATTGGATAAGGTGGACGGGTCTTTTATAGAATTCTTGAGGAAATTCGAAATAGTTGGGTTAGTGGAGACCTGGGTTCAAGAGAAGGAATGGGAAGCCTGTAAAGAGAGACTCCCCAAGGAGTACAATTGGAGGATACAACCGGCACGGAGAGAGAGTGACTACGGAAGGGCAAAGGGGGGAATAATAACAGGGGTCAGAAGAGGCATCAAGGAATCGGAGAGAATTCTAGAAGAGGTGGAGGGTCTAGTTTTTAGGGAGGTAGAACTGGAGGGGGAGTGGTGGCAGATAGCAACCGTTTACAATAATAAGGGACTGGAAAAAATTAAAGAGGGTATAAAGAGGAATTTAGAAGATATGGTAACGACAAACTTGCTACTAGGAGGTGATTGGAACGTTAGGATAGGAGAAGAGCAGGTCAATACGGTGGATAAGACGGGTGATGTGATAAGAAGGAATTCTAAAGACAAAATTAAAAATGCAGAGGGAAATGTTTGGTTGGCGTGGGTGTTAGAGAACCAATGGGATATTTTGAATGGGTGTATTGAGGGCGACTGGGAGGGAGAATTTACGTTTGTGGGTGCAATGGGTACCTCAGTTATTGACCTAATAATTACAAATGATGCGGCGAGACGGCAAATAAAACTGATGGAAATCGGAATAAGAAGTGAGTCGGATCATATGCCGGTAGTGGTGTCGTTGAAGCAGCAAAGGGAGAAAGATGTTAAGGCGGAGAAATGGGTGGCCAGATGGGATAAGGAGGCGACAGAAGAATACAGAAGGAAATTAGAAGAGGTAGAGTGGAAAGTCATAGAGGATATAGACATGATGGCAAAGAAAATGGAATCTGCACTTGTGAAAAAGAAAATCAAAGAAGCGTTTCCAGGCCGAGCATGGTACGACGGGGAAGTGCGGAACGCAAAGCAAAGGTTTCGAGAAGCTATGAGAGAATGGAGAAAGGGAGAAGGGCTCAAAGTGCACGTGCTGGAAGCGAAAACAGAATTGCAAAAAATGGAGAAGAAGAAAAAGGAGCTTTGGGAGGAGAAGGAGAAGCAGCGGGTACGAGAAATCAAGACGGAAGCTGAACTGTGGAAATACGTGAGAGAGAATAGGAAAAGGAAGGAAAGATTACCCAAGAGCATTGCGATAGAAGAATGGCAAAACCACTTCATGAGGATGCTAGGAGGGGTGGAGATGTGGTCAGAAAGAGATGATAGTTCAGGAGATCGACAGAGAAAGCAGGAAGAGCTCCCCGAGGATATCACCGTGACAGAGGTGGAGGATGTTATTGATTCCCTAAAGCCAAGAAAAGCGGGAGGTTTGGATGGGCTCGGAAATGAAGCGTGGAAAAAAGCACCTGGAATCTGTAAGGAGAAGTTTACGGAGGAATTGAGAAGGATAGGGAGAGGAGAGAAAAGGATACCAGTCAGCTGGAAAGTGGGGATAATTCAACCGGTGTTTAAGAGTGGAACGAAGGACGCGCTAGAAAATTATAGAGGTATAACTTTGATGAACTCCTCATACAAAATATTTGCTAAAATCCTGGATTGTCGCTTGAGGAAGGAAATCAATGAAAGGAAGCTTTTGCCGGAAATACAAGCGGGGTTCAGAGAAGGAAGGAGCACGGTGGAACACCTGGTGACCTTGAGAGTCATCATAGACCAAGGAATAAGAAAGGGATGCCTGTTTGCTCTTTTCATTGATTTGAAATCCGCATATGACTCGGTGAACAGAAGGAGACTTGACGAGTGTTTGGGCAAGCTAGGTATCTCAGAGAGTGTAAGAAGGAACATCAGGAATTTGTACGAGGAAACGGTCTGTAAGGTAGTAGCGAATGAATGGGAATCGGACTATTTTGAGGTGAGGAAGGGCCTGAGACAAGGCTGCCCTTTGAGTCCCACGCTGTTCAATCTGTATGTGGCGGATATGGAAAAGGTTCTACAGGCCGGGCAAGCTGGAGGAGTGGTGATTGGGAAAAAGAAGATGTGGAGCTTGGCATATGCGGATGACATGGTGGTATTTGCAAAGTCGGCTAGTGAGATGAAGGACGTGATTGAAAGGCTCGGCAGGTATTTCGAAAAGAGGGATTTAAGGGTGAATGTTGGTAAAACAAAATGGATTCGGTTTAAAAGGGGTGGGCGATATAAGAAAGAGAGGTTTGAATGGCAGGGTACTAAAATAGAGGAAGTTAGTAAATTTAAGTATTTGGGGTATGTCTTTGGGACTGGATACAGTAATAAAGAACACATAGAGTATGTTACAAAGAAGGCATGGGTGGCGGCGGGTCGTATCTGGGAGGTTTGGAAAAGGAACTTTGATGGAAACTTTAGAGCAGCAGAGACCATATGGAAGGCATGTGTGCGAAGCGTGTTACTGTATGGATGCGAGGTCTGGGGAACGAAAGAGGAAGACAAGATCGAAAGGGTGCAGCTAAAGTTTTATAAGAAAGTGTTGAAACTTGATAGGTCGACGCCTGGTCACATTGTGCTTCAGGAAGTGAGTGCTTGTAAGGTGGCGGTAATAGCTGCGGAAAGAGTGATAAATTTCGAGTATAGGGTGGATGGGTTAGGAGATGAAAGGATAATAAAGGAAATCTTTCGAGTAGTGAATAAAGAGGGGTTAAGTGGTAGAAGAGAGAGCGGTTGGGGGTTGAATAAAAGGAAACTGTATGAGAGAGGCGGGTTATCATCCGAGGGGTTGGAAACGGAAAAAAGTGCGGGTGCTCAGTGGAAACGGATGCTAAAAGAGAGGTTATTAGAAGTGGACTTCCAAGAGCGCCAATCGAAAATAGAGGCTAGTAAATATCACCAAGGCTACAGTCAGATACAAGTGCACGGCCGTGTTCTTGGTTATTTGAGGACAAGTAAAGGGTCGGACGACCAGTCAGTGTTGGCGAGATTTAGGTGTGGCAATGAAGAGCGTGGAAGGAGACATTGAATGAAGGAGGAAAGTAGAAGGTGTTTGGTGTGTGGGTTGAAGGAAGATATGTGGAGTCATTGGTTGGAAGAATGCACGATGGCGGAGTGGAATGACCAGGAGAGAAGGCGAGGAAAGGATTGGAGGGAGTGTATGGACGAGAGCGGGAAGGGACTGTCGTTTTTACACAGAGTGAAAACATGGAAAGAGCGGATGCGACGGGGTAGTTTTTTGAGTGTTGCGGTTTAGTTTTTTTTTTTTTGTGAGCTTATGTCCGATGTATAGGTGTTGAAGTATAGGTTTATAGGGTGGTAAAATTTATTTTTTCTTTTTAATGGGGTTTTAGTTTCACAACTTTTTTATTATTTTTTATTGTTTTATTTGGTATGTATATTTTGTATGGAAATTATTTTAATTATGCCAATAAAGGCATTTTGTTAGCAGTTCATGGTAATATCAAGCAAAAGTTCAAGCTTTTAGATCGTAAACTAAAAAAATAAACTACTCCCAAAAACTTGAATGAAATCTCTGGAAAAAGAAAGAAATCTCTGGTATTAGACGATATTGTTGTGATGGTGCCAATGGAAGGCGTACTATTGGATGTTGCTCTCACATTGCAGCAATTATTATCTTTCCCATGCCCTATTTGGCTAAAATAATAAGACCTGCCGAAATATTAAGTCGTCTGTTTATAGAAAAAAATGTTGAATATAGAAAGAAACGTTGATCAACTGACGTATTCTTTCAGTCAAAAACAACTTTTTATGTATTTTTCTAGCAATACCCTCCAAAATCTGTAAATTCAGTTTTTTTTTGTATAAAATTATTCTGAATATTAAAATGGAAACTCCTAGGCGGAAAGACCTAGTGGTCGATAGCCTTTTGTAAAAGATTGTTTTCAATAAACATTTCTTCTTCTTCTAGCTAAATGGAATAAAATATGTTCATTGGATTGTAAGATCGTTTTTATTTTTTTTCACATTGTTCCACCACATCAAAAAAATTGAAAAAAATCCTGAGTATATAGGAGTACAGAAAACATCTTCTGACAAAATTTGGCGGATGACACTTTTCAAAAATACTGTCAAAAAAATGATTTTATTTTTATTTCTTTTCTTAAAACTTGGATTTCGATCTGGGAATCATAACAAAAAAAATTTATCATGCCTCTTAATCGTAAGTATTGGCAAAAAAATCGGCATTTACTAAAATTGGAAAAAAAAAGAAATCCAAAAATCAGTTTTTTTACAATATCTCGATAACGGCTCGAGATAAAAAGCTAAATTTTTGACTGAATTATTTTTATTTGTTACCAAAACGATCCCCAAAGTGCGAAGAAAAATTTCGCAAATTTCATATATAAACCCGGCTATACCCTTTATTAGGTACATAATATGTCATTTTTCCACATGTCAGACGCACAGTAAAATTTAAAAAATCACTCTTATTTTCTACATTACGGTGACAAATATGGTGTAAAGTAGCGTTTTTTAAATTAGATTTTATTGTCTTATACTTAATTTATATTGTAAGTGTCCCTGAAAGGTTAAAATATACTGGTCACTTTATCGCATCGTAGCCGTACTTTGCAACATTGTGTGTAAAAATCTAGTTTCACTGGACGTATATACGATGTCAAAGCTAGCTTTACAATTCAGGAAGCTAAAAAATATACTATGATCTCTAATTCACAAATTGACTAATAACATAAATAAATATAATTACTAGTATATTTTGGCTCTATGGTTTTGGTATGTGAGTTAGCATTTCCGGATAAATCACGTACCTAAATTATGCAAACCATCAATAGTTAAATATACACAAGAATTGCAACGGACCACCAGCTTATTTAAATAAGTATATGTGTTTGGTCTATATTATGTAGAATTGTTTATATGAATCGTGGGTTAAGCACGATTCAAATAAACAATTCTTTGGGTACATTTGACGGCGGTACATTTGAGTCTCTAATATTGATGCCTATGTTTCACTTGTCTTGCATTCTCTAAATAATTTAAAATTTCTCTAAATAAAAGTACTATCATGGCGCACGTATTTTAGTACGAGAAATGGCACTTTTGGTTGTATTACCAAATAACTTAGATAACGCATGCAAATATTCAATATCTATAGGTTACAATAAAAAAAAAACAATTAAATAAATAAAATAAACACAATCAAGACCTCAATATTAAAAAAGTGACGTGAAAGTGACAGAATTTTTTTTCATTACAAAATTAAAGAAGGAGATACCGTAGAGGAGAGTTCTTATGACGAATCCACACCACCAAAAAAAGCAAATTCTTCATTTTTTATTCTATTTTTTTATTATGGTACCTGGATACCAAACATGTACTTCCCCTCGCATGAGTAATAAAAAATATTGTTTGCAACACAGCCGGTATTGTCAATTGTCCTATCGAGCGAATGTGCGTAAAGCTAATAAGTGCCAATTTCGCTCTCGTGTCAAATTAAAAACCTACCGCCCTAGTTAGAAAATATGCTATTTAACAATGGTTACAATCTTGTTAAAAAAAACACTGTTACTTGTGGTAACTTGTAAAAAATATTTTATCATTTAACTAATCTACTATTCTTTGTTCTTTTTTCTTTGTAGCCTGATGGTGGCGAAATTGTTTAATTACATGTTAAATCGCCGAAACTAGCAGTTAGTAACAAATCTAAAAAGTTTGTTCTTTCATAGTCCTGTCACCAGTTAAAATTCCACATTTAAAATATAACCCTTTTGGACATTAATCACATAATAATATAATGTACTATATTTACAAATTAATCATTTTAAATACACTGCTCAAAGCAATTAGCGGGTCACTAATCTGTGCCTCCATAAAATTCAAACGGGAAATTAGATGCAAATAAAATTAAGAAGATCTGAAAGACGCTCCATTTAATTTTTTTAATTGGCACATATGGATGTGTCAGCACCACGCACTTTTAAAGCACCCGTAATAATTAGCAACAACTACCAATACCAAAGTGCAAAGCGAATTTAAATTAATTGTTAATGTAAACTTTTGTACATAAAGTGGTAACTTAATAACGAGTATGTGCTCCCATAGTACGAATAACGGCATTACACCGTCTTGGCATACTTCGCAAAAGTCTTCGAAGGTCTCCTTGTGGTATAGCGTCCCATTCTTCAATAAGTGCCGCCGTTAGCTGCTGGAAGGTCTGAGGAGGATGCGGGCAACCACGAACACGTCAGTCGAGCATATCCCAAACATGTGCTATGGGATTTAAATCAGGACTTAACGCAAACCACACCATTGTTTCAGTTTTCAGTTCTTGTAGGAAGTGTATAGTGATTGGTCTTAACGCGTATGTGGTCTTGCGTTATCCTGCATTAACAAAAAATTTGGACCTATTCGATATGCCACAGCGACAACATGTCCTAATACAATGTCAACATTGAGATTAGCGATAAGATTTCTTGGAATTATAACAAAGTCGGTTCTACTGTCGATACTAATCTTACCCGAAACCATTACTGAACCACCTCCAAATCTTTCGACTTCCTGGAGAGTAGCAACTGTGCAACCGTTCTCCTGGGCTTCTGTCAACACGTACTCGGCCATCGCAACGAGTAATACCTTGATTTAACCGTGAAGAGCACAGACTTCCATTGTCAAATTTGCCATGCATGTTCACATGTTCACGAGCAAAGTTCATCCTTGCTATTCTGTGGTGTCGTGTCAAAGAGGGTTTTCGGACGGGTCGCCATGCCTCAAATTTGATTTCCGCAACCTATTCCTAATTGTCTGATCTGATGCATTGACCCTATACGTCGTCGTGAGGTAAATTAAGACTAGAAATCAGTAAAAATCGGTCTTGATTTTGAGTTGTTTTCTTCCTGGTATATTGACCTGTATCCAAGTACCTGTTCCACAATCTCTGAATAAGAGACAGGCTTACGTTGAAGTTTCTTGAAACTATCCGAAGGCTTTCGCCATTTTCACTCAATGTTATAGCACGAACAACTTCCACTTTGTTGAGATGCCTGATATTTACTTAATGTCAAACTGTCAGTTGCAAACATTTTCGACTGTATTTTGATCTGAACAAGGCCTTCCTTGAATCAAATTTGGGTTTCATTATTTCACTTTAGTTTTGGTAGTTCTTATTAATTATTACGCATACTCTGGGAGTATGCGATCCGGCAATTCCCTATGTGTCAATTAATATGTCTTTCAGATGTTCTTAATTTTATTTGCATGTAATTTCCTGTTTCAATGTTATGGAGGCACAAATTAGTGATCGGCTAAATATTTAGAGCAGTGTAGTAGGATTTGTAAAATAATTTTAATCATATATTTACTGCCGTAATGTAGGAGTGTTTGTAAATTTACCTGGTTATGCAGAACATTATTTGATAACTCTATTTCTCTAGAAGGTTCCGAATGTCTTAAATTATATTTCTAGAAAAAAACATTGATTAAAAAAAATATATACTTAATTATGAGTAAATTTTTACCATGCGATTTTGTTCCATTACAGAGGGTGTGTTCAATAATTTCTGAAACAATATCAGATGTTATGAAACTAACAATATGCAGAATTCGTGCGGGTACACACTCCCCATACGATTCGTTTAACAAAATATTCATTATAATACGTTTATCGTTTATCTTGGTTTCAAATATAACTAGGGTTTGGGAATACCCGGTCTTTTTAGACTAGACAAATCCGACTTGAGCCTACGAGTATTTTTCAGGTCGGGGTCTAAAGCGTCTCGCAATTTTAACAAAAACACGAAAGGATTTTTCGTGTCCACGCATATGGTAAAGCAAGCGATTTCGAGAATGTTATGGTAAATAGGTAAATAAAGCAAAACTCCATAAGAGACTAAGAGCGGAAGGCAAATTGTATAAAATTATCTAAATTGTCTAAATTGTTTATATAAAATTATCTAAATTGTATTCAACTTGTCAGAATTTGTCGACTTCATCGACGCTCTCGTTAGAATAATAATTTTCATCTTGAACGTCATCAATACCACACTATCTTGACCATTGTTATCTTCATCTTGCATGCCGATAATATTTTTCTTTTTATGTACTACATCACAAACAGTATAATGTGGTTCAAACATAAATTATAAAGACTAGGAGATTTTCGTCCAAATTTCATCATTACACTTGCACCGTCGCGGTTGAACCAACTATATGTATTTTAAATTTATATTAAATGTGTTAATAAAAAACCGCACAAGGTTATGTCAATCCAGACTTTAAACCGTTGCGTAGGATTAAATTCACACTAACGGTGGGGTCAAAGGACAGTGGATTAGATGTGTCCACTTTTCAGCGTACAGTACGCTACACACAGCGGCATCAAAAGCCAGCAAGCTAGGAGTAAATATAGACAAAATTAGGAGAACTGGGCCTGGAGTGGTACCTCTCGTACATTCGGAAAATTCTAAAATCGAACAATTTTGGGGGGGGCGTCGATTGTACTTCATTAGCGAGTGCGATACACTGTAGATAAGTTCATGGGTCCTCTAAGGAGATTACAATGAAGAAACTGACATTAATTCTATGCTATTGTTTAATTCGAAGGATATTTCCTGTACTCTTAAGATCATCAAGTAGCTTAAACTTTTCAGGTACTAATCTTGAGGACGAAGCACGAGTATAATTAATAATTAAAGGAACTTACCTAAGTGAAGTTCTATTATAATTATACGAAGTGCTTCGTCCGAAAAGATTAGTATTCACCGAAATGAAGGTGTGCCCTAATTCTAACCTTAACCCTACGGCAGTTAAGAATTCTACCAAACTCTTAATGTCCAGGAATTTAATTACTGGAAGTATTGTTCTACTTTTTCCACTAATTGTCTAGAAGTACATGAGTTAAAAATTCCCACTAAACCCAGATAATACACTTCAGAGTCAATTCCATGAAAACTGAAATTTAGATATTTTCGAATTTTCAAATTCGTCCATTCATCAAGTGTAATGTTAAATCGTCGATCTTCTTTAAGGCGCGGCGTACTAGACAATGCCAAACATTCAAAACCCGAGACTCGTCGAGTCCCGGGTATCGTGTCCCGGGTATTTACCCTTGGACTCGTCGAGTCCGGGTACTCCAACCCGAAATATAACCGAAAAATTTATATCTGTATCTTTTTTTGTCGTTTTGCCGCTCCTCTTGTTTTAGCGCTTGATGCTTAATATACCTTACTTGCCGCCTTTCTCCGGCCCTGATTTTAGTTAAGACAATTATTTAATAGATTATTAAGATAGGTTCAATTTTATTTCTCTGCTTTGTTAACATGGAATTGGTGTGGCTGAAACCAGCTTTCACCAATATAAAAACATAAAAATGGAACCAAAATGATTGGCCCTTAATTGACTTTAGCTCTGAATCAACACCAAACACTATTGTGATTTAATGATTGAATCTAGTATCAATTTGGAAACAAGCAATCATGTGGCAGGTAATAAGAAATAACTTTAAACATAGGAAATAACTAAGAGTAATTAAGTTATAAGACAAATACTTATTTTGGTCCAAAGTCGATATCGGGTTATTAACCCTTCAAACACGACAGCCTGTTGTGGCCTATTGTATTTTGCCCACATTTTCACTTTATAGGCCCAGAAACCAAGATAACAAATGACAAATAACAAAAGTGTTATTTTATAAATAACAAAGGTGTGTGAATTTCCGCCATATTTTTCTGACACTTTTTAACGTATAACCAGTGAAAATAACAAAATGTGCCCGAAACTTTCAAATTCCGCCTTTTAAACATGGCGGACGTGCATGCGCTTAACTAACCGTAAGAAGGTCTGTTAAAAACTGGAGGTTCCGGAATCGAACCCGTGACCTCCAGAATTGTTAGTTAACGCTCTAACTCGGTAAACTACGAGGCCGACGATATCCTTATCATATATATTTATTTAATCCTTATAGTTGTGAAAAATTAAGGCATAATTGGGTCTATTAGAATCAAAATCCAAACTTAATACAGTCGGAACACATACTGATTATACAAATATATTCAACCTTTCCGGCCACTCGGCCAGTGCCATCTTATACACGTGGTATATATTCGATGTAGAAAATTTCGAAGAGAGAAAATTGCAATTTTCTCGATAATGCCGAAATAGTACACCTTACTACTTACACATTATGTTGTCCTAATGGACTACTAAAAGTGTGCAAAGTTTGAAGAAAATCCGTGATCCAGACGTCGGACGTACCCCTTGTCAGAAATTGTTATAGAGCTCTGGAAAGATTGAATCTATTTATATATTCAGGCTGTGTTCCGACTGTATTAAGTTTGTATGATTATCTATAACGTGGTATGGTTTTACAAATTCTAAGAAATCAAGATCCATTAAATCCACAAAACAGAAAACCATTAACTTAGCAACCAATTGTAAAATATTTCAGATCTTGTCAACTGTTATCCGTGCCCTTAACCAATTATCTACCGAGTGTTCGATTTTTCGAACACTGACTTTGACATTTTTTTAAGCTACTATAATTATTAATATATAGATAATCATTATCGTCATTATCTTATAATTTCAAGTTTATACTTTTAGAAAGTAACTTGTATAATTATTTATTAATAATGGGTTAATTGGTAAATCAATTGTTATCAAGTCCTTATCATAATAAAAAAAAATTATTAACATTTATTCATAATTGAAATTTAATCTAAAAAGAGTAAACTTTTATTTTTAATAATTACTTTTCACATACAATACATTTTCAATTTTCTAGGAGATCGTAAAAGTGCATGTTCGATTTTTCACATTGGTCACCTCACAGCATTTTTATTTTCTAACTATAAATTTTTCGTTATAAGTTAACTAATATAAGTTAATTCATAAAATAGTGATATTTAAAATCGAACAACAATTTGTTTTTGAAAAAGTTCTTATTTCTATGTTACATAATATTTATTACTGTAATCTGTGATTCGAAAAAAGATCTCATAATCAGTAAGTTTATAAAATATTTTTACATATTTATTTATAAAAGTTATACTAACATTGTTGTTTATAAAGTTATTAATTAGTTGAGTAAAATATTGCACAGGAAGTGGTAACAATGGAAGAATTACGATAAGATATTGACACTGTTGTAGTTTTACCTTTTACTAATGCTGATTATGTGACTGATGAAGAAGATTTTGATGAAGATGTCATACTCATGAATAAAAATGTAAGTGCTTTACAATAATTAGCGGGTTTGGAGTTTACTATTTATGTAATAGTGTTAAATCTGCACTAAAGCAATCAAGCTCAAGTCAGCAAAAAGCTCTCGTACTTACACACCTCTGAATAAATTTGGACAATCAAAGTGGACTAAGAAAAGTAATAAGGCACCACAATTTGAATATGATCTTGCTCCTAATTCTAAACTTCTGGACGACGTAGGTGAAAACTACTTCAAAATTTGAAAAAATTGTCACCACCTGAATTATTTGCAAAATTTTTTAATGCAGAAGTACTGAAATGTATCGTTGACCAATCGAATTTATATACGCAACAACATAATTTAGACTATGGTGGCTGAAGTTGTTAAAAAGATTTTTAGGTATACTTATTATAGATATCAGGATATCATACACTTCCAGCTATTTCTGATTATTGGTCCTAAATTATTGGTTTATAACTCTTGGACTACCCTTGACACAAAAAAACTTTCGAGTTATCATAAAGGAGCATTTACTTACTACATCAGACTCAGAAGAAAGTGATTTGTCTGCCGAGAAAAATAAAAATAATGATAACGATTACACACCTGATGATTTAACTGTAACCTAACTGAAAGAAAAGTGTGAAAAGTATTCCATGTGCCAAAAATTTAATAGGCGTATGCACTTCAAATGCTTTGATGATTATCAGAAATATGTAGTAATTGATATTACTTGTCGATGTTCTTTTTTATATATTTTCTTATTTTAATTATTGTTCATGTAAGGAGTTATCTGTTTTTCAATTAAAAAGTGTATTTTCAATAAAGAAACAAAAAAATGATTACTGTAGTCTCACCTTATCTGACTAACTTTTTACTTAATGCAAAGTGACCTGTTTTCGAAAAATCGAACACCATTTTTTCCAGAACCAACGAATGTAAAAAATTTTTTTTTCTTAAATTGGACTTATTTTATGATTAAATAGTTTATAACAAGCAGAAATTTTGTTAAAATCATTTTTTTTTTGCTCTGGTAGATAATGGCTTAAAAATTAATTGCAACAAACGCCCTGCATTTATTTACTATAAATCCAACAATTAAAACATAAAAATGGAGTTAGTGGCGTTTACAATCAAAAATTGGTTTCAATGGATGTGGATTTAATGAAAATGAACATGGCTTTAATAATAAATGAAGGAAATTTATTGGATTTGCTAGTATTTGAAACAGAAAAATATCTTTTTCTATTTTGAGGCTATAATGAAGTCATCAAAGCACTCATATTGGTTCGTTAATGGATCGCACAGTGCGATACATTTTTCTCAACAAGTATCGGCGATTTTTTTATTTAGAAATGGCATAAAAGAGCACAAAATAGAAAAAGTAGTATAAAAAACTCGTTCATAAAGCGTTTTTCGCACATGTCCGAAGTCTAAACATGGACGCGTGCTGAAAAACCGCGCTTATTGAGCTCGCTTTTTAATATACTATTAAATATACTATTATATACTACTATATACTATTAAAATATGTGAAAAATCTCTTTGAATTCTTAACTCATTTTTGTTCAATTGGTGTATACTAGAGATGGGCATAATCGAGTGACGATTATCGATTATTCTAAATCATTCGAGTTCTCGATTACTACACGTGCGGACGAGTGATGAATGATCACTCGGACTAGAGCTGAATCATTCGAATTATTCTGGATCATTCGAATACTCGATTATCACTCATGCGCATGAGTTACGAATGATCACTCGGGAGTTGAGAATCGAAATCAGCCGTTAGTAGTCGTCGGCTGTGCCGAGATGCGCATAATCGAAATATTTTATTATTCGGCTGGAGTTCGTGCATTCGTATCTAGTTATGAATGATCATTCGGACTGGGAATTCGGAGTTGGGCGTTAGTAGTCGTCGACAGTGCCGAGATGCGCATAGTCGAATTATTTCGTATCGAGTTACGAATGTTCATTCGGACTGGGAAAGCGGAATCTGGCGTTAGTAGTCGTCGGCAGTGTCGAGATGCGCAATCGAATGACTTTAGTATTCGGAATCTGCAGGCGCCACCACTAATACCTTTGTTACAGGTTTTTTGTTTGAGAATGAGGAAACAAATTCTAGTTTTTGAAGTAGAATCTTTTAAGCAGTGATGGGTCACACTATTTTAAAACTTTCTAACAAGTTTTAGTTTGAATTTTTTAACAAAAGCTAGGTTGGTGATAAAGTAACAAAATTGAATTAAACAACAAAATATGACTATTACGGTATTATGGATCATATTTAGAATCATATTATTTAAATTTATTTATTTTACTGCCATAAAATATGCTAACGATGGAATACGAGTATCAAAGATTTCTTTACATTTTTCTTCATCTCACGTTTGTTTATAAAATGCCCAAATGTTTGTTTAGGAGAAACAGCCGCTGGAAATGTTGAAACCTCTCTATAGAGGCACATGCATTTATAATATTTTTATATTACAATTATAAATTACTAGGATTGTAATAGTGTTGCAAAAATGCAATATTCTCTCTATACGCGTTAACTTCCGCGAAAACTGTCCGAAAATGCGTCAAATTATTAACGAAACTGGCTTAATTTACATAAATTGCATTCTACAGGTAATATTACAGCTACATGCAATAATAACTGATAAAAATATTTTTTAGGGTAAATCGAGAGATCATTCGATTATGAAATCATTCGAATATTGAAATCACTCGATTACTAATCATTCGATTATCGAAATCATTCGATTATGCCCATCACTAGTGTATACAGGGTGCTTCATAAATCTCCGGCAGAAATTCTAGGGCGTCTTCTAGAGCTCAAAATAAAAGAGTCCCTATAAGGATGTGTCCGAAAACGCTTAGTAACAGAGGTACAGCCCTTAAAAGGGGGGTGGCCTCACACAACATTTTTGCTAATATCTCAGACGCAACTAATGATAATTGATTCAAATTTTGTGTGTACTCGTTACTGCAAAAAAACAACAAAACACCAGACGATATCTACGCAGAATATTTCAAGCAGATACAGGAGGAAAACATAAACTTTATTTTAAAACTATACAACAAGATCTATGACACTGGACAACATCCAAAGGAATGGCTAAAGTCCACGTTCATAATGCTTCTTAAAAAGCAAACATCAACCAAATGCAAAGATCACAGGCCAATCTAACTAATGAGTCACGTATTAAAAATATTCCTACGCATCATATACACCAGGTTATTTAATAAACTTGAAGGGCTATGCGGAAACACTCATTTTGGATTTAAGAGCGGCACCAGTATACGAGAAGCAACATTTTGTCTAAACACATTAGTATAAAACTCATAGACATCCTCATGTGCTTCATCATGGATAGTATCAACCTAGAACGTCTCATCGAATATCTAAAAAGAGCTGGTATAGATGAAAAGGACGTAGGAATAATCCAAAACTTGTACGGGCAACAGTCGGCCAACGTCAGAATCAACAACCAATTAACGACTGAAGAAATCGAGATAAAAAGAGGGGTACGTCAAGCACGGGCGTAGCCAGGGATTAGTTTCGGGGAGGTTTGAAGAAAATACAAAAACAGAAAAATTTACGCGCCAATTTACTTTCTAAAACTGACACAGGAGGGTTCCTAAACATCTACCATTCTCTCTTGAAGAGGTATGAGTGATTCGGCAGAAAACGTATAAGCCGCGTTAGTTTCTTTCTCTTTCTCTCAGTTTATATTCTCTATACCGCGCCCTCTTTCTTTCGTCATACGCCGCGTCACACTTTCTTTCGTCATACGGCGCGATGTTTTTTTCTCTTTCTCTCAGTTATACGTTTACATAAATTCAACAAGCGAGTGGCGCAACGGTAACATTCGCGATTCGAGAGCGCGACGTCGCCGGTTCGAACCCGCCAGCGGGCTTGCGCTTTTTCTTCAAATATTTCACATTTTTTACAAATTCTGTGTCAAAAATGTGTCTTGATTATTGTTTATTTTGGAATTAATTGTAATAACTGTTTTTATTAGCGGGAAAAGGAATTTTGAAAAAATCATGCAGGAAATTTTCAATTTCTTTTTTTTAATCTCTTAATTTCTACATTATCTGCATTGATATCAACATAACGTAATGGATATTTTACAATCCTAATCCCTTACAATTAGTATTATAAATGAATTCGTAGATCGTACCTAGGAAGGGAATATAAATTGTAACAAATTCGACATCATTAGGTAATACGTGGAGCGATTCCAAGATGCTCGGGAAGCTTTCAGGGGGTCACTTGACAAGTTAACTTAATGGTGCTTGCTACGTCCCGTTAAAAAAATATTTACAATTGATTCCAAAATAAACAATATTCAAGACACATGAATTTGTAAAAAATGTGAAATATTTGAAGAAAAAACGCAAGCCTGCTGGCGTGTTCGAACCGCCGATTTCGCGCTTTCGAAGCCGTTACCGTTGCGCTACTCGCTTGTTGAATTTTTTATTCATCAATCGCTATTCGAATATAGTATTGAAGGTTCTAATTTACTTAAACTAAATTATTATAAACTTCCACTCATATTGGCTGGAGACTTCAACGTTAACTTCAATGATTTTGAAAAATCTGAAAACTCGCAACCTTTTTATCAGAAAGGTTTGATTTGAGTATAAATAATCATCAAGCGGAGTACACAACAAGAACACTGTACGACAATTGATGCTGTTTTTTCGAGATATGTAAATGGATAACATAAAATCTCAAACATATGTATCTTACTATAGTTATCATAAATCAATAATTACCACACTGAATTGAAAAATTCCAATTTTGTTTTTAATATTTTTTTTGTTTTTAATAATTTTTTCTACACAATACTACAAATAGTCCGGTGACGAGGAATTTGAAGAAGAACTCACGAACAGATGTGCCTTCAGCCCCTGACATATTAGGTCTTGAGCTTTCTCGTTACTTGCTTTGACGTAGCGAAAGGCTCACACAATGCATCTCGAGCGCCGTGTGCTAAAGAGTAACAGAAGATATCCGTGTTCCTCCCTTGATTTAATTAATTAAGCTGTCCAAAGGTGGATGTTATTATTATTTTTCATTTTTAAGTGTATCTATGTAACTGTATAAGTCGTTTGTCAATTTGAACATTGTTTTTAAAGTTTCTAATTTATTGTATAAATACAACATATGTTGCGCCAACAATGTCGTGTGAAACATATGTTGTATTTATACAATAAATTTGAAGCTTAAAAATAATTTAGCTTTCTTTATCTCTGCTATTGAAATGAAGTTTCAACAAATACCTAACTCCATAATCAATCAATTATATGCAGATTTTATTTCGAATTACATTCGGAGTTAAAAATGTGCGAGGAACTTAGTTCAAAACCCTGACCGCATGCGTTTTTTTTGCATATTTGAAACCCCCCAAAACGCCCCCCTGGCTACGTCCACGACGTCAAGGATGCATAATGTCACCAATGCTATTTAATCTCTACATCAAACAAATAATCTCAGAATCCTTTGATGATCTAGAAATCGGAATAAAAGTGGACAGTATCACAATAAACAATATATGATATACGACAGAGTGATCATAGCAAACATAGCAAGACCTACAGCTACGAATGAACAACATCAACAGAAAGGGGTCAGAAGCCGAACTAAGAATGAACAGATCCAAAACAAAATTCATGGTTATAAGCCATATATAATAATCAGACAGGAGCGTCCATCACGGTAGAGGGGGAAACAATCGAAAAAACTACAAGCACAAAATACCTAGGCACACTAGTAAACGACAGATGGGTCCCACTACAAGAGATCAAGAGTAGGGTTGAACAAGCCAGACAGGCACTCAACAAACTACGTCACTTGCTATGAGATAAAAACCTAAATTTAGAAATCCGCCACAGAATGGTCAAGTGCCACGTTTGGCCACTCCTACTGTAGCAGGGACAGAAAACATGTACGATAAAAGTAGCATCCATTAACAAGATCGAGGCGTTCGAGATGTGGACACTCAGAAGAATGCTGAATATCCCATGGGTATACCACATTAACAACGTGGAGTTGCTGAGAAGGGCAAGAGTGGACAGATTACTACTCAATACCATAAAGCAGCGCAAGATCGGGTATCTGGGAAACATACTAAGAGGAAAAAAATATCGAATTCCCCAGCTCACACATGAAGGAAAGATAGAAAGCAGAAGGGGCATCGTAAACAGCTATCATGGCTTAGAAACTTCTAGAAACATCAGGAACTGGACCAGAATCAAAGAGTTTAGTGACATGTGCCAAGCATCAATAAACAAAACATTCAGAACAGCTAAAATTTCTGCAGGACATTTATAAAACACCCTGTATCTAACATTTTTCTATCAATCAATGTTATCAATGATAATATCAATGATTCTACGGATTAAGTTACAATTCATGTTATTAATATCTTGTTGAATAAAAAAAAGTTCTTCTTACCCTCTCAGGTGTATAGAGTACGCTATTACCAGTTTTTCTACTTTCATCAGCAGATTCTTCTTCACTTGAATATTCACTGCTACTTTCTTCTATCCTCCTAGTGTTTGTTTTACTGTTGTCTTCTTTCGAAGTAAAATTATCTCCACAATCTTTAAAATTCCTGTTATCGGGAAAAACATCTATCCGATTCTCTCCAATATATGTATGATGTTTTTCCAAAGCTTTCTAAAAATAGAAAATATAACAAATGTTCTGTTTAGTGTTTCTTTTTCTTACCTTAAATAATTCCTTATCTTGAAATCTCAGTTTACAAACTTTGCCTCCAGAAATTCCAGACTTGATGAATTTTATTCTGTTATTACAATCTAGCGAAAAATGTTTAACTATTTGGTTTACTTTAATAATCGATGGCAAGTTTTCTACAGACACATAATAAATTGGGTCTCTATACACTTTTGGGGACCTCATTTGCTTAGTCTGAAATCAACAACAAGAATCTTTAATCATTTTATTTCAACACAATATCATTTTTCAACTTTAATCTTTACCTGATTATCAGAAAAAACCTCTTCATTCATCGACATTTCCTTTATAAAAATAAAATAAATGTTAGATTAAGAATATTTATATATATGTTACCGCAAAAGATCGAAATTGGAGAATGTCCACTTTCACTGGTGAATGTAAACACATACCAAATACGTCGGTAAAAGATCGAATATTTCATTACTTTGTTGTACATTCGGACACTCACACGGTGAATGTCGACAATCACAGATACGCTCTGGTGGAGGTGCAATAGGGAGGAGGCGACAAAGAGGCGACTAGCTCTCTCCGGCCAAATCCTTTGTTCTGCTGGGAATCAATCAGCTTTATCAGGCTTATGTAAGTTTTGATGATGCGAGCAACATTTTCATATTTTTTTCCCAATACCCTAATTTATACAGAATGGATACTGCAAGTAAATTGTGATCTTTTTTTTGAAAAGTTAAATGTATTAATTGCGTGTAAATGAGAAGACAACTGTTTTTATTTTTCTCAAAAAAAGTACTCTTACTAAAGAAAAGTACTTTTACAAGTAGCTAGTAAAACAGTTTCTGAAGTGGTTTCTGCTAAAACTAAGTGTAACACACTTTTGGATTACAGACAATTAAAAGGTTGACATTTTAAAAATTAATGATGAAGAGAAGTTAATTGTACAATTAAAACCAGAGGAAACGATTATGTTACCAATGAAGAATTGTTCAGTATACTATATGAAACTCACACCAGAACAGGCCACGGAGGAAGAACACGTGTGCTTAAAGGGTTGCAAGTTAAATACAAAAATATTACATACGAGTTATAATGTTGTATTTAAATTTATGCGAACAGTGTCAATGAAACACAGTGCACCTAAGAAAGGTATTATTGTGAAACCAATGGTCAGTTCTGAGTTGAATACAAGATGTCAAGTTGATCTGATAGATCTGCAGTCAAACAAGGATGGCGAATATAAGTTCATAATGGTGTAACAAGATCATTTTACTAAGTTTGCCCAGCTACGACCTTTGAAAACTAAAAGAGCTGAAGAAGTAGCATATTGCGCTCTTTCAATATTTTTAACATTTGGTGCACCAGCAATATTGCAATCAGATAATGGTAGAGAATTCACTAATCAAGTCATATACGAAATATGCGCTATGTGGAAAGATATTAAGATAGTTCATGGAAAGACTCAGTTGAAAGCGCCAATCAGAAAATACAGTATATGCTAACTGCATGGATGAATGATAACGACACAAATAAATGGTCAGATGGTTTACCCTTTGTTCAATTTGCCAAGAACACTACATACCACGAAGGAATACGCCAAAGTACTTATGAAGACACGTTTGGCGTTAAAGCAAAAATAGGCATAGCGTCGTCTTTTTTGCCTAGCGAACAAAAGGCATATATTGAAACCAAAGAACAACTCAAAGAAATTGCCAATACTTTTGAAACCGAAGAACAGAATGAAGAAAATGTTAACACATTTTGAGCGGGTATGTTTCGAGGCCATGTTTTATCAAAAGTTGGGTATTTGAACGATTGCATCATGAGAAAGAACATAGGATACCTTTTTTCTTAAAAAAAAAACTGAAAGGTATGAAATAGGCGATGAAAGTTTGTATGGGGAAACCATAATTTTTATGTTAGGGATATGAAAATTTATATTTAGGCTTTTGAAATAAAAAAAAACTCGTATTTCATAGTTTTTTTGCAATTTCTTTTGCAATATTTCAAGAGGATCAAAGAGGGGATGATTTAGGTCCTTTCTAAGTTACAATACAAATTCTTGTGAAGCAAAATGTGTGAAGCTAAAACTGCCTACTTATTTTTAAATTTTTAAGGCAAATTTTTAGGAGGTTGAGTCAGGAAGCTATCCTTAGGATCAGGATCAGCGAGATCCTGATGGTGGATGCGCAGATAGATGCGTGATGGTGTATGCGCAGGTGTACGTCAAGTTGTTGAGTGTTGTACTTCTTTTTAGAACCGTGTACTTTTTTTTAGAATTAGGATTTAATGTTTTAAAAACTCTAAACCCATTAAATAGTACACAGTTGATTAAAAACAGAACAGCCCTTTTTGTCCATTTCTTAGTACGACGTTACTCGAGTAACATGATCAACACCCTTCATAAATTTGTTGTAATCAACAATGAATATTGGCTTACAATTTTTTTCTTTTGTCAGTCAATCCGTTTTGTGACTTTCTACAATATCGGCTGAATGTATCGTCGAAATCATTCGGACGGGTCTTTTTGATTGCCAACATTGCAATAAAACGTTTTGACGGCGACGAAACATAGATTCTCCCTTTTTTGGTTGCACATTTTTCAAACAAAGAGGAAGGCCTCTGTTTATGCGAGTAGTGACACAAGTCCTGAATATATGTTGTAATAGTGTATCGCAAGTGTCAACGCTATTACAATAATTATCGTGGTATATGTGATGCCATAAGTTTAAATATGGTTGCAGAAGATTTATAATTGTAATCGGCTTTCTTTTCCACAGTAAATACGAAAATTACAAATGTAGCTGGTTTTAGCTTCACAAACCCAAACCATTCTTATGAGTATTCCATATTTAGTTATTTTTGAAGCATTATAAACTTTGAAGGATAGGTACCCTCTCCATGGTAGACTTCTTGAAATTTTGGTAAAAAATAAGAAATAATAGGGGGAATGTTGGAATCATCTCTGTCATCATTATTTGAAAAATGCCATGACTACCAAATTTGTCGAAATCGATCCCTGCTCATTACTTCAGCAAAAATCGGTGTTTGAATTGTTTTGTTTATCGACCAATATCCATTCCTCGTGTCTTTACGAACTTTACCTATTAGTAGAAGTAATCCTAGCATTTTTTTTCGTTCACAGACACACTTTCCACTTTACAGATTTTCACTATCATTAAATAACTGTATATTTTGTGTATGATAACGATTAGTTTCAGTCATATATTCAAATAAATCGTCCCCAATAAATTACTGAACCACATCAACTACACTTTCCGAATTATTTGGAATCACAAAAGCACCACATTGTCCTAAGAATGGTTCGATAATTAGCACATTATCATTTTCTGACCAGTCCAGTACTTCATCATCACTTTCTCTAAAGTCCCTAGATAGTATTGACAAGGTTCTATTCCTTCTTGGTCGAAACAATTCCTCGTCACTTTCGCTATGAAATTCAAGAAATTGCATCACTTGACATTGTGGGTGATACGGGGTTCAAATATATATATATTTTATAATAATAGGGAATATGCATAAAATTTAAATTTGGTTCAAATATTTTTTTTCCGAATCTTTATTGACCTGACATTTGAACTAAACTATTATTTTTGTAATTAATATCTTTTTAAATACTTAATACTTATTAATAAATAAAAGTGCAAATTAAGCATAGCAAATTCAAATTTCTAAACGGAACACCATTGGTTAAAACGAAAGTGACGTAACATACCATATAAACTAGTCCGTATTTTTCATTTCTATCATTGCAGTCTTTTGGTTAGAACTACAGCTGTAGTAAACAATGGACTGAACTGTCAGTGGTAATTGACGTCATCCAACCAAAATTTTTTAGCAACTCAAAATTTTTCTCATTTTTAAATATTTTTTTAAACTTAATTACAGCATTTATAAGCAGTATTTATATTTTTACTATATTATAACGGTGTAAACAGTGAATTTAAAATATAAAAAACATGCATATTCCCTATCATGAAAAGTTTATTTACAAATATACTAACTTACAATGTTTAATATAATGCTGAAATGTATTCTAATATATAACTTTGAGGTGTTATCATCTTGTGACTGACTGGTGACTCGGTAACTATCATTGTGTGTCGGGGAATCCCTTCACGTATGGGAAATCATTTGTGGGGAATTATTTTTATAATTCGATCTTAAAATATCCATTACGAAATTTACAAATCATACATAGGATTATATTTTGGGATTATAATTGAAACAAAACCCATCGTTGATTCCTTTATAATCCTAAAAGGACTTACTATCACCGGCGCCTGGTTGCACCAATGTAAATAACATTTTCAGTTCAGTTTCTTTCAGTTTTTAGTTTTCACGATTTACAGAAGAATTCATTCATAAATCGAACAAATGGAGTTATAATAAATATTGTAACCAACGTTTTTTGAGATTGAACTTTGCCCCGCTTTTAACGTAGGTATTTTTAAACAGGTACTAATACCCGGTCCGCTGATAGACGACAGTCCGTGAAACGGGTACCCGGCCCGCTCATAATGTGTTAATACTGCTGAAAAAAAAATTGAGCGGTGGTCATACTGCAAACCATATTCCAAAGAATAATATTGAAGAGGACCAGCAATCTACAACGTCTTCACATCAAGTTTTGACTGAAAAACACGAGTTAATTTCTATAAAAAGAGGCCGCGTAAAAGAAATTCTATCTTCTACTGCAAGAAATAAAAATGTTACGAACGTCACAAAAACAATTTCCTCCTGCTCAAATTGGTGATATTGTACGAATACAAGTCCCTGATGTCAAATGTGTTAGCGTTTGTTGTTGGAATAGAAGACTCCAACTTCTATAAACTGGCAAATAAAAATGGAATCCTCAAGCAGCTTTACACACGTAATCTGTTCGTAATTTGTAAAGAAAAGTTGTCCATAGATGAGATTTCTTTTACAGAAATATCGCCGAGAAGCAGATGCAGCTAATTTCAAAAGCGCGGGGCAAGGCTATGTCACGCTCTCTTTGCAAAAGGAAATATTCCACAAATAAATGCAGTTGTAAAAGTAAAGGACTCTTTAGCAATTCAAAGTGTCATAATAGTTTAAGTTGTTGTAATAAATAAGATTTGAATCACATAATTAAGTATTTTTCTTTATTACTATTTTCTTTTCTCATTTAGAATGTACTGTGGGTTTTAAATAGTTGGTCACTCCTCTCAGAAAGGGAGGCGAAAAAGTTACGTCACCTTGTGACGTTTTATAGCGACTGAATTACGGAGATGAAAATATAAATCACCGGCACGTTGACACCTGAATGTCGACATTTATCTATCGGTGTACGTCAGAAATAAGGATATTTAGAAAATAATTCGGAAATACACCAAGCGAATGTGTGAATGTTGACATTCGCAGGTGAAAGTCGACATTCTCCAATTTCGGTCTTTCACGGTAACATACATATAAAGCAGACTTCCTGAAAGATTAATTTACCTGAATAGTATTTGTTGCATGTTCCTTGGCTGCCTCAATAATTGAAATTCTCTAAAAAAATATTCTCATTATAGTAATTAAATTAAAATAAATATGTCTGCTCATACTTGTTGAACTTGTTGTTCTTGTTCTTCGATAATTTCTTGCTTGATGAGTATATTCTACAATAAAAATGTATGTATTAACGTCCGTATATATATATATATATATATACATATATATATATATATATATATATATATATATATATATATATATATTATATATATATATATATATATATACAGGGTGTTTCATAAATGTGCGGCAGAGATTCTAGGGCTTCTTCTAGAGCCCAAAAATATAAAGATGTCGCTTCCTAAATCCATAGGTTTGATATCAAGACGAAAATAAGCACAAACAGTAATTCGATACCAGTAACAAGTACACACAAAATTTGAATCAATTATCATTAATTTCGTCTGATATATTAGCAAAAATGTAGTGTGAGGCCACCCCCTTCTAAGGCTTGTTTTCTTACACATCCTTATAGGGACTTTTTTCTTATTTTGGGCTCTAGATTTTCGCCCTGTAATAATACAAGGACCACACCAAATATCTCCGTTGCCTTCAAAGAGAAGAAAAAAATATCAAGAGGTATGATGGATTTTGAAGGGTTGATAGTTGATATTGTGGCGAAAAATTCATTTTTGTCAAAGTCATAGTCCTCAAGGATCTTTCAAATGGGAACATTTTTTTATTAAGACGTTGTAACTGATATTCAGACAAATCCAACAACCTATGACATCATGACCTTAAAAAGATTTTTATGACGGTTGATGGACATTTTTCAAGATGTTGGATACACGATTCTCTTAACCTAAGAATATTTTCTGAAGTGATTGTGGCATAGGCTGTTGTAATCCATTCTCGCATTTTTGCCGGCGTCATTGGAACATCACGGTGAACACGATCATTTACAGCCCCCCATGTGAAGAAATCAAGTAGCGGTAAATCCGGTGAACGAGCAGGCCAAGGGATTACTGCACCTCCCTCAATCTAACATCCTGGAAATTTTCGGTTTAACACTTTGCGAGCTATAACTGTGCAATGCGCTGGACACCCATCATGTTCATACCATCACGTTCATGCGGCTACGCTGTGCTAACGGAACATCTTGTAGTAATTCCTCCAGAAAAATCGATTTATTTCAGTACATTTAAATTGTTGTCTATAAAAAAATGGTCCAATAATCCTGTCATCAATTATGCCCCATCACACGTTTACACTCCAAGGACTCTGGTGCACAAATTAGTGCAACATAGTGCATGTTGTGCGTATTCAACTGTCCATGGATATGTTAGTTCATCGAAAATATACCGAGTTCTTGATGCAAAAAAATATGGTTCGAATGAAATTTATGACGTTTTGATATTCTTAAAAACACTCGTTTCGTGGTCTTGGTGACGTTTCCCTTTAATTTAATTGAGCTGCCCGCTTCACAGAATAAATGAATAATTCAATCAAAACATTGAAGGGAATGATAATTTTTGTCAGGATAACGTTGTTCATAAAGTTCCTGCGCATGTACAGAGCTTCTATCAGTGTCACCATTTTTTTTTCTCATCCCAATGTGGGTTCAGGGACCTGTATCCCTTCAAACACTGCGGCCTTATATGCATATTGTATTCCTCCATATTGTTCCATTCAAGCGAATAGTTCCAGACCATGTATTAGCTACAGAAGTCTACATGACTTGTGGTTCGGCGGGAGCGCCGTGATGGCTGAGCCATCAGCTGTGATGCTGAGCTCCATCCTCGCAGTGGAAGGTTATATGAAAGGCAGTTTAAGTCCTTCGTTGCAGAATCTGCATAATGGTTCATGTGTTCAGATGCCCATTTTCTGCAGGTGCCCTTTTAGTGCGCAGTGAGACCTGCCACAGTTACAATCTTAGACTTCAGCTGTTAGATATTGAACCTATCATCCGTTTGCTGTGTTGCTGGCTACTTGTGCGTACATATTGTAATTGGTGACTTTTATTGGTCCACTCTGTAATTCGCTTGCAATCGGGAGCGCTGCAGCAGCAACAAAAGGATTGTTAGATAATGCAGCATCGAGATGTTTGCATCAATAATAAATTTCCATAGAGTGGGCCAGTGCCAGTGGATGCAGTCGAATGGGAACTCGAAATCGATGGAAACGATGATTGATCTCTTTCCAGATCACATCTTCTCCACAAATTAACAAACGGTAAACATTTGATCGTCGCAAACACGATGAGGCCTGAATCCGGCTTGTTCTTCACGTCTCGCCTGTTCACGATATTTTTGTATTCTTATTTGTATTTTCATGAAGACCTTGAATGATACCGATAATTGGGAATGCAAGAATTATCGGTGTCATTCAAACGCCAAAATTAGTACAATGATGGCTTTCTTCCACGCCGTCGGAACTCATTCCGTTCGACGGAAGATCGACGTCAGGAGGATGTGGGGCCGTTGCATTAGCACGTCTCTTCCTGCTTTGATCATCTCGGCTGTGACTTCGTCCACTTCGCCTTTTCGTTTCCCTCCCGACCCATGTGACTTTACCCACGCAAGCGTAACGCTGTTTGTGTTGTGCGAGACTGTTATAGATTTTATTCTCTGACATGTTATCGCGTTTATCGCAGCCTGACTTTCCGTGAAAATATAGATGTTTCTACTTTTGTAGTTCATTCTTAAATTTTCCCGGACACGTGCCTTGATTGCGAAAATTTCCGCTTGAAAGACCCAATGTCTTTCTTGGAGCCGTCTGTGTATCAGAATAGGTCGTGTTGATTTTTCATACGATAATTTCCTTCTGTCCATTGTAGTTGTGTTTTGAAGGATACAGTCTCACCATAAATCAGAATCATTTCCACTTCACCTGCTTTACTGTACAATACCGGTTTGGATACGGTTATTACAAGTTACTTTGGATTGATACACTTGTCAAATCATTTCAAGGTCATGATATCGTGGTCGTCGGATTCATCTGAATATGAACTACAACGTCTTAAGAAATAATAAAAAATAATAAAAAAAAAATGTTCCCATTCGAAAAACCATTAATGACCTCGAGGACGCAAAAACGATGACCTTGGTGCACAAATTATGGGTGCCACTTCGACTTTTCTATTGTCCAATACTGTATGTTGTGTGTATTCATCTGTCCATGGTTAGGTTAGTTCATCGTAAAAATATCTTGATGCAAGAAAATATGGTACGGATGAAATTTATGACGTCCTGATATTCTTAAAAACACTCGCCTTGAAATTTCTTAGTTTGGTGGTTTTGAGACGTTGCACATAAGTGAATTGAGCTGTCGGTTTTACAGAATAAATGAATAATTCGATCAAAAAATTGAAGCAAAGGATGATTTTTGTCAGGATAATGTTTCTGCGCTTGTACAGAGCTTCTATCGGTCTCACCATTTTTTTTTCCTCATCCCAATGTGAGTTCAGGGACCTGTATCCCTTAAAACACTGCGGCCTTATATACCTATTGTATTCCTCCATAGTGTTCCATTCAAGCAAATAGTTCCAGACCATGTATTAGCTACAAAAGTCTACATGACCTGTGGTTTGGCGGGAGCCCCTCAGCTGTTATGTTGAGCTGCATTCTCTTGCCTGGCATTGCTTCACAGTGGAAGATTATATAAAAGGCAGTTTCGTCCTCTTCGTTGCAAAGTCTGCATAATGGTTCATGTGTCCAAATGCCCATTTTCTGCAGGTGTCCTCTTAGTGCGCAGTGTGCCGTGAGACCTGCCACAGATGCAATCTGCTTCCTAGAGAGCTGCTAGACTTCAGCTGTTACGGTGTTAGATATGGAACCTATCATCCGTTTGCTCTGTTGCTGGCCACTTGTGCGAACATATTGTAATTGGTGACTTTTATTGGTCCACTCTGTAATTACTTTATGGGCCGTGGTTTTGTTGACGTAGGACCTCTCCCTTGTAATCGGGAGCGCTGCAGCAGCGCACTCTTTTGGAAGTGCAAAAAGGAAGGTCGCTGCTGAAAGAAGGGGGGGCGAGGAACTGCAGTTTTTAAAAACCTTACAGTATACGCAAGTATCAGAATTATATGAACAAAAGGATTGTTTGATAATGCAGCTTCGAGATGTTTCATTCAATACTTTGCATAGAGTGGGCCAGTGCCAGAGGATGCAGTCGAATGCGAACTTGAAATCGATGGAAACGATGATTGATCTCATCCCACATCGGATCTTCTCCACTAATTGACTAACGGTAAAAATTTGATCGTCGCAAACACGATGCGGCCTGAATCCGGCTTGTTCTTCAAGTCTGTTCACGGTATTTTTGGTTTCTCTTTTATATTATTTTCATGAAGACCTTTAATGAAACCGATAATTGGTTTTGCAAGAATTATCGGTGTCATTCAATCGTCGGCTATCAAAAATCTTTAAAATATCTTAATAGCCAAAATTGGTACAATTATGGCTTTCTTCTACGTCGTCGGGACTCATTCCGTTCGACGGAAGATCGACGTCACGAGGATGTGAAGCCGTTGCATTAGCACGTCCTGCTTTGATCGTCTCGACTGTGACTTGGTCCACTTCGCCTTCTCGTTACCCACGCACGCAAGCGTAACGCTGTTGCGTTGTGCCAGACTGTACTAGATTTTATTCTCTGACATTTTAGGGCGTTTATCGCAGCCTGACAATTTCCGTGAAAATATAGTTATTTCTACTTTTGTAGTTCATTCTTAAATTTTCCCGAACAAATGCCTCAATTGCGAAAATTTATGTCCCAGCAGTGGCACAGTTATGCAGTGCCAGCCCACTGTCTTTCTTGTAGACGACTGTGTATCAGAATAGGTCGCCTAGATTTTTCTCATGGTAATTTCCTTCTGTCAACTGCAGTTATGTTTTGAAGGGTACAGTCTCACCATAAATCAGAATCATTTCCATTTCACCTGCTTGATGTACAATACCATTTTGGATTCGGTTATTACAAGTTACTTTTGATTGATACACGTGTCAAATAATTTCAAGGTCATGATATCGTGGTCGTTGGATTCGTCTGAATATGAGCTACAACGTCTTAAGAAAAAAAAACATGTTCCCATTCGAAAAAGCATTGATGACGCAACCTTGAGGACGCAAAAACGATGACCTGGACAAATATTATTTTTTCACCACTGTATTAGCCCTCTCAAAGGTCACTCTAAAGACAACGGAGATATTTGGAGTGATCACATTAAATGGTCCACTACTTTATATACAGTATAATCTCGATAATCCGATACATATTATGGGACCAGACAACCGCCGGATTATAAGAAAGAGTGGTGGGAGGGAAGAGTGCGAGCGGTCTCCAAACCGCCAGATTACTGGACGTGTCGTCCGATTAACCAACGGCCGAATTACCGAGATTATACTGTATATATATATATATATATATATATATATATATATATATATAAATATATATATATATATATATATATATAAATATATATATATATATACATAGATATATTATGTATATATATATTTATATATATTTATATATATATATATATATATATATATATATATATATATATATATATATATATGTTGTATTGTTTTCTCGGGGATTCCGCGTTGATGCTGAGGGTTGGCTCTGAAAAGAACCGGATTCTCGACGTTTCGGCGAACTAACATTCGCCATTCTCAAGAGATATATGCGTCCGTGCGGGTCAACCGTTAGACGCATACTTAGCATAGTATGCGTCTAACGGTTGACCCGCACGGACGCATATATCTCTTGAGAATGGCGAATGTTAGTTCGCCGAAACGTCGAGAATCCGGTTCTTTTCAGAGCCAACCCTCAGCATCAACGCGGAATCCCCGAGAAAACAATACAACACAGGTATCTATCCGCGAAAACCTCAAATACAACATATATATATATATATATATATATATATATATATATATATATATATGTATGTATATATATATATATATATATATATATATATATATATATATATATATATATATATATATATATAAATATATACATATAAAAATTTATTTACCTTATTTTCTGTAATTGGCGAATTATTAATTGGTTTACTATAAATTTCAGCAGGCTGTACGGGAAAAATTTGAGGTTCTCTTTCAGGAACTGGTGTAATTGTGTAACGAGCAGAATTTACTGAGTTAATATCCTCATCTTCAGATTCAATGTCTTCCTCTGATTCTATATTTTCCAATTGTATATCTAGATTATCTTCAGGCAACACTTTAATTTTCCGATTTTTCAATATTGTGTTATGCTTTAATAAAACTTTCTACAACAAAGTACATTAAAAAAATTAAACATAAAAAAGTTTTTCTCGAAAAAAAAAAAATGTAATTATTATTCTCATGAAATCAAAAATGTTTTTGATTTCATGACTCCGCCTCAAAGTTTTTGAAAAGAAATACTGAGTGCAGTGTACTTAAAGAAATACAGTGTGCTTAAAATTTCATATCTTCCATGTGCACAAAATAATATATATTGCAACTTGGGCGTTAAGTTGTCAATTGGTCACAAGATTGAAATTGGGCGCACGAACGAAGAGAGTGCACACATTTGCTCGAGAGGACAATTGATAATACTGTCCGTGTTGCAAATAATATTTTTTATTACTATTTTTTATAATATATGATGTATCTTACTAGTTTGGGATCCAGAGACAACAACAAAAAAATAGAATCAAAAATGAAGAATTTGCTTTTTTAATTGTCTCCGGTGGTGTGAATTCGTCATAGAACTCTCATCCGGTATCACCATAGAATTTACACTAATTTTAAAACGTTTTCTTTTATTTTGTATTTATATTTTATAATGAAAAAAAAAAATTCTGTCACGTCACTTTTTTTAATATTGTCTTGATTGTGTTCATTTTATATGTCTTGATTGTGTTCATTTTATATTTAATTGATTTTTTTAAAGTAACTTAGAGATATTGAATATTTGCGTGCGCTAAGTTATGTGGTAATACCACAAAAAATGGCTTTTGTCGCACTAAAAAACATGGACCAAGATAGTACGCTTGAGTAATAAAAATACATTTTTAAACGCAACTATTGGAACTGATTGTGAGACTGAGATTCATGGCTCGACTTACAATCAGCAGAGTAGAGTTGGTCTTATATCTAGACAATCGTTATTTTAATTAAAAATCTACAATCATGGAACTATAATAGACATGCCTACAAAATTCTAAGAAAATGAATCTTAAAAAGAGGACTTCAACTAAAATCAGTTAAATCTTAAAAGCAACTTTTCATGGAATTCCTAACTAGACCTAAGAATAATGTAAGGGTTCAGTGAACTTTCACCGCGGAATCTTCACCATGGGAACATTCACCGCTGAGAAGTTTCACCTGTAACAATTCATTTCCCTATATTTTCGTTTCATTATTTTTTTAATTAGATGCGGTGAAATTGCCGAACGGTAAAACGAGCGTGGTGAAACTTCGAAGAGGTGAAACTGCTCAGCGGTTAAATTTCTTGCGGTGAAAGTTGCTACGGTAAAGATTTAGCGGTGAAACGAATACGGTAAACGTACCGGATATATATTATCTATTGTATATTGTATTGTATTATCATATCTATTGTAAGTATCCCAGGAATCCATGATATAGAAGATTCTGAATTTTCTAGGCGAATAAAAAATGAAAAAGTCTAGGGCATAGGAATATCACCATTAATTATATATATATATATATATATATATATATATATATATATATATATATATATATATATATATATATATATATATATATATATATATATATATAGGTTAAAAATCAGTATCTGACATATAGCATTTCTATGGCATAAATATTTACTTAATAATGTTTATGCCTAAAACGTGGACCGAAAACTTTAATTGAAAGGGGTGCACACGTCCACCAAAATTAATGTTAACATTAAAAAAAATGGAAATATAATTTGTCATTGTGAAATTGTCCATTTAACAATAAATAAATATGAAAGTGTCAAAGGAGAACATTTAAAAAATTGGTTTTCAATTCTTAGGACATTTATGACCACTTGCACATTCCAATAATTGTTGCCATAAACAAAAAGTCCAGAACAAATTTCACAATGATAAGATTATTACCAATATTTTTATATTCAACAATGAATTCATTAATATTATATTTTTATTACTCATGTGGGATAAGTACTATCTTGACACCCGTTTTTTTAGTGCGACAAATGACCGTTTTTGGCTGTATTACCACATAACTTGGGTAACGCACGCAAATATTCAATAAAAATCGCTAAGTTACCTTAAAAAAACAATTGAATAAACACAAAAAAGTGACAGAAATTTTTTTCATTACAAAATAATAATTCAAATTAAAGAAAACGTTTTAAAATGAGTGTAAATTCTATAGTGATACCGGAGACTGATGAGAATTCTTATGACGAATCCACACCACCGGAGACAATTAAAAAAGCAAATTTTTCATTTTTGAATATATTTTTTTATGGCCCCTTGATCCCAAACTTGTAAGATACGTCCAATGATCGCATAAGCAATAAAAAATATTATCTGCAACTCGTGCGGTATTGTCAATTGTCCACGAGAGCGAAATTGGGCACATTCGCTCTCGTGGACAATTGATAACTTACCGCCCTTACCTACACAATATACTACTGTATGTTTTTTCTAAGAAAAGAAACGAATATAACAGAATTTGTTTCTTGTTTTTTTTTCTTCTAATGCGGCTAGAAATTCGTTTCAGTTAAGGATGTCTGATATAAATTATGATTTTATAAAAGAGTTTTTGCCAAATATTCCAATATTATTATTATATTTCTCTTCTTCTCTGTAGAGTCCATGAACGTTTGTAAAGTACAATCAAACTAGCTCTTTGTCTAGAGAGCCAAAAAATCAATAAAAAAGCTAACTCCTTAAGATTTCTCTTAAACCTTAAGATTTTCCAGTTTTACAGAAAAATCAACTAAAAAAAAACTTTGGGAATTGTTGAATTAAACAAACTTGTTTTATATACAGTAAGTATAAAACGTATTTGTACACCTGAGTCTGTTATGAGGAATTGTCCTAGAGTGAGTTAATAAATAAGCCACCTGAGTTATGGACAACATTATTGTCAGCGATGAGAATAAATATAATATTTTTGGTTCAGATGGAAGACAAACAGTGTGGAGGAAGAAAAATGCAGAGCTAGATCGATAGAATATAAAAGCAACTGTGAAACATGGGCGAGGTTTGGTAACGGTGTGGGGCTGGCTGTATGAATTTATAGTGGAGGTCTTGAACCAGGCCTCCTATATGCGCCTTATAGAGGCGCCCTCTATCTGGCACAAAGCCTGCGCGGTCCGGGAAAAATTCCTCGGGGTACAGCGTATATGCATGCAGCTTACAAGCAGCTAGAGCCTACCGCACGGTATCGACTGAGGCGGCTTGCGTTATCTTGGGACTTTTTCCAATCGACCTACGACTAAAAGAAGTCGCGTTATATGGATCAGGGACAGAGGCTACACTAAAAGATCTTACCAGGATTGACGTTTCTCCAAATGTAATAGAACTGAATATGTTGCATATTGATATGTTTTGATACATATTGATATTAATATGTTGCATATTAAACACCCAGCGGAATTTATACCAGTAGATTACTTTAACGCATAACAACACTCCAAGCGTTTCAGTCTATACTGATGGTTCGAAATTTAAAGCTAGCATAGGAGCAGCATTTGTGGTATATATTGAATAGGTCGAGGTACGTTATGAGATTATGAGAGATTATTAGAGAAGTACTGTTCCATTTCCCATGCGGAACTCCTAGCCATCAACAGAGCACTATGGTACATTAGATCGGAGCATAGATCAATTCTTGAATGTACAATCCTCTCGGACAGTAGAGCCGCTCTCGATGCCATAAAATATATGACACGGCTGGTTTTGTCATATATTTTAAGGCATCGAGAGCTTCTTTTGGAGACATGGCAGCTTGCACATGAAATCCGACAAAGGGCTAATCTCAGTTTGCACGGGGTTAAGACTCACGTAGGTCACAGAGGAAACGAATGAGCGGCTTATCTTGCAAGGCAGGCTTCAGGAACACAGAATCTTCTTCTTCCTAGCGTTGTCGCGTTGGTGCATGGTCCTCTTTCTTGGTCAATGACCGCCATTTTGCACGGTTTTGTGAGTCATTTGGTTTTAGACCCATGATCTTTAGGTTACTATTTATCGCCTCCTGTCATCGCTGCTTCGGTATTCCTCTGGGACGTGGGCCTTCAATCTCAAAATGGAGGGCAGAGTACCAGCAGCTGCTCGCAATAAGGGAGATACCCATTCCCCAACGAAGCATTCTCATTTCCATGGCTATAGATGACGTTCAGAAATCTTGTCAGATGGTCGACATACGATATAGCGTAACAAGCCGTATCGCTGTCGGGTATATCTTTGATTTTAGGTGAAGTGGCATTTTCTTGTCGCAAAGTGCTCCCGTGATCACCGTCCACCGCATCCAGGTTGCATTTACTCTGGCTCCCACTTCATCACTGAAGCTACCATCACTCTGTAGACAAGACCCAAAGTACCTAGAGGAGTTGGTCTTGACTAGATTCTCTCCACCAACTTGAATGGTACCGTAACTTGGATTTAACTCGAGATATTCCTATATCTCAATCCTATATATTAGTCTTTTTCACGTTTAGATGTAGACCATACTGGGAGAAGCAGTTATTCTAGTCATCAACTTGACATTGGAGTTTCTCATGGGAGACATCTGCAACCATTACATCATCTGCATACAGAACGGTCCTAGGGACATTCTGTTGTAGATCACGAGTGATGGTGCCCATGATAAGAGCAAAGAGGGATGGTGATAGTGCTGAACCTTGGTGCACCCCGAAATTTATAGGAAAGTTATCTGAGGTGCCATTCTGTCACTCCACGGTCTCAAGGCACATTCCAAATTAACTTATGAGGAACACAATCAAAGGCCTTTTCGAGCTTGAGAAAGGCAATATGCAGTGGTTTCCTTTCACAATGCTTCTCCATGAGTAATCGTGGTGCAAATATGGCGTCAGTAGTTCCAGCTCTCTTGACAAATCCACACTGGTTGATGTTAATGATGGCAATGTCACATAGTTGATGATCAAGAGTTCTCTCAAAGTTCTTCATTGTATGTGAGAGAAGGTGTATTGGGCGATAGATAGAGCACCCTGTTGGGTCCCCTTTATTCTTGAAAATCGGTAACCCGATGCTTTGCACAGTAGGTATGTGGCCAGAGTCAATTATAGCGCTGAAAAAGGTAACGAGGCAATCAATTGCAGAGGCTTGCAGTTCTTGCAACTTCCTGCTTTTGAGGGCAATGGCAACTTCCTCTGCAGTGATTTTGGGGATAGGCCCTTCAATTGGGACACCTTCTGGAATTGATGGATGCAAAAACTCTATATTTGAGATCTCCTCAAAATGCTGATGCCAGCGTTTGAAAATCTCATGTTTGCTCTGTAATCTTTTATCTTCCTTGCTCTTTATGCACACATAGTATTCAATATGCCTTGTTGATTTTGCTCAGGTTTTGGTCAGGCGGTATATATTCTTTTCTCCTTCTTTGGTGTCCAATTTGAGGTAGAGATTGTTGTAGTGTTCTTGCTTCAGCAACGGCTTTCTTTGCCTCTCATTTAGCAGTAATGTAACTTTCTCTGTGCTTGTCTGTCTTTTGAGAAAGCCAGGTTTTGAATGCTGTCTTCTTATCATGGACCTTTTCTTGTACCTGAGCTGTCCACAGCCATGTCTGCTTGTCAATATGGCGACTTCCTTATTTTGTTGTACCCAATGTTTCTGCTACAACAGCAGTCACTGACTTACAGAAATTGGTCCATGTGATGTCAATATTGTTGGAGTCCATAGGAGGAAATCTGATACTGATAACCGATGCCGATTCTGGTCGTGTAGTTTCCACCACTTTATTTTTCTCTGGCCGCTTGTATATCCACCTATCCTGCGTTTGTTGTGGTGCAACACAGTCTGAAGGTATAACCTTCACATCCGAGACTGATTGGAAGCTGTAACGCCGTAACAATATGAAGTCAATCTGGCTTCTATAGTCACCGCTAGTGTACGTTATGAGATGACTAGTGCGCTTCTTAAAGAAGGTGTTGTCTATGATGAGACCTCAGGAACAGAGAATACCTGCGACGAAATAAACCAATTGCCATCACATGAAAAAAAGTACCTGGTCAGGCAAAAAAATGGGACTATCTGTTAAGATCCATAGAGAGTGGCAAGAGCAATGCTATAAGGCCACAACTGGACTTTGGACCAATAAAACTATTCCTACAATCAAGAAATGGAATAACATTGATATAAGACCCACACATCACATGGTTCTACCGATAACTGGCCATTGTAATTTTAACGCTAATCTACCTAGATTCACAACAACAAATCGAAATCAGCATGAGTAAGGCAGGATGTCCCTGGCCAAGGAGCGAGGAGGCGCTCACCATAATTGATAAAAATAGTGAATGGTGGCAGATATTTAATGCAAACTGCGCAAAATTAGAAAGACTAGATCATGACCTTTAGAGTTTAAGACTAAATTATAATTTAAATTGTAAACTATTATTGTAATCAATAACCAGCATAGTGTCCATCTGGACGGAGTGCAGGCCACAAGTTATGCTTATGAATAAACAAATAAGATGTATGAGCACCTGGAATCAACAAAATTAATTTCAATAAGGGCATCATGAACAACATGAAATACAAACGTTCCCAAGAAAAATTGTGTGTTTCATTACGGCAATGATCCTAACCACACTGCGAAAAACACGAATATGTGACTTCTGTATAACATACCCAAACTGCACACCCTACCTCAGTTGGAAGACTTGAACCCTATTAAAAATCTGTAAAGTTTTAAAGAAGAGAGAAATTTCCAGTAAACAAAGGCTCAAAACAGCACTGTAAAATACCACCATATCCCATGGAACGAGATACCACTATCTTTGATATCTAGTCATATCCATGCTAAAGTATCTTAATGCTGTTATAAATGCATATAACACTCTGACCTGCAACAAATAGTTTTTATACTAGGAAGCGCTCACTGTGGGATGAATTCGCTTGAAATAGGACTGCTACTAATTATGGCAAGTACAAAATTGTGAATAACAAAGTGAAAAGACTAATAACAGAGGCCAGAAGAAGGTATGAGAAAGACTTGGCGGTGGCTAACGACAAAAGTTTTTACTCCTATATTAATAGATCCCTAAAGTCCAAAGTGTCAGACTTTTCACTAAAAGACGGAACTACAGGTGAAATTGTCTACAACCAACACTTGGTGTCTGAAATGTTTGCACAGCAGTTTGACGATGTATTTAACAAGGAATCAAACGGAGTCCTGCCGGCCCTTTCAGCGAATACTCGAAATCCTAACTCCCTGGACACAATTGATTTCACAGAAGAAAAGGTTCAAGATGCAATTGCCTCACTAAAGAACAACAAATCACCCGGTATCGACGGCATACGCCCATCTTTAAAAAATTAGACGGTTACCAACCCCAAAATTACCGACCCAGTAGTGTGGCATCGACCCTGTCAGAATGCATGGAGAAGAACATTATAACAGAGCTAACTAACTTCCTTCTCCAAAACAACATCATTCCAATTAAACAGCACGGTTTCCTACCCAAACGGTCAATTGACACCAAACTTCTCTCCTGCCTCAATGATCATCATCTTCATGACCAGGTCGTCCTGTCGACACTATCTACTTGGACTTCGAGAAGACATTCGACAAAGTCCGTTGGTCCGCTCCCTTTTCTTGGTCAATGGCCGCCATTTTGCACGGTATTGTGCGGCATTTGGTTTTAGACCCACGATCTTTAGGTCACTATTTATCGTGTCCTTTGATCGCTGCTTCGGTCTTTCTCTGGGACGTTGGCCTTCAATCTCAAAATGGAGGGCAGAGTTGACAACAGTACCAGGAGCTGCTCGCAATAAGGGAGATACCCATTCTGTGACCTCCTTCCACCGCATCCAGGTTGCATTTACTCTGGCTCTTACTTCATCACAGAAGCTGCCATCACTCTGTAGACGAGAGCCTAGGTACCTAGAGGAGTTGGTATGGACTAGATTTTCTCCACCGACTTGAATGGTACCGTCACTTGGATTTAACTCCAGATATTCCGTCTTTTTCACGTTTAGATGTTTAGACCATACTGGGAGAGGTGGTTATTCCAGTCATCAACTTGACGTTGGAGTTTCTCACAGGAGACATCTGCAACCATTACATCATACAGTATACAGAAGGGTCCAAGGGACATTCCGTTGTAGATCACGAGTGATGGTGCCCATGACAAGAACAAAGAGGGATGGTGACAGTGCTGAACCTTAGTGGACCCCAAAATTTACAGGAAAGTTATCTGAGGTGCCAACAGCACAATGTACTCTGCTACTGGTGTTTGTGTATAGCATCTTGATCACATTAACAAACGATTCTGGGACTCCATGGTCTCGGAGTGCATACCAAATTAACTTATGGGGAACACAATCAAAGGCCTTTTCGAGATCGAGGAAGGCAATATGCAGTGGTTTCCTTTCACGATGTTTCTCCATGAGTAATCGTGTTGCAAATATGGCGTCAGTAGTTCCAGCTCTCTTGACAAATCCACAATGGTTGATGTTATTGATGGTAATGTCATGTAGTTGATGATCAAGAGTTCTCTCAAAATTCTTCATTGTATGTGAGAGATGGTGTATTGGGCGATAGATAGAGCACTCTGTTGGGTCTCCTTTATTCTTGAAAATCGGTAACCCGATGCTTGTAGTCCAGTCAGTAGGGATGTGGCCAGAGTTGATTATAGCGTTGAAAAAGGTAACGAGCCAATCAATTGCAGAGGCTTGCAGTTCTTGCAACTACCATAAGTCTGCTGGAAGATTGTCTGGTCCAGGAGATCTCTGATTTGTCATGCTTTAGAGGGCAATGGCAACTTCCTCTGCAGCGACTTTATAGATAGGCCCTTCAATTGGCACACCTTCTGGGATTGGTGGATGTTCATAATAGAGCTAACTAACTTCCTTCTCTAAAACAACATCATTCCAATCAATCAGCATGGTTTCCTACCCAAATGGTCAATTGACACCAATCTTCTCTCCTGCCTCAATGATTAGACTAAGGCCTCATCTTCACGACTAAGGTCGTCCTGTCGACACCATCTACTTGGACTTCGAGAAGGCATTCGACAAAGTCCCTCTAAGACATCTGCTGCACAAGCTGGATCACTATGGAGTGAGGGGTTCCTTGCTGTGCTGGATAACTGGCTTTCTCTTCAAACTCAGATTTCAAGTCAGAGTTGGTGGATTGTTGTCAGATATCAGAGCAGTTAAGAGCGATGTGCCGCAGGGTTCCGTCATCGGCCCCCTGCTATTCCTGGTCTACATCAGCGACATGTCAGTCAACATCAAGTCAAATATCTGTTTGTTTGCAGACGACAAGAACTTATACCGCAACCCGTTGGAAAGTGCTGTAACACTTCAGGAAGATCTGCTTCAATCGAGAGGTGGACTGACATATGGCGCATATCTCTGAATGTGGCTAAGTGCACTGTACTGCACATTGGACCAAATAAACACAATATTATTTACACCCTATATGGTAGCCCACTCACTGTTGCAAAGCATCAACAAGTCCTGGGTGTTACAAGTGACCCATCACCTCAAATGGGAGTGCCACATTGCCAAACTTGTAAAAAGGGCAAATTCCTTGATTTACCTTATCCAAAGGGCTTTTAAAGACCACTCTGCGGGTACTATACCTCGCCTATCATCCCTATCCTATTTAGCTAAAAACATCCCTATTTTGCTAAAGACATTATGCAACTTGAACAAGTACAATGACATATCACCATAATCCCACCCGAACTGAGAGATTTTTCCCTATAAAGTTCGTTGAATCAAACTGGGTCTACTATCTCTGCAAGAGTGCCGCCAGAGAGTAGATCTTATTCAGGTTCACAAAATTCTGGGTGGCCACCACAATGTTTCACTCAATTTTGTTCACATCAGTGATGAAAATCATCTCAGGGGGAACAGTAGAAAACTTTTCAAAGAAAGATGTTCCAAGCTGTGTTGTAAAAACTTCCTTAACAACAGAGTAGTGTATAACTGGAATCAACTGGAGCAGGATACTATCGACTCGCCCTCACTGATCTCCTTCTAAAACCACCTAGATAGCAACCTACAGACCATAAATCGGGAACTAGTCCACTACCCATCATGGTAAAACCCGACTAGGAACACGACAGTCTCCTCGGTTTTAGTCTTCTGCTGTAATAATAAAATAATAATATACTAATGTCCAAATACTTTTTACACCCCTGAAAAAAAACTTATTAGTTCATCTTTAAATTTAGCAGGTATTATGAAATGTTGGTTCCTTTTTTACCCCTTTACCTCACTCAGTGGGGGCAAATCCTCAAGATAAACTTGAGTGTCCAAATATTTTTACATTCACTGTATCTACAATTGGTGAGAATTGCGGAAGTATGGAAAAATTACTACACCAAATTGTACCATGATAACCCCACAACATATGTGAAATCGGAGAACAGACAGTAAGAAATGGAGCCGAGTATTCTTAAGACTGAGGTAGAGAAAGCTATAAGGAAAGTTGGAGATAGAAAGGCAACAGGACAAGACAACATAAACTCTGAAACAATTAAAGGAATGGGAGAAGCAGGAATAGAGAGTATGCATACTATTTGCCAATGCATATGGACATCCGGGAAATGGCCAGAAGAGTGGGCAAAATCTCGGCTAATACCCATATACAAAAAAGGTTCCTCTGCAGACTGTGGTAACTATAGAACCCTAGCGCTGGTATCTCATGCCAGCAAGATTATGCTACACATACTTAATGACAGACTAAAATACATCCTGCTGCTAGAGATTGCAGACGAACAATCAGGATTTGTCCCGGGAAAGGGTACAATGGAGCAGATCTTAAACGTAGGGTAAATAATAGAAAAGGCCAGAGAATTCCAAGTGAAAGCATACCTGTGCTTCGTCGATTATTCTAAAGCATTTGATAATGTGAAGTGGCGCAAACTATGGCAAATACTACAGAAAATGGGAACACCACTGTATCTAATAAGATTAATCAGACAGCTCTACGAGACCAGTACTGCATGCTTCAGCAGAAGTGCGGTAAGGATGCATATTGTCGCCAATACTATTTAACATTTACACAGAAAACATTATGCGAAAGGTACTAGAAGATTGGAACGGATTGATCCCTGTTGGAGGCAAATGGAAAACGAATTTGAGATATGCAGATGATACTGTGAGGTGGGCTTTGGAGGAAGCCTAAATGGAGGCTATAATGGCCAGACTCACCGAAGAGAGTAGCTCATATGGACTGGAGATTAATAGAGCCAAAACAAAGATCATGATAATAGACAGACAAAATGAAAACCTGCCATAAGGCGACAGCGTGGCTGAATTTCCAGTGGTGGAAGGATTTGATTATCTAGGATCAGTTGTTACCAACAAAGGTGGATCAGAGGAAAAAATCCACAAACAAATAGTGATTGCCAGAACGTCTATGGCAAAACTGGTGAAAATTTGAAGAGATCAAGCCACATTACCAAAAACACAAAACTTTGGCTGATACATAGCCTGGTCTTCTCCATTGCAAGTTACGCCTATGAAACGTGGACTATTCGGACCTCAGACCAAGGCAGAATAGAAGCGTTTGAAATGTGGTGCTATATAAAAATGCTGCAAATACCATGGACAGCCCGCCGCACAAACGACTCTATTATTCAACAACTCGGTATAAAGACCAGACTATACCAGACAATAAACCAACAGTATTTGGGACACTTGGGTCATGTGGCAAGGAGGTTCGACAATATTGAACGACTCATAGTAGAAGGCAAAGTCCAAGGCCGCCGCCCAAGAGGAAGATCGCCGACACGATGGATAAAACGGACAAAAAACCTGACAGGACAAGGGATGCAGGAAGTAATGAGATCTGCCCAAGATAGAGAGCGCTGGCGAGGAGTAATTGTGAGCATAGCAAATTGATGTCACCACACCCTGCACAGGGTTATGGACTTAAGAGAGACAATTGTTGACAATACCGTTTTGAATATGGTAGCATTAATCAAACCATTTGTTTATAAAAACTATTTTACAAGATTCAAATTGTCTAAGCAACTGTACCCATTTTAAACAAAGACTATGATTTTATTTTACATAGCCTCTTATTACATCAGTTTATTTGGATCACTCAGTATAAACTTTTAAGCACATAATGAAAACTAGTTATTAATAACACCTTAACCCTTTTAGTGCCAGGAGAAAAAGGTGCTTATGTGAAGATAACCAGCCAAATAGTGAAGTACAAGGAGCTACAAGGTGCGTGCCGATATATCAGCTCTGGTACTTTTCACCAGTGCAGTGAGGGCCGATAAATTGGCCTCCAGCACTAAAAGAGTTAAAGATTGTATAGTATTCCATGATTTCATAATAAGTATGCTTTTAATCTACGTGCTAAACAAGACCAGTGGTTAAGGTCTTGTATTTTACTTAACCCATATTGAGAATACAATTCACAACTGACCTACATGCAACAACTATTAATATATTATATACATACATCATATAAGTCTTTGTCTTCAATCTGCAGTATACAACTAACTTCTCCATCTTCGACGATGCATTTTAACCACACAGTGGTCATTGCATCTAAGGAAAAGTGGCTGATAATTTGCAATATAGTAACAGATAGCGGCAAGTTTACTAACTTTACATTATAACTTCCTTCATTATTTCCATTTTGCAAATTTTGAGGGAATTCCTGAAAGACCAATAATTAATAACAAACTAATTCACAACACCTTAAATTGTATTGTAACTACCTGTGAGAAGGAAACTTTCTGTATCTTACTATGTCTTGAATGTTCCTTGGGTTTCTTTCTTTTATTTGACGCTTGCATTTTCAACTGTGATTTAATAAAACGTTTTCAGTATATAAACTAATATATATTTTATTGTCATTAGGGCCTCGGGTAGTCTTGAACCTACAAAAATGACAACGCGTACAACACGCGCTTTTCCGACTGTTGTTTTGATGGTTCGCAACCAAGAACTCATTCATCTACTTACGCAATCATACCAACTCATAAAATCTAAAACATATTTATTTTTTAAATGCCGCTATTTCTTATTGTCGGCTTAATTTATTACACTATCAATGTTTATTAAATTTAATTAAATATAAATCGTTACGATTAAATAATGAAGGCATTATATGCGAGTTTAAGATTTTTTCAAAGTATGTTTCTTACTTATATTTTCGGTTATTTCTATACTTCATTACCCAAGTTTTTATCGCCTACACCAGGGGTGGACAAATGTGGCTCTCACAATCAGAGCTGCTGCAGCCTTCGTTGAGTCATGTGTGGCTTCCAATGGAAATTTGAATCCGTTTTTTTTTTTAATTCTTTCAGAACTTTTTTCACGAATCTTGTTTAAATCGAGTAACAATAAGTGCAGTGGTAGGTGTAGTCTTCTTTAATCGCTTCGGTTGCGTCAATCGATTTTTCTAGCTTATGCCTATATTGACAATGGAAATACGTTGCAGTTGTTCCAGTTGTAAACTACTTAGTAAACAGTGGTAAGAAATTTGCGTTGTTATTACGAAATCGGTCATCCCCACTTTAACTCAATATTCAATATATATATATATATATATATATATATATATATATATATATATATATATATATATATATATATATATATATATATATATATATATATATGTATATATATTATTATTATTATTACATCATTTTTGCCCATATGGACAGTGTTTGAACTTAAATAACTCATGATGACACAAGTTTCACTTCTTTCCCTTCTTTTTCTTCTCTTCCCAAAATCTCTTCATCCTTTGACTGTGCTCCTGTTTCCTTTGTTCTGTCCACAATGTTCCTATCTTCCTTTCACTTACTAAAAATTTGGTATTCTTAATTTTGCTTCTGAATTTTTTCCTGTCTTCTATCATTTGTTGATTGATCCTCAATTGCTTTAAGTCATCTTCTATTTCATGAAACCAATTTGTTTTCCTACTTGAACTGTTTACTACATCAAAGATTTTTTTTGTAAGTCGTTTATTGTTCATTCTCTGTATGTGCCCATAGAAAGTTAGTCTTCGTTTTCTAATGATATTTGTAAGTCTGTCTGTGTGTTCATATAGCTCTTTGGTAGGTCTTTTCATCCATATCCCATCTCTGTGTACTGCTCCAAATATTTTTCTAAGAATTTTGCGTTCAATTTTTTCTGTTTCTATGATGCCAGATGCTCCAATTGTGGTCGTTTCTGATGCATACAATGCTTCAGGCAATACAACTGTTTTGTAATGTCTGAGTTTGGCCTGCCTTGATATGCTTTTCTTATTATAATGTGACCATGTAAGTTTATATGCTTTCTGGAGTTTTTCCGTTCGTTTAATGTTAGACATTTTGTTTGATCCTCCTATTTGTATATATTCCCCTAAGTATTTAAATTTTTCTACTCTTTGTATAGATCCATAAGTCGTATGTATGGTATGTACATTGTTGGTATGTCGTTCCATGTATTCGGTCTTCTCATACGATATCTGTAAACCGGTTTTAGCGGCTATTTCATGTAATCGCTCCAGTGCTTTCTTTGCCTCCTGTGTATTATTGCTGGTTATGGCAACGTCATCTGCAAATGCCAAGCATTTAATGATTGTTTTTGTTTCGCGTGTTCTTCCTAGCTGTATGCCTTTCACTTGTTTCTCCCACTGCTTAATAATTTTGTCTAAGACCATGTTGAACAAAATTGGTGAGAGGCCGTCTCCTTGTCTGACACCTGTGCGTATCTGAAAGGGTTCTGAGATTTCAGCCATGAACTTAATCTTTGTGGTGGTGTCCGTGAGCGTTAGTTGTATTAGTGTTCTGTTTTTTTTGTCAATGCCATATTCTTCCAGTACTGCAAAGAGCGTTTGTCTATCAATGCTGTCGTACGCTTTTTTAAAGTCCACAAAGGTAACTACATTGTAATTTGTCTGTCTGACTTTCAATATTGTTCTTAGGTTCCAAATTCGATGCATGATCTCCCTTTCCTAAAGCCAGCCTGGTACTCACCTATTTGATGATCTGCTTGTGGTTCTAGTCTGTTCAATAACACTTTCGAGAATATTTTGTAAGTGACTGGCACTAGTGAAATACCTCTGTAATTATTTGGATCTGACTTATCACCCTTTTTATGTAATGGGTGGATCAAGGCACATTTCCATTCTTCTGGAATTTTTTCTGTGATCCAAATGTCTGTAATGATCTTATAAATTGTTTTTAAGATGTCTTTATCTTGAAGCTTCCACACTTCAGCAATAATGCCATCTTCTCCTGCCGCTCTGTTATTTTTCATTTGTTGTATGATCATAGAGGAGATCATACAACAAATGAAAAATAACAGAAAATAACTCCTCTATTGTAGGTGGAGTAGAATCAGGATTGGATGTGGTTTTTTGGAAGGCTATTTTTTCCTTGGGTTCTTTACAATTAAGAAGAGTACTAAAGTATTGTTTCAGAATTTTACAGTTTTCTTTAGTGTTCGTTTCCAAGGATCCATCTGTTCTTCTAAAACAGAGGCTAGGAGGTTGATAACCCTTAATATTTTCTTTGAATATTCTGTAAAAATTTCTTGTATTATTTCTCTTAAAATCTTCTTCAATTTCTTTTAGCCTGTTGTTGTCGTGTGCTCGTTTTTCTCTTCTAATTTCCTTTGATGATTTTTTCTGAACTTCGTGAAATTCCTTCCATGTTTCGGATGTTCTGTTACTACTGAACTTCATCCACGCCTGTGTTCTTTTCTCAATGGCTTGATCACAAGTTGCGTTCCACCACCTATGTTTCCTTTTTCTGGGAGGTTGCGCCCAACGCATTGCCTTCTGAACTGAGGTCGCAAGATCTGTCCAAGTGTCTGTTGGATGACTATTAATTTCTTCAATGATTTTGTCTTTGTTTATCCGCAAATATTCTGGATCAGGTTTGACTATTTTGACTCGAAGAACCCTTTACGCGTTCTGACATTTAAAATTTCCTGCGTATTTTTGTTAAAAATGGCCACATGATCAATCTGGAATTCTCCCCATACGGTGTTAGGTGCTTTCCATGTTGTAAGTTTTCGTCTTAGCTTTAGATATTGTGTCGACATAATTTTGAGATTAAAATTTTGACAATATTTTATGAGGTGCTCTCCATTTTTGTTTGTGCGATAGTGAGCTGAATAAGGGCCTGTGATTTGTCTGTATTTTCTCTCCTTACCTAATTGCGCATTAAAGTCTCCCATTAAAATTTTAACATGCCTTTCTGGTATGCTGTTGGTTACTTCTTCCATGTCTTCCTAGAAGTCTTGAACTTCTTGTGGTTTCTTTCTGTTATGCTCATTTGTAGGTGCGTGTGCATTGGTAATTGTGTAACCTTTATTGCCTGATTTGAAGGAGAGTGTGCAGATCCTTTCTGATATTGAATTAGAGTCAACAATGGTATCCACGACTGATTTGTGTACTCCAAATCCCGTCCCAAACAATGATGGTGTACCTCTTCTGACAGCAGGTTTACCTTTATAAATCCGATAATTTTCCGTGTTGAAATGATTTTCGTCTTGAAAACGTGTCTCCTGAATCGCAAGAATTTTTATTTGAAATTTTTAACATATCTGTAAGTTGTTTTAGTTTTCCAAGTTTGAAGAGAGTATTCACATTAAGAGTGCCAATGTAGTGCTTGCGTAGAGATTTTGAGAAGCTCCGACTCTTCTCCTCATGATGTTCCTGGTCCCCCAGAATCCGATGACCAGGAAAGTCCAGCACGGTGACTGGGGCCTGGGGTAGCAGATTTTCCTTTTGTTCCATCATGATTACTTTAAGTTGAAAGTGGTTGTGGTGATCTTTAAGAAAGATCACGATGATTACAACTAAGATATTGAGCCTTAGAAGTTGCCTCTTGATGTTTTCTAGCTAAGAGCAGGCATTTCCTCCTACTCTAAATATATAGGTTTGAGTTTGCGTTCGCGTCTGTTGTTTCACACCGTAAAAGAGGATTTAGGTCGAAAAAGGAGGGAGAGCAAAAAACTACGTTTATGTCACTTTGACATTAAAAAACAAACTAATATATATATATATATATATATATATATATATATATATATATATATATATATATGTCAATATATATATATATATATATATATATATATATATATATATACACGGGCGTAGTCAGGGTTTAGTTTCGGGGGGGGTTTACCCCTCCCCCCCCCCTCGAGAAACTAAACCCTGAGTACGACCGTGTAAGAAAATGAGAATGAAATAACTCAGAACATTGAATATTCTTGCCAAAATTCAATTTTATAAGACGTCGCAAACTTTAATGTTTATTTGATGTGGAACCAAAATAACGAGTTCATGTTTAAACTTATTTTGTTCGGTATGAATGAACATTTGAAGGTTTCCCCTTTTTCAAAAAAGACAAAATTGCAGTTTAAAAACACAAAATTCAGATTTGAAAATTTTGCTTCTAAATTGAAAATTTTGCTTCAGATTTCAAAATTTAGCTCCTAAATTGAACATTTTGCGTGTAAATTTTAAATTTTGCTTGTAAATTTTAAATGTTGCTTATAAACGACATTTTGCTTCTAAATTTGAAAATCTTGGTCCTAAATTTTGTTTCAGATTTGAAAATTTTGTTTCTAAATTTTGTTTCAGATTTTAAAATTTTGCTTCTAAACTTAACATTTTGCATCTAAATTGAAAATTTTTCTTCTAAATTTTGGTTCAGATTTGAAAATTTAGCTTCTAAATTGAACAGTTTGCTTCTAAATTGAAAATTTTGCTCCTAAATGGGGGTTGAAGGGGGGTTAAGCACTAACTAGTAGCTAGATTAGTTAACTAAAGATCCACAAAAATGTTTAATTTTCCTACCAACTGCTTTAACTGAGATATCGTGTAAAAAGCAAAAAATCTCAAAAACAAAGATATCAAAGTTTTAACGTCTTATTTTAACAGCTTAGTAACTAATTGCGCTAGAATGTTCTAGTTTCCTCTAGTTAGTAACTGAATTAGTTAGCTTAACATCCAAACGGTTTAATTTTCCTAGCTAGCGCAATAACTCAGATATCAACTAATAAGTACAAAATCATAAAAACAAAGATATTAAAGTTTGAACGTCAACAGCTTAGTAACTAATTGCGCTAGAATGTTATAGTTTCCGCTAGTTAGTAGCTCAATTGGTTAGCTTAACATCCACAACGTTTAATTTTCCTAGCTGGTGCAGTATCTCAGATATCAACTAATAAGTACAAAATCTCAAAAACAATGATATTAAAGTTTGAACATCAATAATTTAGTAACTAACTAAGCTAGAATCTTCTAGTTTTCACGAAATAGTAGCTAAATTAGTTAAATAAACGTCTTCAAAGTTTAGTTTTCCTACCTAGTGCACTAACGGAGATATCGTCCAAAATCGTAAAAAATCTCAAAAACAAAGATAGTTTAATATTCCAATTTGGTTTGTTAACCAAGTTAATTAAGCAAAAGCCAAAAGTAATTATTTCTCTTGGAATAATAAATTCGAAATGTTCTCTGTAAAAGTACAAATGTTGGTTAAATGGGCCTAGCCAGGGTTTAAGTTTAGTTTTAGAGAGGGGGGTGGTAGTTTGAAGAAAACATAATAACAAAAATGCGCCAATTTACTTTCTAAGAGTGACACATAAGATCCATAAACTCCACATTTACCATGCTCTCTGTAGAGAGTTGTCTCTCCATTATTTCAATATAATATTTAAGGGATTTGTTTAATATTTAGGATATTTTGGGGGTGAACCCCCAAAACCCCCCCTTGGCTACGCCCATGTACGTATATATATATATATATATATATATATATATATGTATATATATATATATAATATATATATATATATATATATATATATACAGGGGTGGGCTGGAGCCGGCTCGGTTCGGCTCGCGCGAGCCGGTTGCTAAAATTTTTGAAACTCGGCGAGGCGCTTGTTAAATTACCCCTAAAACCAAGAATGATAATTTTGGTGTCTACGAAAAAAAAGTTCGAAATTTAATTTCATCAAATGAGTTCAAATGCATACCATACCATCGATTACAATAATAAATTTGTAGTTCTTCCCAGAGAGCAATTATTAGATAGTGTGGCAAAGAATATGAAAGCAAGACTTTTATCGGCTAATCATGTAAATATGGATGAGGATAAGAATAAGGATAACACTGATAACTATGAAAAATTTGTGCAGCTCTTTGAGATTTTAGATCCATCTAACTTGGTCATTAGATAAAATTATGTCACCATGGCTAGAAGGTGAAGAATTGGTTAGAAAATTATGTGAAATTTTAGTTTCAAGTAGATGTTAATGATTTTCGTGATTTTATAGACGTAAACATACAACTGAAAAATGTTTAGTTACCTAATTCAATTTTAAGGGCTAAAAAAATAGCAAGCACAATTGCTATTAGCGGTTCAGAAGCTAAGAGAGGTTTTAGCCGTATTAATTTTATTGCATCAAAATTAAAAACCAGCTTTACTGTGGAACATATATCCAATCTACTGACAATATATTTATTGGGACCAATAGCAAATTTCGATGCCATTCCTTTTGTTACATCTTGGATGAACCAGAATCACAGGTTAGCAACAGGAACAAGGGTAAGGAAAGGCACAATAATGATGTTTTTGCGAATGCAGAAGACATATGGACTCTACATTAATTAATTCATATACATAGCGTAGTATGTTAAATTTGGAATTTATCAGTTTCTTTATACTGTACAAAAATAAATGAAGAACAATGTACTCATTAATCGTTTTTTTTTCTTCGAAATAATAGCGAGCCGGTTGTTCAAAATTTGGCAGCCCATCCCTGTATAATATATATATATATATATATATATATATATATATATATATATATATATATATATATTATAACAAACACAGACAAAGTTTCAGGGCTGATTCTATGATCCAAAATAAGCATAAAACTGTTAATAAAAAAAAAAGTTTAGTTTGCGAGATACTCGACAAAAAAACGGAAAAACAATTCCGTTAAAGAAAAACGGACAATAATACACAACACATAATGTGAAGCGATTGAATTGTACCAAAAAATAGTCGTTGTTTCTTTCCCGTTGCGATAAAACCCAAAAAAATATCAATTTACACATCTTCTTCTTCTTATTTTAGGCAGCATCGCCTGTATTATCCTGACGCTTCTCCGGTGACATAGAAGTCCAACTGTCTTTTCACGTTTTGGGAGGTCGGCCCGTTGTTCTTCTGCCTGTTGGTTTGCCGTCTCTGACGCAGGAGCCAATCAGTGTTTTGCAGCCAACTGGTCTAAAGGGAGTAATTTAAAAAAAATCATAACAACAAAACAACAAACATTTAGAAGAAATGGCTTGATGCTGACACCTACTTTTTAAACTAATATCCAGTCGATGCACATCTTTGGAAAAATGGTAAAATAAAGAAGTAAAATGTTTGAATATCGGCAATTTTTAACAAAAAAAATGTAGAAGCGAAAAATTCTTGAGGGTAGGGTAATTACCCAATTACCCCCCAACCCCTTGAAACTGCGTCTGCTCTGACGATTTTCGCAATTCTGTGCTCATCCATACTCGCGACATATTCGTTCCTCATTCTTCTTCTTTTCCGAGCCCAGCGCATAAAGTCCTTTATTGACATTCCTTTACGATTTCGGTGTTTCGTTTTCGATCCCCAAGTGTGTGTTCACTGATGGCTCTTAGCGTTCGAATCTCTGTTGTTCTGAGAGCGTGTTTGGTAATTGACGTGTCCGCTAGGGTTTCTGCCGCATACGTTAAGATGGGACGTATGCAAGCCTTGTAGATCCGAGTTTTGCTGGGTATTGATAGCATGTTGTTCTTTAATGTCACGAAGGGTCTAAAGCAAGGGTGCTGTCTTTCTCCTACCCTGTTCAAAATATACCTACATCCAAGAAGCACTGTGCAAGTGGAGACAGAAATACTCAGGAATGGGTATAAAAATCAATGATCACTTTTTGACGACGCTGTTCTTAGCAGATGACCAGGTAATAATAGCTGGCTGCGAAGAAGATGCAGATTACATGCTTAGGAAACTGCATGAAGAGTACGAAAAATGGGTTATGTGCATGAACATGACAAAACGGAGTATATGCGAGTAGGAGAGGGGGACCAAGATCAAGATTTTGAATTGCGAAAAATTAAAAAGTGCGAAGAATATAAATATTTGGGAAGCCTAATCTCGAACAAAGGATCTTCAGAACGTGACATAAAACACAAAGCGCAACAGGGCCAGAGAACGATACATATCCTCAATGCATTACTTTGGTCCAACCAAATTACTTTAAGAACTAAGATGACAATAATAATGAATACACAGCAGTTGCAGAACCTATCCTAACGCGTATGTGACAGAATGCTGGCAAATGACAGGAAAGACAAAAAGAAAGATAGAATGTGTGGAGATGGACTAAATAAGAAGAGCCTGTCGCATATCAAGGAGAGAGCACATTCCAAATAATGAAATCAGACGGAGAACAAATAGAATTCATAAAACCTCAGAAAGAATAGAAACTCGACAGTTAATATGGTATGGGCACGTGCAACGCATGAACGAGAAGAGATAGCCCAAACGTGCTTTAGAATACATCCCATAAAACAAGAGAAAACGTGGAAGACCAGCAACTACTTGGATAAGCGGGATTGTGCAAACGATGAGAGATAGAGCAATCCAGGAAGATTTATGGAGAGACAAGAGAGTTTGGCGATCGAAATGCGGGATGCGGCTGAAGCTGTAGGACCCCCGCTTATAGATAGATAGGTATCCTGCTGCAATTTCCTTGGTCTTACTGATGATCTGATCCATGATTGTGTTAAAAAGTATCGGGCTAAGACTGTCATGGCTCGTTTTGATTGACTTTGTTTGTTTTTTAGTTGTATCTTTGTTGAGTTTCCAGTGTTTAGTAACTTTATTATTCTTTTATTATTACTTTTTTGTTTTGTACGCCTTTTTCTTTTAGAGGGTTGATGACGTCGGCTAGCTTTTTTACTCTGTCAAACGCTTGTGTCAGGTATAAGAAGAAGAAGGGGTGTATTAAATCCGAGGCCCTTTTCAATTAGTTGTTGTATTATGGAGATCGCGTCTGTTGTGTATCTGTTTGTCCTAAAGCCTTGCTATTCTCCATTTAGGGTTATGGTTTCATGCAGAATCTCCCCGCTAGTATGCTGGTGAATATTTTCATGATGTTGTTTAATGTAGTGATGCCTCTATAGTTTCACGGATCCTCTTTACTTCCTTTTTTATACATAGTGATCGTGATGCTTGTTTTCCAGGCATTTGGGACAGCTTCGTATTTGATGATTTTATTAAATAGTTTCCCTAATACTTGATGAGTTCATTGCCGATACCCTCTTCGGCCGTTGTTTTACGATTTTTCAGCCTTTTCACAGCTCGTGTTATTCGGTCTTCGTCAATTTCTAAGTGTGAGTCATTGGTTTCAGATGACTCTGGCTGTTCGTTGATATCGTGTTCACGGTATAGTTGCTTAAAGTGTTCCATCCATTTACTTTCACTGATGTAAGTAATAGTAGTGTGTTCGTTAATGTCTCTTTCCATTGATCTTATCGTCTTCCAAATACTTTTTTGTCCTCCATAGATCTCTCCATTTCGCTACTGAATTTCTCCCAATTTTTTTTCTTGATATTATGTATTGTGTTGTTTCAGTTGTTTGTAGTGCCGGATCATCTCTGGTGACGGGTTGTTTCGAAATTGTTTGTACGCCGTCCTCTTTTCGGCAGCTACTGTTTTGACTTCTGGAGCGAACCATGGTTTGTCTTGTTTACAATGTGTCGTTCTCACTATTCTGATGCCCACGGCTTCTGCGGCTGCCTTATTGATGTTGGTTAGGACTTTTCCCCATGCATCTTCGACTGAGAGATTGCTTGTAATTGGTTGATCGTTTATGTGTTCTTTTATGCGTTTCTGGTATAGCTACTGTGTGTTGTGGTTCTCAATTCGATGCTAAATTTATGTTTTGGTTCACATGGTTCTTCTTTCTTTTTGATAGGATATATTTTGGTCTTGCAGAGTATTAGTTTGTGGTCTCAATTTACGTTTGCTGAGGTCAGGCTCCTTACATCCTCAATGATTTCTGGTGGTATCCAGTATGTGGTGGTATCCACGTGTACAATTTACACATGCTTTACGAAAATTATATGTCCACATTAGTTTGTTGAAAATTGTTTATTGTGTTCATAGTTCTACCCAATAGTATTTCAAAAATTTATTCTTTTGTGGAACTAACAGATATGCATTTAGCTTATGGTTCTGCTAACTACAACGGCCGATCAGCTGCAAGGATTTATGGAGAACGTTTTCTAAATAGGCAGCAGCCTCATCATACAACTTTTGCAGCAATTCACCGACGTCTTATGACAGATACAGGACGTGATGGAACGGTTCGTACTGTGGCATTAGAGAAAAATGTCTTGGATGCCGTAGCCAATAATCCGAGCACAATGTTTCAAACTGTAACACACGAACGTGGAATTAGTGCTTCAACAGTGTGGCTAGTTTGTTGCAAACAGCTTTTATACCTTTTTAGTAATCACAAAGTCCAGGCACTGAATTCTAATGACTTTGCTCCACGAGTACAGTCTTGCAGTTGGTTCTTGAACAGCACACAACAGAATGAACGGTTTCCAGAGTTGATACTTTTACCGATGTGGCTGCGTTTACAAGGGAAGGAATGTTCGATAGTCATAACATGCACTTGTCGGCTGAAGAAAATCCTCACGCAATACATGGTAGAGGTTATCAACACCGATTTTCAACACTTCGGCGAAATTTTGAACACTTTTTGTAAGTTATACATAGTCCCCTGTATACTCAATTAAAAATTGCGGACCATATTTGTAATTCAGATATTTGTCTCTGTTGGGAACAGAGACAGAGACACTTAAGTACTTGCTGGTCTCATCTGGTCTGGTACAGTCTTAGAATAAGCTACCGTCGTATAATTCACCCAATTTAAGCTGGGTCTGGTTAGTATGGAGGATGACGTAGAAGCTCCAATTCCAATTGCTGTAATTTTTATACAGTCATATGTGCAGTGTGGGGTCTAGCGTTATCATGCATTTGTTATGCAATTGGAATTGGAGCTTTTCATCATCCTACTCACCAGACCTAGCCCCCACTGACTACCACTTCTTCCGCAATCTGGACAATTTTTTAATTGGAAAACAATTTAACTCCGACAATTCTGTAAAATTCTCGTCCGCCGGGGTTTTATACCACCGGCTTGAACAACCTGCCGCTTAAATGGCAGCAGTGTGTACATAGTATAGATGCACACTTCGATGAATAAAATAATTCCTGCTATTTGTAAAGCTAGTAAACAACTTTGACTTTTTTTCTACAAATTTCATACTTGACGTCCCAATATCACATCCTAATTATTATTATCATCACATATTTTAGGATGTGATATTGTGGTAACGTGTTGTTTTCATATAGCGTTGTAATGTCGATGTGATATTTTCGCCACGTCGTTTTATGAGGACACCGTTGGGGATAGATGAACTAATTGTAAGATCTCATTAGTGTTTATTGATTCTAAAATTCCACGTTCCTTATTACCCCCTTCACTACATAGCATATATCAAAGCGAAATACTTTAGCACAACTTTACTTCTATAATTTAATTTTGGATACTCGTGCTAGAATCAATTACTTAGAGAAAGCTGCTTGGCAGTCTAATTTAAATTTTTGGTACAATATATTGCTGCGAATCTTTGTATTCCACAATAAAGATCATAACGTTAAATTTTCGTAGCGCATTGTTATGTTGCCTTCATATTTTCCACGCATTGTTTAGTCGCGTATTGTTAGTTCATAGAACCTAAAATCCGAACGTCAACAATTCCCAAAACCTAATTTAGTTTTGGTTTCGCAATCTTCAATTTTCGAAAATTCTTCAGTTCAGCAAAGGTCTACCAAAACGTTACCTGTAGTTTTTCAAAAAATCAAGAAGGATTCAATAATTTTCCGACATTTTCTTTAGTTCCCCATCCATCATCAGTTTCCCAAGGTTTGATCCATAATCCACATAACGGTATTTCTGTAAATGTAGTAAAAATTAAATTTCCCTAAATCTGGTCCAAAATCGACAGTAAGTAACTTTATCCAGACTGTAAGTAAAGATTTTTCCTAAAATCAAGACAAATCTTTAATTTTCCACATGAATTTCCCATGAATTCGAAAAACTTCGAGAATCGGAAAACTGCCGACATCTTCAGTAGGCTTTTTTCGGGAAGATTTCCGGCTGGAGTGTGGTCCGGAAAACTTCGAATACAAGATAGGAAAAACAAACTGGAAGAAACAGACGGAAAAGGAAAGTTAAAATAAATTGGAAAGACTATTTATATTTTTATGAGTTATATACAAATTTACATTCAAAAATCGAAATATTAATTGAATTAGGAAAAAAATGAAAAATTATTTAAACCTTTAATGAATATTCTGCTCTCCTAAGTAGTCACTCCTACAATCTATATATAAGATAACAATAATTAATTTTTATTGTACTAAACGTATAGAGCTAATACGTATAGAGCGTAAGAGCTAGCGACCATTATAGGTCTTTCGGTTATTACAGAAGTTGAGGGGGAAAAATATATATAATACATGTAAATACAAACATAAAATAAATAAACATTAACAAATATTATAAATCATCAAGCTTTCTGGGAGATAGTCAGTTGTTCCGTTTTTTACATAGTTGGGTTTCTCTGATGTCTCTGTTTATGACGTGGTCTTTAAACTTTTGTCGTAGTATACCAAGTCTGTCGAGGATTGGATTGATTTTAGTTCTTTCGTAAGAAGTGTATTGGAGGGATTGTATAGAGAGTTGTTTGGATGATGAATTTTTTTGATAGTTCTCAGTGCGGATCTTTCGGCAATTTCGATGGTACGTCGAGTCGTTTTGTTCGTGTTCGTCCAAATAATGTGTCCATAGTCCAAGATCGGTCTGCAATTGGTCTTGTAAACTGTCGTCGCAGTCTTCGTGGAGATCCCCAGATTACGGAAGGTCAGTGAACGAAAATATTTTGATCTTTTCATCTTTTGATTATTTTGTGTTTGCGATCTTTTACATGAGTTTTAAATTTTAATGCTCCGTCAAATATGTAATGCCTTAATATTTGATTGTAGGTGTAGGGTTAACTATAGTAAATTAACCTTAATATATATGAGGAGAGTTAATAGAGATCCGGTGGATGGGTAAAAGGAGTAACATTTGGAGGGGTTAGGGCCTTGTCTCCATTTGTGGAACCAATTCCTTGTATAATTTGTAAGTGATTATAAGTTAATGATTGCATTTTCGTAGAGATTTGGCATGTGAAATGAGGACCGTGTCGCCGGCATATTCGAAAATATAGGGAAGGTTTACAAGATTGAGAGAGTTGAGGTCCCATTAAAGGTATGTCGTGATATGCATACGTATTCTTTCACTCAGGAAAGCCGTGAAATATCTGATAATAGTAACTAGCGTTTAATAAAGCGGACATTTTTAAATCTCGTCCGGAAATTGTACATAGAATATATGAACGTTTGCATATGAATTTGAATGTGTTGACATGAAATTTTGTTTTTTCTTTGTTTCCCATTAAGATTATTTTCAGCAACAAAATCTGAGAGGAAACATTTCCAAACAATGTTACCCCACTTTGGCGACTACTCAACAACATTTTTGCTTTTTTGTGCGAGAATTTGTCAAAAACAAGATTGCATTTAGTCCATTGAAATGGTTATTTTGTATAATAATAATAATCTATATTGCCATAAGTTGTAACAAAAGGCTATCAACCTTTCTGTCATATTTTGTTTATTAGTGCAATAACTTAATTTTAATATTTTTTTTAATTTGCTAATTCTGTGTATATTTATTAATAGTCTACTTAAAAGAAGAATAACAAATAGTCTAGAATTAGTTAAAACATGTTTAATATAAATACTACTATGTCTTTTTTTTTAGCCTGTTTTCGTCCACTCCTGAACATGGGCCTTTTCCAAACTTTTCCATATCGATCTTTCCTGGGCTATTTTCATCCAGTTTCCTCCCGCGGTGCATCCCGCCATCTTGCCTGAGGCCTGCCAACACTTCTCTTCGATCTTCGCGGCCTCCATTGTAATTGGATTTTTATTCACTTGATGTTGTCTCTCGCTATGTGACCCGCCCGTTGCCACTTAAGACGCACCATTCGCTCAACCACATCCTCAACCCCTGTTCTCCTTCTGATTTCTTCATTTCGAATTCTGTCCCTGAAGCTGATTACCAGCATCGCTCGCTCCTTCGCTCGCTGGTACCCCGCCAGCATTGAATGTTGCATGAATGTTGCAGCAATGTTACTTTCGCAACGTTAAACATTGCTGCAATATCCCCGCAACATTCCTACAACATTCCTATGTCGGTCTCTCTGCAACGTTCAGAAATGTTGTGGGAACGTTGCACGGAACATTGCAGGAACGTTGCGGGAATGTTGCGAACATTGCAGGAACGTTGCGGGAACATTACGAAGGTTGCGGGAACATTACGAACGTTGCGGGAACATTACGAACATTGCAGGAACGTTGCGAGAACATTACGAACATTGCATGAATGTTGCAGGAATATTGCAGGAATGTTATAGGAATATATTGAATATTGAAAAATAAAAAAATATATTTTTAGTTTTATTCTCTTTTATTCTTCTCTTTTATTTACAAATTTCACTTTCACTTTTAATATTTTTTTTAAATTCATGTACTGTTATTCTCATCAGAGGAAACTTCCGCATTTGCTTTTTTTGGCTCAACTCACTCTTGTTGGAGTTTGAATAAGTCATTTCTATCTTCTATATCTTTTTCTGACCATTTCTCTCCACCAAGTCTCTGTAAAATTGTAGGACAATATAAAATATAAGTAAAAATATCTGGCAAAAATATAAAAATGTTCACTTTTAAAGAAATAAACTTACTGCAGAGTAATTTCGCCATCATCAATTGGTTAAAACATCGTTTCTTATTCGAACGACCTTGCCAACTAAATTTTAAGGCAAGGTGTTTGTTGTACAAGTAGGTTATGTAAACGCGTTTAGGAGGGACTCAGCGTTCATACACTTCCTTTTCCTAATATGGGGTTTCAGGAATTGCAATATTTGCAATAAGGGCCATTCTGGACGAGTCGATGCTGCTGCCCCTGACCCATCCCATCAAGCTCAACAATCCACTTCTCTTTGACAAACCTCTCACGAAGCGTTTGCCACCTGGAGCTACATCCTTTCACTGTTGCTGAAATAAAGATAGAAAGGATATAGAAAAGTATGAACTGTAAATTTCGAATAAAAAGATGCAACATAACCTACCATTCATTGTTTCGGCCACATTCTTCCATGCGGTCTTTTTTTGAAACCTGCATGCCCCTTATCATATATTTGGGGATACGCCCGCACACACTCAACTGACAAAACGTCATTAATCGACATTTTGTAACTCTTAATTTATAAACAACTTTTGTAGTTAAAGTTAAAGTGAATGTAACAACACAATGGAAAATGCCACTCTTGAATTCGAGTGCATGCGCGCAAGAATCGAGAGCGTTGATTGGCTGAAAGATAAGGCGACACGACGTGAAACTTTGGACATTGGTAGATTTCACATTACGTTAAGTTCGGATACTTCACATTACCTCTATCGTAATGGGCCGCATATAAAACAATGCGTTTTAGGTTTTCATCACGCCCTATCTCGTCACGTTAAGTTCATCATAATCCCGCCTTAATACACTACATAAAAGTGGAAGAGAGGAGTACAGAAAGAAGAGAGAGCTTAGATAGATACAGCAACGTTTCATTGAGTATATACACGCATTGTGTATGCAAATTCCGATCGGCGGAAAATACACGCGCCGATCGGAAAAATAACTAAAAATATAATACATTTTTGAGTATAAGAATAAAAAAAAGTGAGACGAGTAAAAATAATCACAGTAAAAATAAATGATAATATTAATAATGAAAAAAATAATTGGCGCAGTCTTATTGGAATGTTGTAGGATTGTTGCTGCAACATTCACATTGCAACGTTGCACTGGAATGTTCAGGAATGTTGCTGCAACATTCGGAATGTTGTGCAGCCTTCGGAACATTGCTGCAACATTCCTGCAACATTCAACGTTGACTGGGTAGACTAGAAGTAGATTTGGGCTGTATAGAGTTATACAGTCTCGAGCTCATATGTTGCAACCGGCAAGATGAATGAGTCATAAACCTTCCTTTTGAGGTTTATACTGATGCGTGGTTCGCATCCAGGAAAGTATAGCTGAGCCTGCCAAACGCGGCCCAAGTCAAGCCGATACGTCTGGGGTTTCGACTGTATGATTGTCCTTTCACAACTTGATGTTGTGTCCCAGATATACATACTCATCGACTTTATCAAGAGTATGATTACCGATGGTTATCATTATATTGCTCGGGCTCATTATTTTAGTTTCATTAAAAGGTTCATTTTCAGCCCCAGCGACTTCTTCGAGTTGACGTAGCATTATCCCTAGTTCATCTGGGTCGCTGCTGGTAAGTACAATATCTCCGACAAAGCGTAGCTGATTAAGGCGACTTCCATCGATGCCTACTCTCTTTCGCTCCCAAAAAAGATTTTTAAATACGTTCTCCAACGCCAGGGTAAAAACTATGGGTGAGATGGTATCGCCTTGTCGGACGCCATTCCTGACCGATATTTCTCCCGTAATCCAATGCTCTTCCAGCTTGACATGCAAGGTAGCATATGTTGGTAAATATATTGAATCAAGTTTGAGTTTCTAGAATCTATACGAGAACTATCCATCGCCTGAAGCACTCAGCTCCAAAGCCCAAGTTTCAATCGAGTCAAAGGCTTTCTGATAGCCTACAAATGCCATATGGACATGGATGTAATATTCCGTGCGTATTATATTTGGCGCATTAATCTCTCGATTAATGTACGCACCGTTTGGATATGGTCAATCGTGCGGAATCTCCTCCTGAAACCAGCTTGTTCGATTATCAGGTAAAAGTCGAATTTCTCGCCCTTTCATCCACTTTGAAGAGCAAGATAACTTCTGTGTTCATAAAGATTATAGTAAAATTTTTCGACAATTTCCGTGATTTTAACCTTATCTGTGCCTTTGCCAGCCAGGAACGTAAGATTTATTATTGTATTAAGATATTGTTTGAACGTAAGGTTTTCTTAATGGTTGCTTTGATCATATTCCTGTTGTATGTTCTACAGTCGTTTCCCACGCTTTCCGTCAGATCTGCATATCTCGGCGAGTCTCTGCCAGTTCTTCGTCGCTCCTGGATCATCACCTCAGTCTCCGGGCTGATTCTTGTATTTATTGGTTTTTTTAGTCGATTTGGATCTTTGACCTCGCCAATCTGTGGTCACTGCCGGTAGGAAACCTATTTTACACCGACACGTCGTAACGCAGGCATTTGTCCTAAGCAAGCATGTACTAGATTTCATTTCTCACTTTATTATCTGGGCTTCTCCAGGTCCATTGCCTATTTGGTTGTTTTTTAAAGAAGGTATTCAGACAATATATCTTCTCTTTACTGAGGTAGTTGGTCATTATTTGTCCCCTCTCATTTGCTCACCCAAGCCGAATGTATCGACATATGGAGGATCTGTAGTAATTTTTGCCACGATGATTAAAATCACCGGTAATGATCGTTTTTCTGTTTTTTTTTCTGCTGTTGTTAATGCCCGCCATACACACAACGGTCCACCGGAGAGGTCAACCTGTGCAGATTTGCCTGCGCAAGTAGACCGGAGCGTGTGTGGGAATAGACCTGTGCAGTTTTTTGAACCTGCGCAGATGACCGGAGCAAGATCGAAAATCAATTCTTTCGACGGTAGTCCTGGTCACTGGTTAGTCCTGGTTTGTTTTAATAAAAAAAAAATGCACACGTTCGTGCAAACACGTGCACGAATTTTAAAATTTTTCATTTCAGAATTTCAAAGTTTCAAATACATATTAGGTTTTATTCATTTTCTTGCAAGCAAAATTTCATCAAAAATTTTTTGTCTAAACCTGCCAAACTGGAGACGTTTCAGATGCGCAGCGTTAGATATTATAGTACAATCACATAGTATTATAGGGACCCAGGCCCTGGGCACATTACGATAATAGGGCCCCTATAACTTTGACAGAGCACGATTTTGTTAGAATAGGCGAAGAAAGTAGATAAGCAAAGTTCTAGATTTTTCTTTAATTTCTTTATAGTCACATTAAATGAATAGATATAATATAATATGATCCACAAAAGTATCTCTTTTAGAATTCACAGGTTAGTGCTTAAATCTATGTTGATTGAAGAGGTACCCTTCTAGATTTGAGATCAGAAGGCAGAATCGTTAATCACTTCTTCAAAATCCATGTTTTTGAGCATATTATTTATTCCTTGTTTCCTTAAGGAGTTTTTGTTTCCTCCATAATTAGGACACGATTTTTCAAAATTATGTCTTGGTTCCTCAAGGCACCATAATTAGGACACGATTTTGAGACGCGAATTTTCAAAAGTATGTCTTGGTTTCTCAAGGTTCCATAATTGGGACACGATTTTGAGACGCGAATTTTCAAAATTTAGTCCTGATTCCTCGAGGCACCACAACTAAGATACGATTTTAAAACGCGAATTTTCCAAATTTTGTCTGGGTTCCTCAAGGCACCACAACTAAGACACGATTTTGAAACGCGAATTTTCAAAATTTTGTCTTGGTTCTTCAAGGCACCATAATTAAGACACGAAAGTTTTTCACCGCAACTTCAAAAATATTTTGGAAGTTCTTAAATTGGTTTGCCTGTCCAAATTTTCGAAAATTCCTAAGAAAAATTGTCTGTCCACAAATTCAAAACCAAATAAAATATTTTGGAAATTCTTGCAATTTTTTGTCTGTCCAAATTTTGGTTACTTCCTAAGAAATTTTGTCTGTCAACAAATTCAAACTATACGTGTGTCCAGGTCCTACTTGAGACTGTAGCACCAGTGAATGGTAAGAAAAGAACAAATTCAAATAATAATTGCCCTTATTTTATCAAATGCCTTTTCCATATTCTTTTCGTTCGCACTATTGGAGACAAGAGCTACGACATAAATTGCTTCTTTTTAGTGCAGATATTTCCAAAACACCATGAACTCATATTCTCCTAACAATTGGAGCATAAGGTCTTTCCTTTAAAGTCTCTTCGTGGCACCTACCTTGGTTCATTGGCTGAACAAAACATGTAACATTCGAAATGGACATTAGCAACAGATTGATTAATTTTTTATTATTTTCAATTTGGAGAAGGAACGCTCCCTACTGCAGATAGTTACCATCATGCTTAAAAAAAATTCTGAAAGCGATTTCTACATTTGGAAATGTATCTTCAATTTTGTTTTCTTTCAAAAGATGATATATTTCTAATATATTATTAGTTCCATCATTTTCAATATACTTCCAAGTATTTTGTTAAATGCAGACATTCCATTTCAAACTCTTTCTCCTTAATAGATTTCAGCAAATTCTTTGCAACTATGTCTCAACTCGTTCAGACATTGAATTTCTCTTTACCATTCTTTTCCATTCACGGCGCAGAGCCGTGAAAAGAAAAAAATCTGGCTTAAGCTTCTACGCCCAGCCAGCGTTAAATGTTGCAGCTATGTTACTTTCGCAACTTTAAACATTGCTGCAACATTCCCGCAACATTCCTATGTCCGCCTCTCTGCAACGTTCAGAAATTTTGTGCGAACGTTGCACGGAACATTGCAGGAACGTTGCGGGAATGTTGCGAACATTGCAGGAACGTTGCGGGAACATTACTAACTTTGCGGCAACATTACGAACATTGCAGGAACGTTGCGGCAACATTACGAACATTGCAGGAACGTTGCGGCAACATTACGAACATTGCAGGAACGTTGCGGGAACATTTCGAACGTTGCGGCAACATTACGAACATTGCAGGAACGTTGTGGGAACATTACGAACATTGCGGGAATATTACGTACGTTGCGGGAACATTACGAACATTGCATGAATGTTGCAAGAAGATTGCGAACATTGGAGGAATATTGCAGGAATGTTATAGGAATATATTGAATATTGAAAAATAGAAAATTATATTTTTAGTTTTATTCTCTTTTATTCTTCTCTTTTATTTACAAATTTCATTTACATCATTTCTTTTAATATTTTTTTTAAATTCATGTACTGTTATTGTTATTCTCATCGGAGGTAACTTCTGCATTTGCTTTTTTTGGCTCGACTCACTCCTTGTGTTGTTGGAGTTTGAATAAGTCATTTCTATCTTCTATATCTTTTTCCGACCATTTCTCTCCGCCATGTCTCTGTAAAATTGTAGGACAATATAAAATATAAGTAAAAATATCTGGCAAAAATATAAAAATGTTCACTTTTAAAGAAATAAACTTACTGCAGAGTAATTTCGCCATTATCAATTGGCTAAAACATCGTTTCTTATTTGAATGACCTTGCAACTAAATTTTAAGGCAACATGTTTGTTGTACAAGTAGGTTAAGTAAACACGTTTAGGAGGGACTCAGCGTTCATACACTTCCTTTTCCTAATATGGGGTTTCAGGAATTGCAATATTTGCAATAAGGGCCATTCTGGACGAGTCGATGCCGCTGCCCCTGACCCATCCCATCAAGCTCAACAATCCACTTCTCTTTGACAAACCTCTCACAAAGCGTTTGCCACCTGGAGCTACATCCTTTCACTGTTGCTGAAATAAAGATAGAAAGGATATAGAAAAGTATGAACTGTAAATTTCGAATAAAAAGATGCAACATAACCTACCATTCATTGTTTCGGCCACATTCTTCCATGCGGAGTCTTTTTTTGAAACCTGCATGCCTCTTATATAGTTGGGGATACGCCCGCACACACTCAACTGACAAAACGTCATTAATCGACATTTTTTAACTCTTAATTTATAAACAACTTTTCGAACTGTAAACAAAGTGAATGTAACAACACAATGAAAAATGCAACTCTTGAATTCGAGTGCATGCGCGCAAGAATCGAGAGCGTTGATTGGCTGAAAGATAAGGCGACACGATGTGAAACTTTGAACATTGGTAGATTTCACATTACGTTAAGTTCGGATACTTCACATTACCTCGATCGTAATAGTCCGCATATAAAACAATGGGTTTTAGGTTTTCATCACGTCTCATCTCGTCACGTTAAGTTCACCGTAATCCCGCCTTAATACACTACATAAAAGTGGAAGAGAGGAGTACACAACGAAGAGAGAGCGTAGATAAATACAGCAACGTTTCATTGATTATATACACGCATTGTGTATGCAAATTCCGATCGGCGGAAAATACACGAGCCGATCGGAAAAATAACTAAAAATATAATACATTTTTGAGTATAAGAATAAAAAAAAGTGAGACGAGTAAAAATAATCACAGTAAAAATAAATGATAATATTAATAATGAAAAAAATAATTGGCGCACCCTTTCTGGAATGTTGTAGGAATGTTGCTACAACATTCACATTGTAATATTGCAACTGGAATGTTGCAGAAATGTTGCTGCAACATTCACATTGCAATGTTGCCACTGGAATGTTCCGGAATGTTGCTGCAACATTCACATTGTAATGTTGCAACTGGAATGTTGCTGCAAGATTCACATTGCAACGTTGCCACTGGAATGTTCAGGAATGTTGCTGCAACATTCGGAATGTTGTGCAGCCTTCGGAACATTGCTGCAACATTCCTGCAACATTCAACGCTGACTGGGCGTCTTATTCTTTGAGATAGGTCCTTGTAGTCAGATTCATTATCGCTTGATTTTTCCGGTTTAAATGTTTTTCGGTAATAAATATCTTTTATCGTTTGGTGATCTGGTATTGCGGGGGCCTGGGCACATGCCCCGAGTGCCCAGTGGGAAAGAGGGCCCAGCATACATTCCATACGTCCCCATGCGGTTGACTTGCGCAGCAAACCTGCACAGGTAACAGTTCAATTTCATCTCCTGTCGAGGCAAAAGTGGGTGCATATTAGAGATGATCATGGGATCCAATGAGATGAGCATGAGATCGACACATCTCATGCCATCGTCCCATGGGATGGGATGAGTGATTTAAACGTTGCATGGGATGGGATGTGATGGGACGACAATTTTGTATGGGACGGAGTGGGACGAGTTTTGATAATCTAGTAAATCTAGTTCGTGCGTAATTAATTGCTTATCGTGCCAATACGCCTATGGCTATACGCACATTTTCCATAATATGTCCAGCACAGAAAATTTTTTTGATAACGATGTTGTTCCTGAAAAGTTTTACGATCCGTTTGCATCGAAAAAGGATTACTCATTGTCAGATGAAGAATTTACGGGAAAATTATATTCGAACGAATTATCGTTAAGGAAGTCTGAACCGCAAAGAAAGTCTGCTGTATGGGAAAAGTGGCATGAATGGGACGGGCCGCGCGACCGGGATGGGATGTAATGAATGCAATGGGGTGGAAAGTTTGTGGGATTGGCAGTGGGACAAAAATGTGATGGGATTGGATAGTAACAAGGATCCGTCATACGGGATGGGATTTGAAAAGGAGAAACTCGTCCCATGCTCATCTCTAGTGCATATGCTTGGATACTCTGAATGCTTAGTTTGCTATTAATTTTAAAAACCGCATAGATGACTCTCTAGATGACTATCTGATACCGTTCATGTTTCGGTAACAGAGACAATTAAATAACGTAAAGTAACGAGATGTTCGGTAACGAGATGTTTTATGTTCCTATGGATTAGCAAGGCTACACCGCCCACATGAGCAGTTTCGTCGGAGTTAAATAATTGAGTCGTCCATCTCATAATCAGCTAATTAACTCAGCTAATAATAAAATAATCAGCTAATCAAGTAATTGACAGTAGGTACATAAGCCAATACATAAAACATTGTATTTTTTCCAGACGTTAGTGTTTTGGATTTGTTTAATATTACGATAAATATGTTTTAACTTTACAAAAAACATTATTTTAATAATTAACTTAATTAGGGAAAGGAAACTTAACAGCATCTTATTAGACAAACAATATTAAACAAAAAATGAGAAAAAATAGGTATTCGACGAATTACAATAATAGTTATTATAAAAATATTGTTATAAATTGTTTTAAATATATTACATTTAAGTCAACAGCAAATAAAGTGTATTTACATTAATAATTAGAAGTTTAGATAAAAATAAATAGCTAGATTGTAGAAAGCAATCCAACAATAAAACCAATGCGCATGTCTGTCCGTCCGCTCATTACACTACGCTCGGCAAAACACCCCCATCCCAAATAGTGAAATAATTTCAACTAAACAATTAAGTAAAATAATTAAAAATTGCCAGCGAAACAATTAAAGTACACAAAAGAAACCCTCTAGAAAGGAAAAGGAAAACATAATATTTTCAAGTGTATTTAGTGCACTAATATAGTATGCAGGAATTAGTCCACTCAGCTCCAGTACTTGCATATGTACACAATTCAAATCAATAAATAAACATGTGATTGCCAAATCCACGTGAACATTTTATTTCCAATAAATAGCTACAATTCACTTCAAACTACTAGAAATATATTAATTAATTTAGTAAACTATCATGTTATTGTTCACGTAAAATGGATGGAGACAGTATAGGTTCAATGTTAAGTAAAGCCCAACGTTTACTCCTTGGGGGATTTGTACTACTGCTAGTTGATGTGATATGGGTTTCATCATCGGAACTCACAAAGGTAAGCTAGTAATTGTTACGATTCTCTTATAATTTATAAATTGTGTTTTTAGTATATATACCATCATGAACAGTTTGAGAAGCCGTTCTTTTGTACATATGTAAAAACTTCTATGTTTACATTGTATCTATTAGGATTTTGTTTTTGGCCCCCATGGAGAGATTATTGTAATAAACCAAACAATTACATGGTAAATAATTAATATTTTATTGCAATAAATAAAACAAAGGTTTATTCAGTAATAATAAACCGGTGAAGTAGTAATAGGTTTTATATAACAATTGCATTATAAAGTGATACTAAAGTTTTTATTTTATTTCTTGAATGATTACATCCAGTTTATAGATCCAGAACAGGAAGATGAAAATTTTTATTCTGAAGCAAACACAAGTTTGGTAATTGGATGTAATGTTTTGAAATATCTGTAATTGTAAATGTATTTAATTATAGAGTAATCCTGTTTATGTTCCTGTAAAAACTCCAGATCGTGAAACAGTCGACAGAAATTCAGGAACAGAGAGTGATGATTCGTCGATTCGTTCAGTTCGTTTTAATAAACTAGCAGAAGTCAGACACATGTCTGAAGTTGAGGCAACTGAAGCTTTACTAGCAAGGTTATCTTATCAAGCTAGCGTAAGAGCTGGAGAATTAGCTAAAAGAGCTGCAACTAAACTGCCAGTGTACAAAGTGGCTAAAATTGCCCTCATATTTTGTCTATTGGTAAGAATTTTACTACATTTTACAATTTTTATATTTATTTTGTTTTGTTTTCAGTGGTTTTTTGCAAATTATACATTCCAAGTAGCACTAGCTCAAACCGAAGCAGGCATGGTAACAGTGCTATCATCCACTTCAAGTTTTTTTACATTAGTATTAGCTGCCCTATTTCCATCGAACCAAATAGATAGGTTTACAATTTCCAAACTTGTCGGTGTGGTTTTAAGTATAACAGGAGTTGTAAGTGATGCATAAAAATATCCCAAAAGGGTGTCCCAAAAAAATGAATGCACAGTTTGAATGATTGTGACTTCAGGTTTTGTTCACATAATATTAATATTTATTTTGGTTCAAAATTACCAGTCTGCTCAATACATTGCTGATAAGATTGGGCTATTGATGCACAAAGGCTATTCCAGTGGTGTGCAAACCGTGGGACGCGAGAGAATTGATGTGTCTCCCCTACTATCTGACTACTGTCTTTCTAGGGGTCGTAAAATTTTTTAGCGCGAAATGGGGCGTCGCGACTGAATAGTTTGCGCACCACTGGGCTATTCAACAAACATATCATTTGGTGTTGTGTGGTATACTTGCTTAATTGTGGCTTTTAATTTTGCCAGTGCCGCCCGTTTTCTGGCATAATTTATCTCTAAAGTATTTCCACAAGAAAATGTCCTGTAGCATAACATTTGAGAATTGGGCAGGGTATTCTATGGCACCTGTTCATCCAAGCCATCTACACTGCTCAAAACAATTAGCAGTTCATAAAATTCAAACGGGAAATTACATGCAAATAAAATTAAAAACATCTGAAAGACAGGAATAAAATCATAAAATACGAAGCTGTCCCAAATGCCTGGAAAACAAGCATCATGATCCCTATATATAAAAAAGGAAGTAAAGAGGATCCCTCAAACTATAGAGACAATATTAAACAACGTCATGAAAATATTCACCAACATACTAGCGGAGATCTTGCATGAAACCATCCCCCTAAATAAAGAACACCAAGGCTTTAGGAAAAAACAGATCCACAACAGACGCGATCTTAATACGACGACTAATTGTAAAGGCCCTCGAATTTAATGCACCCCTGTTCGTCTGCTTCTTAGACCTGACACAAGCGTTCGACAGGGTAAAGCTAGCCGACGTCATCAACACTCTAAAAAAAAAGGCGTACCAAATAAACTGATAAGAGTAATAAAGTTACTAAACACCGGCAACTCAAAAAAACAAAACTCACAAAGTCAATCCAAACGAGCACGAGAATAAGGCAGGGCGACAGCCTTAGCCCGATACTTTTTAACACAATCACGGATCAGATCATCGGTAAGACCAAGGAAATTACAGCTGGATACCGAATACGCAATAACACAATCAAATGTGTCTGCTACGCAGACGATGCCACCCTATTCGCGGACAGTGAGAACGGGCTGCAAAAACTAGTTCACGAATTCAACAAAGTAGCGACGAAGTACAACATGAAAATCTCTAGCAAGAAAACAAAGAGCGTGACAAAAAGCAAAGAACCCACACATTACAGATCGTAATCAACGATTAAATTATTGAACAAGTGATGTCATTCGATTTCCTAGGAATTCGACTATTCAGTTGGGAAAACCTGCAACTAGATATCACACACCAAGCAAACAAAGCTGCAAAGATATCAGGATGCCTGCACACACACTTCGGGATCAAAAACGAAACACCGAAATCAGAAAGGAATGTGGGGTGGAAGACGGTCTCGTACGTATGCTGGGCTCGAAGAAAAATGTGGAACGAACATGTCGCGAGAATGTATGAGCACAGAATTACGAAAATCGTCAGAGACGGCAAACCAATAGGCAGAAGAACAACGGGCCGACCTCCTAAAAGGTGGAAAGACAGTTGGACTTCTATGTCAGTTGGACAGGAGAAGCGTCAGGATAATACAGACGATGCTGCCTAAAATAAGAAGAAGAAGATAGACGATCTATTTAATTGTTTTAAGAACTACAAAAACTAAAGTGAAATAATGTATCCCAGTTTTGATACAAAGAGCTACGAAGGCCTTGTACAGATCAATGCAGACGAAAATGTTTGCAACTGACTTAAGTTAAGTTAAATGGCAAAAGCCTTAGACAAGTTTCAAGGAACTTAAACGTAAGCCTGTCTGTTATTCAGCGATTGTGGAAGATTGTGGATACCAGGCGCGGTGGACAAGGTCGCAAAAGAAAAACAACTGAAAATCAAGACCTATTTTTACTGATTTTCAGTCTTCGCAAGAGAGTTTTTTCAATTAGAGTTGAGGGAATCAAATTTGAGGGCAAGACCACCCGTCCGAAAACAATTTGACCCGATGCCACAGAATATCAAGAATGAATTTTGCTCGTAAACATGCAGCAGGGCAATTTCGACAATGGAAGTCTGTGCTCTTCACGGATGAATCAACGTTTCGTGTTACTCGTTGCGATGGCCGAGTACGTGTTTACAGAGGCCCAGGAGAACGCTACGCAGCTGTTACTGTCCAGGAAATAGCACAGTACTACGACATAAACCAGTTGAAGCCGAACCCCAGCAAGAGCCAGCTAGGTGCATTTCACCTGAGAAATAAGGACGCACACAAGAAGCTGCAAATCATATGGAGAGAACAAGAACTCGAAACATGCGACACTCCAAAGTACCTGGGCGTAACACTGGATCGCACACTATCTTTCCAGAAACTCTGCCAGATTGCAAAGGCCAAAGTTTGTGCTAGGAATTGACACAACATGGGGAGCACATCCTGACGTACTGCGGACGTCGGCCCTTGCTCTCTGTTTCTCCGCTGCCGAGTACGCAGCACCAGTGTGGTACAACTCGGTTCACGCAAGACATGTCGATGTGACCTTAAACGAGACGTGCAGGATTATAACAGGCTGCCTGAGACCGACACTTGTCGAGAAGCTGTACCATCTATCTGGAATTGCCCCAGCACACGTCAGACGCAAAGTAGCATCCGAAACAGAGCGGCAGAAGCAGATGGGAGATAGGCTGCACCCTCTACACGGGCAACAACCGGAAAGGCGACTCAAATCAAGGAAGAGCTTTCTCCAACATACGCAACAACTGCAGACATGCCCAAAACAACGCCACATAACGGCAACTATTGAAAGAACACACCCAAACCTGCGGACCGAATCTAGAGCGGAGCTGCCTGGAGCTGAAATCACTGAAAAGACTAAGGTCAGCAGTGACGCGCTGCAAATTGAACAGGATGAGACGGAAAATGCCTGTGGATGAGCTGTGTGAATGCGGGAGCTTCAGAGCGACAGCCACCTTCTCAGATGTCCCAACATGGGAGGGGCATGCACGATGGAAGACCTAATTGTGGCAAATGATGCGGCGTTACACGCTGCCAACTATTGGAAAGGAAGGGCCTGAATGTAGATACTGGTATCTCAGACTCAGAAATGAATGATGACTGTCCAGGAAGTCGAAAGATTTGGAGCTGGTTCAGTTATGGTTTGGGGTGAGATTGGTAGCGTCTGTAAAACCGACCTTATTGTAATCCAGGAAATCTTAACGCTAATCTCTATGTTGACTTAGTGTTAGGGGAACATGTTGTCCTTGTGGCATGTGGAATAGGTCCAAATTTGTTGTTAATGCAGGATAACGCAACACCACATACTGCGCGAATCATTTTCGACTTCCTACAAGAACTGGAAATTCAGACAATGATGTGACGTGTATTAAATCCTGATTTAAATCCCATAAAGCACGTTTGGGGTATGCTCGACCGACGTATTCGTGATCGCCCGCGCCCTCCTCAGACCATCATGCAGCTAACGGCGGCTCTTATTGAAGAAGACTTTAGCGAAGCATGCGAAGACGGTGTAATGCCGTTATTCGTGCTATGGGAGCACATACTCGTTATTAAGTTACCACTTTATGTACAAAAGTTTACATTAACAATTAATTTAAATTCGTTTTGCACTTTGATTTTGGTAGTTGTTATTAATTATTATAGGTACTTTAAAAGTATGTGATGCTGACACTTTCATATGTAACAATTATTACAATTAAATAGAGCGTCTTTCAGATGTTCTTAATTTTATTTGCATGTAATTTCCCTTTTGAATTTTATGGAAGCACAAATTAGTGACCTGCTAATTCTTTTGTATTTGGAAGATTTTCTTCAAGATATGCCATCATGATAATGTTGTGGAGGTGCACTGTCATGTACAAAATAAAATTTGCTATCTTCACTATAGTCTCTATGAATGGCAAAATAGATTCTTATAGTAAATTCAAGTAATTGCCACCAGTTATTGTACTTTCAAAAGGGAATAGTCCAATTAATCCTTTGCTTGAAATGACCGCACCAAACTGAAACTCTTGGTAAATTTACATGGTGTTCCTGCATAACATGTGAACTTACAGTGGCCTATTAACTTCAATTGTGTTTATAATTTCTGCCAATACTTAGTAGTAGTAAGGTGGGTGAGATTAGAAGGTTTAGGTTATTTGAAAGAAGAATATGTAAGATTTGTAATGGTTAAATTAATGAGTGGAATGAAGAAAATAGAGATATTAAAACAGAGCAAAACACTAAGAAATACTAACATATGGATAGATGAGGATTACCCAAGGGAAATTAGGGAAGAATGTAAAGCATTAATTCCACAAATTAAAGAAGCATGACAAAAAGGGACAAAAGGCGATCACTAAGTATAACCAGGCAATGAAAAAAAGTTAAGACAGACAAGAAATAAGAGCTTAGGGTTATAGATAATGATAAAGAAGAACAGATAAGTAAAAGCACACTGAAAGGAAGAATATGGAGAATAGAAACATGGAACGTCAGAAGTTTATCTGGAAAGGAGGAGAAAACGAATTAGAAAAAGTGGATGTAGATATTATGGGTATTAGAGAACCGAAAAAAGGACAAGGAGAAAAAAAGCTGACTGGAGGAGAGCATGTACTAATATATAGCGGAGTCAAAGAAGAGAACAGGGCAAGAGAAGGCTACATAAAGAGAGAAAACGTGGAATATATGCGAAAGTGGACTGCAATAACTGAGAGAATCTTGAAGATTAGAAATCGATAAAAATATGGTATTAACAGTTATGATAGTGAACAGCAAAGGACAGGGAAGAATGGAGGACAAAAATACAGGAGGCCAAGGCCCGATTTGGGCTGTAGCGCCATATGAAGAAGAAGTTATAGTAGAATATGGGCCCAGTGAAGATGAAAGGGTTAGAATAAAAGATGAATTTTGGAATCAACTGACGGAAGTAACAGAAGTAAGTATGCGAAGGATATTGATAATAGGTGATATAAATGGGCGAGTAGGGAAAAAAGACTATGAATCTGAAATAGGTATACATGGAGAAATCTCTAGAAACAATAATAGAAGGATAATAAATAAATATATGAGAGAAAGTATAATTAGGGGAGAAAGATCAATAATCGATTATATAGTAGTCAACAGAGAATTTAGAAAAGGAGTAAAGGACACAAAAGCAGGACGAGGACCTGAAATATATTTGGACCACTATCTAGTTTTGAGTGTCTTTTATTTATGCTGCCCCGCGCCGTATAGCCACGCGCACAGAAAAATTAAAGTCAAAAATAACACCATCCAGTGTTCTTGGAAAAAAAGTCTGGTTATCACACACTGCTTTTAACTCTGAAAACTTGATTGACGATTCTGACCAAGCTCTCCACTCTAAATTATCTTACTATCTGTTCTAAGTTTGTACATATTTTTTTGTATGTACACGTTTACCTATATAGATATATACATATATTCTTTCTGAAATACAATTGTACATAAAATATGTAAAATTGTTATTGTTTTGTTTTAATCCGGATTTTTTTGATAATCCGGCGGTTTTCTGGTCCCATGTGTCGGATTATCAAGATTATACTGTAAAAAGAAGCAAGAAAGTACCAGTGCGAGTATAAACAAAATGAGTGAAAATAAAGAAGTAGTTAAAACATATATATTAAGGGAAGATGAGACAGCTAAAATATATTATGGGAGAATAGAAACGGAGGTTATTATGATCAAAGAAACTATGAGCAGCATGTCAGTAGAAGATGCATGGAGAAATATCAAGGAAATAATAACAAAAACAGCGAGAGGCGTGTGGATGTATTAAAATCATCATAACTAAAAAACAAACTAGATAGCGGAACGACGAAATAAAAATGCAAGTAAAAATGAAAAAAACACAATGGAAAAAGTATCTAAGGAACAGGAATACAGAGACCATAATAAGTATAAAGAACAAAGAATGAAAGTCAAAGAATTAGTGAAAACATTGAAGCAACAATCCTGGGAAGAATTCGGACGCAAGGTGGAAAAAGATAGCAAAGGTAACTAAAAGTTATTTTATAGAGTTTTAAAAACACTACGAATAGGAAAACAGAAACAAGAGAAATATAATGATACGAAAATAGTACTTTGAAGATATGCTTAATACAACGCAAAATGATACAGGAAATAAAACGGAAGAAAAAAAATTAATACATAGGGAACAAGGAGAATATGATACAATGAAGAAATAAAGACAGAAGAAGTAATTGAAGCTATAAAAAAGTTAAATATTCCTACTGGGCTCGTTTTTCTCCTGGCGCAGCGTCGCTTTGGTCTGCCTCTTCTTCACCGTGCTCAGTTTCACGCTGCTGTTCTTCATTCCCGAATCGCCGCATTGGTTGATCTCGAAGAACAGGTTGTTAGACGCGAAGGTTAACTTATCGTGGCTTCTGGGTTGGACCAGTTTGGAGGAGATCGAGCTGGAATACAAGCAGATCTTCCGGGCGGTCATGGAGGTTGAGAATGGGAGGAGGGGAGTTGAGAATGGAGCGGAAAACCAGGAGAACGTGGAGAAACGAACGTTGTTGCAAACGCTTAAGCTTTTTACGAGAAAAAACTTTTTGTGGCCGTATTGTTTGGTGTCGATGATTTTTATGATAACCCAGTTCAGTGGGATGATCACGTTGCAAACGTACGCCGTTCAAAAATTCGTGACTTTCCAAGCCCCCATCGACATATACTACGCTACTGTGATATTAGGCGTTATTGAGCAAATAGGTTGCACACTGTGCGTGTTTTTGATCCACTATATAGGTTAATCCACTATATAGGTTTAAACGGAAATTGAGCTTTATATGCATCCTGGGTAGTTGCTTAACTTTTACTACAGTAGTCGTTACACCAACAAGTCCACAACTTGATAATTCCTCAACGACACGACAACTCACCAATTTGCAAGAACCTCTTCCTCACACGCTAACCTCCACTTGGATTCCCTTAACCGCCTCCGTCCCTAACGGGATAAGACGGCTGGACACGATGGAATTACAACGGAGATAGTAAAGAACATGGACAATGGAATAAAAATATTGGTATAATTTGTTAACAAGATTTCGGATGAAGAAAGGATACATGCAGACTGCGAAATAGGAGTACTATTACCACTCCATAAAAAGCGAGACAACAAATATTGCAATAACTATAGGGGTATAACTTTGGGCATCTTTTAGTTTTTCAAGCATTTTTCTAGCTTCATCACTATTGTTTGTTATATGCACAATATCATCGGCGAAACGCAGTGTCTTAATTTTTCGCCGTTTATGTTCACCCCCATCTGTTCAAAGTCAACCTTTTTAAACATGTATTCCAGAAGTGTTGTGAATAATTTGGAACGAGACGTACCCCTGTATTCATTCTGAATTTATCGGTGTCCGTGAAATCTCGCGCATGCAGTCGCATTTTTATAGATATTGTTGATTAGGGCGGAATATCTGTGGTCTATACGGCATTCAAGTAGTTGTCGTTGGTTTATGGACTCGAACGCCTTCTTGTAGTCAACGAATATGAGGACCAGGGTCTTATTGTACTCTACACACTTTTCAATTAGCGACTTGACAACTTGTAGGTGGTTGTTTGTGCCGAAGCGTGCTCTAAAGCTAGCTTGCTCCTTAGGTTGGTAAAAATCTAGCTTCGGTGCTAGTCGCTTAGTTATGATCTTCATGAACAGCTTATACATGTGTGAAAGGAGGCTTCTGGACCTTATACAGGGCTTATGGGCCTTAACAGCCTTAGACAAAGAGTAATTAGTAACAAGCTAGGAAGATCTATTTTCAGTCTGTATAAAAATACAAGAATTGTGTTAGTAAAGGAAACTTACAGTCATAACTGAAGAGGGATTGAGACAAAGGGCAGTACTGAGCCCAACTCTTTTCAATGTAAAGAATAGAAAAACAAAGAAATTACAAGTAGGATATAGAAACATACAGAAGGTGGAAATAGTAGAATGTGCTTTTGCCGACGACTTGCCTATGATTTATGCAAAGAAAGAAAAGGATTTATGAACGAACTTAGACATCTGGAAGACAGCGTTAGAAAAAAGAAATATGAAAATAAACGTCGCCAAAACCAAAGTAATTGACCATTGGGAAACAAAACACCAAGCATAATAAGAAAAATAGATGGAAAAGATATAGAGCAAACAGAAACATTTAAATATTTAAGAGTAAATGTACATAATGATGGAAAGGAAGAGACTGCAATCAACACCAGAATTGAAAATATAACAAAACTCTTCTATGCACTTGTACAATAGTGTACAATACTACTTATTTGTACAACAGTGTACAATACTAGATGCAAGCTAATTCTGACATACGGTGGTGAAAGCTCGGTGCTAAGCAGTCAAATGAAAAGTAAAAAACAAGAAATGAAGCGCTAAAGGTATTACTAAAAGAGGCAAAACAAGAAATGAAACAGTTAGAGCAGAGCTTAATGTCGAACCAGTTCTGGAAAGCTTAGAAAAAAGTGATTAAAGTGGTTTGCACATTTAATAAGGATGGAGCATGGAAGATAAACGAAAAGAGAGCTAAATCCACACAGAAATGACAAAGAGGAAGAGCAAGGAAAACATGGAACCAAGCAGTGGCAGAATCGTTGAAAGAACGAGGAATATCCTGGAATGAGAAAAAATAAAAATGGATTAATCTATTTTTTTGTATTAATTTGACTTATTGTAACAGTATCTGTTATAAGGATCTTGTAATAAGTACCTTTACACCTTAGTGTAATTAAGCTTTATTGATTATTTCTGCTTTATTATGCCATTTTATTTGAATGCAGGTTCATTGCTTCAAAGAATCTTCCTCGAAAACTGCGCGTCCAGTTTAAATTTTTCCGTATACCATTCACAAAATTACTTTATTTGGTCCATCATCTTCAATGATAGCATGTACCATTGCTGGAATGCTGCAATGATGGAATGTAACTTTTCTATTTACTATGTCTCAAAATGCATGTACCATGGTACAGCATGTACCATTGCTGGAATGCTGCAATGTTGGAATGTAACTTTTCTATTTACTATGTCTCAAAATGCATTGATTTGCTGATGCCAATTTCACAACTTTTTTCTTGCAGATTTTTTTGATGTTTTGCAATAACTTTCTAGTACCCTTTCTTGGTTGGTGAAGCTTGCTGATGTTCTTGGTTTTCTGGAAAGTTTTTTATAAACATACTTTTTTGGGACACCCTGTACTGTATAATAAATTATTATTAGTGAAAGTTTCTTTTCAGGTATTGGTTAGTCTTTCAGGTATTAATAAAGAATCTCAAGTACCTTTAGGAGTAGTTTTATCCTTGTTCAGTGCTTTTTTTTACGCCACTTATATAGTATTTCTTAAAAGACAAGTGGACCATGAAGATAAAATGGATATTCCATTATTTTTTGGTACAAAATCAAAATAAAATTAATACAAGGCAATATTTAAATATTATTTTTTTAGGATTCGTTGGATTTTTTAATCTCATTCTTCTGTGGCCTTTGTTCTTCTTCTTGCATTTTAGCCAGTGGGAGAAATTTGAATGGCCCACAAAGCATCAGTTGATGTTTTTATTGTTAAATGGTCTTTTAGGGACCGTCATTTCTGAAGCTCTGTGGCTCTGGTAAAATTTATACATGTATTCCACATATTCCAAAATATGTATACTTACCTACTTGAAAGGAGTAATCTCAGTCTATAGTACAATCAGAAAAAAGAAAGTAATTTCTTTTCACATTCAGATATTTTTGACTTTAATTTAAAGTTCTATCAGTTTTCATTCGCATTGAGTATTATACACTATTTCAAATTTTTTATGTACGCTTTATAAATTAAGTAAAATTAATTTTAAGTGAGAATTAATTTGTAAAAATTCTTTGCTTTTGTTAATAATTTGAGAATGAATTTTAGATATATTCTGTATATTTTAGGGGTTGCTTTTTAACTTCGTCCTTAATGGCAACGGTAGCCATAAGTTTGACCATACCAATGACAATGTTAGCCGATGTGATTTTGAAACGGGTCTCTTATCCATATCTCTTTTACTTGGGAACTCTGCCGATGTTGGCAGCTTTCATAGCTGTGAGCGTTCTGTCGCATTACGAGAATTGGGATCCCGTCTTGGACGTATTACGATGTGCCTATCATTATGTTTTCCGTCGAAATAGATTTCGGTAAACAAAAAACAAGTGTTTCTATTGAAAGCGTTAAATTATTTAACAGTTTCAGATTTCCTGAAATGCAATCGGAACAAACCGAAGCTCTTATTGGGATAAATAGCGAACACGAGGCATAATTTTTTTAAAATTTTATACATATATATTTTTTAAATATTTTGGTGCTTAAAGTACATATTTTAATTTTATATTATAAAAACTATGTGATTTATTTCTTCTGTTATATTATTTTATCTATTGTGATGTAATTTATCGTACTACAATTTTTATATACACACATAAATATATATATATATATATATATATATATATATATATATATATATATATATATATATATATATATATATATATATATATATATATATATATATATATATGTAATAACTAAGAGTTAACTTGCCCATTTATCGTTATTATTATAGGCCACAATTTATTTGTTTCAATATCTTCTTTTTGTTTTGTTACATTAGCATTATATTACAATCTAAAGAAATATGTGACTGAAACAATAATCTTTATAAGATACATTTTTTTCAAATTTCGATCTCTTTGAAAAACGTTCCAAAAATGAAAACAAATTGTAATTTGTGCAATTAAAAAAAAATGTAAGAAGTCCTTCTGTTATCTGTACTGATTATTGCAACAAAAAAACTTATATAGATATATTAGACAAGTATATTTTTAATAAATTTAAACGGTTTCAATTTTCCTCGTAAATGTATTTTCATACAAATATATTAAAAACTATAAAATAAATCGGGAAAAGTATATGAATGTTATGTTAAAAAACGGTAGCGTTTGTTGATATTAAAACTAAGAAATTCGAAAATAAATCCATTATTGTATTATGAATAGAGATTGTATTTAGAGAAAGACTTTTCCAAAAGATGAATCTTGAAATAAAATATATTTAGTGGGTCCTTTCATATTAAATATCCTTTACTTTTAATAGTAGTAATAATATATCCTTTTATATTACTCATGTGTTGAAAGTACTATCTTGGCGCAGGATTTTTAGTGCGAAAAATGTCATTTTTGGTTGTATTACCACAAAACTTGAGTAACGCACGCAAATATTCAATATCGCTAAGTTACATTAAAAAAAACAATAAAATAAACATAATCAAGACCTCAATATTAAAAAAGTGACTTGACAGTGACAGAAATTTTGTTTAATTAAAAAATAAAGAAAATGTTTTAAAATGAGTGTAAATTCTATGGTGATACCGGAGACTGAGGACAGTTCTTATGACGAATCCACACTACTGGAGATAATTGAAAAAGCAAATTATTTATTTTTGATTCTATTTTTTTTGGATGGCCCCTGGATCCCAAACTTGTAAGATACGTCCCCTTGCATGATCAGGGAAAATATTATTTGCAACACGGGCGATATTCACTAGGGAATATGCATCAATTTTTTTTTTTTTCTTAATTCACTTTTTACTTCGTCTTAACATAGTAAAAATATAAATACTGTTGAAAATGTTTCAATTGATTTTGAAAATAATATATAAAATACTGATTAAATTTGACCTGTTTGAACGGTCCCATTTATCGCGCGCTTTGAATGACGTCGCATACCACTTGACATTCAGTGTTGCATAGTATATTTGCATAGACAGTTAAGGATTTTCAGTTTGAATATGCTATTTCGATAATGGAAAAAGCTAAAAGACCATTTTATAGATATTGTATAGTACCGAAATGCAAAAACACTAATATATCGGGGTAAAAAAATCAAGTAAATTTAAATCACTTGCATATTTCCTATTGCCCTCTCGAGCGAATATGCGCACTCACTTCGTCCGTGCGCCCAATTTCGCTCTCGTGACCAATTGACAACTTACCGCCCTAGTTGCAAAATATACTACTATTGTCATAATTAAAACAATAAACAAATATAAACAACGAAAGTGCTGAATTCTCTGAAGTAAGAGATAATTTTATACACACACACACATATATATATATATATATATATATATATATATATATATATATATATATATATATATATATATATATAGATATGTGTTTTATATCTATATATTTATAGATATGGTTTTCGCGGATAGATACCTGTGTTGTATTGTTTTCTCGGGGATTCCGCGTTGATGCTGAGGGTTGAGCGCCGAAGCGTCGAGAATCCGGTTCTTTTCAGAGCCAACCCTCAGCATCAAGGCGGAATCCCCGAGAAAACAATACAACACAGGTATCTATCCGCGAAAACCTCAAATACAACATTTACATATATATATATATACATATATATATATATATATATATATATATATATATATATATATATATATATATATATATATATATAATCCTTTGAATCTCTGGTGTACCCTTTTGGATGTGGATTACAGTTTTTAAACTGAGTGGCGGGCCACTATTTTTTTAGACAGATTTTTACTGTGATGGCTTTGAGAGAGCCATGCACCAGAGGACGGTGGCTTATTTTTATTTGCGTCCCGGGACCTATGGCTTAGTAATCCGATGTTTTGTCTACTACGCCACCACCAGCCTCTGATAATAAGAATAATACAGATAATTACACGCTCCTAAAAATTAACAAGATAATTAGGCTCCATCAAACGAAAAACGAACTAAAGTTTTTTTTAACTGCATCACCCTTTCCATCAATGGCCAACTAGAACCATCTTCTCTCAAGCACACACCCCAGTCTTCTACCACCACTCTGTCTTCACTGCTCAACTGACATTCCACACAGTTTTGCGCCCAATGTGCCCACACGTGCGCACAATATGCCCAGCCTCCCCTCTAAGCCTAAAGCGAGTGCCCATCCAGTACCTCCGACTTTTTTTTCTGACCAGTACCTGTGCTGTGCTATCAATGCTTGAGGTAGCTTCGAGCTTTTAAGATACAACGGAAGAATTTGGAAAACTTGCACGCTCCCATATTCTGGGAGAAACTTGGTCCCTTCGATCTTACCCTGACGGCTCTGCAGCTCTACCTCGGCTAATATTGCGTACATCAATTCTTCCACCTTCCTTCCACTCCCAAACATGCTCTCAATCTCTACATATGTCCACCCGCAACTTTCATATAACTTCTTCCTTTCGCTTCCCCACTTTGGTCCCATTATGTACACCCATATCTTCCATCCCTACAACAGTCAGCACTTCTTTCATAATCCATTCATTGCCCATTCCATACACTTTCCTCAAACTTGAAAGGTGAAAAAACCGTTTCTTGTAAAGAAATTCGTTTCTTGCAGCACAATATATGACGGTGTAGTCCTATCTATGCCGAGGGCAATTTTTATAAACTACAGCTGCACTCTTTTAATTTCCTCTTCTTCTTTCACTCCCCACACCTCCGCTCTATACAAAAGAATACTTCTCACACAAGCACTCCTTTCAGACATTCCATAGCCCGTTCCGTCCGCCTTTTGCGGACGCATCTTGCCCAAACATAAACCCAATCCAGTACCTCCAGTCCCTCAAAGGTATTTGAAGCAGATAACTTGCGCAATTACGCTACTTCCTTATTTAAACGATTCCCTCCTATTACCTGTTCTCTTTCGAAACATCATCTATTTAGTCTTTTTCACATTCACTACCAATTTCCTCTTTTCAAAGAACCTTTTCATCTCCGACATTTCTCCTTTCGTCCCTGCTAAACTCAAAATGTCGCCCGCATGCATAGGCCAAACTCTAAATTTTTCTTTTTCCAATTACTACCCCTCCGGCTTGACCTCTGCCCATCACACTCTCTAACTCCGCAGTGTTCAGGTTGAATACAATTTGACCCAACGGATACCCCTGCCTTAGTTCTTAGACCCACTCTTACATCAAAGCTTTTTGAAACTTGCTCTCTTACTTACACTGCGCAATGTGCGTCCTGATAATTATCCCAAATTCTCTCAATTAACTGGCGCGCTATACCTTTCATTCCCAGACATTCCCACATTCTCTCTCTCTCTCCACAGTTTCGTAAGCTTCTTTAAGGTCTATAAATACCGTAAAGCTTCCCTTGTTTCTATATTTCAATGTATTTATATTTCAATGTAATCAAGTGATCCACCGCTCTATAATTCTTCCTCAACCCGACTTGTACATCCAGGATTAGACCTTTTTCTTCCTCTTCACTTTTAATATTAACAATAACTTCTCAGAAAAGTTTATTTTTCTACCTGAAATTGAAAAAAAACCCTTAAGTTTGAGACCATTAATTTTGCCCTAACTAAAGGGTCCGCCAATTAGCGCGCTCGATCTTTAACAGCTGATGGCGGCCATGTTGTTTGTGGTAGAGTTGTCAAACCTAGTTGTTATTATTCAGTGTATCTTCACAAATTACCATGAACCAATTCAGCCGCGAGCAACATGTGCAAATCATTAAAATGTATTACGAAAATCATTCATCGGTTCGGGCAACGTTCCGCGCGCTCCGCCAATTTTACGGTGCAATTGGTCGTCCTGCTGAGTCGACTATCCGTCGTTTGATAAACAAATTCGAGGCAACCGGTTCGGTGAACAATAAGCCAACACCGACGCGTCGTCGAAACGTCCGATCTGCCGCGAATGTCGCCGCTGTGCGCGATAGTGTGCGTGAAAATCCGCGACAGTCAATTTCACGTCGCGCACAGGAACTCAGCCTTTCGGAAACATCACTTCGCCGAATCTTGCATCTGGATTTGGGCATGCATCCGTACAAGCTGACACAAGAGCTCAAAATAAACGACCATAGGCAGCGCCGTATCTTCGCTGATTGGGCTTTAGAGCAGTTGGAAGTCGACCCCGAGTTTGGTCGCAATATCATCTTCAGCGATGAGGCACATTTTTGGATAAATGGGAATGTCAACAAGCAGAATTGCCGTTATTGGGCCGAGAACAATCCACAGGAGGTCCACCAGGTCGCAATGCACCCAGCAAAGGTAACTGTTTGGTGTGGATTTTGGGCCGGAGGCATCATCGGGCCGTATTTCTTCGAAAACGACGATGGTGTGGCCATCACGGTAAACGGCGAACGATACAGATCCATGATAACGAACTTTTTCTGGCATGAAATCGACAATATGGATGTCGAGGATATGTGGTTTCAGCAGGACGGCGCTACGAGCCACACAGCGCGCGCCACAATGGATCTTCTGCACGAGCGCTTCGGAGGAATGGTTATCTCGCGCGGAGGCGACATCAACTGGCCACCGAGATCGTGCGATTTAACCCCACTAGACTATTTCTTGTGGGGTTTTCTTAAATCACAGGTCTACGCAAACCAACCACAAAACACTGATGACCTCAAAGTCAACATACGCCACGCCATCGATGAAATACAGCCCGATTTGTGCGCCAGAGTCATTGGAAATTGGACTTCTCGTATGCGCGCCACCAAGCAAAGCCGAGGTGGCCATTTGAACGATATTATTTTCCATACATAATGCCTTCGAATACTCTTTCAAACAAAAAATAAATTTCATTTATACCTCTCACACAACTTGCTTTATTGTATTTTAAAGATCGAGCGCGCTTATTGGCGGACCCTTTATAAGCAATTTTTTTCAATGGTGGCCCAAATTTGGACTCGATGAGGAGGAAGAATGCCTTCAAAATAATTATAATGATTGGAATCTCATTGGACAAAATTTTATCCTCCAAAAATTGGAATATCCAAACGGATCTTTACCCAGCCAGCGTTGAATGTTGCAGGAATGTTGCAGCAATGTTACTTTCGCAATGTTAAACATTGCTGCAACATTCCTACAATATTCCTATGTCCGCCTCTCTGCAACAGAAATGTTGTGGGAACGTTGCACGGAACATTGAAGGAACGTTGCGGGAATGTTGCGAACATTGCAGGAAGGTTTCGGGAACATTACGAAGGTTGCGGGAACATTACGAACATTGCGGGAACATTTCGAACGTTGCGGGAACATTACGAACATTGCTGGAACGTTACGGGAACATTACGAACATTGCAGGAACGTTGCGGGAATATTGCGAATGTTGCAGGAATGTTAAAGGAATAATAAAGGAATTTTTAGTTTTATTCTATTTTATTCTTCTCCTTTATTTATATCTTTCACTTTCACTTTTAATATTTTTTTTTAATTTATGTCGTGTTATTGTTATTCTCATCATTTGCTTTTTTGGCTGGACTCAGTCTTGTTGGAGTTTGAATAAGCCATTTCGCCAGAGTCTCTTCTATATCTATTTCCGACCATTTCTATCCGCCAAGTCTGTGTAAAATTGTAGGACAATATAAAATATAAGTAAAAATATCTGGCAAAAATATAAAAATGTTCACTTTTAAAGAAATAAACTTACTGCAGAGTAATTTCGCCATCATCAATTGGCTTAAACATTGTTTCTCATTCGAACGACTTTGCCAACTGAATTTTAAGGCAACGTGTTTGTTGTACAAGTAGGTTATGTAAACGCGTTTAAGAGGTACTCAGCGTTCTTACACTAATACACTACATAAAAGTGGAAGAGAGGAGTACAGAAAGAAGAGAGAGCGTAGATAAATACAGCTACGTTTCATTGAGTCAGGAATGTTGCTGCAACATTCACATTGTAATATTGCAACTGGAATGTTGCAGGAATGTTGCTGCAACATTCACATTGCAACGTTGCCACTGGAATGTTCAGGAATGTTGCTGCAACATTCGGAATGTTGTGCAGCCTTCGCAACATTCCTGCAACATTCAACGCTGGCTGGGCAATGGAGTGGTTTCTCGTTGAATTCTCCATCCTACGCCGTTGGTCATCAAGTGGCTCTTCCGCCTTTAGAGGCTACCCACCCCAAGGGCAAGAGGGTGCCCTTTACTTTTACCCGCTCATCCGCCCTCAGAAGACTCCTTTGGCATAGGGGGACCACTTACACAGGTGGTCACTCGGTGAAATTACAGTTAGATCTTCTTTACCTTAATTTCTTCTTGTTTAATGGCGTTTGCCAAACAACAAACACAATACTAGAAATGTATATGTATTTTGAATTTGAAATCACGTAAGCGATGGAAATGAAATGTCTAAATGAATACCGAAAAATCGCCAAGAAATATTTAAAAAAAAATATAAGGTTTCTGTTAGTTCTTTGATGGTCTTTGATTTTATTTAATAGTGGCTCCACCTCCTTTTTTACTATTGCCGATATTAAATTGTTGAACTCGGCACACAAAAAATATGCTGGGATTTTACCCTCTTGCTTTGTTAAGAGGGTGTTTGAACGTAGTTCTCTCGTCATATTTACGTTTTATATTTCTATTATAATACTTTATACACCTGTATTTATATAATTATTCTTAATTTCACTTTTTTCACATTTGCTGCGTACTATCTCACCGCCAACCATTCGCTTCGATCTTCGAGCGAGAAATGTTATTGTTATTAAAAGTTATATGTGATGTCCAGTCTAAGGACTGGAAGAGATGAACACCTAGTAATTTTACAGACCTATGAACAGCAATCTGTTTGTTTTCTAATGCCATTGTCTCTGGGTATAATGATCTATTAATATAATGATCTATTACGATAATGATCTATAGTTTTAAAACTATTGTTTGGGTTTTATCTTTGTTTACTCTTAGCCCATTTGTCCCAAACCATGTCGTTAAGGATTCGACGACTGTTTGTATTAGTTGTGATGTCTTCAATGGTCTTATTAATTAACAGGAGGGATGTGTCATCCGCATAGTTTATCATTGTGTGGGGTGGATCGATATCTATTAAATGTAAATCATTTATAAATAATGAGAATAATAGCGGTCCTATGGTGCTCCCTCGTGGAATACCCAAGTATCATACTCGGCGCGGAATGCACAAATCCGTGCGGAGTTTGGATTCTAGCGAGTTGTGTCCTATTACTTAAAAAGGATTTTATTAACTCCAGCGCGACTCCTCTTATCCCGTATTTAGTAAGTTTTATAAGTGATATTGATATTTTATAAGTGATTTATGGTTTACCAAATCATAAGCCTTTGATAGGTCCATAAGCAGTCCTACCGGAATGTTTCTAGACTCAAGACTATCAATTGCTGCTTTAGTGATCTTAAAACACGCTATTTCAATGCCTCTGCTCTTTACAAAGCCTTGTTGTCGAGGACTTATTAGTTTATATTTATCTAAAAACGATACTATTCGCTCGAAAATCTTAGAAAAAAACCGATCGAACGCTTATTGGCCTTGGCCTTCTTGATTAAGGTGGTATAAGCGGACTTCATCGAATGTCACTGGTCGTTCGGAACAATTTATTTCTTTCAGGGCAACATTACCGTCTTTAAAACCCTTTTATTCATAGTATCTTCAACGTACACTGCACAAATATGACGAGCGCAGCTGTCAGCTTCTTTCCCTTGATGGGATGCCAACAGAATGATTGAATGCCATTTTGAAGGCATGTTTTAAATAAAATAATAAATGTAACGTAAAAGCAAGCATCTTATGGAGCAGAAAATTTTCTATCAATTGAGGTTTACTAATTTGTTTTACTTTTGGTGGACATATTTACATTTGAAAAATAAAGACTGATTTATGTTAACACAATGTTATGCTAACACCTAATTATGCACGATGATTATGTAAACACCTAATATAATAATATTTTTTTAAATGTTTTCTTTGAATACATTTTGTAAAATTGACTTCTAAGTAGTGACAAACAGAAGTAAGTAGCAATAATATAGAAGTCAGTAGTAGCAACTAACAGAAGTAGGTGGTTATTATACAGAAGTAAAGATGTAAAGAAGTAAAGATATTATACAGTAGTAACTAAGTTACATAATATAATAATAATAATATAATATAATAATAATCGTCAAATATATAGTACTCATATTTTTAATATTTTCATATATCATTTGCAAGCTATCATTTGCAAATATCAAAACTACGTGAAACTCTGGATGACAGTCTTGTGGTTTCCGAAACAATAAATGTAATTACAATTAGTAATGATATTCATGGGAAGCCGCAGCGTGGGCAGCTCTGGCGTGTTGTACTTCAGCCGTGTCCATTGGAACTCCTCCTTTAATAATTACTGGAACATGTTGTTCATAACCTACATTGTGAGATTTAACTGGAGTATGGATGATGTGAGTAGAATATCCGTGGCTTGGTACTTTGCCGACTGGAACTTCATGTTCATAATCAATGTAAGCAACTGAAGAGTCATCTGTTGAGTATTTGTTGTCAACAGCACGGGCTTTAACTTGAGCATTTTGCAAAAGATGTTCGGCTCTAGCATGTTGAACTTCCACTGTGTCTACTGGAACTCCATCTTTATGAATTACTGCAAGATGTTGAGGACCATGGTAGGCTGGTGCTACATATTTTACATCATGGGATACAATTGGAGTTTCATCAGCATAGTTTGAGTATTCATGTCCATGTGATTGAGCCGCAGCTACTTGTGCTAAGTGGTCATCCCTAGCATGCTGAACTTCTAATGTATCTTCTGGAACTCCATGCTTTCCAATAACGGGAATATGCTGTGGTCCATGATAAAGCTGAGTGTAATGGGCTGAGACCGTAGCCACAGCGCAAGCAAATACAACCTAAGAGACACATAAATACAAGTAAATGTAGTTAATTGCAAAAATCAATTTTTACTTACGAAAAATTTCATAGTTTAATTTTGATGCAACCTGAGTATGGACTGTTGTTAGACTGTGCTCAATATTTGACTTGTGTGACTATTTATACTATAAGCTGGCTCCTTCTTGCATATCTAATTAACAAATATTTTACGAAAAACGCCGATTTATTAACTATATTACGTCTTCTCTAAATTACATTGTAAATTAATAATGCTTCTTTAATTGGAATATATTTGGGTATAATATTCATTGCTTTGTTCGTTTTATTAATTGAAGTCAACATATTATTTGTTAAACAAAAAACATTATTAACAAATTAAATATTTGGAGAACATTGGCTGTAAACAAATAAACTTATGAATCAAAACATATTATTATGGAAGATTAAAATTTTAAAAACACTTGAAAAGAAGTAAATATAAAGTAAAATAAAAGCAAAGAAATAAATTGTTAGTATGGTACCTATCGTATAAGGATTGATATTCTTATACGATAGGTTTTTTCCTTTCATCATCCATCTTATATCAATTTTATATAGAAAAACATGTGAATAATAATAAAATTTATTTGCGTTTTCCATATAACTAACATAAAAAAAGTTTCAGGGACAGAAAAAAGCAGTAAAATGAAATATTGACAAAAATTATAAACTATATATACATATATATATATATATATATATATATATATATATATATATATATATATATATATATATATGTTGTATTTGAGGTTTTCGCGGATAGATACCTGTGTTGTATTGTTTTCTCGGGGATTCCGCGTTGATGCTGAGGGTTGGCTCTGAAAAGAACCGGATTCTCGACGTTTCGGCGAACTAACATTCGCCATTCTCAAGAGATATATGCGTCCGTGCGGGTCAACCGTTAGACGCATACTGAGAGCTCGTTCGTGCGATGCGACTACTTATAGCTGTCTGGCTTCGGGTCATGCGCGTTGTGTGCGGTGCTTCGGTTCGGTTGTTTGTTTGTCTTGTTGGTCGTACATGAGTCTGGGGTGCCTGGGATTGCATTTTGAGGGTGGATATGATCGGTCGCCATGCTGGGGGCAGTCTCAAGGAATCGTCTCTCGTGTTCATGCAGTAGTCTCGTTTTTCTATCTCTATGGCTTCTCTGTATACTCGTGACATTTCGTGGCTAATCTGTGCAACAGTCCTTGAATTTCTAAAGTCCATCCAGTGACCGGTGTTTGTGTGTTGGACAAGTGCCGATGAAACTTTGTCTCTGTGTCTGGTTGAAACTATATGTTCTTGAATCCTAGCAGATATTTTTCTATTGGTACGTCCAATGTAGGTTTGTTCACATGTTCCGCAAGGTATTTCGTAAATTCCATGGGATTCTAACGGGATGGTGTCTTTAACGCTGCGTAGCATGGAGGATATTTTCTGGTTAGGTTTGAAAATGGTGTCGATGTTGTGTCTTTTAAGTATTCTGGCGATTTTGTCAGTTGATCCATGAACATATGGTAGGTATGCTGTGCTAACGGGTTTCTGGCGCTCTTCAGTTCTTTGGCTACTGTTCTCTGTACGACGGAAAGCTCTGGATATTAAGCTGTTTGGATATCCATTTGAAGAAAGAGCTTCTCGTAAGTTCCTCAATTCTTTCGGTAAGTTAAGCTGGTCGGCTAGTCTTTTGGATCGGGTGGTAAGAGTGTTGACTACAGATGCTAGTTGTTTGGGATGATGGTGATGGTGAACCAGACACAGAGACAAAGTTTCATCGGCACTTGTCCAACACACAAACACCGGTCACTGGATGGACTTTAGAAATTCAAGGACTGTTGCACAGATTAGCCACGAAATGTCACGAGTATACAGAGAAGCCATAGAGATAGAAAAACGAGACTACTGCATGAACACGAGAGACGATTCCTTGAGACTGCCCCCAGCATGGCGACCGATCATATCCACCCTCAAAATGCAATCCCAGGCACCCCAGACTCATGTACGACCAACAAGACAAACAAACAACCGAACCGAAGCACCGCACACAACGCGCATGACCCGAAGCCAGACAGCTATAAGTAGTCGCATCGCACGAACGAGCTCTCAGTATGCGTCTAACGGTTGACCCGCACGGACGCATATATCTCTTGAGAATGGCGAATGTTAGTTCGCCGAAACGTCGAGAATCCGGTTCTTTTCAGAGCCAACCCTCAGCATCAACGCGGAATCCCCGAGAAAACAATACAACATAAATATATATATATATATATATATATATATATATATATATATATATATATATATATATATATATATATATATATATATATATATATATTATATATATATATATATATAAATATATATATATATATATATATATATATATATATATATATATATATAAACCTTTATTGGCATTTTAAACACAAACACTTAATAAACATTATACCTTACAAGCTAGACAATCAACATAATAAACAATTTTTTTTATAAACTATATACTAATGACAAAATTTCCACCGAAAAATCACAGAAAAAGCACAAGCCCTCATTCCTCGGAAGAAGAACACTTGGTTGGCACCCATGATGGGATACTGATTGTGAGAATGCACTCGTCACCAAGAATTTGAATGGAACTCAAATCAACCCAGTTGACCGGGGCATGCGGAGATGCTCAATCAATATTTTGTCGAAAACTTCCTATGGTTACTCCCAATTGGGGATACGCAGTGGAGCATTAAAGGTCTTTATTCTTGATCACAATTTAGTGTTTCTTCATAGAAGAAGTTTCTGAGGGAGAACTAAGGTTCCTAAGTTAGCGGCGTGTCAGCGAAATGGCCATGCCCACATCAAAAGGCGATTTTTAGGTGAATAGTCATGAGTTCCCCAGAGATGCTCTGCTATTATTAGTATTGACCACAGAAGAAGAAAATCGGTTTGTTTTTTTTTATTTGTTTTTAATGTCTAAGATCAATTTAGAAACTCAAAAACTCAATTTAGAAATAATCGAAAAAGAACATGGGTTCATAAAATCATCAAACCTAATTTTCAATATTTTCTTCCAATTCAAATCCTCTACTAACAAATTTGGTCATTTTTGCTTTTGTTTTTATAGTTTTTATTATCCAGGTCCTACAATTTAGGATATTTTTTAAAATTTCCCCGAAACTAACCGTGTATGCAGCGGTCTGGTGCACGCAGCAACGCTGCACTACCGCGGCTATGACGGAAATCGCGCCTGTTGATCTAAACGTGTACATAAGCCGCCAAGTCAATCTGTCCGCCGCTATAACGCAGTGGCCGCGGCAGCGAAACTTTCGCACCATGAGCTCCTTTAACTTTTACGGCCAATTGCTAATAATCAAGGGTCTGACCAAGATTTTAAGAAATGCAATTCAAAAATAAAAGTAAAATAATAAAAAATGTTCCTGTGTAAAAAGTAACCTACTTTGTAATTCTAAACGCCATTCTAGGATGCCATGTTGCAATAAATATTTTTTTGTAAACCTTCATTCCTGCAATAAATAATGTTTATATTTGGATATTTTTAAGTAGGAAGGATATTTTTAAGTAGCCTGAGGCAGTCAGAAATGATTTCTGTAATGAAGAAGATTAATTTAAAAGTATAATTTTTTTTATTGTTAACAGTATATGCAAAATTTTGACATTCAAACTTTGTCTAATGCCTCGCCGTATTTATTATGCATACCGTAAGTATGCATTATCGCGGTATAACTAGATATAGTATGCACATTGATATTTTGTCAAAAAATAAACGTAGAAGTATACACTGACTGGTGGATGTATGCACTAACTGAATTTTATACTTCAACTGTAATATATAAATCAAATTCAATCTATGTTTCTAAGTATTAAAGTTAAGTCCAAAAAGTTTTATTTAGATACTTTTGATTACAACATTAATTTTAAATTCAAAATATCAGAAATTCCATGAAAACAAAACCATTTTCACGTCATTATCAATGTCATCAAATCAATATTTCCTCTAATCATTTCTGATGATATTTCTTCGATTCTTCATATTTTACACATGAAGAGTTTTAAGCACTTTTTTCAAAATTATTAACGCATTTCCGATAAGATCATATTTAATTTGGTTCGTATTTTCCAATAATAATAAGATATTCCCAATGAAAAACGCTTTGTTTTTCTGATTATATTGCAGATATTTTATTAATAATGAAAGTATGGATTTAAAAGGGGACCGTGCCGACGTCCATTCAAAAAGGTACTTTTTGTTACATGAATTTTTAAAAGTTTACATTCTATTTTTCCTGTAGAGCCAATGTTAGGAGTTTGTCTCAGCTTACCTTTAATAGGGAACACAAACCGTAAGGAAACGATTTTAAACTATATTATTTTTACATTGATTATTTATACTTTAGCCCCGCTGATGGATTAAGAAAATTGGCTTCGCATTACAAAAATTCTTTCCGAGGCAGCAAACTAGATTTGGAAAAGTTCCGAAATAACTTTAAAGATAAGAGGCCAATGATAGATCCAAGATTTCGAAGGTAAACAATCCCTTCATTTTTATTAATTAACATTAGTGCATCCATTTTTAGGGAACGTCCAAAATCTCCAAAAAAATCTCTCCATTCTCAATCTGACTGCGTATTTTCTGCCCTGACTTCTACACAAAAACATGTAATATCGCAATCGACACCTTCATTAATGTATGTAACATTGATTTAATTAATTAATTTATTTATTTATTTACCAGAAAAATTGCAAACATATACAAACACATATCTGTCCTATAGATATGGTTATTCCATCTGTACGTAGGTCTGGATACAAAAAATCTAAATTCTTAAAAAACCTACTTTAATGTACAAATATACTTGCAAAAAAAAACAGGAATCAAAGCAAAAAAAAAAATGTACATACAATGGAGAAACGGAGATAGAAATAAAAGTATTTAATCTACTTTTGCACTCAAATTTATAAGTTTTCTTTTTTTTTATTACAAACTAGGGTTTTCAGATCATTAGGCAACATATTATAATATTTAATAGCAAAATAGCTAGATTTTTTATAACTAATAGATTTATTAATTTTTGGCAGAGAGATTTCCTTATTTCTTGTATTCACAATTTCTTGTATTTAATTGTATTTTTGTTTGATGAAATTGAAGAATTTTTTTCCTTGATACCTTCTTATACCTTAACAATAACAGTTTTACATACATTTAGGGGAGGTTGTATGTTATTACATATTTTTTGAATTAGTCTGTTCTCTTAGGTAACTAGTTGTTTAAGATAAGGTGACCAGATTTTTTAAACGCGAAAGCAGTACATTGTACTACTCACTTTTTCGAGTCCGAAATCATTCCATACAAAGTTTTTCTGCCCAGTACCGGGCTACGTCTATGTCATTTTAATTTGCAATCCACATATCATCGATGGAGCACGTTGCAGGGCATAATGTGCATACCAGCAGGTGGCCCATGTTTTGTATCTCCCCACATTCATAGAGGCATTGTTAGTCTTCCTCAATTTTCCACTTTGGTTTGTTTGTTTTTAAGGGTGGCACACCGGTTCATATTCTGTTTAGGGTTCTCCGTGTCTTCGAGTCCAAAATTGACCCTGCACAGGGGCTTTCGTTGGTAGGGAAGTTGTCGGGCGGTTCCTTGCTTCAAAGTTTTATATACTTTTGCGCTGTACACCATCTCTCACATTTCCGACTGATTTGACGCTGTCATAATTTTTAAACGGCTCACCACAGAGACTTCTAGTCCTCACTAATCGATTCAGCACATTGAAGAAACTGAAGAATTTTTTTCCCTTATTTGAGCCTTTTCCGTTGCTGTTCTTAGCCATAAAGGACATGGCGATCGTCGAAGGTTTGCTTAAATTTTTCTACTTGCTCTATACCCATTCTTCTTTCACTTGGTTCTGCGAAGCCCGCTGCCTTGTACAATTGGTTGATTAGTGTTGGTTTCATGCAGCCAGTAATAATCCTGCAAGCTTGGTTTAAGCCGATATCGACCTGTTTTGAATGGCTGGATCTGCACCAGACGGGGCAGGTATATCCTGCAGTTAAAAAACAGAGGGCTTGCAGGGATGTTCTCTTAAACTTGGATTTGAGAACTTGGACTTGAGGTTTTGCACCGTTTTATTTCTAGCAACTACTTTTTGTCTGGTTTTGTGACAGTGCTGTTTGTAGTTAGTGTTCTATCTAAGATACTTTGGTGTTTCGGCGTATTTTAGTTCTTTAGTTCTTAGTTTGATGTGAGCCTTGTGGGTATTTAAATGGAAAGCACTTACTTGGGTTTTTGATTGGTTCGGTTTTAGCGAGTTTTTCGGTAGTATTTGGACATTAGTTCCCATTGCGTCTTCCAAGCTTACCTCTATCTCCCCGAATGTCTTACCTTGAACTGTGATAACTAGGTCGTCAGCGTACACGTAGTGTTGTTGGCGTTTTCTGTTATAGGCTAATCATAGGTGTATATATTAAATAGAGTGGGGGCCAGAACACTTCCTTGTGGGAGACCGTTTCTTTGGATTCTCCAGCTGTTTTTTTTTATTTTGAAGTTTCACATAAATCCCTCTTTTTTGGAGTAATGATTGAACTGGTTCGTTAGTTTGTAGTATTTTGTGGTTTTGTAGACTTTGATAAGCAGGGTTTAAGACGGATGTATGGGTAATGGTTGTGCATGTGCTTTGCAAAAAAAATGGAGAAATGATATATTTGAGTCATTTTTATTTTTTGTAATTATATTTTTCATTGAATGAATTTTTTCAAAATAATGTTTCATTTTCATTTAAAACATTACAAAATGCTTCACATGTATACTGGAGATTCGCCTTCACTGAAGCCACTGCTGATAAGGCTTCTATGTTTAATCTCGATGTTCAGCTGCTCCAGAAATCATTGATGATTGAAAATACTCGTTTAACTGTCGCATTGGTACCCGGCAAACACATTGCAAATTCAACAAGTAGTTTTAAGTTCTTCCGTTCATTTATTTTTCCATTGAGCAATATTCCGCTTACCTTCATCGAAGAGTTCATTATCATTAGAGCCCGGATTTATATGTAAATACATACTTTTTATACAAATTATTTTCGGTATTGTTTTGTTTTCCACACAAATTATGACATTTTCAACGCAAAAATGTACTCTTTATTTCCAAATATCACAATTTGTGTAGAAAACCGAAAATAATTTGGATTAAAAATACGTATTTACATATAAATCCCGGCCCTAATTATCATCAATAACAATTTTGTGGTTTTCTTTTACATAATGAACCGTCTTCATTTGGCATTTTAATAATATCCATCCAAAAATGTGAAACAATCAGTCTATTTTTTTACTTATTCAAAGGAATTTTTATAAAAACATTTAATTTCTTCAATAAATTTCGCCTCGCTTCCATCAGGGGTTGACTCTTCGATTGTATCGAGTTTCTGCGTTAACTTTAATGGAACAAATCCCGTTTTATATCGCGACTATTTGCTCCAACATATTATTTAAGACAGTTTTCACCTCGTAAGAGCTGACACTTTAGAGCTTTCTATTTCTTTAATTGTGATATTAAATACAACAGCTTGTCTTGATTTGGCATTCGCTTTGAAAATGCATGAAAACACAGATATACTTAAAAACTTAATAAAGACGGAACAAAGCTTGAATATATAAATATACTCAACCTTTCCGGAACTCTATAATACTAATGAGTCTTTTTAGGACTACCAAAAACAAATCTCTTATGAAATTTGTCAGTTATTCTATAGCTTTCAGTCCACCTTCGTGGCACTCAACAAAAACCATAAAAATAACATTGAGTTTTAAGAATCTTAAAACTCAATGTTATTTTTATGGTTTTTGTTGAGTGCCACGAAGGTGGACTGAAAGCTATAGAATAACTGACAAATTTCATAAGAGATTTGTTTTTGGTAGTCCTAAAAAGATTCATTAGTATTATAGAGTTCCGGAAAGGTTGAGTATATTTATATATTCAAGCTTTGTTCCGTCTTTATTAAGTTTATCTGATTATCTATAATGTTGTATGGTTTTACCAATTCAAAACAGATATACTTATTTAGTTTTGCAATATCATGCAAAGTATTACAAGCAGTACATTCTATAAGGAAGGCAGTACAAATGCAATACCTAAAGATTGGACAGTACAGACCATCTCAAAGAAGTACTGTACTGCCGAAAGCAGTACGTCCTATAATTTAAGAGCATTGCCATATGTCCCTCCCCATGAGGAAACGCCATAGTTAATTAAACTTTCAATTAGTGCATGATAAATAATTTTCAGTGTATTATTTTCCATATATTGACTAAATTTATAAAAAACAAAGACAAAATATCTCAATCTCCTAAACCACTTCATTAACATGGTGTTCCAACTTCATACAGCTATCTATATAGATACCCATATATTTATAATATTGAACTCTCTTAATCTCTTTATTATTTATCACTAACTTTACAACATTCGGTAAACTACATCCTTGTAGCATACAAAAGTAATAAAAGTTGTTTTATCTACATTCAGCGACAGTTTCATTCAGTCAAAGACTCAAACTGTTTAACCATCCAGATAATTTTCTTTTTTATTATCTTAGTACTATCTACTGTCTTACTTCATGTTTGTCGTTTACCCTTTATATAGAAGAGCTCTATCATCAGCATATGTTATTATGGAGTTATTTGGTACTATGTTGAAAATATCATTAATGTAGAAAATAAAAAGTAATAAGACCTAAAATTGTCCATTGTGGGCCAACAGATAATATGCTCTTTGTGCACACTTTTAATATTCATCTTAAATAATACCTAACTAATTCATATGCCACACCCCTTATTTCATATGTTTCAAGTTTTTGCAATAGTCTAACATATTTTAACGTGTGAAACGCCTTAGCTAGATCTAAGAATACCACAATAGTAGGATAATTTTTGTCCAGTTATCGTATATAAAATTTGTAGCTTCTTCTGTGCCTCCGCCTTTTAGAAAACCGTTATGATTTTCGGCGAATTCATCATGTTTTGTTAAAAAATAAATAAGCCTATTTTTTTAATTTCGTTAGGGCCATCTATGGACCACGGTGCTTGTGTTTTAGCTGTTTCTTGATGTCAACGTCGTTGTTTGCCACGATTGGTGTTCTTAGTCGTGGGTTTGCCAGCTGTTTTCTTGTTGGTACCTCGAGCTTTTCTGATGGCCCGGACTACTGGGCCTTCATTTTCTGGGCCCGGACTACTGGGACTTCATTTTCCGGCTAAATTCAACATTACGTTCCTCAGACCATTTCCTGGTCTCGTCTTTTGGTCTGTGGGTAACTTCTGTGAAGGATGTTACGAAGGATTTAGTTTTAAGAGTTGTATGATAATTACTCCGATCGGATATGTCATTTTGATTTATATGGAGTTCCGAAAGATCCTTCACCACTTGCTTCATTCACAAGAATCCAGTAGCTTTGCCCTTGTTAGCAGCCTTGAAGATCCTATGGAATAACCTGTTTGAGTCCATTCTGGATAGATGTCCGTAAAAAGCCACGAAAATATAGCTCACGATTTTGGTTGATTTGGCCGATCCGTCTCAGGAACTTTCTTTCTTTCACCTCGAGGGCTCTTTATAGGGTCTTCTTAGTTAGATATAGGCATTCTGCTGCATTGAGGACTAAGGGTCTGACTACTGCATTGTAGTGAGTTAGTTTGAGTTGTTAGATTTTTTGAAGCATACATTTCTACAGGCATAGTAAGTAAGCCTTATCTAGTTTGAGTCTCCTGTGTTCAAAAGCCACTGTTTCGCTGAGGTCCTCTGAGAAGCATTCCCCAAGGTACTTTACACTTTTGACTCTCTTGATGTAGATATTATCACTGACTCTCATCATTCTAGGGGCATCTTTGATGTTAGTAACAAACTCGGTCTTTCCTATGTTGATCAGGAGATCCGTTTTAGCCGCTATTGAGTTTAGTGTTTGGAGCTGAGTAGTAGCCTCCTGTATGTCATTTGCCAATAATGTCAGATCGTCAGATGCAAAGACTAGGCGTGACATCCGTAGGTTGTCGGCTTTAATCCCGAACCGTAATTCAGTGTTCTCTGGTAGGATTCTTGTCCACTCTCTAATGATCTTTTCCAGAACGCAATTAAATAATATGCATGAGATGTCGTCTCCTTGTCTCACCCCTGTTTTAATGGCGAAACTCTCCGAGGGTTGTGCTCTAAACTTTACTCTGGCTGTAGTGTTGTGCGGGTGGCTTGTACCAGCCTATTGATCTTGTCGTTGAGTCCTAGTTCTTTTAAGGTCTTAAAAAGAGTAATTCTGTTCACTGAGTCGTATGCTTTCTGGAAGTCGACAAATATGAATCTGAAGTTCCATTGTATGGCTCTTGACTTGCTGTATTGAAGGATGGTCAGATTGTGTATCTGCTCGGTACAGGACCTCGATGCTCTGAACCCAGCTTGATATTCTCCCAAAGGTAGACTTTCGAGCAAAGCGGCTTTGGCGACACTAACGCAGCGTCAAAGCCGCCGCGACAAAGCGATAGTATTATGCACTATGGAAATGTATGAGGCGCAATTCGAGCGCAGCGACATTGACGCACTGACGCTGAGCGTGTCAATGTCGCTAATGACGCCAGAGGCGCTTTATTCAGAAGTCTACCTTTACTGTTTATCCAGCTGCCTTGTTACATGGCCTTCCAGAATCTTAGAAAATATCTAATAGGTAAATAAGCCTATTATATATAATTTTTTCCATTACTTTAGCCAAATTAGATATTAAAGATATCGGGCTATAGTTTGTAGGAGAGTGTTTACCTCTTGCTTTTAGTACCGGAATAATTTCAGCTGACTTTAAGGCACTCGGCCAGCAATGTTCCCTCTAATTTTTTCACTGACTGCGCGGCACAAAAGTATGATTGTGCAAAAATCATCGAAAGCTTTGGAAAGTGCAAAACTGGGGGAGCATATTGTTGATAAATTAAGTTTATTGAGGGGTCATAAATTAAGATTCTAGATGTAAACCAAGCTAATAATATTGCTAAATTTTCAAAAAATTATTATAGTAAATTATTAACTATATTATAGTTAATATCTATAATCACAATACAAATTAATTAATTATATTTTCGACGCATTAGCAGCGTTTAGTGGTGCATTTTTTGCTGTAGTGCATGCCTTTCATACTTATCCATTCTTTGTAAAGTATATTTGCCAAGTATATTTTAATCCTCGTCAAATCATTTAAATGATCGGCATTTAATCTCTTCCTAAGTTTGGATTTAATTAGAATCATTGTGCGGAAACCCTTCTCGCAGTCAGCACTTGTTCCTATGACATCATATAGTATCGCAATATTTCTCCGAATTTTTTAGTACATATTCTACACTGTCACTAAATGCTAAACTAAATTTTATTGCTCCTGTCTTGTTTTTTTGTAAGATCAGAAATTTAAGTTCCGAATATTCTTCACAAAACAGAACAAACAGTGCTACAGTATCTCTCTATTAGCCTTTTTATATCCCACTGCTGGGCACCGGCTCTCTTCTCTGCCACATATCCAATCTTAGCACTAAGATGTGAATATGGGTCCTAGCGGTTTAACGTCGAATCCGAACGACAAATTTCCAGAGAAGGTATTAGGCAGTTGAGACCCGACGGTTGACTACAGTATACTGACTGAGTACAGTTGACTACAGTATACTATACGGTTGGCTACAGTATACTGAGAATTATTTCGAATTTGCAAACAATATTTACAAATTGGATGATTACATTTAACGACTTGTTCATTACAATATTCTATTAGATTTTCGTAATTTTTTATCGAAGCATCCAAAATAACGAGATAACTAACACACCTCGTTTTATGGTTTAAATGTTACCGAATTTCGATGCATAAAAGCAGCCAATTTTTCAAATTTTCCTTTTTTAATTTTTTATCTACTGAACATAGTGTAAACTGTCCTAAGGAGGTCTCAATATCTTGCATAAGAAATACATGTTTCCATACATCAACCAAACCCAAATCTTCTCGATGTACAATGCAATGTTTTTCAGTAAGATGAGGTATTTCCTTTTTGAGAAGTGTCGCCACTCCATTTTTCCGTCCTAGCATAACACTTGCTCGCTCCGATGTAAACATAAAATTTTTTTGAATGTCTAGATAAAACTTTTTTTCCGAAATAGAAGCACTGTCGGTATGTGTTAGCTTCAAAATACCTCCAAATTCTAGTTTAAGGTCAAACAGAGTAGGTGTAGGTGTTTTGTGGTGTGTGTGCTGTGCTTGTATGCGGATAATTTTGCCCCAATCAACGTCGAAACGCAGGCGATATTTTGACCGGTTCTCTAATGAAGTATACGAGGACAAGTCGTTCCCCGCACACAATGTGTTAACATAAAGCAAACCAAGCAAACGCTCGATGACGTAGTTAAAGAACAGAGATTTCGTTAGACGTATAAATGTCCGATTTTAAAAATTAGTTTAACCCTCTAAATTTTTTTGACAAGATGAACAAGCCTATTGTGCGCGCAATACAAAAACGGCTGCGCAACTTTCGAAAAATTAGTGCGCGGCCGCGCACCCGCGCAGCTTAGAGGGAACTTTGTCGGCCAGATACCCTGATTTATATATATATATATATATATATATATATATATATATATATATATATATATATATATATATATATATATATATATATATTCAAAATATGCTCAAGCGGTTTACTTATTATATCGACAAGACATTTTAGTACCCTATTATTATCTGTAGGATTTAGAAAGATACTGTGTGGATTAAAATCTCTTAAATATTTTAGACTCTATGTCAACTCCAATATTACTAAAATAATTAGTCAGGTTATTTGTAATTTGTTCTTTATCCTCAATTTTATCACCATTATGCATTATATAATTTATCTTAGTCTTTTTCTTTTCATTTTGTCCCATTTTACCTTTAACACATTTCCATAATTTTTTACTGTCCTTACGTTTCGCCGAGACCTCTTTGTTAATATTAGTCTCTTCATTTTCAATATGAACAATTTTTAAGAACTTTTTAAAATGCAGACATTCCATTTCCAACACTTTCTCGTTAATAGATTTCAGCAAATTCTGTGCAACTTGTCTCAAATCCTCGGAATTTAGAGTTTTCAAGCGAAAAATAAACCAAAACGTTGACTAATGTTCTAATAGAACTTAAACGCTCAGGGTATCAATTATGGGAAGAAAGGTTTAGACATTGATTTCTCTTTTCCATTCAGTTGGGCTGACGGGGCAGAGCCATAACAAAAACTCTGGCGTGAGCTTTTACGTCTTGTTCTTTGAGATAGGTACTGAGATAGGTAGTCAGATTCATTATCGTTTGTTTTTTTCGAATTAAATATGTATTTCCGTAATAAATATCGGTTATCGTTTGGCCCTGATCTTTAGGCCCTGGGCAAGTGCCCCGAGTGCCAAATGGAAAAGAAGGGCCTGATCATCTATAGAACTAGGTCTAGTAATACAGTTAAAATATGGTATGTAACTCGTGTTCAAAAAGTTTTTCAGAAGCTCTTCAGATACACAATTTGATGTCAACAGATTGATATTAAAGTCACCAGCAATTATGTGATTTCTACATTCCCTGTCCTCTTCAATGTACCTTTTGACCGCCTTAACAAATGTTCTGCATCTATACCATGACTCCTGTATATGCCGGTAACTTTGATAGCTAATATGTATTGAGGTGGTCAAGTGGGTGTCCAGTGGAGAGGTATATAAAACAACTATATAGACTTAACAACGTATATATTAACAAGACTAAGGACCTTGTACGAGTACGTCTTGACACTACAATGGGTGAGAGCAGAGAGAGCGAAGTCTCGTCTGCGATCACCTGACTTGACTCTTAAAACTTAAAATACAATGCATTCTGGAGGAGGACAAACGAACAATATTAAAGGTTACGGTACACTACAATAGCTTCATCGAAGTATATATTATTTCCAGTATGCGAAATCGTCAATTATAACTATGCCGTTTCAAATCACTTCAAATTAAAGGATATTACTCCAGTAACATCGGACCCCTAAAGTATATATTATTTATTATTGCCGTAATATATTTGTTACATCTATCATTTTCAACAATGACAGAATGATTAATAGACGCCTTAATGTAAGACCTTCATTTATGTATGTAACATTTGTTAAACTTTTAGGAATAAATTGCCGGCGCAAAGTCAAACAAGTGATACACAAACGAATAAATTCAAATCGGATCAGTGTGTTTCTAGTGTGGGGAAAATAAAATCACATAAAAGCACGGAACCGCCGGAACCAACGGAATCCAGTTTTGCTAAATTTGATACAGCAAATGAGGAACAAGAAGTTTTGGAAAAGCAAACTACAGGAACATCTTATAGGATGACAGGGTAAATATTAAAATATTATAAAATTACTACAGACGATCTGGTTTTTAATACTGTTTATATGCATAGCCCAGATATATGCGTTTATGCCTGAACTTATTGCCTCCATTTTTCTCCAGTTCACCTGCGCAGACTTTCGATTAGGTTGTGAAAAAATAACGATAATACAAGTCTGCTACAGTATTGGTTCACTCAACAAAAAAAAAATTAATCTTTAATTGTGTATAAAGTAGACCCACTTAGATAAATGAGGAAAGTTAGATGTATAATACAAAGTGGACCAAACAGCAGAAGATTAAAGCAAGATTATACCATCATCATCTGTGGCGCTAGAGCCCTGTGCGGGTGCTGGCCTCGAAAAGTGTCTTCCTCCATTCGTCCTTGTTTTGTGCTAGTCTTCTCCAGCCTCGAAGTCCTAACTTTGATGCTCCTTCTGTTACTTCGTCTTCCCATCTGAGTTTTGGCCTGCCTCTTTTTTCGTCCTTCCTGTAGTTGAGCGTCTAATAGATTCTTTGGTACGCTGTTTTCCGGGGCTCTTGCTACATGTCCGGCCCATTGTAACCGCATTATTTTGACTCTGGTTACGATGTCGGGTTCTTCGAGCTTCTTTAGTAATCTTTAAAATTGTATCTACGTCGCCATGTACCGTTGTCGCATATCCCTTTGAAGATTCTGCGTAAGATTTTCCTCTCAAAAATGCTTAGGAGGTTGGCGCCTTTTTGGCTTATTAAAAAAACCTATTACCGAACATTATTCTCTTTCCTATTTCAGCCCTGTAGTTATTTTTTGCGTTTAACTTGATTCCCAGGTACGTAAACCTTTATACGATTTCGAATTTTTTTCTTCCGATTGTAGGTGCTTCACCGAGTTCATGCAGGGCCCTTTGTGACGTGGTAACTGGCATTATATATTTTTTTCCTCCTTTATTAGTAGGCCGAAGTTGTTGGCCACATCATCGAAAGCTGAATAAGTTCTACTCATTTGTCTTGTTGTCCTGGTAATTATATCAACGTCGTCTGCGTATGCGGATAGTTTTGAAGATCTAGTTACAATCGTGCCTCTTCTGTTTGCGTTCGCGTCTCACAAATATAATAAATACACAAACGATACACAAACGAATAAATTCAAATCGCATCAGTGTATTTCTAGTGTGGGGAAAATAAAATCACATAAAAGCACGGAACCACCGGAACCAACGGAATCCAGTTTTGCTAAATTTGATACAGCAAATGAGGAACAAGAAGTTTTGGAAAAGCAAACTACAGGAACATCTTATAGGATGACAGGGTAAATATTAAAATATTACAAAATTACTAAAGACAATCTGGTTTTTAATACTGTTTATATGCATAGGCCAGATATGAGCGTTTATGCCTGAACTGTTTTATTGCCTCCATGTTTCTCCAGTACACCTGTGCAGACTTTCGATTCGGTTGTGAAAAAAACGATAATATAAATGTGCCACAACCAATACCACTTCACAAAAAAAAAAATTATCTCTAATTGTGTCTAAAGTAGACCCACTTAGATATATAAAGAAATTTAGAAAATATAATACAAAGTGGACTAAACAGCAGAGGATTAAAGCAAAATTATACATCATCTGTGGAGCTACAGCTCTGTGAGGGTCCTGGCCTCCAAACGTGTCTTCCTCCATTCGTCCTTTTTTGTGCTAGTCCCCTACAGCCTCGAAGTCCTAACTTTGATGCGTCTTGTGTTACTCCGTCTTCCCATCTGAGTTTTGGGCTGCCTCTTTTTCGTCCTGTAGTTGGGCGTCTAATAGCCTCTTTGGTAGGCTGTTTTTTGGAGTTCTTGCTACATGTCCTGCCCATTGTAACCGCATTATTTTGACTCTGGTTACGATGTCGGGTTCTTCGTGCTTCTTTAAGTTCAAAATTGTATCTACGTCGCCATGTACGTTCCCTTTGAAGATTGTGCGTAAGATTTTCCTCTCAAAAATGCTTAGGAGGTTGGCATCTTGTTGGCTTATTGTCCATGTTTTCGCGCCATATGTTACTACATGCAGTATTACAGTCTTGTATATGACCATCTTCGTCTTTATAGTAATGCTAGGGTTTGCTAGTTGTTTTTGTAGTTATATCACCAGTTACCGAGATTCTCTTTCCTATTTCAGCCCTGTGGTAATTTTTTGCGTTTACGTTGACGCCCAGGTAAGTGAACTCTTGTACGATTTCGAAATTTTTTGTTCCTATTGTAAGTGCTTTACCGAGTTCATGCATGGCCCTTTGTGACGTGGTTACTGGCGTTATTTTGTTTTTTCTCGTTTATTTGTAGGCCGCAGATATTGGCCGCCTACTCGATGACTGAATAATTTCTACTGATTTCTCTTGTCGTCCTGGTAATTATGTCAACCTCGCGAGGTTGACGCGTCGTCTCGTGCCTCTTCTGTTTGCGTTCACGTCTCTGATTGCTTTTTCTAGGCATATGTTAAATAGGAGGCATGCCAGCGCGTCTCCATGATGTAGCCCGTTGTATATTTCTATGTGCTCTGAGATATTGTTTTGTATTTTTATGGTACACTTAACGTTCTTCATTGTCATCATTACCAGTCGCACTAGCTTAGTTGGTATTTCTAGGGCCGGTAGAGCATCTTTGAGTTTGGTTCCTATAATACTCTCATATTCTGTTTTAAAATCGACGAACATATGGTACGTGTCCATTTGGTGTTCCTTGCCTTTTTCTAATATTTGTCTAAGCACAAATATTTGGTCAATTGTGGATTTTCCGGGGCGGAACCCCCCCCCCCCCCCGATAGTCCGCTAGGAGTTTTTCCACCTTTTGCAGTAGTCTTCAGTAGAGTATGTTGGAGAGGACTTTATATGCTACGTTTAGCAACGTAATGCCTCTGTAATTCTTACAGTTTAGAGGGTCCCCTTTCTTGTGTATTACTCCTTGGTTCCACTCTTCGGGCATTTCTTCTTTGGCCCATATTTTAGAGTATATTATTTGTAGCTGGTTAATCAGCTGATTTCTTCATTCTGCAGGTATCCGGTCGCTGCCAGACGACTTATTGTTCCTCATTTTTTTAAGGGCGTCTGTAATTTCTTGTATAAAGTTTCGTTTGCGTTTGTGTTTGCGTTTAGGAGTTAAAGTGCTGCGTCAATCTAGTTAGTATTTCCGTTGGGTCCGTTAGTAGGTTTCCATTGGCGTCCTTACACAGTACGTTTCTGAGTTTGCATCCGTTTCTTTGCTCGAGCAAGATTAAACATATTACTATATAAGACTAAACGTACAAGACTAGATTAAAAAAACTGGCTTTGCTGGTTTAGAAACAGAGGGTCAAACTGAAAGTACTACACAACCAAAACTAGACTAGATCCTACACGTCCTTTTTTATAAAAGTGGTTTTGGGGGAAGCTCTAACTAAACCCCCTATTCCACTTTGGCTTTTGGTATGCGCCACCCCAGTCTCGCATATTTTGCATACATTCAGTTAGTGAAAACCGCCCTAGTTGTCGTCTCCTCGACCAAGATTCGAACCCGGGTCTCCCACATTGAAAGGCGGAGCAGCCGCCCGTCTTTCCAGCCTCTAGCTACGGCTCTGATACTAGACAATACACAGACAGTATTAGATTGGCGATACTAAACAAACAAGGCTAGATATACATGCCACATGTTAATGGCCCCACAACAAATAAACGAAGAATGTTAGCAACCGTAGTTTCCTCCATCATCCTCTATTGAGCTCCAGTGTGGACGAGCGCGCTAAAATATAAACACCATGTTGCCAAACTAGACAAAGTAAACTGAATGGCCATATGAATAACGACAGCATACAGAACTGTCTGTACACAGGCCGTGCACTGGCTATCGCCGGGACCCCCACCCCATAAAACTCCTCGTGTTCCAACGTTGCGAGCTGCACGAGGAAGGAAGGGCCAACAGAAAGGAAACGAGGGAGGACTTGATGTCATCACGGCAGGACCTGTGGGAAAAATACGACGGTTGGGCTAAAAAACTTTCATAAAAAATGTCAGAGCATGGTGCGAGAAACCCTGGGGCGAGGTATACCACTACATAACCCAAGCCATGACAGGACACGGCATTTTTGGCACATACCTGTTCAGAAATCGAAAGAGGCAAAATACCACGTGCTGGTAATGCTCCGAAGAAAGGGATGAGCCTGAACACACTCTGTACCTCTGCCCCATATGGGACGCATAAAGACAACGCGTAAAAGACACTAGCTGCATCATCTTGACAAGCGGAAACATTGCGGAAGTGCTAGTCACGAGCGAGTAGTGCTGGACAATAGCCAACAACATGTTGAGGAACATAATGTCCCAAAAAACAAGAGAAAAAGAGAAATGCTAAGTATAAATAATAATTTATTAAAAACACAAAAAATTCATATCTGATGAAATAAAAAAACTAGGGCTGCACTAAGCCCTCCGGGCTGCACACCCTGAAGGAATGCGCGAGCGATACCGGGGTGGCGCACAATAAAGCCAAGTGGAAGAAGGGGTTTGGTGAGTGAGAGCCTCACACGCAGGCTGGTAGAGGTTGTAGAGTAAATTGCGCAAAGGGTTAATACTCTCCGGGGAGATAGCCTAATGACAGTCAAGAAGCTGTTCCCAGTACATGAGCGAATGAACTGGCTGGAACCCGTGGGATGGAGATCGGCGCCCCTTTTCACTCCGGCTGAGCTGCATAGTGCAGTTGGCCGGACGAAGGAGGGAGAAGCGCCGGGTACTGATGGTGTTCCATCCGAAGCGTACAAGGTGTTTGGGCATGTATGCGACGACATGTTCTTGAGCATGATGAATGAATTGTTGATGAATTGCAGCTTCCCCAAAGAGTGGAAGAGAGCGAGACTGGTGATGATTGAAAAAGAGCGAAAGGAAGGAGAGGAAGCTAAATATAGGCCAATCTGCCTACCGAATGGGATAGCGAAGTTGTTTGAGAGTATGATCGGAGCTAGGATAAATGAGGATCTCGAGAGGGCAGGGGGTCTTTCAGAGGAACAGTATGGGTTCAGAGACGGCCGCATTACGGTAAGGTATGCGTGTGACAGAGAGAGCAAGGTTAACCAATACGGATCCATGGCGTACCCGTAGCTACTGCGTGCTTGTAACCCTGGACGTGAAAAATGCTTTCAATTCGGTCCCATGAGGCGGAATCATGGAGGCTTTGGAACTAAAGGGGGTAGCTCCCTACCTTAGAAAGATGGTGGGGAGATACTTGAATGATAGGGAGATAGTGACTGTGGAAGGTAAAATTTTCAAAATGAGTGCTGGTGTTCCACAGGGTTCGGTTCTTGGGCCGATACTGTGGAACATATTTTATGATGAGGTTTTGAGATTGAGGCTGCCAGGCGGGGTTACACTCGTCCATAGAGCTTCATCGAAACCTCAGGGTGTCCGCTCAGGTCACCCCGGTGATGAGCAAGGCTACAGCATGTGTGAGAGGCTTTGGATGGCTGATGCCCAACATAGGTGGGCTCTTGGCCTTCAAGAGGAGGGTTATGAATGCGGTCGTGCACTCCATTCTCCTGTATGGGATGCCGGCATGGATAAATGTGTTCAGGATTGAATGTTATACAGCGAGACTGTTGAGAGTGCAAAGGTGTATGCTGCTGCGTGTGTGCAGCGCATACAGGACTGTTTCTGGCGACGCCGTGGCAGTCGTTGCTGGAGTTATTCCGTTAGACCTTCTGGCGCATGAAAGGGTGGGAGTTTTGGGAGGTAATGACCCTAGAACTAAAAGGGGGGGGGGTGTTGGAACGTGATGAAGTTATGCCAAATGTTGGATTCCATCACGTTCTCTCCGGTTTTGGATGAGGGGGGCGTCTGAATGGTGTTTTTTTTTTTAGTGGGTCGCCCCTTTTAGGGGGGCAGCCCCACGTTACCACTTGGCACGGGTTGGCTGGTGTCTGTTTGCAGATTTTCACCTCCAGCACGTGCAAAAAAAGGCTGGTAGAGCTTGCCCAAACTACAATAAAAAAAGATATACTAGGCTATACGAGATTAAACAGTCGATGCAAGACTTGTTTGACTATATTAACCAGGCGAAATTATACATGTAAATGCTCAGACTCAGCTCTCTACAGAGTAACGACGTTAAGCAAATGATGCTGGGATAGACAAGATACACAAGAGAACTAGACAAACATAACTGTTCAGATAAGATTAGACAGACAATACTAGACCGATGCGATTAAACAAGTAAAATGACACTATAAAAGCAGGACTAGACAAATGTAAATTTATTATTATTTGTTTAGTTAGATTTGTTTATGATAGATATTATGTAGATACATTTCTTAATAATAAAAATTATATGTTTCAGGGAAGGCGATGTTGAAGTTAAAAGTGGTGTGTCTCAGTCAACAAATTCTAAAAGGTTTAAATCTATATCATTTGATTGGTTTTATAACTTCTATATAACAATTTATATTGTAGAAATTTTCAATGGGGTCCAAATCAAGTGGATTTGAATTGTTTGAATAAAAGTCCTTATTGGGACGATCCTCGTTTAATTAGAAAATACGCGAATCTTCTAACAGGGGGTGGTGTTAAGAAAACCAAAAGTTCTGTGACTTTGCCTTTATCCGTGAAGAAAGTCCCCGATGGAGTTTGTATGTGTGTTAAATGTTCTTGTTTGAAAACAACTGCATACGACTTTGATGGAACAACAGAACTAGACGGTTCAATTTCTATGGCAATGCAGAGACAAACTCTTCTTAAAGAACGTATGTCAACATTCATTTTTAACTCATAAATGTGTAATAATTATATAAAGATTCTTTAGGTTTCACAATTTATTATATGTGGATGTTTTACGCTATTGGATGTGTTTGTGGTTTGTCAATTGTGGCGTTGCTGGCTTGGATTTTGACAAATGATGTTGTATGGACTCTCGTGAATTACAATAAAGAGTCCAACCGGAGGAACTACACGCGGTCGTTTCTTAATTATTTAGGGGGATCCATGCTCATGGCAGTCAATTTTGTCTTTGGAGGTTTATACAACGTTTTTGTATTGCCGGTAAATATTTAGATTAAATAGATATATAAATTAAATTGACGAAAGTAGGAACAGAAAATATGAAACAGAAAATAGAATAAAGACGTGTCGTAGATTCTTCTTCTTCTTCTTATGTACCATGTTCTTCCAGAACGTTGGTCACCAACAAGACTAACTTTACTCTGTCGACGGCAAATTTGAACAGAGCTTAAGTTCATTTTTTACCAGTCATGTACATTCTTGAGCCATGATGTTTTTCTGCTACCTAGCTTTCTTTTGCCAGAAATTTTTCCCTAAATGATGTTCTGAAGTAATAGATATTTTTCGCCTTTCACAGTCTTTGGAGTATTACCAAGATTGATACTTTTTCCATTCATGAAACTTTTTATATTTTTCTGTAACAGACATCTGCCCATATCTCAAAGGCTTCAAGTCGTCTTTCTTCGTACTTGTTTATTGTCCAGGCTTCCATACCGTACAGCAAGGTGGAGAAGATGAAACATTTGAGAATTCGGATTCTTAAAGTTAACTTCAGATTTCTACAGCACAAGACCCTACTCATATTTCTAAATGCTGCCCGAGTCTGCTCAATCCTCGATTTTACTTCAGTTTGACTATTCGCGTTGTTAGTTATTAAGCGTTGTTAGTTATATTGCTTCAATGGTTCATCCCCAACTATTATGTTAGCTATGATATTAGATAGCTTGCTAATTAATAACACTTGCCTTCTTTGCATTTAATCCGATTTCGTCCATTGTGCATTATTCGACGACTGTATCTAGCATCCGCTGCAAATCTTGTCCTAGATTAGTGGCCTCCGAACTTGATCGCCGGTAAATATTTAGCGTGATTCTCTCTCTCTCTCTCTCTCTTTCTCAATCCGAAGATTGGTTGGCAGCAATTTTTGTCCTCCACTCCTCTCTGTTCTCTGATAGTCTTTTCAATTTTTCATGATTTTACTCCTATATCTTCTTGAATTTGTTTCATGTATTGTAATCTGGGTCTTCCTCTGCCTCTTTTGCCTTGTACCATTCCATCCATGACATTGATAATAAAATCATTGTGCCTATACAGATGTCCTATTAACTGGTCTCTTCTCCTCATTATTGTTTTCAATAGGGCTTTTTTTTCACCAACTCTTCTAAGGACTTCTTAATTTGTCAGCCTTGCCGTTCACGAGATTTTCTGCATTCTCCTCCAACACCACATTTCAAATGCTTCTAGTCTTCTCTGATTGCATGTACCAAGTGTCCAAGTTTTTGTGCCGTACAATGCCACACTCCAGACATAGCATTTTATAAATGCTTTTTTGGCCTCTGCATTTAAGTTCCTTGGTGTAAGAAGCACCCGTTTGTTGTTGAAGGCTATTTTTGCTTGCGCAATTCTGCTTTTTATGTCTGCTGAACTTTTGCCATCTGAAGTGAAGTGATTTTGGTGAACTTATTAACTTGTTTCAGTAGTACATCGTTAACCCTAATGTCGGCTGTAATTTGCTGGCGGTTGCACACCATGATCTCTGTCTTCTGTGTGTTGATTTTCATGTTGTACTTTTCTCGTAGGATCTTATTCATTCCTGTTAACGCTTTTTGCAGATTTTCTTCATTCTCTTCAATGATAGCTATGTCGTAAGCAAACCTTGTCATTTTAATTTCTACTCCATTGGTTTTAATTCCTCCCATAGCCTGTTTACATTCCTTAATTGCCTCCTCAATATACAAGTTGAATAGTACTGGTGATAAATTGCATCTTGGCGTACTCCTTTTTGTATGTATGCCTCTTGTAGTTCAGCCTTAATATTTATAATGCCTCGTTGATTTTTGTACAGTTCATGTACTATCCGTCTGTCTCCGAAATCTAGACCAGCATTAGTCATAATTTTCAATAGCACATTCCAATTCACATTATCGAAGGTTTTCTCCAAGTCCACGAATGCAAGAAACAGCATTCTTTTTGAATCCAGCATTTTATCTACAATCTATCTTAACATTAAAATAGCCTCCCTTGTTCCTCTATTCCTCTTTTACCGTGATTAATGATTGATCGGGTACCTCGAGCATAGATGAAATTTATAGTGCGAACTTTGAGAACTTAGATTTGCAGCCTGCCTCTTTTACAAATATGTATCAAATAGCAACCGACCTCATCTTTTCACAATCTTAATCTAACTTAATCGTCTCTACATAAATCCCAAACTACAGACAGACGCCTCCCCTCACCACCAAAACTCTTAGTAAAAATTCAATCTCATCAATTTGTAATCCACCTGAAAATGACCTTTAGAAGTCGAAACTCGAGTCGTGTAAAGTGTGTATACTCGTACCGGCGAGAGAATGCATCAAGTCTCGACGAGTTTATCGTTGTTCTACGCATATCCACAGATTATTTCGACTGCGCGTTGTTTAGTTGTCCGTGTTTGAAAAAATGACCCATATTTCTAACTGACGCTAATTTCTTACGCGCCTAAGTATGACGGGCGTCCCTTGCCCCTCATACCTCGGCGCAGTACAGCTGCATTCACTCGCCGGTTCGAGTATGGAGTTATATAATTTCACAAGTTATATATTTTCACAAAAATTCGTGGTAAAAACGTAGTGAATTTTTCAATTCAGAGTATGTATCAAATAGTATCATAATATTGAACCAATTCCCCGTCTATTTTATGTTTCTGATCGTATGATTTAATGATATAAGATAGAATTTGTCCCACTTCTCCGTACTCGCGTTCCTGTTGAGGTACGCGTATACCCTACTTTGGAGACCACTTTCTTAGACATTTTTTTTCTTTCTTAGACTTTTACATATAAAACAACTAATCAAAACAAAATTAAAATTGACAAAGATTGCTTACCTACTTAGGTGTTACTTGAAAATTAGCTAGAAATTAACAACCATTCAAAAAAGGCATCTTTTGCACTCCATGGGTGCACTCGCTCACCACATTCGTATTGCTGCTCTACCCGAGCGAAAAAAACCTCGAGTGCAAAGGTTTAAACTAATTGTTACAGAAAAAATTATTGTCATATTTATTTTTTTAATTTTAGAGAAATGCTGTATTTTCTGGCGCAGAGGAAGATAGTTCGTGGATTTCACTAGGATGAAATTATTAGTATAGGTTCAATATGAATAAATTAATACTTATCTAGAAGCGTTTTAGATTCTGTTTCCCTTTTGTATAAAATTTATTTGCTATATGCTAGATATAATTTTACCAGAAATATTTATTTATTTTATTGTTAGTCTATATATGTATATATATATATATATATATATATATATATATATATATATATATATATATATATATATAGATATATTTTCACTTTTGCAGTTCCTGCCTGCCTCCTCTTTACTGCGCTACTTTTACCACCGGAGATATGAAATTGGTCAATTGGAAAATTTAGTTTCCATCCATTTTACGAATGTTATACCGTTTGTACTTACAAGACACTGACACATTGTTTGTTTGTTGTTTAATTAACCACTTATCCATGGGGAATTATTTTGTAGTAATTAATATACCGAATATTATTTTAAAGGTTTTCTATCAATACTTGGCTGTGCTAATAAGCAGTAGATATTGTTCATAATCAAATGAGAGATATAGTCAGAAACGGCATATGTGTAGTGCGCAGTAGTATGTTTGCGCATTGGGATTCATGTGATAACAATTCAAATATATTTCAAAATGGCGTGTTGAACATTTTACAACAAGAAAAAGCTAAAATGAGATCAGAAATGCGTTTACATGTTCTAACTTGCGAGAAATAAGCAACTCGTAAATGATAACTATTTATTATTTATTTATTTATTAACTTACTGGCATATAGAAACCACATACAAAAAAAATATATAAATTTAAAAATAAAAATACAAAAGTATCACAAAACACAAAATAAACTCCAATTTCCTTTATAATACACCTTCTCTGTTACTAGTTTGCTCTTTCCATCTTTTTATCCGTCTCAGCAGTTTCAGACCCTTTCCGCTATCATTCATACATTCCTCCCATTTCTTTCCTTCCCGCCTCTCCCTCATTCCATTCACCCCTTGTACACTCTTCCATCCAATGCTCCCAAGTATCCTTTGCTGTCCCACAAACACTACACTTTCTATGCTCCTCACTCATCCAGTATCTTCTTCCACGCTCCTCACATCCACACCTATACCTTGCTAACATGAGACTTGTGCATCGTCCTCTTGATTTACACTTAAATAGGTTGGTAACCGCCCATGCACCTGTATCTTTACGTACCCTTTATGAAAATTACTACTTTTTATTTTGCTTTGCCGCTCCTGTAGGTCCACTTCTTGCAAACGTTCTACCAAACTTTCGGCCCACCCTGCCCTTTCCTGCTTTAGCTTTTCGAGCCCCTCACCAGATATACCACCTCTTTCATACAATTTCCTCTTATTCTTACCCCAGTCACTCCCTTTCATACCGCCTACTCCCACTCAATTTACCATTCTAAAAACCTCTTTTATTAACCTTTCATCTCCCATTTCACTAACCTTATATTCATACCTTATGACCTTTCTGCAGCCAAGACTGCCACCTTGCACGCATTCACCTCCTAGAGGACAATGTAACTAGGTGTCGACCTATCAAGCTTCAGGATTTTTTTGAAAAACTTTAACTGGACTCTATCCTCTCCTCCTCTCTCGTCCCCCAGACTTCTGAGCCATATAATAAAATGCTTCTCGCACACACCTTCCACACCGTCTCAGCCGCCCTGAAGTTTCCTTCGAATTTATTTCTCCATTCATTCCAGACTCGCCCAGCTGCCACCCACGCTTTCTTCGCTACATACTCCACATGTTCTCTATTGCTACCTCCATTTCCAAATACATACCCTAGATACTTAAACCTTTGCACCTCCTCGATTTCCCTCCCTCTCCATTCATACCTCTCTTTCTTGAACTTCCCACCTCTTTTGAACCGCATCCATTTAGTTTTTCCCACATTCACACTCAAATCTCTTCTTTCAAAAAACCCTCTCACCCTTTCAATTACCTCTCTCAATTCCCCAGCTGTCTTGGCAAATACAACTACATCATCAGCGTATGCTAAACTCCACACTTTTGTTCTCCCTACCACCACTCCTCCAGCTTGTCCGTCTGCCAAAACTCTTTCCAAATCAGCCACATAGAGATTGAAAAGTGTGGGGCTCAGAGGACATCCCTGCCTCAGGCCCTTTTTTATCTCGAAATATTCCGTTACACACTCATTCACCCTGATCTTACACACCGTTTCCCTATACAACTCCCTTACATTCCTCCTCACCCTCTCCGAAATACCCTTTTTAACCAAACATTCATACAATCTCCCTCTATCTACGGAATCATACGCTGCTTTCAGGTCGATAAAAAGAGCAAAAAGGCTCCCAGATCTAATTTTCTGATCAATTATAAATCTAAGTGTTATGAGTTGTTCGACTGTGCCTCTTCCCTCTCTGAATCCTGATTGCACCTCTGGTATTAACTGCTTTTCCTCTGCCTCTTTTCTCAACCGCCCTTCTAGAATCTTGGCGAACATTCGATGCGGCGAAATGATAACTATAAATGAAGTACTAGTTTTGTACAATTAAAATGATAACAATTTAAGTTTGTGTTCTCACACTAGTCGTTCTAAGTAACTAAAACAAAAAGCAGCAACATTTTTTAGAGTTCCTTTGCGACCCGGTACCGGGTCGCGACCCGGTATTTGGGAAACTCTGGTGTTGAGGGATCTTTGTAAGTGCATTTTTATATGTGACCAGAGAATTATTCATAAAAAATCTAGGGAAAACTTTAATTTTTCTAGGGAAATTTTTTTGAAATGACTTCATTTTTTTGAGAAAATTAAGGAAAATCTCCAAACTTTTCCCATGGTCTAGTTCAAAAAACAGTTTCGAAAATCGTGGAAATAAATGAATTCAAATTTTCCACAAAACCAAAGGTTCCAAGGAAAACTCCCAAACTTTTCAAAACCCAAATTTCCCAAAATCCGAGGAAACCAAATCAAATTTACAATTATTTTCCATCCAAAGATTAGAGGAGAAAACGAAAAACTGCCGAAAGTTCTTCAGTCGGCTTACTTCGGGCATCATTCCGACTGAAAACGCCGAATAGAAGGCAGTTCTGATAGATAGCAAATTGGAGCTATTTAAATTTATGGAGTTTTTACACAAACAAATTTACTTCGAAATTATAAAAATCGTAATATTGATTGAATGATAAAAAATTTAAAAAAAAAGAAGCAAAACCAAAATGTACAAATAATACACATGTAGAGAAAAGGTTTTACCAAATGTAATACATTAGCACCTTACTAAAGAAAATGTTATTAGAAATGATATTAAATATGATGCTAAATCTCAATACAAAAAGTTCTAATCTAATCCATATAGTATTATACGAAAGACATCATGTTAATTAATCGTTTATGTATAAACATTTCATTTTAGATTAATATTTATTAGAATTATTACACTTAAAGAATTGTAAATCGCAATATCAATAAAAACAGGTAGAAATAAAACATTGCCAATTTAGTTTACATAGAAATGTGTAATTTTATTTATGTAAATTGTAATTTAACTTAAGCCCTCCTGTTGAATGTGTTTGTAGTGGGCTGAGTGAGTTGCAATCCACTGATGTTGCTGAATTCCAACATCCTCAACATCTCCTTGGTCTCCGGATCAACTTCAATGATATCATGTTCCAAAGCAGAAACTTCGGGAACATAGTTGTCACGTCTTTCACGTTCTTCTTCTTGCAACTTGATTGAAATACCTCTAACTTGAGAATGGCGCAAACGTTTCATCAAATGTGTAACGAAACCGGCAATCTTGTTCCTCAACGGTTTGGTTGGAATAATAGCAATCTCTTCGCAGATACGCTTATTGGTATGGAAGTCCAATGTCAAGCGTGTGTAATATTTTTCAATAATGACTTTCGAAGCCTTTTTAACGGTCTTAGTACGTACACGACCCATTTCTAAAAGTAAATATGAGTTGTTTACAACTAATTCGTATATTTTTTCATGTAAACTTACTTGTTTATGAGAGTTTGTGTGTCGACAAGAAACGTGGTCAACGAGAGTTTTACACAAAAAGAGGTTGGGAATGCGTTCTTCCTGTCGAGATTGACGAAATTAAATTCCCCTAGATTCTTAGTTACTTTCACGTTATTCGTATAAAATGATTTTTATAGTTAATTACGTTTCCTGGAGTTGGTAGTATGGCGGCTTCTTGACACCTTCGTTATCACACTGACAGTTTTATTTATAAATTATAAAAGGATATATCAATTTTGTGCTGCATGCTGTTTAAATGACGTCTGGCAAGGATACAATGGGGTAATTACTTGTATTTTCACCTACATCTTCTTTTATAATTCATCAAGTTTCATATCTATCGCCGGATTGAATTTCATTTACATTTTTTTACTCCTCTATAACTTAATAACATTTATTAAACATTCATAACTTATATTCCCCGCCTTTCTCAAAACGACCCCAAATAAAACACCCAATCTAACACAACATTCCATTAAAATTAAATTAAAATCTTAATTCTTGTCAGCCACTCCCCCAATATTTTTTTCACTATAGACCACTTTTTTTTACATAAACAATAAATTCCTTTTTTGCCATGCACTACTTACTAACAAAAAGGAAGTCTTCTTCAAATGCAGTCTGTCAGCAGACTATAAACAAATTCATTTAGTTATTTTTAGCCTTTAACTTCCCATATGCAGTTTGTAACAACTCATATATAGGCTCTTTAAATATTCAATGTAATTCAAATTCCTGTGAGTTCCATGTTTATTTCAAATAATATTATAGTACCTACAAATTATCATAAATTATAAAACATATTTTAAATGCAAACTTTGTTTTAACATTTTACTCATTTACATTTTTTCAAATAAATCTTTATTTTATTTTATAGCAAAGGTTTTAATAGAATTGCATAGTACAGTTTCTATCTTTATACAAGGCTGTTCAAGACTGGGTTACAAAATTTTTGTACATAAACCTAGGCTTGGCCTAGGTTTATGTAATATATGATAATGTAATGATATATGTACATTTTTTTATAATGATATTTTTGTAATCAACAAAAAATAACTTTTTTTTAAATATTATTTGATAATAACTTTTCAGATAAACAGAATTCACTGAAATTATTGTTATATGTAATAATCTTTGAAACACTTCATTATTATAGACCTACTGTATCCTCAATGATTATTCTTAATTATTTATTAAAATATAATTTCAAATTATAGGTTGATTTTTATAATTCAAATTGTATAATTGAATTGAGGCATTTAGAAATTTGCCTCAACAAATGGTTACTTGTAGCCGTTGGTTGATGACCAATTGTAATATTTTTGGTTACTTGTATTTAAAGTGGTCTCTTCTATATAACATACAATACAATATAACATACAATACAATAAATATAAAACATACAATAAATATTTTCTCTCTGTAGCAGCAAATAGTGACATTTAGGGAAATCTTACAATATTGATTTCAGCATACATTTAACCTTTTCGCTGCTATGGACTGCTATAGCAGTTGAATTGATTTGATGCACAGGTCTTATGGACTGTTATAGTAGTCCAATTGATTTGACGGCCAGATGTTATGGACTGCTATAGCAGTCTACCGACTTCATGAATTCATTGTGGCCTTTTTAAACTTAACAGAGAGATTAATAAATATATACACTCTCATTGGAGCGTTGCGTTACGCTGGGTGAAAGATTCGGGACTCGCCCCAACCCCAGGGATCTTATTTTTTGGAAAGATGAATATTTCAAAAAATCACAAAAACTAATTGTAAACTAAGCAGGTAGATATATTTATTTTTTTAAATTTTTCTATGTCTAGTCTTGTCCAGTCTTGTTCAGCTTTGACCAGTCTTGTCTACTCTTGTCTCCTTCTTGTCTGTATCTAGTCTTGCCTCTCTTGTCTTGTATATATACCTTACTAGATTAAAATGTACTTAATTTAATTAATTCAATGCTAACTGAATTGGACTAGTAGTAGTAGTAGAAGAAGAAGTAGTCTAATACAAGTTCAATATGAAGTTGTTGCAACTTGAAGTTGTCACAATACCAAGCCGCAACATGAAGAAATGAGGATTCGAGGTAAAAAAAATCTCTTCTTGTAGTTGAAACTAGATAGATTACTTAGATGAAGTTGGTTCAACATGAAGTTGTTGCAATATGAAGACTAGGACATACAAGACTAGGACAGACAAGACTAGGGCAGACAACGCAAAGACAGACAAGACTGGGACATACAAGTCTAGGACATACAAGACTAGGACGGACAAGACTGGAACATACAAGACTAGGACATACAAGACTAGATGAACAAGACTAGATGGACAAGACTATACAGACAAGACTAGGACGGGCAAGACTAGAAGAGACAGGACTGGAATATACAAGACTAGAACAGACAAGACTAGGACATACAAGACTAGGACAGACAAGATTAGGACAGATAGGACTGGGATATACAACAGACAAGACCCTGTACTGACTGTACCCTAGAACAGACAAGACTAGGACAGACAAGACTGAGATATACAAGACTAGGACAAACAAGACTAGGACATACAAGACTAGGACAGACAAAACTAGGACATACAAGACTAGGACAGACAAGAATAGGACAGACACAACTAGGACATACAAGAGTAGGACAGACAAGACTGGGACATACAAGAATACGGCAGACAAGACTAGGACAGACAAGACTATGACATATAAGACTAGGACAGACAAGACTAGGACAGACAAGACTAGAATATACTAGACTAAGACAGACAAGACTAGGACAGACAAGACTAGGACATACAAGACAAGGACAGACAAGACTGGGACATACAAGACTAAGACAGACAAGAGTAGGACATACAAGACTATGACAGACCTGTAGGATATACAAGACTAGGACAGACAAGAATAGGACATACAAGACTAGGCTATACAAGACCAGGACAGACAAGACTATGGCAGACATGAATTTGAAGTAGCAACATGAATTTGTCGCAACATGAAGTTGTTTCAACTTGAATTTTTTCCAGACAAACTAAGACAGACAAGGCTATGGCAGACAAGACTAGGGCAGACAACACAAGGATAGACCAGACTGGGACATACAACAAATGTACAAGAGATACAAACACTGCTGAGGGAATGAGTGGAGCTGGACTCTCTGAACTGGACTCGACTGGTCAGGTTGATTGACTGCTGGTTGAATCTGGTTGAACTGGCTGAGTCTGGTTGAACTGCCTGGACTGAACTGATCTAGTGTCACTCGCTGACTGTCTTGCTTGACAGGGTCCACTGGCTGGACCGGTGTGACTGAGTCCACTGGCTGGACTGAAGTGGACTTGTTTGTTGGTTGCACCGGACTGTCTTGATTGACTGGGTCCATTGGCTAGACCGGTGTAACTGAGTCCACTGGCTGGCCTGAACTAGACTTGTTGGTTGGTTGCGCCTGACTGTTGAACTCAACTGGAGTCGACTTGCTGACTGTTTGCGCCTGACTGTGTGGATTGAACTGACTTGGTCCACTGGGTGAACTGGACTCGTTGGTTGATTACGCCTGACTGTTGAACTGAACTGGAGTCGAATGGCTGACTGTTGCGCCTGAGTGTTGCTTTTCTGTCTGTTTATTCGGGGCTCCAGGCATTTATATTATGTCCAGGTCCCTCATCTGGGGGTGATTATTTTTCTATATTCGGCAATTTGTTGTTTTGGCGATTACCGATTCTCTGGAAAAACATTTTGTTGTAATTTCCCCGGGGATTACACCATTGACCCTAATAAAATATTTTCGGAAATTCGTCTGAAAATATTTGGGTAATCACCGTAATGCCCTCGTAAAACTAAAAATAAAAATATTTCTTTATCTGCTCGAGGATTACATTACCGATGGATAATTATTGTAATGAAAATGGAACGGCTCGTTGCCGCTACACAAATAAGACTAGGACATACAAGGCTAGGGAAGACTAGACAGACAAGGCTAGACAGACAATACTAAACAGGTAAGACTAGACAGACAAGGCTAGACGGACGAGACTACACAAACAAGTATAGACAGACAAGACTAGACTTGCAAATTATTTTGTCGTTTTCGTTCAATTGTGACATAAAACAAACGACTTTGTCAAAGTGTATCCACTCAAATCAACAAAAAATCAAAATTTGCTTCGAATAGTGAATTTGGTTTTTGAAAATTTGACAGTTTTTGCAAATTATTTTGACGTTTTCGTGCAATTTTGACATAAAACAAAAGTATTTCGCGAAGTTTGTCCAATCAAATCAACGAGAAAACAAAATTTGATTCGAATAAAGATTTTGATTTTTGGAAATTTTGTAATATTTGCAAATTATTTTGACGTCTTTGTCCAATTTTCACATAAAACAAAAAAATTTGCTAGGTTTGGTCATGCAAATCAACAAAAATTACAAATTTGGCTTCGAATAGAGATTTTGGTTTTTGAAAATTTGGCAATATTTGTCTATTATTTTGACATTCTCGTCCAATTTTGACATAAAACAAAAGAAGTTTTCAAAGTTTGTCCACTCAAATCAACAAAATTTGCTTCGAATAGAGACTTTGGTTTTTGAAAATTGGACAATATTTGCAAGTTTTGCAAATAATACAGTTATAAAAGTAAGTATTCCGCACGGACTATAATGTAATGTTGAGAATATTGAGCACACAATCACATCAGTTCAAAAAAGTAATTCGCAGCGAAAGGGTTAGTGACATTTATTTACATTGTTTAGACCCACAGGGGATCACATAAAGCAAATTATCACCTGTTGCTGTTATTTTTCTTGTTCTTCCAAAATTGTTTCATTATCTCGCTATGTTTAGCTTGACGTTTATCTGCCCATTTTCCTCTTGTTATTTCGGGTTTTCCCTCTGATATAATTTTCCAGCTATAGACCTTACGTCTAAAAATTTTTCGACTTACGATGTCTGTCGGTGAGATGTTGGCGCTTTTTTAGATCTATTTGGACCTGTTTTTTCCCAAACTGTTGTCGTTTTCATTTTCTGTAGGTACTTCAAAACTCTCCCTCTTAGTCTGTTGTCACCTAGTCTCATAACGTGCCCTTAGAATTGTAGTCGTCGTTTGCGGAAATCGGTTTCGATGATGGAGTATTTTTCCGTGACAGTGTGTGATTATAGACTATATCCTTCGTCTGTTAGTTTTGGGCCAAGGATTTTTCGGATAATTTTTCTTTTAGCCTTATTGATATTCTCTACGACTCCTTTGTAATTAAGGTTTAATGTCTCGCTGGCGTAGAGTATTTCAGGTTTGATAACAGTCGTGTAGTGTCGGACTTTTGTGTTAATGTTTATGCATTTTTTATTGTAGATGCTCGCAATTTTCCCATATGCTTTCCGCATTTTGAGCTCCGGTGCTTTTTGTGCTAATCTCTCTGTTCCTGTAGGTTCAATAATTTTGCGTATTTGAATACTTCAAGTATTTGAAGTGACGTATTTTGTAATAAAATTTTCTGTTTTGTTGTGTTTTGTAGCAATGAAGGGAAATTTGTAATCCAGCTTTTTTGGCGCATTCTTTTAGGACTTCGATCTGATGGATTGCGGTTTGTTCATTTTCGGAAATGATCGCGAGATCATCAACGAAGGCTAGATATGTGACGTTGATGTTATCCTGTTATTTTCCTACTCTTATGGGTCTCCAATTTTTTCGATTTTCCAGTTCTCGTTCCCATGCTTTGATAACTTTGTCTAAAACGATGTTGAAGAGTAACGGGGAGAGGTTATCGCCCTGCCGGACACCAGTCTTGATGGGGAAAGGTATTGAGATTTCTCCATTGAATTTGACTTTGGAAGTGTTTGTTGGATGAGCCGTTGTGTTTTCGGATTCAGATTGTTTTCTTCGAGTATATTAAACAGGGATTGTCGGTCGATGGAGTCATAAGCTTTCCTGAAGTCGACAAATGTGCAGATGGTTGCGAGATTTCTTGTAGCTTGAATTTTTAGTATAGATTTTAGGTTGAAAATTTGCTCGGTGCATGATCCTGTGAGGTCTGAAACCTGCTTGATATTCCCCAATTAGGGGTTCGGGTTGTTCTTGTGTGTGTTGAAAGAGGCAAGCGGATAGGATTTTGCAGGGAACGGAAAGGAGGGAGATTCCTCTATAGTTATTCACATTAGATTTGTCTCCTTTTTTGTGGAATGGGTGGATGAATGCGCATTTCCAATCGTATGGGAGTTCTTCACTTCTCCAAATTTCTTGAATGATCTGTTATTTCCTGTAATGATCGTGGTCCAAGATTTTTTTGTAGTTCTGCGGTTATTCCATCTTCGCCTGATGCCTTTCCATTCTTCAGTTTTGTAATGCGGTGTCGGATTTCTTGTGTCGGTGGATCAGCGTCGGGTTTTGTGTTTCTTGAGGATGTGTGTGAGAATCGTTCGGATGGTTTGGGACAATTATGGAGCTTGGAAAAGTAGTTCGACAGTTCTTCGCAGTTTTCTTGGTTGGTGAGGTCAAATTCTCTGGTGAGTAACCTTTAGTTTTATTTGCAAAAGCTCTATAGAAAATTCTGCTGTTGTAGTTTCTACAGTTATCCTCAATTGATGTGAGGTGTTCGGTTATATATTGGCGTTTGGTTTTCCTGATGGTTATGTTTGTCTCTTTGCGGATGTCGAGAAAGTGTTGTAGCGTTTCCGGCGATTTATTGCAGTTGTATTTTTGAAAGGAGAGTCGGCAATTGATGATGGCTTGATCGCAGTTGGAATCCCACCATGGGTGATTTGCCATTTTCTTCTGTGGGATTAATTCCTCGGCTTTTATGATTATTTTATTGCGGAAGTCGGTCCAGTTGTTTGTCGATTCTTTTTCCCATTCTTCCGTGATCTTTGTTTCTTGAATTTTGGATGAATCAAACAAAAATGTTCGGAGAGAATTTTACTTTAACTCGGGTGAGGTAGTGGTCTGAGTCGATGTTCGCACCTCTTCGGACTTGAATGTAATGGATGATTCTGTAGTGAGCGTAGGAGATGGCAACGGTCTGGTATTCACCAAGATGTTGGTTCGGGGATCACCATGTTTTTTGTTTTTGTGTCGGTTTTCTGAAGTGGGTAGACATAACTTTGTGTTAGTGTTTTGGTGTGCAGAATTTTTGCCGATGATTTTACGATATTTCAAGTTTTTTCTTTCTTGAATTTTGCTTATGGTTTTTTCGAGTTTGTTCCAAAATTTTTCGACGGTCTCTGGTTCTATACCAGATGTTTATCGATGTTGGTGGGGGCATGTGCATTTATGAGCGTATATATTTTATAGTATTCCGACTTATTGGTAATTTATATTTTTAATTTTATTCATTTATACGCTTCTTAATCAAGTCTTTGTCTTTTAAATCTAAAAAAAGGAATACTATATTCTAAAAATAAAGTAACACTACATTCTAAAAAACGCTTGTTTTACAAACTCGCTTTTTGAAAGATGTTTCTCGTGGCGAGCAATGCAACGGGTAACTTGAAAACTAGCAGCTGTAATGTTAGCTCTTGGAATCAAAAACGATTCTCAAACGAACACAAAATGATTCTCTTTTTGATTTTGTCAAAAATATGTTTTTTTTTCTTTATTGGTCGACAATCCAAGATTAGAATGCAACTTTTGTTTTTCATTAGAATGTCTTTTTAGATTATATATACGTGAAGTACCTTTTTCGTTACAAATTACATAGTCTTTTTATTCTCTTCAAACACAATATTTATCAAACCATTCTGTTTTGTGTTCCGGGATTTCATCATTTGTTTTTCTTTTTTTATCCGCAGCCATATTACAGGGTTACAACTAAAGTAGTAGTTTATGATACAAGTGTGTGAAGAACGGCTCATGAGTTACAAAATATAATTGCAATGAGTACAAAAACGCTTCAGACACGCGTATCATAAATTATATTATAAAAATAATGTATGATCCGCGTATATGAAGATGTATACATTACTTACACATACATTATTTGAGAAAAAATAATTCACTTTGAATGTACATACGTCAGAAAATTTATTTTCACCACGTCTATGTTTTTCGTTTAGTGACGCGACTTGTTGCCTTAGTAACAACTTATATAAATCGTTTAATAAACATGTGATTTACATTGGTCTTTTACGCACGATTTGGATAGTTTTATAGACGATTAAAATAATGGCAGCTTTTTTACAATAATTTACTTATTAATGTGTTCATTTTAGTCTGCGAGTATAAACATATTTCAAATATAATAATTTGAGAAGAATTTTTTTATTTATATATTTAATATTCATACCTTTGTGGTTGAGAAACTTATTGAACTTAAAAAGCCTGTGTGGGTCAGTGTCTGACCCGCAGGTCATAGATTCCATCCCTACAATAGGAAATACTCCCTGAGAACATTTGAATGTGGGGAATAATTTTTCCTTCAAAGGTTTTCTACAAATATCTCGTCAATACTTTAAAATAGAAAACTGAAAATTCCGTGGAAATTTTGCAAAATTCTTCGGTTTAGTCACAAAACTGAAAAATGTGAAAATTGCGTTTTTTTTTAATGGGTACCACTTCTTTGAATTTCGTTCACGTTTCCGCAAATCGAACATGGTTTGTGCATAGATACTCAATTTACCCATATTTATAAGGGATAGGTCACCCGTGTTATCGATACAGTTAACCCCCGAATCACGAAATTTATCAAAATTATAGATGAACGAACGTCTTAGGATTATCAAACGATTTATCTTTGTCTGTTCCCGATCAGAATGGGCATGATGATTTTGAAAATGTGCTCTATGGTATTCTAAAGTATCTACTATTTCCAAAAATCTATATTATTTCTGCAGGAAACAAAGTTTTATTAGAAAAAAAAAACTATTGAAATTCAAAGTTTAAAATCCGCTCGAAAATGATGGCTGGTGGCATGGCGTCTGCTTGTGACATCAGATGTTTGTAAATCGACCGAGAAATTAGGGAGCCAAAGAAAAAAATCAGCTGTTTTGCGTGTTATGAATTCTAAAGTATATAAGTGGTGTGCGGTTTAGACATTTCTAAACTTTGCTGAACAAAAGTCTTTGTTTGATGCTTAAAACTCACCTAACATGAAGTGACCACATTTTCATTGAGACAAAGCGAGACAAATGGGATGAAATGAGAATTATCATTTAGCTATGAAAGCAGACAATAATTCAAAAAAATATATTTTATCTACTCACACACCAAAATGAACACATTAATATATTATTGTATGTGAAGGACGCCACTATAATAATAGCGTGTAAAAGTATCCAAATCATGCGTAAAAGTACACTGTAAATCAAATGGAGTTTTATTATTAAACGATTTCTGTTTGCTGTTACTATGGCAACAACTTGCGTCATTACACAAAAAACATAGACGTAGTGAAAATAAATTTTCAATGGTTACTAATATATTCAAAAGATTTTTCCACATATTCCTATAAAATCCCCTTTTTTAATGTCACCCAATGAAAATTACAGAACAAGGTGCCATTAAACGACCGGATTTTCTGAGAGAAGTCAGAAATTTTTATAATAACTGCTTGGAATATCGGAGCTTGGAATATTGAAGAACAGACAGTTCAATTCGAGGTTATTAAAAAATTTCATTGGATGACACTAAAAAAAGGAGATTTTATGGGAATATGTGGAAAAATCTTATTTTATATATTACAGTAGATTTAAAATTATGCAGATATTTTCTAAAAAGCGGGACATTTTTAAAAATCGGCGTGACGCGGGACTGTCCCGCCAAAATCGGGACGTGTGGTCACTTTACCCCATGATGTTGATAAAAAAATTCATTGGATGACACTAAAAAAAGGAGATTTTATGGGAATATGTGGAAAAATCTTATTTTATTTATTACAGAGGATTTAAAATTATGTAGATATTTACTAAAAAGCGGGACATTTTTAAAAATCGGCGTGACGCGCGACTGTCCCGCCAAAATCGGGACGTGTGGAAACATCAACAAATCAACTCTAGGCAAATTAGAGCTATTTGCCTTGGTAAAACCTTTGATTCATGTTTTGAGAACGCAAAACTAAGCAACTGATCAATGGAAATCACTAAATGCTTTATAAACGCAGGTAACAACAATTAAAAAGTGCAGAGATCGTCGAAGTTCGTACGAGATTTACAAACACATGACGTAATTCACTCTGATTAGTGTTCAGCTTATCATGGCGGATTGCTGTATTTTGTAGTTTTGTTTTATTAAAAATAATATCAATCTCGTACTAAATATGAAAATAATAGTATATTTTTCAACTAGGGCGGTAAATTGTCGATTGGACACGAGAGCGAAAATGGGCACCTTCGCTCGACAGGGCAATTGACAATACCGCCCGTGTTGCAAATAATATTTTTTATTACTCATGCGAGGGGACGTATCTTACAAGTTTCGGATCCAGGGGCCATCCAAAAAAAAAAATAGAATCAAAAATGAAGAATTTGCTTTTTCAATTGTCTCCGGTGGTGTGCATTCGTTATAAGGACTCTCATCAGTCTCCGGTATCACGATAGAATTTACACTCATTTCAAAACGTTTTCTTTAATTTTTTTATTTTGTAATGAACAAACATTATGTCACTTTCACGTCACTTTTTTTAATATTGAGGTCTTGATTGTGTTTATTTTATTTATTTCATTGTTTTTTTTTAAAGTAACTTAGCGATATTAAATATTTGCGTGTTTTACCCAAGTTATGAGGTAATACATCTAAAAATGGCATCTGCCGAACTAAAAACGTGCGCCAAGATAGTACTTTTAACGCGTGAGTAATAAAAATACATTTTCACAATCTAGTATTCCCATCTCATTAGATAAACACAATATTTTTGTGATTCTTGGTTACTGTCATCGTGCCCAAAAACCATTTTCCGCGGTCGTAGTTGGTTTCAACTGACTGACTCACATAGGGGTATTTCAGCAATTTAGCAGGCTAAAATTATTTCTTAGTTTTTTTACATTTGAAATCGGTTTTTATGTTTATTTATAGTTGTTTGATGTACAGGGTGATCAAAACTCGATGTCTCAGTTCTATTATAAGAAAACGAAAAACGATAGAAAAAATCTGAGAAGAGGTTCTTAAATGGGATTGAGTAAGGACCATTTTAAGCCAAATTTACATATTTTTCCATATTTGGAAACTGGAGTAATGACGTCATCGAATTTTGTTTTCCCAGAACCATACCAAAATTTTGCATTTTTGAAAAAAGCTAATTTTTCTGAACAAATTTTCTAAAGAAAAAAATTTGCTATCTTTTTCCGTTAAAAAAATATAAGCAAATTTGTATAAAGTAATTAAAGAAGTAAAAAGTAATATCACAAAGTCGCAATCATCACGATTTAAACAAGTAGCGTTTGGAGACAAATGGCAAAGTCGCCACTGTCAATAATTAGAAATTATTAATTAGTATTTATTAATTTAAGATTACAAAACACATAATTTGCGCATGAGGTTGCCTAAGCTCTCGGAGAGTACGGCAACTTAAGAAGATAACTAATTTTACAAATGAAAACTTAAAATTATATATACGTATATATTATAACGTATATTGATAATCTTTGGTTAAATGCGTTGTTTAATTTTTGTTTAGTTGGGAATACCGGTAATTGAGAGGATCTAATGTATTTCTAATGGAATTAGGGATAATAGGGGGTTAAGGCGGGAATTTTTGATAATACTTTATTTTTACAAATTTGCTTATAATTTTTTAACGGGAAAAGATAATTTTTTTCTTTACAAAACCTGTTCAAAAAATTAGCTTTTTTCAAATATGCAAAATATAGGTATGGTTCTGGGAAAACAAAATCGATGACGTCATTACTCCAGTTTCCAAATATGGAAAAATATGTAAATTTGGCTTAAAATGGTCCTTACACAATCCCATTTAAGAACCTCTTCAGATTTTTCCTATCGTTTTTCGTTTTCTTATAAGAGCTGGGACATGGAGTTTTGCTCACCCTGTACATAGGTGTATAAATAAATATAGGTGTATAAATAAATATGCTGCTTCTTCGGACAGCACTCCTATAGATAGTAATGTTTAGTAATTGTTTGGCCGTTGCACCGTGGATCAGGATTTTGTACATTGTTGGAGTCATGACCACTAGAAATTACCCTAAAATCACTTTGATTCATATTATCAGGTTGTAGTCAACACCGGTAATTTTAGCTGCCATTTCTAAATTGGCGAAAAATCTCCTGCTAGTGTTACCATCGTTAGTGTTACCATATCCAGGTTTAGGCATAACGACGATCAAGCCCGTTTTCTTTCGGAATCGCGTCTGTATCTCGGCCTTTTTCTGTTTTACAATGTCTTTCTCACTTTCTGATCTCACCTGCCACTTTTGTACGGGAATTTTATGCGATAAATGGAGAATACTTTCTAACATGCGTATTTTAACTTGCAATATAGAAAGGCCAAATTTTAATGCGTTTGTGGAGAGATTTCTTGTTACAATAAGGTCATTCAACTGTTTGGAGGTAGCACCACAAATGTAGCATCCCATAGTTGAGGTAGTTGACATGGCAGCATTACATACTTTGACACCATAGTAAGCGTCAATAAATGTTTAATTGAAATAGAGATTTCTCCTTGTATGAATTCGCTATTTTGTAAAGCGCTTACAGCTTCTTGTATATAGACGATTTCTGATTTTGTGATATCCACTGTTTCTTTAACAAATCGTATCCTCATTGGTCGACAGCAGGGTGGCGAAGAGAGAGTTGGATTTTGATAAACAACTTTTTATTTATGCTACAAACTAATAGCAGTGGAACAAAGCATCTTTGAAAAATATTGCTGTCTATGGAATCTACTTCCTGTATTTTCTGTTTATATTGTGTTTGTTGCGATCCGTCACATCCCCATTTCAAAATTAGCGTCAATGATTTACGCCCTTGTATATTTAATTTTATCAATACATCCTCCAAATATGTAGCCAAACGTTTAGCTGTGTGGTCCAATAAATGCTTCAAGTTAATTTCAGCACAGCTTTCAGTTACCCGATAGGTTGTTTTTTCCGGATAACGTCTTTTTTATTTGCTATAGAGCGGTATCACTCGGATAATAATCTTTGTTACTATTTCTAATATCTTCATATTTCCGCCTTGAGAGATCGGTTTCTAAAAACATTGAGAGGGCGGCCATTGGAACAAGTTGTGATCGTTTACAATATCCATGGATTGACATCCTACCGGTCTTCTTTTTTCTTTAAGAAGAAAACAGAATAAAATGCAAATACCACCTACTTTCCGTTCGGCAGCCGCAAACGTCCGGTTTTGCAAGAACATCTACCGTCCGGCCATATTTGCAAAATTTCGCGCGGCCTCTTCCAAGACCCAGAGAGGAAGAACCCACGAGACCGAAACCGCAAACCGGAAGCCGTTTCGTTCAGCAGTCGGCATTAGAACGCCAAAGAATATCTTTTTTCGCGATATTTTTTTCGTAATTATCTCCAAATTTTCGGCGAAGGCTCGAAAATTTGAGATGACAGTTTTGTGCGGAAAAAAATGGCAAATGGCTCCCGATGTAACTACTTTCATCGCAATCGCTCCAAATACGGCCGGGCAACGCACAGTGGTCTGAATCTGAAAAAAGTTCAAAAAGGCCAAAAATCGAAAAAATGATAGTCACCGAATGAGTTTATTTCTAAAGAATCTTGTAGAGGATGCTTCAGTGTATGTTATTCTAAAATAAAAGTGGAATGCATATCTTTTATGGTTGAGACGCCATGCGAGTTCAAAGTTACCCTTGTCGGCTCAGCGCGCACACGTGTAGCGGGTCAGAAATATCTTTGTTTATTCAAGTGCGTGTAACTTTTTACTGGAGTGTCCTTTTTCGTTTTTGTTTGATGGAGGGTGTTAAGGAAGTTATGCAGATTTTTACATATATAACTTTTCCATTAATTTATACTCGCGTGTGTTAGAAATCATGTAAAAGATGTGTCTACATAACGGCTTTTCTAGTAAAAAAAATCCGCAATTTAGCAAAAAAGTTATCACCCCAGCGGGGCCTAAGAAGTTGAGATATGGAACATATAGATTACGATGTTTTGTAATAGAATCTAGAAGAAAATCTTGTCTATGGCTGCCTTTGTACATGTGAGATAAGAAATACGAAGCGCCGACCGACATGAGACACGCTCATGTTACACACTAATGTTTGTTAGTTTATGAACAAATTTCTTAAAGGCCAGTTCAGACGCTCCGTTTTGCACAACCTATTGTCTGCGCAGTTCAACACGTTGCAGACAAAACGTTGCGCGAAGACAAGAAAACATGCGCAGTTATGAGAACTGCGCGGAGACGGTACAGTTGCAGCGATAACTGAGCTAAAGAGCATAGATATCCATGAACTATGCAGACAAGTCAGCGCATGTGAACGGTAGCTCCGTTTTCCGATTCATTTTGTTCCTCAGTTTCTTTGTACGTGTTTATTTAATATATTATTATTAATATATTATATCTCTATAAAGAGCAACTTATATTATTATTAATATTTAACTTGATTTAATTAACTTGACCGACAATGGCTGACCTTCGACAATGTTCTCGGGATTTTCTCGCAGAATTTATTGCATTATACGAAAGTTTCTCATGCATTTGGCGTATCAAATCCAAGGAGTATAGTGACAGGGTTACAGTTTTTATAAGAAAGTGTTGAAACTTGATAGGTCGACGTCTGGTCACATTGTGCTTCAGGAAGTGAGTGCTTGTAAGGTGGCGGTAATAGCTGCGGAAAGAGTGATAAAGTTCGAGTATAGGGTGGATGGATTACGAGATGAAAGGATAATAAAGGAAATCTTTCGAGTAGTGAATAAAGAGGGGTTAAGTGGTAGAAGAGAGAGCGGTTGGGGGTTGAATAAAAGGAAACTGTATGAGAGAGGCGGGTTATCATCCGAGGGGTTGGAAACGGAAAAAAGTGCGGGTGCTCAGTGGAAACGGATGCTAAAAGAGAGGTTATTAGAAGTGGACTTCCAAGAGCGCCAATCGAAAATATAGGCTAGTAAATATCACCGAGGCTACAGTCAGATACGGCCAAAGTGCACGGCCGTGTTCCTGGTTATTTGAGGATAAGTAAAGGGTCGGACGACCAGTCAGTGTTGGCGAGATTTAGGTGTGGCAATGAAGAAATGCGTGGAAGGAGACATTGGATGAAGGAGGAAAGTAGAAGGTGTTTGGTGTGTGGGTTGAAGGAAGATATGTGGATTCATTGGTTGGAAGAATGCACGATGGCGGAGTGGAATGACCAGGAGAGAAGGCGAGGAAAGGATTGGAGAAAGTGTATGGTCGAGAGCGGGAAGGGACTGTCGTTTTTACACAGAGTGAAAAGATGGAAAGAGCGGATGCGACGGGGTAGTTTTTTGGGTGTTTTTTTTTTAGTTTGTGAGCTTATGCCCGATGTGCAGGTGTTGAAGTATAGGTTTATAGGGTGGTAAAATTTCTTTTTTCTTTTTAATGGGGTTTTAGTTTCACAACTTTTTTATTATTTTTATTATTGTTTTATTTTGTATGTATATTTTGTATGGAAATGTAAATTATTTTAATTATGCCAATAAAGGTTATTATTATTATTAGTGACAGGGATAAAAAGGGGCAGGCTATGATAGTTTAGTGGAAAAATTCAAAGAAATTGAGGCAACCACAAACAGAGAAACAGTTGTAAAAAAAATAATTCTTTGAGAAGTGTTTACGTAAAGAATTGGCAAAAGTTAGTAAATCGAATCGTTCTGGGGCTGGAGAAGACGAAATCTACAAGCCATCTCTATGGTATTTTGATTTGTTATATTTCCTAAATGATCAGGAGACACCAAGGCAGTCTTAAAGTGCTGCCTTTTTAAAAGCCACTTCCGCGACCACTTTGAACGGCGGATACTTCTGAGACGTTCCAATCTTTTATTTTTCTTAACATAATTTTCTTAACCAAAATTGACCAGAGTACTACCTCCTCCATGACGATGACACTAAAACTGTGCGAAATATACAGATATATCTGCACCGTGTGGACGCTCTACAAATTGCAACGTTTTCATTCCGTCTTAAGACTGCGCAGACAGTCTTTGTGCAAAACGGAGCGTCTGGACCGGCCTTAATATTACATCGCTTTATGTCTGCATTTTAGAATCGCGTATTGATAAAATAATCTGTTCTCGTTGAAAACTGTTCGAGATCATACGGAACGACTTGAACTTAGACTTGGAAGCTCAATGTAAGCGTTTGGAGGGACATTTTACCGGAAGCCAGAAATAAGGACATAAAAAAATATCGTGAAGGATTTCCCAGAAAAAAATCACGCATAAATACAATGGAAGATTATAGTAGTGCTAGTGTTTCATTGGATCCTTGTATCTTCGGATTCACTTAATTCGAGCTTTAGAAAAATGAAACCAAGAATAGGTAAAATTTGTCATGAGAGGCCATAGGCTTTTGCTTTTCCCTGAATATGATGAGTCTGAAAGTTTCCTAGAAATTTCTGATAAGCATTGACATTGACTTTGATTTCGAACATGATAATTATCCCGACAGTGATATCGACTGATTAGTTAAAAAAAATCCCTATTTTTTTCATTTATGGTTATTTTTCCATAATAATTGTTACATGAACTATTTATTATTTCGCAATTGTAATATTTTAATTGTTATTACTAATATTGAAATGTAGGGGTAACATACCTATTTATATGAAATTTTGATCAAATTTTGAGCTCCGCCATATTAGATCCGCTATTTTGATTTTTTTAATTAAACAATGAAATTCATAATCAGCGAACTTGAAAACACATATACCAATTTATATGAAATTTTGATATATTTGAATGAAGTAGTCGGCCATATTGGATCCGCCCTTTTGAATTTTAAAATTATACCATGAAATTCGTTATCAGTCATCTCCAAAAACCCCATGTACCAATTTATATGAAATTCCGATAAAATTTTAATGAAATGGTCGACCGCTATTTTGAATTTTAATATTATATTATAAAATTCGTATTTAGTGAACTCGAAAACCCACCATATTGGACCCGCCATTTTTAATTTTAAATTTATACTATGAATATTTCACGTTTAAATCTGAAACTTCTTTCTATTTTTGGCCAACTTTTTTTAAATCCAGACAACTGTGCAACGTCCCAAAAACTGTAATATTAGTTCCGCGTCACCTTCGGCGGCATTACTATATCTCAAACATTTGTCAATTCTCTGGAGTTTTCTAAACATTTTACTACTTTTGACCCGGCAAAATTTCTTCCACAAATCACTCAAAACGTCCGTTTTCATTCTCCAAACCTCCTTTGACGTGTTTTTCCTGCCCCCTCCTAAAAAGACGTACGCTGCTCTTTTAGTATATGTAACTGAAATTTTTACTATAGTATGTACAACTGGTAATTTTAATTCGTAATAGTATATTACGTAACGAGAGTTGGCACGACCCGCGTAGCGGGGAGTGCGTAATTCCGCGAGTATGTAATTGCCTTACAACTCGAGTTATGTACTATACTTTATCTACGACTACACTAATTTGTTTCTGTTTAATAAGCAAAATATGTTTGATGTAACAAATTTATTTCTTATTAGGTTATGTATTACACATTATTTAACATTATAATAAACAAACAGTTGTATTTTCATATATAATTGTTACTCGACATTATTTAACTTGATAGAAATGAAACGAAATACATTCTTAATGGTTACATACCTTATTATTTAGAACTTATTTGGGTTTTAAACTGGAATAAGAGTGCTCATAGATATAGGCAACCCAATGTACGCAGTGTCAGTTTCCGTTATGACTCGCGTAGACCTAAACATCGGCCGAAGTTTGCTCGGGCGACGACGGCGATTGAATCAAACACTTGTAAAAGAATGAGAGCGCGTACACAAACACGACTGTCATCGGCCGATGACGCCCGAAAACGGCCGATCATCACGATGATCCGAACTTGTTGGGATTTCTCGCCGGTCTGCCGGCGTCTACAGTGCAAATTGAGTGTATTTATAGTTACATTTTGTTGTTATCTACCTAAACGACTATGGATATTGAAAAATTAATAGGTTGTGTTTATAATAGACCAACCCTGTGGGATAAACATTAAAAATATACAATAATCGACAAGATAGCACTGTTGGTAACACTGGTGGTAACACTGTTGCCCTGTTGCAGTGTAAGCACATACCGGTCCGGGTAGTTCTGTCCGCCATCGGCCGACAAAATCGATTTTGGTGTACGCTTAGCAATAGTTCGAATTGTGGCACTCAAACGTTCAGCGCCTCCCGCGCTGAACGTAGTAGCACGTAGTAGCAGCTCTCAACCAATCAACGAATCGTAAACCATACTCACGTGTGTGTTATCAATTATAACTTATCATTAATCGCGGACTTTTACTTACGTGTGTGTTATGATGTATTTACATAGTCCACGAACTGTACAATAGTGGGCATTTACAATAGTGGTCGTAGATAAAACTATAAATAGATTTAAACACGTTTTGAGATTGGAGGAGTTGTATGGGCTTTTACCCAAAATTCCATATTGAAACTAATATTCTTTTTGAATGATCAGCTTTGACTTCTCTAACATTACTTATGAAATTCGTCTTTATAAATATTTTCTTTTTAATTTACAGTGAACAACCTATATTCACATGTAAGGCTCATGTCTTCCACATTGATCCGAAGACTAAAAGGTCATGGATGCCTGCCTCGAGCACTGCCGTCAGCGTTTCATTCTTCTACGATTCCTCCCGCAGCCTATACAGAATCATCAGTGTGGAGGGCTCAAAGGCGGTCATCAACAGCACTGTTACTCCCAACATGACTTTCACAAAAACTTCTCAGAAATTCGGTCAATGGTCTGATGTCAGAGCCAATACGGTTTATGGACTTGGATTTTCTTCCGAAGCAGAACTACAAAAAGTAAATAGTTTATTATAAATAAAAAAGTATTAGATATTTCTGTATAAACGAAGTCTTGTTATTATGTATTGGGTAAATTTATAGATATATGAGATTACTTATTGTTGTAAATGCTAAACTAGATAAAAAGTCTGTACAAAAATGATTATTATTGCAGTACAATCTTGATAATCCGACACATGTGGGGCCAGACAACCGCCGGATTATCTAGAAATTCCGGATTATCAGGATTAAAACAAAACATATTTTATGTACAATTGTATGTCGGTAATAATTAAATATGTATCTATATGGGTAAACGCGTACAAACTAATAACAGATAGTAACACATAATCACTTGTGGTGGCGTTTTCTTCTGTCCATTTCGAACAAACATTGAGTACGTTAAACGCGTCACCGTTTGCTACAGTTCGCCGATTTCAAACATTCAAATCATCGTTAGCTTCAGCGTCATCCGTGGAACAAATTATGCCGAGGGTTTCTTCATTGAAGATATCAATAATAATTCAGAAAAGAAATGAAAATTTTCCTCGCCAAGTTATTTCAGCGTAACATTCACTTCACATTTTGTTGGAGAGCAATTCGAGTGGAGTTAGCTTAGTCAGAATCGGGAATCAAGTTTTCAGAGTTGAAAGCAGGGGGTCGCGTTTGATTTGATTTCAGTTGTGCGCGAGGTTTATATCCGACACGGGACAGCGGAAAGAAAATACAGTATAATCTCCGTAATTCGGCCGTCGGTTAATCGGACGATACGTCCAATAATCCGGCGGTCTGGAGATCGCTCACGCTCTTCCCTCCCTCCACTTTCTTATAATCCGGCGGTTGTCTGGTTCCATATGTTTTAGATTATCGAGATTATACTGTACACGTGTTTCCCCAGAGTGCCGGATTACGGAACGTGCCGGATAAATCAAATCGCCGGATTATCAAGATTGTACTGTAGTTATTATTGCAGTCTATAATTAATTCTAGTTGAATGAATGAACATATAAAATTGATCATGGTTTAATTGTATTGATTTGCTTTCTTTAGTTTATTGATAAATTCAATGAAGTCAAAGAAGCTACACGCAGTGCCATAACTAAAGTAACAGCAAATGGGGGGACAGCTGTTACTCCTGTTACTAGTGCCAATGCAAGTCCTATTACAGCCCGAGCTGCCACTGGAACTCCAGACAATATAGACAATCTTCTTGAACCACCAGGTAATTTTACAATTAATTTACAGAGATCATTTATATCATTTATATTTGTTTTCTTAATCTTTTTCCGTCTGATATAAAATATTTATTGTTAGATGTAATGGTTCATATCAACTATATTTATTATTAGGTAGTGCAATGATGCCTGTAACGCCAAATGCCGTAAAGCAAGAAGAAGAAATGTCCCATCCACGAAGTCACTCAGTTTCTGCAATGCAATGCAATGAGAGCCCAAGTCACCAAGCCAAAGGGGGAGATAAAAGTCCATATTCTTTATCTACCAGCAATAACCCAACTCCAAATGATGGCATGCAGCTCAAGTATGAAAATGATAGGCTCAAACTTGCTTTGGCACAAAGGTAATACAAACATATTTCTTAATATATAGTTTTTATTCAATCATAACGTGCTATTTATAAAGCTCAACAATAATGCTGTGTATTCACAATAGTGAATAGAATACTGAGTTTTTTTTTGATTTTCTAAAATATTTACAAACAAGTTTAACACAAAAAATATTGGTAATTTGAAGATCTGAATGTCCTTTAAGCTGCGCCATATTTACAAAAATCCATCTTAAAGCTTAAATCCAATAAACAAAGTAACCTTAACATACACAATTCTCATAAAAAAATCTTTAACTTCTTTAATAGTGTCCATGTCCTCCAAATCCTCCACCTTCATGCCCATGAGTTGGAGTTCCAATTTTGTGCACTACCGCATTGAAACCATTATGCTTATCAGCTTTGTATTCAACAACCCTGGTGGTACCATCAGCTTCTTTCAAAGTATATGATCCCTTGACTTCATCTCCGTCACGTTCTTCGTGATGTTGCTTTTCATCTCCAGTGTGTGGGTCGTGAACGGCGTAATTGAAATTATATTTAGGATGTGCCTAAAGTGTCTCAAATTGAAAATATTTTTCTTTAATTTGTTTGATATACTCACGTTATATTCCTCGTGTCCATGTCCGGAGTCTCCGCCACCGTAACCGCCTCCAATAGCAAAATGTCCACCATCAAATCCACCGTCGTATCCTCCGTGAATAACTCCGGCTTTAGCGCAAACAGCGAAAGCAACAAAGAAAAGAATCTTAAAAATAAAAGGGTTTTTTAAAATTTATTTTTTTGCACTTTCAGTTAACTCACTTGGATTTGATTCATTATAAATGTTTTTTTGTTGTTGTTGTTGAGATCTGAAGTAGTTTCAAATGATACTGATGGTTTTGTAGAGCAGCAATCGGTTTTTTTATAGTTGCGCCCCACGTACGGCACACGCACTATGGTAATAATAATACATCCTCCTCAAGAAAACTTTCACCCGCGCGCGTCTCTTGTATTTCATCCAATTCGTTTCCAATAATCAATTCGCTTGCTTGTTTTTTTTTATAGCTGCTGGAATTAATTGCTCATTAATAATACTGGTATTACTACAAATATTTGTTAAGAAATTTGTCGTACAATCTTTTTTTTCTCACTTTTTTGTAGAAAATCTGTTATATAACTATAACTATTTTCTACAAATTTTCAAAACTTAAAGGTTAGACAAAGAAAGTCAAATAGAAAAAAATGAAAGAACTCAAAATCATAGCTAAGCGAGACGTAAACTTCTTATTGTAATTTAACTTCTTATTATAATCTTCGTATCTTCGTGTTATATATCTTCATATTATATGATTATTTAAAATTATCGATGATAAATATCAAATATAGTTTATTAAAGTGATTACGAGAGAAAGTCACCCTGGATGAAAATATAAGGTATATAGCGTTGGGTAATATAGCGTCCGGGAAATTTATCGCCAGTAATTTACAGCCAGCAGTTAATCGTTAGAAATTTATCGATGCGGCAGTTTTTCGCATGACTAACTTCTTTTTGGGACTATTTACCTTTATATGGGCGAATTTACCATTATTGCTACAATTTTATGCTGTGGGCTGGATTGTTGAAAAGGTGGCCAGAAATAGAATCTCTCGACATATATATATATATTTGAAATTTTGGTTGCATATGTTTTTTGTCTCGCTGATTACGGATCTGTTATCAAAATGTTCAAAAACAAAATGGCGGATTTAATATGGCGTTCAATTTTTCGAAAAACTCATTCAATTTTTACAAAATTCCGTGCCTAGCGAATTTTAATATCGCTGATTACGAATGCGTTATAAAAATGATATAAAACAAAATGAGGGATTAAATATGACGGACAATTTTACGAAATAATTTTTCGAAATCTTATCGGATTGAAATTGCGTATTTAGAAGCTTTTCCTCGCATAATACGATTCGGCCGAGTTTTTCCGGGGGTCCAAATCCGTCGGATCTACAGATTGCAGTTGTCCTCAAAAACATAAACCTTTGACGATAATGGCGTATAATAATGGAAAAACTGGTGTCGATAGGAGTGAGCACATGGTGTCATATGCTACAACGATACGGAATAGCATATTACACCATGTGCTCACTCCTATCGACACCAGTTTTTCCATTATTATATGCCATTATCGTCAAAGGTTTATGTTTTGGAGGACAACTGCAATCTGCAGATCCGACGGATTTGGACCCCAGGAGAAACTCGGCCGAATCGTATTATGCGACGAACGTGTTAAGGGTTATTTACACCGTACCAAATACGTATAGGCAGTTTTTGGCATGCAATTCGTTAGAATTCTGAATTCATACATTAGTACCTAGGCAACAAACATGAAACTAGCCCTGGGATGTATTGGGCGCTTCATTATTTTTACAGATTTGTGTCAATACAATCTACAGAAAAAGGTTTCTCCTAGCAGTTAGCAGTCGTTTTCTTGAATACGCATAAACTGTTGAATAATCTTAAAACATTCAGAATCACCCTTAAATAGGCAAAGTTTGTAGCATATCACACATATGAACGAGAAATTAGCAGTGGTTACGCGGAGGACGTGTTAAAAAATGGCTAGACAAAGAAAGCCAAATAGAACCATAGTAAACTTCTTATTGTAATTTAACTTCTTATTATAATCTTCATAAAGCCACGCATGACCAACCTTCTTTTGGGACTAGGACGAATTTAACATTATTGCTTTGAATACATAGCCGAAATAGCGTATAGGGCATATTGGTTCCATTAATTCAAAATTGTGACTGCTGCACTGTGAGCTGGATTGTCGAAAAGGTGGACAAAAATAGAATGCCTCGACATATATATTTGAATATATATAAATATAGAAATAATATAATTTTGGTTGCATGTATTTTTTACGTCGCTGATTACGAATTTGTTATCAAAATGTTCAAAAACAAAATGGTGGATTTAATATGGCGGTCAATTTTTTGAAAAACTCATTCAATTTTTACAAAATTCCGTGCCTAGGGTTTCTTAATCTCGCTGATTACGAATGAGATCAAAATTTTATAAAACAAAATGGGGGATTAAATATGGAAACCATTTTACGGAACAATTTTTCGAAATCTTATCAGATTGAAATTGCGTATTTAGAAATTTTTCACGTCGTTGATGAGGTATCAATTATCAGGATTCTAAAAAAACAAAATGGCAAGTTCAATTTCGCGGACATTTTTTTTTAAACTTGCGCATTAATACGTTCGTCGCCGTGTCACCAATAGTCCAGGTGGTAACCATTCTACCCGTCAACACCCGGCAACCGTGTACTCGGATTCTGGGGGACCGAGGCTTCCACGACTACAGAGAAAGTCGGAGTTCTCTGGCAAACTTCCACACAAGACGCTAAGGTACCTTAAGGTCAACATCAACACTCTCATACAGCCTGGATAGCTGCAAAACCTAGTGACAGAACTCGATAGGTAGAAGATACTGATCCTCGCACTTCAAGAGACACGTATCACGGACGAAGTCATCACAGACTACGGCAAGTACCGCATCTTTAAGAGCAAAACTGATAGGCGAGTTGCCAAAGGCGCTCCACTGTAGCGGATGGCCTTTATGGTTCATAAGACTATACTCGAATTCATCAGGGAATTCATACCAGTAAACTACCTACTGTTGACCATGCGCGTTCAGTGCGCCAACAAAAAATACACACTGATCAACGCGCACGCCCCCCGCCGCCCCACCCCCCAGGAAGTAATGGAGAAACTGAAACAGTAATATTTAGTCACTTTCTGATTAATCAAATTCAATCTTCAGTTAATAATGAAGCTCAGCAAGTTCTTAATCATTCCAAGCACCATACGAGGAACATGATAAATGTTCAATGCCAAATGTCTTGTTGCATCATGACAGAAACATTGCTGGCGATGGTAATTGCCTATTTTCATCTCTTATAAGAATTTTACATCTTCAAATATTAAAAGAGAAGTTGGTCGATTCTGTTAAATGCGCGAGGAATTTCGTTCATGAGGGGGGTCCCCTGACCGCATACGTTTTTTTTTATTTGTTCTGTGGGTCACGATATGAGCTTTACTTTACTTATTCTCAAGCGCAAATGTAGGGCTAATTTCCGATACCACATGATGCTTTTCCGTATCGTTGTAGCATATGACTCCATGTGCTCCTATCATAGCATATGAGCATATGACTCCTATCGATCGATACCAGTTTTTCCATTATTATACGCGATTATCGTCAAAGGTTTCTGTTTTGGACTGCAATGTGCAGATCCGACGGATTTGGGCCCCGCAAGAAACTCGGACGAATCGTATTGCTACGAACGTATTAAGGGTTATTTACACTGTACCAAATATGTATATGTAAGTTTCGGCATGTAATTCGTTAGAATTCTGAATTCATACATTATTACCTACGCAATAAACATGAAACTAGCCCGGGATGTATTGGGCGCTTCATTATTTTTACAGTTTTGTGTCAATACAATATTTAGAAAAAGGTTTCCCATCGCAGCTATGAGTCATTTTCTTGAATAAGCATAAACTGTTATTTAATAATGTCAAAACATTCAGGATCACCCTTAAATAAGCAGTGTTGATATGACACACTTCATTGAAAAATTGGCAGCGGTAACGCGGAGGACGTGTTAGAGAAATTCTGATAACAGATTCGTAATCAGTGACGTAAATGTACGCCAATGTCTAAAAATTGGGTGAGTATTTCGAAGAAACATTCGTCATAATAAATCCGCCAATTTGTTTTTGAAATTTTTGATAACATATTCGTGATCAGCGACTAAAAGATCCCATGTAACCAAAATTTCAGTAACCAAATTGTATAGAACATTGGTTCTCAAACTTTTTTTGCTACGGCCCCCATATCGAGCTAAAAAAATCTCGCGGCACCCTTGTCGGGCTACAAAAATTTCGCGGCATTTATTTTTTGACAAATTTTGCTGTGGCACCCCAGGCATACTCTCGCTGCACCCAGTTTGAGATACAATGATATAGAACGAGGCATTACATTTTTGTTGGCCTCGTAGCCTACGGAGTTAGAGCGTCAAGTAACAAATCTGGAGGTCCCGGTTTCGATCCCGGGGCGAGTATCGGCCGCATTTGTACCAGAAGTAATTAATTAACGCCAATTTAAATTATAATAACGCCAAAAAACACCTGGGTTTCTGGGTCTATAAGGAGAAAAATGTGGGAAAAATACAATAGGCGCATCCTGAAATAACATTGAAGGGTTAATAACCCGCTATCCACATGTTAAAAAAAATGTAATTTTCAAAGCGGGGGAAGCCGGCTTAGACGCTGTAACCGGCCCGCTGGCCACCGGTTGGACATGCTTGGCATAAGCAATTTACAGTCTACAAATCATTACTAGCATATTTTACTCAATCACTGAAATGTCAGAATTAATGAGTTTTAAGAATATTAAATTATTTAAAAGTTGAAATGTCCAGCATAAGCTTCAAATTGCTAAATTATTTATGTGATTAATTGCAATTGGATATGCAATTAATATACCTTTCTAGTACCTAGTAACCTAGTTTCTAGTAACTGCTGTAGGAGATATAATGTTTAAACTGATAAAACTGATAAGTTTCTACTTGAAATGCAAGCTGCTTTATTTTCATGCAGAAATAACAATCTGATGGATTTATATTCAAGGATATCAGTTCATAGTTTATTGGACCCCCATAGCATATCTCATCCATTTGTTTGGGAATTGCATAATAATATTGCATACTGCTTGTCTTATACAGGGTGTTATATACATGGTAAACATGCGGCAAAAATTCAAGAGGTTATTCCTTGGCCTATTCTAAGAATATTTTGTCTTATGATGATTCCTGAAAACCCCCTTTTTTCGAAGATACAGGGTGATCACAACATTTGCTACAGAAACAACATTTTATTATCTAAAAGTACATGTAAAGTTACTCACTCTACAACAAATGTTCGAAATGACTTCTTCCAACCGGGATACAGCATTCAATCTTCTCGTCATTGAGTGCCAAACTCTTTCAAACACACCAGGGTTGTTTCTAATTGAGTCATATCCAGCAATTATCCGATTTCGCTATTCGTCCAAAGTCTCCACTCGGGCAGTGTTTCTTCCAAAATTGCGATACATCTCGCCAGTAAGTCTTTCTGGTAGAAATACCGGTCCAATTAGATAGTTACCCACAATTCCAACCCAAACATTCTGCATTTTCATCTGCTCACACATGATTGTTATGAAAATTACTTATTGCATTTCTTGAGAAACAGGCTTTATCGGTGAAAAGAATCTGTGTCAGGAATCTGTGTCACATCTTGAGGGATTAGAACTAGTTTGCAAAAGCCATTGACATAACGCAATACGAGGACGATAATCAGGTAGTAGTGTCTGAACACGTTGACTGTTGTATGGATACAACAAATTGCCCATAAGAATTTAAACTGTCCAATGACTTACATTCAAAGTATTGGCAATTGTCGCGTAGAAGTACTTGGATCTTCTTCTGTCATATCCAGCACATTCTGTTTCAGTTGTACCGTTCTTACTGCCATTAATCTTCCTAGTCCTCCAATTCGTTTCAATGTGCCTGTTTCACGAAGACGTCGATTAATGTTTTCGATTTTTCGGTCGGGGCCAAGAAACCGTTCAATGTACAATCGTCTAGCTTGTAATGAATTACCATCAGCAAGTCTATACATGAAATGCATGTCAGTCATCTCGGCGTTCGTATAAATGGTAGAGGACTTCACTAACTATTAAAGACACTTCAAACAGCTAAACATCACTGACGAGACGTATTCAAATGATATTTGTACGTGAGTAGATAAAACAGCGGTTCCAAGTTATCGTCAACAATTGTTTGTACTTGATACTCATTAATTTGTTGCACTTCATAAACTCATTGGTGAACGCCATACTTTTATTTACATTAATGATTTCAACAAATATCGAATATGGTTGACGCAAATTTTGTTCACCCTGTATCTTCGAAACTAACCCCTTGAATGTTTGCCGCATGTTAACCTAACACCCTGTATATTATGCCAAAGTTTTAGTAAATTATTAGTAGAAGACTTATTTATATGAAACAAAGTATCGATATATTGTTTATTAGAAATTCGATATTCCATAAGTTGAAGGAAAACGAGAACCAAAATAAACATATCAAAAGAAAACATATTCTTGAGCGAATGTCGTTCACAAAAAACCTCACTTCGTTCGTGCGCCCAATTTCGCTCTCATGACCAATTGACAACTTACCGCCCTAGTTGCAAAATATACTATTGTATAGCATTAGTTTTTCATAAACAATCGATTTTATAATATTTTAAATAACTTAATAACAACTAATGATATAATCGATAATTTAAAAAATACATAGAATTTGGATGGGTTTGTTTGGTATATTAAATATGACTTTTTCTTTAAACTCTTCAAACTATTATATTTAAAACTCATAGATTTTCTACTATATTTTTTAAACAAGATACATTCTGAAATATCGGAATGTAAAAGAACAATAAAAAGGAAAGCAATTAAATGAATTTTATTGCTTGGTAAACGATATCGAACGGACAATACTGTATTATAGCTATTCCTTTTTCATTCGCATATAGGAAATGGATTTTATGTTTTTGTTAATAGACGGACGTGGACAAACGGTTTTATGCACGTTGAAGAGTGCAAGTTGCATCACAGCAATAGCAATATACGTGGTCAACGATGCATTCACTTTGCCGCTCTAATTTTTTTTTTATTTCTTCGGCGTAAATTTTCTTTATTACACGGATAGAGCACTCCAGACTGTTATTACATTACTGATACAAATTACCTATTATATAAACAGTGATAATTGATAATGACAGATGATCGATTATGAAATTGCATAAAAGCTATTATTTTTTAACAGATTTTAGATTATTTTTTAGAAATAATTATAGAAGTTTATTCAATATAAACAACAAGTTAACAATTTATTTTTCAAATGACATACAAATGTAAAAAATACGGACTTGTTTATATGGTATGTTACGTCACTTTCGTTTTAACCAATGGTGTTGCGTTTTACAAATTTGAATTTCCCTCGCTTAATTTGCACTTTTATTTATTAATTTTAAGTATTTAAAAAGATATTAATTACAAGAATAATGGTTTAGTTCAAATGTCAGGTCACAAAAGATTCAGAAAAAAAATATTTAAACCAAATTTAAATTTCATGCATATTCTCTATTCTTTTTCAAGTTTTAATTATTAGAAATATTAATTTCTAGAAAGGGCTAATCAGTCTAAAATAAAATATTTTTAAATTAATTGGAAGATTATTAAAAGACTCTCTCCTTCAATTAATCGACTATTTTATCAGTTATTACATTGATGTATTGCTCAAAGCAATTAGCGGGTTATTCATTTGTGCCTCCATAATATTCAAACGGGAAATTACATACAAATAAAATTATCGAGCTAACTTTATAACGAGTAGCACATACATAATGCACATACATTATACCGTTTTGGCATGCTTCGCAAAAGTCTTCGAAGGTTGTCTTGTGGTATTGGCTATGTGCACGACAGTACCGCCATCTAGTATGCGCAACTATTCGGGATTAAGTGAAATAATGACATACACATGTTTCATTGTTTTATAATAGATAATGAATGTAATTAAAAAAAAGATAGAAAGACGGCAGGTAGTATTTTTAGGAGGATTTCGTTAAAAAACAAAATATAGAAAATTGATGTTATTATAAAAAAAAACAGTTTTGAAAGTGTAAATAACAAACATCCAACCCCAAAGTAAGATCAAATGCACTAAATTAGTTAGCTTAACATCTAAGCAATATTGAAGAGTTATGAAATAATGGCAATAGTTATTTAATACGAGCCCACATCATTCGTCAAACATCAGTGATATTAACACCCAATAAAACAAGTTTAAAGGTAAGTCTTATAGCTATCATAACTTAAAGAAGCACTTTAATGAAGCACCAATTAACATTATAGCTTATTTATTGCATTATTAATTAATTAATTTATTTACTTCAATTATTCTTGTTTTGTCACTGGAGTAAATTGAAGCTGTGTTTATAACCAAGTGCAAACAAGTTGCTGCTTTAATATGTTATTTTAACAACAAAGTAAGTCTTTCAAAACCAAGCAATGAACAACAATGGGGAAAATCCAGAATTCGTCAATATTCGAAAGGAAATATTCGGTACTTTTGAGGCATGTTTCGATCAGTATTGAAGACCGACTGTTGTCAACCATGACAAATAACTCGTATCGTCATCTTTAAAATAAGTATTAGGGGTAGCAGTGCAGACTCAAGAGATACGTTTAATTACAGAAGCAATATCTGAAATGTTGAACAAGTTGAATCACTGTTTGAGCGAAAAGACAGTTTTGCATCTTTAACTTTTTTTATGATCAGAAGCGAATTTGAATTACCATATATCACAGTTCTCATCCTGTGGAAAGTTCAAACATTTTGCGAGAGATCCTAGACGAAACTGAAGGACCTCAACGGAATATTTTATATTAATTTAAAGATAATTTTATTGTCTTTATTGATCTTTTTGCAAAATTGAAAATTTTTGAAAATTGTGGATGTTATTAGGATTTTCCGCAAAGTCGAACTGCGACAGAAACAATCATGAAAAAGAAAATACTGTGGAAAGTTCAAACATTTTTCAAATTCCTGGATGGGACAAAAGGACATCAACGGACTATTTTATATTCATTTAAAGATAATTTTATTGTATATATTGATCTTTTTTCAAAATTGAAAAAAATTGAAAATCGTCGATGTTATTAAGATTTTTTTCAAAGTCGAACTGAGTCAGAAACAATCTTGAAAAAAAATCCTCTGTAAGTTCAAATGGACTGAGGAAAGAACCTCAACGGACTATTTTAGATCAATTTAAAGATGATTTTTTTATCTTTAACGATTTCTTTGCAAAATTTTGAAAATTGTGGATGCCATTAAGATTTTCCGCAAAGTGGAATTGCCACAGAAACAATCATGAAAAAGAAAATGCTGTGGAAAGTTGAAACATTTTGCAATTTCCTGGATGGGGCAGAAGGACCTCAACGGACTATTTTACATCAATTTAAAGATAATTTTCTCGTCTTTAACGATTTTTTAGCAAAATTGAAAAATTTTGAAAATTGTGGATGTCATTAAGATTTTCCGCAAGCTGAAACTGCGACAGAAACAATCTTGAAATAGAAAGTACTGTGGAAAGTTGAAACATTTTGCAAGTTCTTGGACGAGACAGAAGGACCTCAACGGACTATTTTACATCAATTTAAAGATAATTTTGTTGATTGTTGCAAAATTAAAAAAAAATTAAAATTATGGATGTTATTAAGATTTTCTGCAAAGTGGAACTGTGACAGAAACAATCATGAAAAATAAAATACTGTGGAAAGTTCAAACATTTTGCAAGTTCCTGGACGAGACAGAAGAACTTCAAAGGTCTATTTTATATCAATTTAAAGATAATTTTGTTGTCTTTATTGAACTTTTTGCAAATTGAAAATTTTTGGTATTGGTAAAATTTTGGAAAATTGAGAATTATGGATGTTATTAAGATTTTCCGCAAAGTCGGACTGCGTCAGAAACAATTATGAAATTAAAATCCTGTGGAAACGAAACGAAATATCCTGGACGAAACAAAAGCACCGCATACTAGGAGAAAATCTAAAAGTCTATTATGAGAAACATGTAGCTGAAGATATTATTCACATTTAACTGCAAGTAAAAATAGACATAAAAACTCGTGCAACCAAAACCATTCAAAGTTTAATGTCAAGTATTTTAAATCCAAAGAAAGTTGATTGTGTTGCAACCCGGTATGGCTTGCGTAATGAACAAAAAGCTTTATTACTTTATAAAAAATTCTTCAATTCTCACTTCAAAAACAAATTGACATTGAAATTGATTCTGCCACGGCATGCGTCGTGATCGTTGTGCTATACCCCCACCATGCACTTCACACATAGCGAATAGCGTCTCATTTTTAAGTAAGAGCTGCTGTTAGCTGCTGGATGGTCTGAGGAAGATGCGGGCGACCACGAACACGTCTGTCGAGCAGATCCCAAAGATGCTCTATGGGATTTGAATCAAGACTTAACGCAGGCCACACCATTGTTTGTATTTCCAGTTTTTGTAGGACGTCTAAAGTGATTCGCGCAGTATGTGGTCTTGCGTTATCCTGCATTAACAGAAAATTTGGACCTATTCCAAATGCGACAGGGACAACATGTTATCCGAACACAATGTCAACATAGAGATTAGCGTTAAGATTTCCTGGAATTATAACAAGGTCGGTTCTACCATCGATAGTAATCCCAACCCAAATCATAACAACCACCTCCAAATCTTTCGACTTCCTGGACAGTAGCAGCTGCGTAGCATTTTCCTGGGCGTCTATAAATACGCCCTCGGCCATCGCAACGAGTAACAAGAAACTATGATTCATTCGTGAAGAGCACATACTTCCATTGTCGAAGTTGCCATGCGATATGTTCACGAGCAATATTCATCCTTGCTATTTTGTGCTGTTGTGTCAAAGATGGTTTTCGGACGGGTCGTCTTGCCCTCAAATTTAATTCCCTCAACCTAATCCTAATTGTCTGGTTTGATACAGTGACCCCATGCGTCGTGCTGAGGGAAGTTAAGAGGTCTTTCGCCGGAGAAACTCTACTGCGAAGACTCGAAATCAGTAAAATCGATCTTGATTTTAAGTTGTTTTTCTTTTGCCACCTTGCCCACCACGCCTGGTGTGTTGACCTGTATCCAAATAATGAATGAATAACAGACATGCTTACGTTGAAGTTTCTTTAAACTTGTCGAGGGCTTTCGCCATTTTCTATTAATGTTATAGCACGAGCAACTTCCACTTTGTTGAGACATTTTCGTCTGTATATTGATCTGAAGAAGGCCTTCCTAGCTCTTTGAATCAAATTTGGGATACATTATTTCACTTTAGTTTTGGTAGTTTTTAGCGTTCCGTACCGAAAACGGAACCCTTATAGGATCACTTTGTTGTCCGTCTGTCTGTCTGTCTGTCCATCTGTCTGTCTGTCAAGACCATTTTTCTCAGGAACGCGTAGAGGTAACAAGTTGAAATTTGTATCAAATACTCGGGTCTGCGGTCTTTTTCAGCTGTGAATAAATCAAACTTGTAAGTCAACGCGATCAAAAGATATGACCGTTTATGTCGCATATTTTGCGATTTCACAAGGGAATCAAAACCTATAGGGTACTTCCCGTCGACTTAGAATCATGAAATTTGGCAAGAAGCGGTGTCTTACAGCACATGTAAAGGGAAAAATCTGAAAACCATGAATATGTAGTTTAATTATAAGAAAAATGCGAATTTACTATTAGAATCTTATGAAAATACACTAATGTGTTATTGTATTATTATATGCGTGGTATTGTCAGGCTCCAGAAGCATATAGGTTGAAGCATAGTTAGGTCCTCCTCGGTTAGGTCCGAAGGTTAAAAAGTATGTGTCGGCACCAAGCTGTTCATTCTGAATTTTCTTTGTTTATAGTCGTTCTGCATTTCATCACGTACTACGCTATATACATAATATATACAGGGTATATATTATGTCTAAATTTTGCTTGTTTATAACCGACATGCGACATACTCAAGTCCCGTAACATCCTGCATATATTATATTTCGTCTAATTTTTCTACATATATCTACATATACTTAAACCACGTACGACCTATATTTTTTGGTAGTCAATTGTCCAAAAGCAGTCTTGAAACAAATTGAACAAGTGAATGTTAAGTGTATCGAAATAGATCTAGAAATAGTTAATATATTAGTTTATATTAGATCTAGAAATAGTTAGATCTTAATATAAGTTAGTGAATAAGTGTAATACTAAGATAAAGTTTTCTTTTTATAAGTTTAAAAATATTCGCGTTATTTAAAAAAAATACCCTGTATACCTTTATACAGGATATATAGGTATACAGGCAAAATTGAGCAGTAAAAACAAATAGTGAAGTTCCAGAACCCCTAAACACTCATAGTGAATGGGGGATGTATGGTAATAAAATATAGGGTAGAATTCCATCGTACGACAGCGACATCTTTAGGTTATGCTTGTAGCGGTACTAAGATGGTCGTGATTTCAGGAGGGCCACTTGTCAAGTTAACTGAATGTGCCTGCTACGTCCTCCACAAAAAAAGATACCTTACTTATAAGTTTGTACGGAACCCTCGGTGCGCGAGTCACAACTCGCACTTGGCCGGTTTTTTTTTCTTAATTATTACTGATACTCCGGAAATATGTGTCCCTATGTGCCAATTAAAACAATCAAATATAGCGTCTTTCAGATGTTCTTAATTTTATTTGCATAGAATTTCCCGTTTGAATTTTATGGAGGCACAAATTAGTGACCCGCTAATTGTTTTGAGCAGTATATTAAATTATGGATACAAAAATCATATTAGTTAAGTAATGCTTATTTATATATACCAATAATAAACCAATAAAGGCTAATAAACCAATTAAGATCCACTTTTCATCAAAAATAATATTTTATATGTATAGACTTATTTGATTACCGGAGTGGTTACTGCAAAATTCATTCGTCTTCTTTAATCCTCATTGGAGAACTAATGAAAACGCTTTAATATAAGCTACAAAGGGAAGGAAAGACTTTTTAATATTAGCTAGAGAAGGAAGAATAGAAGTTCTCTTTGCAATACATATGTGTTATGGGCTTTATATATAATAGCCTATAACGTTTATGAAAGAACTATTATACAGATTCACAGTCAAATTCACATTAATATCAAGCTGCCAAGAATAATACTCAACCAATTCGTGCCTATTTCGAATTGTACTTCAGAAACGACATCAAGTTCAGTCACAGTAAAATCTACCGACTATCTTAGTGTGGATGCTACGTATAGCATATCCGTGTGGTGTGGCCGTGATATGTGGCTAGCAAAACAAAACATATTTAAGCAGTTTGCACAGGAACTGTCCCTATCAGCTCGCATACTAGTTCGCAACGCTTAACCATACTTCAGATCATCAAGCTCCCATGAATTCTATATTATACAGTCAGAATAATAGTAAAATAGTAAAATAATAATAGTAATAATAGTAAAATAAGTGTAAATTTAGAAACAGTTAACTAATATTATTGATAAAATCACTTAGCTTTTACATAAGCTGTGGTAATTGATAATTAAAGAGCTTTTTGACACATTCCATCATGTTTTTGAAGTCCTTAAAATGAAACAATGTATTCTTAAGGAACTTTAGACAGAATTATCACAATTATAAATTCTGCAACTATTAATTATTTAAAGAACTATTAAAAAATGTAACACTGTAATTTGTTTGTATCTCTATTAATATACACTTTACTGGGACTTATAGAAACGTCTTGAAACGTGAAGATGATATCGAACAACTATTTACATTGTATTAACTGACAGACGTACTTTCGTATGTTCTGCTTTCAAAACATCCATTTTAATTTCATGTAAACTTCATTAGTTTTTCTCTCAATCAAATTGGGTTCCATTAAGTTCCACAAAGTATTCGTATCAAAATACGACTAAGAAAACAGATAAGAGCAAAGTTAAACGGGAATAAGCAAACAAAGCTATTGATATACTGATTAGATTAGAGAGACAAAACAATATTAAGAAGACACACCTAGACAATCAAAGCACATAAAACGAAAACAAAAAGAATAGGTAGGCAAGGCAAGAACGAAAAACTAACGGAACATCTTATGCAGATAAGACTAGAAAGACAAGAAAAGGCTACAGAGACAAAATTATTCATTTAAAAGTTAACAGGCATGATTAGGCAGACAAACTAAGTCTAGACTAACACGACAAAACATATAAGATTGTCGGACCAGATTTTTTTACAGACGTAGCTGTCAGCTGAGAGCTCAACAGTTAAGTCATCATCATCTGTGGCATTACAGCCCTGTGCGGGTTCTGGCATTCTAAAGTGTCTTCCTCCATTCGTCCTTGTTTTGTGCTAGTCCTCTCCAGCCTCCACCTCCTATCTTTGATGCGTTTTCTGTTACTCCGTCTTCCCATCTGAGTTTTGGCCTGCCTCTTTTTCGTCCTCCCTGTAGTTGGGCATCTAATAGTCTCTTTGGTACGCTGTTTTCCGGGGCTCTTACTGCATGTTCTGCCCATTGTAACCGCATTATTTTGACTCTGGTTACAATGTCGGGTTCTTCGTGCTTTTCAAGTGTTGCAGTTCAAAATTGTATCTACGTCGCCATGTACCGTAGCAGCATGCGCCTTTGAAGATTGTGCGTAAGATTTCCTCACGAGAATGCTTAGGAGGTTAGCGTCTTGTTGGACCTTAGCGTCAGTATTAGAGTCTTGTATATGACCATCTTCGTCTATCTAGTAATGCTAGGGTTTGGTTTGGTTGTTTTCGTAGTGCGTTGTAGCACCTGTTACCGAGCATTATTCTCTTTCCTATTTCAGCCCTGTAGTTATGTTTTGCGTTTAGAGATAAGTGGCCCTACGAACATCTCCGTTGCTGTTGTAGTTAGGATGGTTGTTGATTCATCTTCTATGGGCTTACAGATGGATCTTTCTATAGGGCCTCAGTTTTTCGTCGATTCTGGCAATCTTATCCCAATTCTCTTTATTTTGCAGAATGTATTCCATTACCGTTCTTGCGTTAAAAGGCATCATCCATATTGGCTGTTAGATCGACCCTTTCTGCTTCCCATCTCCAGCAGTCAAATATTGTGTGGCTTACAGAGTTCACTTTGTCACAGTATTCACATATGTCATCTGCAGCGGCGCGTATTTGTTTCGGAAGTAGTCGCGGAAGCACTCATGCCCTGTGAGGAACTGGGTAAGGTAAAAGTTAGTCTCATCATGCTTCCTGTTGACCCATGTGGTGATATCCGGTATGATCAACTTAGTCCATTGGCCTTTATTGGACGCACACCATTTTTGTTCCTATTCCGCTAAGAGGGTCGTCCTAGCGTCAAATCTAGATTACATTACATTCTGAGTAGCCTCTATCACATTTGGATTCATGTAGTTCGACTCTCCAGGAGCTACCAGGAGCTCTATGGGGGCTATACCAGCGATTATCAAAGCTGCTTCTCCCGATACCGCCTTGTATGCGATGCAGATTCTAATTGCAGTTTTTCTTTGAAACCTCGCTAGACATTGCTTTCTACTGCCATGCTTTTAGCCCATATTGGGCCAGCATATAGCATGGTGGAGTGTATGACCGAACCAAGGAGCTTACGTTTCGAGCTTTTCGGCCCACCTACATTGGGCATAATTCTGTCCAATGCCGCCGTTATTTTCATGCCTTTAGCTGCTGCCTTTGCGAGGTGTGGTTCGAAGGAAAGGCTCTTGTCTATCACTACCCCTAGGTATGTGATATCGTTCTTTGGGCTTATATATCTATTTTGCACTTTAAACTTTATAGCTTTCGGTCTGCTTAGGCCGGTTAGTAACACTGCTTCAGACTTTTCGGGCGCAAGTCTCAGATTGTTTGATGTCATCCAATCGATTACTTGGCGAATTGCGCGGTTTGGTGTTTGCATTCGCATGGGTTTCGTTTTTGCTGAGACCTCGGGCGCCAGGTCGTCCGCGAAGCCAATGAGTGTGGCACCCTGCGGAAGTTTCAGTCTTAGGACGCCAACGTATAGGGTGTTCCACAAAGTAGGGCCCAAGACTGAACCTGGTGGGACCGGTCTACTCAGTTCTCTCTCTACTGAAACTTCACGTGCCTGTAGCAGCAGTGTTCTATTATGGAAGTATCTTCTTACAATACGCAGCAGGTAAGGCGCTATTCCTCTATCGGTTAGTTTCTTCATTATTACTTTCCAACTAGTACTGTTAAAAGATAGAGGGATCTATACGACGAGGGATCGTCTGATGTTTGTCACCCTTGCGGAGCAGGACAAGCCTTGCGCACTTTCAATCGTCCTTCAATTTCTTGGAAAGTTCCCGACACATAGTTCTGCATTCATTACATCTAGGACAAATTTTGATTGATGGAGGACTGCGATTTTAATAACCTCAGGCGGGATGCCATCTGGACCTGGAGCTCTGCCATCGTGGATCCGATATTTTGCTTTGGTGAGTTCCTCCTCGGTAAATAACGGTATCTCATTAACCTCTGGTTGTTCCCAAACAAAAGGTTCGTGTTGTGGGAAAAGTACATCTACTACCCGTTTCAAATAATTCATTGGCATTTGAGTATTTGGCGGTAGCACTTCACGTTATTTCTTGTATAGCTGGAAGGCATCTCCCCATATGGCCTAGTCTAGGTACTCGCAAGTTTTTTTCAATAAAATTATTTTGCTTTGGCTTTTATTTTGGCTCTCAGTTCTCTTTTTCTGATTCTATGTCAGTCCGTTTTGAACGTCTTTTTTTGTTTTTGTCGTTGGCATTTCTTCTAGCAGCAACACACTAGGCCCTCAGGTTGGATATTTCGTCTGACTACCAGTATCCTAGTTTCCTCCTAGTTGGTCCACCTTTCTTGGGTAGCGTTGTTGCATGCCCTGCTCATCACTTGAACAAGCATTTTTAATTGTTGTACCTGCAATTTCCTCTGCCAGGCTATTTTTAAGTACTTCTTCGTTAAGGTGTTTTGTACCCCAGCCGTTTATTTTTCCTAGTTGTAAGACAGACCAGATTAGACTGCCATGACAAGACAGACCGGACTTAACAACAAAACAAACAAGATTAGACAGACAAGACGAGACAAACATCACTAGACAGACAAATTTAGACAGACAAGACTAGATAGATAAGACTAGACAAACAAGGATACACAGACAAGGCTAGACAAGACTAAATAGTCAAGATTATTTATTTATTATTGATTGATTGATTAGACAAGACTAGACAGACAAGACTATACAAACAAGATTAGATAGACAAAACTGACAAGGGCAGACATATAAGGTAAGACCAGATAAACAAGATTAATGAAACAAGACTAGACAGACAATTATAATGTTCTAGTACAAAAGTATTTCAACCTAGAAATGATTTTTATTTGATTTAGATAAGTTTATATAACTTTGAGAAAATATATATTAGTCTAGACCAGGGGTCGGCAATCGGTTTTATGTAAAGAGTCATTTTCCTTCAAAAAAATTAACAAATCTTATATAAGAACCGCAGGGATTAAAGATGAGCATGGGATCCCATCGTCCCATCCCATCCCATCGTCCCATGGGATGGAATGAGTGGTATGAACGTTGCGTGGGATGGGATCGGATGGGACAACAAATTTGTATGGGACGGAGTGGGACGAGTTTTTATGAAATACTAAATCTAGTACGTGCATAAATAATTGATTATCGTGCTAATTCGCACATATTCCATAATATGTCCAGCCCAGGAGATTTCTGTAATAACGATGTAGTTCCTGACGACGAAGTCTCACGATCCGTTAGCGACAAAAAAAAGGTTTACTCACTATCAGATAAAGAAAATTACGGAAAAATTAAATTTGAACGAATATGGTCTAAGGTCGTGGAGCTGCTGAGCCCCCATGTTATATTCAGGATATTCATGTTGTGAAAAATCTGCTCACAATAACATATTGACCCGCAAATTGATAAGATTTCAAATGCCACCGGCTAAAATTAATTGTAATTTCAAAACTGTTCCAAATTTAATTTCATCTTTCTAGAAAGATTTCAAAAAGTATGATTTCTAAAAGTGAATTTATGAAGTTTGATTCTTGATGTCTGATTTCAGTAATAGATTTTTGTTACCAGTCTTGATTACTACAAAGGGCTTCGCATACTCTGAGTTAAATAATAGTTTAACACCAAGCATTCGAAGTCTTTGGCGAAGCCACCAAGCATTCGAAGACAATGAAAATGTGTCAATATGTTCGATATATTGACTGGAATTTTGAAGAACATTTTCGAAATGATTTAATGTTTTTGCAACGATTTGATTTAGTACCAAGTCCATTATTACTTTTTTCGATTTTGCGTCTATAATGAAGTCATTAAAGCACTCATATGGGTGAGTTAATGGCTCGCCGAGTGCGATACAATTTTCTGAATATGTATCGGCGATTTTGTATTTAGAAATGGCATAAAAGGGCGCAAAATAGAAAAAAAATAGGAGTAGTATAAAAAAACTTGTTCATAAGGCGTTTTTCGCACATCCATTGTAAACATGGACGCGTTGTTGAAAAATCGCGCATATTGAACTCGTTCTTTAACATACTATTATTTTTATTTATTATCTACTCGCACACTAAAATGAATAGGTACATTAATACGTAAATTATGTCCTATATACATCCTTATACCATTATTACAATCGGGTGTAAAAGTATCCAAATCGTGTGTAAAGATCAATCTAAATCAAATGAAGTTTCATTATGAAACGATTTCTATTTGTTCTTACTATGGCAGCAACTCGCGTCACTAAACAAAAAACATAGACGTTTCACTACGTGGGAATAAGAGTGTTCATAGATATAGGCAACCCAATGTACGCAATGTCAATTTACGTTAGTTTGAATTGTGGCACGGGGAGCGCTGAACGTATGAACACTAATGTGTGTGTTATCAATCATAACTTAACATTACTCGCGGACTGTTACATACGTGTGTGTTATGATTTACATAGTCCACGAAGTGTACAATAATGGGCATTTACAATAGTGGTCCTAGATAAAAGCATTTACACTTCGCAACTCATGCACAAAAGCGCTTCTTCACACACTTGTATCATAAACTACTATTTTAATCTTGACATGAAATGTTTGCGTACACAGCAGCACCTGTTGATGTATAATGCAATGAATGGTGAAAATGTCTATCTTAAAACGGGAACGTACTTTTCTCATGTAATTTAAACAATCGAATGTATTTTTTCTAAATGTCTTTTATCCTCAATCCCTATTTTAATAAATGGAAGTTTGATTTGTTCCAATAAACTTACACGTTATAGACGAGTTGAAGAGCCACACAGCTTAAGAAACGAGCCGCATGCGGCTCGGGTTTCCGACCCTTGGTCTAGTCTTATTTAGACATTGTTATGTTTATTATTATATATATAGTAAAAGTATATTAGTACGAATAGTATTTCAACTTAGACAAGACTAGATTAAGTTTCTTCAATTTTGAGAAAAAATATATATAAATTGTATGCTTGTATAATTTAGACATTGTTATGTTTATTTCAGTAGAGATAACATCAACATAAATCTAGAATAAACTTTCACTCGAAATTAGACAAGACTGGATAAGAGAAGAGTCATATCTGTTTGGGCTACAAAAACACTCAGAAAAGTCTATACAGGCGAGATTCGAGAGACAAGGCTAAATAGACAATGTTAAGCAAATAAGGCAAGAACGGTTAGACAATGCTTACAAATCTAAATAGGCAAGACGAGACAGACAAAACTAGACTAACTTGTCTAAACAGATGAAACTAGACAGGCAAGATTAAACATATTATTAATACTTACCTGGCGTAGGGGTTACCGTGATCAATAAGGCGGTTCCTACAGGGTGAGACCTTTCCATTGCACTACGGCTGGACAGACCCCTGCGATTATCCCTAATGTGGGTAACTTAGAAACTGGGAAGTCTTGGACCGTAAATCGCTAAGCGACCATAAATACATCTATATCGTGCTGCAGGAAAACCAGCGCGATCTGCCCCTTCAGCACCAGAGGTGCCAGGAATGGTAAACAAGTAAAATAGATGAGTATACGTTGCCCAACAAGATGGAAAAAGGGTTCAAAATAATATAAATCCAAAAACGCCAAAGGAACTGTTAAAAGCGATTACAATTACTTGTATAACCATCCTGTCACTTAAAAAATTACCAAGAGGAAGAACGAAGGTGTACTGGTGGAACAATGAAATTGCCAGCAAGAGAGTAGACTGTATAACCGCAAGGCGCAAATATCAGGGACAGTGTAAAAAAAATGCTGACATCGACACCTTCACACTTCTGAAAAGTATATATGAATACTCAAAAAAAAGCACTGCGGAAATAAATAAATAACTCCAAAAGAAAACACTGGCGCGAGCTTTGTGAGAAGCTGGACCAAAATATATGGGGGATGCATATGTGATTGCCAGTAGTCACCTGAAATAAAACATCCAAACCTTCAAATCAGCATGGAAAAAGCCAAGGAGGTAGTAGACGAACTTTTCCCCATCCACAAAGAACCGAGAAGGGAACAACCGCTGGTAAACCAGATTAGTGATTTGTTTTCCATGGAAGAACTTATAAGGGCTAGTATGCGTATTCGAAGTGGCAAAGCCTCTGGTCCAGATGGACTGGCACCAGAAGCCATCAAAATAGCTGTCAGAAAATGCCCTGAATATATTCTAAATGTCATGAACAACATTTTGGCGGATGGAAACTTTCCGAACATCTGGAAGAGATCTAGGCTAGTCCTACTTAGAAAAGGGAACACGCCCATAGAAAACCCATCGTCCTATCAACCATTGTGCCTGCTCGATGTTGCAGGTAATTTGCTTGAACGGTTAGTGCTACATAGGATAAAGATTGAGCTCAGTCAAGGGAAAAACCTCTCAGAAAAACAGCATGGATGCAGGGAGGGCAGGTCAACTGTCGACGCTATTATGCAAATCCTGGACGTGGTAGAGAAAGCTTTAGCTGAACGAGGACAACAAGAAAGATTAGTGTGCTCATTACTTTAGACGTTAAGAATGCTTTCAATACAGCAGCATGGGAAGATGTTATAAATGAGGTTAGTGAGAGACTATTGCGCAGTTATCTACATGATCGTAAGATCATGAAGATAACTGCGTAACTGTTACATGATCGTAAGATCATAATCGAAGCAGACCGTGAAGTCGTGGAGCGAGAAGTGCACAGCGGTGTTTCACAGGGCTCAGTAATGGGTCCTACATTGTGTAACATCCTGTACGATGGAGTACTTAGGCTAAAGCTACCAGAAGGTGTTGAGATAATAGGTTTTGCTGATGATATGGCTCTGGTAGTAGCAGGAAAAGACGAGGAGAGAGTAATGGAATGTGCAAAAGGCTTAAGGCTGCTTAAGGAACTTAAGGAAGCGCTTAAGGCTGGTCCCTAAAAAAAACGGAAGCTATTCTACTGACCTAAATGAGGCATATAGGGCCGATATTATTTAAGGTCAGAGACAGACAAACGTAACTATAACGCCCAAGGAGGCAGTTAAATATCTTGTTGTGATTATTGACAAGAAGCTATGTTTTACACCACATATCATGCGAACAGCGACTAAAGCCCTCAAGGTAACAGCAGCACTGGAAAAGACGATGCCCAATGTCGGCGGACCAGAAAGTAGCAAGAGAAAGATACTATGCTCAGTCGCTCACTCGGCAATGCTCTATGGTGCCCCGGTCTGGGCAAACGCAGTCGAGAAAGAGACCATAAAAAATAAGCTGGTCACAGTGCAGAGAAAAGTGGCACTACGTGTGTGCGTGCAGTGCTTACAAGACAGTCTCAACGGATGCAGTGCTCGTGTTGGCAGGCATAACACCCATAGAACTCTTGATAAAAGAAAGAAAAGAACTGTACAAAAAGCGGAACAGCGGGCATAACAGAGAACTTAGCAAAATTACCAAACAACATTGCCAAGCACTGGGCATGCTGTACAAACGAACAGTAGACTAAATTATTAATCCTACAAGTGGGAATTTGGGTAGAACGAAAATATGGGGAGATGAACTACTAACTCACCCAAGCGTTCAGCGGGCACGGATGCTTCAGAGAGTACCTGCACAATATCGAAAGGGCGTCTGACAATTTGTGTGTCTAATGTGGACAAGCGGACAGTGCGGCGCACATGGTCTTCGAATGTGAAAGGTGGATTGCGTAGAGGAACGACTGGACAGCGAAGACAAAATCAGAACTGGGAGTAAGGACACTGTTGGTCATGTTAAAGTCCGAAGACAACTGGACAGCAACGGATGATATGATCAGAAGCATTATGAGCATGAAAGAGACAGACGAACGTGCCGGACAGAAAGCCAGGAACTAACCAGAATAAGAAAATGCTTGAACCCCTAAGCACATGATGTGAAATGGGGGATGTAAGGCAACAAATGCGTGACATAACAAAGACAACGGCAACCTGACGACATGCGAAAAGCGGTACCGGGATATTTGTGAATTCCAAGGGGACCACTTGACAAGTTAACGCTAGTGCTTGCTACGTCCCCATAATAAAAAAAGCAAATCTAGCGAGCCAAGTCCGAGCAGTCTACTTACTAAAACTAGATAGAATTTGCAAATGATTAGATTTGTTTATTATATATTTGACAAAAAATACTATATATTTAGCAACATATATCTAGTATTTTTGAACCAGACCAACAAAACTAGAGAAATAAGTAAAACAGACACAATCTGTTTTAAAAAGTAAAATGTTGTTAAATAAGGCTACATTCTCTAAATAGGATTGCGCAAGATGATTTTATGAAATGAAGTTGTTAATTGGCAGAAAGTGTTTTTTATTCATTCTTGTTTCCTGTAACAATTAGATTGACTAGAACATAATTAATGAAATAACTTTGTAAACAATTTTAATACAATTTAACACAGAAATCTGTATGATAATTGCTAATTGCATTCCAAACGAATGAAATAAATCAAAAAAATAATATGGCGAAACAAAATAAACACAAATATCTCGTTAATAACGATTTAGTTATGAGATATAGTTAATCTGTGTTCAGTGATCGCTAATTACCGTTTCGTTTACACTTTCATGCGCGTTGCACACATGCGTTTTGAGTTTCACTAAAAAATAAGCTCTAAATTCGCAAGTAGAAACGCAAACAGGCGGACACGAAGAAGATTGATCTGACTAATCCAAGCTGTCCTTTCTGTCGTCTGTACGCAACTTAAGTACAAGTTTCTTTTCTCTTTTACAATGGATTTAACGAGCGTAATATGGACTCCCGATAAAACAAGTCGACAAATAAAAAGAAAGCAATTCATTAGTTTTATTTTGATTAATAAAATCATGATAAATGCAAGTTCGTGAGTTAGAAAACAATGTTCCATTATTCTTTTGATTTTTAACAGGAAATAGGTTTTGAAATTTAAAGCCGAAGGAATGAGAAAATATTTATTTTTATTATCTTGAGATTGTGAAGAAATTAAAATAGAAGTATTATAAATTTCTATAATGTTTACTGTTTATTTTATTTGTTTACTACAGGGTGCGGGTATACTAAGCCGTATAATACGGGTATAGAAATATGTTCGGAAAAAAAGGAATAGGAGTTAGGCCGAGGCCGCACTACGGTTTTTTCCCCGCGATCGATAACCGCTATAACCGCGACACCGCTCGAAAAACACACACTACGATTAAAAATCGCGAAACCGCCCGCAATTTGCACAGTTGAAAATGGATTTCAAACGAGCAGTAAGTATTGTTGCTCTAATACTAAGAAATAGAAAAAGAAGACGTCAACGCAAATTTCGCAAATATTGGATCCATCCACTCACTAGCCGTAGATTTAAGAAAGGTTTCTTTAATAATAAATATCAAGATTTAAGAAAACATCCTGAGAAATTTTTTAATTATTATCGCATGTCAGCTGACAGCTTCGATAAAATTTTACAAATTGTGCGTCCTCACATTATTTTCATAAATACAACCTTTCGCAAATGTATTTCACCAGAGGAGCGCCTGTCTGTTTATTTTTCCCGTTTTTATCACTATACTGACGTAAAGTGGTGTATAAAACTGGTCTTTTTTGTACTTCCATTATGATTTTTTCCGACAAACTTTCATATCGCTCGTTTGATACACAGTCTGACTCGGTCGACGACATGTTTTCAATCAGAGACAAGTATCTGACAAGTATAAGGTTGTATTCATGAAAATAATGTGAGGACGCACAATTTGTAAAATTTTATCGAAGCTGTCAGCTGACATGCGATAATAATTAAAAAATTTCTCAGGATGTTTTCTTAAATCTTGATATTTATTATTAAAGAAACTTTTCTTAAATCTACGGCTAGTGAGTGGATGGATCCAATATTTGCGAAATTTGCGTTGACGTCTTCTTTTTCTATTTCTTAGTATTAGAGCAACAATACATACTGCTCGTTTGAAATCCATTTTCAACTGTGCAAATTGCGGGCGGTTTCGCGATTTTTAATCGTAGTGTGTGTTTTTCGAGCGGTGTCGCGGTTATAGCGGTTACCGATCGCGGGGAAAAAACCGTAGTGCGGCCTCGGCCTTAAGAAAGAGATAAAATGTACATCGGATCGCGGGCGCTGGTCAGCATTGATTGGTATCTTCATTTACTCGATTGGCAGCCGAAGTGACATCCGCTTGCGGATCGTCGAGTTGTAATTGAGCCTATTCGAAAACTATAACAATTTACGCAACTTTGCCTTGACAAATTGCTTTTCACTTTAAACACTATAATTACATCGTAACTTCGATAAATCCAACTTTTTTTTTACTAGAAAGCCTTACTTAATATCAACCTACAAAATTTGTACGTTGCTTTAATATTTACGACTGAGGTATTTTGCAATAATATGATTTTCACCGTTTTCTATTAAAAAATAAATGTAATGCAAATAGCCCACTCTTAAGTCACTTCCTGTCCGCCACTCGCTCGATATAAATAAGTAAAACTTCCGCATCTGTTGAAATCTCTTTTTTAGAATTCACCTGTACCTAATATACTTTTTTTACAATACACGTAAGAAAAAAATAATTGTATCTGGCACGTTTCAGTCAGTCTCGTGATGGAAACTATCGAAAGCATCTTTAATTGGCAATGAAAGCGGATTTCTGTAAACAACAGCTGATGTAAAAACCAATTAAGACCAATTGCTAAAGTAATGATAGTGACACATATCTACAAATGGATTTGTAATACTTTGTGGAATGTTTTTGTGTTAACTAAACAAATTTTTTTTATACAAAAGTAGTATAATAGAGAAAACTATTTATTAGATTAATAAGGTTTTGTAAGTTTTAATAAGGCATGAAGATCAATACTTTATTTATGTCCTCTCAAAATTTGAAAGTGATCCTCCGTTTAGTTTATCTGAAAAAAAAAAATCAAAAATGATGTTTTTTCGAATCGTAAGGTTACTATGGCCGACAAGCTTCCGTCACGTCTTTTCGATCAATCTTTTCAAATTTCGTCAATTTTTTCGATATTAATTTCCCAACTTTAAGGAATAAAAAACTATATACAATAAACTTAGATAATATTAAAACACGATAACATTAAAGCAATGTGATGTTCCCGATGTAATTATTTAAATAATTAAAGTTAATTGTTTTTGTTTTGAATCTTGTTTATCGATAGTAATTCACATGACAGATGGTTTGGCAACGTCGCGATAACAGCTGATTGTGAGAGAAAAGAAAAACATGGAAACATTTTGAACGTCTGGAACTATTTGATACAATACACTACAGCTTTTTACATAGATTATCTATATTTTTTTGTCTTTTGGTAATTCGTTTTCGGCCAACATCTTGGCTAATAAAATTCTGATCCCTTTACAACCAGTCAACTCATAACACTGAAGTTGTCAGATCTTTTTATGTCACCTTATAAGTCAAAAATAACGAAGTTATTTAATAACTTTATTTTATTAAATAATTAATAATCACCAATTTTAAAATTTGTTATGTTATTATAAATAAAAATAATGAATTTTAACAACTACTATGATAATTGAAAATATAGAAAAATTCAAGCACTATTTTCACTCATTAGTTACGCTCGAACCTCCTTAAGTTATTGGGTATAAGGCCGAGGCCGCACTACGGTTTTTTACCCGCGAGCGGTAACCGCTATAACCGCGACCCCGCTCGAGAAACACACACTACGATTAAAAATCGCGAAACCGCCCGCAATTTGCACAGTTTAAGGCCGAGGCCGCACTACGGTTTTTTCCCCGCGAGCGGTAACCGCTATAACCGCGATACCGCTCCAGGAACACACACTACGATTAAAAATCGCGAAACCGCCCGCAATTTGCACAGTTGAAAATGGATTTCAAACGAGCAGTATGTATTGTTGCTCTAATACTAAGAAATAGAAAAAGAATACGTCAACGCAAATTTCGCAAATATTGGATTCATCCATTCATTAGCCGTAGATTTAAGAAAGGTTTCTTTAATAATTATTTTTTTTTAATTATTATCGCATGTCAGCTGACAGCTTCGATAAAATTTTGCAAATTGTGCGTCCTCACATTACTTTCATGAATACAACCTTTCGCAAATGTATTTCACCAGAGGAGCGCCTGTCTGTTTATTTTTCTCGTTTCGATCACTATACTGACGTAAAGTGGTGTCGTATAAAGCTGCTCTTTTTTGTACTGCCATTATGATTTTTTCCGACAAACTTTCATATCGCTCGTTTGATACACAGTCTGACTCGGTCGACGACATGTTTTCAATCAGAGACAAGTATCTGAACCTAAAAAAACGTAAGAATTGCCACTCTTCACCAGCTCTTCACGGCTGTCTGTCAAAAAACCGCTCGCGGTTAAACAGAAGTGCGTGCGCGCCAACTATTTTCTATGCAGTACAAATTTTAGCGCGGGTTTTACCCGGGAGTCATTTTGTAACAATACGCAGTTTTAAAATCAGTCGCAGGAAAAAACCGCAAGTGCGGCCGCTTGTATTAATTTACTAGAGTCATAAAATCACGCGATCAAAAACCGCGGCGGTTTAGCCGTAGTGCGGCCTAGGCCTAAGCCAAAATTAATGATATTATCATCCGCTAAATATATACTCTGCTCAAAACAATTAGCTTGTCACTAATTTGTGCCTCTATAAAATTCAAACGGGAAATTACATGCAAATAAAATTAAGAACATCTGAAAGATGCTCAATTTAATTGTTTAATTAGCACATATGGGAGTGTCAGCATCACGTACTTTTAAATTACCTACCCGTAATAATTAACAGTAACTACCACAACAAAACGAATTTAAATTAATTGTTAATGTAAACTTTTGTACCTAAAGTGGTACCTTAACAACGAGTATGTAGTGCTCCCATTGCACTAATAACGGCATTGCACGGTCTTGGCATGCTTCGCAAAAGCCTTCGAATGTCTTGTGGTATCCATTCTTCAATAAGAATGCCGCCGTTAGCTGCTGAATTGTGTGAAGAAGATGCGGGCGACCACGTACACGTCTGTCGAGCATATCCCAAACATGCTCTATCTGATTTAAATCAGGACTTAACGCAGGTTTATACATTTATATTATAAATATAATTTTTGAAGAAAAGAAAAGTGTTTCATTTTTAATAAATTAGCAGCTTTTTTCTGCATATGTCGCTTTAGACGTAGTTACTATTCTTGGTTTTGTTCTTGTTTGATCTGCCTGTAAACTTGTCCTCCATTCTTTAACTATACCAGTCATGTTGCTGATACGTTCGAACATGCTCATTAATTTTGGAATTTGTGAAGAATATGGGAATGGCCATTTTTTTTGGAGTTGGCGGATTTTTACCTTGAATAACTGTTACTAATCGTCCTCCGTAGTGTATTTGCAAACTTAGAGAGCCAAAACGAAGCTTCTACGTCGATTTATTAAAAAAATATACGGGTTTTTATGAAAAAAATGACATTTTTTTGACGCAACAGTTAATATTTTCCTTCACTACCTAACCTCTCTAATTACTTGTCAAACAAAAAGTGCAGGAGAAGCCCAACCGACGTTGCCAATTTTATCTTTTTATTTTACCTTGTTCTGGTAAACATTCAATATACAATTTCTTCACATGCACTTACAACAACATTGAAATATAAATTTAATTTTTAATTCTAATTTCATTCTAATTGGTTTAACTCAGGTTAACTCAATACTTCTTGCAACTTTATCTTATTTTAGACCATATAGGCGCAGCAGTGCGTTTAAATTTATGGCCCTTGACGGTATTATTAAAAAAATAGGTACCGAAGGAGACACAGACCACATTGGACCGAGAGTTCGCGCTGCCGCGCGTATATTGTCTTGATTTATCTTCCCGCTTCGCGGCGGACAACCTAATCTAACCAAGGTAAAACCACCGGTCGTTGCCACTTTGTTCTACATTGGACCGAGAGTACCATAAAAGTTTGGATCTACGAAGTTAAAGTTTAAACCACATGCGTGCGGCAGCGCGAACTCTCGATCAAACCACATGCGCGCTGCGCGCGCATGTGATCGAGAGTTCGCGCTGCCGCGCGTATGTTGTCTTGATTTATCTTCCCGCTTCGCGGCGGACAACCTAATCTAACCAAGGTGAAACCACCGGTCGTTGCAACTTTGTCGTGCGGCAGCGCGAACTCTCGATCAAACCACATGCGCGCTGCGCGCGCATGTGATCGAGAGTTCGCGCTGCCGCGCGTATGTTGTCTTGATTTATCTTCCCGCTTCGCGGCGGACAACCTAATCTAACCAAGGTGAAACCACCGGTCGTTGCAACTTTGTCGTGCGGCAGCGCGAACTCTCGATCAAACCACATGCGCGCTGCGCGCGCATGTGATCGAGAGTTCGCGCTGCCGCGCGTATGTTGTCTTGATTTATCTTCCCGCTTCGCGGCGGACAACCTAATCTAACCAAGGTGAAACCAAGGGTGCTTGCCACTTTGTCCTATATTGGACCGAGAGTTCGCGCTGCCGCGCGTATATTGTCTTGATTTATCTTCCCGCTTCGCGGCGGACAACCTAATCTAACCAAGGTAAAACCACCGGTCGTTGCCACTTTGTTCTACATTGGACCGAGAGTACCATAAAAGTTTGGATCTACGAAGTTAAAGTTTAAACCACATGCGTGCGGCAGCGCGAACTCTCGATCAAACCACATGCGCGCTGCGCGCGCATGTGATCGAGAGTTTGCGCTGCCGTGCTATATGCGGTCTTGATCTATTCTCTCTCGGACAACCTAATCTAATTTATACCCATGGTAATTTCATACCCATGGAGGAAGATAACGGGAAATCACCTCCATTATACTTCCCAAGAGAACCACATGATGACGACATTCAAGTCATTATCGTGGTCGCAAACATTCATTAGTGAATATGCATAAGAATAAGAAGAATACATAGAAGATTAACATGACCCCTGCGCAAGAATTAAAATAAAATTAAATATATTTAATACATATAATACTTAAATTGTAGCGACACAGAAAAAAAGTATAATCTCTGCAAAAGAATTGAACTTGGCAACAGCGTATCTGCTGTATAAACATATTTTCTGTCAAATAACCGGACAGAAGTTGCAGTTATATTTGTTGTTGTATTAAAAAATGTCAGTTTTTTGGATTACAAAAGCCCGTATATTTCTTGAACCAGCCGACGTAGAAGATTCATTTTTACTTTCCACGTTTAGAAATACAGTTTGGAAGACGATTAGCAACAGTTAGTGAAGGTAACTCCACCATTCCCATATTCTTCATAATAGCCTTAATTTTGATCCTGACCCAATTATTTCGTTTGCCCGAACAAACATTAATTATACTTCTTCTACTATTTCATCCTCAACATTTTTTATTCTATCTGGAGATTTCTCTTTCGTGTTCTTATTGGGTGACGTAATCCCACACAAAGGTACATCGCTCTCCATTACCTTAGAAAACCCTGTCAAACTAGATGTTTTAAATCCGAAAATGTTGAAACCACAGTCCTCCAGAGAAATTCTACTATACTTCAGCACTTAAATGTCCTTGATCTTCAGTGAAACTCGCGAAAAAGTAGTTTATATTATTTGTTTTGTACTATTTTTTAGTATTTTAAATTTAATAATTTCACGGAGTGAAGTATATTGACAGTTCACGGCACACTACAAAAAAACCACAGCATTGTATGAATTTTCATTTTTCATTTGGCGGAAATTAGTGACCCGCTAATTGTTTTGTGTAGAGTAGATATATTGTTATTAATGATCTATTAATTTATCTTATTTTAATTACCACACATTGGTTCGATAGACAGGTTTCGAAAATGTTAGGCGGACAAAACTGGAATGAGTTACGGAAAATAGAGATGAATATACGCGCAAAACTAGACATATTTGCTAAGAAAGTTTTTATTTTTGTACTAACAATAACTATAAGACTATTTACAAAGAGTAACAATTTACCACAAGTGTAGTTCTAGGATTTTTATAGCCCCGATACTTTATGATCTTGGCATTACACCTATATCATTATTTTCTCATTTAGTTTGTATTTAATGCCATAAAACTTAAATCAAAAAGCCCAAAATATGCGAGCAAAATTCAAATTTGCGAAACGCATCACCATTGGTCGATATGGTATGTGACGTGCACGTTGACATTTACCGGCGTCGATGTAGGTAGGGTGGACTATACACCTCGATTGGGACTTTGTCAAACAGTTTGTCTGGTTTACTTATAAGATTGTTTTTGCATTCCGGTACTATACAATATCTATAAAATGGTCTTTTAGCTTTTTCCATTATCGAAATAGCAAATTCAAACTGAAAATCCTTAACTGACTATGCAAATAAGCTATGCAACACTGATGTCAAGTGGTATGCGACGTCATCCAAAGCGCGCGATAAATAGGACCGTTCAAACAGGTCAAATTTAATCGGTATTTTACATTTTATTATAAAAATTAATTGAAATACTTTCAACAGTATTTACATTTTTTACTGCGTTAAGACGAAGTAAAAAGTGAATTAAGCATATATAAAAAAATTGATGCATATTCTAAATAAATATTCTAAATATACTTTTAAAATATCTCACAATAATAATAGGCATATTTAAAATAAAAATATCCTTTAAAGTTAAGATTCAGAAAAAAAAAATAGATTCCAAATTCCTTTAGATTCGGAAAAAACAATATATTTCGACAGAGATTCGAATAACGTATCATTCAAAAAATGTGGAAAAACGACACATTTCATTGAAAATCTGTCACTTATTTGTAACATTTTTATAACAAGAACTATACGTGACGGAATAATTAGTTTGTCCGAAAAGTAATGTATGATGAGTCGATTAAAAAAAAAAATGTAATCATCAACACTTTAAATGTTTCAAAATAGGCTCCTTCTGCGCCGATACATGGCACAGACGTTTTTACTTCGCACAGCGCTTTTAGCTAGGCAATAGTATATTACGTAACATAAAGAGTTGAAATTAAGAAGCATATTACGTACGAGCAGAACAGTTTATACGAATATTATATGAATAATTCCGCGAGTACGCAATTGCCTTACAACTCGAGTTATGTACTATACTTTATCTCGACCACACTAATTTGTTTCTGTTTAATAAGAAAAATATGTTTCCTGTAACAAATTTATTTCTTATTAGGTTATGTTTATATAATTATTTAACATTATAATAAACAAACAGTTGAATTTTCATATGTAACTGTTACTCGACATTATTTAACTTGAACGAAATGAAAAGAAATACATTCTCAATGGTTACATAACTTATTATTTAGTACTTATTTGGGTTAAACTGGAATAAGAGTGGTCATTTATATACGCAACTCAATATACGCAAGGTCAATTTCCGTTAGTTTGAATTGGGGCACGGGGGGCGCTGAACATACGAGCACGAAGTAGCAGCTCTCAACCAATCAACGAATCGTAAACCACGTTACTGTTACATACGTGTGTGTTATGATGTATTTACATAGTCCACGAACTGTACAATGATGGGCATTTACAATAGTAGTCGTAGATAAAATTATTTTCGTTCGTTATGGTATCAGAATTTTGTTAATATGCATCGTACCCACCGTAAATTGCATTAAAGTAGTAGTTTTGAATAAAATAGGTAGGTACTTTAAAACATTTCAGTATAATCTCGATAATCCGGCACGTTCCGTCATCCGGCGCTCTAGGGATGCACTTGTGTTTCTTTACGCTGCCCCGCGCCGGATATAAAACTCGCGCTCAGAAGAAAGTCTAAAATAACACCATCCAGTATTCTTGGAAAAAAAAACTTCTTTTAACTCTGAAAAACTTGATTGACGATACTGACCAAGCTAACTCCACTCTACAATTGTCCTACTATCTGTTCTAAGTTTGTACATATTTTTTGTTTATATACGTTTACCTATATATAGATACATATTTTATTATTTTTGAATTGTACATAAAATATGTAAAATTGTTATTGTTTTGTTTTAATCCTGATAATCTGGATATTTTGATAATCCGGCGGTTGTCTGGTCCCATATGTGTCGAACTATCAAGATTATACTGTGTTTATAAAAAATTTGCAGCAACAATAATTAAACAAAATATATAGAGACACTTACATTTAAATTACTTTTTATAAAATATATTCAGATATTATAATCTATCATTCTATGCATGTCGTGTTAGGTAAATCAAGCAACCAATCATACATTTATTACATTAAATTAATTTTTGTGATAATACAAAGAACTAAATGAAATATGTCAACAAAAAATAACTAATTACTAATATTCAAAGTTACATATTATTAGTCGTCTTCATCACTTTCTTTAGATGAATTTTCTGTTGAGTAGTCAGGATCAGGATTTACATTGTCTTTTCCAGTAATATTGGAGGGTATTAATAAATCTAAGACTTCAGAAGAGAATTAAGCTGGTTATTACAGAGTCCAATTTAATCAATAACATATTAAGTAAATCTATTCGTGGCAGTACGTGACTGCTTGCCAGTATTTTGTCGACGAAACCTTCTACAGTCCTTATTTCGGGCTTTTTGAGCTTTCCTCGGGAAGCTGGGCGGTAGGCAACAAAGCAGATGCAACTTTGAACTGTGAACAAGAATTTTGTGAACGGGCATGTAATACCACGGATAGAGATTTATGTATACTTTCTTTGTTTCTGCTGTAAAAGTCAGAAATTTCTCAATGTAAACATCAAACCCTGAAGATAAAGCCTGAAGTATAATTCCAATTTTTCTTATTAATGTTATATCTAACCCTGTAATATCAGCACTTAGTTCCGGTTTTTCAAGAAACTTTTGAGCGGTATTTCCTCTCATATCATTTGTAATGCGATACCCTGGTCTTGGCTGATTTAAAATGAGTATGATGACAGTAGCCAAGAATCACAAAAATATTGTGTTTATCTAATGAGATGGGAATAATAGATTGTTAAAAATGTATTTATTTTCATATTTAGTACGTGATTGATAATATTTTTAATAAAACAAAATACAGCAGTCCGCCATGATAAGTTTAACACCAATCGGATTGAATCATACGTCACTCGTTTGTAAACCTCGTACGAGCTTCGACGATCTCTGTACTTTTTTATTGTTGTTACCTGCGTTTATAAAGTATTTGTAATTCCAATTGATCAGTTGCTTAGATTTGTGTTCTCAAAACATGAAACAAGGTTTTACCAGGGCAAATAGCTCTAATTTGCCTACAGTTGATTTGTTGACAATGGGGGAGTTTTTGGCATCAAACAAAGACTTTTGTTCAGCAGAGTTTAAAAATGTCAAAACCGCACACATACGCTTTAAAATTCATAACACGCAAAACAACTGACTTTTTTCTTTGTCTTCCTAATTTCTCGGTCGATTTACAAACATCTGACGTCACAAGCAGACGCCATGACACCAGCGATCGTTTTCGAGCGGATTTTAAAGTTTGAATTTCAATAGCTTTATTCTCTAATAAAACATTGTTTCCGACAGAAATAATTTTTATTTTTGGAAATAGAAGATACTTACCATATAGAAGATACTTACGTAATAGAAGTACCATAGAACACATTTTCAAAATCAGTCATCATGCCCATTAGCCCCATTTCGGATTTAAAACGGATTTTAATTTCGTCAGAACGTTACTTCACACTAGCTTTTTCAGATTCCGATCTAATCTGCCATTTCTTAATATCAAGACGATACCTCACCTTCTTTTACCTTGCATATTGTCGACAATAAATTCTTGATCTCTTCCAAAACTTTTTTACCTTCTTCCATAGTAAAGGTTTTAGTTTGTTAAGAAATGATAAACTTTATTGGAAGACAATGCATTGTAGAAGATAGTCGAGGATTCGGCCAGACTATATTGCCACTTTTATCCTTTAATTGAAGGAGAACGAATGGAAAAACAAACAAAAATTCATCAGTGTCATCAATGTTTCGGAACTTCCATCACAGCCCCACTTACTCATCAGAGTAAATAACGAGCAAGGATGCAGACTGTTTTATCTAAAACTGCTTGATCTTTGATATCAGCTCGCGTTTCAGTCACAACAATATGTTCCTCTCGTGGATAACAAGCAAAGACGGAAGACTATGCATTGACGAATACCTTATGCCCAAGTTTAATGCTCCATTTCCCAGTCTGCTTGCAGGCATGACTTGTTGATTTACTTTCAAACATAGTAAGCTAAAGCTTCGTCACAGGTCATAGCTCTTGTCTCATTTGATGTACAACCGTTTATTTTTGTTAAGCTGAGAAATTCAGCCTTGTGTCTAGTCAAATGTTGCAGTGAAACCGGCAACATTCCTCTATGTATTTAAAACACAAGGTAAAAATATTTTACATAACCCTAAAACATGCAAGATTAGTTAAAATCATTTACAAATAATGGATAGACTGTATTAGATTGATTAGACTTTTACAACAAAATTTCTCTAAATTTTGCTAAGATATTAAAAAATAAATCTGTCAGCTTTATAAATGTTATATCTGCATTAACGAGAAGGATGAGGGTAATCTCGCCCCAGCTCGTACTGTCCGCAGTGACTTCCTTCCAAGTGACTGTGGACTACAAGATTGTAGAGGAGCCCGAAGCCCATTTAGGGCTGTAGTGCTAAAGGAAGAAAAATCTGCATTAACGATATCAGCGATGTCCTTACACTACTAAGTTCCTTACACTACATAGGATCGTTCATCACAATTTTGATCCCTATTACCATGTCTCTACTACCTGACAATCACGTTGACACCTCAGCAGCGTAGATTAGCTCACTAGCAATTCTGATCTGGATAAGATCATCAACCCGTCTTCGTTTTGTTTTAAGGCTTAAAGATTCCGAAAACTCTTTAATAGGCCTCCCAGGGCAAGGTAAACGTTCTTTAGAAGTTGTTGACAACAGGTTATCCATAGACATTTTAAAAGATATATTTGAATTCATAAGAAGCCACTTCGAGTTCTTCTGTAGAAACCGCTCTTTGTTCGTCCACTTTTCCGCAATTTTGGACGAAAATCTCGAAATGATGACCCTCATGTTTATTTTCATTAGCATACCTGATATCCTGTCTTGACCCAATAAATCGAAACAATTCTCCCTTTTTTTGTTTTCTTATCATATTTCAGCCATTCTTAAAAAAAATCAATTTTCGGTATGGTGAAACTACATCTGGAGAAAAAATAAAAATAATTAGTTGTGCAAATATTTCGCAACCATATTTCATATTATCATAAATTAGATAATTGCAAGTACAGTATAATCTTGATAATCCGACACATATGAAACCAGACAACCGCCGGATTATCAAAAAATATGAACTTATGAACTTAGAACAGATAGTAAGTAGAGAGAAGAGAGAATCGTCATTCAAGTTTTCAGTTAAAAGCAGGAAATGTTGGCCAGACCTTTTTCCAAGAACACTGGATGGTGATGTTTTTGACTTTATTTCTTCTGTGTGCGAGGTTTGTATCCGGCGACGGGCAGCGTAAAGGAAAGACACGTGTTTCGCCAGAGCGCCGGATTACTAAACATGTTGAATTAACCAACCGCCGAGTTATCAAGATTATACGGTTATTAAGATATATGTGATGTATATTATACATTAATTCTATAGGAGGGAAATGAAGTGACTTTTTTTCGTTGAAAAATAGGTAAAAATCATACTTTTAGAAACACTGTTCAAAAAAGGTTTATATCATATTCAATGAATAAAAATATGCAAAAAAAAATAGTGCTAACGTCAACTCCAATATCCATAATACACAAATAGCACAGAACTTTTAGAACACACATAATAAAATTAAATGATAAGATGCACAAATGTTACAGAAAGATTGAAAAAAAATTCTTTAAATCGCATTTTATATATAAAAATCGCATTTTATATAGCCATATTTTTTATGTCTTGTCATTAAAGAATAATTAGGAAAAATTCTGGAATTGTCGTTACTTACGTGTTTTCTGTGAATTCTGTTAATTATATTCCAGGAATTAAAGGGATGTTTTTGTCCACCTAATTTCGTCTTTTGAGCCCCTGTGCATCGCTCCCAGCGAGATTTCTCCGGAATGTCCTTTAGATCTTAGTACAAGCCACTGTGGCGTTATCAACTCTCTAGAAATGATGTCCTTTCATGAAAGTTTTCAAGCTCGGAAACATGAAAAGTTTTGGGAAACATAACCGTAGGGCGGATGGAGAAGACCTTTGGCAACGTAGAACAGTTGATATGGGCTGGCGCTTTGTCATGGTGAAGTTTCTGGGCTTCATCCCCGACCTCTCTTCCCTGACCTCTCTCGCCTTCTAAAAAGATCTTGTGCAACCAGTAGACTTGACATTGAATCAGATAATCACCAAAGGCTATTTTTATCATAGGAAAAATTTCCACTACAGATTGCGCAAGCCATTTATGTTTTACAACAAAAAGGAACTTTTATTGTTTTAAGCACATGTAGTTTAGAAAAAATGGTTTTAGTACCATTTGTGTTTAAGTCGATGTAGACGAAATTAAAATGAAAAAATCATACGATAGAAATTAATACTTTTCAATTTAACATATCTGTATACAGGGTGGGCTATTTAACGTGACCACCCCAAATATCTCCGTTACCTTTAGTGACGAAAAAAATGTGAAAAGTAAATTTTATTGATTTCGAAGGGCTGACACAGTGGTTAAAAATCCTTTTTTGTCAACTTTCAAATATGAACTAACGAATTTTGAGATTTCGTTAAGTCCAAGTCCAGATATTTGTTATATTTTCTGATTATATAAATTTTTACTAAGTGCGTTAAATAAATATGTAAAGTTAAGTAACAACTAAATACTCATTATTTGTATAACATATCGTTGGTCCAGATGAACAGGGTATTAACTCAAGCAGGAGAGCGATTTGAAGTTTTCAAATCAATATATTTCCATTTCTGTAAATAATTGGTTAACCTCACCTATAATATCTTTTAAACTAACTTTATTGATAACGTTTTTGTTCACTTCATGACTTTGTCAATTTTGCTATTACTGAGAAAAAATAGAAATTCTACAGGCAAGAACATAATGAGTTAATACCCTGTTCATCCAAACGAACGAATGGATTCTCTTTTAGATAATTAGTAATTTCCTTAAATTTGTATATTCTAAAGAGTACGTTGTTGTAATGATTACATTTCGGTTTCAGTTCAGCAAATGCAAAAAAGTGGGAGATAGAATTGGCAACACTAAAGAACAATAACGCAAGATTAACGAGCGCACTCCAAGAAAGTACGGCAAACGTGGAAGAATGGAAACGGCAATTACACACCTACAAGGAAGAAAATATGCGCATGAAGGCGAAATATCAAACAGACTTGGAAAACAGCAAAGGCAATTTTTATAATAAACAACTATATATACTTTTTTATATAAAATTAATTTCTTTAATACGTAATAGTAATAACATATGGTTAATGTACATGCAAATGCCTGAAACGGTTTTCTCAGAGAAAGTTTTCGCTCTGCATTTAAAATAATATGTTTTTATGGTGCAGGTGGAGGCGACATTGCCGATGAGTTGCGGAAGGAAATCCAGTCATTGAGGATCCGGGTGGAACAGTTGGAGACGGAATTGGATTCGAAGAATGCAGAGATCAAACAAATTTCGTCCTCGCACAAATACTCGGATCTCCAAGTACGTAGTAAAAAATGTAAAACTTCCAAAATAGTTCTTTTCAGTTGGTTTCGAATATTTAATTCTCTTAAAATCAAATTAACACCTTTTTGGGTTTTCTAAACCTTTTTTTAATTCAAAATTAGTGTTGTTATTGGTTGGTTATATGTATACCGTCTTGTATGTTACTCACAGAAAGGTATTAAGTCCAGTACTTACAGGATTATTTAGTTTTTGATTAACCAATCTAGTCAAACTAATTTTCGATAGTATTTTCCTAACTTTAACCAACCGGTGTTAGCCACTCTAAATCTTGACCAATGGATAAATAACGCTTTGCTAACAAGTTTGCCGACGTTTTTAAATAAACATTTAAATTAGAAAAAGCATTCAGATATTGCCTTTTGTTAGTTGTTTGTCAACTGGTATCTATTGGATTGAGTAAAAAAATATTTCGTATTTGAAACAATCTTCACTTAATATCTCATTACATGTGTTTTTATAAGCGTGTATCTTTTCTGCGTAAGATCTTAATCGCTTAGGGAGACAGTTGGTGGTAGATGATAACCAAATTAATACTTTAACTAAAAATAACCAACGTTTTAACGTTGTTCTTGACCAACCACATTTTTTTGTATAAAATAAACAATAACTAATGACTAATGATGACAAAATTATGTCATTGAAAGACTATGTAGTAGCAAAGGAGGCAGCAATGAGTTACATAAGCTGCTTGGAAGTAGATAACTGGATAGGTAACAGGAATTATGTAACAGGATGGATTTACCGCTAGAAATAACGGTAAAAGTGAAAATGGTGGTTAGAAGGCAGATCAAGAAGCAGAAAACAGTAGCGATATGAAGCAAAGAGGCGGTACAAAAGTTTAGGAGCAATCTGGAAAACTGTCTGGTGACACACTGGTGAAACTGAAAAGGTGCATGGGTTGTAAAGAGTGTATTGTAGGAGATCTAAGACTCGACGAGTCTCGGGTTTTGAATGTTCGGCCTTGCGTGAATGTTTTCAAACATCATCATCTTCCTCCTGAAGTCGCCTTGTTTGCTTTCCGGGCTAACTATCTCATATGCGCTTTATCCGAGGCCCTCTCGTTCAATGTGTAGCTTAGGTACTTAAACTCACTTACTCGCTCTATTGTTCCCCCTTCCCCTTAACCCCTTATTATTTACGATATATGTGGCAAATATGGAAAGAATGTTTAACAAGGTGCAAGCGGGAGTGAGATAGGTAGGGAGAAAGTATGGAGCCTGGCCTTCGCGGATGATATAGTAGTGGTGGCAAAGAGCAAAGAGGAGATGAAAGAAATGATGAAGAGTCAAGGGAGGTATGTGAGGAAGAAACACATAGAAGTGAACGTGGAGAAAATGAAAATGAAGGTGTTTAGTAAGAGAAAGAAGAAGAATGATGAGAAGGAATGGAAGTGGGAAGGGGGAACAATAGAGCGAGTAAGAGAATTTAAGTATCTACGCTACACAATGAACGAGAGGGCCTCGGATAAAGCGCATATGAGATAGTTAGCCCGGAAAGCAAACAAGCCGACTTCAGGAGGAGGATGATGATGTTTGAAATAAAAGATAAAAAATCTAGGGGGTATGTGAGGAAGAAACACATAGAAGTGAACGTGGAGAAAATGTAAATAATGGTGTTTAGTAAGAGAAAGAAGAAGAATGACGAGAATGAATGGAAGTGGGAAGGGGGAACAATAGAGCGATTCTTCCATACATCTCATCGATCCTCCCTACCAACCACCGTCTACTCCGCATTCTCCCATACATTCAAACATTTTCTCTCTATCCACTCTGTCAAGCGCCGCCTTGAGAGCTATGAATAATGCACAGACTCTTGTACCCTTGTAAAAATTAACGCAATATTTTTAAAATGTAATGTCAAGTTGCTTTGGTAGTTTAACATCAGGTTTCTTTGGTAGTTTAACGGCAAGTTCGTACATTATCGCTTGCTTTAACACATTCGTGAACACGAAAAATCGTGTTGATTGAAATGCGCATTGTTAAAATTGCGAGAAAGAAAGACGGATTAGACCCGGACCCGAAAAATAATCGTCGGCTCGATTCCCACACCCTAGGTACAAATGAAAGAACTTGTGAAGAACAAATATCGAATGGGATAAAGAAAACCAATGAAGGAGACAAGGAAGCTCTACAGTGAAAAAGAAATATAGAAGTTCAGGCAACTGAAATTAAGATCTAAAGTTGGAGATCACATTTTAGGCAGTTATTGGATGGAAAAGACGAGAACGAAGCTGAGGAGATAGTGGTAGACGGTGGAAAGAGAGAAAAAGGCCAACAACCTGAAATTAAGTGGGACGATATGGAGCAGGTTCTGAGCCAGGGTTAAAAGAAGAAACGTGACAATCCCAGATAGGATCCCAGATGAAGCGTCGAAGCTAGCGCCTGTGACAATAGAAAAGAAACTCCATGAAATAGTCAACAAGATTTTCCAAGGAAAACAAGCAAAACAAGAGAGTTGGAAGGAAGGAGACATTGTGCCTACTTTCAAAGCAGGCAACAAGGGAGAAGCACAAAATTACAGAGGTATCTCGCTCATGAATACATTATATAAGATATATCCAAAATTAACGGAGAAGAATTTACAGGAGAAATTGAGGAAAAGGAAGTGATCCCTGAAGTACAAGGGGGTTTTCGAAAAGGAAGGGGAACTATGACTAATTGATTACCTTAAAATACGTAATGGAGAAAGAGATGGCACAGCAAGAGGGAAAGGTATATGCGTTATTCATAGATCTCAAAGCGGCATATGGCTCAATAAACCGAAAAATGTTGTGGGAACTGATGAGTGCAAAAGGGATAAGCTGGTGGCTAGTGAAGACGGTTTCAAACTTTTACGGGATTATAACCTGCAGAGTATGAGGGAGAAAATGTCAGAGAGATTCTGGTTTATGAAAGCTTTAAGGCAAGGGTGTCCACTTAGCCCGGTACTATTCAATTTGACAAAAAGGTTTTTAAAAATAGGCATAGGAGCAGTGGTAATAGGCAGGAGGATAGCATACGCAGATGACATTGTTGTCTTAGCAAGAACGAAAAGGGAAATGAAAGAGATGATTGGAAAGATTAAAATATATTTTGAGAAAAGAAGGTTAAGTGTGAATGTAGAGAAGACTAAGTGGATCATTTTTAGATATAGAGCTGGGAAGAAAGAGGGTAACATGATGTGCGGTGAAAGGGTTATAGAACAGGTCAGCAGCTTCAAATACTTGGGATTTATGTTTTGCAGTAATGGGTCCAATAATGAGCACATTAAGTGTATAAGCATGGGTGGCTGCCACTGAAATATGTACTACCTGGAACGAGCGCTGGCCTCTTGGCTTGTGCGGGCCTAGAGAGTGCATCACAAGGTGTCTCTCGTATCGCTCTGTCTTCGTCTAGTACAGTTCAAAAAGAAAACTAAATGTGTGACCGACGTCCATTTTTCCTTGCAATTACAATAGTATTTTACCATTGTCTTTTTGAAAACAACTTTCATTTAAATATATAAACTTCGGTTTATAATATGCTCACCGATAGAACGATCTCCCTCTCTTTCTTGATACAACTCAATACAACTAGCTTTTCGCTTTGATTGTATCACATCCTCCCACTCTTGACTACACTGTTGGCTAGACAAGGAGGAAGGGCTGTTCTTGCGACCTCGCTCTCGGCCCGCACAAGCGAAGAGGCCAGCGCTCGTTCCAGATAGTATATATTTCAGTGGTGGCTGCTAACAGATTTTGGAATGCATGGAAAGAAAAAATTGAAGAGAGCTTCATGGCAAAAATGGTAGTGTGAAAGGCGTGTGTTCGGAGTATTTTGATGTACGGAGCGGAAATTTGGGGTATGGATGAGATTGAGCAATTAGAAGTTTAAATTAGATTTTCAATTAGATTAAAGTAGAGGCAGTAAAGCTGCAGAGCACGATATGAAGGAAAGTGTCTATGTTAGAGAATGAAAGGATAGAGAAAGAGGTTTTTAAAAGTATGAAGAAGGAAGGTGAATAATTCCAGAGATTTATTCGGAACCTTCAAGCAGACACTCCACAGAAAATACGCTCCACTAAGCCTAAACTTCAGAGAGACACAAGGCAAAATGGCTTATAATGACAAGGACAACTGCCTCCTTTTGGCTCAGTACTTTAAAAATCTACACAACTGTGACCCACCCAGCGAAGACTTCGACTATAAACAAACCACACCAAACCTGGACTCGCTGCCTGCTTCATTGGAAGAAGTTGGCCAAATCATTCAACTTCTTAAGAATAATAAGGCAGCTGGAGAGGACTCTATCGTTGCTGAACCGTGGAAAGGTGCTGGAAACAATGCCGTGCGCAAGCTAACCGAGATCATCCAGGACATCTCGTAAACAGAGAAATTACCACCCGATTGGAAATCTGCTCTCAACCATCTGTTTCACCACATAAAGGGAGATTTTATTGATCTAAATAACTACCGTGGAATTTCTCTCGTCCCGGTAACATACAAGATTCTCTCAAAGGTGTTACAAACAAGGGCAGAAAATCAGCTGGATAGTCAACTGGGAGAATACCAGGAGGGCTTCAGGAAGACCCGATCCTGTGTTGAACAGATTCTCAATCCTAATCTTAAAATTGTACTTGCATACTCCAAGTTGAGAAACCGCAATGTGGTCGTCACCTTTGTTGATTTTAGGAAAGCCTACGATTCTATTGATAGAGAAACGTTTAACAAAGTACTCCAGGAACTAGGGCTAGCCATCAAAACCCACAGACTCATACTAGAAACTTTGACCAACACCCATTCCAAGGTTAAATTTAGAGGTGAGATTTCAGAAAGCTTCGAAATAAAAACTGGAGTGAGACAAGGAGATGGACTTTCCCCACTTCTCTTCAACTGTGTCCTTGAAAAGGTTATGAGAGAATGGCGCAAGGAAATGATCAATTTGGGTGCTCAGAGTGGTATCTACCTGGGACGTAAGAACGATGAACTGGTTGTAGATTGCCTGGCCTTTGCAGATGACATGTCACTGTTTGCTGATTCTCTTGAGATGGCAACAATGCAGGTAAATTGCCTCAGAAAACAGGCTGCCAAAGTGGGTCTTCAAGTGTCGCTGGAGAAAACAGAATTCTTCACCAACATCAGAGAAGCAAACAGAGAGAGGTTACTAGAGCAGAGAAACATCAAGAGGACTGAGAAATTTAAGTATCTCGGCGACTGGATTGAACCCAACTTATCAGAAAGACCATCATTATCCAAGAGAGTCAACAAGTTAGAACTAGCCTATTGACTGACTAAGAACACTTACAACAAGAAATGCATGTCACGCAACCTGAAACTTAAGCACCACACATCAGTCATACGACCAGAAGCCCTGTATGCCATGGAGTGTGTTTCCTTGAAATGAAGAGGTCTGATAGAGAAATTTGAAATCAGAGAGAGGAGAATCCTCAGGAAGATCTTAGGCCCAGTAAAGGATGATTGAGTATTCCGAAGGCGGCATAACTCTGAGCTCTACGAACATATTGAGATGCTCTCTGACTGCGCAAGGGTAAAAAGGGTAGCTTTCTATGGCCACGTTACAAGATTGCCTACAAAGCAACTAACCAACTGACTGTTCGCCTTGCAGCAAAACAAAAAGGTTCGTACCACTTAGTTAGACAGAAACCAAGAAGAATATTAATGAATTGGAAATAACAGATCTCTAAAACAGTCTGTGAGACGCACCCTGAAGGAAGTCTGTGGATTTCAATAAAAACCTCGAAGGAAGGGGGTACCTTTCCTTCGAGGTTTTTATTATTATTATTCGAGGACAGTAGGCAGACGATGTGACAATACTGGGCAAAGATCAAAGCCCAAGAGTTGAACAAGCGTGGTCCAAAGTAGGCCCATTTTAAACAAGAGGAAGGAAAGAAGGAAGGTGTTAGAGGGATGAGAGAAACAAAATGGGGAAATAAATGAAAGAGGAAGGTGTCAGGTTTGAAAAATTGCTGGGTGAAAGTTGTAAGATCAGGACAGGATGAAGGAGGACATAATAAGAAAATCCAAAGATAAAATGAATAGGATGGTTGCGACAGTTACTACGTGGTAATCCATACTTACATTGAATTGAAAAATTCACTTTGTTTTTTACCACACTTATATTATGTAAAAATATTATATAACTTATTATTCACAGTTATATAAATTTCTACACATATCACGACTCGAGTTTCGACGTTTGACGGTCATTTTCAAGTGAATTAACAAATTGATAAAGTTGAATATATACCCTTATAGTTTTGGTGGGGTGGGGGGGCGGTGTTTGTCCGGAGATGAGGACTTATCTGTTTGAGATTGGGTGAGATTAAAAAGTTGGGAAAAGATTAGGTCAGTTTGCTCGTTTAGGAGATTAACTGAGGGATTACGGGTTTTTTTGAAAATTTCTAATGACTAGGAGATTTAGTTTCGGGCCTTTGTTGCAATTATGCAAGATTTTTAGATTATCTATTTCTGGGAATTTATGATTGAATTCGAGACAATGGTTTGAAAAAGAACTAGTGTCTTTTTTCAGACGAAAAGCGCGAGAATGTTCTGAAAACCGTGTTGCAAAACTTCGTCCTGTCTGCCCTATGTACACGCTATTGCATTCGGAACAATGAATTTCGTATACGCTGGATTTTTTAATGGGATCGATTTTGTCTTTGGCATTAAACAATATGTTGGACAACTTAGAGGAGGGTTTAAATGCAACCTGAAGATTTTGCTTTCGAAGGACATTTGCGATGTGTTCGCTTGTTTTGCCAAAATATGTCAGGGAGATGAAAGTTTTGTCTGAATTTGAGGTTTTCGGATAAATTTGGGCCATTGCGAATTGGGTTCGTTTATTATTGATAATGTTTTGGATGAGTTTTGTTGGGAAACCATTCTCTGTAGCGATTGAAATGATGGTACTTAATTCTTTGATTCTCTTTTCTGTGGAAAGGGGGATTGAAAAGGCTCGATGTATCATTGAATGATAGGCCGCTAATTTGTGTGTTATCGGGTGAAATGATGAATACGAGATTGTAGAGTTAACATTGGTGGGTTTTCTGTATATATCAAATTCTATTTTGTTGTTTTTGTGAATCAGAGTAAGGTCTAAGAAGTTTATTTTGTTGTCTGTTTCTACCTCGATGGTGAATTTAATTTTGGGATGAACGTTGTTTATTAGGTTGAGAAATTGGTCTAATTGACGTGTTGTACCATTAAAACACGCTATTACGTCATCGACATATCTATACCAAAATGAAATATGTTTTTTGGAGAAATCTAGTTTGAAGATTTTTTCTTCGATAGTTGACATGAATAGATCGGCTAAAAGGGGACTTAATGGCGATCCCATTGCTAGACCTGATGTTTGCTGATAGTAAGTGTTGAATTTTTCAATTCAATGCAAAGATAAAATAACCAACACGGATGGTAAAAAATGGCTCGACTGGATGACAGAAAGAAAATGGAGCATATTAAATGGATGCACCGAGTGAGATTGGAGTGGAGAGATAAATTATATAGGGGGCAGAGGGATGTCAGTGGTAGTCTATGTATATAGTAGCAAACGAGGCAGCAATGAGTGACATAAACTGCTTAGAAGTAGGTAACAGGATGGAGTCGGACCATTTCCCGCTAGAAATAACGGTAAAAGGGAAAATGGTGGTTAGAAGGCAGATCGAGAAGCAGAAAACAGTAGCGATACAAGAAGCGAATGTGTATAAAGTTGCAGTAGAGGCAGTAGCGAGAGTGGCACGATATGAAAGGAAAGTGTCTATGTTAGGGAATGATAAGATAGTGAAAGAGGTTTTAAAAGTATAAAGAAGGAAGGTGTTGGAGTGATTAGAGCAACAAAATGGGGAAATGAATAGGAAAAAAATGTATAATCGAGTAGGGCGGGCGAATGAGGAGGTTGAGAGGGTGAAAGAGGAAGGCGTGAAGTTTAAAAAATTGCTGGGTGGAAGATGTAGGGAGATAGAGTTGATAGGACAAAGCCATATAGATGAAAGCAGATACAACCGGGATTACAATAAGATACAAGTATTAGTTGTATTTAAGTAGAGCTTCCAGCAGCATACAATGAAGAATAGCCATGTTTCGGTGTGTCAACGAGGAACAGGGAAGAAGGTACTGTGTGTACCCTGTGTGCTCCATATGTGGCGAGGTTACTGACAGATGGGCACATTGGATGGAAGAGTGCAAAGGTTTGACTTGGGAAGAACAGAAGAGGAAAAAGCGTAAAAATAGAGTTTTACATGTAGGAGTCATGTATCTAGTGACCCATAATGCGTGAGATTTTAGAGCGGAAGGGAAGAGTTTTAGGATTAGAGTGAGAAAAGTTAGGTCAGGTGAAGGATATTTACTTTCTTTTTTTTTATTTATGTGTTACTTCTTTATTTTTAAGTGGGATATCTGAGCTAGTGAAGGTTGGAGTCCTCGATTTTGCTTTGTTTTGTTATATAAAAGTATGTTTTTGTTTTGGAATTATCTATAAACCATGGAGCGCCCACCAAGTTTACGTTAATATTGTTTAGCGGGTAGCTCCACGCTTTTATTTATAGTCACTAATGTCCACATGGAAAAAATATTTTCTCCTTATTAACGTATTTTAATTAATATTTTTATAATAGTTTTTTTTAAATTTATTTTTCTATATTTTATTAGTTTATACTTATTAGTCTTTTTATATCTTAATAATATTGGTAATTAACAAACCTCGGTGCTACTTAGCACAAGAGGTTACTTATATTATGAAATTGTTGTTGACCTGGAGGAATATAAATTAATTAAAAACACTTAATTAAAGTAAGACTAAGTGTCTAAAGTATTCAAATATTGCATTGTAATCCATTTCTGTCATGTTTAAAGTCTCTAACTCATCATAAAGTTAATTTAAAATCGATTACAAATTAAGCAGAAAAAGGGAACAGAGAGGGGAAAATGTACTGGGACTAGTAATGACATGCAAATGTCTGTTGTATAATTCAATATCCTGCCATGCGATTTACATAGAAGAATCAACCTTGGATGGGCAGCCTACGGAAAATTAAAACATATCTTTAAAAGCGAACTTCCCATCTGCCTAAGAGAAAAGTGTTCGGTTCCAGTGTGTTCAGCCGGTACTCACGTATGGAGCGGAGATCTTAACCCTAACGATATCATCAGCGAGGAAGCATAGAGTGGCACAACGAAAAATGGAGTGTTAAAATGCTAGGTTCAGGTACTTTAAATGCTAGGTTCAGGTACCGAATACGAATCAGGGCTCCTCTGTCGTAGGACCAGGGTGATAGACATTATCAAAAGAATAGAGACATCAACATGGAATTGGGCCGGTCACGTGGCCAGAATGAAGGACGACAGGTGGACGAAAAGATTGTTGGAATGGAGACCACGCGCTGATAAGCGAGACAGTGGAAGACCACCTACACGCTGTACCGACAAAAGAAAACACCTTTTCATTGTTGAATTTTTTTGTGCTCTTGTCAATTTCCGCCATGTTATACGTCAAAAAGTGCCCGAACTTTTTGATGTATAACTAAATATGTGCGGATGCGCATGCGCTTCACTAACCGTAAAAAGGTCTATTGATACCAACTGGATTCAGGCGGGTCAAGACAGACAACAATTGAAAGCCACGAGGGAAGCTTATGTACAGCAGTGGACGTCGAAGGCTGGATGATGATGATGAGTTGTTTCAACATGACATTTGTTCATAGTCATAGACTTAATATTATAGAGCTTCGAACAGGTTGAACATCTATAATTAGTATGGTTTCACCAATATTTAATAATACCTTATTTGATTAATATGATTAGTAATTCTAAAGTAGCCATTTTTTATAATCTTATATTTGTAACTATATTATTGATTCATTTTTTTGCAGAGAGAAAATCAAGATTTACAAGCGACAGCGAAATTGGCTCAGACTGAATTGGACGTGGCCCTGAACACTCATGAGTCGCAGCGACAAGTTTTGCACACTCTGAATCAGCAATTGGCGACGCGAGTGCAAGAATTGGCCGCCATACACCACGAAATAGCGACGGCGTTACAAACGTGAGGTACGTCTTACCATTGGTACGCCTCATACGTCTAACGTAAGAAATGATATTTATTACCTGGTCAGACCATTTTTTTTGAAACATGAAGAGGTCAAAAACTGCCTGTTCTTTATATATATATATATATATATATATATATATATATATATATATATATATATATATATATATATATATATACATATATATCGTACTAAAAAAAGGTAAAATGTTAAAATTACTTTTTTGATTTGTTAAAAATATCAGAAATCTCGAATTGTTTAAAAAAACAATTGGTTATTTAAGACGACTGTCTTAATTTATTTAAACGCGAATAATTTATTTAAATATATTATAAAGAAAGTAACCGCACAGTTAACGTACACGAATTTAAAACGTTTTTTATAATCCAAACTGTTTTTGGTTTTTAAATGAAACGAAAATTATGAGTTTTAAAGGCAATACCCGGTTGTTCTACTCATGAATATTTACCTCTTTCACATGACAGCGATTCCATTATTGTGCAAACAAGACAAAACACAAGCATACCAGGACGCCTAAAAAGGTGGAAGATTTTGTGTGTACGTAATTATTATTATTTTTATTTATTTTATAGATGTGTTAATATGCAGAATATTCTTTTATTTATAACGGTGGTATCAAATGACTATTTGTTTGTGATTTATCAATACTGATGGGTAAATCATTGTGACCATTTGGTTATGACAATAGAAAATTTGGTGTCAAAGAATTCATAAGTTTGTTCTCTGTTAACCATGTTTTTAACTTATTTGTTATCTTTAATATGTTCTTTACCAAAGTATTTCATGGGAAAGCAATGAATTACAAAGAGATTTTTTCAAAAATTTAATTTAACAAAACATTTGTTATTATAATTAATATTGAAAATTTATTTTAGCGGAGGACAAATTTGCTTGAACAAAAGATATCTTTTTTCAATACAAAAAAAAAACGATTTCATTTTTTTTAACCTTTGACTGGTGACATGGTTTTTGTGTAAAGTAACTGGTTACAAACGGCCTGAGAGGCCGCCACCGTATCTGGTCTATAGCATAGAAATTGAGTAGGATAGTAGTTACCATACTTGATATAGTTTATATCAAGGATTTTATTATATAGGATATAGTTTACCACAGTCTTTAAAAACAGTTTAATAGCATATGAAAGGATAAAAGAAAACTGATAGTACAGTTATCTTAGTCAACAAAGGGGTCAACCTCAGAATCTAACGGAATAAGCTGAATTTTTGTACGGACCTTTATTTCAGCATTACAAATGTTGTCTCAAAAGTCACATATGCCAACGTGTGAGCGTCCTTAGATATTTAAGGTCTAAGGTTGCAAAATCAGTTTTATGAGAATATCTCGTTTTTTCTGCCTCCTATCGTATTTGCATTTACTACGAAAGTTGTAGAGAATATTTTTTTCTACAAATTTCATCTGTAATATTTTTTTATATATCGAACCGTTTTTGAGATAGAGGGCGCAGAGTTTGGAGCGCTTAGCCATATGTACCTTAGCGCAAGGTAAATCCTGAATCCCAATGTATTATACCGTTTTAACGAATATCTTCCCTAATAATTGCCGCAGCGGCTTCGACTACTCGTAACCTTCTTCAGGAGTGCTTTTTTTTCTCGTATCAAGCTTTGGATAATAAATTAAGCTGTGCATCGCGAAATAGTAGTTTATGATACAAGTGTGTGAAGAAAGGCTTTTGTGCATGAGTTGCGAAGTTTCGCAATGAGTGGACAAAAGCCTTTCACACACTTGTATCATATATTATTTTATCTATGAAGTATGCTAAAATACTGTTAAATCTACTAAAATAATTATTGTTTCTTACCGATGATATTGTAAAAATTGTAATTTTGACAGACAACATACTTCAAATCACTGACACAATAAGGTTAGAACGTTCAGGGGCTCCTTGGAATAAATTGATAACTAGTAAAAACGTACAGTAAAGAGACCACTATTTCTTCGTTGTCGATGCGTAGGGAAAGATTTTTTCTTCTAGGCCCTCCACTGACCCTGACCCTGACACTTCCGGTTTTGATTTTAAACTTTCCCGCCTGCGCCGAATTTTGAATTTTCCCGCGCACAGTGCAAGAACCGGAAATGGGGCAGCCGGATGTGGGAAAGCTGAAATAGGAAACCGGAAGTTGTAAGCTGGATGAGGGAAATGGGAGGTGGGAAACCGGAAGGGGTAGTCGAAACCAGAGCTCACACCCAGCGTTGGGTTACATAGACCTCGGCGCGTGGGGCTACATGACCTCACACTCTCATGTGTGAAAAATCGGAAGTGGGAAACCGGAGGCGGAAGTAGAAAGCGGTAACTGGAGTCGAAACTGGACACGGAAGACCAAACCGTCAAGGTCTGCAGGGTCTAGAAGGAACCATCTTTCCCTACTTCGATGTAATCTAGGTTAACCTAGATTTAATCTAGATTAGATTATGTTTAGGTTGCCATAGTAACAAACAGAAATCGTTTAATAATGAAATTCCATTTGATTTACATTGGACTTTTACGCACGATTTGGATACTTTTACACACGATTATAATAATGGAAACATCCTTCACATACAATAATGTATTTATTAATGTGTTCATTTTGGTGTGTCAGTAGATAAAGATATTATAGTAAACGATCATTCTTTTTTCAACCTAAAACCTCACCACGTATCACCGGGGTGGAGGGGGGTCTTAAAAAGTAGTTAAAACATCACATGCTTAATTGACGACCCCTAAGATACACGGTCAATCACTAATCCTCTCTAAGTATTGCTTCGTTCTTCTGATCTTTTCACGACCTTGTCTTTAAATTCAAGAGTACTTTACTGATAACGCGTTTGTAATTCGCAGTTGTTTGCCTCTATAGCTTAATTTGCGACTTCGCCACAAAATAAGAACAATCTTTTAAAATCAAACATATCATTTCTTTTTATACGTTGAAAAGTTAGTGACGTTGAAGGTCCAGTCTCTTCAAGGCGACGTTTCGCTGCTGCAATTGAATTTTTACTAGCGTACAATTTTCGACACTGAATTTGAACGTTCCCAGAAGTCAACGTATTTGGGTAGTTTATGTGTCCATCATTTCTCTTAATATTTGCTTCTTTTAAAGTCTTTATACCGCACACTATAGTCATAGAATCACCTTCAGAAAGTTACTTATTTACAAATAAAACAGAAATCAGCCATGTAAATGCAAATATGATAGGAGGCAGAGAAAACGAGATATTCTCAAAAAACTGATTTTTGCGTACTTTGACCTTGAATATCTAAGGACGCTCACACGTTGGCATATGTGACTTTTGAGACAACCATTGTAATGCTAAAATAAAGGTCTATACAAAAATTCAGCTTATTCCGTTAGATTCCCAGGTGACATGCCTAAATGACTGGACTAAAACAAATAAAACAACTCTAAATGTAATTTTTAATTTAGAACTTGCTATTACAAGGTATGTAATTTCCTTTAAGAAGACTAGTGATGAGATCAATATTTTTTTCCCATAAAGTTAACATACTAATCAGTACAAAAAGAAATAATGCATTAATCACAGTTATCATTTTTCAAAACTGACAATGGCCAAACTTTGGTAATTTTTATTGCAGTCAGGGCATAATTGTTTCGCATACTGCAGCACACATGTTTTTTAGATGAAATTCCATTGGTAATTAGATTTGCGATTTAATTTAGGAGGACAACTGGCACAGATTTTCCGTGTTTTTGACCTGTTCTCGTTTTGTGGTTTAGGTTGCAAATCAGAACGCAAAATACAAGCTTCGTATATCGCGTGGAATGTGAGTATTATAAACTTGGCGCTGCATGTGTTGTAATACCGCGTTTCTGGACAATTTTCTTATGAACTCTCCTCGATCAATAGCATTGGCACCATCAGCTTGATATAAATCATGTGCGTTCTCTGTACGTATATCCAACATTCGAAAAAATATCACCATAGGCCACTTTCGCGTTCTCTATCTATTTCATCTATTCTATTCTATCTATTCTATTTCATCAACGCATCCTTTTGTCGAGTTGTGATAGGCAATAATTTCAGGTTTGCCTGTATTTTCATTAATAGACTCACAATGATGCATTGAAGAAACTAAACACACAGGCACGTGAGAGTACGTCTTTGGCACGTCAGAGATCAAAGTCATTGGATTGGTAAATCCGCAGAGTGTAGATCCCATATCACTTGATTTAGATGGCAAGAACTCTTTGGGAATTTCTCTTTTTTTTTTTTGAGTACCTACATACCTCAGACCTCGTTTTTTCAATGCGTCTACCAATTCAATCGATGTGAATCACTTCGTTTGTCAAATCACTTCGTTTCACCGCCAGATCCTTTTCCACAGTAAATAAAGTAATTATGGAAATAATTGATCTTAGCGTCGCACATACACATCATTTTCAAACCGTACTTGGATAGTTTGTGACATATACAACCCGAAATAAGAGCAACTTGTGAAAGCTATCAAGATTTCATCAATAGTTGCACACCCTCCGATGTTGTATAGGATTTGGCAATTATTCACAAATATTCCAAATAAGTTGGAAATCGCGGCTAGCTTATCTATCACTCTGTTTTCTTTTTTCTCGGTCTGCCCCATTATCAAACCGTAAGCGTAATAACAGATTCAGAAACCTTTTCTTTGACATAACTGATCTAAAACAGTCTCTACCTGTCCCAGGGGTTGCAAACAGGTACTCACAACCTTCGTGGTTGGACTTGAACATAGCTGTATAGATAAGAGGACCAAGGAACGCTTGCAATTCTATCTAAATATTCTAGTTCAGACGATTTTCTCTGCTTTACTTTAATTTTCACATTTGTCCACAAAATTTCTTCCAATATACCTGGAGTCATTTCTTCCACATAGAAAAGAGATCTCTTTCATCGTGTACATTCAAGCTTGACTTGGGTGTACGAGCTATAATGTTATGTTGGACTAGGAGAGAGGTGGGATAGTTGATCCCTGTTTTGGCTTTCTTTTAGTAATTCGAATCATGATGATAAAGTTGAACTTTTTTTCAACAAGACATGTATCCCCATTCCATACTATCAATCATGCACCTATGACCTTCTTATTTGCTGAACAAAAGTTTACAAACAACAGTTTTTTTCAAACTCCTGCGCAAGGATCAACTAACCCACACCATGGGGACACTTGATCCTGCCGAGTGGGTTATTTGATCCCGGAGTATCAATCATCCCACCCGCCAAGTTTCAACCATAAATTTTTAAACTAAATTTGAAAACAGAAATAAACTAAATAAAGTAACTTTTAATGAGTTGTAATTGGCAATTAGAGAAGTAGTTATGAAAAAATGTTATTCAAGAAGTGGCACGGAATAAATGTCATGTGTTTTTTTAAATTTCGACTCCGGCGGGTGTCCCAAAATTTCATCCTACTCGTAAAAGATTTTGTTTTCTTTTGCTGGCCACTTCCACAGCCTGCTATTTTTCCCATCGCTTTTATTGTAGCCCCGTTTGCATTTATTTCTGCGATTTGTCCAGGGTATGAAATGCCATTATACATTACAACTACGGATTCCCCAACTTCTTTTTTGATGGACTCAAAGGTCCTACCAGCCTCGCCATAACTACTAGATTCCAGTTCTTCCCCTGACGATGATTTAAGTGACGGACATTCATCAGAATCAGATGAGGTGTCACCAGTTTTCTTTGGCCGTGGAAAGAGTTGTCTCCTTGTTTTCTTGGCATTTTCTTTTAGCTTCTTCTTTTTTTCCGTATGACCGTGATCTTCGCCAACTTTTTATTGGAAAGTTCTTCGATGGCTGCTTTTTCCGGCGTATCTGTCATTATGCGAGTGCGCCCTCGCTTTCTTCCTCGCGAAGATTGCGAACGAGGACCTGCCTTGGAGTATGGCATTATATCCTGTGGTGATAAAAAGTGTGTTGGCACTGGTTCTTCAACTGGAGATGGGGGATGGCGATCCGCAACATTGCTCTGCGCTGGTTCTTCAACTGGAGGAGGGGGAGGACGGTCCGCCACACTATTCCGCGCTGGTTCTTCAACTGGAAAAGGAGAAGGACGTTGGGCCACACTGCTTTGTGCTGGTTTTTCAACTGGAGATCGGGGAGGACGGTCTGTGACAGCACTCGTCATAAACTCATCGTCCTGATTATGTTAGTAGCCACTGATTATGTTAGTAGGGCTATGGCCCTTGGGAAGGCCTCTCCTAGCAGTTCAGCTATGTCATATATAGTAATAGTTCTCCCGGGGAATCTCAGCATAAAATTTGATGCTGCCTGAGAGTAGTAGGTCTTCAAAGGACTAAAAATAGTCCTGTCCAATGGCTCTAATTTATGCGAATTGTGCGGTGGGGTTTAAGCAGAACGATTCCATTTTCTTTGGCGTAGTTGAGAGCCTGCACAGAACAATGACTCGTGATTGTCCATGATTACTTAGTGCTTCCTATCAACATTTGGTTGAACTAAACGAACAAAGTGCTCGAGGAACTTAAGAAAACTGCCGCTAGTGATCCATCCACTTGGTGGGTAGTTGCATTTCTGCTGGGAGGTGCATGGTTTGGGAATCTGCCTTGCCATTTTTTTCTGGGAAATATCATAAACGGTGGTATGTGCCCAGAATTGATGCAGGCACAGACGGTGACCAGTTCGCCACGTTCGGCCGAAGTTATTTCTTCCACTTGTTTGGAACCGTTTACAGCAAGAATTTTGTTGAATTTGGGAACCGTGGTTAATCCAGTCTCGTCAATATTCCAAATTCTTTCCGCAGGAAACCCATGCCTTTCATAGAGATGTGTCAAATTTGCAAAAAAATGTCGCCAACAGTGTGCCTGTTAAAAGCAGTGGCACGTGACATGCTCGTTGCTTCAGGTGTCCTCAAGGAGAGGGAGCGGTTTCTTTCCAAAAAACCTCGGTACCAGTCACTGCTTGCTGGGTTGTATCCCAGATAGATGGAAATTGAATTTTATTTAGTTTAGTATATTGGTAAGCTGCATTTTGGACATCATTGGTCCGTCAGATATTGACCCAATTCGCTTTCTTGAGTTTCGGAGAAAATCTGATGATTTTTATAACCTAGTTGAACACGTTTTTGTTTACGGCACATCCTTTTCAACGTCATCACGTTGATACTAAATTTTCTCGCTGCGCTCTTGTAACTTTCACCCCGAAACGGCCTTCACTGCATTTTCCAGGTTCTGTGGGTCGTATGGTATCCTCTTTCTGGCGCCTTCCTTAGTTGTATACTTCAGTGGCATCAGAATAAACGCAATTTGACTTAATTCTTAAACATGAGGCACACACAAATGAATCATAAGAGGGATACTTGATTCCAGCATCAAGCATCCCTCTACCTGAAGGGATCAACTATCCCGATGCAGCCATTTTTTCGAAAATGGAAAAAAAACAGTAGTCACACAAATAATGGGGTCATGAAAAAAATCAAATTTTCAAAATTAAAAGCAGCAAGGTATTGCTCATAGATGAGGTAAATAAGGTTTAGTAGCCAATTTTTGAAAGAGCCATTTTTTAAATGGGGATCATGTATTCCACAGGATCAACTATCCCATTTCTCCCCTAAATTACACGGCTTTGTTTGGCGGATCTTTTGCCCACTTGAACCGATTTTTGCCACAGAAACACCTAACTCCTCTAAATAAAGGTTCGACATCACTGCTACTTTCTGAAAGATGATTTTCCTGAATTTCTTTCTAGTACTTTTATCATGAGTGAGTTCTTTAGTGAAGTACTTTCTTCATGATAACTTTGTACATTTTCGGCTTCCGATCCACTTGAGTCTTCCTGTGCCAGCCAATCAATTCAATTTGAGGAGTTTCAAGCCATTTGCTAGTGTTTGGTCCTACATTCCTGACTCCCGACTCCCTACGCTCCTTTTTTGGAGGTCCGGAATTATTCATTGCAAGTGATAACTGTAAAAATAAGACAAAAACAATAAAGCAAAATTACGTTAAAAAATTACGTAAGTGGGGTGACATGGCTCTGAGAGACGGCTGCCGAACTTTAAATCGTTGTAACTTGCGGATTTGTGGCTATACGACGCAACTATCCCTCACTGCAGCGTGGTCGCAACTAAAGTCTAAGCTACATAGGCATTGTAACAAAGAAAGCGCGAGGAAGGAGGTGGCGAAATGATTTTTCACACCCCTTGGCCTCTGAAACCACTTGTCATTGGTTAATGGTTAAAATTACATATTTTTAAATAGTCGCTTTCACAAGCAATAAAAGAGTCATTAAAGAGTAAAGCATTTATTTAAAAATAAATTCATTTATTTAAAAATATTTATTAAGCAAAAAAATGTATTTATTTACTTTCAAATTATCATTATATTTACGTTATCATTTTCTACAATTTTATATAAAAATATATTGCAGCATCATATTGTTTTAAGTTATACAATATGAGGCTTAATATATTGAATTATTATTTAATTAGTATATATACAAGATTTATATTTATTGAATATTATATTTATTTTATCGTTTAGATTTAGTGAGAAAAATATGTAAGAAATCTCAGCACAAAGTCGCTTTTAACAATTCGTACTTGTTTATTAATATTCATATTTTTCATTCGATGTATTATAATTAGTATTATTTTGTAAATTTAATATTTTGTGATGACTTTTTTGTAAGCGTAATATTTATTTTAAATATTTAAAACAAAAATTGGGAAACAACCCAATGAAATAAAAATAGAATGTATTTTTTTTTAAATTGTTAGTTTAATACATTTTTTGTTTTGAATTGATGAAGAAAATATTGTAAAAGTATATTGTAGATTTTATGGCAGCACTTGTTATTATACAATGAGATTAGTTTTCTTTTTATATGAAGAACAAAAAAAAAACAAAATCTGTAAATCTTTTCACTGCACAAGTTTTTGCGGTGCTTTGGAATGAATGCGCACACTTTTTTTGGATATTTTATTTTTGTTTATCTCGTATGTTTTCCACCAGATTCCTTTATATGATATTTGTTATAAAAGAAAAGTTGTATCAGATATAATTGTAGGCAATTAGAGCTGTAAAATAAACAAAAATAAAAATGTTCGTATATAAAATATATAAAAATAGAGAAAGTATATTACAGAAAAAATAATAATGCATTATCGTTGACAGTTATTATCAAAATATATTTTAAATGTAAATTTCTTGTATTTCCTTTGTTTATCGTTTAATTAAGGAACATTGTATTTGTTTTTATTTGTTGTTTTTTTTTCAGTTTTATTATCTATAATAAAAATCACAGAACGTTTCTCGAAATAAGTTTGAGGGTAGAGTATTATTGAAAGCTCAAACTGAATTTTTGAGGAGGTCGAACAATATATTTGTCGTTTTTTTTAACGAGATGAAATAAATTACCGTTAAATGATTTTGTATTCATTTATTTTTACTACTACTACTTTGTTTTTTTAATAAAAAACAAATACTTTGAAACTGTTCGTAGGATTATAGCAAAAACCCTATCGTAAAACACCCAAAATTATATATAGAATTTAAATATCTAAACTTGGAAATCGTTAGTGGGATTATACCTATCGTAATACCTACGACCCTATCGTAAAAGTAATCATTCTCGGTAAGGATTTACCAGTGGCCGCTCGTGGATGATTATTTGTGGGAGGGCTGGAAAAAAATATAATAAAAAATCACTACGAGTTGAAAAAAACGCATTTTTATTGACACATACAGGAACATATTGAATTATTAAAATTATTATTAATTAAATTTAATTCAGTGACAACCTGTTAACCAATTATGCTTCATATAAATGTTGAAATTAAATTTTCGGTCATAATTTTTTGAACGTCTTTGTGACACTGGACAAATATTTAAATCTGGAGTTAACCGTCTTATTAATTTCATTACAATTTTTTCTTGAAATTCCAGTCCTGCAAAGTTGATCTTTTGCAAATGGCAAACTAAATTCAATAATTAAATTCAAAAATAACTAGCTTACATTCTATGTGTATAGCTAAGAACTACTACTTACTAATACTTTGTTTTAAATTGTTCACTTTTCAATTGTCCACCAATTAATTGTCCACTTAATGTTCTTTGCCATTGCCCAAACTTGAGTTCTTAGAAACAAACTCATAAAATACCTAAAATACTTGGGAAAATCTCTTGGGAATATCTTGGGAAAATGTGTACAACAATCAAGATGCCAATGGAAAAACGATGGGATTCTTAAAAACTCTGAGAAATCATTTTGAACTATGTTTCCCGTTGGTAAATCTAAATAATCAAAGAAAAGCGTGGGTAAATTCGGAGTTAAGATGCTCTAGTAATAAATTAAAAGACCCCTTGGTCTACAAAAAAGTTTCCATTTCTTAAGGATAAATATATACAGGAAAAGAAAAAACACCAAAGACTGATACGGGAAATAAAAAGGAAGTACTATTGTGGGCTTATTGTAAATTCACCATCAGTTATCCAATAAAGAAGAACGCACGAGTACCATTGACGAAAATTTTACGGCCATTTTACGAAAATCTCAAAACGAAATACAAAACGTGAAGGTACTAAGAAGCGCCAATTTGGATACAGACCACTACCTCTCAAAGATCAAAATAAGACTCCAGCCTAGAAACATTAGATTACACAAAACCTCCAAAGTGGTAAGATTTGACGTAGAGCGACTTAGGAAGAGTCAAGAAGTAAGTCCATAAACATAATTCGAGGAACCAAACGGACCTTCACACAAAACCAACTAACCCAAATCGAAGAGCTTTGCCAAGAATAACTCCCGAGATTTCTTTGGAACCTTCAAGCAGTCACTCAGAAAATACGCTCCACCAAGCCTCCACTTCAGAGACTCACAAGGCAAACTGGCTATTAACGACAAGGACAGCTGGCACCTTTTAGCTCAGTACTTTAAAACTCTACTCAACTGTGATCCATCCAGCGAAGACTTTGACTATAAACGAACCACACAAAACCCGGACTCACTGCCCCCTTCATTGGAAGAAGTTGGCCATATCATTCAACTTCTTAAGAATAATAAGGCAGCTGGAGAGGACTCTATCTTTGCTGAACTGTAGAAAGCTGCTGGAACCAATGCAGTGCACAAGCTAACCGAGATTATCCACTACATCTTGGAAACAGATCAGGCATATTTCTCCTGTGGAAGTAAACAGCATGATACACAAAGAGGTCAATGCGAATAAATCTCCTGGATATGACCTGATCACAGGCACCATCCTCAAGAAGCTACCAAGGAAGGGCATAGTATTCCTGACCAATCTATTTAATGCTATAATTCGTACATCACACATACCTAGCCAATGGAAAGTTGCCCAAAACATAATGATTCAGAAACCTGGCAAACCACCAAATGATATTAAATCGTATCGCCCCATAAGCCTCCTGCCCATAACATCAAAGGTATTTGAAAGACTACTGCTTAGGAGAATACAACAATTGATCGTCAAGCTTCACATTGTCCCAAAACATCAATTCGGATTTAGATCCAAGCATTCAACCATAGAGCAAGTCAATCGGGTCTAACACCATAGCTAACACGCTGGAACGAAAGGAATACTGCTCTGCAGTATTCCTCGACATAGAACAGGCCTTTGACAAAGTGTGGCACCCAGGTGTACTCTACAAAATCAATAGGCTTTTACCATAATACTACTTGCTTCTGAAATCCTACCTAAGCAACCGCCAATTCCAAGTACGGTGTGGCACAGAGCTATCACCTCTTTGTCCGATATGAGCAGAAGTGCCCCAAGGTAGCGTTTTGGGACCAATCCTCTATACACTGTTCACGGCTGAATTGCCTGTAGCCCACAACACCATGGTTGCTACATTTGCCGACGAAACCGCTATCTTGGCAACTCGGAAAATCCAGACACAGCTTCAAGATCACTGCAAAGCGGACTCAACAAGATCCAAAGATGGCTCAAAAGGTGGCGAATGAAGGCTAGTAATACAAAGTCTATCCACATTACCTTCACTATGAAGAAAAAGGACTGCCCAACGGTTTCACTCAACAACGAACCACTCCCGAAAGTCGAAGAAGTAAAATATCTAGGCATGCTCCTGGACCGCAGGCTAACCTGGGCCAAACATATTAGGAACAAGAGGAAACAACTGGATGTAAAGCTGAAAAAAATGTACTGGCTCATAGGAAGGAGATCTAAACTATCCCTGCATAATAATGTCCTCATATACAAGACCATACTAATGCCAATCTGGACCTACGGTATTCAGCTCTGGGGTACGGCCAGCAACTTCAACATATAGATCCTACAGCGATTCCAATCCAAAACGCTGAGAACCCTAGCGAATGTTCCATGGTACGTGAGCAATGCCACGCTACACAAAGACCTTGGAATTGACACGGTTAAGAATATAGCTCAAAAGCCATGCACCAACTATGAGAAGCGACTCGAAGACCACCCAAACCCGCTGGCACACAGCTTGCTAGATCAAGGATCAATCATAAGGAGATTGAAGAAATTCAGGCCGGTGGATCTGCGAGCACGGTTCCGCACAACCTAACTGTCCAAAACTAAAAAACCCCAATGGAGAAACATAGAGCAGCGTGTGTCATAGGATGCACTCTCTACTTCCACACTTCCTACCAGTCATTAAAACTAATAAATGTTGCTTAATGTAACAGCTTGTAGTTCAATGTAATATTGTGAAAAAAAAACTGGGAAACACAGAAATTACCACCCGATTGGAAATCTGCTCTGATCCATCCGCTTCACAAAAAGGGAGATTTTACCGATCTATACAACTACCGTGGAATTTCTCTCGTCCCGGTAACATACAAAATTCTCTCGAAGGCTTTGCAAACAAAGGAAGAAAATCAGCTGCATTGTCAACTGGGAGAATACCAGGGAGGATTCAGGAAGACTCGATCCTGTATTGAACAGATCTCAATCTTAAAACTGTACTTGCGTACTCCAAGATGAGAAACCGCAAGGTGGTCGTCACCTTGTTGATTTTAGGAAGGCCTGCGATTCCATTGATAGAGAAACGTTAACAAAGTACTACTGGAACTAGTGCTAGACAACAAAACCTGCAGACTCATCCTAGAAACCTCGGCCAACACTCATTCCAAGGTTAAATTTAGAGGCGAGATCTTAGAAAGCTTCGAAATAAAAACTGGAGTGAGAAAAGGAGATGGACTTTTCCCACTTTTCTTCAACTGTGTCCTTGAAAAGGTTGTGAGAGAATGGCGCAAGGAACTGATCAACTTGGGTGTTCAGAGGTATCTACCTGGGACGTAAGAATAGTGGACTGGTTGTAGTTTGCCTGGCCCTTGCAGATGACATGGTACTAATTGCTGATTCTCTTGAGATGTCAACAATGCAGGAAAATTGCCTCTGAAACCAGGCTGCCAAAGTGGTTCTTCAAGTGTCGCTGTAGAAAACAGAATTCTTCACCAACATCAAAGAAGCAAACAGAGAGATGTTACTAGAGCAGGGAAACATCTAGTGGACTGAGAAATTTAAGTATATCAGCAAATGGATTGAACCCAACTTATAAGAAAGAGCATCATTATCCATGAAAGTCAACAAGTTGAAACTAGCCTATCGACTGACTAAGAACACCTACAACAAGAAATGCCTGTCACGCAACCTGAAACTGATGCACATCAGTCTTACGACCAGAAGCCCTGTATGCCATAGAGTGTGTTTCCTTGAACCGAAGAGGTCTGGTAGAGAAATTGGAAATCAGAGAGAGTAGAATTCTCAGGAAGATCCTAGGCCCAGTAAAGGAAGATGGGTAATTCCGAAGGCACCATAACTTTGAGCTCTACAAACATATTTAGAGGCTCTCTGACTTTGCAAGGAAAAGAAGGGTACCTTTCTATGGCCACATTGCTACATTGCCTCTAAACCGACTAACAAACTGTCTGTTCACCTTCTTGCAAAACAGAAGCTTCGTACCACTTGGTTGACAGAACCCGAGGAGGATATTAAAGAACTGGGAATAACAGATCTCCAAAACAGACATTTTGTGAGACGCACCTTGAAGGAAGTCCGTGGATTTCAGGAAAAATTCCGGAAAAGTACCCCCTGGACAGAAGAAAAAAAGGAGTTACACCGGCAGAAGATGCGACAATACTGGGCAAAGGTCAAAGCCCAACCTAACCTAACCCACTAGTTGAACAAGCATGGTCCAAAGTAGGCCCATTCGAAACAAGAAGAAGAAAAGGGGACATGTCCACATTTTGGCCAAAGTGAGTTAAGCGCAGCATCTTGATATAGTAGATCTTGCTTTATACTAGTAGACGCATCTTTTGACATTTCTACTGTTTTCAAGTTGGGAAAAATAGCATTCGCTTACATGTCGTTATATTCACTCCTTTCTTTCTTCTGTCCAGGGGGTACTTTTCCTCCGGAATTTTTCCTGAAATCCACGGACTACCTTCAGAGTGCGTCTCACAGAATGTCTGTTTTGGAGATCTGTTATTCCCAGTTCTTTAATATAATCCTCGGTTTCTGTCAACCAAGTGGTACGAAGCTTCTTTGTTATCTCCTCTAAAGAGGTTTTTTTTAATTGCTAGATTTTAAAATTTGGTGGTGACTTGTACTGCTACCTTTATAAATCTTTTGTACCCCATCCTCTTCCTCTATTCGTTGCTATACTCACCCATTTAGAGCGCCTCCTCTAGTCTTGATTCCTCTAGGAATATCAGGATCTGGGTGGGATTCAAGGACTCCAACTCCTCTGCATTCAAGCAGTGGGCTCCAAGATACATTCGTCGCTCCAATCGGCTTTACTACTACACATTGCTATGTAGTTTTTCGCGAGATAGTATTGGCGTACCATTTAGTCTTTCAGTATTTCCAGCCAGAGAATCTTGGCAGCGAGGCTGTTACGGTCTCTGCTTCCGATTACTTTATACCTGCCTATTCCTTTCTCGCTGAACCCTACAATCGCCGATCTGGCGACCCCCTCCACGACAAGGAGCAACGGAGTGACATCCAGCAGCAGCTCAATTGCAGCTGTCGGACATGACTCCATCGCCCCCGTGATGCAGACCAACGTCAGTCTATGAATATTCTCAAACTGCTTCTTCATAGAGACCAGTTTGGTTCTACTTCCCCACGAAACTGACCCGTAAGTGATCGCAGCTCTCACTATCATAGTCACTGTCATAGTATACATCCATCGCAGTATTGTGGGGTTACAACCCCACGTTTTCCTTGCCAGATTTTTGCACACCATTAGAACGCGTTTGGCTGTTCCTACCACTTCTTCAACGTGCCTGTTCTATAAGAGTTTGCTATCTAGTGTTATACCCAGATACTGTATATCCTGTTTGTATTCTACTGCCCTCCCATCTAACTGTATCCTTAACCTTCTCTTCCAAGTAACTGATATCACCGTGGTTTTGCTCGGGTTGAGTTTCAGTCCCACTGCTTTACACCATCTATTAGTAACTTTGAGGCCTCCCTGTTCGATTTCACAGAGCGTTCCCTCTGGCTGTGATGACAATGTCTCGCTGAAACCTTGACATTTAACGTCTAGGCCGATTAGCCAGTTGTTCATAATCTACCAGACTCCACGTCAGTGGAGATATTTTTATGGTGTCTTTTCTCACTTGTGCCTCCGCCGTTCTAGTTCTCAGCATTTCTCCTATCCACGTTGAGGTAATGTTGTCGATATTTCTTCTTTAAAGAGCCGATTTGAAAGCCTCGTGCGAGGTATTGTCAAAAGCTCCTTCATTGTCTAAGAACGCACATATTGCCAATTCCATTGTGTCTAGTGATGCTTCTATTTCATTTGTCAGCTGATAGAGTGTGGTCTCTGTGGATTTTCCTACTTTGTATACATGCTATCAATTGTGTAGTGATGCACCTACCAGCACTGTTGTCCTAAGGTAATTTTTTAATTGCTAAACTAATTAGCTGGGAGTCCTTAAGCATTGAATTTGTGTATGGTTTTGATTTTAGTCATTTAAACTCCGAAAATCAAACGTAATGCTACCGCGTTTGCCCAAAAAGCTCATGTTTACTGGAAATGCAAAAATGTAAAACTTTTGACGAGTACACGCCTCCCGAATATAAAGCGTTCTGGTCTCGGGTAACTTTTAAGTGGCCCACTGAAAGTAGTGTAGCTCGAAAAGGGCGGAAAATTTTATGGCCTTGTTTTCAATATATACGAAGGAAATGGAAGTGCTGAACACGATTTTCCAGTTTATTTCGTTTAAATGCTCAAGATGTCCAAGACATAAAAGTAAAGTAGTAAGAATTCCTTACTCATCTTTCGAGACTGAATTTGTGAAAATCTGTAGAATATTGCTGGAGCAGTGAATTAACCCTTTCGCGACTTCTGGTACACATGTATACCACTAAGTTTTATGTCAGAACTAAACACTTTTAATTCTTCTCATTTGTTTTAATTTCTTCACATTTGTGAAGAAGACAAGACACAAAAGAGGTAATTATGTTGAGCAATGACCGTACTGCTAATGTTATGTCTGTCAACAAAACTTTGAAAGATGGCTACAAAATCAGTGTTTTGTGTACAGAAATGATTGCATCATATAGAGAAAATATGGGAGGGGTTGATTTGGCGGATCAGATGATTTGGCGGAAGAAGGTTTTTATTGTCTGCTTATGATGGCTGCCGTAAACGCATGGATTATCTATAAAGTAACAAAGACAAGAATTGCTTCCCTACAATGTTAGTGCCCTTGGCGGAAGAAATGATATCTGAAGCCCATCTAGGAAAAGACAGCGGCTCGAAAATTTATCTTTACATCTTCCAGTGGAAGGTACAAAAGGTGCGCGGAAAATAAAACCCAAAACCGCACAAAGACATTTGTCAGGAATGTGACATTCCGCTATGCTCCAAATGTTTTACAATATATCATTCTTAAAATATTTTGTATTACATACAACAAAAATATTTTTCAAAGAAAGTTTTTCTATAGGACTGATGGTACATAAAATACTACAACAAAAGACTAATGGTGCTTACCACTACCCCCTTCAATCCCTTGATGTATTTTTGGATATTTTATAATTCTGACTTACACAAACATGAAAAACCACAAAAGTATTCCTATGTCTTCCAGAAAAAAAAAATGGTCGCGAAAGGGTTAAAATGTAAAATGTAAAGTCTTCCAGAGCAGTAGTACGTAAACCCTGCATCGCGTGTTGGGTTGTCGAATTCATAAAAAAATTAAGAGTTTTTATGTGTATCAGGTACCTGGAAAATAGTAAAATGTAATTATAAACAAATTTTAAAAACCTCCACTTTATATTATACGCGAAAAATTATACACAAAATGTTGGGTCGCAATTGCGCATCACTGATCTAGATACAGATTTTTGTACAAGTAAAATGATTTTTTTAGATTTTGTTAAAGAATTTCATGTTTAATTATTTAACATTTACAAATTAGTTTTTAAACAGTTACTGTACTGACAGTACAACTAATTGTAAGAAATAAATCAAATTGTAAAACTGTGGTATTAATTGTAATGTTTTAGCGTTCGTATCAATAATTGCATAGTACCGACCTTCACTTCAGCTCTAGTTTGATAGTCCTCATAGTGGATTGACTATATACAAAATTTAGTACGAGTTTGTCGGGTGTTGCGTTTGGACCTAGAAATTATTTTTCAGCTAAATATTTATTATTATTAATAAATTATTCATTAATAGTAATAAATTATGAATCAAGAATAATAATAATAGTAAATTACTAGTTTTGTGGTGCGAAAGTGTTGTTATTTGTTTCTAAATAAAAAGTTTAATAAACAATAAAGTGGTTAAGAAAGAAAACTTAAAGTGGAGTACTGAAATACTTGTGGATTTTGTGTGGAATTTTTGCAAGGGAATTTTTACGAAATAATTGTAAGTTTATTATTATTATTTTGTTAAATAATACAAGACTTCTTTTTAATAAATATGTATTATATATTAAATATTCCTAGTAAATATTACAAACATATATATTTATATAAACAAATAATAATAAAAAGCAGTTAGAATAATTAATGAATATTAACAGTATAACAAAGTAGGCATCTAATATTTATTTTTTAAACATATTTTTTTTATAGAAAAATACTATGTTGTTATAAATATGCAGAGGCTTCAAAAATATACAAGCTATAAATTAACGATATAATTATTATTGTTTATCTTAAATAGAATTGCTAAGAAGTGGAAACTTGATAGAATTTTGTAATGTTTTCATGTACTAGTTTTTATGTTATTTTTTACAATAAATTTTGTTTTAAATTTTAGTGGTATGAAAAAATGTACCTTAAATCTGAGAAATAGTCATCAAGAAGAAAATCAAACTGATTGTGAGTAATTCAACTCATTTTGGTTTGTATAAAAACTTTAAAACCTAAATTAAATTGAAAATAATTTGTGTGATATAAGCTACCTATCGAAATCTGTAAATTGTTAATATATTAATTACTGTTAAGATTAAAATAATTTCTCGTATATTTATGTCATATATCTACTCTATATATATATATATATATATATTTGTTTTCAAGAGTTTAATTAGGAAAGACATTTTATAGACAAGAAATAATAAATATCGATATTACTTAAAATATGTTTTTATAAAAACGGTAAAAGGTTTTCGACCCGGGGCTATTCCCCCAAAATATTTTTTTTTTATTTACAAATTTGTTATTCGAAATTTTCATACGGTAAAAATCGGTTGCTGCTACAGGAACTCGTCGCGAAAATCGGTCGGCGATGTTATATATCCTTCTTCAACAATGGAGTCATTGGTTTTAAAAAATTTTCTTTTAAATAGTTCTCATTTGGAATTCTTTTTGCAATATGAATATTTTTTTGCACAAAAAGTTTTGACTTTGAAAAAAATATATTTTAGTAAAATAATAAATTTTATCTAATATAAATATATCTGTGATATGAACTTCTGGAACTCGAAACTCCAATCGAAATTTTGTGAGATCCGTTTGGATTGCACCTCCAAAACCTCAACACAAACCAGTAATCATGTCAGAACAACAGGAAATAATCCACTACCCTGGGATCTGATAGTGTAGACCTGTCCTGTGTAGATCCTGTAGACCTGATCAGCGGATTCCAGGGGATCAGGCATGTCATGAAGAGAAGAGTCGGAGCCTCTCAAAAACACTCAAGACTAAGAGAATATTTTACATGGGAACACTCAACACGAACACACTACTGAAAGTAGGTAAAATGAAACAACTGACGAACGCCATGGATAAATTCAATATCAAAATACTGGCAATACAGGAAACACGATTCTCAGATGAGAACCACTTTGACTCGGAAAACTACAGAATATACAAAGGGAAGCCAGCCATAACCATTTCAAAAAGAAACCTCAAACTCTTCGGAACAGGATTTGTAGTACACAAATCGATACTGGACTCTGTAATGGATTTCACCTCAAAATCAGAAAAAATATCAACACTTGCGATTCGATCTGGGAACAAAGCTTATGCACTGATCAACGCACATGCCCCCACGAATAACTACAACAAGAAAAAACCGCAGATGATGGAAGATCTGGAAGAAACCAAGAAAAAAATCCCCACGAAGCAGGTAAAAGAGTTACTAGGAGATTTTAATGCCCAATTAGGCTGGGAAGGAAAATTCAGAGACACAACAGGAAAACACACTGCCCACAAGAGGGCAAATAAGAATTGAGAGAACTTAATAAACTTCTGCAGGAATTTCGACCTCAAAATCATGTCAACGCAATTCCAGAAACCACACAACAAACTACGGACTTGGAAATGTCCCAACAACGCCCTAGGAGAATTTCAGATTAACCACATAGCGACATCCAAGAAAAACACCAGAGAAATTATGAATGTTAGGACAAGGAAAGGCATTTTCGAATCCGTTCATAATCTCCTACAAATCAAAGTGAAATTTATACCCTACAGACAAATCAAGAGAACCAACAGAACTTTCAGAACAGACCCAGAATACCTACAATTAAACAAGCAAGAAATTACAGAAAAAATTAAGAAAATTTAGTAACAATTAGACAGAACTGTCAGGAAAAATGAAAGAATTGCTAAAATTGGGGCAACCACCGTGAAAAAGGAAACAGTTGGTGGAACATTGCATGCGACAGAGCTATAGAAGACAGAAGACGAGTCTGGAAAAAATTTAACAACCACCGACCACCCGAAAAATGGGAAGAATTTAACAAGATACAGAAGGCCTCCTCCAAAATAATCTGCAGAGAAAATAGGGGTTATGAAAACAACATGTTGAAGGAGATAGAAGAGGACTTCAACAAAAACAACAGACGAAATTTTTACAGAATATGCAGGGAAAATATGACAGGATATCAACCACCGAGCTTATGCTTCAAAAGACAAACCCTAAAAAGAACTGTGAAATATTAGCAAAATACTTTGACACACTACCCAACTGTGAAAAACCAACACAGAAACAACAGTTCGAAAAGCTAGAACCTAACCTGGATTGCAAACCCCCCACACTCGAAGAAATTGTGAAAATAATAAAATCACAGAAATATCAGAGCACCTGGAGAAGATGGACTGATTTCAGAAATCTGGAAGCTAAACCATGAAAACATTACACCTAAAATACACAGAATCATCGAAAACATCTGGGAAACAGGAAAAATACCAGAAGAATGGAAGTTAGCCCTAATACACCCCCTCCACAGGAAACGAGACAAAACGGACCCCAATAACTACCGAGGAGATATCATTACTACCTGTGACATACAAAATTCTGTCCAAATCCCTGTTAAATCGGCTAGAACCTCAGACAGACTCGATAGGAGAATACCAAGGTGGGTTCAGGAAAGGAAGATCATGCAGTGAACAGATCTGGTGCTTGAGAACAATACTAACAACTAGAAAGACCAGGAACAACACAGTAATTTTCGTCGACTTCAAGAAGGCCTACGACTCCATAGATAGAAAAACACATTGATAGAAAAACTCTTCAACACATTGGAAGAAATGAAGGTGGACAAAAAGACCAGAAATCTAATCCAAGAAACACTAACAAATACCACATCAAAATTGAAGTTCATGGGTGAGGTCTCGGAACCATTTGAAATCAAGACAGGAGTGAGACTGGGAGATGGTCTCTCACCCATTCTATTTTATTTAGTTTTAGAGAAAATAATCAGGACATGGGAAAAAGGAGTCAGTGGGGTAAAGATGGGGAGACACAAGGATAGAATCGTCAACATAAAATGTTTGGCAAAGTAGGTGTAGAGGCACGAAAATGGGGCACGAAATCTCATCCAAAGCAGGACTACAAATCTCCTACGAAAAAACAGTACATGGACACAAAATCCACAGACAGACAACCACTTATAACTAAGTATGGAAAGACAATACAAGTAGACAGTTTCAAATACCTAGGAGAGATTATACAGAAAACAGGACTAAAAACAAAATCCAATGAAGAAAGGATAAAAAAACTACAACAAGCATACAGACTTACATGGACCCCTACAACAAAAGGAGTATCTCTATCAATGCTAAATTAAGACACTACAATAAAGTAGTTCTACCAGAGGCCTTGTATACCTCAGAAACAACGGTAGTCAAGGGACGAACGAAAATCAAGGATATAGAAAAACAAGAGAAGAAAATACTAAGAAAGGTACCGGTTCAGAGGGCCGTTTCAGAAAGAGGGGATCTGGATGAAGACACCAACAAAAGAACTGTACGAACAGACAGACACGATTACAAACAACATCAGGAAAAGAAGGGCAAAATTCTATGGACACATATATAGGGTGAATGAAAACAGACTGACCAAGAAATTTTTTAACACAGTGATGACTAATACAGTGAAAACCAACTGGGTAAAATAAACATTGGAAGACCTCAAGAAACTCAACATCTCCACAGAAGACATAACCGACAGGAAAAAATACAGAGAAATCAGAAGTTTAAACAAACTCCCAAAGAGAAGAAAACATCAAAGAAGTGGACAGAAGAGATGAAGAAGAAACACAGTGAATTTATGAGAGATTTCTGGGCAGAAAGAAGTAGGCAGAAAAAATTACATGTTAATTGATTGTGTTTTACCGCTCTCCTTAAAGGGGAATTATCGATAATAATAATAATAATATAAATATATCTAAGAATAAGTATTTCTTATATCATTTCTTAATTTACGGCTAAGTAAGATGTTTTTATGCAAAATTAGCTATTTTTTTCTTTTTTATTCGACATTATTTAATGTCGCATCAACTTCGCGTAGCCAAAATTAATTTTGATCGATTTAATAAGAGTAATTGGTTAAATCAAATCCTTTAAATTTAAAATATTTGGTTTTACTTTACATAGCCATTATATATTTTTATCTACGACCACCATTATAAATGCCCATTATTGTACAGTTCGTGGACTACGTAAAAACAGTATAATCTCGCCAATTCGGCCGTTGGTTATTCGGACGACACGTTCTGTAATCCGGCGGTCTGGAGACCCCTCGCGCTCTTCCCACCCACCACTCTTTCCCATAATCCGGCGGTTGTCTGGTTCCATATGTAACAGATTGTCGATATTATACTCCTATACGATGGTACGAAACAAGCACTATAACTTTTAATATTTGACATATTTGACATGTCCACTACAACTACTGTATCAACAAAGTCATGTCCCGGTAGAAATTAATCTTCTGACGTCACAACGCGACCGACCGGTTTTCGGTACCGAGTTAAAAAAAAATATTTTCAATTTGTACTTTTTAAAAAAAAATTCATAACACACACGTATGTAACAGTCCGTGATTAATGATAAATTATGATTGATAATACACTAGTGCGTTTGGTTTACGATTTGTTGATTGATTGAGAGCTGCACGTTGATACGATTGTTAAATATAGTACTCCTTGATTTTCAAACAATCATAAAACGTCACATCATTCGCATCGAAGCTGAATGAATGACCATTTCGTTTTTTCACGTATAAAGGCCAGTCCAGACGCTCCGTTTTGAACAACCTTTTGTCTGGGCAGTTCAACACGTTTCAGATAAAACGTTGCGTGTAGATAAGAAAACTGCGCGGAGACGGTACAGTTGCAGTGATAACTGAGCTAAAGAGCATAGATATGAATGAACTGTGCAGGCAAGTCCGCGCATGTAGACGGTAGCTCCGTTTTGCGATTCATTTTGTTCAAAAATGACCAAATCGCATAAGTAATAAAAAATATTGTTTGTAACACGGGCGGTATTGTCAATTGCCCTATCGAGCTCTTTGTTCGTGCGCCCAATTACGCTCTTGCGTCAAATTGACAACTTACCGCCCTAGTTACAGAATATACTATTTGTTTGCTGTTTTCATTGCCAATAGATTTTTATTTCATTGCATTAATCGTTTTTAATACAAAAAAATGAATTGAACAACGATTTGTTAAATTATTTCCAAAACCAAGTTGAATTATATTTTGTTTTTTTAAAGCGTTTAAAATTAAATTTAGATTTATTGAAAAAGCTCTTGTTTCACATCAAAATTTACTATGCCCCATTTATTATTATGAAGTGAACAATTAGTGAAGAATTAGTGACCTAAAAATCTTAAGATTTTTTTAATGTTCAAATGATATTGAACAATTTTTTAAATAGCTTTGTTCCAACTAAGGGTGAGAACAGTTCGGAAGACCAGTCGGTCCTTAAATTTTTGGTTCGATGTAAACCATCTGAACATGCTTCGAACGGTTTCAATAATTAGTTGGAACAATTTTATATTATTTAAATAACATTACACTTCTATAAAGTTTCCACTTTCTTTGAAAAACATAATTAATTCATATTATTGCACAATCATCTAGCCAAAAAAAAAATATAAAGAAACAATAAAAAATTCCACTCACGCTTCACCAACCAAAAAGTAAAATTTCGATGCTCGAATACATTAATTAATTACTCAAAAAACTAATTTTCCAAAAAAATAAGAACTCAATTACGTTTCGAAGAATTGATGAGATACTTGCAGCAGTGCGTTAATAAATGCTTTTCTCCGGTGGTTTCGTGACCACTCGACATTTCCCTCGTGTAAATATCCAGACCGTATTGACCTTCCTCTAAGAAACTAATATTAAATGTAACCGTGTCTTCTGTAACACTGTGTGAAACGAATTTGGAAAGCCGTTTCTCTTCTACTTCATTTTTATGCAAAGTCGCCATAAAATCGGTCAAACGTCTCGACATTCTAAACTGAATTTCCAACTCGCGTCCAGCAAACACCAAAGGGTCCTAAAAGAACACATTTCAACAATTAAATCAATTGCATGGAAAATAATAAAAATTACAAAGTGTCCCAAAATTCACGCAAGAGGTAATTTTTATTGAAAACACAGGTATTTAACACGTTAAGCTCCGCGAGGCATCAACCTGATCTCTCAATAACATATGGCGTTGGGATCGGGAGGTCTTAACCTAATTCCACCCTGCATATATTCTTTTCAGGCCGCGTGTACACAAGCCGATTTCACGATTCAATCCTTACCTTATTTAACTTAAAACAGCCCGGTCCAGGGAACATTTTAGCATTAGCGGTTTTTGTCTATTTGACATATGACGTACAATTTAACGAGTTACATAAATGGCATATAATCACTAAAGAGTAAAAAAAGCAAGTATGACAAATTTTATTCTATAGGATCTTCCAATAAGAGGTTTCAACACTTTGTTGGCACATAAGAATTCATGTGCTAGCAGAGCCTACCAGATACTGTAGGGCGAAATGTAGCCTGAATGTATAAATATATTCAATCTGTTTGTAGCTCTATAACATTAAGTCTTATTAAGACTATAAAACAAATCCCATGTTGAAACAACTACTTCCCTCGCTAATCTCCCCAGAGTATATAAAATTATACAGGCATTTTCATAAAACAGGCATTTCCATGTTATTACCAGCCCCATGGGCTGGTAGCATTTTCATGTCACTAAACGAGTACTAGATAAATAACATTGTTTTTAAGATCATTTCTTTCTATTTAACTTAAATGAATAGCCATTTGTCTTTAGCCATAAGTCTTTGTGCAAAATATGGTGTAATGTTGTGGAATGCCCAATTCCAAAGATCGGCGAGATATGGACAAAGCTAGGTTTTCCTCAATACTATGGGTGCTATACAGGGCCCGATCTAAGGGGGGGCCAGCCGGGCAAATGCCCAGAGCGGCAAAAATGAGGGGCGGCAAAATTGAGCGCGCCGAGTTGCACGAAGTCCAAACGTTCAGAAATAATAAAATATGTACCTCTACATATAAAAAATATGTACATAAGTAGGTACATACTAAGAAGACATAGTATTAAATAAAAATAACTGAAAAAATATTATACAAAATAATTAGATTAGATAAAAAAATATTAGTGTTATTATATATATTTCAAAATATTATACAAAATAGTTTTCCCAGAGCGCCGAATTACTGAACGTGTCATATTTGTAAATAGTCTAGCGGAAGCCAAAAAAAAGTTACTAATTGCGACACAGCGACACTTAAGAAATCACTCAAGAAATATATCTCAAGTCTACAAGTTGTATTTTAAATTTAAAAGTGGTGTGAATATTGGTCTTAGATTAATCAGACAATTAACAATACATATTGAAGTGCGCGTGTGATTCGTGTGAATTTACTAAGTACCTATTTTATAAAATAAATCTGTAGAACGTAAAAAAATACGTAATTTTAAGCTAGAAAGTAGTTTTAATCAGGATTGATAAAAATCATGATTTTAAAAAAAAATCAAAGTAATCGGATTTATTTGATTTAAATCAGATTTTTTTTATTCATTTACATATTCCAACCATTCTTCAGGAAGTCGGTTATTATTATTAAAAAAAATCTCATTGTTTATTTGAATTATATTTTCACTATATTCTTCTAATTTCTTTCAGTTATTCTAAAATTATCAATATTAGTCACATTCAAACAAAAAATCAACAATGAAAAATTTGAAAAAATCTACGACTTAGAATTGACAAATACCGTTTGGGTATTGCTGTAGTCGTAGTCACTTAACATATTTTGTTGTTACTGGTTACAAAATTATTTTTTGTCATCACCCAACGATTTTTAGCGACTGGAGACTCTACCAAATCTTTAATGTACTTATTCAGAGTGTCAATTTAAATTGAATTTTAATTTATATGGTAATTTTTAATGGAATTTAAAAAAAAACTCATTTTTTTGTAAAAATAAAAATTTCAAATTTCCTGGGAATCTGAAGAGTGAAAATAATTTATAAGTTGCAATTATAATTGAAATTTAATTTTTGATGATATTTTTAATGGTATTTTTAAATTTGAAAAAAATGTAAATATACCTACTGTAATGTACTAGTAAAACTAATTTCGGTTACAATTTCAGTTGAATTTCAATTTTTATGCTACTTACAAAAAATAATAGGGAAGTCACAAAAAATGTTTGGTTGAGTTTGTTGTTAAAAAAGGTATTGATTTGAATCAACGATTTAAAAAAAAAAATCACTTGATTTTAATCGCGATTTAAATCACTAATTAAAATCATCTCAACCCTGGTTTTAATTTAACATTGTCCGCAAGAAATGAGTAACTTTTCTGCGGTAAAAAAGTAGCATATTTCCGTTTTGAAAGTCCAATTTATTTCTATATAGCAAAATTTATCAAAATTAATTCAACGATTTAAGCGAAAAAACGTAACATACAGACAAACATAATTACTTTCGGATATATAATATTGGTAAGGTTATTACATATCTATTTAAATTTAATTAATATTTTTATTGTTTACGGAACAGAATGGCTGACGGTAGATCACCCTTGTCGGGATACCAATATAAAAAACGAAGACTCGTAAAAGATGCAGAGCGGCAAAAGCAAGTAGGGGCTTTAGAGTCCTTTTTAAAGAAAAGTGAGCTTAACAAACCAACGTCACCCATACGAGAAACCGATATAGTAGCTACGGCTTCGTTTAAATCACATGATGAACATACGCCCGATCCCAATATAATCTGTGAACCTGATGCTTCTACTTCTGGGTCAAGCGCTATTGTAGCTGATGGTGCTATTGCAACTACAAGTGTTTCTGCAGGATCAACGTCATTTTTAGATGTCGACCCAGCTACGTGGCCCGTTAGATTAACAGATGCAGAAAGAATATACTTGGTAAATAGAGGTTTTCCTGACCCACTGTATGAATTTGAATTTCCACGGGATAACAATGGTCGAAGGTTTACTTCGAGATATTTTAAGAGAAAGCTTAACAACGGTGAAGAAATTTTGAGAGATTGGCTTGTATATTCTGTGGCAAAAAATCGGTATATTGTTTTTGCTGCAAAATATTTAATACAACTACAACTTCCGGTCTATCTGAAGCTGGCTACAAAAATTGGAAGCATGTAGGCGATATGCTTAAATCTCATGAGACATCACGATACCATGTAGAAGCTGTAAAATTATGGGTCGAACTTTCACGTAGGCTGAAATCATCTCATACGATAGATGCCGAGTCACAAAGAATAATTAAATCATAAATAGAACACTGGAATGGTGTTTTGTTACGTATTGCTTCAATCATCAAAATGTTAGCCAAAAACTGATTGACTTTTCAAGGTACTTCTGAAAATCTATATCAACATAACAACGGTAATTTTTTAAAACTAGTAGAGTTGTTAGCCAAATTTGATCCTGTTATGCAGGAACATGTAAGCAGAGTTTTGAAGAAAGATGAAAGAAAAGCAATCTACTTAAGTAAAACTATTCAAAATGAGTTTATTGATACAATTTCAAACAGCATAAAAAAATATATTCTGGAAGCTATCATTAAATCGAAATATTATTCTATTATCTTTGATTGTAGCAAAACTGAGCAGATGACCCTCGTAATTAGGTATATTTCTATTAATCAAACCGAAGACAATCCAAGAACGTCAGAAATTGTAATAAATGAAAGTTTTTTTAGGATTTATACCAATCGAAAATTCTACAGGTCTGGCACTTACAGAAATTATCATAGAACAATTATCAGCTTTCGGATTGTCTTTAGAAAACATAAGAGGGCTAGGGTATGATAATGGATCTAATATGAAAGGTATTCCAGGTAGCGTCCAAGCCAGGATAAAAACATCAATCCACGGGCATTTTATGTTGCCTTGTAGTAGTCATTCTTTAAACTTAGTGGTAAACGACATGGCAAAGTCCTCACTGGAAGCTACACATTTTTTTAGTACTGTGCAAAAAATATATGTTTTCTTTTCCTCTTCAACATTGAGATGGTCAATTCTTTTGAACAATGTAAAAGATATTACTCTAAAACCACTTAGTAACACGAGATGGGAAAGTCGAATCGAGGCAACAAAACCACTAAGACATCAAATAGGACAAGTGTACGATGCATTGTTTAGTGTTTACCAAAACACAGATACGGATACCTCTACACGAGACGAAGCTTCGGGTTTGTTGAACCAAATTAAACAGTTTAAATTTTTATGTTCTCTTTTAATAATTTGGTACGAAACTTTGAATCGGATAAATCCGGTTAGTAAATTAATGCAAAGTAAAGATTTTGATTTCGTTTCTGTTATTAAAATACTTAAAAATACTCAAGATTTCTTTAAAAACTCACGTTCAGATGAGTATTTTACTCAAGTTCTTGAAGACTCAAAAGTCTTAGCTTCTGAAATTGATTGCGAGGTGTTAGACTTTGAAAATTTGCCGAAACTTCGTGCTCGATCCAAAAAGAAGCAATTTGGTTACGAGTGTAGTAACGAACCAATCATTGAACCTCGTCAAAAATATAAAATCGAAGTATTTTTTCACATTATAGATACAGCTATAAACTCCTTAGAGTTCAGGTTTTCCCAGATTACTGAGCATAGTAAATATTTATTTTTTATATAAGATATATGCCTTAAGAGAACTTTAAAATATGAATTGTTAGAGCATTGTAAGAACCTGGAGACTATTTTAACTCATGACAACTCATGTGATGTGAATGCAATAGACCTTACAGAGGAGTTATCAGTTCTTTGTATGTTTTTAAACAGTAATTTGTCTCCTCAAGACGTTTTAAAATTCTTAACAGATTTAAGATTTGGTCCAAATATCAGTATTGCGCTCAGGATTCTTTTAACTTTACCAGTTACAGTTGCAAGTGGTGAAAGAAGCTTTTCCAAATTAAAAATAATAAAAAATTATCTGCGATCCACCATGAAACAGAATAGATTGTCTGGATTGTCTATGATTTCGATGTAATACAAGATTAGCGACAGTATAAATTTATTAGAAACTATTAAAGATTTTGCGGAGCAAAAAGTGCGAAGAAAATTATTTTTAATAATGACTGATTAGTTTTGTATCGTTACATAATAATGTGTTATTTTTACTTGCAATAAATTTTAAAACAAATAATTTCTTGTGTTTTTTTATACGTAACTTATGAACCTTAACTTAAATATTAGAACAGTTTGCTCCTAATCTTTTTAACTTATTGAATTGGTCTCCATGACAATGACAATTTGCATGCTTTTATTCATACTTGTCGTACGCAAATGAATAAAGAGCCATTTATCGCCCGAAAAAAACGTGCGTAAAATAGTACTTATCCCGCATGAGTAATAAAAAAATGTTTGTTGTTAAAGGGTAAGTTAAAGGGTCATTCCTAGACACAAAGGAAAAGAGGCCTATACCAAGCACTAAGTCGAAACAGGTTGATGATGAAGATGAAATTGAAAGATAATATTATGTAATTAAAAAAATATTTCAATCCATTCAGTAGTTTTTCAGAAATTCTTTAACAGACATACATATATCCTTATAAACATACTTATAGATACATACTCTCATGAACTTTTGTATGCTTGTTCAGAAGCCCCCGTAAAATAACATAGGTGAGTATTATACAATTCCAGCAATATCACATTTCTTTGTAATAGCAAGCTCATGACTTATGTGGTAAACACCACGGCGACGGTGGTGTAAAGGGCGGCGAATATTAGTTTTGCCCGGAGCGGCTAAATAGCTAGATCGGGCCCTGTCGAGAATATGGGAGATCAAGGCAGCTCTAATACTGTGGCTTTTTGTCCAGCGTTGACGTGCAGCTATGGAATTGGTTAAATGTGCAATACCACTGAGACGTTTAGCAGCATCAGCATTTATAGTCTGTTCCACCGTAAGATCTAACGGTATTCTCGAAAAAGGCTTATCGGCTCTTTTAATTCCAAAATATCCAGATTTGAAATCGTTTTCAAGTCCTGGGTGTGTTTTGTTAACATTGTTCCATAACATTGTCGTGTGTAACATTGTCGGAGTATTTAACACACCATCGAGCGTAATTTGGTTAATTAACAATAAAAAATAAATTGGTCATTTTTGGAATTATAAACTTGTACATCTCAAAATCACCCATGCGTAAGCTCCTTGATAAGATGATATAATAGTTAACCAGCTGGATATAGATCATATAAAACTGAACAGTTTTGCCATGCTCGCCTTGTCTTGTTTTTGCCGTGAATTCTTGATACGAAGAGAGCAGTGGTGATAATACCTGATTCAGTAATAATTCAGCAGCCCTAGTTGAATTGGATACCTCAATGTCTTGATATTGTAAACGGTCATCAAAGATTTGCTCTATCATCAAATCGTGTTCAACTTTTGTTGTTTTTAAGAATTGATCAAAATGTAAGATTTGCAATCCTACAGCCATTAACGAATGCAGGCGTTTGCAACGATTAAAATGTTTACCTTCGATAATTCCGTTCACCGATCCTGATGCTATAATCTTGCTTTCAATGTTTCATACTATATTAATGCAAAAATTAATTTAATAGCTTTCGGTCCTTTTACAGAAATCTATTTGGCAACCATTTCTTCGTCAGCCAGAATAATACCGCATTTTTAAATAAGTCTGGCAGATGGTTATCAATTACTGTCTGGCAAATTAATTTTAGATTTGTTGATACTTAAATAACATCATATCAAAATTTCAGCCATACTAAAATATTTTGAATTTTGTTTTTTTTTAAATCAAAATTAGCGTCTGGCACATTATAAGCAATGATAAAAAGACCGGCCAAGTGCGAGTTGTGACTCGCGCACCGAGGGTTCCGTACAAACTTGTAAGTAAGGTATCTTTAGGAGGACCTAACTGTGTGCAACCCATATGCTTCTGGTGCCTGACAATACCACGTAACACATTAGTGTATTTTCATAAGTTTCTAATAGTAAATTCGCATTTTTCTTGAAATTAAACTACATATTTACGGTTTTCAGATTTTTCCCTTTACATGTGCTGTAAGACACCGCCTCTTGCCAAATTTAAAGATTCTATGTCAACGGGAAGTATCCTATAGGTTTTCATTCCCTTGTGAAATCGCAAAATATGCGACATAAACGGTCATATCTTTTTATCGCGTTGACTTACAAGTTTGATTTTTTCACAGCTGAAAGAGACCGCAGACCCGAGTATTTGATACAAATTTCAACTTGTTACCTCTACGCGTTCCTGAGAGAAATGGTCTTGTCACAGACAGTGACTGACAGACAGACAGACGGACAGACAGACAGACGGACAACAAAAAGATCCTATAAGATCCTATAAGGTTCCGTTTTCGGTACGGAACCCTAAAAATGTCTGGCAATAATATATTTACATTTCGCAAAGCTAAATAATGTTAATAAAAAAAAAGAAAAACCTACTTAAAATGATTTGGAAAATTATTATTTTACCTGTACAAATACGATGCGCTCTAATGAACGCAATCTCTGACGCCAGCCAGATATCCCATATGCCGACAGGGAAAGTGAGACAGAGAGCATATCTAAAAACCAGCCTACCTAAAATTCTCTCTCGAAAACGTCGCTAGCTAGACTATATGCTTGGCGGAAGACGATGAAAATTCTATATACATCGACATCAAATTTGTAGCATTTTTCGAATACTTGTTTAACTATGAACAGTTGATCGGAGGTGGATTTGCCTGGTCTCACCTAACCCTCCCTCCTCCCCTCTAATAGGCTCCAATTATGGTTGATGTAAATACTTCCAGTTTGTCTCTTACTATAGGGGAAAAGATTTTATACGCTGTGCACAGAAGCGATATGCCTCTGTAGTTCCGACAATGGAGTTTGTCCCCTTTATTATATATCGGACATATGACGCTTTTCCGTCAGTCATTTGGGATTTTTTTCGCGTTCCTTATTTGCATCACTCTGCCACATATATCGTAAATAATAAGGGGCACCTTGTCTTACTCCTTTTATGGTCTCGAACCAGTCGCTCTCTTTCTCTCCCACTCTTTGCTTATTGACGAAACCATCAAGATGAAAATGAGCTTCATTATTCTTTCTCAGTCTTTTTACCCTCTGGAGGGTGTAGTGATACTATTTTCGGTATGTGTTTGAATTTGTTGTTTCCATGCGTTTCTATCTTGTGCTAGATAGCCTTGTGCATTGAGTGTCCAGTCATTTCTTTTAATCTGTCGGTTCATCTCATTGGAGACCGTCCTCTAGGTCTTTTTCCTTCAACTTTTCCCTCCACCACGAGGTTTTACATCTCACCTGTTCTTCTAGCTATGTGGCCAAAGTAACTGAGATATGCTCTATTGATTTGGTTTAGTAGACGCTTTTTGATTTTTAGTTCTTTTAGAACAGTTTGTTCTGTGTTCCACCCATGACACTCTTTGGATTCGTCTATACACCCATAATTCTTTTTCGATCTGTTTTATTTTTTGTCCATGTTTCAGCGGAGTAAACAGCAATTGGGAATTCTCCATATTTTTACGAGTTTAGTTGTTGCTGATCTGGCCATTGCCAATCTTCTCTTTATTTCCTCTGAACAGCCTCCATCTTTGATTATCAACCATCCCAGGTATAAAAACTTGTCCACCACATCATATCTCGCTACGTTTTTGATATTGGATGTGTCATTGGATCGATCGATGATCATTACTTTGGTTTTTGTTTTGTTGATTTTAAACCATATTCTCTACTATAGTTCTCTAATTTGTTCATTATGTTTATCAGTTCTTCGTCTGCTGCAATAATCAAGGTGTCGTCCGCATACGTCAGGTTACTTATTTTTCTTCCTCCAATTGACATTCTTCCACCTTCCCAATCGTTTTTCTCATGATGTATTCGCTATGTATGTTGTAAAGGAGGGGCGAGAGTATGCATCGCTGTCTGTCACCGGCCTCTATCTTAAAAGCTATGGACACTGTTTGTCCTGTTCTGACCTTGGCGTTATTGTGTTGGTAGAGTCTCTTAATTAAAAATATCAGATGCTTGGGAACACCCATTTCACCCGTCACTCTCCACAGAAGTGACCAGTTCACAGAGTCGAACGCTTTCGTATAGTTCACGAAACGAATCCGAAGAATCCGAAACGAATACGAAAAATATAATTTTAAGTTGTGTTCCCTCGCTTTTTCAATGACCTGTCGGGCATTGAGTAGCTGCTCTCGTGTACCTTTACCTGGTATGAACCATCTTTGTTCGTCCGATATTTGTGGGATTAGAAATGTTTTCAAACGTTCATTAATGATGTGGAGTAATACTTTGCTTGCGTGTGAAATGAGAGTTACTGTCCTGTAGTTATTACATTCCGTCGGTGATCCTTTTTTATGGATGGGGATGAATATAGATTCGCACCATTCCATTGGCCATTTGCCCGTTTCCCATATTTTAGAGCATAACGCGTGCATTACATCTGTTCCGTAGTGTCCCATGGATTTAAGTATTTCACAAGGGGGCCCTATCAACTCGTCATCACCGATTTGGCCCAAATTTACAGTATATGTAGGGCTTGACTATAAATGAAAGTGACGCAAGCGGGAGGGCCAGATGGCCAAGCGTTAAAAAAATAACTCATTTTTTACGCCGACCGGTAAGTTACCGACAATTCATAAGCCCTCTATGTTAGCATAAATTTCAATGGCCGGTCAACGCAGCGGTAAGAGCTCGGGTTCATAGAACGAGGATCGCTGGTTCGATTCCACGTGTGGACGCGGTTTTTTTTTATTTACAATTTTTAAAATGACTTTCTTTTTTTATTATTATTCATTATTGTTTAACTTTTTAATTGTAATTATTAATTTGTCAATTTAATTATTTTATTAGTATTAATATTTATTATTTGTTTCTTTATAACTTCAACGGTTAATTCTTAAAATTGCTTTCTTTTATTATTACTATTATTGTTATTATTCTTTATTTTATTTTTACGATAATTGCGCCACAAATGAACTTTTCCGCCCTTCTACGAAGCGATCGTACGTCCAGGTGTCAATGGTGTTGCACTTATCCCTCCGGGTTCCACTGCTTTTAATGTGTTCTTCCCAGATTTTCAAATCTCGCATATACTTCAAGCGATGTGCTCCTTTCGATTGAATACTCTTTAAATTCCACTTTGGATGTGCTTTTGCAAGAGAAACCACCATTATTTTGTAATTGACAATGCGTGGAACGTAATCTGCATCAACTTTCAATTTTTTTCCATCCGGTTCACAGTCAGACTGCTTCTGAAGAAACGACATCCTCGACTTCTTCATTTTCACCTCGTTCGTTGTATACTTCGGAAGAAGTCAATTAATCGACGCACAGCACGAAATGCTCTGACAAAACGTCCAGTATTTTCTCGCGTATTTTGTCTGCAAGTTGCATGTGTTGTTCGGTTATTACCGCAGCACTCTCTGATGTGATCAGATTGTCTTCGGCCAAAAGATGTAACAAATAATCCAGCGCCGTTTTTAACATTTGTTTCGACGATTCGCTGTGGAGATTATCAGTGCACATCACATCTTCTTCTTGTTCTACCAGTGTTCCAGGCACATTAATATTTTCACTATCAGTATTCGACATTTTCGAAAGCTAGATTCTTCTCACAATATTCAAGTATACTCGGTCAAGAGCTAGCAAACGACTAACTCATAACGATATTTGGCCAACTTCCTCCTTTGCGTTCCATTGTCAGCTTTCCTATTAACCATTAAGGTCATTTTAAAAATTATAAATAAAAAAAAGCGTCCCCATGGGGAATCGATCCAGCAATCCTCGTACTATGAATCCGAGGTTTTACCGCTGCGCTGACCGGCCATTGAAATTTATACTAATATAGCGGGCTTATGAGTTGCCTGTAGCTTACCGGTCCGCGTAAAAAGTGAGTTATTTTTTTAACGCTTGGCCATCTGGCCCTCCCGCTTGCGTCACTTTCATTTATAGTCATGCCCTATACTGCCATATACTGTACATATGCATGCCATATACATGCCATATACTGTAAATTTGGGCCAAATCGGTGATTTGCCCAGTTGCCTTCCTGTTTTTGAGTGTTTTTGTAGCTTTTTCTACTTCTGATTTTAAGATCCCAGGTTCTCTTTCTTGTGGTGTTCTTTATATATAACTAACTTATATAAATCTTTGCAGTCTTGTCTCCATACTTCCGCTATTATAATTGGATCTACTATAACCTTTCCGTTTTTTATCCCATATATTTTGTGTTCGTGGTTTAAATTCTCTAGCTAGTTATCGTACTTTATCATACAGATCGCGAGACTCTCCGTGCTGGGCGTGGTGTTGTAGTTCTGTGCATTTATTTTTTAAATGGTTGTTTTTGTCCCGTCTACATTCCTGTTTGATTCGTTTGTTAAGATGTTTAATTACTTGTCTTTTTTCATCTTCTTGCATGTTTGAGTTGTTAATTTGTCTTCTTTTGTCTATTTATTGTGTCATTGGATATCCAGTGATTTTTTTTATTAATTGGTATGTTATCGGATGTGCAAGATTTTACTGCAGCTTGTATCCAGTTCTTTGTGGACATCCATAGAGTGTTGGGGTCTGTTGAGGTGCCAGGCCTTTTGAGTTGTTCTTAAATGTTCTTCAAAAGTTTCTGTGTTGGGAGTTTCTAATTTAGTATTTTTGGTTTCTGATGTTTTAGGTGTTCGTAGTTTGAGGGATATTGAGGCTAATAATAGTTTATGGTCTGATCTGCACAGAGCACCTGGTTTTGCCTTCACGTTTCTTACTGAAGTTTTCCATCTAGTTTCAATTAGAAAATAATCGATTTGGTTTTTGTGCTTTCCGTCGGGACTTGTCCATGTCGATAATCTTCGTGGGTGGTGCTTGAAAAGGGTGTTTGCTATAGCCAGGTTATTGGCTGCAAAACGTTACCTATTTCAATTTCTGTTACCTAGTCCGTATTTAACAATGAAGTTGCCTACATGGTTATCGAGATCTGTCCTACCTATCTTAGCATTAATATCCCCATCACTATCAGTATACTCAACTTCTAATATTTTATTTATGTTATTAGTCAATTTTTGAATTAAAAACATAAATCAAATATAATTATTAGTACGTTGTGGCTCATGCATTTTACTGCTAGGAGAGGTTAAATTTCAGGAGCCACACCGTACTAATAATTATATATTTTTTTATGTTATTAGTAAATTTGTGAATTAAAGAACACAGTTTCCTTGATTCTTTTCTTATAAAAATAGAGAGACTAGACTCGATAGATAAGTCGCTAGACTAGACTATTTCCGTTTTAGTAACAGTTTTTCTTTCCGTCGAGAAAATATTTACAATATCGCGACAAGACCGTATTCCGTCTATTGCATCCTCGTCCGCTCTGGAAAATTGATGGACATCTACACTCCGATTAAACTACACTCTATTTGCATTTTCACTTTGGACATCTTTTGGTCATCTTTTTACACCCGCAAATATTTACCCAGAAAATAAAATATTTTACGAATGCATCTGTACCTCAACAATAATCCAGACCGATATTTAATGTTTCAAAATGTCCCTTGTCCCTCCAATGAGTTTCTGAAATTCCACAGATTTGCACGTTGAGTCTTTCTAGTAGTTCTCTTTCTAGTATGTGTAGTTTTCCAGCTTGTAGTAGCCTTGAACATTCCATGTGCCTATATTGATGGGTTTCCGTAATTGAAGGATGTCCTGCCTTCCAGTAGCACATTTCGCACGCAATGCCTGGTTGCTCACATCTCCGTGCCCTGTAGCTAATTTCACACTGGTTGGCCCGGAATCAACACAGCGCCGGTCGCTAGCCGGGTCGCATGGCAATCTAACATTATCTTTGTCTCTGTCCATAATAGTATTCTGATGGGAAAATAATCAGGTGGTTTCCCCTTGCCTGCCTGATGCTATGCCGTTGACCTATTAATTGTTGGTTCATCCGCCTTTAGAGACTATTTCTAGGCTCAAGGGCAAAAGGGTGCCCTGAACCGGAAGGCTTATCCCGGCCTACACTCGGTCCCCATCTTTATTAGCCACCTAAGCTTCATTACTGAAGATGATTTTTTGTTTATGCCAAGAAGCCCACGACCACACAAGCCTTGAAATAGAAAATTGAGCGCTGTATATGCGAAATTCAGCCACATTTTCAAGAAAAGAATGTTTATGTACCAGCAAAACTGTAGAGGCCATTTACCTGAAATTCTTTACCACAAATAACCCTATACTATAAACATTATGAATCATAAATAAATATGAATCAATAAAAAATTTACAATTTTTAATTAAATACCATTGTTTTCTATCAAAATTACTTCTTGCGTGAATTTTTGGACACCCTACATATCTATAATAATACTTACTTGATGAGTAATTGGGACTAATCCAAATAATCGTGTCGCTTTTGTTGGACCCCATTCGCCGCTGGCGCAGTCCGGCAAAGGTACCATTACAGTTTGCAATTCTTCGCAGCAAATTTTAAACTTGCAAACGCTTTTGAATTTCATCGGTTCTCCTGTTAAATATTCTTTGGGAGTCACGGCATTTGCGAAAATGTCCAGGAGGAAAGCACCAGAACATGGAGCGTGCACACGGAAAGCCACCATATTTCCACCAACAGACTAAATAAAATTTATACATTTATATGAACAGTATGTCTATCTAGTAATTTAATGTCTAATAGTTTATCTATACTCAATTGTTTGCCAATTTAGTCAGTGTATGTCTAGTTTTGATTACCTTGTCTACCTAGTTTTGACTATCTTGTTTACCTAGTTTTAACTATCTTGTCTACCTAGTTTAGTCTATTAAGCTATGTTTTAATATTAAGATAGGAAGATTGTTTCCTGGTTAATCTAGCCTCGTTTATTATAATTTTATTACCTGCATAACAAAACGTTTAAGAGAAACTCCATCAAAGTTATCTCCATCGCTGTCGTAAAATTTCAAATTGTAATGGAAAATTAGACTTCCTTGCATGTGATTTGGCATAGCTATCTTAACGGTAGCAGCACCTAATTTAAAATAGAATTTTAAATCAGATCAATTAAATACTAATACTTTTACAATATTAAATCCAAATTCAGTAGTTTATAATTATTAGTTTCAATGTTTGTTGCTGTTACCTGTTGAGTCTGTGAACATAACAGCTTTAGTATTAGTGTCGGAGAAATATAGGCCGTATCTGAAGAATAGTGAACGGACGAAAGGAAGTTCTTCAAATTCTTGCAATTTGATGGGCTGTTTGAGCAATTGCCAGTCAGCTTGCAACGGGAAGAACTCGTAAATAAATTCCTTTGGATCAGTCAAGAAATAATGATCATCATATTCGTATCTAGAACGCGACAAATACAATTAAGTCATTTTATGCACACAATTAAATATATAATAGACTTATTAGATGAAACCGTTATTTATCTCACCGCTAAGTGTTAATTATACCTTAAACTGTCTGATTTTGTTTTGTTTCCTGCTTTCGGCGCTTCTTTAGCGTTGACTAAATGTCTAGCTCCCCAATTGCACTGGACAAATCTCCAGGCTCCGGCGACGTAGACAGCGTTCCACGAGTTCCGGAATCTGTTGTCCTCGAAACGAACTCCGGGTTGGTAACCAGCTGATTTTGAGTAACCCTTTATGACTACGCAGTGCAATCCAGCATAACTTAAAACATAAAAATAATATTCAACAAAAGGAGAAAATAAACAACATTTGTTAAATACGTAAAAAAAGGCATATATAGGTTTTAATAGAATAGATAGATAGGTTTCAATAGAATAGATAGATAGGTTACAATAGAATAAACTGGATTCCAGAGATTTCTTTGGAACTTTTAAGCAGGCACTCAGAAAATACCAAGCCTCCACTTCAGAGACTCACAAGGCAAACCACCCACCCAGCGAAGACTTCGACTATAAAAAAACCACACCAAACCCGAACTCGCTTCCCCCTTCATTGGAAGAAGTTGCCCAGATCATTCAACTTCTTAAGAATAATAAGGCAGTTGGAGAGGACTCTATCGTTGCTGAACTGTGGAAAGGTGCTGGAAACAATGCCGTGCGCAAGCTAACCGAGATCATCCAGGACATCTGGGAAACACAGAAATTACCACCCGATTGGAAATCTGCTCTGATCCATCCGCTTCACAAAAAGGGAGATTTTACTGATCTAAACAACTACCGTGGAATTTCTCTCGTCCCGGTAACATGCAAGATTCTCTCGAAGGCGTTACAAACAAGGGCAGAAAATCAGTTGGATAGTCAACTGGGAGAATACCAGGGGGGCTTCATGAAGACCCGATTCTGTGTTTAACAGATCCTCAATCTTAAAACTGTACTTGCATACTCCAAGATGAAAAACCGCAAGGTGGTCGTCACCTTTGTTGATTTTAGGAAGACCTACGATTCCATTGATAGAGAAACGCTTAACAAAGTGCTCCAGGAACTAGGGCTTGACAACAGAACCCGCAGACTCATCCTAGAAACTTTGATCAACACCCATTCCAAGGTTAAATTTAGAGGCGAGATTTCAGAAAGCTTCGAAATAAAAACTGGAGTGAGACAAGGAGATGGACTTTCCCCACTTCTCTTCAACTGTGTCCTTGAAAAGGTTATGAGAGATTGGCGCAAGGAACTGAACAATTTGGGTGCTCAGAGTGGTATCTACCTGGGACGTAAGAACGATGGACTGGTTGTAGATTGCCTGGCTTTTGCAGATGACAAGGCACTGTTTGCTGATTCTCTTGACATGGCAACAATGCAGGTAAACTGCCTCAGAAAACAAGCTGCCAAAGTGGGTCTTCAAGTGTCGCTGGAGAAAACAGAATTCTTCACCAACATCAGAGAAGCAAACAGAGAGATGTTACTAGAACAGGGAAACACCAAGAGGACTGAGAAATTTAAGTATCTCGGCGAATGGATTGAACCCAACTTATCAGAAAGAGCATCATTATCCAAGAGAGTCAGCAAGTTAGAACTAGCCTATCGGCTGACTAAGAACACTTACAATAAGAAATGCCTGTCACGCAACCTGAAACTTAAGCACTACACATCAGTCTTACGACCAGAAGCCCTGTATGCCATGGAGTGTCTTTCCTTGAACCGAAGGGGTTTAATATAGAAATTGGAAATCAGAGAAAGGAGAATCCTCAGGAAAATCCTAGGCCCGGTAAAGGAAAATGGGGAATTCCGAAGACGGCATAACTCTGAACTCTACTCTGATGCTACTCTCTGAGCATACTACTCTGATGCTCTCTGACTGTGCGAGGAAAAGAAGGGTAGCTTTCTATGGCCACGGTGCAAGATTGCCTCCAAACCGACTAACCAACTGTCTGTTCACCTTCTGGAAAAGCAAGAAGCTTCGTACCACTTTTGACAGTTGACAGAGACCGAGAAGGATATTAAAAAACTGGGAATAACAGATCTCAAGAACAGACAGTCTGTGAGACGCACCCTGAAGGAAGTCCGTGGATTTCAGGAAAAACCTAGAAGGAAAGGTACTCCCTGGACAGAAGAGAGAAAGGAGTTACATCGGCAGAAGATGCGACAATACTGGTCAAAGGTCAAAGCCCAACAGTTGAACAGCGTGGTCCAAATTAGGCCTATTCGAAAGAAGAAGAAGAAGAAGAATAAACTGGATAGACAAGACTAAACGAGCAAAATTAGATCGATTCAGTTAACATAACACACATATAAACAAAACTGGTGGATAACTAAATAGATTATACTATAGACATCGGGCTAACCAGACTAGACTGACTAATTAGATACACACAAAAACTATATTAAATAGCAGCGGACAGAGAAATAAAAATTTTACTCGTGTTAGCTAGTCTAATTGAACTTTTAGCAATTCTTAAAGTTTTTTTTTGGGGCGTGGCTGGCGTTAAGAAAATAACTTCTCCAGACAAGTGGCCCCCTTAGAATCACCTCCGTACCCTCTGGACCCGCTTATCGCATAACCTCGCTAGGTAGTAGCTAGTTCCGCCAAATTTTCTATATATTCATGAGGATATATTTAGGATTAGCACTTGGGTTCACTGTCCATTCTTCCATAAGCTCTTCTCTGGCCAGTTGTTTTTTCTGCTTGCTGTAGTTTGCATCGTCCAGATTTTTCGTCTCGTTTGCGAGCAGGTCTATGGGGGCTATTCCCGAGATGACATGGGCGGCTTCTCCTGAGACCAGCGGGTAAGCGCTACATATACGTAGTGCCATTTTCCGCTGAACGGTTGCGAGTTGGTGGATATTTAGTTTTTTCTCTTGTTCTTTGGTCCTTATTGGAGCTTCGTACAACATAGTAGACTACCTAGTGACTACCTAGTAGACTACATAGTGGACTACCGAACTAAGTATTTTTCGAAGGCTGCTCTTAGGCCTCCCTACGTTTGGCATGAGTTACTGAATGCCTGCTAGTGTTCTCGTTCCTTTTCCTACCGCTTCGGTTATGCGCGACATGAAGGATAGCCTTTTATCGATCACACTCCGAGGTATTTAAGAGTTTCTTTTGGTGTTATTATTGCCTCTTTCACTTTAAATTTTACGGGGCTAAGTTGCCTCAGGCCTGTGAGGAGGACAGCCTCTGTTTTTTTTTTCTGGAGCTAGACTTAGGTTTTCATCCACGCCCTCAGCATTTCTGTTGCTTGATTTGCCGTTCGCATTAAGGCTTGCTCTGTTCTTGCTGTGACAACTAGTGCGATATCGTCTGCGAAGCCGATTACGGTGGCCCCCAAAGGTTGCTTCATGGTAAGTACTTAATCATTAGCACGTTCCACAGGGTGAGGCCCAGTATCAAACCCTGTGGGACAACAATGTTGATTTTCCGCTCTTCTTTTTCCTGGTCTTGTAGCAGTATAATGCATCGACAGCTGAGGTAGCTTCTTAACATGCGCAACAGATACGGAAATATACCTCTTCTTGTCAGTATGGCCATGATATGCTTCCAAGATGCGCTATTAAAAGCATTTCTAACGTCAAATGTTAGGAGAGCACACATGTGTCTGGTCCTCTGAGTTATGCTTTTACCCTTTTCTGCGATCTCCAACTACACAACAAATTGGAAGAAGGTATTAGTGATAAGCAGTTCGGATTTAGGAATGGCATGGGGACGCGCGAGGCGCTATTTTGCATTAACGTATTGACACAAAGATGTATGGATGTGAATGTAGAGGTGCACGCTTGCTTCATAGATTATGAGAAAGCTTTTGACAAGGTACAGCATGAAACATTAGTAGCGCTACTGAAAACCAAAAACATCGATACAGCAGACATACGAATTATTGAAAATCTGTATTGGAATCAAACGGCAGAGGTGAGAGTAGATGGTGAATCCACAGAAAAAAATCAAGGTTCAGGGAGGCGTTAGGCAGAGGTGCATTTTGTCTCCAATGCTATTCAATCTGTACTCCGAGGCAATATATCAAGAGGCAATTCCTGAAGAAGAGCAAGCAGGACTGATTGTTAACGGGCCACCCATCAACAAAATAAGATACGCGGATGACACGGAGATACTGGCAGATAACATAGAAGACTTGCAAAGAATGGTAGAAAAAACGAATATCATTAGATAGCAATACGGATTGGAAATGAATATTAAAAAAAAACAAATATAAGATCATTTCAAAATCAGCAATACCTAATACTAACCTTATCATCGACAATATCCGTATCGAGAAAGTAACCAAATATAAAACCTTGGTACTTGGATAACAAGCGACATCGACCAGACAACAAAAATCAAATACCGTATTGAACTAGCCAGAGCTGCCTTTATTAAAATGAGAGACCTCTTCTGTAATCGTGATCTAAAGTTGGAACTCCGAATCAGAATGATGAGATGCCTACGTGTTTCCCATATTAATGTACGGCGTGGAAGCATGGACACTCAATCAGCAGCTTACAAATAAACTCCAGGCGTTTGAAATGTGGGTGTATAGGAGAATCCTAAAACTACCATGGACCGACAAAATTAAGAATGTGGAGGTGTTACGAAGGATGGGAAAGGGGTTAGAAATTATAGAATCAATTAAATGTAGGAAACTGGAATACCTGGGACATAATATGAGAGGAGAAAGGTATGAAATATTACAGCTCATAATGCAGGTGAAGATTGCAGGAAATAGAAGTGTGGGAAGACGCCGGATTTCCAGGTTGAAAAATCTTAGAGATTGGTTCCGGTGTACTTCAAAGGAATTATTCAGAGCGGCAGTGTCGAAAGGGGAGATTGCCTTGTTGGTAGCTAACCACCGAGTAGGAGATGGCACATGCAGAAGAATAAGCGATCTCCAGGACAGCGCTTACGGCATTGATGGTGGATCTACCTTCTATAAACCCATGTTGGTTTTCGGATAAATCGCCTCCCGCCTCGAGCACTCCCTTTAACCTCAGTAGCAAAACCTGCTATAGTAGTTTACCAAACACATCCAATAGGCAGATAAGTCTGTGGGATCTCCTATCGGTTTATCACCTTTTCTAATTAGTGAGAGTCTTGCCCGCTTCCATCTAAGTGGGAAGTTGCCGGCATTTAACAACCTATTCATTACGTCTAAGACGAATTTAGTTTGATGTCTAACGGTTAACTTGACAATCTCGGGTGGTATGCCATCGAGACTTGGTGTTCTACCATTTCGAATACGTTTACTCGCCAGCGATAGTTCCTCTTCCGTAAAGGGGGGCGTTGTGTAGACTTCAGGTTGTACCCAGGCAAAGGCTGGATGTTTCGGAAATAGTACATCCACTACCTGACGAACTCCTTCCATAGTCATTTTAAGATCTTGCGGCCGAATTTTCAGGTTTCTTCTATAATTTGAAACACGTCTCCCCATGTATTCTTATTTACGTCGGTGCCCAGTTTTTTTTCCAATGGTTTTGTTTTGATTTGTAAATGAGTTAAAATAACTCCTTTTTAACTCGCTTGTATTCGTGATTTTTTTCCCGTGTTTTGCTATTTCACGTTAGTAGTTTCTCCTGATAGCGACACATGTAGTTCTCATGTTAGCAATTTCGTCGGTCCACCAGTATACTGATTTATAACGTTTTGATCTCCTCTTTTGCAAGGTAGCATCGCACACTTTACTCATCGTTTGAACCGGAGTATCGGTATCTTCTGTGTTAATGGTTTCTAGTATTTTGTTAGACATACTATATCCATAATTTTTTTTTATTCCTGCATGTAATCCAAGATCCAGCCACTTATTTTTGGGTATGCCTTTGTTTTTGATCTTCCCTTTTACCTTTTAGCAATTCTTATACTAGACATATAAATAATAGTTTAAAAAGTTGAAAAAGACAAGATTTATCATGTAAAACAAATTAGGCAAATCTGGAGCGTTATGGTTAGATAAGATTAAACAGCTACAACTGTATAGATTAGATGAAAATAAGATATTTGTAATTCTTCAGACTTATCGATGAAGATTAGACAGAGAAGAGTAGATCAGCCTAAATGGAAAAGTAGACAAGTTTAGACTAATAAATCAATGTTCCCAATACTCCTCCGTTCACTGAAGAAGAGCTAATCATGGCAAGTAACCGTCTGCGCAACAACAAAGCTCCAGGACCAGATGGTATCCCCACGGACGCTGTAAAACTAATGATAAACAACTTCCCTTGTGTAGTCCTGGAAATATTAAACAAGAGTCTACTGACTGGTACGTTCCCTGTCAGAAGGATGCAGGCTAAAGTAGCAATAATAAAAAAACCAAACAAACCCGTAAAATGCTAGAACAATTAACTGTAGCACGTCTAAAAAAGAACTAGAAAGTACAATAAACCTATCTGAAAACCAATTCGGATTTAGAGAAGGTAGATCTACAAAAGATGCCGTAAAATGCAGAAGACTTGGATTTCACCTAATACCACCGTGGGTGAATTCCAGATAGATCATGTGGCCATTTCACGAAAATCTCAAAAGTAAATACAAAACATGAAGGCACTAAGAAGCGCCAATCTGGACTCAGACCACTACCTCTCAAAGATAAAAATAAGACTCCAGCCCAGAAACACCAGATTACACAGAACCTCCAAAATGGTAAGATTTAACGTAGAGCGATTTAAGAACAGTCAAGAAGTAAGTCAGAGACTGAACAATACAGATCTATGCTGGGACCAACTGAAGGACTCTCGCCAAGGCGGCCAATGAAATCGCGCCCCCCCCCCCCCCACGCTAGAAGAAGGAAGCATCCGTGGTGGACTGAAGACTGTGATGATGCAAATATGCAATGCAATAGCCCAAAGACAGCCTGGGTGAAGTGTAATTCTAAAAAGACCAAGGAAAATTGGCATAAATCTTTGGAAGAAGAAAGCTTACAGCCAAGATAACAAAACACAAAAATTCACACAAAACCAACTAATCCAAATCGAAGAGAGCTTTGCTAAGAATAACTCCAGATATTTCTTTGGAACCTTCAAGCAGACACTCAAAAAATACCCTCCATACCCTCAAGCCTTCACTTCAGAGACTCAAAAGGCAATCTGGCTTTTAACGACAAGGACAACTGCCACCTTTTAGCCCAGCACATTTAGAAGACTTTGACTATAAACAAACCACACTAAACCCGGACTCGCTGCCCACTTCATTGCAAGAAGTTGGACAGATCATTCAACTTCTTAAGAATAATAAGACAGCTGGAGAGGACTCTATCGTTGCTGAACTGTAGATAGGCGCTGGAAGCAATGCCGTGGGCAAGCTAAACGAGATCATCCAGGAAATCTGGGAAACAGAGAAATTACCACCCGATTTGAAATCGGCTCTGATCCATCCGCTTTACAAAAAGGGAGATTTTACTGATCTAAACAACTACCGTGGAATTTCTCTCGTCACGGTAACATACAAGATTCTCTCCAAGGCATTACAAACAAGGACAGCAAATCACCTGGATAGTCAACTGGGAGAATATCATTGAGGCTTCAGGAATACCCGATCCTGTATTGAACATATCCTCAATCTTAAAACTGTACTTGCATATTCCAAGATGAGAAACCGCAAGGTGGTCGTCACCTTTCTTGATTTTAATAAGGACTACGATTCCATTAATAGAGAAACGCTTAACAAAGTACTCCAAGAACTAGGGCTAGACAAAAAAACTAGATCAACTTGGTTTAGAGTAGTATCTGCCTGCGACGTAAGAACGGTGCACTGGTTGTAGATTGCCTGGCCTTTGCAAATGACATGGCACTGTTTGCTAATTCTCTTGAGATGGCAACTATGCAGGTAAATTGCATCAGAAAACAGGCTGCCAATGTGGGTATTCAAGTGTCGCTGGAGAAAATGAAATTCTTCACCAACATCAAAGAAGCAAACAGAGAGATATTACTAAAGCGGGGAAACATCAATAGAACTGTGATATTTAAGTATCTCGGCAAATGGATGGAACCCAACTTATTAGAAAGAGCATCATTGTCCATGAAAGTCAACAAGTTATAACGAGCCTATCGACTGACTAAAAACACCTAGAACAAAAAATGCCTGTCACGAAACCTGAATGAAAAAAAACCACTACACATCAGTCTTACGACCAGAAGCCCTGTATGCCATGGAGTGTCTTTCATGGAGTATGCCATGGAGTGGTAAAGAAATTGGAAGTCAGAGAGAGGAGAATCCTCAGGATGGTACTAGGCCCGCTAAAGGAAGATGGGGATTTCCGAAGGCGACATAACTCTAGCTCTACGAATATATTGAGAGGCTCTCTGACTGTGCAAGGAAAAGGAGGGTAGCTTCCTTTAGCCACGTTGCAAGATTGCCTCTAAACCGACTAACCAACCGTCTGTTTAACCGGCAAAACAAGAAGGTTCGTACCACTTGCTTGACAGAAACCGAGAAGGATATTAAAGAATTGGGAATAACAGATCTCCAAAACAGACAGTGTGTGAGACAAACCCTGAAGGAAGTCCGTGGATTTCAGGAAAAACCCCGAAGGAAAGGTACCCCCTGGACAGAAGGGAGAAAAGAGTCAATACTGGGCAGAGCACAACAGTTGAACAAGCGTGGTCCAAAGAAGGCCTATTCGAAACAAGAAGAGGAAGAAAAAGTAGAAAATGACGTAAATTACGACATAAATATAGCCGAAAAGGCAAAGAAGGGTACAAAACGGACCAGAAAAATATGTGCGCTTATAACGCTAGTAATCAAGAACGTCTTTAACTCAGCTGCTTGGCAGCACATCATGGTTGAATTAACGCAAAGAAATATACCGCCATATTTATTAAAAATGATACGTAGCTACCTCTGCCACCGTCCTCTGTACTGAAAACGTTAAAAAATTAAAAGTTGTGACTTGGTGATTGAAGTTGTGAAAGCCAGTAGTGGTGCTCTACAGGGCTCCATAATGGGACCAACCCTGTGGAATGTACTCTTCGATGGTGTCCATAGGCTAAAGCTACGTAAGGGAGTTAACATAATCGGTTTTGAGGACGACCTGGCACTCACTGTAGTGGGAAAGAATGAAAGGGATACTATGCTCAGAGTTAACTTGGCCATTGAACAAATTATTAAATGGATGTCATCAAAATCCCTCCACCTAGCGCCGGAAAAGTCCGAATCGGTGCTGTTAACGGGATATAGAAAGTTGGCTCCTATGTCTTTTAAAGTGATGGATGTGGACATTAAACCTAAGGGCTTTCTAAAATACCTTGGCATCACAATCGACTGTCTATTACAGAGCACATTAAAAAAGCAACGGAAATTGGCATGAAAACTACTGCGGCCCTGAAAAAACTAATGCCCAATGTGGGGGGACCTAGATGCAGTAAAAGTAGGCCCATAAGCAATGTAGCGCACTCTGTTATGCTCTATGGAACTCTCGTATGGATACAGGCCCTTAACAAAGCAAGAATAAACGAATTAGCTGTATTTCAGAGAAAAGGGCGCAATGCAGTTTTGGTAATTACAGGTATCCTTCCCATCGAACTGCAGCCAAAGTATAGTAAATATCGATATGAGGCAGGCAAAAATAAAATCTAGAAATGAGGCCGATACCAAATTCACTCAGGAGTGGCAGGAAAAGTGAAATAACTCCACAAAAGGTCAGTGGACGAGGATCCTCATCCCGGACATCTGGACACCTGGATTACTCGACGACACGGGGAAGTTTCATACTACCTCACCCAGGTTCTCACGGGCCACGGTTGTTTCCAAGATTATCTCTGCAACATCTGGAGAGCATCCGACGCAGATTACTTGATACTGAGGGTTGGCCGATAGAGTTACCCATACAATATGTGTGTGTCCGAGATAGGACAATGAGAGGAAAATGTTTGAGAACGACAAACTCGATCCCCAAATTATGATAGGGTCCCAGGAAGAATGTAACAATATCCACAATATGGAAAAAAAAAATAAAAACGGAAAAGGAAAATGAGAGAAAAATAAAACTAAAAAATTCGAACCCCTAACAGCACACAGTGCGGAAGGAAGAAGTAGATGAAGTAGAAGTGTAAGAACAGGTCATCCAACACCCTGAAGAAATGCGCCAAGCGGTTCCGGAGGGTTCGTGTTAGTTTCAGCGGGCTCACTTGCATGGTTAACTTAACATGGTTAAAGGTGCCATCTACACCCCACTAAAAAAAGACTAATACATCAGATAACACTGTTCAACATTTTTTAATTTATTTATACAAGCTAGTTGTGCTTGTTTCAAATACCAATTATTATTATTTTTTAAATCATTTATTGCTTATTTCAGTTACATAGGAAAAAAAACAAGTTTATAATAACATTGAATACAGAAATACACAAATAGACATGTTTGAGGTATCATAAGGAATTCCTCAGTCTTCCACATGCCCAAATTTACACTCTCAAATCAAATTATAATATTGGTCTAGAACAGGCCTGGGCAAATGGCGGCCCGCTGGCCACACGTAGCCCGCGTCGGCCTTAAATGCGGCCCGCGAAGCATTTTATAAATTACTTTAATTTCATGCCTATGACATGCTTATTATGTTTAGCAGACCAGATGTTTACTTTATTATCTAATAGCCACTATTTTATAAATACTGCTCATTTACGGGTGTTCTCTGAAAATATTTCGTTCTACAAAAGAAAACCCTAACAATATTCTTAAGCCCAGGCGAACTATTAAAAAAAAATTAATGCGGCCCGCCGTCAAATTTTCATACGTAATGTGGCCCGATAGCCAAAAAATTGCCCACCCCTGGTCTAGAAAGACAAGACTAGCTTTAAGAATCGGGACAAGATTAGATTGTCTAACTTATGTTAAATAGTCTAACAAGACAAAACTAGATTAGAACAAAAAGACTAGACATAGACTAGACAAGCAAAACTGAATAGACTAGCAAATAAAACAATTAACGAAATTTAAGTAATTTAAATTACTTATGAAATATTGCTATAATGACAGTTAATCCCACAATTATTAAAATAGATGATTCTACGTATGTAATATGTTTTTATAAGTTTCACTATTTAAGTAATAAGTGGACTTATAGAAACAAAACTTTTGTTACAGGACCTTTGTTTTTTGAACAGGTGATATTAGTTGAATTTAACAGGTAATATTAGACACTTAGACGATTTAAAGAAGATAACTCTAGAACCGTGGTAGCAAACTTTTTCGTACTCGTGCAAAAAATCAAGTTTTTATTTATCTACTTTATTTTTTATTTTAAATAACTACAATCAACTATATGCTAAAATTTATATGATAATTGAATATTGGTGAAACCATACTATTTATAGACACAATCATACAAACTTATTAAAGCGAAATATAGCTTGAATATATAAATATATTAAACCTGTTCGTAGCTCTATAATATTAAGTCTTATTAAGACTATAAACAAATCTCATGCTGTTCAAAAATATTAAAATCAAAAAATCAACTACTTCCTGGCTATATATTAATATTTAATATCCACAGGATATTAAATTATACAACAGATATTTGCATGTTATTACTAGTCCCAGTCCATTTTCATAGCATGAGATTTGTTTATAGTCTTGATAAGACAATATTATACTGATACTAATAATATGAACTCCGACAGGTTAACTATATTTATTTATTCAAGCTATATTTCGCTTTAATAAGTTTGTATGATTGTATTTATAATTAGTATTAGTTACCAAGTTTTACCAATATTCAATTATCATTTAAATCAATAACTGAAACTTCATGTCTTTCCTAATGGTAGTCCTAAAAAAGACTCATTAGTTTTATAGAGCTCCGAACAGGTTGAGTATATTTATATATTCAAGCTTTGTTCCGACTTTATTAAGTTTATATGATTATCTATAATGTTGTATGGTTTAACCAATTCAAAATTTATCATGTCTTCATATTCATGTATTTCTACACAAATGTCAAACCAAAACCTAACCTCGCCAGTCAGAAACAAGATGTTCAAGCTAATGTAGGTGTATTCCATTTTATAATTCAAAGAAGCAAATCTGCACTGACAAGAGATAGATCTCGAAACGCGTCTACAGATGGCTAATTACTTAATTTAAATAGAAAGAAATGATTTGCAATGATTATTAATTAAAAAGCAATGTTACTTCTCTAGCTCCGTTATTGCCATGCAAATGGATTGGGACTAGTAATAACATGCAAATCTCTGTTGTATAATTCAATATCATGTGTGCTATTACCCTGTGTGATGTGTATAATTCAATATCCTGTGTGACATTCAATATCCTGTGTTACATTCAAAATCCTGTGTGATTTATATATTCAAGCTATATTTAGCTTTAATAAGTTTCTATAATTTATACTTGATCATGCGAAATTAAACAAAATAGGTGAGGAATGAATGATTATTACCTGCAAAGCCGTTTGAACAAGACGTGGTAACTTTCTGTGCCATTTTTGATGCCCCTTAGTAATCCCATTGGCGAATCTCCCCGTAAGTTATCATCGAACGACATCGTGTTCAAATTCTTGACGGTTATCCAACGGAATATCGTTCGGGCTTTTTCTATATCCGATCCGCATCTTCCAACTAGTTGTCTTACTAAGTCCGTGAATGATTTTTGGTCTTCTTGAGCAACCTAATAAAATAATAATTTAAATTTACTACAGATAATTTCAATTTAACAATATTTTATTCTTTATTCCATTATTAAAATCTACCAAATCTCGGGCTCTTATGAACAAAATTTTGAAAATTTTTAAAAGTTTTGTTGCTGAAAAGTTGTAAAATGTAAAAAAGTGTCTGAAAAGTTATATAATGGCTCACTAATATGTCATATAATTAAAAGAAACAACTTTATATGATTGAATTTATTTTGAAAATAGTTTCAAGATAAATTTATTAAACTTACTGATATTGCAATTTGGTCAACGTTTGCGAATTCAATCGGGTCGCTGTAAATTTGGAATTTGGACAAAGCTGGCGGCGCAGGTTCAGGTGCATGACTCGGGTAGGGCGCTAATTCTTCAGTTGTGTCCTCTAAGTAAATAGATTCTGCCATCATGTACTCACTACGTTTTTCGTTAATCAGCTCCAACATTTCATGACTCTGCTTCTCGACTAGCGCCGCAGTTGCCGCTCTGAAATGACAAGTAAATAGTCAACATTCAGATTGATTTCTGTTTACATTTTCGCAAAAGTTTGATCAATATTTATATTATTTGTGTATTTGTACTATATACAAGATTAAACAGATGAAATTAAACAGATTCAAGCAGCACCATAAGGCAGATTACACAGTTCAACACAGTTCATAATACACAGTTCAACTTCAGACAAGATTATACAACACTCAAGATTAGACGAAGAAGATTAGAGGAAGTCCAGTCTCAACAGAGAAGACAGCATACAACAGGATGACTAGACAACAAATAAAACTAGGAGGAAGACGAGCAAACAATCTGGATAGATGTGACTAAATAGGCTAAACACAAAAGTTAAGGTAGGCAAGCACAAACGAATAGACAGATAAGTGTAAATATGTTGTATTAGATAGGCTAGTGTATTATGTATTATCATAGACAGACAATGAGTTTATTGGATACATATTGGACAAACGACGGTGTACAAACGCGAAGTATTATGAGGGAGCGTTTGTATGCCAGGGAAGTATTACGCACCTTTGGTGAAGATAGTTGCTACTAGAATTGCGATTATTTTATACGGTTAGTTTATTTAAATATTTAGTTATTATTATAAATGTATTTTGCTATAATATAGCGTAATAATTAATAAATAATGCAATCTTTATTGAGGTTTGAAATAGAACAGTGGTCTTCAAAAGTTTTTGATGCTTACCCCCTTCTTCTATGGGTACCGTGACCGTTCAACGATCTTTGGCGAGCATGATGGTCCATTATGTTGTTGATGATAATTTTGTCTGCAGCAGCCCGGAAAAGTTGCAGTTTTTTTTTGGCATGCTGTCTTGTTAAGAAAAATAAAAGATTGAAACGTCTCAGAAGTATCTGCCGTTCAAAGAGGTCGCGGAAGTGCTTCATCAACTGCAGACTCTTCATTTTCAGCCATGATATTCCTAGACTGCTTTGGTGTCTCCTGATCATTTAGGAAATATAACAAATCAAAATACCACATATGACTTGTAGGTTTCATCTCCTCCAGCCCCAGAACGATTCGTTTAACTAAATTTTGACAAATCTTTACGGTAAACACTTCTCAAAGAATTAGTTTTTTTTACAACAGTTTCTCTATTTGTGGTTGCATCAATTTCTTTGAATTTTCCCACTAAACTATCATAAGCCTGCCCCTTTTTATCCCTGTCACTATACTCCTTGGATTTGATACGCCAAATGAATGGGAAACGTTCTTATAATGCAATAAATTCTGCGAGAAAATCCCGATTACATTGCCGAAGGTCAGCCATTGTCGGTCAAGTTAATATATATATATATATATATATATATATATATATATATATATATATATATATATATATATATATATATATATATATATATTTATATATATATATATATATATATATATATATATATATATATATATATTTATATATATATATATATATATATATATATATATATATATTATTAAGTTGCTCTTTATAGAGATATAATATATTAATAATAATATATTAAATAAACACGTACAAATACACTGAGGAACAGAATGAATCGGAAAACGGAGCTACCGTCCACATTCGCCGACTTGTGCTCAGTGCTCAATGTTCTTTAGCTCAGTTATCGCTGCAACTATACCGCGCAGTTCTCAAAACTGCGCAGTTTTCCTGTCTACACGCAACGTTTTATCGGCAACGTGTTGAACTGCGCATACAAAAGGTTGTGCAAAACGGAGCGTCCGGCCTTTACATTGACGGTAATGTCGGTATCTTGAATAACGTTATCTTATCTTATTATCATATATTATGTTTCATCGATGTTAAGTTTTAATCTAAAGTGATTAAAAGTATCGGCTATTTGCCGATTTTATGCTCATTAGTATTTGGAGCTATTCTGCTCTAGCATCAGCGTATCATCCGCATATCTTGTTTTTTATGATTCTTTCGTTTATGTTTATTCCTACATTTACCACTTGGGTTGCTTCTTCGAATATTTTCTCAGAACATAGTTTGAAGAGTAATGGTGAAAGCATCGTTGCAACCTTCACGTACGCCTCTCTTTATTTCTATTCTTTTAGCTATTCGGTTAGCTCTTGTTCCCCACTGACAGAAGCCCATTTCTTGCCAATACAAGTTTCTTATTATACGAATGACTTTATCGTAGCTTTCAGTTGTTTTCAGAATTTCGAATAGTTTATCATGTCTTATCAAATGCGTTTTCAAAGTCTATTAAGGAGGCATACACGTTGCAGCTGACATCTCGGCATCGTTGGATTAGAACTTTAAACACCAAACAGCGCTTCACGTGTTCCTAGGAAATTTCGGAATTCGAACTGAGTGTCCAATCTCCTTCTCTACTTCTAGGTGTATTCCTCCTTAGATTACTCGAACCACTATTTTATAAAAAAACGGCTCATTAAACTGATTGTGCGTTAGTCATTGCCCTTCTTTGCCTTGCTTTTTTTAGGGATCGTGACATAAATTGATGCTAGTCTGCTGTAATACTCTTGTAGTCTGGTGGTACTCCTGTATTATATAAGGTATTAAAAAGTTTTGTCAAAATGTTTATGCTATTTTATCCCAAAAGTTTAAGGACCTCTGTGATTATACCATCGGGGCCTGGAGCTTTTCTGTTTTTTTTTGCTATTTTTAGCGCTTTAGCAACTTCGTCTCTTGTAATTCACAGCAATCAGTTAATCATGATTTTCACTTCTGATGTTCAAAAGTTCCAGAAAGTATTGTTTCAAAGTGTCAACCTTAGTCAGTGAATCTATTATTATGTGTCCATTACTGTCTTCCAAATTTTCAGTATTGCTGCTTCCCTTAATTCCGCAATCTTCTTTTTTCCTTCTTATGAAGATTGAATAAATCATACTTTTTGTCATAGTACTCCATTTCTTTGCATTTCTGGGCATGCCATTCTGCTTCGGCACTCCTTATCTTTCTTCTAATTTTGGCATGTACCCACGTTTGGCACCCTCGTTGGCAACCAACGTTTGGCACCCGCGTTGGCAACCAACGTTTAGCACCTGCGTTTGGCACCCGCGTTCATTAAGATTATTGTATTTTCTTCTACACTTCATCAGATCTAGGATCTCGTCCATCATCAATTTATGTTTCTTCTCATTTATTTGACTTTTGAAATGCCTTAAATCATTTGAAAATCCCCATTTTTTCTTTACTTTCCATCTGTCACGAATGTGAAACAATTGTTGCCACGATTAATTTAAACCGTGTAATATTATATAGTCCTAAGATAGGATATGACTCCTATCCTATTTCTCAGTTTAAGGCTTGTCGCACACTGGATCCGCTCCGCTCGGTTCACCTCAGTTCCGATCGGGTCCGCTCCTCTCGCCTCATTTTTCCACAATTTGCATCCGCTGAGCTCCGTCACTTTTCCACACACTCAATCCCCTCCCACCGAATTCTTTTTCTATTTATTAGTTTATGTATAGGGCTAAAAATGTGTTGCTATTCTGGTTGCATATATGCCTTAGCACTTGTATGAAAACGTTAGTGATGCGCCTGTATGAAACATCCGCCAACATCCGACTTCCGGACTAGTATTCTTGACAAACAGAGGAGACGGAGCGGAGCGGAGCGGAACGGAGCCGAGTTGAGCTGAGCGGACGCAGTATGTGCGTCTCCATTTAAATACAGGGGTTTTATATTTTGCTTGGCTGAAAGGCTAAGCTGAGCGGAGACGAGCGGATCCAGTGTGCCACAAACCTTAAGAAGAATGTTGCAATGAGAACTATTTAAACGCATACTTAATTAAATTTAGAAGTATTTTTATTATCATTCAAAAGACATTATTGAATTTATAACTTATCCAATGAGAAGGTTCAATTTGATGCATTTAAGGCATTTGTTAATATCAGTCTCGATTTTCGCCGCGTTCGGTAACATGAAGCCGATTTTTCTTTTTAGTTACCCTGATTGCTACAGCACTAAATCCACGTTCAGCTAAATAGGACGATGGACGGATAGGATGATGGACTAAATAAGGACGTTCCCCAAGCAGCAGTCGTGCCGCTTTATAAAATATAGTTGCGGTGCAGTGTTCCTTTGGGTGCCGCTTATCTGCGTAGAAGTTCTAAAATTCTTTCGTTGCGTCGTTTCTCCGATCCGACAACATGGCATTCTAACTATATTTTTATGTTGTTGACATGCGTAGCGTTTCGATATTTTGAAAAAAATTAAATATTGGATATTGCAAATAATGTATTAATGATGATCTCTCGATTGAAGAATGGTTGATTTGTTAAAAAAAAAAGACTAGTGATGCAATAGCTAAATCTCTCGCGGGTATGTCTGAGGCTAAAAAACAGTGTAACGTTGCCAAGTCGCCATCTCCCACTCTTCAAGTTACAGAAGTAAACATGAAAACCATCAAAAGTGCTTGGCTTTTAACAATATTATAACAAAATCAATACCGCTTGTTAATGTTATTTTTACAGAAAGATATTTGTTATATCTTCATTTACTGATTATCAGTTTATCAAAATAATTTCAAAAAAATTACTATTTTTATTTAATAAAACGTGTGTGAAAACATCAATCCGGGTCTGGTTTACATGTTAAACATGCAAATTTTAACCGTCAATATTTACAAATTTTCCAGCGCAAGGACTATTTAAACAAATTTTTACGGGTAAAGGGTACTTTTAACTATATGCATTCAAAATTACAGAAGAATATAAAGAAAACTAATTTTCTTGGGAACGTCCTTTAATTAAGACTACAGTATAATCTTGATAAACCGGCACGTCCAGTAATCCAACGCTCTGGGGGAAACACGTGTCTTTTCTTTACACGGGGCAGCGCGCCGGATATAAACCTCAAAACGAAACCGAAAAAATAAAGTCAAAAACATATCAATGTTCTTGGGAAAAGGTTTGGCCAACACGCCCTGCTTTTAACGACAAGCTAACTCCACTCTACAATTGTTTTACTATCTGTTCTAAGTTTGTACATATTCTTTGTATGTACACGTTTACCTATATAGATACATATTTTATTCTTTCTGAAATCCAATTTTACATGAAATGTATAAAATTGTTATTGTTTTGTTTTAATCCTGATTATCCGGATTTTTTTTATAATTCGGCTATTGTCTGTTCCAATATGAGCCGGATTATCACGATTATACTCTATATTATTTCAACTTGCTCATGCCTCCTCTGTGCCATCGAAACGCCCTTTTATTTTCTCTGGGTTACTCTACTGCCCCCTGAAAGTCTCCTGTATTGTGTTATGTACACTGAAATATATACTAACTGGAACGAGCGCTGCCTCTTGGCTTGTGCGAGCCGAGAGAGAGCATCAGAAGGTGTCTCTCGTATCGCTCTGTTTTCCTCTAGTACAGTCCAGAAGGAAAAGCACCTTAAGGAGACACACTGGTCCCACGTACGCAACGTATGGAATGCAACGTGGGAGAATTGGTGTGCACACTCGTCCCGCGTATGCAACGTAAATTTTGCATGAATTATTGAGTTTACTATTTTTAAATGAATATTTCCGAGCCACAAAAACATAAACTAAAGTTAAGAATAGAAGATATTGGGCTCATGAGATAAATAAACAAAGAGAAAAAGTTGGAGAATACCATACATTAATGCAGAAACTGGAATCTCAAGAAGAACGATTCTTTATGAACTTTCGCATGTCTAAAATACAGTTTCAGGAGAACGCTCAGAACCAAAAGTCTATTTGTTTATGACGTGCTACTCATAAATTCTAGAAACACACTGATCATACGCGTGGATATCGTACGAACATCCCCTCCACCTTCCCACACCGATCTGGACATCCCAGATCGAAGTTGCGTGTGATTGCGTTGTATACGAAAAGTGTGTTTCTATGGCATAGTATTTCATCTAAAATCAAGAGTCTAGATATCGTAATGCGTTGCATACGTTGCGACCACGTGGGACGTGGGACCTGAGTGTCTCTACCTTTACTCTCACTCGATCTCACTCTCTTCCTTGATACAACTCAATACAACTAGCTTTTCGCTCTGACTGTATCATATCCTCCTCACTCTCGACTATACTGTTGGATAGACAAGGATGAAGGGAGGTCCTTGGGACCTCTCTCTCGGTACGCACAAGCCAAGAGGCCAGCGCTCGTTACAGTCAGTATATATTTCAGTGGTTATGTATTTTCCCTCTCTCTCGTATATCCTTCTAAGTTCCATGCAAACCTAACCTTTTAATATTGCCATTTTTGATAATGGCTGATCGTATCACCAAGAGCCTGTGCTCCAAGGCACGTGCGCCTGGTCGGGCAGACGATCGCCTTACGGCGCCATATTTTTAAGGCGTCATATTATAAGCCCAAATACGATTTTATCAAATATTAAATAGCGTAAATTTGTTTATGGAATTTCGTATAAATAGTTTTGAGCAAATAATTTGCAGAGCTAAAGAAATAGCTAATGAAATGGAAATAAATGCATATTTTGAAAGTCTTTTAAAATTAGACGTAAAAACAAATTATTTATTTACGAAGGAACAGATAAACCAATAGAAAATCTGTCTAAAAAATGTGTGGAAAGTGGAAGTTTTTTAAATATTAATTTTTTAAAATAAATATTTCTTAAATATTTGTACTAATTCTGTTACACAATTGGAAAATCATAATAACATTTTTGAATTTTTATATGATATTCCATCATTAACGCAAAAAATTCAGACGAAATTCTTAAAAATAACGAATTACAAATTGTGCGAAATATATTAACAACAGGTATGACTAGGGATTGCAATCCGGTGTCATTTTCAATCTGACCGGATCAATGGAATTAAATCTAACATAAACTTTACTTAATCTACTGAGATCACAACCATTAAGTATTTGAGCATGCTAACAAGTCTTATTCTTATATTTATGACAGACATCATGATGAATCTGTCTAATGAAATATTTTTTGTGCGCCTATAACGCGGACCTATGTTTTAGAGCTCAACCTCATCTTCATTGATTCTTATTTTTAAAAATAGTAACAAAACGGCTTCAGATTTTCAAAATTTGTTTTTTTTTTGAGAAATTCATTAGGTTTTAAAAAAACTCCTCCAAATAGTCGCAAAGTAGATAAAATAGCGAGAGTCTATGAATATTAATTTTGTCAAATCTTAACGTCGTCTTCATTAATCTGTCGCTGCCTTATTTTTCAAAATATTAACAAAACGGTGACTTTGGAGTTATTTGTGGTTCTTATATTTCCAAAATTCCTTCAAATAGTTGCACAGTCAGGAAAATAGTGAATCAACAAATGTTAATTTTGTAAAATTTCAACCTCATCTTCATTGATCTGTCGCTGCTTTACTTCTCAAAATACTAACAAATAGGGATTGCAATCATCTAAAGTCAGTGTCTTTTTCAAGCCGGCCGCATCGATGGAATTAAATCTAACATAATAAACTTTACTTAATCTACTGAGATCACAACAAGTAGGTATTTGAGCATGCTAACAAGTCTTATTCTTATATTTATGACAAACATCATGATGAATCTGCCTAATGAAATATAATATCTATTTAAATGTCTATTTAGTTTAATCAACTTACTATAAATACCGTATTTGCCTAAGGCGAGCCCTAAAATTCAACTTACTTTTTGTGCGCCTATAACGCAGACCTATGTTTTAGAGGCAATTTTTTTTAAAGGTGCGCGTTATACACCAGCAAATACGGTAATTATTTTAAGTATACATTATTTATCACAAAATCAATTTTGGTTTTGATAAAACCATGTGGCGCCATGTGCACCACGCATTTAAAGTACCTACTCATGCGAATATCTTTCATCAGAACGGGTGTCATCAACGGAATCATTATAAGACAAAATATTCTTAGAATAGGCCAAAAAAATAACCCCTTGAATTTTTGTCATTTGTTTACAAAACACCCTGTATAGACAAAAGTTAAAATTTTGTATTTAAACTTAAGCTATTTTGTTGTCTTGACTAACTTTCGACTATTATCTGATGTAATTTTCTAGAAACAAGAACAATAATTGCTTGAATTTCACAAACATAAATTATTAACATTATTTTAAATTTTAGAAAAAAAAAATGTTTGCCCTAAAGTTTAAATTAACTTATTAATAAACTTACATATTTAGTTTTATTTAGTGAAATACTGAAATGTTTCGCAGTAAATTTTATATCTACAAATTATTCTACAAATTGTTACATTATCAAATCTGATAGAATTAGTAATTGAAAGATATTGAAAATTAAAATTAGCATCACCGGATCTGCTGACCGGGTCCGGTAAACGTTTATTTATGTCGGATCCGCCGGGTTACCGGATCCGGTTTTCCGGATCCGGGTTTTCCGGATTGCAATTCCTAGGTATGACACCGCTGGATGCAGAGAATTATATAGAAACAAATAATTTATCTATAAATATTCTTAATATTATTTTTTGCTTAAGAATATTACTCACTTTACCTATTATCGTTGCCAGTGGAGAACGTTCGTTCTCTAAATTAAAAATAGTTAAAAAAAATTTGCGATCTTCTATGGCCCAACAAAGATTAATAAATTTATCTGTATTAGCCACAGTACATGAGATAACAGAGACAATAAACTACGATGACATCATTAATAATTTTGCAAAGGAGAAAGCCAGAAGAGTAAATTTTAAATTTTTTTGTTATTGTTTTTGTGTTAGTTATATATTCTGTATCTATAAGTGTCTAAACCTACATTATTTTTTATAAATATTGTTATTAGAATTACATTTGTTTTTTATTTGTTAAGTAAATCAAATATATCATTGGTTAATTATTTTTTTTAATATGTGAGGCAGAGGGGCGCGGGGGCGGCGAATTACAATTTTACTTAATTACTTATTTACTTATGCTTATACTCTAATTATGGCCGTTATTTTACTTTCCATCGTGCACTACGCCAAAAATTGTGTCGGAGGAGCAATGAACGCCTCCAACAATGCGATATTTCCATATGTTTGCATGGAGATATACAGGTGTCCGGCCAGACCACATGTATCAAACCAAAGGTTAGCGGATTATGTGCCAAACGGAGGGTTAACCTAGGTTAGATTGGAAGGGTTTAACCTAGGTTAGAAACATATACGCGCGCCAGCGAGTGACTACAATCTACAACCACCGCGAGTAACTGTTTGGGAGTATTTGTGGCCCAAATTGGATGTAATTGATGTGGATGACATTTTTTTTCAACAAGACGGTGCAACCTGCCGCACAGCAACAATGGTGTTACTGCAAACCAAGTTTCCAGGCCGTTTCATTTCTCGATTTGGCGATCAACATTTGTTGACGATCAATCACCAAGTTCGTGCAATCTAACACCGATGGACTTTTTTCCTTGGGGCTATGTGAAGGAAAAGGTTATGCGAATAAGACAGAAACAGTTGAACATCTTAAAGAGGAAATACGGCGCGTTATTGGTGAAATACAGCCACATTTATGCGAAAACATTATTCAAAATTTCAATAAAAGGATAACCCTGTGCCAGAGGTTTCGCGGTGACCATTTGCCTGATGTATTTCGCGTTTAATCGGAACTATTTATCTTTATGTTGAAATAAATAAATATTTGCTTAATTCAAAAAAATTAATGTGGTTTTCTCCAAAATTAAATCCGGCGTTTTTTTGAGACGCACTTTACTAGACTAAATGAGGCGATGAGAGCAAAAGTGGCCTAACCCACAAAAACATGAAAATACCAATAAATGTAGATTTTGCATCCCCAAGAGTTGGAATGCAAAATCTACATTTACTGCTATTTTTATGTTTTTGTGGGTTAGGCCACTTTTGCCCTAATCGCTTCAAAGATAGACAAGACTGGAAAGGCAAGATTGGACAGATAAGACTGGATAGACAAGACTAGACAAACAAGAGTAGACAGACAAGAGTGAATCGAGAAGAGTGGATAGACAAGAGTGGACAGGCAAGAGTGGACAAACAAGAGTGGACAGACAAGAGTAGACAGACAAGAGTAGACAGACAACAGTGGACAGACAACAGTGGACAAACAACAGTGGATCGACAACAGTGGATAAGCAAAACGGGACAGACAAAACTGGACAGACAAGACTAAAGTGGATCGAGAGAAACACTCACTAAACCCCCCATTCCACCTTGGCTTTTAGTATGCGCCACCCCGGTATCCCAAATCTTGCATTCATTCAAGGTGGGCAGCCCGGACGGTTAGTGAAAACCGCCCTAGTGGTCGTCTGCCCGCCCAGGATTCGAACCCGGGTCTCCCACATTGAAAGGTGGGTATGTTATCAACTACATTACCGATGAGGACTGCACAGACAAGACTAGGCAGACAAGACTAGGCAGACAAGACTAGCGTATTCGCCTTAGGCGGCATATTTTGACGCGCCGGCCCTGAGTATCATCCGTACCCCCTAACACAGAAGAAATTTATAGAGCTACTGTTTATTTTTGACATACTGTCAAAAGATGGATAATTTAAAATGTAAATCAACTAAAGAACTCTTGAAATATTTCGAGCACATTGGTTATTCTCCAAATCAACAATTCTGAATTGAATGCATCAAGATTACATTATTATTAAACCAATTTTCAAAATTGTTTTGGAAAGCTTAATTTTATATATGTTGAATATTAATGATGTATATGAATGAATATTAATGATGATGATGATTATATAATGTTTTGAAAAATCTAAAATTGGGGTTTCAAGTAAAATATGCCAAGTTAAAAAAAACAGCAGTTAGATGGATAACTGCTGGTTGTTGTTACTGTAGTTATAAACACTCACTCTTGATACGCTACTAATATTATTAAATTAGATAGACTAAACTGAGAAGAGTGTATATATGGTTCTTAACAAGTGCTTCGCCAAACGCGATTCGGCCGTTTCTTGCGTGGCCCAAATTTAATTGTCGGCGCGACGAAAGTAAACATGGACATTGTGACAGGGTGATAAACGGAAATAGCAAAGACGCAACTTAAATAAACCTTTTCATTATAAAAGATACAGTGTTCAGTTCCAAAATGAAGAAAGAATAGGTTTTTTGGCTAGAGGCCTGCGAATGATTTCACTGCAGTTATTCCAGATCCTTCTCACAGTCAAGAAGCATATATGAGTGACCAAATGGTGTCATATGTCGCAATGGTACGGAAAGGCATCAAGTGATATCGGAAATTAACCCTACATTTGCTCTTGGGAACAACTATAGTAAATGCTCACATCGTCTACTAGAAGCCATAAACCAAAAAATAGAAGTAAGAAAATTTCAGGAATTTCACCGCATTGTTGTTATCAGAAGATAATGCTGCCAACAATAATATGAATAAAGCAAGGAAAGTAATACGTCATTTAGTGATTCGCAAGAATCGCCTGAACAAGCCTATGAGAAGGATGTGGGCCCTATGTTGCTAGAAGAGGGCCCTATGTTACTTAATAGGGAATCAATCGAGCGCCAAAAAAGTTACGAAAAGTGTCAAAAACCTATATTTATATTTCTGTGCTTATTTCTTATTTTAGATTAAATTACTTTTAAAAATCCAATTCAAAATCTTATATAACTTGAACTTAAACAAAGAAGAGTGTCACCCATATTTGGGTGACGTGGCCCCAACGGAAGTACACCCGTCACCCGTCAGATATGAGTGACGCGGCGACGGATGTGTTAATAAATATTGTACCTTTCGTGTTCCAACATTTTCCTTGTCAAAGATTCTTTCTTTTTATCTCGTCGCAACGTCATGTGTTTTTCCAAGTCGTCTTTTTCTTGCTGGTGTCGAAGGGTCAGAACATTTTGGTCGTCCCTTTTCCTCTTCATTTGTATTTCCCGATCGAATCTGCTCCGCAACCGTTGCAACTCTTTTTCCCATTCATCCTGAAACGAATTGAATAATAATAGAGGCAAAAGTATCAATTTACTAGAAAAGAAAGAAAAATAAATAATATGAATATTAGAAATCGCTCGTTTGAATTCTTTGGTGAATGCTCAATGTAATACTTTTTTCACAGGCTACTTACTTGCAATCTAATTAGATTTAGTTCCACTCTAAAAACTGTACAACATTGGATTCGGGTCAAGGACATTTAAATGGGTTAGATTTATTTCTTACCTGGATTTCGTCTTTCATTCGCTCTTCTTCTTCTTCTCGGTTTCTTTTGAACTTCCTGTACAAGTCGTCTTCTTCCTTTCTATGTTTCATTTCCAACTTCCTTTGCTCATCTCTATCCTAATTACATAAATTATATTTAACATACAAGTATTATAAATAAATTGAAAAACAGAAAATATATTATAACAAGCCTAGACATACAAGACTAGACAGACAAGGTTACAAGATAAGATCAGACATGCAAGAGTAAACAGACAAAACTAGACAGATAAGACTAGACAGACAAGACTTAACAGACAAGGCTAGACAGACAAGACTACACAGACAAGACTAGACAGACAAGACTACACAGACAAGACTAGACAGACAAGACGAGACAGACAAGACTAGACAGACAAGACTAGACAGACAGGACTAGACAGACAAGTCTAGACAGACAGACAGAAGGCTACCCGTTATCTTCCTCTATCTGAATTCATTTAATATTTGCTTCCACCAGGCACTATTGAAAGCTTTCCTCACATCGAACTGAACCGAACCTAACCTAACCTAATATTATACGATCGATTTATGCCTTATCTTGTTTCGAATCGCATTATCTGTCTAAATTATCTGCGTTCGACTGTTTTGATTTTTTTTAAATATTGAAATGTTGCACATTTAATTTTTCCTTCGGATGCTTTTTAAATTTGATATTTGCAAATATCAAAAACGTCAAATAAATTGATCTATTAACATATAGATTATTCTAAATATTATTTGCTTTGAAATCCGTTGAATTCTTTTTAATTTGCAAATATTCTTGCATCCCTTTTGGTAAATATTGTTTTGAAACTAACATCTTTATATTTACGAAATGTCATTGAAATGCGCATAAGACAATGTTACATCAATTAAATTGATGGCTATTATAAAATAAACGTGCGTTATGACATTTACACTGTATTTACTAATACAATCATGATAATAATATTATTAATAATATAAAATATTGTTGTTAATTAATATATTGCGATATAATATTGCGTTGCCTTTCTAGTTTATCTAATCTAGTCTGGTTTAGCCCTTTCGTAATATCTCTTGCGTGTCTAGCTTTATTAAACTGTTCTTTTGAACTTGTTCCTTGTTACCAACGAATGTGTAAGAACATGCTTATAATTTAAAGAAAATAGAATGTGTATACATTCTAAGAAAAATTTCGTTTCATCAGATTGTAGGAAATTTAAAATATTGTTGACATTATAGAAATTATTTTAATAACCGTAAATAATGATCGTAAAATAGAACAACAATAAGTAATTTATATATTGTTAATAACACGTTGGAAAAACAGATGTTTTTTGAAGTATTATTATTTTATAGCTTTCTGAGTACACTTATACAATAAATTAAAAAAGAGAAAATCTTGGTTAAAATTTTCAGTTCTAAAAGATTTTTTTCTTACATAATATCTGTGATACAATTTTAGTAATTAACGCATCAATTATGGTGCAATATAGTTTCGTCTGTTTTTACACAATTATTTCTATTGCGGAATTTGAAAATATGTAAAATAGTTCTAGAATATAATTTGAGTAATTTACAATTTTCTCTATAGTAAATGTGCAATTTCGAATTATATTTATAAATAAACGAAAAATAGTTATTTATTATAGGTACACGCAGATAAAATTGGCAGCGAGAAAGGATTTAAATTCGCAAGTTAAACCTTAATTTTATCCGCGTGTGTAATAACAAAGTTTCATTCAATTTTGCTTTTGATTTAACGAATTTTGATTAACGAATGAATTTAAGTTAAATTCAAAGAAAAATTCCATTTTCTGTGTTAGTTTTTTTTACGAGAAGCATGTCCGGCCATGATTCTGTTATCATGACAACGATAAAATTGTTGATACGTACGTCAAAATATTGCTTAACCCTTTAAACTTTGAGTTTAACCCTCCATTAGGCGCGCCTGTTTCTGAAACGCCGATAGTCGCACTGGACCCAGCAGACCCATAGGGATTTCTCTCATTACTTTTCGCCGTTTTGAAGAAATTAAAAACCCTTTAGGATTTTTTTTTATTATTTCATCAATCAAAAAAAGCGTTTCACAAAATCAAAAATCATTCCGAATTACTTGATGTTTTGAGCGCATTTTCATCATTTAAGCAATTTTTGGCAGATTGTTTTTGCATGGTTATTTAGGCATAAAAATTTATCACATTTTTCGCAGCTGTATTTTGTTTTCGAATCTTTTTTTGTGTTTGTGTAACAAACCTCGCACCTCTTTCTCTTTCTGTTATTATCTGGGTTTTGCTCTATATTACAAACTTTTTCTTCACTGTCCACAGGTTTATATTTGTCTAGCTTTGCCCTTATATCTCTTGGCAAATTATTTATTAGAGGTCTCCTTCGTAGTTGTTCTAAAATTAATCCCATTAACATTTTTTTAATAAATTTCCTTCTAGTGGAAAATTCATTTTGATTCCCCAAGAAAATTATTCTTCCATTGATGCCAGTAATCTTCTGGTAGTTCTAGCACAATTATATGTGCTACACAATTTGTCTACAACATCAACCCCGGATTTGTTATCATTGTAGAAGAGCCATTTCAGCCATGTCAGAACCATTTCAGGTTTTTTCTTGATATCGTCAGATACTTCAATTTCCGAAACGTGAAGACTTGAAAGCAGAACGACGGCTTTTTTTTTTTTTGGTGCATAAGATACGATAGTTTTAATTTTTGAGAAACCAAATATACTGCTATATTGCTTACGATTTTTTACAGAAACGAAATCTGAAGGAAGTTCTCTCTTATTTTTGCTTATAGTCCCTACATAAAACAATTTCTTTTTTTCCAATTCTTGCACCAATTTGAGACTTGTAAACCAATTATCTGCTGTTATATTTCTACCTGATCCTTGAATTGGTTCGATCAACCTAATAACAATGTCCTTTGATGTATTACTTTGATGATATGGTCCCTCTGGTTGCTGCCCGCAGTAAATTTCCATATTACTTACATAATATAGTTTAGAGTCGCACATACAGAATATCTTGATACCGTATTTACTAGGCTTGGAGGGTATATATTGCCTAAACCTGCATCGTTCACGAAATCCAGGTAATTGTTCATCTATGGTGACGTTTTGACCAAGAGAGTAATGTTTCTTACAGTTTTGAAGAAACAACGTAAATATTTCGCGAACTGCCGCCAACTTATAGAATCTTTTTCGCTCTTCTCTTGTTACATGATCATCAAACCGAAGAGATCGCACGATAAATCGAAAACGTTTTTCTGACATTGTCATTCTAAAAATGTCGATTCCAAAACCATCCATTGCCCAAAAGTCTTTGCAAATTACGATGTCCAACACGAAAAACTCCTGCCAAATACAATAAATGCTTTTATTTCTACCACGTCTACAAGTCTGCAATCTCTTTCGCGGCTAAAATTTCGCTTTATTCTGTTTATGTATTTGTTTGTGTTTTCAACGATAATGTCTAAAATATGATCCGTAATAAAAAGTTGCCAACTCTCAACCTCGCTTTTGGCGTCTCTAGCTTCATGTATTACGCCGGGTAATTTAGTCAAAATATTATTTCTTGATTGTCTTGAGGTCTTTATTGTGTTCTTTCCAAAGGTGTCTTCCGCCATTTTATTTCATCTTTTGCAAGAAAATATTCTTTGTCATTTGTCGTCTCATTTTCACTATAAATGGCTTCCTCTTCGACTACATGATCGGTGTCGGAATCTACCGACCTTGTTTCAACGTTACCTTCTGTGTCGCTGTCATCAGTTTCTTCAATATTGTCGTCAACAGGAAAAACTCCCACATCCTCGTCTTCAAAAATTAGACGCTGTAATTCCTCCACATCTTCTGCATTGTCTAAATTATACCTTTTGTTCTCCATAGTCATTTATTTCCGCGGTATTTGCAAAAATAATATTCTAAAAATAATGAAATAAAATAATAAATAAGTAAGTAATAAACATTAATATATGTTACATGTTATTACATATGTTACATAATATATGTAAACATACTTGGTCGCTATGGGTCCAAGAGGTCCAAACCGGTAGCAGGAATCGAATGAAATAAATTTAAATAAACTAGGTTAACCCAAACACGCTGTCACTGCACGAGAATAACGACAATGAACAAGAGATAGATCACATGGTAGCTTATACTCATAACGCCCTCTGCACCATAATTATTGAAACTTAAAAACTCTATGGGTCTGACAGACACACGAGCGCCCACTCGAGGGTTAATTAATTTTAATTCTATAAATCACAAATGGATACATCCGAAAAAATATTGTTATAAGGTGACGCAATTGCGGAAAAATTGCTACCGCAGAAATCAAGCGATATATACAAAAAATGTATGTAATGTAAAAATGTAGTGTAAAGTTTTGTGATTTTTGTGATTATTTGATCAAAAAAGAATGTCAACGAAGTCAACATTTAGGGCTATGTTTACGGAAATCGTAAGTGAATTAAGGCAGAGACACACTGGTACCACGTACGCAACGCATGCGATGCAACTTGGGAGAATTGGTACACTCGTTTATATTAGCACACTCGTCCCGCGTATGCAACGCATATTTTGCATCAGACGCTGTTGTAATTTCTCAGAAGGTGCACTAGTGCGTCCATAAGTCATGTTTACTGATTCTGTTAGCGAGTTTGAGGACGATTTATTATGATATTTCCGCGCCACAAAAATAAAAACTAAAGTTAAGAATAGAAGATATTGAGTTCATGAGATAAATAAACAAAGAGAAAAAGTTGGATAATACCATACATTAATGCAGACACTGGAATCTGATGAAGAACGATTCTTTATGTACTTTCGCATGTCTAAAATACAATTTGAGGAGAACGCTTGAATCATAGGTCTATTTGTTTATGACGTGCTACGCATAAGTTCTAGAAACACACTTATCACACGCGTGGATAGCGTACGAACATCCCCTCCACCTTCCCACGCCTATCTGGACATCCCAGATCGACGTTGCGTGTGAGGCGTGTGACTGCTTAGCATACGAAAAGTCTGTTTCTATAGCATAGTTTTTCATCTAAAATCAAGAGTCCTGATAGCGTAAAGGTCGATTCCCATATGCGCGACACTCAGCTACGCAATGTCGTGCGACATCGCCTGTCAAATAATGATTACATTGTTTTAAATGGACACGTCGCGTAGCCATAGTGAGAACGTGCCCATTTAAAACAATGTAATCATTATTTGACAGGCGATGTCGCGTGACGTCGTAGCTGAGTGTCACGTATATGAGAATCGGCCTTAATACGTTGCATACTTTGCGTACGTGGGACCAGTGTGTTTCTACCTTTATTTTGATGTGTTGCCATGGATACTTTTATTTAATTTCTAATCAAATTTTTGGACTAAAGAAACTCCACAAAGCAGAAAATTTTATAGATACACCAATTAGACCTGTTTCGTTCATTAATTCACCAACACACAAAATTAGCAAATACATGATAGATTTCTTAAAAAATAATCTTAATATTAAATGCAAATACACAGTAAAGAACACCATTGAACTAATAGACAAACTTAAGGATTTGTCTGTACCAACAGAAGCATTTATGTTCACATTAGATGTTACTAATTTATACACAAATATAGACGTAAATGGAATATTGGAAATAATGGAAGGAGAAATTAACAGATAGCTCATTAAATAATGTAGAAGTAGAGGACGCTTATAAATTACAGGAAATTTGCACAAAACAAAATTTCTTTAAATTCAACAAGACATACATACAAATTGAAGGCCTAACAATGGGTCGTCCACTCTCATCAATTTTGCGGATATATATATATATATATATATATATATATATATATATATATATATATATATATATATATATATATATATATAATCATTATAACAAAAAATCAATATCTCTTAATGCAAAATTACACTACAAAACAGTCGTTCTTCCTGAAGCACTTTATGCCGCAGAAACAACATTAATTCATGGTCACTCAAAAATCAAAGAAATAGAGAAACAAGAACGTAAAATTCTCCGAAAAATGTTTGGGCCGGTGAATAAAGAGGGAATATGGATTAAGAGACCATCGTCAGAAATATATAAAACCGTAGAACCTATCACTGACACTTTCAGAAAGAGACGAGCTAAATTTTTTGGTCACATATACAGAATGGACCAGAACAGAATTACGAAACAAATTTTCAAAATTACCTTCAACAGTAAAAATAGGTCCAAATGGATACAGGAAACTGAAGAAGACCTCAAGCAGCTAAACATCACGATACACGACATGAATGATCGTGTTAAATTTAGAAACACCATAATGCACCATAAATTTGATAAAGAACTGCTCCCAAAGATACCAGGAAAAAAGTGGACGGACGAACGGAAGAAAGAACATAGTGCACGAATGAAGAGGATTTGGGAAGAACGTCGCCGCATGACTGAGTTGAGATGATTTTTGTTCAAGTTTACACGCTCTCTTTAAAGGGAATTTACGATAGTAATAATATGGACAATTATAAAGATATATGGATAATTTAGAAAGGCATATCTTAGAAAATAATCAATATAAACACCATTGAGTCCACTACAATAGGTATGTTGATGATACATGTATTTGAAATCTGGTCTGCACAGAAGAAGAATTTGAGAACTTCATTGAATACATTAATAAAATAGACAAAAAAATAATTTCACAGCAAAGAAACAAAATAATGATGGGATTATTATTTTCCTAGGCCTCAAAATTCAAGTAATAAAAAATAAAGTGGATTTCAACATTTTTAGAAAAGCATCATATACAGGCATCACGATAAACAACGCATCAAACCACCCAGGAATACATAAAGTAGCTGCCTACAAGAGTTTCGTACATAGAGCTACCAAAATACCAATGAAATGTGAAAAAGTATCTGAAGAATTGAACACTATCAAACAAATAGCTAATAGAAATGGTTTCAAAGAAGAACTTGTTCAAAAAATTGTCAACAATATCAATTAAAAGAAAAGAAGAGAAGAGACATACATGAAAGAGAACACAATTGGTAAAAAAATATTTAATAATAAAGACAAAATAGAACAAAATGAGAGGAAAGGAGTATACAAACTTGAATGTGGAGGCTGCATCGGCGAATATCTTGGACGTACTATTTGAAATTTCAAGGTGAGGCTAAAAGAACATATATCAGAAATTGGCAGCTTAAACCCAAATTCTCAATTTACAAGACACATCAACGAAACACAACACTCCTTTGAATCTGCAAAAGTTATGAAAATCTTAAATGTTTGCTTCATGTTTTGGAAAACAGATCCTACCTTGAGAAATTGGAAATAGTAAGATCAAGACGGAAGGTTAATAAAACATGTCTAAATTCACAATCAGATGCTAGATTGAGGACGATGTTTGAAATATTCTATGATAGAATTGACGATGATTTGATTGACAATACTGACAAAACATGACCACCTAAATAAATTAATAAAGTATTTACAAAAACAACAAAGAAGTTGACTTGAAAGTTTTTTTTTTAAACAAATTGAAAGTTTTAGTTTTTACTTTCAAATATTAAAAGTTCTTATTGTACCCTGATGATGGCTAATTTTTAATATAAATGAAGAGCCGAAACTAGTTGGAAATAATACTAATTATTTGTTTTCTTGAAGAACATCAAGTAAAAAATAACAAAACAAAATTTTTATTTCTCTAGTGGTTTTATTGTCTACAGTTTTATTGATCCGTATCCAAGGAATTAAACATTACTTTATAAGGCAAAATTGATTAAAAGTTAATCGATAGTAGAGCTGCAGCGTATAAAGCGTGGTATGCAAACAAAACTGAAGAGAAATTTAAGACATACAAAGAGGTACGTAGGCAGCTAAGATCCTCTGGCAAGTATCATCAACAAGTATCAGCAGAAATTCAGAACATTGACACGAAATTTAAGAGGAACAACACTAGAACCTACTAAAGGACCTTTAAAACGCAAATAAATGGATATCAACCGTCCAGAATGGGATTTCGAAAAAAAGATGGAAAACTGGCTATAAATAAGAATGAAAATTGTGAGATATTAGCCACATATTTCGAGAAACTGTTGAATTTAAAAGAACCAAAAAATAAATGGTCAAGAGAAGCCCCCAAGCATAGTTGGGCAAAAATTAATTGTGAAAACAATTATCAACTAACAATTAAATTGCCAGATTTAATTGCAACTAACAACTAAAATAATTAATTGTAATTGCAAGATAACACAATTAACAATTAATTAATTGTTAATTGTAAAATTTAGCAATTACAATTAATCAATTGTTAATTGATTGATGCACGTTTACAATTACAGTTAACAATTAATAAATGTCGGTTAGAAGATATGTTTATTATACTCCAATGAATCACTTACCACAATGCGTAACTGAAATAGTTATTTACATTAGAGTGCGGAAAGTCTGATTTCTTAGTTTCCCATTAGCTGGAGCACCCTCCACCTCCACTTCCGGTCATCCACCCCCGCCCCCACTCCAGGTTCCCACCCCACTTCCGGTTTCCACCGCCACTTCTGGTTCCAAAAATTCACCCACTTCCGGTTCCCACTTCCAGTTCCGGAACCGGAAGTGTGAGTGGGAACAGGATGTTGGCGTACTAAATGGAAATGGGGTGGGAACCGGAAGTGGCAGTGATAACAGGAAATGGGGGGGTGGAAACCGGAAGTGGGGTGGAAACCGGAAGTTTGGGAGTTGTGGAGCCGGAAGTGGAGGTGGAGGGTTCTGAACGACCATCTTTCCCTACTGTTTAAGTTTTTACATTCATCAAATGGTTTTAATTGTTACAATAAACAATTGATGATTAAGTTAATTGTAACTAATAATTAAAATTTTATTTGCAATTAAATTAATTGTAAACCGCAATTAATGAATTTAATTGCAATTGATTTCAATTGCATCTCCCAATTAAACACTTTATTGAATTAAATCAATTGCAATTAATTTAGTTGCAATTGAAATTATAATTGTTTCATTCGACAATTAAAAAATTAATTGAATTAAGCCCAAACTGCCCCCAAGCAACAGATTGAAAATTCAATCCCAGCAGGTAAAGAAGAAGTTCCCGTCCCGAAGAGGAAAACTCAAATGGGGAAGACTTGGGGAAGAAATGTGGTGGAGAAATCATAATCCAAATTTTAAAGCAAGAAATGGAAAAGATATGGGAAACTGAAGTTATCCCTTGAAGATTGGAAAAATGATATCATCCACCCATTACACAATTGTTAGATTGAAGATGATAGAACAGATCCTAACTACCGAGGCATTTCCATAGCTCCTGTAACATACAAGGCACTGTCTAAAGCGCTACAGAAGAGACTCGTGAAGCAAGTGGATCACTAACTTGGTGAATATCAAGCAGGATTTAGGAAAGGAAGATTATGTGTTGAACAAATCTGGAGACTGAAGTGAATAACGGAAAATTATATGTCAAAAGAGCTCGTAGTAGATTTTGAGTAGACTTCAAGAAAGCTTATAATTTTTTTGACAGGGAAGTGCTGTTTAACACACTGGTGGAATTTGGCGTCGCCAAAATAAGAGAAATTATTTACCTGACGCTAACATGAACACATTCCAACGTAAAGTACCTCGGAGAGACCTCCAAAGAGTTTGAAATTAAAACAGGAGTCAGACAAGGTGATGAACTGGCACCAGTTCTATTCAACTGTTTGTTGGAGAGAATTAACCGGGAATAGGAGAAAGATCTGGACAGGAAAGGACTACTTAATCCAGTATACATTGGAAGATCAAAGAATGGCGTCAAGATCAACTGCCTTGCTTTGGCCGATGACCTCGCGCTCCTTTGTAGAAATACTGACAAAGCTATAGGACATCTGAATATACTAACTAATCAAGCAGAAAAAGCAGAACTACAGATTTCCTTTGAAAAAAACGAAGTATATGACAAACACTAAAAAAGACCCCCGTCACCTGAAGACCGAGCATGGTAAGATAGAAAGAGTTGTCAGCTTTGTATACCTGGGTGAAATCGTGCAATTGAAAACCAGTGAAAGAGAAGCTAACAACACCAAATGGGAGAAGATGGCAGCGGCTTTTCGCAGAACATACGCTTTAAACAAGAAGAAAGCCATCTAGAAAGGAGCTAAACTGAGACACAATACAGTAATTAAAACGGAATGCCTGTATTATATTGAATGCCTCCAAATGACAGGGAAAGCAGGACTCAGAGAAGCTGAGAAATTTGAAAGGAAGATCCTTCGTAAGATAATGGGTCCAAAGATCGCGGATGGACAGTATAGGTTAAGAGGAGGGGAAGAACTTTACCAAGACAATGAAATACTGATTGGGTCCATGAGAAAACGGAGACTCAAATTCTATGGGCATTTATTTGGAATGGATGAGAAGAGACTAGCAAAAAGATTTTTGTATTTTGGATTTTGAATACTTGACAGTAGACTTAAAGTGTGTGACAAATGGTTCAAAAAGGTGAGAAAGGAAACAGGTTGGACTGAATTCGGAAGACATCTCAAACCAACCAAAGTTTAGGTGAGTTATAGACAAGTTTAAGGGATTTCATGACGAACCAAAAATGAACAGTGTATGGACAGAAGAAAGAAGACAGGCTGCCAGAGAAAGATTTTTGGCTGCAAGGAAGGCTTCCACAAACATACAATTGTTGCCAAACCTGGTTTCTAATGGCCCTAATTCTAATGGCCCTAATTCTAATTTCAAATTATCATAAAATTCCGGATTATCAGGATTAAATCAAAACAATAACAATTTTACATTTTTTTATGTACAATTGTATGAATTATAATAATAAAAGTGAATTATTATTTTTTTTTATATTTGAGTTTCCTTATAAAGGTAGACTTCCGAGCATAGCGGCTCTGGCGTCAATAACGCAGCGACATAGCGATAGTATTATGGCACTATAGAAACGTATGAGGCGCCATTCGAGCGCAGCTACACCGATGCGCTCAGCGTCAGTGCGTCAGTGTCCCTGAGCTTGAATTGTGCCTTATACGTTTCCATAGTGCATAATACTATCGCTATGTCGCCGCGTCAGTATCGCTGCGTTAGTGATGCCAGAGCCGCTTTGCTCGGAAGTCTACCTTAAAGGGTAACAAATTAATAGTATCCTGCAATTATCAAAAAACGAAATAAGTTTGACAACAAATTTTTTGTTGGACATTGTAGAGTAAAATAAATGCTTAATCCTAAATCAACGATTAATACTTAAAAAAAAGATTAAATGACCTCAGCTTTGATGCATGACTGAGGTCGATTCAACTATGAACGCATTGCACGTTGGCACATTTCTGGCGAAATCACACCACAATAGCTTGTCGAATGTTTTAAGTCCAGAGTTTCAGGTTTTTTTTTCAAGCACTACGGCTAAAGCGCCGCGGTTTTTAATCGCGTGATTTTGTGACTTTTTGTGATCGCGTGATTTTGTGAAGTAAGCTAATACAAGCGTCAAGGCCTCACTTGCGTATTTTTCCCGCGACTGATTTTTCCCATAGCGTACTGTGTGTTTCTCGAGTGGTTTCGAGGTTATAGCGGTTACCGCTCGCGGGAAAAAACCGTAGCCCGGCCTCGGCCTTAGATTTAACATAACGTAATGATCACTTCACATCATGTCGCGTCGCGTTTCATTAAGTACATCGTAAACCCGCCATAAAGTAGGCTACCAATGTTGGCCCCTTTTAGAGTACCTTTTAGTTCCCCGTACTTTTCCATTGGGAGACATTGGGGACATTTCCATTGGGAGAAAAAAACTAAGCTTTTTATGTGATTATGTAGCTTTTTTAATGATTAAATTGATTAACAGCTTTTAATTCTGCAACAGCTTTAAATTTAACTTTACAAAACAATACTTAATATACAATATACTTAATAGCTTTAAAAAACATAACTTTTTATTCCAAAATCATTTTAATTAAAAAATATGTTAATATATAATTTCATTAATTAACAATTTGATTATTAATAATGTCATTTAATAAATAAATCATTTTCTCCATAAAATACAAGTTATTGTTGTAAAATTAATGAAATGTTAAGTATACCACCATAACATTTTCAATAAGAAAGTATTACATTAGCAATTTGAAATTGCAAAAATGTACAATTTAAAAATGTGTAATCACAAAAATGTGTAATTTTCTACTTAAGACAACATTTAATTGTATATAAAAAATTTGCAAAAATATACACGGGTGTTATACGAGTGGAAATAATAATTTAATTAACAAAAAATATTCAAAAATTATCTCAAAGTCTCAAATGGAAGATTGATTGAATACAATAAAAGTGTTAAAAAATACTGTATATATTAAAACAATTATTTAGTCAGATTAACTGATAAAAATATAGTACAGTACAATCTTGACAATTCGACACATATGGGACCAGACAACCGCCGGATTATCAAATAATTCCAGATTATCAGGATTAAAGCGAAACAATAACAATTTTAGATATTTTATGTACAATTGTATTATTATCAGAAAGAATAAAATATGTATATATATATATACATATATGTTGTATTTGAGGTTTTCGCGGATAGATACCTGTGTTGTATTGTTTTCTCGGGGATTCCGCGTTGATGCTGAGGGTTGGCTCTGAAAAGAACCGGATTCTCGACGTTTCGGCGAACTAACATTCGCCATTCTCAAGAGATATATGCGTCCGTACGGGTCAACCGTTCGACGCATACTGAGAGCTCGTTCGTGCGATGCGACTACTTATAGCTGTCTGGCTTCGGGTCATGCGCGTTGTGTGCGATGCTTCGGTTCGGTTGTTTGTTTGTTTTGTTGGTCTTACATGAGTCTGGGGTGTCTGGGATTGCATTTTGAGGGTGGATATGATCGGTCGCCATGCTGGGGGCAGTCTCAAGGAATCGTCTCTCGTGTTCACGCAGTAGTCTCGTTTTTCTATCTCTATGGCTTCTCTGTATACTCGTGACATTTCGTGGCTAATCTGTGCAACAGTCCTTGAATTTCTAAAGTCCATCCAGTGACCAGTGTTTGTGTGTTGGACAAGTGCCGATGAAACTTTGTCTCTGTGTCTGATTGAAACTACATGTTCTTGAATCCTAGCAGATATTTTTCTATTGGTACGTCCAATGTAGGTCCGTTCACATGTTCCGCAAGGTATTTCGTAAATTCCATGGGATTCTAACGGGATGGTGTCTTTAACGCTGCGTAGCATGGAGGATATTTTCTGATTAGGTTTGAAAATGGTGTCGATGTTGTGTCTTTTAAGTATTCTGGCGATTTTGTCAGTTGATCCATGAACATATGGTAGGTATGCTGTGCTAACGGGTTTCTGGCGTTCTTCAGTTCTTTGGCTACTGTTCTCTGTACGACGGAAAGCTCTGGATATTAAGCTGTTTGGATATCCATTTGAAGAAAGAGCTTCTCGTAAGTTCCTCAATTCTTTCGGTAAGTTAAGCTGGTCGGCTAGTCTTTTGGATCGGGTGGTAAGAGTGTTGACTACAGATGCTAGATACTGTTGTTGACTACAGATACATATATATATATATATATATATATATATATATATATATGTATATATATATATATATATATATATATATATATAGGTAAACATGAACATACAATAGTATATTGTGCTACTAGGGCGGTAAGTTTTCAATTGCCCACGAGAGCGAAATTGGGCTCGAGAGGGCAATTGATAATACCGCACGATCTTACAAGCTTTTTCAATTGTCTCCGGTGGTGTAATGTGGTGTGGTATCACCATTGAATTTACACTCATTTTAAAACATTTTCTTTAATTTTTATTTTTATTTTGTAATGAAAAAAAATGTCTATCACTTCACGTCACTTTTTTCATATTGAGGTTTTGATTGTGTTTATTTTATTTATTCAATTGGTTTTCTAAATGCGATTTTTATTGAATATTTGCGTTCAGGTTATGGGGTAATAATTGAATTAACAAACCGCCATTTGTCACACTAAAAAACAGGCGCCAAGATAGTACTTATCCCACATGAGTAATAAAAAAAATATGTACAATCTTAGAACAGATAGTATTAAATAAAAATAACAGATAAAATATTATAACAAAATAATTTTGCTTTTTGTTTCTTTGCATTAAACATTTTATAAACACATCATCACTTGCGGTGGAATTTTCTTCAGCTCATGTCGTACAAACATTGCGTGTGTTAACCGCGTCACCGTTTGTTACAGTTCACCGAGTTCAAACATTCAAGTCATCGTTAGCTTCATCGTCATCCGTGGAACAATTTAGGCTGAGGATTTCTTCGTCAGAAAAGATATGAAAATTTCCCTCGCTTGTGTCTTGCAGCCTAACATTCATTTCACATTTGTTGGAAAGCTGTTGTAAAAATTCCAAAGACAATTGTAGAATGGAGTTAGCTTGGTCAGAATCGTCAATTAAGTTTAAAGCAGGGTGTGTTGCCCAGACCTTTTTCCTAGGTGTTGCTTTTGACTTTATTTTAGCGGTGCCTAGGTTTATATCCGGCGAGTGGCAGCGAAAGAAAAGACACATGTTTCCCCAGAGCGCCGGATTACTGAACGTGCCGGATTAACCGACCGCCGGATTGTAAAGATTGAACTGTATCTTGAATGACTTGATATATTTAAAGTCCAAACACATCAACAAATTTTTGGTCTAAACTTTTAAAAGATTTCTTTCCTTAACTTGTAGTAAGCAAGTGAATTGTGAATGTGGTGATAATGTAAATATCGTAACATTCATCATTGTAAATCCGTATCTATACTGTTCGTGTTTTTCACATTTACCAAAACATAAAGGTGGGAGATGTAAAATAGGACAATAGGACATTTTCCTAATATAGATAATTTTGTTATGGAGGAAATCAAATTTAGCGATATATTTAACTTCAAATTAAACCTTTTCAATTTCAAACTAAACTTTTTTAAATTAAATTCAAATTAAACTTTTATTAAATTTAGTTAAATATTAATTAATATAGAAACAAGAATATTTTAATATTAATTAATATTCATCATTATCCAAGAGAGTCAGCAAGTTAGAACTAGCCTATCGGCTGACTAAGAACACTTACAATAAGAAATGCCTGTCACGCAACCTGAAACTTAAGCACTACACATCAGTCTTACGACCAGAAGCCCTATATGCCATGGAGTGTCTTTCTTTGAACCGAAGGGGTCTAATAGAGAAATTGGAAATCAGAGAGAGGAGAATCCTAAGGAAGATCGTAGGCCCGGTAAAGGAAGATGGGGAATTTCGAAGACGGAATAACTCTGAGCTCTACGAACATATTCTGATGCTCTCTGACTGTGCAAGGAAAAGAAGGGTAGCTTTCTATGGCCACATTGCAAGATTTCCTCCAAACCGACTAACCAACCTTCTGTTCACTTTCTGGCAAAACAAGAAGCTTCGTACCACTTGATTGACAGAAACCGAGAAGGATATTAAAGAATTGGGAATAACAGATCTCAAAAACAGACAGTCTGTGAGACGCACCCTGAAGGAAGTCCGTGGATTTCAGGAAAATCCTCGAAGGAAAGGTACCCCCTGGACAGAAGAGAGAAAGGAGTTACACCGGCAGAAGATGCGACAATACTGGGCAAAGGTAAAAGCCCAACAGTTAAACAAGCGTGGTCCAAAATAGGCGTATTCGAAAGAAGAAGAATAGAAACAACAAATTAATTATCAAAAATTATAAAGAAAACAATTATGAAAAATTTTAAAAATAAAGTATCGGTTCTGCTGCTACAGCCAATGGTAATTTCATCGACAATATTTATTACAATCAGCAGAAGTAACAGTGGCCACGGATTCCTCAATAATATTAAACAAATTTAGATTCTTTTCTGTTCCGACAGCAAATTTCTTCCAGCTAATTTAACTTTTGAAAAAACTTTTTGCAGATTTTTGCAGATGAATTACCTTAGTCGTGAAAGAAAACGTAGAGGAAATTATTCTTAAACAAGTTTAGACAAAAAAGATATTTTTATAAAATGTTATGAAGAAGGTAAAACAATTGCGGAGTCAGCAGAAATAGCAGGTATTAATAAAATCATCGCTAAATCTATAATTAGACGTTATATGAAGAATGGATATGAGATGGTTAGACGAAATCGTGGTGGAAAAAGGAATAGTAAATTATCTGATGAGATTTCAAATTATGTAGAGCAAATTATTGAAGAAAATCCATCGATTACTTAAAAAAAAATTTAAATTGAAGATTTTTGAAAATAAAAACGTCAACTTGACCACAATTTCTGTATCTAATACATTAAAAGCTTTAAAAATATCATTGAAAACTTTTGCAATTAGTCTGAACCGTATAAACTCTACGTCAACAATTAAACAACGCAAAAATAATGCAATTTTATTTTCACAAAATGCTCCAAAAACACGGGAGAATATAATTTTCATTGATGAATACGGTTTCAATTACCATCTCCGGCGAAATAAAGCTCTATCAAAGATAAATACTCTCCAGCCCATGTAATAGTTCCAACAGTAAGAGGCAGAAATGTTTCACTCATTGCAGCCATGAATTTACATGGCATTATTCATGAATTTATATGGTATTATTCATGAATTTACATGGTATTATTAATTTTGAAATAATTTCTAATTCAACAGTAAATTCAAACACTTTTATTACATTTCTTGATGGTTTATTTAATAAAATGGCTGAAAGTAACATCGTAGAAGCTTGGCTGGTTCTGGACAACGACAAAATCCATAAAACTCAGGAAGTTCGTGATAAAATAAATGGAATAAGCCATAGACTATTTTTTCTTCCAGCAAATTTACCCATGTTAAATCCCTTAGAAAAAGTTTTTTCAAAAGTTAAATTAACTGCAAGAAATTTGCTGGCGGAACCAGAAAATAATCTAAATTTGGTTAATATTATTGAGGAATCAGTGGCCACTGTTACTTCTGCTGATTGCTATAAACATTATGTAGATATGTCGATGAAATTATCATTGGCTGAGGCAGGTCAACCGTTACCGAAAAATTATTTGTATAATTTTTCATAATTGTTTTCATTATAATTTTTAATAATTAATTTGTTTTTTCTATATTAATTAATATTTAACTAGATTTAATAAAAGATAATTTGAATTTAAAAAAGTTTAATCTAAATTTAAAAAAGGTTAATTTGAATTTAAAAAGGCTTAATTTGAATTTAAAAAGGTTTAATTTGAATTTAAAAAGGTTTAATTTGAATTTAAAAAGGTTTAATTTGAAATTGAAAAGGTTTAATTTGAAGTTAAAAACCTATAATTAGAAATAATATTTTATTTCAAACTTCCACACTTTGATTAAATGTAATTCATATTTTTTTTTAAAACTAGGAATTTTTATAAATACGTTAATTTGAGGGAAAACGACTGATAATGACTATCATCTCCTTCCTAATGTACCATCGAAAACTTGTTCTAAAAAGTTCATGGTCGCTATGCAAAAAATACTCATCAATAATTTTGCCAAGAAAAAATATTATTTGTAAAATTATGCCGTCACCTCGCAAAACTGTGTATGGAGCTGTGGCCGCTCCAGAAATAATTTAGGCCACCGTACGCCACTGATCTATTGCAAAACATAAAGTATTACTCCCCTATAAGTTTTATTTATTTATTAAATTATATTGCTGTGTAATAATCATAATTTATCATATTTCTTGGTACTTACGTATTAACGCCACCACCGCTATATATTGGATCTAGAGTTCGCGCTGCCGCGCGTATGTTGTCTTGATTTATCTGTCCGCCTCGCGGCGGACAACCTAATGTAACTGGGGTTAAAAAAGTATTTTGAGTTTTAAAAATGTTTTAATTTTAAATAAAATGTTTTATTTCATGATTTATCAAAAAAAATTAGGTGTAGTTTAGCGGCATTTAAAAATGTAGCGGTGATGGCGTTAATACGTAGGTTTTAAAAACCTATTTCTTTAAACATAATCTAGAAGGAATACGAACAATAAACAATAATGTATTGAAATAATTAAGATATTAGATCGACAAAAATTGAAACAAATATTTAATATAATGTAACATAATATAATACAACATCGATGGCCAATTGTTATATTTGTATTTATTTATAGCAATAAAGATGTTTTATTATTATTATTATAATACAAAATAATATAAAGTTGCAAATAATTGAGAAAGGCCTATGTGTAAGAATGGCTAAAGAATGAAAAGAACATAATATTAGATTTAAAATTACGTAACAAAAAAAAAATCAATCATTACACAAAAACTCCTGGTTGCAGATTTTTAGATTTCGGTGATGACCGCCATAGATCTATTGTACCTTACCCTCTTCCTCTAATCGTTGGTATACGTACCAATTTAGGGCGCTTCCTCTAGTCCCGATTCCTTTATGAATTTAAGGATTTGGGTGGGATTCAAGAAATGCAACTCCTCTGCGTTGAAGTAGTTTGCTCTAAGGTACATTTGTCTCTTGCGGGGCAGTGCTCCGCAGTCTTTGAGCAGGTGTATGGGGTTTTCTCTGTTGAGACAAAGAATCTGCATCTGCCATCTTCCTCCAAGGACCTCGAGGTGTTTTCTAAGTGTACAGTCTCCCCCATGGTGTTCATACTCACACTGCAAAAAGGTTCCAGACCTATAAAAGGATCACTGGATCCCTTGTTTGCTAGGTGATCGACATCCTCGTTGCCATCTATACCTGTGTGTTCTGGTAACCAGTATAGCGTTACTTTATTTTCTCTGGCTAGCTTGTTTAGCTTTCCCACACAGTTGCATACCAGTTTGGATCTGATGGTATATGAGCTAATGACCTTGATGGCTGCTTGGCTAACTAACAGGATAGCAATTCGTTTTATACGATACTTAATGTCGAGGCTAAATTGTGTACATCTTTCGAGTGCATGTACCTCTGCTTGGAAGATACTTGGGTAGATTCCCATGAATTCAAGTAATTGGTTCGAGGTTCAAACACTCCTGCACCAGTACCTTCCTTTGTCTTCAAACCATCCGTATATTACATGATAGTACTTTTGCTCTATGTGGTACGCTGAGGATTCGTCGCTCCAATCGGCTTTGCTACTACACATTGCTGTGTTATTGCCTACTCCTTCCTTGCTGTACCTCACAATCGTCGTTCTGGTGGCCCCCCTCCACGACAAGGTGCAACGGAGGGTACAACCTCACCAGTTTTCCCTGCCAGATTTCTACACCCCATTAGAGCGCGTTTGGCTTTTGCTGCCACTTCTTCAGCGTATCTGTTGCATAGAAGATTCCTATCTAGTGTTATACCTAGATACCTTATCTCTTGTGTGAATGCTACTGCCCTCCTATCTAACAGTATGGGATGCAGGCAGTTTAGTCTTCTCTTTCTAGTAAATGGTATCACCGCGGTTTTGCTCGGGTTGAGTTTCAGTCCCACTGTTTGACACCACCTATTAGTTATTTTGAGACCTCTCTGTACGATTTCAGAGCGTTCCCTCAAACTTCCATCTGGTCCATCTATGATGACTATGATTATATTTGATATCACTATTCTAATATTTTTTTCTAAATATTCTGTTGATAGCCATGATCTATATTAGATTGTAATTTGTTTGTGAGTAGTATAAGATGATCAATGCTCGTTGATATAATGATAATGATGTAAATTCACAAAGTTATGTCGTTGCAAATGGAATCAAAATGTTTAAAGACGTGTTGAATCTGACCTCATGTCAATTAATTCCTAATAATTTTCAAGGACTGGGACTAAATTGTGAATAGTAAGAAAAAATTGCATTCTTCTAAGGGTGGGTTAGCTTATGTTAGACGTAAAAATGTGCGTTCTTCTGAGGGTGGGTATATACCTGAGGCGAGGTAAAGCGAGGCCGAACGAAAAAGCGTACGTGGACCTGCAGTTGAGGCGCGGCAGTGTTGGGCATAATTCAATTAATTTTTCAATTATAGAATCAAACAATTAAAATTTTAATTGCAAATAAATCAATTGCAATTAATTTAATTCAATTAAGTGTTTAATTGTGAGATGCAATTGAAATCAATTGCAATTAAATCCATTAATTGTGGTTTACAATTAATTTAATTGCAATTAAAATTTTAATTGTTAGTTACAATTAACTTAATCATCGTCAAACGTCGAAACTCGAGTCGTGATATGTGTAGAAATTTATATAACTGTGAATAATAAGTTTTATAATATTTTTACATAATATAAGTGTGGTAAAAAAAAAAGTGAATTTTTCAATTCAATGTTAATCATCAATTGTTTATTATAACAATTAAAACTATTTGATGAATGTAAAAACTTAAACAGTAGGGAAAGATGGTCGTTCTGAACCCTCCACCACTTCCGGCCCACTACGCCCCCACTTCCGGTGTCCACCCCACTTCCGGTACTCACCCCACGTCCGGTACCCACCCCCACTTCCTGTTCCCACCCCATTTCCATTTTCTACGCCAACTTTCGGTTCCCACCCTAACTTCCGGTGCACACCCTCACTTCCGGTTCCCACCCTTACTTCCTGTTTCCACCCTCACTTCCGGTTCCCACCCTCATTTCCGGTTCCCACCCTCACTTCCGGTTCCGGAACCGGAAGTGAGGGTGGGTATATTTCCATTTCCTACGCCAACTTCCGGTTCCCACCCTCACTTCCGGTTCACACCCTCACTTCCGGTTCCCACTCTCACTTCCGGTTCCCACCCTCATTTCCGGTCCCCACCCTCATTTCCGGTTCCGGAAGTGGCTGAATTTTTGGAACCAGAAGTGGGGGAGGGAACCGGAAGTGGGGTGGGAACTCGGAGGTGGATGTCCGGAAGTGGAGTAGGAGGTGGATAACCAAACGAGCGGTCGCGTTGTAAAAATCAAACTTGCCGCACTCTAATGTAAATAACTATTCCAGTTAGGCATTGTGACAAGTGATACAATGGAGTAGGTATAATAAATATATGTTCTAACCGACATTTATTAATTGTTAATTGTAATTGTAAAAATGCATCAAACAATTAACAATTGATTAATTGTAATTGCAAAATTTTACAATTAACAATTAATTAATTGTTAATTGTGTTATCTTGCAATTACAATTAATTATTTTAATTGTTAGTTGCAATTAAATCTGGCAATTTAATTGTTAGTTGTTAATTGTTTTCACATTAATTTAATTAATTTAAGAACACCGTATATACGGACCGTGTTGACCGAACACCGTATATACGGACCGTGTTGACCAAACACCGCATATACGGTGTTTGGTCAACACGCGAGCCACTTTGCCGCGCCTCAGCTACAGGTCCACGTACGCATTTTCGTTCGGCCTCGCTTTACCTCATGTATATACCCACCCTTAGAAGAACGCAAATTTTGAACAGATATACCCTACAATCTTTATAATCCGACACATATGCGATCAGACAGCCGCCGGATTATATAAAAAAAATGGATTATCGCGAATGTAACTAAAAAACAACAATTTTTTACATATTTTATGTACAATCGCATTTCAGAAAGAATAATATATGTATATATAGGTAAATGGGGGGCACGGAAGGAGCCTCCACGCGGCGCCCCCTGGTAACACTGTCTCACCAGACAGTGGCTAATCCTTCCACCACCAGAAACCACCGGACACGAAAAAAAAATTAGGTAAATGTATACATAACAAAATATATACATTCTAAGAACACATATTATTAAATAAAAATGAGTGAACAAATATTTTACAAAATAATCATAAATTGTTTTTTGTATCTTTGTCTTAAACATTTTATCAAAAACGCACTCTTGCAACATTTTTACCACTAATACATCATAACTTGCGATGGCATTTTCTTATGCCCATTTCGTAGAAACATTGAAACACGTTGAATGCGTCACCGTTGATTACAGTTCGCCAAGTTTAAACATTCAACTCATCGTTAGCTTCGTTGCGCGTCGTCATCCGTGTCAAACAAATTTGGCTGAGGATCTCTTCGTCAGAAAGGGACTGAACATTTTCCTCGCTTGTGTCTTGAAGCCAATCTTTTGTGTCATCGTTTCAAGATACCATCCATTTCACATTTGTTGGAAAGCTCTTGTAAAAATTCAGAAGACAATTGTATAGTGTAGTTAGCTTGGCCAGAATCGTCAATCAGGTTTTTAGAGTTATAAGCAGGGTATGTTGGCCAGACACTGGGTGATCGCTTTTCTCTTTATTCAAGCTGTGTGCGAGATTAAAATCCACGTCTTTCTGTGTTTTTTTTTTCAAAAAATGAATGATTCAATAAGTTTGAGATTCAAAGTAGAGATTTTTTTAAAGTAATTTTTATTTGCTTTTAACCGCAGGAGCGTTATCCAGAAGAAACAAAGCTTTAACATGTTAGTTGTGAACTTTTGATAAAACTTTTACCGCCAAAATAAAACCTTGCTTGAACCATTTTTTGCATCTCGGGCAACCCATCCTTTGGCTTGATTTTTTATATGTAACTGGTAAGTAAGTTAGGTTTTTAAAATCCCTCGGATGCTTGGCTTTTCCTACAACCAATAAGGAAGCTTTGTGTGTGTCCGTGGAATTTGCAAGGCATGTGTCAATATATCCTTTGACATTTTTCTCCTGGGGCACTTCGGAATAATGTACGAAGGTCTTCAGCGGAAGCATCCTTAAGAATAAACCATTTTTATTTGCTTTGTAAACTTGTTCTGGCAAGAGATTTCATTCTTGGATTTTTAATTTCAATTTCCCCTGAAAAGGATTAACTGCCGAAACATCACTTGATAATTTTTCTCCTTGCTTTCTCCGGTTTCTCAAGTTTGACGAAATTTCTCTTTTATCAATTTGTACATTGTACACTTAACTACATACACTAGATACACCCGATATATGTAAACCCGATATATGTAAAAAGCCTCCTCGGCGGAGTAGTTGACAGCATTCCCGCCTTTCAATACGGGAGACCCGGGTTCGAATCCTGGTCGGGGAGACAATAACTAGGGCGGTTTTCACTAACCGTCCGGGCTGCCCACCCTGAATGAATGCAAACTATGCGATACCGGGGCGGCGCATACTAATGGCCAAGGTGGAATAGGGAGTTTAGTGAGAGCTTCCCCGAACCACTTTTATAAAATAGATACACCCGATAAACGACAAACCAACAACAGAACAAGAGTACGAACAAAATGACTAAATATATACGAGGGTAGATTGAAAAGTTTCCGGAATGTGCCTGACTTGCTTCACAAGATTGCCTTGTAAACAAAAACTGAACGACGAACCTGTCTGAAAATTAGACAGCTTTCCTAAAATAGGTTGGCCTTGACAACCATCATAACATTCCATTATCCATAACATCATAACATGTCCATTCCGGAAACTTTTCATTCAACCCTCGTAATGAGGGGAGGAAGGAAAGAGCAAGAGGGATCCTGTTTCTTTATATCAGGCGCGGGGCGGCGGCAAGAAAAGACACGTGTTTCTCCAAAGCGCCGAATTACTGAACGTACCGGACTAAGAAACCTTCAGATTATCAACATTGCACTTTACTACGAAACCGAACGAGGTATCTGTTCATTACACGTTCGGCCTTGCCTTGCCTTGCTCGCGTAAGGTGTGTACCCACCCGTCATGTTCTCTATCTATTTTTAAATTAGGAATATATTTCTCAATGAAAAATTGTTTGAGATGATGTAAAATCTTATTTAATCTGTAAATAATGCAATGTTATCTTCTTCAATAAAATCGTGGAAATAAATTTCAAAAAACAAATTTGTTTTCCTTGCATAAAACTTAGAACTTACGGAAAGTTGAAAAGCTTGAAAGTTCAAATTTAAGAATTCAATTCATTAACTTCACAAAAAAACTGCAATTTAAGAATTTTTTTAAACAATTACATGTGATATCACTCTTATTCATATATGAAACTATCATAATTTAAGCCAATTTATAGAATATTTTTAGAATTCTTTTATATTAGAAACTTCTAATAAACATAAGCTCACTACATTAACAATAAGTAAAAACCCATAAATTCCCTCCCATAAAAACAAGTTTTCTATACGGATATTAATTGAATGTATATTCATATACATATACTCTGAAATGTTTTCACCATCAATGTAAAAAGCAGTAGATTTTTCCATTCTAAACATTTTCCGACAAAAATATATTTAACTAAATTATATAAAATGAGTATATTGCCTTGTCTAATTGTAGAAAGATTTATGTAAAATAGCTTAATACAGCTAGAAATTGCTAGAAATGCTGCTGATCTTTAATAATAAAATAAAATATTTTTTTTAAGTAACCCCCGACACAAAAAACCTTTAAAAAGTAAAAAAATAAAATTTCTCTCTTGCCTTTTAACTTCATTAAAAGTACCTATCAGTATTATTTTGATGATGAGCGTCGCAGGCTCGGGGGCCGGTATGTGAAGGTCGCTTAAAACTAAACGATTGGATATTGTTGTTTTGTTACTCAGTACACTGCTTATACAGAATAGATCCTTATATAATCCATACTTTATCATTATCAATCTTCATTATATTTCTTTCTATTCTGGTTTTATTATCTAATTTACTCAGCAGTCCCCTGAGGCGGCGACACTCATCAACAAAATATTAAGGTACTTAACAAAATATTAAGGTAAATAAGGAATTTTAATGAAGTTAAAAGGGCAAGAGAGATATTTTATTTCTTTAAATTTTTAACGATTTTTTCTTTTCTTTAATAATTTGTTTCTTCTTCCTCTTTCGAATAGGCCTACTTTGGACCGCGCTTGTTCAACTGTTGGGCTTTGATCTTTGCCAGGTATTGTCGCATCTTCTGCCGGTGCAACTCCTTTTTCTCTTCCGTCCAGGGGGTACCTTTCCTTCGGGGTTTTTCCTGAAATCCACGGACTTCCTTCAAGGTGCATCTCACAGACTGTCTGTTTTGGAGATCTATTATTCCCAGTTTTTTAATATCCCCCTAGGTTTCTGTCAACCAAGTGGTACGAACCTTCTTGTTTTGCCAGAAAGTGAACAGACGGTTGGTTAGTCGGTTTGGAGACAATCTTGCAACGTGGCCATAGAAAGCTCCCCTTCTTTTTCTTGCACAGTCAGAGAGCATCTCAATATGTTCGTAGAGCTCATAGTTATGCCGCCTTCAGAATTCCCCATCTTCCTTTAACGTGCCCAGGATCTTACTGAGGATTTTCCGATTTCTCTCTAATTTTCAATTTCTCAACCACACCTCTTCGGTTCTAGGAAAGACACTCCATGGCATACAGGGCTTCTGGAAGAAAAACTGATGTGTAGTGCTTAAATTTCAGGTTTCGTGACAGGTATTTCTTGTTGTAAGTGTTCTTCGTCAGTCGATAGGCTAGTTCTAACTTGTTGACTCTCTTGAAAAATGATGCTCTTTCTGATAAGTTGGGTTCAATCCATCCGCCGAGATACTTTTCTAGTCATCTTGATGTTTCCCTGCTCTAGTAACATCTCTCTGTTTGCTTCTCCGATATTGGTGAAGAATTCTGTTTTCTCCAGCGATACTTGAAGACCCACTTTGGCAGCCTGTCTTCTGAGGCACTTTACCTGCATTGTTGCCATCTCAAGAGAATCAGCAAACAGTGCCATGTCATCTGCAAAGGCCAGGCAATCTACAACCAGTCCATTGTTTTTACGTCCCAGGTAGATATCACTCTGAGCACCCAAATTGATCATTTCCTTGCAAAATTCTCTCATAACCTTTTCAAGGACACAGTTGAAGAGAAGTGGGGAAAGTCCATTTCCTTGTCTCACTCCAGTTTTTATTTCGAAGCTTTCTGAAATCTCGCCTCTAAATTTAACCTTGGAATGGGTGTTGGTCAAAGTTTCTAGGATGAGTCTGCGGGTTTTGTTGTCTAGCCCTAATTCCTGGGGGATTAAACGCGTTTTAAGCGTTTCTCTATCAATGGAATCGTAGGCCTTTCTAAAATCAACAAAGGTGACGACCACCTTGCGGTTTCTCATGTTGGAGGATGCAAGTACAGTTTTAAGATTGAGGATCTGTGTGAAGTACTGAGCCAAAAGATGGCAGTTGTCCTTGTCGTTATAAGCCAGTGTGTCTTGTGAGTCTCTGAAGTGGAGGCTTGGCGGAGCGTATTTTCTGAGTGTCCGTTTGAGTTATTCTTAGCAAAGCTCTCTTCGATTTGGGTTAGTTGGTTTTCTGTGAAGGTTCGTTTGGTTCCTCAAATTATCTTGGCTGTAACCTTTCTTTGTTCCAAAAATTTATGCCAACTTTCCTTGGTCTTTTTAGAATTCCACTTCACCCAGGCTGTTTGTCTTTGGGCTGTTGCATTGTCACAGTCTTCAGTCCACCACGGATGCAGGGCGAGATCATTGGCCGCCTTGACAAGAGGCTGCTTCAGTTGGTCCCAGCTATTTAGATCTGTATTGTTCAGTCTCTGACTTACTTCTTGACTGTTCTTGAGTCGCTCTACGTCAAATCTTACCATTCTAGAGGTTCTGTGTAATCTAGTGTTTTTGGGCTGGAGTCTTATTTTGATCTTTGAGAGGTAGTGGCCTGAGTCCAGATTAGCGCTTCTTAGTACCTTCACGTTTTGTATTTCCTTCTGAGATTTTCGTGAAATGGCCACATGATCTATCTGGAATTCACCCAGGTTGGTATTAGGTGAAATCCAAGTCTTCTGCTTCCTTGGCAAGTGTTTGAATGCTGTAGACTTCATGAGCAACCCAAAAGTCCTACACCGATCCACCAATCGTTCCAATCTTGGTTGTTTCCACCAATCTTGGTTGTTTCGCTTATGCGCCGGATAATTGCCCACTATGTTTCTGTATTTTATCTCTGTTTATAATCAATAATTTGTTTGTAAATACGTGATTAATGTTAGCTCTTTGAAATTTCATTCTCAAAAAAGCGATTGGTGGACATTGTTTACAAAAAAAGGTTTTGTCAAGTGGGAAATGATCTGATGATCATCAAATGCCTGAACAGATCTTCATAAACTATAGCTAAGAGCTCTAAAGGAGTATATAACATTTTTTAATTGCTGATGGTAAATCAAGAACTTAGTCAATGGTATGATTTTTGTAATTAATAACGTAATATGAAAAGAAATTTTAAATAATCGAATGTAATTAATGTTTATTTTATCAAATTTTAATTATATTTAGCTTAAGGAATGTTAAGTAGAATGGAATGTTTCTACAATCATCCAATAAAAATTTAATTTAATAGCTGAATATTAAATTTAATGTAGTAAATAAAACCAGGAAAAGAAATTTAAACATACATATAAGAAATTATTTGTAAGGCAAGATTTAATTTGAGTAAACAGTAATTGGTAAAATAAAGCATGTGCGTTCATAATAGAAAGTTTTACATTAATTCGTAAAAACTATGCTAGTTTCCATTTATGGATACAGATGCGAGGATGCAAGAAAAACTCTATTATCGTTGTCGCATTGCGAGAAAGGAGTTTTGCTGACCACGTGGTTTCTGGAACTTTCACGTCACATTGCATAAAAAATAACTTAAGAATTTAAAAAGAAAATTTTTTTTAAATATAATTTTCATATCCAGTGTGTCCGCGGATTGAGGTACCCAATAGGACAAAAATGTTAAAATTTTCATTTTACGACCATAAGTTATTCTTTATAAAATGTTCTGCTTGTCGAGAAAATGAATGGACCATAAGAAAATTTTATATCAAATGTACAAGGTGTTAATAAATTACGAAAGTTTTAAAATGCTTCAAGGCATAAGTTACATTATTTATTATTTTTTACCAAATTTTTATAAACCAAAGTTGTTTATAATCTAACGTAGACTCCGAATACAAGATTTTGAAAATTAATCATAGATTTTGAAATAAAAATTCGAATTTTTAATAATTATTCTACATAGCTACCAACCTCGACACACTTTACCGCTAACTAAAAACCTACCAACTCGACACACTTTTCCGCTAACTTAATAAATCCACCCTATACTTTACGAATGGTTCGGGGCAGATTTAGATCATGGATTGCTTCTTCTATGCGTTGTTTTAATTTTTCGCTATCATGTGGAAGACACCCCACAAAAATAAATCTAATAATGAAAGCTCAGGCAACCTAGCTTGGTAACGCTTTGGGTCTTGCGAAACCGTCTTGGGTCTTGGGATTGCCTCAGTAACCCCTTCAGAGTATACAAAGGAGTTCGTCAGGGGTGCATTCTTTCACCTATTTTATTCAATCTCTACGGAGAATATATAATCCGCAAAGCAACGCACAACTGGGATGGAGGAATATATATATAAGAGGCAGCAAAATATCAAATTTACGGTACGCAGATGATACAACATTACTAGGAAGAGATCAAGAACCTGCTCCAGAAGGTGAAAGAAATCAGCGGAGAGGTTGGCCTTGAAATGAATAAAACAAAAACCAAAATAATGATCCCAAGACCGATCCCAAGAAAGACTGCAAAGCCCAACGCATATTGATGGAATCGAGGTAGTACAGGAGTTCGTGTATTTGGGCTCACAAATTTCAAGAACTGGCAGCTGTGAAAAGGAAATAAGGGGAAGAATGCTATGGGCAAAACCGCCATTGCCAAACTTTCACGTATTTGGAAGGATCACAGCATTCCTAAAGGAACCAAGATGGCAGTCGTAAAGACACTTATATTTCCTATAGTCACATACGCTGCGGAATCCTGGACACTAAAAATGGCTGACAGAAGACGATGCGTTTGAAATGTACACCTGGAGACGCATGCTCAGGATATCATGGACGGAAAAACGTACTAATGGATCAATTCTACGAGAACTTAACATCGTCAATCGACTGAGCAAGACTATCCAAAAGTCCATCCTAAGATATTTCGGTCACATAATGCGAAGAAAGGATAACTCACTTGAGAAATTGATAGTCCGAGGAAAGATAGAGGGTAAGAGACTACGAGAAAGATCACCATCGCGCTATGTGGATCAAATATCCAAAGCCGTAGGCGTAACTGTGCACGATTGCGCAAAAGCTGCTGTAAACAGGGAAGAATGGAGACAACAAGAACAACAAATATGATCCCTAGGTCATACCATTGCCACGATGCTCGGAGACGAGCGATACGATTATGAAGATACCATCCCAATGCTATCCGCCGGAGGTCCAGAACTAGTGACACTGTTGCTAGTAGTAGTTGTACATAATGAGATCCTCCCACGGTGTCAGAGACCGACGTGACCACAAGACAAGACCGCCATTCTTGTTATTTTGTCATCTTTAAACGCGAGGTTAGTTTTGCGTGATTTTATTTTGAATTATATAATGAAAATGTAGAGTTATTGCTTTCTTTAGCCATATGGTCCTACAAAATGATCAGCGACAATGCAGATCGAATGATGTCGTATGGCGATCATTCGGATCTAGACGAATCAGAACTGGTTGAACCGGACAATCAAGAATAACTTGAAAATAAACAAGAAGAATAGCAGGAAGAAGACAGTAACAGCACCTCATTATCATTCATCGGGAAAGACAAAGTTACGCGTTGGCGGAAGCCAACGGAACACGGCTACAAAGTCTGCAAAGATTTAGACTCTTACTTAGTGGTTTAAGATTTAATAGCAAAGGGACTCGATCAATTCGAATGACAACAGATAAATTGGCACCTATACATGCTATTTTTGACCAATTCGTTGTTAATTGTTAGAGCCGCTACCCTTCATTTAGAGTATGTAACCGTGGACGAGATGCTTGCAGGATTTCACAGAAAGTACAGCTTTCCTCAATATATTTCTTTCAAACCAAAGAAATACGGGATAAAATTTCTAGCATTATGTGTTGCAAAATTGTTTTATACAAGCAAGCTCGAAGTTTATGTCGGAACACAACCAGAAGACCCTACAGAGTTTTAAATAGACATTTGTTGTTCTTTGATTTTGTGAACAAATTTTTGGATCAAGTCCTAATATTACGATGGACAATTGGTTTACATCCCTACCTCTTCTGTGGAAATTTTTCTTTGATCATAAGTTTACAGTACTTGGAACTGTAATATGAAACAAAAAAAAGTTGCCTCCGGAATTTTCTCAACCAACTGTTCGACCAGAACATTCCAGCATGTTCGCTTTTTCGAAAGAGTGTACTCTTGTCTCTTACATTCCCAAAAAAAGAAGAATGTTCTGCTATTTTATAGTATGCACTTTGATGATGAAATCGATGCAGAAACAGGAGATGCGAAAAAACCAGTGACGATTACATCTTACAACTACACTAAAGGCGGTGTAGATGTTGTTGATAAATTGTCTGCCAGCTACGACTGTTCTAGAAATACACGCCAATGGTCGTTCTATATTCCTTTTTAAATATAGCTGGAATTAATTCGCTGATAATTTACTGCTGAAATAATCCTGACATCATGCATCTGAGAAGACATTATTTGAGGCAACTGTCGAATGAATTAATAAGACCTCATCTACTAGCAGCGCCGTCGTTTGGATTTTGAGGCCCCAGGCATATATATTGAGGTGGGGCCCCCAGTAAATGAAAAAAGTGAATAAACAAATCAAATTTTTAATTTTTAATACATACAAGAGAGGAACATATGTACAGAAGAAATATAATAAAATAATATATTAATATAAAAGAAAAACAAAATTGAATTCAATTTTCCTTGCTTTAATTTCAGCAAAATGGGGGGGGGGGGGGGCTGCAGCCTCTGTGGGCCCCTCCAGTTGGGCCCCGGGCATTCGCCCGATTGACCGACGCTAGCGACGCTACTGAACCGCTATGAACAATATTTCTCGATACTTAAAATGTAGACTGAAAGAACTATCTGGGGTAAATGTGAAATCTGCTGTCTTAAAAAATAACAATGGTTGGTGTACCTGGTAGATGTTTCTACTGCGCCGCGAAAAAAACCTTAAAACACGGTTTAATTGTCATAAGTGCAAAAGAGCGCCAAGAAATTATCTAAACCAATTAGGAAATTATTTTTATTTTTTGGGGTTGTAGAACAGCCTTTATTTTGTTGAAAAACATTTTTTAATCTACATTTCTTATGTTTGTTTTTTTATTTTAGTTTTTTGAATTTAATAAAATATGTTGTTCCAGAAAACCGTGTTTTTATTAAATTCTGTAATAGATTTAGACAAATGGGCCAATATAGCTCAATATTTGTTTTAGAAAAATAATTATCATGTTAAAACATCCCCCTAATATATTGCCCCCCATATATATCTAATTTACAAAAAGTATATTCCAATGTATTTTTTTTATTTTATTTTTGTATTTTGTTATACGGTCTGTGACACCCATGCGACAACTTCTGTCTAGAACTTTTGCACGACTACTGGAAGGTTATATTATTACATTGTAAATACCATTCATATAATATCAGTAATTAATATAAGAAATTAATTTAATACGAATTTGTGGAATTTAAATTCCAAAAAAGCAAAAGTTCCTCACGTTGTGCAGCTAAGCGCGCTGGCGCTGCCGCTGGAGTCTAGGGATAAATATTTTCAACAGACTACCTGCCGATTTCAAAGAACAAAAAACAGATTCGTTCCGAGTGCAGCAGCACTAGCGCCAAAGGTGACACTTTTAAGAACTTCATGACCAAGATTTATTTAAGTGTGTCTGAAAGCGTTTGCCTGCTGGTTATAAATATAACTTGAATTTTGCTAACAGCTTCAGTTCCGTTTAAATTGGCAAATTTCCGTTCAAATTGGCAAAATCGAGCGAAATATCGCGAAATTTGGTCGACCGAGCAGTGAACTGGTTAGCTAATCAATATTTTTAAGGATATCTGTAATGCAGCTGTAGGGAAATGACCTCCTGAAAATGATGCAACAATCCGGTTTTAATTATCTACAACCATTCTCGAGATACGGGCTTATGAAGTCGAAATTTGCAAAAATTTGAATTCGGAATTTCGCAGTAAAAATTGAATCTTTCCAAACAATTTATACATCGTTTTACTCGTCTTGTAGGCTAGTTTCAGTGTGACAAAAATAGTTTCGTTGAGTTTTGTAGTTTCAGAGAGGTTTGTAAAAAACCGGACGGCGAAAACGAAGAGACATATATCCTGTTTATTTGTAACTTTAGAGCGAAATAAACTCAAAAATTGTTTTCAGCACTTCGATTTCCTCCGGGTAACAAACAACAAAAATTTGGTTGTGACCGGGTCACAACCAAATTTAAAAAAAAAAATGTCAAAACTTTTCGGTCGAAAAAATGTGCTTTTTCGGTTTTTTCAATTTGCTCAAAAACGGTAAACAGCAGCGAAATCATTTTTGGCACACATAAATTACTCGACCAGACGAACAAATCGATGTATATATTGTTGGGAAGGATTTAATTATTCATTGAGAAATTTCAAACTGAAATATTACGATTGTCAATTTAATAGGTCGATATTTCGGAAACGGTGGTAGATAATAAAAACGGATTGCGGCAACGTTTTCAGAAGATCATTTTCATGTTTCCAAACTTAGATTATCCACGGAAAATTCATTACTTTCCAAGATCTCTACTCGAACGCCGAAATTTCTTAAAACTTTACTCAATTTTAGCAGACGATCATGAAGGGAAAGAGCTAGTGAAATATAATTTGCATATTTATAATCAGCAGCAAAAATGCTTTCAGAAATGTTTTGCATTTTGCTACCAAACTCAAAAATGACGATTTTCGCAAAATCGATTCTCTTCTTGACTTCCCGGTTCATTGGTATTTTTTAATTAAAAGCCATTCCTAGGAGGCTTACTGATAGGCTTTATGATTTACGTTTTCCGACTAATTTTACGATGCTGGATCGATTGGTTGCAACTAGAAGTCTCTGTGACAAGCCGTTCAAATGTTATGACATCGTAAAATGCAAGAAAATGTATTTCCTGAAAGTCATTATTTATCAAGTGGTTGGAAAATTTCAAAGTGTGTCAGAAAGTGTTTTCCCTGCTGGTTGTAAATATATCAATAGCATCTTTCTAGCCGCTTTTGGATTCAGAATAAGCGGAATAAAATTTGTGGTTTTCATTTTGCTGGTAATAAAAAGTGCGAAAATGTAGAAACCCCAAGTTATAATCCGACTTTAGTAGACAATTCAGCAAAGAAATTGAAGAGATCAGAATCTTCAGTTCACCGGTAAAAAAATTTATTGAAAAGGTGACGAAGTTGTCTTTTTGGCCACAGGGCGCTAAGCGAGATTATGCATGGAGCGAAGAGGGCTTTTAGAAAAAATGCGAAAACCTTTTTAATTGAAAAGTGCTTCTACTCGGTTGAGGATTTTTTTTATTCAATTATGATAAAATAGAAGTGTAGGCAATGGGAGGAGGCCCAAGTCAAAATAGGACTGTATCGCCACGAAGAGATGATAAAATAGATTAAATTCAAAATTTGTAATGTAATAAATATAAAAATTTGGTTAATTTTAAATTCGTACAATAAAAGAAGAAGTACAATACTATAAACAAACTACACCAAACCCGAACTCGCTGTACCCTTCATTGGAAGAAGTTGGCTAGATCATTCAACTTCTTAAGAATAATAAGGCAACTGGAGAGGAATCTATCGTTGCTGAACTGTGCAAAGGTGCTGGAAACATTGCCGTGCGCAAGGTAACCTCTCTATCGTTGCTGAACTGTACAAAGGTGCTGGAAACATTGCCGTGCGCAAGGTAACCGAGATCATGCAGGACATCTGGGAAACAGAGAAATTACCACCCGATTGGAAATCTGCTCTTAACCATCCGCTTCACATAAAGGGAGATTTTACTGATCTAAACAACTACCGTGGAATTTCTCTCGTCCCGGTAACATAAAAGATTCTCTCGAAGGCGTTACAAACAAGGGCAGAAAATCAGCTGGGTAGTCAACTGGGAGAATATCAGGGGGCTTCAGGACATGATCCTGTGTTAAACAGATCCTCAATCTTAAAACTGTACTTGCATAGTCCAAGATGAGAAACCGCAAAGTGGTCGTCACCTTTGTTGATTTTAGGAAGGCCTACGATTCCATTGATAGAGAAACGCTTAACAAAGTACTCCAGGAAATAGGGCTAGACAACAAAACCCGCAGACTCATCCTAGAAACTTTGACCAACACCCATTCCAAGGTTAAATTTAGAGGCGAGATTTCATAAAGCCTCGAAATAAAAACTGGAGTGAGACAAGGAGATGGACTTTCCCCACTTCCCTTCAACTGTGTGCTTGAAAAGGTTATGAGAGAATGGCGCAAGGAACTGATCAATTTGGGTACTCAGAGTGGTATCTACCTGGGATGTAAGAACGATGGACTGGTTGTAGATTGCCTGGCCTTTGCAGACGACATTGCACTGTTTGCTGATTCTCTTGAGATGGCAACAATGCAGCTAAATTGCCTTAGAAAACAGGCTGTCAAAGTAGGTCTTCAAGTGTCGCTGGAGGAAATTCTTCACTAATATCAGAGAAGCAAACAGAGAGATGTTACTAGAGCAGGGAAACATCAAGAGGACTGAGAAATTCAAGTATCTTGGCGAAGGGATTGAACCCAACTTATCAGAAAGAGCATCATTATCCAAGAGAGTCAACAATTTAGAACTAGCCTATCGACTGACTAAGAACACTTACAACAAGAAAGACCAATCAAGAACAATCTTACGACCAGAAGCCCTGTATGCCATGGAGTGTCTTTCCTTGAACAGAAGAGGTCTGGTAGAGAAATTGGAAATCAGATAGAGGAGAATCCTCAGGAAGATCCTAGGCCCGGTAAAGGAAGATGGGGAATTCCGAAGGCGGCATAACTCTGAGCTCTGCGAACATATTGAGATGCTCTCTGACTGTGCAAGGAAAAGCAGGGTAGCTTTGTATGGCCACGTTGCAAGATTGCCTCAAAACTGACTAACCAACCGTCTGTACACCTTCTGGCGAAACAAGAAGGTTCGTACCACTTGGTTGACAGAAATCGAGAAGAGTATTAAAGATCTGGGAATAACAGATCTGGGAATAACAGATCTCCAAAACAGACAGTCTGTGAGACGCACCCTGAAGGAAATCCGTGGATTTCAGGAAAAAGCCCGAAGGAAGGGTACCCGCTGGACAGAAGTGAGAAAGGAGTTACAGCGGCAGATAGATGCGACAATACTGGGCAAAGATCAAAGCCCAACAGTTGAACAAGCGTGGTCCACTGTAGGCTTATTCGAAAGTTTTTTAAAAAACCATATAAATAGATTAGTTATCTAAACCTTTCGTTTATAAATCCATATTTAGAAATATCGAATATAAAATATTTCTGTTATCAAAAATATACATATACTTAGCTATTATTTTTTTATTAATGAATATGTAATTTAGTGCTGTGGGTGTTTAAGTTTAGGCAGTTTCCACCTTATATAATTCTGTTTAATATTCATATATTAGTGATAAATAAAATGCCTGTGCCTTCACACGGAATTTTCAAGGCAAATTATGGGTGTTTACACAAGAGAGAAAGAATCTACTGAGTTGAATTATGTAACTTATTAATAATGAGATTTGCATGCACACCTAGGTAACTGGCGCACAAATTTAACAAAAAATATCGGAATCTTATAGAAAATGTGTTTAATGAAAAATGTGAAGTAAAGATTATATAATAGGCGTAATTATTAATATAATAAAAAAAAATATTTTTGCAGAACCATAATATAAGATATTTATAATAATGGTGTTATTTCTAAAAAATATTTTCTTTGAATTAAAAAACAAGCTTTATATAGAATTATAAAGTCTAAAAAGTTGTTTTTTTGAAAAATTATGAGAAATTAATTTCTGTGTTAATATTTCATATTTAAAATAAATGTATTTATTATACATGTTCGTATTATAAAATAATCTGTACATAGCTTTTGCATATTAAAAATGTAAATAATTTTTTTGAAATAAATTTAATTTTTAAATTAAATTCTCACTTATTCAAGTTAAAACATGTAATAGAAGAAATCCAATTTTTATACAATTAACCATTATTTCAATTACAGTTTTTTAAACATATTTTTAATAACAAAGAAAATTGTTAAATAAACTTGCGTACATAGAAATCGACCCACTGTAAACTTTTGACTTTTGACTATTTTTTTTAAACTATTTATAAGATGAAATAAATAAATTTGCCGTTTGAAAGACAAAAACCAAAGAGTTTAAGTTTATTAATAGTAGATGGAAGGACGAATTTAGTAAGCGCGATTTTACAGCACGCGTCCAAGTTTTCTAATGAACAAGTGCAGAAAAACGTTTTTTTATAATATTTTTTCTATTTTACGCCCTTTTATGCCATTTCTAAATAAGAAAACCGCCTATACATATTGAGAAAATTGTATCGCACTCGGCGAGCCATAACTGCACGCATATGAGTGCTGTTATGAGTCCATTACAGACGCAAAATAGAACAAATATACTTCGGTTTCTTGTGTTTAAAATAAGTGAAATTAACTCAAGAAACAAATTAGATATTTTATTACTCTTTTAGTGATGAAAGAGATATAGATTATATGTAGAGAAAATTGATAGAAGAGTATTCGGAATGGGGGTTAAATATGAATATGCCAAAAACAGAATATCTGCTTGTCGGAGAAGAAGGAGAAGACACAGAACTGGAGTTAAGAAAGATTAAAAAATGTAGGGCATACAAATACTTAGTAACTATCATCTCAGAAGAAGGAACAACAAAAAAGGATATAGAAAATAGACTTGGTCAAGGGAAAAGGCTATCTGCTTGTTAAATTCAATGCTGCGGTCAAATGAAATGAAGCTAAAAACAAAAATGAGAGTGTACAAATCTAACGTAGAACCAATAACAACTTATGGTTCAGAATGTTGGCAAATTTCACATGGGGATAGAAAAAGTATAGAAGTAGTAGAAATGGACTTTCTACGAAGAGCATGTCAAACGTCCAAACTAGACCGTGTAAGAAATCAACAAATAAGAAGACAGACGAAGAGAGTCTATGGCACTACAGACGACATAGAAACACGGCAATTAAAGTGGTATGGACACATGCAAAGGATGACTGGAGAAAGATTGCCGAAAATTGCATTCCAATATGTACCAAGAGCAAGGAGAAGAAGAGGCAGACCAGCAGTAAAATGAATAGATGCTATTAAGGAATCCATGAAAGATAGTGCCATAGAAGAGCAGGAATGGAGAGATAAGGAGAGGTGGAAAAAGAAGTGCGGGATGCGACAAAGGCTGTAGGAACCTCGCTATAAGACAATAAGAACAATAAGATCTGGGATCGAGGTTGGTGCACAAGCCTAGTTCGAATTCTTTATTTAAGAATATCCCATAAATGTTCTATCGGATTTAGCTCGGCATACTCTATAATCCGCAAACCAATTTCTGTAATGTAATCTAAAATTTTTCTCTAATGTAGTCGACATAAGGTACCACATGAACTGCCAAAATCTCCTCGATGTACCTAGCACCCGTTAAATAGAATAGAACTGTTTTTTTGAGATAAAGGAACTTAGAAATAAATAGGTAGAAAGAAATAATGGTATAAACTGGATTACATATCTGAGATAGGTATGGTTTGCAAACCGGATCCAATATACCTAATCCGGTCACCGGATCCGGTATATAATAAATATATAAAAACGATAAGTAGATTAATTAATAAATCAATACGTTTCAGATGACAATAAATCGTTACATGAGCATGCTAACAAGTCTTGTTCTTATATTTAATATTACCGATGAAACGTAGTGATTTATCAATTTATCTACTTTTAAAAAACTTAATAAAGTTTGAACATAGCCCGAATATATAAATATATTCAACCTTTCCGGAGCTCTATGAAGTGAGTCTTCAAAGAAAAGAGTCTTTTTAGGACTACCAAAAACAAATCTCACGTAAAATTAGTCAGTTATTTTATAGTTTTAAGTCAACCTTCGTGACACTCAACAAAAACCAGAAAAATGAACTTGTTTTTAAGATCGTGTCTTTCCGATACCGAGCGAATCCCATGTTAAATATTTTTTTCAAGTTAAGCTTTGAAACTTTTTATACGTGAAGATCAATGCTTTATTCATGTCCTCTCAAAATTTGAAAGTGATCCTCCGTTTAGTTTATCCGGAAAAATAATTCAAAAATGATGTTTTTTCGAATCTTATACACAGCTTCCTATGGCCGACAAGCTTCCGTCACGTCTTTATTTATTTTTTTCGATATTAATTTCCAAACTTTAAGGAATAAAAAACTATATACAATAAACTTAGCTAATATTAAAACACGATAACATTAAAGCAATGTGATGTTCCCGATGTAATTATTTAAATAATTAAAGTTACATTTTTTTGTTTTGAATCTTATTTATCGACATAATTCACATGACAGATGGTTTGGCAACGTCGCGATAACAGCTGATTGTGAGAGAAAAGAAAAACATGGAAACATTTTGAACTTTTGAATATCTGTTGAACTATTTGATAAAATACACTCCAACTTTTTACATAGATTATCTACAATTTTTTGTCTTTTGGTAATTCGAGGTTTTCGGCCAACATGTTGGGTTAATAAAAGTCTGATCCCTTTACAACCAGTCGACTCATAACACTGATGTTGCCAGATCTTTTTTTGTCACCTTATAAGTCAAAAATAACGTTATTTAATATAATTAAGTTATTTAATATAGTTAAGTATATAATTATAATTAAGTTATTTAATAACTTTATTTTATTAAATTAATAATAATCACCAATTTTAAACTTTGTTATGTTATTATAAATAAAAATAATTAATTTTAGCAACTATTAGGATAATTGAAAATATAGAAAAATTCAATAACTATTTTGACTCATTAGTTACGCTCGAACCTCCTTAAGTGAATAGCCATCTGTAGACGCGTTTCGAGATTTATCTCTCATCAGTACAGCTTTGCTTTTTTGAACAACAATTTGTAAACTACTTACTTGAAACCCATGTGGGTGATTAGGGTTAGATATTTTTAATTTGACATTTTGTCAGAGAGACATGAACTGTTTTAAATTATTATCGTTATTAGTATTATCATCGTTGTCATTATTGACATGCGATTTGTTTTTGGTAGTCCTAAAAAGACTCATTAGTGTTATAGAGGTCCGGAAAAGTTGAATATATTTATATATTCAGGCTGTGTTCCGACTTTATTAAGTTTATATGATTATCTATAAAGTAGTATGGTTTTACTAATTCTAAATTTATCATTTAAATCAATAACCTGTTAAGTTCATGTCTCTCTCACAAAATGTCAAATTAAAAATATCTAACCCTAATCACCCACAAGGTTTCAAGTAAGTGATTTACAAATTGTTGTTCATAAAAGCAAAGCTGTACTGATGAGATATAAATCTCGAAACGCGTCTACACATGGCTATCCACTTAAGGTATCGGAAAGACATGATCTTAACCCTTAACCACCTGCCATACGTCTCAGGTGAGAAAATTACTGCTACTGTGGGTCTGAGAGACGTATGTCAGGTGGTTAGGTGTTATTCACCATTCACCATCATTGAAAAAAGATTATATATTATTATAGGAAGAATTACAATTGCAAATCCAGCAAGAATCGCGACAAGAAGCGGAAAAGATTTTGATAAAGTACTAAAAAAGGAAATGACTAAATATTTGAATGTGAAGGAGTTCGAGGAGAATAATTTTCGGCTATTCATGATATTTGTTTTACATTATATTAGTAGTTATCACATTTGTTGACAATAATGCCATGTAGAAGCTGAAAGGGCCTTTTTGGCCGCTGCCTATATTTGTACCTCTATTAGAAGTCGGTCGGCAGATGAGACAATTAGCACAATTTGTTTTCTACGATCCTTTTTCCAAAACCAAAATTGATTTTTTGATCATGTATAATGAAAATAATTATAGTAAGTTGATTAAACTAAGCAGTTATAAACTCATTATTGTGATAATTATGCAATTGATTAGACAGATTCATCATGATATCTGCCATAAATATAAGAAAGACTTGTTAATATGCTCAAGTACCTAATTATTCAGATCTCAGTAGATTAAGTAATGTGGATTATATTAGATTTAATAAAGTTTATAAAATTAAGATCAATTTTAGTGTATAGATTAGATCTATACAGATCGAGTGATTAGATCGAACTAGGCTTGTGCACCAACCTTTACAGATATCTGTGGAAGACTAATCTAGGAAGACTAAATGTAAAAATACACTGTACTAGACAAAAATAGTAAAAAGTGGTAAGTGGTAAGTGGTAAAATTGATGAGTCCATTAAATATAAATTGGTGAAAAACGTGCGACGGAATAGTGTTGTTAGTGTGACTGTACAAATCTGCACCAGTAATAGAGTCTTTATAATAGAACTTTCGGATTAAATTTGAGAAAATTTTAACATTTAAGAACCGCCAAAATATCATAGATACTGTGATGGGTGTGGAAGTTTCAAAATTTCTGGTTCGGAGACAAATTCCGCGATTAGTTAAACGTTGAACGTTTTTTTAACATTTTTGGGATAAACATTCTTTTTTTTTTATTGCATAATTTTTAAAGTAGGGAGAGGAGTAACACCTCATTAAAAAACCTGGGTCCATCTGGCTCCGGATGGTAGCACCCTGTGAGGGCCCCTGCCTAGGGTTACAGTTGAAAATACAGACACGTCTGTGTGGGAACCACCGGTACTCTGGTCAGCGTCTGTTGGCTCTGTGAGCTCGGCTGCGATTGAACCTTCTGGAACTCAAAACTCCAGTCGAAATTTGGTGAGATCCGTTTGGATTTCACCTCCAAAACCTCAACACAAACCAGTAATCATGTCAGAACAACGGGAAATAATCCACTACCCTGGGCCCCAAGGTAGTCCAAAAAGGCTGGGTAATAGACCTTATCATCGGATTCCAGGGGATCAGGCATGTCATGAAGAGAAGAATCGGAGCCTCTCAAAAAAACTCAAGACTAAGAGAATATTTTACATGGGAACACTCAACACGAACACACTACTAAAAGTAGTAAAATTGAAACAACTGACGAACGCTATGGATAAATTCAATATCAAAATACTGGCAATACAGGAAACACGATTCTCAGATGAGAACCACTTTGACTCGGAAAACTACAGAATATACAAAGGGAAGCCAGCCATAACTATTTCAAAAAGAAACTTCAAACTCTTCGGAACAGGATTTGTAGTACACAAATCGATACTGGACTCTGTAATGGATTTCACCTCAAAATCAGAAAAAATATCAACACTTACGATTCGATCTGGGAACAAAGCTTATGCACTGATCAACGCACATGCCCCCACGAATAACTACAACAAGAAAAACCCGCAGATGATAGAAGAATTCTGGGAAGATCTGGAAGAAACCACGAACAAAATCCCCACAAAGCAGGTAAAAGTGTTACTAGGAGATTTTAATGCCCAATTAGGCAGGGAAGGAAAATTCAGAGATACAAAAGGAAAACACACTTCCCACAAGAGGATAAATAAGAATGGAGAGAACTTAATAAACTTCTGCAGGAGTTTAGACCTCAAAATCATGTGAACGCAATTCCAGAAACCACACAACAAACTACGGACTTGGAAATCTCCCAACAACGCCCTAGGAGAATTTCAGATTTACCACATAGCGACATCCAAGAAAAACACCAGAGAAATTATGAATGTTAGGACAAGGAAAGGATTTTTCGAATCCGATCATCATCTCCTACAAATCAAAGTGAAAGTTACACCCTAAAGTAAAGTTATACCCTAAAAAAAAAAACTAAAGTAAAGTTATACCCTACAGACAAATCAAGAGAACTTTCAGAACAGAACCAGAGTACCTACAATTAAACAAGAAAGAAATTACAGAAAAAAATAAGAAAATTGAGAGTAACAATTGGAGAGAACTGTCAGGAAAAATGAAAGAATTCCTACAATTGGAGCAACCACCGAGAAAAAGGAAACACAGATGGTGGAACATAACATGCGACAGAGCTATAGAAGACAGAAGACAAGCCTGGAAAAAAATAAACAGCCACAGAACACCCGAAAAATGGGAAGAATTTAACAAGATACAGAAGGCCTCTTCCAAAATAATCCGTAGAGAAAAAAGAGGTTATGAAAACAACATGTTGAAGGAGATAGAAGAGGACTTCAACAAAAACAATTTTTACAGAATATTCAGGGAAAATATGACAGGATATCAGCCACGGAGCTTATGCTTCAAAAGAAAAGACGTATCATTGGAGACAAACCCTAAAAAAAACTGTGAAATATTAGCAAAATACTTTGACATACTACTCAACTGTGAAAAACCAACACAGAAACTACAGTTAGAAAAGCCTGAACCTAACCTGGATTTCAAACCACCTACACTCGAAGAAATTTGTGAACATAATAAAATCACTGAAAAATAACAGAGCACCTGGAGAAGATGGACTGATTTTGGAAATCTGGAAGCTAGACCATGAAAACATTACACCTAAAATACACAGGATCATCGAAAACATCTGGGAAACAGGAAAAATACCAGAAGAATGGAAGTTAGCCCTAATACACCCCCTCCACAAAAAAGGAGACAAAACGGACCCTAATAACTACCGAGGAATATCATTACTACCTGTAACATACAAAATTCTGTCCAAATCCCTGTTAAATCGGCTAGAACCTCAGATAGACCCACAGATAGGAGAATACCAAGGAGGGTTCAGGAAAGGAAGATCATGCAGTGAGCAGATCTGGAGCTTGAGAATAATACTAACAACTAGAAAGACCAGAAACACCACAGTAATATTCGTCGACTTCAAGAAGGCCTACGACTCCATAGATTGAAAAACACTCTGCAACACATTGGAAGAAATGAAGGTGGACAAAAAGACCAGAAATCTAACCCAAGAAACACTAACAAATACCACATCAAAATTGAAGTTCATGGGAGAGGTCTCGGAACCATTTGCAATCAAGACAGGAGTCAGACAGGGAGATGGCCTCTCACCCATTCTATTTAATTTAGTTTTAGAAAATATAATCAGGACATGGAAAAACTAGTCAGTGGGGTAAGGATGGGGAGACACAAGAAGGATAGAATCGTCAACATAAAATGTTTGGCATTCGCTGTTGATATAGCCATCATAACAAATAGTAGAAAAGAAGCCAAAGTAGCTCTAGAGACATTCCACGAAATCTCATCCAAAGCAGGGCTATAAATCTCCTACGAAAAAAACACAGTACATAGACACAAAATCCACAGACAGACACCCACTTATAACTAAATATGGAAAGACAACACAAGTAGACAGTTTCAAATACCTGGGAGAGATTATACAGAAAACAGGACTGAACACAAAATCCAATGAATAAAGGGTCAAAAAACTACAACAAGCATACAGACTTACATGGAACCACTTTAACAAAAGCAGTATCTCTATCAATGCTAATTTAAGACACTACAATACAGTAGTTCTACCAGAGGCCTTGTATGCCTCAGAAACAACGGTAATCAAGGGACGAACGAAAATCAAGGATATAGAAAAACAAGAGAGGAAAATACTAAGAAAGATCTATGGGCCGGTTCAGAAAGAGGGGATCTGGATAAAGAGACCAACAAAAGAACTGTACGAACATTCAGAGACGATTACAAACAACATCAGGAAAAGAAGGGCAAAATTCTATGGACACATATAAAGGATGAATAAAAACAGACTGACTAAGAAAATTTTTAGCATAGTGATGACTAATACAGTGAAAACCAACTGGGTAAAGGAAACCTTGGAAGACCTCAAGAAACTCAACCTCTCCACAGAAGACATGACCGACAGGAAAAAATACAGAGAAAAAATAAGAAAACAGAAGTTTCAACAAACTCCCAAAGAGTAGAAAACAGGAAAGAAGTGGACAAAAGAGATGAAGAAGAAACACAGTGAATATATGAGAGGTTTCTGGGCAGAAAGAAAAAGGCAGAAAAAATTACATGTTATTTGATTGTGTTTTAGCGCTCTCCTTAAAGGGGAATTATCGATAATAATATATATATATATATATATATATATATATATAGTTCCATTTACCCTAGTTACGGTAACAAGTCTGTTTGAAATAGTGCTCCATAAAAATAACTAAAAGTATCAGAAATTATGAATTTAAAAATTTAAAAACAGTGAGGAAAGCAATAAGGAACACTGGGACACACAGGTTACAGAAATTTACATGGGGAAAACGTATTTAGCGAGAACATTTAGATTAATTTTGGGATAAATTTTTGACAAATTTATTTGACATTTGTCAAACGATAAATTTGCATAGACACTATGATAAGAGTGACCTTTCTGTTGGTTCGACGGATAAGTACCAGGCAACTAGGAAACAAGAGGGACGAACACCGAAACCCAGGTCGCGTCTGCAGTGGCATCCACCGGCAACCTGGTCAGCGTCTGTTCACCAGAGGTGCGGCTGCAAATACATGTCTACAAAGGCCTCAACAGCCAGTAGTACTAGAAGCCCTGTACCTAACCAGGCAAACTCAAACAAGCAACCATGGCAGTTCAACCAAAACTTTACTATACCCCAGGTGGTAACCAGCAACACAAGACCTAGAAGCAGCAAACATCACAGATACTCAGGACAGAACGACTCTCAGACATCAAATACACCAGTGGGAAGTGAAGAAGGAGACCAAGAAAAAGACTGGAACCTCCTGGACCGGAAAGCCATGAAAATTTAGCGCCATCCACTTTGGGTGCAATTCGAGGATTTATTTATTTATTTATATATATATATATATATATATATATATATATATATATATATATATATATATATATATATATGTATATATATGTATATATATATATATATATACATATATATACATATATACTGATCCGGTTAGATTGAAAATGATATCCAATTGCAAAATCTGAAAACGATGAATTTAAATAATTTTTGAAAAAATAATAATATTGAATTTTTCGAAAAATGCAAACAATAAAATAAAACTGACATAATATAAGTGATAGAAGATTATATAAATGTATAAACCTAGCTAAGGCACTCGCCTTATTTTTCATAGTCTCCCCTTAAATAGTTTTTTACCGGATACAATTGGAAAAGCAAATTCTTCAATTTTGATGCTATATTTGTTTTGGATGGCACCTGGATCCCACACTTGTAAGATACATCCCTCGCATGAGTAATAAAAAATATTGTTTGTAACACGGGCGGTATTATTAATTGCCCTCTCGAGCGAATGTGCGCACTTGGCTCGTGCTCCCAATTTCGTTCTCGTGTCCAATTGACAACCGCCTTAGTTACAAAATATACTATTATGTATAAATTTCTAGTTTTCGAGAAAATTTTTAATTCTAGTAAATTTACTAGCAGAATTAAAAATTTTAATTTCTTATAAAAAATGTAAATTTTGATAATATTACGATTGAACTCAATTTATAAACTATAAAATTTTTATCATTGCATATATAGCCTGTAAAGTTTTCCACGTTCTCTGTACGTAGCATACGTTTTTTTAAATTTTTTTTTTAGTTTTTGAAAACAGTTTAGTTTAACATTTACTTAATTTGATTTATAAACTGAATAATAAATCTTATAGTAATATCTTAATTACCAACTTATAATCTATGGAGAAATTTTTAACTATTCTGCAACATTTAAACAATTTGATCAGACAATTGACCCAGAAATTTTAGGTTCCTATCCAGCCAATTTTTTAAGATTTCAACAATACATTGCGATATTTACAGCAAATTCTTGACCTCCTGAAGAGATCGTCAATTTTTTATTGTATTAAACAATAAAAAATGTTGTTTCATAAACTTGTTTCTTGTTTATGATTGTTTCATAAACGATTTAGAGAGGTCTAGTTTCCAAGAACATTAAGATGATTTGCTTTATTTCCTTAATACTAAACTCTTTATACTTATTTAATATGTTAATCAAGATTAAGAAAATAAATATCGAAAATATTTTGTATAGATTATTTATCAACAATGTATATATTAAAGAATTTTTTTTTTCTAAAATATTTTATATTTAATACATTTTTCCAAGATTTTGTACTAAATTATTGATATCTGATGAGACCATCGTGCCATACTACGCACGTTTCAAGAATTTGTAATCCCTGCTGGCAAATAGAAATTTCTATTTTCCATAAGAAGAGTTGAATTATAAATTCGATTATTTTCTATCAAAACCAAATTCCTAATCTTTATTTATCGGCCATCAAATTTATATTGTTTCTAATTGGTGAAGAATAAGTTTTTAACAATATTGATATACTCTGCTCAAAACAATTAGCGGGTCACTAATTTATGCCTCCATAAAATTCAAACATGCGAAATTACATGCGAATAAAATAAAGATCTGAAAGAATCTCTATTTAATTGTTTTAATTGACACATAGAGAATTATCAGCATCGCATACTTCAGGAGTATCCGTAATAATTATCAAGACTAACCAAAACTACCAAAACTAAAGTGAAATAATTTATCCCAAATTTGATTCAAAGATCTAGAAAGGCCTTATTCAAATCAATAAACACATGAAGATGTTTGGAGCTGACAGTTTGACTTAAGTGAAGATGAGGCAACTCAACGAAGCGGAAGTTGTTCTTGCCATAACATTAAGCCTTCTCCAAATTCAGCCTTCACCAAATCAAGGATCATCAATTTATCAAGCCTTCTCCAAATTCAGACATTGAATCAGACCAGACAATTAGGAATGGGTTGAGAGAATCAAATTTGAGGGCAAGACGACCCGTCCGAAAACCCTCTTTGACACGTCGAACATTGGGGAAAAATCCCAAAAAGCTGGTCATAATGCAAGTTTTTTTTCGGTATTTTAGGATTTAAATGGTTACAGTAATACCCCTAGCATCATTTGAGAATATTAGTTGAGAGCAGGTAGTCTTCTAAACACCATTTCTCATTCATAGACGTTATTATAAGTTGAAACGTGTGCACGTCTCGACCACAAATACCAGCTTTTTAATAGTGTATAGTTTTTACATCGAGTGACCAATTTTAATAGAAAGACATGGATTTTTCTCGTGAATGTAAGTACCTTTAATAAATAACTAATTATAAATATATGTGACAACGGTGGAAATTATAAATTGATAGACAATGGACTGCGCTTTTTAGATACTTGAATTATTTCACGCTGATAAAAATAGAGTTTTAAAAAAAGTCCTGCTAGATCCTGTCTTGTTTTAATAATTAAATAGTAGGTTACATATTTATACAAAACATATCTGCAAATTGAGACCGGAAAGATCCGGAAGCCTGCCGATTTGATGCCCTTTGTAACAACCCTCATTGTAGAATGCGTTATAAATACTGTAACATATGTTATATCAGTTCTGATCTAATATATTCTTTACATAAACATAAATTTTTCATTTAAATTATTTTCATTATTTTAAATATTATAATAGTATATTAAAGAATAATATGCGCCTAACGAGTTCAATAAGCGCGATTTTTTCGCACGCATCCAAGTTTAGACAAGTACGACAAGTGCGATAAAAGGCTTTATGAACGAGATTTTTTATACTATTTTTTCTATTCTGACCTTTTATGTAAACATTGCAACTTTGTTGCCTATTGGACAAATGTCTGAAAAGGCACAAGAATCTTGCAACAAGTGCATCAAGAAGTTTCGTCAGGATTTCAACCTAAAATGTAGTAGGACTAAAATTATGTAGGACGTTTTTCGAAAACTATTAGTTACGTCCGATACTTTTATTTAGCTTGCGAAAACTTAATGCAAAAAAAAATTGTGGATATTATTATTGTATATTATATATAATTGTATAGTATTATATAGCTTAGGTTAGTTTATGTTAGTTTTTATTGTCATTAAAATTCATAAATATCAGTCGCCATTTTGTATCTACCATTTTGTTTTTTGTAAAACCAATATCAGATTCGTAATCAGCGACCCCAAAAACCCCTAAATAATATTTTTTGTTTCAAAGTCATTAAAATTCATAAATATCATTCGCCATTTTGTATCCGCCATATTGTTTTTTGGAAAACCAATTTCAGATTCGTAATCAGCGACCCCAAAAACCCGCGAGTTAGAAAATTAATTGCAAAATAATGATATTTTCGAATTATGGCCAGCTTTTTGGGATTTTTGCCCACTGTGCGTCGTCACAGAATAGCAAGGATGAATTTTGCTCTTGAAAACTTGATCGTCGACAATGGAAGTCTGTGCTCTTCACGGATGAATCAATGTTTCGTATTACTCTTTGTGATGACCGAGTACGTGTTTACAGATGCCTAGGAGAACTCTACGCAGCTACTACTGCCCATGAAGTCGAAAGATTTGGAGATGGCTCAGTTATAGTTTGGGGTGGGATTAGTTTCGACAGTAGAGCCGACCTTGTTGTAATTCCAGGAAATCGTAACGGTAATCTCTATGTTGATAGGAGAACATATTGTCCGTGTTAGGAGATTGGGTTAAGAGAACATGTTGACGGACAACACGGAGTGGCATATGGAGACCACATACTGCGCGAATCACTTTATACTTCCTACAAGAACTGGAAATTCGAACAATGGTGTGGCCTGCGTTAAGTCCTGATTTAAATCACATAGAGCAGGTTTGGAATATGCTCGATAGACGTAACCGTGGTCGTCCACATCTTCCACAGACCAACCAGCAGCTAACGGCTGCTCTTATTGAATATTGGGACGCTATACTACAAGAAGACCTTGTCGAAGACTTTACGAAGCACGCCAAGACGGTGTAATGCAGTTATTCGAGCTACTAGTATGTGCTCCCACATACTAGTAATTACGTTACCACTTTATATACAAAAGTTTACATTAACAATTAATTTAAATTCGTTTTTCACTTTGGTTTTGGTAGTTATTGTTAATTATGACGGGTACTTTAAAAGTACGTAAAGCTGACACTTCCATATATGCCAATTAAAACAATTAAATAGAGCGTCTTGATGTTTTTAATTTTATTTGCATGTAATTTCCCGTTTGAATTTTATGGTGGCCCAAGTATTAGTGACCCGCTAATTGTTTTGAGCGGTGTAGTTTTATTTACTAACAGAATTATTAATTTGTTTGTCTACCTAGTTTATTAATACATATTTAGATAATATATTTCGTTAATAATTTGATTCAATTCCTGATCTCCAATTTTTTATTTCTTGTAGCACGTATAATTTTCTATGTAGAAACTAGCATTCGGTAATTTATCAATAATAAAAGATAACTTCCCAAGATTTATAAATGAATTGCGATAATATTTAAACTTATTCCTGATCTCCATTATAAATTGAATTTCATGAACTCAAATTATAGACCACATTTTTGTATTTGCGGTAAATTTTATATAAAACTACAAATCATAAGACAGAAAAATGAAACTTATTTATACTATTTTCGTCAATTATATGTATAATGGCAAAACCAATTCTAATTAAAAAAATATAGGTATATGGCTTTCAACAGGTTTTTTTTACTTATTATCGATTACCTAATCCATTACATTTAAACTTACTTATTTTTTGTAAAAATATATACTTTTATAAAAAAAAATATTTCTAAAAGTATAATAAAGCTAAACAAAATACAAAAACTCAATGAACAAATACTGACCAACACAAAATCCAAAGAAAATTTTATTGGGGAAACCTCGGAACATTTCTAAATTGAACCAGGCGTGAGACAAGGAAATGGCCTCTCCACTCTCTTGTTCAATATCATCTTGGATAATGTCATGGAAGATTGGCAAAAAGAGCTCAAGAAACAAAATGTCTAGAAACTACTTACACTTGCCTAACCCAATCAATCTATCTCTCCATAGCTTGCCTTCGCCAAAGACTTGGTTATACTAACAGAAGATCAAGAGACTGCAAAGAAACAAATAGAAACACTCCAAGAATGCGCCGAAAAAGTGGGACTTCAAATATCCTTCGGGAAAAAGTGTTAAGTCATAAAGGCGAGAACATGCAAACAAAATACGGAATGATCAAAAGAGTCCCACATTTAAAATATCTGAATGATCAAAAGAGTCCCACATTTAAAATATCTGGGGGAATTTATCGAATCAACTGGATTCGAAAAAATCTCACAACAAAACCGTCTCCAGAAAAATAAGAGAGCACTCGGCCTTATAAAAAACCTCCATAACAAAAAATGCATGTCAAGACAAACTAAACTTCGGCACTACAACACTCTCACCAAACCGGCAAGTCTCTACGCTGGCGGAACATTTACACTCAATAAGAAATACGAACTTAAAGAAATCAAGAAAGAAGAAAGAAAAATCATTCGGAAAATACTAGGAGCAAGACTTACTCCTGGCGGGTACCGACTACAGTCAATCAAGACTACTGAAAAATACTCAAACATCGAGATTGATATCAGAAAAAGTCGAATGAAATTTTTCGGGCACATAGATAGACTACCAAATACCCGACTAACCAAAAGAATACTAGATTACATATCATCACTTAAAAGTACAACACCATGGAAATAAGTTCAAAAAGACGTGCGAACCGCTAACATAAACGACACATCAGACGGAGACTTCTTCCGTAACAAAGTGAACAACTCGAAAGTCCAACCAGAGCAAGCAAAACCTAAACAGTACACATAAATGGTCTGATGTAAGAAAATTGGCTTTCTCCAACGGAATGAAAGAATACTAACAAAATAAGAAGAACGTCAATAATTGAGTCAAAGTGCTTAACGTTTTCCAATATTGGGAAAATACGCTGTAAATAAATAATAAATTCTAAATTGCTTTTCTAGCAAACAACATTTATTGCTTTTCTAAAAATAAAAATTTCTCAACATCACTATTTTTTAACAAAATCCATGTAAATATGTTTTGTTCCAACATGTTTTGTTCCAAAACAAACATCACACATCAAACATAATTGAAAAAAAGCATTCAATGCAACACAAAAATCATGCAATAAGCATTATTGCATTATGTTCATTTAAAAACCTTGAAGAAACATTTTAATTTTCAAACATACCGTCTTGCATGGTTATAAATTTAATGACAAAAGCATTAAGACTTAAATGGCAAAGATTATTTTTCGAATAATTACGCAAACCGAACAAGCCAAATACGATTAAAAATACTTTCTTAATTTAGCTATATTATGACACAAAATATATTGTTATTGCTATAAAAAGAGACTAAACATATAAATGACGAAATAGACTAGGCAGGAAAGAACTATACGTATATCCTCAAGACTAAACGAGAATAGACATTCAAGAATAGGTAAGCAATAATAATTTAACAAAAGGCAACAAAAAAATCTGGATAGATAAAACGAGCCAAACAAGACTGCACAGGAAAACAAGACTACATGAAACTAGTGCAATAAGACAAAATATAAGTACTAATAACCATAACACAAAACGGGCGGTATTAGACAGACAATACAGGTAAACCATTTAAGGAATTTCTTGACAATGGTGTATTATTTATTCAAAGTGTGTGTCTCAAAATAGGTTAGGGTTTAGTTTTAAATGCTACTGTTACGAAATAAATCCTCTATACTCTATAGTTTGCACTTATTAACAACTATTGTAAAAATATAGCAAAAAAGGTTTACCACTAATTAGATCTATGTACATTATTATATATTTATTACGCTCTAGATAAACTAATTAGTAACAATTAGTTTAGTTAATTAGTGTAGCTAGAACATATTATACCATTATAAAGCAATAATCTTTTTTTTATTCATATGACACCACAAGAAAAGACTAGACAGACAAGACTAGACAGACAAGACTAGACGGACAAGACTAGACAGACAAGACTAGACAGACAAGACTAGACAGACAAGACTAGACAGACAAGACTAGACAGACAAGACTAGACAGACAAGACTAGACAGACAAGACTAGACAGACAAGACTAGACAGACAAGACTAGACAGACAAGACTAGACAGACAAGACTAGACAGACAAGACTAGACAGACAAGACTAGACAGACAAGACTAGACAGACAAGACTAGACAGACAAGACTAGACAGACAAGACTAGACAGACAAGACTAGACAGACAAGACTAGACAGACAAGACTAGACAGACAAGACTAGACAGACAAGACTAGACAGACAAGACTAGACAGACAAGACTAGACAGACAAGACTAGACAGACAAGACTAGACAGACAAGACTAGACAGACAAGACTAGACAGACAAGACTAGACAGACAAGACTAGACAGACAAGACTAGACAGACAAGACTAGACAGACAAGACTAGACAGACAAGACTAGACAGACAAGACTAGACAGACAAGACTAGACAGACAAGACTAGACAGACAAGACTAGACAGACAAGACTAGACAGACAAGACTAGACAGACAAGACTAGACAGACAAGACTAGACAGACAAGACTAGACAGACAAGACTAGACAGACAAGACTAGACAGACAAGACTAGACAGACAAGACTAGACAGACAAGACTAGACAGACAAGACTAGACAGACAAGACTAGACAGACAAGACTAGACAGACAAGACTAGACAGACAAGACTAGACAGACAAGACTAGACAGACAAGACTAGACAGACAAGACTAGACAGACAAGACTAGACAGACAAGACTAGACAGACAGAACTAGACAGACAAGACTAGACAGAGCAAGACTAGACAGACAAGACTAGACAGACAAGACTAGACAGACAAGACTAGACAGACAAGACTAGACAGACAAGACTAGACAGACAAGACTAGACAGACAAGGACTAGACAGACAAGACTAGACAGACAAGACTAGACAGACAAGACTAGACAGACAAGACTAGACAGACAAGACTAGACAGACAAGACTAGACAGACAAGACTAGACAGACAAGACCTAGACAGACAAGACTAGACAGACAAGACTAGACAGACAAGACTAGACAGACAAGACTAACAGACAGACTAGACAGACAAGACTAGACAGACAAGACCTAGACAGACAAGACCAGACAGACAAGACCAGACAAGACAAGACCAGACAGACAAGACTAGACAGACAAGACTAGACAGACAAGACTAGACAGACAAGACTAGACAGAACAAGACTAGACAGACAAGACTAGACAGACAAGACTAGACAGACAAGACTAGACAGACAAGACTAGACAGACAAGACTAGACAGACAAGACTAGACAGACAAGACTAGACAGACAAGACTAGACAGACAAGACTAGACAGACAAGACTAGACAGACAAGACTAGACAGACAAGACTAGACAGACAAGACCTAGACAGACAAGACTAGACAACAGACCTAGACAGACAAGACTAGACAGACAAGACTAGACAGACAAGACTAGACAGACAAGACTAGACAGACAAGACTAGACAGACAAGACTAGACAGACAAGACTAGACAGACAAGACTAGACAGACAAGACTAGACAGACAAGACTAGACAGACAAGACTAGACAGACAAGACTAGACAGACAAGACTAGACAGACAAGACTAGACAGACAAGACTAGACAGACAAGACTAGACAGACAAGACTAGACAGACAAGACTAGACAGACAAGACTAGACAGACAAGACTAGACAGACAAGACTAGACAGACAAGACTAGACAGACAAGACTAGACAGACAAGACTAGACAGACAAGACTAGACAGACAAGACTAGACAGACAAGACTAGACAGACAAGACTAGACAGACAAGACTAGACAGACAAGACTAGACAGACAAGACTAGACAGACAAGACTAGACAGACAAGACTAGACAGACAAGACTAGACAGACAAGACTAGACAGACAAGACTAGACAGACAAGACTAGACAGACAAGACTAGACAGACAAGACTAGACAGACAAGACTAGACAGACAAGACTAGACAGACAAGACTAGACAGACAAGACTAGACAGACAAGACTAGACAGACAAGACTAGACAGACAAGACTAGACAGACAAGACTAGACAGACAAGACTAGACAGACAAGACTAGACAGACAAGACTAGACAGACAAGACTAGACAGACAAGACTAGACAGACAAGACTAGACAGACAAGACTAGACAGACAAGACTAGACAGACAAGACTAGACAGACAAGACTAGACAGACAAGACTAGACAGACAAGACTAGACAGACAAGACTAGACAGACAAGACTAGACAGACAAGACTAGACAGACAAGACTAGACAGACAAGACTAGACAGACAAGACTAGACAGACAAGACTAGACAGACAAGACTAGACAGACAAGACTAGACAGACAAGACTAGACAGACAAGACTAGACAGACAAGACTAGACAGACAAGACTAGACAGACAAGACTAGACAGACAAGACTAGACAGACAAGACTAGACAGACAAGACTAGACAGACAAGACTAGACAGACAAGACTAGACAGACAAGACTAGACAGACAAGACTAGACAGACAAGACTAGACAGACAAGACTAGACAGACAAGACTAGACAGACAAGACTAGACAGACAAGACTAGACAGACAAGACTAGACAGACAAGACTAGACAGACAAGACTAGACAGACAAGACTAGACAGACAAGACTAGACAGACAAGACTAGACAGACAAGACTAGACAGACAAGACTAGACAGACAAGACTAGACAGACAAGACTAGACAGACAAGACTAGACAGACAAGACTAGACAGACAAGACTAGACAGACAAGACTAGACAGACAAGACTAGACAGACAAGACTAGACAGACAAGACTAGACAGACAAGACTAGACAGACAAGACTAGACAGACAAGACTAGACAGACAAGACTAGACAGACAAGACTAGACAGACAAGACTAGACAGACAAGACTAGACAGACAAGACTAGACAGACAAGACTAGACAGACAAGACTAGACAGACAAGACTAGACAGACAAGACTAGACAGACAAGACTAGACAGACAAGACTAGACAGACAAGACTAGACAGACAAGACTAGACAGACAAGACTAGACAGACAAGACTAGACAGACAAGACTAGACAGACAAGACTAGACAGACAAGACTAGACAGACAAGACTAGACAGACAAGACTAGACAGACAAGACTAGACAGACAAGACTAGACAGACAAGACTAGACAGACAAGACTAGACAGACAAGACTAGACAGACAAGACTAGACAGACAAGACTAGACAGACAAGACTAGACAGACAAGACTAGACAGACAAGACTAGACAGACAAGACTAGACAGACAAGACTAGACAGACAAGACTAGACAGACAAGACTAGACAGACAAGACTAGACAGACAAGACTAGACAGACAAGACTAGACAGACAAGACTAGACAGACAAGACTAGACAGACAAGACTAGACAGACAAGACTAGACAGACAAGACGTAGACAGACAAGACTAGACAGACAAGACTAGACAGACAAGACTAGACAGACAAGACTAGACAGACAAGACTAGACAGACAAGACTAGACAGACAAGACTAGACAGACAAGACTAGACAGACAAGACTAGACAGACAAGACTAGACAGACAAGACTAGACAGACAAGACTAGACAGACAAGACTAGACAGACAAGACTAGACAGACAAGACTAGACAGACAAGACTAGACAGACAAGACTAGACAGACAAGACTAGACAGACAAGACTAGACAGACAAGACTAGACAGCCAATAACTAGACAGACAAGACTAGACAGACAAGACTAGACAGACAAGACTAGACAGACAAGACTAGACAGCCAATACTAGACAGACAAGACTAGACAGACAAGACTAGACAGACAAGACTAGACAGACAAGACTAGACAGACAAGACTAGACAGACAAGACTAGACAGACAAGACTAGACAGACAAGACTAGACAGACAAGACTAGACAGACAAGACTAGACAGACAAGACTAGACAGACAAGACTAGACAGACAAGACTAGACAGACAAGACTAGACAGACAAGACTAGACAGACAAGACTAGACAGACAAGACTAGACAGACAAGACTAGACAGACAAGACTAGACAGACAAGACTAGACAGACAAGACTAGACAGACAAGACTAGACAGACAAGACTAGACAGACAAGACTAGACAGACAAGACTAGACAGACAAGACTAGACAGACAAGACTAGACAGACAAGACTAGACAGACAAGACTAGACAGACAAGACTAGACAGACAAGACTAGACAGACAAGACTAGACAGACAAGACTAGACAGACAAGACTAGACAGACAAGACTAGACAGACAAGACTAGACAGACAAGACTAGACAGACAAGACTAGACAGACAAGACTAGACAGACAAGACTAGACAGACAAGACTAGACAGACAAGACTAGACAGACAAGACTAGACAGACAAGACTAGACAGACAAGACTAGACAGACAAGACTAGACATACAAGACTAGACAGACAAGACTAGACAGACAAGACTAGACAGACAAGACTAGACAGACAAGACTAGACAGACAAGACTAGACAGACAAGACTAGACAGACAAGACTAGACAGACAAGACTAGACAGACAAGACTAGACAGACAAGACTAGACAGACAAGACTAGACAGACAAGAATAGACAGACAAGACTAGACAGACAAGACTAGACAGACAAGACTAGACAGACAAGACTAGACAGACAAGACTAGACAGACAAGACTAGACAGACAAGACAAGCAAGAAATATTGTTGGCTAGAACTTATTAGGGATATAGACGACGATCCCTGGGGATTGCCTTTAAAGATAGTGACTACAAATTATCAGCTAGCTTACAGATCCCTGGTATATTATGTCCAAAACCCATAGAAAAATTAATAAAGACACTCTTCCCAAAACATGAAAAGCGACCAGACCGGACACGACCAGCATCTCTCATCCCAAGTTCGGAGAGAGATCCAGGATCGACTTCAAAATCGATGAATTACAGGAAACATCAAAATGGTTGAAAATAGGAAAATCGGCTGGTCTCGATAATATTCCTAATGAGGTATTACTGGAGGTAGTGAAAGTGTACAAACAGAACTACTGTTAGAAACGTATAATAGTTGTCTTCGGGCAGGATCCTTTCCGAGGATGTGGAAGAGACAGAGTTTGGTTCTTCTTAGGAAGGCAAATAAACCCCTGGACCAACCGTCATCGTATAGGTCATTTAGTCTCCTGAGTACAGCAGGAAAACTTTACAAAAGACTATTGAAGAAAAGACTCGAAATGCATATAAATTAAGCGCTGTCTCCGAGACAGTATGGCTTCCGAAAGGGGCTATCGACAATCGCCGCAACCTCTACTGTTCTCAAGGCCGCAAAAGAAATCCACTGTGGTCCCTGGAAAGAAAAATATTCTGCGCAGTGGTCACCCTTGACATAAAAAACGCTTTCAACACAAAAGGTGGGATATAACAATCGAAGCTTTGGCAAAAAAGGAAACACCGGAATATTTCTTACAGATAATCAATCAACAGCTATCCGTCTGTTAGAATCCTAATATAGAACACCAAAAAAGGACCTGCATTTTATGAAGATTGAGATTAGAGAAGATTGATATAGGTCTTGGGACAATTTCTCTGGAACATCATGTATGATGGACTACTCAAGCTAGAACTGCCGGAGGCTTCGAGTATTGTGGGTTTTGTATATGATGCGGCGTGGTAGTAACCGCAAGGAAAACAAACACAATAGAACTAATCTTGAACAAGACTGTGAGAAGAGCAAGTAGGTGGTTCAAGGACAATGGATTAGAACTAGCGATACACAAGACCGAGGCGGTGATCATTACAGGGAAACGAAAATTCTTGCCACCAAGCCTGGAAATATATGAAAACAAAATAGCATGCAGGAGATCAGTCAGATACCTGGGAGTTCAAATTGACGAGCAACTAAGGTATACAAAACACATAGCCAGGACCACTGAAAAGGCTCTGTCTCTGCCTGCCATCTGAAACAGCTACATCGATGTCGAGATTGATGGCTCGAATGGATGGCTCGACATTGGTGGCCCGAATAAGATTAAAATGAGGTTCCTTAACATAAAAATTAAATCAAAATTACTGTATGGTGCGGAGATATGGGCTGATGCTATGGAGTGGACGACGATGAGAAAAAAATGGTTGGCAGTTCAAAGGATATGTGCGATACGGGTCGTCTGCGCATATAGAACGGTTTCTGTTGGAGCTGTCTTGGTGTTAGCTAGCACTCCGATTGACCTACTGATCCGCGAGAGAGAACAAATATACAAGGAGTGTAGACTGGACAGAAGCAAGCAAGAAAGTTGATAGCAAAAACTGCGGTACGGGAAAAGCTAATGGAGAGATGGCAGGCAAGATGGAAATCGGACACAGTCGGGCGTTGGACACATAGATTGATAGGAAACGTGAGAGAGTGGTGCGAAAGAGGACGTGATCAAATGTGCTATGACTTGACAAAAGTCTTGACGACGCACGTCATTCGGTTCTGCAAGGCCCAAACAATGAGGATGAAAGAATTCAGCTTGAAGAGACATTGTTGAGAACATACATACGAGGTAATATGGACAAGAAAAGTGAAGGGGAGAAATTAAGTGGAACATTGGAAGACCAGCCCCTGAACCCCTAATCTCGCGAGAGTACGGGGGACGTAAGGAAATATCTAGAAACAGACACCACGCCGAAGTAATACGAGAACGGTCCCAGGATGGTGATCTGAAGTTCAGGAGGGCCACTTATTGGTAGCGTGCTACCACTAAGTCCGCAATAAAAACAGACAGAAATGACTAGACAGACAACATTCGAGAAACCAGACTAGTCATACAAGACTAGATAGACAAGACTAGACAGACACGACTAGACCCACAGGACTAGAGAGACAAAATTAGACAGACAAGTCTAGGCAGATAAGACTAAACAGACAATACCAGACTAACAAGACTAGTCAGTCAAGACTAGACAAACAAAACTAGACAGATAAGACTAGATACAAAAGATTAAACAAAAAAGACTATACAGACAAGACTAGACGGACATGACTAGATGGGCAATACTAGACAGAGAAGACTAGACAGAGAAGACTAGACAAACACTAGACTAGACAAACACTAGATGAACAGAACTGTGCAGAGAGGACTAGACGGACGGTCTAGACTCACTTACTAAACCTCCTTTTCCACTTATTGTTAGCTTTCAGCATGCGCCACCCTGGTATCGCGTATTCCTTCAGTGTGGCCAGCCTGCACGGTTAGTGCCGCCCTGGTTAAAAATGTCTCCTCGACGAGGTATCGAACATCGGTCTCTTGGATGTTAGGCGGGTTCGTCTATACTGTCCACTATACTACATAGGAGGACAGATGGACTAGACTCTACGGACAAAACAAGAAGGACAATACAAGATGAACTAGACTAGACTACACGGACAAGACTAGACTGACAATACTAAACAGACAAGATTAGGTCAATCAAGATTGCTTACCAAATGCTTTCAAAATGTTGCAATAATATTTTTTTTATCACAAAAAAAGATTGGTTACTTTTCAAAAGACTGATTTGCAACAATAGTTATATAAAGGTCCGTGAATATTAATTTACCATCATCCATAAATAATTCTCCTAGAATTGTACAAGAAACCTTCATTTTATGACATGAAAAGTGAATTAGAAAAATATATAGTTCTAGTATATATTAATCTTTTTTATCTAAATATAAAAACATCTAAACCATAAAAAACACCCACACATATTTTTGCGAAGAATGTTCAAACGGTAAAAGACTTTTTTTAGACAATTCAAATCTAGATTTATATATAAATATGTGCATATTAATGGAGCAACAAATAAATATGGAATGTTCCGCGGCGTGAATGAAACAGTGACGTGATATGAAGTGTTACGTCAGACAAACTTCCTTAGGTGGTCAATGGTATTGTATTGTATGTGGGTTGATCTGTCTGAAGGTGTTTTCGCACACTCAAAATATACACATCATCCTACTTTAGAAACTTTCATTTCTGACGAATAATACTTGATATTTGATGATACATATTTTTTCGAAAATTATTTCGTTTGAAAAGTGAATTTACATGAAAACAGGTGTGTCTAACAATTATTTATGTAGAGTAAATATTTGTCCAAGAATATGTGGAATTCTTGTGTGTGTGAGTTTAATATGTGAAAGTTTTAGTTAAATGCAGTTAAAATATATGGGTTTTAATTAACGGAAACAGATTAGATCAATTATCTATATATTATAAATCAGTCTGTATTAGTCTATATTAAAAAAAACTATGGTTATTAACTATGTGTTATTAGTTTTCTATATTTAGAATTTCAAATTAGTTTTGTAATCATTTTAAGAACAAATATTATAATTCGTTTCAACATATTCGTTTAAAACAATGTTTCTCAAAACAAAGTTCATTTCATCTTCGAAAGTATTATTTTCTTCTATTTATCTGACAAAGATACTATTAATTTAGAAAAAAGTCTATAACGGGTACATTAGACATACAACAAAGACAAAGAGATAAGAATAGCTAGCAAACACTAGACAGTTAGGGCGAGACAGACAAAACCAGAGAGACAAGACTATATAGACAAAACAAGACTAAACAGACTTGATTACTACATTACAAGATTAGATGAAGAAGGCTTTCGATGCAGACAAGACTAGTGAGAAAACTAGACAATAGGCTAAATAAACCAAACAAATAATATTAGAAAGTTACGTGTAGATGCAAATGAAACAGAAAAATATTGAAAAAGGGATAAATAAATAGACTAACCAAATAGACTAGACTAGGCTAGACAGATAAAACTAGGGAGACGACAATGTATAGACAATGTATTACAATGTAAGAGTATACCTACTATACAAATAGGAATACACAGACGAGAGTGGTTACAAAAGATTGGACAGGCAAGGCTAGACATTCAAAACTATGCCAGATAGAGTGGACCAGACTCCCCGTCAAGGCGAGGGGGTGGGACGCAATGTCGTGGGGCGGTAGGTTGGGGCCTCCTTCACCGTGGAGCAGGTCCGCAGAGCGGTAGCCTCACTACTCGCGAAATAGGCACCCGGCCCAGTCGGGCTGCCTAACGAGCTGTTCCGCTTGGCAGCAGGGGGGACCTCGCAGGACTTGCCGACGTCTGAAACAGATGTTTGGAAGAGGGAGCGTGTCCCAGGTGTTGGAAAGGGGCCCATTTTGGCCCTTATTCCAAAGCCGGGTAAGGATCCCTCGACGCCTAGTGTGTACAGACCGATCTGTTTGCTGGACGGCGGGGCAAAAGTCCTGGAAAGGTTGCTTCTATGGCGGTTACAAGCCGTTATAGAGCAAGGGGGCGGACTCGCTCCGGAGCAGTTCGGCTTTCGTAATGGGGTTGGGACGGAGGGTGCCATTCGGGCTGTCCTTCGTGTCGCGGAGGGGGCCAACAGCGGAACATACCGTACCAGGGGACAGTGTGTGGTCGTCAGTTGTGACGTCGCCAATGCCTTCTTCACGTCACAATGGTGGTTCGCTCTCGAGACCCTAGCAGGTTGAAAACTACCGGAGACGTTACTGAGGCTTACTGCCGATTACTTGTACGACAGAACCATCAGGTACTGCGAGGGGGAGGACTGGCGTGAGCGGGTGTTGTCTGCCCGGGTTCCGCAGGGATCGGTTTTTGGACCATTCTTGTGGACTGCCGTCTATGACGGCCTTCTGCGGACGCTGAGAAGGTTGCTGCTCGCAGGGGTAATTATTGTGTGCTGGCATATGCTGCGTATCGGGGTCACGCGCGCGGGGGAATTCGGTCGGGAGTGGATGGAGACGGCTTGCCCTCAGCTGTAACACACAGGCGTAACACACAGGCGGCTCTGCTCTCCACCAGATGGTCAGGTAGAGGTATTCTGGAGATTGAAATGTTAGGAGAGAGGATACCGGTCGAACAGTCGATCCGGTACCTCGGCGTCGTCCTCCAGGCGGGTCAGTGGGGATTACACGTGTGCCACGCCGCCGGCAACGCGGCACGCGCGTCACAACAGGTAGCGCGTATCATGCCGAGGGCCACTGGGCCTGGGGAGGATAAGAAGAGGCTTATGGCCAGTGCGGCCACTACCAGACTCCTATACGCGGCAGCAGTGTGGGCAGCGGCGGTGAGGGGTAACGCCCGTAACAGCGCTTGGTGGCCATTAGTGTCGCCCATTTTGGTGGCCATTAGTGTCGCCCGGGCTTATCGCACTGTCAGCAGGGACGCCGTGGAGGTCATATCGCGGATTCCTCCCGCGAACCTCCTTGTTATGGAGCGCGCGTCGGTGAGGGACGCAACAACATCTGGGGGGAACCGCGGGGAGGCAAGGAGAGTTGCTCGGAAGCAACTACTTTCCTGCTGGCAGGAGAGGTGGTCACGCGGCGGAAATGGCGCGTGGATGGGCGGAAATGGCGGAAATGGCGCAGGGATGAGACTTGTCGTCTCATCCCTGATTTAATTCGGTGGATGGGGTAAGGGCTGGACGAGGTGGGTTCATAATTCTTCTTTATCTCGCCCAGCTTCTTACCGGACACGGATCCTTCGGAGCGTATCTCCACAGGATTGGGAAAGCCCCAGACAACAGGTGCATATCCTGTGGAGAGGGCGTGCGCGACGACGCAAAGCACACTCTCGTAGCGTGTCCGCTTTGGGAGAGGGAAGCGACAGGCCCTGGCGTCGGCCCTGGAAGGGGAAGTCACGGTCGGAGACGGGTGGCCTCGCTGGCGAGGTGGGGCGTAGGGTGTAGGCGGCCTTAAGCCGATTCGCGACTACAGTCATGCGGGCTAAGGAGTTGCCTGGGTGGTAACAAGGGCGGTAGGTTTTTTTTTAATTTTGTTTTTGTTATTGTAAATGCTATTGCATAGCATCTTGTACTTTTATGTAAATCCTGTTCTCCTTTTATTAAATAAAGCTCATCTGGTGCCCGTAGCGGGAAGACTCGAAGGGTGGGCAGAGGAATTAATGCCATCGTTGGCGGTCCCTCTGTCCTTCCGTTTCAGTGGAGCCGCTTGAGAAAAAAAACTAGATCAGCGCTTCTCCGCGTGGTCCGCGGACCGGTGCCGGTCTGCGTGAAAAAGGCTGCCGGTCCGGAACTTTGCCGTTGAAACTCAATGATTATATTTATAGGTTTGATGGGACAATGTTGAAGTAAGTCTGGTACTTTTATGAGATTTTGTATTACTAAATCTTGTAAAAATGAATAATTACACTGGTCAACACAAGTTTTGTTTCCTTTAATTTTTTTTTTGTTATTGGGTATTTATACTTTTTGAAATATACAGTTTTAATAAAAATACAGAAAAATAATACATTATGTTAACAAAATTTCTATTGAACACTAGCAAATGATCTTTTATAATATTTCCTTGAATGAACGACTTTAGGTAGATCTCGTTGCAAACTCCAGCAGTAGTCTGCCATCATATGTAAGCCCCACCGCCCCTGATAACGCTCTTCCATTGTTCGAAGATTCTGATGAAATCTTTCGCCCTGCTCCTCACTAAAATCACCCAGATTTTGTGGAAATCGGTCTATATGCGAGTACAGGAAGTGGATTTTTATGCTCAAGTTGATACCTGGCTGATGTAGTATTGTTGTAAGTAAAGTATTGATGATACACAGTTTTTACAAAGTCCGATATAGGTTTTCGATATTTTGCAAATATATATATTCGCCATAAATGTAGCAAAAACAATCGGGATTAAACAAACAATATCTTTTTGACGAAGCCATATCGAAAAACATATCAAAATATATTTTAGTGTCCAATAAAAAACAAAAATCTAAGCAAAAATGGTATCTATAATTCAAAAATCTATAATTCAATTATTAATTTCAAAATATTCAAAAATTGCGAAGAATATATGTGGACTTGACACAAAAACGTGGACAACATGTGGACACTGCCAAAACGGTTTGCTTTGGAAAGGTTAAAATGACAGACTTGAAATGATGAATGAATGAATGAATGAAAATCTGCTCTATCGCCAAGTGTTGCAAAAATGCAAAATGGATGTTCGGTAGAGTTTGGAAAGTTGGACAGAAAAAAGATTTTAAAAATTTCAACAAACATTTCAGTACTTCTAAAATCTATGTCAAGGCTATCGGCCACGAAGATATCGAAATGTCAATTTCAATAGACAATCTATAAGCTACGCTGAACTGAAGGAATTCTGAATACAACTGTCCATGTTTTCAAACTATAGTTATTTGAATGTCTGACCTCGTGTGCGACGTCGAGTTTGAGGGGCGGCGACCGCCGTCAGATAAAATGTTTTGCAAAACTAACGAACATGAAAATTTCAAAATAATCAAAAATTGCGAAAAAATGTATTAAGATTTGAAGGAATTCAATGAAGCCTTTACTGAATGTGGGTATCCACCAGAAGTATCCGGCGATAAAATTTGAACGCTCCCACTGCAATGGGGACGGCGTGAGGAATTATTTAATCTTCTCTCAACTCTCTCAACGCCTCAAAATAGAAAATTATAACCGAGATGTCCGTATGTAAGATGTCGATGTCTACAAAAAAACTATTCTTTGCAAATTTTGTAAAAACCTTCGATTTAGTCGCAAAAGTAAAAAATATAAAATCCCAAAATTTATAATAGGGGTAACGTACCTCTTCTCTGAATTTCGTTTTTCAATTTTTTCGTTTGTAAAAAAAAATTTCGGCCAAATGGTTCCCTTTGGAAAGATAAAAATTACACAATTTTTAGATGAAAATCTGCTCTATAAAAGAGTTGGACAAAAAAATATATTTGCAAATTTTCAATAAATATTTTTTATTAAAACAATCCTGTGTCAAGGCTATCGACCACAAACATACAAAAATATCAATTTCAACAGAAACATGTACAACAATCCCGTTTTTGCGCCGCCGTCGCCGCTTCCGTCGGGCCGTTTCCCTAAAAACCTCGATTTTCGGGTGGGTTTTGACCCCCGTGGAGGGGCGCGGCAGGCCGGAGGACGAAACTTGGGGATGCGCAACATGCGGACGGACATTCGCAGTTAAGTCAACGAAGATGCGCGCGGTTAAAACGATGAAGATATATCGCTTCCGGCGGCATAACAATGCCAAATTTCAGTCTTTTCAAAACCTACGTGGTACGGTGCCCCAGGTGAAATTCGCGAAATACCACACATCAGTCGTCTCAAAAACGATCGAAAATAGCGATTCCGCTTTGACCTGGCGATTCAGGCCGAACGCTTCCCCACACGGACCCCAAAAGTTTGCTTTACAAAAATGACCACTTTTACGGAGGTCGCGGCGAAGATGCCCGGGAAAAAAGGAATTCACGAATTCACGCGAGGATTCCGGTAGAAAACTCGGAGGCGCGTCCTCCTACGGCACTCTCGTCGCTGCGCGACTATTTTCGGCGACGTTATTCACATTTTTGTGCGAATCCGGGTCCCCCGACCAAAAGGCCGCCTCCGGGGGCCCCCTCGGTCCGAGAGAGTCGGTGCATCAGATTCTTGGAGCCAAAGAACAGACGAACGACCCCACGTACGGCGATTGTCGATGAGACTTGCGGATTGCGTCAGTTATTGTTAGACGACCAAAAATGACGAAATTTTTGCAAAAAAAAAAAATATTTTTTTTTACTTGCCAAGAGAATTAAGCAAAAATGTCGAAAAGTGAGGTGACCGTCGGACGTGCGGCGACGTTTCGGACACGTCGGTGCCGGAAGAAGGTCCGTGCGACGAAAACTGTCCGAGTTGTGGGCAAAAAAGTAAAAAAAACTTGAAAACTCGGCGCAGCAGCACCCGGAGACGGCAGATTATTTTTAGAAAACAGTTTAATCTTTTGCAATATTTACAATCCTTGCGCTGCCGCGCGTATGTGGTCTTGGTCAGATAAATTGGTCTTCATCAGATAAATCAGAACCACATATCACCACATACGCGCGACAGCTTGGTCTTGGTCAGATAAATGAAGACCACATACGCGCGGCAACGCGTATTTTATTATTATTTATTTTATTATTTTAATTATTCTTCTCTGAATTTCGATTTTGAATTTTTTCATTTGCCAAAAAAATTTTTGGCCAAACGGTTCGCTTTGGAAAGATGAAAATGACACAATTTTTAAATGAAAATCTGCTCTATTAAATAGCTCTAAATACATGTTTGGTAGACTTCGAAGAGTTGGACAAAAAAATATATTTGCAAGTTTTCAAAAAATATTTCTTTATTAAAAACAATCCTGTGTCAAGGCTATCTACCACAAACATACCAAAATGTTAATTTCAACAGAACAATCTATGTACAATCTATATAAAACTCAAAGATTTTTGAATAGATCTGTTAGAGTTCTCATTCTAAAGTAAGCTGAATCTATTACTTTTTATTCGAGAGAGTCTTTAAAAGGCAGTGGCCATCGACAGGTAAAATATATTGCAAAATTAGGAAAGTAATTTCATAGACTAATTAATTCTCTACAAATGTATTCAATTTGATTCCACCAGACATTCATTTGTTGAATTTGGTTCCTCAATTTACATGGATTTTGAATTGAAAAAAAGATTCCTTCACGAAACCGGTTCCTTCAGAAAGATGAAAATGGCACAATTTTTAGATGAAAATGTGCTCTATTCAACAGTGTTAAAAACATAATTGATATAAAGTGAGAAAGTTGGACAGAAAAAAGATTTGATGAATTTCAGCAGAAATGTTTGTATTTAAAAACATTGTGTGTTGAGTCTATCAACCACAAAGATACTAAAATGTCAAACTTAATAGAAAAATGATCAATCTATATAAAACTAAAAAATTCATGTAACATATTTTATTAGAACTTGATCAGTTGTATTCGAATTTGAATCGAAATGCCGATAAATATTGAAATGGCTGTTCCATCCGCAGTGAAATGGTAAAACTGACAGATTTTCGCCAATAACTCTATTGCTGTACATCCGAGGAAGACGCGTGTTGTACCGTTGGAATCTAAATTCAATTTAAAAGCTCAAATTATTCTTAAAAAAATCTCGTAAATATTGCGGTTTATGAAATAAATTTTAGAATTCAAATGTGAACGGAAACAACTCTTTCTGATGTAAAATGGTCTGAATTTTAAGAATCTGCTATAAGAAAAGTGTAAAATCTTCGTTTTCTTGTAGAGATTTGTGAAAAATTGCGAATTTTGACGTTGCTATGTGTTGCTAATCAAGAGCCAGAGTCGCCGAAATCTGCAATTTAGAGATTTCAAGATATCTCTTTGAATTTGATTTGAATTTCAACCTAACAATCAGCGAAAAATCAGAATTTTTATTTAAATTCATTTTTAAATTTTATCTTCTCATAAGCACCCGAATAATCATAAACGGATAAACTTCAACAATGACATTGACAATGACAATGACAACAGAAACTGACAATTTCCCGTTTCGACGCGCAAGAGGAACGGATTTTGCAAGAGGAACGGAACTTTTTAAGAAAAAGTGAAAAATTTTAAATGCACGTCTAAAAAAACCTAATTTTTTGTTCAATTCACCGGAGAAAATCGGACAAAAAAAACCGCATTTTTACACAATTTTTCTTAATTTTCAAAAATTTTTGTTTTTTTGACCCCTTTTTAGTTCAGGGAAAGCGCCTTACTCGATTAGTATATTTCAACAACAATAACATATCTATTTGGAAGAATAATCTAGCTACTGCTATAAAGATGGGAAGGCAGTAGAATACCAACAGGAGATAAGGTATCTGGGTATCATACTAGATAGCAAACTCCTATGGAATAGACACGCTGAGGCAGTGGTAGGTAAAGCCAAACGCGCCCTAATGGTGTGCAGAAATCTGGCAGGAAAAACGTGGGGTTGTAACCCCACTATCCTGCGATGGATGTACAGCATGATAGTGAGACCTGAAATCACTTATGGGGCGGTTGCGTGGGGAAGTAGAATCAAGCTGGCCTCTATGAGGAAACAGCTTGAGAAGATTCAAAGACTGGCGTGTGTCTGCATCACGGGGGCGATGGGGTCGTGTCCGACAGCAGCATTGGAGCTGCTGCTGGATCTGACTCCGCTGCACCTTGTGGTGGAGAGCGCCGCCAGATCGGCGATCGTAAGATTCAGCAAGGAAGGAATGGGCAGAGGTAAAATAATCGGGAGCAGAGACCGAAACAGCCTCGCTGCCAAGATCCCCTGGCAGGAAGTACCAAAAGACGAAATGGTATGCAAATACCACTTCGAGAAAAACTACACAGCAATGTGTAGTAGTAAAGCCGATTGGAGCGACGAATCCTCAGCATACCATATAGAGCAAAATGCCATCAAGTGGTATACAGATGGTTCGAAGACAACGTAAGGCTGGTGCAGGAGTGTTTGGACCTCGTACCAGATAGTATCTTCCCAAGTATCTTCCAAGCAGAGGTACACGCAATCGAAAGATGTGCACAGTTTAACCTCGACAGGAATTACCGCAAAAAAAAAATTGCTATCCTGTCAGATAGCCAAGCAGCCATCAAGGCCATTAGCTCATACACAATCAGATCCAAACTGGTGTGGGACTGTGTGGGGAAGCTGAACAAGCTTGGCAGGGATAATAAAGTAACGCTATACTGGGTATCAGGACACACTGGTATAGACGGAAACGAAGAAGCCGATCACCTAGCAAACAAGGGATCCAGTAGCCCCTTTATAGGTCCGGAACCCTTTTGCGGTATGAGCGTGAACACCATCCGCAAAAGTTTAGATGAAGAAATAAGAGGAAAATGGATGAAAACCTGGAAAGAACTTCCAGGGCTAAGGCAATCTAAAGTGATGCTGGGATATTTTAACCAGAAGAGAACAAAAGCTTGCCTGAAACTAAGCAGGAACAAGCTCAGAATTCTGACAGGAGCCCTGACGGAACATTGCAGACTTAGGAAACATCTCAATGCCCTAGGCCTAGAGGAGGATGATGGATGCAGATTCAGTGGCTCAGCAGAGACATCCCCATACATCTGTTCAAAGACTGCGGAGCATTACTCCGCAAGAGACAGATGTACCTTGGGGCTCACTGCTTGAACACAGAGGAGCTGCAGGCCTTGAATCCCACCCAGATCCTGAGATTCCTAAAGGAATCAGGATTAGAGGAGGCGCTCTAAATGGGTAAGTACACCAACACTTGGAGGAAGAGGGTGGGGTACAATAGATCTATAAAGGTCGCAGTACAAGTCGTCACCACCATATCTACAATCTACAATCTACTGCTATAAAAATTGGTACGAATATAGCAAACTAAATTATCTAGATAACGCTCTAATCTATATTATTCTATCTAGAATATTTTATGATTTGTAGACGTTTAAACATGTTGCATCTAAACATGATACAATTTAGTTTAGTACCTAACATTAACATATCTATCTGGAAGAATAATCTAGCTATTGCAATGAAAATTGGTACGAATATAGCAAACTAATTTATCTAGATAACACTGTAATCTATATTATTCTATCTAGAATAGTTTATGATTTGCTGACGTTTGAGCATGTTGCATGTTGCATGCCGTTGAGCATGCATTAATATCGCTATCTAGCAGAATAATCTAGCTACGGCTCTGAAAATTGATGTGATTATATAAAACTTATTTACCTAGATGACTCTGAAATCTATATTATTCTATCTAGAATATTTCATGATTTTTACACGTCTAAGCATGTTGCACAAACTACACTAGACATGTTAATGCTATATAAACTACGATAAACATATTAAAAACATATACATAAACATATATAAATAAACATATACAAGTAGAAATATGATTATGCACATATGACTCATATGTAGTAAACATATGAGTCTACAGTACACATATAAGGATGCAGTAGACATATGTGTATGCAGTAGACATATGAGTGTCCTCCTCGGTAGTGTAGTTTGAGTGTCCTCCTCGGTAGTCAAAACCGCTTGACAAACGGGAGAACCGGGTTCGATTCCCGGTCAAGAAGGCAGTTCAAGTAGGGTGCCCTCCCTGGATGAATGTGAAATATGCGGTACTGGGGTGGCGCATACTAAAAGCAAAGTGGAATAAGGGGTTTAGTGAGAGCTTCCCCTAAAACCACCTGTATTTAAAAAGTAGACATATGAGTATTTGCCTCGACCCTCCTATAGTGGCTCGCCATCCACGTTAAAAACTGTAAAGGCTCCCTACACGGGAAGATTAAGATCAAGATCAAGACACCAAAACACAAGGCAGGGGAGTTTGGGGCAAAGCCCATTTAGAGCTGCAGTGCCGAAGGAAGAAAAAAAAGATATATGAGTATGCAGTAGATTCAAGAGTATGCAGTAGACATATATGTATGCTGTAGATTTAAGAGTATGCAGTAGACATATGTGTATGCAGTAGATTTATGAGTATGCAGTAGACATATGTGTATGCAGTAGATATATGAGTAGATATAAAATATTTGACAGACAAGATTTGACAAACTGAACTAGATACACAAAACTAAACATGTAAGACAAAGATAGGATAGACAACAAAGGAAACAAAACCATTTAGTAATTATATCAATTTTAGAATTAATGTCTCTCCTTTGTCTCGAAACAATCTGTACTGAATGATTCTTTGTCTGTTAATTTATCCGATACAAAAAATAAATTGTATTGTGTTGAGAAATATCGTGTGGAATAAAAACAAATTAAAAATAGAATTTAAAAAAAACCTTTTAGCCACAAGTTTTAGCCACAACAAAGCATTCGTAGTAACTCGCTCGGAACGGATTCCAACTACATGCATACATTACTCGCAGTGTTACGATTTTTCTTTTTGTTTTATATTTAAATTCTCTCTTAGACATTTGTTTCACGTGATAGCCGAGTTTGGTCTGAAACAAAATGTAAATATTTGTGTTACCGTGTTAATAACGATTCGTGCTTCGAATAAAACAATTCCAGTTGAATTGTTATGCTAACTAAATTACAATTGTAAACTACATTAGTATACTATATAATAGTAAATTACTATGTAAACGGTATACTCGATGTATGTAACTGATATGTAGTTTGTAATGTAATATATCATCAACTTGTTGAACTTAAAATGTTAAAAGTACAAATTTGTTTTGTTTATGATTTGGTAAACTAGTTTTTTATACTCTATTAAATTTCAGATATGTTTATTTAACAAACTATTAAGTTCTTCATTGTATATGACTAAAGTAACTTAAACAGTTTACTGTTACAATAAATTGTCATGAATATTTTTTTCTACAAATTTTATGGTTTTTTATATAAATTTTCATAAAAGTGTGCAAATGCTTCTTACATAGAAAATAGTCTGATTCAACTTTGCCATGTTTTAGGTTAACAGTAATAGAAGTTAATACGAAGATATGGCAGCGAACAAATGGTCAGTAGTTTAGTTGAAACACTACAACCCCTACAATTTCTTTGATTCATATATACATTTTTATTGTTTATATTTATTGTTAATAGCCAATAGCCATCCATGCAATGGAATTCTCCACAGTTTGCAATCTTGTCGCACAACGCTCTCTCTGAACCTTCTGTAATTCGTAAATCAACAACGTTTGCGGAAGATTATCAAAGACGCCGTTTGTTGCAAGTAGGACTACATCGCCATCCTCGACGGGAAAATTAACAGTCATCGCGGTGTTGTAATAAAAACCAGGACTGGACATCTGTGCCATTAGCGCACATTCCAAAACGTGCACTTTGTCCCACGTTTTGGATAAATGCAATAGTTTTATAGTTATAGTTTGTGCAGAAACTCACTTTGTGCAGAAAAACCACTTCATGAGGATGCTAGGAGGGGTGGAGATGCAGTCAGAAAGAGATGATAGTTCAGGAGATCGACAGAGAAAGCAGGAAGAGCTCGCCGAGGATATCACCGTGACGGAGGTGGAGGATGTTATTGATTCCCTAAAGCCAAGAAAAGCGGGAGGTGTGGATGGGCTTGGAAATGAAGCGTGGAAAGAAGCACCTGGAATCTGTAAGGAGAAGTTTACGGAGGAATTGAGAAGGACAGGGAGAGGAGACAAAAGGATACCAGTCAGCTGGAAAGTGGGGATAATTCAACCGGTGTTTAAGAGTGGAACGAGGGACGCGCTAGAAAATTATAGAGGTATAACTTTGATGAACTCCTCATACAAAATATTTGCTAAAATCCTGGATTGTCGCTTGAGGAAGGAAATCAATGAAAGGAAGCTTTTGCCGGAAATACAAGCGGGGTTCAGAGAAGGAAGGAGCACGGTGGAACACCTGGTGACCTTGAGAGTCATCATAGACCAAGGAATAAGAAAGGGATGCCTGTTTGCTCTTTTCATTGATTTGAAAGCTGCATATGACTCGGTGAACAGAAGGAGACTGGACGAGTGTTTGGGCAAGCTTGGTATCTCAGAGAGGGTAAGAAGGAACATCAGGAATTTGTACGAGGAAACGGTCTGTAAGGTAGTAGCGAATGAATGGGAATCGGACTATTTTGAGGTGAGGAAGGGCCTGAGACAAGGCTGCCCTTTGAGTCCCACGCTTTTCAATCTGTATGTGGCGGATATGGAAAAGGTTCTACAGGCCGGGCAAGCTGGAGGAGTGGTGACTGGGAAAAAGAAGGTGTGGAGCTTGGCATATGCGGATGACATGGTGGTATTTGCTAAGTCGGCTAGTGAGATGAAGGACGTGATTGAAAGGCTCTGTAGGTATTTCGAAAAGAGGGATTTAAGGGTGAATGTTGGTAAAACAAAATGGATTCGGTTTAAAAGGGGTGAGCGATATAAGAAAGAAAGGTTTGAATGGCAGGGTACTGAAATAGAGGAAGTTAGTAAATTTAAGTATTTGGGGTATGTCTTTGGGACTGGATACAGTAATAAAGAACACATAGAGTATGTTACAAAGAAGGCATGGGTGGCGGCGGGTCGTATCTGGGAGGTTTGGAAAAGGAACTTTGATGGAAACTTTAGAGCAGCAGAGACCATATGGAAGGCTTGTGTGCGAAGCGTGTTACTGTATGGATGCGAGGTCTGGGGAACGAAAGAGGAAGACAAGATCGAAAGGGTGCAGCTAAAGTTTTATAAGAAAGTGTTGAAACTTGATAGGTCGACGCCTGGTCACATTGTGCTTCAGGAAGTGAGTGCTTGTAAAGTGGCGGTAATAGCTGCGGAAAGAGTGATAAAGTTCGAGTATAGGGTGGATGGGTTAGGAGATGAAAGGATAATAAAGGAAATCTTTCGAGTAGTGAATAAAGAGGGGTTAAGTGGTAGAAGAGAGACGGGGTTGAATAAAAGGAAACTGTATGAGAGAGGCGGGTTATCATCCGAGGGGTTGGAAACGGAAAAAAGTGCGGGTGCTCAGTGGAAACGGATGCTAAAAGAGAGGTTATTAGATGTGGACTTCCAAGAGCGCCAATCGAAAATAGAGGCTAGTAAATATCACCAAGGCTACAGTCAGATACAAGTGCACGGCCGTGTTCCTGGTTATTTGAGGACAAGTAAAGGGTCGGACGACCAGTCAGTGTTGGCGAGATTTAGGTGTGGCAATGAAGAGCGTGGAAGGAGACATTGGATGAAGGAGGAAAGTAGAAGGTGTTTGGTGTGTGGGTTGAAGGAAGATATGTGGAGTCATTGGTTGGAAGAATGTACGATGGCGGAGTGGAATGACCAGGAAAGAAGGCGAGGAAAGGATTGGAGGGAGTGTATGGACGAGAGCGGGAAGGGACTGTCGTTTTTACACAGAGTGAAAACATGGAAAGAGCGGATGCGACGGGGTAGTTTTTTGAGTGTTGCGGTTTAGTTTTTTTTGTTTTGTGAGCTTATGTCCGATGTACAGGTGTTGAAGTATAGGTTTATAGGGTGGTAAAATTTCTTTTTTTTTTTCTTTTTAATGGGGTTTTAGTTTCACAACTTTTTTATTATTTTTATTATTATTTTTTATTGTTTTATTTTGTATGTATATTTTATATGGAAATGTAAATTATTAAAATTATGCCAATAAAGGTTATTATTATTATTGTGCAGAAACTAAGGGTTTTTATTACCACGCTAAAATCTACCTCCCCCAAACATATTAGAAAATGTGCGAAGGCCTATAAAAACCTTCTTATAAAGATTAACCAGAGGACCAGACATTTTCAGGTATTTAGAGAATTTAAGCCTCGATTTTTCATGGGAGGAGCCAAGAAAATTCAATCTCCCCCTTATTTGAATTAGAGGGATGATTTAACTCCTCTTATAGATATATTATACTAGGAATGGTATAAATACCATTCCCCAGTTGTCAGTAAGAAGTAAGAAAAAAGAGAGTAGAGTGGTAAGCTATAAGTCTTAAGTTATTTCGTTGTATTATTGTTTAATTAAATTAATAAAACCAACTCGACTATTATTTGACAAACTACGTGCCTTGCGAATGCCGGTGAACATTACATTACAAGATCCCGAGATATTTAGATATATCTCAAAGTCCGAAGAATTGTTGGCTAGCAGTCCTTCCCTCTCAACATTGAAGTCGTCGGTGGTTCACACCACAACCCCCTTCACAACATTGGTGGCAGCTTCACAACATTGGTGGCAGCCTCACAACATTGGTGGCAGCGGCGCTCCCATACAACTCCCTTCACAACAGCGGAGTCCAGTCGGTCAAATAAGACATCCACTTGGTACACAGGAAGCAGAAGCGACAGCTAGAACGGCGTGTTGAAATAGTGCTTCTTCTCTTCCGACTTGTGGATGACCCGTCCATGTCGAACCACCATACAACCGCTGTCTCCGATGTTCGCCGTGTACAGCGTATTGTTTTCCCGGTTTAATATCACTACGCACGCTGTACTACTTCCTAGAATGGGTTTCTTATGGTACAAGAGTTCATAGTAACTTTTAGCTAAAAGATCAGAAGGGTTGTTAGGAGCGAACCTTCCCAATCTGACTAGTTGTTCGCATATCCTCATTAAATGCACCAGGGGCGGATCCAGGATTATCATTTGGGCGGGGCTTGACCCCGCTGGAGGTAGGTAAAGTAAAGTCTAGCAAAGACAATACTAAAAAACACATTTTCCCTCACACAAGTCTCCTCGGATAACTTTTCGCAAATTCCTCAATGACTTCGTGGGAAATACATGGAATACATGGAAGCCAAACCGGTTAACCTGTCTTGGATCATTGTCGTACGAAGGTACGATTTTATTAGTTTAAGCAAGGAAAGCTGCGGTCCACATTACAAGTAGTTACTGATAATGTAGCGAGAATTTGTAACAAAATGTTTATATTTGGAAAAACTCATTTGTCTCTTGATCCGTTTCAGCTGCTGTTTGTCGGAGATGTTGTCTACCACTCCATAGCTCCTTGCAAAGAGTTATTTCTCCCGATAACAAGAGGATGAGGTAAATCGTCACTGTAACTGTGTGCAGCTCATACTATTGAGCTCAGATTTTCTGTGTTTACGATAGCACTTGGTAGGAGGTGGAACAGATCGAGAATCGAAGAGTGACCTTCTCTCGAAAAGCGACTCGTCTCGTTCTTACTACAATTTCTACCATCTCATAACAAAGGTCAAGATTTAATACAACAGCCTGCAGTTGCTGTGAAAGCGGAACAGTGATTTCAAATACGGAGGCAGTTACCGTTAAGATACCTTTAAGACAATGTCGAATCGTTGAATAGATGGCAGAAAACTTGCACTTTTCAATGACAGAGAAGTTCTGTCGATTTCTTCAGGAACTTTTCTTTAGGAACTGTTCGATAGGGTTAAGGAACTCTTTGAAATGTGGGAGCGCATCATGCCTTTCAACCCAGCGTATATCACTAAGACTTGATTCTTTTCGTCTGTGGGTGTTTTTTAAGGAAAAACATGGTTTGGCTTCCATGTATTCCTTGTATTTCCCACGAAGTCATTGAGGAATTTGCGAAAAGTTATCCGAGGAGACTTGTGTGAGGGATTAATGAGGATATGAGAACGACTAGTCAAACTGGGAAGGTTTGTTCCTAACAACCCTTCCGACCTTTTAGCTAAAAGTTACTATGAGCTCTTATATAATAATAGCTTCTTTAAAAAGTTCCAAACTTTTTGCTGACTCGTACAAAACTGGTAATATTATTTACTATTGCCATCATATTGCGAACACTAGGCAAACTGCGTGCCTTCACGACAGCTAGGTTTAGTTTAAGGCGCTAGCGGTTGGATCCCGGGACACGTATTGTAATAAGTAATAAGCCACTGTCCTCTTATACATGACTCTGGCAAAGTCATCACAGCAGTTTGCCGAGAATACCTCCCGCAAATGTGGCTCGCCGCCCACGTTAAAAAACGTAAGGGCCTCCTACGCTTCTGTCTAAGACCTAAACACCAAACATACGTAAAGGGAGGAGACCTAGGTCCCAGTTAAGCTGTTGGGCCAAAAAGAAGAAGAATTATGAAAATACACTGTAAACACTTTGATTTGCCACGGAAGAACTCAGATGCTTTTGGGGGGGGGCCTTGAGCCCCTTAGCCCCCCCCCCCTGGGTCCGCCACTGAAATGCACGGAGAATCCGCCAGGGTCAATATCCCCGAAGACATCATGGTGCATCATCCCCGAACTGTCCATGTACAGGTCTTTGCTGTGTGTGGTTTCTTGTCTTGCGAGAAACCACAAACAGCACTAATCAGTTGCACGTTTGAATCTGTCCGTTATTGTACACTAGGATCAGCAGTTGAGGAAGAAATGTTGGATAATCTATTACATATAGCGCGAGACAGTAATCTGCCAGTTAACCAGTAAGGTGTGCATTTTGAACTGGCGTCAGACAAGGAAATGAATTATCCCCACTATTATTCAACCTAGTTTTGGAAAAAGTGATACCTGAATGGAAAAATTAACTGGAGGAATAAATATTTGCAGACTACGCAAAAATAAAATCAACCCTGACTGTTTAGCGCTTGCAGATGATCTTGCAATCCTCTCCCACAACAGACAAGAAGCAATCCAATCAAAATTATATATGAATATATGAATGCTCGTTAATATTTGAATCTATCGGACCGTTTTATAAATAATTTCCGATTCTGATTGAATATACTGTTTGTATCTTTTTTTAAATGGTTTAGGGGAAGCACTTACAAAACCAAACTCCCTATTCTACTTTGGCTTTTAGTATGCGTAATGTGACCATAAGTCCCGATTTTGGCGGGACAGTCCCGCTTTCAGCCTGTCTGTCCCGCTCTCCCCAGCGAGGGCAAAAACGTCCCGCTTTCGCGAGTAGGTAGGTATCTACTTACTAAGGTGTAAACGCGTGACTGAAGGGAAGGGCGACGAGCGAGGGAGGGAGAGAGAGAGAGCTAATGACGCGCGAAAACGTGATAAATGCTGCACTCACTCAGTAAACAAACAAACGCGGAACTTTAAGTTATAAGTTGCCATTTTACGATAACAAAAATGCCTAAACGCCAGTGTAAAGTGCACCTTTAATATTATTTTGCAAAACAAGTATGCGTTTAATAAACCAAAGGAGTGGTACATCTACAGCAAACGTTACATGCGAAAAGTGTCGTACTGATTCATTTAGTATTAGTATCATTTTAGTATCATTTAGTATTAGCCAACGACGATAAGAACATTTATAATTGGAAAAAAAATCAAGCTTTCCGATCAAGCTACGGCGTCAAGCTCGTCAATGCTTTCGTTTTTTAAAAGAACCGATTTGCCTACTTCTAAAGATTTGCATATAGCTGCAGCGGAGTGTGACAAATGGCCGTGCTTCTTATTTAATTCAAACATGTTTTGAGCAAAAATTTAGATGTGCTCGCAAAAAATCTCAGGTCATTGTTGTAAATGATGATTTAAAAGAGGACCTTCGCGAATCACACTGCATTACTTTATTAAAAGATGCTTCAAACCTTGGCTCGATAAAATTATTCCCAGTTTTAATCCGCTATTTTTTACCACAAGAAGGGGTCCAAATCAATGTTTTAGAGTTTCGAGAACAGCTAGGTGCAACATTATTTAACAGAAGTATTGTCTTGCAATGATATTAAAAAATAAAGCAATTTTGGAGGAAAGAATATAAAGAGGATTAATAATGTTTACGCAAAATTGAACAAATCACACAGAAGACAGCTCATTGGGTTTGGATGTGCAGTCTCCCTTCTGACTTCGAATGCATCATGAAAATTTATTCCTTTTTCTACATCTACAGTGTTCGAGTAGAAGCTTTGAAAGAGTTCTGTGATTCAACTGACACAGAGTATCGCAAACTGCAGGGCTACAATAAAACACGGGGGCTTGCGTAGATGCCCGCCTTTGAGAGAGCTCTAAAAATGTTCCAGACTTTGAAAACCTATTTTCTGAGCATCTACAAATGCCCAAATATTTTGGAAATGTATTTCGAAAATCCCAGCTCTGAATTGTGGTTACATTTTTTGAATGCCCAGGGAGCGACTTTCCACTAAGCCATGTTGAAAATCGAGGGACAATACGTGTCTGAAATTGATACGAGATAACCTGGTACCTGGAGAATTCGCTTTTTCTTCCTCACACTCCAAAATGTTTTAGTAAACTTACAAGAAACCGACACTGCTATTGATCAGCAGATTGTAAAAACTGAGGCGTCTGAGTTTGGATTTGCTGATCACACAAGGATTTATTAGCAGCAGCAGAGTTTTGAGTTGAAAAAATCACTAGCTGGAATGCTCCTGCTGAAAACCGGTGGGTGAAATTATTCCAATATTTCAGTGCTAGCAACCTTAACTGTACGAACTTTCGTATAATTATTGAGTACGCTATGTATCTGCCGGGAAGTAACGCACCTGTCGAAAGAGTTTTTTCTCTAATAAATACAATATGGACAAGTAACAAAATTCAGTAAGTGTAGCAGTATTGAAATCCATTTCGATTACCAAGACTAACATCAACAAATCATCTAATGAGTTTCATTGATACTTAGGGTTATTATTTTTTTTTTTTCTAATAGACGCTAGTAAAATACAAAAAAGTTTTTTTTTTACATAATTCTGCGGGTATCCCGCTCTGACGAAAAAAATAAATGGTCACGTTGTAAGTATGCGCCACCCCGATATCGCATATTTCGCATTCATTCAGGGTGGGCATCCCGGACGGTTAGTGAAAACCCGCTTGCCAGGCGGGTATGTTGTCAACTACACTACCAAGAAGGGCACTCATATATCCACTGCTTACACATATGTCTACTGTATTTTCATGTCTACTGTTTACTATACATTTATATGTTTACTACATACTCATATCCTCATATGTCTACTACATACTCATATGTCTACTTATGTTTATCGCAGTTTATATACCATTAGTATGTCTAGTATAGTATATTTGCCCTTCGTATGTCTAGTCTATATGGTCTGTTTTCTCTAATCCTGTCCGTCTGGTATTATCTATATAGTCTTGTCTGTCTACCCAGTATAGAGTCACCGGGACGGACGAATTATAAATAACGGTTCAGTTATTTAGTTAGTCTTCTGATAAGTTTGAGTTGTGCACCTTACATTAAATTATTATTCCTAATTTGTAAAATGAAGAGTCCAAAAGCGCATATTTATCATATGATGCTTTGGTAATTTAAACAAGGCAATAGTCATTGGCGTAACTATAACATCTGAGGCCTGTGGCAATCACTGAAGTAATTACCCAACAGTATTACTAACATTGTTTGTATTTTAGTTAAATATCTAATGAATTTAATTTTCAAACGCATAGGTATTTGCATGTTTATAAAAAATAACAATATAATCTTAACAATATATTTATTGATAAAATTCTTTTCTACGAGCTTTCTGATTATTAAACATCAAATTTTAAAAAGCGGGCTATAGAATTTTCAATAGACAGTAGAGCCAGGATACGTCTTCTCCCATAGAGTTCCTAAAATAGGTTTTTATTAATTTTAGTTTCAAAAATGACCTTTCAGCACTAGCTGTAGTTACACGAATTGTAACAAATAACATTAATGCAGTACATACTTCAGGAAAGCTGCATAACATAAAATGATTCTTTGTTATTAATAAATCAACAAGTTCTCTAATACTGGAAGACTTTTCCATGTTTCTCAAAAGATTTATATATTTCAACAAATTCTAGATTATTTCATCGTCAGTATCAATAAAATTTTGCAAAGTGACAAACTTAAAACAAACGGAACGCAGCCTAAATATATAAATATATTCAGCCTTTCCGGAGCTCTATAACAATTATTGACTCTTTTTAGAACTACCAAGACAAATCTCACATGAAATTTGTAAGTTATTTTACAGCCTACCTTCAGTCTACCTTCGTGGCACTCAACAAAAACCATAAAAATAACATTGTTTTTAAGATCATGTTTTTCCGATACCTGAAGTGAATAGCCATCTGTGGACGCGTTTCGAAAATTATCTCTCATGAGCACAGCTTTGCTTCCATGAACAATAATTTATAAACCACTCACCTTAAAACCCATGTGGTGTCTAGGGTTAGATGTTTATAATTTTGACATTTTGTGAGAGAGACATAAACTTAGCAGGTTATTGATTTAACTGATAACATAGAATAAAAAAAACCATCCTACGTTAATATCGATACGATAATCATACAAACTTAAAACAAACGGAACACAGCCTGAATATATAAATATATTCAGCCTTTCCGGAGCTCTATATTTTCATGTGAGATTTGTTTTGGTGGTCCTAAAAAGACTCAATAATTGTTATAGAGCTCCGGAAAGGCTGAATATATTTATATATTCAGGCTGTGTTCCGTTTGTTTTAAGTTTGTATGATTATCTATAAGGTAGGATGGTTTCACCAATTCTATCTTTGCAAAGTGAGGTTGCGAAACACTGAAATTGGAAATAATTTCATTCATTGAAAAGAAACGCGATTTCGGTTGATTAATAATGATGTCCGATTGAGGTTTCCGAGTTTTAGATAATTGAAGATTGATGGAGCACTTTTCTGCTACATTTTGCTTCCTTTTTTAAATCCTCAAATTCCTGTCGATACCTTTCCAATTCATCCACACAATTTTTCATGTTTTAAGGCATTTGTAAGAGAAGGGCGCAAAATAGAAAAAATGATATAAAAACTCGTTCGTAAGGCGTTTTCAGCACTTGTCCTTTAGAAAACTCCTCGCTACGCTTGTAGCGATAATTTGACACTGACAGCTCTGAATTTCAGTGCCAACCTTAAAAAAATTAACTCATAACAGCACTCGGCGATCCATAACCGCACGCATATGAGTGCTGTTATGAGTCCATTACAGACGCAAAACAGAAAAATCATTTAACAGAATCAATGAACTTTTTTGAAAAGTAGTATACATATATATGTATACACAAAGCAAATTTTTTTTTACGGAACCCGATTCCAATTAAAAAATAATAGGGCCGTGGTTTATCGATACGACTTGCAGGGGAGCCGCGACATCAAAAAGTTTGGGAAGCAGTGGTCTAGAGTTAGAGCGTTAACTAACAAATCTGGAGGTCCAGAGTTCTATCTCGGGAGCGAGTGTCGAGTGTTTGTGGGCCTATAAGAGAAAAATGTGGACAAAATACAATAGGCCACTTGGCCGCATTGTTCGAAGGGTTAATAAACCGGTATCCACTTTGGACCCAACTAAAAAAGACAGTTTGTCCTTAACTTCATGTAATTCTAAAAATGATGGTTTAATGATTAGCCCTTTTGGGATTCCATTTTCGTCTTTCTCGATCATACAATAACGGTAAACTTCACAAATTTGATCTGTTTTTGAAATATCTTGAGCCGTATCCAATATGATCGAGTGATCGAGTAAAATAGTGCGGCATTTATTTCATTTATAACTGCATTTTCTGCTTTTATAACCACAACAGGAATGAGCTCATTTTGTATTTTTTAGTACTTTATCTGGCCCTTTGGTTTACTTAACAATTATTGTAAAATCGGATCGTATTTTGCTAATAACTCTACAATACTTCTCGGGAACTTGGATCATTGCTCTCTGCGTTTTCTCTGTGGCCACGAAAGGCTAAATTTCATCTTGACAGTGTTAGAGTAACAACAGGATTCTAGAGATTTCTTCATCATGGACTCTTGCTCTTCATTTAATGTTCCATGTAACCGTTCCATTGTTGATACGTAAGACAAGAATCCAGGTGAACTTTCGATGTCTCGTGTCTTTCTATGGCGTCCTCATAGGACTTAGTTTCCAGTCCTCATAGCCTTCCATCCAAACATTTTGTATTTTTAATATATAATACGCTTTCTGAAGTATTAAGGAATAGAATAGCCATGTACGTTCAAGTTTCAAACCAGACTTGGAAACAATATAGATATTCATTTCCGAGTCCGAGACACCAGTGTTTACATTCAGACCCTTCCTTTCCAATAGTTGGAAGCGTCTATCGTCCTCTCATTTGTACAAATTAGGTCCTCCAGCGTGCATACCTCTCCCATGTTGGGACATTTTAGAAGGTAGCTGTTGCTCTGAAACCCCCGCATTCACACAGCTCGTCATTCGCAGGCATTCCCTATCTCATCCTGTTCGATTTGCAGCGCGTCACTCCTGTTCTTAGTCTGTTCAGTGATTTCCATGTCGCGTATGGTAAAAGTTTTCCCGGTGGCAGCTCCTCTCTGGGTTCGGTCCGCAGGTTTGGGTGTTGTTCTTTCCATAGTTCAATGCGGCGTTGTTTTGAGCATGTCTGCAGTTGTTGCGTATATTGGAGAAAGCTCTTTCTTGATTTGAGTCGTCGCCTATCTGGTTGTTGGTCGTGTAGAAAAACCTATCTGCGATCTGCTTCTGTCGCTCTTTTTCTGATGCTACTTTGCGTCTGACGCGTTCTGGGGCAATTCCAGATAGATGGTACAGCATCTCGACAGGTATTGGTCTCAGGCAGCCTGTTATAATCCTGCACGTCTCATAGATATCAACATGTCTAGTTTGGAAAATGGAAATAAAAAAAAAATAAAAACGGAATAGTAGTAATGGGGGACATGGAAGGAGCCTCCACGTAGATTGCGAGTAGAGTTTTAATTACAGCAATCGGGCGTCCCCTGGAAACGGCAAGAGCCGGCTAATCCTTCCTACACCGAAACACAAAGCGAACCAACAATATAGTAATGTTTTTCTAAGAAAGATATATTGTCTTTTCAGAACACTGTCACTACTGTCACTGTCTTTAATTAGATATGAATTAGTTTAAGATAACCGGCTCAGTGCGAAATAGGAGAGCAGGCAATGTATAGCACATTTTATAAATAAATCCGTTTTCGACACGAACCGTTGCACTTGACAATTTAGTTCTTTAAAATTACCCTTATCAGTAATATATGGTGAAGATGCAATATTGCTCATACTAAAATATGATTCACTTTGATTTTGCTTAGCACCTTGTGGTGGTTGTTATGGATTTGAATACACACGGATCGGGTGCTTTATCTACCATACTGTTACTTTAGATATTTGTCTCTGCTGTTACGTGTAGTCAGACGTCCAATTCTTCACTTTCAGAGCACTATTCAGTAGTTTTTCATCAATAAAATCATGATTCTTAAAATACTGGAAAATTTTAGGTAACTTCAGATTCCCTCTTTCTCTTTCGTTTTTCGCTCCCACTCAGATATTTTTTAGAACAAGACATGCTGATATCTAATTTTCACAATTAACCTTATTTTGCTTCTATTTGCAGGTTCAATTAAAGAAAAGCTACGAAAAATCAAAGACACAAATGACCGATTATCACAATGTCATAACTATCAAACGAAGAATGCGTAGTACAGCTCTCCGTACTTAAAAAATACAAATCTGGGATTCCCCTAACACCATACGTCGCTAGCATACATTAATTTCAACACCTACACCCCACCATTATATATACTCATATAATATAATACACATAAACTCATGTAGATTGAGAAACGAAATTCAAAGGAGGGGAATTGTAGGGGAATGAAAGATTGAAAAAAAAAAAGCAATTCATTTTTTTACTTTTGTGGCTAAACCGAATGATTTAACTAAATTTTCAAAAAATACTTTTTTATAGACACCGGCGTCTTTATTATTTTCTATTTTCTATTTTGAAGCGTTGTCGAGATATTTGCAAAAAACATTTGAAGCAAAAATAGCATTGGAGCATTGGAGGTGGAGCGTTCAAATTTGGTCAAAGGGTACTTCTTTTGGATATCCATATTCAGTAAAAGTTTCATTGAGATCCTTCTAGGGTTAATACATTTTCTCGCTATTTTTTTATATTTAGAAATTTTCTTGTTCGATTTTGGTCGGAATTCGTGATGTTGAACTGGTCGGGTCTAGATGTTGAAATTAATGTATGCTATACGTCGTAGGTACCGTCAACTGGGGTAACATTGGCCCACTTTTTACAATTTTTTGTTAAAAGGAGCAAAGTTTTGAGAACACTTTAAGCAAAAATTGATCATGATATATCTCTTGAGCTTTGATTTAAATAAAACTTTAACATTGCATTCTGTACATTGATTTTGTTAGTCCGCTATGCCTAAAAAAAATCCAAAAAAATGCGTCAAAGTTACCCACTATTGAGGTAACTTTGTCCTGACTGGTGAAACTCATAGAAAGAGAGGTATTTTATGAATTAGGCCAATGTTATCCGAAATTATAAAACCTAACAACTAAGTACGTACAAGAATTTGCCTGAGAATGATCATTATGGTCAAAAAAATATGACAAAACAGTCAAAAGTTAAACATTTACTACTTTTCTTTGCAAGTAGGTAACAATAATAAAAAGTAAAAGCAACGTCTGCAGGTGTTAACTTTGGTAGGCTGGCGTAAGTGTTCAAGGTAGTTGATGTTTCCTTTTTTAGGCCGGAAAATGTTTCGCTGACTGTATCTGATTCTAAGGGCTCATCAGAGTCTTCATCAGAGGAACTTAAGTCATCAAGTTGCTGTTCTGTAGAGATTTTCGTAGGTTTGTATTTTGAAGGCACAGGAGTATTTCTTGCTGCTTTCATATCAGCAGCAGAAATATTTTTTCCTGCAGGAATCTGCAGCTTTCTTCCTTCCTTTCTTCGAATTGCAAGCGCCAACATAATCTGCTCTTTTTGTCTAATTGTTCCAAAAAAGCCTTATCTACAGCTAATGAGATGGAATAATAAAAAAAGCAGGTAAGTAGGTACTGCTGCACATCTAATAGCGGTAACTTTGCCCTGGGCTAAAGTAATCCCATAAACTAGTACAAAGTTACCCCACACTGGAAGCTAGTAAGAGAGAAATCATAATTCAATGTTTATATTCTATTTGCATATTGATGTAAGTGTTGTAACAGACTTGTTAACTTGTAACAGACACATAAGTTGATAGTCTTGAACAATGGCACGATTAGCTGACTTGGTATTTGAATCTTACTGTGAAGTGGTCAAAAGATGAACCACCACAACAGCCGGCTGAAAGTATAACTAGTGCTGCCATTTATCGTTTCCATAAGTTATTAATGAAACTAGCTTCCTTTAATCAGGAGCTATACCCTGATGAATCTTTTTTTGCATGTGGGCAAAAGTGACCGTCGAAGGGACAATGTTACCCCAATTGACGGTACTTGTGAATTACAAAATTCGGGAATTCTACGAACATTACTAGCTCGCCCAAGGCAGCAAAGTACCGCGACAAAACTGAAGCAACCAATGGATGCATTCTAAAATTAATCCTTTTCTTATGAATGCATATAAATATTAATAATTTATTTGAATTTGAATATGGTCTTTAGTGGTGTCTAACTTTAAATGATTTTAAGTACTTATAAGTAAAATATTTATAATTTTTACTAAATTTTGTTAAAAATGTTAGGTTACTTCTGAAGTCGCGGTCTCGGGGGCCCCGTCTGGCTGGGGTTCCGTGGCATTTTGCCAACCCTGCCACCCTATAGTTACGCCATTGGCAATTGTGCTACGGCGAAAGCTCAAAAAATATGCAGCGTATATGGTGAAGGACTAATAACCCATCGGTTAGTTAGAAATTAGTTTGTCAAATTTCGTTTTGTTCTTAAAAGACGAATCAAGGGCGGGACTTCGTTGATGAACGTTTAAAGGCAATATTGGATGAAAATCCACGTCAATCCACAAGAGATAGACCAGAAATGATTAATACATTTGTTTTCTGTCACCTAGGGAAATTAGGGAAAGTCAACAAAGTAGGAGTATGAGTACCTTAGAATATCGGTGAACGGAATGAAGAAAATCAACGAAAAAATAGATATTTGAAAAAAAATCGTGAGCATGGATAATCTGTTTTACCACACCTACCTACTCTCTTGACATTTCCAAGACAGACAGTTAGTCACCTTTTGTGTTGCAAAACTTTTTGAAGAGAAAACTTCAAAAGCAAGTCATTTCTTCCAGTCCAAATAAACAAAATTTTACAATGTAGATATTGATAAGCTGCCAGCTAGATGGGAGGTCATACATAATATTGATGGATACTAATTAATATAATTTTGGTTTTTCATGAAAGCAAAATAAATGTCTTAACGGAATTTACTTATGAATCGACATAATATTAATTGTTCTTCACTCAACATGATAAAATGACGACTTTCTAAAGTTGTGAACATTGTGTAAATTATTATGTAAATATTGTCACTTCTCTACATTTCTCTGCAGATTTTATAAAATTTCCCAAAAAACTTTTATAAAACATAATTTTAAATTAAACTTTTTATTATTAAATAGCATCATTAGCTAGTTCATTATCAGTTTCCTTACTTTTTTAAATTAAGTGAATTTATAAAAATCTACATTTTCTAAATATTTTATATTTAATGTTTGTTTCAATTGGCACTGTTCAGTTCCTTAGATTAGAGGGTGAACGCGTGTGGCACCCCTATGTAGGGGATGGTCAAAAGCAACCCTCAAAAAAGCAGTTGTCTTATTGTCTTCTAATTTTCAAGGACAATTGAAAAAAACAATTTGTCTTAAGTTACAATATCTATGCAAATTGTTCCATAAAAATGTCATTATAGTAGAATGGGCGAAAAGTTGTCAATACGAGTCGAGAGCGAAGTTGTGCAGTCGCAATCGATTGAGACGAGAATTGACAATTTCGCCCGTGCTACAAACAATATTTTTTATCACTCATGCGAGGGGATGTATCTTACATGTTTGGGATCCAAGTGCCATACAGAAAAAATGGAATAAAAAATGAAGAATTTGCTTTTTCATTTGTCTCCGCTGGTGTGGATTTGTCATAAGAACTGTCCTCAGTCTCCGGTATCACCATATAATTTACACTCACTTTAACGTTTTCTTTAATTTATATTTTTACTTAGTTATGCAAAAAAAATTCTGACACTTCACGTCACTTTTGTTATATCGAGGACTTGATTGTATTCAATTTATTTTTATTTATTTGTTTATTTTAATGTAACCTAGCGATATTGAATATTTGCGTGCGTTATTCAAATTATGTAAAATACAACTAATATATTAGATTTTCGCACTAAAAACCGTGCATCAAGATAGTAATATTGTGCATGTGTGATAAAAAAACTATTAATATGTGTCCAGAGTATGTATATATTTTTGATATGTACACATTTAGTTATATGGGTACATATTTTATTCTTTCTAAAATACAATTGTACATAAAATATGTAAAATTGTTGTTTTTAAGTTTTATTCGCGATAATCCGATGTGTGGCCCCACATGCATCGAAACAAACGGAAGTCATCTAATCGATGTAAATTTTAGAATTTTAGATTAATTGTTAATTTAGAATTAAGCATTTAACTTGTTATTTTACTTTACATGTTCAACAAAAAATTCAGTCCAGCTTAATTCGTTTTTTGATAATTGCAGTTGAAAATCAGGACACTCTTAATTTGACACCCTTTATTATATTTAATGATAAATTTACACTAAAAACTATAATTTTCCCAAAAAATATAAATGGAAATTATACAAGAATTTACGTGTGTAAATGATGTTAAGGTGAACTTGGTGAAATTTTAAATTGTTTTCATAAATTTCATCACAAACTGATGTCATTAGAGTTTCTTCGTATAATTTAAAAATATGTAATAGATTTTGAGAAAATAAAAATTTACAAAACAATATACAAAGTGGTGTTAAAGTTTGGAATGAAATCAATAATGTTATGTCGTCAAAATATTTTTCGTAACGTCATTGGAAAAAAAACTGATTTGAATTTTAGGATAACTAACATTAGCCTAATGTCCTCCAATAAGTCACATTTTTTTTAACTTTTTTTTCTAAGCCTTTTTCTAAATTGCGATTTTCGCTTGTTTCTTTTGGTTCTGAATAGGGCGAAGTAAACTATTATTACTCATGCGTGCGAAGTACTTCCTGGCGCACTTTTTTTAATACGAGAAATGCCACTTAGCATTGTATTTCCACATAACCTTGGTAACGCACGCCAGTATTCAATATCGCTAGGTTACATTAAAAAAAACAAAAAATAAAAATAAATCGCGTAAAAAATAAAAAATGGAATAAAAATTTTTTATTCCATTTTTTTATTAGATGGCCCCTGGATCTCAAACTTGTAAGATACATCCCCTCGCATGAGTAAAAAAAAAAATTGTTTGTAACACGGGCTCTCGAGCGAATGTGCGCACTCACTTCGTTCTTGCGCCCAATCTCACTCTTTTCGCACGAAATTGACAACTTTCTTCCCTAGTTACAAAATATACTATTTCTTGGTTAAATCTAGCAAGCTTAGTTCAAATCAGTTCCGTGTAGCTGCGTGTAGCCAAACTTTGATACATTAACTATTTATTATATAAAGTAATTCATCCATCTGAAATTTTGTTACAATGGTACGTCATTTGAATGAACGGGAAAGAATGAATTAGTTGGATACGGCACTAGGAAATGCACCCAAGAAGAATCATGTGATTAATTCAATCAAGAACATCCTGATAAACCCTCGATTGTAAAATCGACAGTGAGTAAATTGGACGCTAAATGCACAAGAACTGGATCCTCAAAAGATATGCCGCGACAAGATCGACCTCCAGTAAATGAAGAAACTAAATTAACTATTTGAGGCTGAGGAAAACCATCATATTTCAACAAGACAAATTTGAATTACAAAGCAAATAATCCATGAGTTACACGAAGATGATCCAGATATCTGTTTGCAATTTTGTGAAGAGTTCAGATGTTGCACTGTGATCAAAATGTTTTAAGCAGCATAATTTTTTCTGGTGAAGCCTTTTTAGGATTGATTGATTTGATTTCACCTTTTGCCTGAATGGATCAGTACATTGCCACAACTTTGGGTTTTGGTCACGGGAAAATCACCATTGGATGCTAGATTCCCACATTCAATGTCAAAGCAAATTAAACGTGTTGGTGGGAATCATAGGTCGGCGTTTTATAGGACCTCACTTTTTAAGGAAACCTGACAGATGCTGGATATCTAGATTTTTTAGATCTACATTTTCGATTTGGTGCCCTAGCAGTTCTTTTTCCAAACAATGAAGATGACGTTGTACCCTATCAGAATATTTGGTTTCAGCCCCATCTTGCTGAAACCAAATATTCTGATAGGATACATTGTCAACTTCATTGTTTGGAAAAAGAACTGCCTCCTCACTTTGGTTTAGAAGTTCGTCAATATCTTGACGCCACGTTTCCTGGAAGATGGATAGGACGTCTGGGATAAATGGGGTGGCCTCCGTGTTCTCCCGACTTAGTCCCATTAGATTTTTATCTATGGGGTTATCTAAAGTCGCTAATTTATTTCAATAGACCTAATAATTTAGAGGATTTAAAACTCCGAATTCGCGCTGAAATAGAACAAATCAGTCCACAGATGATTGACCGCAGTGTACAAAGTGTTTACGCTCGTGTGGGTCAGTGTCAAAAGGTTGGTGGTGGACACATTGAACATTTACGTTGAATTTGTTTTGTTTCTAATTTGGATTTAAATTTATTTTTTCTGATAAATGTTAAATTTAACTTAAATTAATTTTTAATAATCGTTTGACTAGTAATCGCAAGCAAAAACAAACAAAAAACAAGTGAAAATCGAAATTTAAAAAAGACAGAGAAAAAAGATAGTTTATAGAAAAATATTATTAAAAAAATAGTTTATTAAAAAAATGCGATGACTTCATAGCGCAAACACCAATGACGTCACGAAAAAAAAATTTACAACATAACATTGCATTTTGGAAAATAATCTTCACGTGTCTGAGTGATTATCCCAAAAACAGTAAATAAAGAAATTATTGGTTTGATTCCAAACTTTCACACGTCGCGTCGGCACGAGTGGTGTAGTGGTGACATTAGTGGTCTCATGTTAGAGCGCTAACTAACAAGTCTGGAGGTCCCGAGTTCTAACCCCAGTTTCGGCCGCATTTGTACCAAGAGACAAATGTGTAATTAATTATCGCAGTTTATAATAACATCAATGTTTCTGGGCCTATAAGTGAAAAATATGGGCTAAATATAATAGGCCACTACGCCGCAGTGTTTGAAGGATTAATACCCGGTATCCACATTGGACCAAAACAAAGAAATATAAACTTTAACACCACACTATACATTTAAAGTAATATATTTTTACATGCATTTACATTATAAAAGAAAGCTGCTAACGTTGCGCCAGGGCAACAATATGCGCTGGAAAAATTAAGTATTTTTAATTATTTATAACGTTATTTTAACTATTTTAAGAAACAGATGCGAATGGCGAAGTGCTGGAACACTGGGCGGAAAGAATGAACCTGAAGCTGATACACGACCCCAAAAAACCTGCGTCCTTTAATGGTGGAAGATGGTGTGCAAGGAAATGACCAAAACAAAGAAATATAAACTTTAACACCACACTGTACATTTAAAGTAATATATTTTTACATGCATTTACATTATAAAAGAAAGCTGCCATCGTTGCGCCAGCGCAACAATATGCGCTGGAAAAATTAAGTATTTTTAATTATTTATAACGTTATTTTAACTATTTTAAGAAAGAGATGCGAATGCCGAAGCGCTGGAACACTGGGCGGAAAGAATGAACCTGAAGCTGATACACGACCCCAAAAAACCTGCGTCCTTTAATAGAGGAAGATGGTGTGCTCTGACTGTGCAAGGAAAAGAAGAGTAGCTTTCTATGGCCACGTTGCAAGATTGCCTCCAAACCGACTAACCAACCGTCTGTTCACCTTCTGGCAAAACAAGAAGCTTCGTACCACTTGGTTGACAGAGACCCATAAGGATATTAAAGAACTGGGAATATCAGATCTCAAAAACAGACAGTCTGTGAGACGCACCCTGAAGAATGTCCGTGGATTTCAGGAAAAACCTCGAAGGAAAGGTACCCCCTGGACAGAAGAGAGAAAGGTCAAAGCCCAACAGTTGAACAAGCGTGGTCCAAAGTAGGCCTATTCGAAAGAAGAAGAAGAAGAAGTGGAAGATGGCACAGAGGATATAACCCAGATTATATCTAAGTAAGCGACAGGATCAGCCACCAAATCAGCCATCCAACACCGACCTATCATATGCTCTGTAACTGCGGCAATAACACCAGAATACGTTCCCCTCAAAAGAAGATTTAACTTCAAGAAGGAATGAATGGATCAAAGAACTAGACCAGGAAGTCACGCGACTAGAACCATGCCCCAAGTTGTATGACCAGTTTGTCATGCTGGTAAAGAGAATATCGAGAAAGCAAATACCAAGAGGCTGCAGAACAGAATATTTCGCAGGTCTTGACGATGGAGAAAAAAAATCCTCCGTAAACTACCGGAGCCGCCCTCCGTAACTACCAAAATATGTACAATTAAGACTCCTTCTCTGAGGAAACCGTCAAGGCAGGAGAAAATGTTCCACAAGCGATATCAGCGACTAAAACGGAAAGATGGTGCAAGCTCATAACAAGTCTGGATATGAAACAAAGTAGTAGACGTGCATGGAAGTTAATAAAGAATCTCAACAACGACCCCTCCGCTCGAGCACCCGATTTGTCTCTTGAGGAGTCACATCAGGCCAGATATCGTCAGTAAATCGTCAACTAAATTGGGAAAAATCAAACTACAACGTGTCAGTAACAACGAAAACGATGTCCTTAACGACCCTTTCAGCACCGATGAAATAAAGCGAACAATCCACCAACTGAAAGAAAATAAAGCAGTTGGTTTGGACAAAATTAGGTCCGAGCAAATTAAGAATTTTGGGCCCCTAGCCATAGACTGGCTCCCTCAAATGGTGAATACCTGCGTCTCCAAAGTGCAAATTCCAAAAATTTGGAAGAAGACGAAAGTGGTTGCACTTCTGAAGCCAGGGAAAGAGCCAACAGATCCTGGGAATTTTAGACCCGTCTCTTTGCTCTGTCACCTTTTCAAGGTTCTTGAAAGAATGGTAGGTTCTTGACCGAATCTCTGACATTATCCAGGAGGAAACCATACCAGATTTCAGACCAGGCAAATCGTGTTGTGGGCAAACCCTCAATCTCACTCAAAAATCGAAGATGGGTTTAAGCGGAAACGGATAACGGGAGTCACTTTCATACATCTATCTGCTGCCTATGATACCGTGAACTATCAGAGGCTGATATCAAAGTTCTATGACATCACCAAACACTTTCGCCTAACTAAGTTGGTAGAATGCTTCCTACAAAATCAACGGTTTCTTGTAACACTACAGTCCAGGAATAGTCGATGGAGGACTCAGAAAAACGTCCTACCCCAGGGCGGCGACCTGACGCCAATCCTCTATAGCAGGGCCGCCCAACCAGTGGATCGCGATCTACCGGTCAATCGCGGCGTGATTTTGAGTCGATCTTTAGTTTTCTCACGCTTCTATGTAATTACTTAAATATACATTTCGATAAATATGAAGTAACAATTAAAACACGCTTCTCACACACGTAATACACACAATGATATGGAAACTGTCTTTAAAATAGTCAATTCTATACGTGGCAGTGCGCTTCAGAGACGTTTGTTTTGATTAGAAAATGAGGATAATGATAACGAACTTTTGCTGCACATTGGCTCAGTAGAAGTCGATTTCTCTTGCGGTTTCTAGAGTTATTAGAAGACGTAAAAAGTTTGCTCTTTTCTGACATGATAAGCTCGATAAGAGCTTTCCAGCAACTTATTATACTGAATTTAAAAGATAAAAAATTGAAGCATTTTCCAAGCATTGGAAAATATTTTCAGACATATCCTGACCCTGCTCAATTCAACCCTAACAAAATGATTCTCGAAATTGAAGTTGTTGAAAAACTATTTCAGACAAGATTTGAAGATTTTGGTAAGATTGAAAATATTGCACTATTTTTGTAATGCGTTTCAAAAAGATCAACATAGAAGAAATTGCATGTCAAATATTTACAATATTTGAAGCAAATCAAGATAAACTAGAATTGGAAATAATCTAACTTCAAAATGCTTTGTATTTAAAATCCAAAGATTGTATTTGGAAATACAATAAAGAAACCCAATTTGACAAATAGGCACAAAAAATGATGTCTTGCTCGAAGGATTTGAATCCGCAATTTCTGCTATGAATGTGTTAAAATCAAAAATAAGAAATTCTATAACTGATGAACATCTTGATCAACGATTGATTATCTCTTTCATCGTATGATCCCGCCTTTGAAGATATTGCCAAATCCATGCAATGCCAACGATCTCATGAGAATTAATCTTTACTTGCGACCGATAGAGTCGTCAAGTGAAATTAGTGGTCAACCCCCCTGCCGCGAACATGGACACTCCCCGCGCCTAAACATTCTGTCCCTAGTATTCATAGGTCAATGACAAAAGTACGCAAAAAAAAATCATCTTAAATTCATTGGCGTTTCAATCAGCTTAAATAAATTGGTTAAAAGTGCAGCCCTGAGAATAAGAATCTGCATAAAAAATTTTATTACAATTTTCGTATTATGTTATTTTTACATGAAAAACAGCTTTTAAGTGGCAATATGTTATGCATTTTCTCAAAAAATTTCCCCCATGGGGAAGGGGGGATTTGGGTGCACTCCTTAGGGTGGGAAATGGGTGCACTCCATGACTCCAGACCCCCGGTGGCCCGCTACCCGCTACTCGCTACTGCGTTTTGGTCAATCTTGGCAACCATATATACCAAAAGTAGATCGCCACTAGAAAAAGGTTGGACAGCCCTGCTCTATAGTATCTACACCAATGATAAACCAACAAATGGAGTGACAAAGCCGATGATACGGCTATAGCAGCCCAAGGCAGAATTTTCAACGACATAGAGGATAAATTAACTCACGCTCTGGAGGATCTAGCAGCCTACTATAAAAATAACCACCTCAAAGCTAATCCCACTAAGATACAGGTGTGTGCTTTCCATCTTAGAAACATGGAAGTACATAGGTAGCTAAGGGTGGCCTGGCAGGGCCAAGAGTTGGAGCATAACAACACACGGACATACTTAGTCATACGCCTGGACCGAACTCGAGTTTCGAAGAACGAGTTTTCGAAAACACTGTCAAGAGATCAAAGGGAAAGTTTGCGCAAGAAACAATATCATTCGAAAACCAACAAACACAAAATGGGGAGCACAACCTAATACACTCCGGCTCTTGCTTTATGCTTTTCTACGGCGGAATATGCCGCGCCGGTATGGTTCAATTTCGCTCATACCAAGCACGTTGACGTGGCACTGAACGAGACGGTGCGCATGGTTTCTGTCTGCCTAAAACCGACCCCAGTGGAGGAAATCTACCCAATAGTTGGTATTGCCCCACCCACAATCAGGAGGTGTGTTGCCGCGGGGACTGAGCGAAAAAAACAAGAAACCGAACATAGACATTCCTTATATGGATGGGCACCAAATGCAACCATATAGATTTAAGTCTCGGTTTAAAGTTCGTTTTTTTCTCGATTTAAGAGCTTTATACGCTTGACAACACCCCTGCAGATTACGCCTGAAGCACACTGAACACCTATGGCAGGTGGCTGCTATCCGCACACGGATTGAGGCAAATGAAGAGCTGGTCCCTGGACACCATCTACCTTTCCCCACGTGGAGGACGCTGAACAGGCTAAGAACGGGAGTCGCACGATGTAACAGCGACCTAAAAAAATGGGTCTACAAAGAGGATGACAATTGTGAATGCGGCGTAACTCAAGATCACCAACATCTGGCTGTGTACCCAAACATGAGTAAGACTTTCACAGAGAAGGACCTGATACTCGCAAATAACAAAGCCACATATGTGGCTGATTTTTGGAAATTGAAAATTTGATTTGTTATGGTGAGCCGGACACGGAAAGTAAGTAAGTAACTATTTTAATCAACCTATTGATCCACATAATATCAATTTTTACAATAGCAAAACAAACATGCTATAAATAAACGGCTAAAATACTTTTCACATCATTTTGAAACCACTGTCAATCTCCCGCTTATTATTTTTAAATTTAAATTAGAAATCTTTTTCCTGTATTTTATAATGAAACATCGCTGAACATTATAATGCGCTCACATATATTAAAAACTATAATCATTGCAATTAATCATACAATTAAAAACGAGTAGAATTATAAAAAAATATATAAATGAACAAAATATACCGTTGCAACAACCGCAGGAAGACTGAGATAATTAAATCGAAATTATTATTCACATAATACGGTATTGAAGAAAGTAGAGAGACCAGAATAAATAGGCACAATTTGTAAACTAGCTTAAACATTGAAATGATAAGCCTATACAGAAAACACAAAACAAACGCATAAAATAAAACATTTAAGAATGGTACGAGACTTAGGATAAACAAGACTAAACAAGATTAAATTATCTGTAGGTGGAAGATTAAATAAATAACTAAATATTCAAGACTAGACACACAAAATTAGACACACTAGTAAGGCAAGATTATACACTCAAAACTAAAAAGACAAGAGTAGAACAATTTGAATAGACAGAAAAGACTAGACAGACAATACTGGACAAAGTAGACTAAACAAATAAGGCTAGGCAGACTAATCTAGATAAGACTAAACAGACAAGACAATACTGGCAAGAATATACAGACAAAATTAGACTAAACAACTAAAAAACTTCGATTCCTGCACATCTTCCAAATCTGGTTAACAGCACGCTGAGAAAAGGTTTTCAACTTCCCTTCCTTGACTAGCCTTGTTTTTCTACACAATTTCTTTACTCTAATCTGCCTTATCTGATCTGATTGTTCTTATTATCTTATCTAGCGTTATCATATGTTAACCTGTAATCTTGCCTATTGATCTTGAGTCTATTAGCTTTTATTCATTTCACTTTATTCTTCGGCGTAGACCGCATAAACATCAGCATGTCTTTATTCTGGTTAAATACAATTATTCTTTCTTTGCTATTTATTATTAATCTCGATGGTAACTATTTGTAAAGAAGTGGAATAAAAACTCTGCTTGGAATTATTCTATAAATCCAATAAAAACTAATCTAGTTTGAAAGCAACAACAAGAAGAGAAAAAAGGGAAATTCATCCGCACACACACACAGAGATATATAACATATTTATTATTTATTGTCGTAAATAAATTTCACTCGACCAACTACTTTCACTATTTTTTATCAATCCATATATACATTTACCAGCTTTCATTCGAAAGAATTTCTTACCAGGTAACAGTCGATCGGTTTTTCTGCATGCGTTTTGTAGGCTTTCTGGATTTCTGTCTGCTTGAGGGCATGAGCGATGTGCAGAGCACTCGCATCGAACCGTCCATATTGATAGCCGGGCGACTCGTTCAGGTTCCCTTGAGGATACGAATTTGGACTAAAGTTGTGTCTATCGTATCCCGTCGGCGACAATTGGGACTGCGATGTGCCGTTCACGTGGGTACGGATGTTCAATGCTGAAAGCAAATCTAAATATTAATTAATTTTTCATTTTAACTAATAGTTTCGTTTAGTAATACATAAGTAAATGAATATAATATTTTTATTATAGATTATTTAATACGAGAAATGTCACATCTCGTATTTCTACATAACCTGGGTAACGCACGCAAATATTCAATATCGCTAGGTTACATTAAACTAAACAAATAAATAAAAATAAAATGAACACTCAAGACCGCGATATTAAAAAAGTGACGTGAAATGTCAGAATTTTTTTTCATTACAAAATAATAAAAAAATTAAAGAAAACGTTTTAAAATGAGTGTAAATTCTATGGTGATACCGGAGAGTGAGGAGAGTTCTTATGACGAATCCACACCACTGGAGACAATTGAAAAAGCAAATTCCTCATTTTTGATTCCATTTTTTGTGGATGACCCCAGGATCCCAAACTTGTAAGATACATCCCCTCGCATGAGTAATAAAAAATATTGTTTGTAACACGGGCGAAGTTGTCAATTTCCCTCTCGAGCTTATGTGCACTTCGTTCGTGCACACAATTTCGCTCTCGCGAAAAATTAACTAACTTAAGCGTAAGAGAGTAACTTTTCGCCCTAGTTATAAAATATACTATTAAGTAATTAATTTTAAGTCTTAAATCAAATGCAAAAAAACTATTAAACAAACTTAAAAACTACAAAAAATGTTGGTATGGATTTCTTGGTAAAGAATTATTAATATAAGTAATCACATCAAGACAAGTAGAATCAGATCAGACAAGTGATCAGATCAGATCATCAGCTAATAATACAATAATAAGCAAGAATAGACAATATTAGACAAAAATACAGAAGCACCAACAAATCCAGACAGAACCAGAAAATAATAGACCGGATTAAATCTAACAATTGCAGATCAATCAACTACAGATGATAACAGGCAAAACTAAGCATGTCTTGTGTGTTCTATATGTTTTTGTATTTTCAGACTCGCACGTCTAGTCTAATCTACCTATTTTTGTCTGTTAAGACATGCTGGTTTGATTTTGCTTGTCTAGACTTTGCTGCCTAATCTAGTCCTGTAGACAGACAGGACTTCCCATGTTTCCCAACTTCAGTGTTTCCCAGACTCCAGTGTTTCCCAACCTTTTTAGTGCCATGCCCCGAATAAGCCTTTCTAAAATTCTTATGCCCCCCCTCCTATGAAACATATACATAATATTTAACATTAAATATTATTAATTGTATTGGTATTATTGGTTATACGGGTCTATCTTGAAAATATGTTTGTGTACTTTTTGCCTGTTGTAACTGTTGTTAATCGTCTTTGGCACTCTTTTATTAAGCTCCGCAAGCAAAAATTAAGCCTCTACGTTGTTTTTGTTGAAATTTTTTTTTGACATTTTTAAGATTGCAGACAGTATATGTGAACGCAATTATTTGGATGTTGCCACGTTTATTCTTGCCCGTTTATATCATAGAGGATCCGATCCTCTTTACTTTTATATGAAAAACTGTAACTATGGCAACATATATATATATATATATATATATATATATATATATATATATATATATATATATATATATATATATATATATATATGTATAAATATATATTATTTTAAGCGTTGTATTGAATTTGCATTCATATTTCAACCAGATTTCAACGAACAGCTACGGTACAATGTCTCGTGTGGATTTTATTGGTGGTTTTACCTTGGTTAGATTAGGTTGTCCGCCGCGACGCGGGAAGATAAATCAAGACATCATACGCGCGGCAGCGCGAACTCTCGGTCCAATGCAGGACAAAGTGGCAAGGGCCGTTGGTTTAACCCTGGTTAGATTAGGTTGCCCGCCGCGAAGCGGGAAGATAAATCAAGACAACATACGCGCGGCAGCGCGAACTCTCGATCCAATATAGGACAACGTGACAAGGACCGTTGGTTTTACCTTGGTTAGATTAGGTTGTCAGCCGCGAAGCGGGAAGATAAATCAAGACAACATACGCGCGGCAGCGCGAACTCTCGATCCAATATAGGACAAAGTGGCAAGGACCGTTGGTTTTACCTTAGTTAGATTAGGTTGTCCGCCGCGAAGCGGGAAGATAAATCAAGACAACATACGCGCGGCAGCGCGAACTCTCGGTCCAATATAGGACAAAGTGGCAAGGGCCGTTGGTTTAACCCTGGTTAGATTAGGTTGCCCGCCGCGAAGCGGGAAGATAAATCAAGACAACATACGCGCGGCAGCGCGAACTCTCGATCCAATATAGGACAAAGTGACAAGGACCGTTGGTTTTACCTTGGTTAGATTAGGTTGTCAGCCGCGAAGCGGGAAGATAAATCAAGACAACATACGCGCGGCAGCGCGAACTCTCGATCCAATATAGGACAAAGTGGCAAGGACCGTTGGTTTTACCTTAGTTAGATTAGGTTGTCCGCCGCGAAGCGGGAAGATAAATCAAGACAACATACGCGCGGCAGCGCGAACTCTCGGTCCAATATAGGACAAAGTGGCAAGGGCCGTTGGTTTAACCCTGGTTAGATTAGGTTGCCCGCCGCGAAGCGGGAAGATAATTCAAGACAACATACGCGCGGCAGCGCGAACTCTCGTTCCAATGTAAGGTTTTATCTGTTTTTTTTTTTAATTTCAAAATTTAATTTGTATTTTCCAGATGGAGGATCTGGCGATTTTTTTTTTAATTAATTTGATGAAAATCTTAATTTATTTACATTTTTCCCTAGATATATTACAAGTTTCCCTATTTTATTTCGAAGCAAATCTGTTGATAATTAGAAAAAATAATAAACGTGGCAACATCTAGTTATTTGCGTTCGCGTCGACTATCTGTCACATTGATAATGTTTACAACTATTTCAAGAAAAACACGAATATTTATTGAACCAGATAACTTAGAAGCTTCATTTTTGCTTTCCCCGACCTTTGCGACCTTTCCGTTAACCCGTGCCAAGGACGATTAATAACAGTTACACCAGGTAAAAAGTCCATAACACTAAATTTCAATAGACCCCGTAAACTCGATAAATTCCAAAAATTGTATTGTTCACTTAAGAAGCTTAATTGATACGTTTTCGGAAGAAATCACTAGGAAATTGTTACGCAACAAGAAAATTTCCAAAACATTTAATGAAAAACTGAAATTCAAATTCGAAATAATTTTAATAAAGATTTTTTTATATTAATTATTATTTTAATTTAGTGAGATCCTTGCACTTGATGCTAGCTGTACAGAGATTTTATGTAAAGGTAGACTTCCAAGCAAAGCGGCACTGGCGTCACTTACGCAGCGATTCTAACGCGGCGACATAGCGATAGTATGATGCACTATGAAAATGTATGAGGCGCCATTCGAGCGCAGCGACACTGACGCACTGACGTTGAGCGCGTCAATGTCGCTGCGCTCGAATGGCGCCTCATATATTGCCATAGTGCATAATACTATCGCTATGTCGCGGCGGCTTTGACGCTGCGTTAATGACGTCAGAGCCGCTTTGCTCGGAAGTCTACCTTTGGGTTCCATTTTCTTTTACATCTATTGGTTAGCTTCAGTCTCAAGTCCCCCCGTTTTGTTATATCCAGACGATTTCTTTTTTTACCAGTAAAGCATTTAAAGCAGTTAACTACATTCAGCTAAATATGAAGATGGAAACGGTAACAATAGTTTTCTTGCACATTTGGTTGAATTTGGTTATTTGATTTCTGTTTCCTCACAATGCCATGCAATCGCTCCTTTATATAAAGTTTTAACTGACTCGTCATTTTGCAATTCTGCGAGTTCTTCTTGATACTGCATATTTGATATATTAGACAAACCCACTAACATTGGCTGCATCATCCACATTGGAAAAGCAATTTGTTTTGTATCAGAAAATCTTTCTTTTAAATCAGCCGATAGTATTCTCAGATGATCGACAATAATGAGACGGTGTTTCTAAAAACTTTTATCAGGAATCCAGACGTCGACTTCCGGTCCTTTTCGATTCCAAATGTCGATATCTGCTGAAATAGTTTCTCAGGTCAGGTCTTGTCATCAATAACTTCTCGGAGGGTTTGTTATCGGCGAGCTTCTTCTCGCTGTTCGGTATCGGCATTGTTTTTATCGGCGTACGAACTGGATTGCAGTTTTCCATCTCAAAGCGTTTCAGCATTCTTTGAAGGTAATTCTTTTGATTCAAGCTAAAACCCTCGTCAGTCCGGTAGATGTTGATTTCGAGGAACGATTTGAGCTTGGGGGACCAAGTCTTTCATTCGGAATTTTCATTCCTTGAAAAAATAAAATTTTCTCGAGTTTTTCCCTCAAACAATAATATCAACATAAAGAAGCAGGCATATGTAGGTGTTATCGTTCTTCCGATATGCTCAGATCTATTGAAATCAAGGTTGGTTAAGAATTGATGGTTTGATTCCACGCTCTCGGTGCTTGCTTCAGTTCGTAGAACGCTTTCTTCAATTTGCAGACTAAATTTCCTTTGCCCTTGAAACCGTCGGGAATTTTCAGATAAAGCTCCTCCTGAATTTCACCGTGTAGGAATGCATTTTTAACATCCATGTGGTAGACTGCGCAGTTCTTCTCGACGATTACTGATAATAGGATTCTCAGCGTCGTAAGTCTTGCCAATGGGGCATATGTTTCTTCGTAGTCAAAACCATATTTCTACGCACAACCCTTGATTACAAGTCTAGTCTTGTAGCGCTCAGTGTTCGCGCGCTTAATCTTGAAAACCCAGTTGCTATTGAGTGTATATTTTCCTTCGGGAAGTGGTGTTAATTTCCAGATTTCGTTTTCCTCAAGTGCGCTTATTTCTTCGGCGACTCCGTCCAACCATTGATCTTTGTCTTCACGAGTGACGATTTCCTGGTAGTTCCTCGGTACATCTTCCACGAAAACTTCGGCGTGCAACGCCAGGATTACATAATTTTCTGTTTCATAGTCCAGGTAATAGTCCTGCAGATAACGTTGCCTCTTTCCTCTCGTAGATCGACTAGATGTTTCTTCATTTTCCGGTGCTTTTGTCTTGTCCTGTTTCTCCTGTGAGCTTTCGTAAGTCCCCATTTTACAGAGTCTCACTTCCAAAGGTTCGCTTTTCTCGTTGCTGCGATCGAAGTCTTCTTTCTGATAGAGTTCTTCTTCGTCTTTATTGCTTCCGGTTTTTACTTTTATTGGCTCTACAACATCTGCATCAATCCAGTCTTCATTTGACAGTCCTTCGTATGAAAATTTTGATTCATTGAAAATAACCTCACATCCAACGATGACCTTATGCTCTTCTGGATCTCAAAACATGTAACCATTTGTGCAATATCCAATCATGAAACATTTCTTCGATCGATATTCGAATTTTCCGCCTACAATTTGCGTTGGAATGCGTAGAAAGGCTACGCACCAAAAAACGTTTAGTTTCTTCAAGTTGGACTTTTCATTGAACCAAAACGACGCCGGAACTTTCCCGTACAACGCTGACGTGGGACTTCGATTAATCAGATAAACTGCTGCTTGGACTGCCTCGGACCAAAAATGTTTTCCAAGCTTACATTGGAGGAGCATACATCTGACCTTCTCTACTATAGTTCATCTATTCACTCTCTCTGCTGCTCCGCTTTACTCTGGCGTATAACGGATGGTAAACTCTAAAGTTTGAAAGTAATTAAAATCTGAATTAATATGAGCACTATGTTTCACCTTCAAATGCGCCTCATGACGACCTTGTTTCATTGATTCAAAATCAAAATTCTCGTCAAAAGAAATTTATAATAATTATTATTTATTATAATTTTGGCTACGCGACGTTGTGCGACATCGCCTGTCAAATAATGATTACATTGTTTTAAATGGGCACGTTCTCACAATGGCTACGCGACGTGCCCATTTAAAACAATGTAATCATTATTTGACAGGCGATGTCGCACAACGTCGCGTAGCTGAGTATCGCGCATATGGGAATCGACCTTTATACGGTAACTGATCTTCACTATCAGAAATGTTCATTCATTGTAAAAGTTACCTGGCAAGTTAGCATTTCAAAATGTGAAAATCTAAAACAATTGGCACGCCACCGGAAAAAGGTTTGCCACCCCTGGCCTAGACTAACAAAACTCAACGGACAAGAATAGGCAGACAAAACAATTCCAAACAACAAACTAAATGAACAAAATAGATGAGACGAGACTACACAGCTGAGACTAGACAGACAAGACAAGAGTGTCAGAAGACTAAACATAGAACACTAGGCAGTCAGGGGTAGACAAATAAAACTAAATAAAGACTAGATAGATAAGTCAAGGCAGATATGATTAGACCGGTGTTACCCAACGTGGGGCCCACGCCCCACAGGGGGGCAATTTGATTGTTAAGGGGGGCAATTCGAAAATGGACCCGACGTGAGTTTAACCCTTTTGCTCCGGGCCATTTAAATGAAATGCTATATTTCGGTGCCAAAATTATAATAAATAATAATTATTATAAATTTCTTTTGACGAGAATTTTGATTTTGAATCAATGAAACAAGGTCATCATGAGGCGCATTTGAAGGTGAAACATAGTGCTCATATTAATTCAGATTTGAATTACTTTCAAACTTGAGTTTACCATCCGTTATACGCCAGAGTAAAGCGGAGTAGCAGAGAGAGTGAATAGATGAACTATAGTAGAGAAGGTCAGATGTATGCTATTCCAATGTAAGCTTGGTAATTTTTGGTCCGAGGCAGTCCAAGCAGCAGTTTATCTGATTAATCGAAGTCTCACGTCAGCGTTGTACGGGAAAGTTCCGGCGTCGTTTTGGTTCAATGAAAATTCCAACTTGAAGAAACTAAACGTTTTTTGGTGCGTAGCCTTTCTACCCATTCCAACGCAAATTGTAGGCGGAAAATTCGAATCTCGATCGAAGAAATGTTTCATGATTGGATACTGCACAAATGGTTACATGTTTTGAGATCCAGAAGAGCATAAGGTCATCGTTGGATGTGAGGTTATCTTCAATGAATCAAAATTTTCATATGAAGGACTGTCAAATGAAGACTGGATTGATGCAGATGTTGTAGAGCCAATAAAAGTAAAAACCGGAAGCAATAAAGACGAAGAAGAACTCTATCAGAAATAAGACTTCGATCGCAGCAACGAGAAAAGCGAACCTTTGGAAGTGAGACTCTGTAAAATGGGGACTTACGAAAGCTCACAGGAGAAACAGGACAAGACAAAAGCACCGGAAAATGAAGAAACATCTAGTCGATCTACGAGAGGAAAGAGGCAACGTTATCTGCAGGACTATTACCTGGACAATGAAACAGAAAATTATGTAATCCTGGCGTTGCACGCCGAAGTTTTCGTGGAAGATGTACCGAGCAACTACCAGGAAATCGTCACTCGTGAAGACAAAGATCAATGGTTGGACGGAGTCGCCGAAGAAATAAGCGCACTTGAAGAAAACGAAATCTGGAAATTAACACCACTTCCCGAAGGAAAATACACACTTAATAGCAACTGGGTTTTCAAGATTAAGCGCGCGAACATTGAGCGCTACAAGACTAGACTTGTAATCAAGGGTTGTGCGCAGAAATATGGTTTTGACTACGAAGAAACATATGCCCCATTGGCAAGACTTACGACGCTGAGAATCCTATTATCAGTAATCGTCGAGAAGAACTGCGCAGTCTACCACATGGATGTTAAAAATGCATTCCTACACGGTGAAATTCAGGAGTGGCTTTATATGAAAATTCCCGACAGTTTCAAGGGCAAAGGAAATTTAGTCTGCAAATTGAAGAAAGCGTTCTACGAACTGAAGCAAGTACCGAGAGCGTGGAATCAAACCATCGACAAATTCTTAACCAACCTTGATTTCAAAAGATCTGAGCATATCGGAAGAACGATAATACCTACATATGTCTGCTTCTTTATGTTGATATTATTGTTTGAGGGAAAAACTCGAGAAAATTTTATTTTTTCAAGGAAGAATTGAGAGGAAAATTCCGAATGAAAGACTTGGTCCCCCAAGCTCAAATCGTTCCTCGGAATCAACATCGACCGGACTGACGAGGGTTTTAGCTTTAATCAAAAGAATTACCTCCGAAGAATGCTGAAACGCTTTGAGATGGAAAACTGCAATCCAGTTGGTACGCCGATAAAAACAATGCCGATACCGAACAGCGAGAAGAAGCTCGCCGATAACAAACCCTCCGAGAACTTGTTGATGACAAGACCTGACCTGAGCTACGCTTAACTATTTCAGCAGATATCGACATTTGGAATCGAAAAGGACCGGAAGTCGACGTTTGGATTCCTGATAAAAGTTTTTAGAAACACCATCTCATTATTGTCGATCATCTGAGAATACTATCGGCTGATTTAAAAGAAAGATTTTCTGATACAAAACAAATTGCTTTTCCAATATGGATAATGCAGGCAATGTTAGTGGATTTGTCTGATATATCAAATATGGAGTATCAAGAAGAACTCGCAGAATTGCAAAATGACAAGTCAGTTAAAATTTTATTTAACATAAAAGGAGCGATTGCATGGCATTGTGAGGAAACAGAAATCAAATAACCAAATTCAACCAAATGTGCAAGAAAACTATTGTTACCGTTTCCATCTTCATATTTAGCTGAATGTAGATTTACTGCTTTAAATGCTTTACTGGTAAAAAAAGAAATCGTCTGGATATAACAAAACGGGGCACATGAGACTGAAGCTAACCAATAGATGTAAAAAAAATTGGAACCTAAAGGTAGACTTCGAGCAAAGCGGCTCTGACGTCATTAACGCAGCGTCAAAGCCGCCACGACATAGCGATAGTATTATGCACTATGGAAATATTTGAGGCGCCATTCGAGCGCAGCGACATTGACGCGCTCAACGTCAGTGCGTCAGTGTCGCTGCGCTCGAATGGCGCTTCATACATTTTCATAGTGCATCATACTATCGCTATGTCGCCACGTTAGTATCTCTGCGTAAGTGACGCCAGTGCCGCTTTGCTTGGAAGTATACCTTTACATAAAATCTCTGTACAGCTAGCATCAAACGCAGGGATCTCACTAAATTAAATTAACAAATTAATATAAAAAAATCTTTATTTAAATTATTTCGAATTTGAATTTCAGTTTTTCATTAAATGTTTTGGAAATTTTCTTGTTGCGTAACAATTTCCTAGTGATTTCTTCCGAAAACGTATCAATTAAGCTTCTTAAGTGAACAATACAATTTTTGGAATTTATCGAGTTTACGGGTCTATTGAAATTTAGTGTTATGGACTTTTTACCTGGTGTAACTGTTATTAATCGTCCTTGGCACGGGTTAACGGAAAAGTCGCAAAGGTCGGAAAGCAAAAATGAAGCTTCTAAGTTATCTGGTTCAATAAATATTCGTGTTTTTCTTGAAATAGTTGTAAACATTGTCAATGTGACAGATAGTCGACGCGAACGCAAATAACTAGATGTTGCCACGTTTATTATTTTTTCTAATTATCAACAAATTTGCTTCGAAATAAAAAAAAAGGGAAACTTGTAATATATCCAGGGAAAAATGTAAATAAATTAAGATTTTCATCAAATTAATTAAACAAAAAATCGCCAGATGCTCCATCTGGAAAATACAAATTAAATTTTGAAATTAAAAAAAAGCAGATAAAACCTTACATTGGACCGAGTTCGCGCTGCCGCGCGTATGTTGTCTTGATTTATCTTCCCGCTTCGCGGCGGGCAACCTAATCTAACCAGGGTTAAACCAACTGCCCTTGCCACTTTGTCCTACATTGGACCGAAAGTTCGCGCTGCCGCGCGTATGTTGTCTTTTGAAAACCTAATCTAACCAAGGTAAAACCAACGGTCCTTGCCACTTTGTGCTATATTCGATCGAGAGTTCGCGCTGCCGCTCGTATGTTGTCTTGATTTATCTTCCCGCTTTGCGGCGGACAACCTAATCTAACCAAGGTAAACCAACGGTCCTTGTCACTCTGTCCTATATTGGATCGAGAGTTCGCACTGCCGCGAGTATGTTGTCTTGATTTATCTTCCTGCTTCGCGGCGGGCAACCTAATCTAACCAGGGTTAAACCAACGGCCCTTGCCACTTTGTCCTGCATTGGTCCGAGAGATTTATCTTCCCGCGTCGCGACGTTGTGCGACATCGCCTGTTAAATAATGATTACATTGTTTTAAATGGGCACGTCGCGTAGCCATAGTGAGAACGTGCCCATTTAAAACAATGTAATCATTATTTGACAGGCGATATCGCGTGACGTCGCGTAGCTGAGTGTCGCGTATATGAGAATCGGCCTTTAGCCGGAATATAACACGTCTTATATTTTGCACCTTCGATGTTGCACAAAAATAGATTGAGAAACTTAAAAATTTCTTTTAGAAAAAAATAGAAGGTTTAAGTTTAAGAAGTTTAGAGGGCAAGCGTGAGAAATAGTTCGCGTGCCAATACAATTTTCCTACGTGTTAGCTGTGACTTTTTTTGCACATATGCGGTAGCATTGCGGTAGCATTCAATTGAGTTGTTGGGCTTTACACGAGAGTCTCGTTTCTGATCTAGTTAATAAATATGAACCCGAGCAACCCGAACGTGCCCGAGCCCAGAACGAGCAAACATTTTCTTCACAAATTTGAGCCCGAGCAACCCGAACTTGCCCGAGGCCAGAACGAGCAGTTCAAATTTATGAAGAAAATGTTACAGCTGCCCGTGTCAGAATCATTGAAGACGAGATCAGAAACGAGACTCTCGTGTGAGGCCCTATTGAGTTGCGCTGTGGTTAAACTCTTTCGACGAGTTAAAAAAATGTTTTATTTTTTTTCGTCTCTTTTTAATTCTCTTTCGTTTTTTGACCAGCAAACTCCTGCACCGCTAATTCTTAGTTCGGTCCGGATTCTGCAATGTTGTGTAGGAGGACAACTGAATAGCACATGTGAAACTGAGTCTGTTTCATTACATGTGTATAACGGTGATTCCCTGTTTTCAAAACTGTGAAGGTAGGCCTGAAAGTTTCCATGGCCAGTAATCAGTTGCACCGTGTGCGTGGTGTGTCAGTCTTAGATTCATTTTAGTCCACTCTTCAATGTTGGGTATAAAGATCTTTGTCCAAAGCCCTGTTTTTGGTCAGCACACCCCTGCACCGCTAATTCTTAGTTCAGTCTGGATTCTGTAATGTTCTGTAAAAGGACAACTGAATAGCACATGTGAAGCTGAGTCTGTTTCATCACATGTGTATAACGGTGACTCCCTCTTTCGAAATCTGTGAAGGTAGGCCTGAAAATTTCCATGGCCAGTGATCAGTTGCACCGTGTGCGTGGTGTGTCTTATTGTTAGATTCATTTTAGTCCACTCTTTAATGTTGGGTATAAAGATCTTTGTCCAAAGCCCTGTTTTTGAAGCATCCTATCTCAATTGCCATTTTGTTTGGCTGTAACAAGCTATCATTTGTTTAATAGTAATCCGAAGTATTTTAGTGTATGAGAATGAGATGTCTTGCATATCTTCGTCAGAAAGATTTGTACCTGACGCTTGCCATGCTAGGCTGTCTGCCCGTTCATTTCCAACTACCCCAGCATGAGCTTTCACACTGTGCCATCGTAAATTGATTGTGTCTGATAAATCTTTTGCCGCCTGCCACGTCTCAACTAAAAGTTCTGTGGGCCTTGTAAGATGTTTTAAGGCTTCCATCACTGATCGACTATCGCAGATTATTGAACAAGATTGAATGTGGTCTATGTTTGCGGAAACATAATAAAGAGCACTCTTTATGGCAACGAATTCTGCTTGGAAGATAGGACAATAGTTTTCTAATCGAAACTTTTCATGGGATATTTCCTCATCATTCCCCACTGTATACAACAAAGGCAGACCCGACACCATATCTGGATTTTGATCCATCCGTATATATTCTGGTAGACATTGTGTTTGACAGAGTCAAATAGTATTTAATGTGGATAATTTCTGATGGGTTAATGAGTTCTTCTAAATTTACTCTGATCTCAATTTGCTTTGAAGAGACAGTTAAACAAGTGATTTCTCGAAACAGCTTTTCATTCATAGAGTGCATGTTGACAGAGAGTGCGACTTGTTTGGCTTTTAAGTCTATAGGAACAAGACCAAAGATGACACAGGCTGCCTCAGTGGAGACAGTGCGGTAGACTTTGGCGGATCGAATGGTGGTAGGGCGTTGCGCCCTTCCCGGAGTTTCAGATGTTCCTTTGATTTACACGACTTCTGCCATATTGAGGCTCCATAAAGCAGGACGGGTTCCAAGGCCCCTCTGTAAATATCTGATATGGCTGATTTATTTAGACCCCATTCTTTCCCAGCTGCTATGCCAATTTTTACGGTACAATTCTTGACCTTGGCACATGTCTGCTTGATGTTTATCTTAAAGTTTAGACACCTGTCAATAAGAATACCTAGGTATTTAATGTGCTCTTGACATTTATTTCGAGCATCTCCAAGGACAAAAACTGGTCTCCTTTGTCTTGGCGATTTACCAAAGGCCCCTAGCACCCCTTACATAAGGCCTCTGTTTTTGATGCATTGAATTTGAGTTTGCACTCTAGTGTCCATTGACGAAGGGAATCCAAGGCCCCGTTACCTTTATTTTTCAGCTCAGTGATAGTTTTGCTACTGACGAGAAGCACTGTGTCATCCGCGTAGTCCACCAATTCACAGCCATCTGGAAGTTGTTTATCAAAGATCGAATTATATAGTATTTTCCAGAATCCTGGACCTTATTTCGAACCTTGGGCTCGAGCCATTGCTTATGAATTTTTGTAGGTAAATCCCAGGCTCTGAGATAATGGCTTTCCTGGACTTGGTAAAGAATACGGGATTTCTTGAAACTTAGTGTTGCGGACTTTTTACCTGGTGTAACTGTTGTTAATCGTCTTTGGCACTCTTTAACTAAGATCTGGAAGCAAAAATTAAGCTTCTACGTTGTATACGTTGGTTCAATATATATATACATATATATATATATATATATATATATATATATATATATATATATATATATATATATATTTGTGTTTTTTTTTTTTAATTGTTGACATTTTAAATAAAATATGATAAAAGATGACAGATAGTCGATACAAACGCAACTAACTAGACGTTGCCACGTTTATTATTTTTTTGTAAGAAACATATCCTATATGCATATCAAAATATCAATACTTTTTTAGGATACCTAATCTTACCGGGGTTAAACCAACGGTCCTTGCCACATTGTCCTATATTGGATCGAGAGTTCGCGCTACCGTGGTTGTCCGCCGCAAAGCAGGTAGATAAATCAAGACAACATACGCGCGTCAGCGCGAACTTTCAATCCAATATAGGACAATGTGGCAAGGACCGTTGGTTTAACTCCGGTTAGATTAGGTTGCCCGCCGCGATGCGGGCAGATAAATCAAGACGACATTGATTTATCTGCCCGCATCGCGGCGGGCAACCTAATCTAACCGGAGTTAAACCAACGGTCCTTGCCACATTGTCCTATATTGGATTGAAAGTTCGCGCTGACGCGCGTATGTTGTCTTGATTTATCTACCTGCTTTGCGGCGGGCAACCTAATCTAACCTGGGTTAAACCAGCAGTCCTTGACACATTGTCCTATATTGAATCGAAAGTTCGCGCTGCTGCACGAGCTCTCGATCCAGGACAATGTGGCAAGGATCGTTAGTTGAACCAACTCGGCTGGTATCAATTTCCATTCAAGTAATTTTTGAACTGTTAAGTTGGGATCTCTTAAAATATTCTGATTATTCATAACAGACAAATAATTTCTGGAAACCAATTTTACTTTACACAAACGCAGAATGTGACGCAGAAAAATTTAAATAATTTATTTGTTGTCAAAATTCAATTTGGCAACGCTGAACCAATTGTATCTACATTCTCAGTTATGTGACCAGTCACACACGTCAGTTATTAGGTTCAAAATGCAAATTTTTTATTACAAAAACCCAAATATTTCTCTGAAATAAAAAAAAATATTTTGTCTTTCCACTACTTCTTCGTCTTATGACACCCTCTCCTTTCGAAGGTTGGCGAAATCCACATAGCTAACATTGTTCTGGACACAGCAGCTCGAAAGATTTCAATGGAAGTGCACCCAAACCATCTTCTGAGGTCTTTCAACCAGAGTTCTGACGTCTACCAACAGATCATTTCCCTTGAATCCTTTCTTCAATTATTAGTCTCAGCAGTTCATACTTATTGCCTCTAATAATGTGGCCTATGTATGTAGTTTTTCTTTCTTTAATAAGGGCCATTAGTTCTTTCGACTTCTTCATTCGTCTAAGCACTTCTTCGTTCGTAATTCGTTGGACCCATGAGGTGCGGAGCATACGGCGATATAAGTACATTTCAAACGCCTCAATATTCTTTTCAGTTGCAAAGTCCAGGGTTCAGCATTCACATCCGTACAGCAACACACTTGAGACATAACATCTAATCATACGAACCATGAGCTCCAAACTCAGATCAGGACTAGTAAAAAATCTTCTCATGTTTATGAATGTTTTCCTGGCTTGTTCGAATCTGGAACGGATCTCTCGTTTCGGATCGCACCACGCGTTGACTATGGTACCCAGATATTTAAAACACGAGACTTGTTCAATCTGATTGCCGTTAATCAAAATTGTTTCAGCAGTGGGTCTCTTGGATAAGATAGCAGTTTGGTCTTTGATATATTTATGTCCAATCCATGATCTCACAATATTCAGTTATTATCTATTGATCATATTTTGTAGGTCTGATATGTTATCGGCAAGGACTACGGTGTTGTCTGCGTATCTGATATTGGTGATACTTACTCCATTTATTTTGACACCTCCCATGTCTACAATTAATGTGGTGGTGGCGTTAATAAGAAGGTACCAAAAAGACAACCAACCTTGAAGTATCGCGACACAGTTTTAAAAGGCCGTTTTTGCACTTAGAGCATTTATACGACCCCTCGGCCGGGATCAATCTCCACCCAACCGAATTCTTGACGGTTTCGTCTGGATCCTGCAGAATCTGGTGGATATCCAGGACATTTAAATAATTAAGTCGAGACATGTGGCTATTTGTGACGTGGCTGTTTGTTGCAATATGAATGCAACTTCAATACGACGGTTAAGATTGTATATTTTTAAGTTAAGTTGTTAAGATTGTCAACAATTATTTTCAACAAAAACACGAATATTTATTGAACCAACGTAGACAACGTAGAAGCTTAATTTTTGCTTCCGGATCTTAGTTAAAGAGTGCCAAAGACGATTAACAACAGTTACACCATGTAAAAAGTCCGCAACACTAAGTTTCAAAAAAATCCCTTTGTTTCTTTACAAAGCCGGCTTTACAGAGCCGACTTAGGCTTTCCTTTCTGTAAAGTAATTCTTTGTCAAATTAACAAGGTTGTTTGGACAGTCTTGAAAGATAAGGCGATGAATGATTAGCGGCCACCAGGCGTTATCAAATGCACCACTTATGTCAGGGGCTATAGCTGAGCAATTTTGCTTTTTCTTTATCGATGACCTTATGAACTCTATGACTATTGATTGCATCGATTGTGCCAACTCCCGAAAGCCATGTCAGCTGTGACAGGCGCGTCATAAGTTCGCCACCATTGGTCTAGGCTAGTGGTGGCGAACTTATGGCACGCGTGTCACTGCTGTCACGTATGAAAATTGCATTGGCACGCGAACTATTTCCCACGCTAGGGAAACCTTCTTATTTTTTCTTATTTTTTCTATAAGAAATTTTTAAGTTTCTCAATCTACTTTTGTGCAATATCAAAGGTGCAAAATATAGGGCGTGTTATATTCAGGCTAATACGGTAACCGATTTTCACTATCAGAATGTTCAGTCATTGTAAAAGTTACCTGGCACGTCAGCATTTTAAAATGTGAAGTTTTAAAAACAATGGCCCGCGGCCGGAAAAAAGCTCACCTCCCCTGGTCTATATCATGAAACAGGTCATATCAATTCACACGACAGATTTAACTAACACAGATCGATCAATCAGTTCATATCATCAAACAAATCTATAGTTTATATCAGTGGTGGCGAACCTATGGCCCGCGTGTCACTGCTGACACGTATGAAAATTGCATTGGCACGCGAACTATTTCCCACGCGTCGGAAACCTTCTTAAACCATCTACTCTTCTATAAGAAATTTGTAAGTTTCTAAATCTACTTTTGTGCAAAACCAAAGGTTCAAAATATAGGACGTGTTATATTCAGGTTAATACGGTAACTGATTTTCACTATCAGAAATGTTCAGTCATTGTAAAAGTTACTTGGCACGTCAGCAGTTCAAAATGTGAAATTTAAAAAAAATGGCACGCGGCCGGAAAAAGGTTCGCCACCCCTGGTCTAGGCTGTATTTGCAAATAAAATTAGACCCTCAAGACTATTGTATGTGTAGTCGTTTTTTGCTTATATGGTCTTGTTTATCAAAACTTCAATGTCTAGGCTTGACTATCTAATTTTGACTATCTAGTCTTATCTGTTATGACCTTTTCTGTCCAGTCCGTTTTATATAATCTTTTCTTTCTATTATATTTATGAATTTCTATATATTATCTTGGGTCTACTCTTGTTTGTTTATCTAATTTTGTCTGTCTTGTCTATGTCAGTGTTTCTTGTCTAGTTTTTCTGACTAGTCTTATTTGTCCAAATTTATTTGTCTAAATTTATTTGTCTAGTCTTATCTGCCTACGCCAGTTTTATCTGCCTGATCTAATCATGTCTAATTAATTTAGTTTTGTCTAGTGTAGTCTTGTATATCAAGTTTTGTCTGCTTAGTTTCGTCTATGCAGTCTGGTCTGTCCAATCTTGTCTGTTTAGACTTATCTAGTATTGTGTATCTTACTTAATCTAGTATTGTCTATCTAGTCTTAATTAAGTTTTCATACCTACCCTTATCTACTTAATCTTATTTGTCTTGTGCGGTCCGCGTAGTCTTGCCTGTTTGTTCTTGTGTATATATTTTTGTCTGTCTAGTTTTGTTTGTCTTTCATTTTCTATTTACCCTTGTCTGTCGTGTCATTATTTTCTATCCATTCTGCATGGTGCTGTTTATCTAATTTTGTTTAAATAATTTGTTTATCGTGTTTAAATAATCATTCTACTATTATTAGTATTGGCATATCTGACTTATGCCTATCTCATCTTGTGTATCTATTCTTATCTGCCTGGTCTTGCCTGCCTGGTATTGTCTGTTTGTCTAGTTTTGTCTGTCTAATCTGGCTAAATTTGTCTTTTACACATTATAAATGTTGTCTATATTTTGGCCAAAAGTGTAAATTTATTCGTAAATTTTATTAAAAATCCGATTTATGTAAATTTAGAAATAAAATTCAAAATAAATACCTTCAGTTTCATACGGATTCCCTCGTCCTGGACATCTGATCTGCTCATTAACGAAATTACTAGACTTGGGCACATTGAGAGCTGACCGAATCACGACCGACGATCCGTCCAGATGTCCCGGTCCAATTTTGGGCACATGACTGCTACAATACACCTCCTTGTCTTCCTGCCGATGCTGATTATTATAATAAGTCTTAAGCGTCAACTTGGTTCCACAAACTGCGCACTTGAAACATCCGCCGTGGAAAAAAGTCAAGTCCTTCAAAGGGCCTATCCTATCCACCTGATACACAGTCTCATTACACCTCAAACAGGTGCTCTCATAGAAATTCGGTCTGTAAGATTTGTAACTGTTTTGTAACATCTTCACAAAAAAAATGTTTTAGCAATTAAACGGAAATAATTAATAATATCTTATTGTTTTAAACAATCATAAACATAATTTTAATTATTTTTTTTTGTATTAATTTGTTTTTAATTGTTTTTAATTTTTATTTACTATATTTGGTGTCTTATTGTCGCGTTAAAGTCACTCAAAACGTAGACGCTTATAAAATGTAATTTATATTTTTTCTTCAATATTAATTTTAATTCACAAAGAATTAATGGTGTGATATTTAAACTAACTGTAAACACAGACAAGTCATTAACTAAAAACAATACTTGAGACTAAAACCGATTATAAGATCCTCGGCCTTCCTTCCTGTACATAAATTATTAATGCACAATTATTATACAAAAAAATATATATTATTCACTTTACACAGATCACATCACATTTTAGTGTTCCGCGACACAAAATTTCTCAATTATATTAACTGTTGAAGCGAATCTGTATTTGTATCTTTTACAAAAATTTCTTTTTTCGGTTGATTTTTTTTTCGATTATGAAATATTGGACGTATTTATGACTCGAATCGCGATTAGTGCGGACATAACGCGGCCATGTTTCGCTTGGCACTGACAGCTCACGGTGGGCAGTTCCCACTCTACCTGAACCTGGCCCCGTTCACCTGCTCTACACGCTTTCAAAAGAATAACCAGCATGTGAAAATTTATAATTTTATTTAAAAATAATAATAAAAATGTTATATTTTATGTTCTTCCTACTCTTGACACTCTATATAGTTTCGAGTTTATTTTAATTTTCGTGTTATACCTGGTCCATAATTATATAATATGCAAAATACGTATTTTTAATGCTAATTATGATGACTAATTTGATCATATATATCTGATTGTATGTAAGATTTTTCTAGTCGTTCTTAAACAATTGTCTGTAACAGACAATAGTATACGTAATACAGAAAGGTCGCAGTACAAGTCACCGTCGAAAGCTACAATCTACAATGTGGTTTAGGTTTGAATAAGTGATACTGATTATTAACAAATATACCCAATTGCAATTATGTGGTAAATTATAAATTCATTAAAAATTGTATAGATTATGCCCAAGCGATGCTATGTTTTAGGTATCGTTGCTTCTAATGCAAGAAAATTCAAGCAAAGAAAAAATATTCGAAAAATTTTAGACACTAATGTAGGAGTAACAGAGAAAAATTACTAAAAAAAAATTACCCAAAACAAACACAAATTGCTCAACAAAAATAAAAAAGACTAAACATACAAGATTGTGACCCAGCGATCCGTACTAGGGTCTAGAGCCCTCTTTCCCACTGGGCACTCAGGGCACGTGCCCAGGGCCCTGCAATCGTAGGAGCCCCCTAGTTCCTGCCAGATCACCAATCGATAATTCGCTGCCAGATCACCAAACTATAACGACCGATTTTTTTTACGGCTATACGCCGTCAGCCCAATTGAATGGAAAAGAGAAATTCAATGTCTGAACGAGTTGAGACAAAGTTGCAAAGAATTTGCTGAAATCTATTAACGAGAAAGAGTTGGAAATGGAATGTCTGCATTTAACAAAATATATTGAAAATGAAGGAACTAATAGTATGTTGAAAATATTTCATCTTTTGAAAGAAAACAAAATTGAAGATACATTTCCAAATTTACAAATCGCATTCAGAATTTTTGTAAGCATGATGGTAACTAACTGCAGTGGCGAACGTTCCTTTTCCAAATGGAAAATAATAAAAATGAGTCAGTTTGTCGCTGATGTCCATTCTGAATGTTACATGTATTGCCCAGTCAATGGACCTAGCTGTTATAGAGGCCACGAAGAGACTTTAAAGGAAATACCTTATGCTTCAATTGTTAGGTTTTTTCCTAACTTGTTAGGTTTTTTCTGGTGCTACAGTGCAACAACGGTGCAACAATTTAAAAGTGATCAAATTTTGAAAATAATCACGTGACTCCAAACGCGCAATAATTTGTTTGTGACGTCGCAAGGGTGAAACTTCATTCAAACATAAACATTCTTTATAAAATCGTCGTTTTAGGATTTCTTCGGCGCAGTGTTTAAAACCATTGGTTTCGACGTTTAACAATGTGGGACATTTAAAAACATTTTTTGAGGAGTTCTTTTTGTAGTACTCCTACACGATGGTACCAAACAAGCACGATAACTTTTAATATTTGACTTTTAATATTTGACATATTTGACATGTCTACTACAGCTACTGTATCAACAAAGTCAGGCGCGGGTAGAAATTACCCATTTTACGACACAACGCGACCGGCCTGTTTTCGGTAGCGAGTTTAAAAATATATTTTCAATTTGTTATAACTTTTTAATTACAACTAGAAAAAGAAAACAAAAAAGAGTTTTGTAATAAAACTTATATATGAGCTTTCGCTTTATGGCAAAAAAATGATTCAAATACCCAATTCTCCAAAATTTGGACAGACAAACCAATTTAAGTACCTTCAAAATATTTTTGAAGTTGCGGTAAAAACTTTCGTGTCCTAATTATGGTGCCTTGAAGAACCAAGGCAAAATTTTGAAAATACGAGTTTCAAAATCGTGTCTTAGTTGTGGTGCCTTGAGGAACCAAGACAAAATTATGAAAACTCGCGTTTCAAAATCGTGTCTTAGTTGTGGTGTCTTGAGGAACCAAGACAAAATTTTGAAACTTTGCGTTTCAAAATCGTCTAAGTTGTGGTGCCTTGATGAAACAAGACAAAATTTTGAAAATTCAAGTCTCAAAATCATGTTCTAATTATGAGGCCTTGAGGAACCAAAACAAAATTATGAAAACTCGAGTTTCAAAATCGTGTCTTAGTTGTGGTATCTTGAGGAACCATGACAAAATTTTGAAAATTCGCGTTTCAAAATCGTGTCTTAGTTGTGGTGCCTTGAGGAAACAAGACAAAATTTTTAAAATTCGCGTCTCAAAATCATGTTCTAATTATGGGACCTTGAGGAACCAAGACAAAATTATGAAAACTCGCGTTTCAAAATCGTGTCTTAATTGTGGTGTCTTGAGGAACCAAGACAAAATTTTGAAAATTCGCGTTTCAAAATCGTGTCTAAGTTGTGGTGCCTTGAGGAAACAAGACAAAATTTTGAAAATTCACGTCTCAAAATCATGTTCTAATTATGGAGCCATATTATTCCTTGGTTCCTCAACCAAGGAATAATATGGTCAAAAACATAGTTTTTGAAGAATGTGAAGAAACGTGATTAACGATTTCCGCCCATCTCAAAGGGTACCTCTTCAATCAACATTAGATTTTTAAGCACTAACCTGTGAATTCTAGTTACTTTTGTGGATTATATTATATTATATCTATCCATTTAATGTGACTGTAAAGAAATAGAAAAAATCTACATCTACTTTTCTTATCTCCTTTCTTTGTCTATTCTAACAAAATAGTGTTCTGTCTAGGTCATATTATCGTAATGTGTCCAGGACCTCTCATAGTTTAAAGACGGCCCTGCTAGGATCCCTACTGTGGAATCTAAAGTATGACGAGATTTTTTTTTCATCCCAATGTGGGTTCAGGTGAGTTTAGAAAATATTCCGGGTGGGGTTTTGCAGAAATACACCAATTTACTTTCTAAAACTGACCCACAAGGGTTCCGAAACTCCACTTCTACCATGCCCTGTTAAAGGTAGTCTTCTCTACTCGTCCCTCCTGATTTCAATATAATATTTATTTTATATTTTGCATATTTCGGGCCGGGTTTGAACCCCCAAAAACCCCTCCCTGGCTACGCCCATGCACTATTGTATAGGTAATAAAAATTGTATAGGTATTGTATAGGTACTATTGTATACGCTAAAGTTATATTAATAACTTCTTCCCGACACTTACTTACAAGGGTTGCTCTGTTACCAATATTTAATATTTCCAGAATGGACGTGCTCTTCCCGAAAGCACCATTAAACACCTACAAACAAGAATAGAAAGAACCGATGGAGACCCCTAAATTTATATAGGAAGCACTCAGCAATGCAGCCAAAAGAATGAAAAGTCCGAAAGCACCGGGCCAAGATGGCATCATAGCAGAAATAATAAAAGAGGGAGCCCTAGCATATCCAGAGGCTTACCTAAAAGTGTTTAATAACATTATGAAAGAGGGAACTTTTCCCAACATATGGAAAACTGACAGGGTAGTTTTAATTGAAAAACCCAAAAATGAAGGAAAAACGGACCAAAAAGAGTACATACCAATACGTCTAATAAACTGTATATGTATAAAGAGTAAAAATAGAAGTAGAAGATCAACATAAACTTTCCAAAAACCAATATGGGTTCCGTAGTGGTAGGTCTAAACAGACGCTCTAGAAGAGGTACTATAAACGAGAAAGAATATAAGAAAAAAAAGCATACACAAATCAACCATTATGCCTACTTATTACGCTGGACATTAAAAACGCCTTCAACAGCGCAAGGTGGGGAAAAATAATAAAGGCACTAAAGAGATTAAAAATAAAGGAATACCTACTCCGCATCTTTACCAGTTACTCTAATAATGGCGTGTTAATCAACGGAAGAATTATAAACAACATCAGATACGCCGATGACACTCTTATCCTGACAAGCTCAGAAATTCAACTGCAGAATGTAATAAACAGAATCTCTCAAAGTAGTGGGAGATATGGATTGAAACTGAACATCAACAAGACGAAATATGTGATAGTGAGTAACAACAGGAGGCAAGATGCAGGCATGCTCTTAAACGGTAATCAACTTGAAACAGTAAATAAATTGATATATCTGGGAAGCTTAATTAACGAAAAATGGGATCCCAGCTAAAAAATAAAGCGTAGAATAGCTATAGCGCGAACAACACTTATCAAAATGAAACGAGCACTATGTACACACTATTTATCAGTAGAGCTAAGAACTAAAATGCTCAAGTGCTACATATTCCCGGTGTTACTGTACGGGGTTGAATCCTGGACGATAACAGACACAGTAATGTAGAAAGTAAAGTAGAAGCATTTGAAATGTGGGCCTATCGGAGGATATTAAAAGTCATTTGGGTACACAGAGTGACGACGAACGTAGAAATCCTAGAAAGACTAAATAAAACTAAGGAACTAGGAAACATAATCAAAAGTCGGAAACTCGAATATTTTGGATACCTTATGCGGCATCCGGAAAAATATGGACTACTGCATCTTATCATTCAGGGAAGATAATGGGAAAAAGGAGTGTAGCACGAAGGACGACATCATGATTAAAAAATCTAAGGACATGGTATGGCAAAACAACAGACGGGCTGTTTCGTACAGCAGTCAACAAAGTTAAAATCATGAACTTATTTGCCAACAGCATTGTCAACGATCGAAGCGGTCACGACACTTAAAGAATCTTTACCAGCTACCTAGACGACATCTCACAGCAGGGGAAACATAAGAAGACGGATGACCTGTGGGGTACCCAAAGGCTCTGTACTCGGCCCTCTACTGTGGAAAGTGCTATACAATGAAGTACTCAACCAAAACATGCCAGACAACACTAAAATTATCGGATACGCTGACGACACGGCGATTATTGTGACCGATAAAACTAGATAGGACCTTGAAGAACGCGCACAATGGACAGTCGACTTAGTGGTCCGGAATATTAGTAAGATTGGACTACAAATAGCATCACAAAAAACAGAATGCGTCCTAGTATACAGAGATAGGAAAACAAAATAGGTATAAATCCAGGTCTATGGAACATGGAATCGACAGAAACGCAGAAACGGCAATATGAGACAGCATATTGAAAATTCAGCAATAAAAGCTGGAAGAAGTGCGATGGCGTTAGCAAGGTTCATGCCAAGATACAGAGGGCCAAAAATAGCGACGAGAAAGATCCTACTGACTGTAACCCAATCAATATTATTATACGGCGTGGAACTACGCACTAGAAAAGAAAAGAAACCGGGAAAGACTAAAAAGTGCAAGCAGAAAAACACTAGGCAAGCCTACCGGACGTTATCCTCGGAGGCGAAGCAGGTAATAAGCGGATCGAAGCCCACCAACTTACTCGTTAAAGAAAGAACCTGCAGGTATATTAACAAAAAAATAAAAAAAAGATAAAGAATATTATGAACAAGATACAATAGAAAAATGGCAGGAAGAATGGACAAAGTTGACAGGTAAGGCAGAATGGACCAAGCGAATGATACCAGATATATGGGCCTGGACTAGCCGAAAACACGGAAACGTGGACTATTACCTGACTCAATTATTTGGAGGACTTGGATCCTTTGGAACATATCTAAAAAAATACAAGATCTGGGAAAGCGATAACTGCAATTACTGTGACGAGAAAGACACGGTGGAACATCCTTTTTTTCTAGTGTAACTGACACCAGAAACAACACCAGAGTACATGCTCGAAAAAGAAGAACTGGACAAAAATCCACGAATGGGCTAGAAAAGTCATAAGAAGAAGAGAGGAAATGGAACGACAAAACGAGAAAACAAGTAAAAAAAAGAAAGCAGAATCGAAGCCATAATAGGTAGTTCCGGGAAACAAAAGGTGTTTTTTAGTGCGGTCGGGAGAACCCTAACGCTGGGCAAGCACCAATCCCACACTTTAGGCCTTTGGAGGAGTTGAATACTTTTCCGGTTTTCCCCTTGAGAAAAAAAAATATTGCTGGCTAATATATATTTAAGGAATGACTCACCCCTTTTGTTGGTTTTGGTGCTTCCCCAGATGGTATTCAATAGGAGAAGTTAGCATCAATCCCAATTAGAATCTGGAGGATGTTAGCCTCGCAGTGTTTCACCAGCCTCTCCATTTCGACAGTTGGTGGTGGTTCAGGTGCATCATAAGGTAGGTAGGCAGAGGTCAGAATGAGTTCCCTGAAAAACAATAAATTGATCGCTCGCAAAGTGTGAAATGTACCCAAAATATAAGCTATTACAAATATTGTACCCTCGTTAAACCAGGGTTCTTGCATCAGTACTAAGCTTAAGTCCCCATCATCTAGCAGTCTGCTTAGGGAGGCAGAGGCTACCGCACTATGTTGAAGGTTTCTCCGCCTTTCTTCCTACCACCCTAAAGGTTATCTGTTTTAAGCCAAGGTAGGCTTTGACGGCCATCTGGATCAGCTCCTTTAGGGAGGTGACATCAATGAGGAGAACAATGTTAGTTCCCTTGGGTTTAGCTCGGTTGCTGATAATACTCCAGTCGTCCAATTTAAGTCCCCTGTTTTGGGTTTCAGGAGATTTAATATTTTCCCTTGCACTTCTTTTCGTTGAGGAGTTTGGTGGCAACAAAGCACAACCTTGGTAGTGTGGAGTATATCCTTTGCCGCTCCCGCTCTGGGAGCCGCCCCTCCCAAGGCTGAAGTTTAGCCACTTTCCCCATGATCGCCATGAACGCCAATCTTGGAGACTTCGTTAGCACAATTGACGAACAATACGCCCTTGTATACGAAGGTTTTCCAAAAGTGGGGACCAGTACCTGATTCGCACTTCCAGATTTGCCTCATTATGGCTAATTGCAGAAGCCTACCTAGTTCTTCTGTTAGCTTGTCCTCCGGATAGTTGTGGAGGACAATAGCCATTCTTATCACAGACAGGTCACCGCTGTAAGGCGCCCCCAGCATGCTTTGTGAGCTGGTGCCGGGTACGTCCCCCAGCGTCTCCCCAGTCTTTGGTCTTTTAGGCTTATTGGTATGAGGATCCTCCATCTTGGCCACGGGGTGCTCCCCTCAGCGTTTTGGTAGCAGAGTTGTTTGGTCACCCTAGGCTAATACTCCCGGGTGGGCGCCCTGCATCCCGGAATCACCGTTAGAGACACTTTTGTCCCATTGTCATCTATCCCTCGCCACGAAAGACTGCAGCTGGGATATGGGGTTTTCAAGGCGGAGTTTTTAGAAAGAATAGAGGCCCTTTACTCCAGTACTCTGGTAGTCTAGGGCCTGAAAAAACAAGAGTTTGCCAAGTGTGGAGTTTGTCAGTAATAGAAGATTAGAATGGGAAGCGATTCTCTCTAACTCCGTAAGAGTTATACGACAGATAACCGGCTGGGGGATCCCGTTTTGCCAAAAACTGTTTCGCCAGTTGCGAACCCTTCGCGTTAGGACAAATTACAGAGACTTCTCATGCCAAATAAATCTTCGCTATCGTTATTGTTGCAAAAAGATTAGAATAGGTCAGGATTTACGTAAGATGCTATCACAATCGCTGAGGAGAAAACAGAGGCAGTGCTGATTTGTAAGAAAAGAGATCCAAAGATTTAGATTAGCCTAGAGACGAATTGCCATGAACTCTTGGAATTATGTAGCATTCTTGTAACTAAATGGGAATCATCTAAATCGGTGGTGTCCAATATCCGTTGAGACCCTAAAGGGCTGCGCTCGTCCCAAAATTAAATATTCATTTTATTAGGATAATAAGATTTTAATTAATATTTAAGATAAAAAGATAAGGAATTTTAAAATTTATTAAATACATTTTTAAAACTTCAAAGGAAATAAAAATGCGTATTTTAAAAAGCTATTATCAATTATATTACTTTTTTTTATTAATTTTCATTTTTATAAACCTTCGGTTTAATTAAATTTGGCAGCTAATGATCACTCATGATATGAGTTTGACATCACTCTACTGAATCATTATGTGCATTATGTACTCTTTATGTGCTAATTATGTTATAGAAAAAATCATATTTGACTAGTGGGAGTGGTAACTTACTGTCAAGCTAGCACCCACCCATCTTAAAAATTTGGATACAGATACGAAATATGCACAATAATTATGTGCTCTTTATGTGATTTCAAGTAGGCTGGAGCGAATTAGTTTACTTCCTTGTGCGAAAAACTCACCCCTAATCGTATGATCCATAAGAGGTGAAATCTATAATAAACGAGAACAAGAATTTTAACCAATGCGATATCGTTGCAATAATTATGTGCTTCTCAGATATGCCATTCTCGAATATTGTGCTCGCACCATTGTATAAAAAATTTACCCCAAATCGTGACATCCTTAAGAGGTAAAATCTATAAAGATCGAGCATAAGAATTTTAACCGACGCCAAAATGTAATAATTAAGTGCTTTCGATTTTTTTTTTGAGTTATTTGCCGTGTAATCTAACGTTTCCATTTTTCATATTCATTTGTTATTGTTCATTTACATAATCATGGCGATATTCAGCTTTTGGTTTTCTAAGGGTGTCAAATTTATCATCCCAATTAGTATTCTTAACATTTCTTTAGAAATAATTTGTTTTTCTTAGCTATAAAGGGACTCTCCACTTTCAAAATCAATAAAATGACGTTTTCAATTCTTAACCCTTTCCCTACGGGAACCGGATAAAGCCTAAAATATTTTTGTGTCCCGTTTTTGTGTCTCTTTCAAGTTTGTTAAAAAGAAATATTATTCATGTTTGTAATTACAACAAAAATATTAAAATGTTTTCATTAAAATTCTTGATTTGTATATCGTGTAATATCTAGATAAATATTCTAGATGCATAAAATATTATACAGGGTGTTTACGGTGTTGTTTTTATTTTTAATGTGTGATTTAATCATCTTAAAAGAAGGTCATTAAATGCTGATGATTTAATGCTGATCAGGACTATTTTTCAGCCCTTTAAACGATGCGGTCATGTGGCCTATTGCATCTTCCCACATTTTCGATAATTCATCCATTGGATGGTTGGTTGTTCATATACAAAGAGTCATACACTCTTCGTATATGAAAATCCTGAAAGCACAAGTCTATAGGTAAAGTCAATTTTCCTTGAAATAATAAAAAATGTTCTTTGTTAAATAATATTTACAATAAAATTAATATTGTTTTATTAATTATTATTTCGTCTTCTCCAGTTTGTGTATGCGGCAAGGATTTAAAATTGCAATGGTGTCAATCATCAAGGATTTAAAATAGCAGGTGGTATATAATGAAATAAATCTTAAATTAAAAAATATTTATCTAAAATTATAAAATTAAGTAGTTACAATTTGTGAGTGGTCTCGTTTTTTTAACCGCCGATACAAAAAGAGGGGTGTTATAAGTTTGACTTGTCTGTCTGTCAGTCTGTCCGTCTGTTCGTCTGTCGGGATATGTGGCTGCTTATGGAATCGTAACTTCTAAACGAATGGACCGATTTTGATGCAGTTTGTTTTTTTAAAGCTGACGTGATCGAGGAGTTTCTTAGCTATAATTTATGAAGATCTGATCCTGCGTTTAATGACCATCAACTCATTTTTTCCTACTTGACAAAATTAATCTGCAACCAATTTGACACAAATGTTTATCTAGTTCCGTATATCCAAACTTGTGTTTGAAAGCTGACGTGATCGAAAAGTTTAGCTATAATTTATGAAGATCTGTTCAGGCGTATGATGATCATCAGCTCATTTCCTACTTAAAACTTTCTACTTTCTACTACAAAAATTAATCTCTTTTTGTAAACAAACCACACCAAACACGTATTTATGAACGAAATTTCAAAGAGATAACATTAGTAGGGAAAGATGTCATGAACTGGAACCACCGCCACCACTTCCGGTGACCTTGGCGACTTCCGATGACCATGCCTATTTCCGGTGATCTTGGTATCAGTGATCTCAGAACATCCAAGCTTGTGCCAGTTTAAGAACAGAGTAGCCAGCTATAGAATTAATAGTTCAGGGATTGATGTATATCGTTTTATTAGTAAATTGAACAGCCGTTGTACGAGAATCCGCATTCTCAACAAATGACCACAGATATAATTCTCGATGGATCTAACCGTCCCATATAATCACACGGTACCATTATGAAGTTTAGGTTTTTGTAAATACCTTACAGCCCTTCACATGAAATCTTATGATTCCCTCATAATCCTCAATTGTCGGGCTAACTACCGTTAATCCATTAATGAGTGTTAGTCTGTATCAGCTGTAATCAGCTTATAGGCTTTACTACACTAAAAGAGTGTGAGGTCTATGCAACCCCACGCTAAACCGGAAGCGGTGCCGGGAGACCGGAAGTCGTCAAGGTCACCAAAAGTGGCCGAGGTCACCGGAAGTTTTGGCGGTGTTTCCAGAACATGACATGATTAATCACGTATTTAGAAACAAATTATTAAAGAAGAGAAAAAAGTTCGAATAAAATAAAATAAAACAGTCCCCCGACGCATTTTTTTGAGTTTTTTATGTCGGGGGTTACTTAAAATTTTTAATTTTATTTTATTTGTATAGTGGTATCAACTTGATATTATTATAGTTTTTCGGTCTTCCCCGTTGCGGTGATAAATCCAATGTTTTGAATGGTGCATCTTCGTTCGTTGTCTTATGCAAAACATATTTTAGACAAAATAATCTTTCACCATCAGTATTTTTCAGCCTTTTAAAAATCGGTTTCTTTCTAGAAGCTTATTGATAGTTGAAATGATTATTTTTTGACAATTTTTTATGACTTAGTAAGTAAAGTTCTTGAGGAACAAACAATAATTTGTTTTTTCTTAACGCCATTTCTACAACTCCGAAATGTCCTGATAGCAGGAAATTATGGTCAATGATATCTACTATCAATGATATCTTTTGTCCTGAACGCATATTGCTGTAAGATATAATATATCTTTCCTTCCTGTTTTTAGAATTTTTAGATGCTTCAGGATACATTATGCTACTTCGTATGAACCTCTGGAAGCGATGGTCATCCCAGACGTACATGTGAACATTATATAATAACGGAATAGACCTTTTCATAGTTGAAATTTTTTTATACGCATGTGTCAATTTGCAGCCTGATTTCGGATACTTTTTTGACGTATAACCAGTGAAGATAAGAAAATGTGCCCGAAACTTTCATGTAACCGCCTTTGAAAAAAGGTGGACGCGCATGCGCTTAACTAACTGTTTAAAGGTCTATTGGCTTAATTTACATAAATTACATTCTACAGGTACCTTTACTAGTACAGGCAATAATAACTGATAATAATAATGTTTAGGGTGAATCGTGGAGGAGCTTTTTGATGATGACAGACATGAGATTCCCAGGGTAGTAATTGAACATGGAGAAGATGGACCAGCTATTACAACGAGTGAAATCATCCACGCGTTAAAGACTCAGAAAAACAGAAAGGCTACGGGAACAGATAAGGTACATATGAAAGTACTTAAAACCATTGCTAGCCAAGAAGGCAAAGGACTGGATCTTATGCTAGAACTATTCAGTACCATATACAGAACGGGAAAGATCCCTCCCAGCTGGCTCAAGTCTACCTTTGCAACGATTCCGAAAAAAACAAACGGTTTTTTACCCGCGAGCGGTAACCGCTATAACCGCGACACCGCTAGAGAACCACACACTACGATTAAAAATCGCGAAACCGCCTGCAATTTGCACAGTTTAAAATGGATTTCAAACGAGCAGTATGTATTGTTGCTCTAATACTAAGAAATAGAAAAAGAAGAAACGCAAATTTCGCAAATATTGGATTCATCCACTCACTAGCCGTAGATTTATGAAAGGTTTCTTTAATAATAAATATCAAGATTTAAGGAAACATCTTGAGAAATTTTTTAATTATTATCGCATGTCAGCTGATAGCTTCGATAAAATTTTGCAAATTGTGCGTCCTCACATTACTTTCATGAATACAACCTTTCGCAAATTTATTTCACCAGAGGAGCGCCTGTCTGTTTATTTTTCTCGTTTCGATCACTATACTGACGTAAAGTGGTGTCGTATAAAGCTGCTCTTTTTTGTACTTCCATTATGATTTTTTCCGACAAACTTTCATATCGCTCGTTTGATACACAGTCTGACTCGGTCGACGACATGTTTTCAATCAGAGACAAGTATCTGAACCTAAAAAAACGTAAGAATTGCCACTCTTCACCAGCTCTTCACGTCTGTCTGTCAAAAAACCGCTCGCGGTTAAACAGAAGTGCGTGCGCGCCAACTATTTTCTATGCAGTACAAATTTTAGCGCGGGTTTTACCCGGGAGTCATTTTGTAACAATACGCGGTTTTAAAATCAGTCGCAGGAAAAAAACCGCAAGTGCGGCCGCTTGTATTAATTTACTAGAGTCATAAAATCACGCGATTAAAAACCGCGGCGGTTTAGCCGTAGTGCGGCCTAGGCCTAAATGTTTTAGCACAGAGGTGCAGAGATATGAACATAGTTGTCTACGCTTGCTTTATTGACTATCCAAAAGGCATTCGACCGTGTCAAGCATCAAAAGATGGTAGAAACATTATCCGTAACCGGGATTGACAAAAGAGATATTTACATTGATAACGAATCTCTACTGAAACCAGATTGCCGAAATAAGAATAGACGGAGGAACATCTGACACTGTGTCAATCCGAAGAGGCGTACGACAGGGCTGTATATTGTCACCACTCCTATTCAACATCTATTTGGAGGCAATTTTCAAAGAAGCTTTAGCGGAAGACATGGGAGGTATCAAAATAAATGGAGTAAGTATCATCAATATCAGATACGCAGACGACACCGTAGTCCTTGCCGATAATATATCAGACCTACAAAATATGATGAATAGAATGACTGAATATAGTGAGCATCATGGATTGGACATAAATATATAAAAGACCAAACTGCTACTCTTCTCCAAGAGACCCACTGCTGAAAGAATTTTGATTAACGGCAATCAGATTGCACAAGTCTCGCGTTTTAAATATCTGGGTACCATAGTCAACGCGTGGTGCGATCCGAAACGAGAGATCCGTTCCAGAATCGAACAAGCCACGAAAACATTCATAAACATGAGAAGATTTTTTACTAATCCTGATCTGAGTTTGGAGCTCAGGGTTCGCATGATTAGATGTTATGTCTCAAGTGTGTTGCTGTACGGATGTGAATGCTGGACCCTGGACCCTGCAACTGAAAAAAAATTGAGGCGTTTGAAATGTACTTATATTGCCGTATGCTCCGCATCTCATGGGTCCAACGAATTACGAACGGAAAAGTGCTTAGACGAATGAAGAAGCCGAAAGAACTAATGGCGCTCATTAAAGAAAGAACATACATACTACATACACAGGCCACGTTATGAGAGACAATAAGTATGAACTGCTGAGACTAATAATTGAGGGAAAGATTCAAGGGAAAAGATCTATTGGTAGACGTCAGAACTCCTGGTTGAAGGACCTCAGAAGATGGTGTGGGTGCACTTCCATTGAAATCTTTCGAGCTGCTGTGTCCAGAACAATGTTAGGTTTTATGTGGATCGCCAACCTTCGAAAGGAGAGGTCGTCATAAGAAGAAGAAGGGTGAATAGAGAGATCATTCGATTACGAAATCATTCGATTATTAAAATCACACGATTACTAATCATTTGATTATCAAAATCATTCGATTATGCCCATTACTAGCTATGCTGTGTTCGTAGTGCGTTGTTATGTCACTGTGATGTTTTTTATGTGTTGTTTAGTGAGGCGCCATTTAGTCGCGCGTTGTTTTGTCACAAAACCAAATTTATTCGTCATTGTTCATTGTCAAATGTCAAAAGTATATGTTGGTAAACAAAAAAGATATAACTAGTTTACTAACAATAAAATATTTATTTCGACAATAAAATACGAATAATTATTAATTAAACTAATTAATAATGTAACTTGTGTTTCAATTAAATTAGTTCATTCATCTAAACATTTTATTCTAACCAAGAAATTTCTCCAGGTATTAATTTCAGTTTGTCACTTCTTTTTTTACCTAAATTGTATTTTCACAATTTCTTATAGGAAATGGCAGATGTAAGAGATATTTTGGAACTGGAGCAACCCTCTGCTCCAGAAGTAACTCGAGAAACAATATTGGGGCCCGACAAAAACAAGAAACGTTCATTTAATCCAACAAAAGTTTCTAAAAGGCCAGAAGGAATGCATCGGGAAGTGTTTGCTTTATTATATAATGATAATAAGGATGCTCCTCCACTGTTTCCTTCAGATACAGGTAAGTTCCAACATTTATCAAAATAATTTCATTATATACTAAATATATGCTAATAAATGCAACACCAATTAATATATATATAATTTATTCTAATTTCTATGGAATATTCTGACCAGGTTATTTTTGTTGATCGTTCTGGGCTGGTTTCTACCAGGTTAACATATTCATGGGCAATAAAAATTTCAGTGACCTGCAAAAATGGATAGATGATTTTTTTTAAATGAACATAAATATGACAACTGAAATAATATTTAATGCCAAGAGAAAAAATAATGAATCAGTTGGCCAGCATTCATCAGTTGGTCAGTTATGAAATGTATAATAATTTGATCATAGGTTTCGGTGTTAACTTGTACTGCGACCTTCATAGATCTATTCTACCCCTTTTCCTCTAATCGTTGGTGTACTTACCCATTTAAAGCACCTCCTCTAGTCCTGAGTCCTTTAGGAATTTCAGGGTTTGGGAGGGATTCAAGGATTTCAACTCGTAGGCATTCAAGCAGTGGGCACCAGGTTTTGTTTGAGTTTGTTTGTCAGTTTGTTCCTGCTTAGTTTTAGGAAAGCTTTTGTTCTTTTCTGGTTAAAAGATCCCAGCATTAGCTTGGATTGTCTTAGCTCTGTAAGTTCCTTATAGATTTTCATCTACTGTTTTCTTATTTCTTCATCTAAACTTTTGTGGATGGTGTTATTGATTGGTGTGGATGCTCATACTGCAAAAGAGTTCTGGACCTATGAATGGATTACTGGATCCCTGGTTTGCTAGGTGTTTTTTGATACAATTAATAATTATTTATTTTACATGGATGGTCTCTTTAGGAACACACGAAGCTTTATTTATGATATCGCTTGTGGAGGATCCAGGATGCTTTCATCTGTTCTCTAAAGATCCTCTTCTTTCATCCACTTGATACTTGATCTTTTTGGTACTTCATTCTCTGGAAAAACTTCCACTTGTCATTTTTTCCTCTGTATATGTGTCATTCCAAAATTTCTTTTGATTGTATTTGAGCATTTCTGCTTTTACTTGTTGTGTCCAAGGGAAAGTCCTTAGTTTGTCAACTCTTTCGAGAATTTGGTGGGTTAACCTGGTATCAGGGAAATTTCTTAACATGTCCATAAAATTTTAACCTTCTTTTCCTGAGGTCTGCTGCAATATTAGATAATTTTTTTCTGGATTTCCGTGATAGTAGGCGGTAATCATCATGTCTTGGTCCTAAGATTTTCCTTATGATTTTTCGCCCATCTTTTAGGATATTTTCGAGCTCGCCTTTTTTTATTAAGCGTGAGAGTTTCTGCTGCATATAGGGCTTCAGGTTTTATTACATTATTGTAATGTTTAATCTTAACATGGAGCGACATACATTTTTTGTTGTAAATTTCTCTTGTTCTCCCGTATGCTCCTCTTGAGTTTTTGGATACAGGTGTTTTGAGCTATTTTTTCTTTTCCAGTTGGTTCGACGATTTCACCCAGGTATTTGAAGTGAGCGACTCTGTTCATCTCTCCATATTTCGTATTTAGACTTGAGACGTCTAGTTTTGAAGCGAAAAATTCTGTTTTGTGGAAGGAGATCTGCAGTCCAACTTTTTTAGCACATTCTTGGAGAGTTTCAATTTGCTTTATTGCTGTGACTTCATTGCTGGACAGAAGGGCCAGCTCATCTGTGAAGACTAAGCATGGAATTTTGAGCTTATTTTTCTGTGTCCCAATGTTTATTCTGTTCCAGCTATTTTGTATTTTCAGTTCTCTTTCTCATCACCTTATCTATCAGAGAACAACGTCAAATAAGCCCTATCTTCCCTGCTCTGCATTCTTAAAAAAAATGGATTATAGTACAAGGTTGAAGAGGATGACAGTCCATCTCCTTGCCGGACACCAGTTTCTATCAGTTTGAGATTTCTCCCATGAATTTTACTCTTGATTTTGTATCAGTGAAGGTCTATTTGTTCTATTTTAGTGTTTGGAATCTAGTCCCTGTTCTTTCAGTATGCTGAACAGGGATTGTTGATCAATTGAATCATAAGCATTCTTGAAATCTACAGAGGCACAGATGATTGGGAGGTTTCTGAGGGCCCTGAATTTTAGCCCTAAATTTTAGTTGAAGATCTGGTCAGTGCACGATGTGTGAGGACAGAATCCTGCTTGATATTTGCCAATCTTATGTTTGAGTTGTTCTTGTATTCTTTTAAACAGGCATTGTAGAGAAAATTTTGTAGCCGGCTTCAAGGAGGGAGATACCCCTGAAGTTACTTACATCTGTTTTGTCTCCTTTTTTGTAGAGTGGGTTAAACAGAGCAAATTTCCAGTCTTTGGGGAGTTTTTCGTTTTTCCAAATTTTCTGTATAATTTGTGTAAGTTCTTTGAGTGAATTTGGACCTGGGATCTTGAGGAGTTCTGCCACAATCCCATCGCTTCCCAAGGTTTTGTTGTTCTTTAATCGTTTAATGTTCTTCGGAATTTCTTCTTGGTTTGGTGAAGGTGACTCTGGGTGACTGAAAGTGGGGGCTGCTTCAGGAAATCTTTAAGTTGGTTCAGGGCAATTAAGAAGATCTGATAAGTATCGTGCAGTTCTTTGCAGTTTTGTTCATTAGTAAGGACCAATTTCTCATCTTGACTTGAAGCATAGGTTCTGAGGGATGTATCCTTTGATTTTTTCTCTGAATGTTCTGTAGACATCTCTAGTCCATTTTTTTAACCATTAATAACCAATAATTACCAATTTTATATTCAGGTAACTATATTTGAATTTAGCGCCAAATATAGATTGAACATTTGTCATAGTGTAAATCAGGTTTCTAGTTACTGCATTCTTAAAAAAAATGGACATAGTTCTGTACTTTCTGAGGTTTTCCTCAATTGAGTCCAGTTGTTGTTTTCTTTTTCAGATCTCTATATAATATATAGAATAAAATTTTCATTGAGTTTCCTGGGATTTTTTACTGTTGTACTTTTGAAATGCAGATTTTTTTACCTTTAGAGCTTGATTGGGTAAAGTTCCACCAGGGGTGTTTCGTGTTCTTTTTTAGGGGTACAATTTCTCAAGCCTTCTGTGTGTTTTTGGTCCAAAATTCTTCCCATGTTTTCGCTGGTTGATTTTCCCAAGCTTCTGTTGTTGGAGTAAATTTTACTTTAATTCTAGTCAGATAGTGATCAGAGTCGTTGTTTGCTCCTTTTCTCACTTGTACATAATGTACCTCTTTCTGGAGGTGATATGGTCAACCTGAATATATATATATATATATATAGATATATATATATATATATATATATATATATATATATATATATATATATATATATATATATAGCAATACTGCCATGCTTGGCTTTTTTTCTGCCATGCTTGTTTAGCTTTCCCACACAGTCCCATACCAGTTTGGATCTGATGATGTAATCACCTCACAATTTACTTAACAAGAGGACCCTCTCTCTAGACGGCTTTTTGCATAAATATCAAGATGTTTCTGCATAATGCTGCCTTTACATCCCCCTTCCACTTGCAGTGATTAGGGGTTTAGGGTTTTAGGTATTTTAGCTACTCAAATTTTTCATTTTTTCGACTTCTTTCCCTTCCTGCTCAACTAGTATTTTTATTGTCATGATGTCTTCGATCCTCCTTGATGTATCTACCCATAAATTCTCCGACGAGATCATTTGTTCAACCATTGTTGATTGGTCTAGTGTTTGTCCAGTCTTATTTTTCCATTTATCCCTTTCAAGTATCCACCTGACACACACAAAAACGGTATGCGCCGCGCTGTCTGTAAGTCCGCAGTAAATACAAAGGCAATCTGTGGCGCTACCAATGCTAAGAAAGAAATTTCCTGAAACAGCCACGCCCGTTTAAAACTTGGGTGACATAAAAATTTATGCGCCTTGTTTTGTTGTTGCCTAACGCGCTACATCAGGGATTAGGATTCTGGTCCAGTGGCCCTCAGTGAATAGACGCCACTGGTTTTGCCTGGCCTGGTACGTTCGGGCCTTCGCTAGTGCCTATTTGTCGCACTTTCGCATTTGTCTATTTATTTTTGGTTTCCCATTTAGCAACAAGAATTTGAATGACAAAAATGATTATAAAACAAAATTATTACACTTTAGTATTAGAATAAATGATGGATTGCATAAATTTTGTAGGTAATGGATATAAACAGACAAAAATCAAGTTAGGTATGCGTAAACCACGAAAATGGGAATGGATGCCTTTTACAAATCCAGCAAGACAAGACAATTCTGTGTTTTACCATTGGAGAAGACCATCAGATGAAATTAAAGAATATCCATTTGCTAAATTCAATAAGGTATTTGAAAATATGAACAAACCGTCATAATCTTTTATTTGAATATGTTAGACAAAAGAATAGCATCAAGTAATATTTGTGGAACCTTGATCTGTCTATTATATCTCTAAGTAGGAGGATTTCTATCCATAGTCAAAGCTTAATTTTTTTTTTACAGAAGGTTGATATTCCTACATATACAGATTCAGAATATAATCAACATCTTGTATCAGAAACATGGAGCAAAGAAGAAACTGATCATATATTTGATTTGGCTAAAAGATTTGATGCAAGGTTTATTGTAATGGCAGATAGGTATGACACAGAAAAATTTACTAAGAAAACAGTTGAAGAGCTCAAAGACAGGTATTACAGAGTATGTGGAATCTTAGCAAAGGTATGTAATTTTACAGATATATGTTTCAGCTGTTGATTATTTTTTATGGTTTTAGTTAAACAATAAAAAAGTTTATACTTATGATGCTGATCATGAGAAAAGAAGAAAGGAACAATTGAAAAGATTGTATGAGCGAACCACAGATCAGGTCAGTTTATAATTAATGTGATAGACCAGCAAACTTTACAACCTATTACAGCATAAGATAAACTAATTTGAATTCTATAATTTATTTGTGATGTGACAAAAAAAAATTGCATATCTACTATTTTAGAAGACTTTATTCAATTTAAAAATCATATTGATCACTAGTGTTTTTGTTTTTATATATAGTATAATCTTGGTAATTCGGAGGTTGGTTAGTCGGACACGTTCAGTAATCCGGCGGTCAGAAATCAAAAGAAAACAAGCAGAATAGTTAATATGATTTAGAGAGCCTCGACCTCACTTAGTGTTGTCCGCCATTCTTCCCTATTCTGTGCTGCTCTGCGCCAGTTTGTTGTGCCCATTTTCTTGGCGTCTTCGTCTACCCCGTTTCGCCAGCGCAGTTTGGGTATTCCTCTGCATCTTCTTCCCTCAGGTTGCGCCGTTAGCATGCGTGTCGGAGGGTACGTTTCCGGCGCTCTTGCTAATGGCCAGCGCATCTTAATCTTCCCACTTTTATGCGGTGTACCACGTTTATTCCATTGTCTCTATCGCGGTAGATGTGGTAGATTTCGTGGTTGTATCTTCTTCGCCAGAATCCGTCGTCGCATGAGGGTCCAAATATCGTTCTTAGAATCCTACGTTCAAATGTTAATAGTAGGTTTTCATCGGCTTTTGATATCATCCATGTTTCTGACCCATATGTGAGGACTGACAGGATAAGTGTTCTGTGTATGAGTAGTTTGGTTTTACGGCTTATTAGCCTACTCTTTAGATGCTTATGCAGACTCAGTAACAGTTATTCGCTATTACTATCCTTCTCTTCACTTCCACCGTAGAAAACAAATTCGTCTATACTCAAAGTTGTTATCGTCTATGGTGAGTGGCTGTCTGTTAAGGCTCTGTTGTTTGGTTCAGATGCCATGACCTTCGTTTTGTCTATGTTTATCTGAAGGCAGTCATAGAGAGTGCGGTGGTCATTTCTTTTAATTTTCCCTCTGTTCGTGCGTCAATGTCATCGGCATATGCTAATATTTGGGACGATTTGTTAAATATTGCTCCTTTTTGGTCTATCTGGGCTTCTCTAACGGCGATGTTAAAGACAATGTTAAAGCCGACTTCTGTTTTGAAGGGGTCTGACAACTTGCTTAGTATTTGTACTGTGCAAATAACGCTATGCATTGTGGCTTTTACAAGCCTTATTATCTTATCAGGAATGGCGAGTCTGTACATTGCTTTGTACAGATTGTCCCTTAGCACGCTGTCATAAGCTGCTTTAAAGTCATAAATTATATATATATATATAAATATATATATATATATATATATATATATATATATAGGGTGTTTCATAAATGTTCGAAAGAAATTCTAGAGCGTGTTCTTGAGCCCATAATAAGAAAAAATCTCCTTAGTGTCCGAAAACGCTTCCTAACTAAGGTACAGCCCCTTTTGCTAATATCCCAAATGCAACTAATGATAATTGATTCAAATTTTGTTTGCACTATTTACTGGTGCCGAACTATTCGTTGTGTTTATTTTCGTCTTCATAACCAACCAGTGGTGGCACATACGGGGAACGACCTTTGTATTTTTACAAATATTTTTTTTGTCTGCACATTTAGCAAATGCTTGACTAGATGAAATTGTTCGCTATCAATAACTACACTCAAAAGGTACTCTTTGTTTCTGTCGCTCGAGATTTGATAACAGTTTTCGAGAAAATTATTTTTTTTTTTTTTGAATGATATAAAAAAAATATTCAAAATCCAGTCAAAGAAAACAAACATAACTTTATTTCTGTTTTGAATTAGCACATAAACATAATAGTTAATTCACAAAAGTTCAAATTGCCGTCCCTCAACCCCAACACAAGCTTAGGCATGTACCAGTAATGATCTTCGAAGACGTTCAAAAATTCCTGCCGTGGCCTGAATGGTTGCACATCTATTTTTTACACGACGCTGTAGTTCGGGGGGATCCACCACTGCCGTTTCATAGACTACGTTTTTTAAGTGACCCCAAAAAAAATAATCGACGGGATTCACCTTGCTGGTCCAGCAACTGGACCGCCTCGACCTATCCACCATAATGGATAGGCGTTATGTAGGTGAGCTATCGCTAACGCGCTAAAATGTGCAGGTGCACCATCGTGCATGAAGCACATTTGGCATCTAGTCAAAAGATACACTTCGTCCAGCATCTTGGCGAAATTTCTGTTATATATAATGTCGATAAACTTCTCCGGACAACCCCCTAGTAGAATATGGGGACCCATTAATACATCGCCAACAATGGCACACCAGACATTAATGGAGATTCATTGCTGATGAGCTCTCACCATAACAGTACGAGGATTTTCGTCCGCCCAGCAGTGCATGTTATGGGAATTCATAATTCCATCTTGTGCAAAAGTTGATTCATCTGTGAAGACCACCAGACTTCCAAACAAAGGATCTCGGGTACAACGAAGCAGCAGCCATCGACAAATTTTTTGTGGATTAGGATAATCTGCTGGAGTCAATGTCTGCACTTTTTGATTGTGATATGGATGCAACTGCTGATCGTGGAGAACTCGCCAAACTTTCGTATGGGGTACTTCTATAGCAGCAGCAACTTTTCGAGTACTAGTCGCTGGATTTGCGGATTTATACATAATTATCACAACTTTAAAAAAAAAATCTACTTCAATTACTGCTTCTCATTTGCTTGGCAGCCAGTCAATTCTTTGATGACAACCATAAAGTCATCCATTAATCATTCCAACATCAGCAATTTCCGAACATTTTAACAGTAACAAATCCCATTTGAGATGATTTCCCAGTGGATAATTCCGCTTCTGTCCCACTAAACACACAACATGCCTTCTTACAGTGGACGGCTTTCGGTATACGTTTGGGTGAAAACCCTGCCAAAACACAAACTTTCCTTCTTTTGACGTTTTTGAAGAGAAGTCACGTTTCATCCCCAGTGACGAGATTCGAGATTCGTCACTGAAGACCACTCTATGCCATTCCACGTCCCAATCCAGTCACAAGATACACTACTCTAAACGTTGCTGTCGATGACGAGCCGTCAGCGGAAGCACAAGATGTGGTCGATAGGACTGAAAGTCAAAAGCGATAATTCGTCGATAAAATATACGAAGGGTTACAGGAGTCCTTCGTTTCCAAACCATTGATCGGCTATTGATCTTGAGAGTTTGCTCCTTTCGTTGCAGCAAATCGTTGAAAATTCGAACACGTTCAACGCAACAGCACTAGCGCCAAAAGTGAGGCTTTTAAGAATTCCATGACCAGTTTATGACACGACATTTTTTTTTATTTATTTGTATATACATGTACTTTGCTAAATAAAAAAGTGTTTTATTATTTTAAATAAACTTATAAAGTGCATAAATAGAGAATGGATTCAAGGCCAAAACATGGGTTATATCTTGTTTATGTGTAACTTTTGAGCGAAGTAAACTCTAAAACCGTTTTCAGCACTTTTTCACGATTTCCTTCGCGTAACCAAAAAAATCGTCCAAAATTTTTTTCCTCATTTTTTTTTGTCATTTCGGTCGAAAAAATGTGCTTTTTTCGGTTTTTTTCAATTTTCTCAGAAACGGTAAACAGCAACGAAATCAATATCGGCACACAGAAACTACTCGACAAGACGAACAAGTCGATTTGATAAGTCGATATCTCAGAAACGGTTGCAGATAATCAAAAACGGATTGCGGCATCGTTTTCAAAAGTGATTTTCCTATTAACACACTGAGATTATCCGCGGGAAATTCATTAGTTTCCAAGATCTCTACTCCAGCGCCGAAATTTCTTAAAATTTTCCTCAATTTTTGCAGGCGATAGTGAACGGAAAGAGCTAGCGAAATATAATTTACATATTTGTAATCAGCAGCAAAAACGCTTTCAGAAACGTTTTTAAATTTTTTTAACTCAAGAAATAACTAAATTTTCTGTTCCTTTGATCAGGATCCAAATTTCAAATTCGACCATCAGCAGTTCCTGAATTCTTCAACTTCCTAGTTTCGCAATTTGCCTTACAAAACGCCTGGTAAAAAGCGATTTTTTTTTTCGGCAAGTTCTGCAGTTCCACAAGGCTCGATCCTAGATGTAGTTACCAAAAAAGAATTGAAAATTTTTCGAAAATTTCTTAAGTCGGCCTTCTTCGGGGAAATGATATAAATAAAAAATAACGTATTAATACGTCAATGGCTCCTATACTTTGATAATAAATTGACGTATTGATACAACATCTTGCCTAATAAAGTTGAACAAGTTCTTCATTTAAAATTGATCTTGACTTAAGATTTCAAAAATTTTCTATTTGTAAAATATATTTATTTTAAGCAGACTAGTGATGCACTAGTCTAGCGCAGCCATTATTATGAAAACACATTATTCTTGAAAATTCTAATCAGAATAAAAATGTTTCTTTTAGATTGAAGAGGAGCAATTTTTATTAGGTGAACTAAAGAAAATTGAGGCAAGAAAGAAGGAAAGGGAAAGGAAAACACAAGATTTGCAGAAATTAATAAGCCAAGCTGATAGTCAAAGTGAAACCCCAAGAAAAACTGACAAAAAAATACCTAAAAAGAAAATTACAAATCCTTCAAGACCATCTAGAGTCGACACTTCTGTAAGTCAATCATAATAATAATAATCTTTATTGTCACCAAAAGCAACAAATTACTATCGACCATAAGGTCTTTCTGCCTGCTGTAAGTCATTTAAATATATTATTTAAATTTTATGAACATAATGTAACAAACGATTATTTTTAATATAGAATATCATTTTAGTTTGGGCATAAATTAATATAAGAAAACTTTTATTTCAACAGCATATTTTACAGGCTGTAGAGACAGCTGGAATTAAGTTTCCAGATTATAAAAATAGTGGTGTGTCTTTACGTTCACAAAGAATGAAATTACCAGCAAATGTTGGTCAGAAGAAGATGAAAGGCATTGAGCAAATGCTACAAGATATGGGAATGGGTAAATAAAAATAAGTAATATTAAAACTCATAATTTTATATTTATCATTTGTTTAGAGTTGAATCCAACACCTTCTGAAGAAATTTGTCAAAACTTTAATGAGTTACGGAGTGACATGGTCTTATTAATGGAACTTAAATCTGCATTAGGAACGTGTGAATTTGAATTGCAATCATTAAGGCATCAATATGAAGCCTTGAATCCTGGAAAGGTAGAATATTAAACAATTTATGATTGAGTGTATTATATTTTTATTTTTCAGACTTTAACAATTCCAACTCAGTTGTTAAATTCAAGTGGAATGGACCAAGAAGGCATGAAGGTAAACATAGGGGAGATTATTGATGTGGTTGGATCACCTGGCACTCCTTCAGGCATCTGAATATATTGTAATTTAATAATAAATGTTTTATGTGATTGAAAATCAACCCATAAATATCCAATTTAGCTTAATTGTACTTTATTAGATAACATCTTTATACATAATTTTCAAATAAGTTGAGATATAAAAAGTATATCAAGAACTAAATGTAAATATACAAAATAAGAAATTCGAAACTGAGAATGTATAGAAAATTCTTTACATTGTAAAGATTGTCGAAATTCGACATTTTAAAATCATTTATTTTTTGGCAAAGTTTCCTTTTTCTTTTCTCTTAATAATTTAACAACAAAAATACAATAGAAGCATGCTTATGGAGTTGCACTAAAATCGATTCTCGGTCGTTTCCTAGCTTGAATTTGTTCCTCTTCAACTGATGTATGATCCCGTTTCTTTTGCAAATTCTAAAAAATATTAATATCCTTACTATTTCCTAAATAAATACCAAAAATATATACATTACCTTTTTCTCCCAATGTTGGTGTAGATACCTCAGTAATATGCTAGTCTTTTCCGTTACTATAACTAAAACAAATAATTAGATCACATTCTTGAAATATTATTATTTCAAAAAATACATGATCATTTTGGCGAAAGGTGGATAGGGAGGTTTGACCCAAACCATTACCCAGCTAGAGCTTTCATTATTAGATTTCTAGATTTATGGGGTGCCTTCAAACAAAAGATATATTCAGATGATCTTCATGAGATCAGATGATACATGATAGAGAAATATTAAAACAACACATAGAAGAAGCAATCCATGATCTGAATCAGCCGCGAACCATTCGTAAGGTATAGGGTAGATTTATTAAGTTAGCGGAAAAGTGTGTCGGGTTTTTCACACAGCTACCTAGTGTAGAATAATTATTAAAAATTCGATTATTTCAAAATTTGTATTCAGACTCTACGTTAGTTTATAAAATTTTTGTATAAAATACTAAATAATGTGACTTATGCCTTGAAGCATTATCAGACTTTCCTAATTTATTAACACCCTGTATATTTGATCTAAAAATTTCTTACTGTCCATTCATTTTCTCGACAAGCAGAACTTTTTATAAAAAATGACTTTTGGTCGTAAAAAGAAAATTTTACGATTTTTGTCCTATTGGGTACCTCAATCCGCGGACACACTATATATAGTTGTTATTAGTTTTTGTCCTTGTCTGATGTATATGGAACGCCCCACAGATGCCATCATTATTATAAATATATTTTATGGCTGTAAGCATACCAGGTGGGCCATTGAAAACGAAACAGAGGGATTTTCAGATAGTTAAAGAGGGGTTTTCAAAAAACGCTCGAACACGTCAACTTTGTTTGTGAGGGGGACACCTTTTACAAGAAAAAGTTGTAGCCAAATCACTTAACTCCTTCGAGATGGGACCACAACCCCTAACATTTTAAATGGCATGATGGAGTAAGTTATACCTCATTTGAACGCCCCTTTAGTCCAGAATACTAAACGGCTAACGTTTTCTAAATCTATCGATTTGTTGTCGAGATTATTTAATTCCAAGTTATGAATGCGTTATACGTCTATGTCGTTGTAAAAGTACAATTGTTCAATCTGTCCTTACAAAAACTGCAAAAATGAAGGAGAAAACACAATTCAACGCCAGAAAATATTTTTATTAGATTAACAATTGTTCAAATTGTGAGCCACCAACTTCTATACAAAAATACAAATTCCGTTCGAAACGTTCTCTTACATTTTGGAGGATCTGTAGCGTAATTTGACGGCATTCTTTAATAATGCGTCGACGTAACTCTCGGTCTGTGAGATTCTCGGTCTGTTGCATAAATTCTACTCTTTAGATGACCCCACCAGAAAAAGTCTAGATGATTTAAATCAGGTGACCATTCCTGAGCACCGACCATTTCAGAGCACCCCTTCGCCCAATCCATTGTCCCGAGAAAACTCGGTCCAGAAACTCCCGAACTGCCCGTGTATAATGTGGTGGAGCTCCATCTTGTTGAAAAGTGAAATGGTCTTCTAAGTAACGATCATCATTTTCAACGATATTAACAAGCAATGGGTGGACAACATCTTCCAACACTTCCAATTAACGTTCACCCATCAAATTACCATCAAGAAAAATGGGACCAATAATGCGGTCTCCAAAAATACCGGCCCAGACATTTAGTTTTAGTGGATTTTGAGTATGGACTTATTTGAGAATGGAAAATGCTTGGATTCACGTCCAAAATCGACAGTTATAGCGATTTACAGTACAGTTTATGAAAAATGTACGCTCGTCAGAAAAACAAATGTTAAAAAGAAAATTCGCATTAGCATAAAGTGCCCACATTTTCATTGAGACAAAGCGGGACAAATGGCATGAAATGAGAATTATAATTTGGATCTGAAAGCAGACAAATAACTTGTATATAACATGTATATATTCATATACATGTCTATAAATATACAAAAATGTTGTATATAACATGTATATATTCATATACATGTCTATAAATATATAAAAATGTATTTATTATTAATTATTGGTAACTATAAAAATATTTTTAAAAAACAATGATTTTAATATAAAATTGGGAAAAAATTACTATGTGAATTTCCATATTACAAGAAAATAATTCATAAATTACCATGTTCTCTAATTTACCCATGACTTATAAAATAAATAAATACAAAATAATAATTATAAGTACGATTTGGTTTCCTGCAACGAGAGACCATGTGGGTTGCCAAAAAATACTATAACTTGATAAATAATAATGAACATAGACGCGTTTCTGCCTTTTGGCTTCATCAGTATGGACTTATCGAACGAAAGTGCAGGAAACCAAATCGTACTTAATTTCTTAATTTTTTTGTTGCAATAATTTGAACATTATTAAATTTTGATTTTAATAATTAATTTTATTTTTAATTAATTTAAACTTTTTATTTTAAAAAAAATATGGTTTTCTTTCACGGTCATATTTTTGATCCGAGTGAACACTGCAATAGATTCGGATCATTTAATAAAATGTCGTGAAATTTCTCATATGAATTGGTCAAATTATTTATTACGCTTAATATAGATTTTAAAGTTTAATGTTCAATTGTGTTTTTTCAGTCCTCCATATTTTATTGATACTAGAAAAAACTCTCCCATTTTAAAACAAATTTAAATTAATTCTTGAATGGTTTCAGCCTTTCAGTTTTCAGCCGTTAATATGTGGAAGGAACTTCATAATTATAAAATAATTGATAAGTAAACTATGTGTTGAGTTTCACTTTATTTATTCGATTAGTAACATGTTTTGTCACACTGTGACATCTTCAGACTAATAAACTATATTACAAAGTGTTGTTATATATACTTAAAAAACATATAGTAAAACATATAGTAAAATATTCAGTAGGGGGGAAGTGTTTAGATCTTGATGTTCATTTATGCAAGTTTCTGTCGGGTTTTTCTTTATCCTGTAGATTTATAATGATTCCAGTAGGTTTATTTTAATCCCTTTTCTTCTATGTGGATAATCTCCAAATTGTTGTTGTTGGGGAAGCAGTGGCCTGTGTCGTGTGCATGATTGGCAAATGTGGAATCCATTTTCGTTAATTTAAAGCTACTTAGATGTTCTTTGAATCTAAACGTATACACTGGTACAGTCTTCACATTTTAATTTATAAACTCCGGAAATTTTTAGGATATTTGTTTTGTCTTTGTGGTTAACAAATATTTGGTATAAGGTTCACTGGGTTTTAAAGGCTATTTTAGTGTTTTTGTTATTTAATAAGTTAGCATTTTTATATGAGATATTACCTAGGAAGATGATACATTTGTATTTGTCTATCATTTTGTTTATGCTGTCAGGCTTGTAGCCGTTGTTACTTGCTACTTGTTTAATTGTGCCTATTTCTTACTTAAACATGTTTTCATTTAGTGGAATATTAAAGAGACGGTGAACCCTGGAATGAAATGCTGACATTTTATGTTCTTCAGAATGTTGTGATGTGTTGTTGATTACCGTCTCTGTGTATGTAGGTTTACCACAGATTTTAAATTCGTGTTTGTCATTGTTTCTGTATATTTGTAGATCTAGGAAGTTGATACTTTTATTTATTTCTATTTTTAAAGTGAATTTTATATTCTTGTGTAGTGTGTTCATGTGTGTTAGTAAACTATTTAATATCCTATCAGTTCCTTTCCAACATACTAATATGTCATCCACATAACGATACCACAAACTTACTGCTTAAGATTTGTGTTTCTATATGATTCATGAAAATATCTGCTAGTAAGGGAGCTAGGGGAGACCCCATTGTGAGACCTTCTATTTGTTCATATATTTTATTATTGAATGTAAAATAATTATGTTTTATGCATACTTCAAATAATTGTAGTAGCTCGTTGATGATGATTGGATTGATATTGCATTTAGTCAAGATGTTTTTTATTAGTGGTAGGCATTGGTGTGGTGGCACGTTAGGAAATAAGTTGACTACGTCGAATGAGATTAACTTGTAGTTATTTTTTAATTTAACATTGGAAATATGTTTAGTTAGTTCTACGGAGTTTTCTATAGTGTGTTTTGGTTTGAATTTAGATCATTTCTGGAAAATGTCAATTAATTTTAAAGCTATTTTCTTACACGGTACTTTGTTATATGAACATACTGGTCTTATTGGGAAATTTTCTTTGTGAATTTTTAGTAACCCATATAGAATGGGTGGCTGTGGATTCATTTCTATTAAACTGTATTTTTGAGCCTCTGTGAATAGATTGTTGCTTTCTTTTAAGGTCAGTTTGATTTGTGATTGAGATTTGATAGTCGGGTCTTTAGTTAACATGTTTTAACTTCCATTGTTTAAAACAGTTTCAACTTTGTTGATATATTCTGGATTGTTCTAGGATGACTGAAGTGTTACTTTTGTCTACTTTAAGTACTAAGTTTTCATTTTTTAGTATCTTTTTAATTACTTTGCTGTGTTTTATTTGTGGGTTCACAGTATCGTTATTGGTAGTTCTTGCTGACTGTTTGATGATTTTGGCTGATATGTATTTGAAAAGATTATTGTTTGGGTTGTTCTTTATTATTGCTATTTCAGTTTCAATGGTTAAATTCTCTATCTGTTTATTAGACAGTGTTTCAGGTATTTTTTATTTAAGACCTTTGTTAAGTAATTTCATGTGATTTTCATTGAATTTTATGTTGGTTAAGTATGTTGGTTAAGCATAAAAGAATAACAAGATCTACACACTTCCCCCCTACTCAATATTTTGTAATGTTTTACTATATGTTTTTTAAGTATATATAACAACACTTTGTAATATAGTTTATTAGTCCGAAGATGTCACAGTGTGAGGAAACATGTTACTAATCGAATAAATAAAGTGAAACTCAACACATAGTTTACTTATCAATTATTTTATAATAAATTCAAATTCTCATTTTAAACAGAACATTTCATATTCCTTTTCAAAATATTTTGAAAATATTATTCTGTTTAAAATGAAGCAATAACTCCATCCATTTTTTGTCTGTTTTCACATTTGCAGACAACCAATACTTAACTTTTTCATCACTAATGCAACTTTTTACTAATAACGCCTCTCCAAAAATCATTTTTGCAAAGATTATTTTTCGGAAAATGTTTACTAATATATTCAAAAGATTTTTCCACATATTCCCATAAAATCTCCTCTTTTAATGTCACCCAATGAAAATTTCAGAACAAGGTGCCATTAAACGACCGGATTTTCTGAAAGAAGTTAGAAAATTTTATAATAACTGCTTATAATATCTTGAAGAATGAACATTTCAATTAGAGGATATTAAAAATTTCCTTTGGTTGACATTAAAAAAGGAGATTTTATGAGAATATGTGGAAAAATATTATATATATTACAGTACATTTAAAATAAGAAATGTAGATATTTCCTAAAAAGCGGGACATTTTTAAAAATCGGCGGGATGCGGGACAGGTCTCCAAAAAGCGGGACTGTCCCGCCAAAATCGGGACGTGTGGTCACTTTACATTAGCACCTATTCTTTCAGTCATCACTTCGCAAAACTCCTGTCGCTTATCGAAATCATTATTCAGTTCATGTACCAAATGATTTTTAAATGGATGAAATTTATGTTGTTTTAGGCTTCGACGAATAACTGTTCTAGGGATGTTGGTTACCGTGGTCTATTTCCTCGTACTCCAACTACAACCACGATAGCCTCATTTCTCCCCGGGAGTTCATGTTGAGGGTCCCGTCTTTTATTAGCTACTGAACCTGTTTCTTGAAATTTCGGGACCAACTCCAACACGTATTTTCTGCTTACGTGTTTATCGGGATGCTCTTGACAAATAAGCGTGCCGTTTTCACCATTTTTGCAAAACAACGCAATCATTTCGACCCTCTCCGGAATAGAGTAAACGATTTTTACACAAACAATGTTTATTTTAAAACACGACTATTCAAAAAGCAGCTTAAATGGAGATCAAATGGAATCTCTTAGGTGGTAAGAGACTAATAAAAAGTAGAATACAAAATTATCTGTAATATTCTGATAACAGAACAAAAGGGATTCAAAGGCAAGGGTTCAGACCACCCCCCCCCCCCAATATGCAAAATATAACATAAATATTATATTGAAATAACGAGGGATGTGTAGAGATGACTCTCTTCAAGAGAGCATGGTAGATGTGGAGTTTAGTAACACTTGTGTGTCAGTTTTAGAGAGTAAATTGGCGCATTTCTTTTATTGTATTTTCTTAAAACAACCCCCCCCCCCTAAACTAAACCCTGGCTGCACCTATGCCTACTCATATAATCATACAGTCTTTTATCCAAATATAAACTATTATACTAACTATATAATCAGGGATATTGCTACTTGATAAGACTATAAGCTATTTGAGATATGGGACCCTTTTGTTAGTGCCAAATATGATTTTCAGATACCTATAGGTATCTGAAAATATATGGCATTTTGGGGGCACCAAGAATGTTGGAGCCCTAAGCTATAGCCTGTTTAGCTTATAGGAAAATCAGCTGCTGTATATAGTTCTATTTTCTTGGATCAAAAGAATATGTAACAGTGCAAATTGTTACATAAACATGTAATAACATTGACTTTTTTAATGAGGACAGTATTTGCTGTACCTAAGTTACTGAAAAATAGTATAGAATATTTAGCTTTTAATGTATAAAAAGCCTACAAAAATTACTGCAAGTGAGAATAATACTGCAAGTGAGAATTTGTTCTATACTATGTACTTATTTACTATTTGCTTTTCTTATTCAGATAGTGATACAGATACAATAGCAGATTGTTTCATGAATTCCTATTAGGCTATAATAAAATTACAGGTGAACAAATATTAGATTATAATTTACCTTGTTCTGAAGGATAATCTTTTGTAGGTACATATACAGAAGGCCTCTTCAAAGGGGATCTGTTGTTATTATCAACATGGAATTTTGTAAAATTATTCTCATCAAATGATGGCAGACCTTTAAGGAACTCAGCAACAGACTGAAAAGCCCATTAAATAATTAATTTAAATAATTAATATTCTGATATAACTCACCATTATTATTTTTCTCTTGAACTTGCATAAAAAAATATTCTCTGTTACAATCTATCAAAATTTATTTATAACACTCTGTCGTCTCTTGTAAATATGTCAAAATCAGGTTGAATTTAAGTTGGCAATACTATTGACATAATTATAATTCTGGTTCTTTGATATAACAACGCGCGTCTATACAACGCGTTAAAAATATTACTGCGTCATAACAACGCAATAGGAAAACAACACATTCTAAAATAACACGGTAAAGAATAACAGACAAAATACTATTTTTGTATAGATAGATCTGGACCTAGTAATATAATCATATGTGCTCCTTGAACATCTTCGGTAAACAATGGCACAGAGCTTAGCACCTCTCACTAAACCCCCTATTCCACCTTGCAGGGCCGGACAAAGGGTCATTGGCGCCCTGATGCAAAACATGCGCCCTATTAAAAAAATATTTTTAATTTTTAAATCTATCTTGCGACATAGTAGAGCGTAAATATTTTTTTAATAATTTAAGACGTGAAAACAACCTCTCTCCACTAGCTTCGTTAGTGGGTAGAGTGAGATAAATTCTTAGGGCGATATTTAAATTCGGAAATGAGTCAATCAAATCATGTTCATGTATAAATGATAAAACATGCAATGGATTTTTAAATTGTATTAGTTCGGCTGAAAATAAAGTTTTAAATACTAATAGTTCTTCATACAATTCGTGTCCATCTATATCGTTTTCGTCCTTATCGCTTAAATGGATATGAAGATTATGAAGATCAAAGCAATATTTCTTTAGCACCACCGAGTTTGTGTCGCAGAGATTACTCAGGTTTGTCAAAAACTCAAATTGCGCATTTTGACTTTTTATTTGATCAAATCTTTCGACTAGCGATGAGATCGTAGTGTCTAATATGGAATAAAATATATTTATTTTAAATACCTCTTCAGGGAATTGAGGCCCTTCATCATTATGTTCATATTGAAACATTCTACGTTTTTTACATTTTCTAACTTCATTGTTACTTTTGAAGTGTGGTTCTCCATCCAGATCTTTAAACATTTTTTTAGCTGATTCTAGTAGTGAATTATATAATCTTTATGGTTATGAATGAATCTTTACGGTAATTAAAAATATAATCTTTTAAGATTTTTATGGCAGCTAAAGCAATGGGAATATTCAATTGTGGATTTTGTAACATTTTACTAAGAGGATTGATTGAATTTAATATATCATACCATAAAACAAGTGAACATAGAAATTCATAATCTTTCAATTTTGAACATAATACGTCCGATTCGTGTTTACTTTCTTGATCAAAATTGTCTTCTGAATATATTTCATATAAAGCATCATAGATTTCCCCTGCTTGATGTCGTAATTGTTGTAAAGCATTAATGCGACTTTCCCATCGAGTGTCCGAAAGTGGTTTTAAGGTTAGGTTTAGGTTAAAGTGACAGCTAATGCTCACATAGGCCTCAGATGGGCCCGTTGTGTTACCACGGTACTTGGAGTACAACCCTCCTCAGGGGATTTTGTCAAACCATTTCGAGCCGTGGATGAACCTCATGAGAGTCTGCGCATCTAGTGATGCGAGGTCAGAGAGATCATCCAAGAAAGGTCGGCCTAAGAAGAGCAATCGTGTTGCGGTCAGAGAGGGGCATTGGCATAGGTAATGCTGAACACTCTCCTCTTCCTCCTCGCCCAGGCAGCCTCTGCAGTAGTCCCGCTTCGCTATGCCCAGTCTCTCAGCGTGCTTGCCAATGGGACAGTGTCCCGTGATGACTCCCACTGCCAGTCTGATATCGTTTCTTTTTAGAGAGACGATGTTGGTGCTTCATTTCCTGTTTCGGTGAGGCCATATTTGCCTGGTTACCTCGCAGGTGTCTTCATCCCTCCACCTTCGCTCCGCTAGGTTCGAGGTTATTTCGGCTATGGTCTCCTTGCACGAGGCAAATGGAATACGAATATCCTGTAATACTTCGGTTGAGTGCAGGCTTGTGCCGTTCTTTGCAAACTCATCCGCTTTTGCGTTACCTGGGATCCCGCTGTGGCTTGGTACCCACATGAGTCTCACGTTTGTGTGTGCTGCGAGCTCATTCAGCTTTCTCCGACAGTCAGAGACCACTGTTGAGTTGGTGCACACGCTAGTAATTGCCCGGAGAACAGCTTGGCTATCGGTGTAAATGTGGATCTGTTCACCAGGGTCCCCATTTACCAACAGCCACTCTGCTGCCCCTTTATGGCGGTTACCTCCGCCTGTAGAACGCTGCAGTAGTCTGGCAGGCGTAAGCTAATTCTGAGGTTGAGGTCGTTGGAGAAAACTCCGCTGCCCACTTTGTCCTCCCTCCGTGAGCCGTCTGTAAAGACCTGCGTGTGTCTTGCCGGTACCTCTTTCTTTTCCATCCACTCCTCTATAGAGGGTATGTGGTCTGAGAAGTTGTTGCCAAAAGCAGGTGTTGCTAGACATCGGTCTATGTTTTTGGGCACCCCTTTAAATTAATGATTATTCCGGCGTGTCCACGATAGTCCGATGTCAACATTCGCACTGACTTTAGTCTAAGTGCTGTGGTAATGGCAAGTTGCTTGCCCATTAAATCGACCGGGGCTATGTCCAGGATTGTCTCCAAGGCTTTCGTAGGCGTCGTTCTCATGGCTCCCGTTATCATGAGCGCCGCCATTCTCTGCACTTTTGTAAGCGCCATTTGATGGACTCTTTTATTAAGTGCCGGCCACCATATGAAAACGCCGTAGTAGAGTATTGGTGTAACTACGGCTCTGTATAGCCAGAAGGTAATCTTGGGGTTGAGGCCCCAAGATTTCCCCACCGCTCTCTTGCAAGAGTACAGCGCCACCGTTGCTTTCCGTACTCTTTCGTTTATGTTGAGCTTCCATGATAACTTTCGGTCTAGAATGAGACCTAAGTACTTGGCGCTCTCCTTGATCGTCAGTTCAGTGCCCTTTAGCATTGGGAGCCTGAATTCTGGGATGTTGTGTTTCCTTGTGAAAACGACTAGCTCGGTTTTCGCCGGGTTGACATCTACGCCACACCTTTTGCACCATTGCGCTAGTTTCGATAGGGCCCCTTCAACAAGTTGCGACATTGTATTGAGGTGTTTCCCTGAGGCCGCTATTGCTACGTCATCCGCATAGGCGACGACCCTGCAGCCGGATTTCCTAAGTTGGAGGAGCAGCTCATTTAGCGTGATGTTCCAAAGCAATGGTCGCCTCCATGGAGAGGACGCCTCCTTGTGGGGTTCCCCTACTCACCTTCCTTCTTATGTGGGATTCTCCCATTGTGGCCATCAGGTGACATGGTCGTCTCCCATCAGGTGACATAGAGCGTTGTCCATAGCTGGTCCAGTTAAGGCTGATTCTATGGCTTCAGGCTTATCTAACTTATCTCCACCTACAATTCTGTCAGCTAGATACCGAGGTGGAGCAGTTATGGTGGAGTCCACTACACTTATTCCATTGTTTGGAAAGTGTGTATCCATGAGTAGCTCCAGCGTTTCTGTACATGAGGTTGTCCAGTTTCCATCTTGCTTCTGTATGAAGCTTTGGACTGCCGGATCCTTGGATAAAAATTTTCGCAGTCGGCTGGCTTCTGAGGTTTCCTCTATTTGCTCGCAGAGTCGAGCAAAGGATGACCTTTTGGCCTTCCTAACCTCCGTTTTGAAATTCCGTAGGCTGTTTTTATAGGCAGTCCACTCATTGGTGCTTTTTGCCTCGTTGAACAGCCTCCTGCTTTCCTTTCTTAGGGAGCTTATTAACGGCGTCCACCACCGTGGTTTGCTCTTACCTATCCTGCTCACGACTTTGCATGATGTGCGCATGGCCTTGTTACAGGCACCTGTGAACTGTTTTACAGTTCTGTCTAGCTCATCCCCTGTTTTTGGTGTTGGGGGCGGCTCTTCCGATAGAAGACCCGATAGGGTAGTTTTGTACTTACCCCAGTCTTCCGTTTGTCTACAAACTTAGGCTTTGTTTGCATCTGTATGCCTACCTTAAATTCAATATATGTTCTTTTGACACTTACAAGGTTGAAAGGGTGTAAGTTTGCTTACAAGGTTAGGCGTTTTAGTGGAAACGAGTGTAATATCAAGTACCTCCTCTCTCACGGCTGTGGTGAAGGTGGGAGTGTTACATATATTACATATTTCTAGGTCGGAGGTTAGTATAGATTCTAGTAAAGACTCACCTCTGTTGTTCGTGTCCGAGCTGCCCCATATGGTGTGGTGGGCATTGGCATCGGCTCCAATAATCACGTCCGCCACTACTCGGTTGGCTTCTGTGATTATACCATGGAAACCCTCTGGGGGACTTTCCTTCTCATGGGCGAAGTATCCTGAGATCATCCATAACCTACGGTTAAAAAGTCCCATTGATACAGTGACAGTGTCGCAATCGCTGTGGTTAGGCATCATAAAAGCGTTGATGCTTTTATCCGCCAGGACGCACGAGCGTGGCTTACCTGCGTTTTTTACGTATAGTAACCTGTACTTGTCAGAGCCCAGTCCACAGATCTTGGTACCCACGACCCAGGGTTCTTGGATTAGGGCGATGTCGACTCCTCCCTTTCACAGTTGGAGGAGCAGAGCAGCCGAGGCTACTTTGGAGTGGTAGAGGTTACATTGTATTATTCCCACCATCGCTGAGAGAGTTTTCTGGCACCGCGACGATCGTTACGTCGTTAGTCTAATCTCATCTAGATGGAGAGGTCCGAACATATTAGTGACCCTCACTAGTGACATCTCACTGTCTGAATGTGACCGAGGCTCCCCTTCCCTCGAGGGGATTAGGGTTCTCTGGTCACTCTTGTAAACATTCAGGGTAGTGGGGCCGAAGCCGTAGCTGATCACTCCCTTACTTTCTGCCAGTGGCGCTAGAGATGCTTCGTTTAAGATGACAATTACTTGCCTTCTCATACCCGCTGCCTCGCTAACTTGGATAACGCTCCAATCCTCAGTTGGAAGCGTGGGGTTGCTGGTCAGAATTATCTTCAGACTTGTCCTCGGGTCAGAGGGTTCCGTCAGGATCCAGGCTCTCGATCTCGGTCTGCTCGGGATCTTGTCCCTTGAGACAGCCTCGATTCCGGCGCCTGGCCAGACTTCCCCACTTCCCCGATGGCTTGCTTGTACAGGTCCGCTGATCGTTGATCTGCACAAGCCACCAGCTTGATATGTCCTTGATGCCAACCTGCGTCTCTGCAGGAAAGAGCTGGGCCTGGATTCTTCTGGAGAATGTTCAGGTATTTGCCCAAGAGAGCCGCTTCCACCAGTCCCCATTTGGCTGGCGCGATACTCCCATCCCGGTGACCTCTGTCAATGACCGCCCATACCAGATGATCTTTCATGATCTCACTGTATGAGCGCTACGGGAGTCCCTTTTTGTTGGACTGTGGCGAAGGACCCAGTCGTGCCCTTTTTTTCCCTATGAGCGGGGATTCATCCATCGATCTGTCCTTTCTTTTGGACGATCCCTAGGTTGCCGCCGACTCATGCTCTTTCGTAACTTTAAGGGCCCACTCGAGTTTCGCCTTGTCTTGATCAGATCACTTTTCCTCAGGGATGCCCTTAAATTTGTCGAGGAGTTTGTAAGCCGCCCTTCTATCCCTGTAGGCTCTGACGGACGGTTTCACCCCTTTTTTGCTAGATGCCGCTTTATTCAGCTCTGCATCATTACTATTGCTAGGCCCGGGTTTCGTTAGCCTGCTACTTGTGTTGTCCTTAGAGGACGGGAGTCTCCCTTTACGGGTGGACTTTTTGGGGAACTCACGTTCCGGGAATGGATTGTTGCCCACACCAGATCCAATTGGGCGGCCTGCTTACGCAGGGTGGGATTCCGAGCTGTTGCCCGTACCCACCTGGTGGTTGTTACCTTGGCTTACATTATACATTGAGGGGGGTGGTGCAATTTATACCTTTTGCCAGGTTTTAAGGTTAATGATGATACATATTTTTTTTAAATAGCCCAACGCTTAGTGGATAGGATATGCAAAAAAATTATATATTGCCTGTGTTGTTCCAAAAAAGCTTATTGTTTTGCAATTTACTTTTGCAGCATCGTTGACAACTAAATTAAGGCTATGGGCTGCACATGGTACAAAAAAAGCTCTGGAATTTTGATTCAAAATCAATTGTTGCAAACCATTTTTTCTGCCTTTCATATTGGCACCGTTGTCATATCCCTGGCCTCTAATATTTTGAATGTTTAAATTCCAACTTTGCAATTTATTAATTATCACATCACATAGACCTTTGCCCGTAGAATTTTCTATAGCCAAAAATTCTAAAAAGTGTTCTTGAATAGATACTTTTTTGTCAACTAATGAAACATATCTAACAATAACTGACATTTGTTCAGTACGACTTTTATCGGGAGTACAATCTAATACAATGGCAAAATATTTAGCTAGTTTTACATAGGATAAAATTTTATCTCTAATACTATCACCTAACAATTGAATAATTTCATTTTGAATACATTTACTTAAATAATTAGTTTTATATTTAGATTTTAAAGTTCTATTTATGTGAGTCACGACAACTGAATCGAACTTTGCCAACAATTCAATTAATTTCAAAAAATTACCATTATTTTTATCATATAACTTATCAGATGCCCCACGTAAAGCTAAGCATTGAGAAGCAAGAAATTTTATTATTCCCATAATTCTTAAAATTACATCTGACCAATGTTTTTTTTCTAGCTCTATAAGTTTTTGATTTTCCCTGTCAAGTGTTTTATTGACTTTCAGTTTCTTTCTTAAATCATACCACATTTTTAGGCGTGTTGCATGAACCGGACTTTTTCTGGAAATGTATAGGCTCATAAATTATACAACAAAAATAGAAAATAATTATTTTAATACATGTACATACCTGCAGAATTTATTAATTAAATTATTCAATATTATCTTTCCGACAATGTAGATGTCCAACTAAATTCACACAATCTCACAACTATTATAACAAATTGTTTCACGATAATTATTTTTACAAACGCGATGTGTAGTAGTTCGATAGAAAATGAATGTTTTAGGGCCTCCATAGTGGTATACGGAAATACGTATTTGTTTTTAGTTTTTCGTATAGACCATAAATATAAAAAAATAATTTATGACTTAAATACTCATAACATCCTTTAACATAATACAACATAATACAACATCCTTTTCAAGATGGTTAATCTTTAAAAGGATGTTTGTAATAAAATTTAAAAAAAATGGAATGCGCATATAACTCGTTTAACAAAATATTCACTATCTTAAGTTTTTCGTTTATCTTGGTTTCAAATAAGTAAGTAGCACTTAAGTAACACATAAGTAAGTAACACTTTAAGTAAGTAATTTTTGTTGGTGTTTTGGCGCCCCTCTTGTGTAAGCGCCCTGATGCCTCGCATCACTTGCTTACCGCCTTTGTCCGGCCCTGCCACCTTGGCTTTTAGTAGGCGCCACCCCGGTATCACATATTTTGCATTCATTCAGGGTGGGCAGCCCGGACGGTTAGTGAAAACCGCCCTAGTTGTTGTCTCCCCGACCAGGATTCGAACCCGGGTCTCCCGCATTGAAAGGCGGTTTTTTTTTATTCAATTTAAAACTCTTTATTTACAATATTTACAGATAACAAAAAACATATACAAAATACAAAGATAGATACAAATTTTTATATTATATGAAGGTAATTAAATATATACAGAAATACCTAGCGATCGTCGCCACACATACATTTATTATGGTTAATGCTCATGCTGGAGGGGTTAGTTACACATTATAAAGAAAGGTGTTTAAAACTTATTTTATTTATTTGCTCAGAAATGTTTACAAATACGGAAGACATGCATGGAAACACCAGTGTTACCAAGCCCCAAAAATATTTACCCCTAAAACCAGAGTCAAAAACCCCTAAAATCGCCACATTTACTTGAAAATCCCCCTAAAAAAATAATATTCTGAAAAAATAATAAATTAATAATAATTAAAATTCTGTAATATTTTTTGATATTCCTTATTTATAAATCACTTAATACTTCAAATATAATTTCGTTTTCATCTGGTTCTGACTTTTTGAAATCATACATTACATAAACTGAACATGTTAGGTGATGGATTAAATGTTGTGCAAGATCCACCATTTCGTTGCAATGTGAATCGGACTACCATCATACTTTGTAACATTTCAATAGATAGTCTATTCCGCAATTTATTTTTTACAATATTATAGATGGAGAATTCGCGTTCGACATTTGCGTTTGAAATTGGCACCGTGACAAATGCTAGTCCGAACTTTGAGACATTTTCAAAACGTTTACAGCCAGCTGCTTCACAATCATTCTGTTTTTCATTTAATTCCGAAATCTTAGTAACGAGAAACTGTACTATAGTTCATTTTTTTAAGAATGCAGTACAAGCAAGATAGGGCTTATTTGACCTTGTTCTCTGATTGGCTTAAATCGAGGAGAAGCTCACACAGACGATATTTACTTCTCCATCTCAACCTCTTTTCTCTCTTTCTTTTCACATACATTTGCAGCTGTTAGTTGTCAATGGCTGCCATGTCACTTCACAATTGTTATCTGATCTGTTTGTTTCATTTAGATTTTTTGCGTTTTTCTCCATTTATTTGTTAGTATTGTATAAGTTATTCAATAATATTAAGATTTTCAATCAAACCATTAATAAATTACCAATTTTATATTCAAGTAACCATAGTTGAATTTAGCGCCAAATTTTACATTTATCATAGTGTAAATCAGGTTTCAGGTTTCTAGTTTCTAGAACTGCATTCTTAAAAAAAATGGACTATAGATGTATCTAGTCCCCTATGACTAGTCCCCTATTAAATAAATCCCTAAAAATACCCCAAAAAATATAATACCCCTAAAAAAATCCCATCCCACTTATTTACCCCCTAAATTTGGGGGGAAACCCCCTAAGTTGGGAACCCTGGGAAACACTTTTGGTGACGGGGTAGTGTGTGGAGAAAAGGAAAATAACAAACCCGGAGACGATGTAACTTTTTATTGCGCGTCACGTGACGCGTGCCGGTTTTGATGCGAGTTGTGGAAGTTGTCTCTGATGTTCTGCTGGAAGTTGTGTCTGGATGTTGTTTCGAAGTTGTCTCTCGAAGTTGTTTCTAAAAACTGTCCCTTTGTCACTCCCGTCCCGTCCTTTTATCCCTCGGTCAAACGCATCTTCTCTCTGGTAACTTTGGTGGGAGAGGTTTTCCGTTGTCCCGATTGGTTGTTCGTTCTTCCCTCCTATTGGTGCTGACGCCAAGTAAGAGGGAGGAAAAATCGGTATTGTTTGATCGGCTCCAGCCCGCTCATAAAAACGGTCTGGGCCATAAAACGATTAAGAAAAACCCGAACCTATCGGCTTTGTTTGATCAGCTCCAGCCCGCTTATAAAACGGTCTGGGCCATAAAACGGTTTAGGAAAAACCCGAACCTGTGCAACTCATCTTGTCAATAATGAGTCCCTACAGGACCCCCCTGCTAGTGATTAACGATACAAGTGCATAATTTACAAAGTTACAGGGTTTATCTCAAACCGGCCTGGTAAAATTCGGTGAATCTAACGCGGCGTCCTGATCTTGTTCGGAGGCCTGGGTCGGTGTTGGGAGTCACAGGTTGGGGTGCAAGCGATGGTGCTGGTGCTGGCGCTGGTTGCATGGGAGCTTGGGTTCCGCCCGCGTCGTCCGGAGGGTCGTCATCGGAGTCGCTCTCCAGCTCTGGTTTTTCGATGTTCTCGTCGATGATGTACGCAGGTTTGAGTCTATCGATCGTAACTGGTACGTGTCTTCCCCGCATCAAGAGAATGAAAACCTTGTCAGTGCGAGAAATTACTTTGTACGGACCATCATACGGCAGTTGGAGAGGTCCGTTTGGTGCGTCGTGGCGCACAAAAACGTGGGTAGCAGTGACGAGATCCTTAAAGACGAAGATTCTGCGCTCACCGTGTCTGGACCCACTGACTGGACGGAGTGTCTCGAAGCGTTGACGAAGTTCCTTCACGAATTCAGCGGAGTTGTCGACCTCTGGGATCGCCCGGGATACAAGGAATTCTCCGGGAAGGCGAAGGGGCTGACCGTAGACCATCTCGGCTGTTGTCGCCTGTAGGTCGTCCTTCCAAGCTGCACGTATGCCAAGTAGCACCGTTGGGAGCGTTTCAGTCCACCGAGTAGCCTGCAAGCACTTGATGGAGCTTTTTAGCTGCCGATGAAAACGTTCGACCATGCCATTGGCCGCTGGGTGGTACGCCGTTGTGTGCAGGTGCGTCGTCCCTAGGAGTTGGTTGAGGCAGCGGAACAGGTGGGACTCGAACTGCCTGCCTTGGTCGGTGGTGATCCGGAGAGGTGTGCCAAAACGTGCAACCCAGCTGTTGTAGAAAGCGCGGGCAACGGTTTCGGCTTCCTGGTCCTGTAGAGGGATTGCCTCCGGCCATCGCGAGAAACGATCAACGCAGGTTAGGCAGTACCTGTATCCCTGCGAGTACGGCATGATGATCAGGTCCAGATGAACGTGCTCGAACCGGCGGGAAACATGCCTGGTGACCTTGGATTGCTGACACTGGATACAAGCTCGTGCCCAGGTGCGACAGTTCACGTTGATGGAGGGCCAAACGTAGCGCTGTGTCATCATTTTCGTTGTTGCCCTGATCCCAGGATGAGACAGCCCGTGGATGGCGTCGAAGGCTGCCCTGCGGAACGGCGGCGTGAGAAAAGGCCTGGCAGTGGGTGTTTTGACGTCGCAGAAGATCGCGGCGTCTGAACCCGGAATGCGGATTTGTCGCAAGTCCAGCTCGGAGCTGTCATCCTGCAAGAGTCCTTGAAGTTCCTGATCTTGTTGCTGCGATGTCGCCAGAGCCTCGAAGTCCATTGGAACAGTGATCTCGTCGACCCTGGATAGAGCGTCGGCGACGACGTTGTCTTGCCCCGCGATGTGCCTGATGTCGGTTGTAAATTGGCTAATCAAGTCCAGGTGACGGAATTGGCGTGGCGAGCATTTGTCGGACCTCTGGCGGAAGGCGAAAATTAGCGGCTTGTGGTCCGTGAGGATGGTAAACGGACGGCCCTCGACCATATGCCTGAAATGCTGAACTGCACAGTAAATCGCTAGGAGCTCCCGATCGTATGCGCTATATTTATTCTCGGAGCTACTAAGCTTCTTTGAAAAGAATCCAAGCGGCTCCCAGTGATCGTCGACTCGTTGTTGAAGGACTGCGCCTATGCTGTAGTCCGACGCGTCGCACACCAGAGACAGGTCTGCGCCGGGTCGAGGATGCGCCAAGAGTGCTGCGGTGGCCAGCTCCTCCTTGCACTGCATGAAGGCTGCCTCGGCTCCGTTGTTCCACTGAATCGGCGTGCTCCCCTTGATGTTACCTTTGAGAAGGTCGTTGATGTTCGCCTGTGTTTTAGCAGCCCTGGGTAGAAACCTTCGATAAAAATTGAGCATCCCCAGGAACTGCCGTAGTCCTTTGGCAGTCTTCGGCTTCTCATATTCTCGGATCGCGGCGACTTTTTCGGGAAGCGGTTCTGTTCCTCTCTCGGAGACGCGGTACCCTAGAAACTGTATGGTTGCCGCGCCGAAACAGCACTTGTTGGGGTTGATCACGACACCAAACTGCTGCAAGCGTTCGAACAGGATTTGCAGATGACCACGATGCTCCTCTTCGGACGATGATGCCACCAAGATGTCGTCTATGTAAGCGTAGCAGAAATCCAAACCGCGGAGGACTTCGTCGATGAACCGCTGGAACGTTTGCGCGGCGTTTCGCAACCCGAAGCTCATGGATGCAAACTCGAATAATCCAAATGGTGTGGTAATGGCCGTTTTAGGAACGTCTTCTTCCGCGACTGGAATTTGGTGATATGCCCTTACCAAATCGATCGAGGTGAAGATCTTCTTCCCATTGAGCGTCTGCGCGAAGTCTTCGATGTGGCGCACCGGGTAACGATCCGGGATGGTGCGTGCGTTGAGGGCCCGATAATCACCACAGGGACGCCATTCGTCGCCTTTCTTTGGCACCATGTGCAAAGGTGAAGCCCAACTGCTCTTAGATGGGCGGCGAATGCCCAACCGCAGCATGGACTCGAACTCCTTTCTGGCGTTCAACAGTCGGTCCGGGGCAAGTCGACGCGGTCTTGCGGCTTCAGGTGGTCCGGGCGTCGTGTGTATGTGGTGGACGGTGCTGTGTTTCACTGTTGGTGCCTTGCCTGCTCCGTCGGGTCGCGCGATTTCTGGGTAGCGCTGCAAAAGCTCGTGATATTCGGAATTTCCGATGACGATTTTGACACTTGCGATGTTACCCGAACTCGGCCTATTTCCGGTCGTCTTGACTTGCGTCAGGCTATCTACGAGATGTTTGTTTCGCATGTCTACCAGCAGGCCGTAGTGAGCCAGGAAATCGGCGCCAATAATCGCGCGTGTTACGTCCGCGATCACAAGGTTCCACGTGAAGTCGCGTCTCAATCCGAAATCCAATGTCATTGTCACTGAGCCGTACGTCGCAATCGGCGTGTTGTTTGCTGCGGAAAGTTCGTAGTTCGTCTTTGTCCGGCGACCACGCACAAGTTTACGGGGAAAAATGCACAGATCCGAACCAGTGTCTATCAGGAATTTCGTGCCGCTAATGCGATCTGGCACGAACAAGCGGCGTACGTTTGGGCAGTCATCGCTTGCCGCCATAAGCGATGATCCGCTTAGTTTCCCGAACGCGCGGTGAAGACGGCGTTTAACTCGCACGGAGGCCTGCATTTGCGCGCACTGTCACCGAACGTGTAATGGTACCAGCACATTCCGTCGTACTGGACCGGAAGGCGAGAACCTGAGCGGTTGCGGTTCGACGGTGACCGCTCCGAGCGGTCTCGACTGATTGAACGGCTGCGGCGCGCTTGCTGGAGCTCTGACCTAATGGCCGAGATTTCCCGTCGGTTGTCTATCTGCACCTCCGCCAATTGTCGTTGGAGGCCGGCCAATTGCTCTAAGATCTTCGACTCGAGGGAAGATGACACTGCGGATACCTGGTTTCGCGGCTGTAGGGTCCCGATCGAGTCCAAAACGTTGTCCGCGATCCTGGCCAACTCGTCGAGGGAGGTGTTTTCTTGCTGCGTCGCTAGGCAGGCCCGCACGACCGGGTTGAGGCGGTCCATCCAGAGGGCCTTGGTGATGTCCTGGGCCCCGTGTTCGCCGGCAAGTAGCTGCAGCTGTCGCAAAAATTGTGACGGAGTTCGGTCGCCGATGTCCTCGCGCTCCAACAACTGCCGTGTCCGTTGTTGCTGTGTTTTTCCGAGTCTCCTGATAAGTTCGTCCTTCAGCTTCTGATACGGGTCGTCGGCTTCCTTTGGTGGGTCGAGAAGTAGGTCGCGGATCTCCTTAGCGTACCGCGGCTCGAGCGACGTACCGACGTATTCGAACTTCTCGGTACTGGTAGTGATACCAGCGTTTTTCAATGCCCAATCAGCTAGTTGGAACCAGAGGTCCGGGTCCTCTGGTAGAAATGCGGGCAGTCTCACACGCGCCCCGTTGGAGTGGTTATTCGCCATAGCTTGTCGCGAGTGTCTTGGCGCACGTTGCTACCACCGTCACTTGTAAGATATGTAGATCACGTCGGGGTCACCACTTTGGTGACGGAGTAGTGTGTGGAGAAAAGGAAAATAACAAACCCGGAGACGATGTAACTTTTTATTGCGCGTCACGTGACGCGTGCCGGTTTTGATGCGAGTTGTGGAAGTTGTCTCTGATGTTCTGCTGGAAGTTGTGTCTGGATGTTGTTTCGAAGTTGTCTCTCGAAGTAGTTTCTAAAAACTGTCCCTTTGTCACTCCCGTCCCGTCCTTTTATCCCTCGGTCAAACGCATCTTCTCTCTGGTAACTTTGGTGGGAGAGGTTTTCCGTTGTCCCGATTGGTTGTTCGTTCTTCCCTCCTATTGGTGCTGACGCCAAGTAAGAGGGAGGAAAAATCGGTATTGTTTGATCGGCTCCAGCCCGCTCATAAAAACGGTCTGGGCCATAAAACGATTAAGAAAAACCCGAACCTATCGGCTTTGTTTGATCAGCTCCAGCCCGCTTATAAAACGGTCTGGGCCATAAAACGGTTTAGGAAAAACCCGAACCTGTGCAACTCATCTTGTCAATAATGAGTCCCTACACACTTAAAAAAACTGCTGAAAATAGAAAAGAGGGAAAGGGAGGAGTGAAAAGGAGGAGTTAAGGATCCTCCTCAGGAGAGAAGGGGTGGTGGGAAAAAGGGAGAGGATGTATGAGAAGAGCGTCCAACTACAAAGCGTAACTAGTCCAGTCATTATAGTAAGTTCACCTCGGAATTAGAGATACCCAGCTATAAGTCTATAAATACTTGTATATTGACACCCTAAAAGTTGTCTCAAAACCTACATATGGTAGGTATATGTAGGTATATGTAGGTTTTGAGACAACTTTTAGGGTGTCAATATACAAGTATTTACAGACTTACAGCTGGGTATCTCGAATTCCGAGATTCTTACCTAATTTAAGCTTAAATGACTGGACTATAACTACATAATGAAAAGGAGAGACCCAAGTTGACAACGAGAAACCCCAGGAAACCGCCGCCGAGAAGACAACCGAAACTGCCGCCGAGAAGACAACCGAAGCCGCCCCTAGGAAAACAACCGACTCCGCCCTCAAAAAACAACTGAAGCCGCCGAAAAGAGAACAACTGTAGTCGCCCCCAAGAGAGCAACTGAAGCGGCCCCATTGAGAAGAGTCACACCGATGGACACGTACAGCCCCACCGAAGCCGCCCCCAAGCGTAAACCCGACCAGGAGGAAGAGGAAACCATCAAGTCAAGAGAAAAGCCAAACTGGAGAAGACCAAGCACATCAGGACCGCAGGCCACTGGAGAAGATCAAACACAGAAGAATCAACCAAGGAAGCCGACAACCCCACCAAGACAACAGGACCCAGCTGTAGTCAAGTAAAGCCACCGAAGAAAACCAAGGAGAAAAAAATGAATGACAAACAACATACGACAACAGAAAAAAAAACAAAACAACAACCGAAAATCAAAACAAACGACGGCGGAATAACGGGCTCACGCCCACGACCGCCAAAAAACAAAGGATCCCATATCATCTGGCAACATTAGTGTTATAAGTCGTCTGGTTGTAAAAGGATCAGAATTTTATTAGCCCAAGATGTTGGCCGAAAACCTCGAATTACCGAAAGACAAAAAATTATAGATAATTTATGTAAAAAGCTGGAGGAGTGTATTCTATCAAATAGTTTCACAGACGTTCAAAAGTTCCAAATGTTTCCATGTTTTTCTTTTCTCTCACAATCAGCTGTTATCACGACGATGCCAAACCATCTGTCATGTGAATTACTGTCGATAAACAAGATTCAAATAAAAAAAAATTAACTTTGATTATTTAAATAATTACATCGGGAACATCACATTGCTTTAATGTTATCGTGTTTTAATATTATCTAAGTTTATTGTATATAGTTTTTTATTCCTTAAAGTTGGTAGATTAATATCGAAAAAAATAAATAAAGACGTGACGGAAGCTTGTCGGCCATAGGAACCTGTGTATAAGATTCGAAAAAACATCATTTTTGATTTTTTTTTCCGGATAAACTAAACGGAGGATCACTTTCAAATTTTGAGAGGACATAAATAATGAATTGATATTCATGTATAAAAAGTTTAAAAGCTTAAACTTATAACAAATATTTAACATGGGATTCGCTACAACCATTAAGAGATATATTATGATCATCATCATAAGATCATTTTATGAATCAGTAATTTGTTTGTCTGGTTCAGTCTACAATTTTTTGCCAGCAGGCTGTACAGATTCCTCATGGCTGCATATAGTTTTCCAACAGTATTCTTGACATGTTGCCTATATGTTAGTCTGGTATCTAGTGTCATCCCTAAGTATTTCACTGTAGATGAGGGTTTGATGATTTTGCCAAGAATTTTCGGTGAGATTGGGAGTCTGATATTAGTTCTCTTTCTTGTGAAAGAGATTGTTTCGGTTTTGTCCGTGTTGATGGTAATTTTCCATTTTTCGAAAAAATTTTGCTAATAAGGTCAGTTGGGTATGGATCTTGGATTGTGCAGTTATGGCACTGAAACTGTGACTGTAAATGGCAGTGTCATCAGCGAAGAGTGCTAAGTTAGTCTTCGATAGTGTTGGGATATCATTTAAATATATTATAAATAGAACCGGTCCCAAAATAGAACCCTGAGGTACACCAGCCCTTATAAGTCTTTTATTAGAGTCAGTAATTTATATTAATTTTCATGAATTATCTGACAAATAGAGATAATTACATATCAATTTTGTCAAGGTCGGGGGGAATTTGAACTTGATTAATTTACAAATTAGCCCGTCCAACCAGACCTTGTTGTACGCATTCTATACATCTAGTAGCGTCATTGCTGTGACATAATATTTGTTAAATTGAGTCGAGACGTCCGTCGCTATCCTAGCAATTTGTTGCACAGTATTGTGACGTTATCTAAATCCGGATTGATGGTCTTTTAGGATGTTGTTTTTCTCTAGGTGGTCCGTAATTCTACTTAGTATGACCTTTACAGTTAATTTTCCCAACGTACTCAAAAGGCTAATGGATCTATAACTTGATGGGTCTTGCTCTGGCTTCCCAGCTTTGTGGATACGAATGATCTTAGCCGCTTTCCATCTGCTCGGAAAATATATCAGTGCAAATATAGCGTTAATGAAATAAGTGAGCTGAAGAAAAGCTTTTCTTCACAGATTTTTGAGCAAGATATAATGAATAGAGTCTGGCCCTGGTGCTTTAAGCGCTGGCACTTTCTTGATTAGCCTTTTGAGTTCGCTGGGAGTCGTTATGTAATAGTTAATTTTGTCTCTACCGTGGATATCTTTAGAATCAATGTATTCTCCAAAGGCGGGTATGTTGTCAACTACACCACCAAGGAGGACAGAGCTTAGCACCTGGGAAGAGTGGGATGGACAGGGCCGTAGGCGACTTGCCTAGGGGTGACAACCCCGAATAATAAGCCTCCCAAGCTAACAACTTGGGTATTACCACTATTATCTGGCTCGCCACTGTCCCACGAAGAATATTCTTCAACTGAGCATGGAGGAAAATTTTGCAAAACGCACTACCCCAGGTGGTAACCAATCCACCGTCACCTATGGTGACATTAGCAGACCTTCGGATTCTGGGAAGTCCGCACCAACATGCTTTAAGGATGAGTCGGAGCATCCTGAAATCACCGGACGTAAACTCAGACCAAGACAGCAAAGCTTCTTCGCAACATTTAATGCTATCTCACTGCTAAAAGTGGGTAAACTGAAACATTTGACTGATTCACTAACACGACACAGCATAACACTGTCAACAGTACAGGAAATCAGATTTACGGACGAACATGCCTTCGAGTCCCAAGGCTACAGAATCCCCAAAGGAAAACTGGGTCAGCGGGTAATGAAGAACGTACCCCACGTAGGTACAGGATTTATAATCAGTCACAGGATACTGGATTCAGTCACAGACTTTACCTACCCCGAGCAGTCGTGTATGCATCCTCTCTCTCAAATGTGTAAACAAGGGCTACAGTATAGTCAATGTACGTGCCCAAATCAACCAGGACAACAGACGCAATCCATACAGAACTGATAAATTCTGGGAAGACTTAGCAGATATTACCTCTAAACTTCCAGAGAGGCACACCGCCATACTGCTTGGTGACTTCAATATTCAATTGGGAAAAGAGAAGAAATACAGAAACATAGTGGGCAATTATCCGGCACATAAGCGAACCAACCGCAACGGAGAACGATTGGTGGATCTGTGTAGGACTTTTGGTTTGCTCAGGAAGTCTACAGCCTTTACACTTGTCAAGGAAGTAGAAGATTTGGATTTCACTTAATACCAACCTGGGCGAATTCCAGATAGATCATGTGGCCATTCCACGAAAATCTCAAAAGGAAATACAAAGTGAAGGTACTAAGAAGCGCCAATCTGGACTCAGACCAATACCCCTCAACAGGGGAGCGTTTACAATACTTGTGGCCCTAGACGCAAGGTGACTGTGTGGCCCTAGTCTACGGAGTCCCAATTCTCAATATGCGAGATTATAGCAAAACCACATTAAAAATACATTTATAAAAAAAGTAATAATTTGATAAATGTCAAGCATGACTTAGTCAATGAAACGTAAACATTTCAATCGCGAATTATTATGACATTTTATTACCTCCATTCACTGTCAATGCGATAAAGTATTTCATTACCTAACTGGTGTCAATATTGTAATTTGTCATATTACATTGTGATTTTAGGTAAACAATACAACATTTTCTACATTTCATCTTAGCAAACTTATCAATAACAGCGTTGAAGTCACATATCGTTGTTTCAACTGATTCAATATGTAGAATTGCTAAATTTGCAAGACGCTTTTGTATAACGGAATTCCTTAGATATGTTTTTATTCGCTTTAGTGCCGAAAGGGGACTTTCTCCTGCGCATTTCTTATTTGTATAGTTAAATAAATGCGAATTAATGTTTCTACGTTGAGAAAAGTCGATTTTAATCCACGTATTAACGCCTGATACATTTCTGCTAGTGACTGAAGATTTTCTTCATTGTTATATGCCAAGAACTGAATTAATTCGCCCCGAGCCAAGTCCCGAGTTATCTACATATAAAGAAGATATTAATGATAATATCTTCTTTATATGACAACAGATTTCTACGGCTGTCGTCGCTTCTCTGTTCCCAGTTTCCAATTTTGTCTATCGCAACAAGTTTCCTCTTCTAAATTTCTAGCGTCCATTGCTTCTATTATGTCGTCTCGCCAGCTTCTTCTCGGTCGTGTCCTCTCTTCCTTCGTTCTTATGGTATCTATTCCAGAACTCTCTTGGGCCATCTATTCTCCATTATTTTGGTATGTCCAAAGTATACTAGTTGTCTTGTTTCGATTTCGTTTGCTACAGTCTGTTCCTTGCATATAAATTCCCTTATTCTCGTTTTCCGTACCCTCTCCAGTCTGGATTTTCGGCAACTCCTTCTTAAGAAATCTATTTCGGCTGCTAGTAATTTTTGTTTATTCTTTTTGTTCACATCCCACATTCTGCCCCATAAATCATCACGCTCTCCACTATGCTTTTGTATATTCTCCTTTTTGTTTCCCTTCTGATTTCTTTCTCCCAAAGGAGTGAGTTTAATGCTCTAACCTACCTTTGGTAATCCGTTCCATAATTTCGTCATTGCTGTTGGCCTGTTTGTTTAGGATAACTCCTAGGTATTTACTCTGGTCTACTCCTTTTATTATTCCAGATTCCAAGGGTAGGTCGTTACACTCGTTGTTACCGCCTAACAGATATTCAAACTTACTCATATTCATGGTCAGTTCAGCTTTTCCATATTCTTGCTGGAGTTTTCTAATCAAGTAACTTAAATTGTCTTCGTCCTCCGCTAAAACAACTTGGTCGTCCGCGAAATATAGACTATATAGTGTCTCATCTCCCACTCTTAGTCCCATGTTCTTACATTTATTCGTCCACCCTTGTGGGCTCTGTCTAAATAAATTTTAAATAGAGTGGGTGATAAGCAGCATCCTTGTCTTAGGCCTTTGGTTGTGATAAATGTCTCTGTTAGTGTGTTCCCATCTTTTATTTGAGCAGAATTATTTTTGTAGTACTCTCTGGTGGCGTTTATTAGAGTAACTCTTATACTAAGTTATTCCATAGCTTTCCAAAGTTGTATCACGGGGACGCTATCGTAGGCTTTTTCAAGGTCGATGAGAGCAATGTGTGTTTCTCTGTTCCTTTGCGCTCGTTTTTCTAGGCCTATTTTTGCCTAGGTGAAGATGTTATCCGTTGTGGATCGCCCCGCTCGAAACCCTGCCTGTTCTTCCGGCTGTTTATTTTTGATATCTTCTTCAGAGATAAGAGTTCATTAAATCATTAAATTTAGTTCGTCATGAGATAAATTATTATTAACAAAAAATAATCCAATTTTTATAATAATTTCCATATATAGGTTTTTATACTACTATCAAGTTCTACTGTGAGTGTATCACAAATAATATTAACACTATTAAGAACAAAATTTTCTCTTCCAGTCAAAATAATTTTCATCACAACATGTAACAATCATCTTCTTTCGTCAATGTTCATCTTTGTAAGTACATTTATCATCAATTTGTACTCCATTTTCCTCTCCTATTTGTTGAAACACTCTCTTACTTCATCATTTATGAAAGACTTTAGAGACTGCAAAAGTTTCACCCCTGTCGACATATTAGATGCATTGTCGTAACTTTGACCGCAACATTTACTATTTCCATCTATTGAGATTTTCAACAATCTTCTTCCAAAAATCTTCTTCCAAATTCCCGGAAGTATGAGAATAAATGTCAATAAAAGAAAAAAATTTTTCCTCATTGGACCATCAGGAAGTAAGTATCTCAACAATCTCAACAATCAAAGAAAATATGTCGCACTTTTCACTTCCTCGATAAATATATTTCTTAGTATGTCACCCATTATATTAATATATTCATCACATATTGTGTTTGATAAATAACTCGCAGAACCTTGTCCTTGATTTCCATATTTATTTAGATGATTAGCTATAAAAGGTTCAAATTCTGCAAGATACTCTAAACCAGTGCTCCGCAACCGCTGTGCCGCGGCACACTACTGTGCTGCGAGGTGATTTTAGCTGTGCCGCGGTTTTCTCAAGAATAATTAATATGTAAAAATGCCAATATGTAATTTCTCAGAGTCGAAATTATATACAAAACAAAAACATGTACTTAGTTAAACAAAAAATGTACTTTGTACATATAGTACTGTGAGTGTTAGTTTGCATACTTATGCGTAGAGATGTACGTCGTTTAATGTGATATTATTATTACATTAGTAAAGCAGCTTGCTGTTATGCTTTTCTAAGCATTTTCTTATTAAATAATCGGCACTAGTGCATTTATTTCGGGTAAGTCAAATTTATAATCTTGCGTATCGATAATAAAACATTTAAGTCGTTCCAACTGAGTGTTTCGCCAATATGTTATTTTTTATTTAAGCATAGCTTTGAGTTAATATTAATTATTATCCCAATCTTCTAAAGATTTCAGAAACACGAATCGAATAAATCGTTCTTGACTTAACAAAATTCTGTCGTAGGTTAGAGATATTAAAATGAATCGTTATAAATGTACTAGTAGTGATCGATTTTCGATCTCTTCATTTCGTGGCGATTTTAAGATCGATCCGGCTGACAAAAATTGGGCTTTAAGAGATCGACGTATAATAAAATAGAATCGAGATCGGAAACTCTAGTATAAACCCATATTTCGCTGTTGTGGGGCAAATTACGGAGAGCGTGGCTCGAGCGTCGGCACTTTGTGTCTGAGTCTCGACGTATTTTGTTCTATCTACCGAACTGATGATCATGTTAGTCAGTCTGCATCCGAACGAGAAGAACTCCCATCAAATACCACATTTTTAGGTTATTTTGTTGTTATAAAAAAATATGGATAAGTTTTAAAAAAGATTTTCGAATTCACCGACAAACCAAAAATGAACCAAGCACAAGTGGTGCTGTAAAAAAACAGAAGATGTGGGAAAGAAAGTATAACGAAGATTACATTCGATATGGATTTTCGTGTTGTGATAAAGAAACGCCACCCAAACCAGAATGCATCATTTGCGGAGAAATGCTATCTAACGAAGCAATGGTACCCAGTAAACTGCTTCGCCATTTAAATTCAAACCATCCTAGTTACGTTAAGAAGGACAACTCATTTTTTCTTAGACTGTTCGATCAAAGGCGAAAACAAAAGCAATCACTGTTATCGTTAGTCACAGTTTCTGATAACGCCTTAGAAGCTAGTTACCATGTTGCAAGATTAATTGCACGTCAGAAAAAACCACATACTATTGGTGAGACACTCATTAATCCAGCGTGCATAGAAATTGTTAAATCCATGCTTGTGCCTAGAGAAGTTAATTAAGTAAAAAAAGTACCGTTGTCAGCTGATACTATTAAAAAACGTATCAACGATATGTCGAACGATATTTTAGGAATACTAATTGCAAAACTAAAAACGGCCCAGAAGTTTGCACTACAAATTGCTGAATCGGCGGATATTAAAAACCGAGCACAACTCATAGCTATTGTACGTTTCGTTGACGAGGGCACCATAACAGAAAACTATTTATTTTGCAACGAGCTTCCAGAGCGAACTACCGGCGAGGAAATTTTCAAAGTAACAGATGATTTTTTTAAAACTTATGATATGTCATGGAATAATTGTATTAGTATTTGCACGGATGGTGCTGCAGCAATGATGGGCAAGAAAAAAGGTTTTATTTCTTGCGTAAAAAGGCAAAATCCAAATATAGAAATTACACACTGTTGCATACATCGCGAAGCATTAATGATCAAAAACTTGCAAACGGAATTTTATTATTACTATTTATTACTATCCTAAACATTATTAAAACAAGAGCCTTAAATTCGCGAATTTTTAAAATAATATGTGAAGAAATGGGATCGGATTATGAATCCTTATTGTTTTACACCGAGGTACGTTGGCTATCCCGTGGAAAGTTTTGGCTAGATTCTTTGAGTTTCGCAACGAAGTTCGCGAGTTTTTGTTAAAACAAGATATGCCCGAACTTTATCAACTTTTTGATGATAATTACTGGATGTCCACACTGGCGTACATGGCTGATATCTTTGAGCACCTGAACGAACTGAATAAAAGAATGCAAGGTCGAACCGAAAATAATCTGACGTGTTCCGACAAGATAGTGGGCTTTAAAAATAAGCTTGAACTTTGGCAGAAAGAGATACAAAAAGGATCATTAGAAATGTTCCAAAGGACTCACAAGTCAATGATTGGAAACAAAAAGATAATTCTGGATCTGACTCAACAACATTTAAATTTGTTGCAAGACAAATTTAATCATTATTTGTTCACAATTAATGCGGAGCAATATAATTGGATTAGAAATCCTTTTATAGCAGATGCAGAAAATTCAACAGAAGCACTTTCCCTTCAAATTCGAGAGGAATTTATAGAATTGAGGAACGATGGGACGCTGAAACTCAACTTCATTGAAATTAAATTGGCTGATTTCTGGATTTCCGTTCAGAATGAGTATCCTCAAATTTCTGCAAAGGCTATTGCAATTTTGCTACCTTTTTCTACGACATACTTATGTGAACAAAGTTTTTCTACATTGGTTCTAATTAAAAATGAAAAACGATCGTGTTTAAAAGGTCTTGACCATAAACTCCAAGTAGCACTTTCTAATATAGAGCCAAATATACTACGTATATGTTCATCAAAACAAGCACAAATATCACATTAATAAATTAGTTTTTATGTTTAAATACTGTTTAAATTAGCATTGATTACTCTGAATTGAAAAATTCACTATGTTTTTACCATAATTGTAATATATATTATAAAGTAATAAGTTATATAATATTTCCATATATTAATTGTGGTAGAAACATAGTGAATTTATGTGTATAAAATTGAATATACAAATTATTGTATTTTTAACCCCCGACGCAAAAGAGGGGTGTTATAAGATTGACGTGTCTGTCTGTGGATCTGTGTGTCTGGCTGTGTATAGCTGCTAAAAGAATGGACCGAATTTAATGCGTTTTTTGTTTGTTTGCAAGCTGACATGATCGAGCTATAATTTATGAAGATCTGTTCAGGCGCTGGATGATCATCAATCAGCTCATTTCCTACTTGACAAACGGGTCTTAATAACTTTCACAGATCCGATTGATTTTAAATTTATCCGGGGGTTACTTAAAAATTTTAATTTTATATTATTATCTAATAAAAACATATACGTACCACCTATTATTGTTATTTAATTCAGTAATACCCCGAACTTACGCGATAGGTCGGACTGAGCGCTAACCGGGTAACTCGAATTCGCGTAAGTCGGGTTGTAATTTCGCAAATAAAAACCTATAAATTATTTTTAATTGGGGCCGGAAGCGAAAGAAAATAATAATTTAGATAAAAAATGTTTAATAAAATCTTAAATTAAAGAAATATAAAATTGTCTACCGTCTAATTGTCTAATTGTCTAAGTTATTTTGATATAGAAGGCTTCATAAAATCTAACAAAGTAGTTTGACGACTCAACGATTTTTTTTCTCCCGCAAAATTTCCTCATAGCATGCTAATAATTTCTATATTACTCGTTTTGTGGAAGAAATGAGTTCTTCGTTGGAGTCATTTTCTAAAATTCAGTGTAGTTGAAATATAATACAGTTACGTTTTAACAGTTCCCAATAGTGTGGGGGCAGTAAGTCTATAATCGATAATCAAAAGTTGTGTAACGCTCAAACAAAAGACGAATCGACGAGATTTGAAGTCGTGTAACTCCGAGTTCGCGTAAGTCGGGGTAGCGTAGGTCGATGTATTACTGTATTTGCTGTATTTTTAAAGCCTTTACTTGTGGTGTGACGCGGAATTTTTGAAAATACGTTAGTGTGCCGTGGAAGATAAAAGGTTGCGGAGCACTGCTCTAAACACCCAAAATTCCTTTGCTTTCAATATGTCCTCGAAATGCCAATCCGTGAGTAGAAAGAAATTTCATGGTTGAAACCACTCTTTTAAGACCATTTCTTCAATTCTGTTATTCATTTTCAATTTGTTTAACCATCCCGGTTTCAATCCGATCTTCAATCTGTGAAAGTTTGGAAAAAATGCACATAGAATACCTATGATCCTTTCAATTTTCATGCTCGGAAATTTTGATAGATATATTTTTCCAGTCGTGGCATCCTTGTAAAGACAATTGGGTTTTTTTTTTAGAAAACATTTTGCAAATATAGCAAAATAAACACTAGAACTTGTTTCGCTAAAAATAAGCCATTCGCGTTTTTCTTTACAACCATTAGATTTAATTCTATCTAAAAGTTATTTTGTGTCAAGTGACGAATCTACGTTCTATCGCAAAATTACTAAATTACTATATTTTATGCACTTGAAGAAATCGTTCCGCGTGGTCAGCAACATTTTTAATATTCGAAATAGATTCCCTCGTACATGAAGTAGATGCTGTAGTTGTCGGAACTTTATGTGCTGCAATTATATTGGACTCTGATGACAACGTGGCGGAAGGGACATGATCTACATTCTTTGGGGTTGAATCCTCTGTAAGAGATCGTTCTGCCTCGTCAGCTACATTTTTAATATTATATAATAGATCCCTTCATACATGAAGTAGTTGCAGTATTTGTATGATGTTCATCTACTGCGCCTATATTAATTGACTCTCTGAATTGAGTTAAATTTTTTTCACTATTAACCAACCCAAAGTGCCAATTTATTCACCTCCAAATAAGTTTAATTATCAGAACAGACTCACTGAATCACAAACTGTTTGCTACTTGTCAAATGTTGAATTGAATTTAAATTTGCTCTGCGCTATCGGTGCCACACCCTGCCCCTCGCTTATTGCCGCCAACCGCCAAAAGTTGGTTTGACCTTGCTGAGTTGGCAATTTGTGGTCCACAAAAATCGGAGGCCCTAGGCGCGCGCCTAGTGCGCCTATGCCTAAAAGGGCCACTGCCCCTCAAAGATCAAAATAAGACTCCAGCCTAGAAATACTAGATTACACACAACCTCCAAAATGATAAGATTTGACGTAGAGCGACTTAAGAACAGTCAAGAAGTAAGTCAGAGACTGATCAATACAGATCTATATAGCGGGGACCATAATTGGGCAAAAATTAATTGTGAAAACAATTAACAACTAACAATTAAATGGCCAGATTTAATTGCAACTAACAAATAAAGTAATTAATTGTAATTGCAAGATAACACAATTAACAATTAATTAATTGTTAATTGTAAAATTTTGCAATTACAATTAATTAATTTTTAATTGATTGATGCATTTTTACAATTACAAATAACAATTAATAAATGTCCGTTAGAACATATTTTTATTATACTTACTCCATTGTATTACTTGCCACAATGCTTAACTGAAATAGTTATTTACATTAGAGTGCGGGAAGTTTGATTTTACAACGCGACAGCTTGTTTGGTTATCCACCTTCTACTCCACTTCCGGACATCCACCTCCGAGTTCCCACCCCACTTCTGGTTCCCACCAACCACTTCTGGTTCCAAAAATTCAGCATTCGATTCCCACTTCCGGTTCCGGAACCGGAGATAAGGGTGGGAACCGGAAATGAGGGTGGGAACCGGAAGTGAGGGTGGGAAACGGAAGTGAGGGTGGGAACCGAAAGTGAGGGTGTGAACCGAAAGTGAGGGTGGAAACCGGAAGTGAGGGTGTGAACCGGAAGTGAGGGTGTGAACCGAAAGTGAGGGTGGGAACCGGAAGTTGGCGTAGGAAATGGAAATGTACCCACCCTCACTTCCGGTTATGGAACTGGAAGTAAGGGTGGTAACCGAAAATGAGGGTGGGAACCGGAAGTGAGGGTGGGAACCGGAAGTGAGGGTGCGAACCGGAAGTGAGGGTGCAAACCAGAAGTGAGGGTGTGAACCGGAAGTGAGGGTGGAAGCCGGAAGTTGGCGTAGAAAATGGAATTGGTGTGGGAACCGGAAGTGGGGGTGGGAACCGGACGTGGGGGTGGGAACCGGACGTGGGGTGGGAACCGGAAGTGTGGTGGAAACTGGAAGTGGGAGCGTGGTGGGGGCAGGAAATGGAGGTGTAGGATCCAGAATAACCATCTTTCCCTACTGTTTAAGTTTTTACATTCATCAAATAGTTTTAATTGTTATAATAAACAATTGATGATTAAGTTAATTGTAACTAACAATTAAAATTTTAATTGCAATTAAATTAATTGTAAACCACAATTAATGGATTTAATTGCAATTCATTTCAATTGCATCTCACAATTAAACACTTAATTGAATTAAATTAATTGCAATTGATTTAGTTGCAATTAAAATTGTAATTGTTTGATTCTATAATTGAAAAATTAATTGAATCATGCCCAACACTGGCTGAGACCAATTGAAAAGGACTCTTGTCAAGGCGGCCAATGAACTCGCCCCTCTCAGTAGAAGATGGAAGCATCTGTGGTGGACTGAAGACTGTGACAAAGCAATAACCCAAAGACAGACAGCATGGATGAAGTAGAATTCTAGAAAGACCAAAAGGAAAATTTGCATAAATGTTTCGAACAAAGAAAGGTTACAGCCAAGATATTTCGAGGAACCAAGCGGACCTTTACACAAAACCAACTAACCCAAATCGAAGAGAGCTTTGCAAAGAATAACTCCATAGATTTCTTTGGAACCTTCAAGCAGACACTCAGAACATACGCTCCGCCAAGCGCCCACTTAAGAGACTTACAAGGCAAACTGGCTTATAACTACAAAGACAACTGCCACCTTTAGCTCAGTACATTAAAAATCTACTCAACTGTGATCCACCCAGCGAAGACTTCAACTATAAACAAACTAAACCAAACCCGGACTCGCTGACCTTTCATTGGAAGAAGTTGGCCAGATCAGTCAACTTCTTAAGAATAATAAGGCAGCTGGAGATGACTCTATCATTGCTGAACTGTGGAAAGGTGCTAGAAGCAATGCCGTGCGCAGCTAACCGAGATCATCAAGGACATCTGGGAAACAGAAATTTCCACCCGATTGGAAATCGGCTCTGATCTATCCGCTTCACAAAAAGGTAGATTTTACTGATCTAAACAACTACAGTGGAATTTCTCTTGTCCCGCTAACATACAAGATTCTCTCCAAGGCGTTACAAACAACGGCAGAAAATAAGCTGGATAGTCTACTGGGAGAATACCAGGGAGGCTTCAGGAAGACACGATCCTGTGTTGCACAGAGCCTCAATCTTAAAACTGTACTTCCATACTCCAAGATGAGAAACCGCAAGATGGTCGTCACGCTTTGTTGATTTTAGGAAGGCGTACGATTCGATTGATAGAGAAACGCTTAACAAAATATTACAGGAACTAGGGCTAAACAACAAAACCCCCAGACTCATCCTAGAAACCTTGACCAACATTTAGAGCAATTTAGAGGCGAGATCTCAGAAAGCTTCGAATTAAAAACTGGAGTGAGACAAGGAGTTGGACTTTCCCAACTTCTCTTAAACTGTGTCCTTGAAAAAGTTATGAGAGAATGGCGCAAGGAACTGATCAAGTTCAGGGTGTTCAGAGTGGTATCTACCTGGGATGTAAGAACGATAAACTGGTTCTAGATTGCCTGGCCTTTGCAGATGACATGGCACTGATTGCTGATTTTCTTGAGATGGCAAGAATGCACATTAATTGCCTCACAAAGCAGGCTGCCAAAGTGGGTCTTCAAGTATCGCTGGAGAAAACGGAATTCGGCACCAACATCAAAGAAGCAAACAGAGAGATCTTACTAGAGCAAGGAAAAATCAAGAGGACTGAGAAATTTAAGTATCTTGGCGAATGGATTGAACCCATCTTATGGATTGAATCCATCTTTTCAGAGAGAGCATCATTATCCATGAGAGTCAACAAGTTAGAACTAGCCTATCGACAGTCTAGGAACATCTACAACAAGAAATGTCACGCAACCTGATACTTAAGCACTGCACATCAGTCTTACGACCAGAAGCCGTGGAGTGTCTTTCCTTGAACCGAAGAAGTCTAGTAGAGAAATTGGAAATTAAAGAGATGAGAATCCTCAGGAAGATCCTAGGACCGGTATAGGAAGATGGGGAATTCCGAAGGCGGCATAAGTCTGAGCTCTACGAACATATTGAACAAAGAAGGGTAGCTTTCTATGGCCACGTTGCAAAAGATTGCCTCCAAACCGACTAACCAACCGTCTGTTTACCTTCTGGCTAAACAAGAAGGTTCGTACCACTTGTTTGACAGAAACCGAGTAGGATATTAACCTTCCTATACACGCGTTTTTTTTTATGATACAAATACATGCGTCGGTCTGATACACCGACTTGTAAATAATTTGAATTTAACACTAAATTTTAAATTCAAATTCAGTTTAAAATAAATCTATGTGACAACAGATTATATATTTTATTACATGGCTAATAAAAATAACATTAATAAAATAAAAAAATAAATAAAAAAAGTAAACATATATTCAAACTAGACAGAATAAAAAATTTTGAGCAGGTATCGGGAACATGAGCACTCAAGCGTGTCTAGTTTTCTCGGAATAAGCAGTCTAAGAACCCTTCGGTCTGTGAAACCGACACGCGTGTATAGAAAGGTTAAAAAACTAGGAATAACAGATCTCCAAAACAGACAGTCTGTGAGACGCATCCTGAAGGAAGTCCGTGGATTTCTGGAAAAACACCGGAGGAAAGGGGTACCTTTCTTTCGGGGTCTCCTGGTCGACCTCTGGAAGAGAGATAGGATCTACACTCTGATCTACACCGGCAGAAGTTGCGACAATACTGAGCAAAGATCAAACCCCAGCTGTTGAACAAACGTCCAAAGTAGGCCTATTCGAAACAAGAAGAAGTAAATGTAATATGAAAAATGAAAAGTAATATGAAAACACTTCGAAAATAGCACACTAATCATTATTATCATCATTATTTTAGAATGATATAATTTATGTTGTTTTCGTAATGTGTTGTTATATCGCTGTGATATTTTTGTTGTTTTATCAGGACACCATAATTATAAATCCTAAATTAATTATTTTTGTAACTTTATTAATTGCTTTATTTAATTTGCCACGAAATTAACTATTATCATTATATTAAAAAAAAACATTGTTTCCAAGGAAGAATTAATATTAAATTAATTAATAAATATTAGTATTTCAAATTATATCATGTATGAAGTTTGTCTGCTACAAAGTTGAAAGTGAGAAGATATCTTGCCTTTTTAGACAAATTGCTTAATTTGTTTATTTATAATTTGTTTTGTAAGTGATCTAAATTATAGATCTTAAAAATAAATGATTACGTTTTCTGAAATTTCGCAATATGCGTTTAATGTTGGCTCTTTACCAAACTAAAAAATGAAATGAAATAAATTATTTAATACAAATTTGTATCATTAATGTATCTAATCATATTCTTAACTATAGTTTATCTTAAAACAGAATCTAATTGCAATAAAAATAAAATTTATAACTACTTTCATATATTTTTAAATACATAATTTATTTATTTTATAAATTTAGGTTGGCAAGAAATGTGTCATTCCATTTTTGTTTTGGTCATTTGTTCAGTTCTTTGAAGTTGTTTTTTCACATTGGACCAGCATTAGACGCAGTACATCTTCTCAGAAAAAGCTGTGTAAGTACTTAGGCTGCTTTTATTAATAACATAAAATATAACTCATTTATTATATTATTAGATAATAACATATTCAAGTGTTGTCACTCCGTGAAATCAAAGGGTACCCCAACTTTTTCCTTGGGTATATCACAACCTATTTGTTTTATTACAAGCTGGGCAGTTTGGTAACCTGATTTAACACATAATAGAGGATCATTTTGTTTTAAATGACCAGCTAAAAATCCTGCAACAAAAGAATCACCAGCTCCTGTTGTATCTACAATATCTTCTTTAGGTATTTTGGGTATCGGAATAATATCTAAAATTCCTCCACTATGAGCACAAAAAATTGAATTTGCCCCATCAGTAATACTTAAAATTTTCTCTTTTGACTTCATACATAAATCAATTGCCAGTGTTTTTACATCTTTACGTAGCAATTTACTTAGTATTTGAAACTCCTCCATATTGCCGAATAATATATCACATTCTTCTACAAAACATGTAATTTCTTTTAGATATGAACTTAAAATATATTTAGCTGAAAGATTGTATGCAAATGGTATATTATTTTCTTTACAGAAATTTAGAATATATTTTGACGTGGTAATTCGATTTGTTATAAAGAAACCTTCCATGTAAACTAAATCTGCTGATTTTAGAATGTTCATATTCTCAGGGATATCCAAATCTTTAACATTGTACAGTTCTGCAGCTCCGATATTACCAACTAATGTTCGTGTTTCATTTAATACTAATGATATTATCAACCCAGTTGTTAATTTTTTAACTGCATACCTAAAAAATAGATGTACATCAAATTTGATCTATTCAAATTATTATGAGTTTTATTTACATTGTTTTAACACCATAATTTGCCACAGCAGTTTTTAAAAATTCCGCATTTTCATCATTACCAATTGCTCCAAAAATAACAGTTGAATTTGGTACATTTATTAAGCTTTGCAAAATTCTCAATGTGTTTTGGGCACAACCACCAGGAACTAAAGTACCTTCATACCTATAATATCCAAAATATGAACATATTCAAAATATATTTTTAGTGACACACTTATTTTTAATATCAGATTCCAATGATTTCAAATCATGCAATGATATTTCCTTTGAGTCATCAATTTTGAGGTTATGCGTTTCTAGGAATCCCTGACTATCAATCTTTACCACATAATCTAAAAGGGGATTCCCAAAACCAGCCACCACAACCATTTTGGACAAAGTGAATATATTATAATTCTTGCCCAACTATTGATTTAATAATGTCCTTGAAGAGGTCAAATCTTTCAAACAACTTTAGTGTCAATAATAACTTACTATTATCTTTCAAATATTTACTCATAGTAGAAACATTTACCAAAATATTATTTTAATCACCATTATAGATAAACCTTTATAACTTAAATGAAATAAATATTCATAGTATTTTATGGTGAGTCATTAAGTAAATAAATGTGTTTATATATTTAATTTTAGATCAGGATGGCAGTCAATGAGGGATTACATCAATTGCCTCCCCTGTGTTATCCACCATCTGATAGTGATGATGAGTCGTTTGTTGTTCTTGAAAGATCCTTAGGTCCAGATTCTCCTAGAGAAAATGATGAATCTGTACGGACGATCCTTTCTTCAGCTGTTATTGAAGAATCTTTGGATTTTGCTGCTGACGCCCTCTGCCAGATGAACAAGAGTGATTTAGCATCAGCTCCAGAAATGCCAATGCTGAAATCACAATTTTCTGTAAAGTCATGTGATATGACTGATAACGAAATTCAAGAGAAAGTTGATATGTTAATTAGTGAGAACAATAAATTAAAAGGTACTACAAATATTTTTAGGTTTTTCTATTTTATTTTCAATTACTTTTTAGAAACTCTGTTTCAAAATAATGTGGTAATGAAAACCCAGTTTCAAACATTGAAAAAATGGCAAGAGGATGTTGAAAAAGTACATGAATCACACAAGGAAAAATTCGCCCAAACTAAAATTTATATTGAGAATGTGAGATCTTATTCCCATATATTTTTACTTTTATTTATTGCTGTTCTGTTTCAGTTATTAAAAGAAAAAAAAAGGTTGACTGATATTGTAAATTCGAAGGATCCTGGTGTAGAACTGAAATTGGAAGCTTCTATGAAAGTTGAGAGTGAAATTGTAAAAAATCTTCAGTTGGAAAAGGAAAATGAAAAATTGAAACTGCATATCATTTCTTTGGAAGAGGTAAATATTTCTTCAAAACTTTTTCTTTGTGCTGTCTTTATATCAAACCAAACATTTTTTATAGTCTAGATCAAATGTTTCTGAAGAATTTGCTACAAAGCAACAAAAGTATTTAGAACAAATAACGAACTTAAAATTTTTAAACGAGAAATTAAAAGCTTATGAGAATTGTGGAGAAGAAATTAATAATTTACGCAGACAACTTATGGAAGCTCAAATGAGTTTAACTCAAGTAATCCCAGAAAGTCCCATTTCCCTTTTACTAAGTACTGTAATAAATTTAGGTATTATTTATAAATCTTGTTCTAGATGAAATCCAATTTTGAAGAAAGGCAATACAAATATTTAGATGAAATTCAAAATTTGAAAGCCCTGAATGATAAATCATCTAGTTGTAGCATAGAAGAAGAAAATCAATTGCGTAAACAGTTATTGGATACTATGAGTCAGTTGAAAGAAATGGAAAATATGAAATGTGATGCCGAAACCAAGTCTCACACTTACTTACAGAAAATGAACCAATTGGATGAATTAATGAAAAAAATGAAAATAGATTATGATACTTTAACAGAAAAGGTAAAAGTAACTATAATATATATATATATATATATATATATATATATATAGATACCCTGTGACATAAAAAATACATCACCAAGGAGTAGGAATTTTTGAACCAACTTGGCAGAAATGTTTTACTAATCAAAGTAAGTAATTGATAATACAAAATTGAAAGATAGTAGTTGATTAAAATTTCAAAGAATTTATACAAAAACAATATCACCAAAGCTATTTACCCTAGAATGAATATTCCAACAGATGCAATGTGCAAGGAAGGTGCTGATGATTGATGGAGAGAGAATGTCCAATCTTGCTGATGACCTGGTTCTAGTCTCAGAGAGTATTGGGCAGATGATGATGATGCTGGAGGATTTGAGAGTGGAATCCGAGAAGTCAGGTCTTAAAATGAACATGGGGAAAAACAAAAGATTATTACCAATATTCCCGATATCAGACTACCAGCTTCCAGTGGAGAAAGTAACCGAGTACATATATTTGGGGCATAAGGTTACACAGGGCTTTGAGAACCAGGTAGCGGAAGTGCCAATTAGCAGATTCCTGGATCTCAAAGTGAAAATCTTCGAGCAGTGTATCATGCCCGTACTCACCTAAGGTACAGATACCATGACCCTTATGCAGAAGTCTGCTGAGAAGTTCCAAGTCGCGCAGAGGTGCATGGAGAGAGTGATGCTCGGGATCACCCTTCGTGACCGGAAACGTCACGAATGGATCCGGAGACGTCATGGCTGTCATAGCAAGGAAAATGTGGACGTGGGCAGGACACATTTGAGAATGAACGGGAGTCGCGGGACAAGACGAGTCCTTGAATGGACACCCAGACCGGATACCCCAGGGCGCGGCAGACCACCGCAGCGCTGGATGGACGACATTCGATGGTACGCAAGTCGGACTGGATGAGACGGACACAAGATCGCCAAGAGTGGAAGAAGAGGGAAGAGGCCAACATCCAAGATTGGATCACCAAAAGGCCATGATGTTGATACAAAAGACAAAGGCATTTTTTATTAATAATGTGTTGGACCCCTATTAGTTTCACACTCCTGCACCCTTCTTGGCATGGATTCCACCAGGTTGTTGATTTCTCCCTGAGGTATTGCATCCCAGGCAATATGTAGTTCATGTCTGAGAGATTCTAGTGTCTGTGGAGGATGGGCTAATTGCTTGAGTCTTTTACCCATCATGTTCCACACATGTTCGATGAGCTAAAGGCCAGGAGATATGGGTGGCTATGGCAAGATATTGAAGTTAGACTCTTCAAAGCGCTCCATAGAATGCCTTGCAAAGTGGGGATGGGCATTATCCTGTTGGAAAATCAGGTCCTCCAACTCGTGGAGGAATGGATATGGGGTTCTAATGGAAAGGAAGGATATGGGGTTCTACCACTTCATCATCATATGGCTGGGCATTCATATTGCCTTGGATGAATGCCAACTGAGACCTGCTTCCATAAACAATAGCACCCCAACAACTGAGAACTGCGATGACGTTCTCAAACCATGAACAATGAAAGAAGAACCATGTGAGCCGCAGCAAACAGCTGCTACACCAGAACTGCCTAAAAGAACACTTAAACTGGCAATCAATTACAAGCAATCACTCAGTTGAAGATGCATGGGGAAAAATCCTAACCAACATCAAAAAGGCAGCCGCAGAAGCCGTGGGCACCAGAATAGTTGAAACGACACATCGTAAATGAGCGAAACCATGGTTGGCACCAGAAGTCAAAGCAGTAGCTATCGAAAAGAGGAAGGCATACATACAATTTTGAAACAACCCATCACAAGAGACGATCAGGCACTACAATCAACTCAGAAACAAATCTAACAACAGAATACATAATATCAAGAAGAATTTTGGGAGAAATTCAATAGCGAAATGGATAGATATCTATGGAGGACAAAAACGCATTTGGAAGATGATAAGATCAATGAAAAGGGACATAACGAACACACTACTATATGTAAAATCAGTGAAAGTAAATGGATGTAACACTTTAAGCAACTTACAATGAACACAATATTAACGAACAGCCAGAGTCACCTGAAACCAATGACACAATTAGAAATTGACGAAGACTGAATAACATGAGCAGTGAAAGGACTAAGAATAATCGTAAAACAATGGTCGAAGAGGATATCAGCAATGAACTCATCAAGTATGGGTGTAATACTCTAAGGGTGAGGCCACACGATGCGTTACGTATGCCGGAGCGATGCCGCAACGGCTTCCTACATACAAATGCCATGTCACTATGCCCATTATGCCATGAAAATGCCACCTATAAATGCCTATGCCACCAAAATGCCCACTATGTCATGTCACATGATGCGTTTGGCCGCCGTGCGGCGTCGCACCGTAGGCACGCCGCGCTTGTGACCTGCGAGACAAGGCTGGGAGGGGTGATACGTTGCGGCGCCGGAGTGCATTGTGCCGCCACCGCAGTATTGTATCGAACGTGTTTATTTTATGAATATTAATATTAATCTTTCTTACGATGAGTACCGATAATAATGATATTGATTTCCTTATATCTTTAGTACAAGAAAGACCTGCATTTATCCCATAATGACACACGATGATTTTAAAAATAAGTTGAGTCATTGATGTAGCGGCGCCGCGCCGCACCGCGGTAAAGAGCGTTCAACTGCGGTGCCGCACCGCCCGTGTGGCACCCTATAGCTCGAATTAATTGCGGTGCGGTGCCGCACCGCACCGTTAACGCATCGTGTGGCCTCGCTCTAAGAGAAGAATCAGGGAAACTATTTAATAAAATCATCAAATACGAAGCTGTCCCAAATGCCTGGAAAACAAGCATCACAATCCCTATATATATATATAGAAAAGTAAGTAAAGAGGATCCGTGAAACTATAGAGGCATCACTATATTAAACAACATCATGAAAATATTCACCAGCATACTAGCGGAGATCCTGCATGAAACCATCCCCCTAAATGAAGAACAGCAAGGCTTCAGGAAAAACAGATCCGCAACAGACGCGATCTTCATAATACGACAACTAACTGAAAAGGCTCTTGAATTTAATACACCCCTGTTTGTCTGCTTCTTAGACCTGACACAAGCGTTCGACAGGGTCATCAACATTCTAAAAGAAAAAGGCATACAAAACAAACTGATAAGAGTAATAAAGTTACTAAACACCGGAAACTCACAAAGTAAAAAAGAAACTCACAAAGTCAATCCAAACGAGCATGGGAATCAGGCATGCCGACAGCCTTAGCCCAATACTTTTTATAACAATCATGAATAAGATCATCAGTAAGACCAAGGAAATTACTATTGGATACCGAATATGTAATAACACAATCAAATGTGTCTGCTATGCAGACGATGCCACCCTATTCGCGGAAAGTGAGAACGTTGCAGTCCGTTCTCACTTTCCGCGAAACTGGAATTCATCAATGTAGCGACTTTCACGAATTCATCAATGTAGCGACGAAGTACAGCATGAAAATCTCCACCAAGAAAACAAAGATGACAATAAGCAAAGAACCAACAAGATATTAGATGAAATGAAATGCAATCAACGATGAAATTATTAAAACCATTCGATTTCGTAGGAATTCGACTATCCAGTTGGAGAAACCTGCAACAAGACATCAAACACCAAACAAAGATATCAGGATGCTTGGCCATGCTATATGGAAGTACAACATGCTATCAATACCCAGAAAAACTCAGATCTACAAGGCTTGCATACGTCCCACCTTAACGTATGCGGCAGACACCCAAGCGTACACGTCAATTATCAAACACGCTCTCAGAACAACAGAGATGCGAACGCTAAGAGCCATAAGTGGACACATTTCGGAATCGAAAACGAAAGACCGAAATCAGAAAGGAATGTAGGGTGGAAGACGTACGCTAGGCTCGGAAAAGAAGAGGAATGTGGAACGAACATGTCGCGAGAATGGCTGAGCACAGAATTGCGAACATCGTTAGAGACGGCAAACCAACGGGCCGACCTCCCAAAAGGTGGAAAGACAGTTGGACTTCTATGTCAGGAGAAGCGTCAGGATAATATAGGCGATGCTGCCTAAAATGAGAAGAAGAAGAAGCGATGTTCTCCACTACGTCTGACCCTCATGCGACCATAGTGCATTCCCAAGCAAAATCGGGATTCACCACTCCAAACGTTGCTGTCGATGACGAGCCGTCAGGGGAAGCACAATATGTGGTCGATAGGACTGCAAGCCAAAAGCTCTAATTCGTCGGTAAACTGTACTAAGGACGTACTTCGTTTCCAAACCACTGATCGGCTATTGATCTTGTACCATGCTATTAATCGGAAATGGCGTTCATGGACCACATGTGTCTGTCTTGGCCGTCTACTTCCTCTTCTACGACGTCCTTGACCTTCTGTAGACCATGCTTGATAACACCGTACTACACAGAGGATTGGTTTCGGTTAAGACGGTTAGCAATTTCTCTGATTGAAAAACCCACCTTCATGTAAGACAATAATCCGACCTCTGTCGAATTCACTCAGCTGACGATAATTTTCCCGTTGCCGTACTCTCGGCATCTCAAAAAGATCGGATCTTCTCAACAAGAAAAGAATTGCAACCAAAAACAATCTCGAAAGCGGCCTAATCTCGCAAAAAATACACCCGATAATACAACAAGTAGAACATCAAATTTGAAATTAAATTTTAATCAATTACTACCTTTGACTAGTTAAACATTTCTGCCAAGTTTGGTCCAAAAATTTCTAACCCTTCTAAAGGTCGATTCCCATATGCGCGACACTCAGCTACGCGATGTCGTGCGACATCACCTGCCAAATAATGATTACATTGTTTTAAATGGGCACGTCGCGTAGCCATAGTGAGAACGTGCCCATTTAAAACAATGTAATCATTATTTGACAGGCGATGTCGCGTAGCTGAGTGTAGCGTACATGAGAATCATCCTTTTTTTGTCACAGAGTTTTGTCACAGAGGTTGCATTTTTATGTCACAGAGTATATATGTAAATATAGCTGATTATTTTAGTTTAATCTATGTAAGTTTGAATTGGATGATGCATTAACCACTAATAATATATTGTTAATTGAAAAGAATGAACTAGCTGATAATGCAGCTTTACTGTCAGGTCAATATTATGATTTGGTGGATAAAATGGAGAGGTCTGCATGTGGAAGTTTTGTTGAAATTTCAAATACGGTAATACACGTATTTTTTATAATTCGTCGTTCTCTTCTTACTTCTTTTTTCTTAACATATTTCTTGTTTTACTAGTTTTCATGTTTTTTGTTCTTGCATCATTACCATTTTCTAACTTTCACTTTATTTAAACAATAATAAAACTCATAGCGTTAATTAAAGATTCATTTGTACGATATGAAATATTCAGGCCATAAAAAACTACTTCTGTGAAATAGTTAATCCGAAAATCAATTTGAACCAAGTTAAATGTAGAATTAATAATTGGTGAGCAGTTTATCTAATTAAAAAAGTTATAGTCTGATACAGAATAGGTGTCCAAAATAGGCCGATTATCATATACGCGACACTCGGCTACGCGACGTCGCGCGACATCGCCTGTCAAATAATGATTACATTGTTTTAAATGGGCAAGTTCTCATGGCTACGCGACAGCTGCTACAAGTCCCTATGCCGCGCGTCGTCGCTGGGATTTTTTCGCGAGCATTCCTTTATGTTTTGTCGCTCGACGTCGCATGACGTTTGATCAGATTGTTTTATTTTAATAACGGATTGTTTCAAAAACGGCGTGTTTTTGAAAATGAGTGAATGAAAATGAATGAGCGACGTAAAAGCAGAGGAATTGATATATTTTTTTTTTAATTGAGATTGAATTGACTTAATTAAAAAATTTCCGACGTCATTCTAAAATATTTGTAGAACTTCAATTGATCCTTTTGTAATTGTTTGAAGAGAGTATGGCATTCTGCTTCTAGTAGTCTTGTTTGTAAGATCTGATACACCCAATATTTTCTTTTCCTTTTAATTTCTCATATTCATAACACATGACCACGACGAAAAAATCATCATCGGAACTTGACGAACTTGACATTTTGGAAATATAACAACCTGAAATGTAGAAAAACTGCATATTTGACACATTGTATTGCATATCTGAGTATACCTAGCAGCGACACGACACTTCATCGCGTAGCTGAGTGTCGCGTATATGAGAATCGGCCTTAAAGCTTCTGTACTTTGACCAATTAAAATTTGCTAAATAAGTAACAAGTTGTCAAATATATTAATTATACAGGGCGTTTCAAAAAGTATATACATATTTTGCATGCATGTATTTATTAAACTTTAAGACATTCGAATATGCAACAGCCCTTTCTCACTTTCTGCGAAACTGGTTCACGAATTCAACAATGTAGCGACGAAGTACAACATGAAAATCTCCACCAAGATTTGAAAATCTCTTTACACACATATTTACGAACATCTCAAGTTTAGATTACAGATGTTCAAAATGTCCTCCATCAGCAACACGAACAATATCAAACTGATACTCAAATTCCTCCCATACTTGGGCAAGCATATCCTTCATCACTGATGTTATGGCAGTACAGCTCCGGTTCTTCAACTCTTCCAGGTTCTATGGGAGTGGTGGTACATAAACGTTGTCTTTAACGAAACCCCACAGGAAGAAGTCACAGTGTGTCAAATCCGGTGACCGTGTAGCCCAGCTGAGACATGCTAAGTCGTCAGCGCCTTGATGACCAATCGAGCGGTTCGGTAGAGTTTCATTCAGATATTCATGCACTAGGCGACTCCCGTGAGGGGGTGCCCCGTCTTGTTGAAAAATGAAGTTGTCTTCGTGCAGCCTCGAAAACAACGAGTTTTGTAACATAGCGAGATACTGCTGACCGTTAACCGTGTTTTCATCAAAGAAGAATGGGTCGTAAACAGATGTTCGGGATATCGCACAAAACACATGGACAAAACACATGGAGCGAATCTCGTACATGTTCAATGACTATATGTGGGTTCTGTAGGCCACAAGTTCTAATTTGAGTATCGGCGTGATATTGTTCGTGTTGCTGATGGAGCACATATTGCACATCTGTAATCTAAACTTGAGAGGTTCATAAATATGTTTGTAAAATTTCATATTCCTATGTCTTAAAGATTAATAAATATAAGCATTCGAAATACGTATATTCTTTTTGAAACACCCTGTATATTTCTCCAGTAATATCAAGTAGATTCCTCGGATAAAGGGTGAACAACAGCTTTGCTTACAAGGGGAACTTCCGACGTCTGGATCACGGATTTTCTTTAGACACTTTTAGTAGTACATTAGGAATATAGCCGTATATAGGAAGTACTAAGGCGTACTATTTCGGCATTTTAGAGAAAATTGCTATTTTCTCTCTTCGAAATTTTCCGTGCCGAATATGTACATTTGCGTTGCGTCAACGTGTATAAGATGGCGGTGGTCGAGTGGTTAAGTCCAAGCTTAACTATATAAATAACTATAAATAGTACGCATTACTATTTGCACATTATGTCGTCCTAGTGGACTACTAAAAGTGTACAAAGTTTGAAGAAATTCCATGATCCAGACGTCTGAAGTTCCCCTTGTTAGTGGGGTTGGAGCAATTATTGCTGGATGACATTGCTTTGATGCTACGATACAAATAGGCAACTTCAGATTTTCATTGTATTATTTCATGCTAGTTCATACGTTCATACTAGTTTTTCTCGAAATGTCTTGTGTGAAAATTTTCTTTTTTACAGGGTCATTCAAATACTACATATGTTGAAGAAATTAATAATTTAAAGGAGAAATTGAAAGTCTCAACAGAAAGTAAAGAAGAAGTTTCGAAATTACGTAGACAACTTATGGATGCCCAAATGAGTTTAACACAAATGAAAGAAAGTAAAAAAGCCATTGAAACTGAAGCACAAGCTAACAGAAATAAAATTAACGAATTGGAAGCAAAAATTAAGGAATTTAACAGAAACAATGATAGAAATGTTGCCTTGGAGAATCAAGTATTTAAAATTCTGTAATCCACATTGACAATATATAGTTATTATTATTTTTAGTTGGAATTATACAGAGCTGATTTTGAAGCAGAAAGGAGCAGTAAAGAGAAGTTATTACAAGAAAAGAATGAAATTGTGGAAGATTTGAGGGTTCTTCAGAATCGCAATGAGCAATTAATAAATGAAGTTGATACTTTAAGAAGCAAATGTACATTTGTTGAAGTTGCTTCTGCTGCAGCCTCCTCTGTAGCTCAAGCATCAGCTGTAAGTTAATGCATTTTTTAACAGAATTTAATTTTATTTGAATTATTTTCAGCCACCATCACCCCCACCAACCACATATAGCTGTCCTCTTTGTTTAGAAAAATTCAGATCTTATAAAATGGTTGAAGAACATGTCCAATTATGCATAAACAATTCAATATAATTATATTTTATGTTTGATGGGGATGTTGTTGAGCTTTAATATTTTTGTATGTATTGACTATTTATCAATATTATTTTTAGTATTCTTGTCCAAAATGTTTTTTTACGTTTACTAAGTACAGGGCATTAGAAAATCATGTGTATAAATGCATTGAACTGGATGTATTGCCCTAGTATCCTTTTTCGGTCACTTTAATCCTAGTTTTTATAATACATACTAGTAAGAGTAAAACTTATTGAATATATGTTGCTAAAAGTTGGATATATATGTTATAATTGATGTAAAATAAAAATATATTTTTATTCAAAATAGACTAAATAAAGAACAGAATCTTTGTTCTATTTGTTCAATAAATAGTGTTGTATTTTCACGATATTGTTGTTTTCAATTATTTTTTCCACAGTACGAATATTCATTAAAACATAATGTATATGTCGCAGGGAAATGACAAAAAAAAGATTTGATCAAATCCGAGAGGGAGATGATCAATTCACGAAAGATGTTAAAATAAATATTATGTGGGTGATTTCCCCAAAGAAAGTAAGTGATTTGATCAAATCCCTAAACTATTTTATTGAAAAGGTGAAATAATAATAATTCGATATTAAAAAGCATTTATTTAATAAACCTTGCATTATGAAATGTTGAGTAGGTAATACAACAATAGTCATTCAAACAAAATATTTATTCAAAACTAATACAATAAAAGAAATAGGAAAAAATGTAACAAAAAGGATTTATATTATTAAAGATATATATGTATATATATATATATATATATTTATATATATATATATATATATTTCGAGGATGGAAACATGTGTTCATTTATTTTCTCGGGGATTCTGCGTTGAATGTTGAACGTTGGTTCTGAAAGGAACCGGATTCGCTTAAAAAGAACCGTCTTACGCTTAAAGCCGTACGTACGCATATCTCTTGAAAATGGCGAATGTTTGTTCGCCGAAACGTCGAGAATCCGGTTGTTTTCAGAACCAACCCTCCACATCAACGCGGAATCCCCGAGAAAACTATGCATTATGAAATGTTGAGTAGGTAGTACAACAATATAGATATATATATATATTGATATATATAGATAATATAGATATATATATATATATATATATATATATATATATATATATATATATATATATATATATAAATATATATATGAATAATGATGATCACTTTAATACGGAGAATTTCAGAATTTATAAAGGCAAACCTGCCATAAAAGTTAGAGGCAAACTATCACTCCTGGGAACCGGTTTCGCCATACACAATTCCGTACTCGACTCAGTCATTGATTTCTCTTCTCCCAACGAAAGAGTATCTCTGCTCTCAATAAAGTCAGCCAATATAGCTTATACAATGATAAACGTCCATGCTCCCATAAATCAACTCAACAAATCCGACCCTGAAACTATGGACAATTTCTGGGAAACTCTCGAAGAAACAACCAATAAAATACCAAAGCACCATGTGAAGATCTTATTGGGTGATTTTAATGCCCAGTTAGGTAGGGAAAGAAAATTTAGTAATACCACAGGTCCCTATACTAAGCACGAACGTACCAATAGGAATGGTGAAAGACTAATTGACTTCTGCAGAAACTTTGGACTTATGAGCACACAATTCCAGAAACCTCCACACAAGTTAACCACTTGGAAATCACCCAATCTTAGACAGAGTGAATACCAAATTGACCATATCGCTATTTCCAAGAAAAATTGAAAAGGAATTTTAAACGTCAGAGCTCGCAAAGGCGTCTCTGAATCAGACCATCATCTTCTTCAAACAAAGACGAAATTCCAACCCCATAGAAAGAAAAAAGGCCCACCCAAAAATATCAAACCAGATCCAGAATACCTAAAACTCCACAAAGAAGAAATCATAGTGAAAATTAATCAAGAAACATCAACAAACTGGCAGAAAATAACAAAGAAAATTCAGGAAGTCATGAAACTAGGACAACCTCCTCGCACAAGGAAACATCGCTGGTGGAATGCAATTTGCGATCGGGCAGTTGACAACCGAATGATTGCGTGGAAAAAAGTTTAACAGTCACAAAACTGAGGAAAACTGGGAGAACTTTCTTACAACTCAAAAACATGCTTCCAAAACAATTAGGAAAGAAAAACGAGGATATGACAACAACAAACTTAATGAAATTCAACAGGACTTCAAACAAAATAATACTAGAAACTTTTACAATACATTTAAAGAAAACTTAAAGGGGTATCAGGCGCCCAGCTTGTGCTTCAAAAAACCCGATGGCACGTTGGAAACTAATGCGAAAGAAAACTGTAAATTATTAGCCCAATACTTCGACTCCCTTCTTAACTGCGAATCACACCAAGAAAAACTTGCGTTCACCCCTCCGGTTTCCACAAACCCGGACCCCTGACCTAAAGTAATTCAGATCATCCAAAAACTCAAAAATAACAAAGCACCAGGAGAAGATGGGATCATTGCAGAATTCTGGAAACTAAACGATCCTACACTTACGCAGAAATTTCGTAACGTAATTTCAGACATACGGATGATGGAGCGAATACCAGGAGACTGTAAATGTGCTCTAATTCATCCGTTACACAAAAAGGGTGACAAAACAGCCATCAATAACTATAGAGGAATCTCCCTGCTCCCGATTGCTTATAAAATCCTCTCCAAGGCACTTTTAAACAGGCTAGAACCCCAGATGGATCCACTAATTGGTGAATACCAAGCTGGTTTCAGAAAAGGTCGATCATGTGCTGAACAGGTGTGGAGCTTAAAAACAATATTACAAATGAGAAAATGTAGAAATACAGTAATTACATTCGTCGACGAAAAGCGTATGATTCCATAGACCGTGTAACACTTTTTATAATCATGGGAGAATTCGGGATAGACAGAAAGACCCGAAAAATCATTAAACAGACGCTTACAGGAACTATGTCCAAAGTTAAATTCATGGGTGAAATATCGAGCCCTTTGCCATTAAAACTGGAGTTCGACATGGGGATGGATTATCCCCAATGCTCTTTAATATTGTTCTAGAAAAGATCATTAGGGAATGGGAACCTCATGTGAAAGGCATTCGAATTGGTATAAAAAAAGAGAACCGCCTTACAGTCAAGTGCCTCGCTTTTGCGGACGATATTGCTATTATTACTGACACCAGACATAAAGCCATACACGCTGTGGAAAAATTATATGAAATTGCGCAAAGAACCGGACTACAAATTTCTTATGAAAAAAAAACACTATATGGAAAGACGACCAGCAAATAACTTAGCTTTAATCACACAATACGGTAAGATAACACAAGTCCCCCATTTTAAATACCTTGGTGAAATCATACAGTCATCGGGACTAAACCGAATCGCCAATGAACAAAGAATCACCAAACTACAGAAGGCCTACAAGCTAACGTGGGCTCACTACAACAAGAAGTGCATCTCGTTAAATGCAAAATTAAGGCACTATACAACGCTGATTCTTCCGGAAGCAACTTACGCAGCCGAAACAATGGTTATCGACGGTCATTCCAAAATTAAGGATATAGAAAAACTGGAAAGAAAAATTCTCAGAAAGATTTACGGGGCAGTTAATGTTAACGGTATTTGGATGAAGAGACCTCAAAACGAACTCCACCAAAAGATCCACACGATAAGGGACGTATTCAGAAAACGCCGAGCACAGTTTTATACACACATTTACAGGATGGAAAACTCCAGAACGGCAAAGAAATTGCTCAACGTCATAGCACAGAGTAAATGTGGCACTGAGTGGTTGACCGAGGTTCAGAGGGACTTACAAAAGGTCAACATACAAAATATCGAGGACCGCACTGAGTGATTTGATAAAATAAAAAATGTTAAGTTTGAGGATAGACATCACGACAGCCTGGAAGAAAATGGACACCTGAGCGAAAGAAGTAGCATTCTGAGAGGATGAAGAGATTTTGGGAAGAGAAGCGTGAAAACGCCAGAAGATGAAATCATGTACAATCAAGTTCAATCGCTCTCCTAAAGGGGAACAATCGATTAAATATATATATATATATATATATATATATATATATATATATATATATATATATATATATATTGTATTTGAGGTTTTCCCGCAGAAACATGTGTTTTTTTTCTCGGGGATTCCGCGTTGATGTTGAAGGTTGGTTCTGAAAAGAACCGGATTCTCGACGTTTCGGAGAACTAAGATTCGCCATTTTCAAGAGATATATGCGCCCGTGCGAGTTAACCGTTAGACGCATACAGAGAGCCCGTTCGTCATGTGTCCTTTGTTGCTCGACGGTCTTGAGCCTTCTGCTCAGCTGTTCCGTCGTCTTGTTGTTTGTTCCTTTGTTTTTTTTTTCGTGGGCGCTTTCATGCGACTATTTATAGCTCTTTCGCTTGGGGCCATGCGCGTTGTGTGCGGTGCTTCGGTTCCGTTGTTTGTTTGTCGTATATGTGTCTTGAGTGTCTGGGATTGCATTTTGAGGGTGGATATGATCGGTCGCCATGCTGGGGGGAGTCTCAAGGAGGCGTCTCTCGTGTTCATGCAGTAGTCTCGTTTTTCTATCTCTATGGCTTCTCTGTATACTCTTGACATTTCATGGCTAATCTGTGCACGAGTCCTTGAATTTCTAAATCACCTCCGGTGTTGGTGTGTTGGACAAGAGCGGATGAAACTTTGTCTTTGTGTCTGACTGAAACTACATGTTCTTGAATCCTAGCCGATATTTTTCTATTGGTACGTCCAATGTAGGTTCGTTCACATGTTCCGCAAGGTATTTCGTAAATTTCATGGGATTCTAACGGGATGGTTTCTTTAACGCTGCGTAGCATGGAGGATATTTTCTGGTTAGGTTTGAAAATGGTTCCAAAACAATTTGGAAAGAAAAACGAGGATATGACAACAACAAACTTAATGAAATCCAACAGGACTTCAATGTTGTGTCTTTTTAGGATTCTGGCGATTTTGTCAGTTGATCCATGCACATATGGTAGGTATGCTGTGCTAACGGGTTTCTGGCGTTTTTCAGTTCTTTGGTTACTGTTCTCTGTACGACGGAAAGCTCTGGATATTAAGCTGTTTGGATATCCATTTGAAGAAAGAGCTTCTCGTTCTTCAATTCTTTTGGTGAGTTAAGCTGGTCGGCTAGTCTTTTGGATCGGGTGGTAAGAGTGTTGACTACAGATGCTAGTTGTTTGGGGTGATGGTGCGAAGAAGCGTTCAGATATCTGTCTGTATGCGTTGGTTTCCGGTACACAGTGTGACTTAAGGTGCCGTGTGGTTTCTTCTGTACTAAAACATCCAAGAAAGGAAGTCTTTGAAAAGAAAAGCATCAACGACTTCCTTTCTTGGATGTTTTAGTACAGAAGAAACCAGACGGCACCTTAAGTCACACTTTGTACCGGAAACCAACGCATACAGACAGATATCTGAACGCTTCTTCGCACCAGGTGGAGCGTTTTTGTCTTTTCTAAGTGTCTGCTTGAGGTTCCAAAGAAATTTTAGAGTTAGTCTTAGCAAAGCTCTCTTCGATTTGGGTTTAGTTGGTTTTGTGTGAAGGTTTAAGTGGGGTACGTTCTTCATTACCAGCTGACCCACTTTTCCTTTGAGGATTCTGTAGCCTTGGGGCTCGAAGATTTCGAGAGAGACGAAGCGTTCGTCCGTAAATCTGGTTTCCTGTAGTGCTGTCAGTATTATGTTGTGTCGTGTTAGTGAATCAGTCAAATATTTCGGTTTCCCCCTTTTAGCAATGAGTTGGCATTAAATGTTGTGAAGAAGCTTTGCCGTCTTGGTCTGAGTTTACGTCCAGTGATTTCAGGATGCCCCGATTCATCCTTAAAGCATGTTGGTGCGGACTCCCCAGAATCCGAAGGTTTGCTAACATCACCATAGGTGACGGTGGATTGGTTACCACCTGGGGTAGTGCATTTAGTGAAATTTTCTTTCATGCACAGTTGAAGAATATTCTTCGTGGGACAGTGGCGAGCCACCGTCCACGTATGTACCATCCATATGTAAACTTATATTATACATTTGCTTTTTAAACTTACATTCCTCCGTTAAAATTAGGCGAGCGTCGTAAATGTAACATGCAAATATATGCGTTCGTTAATAACTTATGACTGCAGACGCAGACTACACTGCTTTGTTCATCCGCGCATGGCCAATAAATCTCACACGCGAATCCACGTTCGAATAAAAATCAGGTGTCGAGACGTTTTTCTCGGGCGCCGCGCCGCGGTGAGTAGGAAATAATAATAAAGTTATGGAAAGGGCTTTATATTTTGCGTACCACCTGGTGTTCTTTAATGTACCACTAGTGGTACATGTACCACAGTTTGAGATCCGCTGATATAGAGCATAGAAATATCAGCTGATTGTGTTATGAAATTGTTTACTAACAATAGGTATGCACGCAACCAAATTTACATATAAATTCAAATATTTCTATTTTCTTAAAAAGTCCCCATACCTAGTAACGTAGAAATTTAAAAATAATAAGGATTTGAATATAGGAATTAACTATTTTCTATTGTTTCAGTTTTTTAACTGTTTTGTTGAAGTTATTATAAAATTTGTATATATGCAACTTAATGTTCTCGTTTTATTGCTAAATTTAGTCTCGAAGGGGGGGCAAGGGACACGCACAGTTAACGGTTAGAAAACTAAAAACTTGCCCGCTCAATGTAAGAATTTGCTAAGTGTAAACTCTGGTGTAAACTAAACACGTTTCATTTTAATTTTGCTCAAAGGTCTATAATAATCACCTAAATTCAATTTTGTTAAAATGTTTATCAAAAGATCCACCAACAGAAAATGAATAGTGTAGAAGAGGAATATTTGGGTTTCAAGAAAAAGTCTTCAATAAGAAGCAGAATAATAAATAAAGTTCTACAGAGAATTGAAAGGGAATTAAATATATTTACTAGCACACCTAACAAAGGTAAAAGTATTATGGATATTTCTTTCCCAAATTGTTACGAAGAGGTTTCGAAAACATATTTGCAAGCCGATACTGATAGCGGATATATGTCGCACAATCAAGAATCTAATTCTGATCATCAATCCATGAAAGTTTCCAATGTACTTGTCAATGATAATCGATTTATTAGTGAAGATGCTCTGTTAGAAAAACCTCAGAGCAACAAAGAGATCCAACAGACTGACACTGTTTATGAAGAATTTTCAAATGTTTACTACTTGAATCACATTGTTGATACTTCAGTAAGCACTACTAAGACTAATTATAGTGGTCTAGCAGACACAGACACTTCTTTTCAATCAGAAACTTCGCCTGTTCTTGGAATCCAGAAACTTATCATGGTCGAAGATACTAAATTGAAACCATTATTTTATAATGGATACCAAGGAGAAGAAACAAAAATAGCTGGTGATAATCAGAATAATATTCAAAGTGATGTATTATATTTTAATGAAATATCTGAAGTGAATACTAATTTGCATAAAAATGAGGTAAATGTTGGAGATGGTTTGTATTTCAATGTTCTACAAACTGAGAACATTTGCACAAATGAATATTCTGATGCAATTAAAAATATTGATTTAGATAACAAGCAATCACATTTATATTTCAATGGAACTCTTCATGAGACTCAAAATATAGAAATGATTGGTGGTAATGAAATTCAAATTCTGCAAGCGAATCAATCAGATTTAAATTTTAATGGGATTCTTCAAGAAAACAAAGCCTTTGGATTTTCAAATCAAACTTTGCCAAACTTTCACACCATTAATAATCAGCAAACAACCAGCAGCTCTAATCAACAAACGGAATATCTCATTAATTTAAATCATCAAATATCTGATATACCGACAAAACGTAATAAACAAATTTCAACCAAAGAAAAATATAAAAATTCATTTCAAACTAATTCTACTCCACCATTTGCAGACGAAAACAATCTAAACATTTTAAATACTGAAAATCCGATTTCGAAGATAATATATTCTCAAAAGAAACGTAAACGTTCTACATCTAGTACTCCTCAAAAACGGATTAAAGCACCATGTATTGCAGAAGGAAGCCCAGATTTGTTTTCTGATGAAGATATTCCAATCGCTAAAGTGCCGATTGTGGTGAAAACTGAAATATTTCTTCCACAACAAAACTATATAGATTGCAATGACCATAAATTACTAAAAAAAATACATAAAACATTAAGTGGAGTTCTACCACCACCCAGTTTTACTACTACACATTTAACAGTGGATGAAATGATAGAGAAGATTAGAGAAAATAGTAAATATTTTTGGGATAGAGATGGATTCCATGGAAGTAAATCTGCAACATTGCTGATAAATACGGATTTGCAGAGTAGTTTGGATACAAATTGGCCTCAAATATTAAAAAAACGATATCATGGTATTCAGTAAGTTAATAATTTCAATTATTTAATAATATATTAATATAAATGTTAGGGGTAAACAGTACAGTGATCAGTCCTTTTAGAAATTTAACAAAGAAAATAATAAATTGACATGCTTGTACAAAATGAATTTATGTATTATTATATTGCTAGCAATAGTAAAAAACGAAACTTTTCGATTTAAATAATAATTTGAATCAGAAATTAAAAATTTTATAGAAAATAAGAAGGTAAATGTTTGATTCATCCAAAACAAATTTATCCAAAACATATTATCAGGTTGTTCAGTGGATTTACAGTAATTGGTGCTTTATAATGAATAAAAATAATTACAAAAATATTTAGTAAAGTCTTTTATAAAGTCCTACAATATGGCTGTCTAGTCTGGTCTGTGTAGTCTTGTCTGCCTAGTATTGTATATCTAGTCTTGTCTGTCTAGCCTTGCCTGTCTAGTCTTGTCAGTACAATCTTGTCTGTCTAGTATTGTCTATCTAGTCTTGTCTTTTTTTTTATGGGGACGTTGCAAGCACCTTTCGGTTAACTTGAGCAAGTGGACCCCCTGGAAAGCCCGCACATCCCAGAACCATTCTTCGCATTACTTCAGGATGGTGACATATCACATTCTGCGTTTCGACTGGTTAGAACTATGGGTAACCTTACATCCCCCATCCACGCAATGTGATTAGGGGTTCAGGTGTTCTGTATGTTCTATGCATCTCCCTTCGTTCTGTTTTTCTTTCTGTCTGACTTGCTCGTGTCTTTCCTTTTTGGCTAGGATGTTTATAATCATGGTTTCTGTGGCAAGCCAGTCTTCTTCAGACCTGAGCATTACGTCAGTCATTGTAGTTGTTTGAAGTCTTTCATTTGTTTTGGTTGTCCATACATGTCTCTCTGTCGTCCATCACTCGCAAACGAACACTGTGTGTAGAGCACTCTCTGTAAGGCCGCAGTAATCACAGCGATTGTCTGGGGCCCTGCCGATTTTATGCAAGTACTCTTTGAATCACCCATGCCCAGCTAGCGCCTGAGTGAGATGATAACCCACTTCTCTGTGCTTTCGTGTCACCCATGGTAACAGATCTGGGATTAGCTCTCTGGTCCACTGGCCTTTGTTAGAAGCACTCCAGTGTCTTTGCCACTTTTCGAACATCTGGCACTTGGCTTTCTTTTACTGTTCCATCATATTTCTACCGTCCCTGTTTTTTATCGTTATACAGGTAGGTCCACAGGTAGGCGATATGCCCGCGATCACGAGAACGGCGTCTCGCGACACCCTCCTGTACGCTCTGCACACCCGTAGAGCCATTTTTCTTTGTACCGTGGCAAGTTTCTGTCTTATGCTTGCCTTCTTCATTGCCTTCTCCCACACAGGAGCCCCATACAACATTGTTGAACATATATAACATTGTTGCGACCGAGCTTCTCATGCTGCTTCTTGGACCCCAGGGTTTGGCATTATTCTACCCAGTGCTACTATCGTATTTAGCGTCTTCGCCGCGGCTAGTGTGACATGTTTATTAAATGATATTTTTTGTCAATGGTAACTCCTAGGTATTTAATCGAGTCTTTATGTGTCTTCCACCAGTAAACAGCACCGCTTCGGTCTTTTCTGGCGCCAGCTTCAGCTGTTTTTCTTGTACCCACCAGTTCTATGTGTTTGTTGGCTCTTAAAATCAATCCCTTTCGCTTGTGCCCGTTACAACAAGAGCCGACGGCAAAGCCGACCATCTTTACTCTCTCCGGCAATTCCCACCTGAGAACCCCGTCATATAGGATATTCCACAGAGTAGGTCCTAAAATGGAGCCCTGTGGAACACCACTAGTTCACTTACCTCTCGTTCCGGTCTAGTCTTGTCTGTCTAGTTTTGTCTGTCTAGTCTTGTCTGACTAATCTTGTCTGTCTAGTCTTCTCTGACTAGACTTGTCTGTCTAGTCTTGTCTGTCAAGTCTTCTCTGTCTAGTCTTGTCTGTCTAGTCTTGTCTGTCAAGTCTTGTCTGTCTAGTCTTGTCTGTCTAGTCTTATCTGTCTAGTCTTGTCTGTCTTGTCTTTTTTTTTCGGAGGAGGGTGAATGCATTGTTGCACACTGGATATTCAAACCTGTGTAGTGTGGGGCTCTCTGATCGAGTTCTTTATGACCATACCCACTAAAACCCCTCCCTGTCTCTTCACTACACTCCACCTGGAACTGCGTGAGTATTACTTCAGGTAGGTGGTGGTGTTTGTTGCAATTATTTCCTTATCCTTCTTTTTGTTATCCTTTACTCGTTTCGTCTTCTGTCGTATTAGCTATGTAGTCGTGGAATTAACTATTTGTCGGTCTTTTCGTCACATATCTAGTCGTCCGTGTTAGCTTCCTTGTGTATCGTGCGATATTATGATCGCTTTCCATTCTCTCCATTTGTTCTTCTCCCATCATGATTTCGGTTATGTAAGCTTGTACTGCATCCCAGTTATGCTCACTTTCTAACATAACTTCCATGATGTTCTGTTCTTCTAGTTTTGTACCACGTAGTGTCTCCCCGAGTCGAGTTCTTTCGTTCTCTGATTCTGTACACATGGAGATAGTGTGTTGTGCATCGTCTGGATTATGACCGCCGTAAAAACACTCCGCAGTGTCTCTTTTTTTAAACCGTTCGAGGTATGCGTTAAAGCACCCATGGCCAGTGAGCGCCTGTGTTAGATGGTAACTCGTATGTCCGTGTCACCTTTCGTACCATGCTGTTACGTTAGGGATAAGGCTGTGTGTCCATCGTCCACTAGTGTCGCTATCACATCTTGTCTGCCATCGGTCCAGAATTCTCTTACGCGCTCTCTCCTTGGCGGCCGCCCTCTCATGTTTTACTTCGTTTTTCGCTCTGTATTGTTGCAGCTCTTCGTAGACTTGTTGTTTCTTGCGAATTAAGTCTATTGGAGGCGTGCTTGCAAGTACCAGCGCCGCGGCCTCAGAAACCGTTCTGTGGCAGAAATTACTCTTAGGGCACTTCTTCTCTGTACTCCTGTAAGTTGTTTTCTCGCTCCTATCTTTTTCGTTACGTCGGCCCATATTTCCGCCGCGTAGAGAATTTTTGAGTGCCGCGTAGAGAACATTGTTGAGAAGTTTCCGTTTCAATTCCTTCGGCCCTCCAATGTTCGGCATCAACCGTACCAGAGCTGTCACTGTAGATGCTGCCTTTTTCGCTGTTTTGGCTATATGGTCTGTGTTCCGCAGAATGCCATCGAGTTAGATGCAAAGGTACCTCAATGATTTCGATAAAGAAATATTCTACCCTTTCAGAGCAAGTTTCGGTGGTGCGAATAGCCTCTTGTCCGTGATAAGCATCGCTTCTGTTTTATGAACTGCTATTGTTAGACACTGCTCTTTTAATCAATTATTTGTCCGCCGGAGGGTTTCGTTAGTTGTTAGTTCCAGTGTGCTTATTTCCTTTGCAGCCACCACCACTGCGGCGTCATCTGCGAACCCAACTATTCTCGCTGTTCTAGGCAAGTCTAGGTTTACCAAGCCATCGTACATAACGTTCCACAGGAATGGTGCCAGGACCGATCCTTGTGGGGTGACCGCCGTTACCTCATACTCAACTTCTCCTTCGTCCATGTGGTATATCAACCGTCGGTCGCTCAAGTAGCTGCTTATCATCTCTCTCAAGTATTCTGATGTCTGTCTTAATACTAATGCCTTCACTAATGCACAGTAACCTTTCGATTGCCGTGTTCCAGTTTTGACCTTTTCAGCTGCCTTTATTACTTCAGCAATAGCGTCTACGGTTGATCGACCTTTTCGAAAACCATACTGCCATTGGGACAGTCCTCCGTTGTTTTCGATGTATGTCTCGAGTCTCCTAAGTAATAGTCTTGCAAGAAGTTTCCCTAAATTGTCCAAGAGGCATATCGTTCGGTATGATGATGGTTCTTCTAATGGTTTGTTCCCTTTTCTCAGGACGAGTTTTTGTCTTTTCCATTGCGTAGCGAAAATTCCCTTTTAAAGGGATGACTAAGCACTTAGTCATCGTTACACGCATTGTAAATTTCTAGCAACAGCTCTGGCTACATTTCCACCACTTCTGCGATGATCTCATTTGGGATATTGTCTCGACCAGGTGCTTTCCCTGACAGTAATTGTTTCCTAGCCTCAAAGATCTCCTCTACGCTAAAAGGTGTCGCAAGAGTCTCAGTGGCTTTCCATATTTCTGCAGGTCTTCGTTCCTGAACGGGAAATAGCGTGATAACTATATCTCTCATCCGTTGTGGGCACGTTATCCCATGTACCAGCTGTCTAGCCATTAGTTTTTTCGTAGCAATTCGATATGGGAGGCCCCATGGGTCTTCATTTATGGATCGACAGTTCGACAGAGAGTTGGAGCCATCATTTTTGCTTGCTACTTTTGTAGCAAGTCTTGTCTGTCTAGTCTTGTCTGTCTAGTCTTGTCTGTCTAGTCTTGTCTGTCTAGTCTTGTCTGTCTAGTCTTGTCTGTCTAGTCTTGTCTGTCTAGTCTTGTCTGTCTAGTCTTGTCTGTCTAGTCTTGTCTGTCTAGTCTTGTCTGTCTAGTCTTGTCTGTCTAGTCTTGTCTGTCTAGTCTTGTCTGTCTAGTCTTGTCTGTCTAGTCTTGTCTGTCTAGTCTTGTCTGTCTAGTCTTGTCTGTCTAGTCTTGTCTGTCTAGTCTTGTCTGTCTAGTCTTGTCTGTCTAGTCTTGTCTGTCTAGTCTTGTCTGTCTAGTCTTGTCTGTCTAGTCTTGTCTGTCTAGTCTTGTCTGTCTAGTCTTGTCTGTCTAGTCTTGTCTGTCTAGTCTTGTCTGTCTAGTCTTGTCTGTCTAGTCTTGTCTGTCTAGTCTTGTCTGTCTAGTCTTGTCTGTCTAGTCTTGTCTGTCTAGTCTTGTCTGTCTAGTCTTGTCTGTCTAGTCTTGTCTGTCTAGTCTTGTCTGTCTAGTCTTGTCTGTCTAGTCTTGTCTGTCTAGTCTTGTCTGTCTAGTCTTGTCTGTCTAGTCTTGTCTGTCTAGTCTGTCTAGTCTTGTCTGTCTAGTCTTGTCTGTCTAGTCTTGTCTGTCTAGTCTTGTCTGTCTAGTCTTGTCTGTCTAGTCTTGTCTGTCTAGTCTTGTCTGTCTAGTCTTGTCTGTCTAGTCTTGTCTGTCTAGTCTTGTCTGTCTAGTCTTGTCTGTCTAGTCTTGTCTGTCTAGTCTTGTCTGTCTAGTCTTGTCTGTCTAGTCTTGTCTGTCTAGTCTTGTCTGTCTAGTCTTGTCTGTCTAGTCTTGTCTGTCTAGTCTTGTCTGTCTAGTCTTGTCTGTCTAGTCTTGTCTGTCTAGTCTTGTCTGTCTAGTCTTGTCTGTCTAGTCTTGTCTGTCTAGTCTTGTCTGTCTAGTCTTGTCTGTCTAGTCTTGTCTGTCTAGTCTTGTCTGTCTAGTCTTGTCTGTCTAGTCTTGTCTGTCTAGTCTTGTCTGTCTAGTCTTGTCTGTCTAGTCTTGTCTGTCTAGTCTTGTCTGTCTAGTCTTGTCTGTCTAGTCTTGTCTGTCTAGTCTTGTCTGTCTAGTCTTGTCTGTCTAGTCTTGTCTGTCTAGTCTTGTCTGTCTAGTCTTGTCTGTCTAGTCTTGTCTGTCTAGTCTTGTCTGTCTAGTCTTGTCTGTCTAGTCTTGTCTGTCTAGTCTTGTCTGTCTAGTCTTGTCTGTCTAGTCTTGTCTGTCTAGTCTTGTCTGTCTAGTCTTGTCTGTCTAGTCTTGTCTGTCTAGTCTTGTCTGTCTAGTCTTGTCTGTCTAGTCTTGTCTGTCTAGTCTTGTCTGTCTAGTCTTGTCTGTCTAGTCTTGTCTGTCTAGTCTTGTCTGTCTAGTCTTGTCTGTCTAGTCTTGTCTGTCTAGTCTTGTCTGTCTAGTCTTGTCTGTCTAGTCTTGTCTGTCTAGTCTTGTCTGTCTAGTCTTGTCTGTCTAGTCTTGTCTGTCTAGTCTTGTCTGTCTAGTCTTGTCTGTCTAGTCTTGTCTGTCTAGTCTTGTCTGTCTAGTCTTGTCTGTCTAGTCTTGTCTGTCTAGTCTTGTCTGTCTAGTCTTGTCTGTCTAGTCTTGTCTGTCTAGTCTTGTCTGTCTAGTCTTGTCTGTCTAGTCTTGTCTGTCTAGTCTTGTCTGTCTAGTCTTGTCTGTCTAGTCTTGTCTGTCTAGTCTTGTCTGTCTAGTCTTGTCTGTCTAGTCTTGTCTGTCTAGTCTTGTCTGTCTAGTCTTGTCTGTCTAGTCTTGTCTGTCTAGTCTTGTCTGTCTAGTCTTGTCTGTCTAGTCTTGTCTGTCTAGTCTTGTCTGTCTAGTCTTGTCTGTCTAGTCTTGTCTGTCTAGTCTTGTCTGTCTAGTCTTGTCTGTCTAGTCTTGTCTGTCTAGTCTTGTCTGTCTAGTCTTGTCTGTCTAGTCTTGTCTGTCTAGTCTTGTCTGTCTAGTCTTGTCTGTCTAGTCTTGTCTGTCTAGTCTTGTCTGTCTAGTCTTGTCTGTCTAGTCTTGTCTGTCTAGTCTTGTCTGTCTAGTCTTGTCTGTCTAGTCTTGTCTGTCTAGTCTTGTCTGTCTAGTCTTGTCTGTCTAGTCTTGTCTGTCTAGTCTTGTCTGTCTAGTCTTGTCTGTCTAGTCTTGTCTGTCTAGTCTTGTCTGTCTAGTCTTGTCTGTCTAGTCTTGTCTGTCTAGTCTTGTCTGTCTAGTCTTGTCTGTCTAGTCTTGTCTGTCTAGTCTTGTCTGTCTAGTCTTGTCTGTCTAGTCTTGTCTGTCTAGTCTTGTCTGTCTAGTCTTGTCTGTCTAGTCTTGTCTGTCTAGTCTTGTCTGTCTAGTCTTGTCTGTCTAGTCTTGTCTGTCTAGTCTTGTCTGTCTAGTCTTGTCTGTCTAGTCTTGTCTGTCTAGTCTTGTCTGTCTAGTCTTGTCTGTCTAGTCTTGTCTGTCTAGTCTTGTCTGTCTAGTCTTGTCTGTCTAGTCTTGTCTGTCTAGTCTTGTCTGTCTAGTCTTGTCTGTCTAGTCTTGTCTGTCTAGTCTTGTCTGTCTAGTCTTGTCTGTCTAGTCTTGTCTGTCTAGTCTTGTCTGTCTAGTCTTGTCTGTCTAGTCTTGTCTGTCTAGTCTTGTCTGTCTAGTCTTGTCTGTCTAGTCTTGTCTGTCTAGTCTTGTCTGTCTAGTCTTGTCTGTCTAGTCTTGTCTGTCTAGTCTTGTCTGTCTAGTCTTGTCTGTCTAGTCTTGTCTGTCTAGTCTTGTCTGTCTAGTCTTGTCTGTCTAGTCTTGTCTGTCTAGTCTTGTCTGTCTAGTCTTGTCTGTCTAGTCTTGTCTGTCTAGTCTTGTCTGTCTAGTCTTGTCTGTCTAGTCTTGTCTGTCTAGTCTTGTCTGTCTAGTCTTGTCTGTCTAGTCTTGTCTGTCTAGTCTTGTCTGTCTAGTCTTGTCTGTCTAGTCTTGTCTGTCTAGTCTTGTCTGTCTAGTCTTGTCTGTCTAGTCTTGTCTGTCTAGTCTTGTCTGTCTAGTCTTGTCTGTCTAGTCTTGTCTGTCTAGTCTTGTCTGTCTAGTCTTGTCTGTCTAGTCTTGTCTGTCTAGTCTTGTCTGTCTAGTCTTGTCTGTCTAGTCTTGTCTGTCTAGTCTTGTCTGTCTAGTCTTGTCTGTCTAGTCTTGTCTGTCTAGTCTTGTCTGTCTAGTCTTGTCTGTCTAGTCTTGTCTGTCTAGTCTTGTCTGTCTAGTCTTGTCTGTCTAGTCTTGTCTGTCTAGTCTTGTCTGTCTAGTCTTGTCTGTCTAGTCTTGTCTGTCTAGTCTTGTCTGTCTAGTCTTGTCTGTCTAGTCTTGTCTGTCTAGTCTTGTCTGTCTAGTCTTGTCTGTCTAGTCTTGTCTGTCTAGTCTTGTCTGTCTAGTCTTGTCTGTCTAGTCTTGTCTGTCTAGTCTTGTCTGTCTAGTCTTGTCTGTCTAGTCTTGTCTGTCTAGTCTTGTCTGTCTAGTCTTGTCTGTCTAGTCTTGTCTGTCTAGTCTTGTCTGTCTAGTCTTGTCTGTCTAGTCTTGTCTGTCTAGTCTTGTCTGTCTAGTCTTGTCTGTCTAGTCTGTCTAGTCTTGTCTGTCTAGTCTTGTCTGTCTAGTCTTGTCTGTCTAGTCTTGTCTGTCTAGTCTTGTCTGTCTAGTCTTGTCTGTCTAGTCTTGTCTGTCTATCCTCCTCGGTGGTGTAGTTGACATACCCGCCTTTCAATGCGGGAGACCCGGGTTCGAATCCTGGTCGGGGAGACAACAACTAGGGTGGTTTTGTCTGTCTAGTCTTGTCTGTCTAGTCTTGTCTGTCTAGTCTTGTCTGTCTAGTCTTGTCTGTCTAGTCTTGTCTGTCTAGTCTTGTCTGTCTAGTCTTGTCTGTCTAGTCTTGTCTGTCTAGTCTTGTCTGTCTAGTCTTGTCTGTCTAGTCTTGTCTGTCTAGTCTTGTCTGTCTAGTCTTGTCTGTCTAGTCTTGTCTGTCTAGTCTTGTCTGTCTAGTCTTGTCTGTCTAGTCTTGTCTGTCTAGTCTTGTCTGTCTAGTCTTGTCTGTCTAGTCTTGTCTGTCTAGTCTTGTCTGGTCTGTCTAGTCTTGTCTGTCTAGTCTTGTCTGTCTAGTCTTGTCTGTCTAGTCTTGTCTGTCTAGTCTTGTCTGTCTAGTCTTGTCTGTCTAGTCTTGTCTGTCTAGTCTTGTCTGTCTAGTCTTGTCTGTCTAGTCTTGTCTGTCTAGTCTTGTCTGTCTAGTCTTGTCTGTCTAGTCTTGTCTGTCTAGTCTTGTCTGTCTAGTCTTGTCTGTCTAGTCTTGTCTGTCTAGTCTTGTCTGTCTAGTCTTGTCTGTCTAGTCTTGTCTGTCTAGTCTTGTCTGTCTAGTCTTGTCTGTCTATCCTCCTCGGTGGTGTAGTTGACATACCCGCCTTTCAATGCGGGAGACCCGGGTTCGAATCCTGGTCGGGGAGACAACAACTTTTTTTTTTTTTTTTTTTTTATGGGGGACGTAGCAAGCACATTCAGTTGACTTGACAAGTGGCCCCCCTGGAAACTCACGGGCATCTTGGAACCGCTTTTCGCATATCTTCAAGATGGCGTTGGCTTCGATCTTACTTGATGTCCTTACATCCCCCATCCACGGAAGGTGATTAGGGGTTCAGGTTGTTTTCAGCTTTTGTTGTCTATGTTGTTTTGTCCGTTCATCCTGTTCTTTCATGCTTAGTATGTCCCTTATCATCATTTCTGTTGCAGACCAGTCTTCTTCACTCCTAAGCATTGTTTCCGTGAGTGTGCTAGTTTCTAAAATTCTTTTTGTTTTTGAAGTGTATATGTCCCTCTCTAAAGACCACCTAGGGCATTCGAAGATTGTGTGATACACGCTATCTGTCTTATCACAATAAACGCACTGGTTGTCTGCTTCGCGCCCAATACTGTGCAGGTAGTCTTTGAAGCACCCGTGGCCACTAAGTGCCTGCGTCAGGTAGTAGGTAACTTGTCCGTGCCTTCTCGTGACCCATGGATCCAATTTTGGAATCAGGAGTCTCGTCCACTCACCCCTCTCTGAGGCTTCCCAGTACTCTTGCCAACTTTCGAGCATTTGGATCCTTGCCTTTTTTCGCAGTTCATTTTTGTTTTCACAGCTCCTTTCTTTATAAAGCGTGTCTCTCTCTTCAACAAGAAGTTTTATAGGAGCTATTCCCGCAATAACAAGAATGGCGTCACCTGAGACGGTCCTATATGCGCTGGACACGCGTAGCGCCATTTTTCTTTGAATGGATTGCAGTTTTTGCCTTAGATTTGCTCTCTCCATGGCTCGCTTCCAGATTGGTGCTGCGTAGAGCATGGCAGATTCGACAACTGAACACAAGATCCTTCGTTTGGAGCTCTTAGGACCACCTACAGTTGGCATAAGTTTTCCAAGTGCCGCTGAGGTTTTTAATGCCTTCCCAGCTGCAAGAACAATGTGCTGCCGAAAGGAAAGATTTTTATCTATAGTTACGCCTAAGTATTTAATGGCCGGGGAGACAACAACTAGGGCGGTTTTGTCTGTCTAGTCTTGTCTGTCTAGTCTTGTCTGTCTAGTCTTGTCTGTCTAGTCTTGTCTGTCTAGTCTTGTCTGTCTAGTCTTGTCTGTCTAGTCTTGTCTGTCTAGTCTTGTCTGTCTAGTCTTGTCTGTCTAGTCTTGTCTGTCTAGTCTTGTCTGTCTAGTCTTGTCTGTCTAGTCTTGTCTGTCTAGTCTTGTCTGTCTATCCTCCTCGGTGGTGTAGTTGACATACCCGCCTTTCAATGCGGGAGACCCGGGTTCGAATCCTGGTCGGGGAGACAACAACTAGGGCGGTTTTGTCTGTCTAGTCTTGTCTGTCTAGTCTTATCTGTCTAGTCTTGTCTGTCTAGTTTTGTCTGTCTAGTATTGTCTGTCTAGTCTTCTCTGTCCAATCTTATCCGTCTATTATTGTCTGTCTAGTCTTGTCTCTCTAGTCTTGTATGTCTAGTCATGTTGGTCTAGTCTTGTCTGTCTACTTCTACATATCTAGTACTGTCTGTCTAGTCTTGTCTGTCTAGTCCTATCTGTCTAGTCTTGTCTTGTCTTTTATAAATCCTTAGGATATAAATATAAATACACATTTTAATCAAAACCCTTATGCTTAGCTTCTTATACTCTTATTTATAAGTTAATACTTACTGGCACTAACTGTCACATAGTTACTCTAACCCAGGGGTGGGCAACCTTTTTTTGCTTTCGATCGCGTAAATAAATTCTAGGCTTCTTTTAAGACGTGGAACAAATTTCGCGGAACAGCGAAGGGTCAGGTTTTTCAGAATGAAAATATTTTTATAAAAAAAAAATCACTTTTATTTATTTACTTTATTATATAAACTTAATTAATAAACTTCAAAAAACACTATTAACGTAGAAAAATAGAAAAATAACCAGGTTAATGTTGAAACAGTAACTTTAATAATCTTCAATGAGATTGTTGAAAATGATTATTTTTTAATAAATGTTTCTTATCAATATCAATCTCAGTAGTAGCAACGCGAAGAATGTTTTCCATATTTATATCAGTGATGCGAGACCTATTCTTAGATTTCGTAAATGCCATTCTTGAGAAAAACTGTTCATATCTATAAGTACTTCCAAATAATGCAATAATTTTCTTTCCTTTATTAATTAAATTTTTCTGGATTTAAAAATTTGTAAAAGTCATCATTTCCTAGTTCCATAAATTTCAATTTCACATCACATTTTTCTTAAAGTTCCAGTAACTCTGACTCTAACCATTTGATATTCTTGCGGAACAAGAATCTCCTTTCAAATTCATCGTACAGATTTTGTAAAATTCCGGTGAATCGTTCTTTATCATGAGTTTCTAGGAATAAATTGCCAAACGTTCGAAAGTAGGTGAAATTATTATAATTAAATTGGTTCACCCATAATAGTAATTTGTTTTTAAAAGCACGCACTGATCCATATAATTCAGTTACAATTTGGTTTTGCTTTTGCAATTTTATATTCAATTCGTTTAAATGTGTGGTAATGTCAACTAAGAATCCTAATTTACACAGCCATTCGTCGTCACTTAATTCGGGCGCCGGTTTTTCCTTGACTTCTATAAATATTTTAATGTCTTCTTTTAATCTAAAAAACCTTTTCAACATTGCTCCTTTGGAAAGCCAGCGAGCTTCACAGTAATAAATTAATTCGGAATATTCAGATTCGATATCTTCAAGAAGTTTTTAAATTCGCGATGACTAAGTGCTGATTTTAAGACTTGATATAATTGATACACTTCACTACAACTTTAATTATGTCTTCCATTTTGAGTATTTTTACACTTTTGAGTATTTTTCTTGATGGCTAATGCAATGAAAAATGATTTTTTCCTTAAATAAGTTTGCACCAATATCGTTTTGCATGAGACCTAGTGCACCATTATTTTCGTCAGTACGTTTGCCAATTAAGTTTTTGTAATTTAAGTTATACACGTCCATAACTTCCTTCACGTTATTGAAAATGTCCTCACCTGTAGTTGTTGTTTCCAACTGAGTAAGTGACAGTAACTGTCCTGTTGTTAATTTTTTTTATTTATGCCTCTTATAAAAATACATAACTGTGCAGAATTCGTCAGATTAGTACTTTCATCAAAATCCAAGGAATAATTATCAAAATTAGAGATTTTCTGTAGGAGGGAATCATTTATATTGGTTGTAATTTAATCAATTCGTCTGGTTACTGTACGACGCGACAAACTCACATTAAACTCACAGGACACATTGCTTGTACTGCAGTTAATATGCAATCTTTTATAAATCCTCCTTCAGAAAACGGTTTTGAGTTCTTTGCAATTTTTGCTGCAATTAAGTAACTTGCTAGCACAATCTTCTGAATCTGTATTGGACTTTATAAATAACAATTGTTATTTATAAATATTTTCTGTAGATTTTTTAGTTTTGATTTTCTTTCCTCGCCATGAAATTTATCATAGCTACTACTATGCTTTGTAATTTAGTGTCTCTTAATATTATATTCCTTATTAAAAGTTATTACATCATAACAAATTAAACAAGTTGGTTTACAATTTCTCTGTCATGAAATAAAGTTCCATTTCTCATTAAAAAAGCGTCTTTCTTGATCTACCTTTCTTTGCTTGCTAGACGAAGCCATCCTATTCAACGCGTTTTAATACGTATGACTGTCACTGGCAACAGTAAGAAATTGAGGCAGAAGCAGATAAACACAAGCACAAATAACTATCAAAACTACACGCACCTACGATGCAAACGTGAGCATTCACGTGTTTGAGAGCATTATTGTTTGCGTCAAGCCTCGACCCCTTACGAAATACAGCAATTTTACAAATCCTGAAAGTCGTTGAAATACCGCAAATGCTGAAAATCAAACATTTTAACATTTTTGCATATTTTTAAGAATTTGCCAATTTGTCGATACCAAAATTAAAAGTTATATTTCAGTTACCAATTCTTATGTTTTTAAAACTAATTTTCGCGGGCCGTATTAAGCACTTTCTCGGGCCGTAGGTGGCCCATCCCATCTCGGCTCTAACCTCAGAATTGTAATTAACCAATCACTATTTTTACCGTTTATCATGTGATATTTATTGGTCTGTCATATTTTTCACAATCAGTACTTAAAAAAAAAAAAATTTATTCGTTACGGCCAACTATGGACAACGTTTGACAGTTTTGGCATTATTTTTTTGTCCTCACTCTCTGCCAATATCTCTTCATCCTCTCTCCCACTACTTATGTCTTATGTCTTATGTGTCTCCTGGAAACTTGTAAACTCCTTAATTAGTCGCCTAAATCTCTCTCTGTCCATTATGTCTTTTAAGATGTCTTATGATTTTTTAACCCCCATCCGATCCAAGTCCAATCTCAGTTCCGAAACCATTTCGGTTCCGTCTTCCTCTTCCTGAAGAATTCAAAAATCCTCTTAATCAGTCTGGTACTGTTTATTCTCATTAGGGCTACAATTCCTTCTGTCTTCAGGTATAGTTCTTTGTTAGGTTTTAGTCTCCTCTCTCCATCCTTGATATTTGGGCCTAAGATTTTTCAGAGCATTTCCCTTTCTCTCCTCCGGATGTCTTCGAGGCTACTCTTCCCAACCATGTCTAGTGTTTCTGCTGCATACAGACATTCAGATCTGACATCAGTATCTAGGTGTCGTAATTTAGCCCCAAAGGATAGACCCTTTTTGTTGTATGTATCCTTCGTAAGTTGATAAGTCATTTCCATTCTTCTCGACCGCTCTTTGATGGAATCCTTATCCGACCCATTGTCCTGTAATTTTTCTCCCAAGTACCTAAAACACTTAACTCGCTTTATATTTGCTTCTCTCAACTCCAAGTGGAGAGGAGCGTCTTTGATATTGGTCATGAACACAGTCTTCTCAAAAGAAATTTGAAGCCCAGTCTTCTTGGCTATCATCTGGAGTTATTTAGTTCTTTTTATCGCTGTTTCAACACCGATAGTGAGTATCACAACATCGTCGGCGAATGCCAAACAATCCATTCTTATACTTTCTTTACCTCTCCCTAACCTGTAGCCTCTTTATCCGAAATTCCCTTCGTCCATTCTCGAATAACTTTTTCTAAGACGCAGTTGAATAAAGGTCGATTGCCATATGCGCGACACTCAGTTACGCGACGTCGTGCGACATTGCCTGTCAAATAATGATTTATTTGTTTTTAATTGTTTTAAATGGGCACGTCGCGTAGTCATATTGAGAACGTGCCCATTTAAAACAATGTAATGATTATTTGACAGGCGATATCGCGTGACGTCGCGTAGCTGAGTGTCGCGTATATGAGAATCGGCCTTAATATTGGTTATTGGTGATAGCCCATCTTCTTGTCGTACGCCAGTTTTGTTTCGAAAGGCTCTGACAGCTCCCCCGGAACTTTATTTTGGAGAAAGTATTGCTAATCGTCTGTTGAATTAGATTCCTCGTCTTGTTGTCTACTCCAAATTCCTCGAGAATTGTCAATAAGGTTTTTCGGTCGATGGATTCATAGGCCTTCCGGAAGTCCACAAACACGGCGACATATTTATTCTGTCCCAACATCTTGTACTTTATGATATTCCGCAGGTTGAAGATTTGATCCGCTCAAGATCTCTCTTTCCGAAAGCCTGCCTGGTATTCACCCAATTCAGAATCCAATAACCCTTCTATTCTTGTCAGTAATGCTTTCGAGAAAATCTTGTAAAGAATTGAAACAAGAGAGATGCCTCTATAATTATTAACGTCCATCTTGTCACCCTTCTTATGAAGGGGATGGATCAAAGCCATTTGCCAGTCAGTAGGGATCCTCTCAGTTATCCATATATTCTCAAATAACCGAGCGAAAGATTTTACGACTCCCGCAGATCCCAGTTGTAGGAGTTCAGCGACGATACCACCTGCTTTGTTGGCGTTAAGTCCTTGAATAATCCTGAAAATTTCCTCTTCGTCAGGAGGCAATGAATTGGGAGATGACACTTCTGGTGGTTCCATTTTCAGGTTTTCTTGCGGACCATCACAGTTAAGCAGTGAGTCGAAATATCTGGCAACGAGTCACAGTTTTGCTTATTGGTCATTACTAAGCTCCCTTCTTCTTTCTTGAAGCACATTCCTGGTGCCTGATAACCCCTTAACCGCGATTTGAACGTCCGATAGAAGTTCCGTGTATTGTTCATGTTGAAATCCTCTTGCGTTTTGTTTAGCTGATTTTGTTCATATTGTCTATTATCCTTCTGAAAGTCCAGGCTGTATGTTTCGTCTGATTTCGGAAGATTGACAGATCATCATCTCGCTTCGTTGAGCCCAACTTCCATGTCTCTTTGCGGCGTCTCAGTGCGTCGTCACATTCTCCATTCCACCAATTTTGTCTTATTCGCTTTGTCTGAGAAATCGTTCTTCCAGTGGCACCTTGGATCTTGTCTCGGATTAAATACCAATTTCTTGACGCAAGGCATTTCAGTTCATCTCTGTAACTTTCCCTTGGCACATTATTGGATTTTAATTTTCCGACATCATATCGTGGGATATTTTGAATCCTTGTTTTTTTCCTGGTTGGTAAAAACTTCAATTTAATTCTGGTCAGGTAGTGATCGGAGTCTACTTCTGCTCCCCTTGCTACTTATACAATCAGTACTTCTTTATATTAAAATACTTTTTTTTCTATAATTTAAACCTGTATTGATTTAAAAATGTCAAAAATCTGCACAAATATCATGTTTAAAGCCTAGGCGCACTACGGCTAAACCGCCACGGTTTTTAATCGCGTGATTTTGTGACTCAATGAAGCTAATTTAAGCAGTTCTTGCAGTTTTTTCCTGCGACTGATTTTTCCGATAGCGTAATATGTGTTCTGCGGGCGGTTTCACGGTTATAGCGGTTACCGCTCACGAAAAAAACCGTAGTGCGGCCTCGGCCTTAATTTTGAAAATATCTAGATATAGTAGGGTCGCTTTTTGTAGATTTCTGTCTGAAACGCCGTAAATTTGCAAGAATCTCGGTCTTGCAATTTTATTAATTAAATAAACACACGCAACTTTAGATTATAAAAAAGTTATGGGTTGTATCCAGTACAGAAAAGAATATAGAATTTTCTTCTGTTAATAAACAATTATGTCACCAAAAGATTGTGTTATAGTTATATAGTTTTCAAAATATGACCTATCACTCTCGACTGACCAACAACTGTACTATTTACCCCTATACACATTTCTTGTTTTAATAACATTTCTTTTAGTTATAACTGTAGTAAATTGTCAGAAGAACTTGAATCATTGTGTATGAAGTATTCCCAAAGATATATTGGGGCTGAAACCCAATCAAGTTGTACAGTTTTTGATAATCTGATGTCAAGTCCGACAAAGCGTAAAGCTAATAGATTGAGATGGGCAGCAAAGTCACCTGGAAGAAGATTAAGTCATTTAGCAAGACGAAGAATTACATTTTCAAGTGCTAATCTTCAGGCAGGGACTTCTAGACAAGTTATGATGGACGCCAAGTAAGAATTTTAATAAGAACTTATATTAGAGGAACTTTACCTCATTTTGTGTTTTGTAGACGGTTTGAATTGTTATCTCGTAAACCAAGTCCAAGAAAAGGAAAAAGTCCTAGAAAAACACCGAGAAAGAGTCCAAGAAAAGCAATCCGCACTCCCTCTAGCTCAACAAAGAAACGTCATTCACTTAGATTTACCGTTTTAAATCAAGAAGAAGAAAAGGCTGGCCCTTCAACATCCTCTCTCAGAGCTAGTGCTACAAAACGGGCGCTCTTTCAAAGTCCGGAAAAACTATGTGCTTCCAAAGTCTCAAAAGTGGTAATACCCAGCAAATCATGCAACATGAGTCTAAGTCCATGGAAAAAGAAAAATACTCCAAAACGTGCACTTTTCAATTCACCAATAAAAAATTCACCTTCCAAAGGAGAAGGTAATAAAAGGAAACGATTGGATGGCGAAGAAGGACATCCATCTAAAATATCAAGAAGTCTATCTGTGGTTGAAACTTCAGATCCTTCTTTCGGATTTAATAAACTACCAAGGGTTAAAAGTGACAGTCGACTTGTATTACCTCAAGCTAATGAACTTAGTGCACACCACAAAAAGGTAAAATGTTTTAAAATATATGTACAGGGTGTTAGGTAAACATGCGGTGTTAGGTAAAAATTCAAGGGGTTATTCCTGGTCTATTCTAAGGATATTTTGTCTTATGATGATTTCGGAAAGACCGTGTGTTTCGAAGCTACAGGGTGAACAAAATTTGCGACAGTAACAAAATTTGATTAACAAAAAGTACATGTAAAATTGCTGCAATCTACAATAAATGTTCGAAATGACTTTCTCCAGCCTGGATACAAGTATTCAATCTTCTCATCATTGAGTGCTGAACTCTTTCAAACACACCGGGGTTGTTTCTAATTGAGTTACACCCAGCAATTATCCGATTTCGCAATTCGTTCAAATTCTCCACTAGAGTAGTGTAAACTAATGACTTTAGATATCCCTATAAGAAATAATCCAGGGGTTTAAAGGTCCTTTCACACACATCAGTCACGTCACGTTTCCCTTCCGTCAGTTCCGAGAAGCATCAGTCACAAAATATAAGTTTTCTTGGAAGACAATGGCGCTGTCTACACTGAGCCGGCGCAGTCACGAATCAGAACCGGCAGTCCCACTACAGTCACTGTACAGTCAGGTTAGAGCAGATTTCTTCTCAACGTTTTTTTTTTTGTTTGACTGACGTGTTTTTTAATTTTTTTTTGACTGCATATCTTAATAGTATATTACGTAATGAGAGTTGTAAGAAGCATATTACGGAACAGTTACGCGCGACCCGCGTAGCGGGGAGCTCGTAATTCCGCGAGTACGTAATTGCCTTACAACTCGAATTATGAAGTATACTTTATCTACGACCACACTAATTTGTTTCTGTTTAATAAGAAAAATATGTTCGATGAAACACCTTCGACCTTATTTAACTTGATAGAAATGAAAAGAAATACATTCTTAATTGTTACGTACCTTTTTATTTAGTAGTTATTTGTAGTTTTCGTTAGATTTAAACGTGAAAAAACGAAATGAATGACAGCTTCTAAGTGAATGATGTGATGTTTAATGATTGTTTGGAAATCACGGAGTACTATTTTTAAAAATAGTATCAACGTGCAGCTCTCTACCAATCAATGAATCGTAAACCAAACGTTCATGTGTGATTTTGAAATATTACATAACATTAATCGCGGATTGTTACAACTGTGTGTGGTATGATGTATTTACATAGTCGGCGAAATGTACAATAATTGGCATTAACAATAGTGGTCGTAGATAAAACAGTTTTCGGTCATTCTGAAATACTGACAAAATTTTGTTTCATCGTCGATCAATTCTTTAAATAATGTGATAAATTCTCCTTCTGTTTCTCTTTTTTCCCATGCCTCGTGAACACATTTTCGTTTCTTCTTTTGTTAATTTTCCTCTTCATCCAAAATTAATGCTATGACAGCCAAGTTGTTCACCGAAAACGCCATAACAAAAATAGGTACACTCAAGGGCACACCTGACAGAAAAAAAATTACTGAATAAGGTTTGAAAGCCCTGACGGATAGATGTGAATGCAGCCGCAATTTTGAATGAGATTGGACGGCGACGGTTCTAATAGACCTTTACATAGTTTTTTTGTGCGCTTACGTCAATTTCCGCCATGTTTTTCGGGCAATTTTTGACGTATAACCAATGAAAAGAACAAAATGTGCCCGAAAAATTTATATTCCCGCCTTTTAATCATGGCGGATGCGCATGCGCTTAACTAACCGTGAAAAGGTCTATTCGGAACGTTGACTGAAATGTGACGTGACTGATGTGTATGGATGGACCTTTAGGCTTGTCACACACTGGGTCCGCTCGTCTCCGCTCAGCTCAGCCTTTCAGCCCAGAAAAATATAAAACCCGTGTATTTAAATAAAAACGCACATACTGCGTCCGCTCAGCCCAGCTTGGCTCCGTTCCGCTCCTCTCAGCTCCTTATCCTCTGTTTGTGAAGAATACTAGGCCGGAGGTCGGATGCTGGCGGATGGTTCACGCAGACGCAACACTAACGTTTTGGTATATGCGCTAAGGCATTTATGCAACCAGGATAGCAGCACCTATTTAACTCTCCCGCTGGAGAGGTGAGAGGGGATTGAGTGTGTGGAAAAGTGACGTAGCTGAGCGGATGCAATATATGGAAAACGACGGAGCTGAGAGGAGCGGACCCGATCGGATCTGATGTGAGCTGAGCGGAGCGGATCCAGTGTGCGACAAGCCTTACTCTGGGGATCGAGCAGGTCATGCGAGTGGCCTACCTCGACCGAGGGGTCATCCACTCCCTGAAATGTTGCAATGTATTCGCAATTATCCTGATGTTTTTGGTAATTTGAGGTACTCGAAGAAATTACTAGCGTAATGCGTAATAATGTCTCATAATTATGCTAATTCTTAGCTAGTGTGAAGTACTGGGAGAAATCACAAGTGTAATGCGTAATAAGGTCAGATAATTTTTGAAATGCTTAGGTACTGCAAAGTAATGCCACGTAAAGGAAGGAGATTTGATATATTTACTTTTAAATAATTTCTAATGCACTGAACGTTAGAGTATATTTACTTGTTATTACTATGTGCAACCTGTAAGATAAGAGTGCTAGTAATGAAGAAGACATCACGTTAGTAGTATCGTCATTAAATAACAAATTGTGTTGAATTTCTATACATTTATTGAAATTGGATTAAATACTCTAAACTACTTTTTAACATTTTTGTATTGCTTATCAATATTAAATCATATGTCACAGACCTGTGAAGTTAGCAACCGAATTTGCACAAATATGATCGGAGTTCCTGGTAGATATGAAATAGTTCTAGAGTACTAAAAAATGGAAAATACCAAAAATGAGCTAGCTACACTTTTGAGAAAAACTGTGCGTTTTGACATATTACTGCACCTCGACCATAGTTCTGGAGTATTTGATCAATTTTGCAAAAAGTTCTGCAAAAATTGACATTTTGCTAAAAAAAAAATTGAAAATTGCAAAAACAGTTCGTTTCGTGGATCTAAATAGCACCCTAAGAGTTCTGTCGAAGATCCCTTTGACATTTTTTGATCAAAACCTTGGTTCAAAAGATATTTTTAATAATAAGGGACCCATGATTTTGAATGACAATTAAAAAAAATCGCGCAACAGTTATGTTTGTAGTTCCTGAGTTCTATCGAAAATCCATATAACATTTTTCTGCAAAGTTAAAAATTGAAAAGATATACAAAAATTATACTTCACCGATGCGGCAAAGTGAAGAAAGAAAAAAAAACGCGCAATAGTTCTGTTTGCATTTCCCGTTAGAACTCTTTGAGTTCTATTGAAAATCCTTGTATCATTTTTCTGTGAAGTAAAATATTGAAAAGATAGTCGAAAAAAAGTTCTAATGAAGTTCGAGTTCAGCAATGAAGTGCAAAAAAAAGTGGCGGAACAGTTCTGTTCCTATGTGAATTTGTTGGTTTACAGCAAAAAATATGCACATTTTCTAACTAAAATTTACTAACCAAAAGTATTTACTACAAGCTCGGCGCGTGGATTTTCGTGCGGCTGACAAAGGAGAAAATCGATCTATACTCCGACAAAGCAGAAACATTCAAAACGCCACTGGGTCGCCCGGATTTTTTTGCTATTTCCTTTCGTTACATCGGTGAAGTTAAATTTTTCGCATATCTTTCTAATTTTTAACTTTACCGAAAAATTTTCAGAAGGATTTTCGATGACAGAACTCTAGAGTTCTACCAGGAACTTCAAACAGAACTATTGCGCGGTTTTTTTCATTTTTTACTTGTTGCATCGTTTAGCGTTGCATCGGTTAAGCTCAATTTTTCGAAAATCTTTTCAACTTTTTTAACTTTACAGTAAGATTGGGATTTTTACAATTATAAGGATTTTCGATAGAACTCTAAGAATTGTACCGAAAAGTGCAAACAGAACTATTGCACGAAATTTTGCACAAAGGACTCTAGAACTATTTGATATCTACCAGGAACTTCGATGCAATATTATATTTTTGCAAATTCGGTAGCTAACTTCATAGGACTATATATTACTATTAAATGTTAAAATTTTATTTTAACGCATGGCGAGGCGCATGATGAGCTCATGCGGGTGTAGTGGGGAGCTAATGTGGTCGTAATGCGGCCGTAATGCGAATATATTGTGAAAATAATTCAGGGAATGCAAGAGACACTTAAGGAATGCAAAATTACTTTGTGTACTGTGGTGTAATACTTACGTAATGCTAAGGAATGCAAAGTAATGTGCGGTAGTGTATATAAATATTAATATGTATTGCAAGAGTGGATGACCCCTCGACCTCGACCAATCCAGCGATCTCCGTGTGTAGCTGTTAAAAAATCACGAGCAACCAAACTGAAACTTGGTGGTGCACCATCGTGCATAAACCTCATTGCAATTCTTGTCATCTATGGTACATCCTGCAGAAACTGGAGCAGTGTTTCTTCCAAAAAGTTACGATACATCTCTCCAGTAAGTCTTTCTGGTTGAAATACCGGTCCAATTAGATAGTCACCCACAATTCCAATCCAAACATTCAAGGAGAACTGATGTTGAAACCGATCTTCACATACCCCATGCTGATTTTCATCATGCCCGCATATGATTGTTATGAAAATTCCTTATTGCATGTCTTGAGAAACTGGTCTCATCAATGAAAAGAATCTGTGTCAGGAATTGAGCGATTAGAACTAATGTTTTCAAAAGCCATTGACATAACGGAATACGTGGACGATAATCAGCAGGTAGTAGTGCCTGGACACGTTGAATGTGGTATGGATACAACAAATTGCCCTTCCAATCTGTCCAATGACTTACATTCAAAGTATTGGCAATTTATCGCGTAGAAGTACTTGGATATTGCTCTTTCATGTCCAGCACATTCTGTACTAGTTGTACCATTCTTACTGTCATTAATCTTCCTGGCCCTCCATCTCGTTTCAAACTGCGTGTTTCACGAAGACGTCGATGAATGTTTTCGGTTAAGATTTTTGGTCGGGGATAGGAAACCGTTCACTGTACAATCGTCTAGCTTGTAATTAATTGCCATCAGCAAGTACATACATGAAATGCATGTCAGTCATATTGGCGTTCGTATACATGGTAGAGGACTTCGCTAACTATTAAGACACGCTAAACAGCCAAACGTCGCTCAATGTACTGTAATGACGAGACGTATTCAAATGAAATCCACTTGTACGTTAATAGATAAAACAGCCGTTACAAGTTATCGTCAACAATTTTTGTACTTAATGATATTCATTGACGTACGGCATACTTTTATTTACATTAATTATTTTAACAAATATCGAATATGGTTGTTGCAAATTTTGTTCACACTGTATCTTCGAAACAAAGGGGGTTTTTCAGAATTTATTCTTAGAATAGGCCAAGGAACAACCCCTTGAATTTTTGCCGCATGTTTACCTAACACCCTGTATAATAAACAACCTTGTACCATATACGATTTAATTTTTTTTATGCGGCGGACCGGGACCGCATAAAAAAAGTCGCAATTCAAAATACATTTACAATTATTTACGAAATAGATCAGAAAATGTTTTCAAACTAATTAAATAATTAAACTAGACAGAAGAGAACTAGAGAGAAGTTATCAAAATGCACATTAAATAATTCCCTGCTAATCGAAAGCGCTCATCTTCTTGTGTAGAATTGGTTCAAATTCGCTTTCATCGCTTGAAGATACGATTTCAATTGATTTATTTTCATCTTCTGATGCATATTCACTAATGAATCTTTGCGACTCATTTGTATTCCATCTACGGCCATATGCAGTGGCGTAACTAGGGTATGACAGGCAATGCACGTACCATGGGCGCCAACTGAAGGGAAGCGCGAAAAAGCACCTAACGTAAAAATATTTATTTAGATATCAATATGTGTATTAAAAAACTACTTAGGCAATGGAGATGGAAACGTTTTTTCCCATATGCGTATAGTATTGCAAATATTGCTAACAATCTCTGTTTCTATTGCCAGTTGTCAAAGGTCATTTAGCAAATTAAAATTGATACTTTCATATTTGAGAGCCTCGATGGGCCAAAGTCGATTATGTGATCTTGCTTTACTAAGCATAGAACGACAAATGACCAAAGAAATTGACTTTGATAGTATAATACAAAAAATTGCGTCAGCTAAAGCAAGAAAGATCAAAATTGTAATAAAGTAGTAGGGAAAGATGATATGTTCTGGAATCACCTCCTCCTTATGAGGATTACATGTAATCTAGCCCCTTATGGAGGAATTACATGTAAATCTAGCATGAAGCCCCTTATGGGGAATTACATCTAAAATCTAGTATAGGGAAATCCTATATAAAATAGTTCTGAACATGTCCGAGCGAGTATGTCTAGATGGCGCTGCAAGATACATGCACGGTGGATAGCGGAAAAATCCAAAATGAGGGGTATACATATTTGCAGATAGGGGTTGATTCAATTGAGATTATGGGGGGTTTAGATTGACTAGACTAGACGGACTGTCCTCCTCGGTGGTGTAGTTGACAACATACCCGCCTTTCAATGCGGGAGACCCGGGTTCGAATCCTGGTCGGGGAGGCAACAACTAGGGCGGTTTTCATTAACCGTCCGGGCTGCCCACCCTGAATGAATGCAATATATGCGATACCGGGGTGGCGCATACTAAAAGCCAAGGTGGAATAGGGGATTTGGTGAGACTAGACGGACTAGACCAAACCATTTTTCAACCATTTGATGAGAAAAATCAAATCTGTTCTCAGAACGGCAGCATGCGCCCTAGGAGAGATACCGCCCGACCGCCTCCCCTCAGTAGATGACGTCATCCGCAGCGGCAGATATTGCTAAACTAATTATCTCGATGCTGATTGGTTGATTAACGAATAAATAATTACAGTCGGCCTTTTCCCTCAATTTATATGTAATGGACGAGGCTAGATACATGAGACTAGACAGATGAGTCTAAATACACGAGATTAGATAAGACTGATCTAAAATATATAAGAGATTGTTTTGCTTTTAATTTAATAAACATATTAAGATTTAGATTTATCAGTAGTCGGTTAAGCGTTGTCGTATGTTTGGCAGTCATAACAACTCCCTATTATCTTATCAGCTGCACGCGAATGGAGATATAATAATTTATGAAACGCGGTCTAATCAATTTCTTAGGATTATTTTGCGTTTAATTTAATAAACATATTAAGATTTTGATTTATCGGTAGTCGATTAGGCGCGACCGGACGTCTAGTGCTGATAACACCAGGCAAGAATAGAGGGACGAGACTAGACAGACTAGATTAGACAGACAAGCGGGGAAAATTCAAAATGAGTTGCGGGTGGGTAGCGGAGAATCGTGTATGCATACATGATTGATTGCAAACATATTACGGATTGATTCAAATGAGATTATTGGTTTTAGACCGGACAAGATCGAACGATACCGAACAAGGTCGAACAAGAACGGACAAGACTAGACAGACCACATATTTCCTGTGATATTTATCCGAATAATTTCCTAAGAAATTACAAGTAAGCGAAATTTCTTAAACTTGTCTGTGAGCTAGATAGTATTAATTTTTTTTTCATTTATATAAATACCAGAGTTCAATTTTCTGGCATCTACTTTTCATCTACTTGCATCCAGTTTTCATCACGCTAAACAGGGCTGTGAGGTATATGTAACCCCACGCTAAACAAAGTGTGAGGTCTATGTGACCCTACGCTAAACAGGGTGTGAGGTCTATGTAACCTCACGCTAAACAGGGTGTGAGGTCTATGTAACCCCACGCTTAACAGGCTGTAAGGTATATGGTGTCCCACGCTAGAGGATGTGAGGTCTATTTTTAGTCAGCTTTCATCAGCTTTAATCAGCTTTTAAACAGCTTTAATCTCATTGGGTTAGTTGTGTTAGCATTAGGTTAGGTTAGTATTAGGTTAGGTTACGGGGAGGTTAGGAATGAAACGCGCTTCATTCCTAACCTTCCCGTAACCTAGCCTAATGCTAACCTAACCTAATGCTAACACAACTAACCCAATGAGATTAAAAGCTGATGAAAGCCCCCCCAATATCTCAATAAACCCCTCATAAACCCCCCATAATCTCAATTGAATCAACCCCTATCTGCAAATATGTCCACCCCTCATTTTGAATTTTCCCGCTATCCACCGTGCACGTATCTTGCAGCGCCATCTAAACATACTCGTTCGGACACGTTCAGAACTATTTAGTATAGGATTTCCCTATACTAGATTTTACATGTAATTCCCCATAAGGGGCTTCGTGCTAGATTTATATGTAATTCCTCCATAAGGGGCTAGATTACATGTAATCCCCATAAGGAGAAGGTGGTTCCAGAACATATCATCTTTCCCTACTTAAAGTGTTAATAGATTTAATGTGTGTGCTTTTATTGCCGTATTTTTAGTATATCAAAGAACGAGTTCAATAAGCGCGATTTCAATAAGCGTGTCCATGTTCACGAAAGACGAGCGTAGCGAGGAGTTGTTTTCTTTAGAAAATAAACCGTAAGCAATCTATGGCACGAGAGGGGCGCAAGATCGGTGTTTGCTATAGGCGCCATTTACCTTAGGTACACCTCTGGCCGTATGTATTAGGCTGTTCCACGGTCTTATATTACGCAGCCACGACATCTTCTTCCTTCCCATTCCCCTCCTTCCGTCTATCTTCCCCTCGATGATCAGTTATAAGAGCTGGTACTTAGTTTTTCGCATTATCTGCCCTAGGTATGCGTTTTTTTTTTCTTTTTTTTAATCATTAGCAATAGTTCACGTTCTTTGTTTATACGTCGTAGGACATTTTCGTTGGTTACTCGTACTCTATTACTATTTTCAGCACTCTGCTGTATACCCACATCTCGAAGGCCTCGAAGTAACACCGACCAAATGTAACATTTTTTGAATTTCCTTTTTAGGTTTAGGTCAAAGTCCATATTTGTGAAGATGCATTTGAACTTCATGAATGTATTGCGGGCGCTCTCTATACCACATCTTCTCCTTTCCAGGTCAGATGTCCATTCTTCAGTGAGCCATACTCCAAGGTTTTTAAATCCGTTCACCTGCTCAATTGATTATCCGTCCGATGTTAGGTTATGTGACGAGTAACAATCATGTCATTTGTTTTATTGGCGTTTTTTAAGCACACTCTCTTACTATCTTCTCCTACTGTGTTGAAAAGATGTTGGAGGCCAATCACATATTGTCAGCAATCAAGACCATGTCATCCGCGTTGTAAATGTTGTTAATCCATGTTCCATTGACTTTGATACCCTTTACAATATTATCAAGTGCATCCTGGAAGATATTCTCCGAGTACAAATTGAACAGCAGTGGCGAAAGAACAAATCCCTGTCGGACTCCTCTGCAGATTACAACATTATTACTTTGTTCTCCATCGATCTTTATGTGAGCAAATTGATTTATTTTGAGGCACCATTGTGATGAGGGCTGAGTGATCAGTGGCTTGTAAACGTCACGTTAGCGAGACATGATCTTTGCTCATTTTGGAATTTCAAGCTTACAGTATTAGTGTCTATTTCAAGAAAATGCGCTTCCATTTTTTTAGAAATCTGGATCTCTGCATATTTTATCTGCTGTAATAGAATCCGGTTCTTCTTGTTCGTCTTCATAATCTATCAAATTATTGATGTCATATAGATCATTTTCGCCGAAAGTATCAAAGCCTTCTCCTCTGATGTTATGTGCGAGCGCAGTAATTTCGGATAATAACGTGAACGCGTTCTCGGCTACATTTCGATTAATGACGCATCCACGCCAGATCGCTTTCTAGCACTAATTTAATGTGCCTTGTTTTATTTAACCAATTGCTGCACTAGTGTGGTTTATGCAGTTTAAAATTGAGAACTTTTTCCAAACTTCCGTTAGAGTTAATCCATCGTTCTCTAGTTCTTTAGACCAGCGTTTCTCAACCTTCTTTGGCCCACGGACCAGTAAAATTAAAAAGAAAATCGCGGACCAGTGATATTTAAAAAAAAACAAAATTTTACCAGGTATTAAAGAACTTCTACATAAGTTAATTGTAACATTTTGATTATCATTTACTTACAATAATATTTAAATGTAAAGATAGATAATTATTTTTCTTCAGTGCCGTACTAATCATAAATTACATAGAAATTAAAATTATTTTAAGACATTTGCATTTTATAAATTAAAATTTTGTTTTTTTTTATAAGTAAATTTTTTCGCGAATAGAAAAAATTGTCCGCGGACTAGTAAGATTTCTCCACCAGTGGTCCGCGGGACCAGCGGTTGAGAATAGCTGCTTTAGACTATTTAAAACAAAGGAACAGAGCGTCACAAAGTGCACATACAATGTATATGTATGTAAATTGATAGGAAACTGATGCCAACGCCGCTGAGATTCATATACCGCATAAAAAAAATCGAGATTTTACTGTATTTGACTTGCTGTTCAGTTATAATACCGCTTGTAACGACTCGCGTACATCTAATCCGTCATTGGCCGAAGTTTTCTCGGGCGACGACGACCGAACTCGGGCGATTGAATCACACACTTGTAAAAAATCGACGATTGAATCACACACGTGTTCGTCCGATGACGCCCAAAAACGGCCGATCAACCGTCGAGTCCGAAATTGTTTGAGATTTCTCGCCAGTCTGCCGGCGTCTACAGTGCAAATTGAGTGTATTTATAGTTAAATTTTCTCTTTATCTACCCAAACGACTATGGATATTGAAAAATTAATTAGTTGTGTTTATAATAGACCAACCCTGTGGGATAAACATTCAAAAAATTACGTTGTCCAATGTCGGCACAAGTGATTTTGACCTTCAGATTTGAAGATAAAACCTGAAGGTCTAACCTAACCTAGCACTGATATGCTTCATATTATCAGGCCTGTTTAACCTTAGCATTACTGAAGGTCAAAATCACCACTTGTCATTAGAAATGTCATAAACCTAACCTAACCTTGCACTGATATGCGTCATATTGTCAGGCCTGTTTAACATTGGCATTACTGAAGGTCAAAATCACCACTTGTCATTAGAAACGTCACAAACCTAACCTAACCTTGCACTGATATGCGTCATATTGTCAGGCCTGTTTAACATTGGCATTACTGAAGGTCAAAATCACTATTTGTCATTAGAAACGTCACAAACTTTACCTAACCCAGCACTGATATGCTTCATATTGTCAGACTTGTTTAACCTTTATTTATTTACTTGTATAACCCTTATTAACTTTAGCATTACTGAAGGTCAAAACCACCTCTTGTCATTAGAAACGTAATAAACCTAACCTTACTGCACTGATATGCGTCATATTGTCAGGCCTGTTTAACCTTGGCATTACTGAAGGTCAAAACCACCACTTGTCATTAGACACGTCACAAACGCACTGATATGCGTCATTTTGTCAGGCCTGTTTAACCTTCGCATTACTTACATAATACACTTACACTTACTTACATTAAGGTCGAAATCATCACTTGTCATTAGAAACGTCACAAACCTAACCTAACACTGATATGTGGCATATTGTCAGGCCTGTTTAACCTTGGCGTTACTGAAGTTCAGAATCACAACTTGTCATTAGAAACGTCTCAAACCTAACCTAACCTAGCACTGATATGCTTCATATTGTCAGGGCTGTTTAACCCTTTCGCTACGGGGCGCTTTTCTACAAGTCGTGCCCTGTGTACGGGGTGCTGAGGGTAGTGCTTTTACTCTTTGCGTATAAATAATAATTACTTACTCTTTGCGTATAAATATGGCACCCGTAGTCTGTTCCATATTAAGTACAATTGTATTTTCCTATTATTGATCTTTATTATTGATATTTTATTGATACATTATCTATTATTGTCTTTCCCATATTAAGTACAAAAAAAACGCTTGCGGATTTATCCGGTTCCCGTACACAGGGCACGAAAATATTTTACGGCTTTATCCGGTTCCCGTAGCGAAAGGGTTAACATTGGCATTACTGAAGGTCAAAATCACCACTTGTCATTAGAAACGTCACAAACCTAACCTAGTCTAGCACTGATATGCTTTATATTATCAAGCCTGTTAAACCTTGGCATTATTGAAGGTCAAAATCACCACTTGTCATTAGAAACGTCACAAACCTAACCTAGCACTGATATTTGTCATATTGTCAGGCCTGTTTTACCTTGGCATTACTGAAGGTCAAAATCACCACTTGTCATTAGAAACGTCACTAACCTAACCTAGCACTGATATGCTTCATATCGTCAGGCCTGTTTAACTATGGCTTTACTGAAGGTCAAAATTACCACTGTTATTAGAAACGTCACAAACCTAACCTAACAGCGCTGATATGCGTCATATTGTCAGGCCTGTTTAACCTTGGCATTATCGAAGGTCAAAATCACCACTTGTCATTAGAAACGTCACAAACCTAACCTAGCACTGATATGCTTCATATTGTCAGGCCTGTTCAACCTTGGCATTAGTGATCAAAATCTGTTGGTCACTGTTGCAGTGTAAGCACATACACGTCCGAGTTGCTAGTCCGGGTAGTTCTGTCCGCCATCGGCCGACAAAATCGGTTTTGGTGTACGCGAGCCGTAAGTGTAAACAGCGAACATATAACTAGTAAAGTTATTAGATTTATAGCTGGTATATAAATAAATAATTATCAGAATAAAAAAATAATCGAAGAATAATCGAAAGGGAATTAATAGAGAATTCAGTGACGCAACATTTAAACATTCAATTTGTTTTTCTACTACAATTTCGTTGTATTTCTAAGACTATTTTTGCTCCTATATTATGTATAATGATATATATTTCTTTCAGAAATTGCAGTGGGCTGTGTATGAAGCTCTACGAGGTCAAAACATTACTGTTTCTCTTCCACAATTTAAGCAATTTGCTTCAGTTTTAGCCCGAGTAACTCGACGTTTATTACCAAACCTAAACTCGGGCCTAAAACCCGAGATGGGGACCAGTGAGAGAATGCTTCGAGTGGCTAAGCAACATGTTTTTGCTGTTACTAAAGGTAAAACTGTAGAAGATATTATTCAGAATTACGAGAGCAGCCGTTTGAAAATGGTTAAACCAACTGGTTACGTCAGCAAAGAAGAGGGGAACAAAATGGATGTGTCTCAAGCTAGAAATATTAAAGATAACGTTTTTCAAGACAAAGCTAATACATTGCACAGTTTTGAGAAATCATCAACAAAGAATCGACCAGTTGTTCATAAAGTGGAGAACAAAATAGAGAGAGTTAGAAAGATTATAAATTTTGATGACGATTCAAGTTTAAGTTCTTTTAGGTAACATTCAGGGATATGGGATTAAAATATATATACATATTACTTTTAGTGCCTTAAATAACATTTAAAATGTTTTCTCCTTAATATTATCGTTTATAACTAATGTCACTTGAAGGTGAGAATCTTCCAGTTAAAGCTCTAGCTGGTAACATTGGACTTCTATAAGATCTATCCAAAGTGATTGGTAAAACAATCGGATCTTTATATTTTACATAATACTGTGGACTCTTGAGGTAGACACTAAAAAAAATTGTGTTTTATTATTGCAATTGTTAATTTGTCACATAATATTTACCTTGTTGGATCTGTGGGACATTGGAATCTGTAGTCATGCAGTTTGAAGTAATCCAATTTATGCAATCGTCCTGAATGATCCTTGTATTGATCTCTGTGTAACTGACTTACCTGCACAAACATGTTTGCTTTAATATTCTCTTTTTTAAAATTATATGTACCTTATAGAAATCATCAACTGCTTCCTGCCTCGATGCATCTAACATAGTGAACTCAGGTTTAGGGAATTTTAAAAATTTTCCAGAATTTTTGCCACTATTTATAGCAATATCAGGTCTTGGAGTATAAGGGGTATTCATGAAACCCCATTCATATGGCGGCATCTAAATTAATTGGTAACATTAACAGTTTTCCATATTATATTTAAGTTAAAATGTATATACTTGAAACTTTGAAAGGTTTTCATTTCTGTAGTTCTGAAAGTATGTTACATGAGATGAGTCTACTAGTGATCCATATCCTGTCTTAACAGGGGGATGAGCTCCCATAAACACAGGTTTTACAGTTGGAGGATAGTATGTAGCTTTCATGTCTGATAGATTTATGTCACCCATTTTGAAATTTTACAGGAAATTTGGAAAAAAATTGTGTGTGAGAAAACTGTTGTCTATTACGAAACTTCAAATTTTTATTTATGAACATTTGATTGTTTGAAGTTTAAAACCTTTTTGTAGTTTTTGTTTTATATTTTATAATAGAATTAATTAATAAACTCATAAAGTATAAGATTTGCAATATTGTTTTTCTTCTCTTTAGATAAAATACGAATTGAAACCCGATCCTTTTTATATAGCAATGAAAATGATAAAAGCGATAAACTAATATTGCTACTCAATGGTATAGGTAATAGCTAAGAAACTGACTAGCGTCCAAAACAGTTGAAGGGTAATAGATAGATCTTTGTACGGTTAGTTAAGCGCATGCGCACCCGCCAAGTTTAGATTTTAGCGGAAATATGAAAGTTTCGGGCACATATTTACGTTATACGTCAAAAAGTTCATTTTTAAAAAAGGGCACTTTTTGACGTATAACATGACGGAAATTGATACGCTCAAAAAAATTAAAACTATGAAAAGGTCTATTAGAAACCCTTGTTTTTCTGAACAGAAAGAATTTATTTGGACGAGGATTCTCGTTATCACAGCAAACCAAACCAAACAGCAGTTCCAAGCATCACAGATCCATTGAGGACCCTCTTTTGAGCTCTGGTCTTAAAGAAGCGGAAACCTTCAGATTCGAAAATCTCTACGTGTGGGAAACGTGTTTCTTGTAGTGCAATTATAGATATCTGGTTTTCATTTAGGGCTTCGTTGAGAGTTTTCAGTTTGCCAGTTTGTGTGAGGGTGTTAATGTTGAACGTTTGCTAGAAAAGATTTTTTTTTTGGATTTTGGATTTGGTTTCGAGATTTGACTGGTTGGGATATACCGAATTTTATTGTCTTTATACAATTATGTATTGTTGAGTTGGACGATTTTTATAATGAAATAAAACACTTGGAATCTTATCTTCACAATTTTTATTTTAATAAAATCAATGTATATATTTATATATATATATATATATATATATATATATATATATATATATAAATTTATATATATATATGTATACATTTATTTTATTAAAATAAAAATTGTGGAGATAAGATTCCAAGTGTTTTATTTCTTTATTGTATTTGTTGATCTTTTTGCAAAATTGAAAAATTTTGAAAATTGTGGATGTTATTAAGATTTTCCCCAAAGACGGACTGCGGCAGAAATAATCTTGAAAAAAAATCCTGTGGAAACTTCGAACATTTTGCAAGATCCTGGACGAGACAGAAAGACCTCAACGGACTCTTTTATATCAGTTTAAAGATAATTTTATTGTCTTTATTTATCTTTTTGCAGAATTAAAAAAAAATGAAAATTGTGGATATTATTAAGATTTTCCGCAAAGTTGAACTGGGACAGAAACAATCTTGAAAAAAAAATCCCATTTAATGTTCGAACATTTTGCAGATCCTGGACGATACAGAAGTATTTCAACGGACTATTTTACAGCAATTTAAAGATAATTGTATTGTCTTTATTGATCTTTTTGCGAAATTAAAAAATTTTGAAAATTGTGGATGTTACTAAGATTTTCCGCAAAGTCAAACTGGGACAGAAACAATCTTGAAAAAAATCCTGTAGAAAGTTTAATTTTATTGTCTTTATTGATCTTTTTGCAAAATTGAATAATTTTGAAAATTGTGGATGTTATTAAGATTTTCCCCAAAAACGTACTACGACAGAAACAATCTTCAACAAAAAAAATCATGTGGAAAGTTCGAACATTTTGCAAGATCCTGGACGAGACAGAAATATCTCAACGGACTATTTATCAGTTTAAAGATAATTTTATTGTCTTTATTGATCTTTATGCAAAATTGAAAAATTTTGAAAATTATGGATGTTATTAAGATTTTCCGCAAAGCCGAACTGGGACAGAAACAATCTTGAAAAAAAATCCTGTGGAAAGTTTAATTTTATTGTCTTTATTGATCTTTTGGAAAATTTTTGAAAAATGAGGTTGTTATTAAGATTTTCCTCAGAGTCAGACTCCGACAGAAACAATCTTGAAAAAAATATCCTGTGGAATGTTCGAACATTTTGCAAGATTCTGGACGAGAGAGAAATACCTCAACGGACTATTTGATATCAGTTTACAGATAATTTTATTGTCTTTATTGATCTTTTTGCAAAATTAAAAAAAATGGAAATTGTGGATGTTATTAAGATTTTCCTCTAAGTCGGACTGCGACAGAAACAATCTTGAAAAAAAATTCTGTGGAAAGTTCGAACATTTTGCAAGATCCTCGACGAGACAGAAATATCTCAACGGACTATTTTATATCAGTTTAAAGATAATTTTATTGTCTTTGTTGATCTTTTCCCAAAATATTTTTTTTTTTAAATTGTGGATGTTATTAAGATTTTCCGCAAAGTCGAACTGGGACAGAAACAATCTTGAAAAAAATCCTGTGGAAAGTTTAATTATGTTGTCTTTATTGATCTTTTTGAAAAATTAAAAAAATTTGAGAATTTTGTATGTTATTAAGATTTTCCTCAAAGTTGGACTGCGACAGAAACAATCTTGAAAAAAAAATACCCTGTGGAATGTTCATACATTTTGCAAGATTCTGGACGAGACAGGAACACTTCAACGGACTATTTTATATCAGTTTAAAGGTAATTTTAATGTCTTTATTGATCTTTTTGCAAACAAAAATGAAAATTGTGGATGTTATTAAGATTTTCCTCTAAGTCGGACTGCGACAGAAACAATCTTGAAAAAAAGTCCTGGGAAAGTTCGAACATTTTGCAGATCCTGGACGAGACAGAAATACCTCAACGGACTATTTTATATCAGTTTAAAGATAATTTTAATGTCTTTATTGATCTTTTTGCAAATTTAAAAAAAATTTAAAAATATGGATGTTATTAAGATTTTCTGCAAAGTCGATCTGGGACTGAAACAATTTTAAAAAGAACCCTGTGGAAAGTTCGAACATTTTGGAAGATCCTGGACGAGACAGAAAGACCTCAACGGACTATATTATATCAGTTTAAAGATAATTTTATTGTCTTTATTGATCTTTTTGCAAAATTGAATTTTTTTTTAAATTGTAGATTTTATTAAGATTTTCGGCAAAATCAAACTGGGACAGAAACAATCTTGAAAAAAAATCCTGTGGAAAGTTTAATTTTATTGTCTTAATGCCGGGTTTACACGGGTATAGTAATGGGCAGAGTAGAGTAGGGAGTAGAGCATAGGTTCCTAACCTTTTCAATACCATTACCCCTGTGACCTATTAGAAAATTGATTTTACCCCTACTTTAAAATGTTATCAAGACAAACAACACAAGCAAATACAAATATATTTATTAATCAGAAATTAGACTACAATCTTACAATTTTAACATATTTTAATAATCAGTGTGAAGGCTGGTATTGTTTTGCATTCACAAGTATTTTTATGTTAGGTTTAGTTTCACTTAAAGCGCATCTCAAGTCATGTTCCACATTGAGACGATTTCTGGCCTTTGTTTTTAATGTAACTAAAGTTGAAAAACCACTTTCACATCTATAGATGGTGGCAAAGGATATTAACATTTTTAAAGCTCTATTAGCTATAACAAGATATTGGACACTTGCTTTACGCGAAAATGTGCCGAGATCATAATTTTGAAATTCTACTTTTAAAGTACTATTCTCGCGCAGTCCGAGAAACTCCACTTTGGCCGCCACATCATCGTCTGTAATAATGTCATCATCAGTAGAAAATGGTCTTAATATCCAAGAGTTGAACTGACGAGTATCCATGTCCTGAAAATATTGCTTCAGTGAGTCTATTGCTGCAGATAAATGCTGAAGCAAGGAAATTTGAAACGTAATTTTATTTGGTTCGGTATTTACCAATTGCTCATACAGCTGTGTGAACATCGACACATCGCCAACTTGCACTCTGCGTTGGTAAAGTTCCAATTTACGCACAAAACTTGCAACTTTATCCTGCGCTGTCAAAATATTCGTCATATTTCCTTGCAATGAGATATTAAGGCTGTTAATTTCACTGAAAAAATCAGCAAGATAGGCCAACTTTTCGATAAATGTTTTATCGTGTATTTTTGAAAAAAACTCTTTTTCTTTTTTTGTTCTCTGTTTTTCCAAAAATAATCCTATTTCTTCACGGAGCTCGTAAACTCTGTTCAGAACTTTTCCTCGGGATAACCAGCGTACCTCTGTGTGATATAAAAGTGAATTAAATTTGGCACCAACTTCATCGCATAAAACTTTGAATAATCTCGAATTTGTAGCACTACCACGAATATGATTCACAATTTTCACAACGTCATTCAATGTGCTTAGCAAATCTGGTGGAAGTGTTTTAACAGCCAAAGCGTAGCGGTGTATCAGGCAATGATAAGATAAAACTTGAGGAGCAACTTGTTTCACGAGTGCTTGATCCAGAATGAACACCCATCATGGAAGGCGCCCTAAGGCGTTGTCTAAAATAAACTGCTTTAGCGTTTTGAATATGTCTTCACCACGAGTAGTGGTGAGCAGAAACTTGCAGAACAAGTATTCCTCTTTTACATGGTCATCTTTAATATACCGAGTAAATACCAGTAATTGTGAACACGAAGTTACATCCGTTGACTCATCTAATTGCAGCGCAAAGATAGAATTTTCATTAATTTCATAAATTACAGTTGCCAAAATATCGTTACTCAAGTCTGAAATGCGACTTTGAACTGTTGTATTTGAGATTGATATTTGTTTAATTTTAGCCACATGTTGCTCACCAATAACGAGCGATACTGCATCACACAAACAAGGTTTGATGAGCTCCTCTCCTATAGTGTGCGGTTTTTTGTTCATAGCAATGTGATAAGAAATCTGATATGAGGCTTCAAGACACGATTCATTTGCCTTTTGCATATTTCCTGTGGAATCCAACCGCAAAGACAGAAGCGTCTCCTTTTTCTTAAAAAAGTCTATATCTTTTCCTATGAACTCTTTGTGAACTTTCTCGAAATGTTCTTTTAATTTGCTTGGTTTCATGCTCTCTGGATTAAGCACTTTATTACATAAAACACACTGAGGCTTTTGTATATTCCTCTCTACAATATTCGTGAAGCCCCATTGTAAAAATGCTTCTTTATAAGAGCGTTTTTTTCCGGATGTAGAAGCCATGTCACTGTTTAGACTCGTGATTGGTTTACGGCAAGTATTAAGAAGTTACGTACAAGACTAGCAATAACTCTTGAACTCAAAAAATATTTAACACAGCGTTTCTTTAATAAATGTATTTTTGTGACTACACTTAGACTTCTACAAATTAACTAACTTAAATTAATTTTACAATATCAAGGAAGTTTGGCAAAAAAGGCGTGAACATTACAATATTTCATGGAGGGAAAATTGGTAACCAATTGCCGCGGCAACGGGCAACTGTAGCGGCAACGGGTCTTTCATAAGAAAACTTTTCAAAGAAATTAGTTTTATGGTAGGGTCGTTGCTATAATTCCCGAACAATTTCTAAAAGATTTTATATTTGTGTTTTATGGTAGGATTGTTATTACAATCTCCACAAAACAAAAAATGCAATAACAAAAAATAAATATGCTCTGGTACCATATATATGTTAATTAATTAGTATGACATAATAATTAAACTCTTGGTTACCCCCGCAGAAAAGCTGATTTACCCCCGTGGTGGTAATTACTCCTAGGTTCGGAACCCAGGGAGTAGAGTAACTCTACTCCTAGAAACCCCCAAAAACTGTCTGAGTAGAGTAGTGTACAGAGTATCTAGTAGAGTAAAGTACTATACTGCGTGCAGTAAAGTGGACTCTACTCTACTTACCCCCACCACAAATCTCACTCTACTAGCCTCTTCACTCTACCCGTGTAAACATCTTCTCCCCTACAACAGCAAGTACCAGTAGAGTTTAAGTTGCAGTGTACACGTTGTTGCGCAATATTTTCTTTTAAAAATGGTTAAGTTCTTGGAGGATGAAACAATTAAACTTGTTGATTTATTTGTTGAACGAGAGTGTCTGTGGAATTTAGGCAGTATACACTATAGAAAAAAGGACATGAGGAAGGCCGCGGAAAAAGAAGGTCTTGAGACCCTAAAAAAATGTGTAAGGCTTTTCTGTAGCTGTTCCCAGTATTTAGAAAGTTCAATGTTACTTGTAGTTTGACTGCAGCTTTTATAGCATCTCTCATCATCATATCTTCGCGTTGAATTTTGTCTTTCACCATGCTCAACAGCTGTGCAAAATTTGCTGGTGTCATTCTGAGACATCGTTTATATTCTAACTGATCCTCTACGGCTAACTCTTTTAGTAGAAGCGATGTTGCTCCGAGTCAATCTCTCCTTTTGAGCCATTCTCTCGCCCACATTTTTTCTTCTCTGTTTATCTTCTCATCAATCGCTTCCTCAAATTCCCTAATCAGAGCTATTAAAACTCTAGGTAAATAATTGTGCTTCAATTTCTTAACAACCATTTTGCTTCATATAGTATAGCACTACTGTACTATACTTGTTTAAACGAAAAAAAATCAAAAGTGGTAGAGTAGCTAGTAGAGTCAACTCTACTGGGTACTCTACTATGTTTAAACGAAAAAAAATCAGAAGTGGTAGAGTAGCTAGTAGAGTGAACTTTACTAGATACTATACTCTCCTGATTACTATACCCGTGTAAACCAGGCTTTATTGATCTTTTTTCAAAATTGAATAATTTTGAAAATTGTGGATGTTATTAAGATTTTCCCCAAAGTCGGACTGCGACAGGAACAATCTTGAAAAAAAAATATGTGGAAAGTTAGAACATTTTGCAAGATCCTGGACGAGACAAAAGTACTTCAACGGACTATTTTCCATCAATTTAAAATATAATTTTATTGTCTTTATTGATCTTTTTGCAAAATTCAAAAATTTTTAAAACTGTGGACGTTATTTAGATTTTCCGCAAAGTCGAACTGCTTCAGAAATAATCTTGAAAAAAAAATTATGTGGAAAGTTCAAACATTTTGCAAGATCCTAGACGAAACAGAAGGACCTAACACTAGGAGAAAATCTAAAAGTCTATTATGAGAAACATCTTGCTGAAGATATTATTCACATTTAACTGCAACTAAAAATAGACATAAAAGGGTTTAGTGTCAAGTATTTTAAATCAAAAGAAAGTTGATTGTGTTGTAACCCGGTATGGCTTGCGTAATGAACTAAAAGCTTTATTACTTTATACAAAATTCTTCTATTCTCACTTCATTTGATGTGACCCATTTCAAAATAAACAAATTGATTACCCCGAATCGTTGCGGATTTTTGCCACGGCATGCGTCGTGATCGCTTAGCTATACCCCCACCATGCAGTTCGCACACAGCGAATAGAGAGGTCATTTCTCCATGTCCCCCCTATGGATACGCCACTGCTAATTTCAGGACCTTAATTACTGAACTTTGAAAATATTGGACTACTGGAAAATAATACTGTGTTTGTAAAGTAGTGCCATCTATTATGAAATACTTGAAAGTGGTCTATTTAAAGTGACAGCTGTTGTTGACAATAGTAAGTGGTGAGATGACAGTAGTCTCACACATTCTAAATATTTCTCTAAAACAAGAAAAACGTTGTCGCAAAAATGTAAATATTAACACACGCACACAGAAATAAATTTGATTCGATAAGGTATTTGGAAATCGTTGTGAACTTACTTACATATCTTCTAAATGAAATTCTTCATTAATTCAGCGTTTAATAATTGTGCAACATTTCTTCAAATTCCCAGGTTAAAAATAACTCAAAATTAACCAACTGTTATATATTTTCAGCCATAGTTGGTTGAAATATATTTGTACAAAATTATTCAGCATTTAAATAAACAGGAAAACAAAATTCGTCCCAGTGTTATGGTATAATGGTAATGGATAAATATTATCCACAAGATCACTTGCAGGAGATATGGCAGAAAATTGGTGCTCTGCATATGAGCTACCTCGAGATGGAGGAAAGCACACAAAAATTAGAGCAAAGAATTAAATTAGAAGGTAATAAATTTGTTTTATAAACATATATAATAACATATGCTATAAATCTAATCTTGTTTCCTCACAAATCGTAAAAAAATCATACGATTTGTAGAACAGTATTGCATTATTCATAATATTTTATTTGTTTCATGTATAAACTATAATATCAATCATTAAATATCTCTGTATTAGTCATGGGATTTTTTTTGAGAAGTATGCTCATGGTTAATAGATTGTGTATAACAAAAAACTGATTTGGAGTGGACTTTGGAATCATCTACAAGGGGATCATCAGAGCTTTAAATCACACATATTGATGGGTCTTGGATATGTTGTAGAGGGATCTATCCCAAGTACCTACATAGTGGCTTTTCATTGAATGGCCCTTAGTTTCCAACAAAATTGATGTTAAAGTTTCATTGTTCTTCTTCAATTCCTGAATGCTAGACAATTGAAGTAAGGGGTTATAGTGCAGTAGATAAGGTTGTAGATTTCACTGGTAACTTATACTGTGACCTTCATAGATCTATTGTACCCCATCCTCTTCCTCTAATTGTTGGTATACTTAACCATTTAGAGCTCCTCCTGTAGTCATGATACCTTTAGGAATTTCAGGATCTGGATGGGATTCAAGGACAGGAACTCTGCATTCAAGCAGTGGGCCCCAAGGTGCATCTGTCTCTTGCTGAGCAGTGCTCTGCATTTTTTGACCAGATGTATGGGGTTTTTCTCTGCTGAGCTGCAGAATCTACATCTGTCATCCTCCTCTAGACCTATGAGTCTGAGGTGTTTTCTAAGTCTGCAGTGTCCTGTCAGAATTCAAAGCTTGTTCCGGTTTAGTTTCAGGCAAGCTTTTGTTCTTTTCTGGTAAAAAGATAATGTTCATGCTCGTAACTCAAGTTCTGGACCTATAAATGAATTACTGATTGGCTTCTTCATTTCCATCTATACCAGTGTGTCCGGGTACCCAGTATAGTGTTTTTTTTTGTGGGGGTCATTTAGCTGCAAAGCCTTTCTGCACTGGGACCAACTTGATCTATTGTGCTTGACCCTACTACAATTACTCTCCCAGGAATTCAACTTCATGATCGAAGTCTAAGATATTCCTGAGTCATTCTTGCAACCCCGAAGTGGGCAAGCCTTATGTGTGCTAGCACTACACATGTGCATATTATGAGTGCAGCGGTTTCTTCGTCTGATTCACATAATCTACAGGCAACTTCCTCTGCCTTTCCCATTCTGTGTAGGTGATATCTCACCGGCCAATGTCCTGTGAGTATGCCTACCATAATTCTGATTTCTCTTCTAGAGAAGCTTAGGTTTTTTAGGTTTTAGAGAAGCAAAAACGCAGCATCTGCTGCGTTTTTGCGGCAGAATAGTTTATGAGCATTTTAGCTTGGCTCTGTCCTGGCGTGTTCTTCCAGTAGGTTTGCTTTCGCTCTTCTTCCCATTTCTTAGCCCCCTGCCATAAGTGGGCCTTTGTAAGCCCACAAGTTGGCTCTGGGCCCAAGAAGGGAGCCTCAGCCCCGCTTTTGGCGAGTGGGTCGGCCATTTCATTTCCATATATGCCCTGGTGACCCGGTGACCACATTAGCGTGAGTCTGTTACCTTTCACCAGTTGCTTCACGGTTTGTTTACAGTTCCAGGTTAATTTGGAATTAAAGTTGTGGGCTTTTAAATTCCTTAGAGCTATCTGGCTGTCCGTTAGGATGTAGATTTGCGTTTCTTTAGGCAGATTTCTGCGCATCTTTCAATGGCTATAGATTCAGCCTGTAGTACTGTGGGAGGCTGCCCCAATGCCATGGACTCCCTGCAACTCCGGCTGTATATGCCAATTCCTGTAGCCTTAGCAGATTTTGGTATACCACATGGACACTTTGTCTTTCAGATGTTCGATTCTTTGAACACTGCTTTGGCGGTCATTAATGACCACATCAGTGGAATGCTGTGTCAAAGACGTATTCTGTAGACATTGTGTCCCAGGGATGCTTCAGAAATTCTTCTCTGATTTGTTCATTGATTTGTTCTCTGATTTATTTTCATGTGTCTCTGAATAGGCGATGTACACCTTAGTCTCAGAGCACTGAGAAGATCTTCTTTTTCTACCTGTTTGTGCAGTGGGAGTAGGTCCAACAAAACTTCCATTGCTGTGGTTGGAGTAGATTGCATCGCTCCTGTTATACCCAAGCACACGAGCCGTTGAAGCTTTTGTAGCATGCTTTGGGTCTTTTTTTCCTTTGTTTTGTACCATCATACGTAGGTGATAGTATAGTAATAGTATAGTGTTACTTTATTTTTTCTGCCGAGATTGTTTAGCTTTCCCACACAGTCCCATACCAGTTTGGATCTGATGGTGTATGAGCAATGGCCTTGATAGCTGCAAGGCTATCTGACAGGATAGCAATTCGTTTTTTGCGATAGTTCCTCTCACATCTTTCGATTGCATGTACCTCTGCTTGGAAAATACTTGGCTAGATTCCCATGGATTCGAAGTATTTGGTACGAGGTCCAATCACTCCTGCACAAATTCTTTCTTTTGTCTTTGAACCATCCATATACCACTTGATAGCACTTTGCTTTATGTGATCTGTTGAGGATTCGTCGCTCCAATCGGCTTTACTACTACACATTGCTATGTAGTTTGGTGGTATTTTTACTGGTATTTGCATAACATTTCGGCTTTGCCCGATTATTTTACCTCTGCCTATTCCTGCCCTGCTGAACCTTACAATCGCCGATCTCACGGCCCCCTCCACGACAAGGTGCAACGGAGTCAGATCCAGCAGCAGTTCCATTGCCGTCGTCGGGAATGACCCTATCGCCCCCATAATGCAGACACACACCAGTCTTTGAATCTTCTCAAGCTGCTTCTTCATGGAGACCAGCTTGGTTCCACTTCCCCACGTAAATGATCGCAGGTCTCAATATCATAGTGTACATCCATCGCAGCATTGTGGTGTTACAACCCCACATTTTCCCTGCCAGATTTCTGCACACTATTAGAGCGCGTTTAGCTTTTCCTACCACTTCTTGAGCGTGCCTGTTTCGTGCCTACTTTGTGGCCTCTCAAGACGAAATGGTATGCAAATACCACTTCAAGAGAAACTACACAGCAATGTATAGTAGTAAAGCCGATTGGAGCGACGAATCCTTAGCATACCACATAGAGCAAAATGCTATCAAGTGGTATACAGATGGTTCGAAGACAAAGGAAGGTACTGGTGCAGGAGTGTTTGGACCTCGTACCAAGTACTTCGAATCCATGGGAACATCCCCAAGTATCTTCCAAGCAGAGGTACATGCAATCGAAAGATGTGCACAGTTTAACCTCGACAGGAATTATCGCATAAAAGGAAATGCTATCCTGTCAGACAGCCATTAAGGCCATTTGCTCATACACCATCAGATCCAAACTGGTATGGGACTGTGTGGGGAAGCTAAACAAGCTTGGCAAAGATCATAAAGTAAACGCTATACTGGGTACCAGGCAGTGTTGGGCATAATTCAATTAATTTTTGAATTGTAGAATCAAACAATTACAATTTTAATTGCAATTAAATTAATTGAAATTAATTTAATTCGATTAAGTGTTTAATTGTGAGATGCAATTGAAATCAATTGCAATTAAATCCATTAATTGTGGTTTACAATTAATTTAATTGCAATTAAAATTGTAATTGTTAGTTACAATTAACTTAATCATCAATTTTTTATTATAACAATTAAAACTATTTGATGAATGTAAAAACTTAAACAGTAGGGAAAGATGGTCATTCTGGATCCTACACCTCCATTTCCTGCCCCCATCACGCTCCCACTTCCAGTTTCCACCCCACTTCCGGTTCGCACCCCACGTACGGTTCCCACGCCAACTTCCGGTTCCTGCTCTCACTTCCGGAACCCACCCCATTTCCTACGCCAACTTCCGGTTGCCACCCGAAGTCCGCTTCCCACGTTTACTTCCGCTTCCCACTCCCACTTCCGGTACTCACCCCATTTCCATTTCCTACGCCAAGTTCCGGTTCCCATCCTCACTTCCGGATCCGGAAGTGGGTGAATTTTTAGTGGGGTGGGAACCCGAGATGGGGGCGCAGGTAGATAACCGGAAGTGGAGATGGAGGGTCCAGAACGAACCATCTTTCTGTATTCTGAATCTATTTGTTTCTTTAATTGTCGGCCAAGCTAATGCTCCAGCTGATGGGGAACTAGCCCATCGAGCTCGTTCTCCAAACGACCTGTCGCGTTGTAAAATCAAACTTTCCGCACTCTACTGTAAATAACTATTTCATTTACGCATTGTGGCAAGTGATACATTGTAGTATAATAAACATATCTTCCAACCGACGTTTATTAATTGTTAACTGTAATTGTAAACGTGCATCAATCAATTAACAATTGACATCAAAAATTAATTGTAATTGCAAAATTTTACAATTAACAATTAATTAATTGTTAATTGTGTTAACTTGCAATTACAATTAATTATTTTAGTTGTTAGTTGCAATTAAATTTGGCAATTTAATTGTTAGTTGTTAATTGTTTTCACAATTAATTTTTGCCCAACTATGGTACCAGGACACACTGGTATAGACGGAAACGAAGAAGCTGATCACCTAGCAAACAAGGGATCCGAAACCCTTTTGTGGCATGAGTGTGAACACCACAAAAGTTTAGATGAAGAAACAAGAGAACAATAAAATAATAAAAATAAATAAAATTAAAAAAATTTAAACTTTTGCTGTCAAAATTCGAATTTGTTCTTCCATTATTACTTAAATAGTTTAATTTCTCAGTTTCTAAATTATACTGCAATTGTGGATAGTGTCTTGAAAAAAATTAATAAACGTTAGGTATACACCCCAGTCGGCACGATTCAAGTCATTAGAATGACCTCATAAGGGTAAAGTTAGTGATGTAATTGTCCGCAGGAGATCAAATTGCAACTTGAGAACTTCTTTTCATCTATTTTACTCTGCGTCATACTGTCTTTTAAGGCAGTGCTCCGCAACCTTTTATCTTCCACGGCACACTAAAGTATTTTCAAAAATTCCGCGGCACACCACAAGTAAAGGCTTTAAAAATACAGCAAATACAGTAATATATCGACCTACGCTACCCCGATTTACGCGAACTCGGAGTTACGCGATTTCAAATGAGACAAATTGTGACTAACACTAATTGTGAAAAAATAATGATTAAATTTGTCTTGCAACAAATTTAAATGTTGTTGAGTCAGATCCAGAATTATCTTTTTGTTTTCAATTATTGACTTGTGAGTCCTTTGGAACATTTCTAATGATCCTTTTTGTATCTCTTTCTACCAAAGTTCAAGCTTATTTTTAAAGCCCACTAACTTGTCGGAAACGTCAGATTATTTTCGGTTCGACCTTGCATTCTTTTATTCAGTTCGTTCAGGTGCTCAAAGATTTCAGCCATGTACGCCAGTTTGGACATCCAGCAATTATCATCAAAAAGTTGATAAAGTTCGGGCATATCTTGTTTTAACAAAAACTCGCGAACCTCGTTGCGAAGCTCAAACAATCTAGCCAAAACTTTTCCACGGGATAGCCAACGTACCTCGGTGTAAAACAATAAGGATTCATAATCCGATCCCATTTCTTCACATATTATTTTAAAAATTCGCGAATTTAGGGCTCTTGTTTTAATAATGTTTATGATAGTAATGCATTGATTCATCGTTTTCAATAGTTCCGTTGGCAAGTTTTTGGTCATTAATGCTTCGCGATGTATGCAACAGTGTGTAATTTCTATATTTGGATTTTGCCGTTTTACGCACGAAATAAAACCTTTTTTCTTGCCCATCATTGCTGCAGCACCATCCGTGCAAATACTAATACAATTACTCCATGACATATCATAAGTTTTAAAAAAATTATCTGTTACTTTGAAAATTTCCTCGCCGCTAGTTCGCTCTGGAAGCTCGTTGCAAAATAAATAGTTATCTATTATGGTGCCCTCATCAACGAAACGTACAATAGCTATGAGTTGTGCTCGGTTTGTAATATCCGTCGATTCATCAATTTGTAGTGCAAACTTCTGGGCTGTTTTTAGTTTTGCAATTAGTATTCCTAAAATATCGTTCGACATATCGTTGATACGTTTTTTAACAGTATCAGCTGACAACGGTACTTTTTTTACTTCATTAACTTCTCTAGGCCCAAGCATGGATTTAACAATGGATTTAACATGGATTTTTTTCTATGCATGCTGGTTTAATGAGTGTCTTACCAATAGTATGTGTTTTTTTCTGACGTGCAATTAATCTTGCAACATGGTAACTAGCTTCTAAGGCGTTATCAGAAACTGTGACTAACGATAACAGTGATTGCTTTTGTTTTCGCCTTTGATCGAACAGTCTAAGAAAAAATGATTTGTCCTTCTTAACGTAACTAGGATGGTTTGAATTTAAATGGCGAAGCAGTTTACTGGATACCATTGCTTCGTTAGATAGCATTTCTCCGCAAATGATGCATTCTGGTTTGGGTGGCGTTTCTTTATCACAACACGAAAATCCATGTCGAATGTAGTCTTCGTTATACTTTCTTTCCCACATCTTCTGTTTTTTTACAGCACCACTTGTGCTTGGTTCATTTTGGTTTGTCGGTGAATTCGAAAATCTTTTTAAAAACTTGTCCATATTTTTTAGAGGGATAACAACAAAATAACCTAAAAATGTGCTATTTGATGGGAGTTCTTCTCGTTCGGATGCAGACTGACTAACATGATCATCAGTTCGGTAGATAGAACAAAATACGTCGAAACTCAGACACAAAGTGCCGACGCTCGAGCCACGCCCTCCGTAATTTGCCCCACGTGCAACAGCGAAATATGGGTTTATTCTAGAGTTTCCGATCTCGATTCGATTTTATTATACGTCGATCTCTTAAAGCCCAATTTTTGTCAGCCTGATCGATCTTAAAATCGCCACGAAATGAAGAGATCGAAAATCGGTCACTACTAGTACATTTATAACGATTCATTTTAATATTTCTAACCTACGACAGAATTTTGTTAAGTCGAGAACGATTAATTCGATTCGTGTTTCTGAAATCTTTAGAAGATTGGGATAATAATTAATATTAGCTCAAAGCTATGCTTAAATAAAAAATAACACATTAGCGAAACACTCAGTTGGAACGACTTAAATGATTTATTATCGATACGTAAGATTATAAATTTGACTTACCCGAAATAAATGCACTAGTGTCGATTATTTAATAAGAAAATGCTTAGAAAAGCATAACAGCAAGCTGCTAATAATAATATCACATTAAACGACGTACATCTCTACGCATAAGTACGCAAACTAACACTCACAGTACTACATGTACAATGTACATTTTTTGTTTAACTAAGTGCATGTTTTTGTTTTTTATATAATTTCGACTCTGAGAAATTACATATTGGCATTTTTACATATCAATTATTCTTGAGAAAACCGCGTCACAGCTAAGATCACCTCGCGGCACAGTAGTGTGCCGCGGCACAGCGGTTGCGGAGCACTGTTTTAAGGGATGCATCAATTGATTTTTTCTTCAAATATGCCCGTATTCCAGTTATAGCCATTAGATGAGATTTACTTCGGGAATTTTCATGAATTATGGTGGATAGGTGTCCCCAATCATTCCCCAAAACCACGCTTTCCTTTACAAATAACCAACATGTATGGCAATAAGCGGCAATACCTCGTGGTACACATACTAAATCCAGTTTTTTTGTGTAGGTGACAGAAAAACAGGCAAACATTAATTTTCTGACCCTGTGTCTGTTGAGTCAGAGTCTGACCTAACATCAGACAAAACTGAACGCACAATTCAGATAACACTTTCGTTTCCCTCTCGTACTTTGGCAAAGCTAGCGAGTAAATAGCTAACGTTTTGAGAGAACAAAACCTATACGAGGCCTTTAAACCTTCCTCAAAATTATCCCACACATTATTTAATGCCAAAATCGACAAAAAGACAAAATCGAGCCCCTCAAAAAATCCAGCATTTATGAGATTCGTTGTTCAGAATGCAATAGCGACTACGTAGGCCAGACAGGACGAAACATATCAACTCGTTTTTTCGAACACTTGCGGGCCACTTTAAGAAAGACACCTCATTCTCTAGTCATTGTCTAGAATGTAATCACACATTCCCCGAAATAGCTAATCTTAAAATCTTATACATCACATTTGTGACCACATTTTCATTGAGACAAAGCGGGACAAATGGGATGGGATGACATATATATATATATATATATATATATATATATATATATATATATATATATTCATATATATTTGGGAAAAAATTACTATGATATAATAATATAATAATTAAGAAATTACCATGCTCTCTAATTCACTCATGACTAAATAAATAAATAAATATAATTAAACTAAACATAATATAAATTACATAAATATAATAAACAAGTACGATTTGGTTTCCTGCACTTTTGCGCTGCGAGAGACCATGCGGGTTGCTAAAAAATACTATAACCTGATAAATAATAATAATGAATATGCGCTTCTGCTTTTGGCTTCATCAATATGGACTTATCGAAAAAAAAAAAATGTTGTTCTTTCACAGTCATATTTTTGATCCTAGTGTATACTGCAGTAGATTCGGATCATTTAATAAAAAGTCGTGAAATTTCTCATTATTGGTCAAATTATTTTTTACGCATAATATAGATTTTTAAAGTTTAATGTTCAACTGTGTTTTTTCTGTTTCTCATTTTAAAACAAATTTAAATTCTCATTTTAAAGCGATAATATTCCTTATCAAAATATTTTGATAATATTATTCTGTTTAAAATGAAGGAAAAACTCCGTCCACTTTATGTATGTTACCACATTTGCAGACAACCAACATTGAACTTTTTCATCAGTAACGTAACTTTACTAATAACTCCTCATCAAAAAGATCATTTTCGCAAATATTAATCTTCGGAAAATGTTTACTAATATATTCAAAAGATTTTTCCACATATTCCCATAAAATCTCCTTTTTTAATGTCACCCAATGAAATTTTCAGAACAAGGTGCCATTAAACGACGGATTTTCTGAAAAAAGTCAGAAATTTTTGTAATAACTGCTTGGAATATCTTGAAGAATGGACATTTCAATTCGAGAATATTCAATATTTTCATTGGATGACATTAAAAAAGATTTTATGGGAATATGTGGAAAAATATTATATTATATATTACATTACATTAAAAATAAGAAATTCAGATATTTTCTATAAAACGGGACATTTATAAAAATCGGCGGGACGCGGGACAGGCCTCTAAAAAGCGGGACTGTCCCGCCAAAATCGGGACGTGTGGTCACCCAACATATAATTGCAACAAAGTCCCGAAACTAAATCTCCTAGTCATTAGAAATTTTCAAACAAAACCCGTAATCCCTCAGTTAATCTCCTAAACGAGCAAACCGACCTAATCTTTTACCAACTTTTTAATCTCAAGTAGATAAGTCCTCATCTACGGACAGACACCGCCCATCCTCACCAAAACTATAGGGGTATATATTCAACCTCGTCAATTTGTTAAGGCACTTGAAAATGACCGTCAAACGTCGAAACTCGCGAGTGAATGTAAATGTAGAAATTTATAGAACTGTGAATAATAAGTTATATAACATATTTACATATTATAAGTGTGGTTAAAACATAGTGTATTTTTCAATTCAATATAAGTATGAATTACCACGTAGGTAGCAACCATTCTATTCATAAATGATTGCTTTGTTAATAAAATATGCCATATTACAAACTATATTTCCATAGTAAGTAGTTATAGTTTCATTTCATAGTAATAGTTTCCACGAAAGGTTTTATTTTGGAAGTACAATTGTATTTTAAACTTAAAAGAATAGTTTTCACCCTCGGTTGAAACTAAATATGTTTGTAAAATACAAATACTTCTTATGGACTTTTTATGGACAAACATGTGTATTGTAAAGTATTGTCACAGGGGCCCGCCCGCATTGGGGCCCGTCGGTGCTAGGCACCGATTGCACCTATGTTAAATACGCCTCTGCCTGCACCAGTGCCTTCCTTGTCTTCATTTATACTCTTCGTCTATACATGTATACCATTTGTTCACAAGAGAACGTTTCTGCTGTTTCTAAAACAAATGACTGTAATCTATAAAATGCATGCATAGTTTGAAAGCAGAACTTCTAATTGTTTTTGGTCAAATTTTGTATTTTTACTAAAAAATTATGATAGTACAATACACAAAATAAGTTTTGATGAAACATCATTTATTGAATTTGTCTGATTAATTAAAACACTCTGAAGTCTGTATTCTAAACTTATTCTGTAGTGTTTCATCCTACATTATACAGGGTAGGCCATTCAAACGTGACCACCCCAAATATCTCCGTTACCTAAAATGTCGAAAGGGAATTTTATTGATTTCGAAGGGCTGACACATTGGTTAAAATACTTTTTTGTCAAGGTCATAGTTTATGCGTCCTCAATATCATTGTTTTTCAAATGGGAACATGTTATTTTTTTATCAAGAAATTGTAGCCACTATTCACACGAATCCAGCGATCCATAATATCATGACCTTTGACGTTTCTTTTTGCGTGGATTAACACTGCCCTTGTCAGGGAATAAATGAATAATTCGATCGAAACATCGACGGAAAGATGATTTTCTGAGTTCCTACCGGTCACACCATGAATCAGAATCATATCCACTTTCTCTGCTTGACTGTTCAATACCATTTTTGATATGGCTATTCAAAGTTATTTCAATGGATGCACTGGTCAAATTATTTCAAGGTCATGATATCATAGGTCACTGGTCTTCGTCTGAATAGTGGCTACAATGCCTTGATACAAAAATAACATGTTTCCATTTGAAAAACCAATGATGACCTTGAGGACGCATAAACTGGGACCCACCGTGCCAGCCCTTTGAAATCAATAAAATTCCCTTTTGACATTTTTTTCGTCACTCTAAAGGTAAGGGAAATATTTGGGGTGGTCATGTTAAATGGCCCACCCTGTATATTGATTAATGATTCATAAATCACACATAATATTGCTTATAAAAATATTAACGAAAAAAATTACATTATGTAGCTTATATGGCCATTTTCATATTTTTCTTGTATTTCTTGATTAAAAGATATTGTTAATTACCTACATTTGCATAGAAATTATTTTTAAAATGTACTTAAATGTTCCATATGTACGGAATAATCTTGATAATCCGACACATACTATATGGTATCAGACAACCGCCGGATTATCAAAATTGAGTACGTTATTTAAACGCGTCATCGTTTGCTACAGTTTCAAGCATTTCAAATCATCGTTAGCTTCATAATCAACCGTGGAACAAATCAGGCTGAGGATTTCTTCGTCGAAAATTTTCCTCGCTTGTGCCTTAACGCCAAGCTATGTTATCGTTTGTCAGCCTAACATCCACTTCACATTTGTTGGAAAACTCTGGTCAAAATCGCGAATCATGTTTTCAGAGTTTAAGGGTGTCCCTTTTGACTTTATTTCAGCTGCGCGCGAGGTTTATATCCGACCCTGGACAGCGGAATGAAAAGGCGTGTTTCCCCAGAGCGCCGGATTACGGAACGTGTCGGATTAACCGGCAGCTGGATTATCAAGATTATACTGTACTTAAAAAAATCAATAGCTTAAAAATTTTTAGTGATAACATTAAAATAACAATAACAGAAAGTATGTGCCTTAAAAAATTTGTTTGCCTTTCATGTCAATGTTTTTTTACTGTATATGTATTATAGTTTTTTATTTTAGAGTGTATTAATAACTATTTATGTAATGCCCCACATAATCAGAAGTTCCTGTGTAAACAGACAATGGATGTTTTATATCGATCGGCATGTAGCAAAAAAGATTTTAGTGGATACAGGGCTGCTCTTGGTTGGAATGCAATCGGAATGTATGCGGGGAATTTACTTTCGCAGCCATGGAGGAAGGAATATCGAGAAATTAAAGTAAATTTGTGAAATATAAAGTAATTATAGGTCTACTGTCTGTTTCTACATATTTTTGTTATTTTTAAGTATGAAATTGAAAATATAATCTTTCAGATGTATTCCGGCTTTTACAAACACGAAATAGAGTCGAATTTGCTTGGTGCTGAAATTATGTTTGAAGCAATGGGTTATAGGCAAGTTGGTAATGGAATTTTGATTTTGGACGGTCCAATATGTCCAGATCAGGTTTCTAATGTATCACAGGACTCACTTGTAGCCTATGTGGAATGTCAAGTAAGAAATTGCACTCTTTATTACTTTAAATAAATGAAACTGCAATACAATATTTGTTTTAGATATTAAAAGCTATTTGGGAAGAAGTATCAACAGTCTATAATATAAGCTGGTTGGAAGTGTTAAAATTTCGTGAAAGTCATCTTTGCAGTCCAAAACAATCCGTTAGCTCCCTCATCTACCTGTACCATCAGCAAAAATTTCAAGAAAAAATTAACACATACCCAACAACAACAAACATGATGTGCACTCCAAAACTTCATAATATGCATCCTCAAGTGTACCCAACAATGCCTCCACCACCTCAACATAGTATGCCATGTGTATATGCTACACCAACGAATTGTTGTTCAAATAATTATATGACCTATTCTCCCCATTATTCACCTTATATACCTATTAATTACTTACCTGTCAAACCTCAATACAATACTTACAAGTATAATCCAGTACCAACAGCACAACTTATTGAATTAGATCAACACACATATGAGACTCCTGATTTAACAAGAAGATATAATGCAAATACTCTTTATGATGATACTGATAGGAAAATGAGAATGGCATATGATAACCACAGAAAAACACCAAGTGATTCAAAACATTCAGAAGAATCAGGTACAATTGAGTCTTGGGATTACGTTTATAGAAATTTAGAGAGTCAGGGTTATTCAAAAGATTTGGGAGGACGAGGTGATTTACTTAGTCAACAATTACCAGAAACTGAGGAAATAAAACCAAAGCATAAATCACATCACGATAAGTCTGATAGGAAGGATTATAAAAAAACAGAAAGTTCTAATGTTTATGATAATCTTCCAGAAACTTCAAGGAGCAAAAATTCTGTGGCACATTCAAAAACTATGGCTTCAAATAAATCGGATAGAAAAAGTAATGGGTTTGTTAAAGAAGAAAAGTCTAAACCTGTTAAAAAGCAAGATGAAGCTGATGGACATAAGGAGAGTAAAAGTACATGGCATTGCAATACTTGCACATTTTTAAACACAGCAGCTAAAGATATTTGTGAAATGTGTGGGAAAAGCAGAAACATACCTGTTGAAGAAATTGCTGTTGGTGGTGCAGAATGTGTACAGTGTACTTATGTAAATTCTAAAGAACGAGAGAAATGTGAAGTTTGTGGTGGCAGTTTAAATGATTCACCTACTTATATATAATACTTATTAAAAAATGTTATTTATTATGAATTGTATTAATTTATTGTTTTATTAAATATTATTAATCAGTTTCATATTAAGAATATTATTTTACTAGAATATTGTTTAGACTAAATTTATTCCTTCCATTTCATTTAAAATTGGATTTGCACTATGATATTGTAGGATTTAATTTAGGTAACAGATAATATGGTTTAGGAAAAAAAAGTATTTTTAATACATATCCTTACACATAAAATAAAAGGGAAAAAGTACCATATAGAAGTACAATATATAGATTTTGGGTTTCTATATACAATTATAAAATTAATTCTATTTTAACCTTTCGTTTACAAGATTACATAATATAAATCAAGAAACAAGATCATGATACACATTACAGTTAATAATAAATATAAGGAGAAACCGTTTCAAATAAATTAAACTACGAATGTCAGTCATCTAACCTTATTACCTCTGGATCAACTGTTGCAGCATTACGACCCGACGTATTCCCACTTGCTGCTGCTGCATTTTGCCATTGTTGAACAAAACTAAAAGCAAAATTGTATATCATTTTATATACTGTTTCATTACTCATGCGTTAAAAGTATTATCTGGCGCACGTTTTTTAGTACGAGAAATGCCACTTTTGATTGTATTTCCACGTATCTTTGGTAACGCACGCAAATATTCAATATCGCTAGGTTACATTAAAAAAAAAACTAAATAAATAAAACAAACAATCAAGACCTCAATATTAAAAAAGTGACGTGTGAAAGGGGCAAAATTTTTTTTCATTACAAAATAAAAATTAAAGAAATCGTTATAAAATGAGTGTAAATTCTATGGTGATACAAGAGACTGAGGAGAGTTCTTGACGTATCCACACCACCGCAGGCAATTGAAAAGACAAATTCTTAATTTTTGATTCTATTTTTTTTGGATGGCACCCTCCCAAACATGTAAGATACATACCCTCGCATGAGTAATAAAAAATATTGTTTGTAACACGGGCGGTATTTTGCGGTCGTTTGCACTCTCGAGCGAATGTGTCGCTCGTGTCAAATTGACAACTTACCGCCCTAGTTACATAATATACTATTATCTGATGATTTAATATGGAAAGTACTATCTATAAAATGTATACTTACTTCGCTGTTTCTGTTGGAGAAACACCAGAATTTTGGAATTGTTGATATTTTTGAAACATTTGAATAGCTTTTTGTTGCTGTTGCATTTGGTAATATTCTTGTAGTTTCTGTTGTTGGACTTGTGTTTGCACATTTTTTATTTCATTGATTATCTTATTATACATCTATTGATAGAATTTAAAAGAAATGTAAATTTCCAAAGAATGCAGAAATTTAAAGTACTTACTGTAAAATCACCAGTAGCAATTTGTCCATTCAATTCTTGTACTAATTGCGGCATTACCCCATTAATCTCGTTTAAGGTAAAAGTAGGTTGTTCTCGTTTTATTATGTTCGTTAAAGCTGTCACTATAGAACCCATGGGAATTTGGTTTATATTTCCTAAAATAAATCGAATCATAGAATTGTCCCCAGAATAAATAAATATTTTTATTAATACCAGTGTAAGCTCCAGTATTAAGATGTCTGGCCTTCTTTTCATTTTCAAACTCTTCCCATGCAGCTTTTCTTTCGGCTTCATCCAAAACTTCATCTTCTTTATTCTCCAGCAGAGATTGGTGTTCATGGTATTTATATATAAGCTTGTCATGGCTTTGAAGCAGTTCACCTAATAAAATATCTTTTGGTACTAATGGTGTTGGTCGAACCTCATCTGGTTCAGGCTCAAACCTAAATACAAGTTAAATAAAATAATTGCATAGAAATATATGTATTTGTATACTTGTATAATTCTTGTAGATCGGTTTGGTTGTAATGTCTATCTATTTGTTGTTCATCAATTACTCTTTTAGAGATAGCTTGTTTTGTTACTTGGCGTTCATATATTTTCATTTCCATTGTGCCCTACATATAAAAGAAATTAATTTCATTTGAAATATATTTTCGATTCTACTTTTAATACCATTGTGACAAATCTGTAGATATATGAAGGTTTCAATTGCCCAAAACGATAAACTCGATAAATACTTTGGATATCATGAGATGGATTCCACGATACGTCGAAAATTATTACTCTATTGGCCGCGACCAAGTTTATACCCAAACCACCAGCTCTAGTTGAAATTAAAAACAATCTAGAAATCACAATGGAATAATTTATATGAAATAGCATGTCTACAAAAAAAAATATTACCTAGCTCTTGTATTTTCTGGATTGTTAAAAGTTTTACACCAAGCTGCCCTATTATCACAGGAAGAACTTCCATCTAAACGGAAATAATCCAAACCTAAAGCCCAAGAACCATTGTAACCACCAACCAAATGAGTATCATCATTCTGAGAAGCCTCATCTATTTTTGAAAGGAAATATTCTATCACATTTAAGGAATAAAGCGATTGTGAAAACACCAACCTATGGAAAATAAAACATTAAATTGGAAAAAATAACATTCGTTTCAAAATTTACACTTTATCTCCAATTAATTCACATTGATGTAAAATTTCAAAAAGAAGATGTAATTTTCCACTATGAATAATATTATCTAATTCATCTCCTTGGGTGTATTGTCTCCACCACTCTTGAGGTCCATCATCTTCCTCAACTTGCACCACAACTTCTGGTCCTAAACAGATTGTAATTACTAATTTCTCAACAAAAAAAAATAATTAAAAAACAATATTAAAACCTTCAACTTCAGCTGTTGCTCGAGTTCTCCGCCGATATTTGTTTTTTTGTAAATCGGGTTTGTCATCATCTTCCCCACTTGAAGAGTTTGGAGTGGAATCAGAGGCCGAATCTGAACCATCATCAATAAAATCTTTTATTGATCCTTCAGATTCATCATCATTTTCCCAATCCTGAAAAACGTTAATTCTAGACACATTTTATTGTTAATCTTATAATATATAATATATAAAATAACGTTCCCGCCAATTCATATTCATCTTTAAGTTTTCTTAACATGTAGTCTACATCTTCACAGTTCGCAATTATCACCTGATCGTCAGCAAAGAAAAATGTTGACAGTCGGTTTTGAATTTTGGCTTTTAAAAACTCAAGAACGGCTGGAACGATTTTTATGATTTTTGATTTGTTGAATTTGTCTGCTATTATAGCTACTATTAAAATATTGGAAAAATTCACGAAAAAAGGTAATAATAATGAAAATAATTCATTTTCTCATTTTTTTATGGAACGTCCCATATATTTGCACAAATATATGTGGCACATTATTATTATATTGGCGGGTGTCCTACAGCTTCTGCCGCATCCCGCATTTCGATCGCCACATGTTTTTATCTCTCCAGACATTTTCATTGATTGCCCGGTCCCTCATCGTTGCCATAACTCCATCTAACCATGTCGTAGCTGGTCTTCCTCGTTTCCTCTTATTCGTTGGAGAGTATTCAAATGCCTTTCTTGGCCACCTGTGTTCTTCCATATGCCTCATATGTCCATACCACATAAGCTGCCTTGTTTCTATTCTTTTAGTTGTTTTGTGTATTCTATTTGTAAGTCATCTAATTTCTTCATTTGGTATGTGTTCTAACCTAGATATTCGGCATGATCTTCTGAGAAAATCCATTTCTACGGCATCTATTTTCTTCCTTGCTGATTCCGTCAACTGCCAACATTCTGACCCATATGTTAATATTGGCTCTATGATTGCTCTGTAGAATGTCAGTTTTGTTTTTAAGGGGATTCAATTGGACCAAAGTAAAGGATTCAAAACCGTGTTGTTGTGCCGTCGTATATCTTGGACATATGAGCCTTTGTTTGATATAATACTACCTAGATATTTGTATTCTTCGTATTTTCTTATCTGTCTTAACTGCAGATCTGTATTTTCATCTTCTTCACCTACTCTTAAGTACTCTGTTTTGGCTACGTTCCCGCCAATTCATATTCATCTTAACAAGTTTTCTTAACATGTAGTCTACATCTTCCCAGTTCGCAATTATCACCTGATCGTCAGCAAAGAATAATGTTGACAGGTAGTTGTCGTCAACCTTAATTCCGATGCCTGAACATTTTTTTCTCCATTTTTGTAGCACTTCTTGAATATAAATTTTAAAGAGTAGGGGAAAGGCAGCATCCTTGTTTAAGGCCTTTTGTTATTTGAAATGATTCTGAAAAAATATTTTGAGTCTTCACTATACTCTGTGGATTTTTGTAGATATTGCGTAGGGTTCTGATATATCCTCTTTTTATGTCCGTTCTCGTCAATATATTAAATAGCAATTTCAAAGGTACCGTATCGTATGCTTTTTCAAGATCAATGAAGACAAAATGAGTAGGAAGGTTTCGAGCTACACGCTTCTCATAGCTTAATATTGCAAATATATGTGGCACATATATTTCCAATATTAAGCTATGCCAGTAGATGGCGCTTTTCATTCACCATTCATGAAAGTCATCCACGCGTTTTACATTTGGCGGAGCATCTAAAAAATGGTCGACAAGTTTATTTCAACGCATCAAATTTTGATCAACGTGCTGCAACACCTCCAGCGACAACATTGACAAGTTTGTTTTTTTATTTGCCAAAGCGATCTATATGCACGAACGTTACTCTACTCTCTAATGTTCGTGGGCCTACATCCTTTGAATCACTTCGAACTATCAATAGTGCAGTGTGCCCAACATATCGTGTTGCAAGTCAACTGCTCAATTTACTTGAAAATTCATTGGACATTAAATAGCTGAATCATTTCTTTCTGCATCTCCAAATCAGATACGCACATTATTTGCTATCATTACTTCGACCCGTTTCCGATTAAACTGTAAAGGATGACATGTCAGAAGACATTTTACAATACGTGTCAGTTCAGGGAATTCCGATCTCGTGGTGAATGAGGAAATACATAACCAGGCCTTGCTTTTGATAGATGTTACCTATTGTGCCGCAGTTTGTTAGTAAAGTTAGGAATGCCAAATCCAAATCCTGTTATGAACGACGCTTTCAATCGAAAATTGGAACAGGAACGTGAATACGACCGAGATGCATTGAACGAATCAGTTTGAATGAATGTACCACAGTTGAACTCAAAACAGAAGGATGTGTACGATAAGTTAATGAAGGCAATTGATGATGGAAATGGTGTCTTATTTTTCCTCGATGCGCCCAGTGGAACTGGGAAGACATTCCCCATGTCATTGATTTTAGCCACTGTTCGTACGAGATCCGAAATTGTCGAAGCAGTTGCTTCTTGTGGTATAGCGACCACGTTGCTAGAAGGATGCAGAACGGCTCATTCTGCGTTTAAATTACCGTTAAACCTTCAAACGACTGAAACACCCACATGCAACATTGCGAAACAATCGGCAATGGCCAGTGTTAATAAAGTGTTAAAGCAAGTAAACTTATCATAAGGGAAGCACTAAATCGAACCATGAAAGATCTGCGCAATGACTCAAGATGTTTTGGAGGCACAATGATTCTACTGTCTGGCGATTTCCGGCAAACACTAACAGTAATTCCAAGATCCACCGCTGCCGTTGAAATAAACTCTTGCCTCAAATCATCTACTCTGTGGCGCTATATTAAGAAACTGCAGCTGACGACAAACATGCAAGTTACATTGCTAAACGATCCATCTGCCGAAGATTTCTCCAAGCAATTGTTGTCAATCGGTAATGGCCGTCTTCCCGTCGACGAAACGAACGGATTGATTTCGTTTCCGCATAATTTTTGCAATTTCGTCTCAAATAAGAACGAGCCCATCAAGAAAGCGTTCCCGAACATTATTGTTAATAACAAAAATTACTATTGGTTGAGTAAACGAGCAATTCGACTTTTGTGGTTTGGGCTTTTTTTATACGTCGTACCTTATGCGAGGGAGAGGACAGACACGATTATATTCCCATCTATTATATAATCATGTACGATTATGTTACTTAGATATCGATACGCGTAACATTTGACTGACTTTAATTCAGCTAAGATATTTTTTAATGATTATAGATTCTGAGGCGATACGAAGTTCGCCGGGTCAGCTAGTAATGTAATGTATAAACATACCTTCTTCTCTTGTGCAATCTTATTTTGAATGCTCTTATCTAGTAAAACCCTTGGATGAGTGCAGATCCTTTGTAACTCTTGAAAATCAACAAACAAGAATGAACTTCTAGTACTTGTTTTTTGTTGAGCAAATTCCTTTATGTAGTGACTATATAATTTCACTTGTGTCTCAGTTAAACTAACAAATAGAATATATTCATGTTTTGGAGGCAAAAATGGGGCTAAAACAGAATAATCTCTCCTCTAAAAAAAAAACAAACTGTAACAATGTTTATAAGTCTTCAATGGAAAATGTTTTTACCTGAACAATACCATCCAAAAGTTTATGCAAAACATGAGATCGTTTTCTCATAATTTGAATATCATGAGGTGTGGAGTCAGTGTATTGACCATTAGTTATTGGATTCACAAATCGATTTAAATATTCTTTGTATGTACCGAGAAGATTAGGTTTCACAAATTGTACCATGCACCAATATTCTTTTAGGTTGTTTTGTAATGGTGTACCAGTAAGCACAATTCTGCGAACAGTTCTCAATTTGTTCATTGAAATACTGAGAGAAGTCTTCTCATTTTTTAAAAGATGACCTTCATCACAAACAACGAGATCAGGACCTATATAAAATAATGTAATTACATTTCTATAAATTTTTATAAAGAGAAATAAATATTACCTGGATCTACAAGATTTCTTTTAAAATCGACTCTCATTTTTTTTGTAATCCTCTTATTAGTATCATTAGATAAATTTCTGAACATATCATAGCCCAAAACCAGAACCCCTCCGTTTCTGTGCCACTCTGACGTCATAAATGCCCTTTCTCTGTTCTGTTTATAAGAAACTAAATCATACACCTCAAATTCATCATCACTGGGTAACCACTTTTTATATTCAGATACCCAATTTAATACAGTTGACAATGGACAAACAACCAAAACCTTTTTCACTCCAGTCTTCTCAGAATTTGTAAGCAAAGTATGAGACAATGTAATAACCTATAAATAGAAATTAAAATCAATTTAAATTTGATGAGAAAAAAAAAAGAAATACCTGCAATGTTTTGCCAAGACCCATGCAATGGGCTAATATACAACCAGATCCTCCTGTATTTTTAGCTCTATCAATGGATTCAAAACAAGCATCCCACATGAATTGGACACCTTTCCCTTGATGAGGTTTCAAATGTTTTACCAAAGCTTCATCAACTACCAACAATTCTTCATTGGTTTCCTCATTGAAATCCAATACAACTTTGTTCAGAGAGCTTTTCTCTAATTTGTCAGCTTCAAAAATATCATTGTACTAAAAAAAAATTAAATTGAAATACTTTCTTTTATTTACAAAGCACTTAATCTTACTTTTTTCTGCCTCTCCAAAATTCTAGCCTTCCTTTCAGCTTCTTCCTTTTCAGCTTGTTTTGTAGTCTCAGCCAAGGAATCTCTATTCAAAACCTAACACAAAAATAATATACCCTTAAATATAATCAAAATACCCAAAATGAAAACAAAGCAAAAAATTACCTTTCTAATCTGTTTCCTTGTAGACTTATCTTCATCATCACTACTACTTCCATCAACTTTCTTGATCCTTTTCCTGGACTTCTTTCTGTTAAAACAAAAACGTTTTACAATTTTTCTTTGCAATTTTTTAATAAACTTACTTAGCTGCCTCTTTTTTAGATTCTGAATCGGAACTTGACTCGTTTTTCTCTCCTTCCTCCTCATCACTAGATTCTTCATCTTTGCTCTCATCGGAATCAGAGTCAGGAATAATCCGTTTTGGTTTCTTTTTTGTAGTTCTTTTAATAATAATGCATTTTAGAACATTTTTTAAATATATTTCATGTAAATACAATCTTATTACTTCAAATTTATGTTGTCTAATATTTATTTAATCTTATTAATTAAGTGAACATACAGGGTGTTTAATAAATGTTCAACATAAATAAGAAGAAAAAGCCCAAAATAAAAAAAAAACCTTTGTGACCTCACACAACATTTTTGCTAGTATCTCAGACGCAACTAATGATAATTGATTTTTGTCTTGGTAGCCAACCAGTTGCGGTATCGGTTCATACGGGGAACGATCTTTGATCTGCATATATAGCAAATTTTTGCACCCCATAAAATTGGGTGCAAAAGGAGGTACTGAAAGCGAAACACACGACGATCATCAAGATTCGTCGCATAGCCTCTCCTACTCAATTCCGATTCCCAAGACACCTCCCAAGATGCGGTGGAAGCCCGGGAAGAGAAAGGCAGGGCTAACGAGAACGGAAGAAATGGCCCCCTGAAAAGGTTGGCAGCGGGCTAACAACCCACTCCGGAAAACACCAATCTGTTAGGAAAACCAAAATGGAAACTACCGAAGACTTTACGGAACCGACCCAAGCAACGAAGAAGCAACAATGATTTATCACCTGGAATGTGAGGACTCTGTATCGGAGCAGGACACTCCAAATACTAGGAAACTAGAAAATATAAGGCAGACATAACTGCGCTGCAAGAAGTAAGATGGATTGGACAAGGCCATATACGAAAAAAAGATTACGATTTCTTCTACAGCTGCCATAACAATAGGCACAAACTAGGAACAGCTTTTATAATCAACAAACGCATCAGAGAACAAGTAATTGGTTTCAATCCAATAAGTCCCAGACTATGTATGATACGCATAAGGGGACAAAATTTTTCAACTTGAGCTTCGTTAACGTACACGCCGCCACTGAAGGAAAAAGCAAAAAAGAAAAACACGAGTTCTATGAAAACCTAGAGGCGGCTTTCGACAACACTAAAACACGACATAAGAATAATCATAGGAGACCTAAACGCAAAAATAGTAAGAGAAAAACAATTCCAAGCACAAATAGAGAAAAACAGCCTGCACGTAGAAAGTAATGATGCACGTGGAAAGTAACGGAACGAGAGTAATAAACTTGGTAGTCTCAAGAGACCTAGTAGCAGGAAGCACCATGTTAGAAAGGAAAAATATATACAAAGTGACATGGGTATCTCCAGACGGGAAAACCTTCAACCAAATCGATCACCTACTAATAGACGCTCGTCATAGGTCCAACCTTATGAACGTAAAAACCTGCAGAGGAGCAAATATTGACTCGGACCATTTCCTGATAAAAGCGAAATTTAGAGCGAGAATCTCAAACACCAAATAATCAGAGGAGAAAAGATACCCAGATTTAACACAGAGCTACTACAGAACGAGGACAAACAAAAGCTTTTCGAAGATAACATAAGGGCAAAGCTGCCCATGCACAAAAATATTTCAATAGGAGAAAGGTGGAAGAAATGCAAGGAAGCACTCCTCTCGGCCGTCTCGGAAGTCCTGGGCCTGCACAGGGAGCCTAAGACCAACGACTGGTTCGACGCGGAATACGAAAGACAAACAGCAGAAAAGAATGAACTATATAAGAAGATAACACAAAAAAGAAAGAGGGGAAACGTGGAAGAATACAGAAGAGCCAGAAGGTGTGAAAAGAAGTTACACAGAGCAAAAAAAACGACCATTTGAAGAAGCACAAATAGCGAATTTAACTCCTAAACGCGAATACAAACGCAAACGAAAACCCAGAAATCGGACAACGAATGGGCGAAGAAGAGATGGAACCACTTGGCTGACAAGAAATTATAGAAATATAATAATATAAATTATAGACGCCTCATAAAAAGATGAGGAACAATAAGTCGCCTGGCAGCGACCGAATACCTGCAGAATTCCTCAAACAGGGAGGAAATCAGCTGATTAACCAGCTACAAATAATATACTCTGAAATATGGGCGAAGGAAGAAATGCCCCAAGAGTGGAACGAAGGTGTAATATACCCTATACACAAGAAAGGGGACCCTCTAAACTGTATGAATTACAGAGGCACTATGTTGCTAAATGTAGCATATAAAGACCTCTCCAACATACTCTATGGAAGACTGCTTCCAAAGGTGGAAAAACTCATGGTGACTATCAGGTATCCCGAAAATTCCACAATTGGCCAAATATTTGCGCTTAGACAAATATGAGAAAAGGGCAAGGAACACTAAATGGACACGTACTATATGTTGTTACTATATGGAACAAAAAATTTCGAAATCGTACAAAAGTTCACGTACCTGGGCGTCAACGTAAACGCAAAAAACTACAGAGCTGAAATAGGAAAGAGAATAATGCTCGGTAACAGGTGCTACAAAGCACTACGAAAACAACTAGCAAACCCTAGCATTACTAGAAAGACGAAGATGGTCATATACAAGACTCTAATACTGCCTGTAGTAACATATAGCACGGAAACATGGACAATAAGCCAACAAGACGCCCACCTCCTAAGCATTTTTGAGAAGAAAATCTTATCCACATTCTTCAAAGGGATATGCGACAACGTTACATGGCGACGTAGATACAATTTTGAACTGCAACACTTAGTAAAAAGGCACGAAGAACCCAACATCGTAACCAGAATCAAAATAATGCAGTTACAATGGGCAGGACATGTAGTAAGCGCCCCGGAAAATAGCGTGCCAAAAAGGCTATTAGACGCCCAACTACAGGGATGACGCAAAAGAGGCAGGCCAAAACTCTGATGAGAAGACGGAGTAACAGAAGACGCATCAAAGTTAGGACTGGAGAGCACAAAAAAGGACGAATGGAGGAAGACACTTTGGTAGGCCAGGACCCGCACAGGGCTGAAGCGCCACAGATGATGATGATGATATATAGCAAGTGCTTGACTAGATGAAATTGTTCGCAATCAAAAACTACACTGAAAAGGTACTCTTTGTACTTTGAATATGAAGAAAAAAAAAATTCAGTCAAAGAAAACAAACAAGTCTTTATTTCAGTTTTGAATTAGTACATAAACGTAATAGTTAATTCACAATAGTTGTTCAAATTGCCGTCCCTCAACCCCAACACAAGCAGTACGCAGTAATAATCTTCGAACATGTTCAAAAATTCACTGCGGTTGCACATACATTTTTCACACGACGCTGCAGTTCTGCGAGATCCGCCACTTCCGTTTCATAGACTAACTTTGTGACCCCAAAAAACGTAGTCCAAGGGATCATGTCTGGTGACCTTGCTGCCCAAGAAACTGGATCGCCTCGACCTATCCACCTTAATGGATATGCGTTATGTAGGTGAGCTCTCGCTAACGCTCTAAAGTGCATAAACTACATTTGGCGTCTAGTCAAACGTCTAGGCACTCCATTCAGAAACCCTGACAAAATTTGTTACAAAATGTCTATAAACTTCTCCTACCAACCGCCCTGGTAGACCAATTAATACATTCCCAACAATACCATACCAGACATTAATTGAGAATCATTGCTGATGAGATCTCACCATAATAGTATAAGGATTTTCGATCGCCCACCAGTGCATGTTATGGGAATTCATAATTCCATCTCGTGCAACGGTTGCTTCATCGGTGAAGAGCACTCGACTCACAAAGACTAAATTTTTTTTTAATTAGGATAATCTGCTGGAGACAATGCCTCCACTTTTTGATTGCGGTACGGATGCAATTGCTGTTTTGGAGAACTTGCGAAACTTTCAGCAGCAACTTTTAGAGTACTTTTTGCTGGATTCGCTTCAGCTATCTCTAGGATCTGCTCTTCAACATCTGGATTGCAGGCTATTTGTCCCCAAAACACAACTGGTTCCAATCGACCGTGTTCCCTCAAACGCCTATCGACGGCCTAAACTAGGGTTTCATCACTTTTCACCAGGGTACATTTCTTGGTAAAGTCGCCTTGCAATAATTGCGTTTTCCTTAACCAAACCATATGCATGTCTGTCTACTCAGCATTAGTAAAAGCAACCATTGCAATATTACGGAAAAGTGTGACTAACAGTTTTCTACAACGAACTGACACAAAATGCCAAATTTTAAAGCTGCACTAAACATTTGTTTCTTATCATTACATTTAAATTTGCGCCTGTACTAAAAAATAGTAAATTTGGAGTAAAGAAATAGTAAAGATTTGTTAGTTTTTATCACAATATGTGGCCATAATTATGAAAGTGGTCTAAGTCAAAATTAAAAAAAAAATGAGTTTATCAGTTATTTCACACCACATTATTTTGAACTAAATTTATTCAATGTAATTTTTATGATATCGTCAAAAATGGACCATTAAATCGTGGTTGTAATTTCCACATTATATGGAATTCATTTAGTGTTAATTATGAAAGTGGTCTAGTGTTAATTATGAAAGTCAAAAATTTAAAGAAATTATATAAACAAGAACTTGTAAATGGCGCGTGGCTGATTTAGAAATTCGTAAAATGTATAGTCTGCCTGTAAATAAATGTGAGGAAAGTAACCAATCCTTTGTTAGGAATGGATCTACAGGAAAATATTTAATACTGAATTTAACTTACATTTCCATCCATGCTCCTCGAAAAGACACATGCCAAAAATGCGATTTACTGATTGGAAAAATCGGGGCATGCAATAATGAGTAATAGAAATTACATTAAAAAGTAAACTTCTCTAAGAAAAAAGTCATGATGTACATTTACAAAATGTCGAACGAGTTAGGAAATGTCTTATAAAATGCTCTATAAAACTTCATTAGATGGTTCTAAATTCCAAGTTTTGGATCTTTCACTTAAAAAAGAAGGATAAAAAATATACGGAAATATTAAATTACTTCCATTATACACCACCACTAAACCAGTGAAGAAAGAAAAACATAAAGATATTATGTGGTTACTATTATATTCATACATCCTTCCAGTTTTTCAAGAACATTTTAAGAATCTTAAAAACTCGAAATGGTAAAAAAGGGAGTACTTTTTAAAAATAATTAATAAATGTTCATGAATTATTTCATTAAAGTTCTTTCTTCAAATAAAACTCATAGTTCTTTATTGCTTTAAGTCATTTATAGGACATTCAGTTAATTTTGAAAAGTCAATTGAAACTTTAAAAATAACATTTTCGTATGAAATTCACACAAAATATGATATTCACAATAAATTTAAATTATTCAAGACTAATAAAATTATATATTAAAATTGTCGCATACTGTAAAAATATTTTTTAATTTATTCAAATGCAATTCATTAAATATCTCGAAACGAGAAATATATGGATGGCTTAGACCACTTTCATAATTATGGGCACATATCATTCCCAAAAAATACGTTTTATTTTTTTTCTCGAAAACTGTTATCTTGAGCGACAGAACCAAAGAGTACGTTTTCAGAAACTGATTGCGAACAATTTCATCTGGTCAAGCATTTGCTAAACGTGCAGATGGAAGAAATATTTGCAAACATACAAAGGTCGTTCCCCGTATGTACCGCTATTGGTTGGCTATCAAAATATTAAGCACAAATGGTAGTTCGGCACCAGTATCGAGTACACACCAAATTTGAAACAATTACCATTAGTTGCGTCCGAGATATTGGCAAAAATGTTGTGTGACGCCACACCATTTTAAGAGCTGTACCTCAGTTAGGAAGCGTTTTCGGATACATCTTTATACATACTTTTTTCTAATGTTAGGCTCTAGAACACACCCTAGAATTTCTGCAGGACATTTATGAAACACCCTTCGTATAGTTGAACTAATAACATTGTATTTTTCTATTAATTCCAATTAAACTAAATAGGAATTTATTAAAAAGCATTTGAACAAATTATTAGCCCTAGAATTATCTAAACAGAAACAGCAAACAGAATTTTTACCAAAATATTTCACTGATTTTGAAGTATTGTATAAAAAGCAGGAGTGGTAAAAAAATTGGCATAATTATTATATATCCCAGATAAATAATAATGTAATTATTTTAACAAATGGATTTTTTGCTAATTCATAATATCTTAGGCTGGAATAGAAAACAAATCAAGAAGAAAACGAATCCTTTTACAAATTAATTTGACCATAACTGTGATATATTAACAATAGTTAAAGTTGCAAATCAACCTAGACACATCATCTATAAGTCGTTTCGGTACTTACGTATTAACGCCACCACAGCGAGAGGTCGCGCTACCGCGCGATATGTGGAATACATTTATCTGGAATACATTTATCTGTTCTTAATATAACCATCCATTTTGTTTAAATCTGTAGCTGTAGTGGCGTTAGTACGTAAGTACCCTCACTTCTTTCAATGGATTAGCAATAGCATATATTCACAAATACAAATATTTTCAATATTATAAGATTAGTTCATCTTGATTAGTTAATCCATGGTCTACTTGCAAATCTGTTTTTTGAGAAAATGAGGTTTTGGTATGTTTGTTGTGTTCATGTGTTCAGCTCATTGCCCCGAAAGTCGTGAAACAAACCCGGGTTGATGTTGCTTTTAGGTCCCCCTTAGACTACTTAGGCTGCGTTCCACTAAAGGGTCGTCCATTAATCACGTTATGTTTTTTAGCACCCCCTCTTCCCATGTGATATTTCGTAATTCTTCACTCCATACAATTTAATTTTTCTTATATTTCATTTTAGTGAAGTAACTTTAAATCATTTATATTCGAATGTAATCAAAATGTCCATTATTGGTGATGAATGCATCACAATAATGCTTCAGAAACTACCTCATCTATAGTCAATTTATTTAAGAATGCAGTACAGGGAAGATAGGGCTTATTTGACCTTGTTCTCCGATTGGTTTAAATCGAGAAGTTCACACCGACGATATTTACTTCTCCATCTCTCTCTTTTCACATATAGTTGCAGTCACTGGCGTATAATTTTGTGATATGGAATACTACGAATAATTTCTAAATATAATAGAACGTTAAATTATACTACAGCTAATAAGTAGAATATTATACAATAATGTCTTGAAATAAAACATTCAATTTTAAATTTAAAGATAAAAAAATAATTAACTCCAAGTATATTTTTTCGTACGCCAATGCATGTTGAGCTGTTAGTGTCAATGGCTGCCGTGTCTCTATTGCTAATTGCTGCCAATTCTCAATTGTCATCTGATCTGTTTGTATCATTTAGATTTTTTGCATTTTTCTCCATTTATTTGTTTGTATTTTATTATTATTGTTGCCATTTGGTGTATTTAATAGATTTTCAATCTAACCATTAATAAATAACCAATTTTATGATCAAGTAACTATATTTGAATTTAGCGCCAAATTTTGAAACTAGATTGAACATTTGTCATAGTGTAAATTAGGTTTCTAGTTACTGCATTCTTAAAAAATGGACTAATGAACATTTTTGACACAAAATGAACATTTTTAGTTGTCTACATCATAATTATAATACAGCGGATGGGTTGATTTCCCATAGTAAGTACAAAAAAAAAAACGTATGCATATTATATCCGGTTCCAGTACACGGGACACAAAAATAATTTACGGCTTAGCGAAAGGACTAATAACAAAATGCTTGAATTGAAAATAAATCATAAATTATATCCGATGTGTACAAGAGATAAATATAGTACAAACTAATTGTCATAATTTATAATTCTCATCCGTTTCTTAAAAGTTGGTTCATTGATGAGTTATGAGTTGCCTAGGTTCATTTGTCGTGACAACTATATTTATTTACACAATATGATAATAAATAGCTATATATTATATAAAATTAAGGTTTAACGAGCAGATCGTGAAACCTTAATTTACCCTTTCAAACAACCTTCATTTAAATTCGCCAGCTACACCTAATTTTATCCACTACTGTAACAAACATTTATTCAATTTTGCTTTTGATTTAACTAGTTAAATTCAAAGAAAAGTTCCATTTTTAATTAGTTTTTGATTGTGTTTAATTAATTTGTGTTTTATTAACCATAACTGGATATTCCCGCAGAAATCAAGAGATTAGCGATCAAAAAAGAACATTAGCGAAGTCAACATTTATGTATACGAAGGCCGAATGTGAGTTTTTCTTATCTGTTTCCATATTTACTTTTATTTCACTTGTGCAATAAAATTTTTATTTCACTAGTGCAGCGATTCTCAAACCTTTTTGGGGACTTAAGCCTATTGTAACAAAATATTTGATGGAGCCAAATAAACAAACATCTGTTTATGAACATTTTTTATTAATAATCATGTGAAATTATATAAGTCGCGTGATAATTAAATATCTAATGGGAGGTATGAAACTGCCTCTTATTTTTCATTAATTGGTTGATATCAGGATTGCTAGAAGATAATTGAAATCTCATATCAGGTTCCGGACTCAGTCTATTTCGATATTTTGTTTTTGTAGCTGCATAGGTCGAAAAGCCTGTTTCGCACAAGTATGTTGTTAGAAACAGGATAAGTACATTCAAGGCCATTGTGGCAAGAAGTGGATATTCATCACGGATTATGCACCAACAACCATTGAGAGGCTTAGTTTCGAACAGTGACTCCATACTGGTGTCTAATGATATTTCTAAAAACGATTCGTATATCTCGTTTGATATACTTTCGGGCTTTTGCAAGTTGGGTAAAAAAGGATTTTGAACCCATGAATTCCTTTTAATTTTTGTATTCTGTTCTTCGGAAAAATACGTCTTAATAGATACGCGCATTGATGTGAGATATTGCACCAATTCTTCAAATATATCATCTTGAAACATTTCTGAGTCGCTATCGCTAACAAACTCACTGAGCGTTGTACAGCTTTCTATTTCTCTCTTACCAACACAATTAATCAAAAAATCTAATTTTATTTTGAAGGGGGTTATTTTGTTAATGACCTTGACTGTCTGATATGTACTGAATGATAAACAGACAACAGTGTTGTTGTCTGTTTATCTTGTAATGATAATTTTAATTCCTTACGTTTTTTAAAGATATCTGCCATAAACGACAGTCGGGAACAACCACGTTTTATCACACAAGCGGTCTTTCAAATTAAAATAAACATCTGTAAAAAATGTTTGTAACTCCGCTTTAAGTTCAAATCCTTGTTAAAGTTTTAATCCGAGATAACCATCTCACTTCTATGTGGAGCAGTAGTGATTTATGTTCGCTGCCAAATCTTCACACAATAATGAGAACAAACGGAATTGTAGAGCAAGACAAACTTGTCTTGATGAAATTAATTATTTTTACCGCTTTATCCAGAACCAATTTTAGATTTGGCTGCATTTGTACCATCGCGAGTGCCTGCCTATGCAGGATACAATAGCTGGAACTACAATTAGGCGCCCTACTTTTTATTCGTGATAATGATCCTGCTGTTTTACCTGTCATCGCCTTCGCCCCAACTGTACAAATGTCGATACAATCATTGCAATTGAGATGGTTTTCTTCAAATAATATATTTATTTTATACAAAATTTCCTCTCCGGTAGTGTTCGTGGGCAGCATGTCAAAGACATAAGCATGTCTTCTTTAAAAGAATGTTCATATGGATATCTCACAATAACCAGCAAGATGGCCAGACCACCTGCATCAGTCAAATCATCAATTTACAAGACGAATTGTGTTTTTTGTAGACATATAATTATTTCCTGTTTGACGTAGCTTGCCATATCATGAATTCGGCGCAGTATCGTTTGATAGTGGCACAGTGGAAAGATGCTTGCAGATTTATCGTCACGCATACATATTGTGTTATATCTAACACAAATGGTTTTATCAAATTCTCAGCAATAGTATGCGCTTCAACTGCTTGTGCAATGCAATAGCTAACTAAATATGATGCCTTTGTGGCCTTTTCATTGACAGTTTGGGTCGAATGCTTCATAGCTTTTTGACTTTTCAACAAACATTATTTTTTACGTACAACAAATTCTTCATTCTAGTCTTTAAACTCGGGGTGTGCAGTATCTAAATGTCGGCGCATCTTGGCAGGTACCATGGAACTATGTATTAGGAAGTAGTTACTAACTACATAACATACAGAGAGGTGAGCCATTGGAATCAACAAATACGCGACTGATGTATGATTCATCAAATTTCCTTTTTTTTCGCCTTTGAAACCATGAAGCCTGACGTAGTTGCATCACCGTCTTGATCAGGTATTGCTGCATCCTCCGGGCGTATCACTCGCATATCACAAGTTTTTATTTTAACTCTTTTCAGCTCTTTACGCTCCATTATTCTTATTAATAATTTGAATATACAGTATATACATATATACAGAATATACTCATGCATGCGAAGAACTTCCTGACACACGTTTTTTAATACGAAAAATGTCACTTCGCATTGTCTTTCCACATAATCTAGGTAATACACGAAAATATTCATCGCTAGGTTACATTAAAAAACAAACAAATAAAGATAAAATGAACACAATCAAGACCTCGCTATTAAAAAAATGTGAATTTTTTTCATTACAAAATAATAATAAAAAATTAAGGAAAACGTTTTAATAATGAGTGTTAATTTTATGGCGATACCAGAGACTGAGTTCTTATGAGAAATCCACATCACCAGAGACAATTGAAGTAAATTCCTCATTTTCATTCCATTTTTTTATTGGATGGCCCCTGGATCACAAACTTACATCTCCTCGCAAATCTCCCACCCAAAGATACATCTCCTAGCATGAGTAATAAAAAATATTGTTTGTAACACAGACGTTATTGTCAATTGCCCTCTCGCGTGAAATTGACAACTTTCCGCCCTAGTTACAAAATAAACTATTTTAAGAGATACAAGACTTCAAAACAACAAACACGAAATTGTATAAAACACTTCACGCGAATGACGAACGTACGGCTTGGCATGCTGACCAACACTACTACGCTACGCCTCGTGTTCCGTCGCGTCGCGTCAAATGATGTCGCGATCGGAGAGGAGTATTTTTGATTTTTTTCTCATTATTATCAGTATTCTAGTGGACCCGCCACAGAGGCTTTGCGGAACCCTAGGGCGCGGAGCATACTTTGAGTATAGCTGCACTAGTGAATAAACCACTGTTTCATTGATCCATATCTAACGAATTAAACATGACTTTATAAGGCACAATGAATAAATATATTTATCTACGACCACTATTGTAAATGCCCATTATTGTACAGTTCGTGGACTATGTAAATACATCGTAACACACACCTATGTAACAATCCGCGATTAATGATAAGTTATGATTGATAACACACATGTGCGTTTGGTTTACGGTTCGTTGACTGGTTGAGAGCTGCTAGTACGTGCTCATACGTTCAGTGCTCCCCGTGCCACAAATCAAACTAACGAAAATTGACATTGCGTACATTGGGTTACCTCTTTCTATGAAAACTTTTACTCCAGTTTAACCCAAATAAGTGCTATTTCTTTTCATTTCCATCAAGTTAAATAATGTTGTGTAACAGTTATATATGAATATACAACTGTTTGTTAAATAATGTTAAATAATGTACCTAATAAGAAATAAATTTGTTACATCTAACATATTTTTCTTATTAAACAGAAACTAATTAGTGTGGTCGTAGATAAAGAATAGTACATAACTCGAGTTGTAAGGCAATTACTCGAGGAATTACGCTCTACCGCTCATACACGTAATATGCTTCTTACAACTCTCGTTACGTAATATACTATTAACTTTCTGCATTCTTTTCATTTAATAATCTAGGGCTAATATGCACAAAGATAGTCTCTACGAGATTAAGTTTTTAACTCTGGAAAGTAATTACCTTCGAATAATTATTTTTTGAATACCTTGTTCCTCAGAGTTGCTTTAAAAATCACATAGCATTTAATAAAATATTAACTGAATCTATAAATATACTTACGATTTAGCTTGAGCCTTTTTTGTTATCTTTTTAACTCTTTCGAAAACGTCGGAATCACTATCTGATAATTTCTCTGTCAATAACTTATCACGCTTCCAAGCTGAAGATCCTTTCTTTGTATCATCTTCTTCATCCTCCTAAATATGAATAAACATTGCGTTATAAGTTATATAAATTAGATTCTATGTTTCTTAAAATACTAACTGAAGAACTGTCATCAGAGTCCTTTTTCGGTTTTTTAATTTTCTTTGGCTCCTTTTCTGCTTCTTCAAATTTCTCCTCCTAAAAATAATAAGACAAATTTACTTACTATATAATATTTTCTAGGCAAATATTTTACCTTTTCTTTAATCTTATCATCCCCATCTCCATTTTTAGCCTAATACAAAAATAACGTTAGTAATTTCCAATTAAAAAATAAAATTACTCATTTACTTACATTACTTTCATCATCTGAATCGCTACTCCTTTTCTCTGCAGACTCCTTCAAAAATATGTAAATAAATAAGTTATCCCAAGTAAAATGATTTCAACTACCTTTTCACTATCTGAATTATCTTCATCTGAACCCACAATAGTATCAAGAATACTAGAATCCATAGCATTTTGGAAATCCATTTCATTATCAGTTCCATTCATCTCAGTTATATTGGAATCAACTGCTACTGAGGTATCAATTTTGGTGTTACCTTCAATGTCAGAGGAATCTGATGAATCTGAATGCTTAAGTTGAGTAACTTTCTTCTCTGGTTTCTCAATTTTCTGCGATTTTTTCTTTAATACAGGTTTAGTTGATGAGTCGTCAGATGAAGAGGAGTCTGTATTAGCTCGAGAACGTTTTCGTAGAGTTTTCATATCCACCAATCTGTTTTAATAAATTATTGTTACTAATTAATTCTAATTAGTTTGATTTATTTAAAGACATTTTAAAGAGAATATGATTTTTAGCTTTAATTAATTTTGATATAACAAATTAGAATGAAATTCAAATGTAATGAAAAAAAGTGCCTTAGGGGCAATTTATTATTTTTTTTAAAATTTCAAAGAAGAAATTAACTCTTTCATTAAATACACGTTTTCCATGAATGTAAATAATTATATTGCCTTTAAAATTCATTTACTTTTAATTTAATCTAATATCTAAATTAACCTTTTAAGCTCTAATTTCTCCATTTTTTTCATATAATCCGCTTTTAATTTCTCTGCTGGTTTCCTGCGAAGTTTTACGTAACTTTTCCAAGAAAATTTTGCATCTAAACCATCTGGAGCTAAACATTCTTCCTTTTTCTCCAATCCCTTTTTCTTTTTACTTTTTCCTCTTGATTCATCTTCTTCTGAATTTGAATCACTTGAATTATCCGAATCTTGGATTTTTGATAATATTAGTTTATCTTTGTCGGCAAATTTTACCTTCTTTGGAGATGGAGTTTTTTTAAAATGTTCCGTTTTGAATTCTAAATTTCTAACTTTTAGGATAGATTTTGAAGTATTTAGTTTTGGTGAAGCTTTGTTATTTTTTTGAGATTCTCTAGAATTTCTTGTGGATTTTTTAACTGGTATAGGATCATCATCAGAATCAGATAAAATTACAATGGAATCTTCCTCCTTAGGTGTTTTATGAATTGGATCTATTAGTTTTGATAAACAGACTAGTTTAATTTTACCAAATGTTTCTGGCTCAGTTTTTACATCCATATCTTCAGATTTTAAAGTATCATTTATTATTTCAATACTTGGATCATCATCAAAAATATCTTTGGATGTATCTATAGTAGTAGTATTATCATCTGATTCAGTATCATTGTTTTCCATTGCTTCATTCTCTCCCTCCTTTCCCTCTATTGAAATTGATTTCTTTTCTTTTTGTGAAGATTTCTCTTGAGTATCTGAATCATTATTATCAGTGGATTTTTCTTTTCGATTTTTACTCTTTTCTTTTTCTAAAACTTCTTCATGCGATCCAATGTCATCTTTTGAAAGATTTTGTTCTACTTCTGTAACATTTTCAATTCCAGAGTTTTCATCCTTTTTCCTTTCCTCTTGTACTGTACAACCCTTTTCTGGTTCTTCAACTGTTTTATTGATGTCAATTTGTTCTAGAGATTCACATGTTTCATTATCAGCAGCCTCTTCAGTTTCCTTTTCATTCTCTAAAGGTGTTTCATTTTCTTCTGTGACATCAGTTATTTCCTTTGCATTTTGTGAATCTTTAGATTTACTAATTTCATTTTCATCTTGAGAATCATTTTCTAAACTACACTTTTTATTTTGTGTAACAGCTTCTTTTTCTGCTGGAACATCTTCCTCTAAAGTTGTATCATTTTCTACTTCCTCTGCTACTTCCGTGTCATCTTTTTCTTCTATCTCATTCTCTTGACTGACAGTTTCATCCACTTTCTTTTTCTCTTGTGAATTCACCTCCTCCTCTTCTTTCTCTGTAGATTTTTTAGATGTTCCCTTTTTATGTGAAACATCATTATGTGGAACATCTTCCTCTAAAGTTGTATCATTTTCTACTTCCTCTGCTACTTCCGTGTCATCTTTTTCTTCTATCTCATTCTCTTGACTGACAGTTTGATCCACTTTCTTTTTCTCTTGTGAATTCACCTCCTCCTCTTCTTTCTCTGTAGATTTTTTAGATGTTCCCTTTTTATGTGAAACATCATCCAAGTCTTGTTCTGGAGGCGTTTCCTCAACTTCACAGTCATTTAATGAAACATCTGGAGGTAATTCTGCGTTATTTGAACTTTGATCTGTTATCTTCTCCTTCTTTGCTTTCTCTTTATTAGTTTTTTTCAAAGAGTTACTTTTAATTTTTCTCGCATTATCATCTTTATCATTTCGTGTTTTTCCCGCGTTCTTTATCCAGGATTTGTAATTATCATCAAAGTGATAATAGATTTTATCAACAGACTTTTTAAGATTTCTAACAATCTTTTTTGTACTATTTATGTGATTCTCAAGATTTTCTAAATCCTCATCTTTTTCTAAGAGATCTTGAGCATTTCTTGTCTCTTTGATAACTGATTTCAAGTTCGTAATATCTTTGAATATATTTTTAATGGCCAATGTTCGATAATCCTCTTGCATTTTGACTGTAAAAGTAGAGGACGATATTAAAATAATATACTTACAGTGCTACTCCATCCAAATCTTGAAATTGTGAAGTTCTATAAACCTAAAGGAGGAGTAGCTTATTTAATATTATGATTTCTTTTTTTTCTCATCATTTTTTTTTGCAACAAAATGCATTCCAAACTACATCAAATATTAAAACTACAAACTAAATATATTAATTTGCCTTCATTTACATAATTATAACAAAAAGTACAGGCATATGTAAAGAAAAATATAAATTATAGGTATTCTACACTTTTCTACAAGATTAGATATTCTTAGAAATTGCTACAAACCTCGATATAAAATTTACCAGCTGTAAAGAGTTAAATAGAGTAAAAATTTTATAAATCCAGTAAATGCAACATTCCCTACTAGCAATTCTTTTGAATTATTTTTTTCCATAACTGCAATCTATGACATTTTTATATTAAGAAAAATATTATAGGAAAAGTAATTTTAAGCAACTTTGTTGAAATTTTGTTGCTTCTGTTTGTGTTCTGTTTTATAAACAAATTCAAACTAAACTATAAATTACGTGGTTCATTTGGCCTTGCTTCAAACATTCATGTATTAGCATCTGTAAATTCTACTTTGCCTCAAAGTTTTATAATCAATTCAACAATAGCAATATTCGTTAAAAGCAACTTTTTTATCAAACAGAATCAGGTCTATTATGATTTTTTGCTTTTAACGAGTATTGCTAATTTCAACATTAGCAATACTCGTTAAAAGCAAAAAATTATAATAGACCTGATTCTGTTTGTTAAAAAAGTTGTTTTTAACGAATATTGCTATTGTTGAATTGATTATAAAACTTTGAGGCAAAGTAGAATTTACAGACACCACCATCAACACAAGATGCGACACCATCTCTTTGTATAATAAAATTATACAGACAAACGCCATTTAGCAATAGACAACATAAGTCAATTTTTTTGCGAGCCGTTCGCTACGTCAAAGCAAGTAACAAGAACGGTCGAGACCTAAAACGTCAGGGGCCGAAGGCCAACAAGATGTTAGAACCAAGAGTAAAGAAATAGGAGTTTTATATAAATTGTATTTATGTCTTCCTCAATCTACATCTTGTTGGTTTTCGGCCGCTGACATTAGGTCTTGACCGTTCTTGTTACTTGCTTTGACGTAGCGAACAGCTCGCACAACGCATCTCGGACAATGTGTGCCAAAGACTAAAGAAGATTCCCGTGTATCGTCCTTTTATTGATTGGATATAAAGAAGTTGTTCTTTTGAACGTAACTCCAAAAAACTCGACTTCCTAACTGAGATATAACGCTGAGGTACAACGCTGAGGCTACTAACTGAGATACAGCCCCTAAAATAGGGTGGCCTCACACAACATTTTTATCTCAGACACTTATTTTCGTCTTCAGAGCCAATCAGTAGCGGTACATACGAAAACGACCTTTCTATTTTTGCATATATTATTTCCATTTGCACATTTAGCAAATGCTACATCTTGTTGGCCTTCGGCCCCTGACATTTTAGGTCTTGACCGTTCTTGTTACTTGCTTTGACGTAGCGAACGTTGACTAGATTAAATAGTTCAGAATCAATAAGTACACTGAAAAGGTACTCTTTGTTTCTGGCGCTCAAGATAACAAAATTTTCGAGAGAAAAAATGAACACGTATTTTTGGGAATATGATAAAAAAAAAAAAATTTAAAATACAATCAAAGAAAACAAACAAATCTTTATTTCATTTTTGAATTAGCACATAAACGTAATAGTTAATTCACAACAGTTGTTCAAATAGGCGTCCCTCAACCAAAGCTTCAGCACGTCGTAGTACTTATCTTGGAACACAAAATTCCTGTGGTGGGCTGAAGCACATCCATTTTTCAAACGACGCTGCAGTTCTGCAAGATCCACCATTTCCGTTTCATAGACTAATTGTAAGTTTTTTTAAGTTACCTCAAAAAAAGTATTCCATGTTCATGTCCGGTGAGCACGGTGGGGTCACTTAAAAAAACTTAGTCTATGAAACGGAAGTGGCGGATTTTGCAGAACTGCAGCGTCGTGTGAAAAATGGATGTGCTTCAGCCCATAGAGGCACTTTAAGAAAGTCGATAAACTTCTCCGGTCAACCACCCTGGTAGAATATGGGGACCGATTGATAGGTCGCCAACAATACCGCACCAGACATTAATGGAGAATCGTTACTGATGAGCACTCACCATAACAGTATGTGGATTTTCGTCCGCTCAGTAGTGCATGTTATGAGAATTCATAATTCCATCCCTTGCAAAGATTGCTTCATCTGTGTAGAGCACCCTACTCGCAAACAAAGGATCTTGGGCACAAATAAGTAACAGCCATCGACTAAATTTCAGTCGATTAGAATAATCTGCTGGTGTCAATGCCTGCAGTTTTTGATTGCGGTAGGAATGCAACTGCAGCTCGTGGCGAACCCGCCAAACTTTCGTAGGGGTACATCTATAGCAGAAGCAACTTTTCGAGTACTTGTGGCTGAATTTGCTCCAACAATCTCCAGGATCTGCACATCAACATGGGGATTGCGGGCTATTTGTTCCCCAAACGCATTTGGTTTCAATCGGCCGTGTTTCCTCAAACACCCATCGACGTGCTCAAAAGTTTTTCTATCTGGTATTCATCTATCACGTACTCATCTATCATTCCTTTCTTGGTATAGTCGCCTTACTTTAAATGCGTTATCCTCAGCCAGAGCCAGAGCAACAATTGCAAAATTACAGAAAAGTGTGACACTAACAGTATTCTATGACGGACTGACACAAAATGCCAAATTTTAATGCACTAAACATTTGTTTCTTATCATTACATTTAAATTTGCACCTCTACTAAAAAAATAGTACATTTGGAGTAAAGTAAAAAAATAATTTAAAAAATAATTTAAATTTTTTTCTCGAAATCTGTTATCTTGTGCGACAGAAACAAAGAGTACCTTTGCTGTGTAGTTTTTGATTGCCAACAATTTCTTCTAGTCAAACATTTGCTAAATGTGCAGATGGATTTTTTTTGCAAAAATACAAAGGTCGTTCCCGATATGTACCGCCACCGGTTGAGTATCAAGACGAAAATAAGTAGAAATGGTAGTTCGGCACCAGTAACCAGTACACACAAAATATGAATCAATTACCAATAGTTGCGACTGAGATATTAGCAAAAATGTCGTGTGACGCCACCCTCTTTTAAGGGGGAAAATTTTCGAAATTTATGAAACACCCTATATATATATATATATATATATATATATATATATATATATATTAGTGATGGGCATAATCGAATGATCTCTCGATTTACCCTAAAAAATATTTTTATCAGTTATTATTGCATGTAGCTGTAATATTACCTGTAGAATGCAATTTATGTAAATTAAGCCAGTTTCGTTAATAATTTGACGCATTTTCCGACAGTTTTCGCGGAAGTTAACGCGTATAGAGAGAATATTGCATTTTTGCAACACTATGACAATCCTAGTAATTTATAATTGTAATATAAAAATATTATAAATACATGTGCCTCTATAGAGAGGTTTCAACATTTCCAGCGGCTGTTTCTCCTAAACAAACATTTGGGCATTTTATAAACAAACGTGAGATGAAGAAAAATGTAATGAAATCTTTGATAATCGTATTCCATCGTTAGCATATTATATGGCAGTAAAATAAATAAATTTAAATAATATTGGATTCTAAATATGATCCATAATACCATAATACTCATATTTTGTTGTTTAATTCAATTTTGTTACTTTATCACCAACCTAGCTTTTGTTAAAAAATTCAAACTAAAACTTGTTAGAAAGTTTTAAAATAGTATGACCCATCCCTGCTTAAAAGATTCTACTTCAAAAACTAGAATTTGTTTTCTCTTTCTCAAACAAAAAACCTGTAACAAAGGTATTAGTGGTGGCGCCTGCAGATTCCGAATACTAAAGTCATTCGATTGCGCATCTCGACACTGCCGACGACTACTAACGCCCAACTCCGAATGATCATTCATAACTAGATACGAATGCACGAACTCCAGCCGAATACTAAAATATTTCGATTATGCGCATCTCGGCACAGCCGACGACTATTAACGGCTGATTTCGATTCACAACTCCCGAGTGATCATTCGTAACTCATGCGCATGAGTGATAATCGACTATTCGAATGATCCAGAATAATTCGAATGATTCAGCTCTAGTCCGAGTGATCATTCATCACTCGTCCGCACGTGTAGTAATCGAGAACTCGAATGATTTAGAATAATCGATAATCGTCACTCGGTTATGCCCATCTCTAATATATATATATATATATATATATATATATATATATATATACATATACATATATATACATATACATATATATATATATACATATATATATATATATATATATATATATATACATATATATATATATATATATATATATATATATATATATATATATATATATATATATATATACACATATATATATATATATATATATATATATATATATATATATATATATATATATATATATATATATATATATATATATGTGTATTGTATTGTTTCCTCGGGGATTCCGCGTTGATGCTGAGGGTTGGCTCTGAAAAGAACCGGATTCTCGACGTTTCGGCGAACTAACATTAGCCATTCTCAAGAGATATATGCGTCCGTGCGGGTCAACCGTTAGACGCATACTGAGCCAACCCTTTTCAGAGCCAACCCTCAGCATCAACGCGGAATCCACGAGAAAACAATACAACACACACACACATATATATATATATATATATATATATATATATATATATATATATATATATATATATTCATTTCGTCTTATTAGAAATTAAAATGTAAGTTGACAGGTCTAAGAGATAAACTAAAATATACAAAAAAAATTTAGAATGTGAAGTCAAAAAAAAACAAGGAAATGTAGAAATGCTATATGTGTATAAAATGATTGAATGTTTCTTATAAATATGTTCAACAAAAATGTATTAAATATAAATAGGGAAAGTACAGTAAAGAGCAGAATAGGAAAGAAGGTGATTAGACATATTAAAATTGTTTGATAACTCAGAATTAGCATACAAGTAATTTGAAAATCATAGTGAATAATATACAACCTGGATAAGTTTTCAAAATTCATTTCATGCATGATTTTACCCACGTTCTCCGGCTTCCCGAAATATAAGGCCAAAAGACTACTAACTAGATAGTAGTTTGATCTGTTTTGTCTAAAATCATACGGAATTATAATTATTATTATGTATTTGTAATGCTTGATCTATTCAGACACTCCGTCCGTCTACTCTCTGTTCTTAATTGTCTAGAACCCATTGTCTTATCTTATTTAATTGTTTTAACTACCTATTATTTAATTCCCTTAAATCTTAGTGTACCAGTGTAAACTAACAAATATTTTGTCACTATTTATTTTTCAGTTTTAGTCTTAACTACATGGATCCATGATATTGTTTAATATATAATTACATTGTAATTGTCAATATTGTTGTTTGATTGACAGCTTTTGCTTATTCTTATTTATTTTCAAATGCAAATAGTATATTTTGAAACTAGGGCGGTAAGTTGTCAATTAGTCACGAGAGCGAAATTGGGCGCATGAACGAAGTGAGCACATTCGCTCGAAAGAGCAATTGTCAATACCGTCCGTGTAGCAAATAATAAATCTTACAAATTTGAGATCCAGGGGCCATAAAAAAATGAATCAAAAATAAAGAATTTTCTTTTTCAATTGTCTCCGGTGGTGAGGATTCGTCATAAGAACTTTCAGTTTCCGATATCACCATAGAATTTACACTCATTATAAAACGTTTTCTTTAGTTTTTATTTTGTAATGAAACAAAATTCCTGTCACTGTCACGTCACTTTTTTAATATTGAGGTTTTGATTGTGTTTATTTTATTTATTTAATTGTTTTTTTTAATGAAACTTAGCGATATGGTATATTTGCGTGAGTTACCCAAGTTATGTGGTAATACAGCGAAAAATTGCATTTGTCGTACTAAAAAACGGATTAACGGATGTGTAATAAAAAATTAAATTTTTTCATAAATAAATGTAAATACAAACAATTAATGCACTTATATTTCTTTTCTAACAAATACACAATTGACTGGTTAATTGTGTATTTTTTATCACGTTATTACGGTATCACCATAGAATTTACACACATTGTAAAACGTTTTTTTTACTTTTTATTTTGTAATGAATTTTTTTTCGAATTTTTTTTTTGTCACTGTCACGTCACTTTTTTAATATTGAGGTCTTGATTGTGTTTATTTTATTTATTTAATTGTTTAATGTTATTTTTAATGCAACTTATGTGGTAATACAGCCAAAAATTGCATTTGTCGCACTAAAAAACGTGCGCCAATATAGTACTTTTAACGCATGAGCAATAAAAAATATATAATTACATTTTAATTGTCAATATCTAATTGTAAGCTAAATTTACATTATTTCTCATCTACAGTTGGACAGATTTAGCTTATAATTGTAAAGTATAATTGTGTAAAATGAACATCAATACTAAAAGTACTTGCCAGTAATAGTTACGTCAGTATAATATTTAGTAGATATAATATTTGCTTGATAACAAACCAATTAAGCTCGTCTTCTTATTTCAAAGTACACTGCTGAGCATAAAACTAGGGTCAGTCCGTAATTTGTTATTAGTTTTTATTATTAGTAACAATTTACTAACTAATTGCTTCGATAAAAATAAAAAGCTTTTGTTTACTGAAAGTAATGAAAATGAACAATTTTAATTTAATATGCTAAGTAGTGAAAATGAACAAGTTTACTTTGATATGCTTTTGTTGAAACAAAAGAAAGTTTAAGGACTGTATGGAGTATTCCCTCCTCTGGCAGTGATAACAGCTGGCGAACGACGAGGCCTGTTCTGGATCAGATTTTGGATCACATTCCGCGGAAGATTGTCCCATTCCTGCACCAGAATGACGCGAAGCTATCTAATTTCTGGGGGCCGGCACATGCCTACGTAAACGTTTTCATCCCATCTGCTTTTATCCCATCTCATTCCAAACATGCTCAATTGGATTTAAATCTGGAATGCGAGCTGGCCAAATAAAGCACGTGATTTGACACTCGTCAAGATATTCAGTAACTATCCAAGCAGTGTGGGGCCGTGCCTTATCATGCATGAATGTTGCGTCGCCTCCAAGAAAAATTCATGAACGGTAAAACATGGTCTTCTAGAACCTCTGCCAGATACCTATGCGCAGTCCCATTCTCGATAAAGACTAACTCCGTGCGAGTGTCAAAAGATATGCCTCCCCATGCTATAACTGATTCTCCACGAAATGGAAGTCGCTCGGCAATACACGCTTGAGCGTATCTCTCGCCTTTTCGTAGCCACACCCTTACACGCCAATCTGAGCGCGTAAGACAGAATCGAGTTTCATAGGAAAACAATCTTATTCTTAGGCTGCCTTCTCTCTGCGAAGGTTGGCTATCATCAGGGCAATACATATTTTGGAAGTTGTGGCTCTCAATAAGCCGATCGAGCTACATTTAAACCAGTTTTCCTATTCTTTCTATTATATTCTATAATATTCTATTCTATTATATCTTATAGACTTCTTCCTATTGATCTTTTCCCGCTTATTTTCCCCTGTATTATCTGCCTCAATATTTCATATTTTTGGCCTCGCATAATGTGTCCTAGGTACTCTAGTTTTCTTTTCTGGATTGTGAACGTTAGTTCTTGTCTTCTTGTTTCTTGTCCCATTCGGTTTAATACTTCTATATTGGTTATCGTTCCACGGGATCTTAAGCATTCGTCGATATATCCAGAGCGCAACTGCTTAAATTTTCTTCATGTTTGGTTTTTTCAACGTCCACGCTTCTGCGTACATTAGTAATGGGAATATATAACAGCGCACAGTGCGTAGGTAGCCTTGTTTTTAGATCTAAGTTCTGGTTTGAAAGAAGTGGTCTGTCTCATTTTTATAAACGCGGTCCTTGCAAATCTCTATTCGTCTATTTATTTCCACATTGTGGTAATTTTCCTCATTCTTCTTCTTCTTCTTTCGAATAGGCCTACTTTGGACCACGCTTGTTGAACTGTTAGGCTTTGACCTTTGCCCAGTATTGTCGCATCTTCTGCCGGTGTAACTCCTTTCTCTCATCTGTTCAGGGGGAAATCCACGGACTTCCTTCAGGGTGCGTCTCACAGACTGTCTGTTTTTGAGATATGTTATTCCCAGTTCTTTAATATCCTTCTCGGTCTCTGTCAACCAAGTGGTGCGAAGCTTCTTGTTTTGCCAGAAGGTGAACAGACAGTTGGTTAGTCGGTTTGGAGGCAATCTAGCCACGTGGCCATAGAAAGCTACCCTTCTTTTCCTTGCACAGTCAGAGAGCATCTCAATATGTTCGTAGAGCTAAGAGTTATGCCGTTTTCGGAATTCCCCATCTTCCTTTACCGGGCCTTGGATCTTCCTGAGGATTCTCCTCTCTCTGATTTCTAATTTCTCTATTAGACCCCTTCGGTTCAAGGAAAGACACTCCATGGCATACAGGGCTTCTGGTCGTAAGACTGATGTGTAGTGCTTAAGTTTCAGGTTGCGTGACAGGCATTTCTTATTGTAAGTGTTCTAAGTCAGCCGATAGGCTAGTTCTAACTTGCTGACTCTCTTGGATAATGATGCTCTTTCTGATAAGTTGGGTTCAATCCATTCGCCAAGATACTTAAATTTCTCAGTCCTCTTGATGTTTCATCTCTCTGTAACATCTCTCTGTTTGCTTCTCTGATGTTGGTGAAGAATTCTGTTTTCTCCAGCGACACTTGAAGACCCACTTTGGCAGCCTGTTTTCTGAGGCAGTTTACCTGCATTGTTGCCATCTCAAGAGAATCAGTAAACAGTGCCATGTCATCTGCAAAGACCAGGCAATCATACCACTCTGAGCATCCAAATTGTTCAGTTCCTTGCGCCATTCTCTCATAACCTTTTCAAGGACACAGTTGAAGAGAAGTGGGGTAAGTCCATCTCCTTGTCTCACTCCAGTTTTTATTTCGAAGCTTCCTGAAATCTCGCCTCTAAATTTAACCTTGGAATGGGTGTTGGTCAAAGTTTCTAGGATGAGTTTGCGGGTTTTGTTGTCTAGTGCTAGTTCCTGGATTACTTTGTTAAGCGTTTCTCTATCAATGGAATCGTTTTCTTGTGATTTATTGTGATTCCATATCCGTGACTGTATCTGTTGTGTGTATGTGTCATCAATTACAGTGTCATCAGCATATCTGATATTGTTATTGATACTGATATTGTGTTGGCTAGGGCGTGCTCGAATATTTTTAAACAGTGTCGTTGATAGAATGCACTCTTGTCTGACTCCTCTGCAGATATTTATTTCTTCTGAGGTTTGTTCTTCTATTGTGGCCTTCTGTTTCCAGTTTTTATCGTCAATTCCTTTATCTTTAAGTATGGAAATGAGTTTTTGGAGACGTACTTTATCGAACGCCTTTTCGTAATCAATGAAACATATATACATTTCTAAGTTCACATCCCAACACCTTTGTATCATTACGTTAGCCGCAAAGAGTGCCTCACGAGTACCCATGCCGTTTCTAAACCCAACCCAAGTATTCTCGTGTAAAATTCCTGTGTTCACGGGAAAGCGGCGGTCCAGTAACTCTAGTTCGAGAAGATAATTCTGCAGCATGAAGTCAAGTAAAGAAGCACTTATGTTTACATTTCTCACTTCTTGCAGATGATTTCGAAGAGAAACTGCAGTGACCGTTTAGTTTCTCAAAGCACTAAAAACGAGAAAGCGGTCGTATTTCTAGCTGTAGTCTTGCCTCGCCCTGAACAAGGTCTTCGAATGAGCAGACCAGACTCTTCGTACCGCCGCCATACTCGTTGCACACTCGAGAAACTTGCACCAACGTTTCTTGCACACCGCGGCCGTCTTCTAAAGCCACCACAATTCGTGCCGCAACAACCGAATTTATGCTCAATGCAAAGCACTAACAATACACAACAATTTGCAACAGACAGATGACACCACAGAAACAAAAACCATGCTGTCCTTAAACTTTCTTTTGCTTCAACAAAAGCATACAAAAGTAAACTTGTTCATTTTCATTACTTAACATATCAAATTAAAATTGTTCATTTTCATTACTTTCAATAAACAATTATTTTTATTCAAGCAATTAGTTAGTAATCTTTTACAAGCAAAAAACACTAATTTCTAAAATAACTTCAAATTATGGAGTGACCCTACCTTTATGCTAGGCTGTGTAGTATAATTGAACGTCACATTGCAACAATTTATTTACAGAATTCATTTTCACAAATTTAGTGAAAATTGTAAATAATGACTAATTAATTTATTCAATTTCTTGCGCTACACATAAAGTTTGTGGCAGTTAAAAAAAATAGACAAAAAGGACAAGAAAGAAATATTTTTAACCTCTTAGTTTAGAAACTGATTTAAGTCGTAAAAAAGTACCACAGTTACATTGCTCATCAATATAACAAATCATGCTAACAATACATATATACCATTATTAATATATATATATATTTGTTTAAATATATTTTTTGTTGAGTTAGAAGATTTTGATTTTTCGATCAAATTAAACATTAGTGTTTGTATCTTATCTTCATAGATTATAATTTCTAAGAAATTTGTTAACGATATGTATAAAACAAATTTCTTAGAAATTATAATCTATGAAGATAAGATACAAACACTAACATATATACCAGGTGGGCCATTAAAAGCGAAACTGAAGGATTTTCGGATAGTTAAAGATGGTTTCTCAAAAAACGCTCGGACACGTCAACTTTGTTTGTGAGGGGTCACTTTTTACAAGAAAATTTGTAGCCAAATCATATAACCCCTTCGCGCTGGGACCACAACCCCTAACATTTTGAAAGACACGGTGGGGTAAGTACCTCATTTGAAAGCCCTTTTTGTCATGAATACTAAACGGTTAACATTTTCCAAATTTATCGTTTTGTTGTCGAGATTATTTAATTACAAGTTATGAACGCGTTCTTCGTTCATGCTGTTGAAAGGAAGTCCAATTGTTCAACCTGTCGTTACAAAAACTGCAAAAGTGAAGGAAAAAAAAACACAATTCAATACCAGAAAAGATTTTTAGTTTAACAAATGCTTAAATTGTGCGCCATCAATAAAAATTGTACATCCATACAAAAACACAAATTCCGCTCGAAACGTTCTCTTACATTTTCTAGGATCTGTGGCGTAATTTAACGTCATTCTTCAATAATGCATCGACGTAACTCTTCCAGAGACGCTGGTTCTGTTGCATAAATTCTACTCTTTAGATGACCCCATAAGAAAAAATCCAGGACTTAAATCAGGTGAGCGGGACGGCCATTCCAGAGTACCTCGTCGTTCAATCTATCGTACCGAGAAAACTCTGTCCAGAAACTCCCGAACAGCCTGCGTATAATGTGGTGGAGGGAGCTCCATCTTTTTAAAAAGTCAAATGGTCTTCTAAGTAACGATCATCATTTTCAACGATATCAACAAGCATGTCCACAATATGGGTGAAATGGGTGGTAACGTAGACTCGTCAAATTACCATCAAGAAAAATGGGACCAATAATGCGGACTCCAAAAATACCAGCCCAGACATTTAGTTTTAGTGGATTTTGAGTATGGACTTTGTGGAAAATCCTTGGATTCATGACCGAGCAAAATCGACAGTTATGGCGATTTACAGAAGAGACTTACAGGAAAAATGTACACTCGTCAGGAAAACAAATGTTAAAAAGAAAATTCGCTTCAGCACCTATTCTTTCAGTCTATTACTTCGCAAAACGCCCGTAGCGTATCAAAATAATCAATCAGTTCATGTACTAAATCAGCGTTTCTCAAAGTGGGCGATATCGCCCCCCAGTGGGCGAGACGTCGTTTTGGGGGTCGCTAGGTGGCCAGGGGGCGATATAGGGGGCGGTAGGTAACTAGGGGGCGATATAGGGGGCGGTAGGTAGCCCGGGGGCGTTTAACAAAATTGTTCCGTGTTCAGTATTATACATCCGGCCACGCTCGTCTGCAATTCGCTGTTGGTCGAGTATCGATAATCGCACGCACACACACACAGCCAGCGTTACTAACTCTACCAACTTTTCGGTAGATCTACCACCTTATAATGTCTTGCCCAAATCTACTACCTTGAAAAAAAATCTGCCAACTTTTCAAAAGCTTCTGAAAAGAAAATGATATAATTTTATTTCTGTAAAAATTAGAAAGCCATTCATTCACTTTCTTTTCACGAATTTTTCTTTCTACAGGAATCCCCGCATGTTAATTTTCATTTGAAAAATTTTAAAAAATAACACAATTATTGTTGCTAATTATTTAAGAATTCATTTATTATAAATCTAAATATGTTCTGAGACCTAAACTTACAATAATTTATTTTGAATGATGATGTTACAAGAAATTACCTCTGTTAAGTTGGCACGACCAACGAAAAAAATCCGCGACAGCACATAATAATCTGATTTTTATCCGCAAACGATTGTAACAAACAAATATCCCGCACTTCCCATTCCCCGGGAAAATGGGGTCCCGCTAACTTAACAGAAAGCTAGCGAAATCCACCCCAAAAATAATTATTTTGAGGAAATAAATGCACCGAAATTATCCGCTTTTTATCCGCAAACCAAGTGCAAAAAAATCCGCACTTTTCATTTCCCGGGAAAATTCGGGAATTTTTTTTTAAAAAGCGGATAATTTCGGCGATTTTTTTCCTTAAAATAATTATTTTTAGGGTCCGCTTTTCCACGGTGGAAAAGTACATTTTCCGGCTTTGTGTTTTGCCGACATCATTGGATGATTTTCTATTCGAGGAGAAAATACATATAAAGTCTTTACTCAATGATAAAGCTGCAAAATTGCTTAGTAAGCCGTAGCAAATAGTATAAAACTTAACTAAAATCAGTCAAAATTTGTTTACATGCGCATATATTACATGCGTACCCCAATACAATACCTCCACTAACTACACTGACCTCTCACCCCAACGTAGGTGGAAGGATGACAAGTAATAAGAACATTTCATATTTGAAAAGACCTAACATGCCGCTTGCGTCTTTGAAAGTGCATTAACATGCCGCTTGCACCTTTGAAAGGACCTAGAATGCCGCCCGCATCTTTGAAAGGCCCTAGCATTTCGCCGCCGATGCGTCTTTGAACAGACCAATAGGAATAATAAAGAAAGCAGGAGATGCGCTCGGATTATGTAGCGATTTGGCCGCGCAAAAACAAAAACTTCACAAATTTTCCCAGGAAATGAAAAGCGCGGATTTTTTTCTCGCGGCATTCGTTTGCAGATAATAAGCGGGAAATAATAAGCGGGTGCATTTATTTCCTCAAAATAATTATTTTTAGAATGGGTCCCGCTAACTTTCTGTTAAGTTAGCGGGACCCCATTTTCCCGGGAAATGGGAAGTGCGGGATTTTTTTTTTACAATTGTTTGCGGATAAAAAGCGGATTATTTATGTGCCGTCGCGGAATTTTTTTTCCTCGTTGGTCCTGCCAACTTACAGAGGTCAAGAAATTGCGGCTTGTCCTCACTAGTGCGTATATTCTTGATATATAAATTTTACTTTCAATGTTGCTAGATTTCTAGTGAATATTTAAGTATTTTCGTTGTTTTATAATAAAAATTTCGATAGAACTGAAGAATTTTCAGTATCCTGTAAAATACTTGGTAATTCAAAATACTTTTACTCTAGAAAGAAAAAAAAGCATATATAATACGATAGATTTGGGGGGCGCTATTAACTTTAGCATATCAAAGGTGGGCGATGAAACAAATAAGCAGCGAGAGGTCGCGCTACCGCGCGATATGTGGTCTGGATTTATCTGCTCCGTTATAACCTAATCTAACCATCCATTTTGTTCAAATCTGTTGCTGCGGTGGCGTTAGAACGCAAGTACCAAATAATTTTATATGGATGAACTTTATGTTGTTTTAGGATTCGACGAATAATTGTGCTAGGGATGTTGGTTACAGTGGCCAATTTCCTCGTACTCAGAGTTAGATCAGCAGCAACTTGTTCCAAAACTCCAACCACAGTAGCTTCATTTCTCACCGGGAGTTTACGTTGAGGGTCCCGTTTTTTTATTGGCTACTGAACCTGTTTCTTGAAATTTCGTGACCAACTCCAACACGTATTTTCTGCTTACGTGCTTATCGGGATGCTCTTGATTAAATAAGTCTGTCGTACGATTGCTGTTCTCAGCATTTTTGAAAAACGCGATCATTTCTACCCTCCGCAATAGAGTAAACCATTTTTGCACAACCAATGTTTATTTTGAAACACGATAATTAAAAAAGCAGCTTAAATGGAGATCGAATGGTTATTAATCTGTTAGGTGGTAAGATACTAATTAAGAGTAGCATTAAAAACTCTCCGAGTAATATTCCGATAACGGAACAAAACCCACTGCTAAATAGAAAAAAAACAGGTGACATGTCTTAAAAGAAACAATTTTAGTATTTGTTGGACTAATAAAAATCTCTTCTGGCGATATTCTGGTGATATTTTTTTTCTACAGTTTTCCCAGTAAGAGCAGATTGAACAATTGAACTTCCTATCAACCACATAAACGAAAAACGCGTTCATAACTTGAAATTAAATAATCTCGAAAACAAATAGATTTAGAAAATGTTAGCCGTTTAGTGTTCAGGGCTAAACGGGCTTTCAAATGAGATATAACTTACCCCACCGTACCATTTAAAATTTTAGGGGTAGTGGTCCCAGTTAAGTGATTTGGCTACAAATTTTCTTGTAAAAGGTGTCCCTCTCACATACAAAGTTGACGGGTCCTAGCGTTTTATGAGAATCCATCCTTAACCATCTAAAAATCCATCTGTTTCGTTTTCAATGGCCCACCCGGTATATATATATATATATATATATATATATATATATATATATATATATATATATATATATATATGTATCTATAAGTAGTATTTAAATAAGTATATATGAGCCGTTTATTTTGAAAGTGGCCTAAGTCCATTTTTCAAAAATATTGAGTTACTTACCTTAATAGTTAGATTTTTACTTGATCTTTTTATACTGAAGTAACTTGTTACTAATATATTTAAAATCATTGTTACAAATTTTGTAACATCAAAATTTGCTGTTAATGAGGTGATGAAAAAGTTTATTTTGAAAGTGGCGTAAGTCCCACTGATTGTGAGAGAGTTTCAAACCGATATGGAAAATATGCAATTAAAGTTTATGTGATCTCGTAAGCTTTATGTTTAATTATTAATGTAGCAGTTGAATTATCAATGTGCAATGATTTTATTATAAACAATTTAATTTTAAATTTCAGTTTCGATTTACTAATGGATTCATATTGGTCTCCTGATATACCATTGTAATATTCATTAATTCGTTGATAATTTGTTTCTAACAAATTAAATTGCAAAAAAAAACTGTATGAGAATATGAATATATTAAAATATCCCAAGAGAAAACTTAGGAATCTTCGAATATGAATTTCAATCTAAAAATAACAAAAAACTAAAAAAAAATACGAGACCACTCACAAACATCAAATACATGGAATTTTGGTATGCCCATTGTATACCACCTGCCCACAATAATTATTTTATATCCCTCCCGCATACACAAACTGGAGAAGACTGAATAATAATTAATAAAAGAATATTAATATTAATGTAAAAATTATTTAACAACTGTTATTTATCATTCTTGATTTTATAACATAAAAGTGTATACATTTATCTTTATTTCAAGGAAAATTTATTTTATGTATGGATGGACTTGTGCTTTCTTAAGAATTGGAAACGTGATTTCATTGATTTTGAAAGTGGCCCAAGTCCATTTACAGCCATGAAAAACATATTATTTCTTAAATAACGTTAAATATGCTAATTGGGGTGATAAATTGGACACCCTTATAAACACCAAAACATTATTCTACTATGTTATCTGTTACTCATATTTTTAAATTTTACCCAATGCAAACCCTACAATATCTCGATTCGAACATAAATGGAGTTAGGTCACTTTCAAAATAAACGGCTCATATAGTTATCTGCTTAAAGATTTAAGCATTGTATTGCTGTTTAATGATAGATTCATTATTAATATAGTAAACTTATGTTTAAGGGTCTTACAGACACTGCAATTTGCCAGCTTAGAACTTCTACTTTCTACAGCTATATTGGAATGTGTCCAATGTAACACAGCTGCCTGTGTTATCTCCTGAGCTCTGATTACGAAACAACTGTTTTACATACATTTTCTAATATCACACATTGATCACATCTATATTTGTTTTTTTTTATCAATCAAGGATGTTTTGGAGGTATAATCAGAGGTAAAAGTGCTGAAAATTATAAATTCGTAAATATTTTCTAAAATATAGTAAAGTAAATTAGTAGTGATAAAAATGTATGATAAAAAAAGAGGAAGTTACTCCTAAAATATTGAATTAAATAAGAAGCAATTAGCCTTTTAACTTACAACTGGTTACAGTACTGCCACACTTTCTTATACACTGATTCATTTGAGTCTATGACATTTTCAAATTGTTTAAATAATTCTCAATAGACCTTTTCATAGTTGAATTTTTTTATGCGCATGTGTCAATTTTCGCCATGTTTTCGGGAACTTTTTTGATATATAACCAGTGAAAATAACAAAATGTGCCCGAAACTTTCATATTCCCGGCTTTTAAACAAGACAAACGCGCAAATGCGCTTAACTAACCGCAGAAGTCTATAGTAATTATTTTCAACCTTTTAACGAGTATTAATAAAACTTTTCGCACAGTACAGAAAATGTATTTAATGGTTATCTATTATATTACACGTATAAGACGTTCCATAAAGAAAAATAGAGATAACTATGTACAATGACAAAATTGAAGGGCTGTACACTGTCCAAAACATCCTAAAAGTCTGTCTAGACCAGAGGTGGGCAAATATTTTGGGTGTAGGGCCACATTAGGTATGAAAATTTGACCGCGGGGCGCATTAAACATTTTTCTATTTTAATAGTTATTTGTATACCACGACCGTTGCGTATATACTCGCCTAGACAGATCAATATTGTTAGGTTCTGTCATAGTGGACAATAGATGCTGCTTGTAAAACAAAATATTTTCAGAGATCACACGCAAATGTGCAGTGTCTATAAAATAATTGCAGGTAGATAATGAAGTAAACATCAGGTCTAGTGTTTACTAGGCCGGATGTAATACGCATGACATGTGCATGCATGCTTTAGGTAGGGATTCTATGTTTATATTGCTTATAAGTTTGTTTATGTTGGAATACGTATTAAGATCAATCCCTTTTGCGAATTACTTTTTTGAACTGATTTGATTGTGTGCTCAATATTCTGAACATTACATTATAGCCCGTGCGGAATACTTTTATAACTTTGTATTATTTGCAATAATTTGCAAATATTGCCAAATTTTCAAAAACAAAAATCTCTATTCGAAGCAAATTTGATTTTTTTTTGTTAATTTGAATGGGCAAACCTGGCTAAATTCTTTTGTTTTATGTGAAAATTGGACAAAAACGTCAAAATAATTTGCAAATATATATTACCAAATTTCCAAAAACTAAAATCTTATTTCTAATCAAACTTTTGTTGTTGTTGGTTTGAGTGGACAAACTTTGCGAAATACTTTTGTTTAACGTCAAAATTGGACGAAAACGTCAAAATAATTTGCAACAATTGCCAAATTTTCAAAAACCAAAATCTCTATTTGAAACAAATTGTTTTTTTGTGATTTAAGAGAACAAACCTTGCAAAATTCTTTTGTTTTATGTCAAAATTGTACGAATATGTCAAAATAATTGGCGAATATTGCCAAAGTTAAGTTTCAAAAACCAAAACAAAGTTTTTTTTTGTGATTTGAGTGAACAAGCTTTGCGAAATAATTTTGTTTTATATCAAAATTTTGTGAAAACGTCAAAATAATTTGCAACAATTGCTAAATTTTCAAAAAAGGAAAATCTCTATTCGAAGCAAATTTTGTTTTTTGTTGATTTGAGTGGACATACTTTGCGAAATACTTTTGTTTTATGTTAAAATTGGACGAAAACGTGAAAATAATTTGCAAAAATTGACAAATTTTCAAAAACCAAAGTCTCTATTTGAAACAAATTTTATTTTTTGTCGATTTGAGTGGATACACTTTGCAAAATTCTTTTGTTTTATGTCACAATTGAACGAAAACGACAAAATAAGTTGCAAATCTAGTCTTGTCTGTCTATTCTTGCCTGTGTATTTTCGTCCGTCTAGCCTTGTCTGTCTAGTCCTGTCTATCCTAGTCTTGTCTATCTTAGTCTTGTATGTCCTAGTCTTATTTGTTTTAATCTTATTTGTCCTAGTCTTGTCTGTCCTTGTCTTGTATGTCCTAGTCTTGTCTTTCCCAGCCTTGTCTGTCCTAGTCTTGTATGTCCTAGTATTATTTGTCTTAATCTTATTTGTCCTAGTCTTGTCTGTCCTAGTCTGTATGTCCTAGTCTTGTCTGTCCCAGTCTTGTCTGTCTTAGTATTGTATGTCCTAGTCTTGTATGTCCCAGTCTTGTCTGTCCTTGCCTTGTTTGCCCTAGTATTGTATGTTCTAGTCTTGTCTGTCTTGACTGACAAACCTTGCAAAATTCTATTGTTTTATGTCAAAATTGTACGAAAATGTCAAAATAATTGGCAAATATAGCCAAATTTTCAAAAACCAAAATATCTATTCGAAACAAATTTTGTTTTTTGTCGATTTGAGTGGATACACTTTGCCAAATTCTTTTTTTTTTGTCACAATTGAAGGAAAACGACAAAATAATTTGCAAATCTAGTCTTGTCTGTCTATTCTTGCCTGTCTAGTCCTGTCTGTCCTAGTCTTGTCTATCTTAGTCTTATATGTCCTAGTCTTATTTGTCTTAATCTTATTTGTCCTAGTCTTGTCTGTCCTAGTCTTGTATGTCCTAGTCCTGTCTGTCCCAGTCTTGTCTGTCTTAGTCTTGTATGTCCTAGTCTTATTTGTCTTAATCTTATTTGTCCTAGTCTTGTCTGTCCTAGTCTGTATGTCCTAGTCTTGTCTGTCCCAGTCTTGTCTGCTTAGTATTGTATGTCCTAGTCTTGTATGTCCCAGTCTTGTCTGTCCTTGACTTGTTTGCCCTAGTATTGTATGTTCTAGTCTTGTCTGTCTTGTCTGACAAACCTTGCAAAATTCTTTTGTTTTATGTCAAAATTGTACGAAAATGTCAAAATAATTGAAAAATATTGCCAAATTTTCAAAAACCAAAATATCTATTCAAAACAAATTTTGTTTTTTGTCGATTTGAGTGGACACACTTGCCAAATTCTTTTGTTTTATGTCACAATTGAACGAAAACGACAAAATAATTTGCAAATTTAGTCTTGTCTATTCTTGCCTGTGTATTTTCGTCCGTCTAGCCTTGTCTGTCTAGTCCTGTCTGTCCTAGTCTTGTCTATCTTAGACAAATTAGACTAGGACATGCCTAGTCTAATTTGTCTTAATCTTATTTGTCCTAGTCTTGTCTGTCCCAGTCTTGTCTGTCTTAGTCTTGTATGCCCTAGTCCTATTTGTCTTAATCTTATTTGTCCTAGTCTTGTCTGTCCCAGTATTGTCTGTCTTAGTATTGTATGTCCTAGTCTTGTATGTCCCAGTCTTGTCTGTCCTTGCCTTGTCTGCCCTAGTATTGTATGTTCTAGTCTTGTCTGTCTTGTCTGACCAACCTTGCAAAATTCTTTTGTTTTATGTCAAAAATGTCAAAATAATTGGCAAATATTGCCAAATTTTCAAAAACCAAAATATCTATTCTAAACAAATTTTGTTTTTTTTTGTGATTTGAGTGGACAAGTTTTGCAAAATAATTTTGTTTTATATCAAAATTGGGCGAAAACGTTCAAATAATTTGCAAAAATTGTCCTAGTCTTGTCTGTCCTAGTCTTGTATGTCTTAGTCTTGTTTGTCCTAGTCTTGTCTGTCATAGTCTTGTATGTCCTACTCTTGTCTGTCCTAGTCTTGTATGTCCCAGTCTTGTCTGTCCTTGTCTTGTATGTCCTAGTCTTGTCTGCCCTAGTCTTGTAGGTCCTAGTCTTGTCTGTCCTAGTCTTGTCTGTTCTAGACTTCTCTCTCCTAGTTTTGTCTGTCCTAGTCTTGTCAGTCCTAGTCTTGTCTCTCCTAGTCTTGTATAATTCATGAAGTCGGTAGACTGCTATAGCAGTCCATAGCATCTGGGCGCCAAATCAATTGTACTACTATAACAGTCCATAGTAGCTGGGCGTCATATCAATTGAACTGCTATAGCATAAGCATATACCATAACAGCGAAAGGGTAAATTGTGGTTGCTATGTATAAATAAATTTTTAATAATCTTTTTACGGTTGGTTAAGCGCATGCGCATCCGCCAAGTTTGAAAGGCGGGAATATGAATGTTTCGGGCATATATTTAGTTATACGTCAAAAAGTTCGGGCAATTTTTGACGTATAACATGGCGGAAATTGACACATGCGTACAAAAAAAATTCAACTATGAATGTATGGTCTATTACTTTCTCACTGAAGTAATATTTTGGTGGGACACAAACACTATATTGTCTTATTTTTTTTGTTTTATTATACGTACCTAGATCTTTTTTGTAATTAAACTAATTTATAAAAAGACGAGGGGCCCGTAATTTTCCCAGGTCTGGTCTAGATAATTTTGGCTAATATGTGTTTCTACCTATGTATACACTGCTCAAAACAATTAGCGGGTCACTAATATGTGCCTCCAGGGGTCCGATGTTACTGGAGTAATATCCTTTAATTTGAAGTGATTTGAAACGGCATAGTTATAATTGACGATTTCGCATACTGGAATATGTGCCTCCATAAAATGCAAACAGGAAATTACATGCAAATAATATTAAGAACATCTGAAAGACAGAAAGAAAGATCTGAATTATCAGAATCGTATACAAGAATACAAGAGCTACCAAAACTAAAGTGAAACAATGTATCCCAAATTTGATTCAAAGAGCTAGGAATGCCTTGTTGAGATTAATATACAGACGAAAATGTTTGCAACTCACACTTTGACTTAAGTTAAGTGCAAATGAGGCATCTCAATGAAGTGGAAGTTGTTCGTGCTATAACATACATTGAAAATGGCGAGAGCCTTTGACAAGTTTTAAGAAACTTTAACGTAAGCCTGTTATTTAGCGATGTTGGAACGGGTATTTGAATACAGGTCAATATACTAGGTGCGGTACGCAGGGTCGCAAAAGAAAAACAACTCAAAATCAAAACCGATTTTTACGTCGATTTTTAGGACGACGCATGGGGTCACTGTATTAGACGAGACAATTAGGAATAGGTTGAGGGAATCAAATTTGAAGGCAAGACGACCAGAGGCAAGGGTTTTCGGCCGACCCTATTTGACCCGACGCCACAGAATAGCAAGGATGAATTTTGCTCGTGAAGATGTCGCATGATAACTTCCACAATGGAAGTCTGTGCTCTTCACGGATGAATCAAGGTTCCGTATTATTCGTTGCGATGGCCGAGTACATTTTTACGCCCAGGAGAACGCTATGCAGTTGCTTCACTATCCAGGAAGTCGAAATATTTGGAGGTGGTTCAGTTATGGTTAGGGGTGGGATTAGTATTGACAGTGTGGGAAAGCTAAACAAGCTTGGCAGAGAAATAAAAGTAACGTTATATATACTGAGTACCAGGAGATTCTGGTATAGATGGAAATGAAGAAGCTGATTACCTAGCAAACAAGGGATCTAGTAATCCCTTTATAGGTCCTTTAGTGGCATGAGTATGAACACCATCCACAAATGCTTATATTATTATTCTCGTGTCAGAAAACATCAAAAAAACACAGATACTAATACTATGACTACAAACATTATATAATATTTGACTTAAACTTGGTCACTTCCACTGCATTCTGTGATTCTTCATAAAGTTCATCTTCTGTGCAGGAGATTGGACACAGTCTACACTGTAGCATATGTTTCACAGTCTGGTTTTCTCCACAGTCACACTGAATGCAATCTTCTGTAATGTAGCCTCATTTTGCAAGATTGGTCTTAGATCTGCCTACTCCAGATCTTAATCTATTCAAGGATTTCCATGTTAATCATCCTGGATCATGACCTGGAGGTAAAGTTTCGGCTATCCTTTTTCAGCCCGGGGGAAGAGATTCGTTAGCTTTCAATATTTCTAGCCAGGCTTTTTCACATGTAGTCTTCAATTCTTTGGATGTTCTTAGGAAACTCTTCCTAGACTTCAGCCTCTGAGCATGTAGTTCATGCCCATGTAGAGGACGGGTTGCTTCCTGCTCAGCTTTCTTCCTTTCCTGGTTTGCAGCTATTTCTTGTCAAATAGAGGGTGGTGCTATTCCTACGATCTGGTAAAGGCACTCAGTTGGTGTTGATCTAAGCATCCAGTTATAGTTCTACATGTTTCATTGAGAGCTACGTCCACCTGTTTAGCATGAGTTGAGTTATACCAAACCGGAGAGGCGTACTCTGCAGCAGAGTAGCACAATGCCAATGCAGATATTCGAATGGTGTCAGGTTGACTACCCCATTTTGAACCAGCTAGTTTTCTCAAAAGATTATTCCTGGTGTAAACTTTTGACTTGGTGTTCAGACAGTGTTTCTTGTAGATAAGAGCTCTGTCCAATGTCACTCCTAGAAATTTTGGGTAGTAACAGTGTTCCAGTTCTACTCCTGACCATACTACCTTCAATTCACGAAAGACTTCCCTGTTTCTCAAGTGAAAGGTACATGCTTGTGTCTTGGAGGGATTTGGTTTCAGTTGGTTTGCTAAATAGTATTGGGACAGACCCTTAAGGGCACTCGTGAGGTTATTCTCCACTGATGCAAAATCTTTACACTGTGCAGTAAGAGCGAGATTGTCAGCGTACAAGAAACTCCTGGTGTTGGGAGCTATGGGCTGGTCATTTGTATACACATTGAACAGAAATGGAGTGAGAACACTTTCATGGGGTAAACCATTCTTCTGTAGACTCCATCGGCTAAATTGCCCTTGGAAGTCCACAAAATACCTCCGATTCTGCAGGAGAGTGGCAATGAACCTGGTTGGGCCGAAGTTCTTAGTCAACATGTAGCAAGTAGGAGCTGATGGTTAACAGAGTCGTAGGCTGCCGATATAAATCAACAAATATTATTCCAGTTACCTTAGCTGCTTCAAAACCAACTTCTATGAACTGCATAAGGCTCAGCAAATGTCTAATCAACAGCTTTTGCCGGAACGAAATCCAGCTTGTTCGGGTATGAGTAGAGGATCAATTTCGGGCAGAATCATTATTTCTAGTAGTTTGTAGAGATGACACAGGAGTGTAACTGGTCTGAAGTTCTTTGGGTTGTTAACTTCTTTGCCAGGTTTCAGCAGAGCTATCACTCTTCCGCCATATCTCTGGGATTTGATAATTCTTCCTGCAGTTATTGAAGAGCTGGAATATCCATTCCTTTGTTTTAAAGCCGAAATGCTAAATTTGTTCTGTCCAAATGTCATCCATGCTGGCTGATTTTCCATTTTTAGTCTGTTTGATAGCCTTCTCCAGTTTTGCCATTCTGTGGTATTGTAAGATCATTACTTTCCTCTTGAATTTCTCTTTTATGTCTGTGCACTTTGTGCTTGTGGATAAGCTTCCCATTCGTCAAATGCTTAGATAAAAAATTAGAGAACAATGGATGAAAACCTGGAAAGAACTTCTAGGGCTAAGACAATCCAAAGTAATGCTGGGACCTTTAACCAGAAAAGAACAAAAGCTTGCCTAAAACTAAACAGGAACCAGCTTAGAATTCTGATAAGAGTCCTGACAGGACACAGCAGACTTAGAAAACACCTCAAGGCCATAGGCCAGATGCAGATTCTGCAGCTCAGCAGAAGAAACCCACTGCTTGAATGCAGAGGAGTTGCAGTCCTTGAATCCCACCCAGAACCTGAAATTCGTAAAGGAATCAGAACTAGAGGAGGTGTTCTAAATGGGTAAGTATACCAACAATTAGAGGAAGTGTACAAGTCACAGTACAAGTCACCACCAAAATCTACAATCTACAATCAAGTATCAACAGTAGAACTGACCTTGTTGTAATTCCTGGAAATCTTAACACTAATCTCAATGTTGACATTGTGTTAGGAGAACATTTGTCCCTGTGGCATATGGAATAGGTCCAAATTTTTTGTTAATGCAAGGTAACCCAAGACCACATACTGCGCGAGTCACTTTAGACTTCCTACAAGAACTTGAAATTCAAACAATGGTGTGGCCTGTATTAAGTTGTGATTTAATTCCCATGTACAGGTTTGGGATATGTTCGACAGACGTTTTCGTGTTTGCCGGCGTCCTCCTCAGACCATCCAGCAACTAACAGCAGCTCTTATTGAACCATGGGTCACTATTCCACAAGTAGACATTTGCAAAGCATGTCAAGACTGTGTAATGCTGATATTCATGGGAGCACATACTCGTTATTAAGTTACCACTTTATTTACAAGTTTACATCAACAATTAATTTAAATTCATTTTGCACTTTGGTTTTGGTAGTAGCTAATTATTACAAGTACTTTAAAAGTAATGTGATGCTGACACTTCCATAAGTGCCAATTAAATAGAGCATCTTTCAGATGTTCTTAATTTTATTTGCATGTAATTTCCCGTTTGAATTTTATGGAGGCATAACTTAGTGACCCGCTAATTGTTTTGAGCAGTGTATTATAGGCCCTATAATGCAAATAATCAAAAGTTAAATGAGTATCTGGATTTCTCCGAGTCAAAATTCTAATTCAAAGATTGCTTTCGAAACAAAGCATCATACAATTTCTCCCGTGTCAGTGTTAAGAAATATCTATTGGCTACATATTAATGTGTTGATTAAAAACTGTTATTGAATTGCTATACAATGTCTAATCAATTGGAGACACTCAAATATATTAATTGTTCTCGTACACCAATTCTGTGGATCAGACTTTATGTCACAGGACACTGACAACAGCTGACAAATTTGGATCAATTTATTACCAATACTATAGACATAAATATCTTAGAGTTACCTGTGTAGAGTATTATATGTGAAATGCTGTTTGTAAAAAAGTAAATTGTATATTAATGGTAATTAAGGGTGTAGGGTGTACACAATTTGTGAAAGTTCGTTTTTTTTCTTCTTCAATCGTCTTCTTCTCTTCTAATATTGTCCCCAGTATGATATAACTATTGTTAACAATTTCATCAAAAACGCACAATTAAATATTCTTATATTTTTTGCTTGCAAACATTTTCACACAAACCTCAAAATAAACACAACCTAAAGATGGCTTTCGTATTCGTTTACAATCGAACGGTTCAAGTAGATGCGACTGTTAGTTTCATTAAAGCCACAGCGGTAAAGTGAGATATCCAAAAACACCCGTAAGTTAATACTTTCGTTAAAAATCATTTTCTACAAACCATTGGCATTACTTGAAACTCAACACTAAAACAAATATTTTTATTCCTAGTATTTTTCCCGCGTCCCCATTTAACAAGTCAAAAAAAAAACATTCAATTAGCCGGACAATTAAAAAAAAACTACATACACAAACCATGCATATGCCAAACTATTCGAACCTCGCACAACTCTTCACTCACCTTGTTCTCTTGAATTATTTCAAACTATTTGTTGTATTTTCACTTAAATTATATTACAACAAACTTCAAGATAAGATGAAGCTTGGTGCAGCAAACGTCAATTAATTTGCCTTTCGATTACAAAACGCCAACATGAGAAACCGAACGACACTAAATATCCAAAGATTAATTGCTGTAGGCATAGGGCTTTTGATGGGTTTCAGTTGGTACTGGGAAGAACAACGCCCAGTGGCGTAGCACGTTTTTTATTTGCCAAAAAAATTTTGATACATAATGCATCAAAGGGGGGAGAATGCTATATTAAGGGGATATTTAACAATGGAATTGGATAAAAATTAAATTACACCTGGTTTTAGGTCTTTCTAAAAATTTATATTTGAAACTAGTATAAAGTGTTTAAGAAATCACGGGAACATAAAGTTTTGAAGTTTTTTTGCAAATTTGTATTGGAAAAATCTCATATAAAAATTAATATACAAATAGCTTTAAATTTTTTTAAATATCTATACAATAATAGTCAATTGCTATATATTGATATTTTGCTAAACAGATATTATTTATTGAAATCTTTTAAAGTTTTCGGAAAACTTTTTTCCGTGTGTTTAAATTTAAATGAAAAAGAGAATTTCGGAAATATTTTAAGCTTTGTTTATTCCGTTCAGATTAAACATTAATATTAGTGTAAGCAAATGTTTAATACTAAAAATAGTGATACGCAATTATTGATTTTTGAGATAATCAATATCTTAGGGTCAGATTAACTACATGCAACGCTCTAAGCTATATTTAATAATTCTTATTCTGGATATTCTTCTAATATCATCTTAATCCAACTAAATTAAAACTAGAAATTAGAAAGAAGTGAATGTATGAACTAATTATTATAAATATTAAAATATGGTAGTCTAAATCTTGATTATACTATTAAAAATTATGTTGTTAGACTAAATGTATTAACTCTATTTTTATTTATATCAATTTGACCATTAAAGCTGAACATTAAACTAACATTAAACTAAAATTAGAGCTAACACTAACAAATTCATTGGTCCATTTAAAACTATTTGCATCTGTCTACTCCAGGGGACGGCAAAGTCTATAAATTTAAGAGCCAAACTTTCAAATGTTTTTTTTTCCATAAAATCTTTTTCTTTGTATTTTCCTCAGTATTTTTTTAAATTAAATATTTTGTTAAATTAATAGGATGCTTGCGACTGTTGCTACGTGGTAATTCATATGTACATTGAAATGAAAGATTAAAAAAAAACAAGTTTTCCAAAAAACATATTTCATTTTGATATAGATATGTAGATGACGTAATAGCGTGTTTTAGTGGTACAGCATGTCAATTAGACCAATTTCTCAACCTAATAAATAACGTTCAGCCCTTACCTTACTCTGATTCACAAAAACATACATATACATATATATATATATATATATATATATATATATATATATATATATATATATATATATATATATATATATATATATATATATATATATATATATATATATATGTATATATATATATATATATATATATATATATATATATATATATATATATATATGTGTTGTATTGTTTTCTCGGGGATTCCGCGTTGATGCTGAGGGTTGGCTCTGAAAAGAACCGGATTCTCGACGTTTCGGCGAACTAACATTCGCCATTCTCAAGAGATATATGCGTCCGTGCGGGTCAACCGTTAGACGCATACTTACATTACAGTCATACATTACAGTATGCGTCTAACGGTTGACCCGCACGGACGCATATATCTCTTGAGAATGGCGAATGTTAGTTCGCCGAAACGTCGAGAATCCGGTTCTTTTCAGAGCCAACCCTCAGCATCAACGCGGAATCCCCGAGAAAACAATACAACACAGGTATCTATCCGTGAAAACCTCAAATACAACATATATATATATATATATATATATATATATATATATATATATATATATATATATATATATATATATATATATATATATATGTATATATATATATATATATACATAATTATTTAATAAGTTATTGTATATAAAATTTGAAACAACAAAATATTTACATAGAATTGAAAAATTGCCTATGTTATAACTTATAATATGTAGGGTTGTTTTTTGCAATTATGGAATTACCTGGAGGCGATTGAGCAAGATTAAAGAGTTGTGAAAAGATTAGGTCGGTTTGCTCATTAAGGAGATTAACGGATGGGTTACGGCTTTGTTTAACAATTTCTAATTTTTTTCTTTAACAATTTTCTAATGACGGGGCTTCTTAAACTATGGGTCGCGACCCCAAATGGGGTCGCTTAGCAAAATCTTGGGGTCGCGAGATTTGAATGTAAAATAATTAAATTCATTTGTGAGAGTTTGAAAATGGCCGGCTTCTGAGACAACGATTCATCAACACTAATTGTAGTTAACGTTGGCAACCCTAGAGACAAGGATTCAGCAACATTGACTCTAGTGTACGAGAGTGGATCTCGCAAGAACAATACAGTTATAATATAGAATAGTACAGTTTTGGGCAATGGATAAATGGCTGAACTTAAGTAAGAAAGGTAAAGTTGCAGAAGACAATGATACAAAGTCTGCAAAAACAGTATTTATTTTGACAACAGTAGCGTCGCTAGCGTCCGTCAATCGGGCGAATGCCCGGGGCCCACGAACTAGGGGGGCCCGACTGTGGCTGCAAATCGATTCTGAGACGACTGACGTGTGGCGTTTCGCGAATTTCACATGGGGGACCGCACCACGTAGGTTTTAAAAAGGCTCAAATTTGACATTTTTATGCAGCCGGAGTCGGCGGCAGATCTTGAGTATTTTAAGACGCGCGCTTCGATGACTTAACTGTGAATGTCCGCCCGCAAGTTGCGCATCCCCAAGTTTCGTCCTCCGTCCTGACGCGCCCCTCCGGGTATCCAAAACCCACCATAAAATCGTGGTTTTTACGGAAACTGCCCGACGGAAGCGGCGGCGGCAGTGTAAAACGGGAATGTACATTTTTCCGGTGTAGAACCGAGATCCCCGTCGAGCGGTGCCGTTTTCGCGACTCAACTCAGGTTCGGACGCACCAGACCGAAAACTAAAATCACGATATTTTACTTTTGAGGCGCATTTTTTGGTCGGATCCCAATTGTTTTCCCGAATCCTCTAGTCGCCGCCGCGACACGTTTTTAGAGCCCTCGCTCGCCGTCCTGCGACGTCCCGTTCACCTGGTGCAAGAGCAAATAATTTTTTTTCCGATTTTCACTTCACTTCCACGGAGGCACAGGATTTATTTGATGGGCTCTAGGTCGCCGATTAGGTTCGTTCTCTTCAGAACACTCGCGCGCAACCATTCCGGCATGAATTTTTAATCTGCGACGACTTTTTGCGAATCTGCGGCAGTTTGAAGAGAAAAATGCGCAAAAAGTGAGAAAAAACAGAGCCGTTTTGCGGGGGTACATAGAACTTCGGAACCAATTGACGGATCGGAACCGGACCGGTGCCGTTCGATCGGCCATAGAACCTTTTAGTTTGTTTGGGAGTTTAATCCCGATTACGCCCAAGATGGCGTCGCGACGCCATTAAAACGACGTTTTTTGGACATCCCGGAAAAGTCCCACGGAACCTCCAACTTGAACTATGCGGGAACAGTGTCGCGCGATTCCTGCAGGGAATTGAACGTTTCATCTTTTACTGCAAGCGGCATCGCTTTGCGTCATTTGCAACCGTCGCGACGCCTGCCCAAACTCGCCGTATTTTAGTTACTGGGGGCCCCACTTCGATATATATGCCCGGGGCCTCCAAATCCAAACGACGGCGCTGATTGACAAACAGGCATCTAATGTGCGAAAAAGAAAATATAACGAGTCTTTTCTTCAATTTGACTTTACATTTAAAAATTGTAATGGTAATGAACAACCTATTTGTTTGATCTGCAATGAATTATTGGCTACCGAAATTATGAAACCATCAAAATTTAAAAGGCAACTTGAATCAAAGCATGCTTCGTATGCCAATAAACCAAATGAATATTTTGAGACTATTAAAAAGACTCTTCCAATAAAGATATAAAATCTTTTGAAAAAATTATGACAGTTAATGAAAAACATTTACTCGCGTCATATGAAGTTGCATACTGTATTGATAAAAATAGAAAGCCTTTCACGATTGGAGAAGATCTTATATTACCTGCTGCTATTAAAATGGTAGAAATACTACATGGAAGTAAAAATGGCGATCATATTCGAAAAGTTCCTATGTCAAACGACACTGTCGCGAATAGAATTTCTGAAATTAACAAGGATCAATTATTGCAACTTATCCCAAAAATTAAAGAAAGCCCAAAATTTTCAATTCAGTTGGACGAAACAACTGATATTACTAAATTAGCTCAGTTCTCAGTATATTTCAGGTATGTTTATAAAGAAAACGTCGAGGAAGAATTGTTATTTTGTCGTGCTTTGCAAGACCATACTAGAGGGAAAGACATATATTGTAATGTTGACGAATTTTTAAAAGCTGAACGGTTAGAATGGAAAAATTGCTGCGGAGTATGCACGGATGGTGCAAAAGCGATGACGGGCCAAAATATTGTTTTAAATCGTTTTTCTAAGCTGCTCATTATGATCATTTATCTTTTACTCACTGCCTTATTTATCGGGAGACCCTCGCTGGAAAAAGAAAATAGCACCAGAATTGAACGATGTGCTTCAGGATGCTATTAAGATTATAAATTTTATTAAGCGCAATGCTCTTAACAGCCGCTTATTTTCAAATCTCTGTAAGGATACGGATTCCCTCCAAATTTATTATTACATGCAGAAATAAGATGGATATCAAGAGGTCAAAGTTTAAGAAGATTATTGTAATTAAGGACGAAATCGAAATATTTTTAACCGAACAAAAATGTGATCCTGCTACTTTTTTTTAAAGTGACCTGTGGCTATCCAAGCTGTGTTATCAGATATTTTCGAGAAATTAAACGATCTAAACTTGTCTCTTCAAGGAAAAAATAGTAATATATTTACTTCGAATGATAAAATTGAATGTTTTATTAAAAAGATCAACATTTGGAAAAGTAGGGCAGAGAAGAATTCCTTCGAAATGTTTTCCAGTATCGACAATTTTATATCCGAGAAAAATCATTGCAAAACTTTTATCTCAAAAATTATTATAGGTCACTAAAAAAAAAGCGCTAGAAACACAGTTTCGTAATTATTTTACATCCAATATTGATTTTAAAAAGTTATCTTGGATTCAAAAACCATTTTAGATTGGCATTGATGAGATGGATCACCTGCCATATAAAGCCCAAGAAGAATTTGCTGAGCTTTCGAGTGACTCAAACCTAAAACTAGACTTTTCAAAAAGCCTTTAACTGAATTCTGGATCGGAGCTAGAACTGAATTTCGCACAATCTCTGATATAGCATTAAATATTCTTCTGCCGTTCAACACCACATATTTATGTGAAATTACTTTTTCAGCTTTAACTTTTTTTTTTTGTTGTACAGTAAAAAACAAACACATCCGTTTCATTAAAAACTAATTTTCCTTTAATTTTTATATATTTAACCACTTAACGGCTGCGCTTGAATATATTCGAAAGGATTAAGACTCGGAATATATATCATTATTGGAAAAAATGCTGTTTTCATGAAAAATTTTCGAAACTATAATAAATACATTTTTACAACTTTATGTGCGAATTTTAATTTTTGTATGTTTCTAAACAAATTCTAAAATTATATTATTACCTAATCAATAAGTCACGATAAAAAAATGGGGTCTCGAAAAAAATAACAATCGTAAGTGGGGTCGCGCATGAAAAAAGTTTAAGAAGCCCTGCTCTAGGAGCTTAAGTCGGGTCTTTATTGCAATTATGCAAGATTTTCAGATTATCTATTTCTGGGAATATATGATTGCATTCGAGACAATGATTTGAAAAAGAACTAGTGTATTTTCCAGACGAAACATGCGAGAATGTTCAAACCGTTTTGAAAAACTTCGTTCTGTCTGACCTATGTACACGCTATTGCATTCGGAACAATGAATTTCGTATACACCGGATTTTTCGAGGGGGTCGATTTTGTCTTTGGCATTAAACAATATGTGTGGCAACTTTGAGGAGTGTTTAAATGCTATTTGAAGATTTTGCTTTCGAAGGACATTTGCGATTTGTTGTTTTGCCAAAATATATTAGGTAGATGAAAGTTTTGTCTGAATTTGAGGTGTCCGGATAAATTTGGGCCATTGTGAATTGGGTTCGTTTATTTATGTATTTATAAATTTAGCATTTGTGGACTATGCGAAGGCGTTCGACTCGGTTGAAACGTGGGCGATTCTGAAGGCACTGGATGGTGCAAGAATAGACACACGATACTCAAAGATCATAGAACACATATATACAAATAATACAATGCAGATAGCCATAGACGAGGACATGGCAACAGAAAAAATGAAATTAGAGAAGCGAGTTAGACAGGGTGACACCATATCACCGAAGCCTTTCACCGGTGCTCTCGAGGATGTATTTAAAAGTATGGCTTGGGAAAACAAAGGCATCAACATAAAAGGAACCTGTCTAAATAACCTACGCTTCGCGGACGACATCGTGCTGATCAGTAGCGACGGTGACGAACTGAAATCAATGCTTGAAGAACTGAAAGCAAAGTCAGAACAGATCGGACTGAAGATGAACATAAACAAGACGAAGATAATGACCAAAAAAGACATCAGAATAAACATAGATGGAGAACTCCTAGAGGTGGTAGAAGAGTACACATGCCTGGACCCTAATATCAAGATAGGCAAACCAAACCAAACTGCAGAAATATCTAGAAGGATAACGATGAGCCAGGCGGAATTCGCCAAGCTAAATTATATTCTAAAATCAACAACCATCCCCATTAACCTAAAAAGGAAAGTTTATGATACCTGCATATTACCAGTGACAACATACGGCATGGAGACTACAACCCTGACTAGAGGAAGCGCAGAAAGACTCATCATAACTCAAAGAGCAATGGAAAGAAGAATGCTAGGTATCAGTCTCAGAAACCAAGTCAGAAACGAGGACATCAGGAGAAGCACCAAGGTCCAAGGTGTCATCATAAGAATAGCGCAATTAAAATAGAGATGGGCGGGCCACGTGGCAAGGCAAGACGGATCCAAATGGACCAAGAGAATCGTAGAATCGAGACCAAGAACAACGAAAAGGAGCGTGGGCAGACCCGCGAAAAGATGGCGAGACGACATCCAGAAAACAGCAGGAAAAGACTGGTACAAGACTGCACAATGCAGGAAAACGTTAGAGGAGGCCTACATCCAGGAGTGGGTTAACACGGGCTGAGGAGGAACTCTACAATCCCGTTTTCATCATTTCACCCGATAACACACAAATTAGCTGCCTATTATTCAATGATACATCGAGCCTTTTCAATCCCCCTTACCTCGGAAAAGAGAATCAAAGAGTTAAATACCATCATTTCAATCGCTACAGGGAATGGTTTCTCAACAAAACTCATCCAAAATATTATGAATAATAAACGAACCCAATTCACAATGGCCCAAATTTATCCGGACACCTCAAATTCAGACAAAACTTCCTAATATATTTTGGCAAAAAAAAATCTACCTAATATATTTTGGCAAAACAACAAATCGCAAATGTCCTTCGAAAGCAAAATCTTCAAATAGCATTTAAACCCTCCTCAAAGTTGTCACACATATTGTTTAATGCCAAAGACAAAATCGACCCCCTCAAAAAATCCGGCGTATACGAAATTCATTGTTCCGAATGCAATAGCGTGTACGTAGGTCAGACAGGACGAAGTTTTTCAACACGGTTTTCAGAACATTCTCGCATGTTTCGTCTGGAAAAAGACACTAGTTTTTTCAAATCATTGTCTCGAATGCAATCATAAATTCCCAGAAATAGATAATCTGAAAATCTTGCATAATTGCAATAAAGCCCCGACACTTAATCTCCTAGAGTCATTAGAAATTGTTAAACAAAGCCGTAACCCATCCGTTAATCTCCTTAATGAGCAAACCGACCTAATCTTTTCACAACTCTTTAATCTTGCTCAATCGCCTCCAGGTAATTCCATAATTGCAAAAAACAACCCTACATATTATAAGTTATAACATAGGCAATTTTTCAATTCAATGTAAATATTTTGTTGTTTCAAATTTTATATACAATAACTTATTAAATAATTAATACAAAAATTATTCTACTATTATTGCATTCTTAGATCTCGCTAAGGCGTTTGACACGGTAAATCAGGTTGGACTATTACCAAAACTTGAAGCAAATGGAATAAGAGGTGTTACATATGAATTAGTTAGGGATTACTTAAGATGTAGGTCTCAATTCGTTAAACTTAAGAACATTAAAGGTATACACCAGAGCATAACTGTTGGTGTACTACAAGGTACAATTTTAGGTCCATCACTTTTTATTTTGTATATTAATGATTCAAATAGATATTACCTTGATTAAATTATCGTGATTAAATTTGAACAAATTTTGACATTTAATAACCGCCAAAATTTTGAGGGTAGGCATCAGTTTTAGCATCTGACCCGGAGCGGGGGGCTACGAACGACGTCTGTACTCCATGTTAGGGGCGGCCGGATTATATGCTGGCAGTGGCTCTAAAATGCTTGGTGACAGGCTTTGTGACAAGCCGACCGTAAAACCCAACGTCACGTCCTTATGGAAATGTTGTCTCATAGATTCGAAACTAAGGTTAGGGCGTCCCCTGAAAGCGACGCGTGTTGGAAAGGCCCAGTCAACATGAAAAGGTTGCAAGGGTTATCGTCGCATGGGCGGCGACGGCTAAACAAGCGAGCCCCCACTTTCTGTCTCGCATCGTTGAACGTCGGGACTATGTCTGGTCGCCACAGCGAACTAGCTAAAGCACTTGAGAAGAGGCACATTGACATCTGTGCAGTGCAAGAAACAAGATGGAGCGGACAAAAGTCTTATGTCATTGGCTGTAGTTACAAACTGATATATAACGGCTCCCGTGGAACAACCAGCGGCGTCGGCATCATCACATCAACCAAGTTTGATGGTTCTGTCTCTGAGGTGCAACGATATGATGATCGTCTTTTGAAGATTGTGTACGTTGCAGATGGAAGAAAAATTCACTTCTTCAGTGCCTACGCTCCACAAACCGGCATGAGCACAGAAACTAAAGATGCCTTCTGGGCTCTAATTGATAAGAAGACTTCTGAAGTGCCACCTGAAGACTACCTCGTCGTTGCTGGCAATCTGAATGGTCCTGTTGGACAAAGGAAAGAAGGCCACGCAGCCCATGGTGGACATGGTTATGGAGACAAAAATGACGATGGCCAACGAATCCTTGATTTTGCAGTAACCCACGATTTGGTAATTACGAACACTTGGTTCAAGAAACGTGATACCCACCTAATCACATTCTACAGTGCCTCAAATGCAACCCAGATTAACGTTATTCCATATGAAACTGTTAGTGGCGATTCAAGGAGAACCAGGCCAATGTTCTTGCAAAAATTACAGTACCTCCAGTCACCACAGTTGAAGAGAGCTGGACTCGATTGAAAGATGCTACTCATGAAGCTGCACGTTCAGTTCTCGGATCAACGAAACCAGGTCGACAAAGAATAGATAAATCCGCGTGGCTTTGGAATAATGTCGTTAAAGAGGCAGTACGCACGAAGAAACAACTATATCATGAGTTCCTCGAAGATAAAACACCATCTCGTTGGAATGCCTATAAATCTACCCGTAGTGAGGCGAAGAAGGTAGTTGCTGCAACAAAAGCAGATTGATACGCTGACCTCTATGCAAAACTTGACACTAGTGAAGGCGAATATGGCATTTACCGTCTGATCAAATCAAGGCACCGCAAAACGGACATCCAACGCTTTTATGGCATCAATAACGAAACTGGTGAACTGCTGGTCGACTGGAAGAAGGCTAGAGAGCGCGGGCGGAGTTACTTCGAGAAAATCTCGACCGAGGAATTTCTCCATCCACCCACCTCTTCTGTTGAAGGACCAATAAAGGAAGTCGAGATCGCCGAATTTGAGGCTGTTCTGAAAGAAATGAAACTGGGGAAAGCCACCGGTCCTGATGATATTCCAGCAGAGTTTTGGCGCTCTCAACAATGGCATGCAGCAAGATGGTTATCGCAGTTCTTCAACCAGATCATCAAAGAAGGTCGGATACCAACAGACTGGCAGCATCACTGTCCCAATCTTCAAGAAGAAAGGAAGTCCTGCTGTGTGTTCAAACTATCGCCCAATCAGACTTCTGAGCCACGCGATGAAGATCTTCGAACGCATTCTGGACAAAAGGATTCGCAAGATAGTAAAACTCACAAAGAACCAAGCTGGGTTTGTGAAAAACTGCGGTACAACGTATGCAATCTACGCAGCAAGGTTGCTGGTCGAGAAGCATCGTGAAAAGAATAAGCTATTGCATCTCGCTTTTCTAGACCTGGAGAAGGCCTTCGATCGGGTGCCTCATGATGTAATCTGGTTGGCGATCCGAGAGCACGGAATTCCAGAATATCTTGTAAACTGGGTGCAGCTTCTCTACAAAGAACCGACGAGTTATGTTCAAGGAGCTGCAGGAACAACCAATGACTTCAAAATCATAGTAGGGGTCCACCAGGGCTCTGCCGACAATTGTCGCATCTGCTGTTAATTCTTGTAATGGATACTGTCACATCAGACCCTCACAAGCCAATCCCATGGACGCTTCTGTATGTTGATGATGTCATGTTAGCTGCAAACAGCAAACTTGAATTCCAGTACCAAACACAAATGTGGAGTGACCGATTAGCTGAATATGGCCTGCAACTCAATAAAAGGTAGACGGAGTATATGACTTTAGATCCCCAAGAAGTTGGGACCATAAGCGTTGATGGAGAAGATCTCCCTCGTGTAACAAAATTCAAATATCTTGGATCTACTGTCTCTGACAATGGAAGAATCATTGACGAGGTCAACGCAAAGACGCAGGCATCTTGGTTGAAATGGCGTGCAAGGACAGGTGTCACCTGCGACCGCCGAATGAAAGACCACCTTAAATCCAAGATCTACCGCACTGTTATCCGTCCAGTCGCACTCTATGGTACCCACTACAAAAGAGATGGAACGTCGGCTAAGCGTCATGGAGACAAGAATGCTTAGGTGGACACGCAGCGTCACTAGAATAGCCGATCCATCAGAAAATGCGGGAAGGCCGTTTACGCTGGTTTGGCCATGTGCTGTGTGCAGAAGAAGACACAATAGCTAAATTAGCATATACCCTGGAAGTCACGGGAAAGTGGCCCAAGGGACGACCAAGGCAGAGGTGGCTTGATACAATCAATAATGACCTGCAGACTGCACATCTACATACCTACTACAATACCCAGATACCCAGATGGCTCAAGACCGAAAGAAATGGAGACAACGAAGCCTCACAGCGGACCCTGCCCCCAGGCGAGACAAACGCTAGGAAGAAGAAGAAGAATGATTTAAAATAGGAAAACGAATTCTGGGAAGAAAAGCGTGAGCTTAGATTGAATTTTAGCTAAGATATTAGTGTTGGTTTTGTAACTTCCCCCCAAGCAATAATTCCATAATTCACAATACTCTCAAAAAGAGAATGGTATATAATCTTCATTGATTGCTTGCTCATTATTTTATTTAATTTATGAAAGATAAACAAAAAGTATCTAGTTTTACACTTCATGTGACAGTCAAACAGTAACCCTAAATATTTGCAACTATTGACAGTTTTAATTTTCTCATTATAAATAGATAACAAAAAATTCAGGTATACTGTCTTTGTAACAGCCAAAGTCATGTATGTTGTTTTATCCACATTTAATGTTAAATAATTATTTTGTAACCACATACCTATTTTGTCTAGGTATGATAACATATTGGATTGTGCTTCAGACCATGTTTTACCTATACCTTTAACCACTGTGTCATCAGCAAAAGTTGCTATGCTATTTGAAGGTAGTATTTTAAACATATCATTGATGTATACAATAAAAAGTAGGGGTGCTAAGACAATTCCTTGTGGTACACCAATTTTAATTTTACATTTTTTACTTTTAACATCCTTAATTTTGACTACTTGAAATCTATCTGTTAAATAATTTGTAATTAGGTCATGAGCTACTCCTCTAACACCATATTTATATAATTTATTAAGCAATATTTTATGGTTCACTGTGTCGAAAGCTTTGGCTAGGTCTAGAAAAGCAACAACTGTCGGATTACTGATGTCTATATTAGTATATATAAAGTCAGTGATCGATGCTAACGCATCCTTTGTGCCTTTATTTTTCATAAAACCATACTGATAACTAATAATGTTAGAATCTATAACAAAATAGTTCAAACTCACATGAATAATCTTTTCAAAAATTCTCGCAATATTAGAAATAAGTGATATCGGTCTATAATTAGTCATATGGTGTTTATCACCAGATTTAAAAATCGGCAATATTTCCGTGCATTTAAGTGCATTTGGCCAGATACCCTATGATAAACATATATTAAATATATGTTCTAATATATTATTGGATATAAAAGGGATTATAGTTTTGAGTACTTTTGTGATTATAGCATCCACCGCACTGGCTTTTTCCTTTAGATCGTTTACTATATTTATAATTTCAGAGCCATTAGTAGGTTTCCAGAAAATGAATTTAGGATTATAATTTATGTGATCGCCAACTGTAGCAGCACTAGTACGGATTTTATCAGCTAAATTTGAACCAATATTACTAAAAAAATCAACAAAGTTATTAGCAATATCATTTGTATTTGTCAACTTATGATTGTCAACTTATGTTAGTATAATCTATGTTATTGATCGAATTTACACGAATTGCCTAATAATTGCAAAATACGAAATAGATTTTTACGAATTGCCATAGATCCCTACTATTTTTAGACTTAGAAGAAGCTTCTTTGGTGTCAAAATTTATTTTCGCAATTTTTATTAATTTATCAAGTTTTTTACAGTAATTTAAGTATTTCATTCTTACATATAAATTATTTTTATCGCGCTTCCATGTGTTATATAGTTTTTCTTTCGTTCGACATGATTTCATTAAGTGTTCATGAACAAATCAATCGATATATGGGCGGCACGACAATATCAGAGGCATGGAAAACTATAAAAAATCTTAGAAAAGATAACAAAAACAGTAACAACATCCAACTAATACAAATGAACGAATGAGAAAACTATTACCATTTTAACTAAATCATTACTAAAAGAAGCAATACCGGCGGAGGAAAATATCATAGATAATATGGAAGAAATCAATGTCACGGAACTAAAAAAGGCCCTAAAATACATGAAGAATGGGAAAGCTACTGGACCGGGAGGTGTTCCTATAGAGTTGGTGAAGCAGGGATCCGACATACTGCTAGAGAAACTGGTGGAAGTATATAACAAATGCTTCTTGGGTGGGGACGACATTTCAAATGATGGAAAATGAATGGAAAAGAGGATATCTCTGCTCCATACATAAAAAAGGCAATAAAAAGATATGCCCTAACTATAGTGGCATAACGGTAACCAGTTCTGCAGGTAGACTGTACGGCCGAATCCTAAAGACAAGAATAGAGCACGCCTTTGAAGACATTGAAGAACAGTGTGGTTTTAGGGCGGGTAGATCATGCCTAGACAATATCTGTACTCTGCAACAATTAATAGAGAAAAGACCGGAAAGGAATTTGAGTACACATCTGATGTTCATTGATTTGGAAAAGACCGATAACGTGCACATTAATAAATTTTTCGAAGTACTACATAACATTAACAAATACTACATCAGAGCCATAAATACACTATATAGTAGGCCTAGGCAAATGGCGGGCCACGGGCCAAATGCGGCCTCGTCGATCTTTTATGCGGCCTGCGAAGCATTTTATAAACACATTAACAATGAAAACAAAAAAATGGTTTTGTGATTGTGTCCTAATAGTGATTGTGACCAAAATATTATATCACTGTGAAAGCAATTACAAATTTATCTATACATAGCACCTAAAATAGATGATCTTAATTCGTATTCCAACATAAACAAAGCCACAAATATATCGAAAGCAAGCATATGACAGGCTTGTTATGTTTACCAGGCCTAATGTTACTTTATTTTCTACCTGCCACTATTTTATATACACTGCCCGTAAATGTGGGTGTTCTCTGAAAATATTTCGTTTTACAAGCAGTATATATTATCCACTATGAGAGAACCTAGCAATATTGAGATATCGCACAATTTGACCTACGGACACGCCAGGCCGATGCACAACAGACTGTTTGGGTTCTTCGCGAACCTACCAATTGGCGTACCAGCCTCCATTGGGTAGCGAGCCTCCACATGTATCAAAGTGACGAGTTGAGGGACCGGACATACCGACGTACGTCGTGGCGAAGATGTTCTGGACAACGTTCGGAAAATTCATCTGGGTGCTGCTGCAGCTTTTCTTCTACGCCTTCCGGCCGCTGGTGACCTACCCCAATCTCCCCGAGACACTTTAGTACGTCAACGCCGTCATTCGATTTACATTCGACGGCCTAGTCTGGTGGTAGAGTGATGGGTTACCTGTTGTTTGCTAGGTTCAGCAAGGAAGGAATTGGCAGAGGTAAAATAATCGAGAGCAGAGACGAAACAGCCTCGCTGCCAAGATCCCATGGCTGGAAGCACCAAAAGATGAAATGGTATGTAAATACTACTTCGAGAAATACTACACCGCAATGTGTAGTAGTAAAGCCGATTGGAGCGACGGACCCTCAGCATACCACATAGAGCAAAATGCTATCAAGTGGTATACAGATGGTTCGAAAACAAAAGAAGGTACTGGTGCAGGAGTATTTCGACCTCGTACCAAGTACTTCGAATCCATGGGAACATTCCCAAGTATCTTCCAAGGTACACGCAATCGGAAGATGTGCACAGTTTAACCTCGACAGGAATTATCGCAAAAAACAAATTGCTATCCTGTCAGACAGCCAAGCAGCCATCAAGGCCATTAGCTCATACACCATCAGATCCAAACTAGTATGGGACTGTGTGGGGAAGCTAAACAAGCTTGGCAAAGATAATAAAGTAACGCTATACTGGGTACCAGGAGACACTGGTACAGACGGAAACGAAGAAGCCGATCACCTAGCAAACGAGGGATCCAGTAGTCCCTTTATAGGTCCGGAGCCCTTTTGCAGCATGAGTGTGAACACCGTCCACAAAAGTTTAGATGAAGAAATAAGACAACAATGGATGAAAACCTGGAAAGAAGTTCCAGGGTTAAGGCAGTCCAAAGTAATGCAGGGATCTTTTAACCAGAATAAAACAAAAGCTTGCCTGAAACTAAGCAGGAACAAGCTCAGAATTCTGAGGATAAGGAGTCCTGACGGGACACTGCAGACTTAGAAAACACCTTAAGGTCCTAGGTCTAGAGGAGGATGACGGATGCAGATTCTGTGGTTCAGCGGAGGAAAGCACTGGAGCACTGCTCCACAAGAGACAGATGTACCTCGGGACTCACTGCTTAAACGCAGTGGAGCTGCAGTCCTTGAATCCCACCCAGATGCTGAAATTCCTAAAGGAATCAGGATTATAGGAGGCGCTCTAGATGGGTAAGTACACCAACGCTTAGAGGAAGAGGGTGGGGTACAATAGATCTATAAATGTCGCAGTACAAGTCGTCACAACCATATCTACAATCTACCTGTGTTTTGGGTCGATACTGGCGATGGGCCATCACCCGGTCGCCGACCACTTCATCTCGGAGCACTACATGTTCAAAACGGGGCCACGAGACCTGCAGCTACTACGGCCCCCTGAACTGGATCACCTTCAACGTGGGTTATCACAAAGAGCACCACGACTTCTCCGCCGTTCCTGGCTCAAGATTAACAGAAATGAAGAGGATTGCTGTGAATTTTATGAGAGGAAGAGGGTGGGGTACAATAGATCTATAAATGTCGCAGTACAAGTCGTCACAACCATATCTACAATCTACCTGTGTTTTGGATCGATACTGGCTATGGGCCATCACCAGGTCGCCGGCCACTTCATCTCGGAGCACTACATGTTCAAAACGGGGCCACGAGACCTACAGCTACTACGGCCCCCTACATCTACCTCATCATGATTCTTGGTAGGCGGTGTTCTACGATTTTATAATGGATCCGGACGTGGGTCCTTACGCGAGGATGAAGAGGAAAACCAAAAGTTTGAGGAGTTAGTGGATAGGTGGTGTAAAACCATTTTACAGATAACCAAAAGAAGAACTAGAAGTAATTTATATTTATGTATGCATTATAAGTGCGCCCATACTTGTTATAACTATTGTTGTGTGTACGCAACGGCCGTGGTATATAAATAACTATTAAAATAGAAAAAAATGTAATGCGGCCCGCGGTCAAATTTTCGTGCTTAATGTCGCCCGACAGCCAAAATATTTGCCCACCCCTCAGGGGATCAATAACAAGGTATTAAAACAAGGATGTAGTCTATCTCCGACCATTTTCAAAGTATATCTACAAAAAGCACTGAGCACCTGGATGAAAAAATGTCATATGTTGGAAATACCTTTTTATATACACTACTGTTTGCGGATGATCAAGTACTGATAGCAAAGGACGAAGAAGACATTACATACATGACAAGAAAGCTGATTAAGGAATACTGCAAATGGGGGCTGGACATCAATATCAGTAAAACCGAATACATAGTTATCGGAGAAAAGCTCAATGATCTTCAAGTCAACAATGATATTATAAAATACATTAATGAATTCAAGTACTTGGGAACAAACATATCTTCTGAAGGTTCAACGCGAAAACATATCCAAAACAGGATTGTTCAGGGAAAAACGGCAATTCAGAACCTGAACTCAATTCTATGGTCCTCGAAAATTCACATAAATACAAAAGTCACATAAATAGCAACATATGGGACAGAGTGCGGGCAACTAACATCAAAAATAAGGAACCAGCTAAAAACAGTACAAATGGACTTTTTAAGCAGATCAAGTAGAATATCCAGGTTAGGCCGTATGTGAAATGACGATATTAGGCAAAGGGCGCATGTAGAAGATACCATTATGGATCGGATAGAAAGCCGACAACTAATATGGTACGGCCATGGTAATATGGTACATGTAATGAGAATAAGGAGTGGAAAATGGACAAGAAGAATGATCTCTTACATTCCAACTAACAAAAGGAAGAGGCGAAGGTCAAGAACATCATGGAGAAAATGAATATAGAAGAAACCATGAGGAAAAGGGGAATGATAGAAGGAGATTAGGAAAATAGAAGAGAATGGAGATTGAAGTGCGGGAAGCATCAGCCGTAGGACCCCCGCTAAAAAAATGATATTTTCAACTTAATACCAAATTACTCCCAAGTATCATATGCTGATGATACAGCTGTTCTATGTACCTAATGGACAAAAGTGGATTGACACAAAGGAAATTATCTGGGTTGTTAAACGCCTAGGAAGGTTGTTCCTGTCGAGGTTAAATTGTGAACATTTTTCGATTGCATGTACCTCTGCTTGGAAGATATTTGGTTAGATTCCCATGGATTCAAAGTATTTGGTATGAGGTCCAAACACTCCTACACCAGTACCTTCCTTTGTCTTCGAACCATTCATATACCACTTGATAGCATTTTGGTCTATGTGGTATGCTGAGGATTCGTCGTTCCAACCGGCTTTACTACTACACATTGCTGCGTAGTTTTTCTTGCATTTCATCTTTTAGTACTTCCAGCCAGGGGATCTTGGCAGCGAGGGTGTCCCGGTTTTTGCTCCCAATTATTTTATCAACGAAGTTTGAAACTGCAATTACAATTTACTTTAATCCATTCATCCGGAGAAGTTGACATGGTAGTTATCTAGGATAAAAATGTTTTTGAACTCTTCAATGTCGAGCCAATTATCGGAGCAATTTTCATTTAATTCTCCTGACTCATGGGTTGAATACCCTGCTTGAATTTCTTAACTAATTAGACTCTCCTCTTGGGCAAAAATGAGGACTGGTTTATTATTTTTAGTCCACTGATAAGTAGATTCATGTCCACATGGGCATGAAATGGTCGAAAAATGGTCAAACCAGTTTTGTTGTCGTTTGACCATTGTTGAACGCTTTCAAGAGCAGCCGATAGAAAATGGTTCAATGAAATGCGTTCCCGGAAGGTATGAGTGTCTTTTATAACTTTATTAAACCCTTCTAGGCGGTTATTAGTACTTTGTACATGTTTCATTACACATTCGTACCAATTTCTATTATCGGACGGCCACTTTCTTTCAAAATAATTCAAAAAAGCTTGCTCCACATTGCAAGTTTAACAGCTTTTTCTAATATCTCTGGAGATGAAGAAAGTTGAAGAGTATTAATATCACTCAAAATTAGAAAACTCTTCCTCATATGCGCCCAGGAGATGATTACCAATTTATCATCTCCGAAAACCTCTTTTAAGACGTTCCGAATACTTTTCCAATTTTAGGTTCAAATTTCTTATCAAATAATTTCTGTGATGGCAATTGAAAATTTTCTCATTAGTACAGAGAGACAGAAAATGTGAAAATGTTCTCCAAATCTGTAGTACCCACTATTAGAACAGGAAAACCTTTTCAGAAGAGTTTGTATGTTGCATCAGCATGAATTTTGGAACTGTTGGCACAAATATTCATTAAATATCTAGTTGTTATAGAAAATCGAAAGATGGTTTCCTATTCCTCAGACTGTAATTCGTATTGTGCGACGAAAGGGATATGCGACGAAAGGGATATAAGTCTTGTGGAATAACAGAGTTTTTGAGTAGCCATGCTTCTAATTCAACAACATTTATTGGTAATGGACCAAATTTGGATTCTTGCAACTGATGCAAGTAGTTATCTTCAGTCGCGTCTGAACTCTCAACGCGAGTGGTAGTGTGCTCTCATTGTCAGTTCTAAAAACCGAAAACTTTTATTCTATTATTTTTTATTAATTTTTGGCAAAGCCGGAATATTTAAATAACTAAAATGTCTAGACATCTAAGATCTACAACAGCTACAGACAATCACAGTGATATAATAATCACATTCTTACGAAGCGCTGATTTTGCAGACATTTTAAGTGCATCACTAAATGAAAAAGTAAGCCCTTCAAGATTACATTACTGAATTAACTGATCAAATCAAGGCTCTTATAATGGATAACAAGGATCTAAAGGAAAAATTAACTAAAATACAATCCAAGCTGGCTCAACATTCCACGGCTAGTCAAGATAAGAAGCACACGACGTGTGAAAACTCTAGCGATAACAATAACACCAATGTCACCGTCACAAATCCACATCGCACCGACACTATAGATATAGCAACTAAAAAACAGGTACCGATTTCAGACACCGACAATAACGTTGATAAAGGAAATGATACGGACAAAGAGACAGAAAAAAACTACAAAAAAGAAGTGTCGTTCAAATATAATTATTGGAACAAACACGGAGTCTACAAATATAAAAGCGGTTACGAAATTTGCGCATTTACACATCTCCAGATTTGAACCACAACTGAGCGAAAATGACATAACAGCGTACTTGAGAAGCAAAAACTTCATAAAAATATTATATGTAAAAAGATGACCTCAAACCGCCCCGAGGAATATTCTTCCTTTAAAGTTTCGCTCCCTCTAGAAAATCTTGAGGATATCAAAAAAACCAGAACTATGGCCCCGTTATACGCACATATATAGTTTTTTTCTGAACCTGGAGAAGAACAAATAAATAATTTTCCTGTAAATAGAATAACTACAAATACTATCATGTACATGAATATCCAATCTATTAACAACAAAATCCCACATTTGTAAATTTTAATTGAAGAAATAAATCCGTTCTTTATCTGCCTAACAGAAACTTGGGCCAGTCACGAAAACCTGAAACGTCTATATCTGCACTGTAGCTTCACTCTAATTAGTTCCTTTTGCAGATCCATATCTACCGGAGGTGGTGTCGCAATCTGGAGTAGAAATACTTTGGATGAAGGTACGATTACCGTAAAAGAAATACCAATACAATCAATCGAGAAACACATAGAAATCTGTGGAATCGTTTGGAAATTCAAACGAGAATCGACAATATTTTTAAGCAATACGTAGATCTGTTAGCTCGTCCTATTACACATATAGTTAACTATTCGTTTGATACGGAAGAGTTTCCAGAAATACTAAAAACCGCCAAAATCGTGCAGATCTACAAGAAAGGGGAAAAACAATTCTAAATAACTACCGACCAATTGCGATATTATCTGTAATATCTAAAGTGATGGAATACTGTATGCTTCATAGACTTACTCCATTTATAGAGAAACATCATCTGATCCCCAAGGAACAGCACGGCTTCCGTAGGGGAAAATCTACAACTACGGCGATCATAGAATTCTCCTTGATGAAGGAAAACATCCAGTCGGGATTTTTTGTGACCTTTCTAAGGCTTTCGACTGCGTGTCTCACCAACAACTATTAAATAAAATATGTACAATGGGCATACGAGGTAAATCGCATAATTGGATAAAATCATTTCTTCAAGAGAGAAGGCAATGTGTGGAAATCACTGTCATGAATAAAACATTTAAATCTGCACCGGCAAGTATAAATATAGGTGTTCCGCAAGGAAGTGCCCTTTCATCTACACTCTTCCTTCTCTATCTAGCAGACCTAACACGTTTTATAAATAGTAATCACTGTACATTATATGCAGATGATTCTAGCTTTCTCGTATCGGAGATTTCTAGAAATCAGACTCAAATAGAAGCCAACAAACTATTAAGCAAAATCGTAAACTGGTTCTCAAGTAACAATCTGTTCCTTAATGGAAGCAAAACAGAATATGTAATTTTTCAAACTCAAAGAAGCTCTCGAGCAGATAACATTTCCATAGGAACTAATTCTTAGGGATTTTAGGGTGGGTTCAATGAGAGTTTAACACTTTACACAAATAATATATTGTTTTACTCAAAACTTCGTTACATGCTTTCGTCTTGTTGCAGAGGAGAGTGTCTTGTTGCACATGCGCACTCACACAAGCCACGTTGCCACTTCTATTCCCAACACTCCTCCTCGATTTTTACATATTAACCCTTTTTTAACATTACAAAACATAAAAATCGTTTCTCTTACAATCTAGTTCATAATACAAATAAAACTTTTTTTTTTTAACAAATATTTAGGATATTTCTGTAGTAACTGAATTGTTCATAACTTAGTGCTTTAGTAAACATATCCGCCAGGTTCTCAGTAGAACTTACATATTTTATATCTATCTCCTTTGAGTTTACTTTGTCTTTAATAAAGTGATATCTAATATCAATGTGCTTTGATCGTTTACTATTTTCGTAACTATTCGCCATATCAATCGCACCCTTATTATCTACATACAATACAGTTTTTACATTTTCGTTCAAATCTTCGCTTAATCGTTTAATATTTATTTGTTCACATGCGCTGACAGTGGCAGCTATATATTCTGCTTCTGCAGTTGATAAAGAAACACATCCTTGTTTTCTGGATAACCATGATATAGCATTTTTACAATACATTGTTACTGATCCACTTATGCTCCTCCTATCTTTTTTGTCGTTTGCATAATCTGCATCTGAGTAAGTTTCAATTGACATTTGATTTGACTTTACATATGTTAATGACAAATCTATAGTAGTGTATAAATATTTTAACACTCTTTTTGCTTCTAACCATGCTGATTGCGTTGGTTTATCTAGACATTGACTCAAATAGCTTGTTGCATAGGATATATCTGGCCTAGTGCCTGTACTTATATACATTAATCCTCCGATTAATTCCCTATATGGAACATTAACAATCTCTTCGCTTGAATCTATTTGATAACCTTTTGTTATTGGAATCTTTGCTCCTTTACTCTCTATCATTCTAAATCTTTCAACCATTTTTCTTATGTGTTTACTTTGAGATAACTTTAATTTTTCTTTTGATCTTTCTATTTCCATACCTAAGAAGTTTTTTACATTGCCTAAATCTTTCGCATTATATTCTTTCTTTAGTTCAGATATAATAAACTTTACATTCTCGTCACTTCCAGTTATAAGTATATCGTCTACAAACACAATTAACCATACATTCTCGCCAATATAAAAACAACAATCATTTTTAGATCTTTTTAACTTGATACTACTTGCAAAACTATTAAATGTTTCGTTCCAACATTTTGGGCTTTCCTTTAGTCCGTACAAACCTTTATTCATTTTAAAAACTTTATTCCTTTCAATATTTATTCCTTGTGGTGGATTTACATAAATTTCAGATTTTAAGTTACTGTTCAAAAATGCCGTTGGGATATCCAACTGCTTCAATTGCCACCCTTTTTGAATAGCCTGAGAAATTAACAATCTAATTGTTTGCAATCTAGCCACTGGGGCATAGTTATTTGCGCTATAATTTACATTTTCTTGAAAACCTCTTGCGACAATTCTCGCTTTCTTTACACCGTCATCTTTGGTTTTAAAAATCCATTTAGAGTCTATAATTTTCTTATCTTTTGGTTTAGGAACTACTGTCCATGTGTTCATATTTGTATGAGCATTTATTTCTTTATTTATAGCTTCTTGCCACCCATCATTTAAGTTTATTGCTTCATCATATGTTATTGGATCTTTTCTTAAAAATAAACAATATGCAGTATGCAATTCGTATTCAAAATCTTTTTTATATCTTTCCGGTACTTTAATTGTTCGTGTTCTAGTCTTTCGTTCTTCATTAATAACATTTCTTTCATCAATACTACTATCATCACTACTATTCTCGTTTTCTACTTCACTATCACTTGATTCATTACTTTTTTCGGTTTCACTATTATTTTCGTTATTTACTTCGTTCTCACTTGACTTATTATTTTCGCTTAATACATCGCTTTCATTTAATATGAATTGCTCTGATAACTCATTTCTATTTTTATCGTTTACAAACTTATAATCACTTTCATCAAATTCTACATCTCTGGAGATTATTATCTCTTCTGTTTGGGGGTTCCACAAACGATACCCATTGCTACTATAACCTACCATTCGAGTTTCAATACTTCTTTCGTCAAGTTTAAATTTACGTGGTAAAATTACCGCCCACGCTTTTGAACCAAATACTCTTAACCTTTTTAAATCTAATTTTCCGTAATACATTTCGGCTGGAATTTTAAAATTTATTGCTGCAGATGGACATCTGTTTAACTGATAAGCTGCGCACATAAATGCTTCTGTCCATAAGTATTTTGGTAACCCTGTTTCATTTATCATTGTTCTAGCTTTATTGTACAAAGTTCTATTAAGTCTTTCTGCTACACCGTTTTGTTGTGGTGAATAAGGTCTAGTATACTGAATAATAATTCCGTTTTCGTAACAAAATTTTCTGAATAAATTTGAAATGAATTCGCCGCCATTGTCACATCTTATCCTTTTTACATTTACATCTTTTTGCGTTTGAATTTCTTTAATATAATGTATAAGGTTATTTTCAGCTTCACTCTTATTTTTAAGTACATACAGTTTTACAAAATGAGAATAATCGTCCGTTATAGTTTGAAAATATTTTTGACCTTCATTTGACATAGGTGTCACCGGACCAGCTATGTCTGTGTGTATTAACTCACCAATTTGTCTGCTTCTTGGTAGTTCTTGTTTAATAAATGGCTTCCTTACGCTTTTGTTTTTCATGCATGAATTACATTTTTTGTCGGACATGGGTAGTTTCATTGTTGATAACCCCTTTTTATTTAAATGACCCAATCTCAAATGCCATATATTATTGTTTGAGCATACATTTGCTTCTTCAAACTTAGAATTATCTTTAAGTAATCCATTCAAATAAAATAAACCGCACCTTTCTTTGCAATGCCACACTGCATCATTTTTAATTAACGTTACCTTTAATGGTTTAAATATAACTTCAATACCTTTATCTATTAACCCTTTTACTGACAAAATATTATGAAATAAACCCGGAACAATTAATGCATCAATAGTTACTTCCCTTCCGCATGATAACATACAAATTTTACCTTGTTTCTTTGCAATTAATGCATCGCCGCTTGCGATTTTTATTCTTGTACACGTTTCCATGACAATAACATTGGTCATGTATTTTTCATATTCTTGTTGTATTAAGTGTTCTGTTGCACCTGAATCAATTATCCAATCAATATTGTCTGTGTTCACTGTTGCCTGATAACATTCTAGCTGCGTCGTTGCTACGAAATTGTAGTTTTCTTCTGTCTTGCTCATGTGTGTCTGATTTTGATTTGAATTTCCTCTATGCTGTCCTCGACCTCGATTATACTGGAATCTTCCACGACTGAAGCTGGATTGTGCACGTCCACGACCACGAAAATTTCCTCTCTGTTTGCCATTATTTGTGTTGCTAAAACACTCTGACTCTATATGTCCAGTACGCCCACATTTGAAACATTCGTATCTTGCACTAAATGCTGCTTCACTTCTATTTGTTGATGTCTTTTCACCTCTCTTTAATTCGTCGTCTAACAAACACGTTTTTACAAAATCAACAGTCAAGTCTTTTTCCGCACTCATTGTTTCTATGGCAGTAACTACATTGTCATACGACGATGGTAATGTTAGTAATAGATGACACACTTTATCAGACTCATCCATTTTAGTGCCTGATGATTCTATGCTATTTATTAATGCATCATATTTTAGGAAATGATCTTGTAATTTGTCACTTACTTTGCATTTTAGCGTTAAAAGTTGTCTTTTCAGATGTAATTTGTTTACTGCGCTTTTTCTTTCGAAAATGTTTTCTAAGCAAGTCAACATTTCTTTAGCATTTCTTGCTTTCTGCACATATGAGATGTATTTGTCGGTTATACATTTTACAATAGTTGATCTAGCTTTAGCATCTTTTTCTTTGTTCAGTTCCTTTCCAGGTTGTAAAGGTTCGATTGCTTCTTTTACTCCTTTTTCTTCTAGTATAAGATATACTCTGAATTTCCAATGTGTAAAATTTGTTCCCTCTTTCAGTTGCGGGTACACCACGATCCCTTCACCGGTCGCTGTCGCCATTTTTCTTTGTTCTGCTAAACACGTTTTTTGCACTTTTTTAAATTTACCCTTATTTTATCAAATAAAGCGATTTTTCAAAAAACTTTTTGTCTCTCCCCTGGGCCCATAACCTCTTAGGGATTTTAGGGTGGGTTCAATGAGAGTTTAACACTTTACACAAATAATATATTGTTTTACTCAAAACTTCGTTACATGCTTTCGTCTTGTTGCAGAGGAGAGTGTCTTGTTGCACATGCGCACTCACACAAGCCACGTTGCCACTTCTATTCCCAACACTAATAACCTTCAATTAAATCGAGCACCGGCTACAAAGTTCCTAGGACTGCAAATCGAGGAATCCTTAACATGGAATTTGCAGATTGAGAACTTATGTAAAAGAGTGCATAATAAGGCTTACTCAATCTGAAGATTACGACGGCTATTGGATAGATCTGACATCCTTATCTATTACTTCGCTGAAGTTCAGTCAATACTATCTTACGGTATTTCAGTATGGGGACCCTCTCCCAAAACTGAAACTCTCTTAATTGCTCAAAAAAATGTGATCCGTGCAATAATGGGTATTCCTAGAACAGTTTCATGTAGAACTCACTTTAGACAACTAACAATCGTAACAATCGTCACTCTTTATATTCTGGAAGTGGCCTGCCTAATCCACAAAAATAAAGCCAACTTACAAAGAAACATGGACAAACATAACCATTGCACAAGAGGACATAGAAAGTTGTATAAAACCTAACCTAAAAGCAATCTTACAATTAGTAGCAAATCTCTAAACGTCTACGGAGTCTTCATTTACAATAAGCTACCAGCGAGCATGGCAGAAGAAAAATCCCATACTGCTTTTAGAAAAAAACAAACTATTTTTTTGAGGGAATCAATCTATAGCCTACAGGAATTCTTCAACTTATGTTAGGATTATTTTTGTCATTTTTGCTGAAATATAATCAGTTCAATTACTGTAATTACTTCCTATTATTATTTTTTATTATTTATATATGCTATTTTGTTTTGTTTTTCTTTCCATCTAACTTTTACATATATGTTTTCTGTACATCTATACTGTAATAAATATCTTTTGATTTGATCTAATTGTCTTTTTGATGGAAGCTTCCTGATATAACTATTATTGGACAATTCTATTAAAATGGCCTTTGGCTTTAACTTTAAGTCAAAAAGTTTTTGTATTTCCAACTTTAGAAATAGGTCAATCCCAAGAACGCCTTTTGTTTCAATAGAGTCATGATCATTTTCTGATTTTGTCTTGAGTAAATGTTCTTCATGCGTTCTTGAGTCATACTGAAGATCAGGCCCTATCAGAGGGTGTCAGAAAGGGCAGTTGCCATGGGCCTCATAATTTAAGGGGCCTATCTTTCCAAGATCCCAACCCAATTATAACCGAATTTGCTGATGCTAAAGCGTGAAAAGCATGTGGTCAGTAAATGTACTAATTCAATAAATATTTAATACCATAACAAAAACTATAATTTTTTCTTCCCCTAACTTTTTACTTTTCAACGGATGTAGAAGGGGGCCTCCAAATATCAATTGCCCGGGCCTCGCATTTTCTCTGAGAGGCTCTGCTGAAGATACATTTTTGCCCAATTACAAGAAGAAGTTTAGCCTGATTACAAATTGATGTGTTATGTATTTAGTTTTGTATGTTATAAAAATCAATACTAGTCAATAACCTGATTACACCTTAAGTATTTCTTTATCAGAATCCAATCTCTCATAACTCTCCTCTTTGGTGATGATTCGTGATTTTGTCCATCCTCCTGAGGATGATTCCGATGATTCGTACTCCGCGACTAGACAACTATTATTCATCATGAAAGCCTGCAGAATAAGACTGCAAAAATCATCTATATATTACCTTGTAAAATTATGTAATCTATATCACCGCAACAGAAGGTACTTGCGGGTACAGTTCTAGTAATCAGGTGATTTGGAAACTAAGTAGTATTTTTTTTACTTGTGCAGTTCAATATTCTGTGCCACAATTAAAATATAATACTTAACAAACGCAAAAATGTCGACACGGGGCACATGCCTGGCCTAGACAGACGATGTGTCTATTTAGCCTTTTCTGTGTAGTTATGCCTATCTATGATTATTACCTATCCAGTCCAGTATTATCTATATAAACCTGCTGTTTACTCTTGTCCGCCTAGTCCGTTCCGTCCTGTGCTTAAAAACGTTCAATAAAGGGATGAAAATATAAATTGAACTACCGATCGACTTAACTAAAGGTTCAAAAGTATGTTAAGCGAGGTATGCGGTACGTTCACCGCATTCGTTTCACCGCGGAATCTTCACCAGCAGCTTTCACCGCAGCAACGTTCACCGCTGAGCAGTTTCACCTCTGCCATGTTTCAACACCCACTTTTCACCGTTCGACAATTTCAACCCATCCAATTAAAAAAAATACATGTACAAAAATAGAGAAAAATAAATTGATACAGGTGAAACTGCTATGAACGGTGAATGTTCCCGCGGTAAACGTTCCAGCGGTGAAATTCCTACGGTGAAGATTCTGCGGTGAAACTAATACGGTGAAAGTTCACTAAACCGTTAAGAGAACATATTGTAAGCGTTGAATTGTAATTTTAAGATAAGATATGTATTTAAACAAAAATAACTGAGAAAGCTAATAAAAAAACTTTTTTTCATTCTAGTCCTGTCCATCTAGTCCTCTCCATTTTTGCATGCATTCCTGTTTGTTCATGTTCATCTAGTCAGTCTATCCTGTCTGTCTATTCTTATTTTTCTGGTATTGTCTGTCTAGTATTGTCTGTCTAGTATAGTCTGTCCGGTCTAGTCTAGCTGTCAAGCCTTGTCTGTCCAGTCTTATCTCTCCGGTCTTGTCTGTCTAGTCTTATCAATCTGTCTAGTTTTGTCTGTCCCAGCCTGTCTACTTAGTCCTGCGTAGATAATTCCGAATTCAGTTTTACTATTATAGGTGCACAAGTTGTGAATCAGCCCTGTTGCGCTATCTGCGTCCAGCTTTAACTTATTACGATCAATATTATCACGAACATATCATTGGCAATGTCAGCACAATTACATACCTACAATTTATGTAGATTCTGTTATTCAACATTAGACCTTATTGACTAACCGGAGATGCCTCTGACACTATTCACATATTACCCATTCTCTTACCTGTATTCACCTCATTTAAAATATTTCACTTCATAAATTATAAAATCTGAAAGTAAAAAACAGATGTAGACTGCACAATGGAAAACAGGTTAATACTAAAAGTGGTTTATAAATGTTTGTTGGATGGTTTAAGTTACAGTATACACAATTATTTAGCATTGAATGGAATAAACAAATGTAAATAAATATTTCTGAATGGTAAACTTTTCATTTTGTTATCATCTATTATATTCCAAAAAGTGAATCTTTTCAATTTTAAAGCTAGACTAGTTTCAAATTGGAAATAATTGCGTATAATCAACATCAACACGGAATAATCAATTTCGAATTGATAATATTCAATTCCTAGTTTAAATAAAAACAAAACAAACATATTATAATGTAAATACACCTGTTTAATAAATAAATAAAAAATAAATAAACAAATATTCAAAGTGAATTTGAGTAATCAACATTGAAATTTGGAATACTCAGTTTTAGAGGAAATTTCAGAGGAAGTGAATACTCTACAATTGTCTTACTATCTGTTTATCTATGTTTGTACATATTTTTTTGTATGTACACATTTACCTATATAGATACATATTTTATTCTTTCTTAAAATACAATTTTACATAAAATTGTTATTGTTTTCTTTTAATCCTGATAATCAGGATTTTTTTGATAATCCGGCTGTTGTCTGATATGAGCTCCGATATGAGTCGGATTATCAAGATTATACTGTATATCCTTTCTAATTGAATTGGTGAAACCATACTAATTATAGGAGCAATCAAATACATTTATTAAAGACGAAATTTTGCTTGAATATATAAATATATTCAAGGAGACTATTGTCAAGGCGGCCAATGAACTCGCCCCTCTCGCTAGAAGAAGGAAGCAACCGTGGTGGACTGAATGCAATAGCCCAAAGACAGACAGCCTGGGTGAAGTGGAATTCTAAAACGACCAAGGAAAATTAGTATACATTTTTGGAACAAAGAAAGGTTACTGCCAAGATAATTCGAGGAACCAAACCAACCTTCACACAAAACCAACTAACCCAAATCGAAGAGAGCTTTGCTAAGAATAACTCCAGAGATTTCTTTGGAACCTTCAAGCAGACACCAAGAAAATACGCTCCGCCAAGCGTCCACTTCAGAGACTCACAAGGCAAACTGACTTATAACGACAAGGACAACTGCTACCTTTTGGCTCAGTACTTTAAAAATCTACGCAACTGTGACCCACCCAGTGAAGACTTCGACTATAAACAAACCACACCAAACCCGGACTCGCTGCCCCCTTCATTGGAAGAAGTTGGCCAGATCATTCAACTTCTTAATAATAATAAGGCAGCTGGCGAGGATTCTATCGTTGCTGAACTGTGGAGAGGTGCTGGAAACATCAAGACATCTGGGAAACAGAGAAATTTCCACCCGATTGGAAATCTGCTCTGTTCCATCCGCTTCACAAAAAGGGAGATTTTACTGATCTAAACAACTACCATAGAATATCTCTCGTCCCGCTAACATACAAGATTCTCGCGAAGGCAATACAAACAAAGGCAGAAAATCAGCTGAGTAGTCAACTGGGAGGATACCAGGGGGGCTTCAAGAAGACCCGATCCTGTGTTGAACAGATCCTCAATCTTAAAACTGTACTTGCATACTCCAAGATGAGAGACCGAAAAGTGGTCGTCACCTTTGTTTCATCAATTTTAGGAAAGCCTATGATTCCATTGATAGAGAAACGCTTAACAAAGTACTCCAGGTATATTAAATTTAGAGGCGAGATTTCAAAAAGCTTCGAAATAAAAACTTGAGAGAGACAAGGAGATGGATTTTCCCCACTTCTCTTCAACTGTGTCCTTCAAAAGGTTATGAGAGAATGGCGCAAGGAACTGATCAATTTGGGTGCTCAGAGTGGTATCTACCTGGGACGTAAGAACGAAGGACTGGTTGTATATTGTCTGACCTTTAAGATGAACAATGCAGGTAAATTGTCTCAGAAAACAGGCTGCCAAAGTGGGTCTTCAAGTGTCACTGGAGAAAACAGAATTCTTCACCAACATCACAGAAGCAAACACAGAGATGTTAATAGAGCAAGAAAATATCATGAGGACTGAGAAATGTAAGTATCTCGGCGAATGGATTGAACCCAACTTATCAGAAAGAGCATCATTATCCAAGAGAATCAACAAGTTAGAACTAGCCTATCAACTGACTAAGAACACTTACAACAAGAAATGCCTGTCACGCAACCTGAAACTTAAGCACTACACATCAGTCTTACGACCAGAAGCCCTATTTGCCATGGAGTGTCTTTCCTTGAACCGAAGAGATCTGGTAGAGAAATTGGAAATAAGAGAGAGGAGAATACTCAGGAAGATTCTAGATAATGATGATGAGATGCTCTCTGACTGTGCAAGCAAAAGAAGGGTAGCTTTCTATGGCCACGTTGCAAGACTGCCTCCGAACCGACTAACCAACCGTCTTTTCACCTTCTGGCAAAACAAGAAGGTTCGTACCACTTGGTTGACAGAAGCCGAGAAGGATATTAAAGAACTGGGAATAACAGATCTCCAATACAGACAGTCTGTGCAACGCACCCTGAAGGAAGTCCGTGGATTTCAGGAAAACCCCCGAAGGAAAGGTAAACCCCCGAAGGAAAGGCTGGTCAGAAGAGAGAAAGGAGTTACACCGGCTGAAGATGCGACAATACTGGGCAAAGATCAAAGCCCAACAGTTGAAAAAGCATTGTCCAAAGTAGTAGTCCATTGGAAACAAGAAGAAGAAAAAATATATTCAACCTGTTCGTAGCTCTATAATAATAATGTCAGATTCATCACTCTCGGAATCACTACAATTTATTTCGAAATCACTCCGACAATCAGAGAAACTATCTGCGTATAAATCATTGAAAAGTTCTTCGCCGATACGTCCCGTCATGGTATGTGATAAAATGTATGTAATAAAAATCCAAATACCACGAAAACTATTTTTTTTGTTGTTATAAAGCGGACACGACTAAACACGATCATAGAAATTAGAAAATAAAAACGTAAAACGCAAAGAGGATAGGGTAAAACGCCTATTTATTACACACATCCGTTCCACGGTCCCCACCTATCACTTTTATGGCTTTTGCGCAAGTACCTTTTGTTCTTTCGAGAAGAAAGCATGTGAATCATGCGATAGTATTTTTGGAGAGGGGACCGGATTCAAGTATTTGCAATATTCTACATCGCCCTGGGTGTCAAAAATTGAAATAGATAATGCAAGAACAATGACGAGTTAACGCGTCACCGGTCAACAACGTTTGGGCATGAAAAGACGAGTTAACTCGTCACCGGTCAGGTTAGGTTAAGTAAGGTTAGGTAAGTGTAAAGTCTTATTAAGACTTTAAACAAATCTCATGTTGAATTAACTATTTCCTGGCTAATAAAACACAGCATATTGAATTATACAACAGACATAGATTTGGTTAAACCATACTACGTTATAGATAATCATACAAACTTAATACATTCGGAACACAGTCTGAATATATAAATATATTCAACCTTTCCGGAGCTCTATAACATGTTTTGTGATCATGTTTTGCCAATAACTTAAGTAAGTAACCATCTGCAGACGCGTTTCGAGATTTGTCTCTCATCAGTGCAGCTTTGCTTTTATTAATAACAATTTGTAAAACACTCACCTGAAATATCTAACCCCTAGAAATTAAAAATATCTTCCACTTTAGAAATTAAAAATATCTAACCCCTAATCACCATGTGGGTTTCAGGTGAGTGTTTTACAAATTTTACAAGCGAATACCCTGGGCATCGATGGTGCCCGAGCTAAGTTACCTTTTTTAACTAAATTTGAAATATTTTCTTTCGTTAATTGATAATTGATAATTTTCGTTGTCGTAATTTCCCTAAATTTTCATTAAATTTCAGATTTTCATAAAATATATCTAAATCAACAAACATAAGAAACATAATAACTTATTTGGCTTTCCTATATAATACCAAATTTAAAAAAAAACAAGAAGAAAACGATAAATTAAGAAAATTTTGCATGTATTATTGTATCTAGTTTATATTTAGCGTATGACTACATATAAACTAGGATATGGGTACATGCTTTGCTTAAATATATAGATATTTTCATATGTCAACGTCAAGGTTTGTGATCCAATTTAGCGCCGAAGGGGACGCCTACATAAAATCGGACCAATCCCTTGCATATGAGCGTAGAGGGCACTCGCTGTGGATGTGTTGGATGGTTTGATTTCTGTCGCTTAGCTGCACGTCCTACTTAGGGAGCGTACCCATATTACGTGACCCGTTCAGGGGGGGGGGGGGGGGGGGGGGGAGGGGGTCTTCAAAATACCACGCTTGGTCACTGGGCCGGGGGATGGTCTTAGGTTTTGGTCACGTAGTAAATCTCCTCTAAGTCGTCCAGGGAAATGTCGTGCTTTTTCGAGCTATATTCATATAACACTCGTTATTCCTATTCAGTCTTTATTTCTATTTTAGTTCTTTTACAACAGTGATTTATTTCTATTGCATCGGCTACGCCCCGCTAATAATACATTCTTCCAGGTATTAATTATAGAAGATTCCAATTTCCTAATTTCGGTTGTTTTTAGACTTGCAAGGAATAGTGTATTCGGCCACACGCCGAATACCGAATATTTTGCAGGCTTTCTAGCCTAATAGCCGAATATTGATTTTTTCAATTCAAGTATAGATTACACGTAGTAACGGTCGCAACCATGCTATTCACCTAGCGTTTAAGGCCCGTTCAAAGACGCAGCGGCGTCGGTATGCTAGGGCCTTTCAAAGTCGTATCGGCGGCGGCAAGTTATTGCCTTTCAAAGAGACAAGCGGCATGGTAGGGCACTTTGAAAAATGCCGGCGAACTTTTATGGCGTTTTTTTAAATGTAACCCTCTTATTGGCCGCCTTGCTTCCTCTTATGGTGGGGTGAGCGTGTGGCGGTGAGAATAGAGATCAGAAAGAATTTAGAAATATAGCGTTTCTAAACATTTGTAAAAATCTAATAATAAATATTATTATAGTGTTGTTCGTGTCGATACAATAATGTCGTTGTATGATCGGCTATACAATGCATTTATTAAATGTCACAAGGATTCCTTGTCAATGCAGACAATACAAAAAAAGACAAATGAATTTTGGGTGCCTTTAAGGAATGAGCTTTGTGCTCATTCCTAAAAGGCACCAAAATCCAAAAGAGTCCAAATGAAAATGAATCCAAAAGAGCTGGAACGTCTCACACTGTTCAAAATCGAGGAACTTTGTCAGCTTGGGACTAAGAAAAGCGCTTGTCTCCTTAATTTCTTCGTGAAGGTGAGTATTCTGAGCGTATTTTCTTGAATGCTTAAAATGGTTTTATATTATTTGCATATTTTTTAAGTATGGTCTTATTTGCATGTTTTTAAAGTATGGTTTCTGCTTTCGCATGTATGAACATTGGTAATGAAAATTGAACTATTTTTTGTATTTGGTGAATGTAGCTACCTGCACGACAACCTCCAGCCACACATGAAGCTGATCTCAAAGTGCTTCCCAACACCGAAGGTATCAGTGATAATAATAATAAATCTTCTGTATCTACAACAGCTTCGACACCAAAACAGGACGCTTTAAAATCTGAAATTTCAGTACTTGAAGCCGAATTAAATGCTACTGTAAAAAAGCCAGATGCTGGACTTGGAAAAGACGGAATTGAGAAGAAAATAAAAAAATTAAGGCATGATACTGATGTGAAGAATAAGGAGTTAAAGAACAAAATAGTCCGTGCAAAGAACATGCGAAAATTTAGAGCAAAACTAAAAGCTGAAATTTTGAGACTGAAATCCGCTCATCCCAACGTGCAATCCTCGTTTATAAGGACACAGCCAGGACGCCCTTCACTTGAAGAAAATCAGTCAGGCCTTCTTCAAGTAATTTGCGATATAGCAACACATGGAAGTTCAGCTGCTGATCGACGCAGATCAGAAGTATTGAGAAGTTGTAAGACTCTTGATGAATTGCATGCACGGCTTGTTGAAGATGGATATTTGATCTCACGAACCTCTACATACCGTAGGCTGATGCCAAAGTGTTCTGAATCCTTAGAAGGCAAGCGCCATGTCACAACTGTACCTGTGAGACTGTGTCGAGCCCAAACAGATATACACCGAGATCACGTGGATCAAATTTCTGTAAGGCTTCTGTTAACGGCCTTGAGGAACTTTCATCTTTACTTGGACCTGAACAGGTAGTGTTTATTTCTCAAGATGATGAAGCAAAAGTACCAATTGGAAAAACGGCTGCAAAAGTACAGGCTCCTGTTTTAATGCATCTGAATTATAAAGTGCGCCTCGATGACCACGATTTTTCTGTTGGAGAACGCCATCAACTGATTCCTTCGGTATATGCTGGTATCATAATTAAAGAGAACTGGGGAGAATCATCACAGCTTCTTTCAGCATACAGGTAAAATTGATACCATTTACCATTTATATATATATGAGCCGTTTATTTTGAAAGTGGCCTAAGTCCATTTTTCAAAAATATTGAGTTAGTTACCTTAATAGTTAGATTTTTACTTGATCTTTTGATTGTGAACACCAAAATTTGCTGGGTTAATGAAGTGATGAAAAATTTATTTTGAAAGTGGCGTAAGTCCCATTGTGAGAGTTTCAAACCGATATGGAAAATATGCAATTAAAGTTTATGTGATCCTAAAGTTTATGTAAGCTTTATATTTAATTATTAAAGTAGCAGTTGAATTATCAAAGCGCAATTTATTTATTATAAATACTTTAATTTCAAATATAAGTTTCGATTTGATAATGGATTCATATGGGTCTCCTGATATGCCATTATAATTTTCAGCAAATCGTTAATAATTTGTTTATAACAAATTAAATTACAAAAAAAAAAACTGTGAGAATATGAATATATCAAAATATCCCAAGAGAAAACTTATGAATCTTCGAATATGAATTTCAATGTAAAAATTAAAAAACTACAAAAAAATACGAGACCACTCACAAACCTCAAATACAAGGAATTATTGTGTACCACCTTTGTACACCACATTGTATTCCACGTGCACACAATAATTATTTTAAATCCCTCCCACATACACAAACTGGAGAAGACTGAATAATAATCAATAAAACAATATTAATAATAATGCAAAAATTATTTAACAACTGTTATTTATCATTTTTGATTTTATAACATAAAAGTGTATAGTATATAATAGTATAGTATAGTATATAATATAAAAGTCATATCTTTATTTCAAGGAAAATTTATGTTATGTATGAATGGACTTGTGCTTTCTTAAGTATTGGAAACGTGATTTCATTGATTTTGAAAGTGGCCCAAGTCCATTTAGAGCCATCAAAAACGTATTATTTCTTAAATAACATTAAATATTCTAATTAGGGTGATAAATTTGCCACCCTTAGAAACACCAAAACATTATTCTACTATGTTATCTGTTACCCATATTTTTTAATTTTATCCAACGCAAACCCTTCAATATCTCGATTCGAACACAAATGGAGTTAGGTCACTTTCAAAATAAACGGCTCATATATATATATATATATATATATATATATATATATATATATATATATATATACATATATACATATATACATATATATATATATATATATATATATATATATATATATATATATATACATATATACATATATATACATGTCGGAGCGTCAGGATTATTATGGTCGAGCGGGGTGTGTGGAGAAGTCATTGTTATAAACAACACGATATTATTATTGTTATTACACTTAAACTTAGATACTAACAAATAAACTATTAAATAAGCGGCAACGTAGTTCTACAAAATACAACAAGCACAAAACAACAAACACAAACTAACACAAAGCAGCACAACAATAACAATCGTACAGCACGGTAAAGAACTAGTGGTCCAAGCCCAGCGTATTTAGACACAACCGTTTAGCTATCGTTCACAACGATCACTAATTCATTTTCCTAAATTCCGCTGCCTTGTTCCCCTCGCACACTTCAAGGTTCCTTCCAAGAAAAGTGTGTGTGTTCTCGCCCAGTGCTTGGTGCCAACATTCTTCACCCTTAATATAAACAAAGGCGTCTGTGGAATATAAACAGATGTGTGTCCGTCGCGCCCAGTCCGTCGCGCCGACATTCTTCATCCATAAACAAACGTGCGTTTGTTCTTGCCCAAATGCCTGGCGCCGACACGGCCATACTGACATCTCGCACGTCCTCGTGCGCTATTCTGAATCGCCACTGTCACCTGTCAAACACAGCATTAAAAGAAATTAAACTTGCTCGTCCATTCTGACTACATTTAACAGTGAGAATTCAATTGCTAGACTATCGCAACAGTCTACCATATTCTCAACTTTGATCAGAACAGATCAGAACTTTGACCAGATTACTGCAGCAATCTGTCAAATCCAAAATATTTGAATGACCAGACTATCGCAACAGTCTGTCATATCAAAACAAACATTGACCAGACTCCCACAGGAGTCTGTCAATTCCAACATTGATCCATGGCCGGACTATCGCAACAGTCCGCCAGATCACAACATACGTTGACCAGACTACCGCAGCAGTCTGGCAACTCCAACATTGATCCATGGCCGGACTATCGCAACAGTCCGCCAGATCCTGACCGTTGACCGGATTACCGCAGCAATCCGTCAACTCCAACATTGATCCATGGCCGGACTATCGCAATAGTCCGCCAGATCCCAACCGTTGACCGGATTACCGCAGCAATCCGTCAACTCCAACATTGATCCATGGCCGGACTATCGCAATAGTCCGCCAGATCCCAACCGTTGACCGGATTACCGCAGCAATCCGTCAACTCCAACATTGATCCATGGCCGGACTATCGCAATAGTCCGCCAGATCCCAACCGTTGACCGGATTACCGCAGCAATCCGTCAACTCCAACATTGATCCATGGCCGGACTATCGCAATAGTCCGCCAGATCCCAACCGTTGACCGGATTACCGCAGCAATCCGTCAACTCCAACATTGATCCATGGCCGGACTATCGCAATAGTCCGCCAGATCCCAACCGTTGACCGGATTACCGCAGCAATCCGTCAACTCCAACATTGATCCATGGCCGGACTATCGCAATAGTCCGCCAGATCACAAAAATCGTTGACCGGACTAACGCAGCAATCCGTCAACTACAACATTGTTCAATGACCAGACTATCGCAATAGTCTGCCATATCACAACGAACATTAATCAGATCACTACAACAGTCCGTCAATTCCAACGTCAATTCTGCAAAAAAACTCAAGAAAAATAAATACCTTTTAATTTTCTATCGCCGACACTGGCTCATCACTGATGCTTGCTTCAAAATCAAAATCATCATCAACTTGTGTACTTGGAACTGCTCTCAGTTGGTCATGAGCAAATTTACAGGGTAAAGTTTTACCCTTTCCAGTTACTTTTACAACCTCGTATCTTTCATTTTCCAAAATTTTAATTATCTTATACGGACCTCTGAATTTACGATCTAATTTCGACAACATTCTTTCATTGCACTTGGCAAACACAAAATCACCAACAACAAAAGGTTTCACTTTAGCTTTTCCGGCATTAAACCTCTCAGAATCTCTTCGTGCACTTTTAATAATATTTTCGCTAGCCTGTTCACGAATGTCTTTCAAATTAATATCTGTTTTATCATTAACTACACTTTGATGTACTATTTTATTAAGTTCTAGTGATCTAATATTTGTTCCAAACAGCAATTCTGCAGGGCTGAATCCTGTAGTCTTATGTTTGGTACAATTAAATGCCAGCTGAACCTCCCCCAGACTTTCCTGCCATGTTTTATTACCTTCGGCTTCAATTGCGGTCAAAGTATTTTTTAAAGTTTGCATGACACGTTCAACTTGACCATTTGCTCTGCTTGAACAATGTGCAATGAAATGCAAATCAATATTATTTTCAGAACAAAATATTTTAAATTCGGAACTAGTAAAACATTTCCCCTGATCAGAAACAACTCGATGTGGTGCTCCAAACAAGTGAGTAAAATTTCTGAAACTCTCTACAGCTTGTTTGCCTGTTAATGTAGCAATATTATACAAAATTACAAACTTTGAAAAGGCATCTACAAGTACTAACACATACTCTTTTTTATCACTTTTTCCACTTAATTTCCCAGAAATATCTATATGAACTGTATGCCAAGGTACTGACATTTTAGGTATTGAATGTAAGCTAACTTGCCGAGGACCAGTTTTAGCTTTTGAAGCTTTACAAATTAAACAGTTATCTACAAACTTTCTTACATTCTTAGACATATTTGGAAACCAATAAAACTCATACAATTTCTCAAGTGTTTTCTCCCAACCTAAATGTTTTATGTCAATGTGAATGTGATTGATAACAGACCAAGCCATAGAACGCGGAACAACAGGTAGCCATTTTGATTTCTTATTTATTTCAATTTGTCGAAATAGAACGTTATTTCTAAGGTCATAAGTTTTAATTAAACTAAGTTGTAAATCATCATTTTTCCACTTTGTAATTATTTGTGCGATTTCGTTATCTCTTTGTTGTTCAACGTGCAACCAATCTTTTTGTAAATCTACTAATAACACTATCTTTTTATCATACGCTTTATTTGAAACTTCAATGCTTGGTAGCGGGTTACGAGAAAGAAAATCAGCATGTTTCATACGTGACCCTTCTCGGTACTGAACGTCGAAATCAAAGGCTTGCAAAAATGCCCACCACCTATGAACCCTCGGGGTTAAATCAATTTTGTTCCTAGAAGCTTTTAAAGAATTGCAATCAGTCACTACTGTGAAATGTTTTCCATAGAAAAAATGTCTAAAATGTTTAACCGAATTTACAACAGCAAGAGTTTCTAGTTCATAAGAGTGATATCGGGATTCTGTATCTGTTGTTCTTTTACTAAAATATGCGACGACGTGTAATTTTTCATTTTTCTTTTGAAGTAAAACACCACCATAACCTTCAGAACTTGCGTCGGTATGTAATTCGATAGGTAAATTTGGATCGAAAATTGTTAAAACAGGTTCAGTAGTTAAAAATTTTATTAAAGTGTTTCTGGCTTCTTCATGTATTGGTAACCATTTAATTGATTTTGTTGAACTTGCTGCTAATTGATACAGTGGAGTAGCAATATTGGAAAAAGATGGAATAAATCGTCTAAAATATGATGCTAAACCCAAAAATTGACGGACTTGGGTTGATGTTTTTGGCAAAGCGGAATTTACAAGAGCAGAAATTTTTCGAGGATTCGGTCTTAGTTCTCCCGCATGAACTAAATAACCAAGATATTCTATTTCTAATTTAAGAAAACTACATTTATTTAAATTTAAAGAAAATCCTGCACTTACTAACGCTTTCATAACAAGCTCAAGTCTTTCTAGACCTTCAGGTATAGATGCAGATGGAATTAAAATATCGTCCATGTAGGTAACTGCAATTGTGTTACGTAATTCACCTAACGCTTTGTCAATAGCCCTTTGATAAACAGACGGTGCATTTTTAAGACCAAATGGCATTGTTAAATATTCGTACTGTCCATCTGGTGTTACAAAAGCAGTCATTTCTATAGAATTACGATTTATTGGTATCTGATGAAATCCAGAAGCCATATCCAATGATGTAAAATAATGTGCTCCATGAAGACGATTAATTTGATCATTAATTAATGGTAAAGGATATTTATCCGAAATTGTGTTACTATTTAATTCTCGAAAATCTACACACATTCGATCAGATCCGTCTTTTTTTTTCACTAAAATGATAGGACTAGCGAAAGGGGAACAACTAGGCACAATAATATTTGATTTTAACAGTTCAGCTATTTTTGAACGGACTATATCACGCTCTGTTGGTGATAAACGGTACGGACGCCGTTGAACAATCTTAGTTTTGTCTTTTAAACGAATTTCTAACTGACCTGTGTTCACTCTACTTTTTGGTACACCATTTACAAAATTTTGTTGATACTTGGTCAATATATCCACTAAATTAATTTTGTCAGTTAAATTTAAATCAGTACTTATACTTTCAAAATTAGTAATACCACTTTCGCAAGTCTGTATGAAATTTTCGCGAATAATTGAAAAACCCTTACTATTAAAATTAACAGAGATATTTTGAGAGAGCAAATCTCGACCAACTATTACATCACATGAAATGTTATCATCAGGTACGACATGTAATACTAGTTCTATTTTTATGTTTTCAATTTCTACTACGCTTATAATTTGTTTTGTACAAAGTACAGAAGTTTCGCCGATACCTTTTAAAATTACTAACGAATTTTGTCGTTCCCCGATAAAAATATTTGAAATCCCTTCTTTAATTAAAGAGCAGTCTGAGCCAGAGTCGAAAATAAAAGGAATGGTCTTACCATTTTGCAACTTCAATTGACCTTTGGGGGAAGCTTGCTTGGAACATAAATTGACACGTCTTTCTTCAGGTTTCGAACGACTTGAATTTCCCGGACAGCTTGTGGAAATATGGCCAATTTTCCCACACAAAAAACAGGTTACTGAGCTGGATCTGTTCTGAATAAAATTATTGGAATTCCGATTAGCAGGCACATGTTGTCGGACTTCGCACTGGTATGCCTTGTGTCCAATTCGACCACACTGGTGACATCTTCCCACAGATTCAGTAAAAGTACGGCGCTTCGGACTGATATGATGATCTGGCCGAAATAGCGCCGGCCGTTTACCCAATTGTCCTCGCATTGCAACACAAAAACTTTTCAAGTCTTCTGGCACATCACATTGTAATTTCCTTTTAAGAACTTCGTTTCGGTTCCCAACGACGTGGCACGCGAACAAAGTTGCTAATGCCTCGTCACTCTTTCTTGTTTTAATCAAGTGTAGAGCCAAACGAAATGCATGTAAGCCCTCATCTAATAGAGTACTACCTTGGGAGATATTTTGACGTCCATTAACAGCTTCTTGAAACGTGTCCATTAATCAACAAATCAACAGGTTTGGCAAACACTGACAAAAATTCTTCGCGGATCTCTTCCCAGGTTTTACCTAATGGCCTACATTTAATAAGCCAATCTGCTGCTTCACCTTTAAGGGAATTGGATAAACTTGTAATAAGTGTAATACCATTCAACTTATTAACTTTAATAAACTCATCAACCAATGCGCACCATCCCTCTGGGTCGGCTAACTTTGAGGCTGGATTGAAATATGGCAACTGGACTGACACTTCCGGTACAATTCTCGATGGACCCAGAGGTAGCTGACGCATAAGCACTTTTTCCAATAAATCTTCAATGCGGCTTGTAGAATTGTTTATAACATCTTCTCCGTCGAATCCCACTTCTGATGTCGGAGCGTCAGGATTATTATGGTCGAGCGGGGTGTGTGGAAGTCATTGTTATAAACAACACGATATTATTATTGTTATTACACTTAAACTTAGATACTAACAAATAAACTATTAAATAAGCGGCAACGTAGTTCTACAAAATACAACAAGCACAAAACAACAAACACAAACTAACACAAAGCAGCACAACAATAACAATCGTACAGCACGGTAAAGAACTAGTGGTCCAAGCCCAGCGTATTTAGACACAACCGTTTAGCTATCGTTCACAACGATCACTAATTCATTTTCCTAAATTCCGCTGCCTTGTTCCCCTCGCACACTTCAAGGTTCCTTCCAAGAAAAGTGTGTGTGTTCTCGCCCAGTGCTTGGTGCCAACATTCTTCACCCTTAATATAAACAAAGGCGTCTGTGGAATATAAACAGATGTGTGTCCGTCGCGCCCAGTCCGTCGCGCCGACATTCTTCATCCATAAACAAACGTGCGTTTGTTCTTGCCCAAATGCCTGGCGCCGACATACATATATATATATATATATATATATATATATATATATATATATATATATATATATATATATATACATATATATATATATATATATATATATATATATATATATATATATATATATATATATTCTAAATTATTATCAGGCGAAACATTAGCTGAGATTTGGTCCCAGGTGGTTATTGACGGCCACAATGTGATAGCAGAATATGTGCCTCCTGGGGAAGTCTTTCCGGAAACCGCAGAAGTTTGTGACACCTGGTATGCAAATCACGTTCGTGAAAGTCAATATTTTCTTCAAATAACGAAGTGCGCCGATGATTCCTGTTGCGCTCCACGCCGCAGTGCACTTAGAAATATTCTATACCAGGGATTTTTGCCGGCACCTTTTGCAATGTAACAAAACCCTTTCCGTATACCAAACCCAGATGAAGTCGGAAAGGAAATTTTTCCGTCATTGTTTGTGCGACAGTGTATAACACTTCGTCCGGATCTCTCACAGGGTAGAGAAATACCCTACGATTCATATTGTTTATCTATTAAAGATGACATCACCGGAAGGACGTGCTCAATTTGTGGAATTTATTTTTCCTCAAAAACTTCCATGAACAACCATCGCAAAAACGTACATGGTCGTGCAGTGGACGTGTCTCGCGTGAGACCTCTACGGATTCTCTCCAGGAGACCACAGGAGGTCTTGTGTGTCGTGGAGGAAAGCGGGGAGTGGATAGACGTCGAGGCCGTTGATGAGGAGAATGTAATCACGTCTGAGGAAACTCCTGATGCTACCGCCCCCGTGATCTACGATGTGTCCGAGTGGATTGATGCTGGGAACGTCTTCGTTGAAGATGAAAAATAAATGTGAATAAAAGAAAAAAAGACTTTTGTTTTTGTATAATTCTGTTGTTCTGTTGTTTTTGTATAATACCTGTTGCAATATGTTTCTACATGGGATATGCGCGCCCTCTTGTTGTCACGCTGCAAGCGCCGTAGTAATAAAGACAAAAATAAATCTTTTTTTTAACTTCTGTTTGTAAAAATATATTTAAAACCATATTTATGAATTACTACGTGAAAACTAGGGGGTGGGGAGGGGTGCTGGCATATACTACGGGTGGTCACCGACGGGGGGGAGGGGGGTAAAAAATGGGTCACGTAGTATGGGTACGGTCCCTTATTGTCAGGAGATCACAATGGATAGGTTTTGTAGACTATTTAGCCGTAATATAATTACGTTGCCCTGGGTGCACCACGAGGAGGCTAGTCTACTTTGCACCCCTTAATACACATTTGTATCTAGTAGGGTTTGGGGGTTCAACCACCATCCCCCCAAATTTGCGAAATATAACATAAATATTATATTTAAATCAGGAGGGACGAGTAGAGAGGACTATCTTCAAGAGAGCATGGTAGATGTGGAGTTTAGGAACCCTTGTGTGTCAGTTTTAGATAGTAAATTGGTGCATTTCTGTAAACCCTATGCTGTGCTAACGGGTTTCTGGCGTTCTTCAGTTCTTTGGTTACTGTTCTCTGTACGACGGAAAGCTCTGGATATTAAGCTGTTTGGATATCCATTTGAAGAAAGAGCTTAATAATGGCATGACCCTCGTCCACGACCAGAAACAGCCCGCTTCCTTTAATAGTGGCAAATGGATGAGAGGCTATAACCCGGACTTTATCTTCATCAACAAGTCTCTAGCTGGAACATGCAGCAAGACAATTATTGGCCCTATCCCACACTCCCAACATCGGCCAATAATGCTGAAGTTTAGACCGCTGATAAAGCCGCAAAAGGTCCTATTTAAAAGGCGGTTTAACCTAAGTAAGGCCAACTGGAACAAATTCACGAAGAGGTTGGCAAAGGAATTGGAGACCTCCCACTGAACCCAGAATACTATGAAAATTTTATCTCTGTAACTAAAAAGGCAGCTAGGCGCAGTATTCCCCGCGGCTGCAGAACTTGCTGTATACCGGGTATCTCTATCGAAAACCAAGGCACATACGAGGAGTACCCCTATAGCACTACAGTCGGAATCCCTTCTTCCCGGAAACCATTCAGCTGTGCGACCAGCTGACAGACTCGATAAGTAGAAGTAGACAAGAGGTATGGAAAGACAAGATAGAAAGCTTGGATATGAGACACAGCAGCAGGAAAGCCTGGAGCCTTATCAAAAATCTATCAGGCGACCCAACATCTTCCAAAGACCATGTAAACATCATTGCTAACGAAATTGCACATCAACTACTCCTAAGTGGTAACACAAAAGCAGATCAAAAGGAAAAAAGGCTCTCACCTTCAGGATTTCACAACAGCCTGGTGAAACTAATATGGGTTGCTTTACCACTACAGAACTGAAAACCGCAATCACGTCCCTGAAGACTAGGAAGGCCCCTGGCCCAGATGACATCCTTAATGAGTTCCTGATAAACTTGGGCCCATTATAGCCTTGAGCTATATCACACTATAGCCCTGAGCTGTCTTCTTCAATTATACAACTCCTGCTGGACCAACAACACAATACCAAAACTGTGGTTAAAAGCTAAGGTAATAGCCGTGCATAAACCGGGGAATCCACGTGAAGATGCCAAAAACTATCGTCCGGTGTCACTGTTATGTTCCCCGTTTAAACTATATGAACGCCTCATCCTGAACAGGATTGGGTCCCATATAGAAAACCACCTAATCCCCCAGCAAGCAGGTTTAAGACCTGGGAAGTAGAGATGAGCATGAGACGAGTGTCTCGTTCCAGATCCCATCCCATAGGACGGATCCCTGTCACTGTCCCATCCCATCAAATTTTCGTCCCACTGTCCCATCCCACAATTCTAAAATGTTCGTTCCATCCAATCCCATCCCGTCCCGCTCACACGGCCCGTCCCATTTATCCCATTGCGCACAAACTTGCACTACCTATAAAACGTCTTTTATTAACATTTTGAGAAAATTTCTCACTAAGAGTTTCATTATGGTCGCTCAATAAGTCTAAGATTTCTTGATGTTGCGAATGAATTGATTCTAACATGTAGAAAATTGTAATCTATCGAACGTCCGCCGATTGAGAGAATGTTTAAATATTTTCTGGAGAGCAGACTGCTTGAAATAAGTAACAACTTCTTTGCAACTCTTAATTAATTCTAAAGAATCTGTATGTACGTTAGGAACGTTAGGCATGGTTTGGGAGTTTTCAAAGTGTTTGCTTTAGAACTGTGTTGCAGCTTTAGAGCTGTGTGAAATGTGGCAGGCGCAATCTATGCGATGGTCACCTCGTAATGCTTTAATGTCTGTAACAAAAACACAATTTTCCAAAACTGTAGAAGAAATGTTATAGGAATTCAACATCTTATCCAGCATATTTTTTATGTTATCACCGGTCTTTCAAAAAAATGTTGTGTCTCCAATACTCATGTCTTGTGTCCTATATGTCCTATATGTGGACAATACTTGTGTCCTACAATTTAGCAGAAAATTTTCTGTAATGTAATGGACTGTAAGACTTACATAATCTATTTTTCAGTAATATTCCGTCCACATGTCAGTCGTGGGGTGCATTCACAGGTGCCCACATTTGTAAGAATTTTCACAAACTGAAAAGAAATTTGTTTTCTTAATTCAGCAACCTTTTCATCAACACCTCGAGAAACTGTTGTACGATGAGGTAAAACATCAGTAATAATAAAACTGCGACCCAATTTAGCAGTCTTATCGACGAGTGTTTGTGCAAAATGTATGAGTCCATTTCCTTCAATGGTCGAAAACGCATATCTTTGGCAACAAAGTATTCACACGCATCTTTTATTTCGTTTTACATTTGTAACTCCGTTTCTACTTTTTTTGAGAGAAATCCTACAAAAAAGACAATAAGCAAAGTGGAGCAATGAGGAAATTATGTTTATTTATCCTGATAACTCAAATTAACCCAAATTAATTATTTGAAGAAATTACATACCTGAAATTTTTTGCTGCCCAATAGCTACCTGTCATTTATGCCGAATCAAACCACTCGTACCACTTTCGTTATTGAATGTATAAGTTTTTGGACAGTTGTTACAACGAACAATACCGAGAGGTTCACCGCCTCTTAACACTACGGAAAAAAATTACGGAAAAACTTTTTTTCGGTTTTTCTAACGATAAATCGTTCGAATTTAATGTATCGGTAATTTCTTTGTCTTACAATGAGTAATTCTTTTTCGTCGCAAACCCATCGGAAGATTTTCCAGGACCTTCATCGTTATGACATAAATTTCTCTTTTGTTCTGGGCTAGACATATTGGAAATTTTGGATTGTAGTCTATTACATTTTCTATACGAGTAACTATCCTGACGAATTTATAAATTGTTTAGATCAGTGGTTCTCAAACTGGGTGCCGCGGCACCCTGGGGTGCCGCGAGAGTATGCCTGGGGTGCCGCAGCAATAATCAACAAATGTTAAAAGGAGATTACATGAGGAATTAAACGAATTTGAGTTCCTACTTTTAATGAAAAATTGTAGACAATTCGCTAAAATCTGGATTGGTCTATATCAATCAAGTTCGTCTGCCTCAGTTCGCGAAAGCGCAACTCATGACCAAAAGATAATCCGACGAAAAATAAGGAAATACGATCCTAGCTACCTCATATCGTTTGGCTTTGTTGCTGTTGGGAACGAACAAGCACCGGAAGGGCAATGCGTTCATCAAACAGCCCTTTGCGTCCACTGCTGGACATAGGCCTCCCCAATTTCCGCCCATTTCCTCCTATCCTGAGCCTCTTGCATCCAGGCTCCTCTTGTTCTTTTTATATCGTCTGTCCATCTTGTGGGGGGCCTCCCCCTGCTTCGTATATCTGCTCTTGGCCTCCACTCCAGTAGTCTCTTGGTCCATCTTCCATCTGACATTCGGGCCACGTGTCCAGCCCAGTTCCACTTTAGCCTCGCCATACGCACAACCACATCTGTGACACCTGTTGTTCGGCGTAGGTCTTCGTTTGTGATATGGTCTCGTAGCGACACGTCGAGCATCGATCTTTCCATCTTTCGTTGTGCAATTTGGAGCTTTTTTGCAGTGGCGACGGTGAGTGTTGCGGTTTCAGTGCCGTAGGTCATAACTGGCAATACACATTGATCAAACACTTTCCTTTTCAAGCAGACTGGCAGATCTCTTTTGAATACGTCCCGAAGTTTTCCATATGCGGCCCAAGAGAGGATTATTCTTCTTTTAAATTCGCATGTTTGATTGTCTCTAGTTATGCGTATTTCGTGACCTAAATAGGTGTATTTGTCTACGAAATCAATATCTCTATCGCCTACATCTATCTGTCTGCTCGGGACCAAGTTTGTCATACATTTTGTTTTGGAATAGTTTATTCTTAGGCCTACGGTATTACATGCTTCCTGGAGTTCTAATAGCATTGTTTTTATATCGTTAAGATCGTCAGCAAGCAGCACTATGTCATCTGCAAATCGCAGATTTGATAGATTTTTGCCATCTATGGTTAAGCCTTTTCTTTCCCAGTTGAGCTTTTTGAAAGCGAGTTCCAAAACCGCGGTGAACAATTTAGGCGATATCGTATCCCCCTGTCTCACGCCTCTACCAATTGGAATGGGTTTGGTGTTTTCATGGAGTTGAACCGTCATACTGGCGTTTTTGTAGATGTTGTAAATGGTTCTCGTGTAGCGATGGTCGACACGGCATTCCTGTAGTGCATCCATAACTGCATCTAACTCGACGGTGTCAAATGCTTTATGGAAATCTATGAAGGCCAGTACGAGTGGTCTGTTGTATTCAATACTTTTCTCGACTATTGTTTTAACACTTTGTAGAAGGTCATTGGTTCCGTATCCTGTGCGAAATCCTGCCTGTTCCACTGGTTGGTAGAAGTCCAGTTTATTTTCAAGTCTATTTGTTATTATTCTTGTAAATAGTTTGTAGAGATGACTTAGAAGGCTTATCGGCGTATAGTTTTCTAGGTCAGCTATATCTCCTTTTTTGTGCATTAAGATCACAATAGCGTTGTTCCATTCATTTGGTACTGTACTGTTGAACAGGCAAAGATTGAACAGGTCTCTGATTTTTCCTAGCAGGTGGACACCTCCGATTTTGATGGCGTCTGCGGTGACGTGGTCACCTCCGGGGGCTTTGTTTGTCTTCGTTTCACTTAAGGCTAATTCTATTTCATCTAAAGTAATATCTGGTAGTATTTCAGACCCTTGGTTTATGATGCCCTTTTTATTTGATACGATATCTGGTTCAGATTCCGGGATTGGTTCTTTTTGGCTTGTATATAGAAGTTGGTAGAATTCTTCAACGACATTTAGGATCTCCTCTCTGTTCGTTGTTATATTTCCTTGTTTATTTCTGAGTTTAGTTATTTGTCTCTTCCCGCTTCCCAGTTTTCTACGCAGGACCTTCATACTTTTGTTGTTTTCTATGGTTTGTTGAATTTTATCTTTATTATGTGCTCTTATGTCGCGCCTTATTGCCTTCGATATCTGTTTATTTATCTCTCGTAGTTCTTCGATGGAGGTTGTCTCTTCACTTCTCATGTTTCTTCTACATTGCATCAGCTGTATTGTTTCTTGGCTGAGTTTTTCTTCTTGTTTTGTTCTAGGGCAGCATGTACTTTGACTTTCTATTATGGCATTTGTTATTCGGTCGTTTAGGTTGTTGATGTTTTCATTTTTGTCCGCGTTTCCACTCGTCAACCGGTCTGCGATGCACTGTTGGTATTCCTCTACATCTAGTGGGCTGTGCCATTGTTGGTTGGTTGTCTTTTTAACCATTTTGTGTCTTTCTTTCTTTATATCAATGATTATTTTTGATCGCACCATTCTATGGTCGCTCCCAGTATCAAATCTATTTAATACCGTTACGTCCTTGATTATATGTTTTTTATCCGTTATTACAAAGTCTATTTCATTTCTTGTGCGGCCGTCTGGACTTTCCCAGGTCCATCTTCGATTTAGTTTTTTATAGAAGAAGCTGTTCATTTGAAATAGTTTGTTTTGTAGTAGGAAGCCCAACAACGTCTCACCTCGGTTATTCCTGCCTTCCAGTCCAAAGTTTCCTAAAGAAATTTCCGTATCATCGCTTTTCATTCCGATTTTGGCGTTGAAGTCTCCGCATACAATGGTGAATTGGACTGGTTGCTCTCTTAGGGCCGTAGATATATCGTCGTAGAAGATGTCTACTTCCTCATCACTGTAGTTGGTCGTGGGTGCATAGATTTGTACGATTTTTATGTGGTATCTTGTATTTAGTTTCAGGACCAGGCTAGTCACTCTAGGGGAGATTTTCTTTATGGAAATTTTATTCTTGCTGTGACGTTTATGTATTATAAAACCGGTTCCACCATTGGAATTTTCGTCGTTTCCCGCATAATATAGGCTATGCCCAGATTTTAGTTTTATTAGTTGCTCTCCCCGTCTTCTAATCTCGCTGAGACCAACAACATCCCATTTTATATGATCTAATTCTCGCTCGAGTTCGGTGAGTCTTTCCTCTGATTGTAGCGATCTTGTGTTGTAGGTTGCGATATACATGTGTATATTCTGCTTCTTTGTTGAGTAGGTTTTCTGCTTCATTAGATGTTTGTCCCCCCCCAGAATCCGTGGGACAGAATGATTGGTTATCATTGCGGAACTGTGGAGATATTCTCCTATCCGCCTGGGGTATTTGTTTGTTTACATCTATCATTTTCATGGGTAAAAATAAGGGGTTTTTTGCCGTAAAACACCACGCTGGCAAGACGGGTTGGTGAGTTTGGTTTTCGGCCGCCCATTCTGGGTCAGACACCGTTTGCAGCCGCCCACTCTGGGTCAGACGCTACTGTTGTTGCTAGTTTCGGTCCGCCCCGGGTATTTAATTTCCTCGGTACCACCCATATCTGGGAGGCTTTCCCCTACCTGCCCTCTGGGGAGGCGCCCGCTGGGAGACTAGCAACCCCTCACGGTGAGAATACATTTCCTTTATTCTCGTTTGAATGGTTATACCGCCATGACTCGGTCGCCAGAGCCTCGTTCGTTATCTAGCAGCGGGCACCGCGTGCAGGAGAGGTTGACATTTGGGTCGGACTTACATGTTGGTTATTGCCGTCACCCCTTACCCACCCAATGGTTATCCTTGCAATGCGTTATCCGTCATAAATTTGTTGCTAACAGCGGCTTGGTTCCATACAAATTAAAAAGACATCTGGAACGCAATCAGTCTGATTTAGAACATAAACGTGAAGAAATCTTCAAACGAAATTTGTCCAAAAAGTCAAACTTTTTGTAGCCCGACAAGGGTGCCGCGAGATTGTTTTAGCTCGATAAGGGTGCCGCGACAAAAAAAAAATTTGAGAACTACTGGTTTAGATTATTAATTACTCTAATCGTTAAAATCGTTAAACAAAGCTGCACAATTTTCAAGGTTAAAATCGAAGTTTACTTTTTCTTTTAAACTTTTGATTTGGTAACCGACACCGACAGACTGCCGCGGCTCGTCGTGAAAAAACTTATACAACAAAACTAAACGACGGAAACGACTAAATCTTACAGAGAAAACGATATGCGCTGTAGAAAAACAAAATCTAGACATAGCTAAAAAAATGCAGTGATTTGTATTCTGAAGCCTCAAGTAGGCTCGACAAACAAATGAAAGAGCTTCTTAAATGCAAGCAATTAATTATGCACGAACTTAATTATCAATACTCGTCCCACTTCGTCCTATACAAAATTGTCGTCCCATCCCATCCCACACGACGTTCATCCAACTCATCCCATCCCATGGGACGTTGGGATGGGATGGGATGGTACAATGGGATCCCATGCTCATCTCTTCTGGGAAGTGGTGTACTAGCCAAGTACTGAACCTCACCCAACACATTGAGGATGGCTTTGAATGAAAGGAAAATACAGGGGCAGTCTTTATAGATTTATCAGCGGTTTAAGATACTATAAACCACAAAATATTACTGGAGAAAATTTTTAAAATGACTGGATTCACAGCTGACTAAAGTAATAAAAACAATGCGTTCTGACAGAAGATTCTACGTAGAATTTCAAGGTACAAGAAGCCGCTGGAGAACCAGAAGAATGTCCTCCCCAATGTAGCGTGCTGGCGCCCATATTCTTCAACGTGTATACCAACCATCAACCAACCGGCCCAACAACAAAGAGCTTCATTTATGCCGATGATGCAGCAATCACCTACCAATCAAGAAACTTGAAGAGATAGCAGAGCACCTAACAGAATCGCTCTTGGGGTTGAGCAATTATTATAGATTAAACCAGCTCCGGCCCAACCCAGCAAAGACGCAGACATGCCTATTCCACCTTGATAGCCGACAGGCGAAAAGAGACTGCAAATAGAGTGGAACTCTGTCAGACTGCAACACTGCCCAAACCCAGTCTATTTGGGGGTTACACTAGACCGAACTCTGACCAACAGAAAACATATTGATAAAACCAAGACCAAAGTTAGCACTAGGAATTGCATCCTCCGGAAACTGACCAATGCCCGCTGGGGAGCCAACCCTAACGTATGGGTGAGATCTACACACGCCTGTAGACTGGACACTGCCCTGAACGACACGTGAAGATTAATAACGGGTTGCCTAAAACCCACCAGTCTTGACCAACTGTACATGCTAGCCGGGATTGCACCACCTCAAATAAGGAGGGAAATGTTCGAATGAATCAAACAACGCGACGACATGAGACATCCATTGCACGGACATACCCTGTCTGTGGCCAGACTAAAATCAAGACGAAGCTTTATGTAATCCACACAGGTCCTCACAGCCCCTAAAGCTGCAACCAAGGAGGCAAAATGGGAACACCGCTTAGCAGACAATGATATCCCAACCTGGAATCCTAGAGAAAAACTCCCAGCAGGTTCGGGCCTAAACTGGGGTACCTGGAAAACTGTCAACCGACTTCGCTGCCAAATGGGAAGATGCAAGAACAACCTCCTGGAGTGGGGATATGTGGAAGAGGAACCATGTGAATGCGGAGAATCCCAGACAATGGAACACCTCCTCGTGTGCCAATCCCTACAAGTTCCAAGTACCCTCTGGGACCTATGGTCGTGTAAGAAAAATGCTGTGATGTGTGCTGAACATTGTAGTGATATATGCAGAGTGATATAGCATTTTATAAGTACATTTTCTTTGAACAGTTGACATCTCATGACATGTGTGATATAGGTACATATATTTTTATATTTTGAGTAGCTCAGACACGATTAAATAAATAAATTTCTTTTTTGTTAAATTGTTTATATTACTACACTGAAATACATTTTCATTTCATTCATGATATTATTATATACTATTAGCAATTCGCAGCTACAATTAGATATTATATTTAATATTAAATAGTTATTGTAGTAATGTTATTTTTTACGCAGCGACGACATTTGCAACTACATTTTGGTTTTGGATCAATATGGAACCCTGGAGGACAAGTTTCTATTTCTCCACAAAAGAGGCCACATATTGGACAAATATTTGGTATACAGCGAGGACATTCGCAACTACATCTTGGTCTTGGAGCTATATGAAATCCTGGCATACAAGTTTCTTCTCTGCAAAGAAATTTACACTTTGGACAAATTTCTGGAATTGTTATATTTATTGGAAGTATTGGGCCACATTTTGGACATTCACATGAACACGGGTTTCTTGGTAGTATACTTTCTCCTAATGGACACATAATATCTTTACAGATGATGGATTTAGCACACATTAATTGAGGACACAATTCTGGAATTGGAATTACTGCAGAATATGTTAGTTTGAAAATTGTGAAAAATATCACAAACGGTGTTGTTTTCAAAAGCATTGTAAATGTTGGTTTTGTGCAGTTTATTTTGAACTAGTATTTATATAAAAAAATGTCTATAAATATGTTCAAACGAACGTGATAAATTATTAATTTTCGAAAATTATTGTTTAAAAAACACGTACAGTACGTATTAACTTAAAAATAATAAAGAATAAGTAATTTGGAACATTTTAATCACAACATTGTAATATAATATGGATAACATTGTAATATTCTAATATGTAATTCTTAGCATTGAAAACCAGCATTGAAAGATTGGCAATTGCAATTATTACCTAGACAAGATAATATAAATTTCAATAAAAAATTCAAGGTTTATTATATGTCAATGAGGAATAATATAAGTACAGTAGAATTCTCCAATTAATCGTATCAATTGGATAGAATCTTTTTTTTCCGAAAAAGGATATATTTTTAGTATATTTTGAAACTAGGACGGCGTTGTCAATTTCACGGGAGGGCGAAATTGGGCACCCGAACAAACTTACAAGTTAACGTTATCTTACGTTGAACGTTATCTTACAAGTTCGGGATCCAGGGGCCATCCAAAACAAATGGAATAAAAAATGAAGAATTTGCTTTTTTAATTGTCTCCGGTGGTGCGGATACGTCATAAGAACTCTACTTAGTGTCCGGTACCACCATAGAATTTACGCTCATTTTAAAAGGTTTTCTGTAATTATTACTTTGCAATGAAAAAAATTATGACACTTTAACGTTACTTTTTTAATATTGAGGTCTTGATTTTATTTATTTTATTTTTTTATTTGTTTTTTTTTAATGTAACCTAGCGATATTGAATATTTGCGTGCGTTATCTAAGTTATGTTGAAATACTACGAGAATGGCATTTCTCGTATTAAAAAACGTGCGCCAAGAAGTACTTTTCGCGCATGAGTAATACAAAATAATTACTATATATGTTGAAAATGGAGGGAAAACTGGTTTTAATCAAATAAATGAAAAAGCAACACTTACATGTCAAGCGTACTTGCAAGGCCTGTTCATTATACTGCATGTACTTACGTACCATACTTTAAATGAAAGTTTTTGCTTGTTGCAAACATCTCGGGGGCAAAGTAAGCTGTTTGTATTCATCCGTTTTCGGGCAGCCTAGTCGCGCATCCGCTTGACAGTGAGAAGTTGCATGTGGTCACACTCGTGCCGACGCTCCATCCACTTCAACTCAGTTTCAAGGCCGACAAATGCTTCACTAACTGATGGGCCCGTGCCTGCTTCAACTTTGACATTAAAGTCGTCTTCTTCCTCGACGTTTTCTTCTCTCACACCTTCAATAAGTTCATCATCATTTAGAATTTTAAACTCAGGGTTTGACGAATTACACAGCACCCACTCTCCTATATCTTCAGCACTAACTTCTGAACATTCAGGAATTTTCAAAAGAATATTTCTGAATTCTTCAAGTGACAAGTGGCATCCTCATCTTCTCTTTCCTCTTCACTTTCCTTTTCTTCCTTTTTCTCCTTTTCCTTCTATTCTTCAGTTGATATGCCTTTGAACTTGTTCTACGCATGTCTTAATGTGACTGCCTTAACCAAGATTCAAGCTTCCTACACCATGTAAACGCAATCTTTCAAAATATTTTTTTTTTGAGGTTGGACAAAACACTTTCTTCGTCTTCGCCTTCTACCAAAAGTTTCCTTAAAGTTGTCTCCCCGTTCGGTTCTCAAAGCTTTGGGCAACGCTAGGATTGATTCAAGGTACTCAGCTCTGATCAAACATATCTATGACAATGCTTACATGCAAGCTAAAATAGACGAAGATATAAAAACAACGAAGATTTCTATAAAGAGAGGAGTGCGTCAGGAAGATAGTTGTGTTGGCTTCAAGTCACACAACGAGCGATGGAAAGGGCTATGCTGGGGTTTAGTTTACGAAATAAAGTTCCAAATGAGGAAATCAGAAGAAGAACGCAATTAACAGATGTTAGCGAAAGAGTAGCGCAGCAAAAATGGAGTTGGGCTGGCCATATTGCAAGAAAGAGCACAGAAAGATGGACATACAAATTAACAGCTTGGCGGCCAAGAGAGTGAAAAAGAAGTGCTGGCAGACCTCAAAAAAGATGGCGTGATGACATCCAGAAGATTGCTGGGAAAACTGGATGAGGGCTGCTATGGACAGGCAGGCATGGAAAAATATGGAAGAGTCGTACATTCAGAAGTGGATGAGAACAGGCTGATAAGAAGAAGCAGAAGAAGATTCCCTCTTTCCAACAATTCTTCGGTGGGATGAGTTGGTGCATTATCAACAATCAAAATTACTGCCTTCTTTTCCAAGAGATTTTTGGTGCTTTTCACGTCAGGGATGAAAATTTCGTCGTACCACTCGGTAAACAATGCTGTAGTCATCCACGCCTTGGGTTAGTTTTTATAAAAGAGGGGACGCTTTTGAATATTTTAAAATGCTCTTGGTCTATTTGACTTCCCTATCAACAGAAGGGGTATTTTATGGTTTCCCGTAGATTTCGCACAGTTGTACCGTAACACGGTGTTTACAAACTTTATGTCACTAAAATCCCTTTTAGATGCTAAAGTGATTTTAGGCAGAGCTTAACAAACAAAACCGGTTTCGTCAGCGTTGTACAAAAACTCAGGATCGTAGGAGTATGCTTAAAGTGACCACATTTTCTTTGAGACAAAGCGGGACAAATGAGAATTATAATTTAGTTATGAGAGCAGACCAATCATTCAAATAATATATTTTATCTACTCACTCACGAAAATGAACACATTCATAAATACATTATTGTATATGAAGTATGCCATTATTATAATCGTGTGTAAACGTATCCAAATAGTGCCTAAAAGTTCAATTTAAATCAAATGAAGTTTCATTATTAAACGATTTCTGTTTGTTGTTACTATGGCAAGAACTTGAGTTATTACTAAACAAAAATGACCGATGTAGTGAAAATAAATTTTCTGACATATATTAGAATTGAATTAATTTTTCTTATTTTGAATCGGCCTCTCAATCTGGATTTATCTGGCTCTAATTTAACTTAACCTAATCTAGACTAAATCTACTCATTGCTATTAAACCACTCGCCTTTGGCTCGTGCTTTAAACTCATCGCAACTCATGCACAAAAGCCCTTCACACACTTGTATCATAAACTACTATTATTGTATACATTCATATACTTGTCTATAAATATACAAAAATGTATTTACATACATTTAGAATTAGAAATGCAGATATTTTCTAAAAAGCGGGACATTTTTAAATATCGGCGGGACGCGGGACTGTCCTCCAAAAAGCGGGACTGTCCCGCCAAAATCAGGACGTGTGGTCACTTTAAGTATGCTACAAGTTTTTCAAAAAAATCTTTGGAATTTGCTGATAACTTCTCGCCACTTAAATCTAATTTACGGGCACCGTGCCTGGACTTCAAATTTCTTATTTTTTTTTTAATTTCATTCTGATATTCTGAAAGCGATTCGGATAATTAGTGATTCGGATAGCAGTTTGGATAATTGCAAGCAAGTTCGGATAATTGGAGTTGAAGAAGAAACAAAATTGCCAAAAGAAAGGGCACCCGGGCACCCAAAAGGACACTATGAGGGTACCGGCAAACAAAAAAAAAACTATACACCAATGGCTATGTTCCACAAGGTTCAATAATAGGTCCTACCTTGTGGAAGATACTATAGACTGAGTTTCTCGTTCCAGATCCCATCCCATGGGACGGAACCCTGTCACTGTCCCATCCCATCGCAGTTTCGTCCCACTGTCCCATCCCACAAACCTAAAATTTTCGACCCATCCCATCCCATTCATTCCATCCCATCCCGGTCGCGCGGCCCGTCCCATTCATCCCATTTAGCAGACTCTTTTTTCGGTTCAGACATTCTTAACGATAATTCGTTCAAATTTAATTCCGTAATGTCTTTATCTGACATTGAGTAATCCTTTTTCGTCGCAAACGGATCGTAAAACTTTTCAGGAACAACATCGTTATCAAAGAAATCTCCTGGGCTGGACATATTATGGAAAATATGGGTATTGCCACGACAAGCAATTAATTATGCATGAACTAGATTTACTAGTTTATCAAAACTCGTCCCATGCAAAATTGTCGTCCCATCCCATCCAGGGTTTGGGAATACCCGGACTTAATAGAAACGCATGGAAACAACAAATTCAAACACATACAGAAAATAGTATCACTACACCCTCCAGAGGGTAGAAGGACTGAGAAGAGAGTCCGAGTCGTGTCCGGGTCCGATTTTTCGGGTTCGGGTCCGGGTTCGGGTCCGGGTCCAATATGTCTCGCAATTTAAACAAAAACACGAAAGGATTTTCCATGTTCACGCATATGGTAAAGCAAGCGATACTGTACGAACTTGCCGATTAAGTTAAGTGGGACTTAGATAAACAAGGGATTTGGAGAATATTATGGTAAATAGGTAAATAAAACAAAACTCCACAAGAGGCTAAGAGCGGAAGGCAACTGAATGAATTCCCTTCTAAATTGTCTAAAGTTAATTCAACTTGTCCGTATTCTTCGACACCATAGACGCTCTCACCAGAATAATAATTTTCATCTTGATCGTCATCAAAACCATCTAGACCATGGTCATCTTCATCTTGCAAGCCGGTAATATTTCTCTTTTTATATACTACAGATCACAAACAGATAAGTGTATAGTGTGATTCAAACAGAAATTATAAAGACTAGAAGATTCTCGTCCAAATTTCGTCATTACACTTGCATCGTCGCTGGTTTAACCAACTATATGTTTTTAATTTTTTTTATTAAATGTGTTTAAGAGTTGTTCTACCTTTCAATTCTATGAAAATTTCTTCTTTACGACGCGGTGTACTAGACAATGCCAAATATTCAAGACCCGAGACTCGTCGAGTCTTTGATCGGGTAGCGGGTACCGGGTATTTACCCTTGGAATCGTCGAGTTCGGGTCCGGGTACTCGCACCCGAGAAACACTAATCCCATCCCACGCGACGTTCATAACACTCACCCCATCCCATGGGACGATGGGATGGGATGGGATGGGTCGATGGGATCTCATGCTCATCTCTACTATAGACAACAATAATCGGTTTTGCTGGTGACAGTGGTTTGCCTTACAAGAGTTATGTAGCCGAGAGAAATTAACACAATATGACTTAATAATTAGCCTAGCAGCATCCTTCATGACGCACACAACATAAGCTCTAGCAAAATGAACAGGGGCGTATCCATGATTTTCATTTGGGGGGGGCTTGACCCCACTGAGAGTAGGTAAAGTATAGACTAGCAAAGAAAACACTAAAAAACACAGTTTATTTTGCTTAAGGGGTTATACGCACTTAGAAGGCCGAAAAGAGACGTTTTGTTATAATTTTTTTTTGAGAAGGTATATTATTTTACAAAAACAAAAAGTATTGATACATTTAGTGGCAACATCTAAGTTTATAATGGCACTAGTGATTTGTAAAAATATTTATTTGGTGTGCTCCTGCAGACGATCTCCTGAAGGTCTTCCAAAAAAAGGTGTTCGGCGGTGGCCACGATTTCTCCGGTATAGTTCATTTGAATTCAAAAAACCAAAAAGATTCTTTTAGTGGACAGATAAAACTAGGTATTGATCGAAGGAATAATCGAAATTTTTATTTTTGACAAAATGGCGGCATTGTTAAAAAAAAAGAATTTTCGACCAAAATTGCCAGGTAAAATTGTTTAAAAAAATAGAAATAATTATCCGAAATCTTATTCCTTCGATTAATACCTGAGGAATATATCTGAGAAGGTTGTGTTAAAATTTCAAAGCGATCGGTTGAGCCGTTTTTTAGGAATCTTGGCCACCTACTTGGAAAACATAGCTTTGAGAAAAACGCGTTTAAAGTTTCGGAAGAAGTTTACACATAGATAATTTTTTATTTTTTTACTTAAATGGTGTCATCTATTCCAGGGCCATAAGATGGACCCTCTGTATCACTAGCAGCTTCTAATACTTCGAGTTGATGCTGTCTACGAGCCATTCTTCCCTCTCGCGTACTCCCATGCGCTCTCAAGGCAGAGAACGCGACGCGCTCTGCATCCTCTTCCTAGACATAGGCATGGGCCCAATTGGTAGTCCCATTGCATGCATATAATATAAAATTGAAGTTGTGCCTTCATTAAAGATCCCGGCAGCGATGTAGGCTGCAATTTCAACAATTTTCGAGCCACATGGAATGATTTTTGGAGTTATTTTCCATATCAACTGATTGTAGCTCTCATTGTTGTTTTGCGTAAAACCACCAACACATCTTTCCAATAATTTTTCATTAGTGAGGTCTGTATAAATTGGAAAGATAGCTTCAGCAACATCAGGTGGTAAAGACAGATAATCATGTTTATAAGAAGATAACGTGTCTGAAGCTCGCGCTTGCTGCCAACAACACCATGACTCTTCTCCGACCGGGCACCTTTCGTGTTGAGGATTTTCATCAGTTGAACAATAGTGGTAATAAGTTGCCCATATTCCATTATACAGGTTTTCAACAGAATCACAGTGTCTTCTGATTGCCATGCCATAATAAACAGTTAACTTATCTATCATTTTACTCAGGTTACTCAGGATTTGGTCCTCAGGTATAAAATGAATCATTCATAAGGTCTATTATACCAGGAATATAAAGAAAGAAAAGAGCAGGTGATACAGTACAATAGAGACTCCGGTCTGTGCGCCGCCTACTTTCTAACAGTCCGAGAGCCGTTACCTCGTATATCGAATATGCGTATATCTCGGAAAATACTTGTCGGATCGATTTGAAATTTTCAGGGAATATTATCAGTTAAATATACATTCCGAAAATGCAAGAAAAAAATAATCGATTTTTTGAAAATTACAAGTGGATATAACCCCTTAAGGCATAATAAGTCTTCTCGGATAACTTTTCGCAAATTTCTCAATGACTTCGTTAGGTTGTAGATTAGCAGAGATATCTCGGTGAATATACATGGAAGCCAAACCGGTTACCCTGTCTTTTGTCATTGTCGAACGAAGATACGATTTTATTCGTATAGTTTAAGCGAAAAGAAGCCGCGCTCCACACTTAAAGTGGTTAATGGCAATGTAGCGAGAATTTGTAAAAAAAAATATATTTGGAAAAAACTCATTTATCTCTTGATGCACTTCAGCTGCTGTTTGTGGGAGATGTTGTCTACCACTCCATAGCTCCTTCCAAAGAGATTTCTCTAGATAACGAGGGAGGATGAGGTAAATGTCACTGTAATCGCGTGAAGCTGCTACTATCGAGGTCAGATTTTCTGTGTTTACGATAGCACTTGGTAGAAAGTGGAGCAGATCGAGAATCGAAGAGTGCTCTGCTCTCGAAAAGCGACTCGTCTCGTTCTAACTATACTTTCTACTAGTGTTTTCTACCCGGGTACCCGGATCCGGGTATACTCCCGGGTATATAAATTTTTTAGTACCCGGGTACTATTTCATTGTCAGACCAGGGTACCCGGGTACCCACTTTGATAAAAGAATTCATACAAATTCTAATAATTTTTTAAAAATAATAATTTTTTTTCGACTTTGTACTAAAATTTCCGAAATTGTTGCAAGCTTGCTTGAGCAAGACGGTATTTCTATACGGGCCATCACTCGTAGTAAATTCATCCGAGCCTTTCATCATAAACAGCTAACTCCACCAAAAAGCGAAGGCAGGGCAATGGAACTAATTCCTAGTTCGTTAATGAGAACAAGGCTGTATAACTGTGTGACTGATTGTACTATAAGTTAAGGAGACTTGAGCCCCTTGACCCTGCCCCCCTGGATCCGCCACTGAAAAGGAATGAGAACAATGGCAGCGATACAATAACTCATGCCTATCTTTAGGGTATTCCGTGCAACTTCATCTCCAGATGTTAAGGGCGGCCCGCAGTGTTGTGATCTCGTGAGTTAGTTTCCAAGAATTCGAGTTTGTCACAGAACCATAAGTGGACACCCGAATAGTTTGTTTTATTTACGAGCCTAACCCTAAGTCTGCTTTATTTCAATGATGCGTGCATGCGCCCGAGCGTAAGGGTCGTGTCGCTAATATCTAATTTTCGGGTTTGACCACAAGTTCGTTAGCATAGTCTAATATTGTTAAGTATAAGTTAGTCATTAGTTGTACATCCCAAGCATTAAGTAGGGAAGAAGTAGAATATGCGCAAAAGAAAATGAAAAATGGGAAGGTAGTAGGTCCAGAGCAAATCCCAACAGAAGCCTGAGAGACCGGGGTATTGATATCCTCTGGGATTTAATGAAGATTAATAAAGATTCGGAACGAAGAAACAATGCCACATGCGTGGAGAAGTAGTATTATTGTCCCCATATACAAAGAGAAAGGTGATATCCAAAATTGTGGCAATTATAGAGGTATAAATCTGATGTCTCACACAATGAAGACATGGGAAAGGATCATTGAGACAATGTTGCGTAGGGGAAGAACAATTTGGATTTATGCCAGGAAGAGGAACAACTGACGCAATATTTGCACTAAGGCAACTGATTGAGAGACACAGAGGGGTGCAGGTTGATTTACATATGGCATTCATAGTTCTGGAGAAGGCGTATGACAGAGTGCCCAGGCAAGAGATATGGAGATGTATGAGAAGGTAAGGTGTACCAGAAAAGTATGTGAGACTGATGAAACAAATGTACGAAGGTGTGACGACCCAAATTAAGAGCAGTGTGGGTACAACAACGGAATTCCAAGTTGAGAGTAGGGCTACACCATATTGTTCGCATTGAGAGTAGGGCTACACCAGAGATCTGCTCTCAGCCCATATCTCTTTGCCCTGGCAATGGATGTGCTAGTCAAGGATGTAAGAAAAACAGCGCTATGGAGCATGATGTTCGCCGACGACGTTGTACTCTGTGAACAGACCCGAGAGAAACTTCAAGAGAGGCTCGAAGAATGGAGGAAAGCTCTAGAAGAAAGGGGAATGAGGATCAGCAGGGTGAAAACTGAATATATGTGTATAAAGGAAGCTCAAGATCTATGTATTAACCTGCAGGAAGAAGAATTGCCACCAATCCAATCGCCAAAAGTAATGGAGGACTAGAGTCTGAAATCCAACACAGTGCAAATAGTGGATGGATGAACTGGAAGAAATTGAGTTGATAAAAATAATGTGTGATAAAAAGATCAGCTGCAGGAAGAAAGGAAAGCTTCTACAAATCTGTGATCAGGCCTGCTATGCCCTATAGTGCGGAAACTTGGCGGGTTACAACAACACATGAGAGAAAGATGGATATGGCAGAAATGAGAATGTTGAGGTGGATGAGCGGGGTAACAAGAAAGGATGGAATAAGGAATGATCACATCAGAGGAACAGTGAAAGCGGGACCCATAGAAAACAAGGTTCAAGAAAGCATGCTAAGGTGGTTTGGACATGTGTAGAGAAGAGAGGAGGACCACGTGGGAAAAAGAGTTGAAAAGCTGGAAATAGGAGAGTCAAGGAAGAGAGGAAGACCAAAAATGATATGGAAAGACAAGGCAGCAGAGAATTTGAGAGAAAAAAGTTGGAAGAGTGAGGACGCATTGGATAGACATCTATGGAGGAGAAGAATCGCACAAAGCAACGCCGACCCTACGTGATATAGGAAAAGGCAGAGAAAAAGAAGTCATTAGTTGTACATATTGTATTCCTCTTCTTCTTTCGAATAGGCCTACTATGGACCACGATTGTTCAACTATTGGGCTTTAATCTTTGCCCACTAATGTCCCATCTTCTGACGGTGTAACTCCTTTCTCTCTTCTGTCCAGGGGGTAGCTTTCCTTCGGGGTTTATCCAAGGACTTCCTTCAGGTTGCGTCTCACAGACTGTCTGTTTTGGAGATCTGTTTTCCCAGTTCTTTAATGTCCTTCTCGGTTTCTGTCAACCAAGTGGTACGAACCTTCTTGTTTTGCCAGAAGGTGACTAGACGGTTGGCTAGTCGGTTTGGAGGTAATCTTGCAACGTGGCCATAGAAAGCTACCCTTCTTTTCCTTGCACAGTCAGAGAGCATCTCAATATGTTCGTAGAGCTCAGAGTTATGCCGCCTTCGGAATTCCACATTCCACCGCCCCTAGAATCTTCCTGAGGATTATCCTCTCTCTGATTTCCAATTTCTCTACCAGACTTCTTTGGTTCAAGGAAAGACACTCCATGGCATATAGGGCTTCTGGTCGTAAGACTGATGTGTAGTACTTAAGTTTCAGGTTGCGTGACAGGCATTTTCTATTGTAAGTGTTCTTAGTCAGTCGATAGGCTAGTTCTAACGTGTTGACTCTCTTGGATAATGATGCTTTTTCTGAAAAGTTGGGTTCAATCCATTCGCCGAGATACTTAAATTTCTCATTCGTCTGGATGTTTCCCTGCTCTAGTAGCATGTCTTTGTTTGCTTCTCTGATGCTGGTGAAAAATTCTGTTTTCTCCAGCGACACTTGAAGACCCACTTTGGCAGCCTGTTTTCTGAGGCAATTTGATCAGTTCCTTGTGCCATTCTCTCTTAACCTTTTCAAGGACACAGTTGAAGAGAAGTGGGGAAAGTCCATCTCCTAGTCTCACTCCAGTTTTTATTTCGAAGCTTTCTGAAATCTCGCCTCTAAATTTAACCTTGGAATGGGTGTTGGTCAAAGTTTCTACGATGGGTCTGCGGACTACCTTGCGGTTTCTCATCTTGGAGTATGCAAGTACAGTTTTAAGATTGAGGATCTGTTGAACACAAGATCGGGTCTTCCTGAAGCTCCCCTGGTATTTCTGCACTTGTTTGTAACGCATTCGAGGGAATCTTGTATGTTACCGGGACAAGAGAAATTCCACGGTAGTTGTTTAGATCACTAAAATCTCCCTTTTTGTGAAGCGGATGGATTAGAGCAGATTTTCCAACGGGTGGTAATTACTCTGTTTCCTAGATGTCCTGGATGTTCTCGGTTACCTTGCGCACGGCCTTGTTTCCAGCACCTTTCCACAGTTCCACAACGATAGAGTCCTCGTCAGCTGTCTTACTATTGAATGAATTATTATTGAAGAAATTGAATGATCTGGCCAACTTCTTCCAATGAAGGGGGCAGCGAGTCCGGGTTTGGTGTGGTTTGTTTATAGTCGAAGTCTTCGCTGGGTGGGTCACAGTTAAGTAGATTTTTCAAGTACTGAGCCAAAAGGTGGCAGTTGTTCTTGTCGTTATAAGCCAGTTTGCCTTGTGAGTCTGAAGTGGAGGCTTGGCGGAGCGTATTTTCTGAGTGTCTGCTTGAATGTTCCAAAGAAATCTCTGGAGTTATTCTTAGCAAAGCTCTCTTCGATTTGGGTTATTTGGTTTTGTGTGAAGTTTCGTTTGGTTCCTCGAATTATCTTGGCTGTAACCTTTCTTTGTTCCAAAAATTTATGCCAATTTTCCTTGGTCTTTTTAGAATTCCACTTCACCCAGGCTATCTGTCTTTGGGCTATTGCATTGTCACAGTCTTCAGTCTACCACGGATGCTTCCTTCTTCTAGCGAGAGGGGCGAATTCATTGGCCGCCTTGACAAGAGTCTCCTTCAGTTGGTCCCAGCTGTTTAGATCTGTATTGTTCAGTCTCTGATTTACTTCTTGACTGTTCTTGAGTCGCTCTACGTCAAATCTTACCATTTTGGAGGTTCTGTGTAATCTAGTGTTTCTTGGCTGGAGTCTTATTTTGATCTTTGAGAGGTAGTGGTCTGAGTCCAGATTGGCGCTTCTTAGTACCTTCACGTTTTGTATTTCCTTTTGAGATTTTGGTGAAATGGCCAAATGATCTATTTGGAATTCTCCCAGGTTGGTATTAGGTGAATTCCAAGCCTTCTGCTTCTTTAGTAAGTGTTTGAAGGTTGTAGATTTCATGAGCAATCCAAAAGTCCTACACAGATCCACCAATCTCTCCTCTCTTCTCTGCACATGTCCAAACCAAATTATCCTGCTTTTTTGAATCTTCTTTCCATATTGTCTTAATAAATAAGTAGTACTTAGTGATACACATAAAGGACATATTTTGCGTATAACACCATCCACCCATTGTCCTGATCCTGGAGCAGCACCATACCAAATCCACAGTTCGCAACAGCTGAACGCTGCTGTCTTAGAGTTTTATTATGCAATCCGCGGCTCGAAATTGGATATTTAAGAAAAAATCAAAGAAAATGGAGAAAAGTAAGATCTTAATTTTCTTTCTTATAAAGTAAGGTAGTTGAACAGAGCCAATCATTTTTAATCTGGTCAGAAGTGAATAAAGTGAAAGTATATATATATATATATATATATATATATATATATATATATATATATATATATATATATATATATATATATATATATATATATATATATATATATATATATATATATATATATAATATATATATATATATATATATATATATATATATAATATATTAAGATATTGCATTTCTGATAGATACGACTTCCCTTTCATCAGATCTTAATATAGAAATCACAACTATGTTGTTTTTTAAACGATTTTTATTAAAGTTTGTATTTTGGTCTCTCATATTTGCAACAAATTTAATCAATTTGTTGACTAAACAAATCAGTTCCGTGATTTCGAACTCATTTTGAGCAAATTATTGCAAAAAAACTCGATTACAACAAAATGAGTTTACACAAACTTAATGTTTGTAATTAATACACGTAATATGCAATATTTTGTACTGCATAAATTTGCAGTTCAATTGTGATGATTAGGTCACGATTTTGTGGTTCAATTTAATACTTAAATGAAATAGGTAAGTTTCGAATTGTATGCAACTTCAAACTTATTCAACAATTAAATTGAATCATAAAATCGTGACCTAATCATCACAATTGAATAGCAGATTGTCCGTAGCGTACGTAATATTGAGTTTGTGTAACCTATATTTGTTCAATAATTTGCTCAAAATTAGTTCAATGTTTATTTAGTCAACAAATCCGAGCCGCGGACCGCACAATAAAACTCTAGGACCCCATCCTGTGGGCCGCCCTTTACATCTGGGGATCAGGTTGCACGGGCCAGGTTTTTGTATTGCTGTCATTGTTCTCTTTCCTTTTACTACAGCAGATGTTGTGTGTGCCATGGACGAGTGCCGCTGATTATTAATGTTATTGTATTCATTTCCCTAGCCGTGTGAGGAGAACCGCTAAGTCCCCCGCAAAACCGATTTTCGTTGCCTCAGCATTTCGTCGTATAGTATCTTCCACAAATTAGGACATATTGTTAAACCTTGTGGAACATAGCTATTAATGTAGTTTTTTTGTTTGCCTATCTCCTCGTAGTACTTTTGGGCCCCATATTTTGCCAAAGGTTATTAAATAAATCTTGTGAATAATAAACCTTGAAACTTTTATTGGAATTACATGAAATTGCATTGTTATGATTAAAATATGTTCTAAATTACTTATTCTTTATCATGTTTATCTAAGTTAATATACTGTACGTGTTTTTAACTTAAATAATAAAATAACCGATGGGAAAACCTAAAAAGAAATTTGCCGACATTTTTTGTTTTAAATTTTTTAATTCGCATATCATGGAAAATCTAACATCGTAATAAAGTCGGAACACTACCTGAATATATAAATATATTCAACCCTTCCGGAGCTCTATAACATTATTGAGTCTTTTTGAGACTACCAAAAACCTCTCTCACGAAATGTCAAATTAAAAATATCTAACCCCTAGTCATCCACGTATGTTTCAAGTAGTGTTTTACAAATTATTATTCATAAAAGCAAAGCTGCACTGATGAGAGATAAATCTCGAAACGCGTCTACAGATAGCTATTCACAGTGCCGGATTTCTTCCTAGGCGTACAAGGCCCCGGCCTAGGGGCCCAGCCAGCCTAGGGGCCCCGGTGGCGAAACTGAATTCAAACTCAACCGTCGCGTCGTGAAGAGTCTTTTTCAGACAAGATGGTTTGCTCGAGCTGACGCCTGTCAAAGTCTATGTTGCTCTTGGGATAAGATCATGGCAGCTCTTCAGATAATTGCCAATGATGTAAATGAAAAACCATCTACGCGCTCTGAGGCTTCAGGTCTTCTGAATTCATTAGACTCGATGGAAACTTGCTTTTTATCACTTCTCTGGAATGATAATCTTGGTAAGGTTCAACAAAGTAAGCAAATCTCTCCAATCTGTTAACATCGACCTGGGTACGATCGTTGAACTGTATCAGTCTTTGGTAACATACCTAGAACACTTAAGGAACAACATAAGGAAACCCAGTACCTGTACCTTTTATCATTATGAGTCGAAAGTTATTGAAAAATCCGGTGAAAATAGCTATGCATATGACATGCAGAGGAAACGTAAGCGTAAAGTCTAGTTCGACGAAATAAAAGGAAACGAGACCGAACTCTCTGGCAGGGACAGATTCGGAGTTACCATTTTTAACGTCATTGTAGATAGACTAATTACAGAAATACGAAGACGCTTATGAGGAGTTAAGTAAAAGGTTTAATTTTTTTACGAAACTACATCGTTTGGATTCTAAGGGCATCCGTGAAGGAGCCAGAAACCTTCTAACTTTTTATCCGGGGCATTTGGATAGGTCTTTGGAAAACGAGTGTCTGCACCTGCAAGCTCATTTGTCGTCGAATGATGAAGTTGTAGATTTCGGTGATGACTTGTACTGAAACCTTATGATGAAGTTATAGAGTGATCGTCACTGAAGCTATATATATATAAATACCTATCAGAAAAAGGCTTTCTGGACATTTATCCAAACTTCAAAAGGAAAAAATCCAAACCAAAAGGATAATTGTGCTCCGAATGCTGTTGTGTACACCACCGTCATAATGGGCGAAAGTCAAGTGCCTAGGGGTTCTGGGTCTCTAAGTCCGGGGGCTGGCTATGCACTTAAGTTAATAGAAAGACATGATCTCAAAAGGAAACACGGAAACACAATGTTATTTTTCTGGTTTTCGTTGAGTGCTACGAATGCGGACTGAAAGCTAGTAAATAACTAGCAAATTTCACATGAGATTTCTTTTGGTAGTCCTAAAAACACTCAATAAGAAGAACACACTTATAGAGAAGTTTATACGATTATCTATAATGTAGTATGGTTTTACCAATTTTACCACTGCCTGAACGCAGATGAGTTGCAGTCCTTGAATCCCACCCAGATTCTTAAATTCCTAAAGGAATCAGGATTATAGGAGGCGCTCTAAATGGGTAACTACACCAAAGCTTAGAGGGAGAGGGTGGGGTACATTAGATCTATAAAGGTCGCAGTACAAGTAGTCACCACCATATCTACAATCTACAATGGTTTTACCTACATTAAAATAAAACATCGTGATTTATTTTAATTGAGAAGTCCTTGTCCCTCCTTTAGGAGGGCGTACAGTGTGACATTCAGGGATTGGCATTGTAGGTTCAATCACATAAGAACCTGGAAAGTGGGCTTGGAATAGGATTTCTATAGTTTTTTTCCCATTGGCTGCATTTCCCGTTGGGTTTATTGATAGTACCAACCGGATTCTTTACCAGGAGTCTGGCTGTTTCCGATGTGGTTTCGACATCTTCACCTAACCTAACCTAAAACCTAACCTAACCTCCACCAGGATTTTCTTTTAGCTTTCCGTATTGATTCATTATAGTCACGGAGTGTTTTGATTGATTCATTATAGTCAGCCACTCGCCTGTCTTTTTATTATAAAGCTCCATGGTTCTGTTCTTTTTCTGTTCAAGTTCTTTGCTCCACCAGGTTACTTGTATCTTCCTGGTGCGCTTCACTTGTGGACGTTTGTCATGATACGAGCCTATGACAGCCTCCTGGAGTATTGTGGTGACTTCCTCTATATCATGTGCATTGGTTATATTAGTTTTCAGTGAACTAGTATATAGCTTCAGCTTTTGCCTATATTGCTCCCTGTCAGTTTTGCGTGGATTGCGGTACATAATCTATGTCTTGTCTTGTCATTGTCCTTGACTTCTAGAAATATGTATCGGTGGTCCAATAACGACGGTTCTTCGGATACATACCATTGTCTGAATGTTTTCAAACATCATCATCCTCCTCCTGAAGTCGCTTCCCCATTTTCTGTCTAATATCCCCCAAATACACCCCATTACCTTGGTTGCTTTCCTGGCTAACTCTCTCATATGCGCTTTTTTCCGAGGCCCTCTCGTTCAATGTGTAGCTTAGATACATAAACTCTCTTACTCGCTATAGTTCCCCCTTCCCACTTCCATTCCTTCCTCATTATTCCTCTTTCTCTTACTAAACACCATCATTTTCGTTTTCTCTACATTCACTACTTCATGTTTTTCTTCCTCACATACCTCCCTAGGCCTTTCATTACTTCTTTTATCTCCCCTTCGCTATTTGCCAGCACATCATCCGTGAAGGCCAGGCTGCATACTTTCTCTCTACCTATGACACACCCTCCGGCTTGCACCTTATTCTTAAACATTCTTTCAATATCTGCCACATATATCGTAAATAATAAGGGGCTAAGGGCACAACCTTGTCTTACTCCTTTTGTCGTCTCGAACCAGTCGCTCTCTTTCTCTTCCACTCTCACTTTGCTTATTGTTCTTCCATATATCTCTTACACCCTCCCTACCAACAATTTTCTATCAATCCACTCTGTAAAACGCCCTTGCTATGGTCTATATATTTGAGTTTAGGTGAGTTTATTGTTGCTAGTACATATATATGCATCTTCTTATTCTTATACATGTAAAGGTTTTTTAAACGTAAAAACGTATTAACGCCACCGCAGCCAGAGGTCGCGCTACCGCGCGTATGTGGTCTGGATTTATATGCTTTAATATAACCCAATCTAACCCTTATCCAATATTTTTTCTTATTTCGATTCTTATTTCTTATCTACCGCGCGATATGTGGTCTGGATTTATCTGCTCCGTTATAACCTATTCTAACCATCCATTTTGTTCAAATCTGTAGCTGCGGTGACCTTAGTACGTAAGTACCCATATTAAATTATGTTGGTAAATACTAACGCAATATTTTTAAAATGTAATGTCAAGTTTATTCGATAGTTTAACATCATAGAACCATTAAAAATTATAGAAGAATTTATTTACATTAGGCGTTGAAGCCGGTTAAAAATTGTTTTATTCACCTATTTATCATAACATTCACAAAATCCCTTGTCTACGTCCCCTTGTTAAGTCCCTCTTAACTTAAACGGCAAGTTCGTACAGTATCGCTTGCTTTACCACATGTATGAACACGAACAATAGAGTTATTGTTAAAATTGCGAGTGAGAAAGAAAGACGGATTAGACCCGGACCCGCCGAGTCTTAAAATACCGGGTATTCCCAAACCCTAATCATTACCATGTTAGTAGACACTAAATATCTTAGTAAAGATGCACCCCTTCTGTTAGTCTTGGTGCTCCTCCAGACTGTGTTCTGGGCGTTGGCATCCATTCAAGCCAGGGTCTGGAGGTTGGATTCCTCACAGTATTTCACCAGTCGCTCGTAGTTGGTGGTGGTTCAGGAGGATAATCTAAACCTATTCTAAGTGTCTGGTCACGGTTGTTTAAGACTATTTACACGGAGTACCCATTGACCCAAGAACAATATTAGAATATTGCTCAAAGAAACGCAAAATTGCAAAAGACACAACGGAAGTTCATTTTTAATAATCCGCTCGTTACTAATGCTAATCAGTAATGGGATGTTCAATATTAAATTATTCATAAACACCTTTCAATTTTCCACAAAAATGTACCTGCCTTGTTGACTTGCTTAGTGTCATCTTTTTTTTTGGGAACGCTGGCCAGCCTAAGCTGGCTCAAGTGGCTCCACTGAAACGGGTGGACAGAGGTACCGCCAACGATGGCATTACTGCCTCTGCCCACCCTTGGAGCCTTCCCGTAACGCGCACCAGATGAACTTTATTGAACAAAAGTATAAAGAGGATTAAACAAAAGTAAAAGATGCTATGCAATATCATTTACAATAACAGCAACAAAACAAAGACAAGAAACCTACCACCCTTGTTCCCACCCAGGGAACTTCTTAGCCCGCATGACAGTCACCGCCCCACCTCACCAGCGAGGCCCTCCGCCACTGCTTCGACCGTGACTTCCCCCTCCAGGGCCGAAGCCAAAGCCTGTCGCAGAGCCTGTCGTTCCCATTCCCAATGCGGACGCGCGAGAGACGAGAGTGTGCTCCGCGTCGTATCGCACGCACTCTCCACAGGATGTGCAGCTGTCGTCTGGGGCTTTCCCAATCCTGTGGAGAGACGCTCCAAAGGACCCGGGTCCGGTAAGAAGCTGGGTGAGGAAGTATGAACCCGCCTCAACCAGCCCTCGCCCGATCCATCGAATTAAATATGGGATGAGGCGACGAGTCCACGTGCCGTTTCCGCCGCGTGACCACCTTTCCAGCCAGCAGGCAAGGAGTTGCTCCCGAGCAGCTCTCCTTGCCTCCCCGCGGTTCCCACCGACGCGGCACCATAACAAGGAGGTCCGCGGGAGGAATCAGCAATATGACCTCCACAGCATCACTACTGACAGTGCCGTAAGCCCGAGCGACCCTAATGGCCACCTGGCGCAGTGCCTGTCGCAATCGCTCTCTGTTACGGGTGTTACCCCTCGCCACCGCTGCCCACACCGGCGCCGCGTATAGGAGTCTGCTAGTGGCCACACCGGCCATAAGCCTCCTCCAACCCTCCCCAGGCCCGGTTGCCCTCGGCATGAGACGCGCCACCTGTTGTGACGCGCTTGCCGCGTTGCGGCACACGCGTAATCCCCATTGGCCCGCCTGGAGGATGACACCGAACCTCCGATCAAACCTCTCTCCAAAATTTCGACCTCCAGAATGCCTTTACCTGACTTCCTGGTGGAGAACAGGGCCGCCTCTGTTTTAGAGGCGGCGAGCTGATAGCTCGCCATCTCCATCCACTTCCGAACGAATTCCCCCAAGCGCGTGACCCTGTGACGCGGCTTATCCCAGCACTTGTCGGTGAAGACAAGTGCCAGGTCGTCCGCATACGCCACAATACGCCCAACCCCTATGGGCAATATTCCACAAGAATGGTCCTAAAACCGATCCCTGTGGAACACCGACAGACAACCCCCGCTCGCGCCATGCCTCCCCCTCGCGGTACCTGATGGTTCTGTCCCACAGGTAATCGGCAGTAAGCCTCAGCAATGTCTCTGGTAGTTTCCACCCTGTTAGAGCCTCGAGAACGAACCACCATTGTACCGTGTTGAAGGCATTGGCGACGTCAAAGCTGACGACCACACAATGCCCCCCACGGTACGGTCCGCTGTTGGTCCCCTCTGCGACACGAAGGACAGCCCGAATGGCATCCTTCGTCCCAATCCCTCTCCGAAAGCCGAGCTGCCCCGGACGCGAGTCCGCCCCCTTGCTCTATAACAGCTTGTAGCCGCCATAGGCGCAACCTTTCCAGCAAAAAGATCAGGCTGTACGCACCAGGCATCGAGGGATCCTTACCCGGCTTTGGAATAAGAGCCAAAATGGCCGTCTTCCAACACCTGGGAAACACTCCCTCTTCCAGACATATGTTGCAGAAGTCGGCAAGTCCTTCGAGACACCCCCCCCCCCCCCAAGCTGCCAGGCGTAACAGCTCGTTAGTGAAGTAGTGAGGTCGTGGGTAGTGAGGCTACCGCTCTGCGGACCTCCTCCACGGTGAAGGAGGCCATCCCAACGTACCGCCCCACGAGAGCGCGTTCCACCCCCCTCGCCATGACGAGGAAAAGGTAGTCAACCATGGCTTCGGTCTAACCGGTTACGCACGCGTCCGGATCCGTCCTTCGATGCCCGAACCGACCGGTAACGATGCGGTACGGCAAGCCCCACGGATCGCGGTCGACCAGGAGGCAGAGCTCCTGCCACCGCTGGCCCTTGCTCCGCGAAATCGCTCGTCGAAAATCACCACGGTCCTGTTTCATCCACTCTTCCGCAGTCTCACACTGCTCCTCTCTTGCTTAGTGTCATCTGTTTCTTCAACTTTTTACGCTTTTTTTTTTCTAGCTGGAACTAAGTATTACAATAATTGTTAATATAGGTTTATTAATATTTTACATTAAAATACATTCTATAAAAATGTTTTAAACATTGCTGATAAAATACATCATATACAATTACAGAAGGCATCATGTTTATTTGTTTATAAGTAACACTTTGTCAATTGGAATAAAAATAATGTTGAAAAATATTTCCTGTTTGGTTAAAAAACGTAGTGTTGTATAAGTAGATGAAATTGTTAATTTCCCTAGTCGGTGGGCATTCTAAACACACTTTACAATATATTACAATAAAAGAGAAATAAATACAATAAAAAATATATAAACTAAACAAAAGTATTTTATATTTTTAAATCTAGCAAAGAAAAAGAAAAATATATAATGTATATAACATATATGTATTAATATCATTAATAGATTTACAAAATACTTTTATTTTTATACCACCGACTCTGCCTAAAATTATTAATTTTTTCATATATTTTTTTTTATATAGTATATACACATAAACTTTAAATATTTATTTAACAAATTGTAAAAGTTAAAACATTTGTGATATCAAGCCAAAATACAAAGACAACCCTTGAAACAATTAATTTATTATAAAATTTAAAAATTTGTGCGTTCTATTTTTATGAATGATTGCAATGACCCAAATTAAATCCAATGCAAATTTCGTTGTAATAAATCATTGCCTCAATAAAGACAAACTTCTTTATTCTTGGACATTTTTATCAGTATTTTCTTTGAACAATGTGATCATTATGAACTGTCGATATTTTCTTGTGTTTGTTTACAGGAGTTTTGGAAGTGGCTTCTGTGGAAGGCTTGATTTTTCTTTTAAAATATCTTGGTTTACGTCCAACCTCCAGTTAATTTGTGGAATAATTCCTCATTTAATGTTTGGTTCGCTTCCTTAGAACGCATCGACAAGAATATATAGCCTCCAATGAATTCATGCACGACTTTGCAGTCTGCCGAAAGGCAACTAAATACTATGTTTTCTTCTTCAAATTGTGTCATCATGTGTTTCACTTCCCAATTCACATTCCATGCCTAAAAGTTACAATAAGAAGATAATTATTTCAAGCTTTTGGTTATCAAAACAAAAAATATATTTGTAAGTTAATTAATATGTTTAGGGAGTTTGTCCCAAAATATTCCAATATCTATTTAAACAATTTTTTAAATAATAGGTGATTTTTTATACGTTTGGGTTTTGAAAATTGAAAAAAACAGAAAATTTGCAACAGTGAATGAAATATTTATTTGGGCCGATAAATGAATGCCCCATTTACTTTTTAAAGATTATTTCATGTAAATGTTACCCGCGGCTACGTCGTAAGTGGTCCATCCGTGAGCTCTAATTTTGCTATACTTTTGCCAGCATTTCGGCCGGTATCTCACCACTGGCAGCTGTAATGTCAGAAGGAAATATTCATCCGTGGGCTATCTAACTAGCATCCAAATCAATAATAATCACCTCGACCTACATTGGACCACCTGCGAACTCCTCAATACGTTCTTCCCAGAAGACAACATTAACGAAGACACATAGGCTCGCCGCGAAATTAGAATAACATCGAGAACCGGTACCGGAGGACCTGACGATAGGCCCTTCGCGATTCCGGAAATAAACCGTAAGTAATCAGATTCATGAACGGTAGGAAAGCGCCAGGTATAGACGGTTTGACAGCGGACATAGTTCGCATTGCTTTTGAGAATAACTCGTCCCTCTTTAGAAATATCTATAATAAATGTCTCGAAATAGGTGTCTTCCCAGCTTGCTGGAAAGAACAATTAGTCAAGACCGTCCCCAAAGCAAACAAGAACGGATCAAGCACAAAAGACTTCAGGCCTATCTTCCTGTAGCCGGTAAAATCCTAGATTCGCTCCTAATCACTAGATTGGAGCATTACTTGTCCCAAAATAACTCACTTAGCAATAATCAGTTTGGCTTTCGTAAGCGAGTCGTCAGAGAATGTAAATCGACGGGCCATTATTGCGCGGCAGTAGCTCTGGACATCAGCGGCGCATTCGACAACGCATGGTGGCCACTCATTATCAACAGACTGATTTCTAAGAAATGTTCAGACAATCTTATCCGCCTAGCCAGGGACTATTTCAACAGCAGGACAGCAATAATATCAGAGCCCAATATACATGTGGAAAAAGTTTGTCCGCAAGGATCCAAATCTCGCCCCGGCATCTGGAAGATCCTGTACGATTCCATCTTTGACACAGACCTCCCGGAAGGTTGCGAGATAGTCGCACATGCTGGCGACACAATGCTACTAGCGAGATCCACCACGTATAAAGGAAAGGGCTCAGAAACTGAGTAAACCGCGCGCTGGAGACCCTTAGCGTTTGGTCGGCCGAGACCAAACTAAAATTTAATGCGGCAAAGACAGAGGCCATTTTCCTCGGCAAAAAGACCAGCCAACAAAATCCCGTTTTGCTATCCATATATAAAATATCTAGGCATTTACATCGATAGGTCTTTGAGATTCAAAGAACACATCACTCAGGCGTGTGGGAAAGCAAAGCAGATCGGTTTCAGATTTAGCGCCGCATCAATGAAAGAGTGGAGTCTTGGTAGGTCGGCCATTTCCACTATATATAACGGAGCCTGTCCTAGCTGTTGAACCCTGCTGTACGGAGCGCCGATATGGTATAGTGCATGCGAAGTTCGAGAACGGAAAAAGCTCCTCAGTGTGCAACGCGTCTGCAAACTGAGGGATGCGAAAGCGTATAAAACAGTCTCGAGCGACGCTGCCTGCGTCATGTTGGGGCTCTTACCGGCGGACTTGCGAGCGGCAGATCTAACAAAGATTGAGCTTAACGAGGCCACGGGCCTCACAATCTCACCGGGCGAAATCGAAACTAGAGTCTGCATTCAGGGGATGGTGCATCCCGCGGAGATCGGGTTGATAAAGTATACACAGGGTGAGGCTAATGCGCATTCATTCATTTTGTTTACAGACGGTGCTAGGTGGGAACAGGGAGTGGGTGCGGCTTTCGTGGTGTACTCAGACGAAACTGAGATACACTGCGAAAGCATGCGGCTCGCAGATTTCTGTTCCATATTTCAGACCGAATTAATTGCCGAATTAATTGTAAACCGACCGCTTGTGTATAGGTATTAGATCTAACATTAATGACCTCGCCGGCTGCCCCATTCTGTCTGACAGCAGATCCCTTCTAGAAGCTCTATAACACATGTCAGCTCCTACGGAACTACTCGTAGAATCGTGGGAGATCGCGCGCGAGATATCGCAGCAAATAGAACTGCGCCGGCACTGGGTTCGAGCTCATAAAGGCTCAATCGGAAACGAGAGAGCAGATGCGCTGGCCAGACTGGCCTTGGATATAGATTCTCCACAGGAGCCAGGAACTCAACTTGTACTTTGTACATTTGTAGTTTTTAATAAAATATCCCACAGAGATGTGAGGAGCAGAATCTCTCTCTCTCTCTCCTTTTTCAGGGAATGGCAAACACGATGGGAGAACACCCAAAACGGAAACTGGACCAGGAATTTCATCCAATCAATTAAAGACTGGATGGAAATGGACCTGGCGCTATCACACCAAGAGGTACAACTCATCACGGGACACGGGAACTTCAATTCCTACCTCCATCGGATTGGAAAGAGGGAATCGCCGGACTGCGACTGTGGTGAAGTGGACTCCGTTGCCCACCTATTATTCAGCTGCCCGATGACCAGAGAATGGAGAGGCCAGACCCAGATCGCGATGTTCAACGCCGGATGCACTTGGCACAGAAGAGAAGAGGAAATAAAATGACTCAAAGCTACACAAGACCTGGTGGAAGAAGTTCGACACCTGCGCCAGACGCCTCAATGGAATAGACCACGACCTGCCCTAATATCCCATCGTCCTCCAGTAGTAAACTTATTTCAGAATCCATCCCCCCTGTACTCATCATGAATTGTAAATCGAATAAAAACTTAATACTGGCGTTCAATTTATTTAACCTTCCTAATTCTTCTAGGTCAACACCAAATGGCACTGCCATGCACTGCATCCTGTTCGATATAATCTATTACACGGGCGTAGCCAGGAGGAGGGTTTTGGGGTTCATAATATGCAATATATAACATAAATATTATATTGAAATAAGGAAAAATGAGGAGAGACGATTCTCTTCAAGAGAGCATGGTATATGAGCAAATTAGGAACCCTAGTGTGTCACTTTTAAAAAGTAAATTGGCGCATTTCCGTTATTGTATTTTCTTCAAAAATCCCCTCCTAAGAAATTATTTTTTTGTCCACCCTAGATTAATTTAGCTTAGTTATTCTATTACCTACTATTCTTATTTTTAGTACAAGACAAACCTATGTTAAGTTATGTTTATCCATTTAGATATAAATTAGTTTTAGGCTCATTGCGAAAGCGGAGAGCCGGCAATGTATTCACATATAAATAAATACGATGTCTTCCAGCGCTACACGTGGAAAAGGTGTAAGAAAATGGTTGTCCGCAAGGATCCAAGGATCTGGTCCCGACTTCTGGAAGATCCTGTACGATTCCATCTTCGATACAGACCTTCCGGAGGACGACACAACGCTAATAGCGAGATCAACCACGTTTAAAGGGCTCGAAAATTCAGTAAACCGCGCGCTGGAGACTTAAACTTAAATTTAATGCGGCAAAGACTGAGGCCATTTTCTTTGGCAAAAAGCCTAGTCAACAAAATCCCGTTTTCAAAATAGGAGGCAAATCAATTTATTGCTCTCCATACATCAAATACCTGGGTATTTATATTGATAGGTCTTTGAAATTCAACGAACTCGTCACTCAGGCGTGCGGGAAAGCAAAGCAGATCGATTTCAGATTTAGCGCCGGGCCAATGAAAGAGTGGGGTCTTGGTAGGTCGGCCATGTCCACTATATATAAGGGAGCTGTCGAACCCTGTATGCTTTTCGGAGCACCGATATGGTATAGTGCACATGGAGTTCGAGAACGGAAAAAGCTCTTCAGTGTGCAACGCGCTTGCACACTGAGGGGGCTCTTGCCGGCGGACTTGCGAGCGGCAGATCTTACAAAGAAACATCTGCTGCGCGAACTAAATGAGATTGAGCATAAAGAGGCCGCGGGCCTCACAATCTCTCCGGGCGAAATCGAATCTAGAGTCTGCATTCAGGGGGTCGTGCATCCCACGGAGATTGGTTTGATAAAGTATGCTCAGAGTGAGGCCAATGTGCATTCAGTCATGTTGTTTACAGACGGTTCGAAGGGGACTGGGAGTGGGCCCGGCTTTCGCGGTGTACTCAACTGAAACTCAAATACATTGCGAAAGCATGCGGCTCGCCGATTTCTGCTCTATATTTCAGGCTGAATTAATTGCGGTAAACCGAGCGCTTGTGTATATTAGATCAAACATTAATGACTTTTTGTCTGACAGCAGATCCGTTCTAGAAGCTTTTCATCACCTGTCAGCTCCCACGGAACTACTCGTAGATACGTGGGAAATCGCGCGCGACATATCGCAGCAAATAGAACTGCGCTGGCACTAGGTTCGAGCTCATAGAGGCTCAATCGGAAACGAGAGAGCAGATGAGCTGTCCAGACTGGCCTCGGGTATAGATTCTCCACAGGATGCAGGAACTCAACTTCCTGTTGTTTTTAATAAATTTTAATATCCCACAGAGATGAGAGGAGCAGAATTTCTCTTTTGGTTTTCAGGAAATGGCAAACACGATGGGAGAACAGTCAAAGCGGAAGCTGGACCAGGAATTTCATCCAATCGATTAAAGACTGGATGGAAATAGACCTGGTGCTATCACACCAAGCGGACTAACTCATCACGGGACACGGTAACTTCAATTCCTACCTCCATCGGATCGGAAGGAGGGAATCGCCGGACTATGACTCTGGTGAAGTGGGCTCCGTCCTCGCACGGTACCTTGCTCCATTGACTGTAACGTTGCGATTTTCATCGTTCTTCAAGAAGTACGGTCCAATGATGCCGCTAGCCCACAAACCGTACGAAACAGTGCATCTTTCAGAGTACATTGGCAGCTCTTGAATTGCCTCTGGCTGCTCTACACACCAAATTCGACAATTATGTTTGTTGAAGTACCCATTGACCCAAAAATGAGCATAGTCGCTAAAGACAATTTTTCGATAGAAAAATGGATCTTAATCCAACTTTCCTAAGGCCCATTCACTAAACAAACGACGTTGTGGTACCTGGCTACAGTTATTGCAGCAGCTGTATTTTGTATGGTTTCATGCCGAGGTCCATACGTAAAATATTCCAGGTGGTCGAATAACATAATCCCAATTGTTGACAACGGCGACGAATTGACATATTGCGATCTTCATTGACACTGGCCGATTCAGCACCAATATTTTACTCTTCGCATACGGGTTGGTGGATTAATGTCCAATAAAGTGAAACTGTGTAACAATAAAGTGTACTAAACGAGTAACGAGCCTTCACAGAACAAACAAAAAGGGTCGGAAAATGACGATTTTTTTAAAATCGTCATTTTCAAATCAAACATCAAACATTTACAATTCAAATCGTTGAAAAATAAGTTTTTCTAGACGAGCTTCCAAAGGCCGCATTGGGCGGCTGTAGGTGCGTTGTAATTTTTTACTTTTTCCTCAAAAACCCCGTTCTTGTGCGTCAAAACGGGAAATTGTAATTTTCTGTTGTAAAACTGAAAGGGCCTTCGATCCCTGTAGGTCTGCCGCTCGCAAGTCCCACACAGCGTCCTCCAGGTGCCAAAAACAGAAAATCGTTTCTAGCACTTTGAGGAACAATTTTGGTCCTTGTATCATTACAGTAAGCTACAGTAATTGCAACAATAATCCATGAACGTTTAATCAACGCGTGAGAACCCAAACTTAGACAGCAACTTAGACAGGCCGGTTTCCGACTCGGACGCTCAGGTGCCGACCAAATAAGACCATCTGGCGAATAATCATTGAACAGTCACACGAAATAAATGCTCCACTCTACCTCGTATTCGTCGACTTTAAGAGAGCCTTCAACATCCTACACTAAGCAACCATATAGGACACCTTGATATAAAGTGGTGTGCCGGAAAAACTTATACGAGAAACCGAGGCACTCTACTAAGATAGCTCCTGCAGAGAAACATATGCCAGCATGGTTAGCGACCCAATACTCTCTCTCACCCCTCTTATTCAATATTGTTCTTGACACCGCACTAACAAGAACAAATCGCACAAAGCAAGACATATCCTGTGGTATAACCGCTCGCTTGGAAGATTTGGACTACGCAGATAATATATGTTTCCTCGCGCACACCTTTGATGATGCACAATCAAAACTAAAAGCACTACACTTTCCCATGGACAGCCATTAATGAACGCAGACACTGTCTCCAATTTCATTGGTAAATACAGTTTATTGAATGGAATTGCTTTGTGGACCGAGCATGTCCATCTGGAGAAGGATAAGTTTATCTTGGAGGCTTATTACCGCAGTGGGAATCCAGTCAAGGATGAGTACCGGTACTCGTAGGGTGCCGAAGATTTCAGGCTCCAGTTTCCCGAGGCCATGTTGGACGATAACAACCTCCACCAACACATCCGGCGGATTGTGAAGCGGTTCACTGAGAGGGGCAGAGTGGGCAAGGGCAAATCTTCTGGGCGACCGGGCAAACTGACCCAGAAGACTCTCGAGGACTTGAATGAACTTCTGCAGGAGTCTCCTGAGCAATCCATTAGGCCGTTGTCACGGATAACTGGATTGTCCACGGGGACTTGTCAAAGGGCAGTAAATATCATACATGAGCTTGAAACTCGAAACCCACTGAACTAGAACCTGTAGACTATGGTACAAACTGTAGAAATGGTTCAAATAAAGGAGGAGTCATGCAGTTTGGACATGGAGGAACAGTTTGCTATGAAGGAGAAACTGAATGAAGCGGAGCTGATAAGCCTCCGGGAACGTCTGATAACAAAGATCAGGGGCTTGTCGAAGGTAGACGGTGTCAAGCTGATGCAAGAGTTTCAAGAGATGAGCACCAAGAGGAGATCACCTAGACTACTTGCAAAGCTTCTAGGAGGACTGGCCTGAGCTTATTGATGTCCACACTTTCGATGATCTGTAAATTTATAAATAAGAACTTGAAACACTAGCGCTGGAGGCTGAGAAAGTCGGGATACGAGAAAACCTAAGCAAAATCAAATCGATGAGGTTAATGTGCCACAACACAACACACCCCTCACTTTCTATGGACACACGGTCATAAATATTACCAAATTCACATACTTGGGCAGCAGTATCGACAACAGCGGAGGAACAGAAGAAGACATCAAAGCATGGATTTTTATGCACAGTTCGCTTTTGTCACACACCCAAACATCTGGATGTCACGAATCTACGCGCTTAACACCAAAATCCGTTTGTTCGACTGTAATTACAAATCTAAGCTTCTGTAAAGATGCGAGACGTGAAGATGTCGAAAATTTTAAACAATCATCTTCAAGTTTCACTCAACAGATTCCTGCGAAAAATTCTGCGCGTTTTCTGGCCACTAGTAATCATCAATGCCGAGTTATGCCAGAAAACAAAGCTCGTCGCACTTACTATAACAAAGAGAAAATGGGCCTGTTTAGGTCACACTTTACGTTGAGACCCCTGAAACATCGCAAGGGTTGCACTTGAATGGAACCTTCAAGTATGTCAAGCAAAATCCAGCGGGAAAACCTGGGGCGAGATCAAAGCGGTCCTGAATAGGATCAGGCGAAAAAATCTTGTGTTGGCCCTATGTTCCGAAATGAACAGTAGTCCCAAGTGGTGGGACCTAATACATATCTAATCTATATAACTTACCGAGAAGGGTAAAAAAATTAATAATACAATTTTATACTCCTCAAAAACCGATCATTATATATGTTACGGTAAAAGTACAAAATCGGCAAATGTAAACATTTACCGGTATGTATACATCTACCAATTTGATAGGTAAATGTGAATTTAAATCTGAGATCACCTTTATATATCTACTTTTACCGGAAAATGTGTACTTTTGTGTGTTACAATATCACGTGTCTTGTTGGACAGCCCATGCGCTGTGTATGTTAATGTAAACCTCTAACAATTGCCAACAACATTGGAATATTTACACATTTGCCGGAAATAATTGGTAAATGTAAGTTGAACTCACATTTACCAACCAAGAAGGTAAATGTGTAAATATACCGGTAAATGTGTACATTTACCAAAGTACGTACTTTTACCGTAACATATAGATCATTACTTCTCAAAGTAGGAGTAAAAATATTTGAGGGTCGCAGAAAAATTGATGGCCAATCAATGTGTTTTTCAAATATTTTAGAAATTAACTATGGATTTAACTAAACTACTGTTTAGAAATATTAGATATAAAACATTAAATAATTATTGTATTACAATTAAAATATGATTTAAATAAAAATATAATATGTTCATACATTGATAAAAATTGTAATGCACAGAATATTTTAATGCTTCTAAAACTAAATGAATCTGCTCGCGAAATAGATTAATTATCGTTTCGTCTATTATTAAATTATAATCTAATTAATAGATAGAATTATTAAAATGAAATTGAAATGCTTAAAACTAATTATTATACTTACACTGTCACAAAAAAAAATGTCGTTTCACATTTGTTAAAAATGCAATTTATTACCTTGAGTGTGTTGTATCGCCAAGTTTTAAGGTGGTCTCCATTGCTGATGTCTAATTTCATAATTCTGTTATGAGCAACACCAATCAATTCCTCCCGTTTGTGTCCCATGAATTTAACAACAAACAAACTGATACCAAACTCTGGTAAACTTTGCCACGCCTTGATATAATTCATCTTCGCTTCGATCAACGACAAATCGCTTACATTTGAATTAGCCTCCAATATTCTTTGTGACAACTAGAACATTAAACAAATATTAAATTTTACACCAAACTAAAATTTTACACAAAATATAAAATTTAAATAGAAACAAAAGAGTATTTCAGAAAAGATTTTTTTTTAATTCAAAATCAAGTTTTAACAATTTTTTTTAACATAAGTTAAGCAATACAGTATAATCTCGGTAATTCGGCTGTTTGTTAATCGGACGACTCGTTCAGTAATCCGGCGGTCTGGAGACCACTCGCGCTCTTCCCTCCCACCACTCCTTCTGATAATCCCGCGGTTTTTTGGTCCCATATGTGCCGGATTATAGAGTATTTAGAGTATACTGTATTTAGATTCTTATAATTCAGCTCAAATTTAAACAAAATCAACAATTGAAATTGAGATAAGAAGTTTCAAATCTAGATTCTTTAAAATTGAGTCAAATAAAAAAAAATGAGAATCGAGTAAAGAATCATATGTTACAATTCAGATAACAATCAACAGCTTTAGACTAAATATTTTCAGAGGATAGATTTGTTCCTCAAATTATTAATAAATTTATGAAATATAACACAAGCTTAAGACTAGAATAGAAGACAGAACTTATAGACCGGTAGTTAGTGACAGATTGTCAGACGTGATTTCTTACTGTATGCCTCTTAGAGCATATTGAGGTATGGATATTCTGACGACAATAAACCATATATTATTGAATAATTAATTCCGAGTTTTTCAGATATAAGAGTTAGTTAACATTTCTTTGCAAATTAAGCATTTTTATACGATTTCTGTCGGGCTGCCATGTGTTCCAAAATGAAATTCAAGTAAAAAGCTACAGGCAAAGTCATTGGCATATGAGTCCATATGTTTCACGTTAGTCCATAGGGTCGCCTCGGACATGTGCATCTGCATTTAAAAAAGTTATTTATTCGCATTTCTGAGTAGTCAGCCATTGAGTAGTATACATGTTTATGCCAAACGTGAGCTAAAGAGCAAATGGCATACCGTTTGCGCATGTCCAAGGGCACCTCGCAATAAAAACATGTATAGTCCACTTTTTTTAAGAATGCAGTACAGGGAAGATAGATCTTATTCGACCTTGTTCTCTGATTGGTTTAAATCGAGGAGAAGTTTACACCGCCGATATTTACTTCTCCATCTCAACCTCTTTTCTCTCTTTCTTTTCACATCTATTTGCAGCTGTTAGTTGTCAATGGCTGCCGTGTCAATTCCCAATTATCATCTGATCTGTTTGTATTATTTAGATTTTTTGCGTTTTTATCCATTTATTTGTTTGTATTTTGTTACTATTATTGCCATTTGGAGTATTTAATCAATAATAATAAGATATTCAATGAAACCATTAATAAATTACCAAGTAACTGTATTTGAATTTAGCGCCAAATTTTGTAACTAGATAAAACATTTGTCATAGTGTAAATCAGGTTTCTAGTTACTGCATTCTTAAAAAAATGGACTAAAGTAATTTTTTCTTAATAATGTTTCATATACTTCAGTATGCCATTATGTTCCCATGCAGTTTATGATAACGTTTGTGTATATGAAATTGGCATAGCGCTTCGGGTAGGCATACGCAACAGAAGCTGCAAAATGGTTAAATTTCCATGTGTTTAAACAGTATGCCCCTTTGTTTTTGACTTCATTCAGATGTATTTAGATAGTATACCGCATGGCATACCGTTTCGTTAGGTCCAAGGCTGTCTAAGCACAAAATAATTTCTAAAAGCACGACAACGGTTAGAGCGAAATGGACGTCTTATTTTATTTTATACAGTATGCCTCTCCGTTTTTAAGTCAATCGGGTGATATCTACGCCAAATCTTACGCCACATACTGATTCAAAAGGTTCATAGTTTCAAAAAAATAGAATTTTCATTACGGATAGAAAGAAAAAAAATCGAGGCAAGGGATTTCTACTTTTCATCATTAATTTTAGTTTTTTTCTCTGAATTTTTATTGCTCGCACTTTATTTTGATTTCGATTTAAACTATTTAAAACTACAGAAGATATGCGGAGGCTAAGGTGCAGAATACGGGTTTTATTTGAAACTTAGGGATGCAGACTTTTTACCTGGTGTAACTGTTGTTAATCGTCTTTGGCACTGTTTATCTAAGATCGGAAAGCAAAAATCAAGCTTCTAAATATTCTTGTTTTTGTGGTCCTAAAAATATTCATTTTCACGTTACAGATGGTGAATGCGCACAAAACAGGCTCGACGTTAGCACATTTATTATTTTTAATGAAAAATATTACCCTTGTGCATATCAAAATATCGATTCTTTTTTAGGATGTATCGATATTTTCTCGGTAGTAAATATGTTATTTTGTAAACGTGCAACTAATTCCGAAACACATTTTTCGGTTTCTTGTAGCCAACTCAAAGAGAAGTAAAAGTGGCAACGCCGAGAAGATCTATAAAGCTGGCACCCCCACCTCTTCAAAATTCAAATTTGATAAGACCAGAATTATGTGCTCTTTATGTGCTAATTATGTGCCACAATTGCGATTTTTGTGCTCGAAGCGAATGAAAAAATCAAATTTTACTATTGGGGGTCTGAAAAACCCCCAATTGGGGGTCACCCATCTGAAAAATTGGGATACTGATACCAAATAAACATTAAAGTTGTGTGCTCTTTATGTGCTTTTCAAGTACCCCGGAGCGAATTGGCTAATTCAACCTACAAGAGGTGAAATCTTTAATGACAAGTACAAAAAATTTTAACAAAGGAAAAACGTTGCAATAATTATGTACTCTTAAGATATCCTATTCGCGATATTGTGCTCGCACCTTTGTACGAAAAAATCACCCCGAACTGTATTAGCATATTATATATATATAGCCTTAAGAGGCGAAATCTTTAACAATCGAGAACAGAAATTTTAATTGACGCAAATTGTTTGCAATAATTATGTGCTCTCCAGATATGAGATTCGCGATTTTTGTACTCGCACCCTAGTACGAAAAAATCACCCTGAACAGTATGAGCCATAAGAGGTGAAATTTATAATAATACAGCACAGAAATTTTAACCGAATCGCAATTGTTGCAATAATAATGTCCTCTCCAGATATGCTACTGTAAAATATGAAAAATATGAAAAATTCACTCCGAAGTGTATCAGCCATAAGAGGTGAAACTTTAATAATCGAGAACAGAAATTTTAAATGACGCAAAATGGTTGCAATAATTATGTGCTCTCTAGATATGCTATTTACGATTTTTGTGCTCGCACCCTTGTAAGAAAAATTCACCCCGAACTGCATGGGCCCTAAGAGGTGAAATCTATAATAATCGAGCACACAAGTTTTAACCAACGCAATATTTTTGCAACAATTATGTGTTCTCCAGATATGAAATTCGCGATTTTTGTGTTCGCACCCTTGTACGAAAAATTCAGCCCAAACTGTATTAGCCTTAAGAGGTGAAATCTTTAATAATCGAGAACAGAAATTTTAAATGACGCGAAATTTTTGCAATAATTATGTGCTCTCCAGATATGATATTCGTGAGTTTTGTACTCGCATCCTTGTAAGAAAAATTCACTCCGAACTGTTCACATGTATGTTTGGGATAAATGTCTGTTCACATGTACGTCTGGGTTTCGCATAATTACTGCACTACATTTGTGCAACGTGCAACAAGAAATGCATAAAAAAATAACTCTTGTGAGAACAATCATCGGAAAACAACGATACCATTGGTAACGATGCGATGTGCTGAATATCACGATGAGTATGATAATGAACAATATCAAAGCAATTTGAATACCGATATTCATAGCACTAGTAATATTAACAATGGAACCGAAAAATGGAAACGTTAAATTCCACTTCAATAAAAGCTGTGAAAATAATTTCGAAAGCACATATTTATTAAGCACGTGGATTTTGGTGTCGGTCAAAATTCTTCTAATCGAATATTAGGGTGCGAGCACAAAAATCGCGAATAGGATATCTTAAGAATACATAATTGTTGCAACGTCTTCGCTTTGGTTAAAATCTTTGTCATTAAAGATTTCACCTCTTGTGGCTCACTCGGTTCGGGGTGAGTTTTTCGCTCAAGGGGTTGAGTTAGCGAAATTATTCCGGGGTACTTGAAAAGCACATAAAGAGCACATAATTGTAGTGCTTATTTGGTATCGGTATACCAATTTTTCATATGGGTTGGTGATAGCTTGAGTGTAAGTTAGCACAACCACTAGTAAAATTTGATTTTTTCATTGAACGCTTCGAGCACAAAAAATCGCGACCGGGGCACATAATTAGCACACAAAGAGCACATAATTCTGGTCAAATCAAAATTTGAATTTTGAAGAGGTGGGAGTGCAAGCTTTATAGACCTACGCCGAGATGATTGCATGCGCACACTTTTTGTCACGTGACCAGAAATTTACCAGCCGTTGCGTCGAATATGTGAATTTTTAGCACCACAAAAACACGAATATTTCTTGAACCAGGCAACGTACAAGCTTAATTTTTGCTTTCCGATCTTAGTTCAACAGAGCCAAAGACGATTAACAACAGTTACACCAGGTAAAAAGTCCGCAACCCTAAGTTTAAAAAAACGTATTCTGCACCTTAGCCCATAGTTTCTAGAACTAGACTTATCAGTGGGGAATTGGTTGATCGGTGCCAAATAAGTAATTCGTAGCTTTGTGCTGCTATCGGGTATAATTTCGGCATTAAAACCGTCCCACATTAGAAATCTTACGTCTAAACATAAGAGATGAGACCATACATGAGAGACCATAAAATGTCGATGCTTTTTAATTTTAGTAGATCAGCTTTTCTTTATCCATAACTGAATAATCTGTTCGTACGCTTTGGTGGCTGCTACAATACTGGCCAGCACATGGTTCTATAGCACACTATGGGGCCACATTACCAAGAACAAGGATTAGATCCAAGCAAGGGGGGAAACACGATGGAATGCGCCGTGATTTTTATTAACATGCTCTTTTCATAGGATAAACTCGCACAACTGGTATGCCATTTTATTTTAGCGAACATTGTTACTAACATTGTGCCGCGAATTTTTATAAACTGAAAGGCATACTGATAAAACTGGCGGCAAATTTTTCCTTAATTTCGCTACAATTTTTAATGAATTTGAGTAAGTAAAACTCGCACAACTTGTATGCCGTTTGAGATTTTACTTCATTATATCATGATTACATCAACGATGGAATGGCATAGTGTTAAAATATACAGAAGATGATTATTTTTCTATTTTCTAACTTTCATTTTTTAATGTGATAAAACGGTTCAAATCGAATGCTATTTTACATATCGAAATTTTAGGATACATATTTTTTATTGCTATAAAGTTTTTATATAAATATTTTGTATAAAATGACAGAAAATTAACAAGAAAAAAATACTAGATGTTTTTAAAATGCGAGGTGCCTTTGGACATACGTAAACGGCATGCCATTAATTTTTTAAAACACGTATAGCATAAACATGTATACTACTCAATGGCAGACTGCAGAGAAAAGTGGATAAATAACTTTTTTAAATACAGATACACCTGCCCGAGGCGACCCTATGGACACACGCGAACGCGCCGCGCCAATGACTTTGCCCTTAGCTTTTTACTTCAATTTTACTTGCTATGTTGAAAACATAGCAGCCCGATAGAAATCCTATAAAAATGCTTAATTTGCAAATAAATGTTAACTTTTATATATGAAAAACACATAATTATTTATTAACATATGGTTTATTGTCGTCAGAATATTCATACCTCAACTTACTCCAAGAGGCATATTGTAGGAAAACACGTTTGTAAATCTGTCACTTACTCCCGATCTATTAACATAGCTGCATGAAACTAAAATAGCCTTGTCAATACTAAATAAAACTAGATTAGAATTGGCAGGTCGTTGACAGTTCGTCAGACTAGGAGTAGAAAACAACAGAAGTAGATACCCATATGCGCGACACTCAGCTACGCGACGTGGTGCGACATCGCCTGTCAAATAATGATTACATTGTTTTAAATGGGCACGTCGCGTAGCCATAGTGAGAACTTGCTCATTTAAAACAATGTAATGATTATTTGACAGTCGATGTCGCGTAAACGAGTGTCGCGTATATGAGAATCGGCCTTTATACAACAAAAATGCACAAAATTTGAAATTGTGACAAGAAATTTCGAATATAAGATTTGATAAGATGAAATTTTGATAATGAGAAAATTTTAGGTTTGATATATCGGAATTCATAACATATTTTACGCGTAATATTTTAGACTAGATAATTTAAAATTATGACATAAATAACTTATTAATCATTAATAATCATTAATCACAAATCACTCTAATTATGAGTGTATTTCCAATAAACTAGAAACAAAAGGTAGATAATGTGAATTGATAAAAGATAAAGTTCAAATTTTAAGAAAATCAAAGATTTTAAAATCTTTCAATCTTGATATTATAAGATTCTAATGATGAGAGAATCTAATACATTCGACTATTTTTTTTTTAAAGAAGATAGAACCTATATTATAGAACGACGCCTATTTTAAATATATAAGAAAAAACATACTTTTCCTTTCAACTTTTTTAAATATCTTGGAGAAACGTATTCCTCTGGATTAATTTCGATGACATTGGACGGTGTGGGACCATCTCCAGGTTTTTGCATTTGCAGAAGATTTAGTATTGTTTGGACCTCAGATTCGTAACTGCTGTCAGCCAAAGTGCGTCCTTTCGCGGCCAATCTGCACGCGGCCATCCATGTAGCATATTGTTTTTCCTAAAAAAATATTTAATTCATAAACAAATAAAAGGGACAATAAAAGTGGGTAAAAGTGGGTAAAAAGGGACAACAAAAGTAAGGTACAACTTAACGTGACGCGACGCGACGTGAAGTGACTTGACCTAAACTTAACCGTAAGGTATGTTTGTGAAATTAAAAAGAACATTTTAGTTATAAGTGATGAATTTATCTACTGTGTGTGTTTCTCAAACATTCCTTGTGGAACACAGACCCTCGGCAAAAGCCTTCTGACCCTATACATTTGGAGTTGCTTAACTACCGTCTACGTTTTTCCTGCATCTTCCGCCCTTTTTCTGACGGTTCTTCGCCTACCACGTTTGCGGCTGCCCCCGGGTTCAAGTCTAAGCCATTCGCGCGATATCGCTGTTATCCCGCCGAAGAATGTGTCCCTATCCATCTCCACTTATTTTTATTTTGCACGGCTATAAGTTCTTGGTTCGTCCGCTTTAGCAATTCTTCGTTGGAAATTATGTTTAACCAGAAAATTTCTAGGATTCGTCTTAAACATTTGTTAATGTAAGTTTAGCACAGGAGAGTTAGCTGTTTTGACACACTTCCAGGTTTCATATCCATACAGCTGGACTAGTTTAACGTTCATATTAAAAATTCGAAGCTAGGTGTTCTTGCTGTATATAGCAGTTTGCCATAAGGGGCGTAGGCGTGCATATGCGGTACCCGCTTTTCGTAAACTTACTTGAATACCTTTTTCTGTGCCTCCACTTCCACAACAGTGCTAATAGGTAGGTAAAATAGGCCACTCTTTCGATCAACGCTTCGTGAATTGACTTGGGTTGTTAGTTGCGGCAGTTTATCCTCACTTCCTTCTTTTTGAGGTAGTTAGTTTCTAGACCAACTCCGCTTGCTGCGCTCTTCAGCTTCTCCAGCTTAGGACGCATGTCTGCATATATGTGACTAACCAAACAGATGCTGATGATAATCAGCGTATGCCAATTCCTCTAAGCGGCTGTGAAGACCCCCATAGTACCTCTTGTTCGTTTTACATGCCTCGAGAACAATGTCCAATGCCAGAATATAGAGAAACGGGGACAAGATGCAGCCCTGTTTCACTCCATTTCTTACATTGATCCTGGTGCCTAGTTTGCCTTTGTGCAAGACTCTGCATACAGCGCCGGTGTAAAGCGCTTTAGTCAATTAGAGTTTTTGGGGGATCCCACTCTTTTCCATTATATACCAGAGCTTGGCGTTGAAACGTGAAAAACTTATAAACTATATAAAGCAGTTAAAAAACAAGATTTTATTCTAAGAGAGCCCAATATAGCGTACCTCAACAATAATAGTATATTTTGTAACTAGAGCGGAAAGTTGTCAATTTGACGAAAGAGCGAAATTGGGCGCACGAACGAAGTGAGTACGCACATTCGCTCGAGAAGGCAATTGACAATACCGCCCGTGTTACAAACAATATTTTTTATTACTCATGCGAGGGGATGTATCTAAGTTTGGGATCCAGGAGCCAAAAAAAAAAAATGGAATAAAAATGAAGAATTTGCTTTTTCAATTGTCTCCGGTGGTGTGGATTCGTATAAGAACTCTCCTCAATCTCCGGTATCACCATAGAATTTATACTCATTTTAAAACGATTTCTTTAATTTTTATTATTATTTTGTAATGAAAAAAAAATCTGACTCTTCACCTCACTTTTTTAATATCGACGTCTTGATTGTTTTTATTTTATTGTTATTTATTTGTTTTTTTAATGTAACCTAGCAATATTTTCGTGCGTTACCCAGGTTGTGTGGAAAGCGAAGTGGCATTTCTCTTATTAAAAAACGTGCGTTTTTTGGAGGAAGTACTTCGCACGCACGAGTAATAAAAATATGCTTTTTCTCGAATTTTTGCATATTTCCTCATCGTTTCATCTTTGTTTGAAACATGATGCCTAGTAATGGCGCTTTGGAACCCTTGAGCAATTGCTTGTTGTCTCAATCTATTTTTTTAACATACCGGTATATTTCTATCGTGTTCACATAACTTTTGTGATACCACTTCAGACCACTTCTACCTAAACGATAGTCTCACAACAACTAGAAAACTGATCAACATGTAAAGAATCAATAATTCAATAAGATATAATAAAACAATCTAATGAATAAATATAACTTCTTTAGCTATTTCCTGCGAATATTGTGATAACTGAAATCGCTAATGTTTATGCTGCAGTTTTAAATACTAATCCAAAAGAAAATGTATGTATATTTACTTTTTCACAGCGAATGTACATTTCGGACATTCCTTCGGGACTCGGAACTTCCAACTTAATCCCAAACTTATTTTGGCTTATGTTTACGTCCGGAGTAACTTCGCAGCCCTTCAAGTTCACGGAATGCATGGGCGACGAATGGTGCATCATTTCCTCGCGAGATTTGTACAAATACAGGTGAAGGTCTCTGTACGAAAACCAATATTTCTTGTAAACCTTTAATCCAAAACGTTTCGGCCTAAAATAAATAAGTCAATTAAATCTAATAACAAATCATTCATGAAAATTATTTATTACTTGAAGAATTTCAATTCGTCGTATAATTCTGGCACTTGGGTGATGTCGTTGGCGCAGGCACTTATAGTTGAACCTTCTAAAGTTGTTTGTAAATCCGCTAGAGCAGCATCTATATCGTCATCATTTGGAGATGAGATGCTTCCATTGTCGTAATTTGGCTGAGGTTGAGTCGACTGGGTGTTTATTTGATACTAAAATATAACAAATTAGGAGTATTAATTAATTATTCATTATATTATATTCTGATATTAATAAATATTATAAGAAGTTGGGGATTAGGGAAATTAATCGCGACTAGAGGAATAATAGGATACTTGGCGACTAATAAGATACTTCACTACCAGTGATTTAATCTCCGTGATCAATAAATCACTGGTCACTGCAGTGATTCAATATTCGCATTCACGGTGAGCGGTGATTTCACCGTATGTAACTTCCAATACGAATAACTATTTAGAAGGAAAGAAGCTACATTTATCACTTCACTGTATTTATATGTGTTATATATTTTATGTATTGTTCTCTCCTTTTGTGCTATGTGAAACGTTTTCTTCTAAAGCTGGTCAGGTCTTGACTGAATGTAGAAATAGATTGAATAGAAAATTTGATAGAATAAAGTGATGCAAAAGCCAAAATGATTATATTTTTAAATGCGAATTACAAATATTGTGAATAAATCTATTTTCTATTTTTATTAATTTTTGCATCCTTTAACTTTGTAAAAATTTAAATTTAATAAACCAAAATGTTTTTTTTCTATTTTGCGTCTGTAATGGACTCATTACAGCACTCATATGCGTGCGGTAATGGCTGGCCGAGTGCTGTAATTTTTTTAGTTAGTTAATTTATTCAAAGTTAGCACAGAAATTCAGAGCTGTCAGTGATGTCAAATTTTCGGCGAGATAGTTTTGAGGTTATGTGATGTGTGGAATCACAACAAACATTTTCTCGTTGAAATTATGTATTTTTTTAATGGTATAAAGTTTATATAGAGAGAAATTTATAGTGAAAAAACAAAAAGTTAACTTTAGATTGGTGTTAGTGTTAAAAATTGTGTTAAAAACAAAGTGAATTTGGTTTCAAGAAAATTATCGTTCGAAACGTCGAATTACGGACGGACGGGACGTATGAACCCCTAAAACCTCCCCCTTGGCCCATGATCTCGGCAACGACAGCAGACAAAAAAAGTCGAGTCTACTGGTGGAATGATACTATAGCTCAAGCAAGGGCATCCTGCAATAAAGCCTATACCAATGCAAGGCTAAAAAAAACTAGTCCAACAAAACCTGCAAAAAATCAAGTAGGAGTACACAGCTTCGAAAAAGATTCTCAGAATGGAAATCAAAACGAGATCACTGGCAAAACCTATGCCACGAGATCAACGAAGACACTCGGGGGGATGCATTCCAAATTGCAATGAGGTCTGAAATTAAGGCAACAAAACATTAGGGTCCCAAGGGAAACAACACTACTGATTGCCAATGCACTGTTCAGAAACCATGAAGAACCGGTCTGGGAACAACCAGACGTTCTGGAAATTGTGCTATTCAGTCAGCGTCTTCGAAATGGCAGAGCCCCAGGTATAGATGGACTTCCATCAGAGATTATAAAAAACATTGTGGTAAAGTTTCCAAACTATGTTCGCAAAATAATGAACCATATAGTCACTGAGGGAATTTTTCCAGATATATGGATAAAAGCTAAAGTTGTCCTAATTAGGAAAGGTGGTCAAGTCCATCAAGAAGCCTTCCTCGTACAGACCCTCGTTTCTACTAGTTGTAGCAAGAAAACTCCTAGAGCAACTACTGCTACAAATAATAAGACAAGGCTTAGAGACAGGTGAGAAACTCGCAGAGAAGCAATATGCGTTCATGGAGGGAAAATCGACAGTAGATGCTATAGATAATATCGTCGTTAGAAATGAAGGAAATTGGCCCCCGAAAAGACAGAGGCAGTGGTGCTAACAGAAGCGAAGAAGCGGAAATAAGAGCCAGAACCACAGCGGCAAACGGAGCATACTTCACTCTCGCACATATCTTCCGATCAAAACACGTGCACAGAAACACAAAAATAATGGTGTACAAAACAATTGTCAGACCAATTCTCACATATGGCTGCGTCTAACCTGGGACCCACACCAGTGGCAACAAAATAGATATCTTTGAGAGGGAAGTATTGCGTAGAATACTCGGGCCAATCCAAGACAAAAATGGGTACAGAATACGATACAATAATGAGCCTTTTACCAGGCCTTGCAGGACCCGCCAGTATCCGCATATGTAAATATACAGAAGTTACGGTGGGCAGGCCATGTCACAAGAATGGATGAGGAAGGACTGCCCAAACGGGCCCTCCAAGGAAAAAATGTAGGGAACAGACCGAGGGGCAGACCACGGAAACGATGGGAAGACGCGGTAGAAGAAAATGCCAGATGGTTGCCAAGGATTAGAGGCTGGAAGACGGTAGCAATGGACAGAAGCGCCTGGAGGAATAAATTGAGGGAGGCCAAGGCCCAACCTTGGGCTGTAGAGCCATAGGAGAGAGAGTGGTATTAACAGGGTTCAGAAAAATCTGTCCCATTACTTTTCTTGAGTACAACTTGGGTACAACGAGCGACAAATGTCTATCATCACAATCGCAAATAAAGCGCTCAAAACCGCTGCAGCATTAGACAAACTAATGCCCTACGCCGATAGCCCCAAAAGTTGTAAGCTAAGGCTCCTATGCTCGGTCGTAGATTCGACCATGCTTTACGTAGCTCCGGTATGGGCAATTGCCATGGAGAATTCAACGGAAAATGGCACTGAGAGTGCATACCGAACGGTGCATACCGAACGATCTGAATGGAGGCCACACTTTTAATCGCAGAAATAGTACCAATAGCGTTAGTGGTGCGAGAGACAGGCAATCGAAAATTCGAACCGTCTTGCTACGGGACTTGCAGGTGAAAGTGCGGAAATGTGTTTGTCACCGATTGGTGTTTTTCGTTGCATCGTAAATGTCGTGGCAAGAAAATTCCGATTTTGACGGACTCGAAATTTGAGGAATTTTGAGAAAAATTCCCCCTCACTGAAGCGCAACCGGCGAGGAAGCCAAATTTACTACCCTTGCAGAAAAGAGTTGGAATTTGCGATATGTGGCGGTAAAAGTTGCTAAAGTTGAAAAACGGGTGAAATATGACGCGCGAAATATGTTCGATGATTAGCAGGGCTCCGGGCGGCGCCCCGTAGAAGCGAAACTTGGTTTCGGAATGTTGGCAATTGACGGCGGAAGGACATTTCTGTAAAAAATTCTGTAAAATTCGCAACCACCTCCAAACTCGAACTCAAAATGCGAATTTAGTTTTTTTGCAATAACTTTGCCAGTTGTGAACTTTTTGTTATTTTTTAATAGCCTATGACACGGTGCGGTCTGTTCTCGATATGCCATTGTAGGATAGGAAGTTGTGTCATTTGTACTTTTGTAGATCTTGAATGCGGATTGACATCCTACCGGTCTCCTATTATCGGCCTTGGAGGAGACCCCGTGGTATCTGCGAATCTACAAATCGTCATACCGCACGCAAGATACAGTCGACCATCGAACGTTGACGGTTCTTTCGGTTCAGCAGCTGCAAACGTCCGGTTTTACAAAAACATCTATATCTATATGGCTATATTTGCAAATTCGCGCTTACGCTTCGAAGACGCAGAGAGGAAGAACCTACAAAACTGGATCCTCAAACCTGAAGTCCTTCCGTTCCACGGTCGGCTCGCGGTTGCCACGGTATCGTTTTTTCGCGATTTTTTTTTTCGGTTTTTCGTTATTATCTCCAAATTTTCAGCGAAGGTTCGAAAATTCGAGATGACAGTTTTATGCGGAGAAAATCGGCGCTCGCGATGTTACTACTTTTGTCGCGATCGGTCCAAATAGAGCCGCGCAACGGCCCAAAAACTGAAATTTTGTTTTCGAGCCGCACCCCCGTAGCCTCCGGACGCATCACTATATTTCAAACATTTGTCAATTCTCTGGGGTTTTCTAAACATTTCACTGCTTTTTCCCGGAAAATTTCTTCTGTAAATCACTCATAACGTCCGTTTTCATTCTCCAAACCCTATTCGACGAAATTTTGCAGAAATGGACAAAATGTTATGTTTTTAACAACTGTGCACTATTTACGGGGTTTGGGTTTTTAAAACGTTAAATCCTGATTCTAAAAAGAAGTACAAAGTTTTTTTTTACATGATACAGCAACAAAAAATGGATAAACGAACCCACTTAGGAAAATTCAGAAGATCCTGTAGCAATGACATCAGCTATATCCAGAAGAAATGGTCCTCCAGGAAAATTGTCAAGGGATACAAAAATTGTTACAGGTGGCATAAAACTGAAACCCCAGAGACAGTGTCGTGCTTGTGTTGCGCATAAGAAAAAAGTTGTGCCAATTTTGCCCAGTTCCTCTTTATACCCACACTTTATACCACACTTTAGTAAAATATTAGTGAGTGGTTTTATTACGTAAGTTTAAAAACGAAAAGACATTTTATTAGTTTATAAATATGTTGCTCTTCCGTCAACAGACAACAACTTGAGGTACACCTGCGCATCCACCATCACGCATCCATCCGACATCCGACTCATTTACCATGAGGATCAGCGATCCTGACTCTACCTCCTAATAATTTGCCTTGAAAATTTTGAAAATGTAGCCAGTTTTAGCTTCACAAAAATTTGTATTGTAACTTACGAAGGACCTAAATCATCCCCTATTTTACCCCCTTGAGGGATGATATTGCAAAAAACGCTGAAATACGTATTTTTTATTTCTTACCAAAAGCCTAAATATAAATTTTTATATCCCTAACTTGAGAAATGATAGGTTCCCCATACAAACTTTCATCCCCTATTTCATCCCTTTCAGGGCTTTTTTATAGAAAAAAGGTATCCTATGTCCTTTCTCAGGATGCAATCGTTCATATACCCAACTTTTGATAAAACAAGGCCGCGAAAATTACAGCCGCTATGCAACAAAGGTGCATATCTTAGGATATCCGCTCAAAATGTGTTAAGATCAAGGATCTATGAATAGTATTCATACGTCAATGGTTAAGATACAAAGTCTATTCAGATATCTATTTATTGTCAAATATTTGGTCACAATTATAGACACGAATCGTAAATACTAATAGTATCTATAATTAAATGTTTCGAAACTATGTATAGAAACTATTATAACTAATATGTTGACTTAGTAAAAGATTAAAAAAAAACTTGTTTTTAATTTAATCTAATTGATAAAATATGAAAATTAGTAAACAAATGACGTTTAGTTTAATATTGACTGCATTGATGACTCAAAACTTGAACCTTTTTCTTTAAAAGTTATATTTTTATAATACAAGTATGTATAGATGTCGTTAACAATGTTCAGTATAACTGGGTAATCATAGAGTAATTAAATTAAATATTTTTAATATCAATTGAAAACGTCTGATGAAAATAAAATAAAATTTCTGTGTTTAAATATAAAAAACTTCTTATGAAAACATAAATAAAATAGATTTTAAAGTTGGTAATACTGCTGTGGATCCCCGATATTCATAAATTAGCGGCGCTGCGGTATATAATTGCATCACGGTTAAACTTATTTCCATTCGCTTACAAGTTTCAATACCTAGTGCAGTTTTCAAAATGGGTGGATTACATTCACAAGAAGATAACGTTCCAGTGTCAACAGACTATAATAATTACAACAAATTTGACTACAATTATCCCACATATCAAGCAACCAATCATCAAATAACGGAAAATATTCCGACAAAACAATATGATGGCGAGAGCGGAAGTGTTAATTCTATTAATAGAAATAGTGCTAACGTAATAAATCAAACAAGTCAAGAGCGGGATTGTTATAGAACAAATCGAGGTAATATCAGTGTCGAACCAGGAACTTCATCAATTACACCCTCAAGTGGTACACATGGACAATGTACATACGAATGTAGAGAGAGATACTTGAGACACCTTAAATTCTTGGAAGAAATGACGGAGACATATGGATATGCTGATAGTTTCAGATGCAACAATAATTTCTATTGTTTGGTGCACGATCCAATATTTAAATTCAATAACAATCTTCAAGTTTCTACTAATTCTATTGGTAGTTTGAAAGGTAATATTTCAAATAAAAAGCGCGAAGAGGTTGTAAATACGGTGGCCACATATAAGGGAATTACGCAAGAAAACCACAATATAGAATCAGCAAAAATTCTTGAGGTCGAAACAGTAATAAAACCTATATTCCCATTATCAAATAAAAAAAATGAAGACGAAAATAAGTTGGCTAGATATAAGGCAACTACACAGGAAAATTATAAACAAGGATCTGGAAACATTATTGAGGACGAAACAGTAATAAAACCTCTATTCCCAGTATCAAATAAAAAAAACGAAGAAGTAAATAAGTTTGCCAGATATAAGACAACTACACAAGAAAATCACAATCTAGGATCTGGAAAAAATCTTGAGGATGGAACGATAGTACAACGTATAGTTCCACTACCAATTATCGAAAAAGTGTTTTGGGAAAAAGAAACTATAAATTGGTCGGATAAATCAGCATTTCATATTTGCACCTACAAACTATTAACTGTGCATGACAAAGAATATATGCAGATAGTAAGAAAAATAAATATGAAAGCACCAAGTTTACGTTATAGACACATTCAAATTAAAAGTGTAATAGTTGAACAAGTTCAAAACCCATATTTATTGTACCTCTATGCGTTAAAGCGAAAAGAATTAAAAAAATTATCCACAGTAACTGAAAGAAAGTTTTTCCATGGATGTTCGAAGCAAAATGTTAATGTCATTTGCAGAGAGAATTTAGATTTTCGTTGCTGCGAAAGAGGGAAATTCGGAATGGGAATTTCTTTTTCGAGATATTTTTCCTATGCCTTTCACTATGCTGATAAGAAGAGTAATGAAAAGATTATCCTGCTTTGTAGAGTTTTAGTGGCAAATGCTCACGTTGGCGACAATAGCACTAAGATTCCAATGGATGGGTATGATACTACAATGAAACCAAATAAGGAGGTCTACGTCAAATACGACGACGATGTTTTCTATCCAGAATATAAAATAACCGTAGAAGTTTAATAATCATTTTTAATATCCCGGTAATTTTAATAATAATTATATTAATTGTTTTATTTATGTAGATTGAAATGTTATTTTAATATAATATAGTGATTCTTATGTTATTCTAATATATAATTATTGTTATGTTATTTTAATATATTGTTAAAAAATAATGCGTACGCTTATTATTTTTTTTTAATATTTTTATTATCAAGTACCCACTCCTATTAATGAATTAAAATTTCTAAAATTAAGAAATAATAATCAATAGAATCTTTTTAAAAACAGCAGAATATCGAATATTTTTCAAAATTATTATTACAAATATTTTGCAATATAAAACTTGCATCAAAATATGAATACGAAAAAAGCCAATAAAATATTGTATTTTACGGCTTATACAAAACAAGGCCTGGGAAATTACAGCCGCTACGCAACATAGTTGCATATCTTAAAATCAAAATGTGTTAAGATACAAAGTCTATTCATATATCTATTTATTGTCTATTAATTAGTCACAATTATAGACACGAATCGTAAATACTATTAGTATCTATAACTAAATATTTCGCAACTATAAATATGTTATTACTTACAAGGGGACCCCCCGGACGCGTCATCACTGATTTGGCCCAAATTTACAGTATATGTAGGGTTTGACTATAAATGAAAGTGACACAAGCAGGAGGGGCAGATGACCAAGCGTTAAAAAAATAACTCACTTTTTACGCGGACCGGTAAATTACCGACAAGTCGTAAGCCCGCTACGTTAGCATACATTTCAATGGCCGGTTAGCGCATCGGTAAGAGCTCGGCTTTATAGTACGAGGATCGCTGGTTCGATTCCCCGTGGGGACGCTTTTTTTTCTTACAATTTTTATAAATAATTATTATTTATTATTGTTTAACTTTTAAATTGTAATTATTAATTTGTCAATTTAATTATTTTATTAGTATTAATATTTATTATTTGTTTCTTTATAACTTCAACGGTTAATTCATAAAATTGCTTTCTTTTATTATTACTATTATTTTTATTATTCTTTATTTTATTTTTTCGATACTTGTGCCACAAATGAACCGTAGTTACCATTCATAATGTAGTATTCTTACTTATAATTTTACAAAGGTATTTCCAGAGGTATTGTAATTAAAGCGCACATGAGGAATTGGTAAATAAAATTAGATATTTTTATTATTGTACAGGTGAATCACATGTGCTGGGGTGATAACTATCTTAAAAACAAGGGAAACAGTAATTGTGTCGGCACCTTGCACACGTTACAAAAGCCGTATTTCTACAGCTACATGGTTTTTTTTTTAAATTATCCATAGAAAAACAAGCTTGATTAACATTCATAAAAGTTTCTCTGTCGTCGCAGAGTTTGGCAGCAAACCATGCGTAATGCAATATGTCGCGGAATATTGGCGAGGATAGCTGGTGATGCAGGATGGAATGTATTTTGTATGAATGTATAAAATAATTAAATTGACAAATTAATAATTACAATTAAAAAGTTAAACAATAATAAATAATAATAATAATTAAAGAAAGTCATTTTAAAAATTGTAAGAAAAAAAAAGCGTCCCCACGGGGAATCGAACCAGCGATCCTCGTACTATAAAGCCGAGCTCTTACCGATGCGCTAACCGGCCATTGAAATTTCGGCTAATATAGCGGGCTTATGAGTTGTCGGTAACTTACCGGTCCGCGTAAAAAGTGAGTTATTTTTTTAACGGTTGGCATCTGGCCCTCCCGCTTGCGTCACTTTCATTTATAGTCAAGCCCTACATATACTGTAAATTTGGGCCAAATCGGTGATGACGCGTCCGGGGGGTCCCCTTGTTAGTTCAAAAGATAAAAAAGAACCTATTTTTAAATTAATCTAAAAATATGAAATTTAGTAAACAAATGACGTTTAGTTTAATTTTGACTGCATTTTACAAATTGGACAATTGAATTAGTAAACTAAGAAATGAAATACTTTTTCTACAAAAGAATCTTTTCTACAAAAGTTATACATTTATAATATATGTATGTATAGATCTATAAATAGATCTGGACCTAGTAATACAAGATAGGCCTAAAGTCACGACTGCGTGTAAAAATTTAATAAATTTTTTGTTTATTATTTTTTTTTGCAGATTTTATTCATCGAACCGTGTTACACCACCATGCAAAATTTAACGACCGAGCAACGAACCAAAGTGGTAGAATTTTACTTTTCCAATGGGCATTCAATTTTACTGACGCAACGAGCATATCGAAATTTTTTCAACACCAGAAATGCACCTAACCAAACCGCAAATTAATCGTTTAATTGCACGGTTCCGACAAGGTGCAGTGTCAGACTTGCCACGTTTAGGATGACCGAGAATAGTACAGAACCAAGTGAACATCGATCGTTTACGGGACAGTGTTGAAGAATATCCACAACGCCCTGCGTACGCCCTGTGGCAGCCAACAAGTGGTTCCAGCAGGATGGAGCAACAGCGCCACAGTTGCGAATAGGATTAATATAAAATATGCTAAACTGCTGTTAAAATTTTGCCAAAATTATGCTAATTGCTTTATAATTTATGCTGAAAATTATGCTAACATTCTTCAATTTAAAATTAAAAGTAATTTAATGTTAAATGTTTATTAGTCAACAAAATTTAGATTTATTTTATGTTTTAATCGACTATGTTATCAAATAAAATGTTAATATCTTGGTTTTCATCGGCAGTTGATGTACATGTAGTCGAGGAAGCCTCACTATAAATCTCCTTAGTACCAGTCCTGTGAAGTCAGCAACCGAATTTGCAAAAGTATAATATTACATCGGAGTTCCCGGCAGATATGAAATAGTTCTAGAGTACTTTGTGCAAAATTTCAATAGTTCTGCAGAATTTCGCGAAAAAAATGGAAAATACCAAAATTGAGCTAGCAACCACTTTTGAGAAAAACTGTGCGGTTTTTATATATTCCTGTACCTCGACCATAGTTCTGGAGTACTTGATCAATTTTGCAAAAAGTTCTGCAAAAATTGCAAAAAAACTGCATTTTGCAAAAAAAATTTAATTTTGAAACTTGCAAAAACAGTTCTATTCGCGGATCTGAATAGCACCCTAAGAGTTCTATCAAAGATACCTTTGTCATTTTTTGATAAAAACCTTAGTTCAAAAGATATTTGCAATAATAAGGGACCCGTTATTTTGAATGATAATTTAAAAAAAATCGCGGAACAGTTCTGTTTGCAGTTCCCGATAGAACTCTTAGAGTTCTATCGAAAATCCTTATAATTTTTTTCTGTATAGTTAAAAATTAGGAAGATTTGCGAAAAATTAGACTTCACCAATGCGACGAAGTGAAGATGAAAAAAAATCGCGCGACAGTTCTGTTTGTAGTTTCCAGTAGAACTCTTAGAGTTCTATCGAAAATCCTTATAACTTTTTTCTGTAAAATTAAAAATAGAAAATTTTGCGAAAAATTGGACTTTACCGACGCGACGAAGTGAAGAGAAAAAAGTCGCGCAACAGTTATGTTGGCAGTTCCTGGTAGAACTCTTAGAGATCTATCGAAAATCCTTATAACATTTTTCTTCAAAGTTAAAAATTCGAAGAAAAATGTTATAAGGATTTTCGATAGAACTCTAAGAGTTCTACTAGTAACTGCAAACAGAACTATTGCCCGATTTTTTTCTCCTCACTTCGTCGCGTTGGTAAAGTCCAATTTTTCCCAAAATTTTCTATTTTTAATTTTACAGAAAAATGTTATAAGGATTTTCGATAGAACTATAAGAGTTCTACCAGGAACTGCAAACAGAACTATTGCGCGATTATTTTCTCTTTGCTTCGTCGCATCGGTCAAGTCTAATTTTTCGTATATCTTTCGAATTTTTAACTTTGAAGAAAAATGTTATAAGGATTTTCGATAGAACTCTAAGAGTTCTACCAGGAACTACAAACGGAACTGTCGCGCGATTTTTTTTAATTTTAATTCAAAATAATGGGTCCCTTATTATTGCAAATATCTTTTGAACTAAGGTTTTTATTAAGAAATGACAAAGGGATCTTTGATAGAACTCGATCTTTGATAGAATAGGGTGCTATTCAGATCAGCGAACAGAACTGTTTGTGCAAGTTTCAAAATTCATTTTTTTTTTCAAAATGTCAATTTTTGCAGAACTTTTTGCAATATTGATCAAGTACTCCAGAACTATGGTCGAGGTACAGGAATATGTAAAAAAACGCACAGTTTTTCTCAAAAGTGGTTGCTAGCTTAATTTTGGTATTTACCATTTTTTTCTCGAAATTCTGCAGAACTATTGAAATTTTGCACAAAGTACTCTAGAACTATTTCATATCTGCCGGGAACTCCGATGTAATATTATATTTTTGCAAATTCGGTTGCTAACTTCACAGGACTCTTAGTACCTATAGAGCACAGTACGTTACCCGGAACCGTGTAAGAATAACAGCATTTTATTTAGTGCGAATCTGATCTGTATAATCTGTATAAAATTTAATCATTTTTTAATTTTTTAATGATCTGTATAAAATTTAAAGTTTTTACCGACAAACGGTTGCATTTGGACTACATTCATTTGGCTGAAAACGCGTTCAATTTCCGCGTTGGAATGTGGTAGTGATAATAATGATATTGCTAGCTGAGATAAATCTTGAAAGGGGTTATTACCAGCTGCATCCTTATAATCAATTACTTCATTGTAGAATTCTATAGCGGAAGATTTGTGTTTGCATTTATTGTGCACTATGTTTCTCCATTGTGATATGAGCCTATCTATTGTAGATGTATCGGCTCGGAATTCTTGAGCAATATCAATTAAAGAAGGTTTGACTACTTTTAAAGTTTCTTCTATCGAAAATAAAGATACTTTCTCATGTAAATAGATACTTTCTCAGCTCTATTAGAAGTTTCAGTGTGAAATTCAGGCAACGTTGACGTAAATTAGTTCAACAAAAAAAATGCATCTTCACTACAGCAGTTTTTGACAATTTAATGGTTTTTTTCCCAATTTACTTGAAATTTTGAGGGTGTACGGATCAAACGGACATCGGATTCAGCGCATCGAAATCCATAACTAGATAGGTCTTGTCAAATGTAGTGACCACTTTTATTTTTTTGTGTGGCGGTGTTATTTATGCACGTAAAACTGTACTGTGTAAACTGTATCAAACATAAGTGGGTACATAACCGGGAGCCGGGATATCACAGAGCCAGGATACACAGAGCCGGGATACACAGATCCGGGATACACACAGCCCGGATACACAGAGCCGGGATACAAGGAGCCTGGATAAATTACCAAACAATAACCCTAGACGTACCCGAAAAAACATATAATTATGTTATAATAATTAAAGGTAAAGAAAACAGCCACAACTGTTATTGAAGTTGATAAATTTATTACGTACTCTTATCGGTAGCAAAACGGATCGTTTGTTTCATGGTTAAACTTTTATCCAATCATTATTTTATATGCTAAAAAATATGCTATATGCTAAACAACAAATAAATATGCTAAACAACACAAAAATATGCCAAATCTAGCATAAAATATGCTAAATTGGCAACACTGAACAGCACACACGGCCCGTGCCACAATTACTCTTTTGAATGAAATTTTTGATGGCCGAATTATGTCAAGAAAATCAGAATTCAAATAGCCAGCACGTTCACCAAATTCAACTGACCCTGATTATTTTCTATGGGGTTACCTCAAAGAACGAGTATATGTTAACAAGCCCCAAACTATAGAGCAGCTAAAGCACAACATTGAAGCTGAGATCAGAACAATGGAGCCTGAAACGTTGGGTGCAGTTATTCAAAACGCCCGTTTAAGAGTCCAATTGTGCATCGATGAAAATAGTGGTCTTCTCTCTGATATTATTTTTCATAATTAAAATGTATATCATACAAAGTTAATATTATATTTTAGAAAAAAAAAACAATAAAAAATATTAATAAATAAAAAAGTTATTACATTTTTACACGCAGTCGTGACTTTAGGCCCATCCTGTATAATAATATGTACCCCTTGAACATCTTTGGTAAACAGATGGCACAGAGCTTAGCACCTGGGAAGAGTGGGGTGGACAGGCTCCTTAGCCGTAGTGAAGGCAACCTGTCTAGGGGTGACAACCCCGAATAATAAGCCTCCCAAGCTAATAACTTGGGTAGTAGCTTGGACAGTGGCTCGCCACTGTCCCACGAAGAATATCCTTCAACTAAGCATGGAGGTCCGGCGCGAGTTGGTATAGTGGCGACATACGTGGCCTCATGTTAGAGCGCTAACTAACAAGTATAGAGGTCCCGAGTTCTATTCCCAGTGCCGGCCGCATTTGTACCAGAAGACAAATGTGAAAAATATTAATTAGCGCAATTTACAATAACAACTAGGTTTCTGGGGCTATAAGTGAATGTGAATGCAAAATACAATAGGCCACAAGTAGGCCGCAGTGTTTGAAGGGTCGGCAAACCCGGCATCCACATCGGACCAAAAGCATGGAGGAAAATTTCGCTAAATGCACTACCCCAGGTGGCAAACAATCCACCGTCATCTATGGTGACGATAGCGGACCTTCGGATTCTGGGGAGTGCGCACCAACATGCTTTAAAGATGAGTCGGATCATCCTGAAATCACCGGACGTAACCTCAGACCAAGACGGCAAAGCTTCTTCGAAAGATTTAATGCCAACTCACTGCTAAAAGTGGGTAAACTGAAACATCTGACTGATTAACTAACACGACACAACATAATACTGACAGCAGTACAGGAAACCAGATTTACGGACGAACATGCCTTCGAGTCCCAAGGCTACAGAGTCCTCAAAGGAAAAATGGGTCAGCGGGTAATGTAGAACGTACCCCACTTAGGTACAGGATTTATAATCAGTCACAGGATACTGGATTCAGTCACCGACTTTACCTACCCGAGCAGTCGTGTATCCATCCTCTCTCTCAAATGTGCAAACAAGGGATACAGTATAGTCAATGTACATGCCCCAATCAACCAGAACAACAGACGCAATCCAGAGCGAACTGATACATCCTGGGAAGAGTTAGAAGATGTTATCTCTTAAACTTCCAGAGAGGCACACCGTCATACTGCTTGATGACTTCAATGCTCAATTGGAAAGAGAGAAAAAATACAAAGACATAGTGGGCAATTATCGGGCGCATAAGCGAACCAACCACAACGGAGAACGTTTGGTGGATCCGTGAAGGGTTGCTCATGACGTCTACAGCCTTCAAACACTTGCCAAGGAAGCAGAAGACTTGGATTTCACCTAATACTAGGGTGAATACCTGGGTGAATTCCAGATAGATCATGTGGCCATTTCACTAAAATCTCAAAAGGAAATACAAAACGTGAAGGTACTAAGAAGCGCCAATCTGGACTCAGACCACTACCTCTCAAATATCAAAATAAAACTCCAGCCTAGAAACACTAGACTACACAGAACCTCCAAAATGGTAGGATTTGACATAGACCGACTTGAGAACAGTAAAAAAGTAAGCCAGATACTGAACAATACAGAACTAAACAGCTGGGACCAACTGAAGGAGACTCTTGTCAAGGCAGGCAATGAACTCGCCACTCTTCCTGAAAGAAGGAAGCTTCGGTGGTGGACTGAAAACTGTGGCAATGCAATAACCCCAGAGAGCCTGGGTGAAGAGGAATTCTAAAAAGACCAAGGAAAATTGGCTTACATTTCTGGAACAAAGAAAGGTTACAGCCAAGATAATTCGAGGAACCAAACAGACCTTCAACGAAAACCAACTAATCCAAATCGAAGAGAGCTTTGCTGAGAGTAACTCCAGAGATTTCTTTGGAACCTTCATACACACTCTCAGAAAATACGCTCCGCCAAGCCTCACTTCAGAGACTCACAAGGCAAACTGACTTTTAACGACAAGCACAACTTCCACCTTTTAGCTCAGTACTTAAAAAATCTACTTAACTGTCTCCAAACCCGGACTCGCTGCCCCCTTGATTGGAAGAAGTTGGCCAGATCATTCAACTACTTAAGAATAATAGGGCAGCTGGAGAAGACTCTATCGTTGCTGAACTGTGGAAATGTGCTGGAAGCAATGCCGTGCGCAAGCTAACCGAGATCATCCAGGATATCTGGGAAACCGAGAAATTACCGCCCGATTGGAAATCTGCTCTGATCAATCCGCTTCACAAAAGGGAGATTTTACTGATCTAAACGACTACCGTGGAATTTCTCTCGACCCGATAACATACAAGATTCTCTCCAAGGCGTTACAAACAAGGGCAGAAAATCAGCTGGATAGTCAACTGGGAGAATACCAGGGAGGCTTCATGAAGACCCGATCCTGTGTTCAACAGATCCTCAATCTTAGAACTGTACTTGCGTACTTCAAGATGAGAACCGGCAAGGTGGTCGTCACCTTTGTTGATTTTAGGAAGGCCTAACCTAACCTAACAAAGTACTAAAGGAATTAGGGCTAGATAATAAAACCCGCAGACTCATCCTAGAAACCTTGAGCAACACCCATTCCAAGGTTAAATTTAGAGGCGAGATCTCAGAAAGCTTCAAAATAAAAACTGGAGTGAGACAAGGAGATTGACTTTCCCCACTTCTCTTCAACTGTGTCCTTGAAAAGGTTATGAGAGAATGGCGCAGGGAACTGATCAACTTGGGTGTTCAGAGTGGTATCTATAAAAAATTTGACATAAAAGACTATTAAACTTATGCAACTATGTTGCCTGTGGTAAAAAGTGAAATAGTCCACTGATGAAAAAACAAGTTCGAAAAAGTACGCAACGTTTAAAAAAGGCTGCAAATCGGACTAAAGGCCGCAAAACGGCAACACAGCATATTATTAATTTTCCTATCATTATCTGAGATTTCTAGATTAGTCGTAGAGTACGAGCCATGAGGAGTAATATGACAAGACATCTGGTGGACACAAGCGGAAATAGGTAGTACCTTCTATCGCTAACAGACGGCGCTAATAGCACGTACAGAATAATCTCGTTGGTTCGAGAAAGTTCTGGTGTCTTCCACTCACTTCTAGATGGCAGTAATTGGAATATATAAGAAGGCTAGTGGCGCAACCACAAGTCAGTTCCTATGACACTGTTGTGAAATAAAATAGTGCGTACCTCCCTAAAACGTGTTTGTGCGTGTTTAAGTTTAAGACAACTTTGTAACAGTATTTTGATTTGAATTGTTGCTTTTGTGTGTGATTTAGTAGTATGGAAAAGAAGCGAAAAATTGATAGTGAATGCAGAAAATTCAAAGATCAGTGGAACATTCAGTATTTCGTAATTGAGTCCAGTAACAAGGCGCTATGTTTGATTTGCAATGAAAGCATAGCCGTTCTCAAGGAATATAACATTAAACGTCATTATGAAACAAAACATTTTCAAAATTACTCAAAATATACAGGAAGTTTGCGGACAGAAAAATTCGAAGCTATGAAGCGCGGATTGAAATCGCAGCAATCTTCATTTACAAAACTCAAAACTGAACAAGAGGCTGCAACTCGTGCCAGCTTTCGTGTGGCTCTTGAAATTGCAAAACGTGGAAAACCATTCACCGATGGAGAAATGATCAAAGAATGCATAATTGCAGTAGCCGAAGAAATGTGCCCTGAAAAGGTAAATTTATTAAAAACTGTCAGTATGTCAGCAAACACTGTGGCTCGAAGGGTAGAAAACATCGCTGAAAATATATCCTCTCAACTGTTCGACAAAAATGGACATGTTGAGTGGTTTTCTTTGGCCTTGGATGAGTCAACGGATGTGTCAGATACTGCTCAGGTGTTGATTTATATTCGAGGAGTAGATAAAAGTTATGAAGTGCATGAAGAACTTCTTGATATGTATAGTATTCATGGCACAACTACTGGTACAGATATTTTTAAAGGAGTTGAAATGGCCATTAATCAAAAGAACCTTCGATGGAAAAACTTGAAATGTATTACAACTGATGGAGGCAAAAACATGAGTGGGAAAGATAAAGGAGTGGTCGCTCTTGTGTCAAAGGCTGTAGAAAATGACGGTGGTTCAAAACCATTAGTCTTACATTGCATCATTCATCAACAGTCTTTGTGCGGAAAATGTTTGGATATGTCTGAAGTTCTGAAACCAGTCATATCAACTGTTAATTTTATCAGATCTTTTGGGCTGAATCACCGACAATTCCGACAATTTATTGAAGAGATTGGAGAAAATGACTTACCTTATCATACTGCCGTCCGTACGTTGGCTTAGTTGTGGGAAAGTCCTTCAGCGCTTTTTTGAACTTCGTGCAGTGATCGAAATTTTTTTGAATGAAAAGCAACGCCCTCTTACTGAATTACAAAACAACGCATGGCTGTGGAAGTTAGCATTCTATGTTGATTTGACAAAATATGTGAACGAACTGAATTTGAGATAGCAAGGAGAAAACCAGCATCTTCCTGATTTATACACTAATATCAAATCATTCCGGAAGAAATTGATTTCAATCACAACTACGAAGTAAATGTTTTTCACATTTTAAAACATGTGAAATATTCAACCACACCACTGAGACTGAGTTTCCTATCGATTTTGCAATCGAAACTTTGAGTGCTTTGAAAATAAATTTTGATACTCGTTTCTCGGACTTTGATGCCATTGCGAATCAAATTAAGATTTTTCAGAATCCTTTTGATACTGACATTGAAACCCTAGCCCCGGAACTTCAAATGGAAATGATTCATCTACAGTGCAGTGATATAATTAAGAACAAATATCAAAACTCATCTTTGTTGGAATTTTAGTCTCCACTGGCACAATTTGATAATTTGCATAAATTTGCTCGTGGGCTGTTTTCTGTTTTTGGTACTACTTATTTGTGTGAGAAGACCTTCTCCAAAATGAAGTACACAAAAAATGTTTACAGATATAAATTAACTGATGAGCATCTTAAATCTCTTTTAATATTTGGTACAAGTAAAATTAGTCCACAACTACAAACTATTGTCAGTGGAAAATCTCAATTACATAAATCTCATTAGTATTTCATATGTCATTATGCTTGTTATAAGTTATGTTTTTATTTAAAATGTATAAAATGTTAGTTGGATTCATTTCAATAATTTGTTAGTTATTATATACTGAAGTTAAATTTTCTGCATATTATACATGTCTTTACTCATCACAATTCTGTGTTTCTTTATCCAACTTATCACAAAAACAAAAACAATAAGCCTACAACAATGTTATGAATAGTTAGCCCATGACCATATCAATGTAGATGTCATATTAATAATTATTCAACATAAAATTAGAATACTTCAGTAAACTAAATTTAATTTGCTATAAAAAATATGTTCTCTAAAAGGAGTTTTCAAGTATGCTAGCACTCCGCGGGCCGGACAAAATCTGTCCGCGGGCCGGATGTGGCCCTCGGGCCGTAGTTTGGAGACACCTGCTGTAGACCATGAAATTCTGCTTAAATTATACAATTACGGGATTAGAGGCAATGCTCATAAATTGATATCAAGCTATTTAACAGGAAGGTTACAGAAAGTCAGAGTTAATGATGTTACTAGCAATTTCGATGAGGTGAATGTGGGTGTTCCACAGGGAACTGTACTGGGACCACTTCTGTTCATACTCTACGTAAATGTTTTACTTGTAAACTCACCTGAAGGTGAGATAGTGTCTCTTGCAGATGATACTGCTCTAATAACGACAGGAAAAACATGGTCAAATGTGGAAGAAAAAATGAATAGCCAATTAAATGAGATAGCTGACTGGCTAGCATTAAACAAATTGTCGCTAAATATTGATAAAACTGTATTTTTAACGTTTGGTAATTATTGTGATAATGTACCTGACACAATGCAAATAGCAATCAAAAATAAAGATGTAAAAAGGGTTGAATAAAGTAAATATCTAGGATTAATTTTGGATTATAGATTAAAATGGAATATTCATATTGAGCAAATATTGAAAAAAACAAAATATCTAGTTTTATCTTTAGAAAATTATCGAAAATCACGCAGCAAAAGACTCTAATGATAATTTATTATCCACTATTCCATAGTATATTAAGTTATGGTATCATAGCTTGGGGAGGTGCCTACCCAACACAAATAATCTTACTGCAAAGACTGCAATATAAATTATTAAAAATAATTAGTAAAAATAGATTTATAAATGAAAAAGTTCCATGTAACATTGAGCAACAATTTGCTCTAGAATAAATATTATACCATTATGAAACCCTTTCTAAAATATTTTTAGAGTCAACCAGTGTTACTAGATATAAGAATATTCAATTACCAAAAAGAACAAAAACAGTTAGCAGTAAAAGCAGTTATATCAAAGCAATTCTTATATTTAATAGCCTACCTAATGAATATAAAACTATTGTAAACAAAACGAAAAGAAAAAAAGAATTGAAAAAAGGATAATTGAAAATATTAATGTTGTATGAAATATAACTTGAATAAACAATAAAAAAAAAGGATAATAATAATAACAAGAAATAATGTTAGTGAAGAATGATCAACAGAATAAAATATAAAAAGTAAAGGAGAGCACTCAAAAATATTTTTACTAAATATTAATTCTCTACTTTAATATCAAACTCTATTTTTAGTTAAGTATAGTTTATAATTATTTTTATAGTATTAAGCAACCAGTCTCACAAACAGGTAACTGTGTTTACCTCTGTGGGAGTATACTGGAAATTGTATATTTTCTATGTATATTTATTTTCAAAACTGGTTCAATAAATACAAATACAAATTGAAAACGTCTGATGAATTAGTTAAAAAAAACATTGAAATTTCTGTACTTTTTATGATATAAAAAACTTCTTATGAAAACATAAATAAAATAGATTTTAAAGTTGGCAATACTGCTGGGGATCCCCGATATTGATAAATTAGCGGCGCTGCGGTATATAATTGCATCAAGGTTAAACTTATTTCCATCCGCTTTCAAGTTTCACTACGTAGTGCAGTTTTGAAAATGGGTGGATTACTTTCACAAGAACATAACGTTCCAGTGTCAACAGACTATAATAATTATAACAAATTTAACTGCAATTATCCCACATATCAAACAACGAATCATCAAAGAACGGTAAATATTCCGACTAAACAATATGACGGAGAGAGCGCAAGTGTAAATTCTATTAATAGAAACAGTGCTAACGTAATAAATCAAACAAACCAAGAGCGGGATTGTTATAGAACAAAGCGAGGTAATAACAGTGTTGAACAAAGAACTTTATCAATTACACCCTTAAGTAGTACACATGGACAATGTACATACGAATGTAGAGAGAGATACTTGAGACACCTTAAATTGTGGGGAAAAATGACGGGGACATATTTATATGCTGATAGTTTCATATTCAACGATAATTTCTATTGTTTGGTGCACGACCCAATAAACATTTCTACAAATTCTATTGGTAGTTTGCAAGGTAATATTTCAAATAAAAAGCGCGAAGAGGTTGTAAATAAGGTGGACACATATAAGGGGACTACGCAAGAAAATCACAATATAGGATCTGCAAAAAATCTTGAGGGCGAAACAGTAATAAAACCTACATTCCCATTATCAAATAAAAAAAACGGAGACGTAAATACGTTGGTCAGATATAAGGCAACTACACAAGAAAATCACAATCTAGGATCGGGAAAATATCTTGAGGACGAAACAGTAATAAAACCTTTATTTCCAGTATCAAATAAAAAAAACGAAGAAGTAAATAAGTTGGACAGATATAAGGCAACTACACAAGAAAATCACAATCTTGGATCTGGAAACATTCTTGAGGCCGAAACGGTAATAAAACCTGTATTCCCACTATCAAATAAAAAAAGTGAAGACATAAATAAGTTGGCCAGATATAAGGAAACTACACAAGAAAATCACAATCTTGGATCTGGAAAAATTCTTGAGGATGGAACGGTAATACAACGTATAGTCCCACTACCAATTATCGAAAAAGTGTTTTGGGAAAAAGAAACTATAAATTGGTCGGATAAATCAGCATTTCATATTTGCACCTACAAACTATTAACTGTGCATGACAAAGAATATATGCAGATATTAAGAAAAATAAAAAAAGATTTAAAGAAAGCACCGAGTTTACGTTATAGACGCATTAAAATTAAAAGTGTAAAAGTTGAGCAAGTTCAGAACCCATATTTATTGTACCTCTATGCGTTAAAGCGAAAAGAATTAGAAAAAGTATCCACCGTATCGGAAAGAAGTTTTTACCATGGAAGTTCCGAGCAAAATGTTGATGTCATTTGCAGAGAGAATTTAGATTTTCGTTGCTGTGAAAGAGGGAAATTCGGAATGGGAATTTCTTTTTCGAAATATTTTTCCTATGCCTTTCACTATGCTGATAAAAAGAGTAAAGAAAAGATTGTCCTGGTTTGTAGAGTTTTAGTGGCGAAGGCTCACGTTGGCGATAATAGTACTAAGATTCCAATGGATGGATATGATACTACAAGGAAACCAAATAATGAGGTCTACGTCAAATACGACGACGATGTTTTCTATCCAGAATATAAAATAACCGTACAAGTTTAATATTTTTTTTTGATATCCCGGTAATTTTAATAATAATTATATTAATTATTTTATTTATATAGATTGAAATGTTATTTTAATAAAATATAGTGATTCTTATAATATTCTAATATATAATTATTGTTATGTTATTTTAATATATTTTTAAAAAAATAATGCGTATACTTATTTTTTTATTATTTTCTTTGTCAAGTACCTACTCCTATTACTGAATTATAATTTCTAAAATTAAGAAATAATAAACAAATATTTTTCTTCTTTATTGGCTTTAATATTGTAATATACTGCTTTGATAACTCGTAAACAGAAAAAATCTGTCAATCTATGCATTTTCAAGATTTTTTTTTAAATTTGATCCAACTAAAACGGTTTTAATTTATCAATACAAAATCGCACACAGACGAGAAAAATAGTTCAATAGCAGCTTAGGCCTGCTCCAGACTCTCGCGGAGTAACTTCGGCGAGGATCCTCGCCGAAGTTGTGCGAGGCGAGGAACTACACGGAGTACACACTCTCGCCTTACTTCGCGAGGACCTCAGTGCCATGACCGACACCGAACAGTTAGTAGCTGCTGCTGCAGCTAATTGTGCTTTTAATTATAATTATGTTACTATATTTTTGAAGAAAAAAATTAATAAACCGTGCAGAAAGAAGAGATGGTGGATTTTGCCTATACATAGAAATAGAACAAGGTAAGGTACATACGCTATAACGTAACTTTTTTTATAGGATTAAAAGATTATTAAATCAAAAGATAATTATATTTTATTTACTTTTTAAGGGAATGGATGGACAGACAAAGTATTGAACTACTTATTAATGCAATGTATAACTATGTTTCGGCTACCGTTAACAGCGGAGCAATGGTTGGACCTAGAAAAGGGATTTCAACGCAAGTTCCCACCTTCCCACATGCAGTCGGCGGAATAGATGGAAAACATGTACAAGTACAATGTCCACGTAAATCAGGATCAGATTACTTCAATTACAAGCGATGTTTTAGTATTGTTCTTCTTGCTTTGGTCGACAGTGACTACCGCTTTATTTTTGCTGATATTGGGGCAAAAGGAAGAATAGGTGACGGTGGTGTTTTCAGAAATTCTTTGTTATGGAAAAAAATAATTGCAGAAGATCTGAATTTCCCTACCCCGTCCTCTGCCAGGTACTAACGGTCCAAATGTTCCATACGTTTTTCTAGGCGACGGTGCTTTCACATTAGGTACAAATTTAATGAAACCTTATCCTAGAAAACACTTGTGTGCTGCTACACAATTTTTTGAGAAATAGTTCTATTTCTAGAAATATTTACCACCGCCCCCCACCCCCCTAGTACGACAGATATTTATGATGACAATGGTATACTGGTCGAAAGTGGCTCATGGAGACAAGAGGTAATGGGACGACGAACAAGTCCACCATGTGTGAAGATAAGGCATACTTTTCGTGAATATTTTGATTCTAATGAGTAATATCTAACTTATCTTTCATAAAGTACATATAATTTTATATTTTTAATAAAAATAAAATTCATTAAAAAAATATTGCTATTTTATACTTAGTTCCTCTGTATTAATTGTGGCTCCACAGTTGTAAACAGAACCCAAAAACTGGTCCATTACTTCAAAGGCAAACCATATTGGTTTATATCATCCAAAAATCCAAAAACCATTAGCGACCGTAAATATCCGCCTAAGCGTATTTACAAAGGATTGGTGATTAAAAATGGTCTTTAAGATGCGTAGTGGCCACAAACAGCTCCAAACACGTTCAACAAATACTCACTACCCTACCGACCAGATGTTGGTAATCTACGGGTCGGTTTAAGATAATATTGATGTAATTATTATTTATCTACTTTTAGAAATACACTAAACAAGAAAATAGTTTTAAAACGAAAATAAAATAACATTGTTGGATCTTAACAATTTTAATTACTATTATAAAATTTAATAAAATCAAATAAAAATATTTTGTTTGTTGTGACAGTTGAAACGGTTGTGAACTGAGCCACCTGCAAACAGTTGACTAAATTAAAGGACGAGTAAACACCAGAGTGTAGACGTGATACTCCCCCTTCCTCGTACTCCTGCCTCGTGTCCCTTTGACTCGGGCACGAAAAACCGCTTCATGAAGCGAAGTTGGCCAAGGCGAGGCGAGGAAGCACAAGGCGAGGCGAGTAACCTGACCACACTCTCGTTCCTCGCCCAACTCCGTGCTACCTTGCGAGTCTGGAGCATGCAGAAGTTAGCCAAGGCAAGGCGAGGAAGCACAAGGCGAGGCGAGTAACCTGACCACACTCTCGTTCCTCGCCCAACTCCGTGCTACTTCGCGAGAGTCTGGAGCCAGCATAAGATATTGAAAATATGCGATATTTATATTTTTTAACTGTCCATTATATTAAATGTGTTGACTAGAGGTTATATACTATGGGGTCGTTCTTTAATCACGTGATGTTTTTTAGCAACTTTTTAAACCCCCCGTAGATACGTGGTGAGGTTTCACGTTACCCACCTCCCCCTTCCCAACATCACGTGTATTTTACAGGTATAATCTTATAGAATATAATAAGTTTGGATAAAGAATGCAAAATAAGTTTTGCAAATTCTGTTTTCGCAGGAACTAAGACAGACTTTTCAATGATCCAAAATCTGGTTTTATCAAAATTATTTCAGAAGAAAGATGGCATTGGAAATGTATGCATTCTTGAACTAAGTCAGTCTCTAAATCATTAGGATACATTTCTTCAAAGAAAAAGACTTTTACAATTTAAAATGGGTGAATTTTCATCATCAACCCTTACGTTGATGACGAAAATTCACCCATTTTGGTCAAAAATGAAAACTTTTTATTGAACCTTGTAGGCCTCCTGTTGTTTTTTTTTTAATCGGATATGTGTCTATCAATAAGGACGAGAAATGTATTAACCCTGAAAGTATCACTTGTAGTCACTCTCATTTCTTCATCGCGTGTTTCAGCATATATTTTTTTTCCTTTTCGGTTGTCTTTTTCTCATGCCTTTTGTTTACTGCTTCGACACGCTTGATTCCAACCCCTTTTCTTCAAAATGCTTACAATTCTCTCATTCAGCTACGAAAAACTTGCAAAGGGATTAGTAAAGACCTGTAACAGCGATTACATCTACGGTAAAAGCCTGAATTTGAATATTCACTTTGTTTATTCTTTCCAAAAAAAAACAACAACCATTACTGCTGTTTCCGGTTTTTCTAAATTTAAAAGTATTCCCGTCACTTTTTCGATAAAGTTTTAAGAACTTCTTGCCAAGAAACTCTCAAACATCTAGATGCGTCCTCTCTAGCGGACCAACGCGTTGCAACGTGTCAAATTTACTCTCCAAGATATCCAATCTTAGCGGTTTCCCTTTCCCAATTTCAGTCATTAACTTATGCCAGCGTTGTGTCGAATTTCTAAAAATCTTAGTCTTAGATATTCAACATGACTCGCTAAAACAGGATCGAATCGAGCTAGCAGTTCCAAAATCATACAATAATTTCCATTATTCAGATCACTGAACTTTTCATTTTTCCCTCTATAGCACACATCCGAAGAAAAATTAATACTTATAAGAAATTGCATGACTCAATCGACTTTTCTTTTCAGCGACTTTTTTGTTTGTATCGCCGCTCTATATCTGTCTCTCTCAGTGGTTCTCAAACTGGGTGCAGCGGCACCCTGGAGTGCCGCGAGCATATGCCTGGGGTGCCACAGCAATAATCAAGAAATGTAAAAAAAATGTTAAAAGAAAATTACATAAGGAGGTAAACGAATTTGAGTTTCTACTTTTATTGCTGAATTATGGATAATTGGCTAAAATCTGGGTCTTTAAAACTTAAAGGTGATGAACTCAATGAAGCTGCTGAAACGACTGATTCAGTAACAACCAGCATCGTCGTAAGAGGCGATCGTGAAAACGCAACTCACGACCAAAAGATAATCCGAGCAAAATAACGAAATATGATCCTAGCTACTTCACATTGTTTGGCGTTGTTTCTGTTGGGAACGAATAAGCACCGGAATAACAATGCGTTATCTGTCATAAAATTATTTGTTGTTAACAGCTGCTTGGTTCCATCCAAATTAAAAAGGCATCTGGAATGCAATCAATCTGATTTAGTATATAAAGGTGAAGAAATCTTCAAACGCCGCACTTTATCTCTGCAAGCAGCGTCATCCATGGTGGAGAGAATTTTTAAAAATGAAAATGAAAACGCAACTGAAGCTACAAAATCTGGAAAGTCACATACTATTGCCGAGACACTGATTAAACCTTGCGCGAAGGATGTTGAAAGTTGCATTTAAGGTCCAGACATGGCCAACAAGAGTGATACTGTGTCAAAAAATAGTCTGTTTAGTCTAGTGTGTCTAGTCTAGTCTAATCGGTCTCAGCGGCGCTTTTAGGTATAGGCGCACTAGGCGCGCGCCTAGGGCCTCCGATTTTAGGGGGCCACAAATAGCCAACTAAGCAAGGTCAAACCAACTTTTGGCGGTTGATGACAATAAACGGCAAAATTTGACAAAGTGTGGTGAATAAATTGGCACTTTTCAGTGATTAATAGTGAAAAAAAAGTATCATTGCATTGTTGTTATTTTTTGTATTGTTATTGAAAATTAATCGCATGACTGTTTTTACTAAAGGACGCACACAGATTCATACAGAGGATTCAAACCCAAAGAATGTAGTTCATGTCCCGTCCACCACGTCGTCCAATTTTAGAAAACGACGAGAGTAGCGAGGAGTTTTCTAATGGACAAGAAACATTCTATGTCACTATAAACGTTTTTAATGATAGTACCATTGATGGAGAGAATTTAAATTAAATATGTGTTATATCGTTTATTACCATTAATTAATTAAATTTGTGTATTCGCGATTTCCACACATCACATAACCTCAAAACTATCTCGTCGAAAATTTGACACTGACAGCTCTGAATGTCAGTGTCAACCTTGAAAAAATTAACTCATAACATCACTCAGCGAGCCATAACTGCACGCATATGAGTGCTGTTATGAGTCCATTACAGATGCAAAATAGAAAAAATGTCATAACAATTCGCGATTGAAATGTTTACGTTTCATTGATTGATTTATAAAAAACCGTGCTTGACATTTATCAAATTATTACTTTTTTTAAATCTAAGTAAATTATGAATTTATATTGCAGGTAAAACTGTGTACGATATCGTATCGTAAAATACTCGTACCTAATTGTTATTTTTTAATGTGTTTTTGCTATAATCTCGCATGTTGAGAATTGGGACTCCCTAGACTAGGGCCACATAGTGACCTTGCCCCTAGGGCCACAAGTAATGTAAACGCGCCCCTAATCTGTCTAGACTAGTATGTTTAGTCTAGTATGCCTAGTTCAGTCTGTCTAGTTCAGATTGTCAAGAAGTCCAGTCTGTCTAGTCCAGTCTATCTGGTCCAATCTGTTTACTCTCGGCTCTCTAGATAGTGTAGTTTAGACGTTGTGACGTTGTATGCCTAGTTTAGTGTGTATAATTCAGTGTACATAGTCAAGTCTGACTTCTCTAATCTCTAATATCTTGTCTGTCAAGTCTAGCCTAGCCTGCCGACTGGTGTAGTCTAGACGTTGTAATCTAGTATGTTTGTCTTATCTGTCTAATATCCTCTGTCCTATCCGATATCCGATATCTGTCTAATATCTTCTGTCTAATTTATCCTGGATAGTCGAGTCTAGTTTTTGTTATATTTTATAAAATTTATCCAAATGTTAAAAATAGATAACGAAAAATACATTGGTATATATTTGAGCCAAACTGAACCGAACTGCGCGTAAACAAGCTGGGGATTCCCCGAAATATGTAGAAAGTGTCCAGGCATGGCCAAGAAGATTGATACTGTGCAGCTGTCAAATAGCATATAAGCAATCGAATTTATACAATTTCAGAGTCTGTGGAGAACGAGCTTATAAGAAGGTTGAAAATTTATATTTTTTTTAGTTTACAGCTTGATGAAAGTACAGACGTTGCGGGACTTTCTGTTTTTCTTGTGCTTATAAGGTATCCATTCAAAATGCAAATAGAAGAAGAACCACACCACTGGCGAAATTTATCGACAAATATAGGTATACAGATGATTTGAAATGGAACAAGTATGTTGATATTTGCAGCTATGGATCGGCTGCAATGATTGGAAAAGTAAAGGGAGCCGTTTCTAGAATGAAGCAAGTGACACACAATGCCACCAGCAGTCACTGTGTCATCCATCGACATTATGTGGCAACTAGAAGGATGCCGCAAGATTTAAAAGTCGTATTGGATGGTGCTGTGAAGATGTTAAAATCATGTTACAAGCCGATTGGGATTTTTTCTTCAAGCACGTCTTTTAAAACTTACCGCCGAAGATCTGGGTATGGATCATTTCCACCTCTTTTTTTTAGCAAGACCATTTGAACTAAAAGGTGCACTAGTACTAACATTTGTAATAACATTTACAGAAGAGCTTTTATCCAACAAATCACGGATCTCGATTGGCTGCTTAAATTATGATACCTTTCCGACATCTTTGAAAATCTAAATGATACCGCCCCTTCTTAATTCCATTCATTAACATACGCTTACATTAAAAACAGGTACAGGAGCAAACTCTCTATATCAAGTGATTTGAGGGTGAAATTAACCAAACTTTAGATAATCTTAAAGAATCCTCCAAACAATTTCATTCTTCTATTAAAGGCAATTGAGCATAAAATTGGTATTGTTTTTCAAACCGCTTTTAGGGTAGCTGTGCCCCGAAATTTTTGTGGCCCGACAAGGGTGCCGCGAGATTTTTTTAGCTCGATAAGGGTGCCGTCGAAAAAAAAAGTTTGAGAACCCCACTGCCCTAACAGCTCGGCCCCGTCGATCCTGCTTCGGATCAACTACTACGCAAATTGTAGAAAAAAATAATTTAACAATATGTGGTGCAACATATTACATGTTGAATTCTTTGTGTGAACCTAATAACATTTACATTAAGGTATATAAAAATTAATCTTTTTAATTTCTGTAGACAACAAAAATGTTGGCCCCAAATTTGCCGCCCCTAAAATCTGACGTCCTAGGCTTCAGCCTACTCAGCCTGCTGGTAAATCCAGCACAGTCTCCTAGTCAGTGTTAGCAGCCTGAAAGGTGGCGCTGATCGCACCATGGGTGTAAAATTATCGTACTATTGCAAAAACGATCGTACATTTCCAAATATTAAAAAAAAACGATGTTTCTTAGAAAAAAAAATTAAATTCATGTTATTATGAACAGACATTGCACTCGACATCAAATTTAATTAAATTTTATCATTCAATATTTACTCGCGTATGTATTATACACGGCGTAAAAATTCATACTTTTTAATTGACGAAACCCTGGTAGAAAAATCGTCTCGTTTGCCCGAGCACTGAACTGCACCCGGCAGGGGACCGATATAAAGGCCCGATTACAACAACCTTGTTACAGACCCGATCGGGGAATATTCCAGTTACCCGATTGTCGGGAGCCTGATGTGGTAAGTGACCAGGGTAAAATACATTATCCTATTTCCATGAGCCCTGTCAGCTGCCCGATTGGGAACAAATAAGGAACCCTGTTAACATGGGCCCGAACAGGAAACTGTTCGGGTTTAAATTAATATGCCCGATTCAAAATGCCAGAACAGGGGCCCAACCGTTGTTAAATATAAGGATCCCTGTATACATGGGCCCGAGTAGGGAACTGTTAGGGTTTAAATTTGTTTTCCCGATAAAATATGCCAGATCAGAAGTCTTACTGTAGATAAATATAAGGAACCTAGTTATATAAAGATATCATCATTTCTTACTTTTTTGTATAGCATCTAGACTGTTGCAGTCCAAATTAACCGCACTCCAGTGTACACAACAAGTAAAATGTTATTTTAATGAATTTGTGTTAAAACTACCAGACTTCTATAGAGATAAATATGTTGTGTTAAATATGCATAATTTAAAACAGCGTTAAAACGTCGTTTTCGGGGTCGCTAGGTAGCCAGGGGGCGATATAGGGGTATATACGTATTACCGAGCTAGGTATATAGGTATTACGAGCTATACAATCTATTTTTGTTAATTTAAAACAAACAAATACGTTCGACTAAGTTGTTCCGTGTTCAGTATTATACAAGCGGCCACGATCGTCTGCTATTCGCTGCTATCGATAATCGCACGCACACACACACAGCCAGCGTTAATAACTCTACCAACTTTTCGGTAGATCCTACCACCTTTTAGTGTCTGGCCCAAATCTACTACCTTGAAAAAAAATCTACCTACTTTTCTACCTACTTTTCAAGTTTCTGAAAAAAAAATTATGTTATTTCTGTAAAAATTATAATGCCTTCACTTTCTTTTCACGATTTTTTCTTTCTACAGGGATCCCCGCATGTAAATTTTTATTTGAAATATTTCAAAAACTATCACAATTATTGTTGCTAATTATTTAAGAATTCATTTATTATTAATGTAAATAGGTTGTCAGGCCTAAACTTACTATTCATTTTGTATTATATATTTTTTAATTGATACTAACAATAAGTGATGATGTTACAGGAAATTGCGGCTTGTCCTTACTAGTGCGTGTATTCTTGATATATAAATTTTACTTTCAACTTTGCTAGATTTCTAGTGAATATTTAAGTATTTTCGTTGTTTTATAATAAAAATTTCGTGATTTGGGGGGCTTTATTAACTTTAGCACATGACAGGTGGGCGATGAGACAAATAAGTTTGAGAAACACTGATTTAAAACATGTGCTGGATGATGTTAATTTTACAGGTTGCAGTTTAAGTGAAATAAATGCATTTGTCTTTGAGATTTTTCTAATGAAAATTAAACATTTCATATGCTCTCCACATCGCACATTGCAACAATTTTGTTGAAGACTTCACGAACAGTCGTCGACCTCAAAAAAAAAATGGACAAATAATTGTCCATTTTTGTATCTATATATAGAAATTAACTATCATCAATTATTTTCTATACAGCATGAAATTCTGAAAAAATCTATAAACCGATTAGCAGGAGTTTAGCAAAACAACATAATCTTACATCTTACGTTTATTATTTACGAGGGAAATGGTACTGAAACTCAGTGCCCAGTATCGGTAAGAATCTCGGATAACATTATTAATACGCAATTGTGATACATTTATATTGTTTACAGATGTTTTAAAGAATAAGACTCAAAGTCCCGAAGATGTAAAAGCCCTTAAAGTTATCTAGGATGGTTTAAATTATGTAAAAGACTGGGATGGACAACGTAAAAATAGAAATAAAGTTTAATAACTAAAACCAAAATAAACCTTTGATTGTTTTAATGTATTTATAATAAAAATGTTTTAACACGAATAAAAAGTAAAATTGAAATTATACGACTTAGTTAAAAAAAAATTGTATGATAAAATTACTTGTTTTTGGGTATGTTATTAGTATAAAAAAATTTAATCATCAACGACAGTCGAATAAAATAATTAACTACACTCATCTATTTCCAGATATAATCAGTATATTTTAATTACAATATTTTTTTGTGATTTTTGCCAACTGATTCGTTCTAAATAATGAATTTTGACTTTTGTATAAGACAAAAAATTATGTTATAGTTAAAAACACACACATGATACTGAACCAAGGAAACTTATAGGGCATGATATAATTCTTATTCAGGACCATTCGTAAAGCCACTGAAAAGTAGCCGACTAGAATGTAATGCTCTATTCAAAAGGTCCCTGTGCGGTAAGCCCGATCATGTGTATAGTAGAGCACGGTTTCGTTTCGGCCGATGGGATTTATAAGAGGCAACCTAGTTCATGCCCGAATCTGGTGACTAAACTAGTGCCCGACTATTTACTCGATCGGGTTCACCGTTAGAGGAGCCTTCCTCAAACCGCATTACACTTGGTATCGGGCACCCGGAAGGGGCATTTCGTAGGAGCCCGATTCTAATGGTACATAATCTTACCACGCCCGACCAGGTACCCGGTTTCATTTCTATCAAGGAGTATACATTTTTTTATGAATCGAAATATTATTTTGCATTATCTCCATAATCTAATAATAGAAAATTCCAAATACACGGATCGTAGCTCTTTATAATTGCATGCCAACTATTAGGATTTGTTTTGAAAATAAAAAAATAAACCAATGACGACTACGAATAAGATTAAAAAAGATACGAATTAAATAGATTCGAATAAGACTTACATTAAATGATTACATTTTTATTCGTAACTGTAACAAAATTAAAACAAATCTTCCACACAAGTATAACATCTGTTAAATTTTGTATAATTTGAATATTATTTTTTGGTAGACATATTAAAGAGATATTCATAGACCTACTAAACTACTACTAAATATCATTTGGTTTAAAGTTTAAAGGCAAGTTTAAACATCAAATATTATTTGGCATCAGAACATTATCGAACTCATTAACGTCATCATCATTATAAAGTTTGAGAATACTTCCGCTGGGATTTTCTGTCATCCTCTCTTTTTTTGTACATTAAAGCGTTTGTCATACGACTATATTATCTCTCGGTTAGTTCAAACGTCGAGCAAAACCCTTATTGCTTTTAATCTTTTGAATTTTTTTCTTTAAATTATGCCATTGACTGTGAACGTAACCAGTTTGTTTCTTGATTTAGTTTTTATCAAATTAATCTGACTAAATATTCGCTCGCTGTCCGCATTAGAATGAAGAAGAGACTCATCGAGAAATAACGTCGAGAGATTTTTAAGTCATAACAGTTCTTTAATTTTGACCAAAAATCATCGACATCATCTTTAATATCAATATAACCAGGAAGCTCGAAAAAAGGCAAATGGTGCCATTCGTCATCGATTTTCTGATATTCGTGGCATTTCTCGTTTTCCTGAGCATTGCTTTAGAAGGATGGAGGTTTGATAAGAGCTTCAATACAGGATCTTCAAAATTGAATCGCATTTTAATTTATTCAAAGCCTGTTATTAAAAAATCTATGGCAATTGTGAAATCGAATATTATCTTTGATTATGACGAATATCCGGAGAGTTTAACTAACACCAAAATGCATCTGTTCTGGATGTAAACGCTGTTCCTCATTTGCTGTATCGATTTTGTTCAAATCCGTTTGATAAATGTAATTCTTGCATAGGTATGACTCTAAAATTACTTGATTATTACTACACATTTTATCTTGAAGACTTGTTAGAACAACAGATTCAGACTGAAATAATTCGTTTAGTTTTGTGAATTTCGGTAGGACCCAATAATACACTTAGATAATTGGATTATCCAGAGATTGAAGGATCTGCTCAACAGCAAGCTGTCGCGCCTCTAGCACTTGTCCAGTGAAATATAATTGTAAAGCATCCCAATGCTAGATTATTCTGGAAGTAACAGCTCTCAAAGATAACGGGTTTGCGAAGGGCGGAGAATTTTATGTGTTTGGATGTCCAAGAAGCTTCCAAAATTGTTGAAAATTTTGTTGCTTTCTAGCACTGTTCTTGAACCCGTTATAAATATTTCAAGATAAATCTCGGCAATTTTTTACAAATTTTTGAAAATCTTAATTGTAAAAACTCATTTTGTTTAATGGAAAAATACAATTTCTTTTGATATTTAAATATTATCGTATGTATCCTACAATATGTAAATATTATCGTATATTTACGTACGCTATCGTACATCGTACGGTAGCACGAAATTATCGTTCAAGCACGATAATTATCGTACGCATGGCAACGCTGCCAGTCTTCCTAGTTTAGATATTGTTTTGAGACAAAACATACGCGGCAACGATTTACGCAAGTATTCGGGGTCAAAGTCACAGACTTCTACTGGGACTGGCAGCGAGTCGCGCGCCGCTCTTCGGTTTAAAAATCGCGCGTTCAACGAAAAAATAAATACACGTGATATCTCACTACACATCTTCAACATCTGATCCAACCTACACTCTGAAGTCATGCCAAGAGCGTTCCCGGGGTGCCTGGTTGGTTTCATGGGGACCACTGTCTGTATATCTTGTATATCAGCTACGCCCCGAAAAAAAAGTCTAGTATGTCTAGTCTGGTCTGTCTCGCCTAGTCTGTCTAGTCTAGTTTGTCTTATCTAGTCTGCCGAGTCTAGTCTGTCTAGTCTAGTCTGTTTAGTTTAGTCTAGTCTGTTTAGTCTGTTTATTCTAGTGTGTCTAGTCAAGTCTGTTTAGTCTAATCTGTCTAGTCTAGTATGTTTTGTCTAGTATGCCTAGTTCAGTCTGTCCAGCTTGTCTAGTCCAGTATGTCTAGTCCCGTCTATCTAGTCCAGTCTGTTTACTCTCGACTCTCTAGATAGTGTAGTCTAGACGTTGCAACGTTGTATGTCTAGTTTAGTGTGTAAAATTTAGTCTACATAGTCAAGTCTGACTTCTCTAATCTCTCATGTTTATCTTGTCTGTCATGTCTAGTCTAGCCTGCCGACTAGTGTAGTTTAGACGTTGTAATCTAGTATGTTTGTCTTATTTAGTGTAATATGCTAAGTCTCGTCTGTCTAATTTAGTCTGGATAGTCGAGTCTAGTTTTTGTTATATTTTATAAAATGTATCCAAATGTTAAAAATAAATAACGAAAAATACATTGGTATATATTTGAGACGAACTGAACCGAACTGCGCGTAATCAAGGTGGGGATTCCCCGGATTATATAGAAAGTATCTGCAGTATAAATGGATGTTTTTGTGCGGCTTGGCGTGTTTCGTAACGTGAATTGTAATCATGGGTAATTGTTGTGGATCTAAAAGAAAAACTGAAAGAATACAATCATATATTCACAGTGAGAATGAAAGACAACACAGTGAGAATGAAAGACAACAATCGGAAGTTCAAATAGATGATAGAAGAAAAGTAGTTGCAGATATTCAATATGAATTTCAAAGAAAGGAACTCCAAAGAGCAGTAGATGAAATAGGCAGACGGCGAGAATTGAGGATAGAAGAATTGGCGAGAAAACAAGAATTGGTGAGAAACCAAGAATTGGAAACAAAACAAGAATTGGAGATAAAACAAGAATTGGCGAGAAAACAAGAATTGGTGAGAAACCAAGAATTGGTGAGAAACCAAGAATTGGAGAGAAACCAAGAATTGGCGAGAAACCAAGAATTGGCGAGAAAACAAGAATTGGCGAGAAAACAAGAATTAGTGAAAAACCAAGAATTAGCGAGAAAACAAGAATTGGTGAGATACCACGAATTAGTGATAAAACAAGAATTGGCGAGAAAAGAAGAGTTATATAAACAAGAATTAGTAAGGAAACAAGAGCTACATAAACAAGAATTGATAAGAAAAAAACAACTACATAAACAAGAATTAGCAAGCAAACAAAAATCGGGTTTGGAGAAAGTGAAAGTGTTGAGAGATGATAATATAATGCGTGAGGTTATCGGCTATGATTTTAATATGAACAATTTTTCAAACAAACTGTACAGATTTTTAGAATTAAATGAGAACTCAAGGGAATATCAAAATGTGACACGCACTTTTTATGCTACGACAAAACGAAATGTACAAATTGATAAGATACATCGTATAGAAAACCCCTACATTAAAGCTCTATATGAATTAAAGAAAGAACAATTATTAGAAGTACATGGTTACATAGATGAACGAAAACTATTCCATGGCACCAAGAATATCCACATGTGCCAAATTGCTGAGCAGAATTTTAACTACAGATTGTGCGGAACGGGAACAGGTACCAAATATGGAAAAGGAGTTTCTTTTTCACCAATTTCTTTCTACGCAACACATTACTCCGACAAAAATCAATTTGAGAAGGTAATGATTATATCTTCAGTTCTCGTTTACACATCAGCTGTGGGAAATAAATTCACCAACATTCCTCCTGAAGGTTGTGACGCTACCAGAAACCATAACGGCCATGTCATAGTAAAATATGACGACGATTCCTTTTATCCGGAATATAAAATTACGTATCACATATAGCTATATTAATCTACATGGTTTACAAAATATTAATATTTATTTTTTATTACTTATGCGGAATAAGTACCATCCTGGCGCCCGTTTTTTTGTGCGATAAATGGCTGTTTGTCAATTCAATTATTACCACATAACTTGGGCAACACACGCAAATGTTCAATAAAAATCGCTAAGTTACATAAAAAAACAATTGAATAAATAAAATAAACACAATCAAAACCTCAGTATTGAAAAAGTGACGTTAACGTGAACGTAATTTTGTTTCATTACAAAATAAAATTTAAAGAAAATGTTTTAAAATGAGTGTAAATTCTATGGTGACCGGAGAGTTCTTATGACGAATTCACACCACCGGAGATAATTGAAAAAGCAAATTATTTATTTTTTATTATATTTTTTTTTCATTGCTCCTGGATCCCAAACTTGTACGATACGTCCCCTCGCATGAGCAATAAAAAATATTTTCTGCAACTCGTGCGATATTTTCAATTGCCCTCTCGAGCGAATGAGCGCATTTCATTCGTGCGCCCAATTTCGCTCTCGTGGACAATTGACAACTTACCGCCCTATTTGCATAATAAACTATTGGATACTTTATAATACACCAACATTTTTTAAATAAATTATAATATATGTTTTATAAATACTTTAGTATATCTAATTTTAGTAATATTTAAACAGATTTCATCATTTTATGATAATTAACGAGTAATTGTAATTAAAGTTGTCGCATTTATTCAATGAACCACCATTTGCATTTAATGTGTATATAAATAAAGTGTATTTTTCGAAAATTTTAGAATTTCTATTTTTTTTTAATTCGTGATAATATCACCCGTTACTCCACTATCGAAGGATAATTAGAGACTGATTTTAAAGTACAACAAAATGTGTGTGTATCCCAAAACTCTAACGGATCTCTCCATTATAAATAGATTTGACATTTGCCGTACCACCAATATATTGCGAATATAAAGAAAATTCTACCAACTAGCGGAATATAACTTGAATATATAAATATTCAACCTTTCCGTAGCTCTATAATATTATTAAGTCTTTTTAAGACTACAAAACAAATCTCATGGTCTTGTCTGTCTTCTCTGTTTGGTCTGCCTTGTCTGTCTAGTCTTTTAGTCTTTTTTAATTTTCACCTTTCTACGTGCATATAAAGTTGATTGCTTGCGTTGCAATTAAAACTGTTGCAAAGCGGCGGTTAAAAAAAAATTGCTCGCTCATTCAAATTCTCCAGCCCGAATTTGTTTTTAGTTATTTTATTTTATATAAACTATTATAACTAATTCCTTAGAAAAAAACAAGCTAAATAAAAACCTAGCTAATAATAGATAATAGATCCATGATTTCGGAATCTCTATTCCGTTTCTACCTTTTTTAACCAAAAAGGAATCATGGATCCGTCTGTTTTAAAGAAAGATAAAAACGGGGGTTTAGGGGCTTTCTCCAGCAGGGGGGTCATATTAGGAGTCACTCCATAGGGGAAACTCCTAAGAAACGAAAGGTGGCCTTTGACAGGTCAACGGATGACATTGAGGCCTACAGGAGAACGGAGTGCCCTATTGTCTTCACAATTGTGGAGGCGATTGGGGCCCTTACGAAATAGGTTGATGACCTAGATAGAGCTATTGCTGCTGGCAGCAGCACGTAAAGAGAGGTGAAGGACGCGGCGGCGAGAGTAAAGAAGACTACAAGTGAGCAAGACAACAAGAGCACCGTTTCGAGCCAATCGAGAAGATCACATATGATGTGGAAGTCCAAGTATGTGCAACATAGAAGGAGGGTGGTACACAAACAGATGAGTGCGAATGTAAGGTGACTGGTAAGCTGAAGATGGGGGATGAATGTTCAAGAGTACATGGCTGTAGCAAATGAGAAGTGGCCTGAGGGCGCCTTCGATGCGGTGAAGATGTCGGTGTCGAGGGCTATCCTCTAGCAAGCGAAAAGGATGTACTCCTTCTGTTTGCTGGAGAGAAAGGGGACAACCAGGGTGAGAGGCAGGGCTGGGAGTTGCTAGATCAGTTGCCCCATGCCCAAAGTGCGTACGAGGAAATGGACGTAGGTTCTGTGGCCTAACAAATGAGCCAGGGCTCGCAGAATAGGCTCGGAGAAGAGGCGCAAGTCCCGTGCGGGGGGACGTCATACCACTTCTTCGCCCGTTTGGAACATGCAAAGGCCGAGAATGCCGAACAGAAGGCGTTCGAGACCCTAGTAAGAGTGAGAGAACTCTGTGCAAAGACACACAGAAAGAGGCTAGTCATATCCGTGGCTGGGAACCTTAACAGGTGGAAAGTGCTGAAGATGATCGAATGCGTGTGGTTGGGCACAAGTACGGAGGTACCCCTGTACTGGAGGAATGTGGAAGGCAAACCGCACCGAAAAAGGGACCGGTGAGGCCGGTATGACCCAAGCTGTTCTGGTAAGGAGAGCGGAGGATGTCTCTCATGCACATATGGTAAGTGCCATAAAAAATTAAGTGGATGTAGAGGATATACACTTGAAAGGGATGATGAAAACCGTAGCTGGGGACCTCATGCTTAGAGTGAAAGACGAGGGGGAAAAGCAGCGACTGGCTGCGAGAAGCAAGAGGTGAGTGAGGTAAAAACGGAGGTGGGCTTTAGAAGTGTCCTGGTCCGGGACACTTCTATCCGTGTCTCCGCCCAGTACGAGGAGGGGCCAGCATGGCAGTCGTCGCACTTCCAGTAAGAGCGGTACGAATCGTACTGGAGAGAGGGAGAATTAAGGTAGGATGGGTTACGTGCCGGGTGAGTGAAAATTACAAGCCGCCCAGGTGCTACAGGTGCCTTGGCTTCGGGCACTTGGCGGCAGCATGCAAGGAAAATGAGAGAAAGATGGCATGCCTGCGGTGCGGGAAATGTGGGCACAAGAGTGCAAGGCCAAGGAGGCCACGTGCTACGTATGTAAAGTGAGCGGACACAGGGCAGACTCTATGGGGTGCCACGTGTACCGCAAATGTGTGGGAAGTATGAAAGGGAAATCCATCAGATAATGATTATATTGCAGACAAATTCAAATAGGAGTGCAACAGCAATGGAGCTGATATGGGAAACGGTAAATGAGGAGAGAGTGGATGTTGCCATCGTCTCCGAACCAAATCTTCGGATTATTGGTAGAGGAGGCTGGCATGTGGACCAGTGCATGAATGTTGCCATAAGGCTTTTCCAAACGGAAAACCACATGGTTTATGTGTGGATTGAACGGGAGAACTTGGTCCTGTATGGATGCTACATCTCGCCCAACATTACGCTGGACTAGTTTGTAGCTTTTATAGATGAGCTGAGGACCAGTATGAAAACCTGGTCCAAAGAGATTGTTGTCGGGGGAGATTTCAATGCCAAGTCTGCTTGGTGGGGATCCCCAAGAGAAGATGAAAGAGGGAGAATGAAACAGGGATGAAGAGTGGTTGGCAGAGGAGGACCTGGTTGTACTCAATTGCGGAAATGCGCCAAACTGCGTGCTGGGCGAAAGTATGTCTTTTATAGACGTCACTTTTAGCACCCATACATGCAAGATGAAAGAGTAGCGCGTCAGAGGGAGAAAATCTGTGTGATCACCAGGATATCCTCTTCGACTTAAAGGAGGACACTTCTGATGGATCGGTTGTAACTGTGATAAATGGCTGGAGAGTAGATAAGAATCTACTAGCGAGACTGGGGGATGTAATGAAAGTTCTGGTCGAAAAGACTGGCCCTGAAAACAGACTGCGGAGCATTTGTGAAGTAGTTCTGATCAGGGCTTGCGACTCGGTGTTCAATAAGAAACGAAGGGGTGTCAGAAGCAGGAAACCTGTTAACTGGTGGAACGCGCAAGTAGCTGAAAAGCGTAAAACCTGTCTGTGTGAAAGAAGATGTATGGTGAGAAATAACAGGAGAGCAGATGACGAGGTACGAAAGGAGTGCAGAAGGAGGTATAACCTGGAGCGCAGTGAACTCCGTAGAGCCATCTCCAAGCAAGAAGCTTGGAAAGCGCTCTGCGAACAGGTAAATAACAACATCTGGGGTGATGGGTATAAGATCGTTACCAGAAAAATTACGCAAAAGGTAAATACTCTCCGGGGGGACAGTCTAATGGCGGAAGTAAGAAAGCTGTTTCCAACACATGAGCGAGTAATCTGGGTGGAACCCGCGGGATGGAGACCGGTGCTCCTTTTCTCCCCGAGCGAGTTGCGGAAGGCAGTCGAATGAATGAGGGAGGGTAAAGCGCCGGGTCCGGATGGTGTTCCCCTAGAAGCGTGCAAGGTGTTTGGACATGTGTGTGAGAATCTGTGTTTAAGGAACAAGGAGTGTACAAGGAGTGGAAGAAAGGGAGACTGGTTATGATTGAGAAGGTGCGAAAGGAAGGCGAGGAAGCCAAATACAGGCCAATATGCCTTTTAAATGGGATAGCGAAGTTGAACGAGGGTATGATTGGAGCAAGAATAACTGAGGATATTGAGGGAGTAGGGGGTCTTTCAGCGGACCAATATGGATTCAGGGGCGGCCGAACCACGGCGGACGCAATGATGCGCGTTATAGAGAGAGCAAGGGAAGCAAATACGATTCCACGGCGTACCCGTAGCTATTGTGTGCTGGTCACCCTAGATGTGAAAAATGCCTTCAATTCGGTCCTATGGGTCGGAATCATGGAGGCATTGGAACTGAAGGGGCTAGCTCCCTACATCCGAAAGCTGGCGGGCAGCTACTTGAACGAAAGGGAGATGATGACTGCGGAGAGAAAGACCTCCCAGATGAGTGCGGATGTTCCACAAGGGTCAGTCCTTGGACCTATACTGTGGAACATATTTTATGACGAGGTGTTGAGAATGAGGCGGCCAGACGGGGTTACACTCGTCGGGTACGCAGATGATTTAGAAGTTGTCGCTGTCGAAAGAACGGAAGAAGGATTGAACAGGCATGGATAATTGCTTTCAGGACTAAATGTTTTAAGGAGAGACTGATGAGGGTGTAAAGGTGTATGCTGCTGCGTGTGTGCAGCGCATACAGGACTGTTTCTGGGGACGCCGTGGCGGTCGTTGCTGGAATCATACCGCTAGACCACCTGGCGAATGAAAGAGTGAGAATTTGGGAAGGTAACGATCCTAGAACTGAAAGGGGAAAATACTTGTCGGAAAAGGGAGCCTGGACCAGGCAACAGATTCCGACCATCGATGGATGGGTCAAGCGTGGGCACGGGGAGGAGAATTATTACCTTACCAAGCGCTTACGGGGCATGGATCTTTTGGGTCTTACCTAGAGCTAATCGGGAAACTGGACGAGACTGTAGGTACTGCGGTGCAAATGAGGACACATCAGAGCAAGATAGTATGCTTGAGTGTGAGAGATGGGTGCGAATGAGGAGCGAGGCAGAATGCAAGGTGGGAGAGGATGTAAGCAAGGTGAGCTTGTTGAGGATTATGCTCCGTAGTGAGTATGAATGTGGCGTGCTGACTGGGATGATAGGATACAACGAGCCGTGCGTGCCAACGCCGGGCCCCAGTTAGTGCGAAGGGGGCGCACAAATTTATTGTAAACCTTGATGTGAGGGGAGCACGGGGAATAACGGCGCGCCCGGCACAACGAGTGAATGGGGATAAATGTTTTTTTAGAAATGAAAGGGGGAGGTACGTGATGAAGTTATGCCAACTTTGGATTCCATCACGTTTCCTCTGGTTTTTAGCTGGGGGGCATGAATGGTGGGGGGTTTTAGTGGGCCGCCCCTTACTGGGCAGCCCTACAGTACCACAAGGCACGGGCCGAGTAATGTCTGCAGATTTGCACCTCGCAAAAAAAAGTCTGTCTAGTCTAATCTGCCTTGTCTGGTCTGTTAAGTCTAGTAGACCTGGTTCAGTCTGTCTAGTCCAGATTGCCTAGTCCAGTCTGCCTAGTCCAGTCTATCTAGTCCAGTCTGTTTAGTCAATTCTATCTAGTCCCGCCTGTTTACTCTCGGCTCTCTAGATAGTGTAGTCTAGACATTGTTATGTTGTATCTTTAGTTTAGTATGTACAATTCAGTCTACATAGTCAAGTCTGACTTCTCTAGTCTTTCATGTCTATCTTGTCTGTCATGTCTATTGTAGTCTAGACGTTGTAATCTAGTATTTTTGTATTGTCTAGTCTAATATGCTAAGTTTCGTCTGTCTAATTTAGTCGTGGATACTCGAGTGTAGTTTTTGTTGTATTTTATAAAATCTATCCAATTGTTGAAATATAAATAACGAAAAATAAATTAGTATATATTTGAGCCGAACTGAACCGAACTGCGCGTAAACGAGCTGGAGATTCCCCGGAATATGTACTAAGTCACTGCAGTATAAGTGTATGTTTTTTCGCGGCCTGACGTGTTTCGTAACGCCAATTATAATCATGGGTAATTATTGTGGATCTAAAAGAAAAAATGAAAGAATACAATCGCATATCCAGAGTGAGAATGAAAGAGAACAATCGGAAGTCCAAATAGATGATAGAAGAAAACTAGTTTCAGATAATCAATGTGATTTTCAAAGAAGGGAACTGCAAAGTGAAACAAAACAAGAATTGGTGATAAAACATGAATTGGCGAGAAAACAAGAATTGGTGGGAAAACAAGAATTGGCGAGAAAACATGAATTGGTGCGAAATCAAGAATTGGAAACAAAACAAGAATCGGTGATAAAACAAGAATTGGTGAGAAAACAAGAACTGGCGAGAAAACAAGAACTGGCGAGAAAACAAGAATTGGCGAGAAAACAAGAATTGGTGAGAAAACAAGAATTGGAAACAAAACAAGAATTGGTGATAAAACAAGAATTGGTGAGAAAACAAGAATTGGTGAAAAAACAAGAATTGGAAACAAAACAAGAATTGGTGATAAAACAAGAATTGGTGAGAAAACAAGAATTGGAAACAAAACAAGAATTAGAAACAAAACAAGAATTGGTGATAAAACAAGAATTGGTGAGAAATCAAGAATTGGAAACAAAACAAGAATTGGAAACAAAACAAGCATTGGTGATAAAACAAGAATTGGCAAGAAAACAAGAATTGGCGAGAAAACAAGAATTGGCGAGAAAACAAGAATTTATGAGAAACCAAGAATTCGCGAGAAAACAAGAATTGGCGAGAAGACAAGAGTTATATAAAAAAGAGTTATATAAGCAAGAGTTATATAAACAAGTGTTATATAAACAAGTGTTATATAAACAAGAATTATATAAACAAGAGTTATATAAACAAGAGTTATATAAACAAGTGTTATATAAACAAGTGTTATATAAACAAGAGTTATATAGACAAGAGTTATATAAACAAGAGTTATATAAACACGAGTTTTATAAACAAGAGTTATACAAACAAGAATTAGTAAGGAAACAAGAGCTACATAAACAAGAATTGATAAGAAAACAACAACTACATAAACAAGAATTACCAAGCAAACAACAATCGGATTTGGAGAAAGTGAAAGTGTTGAGAGATGATAATATAATCCGGCAGGTTATCGGCTATGATGTAAATATTGCAGGTTTTTCAAACAAACTGTACAGATTTTCAGAATTAAGTGAGAACTCATGGGAATATCAAAATGTGAGAAGCGCTTTTAATTCTACGACAAAACGAAATGTACAAATTGACAAAATACATCGTATAGAAAACCCCTACATTAAAGCTCTATATGAATTAAAGAAAGAACGATTATTAAAAGTACACGGTTACATAGATGAACGAAAACTATTCCATGGCACCAAGAATATCCACATATGCCAAATTGCTGAGCAGAATTTTAACTACAGATTGTGCGGAACGGGAACAGGTACCAAACATGGAAAAGCAGTATTTTTTTCACCAATTTCTTTCTTCGCAACACATTACTCCGACAAAGATCAATTTCAGAAGGTAATGATTTTATCTTCAGTTCTTGTTTACACATCAGTTATTGGAAATAAATTCACCAACATTCCTCCTGACGGCTGTGAAGCTACCACAAACCCTAACGGCCATATTATTGCAAAATATGACGACGATTCTTTTTATCCGGAATATAAAATTACGTATCACATACAGGTATATTAATCCACAAGGTTTACAAAATATTAATATTTATTTGTTATTACTCATGCGAAATAAGTACCATCCTGGCGCCCGTTTTTTTTGTGCGACAAATGGCTGTTTGTCAAGTCAATTATTACCACATAACTTGGGTAACGCACGCAAATATTCAATAAAAATCGCTAAGTTACATTAAAAAAAAAACAATGGAATAAATAAAATAAACACAGTCAAAACCTCAGTATTAAAAGTGACGTGAATGTGACAGAAATTTTGTTTCATTACAAAATAAGAATTAAAAAAAAAACGTTTTAAAATGGTGATACCGGAGAGTTGTTATGACGAATCCACACCACCGGGGACAATTGAAAAAGCAAATTCTTCATTTTTGATTCTATTTTTCTTGGATGGCCCCTGGATCCCAAACTTGTAAGATACGTCCCCTCGCATGAGTAATAAAAAATATTTTCTGCAACTCGTGCGATATTGTCACTTGCCCTCTCGAGCGAATGAGCGCACGAACGAAGCACTCACTTCGTTCGCGCGCCCAATTTCGCTCTCGTGGACAATTGACAACTTACCGCCCTAGTTGCAAAATATACTATTGGATACTTCATAATACACCAACATTTTTTAAATAAATTATAATATAATATGTTTTATAAATATTTTAGTATATCTAAAATATATAAAGTATATAAATTGTAGTAATATTTATCAGATTTAATCATTTTATGATAATTAACGAGTAATTGTAATTAAAGTTGTCGCATTTATTCAATGAACAACCATTTGCATTTAATTTGTATATTTAGCGTTACCTTGAAATAAAGTGTGTTATTCGAAACTTATTATTTATATTAATAGTTATTCGAAACAAGTTATTCGATTTTTTTTTAATGCCTGATGTTATTTGATTATATTCCCTATATTATTATTCTTGATAATATCACCCGTTCCTCCACTATCGAAGGATAAGTAGAGACTAATTTTAAAGTATAACATAATGTTTATGTATCCTAAAACTCTAATCGATTTCCCCATTACAAATGAATTAGACCAGTGTTTCCCAACCTTTTTTGTGCCATGCCCCACCTAAGCTTTTCCAAAATTCCGATGCCCCCCTATATAACATTTACATAATTTCTAATATTAAAAAATTGAAATTGTTCACTTAAGAAACTTAAATGTTGGGTTTTAGGAATAAATAACTAGAAATTTATAAACGCAGTAATAAACACAGTAAGTAAATTTTCAAAACATATAATGAAAAACTAAAATTCAAATTCGAAATAAGTTTAATAAAGATTTTTCTATATTAATTTATTATTTTAATTTAGTGCAATCCTTGCGCTTGATGCTTGCTGCACATAAATTTTATCTTAGGTTCCAATTTGGTTAGCTTCAGTCTGAATTCTCCCCGTTGTATTATAGCCAGACGATTTATTTTTTGAACTATTAAATCATTTACAGCACTAAATCCATATTCAGCTAAATATGAAGATGGAAACGGTTACAATAATTTATTGCACATTTGGATGAATTTGGGTATTTGATTTCTGTTTCTTCCAAAGCCATATGGCATCGCTCATTTTATATTAAATAAAGTTCTAACTGACTCATCATTTTGCATTTCTACGAGTTCTTCTTGATACTGCATATTTGATATATCAGAAAAATCCATTAACATTGGCTGCATCATCCATGTCAGAAAATCAATTTGTATTAAATCAGAAAATCTTTCTTTTAAATCAGCCGATAGTATTTTCAGATGATTGAGAATAACAAGTATAGCGATATCATGTACTTCATTCACATTTTTGGAGACAATGCAACTATTCAAAGTTTTTGCTGTTAATATATTTCTGACAGGATAATTAAATCAAATATCAAGACAAGAGTTTTATTTGTTCCTTGAAGTTGGTTCGAGGGATCATCCACTCTTGCAATACATGTTAATATTTAGATGCATTATTACATATTACTTTGCATTCCTTAGCAGTACATAAGTATTACACCACATTACACAAAGTATTCTTGGATTCCTTGAATTACTCCTGCATTCCCTGAATTAAGTTGACATTATATTCGCATTACGTCCAAATTACGTTCCCATTACACCCGCGTGAGCTTATCATGCGCCTTGCCATGCGCCGTCCTGCAGTAGTACAGTGAGCTTCTATTAAACCATGGGTCTCCAAACTTTCCAGCCATAGGGCCATACTGATTACTCCAGTCAGTTCCGAGGGCCAAAACCATATTATCATTGTTGCCGGTGGTAAAAAGTGAAATAGTCCACTGATGAAAAAAAAAGTCCGAAAAAGTTCGCAACGTTTAAAAAAGGCTGCAAATCGGTCTAAAGTCCGCAAAACGGCAACACTGCATATTATTAATTTTCCTGTCATTATCTGTAATTTCTAGATTAGTCGTAGAGTACGAGCCATGAGGAGTAACGTGACACGACATCTGGTGGACACAAGCGGAAATAGGTAGTATCTTCTATCGCTAACAGATGGCGCTAATAGCACGTACAAAATAATCTCGTTGGTTCGAGAAAGTTCTGGTGTCTTCCACTCACTTCTAGATGGCAGTAATTGGAATATATAAGAAGGCTAGTGGCGCAACCACAAGTCAATTCATATGACACTGTTATGAAATAAAATAGTGCGTACCTCCTTAAAACGTTTTGTGCGTGTTGAAGTTTAAGACATCTTTGTAACAGTATTTTGATTTGAATTGTTGCTTTTGTGATTTAGTAGTATGGAAAAGAAGCGAAAAATTGATAGTGAATGCAGAAAATTCAAAGATCAGTGGAACATTCAGTATTTCGTAATTGAGTCCAGTAACAAGGCGCTATGTTTGATTTGCAATGAAAGCATATCCGTTCTCAAGGAATATAACATTAAACGTCATTATGAAACAAAACATTTTCAAAATTACTCAAAATATACAGGAAGCTTGCGGACAGAAAAATTCGAAGCTATGAAGCGCGGATTGAAATCGCAGCAATCTTCATTTACAAAACTCAAAACTGTACAAGAGGCTGCAACTCGTGCCAGCTTTAGTGTGGCTCTTGAAATTGCAAAACATGGAAAACCATTCACCGATGGAGAAATGATCAAAGAATGCATAATTGCAGTAGCCGAAGAAATGTGCCCTGAAAAGGTAAATTTATTAAAAACTGTCAGTATGTCAGCAAACACTGTGGCTCGAAGGGTAGAAAACATCGCTGAAAATATATCCTCTCAACTGTTCGACAAAAATGGACATGTTGAGTGGTTTTCTTTAGCCTACAGCAATGTTATGAGTAGTTAGCCCATGACCTAAACGTGGTTTTGACAGCATGTGTTGCCTGTATGGACCTTTTCAGTTTCAAAACCAAACAATTGCTCATCAACAGTCTGATTACATGATTTCATGAAGTATTTTCCAAAATTATCATTCATTCGATCCCACATTTCTCTAATAGGTGCAAGTTTATCCTTTGCACACCCTTGTGATCTTGATTCTTTATCATCAAGTCTAATAAACTTACAAATTTTGTGGTATCTGTTCTTAGAGAAAGTTTCTAGAAAAATTAGTGCTCCATATAGTTTGCTCCATAGATGCTCAATACTCACATTTGAAGATTTCAGATGCCCAGCAGTAAACAATATTCCAATAATCTTTATCATAAAAATTGCGTCTTGATTAGTAAGTGATTAACCTATCCTTTCAAGGGTTTGTCTTGTTTTCATGTTTTCAAACTTAATTCGAGGTCTCATGACACGCTGTCGCTCTAGGCCGCTGCGGCCGGTAGGAGTCTCGCGGAGTATTTATAAAAAATGTAAAAATTGTGAAGTTTTTAAAACATAATGATTTTTTTTTAACTAATTTCATATCTTTCCATAGAAATAGGAGATTACTAAAAGGAGTATCCTCGAAATATTATTCTAACCAGATGTAATAATTATTTAAAAGTGCGCCCGGCTGGTAGAATGACCTTAACGGTTTAAGATCGTAGTTTTTAAAAAGATTTTTTTAAATCTCTGAATTACTGTTTTATTTTGCATAAAACGTGAAAAAACAAAAAACTTTAATATAAGAAGAAGAAGAAATGTTTATTGAAAACAAACGTTTACAAAAGGCTATCGAGCAATAGGTCTTTCCGCACAAGTAATATAAGATTGAAATACATTTTCATTTACAAAATACTTTTTCTACGATAAATTGTATGTTCAATAACATCAAACTTGACACGTTTACAAAAAATATAAAATATAATTCTTTCAATGGTAGGAGCATCATGATCAAGGCGATAGTGATAGATAATGACAAGGCGATAGTTTCTATAGCCTACAACAATGTTATGAGTAGTTAGCCCATGACCATATCAATGTAGATGTCATATTAATAATTATTCAACATAAAATTAGAATACTTCAGTAAACTAAATTTAATTTGCTATAAAAAATATGTTCAAGTATTCAGGAGTTTTCAAGTATGCTAGCTCTCCGCGGGCCGGAAAAAATCTGTCCGCGGGCCGGATGTGGCCCTCGGGCCGTAGTTTGGAGACCCCTGTATTAAACTCTTACTGAAGAAGCTCTGAAGAAAGCTCTCGATAAAGTTCTTAAAGACAATGGTAATCCTGTCGATAAAAATATATTTCTTCGGAAACAGGAAACTATTAAAGTAAAATTATTTTGACGTTACGCAATATAAAATAACTGGCTTTTTTCAAATCTGTGAAACAATACGAAGCGCAATTAAACAAAAACCTCTAGTACTTGCAGAATTTCGAGCTAATCTAAATATTTTTGGTCAACAAAATTTCAAATGATTTAGCAAAGAAAATCCAACATGATTTTTTTGAATATTGAAGAACTCCGTCACTAGAAACTCAAAGGAAAAATCAAAAGCAGGAAATCGATATCCGAATCAAATGAAAAAAATGGCTTTGTACCATTTCAATACTGCTGGCCGATTTATATATGAAACTTTGATGGCAAATATGAACAATGCTGTCCCATCAGTTACAACTTAAACAGAACTTTAGGCAATTTTTCAAAGACAATCCTAAAATAAATCCTAAGTTAGTTGTTCAGTACTCTGGATCTGGACTCTTCTGGGTAATATTATGATTTTATTAGCGTAACATCTCATGTGATAGATGCTAACATGAGTACAAACTTTATTGCCTCGAACTAATGCCATTCGAGAGTCTTCAGCACTCAAGATCCAACATAGCATGTAATCTAAAAAAGGCTTTTTAGTATTGGAATATACAGGACAGAGTTCCAGCTATGGTTACCGACAACGCTGCAAATATGGGAGTCGCTATCAGAGAAATTCAACTTACAATTTAGTCCCCAAAATCAAATGTTTGGTTCATTCACCACAATTGGTAAAAAAAGCTAGTCTTTTTAAACAGGATCAGGTGAATGTCATAATTACTAAAGTACTGTCTATCATTGGTCATTTTAATAAATATACGAGCAGCAGCACGATTTTAAAAGAGAACCGAATCATGTACTTATACAAGACGTATCTACACGATGGGACCAGACACTTCCAGCGTTAAGGCGAATGATGGAGTTGCAGTGCAAGCTTCATTGCCTAGTATGTGCAGAATGGATACTGATTGTGGATACTGATGATGGTTATTTTGAAGAGGTTACAAAATCAATCAGCAAACCCGATACGACAGCTGTATTACCCGACCCGTTAATTAATAAATGAGTAATGAACATTATATACATGTATATAATTTTAATAATATTATATACATGTATATAATACAATACACTGTTTTTAAGATCACATCTTTCAATTTAATCCTTAATAAGTGAATAGTCATCTGCAGATTTCGGTGGTGACTTGTGCTGCGACCTTCATAGATCTATTGTACCCCATGCTCTTCCTCTAATCGTTGGTATACTTACCCATTCAGAGCGCCTTCTCTAGTCCTGATTCCTTTAGGAATTTCGGGTGGGATTCAAGGACTACAACTCCTCTGCGTTCAAGCAGTAGGCCGCAAGATACATTTGTCTCTTTAAGTCAATTTTATCAAGTCTTTGAGCAGATATATGGGGGTTTTTTCTGCTGAGCCGCAGAATCTGCATCTGTCATATTCCTCTAGAACTAAGGCATTGAGGTGTTTTCTAAGTCTGCAGTGTTCAGTGAGGACTCCTGTCGGAAAGGGCATGATGAAAGTAACCAATAATCACAAAAATATTGTGTTTATCTAATGTGATGGGAATAATAGATTGTGAAAAATGTATTTATTTTCATATTTAGTACGAGATTGATAATATTTTTAATAAAACAAAACTATAAAATACAGCAGTCCGCCATGATAAGTTGAACCCATAGGTGGGCATTAACTCGTTAATCCATTAATCGTTAATTAACAAAATGCTTAACATAAATGCTTAAAAAGTTAACAAAATAGCTTAACGGATTAACTCAAAGTTAACTCTTAAGTTAACTCAAAAAAAATTTAACGCTCTTGTTGACTTCTTAAATTGAACTTCCGTTAACTTTAGTCCGTTACATTGGTTGTTTGATCACATTTGTTGCCATTTTTGTTGGAATTATGCGCCTCGCGGGCACACCCGTGCGCCGCAGGGCTGTTAATCAAAAGAGCAAAGCGGGTACACCCGCGCGGCGCAGCGCTGTTACTCAAAAATCCAGAGCCGAGAAACTACAGAGCCGAAAAAAATAAAACGACCCTCTTGATCATTTGCTCTGTACGTGTGAATACAACCAGTTATTATAACCTGACTTTTTTAATTCTTCATTTATTTATCTTTTTCGTTTTTGTTGGTAGTGGGTGGAAATAGTTGATGGTGTAACATTTACAAGTTTACATCATGAACACCACTACTTCTACTCAAAGTACGCAAAGCTCTGAAAATGAGACTGAATCAAATCCTTGGCCACGATTGAGTGATTACTTATATTCCAATCAAAACTTAGAGAGCAGATGATGATTTATGAATGCAAACTGTGTTTGCCTAAAGTTTCTGCACTAAAGGCTCGCATGTCTAGTCTTAATAATCTTAAACAACATGTGAAAAAGACGCATGCATCCAAATAGGTGCTGTTTGGAGAAAAAGTAAAAGCAACGTCAACTCGTGGGAAAAAGAAAACCGTTCTGAAGCCCTCGTTTGAAGTGCTGTGAATTTGAATTCCTCTGATGTTGGTGCAGATAGCATTAGCAGTAGAAGCTATTTGTTTTTGTTTTCACCTCAACCTGTTAAAAGATTACTTGACGTAATCTTTCTTCAAGCCGCTTCTGTCGCTTGTAATAATTAAATCAATTAATCCATCTACTTGTTTTTGTTTTATTTATCAATGTATCCCATCCCAAAAGGTACCAAAAGCAGTATACGTTTTGGATGGTTAACTTTTAACGGTTAACTTTAACTTGCGTTAAATTTTCGAAATTTTAACGCTTTAACGATTAACGAAGTTAACTTTTTTATTAACGATTTAACGATTAACGAAGTTAACTTATCGATTAACTGTGCCCACCTGTGATTGAACCCCAATCAGAGTGAATGACATCACGCGAAAGTAAACGCGTAAAAATAGTGGAACATTTCAAACATTTTTAGAAAACGGAAGGAAAAGGAATGCAAACAATTGTCAGTTAATAAAATACGAGAAAGACTATGTTTGTGATACATTAGAAAGATCCATTCAAAAATGTATGCTGAAATACGAAGAAAAGTCCTGTGACACTTTCTGCAAAAACGTGTTTTGATATTGATATAGTATTGACTGATGCAGATATAAAAGTTGAGGAAGAATCAAGAGACCAACATGAAAACTGCATTTGGCATGAATTAAGATATGGCTGGGTGACGGCTTCACGAAGTTATGAATTTAGAAGATGCAAAACCAGTAACGGAACGCTGATTGCTTTAATAATGGGAGGAAAAATCCCAGACATGCCTGCCATGATATGTGGTCGAATGTTGGAGGATGAAGTGAGAAAAGCGAGAGAAAGTAAGAAAAAAATGTGACCTAATGGTTTGAAAAAATATTCTATGATAGCAGAATTACCTGATGGGATCTGTGAAGCCAGCATAGTAAAAATAAAGTGTCCAGTGTGAAGTCTTTGAAAAAATATGTAGAAAATGGGAAACTGACCCAAAAGAATTATGTGCAGATGCAGCTACAAATGTATTTGACAGGTCTAAGAAAAGGTTACTTCTGTGTAGCTGATTGTAACTATAGTCAAAATAAAAATGTTGATATCATAATTGTTACATTTGATGATAAATATGTATCAGATTTGATTAAAGTTTTAGTCTCTTCATGGAAAGATAATGTGTACCCATTATTGTGTCAAAGTGTTTTCTAATTTGCAGGTAAATAAAATAAAGGTATATTAAGTAGAATTGTAGTTTTATTTAATTAAAGAATCTTGTAAATTTATTAAACTACAGACAATGGTAATAACATCATCAAGTACTTTGACTAGAGACTAGATGATGATTTACACATGCATGTGCCTTTAACATACTAAATTCTCTCAAGGGACGAATGACTCTCTCAACATGCATTCTTAAACTGGCAAATTGTTTAGTTTCCCTTGCCTCAGTTTTTGATAGCTTAGATTAAAGCACTTATATCGCATTGTTTTTTTCATATTTAACACGCAAAACAGCCGTTTTCTTTCTTTGGCTCCCTAATGTTTCCGTCAATTTACTAACACCTGACGTCACAAGCAGACGCCATGACACCAGCGATCGTTTTCGACTCATTTTAAAATTTGAATTTCAATTGCTTTTTTTTCTAATAAAACTTTGTTTCCTGCAGAAATAATATATATTTTTGGAAATAGCAGGTACTTTAGAATATCATAGAACACTTTTTCAAAATCAGTCATCATGCCCATTCTAAGCTTGTTCCTGTTTAGTTTCAGGCAAGCTTTTGTTCTTTTCTGATTAAAAGATCCTCTGGAAGTTCTTTCCAGGTTTTCATACATTGTTCCCTTATTTCTTCATCTAAACTTTTGTGGATGGTGTTCATACTCATACCGCAAAAGGGTTCTGGGGCTATAAAGAGATTACTAGATCCATTGTTGATCCAGGGGTGTAAATGGGGTCACGCCATAGAGGTAGCACCTTTCACTAGAATCGGTCATATCAAGCGTCATAGACGGGAGATAGATTGTAGTGACTGGTCCTCATGTGGTGCCCAGCTATTACTCAAGGCTCCATGTGCCACACCCTGGAAACTGTGTTGACCCACAGGCAAATTGAGTAGAGTAGCCAGATATGGCGAAACAAACCAGCAGCGTTTGTCCCAGAATGGGTGGCTGCAAACAGTGTCGGACCCAAAATGGGCGGCTGAATTAATCCCTGGAAACAGGACTCAACACGTTCGGCAAGCGTGGCGTTTTAATGCCAAACTCCTTCCACAACCTACATGAAATGTCGACATTTAAAACAGAAATACCCCAGGCGAGTAGAGCCACGTGCTCAGAATCTCGCGCTGATACATTAGCCAGCCTCGAGGATTCTGAGGGAGGCAAAACCTCGACACTAGCAGATAAAAGACGGAAAACCAACGAGAACATCCTAGTCCTAACATACAACATTCGCACAATGAGACTCGAAGAACACCTACTAAGTCTAGAAAGCGAACTCCAAAACATTAAATGGGACATACTAGGAATTAGCGAGACCCGACAAAAAGGCGAAGCAAACACGATTCTGAAATCTGGCCATATGCTCTTTCAGAGAAATTCCGAAACAAACCATCATATCGGAGGAGTAGCGATCATGGTAAACAGCAAGAGAAAACACCTGGTCACGAAAAGCAAAGCTATATCAGACCGCGATATTTACATTATAATCCAATTGAACAAGAGATACAGCATGCAGATAATACAGGCATATGCACCCACATCAACATCAACTGACGAAGATATCGAGCAATTCTATGAAGATCTAACGATGGCTAAAAACCAAGAAAAAACGAAGTTCAATGTTATAATCGGGGACTTCAATGCTAAGATAGGACGTAAAACTGCGACAGACGGCATCGGTAATTTTGGACTAGGCACGCGCAATAATAGAGGCGAAATGTTGATTGATTTTATGAACAAAGAACAAATGAACTGCATGAACACGTTTTTCAAGAAACAGCATCCGAGAAAATGGACATGGAGAAGTCCGAATGGCGCAGTTAAGAACGAAATTGACTATATACTCGCTACGGATAGACAGCCCTGTACCGATGTATCAGTGACTAGTCGTTTTAATAGCGGAAGCGACCACAGAATCGTAAGAGCCGCAATAAATATAAACGTCACGCTTGGAAAGAAAAAAGCAGATCGATAAAGCTGTTCGTCCAACAGATATTCAGATCAAAGACAAATTGGAAGACACAATGCCAAAATGAACAAAAAAACTAAAACCAACTAACGATCTGAAAAATATGGGTCTAAATGAGTTATCGGGAAAAATCACTAACAGCATACAAGTAGCAGCAAAGAAAATATGTTACATGGCAGAAAAAACTAATATGAAGCTCAGTCAGAGCACAAACGCACTCCTAGCAGAACGCAGAAAAATCGACGGAGACTCAATAGGATACCGAGAACTAGACAAACGAGTAAAGAAAGCGATTATAAAAGACCTAAGATCTCATAACACAAAGATCATACAAGAAGCCATCAAAGACAACATGAATATGAAAGTCCTCCGATCAAAAAGAACAAAGGCAAGGTCGCTTATTTACAAAATTAAGAACCAACAAGGACAAGATGTGACAGAAAGGGAACAGATCACATCCACTATCCAACACTTCTATCAGGAACTCTATAGACAATCGGTACCTAAGCCAAACCGTATAGACCAGACAGTCCTGAATGTGGGCTCCGAGGACATCGCGGAGATTGATACTGCAGAGCTGAGAATGGCACTGAAGCAGATGAAAAACCGAAAGGCCCCAGGACAAGACCGCCTTACAACAGAAATGGTGAAGAATGGGGGAACAACTCTGGAAAAAGCAATGATAATCTTCTTAACAAATGTATGGAGGAGGGAAAAATTCCCGACGCCTGGAGAAATGCCGAAGTAATAACTCTCTTCAAAAAAGGAGACCGAACCAACATCGAAAACTATAGACCGATCAGTCTCTTGTCCGTTTTGTATAAGCTCCTTACCAAAATCATAACCAACCGACTCAACAAAAAGTTCGATTTCTACCAACCAGTGGAACAAGCCGGTTTCCGAAGCGGCTATAATACGAATTATCACATTCAAACGATACGTACTCTTATTGAGAGGTGTACTGAATATAATATGCCATTACACCTCGCATTCATCGACTACAAAAAAGCTTTGGATTCGCTGGAAACCTGGGCGGTGCTGGAGGCAATGGGCAATGCGAGGATTGATTCAATATATACCAACGTCATTAAAGATATCTACAAGGATGCTACAATACATGTCAAAGTAGTCGAAAAAAAACAACCGAAAAAATCCCTATACGGAGAGGGGTAAGACAGGGAGATTCAATCTCTCCAAAATTATTTACCCTGGCATAAGAAAACGTGTGTAAGAACCTGACATGGCAACAAAAGGGAGTCAACGTAGATGGGAGATTTTTGACACCACCGTGACGGTGTCAAAAAGAACGGGCAGACGCGTGAAAGCTGACGTCGTTGACGGTTGTGTTTATTTCGCGATTTTTTCGGATTAAATTAATCAAGAATGAAAACTAAACGATTGGATATAGTTCTTTTGTTACATACGTGGGTTGCTTACACAGAGTAGCTCCTTGTATAATCCATACTTTTATCATTATCATTTTTTTATTTGTATTCTGGTTCTGTTTGTTACTTCAGGGTGAAGTACGCCTACTAGTGGATTGTATTAATACACAGAGAGTTTATTTAATTCGTTTATTAATTATATGCACTAATATTGGTTAGAATGTTCTCTACTCTATCGCTGAATACACACACTTTCTATCTATCTCAATAGTTACCAGGAAAGCTTAACTATAAGGGTGGAAAGAGTGGGGGTTAAGAGTGGGAAATATGAATACTTAACATATGACTACAACCAATGCGCCGATGAGATTACTCGGAGTGTCCTTTTTGGAATTCCATTTGGTCCAGGTTTGGAGTTGTGTTAAATATTCCCGGCTCCATCTTTTCCAAAAATGTACTCTCATCCTTTCCACCAATTGCCATCTAGCAAGTCGATTGGTAGGTACCTCTTGGACATCCTCTTCGGCGAAGGTTGTTAATGGTTCTCCAATAAGGAAGTGGCCAGGTGTGAGGGATTGCATGTGGTTGGGATCGGAGGATAATGGTGTTAGTGGACTTGAGTTTAAACATGCTTCAATTCTTATTAACAACGTAAACATTTCGCAAAAATTTAAATGAGTATCACCTATTGTTCTTTTAATATGCCGTTTTACTGCTTTTATATTCGCTTCCCATAAACATATGTGGTGATTTTGGTGGTATAAAGTGCCAGTTTATTCCGACATGCATAAATTATTATAAATTGTTTAATTGTATAACCCGTTTTCATCCATAAAGGGACAGAGTGATAATAATTTTGAATTACTTGGAATTTGTTTTTTGATTTTGCGATTTTTTTATTTCCATTATAAACTCCTTTTCCTGTATCAATTTTAGAATCGCGTGTTTCGAATCCTTCAATTCATTTGTTTATAATTTACCTACTCTTTTAATATTTTAAGTCTGGCAATTATTTATGAATCTAAGAGACCAGGCAAAAACACGGAGCAATTTATCAAAATGAGAAAATTTTGGTCATACCGACATTTCGGTTTGAGTAGTTTGCGATTGAGATTATTCGTTTTTCTGGAATTTCAATTTTACACCAGTTAGCCGGGGGTGTGGGCCATTGCTCGATATTGTATTTTAAAAAGATTGGACCGTTAAACCATGTTTGGCTCTTTAGCAGATCAGCCGGTAAAGCTCCTCTGCTTAACATATCCGCGGGATTATTTTCACTGCGCACGTGGCGCCAATTTGATTTTTCTGTTAACGAATAATCGCTAACCCGATTTGCAACAAATGTTTGTAATAAATTAGATTCGGTATTTATCCACGCCAAGACTATTGTGGAGTCTGTCCACAAAAATTGTTGAGAAATTTTAGCATTGAGACAAGATTTAACCTTTTTGAATAATTGTGCTAGTAGTAATCACCACATAGCTCTAAGCGCGGGATTGTTGTCGTTTTCAACGGCGCAACTCTAGATTTTGAACAAACTAGTCTAATTTGGTATTCATTATTTTTTGATGTTCTAATATATATAACTCCGGCCTGTGAGGCGTCGCAAAAACCATGCAGTTCAATAAATGCCGGTTGCGAGTGACTTATTATTTTTCTGTCTAACTGTATGTCATTTAGATATTTTAGCTCTTTCAAAAATATTATCCATGTGGAATATATATTGCTAGGGACAGATTCGTCCCAATTTAATTTAAGTGACCACAATTTTTGTAATAATATTTTTGCTGTCATTATAATAGGGCCGACTAGACCCAGTGGATCAAATATTTGCGCTGTAACAGATTACATTATGCGCTTTGTTACCTTACGAGAAATATTATCTGATAATAAGCCTAAAGTTTTTGTGAATTTGCCTATTCTTAGTGGAACGTCTGACTGTGAGTAATCTCATGAGTAATCTTTACTGTGAGTAAATTTTTTAAAACTTCTGAACAATTTGATTTGAATTTTCTAAGCTCAAACTGACCCGTGCTCAAAATGTTAACGACGTCGGTTTTAATTTTAATTAGCTCATTTATTGAATTTGCGCCTGTCAATAGATCATCCATGTAAAAGTGCCTACGTATTATTTCACTTGCTATCGGATAATTTGTTTGATTTCGATCAGCTAATTCTTGAAGGCAACGCGTTGCGATAAAGCTCACGGGCTTTGTACCGTAAGTTAATGTATTTAACCTGGAAAACCTGGAAATAAATTAACCTGGAAATTTGAATCATCGGGATGCATTCGAATTTGACGATACATTTTCGCGATGTCTGCAGTTAAGGCGTATTGAAATGTGCGAAAGCGTACTATTATTGAAAAGATATCTTCTTGAAGTACAGGTCCGATCATAAGGTTGTCATTAAGACTCAGACGGTTGGATGTTTTGTCGAAGGCGTCGAAAACGACCCTTATATTTGTTGTTGTGCTGGAATTTATGAATACCGGATGGTGTGGAAGGAAGACAAAGCTATTTAGATCCCCTTTTTCAGTTAAATGTTCCATATGTTTTAATTCTATTAAAGTACTCAGTCATGAAGTTGTTGTAGCTTTTTCTAATTTCAGGATCTCTACTTAACCTGCGTTCTAAATTAAAAACGTTTTAGAGCGATCTGTTCTGAATCACCTATACTTAATCTATCTGTTTTAAACGGTAATTTGATCACAAATCTACCAGATACGTCACGACTACTATATTTGGAAAAGTGTTTTTCGCACTCGATTTCTTCAGACGACATATTCTTTGTTTTATCGTCGGTGTTTATGTTTTCTAATTCCCAGAATGTATGTATTTGTTTGTCTAAACGATTTTCTGCACAAGTGGATAGATTACAACATGTATTATTTATTGCCATGGGGATCATGTGGTTCCCACCCGCAATAAATCCAAAATGGGTTTTTTGAAACACTAAGCCGCTTGGAACTCTTATTTGTCCTATCCAAAGGAGTCTTAAAAACAGACCGGCGCCGATTAGTAAATCTACCCGGGCGGATTCGTAGAATTTAGGGTCAGCTAAAGTAATATTTTTTGGGTTATCTGAATATTGGGGTTGCCAAGAGATTAGTGGTAAGTTGTCGGTGATATTTTTTACGACTAAACAATCCAAATTCTTTGTAAATGAATTTATTCTCGATTTTATATTAATTTTAATTTCTTTGTTTGTTGCACTTGCTGCACCGTTTAGGCATTTGATTACAATATTTGTTTGCGTCGGTTTGAGATTCAATTTTTTATATAAAGATTCTGTTATAAAATTTGACATTGAGCTATAAAGGCACGACACTGTTGATAAACATTTTTGTTGTCCTTTATTAATACAACAGCAGTCGAAAGTAATGTTGTTGTTGATTGTGGTTTGACGACCATCAAACTAATTGACGCGTTTTCATCCTCTGAAACTACGTGCAGCAATGTGTGATGTTTTTTGTTACATGTATGGCATTTAACTTTAGAATGACAATTTTCAAACTTGTGATTGTTCCGCAAACAATTTGTGCATAAATTTAGCCGTTTAGCGCTTGATAATCTGTCTTCAGAAGCAAGCTCGAGGAGTTTATCGCAACGGATAATAATGTGCTGAGTACTGTTACAATAAACGCACAAAAAAGACCCTTTATTAGTTGTAACTTGTGCTACTGTATGTATTTTACCTATGCCTTGAATAAGAGGTCTATTGAATGAATGGCTCGCTTTATTGTTAATAGATTTATTGCTGTTACTAATTTAATGACTCTAATATCGAACACCGCTTTTCTAGAAATGAAACCAACTAATTGTATGTGGGCACATCAGTATCTAATGACATTTGCCACTCACGTCTGGTATTATAGTCTAATTTTTCCGTTACAATTGTAACCAATAGTGCGTCCCACTTATCGGTTGGCATTTTTAGGCATTTTAACGAACTTATATTGTTAACTAACAAATCTAGCAGATCTCGCAAAGACCTATGGGATTGTTTAGGTATAACTGGCGCGTTAACGATTGCTAATACGTGATCTGGAACGATCAAGCGTGTGTTTTTAAATCTTTTTTCTAATGTCCTCCAAGCTTCCTCGTAATTCTCCTCGTTAACAATTAGCGAATCTATCGTCTTTAGTGCTGCGTCTTGAAGACATGATTTTAAATATTGCAACCGTTGCCGGTTATTTAAAGACTTGTTTTCCTCAATCACTGACTAAAACGCATTTTCGAAATTAAGCCAAGCCCTATAATCAGCGCTAAACGTTTTAAGGTTTAGAACTGGTAATTTTAGATGCAAGTTGTTTTGATTTATTGATGATGCTGATTCTTCGTTATTTGATTGGTCGCGCGAATTAATTCTATCTACAAGATCGTCTATGTTAGATATTAAATCACAATACAATTCTTCAAACTCGATGCGACTTTGAGAACGAATATCTTGGTTTGCGCCTTTATCGCGTAGTTCGATTTCAAATTGAACTTCTTTAAATTCCTTTCGCGCATCAGATAATATATCTCTACGCGCCTTTAATTGACTTGCACTGCCCGATGCGGGATTAAATGAATTTAAGAAAATATTAATTCTTTCTAGTTGGCTATTAATTGTGTTTCTTTGAATTAAGAATTGATCTAAATTTTTGGCCATTTTAAGAACAATAGGTTTATAACGATTTTAGTGCCTTGAAATTTAAGAATTGAAGCCTCTTGACTTGCTGATATGTGTTAATATATTGGAGATATGTGGATAAGTTGGAGAACCACTAACCTTTGATTTGATGCGAAGTTTGAGCGATGTCCGCCTTTGTTTAATGCGCGTCGATCAAGGATGACGATTGCTGAATCTGTTCCTTTGCTTCGTCTTGATTGTTGATTTCGATTTGATGATTTATCGGACTGTCGTTTTGTTTCACGAATTCACGATTCTTTTTTGTTTTGTTTTAATCGCGTTCATTTAAAACGTATTCAATTTTTAACGTATTCAATCCGGTTCGAAGGACCAATGTTTGTTACTTCAGGGTGAAGTAAGCCTACTAGTGGACTGTATTAATACACATATAGTTTATTTAATTCGTTTATTAATTCTATGCACTAATTTTGGTTAGAATGTTCTCTACAATGAATAGTTACCAGGAAAGCTTAACTATAAGGGTGCAAAGAGTGGGGGGTTACTTAACCCCCGCCGGTGAGAGAAATATGAATACTTAACAGGTTCTATTACTTGATTTACTTAGCATTTTTGTACTTTTTATAGGTTTTTTGTGCCAGGGGTTACTTAAAATTTTTAGTTTTATTTTTAACAATTTTTGGTACAACGTACTATTGTTGTGATCTCGTGAGTTTGTTTAGTCGGCAAAGAACTTTAAGGAGACACCCAATTAGTTTATTTTATATACGACTCTTACAATTTGTAGGTTTTATTTCAAAGATGCGTGCATGCGCTCGAGCTTAAAGGCCGAAGAGTGTTTATATATTTTATGAATTGTGGAAATTTTCCATTGAAAAGTAGGGAAGGACTTACATCAACACTGACGTGATGAAGTGAAAAAGAGACAGTTTAGATTTGGGTCTCGAGGAGAGTGTTGAGTTTTGAATGAAACCTCCGATTTAATAACCATACCAAATTCCCGGTTCGCAACACTATTCTAAGAAAACATTTGTGATAATCAAATATTGAATAAATCCGTATAAAAATCGTTCGGTTTTCAGAAAGTTCAGAAATATTCATATAATTGAAAACGCCGAATTACAAACCAAATATTAGAATATTAAGTGGCTACAAAGAATTATTTTCTATCTGTACCGATTCTAATTTTGATTTTTGTTAATCTCATTGTGTGTGCTATGACTAGATTAACAAACTGTTTATGTTTAAGTAAGATATTTATATTTTTGCTTCCATTGTATTTCCTTTAAAGAAAATATATGATAAATATACCGCGAAAAAGATTGTTTAAAAAATAAATAGTTTAGGTGTGATAAAACCGAACACCAAGCTTGTTTTATAAACATTCGGACGAAGCAGTGGAATTAAGTTTTGCAGGATAAACATTTTCACATTGGAAGAATAAGATTGAACATCATGGGTTTGTGCTGGTCTGGCAAAAGAAAAGGTAAATTAAGTTTTTTTTTTTAATATATAAAGTATCGTTCGCAAGTTTGTTTTCTGTGCATATGATAAATGTACACATTTACCGGTATATGTACACATTTATTTTCTTGGTTGGTAACAGTGAGTTTAACTTCAACCTTTAACTTTAACATTTACCAATTATTTCCGGCAAATGCGTACATATGTATAATGTTGGTGGAAATTGTTAGAGGTTTACAGTAACATACACAGCGCATGGGCTGTCCAACAAGACACACGTGATATTGTAACACACAAAAAGTATACATTTTCCGGTAAAAGTAGATATATAAGGCTCATCTCAGATTTAAACTCCCATTTACCCATCAAATTGGTAGATGTATACACATATACCGGTAAATGTTTACATTTGCCGATTTTGTATTTTTTTTATTTTTACGTAACACATATAAGTATTATTATTTATAGAATCGAATAAAATAACTAAGGAAGTAGCATTGCGAAAAATAGTAAGAGATGACGAAATATTGAAGGCAGTCCTACCTCATCATCAAACTTACTCTTACATTTTAAATGGGGATCAAGTAATAGGATATGAGGAATTGGAGGAAACATCATCTGAATACAAACGTATTAATCACAAATTCAAGATCACAACACAAAATAAAACAGTAAACATTATTACTATTCATCGGATTGAAAATCCATATACTAGGGCTTTATACAGCTTGAAAAAACAAGCGCTGCAAAGGCAATTTCCTTCCATACACGAGGTCGAATTGTTTCACGGGACTAAACAATGCAACGTATCAAGCATTTTCAGAACAAATTTTAATTATCGCTTATTTAATGCGCGCACTGCAAAATTTGGAAGGGGTGTTAAATTTTCGCCAATTGCCTACTATGCAACACATTATTCAGACGAAAGCACAGAATACAAATTTATGTTGCTCTGCAAAGTATTAATAAATGAACTTCATATTGGCGTTAACTCCACAGTTGTACCGGAAGAAGGTTTTGATACCACAAGCAATGCAGCGGAATCGGTTCTAGTTAAATACGATGATGATGTTTTTTATCCAATATATTTAATTACGTATAAAATGTAGGTATTAAATATTTTTATGCTTTATTTATGTTCAATCAGTGTAAAATATATTTTATAAGAAATGTAAGACACTAAAATATTTTGGAAACAAAACAAATACTTAATTCAATTTCCTGTTTACTGATTATCGAAATGATAGGTCGTATTAGTGTTACTAAGATTAAAAAAAATGTTTACATATAAAATACTTATATTATTTTCTGTTGTTCAGAAATATTTTCGAATAAAAAGATTATTTTTGAGTTATACTTTATTTATGTATTATTGGCCAAAGTTAGAATTAGCATGAGTTTGCGTTGTTCTTGAGCATGTGAAGATATATTTAAACTGGGTATTAGGTCATTGTGTTTTCTGTTGACATTCTGTTAAATATTGTTATTTTTAGACTTGAGTGTAAAGGATTGAAATTTGTTATAACTGGGTATTAACCTATCTACGTGTAAATGCAAATGGGGATTCCACGGAGTTAAAATAATACATTTATAAATTTTGATATGTTATTATAATAATAATAATCCTTTATTGGCATAAATTTAAATACACGACAGTTCGTACCTTAGTGTAACATCCAAAAGAATAAACTAAAAAAGAAAAACAAAAAAAGACACCAGAATGAAACGGAAAATAACAATATCCAAATGAATACAGGAAAAAATTAACAGTTAAAAAGTTCTTAGATCCTGTTAGAACGTAAGGAGAAAAAAACATAAATAAAAAAACGCATGCGGTCAGGGGACCCCCATCAGGAACGAAAAGTTCCTCGCACATTTTTAACTCGGAATGTAATTCGAAATAAAATTTGCATATAATTGATTGATTATGGAGTTAGGTATTTGTTGAAACTTCATTTCAATAGCAGAGATAAAAAAAGCTAAATTATTTTTAAGCTTCAAATTTATGTTTTTGTTCTGTGTTTTGCTGTTTTTTTCTTGTTTAGTTTTAAGGTTATAAACCATGCTCGTCTGTCATTCTGCGAAAGAAAGAGAAAGGACTATTATAGTAATATACACTGACAAGGGGACCGTATGATAAGGAAATCACCGATTCGATTCATTTTTAGTACACGCGTAGGTGATGACTAGGAGTATAACAGGTGCAAGTAGTAAGATGCCATACTCATCCGTTTCCTAGAAATTAATTATTTTTAGTGCGTTCGTCTGCATTATACGTTAACAAAAATTCAACAAGCGAGTAGCGCAACGGTGGCAGTCGCGCTTCGAAAGCGCGAGGTCGCCGGTTCGAATTCCCCAGCGGGCTTGCGATTTTTCTTCAAATATTTCACATTTTTTACAAATCCATGTGTCTTGAATAATGTTTATTTTGGAATCAATTGTAAATATTTTTTAACGGGACGTAGCAAGCACCATTAAGTTAACTTGTCAAGTGGCCCCCTGAAAGCTTCCCCCTGAGAGCATCTTGGAATAGCTCCACGTATTACCTGATGATGTCCTTTCCTTTTGTTCCTTTTCCCGCTAATAAAAACAGTTACACAGTTACAAACAGTTACAATTAATTCGAAAATAAACAATATTCAAGACAAATGAATTTGTAAAAAAGGTGAAATATTTGAAGAAAAAACCCAAGCCCGTTGGCGGGTTCGAACCGGCGACCTCGAGCTCTCAAAGCGCGACTGTTACCGTTGCGCCACTCGCTTGTTGAATTTTTGTTAAGGTATAAGTGAAAGAAAGAGAAAGAAACCATCGCGCCGAATAATGAAAGAAAGTAACGCGGCGTATAACGAAAAAAAGAGCGCGCGAGATAGAGAATATAAACTGAGAGAAGGAGAAAGAAACTTACGCGGCTTATACGTTTTCTGCCGAATCACTCATACCGAGAGCTCCCTAAAGAAACTTGTTACAAAAAAAAGAAACAAAAAAAAAATAAGTCTTTAACCCTGTCCTTGCACTTCAATATTTTTTTCATATACACAAAACCCGAGCCACTCTCATCCATAACCTTCTTCCAGTTTTTCGCCACTGTCTTTTCCTCTTCGCTCCATTCACATTTCTTACAACTTCATACCCAATGTTCCCACAGCTCCTCCCCTTCTCCACATGCCTGACAAGTCCTATCTGTTGCAGCCATCCAATATCTTCATCCCCTTTCCTCACTACCGCACCTAAACCGGGCAATCGTTACCTGTGGGGTTTTAGGATTGACTAGATACTTTGGACATCTGCCAAAAACTTGGATTTTGCTGTAGTCTCTATTATAGGTACCCCCATCTATGTGTTTTTGTCTTTCTTACAGTTCAATCTCCAGTAGTCTATCTGCCAGAATCCTTTCCACTAACATTCCCTCATTCATCATTCTATCGATCTCTTCTTGGTTCCATCCACCTCTTTCATACATTCGCTTAAGCAGGAATCCCCATTTTGTTTTCTTATTACTCCCTTTAGCCCCCTTTCTTACAACTTTCAGAACTTCTTTCACTATTTTTTCATCTCTTGCACTATTCACTTTGATTTCAAAGTTCGCCGCTCTCATAACCGCGTTGTTTGCCACCTTATTAGAATTTGTTTCTTGTTGAACGATGTACCAGGGGTGGACTTTTCTAGCTGCAGGGCCCTCTTTATGAACTGTAACTGCACTCTCTCTTTGTCGTTTTCCTCTTTCACACCCCAGATTTCTGCCCCATACATCATCATACTACGTACGCACGCCTTCCATCATTTTCGCCCTAAAATTCTCCCTCGGGTATACTCTCCATGTATCCCAGAGTCTGTTAGCAGCCACCCATGCTTTTTTTACTATATACTTGATATGTGCAGCGCACGACGCATTTTGTTGGAACATAAAGCCTAGGTATTTAAAATTGCTAACTTGTTCTATCTGTCTCGCTTCCCATTCAAAACTCTCTTTCCTTGATCCCTTTCTCTTCTGAAACAGCATCCACTTTGTTTTCAGCACATTTACCTTTAACATACGTTTTATAAAAAACCTTTCCATTCGTACCAACACCTCTTTCATTTCCACTTTCGAACTTGCTAAGACAACGACGTCGTCCGCATAAGCTATACTTCAAATCTTTGTCGTCCCTATTACCACCCCTCCCGCTTGACCTAAGCTTAGCGTTTTCTCGAGGTCCGCAGTATATAGATTAAATAGTAGTGGACTTAACGGGCACCCTTGTTTTAGCCCTTTAATAACATCAAATCTTTCAGATAGCCTTTCACCTATCTTCACTCTACACCATGTTCTCTCATATAGATGCTCAATCCCTGATCTGTTGCGATATACCTTTCTCCCTCAAATATTTCCACATTTTTTCTCTCACTTCTGAGTCATAGGAAGCTTTGAGGTCAACAAATACCTCGTACAATTTCCCCTTTGGTTTAGCTATTTCTCTTTGTAATAATATTGATATAATTCAGTATGTATATCTGTTCGGTTGTTCCGCGTCATTTTCTAAAGCCAGCTTGTACCTCTGGGATTAGATTCCTCTCCTCTGCTTCTGCCTGCAACTTTTTTTCCAGTATCTTTGCATAGATCTTGAATGACGTGCCCATTAGAGTTATCCCCCTATAGCTTCCTAGTTCCTCCTTGTTACCTTGCTTAAAAACTGGTACAATAATTCATTCCCTCCAACTGTCAACAAAAAAAGCTGTTAAGTTCACCACGAAGTCTCTCCTTCACAATTGGTGTGGCAAGACATCACGCCTCACTTGGCACCGAGTCTGGGCCTGGAGCTTTCTTTCTTTTGAGTGCCGACATAACCGTTTCAACCTCTTCCTCTGTAATCTCTTGTAATTACGATTCCAATGGTCTAAAATCTCTCCATCTTTGCCGTCTCTCCGGCCAGCAATTCGCAAAGTGATTTTTCCACTTTTCTGCGCTAATTACCGATGATATCTCTCTTTTTGGAATCCTTGCGGCAATCAGTTTCCAAATGTCCGATTCTCTGCTCAGCTGGCTGATTTTCTTTATTTGGCATTCGTCCCACTCTAGTTTCTTTCTCGTCTCTACTTCTTTCATTTCTTTATTCTGCCTTTTGAGCTTTTCAAGTGTTGTTCTTCCTTCTCTCCTGGCTCTAAATTCGGCTCTAGTTCTTTTCTTTATATCTATTAGCTCCTCGTCTATTCAACCATTTCCGAAATTTTTCTTTGGGTGTGATATTTTAACAATTAGTGCTTTCTTTATCATAGCAGTGAGTTTAGGTAGTTCCGCATCTTCCACTCCTTCCATCCTATCTAAGTTTTCCTGGTATCGCGTAATAGCCGACTCATTCCACATCACCGTTTGTTTAACCACACCCTTGCATTCCCCCCAGCTGTCTCACGTATCTCACCATACAGAGTAATTTCTAGTGGTAGATGGTCCGATTCCAGCCTTTCTCCTATTTTCAAAACATCGATACATCTTATGGCGTCTTCGTTGGCGATCCCGAAGTCAATGACCGAGGTACCGCCTCCACCAATATACATTAACTCCCCTTTCCAATCGCCATTTATGCACCCATTTAGCACATACCAGTTATGATTCTCAACCCAGTCTATCCATTTTTTTTCCCTCCTTGTTACCTGTTTTGTCTTTCGAAAGTCTAGCTATTTACACAACTTCTGCATCGAGACTTCCAGCTTAGAGTTCTCCGATCCTCACATTCCAGTCTCCGACGATCAGTACTTTCTCTCCTGAATCCCTTGCCAGGCTTTTCTCAATGTGTTTCATAATGCGATCTAGATTGTTGTTGTTATAGACAGTAATTACTCTCCACTTATCTTCGCCTACTCGTACCGCTCTCTCCTGTACCCCACCCATTCAATGTTCTCTATATCAATATTGTATTCTTTCTCCGCTACAAGCTTTATCCCGGTAATTATCCCTCCCTTTGCTCTTCACCTGTTGGAGATCCTCTTTGCAGATTGACATTTCCATCTGTATTCCGCTGGCAGTAGGTTTTTACTTCGTTCCAGGCCTTTTCTTCAACACATGTTTCCGTTAGCCCTATCAAGTGGAATTTCTGTAAGTATTGCTTATATTTGCTTATTATTATTAACTTGATTGGCCATATTGGACCACTTGAGTCATTCCTTGTTCACTTTATATTAGAAGTATTAAACATTAGTGTTTGAATCTTAACTTCACAGATTATAATTTCTAGGATTACGGTCTATATACGTTCTATACGCAATGATGTTAACTTTGTTAACGATATGTATAAAACAATTTCCTAGAAATTATATGTGAAGTTAAGATTCAAACACTAATGTTTAATATTATTAAAAGCTTCCAACTCAACAAAATATATATATTAATAATTATATTAGAAGATTGGACTACTTGTTTCTTTCGCTCAGCCCAGTACCTTTTCATTCGTTCCGAACGCAATTTTCTTAACTCGTCTGAAATCTCAACCGGTCTTCTGTGTGTCATTTCTACAGAAAATTTTAAATTCTTAAGGAGGGTGTTAATTTTGTTTTTGTTCTCTGCAACAGTAATTTTGAGTCCGACTGCTTCAAGATCTTGCTTAATTTCTTTGACCCACTGTCCTCCTGTCTTCTTTCCGAGACTTCTCATCACTAGTTGTTTTAAAATCCTGTTGTCGGGCAGTCGTAAAACATGAAAGAAATATGCGATTCTTTCCTTTTTCATTGTGCTGGCGATTCGGTCAATCCCACGATAGACAGTTTCATTAGGCAGGATTCTCCAGACCCCATCAATCTGGTATTTTTTATTAATGCATGTTTTGATAATTCTTTGTTCAGTCTTGAGTTGATTGGTTCTTCTTTCATTTTTAATTTGTAACAGAGTTTCACAAGCATAAGTTGATATAGTAGATATGGTGGTGACGACTTGTACTGCGATCTTTATAGATCTATTGTACCCCACCCTCCTCATCCAAGCGTTGGTGTACTTGCCCATTTAAAGCGCCTCCTCTAATCCTGATTCCTTTAGAAATTTCAAGATCTGGGTGGGATTCACGGACTGCAGCTCCTCTGTGTTCAAGCAGTGAGCCCCGAGGTACATCTGTCTCTTGCGGAGTAGTGCTCCGCAGTCTTTCAGCAGATGTATAGGGGTTTCCTCTGCTGAACCAAAAATCTGCATCCGTCATCCGCCTCTTGGCCTAGGGCCTTGAGATGTTTCCTAAGTCTGCAGTGTCCCGTCAGGATACCTGTCAGAATTCTAAGCTAGTTCCTGCTTAATTTCAGGAAAGCTTTTGTTCTTTTCTGGTTAAAAGATTCCAGCATCACTTTGGACTGCCTTAGCCCTGGAAGTTCTTTCCAGGTTTTCATCCATTGTTCTCTTGTTTCTTCATCTAAAGTTTTGAGGATGGTGTTCATACTCATGCCGCAAAAGGGTTCCGGACCTATAAAGGGACTACTGGATCCCTTGTTTGCCAGGTGATCGGCTTCTTCGTTTCCGTCTATACCACTCTGTCCTGGTACCCAGTATAGCGTTACTTTATTGTTTTTGCCAAGCTTGTTTAGCTTTCCCACACAGTCCCATACCAGTTTGAATATGATGGTGTATGAGCTAATGGCCTTGATGGCTCCTTGGCTGTCTGACAGGATAGCAATTCGTTTTATGCGATAATTCCTGTCGAGGTTAAGCTGTGCACATCTCTCGATTGCGTGTACCTCTGCTTGGAAGATATTTGGGAATGTTCCCGTGGATTTGAAGTATTTGGTACGAGGGCCAAAAACTCCTGCACCAGTACCTTCCTTTGTCTTCGAACCATCTGTATACTACTTGATAGAATTTTCTGGGAGAGTTACAGTTTTGTAATGTTGGAACTTAGTGTCTATTGACAGACATTTCTTATTATATGTTGACCAGGTTAGATATTGTGCTCTTTTCATTTTGTTGGTCCTATTTATCCATGTTGTTTTCTCACCCAAATTGTGCAAATGGATTTCTCCAAGATACTTAAATTGTAGAACTATGTTAATTGCTTGGTCATTTACGAAGATTTTATCTATGCAAAGAGGTTTCATGGGCATGATTTCAGTTTTCTCAAAGGATATTTGTAACCCTATTTTTGATGAAATTTTCTGTAGACTTGTGATCTGAGCATGAACTTCTTCCATATCAAGAGCTACTACACGAGATAACGACCACATTGGAGGCAGCACTGGACTGCAAAGAAATTGCAGTAGGTATCTTTATAGATATAGAGGGAGCGTTTGACAACACAACCCGTTTATCAATAAAGAATGCAGCCACCAACAAAGGAATCGAAGACCCTATCATTGAGTGGATTCAAGACATGCTGACCAATCGTAAAATTATGGCTGCCCACAAGGACCCCCCCTTGTGGGCAGCCTCTGCTGTTATCGCCTCTGCTGTGGTGCCTGGTCGTTCATGATCTCCTAGATGTGCTAACAAAGAACGGGTATAAGGCGGTTGGTTATGCAGACGATGTTGTCATCATAATAGGGGGTAAGTTTGGTAGTACAATCATGAACCTTTTACAGAGTGCACTTAACATCATCAACTGTTGGAGCAAGAAGGAGGGCCTTAGTGTCAACCCAAGCAAACCAGTAATGGTTTAAACCAGTCATGGTTTTCCCCTTTACCAGAAAGAGGAAGCTGAACTTGAAAGCTCCAAGCATCGATGGTCAGACGTTAGAGTTCTCCGAGGAGGTGAAATATCTAGGGGTAATCTTGGATAAGAAACTCACTTGGAACTCGCATCTGAACAAAACGCTCTCAAAAGCCACAGCGGCCTTTTGCATCTGCCGTAAGCTTTTTGGGAAAACATGGGGACTAAAACCCAAAATGATCCTATGGTCTTACACAGCAGTGATAAGACCGATTATCACCTACGGTTCACTCTTATGGTGGTACCTGGACCCAAAGCATGCTACAAAAGCATCAACGGCTCGCGTGCTTGGGTATAACAGGAGCGATGCAATCTACTCCAACCACAGCAATGGAAGTTTTGTTGGACCTACTCCCACTGCACAAACAGGTAGAAAAAGAAGGTCTTCTCAGTGCTCTGAGACGAAGGTATACATCGCATAATCAGAGACACATGAAAATAAGGGAACAAATCGGAGAGGTATTTCTGAAGCATCCCTGGGACACAGTGCCTACAGAATACGACTTTGACACAGCCGTTGAAGTGGTCATCAATGACCGCCAAAGCAGTGTTCCAAGAATCGAACATCTGAAAGACAAAGCGTCCATGTGGTACACCGACGCATCAAAAACTGATAAGGGTATAGGAATTGGCATATACAACCGGAGTCACAGGGAGTCCACGGCATTGGGCCAGGCTCCCACGGTACTACAGGCTGAAATTATAGCCATTGGGTGCAAATCTACATCCTAACGGACAGCCAGGTATCTCTATGGAATTTAAAAGCCCACAACTTTAATTCCAAGTTAACCTGGAACTATAAACAAACCCTGAAGCAACTGGTGAAAGGTAACCGACTCACGCTAATGTGGTCACCGGGTCACCAGGGCATATATGGGAATGAAATGGCCGACGCACTCGCCAAAAGCGGGGCCGAGGCTCCCTTCTTGGGCCCGGAGCCTACTTGTGGGCTTACAAAGACCCACTTAAGGCAGGGGGCTAAGAAATGGAAAGAAGAGCAAATCCACAGGAAGAACACGCCAGGACAGAGGCAAGCTAAAATGCGCATGAACTATTCTGCCGCAATAACACAGCAGATACTAAGCTTCTCTAGAAGAGAAATCAGAACTTTGGTAGGCATACTCACAGGACATTGTTCGGTGAGATATCACCTACACAAAATGGGAAAGGCAGAGGAAGTTGCCTGTAAGATTATGTGAATCAGATGAAGAAACCGCTGAACTCATAATGTGCACATGTGTAGCGCTAGCACACACAAGGCTTGTCCACTTCGGGTTCGCAAGAATGACCAGAAAGACTTTGCAGCCAAACGACCCCCACACAAAAAAAATTGCAAGAGCTAAGAGAGCTAAATTGTCAGAAAACCGAAGACAATTTGGTATTATTGATGGTTTTCCTAAAATTTTAATTTTACATGGATTTTCTTTTTGCCAGATTGTCATGATGTAATCGAGGGCCACATTGAAAGACAAAGGGGACAATCCATCACCTCGTGTGTCCTGTTTTTATTGTAAAAGCTTTTGACATTTCTCCTCTGACTTGACCTTTGAATTTGTATTAGTTGAAGTTAGCTGAATGAGTCTTATCAGTTTGGGATGGAGACCATATGATCAAAGGATTTTTAGAAGTGTGGGTCTATGAACACTATCATAGGCTTTTTAAAAATCTATGAATGAGATGAATAACTGTTTGTTTCTATACTTGTAATAATTCATTATTAGATTCAGACTAAGAATTTGGTAAAGTTGGTAAGACTTTCTGTATTGTCGAAATCCTCATTGATATTCTCCAAGTTCTTGTTCCTGAATGTTTTTGATCCTATTGTAAATTATGCGGGAGAAAATTTTGTATGTGCAGTCCAAAAGGGTTATTCCTCTGTAATTATGTGGGTTCTGGAATTCTGGTTCCTGGTCCCTCCTGGTTGCTCTGGAAATTTCTCTGCGATCCACATTTCAATTAGATGTTGGTGGAGATTTATGACCGCAGGATTTCCAGCATTCTTCCAGATTTCTGCAAATACATGGTCTTCTCCACACGCCTTGTCATTTTTTAGTTCCTGAATTGCGGCCTCTACCTCATTGATAGTTGGCGGATCTATTAGATCTGGGGTGGATAAAATAGGTGTTTCAGTGTCTACTTGAAATGTTTCCAGTGGGTCATCACAATTTAAAAGTTTGTTGAAAGTCCCTGCAAAGATCTCTGCATTTTCTTGTCTTATCTCTCAGCATCAATGCATCAATGCTGGGAACTCGTACTTTTTAAGATATCTGCCAAAAATTTTGCAATAATCTGACTGTTTGACTGTTTCTTCTGGAAGTTCTCTTCTATCTTTTCTAGGGTATTTTTAAGATGTTTGCGTTTTGTCTGCCTGTTGATTTTATGGGTTGACTTTTCTTGCTTAATAAGTTCTAGATGTGATTCTTCAGAGTTTTGGGCTTGATGTCTTCTTTCTAATTCCTTGTGTGACCATTCTTCATTCCACCATTCATGTTTCTTCCTGGGATTTACTGGAGCCAACTCTTCTGCTATTGATTTTAATTTGGTGGTTGTTAATTCTTTTCGCGTATTAGAGTTGATAGATCCTTCACCTGATTTCCTATTGTATTCCTCATTTATTGTTAAGATAGTATGGTAAAATTTTCTTTTTTTTTTTTTGGATCTTTGCCTTACCATTTAATGTTAATTTTATTTTGATCTTCACAACAAGTTTCGAATTCTGACAAGAGTCCTGACAGGGCACAGCAGACTTATTGTTAGTAAACACCTCAAGATACTAGGCCTAGAGCAAGATGACAATTGCATATTCTACAGCTCAGCAGAGGAAACTCCATACATCTGCTCGAGGACTGCGAAGCGCTGTTCCGTCAGAGACAGATGTACCTTGGGGCCCGCTGTTTGAACGAAGAGCAGTTGCAATCCTTTAATCCCAACAAGAAGTGAAAAGAGAAGACAATATAACAAGAAACTACAATGTAGTTCAATTGGGTCACCAAATTGAAGGAGGGATACTTCGAGAACCTTTTCTGAACCCACCATCTTGTGGAAAATTGAAACCTTTTGAGGAGAAATCCCGAAAGAAGAAGAGAAGATGAGGACAGTTGGCTGGATATTACTGATGATGGATCTGCACTTGGTATGGCTTCAGGAGATGCTTCATCCAACCAGAGGAGCATTGCGGAAGGACTTGATGGATATGATACCAAGATACTCTACTTCATGTCATTGAAGAGTTGAGGATGGAAAATAGCATTGAATCAGATCACTGATAAATGGACCAATGGAAGTAGTTGTAGAGATATTAGCAGCGAAATTGAGAGCATGAAAGACAAACTAAATGATGTGTTGGATATGAAGCCGACGATGAAAAATTCAAGTGGTCTGACCCTGAGTCTTCACCCCTTAAAACTTTGACATGGTAGATTTCACGATGGTGAAATTTATCCATGCATACATGGTCCAGTTGCCATTCACTCTTTCGGAAATCAGGGTGTTTCCAGGTTTTTAATTTGTGAGGTTTGCTTTTAAAACATGTTTATTTTCAGACCATGGTTTCTACAAGTTTCAATTAACCTTTGACCATTTTTGTTGGTCCATTTATGTACTGGCCATTTTCCAATAATATCTCTATATCTCTTTCTTGCCCTAGTTGAGCATTGAAGTCGCCAAGGAGAATTTTTATATCTGATGGAAGAATGTTGATTAAGACTTGATCCAGTAAATCCCAAAATTTCTGTGTTTCTTCTTTGTCCTTCAGAGTATTATTTTTCTTATTGGTGGGAGCATGTGCATTGATAATTGCAGATTTAATTTTATTTGCAGATTTCAAAATTAGAGATGCAAGTCTGGGGAACTCAGGTTTGAATTCTATGATAGAGTCGATAATTTTGAGATCTATAAGAAATCCATTGCCAAATTGTGGACAGTTTTGCATCCCTGTGATTCCATAGGGATTTCTTCACTGTTTCTGATTTCACAATTTTGTGTTTCTCATGATGTCAGTGACAAAAAAATATAAATAAATATATAAATTATGTTATAATAGATATGTTAAATAATACATTTATAAATTGAGAATTAGGTCATTGTGTTTTCTGCTGACATTTAAATATTGTTATTTTTAGACTTGAGTGTAAAGGATTGAAATTGCTAAAACCGGGTATTACCCTACCTATGTATAAATGCACTGGGGAATCCACGGAGTTGAAATAATACATTTACAAATTTAGATAATATGTTGCCACTTAACGTGTTGCGCCACGTGAACTTTACTAATAGGTAATTAAGAAAAAACAGATAATAAAGGAAAACAATTTGATGTACAAGGGATTACAAAACGAAATTGAAATTGATTTCAAAGACAAAAATTCACACAAACATAAAATATTCACGTGAATTGAAACATTCGTTTTTACCACTAATTTTTGCGAAAATATTATATAACTTGTGAAGTTATATAAATCTACACACTTTACACAACTCAAATCTCGACTGTTGAAGGTCATTTTCAAGTGGATTACAAATTGATGAGATTGAATTTATACAAAGAGTTTTGATGGGGAGAGGAGATATCTCCTTGTAGTTGTAATTATCTGGAGGCGAATAAATAGATTAGTTGTGGTTGTGCAAAGATTTGGTTGGTATGTTATTTAAGGAGATTAACTGATGGATAATGACTTTGTTTGAAAAAGAAGAGATTAAGTTTCGGGCCGTTTTTGTAATTATGCAAGATTTTTAGATTATCTATTTAGGGGAATTTTTGAGTAGTGGGTCAAATTTAGTTCATTATATTTTTTAAATTTGCTCGTGGGTCACCAGGTCAGTGGCATCACTTGGAAAAGAGGAGGGAGTTTAAAGTCCTGTGTTGTTCTCACTTTTAAAAGCTTCTACAAAGTTTAAGTTTCCTTCTTGTTTTATGACTTCTACTTTTGCAAGCTAAGAGCAAATATATAAAGGTCGAAGTCAAAAAATTTATATCAATGAAATGTTACCATGAATTACCGTATCAGGTAACACCATCCCAACTAGGAATATACTGAAGCATGCCGAAAAATCTATTTGGGCATAATGAGGCCTTCCAAACTGTTACCCAACTGTAGCAAGCCTCATTCAAACCTTGTCCCGTCCTAATTATGAAAGCCAACCTTAGGCATATTTTTGGAACTGCTAACTTCCACCTAATGAGGCCTTCCGAACTGTTACCGAAGCCTCGTTCGAACCTTGTCACGTTATAATGAAGAAAATTGAAGCACGGCATGCCGAAGAAATTCCAAACTAGATTGTTATGAGGATACTCAATAGTAAAACTAACTTAAGCAAATCTTTGGATTTCTTGACAACAACCTTATATGGAGAACCAAAGGTTTATCAGTTTATAGTTAGGCAAGCAAAATCCGTTTGTTAATAAGAAAATCTGTGGCATGGCCTAACTTAAATATATCTTTAGAATTCCAGCAACATATAACATTGAGTTTCATTACGCGCATACGTCCACACACGTATGGCGGATCTTTGTCGAGGCTCTATGCTCCTCCAAGGAGTAACAAGAGTCCAAGTCCAAGGTTCTTCGCCAGCGCCTTTACATCCAGCCAGGTTTTCTTCTTAGTCGCAATCTCAGCCAGAACTGTTCTTTTCCATGTTTGCACCGGTCTCCCTCTATTCCTCTTTCCTTGGGTGTTGTGGTTGTCTTGGCGTATTGTATGCCCGATCCATCCCCATTTTCTGGAAGTGATGTATGCGGCGATCTTCTTTTGATGTGTTACTCGCAACAGTTCTTGGTTGGAGATCTTGTCTGGCCAGTACGCACCTGAGATTCTGCGCAGAAATTTGTTAACTGCCATCTGCAGTTTGTCTTTGAGATATTTGGACATTTCTCAGGTTTCGAATCCATAGAGAAGGACAGATTTGAGATTTGATTGGAAGAGACGGATCTTCAGACTGGAGTCCTATACCCGTTTTAATTCTGTGAATGCTTGCTGGGCTTTCCTAATTCGCATCTGGATGTCGCATTCTGTACCACCGACTTAAGTTATCAAGCTCCCAGATAGGTAAACTTTTGCACGTTCTCAACTGGGCAATCATTAATCGTAAATACCGTCTTCTTTGTATTTATCTGCATGGACTTGGTTTTAGTGATGTTGATTTTCAAACCAACCTTTTCTGCTTCCGTTGAGAGTGCCGAGAGTTTTTCTTGGACATCCTGGTAGCTATAAATTGAAACTTATTTGCCTGTACTATAGACAAGCCGTATACAGAATTGTCGCGGCGACTAGAAGCTTATCGCAAAAATAATTCTTTTTGGATTTCTAACCGATTTCCTGACAAAATGAACGATGAAATTACAGAGGCTTGGTACAATCGTGTTAGAGAACTTCCACTTTTAACGCATCTAGCCAACATTTTTGTGTTGTTTAATACAATACAATAAAAACGTATAATACTTCCGTGATCCACGACCGTCAAGGTTGTTCTTCGACTGGATGCAAAATAATTTTAAATGCTTAATTTATGTACTAAATTTTAAACGTAGCTATTATACCATCAAATGGCTGAATCTAATAATAGATTTAGGAGTCAAAACAGCAATTAGATAAACATTCGGATGAATTGGCACAGGATGGCTGGGTGCGCTTTAATTTAAAAACTTTTTGTTCGATATATATTTTTAATTAAATTTGGGCAATATTTAAAACATATAATCGAATGCTTCTAAACTGTAAGTAAGCAGAGCTTATATAAAACAAATATTATTTCTGCGTCCCACGAACTGAACACTGAGCACAAAATACGTAATAATGTGAATGTACTTAACTCGATTTAATTAAGAAAACATGAAATGCGACTTTAGAGTCCTGATATCATAAAATTTCAGTATTCCCTCAATTATATTTTATATTTCAAGACCTGTACAGTGCAATTTAGTTTTCAAATGTACATATTTTATGTACGACAAAGTAAATGTACGTAAAAATTTCAAAACCTTTTTTTAGAATCTCTTAATGATAACATGGTTTATTTATTACATTGCTTGATTATATAACATAATGTGATATTTGTTGCTGTTTCATTTAACATAAAAGTGGAAGTGTATGTATTTTGGCTTTATAAACGTCAAGGAAACATGTAGAATTTATGTGACACATTTATGTTTTGATGAGGTCAGAGTTTTGCAAATTTTATCTTAATATTGATTTTGGTTTCTTCTTCTTTAATGCAAATTGCTATATTTAATTTTTGCCTAAAATTGATCCATTAAGAGAATATTTCGTTATCCGGATCATACACACTTCTGGCACACGTCAATAATACGTGTTCACGACAAATTGTTTTTTTACATTTTATGCACCGTGTATTTGTCTCGCTGCTTATTCTAAGAAGAATATCCACAGTAACGTCGATTCTTTGGTTCTGGTGCATCTTCATGATCGTCGTCTGGCGATGGTTGTAGCCGTCCATGAAGGATATTCATGATATTGTCAGGTAACGAAAGCTTCAATGTAGGAGCTTCCAGCCGCTTTTGCATCCATGGTAATGTGAAATCAGAACCCATTTCTTTCATAAATTCTTAACGATTTAATGGTTTTTCTTTGTTAGCCAGCTCAATGCCATTGAATAATATAGGAATTCACAAAAGACATATTGAGCATCGCGTAAAATACTGCCAAGGGCAACTTATTTGTTTTCCTATTAGTAGATATAGAGGAACACATTTGAACGAAATAATCAACATCTCCTTTCGTCTGGTTGTAAAATAAGATTATGTCTGGCTTTCCCTGGCTTGGTTGATGACAGCATCTTCATCACGTGTGGGAGACTAGCGTCATCAGTCCATCAAAGCAAAATATAGAAAATTCTACTGGGATTCCCCTCTTATTTGATCTTCTGGTCCATACTAATATCAAATTATATGGAGTTTTTAGTAATTATTTAGCCAGTGAGACAGACACTATTACATATTAACCAATTGTCACATGTAATATTTCGGTGTGTAACTGTCCTAGTCAACTCCTTCACATATAATAAATGTAAATACACAAACGAGTGCAAAAGATACTTAAAACGCAAACATTGGTAAAATTGACCTACGACATTATGATAACTCGGAAATCGAGGCCAAAGCGACGAATTACCGTCTCGTGTTAGCTCTCGGCGGCTACTAAGTTGGTTTGGTCAATCACTGCGATCGAAGAAAACTTGAAAGAGATCGCAAATATGCGTTTGTATGTAGGTAAAAATGACCAAGATTGGACTTCTAGGGTTAAGAAATAAAGTGCAATATATTTTGCAGACAATCGTCTTATCGAACAGTGGTTTATTAACCAGTCGGTTGCTATCCTATTTCATAGTCTTTGGAATCTTAGCTAAAATCTTAAAGATTATGGAATCTTAGCAGATCCTTTTCAACCAACCGCGTTTATAAAAACAATATTTTATTTTGAAATTATCCAATTTACATAGCAGTGTGAATATCCAGCGTTTGGGAATCGCTGCACCAGAGTTTAGCAATACATTTATGGCACAACTACTACAAGCCGGAATGATTGGGCATGATATTGTGAAATAAAACTTGTTTTTTTAAGTATTAAAAAATAAAGTTACGTGCGGTCGAGATTTTTCTAGATTCAATGAATAGGACGGTTGCGACCATTACTACGTGGTAATCCATACTAACACTGAATTGATACATTCACTATGTTTAAACCTCACTTAATATGTAAAAATATTATATAACTTGTTATTCACAGTTGATGTTCTTATTTAATATTTCTAATAACTTGTTCGCCCATGTTTTTTTATGGTCTTCCACTTCCATTCTTTATTGTTGCTCTTGCATTCCAAATTGTCTTTGTTGTCCAAAAGACAAAAGACTTTGGCATTCTTGTGAGGTGTCCGAACCAAGTCAACTGTTTTTTCTCCATAGTAGTTTGTATACTTTCTATTTGAAATCTTGTACTAATATGTTCGTTTCTTATTCTATCTACTCTTGTAACCACTTCTACCCTTCTCAAGTATCTAATTTCTGCTGCTTGTATTCTGCTTTTTAATATTTGGTTCGTAGTCTATGTACTATAGTCTTGGTAATTCGTCCATTGGTTAGTCGGACACGTTCAGTAATCCGGCGGTCTGGAGAAACACGTGTTTTTAGCGGGCATGTTTAAGTAAACATGCCCGCTCGTGCCCTTCCCTCACACCACTCTTTATCTATCTACTCATTCTGCTCGCCGCTCAATTACATCTTGTTTTGTTATTGGTTTGTCGTTTATCTAGTGTATGTAGTTATTTAGTGTACAATGTCACCAAACGGAAACACGTCACTTTAAGTTTGTATCAAAAATCTGAGATCATCAATAATCTTGATAAAGGAGAACCCACGGCAAACCTCGCACGCACTTATGACGTTGGAAGATCCACGATCTACGGCATCAAAGTCAACCGCGAGAAAATCCTCCAATTCCTCTAATACTTAGTATTCCTCCAATACTTAGTTTATGCAAGAGCGTGCCCGGCATACGCCATTAGCGGGAGATATTCTCCGCGAAAAGGCAAAAAGGCAAACAGGACAAACTGTCACAGGAGAAACATTATCAAGTGATGTTTCGGCCGTTGATCATTTTAAGAGGAAATTGGAATAAAAAATCCAAGAATTAGGTCTCTTACTAGAACAGGTTTACAACGCAGATGAAAGTGGTTTATTCTGGAGGAAGCTTCCGCATAATAACTCACTTACCAGTTACATATAAAAATCAAGTCAAAGGATGAGTTAGCCGAGATGTGTTTAAAGAATGGTTCAAGCAAGATTTTATTCCGGCGGTAATTTTTTTTTAAAGTTCACCTTGTTCGCCTGCTAAAGCTTTGCTTCTTCTACACATTTACCTATGTAGGTACATATTTTTTTTCTTTTTGAAATACATTTGTAAATAAAATATGAAAATGTTATTTTTTCGTTTAACTTCCTATAATCCGGAATTTTCTGATAATCCGGCGGTTGTCTGGTCCCATATATGTCGGATTATGAAGATTATACTGAACTTATTACTACTGTAAGACAGATCACCGAGAAAGCAATAGAGTTTGCCAAACCCGCCTATCTGTGCTTCGTCGACCTGAGCAAAGCATTCGACAAAATCCGAATCGCTGATGTGATTTCAGAACTCAAAAAACGAGGAGCGGGGGGAAAGCTAACCAACCTAATAAGAAACATCAACACCAACAACTAAACAATCATAAAAACAAAAACAAAGACATCAGAGAGGGTGCGCGTAAGCGATGGTGTAAGACAAGGTGACAGCATGAGCCCGACCCTATTTAACATCATAATGGACAACATAATAACCACAGTAAAGAACCTTAAAGCGGGATACAGAATGGGGAACCAATCCTACAATATCCTATGCTATGCAGATGATGCAACGCTAATGGCAGACAACGAAGACGATCTGCAACGATTACGAAGTCCCTGCTTCTTTCTTCCCTGGTGTATTTCTGAATTTCTTTGTGCTCGAAGAAGACATTCTCGGAAACAGCCAAGAAATACACACTCGACATTTCCCACCAAAAAACCAAGTGCATGGTAGCCAGCTGATACCCAACGAGATGCAATCTAGAACTCGACGGTAAGGTAATAGAACAAGTGATGAGCTTCACATACCTCCGCATAGAAATATCAAGCGACAGAAACCTTAAGATGGAAACCCAAGCAGCCACCAACAAGACCCGAAAATATCCGGTGCAATAAACAATATAATGTGGAGATCTAAAGAAGGTAAAATCCGAATAAACAAAACCGCAATAAGACCAATTCTCACATACGCAGCCGAAACAAGAGCCGACACAGCAGTTACCAAACAAGCCTTAAGAACGACAGAGATGCGCACCCTACGAGCGATAAAGGGGGTCACGCTAAGAGACCAAGTCAGGAGCTCCACAATCAGAGAGGATCTACAAATACAGGATGTCATACGCTGGACAAGAGACAGTCGGATGCACTGGCGGGACCATGTGAAACGCATGATCCCACAACGGATCGTTAACTGGGCCATGACACAAAGACCCAACAATTCAAGACCACCTGGAAGGCCACCAAAGAGATGGGCAGACTCCTGGACATCCATATCACAGGAGATTAGAGACTAAGGAGGAACTTAAAGAAACAGGCACACGTGCCTATACAAAAGTCTAAGAAGAAAGAAGATACTGTACTTCCATTTTCTTGGTTTTATCCCCTATTTTCTTCATGTTATTGTCTGGGAAAATTATAAATAATAATGAGCTTAATGTTCCTCTTTGTCTTAGTCCCTGTGTGGTATTGATTTCGTTTGATGTTTCGTTTCTTGACCTGATATATTGATACCCTGATTATAGTTTTATAGTATATATACTTTGTATAGTCTCAATGAGATGTTTCTTAATCTATCTTTTCTATAGTATTTCCCACATCTTGTTCCGCGGTACTCTGTCAAAAGCTTTTTCCAGGTCTATAAATACCATGTGTACCATGTGTTTTCCTCCCTTGCTCCCTTGTTATTTTCTTTATTGTGATGATATGGCCTTGGGCTGAGTGTCCACTTCTAAATCCGCTTTGTGCATTCTACATTGTTGCCTCTGTTGCTCTTCTTAATTTGTTGTCTAGTATTGCTTCGGAGATAGTTACTGCAGATTCTATTATTATGTCCCTGCGTGTATATGGGGAAAATCACAGCCTTTCCCCAGTTTTATGGTATTTGTCTCTTTTCCCATATTACAATTAAAATTGTTCACAATGTTTGCTCTCCTTTCTTGCCCATATGTTTTAATTGTTCTGGTCTTATTCTATCGTGTCCTGGTGCTTTGCCGCCTTTACCGAGTGCTGTCTTCATTTCTTCTTCCGTAATATTTTCTTTATCTTCTGTTCTTGCGTTACCCATTTCCGTATTTACCTCTTCTTTGCTTCCCTTGTTGTTTACCGTTCCTTCTAATAGTTCTTGGAAATGCTTTTTCCACCTTTCCACTACTTCTTTTTCTTCTTTTGATTAGGTGTCAAAGAGCTGCTTCATTACTTGTTACGCTGTATTACTTGTTTTTCTTTCTTGCATTTTTTTTTAGTGTTCTGTAAAATAGTTTTTGATTTTCCTTGAAGTTACCTTCAAGAGTATTTCCAAAATCATCCCATGTTTTCTGTTTTGCTATTTTTATGGCTTTTTTTTATTAATTTTTGTCTTTTGTAGTTTCCAAAATCTTCCTCATTTTTGGAAGTGAAATATTTTTTCCCTTTTTGTTTCTTTCTCTGAACTTCTTTTTTTTAATTTATCGTTCCTTCAATGTTTGATTCTTGTTGTGCGTATTTCTGGTGGTTCCACATGCTCTTTTTGCTGCTCTGTTAATATGTATTTGAAGGTGCTCTATACTTCTTCCACATCATCAAAATTCGGTCTGTGTGTGTCTTTTATTAGCTCTTTATCTGATTTTTACTATTCCTCTTTCTTCGTTGCTTGTTTCTTGTTCCTTTCTACTAGTATATTCTGTTACTATTAGTTCCGCGATTACCAGGGAGTGATCGCTTCCTATTTCGCAACCTCTTTTCACTCACGTTTGATATTTGTGCTTTGTTAGTTTGAAAGTAATCTATTATTGATTTTTAGTCCCTGCTTCTTTCTTCCCTGGTGTATTTCTGAATTTCTTTGTGCTCGAAGAATAGTTATATAAATTTAAACATTCAGAACGCCTCGAGTTTCGACGGGTAAAATCATTTTCAAGTTTATATTTGCATAACTGTGAATAACAAGTTATATAATATTTTTACATATTAAGTGTGGTTAAAACATAGTGAATTTATCAATTCAGTTTTCTACAATTCTCTAAAGAGTAATTAAAAATCTATTAAAAAAACTCCAAAAAATGAATTATTTAAAAAAAAGAGCGATAAATTCAAACGCTTAGCCGGTTTTATAAACACATACGAGAAGTTTGGATCAGCTTCATGCAAACATATTATGTTTGTTCTAACAACAGTCAAAACGTTCAGCAAAATGTCCGACGCATGCATATGATTTAAAATCATTACCGGTTGCAATATTTTTGGAACAAACCTTTTAATAACCAATTCAAGTCACAACCTAAAATATTTAATAATAAATAATAAATTGTTGGCATTATTTTTAACATTCATGTAAATATATTGCTTAAATACTTTAATTGCAAATGTATATCCAACATATTTAAGGGGGGAAACCCCTTAATGTCATCGACATAATGTCTTGACATTAGGATGTCCTCGAGCGGAGCATTACCTCGTTTATCTCGAAATGACTTTTTCACATTTGCGTGCAATCTAACTCAAAAAATGTGGAACCGATCATTATGAAAATTGATAGTATGATTCTTTATAAAATCTCGAATTATATGAACCAACTTGTGAGATGATATCATGATTCTAAGGGTATTTTTCCCCTTGCATAATTAGAGAACAAAATCGTGAAAATCGAAGAAAAATTGTTCCAACACCTGCAAATTTTTTAATTTTAATTTTTTTCGCTTGCATTTAGGTTCATATTCTTAGAAAATGAGTTATTTATGTAAAATCAAAACCTTTTTGATTGCACATGAAAAACCTTCAGCGGACATCACACCGTAACTTTTTATTTTTGGCTGAAATTATTCAAAAAAATTCACAGAAATTGTGCGAAGTATCAATGAAATGATGCCAAAATTTGATTAAATCCTAGTTAATTGTTCATACAAAAAAAAAATCCTAAAAAATCAGTATCAAACAGCATCCTAATGTGGTTTCCCCCTTAATCATATTAGATTTTGTTTTGTTTATTTTCTTAAATGATAAGTTACAGTACCATAGTACCATATACCAATGACAGTACCATACAGTAGGATATTTTTAAACTCATTGTAATGTTTACTATCAATACAAAAATAAATTTAGGTTGTGTGATAACAAAGAATATGAAGTGTGTTTTGTGTATATTGAAACAGGCACCAATAGCCATGACAAGTTGAATACATATGGACGTTTTTAATGAGTTTATGTATTCCTCATATGTACACCAACCTTCATATGTATCTTATGAAATTGCGGAAGTATGACAATGGTAGGTACTTTGAAAGATATGAATATAACGATGATGATCAAAAATAATATATGTAACAATATATGAATGTATGTATGTGATGTTCGTATTCAATCATTTTAAATAGTAGTAATAGTAGGATATGTGGAATTACCGACAAATTCAGAAATACGACCAGTTAAGTAAATATTAATATTAAAATTAAAAAAACACCAAGGCTTTACATAGTATGAAATCAGAGATGTAGAATGTAATGTAGGAAGTATTTTCTGAACTAATTTCATTTTATAAACATTTCAATTTCAAAACTAATTACTGCATAATAACGTATTATTCGGACGAAAACATGGAATAAAAATTATCAAAAGATTTATTAAACCAAATTCATATTGGTTATAACTAGACAGATGTACATGCAGACGATTGTTATACAACATACAATGAAAACAATTGTAATAGTTAAGACGATGGCGTTTTTATAAAGCAAAGAGATGTATGAAATGTCTGAAACACATATTTTTTAAAGTGTGAATATAAAACTACACAAAAACCTTTTTTTGTTACGATAAAATTTCATAAAAATGTTTTCTAACATTGTATAATGTATAATATTTTTTTTTAAATAAATAAATAATAGCGGCAATAGTAAAGTTGAGACATAATTTATAATACCAACCTACAAAAAAACAGTGTACCAACTTAAAAAGGAGCATCAATAACGTACTCAATATCTACTAACTTCATTTGATAGAACATATTTTGTAGGGTATCCGGATAAAACAACGCGCGACTAAACAATGCGTATGTCGCTGTGATATTTGCGACGTGCTGTTATGCAATGAGCTGTTTTGTAGAACCTAGGAAATTATTTAAACAGGAGAAGTAGAATCATTTTCGTACGTTCTGTACAAACTTCATGTACTAAAAGCGAGCAACCAGTAATACACAGAGTTAAAAAGTAGAATAACTAATGTTTTACCTCTTTATATAAAGTATATAAGACCATATATAATAAGACCATATATAGATCATCCCCATAGACCATAATATAATAAGACAATATATAAGACCACACGTCCCGATTTTGGCGGGACAGCCCCGCTTTTTAGTGTTTTTTAAAAATGTCCCGCTTTTTAGAAAATATCTGCATTTCTTATTTTAAATGTACTGTAATATATGATATAAGATTTTTGATGAAAATGAAAATTTTTAATATCCTCGTATTGAACTGTTTATTCTTCAAGATATTCCAAGCAGTTAATTCCAAGCAGCAAAAATTTCTTTCAGAAAATCCGTTTGTTTGATGGCACCTTGTTCTGAAATTTTCATTGGGTGACATTAAAAATGGAGATTTTATGAATATATGTGGAAAAATCTTATCAATAAATTGGTAACCATTTTCCTAAAAATAATATTTTCAAAAATGATCTTTTTGATGAGTGTTATTGGCAAAAAGATACGTTAGTGATGAAAAAATTAAATGTTGGTTGTCTGCAAATGTGGAAACAGACACAAAATGGACGAAGTTATTGCTTCATTTTAAACAAAATAATATTTCTTATCAAAATATTTTGAAAATTTTAGAATACGCTGTCTCCCTTCCAGGAACAAATGCAGCAACATAATGTTTTTTCTAGTATCAATAAAACATGGACAACTGAAAAAACGCAGTTGAAGATTAAACTTTAAAATCTATATTAAGCGTAAAAAATAATTTTTTAATTATTTTTAAATTTTTCATAATGTTCATAAAAATCATAATGTTCAAATTAGTGTTTACACTGAATTAATATATTCAGTATGTTTTAACCACACTTATAATTTGTAAAAATATTATATAACATATTATTCAGTTATATAAATTGAGACACTAATCACCGTGATAAGTGTAGAATTTTATATAACTCTGAATAATATGTTATATAATATTTTTACATATTATAAGTGTTGTTAAAACATAGTGAATTTATAAATTCAGTGTAAGTATGGATTACCACGAAGTAACGGTCGTAATCATCCTATTCAAATTATTGTTTATTACAAATATTTGTTACCAATATTTAATACTTATTATAGTTAACAATATTTAATAATACATACATTTTTGTATAATTATAGACAAGTATATGAATGTATACAATAAAATATATTGTTTTGAATTATTGCTCTGCTTTCATAACTAAATTATAATTCTCATTTCATCCCATTTGTCCAGATTTGTCTCAATGAAAATGTGGTCACTTTATCTTTATAACATACATAAGAAAGTTTTTAACAACTATAGGAACTTTCTAAAAATATACAAGAACACACTTTTGCAGGGGCGGCGAGAGGAACGGGTGTCACCCCTCGCTGCACCACGAATGTGTTGTGGGTCCGGGAATACATCAGCGGCCCTGTACTTTGTATTTAAATCAAATTCAATGGCAGTAGCCCCTATATTAGAGCCACAGCATTAATGGACAATACAATTTTCTTTACATCGATTTCAAATATTCCATTAAAATATATTTTGGGATACAATGACCCTCATTTTGAATCTGACTTAAAACTATCTGTTTATTTAAGAATAAAAAAAAAACATGAGAATAAAAAATTGAGATGAGATAATTATAAAATGAGCATAAAAGCCCATTAGTGGAATAAACCAATATTGTAAAACAGTATATAATATATAGTATTAATTTACTGTCCTACCATCTTATCTGAAATTTTTCACACGAGTGAAGGAACCATTTTTACCATTCTTTCTTCTTTTAGCCTGTTTTCATCAACTTCTGCACAAAGGCTTCTTCCAAATTTTTCCATATCGATCTTTCTTGGGCTACTTTCATCCAGATTACTCCCGCGTGGCGTTGGATGTCGTCCCTCCATCTTGCCTGAGGCCTGCCAACACTTCGATCTTCGCGACCTCCAATAGGATTTTACTCCACTTTATGGTGTCTCTCGCTATGTGACTCGCACCACTTAAATTGTCACTTCAAACGCACCACTCGCTCCACCACATTCACCACCCCTATTCCACTCCTGATTTTTTCATTTCGAATTTTGTTCCTGAGGATGATTCCCAGCATTGCTCGCTCGATGGCAGACTCGAAGTCAATTTGCGCTGTACATCGTAAGAGTTACAGACTTGAGCCCATTCGTTGCGACCGGGAAGATGCACGAGTCACAAACCTTCCTCTTGGGGTATATAGGGATGCATGATTTCCGGAGAATATAACTAAGCCTGCCAAACAGGTCAAGCCTATACATCTGATTGTCCTTTGCCAACTTGATGTTGTGTCTACTTTCTCAAGAGTATGATTACCGATGGTGACCATTATATTGCTCGAACTCATGATTTTAGTTCCCTGAAGAATCATCTTCAGCCCCACCGTTTGCGAGACTTTTTCGAGTGCACGTAGCATTATCCCTAGTTCATCTGAGTCGCTGCTGTAGGTATAATATCGTCGGTAAAGCGTATATGAATAAAGCGGCTGCCGTCGATGTCGCCTCGCTTTCGCTCCCAAAAAAGATTTTTATATACGTTCTCCAACGTTAGAGTAAAAAGTTTGCTTAAGATGGTATCGCCTTGACGGACGTCCCTCTTGACCGGTATTTCTCCCGTAACACAATCCTCTTCCAGCTTGACATGTAAGGTAGCATGTTTTAAGATATGTTGGATCAAGCTTAAGTATCTAGAGTCTATACGAGAATTATCCATTGCCCGATGTACTACCCAGGTTTCAATCGCGCCAAAGGCTTTCTGATAGTCCACAAATGCCATATGGAGAGGAATGACATATTCCGTGCATCTCTCGATTAATGTGTGCACCGTTTGGATATGGCCAATCGTACTTAATCTCCTCCTGAAGCCTCCTGTTCGATGGGCTGGTAAAAGTCAACTTTCTGGGTAAGAGGAATGGTTATGATTTTGGTTTTGGAAACAGCGTATATAGGGTGGACAGTAGGCTAGTAGGCTACTGTGGACAGGACAGTATGCGTACAGCCGCCCTTCTTGAAGACAAGATAACTTCTGTGTTCAGCCACATTAATTTTTACCACTACCATGGAAGGCTTATAATTTCAGTACGTACTACACTTATTTAACCCTTTGGGTACGTATTTATTTAGAGATTATACATGACGAGTCTCAGACTTCAAATGTACCCAAAGGCATAATAATTGTAACCGCTTGTAAGACAATAATACCAATTCATTTGATTAATCCTACAGTCTTATATCATTTGTTAAGTTTGAAATGATTTCTTGCTTTAGACTTGGCTTCTTTCAGACACACGAAATATTAAAATATAATATATATGAATATGTAGAAATGGAAAAATAAGAAATTTCTTCCTAATATGAATATAAAATAAAAATAGGCTTTTGGAAGACAAAGCCTGGGATATCCAAAATAAGAAGAAAATTATTCGTAGAATACTTGAAGAAATTGTGAAACATTAATATTAACAGACCATTTTGCATTATATAATATTAAGATAAAGGTTATCTCTATTTTTTCGAATAGCTAATAGCGCAAATAACAAATATACTTAGGTAGAGACAACAGTAAATTTGTACAATAATTTATACAAAAAAAGTTTATTTATACTAAAGCCAAAGCTACGGGTGGTTGTTCACAGTTTTCTATTTTTTCTTGTGGCAATTTGGGAAAATTGGTTTTGATTTTAATCGCTATTTATTAATTATTATTACTTAATTCATAAATATCTAATTTTTTAAAGCATTGCATTGATTGTTGGTATGACTTGGGTTGCAAACTGGTCTCTTTTGAACATGCCCTCTTTTTAACAGAACATTTTTGTTTTTTTTATTAGTCTTTTTATATTAAAATTGTTCTTTTTAAGATTTGGCAACTAATAATTATTTATTATTTAAAATCCGAATTAAAATATTGATGAGCAAAAATTCTTTTTAATTTTCTCTTAAAAAAATAACTGTTAATTAAAGTTGATTTTTGAACTTTTTAGCCTCAGAATCCAAAATGAGTAAATGAAGGTGTTTGATTACAAGAACTGCAATCCAAGTATATATGTCAAACATCATATCGTTCGTTTGGATGAATAATTAACTCATTATTGCCTTGCAGAATTTCTTTTTTTTTAAGTCATGAAGTGAACAAAAACGTTACCAATAAACGTTAATCAATAGTTTAAAAGATATTATAAGAGAGGTGAAGGAGAATGCGTCTAATGCCCAATTCCTGGTAAATGGGGCCCAACTACAGAGAGTACCATCAATATCGTACTTGGGTGTAAACCTCAATGACCAATGGGATCATAGTCGTGAAGTAAAGATCAACATAGAGAAGGCACGTTCTACATTTAGCCAAATGAAGAATGTTTTGTGTAACATGCGCTTGAACATCCATCTTCGAACACGCATACTTAGATGCTACGTCTTCTCTAAGCTTTTGTATGGAGTGGAGGCATGGACACTCTCCGAGGCAACTAGTAAGCGACTGGAGGCCTTCGAAGCATGGTGCTATCGTCGAATGCTTCGCGTTTCCTGGACCCACCATGTTAGCAACGAAACCATACTCCTACGCATGCAGGACAGAGAACTGCTCACAACAGTCAAACACAGAAAACTGTCATACTTTGGCCATATCATGAGAAACAGCAACATATATAGGCTACTTCAACTCATCATGCAGGGAAAAATCGAGGGGAAGAGGTCACAGGGAAGACGACGGATCTCCTGGTTGAAGAATCTGCGACAATGGACCGGAAGAACATCGGTTGACTTGTTCAGATCGGCTGTGGATCGAATCCGATGGGCCATATTGATCGCCAACGTCCACTGAGGATATGGCACAATAAGAAGAAGAAGAATAAGAGAGGTTAACCAATTATTTATAGAAATGGAAATATATTGATTTGAAAACTTCAAATCGCTCTTCAGGCTTTTTAGAGTTAACAGGTTGAGCGCCATTATTCCCGCTCGAAAGACAAGCTCCATAGGTTTCGGCGGCATAATGCTCGCCAGCATATTTACGTTTCACGGAGCGATCTTTCCACGGTGACCGCTTTTTCTTTGCATTTTGTATTGTCGCATGACCGATGTAGTCCTACAGATTGTATAATTAACATTGGGCTTAAAAAAAATATTTTACTTTAGCGACCAATTAGCATGAATGACAACATTGTGGACAACGAGCTTCGTATAGTTTTAGAAAATTTATTGAACTACAAATACAATTCCCTGGGATTGAATAAACATAGAAACTTAAAAATAACTAAACAAATTGTTTATTTATTATGGTTGAAACAGTCGAGGCACATATGCGGATAGCCAACACAATCTGCACAGTATGTAGTTACTTTCTTCATCATATTTTTTGTGATTTGATTCTTCTGCTTTTTTCTATAACACTCACGACAATATTTCCGCGTTTCTTTGGCTTTCCCTTCTTTTTTTTCATTATGATTAATAAGCAATCGAATAGAAACATGACCAGAATTATTTTCGTTGCCTGTCTCTTGATTTACTTCTTGTGCCTTGAGCAAACCTTCTAGTACCTTCTCCTTAAATTTAGTTATACTAATTTTACAATGAGTTATATGATTATAAATAAAATGAGCATTTACTAAAGTAGTTCCCAGTAAAAGCTCAATTGCTACTTTTCTGTACCACTTTAGAGTACGTCGTAAGGCATTACTGTAACTGGACATCTGATCCGACAAATCAATTGAAGATTTTTCCATTATTGTAGTCCATTATAGCTTTAGGCTTTTGAATTGGTCCAGTCCTTCTGTTAACGGAAACTGTCTCATCGGCATGGTTTGTTGAAAGCATCAGAACATCTCCTTTGTCATGCCATTTTAGGACACAAATTCCTCGCGCGTTTTCTCTTGCAATAATCTCACCCTTCCGCAATTTTTTTTTGGTGACTTCTTTTGGGTTTCCTCTGTGATTTGACCGCAGAGTTCCTAACAAGTGAGTCTTTTTATCAAGTAATATATTTGCTAGCTCAATACTTGTATAAAAATTGTCAACCACAACAGTTCTCTCAGAATTCAGCAAATCATTTGAAAGAGTAAGGACAACTTTTGTGGGCACAGAAAAACCTGCATCATTTTCTTTACCTGCATAAATTTTCAAGTACCAGGTGTATCCATTTTCACAGCATAGCTTGAAGATTTTTATGCCATATTTGTGGGCTTTTTGAGGAATGTATTGTTTCATAACAAGTCTTCCTTGAAATGGCACGAGACTTTCATCGATGCAGACAACTTTTCCTGGTATATAGATATCTTGATAGATTTTATTCAATGCATCTAATAAGGGTTGAATTTTATGCAATCTATCGCCTTCAACGCTTTCATCATTGTTGGAAAAATGCCACATCTTCAATAACATTTCGAATCTATTACGTGACATGGTAGATGAAGCAATTTCATTTTTGTACAAACTATTTCGACTCCAGTAATTTCTGATAGAACCGATCCGTACTAATCCCATATACCCGATTAGCCCCAAAAACCGCTTTAGTTGTATGCGGTCTGCGGGTTTCCAGGAACGGAGTATTGATTTTTTCTTTTTTTCTGACATATCAACATCTTGCATTAGTGTCTGTGATGCATAAAGATTAGTCTGATTGACCATTTCGTCAAAGATGTTATCGGTTACAAAAGCAGAATAAAATTCATATATCTCTACCTGGAAGGATTTATTATCAGTGGCCCGTGGCCGCTACACTAATAATCAAGTTTCGACTAGCATGAATGGCCGCTGAATGTGACCGCTGTGGTCCCACGCATCTTTAAGGACCGCCGGGGCCGCGTCCATCACGTGTGCCCGCTGCACTATTTTTCAAGAAAACGTAATCGAAATATTTTTTTTCAAAATAACATACGTTTGACCAATAATAATACCGATTCCAAGCAGATCTGAGGTTGGTCAAGGGGGAAATTTTCAAAAATTTCGCCTTGGCGCTCAACCTGTTAATACCCTGTTCATCTGGACCGACGATATGTATAACAACATCAAATTCTCAATTGAAGGCGACTTTTACAGTACGTAAAACAAAAGATTCGTTTGCAAACAAAGGCAAATGTGCTTTGAATCAACATGTAAAATAAAACATGTATTGTTAAAAAAGCACACAAAAACTCCTTGTGTAGGAACTTGTTCCATGACTGTAAGCGATTTTTTTGACAAAAAAAATCATCTATGGATTCCAAAATATCAGTACTTGAATGGACTTTGGCTTTTCACACTTTAAAACATCATTATAGTCATAATTCTACTGTATGCACAAACGAACTGCTGATAAAAATGGTTGATGATTCGGAATCAGTCAAGCGAATGCCATCAGGAAAAAGCAAAATATATCGCGAATAATGTTATATGGAGCTCTATATTGTATAAAATTATATATTTTCTGTGCCAGGCGAAACCGTTGACATTATAAGTGCACATTTGCAAATCTGTATACCAGATATCCAAGATTTGCGATATCGACAATCAATAGATTTCTTAAATAAATGCTCTTTTTTTGTACTCAACAGTTGACAACTCTAGGTATGACTGAGAAGTTCACCCTCATAATGGATATATTGTAGGGCTTCTCTCAATAGGGCAGTTTAGGGGAGTTTTAAGTTTGTGATTCTTAAATGCAGAAAAAAATTAAGAATTTAGTGTTAGATATAAGATAAACATGTATGCATTAGTTTGTTTTAAACAAAATTTTAATTTTAATCACAATAGTAGTTTATGATACAAGTGTGCACAAAAGCCTTTCACACACGTGTATCATACATTATTTTATCTACGACCACAATTGTAAATGCCCATTATTGTATAGTTCGTGGACAATATAAATACATCATACCACACACATATGTAACAATCCGCGATTAACGTTATGTAATAATTCAAAATCACCCTTGCTTGTTTGGTTTACGAATCATTAATTTGTTGAGAGCTGCACGTTGATACTATTTTTAAATATAGTACTTAGTGATTTCCAAACAATCATTAAACGTCACATCATTCACATAGAAGCTGTCATTCATTGTCATTCGTTTTTTTCATGTTTAAATCTAACGAAAACTACAAATAAGTACTAAATAAAAAGGTATGTAAACATTATTAATGTATTTCTTTTCATTTCTATCAAGTTAAATAAGGTCGAAGGTGTTACATCAGACATATTTTTCTTATTAAACAGAAACAGATTAGTGTGGTCGTAGATAAAGTATAGTACATAATTCGAGTTGTAAGGCAACTACGTACTCGCGGAATTACACATACTCTTCCGCTCGTACGTAAAATGCTTCTTACAACTCTCATTACGTAATATACTATTATCTACGAAGAATGTTAAAATACTGTTGAATGAACAAAAAAAATATTATTTCTTACAGATGATATTGAAAAATTGTAATTTTGACAGACTAAATACTTCAAATCACTGACACAATAAGGTTAGAACCGCCCCCGTGGCAAAATTGCTAACTAGTAAAAACGCACAGTGACGGGAACACTATTTCGTCGTAGTCGATGTAATCTAGGTTAACCTAGATTTAACCTAGATCAGGTTATGGTTACGTTAAGTTATATTAGAGCCAGATAAATCTAGACTAAGAGGGCATGACTTAAAATAAGATTAAAAATAAGAAAAATTAATTAAATTTTAATATACGTCAGAAAATTTATTTTCACTACGTCTATGTTTTTTGTTTAGTGACGCGAGTTGTTGCCATTGCAACAACAAACAGAAATCGTTTAATAATGAAACTCCATTTGAGTTACATTGGACTTTTACACACGATTTCGATACTTTTACACACGATTATAATAATGACATCCTTCAAATACAATAAATTACTTAATAATGTGTTCATTTTGGTATGCGAGTAGATAAGAGTTTTTTGAAAACTCTTATCTACTTGCATAAAATTTTTCTTGCAACCCATGTGGACTCTCTTAGCAGTACAATGCAGGAGCCACACAGTACTAATAATTATATTTATTTGTGTTATTAGTCAATATTTAGTCTTAGTATTAGTATCAATATTTAGTATTTTCCTTAATTCTTTTCTTGTAATATGGAAATTCACATAGTATTTTTTTTTCCAATTTTTATTATATGAAACATAAATTTGAGCTTACCTGTAGCGCAGCAAACATTAACATTTCTTCCTCGGTGCAATCAATCTCTTCGTTTAGCAATTGCCATCTAGCTTGTTCATAAATCTGGTTAATTCTGACTTTATCGTATTTCGGATTCAAATCGTAAAACGCGTAGAATTTAAATTTCAGGCACAGTTTGTCGAATTCCCTGACGCCTTGTTCCATTATAGACAAAGAAGAATCCAACCATCTAAAATAATTAAGATAATTTTCATAGAATCATGCTATTTATAAAAACATTTTCATGTTGGGATTGAGTGATAACTAAGCTCTGAAAACTCAAGTTTCTAACAAAGTAAAACAATTATTGGTACGATATAAACCATATTTGCTTTTCATTAAAAGTGAATCTTCCAACCAGAAGCGTATTCTGGCACTTACGACCATTATAACGGTGTAAATTCGATTAGTCCTATCTATTTCTTAGTTGGCACAAGATCTAATGATAAATATATTTGATTTATATGCCATAATGATAAATGTTAAATTCGTTACACAGACTCGTCTCCTAAATTTTTCTATGGACGTTAAAGTAAAGATTACAGAAAATGTAGACAATGTAAAAAAAAAAAGATTTATGATATTAAAATTAGATAAATTTATTTATATGTTTCAAAAACTTATTCTATGTAATGTTTTTTTAAATATTTTTAATTCACTGTTTACACCGTTATAACATAGTCAAAAATATAAATACTGCTTAAAAATGCTGCAATTAAGTTTAAAAAAATATTTAAAATACAGTAAAATTTTTAGCTGTTTAAACGCAACCATTTTCGCGCGGTTTGTTAATGACGTCAATTAGCACTGACAGTTCAGTTAATTACAGTTCAGATAGTTTACTACAGCTGTTTTCATTTTTAACTTCACGTTTTTCACTTTTGTTTTCTAACCAAAAGACTGCAATGACATACAAATGTAAAAAATACGGACTTGTTTACATGGTATGTTATGTCACTTTCGTTTTAACCAATGGTGTTGTGTTTTAGAAATTTGAATTTCCCTCGCTAAATTTGCACTTTACTACTTTTATTTATTAATTTTAAGTATTTAAAAAGATATTAATTTCAAAAACAATGGTTTAGTTGAAATGTCCGGTCAATAAAGACTCGGAAAAAAATATTTGAACCAAATTTAAATTTAATGCTATTCTCTATTGGAAAACCCGTAACTATCAACAAATCCTTGTAATTACATGTACTTACGCAACGTTCATTCTGGCTTTTTCTACCAAGGTTTTAGGTCTGACGAGGGTTTTTCTTAGTACAGAGGTTGGTGAAGCAGGACTATGAGCCAAAGAACTATCGAAACTCCCGTCCAAATGCTCCGAGCTTATACTATTTGATACATTCGGGGAATAGCCATTTACGTTGTTTCCAAAGCCATTTCTTTTCCATGTACCATTCTACAAAAACAATATAATTAATTTCATTTGTGTGAACGAGCAGAAAATCAACTAAATTAATTCTAAATATTAAGTTAGACTAAATGAGCTCAGTTTGATCTATGATTAGGTTTAAATTTTAGGCCAAATTTTGTTTGTCCATATTAACAGTTGTCTAGATTAAACCCGTTAACAGTTTGTCTAGGATAGTTGTACCTATCTAGTGCTGTATTTCTAATTCTGTCCCGTTAAAAGACCTGCCACAGTTGCAATCTGCTTCCTGGACAGTTGCAAAATTTCAGCTATTGTGGTGTTAGATATGTGACCTATCATCCGTTTGCTGTGTTGCTGGCCACTTGTGCGGACCCATTGTAATTGGTGACTTTTATTGGTCCAGTCTGCTATTATTTTACGGGCCATGGTTTTACGTATAACGTATTTGACGTACTGGTGACGTATGACCTCTCCCTTGCAATCGGGAACGCTGCAGCAGCGTCCTCTTTTGCAAATGCTTCTGCCTTTTCGGTTCCCTCCCGACCTATGTGGCCTGGCACCCATGCAAGTGTAACTCTGTTGTGCTGTGCCAGATGTTTTAAGTTCTGTAGTCCATTCTTAATTTTTTCCAGACCATATATCGATTGCGAGAATTTCGGCTCGGAAGACCGTAGTGTGTCTCTCCAGTGGCAAAGTTATGCTGCACCTAGGAGATAGACCACAGACTCCAGCGCCAGTTCCACTGTCTTTTTTGGAGCCGTCTGTGTATCAGAATAGATATCCTTGGTTTTTCTTGTGGTAATTCCTTTCTATCCACTGTAGCTGTGTTTTGAAGGGCATTTCGAATGAAAGCCTATCGTGCATCGAGTCTCCTTCCTTGTTTAAGATTACCTCCTTTATTACATCCGTTATTGAGGATCCGATGTCCCGACCTTGCTAGGCTTTGCCATGTGTTGCACTTGCATCTGCGAGCTCGCATCCCTTCCAGAGCTGCTGAAGGTGCGGTTCTCATCGATCCCGTGATTAGTAAGCAGGCCAGTCTCTGTATACTGGCGAGTTTATGTATAGCTTGTTTCTGTTTTAGTTTGGTCCACCAAATTGTGGACCCATATGTCAAGATGGGTCTTACTACCGCCTTGTACAAACCAATGTACCATGTTTCTTTTAAGCCCTTGTTACTTGTCAAGTGTTCTCCAGGTCATCATCAATGACATTTTGCATTTGTTGGTCGCCGGTGTGAGGTGTTAGTTCCAGGTCAGTTTTGCATCTAGGACCAAATCTAGGTACTTGACCTCGTCGCTTGCCTTTAATTGCTCGTTGCAGAAAATTGGGAGCTTAAGGTTATCCAATTTTATCATTTTCGTAAAAGGCACTAAGGTGGATTCGCGGGGGTTAACCCGAAGGTCTACTCCCTTACAACTTCCTTCTACCTCATTCACAGCTTCCTGCATAAGCTCTGAAATAATGCAGGGAACTTCCCCCTCATGAGAATGACTATGTCATCCGCATAGCCTTGGGTGTAGAATCCATTTTTGTTTAACGACACAAGCAGGCTATCAGTGACCAGATCCCAGAGGAATGGTGACAGTATTTTGGTCTAGTGCTGTCTATCTTTTTCCTGGTCTTGCCAAGGTTGCCTTTTCAGGCCTAAGCCTGGTCTTGTCCGTCTTGTCTCTCAAGTGTTACCTATTTAGGCTTGTATATCCTGTCTTACAAGTTACATATTTAGTCTTGTTTGTCTAATATTGTCTTTTTATTTCATTAAAGTTTGCCTGTCTATACACGAGTGCTTATTTTATTTGATATTATAATTTATTTAAGGTTTAAAATAATTGGAATGAGACTTACTTGTCCCATAGGACTGCTAACAGGGGTAGAACTAGGCGGTGCCCTTTGGGGTGTAACAGGTGCGCAAAGAAAAGGTGATGACTTGTCCAAACTCAAAGTGCTGCCATCCGGACTGTGATTGGCAATAAAGGTATTAGTGTCCGGTGGTAAATTACCATTCTTATGCACCCCGTTGTGTTCACTTTTCTTCTTTGGCATGTCCTTGAAATTATATTTCAGGTTATTCGGTTCCAGCGGTTTGCAGAAGGATAATTCTTCAGGATGCCTGATACCAAGGTCTTTGCACAGTCCAATCACGGCGGAGAAGGTTTTTATAGAGAAGTTGACTCTCATCTCCAGAGATCGCAGATCTGGTAGTTGAACGAGGAGGTTTTTGTGCATCGGCGTGAAATGTAGTGAGGCGTCGGCTTGGACACCGTATTGGTCCAAAGTTGAACGTGTGTGATTTAACCATATGTTACGCTGGGGCCACCAAAGACCATGATCAGACCAATCCATCGATATTTCTAAAAGAGACAATAACCTTATTAATAACAATTCACATTTTAAATAACTTTAATAACGTTCTTTTTTTGATTCATTATTTCCTTTCCATCAAAATCTCTTTATTGCATTAACAACTTTATTACGATGCTAATTTGAAATCAAAATAGAAGGAAAAATAATTTAAACAGTTATAAACTATAAACTAGATGTTTTTTCCATCCATCCAAGTAATACGATAGGATATGATTACATGCCAAATATTGAATTTTAGCAGACTAAAATTAATTTTAAATATTTGTTGAAAAAACTAAATGTTCTTAAATATTTCGATTACTTGAAAACATATCATATACTCCAACCTGCTACAGTTTACTAAGAAATAGTAATTATTAGAAACAACCATTCTAAATAAGAAGCTCAAGTACATAGATAGATTTTAACAATATTATTTTATTTATTTAATTATTTAAAATGATTATCGGTTATTTCCAAAATAATTTGTTTCAAATTAGTGCTAATTTCTTTTTGATATTCGCTTAGTAGTTATAACTGCTTGAGAAAATAACTGTAAATATACCGGGTGATTCCGGAGGAAATGGAAAAATTTTAAAGACATGTTCAGGAAGCAAAAAATAACATAATAAGCTCATGTTCAAGTCCAATTATCACTTGTTTCAGAGATAATTAGGTTTTTCTTTTTAAAAAGTTAATGAAGTTAAATTTGACAACGTTGTCCGAAATACCAATTTTAAACAAATTATTAATTAGGTAAATGTCATAAAAAGTGACAGATGTATTTGTTTTACGAGATTATAAAAATGCCTCGTATTTTCAGTCATAGAGAATATGCTGGGGTAATATGGAGAATAAGGGTTTTGTTGAAGCTTATGGTTGCAGACTTTTTACATGGTGTAACTATTGTTAATCAAAGTCTTTGGCACTGTTGTTTGTTAACTAGAATCGGAAAGCAAAAATCAAGTTTCTACGTTGTCTTTATTGAAGCATAAATATTCGTGTTTATGTTGTCCTAAAAATTGACATATTTGACGCAACGGCTGGTAAATTTCTGGTCACGTGACAAAAAGTTTGTGTCTGCAATCATCTCGGCGTTGCCACTTTTACTTCACTTTCAGCAAAATAGAGAAATTGTGATCGAACACATACGCACGACAGCGATCTTTGATCGATCCAAAATAGGATAATGTGGCAAGGACCGTTGATTTAACCCAATTTAGTTTAGGTCGCACACGGCGAAGCGGCATATAAATCAAGACCACATACGCTCGACAGAGCAAACTCTCGATGCAAAATAGGATAATGTGGCAATGGTTGTTGGTTTAACCTTTCCAAAATAGGATAAACGTGGCAACGTCGAGCCAGTTCCGTGCGTGTCTATCATCTGTTACGTTGAAAATGTCAATTTTTAGGACAACAAAAACACGAATATTTATTGAACCAGACAACGTAGAAGCTTGATTTTTGCTTTTCGAATCAGTTAAACAGTGCCAAAGATGATTTGCAATAGTTACACCAGGTAAAAAGTCCGCAACCCTAAGTTTCAAAGAAACCCGTATTCGCCATATTAGCCCATGGCGGAAATTGACACATGCGCACAAAAAAATTCCACTATTTCTCTCTATTTTTGTGATTTTAAGCATTTGTTTGATTGTTTTGACCCTGGGAATCTCATTACAGGTTTTTATCTACTTTTTATCTGTTGATACCCGTTTCGCACAAGAGATACGAACTTCCGGAAATAAATTTCTGGATCTCGTTATCGTTTTTATTGCTTTATTTACTAACGTGTACCCAGCAGAAAGTCACCTTGTTATCTTTGCCGGACAAGATTAGCTTTGCTGCAGAATCCGAAATTATTTTGGATTAGATGATTGATATACGAGATTAATGCCTTAATATGCATTGATGATTAATCCTATCATATTGACAGGCAGCCGTGTCAATATGATAGGATAGGAATGTCTTCCAATATTTCCTGTCGAATATTAACTATCTAAATCTTTCGTTAGTGTATATTTCTACTTGGAAGATACATGTTTCTTCAAGTTAAAAAAATTTGAGCGCAACAAAATTAAAATACATTGATGTAGCCTCCTCCTCTAATGATGTGGCCTCCCTCAACATTAATAACTGTTTGAAAACGGTTCTGAATAACTATCTTGTTGACGATTTATTTCGTTAAATTTGTTCACATCTAGGGAAAACTCTCCACAATTGTTGTAACGTTTCTAGCATAAGATGATGAGTATCTAGTGTGCTTTGCAGCTAGTAAATGTGGAAATTTCTATTATCCAAATTGTTTATACCTTTCTAAACATTAGTGCTTTCCAAACTTCATATTGGTTCCTTCACTAAATAGAACCAATTTTTGAACGAGCAATGCACCTATCCCCCCGATTTACATGGTAGTCGATTTACGCATTTTCGCTTTTACACGGTAACGCTACTTCTCCACGACACGGTTTCTTACCGTCACTTAACCGTACGGCTAAAGCGCCGTACGGTTAAAAAACCGCGTATACCATGTACAAGGTAGCACTTCTACATGGCACGGCAAAATCACCGGACAAGACAACGGCCAAATGCGAGTTTGGCTCACAATCAGATGCGTTTTATCTGATCAAGGTGCAGGACGTGTGTCATGAATCCTTATAAGAAAAAGATTATTATTGCTTATTACATGTATAGGAAACTCAAAAAGAAAGTAAAAGCAAAAGAAGGTTTTGGGTACATCCGATTTTAGAAAAAAGGGAGGAATTTGGCATTTGATACACTTTCATACACAAAAAACAACTGAGGGAGGATGAAGGCAAGTTTTACAATTATTTTAGAATGCAGAAAACGTCATTTAACAAATTGCTTCAAATTCTATCCTGAATGAATGCAATCAATAGTTCTTCCTGAATTAATGTAATCAATAGTTCTTGATTTATGTTCAATTTAAACAAAACCTTGAAAATGTCCGGCGCCGTCGACAAACTCCCATAGACAGTAATGCAACATCACACCGTGCGTAGACGCGGCGCGCCGAGGGACAGACACAGTGGCTTTCAACTTGGAAGCTTCCACTGTGATCCATACAACACTGACGACCGTGCCCACACACAGCGTCGATTTTTCATCGATCAACTTTCAATTAGGTCAAACATTGTGTAATTATTTTCTACAAAATGAACCAAATATTAAACGGGCTCTCCGATTTCAGCGCGAATCAATCGAAGTATAGCTCAATAAGAAGAAGTCCATAAAGATCTAGCCAAAAACCCGAAGCAATTGTTAATAACAGATTTCATGATTGAACAAATAAAACACTTTGGATCCAGGGCAAGGCTGTGGCTGCTGCAAATGTTCAACAAGTGCCTAGAATCCGGCAAGATCCCAGGCATATGGCGAAAAGGCAATAAATATACTTTCATAGACTGATAGAAAGCATAGACTTTCAAGAATATACCATCAAATCTAGGGTAAATATGTGGAAAGACACAACAGACCAACATTGGATGCCCCATCGGAAAAACTAGCTGCTGGATGCCAGGAGAGCTGGGAAGTCTAGAAATCACTGACTTCGATCTGGAACTGCAAGATCCAAAGCCAGCCTCAACAAATGGGGATATATATAGATTCCTTTTATTGGCATAAACAACTACAGTTTTACATATAACAGTGCTACCATCTATGTTAACCAAATAATTACATACACGCTCCAACCTAAGACAGAACAAAAAATAATAAATAACTAGAAGAAAACAAACAAAAAGAAGAAAAAAAAAATCCTCTCAAAAACAACATTTCCTCTCAAATAATAATAATAATAAAATCACGCGTCACCAGATGGTAAAATAACTAAAGTTTTATTCTTTTTTAACTCCACCACTCTTTTCATCAAGGGCCATCCCGCTCCATCCTCCCTCATACACGAGCCCCAGTCTTCTACTACGACACTCTCCTCTCTGCTCCACTGACATCCTGCACAGCTTTGAGCCCAATGCGCCCACACGTCACTAGCTTCCCCACATATCTCACATCGTTTAAAACGGGAGCCCATCCAGTATCTCCTGCCCTTTTCCTCTGACCCGCATCTGTGCCGTGCTATCAATGCTTGAGGAAGTCTATCTCTTGTAAGGTACAACGGGAGCCTTTGGAACACTTGCACGCTCCCATATTCAGGTAGAAAATTACTCCCCTCGATCATCCTCTGACGACTCTGCAGCTCCACCTCGGTTAACCTTTCATATACCAGTTCTTCCACCTTCCTTCCACTCACAAACATTCTCGCAATTTCCCCGTATGCCCACCCGCAGCTTTCATACAACTTCTTCCTTTCACTCCCCCATTTAGTCACCTTATGAATACCCAAACCTTCCATTCTTACAACTCTCAATACTTCTTTTACAATTCGTTCATTGCCCATTCCATACACTTTCCTTTCAAACTTGACGACCCTCCTAGCTGCTTGCGCAAACACTTTCACCATATTTGTTTCTTGCAGCACAATGTATGTCGGCGTGGACCTGTCTAGTTTGAGGGCCATTTTTAGAAACTGCAGCTGCACTCTCTCAATTCTTTCCTCCTCTCTCACTCCCCACACTTCCGCTCCATACAAAAGAATACTTCTCACACATGCCTTCCACACTACCATTTTCGCTGCAAAGTTATTGTTCAAGCACTCCTTCCATACATTCCATAGCCCGTTTGCAGCCACCCACGCCTTTTTACAAATATATTTCACATGGTCTTTAGCAGACACATCCTGCCCAAACATAAACCCAAGGTATTTGAAGCTGCTAACTTGCTCAATTATGCTGCTTCCCCACTTAAACGATTCACTCCTATTACCCGCTCTCTTTCGAAACACCATCCATTTAGTCTTTTTCACATTCACTACCAGTTTCCTCTGTTCAAAAAATCTTTTCACCCGATAGATCATCTCTGACATTTCTCCTTTCGTACTAGCTAAGATCACAACGTCGTCCGCGTAAGCCAAACTCCAAACTTTCCTATTACCAATTACTACCCCTCCAGCTTGACCTTTGCTCAGTACACTCTCTAAATCAGCCGTGTACAGGTTAAATAATATTGGACTCAACGGACAACCCTGCCTTAGCCCCATTCTAACCTCAAAACTTTCTGAAACTTCCGCTCCTACTTTCACTCTGCAACAGGTATGCTGATATAAATCCCTGATTCTCTCGATTAACTGCCGCGCTATACCTTTAATTCTCAGACATTCCCACATTCTCTCCCTCCACACGGTGTCGTAAGCTGCCTTCAAATCTATAAACAGAGCGTAAAGCTTCCCTTGTTTCTTAACCAATTCCTTCTCCACAATATATTTCAACGTCACCAAGTGCTCCACCGTACTATAATGTTTTCTAAATCCAGCTTGCACATCTGGGATTAGGCCTTTATCTTCCTCCTCACATAAAAGCTTTTGCTCCAACAGCTTTGCATAGATTTTATAAGACGAGTCCATAACCGTTATTCCTTGGTAGTTAGCTAAGTCTTCCCTATCTCCACTTTTATATATTGGTACAATTAAGCCTTCCTTCCAGCTCTCCGGCACCCTTTTACAACCTCTGTACATCTTGTTTAGCTCTTTGAAAAGCTCTTGCTGGATGAGTATCGGTGCATGCTTCCACGCTTCATTCGGGATACTGTCCAAGCCCACTGCTTTTTTTATCGGAAGCCTATCCACAACACTTGTAAATTCTTCCCACGTAAATTCATCACTGCCAATTACTGCCAATTACTGCCCCATTAACCCCTCCTGTATCGTCGCCGAACTGTTCGGGCACACCACTGGTTAGCAGCTCTTTAAAGTAGGTTCTCCACAGGTCCAGCGGCTTGTCACAACACCCTTGTTTTCGTCTATAAGCTGACACCATTTTCCAAATATCCGCTTCATTGTGGATCTCCTTTAACTTCTCGAACTGCGCGGCTTCCCTCTCCTTCTTCTTTTGGAGTTCCAGCTCCTTCAGCTGCTTACGGCACCTATTGTATTCCTCCATCGAGTCCTGGCCCTCCTTCCACCTTTTGAACTTCTTCCTCACAGACCTCTTAAGTTCCTTGACTTCATCGTCAACCATATATGTTTCTTTAGCCCCTCCACATTTGATATTGACCCGAACCATGGCCTCTCGAACCACTTCCATTAAATGCTGCAAACTACCGACTCCCGGAGTTATTCTTTCCAAATTGTTTTGGAACTTAACAATGGCTTTATCGTTCCAAACCGAGACTACTTTAGCATAACTATTCTCTCTTGGCACTGTCCTGATTTTACCTTCCCACGTTATTTCCAATGGAAAATGATCAGACTCATCTCTCTCGCCAATTTGCATGTTCATTATGCGCATTCTTGCTACCTCATTGACTACTACATAATCAATTACCGATGCCCCTCTCCCACCAGCATAAGTGAATTCCCCGCTCCAGTCTCCTTCAACACACCCGTTAATTACATTCCATTCCTTATCTTCCACCCATTCCAACCTTTTTCTGCCTTCTTTGGTAACTAACTTATCCCTCGATCTTCTCGTTATCTTCGAACCCTCCGCACTTATATTTCCTGTTTGGAGTTCACCTATTCTTACATTCCAATCTCCTGCCAAGACAATTCTTTCTCCTGACACGTCGCTAGCTCTTCTGTTAATTTCTTTCATAAACAGCTCCAAATTTGGGTTGTTATAGATTATGAACAATCTAAACACCTCCCCATTGATTTCCACGTCCCTCTCTTGAATACCTTCAAATTCCTCCTGAAAGTTCTCTCTTGACTCGACAACATTTACTTGCACCCCTGTTATTATTCCTCCCCTCGCTCTACCTTTGACCTGTTCCTTCAGGGCACCTTGACACTCCCACCTAAATCCCCTAGGTAACTTAGATTTAACATACGGCCAGTCTTTCTCTTCGACCCACGTTTCCACCAAACCTATTATGTGAAAACTTTTCAAATAGTCACATAAATGGGGATACATGGTTACTTCTGTCCCGTGTGAATGCGGTGACCCACAGACGACCCCACATATGTACAACTGTCCTATATATGTGCCCCACCCAGTGCAGCCTCGAAGATTTAATGTCAGCTGAACCAAACGCAATTGTCGTTGCTCGTTATTGGGGAAGACATGTGTAGTCTAGTACAGCGTTTCTCAACTTTTTTTGGCCCACGGACCAGTAAAATAAAAAAAAAACGCGGACCAGTGATATTTTTTAACAACAACATTTTACTAGGTATTCACCTAACCACCTGACATACGTCTCTCAGACCCAAAGTGGCAGTAATTTTCTCCCCTGAGACGTATGGCAGGTGGTTAAGGATTAAAGAACTACTACATAAGTTAATTGTAACATTTTTATTATCATTTACGTACAATAATATTTAAATGTAAAGATATGTAATTATTTAGCTTTTTTTCTTCAGTGCCGTACTAATCATAAATTGCATTACAGAAGTATAGAAGTAAATTTTTTTCCCGGATAGAAAAAACTGTCCGCGGACTAGTAAAATTTCTCAGCGGACCACTAGTTGTCCGCCGAACCAGCGGTTGATAATAGCTGGTCTAGTATACTATATATTTTAATTTGTTGTAAGTATTAGTTTCTTATTTACACTGCTGTACTCTTTTACTCTTGCTGTTTTTTAGAGTTTTACTCTGTTACTCTTGCTGTCTATTTAAATCTTATTTTACTCACAATTTTACTCTTATTTCTCTTTATTTTACTTACAATTAGCAATATCTATACTGTATTAGTTTTATATATGATACTTCTGACACGAATAATAATAATAATGACCAACTCTCTTCGTCCTGAGTTTACCCCTAAATCACCCATTGAACCAGAATCACCTGAAGCATTATCGAGTGATGAAAGCGACTTGGTACCAATAAGGAAGAACAGATTGATAGCAGTTTCTGAAAGTGATGAGAGCATATAGGTGAACTTATAGTTAATATGAATTTCGTGTTCCTTGTTTTCTTTAGTGAGGCATGAGGCGAATTCTATATGTACAGTATGCTACATTTCCTATACTTGTATTTCCTATACCTTTGTCATTTTGAAAACGCAAAAATGTTTATTTTGATGCTTTTCGGTTTATACAATATTCAATAGATAAATGTTTTTATTGTTATTATAAAATTCATGAAAAACTCCAATTCAATCGCTCATTTTGCTTTGTTTTCGTTTTACACGGTTTTACTTATACAAAAATATGTTTTTCTACTGATATATGTGAAAATGGCATTTTTTCCACGGCTCCACCCTACATGAAAGTGACATTTTTTCATTCTAGGGATGAAAATATTTTCACGTCTAGAGACGAAAATGAGCATTTTAAATTTATGATTTTCTCGATTAAAACACTAAACTAACCAAATTTGCATAGACTTTCTTATTAATTACATCAATTTCAATGAAATATTTTATGTACAAACGTAAAACGAGCCTGAAACTATTTAAAAAACCGAAATAAAATTAGGACATTTGACTTGAAAAGTATCACCTTCTATGAGAATGCAATATGTTACCGTGGAAACGGCCAAACTAACAATTAAATTTGTTTTGACAGTTCTGACAGTTCGCTTCGAATTTGATTTATTAAAGTCGAATTATGGATTCTACAACCGAAATCAGTAGAAAAAATTGCATTTACTACTCGAGATGAAAGTGTTTTTTTCTGGTTCGGTGTGATTGCTAACTCGCTGGCGCCGTGAGCAAACTCCCACCTCGCCAAAAAAACGCCACTTTCATCTCTTGCTGTAAAATATACTATTTCACTTTACACTGTTTTCATAGGAACGTATCTTCCATGTAAATCGGGGGATAGGTGTAATTTGTTGTTCAAAAGAGAACCATCTGAGGAACTAAATTCTGAAAATTACGCTTTGAGAGACAGTAAATGATTAAGACATTTTTATTCTATTAAATACCCCTTGCGATAATACAATAATAATCTAATTATAATATAATATAACAATTCTATTTATCTCCCGGATACGTAACTTTTGTAGTAAGTACCATTGTAAAAAATACAATTTTAGCACACCCAATACGCAGTTTATTTCACATTAATGTATGAGGAAATAACAGATCGATTTTGAAAATGCATAAAGCAGAATGGGAAGAGAGACACATGTTATTGCGAATTGCATCACGATTATAATCGATGTGACACGTGTAAAATTTACATATCCGAGTCTGTGTTTATAAGAAAAATATCTCGTATTTGTATGTGCGTTTCTATTTCGAGAATATTGTTATAAACAGCGCATAGCAATTCAAAATAGTCGCTCTGCTTTACTTCAAAAGAAGCAGATGTGTTTCAATAATCTACATTCATAATTCGTTCTTGTTATGTATATTTTTTGTAACCGATAGGAAAAATGTTTTTAATTAAACCGTTTTTTTTTTATCTGCGATACTTTTATTACTTTGTTAATCGATATTACTCATTAAATAAATCTGTTGACAGAAAACGGATGAGTTGACCTATTTTTTTTTTCAATAATGTTTCTGGATTCTTTATGCGAATATTTTGTTTTCAATTTTAAGTTTTTAATACAAAATTGAAATGAGCTAAAATGTTACTCTTTTGATTTTTCCAACGTATTTTAATTAGTTTGGCAACATTTGGCCCAATGGTGTTATGTTAAGTATTGCGCCCGACGGAGGAAAAACATGGTCTAATTACCACTCACTGGTATTACATTACGTGTGCACTGGACGAATATAAAATAATTGTCGTGAGTACACTCACTTGTGTACGCGACTGGAAGTGAATCGTGAAACGTTTATAGTAGTACATATATTATTTCATTCTTATTCATGAGGTACAAAAGCTCTAAAGTTCGGGAACACATGGCATAGATTTTTTCATAAATCCGCAAAAGAAAGTGTAATGTGGTCAAATGAGGAGAAGGATATATACGAATAATGTAATATATTCGACATTTTTTTATATTATTAAAGATTTAAGTGGTCTGTCCTTTGGCGTTTGTTTTGATGATATTGTGAACTAAATGCCTACCACATGTAGACCGATTTTAGGTTAAAATTACAGTCTAGAAGAAATCTTCCAATATTAAAATAGTAATCGTGCTTTAATCGCTATTTTAACTCTCATCTTCATGTCCACTTTAGTGGACAGCTACTATTGGTTAGTTTCAGAGCTCAATGAAACATATTTTGTAACCTCTGATGCATGGACTTCACTCCAGTGGGCTTCCTCTGCATAGTGGTGCTACCTAATGGCCAAGAAGAGGTTTACTATAGCTGTAATGAGCTTATAACTTGTACAATGTAGCTAAGATGGCGGACTTGAAAATAGCTAGTGCACATGGCCGTACATTTTCCACAAGATTATTTTTTGGAAAATCCTCAAGAGTGGTAAGTAAATATATTTCAATATATTATAGTACACTACGTTACCTGAAATGTAATTTTATCATTCAGCCTTTATAACTACGTTGATATCATACAATATATAGCTGTCAACTGTAGTGGATAGCATGCATGTTGGATAACAAAAGACAATGCCAAGTATTTACACCGTAGTACTGCTCAGTGAACAAAATGCGGTTGACGAACAAATTGACGAACAAATAATTCCGTTCAAAGGGCGTAGTGCAACTGAACAATATGTACCAAAGAAACGTAAATCGTAAATACTCAAGCTGTGGGTTAATGCTGGTAGCCCTGGTTATGTCTATCGATTTGAAGTGTACCAAGGAGCGAGTGGTGGTAGAGATAACATCAGTGAATTTGGTATGTGTGCCGATGTTGTTCTTCGTCTCTGTGATGATATACCTACATCAAAAAGGCCTTAAAGTGTGTTTCGACAATCTTTTCACCAGTATTCCCATGCTTGAGGAACTACAAAAACGTGGAATTTATGGCACTGGAACCTGTCGAGCCAATAGGTTAGAAGGGGCACAATTACAACTGCCAACAGAGAAGCAGTTGAAGAGGGAAGAAAGAAAGTCGAAGAAGGTTCTCGTTCGTGTCCGATCTCAACGAACCCCGGCCGTTCGTTCAGATCGGACACGAACGAGAACAATAATAGGATAATTAGATAATAATAACAAGGATAATTCTTGCGTCCACATTGCATCAGCATGTGCCGGACGTCATCCCTGAAGACATGGCTGAACGGTGGAGCAAGAAGGACAACAAGACAATAAATATCACCCGCCCGTTTGCCATAACATATTACAACACTCATATGGGAGGCGTAAACCTGATGGATCAGTGCATAGCACTCTATCCACACCGGCACCGTAATAAGCGATGGTACCTACGTGTGGTCTTTCATTTTATTGATCTGGCCGTTGTGAACTCTTGGTTTTTATACCGGGAAGCTGGAAAGGATGTACCCCTTCTAGATTTTAAAGCTTCAATTGCACATGACCAGAGCAGAATAAGAAGAGCACGACCGTGCTCAACTCCTCCTTCTCTGAAGAAACGTCTAGTCGCGAAGGCTCCACCTGAGGTGCGACACCATGAAGGTAATCACTGGCCGAAATTAACAAATGTACAGAATGCTAATAGATGACAAGAACTGTTCGAGAAAGACGAAATACATTTGTACTAAGTGCAATGAACCATTGTGCCCGGACTGCTTTGCCAGCTTCCATTCATATTAGATGTAGCCATAAATGCATGTAGTCCACTACAGTGGACATATATCCTAAAATTTTTTTTTTTTCGCCATTTCAAAAATTCATGCATGAGAGGGCTAGAAAAGAGTCTAATTATGCCTCCAATCCAAATTGCACTTCACTTATTGCTCAAGGTATGAATAGGACGTTTATGAATTAACGCAAGATTTCCAAATGGCACATCAGTTATTGCTCAGGTATGAAGAGGCAGTTTATGATTTAACGCTGTACTTTCTGAACCTGAAGATATGTCTATCAGCAGAAATTTCAATTGCTGCTGGGTGTGACTCCATTGCACCTTGTCATGGAAGGGACCGCCAGATCGGCGATTATAAGGTTCAGCTATGAAGGAATAGGAAGTAAAATAATCGGGAATAGACCGCAACAACCTCACATCAAATATCTCCTGGCTGGAAGTACCAAAAAGCGAAATAACCTCATTGAGTAAAGTGCTATCAAGTGTTATACATATGGCGCGAAGGAAGGAAGGCACATTATGTATGGGTAATTAGATCTCGTACTTCAAATTCGATCAACTTTGATCGTATTTGAAATATTTAGATCAAATACTTTGAATTCATGAGAATATTTAAAGTATCTTCCAGGCAGAGATGTACACAGTTCGACGGGAACTATCACACACAAACAATAGCTATCCTGTCACGCGGTCATCAAGTTCATACACCATCAGATCGAAACTGGTATGGGATTGTTTGAGAATGTTAAAAAAGCTTCGCTGAGGTAATAAAATAACATTATACTGGGTACAAAGACATTCTGGTATAGAGGGAAATGAAGAAGCTGATAACCCAGCAAATATTGGATTGGTATCGCTGATACAGCCTATTTTGTTGTGTTTTCATATGCAGGCATATGAAAGCCAATATTCCGTCAAATACGGCACTATTCTGGCTGTAACGCTTTCTATTGACTATTTACAGGAGCATCTCTTGACCCAAATTGTTAACACCTGAAGTGACGTGGTCCAGTCTGGACAATTTCTTGGCGTGTTTATCAAAGATGTACCAGCACTTTTTTGGTTTTTCTACTATAGTTAAATCTTCCTCGTTCTTGGGTCAGATCAGTCCATGCTATTGTATTTCTGTCACTAAGGATCGTCTCCATAGTGCTGTATCTAGACAGGCGAATATAACGTGTGCCGCGTCGTCGTTTTCCCCAAACTCGCAGAGGGGAGCCCCAAATCTGTGGAGATACGCCTTGAAGTTACCATGGCCTTATTCTTGAAGTTACCGTGGCCTGTTATAATTTGAATTGCGTGGTGGGATAGACATTAAAGCTGAACCAAGCCTTTATTGAATGTATAAACAGCTTGTCCTACCAGAATAGGAATAATACGTATAAATAGTACGTATAAATAATACGTATAAATAGCTTGTCCTACCAGAAATAATCTGTCCTACCAGAGTTTCTCGAAATGTCCATTGAACCTGATTTTAGCGCTTGTCATATGGAATTCGCAGATGACCATCTTGCTGCGAGTTTTGCAAGCAAATCCGCTCGCTCATAACCTTCGAATCCAGTATGGGCTTTAATTCAGTGCCATCGGGTCATTTTTTCCATGATACCCTTGCAGCTATCGCCCACGTCTCCATCAACAATTCAGTGGTTCCATTCAAACTTTTCAGGGCATCGAGAACAGATCAAGTATCACATATTATCGAACAGGGATTATTGCTGTGACAAGATAATGGAAGGCATGGGGTCTGGTGATGAGTTCTGCTTGGAATATTGAGCAGTAATGTTCTTCTAACTTAATGAGATTGTGGTGAATCTATTCGCCGTTGTAATAGGCAACGAATGCAGCGCCTGCACCTTTGCTCGATTTCGAACCGTCCGTGTAGCTCCTAAGTTCGAAAATATTTGACAGTGTGGTACCTACAACAAATGATATCAAACCAATGAAAATTTTGGATGGTGTGTTCTTGTAAGTTAACGTTCAATTTGATATCGCTGATAAAGCTGATAAGGCGGTAGAAAGCAACTGAAACAAGGAAGCAGTGGGTAAAAAGACCTTCGAGGTTTACGGCAATTCAAATTAATGCTGGAATTTTAACCATAAAAGAACAAAACTTTGTACGAAAGAAGCTTAGAATGCTGAGAGAAGCCTGGGCACCGCAGACTTCGGAAACACCTCAAGACTCTACGCCTTAAGGATGATGACAAATGAAAATTCTGCAGCTCGGCAAAAGAGACGCCTATACAACTTCTCAAGGAATGCAGACGACTGGACAGGACTGAGCATTGAGATCCGCAAGAGGGAGCGAGAGAGAGAGAGTGTGAGGGAGAGAGATGTGCCTTGCGGCCCACTACTTTAACGAGGAGGAGGATGCAATTCTTGAATGGCACTCAGATCCTGAAGTTCCAAGAGGAATCAGGACTAGGCGCTCTAAATGGGTAAGTATACTAAGGATTAGAAGGTGGGGTAATGGGTGGGGTACAATAGATCTATAAGGTAGCAGTACAACAAGTCACCACCTATAATCTACATCTACAACGGATTTCATTTTCCGGAAAACTTGGTTTTCATTATTGAACCCATTGCACTCCATTCACAACCCCCATAGTTATTTTCTATCAACTGATGTATTAATCAGATTGCGTAAAGATGAAAATTCAAATTTTCTGTTAAAATTTTCCAAACTACTATTAAATACTAAATTTCTTGTGTAGAACTAATGCAGCTACCAGATAGTAAGTAAAATTTGAATGTGTTTCTCGAACTTATTATTAACAATGTATGAAATGGTAAATAAATGATGAAAATAGTTTTATTTTTCTTGATCACGTTCTGTTAAATATAGCAATAAGTCAAAACCTTGGAAGACAGGAGCTCTTAAACCGGATTTAAATTGTTGCTTAGACATTTCTTGAACACATGTCCAATAATTAGCTGCAACTGGCTGCGACTTCGGTTTCGGTTATAATTTTTATGCGATGATGAGCACTTTCTACTATTGGTCATGATATATTTCTTATCAGTATTATTCTTCCATTTTCTACAGATCCTGTGGATAGATATCGATTTAGATATATAAAGAAATTTCTTTCCTTCACAAGAAATGGAAATTTTCATATTTGTGAAATCAGTAAAATCAACGAGGTCACTGACATAGTTGAGATGGAGGTGTCAGAAAAAATTGAAGCTACCATGCAATTTGCCGAATAGTTTGGAAGATGACATGGGTAGATTTTTCGTAATCAGCGACCTCAAAAACTCCTAAATCCTGTGTTTCAAGAAAATTAAATGTTTTTTTCGAAAAATTGCTCGCCATATTGGATTAGCCATTTTGAATTTTAGAATATTCAATTCTGTTTTCGAAAAATTATCCGCCATATTGCGTCCGCCAATTTAAATTACGAAATTTTGAATTCAGTTTCGTGATCAGCGACCTCCAAAACGTAAGGAGACCAAAAACCACGATATTTGAACGGTTCTTTCTTATTTTGGCAAGCTTTTTGGTATTTTCGACCACTGTGCGACGTGCACGAGTTCTGTTCTACACATCAGTTAGTGATGTGTAGAACAGAACTCGTGCACAGCTCAAACAGCTCAACAGCTCAAACTTTTCCACCAGTTTCACAATTCACTAACCTAACCTAACCTGGGCGAGAAAGTGCTTCACATCATCATCATCATCATTTAACTATACTCCACTGCTGGACGTAAACCTCCCGTAACAACTTCCATCCGCCTCTGTCCCGTGCTGCTCTCATCCAATTGGGATGGATACGCTTAAGATCATCTGACCATCGAGTGCGGTCTTCCTCTATTTCGAAATGCCTCGTTACGCGGTTTCCACTCCGTCACTCTTTCTTACTATATTCCATTTCTTACCTACACAGTTGCGTTGAGAACCTTCTCTCAGAGACAGACCCAGCATTGCTCTCAGTGATACACAGATTTTGTTAGCTGTGCGATTTGTTAGGGTTAATGTTTCGGCCCCATATGTTAGTACAGGTAAGACGCACTTATTGACGACTCTTCTTGTAAGGCAGATGGGAGTTCCAAAAGGCTGCCCAAGCTAGTCACAAGTTTGGTTGTCTCTGCTAATGCGAAACTCGTGGCCCAGATATTTGCACGAGTATACTTGTTTTATTTTTGAGTTGTTGAGAGTTAGATTTGTGCTTGCAATTAAATTAAAAATTAAACCATAGTTTTGCTGACGTTGACACTCAAGCCCACCTTCTTGGAGGCTAACTCTAGCTCATGTAGCATCATTTGTGGCTCACCAAGGAAATCTGTTAATTATATTATGTCATCAGCGAAGCGTAGATGGTTAAGTTTTTCGCCATTGATGTTGATTCCGAAGTTCTAGGTGCTAACACTTTTAAACATGTATTCTCCTTGTTGTCCTCTAACTCCTACGCGGAGCATAGGGCCTCTGCAAAGACCTTTCATCTGACTCTATTCTGAGCGAGGCGTTTCACCTCGATCCACGTTTTTCCTGCAACCTTTAATTCTGCGTCTATGGTCCTCCTCCACGTGTTAGCTGGACGTCCCCTTCTGCGAGAACCCTGCGGGTTCAATTGTAAGGCTTGCCTAGTGATGTTTCCTTCGTCTCTCCTCAATACATGGCCTAACCATTTCCACTTGCGGTGTTTTATTTCTTTTTGTATCTCTTGTTGGTTTGCCAGGTGCCATAAGTCTACATTTCGTATTGTATCTGGCCAAAAAATGCGCAGTATACTTCGAAGCATTTGTTTATGAATACCTGAAGCTTATTTACTATTGTTATGGAGATTTTCCATGTTTGGCACCCGTACAGCAAGACGGATTTCACATTTGAGTTGAATATTCTTAGTTTTGTTCGTGTGGAATACAGTCTGGAGGTCCAGACCGGCCTGTGCATACCAAATGAATGTTTGGCCCTTTTTATTCGGTATGAGACATCGGTGGTGGTGCCGCCCTCATTAGTAATTATGCTTTCCAGGTACGTGAATTCATCTACATCCTCTATTTGTTCGTCAAAAATGCGGAAGGCGCGGGTATTCGTCGTGGCGGCTCTAAGCGATTTGGTTTTGCCAATGTTGATTTTTAAAGCAGCTTTGGATGCTTCTGCAGAGAGACGGTCGAGTTTGCTCTGCATGTCGGCGTGGGTGTGTGCCAAGAAACAGATATCGTCTGCGTAGTCCAGATCTTCCAGGAACGTCCATCTAATGCCCTCACTTCTTGACACTACTTTGTCCATTATTGAGTCTAACAGAATGTTAAATAGTAAGGGCGATAGTACGCAACCCTGTCTGACTCCCGAGCTGATGGTAATGTCGCTGCTCTTGGCAGTTTGGTGTTTTACATAGCAGGATGCGTCCCGGTATAGTTCCTTTACTAGGTTTATTATCTTTTCCGGTACCCTCTTTTCTTCCAGCGCTTTCCAGACTGCATTATGATAGATGCTATCAAAGGCCCTACGGAAGTCGACGAAGACCGCGTATAATGTAGACCTCCATTCCATGGACTGCTCTATGATGATTCGCATTGTGTTAATTTGATCGACACAGGATCTATTTGGCCGAAAACCCGCTTGATCCTGACGCAGACTGGGCTCTATGGAGATGGATAGTCGATCCAGTAAAATGTGAGAAATTATTTTGTTGATAGTGTTTAAAATTGTAATCCCTCTCCAATTGCCGCAGTCTGTAAGATCACCTTTTTGGGGAGAACGACTATGGCTCCTTCCTTCCATTCATGTGGTACATTTTCCGACTCCCATGCATCTACTATTTGCGGGTGGAACAGTTTTGTTACCACCTTTAGGTCTGTAAGTATTTCTGCCGGAAGGTTATCTGGGCCAGCGGCTTTGTTGTTCTTAAGGTTCTTTAATATAGTTCTGACTTCTTCTTCACTAGGTGGGTTAGGATTCACGTTCCGGACCGGGAGATTTATTTGATGGTCTTGTGGAGGATTTGGGGGATGTATGCCGTCTTCGACATCACTTTCTTCCGGGTTCGGCTGTCCGAGTATTTCTTGGAAGTATTCTTGCCATCTTATAAGTTGATCTTCTTTGTTTGTCAGCAAGTGTCCCGCTTTATTTTTTATTGGGTATTCTCTTTTCACGTTTTTATTAGCGAGTTTTTTAGTTATGAGATAAAGTTCTCTTGTGTTGTTATTTCTTGCTGCAACATCTTCCGCCCATATACGTTTGTCTTTTCTGGCACTTCTGGCGTTTTACCTTGCGGTTTATGTTTCAGTAGCTACGAGTCAGTTCGGCCTTCTCTTCGTGGTTAGGGTTTTGATTGATCAGGGCTTTTGCTGCCTTCCTGTCTTCGATTAGTTTCCATGTTTCCTGCGAGATCCTCTCCTCTCTGTTCCTTTGCTTTCTACCCAAGGTCTTGTCGGCAGTTTCTAGCAATACTTTGTGGACTGCTTTCCATTCTCGACGATCTTCCTCTGTCATGTTAGTGGTATTTTCTTGCAGTTGCGTCTTGAACTGGCTAGTCCTTCTGTTGCTTTAAGCTTGTCTGTATCGAATTTTTGCTAGCAGCTAACGTAATTTGTCTTTTTGGTGTTGCTAACTTGCGTGCCAACGACCGACTTGTTTCTCACGTCGCATAGTGATGTTCTCCACTTTTTTTGAATGATAATGTGGTCAATTTCTTTTTTTGTACGCTGGTCAGGAGATATCCAAGTCTCCTTGTGTACAATCTTATGCGAGAAGAGCGTGCCGCCAATTACCAGGTTGTGTTCCAAGCACGTATCGACCAGCATTTCCCCATTCTCGTTTACCGTTCCGATTCTATGGTTACCCATTGCCTGTTCTAAGTTGGTGCTGTCGGAACTAACTTTGGCATTTAGGTCCCGCATTAGTATGATTATGTCGCCCTTTGTTATGGAGTGTTAGGTGGTAGACAGTTGTTCGTAGAACGCGGTCTTTGCTTCAATTGGGTTTGACTCTGTTTGAAACATGTATTCTAGGAGGGTTGTAAATAACTTGAGGGAAGTAACATCTCCCTGTCGCACGCCTCGGCTTATCTTGAAATCAGTAGTGTCTTCATGTAGCCTTATCCAGGCGGTTGCATTTTTATATACGTGTTTAATGATGTTTGTGTATCGGTAGTCAACACTACAGTCAGCGAGAGCTTTAAACATTGCGCTGCGGTTGATTGTGTCGAAGGCCTTTTCGTAGTCAAGAAACACAAGAACCATGGGTATGAATGTGGTCATTAACACCGTAGCCGGCACGAAGGCCCGCTTGCTCTCATGTTTGGTAGAGATCCAGCTTCGCTGTTAGTCTCGTTGTTATAATTCTCATAAACAATTTGTACATCTGGGAAAGCAGACTGATCGGTCTATAATTTTGGATATGCGCTATGTCTCCTTTTTTATGAATTAATAATAATTGCTTTTTTCATTTCTCGGGTGTTACACAATTTCTCAGACATGTATTAAATAGTATACACAATATTTGTAAAAAAAATTCTCCTACTATTTTAATGTGTTCGATGGTGATAGCATCGTCTCCGGACGACTTGTTATTTTTCACCTCTTTTATGCTGTTGTAAATTTCGTCCGTGGTTATATCTGGGATGTCATCAGATCCTTCGATTCCAGAAGGTGCTTCACGACGACCCCAAAATGCTTAACTTTTGCGAACTGTGACCGCGAAATTTTCACCATTTTTGTAGTGAATTTTAATCATTTCAATGCGTTGTTGAAGTGTATATCGTTCCATTTTTATAAATGGCGTAGTTTTTACTTGTCATCCGTCAATTATTTAAAGCTTAACACATGACAACTGTTAAAATTGCGGGCTATTGAAAATGAAACGTCTTATTGGAAGACCCTATATAACAAAGCATACATAATTTTGAATACACCAACTATATCGACTCAAATCATAATGTATGTATGTAAAATGTAAAAATTATAATGTAAGTGCTTTCTAAACGTTTTTGCTAAATACACTAAAGCTTAATAATACTTTCAGGAAATAGAAATTTGTTCCACACAACACTATTTTCGTTCTATTCTCCTCTATTCAACCATCGACAATAACAATTTTATTGTTACATATGTCACGCACACTTAAATACATTTAATTGAACCATTTATCACTAATTGGCTTGTAACTATTTCTTTTACAAATTGTTGTAATTTCTATTTTAGAGATAAAAACAAACATATAAATTGCAAATTATAAAAGGAGAAATACGTTTAGTCCGTAAAAGTTTCAAAACAAGATTCCCATAAGTTTTGTCGGATGAGATAAAACTAGACAGTCCCAACAAATCTTACGAAAGAAATATGCTATAAAATACTATTTAACAGAAGGTAAATACTTAGTTTATGAAAGTTTCAAAATAAGATTTTCATAAGTTTTAGAGAATTAGAAAATACTAGACAGTCACGACAAATTTAATTAATTTCATCTGGCTCGTGAAAGTGTATAAACTTGTATTGTCTATTTACCATTGAACGTCTAATATTTTTTAACAATCTTGTCTGACGAAGAGTACTGTTGTGACTAGTTTTACCTGGTATTCGTATTCAGATTAAGTAAACTCAGTTGTAAATCAATCATTATTCTTAGTTATTTCATAAATAATATTCTTAGTAATTCTTCAAGTGATAAAGCTAAATTAGTTACAAACACTTAAGTCTCTTTAACAAGATATTATCCAAGTCTATTGAACTCTCGCATTTATTTTTATTTCAAGATGATTGAACATTTCCTTCGGATTTTCCTGCAGCTATATTTTAACAGGTATAAGCACACTAAGTCTGATACACATACCTGCTGTACGAACTATTTTCGGCTCGTGCTGCACAGACCTTTTGAAATTAGACAGATGCGAACGCACACTGAATAATACACAAAAAACTTTTACAAACACAATCAATTTAGAATTGCAAATATAGACAGGATGTTTAGTCTTAGTTTAGTTTGGATTTCATTTTTGGAATCTGAATCGAGTATTTATTTTATAAAAGGTATTAGCGAACACCGATAGACTAAATGAATGTTAATTAATTTAAAGTGTCAAAAATAATATATAGTCTTATTAGACATTATTAAATAGGTTTAGCATAAAGGTAGCAAGTTTAAAACAAGGTAGAAATTTAGCTAAATAAATTATTGAATTAAAATTGAATTTATTGAGTTAACTCATCACAAATAACAGACAAAACGAAATAATAATTCCAGATAAATACTACTCTTCTCATTAAACATCGTAATATATAAAAGTATTTCTACGGATTTACTTCAAACAGAAAAGAAGAGTATAATTTAGATAGAATTACAATGTAGGATTACTAATTAACGTATCGACTAGACGAAGATTAACCAACTTTTTTTGTATAAAAGCATTTGAACTTGAATAGAAATTTCTTAAAAGGTCGATATTTAAAAGGAAAACTCTATTTTCAAACCATTACTGATCTCCGCCTTATTTAGAAAACAACAGTAAAAAAGAAGTTTATGGCGAATGACAAATAAGGAAAAGGCATGGCAGAATAAGGTCAGGGATGTACGGCAATATTGATTCCGATTGTCGCAGCTATTCCAACCACGACAATATTAAAATCCTGGTGCCTCTCTGACACTTCATTGTCTTTGACCTAAATTTCGTATATTAACACAAATAAAATTATTAACTGGACCAATTAAATTTCATTACAAAACATCATTAATACGCAGAAATACTTTATAATCTACTCTTCTGTAACTTTAATATGTTTATGTCTAGACTTGTCTATCTAGTTTCGTATAAGTAGTTTAGTTTATCTAGTTTTGTCTGTATAGTAGTATTTGCATCTCTCGTCTCGTTGGTCTGGTAGTATTTGTATGTCACGTTTTAAATCTATGGTCTATATAGCCTTGTCCCTCTAGTATTGTCGGTTTAGTTTTGCCTGTTCAATATTTTCTGCCTACCATTACCATAGTCTCCTTTGTCTAGTGTTGTTTTTCATTTTCAACCAGCGCGGCACTAACTGTCCGGGCTGCCCACCCTGAAGGAATGCGAAATATACGAGACAGGAGTGGCTTCTCGCAAGAAGTTCTCCCAAAACCAGAATTAAAAAAGTGTTGTCTGTCTAGTCTTGTCTATCTAGTCTTGTCTGTCTGTTTAACAGTGCATCGTGGAAGCATATTATGGACTGAACTAGAGGCATATCCCCCTATCTATTGTGGATGTTGCGAAGCTAGCTCAGTGGGAGAAGCATCATACTACAAGGAGATCGACGGACTGAAGAGAAAAAAATTAGTAGTGGTGTTCCACAGGGTTCGATGTTGAGAACCACTTTGTGCAACATGCTATACGACGGAATTCTGACAATGAGGCTTCCAGTTGGGGCTACTATAATCGGCTTCGCAGATGATATAGCACTGGTCGCCAGAGCCAGGACAGAACAAGAGCTGATGCAAAAAGCAAACCAAGTAACATCCCTAATCAGTGCGTGGTTGAAAGAAAAAAAACCTGAGTCTAGAAGCAGAAAAAAACTGAAGCTGTCCTCCTCACGGGACTGAGACAACTTTGCCCCATATTATTTAAAGTGGAAGAGGCAATAATAAGACCAAAAGAGACCATCAAGTACCTTGGAATAACCATCGACAAAAGGCTTTCGTTCGCTGCACACATAACCGAAGCAGCAGCAAGGGGTTTAAGAACACTGGCAGGCAATACAACAACTCATGCCAAATCTGGGGGGGCCAAAGAGTAGTTCGCGCAGAATTCTCAGCTCTGTAGTGCAAGCTACCATGCATGCTGTACGTTGCCCCTATATAGGCCTCTGAACTAAAAAAAGAAATTAACCTGCAGAAGCTCGCACAAGTTCAGCGAAAAATGGCACTACGTGTAAGCAGAGCTTACAGAACAGTTTCAGGAGTGGCCGCGCAGGTTATTTCAGGTATCCCACTAATAGACCTGATCGCAAAAGAGAGGAAAAGAGTGTATGACTCAGAGGGCGACAAACAAAGTAAACGTCTGGCCAGACAAGAACTCCTCGAGAAGTGGCAAGAAAGGTGGCAGTTAAGCGAACGAGGAGAGTGGACGCGACTGTTAATCCCGGACGTACTTCCCTTAATCACCAGAAAACACGTGGAAAGTAGCTACCATCTAGCCCAGTTCCTCTCCGGCCACGGATGTTTCCGGGACTATCTGCACAACATCGGCAAGGCAGCTGACGACCTGTGTGTATACTGCAGGGAGACGGACAGCGTGATCCACACGATATTCGATTGCTGGAGGTGTGAAACAGACAGAGAAGAAGCGAAAAAAAACTGGGAGAATCAATCCATCCGAGAACTATAATCGAAAGTATGTTGAAAGATGAGTCACGGTGGAGGAACATCCAAGGGCTGATTCATAAAATAATGAGCGAGAAGGAGGCCGATGAGATCAAATCGAGGAACAAAATAAAGTAGATTAAATTTAAGCCATCCGTCACTCTGAGGTTATGCGACAAGCGGGTCCAGAGTTACAAAGATCTAATCTTCGGCTTTACTGGGTTAAGGATCGATCATGTAGGTCATAGAGAAAACGAAAGAGCGGATTATATGGTGAGGCAGGTTTCAGGAACCGAGAATACAAGCGAGGAAGTAGACGCTCAACAAAGTGCCTGGCCAGGCAATAAAGAATGGGCTATCTGTTATGATCCATAGAGAGCGGCAAGAGCGATGGGACAAGGAAACAACTGGATTATGGACTACAAAATTACTTCCTGAAATAAACAATTGGAACAGCATTGACGTTGTACCCGGACATCAAATGGTCCTAATTACTAGCCAAGGTAATTTTAATGCATACTTATTTAGAAGAAAAGACGGTCCCCGCTTTGTACTTGTGGAGAGGAAGATACAGCCTTAGTGTTGTCTGTCTAGTTTTGTCTGTCTAGTACTGACTGTCTAACATACCCGCCTTTCAATGCGGGAGACCCGGGTTCGATTCCTGGTCGGGGAGACAACAACTAGGGCGGGTTTTCAGTAAACCGTCCGGGCTGCCCACCCTGAATGAATGCAAAATATGCGATACCAGGGTGGCGCATACTAAAAGCCAAGGTGGAATAGGGGGTTTAGTGAGAGCTTCCCCCGAACCACTTTTAGTACTGACTGTCTAGTCTTGTCTGTTTAGTTTTGTCTGCCAGTCTTGTCTGTCTAGTCTTGTCTGTCTAGTCTCGCCTGTCTTATCTTATCTGTCTAGTTTTGTCTGTATAGTCTTGTCTGTCTAGTTTTGTCTGTCTAGTCTTGTCTGTCCAGTCTTGTCTGTCTAGTCTTGTCTGTCTAGTCTTGTCTGTCTAGTTTTGTTGTCTAGTATTGTCTGTCCAGTCTTGTTTGTCTAAGAATAAGACTAGACATTATCTGTCTAGTTTTGTCTGTCTAGTCTCGTCTGACTAGTGTTGTGTGTCTAATCTTTTCTGTCTAGTCTTGTCTGTTCAGCTTTGTTTGTCTAGTTTTGTCTGTTTAGTCTGTCTAGTTTTGCTATCGATAGTAGTATTATTTTTCATTATATTTTTTGTTATTTTAATTAACTAAAAAAGATGCAATATCAAAATCTAATAAAATCTAATTTATATTAAATGTATTCATATTTTGATAAAACTTCTCAAAATTATTAGATAACTGTACATAATTACACATAAATTTAATGAATATTAGCATGCGATGTATAATTTAATTTTAAACTGTAGGTACAGTTAAGAATAAATTTCGTAACAATAAGATAAAATTTTGTTTTGCTTTGGTATTTAGTGACTGAAAGGAAAATACATAAAACTCTGTTATTAACATTATCCGTTAAAAATGGCATGGCCCATTTAAATCTGACCTATTTCTGCACCCATAATACCTAATTCTGTAGGGCACGTGTTCAATAATACACAATCGCTTTAGTATGAGCTCGTATTTCCTTATATTAGTTCGTTGAACTAAATGCGCGATTTTCAACGTTTTTTTATCAGGCTAATAACGTGTATAAATAGATTCCAATAAATCTAATTCAAATTATTTTATTTTTTGCTACTTCTAATAGAAATAGCAATATTCGCAATTTCCGTTCACTTGAAATAAAATTAAATGATTAATTATAATGTTAATATTTGCCAATATCTTGTTTTTCGAGGCTAAAAGTTTGTTTTAGATTACAGTAAACCTGCGTACACAGGATATTATTGGTTTAGAAAAAAGACAAAAAAACCCACACAGGATATCCTTTTAGTTGACCAACATATGTACTTTATTGTAAAATACTGAATTTGATAAATGTAGGTTTTTAAAGTTTTTTTTTATCTAGTAATAGTTGAACTGCATCTAAAAGTACAAATTGTTCTTGTAAAATACGGAATCTGATGAATGTAGGTTATTAAAATAAATCAAGTTTTTTTATCTAGTACCTAGTTAAAGTACATCTAAAAGTATTTAAATGTTTTAAAGATTTAAAGTATTTATTTATTTTAATTTTATTTTAATTTAAAGTAATTAATTAACTGAAAAAAGTTTTGCATGCAAATGAACACATTGATTGATATTTACAATACATTGATTTACAAAAGTAAATTATTGTATGTAAAGGATGCCATTTTTATTATCGTGTGTAAAAGTATCCAAATCGTGCGTAAAAGTCCAACATAAGTCAAACGGAGTTTCATTATTAAACGATTTCTGTTTATTGTTACTATGACAACAATTCGCGTCACTAAACAAAAAACATAGACATGGTGAAATAAATTTCTGACGTACATAGTATATTCAAATTTAATTAATTTTTCTTATTTTGTATCAAGAATCTCAGAAGAAGAATCTCAGCCTCTTAGACTTGAGAAATTACCGACCTTGGAAATTACCGACCCATTAGTCTGCTGTCACATATATTTAGGCTGTTCACAAGAATAATTAAGAAGAGAATAACTGTTAAGCTAGAATCATACCCACCAAGAGAACAAGCCGGATTTAGATCAGGGTTTGGCACAAACGACCACCTCCAAGCCCTAAAAAACCTCATAGAGAATATGATAGAGTATAACAAGCCACTGGTCCTAATATTTGTAGATTATGAGAAGGCGTTTGACTCTGTGGACCAACACGAAATCCTAAAATCATTAGCTGATTGCCGTGTAGATCACCGGTATACCAATATCATCAGACACATATACAAAAATGCCACAGCATCTGTCCGACTCCACAACGATACGGGAAGATTTAAAATAGCCAGAGGTGTTCAACAGGGTGATACAATCTCCTTACGATTTTTTACTAACTTACTCGAATACATGTATAAATCAATTGATCTGAAACAGATCTCAGATTTGCAGACGACATAGTCATTATAGCGGATAGCATCGACCAGGCAAAAATGATGATACAACGCCTAAATATAGCCTCACGCAAATTGGGACTAAAGATCAACTTGCAAAAACTCAGTTGATGACCAATCTTGTACTAAGTAATAGTAGGTATAACCGTAGATGGAGTCGAAGTCAAAGAGACCACCTCATATAAATACCTAGGGCATGAAATCCGCATACACAGGGATAACCAAACGTGTGAAATACCAAGACAAATAGAATTAGCCTGGGCTGCATATGGGAAACTGAAACATATATTTAAGTCAAACTTACCAACCTGTATGAAACGTAGAGTCTTCGATCAATGCGTCCTCCCCGTCTTAACATACGGTGCAGAGACATCAACACTAACAAAGAAGGTAATCAATAAAATCAAGGTAACACAACATGCAATGGAGAGATCCATGTTGGGATTATCCCCTAGAGACCGAATCCCTAACACAGAAATCCGGAGAAGATCGGGAGTAGCAGATGCAATAAAACGAATAACAACCTAGAGGTGGAACTGGGCAGGGCATATTGCGAGAATGAAGGACAACCGATGGACCAGACGAGTAATGGACCAAGACCAAGACATGAAGCTTTCCCAAGCAGAGGACGCCCACCTGCAAAATGGTCCGATGATAGTAAACGTATCCATACAAATTGGATAGAAGCAGCACCAGACCGACAGATGTGGAAGCAGTCACTGGAGGCCTACGTCCAGCAGTGGACTACGATAGGCTAATTAATGATGATGATGATGATACACGTATGTGCATGGCTTTTGTGCACTCATTGCAATTAAAGCATTCGCTTTCGGCTCGTGCTTTAAACTTCCCAACTCATGCACAAAAGCCCTTCTTCACACAATTGTATCATAAACTACTATTATTTTATTTTTAATGACATTTAAAATATAAAACGAAAGTAGTTTCCGGCAAATCCTACAAAATAGCGCCAATAAACATATTTTTATTATTTCACAATGAAGCTTGTGCTTATATGTGGGAGACAAACAAACAATTACAGTGCTATTTTCAATCTTTGAGCTAATCTGTAAAGATTATTTTAAATACTGGTTTTAGACAAATCGATTAAAAAATGTGTAATTACGTTTGTAAATAATCTCGATTCATAGAAACATACAAACATAAAAATGTTTAATTTTGATAAGAAAAACACATTAATTGCATTAATTTCATATCTAATTTGTTTATTATTAAAGGCAATTGCCATTTAATAATAAGATAATATTCGATTTATAATCTAACATATAAAGTTCAATCTAGTAATATTTTTTTAATAATGATTTTAAATAAAATTGGATTACCAGAATTGGGTTGTTGAATAAAAAAAAATATGGATGTTTTTTATGTTTTAAAACCTTAAAACCTTTTAAACCCAAAAATAAATATTTCGGATAAATAAATAGTTCGATGCGAAAAAGTGTTTTTCAATTAATTAAAAACAAATTAAAAGTGATAACATTTTGAAAAAAATCAAGTGAGTCTAAACGCGCCATAATTTGTTTATGACGTCGTAAGTGTAAAACTGAACTTTATCAAATCGTTTAAGATTTTTTCAGCTCACTGTTTGAAACCATTGGTTTCGACATTTAACAATGTAGTACATTTAAAAACACTTTTTCAGGAGTTCTTTCTGTAGTACTCCTACACGATGGTACCAATTACTGTATCAACAATTCCATGCGCGAGTAGTTATTAAACTTATTGGTCATAACGCGACCGCCCTGTTTACGGTACCGAGTTCAAAAATAAATTTTCAATTTGTTATAACTTTTTAATTACAACGAAAAAAAAACAAAGAAGTTTTGTTATAAAACCTATATATGAGCTTACGATTTATGACAAAAAAAAAATTCAAAAACTTAATTGGGCAATATTTCTATATAGCGGTTTAAAATTTAAAATTATTTACTTAATAAAAAATATTACGGAAATAAATATTTATATTTATGACAAATATTGTATTTTCCCAGATGTCTTACATGTTATATCTTTAGCAGAAATGGATATTTATTTAGTGAGTAAGTGGAAAGAGATCATCTATTAGTAATTGCCACAGAAAACATTCCAAAACAAAAATCTCTTTAAACTAATATGTAATAATTAAAAGTTTGACCTTAATGTTTCATTTAAAAAAAGTTTAGACACTAAAAAATAATTTTTATCATATGATTGACCGGGGCCGAGCAGCGTAGGCGTCGCGATATTATCGCAGCGAAAAATTCGCTAACGGCGCGGCGATGATTTCCTTAGAAGAAGAAGCTATGATATTTTAAGCATTGATTGATTGTGAATAAAATTGGTCAGTATGTAATTTTGTATTTATTTTTATTTCTAAAACACATAAAGGCTCCTTCAGACCGGCGGGCGCGGAGCGTACGCGTCGCGACATTTCTGCAACGAAAAATTCGCTAGGGGAGCGGCAGCGAAATGGCAATGCCCACACCAAAACGCGATTTTTACGTGTACCTATATAGTAGTCATGGTGTCCTCAGAGCAAGAAGGTATGCCATTTTAAGCATTGATTGCTTAAGATGAAATATGTTATTTTGTATTTATTTTGATTTTCTAAAACACAAAACTCATTTCAGAATTAAACATGGATTCATAAAATTAATGTGCTTACAGAGATCATCATTTCAAAACACAGCGGCAGCGAAACTAACCGCGCATGCAGCGTCCTACGTCGTGCAACGCTGCAGTACCGCGAGTATGACGAATCGCACTTTTTGATCTGAACATCTACATATGCCGCCGTGTCAGTCAGTCCGCCACGATATCGCACCGGTTGCGGCAGCGAAACTTCCGCTCCGGTCGTGAAAAGAAATGAAATGTTGAAAATAGGTTAGAAAATAATTCTGTGTTGACTATAAATAAATGCGAGACCATCGTCGCCATCGCGAAAATATAATTTGTGTTCGTCAGGAATTAAAGAATAGTGAAACAAATTTGTATATATTTGTCTGTAATCAATTTGTCTGTCTACTAAATAAATATATACTTTAAGACCTTCTGTGAAAACATAGAGTCCACCCCAGCTAGATTGCACTAGCGAAGGATAGAGTGGAAATGACAGTCACTCTTAAGACACCGAATGGGAGCTACACGGAAGACGAAGAGCAGAGAGCTTACCTCCTACTAGAAACCCATTTTCCGGGATGTAAAAAATACAAAGAGACCGAGGGCTTGATGCAACCACAGAGACCAAGTCGGGCTGACTGGAGGAGGGCCGCGTCCATATGTACGGAAAACCGAACCAGATGGGCTGGACACTTTCCAGCCATTCAAAGCCCCAGGTGTGGACGGATTAATTCCCGCCTTCCTACAAAAGGGAGGGAGAGAATTAACGTCGTATTTTCTAAAAATCTTTAGAAGTAGTTTAGCGCTCGGATATATACCGGAGCTATGGAGAGGGGCTACGGTGGTAATAATACCGAAGGTGGGGAAGAAAGAAATCACTCAACCGAAGTTATTTAGAGCCATTAGGCTAACATCTTTTATGTTAAAGACAATGGAAAAGGTAATTGACAACTACCTTAGGACAACAGTGCTGGTAGGTGCACCACTATACAACTGACAGCATGCATACAGAGCAGAGAAAACCGCAGAGACCGCCCTGTATCAGCTGACAAATGAAATAGAAGCAGCACCAGATACAAAGGAAGTAGCGACATGTGCCTTCTCGGACATAGAAGGAAAGAAGGAATATCGACAGCATTACCGGGATGGGAGAAATGCTGAGAACTAAAACGGCGGAGGCTAAAACAAGTGGGAAAAGACACCATCAAGATCTCCACAACTCGAGGGTGCCCACAGGGAGGTGTGTTATCACCACTGATGTGGAGCCTGGTAGTTGATGAATTACTGGCTAGGCTGAACGAACTAGAAATGAAATGTCAAGGTTACACCGATGACAAAGTCATCATAGCCAGAGGGGAGTTTGAGGAACGATCTGTGAAATCGTACAGAGAGGCCTCAAAGTAACTAGTAAATGGTGTCAAACAAAAATAGGCACGCTGAAGAAGCGGTAAAAAAAGCCAAACGCGCTCTGATGTTGTGCAGAAATCTGGCAGGAAAAACGTGGGATTATAAATGGATGTACACCATGATAGTGATTCCTGCGATCACTTACGGTGCAGTTGCGTGGGGAAGTAGAACCTGGTATCTATAAAGAAGCAGCTTGAGAAGGTTCAAAGACTGGCGTGCGTCTGTATCACGAGGGCGATGGGGCCGTGCCTGACAGCAGCAATTGAGCTGCTGCTGGATCTGACTCCGTTGAACCTTGTCGTGGAGCGGTCCGCCAGATCGGCGATTGTTAGGTTCAGTAAGGAAGGAATAGACAGAGGTAAAGTAATCGGAAACTGCGACTGGAACAACCTCGCTACCAAGATCCCCCGGCTGGAAGTACCGAAAGACGAAATAGTATGCAAATACCTTTTCGAGAAAAACTACATAGCAATGTGTAGTAGTAAAGTCGATTGTAGCGAGGTTTCCTCAGCATACCACATGGAGCTACCGAGTGGTATACGAATGATTCGAAGACAAGGGAAGGTACTGATGCAGGAGTGTTTGCACCTCGCACCAAATACTTTGAATCCATGCGAATCTACCCAAGTATCTTAAAGTAGCAACCGAAAGATGTGCACAAATTAACCTCGATAGGAATCGCAAAAAACAAATTGCTATCCTGTCAGATAGCCAAGTCATCAAGACCATAAGCCATTATTACATACAAAACTGGATTAGATTTACTACACTATAACAGGCTGGTACATACAAAACTATATTAGACCAGACTTAGCCAGACTAACAATAAATAATATTTCATTAGATCAGTGCAGACTTGAAACTAGATCAGTCTAGATTACGCCAAGATCTAGATTCTTAGACCAAACTAGACTAGATTAGATTAGTCCAAACTAGACCAGTCTAATGAAGAGGATGTTTGCGGCCGTTACTATGTGATAATACATACTTACATATATGTAGATTATCAAATCTATATATATATATATATATATATATATATATATATATATATATATATATATATATATATATATATCAGGAGTTGGTCTGTTAACTCATTAGCCGCCATTGTCCATTTTTTGAGCGGCAGATTCAACTTTTTTTACAATATTGTTTAGCAAAAAGTAAGTACGAACTTAGTACTTTGTGAAAGCACTAATAGATTTCTAATGGTATCTTGTTTTTAATTGGCTCTTATAAATGATCCTACAATTTCATATTTGACTAGTCTGTCTTTTTCGTTTATCTTTTTAATTTAAACAATTAAACAAATAGTGATCACATTCACAAAATTCACATTTTTAGTTTTACATAAAATGTGTATTTATTATAGCATCAAACTCGTTGAAACGTTCGGATGGGTTATGATTCTGAAAAGTTATGAAACTCTGACTCAATATTATGTTGATTAGAACCTATGATTCAAGATTATTCCCAAACTTTTTCGGTTCACGACTCCCTCACGATATCAAGGTTTTTCTACGACTTATAGATTTTTCTTTTGAACGTTTACACAAGGCAACTCATTGAGGTTTTCTAATTGTGTAAAACTATATTACAAGGTAACCAGGGCCGTCTTTAACCTATTGGGGGTCCTGGGCACATTAGGATACTGGCGCCCCTATGACCTTGACAGAGCACTATTTTATTAGAATTCACAAACAACACAGATCATTTTTCTTTAAAACAGTGTACTTACTATTCAATTGTATTTATATATATTTACGTTTATTTAAACATGCTCGGGCGAGAGTAGAGTAGTTTCGCGCATGCAAAAGCTAATAAGCAAGTAGGTATTGTAGTCAGTCATTTGATTTTTTCGAAATAAATATGTTTTTAGGTAAAGAACATAGATAACTTTGGAGCCCCTATCGATCGCGGGGCCCTGGGCACGTGCCCAAAATGCCCAGTGGGAAAGGCCCCTCTGAAGGTAACGTGTATTAAGTCACGTGTTCTTTATAAATGGATTTCATACCTCCATTGAAGGTTAGAAACTGTAATAACATGGGGAAATATTCTTTATCTACTCACACACCAAGTGTGTGTAGTAGGGCTTTTGTGCATGAGTTGTCAAGTTTAAAGGACAAGCCAAAACCAAGTGCAATAGAACAGTTGAAATATTTTTGAGCGCATGCGTCAATTTTCGCTATGTTTTCGGGCATTTTTTGTACATATAACCAGTGAAAATGTGATCAAAACAAAATATATGGTCATCAGTAAAGCACGGGACTTTAGAGGTAGCAAGTGCTAACCAGGAAAATGAAGAAAGTGCTAACTAGTTACGATATAACTTTAAAATTAAGAATGAGAATGGCACGCTGCTATGTGTTTCCAGTTCTCTTGTATGGCATGGAGGCATGGACACTCACGGAAGTAATGCTTAAACGCCTCGAATCATTCGAAATGTGGGTGTAGCGTAACGACGATTTCTAAAGATCAGTTGAATGGACAAAGTCAACAACCATAGAGTTCTCAATCGCATGAAAAAAGATCTGAAAATAGTCAAAACTATCAATCGGCAAAAATTAGAATATTTTGGTCATTTTGTAAGGCACCCGGAAAAATATGAAATGCTACACCTTATTATAACGGGAAAATACCAGGCAAACGGGGCCCAGGAAGAAGAACATCGTGGTTAAAGAACTTGAGGCAGTGGTATGGGAAGTCTACCGTTCAGCTTTTTCGGGCCGCTGTCAACAAAAGAAGCATCGTAAATATGGTAGCTGACATGATAACCAACGATAGATGAACGGTCATGGTACCAGAAGAAAAAGAAGAATCAGTGAAAATAACAAAATGTGCCCGAAACTTTCATATACCCGCGTTTTAAACATGACGGACGCGTATGCGTTTGATAGACAAAATACATAAAATCACTGACACAACAAGGTTAGAACGTTCAGCGCCTCCGTGGCCAAAAACGCACAGTGACGGGAACACTATTTGGTCGACGTCCATGTAATTTATACATAACAAAATGCTACATAATTGATTTAATTATCTAGCTTTAATAGATTATATAACCATTTTCACATAATAATTTATTCTTTTTAAAACTAGGTAAACCTAGATTTAATCTAAATTAGGTTATGGTTAGGTAAAGTTATATTAGAGCCAGATAATTCCAGACTGAGAGCCGAGACTTCTTGATTCTTCAAAAAGGCTAAAAATTAATTCAATTTTAATACACGTTAGAAAATTTATTTTCACTGCGTCTATGTTTTTTGTTTAGGGACGCGAGTTGTTGCCATAGTAACAACAACAAAAATTGTTTAATAAAGAAACTCCATTTGATTTATATTGGACTTTTACGCACGATTTGGATACTTTTACACATTATTTTTAGATTACAGTAATGGCACCCTTCACATACAATAATAAAAGTATTTTAAAGTATGTAAAACGTATCACAAAAGTTTAGAATATATAATTAGTAATCAAATTAATTTAAAGCGGATTTAATGTATTTATTCAAGTGTCTCAGGGGAAAAATAAAAAACAAAGTAAATAACTCATAATCAAGTCAAACATAAAACGTTCACACCTTCTTAGTTTCCAGCTCCACTCAACACTCAGGTATTTCGACTAATTGCTCGCGGAGACGTCTGGACAGTTAGCGAGACTCGATTAGAACCTTCTACATAATTTAAAAGAAACCGCCAAGAAAACAAACTGTTTCTTTATTTTTGAAAATAAAAATAGATAAATAAAACGAAAATTAGACTATAACATATGATTATATTTTTTTTAAATGCAAGTTTGATTTTTCAATCAAGATAACAAGACAATGTCAGATTAAATCAATTGATATTAGTTCACTTTATGACCCTTATTATGTAATTTAATTGATCGTATCAACAACAAAATGCTACATAATTGATTTAATTATCTCGCTTTAAAATATTATATAACCATTTATACATAATAATTTATTCTTTTTAAATTAAACAAATTAAACATGGAAACTTGGTCTAGATTAGACAAACTCTAGACGCACTATATAGATAGTGCGCATATATAGTGCATACTCTATATAGATAGTATAAGGCTATACAGAAAATAATAATTTCCTAGACGAGCTCGTTGTAAGACTAAATAGACGAGACGATATAAACCAGGGATGGCGAACCAATGACCCGCGGGTCAGACACTGACCCACACATGCTTTTTAAGTGACCCAGGCATTGATTTTAGAACTTTTAGAAATGCAAAACTTTTATTATTTTCTTACAAAAGTTTCTCAACCACAAAAGTATGAATATAAAATATATCAAGACGAAATTTCTTCTCGTATTATTATATTTTAAATATGTTTTTAGTTATTACCCTGTAATATGGCTGCTGTTAAAAAAAGAAAAACAAACGATACATATCCCAGATCATACCAAACAGAATGGTTAGATAAATATTGTGTTATTGAAGAGAATAAAAAGAGTACTATTGTAAATGCCCATTATTATACAGTTCGTGGACTATGTAAATACTAAAAATCATAACACACACGTATGTAACAGTCCGCGATTAATGATAAGTTAGGATTGATAACACACACGTGTGTTTGGTTTACGATTCGTTGATTGGTTGAGAGCTGCTACTACGTGCTCATACGCTTAGCGCCCCCCGTGCCACAATTCAAACTAACGGAAATTGACATTGGGTTGCCTATATCTATGAGCAATCTTATTCCAGTTTAACCCAATTAAGTACTAAATAATAAGGTATGTAACCATTAAGAATGTATTTCTTTTCATTTCTATCAAGTTAAATAATGTGGAGTAACAGTTATGTGTGAAAATACAACTGTTTATTTATTATAATGTTAAATAATGATAATTAAATAAACATAACCTAATAAGAAATAAATTTGTTCCATCAAACTTATTTTTCTTATTAAACAGAAATAAATTACTGTGGTCGTAGATAAAGTATAGTACATAACTCGAGTTGTAAGGCAATTACGTACTCGCAGAATTACGCAAAACTGTTAAACGCGTAACTGTTCCGCTCGTACGTAATATGCTTCTTACAACTCTCGTTAAGTAATATGCTATTATCTACCTATCCAGTTCTAATACTGTTCAAAAAGAATGTACAAAAAAATAATTCTTTCTTACCGATAATTTTGAAAAATTGTAATTTTAAGACATGATAACGTTCAGCACCTCCGTGGCAAAAATTACTTACTAGTGAAAAGGCACAAGGATGCGAACACTATTTGGTCGCTGTCGATGTAATCTAGGCTAACCTAGATTCAATCTAGATTAGGTTATGGTTAGGTTAAGTTATATTAGAGCCAGATAATTCCAGCCTAAGAGGCCGATACTTCTTGATTCAAAATAAGAAAAAATAATTCAGTTTTTACACGTCAGTTATTCTTACAACGTCTATGTTTTTTGATTAGTGATGTGAGTTGTTTCTATAGTAACAACAAACAGAAATCGTTTAATAATGTAACTCCATTAGATTTACATTGGACTTTTACGCACGATTTGGATACTTTTACACACGATTATAATAATGGCATCTTTCACGTACAATAATTTACTTATTAATGTGTTTATTTTGGTGTGCCAAATATAAAGTACCATTACAGCTAGTTTTCAAGTTGCCCATTGGATTGCTCGCCACGAGAAACATATTTCAGAAAGAGACTTTGTAAAATAAGCGTTTTTAGACAGCTACTTTATTTCCAGATTTTAAAGACAAAGACTTGATTGAGAAGCGTAAGGATTGAAAAAAGAAACAACTGAGGCGCTAAAGGAGTGGAGAAGGACGAAAGCAAGTAAAACTGTTTTTATAGAAATGAAGAGAAGATATGGAGAAAGATGCAGAGAAAAGAAGAAACAGAAGCGAGAAGAAGAAGAGAGAGAAATAAAATCAATAAAATCAGAGAAATAGGTGTGGAATTACTTAAACAGGGGGAGAAAGAAAAAAGAATCAGTCAGCGAGGAGATAGAAGATGAGAGCGTGGGAAGAACATTTCATGAGATTCCTGGAAGGGACAAAAGAAGACGAGGAAGTAGAAACAGCAATGGGGAAGACGTAGGCACATCCAGAAGGCACATAAATCCCATTAAAAGAGGTAGAGAAGCAGACGAAGAAGCTGAAAAGGAAAAAGCACCGGGGAGAAATGGAATGCAGAACGAAGGTTAGATTTATGGGACGAAGAGAGTGATAGAGAGGCTGCTGGAGCTAATGAATGGGGTGTGGAGATGGGAGGGATTCCCGGCAGACTAGGGAGAAGGTAATATGCCCGATTTACAAAAACGGAAGAGGAAACCAAAGTAAAAAACTACCGGGGAATAACTCTAAAACTCTAACTCTAAACAAAGGGTACAAGTTGTTTGCAGCAACTTTGAATGATTTGAGTGCGATATATGTGGCAGATATGGAATGAATGTTTAAGAGGGAGCAAGTGGTAGGGTGTGTGATAGGTAGAGGGAAAGTATGGAGTCTGGTGTTCGCAGATGATGTGGTAGTGGTAGCAAAGAGCGATAGGGAAATGAAATAAATGATGTAAAGCCTAGGGAGGTAGGAAAATTGAATTTTGTAAAAGCCTTAAAAGTTAGAACAAAAAAGTAGTCTTTGACCTGCCTCGTCTTTTCCAAATGATGCCACTGACATGGTGACCCACGAGCTAGTACGAAAAATATAATGAACAAAATTTGACCCACTACTCAAAAAGGTTGGCCATCCCTGATATAGACTATATCAGGCCTGTGCAAATGGCGGGCCGCATGTTGCACCTTTATTTAGTCTTTCAACTAGCTCGCCTAGGCAATTATTATTGTCTGTATACCCTTATACTATCTATATAGAGTTTGCATTATTTATACGTCCACTATTATCTGCCCACTATTGTTGAATATTTAGAGTATTTATACCGTGTAGTGTTGTCTATTTAGTCTTCTGTCTGTAGCTATTTCTATCTCTCCTGGTCTGTCTTGAAATCTTGTTTTTTTTAGCCAATTCAGTTCCGCCTGTTTAGTCGTCTTGCCTTTCTAGTTTTGTTTGTTTACCTAGTTTTAAATGTTTGTCATTAGTTATCTTTTCTTTGGAGGCTATTCATAACTGTATAGTTTTAGTCAAATTGGCGATTGTAAGAACCAAAGAATTAATAGACATAGATTAAATAATCGGCAATAGAGACAGGTACAGCCTCGCTGCAAATAGTTCCTCAGTGAGAGTATGCAAACTGCGATTTTAAGAAAGACACACAACAATGTATAGAAGAAAAGCCCGATGGAGCGATGAATCCTCAACATACCACATTGAGCAAAGTACCTTTAAGTGGATCTACAGATGGACCGAAAACGGAGAAAACTAATGCAGGAGTATTTGGACCTCGTACCAAATACTTCGTATCCATAGGAGTCTACCCAAGTATCTTCCAAGCAGAGGTACATGCAATCTAAAGATGTGCAAAATTTAACCTCAACAGGAACTATCGCAAAAAACGAATTGCTATTCTGTCAAAAAGTAAAGCAACGAACTATTTAGATAGTGCATATATATAGTGCATACTCTATATGGATAGTATAAGGGTATAGAGATAATAATAATTGCCTAGACGAGCTAGTTGTGGGAATAAATAGACGAGACGATATCGACTAAATCATGGCTGGGCAAATGGCGGCCCGCGGGCCGCGTGTGGCCCACTTCGACATTTTATACGTCCCGCTATTTTATAAATGACTTTAAATTAAAAAAAAAACATCAGTGTATAGAAAAACGAGTTGGTATTGTGACGGTGTCTTGCCAAAATATTAATTCACTTACTTTACTGAGTTATGCAAATGCAACTTTATATATACATACTGCCCATAATGAATGATCTTATTTTGCAATCTAACATAAACGCAGGCACAAAGAAATCCGAAAGCATGATTCTTACTTTATTATCTACCTGCGACTATTTTATAGACACTGCAAGGGAGCACGGAAGAAGCCTCCACGCGTGCATTTTCTCCTGTATATGCCGAACATGCCGGCGCTCCCTGGTAACACTGTCCCACCAGACAGTGGCCAATCCTTCCACCAACGCAATCCACCAGACACGAAAAAGTAAAGTAAGTATAGACACTGCAAATTTACCGGTGTTCCCTGAAAATATTTCGTTTTACAAGTAGTATATATTGTCTGCTTCTATAAAAAAAATGATTTTTTTGTAACGCGGCTCGCTGTCCATTAACGCGGCTTGCCCACCCTTGCACTAGATGAACAACAATAGACCGAAAATACTAGTTAGTCTATAGTATACAGATGGCAGATTCCCGGATAGGTGGAAGATAGCAACGTTGGTCCTCCTCCGGAAAGGTGAAAAGCCCATACAGGAACCAACCTCTTACAGAACAAAATGTCTGCTGGATGCCCTCTGGAAACTACTTGAACAACTGCTTCTTGCCAGAATTAAAGCGGAATTGGACAAGGGTAGAGGTCTTCCCGATAGGGAATTAGGGTTCACGGTCGATGCCGTTCTGTGGGTGATCAAAGTGGCAGAAAAAGCCACAAGCGGCACACTGAGGACACGTAAGATGACAGCGCGCTTATAACCCTAGACATAAAAAATGTTTTTAATTCTGCAGCCTGAGAAAAGATTATGGAGGAGCTAACTGACAGAAACTTTACCCCATACCTGTTGCGGCTAGTGCGCAGCTACCTCTCAAATAGGAGAATACAGATGGAAACCGGCGATGAGGTCGTCGAATGCGAAGTAAATAGTGGTGTTCCTCAGGGCTCGATATTGGACCCTACACTGTGGAACATTCTATACGATGGCGTGTTAAGGCTGGTTTTCCCCGCTGGGCTGGAAATAGTAGGTTTCGCCGAAGACCTAGATATAGTTGCAAGAGGGAAAACTGAAGAAAAACTAATGAGAAAGCAAACATCGCCATAAAGCAGGTCGATGAATGGCTAGAGCGAAAAAACCTTAAGCTAGTCCCTGAAAAAAACAGAAGCCGTACTTCACCTGGCAACAGGAAAATAGGACCTATAAAATTCAAAATAAAAAAAGTGGACATCAGACCGAAACAAGAAGTCAAGTACCTAGGAATGACTATTGACCAATAACTGTCTTTGAAAGCACACCTTAAGAAGACTGCAGAAAAAACCCTAAAAATTACATCGGCCCTAGGAAAATTATTGTCTAACACCGGCGGTCCAAAAAGCAGTTAAAGAAGGCTGCTGTGCTCTGTGGTTCACTCGACCATTCTCTTTGGAGCCCCGGTCTGGGCTAGAGCCATTGAAAAGGCTTACATGAAACAGATGCTCAACTCTGTACAGAGAAAAATGGCCATCAGAGTATGCAGTGCATACAGGACTATCTCCAGGGAAGCTTTGTTGGTGATTGCTGGCACCGCCCCGATAGAGTGCAAAATCCATGAGAGAGTTTAATTAAAGACAAGGAACTGGAAAAATAGGGCAGAAAGAAAAAAAATAGCAAATAACCAAATACTTGAAGACTGGCAAGTCATGGAGCATGTCCAAAACAGGACATTGGACAAAACTATTGATCCCAAAACTGAAACCTTGGGTAGCACGGAACCATGGAGAGATAGCTTACAATCTAACACAGCCCCTCAGCGGCCACGGATGCTTACCGGAACAATACCAACTCGTTTTATTTATACACTGATGTTTTTTTTAATTTAAGTCATTTATAAAATACTCCGCGGGCCGCATAATCCGATACTCGACGGAGTATCTACATAGTTTAGGCAGGGCAAGTGACGCAATGTGTGTATACTGCGGCGACGTGGACAGTGCACTTCATACCGTGTTTGAATGCAGTAGGTGGCTATCAGGCAGAGAGACCTCAGCCTAGAGGTGCAAACACTGGTAGACGTGATGCTAAGATCACCAGAGGACTGGACATACAGAGAGACAATGGCGTAACATCCTGACACAAAAAGAACAAGACGAACGGACAAAAATAAACTACAGAAAGGAAAACCAAAACTATAGATCCAGATTCCCGAACACCTAAACACTCCAGTGAAAGGGGAACGTACGGAAAAAAATGTAGATGCCAACAGCAGAGCGGCGACATCCTTGAGGTTAATGCTGCGTAAAGAGCGGTTCCAGGATGTTCGTGATTCCTGGGGGTCCACTTGTCAGGTTAATTATATGCCTGCTACGCCCCCAATAATAAAAAGAGTCTATAGTACACAGACGTTCAGAAAAACATGACTAAACAGATAGGACAGTTCAAACAAGACTCGACAGATAATAATAGACTAGACAGACAGGATAAGTATACCGTGAAGACGAGATAGACTTGAGAAGAGAGACACGAAAGGACAGAAAAGACTAGAAATATAAGACTGGTTAGACATGACTAGACAGAGAGGACCAAATAGATACATAGATAAACTTTAGTTAAATCTCTATTATAAGCTCAAGGCTAAGCTTCTTGCTCCTTATTTATAATTGTGTCTAGGATTTTATCTATCTAGACAAATTTATTCCGAAAACCTTGAAAAGCAAAATTGCACAACCAATACCTACTAACATCGATAATAGTAGACATCTCCAACAAATCTAATATCAACAACCAATCTTTTATATTTATCTCTATCTAAAAAATCTGGAAAAAAGTATAAATTTTAGTAGGTAGGCAGCAATAATAAAGTGTGCTAAATAAATATTGGAATATTCTGTTATTTAGGTTGAGGCGTCCTTTGGCAGTGAGCCATCTATAATAAAATCGGGTTATAACATTATATTTTCTATTTTAAAGTCAAATTTATGTATAGCAAATTTTGTCTAATTAACGAAGCGGTGTGTGTACATAGATTTTAATTTGCTTATATTTACAAAGTAATTAATAATGTCAACAGCAATAGTTAATAACAATAGTCAAGACAATAAGATACATATTAAAACTATATACAATGAGTGAGTTTTTTTCCTCATCCCATGTAGGTTCATGGACACAAAACACTGCGGTCTTATAAGCCTATTGTATTCCCCCACTTTGTTTCATTCAAGCAAATAGATCCAAACCATGTATTAGGACCAGAAGTCTAACAATAAGTGACTTGTGGTTCGGCAGGATTCTCTGCTGTAATGTTGAGTTTTATTCTCTTGCGCACGATTTCTTCGCAATGGAAGATTATATGAGAGGCAGTTTCGTCCTCTTCGTTGCATAGTCTGCATAGTGGTTCATCTGTCCAGATGCCCATCTTCTGCAAGTGTCCTCTTAGTGCGCAGTGTCCCGTTAAGAGACCTGCCACATTTGCAATCTGCTTCCTGGACAGTTGCAAGATTTCAGCTGTTAGGGTGTTAGTATGGGACCTATCATCCGTTTGCTCTGGTGTTTATTGTTCCACTCTGTTATTATTTAACGGGCCATGGTTTTGGTGGCGTAGGACCTCTCCCTTGCAAACGGGAGCGCTGCGGCAGCGCCCTCTTTTGCAAGTACGTCCGCCTTTTCTTTTTCCTCCAGACTAATGTGGCCTGGCACCCACAAAAGTGTAACGCTGTGTGTCCTCTGCCAGACATTTTAAGTTCTGACGGCACTCCTAAACTGTCGAAAATATAGATGTTTCTACTTCTGTAGTTCATTCATTTTTCCGGACACATGCATTGATTGCGAGAATTTCCGCTTGAAAGACCATAGTGTGCCTCTTCAATGACACAGTTATGCTGTATCTAGGAGATAGACTACAGAGTCCAGCGCCAGTTCCACTGTCTTTCTTGGAGCCATCTGTGTACCAGAATAGGTGTCCTTGTTTTTGTGGTAATTCCCTTTTGTCCGCTGTCGCTGTGTTTTGAAGGGTATTTCGAATGAAAGCCTTTGAGACATCGAGTTTCCTTCCTTCTTAAGGATTGGCTCTTTATTACATCCGTTATTGAGGTATGACCGACCTTGCTAGGGTTTGCTATGTGTTGTTGCACTTGCATATGAAAGCTCCCATGCTAGCCTTACCTGTGATGAAAATATCGAGAGGAGGAAGGCTTAACATGGCTTCCAGAGCTGCTGAAGGTGCGTTTCTCAATGATCCCGTGATTAGTAAGCAGGCTAGTCTCTGTACACTGGAAAGTTTATTTATATTTTGCTTCTGTTTATGTTTGGTCCACCAAATTGTGGACCCATATGTAACTTGACCATACGTCCCGCTTTCAGGCTGTCTATCCCGCTGTCCCCCAGCGAGGGCAAAAACATCCCGCTTTCGCGGGTAGGCATCTACTTGCTAAGGTGTAAGCAGCCTACTACTTGCCTATTATTTTTGCACTCGCAAGGTAGTAACGCGAGAGGGAGAGAGTGAGAAAGAGAGAGCGAATGTCGCGCGAAAGCGGGATAGATGCGAGATCACTCAGCGAACAACCAAACGCAGTGCTTTAAGTCCTAAGTTCACACCGAACGGAGAGTGTGATGGCACAATGGATTGTACCATAACAAAAATGCCTAAAGGCCAGTGTACCTTTAAAATTATGTGGTACATCTAGAGCAAACGTTTCATGCGAAAAGTTAAAACAACGTTAAAAAATTAAAACGTTACATTTGTCGTACTGATTTTACAATTAGTATTAGTCACGGTGGTGCCAACGATATCGAGAAACATTTGAAATCGGGAAAAACACAGGCTTTTCGATCAAGCTACGGGGCAAGCTCGTCAATGCTTGCGTTTTTTAAAAGAACCGATTTGCTGACTTCTAAAGATTTGGATATAGTTGCCGCGGAGGGAGCGTGGGCGTTTCATATGGTGCAAGAAAATCACAGTTTTCGCTCAAACGGCTGAGCATCCCATTTAATGCAAACAAGTTTTGAGCAAAAATTTAGATGTAATCGCAAAATGCAAAATCTTAGGCTATTGTTGTAAATGTGTTGGCCGATATGGCAAACGTTGAATTGAAAGCGGATATTCGCGAAGACCACTGCATAACTTTATTAACAGATGCTTCAAACCATGGCTCGATAAAATTATTCCCAGTTTTAATCCGCTATTTTTTACCATACGAAGGGGTCAAAACCAAGGTTTCAGAGTTTCGAGAACAGCCAGGTAAAACAAAACGTATAATTGTTGATTATTTGAAGTCTTGCAATGATTTGAAACAAGAAAATTGTGGTATTTTGTGGAAATAATGCAATTTGGGAGGAAAGAATAGAACGGGGATTAATAATGTTTACGCAAAATTGAACAAAGCACTCGAAAGACAGCTCATTGGGATTGGACATAGTTCGCCCACATAGTTCACAATGCGATCAAAACAGCCGCAGATTCTCTTCCTGTTGACTTCGAGTGCATCATTGTGAAAATTTTTCTTCTTTCTATTTCTACAGCGTTCGAATAGAAGCTTTGAAAGAGTTTTAAGATCAAACTGACACAGAGTATCACAAACTGCTGGGCTACAGTAAAATAAGTTGGCTTGCGTTAATGCTCGCGCTTGAGAGAGTTCCATCTTTTGAAAAGCTATTTTCTGGGCATCGAAAAATGCCAAAATACTTCTCGAAAATCCCAGCTCTGAATTGTGGTTACAATTTTTGCATGGACAGGCAGCGACTTTCCACCAAGCCTGGTTGAAAATCGAGGGACAATACGTGTCTGCAATTGAGTCTGCGAAAGAAATTAATCGTCTCCGAGATGACCTGGCACTTAAGGTTTAATGTTTTAGTAAACTTACAAGTAACCGACAATGTAATACCAAAAAGGTGGTCCGGGCGAAAAAATAAATGTTAACGTTACCCATATGCCAAGATGAGTTTTACTAACGCCTTGTACAACCAATGTACCATGTTTGGTTTTAAGCCCCACGATTTGCCAAGTGTTCTCCTGCTCACAATTAATGCCATTTTGCAGTTGTTGAATGCCCGTGTGAGGTGCTGTTTCCAGGTTAGTTTTGCATCTAGGACCAAGCCTTATGCGAGCAAAAAAAATGTCCATTGCCGGGAAATGTTTCTGAAATGATGGCCCGGCAACGGACAATGTATTGTCGACATATTGCTAGGCAATGTGTAAAGCCTAGCTGTAATGTATGTCTCAACAATACGTAAGGACATTGCCCAGAACAGTATTGCCCAGGACGCGCGTACACGTCCAGCAATTATGGTCTATAGTGAAGAAGTACTTGTTAGTGCAGCATATATAGTACTTGCTAATAAGAAGAAAGAAAAAAAGAGAAAACCTTGGATTCGACCTTACTTAAATAGACGAGAGACGCTTCATAATTTAAGTAATGAATTAATACTTGATGATTACTTATTTAAAAATTTTAGTAGAATGTCAAAAGGGTGACTTAATTAACAAAATCGGCCCGAATAATGCTAAAAAAGACACTCCATAGATCTGGAGAATCACAAAGAAAAATAAAAAAACTTCATACGCAAATTACTATGTTTCTACTATGTTTTCCTCCTGGACTGCCACTTTTCTTTTTTTTTTCTGCTCATTTTTTACGTAAGTACGCAAGCTTTTTAATTTTATATAAGCTTGATCATAGGATATATCAAATTTATTAGCCACTGAGGTCCAAGCATCCTTTTTAAAATTTCCATCTTTATATTCCGGTGACTCCATGTCACCCATAACACAAGTTATAGATTTACAATTGATTTTACAGTTGATGTAAATGACAGTTGATTTATGAAATCTACTGTTTTATCATTTGTTATTATTCATAATGAAAAGTAGGAGTTGAAATCTTTCTAGTATCTTCGTACTGAGAAACTTATAGTTGAACTGATTTAGTATATATTTTCAAAAGCAGGAAAACTCAATGTTCGTTCGCATTTGCCTGATACAGACATTAAAAAATTAACGGAAATGTTGACTACTGGTCTCTCCGGCACAGATATCAAAAGCAACATACCGGCCAGTAAAGGCAATACGGGCCATATTGCCGGCAACACGCATATATTGCCGATCCATACGTAAAAATTGCTGGAAATGTTGCTAAATATTGCGCAATGTTGCCCAGCCATTATTGCCGACCACAAATTGCCGTTAAAATATTGCTCGTGTACAAGCCCTTTAAGTACTTGACCGTCACTTGCCTTTTTGCTCGAAAATTGAGAGCTTTAGGCCCTCCAATTTCCTCATTTTCGTAACAGGCACTATGGCGGATTTGTGGGGGTTAACCCGAAGGTCTTCTCCCTTACACCATCCTTCTACCTCGTTCAGAGCTTCCTGCATAATATGAGTGAGTTCATTAATTTAGTGTTAAATTTCTAGTACTAGGCCTGGGCTGTTTAGCTTATCGATATTTATCAAGTTTGGTCTGTCTAAAATCCTTTATTTAGTCTTGTCTGCTTAGTCATGTGAGTCCAGTTTAGTGTTTCCATTCATCTTTCTTCGTCTTTTATTTGTCTGTCCAGTCCTGAATATCTAGTCTAGTATTAAATACCCCGCTTTGTCTAGTCATCATCTGTCTAGTCTCGTTTGTCTAGCCTTCTCTACCTAGTCTCTCTAAACTTCTTTAGTTAGTTTTGTCTATCTAGTCATGTCTGTTTAGGCTATCTATCTAGCCTAATCTATCTAGTGCTCTTGTCTGTCTAGTATTCTATCCATAAAGTTTCATCTATTCCAGTCTATGTTTTACAATAGAAAAAGATAAATAATGGGTAAAAGACTATGTTGTTAGTGAGTTTATATTATTAACTGCTAACCTCGGTTATTTAGTTTTGTCTAACTAATTTTCTAGACTCTTTCGCACGTGTTGTCTCTGTTTAGTATTGTTTGCATAGTCTTCTCTGACTAATTTGATGTGATAGAATTGGTGAAACCATCCTACGTTATAGATAATCATACAAACTTAAATCAAACGGAACACAGACGTTATTTTACGTAGCTATCCTGTTATGGTATCGGAAAGACCTGATCTTAAAAACAATATGGTTGTTGTTTGCCACGAAGATGGTCTGAAAGCTATAAAATAACTTACAAATTTCACATGAGATTTGTTTTGGTAGTCCTAAAAAGACTGAAGAATTGTTATGGAGCTCCAGAAAGGCTGAATATATTTTTATATTTAGGCTATGTTCCATTTGTTTTAAGTTTTAATTTGATGTGATTTTTGTAAGAGATATAGATAATCATATTCCAGTTGCGAAATCGTCAATTATAACTATGCCGTTTCAAATAACTTCAAATTAAAGGACACTCTAGTATCATCGGACACCGATATAGATAATCATTTATTAAATTATTGAAGCCGGGTTTAATTAAGAACTCTCGAAGCTTGAGGTTAATTGCGTTTATGATCTAAATATCAAGATAACAAATTTACATTTAGTCGTGCTAAATCAAACTGTGTGGAAATTGAGTTATAGAACAAAATTAACGCTTTTCCATAATCCAGTTGAACGTCGTCGTATTGAATGGAAGGAATTTCTAACAGTTTGCGCCCACGATGACATCTCATTCGCCTACCTTCTCAGCATTGGCGAACTTATCAAAGTGTAGGTCGAAATCGATGGCGTGGGCGACGCGAACCCACATTAGAACGTTTTCATTCATACAATTAAGTGAATGCCTTATTTTCACGCATTAATAATTATACGACATAGTTTCACCATTCATCATTTTTATTTTATTAATTTCACTTTTTATTAAACATTGAATTCTTATCAATAACAGTTTCCATTTTCAATAGCCCGCTATTTTAACAGTCGTCATGAGTAAACCTGTAACTACTTGACCGATTACAAGTAAAAACTAAGCCATTAATAAAAATGTAACGATATACGCTTCAACAACGCATTGAAATTATTAAAACTCAAGCAAAGCATTTTTGAGTCGTCGTGAAGTACCTTCTCGGCCAGCAATTGTGAAACTGGTGGAAAAGTTTGAGCTATTGTGACAAGTTAGTGATGTGAAGAACCGAACTCTTGCACGTCGCTCAAGAACATCTGAGAATTTTGCTGTTGTACCCCATAGTGTTGAGGAAACCCCAGGTTTTTCCATTTCTCGTCGATTTTTAGAATAGGGCATTCCACAAATGACATTACACCGTATTTTGCATAAAGACTTAGGTCTTAACGTTTTTAAAGTTCAGTTAACAACCATCAACAACGTCGTGCCTTTGCTGATTGAATGAAGGACAGCATCAAACTGATCCGGAATTTCATTAACTTAGTTAATAACTGAGTTAAAAATTAACTTGAGTGAACGAACTTGAGAGACATTTTCACCTCGGATGCTACGTTAACAAGCAAAATTGTCACATTTGGGGCTCGGAAAACCCAAGAATTATTGTTGAAAAGCCTCTAAATCTTCAACGTATGACTGTTTAGTGCGGTTTTTAGTCTGGCGGGGAACCTTACTTTTTCTGGAAAATGAGGCTAGAGCAACTATTACGGTGAATGGATTGCGCTATCGAACGATGATATGATATAATTTTAACGATAAGTAGAAGTAAAAGTAACGATACCATCGCTTTTTTGCATGAAAAGTTTCCTGACCGTATAATTTCTCGAAGAGGCGATTACAATTCGCCACCTTGATCTTGTGATTTAACACCTCTAGGTTTTTTTTTCCTTTTGGGGCTACGTATTAGATAGGGTCTATTTTATTTAGCGTATGGCACAACACATGGTAAATTTATAAAATATGTAAAAATTAACGAGTGACATTACAATGTACGAGTTACAAACAGACATATTAGTAGATATAAAATTGTTATACTAAAAGATCTAGTTCAGCTATCCATTAAAGACTTGATTGTGTGGTGTTGAAGAAGTCCCTCAAATCCCCTTGATATGCCCTCAGTTCACACTCTGTCACTTTGTGGCCAATTGTTTGGTTTGGGTCGCCGCTGTCGCAGCCTGGGTTTAGTCGTTTTCCCCATTTATGGTGGTTATGGGCACACACACCCTGTCCTGTTCTGATACGGTTTAAGGTCTTCTATATATGTCGTGGTTGGTTGAAGCCATCTGGTTTTACGACTGGGTCAATGAGATTTCGTACTTCGGACTTTAAAGTTATTGGCTGCCAGTTGTTGTGCTGATAACATTGGCGGTTTCCTAGATCGAAGCCGGTTTATTGTCAGATCTGGGATATCCTCATAGATATGGAGTTGTGTGTTATTAATTATTTTCTTATGTTCTTTTATTAGGGCGCCTCGTTTTCTTAGGGCAGGTGGAGGTATGTGGTTGAGTGTTGGAAGCCAATAAGATGGAGTAGTTCTGATGCAGCCACTAATTGTTCTTATTGCTATATTAAGCTGAGTGTCCACTTTCTTGGTATGAGCGATGTTTATTCATACCGGTGCACAGTACTCGGCCGCAGAATAAACCAAACTAAGTGCAGATGTTCGTAATGTATTTGCCGACGCCCCCAGCTAGTGCTACATAGTCTCTGGATAATCTTATTTCAGGTACTTATTTTTACGCTGTTGTTTCAAGATGTTTTTGAATAATAGAGTTCTATCTAAGATTACCCCGAGATACTTTGGATACCGTTTATAGTATTATTCATTTTGTATAATGTATTATTCATTTTGACTTCTAATTCATAATTTGCCTTATTGTTATTCAGGTGGAAGCAGCTGACTTCAGTTTTATTTAGGTTTGGTATAAACCCCCACTTGGTAAAATATTTGTACAGTTTGTGGAGGTCGTTGGTCAACGTGTTTTCGGTGGGTTCAAATTATTTGTGTCGTACAGCTAAGGCTAGATTGTCAGCGTACCCAAACTTTATCGCGTTTTAGGCAAATCTGAAATATAGAGATTGAAAAACATCGGGGCCAAAACTGAGGCCTCGAGCCTCAGCAATACATTGTTGAGTTTTCTCTGTTTGCTTAAGTTATTACCGTGGACTTCTTGGAAGTGTCTGTCAGAAAGCATGTTGTTTATCAGTCGCAGAAACCCGCTTTAATATGTGTAGTTAGGCTGAGAACATGATCTGCACATCTTCGATTAGGTCTGAAACCTGCTTGTTCGGGTGGAATATGTTCCAGAATTCGTGTGCCCAATCTGTTGAGGAAAAGTCGTTCTAAGAGTTTATAATAGCAGCTAAGGAGTGCTATGGGGCGGTAGCTTTCGACTTTATCTCGTGGTTTATTGGGATTTAGTACAGCGATTATTTTACTCATTTTAACAGCTTTCGGCAGGACTCCAGATGTTAAGATGCGCGAGTAAAATACTGTCAGCCATTTCTTTGACTTCTATCCGCAATGAAGCAGGAACTCAGCATGTATCCCGTCAAACCCAGGTGCTTTGCCAGTTTTCACATCTTTAAGAGCTGCAATTAATTCCTCAGTAGTGAACTCACGAGAGAATTCCGTGTCGCTTGGTACTGTTTGGCGTATATTACTAAGCTATTTTTTAAGTTGTTTATAAGGTCTATGCCAATGGCCCAAAATCGATTCAAGACCTCAAAGATGGAAATCGTGAAGTTATCGAGGACATACAGCCGCAAATGTGGGAATTGGTGATGGAAAATTACATGAAAAAATATGGTCCTGCAAGCGTAGGCATGGCGGCCAAATGGCTAATATTGTTTTCCATTATTAATAGCCCTCTCCCCTCTTCTTTACATTTAAATAAACATCCGATGATTTCGCCTAAAAATACTCGTTTTTTGTACATATCAAAATGGAACCTCGTATTGGAAGACCCTATACATTCAAATATAACTTTGAAGGATGTTCTGGAGGTACAACCGGAGACAAAACAAGAAATCAGAATACGAATTTTGTCAAAAAATTACTGAGTGATATAAATCAATAACTTGTTTAGGCCTTGGATATCTATTTTACCTGTCAACTCTAAAGGAGTATTGTTTTTTAAGAACCGCTCATCTTTCGGGGCCGTTCGTTTTGCGATTTCTAAGAAAAAATCGTCCATAAAAGACTAGTTAACAAACACAAAACAAATCCACTCATTTACGAACGATCGTTTAAGTAAGACATTAATATCGATAATACTGGAATGAAATATAGAAGATGAATAATATTGAGCAACAAAATATGCTTTTTGGCACAAATCTGTTTATGGCGCGATCAGATAAATGAAGTTATTCAAAACACACTCAACTAGAACACAGACGACTACTATTGCAAACGGCTATTTAATGCGATTCGCGAAATGTTTGACAGAAAATCAGGCTATAACATAAAAATAACATATGAATAATAAATATTTTTAACGATTTTGTACTCGTTTATTTCTTTTTCTCTCTCTCGTGATTTCTGTTTTTTTTTTTCATTAATTATGAATCTAATAATAAGAAAATGTAACTCAAATATTATTATTAAATGCAACACAATTTAATTGCGAGTTAAATACTTTCAAACATGTTTCTGAAGTAAACCAATTCCGACTAGATAGAGGAACATTGAATGGAAGAAAGGATATTCGACAGAACAATAAAAACTAAGATACCTAGTAGTATTTGCAAAAGTTTTTTTTATTAAATCAATGCATTATGCTGTCTGTAAAATGTTGATTATATGGTATTAAATATTTATAAACGCATTGCTTACACTTGGGCTTATGTTCTATGTGATCGGTGTTGTCTACAGTCTCTGGAGATCTTATCTAACGAGTTTTGTGAATCTTGTCTTATCTATCTTGTCTTGTTTGAGCAGTCTTGTATCTCTAACCTTGTCTGTCTAGCCTTATTTATGTTGTATTGCCTGTTTAGTCTTATTTGTTTAGTATTTCTTGTCGGTTTAGTCTCGTCCATCTAGTTTGTGTAGTTTCGTCTGTCTAGTCTTATCTCTCTAGTCGTGTCTGTCTACTCTTGTCTGTCTAGTTTCCTCTTTAAATCTGGTTTGTCTAGTCTTGTGTGCCCGTCTTATCTGTACAGTAATATCCGCCCATTCTTGTCTGTTCAGTATTGCCTGTCCAGAGTTCTCTGTCCAGTCTTGTCTGTGCAGTCTTATCTGTTCAATCTCCTCTGCCCAGTCTTGTCTGTGCATGCTTAGGCTTGTCTGTCCAATCTTGTCTGTTTAGTTTTTCTAGTCTTGCCTGTCTAGCCTTGTCCGTCTAGTTATGCCCGTCTGTTCTCATCGATAATGTAGTGGACAATACACCCAATGGACAAGCGGGGAGACTGGGGTTCGACTCCCCGCAGAGGCATTTTCAACAAAGGCGGCACTAACCGTCCGGGCGGGCACCTGAAGGAATGTAAGAAATATGCGATACCGGGGTGGTTCTTTACCAAGTGGTATAGGAGGTTTAGTGAGAAATTCCTCCAAACCTCTAAAAAAAGTATTGTCTGTCTAATCTTGTCAGACTCAGGAAATCTACTTCAACAGCTTTGGTAGATTTTCATAACAAAATATTGGAGGAAGTAGATAAAGGGTATCATCCCATTGGAATATTTTATGATCTAACAAAAGCCTTCGATTGTGTATCACATATGATTCTCCTGAACAAATTAGAAGGCTATGGGATCAGAGGAAAAGCGGGCCGCTGGATACAATCCTACTTAGAAAACAGAAAGCAATTTGTATCGGTAAGGATTGGAAACAGAATTGGACAATCCAGGACAGTATGTACACACATAGGGATACCCCAAGGAAGTATACTGGCTCCAACCCTATTTCTGCTATATACCGCCGATTTAGTTAAATACATAGTAGGGTGTCATTGCACTCTATATGCAGATGACACTAGCTTTATTGTATCTGGAAGACTTTCAGAATAATGTTGAGGAAGCCAAGCGAGTATTAGAAATGGTTAATGAATGGTTTACAGCAAATAAGCTACATTTCAATCAAATCAAAACAGAATATGTTATTTTTCAATCGGCAAGAAGTGTCTATGTCGATAATATTAATCTAACAAGACAAACTCATCAGTTGAAAAGAGCAAAATATACAAAATTCCTAGGGGTATATCTGGAGGAACATTTAAAATGGACCAACCAGATACAACATATCAATGCTATACTTAACAAGAAGGCATTTTTAATCAAGTACCTATCCAAAATCCTGACTAAGGAAGATCTTCAGACCTGGTATTTTGCTGAGGTTCAGAGTATTCTGTCATATGGAATAATCTTATGGGGCGCTTCTTCTCAGATAGAAATAATACTTATTGCTCAAAAAAGAATTCTGAGAAACATACTAGGGTTAAAAATTACTGACTCCTGCAGAAATCACTTTCAGAACATAGGAATATTGACAGTAGTCAGCCTGTATATTCTAGAAACAACAGCATATATTCATAAGGCGAAAGGAACTCGTCAGAAACATGCGGACAACCACAATTATAACACGAGAGGAAAAGATCTCCTATACGCCCCAAAATCAAATTTATCAATATGCGGCAAAGGACTGGAAAACCAAGGAATAAAACTATTTAATAAACTACCAACGGCTCTCCGAGATGAAACTTCTAATAAGAAATTCAGAAGTAAGGTCAAACAGTTGCTATTACTACAAACGCCTTTTTATAACATCAATGAATTTTTTAATTGTAATTTTAATGTGTACGTATTTATTGTTTTTAAATTGTAAAATTTATAATTGTAATTTTAAAATTATTAATTTGTATCTTTTTACTGGCATTGTCAAATTTTTTAAATTGTAAATTTTTATTGTATTTTATGTATGTTTGTGACTGAACCTATAGATTGTTTATATCTCAAAAGGTAAATAAAGAAATTTGAAATTTGTCTTGTCTGTTTTGTCTTTCTTTTCTGTCTTGTCCGCGTTGCCTGCCTTGTTAGTCTTCTCTGTCTTGTCTGCCTTGTCTGTCTTGTCTGTCTTGTCTGCCTTGTCTGTCTTGTCTGTCTTGTCTGTCTTGTCTGTCTTGTCCGTCTTGTCTGTCTGGTCTGTCTTGTCTGTCTACGGTTTAATATCGATTAAGAGATCATACAATGCCCTCTTAAGGTTTCTAATAATGTCCATTTTCCTGATGGCCAATTGTAAGTGGTTGGAAAGTTTTAAATTGCTGTAGGGAGGGTATCTCTCAGTCATCGTCAAGCTATGCCTTGGCAGCTCATAGGGATATTACTAAGTCTTGTATGCCTTTGGGTGGGTTTTGTGTATCTTTCAAATAAGTTTGTGTTTAACCAAAAAAAATAATGACAAATATATATTTGTGTGGTAGTAGCAACTTAGCCTTTTTACTGTCCTCGGCATGATTCCCTGAAGGGTAGATGGAGAAGAATCAGCAAGGCTTGCTTTTGGACTGCTGGACATGCTGGACATACCTTCCGCTCGCCCAGAGCATAATTCCAAATCTCAAACATGATTGAAAATGGGCGAAGTACACCATCCACAAGATATATGTATCTACTCAATAATCTTAGTGCATAAACTGTTTTACTTAGTTTCATTGAGAGTTTATTAATATGTGTAAACCAATCTAAGTTTTTGTCTAGGTGGATCTCCAAAATCCTCGCGGTGTTTTGGATATGGTTTGCCTAGTGTTCAGTTCGAATTTCTATTCGGAAACTGACTGTACATCTATTTGAATAATGATGATTTGAATGATGATCATTTTTGAATATGATTGCATTGGTCTTATCTTTGTTGACTATTAGATGGTTTGCAGCAAACCACTCCAACACAGGACTTAAGACCAGATTCACGTTATGAGAAATGTCCTCCTTAGGTTGGTTTGATATTAAGATGGTAGTATCATCTGCATACTTTACATTGGTATGACGAGGGGCCGCAGGCAACTGGTAGAAATCATTAATAAAAAGAACGAATACAAGTGGGGCTAAAGTACTTCCTTGTGGGATACCCACGTTTAATACCATAGGAGGCGATTTAATTATTCCAGATGGGGTAATTAATTTAGTAATGAGTATTCTATTAGACAGAAATGATTTAAACCAGTCCAATGCGACTCCTCGTATACCTTAATGAAATAATTTATCGAACAGTATGTCATGGTCCACTAGTTCGTAAGCTTTGGAGAGATCCAAAAACATACCAACAAGAATGTTTTTAGCTTCTAGATCTTCACTTACCGCATGTATAAATTGGAGTGTCAGTATCCCTCCCTTCAAGGAATCCATGCTGATTTTGCTTTATTATATGACATTTACTTGCAAATGCAAGGACCCTTCAAGATATAAGCTTTTCGAATATCTTAGAGATGATAAGATGCAGATGGGTCTGACGTTTCCAATGACAGATTTATCCCCACACTTGTAAATAAGCGGAATTAGTCTTGTGTGTCAACTAATTTCCTGTCTAGTCCTGTCTGTCTAGTCATGTCTCTATTGTTTTTCCTATCTAGTCTGATCTATCATGTCAGTTTAGTCTTGACTGTCCGTCTGCTAGTGGTAACTTGTTCTCAAGCTTCGTAATTGCTGGATCTAGTCGCAAACATCGTTTTCTTTTTTTTCAACGCTAGTCATATTTTTTTCTAATAAATAACAATTCAAAGGTAATATAATGAATAAATACGTGTATTTGCATGAATTTCAATTGAATTTCCAATGTTATTTGGCTGTTTAGTGAATTTTATTATCACAAAAATGGTGCTTTGACCTGCACCAACGGGTTTTTTTAAGGGTTAAGGGGAGGGAATCAAACTTGGAAAACCCAAGTCAATCGACATAAATAACGGTTTGACAATTAATAACTCCATTTAATAATAGATACATTAAATAATACAAGTTATAAAGTAAATTAATCTTCGGATGTGCTTAAGTAGTCTCACCGCTACGAAAGTTGACTGCCGAATGATGCCTGTTCTATCGCGTCCGTTCTATAAGAACAGAACCGAGGTACAAGCTTTTTTGCCCTCACCTTAATCCCTTGGAACCCGTTAATTCCGAATTTTTTATCCCAGTATTTTTTTTCCCGAAATATTTTTATCCCGAATTCCTGTTTCCCCGAAATTTAATAATTCCAAAGATTTCATTTTCAAATTTGGGTTAAAATAAAATTCGGGGAAACAGGAATTCGGGCAAAAAATGCGGGCAACGAGGTTCCAGGTACGAGGCGGTTTAGGGTACCTTTCCACGACTTCAGGGGAACTACAAGCATACGTTTTCATGAAAACTTTATCCGTTTGGTGGATTAGTCTCCGATAATTTTAAAAAAGGTATTTTTTGTATGATAAAATTCAGTAAACAGCCAAATAACATTGGAAATTCAATCAAAATTCATGCAAATACACGTATTTATTCATTATATTAGCTATGAATTGTTAATTATAAGAAAAAATATGACCAGATCCACCGATCTAGCAATTACAAAGCTTGAACGTTACCACTCGGCTACCCCCATCTTATACACGTTGACGCAACGCAAATGTATATATTCGATGTGGAAAATTTCGAAGAGAGAAAATTGCAATTTTCTCGGAAATGTCGAAATAGTACGCCTTACTACTTACACATTATGTTGTCTTAATGGATTACTAAAACAAAGTTTGAAGAAAATCCGTGATCCAGACGTCTGAAGTTCCCCTTGTAAAACATAATTTCATAAACTGCTATCGAATACGATTGGTGGAACTCTCTGTAAAAATGATGATGACATTCCAAATTTTAAATTTTTCAAATTTTTGTTATTGACATAACAAACAACTACTATTATTCATGAGTAACAATAACTGGTTCTCACAAATATTAAATTCAGATGATCAATTTCGTATACAAAATAGTTAATTCTATCCGCGGAAGCAATTTGCAAAGACGAAGATTCAGAGCATTTGAAGAGGAATGTGAAAAGGATTTGGGGAACTACTATTACACACTAACGTAAGGTAGCTAAGCTTTATTACGTTATTAAAAAGATTCTTGGATCTTCTGCCAGAATCTGAAATAAAAGAATTTATGGCTACTGTTAATAATTCAGATCTTCCATTGGAAGATGATAAGTGGGTGATTTTGTTTTTTCTCTGACATTACAGCAAAGCTAAATTAATTTAATTTGAAGCTTCAAGGAAAGAACAAAACATTGACTGAAATGGTTAGCGACTTGAATGCATTCAAGGGGAAACTTACATTCCTAAAATAGTTTATTTTAAATTTAAACTTATTTTTGACATTAAATTACAACTTTTCTTATGATAGCAGTTAGCACGTACGATGTTGGTAGACCGCCGGCGCTGCCTAGAAGTAAAGTAAAAAGTCCTGTGCTGATAAACAGTTTAGCTGCTCCATATATGTTTAAAGGTGGATAGAAGGACAAACTCTAGTTAAAAACAAAAATCTAAATAGTAGCAAATCAATATATCAATGTCAAAGTCTATATTTAAACAAAATCTACATCTGTTATTGCGCAGTCAGTATATCTACATTGCATTCCACTTGTTCCACATTACGCAGATAATTTATGGCGCAAATTAATGTATTTTCAAAGACCAAAAATGTTGCAACCGTTTCATTGTTAATGTGTTGGCGGTAAATATTTAGAATTTTATTAATATGAGATCAACCTGTTGAGAAAAGCCTTCGGAATTTATCTGGCTACAAAATATTTATAATAGATTTAAATACATAAGGAAGGCCTGGGCAAATAGCGGCCCGCGGGCAGCATGCGGTCCACTTCCACATTTTATACGGCCCGCGAAGTATTTTATAAATAACGTTAATTTACAAAAATGTGTGTTCGTGTCCTGCCAAAATATTAGTTCACTGAGAAAGCTATTACAAATGTATCTAAATATAGTAACCACAATAGATCTTTATTATTATTCCAATATAAACAAAGCTGCAAAAAATGTTTATGACATCCCTATGAAAAAGTCTATGACATGCTTATTATTTTTACGAGGCCTGATTTAAGGGCCCATAGGCACATGACACTTGGACCCCCCACTATCTCGAAATAGTATATTGTGCAACTAGTGAGGCAAGTTGTCAATTGTGGCAATTGAGGCAAGTTGTCCCACGAAAGCGAAATTGGGCGCTCAATCGCTGGAGAGGACAATAACCAATTGATTTTATTACTCAAGCGAGGGGACGTATCTTTCAAGTTTGGGGTTCAGGAGCCATCCAATAAAAAGAATAAAAAATGAACAATTTGCTTTTTCAATTATATCTCCGATGGTGTGGATTCGTCATAAGAACTCTCATCAGTCTCCGGTATCACCGTAGAATGTACACTCCTAAAATTTTAATCCTAAAACTTTTTATATAGTTTCAATTTCCTAATAAAAAAATCACTTTCACGGCACTTTTTTAATATTGATATTGATTGTTTTTTTTAATTACCTATTCGATTTTTATTGAAAATTTGCGTTGTGAAAATAATTGAATTCACAAAGAGCCATTTGTCGCACTAAAAAACGGGTGCCAAAATAGTGCTTATCCCGCATCAGTAATAAAAAAATTTATTATAATATTATTTTCGATAAAGCTTTATAATAAGGCAAGCCAGGCTTTTAAACTTATGTAAAGATTTCGTCACCGGCCGGGACTTTGTAGGCCTAGGCAGAAATCCGGCACTGGCTGCCACTATTTCATAGACTCTACACATTTACGGGCGTTGTATCAAAATATTTCGTTTACAAGCATTTCGCGGTCATGGATTTGTCATTATAAACCTCTATTAAAATAGAAATTCTCTTAATGCGGCCCACGGTCAAATTTCATCCGTAATGTGGCCCCACAGCCAAAGGATTTGCCCACCCCTGACATAAGCGATTCTGTTTTGAATACGGAAATTCAATGAATTTGTGAAAATATTTGTAAGGTAAGTTTGGCCTAGGCAGAAATCCGGCACTGGCTGCCACTATTTCATAGACTCTACACATTTACGGGCGTTGTATCAAAATATTTCGTTTACAAGCATTTCGCGGTCATGGATTTGTCATTATAAACCTCTATTAAAATAGAAATTCTCTTAATGCGGCCCACGGTCAAATTTCATCCGTAATGTGGCCCCACAGCCAAAGGATTTGCCCACCCCTGACATAAGCGATTCTGTTTTGAATACGGAAATTCAATGAATTTGTGAAAATATTTGTAAGGTAAGTTCGGCCAAGTGCGCGCGCCTTTTTCAATAGTATATTTTCGAATGAAGCTGTAGCTCTTATTATCAATTATTTGGATTTAAGATTTTAATTGTAAAGACTTTAAACATTGTTCTTCTTGGATCGAGAAACAAAAATATGAAAGTATAAATGGAATAACGATAATTATTTTTTTTGTTAGATGTGTACAGGGCGCGCACTTCCCGGCAAAGTGGGGTAAGTGCGAGTTCGGCTCAGATCCCCCTTATACTATTATGTTTATACAGGTGGGCTACGTGCCTAGAATCAGCATTTCATCCTGAAATAAATCCACCAAAAATTTTAAAATTTGATGCACGGATAGGCTTAAAATGTAGTTGGGAAAGGACAGTAGCTGGCCATAGGCTTTGCGCTATTGATTGGCCAACCAAGTAAATTCAAAAAGATAGACTTGTATCTTTTTTTCTTCTTCTTCTTGTTTCGAATGGGCCTACTTTGGACCCACGCTTGTTCAACTGTTGGGCTTTGATCTTTGCCCAGTATTGTCGCATCTTCTGCCGGTGTAACTCCTTTCTCTCTTCTGTCCGGGGGGTACCTTTCCTGAAATTCACGGACTTCCTTCAGGGCGCGTCTCACAGACTGTCTGTCTCAGGGATCTGTTATTCCCAGTTCTTTAATATCCTTATCGGTTCCTGTCAACCAAGTGGTACGAACCTTCTTGTTTTTCCAGGAGGTGAACAGACGGTTAGTTAGTCGGTTTAGAGGCAATCTTGTAACCATAGAAAGCTACCCTTCTTTTCCTTGCACAGTCAGAGAGCATCTCAATATGTTCGTAGAGCTCAGAGTTATGCCGCCTTCCCCCAGTACTTACCCCAGCTCAAACACGCATTTACCCCACAGACAGAAAATGTCAGGGCAAGTGCGAGCCTACCTCTCAAATTAAAGTAGAAAGAGTTTTAGAGATAAAAAGGTTTAGACTCACTAATTTTAAAACAATTATGGTAAAGTAAATCAAAATTTACATAATAAACACAATTGATTGAGGAAATAATTTAGGATAAAAAATACCTTCCTAACTGTTCTGATGGTCCTCAAACACTGTGTACCACTTTCATGTCTGCACTTTTTGTTTTCTTGCTCAGGCGTACGAATCAATTACAAAGCTGCCACAATAAGAAAATTTTCTACAAATGCAAAACATTAGCGCCAAGTTTAAAATAATACTTAGAGTCCTGGAGCTCAAACTCGCACTTACCCCGTGCGCGTACTTGGCCGAACTTACCTTATATAAATATGGCGGTAGATAAAGACAAAAAAAAAATTAGGAACTATTAAACTGGTTTTGAAAGAATATACGTAGACGGGCAAGAGTATGCACGACTAGAGAGATACTACTAAATATACCAGACTAGGCAACCACGATTAGACAGACAAGACTGGACACTCAAGATTAGTCAGACAAGGCCCGATAGACGAGAGGTAATTAATAACCCAACTATTCTCGCTGTTCTAGGCAAGTCTAGGTTTAGCAAGCCATCGTACATGACGTTCCATAAGAATGGTGCCAGGACCGATCCTTGTGGGACGACCGCCGTTACCTCATACTCAACCTCACTTGATATATCCTCGGACGAAGGTGAGGTTGACTATGAGGTAACAGCGGTGCATTCGGATGCATTCGTACGCCCACAAGGATTGGTCCTGGCACCATTCTTGTGGAACGTTTTGTACGATGGCTTGCTAAACCTAGACTTGCCTGGAACAGCGAGAATAGTTGGGTTCGCAGATGACGCCGCAGTGGTGGTGACTGCAAAGGAAATAAGCACAATGAAACTAGCAACTAACGAAACCCTCCGGCGGGCAAATAATTGGTTAAAAGATCAGGGTCTGACATTGGCAGTTCATAAAACAGAAGCGATGCTTATCATGGACAAGAGGCTATTCGCACCACCGAAACTCGTTCTGGAAGGGCAGAATATCCCTTTATCGAAATCATTGAGGTACCTTGGCGTCCAACTCGATAGCGGGTAGCGGTTTGTGTACCGCAACAAACCATATAGCCAAAACAGCGAAAAATGCAGCGTCTACATTGACAGCTCTGGTACGGTTGATGCCGAATATTGGAGGGCCGAAAGAATTGAAACGGACACTTCTCAACAATGTGGTAGCCTCAAAAATTATTTAAGCGGCGGATATAAAATATATAAGCGGCGACACTAGTGCACGATGGACACACAGCCTTATCCCTAACGCAACAGCATGGTACAAAAGGTCACAAGGACATATGAGTTACCATCTTACACAGGCGCTCTGGGTGCTTCAACGCATACCTCGAACGGTTAAAAAAAAGGGACACTGCGGAGTGTTTTTACTGCGGTCATATCCCAGATGACGCACAACTATCTTCATGTGTACAGAATCAAAGAATGAAAGAACTCGACTCGCGGAGACACTAGGCGGCACAAAACTAGAATAACAGAACATCATGGAAGTTATGTTAGAACGTGAGCATAACTGGGATGCAGTACAAGCTTACATAACCGAAATCATGATGGGAAAAGAACAAATGGAGAGAAAATGGAAGGCGATCATAATATCGCACGACACACAAAGAAGCTAACATACGACAGAAGACGAAAGACGAAATCGAGACGAGGAAAGGACAACAAAAAGAAGGAGAAGGAAACAATTAGAACAAACACCACCACCCACCTGAAGTAATGCTCATGCAGTTCAAGGTGTAGTGAAGAAACAGAGGAGGGGTTTTAGTGTGTATGCTGGTCACGAAGAATATAGTGAGAGTCTACAAATATTAATTTTGTAAAATCTCAACCTCATCTTCATTAATCTGTGGCTGTCTTATTTTTCAAAATATTAACAAAACGGTTTTAGGTTATCAAAATTTGGACTTTTTGGAGAGTAATTTGTGTTCCTTAGATTTCCAAAATTCTTTCAAATAATTGCACAGTAAGGAAAATAGTGAGAGTCTACAAATGCTGCTTTAGTAAAATTTTAACCTCATCTTCATTGATCTGTGGCTCCTTATTTCTAAAGATACTAAGAAATAGGCATTGCAATCCGGTGTCATTTTCAATCCGGCCAGACCGGAATTCAACCTACTTTTTGTGCGCTTATAACGCGGTTATAGGCGGTAGTTTTATAGGATTTTTTAGGAAAAAAGGTGGGCTATAACGCTTTTTAGCAGCAAATACGCTAATTATTTTATGTATACATTATTTATCACAAAATCAATTCTGGTTTTGAAAAAACTATGTGGCGGCATGCGCACCACGCATTTAAAGTACCTACTCATGCAACAGCGCGATTATTTTAACGTTTAGTCATGCCGGCTCTGCTGGATTACCGGATCCGGTTTTCCGGATTGCTAGTACCCCTAGGGACTGGGTACTAGCAATCCGGAAAACCGGATCCAGTACCCAGTCCCAGTAATAAATCCAGTACTCAGTAATCTGACAAAGTCAAGAAAACTTAGCTTAACTTTGCTTTTCTATCAATGCAAATCTGATTATTGATAATGTACTTTCAATGATTTACTAAATTAAAAAAAACATTTGAAGATTTAATTAATTAACAATTTTCATTTCTTTCCATCTTGTTCCACTTTTACAAAAAACAAGCTTTTCTATTCATAAATCTAATTATATTTCAGATATTTCATCTCCTACAAGAAGCAGCATACACAGTGTTATATCCCTAGCTTCAGTGTCCTGTGGAAAAAACATTAACCCCCAGAAATTCTCTTGCTTCCCTGGATTTGTTGCACTCAGCTGGTGATCCCCTAATACCCGAAATATTAGAGCACGCGGCACCCGAAGCTTTGGACCAATTGAACGAAAGCAGAAGACAAGTTGATCATGAGGAACCAATTGAAAGAAGAATGCCTACCGCAGCACCAGTTGAACACTTGGGACATAGGGTATTCGTTAAGTGTCAACAGATGACGTATGTATAGTTAGAAAAACATTTATTTTTTAAATTGATAAAATTGGTTTATTAACATTTTGTTAATTGAATCTTCATTTAACTTTTTCATTTATTGTTTCAGCAAAATTTCATACTTGATGAGATTGAAAACTTAAGATTTTGTAAATAAAAATAATATTTCTTTCTCTTTTCTAGATTGGATTTGGAGGTAGAACCTCTATGCGCATCGATGGCTTTGTATGACGCCAAAGAGAAGAAAAAAGTTTCATAAACCTTCTATTACGATTTAAATCAGGAGTGTTTAAAGCGGATGTTGGGTGGTCATATACCTTACAGTGACACCAGCACGATGGCCAGAGGATGTGTTTACGATATCTCTCAACCCTCAGCTGATTTATTTATCGTCGTTTATTTTTATCATCAACCGTATTTGAGTTTATTCTTCATATATTCATCATTCATCAACCGTACATGAAGGATGATAAGGTTAATTTTAAATTTTATTTAGAAATTCATTTGATGTCATTGGGTTTTGCAGAATCGTGATAAAATTAAAGCAAATGCAGTTGCTGTTTGCGAAAGGCTTGGGAAATAACGTCAAGCCTTTTGCTTGGACTGCAATTTATCTTATGAATGTGATAAATGGAGGAACTTCTTCAGAAAGAGATAATGATAGAGATTCTACTGGTTCAGGATCAAACACTAATAGTCTAGGTGAAACTTTGTTTTTGTCAAACACTCATTAGTTGCTAATCTATTAAACATTGATATTAATATTGTCTTCATTTATTGTTAATTATCTGTAGATCGTGAGAATTCAAGTGGTCGGTTGGAACAGTTAAGGCGTAGAGCTCAAGATATGGGCACATTGACAAGGCGATGGTCTTTGGAGAGACGAGAGAAACGAAGATCTTGGTCTCCAGATCACCTAGCCAACACCCTCGACAATTTCAAACCAATCACATTAACAGTTTCTTCGTTCTTCAAGCAAGAAGGGGAAAAACTTCGAGATGAGGACCTCTACAAGTTCCTGTTTGAGCTGAAACGACCAAATTTGAACATCAAAAAGTTAGTGTAATTCAGCCAATTTGAAATTGGATATTTCACCATGTCCACATGAAATCAAACATTGTTTAACAACCGAACTAGTTAAATTGTATCCATATCCTGATGACAAAGTCAGACCAGATAAAGAATTATTAGAATTTCCTGTTAAAGATTTACAAATACCCCACTATACATACAGGAATTTTATACATACAGGCTTTTTGTAAGTCCAAGAGAGCTTAGCTTCTCCAATAGTGCTGCTTCAGCAAGAAATCTTGCAGTTAGAGTGCAACTAATGGCTGGAGAAGGTGAACAACATGCTTTGAATAACATTTTTGGAAAGTCTAGTTGTCCAGAAATGAAGCTTACACGGCCGTTACATACCACAGCAAAACTCCCGTCTTCTATGATGAAATCAAAATGAAACTTCCTGGGAACTTTGCAGACAATCATCACTTACTATTCACTTTCTATCATATCTTATTTCATATCATGTCAAAAGAAAGTCGAACAAACGTCAGTTGATACTCCAGTTGGATACACTCGATACTCTCGACCAGAGAGCCCCACACTACACGGGTTTGAAGACCCGGTGTGCAACAATGCATTCCCCCTCCTCCGAAAAAAAGGCGAGAGGTAAGAGTCAAGACTAAACAAAAAATATTTAGATAATACAGAGACAATGTAGAGAGACAATAATAGAAAACAAAACTAGACAGACCAGTGTAGATAGACTAGAGTAGATAGGTCAGGCTATACAGACCAAACGAGACACACAGACAGAGAAGCCCAAGCGAACAAGAGTGGATGGACAAGGCAAGAGAGAAAAAAGCCGAGATGAACAAGACAGTTAAGACTTGATGACAAGGCTAGACATACACGACCAAACAAATAAGAGTAGAAAGACAAGACTCGACAAACAATACTGGTAATTACTAAATTTTGCTTTGACTATTACTTTGATTATTTGTTTTCTTTGATTATTGTTCATTTTTTTGTGTTCTTTCCATTAATGATTGCAACTCGTTTAGCTTATCACAAACATGTGAAATTAAGGTAAAATACAACGTAGAAATAAATATATTTTGTTACAACACAAACTCCATTGTGTTTTATCATTGTTTACATGTTTTCTGGATCAATACTAATACCAATTTCGTTTACTTTCTTATCTGGTGCGCGTTGTTTTCCGAAGGACGTTTCATAATGCGACAAATTTCCAACCAACAACGGCGCAAAAAATAAACTCGATCGGACGATAACAATATTTGAATACCTGAGTGATATTATGTCCGTTGCGGCTGATAAAATTGATTTTATAACCGAAATATATAATAAATAGAAGTGAGAAAAGATTTTTATTTATTTAAAAAAAAATTCCTAACATTATCTTCTTTTAAATATTGTTGTGAAATTCAACAAATATGTGAGATTAGAAATTTATTTATTCTGGGAACAGCTTTTCAACCTGGCGTATAACCTCTTCCTTGCGTAGACTAATGTTTGGTTATGTAGTTTCCCAGATATAATTTTAAAGCCTTGGCCCCATATTTCTTCTTCCAACTGGTTGCAGAGATCCTTCCACAATTCTTTCTTGTGCGAGTTTATAGCAATCTTAAGATCATTTAGAGTTACGATAGTCGATTCTCGCTGCTTGTTTCTGTTCATAAGTTGCCTTTGATTTATCCTTTCTTACTAACCCTCTTCTCTTTCTGATGCAGGCGGCTCTTTTATCGGCAATCGCTATAGTCCACCAGTATATAGGTTCGTGATAGTGTTTTGGTCGACGTCGTTTCGGAAAGCATTCCTCGCACAAATTGGAAATATATTCGGTGAAATCGGAAGGGCTTGTAACTGGTTGTCGATGCTCTTTAGATACTACATTGCTTTGCTCAGTTTCCTGGTCTAATATTTGTTGTAGTCTGGATACGGTTTCTGAATATCCGCACTTTTTAAAAACCGCGGTTTTCGGTTTATGAAAATTAAAAACCGCGGTTTCGGTTTTTAAGAACTTTTGGTAGTACTGCCTGCTATTTAAACGAGATCTTAGTTTTGTACAAAAGTAGCCGCTAAGGGAAAATGATCTTTCGGAGTAGGTGGATGTAGCTTTAACTTTAGAGAGTACTTAAAACAAAATATTTAATCTTTTTGTTCTCTCAGAAGTTCTTTTATATTTATCAAACTCCTTTTTCATAGAATTAGGATAGTGATTTGTTTGCATATAAGTATTTTTATTTAATTCTTCTTGAATAGGTTTTTGTACTTCGTCTTGCAAGGAGTAATTTGAATTGGTCACTTCTTCTAATTCTTCTGAATTTGCCGAACATTCATCCTCAACTTCCACCAGACAAACAACTTTATCCAGACAGCAATAAGTCTGGATAAAGTTGTTCAAAAAGATTTTCCGCCAATATTAAAACAGACTTTGTTGGAACTTTCGAAGGATCTAGTAAGCATCTAGCCAATTCTGATAATCCCACGGCAAAAAATCCCAGACTCAATCAAACTTTGAGGTTTTTGCGACCAGAAATTGAAAACCGCGTTGAAATCGCTTGATAACTAACGCCGCGATGGCCCGTCAAAGTTAAATCTACCGAGGATTGGTAGCATTTGTTTTTTCGATGTTTTGTTAGAGCAAAACGGGATCGGAAAGCGAGACTGATAACCGTATTGCGAAATCTTTGATAGCGGCTTCGCGACGCCACCGCAAAGTTCAATTTCCTAATGCGCCAGGTGGTTTTTCCGCCGTAGTTTTCAAGCTAGCGAAACAAGTACGACGTTTTGTTGAAGGGAAAGCTTGTCAGGAAGCGTTAGTGAAAACCGCGTGCAAAATCTTTGATAACGGTGTCGCGACGTCGCCGCATAGTTCAACTTGCTAATCTAGGTCGAATTTCGGGAACTCGCGGTGATTTTTCCGCTGTAGTCTTCGAAATTTTGCAGATAGCGAAACAAATTTGATGTTTTGGTGAAGGGAAAGCTTGTGGTAAAGCGCGACTAAAAACCGCATTGCGAAATTTTTGACAACAGCGTCGCGACGTCACCGCGAACTTCTACTTGCTAATCCAAGTCACCCACAATATCATTTCTGAAACTGATACTAAATGAATCTAAATGTTTTACAACACTTATTACGATATTATTTGCAGAACAAGTTCCTTCATTTGGCACAAAGCCTAAATTGCAATAAAAATTGTTTTCTCCATGAATATTAATGTTTAAGTATCTTTGGCGTCTCAAACTAGTCCACTAATTCTTGAAACTTTAAAATCTAGTCCACTAATTCTTGAAACTTTAAAATCATTGCTTCCTTTCTTTCTTCGTATTCCTTTTGAATTAAGGTCATAACACCTGAAGAACAGTTTGGCAAGATTTGGTTGGGAAACCGGCTAGCTATTGCTTTCCGAATAAATGCAGATTTCGAAATTGCTCGAACACATATACCATCGATGGTTGCCATTTTTGCAACAACAGATTTCAATGTTTGAAAGAGCACTAATTCACTCTACTTTATTTTTATGTATCTTTAAATAAAACCGAAAACCGCGGATTTTTATGACGGTTATGCGGTTTCTGTTTTTGCACAGAAAACCGCGGTTTTGCGGTTCGGATATATCCGAACCAGAAACCCTAAGTCTGGATCATCCCTCGACTGTCAGTTTCCAGCTTAGCTGTTTTAGCGCTTCTTGAGTACGAGTTGTCTATAGAGATTCAATGATCTCGACAGTGATTGTGCGGTGGTCGCTTAGGTTTTCATGTTCCAAGTCGACTTTCCACCTGCAAATTTTTCTAGTGATTGTCGTGGTCACCATTGTAACGTCTATGTGGAGAAGCCATTGTGATTCGAGGATGTAGGTGTGTCTCCTTCATTAATAACTGAAAGGTCGTTTGATTCGAGAGATAAGAAGTACAAAAAAGATAAAAAGACAGATAAAATGGGCACAAGTACACAAATAAAGTTTGTAATTTTAAACAGTTCCTGCCCAAAACTAACCCTCGTATTCATAGTCGCTCCTTATCTCAAGGAATAAGGACGCCTTGATGAATAAGGCTTCCTTCCAGAAGGAAGCCTTATTTAGGGATGTTTAGGGATATGTGATTGCTTATGGTGGCAACACTAACTGAAATTACTCAAACCGCCAAGGCTGATTGTAAATATAACCTTAAAAATGTTATTATTGATGAAGTACAAAGTGTGCATTACACGAACCGCGAAAGGCTGTTATGAGCTCACAATCAGCCAATATCAAAAGAAAGCGCAATCGACTGCAAAAAAAACAAGTGCTGTTGATTTGAAACAAAAAGCTGAAGCATGGAAAAGAGTAATGAAGAAATTTATAAGTGAATGGTGTACACCACATACCAGCAAACAATTGAGAAAGTACTGGGACAAACTGAAACAAAAGTAAGTGACAACAATTTTGTTCCATATAATCGAACTGTTGCATGATATTTTCTATTTCAAAATGCGATTATTTTATCAAAAATAATTTCAGAAAACCAGAGTTGACAACAACAATGAAACATCAATGTCTCATGACTGGTGGGGGCCCTGCGTCCAAAGAACGTGTAGATCGAGTCATGGATTTCATCGATGAAACAAGTGTAAATAGCGACGTGGAAATTGATTGTCCATTTGATAGCACAGTAGCATTTGAAGAACATTGTAAATATTATAAAAAGGAAAAAAATATTAGCATTCTTTTAACATTTACTTTTAACTTTTTCAGGTGACATGGAGTCGACGTCAAGTCTACATCAATTTTATGCAATTGCTTTTCATATTTCCCATGAAAACGTTCTGGCTGATATGACTGCGAGAAGTGATTGACAGCAGCAAGAGTTGCATGCAATAAAAAAAGAGAAGAAAAATTTCTGAAGCAGAAGAGAAGCTAGACTACTAAAGATTCTACAATAAATTGTACAATAAAAAATATTGCCTGTCATATAAAAATAAACATATTTTGAGCAAACATATTTATTTCAAATATTTACATATACAATTATTAAGCCCACAACTCTCATTCAAGTTGGTAAACTGGGTTTAATGACAATTTTTCAATGAACGATTTTTCAATAAAAAAGTCAATAAGCCCGGTTTACCACTAAAAATGCAATGGAATTAGGTGCTGTATCAACGGAGATACGGGCAGCCCACGGCTATTCTGCCCGGTTATTCCACGATTATTTTGCACGTGCAGCCCACGATTATCTCCTTAATTGAGTATTTACCAACGGCAACAGAAGTTCGACCACATCTCCTTTGCTGAACTAATATCTTCTTCGAAAAGGAATACATCGTCCTACATTTCGATAGGATTCTGAAAGTCCCGAACGTAACTTCTGGCGAGCCGCCTTCTAAATCTATTTCCATTTCTTATTGGAATTTCCTCAAACCATCATCAAACTCACTGTCATAATTATTTAAAAAATCGTTGTTCATTATGCTGCTTCTTAGGTTAACCAACATGTCAAAACTACATCGACGACAAGCGCAAGCGTCATATAGAAACGCAAGAACCAATCACAGTGCTGAAGGTTTCCTTAAGGAAGCTCGAAACCTTCCTTGAGATAAGGAGCCGAATAAGGTTCTTTGAGATGTCAAGGAAGGTCTAGAAACGCGAAATAAGGAACAAGGGATCCTTGTTCCGCAAGGAACGACTATGAATACGGGGGTTAGCCACTTAGAGCACTTGGATTAGCTTTAATCAAATCTTTCATTGTACAGTTAGATAGGTACAACGGACAGCATAAGAGGTGTTGTGTAATTTGAACTGCTCCACAATCACATTGGACAGTTTTGATTTCAGAAGTACATAGAAGATTAGAAATGAAAAACATATCAATAACCAGAAAGATCAACTAGATAAAATAGTTTTTACACTAAGAACATATGTAAATGACATGTCTTTGTAAATGACATGACTTTAATCTATTATGTATCTTTGTTGTTATAGTTTTGTCGAGGACTTTTGCTTATCTTTCTAGCTAAATATACCCTGTGACATAAAAAACACCAAGAAGGGTACGAATTTTTGGACCAAACTTGGCAGAAATGTTTTACTAGTCAAAGGTAGTAATTAATTAGTAGTTAGAACGTAGTAATTAATTTCAAAGAAATTCAACAAAAGCATTTAATATTAATAATGTGTTGGTGCACCCCTATTAGTTTCACACTCCCGCACCCTGCTGGGCATGAATTCCAGCAGATTGTCGATTTCTCCCTGAGGTATTGCATCCCAGGCAATCTGTAGTTCATGCCGGAAATCATCCAGCGTCTGTGGAGGACGGGCTAATTGTTTGAGTCTTCCACCCATCATGTCCCACACAAGTTCGATGGGCGAAAGGTCAGGAGATCTAGGTGGCTATGGCAAGATATTGACGTTAGTCTCTTCGAAGCGCTCCATAGAATACCTTGCAATATGGCGACGGGCATTATCTTCGGGAGCTCCTGGAAGAATGGAAGGATATGGTGTTCTACCACTTCATCAACATATCGGAGGGCATTCATATTGCCTCGGATGAATACCTTCTTCCATAAACAATACCACCCCATACCGTAGCCCCTACTGTGTGGTGCACATGCCGCTCAACACGTCACAACACGTCTACGTTTGACCCTCATGCGACCATCATGCATTCCCAAGCAAAAACGGGATTCGTCACTGAAGACCACACTCATTCCACATCACAATCCAGTCGTATACCACTCCAAACGTTGCTGTCGATGACGAGCCGTCAGCGGAAGCACAAGATGTGGTCGATAGGACTGCAAGCAAAAAGCTCTAATTCGTCGGTAAACTGTACGAAGGGTTACAGGATGTCCTCCGCTTCCAAACCAATGTACGTCTTTCGATCTTGTACTCGAGAATCGGTCTCTTAATGCCTTTAATCGAAGATGGCGGTCCTGGGCGACATTTGTCTGTCTTGGCCGTACATTTCCTCTTCTACGATGTTCCTTGCCTCCTGTAGACCATGCTTGATAATACCGTACTACCGAGGATTGGTTACGGTTAAGACAATTAGCAATTTCTCTGAATGAAAAACCACCTACACGCAAGCAAATAATACGACCTATGACGAATTCACTCAGTTGTTGATGATTTTCAAGTTGCCGTACTCTAGGTATAATCGCAACCTCAAAACGCAAAGAAGAACTCAAGGAGAAAAGAATTGCAACTAAAAACAATATCGAAATCAACTTAATCTCGCAAGAAATATTCCCGAAAGTTTTGATTGTAACAACAAGTAAAACGTCAAACTTGCGATGGCTTTTTTATGAAATTTTAACCAATTACTACCTTTGACTAGTTAAACATTTTTGCCAAGTTTGGTCCAAAAATTCCTACCCCTTCTTATTGTTGCATTTTAATAATGTTTAAATCACAGATTAGATGTTTAAGATTCTTAACAAATATCTTCGTATGGCACGAAGAGCAAATGCCAGAAGAATGGTGTGAAGGAATTATGTATGGTACCTCTACATAAGAAAGGGGACCTGTTGGAATGTAAAAACTATAGAGGCATAACACTCTTGAATATAATATATAAAATCTTTTCAAATATCATGTACACAGGCCTAAGCAACTATATGGACGAACTACTAGGACAATACCAAAGTGGTTTTAGGCCTGGTCGCTCAACAACGGACCAAATCTGTGTACTAGGACAGATATTAGAAAAATCGAACGAGTTTAACACGATACATATCATCTATTTATTGACTTTAAAGCAGCTTATGACAGCGTGTTAAGGGACAACCTGTACAAAGCAATGTACAGCCTAGCCAATCCTGACAAGATAATAAGGCATGTAAAAGCCACAATGCATAGCGTTAAACGCAAAGTACAAATACAAGACAAGTTGTGAGACCCCTTTAAAACAGAAGTTGGTTTACGCCAAGGAGACGCATTGGAGTGTCTTCTATTTAATATTGCCTTCGAAACCGCCGTTAGAGAAGTCCAGATAAACCAAAAACGACTAATATTTAACAAATCGTCCGAAATATTAGCATATGCCGATGACATTGACATTGTTGCACGCACAGAGGGAAAATTAAAAGAAATGACCACTGAACTCTCTACGACTGCAAAACGCATAGTCCTTTAGATAAACATAGACAAAACGAAGGCCATGTCATCTAAACCAAACAACAGAGCCAGGAATAACGTAGCCACTTACCGTAGACGATAACAACTTTGAGCATGTAGACGAATTTGTGTACTTAGCAGTGACAACAATACGACGGTGGCAATGTATTAAGTGAAGAGAAGAGTAATAGCGAATAAGTGTTAACTGCATAAGCATCTAAAGAGTAGGCTACTCAGCCGAAAAACCAAACAACTCATACACAGAACACTTATCCTGCCTGTCCTCACATATGGGCCAGAAAGAAACATGGGCGATATCAAAAGCCGATGAAAACCTACTATTTAAAATTTGAACGTTGGATTCTAAGAACGATATATGAACCCACATGCGAATACGGATTCTGGCGAAGAAGATACAATCACGAAATCTACCACATGTACCGCGATATAGACAATTGAAGAAACGTGGTACACCGCATAAAAGTGGGAAGACTAAGGTGGGCTGGGCATTTAGTAAGAACGCCGGAAACGTACCCTCGGACACGCATGCTAACGGCCCAACCTGAGGGAATAAAATGCAGAGAAAGACCCAAACTAGGGTAGACGAAGACGCCAAGAAAATTGGCGCAACAAACTGGTGTAGAGCAGCACAGAATAGGGAAGAATGGTGGGCAAGACTAAAGGGAGTCGAAGCTCTCTCAAGGCTGTAGTACCAATGATGATGATGATGAACAAATATCTTCAGCAATACCCGCATTTTATTATTTTCAATTTTTGAAGATATTTTGAATTTATTTAGAAATTTTTAAAATATCTGCAATTTTAGATCCTGATTTATTATTTAATATTAATATCTCAAAAACAAACACTCCCTAAAACCCACTTTATTTGTTACCGTCCACTAAACGCAACTAAGAAACCGGTTTCCAGCAACGTTTCTTAGTTGCGTTATTAACAATATTTTTGCAAAGTTTCAACCATCTAGACCAGTGATTCCCAAAGTGGTCTATATCGACCCCCAGGGATCTACGACAACCAAAAAAATTGGGGCCCATGAAATGAAAATGGGGGTCCACGATAGTGGATTTCAACATACACTGATAGTACCGATTTACTTACATTATACTATCTTATAATATAAAGACATACATTATTTATAAAAGTACCTATGAAGTAAAAAATTTATTATATATGTTTATAAAATTGTGTAAGTTGTAGGATGTAGGCATTAGTTTTGTGGTCGTAATACATTTTGAACTTATAAAAACCTGCACCTTCAATTCGTCACTCTATAAATACAAATGTGAGACAAATACGTTTATTCGTTTCCTGAATCTTGAAAACGAAAGTGCTAAGAAAATATTTACAAAAATGTAAACTGGTAGTTTATCACACAAATTATAGTGAATCAGTGTTATTTTGTTTGAAAGTGCCGGAGAAAAGTAAGTACATTATTTTATTATTAAATTTTAGTTTTGTACTCGTAGTTAGCAAAGATAATTACGCCAATCATGACTTCAGTTATTAGTAGTTTAATATTCAAACATACTTCTTTCTACATACTTGTCTATATTAAAATTAAAATTTTGTATTATTGCTGAAGTATCGTATAATTGCTAAAAATCGCATAACAATTTGTTATTATTATTCGTTGTATAATATTTTATTATTTACATTTTTTGTCATGTTACTTTCAAATTTCCATCTTCCAACATTTCAAATTTTCAAGTTCCATCATATCAAAACCTTAAGTAACATACATAACATTCCCCTTTTCACATTAATGTATAATGACTGTACCTATGCCTGCCATAAAATCTAAGACCATACGATTTAAATTTGACTTTGATTTTTTTATATACAGCTGCTGGACTTTATGTCTTATTTAAATAGATTAATTTTGCCCACAGATGACTGATGCCATGTCCGAATCTAAAACGAAATGTAGACAGTACAATGTTGATTATTTGAAGCTTGTCATCATTCCATCATTGTCGGACAAACAATTGCCTATGTGCCTTTTCATGTCACAAAGAAACGATGATGGTTTGCGGGCGTCATACAATATCTCGCTACTTATAGCAAAATCCGGAAAACCGCATAATATCGGAGAGAAGTTAATTTTGCCAGCCCTTGAAGAGGTTTTAAAAACTGTTTTACACAAACCTGCATCTGATATTATTAAAAGAATTCCCTTAAGCAACAATATTGTTGAAAGCTTCTTGTGTAATTATTTGCAAACGACCCACTTCTCTATACAACTGGACGAGTTAATGCAGCATTATTATTGACATATGTTCGTTTTATTATGAATCAAGAAATATACGAAGAACTGCTCTTCGCAATAACTTTAACAACCGACACTAAAGGTGAATCAATATTTCATGTTTTGAAGGATTACTTCAATGAAAAAGCAATCCCTTTATCAAATATAATATCAGTAGCCACAGATGGAGCACCTGTCATGGTTGGACGTTATCGTGGATTTATAAGCTTTTTAAAACAAAATGTGTCAGGGGTGTTAGCAATACATTGCGTCATCCATCGACATTTGCTAAAAATTTGAGTGTTAGATTGCATGAATCTCTTCAATTAGTGATTGATGCAGTAAACCGAATCCGAAGCAACGCGTTGAATACGCGGTTATTTGTGCAGTTGTGTGAAGAAAATGACGAACACTTTCATCAATTACTCCTTCACACTGAAGTACGCTAGCTGTCGAAAGGCTTATGTTTGACAAGATTTTTTGCACTTTTTGAGACTATTTTAGAATTTCTGGAACACAGACATCACCTATTTAACAGATTTGTTTACAAAATTTGATATGGTTAATTCGCAGTTACAAGGCGACAGTGTAAATTTGATTAAAACAAAGTCCATATTATCAGCGTTTCTTGCCAGAGTTAAACTAATGAAGCAAAATATTGGACGAGGCGAATTTTCCCAGTTCCCTAATTTGTCACAGACAAACTGCCAGGAAGACGACATTTCAACCTACGTTCAACATTGAAATATGTTCCTCTATGCAGATTTTGAAACTAGGTTTGAAGACGTTTTGACTATGGTAATACCACCGTGGATAATTAACCCATATGGTGACATAGAAGAAACGAATGTCATAATTCAAGAGGAACTGACTGAACTAAGTACAAACGAAGAACTTAAGGTTTAGTTTAAAAACGGATATCAGCAATTCTGGCCGCAAAACAACATACTCGTTACTTATCCCGTATTATGGAATATAGCGAGGAAATTTTTAATTTTCTTTCCGTCGTCATACCTAGTGGAAAGGAGGTTCAGCGCTGTTACCAATCTCTTAACGAAAAAAATAAACAGACTGGACATCATTAGCCGAGGAGATTTAAGATTAAACCTTACAAAATTGACGCCAAATGTTGAAAATTTATTATTAAAGCATCAGGTTCATCCTTCTCACTAAAAACAGTTACTTATTCTTTTGTATATTTTATGTTTATTTTATGTTACGTATATTTTATATAACAGATACAACATTTTATTTTGAGTAGTTTTAATTTAAATTCAATTAATAAATGTATAAAACTTAACATGTGTTTTTTCTTTAAGTTTTTAACACTAAACTTCACTACAGTTAGAAATTTACAAAAAATCAATATCAGGTAAGTAGGGGGTCTACCCAAAACCGAAAAACATGACAAGGGGTCTACGACACAAAAAAGTTTGGGAACCTCTGATCTAGACAAAATATTGCAAAAGTTGTAAAATTTGGAAAAAAAAAAGTTTGAAGGTCCGTAAAGTCTCTGAAAATTTGCAAAAAGTTATCAAATTTGAAACGTTTCTTAGTTGCATTATTAACTATATTTTTGCAAAGTTTCAACTATCTAGACAAGAAATTGCAAAAGTTTTAAATCTTGAATTTATAATTCGCGTAAAACAAAATTTGGGAGTCCGTAAAATCTCTACAAATTTGTAAAAAGTTAAAATTTTCAACGTTTCTTAGTTGCATTATTAATTATATTTGGTACTTACGTATTAACGCCACCACCGCTATATATTGCATCGAGAGTTCGCGCTACCGCGCGTAAGTTGTCTTGCTTTATCTGTCCGCTTTGCGGAGGGCAACCTAATCCAATCGGTGTTAAAAAATAGTATTTTGAGTTTTAAAAATGTTTTAATTTAAAATAAAATGTTTGGCGGTAGATTGGCGGTATTTAAAAATGTAGCGGTGGTGGCGTTAATAAGTAAGTACGCAATATTTTTGCAAAGTTTCAACCATCTAGACAAAAAATTCCAAACGTTGTAAATTTTGATTTTATAATTCGCGTAAATCAAAATTTGGGAGGTCCGTAAAATCTCTGAAAATTTGCGAAAAGTTATGGAATTTGCAAGGTTTCTTAGTTGCGTTATTAACAATATTTTTGCAAAGTTTCAACTATCTACACAAAAAATTGCAAGAGTTATAAATGTTAATTTTATAAATCGCGTAAAAAAATTTTTGAAGGTCCGTCAAATCTCTGAAAATTTGCTAAAAGTTATGAAATTTGCAACGTTTTTTAGTTGGGTTATTAACAAAATTTTTGCAAAGTTTCAACCATCTAGACAAAAAATTGCAAAAGTTATAAATTTTGACTTTATAATTCGCGTAAAACAAAATTTGGGATGTGCGTAAAATTTCTGCAAATTTACAAAAAGTTATAAAATTTGCAACGTTTCTTAATTGCGTTATTAACAATATTTTTGCAAAGTTTCAACCATCTAGACAAGAAATTGCAAAAGTTATACATTTTGATTTTATAATTCGCGTAAAACAAAATTTGAAGGTCCGTCAAATCTCTGAAAATTTGCTAAAATTTATGAAATTTGCAACGTTTTTTAGTTGGATTATTAACAATTTTTTTTGCAAAGTTTCAACCATCTAGACAAGAAATTGCAAAAGTTTTAAATCTTGAATTTATAATTCGCTTAAAACAAAATTTGGGAGATCCGTAAAATCTCTACAAATCTGCAAAAATTGATGAAATTTGCAAGGTTGCTTAGTTGCATTATTAACAATATTTTTGCAAAATTTCAATCATCTAGACAAAAAAATGCAAAATTTATAAATTTGATTTTATGATTCGCCTAAAACAAAATTTGGGAGGTCCGTAAAATCTGAAAATTTGCAACGTTTCTTAGTTGTGTTATTAACAATATTTTTGCAAAGTTTCAGCTTGTAGATAAAAAATTGCAAAAGTTATAAATCTTGATTTTATTTCGCGTAAAAAAAAATGGGAGGTTACGAATCTCTTCAAATGTTATGAAATTTGCAACGTTTCTTAGTTGCATTAATAATTAATTAATATTTTTGCAAAGTTTCAGTCATCTAGACAAAAAAATTGCAGAAGTTGTCTCAAAATCTGAATTTTATAATTCGCGTAAAACAAAATTTGAGAAGTCCGTAAAGTCTCAAAACTTGCAAAAAGTGATAAAATTTGCAAGGTGTCTTAGCTGCGTTTCATAGTTGCGGTTTACCGGGGTTTCATCACACACGATACGCATCCTTAACAGTTCCACCACTTTGGCAAACCCTGATCGACGAAACATAAAATGTATTGCCCTATGATGTACTCGTGGAAATCAAACAGTAGTCGATATTCCTGAACATGTATATTAAATATAATCTACTTCGCAAGTTACATGTTTTACCAAGAAGAAATATATAAATAAAGAGTTTATCGTAAACATCATTTTTATAATTCTCAACATTCACAATTCATGATTGTATCGTCGGAAAATGTTGCATAGAAAATAAGTTGGCTCAGAAACAATAATAAAATTTATTAGCAAATTAAAGAGATAAATATAGAAGATGTAAAAAGTAATTAACAATTATTTCTTTATTTTGAGTAGCAAATATAAAGTTCATATTTAAATAAGTAACATTTCGTTTAAAATTTACTTACAAAATTCAGTAAATTATCACCATATTGTTCACATATTACGCAATCATATAATGGATAAGTGTATAAATGAGAATGCACCTTATCGTGAATTGTTAATACAATTCTTATACTTTTTGATATCATTTCCGGTTATACCGGAAACAAAGCATTGAATTATTCATCAGAATTATTCACAATATTAACAAACTCTAAATTGATAGAAAACCACAATGTTATCACGCAATACATTATTGTCGCGTTAATCACTACGAAGCATTAAATTACATTAATTTGCTTTTAAAATCAGTTTTTCCTTCAGTCTGACTTACTACCGCATCAAAATTAGTTTCAGCATGTTTATTTATAATGTTATGCAACAATTTGTTTCGCTCAAAGTACTAAATTATCAAAACTAATTTGAATTAGTTCCAGTTTGGCTTTATGCAGGTAGAAACTCATTTCAATTTAAAAATAGAAAATCTTACAGTAAATACACTGGCCAGCAAAAAATTTAGGTCACTAAGAAAATGCAAATAATTTGTTGTTTTCGTGGAATTTTCTGTTTGTAAGGCTAAATATATTATAAGTTAATAAATTTGTAGGCTAAATTAAATATTCAATATTTAATAGGAAAGCATATTTTTGGTTTATGATTTATTATGAAAATGCAACAAATTTACGTTTAAAATATAGTTTGATTTTTAGTTATGAGGAACTAAGAAAATGAAAAACACCCTGAACATGAATTAAAAAGAATAATCATTAATAACGTTAATAGCGACGAGGCATACTTTCAATTAAATTAAGAATCAAATTTAGGTCAATGTAATTCAATTCCTGCAATAGCAACTTAGCTCCTGAGCAGTTCTTGGAGCTGGTATATGCATTCTATATATTATACATTCTATATAATTCCCACCGCGTCCAGATATTCTCTGACGACTCTGGCTGTGCGAGGTTTAGCATTATCTTGCATGAAAATGCCATGCTTATTCAAAGTGACCATGAAAGGCATAACATGATTGTCTCGTAATGTATCTGTGAGCTGCCACAGAACCATTCTGTAAGAAGACCAACTCAGTGCATACTAGTGAAGAAATTCTTGCCCAAACCATTCTAGCGACAATGAGCCGTTCACAGTAAATCCTTAGAAAGAGGGATTAGTTTTATGATAGGGTCATCGCGATAATCACACGAACGAAGTCCAAGTTTAGATATAACAGTATATTTGGATGCTTAAGACGGGTTGCTTCTATAATTCCACGAACGGTTTCCGAATATAGTAATGGATATTTTACAGCCGGATTTGTAGAAACTATACCTTGTTCCTTATACCTGAAAGGGCATATAAATACAATCACCCCCAACATGCATGGAAGTTCTCAGTTAAATCAAGCGAGACACACCGCAGAGTCATGCTAAGAAGATCCGCGAAGACAACCGCTCGAAGACCATTAGCTTACGATACAACAAAGTAGCCGCAGTAAGTTGCAGTTCCATCATTGTGTATATATATACAGTATAATCTCGGTAATTCGGTTAAACGGACAACACGTCCAGTAATCCGGCGGTCTGGAGACCGCCCGCGCTCTTCCCTTCACTCTTTCTTATAATCCGGCGGTTGTCTGGTCCCATATGTGTCGGATTATCGAGATTATACTGTATTTGTAAATAAAATTCTCGTGTACGAATCGTGAGTGATAATAATCCTGAATCCATATCACCTACAAATTGGTGACCCCGAAGTGATCTAGAAACATATAACATACAAATATGGTTCCAATATGCACCTGAAATCTGCCGCATCGTTGAACTACTCCTTGCATCTGTGCCAAGAAAACCTTACACGCGAAACTAAACAAACCGCCTCTCGTACGCTTTATGATGCCGCCTCTGCCCTACAACACCAAGCTAACTCCTTCTTGGATGACCCGAACCTCGGTCACCTACGAATTGGTGACCTCGACGTGATCTGGGAAGCCAGTATCGATATGATAACCTCCCTGATCGACGGATACTGATAGGTGCAAAGCCTATGGTATCGCATAGGAAATCGCCTATCAACAAACGACGAAGACGCCTTGCAACAAACTTGCAACAACAATGTCTACGATGACGCATTCAATCGTCTATAGGGACGTGCAACAACAAACAACGTCTACGGTAACGACTTCAACCGACAACAATTTCAAGAACAACAACAAAGAATATTTAGCGTTGTCACTGGCAAGGGGGTGATATAGCGACAATGGGCCATTCACAGAAAATCCTTACAAAGAAGGATTAGTTTTATGATAGGGCCATCGCGATAATTACACGAACGAATTCCAAGTTTCTAGATAAACATTCTATTTGGATGCTTTACGACGGGCTGTTTCTACAATTCCACGAACGGGTTACGCGTATAGTAATGGATATTTTACGGCGTTACAAACAAGGGCAGAAAATCAGCTGGATAGTCAACTGGGAGAATACCAGGGTGGCTTCAGGAAGACCTGATCCTGTGTTGAACAGATCCTCAATCTTAAAACTGTACTTGCATACTCCAAGATGAGAAACCGCAAGGTGGTCGTCACCTTCTTTGATTTTAGGAAGACCTAAGATTCCACGATAGAGAAACGCTAACAAAGTACTCCAGGAACTAGGGCTAGACAACAGAACCCGCAGACTCATCCTAGAAACTATGACCTATACCCATTCCAAGGTTAAATTGACGAGATTGAGAGATGAGGCGAGATTTCAGAAAGCTTCGAAATAAAAACTGGAGTGAGACAAGGAGATGGACTTTCCCCACTTCTCTTCAACTGTGTCCTTGAAAAGGTAATGAGAGAATGGCGCAAGGAACTGATCAATTTGGGTGCTCAGAGTGGTATCTACCTGGGACGTAAGAACAATGGACTGGTTGTAGATTGCCTAGCTTTGCAGATGACATGGCACAGTTTGCTGATTCTCTTGAGATAGCAACAATGCAGGTAAATTGCCTCAGAAAACAACATGCCAAAGTGGGTCTTCAAGTGTCGCTGGAGAAAACGCAATTCTTTACTAACATTAGAGACGCAAACAGAGAGATGTTACTAAAGCAGGGAAGCATAAAGAGGACTGATAAATTTAAGTATCTCGGCAAATGGATTGAACCCAACTTATCAGAGCATTATTATCCAAGAGAGTAAACAAGTTAGAACTAGCCTATTGACTGACTAAGAACACTTACAACAAGAAATGCCTGTCACGCAACCTGAAACTTAAGCACTACACATCAGTCTTACGACCAGAAGACCTATATGCCATGAAGTGTCTTTCCTTGAACCGAAGAGGTCTGGTAGAGAAATTGGAAATCAGAGAGAGGAGGATCCTCAGGAAGATCCTAGGCCCGGTAAAGGAAGATGGGGAATTCCGAAGGCGGCATAATTCTGAGCTGTACGAACATATTGAGATTCTCTCTGACTGTGCAAGGAAAAGAAGGGTAGCTTTCTATGGCCACGTTGCAAGACTGCCTCCAAACCGACTAACCAACCGTCTGTTCACCTTCTGGCAAAACAAGAAGGTTCGTACCACTTGGTTGACAGAAACCGAGAAGGATATTAAAGAACTGGGAATAACAGATCTCCAAAACATACAGTCTGTGAGATGCGCCCTGAAGGAAGTCCGTGGATTTCAGGAAGAACCCGGAAGGAAAGGTTCCCCCTGGACAGAAGAGAGAAAGGAGTCACACCTGCAGAAGATGCGACAATACTGGGCAAAGATCAAAGCCCAACAGTTGAACAAGCGTGGTCCAAAGTAGGCCCATTCGAAACAAGAAGAAGTAGAAGAAGAATGGATATTTTACAACCGGATTTGTAGAAACAATACCAAAAAAAAAACCGGTTCCTTATACCCGAAAGGGTATATATATATACAGTGATCCCCGAAGGGAAGTTATCTCAGGGAAGTTTAAGCCACAACAAAGTCGCCGCAGTAAGTTGCAGTTCCACCATTGTGTATATTATATATACTTATTTATACATAAAATTATCGTGTACGAATCGTGAGTGATAATTATTCTGAATCGGTATCATCCACACCTTAACCGAGTCACCGCCAAATAGAAGTCGATTGTCAATGCAAACTGGAGTCAACACAAAGTTGACGTACAGCTAAACGTAGCAATGAGGACCATTATCGTCACAATAAAATCTACTCCAACTTCATGGCTGCCTGTCCTGAGCCACATATCGCTGCCAGACCTCCGACGCAAATCTGCCCTCGAGAATTCAATAGAATTCAAGGCAACTGCCAACTCATCGTGACTTAACCGCTCTAGACGGAAAAAGACTGCGCTCCAGAGGACTCCCTATGAACACTGGCAGGGAATTGCGAGCAGCCGATTTCAACCCAACAGATCTCTGGAAACATGAATGGAGAGAAGCCTGTCCAGCCCAATGCCAAAATCTACCATGTATAAGCCAAAAGCCACCTGCTTACGAACAGCCCCGCAAAATATGCTCATCTATAAACAGAATACGCACCGGACACGAAAGGTATGCAGACTCGCTCCACAGGTGGGATAAAATACCATCCGCAAGGTATGACTTCGGGCGGCCAGACAAACTGTTCACCACATCATCACCGAATGCCAGAATAGGACCTACGGAGGCGACTTTAACGATTTTCTGATACCGACCAACGAAGCGATATAGTACATCTGCCAACTGGATGTTAGCCTATCAGAATGTTTTGTTTTTGTTGTGTGCATATGTTATTGTGCCATACGATAAATAAATAATCTGGCAAAAGCCAATCATGCAATTCGATGCCAAATAACTCCTTCTTGGATGACCCGAACCTCGGTCACCCACGAATTGGTGACCTCTACGTGATCTGGGAAGCCAGTATCGACATGATAACCTCCCAGATCGGCTGATACTGATAGGTGCAAAACCTATGGTATTGCATAGGATATCGCCTATCAACAAACGAAGAAGACGCCTTGCAACATACTTGAAAGGATTGTTATTGTGGACCTGTAGACATCCATCTACAAGATAGTCCAGCAGCATGGAACCTTTTTCTAACGGTGCTATTCATATAATTCTACTAACATTGACATCTCTAACTTCTTGAAGTTAATTTCGTTGCATAACCGAAGAAGATGTTCTATTTCGCAAACCTGCGGACACCAAACAGCAGTCATCTAACATTGACATCTCTAACTTCTTGAAGTTAATTTCGTTGCATAACCGAAGAAGATGTTCTATTTCGCAAACCTGCGGACACCAAACAGCAGTCATCTATTTGGGTGGTGACTCGTTTTGGCCAGTCTTAGTTGCAATTCCTTAAGTGACCTACATTTTTTGCTCTCCAGTGTATTTTAACTTAATTTTTAATATTTTAATTTAATTTTAATTTTTTTTTTTAATATTTTAACTTAAAGTGAAATTGTTATCAGCTTAGTTTCGGTTGCCCAGCCTTGTCTGCCTAGTTTTATTCTTGTATGGCGACGTTGCTGGTCTAGACAGTATCGTCATTTTCTTGTCTGATATAGATAGTATTATGTTTAGTCTTAAGAATTCAGTCTGGTCTCTCTAGTTTTGACTATCCAGTCTGGTGCATCTGGTCTTCTCTATTCCATCTTATCCATCAAGTCATGCATGTTAAGTCTTGTATGGTTTAGTCTCGACTGTCTAGTCTTGTCTGCCAAAAGACATCAATGGGATATGGGAAGCGTGACTTAGCTCTGAAAAAATAATGAATGTTATTGTAAAAAGGATGAATAAAACCTTTTGAAAAAAAAGGTGCAACCAAAAGTAGCAATACCTCAACTCAACAAAAAAAGATGCAAGGGGGCAGCGACCAAAAAGCAATAAATAGCAATAAATACTAGGAAGAAAGGAGCATGCTAAAAAAAAGCATACTGAAAGCTAAAGAAAATGCATGGAAGAGAGTATGTCAGGACGTGGAGTAGGATACATGGGGACTGGGATAAAATAGTGACAACAAAATTATACTTAGTACAACGAGCTACACAGATAGCAAACAGATAGCAGAACACAGATAGCAAACAGAAAGAAATTGCGATAGAACTATTCCCCAGACACAATAAAACCGCTGGGAGACCTTTGCGACAGAAGAGCTTGAGGAAACCCAAATTTGTTACCAACGTCGATAATTAAAGAATTGTTCAAAGCCGTACCTGATAAATTGCTACAAACAATAAACAATGAATACAAGTAGGGAAAGGTGTCATGTTATGGCGCCTCCTCACTCCTCATCCCACTTAAACCACTCTGTTCTTAAACTGACACAAGCTTAGATGATGTTCTGCTGGACCAGTTTCTCTGTTGCTTGGAGGTGTTTCTGTGATAGTAGATCTCCTGTATACTTTAGTCTTGTTGGAAATTGTTGATTGCATATTTTACAAAAATTATTTGGCCGTTCGAGGCTTCAACTTTATCTTCTTGGAGGTGTAGGATGAATATTCAGTATTTTTACTCTTCTTCTTCCCACCATCATTGTTAATTTTATGATATTTCTTCATATATCGCTATCTTCTCTACAGAAGGTTGAATTGTAAACGGTGCATTTGTAGTACATTTTATGTTTATCATCACATACGTCCTTATGGTTACGAAAATGATCCTTGCTTGCGAAAATTTGCACACGTTGATCGCAGGGATATAGTTTTAATTGTTGATATGACGATGAATTTAGAGCTCAGGCCTAAATATCAAACTGTTATTAGATTCTATTTTCAATTCTTACTTACATTGATTGAATATGTTGTTATGAATTTAGAAAATGATGAGGATGAATTTTACGATTGTCTAAATTGAATTAAAGTATAACAAGTATCTATAAAACATATTAGCTACTATTCTATATGTAGTGTAAGAAATGTTGAATGTTTGTATAAGTATTTACCTGTATTGAAGTAAATTTAAATGTACCATCATTATTAGAAATCAATAAAACCATAAATTGTATGTAGTGTTTTGATTATTTTACAACCTTATTAATCCCTTGAGAATTAGTATTTCGTATCTATTATTCCACAATTCAGACATTCCGTACTCGCGCGTGTTCACAGATCAGTAGAAACACGAAAATACTGACTCGGCGGTTCTTATCAATACATTTCTTTATATGTATAAATTATACAGTAAAATGTATTTTATTTTTATCGGAACCATACCGAGTGATAGTAAAATTAACATAGAAGGCTTAATCAGTGGTGGGGATGAGTAGGGAGGAGGCGCACATGACATCTTTCCCAAATAATACAGGATAGGCAATTTCCCAGCAATTTGGAAAGCGGCGACACTCGTTCTAATAGAGAAACCCTCCATAACAGGAGTAGAACCCAAATAAAGACCCATTTCCCATCTTAACGCACTAGGTAAGATCTACGAGCAAGTAATTGCCGGGAGATTGAGAATGGAGATAGAGGATCATCAAATCGGTTTTAAAAGGGGCAGATCGACGATAGAGGCTATGAAAGAAGTAATAAAAGCGGCCAGAGCTGCCAAAAACTATGCGCCGAAGATCAGAAGACTCTGCACATTAGTCACCATCGACATCCAGAACGATTTTAACTCAGTCCCATGGCACGAGCTGATGGAAGCAAAAAGGATAGAATTAAGCAACATCCTCAGAAAAACATTTGCTAACTACCTACAGAATAGGAGAATTTATATAGGTTACAAAGAGGAATTGATGTTGTCTTGTGGGGTACCACAGGGGTAAATAGTCGGACCATTACAGTGCAAAGTATATTATAAAGAGGTTTAACAGATTATGATGCCCGAAGGGGTTAAAATTATATGATAGCACTGACAAACCGTGCTATTGGACTCATTATTAACACGATCACGAAAATGAAGTTAAAGGTTGAGGAGAGCTAGACGCAAGCGGTAATACTATATTGGGACAGGAAGTTAAAAAGTATCACACTGAGAGCTGAGAACACAATAATCAAGACTAAAGCGACACTAAAATACCTAGGGGTATGGATTTACCAGAATATGAGGATGGGGGAGCATGTTAGGCAAGCAGCAATAAAAGCCGAAAAATCAATTACTTCACTAATAAAACTGATGCCAAGTATTAAGGATGACCCCTTCTTCAAATGTCTTCAAATGGAAAATTCTAACCAGAGTCGCGCACTCCAATATGCTTTATGGCGCACAGATATGGGGCGATACCCTTTCTACACGTGCTACAAAGAACGATAGCTATAAGAATAGCATACGCCTATCGAACTATATCAGCCGAAGCTCATGGACATCTCATGTCCATCGAACTCATGGTCGAACAAAGAAAAAGGTCAACCAGTAAAACAAAGAAACAAAAAGAAGACACCAAAGTGAATATAATCCAGAAATGGCAAAGGAAATGGACGCAAGACACGGGAAAAGCAGGCTGGACCAAGAAATTCATCAGAGACGTAGGCAAATGGACCACCAGGAAGCACAGTAATGTCGATTACCATCTCAGTCAATTCCTAAGCGGACACGGGTGCTTCAAAGCTTACGTTAACCTTAAGCATTTTAAAATTAACAACGATGATCTCAACCCCCACTGTAACGTGGAGGTAACAGTAGAACACACCTTTTACATGTGCTCAAGATGGAGCTCAGAAAGAAGTTGACTATATAACGATGTGGGAGAGTTGACTATAGAAAACACTATCGAGAAGATGCTAAACAGTAAAAGAACTGCCGGGAAGATCCCAAGGCTTAATACCTAGGGAGGGGAGAGAAAAACTACTCCGGGCGATACACCCTGAAGATAATAATGATTCCGGGGTGGAAAAACAACATCGGCAAGTGACTACGGGTTCTCGTCCTCCAGCTTCCTCCAGCCACAATTAAAAAAAGCCTAGCGTTGTCTGTCTTGTCTGTCTAATATTGTATGTTCAGTCTTGCCTGTCTAATATTGCCTGTCCAGTCTAGGATGTCTAGTCTTACCAGACACTCTCTCTCAATAATAGTCTGCAGCGCGTATAAGTCGATATCAAGAGATGCTGTACTTGTGATAGTTGGTATCCCACCAATAGAGTATACCATCGAGGAAAGAGTTCTGCTTTACAAAGCAAGAAAAAGCTTCACAAACAAGAAGGAAAAAAGAAAAAACGCTAGGGCGCAAACGCTTGAAAAATGGCAAAGAATGCGGAGCAATGCAAAATTCGGGTCGTGGACTAGGCTTCTTATCCCACAGATAGAACCATGGGCTACAAGACAACACGCGGAGGGTAACTATATTATAACCCAGGCACTCAGCGGCCATGGTTCTTTTAAAGAATACACCTGCCACATCGGCAGCACAGCAGACAATCTATAGGTACATATACTGTGGCTGCACAGATACTGTCCCGCATACTATTTTTGAGTGCGATCGATGGGTCCCGGAAAGAGATACTGTGATAAACCCGACACGATCCGAACTGAAAGTGACAACATTAGTTAACATAATGCTGAAATCGCCTGCCTACTGGGCGTACTCAGAGGACATGTTACATAACATAATCAGCGGTAAAGAGAAGGACCAAAGAAGGAAAGAAGACGTAAATAGAAAGAAATTCTGAACCCCTAAACACTGATGTGAATGGGGGATGTAGGAATGGACAATCACTTTGAAACATATACAGCGACATCTTATGGAAATGTTAATAGCGGTACCAAGATGCTAGTAATTCAGGGGTGCCACTTGACAAGTTAACGTCTATCGTGCTTGCTACGTCCCCACCCAAAAAGGAAGAGTCTTACCTGACTAGTCTTGTCTGTCTAGTTTTATTTGTCTAGTAGGTCTCCCATATGTCCTTTTTTTAAAATGACAGTCCTTTTATTTGCAACAGCGTCCTTTTTTAAAACCTGTCCTTTTTCGCCTCTTAGCCTGAAAAAAATTGTACACAATTACCATCGCGTCGGGTTTTCCATCCGCGAATAGAAATTTGCAATTTTTTGAATTTCTAGAAATTGAATATGCTAAATTTCCAAAGCATTCTCGCACGCGATAGTTAAGCCTTCTTCCATTGATCGAACGAATTTTGCAGTTGTGTGGCTTAAAATCACTACTTTTATCGACGGATGACATTCCAAAGAATCTGGAGAATTTGTTCTCTGATGATTCAAATGAAATCTACTTTTGGTTTCTACAGACTTCATTGCAGCTGTTTCAGCAAACGTTGCTGATACTTGAAAAGAAGGACCTTGTGCTTCCTGAAATGATAGAATCTGTCACAAAAGCTCGCTGAGAGGATTCAGAAGATTTTTTTTGGTGCCATGACTCAATCTAAGCTGCAATTAATTGAAGATTCTAATTTCTAAAACAATATCATATGAAGATATTCGACAATCTGCAGAGTTTTTAATGCCATAAATTTATGTGAAAGACTCTTTATTTGATGAAACTAGCCTTTTAATTTCAATGCTGAAAGATTAAAAAAAAAGTTTTCATGATTTACCAGTTGATAAAAAATGAGCTTTTCCGTTTCAAAACGAATCGTTTTTGGATTTAAAGAAATTGGTATACGCAATCCTTGCCATCCCAACCTCGAATGCTGCTGTTGAGCGAATTTTTTCATTGTGCAAAAAGCAATGGACTGATGACAGAAATTGTCTCAAAATTGAAACTGTTAAAAGTTTAGTACAGCTCAAGTTCAATTATTCATTAACGTGCTCTGAAATGTACGATTTTTTGTTAACTTTGTCAACTTGTTTGTCCATTTTTCTGACATAAAGTTTGTGGAAGCCCTATTGTCTAGCCTTGCCTGCCTAGTCTGGTCTTGTTAGTCTTGTAAGTGTAGTATTCTGTGTCTAGTTTTGTCTGTCTGGTAATTATCTAATCATGTTTGTGAATATTTCTATTGTCTGTCTACTCTATTATATATTATACTCATTTTGAAAGTTATGATATTTCGAAAAGTAATCTTGATTAAAGTAAATAATGTAAGTAATGATTCATGCTTGAGTATATAATAGTAATTTAAATCCTTTAACTAGAAACTCCGTCTCGCAATAATTTTCCACTTTTTGCTTCTTGGACTGCATAATAAATTACACTCAATACTCCAGAATTAGCTTATATGTACTGTGTGAATCATAAAATAATTTATGCAATCTAAGCTGAACATAATATAAATAATAAATAAACAAGTCGCCACATCGTATATAAACTATCTTATTCAGTAAAGAAGTCTCAAATTGAATGTAAATAAAGTTTTGCAAAATACTAGGAAGCTATATTTTGCAAATATTTCTTATTACGTGTAAGTTTATTCGGTATATAAATATTTTTTTCTATTTTGCGTCTATAATGAAGTCATTAAAGCACTCATATGGCTTCGTTAATGGCTCGCCGAATGCGATACAATTTTCTAAATATGTAACGGCGATTTTTTATTTAGAAATGGGGCGCAAAATAGAAAAATAAAAGGGCGCAAAATAGAAAAAATACTATAAAAAAACTCGGTCATAAGGCGTTATTCGCACTTCCGTCCATTAAAAAACTCCTCGCTACGCTCGTCTTTTTCTAAAAATGGACACGTGCTGAAAAATCACGCTTATTGAACTCGTTCTTTAATATACTAATGTGGGTTTATTTTGTAGATTACATTTTTATAAAACTTCCAATTTAAATCTCAAAAACTAAAACAGTGTGTAATTTTTTGGAATGTGTCGTGTCCTTCGACGGTTCCCCGACGGGCCCTTCGGGTAAAACAGGTATCCTATTAATAAGACTATATAGATTAGAAACAGAGAACGAATAAGCCGTGTAGATTATAACACCATTTAGTTTCAATGGCCATCCGCCGGTCAAAAGATTTTTACCTGAGCCCAATATACAACTTAATGGCTTGACTAATTGAGTAACCAGACGAATAATGAAAACTAAAGCATAAAATCTTGCCTATATTTATATAGATGAGATAATAAAAACGATAACAATAAAGCACCTCGAACTAGGTAGACAAATTTATACAATACAGAGATTAAATACAATATTATATATTAACTTAATTATAACTTAAATAATATAACTTTATAACTTAAATATATATTAAACTGTCTATAATTGTGTTCCCAATATGTTTTGAAAGTTAAGAAGTTTTGAAAGTTTTTAAGTGTTAATACAGATCAATTGTTAAGTTGAGCAAGGCACCGTAGCATTTATTTTAAACCCATAATAATTCGGCTGCTGGAATTATAACATAATATTGGACATATAGACTAATTTTAAGACCAAGAGACATATTAGACGGGTCAGAAAAGAATTGTCTGGTCCCAATTTATTGCATATTTCACTTAAGTTAACATCTACATTTTGTTATGTATGAATAAAAATATAAGAGATTTAATGAAGCAGCTAATAAGCAACCCAAACGGATGATCTACTACTTAGTTATTGCACGAAGTATGTTTAATACATAGGATCGAGCGTGAAAAAATAAATGTCGTGTATACACAGTGTATCACAAACGATACTAAGTAATCTTTATATGTGCATTTAGCGGTTGCGTAATTCCATATAAAGTCACGACTTGCTACTTTCTAAGTGTTTGAATATTGGCGGATACATATGGTTATATTCGTAGAAGCACCACGTAACGGATTTAGGTTAATTAAATACCGTCACATTGCTGCCATGTAGGTGTTTGTAATGTTTATTCAAAGTAATATTTAGTGTCGTTTCCGGTAATTAACATTAATTACACGATTTTGTAAGTGTGTGAGCGTGAGATTTGCTTTAAAAGGAATTTCAAAAAGATGTGTTCGCTGGCAGGAGATTTTATGATTTAAAGATTCAATTATATAACTTATATTGTATTCTAGGTAATTCATATTTGCACAAAATCAGTCTAGTTTTCTAATCTTATAACATAAACTTGTTGGTATATTATAGTACATCGCACAATCTTGTCTATTCTATCTACACCAAAGATATGGAACTAAACTTGTCTATTATTGGAAAATTTACAGATTTATTTCTATATAGTAATCTCTCATGATTATGTCTTTTCTAGTCTATTACCTAAACTATACAAGATAAATTGTTAGTTAACTCCAGTTTATAACAAAACCTTTGTTATTTGGCTACGGCAGCGGTTTCATAGCAATAGACTAGCATTTCCACTCTTGGCATGTCTAGTCTTAGTGTCTTGCTTAACTAACCGTATCAGCCTATAATTGTGTGTCTTCTACTCTGTCTAGTATAGTTTGCCCTTTCTAGTCTAGTCTGTCAATTCTTGTCTGTCTCTTTCGTGTGTCTAGTCTTCACCGGATACTCGTGTCTGTCTAGTTTTGTCTGTCTAGTCTTCTCCGACTACTCATGTCTGTCTAGCCTTGCCTGTCTAGTCTAGCCTGTCTAGTATTGTCTGTCCAGTCTTGTTTATATAAACTTGTATGTGTAGTATTGTCTCTCTAGTCTTGTAAATATTGTCTTGTCTGTCTAGTATTGTCTGGCCAGTCTAGTCTTGTCTGTCTAGTCTTTTCTGTCTAGTCTTTCTGTCTAGTCTTGTCTGTCTAGACTCATCGGTCTAGTCTTGTCCGTCTAGTCTTGTCTGTCTAGTTTAGTCGGTCAAGTCCTGTCTGTCTAGTCTTTTCTGTCTAGTCTTGTCTAATCTAGTCTTATCTGTTTACGTCTTGTCCGTCTAGTCTTATCTCTCTGGTCTTATCCGTCTAGTCTTGTATGTCTAGTTTTGTCTGTCTAGAATTGTCTGTCTAGTCTTGTCTGTCTAGTCCTGTTTGTCTAGTCTTGTCTGCCTAGTCTTGTCTGTCTGTTCTTCTCGATAGTGTAGTTGACAACATACCCGCCTTTCAATGCCGGAGACCCGCGTCGAATCCTGGTCGGGGAGGCGACAACTAGGTCGGTTATCACTAAACGTCCGGGCTGCCCACCCTGAATGAATGAAAAATATGCGATACCGGGTTGGCCTATAGCACAAAAGTGGAATAGGGGGTTTAGCGAAAGCTTCCCCAAACCAAATTTAACACATTGACGGACAGTAGGACAAGTGAAGTTCGAAAATTGACACTCTATGATTTTGTAATTTTTAGAATATTAGAAGTATAGTTTTACTCCTTCTGTTTAAATAAACTTAGTTTTGATTAATTCAGCACCTTTAATTAGGTTGCGGATATAACCGCCATGGCGCCAGCGGACTCTAGACACTAAGTATTGGGACGACGGCGGCTATAACAGCAAAAATTTAAAAACGTAAATGACAGGTTTATTGACTCAAATAAGCAACAGAGCATTTGCGAGTTTTACACGAAACGTTAGTTCATAATCAAACTAAAATAAATAAATGACAACAAAATTTATTATAATTTTATAATCATTACATATTATTTTCGGTTTGCCATGTTTCAAACTTAAAAGTATGGCAATCAACGTAAAGTTTTTTTTTCCAAAACATGACACTAGGCTTCTACTTGTACGCCGGTAAATGCACATTTGTGCTACTATAGATAGTCGCAGTGTCTAAAAACGACCGTTTTGTTTTGGACGGCTATTGCCACATAGTGAACTTCGCTTTGACGGCTATAGACGCAAGTGTCCGTCAACGTGTTAAAATAAAAGTCTTGTCTGTCTAGTCTTGTCTGCCTAGTTTCGTCTGTCTAGTCTTGTCTGTCTAGTCTTGTCTCTCTAGTCTTATCTGTCTAGTCTTGTCTGTCTAGTTTTGTCTGTCTAGTTTTGTCTGCCTAGTCTTGTCTGTCTAGTGTTGTCTGTCTAGTCTTGTGTGTCCAGTCTTATCTGTCTAGTCTTGTCTGTCTAGTCCTGTCTGTCTGTCGTTGCGGGGAAACAGATAGTGTTAATCACACTATGTTTGAAGTTGGGAAACTGAAAGAGAAGCAGTCGAAAAACTCATGGATGAACCTTTTAGCGCCAGAACAATAATCCCATACATGATAAAAGGAAAAACAAACTGGGACAATGTAAACGGACTGATTGTAACAATAATGAAAGATAAAGAAAATGACGAGATGCAGGCCAAAAAGGGAAAAAAAGGATGAAAGAAAAACAACATATAGTCAGATGTTGGCAACAATGTTGAGGAGTGTGTGGCGAGGTTGAAGACATGGTTATAAACATCAGTTGTGAACTTATGAAGGTTTTGGAATTCTTGTTTATGCAGGTGACTTGTTGTTTGCGATTTTATTTTTTCAGATTTTTGTAATTCTTAATTGTCCGTCTTAATAGTTAGGGCTAATACACCAAATATTCCTGTATGGGTTAAATTTTTTTAAACGTTCCGAGAGCTGCCCTAGTTGTGGAAAGTAAAGTCTGATGTTTATAAAGATCGTAACAAGAAAAAGATTGTCATGGAAAAATTGTTACTCCTACGTTTGGCATGAGTTGCTGGATACCTGCTAGTGTTCTCGTTCTATTTCCTGCTGCTTCGGTTATGCGCGCCATATAAGATAGCCTTTCATCAATTAATACTCCGAGGTATTTGAGATTTTCGTTCGGTGTAATTATTGCCTCTTCCACTTTATATGTTACGGGGCTGAGATCCGTTAGGCCTGTGAGGAAGACCGCTTCACTTTTTTCTACTCAGGTTGTTCGATTTCATCCACGCGCGAACCATTGTTGTTGCTTGATTTGCCGTTCGCATCAACCTTTGTTCTGTTCTTGCTGTGACAACTAGTGCGATATCCTCTGCGAAGCCATTTACGGTGGCCCCCCCAGGCAGTCTCATTATAAGTTCTCCGTCTATAGCATGTCCCAAAGGATGGGGCCTAGTATCGAAACCTGTGGAAATTACACTTTTTTCTTCTTTAAAGGACCCATATCGTCCTCACACAACTCAAAACTATGTAGGTACATCATCAAATCCTCACTCACTATTTTTAAATTCTTCGTAGAAACTCAATACCAATGAATAAACCGAACAAAAGCAGCGTGCAACTGATACTAATGTTTTCAACTTGGTAGTCTAGTGTGTGGTCAGGAACCTCAATATTGTTGTCGACAAGGTTGATGACTACGTTGTTAGTGTATGGGGCCCTTAAGGCGGGTATGTTGTCAACTATACTACCGAGGAGGACTGTCTGTCTAGTCTTGCCTGTGTAGTCTTGTCTATCTAGTCTTGCCTGTGTAGTCTTGTCTATCTAGTCTTGCCTGCGTAGTCTTGTCTATCTAGTCTTGCCTGTCCAGCCTTGCCTGTCTATAGGTTCATAGAAGATATATCAACTTGTGACGAAGTACAGGCAGTCCTAGATATAGCAAAGCGGACAAGAAACGGCACACGGCGATCTCGGCGCATTTTGTTTCAATTCTGCATTTTGACAACACATCCTGGATGAAATGAGAAAAAAAAACATGCCACCCTATCTTTTAAGGGATATAATGAACTATCTTAGTGACCTTAAAATCAATCATATATGTTCCAAATGGAGAGCTTAAAGAGCATAGTGTTAACAGTGGTGCCCCAGAAGGATTTGTATTAGGACCGATACTCTAAAACATCGTCTATGACGGGGGTCTTAAATTAGCACAAGTGGAAGGAGTAACAATAGGTTTCGCGGAGGATCTGGCACTTGTCGTTTCAGCGAAATCTGAAAAGGTATTAATGGAAAAAGCGAACTCAGGGGTAAATCGCATCTAGATAGCCAGCAAGGACCTGCAACTGGCAGCGGAAAAATCAGAAGCCGTTCTCTTGACTGGAAGAAGAAAAGTGCTACCAATGTGCTTCAAAATACAAAATGTGATAATTAAAGCCAAGGAATGGGTAAAGTACCTGGGCATAATAATCGATAAGCAAATACATTTTGAGATACATATTGCGAAAGCTGCGGAAAATGAATCAAAAATAGTAGCTGCATTGCAAAAAAATGATACCTAACGTTGGAGGACAAAAGAGCAGCAAAAAAAAAACTGCTGAGCTCGGTAACCCACCCAGTTACTCTATATGGAGCTCCTGTGTGGGCAAACGCACTGCTCCGGACAAAAAACTAACAGTTTTTCTGTTCAAACAGTTCTTGCAAGCTTCCAAAGGAAAGCGGCTATAAGAATATGCAGCGCACATAGGTCTGCATCAAGGGAAGCGACCTTGATAATTGCTGGAATCCCCCCAATGAAATACACAGCTAGTGAAAGGAAAAGATGCTATAAAGCATCCTCACTAGAACATAGACAAATTGCAAAGATAAAAACTATAGAGGACTGTCAAGGAAATTGGCAGGATACGGAAAAACGACAATGGACGAGACTGCTAATTTCGGACATATCTAAATGGAAAAACATAAAACATGGGGAATTAATCTTCCACTTGACGCAAGTTTTGACAAGACACGGTTGTTCCAGACTATCTATAAAATACTAGAAGTACATCAGACGGACAGTGAGACTAGACAGTGAAACTGCGGACAGGACGACAATGTTGTGCACACCATTATAGAATGTGACAGATGGGAAAAAGAAAGAACTACAGCTCTGAAAGGCGCTACTATGGGACCCAGAAAACTGGTAGATTTCATGCTAGAAAACAAAATGTTTTCGGATATACTGGCACAAAAAAAGAAAGAGACGAAGAAGAGAAAACACAGAGAGTCGCCCTTACACAAATGATAAAATATACCAAGATCATAATACACTTCACCCTGGGGTAATACTTCCAGGTCTGTCTTGTCTGTTGTGTCCGTCTGATCTGTCTTGTATGTCTTGTCTGTCTTGTCTGTCTTGTCTGTCTTGTCTGTCTTGTCTGTCTTGTCTGTCTTGTCTGTCTTGTCTGTCTTGTCTGTCTTGTCTGTCTTGTATGTCTTGTCTGTCTTGTCTGTCTTGTCTGTCTTGTCTGTCTTGTCTGTCTTGTCTGTCTTGTCTGTCTTGTCTGTCTTGTCTGTCTTGTCTGTCTTGTCTGTCTTGTCTGTCTTGTCTGTCTTGTCTGTCTAGTCTGTCTTGTCTGTCTTGTCTGTCTTGTCTGTCTTGTCTGTCTTGTCTGTCTTGTCTGTCTTGTCTGTCTTGTCTGTCTTGTCTGTCTTGTCTGTCTTGTCTGTCTTGTCTGTCTTGTCTGTCTTGTCTGTCTTGTCTGTCTTGTCTGTCTTGTCTGTCTTGTCTGTCTTGTCTGTCTTGTCTGTCTTGTCTGTCTTGTCTGTCTTGTCTGTCTTGTCTGTCTTGTCTGTCTTGTCTGTCTTGTCTGTCTTGTCTGTCTTGTCTGTCTTGTCTGTCTTGTCTGTCTTGTCTGTCTTGTCTGTCTTGTCTGTCTTGTCTGTCTTGTCTGTCTTGTCTGTCTTGTCTGTCTTGTCTGTCTTGTCTGTCTGGTCTGTCTGGTCTGTCTAGTCTATCTAATCTTCTCTGTCTAGTCTATCTAATCTTATCTGTCTAGTCTATCTAATCTTATCTGTCTAGTCTATCTAATCTTATCTGTCTAGTCTATCTAATCTTATCTGTCTAGTCTATCTAATCTTATCTGTCTAGTCTATCTAATCTTATCTGTCTAGTCTATCTAATCTTATCTGCCTAGTCTATCTAATCTTATCTGTCTAGTCTATCTAATCTTATCTGTCTAGTCTATATAATCTTATCTGTCTAGTCTATCTAATCTTATCTGTCTAGTATATCTAATCTTATCTGTCTAGTCTATCTAATCTTATCTGTCTAGTCTATCTAATCTTATCTGTCTAGTCTATCTAGCCTTGTATATAAGTATTGTCTAATATGTATTGTTAAATATTGTCTACCTAATCTTGTCTATTTAGTTTTGTCTACCTAGTCTTGTATGGCTATACTGTCTAGTGTCTCTGAGGTCTGTGTAGCCCTGTATATTAAATATAGAGTATGACATTCTGTCTAGTCTTGAATGTGAAGCCTGTAGAGTCTTGTTAATCTACTATTATAAGACAAGACAAAATGTTTTATTACTTTTCTGGATTATAAATCTATGGATAAATCTCATCGTCGTATATCAACTTGGAATGTTTTTGCTTAATTAGATTTAATTAGAAGTGATTGATATTACCTGTATAAACTAAATCCATCAAGGGTACTGAATGAGATTACATACCTGAAAAAAAAAATAAGAATTAATGTTTATTTCTAATGCAATCTGAAATAAAAATTATTCTATTCAAAATAAATATTAGTATGAAATATTTCCGAAAAAAAAAACGACTCTGACGAGCCAATCGATCGGAACAATTAATTTTATTATTGAATAACGAAAACAAAATGTTCAAAAAGGTTTTGCTAAACCAGAGATTTTAATGCAATTTTTCCCTAGAAATAGCATGTAACTAGGAAAACATCAAACACTAAAAAAGACGACATTACATTTACTTTGCTCATTTCAAATTTTTGCGTGTTTGCTAATTATTTCGAAAGTAATATTAAGTAACATTTGAAAGTTTGAGAGGAGAATTTTGCTACATCGAAGTTGGGAGGGAAGAAGCAAAAAATGGTTCCGTGAGTAAATGACGCTCGAGGCAACCCCTCTGGGCATCGCTCAGACATAACAAGGAAATTTAAATTTAGTTTGGCGACAAAAATAAAAGGCAGTTTAAAGGAAATCTTGAATATCGTCAAGGCTTAATAACCACACAAATGTTTATAAAAAACTTCATCTTTAAAAAATTACACAACTTTTAACTGATATAATCTGTTTAATTATATACTATAGTAGAAGATGTTGTATTTAATTTATTATCATTTCAATGAAAACGAGACTAATTAGAACATATATAGACTAAATATATCAATTCTACAAACTTAAAACAGTCGGAACACAGCCTCAATATATAAATATATTCAACCTTTTCGGAGCTCTACAACAATTACCAAGTCTTTTTAGGACTACCAAAACAAACCTCATGTGATTTTTCTCAGTTATTTTATAGCTTTTTTTATAGCTTAAAGAAAATTTTGAATATATTAAATATTCAGGCTGTGTTCCGACTGTATTAAGTTTGTATGATTATCTATAACGTAGTATGGTTTTAGCAATTCTATTTTATCATTTAAATCAAGGGTGGGGAACCTCCAGCCCGCGGGCCGTATACGGCCCTCGAAGTCATTTGATCTGGCCCGCGAGTGAATACTTTCATGTTGCAGTGATAACACGCCGACTGCTGACAGACATCGAGTTGACGTATTTCAGAGACAAGTATCTAAGTATTTTGCAATTTGTGAGGGGATTGTGAATTTTTCCTTGTTGCACATGCGTGACTGTTCGTCATTATTTTTGGTTCTTAGTGCGGAAACGTGAGTGATTTAGAAATTAAAACTTATATGGTGTGACATCCTACAAATGGCGAGTATAAAGAAAAGAAAAGTGGAAGGAGAATTTCGGACTTTTCAAGAAAATTGACTTATTTTTTTGTTGAGGTGAAAGGCAAGCCTGTGTGTCTAGTTTGTGGGGATGCGTTAGCTGTTATGAAAAAGGCTAATTTGGAGCGTCATTGCAGCACAAAACATTCAAAATTAAATGAATTGGGAGGCCAAATGCGCCTGGATAAAATCAAAGCTCTTCAGCAGAGTTTGAAATCACAACAAGCCGATTTCACTAAGCTTTGTGGTGACAATGACAACGTTATTCAGACAAGTTATGTAATGAGCGAGCTAATCGCAAAGAAACTGAGGCCTCATGTAGAGGGAGAGTTTGTGGAAGAGTGCATGGTAGCTGCTGCGGAGTTGATAGCACCAGACAAAGTAAAATTGTTTCAGAGTGTTAGTTTGTCTCGGAGAACCATCTCAGATCGGATTACTGACTTAGGACAAGATATTAAAATCACACTGAATGGATTTGCAGAAGATTTCCAAATTTTCTCTCTGCATTGTGACGAGACAACGGACATAACAAATACTGCTCAACTGGCCGTTTTTGTTTGTGGAATAAGTGCAGAGTTTGAGAGACTTGTTCTATCAATGAAGAAACTTGAGCTAACCTTTGAAAAGTTAAGTGGCCTTACTACAAATGGCGCTCCAGACATGGTTGGATGGCAGAAAGGGTTAATTGCATTTGTAAAGAAAGAATGAATCATCTCAGTCTTGACCCAAATGATTTATTTATATGCCACTGCATCGTACATCAAGCAAGTCTCTGTGCACGCTCTTTGCGGCTCGACAATATGATGTCAACACTATTGTCTTGTATTAATTTTATCAAAAGCAGAGGGCTTAATAGCCGCTAATTTAAGGAATTTCTGAATGACCTTGACTCAGAGTACGGTGATCTTGTTTATCACTGTTATCACAAGTACGGTGGCTGAGTCGCAGGAATATGCTTATGAGGTTTTACGAACTGGGTGATGAAGTCAAGTAGTTCATGGAGATGAAGGGAAAACCAGTCAGGGAACTCAGTAATAGCAAGTGGCTATGTGATCTAGCGTTCATGGTGGACATTACTAAGTACCTGTCAGAGCTAAACGTCAAGCTGCAGGGTCCCAACCAGCTTCTCAGCTCCCTGCTTTCAAATGCAAAATCATTTGAAGCTAAATTAAAGCTGTGGAAAGTGAAACTCGAAAGGAAAAACACGGTGCATTTCCCTACACCTTGACACTTGAGTATGCTGGTAAATATGCGAAACTAATTCAGGCATTTAATGAAAGAATCAAGGACGTAAAAAGTAAGCAGATTGAATTGAACATCTTTGCTACACCGTTCAATGTGGAACGGCTGATGTACCTGATAACCTCCAACACGAAATCATTCAGCTGCAAACTAACGTTGAAAGCTAGATACAATAATCTCCCACTGCTTGAATTCTTTAAACGTTACATACGCAATGATGAATTTCCCATTTTGAGGAGACATGCATTGAAATATGCATCTGTATTTGGGACAACTTACTGTTGCCAGTTCTTTTCTAAACATACGATCGCAAAGAATCGACTTCGTTCCAGATTGACTGACGTATACCTGGAAAATCAGTTGCGAGTAACCACATCATCAATATCAGCTAATAATAAGAAAGGCAGTCCCAAGCATCACATTAGGATTCTTCTTCTTCATGTGTCATGCCCTCCAAGGGCGTTGACGACCAATTTCATTATTTGAATTTTATCTGCAGCTTTTCGAAATAGGTATCTTGTACTTTGTCCAAACCATTGGCGAAGGTTCTTGAGCCATGATGTTCTGCGGTGGCCTGGACCTTGTATTTTACCCTGTATTATTGTCTGCTGTAACCTGTACTTATCATTTCGGATAACATGACCAAGGTATTCCAGTTTTCTTCTCTTTATTGTGTTGAGAACTTCTGTTTGCTTATTGCCTCTTTGCAAGACCTCGATGTTAGTAATTCGATCCACCCAAGAAATTCTCAGCACTCTACGGTAAGTCCACATCTCAAAAGCCTCCACCTTCTTACACATAGCCTCCGTAAGTGTCCAAGCCTCGACGACGTAGTACAGGATACTAAACACATAGCACCTTAACAATCTGATTCTGAGGGGGATTTCCAAGTGCCTGTTGTTCAGCACTTTCTTCATTTTGGTGAAAGCTCCTCTTGCCTGTTCGATGCGGCTTCTAATTTCCGATGTCATGTCCCATTTGTCGTTTACGTTACAGCCAAGGTACTTATAGGAGTTGACGCGTTCCACCAGCTCATTTCCAACTCTTAGATCAGCTGGTTATTTACGCTGGTTTTATTTACGACGAGCCATTTTGTCTTATTAACGTTGAGTTTAAGACCCATGGACAAGCTGTGCTCTGTAACGGTTGTCATTAGTTCTTGTAGGTCTTCTATGTTCGTAGCCAATAGAACGGTGTCGTCGGCATACCTCAGGTTATTCATCACTATGCCTCCTACGATTACTCCTATGTTCTTGCCATCCAATGCTTCTCGAAATATTTTTTCTGCATAAAGGTTAAAAAGTAATGGCGAGAGAACACAGCCTTGTCGCACCCCTCTTTGAATCATGACCTCTTCTGACAGTTCTTTGTTCACTAACACCGCTGCTGTTTGGTTCCAATACAGGTTGGGTATAATGCGGATATCTTGCCCGTCTAATCCTAGTTCTAGTTCTAAACATTAGGATTAGGATGAGTTAATTATATTTAAAAATGGATATATTTTATGATTGTTTATTTTTTATTTGTTTATTTATATATTTTTTTTGTTGAAAAATAAAAACTAAAAAAACTATTATTATTATTTGTCCGGCCCGCGAATGATGTTATAAATTTCCAAATGGCCCTTGGCCTTGGCCTATTATGGCCCGTTACCCTAATCACCATGAGAGTTTCAGGTCAGTGTTTTACAAGTTGTTATTAATAAAAGCAAAGCTGCACTGATAAGGGATAAATCTCGCAACGCGTCTGAGGATGGCTACTTACCTAAGTTATCGGAAAGACATGATCTTAAAAACAATGTTATTTTTATGGTTTTTGTTGAGTGCCACGAAGGTGGACTGAGTGAAAGCTATAAAATAACTGACAAATTTCACGTGAGATTTGTTTTGTTAGTCCTAAAAAGACTCAGTAATTGTTGTAGACTCAGTAATTATCAAGACTGCTAAACAGCGTATCTAAACTAAGAATATATAAAACAATAATTAGACCTGTGGTTACATACGGCTGCGATCGAAGAACGACAAGACCAATCTTAGAATTTTCGAACGAAAAATTCTAAGGAAAGTGTTTGGCCCGATACAGGAAGAAAACGGAATGTTCAGAATTCGTATGAACTATGAACTGAACATCTAATATAAATAATGCGGATATTGTACGATTTATAAAGGCACAAAGAATCAGATGGCTGGGACATGTTGAGAGAATGGAACACACAAGGGTAACGAAGATAATAACAGACTGGAAGCCAGTGAAAAGCAAAGTAAGAGGAAGACCTAGAAAAGTTGGATAGATGGAGTGAAGGAAGATCTCAAAACACTCGGAATGAGAAATTGGAAAGAAGCGACAAATGATAGAGCGGAATGGAAAAAGATCGGCAAGCAGGCTAAAACTCACCCAGGGTTGTAACGCCAAAGAAAAAAAAATGTTGTAGAGCTCCGGAAAGGTTGAATATATTTATATAATCAAACTGTGTTCCGACTGTTTAAAGTTTGTATGATTATCTACAACGTAGAATGGTTTTACCAATCATATCAATTCTACCTTGTACGTCAAATATCGTCCTCTTTTCTTTCTGAAATTTTAATTACTTTCTGTAATCTTGTCTTTGTTAAGTCTAGTTTACTTACTCTCTCTACTCTATTGTCTTATGTGACTAAAGTTGTTTTATCTATCAAAATTTATATATTTATATTACATTTTATGATTCCTAGTAATTTGAAAGGAAATGTGTTAGGCTCGACTTGATATTGCCACATAAAATATAGGATAATAAAGTTCAGTTAATTTAAAACTAAATGAATCTACACGTAATAGTCGGTCCCATACTAGGAACTTTGCTGTAATCAGTTATATGGCCAAACCGCATGAATTATATTTATTTTAGTTCTTGAAACTTTCTTTAATCAACTTTTAACAATGCAAAATATTAAGAGAATATCGTAATTATCATTATTCCGGTTATTTTTCATTTTCAATGATTACACATTCTAAGCTGACTATGCCAGTTTTATTAACCCATCTTTGACCAAAGGTGCGAATACGAACCATCTCAAAATTCACCATTAATTAAAAACTTTTTATTGTATAATTAAATTTTCTGTTGGTGCTTCTAAGAGTAAACACAATATACTTAATTTACATGTAGATTAAATAAATTTTTCCCATTAGTTACTGTTGCAAATATAGGTAGCAGAGCCATTGGAAGTGCGCAAAGATAATGTTTGATTATTGTGCATGAAACGAAAAAGCGGCTAGATGTAAAGTGTGCCAATCAAACACAATTTATATGTGCAAAAAATGTATTGTGCATTTGCAATCAGAATTTTTTAACAAATATATTTAATTTTATATACCCCTATTTGTCAACGGTGCGTATACGAACCACTCACATTTTGTTACAGCAATTTTTTTTTCTATTTTTTTAATTAAAACTTTCTTGATGAACACTATTCTAATGCGTTTTATATAAAACAAATCTAAAATATCATCTATTTCGTTGTCTTCGTTGTCTTTTACCGTTGCTACAGTGTCCGATTTTTCATATATTAATTAATAATAGCCCGTGATGAGACTAACTGAATAGACCATGAATATGAGTAAGTGTGAATATCTGTTAGTCCGTAACAACGAGTGTAACGACCTACCCTTGGAATCTGGAATAATAAAAGTAGTAGACCAGAACAAATACCTAGGAGTGATCCTAAACAAATAGGCCAACAGCAATGACGAAATTGGGCAACGAATTACCAAAGGTAGGAATGCCATTGGAGCCTTAAACTCACTCCTTTGGGAGAAAGAAATCAGAAGGGAAATAAAAAGGAGAATATACAAAAGCATAGTGGAGAGCGTGATGATTTATGGGGCAGAAGTGTGGGATGTGAGCAAAAAGAATAAACAAAAATTATTAGCAACTGAAATGGATTCCTTAAGAAGGAGTTGGCGAAAATCCAGACTGGAGAATGTACGGAACACGAGAATAAGGGAAATGATGTGCAAGGAACAGACTGTAGTACAGGAAATCCAAAGAAGACATCTAATATTAGACAACTAATATGGTTTGGACATACCATAAGAATGGAGAACAGATTGCCCAAGAAAGTTCTGGAATGGATACCATCGGAACGAAAGAAGAGAGGACGACCGAGAAGAAGCTGGCGAGACGACGTAAAAGAAGTAATGGACGCTAGAAATTTAGAAGAGGAAACTTGTTACGATAGACAAAATTGAAAACTGGGGACAGAGAGACGGCGACAGCCGTAGAAATCTGTTGTTATATATAATTAATAATAGCTATGAAAGTCTTTAAAGTTTACTTTTAAATGAGGTTACATTTCCAAAACTCGTTTTACGGGAAAGTATATTTTTGCTAATATCCCCTGGGGGGAAGTCTAACCCCTACAGGGCGCGTCCCCAGGTGGCGGATAGGGGAACGCTCGTCAAGCATGCTTGAAGGGTAGAGGTAAAATAAAATAGCCTCCGCGGACCAAAATAAGACTAGGTAGCAACAGGCTTACAACCTGCTATACCGAAACTCAACTTTGTAAAAGAAACACCAACAAGCCTCGGAAACGGACAGATGAAATCAATGACGACTTTTAGCGCACGATATCGGACACGATTTGGAACATGGAACGTAAGGACGTTGCTGAAGCCAACCACTTTAGCCCAACTGACGAAAGAATTTCGGAGATACAACTTACAAGTACTAGGCCTAAGTGAAATCAGATGGGAAGGAAGTGGCGTAAAGAAAACATCAACGGGAGAGGTGCTCCTCTACTCCGGGAAACAAATTGGCGAGACGCGCAGAGGTGGTGTCGGATTCATGCTAACAGAGAAATCAAAGCAAAGTTTATAAGATTGGAGCCCAATCTCAGAAAGGATAATAACAGCACGATTCCGAACGCGCTCGAGGTATATATCAATAATTCAAGTTTACGCACCGACAATGGCAGCTACAGAAGAAAAAAAGGATACATTCTACCAACAATTGACAAGCACAATTCGCCAACTTAAAAAGACGGATATAAAAGTTGTGATGGGAGATTTCAATGCCAGGGTTGGGAAAAGCAGCACTAACTGGGAGACAGTAATGGGAAACTACGGTATAGGGGAAATGAATGAAAATGGAGAATTACTAGCGGACCTCTGCACAAACCACGACTTGCTTATAGGCGGAACAGTTTTTCCACACAAGGAAATACATAAAATGACATGGTGCTCACCGGATGGCAGAACCCAAAATCAGATAGATCATATTTGCATAAGCAAGAAATGGAGAACATCACTGCTTGATGTCCGGAATCACCGTGGAGCCGACGTACATAGTGACCACCGCCTTCTCTGTGGACAGTTACGTATTAAACTGATCTCAAACACCAAGCGCCAAGCCACCAGGAAGACAAAGAAAATTGACATCGCAAAACTTCAAGATAAAATGACGGCAAAGGCCTTCGCAGAGCAAGTAGCCAACAGACTGAAGGACAAGACCACAGGGAACAAAGACATTACAGAACGATGGTCAAGCATCGTAGATGCGTTAAGAGGAGCTGGAGACATCCTTGGGTACAAATCCAATGAGAGAAAAGAATGGATATCTGATGCGACTTGGAAATTAATCCAAGACCGCCGAAACTTAAAGCAACAAAGAAACTGTGTTGAAGATAAAGATAAACAAAGGTTATCCCAGATTTACAACGCAGCCGATAAGCAAGTGGGAAAGAGTGCTAGAACTGATAAGAGGAAATGGCTAGCTGATATTGCAACCCGAGCGCAACTAGCTGCTGACAGCATGAACACCAAGGAAACACGAAAGCTCACAAACACAGGCTACCCCTCAGAACGACCAATACGCACGACGAACGGCAAGCTATGCACAACCGAGGCACAGCAAATAACCCGCTGGACAGAACACTTCCTAGAGCTCCTAAACACACCGTTGGAAGAGGTACCACAAAGTCCTATGACACCAAGCGGAAACAGAAGATTTAGAGACGACCCGCCAAGCATAGAGGAGGTGAAGGCCGCCATCAAACACCTTAAAAACGGCAAGGCGCCTGGCGCTGACGAGACATACTCGGAGATGTTTAAAATAGACATAAAGGGAATCACCGAGATTATAACACCTATAATTCGAGAAGCATGGGAAACAGAAGTAATACCATCCACGTGGAAAGAAGGCCTAATTATCAAACTGGCGAAAAAAGGAGACCTGAGTATATGCTCCAATTGGAGAGGAATAACTCTTCTTAACACCATTAACAAATTAGTTTCCAAAATAATTCACGACCGGATCAGCAATGTGGTTGAACCGACACTACGCAAAGAGCAAGCGGGATTCAGGCCTGGCAGGTCCTGTACCGACCAGATAAACACCCTCAGAATCATCGTTGAACAGTCGGTCGAGTGGCAGTCACCACTCTATCTACTGTTCATCGACTTCAAGCAAGCGTTCGATAGTGTGGACAGGGAATTTATGTGGATAATACTAGCCAGCTACGGGGGCCTACAAAGTACATAAACATAATCAAATTACTATACAAAGAAGCAAGCTGCATGGTAATCCACCAAGGACAACGCGGCACACCTTTCACAGTGCATTCGGGAGTAAAACAAGGATGCACGCTCTCCCCACTTCTGTTTACCATAGTCTTAGACTGGGTCATGAAGAAAGCAAATAAAAAAACAAGGGGAATTCGATGGACGCTCGTGAGGCATTTAGAAGACCTAGATTTTGCCGACGATATCTGTCTCCTGTCCCACACTAAAGTAGATATGGAAAAAAAGTTGGAGGCTCTCAAAAAGTACGCAATGCAGGTGGGAATGAAAATCAATGTCGATAAAACCAAGCTGATAAAGATCAATGCGACAGCCCCCTGCAACCTGGAGATAGATGGCAGGCAAGTACAGGTAGTAGATAGTTTTTGCTACCTTGGAAGCCTTATTTCACAGGATGGTGGTGCTGATAGACGTAAAACAACGGATACAGAAGGCGCGACAGGCATTCGGAATGCTTAACAATCTGTGGAACTCAACAAAAACTTCCCGTAACTTAAAGCTCCAAATTTTCAAATCTAATGTAGTATCAGTTCTTCTTTACGGTAGCGAAACGTGGAAAGTGACTACCACCATAGTATCACAACTTCAGGTATTCACGAACAAGTGTCTGAGAAGAATACTTAAAATATTTTGGCCAATACCATAGCAAATATTGAACTTTGGAAAAAAGCAAATATGGAGCGTCTTGAAACCCAAATAAGAAGAAGGAAGTGGAAATGGATCGGACACACACTTAGAAGGCCGGAGGGGGATATTGCAAAAGAAGCTCTTGACTGGAACCCCCAAGGTTCAAGAAAGAGAGGCCGCCCAAAAATCACGTGGCGGAGGACAGTCGTACAGGAAGCCAGGGCAAGCGGAAAGGAGTGGCGCGAGGTAAAGGACCTGGCTCAGAATAGAATCAGATGGAGAGCGTTTGTTGATGCCCTATGCTCCCACGAGGAGTAAAGGAAATGATGATGATATTTTTGCTAATACTATCTTATAAGAAAAGTTGTAGATAGTGGTCAATTCATCAATTTCTCAGAAGTTACATTCTGCATGGACTTGGTTTTATCGATTTTGATTTTCAATTAATATTCTCTGCTGCCGTTGAGAGTGCAGAGAGGTTTTCTTGGACGTCCTGGTAGTTATGCCCTAGCAGGCATATATCGTCCGCATACTTTAAGTCACTGAGCTGTGAATTTAAGGTCCAGCGTATACATTTAGAGTTATTAATTTTCGCCAGGACGTAGCTTAGAGCTATGTTGAAAAGGGGCCTTAATCCTGTTTTTTATGAGAAAACTTTCACTGTCTCTCCCTTCGTTTTTAGCTTATCAATAACTAGTGTTACCACCTTTAGATGTTACTATAACCTGACATCGCCGTGGAATACTTTCAATTAGATCTAATCGTTTCTTGAGGGATTTCTACCTATACGTGGATAAGACTTTGTCGCAGCTCGTCTAAGCTGTTAGGTGGTGGATGTTGACTTCCAACCCGGCGTCCCATTATGTCCCAAAGATGCTCTATTGGGTTCAGGGTTTCTGAACAGCAGGCTGGCCTCTCCAGGACTTGGAATATTAACATAATTTAAATATTCAATAACAATATTTGTCGCATGTAGCCTAGCATTATCCTGCATAAGAACGAATCCATCCCCAATGTAAGGTGCAAAAGGTACCACAAAATGTTCTAAAATGTCTGTTATGTATCATTCAGAATGCAGACGTCCACCATCAATAATCAGAAGCTCTGTGCGAGGTGTTAAAGATATTCCACCCCATGCTATCACTGGGCCACCTACATATAAAGTGGTTTCTCGAATGTTACAAGCGGAATATCTTTGGTTTGGCCTTCTGTACACTCTTGGGCGGCGATCAGAACTTACAAGGCAAAAACCTTGACTCATCTGTAAATAATAACTGCTCCCAATCATGAATTTCCCAATCCGCGTGCCTCCTTGCAAAAGCCATTCTGTTTCTGCGGTGGTCTACAGACAATCTGGGACCAGTAGTTGCTACCCGAGGTCGTAAATTTGAAGCACGAAATCTTCTTCTTATAGTATCTTGACTAACAGCAGTGCCATGAACCTCAGCAAGTTGTATTTAGAGACTTCGTGCAGTAGTGAACCGTTCCCTCAGTGTTCGAACTATTAAAAATCGGTCCTCAATGGCATTAGTACGTCGTGGTCTGTCTTGACCAGATCGTCTAGCGTGATCATTGGTCCCTATAAACATCTGCAGAATTCTACCGACCATTGTATGAGACACTCCATATCTTCTACCAAGTTCGCGATTTGTTAGTCCTTAAATTTTTTGTAGCACGCTGCATTGCGACTAGATGTATTGCACAAATGACAATTATCGTATCTATTGATAAAACAAGTGAAAACCAATGCCCTACTTTTATTTTAGAAGAGAGGTTTAATTATTGGAAAAATATACTACTAATGAAAAGCCGCTATGACTTCGAGATTAAATAAAGAGGACAGCTAAAACCTACAAAAGGCGTAACAATAAACATTATTATACTTGTAATTGATGAATCGTAAAACACATATTATTTTTTTTAATTAATCAGAAAGTATAAGTGGTGCGAGTATAAGTGTATTTTGCTCCCGTTTATGCCATTTCTAAATAAAAAAATGGACGATACATTGTATCGCACTCAGCGAGCCCCATTAACAAACCCATATGAGTTTTTTAATGACTTCTTTAAAGGCGAAAAATATGTAAGTAAAGAAAATCAACAATTAAATAAAAATCCAAATTTATAATATTATAAATAGAATTATATAAAATTATCAAAATATGTAATTTTACAAAAATATAATTAAGAAAATGTAAATGACAAAACGCAAATTTATTTAGAAATATTTTTACATAAAAAATATGATAGAACAAAATAAGAGAAATCCTATTTTGGTTATGAATAGAAATTAGAATTTACATAAGATTTTTTAGAGTAGGTACACATTTTTAACTGACAAAACAAATAAATGAATAAAATATTTTTAGATAAAAATATATTTCTAATAGAAACTTGACCTTATTTGAAAAAAAAAAACTAGTGAGTAGGCAATTACCAAATTAAATAAAAACTCCTATTCCTTCAATTAAACTAAAACAAACAAAAATGTAATTGTTACGTGCGAAACGGCCACACATCCACACAGGATTATTTATGTTAGGCCATCAGGGTCATTTTACACGACCTAGACAAGTAACGACCTTGCCTTGCTGCCCCCCGCGCGTCTACATCACAAACGACAAACCAACACGTTCAGAAACAACCGGTAAGCCGAAGAAAAAGCAAAACATTTATAAATAAAATAACACGACGATGAAGAACGAACTCCGACCACATCTGGAAATACGCTTCAGAAATTGTTTGCAATTTTTCATTAGTATCGTTTGGAACGTTTGAAGGCAAACAACTAAATCTAAAATGTATTCAAATTACTTTATAGAAAATCAGAAATATTTATATATATTTTTTGTTGATAGTTTTTTGTGATAGTCTAGTTGTAGTATAATTGACATTTTGATAACTGGTTATTTTTTTCATTATTATCCTAATGTTTAGTAAGAAAAGCATAAACAAATAAAAGTAGTCAAAATATGACAAAACTAGGCAAAACAGAATAGACAAACCACACGAAACTATACATGATTAGATACAACAAATAGGAAAAAATAAGTCAGACAGGGAACGGACAACATTAAGCAATATAGACACAAAAATATAGACAAAAATATGAGCTCTAACTAGGTATAATAGGCAAAAGTAGCCAAAGCAGTCAAGACTAGACAGACAAGGCTAGAGAGACAAGGCTAGATAGATAACTAAACATACACTAAATAGGCAGAATATACTAGAGGGACAAAACAAGGCAGGCAAGACTAAGCAGAGTCTAGTCTAGGATATATTGGTTTATATAATTTTATATTTGTTTTTTTATGTTACCAGAGATGTTGATGTTCTTGCTCGACTCTTACTTTGCTGCCCATTTCGTCATTTGTACTTAGTCTTCACTACATATATACTGATCCTGCTTTCTTGTATATATAGGGTGGTGCGCCAAAATAGATAGTGCAGTTTTGAGGGGCTATTAAAAATAAACGGTGCAGCTCACAGAAATGGGGTTTATTTTAGTTAATTCGGTACATCATGCCGTTTTATGTATCAAGTTTTGAAGATGACATCATAAAGATGATGGCCACCAGCCATACTTCCATGAAGTCTTGTATATGTTAGAAACCTTGTACACTTTAATAATAATATCCAGTATGAAGATAATATTCCAGTGAATACTAAATCTATAATTCTAACCCAAATTAGTAAGCAGGAACTCGGTAACACAATCATATCTCATTTGTAATTGTAAAAAACGTGCTCCCCTATATTATCTCCCCGCTGCAGCATATAATAAATAACTCTTTTAACTCCGGAAAATTTCCAATGAAGCTAAGACTGGTTCAAATTACTCCTGTTTACATATCGGGCGATAGAGCAGCTATAGAGAATTACTGACCGATAAATATGTTGACGGTGTTTTCTAAAATTTTTGAAAAACTTATGTGTTCTAGATTACTTTACTCCTGTGAGAAGCAATAAATCATAAGCCATCAATAACATGGCTTCATAAAAGGGAAGAATACAGATACGGCCCGCTATCAATTCATCAACGACATAGGATTCCATGTAGAAGCTCGAAATATTCCATACGGGATGTTAATGGACCTATCGAAAGCATACAACCTAGTGGATCACACCATTCTAGCCGATAAACTATCTAAATATGGTATCAGAGGGATCGCACTGGACTGGATTTCATCATTTTTGAGAAATAGAACACAAATTACCAAACTAAAAACCAGTTGTGGATATGTGTATTCAAATGCAAGAACAATCAATATGGGGATACTACAAGGCAGTACTATAGGACCACTGCTCTTCACATTAGATATTAATGACCTGCCCCGAATTCCCATCATCCCGCAGCATGCAATGGTAAATTATGCCGACGGTACGACTGTGCTATTACTGCTAACAAGTCAGTAGAGGACATTAGTCGGAATGCTGGTCTAGCAATGTCATTGATGACCGCATGGTTCACTAATAATAAATTAGTATTAAACAAGAATAAAACGAAGTCCATCATCTTCCAAACTAATAGAAGCACCACGAGTTACCCTCAAGAAATCCGAATGGGGAATGATATAATAAATGTAGACCAATCAGTAAGACTCCTTGGACTGTATATTGACAATACACTTGAGTGGTCACAGGTCGACCATGTTACTAATAAACTGAACAGGGCAGTTTTTGCATTGCGTCCTACAAGCGATACGTTGATGATCAAGTTCTGAGGCTAGTGTACTTCTCTAACTTCCAATCACATATAAAATTTTGAATCATCTTCTGGGGTAACAGTATTTACTTTAGGAACGTGTTCCGGATACAGAAGCAAGCCCTCCGTATTCTAGAGAACCTAAAATACTGCCAATCATGCAGGGGTATTTTTAAAAGGGCGAATATACTAACTACTACGGGCATCTACATATAAGAAAGTATCCTGTTCATAGTCAAACACAGGCACTTATTTACAAGTTTTTACTAACCGAGTGAACGTCATACAAGGTACAACAAAGAACTATATAACATACCAAAACATACTCTAATGATGACTGAAAGGTGCTCACCATGCAGCAATATTAAACTTTATAACAAATTGCCAGCATATATTAAGCATATAACAAACTTTATAAAGTTTAAAAAGGAACTGTACGGCTTAATTGTTGAGATAGGACCATATAATGTGGGACGAGTATTATTTGAAACTTAACAACCCGATAAATTGACTTCATTTCAATTTCTAAAATTTTTCAGCAGTATTTGTGTTGATATTATTTATTATGTCCTCATATTAATTCTCAGGCTATCACTTTGATTAGGCTTCTAGAATAAGCTGTTGGACATATTTCATTTAGCATATTGTACTTGTAACATATACTTAAATAATGAAATAAAAATATTTGATTAGACTTGAAGTCAATTTCTAAAGTTTTCGGGCTAGGATTTCTTCTAGGGCTACACACGAGACGAGATAGCGAGAGAGTGCGCCTCGCTTTTACGAGACGAGACGAAACGAGACAAGAAAAATATAAGCCCTAATTTCTTCCCGAATTCGATCCTTGAGTTCTTCCAAGGTGTGTGGCTGACGTTTAACCCTTTCGCTGCTATGGACTGCTATAGCTGTTCAGTTGATTTGACACCCAGGTGCTATGGACTGTTATAGTAGTCCAATTGATTTGGCGGACGGATGCTATGGACTGCTATAGCAGTCTACCGACTTCATGAATTCATTGTGGCTTTTTTAAACATAACAAAGAGATTCATAAATATATACACTCTCATTGGAGCGTTGCGTTACCCTGGGTGAAAGATTTGGGACAAACCACTGCACCTAGGGTCTTATCGTTGGAAAGATTTCAAAAAATCCCAAAAAATAATTGTAAACTATGCGGATAGCCATATATTTATTAATTTTTTTTTTATGTCTAGTCTTGTCTAATCTTGTCTAGTCTGGTCTTGTCTTGTCGAGTCTTGTCACCTTCTTGTCTGTTTCTAGTCTTGTCTCTTTCTTGTCTTGTCTATGTAGTCTACTAGATTAAAATGTACTTAATTTAATGAATTATCTACATTGCTAACTGAATAGGACTCGATGGATTAGATTGTATTTTCCATGGTCTACTTAATTTTTATAAGTTAATAGTCAAATTCAAGTTCAATGTGAAGTTGTTGCAACTTGAAGTAGTTGCAATAAGAATCCGCAACATGGGGTTCTCGCAACATGAAGTTGTTTCAACGAAAATTTGAAGATTAAATGAGGATTCGAGGTGAAAAAATCTCTTCTCGTTTGCAAATTTTTGCAACATGAAGTTGTCGCAATACGAAATCGCAACATGAATTTCTCGCAGCATGAAGTTGCCGCAACATAAAGTTGTTTCAACTTGAATTTGTTTCATTGTCAGACAAGACAAGACTAGTTTAGACGGACAAGACTACAACGGACAAGACTAGGACATACAAGACTAGGACAAACAAGATTAGGATATACAAGACTACGATATACAAGACTAGAACAGACAAGACTAGGACATACAGGACTGAGATATACAAGAATAGGGCATACAAGACTAGGACAGACAAGATTAGGACAGACAAAACTAGGATATACAAGAGTAGGACAGACAAGACTAGGACAGACAAGACTGGGACATACAAGACTAGGACAGATAAGACTAGGACATATAAGACTAGGACATATAAGACTAGGACAGATAAGACTAGGACAGATAAGACTAGGAAATAGTGTGTCCACTCAAATCAACAAATAAAACAAAATTTGCTTCGAATAGAAATTTTGCTTATTGAAAATTTGGCAATCTTTGCCAACTATTTTGACGTTTTCGTCCAATTTTGACATAAAAAAAAGGAATTTTGCAAAGTGTGTCCACACAAATCAACAAAAAAACAAAATTTGGTTCAAATAGAGATTATGGTTTTTGAAATTTTTGCAATATTTGCAAATTATTTTCACGTTTTCGTCCAATTTTGACATAAAACAAAAGTATTTCACAAAGTTTGTCCACTCACATCAACAAAAAAACAAAATTTGCTTCGAATAGAGATTGTAGTATTTGAAAATTTCGCAATTTTTGAAAATTATTTTAATGTTTTCGTCCAATTTTGATATAAAACAAAAGTATTTCGCAAGTCGCAAGTTTGTCCACTCAAATCAACAAAATAACAAAATTTGCTTCGAATAGAGATTTTGGTTTTTGAAAATTTTGAAATTTTTGCAAATTAATTTGACGTTTTCGTCCAATTTTGACATAAAACAAAAGTATTTCGCAAAGTTTGTCCACTGAAATCAACAAAAAAAACAAAATTTGCTTCGAATAAAGATTGTAGATTTTTAAAATTTGGCAATTTTTGCAAATTATTTTGACGTTTTCGTCCAATTTTGACATAAAACAAAAGTATTTCGCAAAGTTTGTCCACTCATATCAACAAAATTTTCTTCGAATAGAGATAGTAGATTTTGAAAATTTGGCAATTTTTTTTCAAATTATTTTGACGTTTTGACAATTTTGACAAAAAAACAATTTGCTTCAAATAGAGTTTTTGGTTTTTGAAGATTTGACAATTTTTGCAAATTATTTTGACCTTATCGTCCAATTTTGAGATAAAACAAAAATATTTCGCAAAGCTTGTCCACTCATATCAATAAAATAACAAAATTTGCTTCGAATAGAGATTTTGGTTTTTGAAAATTTTGAAATTTTTGCAAATTATTTTGACGTCTTCGTCCAATTTTGACATAAAACAAAAGTATTTCGCAAAGTTTGTCCACTCATATCAACAAAATTTTCTTCGAATAGAGATAGTAGATTTTGAAAATTTGGCAATTTTTTTTCAAATTATTTTGACGTTTTCGTCCAATTTTGACAAAAAAACAATTTGCTTCAAATAGAGATTTTGGTTTTTGAAGATTTGACCATTTTTGCAAATTATTTTGACCTTATCGTCCAATTTTGAGATAAAACAAAAATATTTCGCAAAGCTTGTCCACTCATATCAATAAAATAACAAAATTTGCTTCGAATAGAGATTTTGGTTTTTGAAAATTTTGAAATTTTTGCAAATTATTTTGACGTTTTCGTCCAATTTTGACATAAAACAAAAGTATTTCGCAAAGTTTGTCCACTCATATCAACAAAATTTTCTTCGAATAGAGATAGTAGATTTTGAAAATTTGGCAATTTTTTTTCAAATTATTTTGACGTTTTCGTCCAATTTTGACAAAAAAACAATTTGCTTCAAATAGAGATTTTGGTTTTTGAAGATTTGACAATTTTTGCAAATTATTTTGACCTTATCGTCCAATTTTGAGATAAAACAAAAATATTTCGCAAAGCTTGTCCACTCATATCAATAAAATAACAAAATTTGCTTCGAATAGAGATTTTGGTTTTTGAAAATTTTGAAATTTTTGCAAATTATTTTGACGTCTTCGTCCAATTTTGACATAAAACAAAAGTATTTCGCAAAGTTTGTCCACTCAAATCAACAAAAAAAAAACAAAATTCGCTTCGAATAGATTTAGATTTTTTTTTAAATTTGACAATTTTCGCTAATTATTTTGGCGTTTTCGTCCAATTTTGACATAAAAAAAAGTATTTCGCAAAGTTTGTCCACTCAAATCAACAAAAAAACAAAATTTGCTTCGAATAGAGATTTTTGCAAATTATTCTGACGTTTCGTTCAATTTTGATATACAACAAAAATATTTCGCAAAGTTTGCTTCGAATGGAGATTTTGGTTTTTGAAAATTTGGCAGTAATTGCAAATTATTGCAAATAATACAATGTTATAAAAGTATTCTGCACGTGCTATAATGTAATGTTCAGAATATTGAGCACATAATCACATCAGCTCTAAAAGTAATTTGCAACGAAAGGGTTAAAAACATTTTCCTTCAGGTAGCCCCACAGGAAGAAGTGCCATTCCACATCACCACTCAGAAAAACATATGTCGCAGTTTCTACATTGAAATTCGAGCAGTATGGGACGTAACACCGTCCTGTTGAAACCAAATTTCTCCCAGATAGGTTTCCTCCACTAGTTCTTCTAGTTAAGGTCCAATTTTGACATAAAACAAAAGTATTTTGCAAAGTTTGTCCACTCAAATCAACAACAAAAAATTGCTTCGAATAGAGATTTTGCTTTTTGAACATTTGACAATTTTTGCAAATTATTTTGACGTTTTCGTACAATTTTGACATAAAACAAAATTGGCTTTGAATAGAGATTTTGGTATTTGAAAATTTGGCAATAATTGCAAACAATACAAAGTTATAAAAATATTCCGCACGGGCTATAATGTAATGTTCAGAATATTGAGCACACAATCACATCAGTTCAAAAAGTAATTCGCAGCGAAAGGGTTAAAAACATTTTCCTTCAGGTAGCCCCACAGGAAGAATTGCCATTCCATACCACCACTCAGAGAAACATATGTCGCAGTTTCTCCATTGAAATTCGAGCAGTATGGGGCGTAAGGCCTAGGCCGCACTACGGCTAAACTGCACGGTTTTTAATCGTGTGATTTTATGAGTCGAGTAAGCTAATACAAGCGGCCTAACTTGCAGTTTTTTCCCGCGATTTTAATAGCGTAGTGTGTGGTTCTCGAGCGATTTCGCGGTTATAGCGGTAACCGCTAGCTGGAAAAAAGCCGTACTGCGTCCTCGGCTTAACACCGTCCTGTTGAAACCAAATTTCTTCCAGATTGGTTTCATCCGCTAATTCTTCTAATTAAGGCCTAAAAAAAATTCCAACATGGAACACTTTTGGGAAATGAAGAGGTTTCTCGTGAGGTTGTCACGGGATATTTTCAGCCCAATACTGAAAATTTTGTTTATTCACCGCTCCACAGAGATGGCCCGTCACTACCGAAAAAAGTTGACTCGCATGGATCCGGTTCAACATTTCTTGGGAGCGACTCATGCGGTTTTCATAGTCAGGAGGTTTCAAATCTGGGGCAAGCATAATCTTCTAGGGGTGGGATGATAAATCATGATGCAAAATCTTCCTTGGTGAGCAAACAGCAATGTCGAATGCAATTGCATGCTTCCGGGCAGAGCGCATAGGATAGTTGTTTTATAGTTTCTCTCACTCTTACCGCATTTTCGGGTGTACATGCCGTTTTTGGGTCTTCCTAAACCCCTAGGTGTTAGTATGGAACCAGTTTCTTCGAATGTGCGCACCCATCTCGCGATTAAATTGCGGTGAGGGACGGTATCACGACGCATAAGATTGAAGTGCAGCCGGAACGCACGCTGGGAGGCGAGGAAAGAACGGCCATTTAAAAAAAAAACGGATCAAACCATGGTAATCTGCATAGTAACGACTGGAAATGGCACGATCCTCCCCATGAGACCACTCCCAGGTTCCTATCCCTACCACCCGGGATGTACCGGCCAGTCAACACTGCACTATTCCTTGTGACGCACCCTATATACAGTATACTCTTGTTAATCCAACACGTTCAGTAATCCGGCGCTATGGCATGAAGCACGTGTCTTTTCTTTACGCTGCCACGCGCCGATATAAACCTTTTAACTCGACATTATCGAGTTATATTAACATTTTGACCAATTCTAACCTAACCTAACTCCACTCTACAATTGTCTTACTATCTGTTTTAAGTTTGTACATATTTATTTGTATGCACAAGTTTACCTAAGATACCTATTTTATTCTTTCTGAAATAGAATAGGGAATATGCATCAATTTGTATTATTTGCTTAATTCACTTTTTACTTCGTTTTAACATAGTAAAAAATATAAATACTGTTGAAAGTGTTTCAATTAATTTTTTAAAAATCATATAAAATACCGATTAAATTTGACCTGTTTGAACGGTCACATTTTTTGCGCGCTTTGGATGACGTCACAGCTCTTCTTGTCATTCAGTGTTGTTTACTATTTGCAATGTTGACAGTTACTTACACTTTTGACAGTTAAGTATTTTCAGTTTGAATCGCTATATCGATAATGGAAAAAGCTAAAAAACCATGTAATAGATTGTTTTGTACCGGAATGCAAAAACACTATTATAAGTACACCAGATAAAGTTTTTTTTTTATTCCAAGAAATGCAAAAATGCGTAAAGAATGGTGTAAAGTTATAAGAAGAGTTGAAATATCTCCAAAATCATGTTTATATTGTTGTGAAGATCACTTTAATGTAAGCATTTTGTATTTCGATAGTTTACATGTTGTGAATTTCTTCCAGGGTTTTACTAAATGTTGAATTTATTTAAGATTGAGGAAGATACAACAAATTATGTTCAATACATCATGAAACAACATGTGCAAAAAGTTATACTACGGTTCAAGGAAAGAGTTGTGCCTCATATATTTCAGTGCCAAAAAGAAAATATGCCACCAACACAAGAGGGAATATGTGCTATTAAAAGACAAGGATTGTCACTAGTAGCTGTTAAAAGTACAAATGCTTTAGAAATTGAAACACCAAAAACAAGTTACTATGAAGCCGGCCAAAGTAGTTCATATTGAAGGAAGTGATGATTATCGAGCAAGCCCCAGTACCTCTGGCATGGATGTCTCTGAAACAGATCAGATTGAAGCCTCTAGTAATACTAATGACAAAGCTCTGCAAGTAAATATTAAGTACAGAGTAAAGGTGTTCAAGCAAATTTAAGAATGGAAAAGAAAAATGTTGCTCTATCTCCTCTTCGTCTTTCATTACAAAATATTGCAACGTCGCCAATAAAATCAGCTAGGAAGTTATTTGCAGATAACCCAGTTGATAGTGGCAAGGCATCTATTTCTACTGATTCTTCAGTGATATCCCCTGATTATGCATCATGTAGCTCATCTGAATTAAGTAGGATGCAAGATGATTTGGAGGATGAAAAATTGGTATAATAATTGCTATAGGAAAAGAGCCTAAAATGTTGATATTATTACCCGATCATATCATTTAATAAAACTTTTAAGTGAAAGCATCCCATTTCCAACTATAGACATACTAATTACATTAAGAAATTAAAATTAAATGAATCATTTAACATATTAGCAATGCAGTTTGGTTATTCTCAGAGCACATCATAAATGCATCTATTTCAGGTAAATTGTCCGATTATGCTAAAAAAAAAACACTTTTCGTCATTGTTCTTTATAATTTATAATGTCACTATAGACCAAAATGACACAAGAAAAACACTACAGTAATACTGCACAGCAAAACAGCACAGTGAATATTGACGTCGATAAATGTCATAACTAATAATAATGTCTGTGTGCGTCACAGTCTCTTGTTTCCGTTCGAAAAATGGTGATGCGTTTGGCAAATTTGAATTTCGCTCGCATATTTTGGACTTTTTGATCTTAATTTTTGGAATTAAATACAAACTAAATAAGAAAATAATGGTATAGGTGTAATTGCAAGATCCTAAAGTATCAGTGGTAAAAAAATCAAGTAAATCTAAGCCTCTTGCATATTCCCTATTTTACATAAAATATATAAAATTGTTATTGTTTTCGTTTAATCGAAAAATCGAAAAATTAATCCGGCGGTTATCTCCCATATGTGTCAGATTATTAGGTCCGGAAAAACTAAGAATATTATTAGAAAATTTATTAAACATGTTAGCAATGCTGTACGAGAAAGAGCGCTAAAATAATTGTGTTTTATGCTGTGGTATTCTAAGCTTACCCTTAAACCTAATATTAATGTTATGCACATCTGTACAAAATCTAATTTTCTTGTAGAGGTATATGGGAAATTTATTGTTTATTATTGAGTGGTAGTGGCAAATCTTGTGCATATAACGTCTCTGGCCCATGCTTAACCAATTGTTATTTTTGATTTTATACGTGATATAATCGTATCTTTGTATGCCAAATATGAAACGGAAGCAAGAATTTTGGACTTTTTGAATACGTTTAGAATCCGCCTCGGTTAAACATGGTCCATAAACGGCATCACAGTAATTAAAGTATGATAGTACAAGTGCATCACATAATTACGATTTAACATTTGTGTCAAGCACATGTCTATTTTGATAAATTAGCTTTAAACTAGAATAAGCTTTTTAAATACATTTGTTAACATGAGTTGAAAACCTTAGATTATTGTCAATGTAAAAACCTACATTTTTCACCACAAAACTAAAATGAATATTGTGGCCTTGAACATTAATTTGATGACTATATTGCTAAATAAATCGTTGTTTTTCCAATTTTCCTCCAAATACCATGGCAACTGTTTTGTTATAATTTAATTTTAAACAATGATCATTACTAAATTCCAAAACATTAATTAAATCAAAGTTTATGGCGGTGACTGCTTGTAAAGATTCGTCTGGATAAAAGGATATACACATTTGAGTATCATCAGCATAGAAATGACTACTACAAGAAAGAAAGGCTAATGGAAAATGCGAGGTATAAAATGTAAATAATCTCGGGCCCAATATTAAGCCCTGTGGGATACCATTAGTAACATTTAAAATAACCAGAGTTTTCTTTATTACAACACACTGATTGCATTTATCTATTTTTTTTAAAGATGGTTTAATAGAAGAATAGAACAATGAAATAAAACGGAAATAAAACTTTAAAACAAACAATAAAAAAGATATGTGAAACAAATACCACAATCTAGGAACATAACCGTTGCCTATCACGGTTTCTCTTATCCACTTTGTTTCGATTTTTTTTATATACATTTATAAATAATTAACGTTTCCTTCGAGGTTTCCTTTATACGGTATCCGTTTCCGATTCGTTTAGACATCGTGTATTCCACGCGGGATATAATCCGGCATATTTTTATCTACTTTCGTTGGTTTGTTATGTTAATGAAGAATGTTTTAACATGTGCCCCGTGCAGAACGGAAGTGCGTCTGCTTATTAAAAAGATATTTTTTTGTTGGGGATTGGCGTCTGTGGCTTACACCATACATGGAAATCATATTCGACACGGTCTTCACTTTGTTTTCGGAGAAATTTTTGTCTGGTCTAGACTACACGAATCATTTCGCATTTAGTTTCGTCTATTTTCCAGATTTAATTGTTTAATTGTGTGTTTGATGTGTTTTGGGAATATGTATACAAATCATAATTCTTTTGATTTATTGTCTTTGCTGTCTATTTGTTTTATTCTTTTTTATTATTATTTGTGTTTCTAATATTATTTAAGTGTAATCTATCTGTTTTCTTTCGTCTAGACCTCTCTACATGATTAAAAAACAGCATGAATAGATAAGATTAGGCAGAACAGAAACAAGGCTAGAAAGCCAAAACAATTAGACAAGACTATACTCGGGCCGGCGAGAGAATGCAGCTATACTGCACCGATGTATGAGGAGCAAGGAACGCGCCGAGGTACGCGCAGCTTAGTTAAGAAATATGCGTCAGTTTTTCAAATATGGACAACTAAACACCGTGCACTCGAAATAAAGTGAGGGTATGCGCAGAACAATGCTAAACTCGTCGAGACGAGATGCATTCTCTCGCCGGCCCGAGTATAGATAGAAAAAGAAACAAGACAAAACTAGACAGACGAGACTAGACAGAAAAGACTAGACAGGGCAGATTAAACACAGGCAAGATTGCACAGGGACAAGACGAGGAGATTAGACACATAGGTCTACATACATACTAGACGGACAAGACCATAGACCCAACACTAGACATACAAGCCAATGGACACAAGACTAGGTTAGTTAGAGATGCGAAAACTAGTCAGACATTATAACACTAGACAGACATTAATAAACTAGACAGACATAATATAGACAGACATGACGAAACTAGACAGACAAGACTATACCAACAAGACAATATTAAAGAGACATGGCTATACAATGTTAGGCTGACAAAGTTAGATAGGCACGGCCAATCAATCCGAAATGAATTCGATTTATTCGGACTATATTTAAATCGAGAGATGATTGATGTGGTATGTGTTTGTGAACATTGGTGCTCTCAACAGGAAATAGAATTGATCCAGATCAATAACTTTCAAATGGTTTCATACTTTTGTAGGAGTAAATCTATTCGTGGTGGTGCAGTAATTTATGTTCGGAATGGTATAACAGAGTCTCAACTAAAATTAAAAGATTACGCGGTCGATAGGCTGTCATTTGTCAAGTATCAACATTATCTGTATACATAGATCTACTTCAGGAAACCTACATTTTTAAATCATCCAATTTAGGACTCATTAACCATGGCCCAACCAGATTTTTTACCAAAAGTTATGATATACTCTGCCTGTGGAGAAAGATGGGTGGATTGAGTAGCCCACCAGCCAAAGCAGCCGGTCCCAAGCACGAATAAAGAGGAGGGTATGACGTAAGGCTAACAACTCTACCTCGGAAAATCGCAATGTTACTAAACCCAAAGAAAAACGTAAACACAAAAGGACAACAATTCAAGTTTATATACATGGAACGTACGCACATACACGTACAACCAGGTAATTTACAATAACTAACAGATGTTTAGCACAATATAAGACACACATCGCAGCAATACAAGAAGTACGATAGACGGGGCAAGGAATCATATAGCAGAAACAATGGACCATCCACTACAGCTGCCACAATACGAAACACTGGTTTGGAACAGCATTTATTGATAATTAAATACTCAGCATTTGGTTATGAACTTTAAACCAATAAGCCCTAAAGTATGATATCTGCGGGTCAGAGAAAAGTGTTTCAACATAAGTCTTATTAACATACATGTACCAACAGAAGACAAAGACATGGAAGACAATGGTCAGTTCTATGAAAAACTAGAAAAGGTACATGATGATTGCCCCAAGAACAACATTAAGATCATAATTGGTGATCTAAATGCAAATATTGGTAAGGAAAAGATATACCAACCATATATTAGTAATGGAATGGATTATATTGGTAATGTGGACCTCGCCAGACAGACTGCCAAAGAATCAAATAGACCACGTGCTAATAAACACACGACATTTTTCAAATATTATGGATGTGCGCACCTATGGAAAAATGATGTTCAAATATAGACTCAGATCATTACATAGTAGGAACCAATCTACGACAAAGAATTTCAAACATCAGGAAAGAAAAAGGTATTAAAATCACTAATATTACCAGAAAGAAAAACGATGCATACAAACTTAGCCAACAAAGATACATACGAGAAAAGCAACAAAACTATAAAGACCTCAGAAAAGAAGAGAAACAATTGCACAGAAGAAAGAAAAGAGCCCCAAAAATCAGGCCCTAGAAGAACTCCAAGCTCTAAAGAACCAGAATGAAACAAGTAAATTCTACAAATCTTTAAATAAAGCACGAAAAGAATATAAACCACGAATGAGCAAGTGTAAGGACAAAAACGGTCATACTCATATAGTGAGTACAAACGAATAAGTCCACCGGAGATGGGTTGAACACTTTCAGGAACTACTGCATGCCGAAGCGGAGCACATCCATCCCGCGCCAACAATGACCCAATAGAAACTCCATGTACTCAGGAAGTAGCGCATGCAATCAAGCGACTTAAAAATAACAAGTCTCCGGGTAAAAACAGTATACCTGCGGAAATCATTAAATTAGGAGGCTACTCGCTAATTAAACAAATACATGAAATAATTACGAAGGTATGGCAAGAAGAGCAAATGCCAAAAGTATGGTGTGTAGGAATCATGGTACCTCTACATAAAAAAGGGGATTGTTGTAAATGACTGAATGTAAAAACTATAGAGGCATATCACTCTGGAATATAATATATAAAAGCTTTTCAAACATCCTGTACATACGCCTAATGGACAAAAACTCAACAACGGACCAAATCTTTGTAGTTCTATGTAAATCTATGAGTTCAACATCGATACATATCATCTATTTGCAGCCTATGACAGCCTCCTAAGGGACAATCTGTACAAAGCAATGTACAGACTCGCCATTCCTGTTAAGATAATAAGGCTTGTAAAAGTCACAATGCATAGCGTTATATGCAAAGAACAAATACAAGGCAAGTTATCAGACCCCTTCAAAACAGAAGTCGGCTTACGGCAAGGAGACGCATTGGCGTGTCTTCTTTTTAAAATTGACTTAGAAACCGCCGTTAGAGAAGCCTAGATAGACAAAAAAGGAGCAATATTTAACAAATCGTCCCAAATATTAGCATATGCCGACGCCATTGACATCGCACGCACAGAGGGAAAATTAAAAGAAATGACCACCGCACTCTCTACGACTGCAAAACGCATGGGCCAGATAAACATAGACAAAACGAAGGCCATAGCATCTGAACCAAACAACAGAGCCAGTAATAACAGACAGCCATTCACCGTAGACGATAACAACTTTGAGTATTTAGTCGAATCTGTCCCTCATCAGCAGGGATAATTATGCGACGGTGGAAGTGAAGAGAAGTAGAAGTGTTACTGCGGTCTGCGTAAGCATCTAAAGAATAGGCTACTAAACCGAAAAAGCAAACTAAACTTACACAGAGCACTTATCCTGCCATTCCTCACATATGGGTAAGAAACATGGGCAATATCAAAAGCCGATGAAAACCTACTATTAACTTTTGAACGATTCTAAGAACGATATTTGGACCCACATGCGAGGACGGATTCTGGCGAAGAAGATACAACCACGAAATCTACCACATGTACCGCGATATAGACAATGGAAGAAACGTGGTACACCGCATAAAAGTGGGAAGATTAAGGTGGACTGGGCATTTAGCAAGAGCGCCGGAAACGTGCCCTCAGGCGCGCATGCTAACGGCCCAACCTAAGAGAAGAAAGCGCAGAGGAAGACACAAACTGCGCTGGCATGACGCCAATAAAATGAGTGCAACAAACTGGCGCAGAGCAGCACAGAATAGGGAAGAATGGCGGACAAGACTAAGGGAGGTCGAGGCTCTCTGAAGGCTGTAGGACGTCAAAATATATAATATATAACGTCACAAACACCTATTGACTATATGGTAACCAATATTGATATGAACGCATACACTTGCAGAATAATTGATTCAGTTATGGCATACCATCTCAGTTTGGTATTGCATCTAAAATCGGATTATCTCTACTTGAGGAATCGTAATGAATTTCAAACGTCGACTGTTATCTAAGCGTTAATACTACATAGATGTATTGTATATAACTTTAAAGTATATAACTCTATTAATTCGTTAAAAGATTTCTTGTAATTTCAAAAACATTGTTATTTTGTCGTGATACTATTTTTAGTGACACTAATTAGTTTCAATAGCTTGCTTGTATCTCAATTAGTTTCAACTCAATTGTAGTGTGTAATATCTCATTTTGTAGATAATTTTATAGATTGCTGTCTTACGAGTTATGAACATTTTTTACGAACAATGTTTTATGATTACGAAAATGATTATGTAAATATGATGATATGTAAACTCGAAGCTTAACTGCTTCATCGAAGGACGACGGGGTGGTGTTTTATGCTTGGAGAGCCGCAAATGTCTATGCAAAGAGCCGCGCTTTGCCAACCACTGTAACTAGTGCTACATACTAATTATTCAGACTAAATCATTTAGTTAGTTTGAAATTAAAATAAATTTGGTAAAAAAAATACTCCAAATATAATTTTATTATTTTTATTTTAAAATAACAGAAACCGTTTTCGACAAATTCCCAGAAATATTTTTATAAATTTTTGTGTAAACATTTATTTAACAAAAAAAATTACATAAACAATTTAAAAGGCAAACATACCCGATATTCTCCTGATATTTAAACAAAAATTTAAATATTTTTTCTAAATAGAAATTTATTTATAATTAAAAATATATGAAATGCCTTTTAATACAAATATATTCATTTCTTAGAGTGTTCACTTATTGTTAGGTATAAATATTCTGTAATATAAGACCTCCTAATAACGAATATTTAAAAAAAATGCGTATTATTTTTCCTCTTACAATAAGTAATAACAAATACACTGCTCACAACAATTAGCCTATTATTTATCACTAATTTGTGCCTCCATAAAATTCAAACGGAAAATTACATGCAAATAAAATTAAGAACATCAGAAAGACGCCATTTTAATTGTTTTAATTGGCATATATGGAAGTGGAATTAAAGCATCACGTACTTTTAAAGTACCTACCCGTAATAATTAACAACAACTACCAAAACCAAAGTGCAGAACGAATTTAAATTAATTGTTAATGTAAACTTTTGTATATAAAGTGTCACTTAAAACGTTAAGCCCCGATGTACAAGAAAATTTTCGAGGCAGGGAGTAAATTTTAAGAGTACATAGACGAAATGTCTTTAAAGAACATTTTCAATTAAAATTTGATTATTAATTTAGATTTATAGAGAAAAAAAATGAGACGCAGCGTCTGTATCACGCGGTCCAATAAACTTTATAGGGGTAAATAGTACAGTTGTTGGTCAGTAGGTAGTGATTGGTCATAATTTGAAAACAATATAACTATAAGACAATCTTTTGGTGACATAATTGTTTATTAACAGAAGAAAATTCTATATTCTTTTCTGTATTGGATACAACCCATAACTTTGTTATAACTTAAAGTTTCATGTGTGTATTTAATTAATAAAATGACCAGTCCGAGATTTACGTCATTTTAGACAGAAATGTACAAAAAGTAACCTTACTATTTCTAGATATTTTCATGATTTAAAAATGATTTTTGTGCTGATATTTGACATTTGTAAATCAATACAGGTTTAAATTATCGAAATAAAAAGTTTTTTGATAAAAATAAAGTACTCCCTGTGAAAAATATGATAAGACAATAAAAATCGCAGGATAAACAGTTTTTATAGTGATAGATCATCCGACCAATTAGTATTTTGACGTTAGAGTAACTATGTGACAGTTATTCCTAGAGTGTTTAACCTACAAATAAGAGGACAAGAAAAATATTCAGTACACAATTTTAAAGCAATTAAAAAGGAAAAATCTATTTTACTTGAATTTATTTATGTATTTGTTATTGTAGTTAGTGAAAATACTAATTTATTTATTTCTAGGTTAAATACGCTAGTCTTAATATACATAAAATGGCAAACATAAGAAAAGGTACAAATCTTAAAACAATCGGAACACAGCCTGAATATATAAATATATTCAACCTTTCCGTAGCTTTATAACAAAAAACCAAAACAAATCTCGTGTGAAATATGCCAGTTATTTACCAGTTTTATAAAAAAATATACGGATAATCAAATTGAAGATGCTATTAATGCAGTTTAAAATGGGATGTCACAATGCACAGCTTTAAAAAAGTATGGTATTCCCAAATCAACAATTCAATTTAGAATTAGTGATGCATTCATCAAATCTACAACAGGTCCGTCTCCTGTATTAGGATGCAATGCAGAAGAGGACATAGTAAGTTGGATAATTGATTGTAAACGAAGAGGATTTCCTAGAAGAAAGATCAAATATACAAGCTATTGTCAAAGAGTTTTTAAAATATTGGTGGCAATTAAATGAATAATCATAACATAAATTTATGTTTAAATTGTTTTTTTTTAACAATAATTAAATATTTTTCTTTTATTAGATCACTGGATTGTTCATCACTGGAGTGATCACTAGTTCATATTAGTTTTTCATATTTTCAAATTACTTTTATTTATTATAAAGCGTTGACTAATTACTGTAAATCCACTAGACAATCACTACATTCTTATGATCTATAACTATGTTTTTTGATGAATCAAATATTTACCTTCTTATTTTCTATGAAATTTTAAATTTTTGATTCGAATTATTCTTTAAATAGAAAAGTGACGTTTTTTACAAATACTAGCATTATAATAATTCGTAAATTCATTTTATACAAGCATGCAATTAATTGTTTTCATTGTTCGATTTCTAAAATGACCGATCACTGTACTGTTTACCCCTATGTATTCATCTTGCCAACTAACTTTTGAAGAGACAAAGACATCTTGTAGGTACAATAAAGTCTAACAGAAAATTGAATTGTACTGAAGTAATAAAGCAAAAATTGAAAAAAAAAATTAAATATTTGCTCGTCAGAATAACGATAGTATAGTAATGATAAACTGGCATGATGATAAGTTCTAATGCCGAAAACCAAACATTCTGATGAAACTACAACAGCTCGACGATGGGGAGGAGAAGTTGAAAAGCCTAAAGCAGTGGTGGATTAAAACGAATGTCTTTCATTTATCTTTCAGATCACATGAAATCATATTCTCATTGTCTACGGAGAGAAACCAAATGGTATAGGAAGTTGGCAATGGAATTTCTCTTATATATTGTACAAAGAAGTAATACAAACAAATCTTTCCAATTAAAAACAAAACTTTAGTAACAAAACTTTACAATTACTGAATCGAAATACGGTAAATATTTTAGCACGTGATAGAGAACCCTCAATTCACAGGCTAGAAGAAAATAAGCGCACAAGATGTGCGGAATCTTATTCTAAAATTAAAGAAGCAGTTGTGTCCAAATCCAAGAAAATGCCCAAAAAGAAAATATGCATGCAAGACTTGTGCGAAACTTGAGTGGAATGTTTCTTCTTAGTTCACCAAGGTTCCAAAATGTAATCTATACAACTCATTTTCGATAGGTTGTCGATACATAGATTATTAATCATCGTACGATCCCCAACCCGCAGGTACAAGTATGTTCCATGGATTGCACTTATTCATTTGCCATATAAATGCAATTATACCGCGTTTCTATACTGCCTCACGGGGTCCGACACAATTTTCGCTCGGTGTGACACAAGGATTGCTCACTAGCAGAGCAAATTATGAGTGATGCTAGCGTGCGTCACCAGGGGTTTTACGTGTTAATAACGAGTATATGCTACCATAGAACGAATAACGGTATTACACCGTCTTGGCATGCTTCGCAAAAGTTTTTGAAGGTCTTCTTTTGGTATAGCGTCCCATACTTCTATAAGAGCGAATAAGGTCTGAGGAGGATGCGGGCAACCACAAACACATCTGTCGAGAATATCGCAAACGTGCTCTATAGGATTTAAAATATGACTTAACGCTGGCCTCAATATTGTTTGAGTTTCCAGTTCTTATAGGAAGTCTAAAGTGATTCGCGCAGTATGTAATCCTGTTACCTGCATTAACAACAAATTTGGACCTATTCCATATGCCACAGGGACATGTTCAGACATGTTCTTCTAACGGAATGTCAACATAGATATTAGCGTTAAGATTTCCTGTAATTACAATAAGGTCGGTTCTAATGTCGATACTAATCCCACCCCAAACCATAACTGAACCGCCAACAAATCTTTCGACTTCCTGGACAGTAGCAGCTGCGTAGCGTTCTCGTGGGCCTGTATAAACACGTACTCGGCCATCGCAACGAGTAATACGTAATCTTAATTCAAATAATCTTAATTGCCACGGGACATGTTCACGAGCAAAATTCATCCTTGCTATTCTGCGGCATCGGGTGAAAGAAGCTTTCCGGACGGGTTGTCTTGCCCTCAAATTTGATTCCCTCAACCTATTCCTAATTATCTGGTCCGATACAGGGACCCCATGCGTCGTCCTGAGGGAAATTAAAAGGTCTTTCGCCGTAGAAACTCTATTTCGAAGACTAGAAAGAAGTAAAAATCGGTATAGGTAGGTTTTGGGTTGATTTTCTTTTACGACCTTGCCCACCGCGCCTAGTATATTGACCTGTTATCCAAGTACCTGTTCCACAATCTCTGAATAATAGACAGGCTTACGTTGGACTTTCAAGAAACTTGTCGAAAGCTTTCGCCATTTTCAATTAATGATATATCACGAACAACTTCCACTTCGTTGAGATGCCTCATTTTCACTTAAGTCACACTGTCGGTTTCAAACATTTTCGTCTGTATATTGATCTGAACAAGGCCTTCCTAGCTCTTTGAATCAAATTTGGGATACATTATTTCACTTTAGTTTTGGTAGTTCTTGTTAATTATTACGGATACTCCGGAAGTATGCGATGCTGATAATTCCCTATGTGTCAATTAAAACAATTAAATAGAGCGTCTCTCAGATGTTCTTAATTTTATTTGCATGTAATTGCAAATAAAATTCCCGTTTGAATTTTATGGAGGCACAAATTAGTGACCCGCTAATTGTTTTGAGCAGTGTACTTCAAATAAATAAATACTCCTATATATTCTGAAAATGTAATGTAATTATTTATTATTAATATAATTTATTTATTCTTTTGATAGATATATCGAATTAGAGAAATATATACTTTACTATTTTTTAAATGCTTCAGATTCAATTGCTTCTAAAACAATAAATTATTTTAATATAAATAATTCCAGTATGAACATATAATTTGACGCAAATATTCGTTCTTATGATAAAAGAGAAGTAGTTGGAAGTAGTTAACAGCGAAATATTTTGCAAATAAACAAGACATGCTACACCATGTTCTAATTTTAAATCGATGGAGTAATAGTTTTTATAGTCGATTTGATGCTTGCCAATTTTAACAAACCAGTTTTTAGGCCATGACTCACGTAAATATATCATTGCTCATTGTATTTACATTCATTTTATACACAAAAAAAAACTAGCTTTAAACACGTTCCACACAGTTTTAACCTACAGAAAAACTATATTTTATGAAATTGTTTTCAATAATGATGTGTAATACGAACGGGTCGAATTTAAAGGATCTTTAAAAAGAAAAGTACGGACTGATCTCGATTTCAATGAATGATTATTTGTAAAGGAACGGGATAAACAGGGCTTTTAATCTTTTTAATCCTGCAAGATTTTTTGTTTTTAAGAACTTTTAACTTTATAAACCATTCTTAAAAGACCCATTTATCTAAAAGACTAGTTGACTAGGTCATAGGCCGTGTTAAATATAACATGAATAATAATCTAACCCTGTTAAGCACAATATGCATAGTAAACCATATAAGGCTGGGTAGGATTACGCAGATTTTTACTGAACTAAATTTAATTCAATATATCTAGCCGTAACTTGAATATTTAGTACCCATAACAAGGAATAGTTTAGGCCAGTGGTCGGCAACCTTTTTCTGACGGCGCGGCGGGCCATTAAAAAAAAACTTATTTTAAGCGGGCCACACAGTCAGATATTTTCGAATGTAATATGTAGCTTAAATAGTTTTTTTTAAATCAAATATAAATATTGTTAGAAATCAACATTAAAAAAAATAGTAACAATTTTATTTACATGTTAACAATATAAATCAATTTGTTTACAATATAATAACATCGGAGAACAAAAATTGAGTGACTTTTTTATAAAAGATAATAAAACTCCAAATATACAAAAAAATAATTTATTTTGTTCAAACAAAAATAAAATTAAAATTTAATGCGATTTTTGTTCTTGAATGTTTTTCGATAATTCATTTATATCAGATTGTGTTTGAGACACTGAGATCCTCAAAAGGTTTTGCAAATTTTCATCGACCAAACTCGTTCTATATTTTGATTTCATTAAATTCATTCTTGAAAACCTTTATTCGCATAAATAGTAAAATAATCATTGATTTCAAAAAAATTATAAACTTAGGAAATTTATTATCTGATAAACCTTAATAAAAAGAAATTAAATTATTTTAATCAAAATTATTTTTAAATACATTGTTTGATTATAAGTCAATTAACTCTACTTGTAAAGTTTCTGGTGCTTTTAAAATATGAATGCTTATAGGATTTTCAAATATTAATATATCAATAAATTTATTGAATCAACATAAATATTATTTCAAGGACACTGTTTATCATTGTTAGTTAAAAACGATTGCAAAGTAGGAAAATGGGAATAATAATTATTTTCAAGCCGAGAAATAATCAATTTTATTTTAAGCTGAAAACTTTTAATTTCCGTAAATAACTCATTGATTAACTTTCCTTTGGCTTGCAGTGTTATATTTAACTTATTGAGTTAAGTTGAAATGTTAACAAGAAAAAACAAGGCTTGCTTATCCATTTAAAATTCGATAACTCTAGTATTTTGTTTCCTTTTTCTGTCAAAAACATTTAAATCTCGTCTTTCAACTCGTAAAATCTTTTCAAAACTCTCCCATGACTAAAACATTACTTCAGAAATGTACTCAACATCTTCATATTCTGCATCTATTTCGTTTAAGAATTTTCGAAAATTTCGATAGTTCATACCGAAAAAAATATGTTGTTTGGTGGGCCGCACAAAAACTCGCAATGGGCCGCATGCGGCCCGCGGGCCGCGCTTTGCCGACCCCTGGTTTAGGCTATAAAGCAATATCATTAGAAAAGACCATTTAGAATAAATCGGATTTATCCTCAGGATTATACTGACTTATATAAAATTATTAAATATGAAATGCAACTTGAATATATAATATTCAATCTGTTCCTAGTTCTATAATATTAAGTCTTATTAAGACTACCAAACAAATCCCATGTTGAAATAACAACTTCCCTGACTAATACCACACAGGACATTGAATTATACATCAGACACGTGCATGTTATTACCAGCCCCAGTACACTTTCGTGTCACTAAACAAGTACTATATAAATAATATTGTTTTTAAGATCTTTTCTTTCAAATATCCAATACGTGCATTGCTTTTTTGAATTATAAATATAATTCAAATATAATTTGTACAACTTGTGCATAATAGCCGAGGCCAATATTAAATTATCATTTAAATCAATAACCGACTAGCTCCTATCTTTATCGACAAATGTCAAATTAAAGCTAACCTAACCTCGGCAGTCATGCACGAGGTGTTCATGTATGTATATTCCAATTAATAATTCAAAAAAGCAAAGCTGCACTGATGAGAGATAAATCTAGGCTATGCACCTAAGCTATATATAAACAAATGATCTTAAAAACAATATTATTTATCTACTAGTTTAGTGACACGAAATGTACCGGGGCTAGTAATAACATGCAAGTTCAATGTCCTGCGTGGTATTAGCCAGGGAAGTAGTTGTTTCAACATGGGATTTGCTTGGTAGTCTTAATAAGACTTAATATTATAGAGCTATGAACAGGTTGGGAATATATTTATATATTCAAGCTGCATTTCATCTTAAATAATTTTATATGATTGTATCAATAATTAGTATGGTTTCATCAATATTAAACTGGCTTATATTAGACTAATCTAATATTGTAGGCTAATCCATCTGCTTTCATTATCGGTTTAATTTCCAATTTATAATTTATTACCCATTTATTGTTCCTTGCTTAATCTAATCGGCTGTCAGTTAGGTTTCAATGATAATAATGATTATCATTTGCCGCCCCTATAGTATTAACGCAGGGGTGATTTTTATCAGTGCGGAACAGTTCATAATCACAGTTCAAATGACCGAGAAACTTGTTGCACTAGTCGTAACGCTTCAGTTTTAAAATCATTTGACACCCGTATAAAGATAAATCTCGTTTTAAAATTTGATGTTTTTAATTTACAGAAACTTTATTGCTTACCACAATAGATATTAGAATAGTCAAAACCGGATCCAGAGGTCAGCAAATATGCGGCTTTTTGAACTATTTATTACAGCTTTTCTCGTTTGTTAATAGTATATTTAGTTTGTTAATAGTATAATTATACTATTTTTTCTTTTTTGCGTCCTTTTATGCCATTTCTAAACAAAAAAATCGCCGATACATATTGAGAAAATTGTATCGCACTCGGCGAGCCATAACCGCAAGCATATGAGTGCTGTTATGAGTCCATTACAGACGCAAAATAGAAAAAAAATATATATTTTTAAATTATCGAGATAATTTAAATATTGAATAGTCTAAACCAGGGATTCTCAATCTTTAAACTATTAATAGTATCTAATAAGAATACCTAAATTTAGCATAAAATAGACAATTTGATATAGATTATTCTGGACTAGACCCAAAAATTGATATTAAAAGCATATTTCACTTCAACTAAAACAATTCTAAATTTATTTGTTTTTCCACTAAATAGATAATTTATGAGAAAAATATATGTCAGCGTTAAAAATAAATCGATCTGTCTCTTATCTTCAATTTGATATATTATATTACAGCGTGCACTCCTATTAAACTCGTCATAAAATTTGATAAGAAATTAATTCTACTGTAAACTTTTTATTTGTTTATTATGATTTATCGGTAAGATTGTTATCTCTAACTGAAACTATTTAGTAATTGACGATATTTCAAAATAGATAATATCGAAATTTAGGAAATATGTTGAAATAATACAGATGAAAGATAATAGTAAGAATGTATTCATGTTATAATAAATAAAACAAGAAGTGAAAGCGGAGCAATTTTGGAATCAAATAGATAATATTTTACAAAGCATTCCACAGCATCATGTTAAAATTCTTATGGGTGTCTTTAATGCACAAATTTGCAAAGAGAGGAAATATCGATATTGGGTTGGGAGATGGTCATAAAAATACTAATAAGAACGGCATGAGACTCATCGACTTATGCAGAAGTCATGATTTATTTTTTAAATCAACCTTCTTCACCCTTCTTTATGATTTTAAGAAACTCCCTTCTAAAACTAGGACTTGGGTCTCACCTAATTCCTTATTGGGTGAGTATCAACTGGATCATGTACTAATTTCCCGTTTGTATACTGCAGAAATCATGAAACTAAAAGTATTGAAAGGCATGGACTTAGATTCTGATAACTATCCAACAAAATTTTCCCTTGATGTGATCCCTAAGAAACGAAACTTTACAAAACGAGTACCTCAACGTAAATATGATATAGCGAATATTGAAAGTAATGGAAACTTCATGAAAGGAACTGAGGAAATACATCCACAAAATTGGCCGCAACTTCAAGCAGGACTCTTACAAACAGCTGTAAATATAACCCCGTTAAGTTCAAGAAAACAACCGTGGTGGACAGATGAATGTGACCAGTTAATACAACATAGGCAGCAAACCTGGCATAATTGGTCGTGCAATAAAACTCCAACCACATATCAAGAACTTAAAAACGTTAGGTTTTGCATAGTAAACTATATTAGGCTAGGTAGGATTACGCAGATTTTTACTGAACTAAATTTAATACAATATATCTCGCCGTAACTTGCATATTTAGTAGCCATAACAGGGAATAGTTTAGGCCAGGGGTCAAAAAACAATTTTAAGCGGGCCACACCTGAAAGGGGAATTCGTAAACAAAGTGAAGATTTTAAATTACAATCAATAGAAGAGGACTTTAAGCAATATAAGTCACCAAACTATTATAGAACATAGAAGCAAAAGTTGACAAAGTATTAAGTAAATAAATTAAGTAGATTTAATGAAAATGGATAATTAGCTTATACTATAGATGCAAACTGTACAATCCTTGCAGTATACTTTTCAAAATTACTTAACAGTGATTTACACCAAGTTCACCAATTCTTATAAAATTGATCAAGATTCAACCCCACCGACTGTACAAGAGATTAAAGAAATTATTCAATCACTAAAAAATAACAAAGCTTCAGGAGAGGATCAAATAACTACAGAATTGTGGAAAAATGCAGGAGAAAATTGTATCACAAAATTACACGAAATTATGTTGGACATTTGGCAAACGGAAAAAATACCCTCGGATTGGCGATAATCCAGCCCATACACAAAAAAGGAAATAAAACTGAACCAAACAATTATCGAGGTATACGTGGTCTGTTAGAAAAGTATCCGACCTAATTTTTTATTTTGAAAACCTAAGGGATTTGAATCAAGCGCGCTTGCATTCGGCCATCAACATGCCGAAATAAACATGTCATTGCCAAAGTGAACGCTGTGGTGATGCGGGACCCTCGTGTAATTATCCGAGAAATTGCGACTGGAGTTGTGGTCATTAGGAAATTGGCGACTCCATCACGACAATGCTCCAGCACATTCTGCGCACTTGGTTCACAATTTTTTAGCGAAAAAACAGACTCCTCTGGTTCGACAGGCTCCTTACTCTCCTGATATGGCCCCCTGCGACTTCTGGCTATTCCCGAAAGTCAAGAAGCCATTGAAAGGAACGCGATTTCAGACAAGATGGGACATTATGGCTGCAACGACAGCCGAGCTAAAGTCGATTCCGAAAGAGGCTTTTTCGGAATGCTTCTAACAATGGCGGCACCTCTGAGAGAAGTGTGTGGAGTCCTGAAGAAACTACTTTGAGGGTGATTAGGTTTCCAACGCTCCAGGTATGCCAGTTTTTTTTTACCGGCCAAAGGTTGGATACTTTTCTAACAGACCACGTATCCCTACTTCAGGTCACATACAAAATTCTTTCAAAAGTTTTACTAAACCGTGCGGAGCTTCAAGTGGATAATCAAATCGGCGAATATCTAGGTGGATTCAGGAAGGGACTGAAAGGGACTGAAAATTATCATACAATATTTTCGCAACACAACTAACAAAAAATATGTCATAACGTTTATGGATTTCCGGAAAGCAAATGACAGTATATATCGCTTATCACTCTTTAATGTTTTAACAGAATTTGGACTTGACCAAAAAACAAGAAATATTATCAAAGACACACTTACGAAGACAAAGGATAAAGTAAAATTTATGGGTGTTTAAGTGAAGATTTTGAAATAAATACAGGCGTCCGACAAGGTGATGGAATTTCCCCATTACTTATATAAAAACAGTGGCACCATCTCACCGACTAGGGCCAAAGATTAAGGGTATTTGAATAGACTGCCTAGCATTTGCTGATGATATGGCACTAATTGCAGAAGACATGCTGAAGAGCATAATTGCTGAAGACTCTGATGCACAGAAGCAAAAGTAGCAAAAATAGGGCTTCACATCTCTTATGAAAAAACTAAATTTATGACTATCATAAAAAATGTGCCACATAAAATTTATATTACCGCTAACAAAATTGCTAGAGCAAAGGAATTTAAATACTTAGGCGAATGGGTTACATATAGAAAATAAATCTGTAACATCAAGAATCCAGAAAATGGATGTTGTTGCTTTTCACTCCACCAAAAATGTTTATAACAAGCAATGCCTTTCATGGAATAGTGAAATTCCCTATTACTTGACAGTGATTAAACCGGAAGCTCTTCAGCTATGCTTGCTGAAGCTATGCTTCAGAAACGCTCAATTTACAAATTAAAACATTAAAGGAACAATTAAAGATTAAGGAAAGGAAAATTATGAGAAAGATCTTAGGGCCCGGAATTAAAAATGGCATACACTATCCCAAACTCAATTCTGAAATATATAGAAAAATTTCTAAACTTACCGATACCATGAGAATGAGACGAATTCAATTGTTGGGTCATTTGGAAAGAATGAATCATACAAGACTTACTTACCGAATCCACAAATTTCTACAGAAGAAACGTACAAGACCAAAGTGGTAAAAACAAGTGGAGAGGGACCTAGTAGAGATGGGATCGCCAGATCTGATGAATAGAAATGTGATCAGACTTGATCAAACAAGGATAAGGATTTGAGGTAGATCAGAAGAAACCAAAAAGACGTGCATGGTCTGAGGAACAGAAACTACCACAATCCATGCATATGAAGAGCTATTGGTGCAAGGAGGAAGGCTCAACATACGTTGATTCCACTTGGTCCTACGTGACCCATCCGCCAGAAGAAGAAGAAAAGAAGCTAAAAAAGTATTCACTTGTCCTTTCTATTTGTCATGTTTTTTCTTTCAGGCCGCTTGGGTCTTATGCAGTCCAAGTTTATCAAGATTAACAATTCTCCCCTACTAAGTGGTAAGTTTGTTTAATTGTATTTGTATTTCATTAGCTGAAGACAGTGTTGGTGAAGAAACACATGTAGTATTCTACAATAAAAACTTTGAAACTAAAAAAATCAAAAAAAATATGATTGAAAATGAAGTAACTCCACAATCAATCAATTATTATGAAGATTAACCCTAAGAAGGCGCATTGGTAAAATCAAATAAGTTCTTGTCATTTTCTTTGAGACACAAATTACATTGTTTTAACATGTAAAGGGTGTCCTTTACATGTTTTACTACAATTATCGACAATAAACAAATAATACGAGACAAAAAAATGTTCGTTATCCGAAGAAAATTCTGAGAACTGTTTGAATGGAAAGATCTGTGTGAGATGTATGCAAGTTTCAAAGTAATATAAACAAGATATATGAACAATATTTGCATATTTGTCGGAACCTACGATTTTTGTGAATTCGACTCGAATTATTTAGTGATATGGTAAATATTGAAATGGATGGGAAACAAAGAAAATCGTATAGGCCTGTAGTGTATAGACGCGTCCATTCAAGTATATTTTTAAAATCTGTTTTCATCTTATGAACTTTCTATCAGTGGATTATTATTAGATTAAGAAAGATAAACAAATATAGATAATATTACAGATAAAAACATACATTGTTTTACAGTTTCAAATTTATTGTATAAATACAACATACGTTTTTCGTCAATTCTGTGGCTTCTTTGGGTAACGACATACAAAATTCACACAAGTCACAGTGATGGCGAAACATAATATGTTGTTAGATTTATACAATAAATTTGAAACTTAAAAACAATTTATTTTTTTCTTATTTTTTATCTTTAATATTGAAAAAGTTTCGACAAGTAACTCCACAATCAATCAATTAATTAAATATCGATAAATATTTTTATTTCTTTTTTTTTTACATAAGGTAAAATTAAAGATAAAAGAATAAAGGGACAGGACAAGAAAGACACAAATATTACCAAGCAAAAATTGCAACAGACCAGACAGACAAGAAGAAATTTAATGTAATTTTGTTCTATATACTTAAATGTTGTGTAATCTAACATTATGTACCCAGTTTAGAGTGTTTAGTTCAATCTGCTTATAGTCCAGTCATTATAGTAAGTTCACCTCGGAATTAGAGATACCCAGCTGTAAGTCTGTAAATACTTGTAAATTGACACCCTAAAAGTTGTCTCAAAACCCTCATATGGTAGGTTATTATCACCATAAAAAGGTTTTGAGACAACTTTTAGGGTGTCAATATACAAGTATTTACAGACTTACAGCTGGGTATCTCGAATTCCTAGATTCTTACCTAATTTAAGCTTAAATGACTGGACTATTAGGAATGATTCATCCAACTAACCAACCCGTCTAGTTTTACCTGTTTAATCGTATTGTCCAGTGTTACCGTCGAGTCTTGTGAACCTTCTCGTCTTTTGCTAGTTTTCTAACCAGTCTAGCCTTATCCGTCTAATCTTAAGTATCTAGTTTTGTCAATCTAAACTTATTTATATATTCTTGTCTGTAAAGTTTCACCGATCCATAGTATGTATTCTGGTATGTATATACTTTTCTGTTTAATTTGGCATGTGAAGTCTGTCTAATTCTCTCTGTTTACTATTGTATATGTACATATGTATGTATAATCTGGTCTCTCTAGCCTTAACTGTCTAGTCTTGCCTCTCTAGTATTTTTCTTACACCTGTTTGTTCAATCCGTCTAGTTTTGCCCTTATAAATTTCTGTCTACTCTTGTCCATCTAGTCATTACTTCCAGTCATGTCTTTCTAATCAAATCAATTCAAATCAAATCAAAACATTTAATTTTATAATTCAAAGTTTATAAACCATGAGTAAGAACAAAAATAATATATAAACCTAACTTATAAATATGAAACTTGTCAAATATTAATATGACATAACTTTACAAAATTAAATTTACAATATTTACGTAATTTTTTGCCTATTTTTCAATAATACGACTTTATTTGCAAAAAAATAGTTGTATGGTTCTATTTCAACAAGCATAGATAGCTCTTATTTTCGTCTGAATGTTTTTTTTATCTATGTTTATTCTGATATTCCTAGGTATTGTGTTGTAGAGTGTAAGGTTTATATATGGTGGTAGCCTTTCTGGCATTATAAACTTAATAAAGTTGAACACAGCCTGAATATATAAATATATTCTACCTTTCCGGAGCTCTATAACATTACTGAGTCTTTTTAGGACTACCAAAGCAAATCTCTTCTGAAATTTGTCAGTTATTTAATAGCTTTCAGTCCACCTTCATGGCACTCAACAAAAACTATAAAAATAACATTGTTCTTTAAGACCATGTCTTTCCGATAACTTAGGTGAGTAGCCATCTGCAGACGCGTTTCGAGATATATCTAGCCTCAGTGCAGCATTGGTTTTGTGTTTAGGTCGGGATTGTGTTTAGGAAAAGTAAATGTAATATTTTTGCCTCTTGTGCCCTTGTCAATGGAGTTCTTGTAACTTTCGAAAAAGGTTTTGTGCTCAATTGTGAAAATTAAGATTTCATAAACATAGATCCCAGTGACAGTTAAAATATTAGATTTTTTGAATATTCCACGGCATGATTGTTTAAAGGTCATATTATTCATTATTCTAGTCATCCTCTTTTGGATTTAAAAAATGTCTTGCATATCTAGCATGCGCAACTATTCAGGATTATGTCAAGTGATAACATGCAAATGTATAATGTATATCCTGTTTATAATAAATAATGTAATTGAAGGATGGCATATATTATGTTTAAAGGATTTTGTTAAAAACGATATACAGAAAATGGATGTTATTATAAAAACCTGATTTGTAAGTGAAAAACATAATATAAATTGTTGCTCGTACAGTGGCTCTATCCTGCCAAAAGACTAAATTAACAGTTGCAGAAGCTAGATTTTGTAAGATTGAATGAAATATTCGTGAGATTGTGGTTCTAAATAACACTCTCTGTGCTCAGTCAAGCCAGTTTTCATTTTCATTAAAAAAGTTAGTCTCAGAGTTAGATCTCAGATCTTCTTCTTTTTTTTGGCACAACATTTAGGGAAGGGCTTTGGCCTAATCTCCCCTGCCTACACACTTGTGTTTCGGTGTGTTGATCTTACACAAGTGTAGGGAGCCATTACAGTTTTTAACGTGGATTTTACTGTGATGACTCTGATTGTGATGACTGACCTCTACAGGAGAACGGTGGCTTATTTTTTGTTTAGGAATCTGACACCTTAACTACTAGGCCACCCCACCGCCTCATCTTGTTAATAAAAACTCAAAATCGCTAAATGACACAACCAGAAAGATACCAACAAATTCTTAACCTTTTATATCGGTAGTTTGACCCACTTGGCTAGATTTCACCATCCCTTTGATCATTGTAAATGAATTTATTACAAGTAAAGGTTGTTTCCCTTCAATTTGATTCAGAAACATCCTTGATCGACCACAAGACGCCGAGTTTGATTTAATTAATTCCCTTCTTCAATTCTTAATTGATTCGATGTGGTATCTGAGACTTTTGTGGTTTTTCGTTTTCTTAGGCGTCTATATCTAGCTAGTACTTGCGAATCACTAACATTTTTCTTTCGATATATTTTACGGAATATTCGGACTTACTTGAGCGTCTCATTTTTTGCCTCTAATGAAATGCTAACTACAAATTGTGCCGTCAAGTTTTAGAGACCACGGCGACCCATCAGCACTCAAATAATAAAGACAATAATTAATATCACATAAAATATAGCGCAAATAAAATTGATTTATAAATATCGTAATTAAAAGTATATATCGCTTATTTTTTTCTTTTTACAGCAAACATCAATTTATTTATTTGATCTAATTTCCAGGCCACTGTAGGAAAAATATAGAATTTACACCGACTATTTATTTAGTTATTTTTACAGTTCAGAACCACCACAATAATGACCAATTTCAAAATATAAACAAATTGACTATCCCGAATCGTTGCGGATTTCTGCCACGTCATGCGCTATGATCGCTCTACTATACCCCCACCATGCACTTCGCACATAGTGAATACCAAATCGAAGATATGAGTGAAAGTTTGCATAATATACACTTCTTAAAACTGCTGAGGTTAAACATCTCTGAAGTATTCTAATAGCGTTTGTTCTATTTAATTTTGCTTCTAAAGATTTTATATGCATCATCCAATTCAGGCAACAATCGATATTTATTCCTAGTAGTCTCACAGAACTGTTTATTTCTAAGTCATCTTCTATCTTTTTTATTTGTTTCGGGTAGTTTATTAAGAGATCTATTGGTTTTGAAAATTATAATATTGGTATTGGCCGAGTTTATTGTCAACTTATTTATTTTGAACCAACTGATTTTTAAAAAAACCGAGTTTGCATTTGTACTTATATTTTCTATGGTTTTGTTTCATAGCAAGATACTTGTGTCATTAGCGAATATTGTAACTTGATGAGGTGAAGATTTGATTGTTGGTAGATCGTTTATATACAATAAAAATAGTAGAGGTCCCGGTATACTTCCGTGGGGTCTCCCTATTTTTATGGTTCTTATTGATAACTTTACATATCCAAACTTTGTAAATACCCCAGTCTGTTGTTTCCAATGGGATAGGTAAGCATGAAAATATATTAGAGCGACACCTCTAATTCCATATTTCTCTAACTTTTCTAACAGAATGTTATGGTCGACTGTATCATAAGCCTTAGTTAGATCGAGTAGAATCCTGCATGGGGTGGTTTTTATTTTTCAAATTGACCGAGAGACATTTTTCAGGAAAGGAGGAAACATGCTGTCTCCATGCCTTTGCCTTTTCTGAAGCTGAATGCTGATCTTTATTTAATAGTTGATACTTTTCTACAAAATTAACAGTTCCTTTTGCAACAGCGTACTTATTTGCCAGTAATTACTAATAATTTTATTGTCTTCCTTTTTGTGCAACGGAGTAATAATTGCTACTAGTAATTTGCTTTAGATTATCCGGGAAAATACCACATTCTATTAAATTATTTATTATATATGCCAGTGGTCCTGCGATCTCCCAAAAAATATATTTTATTACAATTAAAGGAACGGTTACAGTCCTCACCGGCGCTCTTCTTGTATTTTAGGGACATGTTTATATTACGAAGTTCATCGCATGTTACAACTTCAAGAAAGATTGTATTATTACTGCTTTTCCTTATAACATCCTTTATTCGGAATAGCGGGGGTATTATTTCTTAATAGTTGTGGGTGTTCTGTGTAAAAGTTGTAAAAATTGTTTGCTATTATTTGCGGGTCTTCGTCTACAATTTTATAGGTCTTACTACAATTTGTAATACATGCCATATTCCTAACTAAATCCCATTTAGTTTGCAAAGGGTTCTCTGAAATTAATAGATTGTTTCCAAAACTCATTTTTTTTCTGGAGAGAGAGGTGGGAAACGTACTTTCTACGTGCCCTGTTGTAACGCGCCTTTATATTTTAATTAGAAGTTGACAATAGTTAGTCTGTGCAGTCCAGTCTGTCCATTCATGTGTGTCAAATCTTGTCTGTCCAGTCCTGTCTGTCCAGTCTTGTCTGTCTAGCCTTGTCTGTCAAGAATTATATGTCAAGTTTTATCTGTCTAGTCTTGTTTGTCCAGCCTTGTCTAGTCTGTCTAGTCATGTTTGTCTAGTCTGTCTAGTTTTGTCTGTTTAGTCATGTCGGTCCAGACTTGTCTGTCCAGTATTGTCTGTCCAGTCTTGTCTGTCCAGTCGTTTATGTCTAGTCTTGTCTGTCTAGTATTGCTTGTCTGTCTAGTCTTGTCTGTCTGATCACCAGGCCCAGACAACATCCCTCCACAAATCATTAAAATTGTGGCAAGCAGTCAACCAAATTTAACCTTAGTAGTAATGAATACAATAATGTCAAACGGTAGTTTCCCAGAAAATTGGAAAAAAGCAAACCTTGTTCTGCTAAGGAAAAGAGAAAAACCCGTACATGCCAGCCTCCTACCGACTCATATGTCTACTCTATGTTGTAGGAAAGCTACATGGAAAACTACGGAACAGCTATTGCTCGCCAGAATCAAGTCAGAACCTAATAAAGAAAACAAACTTTCAGACAGGCAATATGGGTTTAGGGAAGGAAGGTCGACAGTATATGCTGTGATGAACAAGGATGATTAGTGCGTTGATTACAATGGACGTCCAAAACGCGTTCAATTCGACAGCTTGGAGAAATATCATGGAGAAACTAACTAACAGTAGATTTCCCCCATATATGTTACGTCTACTTCGCAGTTATTTTTCAAATAGAAAAATCAAACGCAAAGCAGGTGGTGAAGTTGCTGATTACGAGTTCTACAGTGGTGTCCCACAAGGGGACTACAGTGGTGTCCCTCAATCTTGGAACATCCTGTATGATGGGGTGTTGAGGCTAAACTTGTCCGAGGGTGTAGAAATCATAGAATTAACCGACGACTTAGCCATTGTCGCAACGGGAAAGACAGAAAACGATATAATGAGATGCGCTATCAAACAATTAAATGAATGGCTGGAGGGGAAAAGTTTGAAACAAGCCCCACAGAAAACAGAAATCGTCCTTCTAACAGGAAAATGAACCGAACGACCTATAAATTTAAAAATGAAGGAGGTGAAAATCACACCCAAAGAATATATTACACATCTGGGAAGCACAATCGACAAAAAGCTTTCCTTCAAGGAACACGTGAAAAAAATACTGCAAAGGACCTGCCAATTACATCCGCTCTGGAAAAGCTAATGCATAACACCTATAGAGCGGTAAAAGTAGTCTACTCTGCTCCGTGGTTTATTTGACCATCCTGTCAGTGTCCCGGCTTGGGCCAGGGCAGTTGCCGCAGCAAATTTGAGAAATATGCTGCCTCCGTATAAAGAAAAATGGCCATTAGAGTGAGCAGTGCATATAGAACGGCCTCTGAACGTTGTGCAAGTCATCGCCGGCGTTGCCCCTGTCAAATGCCTAATACAGGAAAGAGTCGATCTGTACTGCAACAGACAAGAACTTTTTCTAGTATTGATGCTTACATATGATGCGGTCAATATTAAAGTGACCACATATCCCGATTTTGGCGGGAAAGTCCCGATTTTCGCGGGACAGTCCCGATTTTGGCGGGACAGTCCCGACTTTGGCGGGACAGTCCCGATTTTTGGAGGACAGCCCCGCGTTCCACCGATTTTTAAAAATGTTCCGCTTTTTAGAAAATATCTGCATTTCTTATTTTAAATGTACTGAAATATATAATATAAGATATTTCCACATATTCCCATAAAATCTCCTTTTTTAATGTCACCCAATGAAAATTTTTAATATCCTCGAATTGAACTGTCCATTCTTCCAGATATTCCAAGCAGTTATTATAAAAATTTCCGACTTCTTTCAGAAAATCCGATTGTTAATGGCATCTTTTTCTGAAATTTTCATTGGGTGACATTAAAATGGAGATTTTATGGGAATATGTGGAAAAATCTTTTGAATATAGTAACAATTTTCCGAAAAATAATATATGCGAAAATTATCTTTTTGAAGAGGTGTTATTGGCAGAAATATTACGTTAAATGTTGGTTGTCTGCAAATATGGAAACAGAAAAAATGGACGGAGTTATTGCTTCATTTTATACAGAATAATATTCCTTATCAAAATATTTTGAAAATTGTTGAATACGCTCTCTCCCTCCCAGGAACAAAAGCAGGAACAGAAAGTGTTTTTTTTTATTATCAATAAAATATGGGCAACTGAAAAAACGTAGTTGAACATTAAACTTTAAAATCTATATTAAGCGTCAAAAATAATTTGACCAATTTATGTGAAAAATTTCACATTTTAATAAATGATCGAAATCACTTCGAGTATTCGAACAAAAATATGAAGAAAATCATATATATTTTTTTTAATATTTAAATTAATTAAAAACCATAATCAAACCATAATTCAAAACCATTCAAACCATAATTCAAATTAATGTTTTTTACAAATATTTTTATAGTTAAAAATAAAATAATAAATACATTTTTGTATATTTGTAGACAAGTATATGTATATATACAAAAAAAATATTTTTTTGAATATTGGTCTGCTTTCATAACTAAATTCTCATTTCATCTCATTTGTCCCGCTTTGTCTCAATGAAAATGTGGTCACTTTAGTCAATATGCTCTTTTCTTCTCAGAAAAATTGCCAAAGTTTTTCCAACCATTGGAAAAAGCCTTGATATATTAAAAATTACGTCTAATTATTTGCACACTAGGGGAATAGTGAATAGTATTCAATCTTAGTATCATAGTATTAAAAAGGACAAATTATATTTTTTAAATTAAATTTGATTTAACGACATCTTAAGAATGTTGATGTTAATTATTGCGCAATAAATAAACTATTTCTAAAGGTTAGCAAATAATCAACAATCTGATTATTAATCAGATTGCTTATTACTAGTAAAAATAATTCAGGTTTACTAAAATAAGTAGTACGCAAAAACCCATTTAAAAACAAGTCTATATTTAGAATGAAAAGAAAAATACAAACGTAATGAGCACAGCAATATTTATATTTATTTACATTTTATATATAAATGTTACATAATTAACATTTAGAATGTTTTTCTCTGAAATGGCAACGTAAGACCATTGGTAGGTGTCATATTATACGCATAGGCGGAATAAAAAAAAAACATTCTGACGTTATGCGCATGAGGTCACAACCAAAAACGATTTATTTATTTATTTCGTTTAATAAAACACACGGCGCACAACAATATGTTGGCGTAAAACCATATGTTGTTTCCACGTAACTTTCCTAATAAATTTAAATTTAGAAAAAAAAAACCTATTTTCTATTTGAAATAGAATCTCGGTTTATTTTTCTAAAACCTATTTATTATCGTGTGTTTGGTTTTACGGAAAATTATGTCTATTGGCGAGTTGTATGTTTGATTGAAAGTAGGGCACATAAACTATGATAAATTAAGGCGTCGTCGTCTTGGATGCAGATGAAATGGTTTTGACATATTTATGCTAATTTGCAACTTCCTATTCGTTTATTTAATTCGAGTTGAAATGGAGAGGTCGTATTGAAGCATTATTGTTTTTAAGGTCGTTTAAGAGATTGAAATAATGGTTTATTTCGGTCAAGCAGTATTAAAAGATTTAAGAATAATTGTAAAGACTGAATTTATTTTAAGCTTGTCCCATTTTAACAATTTAAAATATATGATGAAATTTTATCCCAAAATTAGATTTTGAATTAAGAGAGCTAACGAAATATATTTTTCATATTTGTAATTAGCAGCAACAATCCAGAAACGTTTTAAAATTTTGCTATACCTTACAAAATAACGATTTTAGCAAAATCGATTTTTCGCATAATTTTGATTAATTTGATTTGACGCCCAGGTGCTATGGACTGTTATAGTAGTCCAATTGATTGGGCGGTCAGATGCTATGGACTGATATAGCAGTCTACAGACTTCATGAATTAATTGTGGCTTTTTTAAACATAACAAAGAGATTAATAAATATATACACTCTCATTGGAGCGTTGCATTGCCCTGGGTGAAAGATTCGGGACTCACCCCTGCACCTAGCGTCTTATCGCTAGAAAGATGAATATTTCACAAAATTCCAAAAAAATGCGGATAGCCCTATATTTATTTTTTTAATTTGTTTATGTCTAGACTTGTCTAATCTTGTCTAGTATTGTCCAGTCCTGTCCAGTCTTGTCCAGTCTTGTCCAGTCTTGTCCAGTCTTGTCTAGTCTTGTCCAGTCTTTTCCAGTCTTGTCTTGTCTTCTCTAGTCTTGTCCAGTCTTGTCTCCTTCATGTCTTTATGTAGTCTTGTTTCATTCTTGTCTTATCTATGTAGTCTACTAGATTACAATGTACTTTATTTAATGAATTCTCTACAATGCTAACTGAATTGGACTAGACGCATTATATTGCGCTTTCCATGGTCCACCTAATTATTATTATATATGTTAGTAGTCTAATTCAAGTTCAAAATGAAATTGTTTTAACTTGAAGTGTCGCAATACAAAACCGCAACATGAAGTGGTTTCAACATGAAGTTGTTTCAACGTGAATTTAAGATGAAATGTGGATTCGAGGTGAAAAAATCTCTTTTTGTAGTTGAAACTATATAGTCTTCGCTTCGAATAGAGATTTTGGTTATTAGTAAATTTGGCAATTTTTGCAAAATATTTTGACGTTCTCGTCCAATTTTGACACAAAACAAAAGAATTTTGCAAAGTTTGTCCACTCAAATCAATAAAAAGACAAAATTTGCTTCGAATAGGGATTTTGGTTTTAGAAAATTTGGCAATTTTTGCAAATTATTTTGACATTTTCGTCCAATTTTGACATAAAACAAATGAATGTTGCAAAGTTTGTCCACACAAATCAACAAAAAGACAAAATTTGCTTCGAATAGGGATTTTGATTTTTGAAAATTTGGCAATTTTTGCAAATTATTATTTGTCGTTTTCGTTCAATTTTGACATAAAACAAAAGAATTTTGCAGTGTGTCAACCAAAATTAACAAAAAAAAAACAGAATTTGGTTCCAAAAGAGATTTTGGTTTTAGAAAATTTGACAATGTTTGGAAATTATTTTGACGTTTTCGTCCAATTTTGACACAAAACAAAAGAATTTTGCAAGGTTTGTGCATTCAAATTAACAAAAATAAAACAAATTTTGTTTCGTATAAAGATTTTTTTTAAAATTTGGCAATATTTGCCAATTATTTTGACACGTATTTAGATATAAAACAAATGAATTTTGCAAAGTTTTTGGTTTTTGAAAATTTGGCAATTTTTGCAAATTATTTTGTTGTTTTCGTTCAATTTTGACATGAAACAAAAGAAGTTTGCAAAGTGTGTCCACTCAATTAACAAAAAAACAGAATTTGTCTTGAATAGAGACTTTGGTTTTAGAAAATTTGGCAATTTTTGCAAATTATTTTGATGTTTTCGTCCAATTTTGACACAAAACCAAAAAAAATCGCTTGGGCAATCGAAATCGCAATCCAAAAAAAAGGTTTGTCCATTCAAATCAATAAAAAAAAAACAAATTTTGCTTCGGATAGAGATTTTGCTTTTTGAAAATTTCGCAATTTTTGCAAATTATTTTGACACTTTCGTCCAATTTTAACATCAAACAAATGAATTTTGCAAAGTTTGTCAACTGAAATCAACAAAAAAAACAAAATTTGCTGCGAATAGATTTTGGTTTTTGAAAATTTGGCAATATTTGCAAATAATACAAAGTTACAAAAGTATTCCGCACGGACTATAATGTAATGTTCAGAATATTGAGCACACAATCACATCAGTTCAAAAAGTAATTCGCAGCGAAAGGGTTAAAAGCCTGACCTCCTACGAATATGATATACGTTTTCCGACTAATTTTAGGACGCTGAATCGATTGGTGAAAACTATAAGTCTCTGCGGTGAGCCGTTCAAAGGTTATGGCAGCGTAAAATCTGCCGGAAATGCGAGATGATGAACAGCGAAAAACTGTTTATCTTGTTTATCTCTAAACTACTTTAAATAAACGATGTCCTTCCTTCCATTTCTAAAGAAAGGTAAACAGTAACAAAATCATTTTCGGCACACAAAAACTACACGACAAGCAGAACAAGCCGATGTGTAAATTGAAAGATTAAATAATTCGTCGATGAAATTTCAAACTGAAATTTTCTCGATGAGAAAATCTCACTCATCTCGAAGTCAATATCTCAGAAAACTAACTAGATTGTCAGGAAAAGATGCAATTGATGAAGCTGATGATGAAGATCTTGCTAGCGTAAGCCTCCAAACGTTGATTTTTTTATGTTTATTAAAATCTAATTAATAGAGTGGATAATTTTCTCAATGCCGGTTTTAATAATTTTATCCATTATGAAGTTAATTTATAATTTATCTCTTATTGCAGAATTTATTTATTACAAAACCTATAATTTCTTTTGCTGTTAAATATTGCATATTTTATAAAATTAATTACTTTTTGTTTTTGCCTGCTGTTTTAATACACTATCATTGGAGGCGAAGTTGTCTTTTTGGCCACGGGTGGCGCTAAGCGCGGTTAAGGCCGGAACGAATAAACTCTTGATATTATTCAAATTATCAAGACATGAATGGGTCATTCCATGTCAAGTGGTCTAGGGCTCCCCGCACAACCATCTCGGATTTGGCTGAAATTTTATGTGGAGGACTCCCTATATCCAAAATGAACTTTGGTAAAATTTTAGGTTCACTGATGGAATATTCATGGGGTTACCGCTCTTTGTTTGACCCCATACTGGAACCCGCGACAGTATGCCAGCGAGATTTCAACAACTTTGAATCCCAATATCTCATTCACAAGTTTTTCAAAATACATGAAATTTTGCCAACATGTACAACTTTATGGGCTTTATTCAATGAAATTAATCAAACTTTTTATACATTGCACCCAAAAAGTGTAAAGTGCTTCAAAGTTGGCCTAAAATTTTACTTTTCAAAAAAAATGTAAAATTTAGGTTTCCACAACTATGGCTGTAGTTAAGCTACAGGCTTGATACTTTGCACATTGTGTCTGTATAACTGTGTTTACGTATGTGAATTTTGAACTTCCAAGTTACTCATGCTAGCTTACAAATTGAGTGTAAAGTTTGTGATTTGTGTAATGCGGCCAATAATAGGGTATTTTAAAACCGATTTTGCAAAAAAGAGTCATGAGTCACTTTTTGAAACCTATTCCATTAGAAAGAGTATGTTTTAAACCCCCTAAAAAAATTGGATAGATGTTTCAACGCGGATATATAAGGCCCTAAAATTAGTTACAACGCAGGGCGTCATTGCCGTGAAGACGCTGTGCGCTACAACATATAATTCAACTTTATCTTTGAAGATTGTCAGTTGTTTTAACAAAGGTACATTAAATAAGTGTATGTCTTGCAATGGTCCATGGTGACTTTGTCACTACCAGTTCAGAAGCTTGAACTGGCAACCCCATCGCAATAGGGGTCACGCCCAGTAGCTGTGCAATACCAGCCACGGATGGGTTTCTTCATCCAGGTTCCCAAGCCTGTAGTTCGGTTTCTTTATTGAGGTTCCAAAGCCTTGTGTGGGTATCTTTCTGGTTCCCAAGCCGATGATTGGGCTGCTTATCCTAGGTTCCCAAGCCGAAGTCTAATTTGATTTTAGCCACCAACAGTTCTTTTACATCTTTTTGTATTTACTAGCCACGTTCTTCAGTTCGGCTTCTGCAAATTGGTATTGTCGACCAGATGATGTAACAGAAGGACAGAATCGCACACCATTTTTTTCCATTAGCGATTTGTAATCATCTTTGATGTTAGCACCTTGACGCATTAGCTTTACATTCTGGTGTACTGTACAAACACACACAGAATGCATGCCTGAAGCACCGACGGTTACGCACCATTTTGGCCGCAGCTCGAAAAATTTTGAGAAACCAAGTTGAGTACCATATTTGTTTCGATAAGCCACATACAGCTCTTTCAACTTACATAATAGCAATCGCTTTTTCTTCTGTACTTTGACACCATTGGTCCGAACTGAAACACAATCTTTTTTGCCTGGACACATTTGGCTGAATTCATCATCTTCATAGCTATCTCGAACTTTATTGGCAACTTCTTCTGGTAATGATTTGCCAACTTTTGCATCAGGCACAGCACATATGCCTTTCTCATTTCTCAGTTTTCGAGCCATTTTTACCATGCGTTCTGAAACGCCAAACTTTTTAGCTGCTTCCTTTATGGACCAACTCGATCTACTGGATATGTCGATCTTCATTTTCATTTCCTCTATCAGATCAACATAATCTTCGCATAACTTGCACTCAGCAGATAGACTGGATTGGCCAATATCTTCAGCTACTACTCCAACAGCAGATGTTATTTTATCCACTAAGACATTCTGAACACGCTCAATTTTTCGTTTCACATATCCAATTTTTTCTCTGTCACTAACCCATCGAATCTTAAACGGAGAGCTGCCCAAAGCAGTCAAACTTTTATTGATAGTGTCTGTTATATCCAAGTTATCAAAATTATCCGAAGAAGAGTCGGCTTTCGTGTTTACCATTGAAAGGTACTGAGCCTTGCACTTCGAACAAATTTTCTGACCTGAAAGCTTTGCAATTAAGCAGATTTTCTCACCTGGCTTTGAACGTATTTTTAAAACTTTGTTTAGATCATCCGACATTGCCAGGTCAACTTTTAGCAATCCGCTTTTAACAATGTGGTTTTCTTTATTGAATGGGTTGCAACACAATTTTTGCGTTGTTTCGTTCTTTTCAAGATACATGGCTTTATGGTCCAAACAGATTTGATGATGCTCTTGAAGATCGATTTCTAATCTGCGACTGAGGAGTAATTTTTCAGAAACACATAAGCTGCCAATGAGGATGAATCCAATTATTAAATTTTTGATGTGAGGGTCTTTCATAGTGGGAAATTGATAATACCGTCCTGTCAGTCTCGCCAGTATAGCAATTTTAAATGCACACAAAAAGCTTTCTCGAGCTGGCTCGAAGCTGGTTCCTTGCGTGTTGTAATTTGCAATGTTCACCAGTCCGCCATCAGCTCGGATAGTTGTGCGCGTCAATACTACTATTCGTGCGGTTTGTTTGTCAAGTTTCAATGTGGCTACAATTGCCATAGAAATGTGTTTTGGGTACAGGAGGTTACCAATGCAATGAGGTCAGTAGGAGAATAATATATGGGTACTTATACAGTACCTGTACATAGTACAAAATGTGGCATCGTCGTGGCATTGACGCTCTGCTTTGCACCTGATTTTAGGGCCTTATATATCCGCGTTGAAACATATATCCAACTTTTTTAGGAAGTTTAAAACATGCTCTTTCTAATGGAATAGGTTTCAAAAAGTTTCTGGATGACTCTTTCTTGCAAAATCGGTTTGAAAATACCCTATTATTGGCCGCATTACACAAATCACAAACTTTACACTCAATTTATATGCTAACATGAGTAAACTAGGAAGTTGAAACTGCACATTCGAAAACACCGTTATACAGAGACACTATGTGCAAAGTATCAAGCCTGTAGCTTAACTACAGCCATAGTTGTGGAAACCTAAACTTGACATTTTTTTTGAAAAGTAATATTTTAGGCCAACTTTGAAGCACTTTACACTTTTTGGGTGCAATGCATAAAAAGTTTGATTAATTGCATTGAATAAAGCCCATAAAGTTGTACAAGTTGGCAAAATTTCAGGCATTATGAAAAACTTGTGAATGAGATATTGGGATTCAAAGTTGTTGAAATATCGCTGGAATACTGTCGCGGATTCCAGTATGGGGTCAAACAAAGGACTGAAGCTCCATGAATATTCCACCAGTGAACCTAAACTTTTACCAAAGTTCATTTGGGACATAGCGAGTCCTTCACAAAAAATTTCAGCCAAATCGGTGCTGGTCGCGCGGGGCACTTTTTTAAAATTAGACCACTTGACATGGAATGAGCCGAATGAAAATAAAGCAAAATATAATGAAAAATGTAGTACTACATGATTCAGTTTAAACTAATTTTGGGTATTATATCTCTATTAAATTTTTATTCAAAATAGTTCAGGACGGTTACAATCTTGGATTGAGAAGATGTGATCTTGGATTGAAACTAAATCTCGAAAAACAATTTAAAAAATAATGTTTTTTTTCTATTCTCTTCAAATTTTGTCTAGTATTTGCCTCCAACTTAATACCATATAGTTATAACAGTTTCTTAGTCTAACACTGTGATAATATGTTAATATTACCTTGATAAAATTAATAAAATACTTTGTCTGTCAAAAGTACAATTTTTCAATATTATCAGGTAAGAAACAATTATTTTTTGTAAATTCAAAAGTATATTAACATGCTTTGTAGATAAAATGATATATGATACACGTGTGTGAAACGGTTGTATGCACTCATTGCGATCATGAGTTGCCAAACTTCGCAACTCATGCACAAAATGCCTTCTTCACACACATGTATCATAAACTACTATTATTATCAAAAATAATTTAAATTGTCAAGTGTATTCTGCAGTACTCGGTCTCTAGTTTAAATTTTATTTAGTTTAACACTAATTTACCTTACTGCACTCATATTTACATAACTTGAAAAAAGTATAAAATTGGGATAAATTCACATAGTAATTTCTCACAATTTTATAATTTTCAATTTTCATATGTGGTCTAAAAGATGTCTGAACTTGGCTCTACATAAATATGATAATGTTAAGTGTCGAATCATTTCCCTTCGAACACTCACTGAGTAGGTTGAAGTTTATATTTAATTTTAATTCAATTTGAGATTAAATGATAAATCCATACTGATGAAGCCAAAAGACAGAAACTATATTCATTATTATTGATATTTATCAGGTTAAGTCATTTTTTAGCATCCCAAATGGTCTCTCATGAGACGAAAGTGCAGGAAACCAAATCGTACTTGTATTATATTTATTTAGTCAATTCTTTTTGAAAAAAAGAAATTATTGTGACATTATCATCTTATCTATTCAATCTTTGTACAAACAAAACATTTCTTATTGACTTGTTCAATATTTTATCGAATGAATAACCAATGAATGTCTACGGAAAATAAATGTTGTATAACAACGTGACAGCACAATAGACACATGATATTACATAGTTTTACAACTACATATAAACTTGTAAAATGACACCATAGAACACAACTATAAAGTATCTAGATAAATTTATCATGTAAAGAAATCAAAATCCTTTCTTTACAGTTTTATTGCTTTAAATGAAAAATAAAAACGTTCTTTACGAGATTTTGTATTATTTATCAGGTATAATACGAACAAATTAGGATTTCTCTTATTTAACTAAATAATATCTATTTCAATGTATCGAATCTAGCTCAAATTAATTTAATCAAATACAGGTTTATTAAAATTTGATGCTCAGATTTGATTGTGTGGTCTACAGTCAAATTTTAATTTAGACAGAAAATCAAAATAAATTTCATTATTATAAAAATATTGCGCATTTTAATTTGTTAACAATAATAACACATACATGGGCAATTCCCTAGCTTTGGTGTAGCCTAATCACAATTACGTTAGTTTTACATTTTCTAGTGCATAGTAATTTAACCTCATTTTATATAGCAGTCCCATTTTATAGAATTTGTTCATTATTTGTCTATTTTGCAAGTTTATTCGAGATTTAAGAAGTCAGGCAAGCATATAAAGCTAGACAATAATAAACAAAACTAACTAATAATGTACTAATACGTAATAAAGAATGTAAGAGAAAATTTAATTTTGTTAAGCAGATCAGACAATATTAGACTTGAAAATACTAGACCAGACAAAACAAACTAGAAAATACTAGAATAAGCAAAACATCTTCCAAAGAACTAGACTAAGCAAAACGAATATAACTAGATAAGACTAGATGAACAGACTAGACTAGTCAATATCTCAATGTCAAATAAGATGTTCCATAAAACTAGATAATATTAAATTGACCATACCAGCTAGACAAGACTAGAATTAGAATTGGCTTATGTAACCTGGTTTAACGCAGAATCATATCTAATCCTTTCTTTATTTCAGCTCATCTATAATTCCGATATTAATAATCTTATCTGATATTAAGAAGATTCTTCTATTATGATTTCTTCTTTTTTTTTCTCATCCCGATGTGGTTCAGGGACCTACATCCCTTGAAAACACTGTGGCCTTATAAGCCTATTGTATTCCCCCACATTGTTCCATTCAAGCAACTGATTCCAAAAACATGTATTAGGTCCAGAAGTCTATATGTTTGGTGGTTCGGCGGGAGTTTATCGGTTGTAATGACAAGTTTCATTATCCTGCGCGCGATTGGTTCGCAATGAGAGGCAGTTTTGTCCTCTTCGTGTAGCATAGTGGTTCATCTGTCCAGATGCCCATCTTCAGCAAGTGTCTTCTTAGTGCGCAGTTACAATCTGATTCCTGGACAGTTGCAGAAGACAGAAGATTTCAGCTGTTAGGGTGTATCACCCATTTGCTATGTTGCTGGCCACTTGTGCGGACCCATTATTTATATATTATTTATTTTAGGGGCCATGGTTTTGGTGAGGTAGGACCTCTCATCTTATGATATCGTTTAACTTACGATTAGACGGTCTTTTATAATCTAATCGTCTTGCCTAACATCATGAAACCTTATTTGACTTCATCTAATATAGGTTTTCTAGTTTTCTAGAAAAAGACTATAAAACTTTTGATGAGATGGTTGATCGCCAAAATTCAGACAATATTGGAAATTATATTGCAATTAAAAACTAATTGCCATTGAATAAGAAGAGGTTAAAGTTTAGACAAGACTAAGTTGCTATATACAGTGTGTTTACGGTCCTGTAATGTTGTCATTAAGGGGTGATTAGATATCTTAAAAGAAGTTCATTAATCTAAAAATGTCTTAACAAAAGTTGCATACTTATTATGCAACTTTTGTTAAGACATTTTAGATTTTAAGAAATATTATTGTTTTAAAGTTGTTGTTGTTTTTTTAAGTGGCGATTAAGCGTATTAAATAAAATATTATTTAATTTTTGTTATGGAATACACTTCACACTAGTTGTTCAAAGATGTGTTGAACGCAAAGATGTCTCGAATTGGCATAATTTACTAGACCTTGGTCTTTCCGTCGATTGGTCGCTGCAGGTGCCTCAACTCGTCTTCAAAGATCATCTAAATCAATTATTTCGTTGGTATATACCATGGTCTACATAACGTCCTATAAATAGTAATCAAGGGGTTAAGGTCGTATGACCGCGGAGGAGGCCATGGAACAACCTCGACCATCGACACCCTAATCCATTTATTTTCAAACACATTATCTAAATATTGGTGAACTAAGCGATTAAAATGCAGCGGTGCGCCATCTTGGAGAAGCCATTTTTGTCGACGTACATACAAAGGAACTACATCCAATAGTACTATCAATTGATAATGCAAGAAGAGGAGATCACCAGTCAATCGATTTGGCAACACACGGGGACCAATAGGTTGTCCGTTGGCCAACTTTTATCGAAAATCTGTGCTGGAACAGCGAAGACGAACAGCATGTGGTCTTTCGACAGCCCAAAAATGACTGTTATGCCGCTATGTGTAAACATTGTTTCATCAATCGCCAATACAAGTGAATTTCAGCATGTTTTTCTAAAAACAATCGGCAAAATTGTAAAAGTAAAGCATGATCTTCAAGCTGTAAAGCCTGTACTTTTTGTACATGGAAAGGATACAATTGTCTCCCGCACACTGTTCGCCAGACAATTGGATTTGAGAGATCACTTAGCGAGATATTTGCCGAGTACTACTAGAAGGATCTACTTCGACAAGATTTAAGACTTCCTCTTCGGCAAAATTCGTTGGTGCCGGCCATGTCCAAAATCTCGACCTTAACACGTTTGCAGTACACCAGTTCGCCGTGCGCGGATTACTAGAGCGGCGAATTTTTGTGTAATAGGTGTCGGCCTGTTAGGAAACCGCTCGGCGTACAATCTCGACTTGCAGCATCAGAATTCTGGAGTAATTCCCCATAAAATAACAACATTTCGTATTCACTGTTGTACGTATTCACTTTTGATGCGATGGACAGTCTTACTTCCCTAATTAGGGTTTATTGGGAAAATTTTATTTCAAATCACAGTGCAGCAACAACTGATGAAACAGCTTGACAGATGGGAAAAGTTACCATTATCAGCCTGCTCATATAAAAAAAGTCACTGAAATTTTATCGTTTGAATTTAAAACTGTTAACAGAAATATTTTATTATACTTTTTTATTAAACTTTTCTTAAGACATTTTCAGGTTAATGACTTTCCTTAAATGTATAATCACCCCTTGAAAATAAAATCAATAAGACTGTAAAGACCATGTACATATATAAAACATGTATTTATTTTATCTACTCGTACATCAAAATGAATACATTAATAAGTAAATTATTGTATGTGAACGATGCCATTATTATAATCGTGTGTAAAAATATCCGAATCGTGCGTAAAAGTCCAATGTAAATTAAATAAAATTTCATTATTAAACGATTCTGTTTGTTGTTAGTATGACAACTCGCGTCACTAAACAAAAAACATAGACGCAGTGGAAACAAATTTTCTGGCGTATATTAAAATTGAATTATTTTTTCTTATTTTCTTCTTATTTTGAAAAAAGAAGTTTGAATCTCGGTATAACTTATCCTAACTATAACCTAATATAGATTAAATCTAGGTTAACCTAGGTTACATCGACAACAACCAAATAGTGTTCCCGTCACTGTGCGCTTTTACTAATTATCAAATTTTGCCACGGAGGCGCTGAACATTCTAACCTTATTGTGTCAGTTATTTGAAGAATTTGTCAGAATTAAATTTTTTTATCGGTATTATCGGTAAGAAACTTTTTTTTGTAGATTCAACAGTATTTTGTTAACGTGCTTCGCAGATAAAATATTGTATAACACACGTATGTGAAAGACTATTGCCTCGCCTTCGTCTCGTGCTTTAAACTTCGCAACTCATGCAGAAACTCCTTCACACACTTGTACCATAAACTACTATTATCAAATATATTTCTTCGATCTAATGTTCTTAGTTAAATTTTCTCTAACCCGTTCTAGTTGTTTGACTTTCAAGTTTTGTCTAACATTGTGAAATCCTATCTTGCATTGTCTAATGTCGGCTTTTCAAGTTTTTTTAAACAAGAATAAAATTTTTTTGGCACAGTTGATCGTCAAAAGTCAGATTGCAAAGCATATTAGGTTGCTCAAAATTAGTTGAGACCAAAAATGTTAGACTACACTAAATACAAACATTTGTCTAATTTATCAAATGTTTCATTTATGTCTTGTATCGCCAAAGTTAGATCTTTAGAATCTTTACAACTCAAAGTTTGATTCAGAATTCAGTCTTATCTAAGTAATTAAATCAAACCTTCAATCAATTTTACCCATTTGTTCACATGAGTGAAACTGCAAGAACAGCAAAATGAAATTACGATTGTTTGAAACACGAAAGAGTTTATTCTTTGCAATTTCTAATATAATTTGATAGATAGACAAATTTAAGCTCCTAAAACGGCAAAAAAATGATTTAGACTAATCTACTAAAAGTCTACTAAAAAAACAATCTCACGTAGAAATCCAATTTAGTTTATTCAACTGCGTTCATAGAAAAATATACACTAATGCTATAGAGAAAAATATAAGGCAATTATTCAAACATTCACCTCTCACAAAAGTACTTGATCTAAATACTTCCTAGTATTTGAGCAAAAGCTTGATAAGCAATGAGAAGTTTTAAAGTGAAAATATTTAGTTCTATATAGATACAGATAAGGAATTGTTCATTCAGTTTTATGGTACATTTTTCGAATTATTTGTTACAACATTGTTTGTTTAACCTACGTTAATCAGCAACGTAATAAAACACGATAAAAATATTCATATTAATTTTACATAATTAATTCAATTCATATTAAATTTGTATAGAAAACTAGTTATTTTTATATACTGCTGGAAAGAATGGAAAGCTAATTTGAAATTTATAGTTGAGTTGATTCAGTGAAATTATAGGGACAATTTTCTGTTTGATCTTCTCTTGGTTTTTCAATTTCACTTTGATGTTTATTATCGACGTAGGAAATTTTATGATTCACAAGATCAAACTGGGAAAGAAACACAAACATAGTAGCTTCATAATTTATCGCCACAAATGTGTTAATATTTTTAATAAGCTGACTATTTTATTAATTATAAAAATAGATATTCAACAAACTGTTTCTTAAAATTAATATTGTTAATTAATTATTAAAAAACGAATTGATCATTTTATATGTTTATAAACAGCTGCAACAAAGAGATACAAAAAAGATTATACCTTGCAAATAGAGCATATTATAGACTAATGCGACACCTAAAATCCGAGACTATATCCAGAAGAACCAAATGTCAAATCTATAGGAGCCTAATAAGACCTGTACTGATATACGCAGCCGAAACCTGGATCCTAACCAAGGAGGAAGAAATAATCTTTGGATGTTTCGAAAGAACGATTCTAAGACACATATATATAGGCGTACAGGAAAACGGAGAATGGAGACGGCGATACAACCATGAACTGTACCACCTTTACGAACACACGGATGTAGTTCGTACTATAAAAATTGCTAGATTAAGATGGATAGGACATATCGAGCGAATGAAGCATTCAGAGCCAGCAAAACTTATTACACGACAAAGACTAGTAGGGGAAAGGACACGGGGCAGGCCAAAAACAAGATATCTGGACCAAGTGAAGGAGAATCTATTAGCAATCAAGGTGACCGGATGGAAAGCTAGAAACCACCATATCTAGCCATACCATGGAAAGCTAAGGCCCGGAATAGATTGGAATTTTAAAAAAATCTAAAGGAGGCCAAGACTCATAATGGGTTGTGGAGCCAAAGCTGATGATGATGTTTATAAAGGGTCTTCCAATAGGGACTTCCGATATTTGACAGTTGCTAGCGGCCATAATGTTGAAGCTACACCTGTCGAATTGGCTGCCATTTATTCAGTCTATGTTGGCAAATCACCATGGACAGATACAGCGTTCAAAAACACGTACAAATGATTGTTTTATCAAAATGGGTGTTCTGTTCGGACAACGTTCCGTTTTAAGCTCGCTACACACGTACCGTGTGGATGTGTCCGGCGCAGGCCCGGCACCGGGTGGAGGGGGTGCTGTCGCATAGCCTAGCATGGAGGAGTTCAGATGTGCCGCGTGAGTCCATCCGGCGCCTGGCCGACTCATTTTGTCGGGTTGTCACCGGCCGGCCCCCACTGGCCGTCCGACTGCCGGGTACCGGCTCGGCTATGGTGGGCTATGGAACTGTATTGAAGCTTGCACACATGCCGATCCGGCAGTCTACCGTCTTCACTTGTCGAGTGGATGCACCCAATGCACCCAAGCGAAGTAACCGCCGATAAAGTAAGCACATACAAATAACTCTTTCGCGATTCATTTTGTACTGAAGTCAATTAAATACACTGCTCGTAGCTCGACCTCGTGGGCCAGCGGTCCGGTTCCGGACAAATCCATCCGGCATGTGTGTAAGATGTCCAAACCGGTGCCGCGCCGGCGCCGGACTCATCCACACGGTACGTGTGTAGCCAGCCTTACGGTCGTCATAATCGTTCTACTGGGAGAACTATTCGCAGTGTGGTGGATAAATTTGAGTCAATTGGTTCAGTTAACAACAAACCAACAACAGTATGACGACGAAACGCAAGATCTGCCGAAAACATTGCCGCTGTCCGTGAGAGTGTGCAGGAGAATCCGAAGATTTGGCGTCGCCAGACTTGGGCCTGCACCCTTACAAAATTCAACTGACCCAGGAGATAAAGGTAAACGACCATAGACAACGACGTTTGTTCGCTGAATGGGCCCTGGAGCAGTTATTGAAAACTAGTTTTTGTTGAAACTTATTTTCATAAAAAAATCATCTCCAGCGATAAGGGCCATTTCTGGATGAATGGGTATGTTAATAAACAAAATAGTCGACTTTGAGACGAAACCACATGAGATCCAAGAGCGTCCAATGCATCCCGAAAAAGTCACTGTTTGGTGAGTATTTTGGGCTGGCGGCGTTATCGGTCCATATTTATTTGAGAACGACGTTGGCCTGGCCATCACCGTTAGCGAGAGCTATAGGTCGATGATTACCAACTTATTTTGGCCCGAATTGGACAATATGGACACCAACGATATGTGGTTTCAAAAGGACGGCGCTACGTACCACACAGCTCTTACCACATTGGACATTCTGCACGAGCGATTTGAAGGTCTACTCACGTAGAGGTGATGTGGATTGGCCACCAAGATTGTGAGATGTAACCCCGTTAGATTTTTTCTTGTGGGGTTTTCTTAAGTCACATGTCTATGCGAATAAGCCACAAACCACAGCGGTCCTCAAAGTCAACATTAAACATGCCATCAAATTCAGCCGGATTTATACGCCAGAGTCATGGAAAATTGGACATTTCGGATGCCCACCACCCCGCGGTGGACATTTGCAGGATGTTATATTACATAAATAATGGCATCGATAGGCCTTTCAAACAAATAAAAAATGTCGATGATATCTCACACACACTTTGTTTTATTAATATTTAAAGATAGGAAGCGCTTAATGAAAGAGTATATAATATATCAACGCAAATAAATGTTTTTAATTTTAAGATTAAACTTATAGATTAAACTATTATACTTAAGATTAGATTAGATACGATAAAATTTATTTATTTTCATTTCTTTGTATTTACAAATGGTATATCTTAATTCTATCAATATCATTTAATCAATGCAATTTTAATCGATAATAAATTAATTATCAATTAAAAAATTAATATTTTTTATTCATTGTTAGTTTTTAACTTGAGATTAGACTACGTCTAATACATTATTCAAATTCAGAATTTAATATTCTTGACGAGCTTGGCAAGTAATTTTATATTCTTTTCTAAATAATTTATATTTATTCTATGTTTGATAAGTAAACGTACACTTTGTTAAAATTCTTGATATCAATTTAATTTAATACTTAGAGAAAATTTCAGCAAAAAAGAAAGTGAAAATTATAATAATTTTCATTGTAATTTAATTATTTTGTAGAACAATGCAACGTAAAAATATTTAATTTATAATGCCCACAACTAGTATATTATAATAAGGTATTCTTCCTCACTTAAGGTATTCTGAATTAACGTTACATTGATCTACTCGCTCACCAAAATGAACACATTAATAAGTTATATTATAATTATTGTGTAATGTATTATTCAGTATTGTATAGTGCAGTGGTTCCCAAACCACTTTTGAAAAATTGTACCCATAAAATATACTGCTAAAAATTCTGTACCCTCCCCTTTTTTTAGAGGTAAGGGACAAAAAGTTTTAGTATGTTTTGACAAAAAAAAAACAAGATAAAATAATCTGATGATAAAACATAGTTTTATTGTAATTATAATTTATAATACATATAAATTGAAGTGAAGGATTTCTATAGAACAATCAGAAATGAAGCGAAAAATCCTAACGGAAGAGAAAGATGTCATGGATAGATGGCGCCAGTACTTCGCCGAGATACTAATGTTGATCATATGGAAGACCTAGAAGAGCCAGAAACAGTAATATACACAGCTCAAGAAAATACCGAACCACCTACATTGGATGAAGTCAAAACAGCCATGGAAAAGCTTAAAAATGGTAAGGCACCCGGCGAGGACGGCATCACTGCCGACATTTTAAAACTGGCCGGAATAGATGCACATAAAAGACTGCACCAACTAATATGCAAAATATGGAAAGAAGAACAGATGCCTGAAAGGTGAAAACTGGGTTAATCTGCCCTATCCACAAAAAAGGCGACAAAACAAACTGCGACAATTACAGGGGAATAACACTACTCAACACTGCATATAAGGTACTCTCCAATGTGATATTCGACAGGATAAGACCGTATGCAGAAGAAATATTAGGAGAATATCAATGTGGCTTCCGAGAAAGTAGATCAACTCTGGATCAGGTATTTGTGCTAAGTCAAGCAATGGAAAAATGTTATGAATACAACATCGACCTGCACTGTCTGTTAATCGATTTTAAAAAAGCATTCGACAGTATTAAAAGAGCAAAACTAGGAAGTGCACTTGCTCTAATGGGTATCCCACATAAACTTGCCAAACTAGCCATGATGACAATGGATGGATCCAAGGCCAGAGTAACAGTCCAAAACAAAACATCAAAGGAATTTGAAATAAGAACCGGTGTTAGGCAGGGAGATGCCTTGTCAGCTGTTCTTTTTAACCTTGCGCTACAAAATGCAATTGGAAACCTCGAAAATAAGGGAAATATCATAACAAAATCATACCAAATATGTGCGAACGCAGACGACATACTGATCATGGCTAGGGACAACAGAACTCTAGAAGAATTGTTTTTAAAAATAGAAGAGGAAGCGAGCAAAGTCGGTCTGAAAATACATGCAGATAAAACAAAATACCTAAAACTGTCACGTGATAACCCAAGAAGGGCCCCTCAGAACTTCATTATAAATGATCATCGGTTTGAAGAAGTTCAAAATGTCAAATATCTTGGAGTAACTTTCAATAACACAAATAATCTATCACTGAGGGTACAAGACAGAATCCAAGCTGCGAATCGATGCTATTATTCACATCTGAAGCTCTTTAAATCAAAAATCATCTCACGTAAAGCAAAACTGCGAATATATAAAACCCTGATCAGACCCGTGCTAACTTATAGAGCTGAATCCTGGAGTATGTCGGAAGCAGACAAAAACTCTCTTCGTATTTTTGAAAGACCGATTTTACGGAAGATCTTTGGACCAGTGAGAGTAGAAGAAGGATACAGAATTCGCACGAACTACGAACTTCAAGAACTAATAGAAGGTGAAGACATAGTAAGATTCATTAAGGCACAGAGACTTCGATGGGCGGGCCACATGATTAGAATGCCGAGTGCGAGAGCACCCAGATCCATCCATAAAGCGCAACCTAACACCTCAAGAAGCAGAGGTAGAGCCAGAACCAGGTGGAAAGATAAGGTAGAGGAAGATGGAGAAACTCTACAAGTAGGAAACTGGACACGTGTCGCTGAAGACCGTCAAAGGTGGAAGGGGATTGTTAAGGAGGCCAAAGCTCACCCTGGGCTGTAGAGTCAGAAGAAGAAGAAGAAGAAGAATACATATAAATTATAATTATAATAAAACTATAAATCCCTCAGAAGGCAACGGGAAACCACTGCAGCAATATCCCACGAAGTCACATGGAAGTTACAACTAACACACGGCCCTCAGTGTCCGGCTCATCGAGGGTGCTAAGAATCATCGTAGGTAAAACAAAAAAACAAATTCAAATCGGGACATGGAATGCCCGCAGCCTTTACGAAGCAGGTAAATTCGCAAACACCATCAGATGAATGAAAAGATTGAACATTGACATTCTTGGAGTAAGCGAAACATTCTGGCCACGTTCAGGTAAATTTCAATCAGAAAACAAAACTATATATTACTCAGGAAATGATACTCAAAACTCTTCTCTATGAACATCATACAGGTGTATGCTCCAACTTCGGAATCGAGTGAGAATCAAATCGAAGAATTTTATTTCCAAATCTCCGAATTTTTACAACACACAAAGACCATAATCCTAAGTTTAAACGCAAAAGTTTTATCTGATAGAATAGATGGAATAGTTGGTACGTTTGGACTAGGAGATAGAACGAAAGAGGTTACAAATTAATCGAATTCTGCCAGGAAAAGAACTTCAAAATAAGCAATACTTGGTTCCGGCTCCCGCCCAGAAGACTATACACCTGGAAATCTCCACAAGACAACCAACGACATATCGTACATAACCAAATCAATTACATACTAATAAATAAAATATTTGCTCAAGGAATAATCAGTGCATACACATATCCAGGAGCTGACGTGTCTCCAGATCACACCCTACTGAACGCGAAACTCAGAACTAAGATTACTTCAGAACGCGAAACACCAACCAAACAAAAACATGATCTTGAACAACTGAAAAATCCAAATATTCAACAAAATATTTCAATGAAACAACAAGTTGAACGAGCTTGATTATCAGAACATAAGCCATCTGGAATTATAAAGTCAAACAGCCGAAGTTTTAAAAAGCGCATTAAAGAACTCCCTACTAGAAGATATCAGCCTAAAACTAAATGGATAACTGACGAAATCCTTGAACTAATGCATGAAAGACGAGTCTACAAGAACAATGATGGCGCAAAGTACACAACAGTTGGCAAATTATCATAAGATCCAAAATTTGACAAGCAAAAAACACCTGGCTGGAACAAGAATGCTCAGGGATAGAAAGGCTCCAAAACTTGCACGATGATTTTAACTTACTTAAATAAAAAGATAAAATAGGCATCAGGCATATACAAGAAAAAAACCACGAATATGCTATTCGATAACTACAACAAATTGATAACTGGTGCTGAAGAGAAGTCTGATGTTTGGGTACACTACATTAACAAGATATTTGAAATTACGCAAAAAATTATGCTCTTCATAAGAAATTTCTTTAAATTTCTATTTCTATTGTACCCCTTGCAACAACGCAATGTACCACCAGGGGTACATGTACCCCAGGTTGGGAACCTATGGTATAGTGTATAATTATTTTGAAGAATGCCATTACTATAAACGTGGGTAAAAGTATCCAAATCGTGCGAAAAAGTCCAATCTAAATCAAATGGGGTTTAATTATTACTTGACACTATAAGGTTAGAACGTTCAACGCCTCCGTGGTAAAAATTGCTAATTAAAAACGCATAGTGACAGGAACACTATTTGGTCGTTGTCAACGTAATCTAGGTTATCCTAGATTAGGTTATGTTTAGGTTAAGTTATATTAGAGCCAGATAAATTCAGACCTAGAGGCCGACACTTCTTGATTCAAAATAAGGAAGTTTAAATTAATTTTTAATATACATCAGAAAATTTATTTCCACTACGTCTATGTTTTTTGTTTAGCGACTCGAGTTGTTGCCATAGTAACAACAAATAGAAATCGTTTAATAATGAAACTCTATTTGATTTACATTGGATTTTTACGCACGATTTGGATACTTTACACACGATTATAATAATGGCTTCGTTCACATACAATAATTGACTTCTTAATGTGTTCATTTTAGTGTGCGCGAAGGACTGATATCATATGCGTAATATGTAGGAAAATATGTATTTTTTTTAATTATTTCAAGACAAATCATAGTAAAAAAAAACTTTAACAGTCTAAAAGAGAATGTTTTATCCTATTTTACTGAAACCTCCAACGCTTTCACATTCAACCAGAAACATTACCCTATGCTTGCACATAAACTTTTACTGCAAACAAAAAAAAGTTGCATATCTCACCATTAAACGAATATTAAACATTAAACATTTTCACGTGACCACCAAGTAAGTTTTTCAACTGCAAAAAGTTTTGCTATAGGGAACAGAATTGTCAGAATATAGTGTATAAGTGGGCTATATCAATTTTCGCAACAAGTTATAGGTTTTCAGAATATCAGTTGTGGGCAAAATTGTTCTTTTGAGCGCACATTGGTAACGTGAGTTCTTAACACCTAACCACCTGACATACGTCTCACCTGAGACGTATGGCAGGTGGTTAAGGGTTAAAAGACGTATCCTCAGATTGATAACTAGAGCCCTTCATCTAATAGACCCGTTCCGCTCAGAACGATCGTTCTAAAACAATAAAGTCGGAACGTACATTCTTCGTATGTACCTTTTCATTTCAATATCTAAATAAAAAATATTGAAATTTTCCCGTTTCACCGTGCAAGAGAAATGAGTTTTCGCGGAAAAAGTGAAGAAATGGTTAAACGCACCTACAGTAAAACTTATTTTTTTGCTCGGAATTTGATGGAAAAAAAATCCTGAGAAAAGCGGCATTTAACCAATTTTTTATCATTTTCTATAAAATCTTCGTTGTTCGTGTAGTACACGTAACAACCTCTCATCAATTTCTTCTTGTCTCAATCTCAATCCACTTGAAAATGACCTTCTCCACCAGTCGAAACTCGATTCGTGTTAAATGTTTCAATTTATGAACTGCGAATAACAAACTATATAATATTTTTATATATTAAGTGTAGTTAAAACATAATGAATTCTCAATTCAGTGTAATGCTTTTAGTAAAATACAGTATAATCTCGATAATCCGACACATATGGGACCAGACAACCGCCGGATTATAAGAAAGAGTGCTGGCAGGAAAGAGCGCGACCCGTCTCCAGACCGCCGGATTACTGGACGTGTCGCCTGATTAACCAACAGCCTAATTATCGAGATTATACTGTATAGTAAAAAAAACGCAAAAATAACACTGAACTCACTGCACAGTCCAGTGTTATTGAAGTAGATCATTCAATTTAAGTAAATTGAAATGGCATAATTCTAGCAGACAGTTTCGTAAATCATGCAAATTTAAAACATGCAATTAACATAGGAAGCAGTAATAGCTAAAAATAAATATTATGTAATGTGACAGCACGAGTTAATTAGATTTAAAAAGCAAATGTGTTATGATACAGTTTATTGCGCAAAATAAAGTGTTATTAATTGCACTATTTTTTTATTTTCTCAATTATTGCGCATAATAACGTGTTAAAATTTTCCATAATTCGTAATTTTCTTATATTAAACGTAGAACCACTTATGTATTTTTATGATAAGAAAGTTCCTTGACAAAGAAAATAAAAACATTGTAGTTTGTGAAATTGAAAGTAAAATAAGATTTACAAATTTCAGTTTATTAAATATTTAACTACTTCAAATATTATTTTATATATTTCAATAAATTTAGGAATATTCCTTTGATATCAATTAGTAGTCTTTATTATTAATTAGTAGTCATTATTATTAATTAGTAGTCTTTATTATTACTTAGTAGTCTTTATTATTATCTGTCGTATCTGTAAACAAATGTTACTCAATATTGCAATTTTCAGACAGCATAATCATTTTGTTATCACATGTTATCACATTTGTTATAAGTAAAGCTGAGAACGAATTCAGAATAATCCAAAAAATATTCAAAGGGTATAACTATGTGTGAGTGTAATTAATATGTGTTTTATGTAGACTGCCTTTCAAAAAAACAGAACACCAAGTATTTATTGGACGATTTTAATGAAATTTACAGAATTTTATCATGTAAATGAACTGCTTCGATGAAAAAAAATGGTTTTAAAAATTTTTTGGGTTCCATTTAATGGTATTTTTTGTTTGATTGATTTCAACATTATGAAGAGCTGCTGATTTTTTAATGTAGTAGCCTCTGAGTAATTTGATGTTTCAGTTTGTAAAACTTAAAAAGGTGCCCCGTGTTCGTCGTCATGCACAATATCATTGTGATTTTGAAAGGGGTCGCTTCGGGGGTTACATTATTGGTATTGGATCCTGCTATTGCTGAAAGGGTAGGCCGTAGTATAGCGGTGATAGTACGCTGCTGGACTAGATAGTCCAAAGTGGGGAAAATCGACGTAGATTGGATCAGGACCTCCAAGAAGCACCCCTGAGCGTAAAGATAGAGCGGGCATTGGGAAATGACTGCTTGGCTCTAAATGTCCAAAGAGTATCCATGGCTACTGTTTACAGAAAAATCCGCAGTTTTTGTATAGACCTTTTCAAAGTTGAATTTTTTTTGTGCGCATGTGTCAATTTCCGCCTTGCTATACGTCAAAAACTGCCCGAACTTTTTGACGTATAACCAGTGAATACGCCCGAATCTGTCATATTCCCGACTTTCAAACTTGGTGGATGCGCGTGCGCTTATTAACCGTAAAAACGTCTATTAGATCCAGACTACTAGAGTTTACCATATCAGTGGGCAATTCTTCCCACAACCGTATAGCAGTTACTACGAACGAACGCTCAAGGTAGGTGGTATCAAAATGAGGTACTCTGAAGTAAGAATGCTTTTCTGATGCTAATCTATCCGATCGTCTAACTTCAGTCTCCTCCACAAATAATTCACGTAAATAACTTGGTTTACCTATTTTCAATAATTTATAAAAGTAACAAGCCATGTAGTAACGTCGACGATGTTTGATTGATAGCCACCCTAGCTCTCGTCGATAAGGGGTTATGTGCTCATCTCGTTTCAGACTAAAGATAAATCTTATAGAAGAATTGACTGCGCGCTGCAATTTCAAGTTATTTTCTGATGTAGAATCAATAAGTACAATTGTGCAGTAATCTATGAGTGGTAAGATAGTTGCTGAAACTAATAACTTCCTGATTGCCGTTGTAAAGATGTTTTTGCGAATTTTAAGGCAATGTAAGGTCGAATTTACTTTACTAATTGTTTGCGAGACATGATAATTCCAGGACAAGTTTTGACTTATATGTAATCCTAAGCACTTTGCTGAATTTACATAAGGTAATACAAGACCATCTATTATAATAGGAGGTATCTCCCTTTGTTGTAGTTGCTTTAATTTACTATTCGAGCCCAATATCATTACATTGGTTTTTCCTAGGTTTAACTCCAAGCCATGTTCCCTAGCCCAATTTGCTATTAATTGTGCATCATGAGTGACTTTACTAACGGCTTCCTCCAATTGGAATATTAAAAAATGCAAATATATATACTTGACATCGGCAAATAACCCATGCTTGCAATAGACAATCCACCAACAACTGAATTCATCACTATCAGAAACAAGATCGGTCCCAGAACAGAGCCTTGAGGAACTACAGAAAAGGTTCTCAAGAGCTGAATTGGAATCCCAAAATCATTTAAAATTGATTGAGATCGTTTTGATAAGTAGGAGAAAAACCAAACTATCGTTTCCAGTGAAAAACCAAGTCTGAATAATGCGGTTAGTATAGTTTTGTGGTCAACGTAGTCAAAAGCTTTGCTTAAATCAAACAAAACTAATAATGTTAAATGATTTTTATCCATAGCATGCCTGATATCATCAGTAAGCCGTAAAAGTGCTGACTGGGTACTGTGGTGTTTGCGGAAACCAGATTGAAAAGAATCTAATAATTCATTATCTTCCAAATAATTTACCACTTGATTTGCAATAATTCTTTCAAAAACTTTAGCAAAATGAGACAAATTTGCAATCGGTCGAGTATCGGAGGGCGACTTAGGCGGTGTGCTTTTATTTAAAGGTATGATATAGATGAGCTTCCATACGTCAGGAAATACACCAGTGTCAAGAGATCTGTTGAATAAAGCTGTGAGAGTGGTAGAAATTTGAGGAAAATGATCTCTTAGCCATCTCAGATCAATTCCATCAGGACTTTTACCTTTCGATTTTTGCAGGGTAAGATGTAAAGCTTTAGTAACATCAACAATGTCTATTTTTGACCACTTAAATGAGCATTCAACTTCAGTACTGTATTTTAAAGGCAAAGTGTCTATAAAGTCAATACTGCAAGGAGGATGTTTTCGAACTATATTGGCATAATACTCATTTAGTTTAAGCGCATCAAAGTGATTTAGCGGAGAGGAAGGATTTGATTTTATGAGCTCCAGATGTTTCAATTTACTCCAAACAGTTGAACCAAGTGGCAATATTGACAAAGCATTCTTTAGATATTCTTCACGCACACGATTCAACTGGTTTTTCAATTCTTTTCTTTTTAATTTATAGAGAGTAAGAAGATTTTGGTCTCGTGTTCGCTTAGCCTGTTTGTAAATTTTATCCCGCTCACAACACTTTGCCTTTAACTCTTTAGTAAACCAAGGATTACTACTTCGAGTGATCTTTCGGGTAAGCATCGGAGCAAACGAGTTTAAGACAGACAGTGTCTTAGTTAAAATGAAATCGAGAAGTTCATTTGGGTCCGAATTTTGAAACATTCCACTCTCAGTATCAAGAGAGTTCGTTAATGAATTTGATAAGGCAGTATGGTCACAATTTTTAAGATTCCTATAACTGATGATTTTTTCGGTTGTTTTTGGACTTGTAAGTAAATATTTGCACAGTAAATAGTCATGGCCGTCAATAAATGAAGTAATAGACTTCGAGTAGCTGGCTAACTTATTCTCACTGTCCAGCAATACTACATCTAGCCAAGAGTCTCTTTGATGTTTATGATAAGTAGTGCCATAGGGGACACAATACAGTGATAGCTCCTTTATAAATGTTTTCAGATGGTCGGTTGTATAACTATTTTCAAGTAAGTTACAATTTAGATCCCCGGCTATAATAGAATTCTTAAAATTCGATGAAAACCGAGAATACACTTCGAAGAATTCATTCAGAAATAGACCCTTAGGCCTTCTGTAAATGCAAGACAGCAAAAGATGAGCACCAGTCGCTAAAGTCACATCAAGCATAAGAAATTCTGGTTCATTTAAATGGTTTGAGGTAGAAATATGTAAAATCTTTGTTTTTAGAGATTTATGAATAAGACAAGCAACTCCACCACCCTGTATATAACGACCACTATCAGTGTGCTTTAAAATGCGATCTCTCCTTATTGGAATATAATCATCTAGTGAAAAAATACTATTTTCTATGGAAGGTTTTAACCAAGTTTCAACGAGAACAATAATATCTGGTGTAGTTTCAGCAACTAAATTAAGAAATTGAGCAATATGGCCCACAACACTATTTATATTTAAACTTAAAATATTTAATAGTGTGGACCCTATATCGACTGAGCGATTGGTTAAATCTACATTTTGCTATTCTAACTTTCCTAAATCTAGTTCACAGTCGATTCTTAGTTTTTCCGAGTTATCGTCCTTTTTAACAAAAATTTGACTGTTTTGCACCCAGACATACCTAAACCTTAATGCCTTTGCTTTATTTTTCGTGTTCATTAACAGCTTATGTACCTTAGGGTGTAAAAACTCATTTACAAAAATATTTCCATGAAAAGATTTCTCAACAATAGTAGGAAACACCATGCTGACGGGCAAGTTTTTATGCTTTCTTTTGGTATTGATGATGAAGTCACGAACTTGAACCGATTTAAGGTTAAGTATGTATGAGTGCAAAACAGCATTACCACTATTATCACTGGCCATAGATTTTTTCTTATTTTCAAACTTAAGTATGTTCAAAATATCAGTTTTTAACTCTGATATTTTCAACTTCTCAAAAACATTTGACACTATATCAGAAAGATCAAGCCTCTCACTAACAACATCCGGAATTCCTGAGATCATTAGTTCCGACGTGGCCAAAGCTGATAGTGACGAACTTGAAGTTCCATCCTTTCCTTCAACAGATGATATCATATTTTCCAGGTTATTTTTTTTTAAATAGAGCTCAGAAATACGCGAAGTATTTGAAGCAACATTCCCGATTATAACAGATACCTTGTCATTAAGCGTGTCTTGAGTCTGCTGAAGTAACTCCATTTTATTTTCAATTTGGTCGAGTCTTAAGGAAGTTTTCTCACCCGATGCTGCTATAGCTGTCATTATCTGAGTAAACTTTTCATCTAGTGATTTTGATGACCAATCACTTGGGATAGCAGGAGAAGCTTCTTCGTTCGACATTTTTGACGAGCGCGACCCACTCACCGTTGTATCCACGTTTGGCAGAAACATATGTAGTGTCCTCAAATAAATTTTGAAACGTATAAATCTGTGTTTTATTATAATTTTTACTCTAAAGAAAAACCCAAAAGAATCTCAAAAAATTAAAAAAATGAGTCTCTATCTCCCGAACCAGTGATAACAAGATGGGGAACGTGGATTGAAACAGTTCTGTTTGAGATGAACAATGAACATTGAAAAGCAATCAAAGGTGTAGTAAATGACTTTGATAGTGTCTATTTCAGTTTGTCAGTACAGGGAAGTATTTAAGGATTCTTGTATAAAAAAAACACAGATACATACCTGAAAGTATTAAAAAGCTCGAGACTTAAGATTTAGCGTTTAGTGAATCTACTCATTGACAGTTAAAGAAAAAAATTCGCCAAATGATATAAACTTTCGGTTAAAGAAAAGTTTGAAAACATTTTGAACCATAACCCGGGCTTTCAATCTTTATGCCAAATTCATAGTTTTATTAATGGGACGGCAGAACTTTTACGAGAAACTATAAGTGGTAAATAAGTGCTAGCTTTCAAATATTGCCCAGTTACCTCAGTGGATGAGGTGCTTTCCAGTTATAAAAATATTTTGAGTGATCGAAGACTCAATCTTACTACCCAACATTTGGAACAGTACCTAGTTGTTTACAAGAATAACAAAATGTTAAATAATTGTTAATTGTATTATATCATCGCCGATATTGATAGTTTATGAATTACTTTAGCAAATAATACATTATTGTTATTAATTACATTGCTTAATTATATGCCGATTGAAAATAAATAATCTAAAAGTAACTTTTTTCTTATTATTTAAAGTTGCATATTTTGACAATTTTCATGCATAAGGCATTTTTCATGTATATTTGCATGCTTATTTCAGCCTTTTTATGTTACATATAATCGGGTGTCTACTAATAACAAATATTATTAAGAAATGTTTCTTTAAAAATACGGGAATATAATATTTACCTAAATTTTATTTAGTAGCTTAACTAACCAAATGAATAATTTGTTATTAAATTACATTTTATTACTCATGCGCGCGACGTACTTCCTGACGCACGTTTTTTAATACGAGAAATGCCACTTCGCACTGTCTTTCCACATAATCTGGGTAACGCACGCAAAGAGTCAATATCGCTAGGTTAGATTAAAAGAAACAAATAAATAAAATAAATACAATCAAGACCTCGATATATAAAAAAGTGACGTGAAAGTGTCAGAATTTTTTTTCATTACAAAATAATAATAAAAATGAAAGAAAACGTTTTTAAATGAGTGTAAATTATATGGTGATACCGGAGACTGAGGAGAGATCTTATGACGGATCCACACCACCGGAGACAATTGAAAAATCAAATTCTTTATTTTTGATTCCATTCCTTGTATGGCCCCTGAATCCCAAACTTTTAAGATACATCCCTTCGCATGGGTAATAAAATATATTGTTTGTAACACTGGCGGTATTGTCAATTGCCGTCTCGAGCAAATGGGCGCACGAACGAAATGAGTTGAAGAACGAACGAAGTGAGTTTGAATTGCGCTCTCGGGTGAAATTGACAACTTTCCGCTCTAGTTACAAAATATACTATGTTACCTTTATTATTTAAAACAGATATAACCAATTATTACGATAGATGACAAGTACCTAAATAACAAAAGCATCTTAATATGTAACAAGAGACAATATGTTTTGGGATATCAAGTAATGAGAATTTTAGTAATAATAAATTTGACAGGGCAATTGGGGGGGCGAGGATTGGTTGCTAGAACTGTTAATTGCATTTAAAACGATTAATCAAACATTTTCTGCATTTCCTTTTAATAATTTAATAATTTTAAAATTCATAATTTTAAACTAAATGAAAATAATGATCTCAAAATATATAAAAATGTAGACATAAATTGATATAATTTACTTAACAATAAACTTAACTTAACACTAATAAATATTAATTTATGATCATTGAAATATTAATTTATATCATCTCCATGAATTATTAAAACTTTATAAGGAAAGTTCCATTTTTTTTTTTAATTAGCTGATTTAAAATGGAAATGCGATAGTTTCTATTATTTCGAGTAAACAGTTTTATAATTAAAACAAATTATTCACAACAACTAATAGAAATTTAAATTAAGACAGATGCTACACCTAATTTAACTAATGTTTCCGTATTGTCTGTTTAACCTTTTATTTCTAGTACTGAATAACTGGCTCTTACATCCCAGACTGAGCCGTCTAACTACTGTATGCATAATTTGTAATATTTTCTCTCTTCATCAGTCTGTCTAATCTTTGTTAATCTGTCTCTTGTCTGTCTATTTTTGTTTTGCCTACTTTTTTTATAAAAGTTGGAGCGTTTATTAGTACTCCGCGGGTCTCCAAATCCTGCGAAAGCGAGGTCGGCCGTCTGATATAATGCAAGAAGTTTTCTTTACCATCCGAAGTAAAATGAAGGTCGGGTGTGTTACATATTAATCTGCCGGTGCCCGCCTTAAAGAACTCTGCTCAACATAATATTAAAAGGTACGAGTGGCCGTCAAATCAAAAATGAGAAGAAATCTTGCCTCCATAGATCTTTGTGTCTGGACGTCTGCTAGTTCTGTCTGTAAAGTTCTCTCTGCCTAGTTCTGTTTCAATCTGTCTATCTAGTACTGCGTATCTCCGTCATTGTCTGTCTATTTGTATCTACGTCTGTATATCTTGTCTGTCCGCTCTTGTCTTCCCAATCGTGTCTCTCCAGTCTTTTCTGCACAGTCTTGTTACACAGTCTATCTAGTGTTGCTTGCCCAAGCTTGTCTGTGAAGTCTTGTCGGTTCAGTCTTGTCTGTCCAGCCTTCTCTGTTCAATCAACCCTGTCCACTCTCGTCTGTCCCGTACTCCTCGGTTCTTTAGTGGACGCCCATCTGACAAACGGGAGACCGGGGTTCGATTACCCGTCGAGGCAGAGACATTTTCAACATTTTCAAAGGTCGGCATTAACCGTCCGGGTTGCCCACCCTGAAAGAAGGCCAGGTATGCGATACCGGGGTGGCGCAAACTAAAAGCCAAGTAGAAAAGGGGGTTTAGTGAGAGTCTTGTCTGTGCAGTCTTGTTTGTTCTGTCTTGTCTGTCTAGTCTTGTGTGTCCAGCCTTTTCTGTCCAGTCTTGTTTGTACAGTCTACTTTGTCCAGTCTTGTCTGTCTAATCTCGTCTGTCAATAGAGTACACCTGGTCTAAGGATGAAGATGATATATTAACAGAACCAAAATCGAGAGAGTGGTGGCTTGTCTTTGATAAACACGCCAAACAATATTCTAGACTGGATCATGATGAACAGTTTAGAATTCAATAACACCAGAGAGAAGGTCCTGAGATCCCAGGAAAGTAGATAAAAATAGAAGAGTAAAACTGAAAGCATTACAACCAGCATAGTGTCCTTTTGGACGGAATTCTGGCCTTCATGTGCTATTCTGCACATGAATGAACAGAAATATATTGACAGAATAAAGGACAGAAATATATTGACAGAAAACGCGACAAAACAAACAATAAGAGAAGGAAGCAGGTCCGTGCAAAGGTCTACCACAAGTGGTAAAGCCACTGGAGTGCCGCAAACAGGACAATGGACCAAGATGTTAATATCACAAGTTGAACCATAGGTGACACGGGGAGGTTAGAAACAACTACCTCACCCAAGCGCTCACCGGTCACGGATGCTTCCGTGACTATCTGAATAGCATTGGCAGAGCACCTGTGGGAATATTGACCTATGCGAATACTGCGGTCTTGTGGACAGTGTCAAGCACACGATGTTTCAATCTGGCAGATGGACCCCAGAGAGAGGGAGAGAGAGACAAATGAACAGCTGCAATGCTCACAAAACTAGAAGCGAAAACTATAGTCCAAGAAATGCTAACGTCTGAAGAAGCCTGGTTGGCACCGGATACCATGACTAGGGCAATATTAAAAACAAAGGAAGAAGACGAATGGATGATACAGACATAGAAAGAGAAGCTCCTGAACCCCTAATCTCTGTGTGGAAGGTAAAGGTGGCTGTAAGGCAATAAAGAAAAAAAAAATAGGTTTTTCTGTCAAGTTTTGTCTGCCTAGTCTAATCTTGTCTGTCGGTCTAGTCTTGCAAGTCCACCTAGTATTGCTTGCTTAGTGTTGTCCAGGGGCAAAGAAATGCGGAGAATACAGAACCACAAGCTTAATGAGCCATTTACTCAATCTTTTCCTGAAGGTTATCCATCGCAGAATATACAAGATATGCGAAGAGAGAGTAGCAGACACACAATTTGGCTTCATGAAAGGAGTGGAAACAAGAGAAGCACTGTCCAGTATACAAGTATTATTCCAACGGTGTAGGGACATGAATTTCGACATTTATACCTGCTTTGTGGACTACCAAAAGGTGTTGGACTTTGTCAAAGAAGATGATACAAGTGCTGTAAAGCATCGGAATGGACGATAGAAGGACCTCAATGGACGAAGACCTCAGAATTATACAAAACCTGTACTAGAACCAGACAGCCACCATAAAAATCAACGCTTGAGATGAAACAACAGAAGCAGTTAACATTCTGCGGGGCGTACGACAAGGGTGTATCATCTCCCCTCTGATATTCAATCTGTATTCAGAAGAGATATTGAGAGGCTCTGGAAAACGACGAGAATGGAATTCTTGTAAACGATGAACGACATGTTCCGTCATATTTGCAGATAGTATAGAAGGTCTACAACAGCTAATGAACAAAGTGAGTGAAGTAACTGAACGATATGGGCTAAAAATGAACATCAACAAATAAAATTTATGGTCATAAGTAAAGAGATGAAAGAAAACTGCCAACAATTTATTGAAAATATACCAATAGAACGGGTATCCAAACTTGTCTACCTGGGAACCTTAGTAAACGAACAGTGGGACCACTTACAAGAAATCAGATGTAGAATAGAAAAAGCAAGAGATGCCTTCATTAAAATGTATACGCTCTTCAAAAGCCACAACCTCAAATTAGATATCAAAGTAAAAATATATTGTACTTGTAAAATAATATTGTACTATGGCATGGAATCATAAACATTGACCGAAGCAACAAAAAAGAAACTCGAAGCCTTCGAGATTTGGCTCTACAGAAGGATCCTTAGAATATCATGGGTTGATAGAGTGACCAACGAAACAATACTGGAAAGAATGGGGAAGGAAAAAGAGGTGATGAACACGATTAAGAGAAGAAAACTGGAATATCTCGGGCATATAATGAGAAATGACACCAAATACGAACTATTAAAATCCATTCTCCAAGGAAAAATGTTTGGAAAGAGAAGGCCCAGAAGAAGAAATCATGGCTCAAGAACCTAAGGACATGGTATTCAAAAACAACCACAGAACTGTTTAAAGCAGCAGTCAACAAGGTCATCATAGCCAGGATGGTCGCCAATATTCGAAACGAATAGGCACTAGAAGAAGAAGTCATGCTTGTCTAGTATTGTCTGTCGAATTTTCTCTGCCAAGTCTAGTCTCTCTATCCACTCTTGCTTATCCAGTCTTGTCTGTTCAGTCTTGTCTGTCCACTCTTCTCTGAAAAGTCATATCTGTGCAGCCTTGTCTGTCCAGCTTTGTCTGTCCAGTCTTGTCTATCGGTCTTGTCCATCAGTCTTGTCTATCAGTCTTGTCTGTCCAATCTTGTTTGTCCAGTCTTATCTGTCCAATGTTGCTTGTCCGGTCTTATCTGTCCAGTCTTGTCGGTCTAGTCTTCTCTGTCCAGTCATTTCTGTCCAGTCTTGTCTATCCAGTCTTATCTTTCTGTCAAGTTTTGTCTGTCTACTCTTATCTATTATTACTGTTTATCTATTGGTTATAGTTTTTAGTTTCATGGAAGAATGTAATATACAATATTTTATTAATTCCCAACCAATTATTTCATTAAATTATCAATCTTATTAAATTATAACAAAACAAAATCTAATAATTACGTGAAAGGGTGGAATAAAAATAACCTTGTTGCAAGGCACAACAATCACTTACAAAAGGTAATAAAAAAAATCTAAAAATAACGCTTATGTAACACGTGACAACATGGAAGTTACTTAAGTAATAAAGATGTGAGTAGTAACAAATAAAGTGCATTGTTTTTTGTACGATAGATCAGATCATGTGTGAATGGTAGATGCAAGGCCAAGGCCGACATTCTTGCATTAAAGTAACAACAACCATTTGCAACAGGTGCATTAACTGTACGAGCTAATTCACATACCTAAATCCTCAACCAGCTTAAGCATGACACCGCCAATGTGCAGGTCTCCCTTGACTCGGATAAGCCTATCCGTCCGCAAATCCGTGACGTAAACTTTAAGATCCCAGGATCCATCGCCAATTAGATGTCCATTCGATAACATTTTTACTTTTTATTATCTTCAATTAATATTAAAACATTATCAACAAGCCACTAATTAATAGAACTTTGTTTTTGTAAACAAACTTATTTTTAAAGACACTTCACGTGAATGAAATTTGTGCGCACCAACTTTACCACTTCGTGGAACTAACACGACTGACTGACCTTACCTCAAAATTGGTGACATGCACGCGCTTTTAGTCGGAGTCGACGCAGTGAGTTGCTTGTAGGGCCGGCGATTTTGTCGGATATTTTCGTCGCTGCGTATTAAATGTTTTTACGGCTGGCGCGTGTTTTTAAATCAATTTCCATTTCATTTTATTCCTTCCTACTATTTCACACTTTCACTTAATTATTAGATCGCGTTATTAGATGTTATTGTAATTATTATATTATGTACTATTCTATCTGTTGTTTAATTCCTTTTATTCAATAATTTAATCTTATTTTCAGGTAGTTGGTTATTTATGTCATAATATACCATAATATTAACATTATATCATAGTAATTTAAAAGGAAGATTGCTAAATTATGCAAATTTAATTAACAAAAAATGTAGAAATGCTTTTATAGAAAGATAAATATTTCAGAAGGTTTACTAATTAAATGACCAGTGTCTGTGAAACTATATGCGAGAGACATTTATGGTCAGATCTGCGAACATTTACGACTAAAGTCTGACCTGGGATTGTATAGATAGATATAGGATTATATAGGATTACAAAGAGAAGATTAAATATTAGTTGAAACATGTGTCTGGTTTTGTTTCCTTTAGTAAAGCTTATCTAATTATGTCCATTAATGGAAATAATAATACTAGAATAACTCTCTAACAATAAAAGTCTAACTGTATCTCGGTTTTTCTAATTTATGGTGTTGATTATTAAATATTATCGAAAGTGGACCATATATGGATTCTTGAGGTTCATCGTTGAGACATCAATACTTTTATGACGTGAACGAGCATGGAAACCACTTAATGGAAAAAGCACTGATAGATGAATCCTCCACCAATAATATCCATAACCCAAATATCTGTAACCCAGAGGTATCAGTCACAAATGTGTATAAATCCCTATGGCCTCAAGACTACAAGTACTTCTACTTCTTATTAGCCTACATACTTCCATTGTTGGATATAGGCCTCTTTCAATTTATTCCATGCTGCTATCGCCTTTATGTCATCTATCCATCTTGTTTGGGATCTTCCCGTGCTTCTTTTTGTTTCCCGGGGTCTCCAGAAGGTAATCTTGTGACTACATTCTTCTGTATTCTTTCTGGCCACGTGTCCTGCCCATTGCCATTTGAGATCCGCTGTTCTCTCCATGACATCTATTATTTTTGTTTTTGTCCGGATATATATTGTCCGGATATATTCCCAGCACCGCACGTTCCATAGCTTTTCGAGTCACTCTAAGTTTTGCAACTGATTTTTTAGCGATAGCCATCGTTTCCAGGCCATAGGTGGCAACGGGGAGGATGCAGCTGCTGTAAACCTTACGTTTTAGGTAAATTAAGACATCTTGGTTTTTTAATATATGGATGAGCTTTTCAAAGGCGGCCCTTGTCAGCTGGATTCTGCGTTTGATTTCGGCAGTTTGAATTTCTTTGCCAATTTTAATTGTATGCCCCAGATATGTATATTGCTCTACTTTTTCTATTATGATGTTATCAATCGACATTTCCTGAGGGCTAGTAGTTATAATTTTTGATTGGTTTAGATTCATTTTTAATCCTATTTGCTTGGACAGGTTGTTTAGTTCTTCTAACATTGTTTTTAATTCTTCGATATTAGTGCTTATTAGAATTATGTCGTAGGCGAATCTTAAGTGACTTATATATGTCCCGTCCATCTTCACGCTTTTCTCGTCCCAGTTTAGTTGTTTGAAAACCTTTTGTATGGCTGCGGTGAATAATTTGGGGGAGATCGGGTCCCCTTGCCGTACCCCTTTGCTGAGATTTGTTTTCCCCGTGAGTAGGTCGTCGTTTATTTTTACGTGAAAGGTGGCCTCTTTGTAAATGTCCTGCATTAGAGCAGTATATCTCGAGTCAATTCTTGCGTCGTTCATTGCCGACAGGAAAGCCCAAGTCTCAACCCTGTCGAACGCTTTGTGGTAGTCTATGAACGCTATATTTATTGGGATATTGTATTCAGTTGTCTTTTCGATAAGTGTTTGGATTGTTTGTAGGGGGTCTTCTATGCCGAAACCTTTCCGAAAGCCCGCCTGTTCCACTGGTTTGTAGAAATCTAGTTTCTTTGAGTCGGTTTGTGATAATCCGCATCATAAGCTTATATATACTACACCGACGCAATTATCCAGCGGTCTACATTGGCGACTTTAACTGCCACCATCAGGAATGGATGTATCAAAGCAACGACATGAATGGCGAGCTTGTAACCAGCGGTGCCGAAGATCACAATTTACATTTAGTATTTGATGCGAAAGATCGACCTTTAAATCTGCTGCTTGGCAAAGGGAGTACAACACCGACCTCTGTTTTGCTTCGAAAGATAAAAATAATCTCCCACTAGCGCCTTCACGAAAAGCGCTTCCTGACTTTCCACATAGCCAGCACCGACCCGTCCTCATCGAGATTGTTGCTCAAGTCCCCCTTGTGTCATCTGTTCCTGGACCACGTTGGAATTTTAACATAGCAACTAGACTCGCTTTCACCACTAAGCTTGAAAATTGCCTCAGATTTATACCACCAACGAGCTCAAACTACGAACGTTTTGTCGGCTTGGTAATAAGCACAGCCAAAAAGACCATCCCTAGAGGCTACCGAATATATTCCTGGAATTCCTGGAATATATTCCTGGCTGGAGTAATACAAGTGAAACCCTATACCAAGAGTTTCTTGAGAGTTGTGAACAGGAAATAGCGGATGAGCTTTTAGATAGGCTAGACGCTGCTGGCAGACAGAAGTGGTCCGAAACTGTTGAGACTACGGACTTCAAACAATCCAGTAGGAAGGCATGGTTCCTCCTACAAAAACTAGGAAGTAGAAACGTGCCGATCCGTGCCAACCCTTCCGTATCACCAAATGCCGTCGCCTCATATATTGTCTCTACTTCTAGGGCACCCAGAGATCGAGGACACACTACCCAAGTTAATTTAGTTAGTTACAATCAGAATTGTTAGTCCGTGTTAGTCCGTGTTGGGTTGCTTCTGGGGGGCGGGGGCATCAGGGCAGGTCGTGGTCCAGTCGTGTGAGGCGTCGGGCGCAGTTGTCGAACGTCTTCCACCAGGTCTTGTGTAGCTCCGTGTTCTTGATTTCTTCTTCTCTTCTGGGCCAAGTGCATCCGGTGTTGAACATCGCGATCTCTGTCTGGTCTCTCCATTCTCTGGTCATCGGGCAGCTGAATAATACATGGGCAACGGAGTCCACCTCTCCACAGCCGCAGGCCGGCGACTCCCTACTTTCCAATGCGATGGAGGTAGGAATTGAAGTTTCCGTGTCCCGTGATGAGTTGGCGGCTTCTGTACAACAGAATAAGCTCAAAGATCCTAAAAAGCATACCAGTCGAACATGCTGGATTCAGGCCAATGCGAAGCTGTGCCGACCAAGTCTTGTCACTTTCCAGACACTGTCTGGAAACAAGGATTGCTCTACAAACTCCTTCGCCAAGTACCCTGCAAAACAACACTGGGATTAATTGATAACATGCTGAGCAATAGATTATTTCGTGTTCCCATGGGAAATTCACTGAGTGATTGGAAGAAACTCAATAACGTCCTACCTCAAGACTCCTCAAGAGTCAGTTCTGGCCCCACTCCTGTTCAACTGTTACATTGCTAATATGACCACAACAAGATCCAGAAAATCAGCTATGCTGATGACTGGACAATAGCAACCAGAAGCAAATCAATGGAAGAAATGGAGGAAACGCTTACAGATGACTTGAACTACTTGAAATACTTCCACAACTGGAGACTCCAACCCAGTACAAGCAAGGCGGAGGTGGCTTTCATGCTTTCACCTAAACAAACGTATGACCAATAGTGTGAACTTCAGTAACAGACTGCTGCAATACAACCGGTATCCTAAATACCTGGGAGAAACTCTTGACAGTATTGTAAACTGTATCCTGCCAACAACACTTAACTAAGACTGCGTCATAACTCAAAACAAGAAATAACATCATACAAAAACTATGCGGAACTTCGAGGGGGTCCTCCTCTACCACGCTTAGTTGCTCCGCCTTAGGGCTCATTTACTCTGCATCTACGGCGGAATACTGTGCTCCGGCCTGGATAAACAGCCCACGCGTTAAAATGGTTAACATTCAACTGAACCATGCGATGCGTTTAATCTCGGGAACAATTAGATCTACACCAAGTCACTGGCTACCAGTACTAAAGCCATATTCCACCTCCAGCGATAAGATAAGGAGATCCACTGCACTTGTCAGAGAGTACAACAAGGTTCTTCAAAACCCACAACTACCAATAAACAGAGATATTGATGACATCAAGGAATCGGCTGCCCCTATAAAACCCTCTAAGAAAACCCCCTATCAGAATAGCTAAAAACCTGGCAACCGCTGACTTCAACCCAATAAATGAGTGGAGACAGAAATGGCAAAGCAACCCAACCGCAACTTCACAACATGCCGTGCATAATAACTACTCCAGTCGGCTTTGATCTACCACGTAAGACATGGACAACCGAATTAGGACTAACCATGGCAGGTGTGCCGATGCCTTTTACAACAGTGTGCCTGCGGCGCCGAAAGGCAGACGATCCGTCACATCACGGATCACTGCGATCTGAGGGCAAATGATTTCCTGGCAGCGACACCAGACTCAATTGACTCATTAATAATTTAGACATTCAACTGTAAATTGTATTATATTTTAGTGTTTTATATTGTGCTACATGTTGTACCGTTAATTTTTCAAGACATATTATGTGATGTGTGCCATACGATAAATAAATAAAATGGAAACCATACTGAGGTTCAGCCAGGTTCTAGGATCTTCTTGCTGTATCCAGCATACATAAACAGAATGATGAGGAAAAAAGACCAGTTTTAGTAGCTTGTATCTGTCAGGAAACATGCCTTCCTGTAGAGAATCTGTAAAAACCTCAACAAGCAATTTTGGTTTCATTAGAATTTAAGAGCTTTATTGGGAATGTTCATCAGTCTTGATGCTTTATTTGATCCAACTCTTATACTAAGTAGCAGAATTTCCTTTAGAGAAAAGGATCAATTTCCTCCTGTCCCGGAAGTGAGACTATTGTAAGGTGATTCCATGTCTTACGTGGTAGATCAAAGCCGACTGGAGTAGTTGTTATGCACGGCATGTTGTGAAGTTGCGGTTGGGTTGCTTTGCCATTTCTGCCTCCACTCATTTATTGGGTTGAAGTCAGCGGTTGCCAGGTTTTTAGCTGTTCTGATAGGGGGTTTTCTTAGAGGGTTTTATAGGCGCAGCCGATTCCTTGATGTACTCGATATCTCTGTTTATTGGTAGTTGTGGGTTTTGCGATAATGTAGTTCTGTATCCTTTTTTTTTTTTCTTTTTATTCATTTTCATTAAAAAAAAAAATTAAGTAACGCTCCCTTAGGAGCATAGAGCGGAAACAAACTCCATCGCCGTCGATCTTGTGCCAGTCGTTTGATCTCTCGCCACATTCCTGTTGATCTCGACTCGTTGATGACAGATCTCATCCATGTAATTTACGGGCAGACAGTGCGGCGCGTACCTTGGGGGTTCCATTCGAAGGCCATTTATGCAATGTCATCGTCTGGCTTCTTCAGCGTGTGTCCCACCCATTGCTATTTCGTCCGTGGGATCTCGGTAGCTACCGGCTGGCTGGATGTCAATGACAGCAGATCCACATTCGAAAACAAGTTGGGCCCGAAGATACAACACACTCTCCTCGGACAATTTTTTGCAAAAACCTGCAGTCTTCTCTATATCTGTATATCTGAGTCTGTGACGCTTGCGTTGTTGATGTTCAGCTTGGTACGCTTCGAGATGTTGCGTGAGCGGCAAAGATTGTTGAGCCTGAAATAGGCAATTGAGCTTTGTTGATTCGAGACGTTATGTCCTCCTCGGAGCCGCGATTGTTCGTTATCACACTGCCCAGGTAGCTGAACTCTTCAACTTCGGCGATGATTATCGCTTGTCCATTAATATCAATCGAGGGAGGTGCAAAACTTCTGGTTTCGATTCGCATTACTTTCGTTTTGCTCATGTTCATCTTCAGGCCGACTGTTTTTGCATTGACGATAAGTTTTGCAGATCGTTCCAAATGGCGGTTCTGGATATAGTGTCAAAGGCTCGTTCGAAGTAGACAAAGAAAAGTAAGAGAGGCGAGCTCCATTCGATCTTTAGCTATTTTAAAAAAATAGATAAGTTGACGTGCCTTGGTTTCTGTATTATTAAATTATATAGTTTTACCCACGTATCAATAATCATTGAGGAATTCCAACATTCCAATAAACTCGTTCTGTTTTACTTGTACTGGTCACGAGAGACAGGTGTCTCGTGCCATATACCTATTTTCTGCGATTCCTAGACTAGCTCCAGAAGTTCTGAGATTTCTTTGTTGCACATGAACAACTGGCAGGTAGTCTCCCATCATTCACGACATAGATGTATCTTAGGCCAAACTACATTTGCACATTTGGATGATCAATACGAGCCAGAGCAACCGACTATCTCAAGGCGCGCCTACAAACAACTAACAATTGCAATGACGACGTCGTAGAGCCTCGGTGGACCGTCTAAAAGGAGGCTCTTGTAGAAACCCAAGAGGTTGATATTGGGGATGCAAGCCCCTAAAAAAACAATAGTGGATTGCAGATGAAATTCTTCAACTTATGAAAGAGAGAAGGAAACACAAAGCCACAGACAATAACCGGTACAGGGATTTGAACAGGGCGGTGAGATCAAAATGCCGAAAAGCAAAGGAAGGATGGCTACCTGAAAAAATGCAGCCAAATGGAGACACTGGAAAAAAATACAAGACTCGTTTAATCTCCACAAAAAGATCAAGGGATTCACAAACATACAACGCAAGCAGATCAACCGAATTTTGTAGGAAACTAACAACAAACTTTTAACGAGCATTGGGGAAAAGTTAAAAAGATGGAAGGGGTATGTTGAGACTCTCTTGAATGACACACGACCCCACCAACCACCTATAGACGATGATATCAACGAGCCCAGTCCTGCTACGATAGAGGAAGTGAGACGTGCAATACAAGTTCAGAAAAATGACAAGGTTGTGGCTGCGAGACCTGACCCGATTCAAGCGTAAACCTTTGAAATTGATTGAAATTGATCGTCGATGTGGATGATAGGGGCCCAAAACCTCCCACATCCTTGTTCAACTCAATATACGAACTGGGAAAATACCAACGGACTGGCTGAGGTCGATGTTCATCACTTTACCAAAAAAACTGAGGGCTACTCAATGCGACGACCACCGAATGATAAGTCTGATGTCTCAAGTCGCCAAGGTCTTTACCTCACACAGCGATGCAGAGACATGAATGTCGATATAACGCAAATATCGATATTGAGATTCCAAAATACACTGATTCGATGAGGGAGATCTGATCATCACGCAGCTGTACTGGCATGAAACTGCATAGATTAGGATAGAGGGTATAACATCCGAAGAAACAGAAATCAGGAGAGGTGTTATTAAGCAAGGGAGTGTCCTGTCTCCTCTTCTCTTCAATATATACTCGGCGACAGTGTTCCGAGAGGCACTGGTGAATGTGTAAAAGCCTATTAATAATAAATATGATACGGTTGTGCTAGTCGGCAGCCTCCCACATTTCCAGAATATGATGGACCTTATCGTTGAACATAGCACACAGTATGGGCTACACATGAACATTACCAAGACTACACAAGCCTACTACACCAAGACTACTTGTAGAACACAACTACAAGGTAGTTCCCCAAGACACCAAGACGGACGGTAAAAATGTAAACCATTTTCTTCAAAATTTCCTTCAAATTATAAACCATGTTGTGGAACAAGTGCCGTCCGTTAAATAACTTGGAGCCCTTGTCAACGATAACAGTGACCCTAAATGGAAATCAGATTAAGGATAGAGCAGGCCAGAAGGGCATTCATCTCCATGAAAACCCTATTCACTAGTAGAGATCTAAAACCTACAGCTCGGCATACGTATATTACGTTGCTATATCTTCCCAAGGCTATTCTATGGTTCCGAGAGCTGGATATTCAGCCAATGGAGAGCCGCATTGACGCCTTTGAGATGTAATTGTATCGCCGTATACTGCTTATATTCCTAGGTAGATAAGATAACCAACGAGGACGTACTGAGGAGAATACGTAAATGAAAAGAGCTGATGACAACCGTCAAACAACGAAAGCTCCAATACATCGGGCACTTTGTGAGGGGAGACCGTTACGAGATCCTTCGACTAGTCATCGAGGGAAAGATCGAGGGTAAACAATCTGTGGGCAGACGGCAGAACTCGTAGCTAAAAGATCTGCGCCGATGGTCCGGGCATACATCGAAATAGAGATTTTCAGAGGTGCGGTTTCACGCATCATTATAACCAGCTGGATCGCCAACCTACGATGAGAGACGGCGTCCTAAGAAGAAGAAGAATGATCAATAACAAAAATTAAAAACATTACAATTGAGAAAGAGTTATTACAATGTTTTGTCATATACCATATTACATCAATAAAAGTGTATGCTGTAATGTATCTTCGTTGAACTAACTTTTCCAGCCTTTAGTTCACTTGTTCAGTTTTTGCTTCTGTTCTCATCCATGGTATATAATGAGGAATGTTATAGATTTACTAAATAAATGAGTCCATGAGACCATGTGCCGTGAGAAACATTAATTATCAGCTCTGCAAACATTTTATTGAAGCCAAAAATGAACTGGAATGCTTACAAATCTCAGTATCGACTAGACATGCAAGATCAGATAGGCAAAAGTAAATTGAGAACAACAAAGACAAGGTTATACAAACAAAACTAGGGAAATAAAATTAGACATATACGACTAAAATCTGGCATGACTGGATACGAAGGGTTCAGTTTATTCTTGTTGCTGTAGACTAGTGGAAGATGCCGCTTGCTATAATGTAGTTCTGAATACTTAGCTATTTTTTTTAAATTGCAAAGTTGTCGTGCCTTAGTTTCTGTATTATTAAATTATATAGTTTTTCTCGAAGAGGAATTCCAACATTCCAATAATCTCGTTCTTTTTTCTTATACTGGTCATGAGATATCTCGTGCCTTGGGCGCGTTGGTATTTTCTGCGTTCCCTAGACTAGCTGCAGAAGTTCTGAGATTTCCTTGTTCCACCTATACATGAGCAAGTCTCCGATCATTCACAGCATACATATATCTTAGGCAGAACTATATTTGCACATTTGGATGATCAATAACAAAATTTAATAAGATTAGAATTGAGGAAGTGTTATTGCAAGCACGGAATACTGTAATCGGTGCAATGATCCATTTATTAGTAAATTTATTCGGGAATGTTCTGACTTATATTACAGTCATCAATAAAAGTGCTTTGCTGGAACGTATCTTTGTGGAACTTCTCCACACTTTAGTTCATGTGCACTTTTTTGCTATTGCTGTCATCTATATAATTTGGAATGTTGTATTGGATACGCTGGTTGTCACTATTTGTGTAGTTTTCACTAATTTCCCACTCACGTATGATCCAGAACCGATTCCATGAAAACATGATCTACCCATATTTGATAAGATTAACTCAAATTGAACCTTTACAGGCCTATACGACAAAGTTTATACATACTTTATATAGCTATATACCTGGGGTAAACACTTTAATCTCAATGAGTCGCTGTGGCAAAAATTGCTAACTAGTAAAAACGCAGTGACGGGAACACTATTTGGTCGTTGTCGATGTAAGCCTTACCTAACCTAACCTAGATTCAAACTAGATTAGGTTGTGGTTAGATTAAGTTATATTAGAGCCAGATAAATCCAGACTGCGGGGCGAGACTTTTTGATTCAAAATAAGAAAAATTAATTCAATTTTAATATACGCTAGAAAATTTATTTTCACTGCTACTATGTTTTTTGTTTAGTGACACGAGTAGTTGCCATAGTAACAACAAATATAAATCGTCTAATAATGAAAATCCATTTGATTTATATTGAACTTTTATGCACGATTTGCATACTTTTATACACAATTGTAATAATGGCATAAGAATTCACTAACTTGTACCTGACACACGACCCTAAGCTGCCTCCGTCTTTCAATAGCGGTCGCTGGAGAAGAGGCTATAACCCGGATAACATTTCTGTATCGGACAAACTTGTTCCCCATTACATGCGTAATCTATGCAACAGTGAGGTCTGAAAGTGAAAGTGTTCCCTTCAAAAGGCGATTTAATTTCAAAAAGGCAATGGAATGAGCTTGCAGCTGACCTGGACCACGAGGGAGGCGATCCCTGGAAGCAAAGCCCGAAAACTATGATGCTTTCATCGACATCGTCAAGAGACTATAAAAAAAAACACATCCTAAGGGGATGCAGAACCGAATACATACCAGTTCTTACTCCAGAATCCGCAGACCTGTTGAAGAAGTACCGATAGAGAGAGAAGTACCATATATGGGGACGACTCCTCTTTGAGGATACTAAATACCGGCGAAGATCTGATTCAAGCAATCTCTAGAGCAAACTCCGATAAGTGGGGAACGATGGTGGAAGATCTGGATATTAAGCAGAACGACCGCCTTGCCTGGAAACTTATCACAAATCTTAGCAACGGCCCCACAAATGCTACTTCGAACCTGACACTGGCCGCTTCGGACCAGATCGCACACCAACTGCTAATGAACGGTAAGGGGCCCCAAAACTCAAATACAAAGGGATGAAGGCAGCGAAACCGACTGTCTAGCTGAGCCATTCACAAGCAGTGTTTTAAAAACCGCCATTAACAAGACTGGAGAACTAGATGATCTAAGAACAGAACAAATAAAACATTTTGGAACTGCAACCATTTCATGGACGACCAACTTAATGAACTACTATACAAGGAAGTTGCAAATAACAAAAATGTGGAGTAAGGCTCGAGTAGTCGCGCTGTTGGCGAGGAGTCATTGCGAGTGTAGCAAATTAATGTCACCACACCCTGCAGAAGGGTTATGCACTGAAGAGGGAGAGAGAGAGAGAGTCGCGCTGTTGAAACCGGGAAAGGATCCTGCAGAACCTAAAAGCTTTAGACCTGTATCATTACTATGTCATATCTTCAAGGTCTTCAAAAGATTGATACTGAATCGCATATCTGCTAAAGTAGACGAAAGCATAATACCAGAGCAAGCAGGGTTTAGACCGGGAAGGTCTTGCTGCGCCCAAGTTCTAAACTTAACACAACATATTGAAGATGGCTTCGAGCGGAAGCAAATTACCGGTGTAACCTTTATAGATCTGACAGCGGCATATGATACCGTAAACCACCAAAAAGCAGTGGAGAAATTTTATCATCTTACCAAGGACTATCGTCTAGCTGGACTGGTGAAAACTCTGTTGCACAACAGGCGCTTCTATGTTACAGTGCAGGGAAAAAGAAGTCGATGGAGAGACCAGAGAAACGTCCGACCACAGGGAAGTGTACTGGCTCCTATGCTTTTCAACGTATACACAAATGACCAATCAAACGACCAACAGACACCTCGCTTCATCTATGCGGATGACACAGCCATCGCCGCAGAGGGGAAATGCTTCGAAGAAGTCCAGAATAAACTACCTACAGCCTTAGAAAAGATGGCACAGTACTACGACATAAACCAGTTGAAGCCGAACCCCAGCAAAACCCAGGTATGTGCATTCCATCTGAGAAATAAAGACGCACGCAAGAAGCTGCAAATCACATGGAAAGAACAAGAACTCGAAACATGCGACACTCCAAAGTACCTGGGCGTAAGACTGGACCGCACATTATCTTTCCAAAAACACTGCCAGAATACAAAGGCCAAACATGGGAGAGGCATGCACGATGGAGGACGTAATTGTGGCAAATGATAGGGCGATAGACGCTGCCAACGCGGAAGAAAATGGCCAGAATGTAAACACTAGTGTCTCGGACTCGGAAATGAATTAATGATTGAAGAATGGTACGCTATACCACAAGACCTTAAAGACTTTTGCGAAGCAAGCCAAGACGGTGTAATGCCGTTATTGTTGCTATGGGAGCACATACTCGTTATTAAGTTTATGTACTTTATGTAGAAAAGTTTACAAATTTTTTCCATATTTAATTAAAAAGTCTTTCAGATGTTCCTAATTTTATTTGCATGTAATTTCCCGTTTGAATTTTATGGAGGCACAAATTAGTGACCCGTTAATTGTTTTGAGCAGTTTATATTTTTCTACAAAACGTCCCCGGTTTACTAGACGAACATGTTAAAATGTCCCAGTTTAAAGAAAAAATAAATCAAATTATGGGAACTCCATTCTTGTCTGTTACGCCGATCTAGTAATTTTTATAAACCTACAGTATCAAAAAGTAATAGTTGTACAAATTAAATTAGATACTTATTGAATTCGTAGAAAATGAGATATACAGTTAATGCAGCCAAAATAGATAAGAAAATTACAAAACTAGATAAATTTTAAAAATTACTTATGTGTATAATAATAAAAAAATCTAATTTGTTTGGTATATTTATTCAGAATACAAAAGTTTAAAATGCGCAAAATTGGACAATCCGTGCAACACTACATTTTCTAACTACAGAATTGTAAGACTAATGAACAATCACTGTATTTTACTCTTAAGATTACTTTTAAAATTTGGGCGGTATTGTATCTAATCTCATTAACCAAAAAATAATAAAAATCCAAACCACGGATGAAAAATCCAAACAACAGACACAAAAGAAGAGAAGAAATGAATGAAAAAAAATATATACAGTATAATCTCGATAATCCGACACATATGGGCACCAGACAACCGCCGGATTATAAGAAAGTGGTGGGAGGGAAGAGCGCGAGCGTTCTCACGACCGCCCGATTACTGGACGTGTCGTCCAATTACCCAACTGCCGAATTACCGAGATTATACTGTAATCCATTAAAAGGTATAAATCATGTGTCAATAAAAGTTTTTCATGAACATTGGATTTCAAGAAATATAATTTATTTTTACTTTATAAATAAAATATATTTTCTCTTTTAACATTAACCTTCTATTATCACGCAGGAACCAATATTTATCTACTAAATATTTTCAGACTGTAGATTTTTGATTTTACATGTTGCTTTAGGCTGCTAAGAAAAATTTGTAATATTTTGAAAAAAAAAACCTGCCAATTAAATGAAAATTATTCTTTTAGTTGTATTAAAAGTAAAATTATTATGTACCCTAGTAAAACTTCAAGAATGTGGTAATTGTTTATAAAAATATATAAAATTGGAGCTATATTTATAGCTGTCTTTAAAATGCTAATTATCCTGAGGTGTCAGAGATCTTCTTTAAAAGAGTTTGTTTTGTAAAAGTATGATTTCGCATACAAAACTCGATAATCTTGAATATTATGAAGAACATCAATTGTTTTCTAAAATAAATACAAATAAAATACTAATAAATAAAGTACTTTAATGGATATTACCAAATTATTTGGAATTCCTATAAAGAATGGTTCACCATCAATATTCCTTTGAGCTAAAGATAGACCACTTAAAGTATAACAAGTATGATAGAGATCGGGCCGCCTTCCAGGTTTATCTATAAGTCCTCCATATTTAAATTGGCAACATTCTAGAATATATTCTTGTAAAGCAGCTTGATGGAACAAAATCTCATCAGCTGGCTGATTTTCTAAAACAATTTCCATTGTTAATCTCCTCAGCCTAGTATTACTCTATTCACCTATTTCTAAGAGTTTTTGCATCAAATATATAGTTGATGCTTGCCAAAATGAATAACAACCATCTACTAATTTATTTGTCCTTCCTTGAAAACCCCCCTCAAATTTCATCTGTCTGTTTACTAACCACCTCTAAAAAATAATTATTTCAATCAAGTTTTGAAAACTAAAGAAAATACTTACTAATAAGCTTTGAGAATCACATAATGGCAGCCTATCCAGTAAAAATAATGCAGCAAATGCGCAAAACGTATAACCACCATGAGCTTCCATTCCCGGACACCCCGAGAAACCCCCTTCATATGTTTGGCACCCTACAATCCACTCTGCAGTTCCATCAAACAAGTTTTTACAAGCAATCCCAGTTAATGTTGCAACAGAAACTGCACAGTAAACTCCTCTAATATCAACTTCTCCACCTCGTTGCATTAAAAATGCTCCATCTGGTGATCTCATTGACCACAAAAATTTCTTTAAATTCTTCCTAAAAAATAATAATTCACTTTATGTTAGTCATTTTATATAAATTATACTTAAATTATTCTTACAGCCATATTATCTTTTAATTAATAAAAAAGGAATATTCTATAAAATGTACAAAATTAATGAAAATTTTACTAACAATTATTAAAACAATTACTATAATTTTTGTATACCTATCTATAACTTCATAAGCTTCTTCCGTTCCAATAATGCATAAAGCATTTACAGCTGCATAAGTTGTTGCTAAATGGGGATATTGGCCAGGCCCCCCACCAAAACCCCCTTCAGGATGTTGACACCTACAAAACTACTTATTTAACAAACCCTTCCATTTATTTATTATGTATTATATTACTTGGCAAGAAATTGTATAATGTGTTTGCTATTATTAAAAGGATCGTCCATGTGATTTCCTTGGTTGTTCATGAGGGAGAGACTGTGTAGTGACCAATAACATAGCCATGTTCGACTAGCATCCAAGCACTAAAAAATATTTAGATTAGTTTGTTTTTGTGTTTTACATTGAAAAAATTATATAATTATGTATTGGGAAAGATAATGGGTACAGACAAACGATTCCCATTGGAAATGTTAATGAATGTTGTAATGCAAAGATGTATAAACTTTAACTTTTTTAAAGCTTACTCTAATACCTCTAAATTAATTTATGTGGTATTGTAATGCCGGGTTTACGGTGAACTTGACGTAACGAGACGCGATGCGACGTGAAGGGACTTAACGTAATGGTGCGATTACGTTGAACTTAACGTAACGGGACGCGACGGTACGTAACAAGACATAAAACTTAAACACATTGTTTTATATGCGGCTGATTACGGTTATATTTGGTTCTCCATTTTGTTTCATAAAATTTCAGACTCAAACTCATTCGTTATCAGCAAGATTATGAATCCCTAGGTTCGAAATTTTGTAAAAAATGAATGAGTTCTTCGAAGAATTGGCCACCATATTAGATCCGCCATTTTGTTTTTGAACATTTTAATAACAGATTCGTAATTAGCAACGTAAATAACACCTGCAACCAAAATTTAAAATATATATGTAGAGGTATTTTATTTTTGTCCACATTTTCGACAATCCAGCCCACTGTGCGACGTGACGAATCAGAACTTAAAGTAACGTGAAAACTGCCAATGAACGACACTTTATTGTGTTAGGTTGAGTGTGTGCGTCACCAAACTCGATTCTTCTCCGTAAAATCTCTCACACCAACATTTTCTCTCGTTTCCTCTTCCGCAGTTTAAGATACAAATATTCGGCCAAAATTAAATTGGACAATTGATAATGTCCGACAAGAGAATTCATTTTGAACTACCAACGCTGTCAAATAAATTTTCATGCTGTCTTGCGGCACGTTATGGCCATCGTAATTTCACAAACATACCTTACCATTAAGTTTACTTCAAGTCACTTCAAGTTGCGTCCCTTAACGTTATCCTTATATAAGTTTATCGTTAACCCGGTATAAACTATACGATAAAAGGCCGTAACGTGCCGCAAGACAGCCTGAAAATGTGATTTGACTGCGTTGGTAGTTCAAAATGAATTCTGCTGTCAGACATTATCAAATGTTCAATTCAACTTTGGCCGGATATTTGTATCTTAACCTGCGGAAGGGGATACGAGTACGAAAAGTTGGTGCGAGAGATTTTCCGGAGAAGTATCCTGTTTGGCGACGCACACACTCAACCAAACACAATAAAGTGTCATTCATCGATATTTTCCTTTCTTTTTGTTGACGTACTTGTTGGCTACTGCACAATATAAATGTCACAACCCAATGTCACTCTTGAATTCGAGTGCATGCCCGCAAGAATGCGCGAGCGTTAGTTGACTGAAAGAGTCACGTGAAACAGCCCGACTTAACGTAACGTGACACGAAGATTGAACATTGGCAGTCTTCACGTTACGTTAAATTCTGATACGTCACGTGGCGTTAATGGTAATCAGCCGCATATAAAACAATGTGTTTAAGTTTTACGTCACGTCACGTCCCGTCGCGTGCCGTTACTTTAAGTTCATCGTAAACACGCAATAAAGAACCTTTATGTCGTATGTTAAGAACTGCTGGCATAGATCTGCAGTAAACTGAAGTCTACTCAAATTCAAATTTATACTTAAAAACAGCTTAATTTATTGTATGGTAAACAATTTTGTTAACCAATTTTTGGATATTTTATTATATTTTTAGTGGATTTTAGCAGCCACTTGCATGCCTGTTTCTAACAAGTAGTGTATTACAAGCCATTTAATTACATAATAGCCTTCATGTAATTAGTCTAAATCAATAATCAGATCAGAATGTATTCTTTTCTAGAATGAGTTTTATTGTTTTTTTTTCAAAAAAGGATGTTATGTTGTCGCACCTTGTATGTTTATGTATTCTTCTTCTTCTTTCCAATAGGCCTACTTTGGATCACGCTTGTTTAACTGTTGGGCTTTAACCTTTGCCCAGTATTGTCGCTTCTTATGCCGGTGTAATTCCATTCTCTCTTCTGTCCAGGGGGTACCTTTACTTCAGGGTTTTTCCTAAAATCCATGGATTTCCTTCAGGTTGCGTCTCACAGATTGTCTGTTTTGGAGATCTGTAACTCCCAGTTCTTTAATATCCTTCTCAGTTTCTGTCACCCAAGTGGTACGAATCTTCTTGTTTTGCCAGAAGGTGAACAGATGGTTGGTTACTCGGTTTGGAGGCAATCTTGCAACGTGGCCATAGAAAGCTACCCTGCTTTTCCTTGCACAGACAGAGAGCATCTCAATATGTTCGTAGAGCTCAGAGTTATGCCGCGTTCGGAATTCCTTATCTTCATTTAGCGGGCCTAGGATCTTCCTGAGGATTCTCCTCTCTCTGATTTCCAATTTCTCTACCAGACTTCTTCGGTTCAAGGAAAGACACACCATGGCATATAGGGCTTCTGGTCATAACACTGATGTGTAGTGCTTAAGTTTCAGGTTGTGTGAGAGGCATTTCTTATTGTAAGTGTTCTTAGTCAGTCGATAGGCTAGTTCTAATTTGTTGACTCGCCAAGATACTTAAATTTCTCAGTCCTCTTGATGTTTCCCTGCTCTAGTAACATGTCTCTGTTAGCTTCTCTGATGTTGGTGAAGAATTCTGTTTTCTCCATTGACACTTGAAGACCCACTTTGGCAGCCTGTTTTGTGAGGCAATTTACCTGCATTGTTGCCATCTCAAGAGAAAAAGCATAGAGTGCCATGTCATCTGCAATGGCCAGGCAATCTACAACCAGTCCATCGTTCTTACGTCCCAGGTAGGTACCACTCTGAGCACCCAAATTTATCCATTCTCTCATAACCTTTTTAAGGACACAGTTGAAGAGAAGTGGGGAAAGTCCATCTGCTTGTCTCACTCCAGTTTTTATTTTGAAGCTTTCTGAAATCTCACCTCTAAATTTAACCTTGGAATGGCTGTTGGTCAAAGTTTCTAGGATGACTCTGTGAGTTTTGTTGTCTAGCCCTAGTTCCTGGAGTACTTTGTTAAGCATTTCTCTATCAATGGAATCTGTGTCAATCTGAATTAATGGAATAGGCCTTAAATCAACAAAGGTGACGACCACCTTGCGGTTTCTCATCTTGGAGTATGCAAGTACAGTTTTAAGATTGAGGATCTGTTCAACACAGGATCGGATCTTCCTGAAGTCCCCCTGGTATTATCCCGGTTGACTATCCAGCTGATTTTCTGCCCTTGTTTGTAACGCCTTCTAGAGAATCTTGTTAAGAGTTACCTGGACGAGAGAAATTCCACAGTAGTTGTTTAGATCAGTAAAAGCTCCCTTTTTGTGAAGTGGATGGATCAGAGCAGATTTCCAATCAGGTGGTAATTTCTCTGTTTGCCAGATGTTCTGGATGATCTCGGTTAGCTTGCGCACGGCATTGTTTCCAGCACCTTTCCATTTATTCTTAAGAAGTTAAATGATCTGGCCAACTTCTTCCAATGAAGGGGGCAGCGAGTCTGGGTTTGGTGTGGTTTGTTTATAGTTGAAGTCTTCACTGGGTGGGCCACAGTTGAGTAGATTTTTAAAGTACTGAGAAATAAGGTGGCAGTTGTCCTTGACGTTATAAGCCAGTTTGCCCTGTGAGCCTCTGAAGTAGAGGCTTGGCGGAGCGTATTTTCTGAGTGTCTGCTTGCAGGTTCCAAAGAAATCTATGGAGTTATTCTTAGCAAAGCTCTCTTCGATTTGGGTTAGTTGGTTTTGTGTGAAGGTTCGTTTGGTTTCTCGAATTATCTTGGCTGTTACCTTTCTTTGTTCTAAAAATTTATGCCAATTTTCCTTGGTCTTTTTAGAATTCCACTTCACCCAGGCTGTCTGTCTTTGGGATATTGCATTGTCACAGTCTTCAGTCCACCACGAATGCTTCCTTTTTCTAGCAAGAGGGGCGAGTTCATTGGCCGCCTTGACAAGAGTCTTCTTCAGTTGGTCACAGCTGTTTAGATCTGAATTGTTCAGTCTCTAACTTACTTCTTGAATGTTCTTGAGTCGCTCTATGTCAAATCTTACCATTTTGGAAGTTCTGTGTAATCTAGTGTTTCTAGGCTGGTCTTATTTTGATCTATGAGAGGTAGTGATCTGAGTCCAGATTGGCGCTTCTTAGTACCTTCACGTTTTGTATTTCCTTTTGAGATTTTTGTGAAATGGCCACATGATCTATCTGAAATTCACCCAGGTTGGTATTAGGTAAAATCAAAGTGTGCTGCTTCCTTGGCAAGTGTTTGAAGGCTGTAGACTTCATGAGTAACCCAAAAGTCCTACACATATCCACTTATTATTCTCCGTTGTGGTTGGTTCACTTGTGCGCCAGACAATTGCCCACTATGTTTCTGTATTTTTTCTCTCCTCTCTCTCTATTAATAGAAATCACCAAATTCACTTTCTTTGAATTCACTTTGTTTTTACACAATCTTTTTACACCAACACCAAACCAACATTAACTATTTGTTTTTCACTAACTTCTCTCCCTACGAACTTTACACCACTTATAATGTTGTTGTTCATGTTTTTACTATTAGATTTTTGTGATCAAGTCCAGTGAAGTGAATGGGTCTTAAGATGTGTTTTTTTTTAAGTCTATTGATGGTGTCGATGAAAGCATCATAGTTAGGGCAAGTAAGTTTTGGTTTCATGGAATTTTTTAATTTTAACATTCTGTCACTAATGTCATTAAAATATTTGTGGGTCACTAAATATTACTAAATATTTTTGGCATATTGTTTTAAATCATACAAAAGAGGACGTTTTATTCTACCCAAGTCTTTGTTTTATATTTTTGTTCCAATTAATTTATGTTAATATTCAGATCATAAAAGTGGAATATCATGTTGAGAAAAAAACACTATTTTAGACAACTCCACTTTTTTTGCGTATAATCAAGGTTCTGCCACTACAAAAGCTGCTCCCAAAATTTGTGCAGTATATGGAGAAAGTGTCATAGCTGAAAGAACTTCTCATGATTATTATACCAAGTTCCAGAATAGAACTATTGATCTCAGAGATGCACCTCATTCTGGCCAAAACTGTTATGGTCAAACGATGTTGTGGATATCACAAGATCCAAATGGTTTCAAATAATTTAGAAAAGTGCAGAAACTTAGTGGCCAACCCAATAGATATAATAGTAGATACAATATATTCAATTTTCATGTCATGATGTTTTGCATATCGCAAGAACCAAATGGTTTCAAATAATTTAGAAAAGTGCAGAGACTTAGTTGCCAACCCTATAGATATAACGAAAAAGATGAGAGTGCAATAATTTTACTCATAATCAATTGACAGAATAAATTTAGACATTGACAATGACAACCATTGAAATGACAAAATTACATACATATTTTGGTACATCGTTGTAATCAGTAAACAATCTCGATTAGAAACTACTGATATTTACTTGATATGATCCTGGCAAATGTTGTAAAGATGTAAGAACAAACTTCTGATGAGTTTTCTTTTCAAGTCTCTTCAAGTAAATGGGAAATCTATTGCTACCATTATTGTAAATACTCTTGATAGAATTTTCAACAGCCACCTGAAAATGATTTATTGTTATTTTAAGGTTAGATTGGAAAAACTTACTGACCTGTTCATGGGACGTATTTGTTGGAACACCTTCATCATCGAAGAGATTTTTTGATATCTCCGAAAACTTTCTCGAATACATTTTGAGTAGAGTAAGATTTATACAGGGTGTTTCACTCCCCCTGAAAATTAAATTTTCTGGATAAAGAGGGAGGCAATTGCAACAGTCGGCATGATTGTTAACTATTTATCATCAGTACTCTATAGTATATAATCATAGATGGCAGCGTATTAAAAAAATTGTTCTCTAAACGGTTCTATGATATAACAACGCGCGATCAAACAACGCATCGATAACATAACACTCTTAATAAACCTTTTTACGGTTAGTTAAGCGCATGCGTATCCGCCAAGTTCCCAAGTCCGCGAAAAGCGGGAATATAAAAGTTTCGGACACATTTTGTTATTTTCACTGGTTATACGTCTAAAAGTGCCCGAAAAACATGGCGCAAATTGGCACATGCCCATAAAAAATTTTTAGGTATGAAAAGGTCTATTAATTCATGTCGAAAAAATCGAAAATATCACAGCAATATAAAAATATGTCGAAATGATAACACTAAGATACTTAATATAACGTTCGAATCATTATTATCATATGATGTGATTTCGTGGAGCGTTGTTATGTAGCTGTGATATCTTCGCCACGTTAATTAGTCGCGCGTTATTTTATTGGGACACCCTTAAAACAATTATTAAATCACCATTGAGTAGTTTGTCCATAAAATTTATAATTGATCCAAACAACATAATAAATTACGTTTTTAGAGTCTTAATTCCATTACATTCAGTTAAAATTATTCGGTTTGTAATTGGAACTACTTTTGTTATTCAAAACAACTTCACCAACTTCGCCTTATTACCTAATTTCTAAACCTACTTTTTACAATAACAATCACATAACCTACAATGTTTTGCATAAAATGTTAGTGAGTTGACTTTTATAAATCATTACATTTTTAGAATTATGGGTGAGAAATTGTGCACAGAGGAAATAAAATTCCTTACTAAAACTGGTAAGGAATCTTCTATTGGTAGTAATGATCCGAAATCAGAAGTAGAAGTGAATATTAAAAGAAAGAGGAAACGGAAGAAAAACTGTTCAGGAGCTTCAGTTACTCATAATGTTAATTCTATTATAGAAGAAGGAGAACTTAATGAAAAACGAAAGAAATATTCATTAATTGATAAATTAGAAACTTTTAAATTATCTGAATTGAATAATGATTGTGTCGAAGCTATAAATATTGATGGAAATTCTGCGATGAAGGGGGAAGGAACAAAGCACCAAAAATCGAAACTTAATTCCTCAGATTCAATTATTAAAGATGTAGAAATTTTAAAATCAACTGAACCTTATAATGATATTTCTTGTACAGAAAATGCAGAATATAGTTTAGAACAGAAAACAAAAAAGAAGAAGCGGAAAAAGAACAAGAAAAAGTCTAAATTCTTAGAAATATGTGTAGAAAATTTGGGAACCTCTAATAAAATTGAATGTAATGATAGTAGTGAAATATGTGAGATGAATATTGGTGAAAAATCTATTTTTAAAGAAGCCGGAGAACAGAAAAGGAAAAAGAAGAAGAGAAGGAAAAAGAAAAAGAATATTTTCTCTGAAATATGTGTAGAAAATTTGGACACTTCTTGTAAAAGCAGATATGATGATATTAAAGAAATGTGTGATATGAATATTGATGAAAAATCTATTTTAAAAGAAGTTGAAGGAAAAATAAAACAAAATTCTACAGATACAGATTATTTAGAAGGTAATTTTATTAAAACTGATGAAATTTGTAATTCTAAATATGAAAATTGTGTTTTAGAAAGAAAAAGGAGAAAGAAGAAGAAAAGGAGGAAAAACAAACATTCTTTAGAAATTGTTGAGGAAAATTCTGATGCAATTAAATGTTTGGATGATAATGAAATTCTTGATTCAAGTATCACTGAAAAATGTATTTTAAAAGAAAAGAAGTCTGATAATTTAAATAAAGCAGAAAAATTAGAACAAGATAATATCTCATCTCAAAAAGCACATCGAGATCCAGACAGTTTAGAAACAGATTTAACTGAAATTGATTGTGATGATGACAATTCTAGAATTGGTCAAACTAAATTATTGAAGAATTCAAATAAAGAAATAAGCAGCAGCATTAGTGGTACAAAAACTTTTCCAGTATATGTTGGAAACTTGAAAAAAACTATAACTGAATCCATTTTGATAAAATTCTTTTCTGATTGTGGGTCATTTAAGATAAAAATGATTCCAAATTTGGAACATCCAATATGTTTTTTAGTGTTTTTCCAGGAAGAAGGTGCCAATGTATGTAATTCACTAATATTAATATTTAAATACTTTCTGTATTACTTTAAGTTACTAATTTTTTTTAAATATTTTTAAATATTCGGAATACAGCTTGAATATATAAATACAATCATCCTGTTTGTAGCTCTATAATATTAAGTCTTATTAAGACTATGAACAAATCTCATGTTGAAACAACTACTTCGAGGCTAATGTCACAGGATATTGAATTATGCAACAGACATTTGCACGTTATTACTAGTCCCAGAACATTTTCATGTCACTAACAGCACTAGACAAATAACATTGTTTTTAAGATCATTTCTTTCTGTTTAAATTAAGTGAATAGCCATCTGCAGACTGTATATTACTGATAATATTACTGAAAATCCACGTGCGCGAATTTACATAATTCTTTAAAAAAAAAAGGAAAATGTATGAATGTACCCCACTAATGGGGTACATTCATATAACCGGAGGGGCACATTCATACACGAACGGGCAGGTTAATACACACATGAAAGAAGATAAAAGAAGGATTAAAATTATTCAGCTCTTTAATGTTTGTGCATTAAGTCTGTATTTAGCTGTTGTTTTCCGAAAAGAGAGTTTTTGTTTTAAAACATCAGATATAGCTGACGATATTGCCTCTTCACTAACCTCCCTACTCTTCGTCCCCTTCTTATAATTTCTAACCATGATCCTACTGTGTAACAAAAAATGATAGGTATCATTAAATTGCGAAAAAACAAGAATAAGAGACATATTAATACAGTATGAATGTGCCCCTTGTACTTGTGTATGAATCTACCCCATCACATGTAATTAATAAAAAAATATGCAAAAAAAAAACTTCTTCATACGTCTTCATAGTAGGATAATTTACAAATCAAATCAAAAGCTCTATGATATTATGATTAATATTACATAGCAGTGATTAATCCAAACAACTTTAACTAGTCACTAAATACGTCCAAAGTAAAATTATGAAATTACTTAGGCGAGGCAAAAACACGTTCCGTGTTGCACACAAGCGATTTCCGCGGCGATTGATGCCGAACTTCACTAGTCAGTATACACACATAAAAGCTATGCACTAACACTAACATCATTCTCTTGCTCCGTGTCTAACTTTAAATACGTTCAGTGCATGTAGGTGCCCCTTGTGTGAATCCGCCCCACTCTCCCCTACATTAGCATGAACACCTCGTGCATAACTAACCTCGCCAGTCATGCACGAGGTGTTCAAGCTCATATAAGTGTAATAAGACTTAATATTATAGAGCTATGAACAGGTTGAATATATTTGTATATTCAAGCTATATTTCATCTTTAATAAGTTTGTATGATTGTATCTTTTTTTTAATGGGGTGTAGATGGCACCTTTTAGTTAATCATACAAGTGAGCCCCTTGAAATTAACCCAAACACTCCGGGACCGCTTATCGCATTTCTTCAGGGTGTTGGTTGATATGTTGCTACAGTTGTACTATCTACGCCCCCTTCCACACTGCGTGCGATTAGAGGTTCGATTTTTTGAGTTTTGCTTTTTTTGGGACGAATTTTTGGATATTGTACCATCTTCCTGCGATTTTAGTAGGTGCGCCATCATATTTTGGTGATCGAGTTAAAGATCCGTCGTTCTCAAACATTTCCCCTAAAAACCTAACCCTATGGGCGGTTTGGGCTCCAGCCCAGAGGCGCCGTAACTTAAGGGGCGCCCCGAACGTAAAGATGAGGTATTTTTAAATATGCTTAAATCTCTATATATCAATTAATAAATTCGGGAAAGGATGAATGCACTCCCTGGGTAAGACCGCTGAGTGACTTTTCATGCATATAGCTAAATTAGTGTTGTAAGTGCCAGATGTCTATACAACTTATGAAAACAACTACAAAATACAACATATGAATAGAAGTGAATAGCGTTCCGTACCTTATAAGGAAAACGGAACTCTTATAGGATCACTTTGTTGTCCGTCTGTCTGTCTGTCTGTAAAGACCTTTTTTCTCATAAACGCATAGCGGTATCAAGTTGAAATTTATACCAAATACTCATGTCTACAGTCTCTTTTAGTTGTGATAAAATCAAACTTGTAAGTCAACGCGATCAAAAGATATGACCGTTTATGACAGAAGTTTATGTCGCATATTTTCGCATATTTTTTGATTTCACAAGGGAATCAAAACCTATAGGGTACTTCCCGTTGACCCAGAATTATGAAATTTGGCAAGAAGCAAGGTCTTACAGCACATGTAAAGCAAAAAATCTGAGAACCGTAAATATATAGTTTAATAACAAAAAAGCGAATTTACTATTACAAAGTTATTACTTTTAATCGATATCACTTTTCATCGTTAATCGTTATTACTTTTTATTTATACGACCTTTTTGTAGTTGAAACGATGTACGATGATCATGTATTCGAAATCGTACGCAAATTATACGATCTTTGCAAATCTTTAAATTTTCATAACAAAAGAGAAAAATACTAATGGATGCGTTCATTTTGTCGACTTAAAAAAATCAATAACAACAGACTTGAACGAGCCATCAACTTGTTCGTTGCATTATCTACGAACGCATCCAATAATTTTTGAAACCCTCTGTCCCACTCGCTATTCATGGTATTTACTGCAGAATCAGCTAGAACCTCAAGCCTTTCATATTCTTGTTATCCTTAAGCTGCCTGTATTTTAACTAAAAATGTAGATAAAAATGTAGGTAAAAATGTAGGTTAACAAAATTTAACAAAATTTTATTTATAACTGCAATGAAATATTAAAAGATTGGTTTATAGCCCAGGACGCTAAAATTGATAAGAACGGCCCTAGGTGACACTATCGGCCAAACCACAGTATACGCAATCTGCGTCGCATCTCGAAAACGTCCCTGGCCCGTGAGGGCCTGGGTGAGAAAATATGATACTTCCCCGTGTAGTCGAGTAATCCATGTTTCAATGTCCGGTATGAGGATCCTCGTTCACTCACCTTTTGTGGAGTTATTCCACTTTTTCTCCCACTTCAAAGTCAGTTTGGTACCAGCCTCTTTTTTAGAAGTTTTATTTCTGCCTGCCTTTAATATAACTGTCGTATGATTTAAAACAACAAAAAACAAATACGTTTCAACAATATTTTTTTTCTTGTTTATTTTCTTGTTTAGTTTTAAGGTTATAACCCACGCCCGTCTGTCATTCTGCGAAAGAAAGGGAGAGTACGCATTATAGTAATATACACTGAGAGAAAGAGAAAGCAAGAGAGAGAGAGAGAGAGAGCGCGGTATAGAAATATACACTGAGAGAAAGAGAAAGAAACTAACGCGGCGTTTTCTGCCGATTCACTCATACCGAGACCTCCCTAAAGGCGAAGTTCCTTTTCCAAAAATCGAGTTTCTTCAGTTCCCCATCGTCCAAAATCTAAGAATCAATTTTTCCCAAAATCGCGAGAAAACTGTTCTAACAACTTTTTCAGTTTCCCAAGGTATGGTCCATACATAATCCATATAACGATATTTCTGAAAAATTTGTAAAAAATTCACTTTCCTTAGTTTGCTAAAAAATCAAGGAAAAACTTTAAAATTTCCAATGACGTCTTCTGTTGCTCATGGTCTGACTGTTAGTATAGATTCTCCCAACTGTTAGTATAGATTCTCGAAAATCTCCAAACTTCTTCAGTTCCTTTGGTCTAGTCCAAAGCCTAAGTAACAGTTTCGCTAAAAATCAAATAGTCCACAAAACTATAGATTTATGTTTCAAACTTTTCAAATCGAAAATAGCTCAAAATCCCAGGAAACCAAACCGATTTTCCAATTCTTAGCTTAGGGGTGTAGCAAGCACTTTCGTTAACTTGAGCAAGTTGTCCCTCTGGAAAAAACCCACACATCTCGTGGCCGCTGTTCGCATAACTTCGAGGTGGTTGTGTATCACACATTGTGTGGTGTATCGTATTTTTTCCCTTACATCCCCCTTCCATTGACCATGATTGGTGGTTCAGGGTTTCAGCATGTTTTCCATTTCTTCTCCGTTCTTTCTCATACACTTTTATTTGACATTATAGTTACATTATAGTTACGATCACACTATTATACTCGTGCCATTGTTTTTCAGAAACAAGCATGTAGCCCACCATCGTTCTTTCGACGACCCTATTTTCAAAAAGTTTTCTATCTCCATGCCACCTACCATAATATTCGCAGAGGCTGTCATTAGCTTTTCCCATCTCTGTGCAGGTAATCCATAAAGCAACCATGCGCGCTATGTACCTAGGTGAGGTATTATAGTATAGTATTATAATATAGGAATATGCGAGACAAGACTCAAAGGAGAGAAGAGGACCACACTAAAATCGGGACACGTCCTATATGAGAATAACTCAGAAACAAACCAGGGACTTGGTGGTGTAGCATTTATCATGAATAGCAAAATAAAAAGTCAAGTAAAAAGGCAAGTAGCACTCAATATCAGAAAGAGTTATATATCTCGTACTAAAGTTAAATAACAAATATCAAGTCCAAGTGATACACTACTATGCACCAAATAGCAGCGCAGATGACGAATCTATCGAACAGCTATACGAAGATATCACCAGCGCCAAGAACATGGAAAAAACTTACTACATAGTTATTACCGTAGATTTTAACGCCAAAATAGGCAAAAGACAGTCACAGGATACCGAATACGTACGAAACTTCGGCCTGGGGACAAGGAATGAAAGAGGAGAAACATTAAGTAACTACCTCAACACCGAAAAACTATTTTGTCTAAAGACTTTCTTTAAAAAACAAAATAAAAAAATATGGAAGAGCGTAGATGGCCGGACAAAAAATGAAATAGATTTCATACTTTCTAACAATAAAAACATATGCAAAGATATCTCAGTATTAAACAGATTTAGTACAGGAAGGGACCACAGATTGGTCCGCGCAAAGATCCTCATAAACACAAAATTTGAAAGAAAAAAGTTGGTACACAAAAAGAAATTTCCAACAGCCGAATTCCTGACCCTCCACAAAAATGAATACGAAAACGAAATAAAAAAGAGAAAGAAACGATCAGAAAATCTACAAGAAATGAATATAGATGATATTGCAACAAGCATAGCAGAGGACATTTAATCAGCCACAAGGAAGATCTGTAGCAAGATAAGAAACGAAAAAGAAACCAGACTATCAGTGGAATCAAAACAACTAATAAAGAAGTGAAGAGAAACCTGCAGGGACTCACACAATTACAACACCATAAACAAAAAAGTAAAAAAAAAGATACGCACTGATATCAGAGCTTATAAAACCCAACAAATCATCGAAACCATAGAGGCGAACAAAAACATGAGAGTACTCAAATCAAAGCTTTCAAATGGAAAACAAGATACTGTTAAACTAAAAGACCGCCACGGCAATATCATTACCAACAAAACAGACATCGCCGCAGAAGTCCAAAGATTCTACGCCTGCCTATACACATTATCCATACCGAACCCAACGACATCCTCAAAAACTATTACAAATGTAGAATCGGAAAAACTGTCAGAAATAACGACAGTTGAAATTACATATGCGTTACAACAAATGAAGAACCGGAAGACCCCAGGAGAGGACCAGATAACAGCAGAAATGCTAAAAGCGGGAGGCGGAACTCTACTGGAAGCTCTGCGGATATTAACAAACAAATGTTTGATCGAGGGGAAAATACCAAAAAAATGGAAGGACGCAGAGGTCATCATCCTGCACAAAAAAGGTGACACCACAAACATAGAAAACTACCGTCCAATAAGCATGTTATCACGCCTATATAAGCTTATGATGCGGATTATCACAAACCGACGCACAAAGAAACTAGATTTCTACGAACTAGTGGAACGGGCGGGCTTTCGGAAAGGTTTCGGCAGAGCAGACCACCTACAAACAATCCGAACACTTATCGAAAAGACAACAGAATACAATATCCCAATAAATATAGTGTTCATAGACTACCACAAAGCGACAGTGTCGAGACTTGGGCTTTCCTGTCGGCAATGAACGGCGAAAGAATAGACTCGCGATATACCGCTCTAATGGAGGACATTTACAGGGTGGTCACATTTCACGTAAAAATAAACGACGACCTACACACGGGGATAATAAATCTCAACAAAGGGGTACTGCAAGGGGACCCGATCTCCCCAAAATTATTCACCGCAGCCATAGAAAAGGTTTTCAAACTAAACTGGGACGAGAAAGGCATACAGATCGACGGGACATATCTAAGTCACTTTAGATTTGCGGACGACATAATTCTAACAAGCACTAATATCGAAGAATGAAAAACAATGGTAGAAGAACTAAACAACCTGTCCAAGCAAATAGGGTTAAAAATGAATCTAAACAAAACAAAAATTATAACTAATAGCCCTCAGGAAATGTCGATTGATAACATCATAATAGAAAAAGTAGAGCAATATACATATCTGGGGCATACAATTAAAATTGACAAAGAAAATCAAACTGCCGAAATCAAACGCAGAATCCAACTGACATGGGCCGCCTTTGGAAAGCTCAGCCATATACTAAAAAACAAGACGTCTCAATTTACCTAAAACGTAAGATTTGCAACAGCTGCATCCTCCACGTTGCCACCTGTGGCCTGGAAACGATGGCTATCACTAAAAAATCAGCAGCAAAACTTAGAGTAACTCAGAAAGCAATGGAACGTGCGATGCTGAGAATCACTCTAAGAGACAAAATTCGCAACACAGATATCCGGACAAAAACAAAAATAATAGATGTCATGGAGAGAACAGCGGATCTCAAATGGCAACAAATCGGCAGGAGACGTGGCCAGAAAGAATTCAGAAGAATGGAGCCACAAGATTACCTTCTGGAGACCCCGAGAAACAAAAAGAAGCACGGGAAGGCCCCAAACGAGATGGATCAATGACATAAAGACGATAGCAGGAAAACAGTGCATGAGAACAGCAAATGACAAAGAAGCATGGAAAAAAATTAAAGAGGCCTATATCCAACAATGGAAGTATGAAGGCTAATAAGAAGAAGATTATAATATGAGGATTATATAATAAATTGCCTCTCCATGTTTCCTCGTTCCCCAGCGTTTTATGTCGTTGATTAGGGTTCTTGTCCACTGTCCTTTGCTATTTGAGACCTAGTCGCGTTGCCATTCCTTAAAAATGTTGGCGGGGACTGCTATTTTTTCCCGCTCCTAGTTGTTTTGTTTCCATTACATCGTGAGTTATACGTTTGGAGTCCGGCTCGCACTGTGATGTCTATAGGATCTATGCCAGCGATAACCAAGGCAGCCTCCCTTGAAACTGTTTTATATGCGCTACATATTCTCAATGTTAGCTTTCGTTGTACTGATGCCATCTTGTTATTTAGTGTTTTCACTCTGGTTTGCCCAGACTGGAGCTACTCAATATCCTCCTTTTGCTGCTTCTAGGACCTCCCACATTTGGAATGAGCCACTCTAAGGCAGCAACCGTTTTGAGAGCCTTGTCAGCAGCCTTCATGATATGTTGCTTGAATGAGAGGCTTTCAAGTTTCTCAGGTGTTTTATAGAATCTTTCGGTATTATTCTGGCGTCTCTTGGAAGGTGAAAGGGTGTATGTGCCTCTTCCCAGTGAGGAGAACTGCCCCGGTTTTCTCCGGTGCCAGTTGCAGCTGCCTCTTTTCCATCCATTCGTCCACTAACTTCATTGCAATGTTTGCTCTAGCAGTTAAACCCTTTTCGATTTTCGCGCACACCACTACTGCCAGATCATCTGCAAATGCGATGGTTTCCACATCTACTGGTAATTCCAGTCTGAGCACTCCATTATAGAGAATGTTGGGAATGTTTCACATTGTAGGACCCAGGACTGAACCCTGTGGAACCCGACTATAGATATCACGCTCAACTGTTTTATTTTCTGATTTTGCGGTTATATAGGTAACTACGAATCATACGATGTAGATATGGTGGAAAGCCACGCGACGTCACCTCATCTAGGATATTTTGCCAACATGCTGAGTTGAATGCATTTCTTACGTCTACGGTAAACAGGGCACAGATCTTTCTGTTTCTCCGTGTAAAAAACATCTAATAGACACAGTGGCCTATATGAGGAGACTTCTTGGAGAGATTTCATGCCTTTCCTCAAGAGGACCAGTTTTGCCTTCTGCCACCGTTCTGGAAAGATGCCCCTTTTGAGTAGATTATTCATGACTTTTAAAACAACCTCAGGAAAATTTCAAGCTATGATTTTAATTATTTCAGGTGGAATGGTCTTGTCTGTCTAGTTTGTCTAATCTTGTCTGTCAAGTCTTGTCTGTCTAGACTTGTCTGTCTAGTCTTATCTGTCTAGTCTTGTCTGTCTAATCTTGTCTGTTTGGCTTTGTCTGTCTGGTCTTATCTGTCTAGACTTGTCTGTGTAGTCTTGTATCTCTGAGTCTTGTCTGTGTAGTCTTGTCTGTCTAGTCTTGTCTGTCTAGTTTTGTCTGCCTAGTCTTTTCTCTCTAGTCTTTATTCTCATGAAAATTAAAAAAAAAATAAACAGATAAAATGTTTGTCATTTCTATGTAAATACTATTCTACTTTGTCTGTGTTTTAGAAAGCTTTGGAAAAGAATAATTTGGACGTTCAACAAAGAAAGTTAGTAGTAAGTACATCAATACAAGAAATTATATCAAAAGTGAAAGAGATTGAAGAAAACAGAAACAAAAGCAAGAGTTCATTTCATATAATCAGTGAGAATACAATTATGATAAGTGCAATATCAAAAGCCATTTCTAGATATCATCTCTACCAACTAGTATCAAAAGAAGTTAAAGGAGAATTTATATTAAATTATAACTCCACATTTTGTAGATGTATTGTTCATTTGTTTTCTGAGGAAGACTTTGAGGTATTTATTCTTACTCTAAATAAAAAATTTTCATTACGGTTTATAAATTTTTATTCTAGAAAGTATTGAAGTTAGACGATCTACTATTAAATGAGAGAAAAATTATAGTTAAACCTCTTGAGGATCCTTCAATGGGTTTTCCACAAATTACAACAAAGAAAACTGCGCAGACAATTAATATTGAAAATGTTGTAAACGCTACGAATATTTTTACTTTGTTTGTTGCAAATTTACCATATGATGTTCGTATGCATGAAATTGAGGATCATTTCTCGGATTGTGGGCCAATTAAAGCGCATATTGAGCGTTTGAAGGTTAATCATAGAAGCAAAGTTGGTTTTTTGGAAGTAACAAATTTAGAATATTATAAGGTATTTTTTATTTGATATTATAACATATGAACTACTTATTAATAATAACTTATTATATTAATTGCATTTAAGATTGCTTTGGCAAAATACGACACAGTTCTTGGTGGTAACAAAATCAGTCTTTTTGAAAGTGGAGTGCCCATTGCTTATAAAAATGAATGTTTTAGTCAAACAGACAAGGTAATATGTAGTCTGAATTATTTTTTAATTAAATTATTATATTTATTTATAAAAGCAATTTAAATCCTTCAATTTAAATACAATACTTCACCATTCAAAAAGTTCGTTGAATTAATACTATTATGGCTCCTCTGCACTATGGCTCATTGTGGGCCATCATGATGGTCACCATTATCATGGCCTGAATGGATGCATCCACACAGTGGTCCACCTAAATGGACCATTCTAGATGTGCATGAATGGGCCATGTATTGTTGATAAAAATTAATTTCAAATTTTGAATTGAAATTATAAAGTTAATATTCAAATTTAATAAAACTAAATATTTCGTTATAATTAAAAAATAATAATTACTAAAATCAGTGTTATCATGACAACAAGCAGCAGGCACTGATAAGCGTGCGATAAAGGAAATAATGATGGCCCATATTGTGGACATGCCACTTTAGCCACTGCGCAGCTTACTTGTGCTTGCTGGCCTCCTTTGGTGTGTGTAGTCGGACCGCTCCAAACGCCATCCATGGCCATCACCATCTCCATCATCCACTACTTAGGCCACTACAGGCCATCTACCCCTCTACTCAATGGTGATGGCTCACAGTGGCTCAAGATGGGCCATAGTGTAGAGGAGCCATTAAGTGGAAATCTATCCTGTGAAAAATTTCCGATTTTTTAGTGAATTAACTCGAAAAGAGAATGCGCGACAATTTTCGGTGCGCGCGCATGTTAAAGATCATGTTTTGGGGAATCAGTTGGTATGGAAAGCTTCATGGGTGAGGGCCGTGTTCTCTGCATAAAAGCAAAAATTACAAAAATGGCAATTCTATTGCTACACGAAGATTTTTTTCGGCGCATCATGGTTTATGAAACTTTAATCGTGCTACTTCAGAGAAATTGATCAAGAGTTGGGTTAATACATTTGAAAAAAACGGGTAACACAATGCCAAGAAAAGGAAGGAGCCCTCGAAAGATCACCAGAACGCCGAAAAACATCGACTGTGTACGACTCGCCGATATTGAATATCCACATCGTTCGTTGCGTAAACACGCATTTGCGCTACATTTATCCAAAACAGCTGTTCACAAAATGTTGAAAGGTAATCTCAAGTTGCAGTACAAAATTCAGCTCGTACAAGACCCGAAAGTGGAGGATTACCCGGTTAGAATGCTTTCTTGGACCAATTTGAAAATTTTGATAGCGTGTTTTTTTCTGACGAAGCACATTTACATATACACATATAAAGAAGCACAACTGTCGGTACTGGTGCCATGATAACCCGCAACAAAAACACGATAAGCTACTACATTCTCCGATAGTCATGATAGTCATACTTTTTTGAGGAACGGGCGTGGAAGAGCGTGAACTCGGAAAGTTACCTGAAAATGATCAATAATTTCTTCTTGCGTTCTCTTCGCCATCGAGTGATGTTTAACAGAGGACGAGACATCTGGTTTATGCAAGATGGAACCACTTGTCACACCGCAAATGTGGTTATGGAGCGCCTTCGCAAAGTTACCCAAATCGCATTATTTCAAAAAGAGGAACCCTACTGTTTGGATACTCTTTGGATTCTTTTTATGGGGGTACCTTAAATCTAAAGTGTACGAGGATGGACCCCGCAATTTTAAGTAGTTAAAACAAAAAATTACCCGAGAAATTCGCGTCATAACACCGGCCATGCTTGTTCGCGTGATGCAAAATTTTAGGGTCCGTTTCGAAGAGGTCATACGCTGTGAAACAAGCCGGCTTTAGGAAAGGATTCGGCACAAACGACCACCTCCAGGTGATACGTAGCCTGCTTGAAATATGCACAGAATACAACGTTCCTCTAAATTTAGCAGGTTTACATAAAAAATAAAACAATATATTAAATGGTCCCCTTTCACCCGACCAATGTTGGTTGACCCATGTCGACAGCTCTAGTGATAATGGTAATATAACTCAATGCTTTTGGACTGGATTTGTAATCCAGTAGTGTCAAACTTACATATGGTGACCGTTAGTCAAATTTCATGTCGCCAAGTTTCTGGCTCCTACTCAATTCTCTTTTTGGGCACCTCTGATTTAAAATGCGTCAAAAAAATAAATGAAAAATTAGTTTGGCAACGTTGAATTTGCTAAGGCAGGTACTGATTAACACTTATGTCAATACCCGGGAACCCTTTTGCATGTTCTTACTTACATATCTTTTTTATTTAACGAAAAATCATCAGATCCTCTTTATTTGAGTCTATTGACATCCATTCATATACATAAATAATAAAATGTGCCAAAAAATATATATACTTTTTGGACTTAAAGTCAAATACCCCGTTGTTCAATACCCGGGGTACCCGGGTACCCATTTATAAATAAACAATTAAACTTATTTCTAGGGATACAAAATATTACTTAATGTATAAATAAACGGATTTATTTAACTTTTAATTAATTTTATTATAAAACTTATTATAAATTATACATAAAATATTTTTATATTCAATTTATTATTGGCGTTTTGAGATCATTCTTGAATAGCTGTCATATATAATTCTTCACTTAATTTTCGTAAAAATACATTATTTAGATGATAAATGATATAGCTGGCAAGACTGGCGATATCCAAAATATTTAAAAAAGTCCGTCTGTGGATTGTCTAACGGCCCAACATCTTATCCATTACATCCACACCAATTTTTAGGGTTCTGTTGTTATCAACAACGAACCCTTATAGTTTCGATATGTCCGTCCGTTCGTCCGTCCGCAGTTTAGCTCAGAGACTATTAGAAATATAAAGCTGTAATTTGGCATGGATATCCAGATTAGTCACGCCGACAAAGTGGTAAAATAATTTTTTTTTTAGGGTACCTTCTTTACCCTAAAGAAGTGGTTACGTTTTCTTTTTCTCGTCTACCCCATGGTGTAGGGTATCGTTGGATGGATATGTGAAAAAATTCACAATAGTAGCATGTATAATGAATTTAAAAGGAAAAGTATCACGGATAAGTAGGCTTTATTAGTTTACGAGTAATAGTCAACCAACTTATAAAATGTAACAAAACAAAACGAGCAAAAAGCCAGGCCGCAGAAAAAAAAATAAGGCTCAAGAATCTGGTACAAAATCAACTCTGAAACAAAAGATCTCTGTTCAAACTTACCGTCGACTGAGTAAGTATAGCGTTGTTGGTGAACAACGGTCTGGAAGGACATGGTACTTAAGAAGGAGAAGATATCCGATTAATTCACTGCATCTGACAAACATGCCGCAATCTGTACATTTCTGCTCTAAAAGAATCGGAAACTTTTATCTTAGGGGCTAGATGGAAGTGAAACATAACATAACCCGAAGGTTCGTGAAAATAGATTATGTTCAGTGTTTGGTTGGTTTGGTTGGGCAATTGCAGATTATTGAGAAAATAGACATTGACAGAATAGCAGAAAAGGGCTTCAAAGAAGAATTCGTCAATTACAGGATTCCTAAATTATATCTTTTAGGAAATAACAAAGCTCTGAGAAATAACAGTTGGCCAATGCTCTAAATGTCTTAGAGCGAAACCATGTGGTAGGGTACCTTGCTGCAATAGGGTTACCTGTACTCACTATAAATGTACATGGTCAATTTTAATGTACTTATACTTCGATATATAGGAAACCACAATTAATTTTGCACCAACCTTATATGATTTTTCTTATCGACCTAAAATTAAAAAAAAAATTGAAGAAAATTTATTTTCCTTCAATATCTAAACATAATAATTTGTATTTAATGATTATTGCTAGACTTTTTTTATAACTTATACATATCCGCATTTTCATCCAGTGTAAAGAATCTGACGGGAAAGCTTACATATTTGATGAATAAGTTCACCAGTACGAATCCTGAGTTTACCAGTATGACCTGTGCACAGTGGTGGATTATCCATAACGCAAGAGGTCCGATGCTACTAGAGAAAAAACAATGTACGCAATGTACCCAAAATCCATAAGGCAAACTAGGCGCGTGCCTAGGGGCACGAGATTACAAATGGGCGAGCCGGTGCGTGCGGCGCGGAAGTTTTTAAACGAAACTGTACCTACCTACACAATATCACTTACACAAAATGGGAAAGGCAGAGGAAGTTGCCTGTAGATTATGTGAATCAGATGAAGAAACCGCTGAACACATGTGCACATGTGTAGCGCTAGCACACATAAGGCTTGCCCACTTCGGGGTCGCAAGATTGACCACCTTGGAGTTGAGTAGCAAGCCTCTCAGGAATATCTTAGACTTCGTTCACGAAGTTGAATTCCTGGGAGAGTAATTGTAGTAGGGTCAAGCACGATAGATCAAGTTGGTCGCAGTGCAGAGAGGCTTTGCAGCCAAACGACCCCCACACAAAAAAAATACCTACCTACTTACATTAAATAAAAAATCATACTTTGCATAGTGCTTCCTAAGCGCGCCCGTCTACTTGACTCTACATACTGACCATTAACTCTTACGGCCAGTTCTAGGGGATTTCTAAGAATTTGTTAAATCGAGGAAATCGTTATATTGAGGTTCGTTATACTAGGGTTTCTGGTATACTGGTTTCTGGTATACTGTCGACATTTAATCCGCCTCTGCCTGCGCATAATGAAAAGTGTTAAAGTACAAATTAAAGTTTAATGTTAAAGAGAAATAATTTACCTTTATATTGATACTACCATAACTAATTTGGTAGCGATGAAGATGAAGACAATATTGAAAAATGTAAGTTGAATGTTGAAAAGATGATGGAAACAATTGTTCATGTATATTTTAGTGCTTTTTAATTTATTCTATACAAAACTTTATTTATCAATAAGGCCTCCCACGCACTATATAGTCTGGCTGTGGCGGCCGAAATATTTTAGCAGCCAGTTATAGCAGCCAATCGACGGTCAGTTGTGATACTTTCGTCGAACGATATGAACAAAATACGCCTGGCTACTACGACAAGTACGTGGAAACTTGAAGACTGATGTCAGCCACATACATTCGCTACACACCCTTTGGCTGCACGTAGCCAATGGGCAGTTGTTCAATCAGGCGTGTTCTATTGGCTACCGCAGCCAAGAATTCGTGGCCGCCTAGGGCGTGGGCTCCCATAAGTCGCACAGTAGGGTATTTCAGCGATTTAGCCGGCCAAAATTATTTCTTAGTTTATATACATTTTAAATCGGTTTTTATGTTTATTTATAGCTGTTATAGTTGTTTTAACTTTATATTAAGGGAAATGAAGCAAAAACTAAATTTTTCATAAAAACAAGAAAACTTAGTAGTTAACCTGAATAGTCCCACATCTCGTCGTTAGTTCGACATTCCCCAGTTTCCTCCGCAGATTCTTCTGAAGAACTTTCGTCGTTATTATTAATGGGCTCGGCGAAAACAAGCATTTGTATTGCTTCTTTGCTGTTCATCACTGATCCTTTTCTTGGTTTTGGCCTGTTACTAGTAATTAGAGGATCAGAGCTGAGCAATAATCTGTTAATAACATCTAAATTGCACTGCTCTCTCGAGAATTTCGTGGCTAAATTCATTCGTTATGAACGAAAGTGCTTGTTGCGCGCCTCTGCTGCTTCTTCGGACAGTAATTCTATAGATAGCAGTGCTTTTTCCATGACCGTTGCACCGTGGATAAGGATTTTGTGCATTGTTGTAGTCATGGGATGCCAGGGATATAACTCTACGTAAATTTTGGCGGTCTCATATCCGTATTTAGCAAATTATTCCAAATCCACTTAATGACCACTAGAAATTACCTCTAAAATCACTTTGATTCGTATTATCAGGTTGTAGTCAATACCGGTAATTTCAACTGGATTCCATTCCATCTCTGGATTAGAGAAAAATCTCCTGATAGTGTTACCATCATTAGTGTTGCCGTATCCAGCTTTAGGCACATCGACGATCAAGCCCATTTTCTCTTGGAATCTCGCCTTTATCTCCGCCTTTTTCTGCTTTACAATTGCTTTCTCACTATTTGATCTTATTGTACGGGAATTTTATACGACAAATGGAGAATACTTTCGAGTAAGCGTATTCTAGCGTGCAATATAGAAAGGCCAAATTGTAATGCGTTTGTGGAGACATTTCTTGTAACATTAAGGTCAGTAAAGTGTTTGGAGGTAGCACCACAAATGTAGCATTTCATAGTTGAGGTAGTTGACGTGGCAGCATTGCATACTTTGGCATCCACCATAGTTAGCGTCAATAAATGCTTAAACGAAATAGAGCTCTTTCCTTGTATGAATTCGCTATTTTGTAAAGCGTTTATAGCTTCTTCTCCATAGGCGATTTCGGATTTTGTGATATCCACTGTTTTTTTTGACAAACCGTATTCTCATTGGTCGACAGTAGCGTGGCGAAGAGGGATTTGGATTTTGCCAAACTACTTTTCTGTTTATGCTACAAACCAATTACAGTGGAACAAAGCAACTTCGAAAAATATTGCTGTCTGTGGAATCTTCTTCCTGCATCTTGTGTTTATATTGTGTTTGTTGCGATCCGTCACGTCCCCATTTAGAAATTATCGTCAATGATTTACGCTATTGTATATTCAATGTCAGCAATACATCCTCCAAATATGTAGCCAAACGCTTTGCTGTGTGGTCCAATAAATGCTGCAAGTTAATTTCAGCACAACTTTCAGTTACCCGATAGGCTGCTTTTTCCGGATAACAAGTCTTTTTTGCTTGCTGTACAATGGTATAATTCGGATAATAATCCTTGTTACTATTTCTAATTACTTCATATTGCCGCCTTGAGAGATCGGCTTCTACAAACATTGAGAGGGCGGCTATTGGATCAAGTTGTGACCTTTTTCCGTGCATTGACTTTTTGTATGCTGTTTGGTAATCTTCAGATTTCTGCGGAGAATTTGTTATATCTTTCAGAATTTTTGATGCAATTCTGTCTTCAGAACTTTGAAGAGATAATTGAGCAGCTCACACTAACATACCTTTCTCGACAATACTGCGCACTTCAATTGTTTTTCTGCGTTTGCTCCTTTCACTTAATGCTTCAAACCATTTTGCTGGTCGGCCACTAGAACGTCATTTAACCCTCGGTATGTCAGTTAATGTTCCTTTGTAACCTATTGTAAGTGTCCATCTTTTTTTAAATTGGTACTTTAAATGGGAGAATTTATGTTTGACTACCTTCATTTGGCTTTCACAATATCCATCTTGCGATAAAATATATGTCTGAAGATAGCTCAACTTTTCGTCAAAATTTGGTAAATCTTGTTCCTGCATTTTCTCAAAAAGAAATCTACGCGTTACTACTTGAGCGCCTGAGGTACCTTCGGATACTGGAACAAAACACAAACTATTGATAAAAACATCGTTTTCACGGGAGTCCGCGGCTAATTTTGGTGTTTTTAGTTAGTATACATACTATTTATTCTATTATAACTTCTATTATAACGGGGACGCACTCGGAAGTATAACAAAACCCTTTTTGAAAATCAATCATGGAGTTTTTTTTCATTAATTTGGATTACCATTTTGTATCCTTAAAATTATTACTAATTATTCGATAAATTTACATCGACAAATATATATGTGATATTACCTGATATATTGGAATCCATCACATTTTTTTTTGAACTCCAAAAAAATGTTTTTTTTTTTCAAGAACAGTATTTTCGAGGAGGCCGATAACTAATCACAAACTTACAACAGAGATCGAATTACGACTAATACTACGGTGCGTACTTAAAGAAGTGATAAAAAAGAGTTGTATAATGTTCTATGTCTATTTAAAATTATCAGGATATACTTCTTTTTTACCTGGAACAAATTCTAGGAAATCGATTTTTGGCCGCCTAAATAGCGTAAATACCCCACTGTGCATCGTCATGTGTTAAGACAAGCTGCCACATTAGGCGTAATTATAACCAAAAATAGCAATTATTTCAGCAAGTTAATTACTTTTTGAAAACTTTTTCAATGGTCGTTGTATATTAAGTTTATCTACGACCACAATTGTAAATGCCCATTATGGTACAGTTCGTGGACTATGTGAATACATCATACCACACATATGTAACAATCCGCGATTAATGTTATGTAATAATTCAAAATCACCCTTGCTTGTTTGGTTTACGATTCGTTGATTGGTTGAGAGCTGCACGTTGATACTATTTTTAAATATAGCACTCCGTGATTTCCAAACAATCATTACATCACATCATTACAACTTCACATCAATCACATAGAAGCTGTCATTCATTTCGTTTTTTCACGTTTAACTCTAACGACTCTAACTACAAATAAGTACTAAATAAAAAGGTATTTTACCATTATGAATGTATTTCTTTTCATTTCTATCAAGTTAAATAAGGTCGAAGGTGTTACATCAAACATATTTTTCTTATTAAACAGAAACAAATTCGTGTGGTCGTAGATAAAGTATAGTTCATATTTCGAGTTGTAAGGCAATTACATGCAATTACGTACCCGCGGAATTATGCTCTCCCCGCTACGTGGGTCGCGCGTAACCAGGGGTGGGCTGGAGCCGGCTCAGTCCGGCTCGCGCGAGCCGGTTGTTAAAATTTTTGAAAATGGTTAGAAAATTATGTGAAATTTTAAAGTTTCAAGTAGATATTAATGATTTTCGTGACTTTATAGACGCAAACATATAACTAAAAATGTTCAGTTACCTAATTCAATTTTAAGTGCTAAAAAATATCAAGCACAATTGATATTAGCAGTTTAGAAGCTGAGAGAGGTTTTAGCCTTATGAATTTAATTGCATCAAAATTAAGTACCAGCTTTACTGTGGAACATAGTATATCTAGTGACAATGTATTTATTGGGGAAACCAATAGCAAATTTCGATGCCATCCTTTTTGTTTCATCTTCGATGAACCAGAATCACAGGTTAACAAAAACCAAGGGTAAGAAAAGGGCACAATAATATTGCTTCTGCGAATGAACAAGGCTAATGGACTCTACATTAATTAATTAATTATGCATATACATAGCATAGTATGTATACATCGCATAGTATGTATACATAGCGTAGTATGTATGTATTTTATACTGTACAAAAATAAATGAAGACAATGTACTCATTTACCGTTTTTTTTTTCTTCGAAATAGTAGCGAGCCGGTTGTTCAAAATTTGGCAGCCCACCCCTACGCGTAACTGTTCCGCTCGTACGTAATATGCTTCTTACAACTCTCATTACGTAATATACTATTACAGTTTTAACAAAAATTGTAATCATTTAATTTTGATTTTTTCTCAAGAAATTGTCAGTTAGCTAATTTTGTTTGTAATTGATAATTTTAAGTAAATTTAAATATTTATTAAAATATATTGTTCATGTGTTTCAGATTTTGTATAACATAATTATCTATAATTACAAACCTACTGTAACAAAGGAAGATATCTCCGAGGTTTTAAATTTATGTCCATATGCTGGACATGCACTTTATTTTACACAAAAACAATCTTATTTGACAGTTCATTCTGTTACAGAATATCAGGTATTTTACGTTGTATAAATTACTAATAGAAAACTTGCATTTTTCATTAACCAATATAATTAATTATTTTTTCTAGAATATACTGGCTGAAAATTTTGCCTTCGTGAAAGGAGGAGTTTTATTTTTGAAACCAAATATAGAAAAACATGTGCGTCAATGGAAAAAGGCGAATAAAGAAGTTTCAATATAGTTAAGAAAGTTTTTAAAGTGAATACCTCGAAATTTCTTATAAGTAGAAAGAATACCTACCTCAAATTACTTATAAGTAATAAAAATTAGGTATCGAATAATTAATTAATATATTAATAAGTAATTTTGTTATTAGAATCATATTTCTATGTATTATTCTATAGTCTATATAGTTTTTTCAATTGTTAACTTAGAAAAATTATTTAAATCTGTTTGTTAATTAATTGTTTTGTCTAAATCCGCAATGAAAAGAATTCGGTGGATTTTAAGATTTTTTTAGAATTAGGGAAACAGCTATAATTGTATTGGAAATAACTCTTTTTAAGAATATTTATTCCAACTTTCCCATTTTTTTGGCGCAAAAGTACAAGAAGTACCTCAATACCTAATACGAATATAATAGAACGAAAAACTTATCAGCATTTTAGTTGGAGATTGTGAAGACTACAAATATATTTTCACATTCTATATTATTTTTATTGTATAAAGGGTTGAATAACAATATTTATTACTTTATACCTATACTTTTTATATTTATTGTTAATATACTTGTGAACCCAAGTTACTTAAATTTATTAAAAATGATTTTTTAAACGCAATTTGCAAATTTTGTACCCTAATTTAAATATTTAAAAAGTTTTGTACATTATCAAAATGTATCCTTATTAATATAATAACAAGTAAACACATTTATTGAAAAACTTGTAATAGAGGATCTTCATTATTTTTTGTCGAAGTCCTGTGTACCTATCTAATATTGACTGGTTAGTTTGGTGTATCTAGTTTTGTCTGTATTATATTGTCCGATTGAATGTCTTAGACCGCGAAACGTTGACCTTCATAGTGTTTAATATGGGGGTGTCCAAAGTGGCTCAAGACAAACTTTATAAATATTTTATTTTTGATTGGAAGGAAGTATTTTTAAATACTTGAAAATAAGGAAAGGATTCCAAATAAAGCTTTTTTGTGCCTTTAAGCGAGAGACAGAAAGGAGGCCCAGAACTCCATGACTAGAAAAAAAAGTACATGTATTACACAATAATACATGTAGACAAAAATTATACAAACAAGATTACACAGGTTGCGTTCATAGAATAATTAAACATAAACAAAACAATTCACAACATAATTCATAACATAACGAATATATGACATTCAGATCGTATCCCGTATGTGTGGAAGAAAGCGATAGTTGCGCCTATCTGAAGAAAGAAGACAGCCGAGAATGCTAGAACTACCGTGGTACTAGCCTCCTCTCGATCGTCGGTAACGTAGTTATGAAAATCATACAATTGAGGCAAACGAAACATCGAGACCAAACGAGCCGGCAACAACAAGCTGGATTTAGACCACATCGAGGATGCATTGATCAGATATTCGCTCTCCGTCAGCTAACGGAAGAAAGAATTCGATGCGCCAAACATCATTCTGCATCTTATCATTCATATAATTCTGCATCTTCACACTTCTGCATCTTACGACTGCTCAAGCAGCAGTGTTTGTATCAGAAATAACTTATCTGAGGAGTTTCCGATTCGAACTGGAGTACGACAAGGAGACGGCGCCTCGCCACTACTTTTTAACGTTGTGGTTGACGCGATTATGCGTAAAGCATTCGACGTGGAGTCTGATAAGGCGACGGCGACGACTTCATAACCGATCTGATGTTCGCCGACAACAGCGCCGTCTGCGCCGACACGGATGCCGAAGCAACAGACATTTTGTACGATTTCTCGCATCGCCCAGTCATACGGATTAAAGATCAATGCGGATAAAAACCAAAGTGCTCACAACGGACGGATACAAAAGCGAAGAAAGAGGGCTCAAGTTAAATATTAGCAAGACCAAAGCTATGGTTATTAGCAAAAATGGAGAGCTTCTAGCAAACCTCAGTACAGGCAACCAACAGATTCAGCAAGTCTCGGGCTTCAGATATCTGGGATGCTTGTTGAGCAGTGAGTGGGATAACAAGCAGAAAATAAGGTCCCGAAAATAAGGTCCATACATCCCGAGACTTGTCAATACCTCTGCGTATTTGATTACTACGGTGCTATGTATTTCCAATCTTGTACTATGGAATGGAAGGATGGACTTTGACAAAGGCAATGTGTGACCGACTGGAGGAGTTCGAAATGTGGTGCTACCGCCGCCTGCTGCGAATATCATGGGTAGACAGAGTCCGAAACATCGAGGTGTTTGCATCTCCAGAAGCAACTAGAAGTCATATTTACCATCAAAAAACGCAAGCTGGAATATTTTGGACACGTTATGAGAGGGGAAAAGTACCGTATCTTGCAGAATATCATGCAAGGCAACGTCCTGGCTGAAAAACCTGAGAGAGTGGTATCGTGTCGGTTCTACTAGCACGTTTCGTGCCGCTGCTGATAAAATAAAAATCAGTATGATGATCGCCGACGTCCCGACCAGGGTGGACTGACATGTGGCTCATGTCTCTGAATGTAGCTAAGTGCACCGTACTGCATATTAGACCCAATAACCCCAACACTATCTACACACTAAATGGTAGCCCACTCACTGCTGCAAAGCATCAAAATACCTGGGTGTTATAATGACCCAGCACCTCAAATGGAAGTGCCACATCGCCAAACTAGTGAAAGGGGCAAATTCCTTGATTTACCTTATCCAAAGGGATTTTAAAGACCACTCTGAAGGTACTATACTTCGCGTATACAAAGCATTCACAAGGCCGGTGCTGGAGTTCGCGGTTCACTGCTGGAATCCCTATTTTGCTAAAGAAATTTTACAACTTGAACAAGTACAACGACGTATCACTAGAATCCCTCCCGAACTGAGATATTTTCCCTATAAGGTTCGTTGCATCAAACTGGGTCTACTATCTCTACGAGAAAGCCGCCAGAGAGGAGATCCTATCCTAGTTCACAAAATTCTGGGTGGCCACTTCAACGTTCCACTCAAGTTTGTTCACACCAGTGACCAAAATCTTAGGGGGCACAGTAGGAAACTTTCCAAAGAAAGATGTTCCAAGCTAGAAACTTCCTTAACAACAGACTAGTGTACGTGGTCTGTTATAGAAAAGTATCCGACCTTTAGCCGGTAAAAAAAACTGGCATAGCTGGAGCGTTGGAAACCTAATCACCCTCAAAGTAGTCTCCTTGGGACTCCACACACTTCTCCCAGCGGTGCCGCCATTGTTGAAAGCATTCAGAAAAAGCCTCTTTCGGAATCGACTTTATCTCGGCTGTCGTTGCAGCCATAATGTCCTCTCTTGTCTGAAATCGCGTTCCTTTCAATGGCCTCTTGACTTTCGGGAATAGCCAGAAGTCGCATGGGGCCATATCAGGAGAGTAGGGAGAATGTCGAACCAGAGGAGTCTGGTTTTTCGCCAAAAAATTGTGAACCAAGTGCTAAGAACGTGCTGGAGCCTTGTGATGGAGTCGCCAATTTCCTGATGACCACAACTCCAGTCGCAATTTCTCGGATAGTCACACGACGGTCCCGCATCACCACAGCGTTCACTTTGGCAATGACATAGTCATTACGGCATGTTGATGGCCGACCAGCGCGTGGCTCGCTTTACACCGATGTGCGACCGTCTTTAAACCAGTTGTACCACTCCTTAATATGTGTGATGCCCATAGCATCGTCACCGAAAGCCGTCTGAATCTTCCGAATGGTTTCCACCTGGTTGTCGCACAGTTTCTGGCAAAATTTGATACACACTACGTCACTCGAACACTGCTCGACAGCAAGTGACGCTAACTACAGGCGGAAAAAAAATCACGCATGCGCACGAAGGTTCAAGGTCGGCTCATGAAGCTCAAGCGCGCTTGATTCAAATCCTTCAGGTTTTCAAAATAAAAAGTAAGATCGGATACTTTTCTAACAGACCAAGTATATCTGGAATCAAGTAGACCAGGACACTGTCGACGCGCCCTCACTGATCTCCTTCAAAAACCGCCTAGATGGTTACTGGTCCGGAACTGGTTCACTACCCATCATAGTAAAACACGACTAGGAACGCGACAGTCTCATCGATTTCCGCCTTCTGTCGCATGAAATAATAACAATAATAATAAAATATTTTGTTAAATTATAATTCTAAATTAAACTTCATAGATTATAATTAAAATTACATAGATCATCTTTTAAACAATGAATTAAAGTAAATACAAAATAAATTCAAATATATTTAAAAATATTTCGTACGCGAAATAGAAAATTAGTGCAAAATATAAGCAACACTATTCTAATATGATTTTTTGAGAAGGCACTCATGAAAATTGCATCTAAAAACCGCATCAATCCTCGCAGTCTTAAATGTTGCAAAAGGTAATAAATCAATACTCTTATTCCCCGTCGTACAGAAAAGTGTGTATGGCATTACGCAACTCCTGATTGCTAGTATAATCGGTGTCCTCCAAAACGGCGTTGGTCATTGGACTTGTAAATTTCCCCGACATAAACCATTCGGTTATTGCGCGCTTTTCGTAGGTGAAACCATCACTTGTGGTGACGGGTTCTCGCATAATTTCTTGGGTTATTGGACAGATATATTCGTCGGGAATGTCGTTTATCTTACTCCAATAACTCGAGTTGAAATATTGTTCGTCTTGTTTCAACCATTTTAGCTCTTTTATTAATAATTCCTTTTGCTCATCAGCTGAAAAAAATATACTTTTTTAAGTTTTATTAATAACATCGAAATAACTCATCTTTTAATTTACTTGTAAAATTTGCATACTAGACAGACAGGTCTGTACAGAAGTTTAAACAAATAGGATTAAACAGAAGTTTAACTAGGCACAAGTTTAAACAAACAGAACATAACTTAGACAGAGCAATATGAACAATGCTAAACAGACAAGACGACACCGAGAACATCTATAAAAATAGATTAGATATAGACTAGACTATATAAATAATATTAGGTAAACAAGTATTGTCTACTAAAGTGATTCGAGGGAAGCTCACATTAAACCCTATATTCCATTTTGGCTTTTAATATGCACCACTCCGTTATGGCATATTTCGCATTCATTCAGGCTGGGAAGCCCGGACGGTTAGTGAAAACCGCCCTAGTTTTTGCCTCCCCGGCCAGGAATCGAACCCGGGACTCCCGCATTGCCAGGCGAGTATGGAGTCTCGTCTATCATCACTTTTTAATAATCATAAGTAATAATTATATTAATCACAGTTTTGCCTCTTGAGTCTTACTAATTTAATCTTAATGGATTAATCTACCTGTCTAGTCTTGCCTACCTAATCTAGTCATGTTTGTCTAGTCATGAGTCTTTTAGGAGCCCCGAGTCAGAATGAGTATATTATTTGTAATCCTTGCGGTTTCTTGTCTTGTCTCTCTACTCTTCTGTCTACTTTTCTTTTTATATAGTCTTATATGTGTATAATTGTATACCCGTCTCTAATCTTATCTTTGTAAAGATAAAAAATTTCCTTACATATTTCAAGATCAGCACAGATATCTTCAGGACTCATTGTGACAATTTTCTCGCCATCCAATTCAAAAGTAGAAATAGCCTCAGAGATATCTTCTAGTCCAACATCTTTTAACCATCTTAAAACGTCTTTGAGCAACCAATCAGCCAAAATTTTCACTCTAGATTTTATCTTGTTAGCGACAACAGTTTGAAAGACCTAGAACGAACAAAAAGAAATCTCAGACCTTTATGCGAATGCTGCATCTATAATATATTTAACTAGTTGTTGGGGTAGTTTCCAAACCCAAAGGGTCTTGTCAAGGCAGCCGGTTATTAAAATCTCGCAGTTTTTGCTAAAGGAGCAACTAGTGACTATGCTGTCGTGGTCTAAAACGTGCAAACAGTCTGCACTATACACTGACCATATTCTGGATTGGCGATCAGTTGCCGTGGAACAAACTAATTCACCCGCTCCAGGCGAAAAACGGACGCAAAATACATTACCACCATGTCCCCTGAGCGTTCTCCAAACATTTACCCTTATAGTATCATAATTTATATCACTATCTACCTAAAAATAAATCAAACTTAATCCATTAATTTATTTCTTTTTTTAATGAATTATACTTTTTCTAATGCTATGGACCAAAGGTTTACTAATCCGTCGTTGCCACTAGTTGCTAGTAAATAGTATTGGCAGTCCATTATGTCTACGTTGGGTATTGGCTCGAGATTGTCTGAAAAGTCGCAACTTTGAATGCCTAAATCATGGGCGTCGTTGTTGATGAAAATGTTTGTTCCCATCGACCATAAACGGAAATCCGAGTTGTTAGAGGTCGTTACGATTATAATGCCGTCTGGTGTGAAACCTGCACAAGTTATGGCGTCCGAATGTCCTTCTAAAACACTAATTTGGAATTAGTTATTGTGTTTGTTATCTATTCTGTGGAATATTTGGATGTTTTATAGTTAGATTTACACAATATTCGTAATCTTTGTTTTATAATCTCAATCTACAGTCTCGTTAAAACTAGATTGATGAATTATAAAAAACATTATAAATTGCTGGAATGAATTATGAAATATAAATAAAAAATAATGAGAGCTGACACAATATTGATATTTAGACGATTAAAGTTCTTTAAAAATAAATAAGTCTTCCAAATAGTTAAATAATTAATAATAAAACTTTGTTTCAAAATTTTATCGCTTCGAAACATATCCACAAGATTTTGTAAAAATGAACCTTGTAAGTAGTCAAATAATTTCTTCGAGATTTTAACAATTATAGATTATAATACTTCCAAACGTAAGCAATTAATCAAAAAATATTAGAAGTATGTAGTAGTAAAAAATATATTTCTCAAAGAATCGTTATTACATAATAATCTTAAGAAAGTATGAGCACAGTAATCATTCATGATGCCAGTAAGTATGATGATGACAGTAAGTTATCAACATAAATATGTAGTTAATATGCGAAATTATTAAAAGATGAAAAACTTTAGAAGTAACATTAAGATTTAAAAAACTTCACTATAAAAAGCTCGTATGATGTTAGACATTTAAATATCAAGACATTCAGAACTATATATTTAATAAGATTTCACATGTTAAAATTTAAAGATATGAGAACAACGGATGAAGATTGAAGATTAAAATAATAATTGTCAAGACACCAAGGAACATAAAAACATCAAAGCATAGTTAAACTTATACTGCAATACATTAAAACAATAAACAGAATAGTTCTGTATATGAAGGGTGACAAATTAAGAGTGTCCTGATTTTAAACATCAATTGGGTATTTGAATCTTTTTTTTGTCATAAATCGAAAGCCCATATATAAGTTTTATAACAAAACTTTTTTTTGTTTTGTTGTTTTCGTTGTAATTAAAAAGTTATAACAAATTGAAAATATATTTTTAAATTCGGTACAGAAAACGGTCGCGTTGTGACGTAAAACGGGTAATTACTACCCGCGCCTGACTTTGATACAATAGATGTAGTAGACATGTCAAATATGTCAAATATCAAATGTCAAAAATTAAAAGTTATGGTGCTTGTTTCGTCTCTAACTCCTCAAAAAATGTTTTTAAATGTCCCCCATTGTTAAACGTCGAAACCAATGGTTTTAAACAGTGTGCCGAAAAAACCCTAATACTGATTTTATAAAGATTGTTTATGTTTGAATGTTAGTCTAACCATCAAACATAAACATTCTTTATAAAATCATAGTTTTAGGATTTTTTCGGCGCACTGTTTAAAACCATTGGTTTCGACGTTTACCAATGGGGGACATTTAAAAACATTTTTTAGGATTTAGCTTTTTTATATATACATATATATATATATATATATATATATATATATATATATATATATATATATATATATATATATATATATATATATATATATATATATGTATATGAGGGAAACGAAAGTTTTATCTGAATTTTTTCGAAATGCTTTCGAATATATTGGGAATTGTGGTTCAACCTTATCGATTTGGTAAGTCACTTGAAAATGACCGCCAAACGTCGAAACTCGAATCGTGATAAATGTAGAAATTTATATAACTGTGAATAATAAGTTACATAACATATTTACATTTTATAAGTGTGTAAACATAGTGAATTTTTCAATTCAATGTAAGTACGAATTACCACGTGCAACACTCGCAACCATTCTATTCTTTTTGTTTTTATTAAGTAAAAACAGGACACTCTGAATTTCTCACCCCTTGGTATACTAGGTCAGGGGTGGCGAACCTTTATGTATCGACGTGCCATTTTTTTCTAAAGAAATGTTTAATGGCGCTTTAGATGTGCCGTCAAATAATTTTGACTTACAATTAATTTGTGATGTTATTTTTACCAGACTACATGCCTAACTGGAGTAATCTGTCGAACGGTTTCTAAGCGAGTCTTTAAAGTTATTATAGGCACAGGCAGGCCCGGACTTAGACACCAAGAGTCCCTAAACACATTATATCGTCACGGATGTCTTTAAATTCCAAACGGTGTAGTTTCGTAAGAAAGTCAAACTTAGTTAACTCCTCATAAGCAGAACCGCGTCTCCGTAGTTCTGTAATTAGTTTATCTATAATGACGTTAAAAATGGTAACTCTTAATCTGAGTCCTTGTTAAATTACTGTTTCCTTTTACTTCGTCGAACTGGATTTTACGCTTACGTTTCCTCTGCATGTCATATGCATAGCTATTTTTACCTGATTTTTCAATAACTTTCGACTCATAATTAACAAAGGTACAGGTACTGGGTTTCCTTAACAATAAGTGTTCTAGGTATATTACCAAAGAGTGATACAGTTCAACGATCGTAACAGGGTCGAACTTAACAGATTGGGAAGGTTTGCTTACTTTGATGAAACTTTCTAAGATAATATATAAGAGAAGCAAGTTTCAATTGAGTCTAATGAATTCAGAAGACATGTCTTCCTCAGAGCCTCCCTCAGAGAACGTAGATGGTTTTTCATTTGCATGATTAGCAACTTTCTGAAGAACCATTGGCCATGATCTCATCCCAGGAGCAACATAGACTTCGACAGGCGTCAGCTCGAGCAGACCCTCTTGTCTGAGAAAGAGTGTTGAATGTGACTTCAGTTTCACCACCGGGGCCCTTATGCTGACTGGGCCTCTAGGCCGAGGCCTTCTAGGCCTAGGCAGTAATCCGGAAATGGGCACAGGTAGATAAAAATATGGTTAAAATAGCACGAGCAAGTTAAATGTATCTGAAGACGAATACCATGTTTCCAAAATTTTATTACTGGCATTTGTACATCAGCATCAATCTTTCTGTTTCAATTAATTCCAACTCTTTTCTTGTTTCAATAAATTTTTGAATCAGTATTGAACCATAATCAGCTGCATTTCAAATTCTTTAATTTCCAACCAATCGAATTGGGACAAGAATTAAGAAAATCTCGCTGAAAATTCCCTGATTTAAGAATCAATTACAGAAATATATTGTTCAAGAACTTTTTCTTCGCTTGGTTTCTCATGTACATACATTTTAATCGTTGATATTTTTCTTCAGGTTTGGGAAATACTGATATAATATCGTTGCTGAAAACTCGCAGTTTAGTGTCATGACGATAAATGTTATATTATATGTTATATGTGAAAATGGCATTTCTTCCACGGCTACATGAAAGTGACATTTTTTCATTCCAGAGATGAAAATATTTTCACATCTAGAGACGAAAATGAGCATTTTAAATTTATGATTTTCTCGAATAAAACACTAAACTAACCAAATTTCCATGGACTTTCTTATTAATTACAAAATTAGGACATTTGACAAAAGTATCACCTTCTATGAGAATGCAATATGTTACCATGGAAACGACCAAACCAACAATTAAATTTGTATTGACAGTTCTGACAGTTCGCTTCGAATTGGATTTATTAAAGTCGAATTATGGATTCTACAACCGAAATCAGTAAATTGCATTTACTACTCTGGATGAAAGCGTTTAATTTTGGTTCGGTGTGATTGCTAACTCGCTGGCGCTCGTGATCAAACTCTCACCTCACCAAAAAAACGCCACTTTCTTCTCTCGTTGCCATATCTGTAAAAAACATCAATTTTGAAAGCCACATAAAGTCCAACAACTTTGGGTATTGTTCAATTTTTCCCTCATTTTGCAGATCATTTCTTCGTAATATAACAATTCATAGTGAACTTTGTTATTTTGAACTATATTTTTTTGAACAAACCGTTTTGATCGGTGGCGTGCCAAGAATATTCTGTCATTGGCGTGCCATTGGTTCGCCATCCCTGTACTAGGTTGTCAAAATAGATGTCATCTATTCTACGACCTCTGATATTGTGAATTTTTAAAGTATTTGTATAGAACATTAAATATAAAATAAGATCTTTCTGCTTTTTTCCGATTTTATCATAAACCACAAATTGCACCATCGTCGCAATTTATGGATCGTCGGATTCACAAGCCAATATTTCTGATTTGGTTAAAACTAATTAAAAACGAATTGCGAATTACTTTTCAGGAGGTCATTTTGTCATAGGTACACGATTTTTAAATTCCTTACTTTCTAATATCTATCTATCCAATATCTCTACTCTTTCAAAAAATGATGAAATGTCACTCGATATCCTTATTATTATCACCATTCAAACTCAAAAAATTTCTCTCGATGTTATCAAATCGTGCAGAAAATATTTCGAGAACATATTTATTATCACAAAACATAATTATTAAAAATTTTACATCTGCATTAATTATGCTGATAATGCTGATTCCTTCTTGTTTTTTTTGCTTACTGATTGAATTGAAATTAAAATAAAATGTTCAATGGTTCTCAAATAGAGGTGGACTTAAATTAGTGTAGTAAGCGTTCTCATTAGTACCCGCGAACACAGGTTTGGTAACCCCTACTCTAGATAATAGGACTATTCCTGAAGGGTGGAAAAAGTGCTCTTTTACCTGCGCGGTTAAACCTAGGTATGCAAAGTTGTGATTATTTAGAACAATACTCATTTTTGATGATAATTATCATATTTAAGATTTCAAATACAATTAGGGGTAAACAGTACAACGATTATTAATAAAATGCATGCTGTTAAGTGTTGAGGCTTTATACATTTCATATAGTTTAATTTCCTTGTTCATTCACTTTTTGTCTCCAGGTTTTTCCTTTCTTCTGCCAGTACTTCCGCTTCTCTTGTGCTTAAGCCTTTTTCTTTTAGTAATTCCTCCAATTCTTTATCCCACTCTTTCTTAGGTCTTCCTCTTCATCTATTGCCACTTTTCTTTGCTTCCCATACTTTCCTGACTTGCCGGTTTCTGTCTAGCCTTTGTAGATGCCCCACCATTTCAGTTGTGCCTTTTGTATGTACTTCCTCTCACTTTCTATTTTAGGTCCTAATAATATTTAGGTCCTTTATTTATAATAAAGTAGTGAAAATAGTACAAAGTGAATTTAGGTATTATTATATTGCTAGTAATTGTAAAAAACGATAGTTTTCTATTTAAATAATAATTCGTATCAAAAATTAAAATTTCTATAGAAAATGATTTGATTCATAGTTTTTTTTTCATAGCAAAATAGTTTGATTCATCGAAGAACATAGTTATCGGCCACATAAATATAGTGGTTGTCCAGTGGATTTACAGTAATTGGTCAATGCTTTATAATAAATAAAACGAATTAAAAAATATTTAGAACAGTCTTTTATAAATTCTTACGATAAGTCTGTCTAGTCTTGTGTGCCAAGTCTTGTCTGTCTAGTGTTGCCTGTGAAGTTTTGTCTATTTAGCTTGTATGCCTAGTCTTGTATTTCTAGTCTTGTCTGACTAGTCTTATCTGACTAGTCTTGTCTGTCCAGTCTTGTCTGTTTAGTCTTGTATGTCTAGTCCTAGTGTCCTCTAGTCCTCTAGTCTTGTGTCGTCTGTTTAGTCTTGTCTGTCTAGTCTTTCCTGTCCAGTCTTACCGGTTTACGATATAAATATAATTCCACATTTTAATCAAAACCATTATGCTTACAATTAGCTTCTTATGCTCTTATTTATAAGTTAAAACTTGTTATCAAGAACTGTCACATACCTACTCTATCCTCACAATAGTAATTCACAATTTTTATCGTGCGATATTTATTGGCCATATTTTACAGAATCTACTTTACTTTTATTAAAATACTTTGTCTATAATTTAAATCTGTATTGATTTACAAATGTCAATAACCAGCACAAAAATCATTTTTGAATCACTTTTTGTAGATTTCTGTCTAAAACGCCGTAAATTTGCAAGAATCTCGGTCTTGTCATTTTCTTCTTCTTTCGAATAGGCCTACTTTGGACCACGCTTGTTCAACTGTTGGGCTTTGATCTTTGCCCAGTATTGTCGCACCTTCTTCCGGTGTAACTCCTTTCTCTCTTGTGTCCAGGGGGTACCTTTCCTTCGGGTTTTTTCCCGAAATCCACGGACTTCCTTCAGGGTGCGTCTCACAGACTGTCTGTTTTGGAGATCTGTTATTCCCAGTTCTTTAATATCCTTCTCGGTTTCTGTCAACCAAGTGGTACGAACCTTCTTGTTTTGCCAGAAGGTGAACAGACAGTTGGTTAGTCGGTTTGGAGGCCGTCTTGCAACGTGGCCATAGAAAGCTACCCTTATTTTCCTTACAAAGTCAGAGAGCCTCTCAATATGTTCGTAGAGCTCAGAGTTATGTCGTCTTTGGAATTTCCCATCTTCCTTTACCGGGCCTAGGATCTTCCAGAGGATTATCCTTTCTCTGATTTCCAATTTCTCTACCAGACCTCTTCGGTTCAAGGAAAGACTCTCCATGGCATACAGGGTTTCTGGTCGTAAGACTGATGTGTAGTGCTTAAGTTTCAGGTTGTGTGACAGGCATTTCTTCTTGTAGGTGTTCCTAGTCAGTCGATATGCTAACTTGTTGACTCATGAATAATGATGGTCTTTCTGATAAGTTGGGTTCAATCCATTCGCCAAGATACTTAAATTTCTCAGTCCACTTGATGTTTTCCTGCTCTAGTACCATCTCTCTGTTTGCTTCTTTGTTGTTGGTGAAGAATTTTCTGAGTCAATTTACCTGCACTGCTACCTTCTCAAGAGAATCAGCAATCAGTGCCATGTCATCTGAAAAGGCCAGGCAACCTACAACCAGTCCATTGTTCTTACGTCCCAGGTAGATACGACTCTGAACACCCAGGTTGATCAGTTCCTTGCGTCATTCTCTTATAACCTTTTCAAGGACACAAGAGAAGTGGGGATAGTCTATCTCCTTATCTCACTCCAGTTTTTATTTCGAAGCTTTCTGAGATCTCGCCTCTAAATTTAACATTGGAATGGGTGTTTGTCAAGATTTCTTGGATGAGTCTGCCGGTTTTTTTGTCTAGCCCTAGTTCCTGTAGTACTTTGTTAAGCGTTTCTCTATCAACGGAATCGTAGGCCTTCCTAAAATCAACATAGGTGACGACCATCTTGCGGTTTCTCATCTTGGAGTATGCAAGTACTGTTTTAAGATCTGTTTAGGATCTGTTCAACACATGATCGGGTTTGAAAAAATTTGTCTATGGGAGTGTTACTAGAGTTCTTTCCTGGTCGACTGATTTCGATTTCGGTCGACTAATTGTTAATTTAGGATTCAGCATTTAACTTGTTATTATACTTTTGATTTTACTCTAAACTCCAACTTATTTGGTTTTATGATAATTTCAGTTTAAAATCACGACACTTTAATTTGTCACCCCAGGGGCGGATCCAGGATTGTCATTTGGGGGGGGGCTTGACCCCGCCGAGGTAAAGTAAAGAGTAGCAAAGAAAACACTAAAAAACACACATTTTATTTTGCTTAGCACATAATAAGTCTCCTCGGATACCTTTTCGCAAATTCCTCAATGACTTCGTTAGGTTGTAGATTAGCAGAGATATCTCGGTGAATATACATGGAAGCCAAACCGGTTAACTTGTCTTGGGTGATTGTCGTACGAAGGTACGATTATATTATTTTAAGCGAAGAGAAGCTCCACAATACAAGTTGTTACTGGTAATGTAGCGAGAATTTGTAACAACATTTCATATATTTGGAAAAAAACTCCATGTATATTCACCGTTTGTCTCTTGATGCGCTTCAGCTGCTGTTTGGGAGAACCTACCACTCCATAGCTCCTTCCAAAGAGATATTTATCCCGATAACGAGAGAGGATGAGATAAATCGTCACTGTAAACGCATGCAGCTGCTACTATCGAGGTCAGATTTTCTGTGTTTACGATGGCACTTGGTAGAAGGTGGAACATATCGAGAATCGAATAGTGATCTGCTCTCGAAAAGCGACACTTCTCGTTCTTACTACACTTTCTACCATCTCATAATAAAGATTAAGATCTAATGCAACAGCCTGCAGTTCCTGTGAAAGCGAAACCGTGATTTCAAATACTGCGGCGGTTACCATTAAGATAAGACAAAGTCGAATCGTTGAATAGAAGCTAGAAATCTTGCACTTTTCAATGACGGAGAAGTTCTGTCGATTTCTTCAAGGAACTGTGTGATAGAGTCAAAGAACTCTTTGAATTGAAGGATCGCATCATGGCTTTCAACCCAGCGTGTATCACTAAGACTTTGCAACTGGACTCTTTTCGTCTGTGGGTGTTTTTTAAAAACTACGATAGCTTGTTGTTGAACGATAGCTCGTTTGAAAACTTCCAATCTTTTTTCTGACTCTCGCACAAAACTGGTAATATTATTTACTATTGCCATCATATTGCGAACACTAGGCAAGCTGCATACCTTCTCGACAGCTAGCGGTTGGATCTCGGGACACGTATTGTAATAAGCCACCGTCCTCTTATGCATGGCATTACTCTGGCAAAGCCATCACAGCAAATTGCCGAGAATACCTCCCTCATATGTGGCTCGCCGCTCACGTTAAAAAAGCGTAAGGCCCCCCTACGCTTATGTCTAAGACATAGACACCAAACACAATTATAAGTAAAGGGAAGAGACCTAGGTCCCAGTTAAGCTGTTGCGCCAAAAAGAAGAAGAACTATGATAATATATTTTCCTATGACTTCACTTTAATTTGCCACGGAAGAACTCAGATGCTTTTGGGGGGGCTTGAGCCCATTAGACCCCCCCCCCCCCTGGATCCGCCACTGTGCCTCCCTATATTTAAAGTCAAAATAGTTAAGGCCTATTCACATTCGCCACGTTGTACATCATCATAATGTTATTCAAGTTATTAAGAAAATATATGAGGACACCCGTAGGTTGAGAGACTAAGTTATCAAGGTATTAAGACACTCAGATTTTAGAACATTAAGTCATCAATATATAAAGTTATCTAGATATAAAGAAACAAGTTTTAAAACTAAGTAAAACTTAAAACATCAAACAATTAATATATGGTTTTAAGACATTAAGTTAAGAACTGATAACAATAAGATATTAAAACTTCAAAACATTGTATTTAATATCAACATTATCGAAGCAATTATGAAAACAAAATATTTTTGTGCAGAAAACAACAAAATCTCTTTCTGGTCAAATCCAAAAAAATTGTTAACGAACATTTGGCTTGTTTAACCGCTTAACTACACTAAATAGAAATTCAGGATCAAATATTACAAAGTTGCTTGTGCAATAGGGAATATGCAACAATTTTTTTTATTTGCTTAATTCACTTTTTACTTCCTTTTAACATAGTAAAAATATAAAAACTGTTGAAAGTGTTTAAAATTTATTTTAAAAAAATTATATAAAATACCGATTAAATTTGACCCATTTTTCGCGCGCTTTGGTTGACGTCACAACTTTCTATTGTCATTCAGTGTTGTTTACTATTTGCAATGTTGACAGTTACTTACACTTTTGACAGTTAAGTATTTTCAGTTTGAATCGCTATTTCGCTAAAAAACCATGTAATAGATATTGTTTTGTACCGGAATGCAAAAACACTATTATAAGTACAACAGAAGTGTGTTTTTTGTTCCAAGAAATGCGAAAATGCGTAAAGAATGGTGTGAAGTTATAAGAAGAGATGAATTATCTCCAAAATCGTGTATATATTGTTGTGAAGATCACTTTAATGTAAGTATTTTGTATTTCGATAGTTTACATGGTGTGAATTTCTTCCAGGGTTTTACTAAATGTTGAATTTATTTCAGATTGAGGAAAATACAACAACTTATGTTCAATATATCATGAAACAACAAGGGCAAAATGTTATACTACAGGTCAAGGAAAGAGTTGTGCCTCATATATTTCATTGCCAAAAAGAAAATATGCCACCACCACAGGAGGGAATATGTGCTATTAAAAGACAATGATTGTCACTAGTAGCTGTCAAAAGTACAAATGCTTTAGAAATTGAATCACCAAAAACAAGTTACTATGAAGCCGAGCAAAGTAGTTATCATATTGAAGAAAGTGATGATTATCGAGCAAGGCCCAGTACCTCTGGCATGGATGTCTCAAACTGAAACTGACAAAGCTCTGCAAGTAAATATTAAGTCAAAGTACAGAAGTAAAGGTGTTCAAGTAAATTTAAGAATGGAAAAATGTTGCTCTATCTCCTCTTCGTCTTTCATTACAAAATATTGCTACGTCACCAATAAAATCAGCTAGGAAGTTATTTACAGATAACCCAGTTGATAGTGGCATGGCATCTATTTCTTCTGATTCTTCAGTGATATCCCCTGATTATGCATCATGTAGCTCATCTGAATTAAGTTGGATGCAAGATGATTTGAAGGATGAAAAACATTTAAAAAATGTAACGCGAATTGGTCCAATAACTACCATAGGAAAAGAGCCTAAAATGTTGATATTATTACCCAAACAATCATATCATTTAATAAAACTTTTAAGTGAAAGCATCCCACTTCCAGCTATAGACATACTAATTACATTAAAGAAATTAAAATCAAATGAATCATTTAACATATTAGCAATGCAGTTTGGTTACTGTCTGAGCACATCATAAATGCATCTATTTTTGATAAAATGTCCGACTGTGCTTTAACAAAAACCACTTTATGTCATTGTTCTTGATAATTTATAATGTCACTATAGACCAAAATGGCACTAGGTACTAACCATAGTTGGGCAAAAATTAATTGTGAAAACAATTAACAATTAAATTGCGAGATTTAATTGCAACTAACAATTAAAATAATTAATTGTAATTGCAATATATCACAATTAACAATTAATTAATTGTTAATTGTAAAATTTTGCAATTACAATTGATTAATTGTTAATTGATTGATGCACTTTTACAATTACAATTAACAATTAATAAATGTCGGTTAGAAGATGTTTATTATACTCCAATGTATCACTTGCCATAATGCGTAACTGAAATAGTTATTTACATTAGAGTGTGGAAAGTTTGATTTTACAACGCGACAGCTCGTTTGGGAAATGAGCCCGAAGGGCGAGTTTCCCATTAGCCGGAGCGCTGTAAAATCATTTCCGCACGAAATTTGTGTAAATATTTTTGGCCGACAATGATTATTTAAGAAACAAATAGACCCTCCGCCTCCACTTCCGGTTCCTACCCACTTCCGGTTTCCACCCCAATTTCTGTTTCCCACCCACTTCCGGTTCCCACTTTCAAATCCAGTTCCAAAATTTTCACCTCTTCCGGTTCCCACCCCCCATTTCCGGTTGCAAAATTTTTCACAGTTCCGGTTCTCACTTCCGGTTCTGGAAGTGGGGTGGGAACCGGAAGTGTAAGTGGGAACCGGAAGTGTGAGTGTGAACCGAAAGTGGAGGTGGGAACCGGAAGTGGGGTGTTAACCGCAAGTGGGAGCTCGGTGGGGGGCCGACGAACCATCTTTTCCAACTATTTAGATTATTTACAATATTGGAAATTATTTTATTTGGCACAATACGGGAAAGCACGGTTACAAGGGAGGGATACACGGTGACAAAAGTGAACAGTTTTTACATTCATCAAATAGTATTAATTCTTAATTGTAATAATAAACAATTGATGATTAAGTTAATTGTAACTAACAATTAAAATTTTAATTGCAATTAAATTAATTGTAAACCACAATTAATGGATTTAATTGCAATTGATTTCAATTGCATCTCACAATTAAACAGTTAATTCAATTAAATTAATTGCAATTGATTTAATTGCAATTAAAATTGTAATTGTTTGATTCTACAATTAAAAAATTAATTGAATTATGCCGAACACTGGTACTAACACACAAGAAAAACTACAGTAATATTGCACAGCAAAAAAACACAGTGAATATTGACGTCTATAAATGTCATAACGTGTGCGTCACAGTCCTTGGTTTCGGTTCGACCAATGGTGATGCGTTTCACAAATTTGAATTTCGCTCGCATATTTTGGACTTTTTGATTTTAATTTTTGGAATTAAATACAAACTAAATAAGAAAATAATGGTATAGGTGTAATTGCAAGATCATAAAGTATCGGTGGAAAAAAAATCAAGTAAATCTAAATCTCTTGCATATTCCCTATTGTGCAATGTCAAATACAATAGTTTTTGAGAAAAAATGTAACTTTAAGTGTTGCATAATAGCTATGCATAACTATTATGCTAAGCATAAATATGTATTGAAATATATTTATTTGACTTTACTTACTTTCTACAGGCAACAAATATAATATTTAATAATTTTAAAATAATGTTGTGCAGTCTATTAGTATTCTAGTATGATCCCTAGTTTTATTACAGTTATAGTTATTTGTCATGTCATAGTACTATTGATTTTCTGGTAATTAAATTTGCGAAAGATTGTATAATAAATACCATATAGCCTCGGCTGTATTAATGTCCCAAATTGTGGCGATTTCATCATCACCGGCGGTGATCAGCATGTTCCCATCTGGCGAAAATCTGCATACTCTAATACTCAATTTATTCGCCGGCACCGATTGTATTCTATCGCCGGTCTACTGAAAGAAATTTCCATTAATCCATAGATAATGAAAATATAGATACAATATACAGAGAGAAAAAGGATAAAGCGAAAAAGAAAAAAAAAACAGGCGAAATTACCGCAGGATCCCACACGTTCACCCAACCATCCAGCGAGCATGTGGCCAACATATTACCCTCTTTATTAAACTCAACATGATTTACTGCATACGAATGGCTATCAATAGGAGAATTTGTTATTTCTTCTAGAGTATTCTCCTCGGTTACGTTAAATAATCGCACTAATTTATCACTGAAAAAAATAACAAGAAAAAAAGAAAAACTGGTTTAAATTGTCCCGTAGAATCCGCATCCAGGCATATACATCATCCCGGCGAATCAATAAACCCACCTGGACCCTGTAGCTACCAGCGAGTTCTCATAAAAAGAGCAGGAATTAATTGCTCCCTCGAATATATCATCAATCTTTTCAATTAATTTCACCGAATCGTCCTGAGATTCTGCGATCATAACGACACAATCTTCTTGTATTCCAGCTGACCCCAATAACAATCCTAGCTGGATGTGGGATTTCACCAATTCCGAGTCCACAGTTAAATTGTTCGATAAGTCCCAAACGATTATCGACTTATCGTTCGAACCTGTAGAACCTTTAAATAATTATATTTGAAATCAATTTCATTTGTTAGATTAGCCAATGCGGAAATACCGTGCAATCTAAAGATAAATAAAAATCGAAAATTGTGGATTAAATTCTAAATATTTTAAATAAGCCAAGCATAATTATATTGCATTAAGCAAATTATAGTTTCAAATTTTATTACACGAACTAAAAATATTAAATCTAAGAAAAGTAGTAGTATATTGTGTAAAGAAAAAGAAGAAAACTGATATATCAATTAGTTTTTTACTCAATTAGTATTTTTTGCTTATTGTTTGTCTATTTAGTAAAATCTATTTAGTTTGGTCTCCTTATGTAATGCCTACGTCAGCCTAGTTTGTTTGTATCATCTATCAAGGCTTGTTTGCTTAGTCTCATCTCTCCAGTATTGCCTGAGTGTCAATTTCGGATACTTAGTCTTAGTCTCTATCTAGTATTACCTAACTAAATAATCTGTAACTAGTAATTTTTATTTTTAACAAAGTAAGTTTCATTCTAAGTTAAGAAAGTAGTGTTTATGCTGTAGATGTAGATAAAGAAGCACAAATCAATATTCCAATTCGATAATGGTGAATATATAGCACGCGTGCCATATGTGGCACGTTCGAAAATTTTACGTTACGAGCGTTTTAAAAAAAAAATTCTTCGGCATGTTAGAAAATCAACCTTTTTACAGATTTTTGGCAACATACCAAGGCTGGCCACTCCTGGGTTAGTCCTATCTTTTTGCTATTACAGTTTATTTTTTTCTACCTTTCTAGTTGCCGTGAAAAATGTAAATTGTTTTTATTAATCCTTAACTTATTTTTTTACTAATTTCCGTCTAGTTTATTTGTCTAGTATTATCTGTTTAGATTTGTCTATAGTCAAGTTTGTCTTATATTTTCTACATAATATTATTTGTCTAGTATTGTTTGTGAAGTCTTGTCTGTCTTGACTTCACATTAGAAATGCCTGTCACGATTTTTTGAGTAAAGAAAAGAAATTTAATCTTAAGTAAATGGAAATTCTATCCGTGTTTACTCAGTAAATTTAATTAGCTTCAAGGATACGTTTCAAGTACCATTTCAGCAGGAATTTCAAATTAAATTAATTAACAATGAATGACTCCTTAACTGTTTTATAGAAATAGCATAAAGTGTATAATAAAAAATGTGTTGTTGAACACATATTGTGTGTTGTGTTGTGTATACTGTTTTTTAGAATAATTATAAAAAGTTTTAATGATTTTAAAAACTTTTTCAAAATTAGTTTTTAGAACATTCAGGATGAAATATCTTGTTAAGCAATAATTTTAAATTTAATTTACAGTGTATATGAAATATATTATTAAAAATATTTCAAACTGAGTTTCAATTAAAATCAATTTCACGATTTTGTGACTTTTTTTTATAAAATTGAACAAAGTGAACTACAATGGCGAGCAAAAAATTTAGGTCACTTACGGCATAATATCTGGAGTAATAATAATTAGGGAATCATTATACTAGTAGTCGATGAATCAATTGTTTTTGGACTTGCTAAAGAATGCGGGATTATTTTGAAACTTAATTCCGGACTTTTTACCTGGTGTAACTGTTTTTAATCGTCTTTGGCATTCTTTAACTAATTGTAAGATCCGAAAGCACAAAATTAAGATTCTACGTTGTCTACGTTGGTTCAATAAATATTCGTGTTTTTGTTGAAAATAATTGTTGACATTTTCAAGATGACAGATAGTAGATGCGAACGCAACTAACTCGACGTTGCACGTTTATTATTTTTGATTTTTGATTGATCTAACGGACCTTGTCACGTCAGAATGGATCGAGAGTTCGCGCTGCCGCGCGTATGTTGTCTTGATTTATCTGCCCGCTTGGCGGTGGGTAACCTAATCTAACCTGGGTTAAACCAACGGTCTTTGCCACATTGTCCTATATTGGATCGAGAAATCGCGCTGCCGCTCGTATGTTGTCTTGATTTATCTGCCCGCTTCGCGGCGGGCAACCTAATCTAACCAGAGTTAAACAAACGGTCCTTGCCACATTGTCCTCTATTGGCTCGAGAGTTCGCGCTGCTACGCGTATGTTGTCTTGGTTTATCTACACGCTTCGCGGCGGGCAACCTAATGTAATCGGGGTTAAAGCAACGATCCTTGCCACATTGTCCTATATTGGATCGAGAGTTCGCGCTGCCACGCGTATGTTGTCTTGATTTATCTGCCCGCTTCGCGGCGGGCAACCTAATCTAACCAGAGTTAAACAAACGGTCCTTGCCACATTGACCTCTATTGGCTCGAGAGTTCGCGCTGCTACGCATATGTTGTCTTGGTTTATCTGCCCGTTTCGCGGCGGGCAACCTAATCTAACCGTGGTTAAAGCAACAGTCCTTGCCACATTGTCCTATATTGAATCGAGAGTTCTCTCTCGATCCAATCAAAGAGAATCCAAGAGAACTCTCGATCCAATATAGGACAATGTGGCAAGGACCGTCGGTTTAGCCAACTCGGCTGATATCAATTTACATTAAAGTAATTTTTTAATTGTTTAGTCGGGATCTCTTAAAATATTCTGAATATTCATAATAGACAAATAATTTCAGTTATTAGGTTGAAGATACAATTTTTTTTATTACAAAAAGTAAAAAGTAAAAAAATAATCTGGTGGATATCCAGGACACTTAAATAATTAACTCGAGACATTGTAGCTGATTGTGGTGTGGCTGTTCCTTGCAATATGAATGCAACTTCAATACGACACTTAAGATTGTATATATATTGCCAAAATTATAGTTTTTCATATAAACGGGCATATAAACAAAAATAAACGTGGCAACGTCGAGTTAGTTGCGTTCGCATCTACTATCTGTAATCTTGAAAATGTCAACAATTATTTTCAACAAAAACACGAATATTTATCGAACCAACGTAGACAACGTAGAATCTTAATTTTTGCTTTCGGAACTTAGTTAAAGATTGCTAAAGACGACTAACAACAGTTACACCAGGTAAAAAGTCCGCAACACTGTTTCAGAACAGTCTCGTATTCTTTACCTAACCCTTGTTTTTTTAGTAATGTTATATAGGGTGCGTCATATAGGTATAATATAGGTCGAGCGTAAACTGTCAACTTGACACACAAAAATTTGTTCTCGTTTCTTTTTCGATTTAAAACGTGGAAAAATTGGTCTCCCTTCCGACGTGGGTGTAATTGTAGTACGCCGCGGGCAAGACAACTTTGGCTGCTGCTAGCAGCCAAACTATCAGCATTACCTCCTGGCTACTTCAAATGGTACCTGTACCTCAACAAGACGTCAGACTAGAAATATGGGAAGTACACTCCGGAGATTTGCCAACTTAGAGGGTTGGGAAGAACCACTAGACGGCCAACGGCATATGATGCAGAAGGCAACGGGAAATCACTCCATTAAAGACTTACTTAATAAATTCATCAATCCATACTTCATTAATCATCCAGATCATATTTGAAATGGTAAACCCTGACCACGGTCAGAAATATTGATCATTGATCAGATAATAGGCCAAATATGATTAGCCTTCTCACGACATAAATATATTTGGGTTTGTTAAGTGCTCCAATGTGGGCGTAAACTATGTAAGTAAATAAAAGTGTGCGTCGAAACAAATAGTGCAGTTTTGATGGGCCGGTACATCCTGTGTGGTGGAGATAGGAACCTGGGAGGGTTCTCATTGTGTCGGAAGGATCGTGCCGTTTTTAGTCCTTAGCATGGTTTGGTCCGGAAAATGGTCGTTCTTTCGTCGCTACCCAGCGTGCGTTCACTAAGGAGGATATTGCATCATGATGATTCCACCTCTACAAAATTATGTTTGCCCCAGAATTAAAGCTTCCTCACTATGAAAACCGCATGAATTGCTCCCAAGAAATGTTGAATCGGATCCATTCGAGGTCAAGTTTTTACAATTTTCAAGGGACGAGGCTCACTTCCATCTCTCCTGAGCGGTGAATAAGCAAAATTTTCGGTATTGGGCTGAAAATAACCCGAGACCGATAACCACGAAAAACCTCTTCACTCCCCAAAACTGACCGTGTGCAATTTCTAAATATGGGGTGATATTTGGAGTCCTGTGAAGTTAGCAACAGATTTTCCAAAAATATAATATAACATCGGAGTTCACGGTAGATATAAGATAGTTCTAGAGTACTTTGTGCAAAATTTCAATAGTTCTGCAGAATTTGGTGAAAAAAAATGAAAAATACCAAAATTGAGCTAGCAACCACTTTTGAGAAAAACTGTGCGTTTTTTACATATTCCTGCACCTGGATTATAGTTCTGGAGTACTTGATCAATTTTGCAAAAAGTTCAGCAAAAATTGACATTTTGCAAAAAAAATATTGAATTTTGAAAATTGCAAAAGCAGTTCTATTCGCGGATCTAAATAGCACCCTAAGAGTTCTATCGAAGATCCCTTTGTGATTTTTTGATACAAACCTTAGTTCAAAAGTTATTTGCAATAATAAAGGACCCATTATTTTGAATTAAAATAAAAAAATATCAGACAAGAGTTCTGTTTGTAGTTCCCGGCAGAAAATCCTTATTACATTTTAGACCACCGATTCGACGAAGCAAAGAGAAAAAAATCGCGCAATCGTTCTGTTTGCAGTTCCTGGTAGAACTCTTAGAGTTCTACCGAAAATGCTTATTACATTTTTCTTTAAAATTTAGTATTAGAAAGATATACCAGAAATTGAACTTATCCGATACGACGAGGTAAAGAGAAAAAAATCGCGCAATTGTTCTGTTTGCAGTTCCTGATAGAACTGCAAATTAGGATATTAGGATAGGACTAGGCAAAACTAGTTAAGAATTTTTTAGAGGGAACTGCAAACAGAACTGTTGCACGATTTTTTAAATTTTCATTTAAAATATTTATCCCTTATTATTGCAAATATCTTTTGAACTAAGGTTTTGAGCAAAAAATGACAAAGGGATCGATAGAACTCTTAGGGCGCTATTCAGATCCGGGAATTTTTGCAAAATGTCAATTTGTGCAGAAGTTCTGCAAAAATGGTCATGTGCTCCAGAACTATGGTTGAGGTGCAGGAATATGTAAAAAACGCACAGTTTTTCTCAAAAGTGGTTGATAGCTCAATTTTGGTATTTTACATTTTTTTCGCGAAATTCTGCAGAACTATTGAAATTTTGTACAAAGTACTCTAGAACTATTTCATATCCACCGGGAACTCCGATGTAATATTATATTTTTGCAAATTCGGTTGCTAACTTCACTGGACTGATATTTGGGCCTTATTTTTATGAGGAGAATAGACGGACTGCGACTGTCACCGCTAAACGTTATGTTTCCATGTTGTAACATTTTTTTAGACCTCAATTGGAAAAACTAACGTAAGAAACCGATCTGGGAGAAATTTGGTTTCAACAGGGCGGTGCTACGGCCCATACTGCTCGAATTTCAAAGTAGAATCTGCGACCGATGTTCCCCTTGCGCCTCGTTTCTCTAAGGATTGATGTGGAATGGCCCGCATGCTCACCTGATTTAAGCATTTGCCTCTTTTTTCTGTGATGCTACCTGAAGGAAAATGTTTTTAAACGTCACGTGGCACAGTGGGCCAGAATCCTAAAAAAACCTGATCATAAATAGAAGTTAATGTCTAATTTTCAAGAAATTTGGTATATCGGGGTTTTTGAGGACGCTAAATACAAATCTGATATCAAATTTTTCAAAAATAAAATGGCTGATCCAAAATGGCGGACTTCCCCAAAAATGTGATTAAGTTTCTCCAAAGTAGTCGACGCGTTGGCCTCAAGGATCAAATTCGGGAAGAAATCGCCGCCATATGTGCCAAAATGCGGCCGAAAAATTCATGAAAGTATCGCTGTTGAGGGCCATCATCATTTTATCTTCAAAAGTTGATACATAAAACGGCATGATGTACCGAATGAAATAAAATAAACCCCATTTCTGTTTGATTTTAATAGCTCCTCAAAACTGCACTATCTGTTTTAGCGAATCCTATATTAATTATCTGTCATATATTATCATCATAGTTAAGACTTTTATGAAACAACGTGCATTTGCTGTCATTGAGCAATTTCTTTCAGTAAAACTTTTAACAACAGGTCGTAATGCCTTTAGACCTATTTTTGTAGCACGAATTGTAGCGTTAATACACGATGGACGTGGAAAACGTTTAACTGCCAGAAATGTTGGTAAGAGCCTTTGTGATCTACAAAACGTGTATCGGCGCTATGCGGAGATTGGCCTGATAAGCAGAAAACGAGTCACCACCCAAAGAGATGACCGCTTCTTGGTGTCCGCAAGTTTGCGAAATAGAACATCTTCTGCGGTTATGCTACGAAATCAACTTCCAGAAGTTAGAGATGTCAATATTAGTGAATGGACCGTTAGAAAAAGGCTTCATGCTGCTGGCTTATCTTGTAGAAGGATGGCTACAGGTCCACCATTACAATGCCGGCATCGAATTGGAAGATTGGCTTTTGCCAGAAATCAGTTGGCATGATTACTGGAGCAACGTGCTATTTTCAGATGAGTCGCGTTTTTGCCTCACTGGAACATCAACGAGTATGGAGAAGACGGAGAAAGATATGCTCCAGTTTGCATTGACAAGCGACTTCCATTTGGCGGTGGCTCGGTTATTGTTTGGGCGGAAATTTATTCACGAGCACGCACTGAGTTGGTCTTCATACAGAATGGTTTGCAGACAGCTCACAGCTACAATACGGAAGTTCTAGACCAGTGATTCTCAACGACTGTGCCGCGGCACTTTTATGTGCCGCCAAATTCTTGATTTGTGCCGTCAAATTTTAGAAGTGCAAATAATAAAAAATATTTGGTATGTACTTTGATACAGCCTGCTAATACAGTTTTAATACAAAACTGGGGCTTGGTAAAGAATGTGGGTTTTTTTTAAACTTAGTGTTGCAGACTTTTTACCTGATAACTGTTGTTAATCGTATTTGGCAAAACTCTTTTTTCTTTAAAAAAAAATAATAAACGTGGCAACGTCAGCCTAGTTGCGCGCGCCTCCACCATTTCTTACTTTGAAAATGTCAATTTTTAACAACAAAAACACGAATATTTATTGAACCAGGCAACGTAGAAGCTTAATTTTACATTCAGATCTTAGTTAAAGAGTGCCAAAGACGATTTACAACAGTTACAGCTGGTAAAAAGTCCGCAACACTAAGTTTCAAAAAAACCCGTATTCTTTAACAAGCCCCAAATATGGATTAAACCCAGACAAATACTATATAATAAATAATAATAATATCTGAACGAGGTGGGAATTAGGCGGTTGGAATGGTCCAGCACTCCAATCCATCACTCAGTCCAGACATGAATCCCATCGAACATGTCTGGGATGAGTTGGGACGACGTTTCCGAAGGCATACACCAGCTCCAAGAAATGCTCAGGAGCTAAGAGAGTTGCTATTGCAGGAATGGAATAACATTGACCAAAATTTGATTATTAATTTAATTGAAAGTATGCTTCGTCGCCTACAAACAGTCATTAACGCAAAAGGAGGGATTACAAATTATTAATGATTATTCTTTTTAATTTATGTTAAGTTTGTTTTTCATTTTCTTAGTTTTTTATAACAAAAAATTGAACTACAGTTTAAACGTAAATTTGTTGCATTTTCATAATAAATCATAAACCCAAAAATATGCTTTCCAATTCAATACTAAATATTTCATTTGGCCTACAAATTTATTGTTTTATTAATTTTTAATATATCTAGCCCAACAAACACAAATTTCCTCGATAAAATTATTTGCAATTTCTTATCTTGCACTTTCAAAAGTGCCCTAAATTTTTTGCTCGCCAGTGTGTATTAACAGGGATAAATGTCCAATTTATTAAACCTGTTGACATCAAGTGAAGGCGACGTGGATTAAATTGGATTTTGTAAATATATTGGAACAATTACAGTACAAAAAATTTATTGTGTAATTCAGTAACAATTCAGAAATCAAGTATCAATATTAAGAATCAATATTAATATTTTACATTTATAAAAAGTATTAATTAAATAAATATAAAGATCAAATTAGTTGTACAAGAGAATAAAATGGTTTATAGACCAGTTTGGATCCGATCCGCTTCCGGACTTGTTCATTTATAGACCTATTCATATTGCTGACCCGTTTCGTTCTAATCGATCGTTCATTAAAACCGAAATCGGAACATACCGTTCTTTACAGACTCGTTCAATTTAACCCCTTCATTCGCGAACGTCAGATTATTAAAGGGCATTATTTTATTTTGGAATAATTTATTAACGAATAACGCAAATAGTTCAATTATATAAAAGAAATGTAATTGAACATCATTAGAAGAAAGGACTAAAAGAAAAAGAAAAATCTGCGGAAATCTATAAAACCAATTAATAAATCATATCTGGATCTGAATAAAATATTTGATTTTCTTATGCAAAGGAATTTGAATAAAAATTAGATATTAAAATGTTTAGAAGATATTATGTGTTGTCCTGGTTAGGTGGTTGTTAAAAATGATTTCTGTTGTAAACACGATCCTGCATTTATCCCATTAAAACAATTTCAGCAGAATATTTATCCTTACCTGAAGCAACTAATGTGAAGTCTCTGGAAAAGGCAACGCAATTAACATATCTGGTGTGACCTTCGAGAGTGCAAATACATGCTCCATTGTGGTCCCAAATTTTGATTAGTTTATCTAAACTGGCCGAAATTAAATTCATTCCGCTGTTGCTGTACTTGACGCAAGTAACGGCCGACGAGTGTCCACTCAGGCAACCAGTTTCGGCAATTTCCACACAATTCGCACTCATTTTGTGTTTGGGCATCAGAATCGATTTTATTGTCCAAATTTTTATCTCATCACTATTGCCGCTTGAGGCCAAGGTGTAATACTTGACAAAAGGATCATCTTCTGCAAATATAAAGCAATAACTAGTTTAATTTAAATTAAGAATAAGAAAATATTTCTTATACATCAACTAAGAAGAAATATAATCCCATAGAGACATCAGTAAATCAAATAACAAAGAATATAATAAACCAAAAATAAATTCAAGACTATAAAACGAAAGGTAAATTCGCCACTTTTATTTGTCTAAATGTGTAATTATATGGCGATTCGTTTACCTTGATGATTTTTTTGAATGTTTCCACATTTGGGAACAAAATATATGCTATTCGGAGTACAAGTCATATTTTCCGATTATTTCTGGTTAAAATAGTTTAGCACTGAGAGTTGAAATTTTTAGTAATAAATTAGACCTACAATTTCTTGTTTTATTTATTCAATTAATAATAAAATAAAATAGCCAGAGGGAAGTTTGAGAGAACGATGTGTGAAATCGTATAGAGAGACCTCAATATAACAAATGGTGAATCAGAATCAGAAATTTTTATTTAGAGCGTAGATGTATAAATTATGTGTATGGTCAAAATAAGAATACATAATATACAATTTAACTTCTCTAGTCAGCTGAAAGAAGATTATAAAAGTATCTAAACTGTAAATTGTTTCTTTTAACAGGTATAATCTTATTTTTTTTTCTAAAAGCTTTGTAGGATTTTTCTTCGGTGATGCTAGCAGGCAGCTTATTATAAATGAAAGTTCCATACATTACAAGTAATTAGCTGCAAATCGAGAGATTGCTTTTTGTTGGATATAATTTTCGGTGTAGTCTTGTGTTGAAATAGTGTTTGTCCATATTTCTTTCCATGTTCTCTTTGTTTGTTCGCTTTGTGAATGGAACAAGAAACTTCTAGAATGTATAGACTTGGGTTAGTTAAAGTCTATGCAAAACTGCTGGAGCAAAAGCTTTTGTGTGAAGAGAAAGATAAAGGTCTGATCGCGGATGTACAAGCCGAATTTAGGAAGCATTACAGCACGGTGGAACACTTGGTTACGTTGAAGTATATTGTGGAGCAGGAGCTGGTTAACAAGCAAGGTAAGCTTTATGCTCTGTTTATAGATCTGAAAGCAGCCTACGACACTGTGGCGAAGGAGAGAATGTGGGAATGTTTGAGACGGAAAGGTATAGCGCGGCAGTTAATGGAGTGAATCGGGGATATATATCAGGATACGTGGTACAGAGTGAAAGTAGGAGAGGAAGTTTCAGAAAGTTTTGATGTGAGAATGGGGCTAAGGCAGGGTTGTCCGCCGAGTCCAATATTATTTTACCTGTACACGGCAGATTTAGAGAGTGTGCTGAGCAGAGGTCAAGCGGGAGGGGTAGTAATTGGTAGTAGGAAAGTTTGGAGTTTGGCATATGCGGACGACGTTTTGATTTTGGCTAGATCGAAAGGAGAAATGTCAGAGATGATCGAGCGGGTGAAAAGATTTTTTGAAAAGAGGAAATTGGTAGAGAACGTGAAAAAGACTAAATGGATGATGTTTCGTAAGAGAGCGGGTAGAAGGAGTGAGTCAATTAAATGGGGAAGTAGTGTAATCGAGCAAGTGAGCAGCTTCAAATATCTTGGTTTTATGTTTGGGCAGGATGGGCCCGCGAAAAAGCATGTGAAATATGTTTGTAAAATGGCTTAGGTGGCTGCTAACGGGCTAGGGAACGTATAGAAGGAGTGCTTGAGCAATAACTTTGAAGCAAAAATGGTAGTGTGGAAGACATGTGTGAGAAGTATCCTTTTGTATGGAGCGGAAGTATGGGGAGTGAAAGAGGAAGAGAGAGTTGAGAGAGTCCAGCTACAGGTTTTAAAAATGGCACTCAATTTAGATAGAACTACGCCGGCATACATCGTGCTGCAAGAAACAAATATGCGGAAAGTGTTTTCGCAGGCAGCTAGGAGGGTCGTTAAGTTTGAAAGGAAAGTGTATGGAATGGGTAATGAAAGGATTGTAAAAGAAGTGCTGAGAGTTGAAAGAATGGAAGGTTTTGGTGTAAATAAGGCCACAAAATGGGGGAGCGAAAGAAAGAAGCTGTATGAAAGCTGTGGCTGGGCATATGAGGAAATCGAGAGAATGTTTGGGAATGGAAGGAAGGTGGAAGAATTGCTGTATGAAAGGTTAGCCGAGGTGGAGCTGCAGTGTCGTCAGAGGAAGATCGAGGGGAGTAAGTTCCTCCCAGAATACAGGAGCGTACAAGTCTTCCAAAGACTTCCGTTGTACCTCAAAGGAGCTATGCTGCCGCATGCATTGATTGCACGACACAGGTGTGGGTCAGAAGAAAAAGGCAGGAGGTACTGGATGGACACTCGCTTATGCTGTGTGGCATATGTGGGGAAGCTACTGACACCATATAATGTGCAATGGTTACTATTTATGTAGCACGCTATGTCAGCCAGGTAGAGTAGAAATAGTATAGGTGCTAGTACCCTACCCTGCGGGACGAATATAATTATTTTGATCGGTTGTGATACGAAGGATTTATTTTTAGATGTAATTTCCACTCATTGTTTTCTGTTTTTAAGAAAATAATATTAACCAATTCCCCGATTTACCACGAATTCCAAATAAATATATTTTGTTTAATAGTTGTTGGTGTGAGACGCAGTCAAAAGCTTTTGAGAGATCAAAAAATATACCAATTGCATGTTTACCATTGTCAACTTCTTCTAGAACCTTGCTGTAAAACTCACTTATAGCCTTCGTAGTAGATTGTCCTCTGCGAAAACCGTGTTGTTGTTTTGGAATTTATTGATGTTTTTCAATAAAGGTAAAAGCCGGTGGACCATGCAGTATTCTAACACTTTGGACATCACTGATAATAGCGCATTCGGTCTATTGTTGTTCAGTAGTGTTAATCAAACAATGAGTAGATTAGTAATTCTACCATCTATTATATATTGGCACGATTTTAGCGGTTTTTTAAATCTCCGAAAACTCTTCTAGTTCGAATGAGAAGTTTACAAAATATTTTATAGGTTTATCTAGAAGGTCGATATGCTGCTTCAGGATGTTGTAGTGTCAAACAGTTGGTTCTGAAACTGAACCAAAGCAAAACTACGGTGATACCATTTACTAGGAAAAGGAGATTAAACTGCCTACAACCCATAATATTAGATAGGACGGCAGTAGAACATAAATAGGAAATAAAGTATCTGGGTATAACACTAGATAGTAAACTCCTATGCAACAGTCACGCTGAAGAAGTGGTTGGAATAGCCAAACGCGCTCTAATGGCGTGCAGAAATCTGTCAGGGAACACGTGGGAATTGTAATCCATGATAGCGAGACCACCATGATAGTGAGACCTCGATCACTTACGGGGCAGTTACGTGGGGAAGTAGAACCAAGCTGATCTTTATGAAGAAGCAGCTTGAAAAGATTCAAAGACTGGCGTGGCTTCGCGGGGGCGATGGGGCAATCCCCGAGAGCAGCGGAAAATGGAACTGCTGTTGGATCTGACTCCGTTACCTTGATGTGGAGGTGGCCGCGAGATTGGCAATTGTAAGGTTCAGCAAGGAAGGAATAGGCAGAAGTCAGCCTCGCTGCAGCAGAACAGCCTCGCTGCCAAGATCCCACATGCCACATAGAGCAAAGTCCTATGAAGTGGTATACGGATGCTTCGAAGACAAAGGAAAGTACTGGTGGAGGAGTGTATGAACCTCGTACCACTTTGAATCCATGGGAATCTACCCAAGTATCTTCCAAGCAGAGGTGTGGAGACATGGAATCAAAAGATGTGGAAGATGTATGTTTAACCTCGACAGGAACTATCGCAAAAAAGAAATTGCTATCCTGTCAGATAGCCAAGCAGCCATCAAGGCTATTAGCTCATACACCATCTGATCCAAACTGCATGGGACTGTGTGGGAAAGCTAAACAAGCTCGGCAGAGAAAATAATGTAATATACGCTATACTTGGTACCAGGACACCTTGGCATGGATGAAACGAAGAAGCCGATCACCTAGCAAACAAGGGATCCAGTAACCCCTCTATTTATTTTATTTATTCGTATCAGAAACATCATAATTTAAGGAAGAAAAAAAATTATATATATTATATAAATGCCTATCGTCACTTCAGACGTGAGCTAAACTTTTTTTGCCCAGAAGCGGGCGACGTCAATTGCGTTCGGTGCCATAATGTCCTCCATGGTACATCTAGCGGGCACAGCGGGCAAGTGTACATATGTTGCGTGCTTTGCAGTTCTCCACAATCGTAGAGATTGGAGTCCACATGGTAGCCCCATTTATTTAGGGCATCTCTCGATCACGCCGTGTCAGTCTGCAGTTTGTTTAGCGCCTTTCAGATTTCCCACTTTTCACCGCCTCCTGGTGCCAGTTCTTCATTCGGCTTGATTCAATGTTGGTTTGAGGTCTTTCCCCAAAGGTCCACTCTGGTTTTAGGTTCCTCGTAATCTTCTGTCGATCTCAGGTCGAGCTCCCTATATAGGTCCAAGAGTATGAACACCATCCACCAAAGTTTAGATGAAGAAATAAGTGAACAATGAATGAAAACCTGGAAAGAACTTCCAGGGCTAAGACAATCCAAAATAATGGTGGGATCTCTTAACCAGAAAACAACAAAAGCTTGCCTGAAACTAAACAGAAACAAGCCTAAAATTCTGACAGGAGCTCTGATGGGAGGCTACAGACTTAGAAAACACCACAAGGCGCTAGATCTAGAGGAAGATGACAGAAGCAGATTCTGCTGCTCATCAGAGGAAACTCCCATACATCTGCACAAAGACTTTGGAGTACTGTTCCGCAAGAAACAAATGTACCTTGCGGCCCACTGTTTGATCTCAGAGGAGTTGCAGTCCTTGAATTCCACCCAGATCCCGAAGTTCCGAAAGGAATCAGATGTAGAGGAAGCGCCATAAATGGGTAAGTATACCAACAATTAAAAGAAAAGGGTGGGGTACATTAGATCTATGAAGATCGCAGTACAAGCCACCACTAAAACCTACCAATCTACAAATCTACAATCTATATATTTTTTGCGAAAACCTAAACAATTCAGGGATAATTTTCAATATCAAAATAACTTCAATATATTTATATTGTTCATATCACAAATATTTAGGTAATATAATTATCTAGATATTTTTTTTCATATTTACCGTCAATTTGAATGTTGTTAGAAACATCCAAACAAAGAAATCCCATATCAAGAGCATTATCTATATGTGTTAAAGGCACTCTTGGTTGATCATCAGACGTATCTACCAAACTAGACATCTGCCAGATATAAATAAATTCCTGCGAGCAGGCACTAATTAAATATTGCGAATCCGGCGTAAAAGCCATGGCTTGTGTAGTCCCTTCATGCTGAAAAATCGTCCTGCAATAAAACAAAATTTACATAATTCTTTAAACATTTTCATAGATAACCTTGTACATGCCTTACTAAGTTTCTATGTATCAAGTCCCATATGCAAATGGCGCCGTTATCACCAGCAGTAACCAGCACAGAACTATCGGGAGCGAATCTGTACAAGAGACAATGAGTAAAATTTACGGCGCAAAAATGTGCGGCTAATATTTATGTTAGTTTGCCTTTGTGTCCTGAATGCTTTGTGTGTAAGATTTAAAAGCAAAAAGAGAATATGCTAAGGATGGGAGGAAAATGAAAATCGATAGATGGAAAACGACGCAGAACTCTTTTTTTCGTTCCATAATAGAAAAACACCACTTTAATAACAATAATATTAGTCTATATTTATTGGTCTAATATCGTGGATATTAAACATGATACAATATAGCCAATTGATATCTATCTAAAGGTCGACTTATTGTCAGTTTATTACTTCATTGAACTAAATTATTCTGCTAAAATATAGTGGATAAAACCAAGCAAAATCATGTGTCTATCGTTGATACCCAGCATAGGTTTGTTAATCTAGTTGCCATCTAAACCTACATCAGTTCCTAATTCCTAATAGTCAAGGAATTTGTATCAATAGGAATTAGCGTAATTAAGTAGAAAAAAACAAAAACTGGTTATTGAGGATAGATATTAATTGCACAGACATTTTATTATTAAACATATCTAGTCTAGACTGGTCTAATCAGGTCTAATCTGGTCTGGTCTGGTCTTGTCTGGTTGTTTTTCTGGTCTAGTTTGGTCTTGTCTGGTCTTTTCTAGTCTTGTCTGGTCTTGTACGGTTTTTGTCTTACCTTGTCTGGTACTGTCTGATCTCGTCTGGTATTGTCTGATCTCGTCTGGTCTTGTGTGGTCTAGTCTGGTGTTGTCTTGGCTGGTCTTGTCTGGTCTGGTCTTGTCTGGGTCATGTCTGGTCTTGTCTGATATCGTCTGGTATTCTCTGATCTCGTCTGGTCTTGTGTGGTCTAGTCTGGTGTTGTCTTGTCTGGTCTTGTCTGGTATTGTCTGGTCTTGTATTGTCTTGTCTGGTCTTGCCTGGTCTTGTCAGGTCTTGTCTGGTCTTGTCCGGTTTTGTCTAGACTTGTCTAGTCTTGTCTGATTTTGTCTGGTGTTTTCTGGTGTTGTCTGGTATTGTCTGGTCTTATCTGGTCTTGTCTGGTCTTGTATTGTCTGGTCTTGTCTGGTACTGTCTGTCTTGTCTGGTCTTGTCTGGTCTTGTCTGGTCTTGTCTGGTCTTGTCTGGTCTTGTCTGGTCTTGTCTGGTCTTGTCTGGTCTTGTCTGGTCTTGTCTGGTCTTGTCTGGTCTTGTCTGGTCTTGTCTGGTCTTGTCTGGTCTTGTCTGGTCTTGTCTGGTCTTGTCTGGTCTTGTCTGGTCTTGTCTGGTCTTGTCTGGTCTTGTCTGGTCTTGTCTGGTCTTGTCTGGTCTTGTCTGGTCTTGTATTGTCTTGTTTGGTCTTGGCAGGTCTTCTCTGGTCCTGTCTGGTCTTGTAGTTTTTCTTAAAATAAAAATACCTGCAAACCCTGATTGCATCCCCATTAACCTGGGCCATAGTGTAAATCTTGTTGCCTGAATGTATATTCCATAATACTGCAGTGCCATCGATAGATGTAGTTGCCAGCATAGACCCTTGGGGCGACACCTTTACACAGGTCACCCCATATTTATGTCCTCGCAGGGGCGAGAATGTTTTCTCAACGTAACCGCTGCCCTGTATCCATTCCCATAAACGTACGGTTTTATCACTGTAAATTATTATATTACACGTGGCAAAGATAATAGAGATTATATTTGAGGATATTATCTAATGCAATATCCAGGGAAGAGGTTTTAGTTTCTTTTTCTTTATACACTTTTTTGTGTAGTAAAGGTTTGCGAGCGAGAAATCGATAATGAAATCCTGCAAAGTTTCCTCTCAACGGTTTCAAAGTATTTCAATGCAATTTAACCAAATGGTGCTAAATTAAAGTTATATGGAAATAAGTGTCTAAGGAAACAGATTTAAGTTTATAACATTTAAAATATAAATCAAGACTTTGAAAACAACACACGATTAGACAGAAAAGACTAAATAGACAAGACTAAATATTCAAGACTTGGTAGACAATACTAGAAAGATAAGAATAGACAGGCAGGACCAGACAGGTAAGACTAGACAGACAAGACCAGACAGACAAGACTAGTTAGACAAGACAAGACAGACAGTACTAGAAAGACAAGACTAGACAGACAAGACTATGCAGACAAGACTAGACAGACAAGACTAGACAGACAAGACTAGACAGGCAAGACTAGACAGACAAGACTAGACAGGCAATCCTAGACAGACAAGACTATACAGACAAAACTAGACAGACACGACTAGACAGACAAGAGTAGACAGACAAGACTAGACACACAAGACTAGACAGACAAGATTAGACAGACAAGACTAGACAGGCAAGACTAGACAGACAAGATTAGCCAGACGAGACTAGACAGGCAAGACTAGACAGACAAGACTAGACAGACGAGAGTAGATAGATAAGACTAGACAGACAAGACTAGACAGATAAGACTAGACAGATAAGACTAGACAGACAAGACTAGACAGACAAGACTAGACAGACAAGACTAAACAGGCAAGACTTTTTTTATTTTTTTTATTTTAACCCTGAGCACCCTGGGACCGCTTGTAGCATTTACATTCAGGGTGTCAGTTGTCATAACATTTAAATACAATAAAATTAATTTACAATAAAATATGTTAATTATTTTTGTGTCTTCTATCGCAGTACATGGTAGCTGGGATTAGTGGCTGTTTAGGTTGTTTTCCTCTTTTTCCATAGACGTTCATAGGCTTCTTTTTGGGATAGGATCTGGTTGATCATTCCGTTTATAGTGTCCCAGTCTTCTTGTGATTGTAGCATTTGTTCAATTGTATTCTTTGGAGTAAGGTTGTCTATTGCTATATCCTTGCGTTCTTTGTCCCATCTCGGGCAATCGTATTTGGAAGCATAATGTAGGTATTTCCTTAGCCTGATTTGCAAGTCTATTGGCGGAATTCCTGAGATAACTAACGCTGCATCTCTTGATCCTGTCCGATAGGCACTAGATACCCGCAGAGCCAGTTTTCTCTGATAAGCTGCTAGATTTCCAATATTGTTTCTATTAGTGGCTTCCGCCCAGTATAATATCGCAGACTGGGCAACTGCGCTGAGCAACCTGCGTTTGCTGCTCCCTCCAACATTGGGCATAAGTTTTTCGAGTTTTTCGCAGACATGGTTTTTATTGCTCGCTCTGCTGCCATATTAAAGTGCTATTTTAAAGACAAATACTTATCGATTATAATTCCTAGATATTGGATGTTTGCTTTAGGTATGATTTCTGAATCCAGTGATTGGAAGGAGATGTGTGCAAGTTTTCTGCATCCCATCAACAACTGTTTGAGTTTTTTCAGGTGCTATGCCCAGTGATTTTGACTCCATCCTGCAGACAATTTGTTTGATTGCTTGATTGGCTCTTAGCATGATACCCTTTTCTGTTTTGCCGACGATGGTTTGTGCAAGATCATCAGCGAAGCCTGTTAGCTTAGTCCCTTCAGGTAGCTCCAGCCGAAGTACTCCATCGTAGTGTACATTCCACAGTGTCGGTCCTAATACAGAGCCCTGGGGCACACTACTAGTGATGTTGTAGGGCAGCGAATCTTGTTCGGCTTGAAGTATGATACTGCGGCCCTCGAAGTAGCTGCGAACTATTCGCAGTAGGTACGGAGGTATATTTCTTCTTGTTATTACTTCCAATATGTCTAGCCAAACAGCGGAGTTGAAAGCGTTGCGAATATCAATCGTAACTAGGGCACATATTTTCCGAGTTCTTTTGGTGCCTACTTTGGCCTTTTTGGCGATATATATGACCTGTTTTATGGCGTCTATAGTTGATTTGCCTTCCCGGAAGCCGAATTGGTTCTCCGAGAGGTTTAATCCATTCTTCAATTCTTTTTAAAGCCGACTTACGACAGTTGCTGTAGTAGTTTAGCAGCTACGTCTAGTACACATAAAGGGCGATAGGAAGAAGGTTCGCCTATTGGCTTGTTCCCTTTTTTAATGAGAACTAGCTTCGCTTGTTTCCATCTATTTGGAAACGTGCCAGTTAGTAGGTTTTCATTTAAGACATTCAGTACTAGTTCTGGGGAGGTTTTTACCAATAGTTTGACGGCTTCGGGGGACAGACCATCTGGACCAGGCGCTCTTTTGTTTTTTAGGCGCTTGCTTGCCGCGATTAATTCTTCCTCGGTGAATAGCGGAATTTCTGTGACTTTCGGTTGCTCCCAGCTTGGTTTAGGATGAGTAGGGAATAATTGCTTGGCTATCTCGAGGATGGTATTCATTGGTAGTTGTTGGTTCGTCTGCCGGATGCGCAGGTTCCTCGTTGCTATTTTGTAAGCATCGCCCCAAGTGTCTTCATTCAAGATGTTTTTGCAGAGCTTTTCCCAGTGTATTTTTTTGGAGAGATTTATTTCCCTACGCAGTTGCTTTTTAGCTTTGTGGTATAGTTGTTTTATCTCCTCTAGGCTTTCAGCGTGTTCTGTCTTCCGAGCACAACGAAGATACCTTCTTCTTGTAGCTAGGCAAGTTTTCCTCTTGGTTGCGATGGTCTCATTCCACCAGTATACGCTTTTTCTCCTATGGTTTTTGTTTCTTCCAGGCGTAAGAGTTTTTGCAGTATGGGCTTGAGTCTTGTTTAATTCTCTGGTTAAATTTCTGGAAACTTTTTCTTCGTTTTTATTTGTGATTGTCACTATCTTTGTCTTCTACCAGATTATAGACGTCGGTTATGCATCTTACTCTTGTGATGTTGTTCCATTGGGATTTCAATATACCGGTGATCGCTTAGAGATTCTATGTCGAGGACCTTCAATGTCGAGATAGACTGTGCGATATCGCTTGATGTAAAAGTAAGGTCAATAATGGAGAACGATTTCCCCCCTTCAAATGTAGCCCTATTTCCATTGTTTTGCAGATAGAGATCGAGTTCTGCAGCCCATTCCATTATAACATCACCTCGGCGATCAATCTTTGGGCAACCCCAGTATGGCGATTTTGCATTAAAATCCTCCCCGATTATTTTCCCCTTTACCTTTGTTCGTATATGCCTGCTTAGTGTGTTAAGTGAGGTCGAAAGGTTGTTAATTTCGTCGTTCGGTGAGAAGTAACAGAAGTTGGTAGTGAGGTCCACTACCGATGCCGACAATTTATAACTCTGGGTCGATGATTCTTATGGCTGAGTCCTTTTTTGCGTTCGTGTACCAGTTTGGATCACTTACTAGTTTTTTTGTTAGGTTCACTTATCAGTAATACATCTGTTTTTAGTTCCGTGGCTGTTGCATGCAAGATGTCATGTGCCCAGCATTTCATCAAATTAATTTGGACGATTTTCAAGGCCATTTTGTAGAGTTCTTTGACATCTCGTTCGCTTCGCCTCCGCCAAAGCTTTATCATATATATAAAGCATATAAAGCATCATATATTATAAATAATATTTATAAAGCTTTATTATACAAAGCTAATAGAATATATTATTTAATATAATTTCGAACACATTCCGGAATCCGACCTGTGACCCTTCATAATGCATATTGGGCAATAAGGCTCATTCTTGCAGTCGTTGCCTTGTGGCCTTCTTGTCCACAATTGAAGCATAGATTTTATCTGTCTTGTCCGCTACATGTGCTGCCGTAATGTCCTGCTTTCCAGCATTTATGGCATCTCTCCAGTTGGATTCTTCCCCTTACTCTACATTGTAACCAGCCAATTTTTAACCTGCCTTTCTCTATTAGTTCTTTTGCTTGGTTCTGTGGAAGTGAAACAGTCGCTACTTGGGTCTCTCCATATGCTGGTCTAAGTTTTTTTATGATCACTTGGTATTTGCTAATTTCAATTGTGTTTGGTAGTGCACTGAGTATTTTGTCCTTGGTGGTCACTGAATCTAGATCCCTTATGTTTATAGTTATGTTTGTGTTTTTGTACTGATCTCAATATCTGGCAGTTTCTGTTTAATTGTTTCCTTGAGGTTTTCAGCCTCTCCTTCTTTCACTTTCAGAAGTAATTCTCCATTTCTGGTTTTTCTGACTCCTGATATGTTATCATCTGAGTTTTCTGGATTAACCTGAGTTTTGATCCTTAGGAGGTCAGCATATGTCTTCCCGTTCGCTTTTATAAGGACTGTATCTGTGCGCTTTACTTCCACCTTTCTTTCTTTTTTTTTTAATTTTCTTTCTTTGTTTTTATGGCCTCTCACTTCAGTCCATTCGTTCGAAATTTCGTTTGGGGTATTCTGAATTGGCGAATGCAAATTCAATTGGCCATTCCGGAACCAGCGATTTTGCGATTGCAAGTTTGGTCCTGCCTTGTGTTAAAGTAAGATTTTTGAGTTTTTGGAGGCTGTCAAAGATCTTTTCTGCACTGGTGTTGCCATCCGATTGTTCTCGTGTAACCAGATTATAGACCTATCGTTCTGTGTTCCTAATGTCTCCAATTTCCGTTGGTTTCTCGATTGTATGCTTCAGGTATATGACATTTCCAGTCTTCTTTTCTTGTGATCCGAGCAGAAGTGGTCGCGAGTGTGCCTGGAAGAGACTTGTGGGTACCCCTGGGTCAGGATGGGTATCGTCTGACACGAACCATACTCATAGGGGGCTAGTAGCATGTTTCCATATCCTTCTTGCACTTTCCTAAAAGCTGCAGAGGGCCAATCCTTTGATGCTACCAGTTGAAACTCCTCATATGAATTTCCCATCCCTATTTCGTTTATTAGCTCCTTCAAGTCTTTCTCTTCAGCCGTTTCTAGAGAACTTATTTCGGTTTGGGTACTGATTTTCTTCTTTATTGGTGTACTAGTATCTCTGGTCGCACCTGTTCTGTATTTTTCATCTGTTGTTTGAAGTTTATCATACATTTTTCCCATAGAGTTTGTGAGGGTCCATAGTTCTTCCACGGTTTTCCTTATATCGCTGTTTGTGCTTACTTTTGCTTTGGTAAGCCATCTCAGTTCTTGCGTTTTTGAGTTAACTTTTCTTATTATAATACCAAGATCTATCTCGGTCTCTATATTCTGTTCGGTCCTGTTTGTATCGCCTCTTTTCCTCTCTTGGGGACGTCAATGATTTGGGAGGACATTGGTTTCGTTTTATTTTCATTGACTACGCTGAAGGAGGCTGATCTTTCTCTGGGCTCATATATGCAGCTCTTTTCCTCTCTGGCACCCATCTGTGGGGGGAGGTGGTCTTTTTATAGCTCCTCTTCTACAGAAAGGGTCTGCTCCTGCTTCCTCGTTTACCAGCACTTCCTCAGGGTTTCCCCTGCTCATTGTCTTAGGGGGTGGCAAATAAAAGGTTGATAGGAATTTGGCTTATTAGGGCATCACGGATTTACTAAGAAATCTCAAAATGGGCCTGATTTTCAGGAATTTCTAGTGGCTGTATACAAAATTTAGTTCGCATCCCGGTGTTTTGAAACCGGACGCGCACAACCCAATATTTTATAGTCACTCCACGCTCTACTATAGTCTATTTAAAGGCTGTACGAAAACGTGGGTAAAAGGTTTATTGACTTCTGCTTGGAGTCCATCGCGGACTCCAAGCAAGAAGCTTGGAGAGTGCTCTGCGAAGAGTTGAATAATAACATCTGGGGTAACGGCTATAAGATCGTCACCAGGAAAATTGCGCAAAGGGTTAATACTCTCCGGGGGGGATAGCCTAATGACGGAAGTCAAGAAGCTGTTCCCAGTACATGAGCGAATGAATTGGCTGGAACCCGTGGGATGGATATCGGAGCCCCTTTTCACTCCGGCCGAGCTGCAGAGTGCAGTTAGCCGGATGAAGGAGGGAAAAGCTCGGGGTCCTAATGGTGTTCCACCCGAAGCGTGCAAGGTGTTTGGGCATGTGTGCGAGGACATGTGCTTGAGCATGATGAATGAATTGTTGATGAATGGCAGTTTCCCCAAAGAGTGGAAGAGAGCGAGACTGTTGATGATTGAAAAAGTGGGAAAGGAAGGAGAGGAAGCCAATTACAGGCCAATCTGCCTACTGAATGAGATAGCGAAGATGTTTGAGAGTATGATCGGAGCTTGGATAAATGAGGATCTCGAGAGGGCAGGGGGTCTCTCAGAGGAACAGTATGGGTTCAGAGGCGGCCGCACTATGGTGAACGCAATGATGCGTGTGATAGAGAGAGCAAGGTTAGCAAATACGGGTCCATGGCGTACCCGTAGCTACTGCGTACTTGTAACCCTGCACGTGAAAAATGCTTTCAACTCGGTCCCATGGGGCGGAATCATGGAGGCTTTGGAACTAAAGGGGGTAGCTCCCTACCTTCGAAAGATGGTGGGGAGCTACTTGAATGAAAGGGAGATAGTGACTGTGGAAGGTAAAATCTTCAAAATGAGTGCGGGTGTTCCACAGGGTTCTGTTCTTGGGTCGATACTGTGGAACATATTTTATGATGAGGTTTTGATATTGAGGCTGCCAGACGGGGTTAAACTTGTAGGGTACGCTGATGACTTAGCGGTGATCGCTGTCGCAAGACCGGAAGGAAGTCTGAAAGCGATAATCAATGAGGCAATTGGTATGATTGATCCGTAGATGGGGGAAAAAGGGCTTGCTCTGGCTCCCCACAAAATCGAGGCGGTCCTGCTAACTGGGAGAAGAAAGCTGCGTGAACTGACCGTGCGAATGGGGACAGTTGACGTACCGGCTGTAAGATACCTTGGGGTAGAGCTTCAGCGAAATCTCAGGGTGTCCGATCAGGTCACCCGGGTGGTGAGCAAGGCTAAAGCATGTGTGAAAGCCCTTGGACGGATGATGCTCAACATAGGTGGGCCGTTGGCCTCCAAGAGGAGGGTTATGAAAGCGGTCGTGCACATTCTCCTGTATGGGGTGCCGGCATGGATAAATGCGTTCAGGATTGAATGTTATAGAGCGAGACTGATGAGAGTGCAAAGGTGTATGCTGCTGCGTATGTGCAGCGCATACAGGACTGTTTCTGGCGACGCCGTGGCGGTCGTTGCTGGAGTTATCCCGTTAGACCTTCTGGCGCATGAAAGGGTGAGACTAGGCAGACAACACTAGAAAGACAAGAGTAGTCAGACAAGACTAGACACACAAGACTAGACAGACAAGACTAGACAGAAAAGACTAGACAGACAAAACTATACGGACAAGACTAGACAGACAAGACTAGACAGACAAGACTAGACAGGCAAGACTAGACAGACAAGACTAGACAGACAAGACTATATAGACTAGACTATACAGACAAGACTAGACAGGCAAGACTGGACAGACAAGATTAGACAGACAAGACTAGACAGACAAGACTATACAGACAAGACTAGACAGATAAGACTAGAGAGACAAGACTAGAAAGACAAGACTAGACAGACAAGACTAGACATACAAGACTAGACAGATAAGACTAGAGACACAAGACTAGACACGCAAGACTAGATAGAAAAGTCTAGACAGACAAGACTAGACAGACAAGACTAGACAGGCAAGACTAGACAGACAAGACTAGACAGACAAGACTAGGCAGACAAAACTAGACAGAAAAAACTAGACAAACAAGACTAGACACGCAAGACTAGATAGAAAAGTCTAGACAGACAAGACTAGACAGACAAGACTAGACAGGCAAGACTAGACAGACAAGACTAGACAGACAAGACTAGACAGACAAGACTAGACAGACAAGACTAGACAGAAAAAACGAGACAAACAAGACTCCACAGACAAGACTAGATAGTCAAAATAAAGAATGTGACTAAATTGTATAGGTCAACTTAATACTATTGTGAGAATAAAATAATTGTATATCTGAAATATACACATATAAAATTTATTAGGAAATAAATTCTTGAACTTAAATAGCCTTATAATAAATTAATAAACATCAATAATTGTTGAAAACACATTCATTTTGCATTGTTTCATTAACTGTATATTTAATGGATTTTTGATCCAATGACACGGAATCGCGGAAATTTTAATATTGAAAATATTCTCATCTCGAGGAAAAACTTTCACTAAACTCTTTAACGAAAATTGATTTAATTTATTAATTTGATGCAAATAAACAGTTTCTTTCAGATCGACTTAGTTATCTTAAGGTTCGTGGAAGTAAAAATTCATATTTATTTTAAATTAGCTGATTCTAAGTAAATTATTACAATTGATTTACAAATATTAAAGACGATAAACTATAAGCAAACCAAATGATTTTACCTTCTTGTTTTTAACATTCCCCGATCGATTACAATAATTCATTAATCATTGGCATAAACAAAGGCAGATCGATATATAAAAAATGAAGAAAATGGAAAGCAGTAATCTTTTTGTTTTGATTTAAAAATGATTGAGTTGTTTGGTTTTATGCTCCAATTACCTAATTTTAAATAATCATGCAAAGGTTTATGATAAGCTTCGGTCACACATATCGAATATTCGCTGCGAGTGCCTAATCGCAGCGAGTATTCGCTGTGTGTGACAGGTTATTCGCTGCGAATGGATTCATTCGCCGTGATTGAACATGTTCAATTTTACTCGTTGCCAATGCGCACTCGACGCTAGTATTCGCTATGTGTGACATGCAAGCAGCGAATTGACGCTTCATTATTCGCAGCGAATACACTCGTAGCGAATATTCGCTGTGTGTCACCGAAGCTCTAGACTTGGTCATTATTAATATTGAAATATAAATGCCCTAGTCATATAGCGTAATCCGTCAGATTGTGTAAAACCGAGTCATTGCATGATTTGATTGCATGATGATGAGGAGTTCATGCACTACACGATATGACTACACTACACGATAGGTAGTTTATGAAACCACCACACATTTGTTTGTTTATTTATCTCCTTTTTAAGTTCTTTAATCTGATAATTAGTTTTTTAAAGGGTCTTCCAATAAGAGGTTTCATTTTGATATGTAAAAAGGAGAATTTTTTTACGCGAAATCATCGAATGTTTATTTCATTGTAAAGAGGTGGGTATGCCATTAATAATGAAAAACAATATTAGGCTAAAGGCCGCTACGGTTACGCTTGCAGGACCATATTCTTGTCATGAAATTTTCCATCACCAATTCGCACATTTGTGGCTGTATGTCCTCGATAACTTCACGAACTTCATCTTTAAGGTCTTGAATCATCTTTAAGGTCATGAATGGATTATGGAATAAAAAGTCTAGAGGTGTTAAAATCACAAGACCTCGGTGACCAATTGTAATCGCCTCGGAAACTTTTCACGCAAAAGAGCCATGGTATCGTAACTTGTGCGGCACGTAGCGCCGTCTTGTTGAAAATAATCGTCGTCCACATCAATATCTTCCAATTCCGGCCATCCAAAATCATTAATCATCGTTCGATAGTGCAATCTATTCACCGTAACAGTTTATCCAGCCTCATTTTCGAAAAAGTTAGGTCCAATGACCCCGCCAGACCAAAAACCTGATCAAACAGTTACACGTTGAGGATGGAGAGTCTTTTTTGGACAATAAATTAGAACAATAATTCTTGGGGTTTCGGAGCTCCAAATGCAACAATTCTGCTTGTTAACGTAGTTCCCGAGGTGAAAATGGGCCTCATCCCTCAAGATGATTTTTCGATGACATTCCAGATCAGTTTGATGCATTTCAAGTACTCAATCAGCAAAGACACGACGTTATTGATGGTCGGTAAGCGTGAGTTTTTGTGTTAACTGAACTTTAAAAGCCTTAAGACCTAAGTCTTTATGCAAAATACGGTGTAATGTCGTTTGTGGAACTGTGGATGAACTTGTGAATAAATCTGTTTTTTTTTCAACTCTATGGGCTACAACAGCAATATTCTCAGTTGTTCTTGAGCGACGTGCACGAGTTCGGTTCTTCACATCACTAACTTGTCCCAATAGCTCAAACTTTTCCACCAGTTTCATAATTGCTGGCCGAAAAGGTGCTTCGCGACGACCAAAAATGCTTCAGTTTTACGAACTGCGACCGCGAAATTTTCATCATTTTTTGTAGTGAATTTTAATCATTTCAATGCGTTGTTTTGGAGTAGTTTTTACTTGTCATCTGTGAAGTAATTACAGGTTGATTTATGAGCACTGTTAAAATGGCGGGCTATTGGATATGAAATCTCTTATTGGAAGACCCTATATTATGAAATGACTGCACTTAGGTATATCGTGAAACGTTAAAACGGCAATTCAGATTGTTTCATCGCAGTTAAATAAATTGTGCCGTATAAAATCGGTGGTTTCATGAACTACAGGAATTGCCGGCAGATCATGTAATGGCTCTATTTTACACAATATGGCGGATTTCGTAACTATAACATATATATTAAAAAAACAATTAAATGCAACCAACAATAAAATAACTTTTATCTACGACCACTATTGTAAATGGTCATTATTGTATAGTTCGTGGTCTATGTACATAGATCATAACACACACGTATGTAACAGTCCGCGAATAATGATAACTTATGATAGATAACACACTAGTGCGTTTGATTTACGCTTCGTTGATTGGTTGAGAGCTGCACGTTGATACGATTGTTAAATATAGTACTACTTGATTTTCAAACAATCATAGAACGTCACATCAAACATCGAAGTCATCGAACGTCACATCGAAGCTGTCATTCGTTTCGTTTTTTCACCTTAAAATCTACCGAAAACTACAAGTAAGTACTAAATAATAGCCATTATGAATGTATTTCTTTTCAATTCAAAGAAATTTCAAGTTAAATAATGTCCAGTGACAGTTATAAATGAAAATACAACTGTTTGTTTTTTATAATGTTAAATAATGTAGCTAATAAGAAATACATTTGTTACATCAAATATATTTTTCTTATTATACAGGAACAAATGAATGTGGTCGTAGATAAAGTATAGTACATGACTCGAGTTGTAAGGCAATTACTTATTCGCAGAATTACGCACTCCCCGCTACGCGGGTGGTAATATGCTTCTTACAACTCTTGTTACGTAATACAGTATAACATTATTGTATTGATAAAAAATCGAATTGATCATTTTGTTCAACAACCATCTTCCAAGCAATTTCATGAATCTATTTGCAAAGAATTATTTTTTTATTGAATTTTATCCGACGTAAGGCCGAAAAACCGCAAGTGAGGCCGCTTGTAATAACTTACTTGAGTCACAAAATCACGCGATTAAAAACCGCGGCGGTTTAGCCGTAGTGCGGCCTAGGCCTAAAAGAGTTTTGCAAAGCATGCAAAAATTGTAGTCTGAGACCATAAAGTCAGCCCTATATGATGGATACGTTTACACATTTCAATCAAGCTCCAATAATTTCTGACTAATGGTTGTGAAAGGCAGGGGCGGGCGGCAGCTGAAACTTAGAGACCATAGAAACCCTAGAACCCACCTCGGCGCACAGAAATATCTATAACATTATTAAAACCTCACCCTGACGTCTTCGGGTGCAAAGAGCATGGCGAAGCAGTTCTGAAATTGTACGACAGATGGATACTTCATTTCATAATGCATTTCGTAATCTTCGAAATACGTTCAGTTCATCGATAAAGCATTCGGCGTAGTCTCCTCGAGAAAAAAGACAAGAATGGGTATATCGAAAATCAAAGCCATGCTCATTGTCTTTTTTGATTTTAAAGGAGTGGTCCTTTCTTTGTTTGTACCACCTGGCCAATTCGTTAATGCTAAATGTTACGTAGAATTGCTCAAAAGACTTAAGCAAAGTATCAATCGTGTCAAGAGTGAGATCATGATAACGCTCCCTGCAAGGTTTCGCAAGTCTTGACTTGAGCAAACAATTATCTGTTTCCGAAATAAAGAAAATCCCAGAAAGTACGTCAAATCTTTCTTCTTTTAGCCTGTTTTCGCCTACTCCTGATCATAGGCCTCTTCCAAACTTTTCCATATCGATCCTTCCTGGGCTACTTTCATCCAGTTTCCTCCCGTATGGAGTCGGATGTCATCGCGCCATCTTGGCTGAGACCTGTCAACACTCCTCTTGGATCTTTGCCTCCATTCTAATAAGATTTTAGTTCATTTGATGTTGTCTCTCGCTATGTGACCCAATGCCACTTAAGACGCACCACTCGCATCCACGACCACTGTTCTCCTCCTGATTTCTTCTTTCGAATTTTGTCGCTGAGGCTGATTCCCAGTATCGCTCGCTCCATCGCTCGCTGACAGACTTTAAGTCGATTTGCACTGTACATCGTTAGAGATACAGTCTCGAGCCCATTCGTTACGACCAGCAAGATGCATGATGCATTATAGGGATGCGTGGTTCCCGGAGAATATAGCTGATCCTGCTAAACGCCGCCCAGGTCAAGCCGATACGTCTAGTGATTTCGGTTGTCTGATTGTACTTTCCCAACTTGATGTCGTGTCCCAGATATACATACTCCTCGACTTTTTCAAGAGTATGATTACCGATGGTGACCATTATATTACTCGGACTCATGATTTTAGTTTTCTGACGATCATTTTCAGCCCCACCGCTTGGGAGACTTCTTCGAGTTCACGTAGCATTATCTCTAGTTCATCTGGGTCGCTCCTGGTAAGTACAATATCGTCGGAAAAGCGTAGGTGATAAAGCGGCTTCTGTTGATGTCGATGAAAACGATGTCAATGTACGTCATTTCGACACCATTAGTACCATTAAAACGACTTTGAAGAGGCTTTAGAAGACATTCCCTTGAAAACTTCTAGCAGGCTTACAACGCATGGTAATCTCGCAGGAAAAAATGTATTGATGCAAGAGGATCATATTTTAAAGATTTTTGAAGTAATTGTACCAGTCTGATCAATAAACACTGAAAAAGAAATTCTGACGCATTACTTCTAGGACAAACTCTGTATATATTTCAATAGATAAAAAAAAATCATATCTTGCATAAGTTTATCATACCAGCATGGTTATTAACTAAAGTAATTAAAAGCGCGGTGAAGATTTATTTTTTTATATTGGTGAAACCGTTCTAATTATAGATACAATCATATAAATATGGTTTAAGTATAAGTATAGTATGGTTTCATCAATATTAAATTATCATTTAAATCAATAACCTGCAACTAAGTTCACGTCTCGTCCCTAACCTCGTCATGCACGAGGTGTTCAAGTAAGTGTATTCCAATTTATAATTCAAAACAACAAAGCTGCACTGATGAAGGATAAATTTTGAATCGCGTCTACAGATGGCTTCACTTAGGTTAAATAGATTAAGCTTCATTCTACTACTGCATTCATACTTTCACACTCTATTCATACTCTACTGCATTCATACTTTACCACTCTATTTACAGCTAAAACGGCCACCTTGTAGGCATTCACCTCTTGCAGGACTAGGTAACCTGGTATCAACTTGTATAGCTTTAGAATTTCCTTTTTTTGAACCCACTCTATCTTTTCTTCCTTTCTAGTCCCACAGACTTTCGGTCCATACGCTAACACACTTCTTACGTACACTTTCCATGTTACGTCAGCCGTCCTACAGTTCCCTTCAAATCTAGTTTTCCATCCATTCCACTTACGATCTGCAGCCACCCACGCTTCTTTTGGCACATAATCCACATGATCACTATTACTGCACCGAGTTCCTTAGCCAAAGGACATACACATACTCCAAACACATACTCTGAATTTCTAAACTATTGCATCTCCTCAATTTAATTGTGTATCATTCCCTAGCCATTCAAAACACTCTTTCCTAATATGTGATGGTGAAACTTTCCTATGGTTTGAGACGACAAAAGGAGTTAGACTAAGTTACCCCCTTAGCCCCTTATTATTTACGATATATGTGGCAGATATGGAAAGAACGTTTAAGAGGGCGCAAGCGGGAGCTGATTCACTTAGGTTAAATAGAAAGAAATGATCTTAAAAACAAATTTATTTATCTAGTACTCATTTAGTGACATGAAAATGTACTGGGGCTGATAATAACATGTTGATATGCCTGTTGTATATTTTAATATCCTGCCTGGCATGAGCCAGGGAAATAGATGTTTCAACATGGAATTTGTGTTGTAGTCTTAATAAGTCTTAATATCATTGAGCTACGAATATACAGGTTGAATATACTTATACATTCAGGTTACATTTCGTACTTAGCAATAAGTTTAATTAATTTATAAATTTTGTATATGTATTATATTTCCTCATATTTTGTATGTATATTATTATATCTTGTAAATATGTAAATAGAGCCTTTAGTTCTTATTTTTTCTCTTCTAGCGCTACAGCAAAATTTGAACCTTGGCCTACCCAAGCTTCTTCCTTCACTCCTCTCTTTCCCGGGCCACTTCCTTTCATCTTCCTAGTTTAATAATTCGTCCGGCGTCCTGGTCTAATTTATCCTCCCATCTTTTTCTTGGTCTTCCTATCAACCTCATCTCCTCCATTCGGCCGTTCAGGATTCTCTTGGGCATTCTACCATCTGCTAATCTTATAATGTAGCCTGCACACCGAAGGTGCTGCAGTTTCATGTATATCGACACTGGTTGGTCTTTAACCTAGTCGTTAGTCTACTTCCTTGTTTTATCGCGTCCCATATTCTTTATTTTCCCGTACTGGTTCTAGGATCCTCCTTAATATTTTCCTCTCGAACACGTCGATTTTTGCTTCGTTTTTTTACGGTGAGTATCCACACTTCGCAGCTGTACGTGAGTATTGGTCGGATGATTGTTTTGTACACCTTAATTTTTGTGTCTCTCTGTGAAATACGCTTTATTTGCCATCATCACTCTGGCTCTAATTTCCGCGTCTTCCAGGCCTTTGCTATTGATGTTTGCGCCCAGATACTTGAAGTCGTTCACTTGTTTCAAGTTGTCTTGAGTTTGTATTCTCGGTGTACCCGTTCTACTTTGCACTTGCGTCTTTGTTTTGTCGATGTTGATTTGGAGGCTGAATGTTTGGGCTGCTGATTTTAATGCTGTATAAGCTTCATCCATGAATCGTTTTGTGTGTCCCATTATGTCAATATCATCCGCGTATGATGCGATGTTTATTAGTGAGCTGTCTCTCCCTATTCCAGTCTTCCTTATTACCTGCTCCAGGGCGAGGTTGAACAGCGTCGGTGCCAGCCTATCGCCATGTTTCAGCCCTTATCCACATGTAAAGCTTTCCGATAAATTTCCCTGCACCCGCACCTGTGCGGTGCATTCTGACATGGTGAGTTGGACAAGTCTTACCAGCTTTTCTCTTGACCAGCTCGTCTCTGTTTATGGAGTCGTATGGTTATTTAAAATCGACGAACACACTGTATACGTCGAATTTGTGTTCCCAGGATTTGCTGAGAGTACGTTTGACGTTGTGTATTTGGTCTACTATCGATATTCCAGGTCCAAAACCTGCTTGGTACTCTCCTATTATATGTGAGGCTAAATGCTTAAGTCTGTTGTTTATTATGGTCGTGAATATTTTGTATCCGTTGTACACCAGTGACAGATCCTTTGTGGTTTGAGCATGTCGTCCTATCGCCTTTCTTGTATATCAGGCATATTATGCTCTCGTTCAATTGAGTATTTGAATAATTTTTTTTGTCATAAATCGAAAGCTCATATTTAAGTTTTATAACCAAACAATTTTTTGTTTTTTTTTCGTTGAATTTAAAAAGTTATAACAAATTGTGACGTGACGTAAAATGTGTAATTTCTACCCGTGCATGACTTTGTTGATACAGTAGTTGTAGTAGACATGTCAAATATGTCAAATATTAAAAGTCGAATATTAAAAGTTATCGTGCTTGTTTCGTACCATCGTGTGGAGTACCTACTACAAAAAAAAACTATTCAAAAAATGTTTGGAATTTGTGAAGAATATGGGAATGGCCATTTTTTTTGGAGTTGGCGGATTTTTACCTTGAATAACTGTTACTAATCGTCCTCCGTAGTGTATTTGCAAACTTAGAGAGCCAAAACGAAGCTTCTACGTCGATTTATTAAAAAAATATACGGGTTTTTATGAAAAAAATGACATTTTTTTGACGCAACAGTTAATATTTTCCTTCACTACCTAACCTCTCTAATTACTTGTCAAACAAAAAGTGCAGGAGAAGCCCAACCGACGTTGCCAATTTTATCTTTTTATTTTACCTTGTTCTGGTAAACATTCAATATACAATTTCTTCACATGCACTTACAACAACATTGAAATATAAATTTAATTTTTAATTCTAATTTCATTCTAATTGGTTTAACTCAGGTTAACTCAATACTTCTTGCAACTTTATCTTATTTTAGACCATATAGGCGCAGCAGTGCGTTTAAATTTATGGCCCTTGACGGTATTATTAAAAAAATAGGTACCGAAGGAGACACAGACCACATTGGACCGAGAGTTCGCGCTGCCGCGCGTATATTGTCTTGATTTATCTTCCCGCTTCGCGGCGGACAACCTAATCTAACCAAGGTAAAACCACCGGTCGTTGCCACTTTGTTCTACATTGGACCGAGAGTACCATAAAAGTTTGGATCTACGAAGTTAAAGTTTAAACCACATGCGTGCGGCAGCGCGAACTCTCGATCAAACCACATGCGCGATGCGCGCGCATGTGATCGAGAGTTCGCGCTGCCGCGCGTATGTTGTCTTGATTTATCTTCCCGCTTCGCGGCGGACAACCTAATCTAACCAAGGTGAAACCACCGGTCGTTGCAACTTTGTCGTGCGGCAGCGCGAACTCTCGATCAAACCACATGCGCGCTGCGCGCGCATGTGATCGAGAGTTCGCGCTGCCGCGCGTATGTTGTCTTGATTTATCTTCCCGCTTCGCGGCGGACAACCTAATCTAACCAAGGTGAAACCACCGGTCGTTGCAACTTTGTCGTGCGGCAGCGCGAACTCTCGATCAAACCACATGCGCGCTGCGCGCGCATGTGATCGAGAGTTCGCGCTGCCGCGCGTATGTTGTCTTGGTTTATCTTCCCGCTTCGCGGCGGACAACCTAATCTAACCAAGGTGAAACCACCGGTCGTTGCAACTTTGTCGTGCGGCAGCGCGAACTCTCGATCAAACCACATGCGCGCTGCGCGCGCATGTGATCGAGAGTTCGCGCTGCCGCGCGTATGTTGTCTTGATTTATCTTCCCGCTTCGCGGCGGACAACCTAATCTAACCAAGGTGAAACCACCGGTCGTTGCTACTTTGTCGTGCGGCAGCGCGAACTCTCGATCAAACCACATGCGCGCGCAGCGTGATCGAGAGTTCGCGCTGCCGCGCGTATGTTGTCTTGATTTATCTTCCCGCTTCGCGGCGGACAACCTAATCTAACCAAGGTGAAACCACCGGTCGTTGCAACTTTGTCGTGCGGCAGCGCGAACTCTCGATCAAACCACATGCGCGCTGCGCGCGCATGTGATCGAGAGTTTGCGCTGCCGTGCTATATGCGGTCTTGATCTATTCTCTCTCGGACAACCTAATCTAATTTATACCCATGGTAATTTCATACCCATGGAGGAAGATAACGGGAAATCACCTCCATTATACTTCCCAAGAGAACCACATGATGACGACATTCAAGTCATTATCGTGGTCGCAAACATTCATTAGTGAATATGCATAAGAATAAGAAGAATACATAGAAGATTAACATGACCCCTGCGCAAGAATTAAAATAAAATTAAATATATTTAATACATATAATACTTAAATTGTAGCGACACAGAAAAAAAGTATAATCTCTGCAAAAGAATTGAACTTGGCAACAGCGTATCTGCTGTATAAACATATTTTCTGTCAAATAACCGGACAGAAGTTGCAGTTATATTTGTTGTTGTATTAAAAAATGTCAGTTTTTTGGATTACAAAAGCCCGTATATTTCTTGAACCAGCCGACGTAGAAGATTCATTTTTACTTTCCACGTTTAGAAATACAGTTTGGAAGACGATTAGCAACAGTTAGTGAAGGTAACTCCACCATTCCCATATTCTTCATAATAGCCAAATGTTTTTACATGTCCCACATTGTTAATCGTCAAAACCAATGGTTTTAAACAGTGCGCCGAAAAAATCTTAAAACGAAGATTTTATAAAGAATGTTTATGTTTAAATGTTAGAATAAAGTTTCTCACTTACGACGTTACAAACAAATTATGGTGCGTTTGGAGTCATGTGATTATTTTCAAAATTTTATCACTTTTAAATTGTTTATAATTATTTGAAATTTGTTTTTTAACTTTTTCGTATCGCACATCCGAATTATTTATAATAAGGTTTTAAAATACATAAAAAAATCGATATTTTTTTTTATTCAACAACCCAATTCTTGTGGGTTCCTTCAAGAATCAGTTCCTTCTTGCATATTTCCATTAGGAGATGGTGTAGATATTTCGCCGCCCTGTTTCAGTATTTCGCCTTGTATTTCGTCGATGTCTGGAGATTTGTTAGCTTTTAGCGTGTTGATTGCTGTTACAACTTCTTCCATAGTTGGTACCATCGTGTGTTCGCTGACTTCCTACATTGGCAGTAGCTCTGCTTGTCTTAATTGTGTTACTGTCGCATCTTTTCGAAGTACTTTTTCCACGTGTTTTCTATCACGCGTTGATCACCTATGTTTTTATCCGTTTCGTTTCTGCATTTATACACTTTAGAAAATCGAAAATTAGTTATAAATACAAATGAATGCTCGTTTATTTAAAAAGTAAAGTGTAAATATACAAATTACTGTAATTAGACCTCAATAAATATATCGTACCTACGTAAGTATTCGAATATTCAAATTTATGTAATGTATCGTTCACAAAATGTGAAAATATACATCACAACCTGTAATATCTTCGATTTAAAAAATCCAAGTCTGCGGTAATCTACGACGTAAAAAATAAATTTTCTAAAATCTTTGGATTTAAAAACTTTTTGCATGAAAGCTACTATTATTTCCTAAACTTATTATTTTATTATTTACTAAACTACATATTTACAATTACTTATTTTTACCCGAAAAATAAGACAAAGCTGTAGAATATTTATTTAAAAAATACATATTAACAAGGACCGTTCTTCCTGCCACTTTATTCAATATACTTTGTGTGCTGTTCAAGAACCACCTAAAACTGTACTCGTGGAGCAAAGTCATTGCTAAAATTGATATTGCTTTAGTTGGCACAATTCGATCCAATAAAAGATGTGTTTCTGAAGAAATGAAAAAGGGTCCTTCACATCGTGTTCTTTCATTTCATTTTGAATTCAGTGCCCAGAGTTTGTGAATTCTAAAAGTGTGTAAGAGCTGTTCGCGAAGAACTCGCCACACTGTTGGTTGCAAATTCGTGTGCTACAGTTCGAACACTAGCTCTTGGATTATTGGAAACAGCATCCACGACATTTTCCTCTAATGGCACAGTACGTATCACGCCCTGTATCTGTCATATATATGCAGAAATATACAGCAAGAATGGCAATCACGATGGAATATCGCCCAAACCGGGCAATGGACCGAAAATGTAAAAATGTATTCAATCCATCAGCAAATGGATATCAATAGATACAATAAACGGATATATGAACATCAGCCTCTCATACCATGCAGTGCAGCTCATTGCAGGGCATGGTAACTTTCAGGCTTACCTCCACCGATTCGGACTAAAACAATCACCACTTTGCGAATGCGGAGAGGAAGACACTGCCGCTCACGTCCTTTTCAAATGCCCAATCACATATGAATGGAGAAGGCAAACAAAACTAAGATTCGCCATAGCAGAATGCTCCTGGCCGCTCAACGAGGAGCATCTTAATGATATTAATAAAAATATGAAGTGGTGGAAAACCTTCGACAGATGCAACTAAATTAAAGAGAATAGACCACGATCTCCAAAAAAAATAATTATAAAATGCAACGAGAGGATAGAACTAAAGAAATAATAATCTAACCAAAACATAAACTTATTAAAACATAACTACAAAGATTAGTAATAGACTAATAGATAGCATAGTGTACAACAGACGGAGTGCTGACCACATAAGCTACCTAATGTAAACTTATGTAAACAAATAAATAAGCTCTAACTCTCAAATTTTCCACGTTCTCAAAGATACGGAAAACGTTCTCCATAAATCCTTGCAGCTGCTCGGCCGTTGCCTTTAGCAGTAAACTAAGTTCTTGGAAAGAATACATTTTCGAAAAACTAGATTTATGAGCACAACACACAATTTTCAATAAACTAAAAGTGGACATATGATTTTCGTAAAGCAATGGTAAATTGATAATTTTTTGGGCTTTGTCGCAGCGGGAAAGAAACACCGATTATTTTTGGGTACAAACTAATCGCTTAACATTATGTGTTGTGTATTATGGTTCATTTTCCTTTAACGGAATTGTTTTACCGTTTTTCGGTCGAATATCTTGCAAACTAAGCGTTATTGACACCATGTATATTAAGAGTTTTATGCTTATTTTGGATCATAGAATCAGCCATGAGAGTTTGTTGTTGGAGTTCTGACACACCCGGTATAATATTTTTACTTATGAAGTCTGGTTAAACATAGTGAATTTTTCAATGCAGTATAAGTATGGATTAACGGGTAGTTTATTTATTTTCTTAAGTGACTCCACATTTAAAGGTAAAAATATTTAATTATAATGGGGAGCGTTTTCAAAATCGTACCGGTCAGTTAAATTGTACCACCCGCAAATTTCGCTTAATAACAATTTTTCGTGTTTCTTAGCAAGTTCGTTTGTAAGTTAATAGATAATTGAAACAATTCAAGCCGAAATATTGATATAAAGTTGTATATAACAGCGGTGGTAGAGAGTTAAAAAAATAGATGACAAAATTTAAAATGTAAGTAAAATTTAAGTGTTGTTGTAATAGCTGTGGCCATGCTAATGGTATATACATATTAAATATTTATTGTATTAAACATAAGCTCACATGTTATACTAAATGTGACAAGTGTAAAATTAGCTTAGAATACACTCTGAAAGTAAACTATTTCAGAATATCAACAAGTTCAACGGGTTTGCTAAATCGTACCTCGGTAAGTTCTAAAGATTTCGAGGCAAGCTCCCTTTTAAACAATCCACAAACTATAACAGAAGATGTCAATAGAAATGGATCTATAATAAATGAAGAATGTAACACTCCTGCTGAAGCTGCAAACATTCCCATTCATGAAATTTGTCCACTTCCAATAATCACGCAAAAAAAGCAAAACTGAAGTTCGACTGGAGGATATGATTGAATGCGTAAAATGTTTTATATGGGTATAAGAGTCATGTGGCCATATTACAAAAGCTAAAAAAATATATTATTGTCCAGAATGTTAAAAACATCTACCCGGTACGATTTACAGTACCGGTTTCCAATTTGTATATTTTTGTTAATTATTTAAAAATTAAAATAAAGTTATAGTTATTGTGTTTATAAGATAATTGATAGTATACACATGTTTTTTAAATGCCATTTTATAACACTACTAAGCCAAACTCTCACAGAGACTTACCAAAAGTGTGCAATATAGATTAAAAGTTAAGTGGTACGATTTTAGCAACTCTCCCCTATCTATTTTTTTAATAATTTGGAAAACATTTAATGCTATAAAATACTTTATTTATAGTTAGGATTAAATTAAATGATCCAGAGAGAAACGCATTAAACTTGCTAATAAACTTAGTAGCCTATTTTTTCGTGGTAATTGCGAAAATGATTTCAAAAGTGGTAATTGGGAAAGTTTTCAAATCAAATAATGCTTGAAGATAAAGTTCATAAAAACATTTAAAAAAAAATTAAACAACCGATTTAAAAAGTTTCTCTTAAAATTATTTTGATCCCTCGTTTTGTCTGGATTATAAAATATATTAAATTTATATAGATAAGCAATATAAATACATCAGATTTATTTAATATTATTTAAATAATATAATATCTGTAAATATATATTTTGAATTAATATATTTGGTTTTAGATGGTAATAACAAATATTGATTTACCTCGATCCTGTAATTAGGGTAAAATTTGGGGTGAAATCACAGCTTGTTACGTCACTCGTGTGACCAGTTAGGGTCTGTAGAATTGTGGCAGATTCTGTCGAAATATTCATTTTCGAGAAATCGAACTGAAACAAAAATAAATTCATATTTACAAAATTGTAATACATCTTGTACGTCTTGTATATCTAGTTTCACTATCTAATCAAATGAAATTAAATTAAATCAAATCTAAATGTTTTTTTTTTAGAGATAAGGGCGCCGCGTGCGCGGGTAAATGTCAGAAGATATTTCACTACAGTTGTATGAACATTAGTAATGAGGAAAAGTGGCCTTAATTAATTCCAAAAATTTAATTTGGGTATGCACTGGTTGTAGATCGTTACCAGCTATTATCTCACCCACTACTCCTCCGATTACCGCAAGTGAAACATCCCTTTTAGAGATCTCAGCCTCCTTATTTGAGCTTAAAAAAGCCGTTCAATTTTGCAGCGATAAAATAGACGATTTCCTGGCCAAAATTAATACTTTTGAGAATAAATTAGATACTTTTGTTACTAAAATAAATATGATCGAACCGCTTAAAGCAGAATGCGATGTTCTAAAATGCAAACTGGAAGATTATGAGCAGAGCTCTCGCATAAATAATATTGAAGTTCATGGAATCCCAGAAGTTGCAAACGAAAATTTGCTGCAAGTAATAAAAAAGATTGGTGAGATACTACACATTCCAATTGCGCACCAAGGCATAGACGCCATTCGCCGAGTTGCATCTTTCAATCACAACAATTCTACACCAAAGAACATAATTGTTAGATTTGTTTCACGCCTTAAAAAAGATTCAGTCATATCAGCAGCACGCAATAATAAAAACCTAACTACAACAAATCTAAATTATTTACAATCTAATAATATTTATATTAATGATCACCTCAGTCAAAAAAAAGTGACATAAACGTATTTTTTGCTCTCCCTCCTTTTTCGACTTAATACACCGTCGTCTCCGCCGTCGTCTGGTCCCAAGCCCAGGGTGTGAAAGGAGGAGGGTGGTCGGCCTGCCGCGCCGACCAGAATCGGGAAACCGAAGAAACTAGGCAAGAAACCGCATGGATACACGACTTAACCACTTACGAATTAATGCTACCGCATCACATAATGCTACCGATGCGCCAGCTTTGGGAACCAGGGATGCTGGTGAGAAGTGGAGTACTGGCCAAAGACTCAGGTTAATCACACCGAAATCAGAAATACGAATCGCCGCATGGAATGTGCGAACGGGACATCACGTTGGTCAAAAGGAAATTATCGCCAAGGAATTATTGAAATGCAAAATATCGATCTGTGCATTATCAGAACTGCGGCTCACAGGATCTGGGACAATGAAGGTTGACCCACCATCAATCGACGAGACGATGACGCTATTCTATTCTGGTGGCGACAAACGAGAAGCGGGCGTTGGCTTTATGGTTGATCGACGGGCCTCTGCCAGTGTTATCGCATTCCAACCGATATCCGAGCGTCTGGCGGTTATCACTATTGATGGAACGATTAAGACCCATATCGTATCCGTCTACGCCCCAACTGAGACCAGCCCGGACACAAACAAGGATGAATTTTATGCCCAGTTTCAACACACACTGGATACAATACCCCAAACCGAATTAATCGTACTTATGGGCGACTTTAATGCACATACGGGTGCAGATCGAACCGGTTGGGAAGAAACGATGGGAAAATTCGGATACGGGGAAATAAATGACAACGGGTTACGCCTCTTATCATTTGCAGCGTCAAACAACTTGATCATCGGCAACAGCATCTTTCGTCACCCCCTCAAACATCAACTCACGTGGCGAAATCCATCCGGCAACGATTCGGCGATGTTGGACTACATTTTGGTCAACACCAGATTCCGATCGACGCTCAAAGATGTACGTGCGATGCGTGGACCCGACTGTGGATCAGACCATTATCTTGTACGAGTGAAACTACAATTGAAATTACAAAGAGCAAAGAAAAAGGCACCACCATCAGCCAAGAGGAACTGGGCCTGTCTGCGAGACCCTGAAACCAGCCGAAAATTTCAAATCGCATTACCCAACAAATTTGCAGCACTCATGATACCAGTCGATATCAACATAGAAGAAAAACAACTTTCTGAGTCTATTGTGGGGTGTGCAACGGAGCTGTGTCCGCCCATCCGTCGACGGACGCAGCAATGGATATCGGACGACTGTCTCAATCTAGTCGACCAGCGGAAGCAAATGAAACACGTCGATTTCAAACAATACCGACGATTGAACAAAGAAGTTCGACAAAAAATGAAATTGGAACGGGAAGCTTACTGGAATAACATCGCGGCTGACATGGAAGAAGCAGCGTCAAGGCATGAGTACCGGACGCTGTACCAGACAATCCGACGGTTAAGTGGCAAAACAACATCAACAAATGACAATATCAAAAAATTGGATGGAACTTTCGTGACCTCTCCTCAGGAACGTCTACAGCGGTGGAGAGAATTCTTTCATCAGCTGTACAACCACAATCCGCCAGTAGGTCCATTACCCGAACTGCCGATTATTGAGCAGCCGATAAATCAGTTTCCCGATACTGAACCAACAATCAATGAGGTGAAGACGGCAATAAAATCCCTGAAAAATGGTAAAGCGCCGGGAGGAGATCAAGTAACTGCCGAAATGATCAAAGCCGGGGGAGACGTCTTATTACATCAACTTCACGTTCTCACAGTGCATATATGGCATTCAGATTGTGTTCCATCCGTGTGGAAGAAAGCGATTGTTGTGCCTATTTTGAAGAAAGGCGACAGTCGGGAATGCAAGAATTACCGTGGTATTAGCCTCCTCTCGATCGTCGGCAAAGTATTTATGAAAATCATACAATCAAGACTACAGAAACATCGAGAGCAAACAAGCCGGGAAGAACAAGCTGGATTTCGACCACATCGAGGATGCATCGATCAGATATTTGCTCTCCGTCAGCTAATGGAAGAAAGAATTCGATGTGGCAAACGAACTGTCATCGTCTTCATCGATTTCAAATCTGCTTTTGATTGCATCGATTGGACAAGCTTGTGGGAAGCCCTGAAGATCGAACACGTGCCACTGAAAATCATTCAACTTCTTCAAGCATCGTACGACGGCTCAACCAGCAATGTTCGTATCCGAAACGACATGTCTGAGGAATTCCCGATTCGAACCGGAGTCCGGCAAGGAGACGTGGCCTCGCCGCTCCTTTTTAACATTGTGATCGACACGATTATGCGAAAAGCGTTTGATGGGCGACGCGGAGTTCGATATGATGACAAAAACTTCCTAACCGATCTGATGTTCGCCGATGACAGTGCGGTTTTCGCCAACACAGATGCCGAAGCAACAGACACCTTGTATGACATTTCCCGCATTGCCCAGTCATACGGACTGAGAATCAATGCGGATAAGACCAAAGTGCTTACAACGGATGGATCTGAAGCCAGAGTTTACCTCGATGGAACCACAATCGAGCAGGTACCACAGTTCAAATATTTGGGATCACTGGTTGTGGAGAAGAAAGTAGCTTCGACAGCCGAAGTTCACAGCCGGATAGGCCAGGCAACAGCAACGTTTGCTTCACTCAAGTGGTGCATATGGAAGCGGACGAATATTACCATCAAAACCAAAATACGCCTATACCGGACGCTGATCCTCCCAATTCTTCTTTATGGATCGGAAACATGGACATTACTCAAACCAGACCTTAACAAGCTCGAGGCCTTCCAAATGCGATGCCTGAGACAGATTCTCTGCGTCTCACTCCTCAACCACCTCCGAAATGAGACAATCTGAGAAAGGTGCGACCAACAGACACCGATTGTTGAGGAAATTCAAAAACGCCCATTACGATGGTTCGGCCACATCTGTAGGATGGGCGACAATCGAGTACCGCACAAACTCCTATGGAAAAAACGACCTCTTGATTGGAGAACACAAAAACAAGCACCGAAGACCACATGGTTGAAACACGTAGAGAACGATTTAAAAAACCAGCGAATAACAACAGCTGAGGCAAGAACCGTTGCAACTGATCGATTAGCATGGAAGCGTATAGTGAATGGAGCACGGAATCTAGCGGCACCAACAGCAGCGTACTGGCTACGAGGTCGACCACCTCTCCATGCGCCGGCTATGGATTAAAGAAGAAGAAGAAGAAGTAAAAAAAAAACAACAAATTATTAAGGGTTTTAAATATGTCTGGGTACGGAATTGTAGAATTTTTGCTAGAAAAAATGATTCTTCTCCTATTATTTTAATTAAAACTAATAACTATTCCGAAGAACAATTCCTTTTAAAAATATTCCGAAGATAAAATAAATGCACACAAACATCAACTTATAAACAAAAAAATAGCCCTTCATGGATTTAAAGATTTATTACCAAAATGTTCGCGGCATTAAAACAAAATTAGTTAACTTCTATAACCAATCATCATCCTGTGATCTAGACGTTATATTTCTTACTGAAACATGGCTAAATAACTCTGTTCCTGACTCTGAAATCTGTGATCTGAATAAATTTTGTGTTTATAGGCGCGACCGCAACAATCATAATAACTCGCAAGGTGGTGGTGTGTTGATCTTGGTCTCCAAGAAATTCATCTCTAAGTTACAATTAAACTGGTTCTCATCAGCTGAAGATGTTTGGGTAACATTAAGTGCTTCGAAACATTTAAAAATTCATTTGTGCTGTGTATATTTTCCACCCCTCAGTGACTTGCAGACTTATGAGAATCATTACAAGAAACTTATCAATCTGTCAATGAAGCATCCTAATGATGACTTTATAGTAGTGGGTGATTACAACCTCCCAGAAATTGATTGGGTTTGTTTAAATGACAAGTTAATTCCCACATTCCGCAAAAGACTGGAGACTCATTTAGAAGTTACTAACACGACAGCCTTGTGTAACTTAAATCAATATAACGGTATATGTAATCAAATGAATAGGATATCAGATCTGGTGTTTTGTACAAAAGTAATTAAAATTGACTCATCTCTCACTCCAATAAGTAAAATCGACTCATATCACCCTCCATTAGAATTTATTTTTCATTTAAAAAAATACGATAAACTGTTACCAAATTTTTCATCTTATTACGATTTTAACAAAAGTGATTATCATGACTTAATTTTTAAACTTTCCTGCATAAATTGGTCGACAAGACTGAACTACACCGATCTCGATAAGAACGTTGATTGTTTCAACAGCATATTATATAGTTTGATTGATAAATATGTACCACTCAAAACTCGCAAATCTTGTAATTACCCCGTTGGTTTTCCAAATCATTAATTAAATTAATAATTGAAAAACACAAATATCATAAAAAATGGAAAATATACAGTAATAAGTCAGATTATCTCAGATTTTCATTGTTGCGACGGAGAGTAAAAGTCAAAATGGATGCTGATTATAAAAATTAAATAAATGTTGTGGAAGCCAGAATAAAAAATAATGTCAAAAACTTTTGGACCATCAACACCATAAAGAATAATAATGGTATTACAAATACTTTAATTTACAATAACATAGAAGCCTCTTCAGGTGCTAAAATTTGTAACTTGTTTGCTGATCATTTTGAGTCAGTTTACTGCACTAATAATACTGTTATTAACAGTTTACCAACCGAAGCTGATCATATTCTGGCCACTGTAAATATAAGCTCTTTATATCTCAGTAAAACAAAAATATTAACTGAACTTGAAAATATAAATATTAATAAAGGATGTGGACCAGATAGAATACATCCCAAATTCATTAAAACGTGTGCCCATTACTTAACAGAATCACTTTAAATAATTTTTAACCAATCTTTGAATTTGGGGTTGTTTCCCACTGCCTGGAAAACGTCATTTATAACAGCAATTTTTAAATCGGGCAACAGATGTGATATTCCAAACTACAGACCAATCTATTTTGTTCTATACAGAAAAATCTATTTTGTCTATTTTTAGTAAAATTTTCGAGTCATTAATAATTCATGAAATAAAAGATGATGTCAATAATATAATCATTCCTGAACAAACTGGTTTCTGTCCAGGAAAATCAGTCCTGAATAACCTAATTACATTTACTGAATTTATAAGTAGCAATATGGATGTTCGTAAACAAATTGACGTCATCTACACAGATTTCAGTAAAGCTTTCGACAAGGTACACCATAACTTATTGTTGCATAAACTTTCTTACTGTGGTATTCATGGATCACTTCTAAGATGGATCGAATCATACATTAAAAATAGATCTCAATTTGTTGTCTGCAACGGATTTCAATCTAGGCAAATTTATGTTACTTCTGGGGTACCTTAAGGATCTCATTTAGGTCCCATACTTTTCAATTTGTATATCAACACAATTTTAAGAGTTTTAAAAAATAGTAAATTTATTTTGTATGCAGATGATTTAAAGTTTTTTGGGGTTATCGAGAATAATATGGATTGCGTCTTACTGCAGGAGGATTTTTCACGTCTATACCGTTACTGCTGTTCAAACTATATAACCTTAAATTTAAATAAATGTTCTGTTGTTAGTTTTAGCAGAAATATAAACACAATCACGTATCCTTATAACATGAACAGCATAGCTTTAACTAGGAACAGCAGTATTCGCGATATAGGTATTGTTTTCGACCCTAAATTACTTTTATCTGGCCATATAGATAGTATAACTAGAAAAGCGTATAAATTATTAGGTTTTGTGTTGACATCTATTACGTCTTTCACTAGTATTGAAACAGCAATTATGTTATACACCGCTATATTTCGATCACAACTAGAATACGCTACCACTATATGGAATCCACAATAATCCAAACATAAGTTTAGAATTGAATCCATTCAGAAAAAATTTGTTACCATACTCTGCTTTAAATTTAATATACCATACACTAACTATGGCGATATCTTACAAAATTTCCGTTTGCTAACTCTTGAACAGAGAAGAACAAATGCAGATATGATTTGCACTGAACAATCACATTAAGACTGAATTATTTATTACAAACCTGGATTTTTTTGTTCCAAGGAGAACTACTAGAAATAATAATTTGTTTTATATCCCTCCTATTAAGTCTAACTCAAATGGCAATTCTCCTTTAATAAGATTAATGACAACGTACAATAATCATTTCCAGCATTTCAACTTCTTTAGTTTAAATTTAAACCAGCTTAAAAGACAGCTTAATGTTAACTGAATTAACCACATCGTTCTTTATTTTGTTTACTTATTTATTTTCTTTTTTGTATCACTATTTACATTATTTACATTATTTACATTATTCTTCTGGATATTGTTAATGTGGCTTCACTATTTATGTATATACGTATGTTTGTAGACGATTAATACTTTATATTAATAATCTGTACTCTTTCCTTTCAAAGTTCAAAGTTCCTTTGTTTTATAATCTGTGGAAGCTTATAATTGGGCAACCGTTAGCTTCCCCTGAAATGTAAATAAATAAATAAATTTCATTATTTAAGCTCCTGCATTTACAATAGAAGACCGATCGGACTAAACGAAATTTAAAAAGAAAGAATTAAGAAAAAGAAAGAATTAAGAAAAAATATTGAAGAAAATCTAGAGCTGTCCATCATTATAATATTATACATCATTTCTTAAAACAGGATTATAAATTAAGATTTTAAATTAAAATTATAATATAAAATAAAAATTAATTTCATATGCTTGCTTTCTTCTTCTTCTTGTTTCGAATAGGCCTACTTTGGACCACGCTTGTTCTACTGTTGGGCTTAGATCCTCGCCCAGTATTGTCGCATCTTCTGCCGGTGTAACTCCTTTCTCTCTTCTGTCCAGCTGGTACCTTTCCTTCGGGGTTTTTTCTTGAAATCCACGGACTTCCTTCAGGGTGCGTCTCACAGACTGTCTGTTTTGTAGATCTGTTATTCCCAGTCATTTAATATCCTTCTCGGTTTCTATCAACCAAGTGGTTGTTTTTCCAGAAGGTAAAAAAGAAAGGTACCCTTCTATTCCTTGCACAGTCAGAGAGCCTCTCAATATGTTCGTAGAGCTTAGAGTTATGTCACCTCCGGAATTTCCCATCTTCCTTTACCGGACCTAGGATCTTCCTGAGGATTCTCCTCTCTGTGACTTCCAATTTCTCTACCAGAGGTCTTCGTTTCAAGGAAAGACACTCCATGGCCTACAGGGCTTCTGGTTGTAAGACTGATGTGTACTGCTTAAGTTTCCTATTCTTGAATGTTATATGTTTCCATATTTTCAAGAAAGAGAAAAAAGTCCTTTAGTATTTTACGACTATTTATTGATTTAAACTCCTTGGGCAGGTTGTTAAATAGTTTTATCTACGACTTCTATTGTAAAGGCCCATTATTGTACAGTTCGTGGACTATGAAAATACATCGTACCACACACATATATAACAATCCGCGATTAATGTTATGTAATAATTCAAAATCACGTAATCGCGTTTGGTCTCCAATTCGTTAATTGGTTGAGAGCTGCACGTTGATACTATTTTTAAATATAGTACTTCGTGATTTCCAAACAATCATTAAACGTCACATCATTCACATAGAAGCTGTCATTCATTTCGCTTTTTCCACGTTTAAATATAACGAAAACTACAAAGAAGTACAAAAAACTACAATTAAGTATACATAAAAAGGTATGTAACCATTATGAAAGTATTTCATTTCTAGCAGGTTAAATAAGGTGTAAAGTGTTACATCAAACATATTTTTCTTATTAAACAGAAACAAATTAGTCTGGTCGTAGATAAAGTACATAATTCGAGTTGATAATAGTACATAATTCGAGTTGTAAGGCAATTACAACGCCTCCACTCGTACGTAATATGCTTCTTACAACTCTCATTACATAATATACTATTATCATACAATATGCTGGGGTTTCCTCTGTGATTATTAACTTATGTCTGGAAAGATATAATGCTCTTGCCTGGAGTCCCTTTCATTGTGTTTTAGAAAATCTTTGAATAAATATTGGATAAATTGGAAAATGGATGGAAAATAGGATAAATGGAAAAATGGATAAAAACATTATACTTTCGTATACATATGTTGCCGTGGTTGCTAGTACATTTGCCTCTTTAAACTTTTCTCTGCATCAGTTATTATATTTTAGGGAATGTAGGATGCGTATTGCTTCTGATTTAAATATATTTTATCTATGATGCGTTACCCAATAATGGGATTCCGAAGCGAAGATGACAATAATGAAAATTTACTGTGTATTCAGCCTTAAAGTTTCTATGTTTTAAACATTCTCAAACTCGATGAGGATTCCCAAAAATTTTACTGAGTGCTGCATTGATAACAAATGATTTTCTAGTTAAATCTCTAGGGGATATTTTATCGTGCTTCCTGTAGTTTTAAAAACGATAATACTAGTTTTTTTATTGTTGACAATTAGTTTATTCCTGTTAAACCAATTCAAAAGTGATGCCATAGCTGCGTTAATATTTGGGCATATCTCCTCCACCGTTTTGTTGAATATCAGCAGACATATCAGCAAACATCCGCAATCGAGTCCGGTTCTTCGCCAGCGCCTTTACCTCCAGCCAGGTTTTCTTCTGATTGGAAATCTCAGCCAGAATTGTTCTTTTCCATGTTTCCAGTGGTCTCCCTCTATTCCTCTTCCCTTGGGAGTTCCACTCGAGAGCGATTTTGGCGATGTTACCACAACATCGGGCAACATCGTGGATCGGGCATACAATACGCCAAGACCGTGGTCTTGGCCAAGACCGTGGTAGATAAAACTATTTAACAACCTGCCCAAGGAGTTAAAATCAATAAATAGTCGTAAAATACTAAAGGACATTTTTCTCTTTCTTAAAAATATGGAAACATATAACATGCAAGAATATTATCTTAAGCCCTACACACCAGTCTTACGACCAGAAGCCCTGTATGCCAGGGAGTGTCTTTCCTAGAACCGAAGAGGTCTGGTAGAGAAATTGGAAGTCATAGAGAGGAGAATCCTCAGGAAGATCCTAGGCCCGGTAAAGGAAGATGGGGAATTCCGAAGGTGACATAACTCTGAGCTCTACGAACATATTGAGAGGCTCTCTGACTGTGAAAGGAATAGAAGGGTAGTTTTCTGTGGCCACGTTGTAAGATTGTCTCCAAACCGACAAACCAACCGTCTGTTCACCTTCTGGAAAAACAAGAAGCTTCGTACCACTTGGTTGATAGAAACCGAGAAGGATATTAAAGAACTGGGAATAACAGATCTACAAAACAGACAGTCTGTGAGACGCACCCTGAAGGATGTCCGTAGATTTCAGGAAAAAAAACCCGAGTTCCAGTCGAGAGCGATTTTGACGATGTTACCACAACATCGGGCAACATCGTGGATCGCGCATACACTACACCAAGACCACCACGGTCTTGGCGTATTGTATGTCCGATCCACCCCCATTTTCTGGCAGCTATCTTCTTTTGATGTGTTACTGGCAACAGTTCTTGGTTGGAGATCTTGCAGGCCAGTAGACACCTATGATTCTGCGCAGGAATTTGTTTCCTGCCACTTGCAGTTTGTCTTCGAGATATTTGGACATTTTCCAAGTTTCGCATCCATAGAGAAGGGCAGATTTGACATTTGTTTGGAAGAGAGGGATGTTAGTAGTTTTCGTGTACTGTCTTGAGCCCATACCGGTTTTAATTGTCTGATTGCAAGGCTTTCCTAATTCTGGATATCGCATTCTGTACCACCGGCTTCAGTTATCAAGCATTCTAGATAGGAAAATGTTTGCACGTTCTCAACTGGACAATCATTAATCGTAAATACCATCTTTTTCTTTGTATTTATCTGCATGGACTTGGTTTTAGCGATGTTGATTTCCAAACCAATATTTTCTGCTTCCGTTTAGAGTGCCGAAAGGTTTTCTTGGACGTCCTGGCAGTTATGCCCTAGCAGGCATATATCGTCCGCATACTCTAAGCCACTAAGCTGTTAGTTTAAAGACCGGCGTATATCTTTAGAGTTTAGCGTATACCTTTAGAATTTTCTACAGGACGTGATCTAGAGCTATGTTTGAAAATCAGGGGCGATAGCACGCATCCCTATCTTACTCCAGTTTTTTTGAGGAAACTTTCACTGCCTCTCCCTTCATGAGATACACAACAGTTTGCTTTGTTGTATAGCGTCTTTGTCAGTGCGATTAGGTCTGGAGGGACGTATATGGTCGTAAAGCCCGAGCAAAATAATTCTCATCGTGTTGATGTGGTCAATGCAAGAGTTTGCTGTTCTAAAACCAACTTGATTAGGTTTTGGGTATATTTTCATTAACATTCTAGTTTGAATAATGCCTGCTAGGATTTTGTTTAAAACGCTTAATATTGTTATGCCCCTCCAGTTATTACAGATTGTTTGAACGCCCTTCTTGGGAAGTTTGATGATTCTTCCCTATTTTAGACCTTCCGGGATTTTTTTAGTCACCCATAATTCCCGTATTATGGGACCTAGCAGGTTTTATTATTATTTACCTTCATTGGCATTATTATTCACACAATACAGACTTCCTCACTCTCCAACATTGTTGTTGTCCTCTAACTACAAAGACTACAACTACAAAGACCTTCCATCTACAACTACAAAGACCTTCCATCTGACTCTATTCTGAGCGAGGCGTTTCACCTCGTTCCACGTTTTTCCTGCGATCTTTAATTCTGCGTCTATGGTCCTCCTCCACGTGTTAGCTGGACGTCCCCTTCTGTGAGAACCCTGCGGGTTCCATTGTAAGGACTCTCCAACATTACAACAAAACAAAACAAAAAAAAAAAGAAATAAAAACAAAAATCAGAACAGAACTAATATCCCGACCCAAAAATACCCCAAATACTCAAACTTAAAAAACTACACTTTAAAGAAACATAAAAATAAAAAAAGTCTTCGCCCGCACTAACTTTTGTCCATCCCTAAACTCTTTCTCTTACTCTCTCCACAATCACTCCGCTCTAAAATTTCCCGCATTATGGGCCACCCTCTACCTGAGTCAGGTTTATGAACGAGTCGTCCATGCAAGTCCAAAAAAACCTTTCCACTTTTCCATCCAATGTGCCCACCTGTCAGTTCCCTCTCCGCATATAGAACACAAATTCTCCCTTTCTTTCAGCCAGTACCTTCTTCCCTTTTCTTCGTTGCCGCACCGAAACCTGGCTATTTTACATTGGCTACCGCTGGACCCTCTGCTTAGGTACAAAGGGAGTCTGCAGTATACTTATACTCCCGCAGTATATACTCCTGCAGTATACTTATACTTGTACTCCCGATTGTACCTGCTTTCGTCTATACGGCATTGTCTTATATGCAGCTCTATCTTCCTACTCCTTTCATCCAACAATTTTTCACACCTTACGCCTTCGCCTTTCAACCTTTCTACCTCCTTTTTCGACCACCCTACTCGTTCATACATTTTTTTTCGTTCATTTTCCCATTTTGTTACTCTAATCCCTCCGACACTTTCCTTCCTTAGACTTTTGAACACCTCTTTCACTATCCTTTCATTCCCTAACCTATACACTTTCTTTTCGTATCTTGCCACTCTCACTGATGCTTATACTGTAACTTTATAAACATTGGCTTCTTGTAGCACCAGGTACTCTGGCGTCCTCCTGTCTAGTTTCAACACCCTTTTTATAAACTAAAGTTGTACCTTTTCTACTTGTTCAATGTTATTCATACCCCATATTTTCGCTCCATACAACAAAATACTCTGAACATACGCCTTCTTCCACACTGTCATTTTTTTTCACGAAACTCGCTTCAAATTTATCTTTCCAAGTATTCCAAAACCTGTTAGCATCCACCCATGCTTTCTTACATATGAACTTAATGTGCTCATTATTGGACTCATTACTACAAAACATATATCCTAATTATTTGAATCTGCTAACCTGCAATAACCTAACCTAGCAGGTCATCGATGCGCTGCGGATCGGCTTTCAGAAGTTCTGCGAGCACATAGCCTATTCCTGGCGCCTTGTTGGATTAGAGTCTTTTAATTGCGCTCAGCATTTGTGGAATCCGTGGGGTCGGTGTTCGTGGTTGTGATGTTGCGAGTTGATTCTGCGCTGCTATCTCCCCTGTTACTAAAGTGTTCAAAATGTTCCTTCCATCGATTTAATTGGCTAAGAAGTTCGCAGTTTTGTATCTAACTAGATGGAATCTGCGATTTGATTTGTTTGTTAGCCTTTGCTTGAGCTGATAGAGGTGTCTTGTTTTATTTTGGGTTGCTGCTAACTCAGCTTACGTTGCTAAATCCCGAGACCATGCCCTTTTGTCTTATCTGGCGCTCCTTTTCACCATCTGATTTAAATTTGCGAAAACGTGTTTGGTTACCTGCTTTTGCTCTTCAGTTCTTGCCTGCAATAGTTCGATGTTTTAAGCTTTACCTCTTTCAATTAGGGCCCAAGTGCTGTCAGAGGTCCAGACCTTGCGTTTTGACTCTTGTTTCCGGAGCAGTTTCTCATTTGCTATTTCTGTGACAACCTTGGCGATTGATTCCCAATTTCTCATACTTTGGTGCTCAGTTCTTTTTGCTGGCTCTTCTCGGAAAATTTGCTTGACCCAGGGTAAATGGTGGTTTCAGTCTATCCGTTTTGCATTTAGCGTTCGTCGGTCTTGTGTCTTTGTTTTTATAGTATTTTTCGCTAGCTTGAGCCGGATACTTGCCCCGACAAGGTATTGATCGCTCGCCACATCGGTTCCTCGTTTGTTCCGAACGTCTAATAGGGAAGTTTTCCATTTTCGTGAGATCATGATGTGGTCAATTTGATTTGCTCTGCTTTGTCCTGGAGCTACCCATGTTACTTTGTGTATTGATTAGTGGGGGAACATAGTTCCTCCAATGACTAGGTTGTGTGTTGCACAAAAGTGGATTAATCTCTCCCCGTAATCACTCATTTTACCAGGTACATGTTTGCCCATTGTGCTTTCAAGTTTTGTGTTGTCTGCACCCACCTGTGCATTGAAATCGCCCATAACAATTGGTATGTCCCCTGTGCCTACCTTCCTTGCAACTTGTTCTAGTTGTTCACAGAAAATATATTTGTCATTGTCCGTGGCCGGATTTGTAGGGGCCCTACATTGTATGACTGTAATGTTCCTTTGGTATTTGGTATAGAATTTAGCTGTTATCATTTGCTGGTGTCCAGGCCATTAAGCTAGCCTTGCATTGTTTACTTAGCAACATGCCTACTCCACTTTCATGCTTGCCATTTTCTTTGCCACTGTTCAGAAGTACTTCGCCTGTTGGGTTCTGGTGTTCTCCCGTTCATAGACATCTTACTTCCGAGAGTCATACAAACTATCATTTATATCTACGAGGGTTGGGGCATAAGTCATGGTAACTAATATCTTGTAGATATGTGAACGGATCACAAACATATATGTGTAGTGTGGAAATTCTGCAGGCATAGTGTGTATGCAGAACAACAGATGATTCTGTGATAGCTGGTAGTAGAGCAGCGAGGGATCTGAAATCAGACAGTTGGTGAGTGTCGTGCGAGATGAAAGTAACCCGTGTTGAGCAGCTCGCTTACATCACAATAGCCGTTCTCCGAAGGGGAAATGCGATGGAATGTCACAGTGAATTAGTAGAAGCCCTTGGGAATAATGCCCTAGCATATCGTACAGTAGCATGGTGGGTAGGAAAGTTTCAGCAAGGACGTGTGTCAACCAGTGATGAGCAACGTTCGGGACGACCGGTGAGTGTGCGGACCGACTTGGCACGTGCCGACATTGAGCAGCTCATGGATGAAGAAAACGATCATTCCCAAGATTAAGGAACCAATACGTGGTAGGCGGTTTGCAACACGAGAGGACATTGCTAATGATGTGCGCCAACAGATGACCCGATTCACACATGGTGCGGCAAATACTGAGGCTGATGAAAAAAACACATCGTTGGCAGCGTGTAGTGACACTAGCAGGGGACTACATTTAGGGTCTTTAGGCACAGGTTTGTCATGTTAACTTTATGTGTATTGTGTATCATTTTTTTGTACGGTGAAGCCCATATTGCCTTATATACTACCGTAATAAATTAGTGTGTTACTATATTTCAGTGCTATTCATTATCCACACATGTAGTTAAGACCTTGTTCTTTCGTCTGTATATGTCACATTTTCCAACCGGACTGGTATCTTCAAGAAGAAAAAAAAAAGTTGCCATGACTTTTGCCCCAACCCTCGTATTTAGTTCTCCTGCCGCCTACGCTTGCTTAATTCCCTCAAAGAGCATCTTTACATTCCAGCATCCAAAAGATCATTCCAGCCTCAGCAGACTTGTATCGTCTACATATTGAATTAGTTCATTATCGCTATCTATATGGTTGTTGGGTAGGTCGTTAATATATGTTAAACAGTAATGGTCTCAGAATGCTTCCTTGTGGTATACCGATGTTTATGGTTCTTATATTAGAGTTTATATATCGTTGTGGGCTCGCTAATTTTGTTATTTGCTTACGGTTTCTGAGAAAGGATGCTATCCAATTTAGCGCTGTCCCTCTGATTCCATATTATTTTAGGTTTTACTAGTAATAAAGATATTAGAGGGACAGCGCTAAATTGGATAGCATCCTTTCTTAGAAACCGAAAGCAAATAACAAAAATAGCGAGCCCACAAGGATATATAAACTCTAATATAAGAACCATAAACATCGGTATACCACAAGGAATCATTCTGGGACGATATCGTTGATCAGAAGAATGATCAACGAGATGATAGGCTTTGGACAAATCCATGAGAATTCCACAGGCGATTATTTGAGTCTCTAAACTATCGATAATTTTCCTAATGAAATCGAACTGTGTGCAGTGTTCGTATTTTTGCCTTTCGAGAATCCGTGTTGAGTTGGTACAATTGTATTTTCCGAAAAAATTTATCCGCAAAATGAAATTCATAATTCATAATCCTATGAGTGATAAGTTTCTCGAATAACTTTGAGAAAATTGATAAAATGCCAATCGGGTTGGTAGTTTTTTAAATTGCTTTTTCCCCGCTCTTGTAAATTCTATCTCGTCTTGTTTATCTTTGTAGTTTATCTATCTTTTTTTATGGTCGCATGTGGCTAATCCAGTCTCTCTGCTCTTGTCTGTTTGGTTTTGTCTGTCTGTACGTGTCCTTCTGGTCATATCTGTTTAGTGTTATCTGTTTGGTCTTCGCTGTCTGGTTTTGCCTGTCAAGTCTTGTGTACCTAGTCTTGTCTGTTTAGTCGAATCAAATCATAGTTATGTATATCTAGTCTTGTCAGTCTACATTTGTATACTTATCAATGTTTATATATTTTAAATATTTAAGAAGCTTTTACATTATTCATAAATAATGTATATGAAAATAAACAAATATTTTTACGAATATAGGTATGTATTTATTGTAAAACGGGTTTCATGAAATACATACACACACGCTCTATTTAATTATTTTCGACACGCGAAAGCTGATAAATATTTGATTGATCGCGCAAAATAATAGAAAAATGTACTTGGAGAGTGTGTAGTTAGGCAATATTTTCTAATAATGGAAGTGTAATCGATACTAATTGTGGTTTGAAACGTTTTAAATGATAGATTGATGGTGGCGGCGGTGGAAATTGTGAGGAAATGAAAATATTTCTGGTTTGCATTGGTTTGGATTAAAGTGTAAATTAATTTAATGGAATAAATTGAAATGTTAAAGAAGAACTGTTTGGAAATATTTGAATTTTATGCAAAGTTTTAAATAAGAAAAGTATACATAATATAAAAAAAATGGAAAATAGTAAAATACTAGTATTGTATTTTACTTTATTCGACTATTTTCAATTATAATTTCGTTTTAATTTATCCAGTTTTGTTATTTTTGACATGGATTCATTATTTCTGACATGAACAGTCAGTTCATTAAATAATTCACATGAATTTCTCAAAAAAATAGTTTTTGAAAATTGTTACACAATTCAAATTGTTTCTTCTTGTAGATAATTTCTTCTTTAAAAATCATAAGCTAATAAAACATAACTTGCTAAAATAGCAAAAAATAGCATTTGATAACATACTTACTGTAAGAATTAAATTTTATTATCATAGGTTCCACAACATATATAAAAATTATCAAATTAATATTATTACGAACAAATTATATAATTATTATCAAATAAATGGTGAATGCGAGGGGAGATGCAACTTTTTAGTTTGTTCAGTAGTAAAATTGTCAAAGGAATTATCGTTTATCACTATTTTTACTAGGGTTTCTGCGGTGGTTTCTAGATATCTTAATTTAATTTAATGTAGTAGAATCATATTATTATGTAGTAGTTGAATTATATTTTGGTACATATAATTAAATTAATTAATCAATTATTTAATTACCTTTTGAGATACAACAATATCTATAGGTAAAGTTACAATAAATACTTAAAGTTAATAGTTTTGAAATTTACATTTAAAAAAATCATTTAAAATATAGAAGGGAGTTCTTGTAGTAATAGAAATTCTTTCACTTTTGATTTGAATTCCTTATATGATGTTTCATCGCGCAGGCTGTTAGGTAGGTTGTTATATACCTTCACTCCTTGGTTTTCCAATCCTTTGCTGCATATGGTTGGATTTGTTTTTGGGGGGTATAAAAGATCTTTCCCTCTCGTATTATAATTATGGTTGTCCTTATTTTTCTGGAAATGTTGTTTAACCTATTGTATATAGGCAGTCGTTTCTAAAACATACAAACTAACTACATGTTAAGATTCTTAGGTTCCGGAAGTGTTTTTTGCAGGAATCCGTAATTTTTAAACCTAATAGGTTCCTGATAATTCTCTTTTGTGCTACCAGTATTACTTCTATTTGCGAAGAAGCACCCCATAAAATTTTCCATATGTTAATACGCTTTGTACTTCAGCAAAATACCAACTGCGAAGATCTTCGTTGTTGAACAGTTTATTATATGTTTGATTAAAAATGCCTTCTTGTGCAGTATATAGTTGATGATTTGTATGTGGGTTTTCGATCTTAGATGTTCCTCTAGATGTATGTCAAGGAATTTTATATCTTTAGCCCTTTTCAATTGGTGATTTTTAATAACAATGTTAATATTTGCGTCGTAAACACTTCTTGTGGACTGGAAAATTATATATTCCGTTTTGTTCTTATTAAAATGGAGTTGATTTGCTGAGAACCACGTATTAACTGAATCTAAGAGTCTGTTTGCTTCCTCAACATTGTTGTTTTTGCCTTTCCCAGTCACAATGAAACTTGTGTCATCCGCATATAAAGTGCAATATCGTCCTCTTATGTAGTTAATTAAGTCTGCCGTGTATAGTAAAAGTGTAGTGTTTCTCTAAATTGAAATTGTAAGGATAATTTCTCTGAAACCTCAGCCATCTAATATTTAGCCAATTAAAGTCATAACCGCAAGTTGTTAATTTTCCAAAACAGTGGACAATGATAAAAAAACGGCATTTTTCATTTCCGTAACAACAAATTAAGGGTTATAGATGTTTTTATAATAACGACCCACTGGTCTGGGCTATAAATTTGTCCATGGCGGCGACTAGCGCTCTCTATTATTCCAAATTCCCCTTCATTTGGAAGATCAGAATATCCTTATACCAAGAACTTGTGGTATATACAGTATCAATAGTAGTATCAGGGCCAATACTAGTATCAGGGCATTGTACAACCTTCAAAAGGGATATGATGTCTTGATATTCCGGTGATATGCTTTTCTAAAGCCGCATGACTTTTTAAGTGCTTAACAAGACATGCTGCTATGTCTTAAGAACCTCTTCCACCTTCAACTTCGTCCCACACATTCATTTGTCCTGTGCTATTATTAAAGCAATGTATTCCCAGATTATATAAATAAAGATTTCTTCTATAGTATGCTACTGTGGTAGTTAGTTAATTTTGGGTAGGGTAAAGCTTTGTGCAGATCAAAAGTTAGTATTTATACTTCATCAACCTTTTTTGAATCATTCTGAAGGTTTTCTCTTGTAGAATATGGTATTCGTTGATAAAGTTCTCTTTGGTTCTCAAACTCCATCTTGACGTTTTCATCATTCGCTCTTTGTATTTTTAAATTTAAGTCATCACAAGTCTTGCATGTGTCTTGCCAAGGTGTCTTAAAATGGAGATTAAACTTTGTGTTGAATATTTTAATGTAATATTTTAATTTATTAGGTTCAGTCATTTCAATCTCACATTTTTCTTCATAAAGGTCGTACAACTTGCGGATAGTTAGCCCGGGATTTAAATATTTTCTGCTAGGATTACTCTTTCGTGTATAATGGCTTTGATATGCAGGAAAACTTTTAATGTGGGCAACAGTATCAGAATCATCAAGTTTTCTGTAGCTTTACTCTTTACTTTACTTTAATGTGACACGTCACAATTTTATCAATTCTACCACACAATGTATCAACACATTTCAAACATTGGTCACAATAAAAATGAATCAACTCTGGACTCAATTCACTATTAAAGTGACTCCTGACTTACTTCACTTTTATAATGAATATTTACAGTTTTAGTTCCCTGTAAAAACAAGTAATGCCTTTTATGGGATTTTAATGTAACTATTGAGGTTGCTTCACTTTTTATAATGAAAGATATGACTGAATGTGATACCATTAGGCAAAAAAGAACTATTTTAAAAACATGGAGTTACACCACTTTTACAATGAACGACACAAATATTGGTTCCTTAAAACTGGATATTTTTTTGTATCAAAAACATGTCTTTAAGTTTACCTGCTGAGATTTTTACTTCTGCTGTAACCCATATTTTCTTATCTACATTGACTTTTATCATGGTAAAATTTAAGAGGAAATGATATTGAACTATTTTGATGAAGGCAACAATCTTGTTGTCAATGTTTGTGTTATTATATAGGTCAGCCCATGTTTGATCACGTAACTGGTTAGCAAAACGAACTTTGTTGGTTGTTGAGAAGTTTCTTATGAATTTATAGTGGTTTTTAGTTTTTTTCTTTGTTATGCAACTAAAATTATTTGTTTATCATTTCTTGCCATTTTATGTAGAATACTTGTCTAGTGTTGTCAGGAAAGTGATGAAACATCCCAATGGAGATCTATATATATTTAAAATTATACTGCGGATGCCTTTTATATTTGCTTCTATCCCGCATATCTCTATTGGCTTTTCAATAGAGAAGTTTCTTAATTCCATTTTTGCTATCTGACTATTTATAAATGCATGGACACTAGCGAATATAGCTACACCCCCTCCTTTAGACTGTATTCTGTTAAAGAAGCTGACTAGATGGTAGTTATTTATATGAACTGATGTAATATCATCATTTGTTAACCAAGTTTCTGCTAGACAAATGAGGAGGGGTTTTTCTTCTTCGGTTGAATTTCTAGCTGGCATAATTTATATCGTAGCGATTGAATATTTAGAAATAATAGTATATTTCTATTAGGTTTATTAGTGATTATTTCCTTGTTTTTGTCTGCTCTATATGCAGGAAAAAACGGTTAATATAAGTATTCACTGGCCATAGTTCAGGATTTTACACCTCATCTAACTTATCAAATGGTACTGATACTTTAAAGGAAGAATATACTTCTGGTTGATTGGAAAGTAGTTTCTTACATAATACAGTTGTGAAATTTTTATTTTATAAATATTCGCTTATATCGCCTCCCGTTATTTGTGGCTCTAGTTTAGATATGGGTAGATGAGCGAATCTGGTTACTGCCTTGAGTTTTTCATGATCAGTGCTTGTGCCGATTATAACAGTGTTACGTGTTCTTCTTTTGTAGGTATTTTCAGTTCGCCCATTCTCATTTTTTGAAAAATCTGGTCGGTCCATTTTTTGGTTGAGATTTTTTAAGCGCAGTTGACATTGCCTTATCTCTCCGCGATAAGCGACTTTCTCTAGCGACTTTCTCGTCTGCTATGGATTCTTCTTCTAAAACGACAATTTGTTCTACCGTTTTTGGTTGTTCTTTGCTTGACTGATTAATAATTACATTAGTTAACTTCTGACGTTGTATTTCTTCAGAAAGATCTGAAATCTGTTTTTTAAGCGGCACAACTTCTTTTTTTGTAAGATTGCTAATAATATCTGCGAAAGCAGAGCTCTTCATATAATCAATAAAGTGTTCATAAGTTTTTTTCAGTTGATGTTCTTAAATCTCTTTTCATTTTGAGATTTAAAACGAATTTTTATGGTTTGCAAAATAGATTGTCACTGTGGTACTCTCGCGCACAATCTCTCCACACAACACTCGACTACTGAGTTCCGTTTTCCGCGTTTTCAATCGAAAATTATATACAAGGTGGACCATTGAAAACGAAACAGAGGGATTTTCGGATAGTTAAAGATGGTTTCTCAAAAAACCCTTGCACACGTCAATTTTGTTTGTAATTGGACACTTTTTACAAGAAAATTTGTTGCCAAATCACTTAACCCCTTCGCGCTGAGACCACAACCCCTAAAATATTAAATAGCACGGCGGGGTAAGTTCTCATTTGAAAGCCCGTTTAGCCCTGAATACTAAAAGGCTAACGTTTTCTAAATCTATCGATTTGTTTTCGATATTATTTAATTTCAAGTTATGAACGAGTTTTTTTTTATGTCGTTGAAAGAAAATGGTGATCGTTAATTAGAAGACCATTTGACTTTTCAACAAGATGGAGCGCCACCACATTATACGCAGGCTGTTCGGGAGTTTCTGGACAGAGTTTTCCCGGGACAATGGAATGGACGAAGAGGTGAGTAGCGAAAGATAGTTCGTTCTAAATCCTCCTGATGAAAAAAAAGCTGTTCAAACGCTGATTAGAAAGCTATTTAAAATCTGATAAAAAAGCTGTTTAAATGCTCTTTAAAATCTGTTCAAAATCTGATTAAAAAGCTGTTTTAAAGCTGATTAAAAAGCTTTTTAAACGCTGTTTAAAAGCTGGTTAAAAAGCTGTTTCAAACCTGATTAAAAAGCTGATTAAAAAGCAGATTAAAAGCTGTTTAAAAGCTAATTAAAAAGCTTATTAATAAAAAGCTAATTAATATTTAAAAGCGTATTAAAAATCTGTTTAAAAGCTGATGGAAAGTAGATGGAAAGTGGACGGAAAGTGGACGGTGGATGGAAAAAGTGGACGGTGGACGGAGTGGACGGATAGTGGACGGAGTGAACGGAAAGTGGATGGATAGAATGCGACTTCTCGTACAACGGCTGTTCAATTTACTGATAAAGCTATCTACATCAATCCCTGAACCATCAATTGTATATCTGACATAGGCTTCGATGCTGGACCGGCTCCACTGTTGCTTTTAGGTGTTTCTGTGAACGTAGATCTCCTGCAAACTTTAGCCTGGTTGGAGATTGTTGATTGCATATTTTACAGAAATTATTTGACTGTCTACGGCTCCAACTTTATCTTCTTGGGGGTGTAGGGTGAATATTCAGTATTTAGACTCCTCTTCTTCCCACCATTGTTATTGATTTTATATTATATTTTCTCATTTGTCGCTATCTTCTCTTGTGAAAGTTGATTTGCAATCCTTATCAATTCTTCATGAAATCTATATCTTTCAATTTTCCGCCCCTTATGTAAACAAAACAACTTTTTTAAGTAAAACACTATAAAAAACGATTTTGGGGCTTCAAAATATTTTGAATTGAAAAATAAATGATGGTCAAACATAGTCAAACGAAGTTCTTCAACACCAAACGAAAAAAAAACAATAAAAATAATAAAAAATATTATATTAAAAAAAAAATTATTTAAAGAAATAGTAGGCAAACATGGCCAAACGAAGTTTTTTAAGATGGCATTCTCAAATATAGAAAAAATACATTTTGGGGGGCTAGGCCCATAATCATTTCTTAATAGTATCTTTTGAACGGAATGTGGGCAAACAAAACTATTTAGTTGTCAATCATGGTCAAATCTTGGTCAAACGTATCCCATTTTAATTTTTTTATTTTTTCTATTTTGGGGGGCTATCTTCATGCAGCTCCTACTAATATGTATTGTTGAGTTTGGAGATTTTGATTATATGAAATAAAAACACTTGGATCTTTTCTTCAAAATTATATTATATAATTAATATAATTTTGAAGATAAGATCCAAAGTGTTTTTATTTTATATTGTTGCAAATAAATTAATCTTCTTATTCATATCCCAATATTATAATTATTTATATAAGGTTCGTGGGGTATGGGGAATAAATTATTTAAAAAAATGTTGTTAAAGCAACTTTTCGACGATTTTATTTTTGTCTTCCTCAGGCTATCATTATTTTTAAATTTTAACAAAAAATGTGTTTTTTGTTAATATTAAAAAAAAATTAAAATTTAATATAAATTTAAAATTAAAATTTATTATAAATTTAATTTTTTACTGTCATGTTGAGAAATTGTCGTTTTTATTAAAAAAATATTTTTTTCTCAATTTATCTTGAATTGAAAATCTAAATTTATATTAAATTTTAATTTTAAATTGAATTTAATGTACAAATGTTAATACATTTTTTGTTTAAATTTACAAATAATAGTTGTTTAGAATGAGGAAGACGAAAATAAAATCGTCTAAACGCTGTATTAACAATATTTTTTTAATAACTTATCCCCCATACCTCATGAACCTTATATAAATAATCATAATATTTTTAACAATATAAAATAAAAACACTTTGGATCTTATCTTCCAATTTATACTCCTATTAATTATATAATATAATTTTGAAGACAAAATTATATGATAATTGTTACAAATTTTCTACATATCAATATATTAAATTATGCCAATTTATTGTTACACATTATGAGACAATTTCTTTAAATTTAGTCGATTTAGTCCAAATTATTCTGTGAAAAATTCACTCGCCCTATCAGAACTCCTCAAATTAAAAACAACCCCAATAAACTCAAATCTTGTATCCTTTGATGTTTTTTTTTCTCATGCCAATGTGGGTTCAGGGACCTACATCCCTTAAAAACACTACGGCCTTATAAGTCTATTGTATTCCCCAACATTGTTCCATTCAAGCAAATAGATCCATAGCCTGTATTAGGTCCATAAGTCTACGTCACTTGTGGTTAGGGCGGAAGTCTCTCGGCAGTAATGTTGAGTTTTATTCTCCTGCGCGCGCTTGCTTTGCAATGGAATATTATATGAGAGGCAGTTTCGTCCTCTTCGCTGCAGAGTCTGCATAGTGGTTCATCTGCTTAGAGGCCTATCTTCTACAGGTGTCCTCATAGTGCGCAGTGACTCGTTAAGATACCTGAAACAGTTGCAATCTGCTTCCTGGACAGTGGCGAGATTTCAGCTGTAAGGGTGTAAGACATAGGACCTATCATCCGTTTGCTGTGTTGCTGGCCACTTGTGCGGACCCATTGCAGTTGGTGACTTTTATTAGTCCACTCTGTTATTATTTTACGGTCCATGGTTTTGGTTACGTAGGATTTCTCAGCGCACTCTTTTGAAAGTGCGTCCGCCTTTTCGTTTCCCTCCATACCTATGTGACCTGGCACCCACGCTAGATTAACCCCCACATTAGCCCCACATTGGTCACACAGAGGCTGTGATCCTGTGTCCATTCTTAAATTTTTCCGGACACATATGTCGATTGCGACAATTTCTGCTTAGAAGACCGTAGTGTGTCTCTCCTAGGGCACAGTTATGCTGCACCTAGGAGACAGACCACAGAGACTCCCTGGCGCTGGAGTCTTATTCCACTGTTCCACTGTCTTTCTTAGAGCCGTCTGTGTACCAGAATAGGTCTCCTTGGTTTTGCTTGTGGTAATTCTCTTCTGTCTACTGTAGCTGAATTTTAAATGGTATTTCGAATGAAAGTCATTGAGGCATCGAGTCTCCTTCCTTGTTAAGGATTGGATCTTTTTTTACATCCGTTATTGAAGTATGGCCCGACCTTAATAGCGTTTGGCATGTGTTGTTGCACTTGCGTCTGAAAGCTCCCATCCTAGCCTTACCAAAAATTAGTGCTGGGTGAGAAATGTGTTTCGTAAATTACGTCCATTTTATGGTCGTCATAATCGACCCACCGAACAGGCTATTCAAGCTGTTGTGACCAAATTTCGTAGCAGTTTAACTTTATTGGACATTAATCTACCAACCCGTATGCGAAGAGTACGTACTGAGGAAAATCGCAATATATCAATTCGTCGCCGTTGTCAACAATTGGGCTTGTGTTATTCGACCGCCTAGAAGATTTTATGGACCTCGGTATTAAACCATACAAAATACAGTTGCTTCAAGAACTGAAGCGAGATGACGTACCACAATGTCGTTTGTTTGGTGAATGGGCCTTAGGAAAGTTGGATGAAGATCCATTTTTCTATTGTCTTCAACGACAAAGCACATTTGCATCATGCAAGGCACTGTTTGGTGGGGTTGAACAAGAACCATGAAAATCGCAACGTCACAGTCAATGGATCAAGGTACCGTGCGATGATTACCGATTTTTATGCCTAAAATGGAAGAATTGGACGTGGTTCACATGTGGTTTCAGCAAGACGGCGCCACATGTCACACGGCACCCGATACCATGAATCTATTGAGAGGCGAGTATGGTGAGCAATTAATCTCACGTTTTGGAGCAATCTATCGGCCGCCAAGATCATGCGATTTGACCTCACTAGACTATTTTTGTAGGGATACTTGAAGTCTCTCGTGTACAGGGACAAACCAGCCACAATTCCAGCCCTGGAAAACAACATTACAGCTGCCATTGGTAAGATACCGGTCGAAATTCTGGAAAAAGTTTGGCATACTTTTTCCAGCACTTCGGCCGGTATCTTACCATATTATCTCCGGTAATCCTATCAGTATCCTCCAATTAGAGAATATGGTTATATGTATCTCGGGCTTTGGATCATGTCAAGAAAGAAAATGTCCTAGAATATTTAATGGAGAAAATTGGTATAACATGGACACAAAGATTTGATATCAATATCATGCAGAAGAATTACTATTTGAAATATCAGCAATACAATCAACAATTAGCAACAGGTCAGATATAATAATTAGTATTTACCGGCCACCTCACGCTAATTTTGCTGACAAATTGCACCAACTATTGATTAGATTAAACGAAAATAATAACAGAGAGTATATTATTGCGGGAGACCTCAATATTGATATATTATAATCTAATAAAAAGACAGACCAATTAAAATCTTTGCTACAGTCATTTAATACATTAATAGCAATCAAATAGCCAAGCCGTGTGACAACGTGTATTGACAATATAATCACTAAAGCAAACTTCGAATACACAACACAGACACGTGAATTTCACATATCAGATCATGGTGCACAGCTAATAACTTTTTTAGATACAAAACACAGAAATAATAAGTTTAGAGTAAGTAGGAAATACACCCAAGAAAACACGAATAAATTCAAAGAAATGCTAAGCAAAGAAACCTGGTTGCCAATTTATTGAACAGATGAAAAAGACATAAATAAAAAATGAGATATATTTGGGTACATTTCTATTAATATTTAACGCCTGCTATCCGAGAATAATTTGTAATAAAAAAATTAACAACAAAAACAATTATACACATCCTAATATAATAAAACTAGCAAGAAATATGGAACTGCTACATATATTATCTCATTATAATAAAAGGTGCAAAATACAATACAATAGAGTACACAGCAACTATGACAAAGTACTTAAAAACGCAAAGAGTATCAGTCTAGAAAATCAAATTAGATTTTCCCAAAATAAAATGAAAACTACTTGGAATGTAGTACAGCTATCAAAATGGAGATACCACAGGGTAGCATATTGGGCCCACTTTTGTTTACAATTTATTTAAATGACTTACCTTTGGAGTTAAGTCAAAGTGAGTTAGTAAATTTTGCAGACGATACTACATTACTAGTGGCCGGCAAAACCATGCAAGAGATAGTAAATAAAGTCAAAATCGGTAATAGAACAAGCAGACATGGTTCCAAAAGAATAAATTAACGATATATGAGGATAAAACTAATCTTATTATATTTAGGACTTATCGATCCACTGTAACTTATCCAATACAATTAGAAACTGTCGGAGATATTATTGATGTAAAGACCGAGGTTAAACTTTTAGGGATATATATATATATATATATATATATATATATATATATATATATATATATATATATATATATATAGATCAAAATTTAAACTGGAATACACATATACAAAAATTGTTAGTCAATTTAAACCGAACAACATATGCGCTCCGAATCCTCAAAAAATGTGTAAGCCCGGAACTCCTCAAAATTGTGTATTATGCCAACTTTTACTCCCATTTACGTTATGGAATAATATTTTGGGGCAGAGGGAGAAACACAATAAAAATATTTAGAGCGCAAAAACAAGTGCTACGAATTATGCTGAAATTAAATTACAAGCAATCTTGCAGAGGTTTCTTTAAAAAGGCTAACATACTAACAGCAGCAGGAGTATAGATATTTGAAAAGCTAATTTTTATATTTAAGCATAAGAGCTCCTTCACAAACCATGAGAATCTCTACAGCATAAACACAAGAAACAACAAAACCAGCTATATATCACCAGCTCACAACTTATCACTTGTTGAAAAAGGATCCTATTATAATGCTATAAAATTATATAATTGCCTGCTAATCACTTAAAGGATTGGAGAAATATTGGAACATTCAAGGAAAAAGTGTTCAAATATATTAATGAGAGAAAAAGTTTAGCTCAAATAAGCTTTTGGAATATATTTATTTAATATTTATTCAATATGTTATTATTGTAGATTTTCTTTTTGTTTATTTGTTGTTGTGACACATTTCTGTTGGCTACATGTATTTTGTGTACTATAGCTTGATTATGGAAAAAAATTGAATTTGAATTTGAATTGGAGCTCACGGATGGACCACCTACATTTACATTAAATAATCTTTAAAAAGTAAATGGCAAGCAAGCATTCATATATTAGCTCAAATAAATACACATATGAGACCGGACAACCGCTGGATTATCGAATTCCAGGTTTTCAGGATTAAAACAAAACAATATAACAATTTTACATATTTGTATTTCAGAAAGAATAAAATATGTATCTATAGAGTAAAACCTGTGCATAAAAAATTATGTAAAATTTAGAACAGATGTAAGACAATTGTAGAGTGAAGCTAGCTTGGTCAGAATCGTCAATCAAGTTTTTCAGAGTTAATAGCAGGGTGTGTTGGCCAGAGCTTTTTCCAAGAATACTGGTGTTCTTTTTGGTGCTGTACGCGAGGTTTATATCCGTCGTGGGGCAGCGTAAAGAAAAGACACGTGTTTCCTCAGAGCGCCGGATTACTGAACGTCTCTGATTAACCAACCGCCGCTTTGTCAAGATATTACTGTATATATGGAAAACCGGCTCTATAAACTCTAGAATCCCCTCCACATCACATCGCCCAACATTACGTAAACTAGTTGCTTATCATTCCATGATATATCGATCCTTTCCCATCCCTGTTATCGCGGACAAAAGAGCAAAATAATCAAACCCTATCACTTCAACAGCTAGAGAAACAGAGACTGGTTTCCCATTTGCACTCAACTTTTTATTATAAATAAAAATTGAAATGCAAATAGTAAATAATAAACAGCAATGAAATCTCGTAATGTCTATATTTGGACTAAAATATGAAACTAACGATATAATCTATACGCAACTATACATACAATCTATACCCAACAATCTCTGAAAATTACACCAAAATATACCAAAATAATTACGACTAAATAGGATACAGGAAAACATAATGAATGGACAAGATTCGATTGATATAAGTATCGATTCAACAACATTATATTTTACACGAATATATGAAACAATAAAAGAATACTAAAAACACAATTTTCCATTACTTTAATGAAATAAAATAAAAATGATATAAACTGCTGCAACCAGTTTCAGTGATTATTATTTCTAGACCATTGCACAAGTAGCCTTAGCATTGTCTTATCTGTTTAAGTAACTCGTACTTTGGCAACGTTTATAGAACTCGTAGCACTTTCAGGAATGGAAGAGCCAGTCGTTTCTCTCGCTGCTTGTTTTATTTGCCTTTATATTGCTCGGAAATAAATTCCTTGCAGTTTATTTTATGTGCTTTGTTCATTTTTAAAGCGACAGATAAAACGGAATCCAGGAATGAAATACACAAATCAACTGTTTATTGTGTTCGTTTTTTCATTACTTGCGAAAAAATCAGACAAAACTAAATTGAATATTAAATTTTAGGGCAAACAATGACAACAATAAACAGAGAAAAATACCCAAACAAATATTATAATACTGAAAAGACTAGAGAGATAAAACTGCAAATCAAGACTAGACCAGTTGGAGAGATAACACAAGATAACACAAGATAATAACACAAGACTAGACAGAAAAAAAAAATACTCTACTAAGAGAATAGACTAAAAAAGGGACACGGATTGCTCTACAATGTTGCGGATATTCCTTATAAGATATGGTTTGTAGTTGATTTTTTGATTATAGAATTTATGTGGATATCCCATGTTAGGTTTTCTGCTAGATATAAAGAATTTAATTGAGTTTGTCCTTAGAACATTAACATTACCTATTCTCGTTGATACGTCGTTATCTCGCCTGCTATGTGTCGTTTGGAATATAATATATTTTGTCGCTCTTTAGGTGCATATTGTTGGCAGATAACCATTGATATACTAAGTATATGATTTGTTTCTAATTCCGCTTTATTTAGATACTGTTCCGACACTATAAACCTAGAGCCGTCCGCGTATAATATGCAATCTCTGTCAATCTAGTGCACTAGATCTGCGGTGTGTAGAGAGAATAGTAAAGGTGCTAGTACGCTTCCCTGTGGTACCCCGCTATTTGTTGTGACTTGTGCAGAGGCACTATTGTTATTTACTTGACAGATTTGGACATATTGCTTCCTTTTATCTAAGAAAGATTCCAAATATCTGCCGACTTTGCCTCGGATTCCATATCTATACAGTTTTTGAATGAGTTTTTTTATGCGACACGCAAACCAAGGCTTTTGATAAATCGCAGAAAATCCCTACAGAGTGTTTCCCCTTAACTATTTCCTCTAAAATTGGATCATAGATTGGACCGATAGCTGTTGCGTTCGATTTTTCTGTTCTGAAACAACGTTGTTGGGTAGGTATCAAGTTGGTATTAAGATCGGAATGGAAATGAGTCGCCATTTCACATTATCAAATTTATGTAGAGCCAAGTTCAGACATTTTCTAGACCACTGCTTCCCAAACTTTTTGATGTCGCCGCTCCCCTGCAACTCATGTAGATAAACTACGGCCCCCTATTTTTATTTAGAATTGGGTTAAGTATAAAAAAAAATTGCTTTATCATATATACATATATACATAATTAAACATACTATTGTTAGCAAATGAAGAAAATTAATTATTAATTATAAAATGAAAAATAGTATACTTCTTCGCAACATTTAATGCCAAATCACTGCTTAAAGTGGGTAAACTGAAACATTTGACAGATTCACTAACACGACACAACATAATACTGACAGCAGTACAGGAAACCAGATTTACGGACGAACATGCCTTCGAGTCCCAAGGCTACAGAATCCTCAAAGGAAAAGTGGGTCATCGGGTAATGAAGAACGTACCCCACTTAGGTACAGGATTTATAATCAGTCACAGAATACTGGATTCAGTCACCGACTTTACATCCCCGAGTAGTCGTGTATCCATTCTCTCTCTCTCAAATGCGCAAACAAGGGCTACAGTATAGTCAATGTACATGCCCCAATCAACCAGGACAACAGACGCAATCCAGACAGAACTGATAAATTCTGGGAAGACTTAGAAGATATTATCTCTAAACTTCCAGAGAGGCACACCGTCATACTGCTTGGTGACTTCAATGCTCAATTGGGAAGAGAGAAAAAATACAGAAACATAGTGGGCAATTATCCGGCGCATAAGCGAACCAACCGCAACGGAGAACGATTGGTGGATCTGTGCAGGACTTTTGGGTTGATCATGAAGTCTACAGCCTTCAAACACTTGCCAAGGAAGCAAAAGACTTGGATTTCACCTAATACACACCTGGGCGAATTCCAGATAGATCATGTGGCCATTTCACGCAAATCTCAAAAGGAAATACAAAACGTGAAGGTACTAGGAAGCGCCAATCTGGACTCAGACCATTACCTCTCAAAGATCAAAATAAGACTCCAGCCTAGAAACACTAGATTACACAGAACCTCCAAAATGGCAAAATTTGACGTCGAGCGACTCAAGAACAGTCAAGAAATAAGTCAGAGACTGAACAACACAGACCAACAAACAACTGGGACCAACTGGGACCAACCACAAAACAACTGGGACCAACTGAAGGAGACTCTTGTCAAGGCGGCCAATGAACTCGCCCCTCTCGCTAGAAGAAGGAAGCATCCATGGTGGACTGAAGACTGTGACAATGCAATAGCCCAAAGACAGATAGCCTGGCTGAAGTGGAATTCTAAAAAGACCAAAGAAAATTGGCATACATTTTTGGAACAGAGAAAGGTTACAGCCAAGATAATTCGAGGATCCAAACCAACCTTCACACAAAACCAACTAACCCAAATCGAAGAGAGCTTTGCTAAGAATAATTTCAGAGATTTCTTTGGAACCTTTAAGCAGGTACTCAGAAAATACGCTCCGTCAAGCCTCCACTTCAGAAACTCACAAGGCAAACTGGATTATAACGACAAAGACAACTGCCACCTTTTGGCTCAGTACTTTAAAAATCTACTCAACTGTGACCCACCTAGCGAAGACTTCGACTATAAACAAACCACACCAAACCCGGACTCGCTTCCCCCTTCATTGGAAGAAGTTGGCCAGATCATTCAACTTCTTAAGAATAATAAGGCAGCTGGAGACTACTCTATCGTTGCTGAACTGTGGAAAGGTGCTGGAAACAATGCAGTGCGCAAGCTAACCGAGATCATCCAGGACATCTGGGAAACAGAGAAATTACCACCCGATTGGAAATCTGCTCTGATCCATCCGCTTCACAAAAAGGGAGATTTTACGGATCTAAACAACTACCGTGGAATTTCTCTCGTCCCGGTAACATACAAGATTCTCTCGAAGGCGTTACAAACTAGGGCAGAAAATCAGTTGGATAGTCAACTGGGAGAATACCAGGGGGGCTTCAGGAAGACCCGATCATGTGTTGAACAGATCCTCAACCTTAAAACTGTACTTGCATACTCCAAGATGAGAAACCGCAAGGTGGTCGTCACCTTTGTTGATTTTAGGAAGGCCTACGATTCCATCGATAGAGAAACGCTTAACAAAGTACTCCAGGAACTAGCACTAGACAACAAAACCCGCAGACTAATCCGAGAAACTTTGACCAACACCCATTCCAAGGTTAAATTTAGATACGAGATTTCAGAAAGCTTCGAAATATAAACTGGAGTGAGACAAGGAGATGGACTTTCCCCACTTCTCTTCAACTGTGTGCTTGAAAAGGTTATGAGAGAATGGCGCAAGGAACTGAACAATTTGGGTGCTCAGAGTGGTATCTACCTGGGACGTAAGAAAGATGGACTGGTTGTAGATTGCCCGACCTTTGCAGATAACATGGCACTATTTGCTGATTCTCTTGAGATGGCAACAATGCAGGTAAACTGTCTCAGAAAACAGGCTGCCAAAGTGGGTCTTCAAGTGTCGCTGGAGAAAACAGCATTCTTCACCAACATCAGAGAATCAAACAGAGAGATGTTACTAGAACAGGGAAACATCAAGAGGACTGAGAAATTTAAGTATCTCGGCGAATGGATTGAACCCAACTTATCAGAAAGAGCATCATTATCCAAGAGAGTCAGCAAGTTAGAACTAGCCTATCGGCTGACTAAGAACACACACAATAAGAAATGCCTGTCACGCAACCTGAAACTTAAGCACTACACATCAGTCTTACGACCAGAAGCCCTATATGCCATGGAGTGTCTTTCCTTGAACCGAAGGGGTCTAATAGAGAAATTGGAAATCAGAGAGAGGAGAATCCTCAGGAAGATCCTAGGCCCGGTAAAGGAAGATGGGGAATTCGGAAGACGGCATAACTCTGAGCTCTACGAACATATTGAGATGCTCTCTGTGCAAGGAAAAGAAGGGTAGCTTTCCATGGCCACATTGCAAGATTGCCTCCAAACCGACTAACCAACCTTCTGTTCACCTTCTGGCAAAACAAGAAGCTTCGTACCACTCGGTTGACAGAGACCGAGAAGGATATTAAAGAACTGGGAATAACAGATCTCAAAAACAGACAGTCTGTGAGACGCACCCTAAAGGAAGTCCGTGGATTTCAGGAAAAACCTCGAAGGAAAGGTACCCCCTGGACAGAAGAGAGAAAGGAATTACACCGGCAGAAGATGCGACAATACTGGGCAAAGGTCAAAGGCCAACAGTTGAACAAGCGTGGTCCAAAGTAAGCCTATTCGAAAGAAGAAGAAGAAGAAAAATAGTATAATTAATGTTTATTGCACACAGGTTACGACGGGCGATCTCCGTCTATTCCTTATTACTAATAAATTAGTATAGAAAATATAGCTGAAAAATTTACAATAGCATCTTTAATAATGTTTAAAATTAAATAATAATTAGCATTAATTACATTAATGTTAATAGATTTAATTTAATGTGATGGATGTGTTTTAATATTATTATACAACAAATTTAGATCTGGCGTTATATAGGGTGATTTTTTGCTATTTGGTTTTTCAGTGTGATTTTTTCAGTGTAAAAAAAGATTCGTGACGTGTGGAAATGTCAAAAATGCTCAGAAAGGTTTGCCATTTTACCATGAATAAACAAACGAAAAAGCTTGCAATCATTGAATTTTATTGTCAAAATTCGTGCTGTGTTTCGTAAATTACGTCCATTTTATGGTCGTCATAATAGACCCACCGAACAGGCTATTCAAGCTGTTGTGACCAAATGTCGCACCAATTTCACTTTATTGGACATTAATCCATCAACCCGTATGCGAATAGTGCGTAGCGAGGAAAATATTGCTGCTGTATCGGTCAGTGTCACTGAAGATTGCAATATGTCGATTCGTCGCCGTTTTTAACAATGGGGCTTGTGTTATTCGACCACCTGGAAGATTTTACGTAAGGACATCGGTATGAAACCATACTGCTGCAAGAACTGAAGCCAGGTGACGTACCACAACGTCGTTTGTTTGGTGAATGGGCTTTATAAAAGTTGGATAAACATCCATATTTATATCGAAAAATTGTATTCAGCGACGAAACTGATTTTTTGCTCAATGTGTGCGTCAACAAACAGAATTGCCGAATTTGGTGTGAAGAGCAGCCAGAGGCAGTTCAAGCGCTGCCAATGCACCCTGAAAGATGCACTGTTTGGTGCGGTTTGTGGGCCGACGGCATCATTTGACCGTACTTCTTCAAGAACGATGAAAATCGCAACGTTACAGTCAATGGAGCAAGGTACCGTGCGATGATTATCGACTTTTTTTACTTAAAATGGAAAAATTGATCTTGTTTGTCATGTGGTTTCATCAAAACGGTGCCACATGTCACACGGCACGCGATACCATGAACCCATTAAGAGGCGAATTTGGTGAGCAATTAATCTCACGTTTTGGAACAGTCCATTGGCATCACATCTAATGAGGTCAAATTATTTTCTAATGATTCTGATAGGAATAACCCATGCTTGTTCTTAATTAATAACATAGTTGAAAATGCCGATTCGCAGAGGAACAAGGAAACGGAATCAGATTATTTAATGCTGAGTAAGTTAATTCGTTTTGCCGCTTTATCAAAAATTCTGAAATATCGCTTCCAGAAAATTCCAATGCAAGTATTGAATCCGATCTCAAGACAATTAATTCTTCTTGTAATTTCCAGGGAAGAGGATCAGTTTGTAAATTATTTCTAAATGGTGTTATTATCCAGTTATTATCCATATTATCCAGTCATGTTCTTTAGTTTGATTTTAAATTCGGAAATACTTTTCAAAGAAGTTTCTGTTAAATGATTTAAATTCTGTTGACAACGACATTTATTTTCCCAAAAAGCTTACGGCAGATCCAAAAGTCCGCTGTGGCTTTTGAGAGCGTTTTGTTCAGATGCGAGTTCCAAGTAAGTTTCTTATCCAAGGTTACCTCTAGATATTTCACCTCCTCGGAAAACTCTAACGTCTGACCGTCAAAGTTCGGAGCTATCATATTCAGCTTCGTCTTCCTGGTAAAGGGGACCATTACTGTTTTGCTCGGGTTGACACTAAGGTATATCTTCTTGCTCCAACAGTTGATGATGGTAAGTGCACTCTGTGCAAGGGTTATGATTGTACTACCAAACTTACCCCTTATTATGATAGCAACATCGTATGCATAACCAACCGCCTTATACCCATTCTATGTTAACACATCTAGGAGATTATCAACGACCAGGCACCATAGCAGAGGCGATAACATACCCCCTTGTGGGCAGCCTGTCTCTGTAGTTACCGTCATCGTTGATCCCCCAGTGCGGCGGTAATTTTACGATTGATCAGCATGTCTTGAATCCACTCAATGATAGGGTCTTCGATCCCTTTGTTGGTGGCTGTATTCTTTATTGATAAACGGGTTGTGTTGTCAAACGCTCCCTCTTTATCTATAAAGATACCTACTGCAGGGGAAGTTTGGCAGCGAGGCTGTTCCGGTCTCTGCTCCCGAGAACTGCCCATTTCTTCCTTGCTGAACCTTACAATCGCCCATCTGGCGGCCCCCTCCACGACAGAGTACAACGGAGTCAGATCCAGCAGCAGCTCCATTGCTGCTGTCGGGCATGACCCCATCGCCCATGATGCAAACGCACGTCAGTCTTTCAATATTCTCAAGCTGCTTCTTCATAGAGACCAGCTTGGTATTACTTCCCCACGTAACTGTCCCGTAAGTGATCGCAGGTCTCACTATCATGGTGTATATCCATCGCTGGATTGTGGGGTTATAATCCCACGTTTTTCCTGTCAGATTTCTGCACACCATTAGAGCGCGATTTGCTTTTCCTACCACCTCTTAAACGTGTATGTTCCATAGGAGTTTGCTATTTAGTGTTATACCCTATTATTGTTATGCACCTATAAAATTGGATAATAAGACGGCCTTATAGGATACTTGACTATATAAACTAAACAAATCAGTCAAAATAGGCAGGCGACAAGATTACAAGCGCATACATTGAAAACAAGACCAGGCAATCAAAACTAATACGTGGAAACTAGCACGAGACAATCAGTACTAGATAGAAAATCGTTTACTATATTATTCTTTATAGATTTTTTCAATTATTGAATTTAATAAAGTTGTGCTTACATAGAAATAGCTAATATAAAAAGTAAATATTTGTTTGATCATCACTGAATAAATTAAGCTTGTTTATGTAGAATATAACTTTCCAGCAATTTTCATAGTTAAGGATGTTATCTTCCTAATCTAATCTCACAAAAAAGTCTTGTTTCTACTATATTGGCCTTGAATTTGACCACTTTCATTTTGATATGTTCGTCTAACCGAAACTGTCTAATTTTGTCTATTTAGACTTACAAACTCCAAACAAACGGAACACAGCCGGAATAGATAAATATATTCAGCCTTTCCGGAGCTCTATATCAATTATTGACTCTTTTTTAGAACTACCAAAACAAATCTCAAATGAAATTTGTAAGTTATTTTACAGCTTTCAGTCCACCTTCGTGGCACTCAACAAAAACCATAAAAATAACATTTTTTCAAAATCATGTCTTTCGGATACGTTAAGTGGATGGTTTTTGTTGAGTGCCACGAAGGTGGACTGAAAGCTGTAAAATAACTTACAAATTTCATGAGAGATTTGTTTTGGTAGTCCTAAACAGACTCAATAATTGTTATATACCTCCGGAAAGGCTGAATATATATATATATATATATATATATATATATATATATATATATATATATATATATATATATATATATATATATATATATATATATATATATATATATATATATATATATATATATATATATCTATTCAGGCTGTGTTCCGTTTATTTTAAGTTTGTATGATTATTTATAACGTAGGATGGTTTCACCAATTCTAACCTATTTAGACTTATTTGTCGGTCGACTATTGTCTGTCGAGTATGCCCCGTTTTGTTGCTTCCGCTGGTGGAAGTCACCTTGTCGTGGTGACTTCCACTAGCGGTTATGTTGTATTATCTGGTATATCATCTCCTGGTTTTTCTGGACGTCAAAGATATTGACAAGACAGAGAGTGTGTATCGCAATCCACGTAAAACTGACTGGGAGCAGTATAAGGAAGAGCTGAAGCTATATACAAGGTCACTAAGAACTAATATTACCAAGGCACATGATATTGAGGAAACCTCCACGTGCATGAGCATCTAAAGATAACTGAGAAAGTGAATTATCTAGGTACATATCCCTTATTATGATAGCAACATCGTATGCATAACCAACCGCCTTATACCCGTTCTATGTTAACACATCTAGGAGATCATCAACGACCAGGCACCATAGCAGAGGCGATAATATACCCCCTTGTGGGCAGCCTTTCTCTGTAGTTACCGTCCTCGTTGATCCCCCCAGTGCGGCGGTAATTTTACGATTGGTCAGCATGTCTTGAATCCACTAAATGACAGGATCTTCGATCCCTTTGTTGGTGGCTTCATTATTTATTGATAAACGGGTTATGTTATCAAACGCTCCCTCTTTATCTATAAAGATACCTACTACAAGGGAAGTTTGGCAGCGAGGCTGTTCCGGTCTCTGCTCCCGATTAATGCCCATTTCTTCCTTGCTGAACCTTACAATCGCCCATCTGGCGGCCCCCTCCACGACAGAGTACAACGGAGTCAGATCCAGCAGCAGCTCCATTGCTGCTGTCGGGCATGACCCCATCGCCCATGATGCAAACGCACGTCAGTCTTTCAATCTTCTCAAGCTGTTTCCTCATAGAGGCCAGCTTGATTCTACTTCCCCACGTAACTGCCCCGTAAGTGATAGCAGGTCTCACTATCATGGTGTATATCCATCGCTGGATTGTGGGGTTACAATTCCACGTTTTTCCTGCCAGATTTCTGCACACCATTAGAGCGCGATTTGCTTTTCCTACCACCTCTTAAACGTGTCTGTTCCATAGGAGTTTGCTATTTAGTGTTATACCCTATAATTGTTATGCACCTATAAAATTGGATAATAAGACGGCCTTATAGGATACTTGACTACATAAACTAAACAAATCAGTCAAAATAGACAGGCGATAATAAAGTGAAAACTAGACAGGCGACAAGATTACAAGCGAATACATTGAAAACAAGACCAGGCAATCAAAACTAAAACGTGGAAACTAATACGAGACAATCAGTACTCGATAGAAAATCGTTTACTATATTATTTATTATAGATTTTTTTAATTATTGAATTTAATAAAGTTGTGCTTACATAGAAATAGCTAATATAAAAAGTAAATATTTGTTTGGTCATCACTGAATATATTAAGCTTGATTATGTAGAATATAACTTTCCAGCTATTTTCATAGTTAAACATATTATCTTCCTAATCCAATCTCACAAAAAAGTCTTGTTTCTACTATATTGGCCTTAACTTTGACCACTTTCATTTTGATATGTTCGTCTAACCGAAACTGTCTAATTTTGTCTATTTAGACTTACAAACTCCAAACAAACGGAACACAGCCGGAATAGATAAATATATTCAGCCTTTCCGGAGCTCTATATCAATTATTGACTCTTTTTTAGAACTACCAAAACAAATCTCAAATTAAATTTGTAAGTTATTTTACAGCTTTCAGTTCAACTTTGTGGCACTCAACAAAAACCATAAAAATAACATTTTTTCAAGATAATGTCTTTCGGATACGTTAAGTGGATGGTTTTTGTTGAGTGCCACGAAGGTGGACTGAAAGCTGTAAAATAACTTACAAATTTCATGTGAGATTTTTTTTGGGAGTCCTAAAAAGACTCAATAATTGATATAGAGCTCCGGAAAGGCTGAATATATATTTATCTATTCAGGCTGTGTTCCGTTTGTTTTAAGTTTGTATGATTATCTATAAGGTAGGATGGTTTCACCAATTCTAACCTATTTAGACTTATTTGTCGGTCGACTATTGTCTGTCGAGTATGCCCCGTTTTGTTGCTTCTGCTAGTGGAAGTCACCTTGTCGTGGTGACTTCTACTAGCGGTTATGTTGTATTATCTTGTCTATCATCTCCTGGTTTTTCTGGAAGTCAAAGATATTGACAAGATTTTGTATCGCAATCCACGTAAAGCTGACTGGGAGCAGTATAAGGAAGAGCTGAAGCTATATACAAATTCACCAAGAACTAATATTACCAATGTACATGATATTGGGGAAACCCCCACGTGCATGAGCATCTAAAGATAAGTGAGAAAGTGAAAAATCTAGGTATAACCATGGACCAGCCAAATTGACTTGGAATCACACCATTCAAATAGTGTCCTGCTTTGCAATTACGGAATCTTTGTCATGTTTGAGGCAAGGATGGGAGCCTATAGATGCAAATGTAATGGTACACGGGAGACTCTGGCGTCAGGACATACCACGATAACGAATGCAATACCAGAGTCAAACTTCAATCAGGAATCTACGGACCATCCATGGATTTGATAAGTTCTACTATCAACTGACGTTGCATCGAACATCTTTTGGAACTTGTTTTTGTACTGTGATTGCGCTTCTGAACGTGTGAAAATGCTGAGCAAACGTTGCAGAGTCGATTGAAAGTGTTTTTGTTACGTTTGTGGATGTTATATGCTCGGAAAATGTGGAAAAAATCATGAAAAATGCACTCAAAGATTATTTGCAGTACTTTGGTTTTGCTGTAGCAAACACTGATTCCTCCATGGGTACCGAAATTGTTTTGTAACGCGTGCAGAACAAAGTTGTACAAGTCGTCACTTGGTAACAATATGTACATTTCATTTTCTCTGCCAACGTTATGGAGAAAAGAGAAAAATCATGTAGATGATTGTTACTTTCGCTCAATGAATGTCGTCTGTTTAAATACAAAAAACTAACACACTATGAATATCCTGACATATCATCAGTGTCAAAGCCAGTTCCACGAACGGACAGTAAGCTATTGCTAATTTGTCTAGGTATAAGTGCAAAAAATGTTCTAAGAACTTCGTCTTCATCAATGGCGAACAATGAAAGTGATTTCGTTATGGAAGAAAAGCATTTAATTTCGCAAAGTGAACTCAGTGATTTGATTCGCGATTTGAATTTATAGAAACAAAAAGCAGAGTTGCTTACATCACGGTTGCAAGAATGAAAACATCTAGAACCTAAAACAAAAGTCACTATATACAGAAATATAAATCACGATTTTACTTTTCTTCAAAAAAGAAAATGACATGTGTTTCTGCAAGGACATCAAAGGTTTATTTGATGTGATGAATACAGCGTATTATCAAAATTAATGACGTTTGTTCATAAATGGTTCTAAGTACAGTTTGAAGACGGCTCTACTCCACATTGGAAATAAAAAACCATCGATTCCAATTGATCACGCAGAACAAACTAATTAATGCTACGACACAAAGCGTACAATTTTGGCCAAGATCAAATACAATGAGCATCAATGGAAAATTTGTGGCGATCTATAAATTGAGAAATAAAGTAATTGTACTTAATTTCGAAATAGATATTAATTGATTTACATATTGATTACAGGTTATTGGTCTAATGCAGTGTTTCCCAAACTTTCTATCCACTTGTACCCCTTTCAAATATTTTTTAACACTTCGTACTCCTTAGTAGAAAATTTCTGAGATATATTATTAAAAACAACAACTGTACTTTTTTACGTAATATATAGTCTCCAGATTGGGGTTTCAAAGATAAAAATATAGTTATTTATTATACAAACGGATAAAATTAAGGTTTAACGAGATTTAAATTAGCGAGTTAAAGCTTAATTTTATTCGCTAGTGCATACAAACTTTTAATTAATTTTGCTTTTCATTAAACATGTTAAATAAAAAAAAAAAATCTATTTTCTATTTTTTAAGAGAAGCATCAAAGTCGTCCGCCTATTATTGTATTGTTGTCATGACAACGATACAATTGTTGATTCGTACGTTAAAATCTTGTTTAGTGTTAATTTGTGTTTTATTAATCAGAAATGGATACATCTTAAGAATTGTTAAATGGTGACGCAATTTCGGAAAGATTACTCCTGCGAAAATCTAGACATTTATACAAACAATGTGTAATAAGTTTTGTGATTGGGGATCAAAAAAGAACCTCAGAGAAGTCAACATTTAGGGTTGTGTTTACGGAGCCCACAAGTGAATTATTTTGATGCGTTGCTATGGAAACTTTTATTTCACTAGCGAAATAAAAATTTTATTTCTTTAGTGAATAAACCACTGTTTAATTGATCCGCATCCAAGGAATTAAACGTGACTTTTTAAGGTAAAATCGTATTAAAATTATTACACAACTTAGGGAAAATTGTGAAACCTGCGGGGCAAGGTGTAACCCCTACCAGGCGCGTCCCCGGGTGGCGGATAGGAGATTGCACACGCGGACCAACACCATTGCACGGTAACCATGCTTCGGCACGATATTACCAGTTTCCTCTCATCTTTCCTTCTTTGATCTTCTTTGATCTTTGACCTCACTTGGTCAACTCTTCGGTCTACTCTTGACCACCTTTCAACTCCTGATGCTGGTAGGTATCAAGGGCTAAGGAGTTAAACTTCTTTCTTCTTCAGTCTATAACTCCTAATCCTACGGTGGTGGACCTTACCCGTGCCAAGGATGCTTGGCCAGAAGGAGGTCAGTCTGGTCCCTAACGAAAGGAAATCTGGCAAAAGGTATAAATTGCACCCCCCCCCCCCCTCAATGGATAGTGTTTAGTGATTAGTGGTAACAACCACCAGGTGGGTACGGGCAACAGCTCGGAATCCCACCCTGTGCAAGCAGGCCGCCCTATCGGATCTGGTGTGGGCAACAATCCATTCCCGGAACGTGAGTTCCCCAAAAAGTCCACCTGTAAAGGGAGACTCCCGTCCTCTAAGGACAACACAAGTAACAGGCTAACGAAACCCGGGCCTAGCACTAGTAATGATGCAGAGCTGAATAAAGCGGCATCTAGCAAAAAAAAGGTGAAACCGTCCGTTAGAGCCTACAGGGATAGATGGGCGGCTTACAAATTCCTCGACAAATTTAAGGGCATCCCGGAGGAAAAGTGGTCTGATCAAGACAAGGCGAAACTCGAGTGGGCCCTTAAAGTGACGAAAGAGCATGAGTCGGCGGCAACCCAGGGATCGTCCAAAAGAAAGGACAGATCGATGGATGAACCCCCGCTCAAAGGGAAAAAAGGGCACGACTGGGTCCTTCGCCACAGTCCAACAAAAAGGGACTCCCGAAGCGCTCATACAGTGAGATTATGAAAGATCATCTGGTATGGGCGGTCATTGACAAAGGTCACCGGGATGGGAGTATCGCGCCAGCCAAATGGGGACTGGTGGAAGCGGTTCTCTTGGGCAAATACTTGGACATTCTCCAGAAGAATCCAGGCCCAGCTCCTTGCTGCAGAGACGCAGGTTGGCATCAAGGACACATCAAGCTGGTGGCTTGTGCAGATCAACGATCAGCGGACCTGTACAAGCAAGCCATCGGGGAAGTGGGGGAAGTCTGGCCAGGCGCCCGAATCGAGGCTGTCTGAAGGGACAAGGTCCCGAGCAGACCGAGATCGAGAGCCTGGATCCCGACGGAACCCTCTGACCCGGGGACAATTCTGAAAATAATTCAGACCAGCAACCCCACGCTTCCAACTGATTGGAGCGTTATCAAAGTTAGCGAGGCAGCGGGTATGAGAAGGCAAGTAATTGTCATCTTAAACGAAGCATCTCTAGCGCCACTGGCAGAAAGTAAGGGAGTGATCAGCTACGGCTTCGGCTCCACTACCCTGAATGTTTACAAGAGTGACCTCGGTCACATTCAGACAGTGAGATGTCAGATATGGGGGTCACTAATATGTTCGGACCTCTCCATCTAGATGAGATTAGCGAAGCAGAGGAGAATCTGGCGCTAATCTCTGACACCGAAGACGACAACGACGTAACGATCGTCGCGGTGCCAGAAAACTCTCTCAGCGATGGTGGGGGTAATACAATGTAACCTCCACCAGTCCAAATCAGCCTCGGCTGCTCTGCTCCTCCAACTGTCAAAGGGAGGAGTCGACATCGCCCTAATCCAAGAACCCTGGGTCGTGGGTACCAAGATCTGTGGACTGGGCTCTGACAAGTACAGGTTAGTGTACGTAAAAAACGCAGGTAAGCCACGCTCGTGCGTCCTGGCGGATAAAAGCATAAACGCTTTTATGATGCCTAACCACAGCGATTGCGACACTGTCACTGTATCAATGGGACTTTTTAACCGTAGGTTATGGATGATCTCAGGATACTTCGCCCATGAGAAGGAAAGTCCCCCAGAGGGTTTCCATGGTATAATCACAGAAGCCATGATATTACACTCGTTTCCACTAAAACGCCTAACCTTGTAAGCAATTGGAAAGTGTCAAAAGAACACTCCTTTTCTGATCACAGGTATATTGAATTCAAGGTAGGCATACAGATGCAAACAAAGCCTAAGTTTGTAGACAAACGGAAGACTGACTGGGGTAAGTACAAAACTACCCTATCAGGTCTTCTATCGGAAGAGCCATAAACAGGGGATGAGCTAGACAGAACTGTAAAACAGTTCACAGGTGCCTGTAACAAGGCTATGCGCACATCATGCAAAGTCGTGAGCAGGATAGGTAAGAGCAAACCACGGTGGTGGACGCCGTTAATAAGCTCCCTAAGAAAGGAATGCAGGAGGCTGTTCAACGAGGCAAAAAGCACCAATGAGTGGACTGCCTACAAAAACAGCCTACGGAATTTCAAAACGGAGGTTAGGAAGGCCAAAAGGTCAACCTTTGCTCGGCTCTGCGAGCAAATAGAGGAAACCTCAGAAGCCAGCCGACTGCGAAAATTTTTATCTAAGGATCCGGCAGTCCAAAGCTTCATACAGAAGCAAGATGGAAACTGGACAACCTCATCTACAGAAACGCTAGAGCTACTCATGGATATACACTTTCCAAACATTGGAATAAGTGTAGTGGACTCCACCATAACTGCTCCACCTCGGTATCTGGCTGACAGAATTGTAGGTGGAGATAAGGTAACCTGGAGCATCAAAAGCTTCAAACCCTTTAAGTCACCTGGACCTGACGGGATCAGTCCAGTTGAGCTGCAAGAGGCCATAGATATAGTTACACCTTGGTTGGAGACTATGTTTAAGGCATGTATAAACCTCTCATACATCCCAAAAATATGAAGAGAGGTCGAAGCGGTCTTCATCCCAAAAGGAGGAAAGGTCTCACACACCTCCCCCAAAGACCTGAGACCAATCAGCTTATCATCGTTTCTGCTAAAGACAGTTAAAAGACTGATTGACTTGCACATGAAAAAGGCATTACACCCTGAAATGCTGTCAATATCTCAGCACGCATACACAAAGGGGAAATCCGTGGAAACAGCACTCCACGCCTTGGTAAACCAGATAGAGAGCTCGATGAGGCATAAGGAGTTCACGATGGTTGTCTTCCTCGATATAAAAGGGGCATTTAACAACGTGAAGCCTGAAGCCATAGAATCAGCCTTAACTGGACTAGCTATGGACAACGCTCTATGTCACCTGATCGGAAAAATGCTTCGTGAAAGGAACATTAGGGCCACAATGGGAGAATCCCACATAAGAAGGAAGGTGAGTAGGGGAACCCCACAAGGAGGCGTCCTCTCACCATTGCTTTGGAACATCACGCTAAATGAGCTGCTCCTCCAACTTCGGAGGAAATCCGGCTGCAGGGTCGTCGCCTATGCGGATGACGTAGCAATAGCGACCTCAGGGAAACACCTCAATACAATGTCGCAACTTGTTGAAGGGGCCCTATCGAAACTAGCGCAATGGTGCAAAAGGTGTTTCGTAGATGTCAACCCGGCGAAAATCGAGCTAGTCGTTTTCACAAGGAAACACAACATCCCAGAATTCAGGCTCCCAATGCTAAAGGGCACTGAACTGACGATCAAGGAGAGCGCCAAGTACTTAGGTCTCATACTAGACCGAAAGTTATCATGGAAGCTCAACACAAACGAAAGAGTACGGAAAGCAACGCTGGCGCTGTACTCTTGCAAGAGAGCGGTGGGGAAATCCTGGGGCCTCAACCCCAGAAGATTACCTTCTGGCTATACAGAGCCGTAGTTACACCAATACTCTACTACGGCGTTTTCATATGGTGGCCGGCACTTAATAAAAGAGTCCATCAAATGGCGCTTACAAAAGTGCAGAGAATGGCGGCGCTCATGATAACGGGAGCCATGAGAACGACGCCTACGAAAGCCTTGGAGACAATCCTGGACATAGCCCCGGTCGATTTATTGGGCAAGCAACTTGCCATTACCACAGCACTTAGACTAAAGTCAGTGCGAATGTTGACATCGGACTATCGTGGACACGCCGGAATAATCAATGAATTTAAAGGGGTGCCCAAAAACATAGACCGATGTCTAGCAACACCTGCTTTTGGCAACAACTTCTCATACCACTCTAAAGAGGAGTGGATGGAAAAGAAAGAGGTACCAGTAGGACACACGCAGGTCTTTACAGACGGCTCACGGAGGGAGGACAAAGTGGGCAGAGGAGTTTTCTCCAACGACCTCAACCTCAGAATTAGCTTACGCCTGCCAGACTACTGCAGCGTTCTACAGGCGGAGGTAACCGCCATAAAAGGGGCAGCAGAGTGGCTGATGGTAAATGGGGACCCTGGTGAACAGATCCACATTTACACCGATAGCCAAGCTGCTCTCCGGGCAATTACTAGCGTGTGCACCAACTCAACAGTGGTCTCTGACTGTCGGAGAAAGCTGAATGAGCTCGCAGCACACACAAACGTGAGACTCATGTGGGTACCAAGCCACAGCGGGATCCCAGGTAACACAAAAGCGGATGAGCTTGCAAAGAACGGCACAAGCCTGCACTCAACCGAAGTATTACAGGATATTGGTATTCCATTTGCCTCGTGCAAGGAGACCATAGCCGAAATAACCTCAAACCTAGCGGAGCGAAGGTGGAGGGATGAAGACACCTGCGAGGTAACCAGGCAAATATGGCCTCACCGAAACAGGAAAAGAAGCACCAACATCGTCTCTCTAAAAAGAAACGATATCAGACTGGCAGTGGAAGTCATCACGGGACACTGTCCCATTGGCAAGCACGCTGAGAGACTGGGCATAGCGAAGCGGGACTACTGCAGAGGCTGCCTGGACGAGGAGGAAGAGGAGAGTGTTCAGCATTACCTATGCCAATGCCCCTCTCTGACCGCAACACGATTGCTCTTCTTAGGCCGACCTTTCTTTGATGATCTCTCTGACCTCGCATCACTAAATGCGCAGACTCTCATGAGGTTCATCCACGGCTCGAAATGGTTTGACAAAATCCCCTGAGGAGGGTTGTACTCCAAGTACCGTGGTAACACAACGGGCCCATCTGAGGCCTATGTGAGCATTAGCTGCCACTTAAACCTACCTACCTACCTAGGGAAAATGTTATTCTTTATGAGTTTACTTTGTCTCTCCACTTTTCTTTATATACGTAAAAACAATCTGCAATCATTTTATCGTGAGCAGTTAGAAAAATAATCTATTGGTTGTATTGAATTAATTAATTATCAAAGATGATGAAGCTGAATTATTCTTAGATTTCAAACACTTTATAAAAAGTAATGTTTGATGTACTATTTTTTTATGTAATTTAAATATTGTTATTTTTATTACTCATGTGGGATAAATACCATTCTGGCGCCCGTTTTTGGGTGTGACAAATGACCGTTTGTCAATTTAAATTCAAATTATGCTTCGCGTACGCTAATATTCAATAAAAAGTTATATAAAAACAATTGAATTAATAAAATAAACACAATCAAAACCTTAATATTAAAAAAGTGACGTGAAAGTGACATTTTTTTTTCATTACAAAATAAAAATTAAAGAAAACTCTAAAGAAAAAGTAAATTCTATGGTGATACCGGAGACTGAGGAGAGTTCTTATGACGAAATTACACCACCGGAGACAATAGAAAAATCAAATTCTTCATTTTTATTTCGTTGTTTTTTTTGGATGGCTACTGGACCCCAACCTTGTAAGATATTACACGCATGAGTAATAAAAAATATTATCTGCAACTCGTGCGGTATACTCTCGTGGGAAATTGACAAATTACCTCCCTAGTTGCACAATATACTATTTTCATCTTATATACACTTTGGGACACATAAAAAAATGAATATTTTTGAACATCGTTTCGTACCCCTTTCAAACCATTCGCGTACCCCTTGGGGTACGCGAACCACACTTTGGGAAACACTGGTCTAATGGATGGGATGCCGTGCAGTTGATGATCATTATGTGAGAAAGGTATGGCCGAGTCGTACCCATTATGAGCTTATACAACAAAACGTTTACGCTATACCACTTGTGAAGCCACAGAACGTTTTATTGCCACCTCTTCATATTAAACTTAGCCTTATTAAGAACTTTGCCAAAGCGCTCAATCGCTAAATTCCGGCTTTCCAGTACTTCCAATCAAGTTGTTTCCAAAACTTTCATATGCAAAAATCAAAGAAGGAATATTTGTCGGATCTGATATTCGAAAACTAATGGCTGATGCAAAGTTTACAAAACGATTAATGCCTGATGAAGCAGCAGCATGGGAATCGTTTAAAAGTGTTGTTCACAATTTTCTCGGTAACCACAAATCACCGGATTACAAACAAGCAATCGACATTTTTTTGCAAAATTACCACAAGATTGGAGGATTCGAATGTCTCTCAAGATACATTTTCTGCATTCACATCTAGATTTTTTGCCACAAAACTTGGGCGACACGAGCGACGAGCAAGGATAGTGGCTACATCAAGATACAGCGAAAATCGAAAGGCAATACCAAGGATTTTGGTACGAAGGCATGATGAGCGACTACAGTTGGACACTAATGCGTGAAACAGAGCCCAAAGCAGTATAAAAGACTCAGTTCAACCTCTGTTCATGTCTGATTAATACTTTTTAATTCAATAAATGACCGATAATGGTAAAAAATAGTAAAATAATTAATTTATTGAATACTTCTAAAACTAGAACCAATTTAAAAAACGGGCTGCTGATTTGGATTCAGTCCCCAAATTTACCTTATAAACTGATTTTGGTTGCTCCGGTCCCAAACTGTGTATACTTGTGATAATACACGTAGGAGACACAAGCTTGACATTACAAGCAAGAAGATCCCCGTGAAGAAAATGGTACGACCTCGTACAGAGGCCGGATCTATTTGCATGAATGAAACAATGTAAGGAAACACAATAGGCCAATAGACCAGAGTATTTTAAAGGCTAACCTCTCTGGAGTCAAACTGGTTGTTGGAAAAAAGTGTTCCGCTGATTTCTGGGTTTTTATACGCTTGCCTATGTATGGTGGCTTTTCAGAACTGTCATTGTAACCTGGTTTATATTGTTTCTCTAATTGTGTCCAGTTTTGTATTTCTTATCTGTTTAGTTTATCTATCCGTATTTTTCAAGTTTAGTTTACCATACATATTTTAGTCTTGTCTCTCTTTTTTACTTTTGCATGTCTTGACAAATTGGTCTTGTCTAGTCTATGTTATTTACGGGATCATGACTAGTCATCGCTGAACATTCTGTTTAACATTTTAATTCTCTGTCTAGTCTACTTTATCACACCTTTGTGATAGTGTCTCTGTATAACTTCTATTATTATGCATATGCAGGTATATATAAACACATAAATACCAACAAAATACTCATATTAAAGATACGATAATTGAGATATGAATACATTAAAAATAAATTCTATTTAGAAAATATATGTATCTAAATGTGTATGTTGTTTTTCGGTAAATTTTATTAATTAGATTTTTGTTGCATTTCGTGTTTTTGCAAAACTCTAGTATTTATATAAATCAAAAACAAAACAAGAACGTATTTTTTTATCAAGGATAAGATAAGATGATAAGATAGGAATGATTGTTTTTAAATTTGGTGCGAATTGTTAAAAACTGAGTATTAGTTTCGTTATGACACAGGAAGAGCGCGCAATGCAAACAGTGCGCAAAATAGTATATCCCACAAAATAGATTGCGTCTAATTAGTGAGGTGCGTTAATAATTTATGAATAAATACATACATTAATAGCAACAATGTAAATAGACAAAGCACATTATCACAATGAGGACTGGCAGCGCGACTAACTACCTGATAACGGTTCATTTACTATATGTCACACGACTCGCACAAATAAAGTACATTAAACAAAAACACGCGCCTGCTCAAACCGTGCTCCACTCTCGTCGTGCAACAATTCCAAATAGTTTTTAGTTTGAAAAGGGACGTCTCTATGGCGACTACCTATGAAGTAATCAATTTCGTCACTGTTTTAACAGCATTGGTAAAGAGTTTATCGCACGTCAAGTATGGATTATATACATAATTATTATATACATATTATATACATATACATATATATATATATATATATATATATATATATATATATATATATATATATATATATATATATATATATATATATATATAAAATTATCTTTGAATGCTATATGTGGATACCGAAGAGAGAAATATAGTAAAATAATAATCTGAAAGTAGATCCCAAAGGTCTAATCCATCAAATGATTGCGTCGGGAAAGTCCGGAGAGCAAGCACCAATATGATCACAGATACCATGTCCATGAATGAGTAGGTCGAGTGGAAAAGGCATCAAGCCAAAGTAAAATTAAAAGTACGTTAACTCCCTTTAGTGATTACTGGAAGTTGAAGGGAGATGTAAGAAAGATAAAAATACTGCGACATCCTGACGTTATGCGTCTCTGAGCGGTTCCAAGATGTTTGGGAAGTTCAGAGGTGCGCCTCTTAACAAGCTAACTTAAAGCGGTTGCTACATCCCATAAAAAAAGTCTTGTCTGTCTACTCTGACCTTGCTAGTTTAGTCTTGTCTCACTAATTTTATCTGTCCAGTATTATCTGTCTAGTCTTCTTTGTCTAGTCTTCCCTGTCTTGTCTATATAGTCTTGTTTGTCTAGTAAAGTCTGTCTAGTTTTGTGTGCCTAATTTTGTTTGTCTAGTCTTCTGTGTCTAGTATTGTCTGTCTAGGCTTATCTCTAGTCTGGTTTGCATTGTCGTGTCTGTCTAGTCTTGTTTGTCTAGTCTTGTCTGACATGGAAGGAAGATTAGGACAGTTCATTAATAAATACAACTTAATACCGGTGGCACAACATGGCTTCAGAAAAAATAAATCCACAATCACAGCTATACTCGCCTTCTACAACAGAGTACTTAGTGAGGTAGACAAAGGCAAATCTCCGGTCGGGATCTTTCGCGACTTGTCGAAAGCATTCGACTGCGTCTCTCACGATGTACTGATGGACAAACTGTACATCTATGGTAGGGCTGTCCAACCTTTTTGTAGTGGCGATCTACTTTTTGGTATATATTGTTGCCAAGATCGACCAACACGCGTAGCGGGCCAGCGAGGACTTTGGGGTAATGGAGTCCTTGGCGGCCACCTTCTCATGTTTTACTTTGTTTTGGGCTATGTGTTGTTGCAACACTTCGTAGACTTCTTGTTTCTCGGGAATCAGTAAGTCTATTGGAGGCGTGCTTGCAAGCGCCGCAGCCTCCGAAACCGTACTGTAGGCAGAAATTACTCTTAGGGCACTTCTTCTCTGTACTCCTGTAAGTTGTTTTCTCGCTTCTATCTTTTTCGTTACGTCGGCCTACATTTCCGCCGCGTAGAGAATTTTTGAGTGTAGGTACCACATTGTTGAGAAGTTTCCGTTTCAATTCCTTTGGCCCTCCAATGTTCGGCATCAACCGAACCAGAGCTGTCATTGTAGACGCTGCCTTTTTTGCTGTTTAGGCTGTATGGTCTGTGTACCGCAGACCGCTATCGAGCTGGACGCCAAGGTACCTCAATGATTTTTATAAAGGGATGTTCTGCTCTTCCAGAACGAGTTTCGGTGGTTCGAAAAGCCTCTTGTCCGTCATAAGTATCGTTTCTGTTTTATGAACTGCCATTGTTAGACCCTGCTCTCTTAACCAATTATTTGCCCGCCGGAGGGTTTCGTTAGTTGCTAGTTCCAGTGCGATTATTTCCTTTGCAGTCACGACCACTGCTGCGTCATCTGCGAACCCAACTATTCTCATTGTTCTAGGCAAGTCTAGGTTTAGCAAGCCATCGTACATAACGTTCCACAAGAATGGTGCCAGGACCGATCCTTGTGGGGCGAACGCCGCTACCTAGTTTTGTCTGTCTTGTCTTGTCTGGTTATTCTTGTGTGTCTAGTCTTGTCTGTTTAGTCTTGTCTGTCTAGTCTTGTCTATCTGCGCGGAAAGAGCGCGTCAAGTCGCGGACGTATTATTCCCAGAGCATGATCCCTTTGACTGGCTACAACCAGAAATACGCCCCACTTCACTTCACCACTTCACGAAAGATGAACTTTTTATTGCGAGCAAGCGCATTAGAAACGGTAGAACACCAGGCCCCGACGGTGTACCACCTGAGGTAGTAAAGATAACAGCTGCACATCAATCCGACTTCGTTCTGAAAGTCATGAACAACTTGCTAACCGCCGGAAACTTTCCAAGTGGATGGAAGCGTGCGAAGCTAGCCTCATAAGGAAGGGGGATAAACCAATAGATGATCCCACATCCTACAGGCCTATCTGCTTACTCGACGTATGTGAGAAACTGCTAGAACAACGTTTACTTACGAGATTGAAGGAAGAGCTCAATACACGAGTCGGATTGTCAAAGCACCAGTATGGGTTCAGGGAAGGACGATCCACCATCACGGCCCTAAAATCTGTGCTGGAAATCGCAGAACAGGCCAACAGTGGGTCCCAGAGGACCAAGCAAATGTGTGCTCTCCTAACATTCGATGTTATCCCCTATCTATTGCGGATGCTGCGAAGCTACCTCAGTGGGAGAAGCATCATACTGCAAGGAGATCGACGGACTGAAGAGAAAAAAAATAGTAGTGGTTTCCACAGGGTTCGATATTGGGACCCACTTTGTGGAACATACTATACGACGGAATTCTGACAATGAGGCTTCCAGTGGGGGCTACTATAATCGGCTTCGCAGATGATATAGCACTGGTCGCCAGAGCCAGGACATAACAAGAGCTGATGCAAAAAGCAAACCATGTAACATCCCTAATCAGTGAGTGGTTGAAAGAAAAAAACCTGAGTCTAGCACCAGAAAAAAACTGAAGCTGTCCTCCTCACGGGACTGAGACAACTTTGCCCCATATTATTTAAAGTGGAACAGGCAATAATAAGACCAAAAGAGACCATCAAGTACCTTGGAATAACCATCGACAAAAGGCTTTCGTTCGCCGCACACATAACCAAAGCAGCAGCAAGGGGTTTAAGAACACTGGCAGGCATACAACAACTCATGCCAAATCTGGGGGTGGGGGCAAAGAGTAGTTCGCGCAGAATTCTCAGCTCTCATCTGGTAGTGCAGGCTACCATGCTGTACCGTGCCCCCATATGTCCATTAAAAACCAACAGAGACTGTTATTCCCGGACATACTTCCCTGGATCAGCAGAAAACACGAGGAAATTAGCTACCATCTAGCCCAGTTCCTCTCCGGCCACGGATGTTTCCAGGACTATCTGCACAACATCGGCAAGGCAGCTGACCACCTGTGTGTATACTGCGGGGACACGGACAGCGTGATCCGCACGATATTCGATTGCTGGAAGTGGGAAACAGACAGAGAAGAAGCGGAAAAAAAACTGGGAGAATCAATCCATCCGAGAACTATAACCGAAAGTATGTTGAAAGATGAGTCACGGTGGAGACATCCAAGGGCTCATTCATAAAAAAATGTGCGAGAAGGAGGCCGATGAGATCAAATCGAGAAAAAAAATAAAGTAGATTAAATTTAAGCCATCCGTCACTCTGAGGTAATGCGACAAGAGGGTCCAGAGTGTACAGATGCGTTCCAGGGGGAGCCACTTGCCTGGTTAGTTTAAGTTACCGCCAGCTACCAAAAATGGATTGATTCACTTGGCGATATTGTAATGGAGTGGATCCTCACCATGGACCTGTATATAACAAATGAAGGTAATGAACCAACATTCCAGCACAGTGTCTAGCACAGTCCAGCACAGTCCTAGCCTATTATTAACTAATTATTATTACTTTTAATTCACAATGTACAGACTATACTATTAATTCACAACTAATAATTTAGCAAATAAAATAGGAAACTGAAAAGTCCTACAGACGGAATCCTTAAGTGACCATAATTACATCTTCTACACGATAAATGACTGTAAAACGTGAATCTCCCCCAGGTACATGGGTAATAGGAGATGGCCATCAGAACAACGGCAGCAATGTTACAAAACTTCGGATTTAATCTCAAGAAACAAATTAAAAAGACACAAGATCGTACAGCAGAGTCGTTTATAATAAAACTAAGCAAAGCATATGAGGAGCATAACATAACACAAAAAGCGGTTTGTCAAATCCAGGGTTGTATATTGGTGGAACGATGAAATTTCCACGGCAACGGCAGCTTGCATTGCGTCTAGACGCATATATCTGCGCAAAGGAAGAAAGAATGCAGACCTTGCTCGGAGGGAAAAATACAGAAGAATATCTAACTGCCAAAAAGTCTCTCAGACAAAAAATAAATATTTCTAAACGTCTTCACTGGCAAAACTTGCGAAAAATGCGAAAAAATTAACGAAGATATCTTGGGGGATGCGTATAAAATCTCAATGCGTGAACTGAAAATAAGGCATCCAATTATACAGCTTCCGATGGAAAAGATGTTGGAGGTGGTAGACGCGCTGTTCCCAACTCATGAAGAGCTGGAGCAACCCAACATGACGGAGGTAGTCCCATTTACGGAATATGAATTGCTAAAAGCCAACCAACATATTCGTAATAGTAGAACGCCAGGACTAGACGGACTCCAACCTGAGGCTCTAAAAGCCGCAGTGGATAAGTTCCCAACACATGTCTTAAACCTAATGAATCATATAGCTAGCGATGGGATCTTTTCCGACGACTGGACAAAAGCCAAGCTGGTGCTAATTAATAAAGGTGATAATAAATCACCTCAGGACCTTCCTCATATAGGCCCCTCTGCCTCTAAGATGTTTCGGGCAAAACACCTGATACTTTGCAGACTAAAACTCGAACACGGGTCAGGTAAACAACAATCAGAAAAACAATATGGCTAGACGCTATAGCAAAAGTCATTGAAGTAACAACAAAATCGCAAGCAGGCACACAGAAAACTAGAAAGCTATGTGCCCTTATCACTCTTGACGTAAGCAATGCTTTCAATTCAGTTTTCTGGCAAAACATTCTTGAAGAGCTCTCAGCAAGAGGTATCTCACCATACCTGCTACGGCTGGTACGAAGTTACCTACGTAACAGGAAACTTATTCTTCAAGAAAACGACAAATTAGTGGAGTGTGATGTCTGTAGTGGGGCGCCACAGGGCTCTGTTTTGGGACAGACACTATAGAATGTCCTTTGCGACGGAATCCTCAGACTAAAGCTACCGGAGGGTGTGGACATCGTGAGCTTCGCTGATGACTTGGCACTTGTAGTGTCGGGCAAGACAGAAATGGATGAACTATGTCGCGAGCAAACAGGGCCATTGAACAGGTGGAAAAATGGATGGAACTCAAGAAACTGAAGCTGGCGCCTGAAAAGACAAAAGCAGTATTGCTAACTAGACTAAGAAAAACGAAACCCATAACATTCAAAATAACCCCAAAGGAATCGCTAAAATATCTAGGTATAACCTTTGATAAGAGCTTATCCTTTAATCGCCATATCATCACAGTGGCAACCAAAGCACTGAAAACTGCAGCAGCGTTAGATAAACTAATGCCCAACATAGGAGGACCCCACAGTAGTAAGCTAAAACTCCTTTGCTCGGTGGTTTACTCCACAATGCTCTAAGCAGCCCCAAATTGGGTAAATGCTTCGAGAAAAGGTGATTAGACAAAAATTCAAAAAATAGTTCAAAGGGAAATGGCACTATGCGCAGAGGCAGATTTAAGGGCGGGCGCAGCGGGCGCGCGCCCGGGCCCCCTATGTCTAAGGGGCCCCGCAAAAACCTAACTTTACACTTTTTTCTAATGAAAACATGTCGGGTTTCATATTTGCAAAATTTAATTACGTACATGATCTTTGAATTAATCATTAATCTAACAAAAGGCGGCCAAAATTTTATATTTTCTTTTCATTGGTAGCTGGAAAATGAAACGACATTTATAAGGAGCTAAAAAAAATAAATTAAAAAAAGACGAGAGCAGGTTGCCAACCAACAGAAAGGAGCATTGGACAAATTTATAACTGGCCCTGATTCGCCATCAGGCCATCAGTCAACGAAAAGAGTTAGTTGAAGTTGAAAACCAAGGTACAGAAAGCAACAATGATGACCACAATGAAGAACCAGTCAATAGGCAATCAGGTGAAAAACTAGTAAATAAAATATAGAAGAGTCTATTAGAAAATATTGAAATGCAAACGGAAAATATACCATTCGAAGTTACATTAAAAGAAATTGTTGTCTGGTCAAACGTTTTATCTAATGAAATGATTAAATTTCAAATTTCAAATAAACCAGAAAATATAGGCGATATAACTACACTTAAATCGGTCTATAAACATGGTGATCGCATATTGCTACAGAGGCTTGTGTAAGGATCATTTTTTACAGAAAAATTTAGAATAGTGAAAAAGAAGAAAGGACTTTAAGGCTATTTTTTCCGAAACATCCAAATCAATTTATTGTTATCCATGCAAAATATTTTCGGGCTTAAAGTCTAAGATAATTAAAGGATTCCAAAGTTGGGAACATATTGGAATAACTTTGTTCGAGCATGAAATGTCAAAGGAACACGTCGCTTCAATGTGCACATTATACAAGGGTCTTCATTAAATCGCAGCGAAGTTTAAAATCTGAAAATCAGAAGAAAATTATTGGAAATAGATGCTACGAAGAATTGTATCCTCAATAAAATTCCTCGAAAAGTTGGGCATTGCTTTTAGAGGCTATAATGAGAGTGCAACATCTTCGAGAATAGACAATTATTTGAATAGACAATAGACAATAGAATAGACAATATTTTTTCTGCGGCCGGGGCCCCAACTGACCTAAATCCGCCACTGGCTATGAGTATGCAGTGCTTACCGGACTATCTCTAAGGATGCTGCTCTAGTGTTAGCCGGCATACCACCCATAGAACTTATGGTAGAAGGAGAGGGTAGAGATCAAACGGCGACAAAAGCCGACAAAAACAGGCACTAGTGAAGGTTTTTTGGAAAAATAAGACCGTACAAACACTAGTCCCATCAACTATGGTTGAACAAATGATCTCGTCGGAGGACTCATGGGCAGATGCATCTAGGATGATCCAAGACATCGTGATAATAAAAATGCTGGACGATCGGAAAGGGAAAGAAGCCGAAAGGATGAAAAATGTTAGTATCTGAACCCCTAATCACTGCAAGTGGAAGGGGGATGTAAAGGCGACACAATGCAGTAACCAATTCAGTAATGCAGTAATCTTGAAAGATATGCGAAAAGCGGTCCCAAGATGCTATGATATTTCAGAGGGTCCTCTTGCTAAGTTAAAAACCTTACTATGTCCCCAACGTCCCCAACAAAAAAAAGTCTTGTCTGTCTAGTCTTGTCTATCTAGTCTTGTCTGGCTAGTCTTGTATATCTAGTCTTATCTCTTAAGTCTTGTCTCTCTAGTCTTTTCTGTCTAATCTTGTCTGTCTAGTCTTTTCTGTCTAGTTATGCCTGTCTAATCTTATCTGTTTCTTGTTGCTCCAATATTCTCTGCATACTTCCTGTCAGGATAGACTTTTCAGACTATTCATCTTTGCCTATTCATGATTGGCTAATCAGACTAATCTTATTAGCCTAGTCTTGTATCCATATTTCTAATATACCCAGCAGTATTTGTGTAATCTTGATTAGTTTCAATTTCCTTGCGATGAGAATTATTATTGTTCCATTTAGATTTGTATTGTAAATCAATAATCGGTAATTGTGACGTGTACCTTTTACTTATTTACAGATTATAGATTTCGTGTGTACAGATCACAAAGCAGAAATTATTTCCCATCATTTATTGAAGATTCATTAAGCGGATCGTATAGTATAATTATTTACGGAAAAGTTTCCTTAACTAATAATTATTTGTTGAATATGGTTTCACAAAAAAGTTAGCTAAGTGGCCACGTAGTCTAAACTAAATATTGCATATTTTGTGAAACCAAGACCGATTCTTTATAAAACAATATTGCGAAGGTTATATTTTCTAAATATTAAATAATATAGTAGTTTTAGAATAAGGGCTAAAATAATAACTATAACTATAATGACTAAATAATGTATAAATAAGATGAATAAAGTATCCATAAATATTTTACAAATATCCAAAAAAGGTTTATTTTTTTAATTTATTTAAATAAATTTAAGAAATAGTACTTTTAATTGTATGTAATGACAGTATTACAGTTATTTTGTTCACGTATCTGCCTTTAAGCTGAGAAAAAATAAACTCATTCCCCATAGGGAAAGTTAAGCTTTATAAGTTGAGGGTTAGGGTGCATTAAGGAGAATGTTTTGCAGTTGTCGACAGACTACATATTCTGCACATTACGCTCAATTACATATAAAATATTAATTCTCGCCTATTACACTTATTTATTCATGATTACATATCGATTACTTGCTAGTTTTACTCTATATTTACTTGTATTACTATCTGTTCAATTTTTATATTCGTCTTACAAGGATATGATATCAAATTAGAGCAAATTGGACAATGAATAAGAGGACAAAAGACAAAGGTGCCGGAAACTTAAAACTACATATTACACAGATAAGAAAGATAGAATTAAACAAATAAATCTTGAAAGGCAAGACTGGACACACAAGATAAGATAGACAAGATTAGACTATAGTCCATTTTTTTAAGAATGCAGTAACTAGAAACCTGATTTACACTATGACAAATGTTGTCAAATACAGTTACTTGAATATAAAGTTGGTAAGTTATTAATGGTTTGATTGAATATCTTTTTATTATTGAATAAGTTATTATAAATATTATAGAAATTTAATAACTTATTATTATTATTATAGGGGCCATATTAAGGCGAGTAATTTTTGTCCACTTTTTAAAAGTTTTCCCTTTGGATTTCTCTTTATACCTTTGGAAGTACTGGGCACCTCGTTATCAGCCATGGTAGTATAAGATTTTGCACACTTTCTTCAATGAGATAAAACAATAAAACCATATTGAACGAATACTACTATTGTTTAAATGGAGAATTTAAAATACAAACAAATAAATGCAGCATTGGCGTACGAAAAAAATATACTTGGAGTTAATTAATTTTCTTATCTTTAATTTTAAAATTGAATATTAAATTATATATACAACATTATTGTATATTATAGTACTTATTAGCCGTATAATTTAACGTTCTATTATATTTAGAAATTATCCGTAGTATTATATTGATTTAGTTACATATCACCAAATTCTACGCCAGTGACAAATGTATGTGAAAATAGAGAGATGGAAAAGTAAATATCGTCGGTGTGAACTTCTCCTCGATTTAAGCCAATCAGAGAACAAGGTCAAATAAGCCCAATCTTCCCTGTACTGCATTCTTAAAAAAATGTACTATAGACAGATCATACTAAACAAATAATAGTCTTATTTGTCTAATTTTGTTTGCAACGGTTTGCTTGTTTAGTCATGTCTGTCTAGTCAGAGTAGTTTAGTTTGTCTTGTACTGGCTGTCTAGTCTTGTCTGTCTAGACAAATAAAACTAGACAGATAAGTGTAAGCCGACAAAACTACACAGGCAGACAATGTTCAATGAATTTACTAAATGTTGAATGTTTTCTTCTTCCTCTTCTTGTTTCGAATGGGCCTACTTTGGACCACGATTGTTCAACTGTTGGGCTTTTATATTTGCCCAGTAGTGTCGCATCTTCTGCCGGTGTAACTCCTGTCTCTCTTCTGCCCACCTTTCGGTATGGTGGTATTGGCGGTACCTTTCCTTCGGGGTTTTTCCTGAAATCCACGGACTTCCTTCAGGGTGCGTCTCACAGACTGTCTGTTTTGGAGATCTGTTATTCCCAGTTCTTTAATATCCTTCTCGGTTTCTGTCAACCAAGTGGTACGAACCTTCTTGTTATGCCAGAAGGTGAACAGACAGTTTGTCGGTTTGTAGGCAGTCTTGAAACGTGGCCATAGAAAGCTACCCTTCTTTTCCTTGCACAGTCAGAGAGCATCCCAATTGTTCGTAGAGCTCAGAGTTATGCCACCTTCGGAATTCCCCATATTCTTTTAGCGGGCCTAGGATCTTCCTGAGGATTCTCCTCTCTCTGATTTCCAATTTCTCTACCAGACCTCTTCGGTTCAAGGAAGGACTGTTAGTATTTTTAGCCTTTGGAAATACGGTCTGCAGGTGGCTGTAGAAGGAATACCTACCAGAGAGCGTATGGCATTTTTTGTGCCTTGAGCACAAATTCTATTTTACTAGAGGTTCCCCACGCTAAAATTCCATAAGTTAAAATTGACTCAACCTCAGCATAGTAGAAATTAAGCAGTTCATGTTTCTCGAATTAAGAAAGTCTTACTATTTCTTTTTGATAACGTATCTATTGTCATTCTCCAGGTAAGGAACTCGTCAAAATAGAGTCCCAGGAATTTTGTTGCTTTCGTTCGCTGAAGGTTAAAACCATCGATCTTTAAGTTCAAGTTCTCCGCATACTGAATTCGCTGTGTTTGAAAAATGAGGTATTCAGTTTTATCCTTGTTTAGGAATAGGTAGGCATTTTGGATAAAACATTGTTAGCTTCAATTTCATTTTCAGTCGTTGAAGTTCTGGATATTATGAATGTAGAGTCATCAGCATATAAAATGCATCGACAATTCTGCATAAATGAGACTAGGTCAGCTGTATATAATAAGAACAAGGTAGGAGCCAGGACACTTCCTTGAGGAACACCTATGTTAATATTCAGCGGCTCCGATATACCAGTTTCAACATTTGAAGTGACATTTACGTGTTGTTTTCTGTTTAATAGGTAGGATTGTATTAATTTGCCCATATTACTACGTATACCAAGTTGAAATAGTTTATCTAAAAGTTGTGGTTGAGACACACAATCGAAAGCCTTTGATAGATCGGCAAAAATGCCGATGGGATGATTTCCTTTACCTATTTCATTTAGAAGTTGAATGTACAACTCCGAAATAGCTGTGGCTGTAGCTTTGCCCTTACGAAATCCATGTTGTTCTATGGGTATTAGATTATATTTATCGATAAATGAATTTAGGCGGCGAAGAATACTATATTCTAAAATCTTTGATAGGGTGAAGAGAAGAGCATTCGGCCTGTTGTTGTTAAGTTTGGTTTTATGGCCTTTTTTAAATACAGGAATTACGATGGCTATCTTTAAAACCTCTGGAAACGTTTATGCTTCAATGGCGGCATTAATAATATGCGTTAAGGTAAAGTGACCACATTTTCATTAACCCTCCGGTACTTTGGTATGAGTCGGATATCCTACGCCCACCACAATGGCCAGACTAGCGAGCCGCTTTAGCTATCTTATCTGTCATTCTTCCTGAAGATCTGGACACGTTTGTGACTCTGAGGTACGTACCATCTTCAGTCTATTCTTACATCATTAAGACATGTCTCCTGGTTGGGTCGAATCCGACCCCACCAGTGTTTACGATTTTTTTTTTCATAATTTTTTTAATTTTTTCCCCATTATTTTTAGATTTTTTTAACCATTGTCATATTATTTTTATCTTTATAACTGTTAGATATTTTTGGTCGTATTCTTTATAATTTTGGACACTTGATTTTTACTTTTTTCTCAAAGGCTGTTATTTCTTGCCTATATTTTTTGCATTATTTTTATATTTGATTTTTGTTGTTATTTTTAAATTACAAAGCAAGCTAAAAATATGGCGCATAATGCATTTTTTCGCCCAGATGATGAGTTGTTAGCTGAATGGATGAGGCAGGAAAATTCTGAATCAGATTCTGAAGATGTTCAGAGTGAAAGATGTTCCGAAACTGAAGATGATGTTTTCGAAAATGATGATACCGAAGGTGACGAATTTAAAGTTGATGAGCTTGAACCAATGGGCCTAGGAAACATGAGTCCATTGAGCCCTGGCATGGAAGTAGATGAGGCGAGTCGTAGCTTTGAAATTGGGAAAGATTGAGAAACAATATGGAGTAATCTTCCATTTATTCCCCATAAAGCCAAAACTCCACGAGCCAATATCATTTCACATTTACCAGGGCTAAAAGGTGAAGCACGAGGGCTCAATGATGAATTGAAAATTTTTAACTTGTTTATCACTGAACAAATGATTGACATTATTGTAATGCATACAAATGAACATATTACTGAATAGAGAAGAAAATATGCAAAAAATGAGTCATTTATCCGGCCTACAGATAATTTAGAAGTTAGGGGTGTGATTGGAATGTTGTTGATGAGTGGTTTTGAAAAATTCTGGTCTAAACACAAAGGACATGTTTTCTCCAACTTTTGGATGCCCAATAATGAGATGCACAACGAGCAAAGAAAGATTCCTGTTCACTTTGAGACACATGAGATTTGACTGCATTCAAACTAGAGAGTTTAGGAAACAAAACGACAAATTTACAGCGCTTAGACTGTTTTGGGAATTATTTGAAAAAAATTGTACCAACCTTTACGCACCATCAAAATATGTTACGATTGACGAAACGCTTCTAAGTTTTCGTGGATGTTGTCCATTTAAGATGTATATTCCCAGAAAACCCGACAAGTATGGGTTAAAAATTGTGTCTATTTGTGATTCCAGAAGTTTCTACTTTTTCGGTGGGATTCCTTATGTAGGAAAACAAACTATTATACGAAAAAATGACTTACCAATTCAAACGCAATATGTTCTGAAGCTTACAGAACCACTATATGGCAGTAACAGAAATGTTACTGCAGATAAATGGTTTTCATCATTTCAGTTGATCGAAGAGTTGTCTAAGAAAAATTTGACTTATGTAGGAACTTTAAAAAAAATAAAGTTCAGATCACTGTTTCAATGTTGTGCAAGGAAGCTGTAGGTTCAATTCGATTTTTTTTCCAAGATGACAAAATGTTGACATCATACGCACCCAAAAAAAATAAAAAAGTTTTAATGATATCATCAATGTATTTTACAGGAGAGATAAATGAGACAACTAAGAAGCCTGAAATTATTAATTTTTACAATTTGACGAAAAGTGGTGTAGATGTTTTGGATAAACTATGCCACGATAAAACAACAAAAAGAAATAGCAGACGATGGACTATGCGATCCTTCTATGGTGTTATAGACATAGCTGCTATAAACAGCCTTATAATTTAATAAAAACAAAGACGCATATCCTAATTCTTACCGTTCTGATTTTTTGAAAACTTTGCTTATTGCCTTGGTAAAACCAATCATGTCTGAGAGGATGAATCAACCATCGACTTCCGAGAGAGTTACGACAAAGTATGTGCACTATTTTGGGAAAAGACCTTGGAATTAGAAGATAACAGGCTAGATTCGACAGGCAATGTTTCTCATCAACATAAAAGAAAAATATGTCTTATTGGTACTTGTGTCGAAAAAGACAGAAAAGGAAATATGATCTGTCTAAAATGTAGCGGATCTGTTTGTGGGGAGCATAAACGAGTGATCTGTCAAACAATATGGAACATAATGGTGAAAATGAATAATTCTCATTAGTTTTAAAGTTGTTCTATTTATATAAATTTTATTGTGAATTAAAGTTACTATATAAACTGACTATTTCTTTACTCACATTAGTTTTATAATGTTTTTTTCGATTATTATATTTTTTATGGAACTTACAGTTACTGAATAATGTTTTTTATACTAGTCCAGTCTTATACTAGCCTTTGTTATACTAGATAATTTTAATATTTCGGTTTTCCTTTGTTTTAAACCGTATTAGTTTCCTAAAAAGTTCGTTTTACTGCTCACTAAGAATGTCATGATAAGCTATACCAAGTGCCAAAATCGATTCTATTCAATTATGAGACATAAAGTTCCCTGTCCTTCCAAGTTCCTTGCAAATGATGCCTTTTATTCTACCAAATAAGACAGAAAAAAAAGTTCAAATGGGGGTATGTTATGTATGTATGAGATATAAAGTCCCTTGTCCTTCCAAGTTCCTTGCAAATGATGCCTTTTATTCTACCAAATAAGACAGAAAAACAAGTTCAAATGGGGTGGGTCGACCCAACCATAGTACTAATGTCCCGTCACTTTACCATAGTACTGGAGGGTTAAGACAAGGCGGGACAAATGGTATGAAATGAGAATTATAATTTAGTTACGAAAGCAGACCAATAATTAGAAAAAAAAATTATCTACTCACACACCAAAATGAACACATTCATAAATACATTATTGTATGTGAAGGATGCCATTATTATAATCGTGTGTAAAAGTATCCAAATCGTGGGTGAAAGTACAATGTAAATCAAATGGAGTTTCATTATGTAATGATTTCTGTTTGTTGTTACTATGGCAACAACTTGCGTCACTAAACAAAAAACATCGACGTACTGAAAATAAATTTTTTCACATATATAGGACATTTTATGACATATATATTAAAATTGAATTAATTTTTCTTATTTTGAATCAAGAAATCTCGGCCTCTCAATCTGGATATATCTGACTCTAATATAACTTAACCTAACCATAACCGAATCTAGATTAAATCTATTCAGTGCGAGTATTAGATCTACTCATTGCGATTAAACCACTCGCCTTCGGCTCGTGCTTTAAACTCCACAAAATCCACCCTTCTTCACACACTTGTATCATAAACTACTATTATTGTATACATTCATATACTTGTCTATAAATATACAAAAATGAATTTATGATTAATTATTGGTAACTATAAATAAGGTGCCATTAATCGACCGGATTTTCTGAAAGAAGTCAGAAATTTTTATAATAAGTGCTTGGAATATGAGAATAGAGTGTTCAAATCGCGGATATTAAAAAATTTCATTTGGTGACATTAAAAAAGGAGATTTTATGGGAATATGTAAAAAAATCTTATTTTATATATTACAGTACATTGATAAGAAATAAGAAATGCAGACAGATATTTCCTAAAAGCGGGACAATTTAAAAAATCGACGGGACGCAGGACTGTCCTGCAAAAAGCGGGACTGTCACGCCAAAATCGGGATCGATCGTTTGGTCAATACACGTTAAGAGGGTTAAGAGGGTCAAGGTAATTCTTGAAAATTTTGCCTGGTAATTCATCCAGGTCAGCAGATGATTTATTTTTGGAATGTTGACGGATTAAATCAAATATTTCTTGTTCTGAGAATTCCCCCTGAAATATAAGCTGTTTTTTTCGATGAAAGTTATGACTATCTAGACTTGCTTTCAACCCGCCTTCCAATTGCGGGAGACCCGGGTTCGAATCCTAGTCGGGGAGGCGACAACTAGGGCAGTTGCATGAATGCAAAATCTGCGATACCGGGGTGCCGCATACTAAAAGTCAAAGTGGTATAGGTAGTTTATAAGAGCTTCCCCCAAAACCAGACTTGCTCGTCCAGTTTTGTCTGACTAATGTTGTCTGCTTTGTCTTAGGTCTTGTCTTGTCTGTCTAGACAAATATAACTAGACAGACAAGTGTAAGCCGACAAGATAAGACTAGACAGACATTGTTCAATGAGTTTACAGAATGTTTTATATTAAAAAATATATTATTTTTTCCTAAAACTTACTATTTAAACAAAAAACAGTATTATGTGTTTATTTGAATTTATACAGTAATGTGAAGAAAATCATTTCTCGTGCGATCTAATCAATCCATCTAAAACGTTCATAAATAATCCATTTGCGTTTTATACGTCGCTATAACTATTATTACAGGTACTTTACCATACAAAAGAATTAGAAATAGCAGAAAAGCAAACTGTATGTAGTTCGACTAGGTAATCTTCATAAAGATACATCATGTAAATAGTACGTACCGAGTTTATTGAACCTACGACTGATGCTTTCTTATTACGCTTCACTTAGTCGCAAAACGTTTTAAATACGTTCATGCAAAATACATTCGATATTTAATATTAAGAAATTTTTATTGGGTTTGTATAATATTGCTTTATATTATTGCAGTTTTAATATACATCAATCATATACTGAAACATTGCCCAAATAAAAATGATAATTATTACACAAGTTAAAAAGACTAGGCAAGATTAGGCAAGACTCATCAGAAAATGCTATACAAGATCAGACAAGAACAGACAAAACCAAACAATACCAGGGAAGACCTGGAAAGACCAGACAAGATCAGACCTGCTCAGAAAATACCAGACAATACAACGCAATGTCACACAATACCAAACAATACCAGACAATCCCAGACAAAACCAGACATGACCAATCGAGACCAGAAAAGACCAAAGACAACTAAACAACAGCATGGAGAATAGAACAAGGCCAGACACAATATTAGATAGTATTAGGGTCATTATTTTACAAATCGTACACCTTTTTTGACTCCAAGATTTGGTTTCGTCAGAAATTTTATTTGTCACTTGCTTACATGAAATAAATCGACACCTATATCAGGATTCCGTTCGTATATGTGTATTTTCAGAAATATATACATTTTTAATTTTGGTAGTTTGATGGATTCAGTAACATTTAACATTCATTATCTCCAGTTTTACTAAATGGATCGTTCTCAATCTTCCACTATTTAACACCTTATTAGGTCAGCTTCTTAATTGAATGGCGGAAGTATTTTATTATTGTTAATTAATATAAAATATAAACAATTGAATTGTTCAAATGATGTTTTCATGCACATCCCCAAGTCGCATGAAATTGAAAAAAATACGATATATTTGCTAGGTCCTAATCTAAAAAACGCATGTTTCAAAAAGGCGGGGTTTCTATTCAATCAGAAGATATTAAATAATTTCAAGCGCGCGGATATAGTTCCAACGGATTCTTGATCACATTGGCGCTCATTTCTTGATAATACGTCACGTCATGTGAATAGAATAATACATTATTCAGAAAGATAACCAATAAAAAGTGACCATCATTTATTGATTCTATTTATATGAAGAAAAAAATTGAACTTTACTACTAACTACTTCTTTTTCTATGGACGGATGACTCTTAGGGCTAGGATCGGCTAAGATACCTTTTTCTTCGGCAGTTTTCTTCGTAATCGTTATCATGTGAGTCGTAGCAGAAGGAAAATGATGTAAAATTTTTCGAAAAGACCATTCTTTATGAATGGTCAAAATTTTAATTTGTATTGCACGTTCCGTGGTTGAGTTGAATCTGCCTTTTAAAATTTGCAAAATATCATTACCATCATTTTCGTCAACGCTATCATTCATATTAATCGTAGTGTGGAAAATCTTTTCTGATATTGCTTCAGATATATTTTGCATTTTATCCTTAGAATACATCTTTTGAGAAACTTTCTTCTTTTTAATTGTTGAAGTTCCAATCAAACCGAAACCCTTGTAGATTGCATCAATCGCTTCATCAATTACTTCTCTGTTTCTTTCGAACGATGCAGGACTTTCCGGGATATGATCCACGTCCCCATAATCTTTATAAAACATTTCATCATTTGGTGAGGAGTTAAAATCATCAACTTCTTTGTGCTTAAAATTTATTCATACGCACATCAAACATGTGATCGTGAAATATAGATAATAAATAGTAAAACATACCTTCTCATTAGATTAAAGTACGTTGTTATTTTCATTGTCTTTACGTAATTTCGACAAATTATGTCGGCACGTGTTGCAAATTTTTTTGTCTTAGAGAGTCTTCTGTTATAGGTATATTCAATACTAATAAATGTTGCCTCAGGACTTTACTGAGGCTCTGGTAATTCCGTACTGTCGGATGAGGAGACAAATTGAACGGGTTCAAGCATCTATCCGTTCGTATTTTTGACGATTTCGATAATTTGAAGGATAATTTTGGCATTATATGGTTCGAACTATGTAGTTTTCACTAAGTTTTTAGGTTATAAATACCACGCGAATCTATCGCAGCGTGCCGAGGAACGCGCGTGCCGGCGCGCGCACTCGAAATTATTTAATATCTTCTGATCGAATGGAAACCCCAACTTTTTGAAACATGGGATTTTTAGATTAAGACCTAGCAAATATATGGTATTTTTTTCAAAATCATATGTTTTGGGAATAAGCAGGAAAACATTATTTGAACAATTTAATCCGTATTATTTTATTTAATTAACAATAAAAAAACTATTGTTAGCACGCGACTAAGAAGCTAACATAATAAAGTATTAAATAGTAAAAAAATGAGAATGATCCGTTCAGTAGAACCGGAGAAAATGAATATTGAATGTTCGAGAATCCAGCTAACCAACAAAACGCAAAATGTACATATTTTGAGAAAAACACATTTCCGAACAAAATCCCGATATACGTGTCTTTTGAATGAATAAGAAGGTGCTGTAAAAAAAATTGTATATCATTAAAAAATGTGATAATTTTTTTATGAACAAATCCGTACGATTTGTAAAATAATGATCCATTAGCCAATCAAAAACTAAAATCAATATAAAATACCTAAATATTTGAGTCATTTATTCTGTTACCTATTTAAATAAAAAAAAAGACTGGACTCAAAATGAACTAAACAAAATGAGCGTGATTTATTTTTGTTAAAATTTTACAAGGAATACAAAATTAGGTTGAATATGTAATTGACATTTTATCAGGATCGTAACTTGCGCGGTGTTATTGTATGCAAAATATGTTTTCTGTGAGAAATAAAAATTATAGTCATTCAACCTGCATACCATCAGCATAACTTAAAACTTCTTTCTCTTAGTATGTAGATAGTTCACTTAGCATTCTAGTGCTAATTGTTATCATTTGTTTTCGCCTCAGAATTTCTTATTTCTTAGAAAGTTTCAAATACAAAACAAAGTAAGTCAATCGAACTATTTTTCTTGCTTTCAATTATATATTTTTGTTAATTATTAATTATACAGTTTATATGATTACGTTTTATTATCTAAATATTCTCTATTTAATTGCCTACTCTTGTTATGTTTATTTTTTTCCTACATTACGTTTCAGATTTCGTAGTTTAATCCATGTAATATAATATTATAAATAATTGATTACCTAGTCCTATAATATATTTTAGCAACTTGTGTCTGTGAAGCACAAATTTTATTAATACCTACATAAATCCGGTGTTTTCGTAATTGCAGGCAAGAAGACTCGCACGGTTAGATAAATGAGGGGGCTTGGACACAAAGACAAAACACAGACAAATATGCAGACAGTAAAGTTGGCAGGAACAAATTTGTCTGTAAAAGCAGATATATTATATTCGTTTAGTAACAAGTAATGTTATTGCTTTTTTATCCTCTACGTATCAATTTGATGTTATATTTACTCTTATTCTCCGGAAATTAAAAATACAATATGATACTTCGTTACTTAAAAAAACTCTTTATACATGGAATGAGAGCAAATGTTTACTTAATGGTTGCTGTCATTTACCAATGCTAGGAAATTTGAATGAGAATTATATGAACGGAACACAAACATAAAACGTATTTTTTTTCAATAACTCCGCGCTCGTGGAAGACTAGGACATTATAATCTTATAACGCCTAGAACAGTCCTTTTGTTCATTATTTATTAAACATAATGTATACCTTATATCGATTGTATTATATTTATAAAAAACAACAAATGCCTAGAAAGAAAGAAAGAATCATCAGCTTTGGCCCCACAACCCATTATGGGTCTTGGTCTACTGTAGAATTTTTTTCCATTCCAATCTATTCCGGGCCTTAGCTTTCCATCCGGTTACCTTCATTGCTGATAGATTCCCTTGCACATGGTCCAGATATCTTCTTTTTGGCCTGCCCCGTGTCCTTTTCCCTACTGGTCTTTGACGTGTAATAAGTTTTGCTGGCTATGAATCCTTAATTCGCTCGATATGTCCTATCCATCTTTATCTAGCAATTTTTATAATAGGAACTACATCCGTGTGTTCGTAAGGTGGTACAGCTCACGGTTGTATCGCCGTCTCCATTCTCCGTTTTCCTGTAAGCCTTTATATATGTGTCTTAGAATCTATCTTTCGAAACATCCCAAGATTCTTTCTTCCTCCTTGGTTAGAGTCCAGGTTTCGGCTGCGTATATCAGTACAGCTCTTATTAGGCTCCTTTAAATTTGACATTTCGTTCTTCGGGATATAGTCTCGGATTTTAGGTGTTTTAGTCTAGTTTAGCATTAGTCCATAATATGTTCTATTTGCAAGGTATAATTTTCTTTTTATCTCTTTATTGCAGCTGCTAGTGTTCGCAATTTGGGAGCCCAGGTATATGAATTCCGATACGCCTTCGATGTTACGTGTCCCGATAGTTACGTTTTGTACTTGTGCATCCCGCGTAGAAACAAACATGTATTTTGTCTTATCTGTGTTTATTCCTAGAGCCATTCTTTTTCCTGCTGCTTCAATGGCCGTGAATGCTTAGATCATCTTATTTTTCGAGTTAGTTATTATATCTATATCGTCCGCGTAAGCCTGTAGCTATTCTGACTTGTTGATTATCGTGCCTATTTTGTTTACTCCAGATTCCCTGATTACTTTTTCATGGGCGATGTTAAATAAGATGCACGATGGGTCGTCTCGTTGTCGTAATCCGGTGTGTGTAGTAAAAGATCTTGATACACTATTTTGGATACTAACTCTGCTTAACACTCTTGAAAGAGTTACGTTCGTAAGAAGTACCAGATGTTGTGGTATGCTTAGTTTAATCATTGCTTCGAATAGTGCCTTTCGATTGTGTCATACGCGCTTCTGGAGTCAACAAATACAAATGGTGCGTGTCAACGTTATATTCCCGAGTATTTTCCAGGATCTGCCGTAGTGTAAATATCTGGTCTTCTTCTTCTTAATGGCACTACAACCGATTGCCGGTCTGGGCCTCCTTCAGCATGTTTCTCCAAGCGGACCTATCACTCGCCAACGTTCTCCAGTCCCGTACTTGAAGTTTTTGTAGGTAAGTTGTTACCGCATCCTTCCATCTCCCTCTTGGCCTTCCGGCCCTTCTCCTTCCCTCTGGTTGGCCATTGAACAACTTTTTCGGAACCCTATGATCACCCATTCTCTGCATGTGTCCGAGCCATCTCAATCTTGCCACCTTGATGAAACTCACAATATCTGGTTGATTGTAGAGCTGATATAGTTCGTGATTATCACGAATAATCACGAAATATCTGGTCTATTGTGGACCTATTTTGACAGAAGCCGCACTGGTAGTTGCTCCTTCTTCTCTGCATAAGGTCGGATGCGGTCGAATAAGATATTGGCTACTATTTTGTAGGCAGTATTGAGGAGAGTTATGCCTCTGTAATTGTTGCAGTCTAGTTGGTCACCTTTTTTATGTATAGGAATTATTATGCCCGTGTTTCATTCGTCTGGTATAGTTTCTTGTTGCCAAATCTCCGCTATAAGTTCTTGGATGCGTGTGGCAAGTTCTTTACCTCCTTTCTTGATCAGCTCCGCTGCTATAACATCATTGCCTGGTGCTTTGTTGTTCTTCAACCTTTGAGTGGCGTTCTCTATATCTATGATGGTTGGTATTTCGTTCCGTTCTCTGTTATCTTGATTTGGGTTCATACTGACTTGATCGATGTCTTCCCTGTTGTTTGTGTTTGAGACGTTCTTCGAAATTATCCGTCCACTGGTTTAGTATCTCATCTGTTTCACAGATAATGTTTCCTTGGCTGTCTCTGCACATAGTGGTCTTTGGGTTGAACTCTTTTCTACTGTTATTCAGTTTTCTGTAAATTTTTTTCTCCTGCAGTTCCTGTTTCAAGATTCCTTCTTTTTTCGTTTGTCGATTTTCTTCTCTTTCTTTCTCTGTTCTTTATAGGTAGTTTCAGCTCCCATTGTGTGATGTGTCTGTTCTAGCATTAGATATGCTTGATTTTTGTTTTTAGTTGCCTCTTCGCATTACGCATCAAACCACTTATCCTTTGGCCTGCGTCTATGGCTCTCTTGCTTTCCTATGACCTCGATTGCTGATTCCTCGATGATTTTTTTACAATCTATCCGACGTTCGTTGATCGTTTTTTGGTACCTCAGTCACGTGTGCATCTATCTTGTTATTAATTGTGCTTTGGTACTTCTCAGTACTACTCAGTACTACTTCTTTGGTACTTTTTATTGGATTCTTTAGTTCTGCTATGTTATACCACCCCTTTTTGTTATTTGTTTCTTTCTTGCTTGCATTAGATATCCTAGCTCTTGTTCGTGTCTCTATCATAAAGTGGTTGGAGTAGATATTAGCCCCTCGCCTATTCCACACATCCATTATGTCGGAAAAATGTCTAGCGTCTATTATCAGATGGTATATCTGGTTGACAGTTCTTTTATCTGGGGATGTCCATGTGCCTTTGTTTATATCTTTATGCTCGAAACATGTACTCGCGACCACCATATTTAATGAGGCTGCTAAGTGAATTAATCTTATTCCGGTGTTGTTTGACTCCTTATGTTTACTATGTTTGCCTATCGTCGGGGCATACAGGTCTTCCTGTCCTACTTTTGCATTTAGGTCGCCTATTATAATTTTGTTATCATTTCTAGGGCATCTCTGGTAGGTTGCTTCTAGAGACTCGTAGAAGTCATCCTTTTCTTTATCCGTCTTCTCTTCTGTAGGTGCGTGTACATTTATAAAGCTGTAGTAGAAAAATTTTCCTTTCATTCTGATAGTACACATTTGTGGAGATATTGCTTTAAAATCGGTTATCAGATGTTTTACTCTCTTGTTTACGATGAGAGTAAAACAAGCAGAAAGAGAACGAATATAAACAGTGTACGTGTGTAAGACAAGAAGAAAGAATACAAGCAGTGTACAAACTATTTCGATATGTTTCATAAATTCGGATGTATTAGCAGTGGCGGCTCGCCCATAAGGTAGCTGCAGCCCAACCGCCAAAATGTAAACATTTTTTTAATTATAATAAACTATTACATAGGTATACAATTATTTTACAAAAACATATTTTTCCGTTTGTAGTATATTTATTTTTTGATTTGTAGGTAATAAATACCTCCATTGGCGCTCTGTATGTGTGGTTGTATACTCATCCGGGCTGCAGTCAGTGCAGACCGAGTCTCGCCACGTAGTTTGTGTATTGACCTGATGACCCCCACCCGCGATATACGTTTTTGTAATATGTATATCGTGGGCTGCAAACATTGCAGTCCGCACTCTGTATTTTAGGCATTTTATGAGTTTGTTTCTAAGAACTCGAGTTTCGGCAACGGCAAAGAACCTTAAGTGGACAAGAATTTACTAAAATTATTAAAGAAATAACCTCCCTTCGGTCAATCACCAAGAGGATTTTCCATCTGCAAAAAGGCCAAGATTTTCAAGAGAAGCAACAAATTTAGCAACAAAAGAAGTTTGCAATTATATAATATTTCAAGCAAAAGAACGATTTGCTTTTACGAAACACTTATCTGCAGCTAGATTATTTTCCCTGTATATTTTTTCATATAATACGAATCAAATTCCTATCATCAAACTACGAGAAACTGAATGCATATCCAAGTTTAGATAAAGAGGGGCTTAACACAGAATTACTTGTTTTATATGATCGACCAGAATTTCAAAATTTAAAAGGACACACAAATATTTATGATCTAATGTATAACTCAGGAATTCATGAATCCTTTGTAGAAGTTTTTAATTTACTTGAAATAACAATTACCACACCTATGACAACAGCAGAACCTGAAAGATGTTTTTCCGTTTTTAAGAGAATAAAGAGACCTTTTTAAGAAATACAATGGAACAAATAAAACTAACAGTATTAGCTATGATTAGCATAGAGAAAACATAATAAATAAATAAATAATCTCAAATATACCAAATTTTAATGAAAAAATTATTGTTGGTTTTGTTAATCTAGAGGAATGTAGAATGGAATTTAAATAAAAATTATTGTTACTGGTATTACACTGAATTAAAAAATTCAATATGTTTCTGTGTCACTAACAATGTGGTTTTTTCAACTCGTACTGATTTTTTATTATACTTTTTTCCAGCCCGCCCACAAACATCATCCACGAGCCGCCACTGTGTATTAGTAAGAGTTAATCTTAAAAAAGAGATAACTATCTGCAACGTAGAACAGGAGCAAAGGAATTAGAGTTCCAGCGAGCAATAAAAGCAGCAGAAAGGATATGCAGGGAGAAAAATCGAAGAGAAAGAGAAAAAGGGAAGATACATGAGGAATAGACGAAATTGCTGAAAGTAACCAACAAAACGGGGTCAGAAACTTATTCCGAGAGGTCAACTGGGCAGGCAAACCGTCCCAGATCAACGTCAATACGCTCAGAAGAAGTGTTATGTTTGGATACAACAAAGATTCTACAAATAGGGGCGGAATATTTTGAAAGTATACTAAACTAACCAAGGAGAATGGAAGAATACCAACGGAAGCCAATATAAACAGCAGACCCCAGCGAACCAGATATTACAAGAAAAGAAGTAGAAAAAGCGATTAATAAGCAGAAAAATAACAAGGCATCAGGCACAGATAATATCCCAAATGAACTCTATAAAGCAGGCACTTAGAAATTAACAACATAAATATACCAACTAATTCTAGACATCTGGAGAAAGGAAAGAATACTGAAGGAATGAGATAGAGCGATCATAATACCTATCCGTAAAAAAGGAAATAGTACAAATTGCGCAAAATACAGGGGAATGTCGCTTCTAAATACAGCATAGAAAATTCTGTCGAAGTTCCTACTAAATAGGCTTATCCCATATGCTGAAGAGGCAGTAAGAGAAAAGCAGTGCGGATTCAGATCCAACAGATCGACGACAGAGCATATAATCGAAATCAGACAGATACTTGAATGTGCCGGTGTTTTTGTTTTGCGCTCTGGTATGCCCTACAACACCTTCTTATACCACAAAAACTCCGGAGTAATGATCGAAGTCACCACCAAAAATGCAGAGAGTCATGTAAGAATTGAATTTTCTTTAGCAATTGAATTTGCACTCTCACAACAAGTCAACATAACAACAGGACTTCGACAAGGCGACGGACTATCGCCAATCCTTTTCAACCTGGCCCTATAATATACAATAAGAAATAGCGGAGTACAAACGAAAGACAACTTGATCCGATAATCGGAACGGATCCTAACATATGCGGATGATATGCGCTATAGTGGGTTTATATGCATACTTCTTGCAAGCGGTGAAAGCAATATTTAACAAGAGGACGTAATTAAAATAGGACTGAAAGTAATCGAAGGAAAAAGGGAAGTAATGATGACAACAAGGGGAAGAGAGAAACGAAATATAGCGATAGAGGGCAGAAATTTCGAAACAGTAGATGCTTTCAAATACCTGGGTACTAACATCGATAAGAAAAACAATATGGAAATGGAAATGAGATGTAGAATTAACCAGGGCAATGAAACAACAGCCGGCCTCAAATTCCTATTTAAATCCAGCGCACTAAAATTGACAGCGAAACTTAAGCTTTATAAGTTCGAAGAGCAAGAGCAGAAGCTACTTCGAACAGAAAGAAGAGTTCTGACAATGATATACGAACAGCAGATGAGTATAGCATAAGAATGAATTTCGAGCTGAAAGAGCTGAAATAGGCAAGCGATAGTTGGACACATAAAAGCCATGAAAATAAGATGGCTCGGACATGTACAGGGCAGATAACGCAGGTACAGGGAGGTCCAAGGAGGTCCTACATGCGAGACCAGGGGGCAGAAGACCGGCAGGTCGCTCACGAATGAGATGAAGAGACGTCGTGGAGGCTGATAAATGGCTGGAGGAAGATAAGGAAAGACAGTGCAATTGAGGAGAAATACTGGCGAGACAGAGATCGCTGGCGGTCGAAATGTGGGAAGCGGCAGAGGCCGTAGGAACCCCACCTAACAAAATAAAAATACTAACTAATCCTACAAATCTTCAGAAAGGCAGAATGTCCAAGGAATGGAATAAAGCAATCATAATACCTATCCATAAAAACGAAGATAGGACAAAATGCGAAAACTACAGGCGAATGTCGCTTCTAAATACAGCATACAAAATCCTGTCAAACGTCATACTGAATAGGCTTATCCCATATGCTTAAGAGGCAATAAGAGACTACCAGTGTGGATTCAGACCCAACAGATCGACGACAGAGCGTATATTCGGAATCAGGCAAATACTTGAATGTGTCGGTGTTTTTGTTTTGCCCTCTGGTATGCCCTACAACACCTTTGGTTAGGTTAGGTTTAAGTGGCAGCTAATGCTCACATAGGCCTCAGATGGGCCCGTTGTGTTACCACGGTACTTGCAGTACAACCTTCCTCAGGGGATTTTGTCAAACCATTTCGAGCCGTGGATGAACCTCATGAGAGTCTGCGCATCTAGTGATGCGAGGTCAGAGAGATCATCCAAGAAAGGTCGGCCTAAGAAGAGCAATCGTGTTGCGGTCAGAGAGGGGCATTGGCATAGGTAATGCTGAACACTCTCCTCTTCCTCCTCGTCCAGGCAGCCTCTGCAGTAGTCCCGCTTCGCTATGCCTAGTCTCTCAGCGTGCTTGCCAATGGGTACAACACCTTGGTATACCACAAAAATTCCGGAGGAATGATTGAAGTCACCACCCAAAATGCAAAGATTCAGGTAAGAATTGAAGGGGCGCTCTCACAAGAAGTCAACATAACAACAGGACTTCGACAGGGCGACGGACTATAGCCAATCCTTTTCAACCTGGACCTAGAATATACAATAAGATATAGCGGAGTACAAATGAAAGACAACATATGCGGATGATATCACTATATACTTCTTCATATATACTTCATCACACTGGGAAGAAGTATGCAAGCGGTGAAAGTAACATTTAACATGAGGAAGCAATTAAAATAGGGCTGAGAGTAATCGAAGGAAAAACGGAAGTAATGGTGACAAGAAGGGCATGAGATAAACGGAATATAACGATAGAGGGCAGTAATTTCGAAACAGTAGATGCTTTCAAATACCAGGGTACTAACATCGATAAGAAAAACAATATGGAAATGGAAATGAGATGTAGAATCAACCAGGGCAATAAAACCACTGCCGGCCTCAAATTCCTATTTAAATCCAGCACACTAAAATTGACAGCGAAGATTTATAAGTTCGAAGAGCAAGAGCAGAATCTACTTCTAACAGAAAGAAGGGTTCTGAGAACGATATACGAACAGCAGATGGATATATAATAAGAATGAATTTCGAGCTGGAAGAGCTGATAAAGAGCAAACGATAGTTGGACACATAAAAGCCATGAAAATAAGATGGCACGGACATGTACAGCGCAGATAACGCAGGTACAGCGGAGGTAGCAAGAGTAACATAAACAACAAGGAGGTCCTACATGCGAGACCAAAGGGCAGAAGACCGGCAGGTCGCTCACGACTGAGATGGAGAGACGACGTGCAGGCAGATTTAAGAACGCTGCAAATCAACAACTGAAGAAGAGCCCCATAGGACAAGAACGGATGGAAATGGATTGTGGCGGTTACAAAATTCCTTAGAGGGACGTAAGGCCAGGAGGAGGAATTCTTAAAAAAGAGAATTGGAAACATGTATATAAATACTTGCATTTTATGTTGTGAATTAATAAATGATTAAATTCAATTAACAATAATGGCAAGATTGGAAGTAAATTATTTAGAACCTGCATTACATTTTGAACGTTCTCAAGAATATTTTGAAGATCTCTTAATTTAGATTTAAAATTGAATCGTTTATTTCAAAAACCACATATGTCAATTTTACTCAAATTTGAGTTTTTACTTTGAACCTTATCTACGGGGTTATTTACATCTTCTGTGTAGATTGTAGATTGTAGATATGGTGGTGACGACTTGTACTGCGACCTTTATAGATCTATTGTACCTTACCATCCTCCTCCAAGCCTTGGTGTACTTACCCATTTAGAGCGCCTCCTCTAATCCTGATTCCTTTAGGAATTTCAGGATCTGGGTGGGATTCAAGGCCTGCAGCTCCTCTGTGTTCAAGCAGAGAGTCCCAAGGTACATCTGTCTCTTGCGGAGTAATGCTCCGCAGTCTTTGAGCAGATGTATGGGGGTTTCTGCTGAGCCACAGAATCTGCATCCCTCATCCTCCTCTAGGCCTAGGGCCTTGAGATGCTTCCTAAGTCTGCAATCTCCCGTCAGGACTCCTGTCAAACTTCTAAGCTTGATCCTTCTTAATTTCAGGCAAGCTTTTGTTCTCTTCTGGTTAAAAGATTCAAGCATCACATTGGACTGTCTTAGCCTTGGAAGTTCTTTCCAGGTTTTCATCCATTTTCCTCTTGTTTCTTCATCTAAACTTCTGTGGATGGTGTTCACACTCATGCCGCAAAAAGGTTACGGACCTATAAAGGGGCTACTGGATCCCTAGTTTGCTAGGTGATCGGCTTCTTCGTTTCCGTCTATACCAGTGTGTCCCAGTATAGCATTACTTTATTATCTTTGCCAAGCTTGTTTAGCTTCCCCACACAGTCCCATACCAGTTTAGATCTGATGGTGTATGAACTAATGGCCTTAACGGCTGCGTGGCTGTCTGACAGGATAGCAATTCGTTTTGCGATAATTCCTGTCAAGTTTAAACTGTGCACATCTTTCGATTGCGTGTACCTCTGCTTGGAAGATACTTGGGGATGTTCCCATGGATTCGAAGTACTTGGTACGTAGTCCAAACACTCCTGCACCAGTACCTTTGTCTTCGAACCATCTGTATACCACTTGATGACATTTTGCTCTATGTGGTATGCTGATGATTCGTCGCTCCAATCGGCTTTACTACTTTGCTTTTACGACATTGCTGTGTAGCTTTTCTCGAAGTGGTATTTGCAAACCATTTCGTCTTTTGGTACTTCCAGCCAGGGGATCTTAGCAGCGAGGCTGTTTCGGTCTCTGCTCCCGATTATTTTACTCTGTCCATTCCTTCCTTGCTGAACCTTACAATCGCCGATCTGGCGGCCCTTTCCACTACAAGGTGCAGCGGAGTCAGATCCAGCAGCAGCTCCAATGCTGCTGTCGGACACGACCCCATTGCCCCCGTGATGCAGACACACGTCAGTCTTTGAATCTTCCCAAGCTGTTTCCTCATAGAGGTCAGCTTGATTCTACTTCCTCACGCAACTGCCCCATAAGTGATTTCACTATCAACAGGTTTCACTATCATGGTGTACATCCATCGCAAGGTTGTGGGGTTACAACCCCACATTTTCTTGCCAGATTTCTGCACACCATTAGGGCGCGTTTGGCTTTACCCGAGATAGTGCTGTCGATACTCCTTCTTTCGAGAGCCGCCTTAACAGCCTCGTGTGAGGTGTTGTCAAAAGCTCCCTCTATATCCAAGAAGGCACATATCTCTACTTCATTTGTCTCTAGTGCTGCTTCTATTTCATTTGTCAGCTGATACAGGGCGATTTCTGTGGATTTCCCTGTTCTGTAGACATGCTGACTGCTGTGTAGTGGTGTACCTTCTCCATTGTCTTTAACATAAAATATGTTAGACTAATGGGTCTAAATGACTTCGGTTAAGTGGTGTCTTTCTTCCCCACCTTCGGTATGAATACCACCTTTGTTGCCCTTCTCCATAGCTCCGGTATATATCCGAGCGCTAAACTACTTCTAAAGATATTTAGAAGATACGGCATTAGTTCTCTCTCTCCATTTCGTAGGAAGGCAGGAATTAGTCCGTCCACACCTGGGGCCTTAAAAGGCTGGAAAGTGCCAATAGCCCATCTAATTCGGTTTTCCGGACAGATGGACGCTGCCCTCCTCCAGTCGGCCCGACTTGGTTTCCGTGGTTGCATCAAGCCCTCGGTCTCCCTGTATCCTCTACATCCCGGAAAATTGGTTTCTAGTAGGAGGAGAGCTCTTTGCTCTTCATCCTCCGTGAAGGTCCCATCCGGTATCTTGAGAGTGGTTGGCATTTCCATTCTATCTTTCGCTAGTGCTTTGTGCAGTCTAGCTGCTACCGGGGTGGATTCTATGTTTTCACAGAGGGTCCTAAAGTTTTTCCTTTTTGCCCTTCTGATCTCTTTGTTGTAGGTGGTAAGCACCTCGGAGTATTCTAGCCAATTTCCGTATTGCTTGGCTTTGGTGAAAAGCCTACGTACTTTTGTTCTTAATGTAGACAAACTTTTGTTCCATCATTTTTCATTCTTATGCTCCTTCACGGTTTTTACCGGGCAAATGGATTCAAATGCCGTGGTGATTGCTGCATTTATTTCTCCTACAGCCTGCTCCAGCACGGTGTACTGTTTGATACTACCCCGCACTGTCACCTGCTCTAGGTTTTTTTTAGTCGGGAACTAAACATAGGCCACACAGTTTGTCTGGGGTTTCGAATGGGGGTGTTTTCCTCACTCGCTCCTTCCAGCTCAAACTCTATGATCCTATGATCTGACATTGAGAGTTCACTTGAAACTCTCCACTTTTTAATTAGTTTATTAGTTTAATTAGTTTAATTAGTTTATCTTCTGTGTAAAAAACATACATGTTCTTTAACCCATTCATTATTAATTTGTTAAAGAACTTTTGTGATTTTTATACAGATGTAAATAATAATGTAATCTATGGGATTAGGTTCGAAGTAAAAAGTCAAATTAAAAAAAAAACAATTACTGCCTGCACATCGTAAATAAAGATATTTACAGTTTCTTTTTTAACAAAATATCCAAATTTGGTCCAAACCAGGTACATCGACTCATGAATATTACACTGCCATTAGCATCGAATTCTGATCGAGTACGATCTTTTTTAAATCGCATGAAAAATAACTTAAGATTTTTCAAATTCAACAAAATTATTATATGTATTTGTTTCATCTATAGATAGTGTAGGACTGTCAACTGTTGAGGACAAATATAGAAAAAAAATCAATAACCAGTCTATTTATGGTCAGGTCTTTCTCCAGAAACGTCAAATTAAAACCTAACATCGCCAGTCATTGACGAGTCGTTCAAGTAAGTGTATTCCAAGTTATAATTCAGCAAAGCTGCAATGATGGGAAATAAATCTCGAAACGCGTTTCCATATGGCTATTAAATTAAATAGAAAGTAAAAATATGATCTTAAAAACAATGTCATTTATCTAGTAGGTACTTATCTAGTAGGTTGGAATGTGGACTTAGAACTAGTATTAACATGTTAATATCTGTTGTATAATTTAATATCCTGCTATCCTGCTATAGTCTTAAAAAGATTTAATATTATAGAGCTATGAACATGTTGAATATATTTATATATTTAGGCTTTATATCGTCTTTAAATTATAAGTTTAAATAAAGAAAACATTTAAAAGACATAAAAAGTAAACTAAAGAGATTTTTTTAAAAATATACAAATTAGATTTTTAGACACATATCTAGGATAGGAGTTTTGAAACTCCTTTCTATATAGTTAAAAGTCAACATTTGATATTTTTAGTTAGTAACTTAGTAACATGGTTTTAAATGAAAAATGTATGTTATACTTTTAAGACTCAAAGATAACTTTTAACAAACTGATGCAAGTTTGGTTTCTTTTTATTGCGTTTTCAAGGCACTGTGAAGAAGTTTTGTGATTAGATTTTCGATTTCATTGAATATGGTGTGTTAATAGGTGTATGCACATAACCCGATGCTTCAAGATGCTTGGGGGAAAGAAATCTGAAGTGGTTAAATCTTGGTAGCCATCACAAATCATCAAAACACTAAACTAACCTAACCTAACCCAACTTTTCTGCATTATTAGGTGATAAATTTGTCTTTACAATAACAAAAGATAAGATAATAAAATAACAAGAACAAAATAATGGCTCTTCAGATCGGATGATGACTTCTACGCCAACTTGTACACACAAAGTAATGAAAAATTGCTTTTTTACAATATCTTTTGTAATATAACAAATCATTCTCCCTCCGTCCCATAATAATAGTAGCAAGTGGTTATTTAAACTGGAATTATTGACGAATGTAATAAGTCATGTTTTAGCGCAAAAATTGCGGAGCCTTCAATCACAATTAACCAGTGACACTGTCATTTGTTTTCAATTTTTAGCCGATCTTTCAATTTTTAGTCAACTTAATTATTATTATAAATTATTAATATATTATATATTTTCATATTTTATTTCAGTTGAATCAATCCATTGTAAATATTTGAAATGAATAAAAAATATATATGACGCATTTAATTTCAAACATTTTTTAAACAATTTTTAAACATTTTAAAATCTACGTTTTTTTTTAATGCACTAAAAAGAAGAAACTAGTTTTTTCAGTGTTTACTATAAATAAAAGCGTGGAGCTAAACTATATTGACGTTATCTGCATGAACACTCGCTTTTATTTGTAGCAAACACGGAATAAAATATTTTTTCCATTTTTAAAGTTTTATAATAAAAAAACGCGCTTTTTATTTTACGCGCTTTAACATTTAATTTTCTACATTTTAGTCTTGTGTGTGTGAAATTTTACAGATTTTAACCTTTGTTTGATTAGCTGGTCTCGATTCTGCTTACTAGTCATTCTTCATTCATAAATTATGTTTATAAACAATACACCCACATGTGCAGTCCCCGACATATATAATTACATTTAATATGCTCTATATTAAACTTGAAGCACTTAATTAAAGAAAAAAAAACGTAATTTGTATGAACTATGACATCCAGTTTTGAGCTAGGTTTAAAGTTTCAAGTCTCTAGTTTATCGGGAAGTTAGTTTAAAATCGATTTATAAAAACCGCAAAATTTCCCTGGACAGAGAAGAAAGCGAGTTAATAAAAAACGTGGTAAAAAGGGAGTTTTCAAGCAAAAGATCGAGTTGCCATTCTACAGTCTTTGATGCATTAAAAGAAAATTGAAAAAGTTGCAGGAGGTGAAATTACGTTAGCTGCAAAACAATTTATGTGCAGCAGAATGTACATGCAAACGTGCTTCCGAAAATAATTGTCAAGGTCAATCTTATGCTAATGTTGATTCTTTGAAAAAAAACTGTAAACGTAAATACAAAGATTATGGAGAAAAATTTACACATATTTCTCTTGGCTGAAAAGGCACCATAAGACCAGCAACACAAAATAAATTTACAAAATTTTGAATCATGAAAAAAGAGCCCTAAAACGAGTTTCAACCACCATCAAATTGTTTCTTAAAGAAGATAATAAGAACCGAGTAGAATTTTGTGAATGCTGTCAATGCATCAGGCTCGCCCAATAATATTCATTAATTGATAGAAGTAGAAAATATAACCATTGATAATATTTCTTCCAAAAATACTGAACAGTACGTTGAGTTATATATTTATTTTCTTTGCTACTATGGGGTGATTTTTTAACCGTTTGGGTTTTGAAAGTTGAAAAAAAAACACACAGAAAGTTTACAAAAGTGAATGAAATTTTTATTTGGGCCGACAATTGAATGCCTGCTATTTACTTTTTAACGATTATTTTATGTAAATGTTGACCGCGGCTACGCCGTAGGTGGTCCATTCATGAGCTTCAATTTTAGCATACTTTTTCCAGCATTTCGGCCGGTATTTCACAAATGGCAGATGTAATGTTGTCTTCAAGGGCTGGAATTGTGGCTAAGTTGTCCCTGTACACGAGAGACTTCACGTATGTCCACAAAAAATAGTCTAGTGCGCTCAAATCGCATGATCTTGGCGGCCACTGGACTGCTCCAAAACGTGAGATTAATTGCTCAGCAAACTCGCCTATCAATAGGTTCATGATATTGCGTGCCGTGTTTCATGTGGCACCGTCTTGCTGAAACCATATGTCAACCAAGTCCAATTCTTCCATTTTGGGCAAAAAAGTCGGTAATCATCGCACGGCACCTTGTTCCATTGACTGTAACGTTGCGATGTTAATCATTCTTGAAGAATGATGCCGCCGGCCTACAAACTGAAACATACAGTGCTTCTTTCAGGGTGCATTAGCAGCTCTTGTACTGCCTCTGGCTGCTCTTCACACCAAATTCGGCAATTCTGTTTGTTGATGTGCCCATTGAGCCAAAATTGAGCTTCGTCGCTGAAGACAATTTTTCCATAGAAAAATGGATCTTTATCCAACTTTCCTATGGCACATTCACCAAACAAACGACGTTGTGGTACGTCACCTGGCTTCACTTCTTGCAGCAACTGAATTTTGTATGGTTTCATACCGAGGTCCATAGGCGTCGCCAGGGTTTAGTTTCGAGGGGGTTTTATGAAAATACAATAACCCAAATGCACCAACTTACTTTCTAAAACTGACACACAAGGGTTCCTAAACTCCACATCTTCCATGCTCTCTTGAAGAGACTCGTCGCTACTCGTCCCTCCTTATATAATATATGTTATATTCAAGTTATAAATTTGGCATATTTGGGGGGGGGGGGGGAGAGGGAGGGTGGCGAACCCCCAAAACCCAGTCCCTGCCGAGGTTCTTACGTAAAATCTCCCAGGTGGTCAAATAACTCAAGCCCAATTGTTGACAGCGGCGTCGAATTGATATTTTGAGATCTTCATTGACACTGGCCGATACTGCAGCAATGTTTATTGCAGCAAACGGGTTGGTGTTTTTCTTTTAAAGTTTGGTTCGATGTGATTACCGGGTTTGCCGACCCTTCGAACACTGCGGCCTATTGGTAGCCTATTGTATTCTATCACATGCACTTAGGCCCAGAAACCTGTTATTATAGTAAATTGCGCTAATTGCCATTTTTCACATTTGTCTTTCTGGAACAAATGCGGCCGGACGCTGGGAATAGAACTCGGGCCTCTATACTCGTCAGTTAGCGCTCTAACATGAGGCCACGAGCGTCACCACTACGCCACTCGCGCCGGTTGGTGGATTAATATCCAATAAAGTGAAAATGGTACGAAATTTCGTCACAACAACTTGAATAACTTGCTCGCTGGGTCGATTATGACGACTATAAAATGGATGTAATTTACGAAACACATTTCTCACACAGCACGAATTTTGATAATAAAATTCAATGATTTGCAAGCGTTATTCGTTTGTTGGACTATTCATGGTGACATGGCAAACCTTATTGAGCATTTTTGACATTGCCACATGTCACGAAACTTATTTTACACTGAAAAACTAAATAGCAAAAAAATCACCCGTTATTATTGTGGGACCAATTAAATTCATCAACTACTACTATTATTATGGCTTTTTCCCATAATATGAGTTGTTGATATCCATTTCTTAAACAAAAAACATTTTAAAACTTTTTTTTTTAAATAGAATGAACATAATTGATATTTTATTTTAAATGGTGACACAAATTAAGAGTGTCCTATTTTTACTCAAAAAAAACTGTGGGTGATAAGGGTAAAAAATAAATTTATCACTCACGTTTTGTGATAAGAGGAAATATATTTACAATAATTAAATAACACTTAAATAACACTATAAAAATGGACTCGCGAAGCTGCAACTTACTATAAACTTGTTGGCGTGACTGCGGCTCGGGTGAACTGGATGAACTTGCCGAGTGAACTTGTCAACTGAACTGCTACGGTGAACTGGTTGTTTTGTTGATTGGTGATTTCAGTTTTAAACCTATAATAAAACAGACAAAATATTTTAATATATAATATTTATAATATTTTAAGAAATTAGTTTAGAAATTGTTTGGGTACTATAGCAATGACCCAATCGTAAAACTAATTTATTGGAAAAGCCTTCTTCTAGAAGGCCCGTTGCCGCTACAAAACACAAATAGCTTTTTTGCCATAAATTTATCTGTCCAATATTCAGCGAACGACAACTTTTATTATAACGAACTCCATTATTCGAACTCAGAGGTAGTTTTGACAAAAGTCGGTAAGAACAATTTTAAAGAAAGACTTACTCGGCCTTACATATCGTACAAGGGGCAAAAGCATTTTCCAATATACAAAAACTCAGGCTTAGAATTCAGTCGATCAATTTTGGTCAGAGGAGATTGTTTTATCAACAAAATAATTATGAGTGATGAAGCATATTTTCAATTGCATGCGGAGAGGAACAAACAGAATTTACGTTACTGGTCTGCCGAAAACCCTCAAGTTATATTCGAAGAAGAGTTACATTCTCAAAAGGTAACTTAACAAAAGGTAATATGGTTTGGAATATGGTTAGCTAGAATATTGGGACCGTATTTTTTTGAAGATGAAATGGGAAACGCTGTAGTTATGTGAAGATGTTACAATCGTCTTTAATGGATACCATCGCTGGATACCATCAATGGATACCATTCTGATAAACATTAGTTCTGGATGAACTACATTTTATCAGAACCGACTTGAATCCCTGAAAGACTTAAAACGTAACATTCGGCAAACTATTGATGAGATTTCGCTAGAAATATGATAACATGGAATACCTTCATTGATGGATCGATCACGGTCATGCATCGAAGCATACGAAGATCATCTAATCGTTGTAATTTTTAAGTAATAATTGTTAATTTAGGGTGAAGCGTTTAACTTGTTATTAAACTTTATATTTTACTCTACAATGTTGAACAAAAATTTGGTTGCCCTTATTTCGTTTATTCATAATTGCTGCTTAAAATCAGGACACTCTTACTTTTCATTGTATTTGCCGAGATGATATGAAGAGTTTGTGGAATATTAAAATAGTTGCCAGTTAAGGAAGTTAATAAAAACTTAGAATGTCGAAATTGTAAAAAAGTGAAATAAAATAAAGTGACTGTGTAAAAAATGTAATATTTAATTTTATTCCTTTATATTCCTTTAGCCCTTTACATAAGCCCTAGCCTAATAGATAGAACAGCACTCGGTGCACTTACATAAACGTTCAGAAAATCTCTTAATTAATGAATATTTAATATATACATAATTTCTATTATTTGGTATTTGTTTCAGCAACTATACTTATGCCTGCAAGTTTATGTTTATATATAATGTGAATCCTAAAAAAGAATTAAACATTTTAAAAAAATATGAATTTCAAAATAATCAATGATAATTTGGATTATGTATCAGCGACACGACATGCATTAATTATATGAAGAAATTGAATTTTTGATTATAAATTGTTCAATGTTCTTAATAGATATCTTATATTTGAAAGTATATAAATTAAAAAATAAAATATTTTTTTTATTTATTTATATTGTTTAGACCCACAGGGGATCACATAAAGCAAATTATGACTTGTTGCTTTTATTTTTCTTTCTTTCTCTTCTATGTCTAAAGATTTTTCGATTATCGATGTCTGTCGGTGAGGTTTTCAATTTGGACCTGTTTTACACAGACTGTTGTCGTTTTCATTTTCTGTATGTACTTCAAAACTCCCTGTTAGTCGGTTGTCATCTAGTCTCATAACGTAGAATTTCAGTCGTCGTTTGCGGAAATCGGTTTCGATGTTGAGTATTTTTCTGTGACAGTGTGTGACTGTAGAAGATATCCTTCGCCTCTTAGTTTTGGGCCAAGGATTTTTCGGATTATTTTTCTTGCAGCCTTCTTGATGTTCTCTATGTCTCCTTTGTAATTAAGGTGTAATGTCTCGCTGGTGTACTTTCGGGTTTGATAACAGTCGTTTAGTGTCGGATTTTCGACATATGCATATATCAATATATGCATTTTTTATTATAGATGCAACTCTTCCATATGCTTTCCGCATTTTGAGTTCTCGTGCTTTTTGTGCTAATCTTTCTGTTCCTGTAGGTTCAATAATTTCGCCCAAGTATTTGAAGTGACTAATCTTGTTTATCGTACCGTATTTTGTAATTAAATTTTCTGTTTTGATGTGTTTTGTGGCCATGAATTCGGTTTTCGAAAAGTCCAGCTTTCTCAGCACATTCTTTTAGGGCTTCGATCTGATGGATTGCTGTTTGTTCATTTTCGGAAAGGATCGCGAGATCATCAGCGAAGGCTAGGCATGTGACGTTGATGTTATCCTGTTGTTTTCCTAGTCTTATGGGTCTCCAAATTTTTCGATTTTCCAGTTCTTGTTCCCATGTTTTGATAACTTTATCTAAAACGATGTTGAAGAGCAACGGAGAGAGGCTATCGCCCTGCCGGACAGTCTTGATGGGGAAAGGTTTTGAGATTTCTCCGTTGAATTTGATTTTGGAAGTTGTGTTTATTAGTGTTTGTTGGATGAGCCGTTGCGTTTTCGGATCCAGATTGTTCTCTTCAAGTATATTAAACACGGATTGTCGGTCGATGGAGTCATAAGCTTTTCTGAAGTCAATAAAATAATAATGTTCAATCTAGTTAAAAATGTAGGTATAATGTTTTTATATATATCGTTATAAATTGATCATAATGTAATTGTAGTATGCTGTAATAATGTAATGCTGTTGTAGCTCATAGTGTTGAGGAAACCAAACGACATTACACCGTATTTTACATAAGGATTTAGATCTTAAGGCAATCTTCTTCAAACAAGAATCATCTTAAAACAAGAACTCACGCGTACCGACCATCAACAACATCGTGTTTTTGCTGATTGGGTCCTTGAAATGCATAAAACTGATCCGAAATTTCATCGAAAAATCATCTTGAGTGATGAGGGCCATTTTCACATCGGAGGCTAGGTTAACATGCAGAATTGTCGCATTTGGGGCTAGGAAAACCCAAGAATTATTACGTTGAATTAAAAAATTCACTATGTTTTGACCACACTTATACTATGTAAAAATGTTATCCAACTTGTTATTCACAGTTATATAAATTTCTACACATATCACGACTTTTTGTTTCGACGTTTGACGGTCATTTTCAAGTGACTTAACAAATTGATGACGTTGAATATACCCCTATAGTTTTGGTGGGGAAGGGGGCGGTGTCTGTCCGTAGATGAGGACTTATCGGCTTGAGATTGGGTGAGATTAAAACGCTGGGAAAAGATTAGGTCTGTTTGCTCATTTAGGAGATTAACTGAGGGATTATGGGTTTTTTGAAAATTTCTAATGACTCTAGGAGATTTTTAGATAATTGCAACAAAGGCCCGAAGCCTTTGTTGCAATTTTGCCAGATTCTAAGATTAGCTATTTCGGGGAATTTGTGATTACATTCAAGACAATGACTAGAGCTTGTGTCTTTTTTAAGACGAAAAGCACGAAAGTGTTCGGAAAAACGAGTTGATATGCTTCGTCCTGTCTGGCCTACGTAGACGCTATTGCATTCTGAACAACGAATCTCATAAACGCCGGATTTTTTGAGAGGGTCTATTTTGTCTTCGGCATTAAATAATGTGTGGGATAATTTGGACGAAGGTTTAAAGGCCACTTGTAGGTTCTGTTCTCTCAGAACGTTAGCTATTTGCTCACTGGTTTTGCCAAAGTACGTGAGGGAAACGAAAGTTTTTTTTCCAAATTGGGCGTTTTCGGACAAAATTGCGGCTTTGTGACTTTTTGACTCCATTTTTTAATTATTAAATTTTGGATTAGGGAATTTCTTTTTAAGAATTATTATTGAAAAGCCTCTCCATTCTCAACGTGTGACTGTTTGGTGCGGTTTTTGGTTGGGGTCATTGGATCTTACTTTTTCGAAAATGAGGCTGGAGCAATTGTTACGGTGAATGGATTGCACTATCGAGCGATGATTAAATATATTGCATGACCGGAAGTGGAAGACATTAATGTGGAACACTTTTATTTTCAACAAGATGGCTCTACGTGCCACACACTACGTGCCACAGTATTGTGTGATTTCTCAAAGAGAAGGTGATCATAATTAGCCAACGAGATCTTGTGATTTAACACTTCTAGACTTTTTTCTTTGCGGCTACGTGAAAGATAAGGTCTATGCCAATGGCCCACAATCGTTTTAGGGCCTCAAAGATGGAATTCGTGAAGATATCGGGGACATACAGCCGCAAATGTGCGAATTGGTGATGGAAAAGTTCATGAAAAGAATATGGTCTTGAGAGCGTAGCGGCCATTTGGCTAATATTGTTCTCCATTATTAATGGCATACACTCCTCTTTACAATTAAATAAATGCTTTCGTTTAAAGATACTCGTTTTTTTTTAAATATCAAAATTAAATGAAATTAAAACAAATTATTCGAGACTCAAATTAGATCATAATTTTTATGATCAAGATTCAAATTTTACAAAAATCACATAAATTTAAATATAGACATGAAATTCCTATTTTGGATTAGATAAGGAGGCAGCCGAGTAGGACATTACGGCGCAATACGGCCAATACGGCTCGAACAATTAGGCGCTAGGCCACTTCGGCGCCGAGACAATATAGTGAAATAAAAGTTACATTTAGCGTTTTCGAAACTTAAATGAGTGTTACACTCCCCTTCTCTAAATTCTGCAGGATTTAGCTAAGTTGGGTCCGAATAGCTTGTGTGTTGGAAAAAAAATGGAATTGTGTGAATAATTTGCAGGTGTAACATAAATAAATTTTTCCTCTATTACTCTGGCACAAACACAAACATATTGTAGAAAATATCCGCAAAAAGTCTCCCCTTTTTGGTTATTTTTCCAAGTCTGTACCATGGTAGAAGATGGTCCAATTATACTATAAACATCTATGTTACTGTTATATACTATAAAAATCTATATAAACTAAAAACCTAATTTATATTTTGTCACATTTGCCTAATTTGTGGTTCGGTATATTTCAAACTCAAACCAATCTGGACCAGCATTTAACATAATTATTTGAGGTTGACTTCTTCTTCTGCTGTCTTACAGCTATGGGTGGCGAATAATCGTTTATTGAATAATTGTTAATGTTCTATTTATTGCTGCTTGGCACATGACGCCAAACTTTTTGATTCCGGTCCAGTTCCTGTTGTTTCTAAGCCAGGATAGCTGGGGAATTCAATATTTTGGCCCCCTTAGTATGTGACCCAGGTACCCGATCTTGGGCTGCTTTATGGTACTGAATAGTAATCTGTCCACTCCTGCCCTTCTCAGTACCGCCTCGTTGGTAATGTGGTATACCCATGGGATACAGAGCAATTTTATGAGTGTCCACATCTCGAACGCCTCAATCTTGTTAATGAATGCTACTTTTATCGACCAGGTTTCTGCTTTGTACAGTAAGACTGGCCAAAAGTAGCATTTGGCCATTCTGTGGCGGATTTATAAATTTAGGTTTATATCGCATAGTAAGGGACGTAGTTTGTTGAATGCCTGTCTGGCTGGTTCTAACCTACTCTTGATCTCTTGCAGTGGTTTCCATCTGTCGTTTACTAGTGTGCCTGGGTATTTCGTGTTCGTAGTTCTTTTGATTGCTTCCCCCTCTGCCGTCATAGACGCTCCTGCCTGGTTATTACGGCTTATAACCATGAATTTTATTTTGCATCTGTTCATTCTTAGTCTAGCTTCTGACCCCTTTCTGTTTATGTTGTTCATTATTCATTAGTAAATGTAGGTCTTGCTGGTTGCTTGGTATGATCACTGTGTCGTCTGTGCATCTTATATTGTTTATTGCGGTACCGTTCACTTTTATTCCAATTTCTAGATCATCGAAGGCTTCTGAGAATATTTGTTCGACGTAGGGATTAAATGCATGACATTATGCATGTCACTATTTATATTTATACGAATTTATATTTGTTCGACGAGAGTTGTTTTTAGAGATTAAATACGTGGTCTGTTAGAAAAGTATCCGACCTTATTGTTTATTTTGAAAAGCTGATGGAATTGAATCAAGCGCGCTTGCATGAGCTGAGCTTGAAACTTCGTTTGCATGCGTGAATTTTTCCCGCCTGTAGATAGCGTCAATTGCTGTCGAGCAGTGTTCGAGTGACGTAGCGTGTAGTGCTCTCGTCGGTTTTTCCATGCAAGTAAAATGACAAGTGAAATGAGGGATGTCCTACGTCGCCTACGTGATGCTGTGCGGTGGAAGCGACTAGAGTTGTAGTCATTTGGAAATTGGCGACTCCATCACGACAATGCTCCAGAACATTTTTTGCACTTGGTTCCCAATTTTTTGTGCAAAAAACCAGACTCCTCTGGTTCGACAGGCTCCTTACTCTCCTGATATGGCCCCCTGCGACTTCTGGCTATTCCCCAAAGTTAAGAGGCCATTGAAAGGAACGCGATTTAAGACAAGAGAGGACATTATGGCTGCAACGACAGCCGAGCTAAAGTCGATTCCGAAAGAGACTTTTTCGGAATGCTTCCAACAATAGCGGCACCGCTGGAAGAAGTGTATGGAGTCCCAATGAGACTACTTTGAGGGTGATTAGGTTTCCAACGCTCCAGGTATGTCAGTTTTTATTACCGGCTAAAGGTCGGATTCTTTTCTAACAGACCATGTACATGACATTATGCATACTTGGCGTATCCCTCTTTTTATATCGATTTCTTCTGTTGTTACTTGGTTATTGATTCTGACGTTGGCCGACTGTTGCTAGTACAAGTTTTGGATTATTCTTACGTCTTTTTCAACCATATATCAGCTCTTCTCAGAAATTCGATGAGACGTTCGTGGTTGATATTATCGAACGCCTTTTCATAGTCGATGAAGCACAGGAAGATGTCCTTTGTTTGGTCATAGAAGTTTTATACTAATGTGTTTAGGCATAATGCTGCTTCTCGTGTACCGGTGCCGCTCTTAAATCCGAACTGAGTGTTTCCGCGTAGCCCTTCAGGTTTATTAAATAACCTGGTGTGTATGAATATGCGTAGGAATATTTTTAATGCGTGATTCAATAGCGAGATTGGCCTATGATCTTTGCATTTGGTTGCTGTTTGCTTGTTGGGAAGCATTATGAACGTGGACTTTAGCCATTCCTTTCGCGATCTCTGATTGAAATATTCTGCGTAGATATCGTCTGGAGCTGGTGTTTTGTTGTTCATTGCAACCTTAATGGAGTGTGTTAACTCGGTTTTTAGAATGATTGGCCCTGTAAAGTCATGTTGTGCTGGGCTGGTTGTTGCCTCCGGCCTGTCATTATCGAAGAGCTTATTGACGTATGCCCGGCATATATTGCATTTATCCATGTCATTAGTTATTGCTTCGTTTTGATAATTTGTGATGTGGGTCGGCTTTCCTCCTTTGTGCGATCCTATTATTTCTTTGATTTTTCAGTGTATGTTGAATACATCGCCTTTTTCTTTTAATTCCTCTACTTCTTTACATCTTTGATGCATCCAGGACTCCTTGGCCATTCTGATTGCCTTGCGTATTTCCTTATGCATCACTTTATACTCGGCGTGTTTTTGCTGAGTTTTTACTGCTCTGCATTGTTGCGTCGCAGACAAGGATTTCTTGTATCATCCAGTCCTGTTTTTTATTGCTCCGGACATACCCAATGATGTTGTGTGCTTCCGATGTTATCACTTCTTTGAGGTTTTGCCATGTGTCTTCGGCTGTTTCCAGTTGATGTCCCTCTTTTATCTTTGTGTTTATGTGGTTGGAATAAGCGGTTTTCACCATTGGTTCTTCTGTTAGTTTGCGAATTTCGATTAGTTTTTTGCTTTTATATGTTTTCTATTTTACTAAACGAAGTTGTGTGTTTGCTAATAATTGGGTTGTGGTCTGAAGCGACGTCTGCTACCGAGTAAGCGGCTACTCGTTGCGAATGTATGTTGCGAAATCTTTTGTTGATTAGGACGAAATCAATAGGTTTCCTAACAATGTGACCTTAGGGGGAACAGGAACAAGCTTAGAATTCTAACAGGAGTTACAGATTCTGTAGTTTTGCAGAGGAAACCCCCATACATCTGCTCAAAGACTGCGTAGCACTGCTCCGCAAGAAACAGATATACCTCGGGACTCACTGCCTGAACGCAGAGGAGTTCAGGAGGAGAGGAACAGTCCTTGAATCCCACCCAAATGCTATAATTCCTATAGGAACCAGGATTAGAGGAGGCGCTCTAAATGGGTAAGTACACCAAAGCTTAGTTGAAGAGGGTGGGGTAGATCTATAAAGGTCGCAGTACAAGTCGTCCCACCATATCTACAATCTACAACAATGTGACCTGGTCGGTGTTGGGGATATGTCCAGGTGTATAGACGGCGTTTCGGAATTTGGAACCATATATTTGTTGGTATCTACTTATTGTTTTGGCAGATCTCTACGAGTCTGTCTCCTTTGTCATTTCTATTACCTAGGCCAAATTCCCCAACTATGTCTTCGTATCTACCTTCTCCAATTTTCGCATTAAAATCGCAAAATTTGTATTTTTTTTACTTGGTATTAAGTTGTAAGAGCATGATTCTTTCCAAGATTGGCATGAAATTATACACAGATTTCTTAGTATTTTTGTCCACCACAACAGCCACTCCGTGTCTATGACGCTTGTCTGTTTCGTGGCTACCTGATTAGTAGACAGTGTATACATAGTAATACATACACATCACTACACTGATGCCCATAATATTATTAGGTTTTTAATTTTTCCTGATTCATAGATGCTGTTAACATTCCAGGTTGCGATTTTCTGGATATTTTCGTTTAGCTGGAACCGGGATATTCTTAGCACCCTCCGGCCATTTGAGGCCTGCCTGTTACTGAGTGCCGTACTTTGTGTTTGTTCCTGCATAAATGATAATTTGTCTTAGGGAAGTTATACGCGTGGTGGTTTACCGTTTCCCCTCACGCCGCAGTACCACAACCAATAAAACTTCTCCAGGCATGCTTGTGGAAGTCCATGTGATGAGCCGGTTCACGATCATTTCCTTTTCGCTTCATCTTGGTACTGGGGGTTGCTGCTGCCCCCGCCCAGTGTTAGTTAGTTTTTGCCCAGTGTTAGTTTAGTATTTACCAGGTACCCACCATACCCGGTAGGCATTCCCCTATAAGCGACCTGGGGAGACGTCCGATGGGGGACTAACAAAAACCCCACACGGGCCTGACTAAATGCATGTATTGTAATCTATCTGTTTGGAAGCATTTTATAAGTATAGGGTGATATAAGGTGAAAAAAATAAAAATTCATATTCAAGACTAGATGGAAATTCTTCTTCTTATCCGCCTGTTCTCATCCACTCCTGAATGTAGGCTTCTTCCATATTTTTACATTCCTGCCCGTCCATAGCAGCACTCATCCAGTTTTTCCCATCAATCTTCTGGATGTCATCACGCCAACTTTTTTGAGGTCTGCCAGCACTTCTTTTGCACTCTCTTGGCCGCCAAGCTGTTATTTTGTAGATGAAACATAATTGTAGATTTTTTAAAGATTCAAATTAAATATGTTAAATGTAGAATTAATTGGTGACGGTAGGATGATGAATAACAAACAATGAAAAAACAAACTATTTAAATTTGTTACAAGCTACTAGTTTCGGTTATTTAAAATTTAATTAAACAATTTCGCCTTCATCGAACTACAAATAAAAAAGAAAAAGAACAGCAGGTTAATTAAGGCAGAAACATATTTTTTACAACATAAAACAAGTAACAGTTTTTTTTAACAAGGTTGTAACCATTGTTAAAAAGATTATAAACGATTTAAAAAATGTAGAAAAAGGTTGAAACTAATACAAAACATGATATACAATATATATAAGATGAAGAGTATTATGAAATTATTAATATATTGAAATTAAAAATAAAAAACTAATAAACTCGATTTGCAAACAGGCCAACCTGCAATTTCGTGAATATTCGTGCGAATAAATTCCACATTTTAATATTATCCCTTATTGGACATTAATCACATAATATAAATATGTTAAATTTAAGAATTATAAATATAAAATTTAGACCAACAATTTCAACTAGAGATTAGATTTGACAAAATTTGTGACATTCGCATTTAGATTACATCAAAATTCATGTCAAACTTAATACAGACACGTTAACTTAAGATTTAGACAGATCAAATATCTCAAATTTCAAACTAAAAATATGCTCTTTTAATATGGACTTTCAAATTAGCTTCTTCACTCTAAAAATAATACCACATAAATCAGAACCTATAGGTTTACAGTATGACTTAAGCATAAAACAAATATGTACAAGAATATCTTCACGATCGTCACACAAGAAGTATTGATATTTATATTAATATTTTAGTAATATGTAAATGTTTCAGTAGACAAGGGAATATAGCAAAGTATAACATACACTTTCCTAAATTTATTTATAAACAAATACTTTCTATATATGCTTTATTTTTTTGTTGTCTACATTAGTTTAATTTTGTTGTACAGTCCTAGTCTATCTAGTCCTGACATTTTAAGTCTTGCCAGTTATATCACAAAAAAAAATCTTGATAAAATACCATAATAAAGAATGCGCCATAATGGAGTATTAATTGAAACAAATTACTGTTTCATTAAACAAAATTGCTAGCAGCACCAGTCTGTTAAATAAAAATGTGCTCAACTATGATTCATAAGTTTTTAATATATTTACTTTTTTCGGGGTAAACGGAAGGAGATATTGATTTAATTCCTGGTGCAATGGGATCTAGAGCGAATTTCCGTCTGAATTCATGTGCAATACGTTAACATTTGAAAGCGGCTGTGTTATTTTTAGAGAGCTGCAGGAACAAAAATTCATCAATTCCGCCGAGTCATGCGAAGTACGTCCGATTTTTTCGCGAATGCCGTTAAACGGTAAAAGGTATCGATTAGGTGTTTGTTTCCCTGGATTGCACAGTAAATTTCCGTGCGATCTCATGTATAATACATAGTACATTTGATACTGGGAATCGGGTGTTTGCATACTGTAGCCCCTGCGCCGGTAAACTGTGTCCCTCTTTATGTTTTAGGCCGTAACTCACGATTGGTCACAGATATTGATCTGACTCTTGTTTATTCGTAATCTACGTCAAATTTCCCTACGGTTTCGTGGGTAATATGTCTATATTCACCAACCCAATAACAGATATACAAAATCCAGCAGATGCGCTCTGTTTAATACTACACAATTCTACCCTAAATCTTAATTAAAAACAGTTTTTAATACATTTAATACCCATTGTATTTGATATGATTTTATTTGCTGTTTCTTTATTTGGGGAAGTGTCTTCTAGGCAGGGCAGGCAGGGACCCGCCAAGTATCGACTCAGGATGCTTCCATTTTATGTGATGCTAGCGTAATATCGCGGATAGTGAGTCGAGCGGTTTAGTACACGACAGTTGTTTGAGCGACCGGCCCAAGCCTTCTCGAGGGGCGCGAGGGGAAAACACACCGAGTCAGATTCACGCTGCTCAACGTTCGATTCGCATTGTTATTATTATATCACCTAGTTTACAGATTTCGAACATCTTACAAAAATGCTTACAATATGTAAAGATATTTAATATTACTTACACATATTATTGATGTAAGTTTAGGCTAGTTTTTGTATGCTAATTATATCCGTAAATTTTTGTTTTGTCTCACTTATTAATCAATTAGATACAATGTTTCAATATATACTCTATAAATTGTTTTTATAAATAAACTGAGAAACATTTATTTTCTCAAGCAATATTTTTTTACTTATTTTTTTACATAGAGAGACATTATACAGTGTGGAAACTTAACTGAAATAAAACTCATAACTTCGATTTAGGCGATTTTAAAAAAAAATCCCGAAACACGTTACGTATTGTTTTTTCTTGCCCTAATTTCTATGCATATGTTCTTTCTTTGACTGACGTGGACTGCACCCGGAGACAGAGCACGATACCAAATAGATCACGTAATGTTAAGAGGAAGATACCGCAACCATTTTTTTTTATATATGGTTTGGGGCAAGCTCTACAAACCTGTGTGTGTGAGGCTCTCACTCACTAAACCCCTTCTTCCACTTGGCTTAAAAGTACGCCACCCCGGTATCGCTTGCGCATTCCTTCTGGGTGTGCAGCCCGGACGGATTTTTCCGCCCTAGTTTTTCTGTTTTCTCCTTGTATTTTGGTCTTGGTGAAATTAAATATTTGCTCATGTTTGTAGTTGCGCCTCTCAGAGTTTTTTCCACTCTGTAGTATGTCTCTCGTCTTTTTCTTCTTGTGTCAAAATATCCGAAAACATTTTGCTTAGAGTGTCCCAGTTATTTTAGTTTTCTAGCATGAAATCTACTAGTTTTCCGGGTTGCATAGTAGCGTCTCTCAGAGCTGTAGTTCTTTCCTTTTCCCATCTTTCACAATCTAGTATAGTGTGCACAACACTGTCGTCCTGTCCATAGTAGTAGCACTGTCCGTCTGATGCTCTTCTAATATTATGTATATAGTCTTTGAAGCATCCGTGTCCTGTCAAAACTTGCATCAAGTGGTAGTTTAATTCCCCATGTTTTCTGTTTATCCATTTAGGTATATACGGAATTAGCAGTCTCGTCCATTGTCCTTTTTCCGTATTCTGCCAATTTTTTTGCCAGTCCTCTATAGTTGTTTGTCTTGCAATTTGTCGGTGTTCTCATGAAGGCGCTTTATAGCATATTTTCCTTTCTCTAGCTGTGTATTATATTGGGGGGATTCCAGCAATTACCAAGGCCGCTTCCCTTGATACAGTCATATATGCACTGCATGTTCTTATAGCCGCTTTCCTTTGGACGCTTGCAAGAACTTGTTTGTTTTTTGTCTGGAGCAGTGCGTTTGCCCACACAGGAGCTCCGTATAGCATGACCGAGTGGGCTACCGAGCTGAGCAGTTTTCTTTTGCTGCTCTTTGGTCCTCCGACGTTAGGCATTATTTTTTCCAGTGCGGCTACTGTTTTTAGTCCATTTTCCGCAGCTCTCGCAATATGTGCCTCAAAGTTTGTTTGCCTATCGATTATTATGCCTAGATACTTTACCCATTCCTTGGGTTTAATTACTACATTTTGTATTTTGAAGCACATTGCTAGCACTTTTCTTCTACCAGTCAAGAGAACGGCTTCTGATTTTTCCGGTGCCAGTCGCAGGTCCTTGCTGGCCATCCAGTTGATTATGTGGTTTATGGCTGCGTTTGCTTTTTCCATTAGAGCCTGTTCAGATTTCGCTGTAACGACAAGCGCCCGATCGTCCGCGAAACCTATAGTTGTTACACCTTCCGCTTGAGCCAGTCTAAGCACCCTGTCGTAGACGATGTTCCAGAGTGTGGGTCCTAGTACAGATCCTTGTGGGACACCACTGTTAACACTATGCTCTCTAGGCTCCCCATTTGCAACATAGATGATTTTGCGGTCACTGAGATAACTCCTTATAATCCGTAAGAGATAGGGTGGCATGTCTTTTTTTTTCATTTCATCCATAATGTGTTGCCAAGATGCGGAATTGAATGCGTTTCGAACATCCAGCGTTTCGAACATCCAGCCTTAAAAGAACACACATTCGCCGAGTTCGCCGTGTGCCGTTTCTTGCCTGTGCTGCTATATCCATAACTGCCTATACGGCTTCACAAGTTGATCTACCTTCTCTGAACCCGAATTGCCCTTCAGAGAGTTCCTTGCTGGCTGTATTTAAATGCTTCTTTATTCGGCCCAGTATCATATGCTCTAATAGTTTTCCCATTGCATCTAGAAAGCATATTGGCCTGTAAGATCCCGGCTCTTGTGTTTGCTTGTCCCCTTTTTTTAGCAGCACTAACGTTGCTTTCTTCCACAATTTGGGGAAGGTTCCAGCCATCAGGCAACTGTTTATAATTTTTAGGATGTATTGCGGATGTAGTTGGATTGTCCTTTTTATTATCTCAGCGGGTAATCCGTCAGGTCCTATTGCTCTATCGATGCGAAGATGGTTGCAAGCATTTCTCATTTCCGAATCTGAGAATTGTTTTACATCTGTTACAGTCAGTTGTTTCCACCTCACTTAGTCATGGATCGGGAAGAGCGCGTTTATAATCTCCTGTGATTTGTCTGCCTGGAGTTGGAGGTTTGGCTGGTGGATTTTTAGTTTTCTGATGGAAATCCTGTACGCATCTCCCCACACATCCTCGTCAATCTCTTTGCATAGTTTTTCCCAATGTTCCTTTTTTGAATTGAAGATTTCCTTTTTTAGTTCTCTTTTGGCGGTTGTGTACTTGAGCTTCGCTTGTATTGAGAATTTTTCTTCGCCAGGTCTCTTCCTTTGCCGTTGATAATTTCTCCTAGCTGCAATACACTTTGCTCTGCTATTTGCGATATCATTATTCTACCAATACATTTGTTTGCGATTTTTGTGCGAGTTTTCCCTTGGCATTGAAACGTTGCAAGCCCTCTTCAAATTTTCAATGAGCGCTTCTGCTGTGTCAGTTCTTCTGTTGTTAATGTAGTACGTCAGTTGTTTATTGAATTTTTCCTCATCTATTTTCTTGATGTTCCATCTCTTAGCCTGATTTGTTTTATTGGACGCCTTGCTCTCCACAGAACTTTCCAGTTGGTGATTTCGCTCGATATGTAATGCGTAGAGAAGGTAAGATCTATTATAGAGCCCGTTTTTCCTATTTCAAAAGTGTTTTTTTTGCCTATGTTTTGAACGTGCATGTCAGTCTCGGCAGTCCAATCGGTTACTATATTTCCTCTATGATATGTTTTGTGGGATCCCCAGTATGGGGATTTGGCATTGAAGTCACCCGAAACGATTTTTTCTTTGGGAGAGTTTCTTATATCGCTACTGAGGGCGGAAGGCACGATGTTAGTTGCTCGGGTGTGTTATTTGGTGAAAAATAGCAACTGTAAAGCTTAAATTGCTGCATTTCCATCCATACAAAGCCTGGTCCACTACCCGAGTCTATCACTATCATTGTTTTATTGGTGATTTTTATAGCTGCGTCCTTTTTCTCATCGGTGAGCCATTCCGAATTTCTCACGATGTTTTTATTTGGTTCGCTTAGGACCAGGAAATCAACTTTTAATTCTAATGTCGCGGCATTTAGCAGATCGTGGGCTGCGCGGCACCTGTTGATGTTTGTTTGGAGTATCTTGGTCATTTTTAGTTGTTTCTCTTCTTACTGGCCGCAACCAAGTTAAACAATATAAAAGTTATCCAGGTGCTGATGTAGCCAGTGACCACAATCTAGTTCTGCTAAAATCTGACCTAAGATTAAGAAGAAAGAAAAAGAAAAATAGTAATAAAGAATACCGCCAATACGATGTCAAAAAGTTAAGACAAGACAGTGTTAAAGAAAGATATCAAGAACTGGCACAGCAGAAAGTTAAAGAAATACCAAATAGTACAGTAAATGAGAAATGGATTTTCCTGAAACACTCAGTCCTAGAAGCAGCTGACCAAGAATTAGGAAAGACAAAGGAACAAGTAAAACAACCATGGATTACTGAATATTTATTAGAACTTCCTCACTTACTTAGAACTTACCTCGGCATAGAAATATCAAGCGACAGAAACCTTAAGATGGAAACCTGAGCAGCCACCAACAAGACCCGAAAAATATCCGGTGCAATAAACAACATAATGTAGAGAAATAAGCATATATCTCATTGTAAAGAAGGTAAAATCCGAATATACAAAACCGCAATAAGACCAATTCTCACATACGCAGCCGAAACAAGAGCCGACACAGGAGTTACCAAACAAGCCTTAAGAACGACAGAGATGCGCACCCTACGAGCGATAAAGGGGGTCACGCTAAGAGACCAAATCAGGAGCTGCACAATTAGAGAGGATCTAGAAATACAGGATATCGTACGCTGGACAAGGGACCGTCGGAGGCACTGGCGAGACCATGTGAAACGCATGATCCCACAACGGATCGTTAACTGGGCCATGACACAAAGACCCAACAATTCAAGACCACCTGGAAGGCCACCAAAGAGATTGGCAGACTCCTGGACATCTCCTGGACTCCTGGAAACAGGCACACGTGCCTATACAAAAGTCTAAGAAGAAGAAGATATTAGAACTTATGGAAGAAAGGAAAAAAATTCAAAAAGTGAAGAAGGAATTAAAAACTAAAAGACGAAACATAGTCAACAGAGAAGCAAAGAAGGCTAAAGAAGAATATATAATGAGAAAATGTAAGGAAGTAGAAGAAAAGTTAGAGAAAGGAAATATAGAAACAGCCTATGAACTGATTAGGAAAAAGTTCAAGAAAGTCAATGGACGAGGTAATAACATATTAGATGAAAATGGAAACCTGGTAACTGAGAACAAGGAAATGGGAGATAGATGGAAACGTTACATAGAAAAATTATATGAAGATCCAAGTGAGATGAGTAATCTTGAAAATGAATAAAATGTAACAAATGATTAGTTAGGACCCTCACTAACAAAAGAGGAATATTGAAAGGCTGTGAAAGAACTGAAGAACAATAAAGCACCAGCATGTGATGAAATAACAGGAGAAATGATAAAAGGATTGGATGATGAAACACGTAGTTATATATTTAAACTAATCAAAGAAATATATGAAACTGGACAAATACCGGAAGACTTTAAAAAGTGCATCATAATCCAAATACCAATAAAACCAGGTACTCTAAAATGTGAAGAACACCGTACCTTGAGTTTATTATCAGATATGTCTAAAATAATAACAAGAATAGTATACAACCGAATAAACAACAAAATTGATCAGAATTTAGATGAAGATCAGTTTGGATTTAGGCGGAATAGAGGAACAAGGGAGGCTATTTTAATGTTAAGACAGATTGTAGATAATATACTGGACCTAAAAACAATGGTGTTTGTTGCATTCATGGACTTGGAGAAAGCCTTCGATAATGTGAATTGGAATGTGCTGATGAAAATTATGACAAATGCTGGTCTAGATTTCAGAGACAGACGGATAGTACATGAACTATACAAAAATCAAAGAGGCATTATAAATATAAAGGGTGAAGTACAAGAGGCATACATACAAAAAGAAGGACGCCAAGGATGCAATTTATTACTTGTATATTGAGGAGGCAATTACGGAATGTAAACAGGTTATGGAAGGAATTAAGCAATTAAATTAAATTAATCAATGGAGTAGAAATAAAAATGACAAGGTTTGCTGGCGATATAGGTATCATTGAAGAGAATGAAGAAAATCTGCAAAAAGCGTTAACAGGAATGAATAAGATCCTGCGAGAAAAGTACAACATGAGAATCAACACATAGAAGACAGAGATCGTGGTGTGCAACCGCCAACAAATTACAGCCGACATTAGGGTTAACGATGTACCACTGAAACAAGTTAATACTTTCACCTACCTAGGAAGCAAAATCACATCAGATGGCAAAAGTTCAGCAGACATAAAAAGCAGAATTACGCAAGCAAAAATAGCCTTCAACAACAAACGGGTGCTTCTTACATCAAGGAACTTAAATGTAGAGACCAAAAATGCATTTATAAAATGCTATGTCTGGAGTGTGGCATTGTTCGGCTCAGAAGCTTGGGCACATGGCACATGCGATAAGAGAAGACTAGAAAAATTTGAAATATGATGCTGCAGGAGAATGCAGAAAATCTCGTGGACGGCAAGGCTGACAAATAAAGAAGTTCTTTGAAGAATTGGTGAAAAAAGAGCACTATTGCAAACAATAATGAAGAGAAGAGCCCAGTTAATAGGACATATGTATAGGCACAATGATTTTATAATCAATGTTATGGAAGGAATGGTGCAAGGCAAAAGAGGCAGAGGAAGACCTAGATTACAAACCATGAAACAGATTCAAGGAGATATAGCAGTAAAATCATATGAAAAAATTAAAAGACTATTAGAGAACAGAGAGGAGTGGAGGAGAAGAATTGCTGCCAATCTTCGGATTGAGAAAGAGAGAGAGAGCTCTTTGTTTATCTGTTCCCGGAAGTGCCCAGCCACCTCCGACATTTTTTTTAATGGAAAGGTATGTCAAGTGATACCTCGCTTGAAAGATCTTTTCGCAAGGAATACAACACATTATTTATTTCTTTAATATTTTCAAAGCCCACGTGATAAAAAAAAGAAAACCACTTTTACTTTGTACACGTTTTGGCGTAAAGTTGTATGTTTTTGGCGGGGTGTAAGGGGTTATGAGAACATCATGGTAACCCAAAAGTCAATCTCGCCTGCCAGCGGTGCACCCTGCTAGATAACTAAGGAGGCTCTGACGTCCGAATATTGGCGGGATAATCATATAATCACAGGACAGAAATACCCTGTGGAAGAATAAAGCTTGTCCACCTGAGCCCTCAGAAGGAAGGAAACCTACCCAAACCAGGCATGTTTGATAGCCGCTGGATGGCAGCCCCATCATCAAACTCGGGTGCGGTGGACTTATAACCTGCCCATCTTAAACTCTTTATTAACGAAACCACTACAGATACTAACCGGACGGATTCTAAGATGACGACTTTGGCGAACACAAAAACTCGGACACGAATAGGAATATGGAACATTAGAACCCTACTACAACCGAGACTTGCACAAGTGGTCCGCGAAATGACAGTATACAACCTGGAAATCCTCGGCCTTAGCGAAGTAAGATGGCGTGGGTTTGGAGAACAAAATACAACGAACGGCGGAGCGCTGCTGTACTCAGGCAAACCACAAGGCTAACACCATGAGAGCGGAGTTGGCTTACTACTAAGCAAAAAGGCCAAGACTAGCCTACTGTCCTGGCGACCAGTGAATGATAGAATTATTGTTGCCCGTTTTTGTAAAACGGAGTGCCAGAAAAGACAAACGTAGATTGGCGGAAGATCTCGAAGCGAAAGCCGAAGTTGCAGCAAGAAATAGCAACACAACAGAACTTTATCTCATAACAAAAATACTCGCTAATAAAAACGTCAAAAGAGAACACCCAATAATAAATAAAGCGGGACAATTGCTGACAAACAAAGAAGATCAACTTATAAGATGGCAAGAATACTTCCAAGAAATACTCGGACAGCAGAACCCGGAAGAAAGTGATGTCGAGGACGGCATACATCCCCCACATCCTCCACAAGACATTCAAATCAATCTCCCGATCCGGAACGTGAATCCTAACCCACCTAGTCAAGAAGAAGTCAGAACTACATTAAAGAACCTTAAGAACAACAAAGCCGCTGGCCCAGATAACCTTCCGGCAGAAATACTTAAAGCAGACCTAAAGGTGGTAACAAAACTGCTCCAACCGCTAATAGTAGATGCATGGGAGTCGGAAAATGTGCCACATGAATGGAAGGATGGAGCCATAGTCGTTCTCCCCAAAAAAGGTGGTCTTACAGACTGCGGCAATTGGAGAGGGATTACAATTTTAAACACAATCAACAAAATAATTTCTCAAATTTTACTGGGTCGACTGTCCATCTCCATAGAGCCCAGTCTGCGTCAGGAACAATCGGGTTTTCGCGCAAATAGATCCTGTGTCGATCATATTAACACAATGCGAATCATCATAGAGCAGTCCATGGAATGGAGGTCTACATTATACGCGGTCTTCGTCGACTTCCGTAGGGCCTTTGATAGCATCTATCATAATGCAATCTGGAAAGCGCAGGAAGAAAAGAGTGTACCGGAAAAGATAATAAACCTAGTAAAGGAACTATACCGGGACGCATCCTGCTATGTAAAACACCAAACTGCTAAGAGCAGCGACAATACCATCAGCTCGGGAGTCAGACAGGGCTGCGTACTATCGCCCTTACTATTTAACATTCTGTTAGATTCAACAATGGACAAAGTAGTGTCAAGAAGTGAGGGCATTAGATGGACGTTAAACTCGCTCCTGGAAGATCTGGACTACGCAGACGATATCTGTTTCTTGGCACACACCCACGCCGACATGCAGAGCGAACTCGACCGTCTCTCTGCAGAAGCATCCAAAGCAGGTTTAAAAATCAACATTGGTAAAACCAAATCGCTTAGAGCCGCCACGAAGAATATCCGCGCCTTCCGCATTTATGATGAACAAATAGAGGATGTAGATGAATTCACGTACCTGGGAAGCATAATTACTAATGAGGGCGGCACCACCACCGATGTCTCATACCGAATAAAAAGGGCCAAACAGGCATTTGGTATGCTCAGGCCGGTCTGGACCTCCAGACTGTATTCCACACGAACAAAACTAAGAATATTCAACTCAAATTGTGAAATCCGTCTTGCTGTACGGGTGCCAAACATGGAAAATCTCCATAACAATAGTAAATAAGCTTCAGGTATTTAAAAACAAATGCCTACGAAGTATACTGCGCATTTTTTGGCCAGATACAATACGAAATGTAGACTTATGGCACCTGACAAACCAACAAGAGATACAAAAAGAAATATAACACCGCAAGTGGAAATGGTTGGGCCATTTATTGAGAAGAGACGAAGTAAACATCACTAGGCAAGCCTTACAATGGAACCCGCAGGGTTCTCGCAGAAGGGGACGTCCAGCTAACACGTGGAGGAGGACCATAGACGCAGAATTAAAGATTGCAGGAAAAACGTGGAACGATGTGAAACGCCTCGCTCAGAATAGAGTCAGATGGAAGGTCTTTGTAGAGGCCCTATGCTCCGCGTAGGAGTTAGGGAATTATATATGTATGTTTTTGGAATGTGTTTTAATGCTTTGGAACCACGTTGCTTTGTTATTAGTGATAATAATAGTCACCAAAGCAGTCACATACGCTCGTCAAGTTATTAAAGTAGTGTCTAAAATGCTGTATTTAACCGAAAATCTCCGTATCGAGATTCCGATGATGATCGGTTATGGTAACAGAAGACGAAGTCAACTTGAAGTTGCTCAGTTATTTTGAAAACAGCTTATTTATTTATTGGACTCTTAATCGCCAGCACATCGTCAACAAGGACACTATGCTGGTACATAATAATTATTACATCATTATTAATACATAATAATATAACTACATAATAAAAAGAGGCAAGAACATAGTCTAATTTAACATACAATAGTCTAATTCAGTGTTTCCCAAACTTTCGACATCTGTATACCCCTTCTATAACAATCATAATATTGAGTAACCCTCGAGCCACCCAAAATGCGCCGCAGACGATTTTTTTTAAATGTTCAAGGTCAAATGTGTTTAAATTGAAAAATAAGATTACAGTGATTCAAAAGCTTTGTTCTTGTCAACAATCTAAGCATATTTATTGTTTCCATTTTTTAGTACATAAACAAAATAATAATAAACAATAAACGAAAAATAAGGTTCATTCATAATAAAATATACATAAAATAATTGTTGTATTATAAACACCGTTAAAATTAAAATCAATGAGAAGGATGAAATTGTTTATGTGGAGACGACAGATCATCATAATTTGGTTTTCTGCTTGTTAATTTTAATCAGTGATGCGGTAACACATCCAAAAGTCTGTTCCTTTTTTTTGGCTTAATATCTACAAATGCTGAGAAAGCAACTTCACATAGATAGGAAGTTGTAAAAGGCAAGATGTGTTTCAGAACTTTCTGTGTTAAATCTGGTTAAACATGTTGCATTTGCAACTAGAAGTTAAAGTGCACTCCTGTTTATTTTTTTTAAATCCGTGTAAAGCTAATTTCAGCAATTGGTCTTCTTCTGCATGCGATAAACCTTCTGACATGGATGATGTAGTAATGATGAACGGATATCTTATCCATTCAATATTTTTGTTTAAATCAGGAAAATATTTTTTCAGACCTAAATTCTCTAAATGCTGTGTGTTTGTACATTTCAGAGTATCAGCATCAATTTTGTCAGCCGATCTTGTTATATACTCATGAAGAGAGGGAAACGAGTCCACTTCTCCATTATCAACTCTCTTTTGCCAGAAATATAATTTTGCCATGGTAGCGTGGTTTGCCATGGTAGCTTTATCTTACACATGAAACAATGAAGTTTCTTTACCTTGCAACGATAAGTGGAGACAATTTAGAACAAAGAATATATCTGCAAAGTATGCTAATTTAGTTGGGGCAAAATTCTTAATTTTTCTAACGAGTCCTTTATTAATTCCGACCATATATTTTTGCTCTATCTGAGATTATTCTAACACATCTATTCCAATCAATTCCGGTCTTACATAAATTTAGACATAAGATATCTTGAAGTTTTCTCCTGTTGTATGACCTAATAATGGCTGGCAAAATAAAAAACGTATGCGGTCATGGGACCCCCGTCAGGAACGAAGTAACGTAACGTTTTCTGCCGAATCGCTCCTACCGAGAACTTCCTTAAAGGAACTGTGTTCCAAAAAGTTGTCACTATTTATTATATCTTTTTCGTATCTAACAATGCCATACGATTTTCAAAATTCGCAATATCAGTGTACTCGTCGACTTGTAATGCATAATAACGACTTTGAGAAATATCAGACAATAACATCTGTATTACATTATTAAAGATATCAATGATTCGTCGGTGAACTGTATTATTTGAGAGGGGACCGCGGTCAAAAGTCTGTTTTGCCCTATCTCCTATCATTATTTCTGCCATTATCTTGGCTGTTGGCTTGATTAAAGTTTCTCCAATCGTCACCGCTGCACCGCATTTCGAAATTAAAAGCACCACGCGATACTAAGCTCCTAGGATTTTTCGATTGTCACCTATCCTATCTAACCCCACATTACTTTCCGAGATTGACTAACAAGTAAAGAAGTTTTTTATTATTTTTGTCATCTAAAAAAAAAAAGTGAGCTGCTTGTTACATCAGGCGCAGCCAAAGCCTAGTGCAGCGCGTACCCCACGCAAACTCTTCCCGTACCCCAGTGGGTACGCGTACCACACTTTGGGAAACACTGGTCTAAGTTAACATTTATTAGTTTGTGGTGATGACTAGGTCATTATCCAATCCCTTTGGTTTTTTGACGTGTTCATCAAAAATCTGCCACCATTTCTTGTTTTTTTCAACTTCCCTTAACTCCTCCTCATCTCGTATGGGAGATCGCATCTTGCATGGGACATACTCAGATCGGTATCTTGCCTCCATTTTGATATCACAGGGCAATAAAAAAAGCTCGTGTGGAGCTGTGTCTTCTTCACCGCACTGGCACACTCGCGATAACCTTTTGCCAAAGCGATGTAGGTAAAAATATTTCCATGGCCAGTAATCAGTTGTACCGCGTGGTGCGAGACACGGATTTTCATATTAGTCCATTTGTCGATTGACCAGATAAAGTTTTTAGTCCAAAGACCAGTTCTTGACGCATTCCATCACTGTTGCCACTCTCTGTTAAGGTAGGTGTTGATCCCGTGTTTTATTGCCTGGCTTGGCACTTTTTTGAAAACTACTGCACTATTATGAGGTTCTGGACCTGTGGAGTCTTGACCAGAGGCTTGTCTTGCCAGACTGTCCCTTCTTTCGTTACTTATCAGGTCGTCATGTGCCCTCACCCAATGGAAGCTTAGTTTACTTTTTTTGTGAGACCTCCTTATAAAGCTGCCACGTGTCGAATTGTATCTCGATTGGCGAAGGGCATCTAGAGCAGATTTTCTGTCGGATAGTATAGAGCATTCGTCCATTACTTCAGGCTTCGAAAGAATATACGTTAATGCCCCGTTAATTGCAATTAACTCTGCTTGAAATACCGAGCAATACTCGGCCAAACCAAATATCTCGAAATGAATCTTATCTTCTTCATTGTACTCTACAAAAGCTGCTCCAACTACTGCGCTTGATTTAGAGCCGCCTGTGAATATTTTTTCGGTGTCTGTTGAAGGGTGACATAGTGTAGACAAGCTAGAGGAAATAGGCGGAATGGATAAGATGCTCAAGATGGGTCTTTGTTTCGACAAGGTCGGAGGATATGTTAAGGCCGGAAGATATGTTAAAGCAGGTTAAGACCGATCTTAGGGTCTGGTTTTCTAGGGAATGTCTGGTTTGGTACAACGAGATCTGTTTTAGTCGGAGGTCAGAAGGTATAAGTCCGGAGATAACACAGACAGCCTTGGTGCTCACCGTCCGGTAACGTTTGGCCTAGCTTTTTTTGGCTTAGCTTTTTCCTTTACTTCACAAGACTTATGCCAAATTGCAGCGCCGTACTGTAATCCGGTTAATCCGGGTTCAATAGCTCCGCTATAAATTCGTTTTAATGCTATTTTGCCAAAGCCCTATTCCTCGCTAGTCACGCGGCCAAGTTGAACGCTCAACTGTTTGGCCTAGGGGTGGGGAACCTTTTTATCATGGAAGGCCACTTTAAATTTGGGGTATAATACAGAGGCCGCATAAAATTATGAAAATTCTTGAGCGTGTGGGGTTTCAAAGCTAAAAAAAAAGGCCAGCACTTTATTAACATTTTGTTAGAAAAAAATTTACAACTGAATAGTCTGCAAGTACGAACCTCTGTCCTCGTTTATTTTAATGCTATGCTGTTGTGTATCAGGGGCTGCAATCCATTAAAGAATATGGAATAGCACAATTTGGGAACGCAACGGAGTGTCTACGAATAGATGAAAAATTCGAAAATGGTACGACCATGACGGGACCATTTTTTAATTTTTCAATACTTTCGTAGACACTCTGTAGCGGCAAAATACGAAAGTCTTTCATGAAATGCGGCCTCTGGTACACCTTCCGACCACTAAAACCCACTGAAAAAATCACTGCTCGTTCCTCTTTGGTACAAAATTCTAATGGAGCGGCCACGATCTATCTGCTATAAAAGGAAGACAAATTGAGGAATTGGGAGTTATGCCAAACATTGCAAATAACTTTTGACTCACCCTCGTAATTTAATGGGATTTTTGAGTTTGTTTTTTATTGGAAAGAAATTGAATATTAGGTTCCAACTTTGTAACTCGTAAAACTCGTCTTCTAAATGTGCATCAGTTATCTGGGTCCTTAATTCGTTCTTAATTTGTGTTAAATATGAAAAAGTTGATTCACAGCAGTATGTAGTTCCAAAGCAAGGAAGCAATCGACGAGCATGTTGACGTAACTTTGGATATTCAACTGCATTTTTCCATATTTCCACTACGCCTTTTTTGGAATCAAAAAGATTTTTTATAATAGTATCTTCACATAACTCAAACAATTCCATTTGTAGTTCACTAGGTGCCTTCAAAATGTCAACTAAATGTGGTTCGTACGCTAATTTCATTGTAATAGTATGTTTTTCAAAATCAGAAAACCTTTCAGTATATTCTTCAATTAATAAGTCCAAAACAGTTATGTAATCTTGGAATGTTTCACATACATATTCTTGTTCATTTATCATATTAGCTAACTGTGGGAAATGTTCTTCAGAAATTTGTGATTGAGAGAAGAGACTTTTGAAAAATAATAACTTTTTTCTAAACGCCTGGATTTTTTGCCACATATCATATATATATGTTTTGTTCTGCCTTGCAAAGAAATATTTAAATCATTTTGTTTTATCATGATATCACACAAAAATGCAGCATTTCTACAAAATTCGCCATCCAACAATTCGCATTGCTGTTGTTGTACCTCATAAAACCTCAAAATGTCTTTTCGCAAACTTAAAACTTTGGCTAAAACTTGTCCTCTTGATAGCCAGCGTACTTTTGAATGATATGGCAAATCTACACTATATGTTTCATCATCAGACATAAGCATATTTCGAAATTGACGATGTCGAGTCGCATTTGCACGAATAAAGTTAACAATTTTAATAACTTCATCCATAGTATTGTTTAAATTGTGCGGATTTAGCACAAAGATTTTGTTGGTGCAATATGCAGTGAAATGAAAATAAATTTTCTAATTTTGAATTGTCTTTTTTCAGCAATGAAACGAAGCCTTCTCGTGATCCTTTCATGGAAGGTGCACCATCAGTGCACACAGTCACTAAATTATCCATATTTAGTCATGCTTCTTGGCATTTTTCTTTAAAACTGTTCTAGATATCAGCTCCACGAGTTCTTCCGGTAAGAGTACCCAATGCCAGTAGTTCCTCGAAACAAGTAAAATCTTTAGTGACAGCACGAATGAAAAACAAAACCTGAGCTGAGTCCGTTGCATCAGTAGATTCATCTAATGCTAGCGAAAAATATATCTTCATTTTGTATAATTGAGTGAAGCTGTTCTGTTATATTTTGCGCTAACTCGTGCTGTCTATCAGTTATGGTCCTTCTGGAAAGGGGTAATTGTTTGTATTTCTCAACTTCCCACAATTTCCCACATCACTAAATGGTTTTCCCCGTTTTCCAAGAATATATGCTATTTTATAGGTAACATCTGAGTCCAGTAGCAGTAGTACTTTGCTTAATAAAATTACTGAAAGCTTGTTTTTGATGCTGTTTGTCTTTTTTTAACTTATGGAGAGCAGCTTTTCGCGCTTCTCCTTCTAGTTTAGCATATTTATGGTCTTTGTGAGAAACATAATGCTGGTTTGCATTGTATTTTTTTAATGTGGTTATTGTAGAATTGCATATCAAACAAACCATTTTATCTTTCACAGAAATGAGGAAATATTGTAGCTCCCAATCTTCGTTAAAAGTTCTGTTTTCTTCATTCAATTTTCTCTTTTTTGACATAATGGGTAAAACAGAAATTAACAAATAACTAATAACTAACTTTAAACGATTTTGATAAAAATAAAACACACTAACACTAACAGACGCCACTAACAACAAACAAAAAATGTAAATTTTGCATCCGGCACGATAGGTCAGTCGAAACAACAACCAATTGTTTTAAATAAGTATTAATATTGAAATATAAATCACAACGCAGCACCTAGAAAGGAGGGAAATTTGCTGCACGTTCATTGGCCCGTTCTATCAGATCACGTGATTTAATTTCCCCCCAAGTTTTGTGTTAAACAAAGACGGTATATGACAGTTCGGTCTCACTAGTTCTTCTCTCTGGGTAGCTCGAAATTATAGGTTAAAATTAAAATATCTAAGGCCGCCAAGGAAAATCAAAAAGGCCGCATGCGGCCTTAAGGCCGCAGGTTCCCCACCCCTGGTTTGGCCTTTCCACAAGCAAGTTTGATGTGTGGTTTAAAGTTTAGGTTTCTAACGATTGTGACCCCCTTATTCTTCTTTCATGTGCCTTGTTCGGTCTCCCTGACGTTGGCGATCACCATGACAAAAGCTGTATGGTCCTGCGCCAAGCGACAAAGTTCACCAACCCTTTTTTGCCGGTCCAGTCCCGAATATTTCTGAACCACGACTGTTGCTTTCTTACAACTTCACGGCGCCCCTCAATCCTGCCCTTTGGTATGAGCTGTAATAGACAATATTTATCACCTCTCAAAATATGTCCAAGATATGATGTCTTTCGGCATTTTACGGTTTTACGGTCGTCAAAAGTTGCCTTTCGATGTTTGCTCTTCGTAGTACATTCTCGTTTGTAACATGTTGTGTCCACGGAATACGAAGCATTCTTCTGTGAAGCCACATTTGGAATGCCACCAGTTGGTTCATCGTCCTGACCTTCAGAGTCCACGTCTATACTCCGTACAGCAATACCGACTATACATTGCATTCAACCATGCGCTGTCTTAGCTTCAGATTCAGGTTGTCATTGCAAGGAAAGGATCTCATATTATTAAAAGTTGCCCGAGCAATCTCTATTCGGCATTTAACTCGCAGTCCGGGTTTAGATCCTCTGTAATAATACTATCAAGGTATTTTAACTTAGAGACACGTTCAATTTGGCTTCCATTAAGTTCTAGGGTAGTGCCATTGCGTGTCGTATATTGATTTTTAGACCTTGTGTCTCTCCCACGTCACCGATTTTGTTTATAAACAACTATAGTCCCTCGATTGTGTTTTCTAAAATCACTGTATCGTCAGCATATCTGATTGTTGTTGTTGTTTCTCCATTTATTTTGATGCTGAGGTGTTATATGCCTTCCAATGCTTCCTTAAAAATTCGATCAGAGTAAAGGTTGAAGCGTAAGGGCGACAGTATGCAACCCTGTCTAACTCCACGTTGTATTTCAATATGGTCTGTTTTTATATTGCATATTTTTACATGCGCCGTTTGATTCCAATATAGATTTTTAATTATACGGATGTCTCTATCATCTATTCCACCCCATTGTAGTATATATGTGAGTTTATCGTGCTGTATGCGGTCAAAGGTGTAATCGATAAAGCATGCAAAAACGTATTTTCGCTGATCGCGGCATTTTTGGAGGAGAAGGTTCATTCCGAAAAGTGCTTCACGCGTTCCGAAAGCGTTTCTGAAGCCGAATTGAGAATCATCAAGATCTTCCTCATATCTACATCTGATGCGTAGGAATGCTTTGAGCATGTGGGACATGAGGCTGATTAAGCAATAATCGCCACATTTTTTTGGCTGATGTTTTTTAGGTAAAGCAATAAAGGTTGATGATAACCAGTCAGATGGAATTTCACCTGTCTCATAGATACTACTAAACAGTTTAACTGCCAAGCCAATATTTTTCTCTGTAATGAGCTTAGAGCCTCGGTCGGAATGTCATCAGGGCCCGATGCTTTCCAATTTTTTGCTATAGAGAATGCATGTATCACCTCGGATTTAAGAATAGTTGGTCCTATGCACTCATGCACATATACCGCATCAGCTCTATGATCTTTAAACTTGGCCTCTTTAATCTTTAATGTTGGTCCATGTGTTTTTTAGTTCTTGTTCCTCCAAAATTAGTTGGTTACTATCATTTGTATGTGAAATAGTCGTTCTCTTCCTGTGGACTCCAGCTACTTCCTTTACTTTTGTCGTACATATTAAAAGTATCATGTTTGGAGCAGAGGTTTCTGGAACATTCTCTTTCCATTCATCTCTGTTTGGCTTTTTTTATCTCCCTTCTTATGACCTTTTGTATTTTTTTTGTATTTGTCAGGTTTGTTCTTGTGGCCCCCAGTCATTTTCAATTACCCTCACACTTGATCTGGTTATCTCCGATGTAAAAAAAAAACGGTCTACGCTGTCAAGGATTTTTTCCAAAGAATATTGATTCGGTCTTGTTAGCATTAAATATTAGTATTTCGACAACATCATCTGGATATACCACCCATTAGCCAAGATGCCATAAGCAAAATTGAGACACAATACAACAATTTGGGTCATGTCAGGGTTGTGCCTTACGAAATCCTACTGCAAAATCCTACTGTTAAAGTAGATACCAGGCTAAACGTATAATTAACTTCTTATAACGTATAATTAACTTTCTTCAAGAAAATCCGGTGACTGCAGCCAGCCAACTGGCCCGTGACAACGAGATTAGTCATACTACTGTCCTGAAAATTCTTAGATCAGCCAAGCTGCGTCATTACAAGATGCAGGCACTCCAAGAATTAACGGAGGATGGCGCGGACCGCCGGATCGAATTTTGCGAGCAAATGATGAACCGGATCGCCAATAACCAGATTTCAATAGCATCAATTCTTTTTTTCTACGAAAGTACTTTTACCTTACATGTTGACATTAATCGTCAAAATTGTCGTTATTGGGCTGACCAAAAACCTACATTGGATGCGAGAAATTCATACTCAGTTCCTGTAAAAAGTCAATGTATGGGCTGGAATAATAGATGATCAGATTGTAGGACCAGAATGCATCGATGGTAATTTTGATGTAGCAAAATACCTTACGTTTCTTCAAGACGATTTCATGACAACGTTAGCCGCTTTATTTTCGTTAGATCCGGATTTAGCTGATGAACGAATATGATATCAACAGGACGGAGCTCTACCCCATTATGCTGTGATCATTCGTACTATCTAAGTACTAAGTACTATCTAATCGTATCGAAAGCTAACAAAACTATCACTCTCTTATCTATCACTTCATCACTTCATGGCTGAAGTATCGTGATCACATGCTGGCGTTTTATTGTGTCATAACGGAGTTAGCGATCTTCCTCCATTTAACCCTTTCTGCCGCCGTTCTTATTTAGCAGTGGTGTCCCGGTGATCTCTTGCACCTGGTCGATCCAGCGTTTTGGAGAGCGTCCCCGAGGTTGCGTACCTTTAATTTTCCCTTAGGTGACCAGTTTTTCGAGATTGTCACCCGTTCCACGATTGAAGTGTCCAAAATATTTAAGTATTCGTCGATTGATAACGGAGATAATCTTATGTGAATGTCGAGTTCTTTGAGTATAGATACATTAGTTTTATGCGCTGTACAAGGGATCCTTAGTAGCCTTCTCCATGTCCACATCTCGACAGAGTCTATTTTCTGCCGATCTACTGCTTTCAGAGTCCATGCTTTGGCTGTTTCCGCAAGAGTTATGCGTCTTATAATTTCTGTGGACGTATTGCCGTCACTATTTATATATTGATTATAGGTACGTTAATTTTATACGTTCATTATTTTGAATGGATTGTCTCTCCTGTCGTTACGATCTACTGACGATTATCATCTTTGTTTTGTTTTGTTTTTTTTTGCGATTTATTGAAACTCAAGTCCGCATTTTACGCTTTCTCTCTCGACTCTTCCCAGAAGTTCGGTCATTTCTTCTTCGTTTTGTGCGATGATTGTGGTAACGTCGGCAAACCGTAAGTTGTTTATTTTCCTACCGCCAATTACTATTCCGCCTTCTCTATTCTCCAGAGTTCCTCTTAGTATAAACTCGCCGTATATGTTGAATAGTAATGGTAATGGGATGATCTGGTAGATATAGGGGATAGAGTGATAGTCAGATAGGACTAAACTATATTCATATTATATAAGAAAGTTTTACTCTACAATATTAAAACAGAATCAGAATTTTATATAATTTATATATTTACCTATTTTATATAAAGACATAAAATTAATAGGTCTATAAAACTGGCACTATGTGCTAATTATGTGCCGCAATCGCGATTTTTGTGCTCGAAGCCTTCAATGAAAAAATCATACTTTACTAGTGGGGGTGCTAGCTTAACAGTCAAGCTAGCACCCACCCATCCAAAAAATTGGGATACCGATACCAAATAAGTACTAGAATTTTGTGCTATTTATGTGCTTTTCAAATACCTTGGAGCGAATTCCCTAACTCAACCCCTTGTGCGAGAAACTCACCCCGAACGGAATGAGCCATAAGAGGCGAAATCTATAATAATCGAGCAAACAAGTTTTAACCAACGCGATATTGTTGCAATAATTATGTGTTCTCCAGATATGATATTCCCGAATTTTGTGCTCCCACCCTTGTACGAAAAATTCACCTCGAACTCTATTGGCCTTAAGAGGTAAAATCTTTAATAATCGAGAACATAAATTTTAAATAACGAAAAATTATTTCAACAATTATGTGCTCTTCAGATATGCTATTTACGATTTTTGTGCTCAAACGCTTGTGCGAAAACTCACCCCGAACAGAATGAGCCATAAGAAGTGAAATCTATAATAATCGAGCACACAAGTTTTAACCAACGCGGTATTATTGCAATGATTATGTGTTCTCCAGATATGATATACACCCCGAACAGTATGAGTCTAGGAGATGAAATCTTTAATAATCGAGAACAGAAATTTTAACCAGTGTGACATAGTTGCAATAATTATGTGCTAAATATGTGCAATAATTATGTGCTAAATAGCATATCTAGAGCTATTCGCGATTTTTGTGCTCGCACCCTTGTACGAAAAATTCACCCCGAACTCTATTAACCTTAAGAGGTAAAATCTTTAATAATCGAGAACAGAAATTTTAAATAACGCAAAATTATTTCAATAATTATTTGCTCTCCAGATATGCTATTCGCGATTTTTGTGCTCGCGCCCTTGTACGAAAAAATCACACCGAACGGTGAGAGCCAGAAGAGGTGAAATCTTTTATACTCGTGAACAGAAATTTAAACCGACACGATATTGTCGCAACTATTATATGCTCTACAATCGAGAACAAAAATTTTAAATAAGGCAAAATTATTTCAATAAATTTGTGCTCTCCAGATATGCTATTTACGATTTTTGTGCTCGCACCCTTGTACGAAAAATTCACCTCGAAATATATGAGCCATCGGCATGATAAATTTTCTGCAATTACCAATCAAACAATCATCCAAAAAATGTGGTGACACCACATCTCATTGTGTAGACCATTTATATATATATATATATATATATATATAAATATATATATATATATATAACTTCATATCAAAGAATCCAACAGCTAAGAGTTTGAAACTAAAAAACGCATGGACGCAAGAAAGAAGACAGGCCCAGAGCGAAAGGATGAGGAAGTTTTGGGAAGATAAAAAGAACAAGACCAGTGCTAAGTAATGGTTCTACGCGCTCCTTAGAGGGCTAGACGAATAAATAATATATATATATATATATATATATATATATATATATATATATATATATATATATCAACACAATTAGCATAATTGGCATTATTTAAGAAATAATATGTTTTTCATGACAATAAGTGGACTTACGCCACTTTCAAAATCAATGAAATAAAGTTTTCAAATCTTTAGAAGCTGCAAGTCCATAGGTATAGTAAATTTGCCTTGAAACAATAATAAATGTATACAATTTATGTTACAAAATAAAAATACAATTCAACTTTTATTCTTTGTTAACTAATTTTTACATTTCAATTTATATTGTTTTATACTTTAAAATAACTATGGTGGTAAAAATAGTACTTCCTTAAGTACTTATATTTTTGGTTTGTAAGTGGTCTCGTTTTTTATATAGTGGTGCTAACTTATTGTTATTGTGGTTATTACTAAAGTTTTTCGGTCTTCCCCATTGCTGAGATAAATCCAATGTTTTGAATGGACCATCCTCGTTGTAGTTTTGTAAAATAACTTATATGGATCGCCTAGATTAGATTCCTAAAATCTAATCCAACATATTTTAGACCAATTTACTCTTTCACCATCAGTTTTTTCCAGCCTTTTAAAAATCGCGTTCGCCTTAGTTCAAATGCACTCACATTTTACTACAGTTACAATGAACTTATTCTTCTGAATTTTTGTTATGACTTTTTATGGCTAACAATAAGAGTGTGAACCTGTGTAAGTTCTGTGAACCTCTGGATATGATGGTTTCATCCCAGACATACATGTGAACAGTTCGGAGTGAATTGTTCGTACAGGGGTGCGAGTACAAAAATCGCGAATATCATATCTGAAGGGCACGTAATTATTGCAATAATTTAGCGTCATTTAAAATTTCTGTTCTCGATTATTAAAGATTTCACTTCTTAAGGCTAATACAGTTCGGGGTGCAATTTTCGTACAAACGTGCGAGCACAAAAAATACGAATAGCATATCTCGAGAGGACATTATTATAGCAACAATTGTGATTCGGTTAAAATTTCTTTGCTCTATTATTATAGATTTCACCTCTTATGTCTTATACTGTTCGGGGTGAATTTTTCGTACAAGGGCGGCAGTACAAAAATCGCTAATACCATACCTAGAGAGCACATAATTATTGCAACTATTTCGCGCCGGTTAAAATTTATATTCTCGATTTTTAAAGATTTCACATCTTAACACTTATGTCAATACCCGGGTACCCGGATACCCTTTTGCATGTTCTTACTTACATATCTTTTTTGTTTAACGAAAAATCATCAAATCCTTTCAGATCCTCGTTATTTGAGTCTATTGAAATCGATTCATATATATAAATAATAAAATATGCCAAAAAATATATAAACTTTTTGGACATAAAGTCAAATACCCCGTTGTTCAATACCCGGGGTACCCGTGTACCCATATCTAAAAAATAATTAAACTTATTTCAAAGGATAAAAAATATTACTTAATATATAAATAAACGGATTTATTTAACTTTTAATTAATTTTATTATAAAACTTATTATAAATTATACATAAAATATTTTTATATTCAATTTATTATTGGCAACATGCGTCACATTTTACAATTGCTTTTGAATGTTCATCGCAAACTGGTTTGTTACTTTCTTTAGATGATTTTCGCGTTTTTTCTCCTTTTTTTATAGACATCCTGGTAACAAATATGACATGATCCTACAACAATTTTTCGTCCAGTGAAATCTGTCTGTTCAGTAGACCCGCCTGGCTCACTTGATGTTGTTGCCCTGCTTGTGGGATCTATTGGTTTTCCATATATGCTTTCTATGGCAATCCTAGTGGTGAAATTTCTCATAATTTGCATATTTTGAGATCGTTCTTGAATAGCTGTCATACATAATTCTTCACTTAATTTTCGTAAAAATACGTTATTTAGATGATAAATGATATAGCTGGCAAGAATGGCGATATCCAAAATCTTTAAAAAAAATGCGAGAGACCATCGGTTAGTCCTTCTGTGGATTGTGTAACGGGCCAACATCTTATCCATTATATCCACACTAATTTTTGTTTTATTATAATACTAAACAATTTCTGGTTTCTTTTTTTGTCTTCGCTGCAAATCTGAGTCCATCGTAGATAGAAATATAACAACATTCTTTTTTTTAGGAACATAAGAGCATAGAGTAACTTTTTCAAGAAACCCAAATAGAGAAGAGAAATCTTCACGATCTTTAGATGCTAGCATGTCTACTAGAATGTATTTTGTATTATTTTTTTCAATGTTCCTACAATTCTTAGGTTCCATACAATAAATGCATTGCTAAAGGTAAAGTAGTAAACAAATTATCCATTGTAATATTTCTTCCGGATCGTTTATATTTTGCAGCTAAATCTTTTACTCTCTTCCACTCTTTCGGCTTGATTTATTTCACAGCTTGTTGTTATTTTGCCAGTGTAAATTTGACCTTTCAATGGATATGAATTTTTGGCGTCGCATATCCACCTTATTTTGATCCCATACTTTGCCCACCCGGCGGTTTTATTTATAGAAATAGGGTTTTTCGGGTAGTGGAATACTCTATGGGTAATCCCATGTTTTAATGTGAAAGTCTCCGTGTATTAAAAATATTTTATTGAGTGAAAAACCCATGCGGGTACACGGGTACCCGGGTATTGAACAACGTAGTAATGACTGGGTATTGACATAAGTGTTAAGGCTAATAGAATTGGGGTGAATTTCCGGGTGATTTTTTGGCACAAGGGTTTGAGCACAAACATCGTAAATAGCATATCTTGAGAGCACATAATTATTGAAATAATTTTGCGTTATTTAAAATTTCTGTTCTCGATTATTAAAGATTGAACCTCTTAAGGCTAATAGGGTTCGGGGTGAATTTTTCGTACAAGGGCGCGAGCACAAAAATCGGGAATATCATATCTGGAGAACACATAATTATTGCAACAATATCGCGTTGGTTAAAACTTGTTTGCTCGATTATTATAGATTTCGCCTCTTATGGTTCATTCCGTTCGGGGTGAGTTTTTCGCACAAGGGGTTGAGTTAGCGAATTCGCTCCAGGGTATTTGAAAAGCACATAAATAGCACATAATTGTAGTGCTTATTTGGTATCGGTATCCAATTTTTTCGGATGGGTGGGTGCTAGCTTGACTGTTAAGCTAGCACCCCCACTATTCAAGTTTGATTATTTCATTGAAGGCTTCGAGCACAAAAATCGCGATTGTGGCACATAATTAGCACATAAATAGCACATAATTCTAGTTCTATCAAATTTGAATTTTGAAGAGGTGGGGGTGCCAGCTTTATAGACCTAAAATTAATAGCATAGAGCTTAATAAATTAAATGAAAAAAAACCTTTTCATAAATATGTAAATGTTTTAACGACTTTTTTTTTCATTTAATTAACGTTCATTTAGTTTGCGTTTCGTGACATATTAGATGCAAATTGGGTTTTTTAAATGATACTCTCGCCCTGAATTGGAAATGAATTCGTAGAAATTTACCTCGAATGCGGAACTAGAAATAAAGAGAGAAAATCCAATTTGTAATTAATAAAAAAATACACAAGAAAAATGTTCACAATATATTTATGGAACATTTCCGAGGGCAATTACTAGAAGGAGTGGAAATCTTTATGCCATTTTTATTTCTAAAAAGAATGTATAACGTTCGATAGAACAGAAAAATAGTTTTTCTGAAATTTTGGCAAACAGGGAAAGGTGTAATTATGTCTGACTAGTCTTGTGTGTCTAGTCTTGTCTGTCTAGTCTTGTCTATCTACTCTTGTCTGTCTAATCTTGTCTGTCTAGTCTTGTCTGTCTAGTCTTGTCTGTCTAGTCTTGTCTGTCTAGTCTTGTCTGTCTAGTCTTGTCAGTCTAGTCTTGTATGTCGAGTCTAATCTGTCTAGTCTTGTCTGTCTAGTTTTGTCTGCCTAGTGTTATCTGACTAGTCTTGACTGTGTAGTCTTGTCTCTCTTGTCTAGTCTGTCTAGTCTTGTTTGCCTAGTCTTGTCTGCCTAGTCTTGTCTACCTAGTCTTGTCCGTCTAGTTTTGACCGTCTAGTCTTGTTTGTCTAGTCTTGTCTAAATAATCTTGTCTGTCTAGTCTTGCCTGTCTAGTCCGTCAAGGATAAATCTATTTCCTTAAATTCTTTAAAATCCAAAATTTCAAGCACTAAAATTATCTCAAAAAATCTTTACAAAATATATACCTATTCCATTCTTAACGCAGGGGTGTCACCCCTCACCGGAAACTTTCATTTTATTTTTTCTTTCTCGTCTAACAATAGTTCTTTTCTTTCCATGCCATTAGATTTGTTGGTGTGCAAAACCTGTTTCCTAGTATTCCCATTAAAAAATCGAGAGTGACACCCCATCAGTTTTTTAAGCTCGAAAATAAAATCCCCCTCGGTGTAAAATTAAAATCCCATATATTACAACCCCAATGCAACCTGGAAGTTTCTAAACCGAAATACACACTAATTGATAAATAAGATCAAATTTCAGTTTATATAGAATTTCACAGCTCAGCATAGCGATTTTCTACGATACTTTATATTCATGTAGTTTTGCAAATTTCCGTTAAAAGTTCAAAAGATTGAATGGCAAAAGAAGAAAATATCTAATATAACGCATATTTAACGGACTGCAGTCAGTTTTTTCCACTTTTATAAATTATGTATCTTATTAAAATGTTTGCGTCATTGAATCTCACGAGAAAACATGAATTGAATGATAATTTAAATGCTAGTTATTATGTTTGTATAATATTAAAACCAAGATCAGGGTCAGGAGAAATAGTTATAATGGAATTCATTATATTTATCAGATTTTCATAAATTTAGTTGCAGAATATAGAGTAGAGAAAAGTAGTTGCAGATATATATATATATATATATATATATATATATATATATATATATATATATATATATATATAAATTTAATAAATAACTATTATACAGTCCAGTCTAAACTAGACAAGACCAAGCAAGATTGGTCAAGATCAGATAAGGCCAGATAAGATCAGGCAAGATCAGACAAGACAAGACCAGACCAGACTAGACCAGACAAGACCAGACCAGTCCAGACAAGACCAGACATGACCAGACAAGACCAGACAAGACGATACAAGACCAGACAACACCAGACAAGAGCAGTCAAGACCGGAGAAGACCAGACATAACCAGACAAGACCAGTCAAGACCAGACAAGGCCAGACAAGACAAGACCAGACAAGACAAGGCAAGACTAGACAAGACCAGACAAGACTAGTAAAGAGAGGATAAGAGAAGAGAAGAGCATACAAGAGAAGACAACACCAGACGAGACCAGTCAAGGCCAGTTAAAACCAGACAAGACCAGACAAGACCAGACAAGAGAAGACAAGACGAGACAAAACCAGACCAGAGAAGACAAGACCAGACAAGACCAAACGAGAATAAACGAGACCAGTCAAGACCAGAAAAGCCCAGACAAGATGAGGCAAGACCAGACAAGTCCTGACAAGACCAGACAAAACCAGACAAAACTGGTCAAGACTGGAGACGATTGAACAAGCACGGTGAAGCTTGGACAAGACCCAAAAAAACCAGACAAGACCAGAAAAGACCAGATAAGACCAGGCAAGAACACAGAAAACCAGACAAGACCAGGTACGACCAGATAGGACCGGGCAGTAATACCAGATAATTCTAGGCAAAACTCAAACAAGACTAAGACAAGACCAAATAAAATCCGGCAAATCCAGACAAGACCACTATAAAACTAGGCAAGGCCAGACAATACCTAACAAAAGCTTCCTGGCATAAGTTAGAAAGTATAATAAGTTCATGCAGTACTAGATTTTACAAACTTTTCGGTATTTTAATATCGTTTATCGGAGACTTGTCCGACCCTCGCAACTGCCGGCCGATTACTTATCTCAGCATCTGCTACAAGATATTCGCACGTGCCTTCTAGGTTAGGCTGTTGAGGGTGGTCGGTCCGGTGTTGCACCAGGTTGAAGAAGCAGCGTGGGGCAAAATCCGACGTGGAGGTTTGCCGAGAGAACTTGGTGATAGATCATGCTGTCACCCAGGACTCCCGGCATAACAAACACAATCTCTCCATGACCTGGATTGATTATCGCAAGGCATTTGACTCAACGTCACATGAGCTTTTGTTACACTTGCTCAGATGCCTTGTGGTACCAGCTCCACTAGTGAGATGTATTGAACACCTTTTGCCACCCTGAAAGACCCGCTTTCCATAACATCCGGTACACAGCGAGTCACCACGGAGTTGGTAACGTTCAGGAGTGGTGCGTTTCAAGGAGATTCCTTGAGTCCCCTCTTGTTTTGCATCTCACTGCTGCCGCTTTCCATTGCCTTGAGACGAATTTTCCATTGTCCCGTGACTATACATGTGAACCACCGGAGGCATGAGATCACCCACTTCTACATGGATGATCTCAAGCTCTACGCCTCCGGGGAGAGAGACCTCCACCTGTCTCTCGAAGTGGTCCAGGAGCACACACGGGACGTTGGCAGATCAACTCAGGAGCTGGGGTTGGATAAGTGCTCAGTGAGGCACCTTAGGAGAGGATGAACAACGGAGTTCCCTGACGATACGCAGCTCACCGTCGGAAGCATCTTGAAATCAGATGCTGGAGAGACCTATAGATATCTGGGGATTGAACAGCACTATGCTCATGATGAACCCCAGGTGAAAGAGTCTCTCCGCAGTAAATACAGACACCTTGTCCGGAAGATTTGGTCTTCCGAATTATGCGGACAGAGTAAGATGTCTGCCACTAATATGCTTGCCGTTCCAGACCTGCTCTATTTCGTCGGAGTAGTGAAGTGGACAGTCGATGAGTTGCGTCAACTCGACAGGGATATCCGTAAAACGATGCACATGCACCGAGAAGTGCATCCGAGATCGTCCGTTCCCCGGATTTACCTCTCACGTCATCGAGGAGGCAGAGGACTCCTGAGCCTGCAATGTATGCGTGGTAGAGTGGTTTTGGGTTTAGCGTTTAAGATCTTAAAGAGCTCGAACCCGCTCCTGTCTCTCGTGAGTGATCACGAACATATGAGAGCGAGAGCGTTTATTTTCAAGGCGGCAAGCAGGGCCGCTGAAGAACTTGGTCTACAATTCGAAATTAGACGAGGAAGCGGACGAGGTGGCAACCCCGAGTTGATCACCGAATTGCGACGAATCGTCTAAGAGCCCCAATTAGGACCGCCGAGCAGGGCATGTTGTTCGGACAGCATGTCAACAGACCGATGCACGGTGTCTTTTATAGACACGATATTGACGCAAGAGGTCTGTCGACAAGGCTGACGTTCGATTATCTGAGGTCAGCCGGACTCACAGCGGAGACGGAGAAATTCAATGCGGCCTGTCAAGATGGCGTTATCAACACCTTGGTCTATCGTCGCCGCCTGATGGGTGTACAGATTCCTGCTCTGCTCATGCGGAGTAGTGAAGTGGACAGTCGATGAATTGCGTCAACTCGACAGGAATACCTGTAAAACGATGCACATGCACTGAGGAGTGCATCCGTGATCGTCCATTCCACGGATGTACCTATCACGTCATAAAGAGGAGGCAGAGGACTCCTGACCCTGGAATGTATGCTTGGCAGAGTGGTTTTAGCGTTTAAGATCTTAAGGAGCTCAGACCCGCTCCTGAATCTCGTGAGTGATCACGAACATATGGGAGCGGGGGCATTTATTTTCAATGCGGCAAGCAGGGCCGCTGAAGAACTTGGTCTACAATTCGAAATTAGTCGAGGAAGCGGGCGAGGTGGCAACCCCTAGTTGATCACCGAGTTGCAGACGAATCGTCTAGGAGCCCAAATTAGGACCGCCGAACAGGACATGTTGTTCGGGTAGCATGTTGACAGACCGATGCACGGTTTCTTTTATAGACACGACGACGCAAGAGGTCTGTCGACAAGGCTGACCTTTGATTATCTGAGGTCAGCCGGACTCACAGCGGAGACCCAGGGATTCATTGCGGCCTCTCAAGATGGCGTTATCAACAACTTGGTCTATCGTCGCCGCCTGATGGGTGCACAGGATCCTGATACCACATGGAGGGCTTGCCGAAAGGCGCCGGAGACGCTAATGCCCTTGTTGTTAAGTTGTCCGACAAAAGCTGTTTCGGCGTAATCCATCGACATTTTTATTATTATTTACCTTTATTGGCATATTTACAACAATTACTATAACAATACAAAAAAAAACAATAAAAAAAGACAAAAGAACAAAAAAAACAGAACATAACTAATAACCCGACTCAGAAATACCCCAAGTACTCAAACTTCAGTTTATAAACGGTTCTTCAGCTTACAACATTTCTTCAGTTTATAAAAAGTCTAAAAAAGAAACAAAAAAATACTTCGCCCGCACTAATTTTTCTCCCTCCCTAACCTTTTTCCACAATCACTCCCTTCAGATCTAAAATTTCCCGCATTATGGGCCACCCGATACTTGACTCGTCCGTGCACGCTTCCCAGTCTTTACATTTATTTTTCTTCACCACTTGCCATGTTAGCCCTTTGCACTCTTCCATCCAATGTGCCCACCTGTCAGTACCCTCTCTGAATATGGTACACAAATTCTTCCTTTCCTTCAACCAGTACCTTCTTTCCTTTTCTTCGTTGCCGCACCGAAACTTGGCTATCCCATATTGGCTACCGCTGGACCCTTTGCTTAGGTACAAAGGGAGTCTGCCGTATATTTGTACCTTGTTGTACTCCCGATTGTACCTGCTTTCGTTCATACGGCATTGTCTCATATACAGCTCTATCTCCCTACTCCTTTCACCCAACAATTTTACACACTTTACGCCATCTCCTTTCATCCTTTCTACCTCGTCTTTCTACCACCATATTTGTTCATAAATTTTTTTCCATTCATTTCCCCATTTTGTTAGTCTAAACCCTCCGACACCTTCCTTCCTTAAACTATTGAACACCTCTTTCAGTATCCTTTCATTCCCTAACCTATACACTATCCTTTCGTATCTTGCCACTCTCACTGATGCTTCTACTGCAACTTTATACACATTGGCTTCTTGTAGCACCAGGTACCCTGGCGTACTCCTGTCTAGTTTCAACGCCCTTTTTATAAACTGAAGTTGTACCTTTTCTACTTGTTCTATCTCATTCATACCCCATACTTCCGCTCCATACAACAAAATACTCCGAACACACGCTTTTCACATTGTCATTTTTGCGACGAAACTCTCTTTCCAATAATTCCAAAACCTGTTAGCCATGCCACCATAGCCACCATGCTTTCTTACATATGAACTTAATGTGCTCATTGTTGGACCCATTACTACCAAACATAAATCCTAAGTATTTGAATCTGCTAACCTGCTCTATAACCTCTTCCAGCCACATCAAACTTTCCTCTTTCTTACCAACTTTCTTTCTAAACACCATCCACTTAGTCTTCTCTACATTCACTCTTAACCTTCTTTTTTCAAAATATCTTTAATCCTTCCAATCATCTCTTTCATTTCCCATTTTGTCATTTTTCACATTTCCACACTTTCATCCTACCACTGCCTACCACCTGCCTGTCCATTTTTTAAAACCTTTTCTAAGTCAGATATAAAAACATTAAATAGGATAGGGCTAAGTGGACACCCTTGTTGTAACCCTTTCCAAACCCAGAATGTTTCGGATTTTTTTCACTTATTCTTACTCTGCAGTTTGTCTTGCCGTATAGATCTGTAACCGCCTTCACTAGCCATCCGCTAATCCCTTTTGCTCCCATCATTTCCCATAGCATCTTTCGTTTTACTGTGTCATATGCTATTTAAGATCTATAAATACAGCATACACCTTTCCACCTTGCTGTGCCAGCTCTTGCTCTATTACAAATTTTAAGGTAACCAGCTGGTCCGTTGTTCCCCTTCCTTTTCTAAATCCCACTTGTACTTCAGGAACCACTTCCTTTTCCTCAATTTCTTCCTGTACTTTCATCTCCTCTACCTTTGCATATATCTTATATGATGTATCGATCAGCGTGATACCTCTGTAATTTTCTGCTTCTCCCTTATTTCCTGCTTTGTAAATTGGAACGATGACATAACGCGGCACTGCGAGTGCTCTATTACCATCTTAGGCACTCGTATGAGATAGACCAGGAACCTGGTGCCGCCTTACTTGCCGGGAGATATTGAGTCCGTTGTCGGGAAAGAGAGGTGCCAATTTTTTTGGAACTATCCATTCCCTACGGTCAGGCTTATTCTCGCCAACAATCCTGACATTGTACTCGTCGATAAAGAGACCAGGACTATGCTCGTCATCGAGTTTTCGCTCCAGCGGTACAGAACATAGTCTTGAAAGAGGAGGAAAAACGTGTTTTATCCGTCAAGACCTTCTTTTCGAGCTCCGCACGTATTACCCTGGCCATGATGTCATGCTGGTTGTCCTGAGCATCGGTGTTTTGGGGGGAATCCGTTCTTCGCTGCTTTCGGAGTTGAAGATCATTCCGGCATGTACAAACTCCGCTAGGGTTCTGGCAAGCCGGATGCAGAAAGCTGTCATCCAGGGGTCCCTTCGTCTGCTGAGGGCACGCGATTCTGGAACCCACAGCTGCTCACCGACCGCTGGGGAGTAGCACTTGTAGAAACAACTTTGGACACTGGCGCGGCTGCTGCGAAGGGTCGGGGGTCGCAGCAGTCCCGACCAGAATTTTATTTAAAAAAAAGATATTTATTGTAATATAAAAAATGGTACAAAGGGCTACTGACCTCGAGGTTTTTCTGCCAGCTTTTATTGTATTAAGTTTAATATTTAGAATAATTATATGTAGTCTACTAAAAATAACTATCTTACAAACTGAAAGTTACATTAAAATTCGTGTGTATGTCTGGCGGCAGTGAACTTTCAAAATACATTGTCTGATTAAAATAACTCGGTCAAAAGTCAAGCTAGATTAATTTATAAAAGTCAACGAAACTAATTGAAATTAACTAAACTAGTTATTTAATCCATACTAATAGTTTAAAAATAAATGTATGGATTTTAATAAATTAAAAGTTTTACTTATAAATATTTATTTCTTTCTAAACGTGTGAAGAAATTCCATCCAAAATTTTTATTTCTATATTTTTTTCTGAATTAACAAGAAGTCATAAAGTTCCATTCAATCTATTTAATTATAATTGACTCATTCAACCAGTCTAGTAGTTAAATACCTTATATAAACCGTTTATTCGCTGGCTTATCTATGGCAAATTAGAAAATATTTTGTTCTGCTTGATGTTTTTTGACTTGCTAAACTTGTTAGTATAACTTGATAAAACTAGACTAACTGTAAGTTTGTAGGCTAGTTTTTTAGTTAACTTTGGTTAATTCCTCCTCGGTCCTATTACCCTCACAAGGGTAAGGTGGCACTATGCTTCTACCATTTTTAAAGCAATTTCCCACTAGTCTCAGTTCTGGGCAAGTTCTGGGGCCTCGTACAGAGAGAGTCCAGTCAAGCTTCTGATTCCGTCTACCCATCGGGTTGGAGATCTTCCTCGTGATCTTCGCCCGTCTTCTGTAGACGTGCAAAATCGCAAAATCGGTCCGAAATACCGCACTTTGTTCCGGTTTATTCTCTTCGACAGTCTGTCCTCGATTTTTAGTTCTTCTAGGATCGATACATTGGTGCGGTGCTGCGTCTATGATATTCGGAGCATTCGTCGGCAAACCCGCATTTCAATGCATCAAATAGATGCATTCAAATGCATCTATTTTCTTTCGGTCCGCTTGTCTGATAGACCAGGTTTCAGACCGCGTATGATGCAATTGGAAAAATTAAAGTAGAGACCAGCCTGATTTTCGTAGCTTTACTAATTGACGTGCCCTTCCATATGCGTATCAGTTTAGTTATGGCCGTTCTTGCTATTGCTAGCCGTCGCGACTAGCCATCGCGGGGGTCGATTTTGTCTTTGGCATTAAACATTATGTGGGACAACTTTGAGGAGGGTTTAAATGCTACTTGAAGATTTTGCTTTCGAAGGACATTTGCGATTTTGCGAAAATATGTGAGCGAGATGAAAGTTTTGTCTGAATTTGAGGTTTTCGGATAAATTTGGGCCATTGTGAATTGGGTTCGTTAGTCCCACATATTGTTTAATGCCAAAGACAAAATCGACCCTCTCAAAAAATCTGGCGTATACGAAGCTCATTGTTCCGAATGCAATAGTGTGTACGTAGGTCAGACAGGAAGCAGTTTTTCAACACGGTTTTCAGAATATTCTCGCGCTTTTCGTCTGAAAAAAGACACTAGTTCTTTTTCAAAACATTGTCTCGGATGCAATCATAAATTCCCAGAATTTACAAAACAAAGGCCCGAAACTAAATATCTTAGTCATTAGAAATTTTCAAAAAAATTCCTGTAATCCCTCAGTTAATCTACTAAACGAGCAAACCGACCTAATCTTTTCCCAACTTTTTAATCTCATCCAGTCAGTCCTCATCTACGGACAGACACCGCCCCTCCCCACCAAAAGTATAGGGGTATATTCAAACTCATCTATTTGTTAAGTCACTTGAAAATGACCGTCAAACGTCGATACTCGATAGTCCTTCGATACTCGAGTCGTGATATGTGTAGAAATTTATAGAACTGTGAATAATAAGTTAATAACATTTTTACATATTATAAGTGTGGCAAAAACATAGTGAATATTTCAATTCAATGTTCCTAAAAAATGTTTTTTAAAGAAGGAATATGTTTTTAATTCATCTTAGTGAATTAGTTAGATAGTTTTTGCAGATATCAAAACAAATAAAAATATCTTTAAAAAAAATTTACGAATAAATAAAGGGTTTTTCAATAGGGATATAACATTTTTGTTTTATAATACGGAACATAACCTACACACTTTTGTATGATCTGTCAAAGTCAAAACATCAGTCAAGGCTTACATTTTTATTATGGTGAAGTTGACGAATGAGCAACGTTTGAAAATCGTTAAAACTTACCATCGAAATTCTGAGTCGGTAGTCGCAACTTTAACCCTCCGTTTGACGCATGGGTCCGACCTTTTGCGATTTCATTTATTTTTCTAATATAATTCTAATTGAGCTATCGACTTAAATTTTCTTGACTTTTCCTAAAATTTCATTAGCTTTCATTTAAAAGAAAAATAAAAGGATACATGTCAAAAAAGGGTAACTACAAGGATATGTATTTGAATATACTTCGGTTTGGCACATGTGGTCTGTCCGGACCCATCTATATTTTATATGAAATAAAATGTATTTTGAACATTTTACCGCGTTTTGTTAGTTCCTCTATATCAGGGGTCTCCAAACTACGGCCCGAGGGCCACATCCGGCCCGCGGACAGATTTTGTCCGGCCCGCGGAGAGCTAGCAAACTCCTTTTAGAGAACATATTTCTTATAGCAAATTAAATTTAGCTTACTGAAGTATTCTAATTTTATGTTGAATAATTATTAATGTGACATCTACATTGATATGGTCATGGGCTAACTACTCATAACATTGTTGTAGGCTTATTGTTATTGTTTTTGTGATAAGTTGGATAAAGAAACACAGAATTGTAATGAGTAAAGACATGTATAATATGCAGAAAATTTAACTTCAGTATATAATAACTAACAAATTATTGAAATGAATCCAACTAATATTTTATACATTTTAAATAAAAACATAACTTATAACAAGCATAATGACATATGAAATACTAATGAGATTTATGTAATTGAGATTTTCCACTGACAATAGTTTGTAGTTGTGGACTAATTTTACTTGTACCAATTATTAAAAGAGATTTAAGATGCTCATCAGTTAATTTAGATCTGTAAACATTTTTTGTGTACTTCATTTTGGAGAAGGTCTTCTCACACAAATAAGTAGTACCAAAAACAGAAAACAGCCCACGAGCAAATTTATGCAAATTATCAAATTGTGTCAGTGGAAGACTCTTATAAAATTCCAACAAAGATGAGTTTTGATATTTGTTCTTAATTATATCACTGCACTGTAGATCAATCATTTCCATTTGAAGTTCCGGGGCTAGGGTTTCAATGTCAGTATCAAAAGAATTCTGAAAAATCTTAATTTGATTCGCAATGGCATCAAAGTCCGAGAAACGAGTATCAAAATTTATTTTCAAAGCACTCAAAGTTTCGTTTGCAAAATCGATAGGAATCTCAGTCTCAGTGGTGTGGTTGAATATTTCACATGTTTTAAAATGTGAAAAACATTTACTTCGTAGTTGTGATTGAAACAGTATCAATTTCTTCCGGAATGATTTGATATTAGTGTATAAATCAGGAAGATGCTGGTTTTCTCCTTGCAATCTCAAATTCAGTTCGTTCACATGTTTTGTCAAATCAACATAGAATGCTAACTTCCACAGCCATGCGTTGTTATGTAATTCAGTAAGAGGGCGATGCTTTTCATTCAAAAAAACTTCGATCACTGCTCGAAGTTCAAAAAAGCGCTGAAGGACTTTCTCACAACTTAGCCAACGTACGGCAGTATGATAAGGTAAGTCATTTTCTCCAATCTCTTCAATAAATTGTCGGAATTGTCGGTGATTCAGCCCAAAAGATCTGAAAAATTAACATTTGATATGACTGGATTCAGAACTTCAGACATATCCAAACATTTTCCGCACAAAGACTGTTGATGAATGATACAATGTAAGACTAATGTCTACAGCCTTTGACACCACCGTCATTTTCTACTGCCTTTGACACAAGAGCGACCACTCCTTTATCTTTCCCACTCATGTTTTTGCCTCCATCAGTTGTAATACATTTCAAGTCATTTTTCCATCGAAGGTTCTTTTGATTAATGGTCATTTCAACTCCTTTAAAAATATCTGTACCAGTAGTTGTGCCATGAATACTATACATATCAAGAAGTTCTTCATGCACTTCATAGCTTTTATCTACTCCTCGAATATAAATCAACACCTGAGCAGTATCTGACACATCCGTTGACTCATCCAAGGCCAAAGAAAACCACTCAACATGTCCATTTTTGTCGAGCAGTTGAGAGGATATATTTTCAGCGATGTTTTCTACCCTTCGAGCCACAGTGTTTGCTGACATACTGACAGTTTTTAATAAATTTACCTTTTCAGGGCACATTTCTTCGGCTACTGCAATTATGCATTCTTTGATCATTTCTCCATCGGTGAATGGTTTTCCACGTTTTGAAATTTCAAGAGCCACACAAAAGCTGGCACAAGTTGCAGCCTCTTGTTCAGTTTTGAGTTTTGTAAATGAAGATTGCTGCGATTTCAATCCGCGCTTCATAGCTTTGAATTTTTCTGTCCGCAAACTTCCTGTATATTTTGAGTAATTTTGAAAATGTTTTGTTTCATAATGACGTTTAATGTTATATTCCTTGAGAACGGCTATGTTTTCATTGCAAATCAAACATAGCGCCTTGTTACTGGACTCAATTACGAAATACTGAATGTTCCAATGATCTTTGAATTTTCTGCATTTACTATCAATTTTTCGCTTCTTTTCCATACTACTAAATCACACACAAAAGCAACAATTCAAATCAAAATACTGTTACAAAGATAGAAACTTAAACACGCACAAACACGTTTTAAGGAGGTACGCACTATTTTATTTCACAACAGTGTCATAGGAACTGACTTGTAGTTGCGCCACTAGCCTTCTTATATATTGCAATTACTGCCATCTAGAAGTGAGTGGAAGACACCAGAACTTTCTCGAACCAACGAAATTATTCTGTACGTGCTATTAGCGCCATCTGTTAGCGATAGAAGGTACTACCTATTTCCGCTTGTGTCCACCAGATGTGTCACGTGACTTCTCATGGCTCGTACTCTACGACTAATCTAGAAATTACAGATAATGACAGGAAAATGAATAATATGCAGTGTTGCCGTTTTGAGGACTTTAGTCCGATTTGCAGCCTTTTTTAAACGTTGCGTACTTTCTCGGACTTTTTTTTTCATCAGTGGACTATTTCACTTTTTACCACCGGCAACAATGATAATATGGTTTTGGCTCTCGGAACTTACTAGAGTAATCAGTATGGCCCTAAGGCTGGAAAGTTTGGAGACCCCTGCTCTATATCTTACGAGAGCCCGAGCCGTGCCCTCGAGCTTTTCTCTAACTCGTATATCGTCCTTTGATCTATTTAGCTCGCGAGCCACTTGTTGGGCCAGGTTAGCATCTTGGGAAATTTTTGTTTATTTCATAAAAATGAGTGACGAAGTTGAATTTGTGTATAATATGCGATTACGTAGACAAAGTTAAGATACGGATTTTCATTCACGATTGGCAGCGGCTTTATCTAACAAAAATCAACATAATCCTGAAGAGGAATTTGATGAAAATGTTGAACATGATCCATTGGAAGACGATGACGACGATAATGATATGGATTATGTACCTAAAGAAGATGCTTCTGATATTGAAGAGGATTTGGTAATCGAACCAAACGATATTCTACATAGTGACGAAGAAGAAGAAGAAGTAGAGGGAGAATCACATTCTAAAAATTATGATCATGCAACTGATGAATTCAAATCATGCAACTGATAAATTCAAATCATGCAACTGATGAATATTTCTTCTACAAAGACAGTACAAAATGGATTAGAAATGGACCAGCTGCTGTTGGCCGTTCACAATATTATGCGTTTTCGAGCTGGATCCAAAGAATAAAAATCAGTTCCAATTAATGCATTAAAAAAAAATTCACAAAACATTACATTCATCATTATCATCGAAACGAATCGTTTTGCGAAAGATACATTTCAAAGGTGGAATCTGAAAAATCCCGATAAAATACCAAGTGTTTGAAACGACCTAACGACAACTGAATTAGTGCATAAATAAATTAGTGTAAAAATGCATTTATTAGTGTACTTTCGACCAGTTTCGCACAATAACATGCAAAAATCACTACTTCTTTGGTATACTCTTTCCTACTCATATTCCGAACGCATGTCTCAAATCGATGCAATGCATTGCTACGATATATCCGTTTTGATTATAGACGTACAAGTGCATTTCGCCAACGAACTGACAAAGCCGCACCAATTCATAATATACAAATTTTTTGAATAAAAATCTTGCGTAATCCTATGATTCGCATGAAACCTTTACGGTTGATGAACAGCTATTTCCATACCGTGGCAGAACAAAATTTACTCAATACACTCCATCAAAACCATCAAAATATGGCATCAAAATTTGGTGGGCGGATTGGAAGGAGCAAAGCGACTTGCTAAAATTGACATTGCTTTTGTTGGCACAATTCGATTCAATAAAAAATGTGTTCCTACAGAAATGAAAAATAGTCCTTCACGTCCTGTTTCATCTCATTTTGGATTCCATGATACGGTTTCCAATTGCTGTTACGTGCAAACAAAAATACGGCCGTAATTTTACTTTCCACCGTGCACTACACCAACAATTGTGTCGGAGGAGCAATTAAATCAGAAGCAATTTCATTTTACAATGCAAATAATGCCTGTGTCGATTGTATGGATCAAATTGTCACTTATTTCACAACGAAACGCCCAACAAGACAGTAAACTTTGTTTCTATTTTCAATATTTTGCATTGGCTGTATTTTACAAATTTGATGCAAGGCAAAATTTTGTAACTACGCTATCCAAGTCATTGATTGTTCCAAACGTTTAAAATAGAACGAACAACGTTCATATTAACAAACAATGTCCTACTCGTTTGGCAGTTGAGGCGCTTTTTCATTTCATAATGCCTCCAACAATGCGATGTTTCCATATGTTTGTATGGAGATATACAGGGGTCTGCCCAGACCACATGTGCCAAACCAAAGGTTAGCGGACTATGTACCAAACGGAGGGTTAAGAGCGCTTACTCCAATTTTTGGTCGCAATAATCGTCCTACCAGACAAGTTGTGTCTGGGATGGTGAATAAAATTTAATTAACATATTCACTATTAAATGTTCCTGACAGTGAGACAACGCACCAGTCTAAGTACTGAAAATATTGCAGCCGTAAGAGCTTCAGTTCAAAATGAACCAAACAAGTCGATTGTATGCCGTTTACACGAATTGAGAATTTCTCAGTGCACCAGAAAATAAATCTGTTTTGTTTTTTGAGTTCAGATAGTTTGAACCAGAGATATCTTGCTCTCCGCCGGATACTTTTTTGCGGAGGACCTTCAAGAGATCATCTATATGAGCAAGGGAACTTAAAATACATTAAATTCTCTAAATGTACATGTATTTGATGTATTTATATAACAAAATGCCTTTTCACATAAAAATTCGGAAAAATCGCATTTTTTAGACTTACAAATAGGCATAATTAAGGCGAATTTTGCGTAAAGATCTCCAGATACACCTCTGGATCATATATAGCGCCGAAATTTATAAGATTTTGCTCTGCAAAAATTTGTAGAAAATCTTTTCTTGGACGCGAAAAAGGTAGCCGAAGTGTTACTAAAACATAAAAAGTCTTTAAAAGACGGCGAAATATGGAAGCAGAATTTTATTAAAGTTTAATTTCATCGAAAAATTATCTTTAGCGATGAAGCTAATTTTTGGCTGAATGGCTTTATCAATTAGCAGAATATGTGTTATTGGACAGCAACTAATCCATATGTGCCTTATGAGATTACATTGCATCCACAAAAAGTGAGCGTGTGGTGTGGATTTCATCCGAGGTGTGCGCTCATGCGATTTGACGCCGTTGGATTTTTTCTTATGGGGTTACCTTATGTCGAAGGCTTATGCCAACAATCCAACAACGTCAGAGGAGCTCAGGAACAATACCGAACGCGAAATTGGCAACGTTCCCGCTGATATGTGTGAAAGAGTGAATGAAAATTGGATCTAAGAAATCGAACGCTGCCGTTAGGGTCGTGGTGGTCATATGGACGACGTCAAATTTCCAAAATTGTAACATGTGTACTACACCTGGCATAAATTCCAGCCCGATATCTCAATTATTCTGTGTTTTATTTAAATACAAAAATGTTATGTCCTTATTGACAAACCCGGTAGAACAACTTTTGTTTCTATTAAAAACTGTGGTCTAGATTACTTAATTGATCAAGATTTGCTCTGTACAACAACTCGTTAGAGCTTATAGTTATTTTTTAATAAATTTACATATATTTCTGTCAAAAAGTATAGAACTGTAAGCTGTAATTATGGGAGATTATTACAGTAATTTTCATTCGGATATGAATGCGCATTGTTTGTATAATTATATACTGAGACAAATATATCCAGGATTATTGTTGGCATTTGTGCAAAGCCGAAATACAATATCCAAACATTTATGGAACGGAGTATTATTTTCCCATTCGAAAATAAATTACACATTATTCCAACCTTCATAAAGCGAATTGGTATATTTTTGCATTTTCGAATTTTAGTCTTTGAAATTTTAAAATCTTAGAAAAATGATATTTATACATTTTTTAATAATTTAATTTTTCATATGATGATTTAAGTCAGTTGTGTTTTGTCAGACAATATTTATGGTGTATATATGTTAAAACATTTACAAAAATTCGTGGGAAAATTATCATAATTTGGTGATAGACTTGGACACTTATTAATTTAGATTATTGTTACCCAATTATCCAAAGCCCAACCCGCAAACTATTCGACGTCTTTCGCATAATTTGAACACACTGACAGCAAACAAGATCTCCCAAGACATGGAAGATTTAACAGACAGTTAAGCCCTTCAGTAAAGAATATCAATACTGTTTAATTAACTGTTTAAGGTGCGCTTGACACATTAACAAGAAGGAAAGCTACACAACTGGTTTAATTAAACCAAGGGTGGGTAACTTATGACCCGCAGGTCATTTAAACTGTACATTTTTAAATTTGAAGAAAGGTCATCACTTTTTAGGAGAAAATCACAAGTAATAATATTTATGTTTCAGATGAAATATTCCCCTTTGCTTGATGAGAGTGATTGATTTGGAAAGAGGTATAAAATGTTAATACCCGTAGTAAGAAATCTGCTATTGGTTCCCGACACACGACATTTTGGATGACACTGACAGCAATTCCCGACTATCATCGGGAAACAATGGGAATGTTATCGACATATCAAATAACATTCCAGAGCCAATACATTGCTAGTCTAAAACTGTGTCAGTCACGATGTATAGGGAACTTGTAAATTTCTTGAATTGAGCTATTTTATACCAAGATAGGATTCACAAATGTTCATAATATACAGGGTGTATTCAAAAGAATCATCGGGTTTTAAAAAGACATATTTCACAAAGTTTTACATATATATTAAATGACACATGAAATTAAAGGTAAAATGTTCAAGTTTAAAACGCACGCTAACAAACTTCGCTTTAAACGTCCAGATGGCAGCTCGAACTAAGTATGCAAAATGGCGAGTATGCAGCAGAAAACGTTTTGTGTGCTCGAGTATGCAAGGTGTTTATCGGTATTTGTACAACTCATTTTTGCCCATTTGGTTTTGTCAATTAAGCTTCGCACAACAAAATTTTCTTCATTTTGTTTTGTGTATCAAGGTTTGTACAATATCAGAAGTGCCAACAGCAGTTTCTACAGTATACATTTCGTTCGTAATCTCTTTGTTATATTGTTGTAGTGTATTAATATTGTTAAAGTGAAAAATTTCAAACTAATTAATGTTGTACATTTGAACATACGCTCACTCTGTGCGAATTTAAGCAACTTTAAATGCCTAATTAACAGCGAGAGATACGAAATAATATGTCTTACAGAAACCTGGTTATCTCATAGAATACCTGATGATGTGCTGCAATTCGATGGATGTAACTTATATAGGCATGACAGACAGGATGGCAGACGAGGTGGTGGAGTTGCAATTCTTGTAGCTATTACTCTGGGTGCGTGTAATATTGTTAAAAAAGGTGGAGAATGTTGTGAATCTTTATGGATAAGGGTTGGAAAGCGTAATAGTTCACTTATTGTGGGAGCTGTATACAGACCACCTGGTGGTAGAATTACGGACTCCATTAATGAACTTGAATATCTACTAATAGGATTGAAGATGCAAAATGACAACATCTTGTGTATGGGAGATTTTAATATTGACATTTCACGGCTCGCAAATAATAAGGTAATGGAGTTCAATAACATGATTGATGCATGTGGTTTTCACCAAATAATCAGTGATCCGACGAGAATTAGTCACACAAGCTCGTCCCTAATTGACTTTATTTTGGTTAATGATCACAATATTGTTGAAAGTGGCTACATAAGAGACGTAAATATGTCGGATCACTGCTTTGTAGGTTGTAAGCTGATGTATAGTGATACTATCCTGGCGAAAACAACATATATGAGGCGTATAACTCAGCAAAATTAACATGAATCAATTTAAAATGGAGTTGTCAGCTTTAAGACTAGATGATATCTATATAGTACCGGATATAAACGCTAAAATAAAAATCTTTACTGAAAGAATAATATTTATGTTTGATCACCCTGCACCTATTAAACAATTAATAATCAATAAGCCAAAAAAACCTTGGGTTACACAAAATTTAAAAAAGATTTATAAGATGAAGAATGACGCACATTCTAAATATAATAAGACTGGGTGTATTTCTGTGAGAAAATGTTTCAAGGATTTGCAAAAACTTGCAAGAATTACCACGCGACAAGAAAAAAGAGCGTATTTGGAAAGTATCACAACTTTAGGTGATGAAAAGATTATTTGGCAAGGTTTAAAAAACATGAACACTACCTGCCCGAAGACTAAACCAGGCCTGCCAGAATCACTGGGTAGTGTCAATGATCAATGATAAACAACTATTTTGTAGGGTCTGCTAAAGACATAAGTTGATGAAAATACTCTTCTAAGTTATCAATATTCTTTCATAAGGGAAATCTCAGATTTATTGAACCTAAAGCCGGTAACTGAAACTGATATTCACAAAATAATTCTCAATATAAAATCTAGTGCTATGGGCTCTGCTGGCATAAATAACAACATGATAAAAAAGTGCTTGCCTCAGATACTTCCAATTATTACTCATATAGTTAACAGTTGCTTACTAGACAGCGTATTTCCGGATACGTGGAAACACGCATATGTTCACCCAATTGCCAAAAACGCATGCCCTAACTTAATTACTGATCTAAGGCCCATTTCTATTTTGCCAACCATTTCCAAAATCCTTGTAAAAGTGGTGGACCTGCAAGTTAGGAAGTTTCTTGAAGTAAATAAAATCTTTCCGGCGACTCAATCCGGTTTTAGAAAAGGTCATAGCTACACTACAGTACTAATGGACGTAGTTGATGAAATAGCAAGGGCGCTTGATAGCCACAGTGTAGCTGTACTAGTACTATTGGACTTCAGCAAAGCCTTTGATACGGTCAATCATCGTATGCTTCTTAGTATTTTACACTATATAGGAATGTCCAAAAACACTATAAAGTTTTTTGCTAGTTTCTTGCGGGGCAGAAGTCAAAGGGTTACTTTACAAAATGATATCTCGGAAAGTATAGTTGTAAATGGTGTTGTGCCGCAGGGTTCTGTGTTGGGACCATTACTGTTTGCTCTGTACACTAGTATAGTTGTAAATATTGGAGCATCAATAAAGAATGGTCTTCATCATCAGTATGCTGACGACACACAGTTAATACATATATACTTTCCCTTCTGATAAGCTTGAACTCGCTGAACGATTAATAAATGTTGACCTGAGAAGTATAGCTAAATTCACCGCTGGACATTCCCTCACGATTAACCCGAGCAAGACTAAAATCATGGTATTTGCCTCAAAAAGGAAACAAGTGGCTATTAAGAAAAAACTGACAATTACTATGCATGAACAGCGCCTGAACATAACAAATGAAGCAAAAAATCTCGGACTATTAATTGATGACAGATTAAAATTTTCATCACATGTATCAACACTTTTAAAGCGTGTTTATTTAAAATTGAAAGTGTTGCATTCCTGTAGGCGTGTCTTATCTTTAAACTTATAAAGGAAACTAGTGACTGCATATGTTTTGTCAATGCTTAGTTATCCTGAATCGGTGTATACTAGTTTCATTAATAATGCAGACCGCGCCAGAATACAACGAGCACAAAATAGGTGTATCAGATTTGAACTTGGCCTAAGACCTCGCCAAAAAATATCCACGGAAATTCGATGCAAATGGATTAATATGGAAAAACTTCGAAAATTTTATCTTACATGTCTTTTTAAGAAAATCCTATACTGCAAATTACCCAGGTATCTGTACAACAAAATAACCTTCAGAACGGACGTTCATACAATTAATATGCGTAATAAGGACTTGCTGACTCCTCCTATACACCATACCTCAAAGTTCAAATCTTCGAACACTTACCAAATAACGTCCATCATTAACAATCTACCAATGGAGTTAAGACTAGCGAGCGTTGAACAGTATAAAAATTATTTTAAAAGGCAAAGAATACAGGGTCCAAAATAGAGTGAGCATTTAGAAAAATGAACGTTAATATTCGTCTACTTATTTTTCTTATGTTAGTCAATGTAAGGTTTACCTAAAGATAACTAAAAGGGCTTATGGAAGATTGAGAAATTCTAGTTAATTTCTTGAATAAGTCCTTTTGTTCTCTATTCAGTTAAATTTTTGAACATACGTATTTAATGTGTAATATTTTTAATTTGTAATTAAACAGATTGCATATTTCTTTGTATGGAGGACAATAAATGAATAAAAGAAATAATTAATTAATTTCAAAAATATTATGTTAACGGCTATGGTATTGGATTTATTGGGACGATAAGTTTATACCATTACTGCTTAAACATGACTTGGGGCGGATGGGTGCGCCACGGCTGGTTCGAATGAAGTACAATCTGGAAGTACAATTTTCGAACACTTTCGAGCAGCTAGGGCCATATATCGGCAATAACGAGACTATTGTTGGCTTCCAGGTGATCCAACGTCGTTGGTTTATTGACGTACACTTGCAAATTCATATATCCCCACAGAAAATAGTCCATAGGTGTGATATCACATGACCGTGGAGGCAATTCACAGGTCTCTTACGCGAGATTATGCGGTCAGCGAATGTTTCCTGCAATATTTTGTTGTTGATTGTGTCGCGCGCTATGTGGGATGTTGCGCCGTCTTGTTGGAATCAAACCTCCTCCATATTAACGCCATTCAACTGGGGAACAAAAAGACAACAATCATGGATCGATAGCGCTTTCCATTGACTGTCACATAAAGCACACCAAAAAGTGTGTTTTTTGTGGATGTGACGGCTTCTCAATAATGGTTTCTGGATTTCCCTCGCTCTAAATCGGGCAATTTTGTTTGTTTACGTAGCCATTGAGCAAAAAATGAGCCTGATCGCTGATCCAAATTTTTGGGTGAAAATGAGGATCAAGAACAATGTTGATATCAGCCCATTCTCTGAACGTACGAAGAATATGATGATCACGCGGCTTCAGCTCTTGCACAAGATGTATCTTGTAAACTCGTAAAGCGAGATCTTTTCACACAGCTCTAATTGCTGTGCACGATGGCCAATCGACTCATTACGCTCCACAGCTGCAACAAATTCTTCGGTGCGCACTGTACGACGCCTCTGCTGACACACATTATCAATCAGACTATGCGTAGTGCGAACACGATCCATGATTTTCCGAATAACTTGCTCGAATGGACGATTATGTCGGCCGCAAGGCGGTAGATGGTAAGTTTTTTGAACTGAACTACGACTTTGCAAGTAAATTTGCAAACATGCTGAGCAGAAATCAGCTGTTACCTATCAAATTGACAGTTACTAGAAATAGTGTTGCCAGGTCGAAAACAAACCTCTAAAAAAAAAACACCCAATACGTGTAATCTGGTTTAGATATAGACCAAAATCCTAGTATCTATATATTTTTCCTTATTTACAATTTACGTTGTTTTTTTTGAGCAATTGCTTTTGCTTTTGCTGCCACTCTAATATGTTGCACATTTGAGACCATAGTTATTCCATTTTTTTTTTATAATTAACAGCCGTGAGGCTGGTTGGCGAGCTGCTGCCTTTCTTCCCGTCTCTCCCTCGGCCTTCCTCTTCAGTTCACAGTTTGAGCCACAACTCATATCTTCCAGTATTTGGATACTGGATTTATCTAAAATTATAAGCGTCAGTAGTCCATTGTGTCAACCTGTAGCACTCCAAAGCGGCGACCAGCGCCCTACACATGGCCTTCAAACAGGCAAGTGTCGTTATTGGTTTTCTGCAAGAACCATGGATTAACCAGGGGCTTGTCAGGGGCCTACCTACTGTCATACGTAAGCTGGTTTATGACACTAGCTGTTCTAAACCAAGAGCAGTGCTGTTGCTCAAGAAGAATATTAATTTTGTACCCGTTCCAGAATTCACCACAGGAGACCAGGCCGTGGCAGTCGTGGAGATCCCGACGAAAGGGGGCAAGAGGCACATTATTTTGGCCTCGGTCTACTTTCCAGGTGATATGGACAAGCCTCAACCAGAGGAAACTATACGCCTCGTGGACTGGTGCAACAAGAACAACAAATATTACATTCTGGGCTGCGATGCCAACTCACATCATACGGTGTGGGGCAGCACGGATACAAATAATATAGGTAAGCAATTACTCGAATACTTATGTGCTAACGATGTGGTGATCGTTAATAAGGGCTGTAAACCCTCCTTTGTAAGCGCAATCAGACAGGAGGTTTTAGATTTGACTCAAGCTGATGCTTTTACAACAGAGTTTTACGACAGAGCCAATCATAGATTGGCGATTTCTCGACGAGCCATCAATGTTAGACACCAAAAGGTTGAGTTCCACTTAGGTGAGGCACACAATGTGGTAATAGAGCGCAGGGACCCTAAGTGTACTGATTGGGAACTCTACAAGGAGATCCTCAGACAGAAAACCGAAGGTCTCCGCCTCATAATAAACACAACAAACGAGCTGGATGCAGCATAGTTTCATCTAAAAAGCGTTCTAACACACGCCTATGAGACTAGCAGTCCTCAGTTCCTTTATGGAACAAAGAGTTAGGACGTCTGAGAAAGAGGGCCAGGAAAGCGTTCAACGGTTCGAAAAGAACGGGCAACTGGGAAGCCTACAGAGTAGAACTTACTGATTACAACAAAGAATTGAGGTCTAAAAGGAAAACCTGGCGTGATTTCTGTGAGGGCATTAATCAATGCGCCCCAACGGCAAGGCTGCAAAAGGTTTTGGCAAAGGACCACTCAAATGAAATATGGCTTATTAAGAAACCGAGTGCTAAATATACCAAAGATTTTGAGGAAAGTCTAAGCGTTTTATTGCAGACGCACTTTCCTGGCTCTAAATCAACCATAACTGGTGACGGGATAACGCGGATGAAGCGCCCAACCAAAATCTGCAAAAACATGGCAACAACCATGTTTACTGTTCAAAAAGTCCCATGGGCTGTGAACAGTTTTAAGCCATTTGAGGCTGCCGGACCTGATGGCATTTTCCCGGCAATGCGGCAGATATGGATCGAAACCATAGCCCCCTGCATTGCTGAGATATTTAAGGCCAGCTTTCGACTGGCGTACATACCGCTGGAATGGAAAGAGACCAAGGTGATAGTCATCCCTAAGGCAGGGCGCAGGCCTCAAGACCTGGCAAAGTCCTACCGACCAATTAGCCTCACTTCCTTCCCCCTGAAAACAATGGAAACAATTGTGGACAATCACATACGGTGCGGACCTCATAAAAGAAGTCCTCTCCGTAAGCATCAATACTCTTATCAGCCAGGCAAATCCACAGTGGAAGCTCTACATGAGATAACGAACACATTGGAAGCAGCACAGGACTGCAAAGAAATTGCAGTAGGTATCTTTATAGATATAGAGGGAGCTTTTGACAACACAACCCGTTTATCAATAAAGAATGCAACCACCAACAAAGGGATTGAAGACCCCATCACTAAGTGGATTCAAGACATGTTGACCAATCGTAAAATTACGGCCGCACTGGGGGGATCAACGAGGACGGTAACCACAGAGAGAGGCTGCCCACTAGGGGGCTATACTGCAAATTACGCAGGTATCTGTACAACAAAATAACCTTCAGAACGGACGTTCATACAATTAATATGCGTAATAAGGGCTTGCTGACCACCTATACACCATACCTCAAAGTTTAAATCTTCGTACACTTACCAAATAACTTCCATCATTAACAATCCACTAATGGAATTAAGACTAGCGAGCGTTGAACGGTATAAAAATTATTTTAAAAGGCAAAGAATACAGGGTCCAAAATAGAGTGAGCATTTAGAAAAATGAACGTTAATATTCGTCTACTTATTTTGCCTATGTTAGTCGATGTAAGGTTCACCTAAAGATAACTAAAAGGGCTTATGGAAGATTGAGAAATTCTAGTTAATTTCTTGAATAAGTCCTTTTGTTCTCCATTCAGTTACATTTTTGAACATATGTATTTAATGTGTAATATTTTTCATTTGTAATTAAACAGATTGTATATTTCTTTGTATGGAGGAAAATAAATGAATTAAAAAAAAAAAAAATTAATTTCACAAAAATTATGTTAACGGCTATGGTATTGGCTTTATTGGGACGATAATTTTATACCCTTACTGCTTAAACATGACTTGGGGCGAATGGGTGCGCTACGGCTGGTTCGAATGAAGTACAATCTGGAAGTACAATTTTCGACCACTTTTTCGAGCAGCTAGGGCCATATATCGGCAATAACCAGGCTATTGTTGGCTTCCAGCTGATCCAACGTCGTTGGTTTATTGACGTACACTAGCAAATTCATATATCGCCACAGAAAGTAGTCCATAGGTGTGATATCACACGACCGTGGCGGCCAATTCACAGGTCTCTGAAGCGAGATTATGCGGTCAGCGAATGTTTCCTGCAATATTGTGTTGTTGATTGTGTCGCGCGCTGTGTGGGATGTTGCGCCGTCTTGTTGGAATCAAACCTCCTCCACATTAATGCCATTCAACTGGGGAACAAAAAGCCAACAATCATGGATCTATAGCGCTTTCCATTGACTGTCACATAAAGCACACCAAAGAGTGTGTTTTTTGTGGATGTAACGGCATCTCAATAATGGTTTCTGGATTTTCCTCGCTCTAAATCGGGCAATTTTGTTTGTTTACGTAGCCATTGAGCAAAAAATGAGCCTGATCGCTGATCCAAATTTTTGGGTGAAAATGAGGATCAAGAACAATCTTGATATCAGCCCATTCTCTGAACGTACGAAGAATATGATGATCACGCGGCTTCAGCTCTTGCACAAGATGTATCTTGTAAGCTCGTAAAGCGAGATCTTTTCACACAGCTCTAATTGCTGTGCACGATGGCCAATCGACTCATTCGGGTCCTCCTCAACACTACGCTCCACAGCTGCAACAAATTCTTCGGTGCGCACTGTACGACGCCTCTGCTGATGTACATTATCAATCAGACTATGCGTATTGCGAACACGATCCATTATTTTCCGATTAACTTGCTCGAATGAACGATTATGTCGACCGTAAAGGCGGTAGATGGTAAGTTTTGCGAACTGAACCACGACTTTGGAAGTAAATTTTAACAATTTACAAACATGCTGAGCAGAAATCAGCTGTTACTTATCAAATTGACTGTTACTAGAAATAGTATTGCCAGGTCGAAAAACAAACCTCTAAAAACACACCCAATACTTGTAATCTGGTTTAGATATAGACCACAATCGTAGTACCTATATATTTTTCCTTATTTACAATTTGCGTTGTTTTTTTTTTGAGCAATTGCTTCTTCGCTGCTTTTGCTGCCACTCTGTAATATATTGCTTATTTGAGAAAATGACACCATAGTTATTCTAATTTTTGTATAATTAACAGCCGTGAGGCTGGTTGCCAGCAGCTCGCCATTCTTCCCGTCTCTTCCTCTTCAGTTCACAATTTGAGCCACAACTCATATCTTCCAGAATTTGATTCATGTACGTCCGCCTGGGGTTTCCTCTATAATTCTTGCCGTCTACTGTTCCCTCAATTATAAGCTTCAGTAGTCCATTCTGTCAACCTGCACCACTCCAAAGCGGCGCCCAGCGCCCTATACATGGCCTTCAAACAGGCAAGTGTCGTTATTGGTTTTCTGCAAGAATCATGGATTAACCAGGGACTTGTCAGGGACTTACCTACTGACATATGTAAGCTGGTTAATGACACTAGCTGTTCTAAACCAAGAGCAGTGCTGATGCTCAGGAAGAATATTAATGTTGTACCCGTTCCAGAATTCACCACAAGAGACCAGGCAGTGGCAGTCGTGGAGATCCCGACGAAAAGAGGCAAGAGGCACATCATTTTGGCCTCGGTCCATTTTCCAGGTGATATGGACAAGCCTCCACCAGAAGAAACTATACACCTCGTACTATACGACTGGTGCAACAAGAACAACAAACATTACATTCTGGGCTGTGATACCAACGCACATCATACGGCGTGGGGCAGCACGGATACAAATAATAGAGGTAAGCAATTACTCCAATACTTATGTACTAGCGATGTGGTAATCGTTAATAAGGGCTGTAAACCCGCCTTTGAAAACGCAATCAGACAGGAGGTTTTAGATTTGACTCTAGCTGATGCTTTTACAACAGAGTTAATCATAGATTGGCGAGCCATCAATGTCAGACCACCAAAAGATTGAGTTACACTTAGGTGAGGTACACAATGTGGCAATAGATCGCAGGAACCCTAGGTGTACTGATTGGGAACTCTACAAGGAGATAGACAGGAAACCGAAGGTCTCCGCCTCATAATAAACACAACAGACGAGCTGGAAGCAGCATAGTATCATCTAAAAGGCGTTCTAACACACGCCTATAAGACTAGCAGTCCTTTCAAAAAGATGCAAAAATCAAGGGCTGTTCCTTGGCGGAACAAAGAGCTAGGACGTCTGAGAAAGAGGGCCAGGAAAGCCTTCAACGGTTCGAAAAGATCGGGCAACTGGGAAGCCTACAGAGTAGCACTTACTGATTACAACAAAGAATTGAGAAGGTCGAAAAGGAAAACCTGGCGTGACTTCTGTGAGGGCATTGATCAATGCGCCCCAACGGCAAGGCTGCAAAAGGTTTTGGCAAAGGACCACTCAAATGAAATATGGCTTATTAAGACACCGAATGCTAAATATACCAAAGATTTTGAGGAAAGTCTAAGCGTTTTATTGCAGACGCACTTTCCTGGCTCTAAATCAACCATAACTGGTGACGGGATAACGCGGATGAAGCGCCCAACCAAAATCTGCAAAAACATGGCAACAACCATGTTTACTGTTCAAAAAGTCGCACGGGCTGTGAACAGTTTTAAGCCATTTGAGGCTGCCGGACCTGATGGCATTTTCCCGGAAATGCTGCAGATAGGGATCGAAACCATAGCCCCCTGCATTGCTGAGATATTTAAGGCCAGCTTTCGACTGGCGTACATACCGCTGGATTGGAAAGAGACCAAGGTGATATTCATTCCTAAGGCAGGGCGCAGGCCTCAAGACCTGGCAAAGTCCTACCGACCAATTAGCCTCACTTCCTTCATCCTGAAAACAGTGGAAAAAATTGTGGACAATCACAATCACGGTGCGGACCTCTTGAAAGAAATCCTCTCCATAAGCATCAATACGCTTATCAGCCAGGCACATCCACTGTGGACGCTCTACACGAGATAACGAACACATTGGAAGCAGCACTGGACTGCAAATAAATTGCAGTAGGTATCTTTATAGATATAGAGGGAGCTTTTGACAACACAACTCGTTTATCAATAAAGAATGCAGCCACCAACAAAGGGATCGAAGACCCTATCATTAGTGGATTCAAGACATGCTGACCAATCGTAAAATTACCGCCGCACTGGGGGGATCAACGGTAACCACACAGAGAGGCTGCCCACAAGGAGGGGTGGGGGTGGGTGTTATCGCCTCTGCTGTGGTGCCTGGTCGTTGATGATCTCTTAGATGTGCTAACAAAGAACGGGTATAAGGAGGTTGGTTATGCAGACGATGTTGCCATCATAATAAGAGGTAAGTTTGGTAGTACAATCATGAACCTAGAATTGTGTGCACTTAACACTATCAACTGTTGGAGCAAGAAGGAGGGCCTTAGTGTAAACCCGAGCAAAACAGTAATGGTCCCCTTTATCAGAAAGAGGAAGCTGATCTTGAAAGCTCCGATCATTGATGGTCAGACGTTAGAGTTCTCCGAGGAGGTGAAATATCTAGGAGTAATATTGGATAAGAAACTCACTTGGTACTTGCATCTGAACAAAATGCTCTCAAAATCCACAGCGGCCTTCTGGATCTACCGTAAGCTTTTTGGGGAAAAACTGGGGATTACAACCCAAAATGGTCCTATGGTCTTACGCAGCAGTGGTAAGACCGATTACCACCTACGGTTCACTCGTATGGTGGTACAAAACAAAGGAAATAAAGACCCAAAAGATGCTACAAAAGCTTCAACCGCTTGCGTGCTTGGATATAACAGGGGCGATGCAATCTACTCCAACCACAGCAATGGAAGTTCTGTTGGACCTACTCCCTCTGCACAAACAGGTAGAAAAAGAAGGTCTTCTCAGTGCTCTGAGACTAGGGTGTACATCGCCTATTCAGAGACACATGAAAATAAGGGAACAAAACGGAGAGAAATTTCTGAAGCTTCCCTGGGACGCAATGTCTACAGAATACGACTTTGACACAGCCATTGAAGTGGTCATCAATGACCGCCAAAGCAGTGTTCAAAGAATCGAAAACCTGAAAGACAAAGCGTCCATGTGGTACACCGACGCAGCAAAAACTGCTAAGGGTACAGGAATTGGCATATACAGCCGGAATCACAGGGAGTCCACGGCATTGGGCCAGGCTCCCACGGTACTACAGGCTAAAATTATAGCCATTTAAAGATGCGCACAAATCTGCCTAAAGAAACGTCTTAAAGGAGAGCAAATCTACATCCAAACGGACAGCCAGGTAGCTCTAAGGAATTAAAAAGCACACAACTTTAATTCCAAGATAACCTGGAACTGTAAACAGACCCTAAAGCAACTGGTGAAAGGTAACAGACTCACGCTAATGTGGTCACTGGGTCACCAGGGCATATATGGGAATGAAAAGCGGGGCTCGCTTCTTGGACCCGGAGCCAACTTTTGGGCTTACAAAGGTCCACTTAAGGCAGAGGGGGAAGAAGAGCAAAAGCAAACCCACTGGAAGAACACGCCAGGACAGAGGCAAGCTAAAATGCTATTCTGCAGCAATAACGCAGCAGATGCTAAGCTTCTCTAGAAGAGAAATCAGAACTGCTAAGCATACTCACAGGACATTATCCAGTGAGATATCACCTACACAAAATGGGAAAGGAAGAGGACGTTGGCAGTAGATTATGTGAATCAGATGAAGAAACCGCTGAAAACACAATGTGCACATGTGTAGCGCTAGCACACATAAGGCTTGCCCACTTCGGAGTCGCAAGTTTGACCACCATAGAGCTGAGTAGCAGGCCTCTCAGGAATATCTTATACTTCGTTCACGAAGTTGAATTTCTGGGAGAGTAATTGTAGTAGGGTCAAGCATAATAGATCAAGTTGGTCGCAGTGTAGAAAGGCTTTGGAGGCAAACGACCCCCACAAAAAAAAAGTCTATTGTGTTGCAGTATGTGGCCTACGATGTGATTCAGTCTTGTTTTTAAATATTTAAAGAAGCATTACTCTTTCCCACTCCTCTAAATACTTCCTCATTTGTAAAAATTTCTTTCCAGCCTTTTCATAATTCTTCTATAGCATCAGGTTTCAAATGCTAGTAGTCTTTTCCTCTCTCTCTCTCTAATTGTCCAAGATTCGCTACCATATAGCGCGACGTTCCATAGATAGGTCTTTAACATTTGTTTACACACATCAAGACTTTGCAGTAAATATGTTCTTCTATTTATAGAAAGCGTTATTCCAATGAAACATACATATCTCGGTTTTTTTTAATACATTCAAATCAGGCACCAGAAACCGATTTCAAAAAGATGAAATTCTTAATGTACTATTACTCGAGTTTAAAATTGAGAAAAACAATCGCAAATAGCTATGCCAGCGATCCAAAACTTTATTAGAGGAAATTTACGCTGGATTCTTGAACCATATATTTGCCACCACAGAGTAAGTGGTATGACATCTGCGAGGGAGATTGGACCATGAAACTCCAGTCAAAGTCTAGAACACATGTGTACTATTCAATAAGAACAATAACATACTATACAGGTTGCGAAATTTCAAAGGACGGATTTTGCCGCTTAATTACAAAACATTGGTGATTGACTGCCGTCTTCAATGGTTTTGATTTGATAGCGCTATGTATTTTTAATTTTTTCAAATAATTAGGTGAAAGAGATATACAATATGTTAAAAGAAAGTTGTAACAGGAAGTACGTCCAGAGGTAATCTTTTGACCGAAACAAATTCTGTAAACACAAAGTTTAATATTATAATATAATCAATTATAAATAAACGATAAATAAAAATTACACAAATTTTATTTCAAAGCTATTCTCAAACAATATAGTTGTATTTACCTTGCATAAAAAAAACATCCCGTATATTGCACTAAATATCGTGCCTTGAAACTAGTAGATTTAAATAATTTGTCAGTTTAGTTTAGATAAAAGACCTATGCCAACAATTCACACAATTTTCATATAGATTTAATACTGCACGTCCGTTTTGTTAATTAATATTGGGTCTATTAATTGTTTACATTGAGCATGTGCCGATCCAAAAAGCTTTTTACACTGTTCAAACGTCACGTACGAATTACGAATTCGATTCACGTAAAATGATTAACTTTTTAGGGGAACTTTCTATTTAAAAGCACATTATTTATTAAATTATTTACATTCAAAAAAATACAAATTATAAATAAATACGAACAATGTAATAAAAATGATAAGCATTTATGGTAATAAGCGTTTAGTTTAAATTTTTTAATGTGTGTTTTTTATTTGATAAAATTAGGTCAAAAGTGTATAAGTAAAGTTAATGTAGATGAAAAGTTTTCAAAATTAATCGAAAGTTATTTTCAATAGGGACGACGCATTTTGTGTTTGGCATTTCTCGAATAGGGGTGAATTTGGCTTCGCAATTCTTTTATATTTTGAAACGTCAGTCTATGAAATTTAATCATGGAGAGATACACGCTTCAACAACGTTTGAAAATTATCAAACTTTTTTATCAAACGGTCTATCGCGACTATGTTGCACGCGCTTACGACAATTTTAGACAATAAGACGGACTATTGAACATTTAGTGCAAAAATTTTAAACATCTTATACATTGCATAATGTCCCAGTGCCTGTGCAACAACGTAATGCTAGAAGTGAAGAAAACATCGTGGCCGTTCGAGACAGTGTGCGTGAGCAGTCAAGGCTTCCACGCCGATCGCAAGCGTTGAACATCAGTGTGACGAGTTTGTGGCGAATTTTGCGGAAGGATTTGGCTCTCCGCCCGTTGTTTCAATAAGAAAATCTTCTTTTCGGATGAAGCTCACTTCCGGCTCGATGCCAACAAGCAAGCCGCATTTGGTCGAGTGAGCAGCCTGGAGTAATGCACAGGACACAACTTTATCCGAAAAACTTAAGTGTTTGGTACGGTTTTTATGCCAGCGGCGTCATCGGTCCTTTTTCTAATTTTGATGAAAACCGCCAACAACCGTCAACGGCGATCGCTCCAGCTGTTTAATAAAAACGTATTATAAGCGAATACTTTTATTAATAACTCATCTGAATTCTAAACAATTACAATAATTTACACATTATACTAAAATATAAAACCAATAGAAATAAACATGAAACCCATGACAACCAATTGAAACCCATGAGAAGCACATTAACAAAATTGATAAATTGCCCTATTGCCCTCTTGGGAATTACAACATACGTATGTCATTTTTCACAGAGATTTTCAAGTGCAAAGGCGGCGTTTTGGAAGTTTATAAAAAGTATTCATTATGATCGGTTCTTTTTCTAGACAGAACTCAGCAAACTTATATCGTCTATCATTTCGTACTACAAGTCCATATGTTCCAAAGATGTTCTCTGATATTCCTTGGCCAATCTTGGCATTAAGATCCCCCATCAGTATTATATTTTCGCTCCATCGATAGCTACATGATATCGGAGTATCTTTGGAATCAGCTCGACTCTATGGACTTGGACGGTGCCATACAGCCTTTTACAAATCGTAAATTATTGATGACAAAGTTCGGCGAGCGAGTTATCTCACGCATTGATTCTCGCGAATGGCCGACTTATTCGTTTTATTACCCATTTGTACTTTTTTCATTGAGGTTACATTAAATCGCTAGTCTATGCCAACAAGCCAGCAACGTTAGAGAAGCTGCAGGCCTACAACGAAAATTGGGTACAACGTATTCACTCGTGCCAGCGCTTCTGCGGCGAACATCTGAAAGATGTCGTATTCCATAATTAACGACATCGATTGTTCTTTCATTATTACATACCTATACTAAAATAGTTTGGCACGCCTTTCCGGGAGGGGGCGGGAGAAATGCGTCAAATTGGGTTTGGAGAATGAAAACGGACGTTTTGAGTGATTTTAGAAAGAATTTTTTTTTGAGAAAGTGGTAAGATGTTTAAAAAACTCCAGACAATTGAGTAATCTTCGAAATATTGTGGTGCCGCCGAAGGCGGCGAGGGTGCGGCGCGAAAACGAAATTTCCGTTTCTCGGCCTCCGAGCGGCCGTATTTGCACCGATCGCGACGCGAGTGGGCTATCATGAGCGCACAAAACTGTCATCTCGGATTTTCGAGTTTTCATGGAAAATTTAGAGATAAGTGCGAAAAACCGAAAAAAATAATCGCAAAAAACGATCTTCTTTGACATTCTATTGTGAGCCGACCGCTAAACGGAACAACTTCCCGTTTGCGGGTCCGGTTTCGTAGGTTCTTCCTCTCTTGGCTTTCGAAGAGGCCATGCGATTTTTTTGCAAAAATGGCCGTGCAGTAGACGTTTTTGCAAAACCGGACGTTTGCGGCTTCCGAACCGGAAGTGGGTGGAATTTTGCCATTTCTTCTACAACGTTCGATGGAGATCGACGGTATCTTGTGTACGATGTGCCAATTTGCCGATTCGCAGAAACCACTAGGTCGCCACGGCCGATAGTAGGAAACCGGTAGGATGTCAATCCGCAATCGAGATCTACAAAAGTACAGATGGCACAACTTCCTGCCCTAGAGGAAATTCACATTTTGTGTCCTAGCTGGGAGGTGCATGCGAATTTTTCAGAAATTTTTGAACGGTGTCCTTCCGCCGCGAAATGCCGACATTTTGAAACCAAGTTTGCACGTTTGGCTTTCACAATGCGCCCCCCAGAGCCCTGGGAATCGTCACCCATTTTTCGCGCGTCATATTTCATCCGTCTTTCAATTTTAGCAACTTTTACCGCGGCAATTGGCAAATTTCAACTCTTTTCTGTAAGGGTTGTAAATTTCGCTTCTTCGACGGCTGGGGAATTTTTCAAAATTCCTCAAATTTCGGGTACGTCAAAATCGGAATTTTCTTACCACGGCATTTATGCTGCAACGAAGAACACCAATCGGTGGTAACACATTTCCGCACTTTCACCTGCAAGTGCCGTCGCAAGATGATTCGAATTTTCGATTTTTTTTCCGCATTTTCTGAACCAAGAATTCACCAAGAAAACACGTCGGCGCTACTGGCGGGACACAAACACAAACGACAAACCAACCGTCAGTCAGTTGAAATCTACTGCTGAAAAATTTGTTTTCGGATCAAACTCAGACTTTTTGAACAATTCTGACCGAGAAGAGACCCTCAAGCAAGTGTCACACAGAAAAGTTGGTTCTTGAAATCAGTGAAAATAATTTTGGAACATTTGATATTAGTGCAATTATGTGCCAAAATATTTATGGTTGTTTCAACTGTTTTTCTATTCCGAGTTTTAAATATATTTAGTTTCGTATTAAACCTTTTTTTGGCAACAAGTATTTTATTTATCCCGGGTGAAAAATCTAAATCTTTGACCACGTTTCTCATTTAAATTGATGGCTGGTTTCATTAAAAAAATGTTTTAATAGGTTCTACACCATGTGGAACAATAAAATTGTCCAAGTTTCTAGAGAAAAAATGGATCTGTTTAACACCTCAATATCTAACACATCATTTTCGAAAAATGTTTTGTCTGGCGGCGGCTGGCGTAACATATTGCAATTCTTTATTGACACCTGGATTAATTTAAAAAAATATTTTAGTAAGTTTCACACCACGTGAAGCAATAATATTGCACACATTTGCAGAGAATTAGTAATTCTATGATATCCCTCAGTTATTTTTACAAAATATTTTATTCGACGGGTACCTCCGCCACTTAAAGTCAACGCAGCACAGAAGGCAACACATTCAAATAATTATATTTTGAAAACTGCAACAGATGTATTCAAAAATATTTCAATTCTACATAGCGCATATCTATCGAAATTGTCATTGTAAAATCTTCGTGGCAGATAGCCTTGACACAGGAACTTGACTTTTTTTTTAAATTCAGAAACTTGTGTTGAAATTCTTCAAGTATTTTTTCTGTCCAACTTTCTGAACTCTGCCGAACATGTATTTTACACTATTCGATAAAGCAGATTTTCTTCTACATAGTCTGCCATTTTCATCTTTCCAAAGCGAACCGTTTTGCGTAGGAATTTTTTTGTTTAATAACCACGTTCTCCATTAAATCCAGGTAAATTGAATATTGAAATTCAGAGAAGGGTACTCCTTATTTTTTTTTGCCTTTTATATTTTTAAATTTTTTTAATAAACCGAAGGTTTTTACAAAATTTGCAAATAATACTTTTATATAGACACCTACATCCTACATACGGGTATCCCGGTTACGATTTTGTATTTTGAGGCGTTGACGAGATATTTGCAAAAAAAGATCTGATGACAAAATAATTTTCCACGCCGTCCCCATTAGACGGGGAGCGTTCAAATTTTGTGAGCAGATACTTCTGGTGGATACTCACATTTAGTAAAAGTTTCATTGAAATCCTTGAAGCTTAATATATTTTTTCGCAATTTTTGAATATTTTAAAATTTTCGTCTCGGGTTTTGAGCGGAATTCGTGATTGACATGTCTGAATTTGTTAAAAAAAATATTTTAGTAAGTTTCACACAACGTGAAAGAAAAAAAATTAACACATTTGTAGAGAATTAGTCAGTCTATAATATCCTTCAGTTAGTTTTGCAAAATATTTTATCTGGCGGCGGTCGCCGCGCCTCAAACTAGGACATAACAGAAATTAATAAATTCAAATAACTATAAATTGAAAACTGCAACAGATATATTGAAATTTCTTTCAGATCTATATACATTATACTTTTTTCTATTGATATTGACGTGTTGGTATCTTCGTGGCCGATAGCCTTGACAGAGGATTTTTCTCTAATAAAGAAATACTTATTGAAAAATATAATATTGTATTATTTATTATATTATAATAATATTGAAAACTTGAAAATATATATTTTTGTCTAACTCTCCGAAGTCTACCAAACATGCATTTAACACTATTTTATAGAGCAGAATTTCACCTAAAAATTGTGACATTTTCATCTTTCCAAAGCAAACCGTTTTAACGGAAGTTTTTTTTTGAAAACTTCCAATCTGGTTCTCCATTAAAAATTGAAAAAAATAAACACCAATGTCCTACATACGGAGATCCCGTATATCATAATTTTCTATTTTCAGGCGTTGACAAGATATTTGCAAAAAATCCTCTTATGCAAAAATACTTCCCCACACCGACTCCATTAGAGGCGGAGCTTTCAAATTTGGCCAGCGGGTACTTCATGTTGCCACCTACATTCAGTAAAAGTTTCATTGAAATCCTTCAAGGGTTACTACATATTTTGTCAATTTTTGAATAAATTGAAATGTTCGTATTCGGTTTTGGTTGCAATTCATGATTGACATCTGGATCTGTTAAAAAAAATATTTTAATAATTCCTAATATCACTTCTTTAAATATAGTAACTTTGATTCCAGACAGTTAGTAACATTGTATGAATAAATTGATTTAAAAACTGATTTTGTTGTTTTAAAAACCTGACACCTTCAAAATTATTTGAACTTAATGGATGTTTAGAAAAATATTTGTGTACATCAGGAGTCGTCCAATTTGCAATTTCCCTTAATTTCACACATACACAACCCAGGTGGCACTAAAAACGTCACAAGATTCGCACATCCTTCAAATCTGCTTAAACCACATACTCATGAAAAATAATGTGACAGGCTCTTCAAGATTACATACTATTCCACTATTACAACTATTCTATCTACAACAATCGTTTCACCCTCATCAACTTTTCCACCCTATTCAACTATTCCATCCAGAACAACTCTCCCGTAATAAGGAATACTAGTTTGAAATAAAAATAATATCCATAACTAACCAACAAGTATAAAATGCGTCGCTCTAAATTAGAAACCCATTAGAAACGCTCCGGTTGAAAACTAAAGAAAAAAAATGTATATCGTCGTGCATTTTATATAATTATTTATTACTCCTATAATTTTTGCTAAATTAAGAAATAAGTTATGCCAACAATTATTACTAAATTATGAATTTTGATATTATATTATGTATATATTTTATTTAGATTTTCTAAACAACGAAAAGTCTCTATCTTAATCTTCAATACATTACAAGAAGCAAAAGCTCCAGTGAAAAAAAGAGATTTAAAAATAGCAGTTTTTTATACAATAATTTATATAACAATACTTTTATAACAAAAGCTTTTCACAAACATGTATCATACATTATTTTATCTACGAAGCATATAAAAAATACTGTTGAATTTACAAAAAAAATAATGTTTCTAATTTTGAGAGACAAAATACGTCAAATCTCTGACACAATAAGGTTAGAACGTTCAGCGCCTCCGCGGACAAAATTGACATCTAGTAAAAACGCACAGTGACTCTATTTGGTCATTGTCGATGTAATCTAGGTTAACCTAGGTTTAATCTAGATTAGGTTATGGTTAGGTTAAGTTAAGTTATATAAGATCCAGATAAATCCAGCCTGAGAAGCCGAGACTTCTTGATTTAAAATAAGAAAAATTAATTCAATTTTAATATACGTCAGAAATTTTATACGTCACAAATTTATTTTCACTACGTCTGTGTTTTTTGTTTAGTGGCGCGAGTTGTTGCCATAGTAACAACAAACAGAAATCGTTTAATAATGAAACTCCATTTGATTTACATTGGACTTTTGCGCACGATTTGGATACTTTTACACACGGTTATAATAATGGCATCCCTCACATACAATAATTTACTTATTAATGCTTACATTGAATTGAAAAATTCACTATGTTTTTACCACACTTATAATATGTAAAAATGTTATTCAACTTATTATTCACAGTTATATAAATTTCTACACATATCACATATCAGTGATATGTCTAGAAATTCATATAACTGTCAATAAGTGGTATAACATTTTTCATATTATAAGTGTGATAAAACATACTTAGTGAATTTTTCAATTTAATGTAAGTATGAATTGTGTTGTTGTCCTCTAACTCCTACGCGGAGCATAGGGCCTCTACAAAGACCTTCCATCTGACTCTATTCTGAGCGAGGCGTTTGACCTCGTTCCACGTTTTTCCTGCGATCTTTAATTCTGCGTCTATGGTCCTCCTCCACGTGTTAGCTGGACGCTTAGACCCTTTCTGCGAGAACCCTGCGGGTTCCATTGTAAGGCTTGCCTAGTGATGTTTCCTTCGTCTCTCCTCAATACATGGCCCAACCTTTTCCACTTGCGGTGTTTTATTTCTTTTTGTATCTCTTGTGGGTTTGACAGGTGCCATAAGTCTACATTGCGTATTGTATCTGGCCAAAAAAATACGCAGTATACTTCGTAGGCATTTGTTTATGAATACCTGAAGCTTATTTACTATTAATATGGAGATTTTCCATGTTTCGCACCCGTACAGCATGACGGATTTCACATTTGAGTTGAATATTCTTAGTTTTGTTCGTATGGAATTACAGTCTGGAGGTCCAGACCGGCCTGAGCATACCAAATTCCTGTTTGCCCCTTTTTATTCATCGTATGAGACATCGGTGGTTGTGCCGCCCTCATTAGTAATTATGCTTCCCAGGTACGTGAATTCATCTACATCCTCTATTTGTTCGGTTGGAAGTATTCTTGCCATCTTATAAGTTGATCTTCTTTGTTTGTCAGCAATTGTCCCGCTTTATTTTTTATTGGGTGTTCTTTTTTGCAGTTTTTATTAGCGAGTTTTTTTGTTATGAGATAAAGTTCTCTTGTGTTGTTATTTCTTGCTGCAACTTCGGTTTTCGCTGCGAGATCTTCCGCCCATCTACGTTTGTCTTTTCTGGCGCTCCGTTTTACCTTGCAGTTTATGTTCCAGTAGCTACGAGTCAGTTCGGCCTTCTCTTCGTGGTTAGGATTTTGATTGATCAGGGCTTTTGCTGCCTTCCTGTCTTCGATTAGTTTTCATGTTTCCTGCGAGATCTACTCCTCTCTGTTCCTTTGTTTTCTACCCAAGGTCTTGTCGGCAGTTTCTAGCAATACTTTGTGGACTGCTTTCCATTCTCGACGATCTTCCTGTATGAATAACCTTTAAGTATGAATTACCACGTAGTAACTGTCGCAACCATCCTATTAATATTTATTAATTTTGATGTGCGAATAGATAAACAGATATTACGCTATTTTCGAAATTCGAATAGGATTTTTTTTTTAATTCTTCTGGATTATTTACGATCTGTCAATAAATAAATTTAAGAATAAATAAATAATAAACAATAAATAAATTTGGTGTAATCTCATCAACTCTTTTAGGTATTTGCCCTCTTCATGCTTCGGCACTCTAGATATCACCAGATCAAGCGGGAGTCTACGTTTCAATCTATGACTCATGTACAGTAGAAGTCGGCTTGCGAATGCTTTAGCTATGTTAGTTTTTTATCTAGGTGCATACCTAGATAGTCCGCTGAGACTGATTGAGGTATCTGCCGGCCATCAATCTCTGGGGTTCTTATCAATTTTACTGGTGGACAGGTTTCCTTTCTGAGGAAAAGGTCACGTAGACCGATTTCAGCCCATTTGCTTGATTCGTTTTGCCATCACGACTGGATCTGAGTGGGATGCCATTATCACTGTGCCATCTGCGTATGCTGCTATTAGAGTGTGTGCTGTGGTCGACAGATCTGCAGTATATTGGAGGTAAAGTACTGGGCGAAGTACGCTTCCATGTGGTACATCGGTATGAACTGTTTTTATTTCACGTATCACGTATTTCACGTCCTTGTATTTTACTGCAAAATATCGATCACATAAGTATGAATTAAGTATTTCATACGAGTGATGTGGAAGTTGCTGTCGGATCTTGTATAACAGTTTAGTATGCGACAATTTGTCCAACGCTTGTACAATATCTGCTAGCAATATCTCTTCGCAATATTTGTGAGAACTTTGAATTCTCACAAATCTTTCTAATTGTTCTATGGATTTTCTTTACGGTTCCATGAAGTTGCCTGAATCCTAATCGTTGTTGTGGGATTAGTTAGTAAAAGGGGGTAAAAGTTTTTCTAATATTCTTTAGAGGCTGGACAACAGACTTATAGACCTGTAAGAGGTAACTGCAGCTCAAAGTCAAAGGGAAGTTTAAGGGAACGCTATGTGAAATCGTACAGAGAGGCCTCAAACTAACTAATAGATGTTGTCAAAAACTGGAAACGCGAGCAAAACCACGAAGATACATTTACTAGAAAAAGAAGACTTAACTGCCTACAACTGATACTGTTGAATGGGAGGACAGAATACTATGGTATGGTAATGGCAGAATTAATAATAAAAAAAGTTAAAGTATCTGAGTATCTGAGTATCTAAGTATCTGGGTGGAATAAAGTATCTGGGATAAAATCACTACATAGCAAACTCCTATGGAACAGGTACGCTGAAGAAAAACCAAGTGGTGGGAAAACCATACGCGCTTTAATGGGGTGCAGAAATCTGGCAGGGAAACCGTGGGGTTGTAACTCCACAATTCTGCGATGGATGTACACCATGATAGTGAGACCTGCGATCACTTACGTGACAGTTGCGTGGGGAAGTAGAACCAAGTTGGTCACTAAGAAGAAGCAGCTTAAGAAGATTCAAAGACTGACGAGTGTCTGCATGACGGGGACTATGGGGTCATGTCCGACAGTGGCAATGGAACTGCTGCTGGATCTGACTCCGTTGCACCTTGTCGTGTAGGGGGGCGCCAGATCGGCAATTGTAAGGTTCAGTCAGGAACGAATAGGCAGAGGTAAAATAATCGGGAGGAAAGACCGGAACAACCTCGCTGCCAAGATCCCCCGACTAGATCCCCCGTCTTTCTACCAAAACACGAAATGATATGCAAATATCATTTCGAGAAAAACTACCCAGCAATATGTAATAGTAAAGACTATTGGAGCGACCAATCGTCAGCATACCACATAGAGCAAATAGCACTTTGCTATCAAGTGGTATACGGATGGTTGCAAGTCAAAGAAAGACCTCATACCAAATATTTTGAATCCATGGGAATTTACCCAAGTATCTTCCAAGCAGAGGTATATACAATCGAAAGATATGCACAATTCAACCTCGGCAGGAACTATCGCAAAAAACGAATTGCTATCTTGTCAGGCAGCCAAGCAGCCATCAAGGCCATTAGCTCATACACCATCAGATCAAAACTGGTATGGCACTGTGTGGGAAAGCTAAACAAGCTCGGCAAAGAAAATAAAGTAACGCTATACTTAGTATCAGGACACCCTAGTTTAGACCGAAACGAAGAAGTCAATCACCTATCAAACAAGAGATCAAGTAATTCCTTCATAGGTCCAGAATCCTTTTGCGGTATGAACATCATCTGCAAATGTTTATATGAACAAATAAGAGAACAATAGATGAAAACCTGGAAGGAACTTCCAAGGCTATGACAATCCAAAGTAATGGTGGAATATTTTAACCATAAAAGAACTTGCCTGAAACTGAACAGGAACAAGCTTAGAATTCTGACAGGAGTCCTGACGGGATACTCCAGACATAGAAAACACCTCAGGGCCCTGGGCCTAGAGGAGGATGACAGATGAAGATTCTGGGAAGATTCAGCAGAGGAAAACCCCACACATCTGCTCAAAGACTGCGGAGCACTGCTCCACAAGATACAGCTGTACATTGGGGATCAAATCATTGAATCCCTCCCAGATCCTGATCTCCCTAAAGGAACCAAGTTGACCTTTGACATCGCTAGGAACATTTTTTTTTTAATAAAATACTCGTATTAACTAAATTTTGACCTTTCCTGTATATGCAACAAAATATTCTTGGTTATTTTATCAGTTGAATTATCCAGATTTCTCTTTCCAATAAAAGAAGAATTACTTTTTAAATAATTTAATACTCTTCTTCTCCATAGAATTTTCCTGCTGAAACAAGGTGCGTTTCCTTTACACCACTTTGTTAGATATTGCCTCAAATTAGTGATATTCTGGTTCATTCAGCAACAACATGCGACAAGTTGTTATTGTTTGTTGTTCTACATTCTGTTATTATTTGTTATTCTCCGTTCAACCGCAGAGGTTTGTTTGACGTTCACCATTTTAGGTTAGACTTCATATTGGCGCATAGTGCATTTGTAATTTGGGCGAAACACTCCTACGTCTGTACAATCATTTGTATTTGATCCATCCATATCTATACCATTTAATAGAACTTTTCTCTGTGTAGTATACTGAAGATACTTTCAGTACTTTCCTTTATATGGTCTCCACATAGATTAATTGCCCCACATTGATCTTTGGCTTTTATCAAAGTGATATTTACATACTATTTGATCTTTCGGTCTTTCCAGCCAAGGATATTTTATGAAAATGTTGTTCCGGTCTCTGTTCCCAATGATTATTTCCTTTTCAACTTTTTCTTCCAAGGAGGTCTGTAAAGATGCTATCAGCGACAAAGAACCGTAAACACACCGCCTCTCGTATGCCTCATGATGACGCCTCCGCGCTACAACACCAAGCAAATTCCGGTCGCTTGCCGCAAACCTAAATTCAACTTCTTTCTTGATGACCCGAACCTCGATTACCCACGAATTGGTGACCCCGATGTGGGAGGCCGGTATCGACATGATAACCTCCCGGATCGGCTCATACTGATAGGTATAAGCTGGTTTTGCTATAGGAAACCGCCTTTCAACAAACGAAGTCTACGAAGACGCCTTGCAACAAATGCAACAACAACGTATCGATAACGCATTCAACCATCTATGAGGACGCCTGCAACAACAAAACAAAGACTACGTTGACGCCTTCAAGCGTTTACGGGGATGCCTGCAACAACAACGTCTAAGGAAACGACTTCGACTGTCTACCAGACGCCTTACAGCAGACGCAGCAACAGCATCTACAATGACGCCTTGAAGCGTATAGGACTACGCCTTTAACAACAATATCAAGATCAGGAACAAAGAATATGTAGTGTTGTCAAGGTGGTGATGTAACGACGAAGGACCGTTCAGAGTAAATCCTTACAAAGACGGATTAGTTTTATGATAGGGTCATCGCGATAATCACACGCTCGAATTCTAAGTTAAATCTATTTGGATGGTTGGACGGTTATTTTTCAACCGGGTTTGTAAACGGTTTTTTACCCAAAAAACAGTTCCTCATACCCGATAGGGCATATAAATACAGTCACTCCCCGACATACATCGAAGTTATCTCAGTTTCTTCAAACGAGACACACCTAAGAGAGTCCAGCCAAGAACATCCGCCAAGAGAACCGTTCGAAGAAGACCATTAGTTCTACGCCACAACAAAGTCGCCATAGTAAGTTGAAGTTCCACCATTGTGTATATATATATATATATATATATATATATATATATATATATATATATATTTGTAAATAAAATTCTCGTATACGAATCTTGAGTGATAGTTATCCTGAATCCGTATCGCCCACAAGGCATTTCAGTATGATCGATCTAGATATACTCTCCCTTATTAGATGCAAATAATCTAAATCCAAATAGAAGTTTCATTGTTGCCGTGGCCCAGTTCTCATTGCTCTAGTAATTATATACATGTTAGCCTTTGATTCTTCCCAAGCTTTTTTCTCAGAGATTTACCTAGTTCCGCATCTCCACAATATTTCTCCTTAAGTGGTTGATGGTTTTGCTATCATATTTTAATTTCCCAGAAAAAAAATTGATATAATTGGAATGGGCAAAGGAAGCACTTCAATCGAACTTATAACTTTAGAAATACTCTTTAGTAGTACTTTAGAAGTACTCTTTTGTATTTTTCGTTAACAAAGTCATTTTCTTTCTGTAAGAAGTAACTACAGAGTTCGTATAAATGTACGCAATGTTCAAGAATTTGTCCAGTTATAGAAGAAAAATTAAAATTAAAATTACCGTTTAAGAGTTGAGAAGCGCTATCATCGCGCTCTGTTGTTTGATGTAAAAAAATAACTTTCAGCTCTTAAACGATTAAGATATGTAAAAGAATGTGTTATTCCATTACAATCAAAAGTGGAATGTAGTACGTGTGTCTAACAGAAAATATTTCGCGACTATTATATCACTATAATATCTACAGCGGATGTTTAAAAAATTGCGTGTATTTAACTTTTGTCGATCAATTAAATCAATTTTAGTTTTTAATTCTGACGATATATTTCTAGACTTGACAGAAATACTGTATATTATCTTCCCCGTCCAATTAATTTGAATATATAAATATTCAGTTACACGACAAGCATTAATTTGAATAGTAATTGAAATTGGATAGATTTTTCAAAGATGAATAAGAAATACGCACCACTCCAACAAGAATGTTATAATCCATAAATATATAACAAACAAAAACTAAAGGATAAAATAAATAAATTCAATAAATACAGTATTACTAATGTATTCTATGTTCTCTTAATAAAATTACTATCTGAGAAAATTACCATTCATGAATAGTTAATTTAGTTATTTCTATGCTGATACTATAAATTATATAAACTTTTAATAAATTAATTGATTTTGAAACATTTTATATATTGATTTCATATTTTATATTTTATGTGCTTAATTTCTATTTTCAATTTGTATAGGTTTTCAAAAATATAATTAGATATATGTATTTTCAACAGGATATCATAAATTAATAGTGTAACATAAAACGTAATAAATGTGTGCCGAGAGGAAATTAAGCCTTAGATAACTAAATAAATAAGTGTAAGTGTACGCAATTAAGAGCAAGAAAACAGTCTGAACGAGCGAGAAATTATCTCAACGAAACATTACATTTCTAGTTTTACAAGTATGGTCTTGCCTAGCCTTATTTAGTTTTGCATAGTCTTCTCTAGTCTTGTTTAACCTATTCTGCTATAGTCTTGTTTAGCCTTGTACAGTCTTGTCTTGTCTTTGTTTTTAGTTTGGTCCAATGTGGGTAGAGGGTTATTAATTACCCTTCAAATACTACAGCCCAGAGGCCTCTTGTATACTCTGTGACATAAAAAATGCAACACCAAGAAGGGGTAGGAATTCTTGCACCAAACTTGGCAGAAATGTTTAACTAGTCAAAGGTAAGTATTTCATTAAAATTTCATTCAAAATAATCAAGCAGCCATGAAAAAGTTGAAGTTCTACTTATTGTTACAATCGAAATTATCGGTAGTATCGGAGTATTTCTTAAGTCGATTTCGATATTGTTCCGCGTTGCAATTCTTTTCTGTTTGAAATCTTCTTGAGGTTGCGATTATGCCTACAGTACGGCAACGTGAAAAATATCGATAACTGAGTAAATTCGACAGAGGTCGTATTATTGGTAACCAATCCTTTGTAGTACTGCTATCAAGCATGGTATACAGAAGGCAAAGAACGTCGTTGAAGAGGAAGTGGACGGCCAAGGTAGACAAATGTGGTTCAGGACCGCCATCTCCGATTAATGGCATTAATAGACCGATTGTTGAGTACAAGATCAATAGCCGATCTATGGTTTTGAAACGAAGGACGTCCTGTAACCTACAGTTTACCGACGAATTAGAGCTTTTGGCTTGCAGTCCTATTGACCACATCTTGTGCTTCCGCTGACGGCTCGTCATCGACAGAAACGTTTGGAGTGGCGTACCTTGCGATTGGATTGGGACGTGGAATGACATAGAGTGGTCGTCAGTGACGAATCCCGATTCTGCTTGGGAATGCACTGTTGTGAGGCTGCCACCAATGTTGTGAGGCTGCCACCAATGTTGTGAAGGGGGTCACGGTGTGAACCACCGCCGACTTCAATGTTGAGAGGGAAGGACTGCTGGCCAACAATTCTTCGGACTCTGAGATATATCTAAATATCTCGGGATCTTGTAAAGTAATGTTCACCGGGATTCGCAAGGCACATAGTTTGTCGAATAATAGTCGAGTTGGTTTTAACAATTTAATTAAACAACAATACAACGAAATAACTTAACACTTAAGAACTTATAGTTTACCACTCTACTCTATTTTCTCTTACTTCTTACTTACAGCTTGTTACTTATTAGTTACAACTTGTCACTTACAACTGGGGAATTGTATTTATACCATTCCTTGTACAATATGTCTGTGAGAAGGGTTAAAACATCCCTCTAATTCAAATAAGGAGTAGATTAAATTTTCTTGGCTCCTCCCATGAACAATCGAGGCTTAAATTCTCTAAATCCCTGAAAATGTCTGGTCCTCTGGTTAATCTCTATAAGAAGGTTTTTATAGGCCTTCGCACGTTTTCTAATATGTTTGGGGGATGTAGATTTTAGCGTGGCAATAAAAACCCTTAGTTTCTGGACAAACTATAAAACTATAAAACAATTGCATTTATCCAAAACGTGGGACAAATGACACGTTTTGTAATGTACGCTAATGACACAGATGTCCAGTCCTGGTTTTTATTACAATAGCACGAGGGTCGTATGAGGGTTAGAAGTAGACGTAGAGAACATCGCCATGTGCAGTTTTCTGTTGAGCGGCATGTGTACCACACAGTAGCGGTTATGTTATGCTATTGTTTATGGAAGCAGCTCTCAGTTATTATTCATCCTGGAGGCAATATGGAGGTGATACGTTGATGAAGGAGCCTCCAGGAGCTGTAGAACCCCATATCCTTCCATTCCTCCAGAAGCTGGAGAACTCGATTTTCTAACAGTATAATGGAGAACGTCGCCATGTGCAGTTTTCTATTGAGCGGCATGTGTACCACACAGTGAGGGTTATGTTATGCTATTGTTTATGAGAGCAGGTCTCAGTTGTTATTCACCCCATATCCTTCCATTCCTCCAGGAGCTGGAGGACGCGATTTTCCAACAGTATAATGCTCGTCGCCACATTCCGACCTGTTTGCCACATTGCGACCCATTGCGAAGTTATTGCGACCTTTCGCCCATCGAACATGTGTGGGACATGATGGCAAAAAGACTAAAGCAACTAGCCCATCCTCCACAGACACTAGAAGCTCTCCGGCATGAACTACAGATTGCCTGGGATGCAATACCTCAGGGAGAAAACGACAACTTTGTTTAATCCATGGCCAGAAGGATACGGGAGTGTGAAACTAATAGGGGTGGTTTAACGACGAATTAGAGCTTTTGGCTTGCAGTCCTATCGACCACATCTTCTGCTTCCGCTAACGGCTCGTCATCGACAGCAACGTTTGAAGTGGCGTACCATGTGACTGGATTGGGACGTGAAATGGCACAGAGTGGTCTTCAGTGACGAATCCCGATTCTGCTTGGGAATGCACGAGGGTCGTATGAGGGTGAGAAGTAGACGTGGAGAACATCGCCATGTGCAGTTTTCTGTTAAACGGCATGTGTACCACACAGTGGGGGTTATGTTATGCTATTGTTTATGCAAGCAGGTCTCAGTTGTTATTCATCCTTTAGGCAATATGGAGGTGATACGTTGATGAAGTGGTAGAATCCCATATCCTTCCATTCCTCCAGAAGCTGGAGAACCCGATTTTCCCTAAGTATAATGGAGAACGCCGCAATGTGCAGTTTTCTGTTGAGCGGCATGTGTACCACACTGTGGGGGTTATATTATGCTTTTGTTTATAGAAGCAAGTCTCAGTTGTTATTCATCCTGGAGGCAATATAGAGGCGATACGTTGAGAAAGTGGTAGAACCCCAATGCTTCCATTCCTCCAGGAGCTGGAGGACCCGATTTTCCAACAGTATATTGCTCGTCGCCACATTGCAAGTTATTCTATGCAGCGCTTTGAAGAGGCTAACGTAAATATCTTGCCGTGGACACCCAGATCTTCCGACCTTTCGCCCATCGAACATGTGTTCGACATGATGGCTAGAAAACTAAAGCAATTAGCCCATCCTCCACAGACACTAGAAGCTCTCTGGCATGAACTACAGATTGCCTGGGATGCAATACCTCAGGGAGAAATCGACAACTTGGTGGAAACCATGCCCAGAAGCGTACGGGAGTGTGAAACTAATTGGGGTGGTTTAACGACAAATTAGAGATTTTGGCTTGCAGTCCTATCGACCACATCTTCTGCTTCCGCTAACGGCACGTCATCGACAGCAACGTTTGAAGTGGCGTACCTTGTGACTGGATTGGGACGTGGAAAGGCATAGAGAGGTCTTCAGTGACGAATCCCGATTCTGCTTGGGAAAGCACGAGGGTCGTATGAGGGTTAGAAGTAGACGTGGAGAACATCGTCATGTGCAGTTTTCTGTTGAGCGGCATGTGTACCACACAGTTGGGGTTATGTTATGCTATTGTTTATGGAAGCAGGTCTCAGTTGTTATTCATCCTGGAGGTAATATGGAGGTGATACGTTGATGAAGTGGTAGAACCCCATATCCTTCCATTCCTCCAGAAGCTGGAGAACCCGATTTTCTAAGAGTATAAGGGAGAACGTCGCCATGTGCAGTTTTCTACTGAGCGACATGTGTACCACACAGTGGAGGTTATGTTATGCTATTGTTTATGGAAGCAGGTCTCAGTTGTTATTCGTCCTGGAGGCAATATAGAGGCGATACGTTGATGAAGTGGTAGAACCCCATATCCTACCATTCCTCCAGGAGCTGGAGGACCCGATTTTCCAACAGTATAATGCACGTCGCCACATTGCAAGTTATTCTATGCAGCGCTTCGAAGAGGCTAATGTAAAAATCTTGCCGTGGACACCCAGATCTTCCGACCTTCCGCCCATCGAACATGTGTGGCATATTATGGCTAGAAGACTTAAGCAATTAGCCCATCCTCCACAGACACTAGAAGGTCTCCGGAATGAACTACAGATTGCCTGGGATGCAATACCTCAGGGGAAAATCGACAACTTGGTGGAATCCATGCCCAGAAGGGTGCGGGAGTGTGAAACTAATAGGGGTGGTTTAACGACAAATTAGAGATTTTGGCTTGCAGTCCTATCGACCACATCTTCTGCTTCCGCTAACGGCTGGTCATCGACAGCAACGTTTGGAGTAGCGTACCTTGCGTATGGATTGGGACGTGGAATGGCATATAGTGGTATTCAGTGACGAAACCCGATTCTGCTTGCGAATGCACGAGGGTCGCATTAGGGCTAGACGTAGACGCGGAGAACCTCGCCATGTGCAGTTTTCTGTTGAGCGGCATTTGTACCACACAGTGGGGGTTATGTTATGCTATTGTTTATGGAAGCAGGTCTCAGTTGTTATTCATCCTGGAGGCAATATGGAGGCGATATGTTGATGAAGTGATAGAACCCCATATCCTTTCATTCCTCCAGAAGCTGGAGAACCTGATTTTCCAACAGTATAATGCTCGTCACCACATTGCAAGTTATTCTATGCAGCGCTTCGAAGGGGCTAACGTAAATATCTTGCCGTGGACAGACCAGATCTTCCGACCTTTCGCCCATCGAACATGTGTGCGACATGAAGGCTAGAAGACTAAAGCAATTAGCCCATCCTCTACAGGCACTAGAAGCTCTCCGGCATGAACTACAGATTGCTTGGGATGCAATACATCAGGGAGAAATCGACAACTTGGTGGAATCCATGCCCAGAAGGGTGCGGGAGTGTGAAACTAATAGGGGTGGTTTAACGACGAATTAGAGCTTTTGGCTTGCAGTCCTATCGACCACATCTTCTGCTTTCGCTAACGGCTCGTCATCGACAGCAACGTTTGAAGTGGCGTACCTAGTGACTGGATTTGGACGTGGAATCGCATAGAGTGGTCTTCAGTGACGAATTTCGATTCTGCTTGGGAATGCACGAGGGTCGCATTAGGGCTAGACGTAGACGTGGAGAACCTCGGCATGTGCAGCTTTCTGTTGAGCGGCATTTGTACCACACAGTGGGGGTTATGTTATGCTATTATTTATGAAAGCAGGTCTCAGTTGTTATTCATCTTGGAGGCAATATGGAGGCGATATGTTGATGAAGTGGTAGAACCCCATATCCTTTCATTCCTCCAGGAGCTGGAGGACCCGATTTTCCAACAACATAATGCTAGTCGTCACATAGCAAGTCATTCTATGCAGCGCTTCCAAGAGGCTAAAGTAAATATCTTGCTGTGGACAATCAAATCTTCCGACCTTTCGCCCATCGATCATGTGTGGGACATGATGGCTAGAAGACTAAAGCAATTAGCCCATCCTCCCCACAGACACTAGAAGCTCTCCGGCATGAACTACAGATTGCCTGGGAGGCAATACGTCAGGGAGAAATCGACAACTTGATGGAATCCACGCCCAGAAGGGTGCGGGAGTGTGAAACTAATAGGGATGGTCCCACATATTATTAATAAAAAATGCCTTAATTTTTTTACACGGATTTTTACGGTTGTAGCCGCCTCTTCGTCCCCAGTTTCTATACTCTCCTATCAAGAGATTGTTGCTCGGTAAAGTTTCTTGATTCCATCGCTTCATCTATTCCATCCCTCCAGCTTCTTCTAGGTCTTCCTCTCTTTCTCCTCTCCGGATCCATTCTAACACTTTCTTAGGCCAGCTATTCTCATCCATTCTTTTCGTGTGACCGAACCAAGTCAGTTGTTTTTTGAAAAATGCCCTCATCTTTTGTTTAATTTCTTTGAAATTTTAATCAATTAATAGCTTTGACTAGTAAAACATTTCTGCCAAGTTTGGTCCAAAAATTCTTATCCCTTCTTGGTGTTGCATTTTTCTGGCACAGATTATATTATGCACACATTTTTCATTTCATAGGCCCAGAAACCTAATTGTTATAAATTGACGTTAATTAATTACACATTTGTCTCCTGGCACAAATGCAGCCGACACTCATTCCCGGCTCCTCCAGATTTTTAGTTAATGCACTCTGTAGATTACGAAGCCGACTTGTCTTGTCTAGTTATGTATAATCTTTTCTAGTCTCGTCTAGTCTTGTCCATTCTCATATAGGTCTCGTGTAGTCTCGTCCAGGCTCGTCTAGTCGCATATCGTCTTTCTTCTTCTTCTGGTTCCTATCCGATCCGGATGTTGGCTACCATCTTGACTGTGTTGTTCCTATCACTTGCAGCTCGGAATAATTCAGTAGATGTTTTTGAGGTCCAGGCTGTGAGATTTTTAACCAGAATATTCTTCTTGGTTAAACACTTCTCTTCCCTGGTATTTTCCTTGAAGAATAGACTGTAGGAGATGATACTTGGCGGTATTCCTCATGATGTGTCCTAGGTATTGGATTTTCCTGATTTTCACGGTGGTTAATACTTTAGGTGGTTAATACTTAGTTTTTCTTCATTTTTTTTGAGAACTTCAATATTTGTGACATAGTCTGTCCATTGTAGCCGCAATATCCTCCGGTAGAGCCACATTTCAAAGGCCTCTAACCGTTTAAATAAAGACTGTGAGAGTCCACGTCTCATCACCGTAAAAAAGAGTAGATAACACATAACAACGCAAAAGCCTGATTTTCGTAGTCATTGTCAGCCCATGATGCTTGAACAAATTCCGTATCTTAAAAGTTGTCCGAGCTTTTCCAATTCGAGACTTCACCTCATTAGAAGGGTTTCGTCTACTCTTATCAAATCTCGTCTAGTATCGTTTAAACTTGTCTAATCTCGTCCAGTCTCGTCTTGTCTAGAATTGTCTTGTATTCAATATTAGAGATTAACCGCATTGAGAAAAACCTGAGTAAAATTATGTGAACGAAAATCCCAACGCATATTGATGGAATCGAGGTAGTAAAGGATTCGTGTATTTGGGCTCACAAATTTCAAGAAATGGCAGCTGTGAAAAGAAAATACGGCAATAACTTTCACGTATTTGGAAGGATCACATTTCTGAAGGAACCAAGATGGCAGTCATAAAGACACTTATATTTCCTATAGTCACTTACCCTGCGGATTCCTGGACACTAAAAATGGCTGACAGAAGACGAATTAATGCGTTTGAAATGTACAAATGGAGACGCATGCTCAGGATATCATGGACGAAAAAACGTACTAATGAATGCATTTTACGAGAACTTAACATCATCGACTGAGCAAAACTATTAAAAAGTCCATCCTAAGATATTTCGGTCACATAATACGAAGAAAGGACGACTCACTTGAGAAATTGATAGTCCAAGGAAAGATAGAGGTAAGACACCACGAGGAAGATCACCATCGCGCTATGTGGATCAAATATTCAAAGCCATAGGTGCAACCGTACACGATTGCACAAAAGCTGCTGAAAACAGGGAAGAATGGAGACAAGTACAACAAATAGGATCCCTAGGTCATACCATTCGGAGCCAAGCGATATGATTGAGAAGAGATTTCAGTAAATCTTATAAATTGAGTAGATCTAGAACAAATTTAATATAAAATTTCTATATATAAGTCGGATATTGGTTAAATCTCATTATAAATCTTATTATAAGTCTTACCATAAGTTTAAGTATCATATTATTGGTTATTTATTATCTTTAGGAGACTTGTCGCACTGTCAAAAGTAGAAAATGTACTTACAAATATTATATTGAACCAACAAAAATTATATATTCTATTACTATTGTACTCTTTGAATTGCCATTTGGCCATATGCAATCAATCAATCAATCAATCTTGTCTCGTTTTGTTTCGTCTTGTCTTGTCTTGATTCGTCTTGTCTCATATTATCTCGTTTTGTCTTGTCTCGTTCTCTTCTTGTCTCGTAATATCTCGTCTTGTTTTGTCTCGTCTTGTCTGGTCAGCCCGTCCCATTAATTCCATTTTTCCCATATAGCAGACTCCCTTTTCGGTTCAGACTTTCTTAACGATAATTCGTTCAAATTTAATTTTTCACAAAATTGTCGTCAATTCCAATCCCATCCCACGTGACGTACATACCGCTTATCCCAACTCATGGGACGATGGTATGGGATGGGTCGATGGGACCCCATGCTCATCTCTACCTTGCGACTGGTTTGGGACGTGGAATGGCATAGAGTCTTCAGTGATTCCCAATTCTGCTTGAGAATGAACGAGGGTCGCATGAGGGTTAGACGTAGACGTGGAAAACGTTGCCATGTGCAGTTTTCTGTTGAGCGGCATGTGTACCATACAGTGGGGGTAATGGTGTGCCATTCTTTATGAAAGCAGGTCTCAGTTGGTATTCATTCTGAAGGCATTATGAATCCCCACCGATATGTTGATCAAGTGGTAGAACCCCATATCCTTTCATTCTCCAGGAGCTGAAGGACACAATTTTCCGTCAAAAACTTGCCGTGGCCACCCAGATCTCCCGACCTTTCGCCCATCGAACATGTGTGGGACATGATCGCCAGAAGGCTCAAACAATTAGCCCATCCTACACAGGCACTATAAGCTCTCCGGCATGAACTACAGATTGCCTGGAATGCAATGCCTCAGGGAGAAATCGACAACTTTGTGGAACCCATGCGCAGAAGGGTGCGGGAGTGTGAAACTAATAGGGGTGGTCCTACATATTATTAATAAAAAATGTCTTCATTTTTTTTACACGGATTTCTATGGCTGTCGCCGCCTCTCCGTCCCTAATTTCCACATTCTCCTATCAAGATATTTTTCCTCGATTAGGTTTATTTTTTCTATTCATTATGATCTATCATATTCATGATCTATTCCATCCCTCGAACTTCTTCTAGGTCTTCCTCTCTTTCTCCTCTCCGAATCCATTCTAACACTCTCTTAGGCTAGCTATTCTCATCCATTCTGTTCATCTGACCGAACCAAGTCAGTTGTTTTTTGAAAAATGCCTTCACATTTTATTTAAATTATTTGAAATTTGAATCAATTAATTAAAACCTTTGACTAGTAAAATATTTCTGCCAAGTTTGGTCCACAAATACCTAGGTGTTATTTAAATTGGCGTTAATTAATTTGTCTCCTGGCACAAATTCGGCCAACACTCGTTCCCGGGTTCTAGATTTGTAGTTAATGCACTCTATAGATTACGAAGCCGACTTGTCTTGCCTACTTCTGTCTAATCTTTTCTAGTCTCATCTAGTCTTGTCCATTCTCATATAGGTCTCTTCAAATCTGGTGTAGTCTCGTCGAGGCTCTTCTAGTCGCATTTCGTCTTTCTTCTTCTTCTAGTTCCTATCCGCTCAGGATGTTGGCTACCATCTTCACTGTGTTGTTCCTATCACTTGCAGCTCGGAATAATTCAGTTTTTTTGATGTTTTTGAGATCCAGGCTGTGAGATTTTTGAAACAGGATATTCTTGTCTCGTTTTGTCTCATCTTGTCCCGTCTTGTCTCGTCTTGTCTCGTCTTGTCTGGTCTTGTCTCGTCTTGTCTCGTCTTGTCTCGTCTTGTCTCGTCTTGTCTCGTCTTGTCTCGTCTTGTCTCGTCTTGTCTCGACTTGTCTCGTCTTGTCTCGTCTTGTTTCGTCTTGTCTTGTCTTGTCTCGTCTTGTCTCGTTTTGTCTCGTCTTGTCTCGTCTTGTCCAGTCTTGTCTCGTCATGTCTCGTCATGTCTCGTCTTATCTCGTCATGTCTCGTCTTATCTCGTCTCATCTCGTCTTGTCTCGTCTTATCTCGTCTTGTCTCGTCTTGTCTCGTCTTGTATCGTCTTCTCTCATCTTGTCTCGTCTTATCTCGTCTTGTCTCGTCTCATCTTGTCTTGTCTCGTTTTGTCTTATCTCGTTCTCGTCTTGTCTCGTCATATCTCGTCTTGTTTTGTCGCGTCTTGTCTCGTCTTGTCTCGTTCTCGTATTATCTCGTCATGTCTCGTCTTATCTCGGTATGTCTCGTCTTGTCTCGCCTTGTCTCGTTCTCGCCTTATCTCGTCTTGTCTCAAACATCAAGAGGACTGACAACATCAAGAGGACTGAGAAGTTTAAGTATCTCGTCGAATGGATTGAACCTAACTTATCAGAAAGAGCATCATTATCCATGAGAGTCAACAAGTTAGAACTATCCATCGACTGACTAAGAACACCTATAACAAGAAATGCTTGTCACGCAACCTGAAACTTAAGCACTACACATCAGTCTTTCCTTGAACCGAAGAGGTCTGGTAGAGAAATTGGGAATCAGAGAGAGGAGAATCCTCAGAAAGATCCTAGGCCCGGTGAAGGAAGATGGGAAATTCCGAAGACGACATAACTCTACCAGCTCTACGAACATATTTAGAGGCTCTCTGACTGAGTAAGGAAAAGAAGGCCATAGAAAGCTTTCTATGGCCACGTTGCAAGATTGCTTCCAAACCGACTAACTAACCGTCTGTTCACCTTCTGGCAAAACAAGAAGGTTCGTACTACTTGGTTGACAGAAACCGAGAAGGATATTAAAGAACTGGAAATAACAGATCTCCAAAACAGACAGTCTGTGAGACGCACCCTGAAGGAAGTAGGTGGATTTCAGGAAAAACCTCGAACGAAAGGTACCCCATGGACAGAAGAGAGAAAGGAGTTACACCAGCAGAAGATGTGGCAATACTGGGCAAAGATCAAAGCCCAACAATTGAACAAGCGTGGTCCAAAGTAGGCCTATTCGAAACAAGAAGAAGAAGAAAAACGAGAGTGAGAACTTGGCTATAGTTACCAGATGTACCAAGTTGGAGAGGATCTACCACTCCTGCAAGAGCATTTACATCTCGAAACCAAGAACCTTAAACATGCCTCAAAATGCCTCTTGATGAACAGGAAAGGTTCACTTAGAAAACTAGAACTTAAAGAACGAAAAATCCTAGTGGAGAAAAAAGGAGAATACTAGTGCCAATACGAGAAGAGGATGGCACATACAGGATCAGACACAATAGTGAGCTATACCACCTACAAGGATACATAATCACATCTATGAGAAATAGACGCCTAACCTTCTGTGGACATTTAACCCGCATGAACCCCCGCAGACTCTAGACTCAAGATCTTCACCTCTCAAAGCCTCCAAAAACAAATGGATCACCACAGTGAAATCAGACCCAGAGCAACTTAAAAGTCAACCAGAAACCATAGAGGATCGGTCCATACTCCGGCAAACTTACCAGCAAAAACAGTACAGCAACCAACTGACCAAAGTGGACAGAGGAGAGGAAGCTTGCCTACAGCAAGAAAGTGCTTTCTGGGCTAAGAAGAAACAGCAGACCCACAAAACGAGAAGAAAAAAAAATTGAAAATCGAGAATAATTTAGATTAAACATTGTAAAAGAATAGAAAGCACTTTCTATATTTCGGAATGACCTGGAAACTCCTGACTCTTTTACAGCCATCAAAACCTTTTAAATAAAATCTAAAACACCCAAAACGACTATAAGCATAAATAAAGTGCAATTGCAATCAAGTTGCAACTTTCAGTCATCCTGGCAACTACAGCTCTTGTGGCAGTTCTGAAAAGTTGCTAAAAAACATCACGTGATTAATGGACGACCCCTTAACACGAAAGGCGAGTCGATTTGCAAGGCGAGTGGCGGGGCAAATGTGTAGTCGGTTCTCTAGTTATTCACCTTGTTCTTCGCTTTGTCGCTTCAGGGGTAATAAGGCCACTCTAGAATTTTGAAAAAAAATGAAATTTATTTTTTTTGCTTAAAGTATAGTTTAGAGTCTTAAGAATATGGGAAAATTTATTTTAAAGCTGCGCGGAAGTATTTGACAGGTGAAAAGGGCGCGCGCTCCAACGACTAGCTGTGTGCGCCGAGCGGTCGCCCTTCGTGCGGCGCATTCCTTCTACCTTTGTTTAGCTTAGAAATATCGATTCATGGCTAAACCGATGGTTTAAACCGATTAGGTTTATCACATATAGCTGTCGCATACTGTACACTTTTGTTTTAATTCTGTTGTGTGGTCGATGGCTCCAAAATCAAGTTCCAGTGGAAAAGTGTTGGTGGATATTGCAGCTAATATGGCCGTGTGTGTGTTCAACGACGGCTTATTTAGCATAATAAAAATTATGCAGGTTCTGGGACTAAAAATCGGACAAAACTGCTACGATTTTTGCGACGCGGCTGACGAGCGCCGCGTCCAGTTTTCCGAGCGCGCGCTGACTGATGCAGCAAAAGAGGCTAGAATGGCGCAGAAATCATCAAGAAAGGATCAGGACGATGAGGAAATGAATCTGGAAAGTCAATTTTATGGCGCAGGCATTGCAGACTAGAGTTAAATACATTATTTCTATGAAAAACTGTGAGTCAAAATTTTAATCGCGTTTTTCTCGAAACCATGTTTTTAAAATCGGGCGAAAAGAAATCTCAACTACTGATTAAGCGACCAGCTTCAATCCGCTAATCCCTTAATCTACATAAAAAATACTACAAAAATACGAGGGCTTTTTTTTATAAAGTGCTTCATTCGTTTTTTATTCGTTTTTTCATAGGAAAATTTAATACCGAAAAATGAAAATTTTCAAACGTTCGCCATTTTCTTTATAATCCAAATTTTCAAAATCCGGCCCGTATTTTTTTATAGTATACTAATTTCTTCCCTTAATATTACTAATTTCTTCCCGGTCCATTGCTGTTTCCAGGATCTTTCGCCCGTTTTGCCTACGCTCCGAGAGGGACCTCCATTTTTTTTTATTTTGTGACGTCATTTTTGAAAATTATCTTTTGAAAAAATTTGGAAAAAATGCTCAATGTACATAAAATATAGATATAATAACAGTTTTTATTTAGCATTTTTAGATTTTGTTTAAAAAAATCTAGAAAATGACCTATTTTGTCATAGTCTAGAGTGGCCTTACCCCTTAAAACGCTCACGGCGGAAGCGCTTTTTGGAGTCAAAGGCTTGTTGCAATGAGTCAAACTGCATTCTAGTGAACCAGGGGACGAGGAAGAATTCTGCGAGTGTACCATTCGCATCGTGAGAACGAACGAATGCCACTTGCAAATCTCGGCGAGTGACCAGGCGAAATACTAGCGAAATGTGTAAATGCACCTTAAGACGAACAGAACCCGCCACTCAGGTTCAGGCCCGCCACTGGGCGCTTCACCGCCTGCGTGCAAAACTGACAATGCCGCCCCCTCTTTACCTACCTACTTACACTCCGTATTGGGGTTTTAGAGAGGAATTTTATGTTGGATAAGTTGCTATGGAAGTGCATAAAAAAGGAACAATTTTAATTAAGAAGCAATTTATTTTAATATCTATAAGAAAACTTAGATGTAGGTACCTGAATGATTTTACAAAAAAATGAACTTTTCTTACTTTTAAACTTGCGAAATCTGCTACTATTTGTTTTGTATCTAAATTATCTAATACTGATTCTATCGAAATAATAGATAAATTGTCAGTCTTTGTTGAAGCATAGTTGACCTTAAACAATTTTTAATCAACTTTACTGGTAGGAGTTACTCAACTGGTAGAGTAAGATATATTCTCAATGCTATTGATGTGTTTGGAAAAGTGGATATTGAATTATTTGTAAAAAGATATTGCAAAAGCGTATATGGATCACTAGATTGATTTTTTTCAAAATGCAACTTCAAAGCTTTAAGATCATTGTACAAATCAATTCCGTCAATATCGGCTTCATTCCTTGAATCGTCTTTGAGTTTTAGATGTAGATTTTAGATTTCGGTGGTGACTTGTACTTGATAGTTCTAGTGGGGTACTTGATTGTACCTCACCCTCTTCCTCTAATTGTTGATAACCCATTTAGAGCGCCTCCTTTAGTCCTGATTCCTTTAGGAGTAGTAGGATCTGGGTGGGATTAAAGGACTGCAACTCCTCTGCGTTCAAGCAGTGGGCCCCAAGATACATTTGTCTCTTGCGGAGCAGTGCTCCGTAGTCATTGAGCCGATGTATGGGGGTTTCCTCTGCTGAGTCGCAGAATCTGCATCTGTCATCTTCCTCTAGGCCTATGGCCTTGAGGTGTTTCCTAAGTATGCAGTGTCCCGTCAGGACTGCTGTCAGAATTCTAATTCTCTTGTTCATGTTTAGTTTCAGGCAAGCTTTTGTTCTTTTCTGGATTACTTTGGACTGTCTTAGCGCTGGAAGTTCTCTCCAGGTTTTCATCCATTGTTCTCTTATTTTTTCATATAAGCTTTCGTGAATGGTGTTCATATGTTTATATTTTTTTATTTACATTATTTAGGTTTTTTAACATGTCTAAATATTACTATTATTTGTTCGGTATGGCTTGCATCTTGCGCACAGTCTAATATTATTGAAAAATTTTAACCTAACATAACCTTTTACCCCTGTACCGAGTAACTCAATGATTTCATTTTAGATTTGATCTCCTAAATAGTAAGCCATACCCATCCGACTGTAATCACGTTTCAATTCAATTTTGCGAATATGTTCTCGCATACCTGAATGAAAAGAAGTTACCATTCATATTGCTTTTAGAAGATAATCGGTATCATCGGTTAAAAAGAAATTCGATGAACCTCGAAAAGCCTGAGAGTTTCCGCTTTCCCCTAGCTATAGGTACTGAACTACTGTACGTCTGGTATGGCAGAAAAGCAAATACCTCAGGTGCATGAAACGTTTGCGTTTATTTTCCATGTAGTTCAAGGAATAAAGACATAATAAAAACAAATACAAATAAGCAAATTATGACAATGTGTTCATTAAGAAGGAGATAATAACCCCCCCCCCCCGCCTTTTGAAAGTGCCGCCCTTGTGCGGTGCACGCCCTGCACGCCTACTTCTACTAGTACTATAATCTATAATCGTATATTAATCGTACTCTAAACTATAATCGTATATTTTGTTTTATCGATGTTAAGTTTAAATCCAAAGTCATTACAAGTATAGGTTATTCTTCTCATTAGTATTTGGAGATAGTCGCATATTGTTGCTAGCATCAGCGTATCATCCGCATACCTTAACTTATTTATGATCTTCCGTTTATGTTTATTCCTACATATACCTCTTGGGTTGCTTTTTTCGAATATTTTCTCGGAATATAGGTTGAAGAATAGCGGTGAAAGTATGTATCCCTGACGTACGCCTCTCTTTATTTCTACTTCTTCGGTTAGCTCTTGTTCCACTCCGACCGATGCTCTTTGATGCCAATACAAGTTTTTTATTATACGAATGTCTTTATCGTCGATTCCAATTGTTTTCAGATCTTCGAGCAGTTTGTCATGTCTCACTTTATCAAATGCTTTTTACAAGTGTATTAAGCATGCCTATGCATATACATTTCAGCTGACGTCTCGACATCGTTGGATTAGAACTTGAACACCAAACAGCGCTTCACGTGTTCCCAAGCCATTTCGGAATCCGAACTGAGTGTCGCCACTATCCTTCTCTACTTTTTAGTGTATTCTTCCGTGGATTACTCGAAGGAATATTACAACATGGCTCATTAAACTGATTGTGCGATAGACATTGATTGCACTTCTTTGCCTTGCTTTTTTAGGAATCGTGACAAAAGTTGATGCTAGCCAGTCTGGCAGTAGTACTACTGTATTGGGCATTATATATGGCATTAAAAAGTTCGATCAAGAGGTTTATGCTATTTACTCCCAAAACTTTTAGAACCTCTATGGTTATTTAATCGGGGCCTGGGGCTTTTCTGTTTTTAGCCATTAGCAACTTCGTCTTGTATTGCTCCAAGTGTCCAGTTTCGCCAGTGGATCTATTACGATATTTCCATTCTATGATCTTTATCATGGTGGCTATATCTATAATCTTTATCATGTTCTCATAATTGTGTTATGATAACATCTTTAACATCTTTATCATATGTGGTAATGTTTAACTTTTTGACTGTTTGGAAAAAATATAAACACCCTTGCCTATCACTAATTCACCATTTTTTTAATTCCGATGATTAATCTGATCAACGATCAACCTGCAGACTCCATACGCGGTAAATGTTTCTTAAATTTCTCATAAAAGGCTTAAGGATGTCTGTAATGCTACTAAGTATTCGACTCTATTGTTACATGAAAAATTACTCTATTGTTATATGAATGAAAATCATTTCATATTTGTCATGTTTGGCTTAAAAGTAGAAGGAGTACTTTAAATACAATGTTCGCCAAAATAAACATTACTGCAATCAAAATTGTAATAATTGCGAAATCATGCTTCAAATATATGCATCAGGTGGCATCAGATGGTGAATGAGAGGGCACTGGAAGTAAGCGGCACAAAATATTCATGAAGTAAAGGAGGCTCATGAAGTAGGGGGAGTTTGACTGCATAGCTCGCTAGTAACATCCTATTGAAACTACTGCACCTGCAGACTCCATGCGCAGTAAAAGTCTCTTAAATATGGCACAAAACGCGTAAAATTGTCTGCAATGCTATTAAGTAACAATAACGATCTATTAGAAAGTTAGACACTGTGGGCTGATTTCTCAATAATGAAATCTAGACTGAATTTTGACGAATAGTGTAAGATATGAGGGAGCAAATGATCCGTTTTTTAATTTGAGATTGTAAACACTATGCCAATATTTTCAGTTTGATTAATGATTTACATACATTTGGTGTTTATTTTATTGTTCTCCAATATATAACTAGCATTAAAGAATTAATATTTAACGCGTTTTGTTTGAATTTTGGACGATGTTTGATTTTTTTCATTCTCACTAAGTAAATTCATGATGCGAATGAAAATAAAAATAAAAGAAATAAAAATAATGAGTTAAAGTATTCTGTTAATAGTTTACGAATTACATCTTAGATTATTAAGTTTGAAGCCTAACAGATAAAATTTAAAAAAATGAGGATAATTTAGATAACACGATCTATGAGAATAATAATTAAATATAACGCGTTTGGAAACTCAGTTAATACAGATTTCAATACATGCATAAAGTTTTAAATATAATGTTCCCAATCGAGATAAACATTTATATGAAAATCATTTAGATTAAGTGTAATGGCTAATGACTGCGAGAAAAACAATTAAATAAAAAATCTCTGTTCCAAAACAAGTATCCGATTTCCATATTTCCTGAAACTTAACGATAGCTCAAAATTTCAATTACAATTTTGTATTCCATCAAGTTACTTACGTCAAAATTAACATTTGTATGTTGTCAAAAAGTTTGAACAACTTTTTCAACTTTTGGGTAGTTATTTAAAAACCACACATTGTTTTGTCATTACTAAAAATAACAGTTTGGCCACATAATGAATGGTGGAGAAGTTTCTGAAGCACCAACAAGAAAAAGGCCTAATCTAAAGCAGGCAACGCGTTAAAGTGTGAAAACCATTATTTGCTAAAAGCTAGTGTAAATGGTAAAACGATTCAGTAAAGGAAGCCGCTTGGTATTCTGTATTGGAGAAGATTTAAATCGAATTTGGCATCGAGGACAATTTTATTTGAAGGATCAGTAACTGCAAATGTAAATTCTTAGAATTCCAAGAAATGTAAATGTAAAAAATTGTAGGTATAGAAAAGATAAAGGAGTTACCCATTCATCGCCGCAGAAATATTCAATCACTTGCACATGCTATTGGAATTTCAAAAAGCAGAATTCACGAAAACATTCAACATGGACTGATAAAGCTTCATTGCAACGCAGTAAATTAATTCCTTACTGACCATTACAAAAATCGTCAAACGGGTTCTCTTAAGGATGCCAAACTTGCAGAGATGAAAAAAAACTTCTAGAACAGAAGTGAATACTTTCCAAGTTAGGGACAGAATTGAAACAAATTCCAATCAATCCGCGCGACGTTTATCACAGCAAGTCGGTATTTCACGAGTCTGTAAAAACAATTTTAAAGAAAGAATCACACAAATGAAAATAAACCTTACAAATGGAAAAAAGTCCAAAAGCTTCCTCCAATAGATTCACGTTTAGAATTCAGTCGATGGATTTTGGACCGAGGGGTTAATTTTGACAACAAAATAATTATGAGTGACCAAGAACATTTTCAATTTCATGGGGAGTGGAACAAACAAAATGTAAGTTACTGGTCTGCAAGAAAAGCTGCATTCTCAAAAGGTAACAGTATAAAAAGTAAAGGTGTGGTGTAGAACAGGGGTGGCGAAGCTTTATGTATCCACGTGCCATTTTTTCCAAAGAAATGTTTAATGAGGCCATAGATGTGCCGTCAAACAATTTTGACTTAGTGATGTTATTTTTAGCAGACTGCATGCTGAACTGGAGTAATATGTCGACGGTTTCTAAGCGAGTCTATAATGTTATTCACAGGTAGATAAAAATATGGTTAAAATAGCACGAGCCAGTTAAATGTATCTGGAAACGAATTCCATGTTTCCAGAATTTTGTTACCGGCACTCTTTCCTTGTTTCAATAAATTTTTGAATTCATATTGAACTAGACTGGAAATCAATCAGCTGCATTTGAAATTCTTCAATTTCCAACCAATTGAATTAAGACAAATTTATGAAATGAAGTCACATAATAAACTTGAGTGTTTCCGATAATTATTTGAACTGGGAAATTCTCGCTGAAAATTCCTTGATTGAAGAATCAATTACAGAAATAAATTCTTCAAAAACTTTTTCTTCGCCTGGTTTCTCATGTACATCTAAATCGTTGATATTTTTCTTCAGGTTTGGGAAATACTTGTACATTTTTGTTACAATATCGTTGCTGAAACCACGCAGTTTAGCGTTATAACGATAATTGTTTCATATGAATCTTGTCATTCAACCCAATGAAATGTTGGCATATGTCTGTAAAAAACATTAATTTTGAAAGCCACATAACATCCAACAACTGTGGGTATTGTGGAATTTTTCCCTCATTTTGGAAATCGTTCCGTAGCGTAGGATCACTCGCGTTCGTTCGTAATATAACACTTCATAGTGAACTTTGTTATTTTGAACAAAAATGCAAACCGTTTTGATCGGTGGCGTGCCCGAAATATTCTGTCGCGTGCCATCAATTGCACGCGTGCCATCAATTGCACGCGTGCCATTGGTTCGCCATGCCCTGGTGTACGCGTGCCCTGGTGTAGAATATGCTCAGTTGGAGTGTTGCGACCGTATTTTATGGGAAACGCAGCAACTTTCAATAGTGAACGTTATGAGATGCTACAAACGTTCTGGATGCCATCGCTCAACTCTGATTTACATCTGAACATGTCTATGGGATTGCTACGAGAGTTCTTTCCTGGCTGTCTGGTTTCCCAACGTGGGAAATCAGTTGTTGCCTCCTCGCTCTCCGGATTTGTCAGTTTTTGATTTCCATACAAAGTGTTCATCATCATATTTTGCAAATCTTCTATATTTAGAAAATTCAGAAATTTTAAATTCAGAAAATATTTTACAGTTACAAACAGTAATAAACAGTTCAGCTACAACAGAACTTTTGAATGTTGCACGTGAGCTACAGTTTGGCCACCGTTATATAACATCGATAGAATTTAGAAAAAATGAGCATAATTTAGATTACGTATTCTAAAAGATGATATATTAAAAGTGTCCTGATTTTAAACTACAATTATCAAAAAACGAAATAAGATACCAAATGTTTTGATGAACATTGTGAAGTAAAATCTAAAGTCTATTAACAAGTTAAATGCTTAATACTAAATTAATACTTAAAAATGACAACGATTAGATGACCTCGGTTTGCTTCGATGCAACTGAGATCTGAGATCGATGCAACAATGAACGCATTGGCGAAAATCTCACCAATAGCTTGTCGAATGTTTCGTATCAAGTCTTCCAGGGTTTCAGGTCTGTTCTGTTAGATTTAACATGAAGAGGCGATTTAATAAGAACACCTTGTATAGAAATAATCAAAAGTTGACAAATCCGGAGCAACTGATCCCCACATTAGAAAATCAGACGACTAGAAAAGAATTCTTGTAACACTCCCATAGACATGTTGGATACGTGAGTCCTTGCACCATCTTGTTGATTCCAAATATCGTTTAATGGCAATCGGAGTTGAGCGTTGGCATCCACTAAGAAGGTTTGTAGCATCTCCACATAACGTTCACAATTGACAACTACTGCGTTTCCCATTTCATCTTCAAAACTACGGTTCCAATACTCCAGCTGAGCATGTTCCACACAATACAGTAACCTTTTGAGAACGCAGTTCTTCTTCGAATATAACTGAGGATTTTGGGCGGATCAGTAACGTAAATTTTGTTTGTTCTTCTCCCCAGGCAATTGAAAATGTGCTTCGTCGCAAAATTATTTTGTTGACAAAATTATCCCCTCGCCCTCGGTCCAAAATCCATCGACTGATTTCTAAACGTGAGTTTCGGTCTATTGGGAGAAGTTTTTGGGCATTTTTCCATTTGTAAGGTCGAAAGCGTGAATCTTTCTTTAAAATTGTTCTTACCGACTCGTGAAATTCCGACTTGCTGCGATAAACAACGCACGGATTGATTGGAATTTTATCCAATTCTGTCTCTTGCAAAGTATTCGCTTCTGTTCTAGCAGTTTTTTCCTTTCTGCGAGTTAGTTTAGTATCCATTAGAGAAGATGTTTGACGATAATTTTCGATCCATCTTGCAATTAATTATCCTGTAATTTGGTGGCGCTGGAAAATGAAACTATTGTTGAAACCACCTCTGAGTCCGATAAATGCAGTTCGTTCCAATAAAATGCTCTACACAAGGAATCCTTTGTTCAATCGGTCACCGCTCCATTTTTAAAAATCTTGAAGGTTCACTGAACATTAGTCAGTTAAAATTATAGTAAATAAGTCAATATTTCTTTTTGTTTTTATTAAGAAAAAACAGGTCACTTTTTTTCCTTATTTGTCACCCTTTATTAGAAGCAGAAACAATTTAATATATCGGTTGGAAACTCATTTGGTATAGATTTCGATAAAACCATAAAGTTTGAAATATAACATTCCCAATCGGGATATAAACATAAATAAAAATACACAGCCGAGCAACAAAATTAGACCAATTAAGAAATTGCAACTAACAATAATGAAAATAGCAATGGCTCGGGGCAAAAACGTGTCACCACCAAGAGATGATCGCTTTCTGGTGTCCGCAAGTTGGCAAAATAGTTATCTTCTGCGGTTATGCTACGAAACCAACTTCAAGAATTTGAATGAAGAATGTCAATTTTAGTGAATGGATCGTTGTAATTTGTAGATATGGTGGTGACTACTTGTACTGCGACCTTTATATATTTATTGTAACCCACCCTCTTCCTCTAAGCGTTTGTATACTTACCTATTTAGAGCGCCTCCTCTAGTCCTGATTCCTTTAGGAATTTCAGGATCTGGATGGGATTCAAGGACTCAACTCCTCCGCGTTCTAGCAGTGGGACCCGAGGTCTCTTACGGAGGAATGCTCCGCAGTCTTTGAGCAGATCGTTAGAAGATAGTTAGAAGAAAGGATAGTTAGAAGAAGGCTACATGCTGCTGGATTATCTTGATGAAGGATGGGTACAGTTCCACCTTTGCAATGCCGGCATCGAATTGCAAGATTGGCTTTTGCCAGAAATCACTTGGCATGGAATGAAACAATTCCAATTTTGATGGTTGACAGTTTTTGGACAATTTCTCAAAAACTGGAAACTGTAACTTTTCCAGTTTTTGAGTAATTGTCCAAAAACTCTCAACTATCAAGATTGGAATTGTTTTGTTTTTTCTTCCACATTGCCCTTTTGCAGCTGTCAAATATTTTATGTCAAATTAACCCAAATTTAATTAGCTTTAAGACAATGTGATCGGTTTTTCTGTAACTTTTCCAGTTTTTGAGAAATTGTCGAAAAACTGTCAACCATCAAAATTGGAATTGTTTTGTTTTTTCTTCGACATTGCCATTTATCAGCTGTCAAATATTTTATGTCAAATTAATCCAAGTTTAATTAGCTTTGATGACTGGAGTGATGACTGGAGCAACGTCTTATTTTCAGATGAGTCGCGTTTCTGCCTCACTGGGCGAGACGGACGTCGACAAGTATGGAGAAGACCCAGAGAAAGATATGCTCCAGTTTGCATTGAAAAACGACTTGGCGGTGCGGTGGCTCGATTTTTGTTTGGGAAGGAATTTCTTCACGAGCACGCACTGAGTTGGTCTTCATACAGATGGTTCTCTGACAGCTCACAGATACATTACGTAGGTTCGATCATGTTATGCCTTTCACGGTCACTTTGGATGAGCATGGAATTTTCATGCAAGATAATGCCAAACCTCAATGTCCTGGAATGTTCCTTGGACTCTTCTGTATGCGGATGATGTAATCATTGCAGATGTCTCCCGCGAGAAAATCCAACGTCAAGTTGAAGACTAGAATAATTTTCCTCCAAGTATGGTCTACGTCTAAACGTGAAAAAGACGGAATATCTGAAGTTAAATCCAAGTGACGGTACCATTCAAGTCGGTGGAGAAAATCTAGTCAAGACCAACTCCTCTAGGTACCTTGGGTCTCGTCTACAGAGTGATAGCAGCTTCAACGATGAAGTAAGAGCCAGAGTAAATGCAGGAGGTCACGGGTGTACTTTGCGACAAGAAAATGCCACTTCACCTCAAAGCCAAGATATATCGAACAGTGATACGGCCTGTTACATCTGACAACATTTCTAACCGTCGTCTACATGCCATGGAAATGAGAATGCTTCCTTGGGGAATAGGAATCTTCCTTATTGACCATGTCAGAAACGACACAATTTGAAGGCAAATGGGTGTCGCTCCAATTGTGGAGAAAATGAGAGAGAAACGACTCCGATGGTATGACCATGCACTGCGAGCAGCTCCTGCTACTGTGGTCAAGTCTGCCCACCATTTTGAGATTAAAGGCCAACGTCCCAGAGGAAGACCGAAGCAGCGATGGCAGGTCACGATAAATAGTGACCTAAAGATCGTGGGCCTAAAACCAAATGATGCACAAAACCGTACAAAGTGGCAGCCATTGACCAAGAAAGCGGACCCTGCACCAGCGGGACAACGCTAGATTAGATTAGATTAGATTAGATTCCCGACTTCCTCTAAGGGTTTGGCGCACGTCAACCTTAAGGCTTATTGTGCTGTCGGTTGATATCAAACTTGCAGTCCGACGTCTGTGTCACTGACTAGTTTCCTTAGTTTTCCTACAAGTTTGGGTTCCCATGTGGTTTGTTGGTTCCAGTCGAGCTGGTGTCGCATTCGTTCTAGGGCAGGGCATTCGAAGAGTACGTGGTTTGCTGTTTCATCTTCCTCTCCGCAGAGTCTACATAAAGGTTCGTCTCGGTAGATTTTTACTTTATGCATGAATTCTCTAAATCCGCCAGTGCCTGTTAGTAAACTAACTATCTGCTTCGTGTGAGCTTTGTTTAGTTTTAACAGGTCCTTTGCTATATTGGGATTAGGTGAGTCTATTAGCTTCCTGCAATGGGTTGCTTTATCATAGGAGTTCCATCTGAGTTTGTGTTTATTTTTCATCCAATCATTGATGGATGCTCTGGCGCAGGCTTTTTCTATACCTATGCTCGGTTCGGGACCAACTAGTTTCTTGCGGGCACCTTGTTTTGCTAGGTCGTCTGCATGTTCGTTTCCCTCTATACCACTATGCCCGCGAACCCAGATGATTTTTACTGTGTTCTGTGACAACGCTAAGAAGAATAAGAAAATAATGCTAAACCTCAGACAGCCAGAGTTGTCAGAAAATATCTGGACAAGGTGGGAATTAGGCGGTTTGAATGTCCAACACTCAGTCCAGACATGAATCCTATCGAATATGTCTTTGATGAGTTGGGATGACTCATCCGAAGGCATACACCAACTCCAAGAACTGCTCAGGAGCTAAGAGAGTTGACACTTTTACGATGACACTTTTAAGAACTTCATGACCAGTTACGTCATCATTTAACATTTATTTGCATATATTGACACGTATTTTGCTAAATATTTTTTTTTTTACAAAACATTATCTTACATAAACTAATAAAGTGCATAAATTGAGAATGAATTCAATGCCAAAATAAGCGCTATATCTTGCTTACGTGTAACTTTAGAGCGAAATAAACTCGAAAATCGTTTCAGAACATTTTCCTTTCAACACACTAAGAATATCCGCGGGAAATTAACGACTTTCCGAGATCTCTACTCAGGCGCCGAAATTTCTTAAAAATTTCTTCAATTCTAGTAGGCGATAATGAACGGAAAGAGCTAGCAAAATATAATTTGCATATCTGTAATCAGCAGCAAAAATTCGTTCAGAAAGGTTTTTAAATTTTGCTGTAACTCAAAAAATAACGATTTTGACAAAATCGATTTTCTCGCATTTCGTCGTTTCCGCGGTTTAGATTCCCTGTGTCGATGGTTCTTAATGGAAGCTTCTTAGGGAATATTATATACGTTTTCCGATTAATTTGGGGATGCTGAATGATCGGTGAAGACTAGACGTCTCTTTGGTGAGCGGTTCAAAAATTATGACAGCGTCAAATCAGTCGGAAATGCGAGATGGTGTACGGCGAAAAAACATACAAAACTTGTTTATTTGTAACTTTTTAGCGAAATAAACTAGAAAATCGTTTTTAGCACTTCGATTTTCCTTGAGTAACCAAAAAAAAATCACGAAAAAAAATTCCAAAAAAATTTTCAACAAAAAAATGGTAAGCCGTTCAAAGGTTATGACACCGTGAAATCTGCCGGAAATACGAGATAGTATATGTGAGATTGTGTATTTTAATGTATATATTGTATATTTTATTAAATAAATTATTTTTTGTTCTTACCTGTTGTTTTTATACACTATTTTTAGAGACGAAGTTGTCTTTTTGGCCACGGGTGGCGCTAAGCGCGGTTATGCACGGAGCGAATTACGGGAATAGAATAACTTTGACCAACATTTGATTATTAATGATTTTTTAAATATATGTTGTTTGTTTTTCATTTTCTTAGTTCCTCATAACAAAAAATCGACCTACATTTTAAACGTACATTTGTTGCATTTTCATAATAAATCATAAACCAAAAAATATGCATTCCAATTCAATACTGAACATTTAATTTTGCCTACAAATTTATTAGTTTATTAATTTTTAATATATTAAGCCTTACACACAAAATTCTACGAAAACATTAAATTATTTACAATTTCCTAAGTGAACCTTTTTTGCTCGCCAGTGTAATTTAGATTAAGTGTAAGAACAATTAAGTATAATATAATTTAAGTATAATATAATTTAAGTATAGTATAATTTTGATTAAGTATAGTATAATTTTGAACAGAACAAGGGAGAACATTTAGAAGTCTTCAATAAACATGTTTGGGTTGTTTTTATTATAATATTGCATAATAAAGTTTGAATTAAAACATTTGGCCATATTAACTATAAACATGCAAATTGAAAAAAGTGATACGAATAAGAAAAATTGAAAGAATTACTTCGATTAAGCACATTTAGAAGTCTTCAATAAACATGTTTTGGGTGGTCTTTATTAGATAATAAAGTTTGAAATACGTTCGGTTACATTACAAATAAACATGCAAATTGAAGAAAATTATAAGAATAAGAAAGGTTAAAGAGAATTAAATGTTGGTTTTTAACATCTCTATTATTAATCGTTTGTTTAGTTATTGGGAATGGGATTGCCAATCCCATTCCCAATAACTAAACCAAAGTTAAGAGAATTATTTGCATTAAGCACATTTACAAGTATTCTAGAAACATGTTCGGGTTGTCTTAATTATTATTTTTTAAATATAAATATGCAGGAATTAGCAAAATCGAAATAATTATTAGGATTAAGCATACTATAAGAAAAATAAACAATTACATTTAAAGACTCGTCGTTCAGTACTCCAGGGTAAACACGTTTCTGTTGCGTATTAAATGTTCGATATAATATTCACCATATCTCGTTTGATAATAGATAAGAACTTGCATTTTAAAATGTAATTGGGTTTAAAGAAAATCGCGTTGATGCGTAGATAATTAGAAAACAGATAAGTGCGCGTTATGTACTTTTGAGTCACTACTCGAGCAAGTACGAAAAAAAATTGTACCACAAACCGCCACCGCCTGTACAAATAAGTCACCGAAAAACGTGCACGAAAAAAAAGAAACGTGAGTAATCAGCGTAATTTCTCCTGTGTGTATCTGGCCGCGATGTAACTGCACGTACAAATGTGTGACGGAGAGGGCAGAGAAGCGAGAATGAAAGCCTTTTGGACGAATACGGGGGGTTCCGTGCACAGCGGGAGGGGGGTTGGCAAGCAATCGGACTGACACCAAGCCTAGGTCCGGCCATCTTGTGTGACGGCAAGCGCTGCTGTCCGTAAAATACCCTAAAATCCGGTAATTTGTGTACAAAGATTCGTTAAAAACACATAGAAATCATTACACGAAGTGCGGACTGTGCGTACTATATACAAATCTCACGTGCATGTCGCGTACTACATATTTTAAATCGCCAATAATATCTAATTGTTTTTGTGTATAAAACGCTTTGTGGGATTTTTTTTTCTTCTTTTTACCTGATCTCCAATGATCTTTTTGGAATAATTATCACTCTACCAACACGTAAGTACACAATTTTTACACATATTTTCCACAATTTAAATAACTTTTCCGCCGCATTTCACTGCGGAAAATTAAATAGCAACAAATAAACGCGCTTTTTAACAACACGCACCAAAATAATAACAAATATTTCACTTTTGTTTTTCCAAGCTGCACTGACGCAAAACTACATCTGCTAATTTTATCTCATTACAAATTTAAATAAGACTTTCAAAGAAAGAAAAATGAAAAAAAACCCAATCTTAAAATAAACCAATCGGCAGCGAAAAAATAAATAACTAATTCTTGCATCTACCTCGTTATCAACAACAAAAAATGATAATAAAAACTAAAATACAATTACTTTATGTAACAGCTGCGTGGCGTGTGTAACTGTAGATCTTGTCTTTTTTAAATTATTCTTTTTGTACGTAAATGTATATAGAAATTTTCATTATTCGCCGACCCAAATTAATTCCGCACGCAAATCTTTAATTCCCCACGAATTACCAAAATGGAAAACAATAACTGAAAATTCTATAATTAATAATCGTTTATTTATAATCTATGTTTACATAATTATCTCATTTTATTTATTTATTTATTTTATTATCAATAAAGGAAACGGTTCCATTTTTATCTCTTCAACCTATTTAATTTTATATTTATACGTTATTCAATAATAATCGACGTTATTTCAACTTGCCAATTTACTTTTGGAATTAAAATCTGTTTTAATATTGATAACAGCGTTTTATCGAGTAGGGTAACTGTAACATAATCGAGTGAAACTTGCGGCTTGCGTTGTTTGAACCTTAACGCCTTAAATTGTTATTGTTCGAAATTTAATATTGTTGTTGGTTTATTTCAACAGTTTGGTTTATAAATGTTGTTTTACATTTTTTTTTTTGCTGAAGCAGTTTCTTTTTTGTTGGGTAATTTAGGTAAAATTCGGTGTTACGGCATTTTAGACCTTAAGATCTGTTACTTGGCCGCGCAAAAGGGAGGGATCCATTTGTATCGATTCTTTATTTGAGGAGGACGCTTAAATTTATTACGGCTCTTGTTGCTTCTGTGCATTCTGTTTTAATTCAATAATGGGTTTTTCTGTTTTTCTCGTTTTCTTTTCTACCTTTCTTCTTGCACTTAATTAAATATTTCCATTCGTTATTAACAGCTACACTTTTTATATTATACATAAATACTTAAAAATTGTATTTGCTTTCCTCAGTATTAGTCATTGGAAGATATTTTTTGAAATCAAATTTAGACTTGAATATGTTTTTTGTTTAAACATTTTGAAATTTGCATTTCATAGTTTTATTTATAAATAACATTCTTGCAGTATCATCTTTTAAGTCTATTCTATATATCTACTTCTAAATATAGCACATGTATGCAGCTATAAATAAATATTATATTATAGTCAAAATTAAATGGATATTATATATGTTATCAAGATTATTATATAATATCAAAATATTATCAAGATTATTATATAATATAGATAATTTTATATAAAATTTCTGTTATAATTTTCTGTTTTTTTTTTTTTAATATTTCTAATAAATTAGCGAGAAAAAAATTAAGGGCGTCTTTTCACTCTTTCGGCTTCAATTAACTTTTAATGTTCTCTTACAGAATCGACCCGTTTGGCTACTTATTATTTCATTAATTTTTTTATATATTTAACCGTTAAGTTAGTCGCGCCTAAATACTTACACTATTAGTCGCGTGGGGTCCGTCCGGAGCCCAGGGCTTATTTTCGAAAAGGAAACAAATCGACATATTTATTTTATATAGGAACTGCAAGAAAAACATCTAAATTAACAAAATAATATAAGACTTCTAGAAAACGACAAAATATAAAGTTTTGAAACAGTAATCAAAATTATTATGCATATGAATCACAAACTTTTATAAGGTGTTCGAAACACATAAATTTGTTACATTTACCACATTTACTTTTTATTTTTTTATCATTAGACCTGGCACATAGATCAACGGCCTTTGGAACCACTTGAAGAAGTAGAAGGTTCGATGTCGCTTTCAGAAGTAGAAGGTTCTTTGAGAGTAGAATGTCATTTTGAAGACGTCTTTTCAAGGGCCGCAACAGGATAGTAATTTCAGCTCTTTGTTTTAAAACTTTTTACAAGTTCCGTTGAAGATTTTTTCAGAAATTCCCTTCTTGTTATTTTGCTGTTATTATTATTATTTATTAGTTTAGCCCTCTAAGGAGCACGTAGAACCATTACTTAGCACTGGTCATCTTGTTCTTTTTATCTTCCCAAAACTTCCTCATCCTTTCACTCTGGGCCTGTCTTTTCTTCTTGCGTTTTTTAGTTTCAAACTCTTAGATGTTGGATTCTTTGATGTGAAGTTATGTGAATTTATTTCCTGTCTGTATTTAGTTCGCGGAGTTGCCAATGGGTCTATATTGATTACTGAGAGGTCGTGTTGGGTGTGCCAGCCAGCGTACTTTGGACTGTCGGGTTCCATTGATGATGTGGAAGATTTTCTTGGTCAATCGAGAGTCATCCATTCGTACTATATGACCGTAGAATTTCAGACGTCTTTTCCGTGCAACTGAGGAGAATCGTTCTGTCAGGGAATACAGTTCTTGTCAGTTTTTACGCATCCAGATACCATCTTGTACCTTGGGTCCAAATATTTTTCTCAGTATCTGACGTTCTACTTTCTCAATATAATTGATGTAGATGGTTAATGATGAAGTTGCATTTAGTTAATTGTTGAAATTGCATAGAGTGCTTCTGGAAGCATGACTGTATGGTAGTGGCGGAGTTTTGCTTTGGTAGAAAGTGATTTCTTGTTGTACATATTCCAGGTGATTGCATAGGCTTTGCGTAACTTTTCTGCACGTGTTTTGTTAGCCATACTTTCCTTACCAGTGTTTCCAATTATTTCACCTAGGTACTTGAAGTGCTTACCTTGTATGATGTTTCCATATTTGGTTGCAAGATGTGTCATATTTGAGTCTCTTGGAGTCTATGTATTGCGTTTTCTCGTAAGAGATTAATTTGAAGGCGATTCCTGATGGCGATTTCATGAAGTTCCTCGAGTGTTTGGCTTCTTCAGTAGTCCGCGTGATTATTGCAAGGTCGTCAACTAAAGCGAGGCACTTTTATGTTGATTCGTTTGTCCTTTGTTCCCATATATACTCCAGGTACTTCTTTCTCCCATATTTTGATTATCTTATCTAGTACCAGGTTAAAGAGGAGTGGGGACAATCCATCACCCTGTCTTACTCCAGTACTGATTTGAAAAGGTTCGGAGATTTCACCCATGAATTTTATTTTAGATGTTGTGCCTGACAAAGTCTGTTCGATTAACATGGTTGTTTTACTATCCACACCATATTCATGAAGTATATTAAACAGAGTTATGCGGTCAATCGAGTCAGAGGCTTACTTGAAGTCTACGAAAGTGACAGCTGTGCGGTTGGGATGGCGATGTTGCAGAATCATCTTCAGGTTCCAGATTTGTTCCGCGCGTGATCGGTGCCGTCGGAAACCTACCTGATATTCACCGATCAGATGTTCTCTCTGTTCTTCCAGTTTTGTGAGGAGGGCACGTGAGAGAAATTTGTAGGCGATTGATAGAAGGGAAATGCCTCGGTAATTGTTTGGATCAGTATTGTCGCCTTTTTTTGTGTAGTGGGTGGATCAATGCATTTTTCCAGTCCGCTCTTCCATATATTTGCAATGATAGCTTGCAGTCTGTTAATCAAGAGTTCACCTCCGATCTTGAGCATTTCAGCGATTAAGCAGTCTTCCCTTGGTGCTTTGTTGTTTTTTAGGTGCAAAATGATGTTTCGTATTTCCTCATGTGTTGGTGGAACAGAGTCCTGGTTTAGGGCGGCTATGTGGCACTGGAGTCTTTCTTCAGGGGGTTCACAGTTGGGTAGCTTCTCGAAGTACTGTTTCAGATTTTCGAAGTTCGCTTTTGTGTTGGTTTCAAGGGTTCCATCAGGCCGACGGAAGCTGAGGCTCGGTGGCTTGTAGTTCATTAGTTCTTCCCTAAATGTTCTGTAGAAGTTTCGCGTGTTATTTCTTTTGAACTCATTGTGGATTTCCTCTAATTTTTTGAAATGGTATGTCCGTAAAAGTGGTCATTTTCACTTGAAAATGACCGTCAAACGTCGAAACTCGAGTCGTGATATGTGTAGAAATTTATCAAACCATAATTTAAATGAGAAAGGACGTAAGATTCACATAGTTTTTTAGATTATAATATGGTAGTTAAGTTGTTAATAATAGACTGAGTAAAGTGACCACATTTTCATTGAGACAAATCGGGACAAATGGGACGAAATGAGAATAATAATTTCGTTATAAAAGCAGACCAATAATTCAAATAAATATATTTTATCTATTCACACACTAAAATTAACACAAAGCGTCACTAAACAAAAATCATCGTCGTAGTGCAAAATAAAATTTCTGACATGTATTAGAATTGAATTATTTTTTTTTAGAATCAAGAAGTCGGCCTCTCAATCTGGATTTATCTGGCTCTAATATAACTTAACCTAACCATAACCTAATCTAGATTAAATCTACTCATTGCGATTAAACCACTCGCCTTCGGCTCGTGCTTTAAACTCATCGCAACTCATGCACAAAAGCCCTTCTTCACACACTAGTATCATAAACTACTATTATTGTATACATTCATATACTTGTGTATAAATCTACAAAAATGTATTTACATACATTTAAAATAAGAAATGCAGATATTTTTTAAAAAGCGGGACATTTTTTAAAATCGACAGGACGCGGTTCTCCAAAAAGCGGGGCTGTCCCGCCAAAATCGGGACGTGTGGTCACTTTAGAGTAAAGTAACTTTAAGGCAATATATCATTTTTTGTGATTTAAAAAAAATCTAAAGTCACTATCAATTAGTAGGCTGTACTGATTTCTGTATTTCTTTCAAAATCAAATCAAAAGATGTTTATTTCATTAATAAAGCAGTGTATACAACAGGGAATAAAATACTAAATGAAATGTGTCAGTAAAATATAAACCATGATCATGCAAGTAACAAGAGCAATATCGTAGGATTGAATACAAAGTACTGCTAATAAGTACAAAAATTAATATATATATATATTATATATATATATATATATATAAATAAATAAATTACAGAGGTAAAGAAACACAAATTGGCATTATTTTTCCTGACATCTGGCCGAATTGAAACATACAAAACTCCTCCATTGTGTAAGGCTCCATGTTGTTGATATATACAAATAACTTAAGTTTATAATTTCTTAACCCCATTATGAATCTGATTAAGTGAATAGCCATCTGCAGGCGCGTTTCGAGATCTATCTCTCATCATCTATCTTCACCTTTACTTATAAATTGGAATACACATACATTAGCTTGAACAGCTCCTGCATGGCTGGCGAGGTTAGGTTTAGATTTGACATTTGTGTTGAAAGACATGAACTTAGTTACGGTTTTATTGTCTAATTACTTAGTTATTCTGTGTGATATTAGCCAGGAAGTAGTTGTTTCAACAAGAGATTTACTTAATAAGACTTAATAGTATAATTATGTACGCATTCATCTTAATACTATATCTTAATACTAATACTATAGAGCTACAAACAGGTTGAATATATTTATATATTCAAACTAAATTTCGTATTTAATAAGTTTGTATGATTAATAATAATATTCAGTTATCAGTAATCGTGTATTTCGTCAAACGATTCTTATTGTGAGTCGTAGCGAGTTTTTTTTGTAAATTTAAATTTTTAAACGCTGTCCAAATTGCTTTTCTACCTATCAGACAAGTTATCTTGACGGGATAGATAGTCTTTTTTCCTGTCTAATTATAGAAACAGCAAAGTTACGCAACTTTTCGTTATAAATCAATTATTGCCGGTCTGGTTGTTTGAAAGAAACTGTTTTAAATACAATTTATTACGGATTTATCAAGTTGAATTAAATGAGTCAATCAAACGATTGTCATGAGCAGGAAGTTTTATCGACTGAATTTTGTTAATATGGAGTTTAATAAACACCATATTAACAAAATAGTTATTTTATTTTTTAAATAATAATTAGTAAAATAATTGTTTTCTTCATAGTTCATGAAATGAAATTAAAGTTACTACTCAAAGTAGGTTATTCAAAGTTGATATTAAAAACGTATATTTATAATATTTACAAGTTTATATTTAGTTTCAATACTGATTACTTTAATAATTTTCTCAATAAATTTGTTCATTTACGAAGAGAGTTCAGAACTCTTGTAATATTTCTTACTGTAATTATTACTTATTTTTTTGCAGTGTTATCTCACTAAGCAAATTTCTACTGAATTTAAGAACTTAAACGTGTAAACGAAATTTGGCAAAGCCATCAACATTTTTATCCAAACATTTTAAATATCGATACTTAGTATTATAATATATAAATATAGTATAATAATATAATATAGTATATTATAGTACTATAATATACTACAGTATATTAAAGAACGAGTTCAATAAGCCCGATTTTTCAGCATGCGTCCATGTGTAGATGCGTTCCAATGGATAAGTGGGAAAAACGCTTTATGAACGAGTTTTTATACTATTTTTTCTATTTTGCGCCCTTTTATGCCATTTCTAAATTAAAAAAATCGCCGATACATCTTGAGAAAATTAACTTGGCGAGCCATTAACGAACCCATATGAGTGCTTTAATGATTTCATTATAGACGCAAAATAGAAAGAATAATTATTAACACATTGCTGTCCGTTAACGTACTAATACATTTTTTCTTTATTTGAAATTAATTTGAAGTGGATTTAAAATAAAAAAACAACGTATAGGATCCGTTGACGTAGCACTTATTTTTTATTTGAAATCTCTCCTCCAAGAAAGCCGGTTGCAGAACATTTGGCGGATTTCTGTTACATCCTCGAATGTATGGAAGGAACGGAATTTGAAAATCGTTTTTTTTTCTGGGGTTTGGAGAATTTTTCGTTTGAAATTTTTGGAAATGGAAATTTTCTTCGGAAAAGCCAAAAACAAAAAATAGTTTTATGGAAAATTTGCAGTGTTTTCGATTTTCCGGAAAACTGCTACTTGGGCTTTGGACAAGACTCAAGGGGAACTAAAGAAGTTTAGAGATTTTCCTTATATTTCGAAAAAATCTTTACTAACGGTTTGGGTTAGACCAGTGGTTCTCCAACTGGGTGCCGCGAGCGTGTGCCTGGGGTGCCGCAGCAATAATCTTGAAATGTAAAAAAAATGTTAAAAAAAAATTATATGAGGAATAAACGAATTTGATTTCCTACTTTTAATGCAGAATTATGGACAATTGGCTAAAATCTGGGTCTTTAAAACGGAAAGGTGTTGAACTTCATAGAAGCTTCTGAAGCGACCAAAAAGATCCAAAAGATAATCCGAGGAAAAATAAGGAAATATGCTTTGCTTTGTTTCTGTTGGGAACGAACAAGCACAGGAAGAGCAATGATCCCGTCTATACCGTTATCTGTCATAAAATTGTTGCTAACAGCTGCCTGGTTTCATCCAAAATTAAAAGACATCTGGAATGCAACTAATCTGATTTAGTACATAAAGGTGAAGAAATCTTCAAACGTCGCGCTTTATCTCTTCATTCAGGGACATCCATGGTGGAGAGAATTTTTTAAAATGAAAATGAAAACGCAACTTCATTTATTGTGAGTTCACACATAGCAAAATCTGGAAAGGTTTAATCAGTGTCCATTCGAAATGCAAATAGAAGAAGAACTTTTGATGAGTGAATTGCCTGAAACTTACACCACTGACGAGGAAATTTTCATAGTATCGACAAATATATACAGAAAAATGGCTTGAAATGGAGCAAGTGTGTTGATATTGCTGCGGCTGCAATGGTTGGAAAAGTAAAGGGACCGTTTCAAGAATGAAGCAAGTGGTAGCCAATGCCAACAGCAGCCACTGTGTCATCCATCGACATTCTCTGGCAACTAGAAGGATGCCGCGACTAGAAAGATTTAAAAGTCATATTAGATGTCGCTGTGAAGATAATTAATCATGTTAAGAGCCGCCCGCTTCAAGCACGTCTTTTAAAACTTACCGCCGAAGATCTGGGTATGGATCAATTTCACCTCTTGCTCCACATAGAAGTGCGATGGCTATCAAGGGGAAACATTTTAGGCAAACTATTTGAACTAAAAGATGCACTAGTAGTTACATTTACAGAAGAGCCCTTTATCCAACAATTCACTAATGTCGATTGGCTGCTTAAATTGGGATACCTTCACCACATATTTGAAAAGTAAATGAAACCGCCACTTCTCTCAATGTTTCATTCTCAACATACGCTTACATTAAAAACAGGCATAGGAACAAACTCTCTGTATCAAGTGATTTCAGTGTGAAATTATCCAAACTTCCGATAAACTTAAAGGAAATAATAAAAAAATCTTCCAAATAATTTCATTCATCCCATTAAAAACAATTGAGCATTAAATTTGTATTTTTTTTTTTAGTTGCTTATGTTTTCAAACGTATTTCGGGTAGATGTGCCGCGAATTTTTTGTAGCCCGACAAGGGTGCTGCAAGATTTTTTTAGCGGCACCCTTCCGCGGAAAAAAAAGTTTGTGAACCACTGGGTTAGACCATGAGGAACATAATATGTCATTGTAAAATTTGAAGCTTTTCCTTGATTTTGGACCAGCGCCTTTACAGGATTTTCAGATTATGGAGCAAAACTTGTGATACTGCGAAAGTTGTTGGAAGGTTTGGAGTTTCCCCTAGATATTCGGATAAATCGATACTTGATCTAACTACTGCTTGGACTTTAGACCGAACCTTGGGGAGCCAAAGTATTTACCGAAAAACCCTTATTTTGAATTTACCTTTTTTCGCAAAATTTCGGATTTTAGATTTCGACTCCGAAAAGAAAATCCTCCGGAAAGACCGTCCAAAGGACTGTATAAAAATGGACTTTTCCATTACCAGACCCCTTGGAAAACTCGAATTTGGAAAATTTGCCATATTTCTTTTCCTTTTGTAAAACTGTCTCTGGCAGTATTCTGAACCGGAATTCGGTATTATTTGTTCTATACCAGGGGTTCTCAACCTTGAGATATTTATATGCGCCTGCAAATTTGAAGGCTCCTTCCTTTCCAGCGTATACGTAGCACAATTTCTGCAAAACATGATTTTTACGTGTATAGTAGTCAGTAGCGTAACTATAGGGTGGTAGGGCTGGCAAAATACCACAGGCCCCCAGCCCGACTAGGCGCCGAGGCCGCGAGCTCAGAAGTAACCTAACACTTTGAAGAAAATTTAAAAAAAATTACTTATTTATTATTACTTGAAATCAATTAAATTTAGACAGAACTAAATACCATATAATAATTTAAATAAATTATTATGATTTAAACGCATGTTTAAATTTTATTGGACCTACAAATAGAAGTAAAGTTAATTGTGAAAGTTATCAGATATCAATATGTCTAGTTCTAAAAAATATCTCAGTGGGAGCGAAAAACCAAAGAGAAAGAGGGAGTCTTAAGAAAAAAAAAGTTATCTAAAATTATTGAGAAGAACGATGATTTTATTGATGAAAAACCAATGAACAGTGCTCCGAAAGTGTGAATTCTCCGAAAAAAGAATTGGACGTAACTAAACATAATAGTATGGCAGATGCAGCACAGTGTGTATCCAGATGTACAACGAACACAACAAGGTACCGGGATTTCCTTGGATTTTCTTGATTTTCCTTGGAGAATTCTTTTGTATTTTTCACAATTATTGTTATTATCGAGCGCTAAAACACAATCAATTATCATGCCATTTTTGCAGTTTTCTTCTTTATTCCCAGAAACCTTTCATATATTCTCTGTGTTTCTTCTTCCTCTCTTCTATTCACTTCTTTCCTGTTTTCTTCTCTGTATGAGTTTGTTCAAACTTCTGTTTTTCTGATTTTTTCTCTCTATTTTATCCAGTCTGTTTATCCAGTCTCCTTGGTCAGTCTGTTTTCATCCTTCCTATGTATGTGTCCATAGAACTTCTAATCGTAACTAATCGTCTCTGTCTATTCGTACAGTTCTTTTGTTGGTCTCTTTATCCGGATCCACTCTTTCTGAACCGGCCCGTAGATCTTTCTCAGTATTTTCCTCTCTTGTTTTTCTATCTCCTTGATTTTCGTTCGTCTCTTGATTACCGTTGTTTCTGAGGCGTACAAGGCCTCTGGTAAAACTACTTATTATAGTGTCTCAATTTGGCATTGATAGAGATACTCCGTTTGTTGTAGTAGTTCCATGTAAGTATGTATGCTTTTTGTAGTTTTGTGATTCTTTCTTCATTGGATTTTGAGTTCAGTCCTGTTTTGTGAATAATCTCTCCCAGGTATTTGAAATTTTCTACTTGTGTTCGCTTTCGATTCTTAGTTACCATTGGGCCTGTCTGTGGATTTTGTGTCCATGTACTGTGTTTTTTCGTATGAGATTTGCAGTCTTGCTTTGACTGAAATTTCGTGAAGTGTCTCTAGAGCTTCTTTTCTATTATTTGTTATGATGACTATCTCATCAGCGAATGCCAAACATTTTATGTTGACGGTTCTATCCTTGTGTCTCCGCATTTTTACCCCACTGACTCCTTGTTCCAAAGTCCTGATTATGTTCTCTAAAACTGAATTAAATAGAATCGGTGAGAGGCCAACTCCCTCTCTCACTCCTGTCTTGATTTCAAATTCATTTCTTCCAATGTATTGAAGAGTGTTTATCTATGGAGTCGTAAGCCTTCTTGAAGTCGACGAATGTTATTGTAGTGTTCCTGGTCTTTCTCGTTGTTACTATTGTTCTCATGCACCAGATCTCTTCACTGCATGATCTTACCTTCCTGAACCCTCCTTGGTATTATCCTATCTGCGGATCTATCTGAGCCTCTAGCCGATTTAACAGGTCTTTGGACAAATTTTTTCACAATTATATACAAACTTTTTTTTTAATTAATTTGTAAGAAAAGGTGTCGGCTTCTGGCGATGATCACCTCTGTAAAAGGCCTGTATAGTGTTAAGAAAGCATTAAATCGTAGGTAAAAATGATATAATTGTATATCAAATAACGGACTGCGTATAGACAGTCCAAATTTATTATAAAGTACATTTTTTCTCCTCCTTCCTGTGACATACATTCGGCATATCGCATTTTTTTGCAGTTACAAATTGACGCTTGGTTAATATCAACAGTAAACAAAATTGTTAAAATAAAATTCTTCCATCTGGAAGTTATATCTATTGTATGATATTTTTGTCTTTTATTCATGGAATAATTGAAGTTATTAATCATATACCTTATCAGAATTATGAAAGTTAAAAGTGCAAGGTAATTTTTATAAAGAAAGTATATGGAATTAGAAGTAGTAATACATACACGAAGTACATGTGGATCGCCGACTAATTGTAAGATCCACAGATGACTAAGCAGAGAATAATTGTTAGCTGTGTATGAAAGCGACTTCCTATTGATGGTCCTAATCATATCCGTCTGAATTAATCAGTTTCTTGATTTTAATATTCATTTTTCAAATAAGAATTTATCGTAGTTGAACTTCACAAAATGCAGACTAAATGTCTGCATCTTATTAAACATAACTCTTTAATGTACTGCAATAACATAATTTACGAGCTTTGTTCGATTTCAGTTTTCGTCTTTTTATCTTTTTCTCTTCCTTAGTTTTCATATTGAATATTAATAAAAACTGAGGTAAAATACATTTTATTATAAATATTTTTTATAGAAATATTATTATTATTATGTTACCGATTATTATTAAGCATCTACATTTGGTATTTTATTTAATGTTTTTAAAAGGTTTTAAAATTACAATTCCAATAAAGTCGATTTTGCTGAATTATGCCGAGCACGAATATAACGAGCAAATACATAATTTCCATCCCTTTACAAATATTTGTAATGAACGTCTGAAGGAATGTAATATGTAAATATTTAAATTTTCTTTACTTTTTCATATCAAAGTAAAGCTGGTAAGTAATTAAAACAAATATTGATTTTAAACTTCTCAAGTAGACAAAGACATAAGAAAAAGGGGACATTGTTATAAATCTTCATTATTCTACTTGGACATTTTGTCGTTTCTGCTTAAACCACACATTTTCAAAAATAAAAATTTAGAGAGAAGAAGAGAGAATGTTTTTGTCATTTTAAAATTGAAATAGTGATTAATAAGATTTTAAATATAGAGAATAATAGCTTGTGTATATAAAGCAATAGGGTATAATATGCATGTATTTATTTTTTATTACTCATGCGTTAAAAGTACTATCTTGGCGCACGTTTTTTAGTGCGACAAATTGCAATTTTTGGCTTTATTACCACATAATTTGGGCAACGCACGCTAATATTCAATATCGCTGAGCTACATTAAAAAAAACAATTAAATAAATAAAATAAACACAATCAAGACCTCAATATTAAAGTGTAATATAAAATTGAAGTGAAAGTGATTTTTTTGTTCATTACAAAATAAAAATTAAAGCAAACGTTTTAAAATGAAATTTTATGGTGATACCGGAGACTGGTGAGAGTTCTTATGACGAATCCACACTACCGGACACAATTGAAAAAGAAAATACTTCATTATTGATTCTATTTTTTTTTTGATGGCCCCTGGATCCCAAACTAATAAGATACGTCCCCTCGTATTGTCAATTGCCCTCGAGCGAATGTGCGCACTCACTTCGTTCGTGCGACGTAACAGTTGGTGGTCGCTTTTGACAACGACATTGGTTCCTTCGATATATCCACGAAACTTCGAAAACGCCCATACAAGTGCCAAAGCCTCGCGCTCGGTAGTATGGTAATTCTTCTGAGCCGGCGACAGTAAACAACTAGCGTATTCTATGGGTTTCTCTTCTGAAACCTCCCCCTGGAGTAAAGCTTATCCGAGGGCATACGAACTGACAGTGGTCAAAAACTGCTTTAAGTCATTGAAAGCTTTCTTTTTGAGATGGTCCCCAATTCCATCTAGCATTCTTTCGTGTCAGCTGACTTAAAGGGCTCGATAATCTCACTAAATAAAGTGGTTCGGGGAAGCTCTCACTAAACCTCCCATTCCACCTTGGCTTTTAGTATGCGCCACCCCGGTATCGCATATTTTGCATTCATTCAGGGTGGGTAGCCCGGGCGGTTATTAATAACCGCCCTAGTTGTTGTCTCCCCGACCAGGATTCGAACCCGGGTCTCCCGCATTGAAAGGCGGGTATGTTGACAACTACACCACCGAGGAGGACAAAGGGCTCGATACTTCAGCGAAGTTAGGAACAAACCTTCTGAACAGGTTTGCAAGAAACTTTAAACATGTTTCACATTCTGTACGAATTCGGTACGAATGTTTAATATTGACGCTATCTTGTCGGGGCAAGGTGTAAAACCATTTATGATAATTATATGGCCAAGATATTTTACCTGGTCAGTACAGAAAGTACATTTAGTACGATTAACCTGCAGTTTGAATAGGGTTAATCTATTGAAAACATCTTCCAAATCTTGAAGATGATCTTCAAAGGTAGGGGACATAATAATCAGATCGTCCAAATATGCCAATAGGGAAATATGCGGTAATCCTGACCTAAAACGATCTGTCAAACGTTGGAATGTCGCAGGGGCTGTTCGTAAGCCGAAGGGCATAGCATTCTACCTAAACGTACCAAAAGGTGTGATGAACGAAATCTTATCTCGGTCTTCCTTCATAACTGGTATTTGATGGTAGCCACTCTTTAAATCTAGTGGGTGATATAAACAGCTTTGGCCGTAGAGTGTAGTATATCAACAACTCTAGGTAACGGATACTGTATTGGAACGGTAATCTCATTCATTCGTCTGTAGTCCACGCACAGTCGAGTGGTTCCATCAGCCTTGGGAACTAATATAACTGGAGAAGCATAGGCTGATTCATATTATTCGATGATTCCATCGTCGAGCAATTCATCCAGTTTCTGTCGGAGAATATCTTTCTGAGATACTGCGGTTGATAGATCGGGGTATCATCTGTCAACCGAATGGAATGCTCCGCGTAAGGGGTGAGCTCCTTGCTCTTTCCAAAAACCGTTGCATGCGATTGGAGCAAGTGTTCTAACCGGGTGCTCTTATCTCCAGCTAGGTTTCTGCCATCAGTATCCTTAAGTTTGAATTCCGCCAGAGATACTGCAGGGCCAGGGATATCCATTATAGGTTCCTTGGTAAAATCAAACCATTGCGGGGGATTTTCCTCGAAAAACCATTTCCACTTGGGAATATTTAAAACCATACCATACCATACCATAAAAGCATTTTTTATAAAATCTATTTCAAGAAGGGTATTTCTTTTGGAATGATCTGGTACTGCAAGGAAAGTAGTTGGGATTCTTCTTCCTTGTAAGACTAGTTGAGTCTCATACATTCTTGTTTTTACTTGACGTTGATGTCCATCAGCCAAAACCATTTTCAGTTTCGCTTCTGTATATGGTAGGTTCATATCACAAAAGTGTGTATATAAAACATTTCCTGCGATACTATTTCTTGCACCTGAATCGACGAAAACGAGACATTTCTTCCTGTTATGGAAACTTCAACTAAAGGTCTGGACAAAGCTGAAACAGTATATATTTCAGTAGATAGGAAAAACCCAATTTCGCTTTCGTGACCTATTGACAACTTACCGCCCTAGTTGCAAAATATACTATTATATTTTTACTTCACTGTTTACACCATTATAACATATATACAAAAATATAAATACTGTTTAAAAACATTCTAATTAATTGAAGTGATAACATCCACTTTGGGACAGCTTTACTAATTAAATCAAGGGAGGGACACGGTAATCTTCTGTTACTCTTTAGCACACAGCGCTCAAGATGCATTGTGTGAGCCTTTCGCTACGTCAAAGCAAGTAACGCAAAAGGTCAAGACTTAATATGTGAGGGGCTGAAGGCCATAGGTTTATGTACTAGTAAAGTAACATAAGATAGTTATAATTTGTGTAACCTCACTCCTTAGGTAAAATGAGAAACCTCACCTTTGTTATTATCACTTTTCAATTTGAGTAGGCATTGTCTATGTGACTGTATAAATCATTGTCAATTTGAGCTCTAATTAAAGATTAAAAAAGTATTAATAGAGAATAATTTTTAATTATTTAAACGCCGCCATTTTGCGGGATCTGTTGATGACGTGAAATACTATGTCCAGTGACAGTCTATCCATTGTTTACTACAGGTGATCTCGTACTTAACTTATTACATCATGAAACATGCTTAAAAGCGAGTTTATAAGTATTGCATTGCGCCTGAATGCAAAAACACTATCAGAAATGCATCTACTGGTGTTTGTGCTGCTTATGTTGTGATAGCTGCCGGTTCACAAAAACGAAATAGATTGGTCCAGGAATATTTAATTTCTTCACCACCACTATTCTCCATCACTTTTTTGAATTATAAACTATAATTATAATTAAGAATTAATGAATATTATTATAACAAAGACGAAGTAGGTAGCTAACCTGCACAAATGAAACCTCAACCACTGTCCACACTGAGCGATGTTACCCATATAAGAGCGATGTTACCCTATAAAACGGGATACAAGCAACAAGCAACAAATTTATTTGATGTAAGCCGCCAAATGTTGACGAGTATCCATTGTGTTACAACATTGTATTGACAACATATTGCCTACAATTTGTTGTCCAGTGTGGACCTAGCTTTAACCAAAGTACTTGCTCCAAATTAAGTAAAAGGGTCATAGACCATAGAGACATTTTTTTATTTTCTTTTTTTTTACAAGCAGTCACACAAAAATCAAAAGTCAAAACAATATTTTCTCTGTCACAAATTAAGTATCCCATAGTAATTTTCACTGTATGTTGCCTTTACCAACAGTTGCCTTTTATTAGATATGGAGCTTCTTTTTGAATATATGTATACTATGAGTGGTGAATGCCAAAATTAGCATTGCAATTGTCTGCACTGAGTCCTGATGATTAAAGTGATAGGTTGTACGAATCCATATACTGAACCATAATAGCTTCAAACATACATTTGGCAGATTCGTTAGAATTTTCATAAAAGTCTAACAGTTTATTTTGGATCCCATAATTTGCTAAAATATATTTTATCAAAAGAGAATAACTTAATGTTCTTTTTATTCGTTGCATCTGTCTGAAGACAGAGAAAAATAAATCTTCATCATTTAAATCATATATGACACTTTTCACAGAATTATTATATACATCCAGTATAGTTACAGCATTTTCTTCCAGACGTTTTATTGGTAGAGACAATATAGCTTGAATTCCTAAATATATTCAACCTGTTCGTAGCTCTATAATATTAAATCTTACTAAGAATATGAACAAATCTCATGTTGAAACAACTTCTTGTTGACTGATATCGCAAAGGATATTGAATTATTCTACATACATTTGAATGTTATTACTAGTCCCAGTACAATTTTCACGTTACTAAACTAGAACTAGATAAATAACATGGTTTTTAAGATCCTTTCTTTCTATTTAACTTAAGTGTATCTTATCTCTCATCAGTGCAGCTTTGCTTTTCCGAATTATAAATTGGAATACAGTAGACTGAACACCTTGTTTTATTATTTTATTAAATATATGCAGCATGTGGCTTATAAAGTGTAGACTTTAATAATTATTCAGACAACCGTCACTTAAAGTTTTAAAATAAATACATATTGGCGCCAAATTATGTAAAAGGGACGTAATACTTCCGTCACTAAAGCTTCCATTTTTGTTTTATCTTAGCTAGAATCTCTATTGGCTATCTTGGAAATCCAGTTTCACTTAATTTATTAGCTAGCCATGCTATTATATAATAGATTATATTTCACAGTGAAAAGTCAATGCTACCTTCGCTGCTGTAATATTCTTATGATCACTAGATCCTGGACTCCTAGACTTGTTATTTGATTAAGCCAATTTTGTAGTGCCAGATGTTTTTTTTTTATTTAGCTTTCATCTTGTATAGATTAAAGTGACCACACGTCCCGATTTTGGCGGGACAGTCCCGTTTTTGCAGGACAATCCCGCGTCCCGCAATATTACAATATATCTATATATCTATGTTAAATCAATATATCTATATTATATTACAATACCTCTGGGAATACCTTTGTAAAATTATAAGTAAGAATACTACATTATGAATGGTAACTACGGTTCATTTGTGGCGCAAGTATCGAAAAAATAAAATAAAGAATAATAACAATAATAGTGATAATAAAAGAAAACAATTTTATGAATTAACCGTTGAAGTTATAAAGAAACAAATATTAAATATTAATACTAAATAATTAAATTGACAAATTAATAATTACAATTAAAAAATTAAAAAATTAAACAATAATAAATAATAATATTAATTAAAGAAAGTTATTTTAAAAATTGTAAGAAAAAAAAAAGCGTCCCCACGGGGAATCGAACCAGCGATTCTCGTACTATAAAGCCGAGCTTTACCGATGCGCTAACCGGCCATTGAAATTTACGCTAACATAGCGGGCTTATGAGTTGTCGGTAACTTACCGGTCCGCGTAAAAAGTGAGTTAATTTTTTAACGCTTGGCCATCTGGCCCTTCCGCTTGAGTCACTTTCATTTATAGTCAAGCCCGATATATACTGTAAATTTGGGCCAAATCGGTGATAACGCGTCCGGGGGGTCCCCTTGTAAGTATGAATTTTAATAACGTTTTATAAATTAGTTTAAGTTAACTCATTTAATTAAATTTTAACAACAATTTAAAATTGTTCGTACTACCTCCAGGGTAGTACTTAGTAATAAATAAAAAATAAAACTGTTATCCTATTTAATATAATATTTGGTATAAAAATAATATGGCTATTTGAGAAATTAATTTTTTTTTATTTGAGAAATATAGAAAATAAAATCTTGTTTGATGCTGTTGTAAGTGGATGGTTTTAAAATGAAATAATAATTCCATGTAGATTCAAATTTTCAATTGGTTTTCTCAAGTATTGGATCATAATAAATCTTAGTGTTTTACTCCCATATTCAGTGTTTTCAGGTTTATGCAGTCTCTAATATGAAAACCAATGTTTAGAGAATTTTTATTTGTTTACGTTTGTTTAACAGGCTTAAGTTAATATGAGAAGTTATAATGTTTTAAACAAACACTTTGTTTAGTATTAAGACTAAATAAACATTTTACCCAAACATTTTTATTCCACTAGTGTTGTCTGTTTAATCTTATCTCGGTAACAAGAAAATACCAATTGTTAAAGCTATCAATTTTGCATTTTTTTATTTGCGCAATATCAGTTTGTACTTTTGTAACAAATATTTTAAATTTATTTAATATTTCTCATGTTTAATATTGTATTAATAGCTAAATGAATCAGTCAAATTATCACTTTCGTGTTTATTCAATTAGAAAATTTGTATTTTCAAGGCCAACAACATTCGTAATTTATATTGAAATTAACTTTTCGATCAACAGAATAATCTAATTAATATTGATTACATAAATAGCTCGAGAAACAAAACATAATTATTGAAAATATAAAATAAATAAACTTGATTTAGATTATTGAGAAACAGTTTCTGTTTTGGAGTTTTGTTTTGTAAATATTTGTGTTTTGTGTAGTTAAATTTGTGGAGTTGTTTAAAATAAACAGTTATTACATTATACAGTAATTTTGTTAAATTGAGACCGGGACTGTTTCAAATCGCAGACAAATCGCGATATTGCAATTCATTTCTCTGCATTTTATAATGTGAAATCGTTTACTCAAATCTAAGAATCTATAAGTCGAAATTACGATGCAAGAAATTTGGTAGCGACAACATGGTTGCCATATATGGAAATCTTGATAATTCGAAATATTTTTTTAGTGAATTCGAAAGATCGTTATCTTACAAAATGAACCAAAAGTAAAATAATTCTTCAACTTCCCGTTATAGAGTTTTGATATGAAATTCTTCCTTAAACTATCTCTTTATGTTGATCTTTAATGTAATTATAAAGTGGTTTTTCAAGTCGATTTCATTAAGATTACTTACATTATAATTATAACTATGTAGGTTAGATTTTTAACCATTTCCAAGTTAAGCGTTGATTATTTACTCCTAGTTAATCGGCAAGTAAAAGTTACGAGTATCTTCTGTAAATTTCACAAACAAAAATAAAGCTCTGAGTAACAACTTATTGGTTATGTGAATGAAGTAACAAATCATACGTCACATTCATTCAATAATACTTCAAGGTTACTCGTAACGCCATTGGCAGTTGTCAATTCTTTAATTTACTGTCTATTATTATTAGGTAATAGTAAAAATCTTGCACCAGTCTATTCCTAGCATCAATTGCGCTGCAATTTCTTTATGAGACTGTGTATCAGTAAATGAGTCCATAAGTTTCTTTCATTTACATTGATTGCAATATTATGTAGTACAATGCAGGCAACTATTATAGCTTGTATACGAGCTAATTTTAATGTTACCTGTCGTCTGAGAACAGGAAACCTATTTTTGCACACACAAAAACATCTTTCAACCGCATTCCTTGTTCGTATGGGTGACTCGTTACATAAGTTTTCTGCGTGGGATGATGGGTTCAGAAAGGGTGTCAACAGATATTGCTTTAACTCATACCACTATCCACTATCACCAAGAAGTAAGCCATCTCTAAATTGCCCACTTTCAAATCTTTGTTTTAAAAATGAATTATTGAAAATTGTCTGATCATGGACAGACCCTGGCCATGTTGCTACAATATCCAAGCATTTTAATTGGCTGTCACAAAGCACGTGGACATTAATTCAGAAATTACCCTTTCCGTTTCTATAATTTTCAGCTGAATCACCTCCCGAAAGTTGACAGGACAACTTTTATTAAAAATAAAACGTACCAGGTGACTTTATTGTAACATGGGTACAATCTATTACACTGGGGAATCTTGCGATTTTATAAAAACCATCTTGTAGTGCACTTAAGTCGTCCGGGAACGTTATTATAACTAGGCGTAGTTGAGCAATAGTCGCAGTAAAGGCAGCTACACATGATCCGGCAGGCCTGCCAGTTCGAACTGAACTGACACCTGAAGGCCGGACACCTGAAGGTGTATATATTGGACACCGGACACCTGAAGGTGTATATATTCCGGTCGGTTTTTGGGTTTCTTTTTACACACAGAAACGACTGCTAAACCTAAAAGTGCTATGACGTCGTCGCCAGTGGAAGCCATGATTATAGCTGACAAATATTTCAGAATCGTTTCAACGTTTGGAGGGTCGTCAGTCAATCCGGCGACCGGCATTCAGGCGGACTCTTCAGTTTGAACTGGCAGGCCTGCCGGATCATGTGTAGCCGCCTTAACTTCTTAACAATACGGCTTGGTGTTGGTGGACTGACACCACAAAAATCAGAAGCACTTCTTAAGTAGGATCCAGTAGGGAGATTGGTACCTTAGCGTTATTACTAGGCTTGTTTTTGTTGAAACTGCTTGATTTCTGAAATAAATAATTTTTGAAAACTATTGTTGAGAAGTTCAGTAGATTTGATAATGATAAAAGTACCACTCACCTTTGCGAATTAGGGATAATTTGATGTTTTATAAATTCAAGCACTTGGTTTACTGCAGACTACGCAGATACACGAAATCTATAAAAAAAAATAATTTCATCTAGGTCCCTAAAATAATCAACACGGAATTTAAATACCCGAATCCTAGGTACTCGTTGCGTCGTAGAATGTTCTAATTCAACGAATTGATGATCAATCAAGTCAAATAAATCCATACCTACACAAACCTAGATAACATACACAAAATGAGAACGGTCAATTTTTAACTGTAAAGTAAACAGGCTACTTAGCAGATTTCGTGACAACTAAGTTGCGGGTAGGTTATTCTTATGATTAATGCTACTCGAACATAGTGAAATTCGCACATGAAGTTACGGATGACTTTAACTGGCGGTTAGTTTACTTACTTAGACTTAAATTTATAAAAAGACTAAATCAAATGAAAGAAAATGAGATAAACATGAAGGTAAAATGAATCTTTTGATATTAAGTTAGTCGAATGATGGAATTATCAAGTCCAAATCGTCATATACCAAGTCCGAATCTTGAGATATCAAGACCGAATATTGATATATGATGGCCGAATTCTGAGGTATCAAGTTCGAATCTTGAGGTAACTTGCCCAAATATTCGGATAAAAAGTCTAAATTTTGATGTATCAGATTCAAAATCATAGATATTAGGTCCGAATCTTGAATCCTCGATATTGAGAAATCATGTCTGAATCATCATCAAATTCGAATCTGAACCTAAGTATCAGGCCTAAATCTGTAGATATTAAGAGCGAATATAGAAAAATGAATCCCGAATCTCGAAGTATCAAGTCCTAAAATTGGTGTATCAGATCGAAATATCAGATATCATGACGTATCTTGGAAGTCTAATTTGAATCTTGCCAACATCTTGACGTATCAAGTACGAATCTTGACGTATCAAGTCCAAATCTTGACGTATCAAGTTCAAATTTTAAGGTATCAAGTCTGACTTCAAGACCAAATATTTAAATAACAAATCTGAATCCTGAGGGATCAAGTTGGAAGACATTAGGAGTTCAAGTCCCAATATTAGGATGTCAAGTCCGATTATTAAGGTATCAGGTTTGATGTGCGAATATTCAGATATCAGGTTCAAATCTGTAGATGTAAACTCAAGATCTCGGAGTATTAGGTGCAACTTGTGAGATATCAAGTACGAATTTTAAAATCAAGTATGAATCCTGAGATATCAAGTCCGAATCTTGAGATATACATTACGAACTTTGAGATATGAAGTCCGGACGTTGAGATATGAAGACCGAATATTGAGGTATAAAGTCAGAATCCTGAGATTAAAAGTCTAAATATTGATATTGAGGTCCAATTTGTCAAATATTATGTTCGGTTATTATGTATATATTACCACAAACGAATCTTGCAATACCTAGATCGAATATTAACATTCCAACAGTCGTGATATTTCAAATTCGAATATTATAAAGTTGAGTCTGAAAAGATAAAGCGTAAAATCAATAGAAGACCAAACATGGAGGCACTCAAAGATACAAAACTACAAGAGAAATTAACGACGAAGCTCAACACTGAACTAAAAAAGACCTGTTCGTCAGAAGAGCAAACGGTGCAGGCCGTATGGGATCAACTTACGCAAATATTTAAAATTATCCAAGAAACATTGAAAACACCAAAGTTTGATATAAGAAAACAGTGGATGACAGAAGAAAGCATGAATTTAATGGATGAACGAAGGAACTACAAAAATGTGGACCAATAGAAATATAATAAACTCAAACATTAGAAAAGCCAAAGAAGAATGGATGGAAGAAAGATGCCAAGAACTTGAAGAACTACAAGACAAACACGATCTGTTCAACAGTCACAAAAAGGTGAAAGAAATAGTTGGATATACCAGAAGACACCTACCATCCAGATTAGTAAATGAGGACAACCAACTTCTGACAAATAAAGAAGAAATCAAACAAGAGTGGACAAAGTATATCCAAAATTTGTTCGATGGCGAAACTAATTTACCACTTCCAAATCAATGAGGAGACACTGGCCCGAACATCATGAAACCGGAAGTTATTAAAGCTATAAAATCCACCAAATCAGTTTAAACTGCAGGGCCGGGCGACATGTACATAGAAATCTTATAGAATATAGAAAGCTTATAGAAGGAGAAAATATCGACATTCTTGTAAAATTCTTTAACAAAATATATGAATCCGCAAACATACCGAAAGACTGATTGTGAAAGAGCGACCAATCCGACTTATAAAAAACGTATAAAGCTTGATTAGCCAAGTATTAAAAGTGTTCCTAAAAATCTTACATACCTATTAGAATACGTAAGAAATGCGAAGAAGACCTAAACAAGGAACAGTTTGGTTCTAGAGATGGACTTGGAACAAGAGAAGCGTTGTTTGGGCTGTCTGTTCTCATGCAAAAATGTAGAGACCAAAAAAAAGGACGTGTACATCTGTTTTATTGATTATGCAAAGGCATTTGACTGTTACTAATTAACGTCGTACGTTAACGTACTAATTAACGTCGACAGACACGACGTGTTGCTAATTAACATTCTGATGACCAAAGGCCTCGGCCAAAAAGATATCTCCTTCATAAAAAAATTGTACGAACACCAGACTGCTGTAGTACGACTCGAGGACGACACGATCAGCGATATACTTATTAAACGTGGAGTACGTTTGGGCTGTGTACTAGCACCATTATTGTTTAATATCTACTCGGAACAAATATTTCTGAAAGCCTTGGAAAACTCTACAGATGGAATAATGGTGAACAACATAAGGTACACGGACGATACGGCTATATTTATAGACAGTGCAGCTGGCCTACAACGTCTGATAAACCAAATAAGGTGAGATACCATAAGAACCAAATAAGCAGAAGGTGATGCGCTTGGGCTAAAAGTAAATACGGCCAAAACGAAAACAATGGTTATCACCAAATATCCAAGCCAATTTGCAAGTATGGAATAAGCAAATAGAGCAGGTCGCTAAATTTTAAAAACTTGGATAGCTGGATCACCGAAAACCTGGATCCAGATCTGGAACTAAGAACACGCATCGAAATAGCCAGAAAAACGTTCCTTAAGATGAGAAAAGTATTCTGCGAGAGAAGCCTAAACCTTAAACACACACACTGCTACATTCACTCGCTACTGTTGTATGGTGTTGAGACTTGGACGTCGAAGATAATACTATCTTTCGAAGAATGCAGATAATGTCCTGGGCGAAACATATCACGAATAATGAGGTTCTTAGACGCATGGCCAGAGAGCTATTGGTTATTGTGAAGAAACGTAAGACAGCGTACCTTGGCTATATCCCCAGAATTACAAAACATAGACTTCTAAAATTAACAATGGAGGGCAAGATAGAGGAGCGCTGTGGTCCAGGACGAAGGAAGTGCTCCTGGGTAAAGAACATAAGAGATTGGTCTGGTTTGACTCCTGCTCATTGTTTAGAACACCACAAGACCGTGTGGAATTTACCATGATTGTTACCAATCTTCAATAATGGAGAAGGCACCTAAAGAAGAAGAAGAATATTAAGGTATCAGGCTATAATATTGAAGTATGTAAATCTAATCTTGAGATATGACGTAACCTAACCTAATCTTTAGAATTTACGAAATGAAATTGTCAGATATCGTGTACTAATATTAAGAAGATATCAAGAGTCCGAAAATAATACGAATAAGTCCGAATCGTGAGATGTTAAGTCAGAATCTAGAAATATTTAAACCTTGACATACCAAGTCTGAATAAAATAATATCACTTAAATCGATCAAAATTGAATTGAATTGAGGTGGAATGCAAAATATGCTATTTCGGAGTGGCCCATACTAAAAGCCAAAGTGGAATGGGGGGTTTGGTGAGAGCTTCCCTCAAACCACTTACAAAAAGATTTAACCTTGCTACATAAACTATGTTGCGTACCTTTGGTGTACTTTGGTTACCGTTTTAAGTTAAACAAATTTATAACATTTAAGTATTGATTTAAAAATATATAATTTGAAGTTATTATAAATTCAAATGTGTTTTAAATGAATTGCAATTCCTATATATTCATTGAACTGTTTAACAATTTTATTAAATTTACTTCTATCTAGTCAACATACTTTTGATTTATGTTATAATATTTTAGTTAATTTAAGGAAAAGTTCATTTGGTTCAGAGTATAAAGCTGAATGAGCTGTTCTAACCATTGGAATTCCAATATAGTAACAACTCAGGGTTTTATTTTTATATGCCCTTTTTAGTTTAAAAGTTTCAATATTTTAAACTCTTTTGAACGTTTACAAAATATTGAAAGATTTATTTTATTATAACATATAAATGATTTTGTAAATGTTGTAATAATTTGCAGACAAACTAAAAATAAAAATGTATGCAAAGCTTGTCACACATCAAACATAATTTATTTAATCCGTAAAATAAAAACTTCGAATTACTCAATCCGAGTAAAATTAAACCTGTTGGCCTTTACACACATTATTTAAACTCAATTCTTTGCACTTTTTACTTACCTCTTTTTTTAGACGAGAAAATTATTTTTAAGTCTGACAAAAAATTTATAAAACTCAATCACCACCAACAAAATGAATCAGTTCGAAAACAAAAGGATTTAAATCGAGATCTAAATTTCTTTTTTCGAGATAATAGTCAAATAAATAGTCGCTGAAATAACTGTCTGAAACTAACTTTTGTTTTACTTTTAATATATGCTGCAGAACCTGTTTTTATAACGGTTTTTCTTTTATCCGGTCTATTTAAGATGGGATTTGTTTAGAATATACCGGATTTATACGTACAAAATTAGATTTTTTTTTTATTGTGTAATGAGACCCAATTATTACGAAAAATTGACTTGTCGGACTGTTTTTCTTTTGATAATTTAATAAAGCAATTTAACAATATCTATACCTGGTATTATAAAGCAAATAAATCTATAACTGGTATTATAAAGCAAAGCAAATGGTCGAACGAATTTGTTTCCACTAAATTTTTCAAATTTTCTTTAACTACGCCATTCACACGGATAGACCCATAAGACCCATACACACGGATAATTTTAGTCTGTGAGTTTGTCTGTTATCTGAAATTCCTTCAAAAAATTCAATACAAAAACAAGTGTAAAAGCACTTGATAACTTACCAACTCACAAACTAAAACTAGAATTATATTAATTTTTATTATTTAATTATTAACTTGATTTATTAAATTATGTTAAACAAAAATAAATTATGAAATTTAACACATTGCAGTCCGTTGACGTACTAATACGTTTTATTTATTTGAAATATGGTAGCTGACGACGTAGAAATACTGCAATTCATAATCAAGGTATAGGAGCCATTGAAGTAATGTACGTTATTTTTTATTTTATACCCTTTCCCGAAAGCCGAAGAACTTGTGGCAGTTTTTCGTATCGTCCGCGAATGTTTTGATGAAACGTAATTAGAAAATCGGTTTGATTTTGGAGTTTTGAGAATGTTTTGTTTTGAAAATCTTGGGAAAACCATCTTTGGTTTTGTTGAAAATATTGAGTTTTTTCCGGATTTTTCGGGAAACTGTTACAGGACCTTTTGACTAGACCATGAGGAACTGAAGAAGTTTTTCTTCAGTTCCTCAACTGAAGATTTTTATCGATTTTCGAAAAAATCTTTACCTGCATTTTGTATCAGACTACGAAAAAGAGTAGATATCATTGGAATTTCAATTTTCTCTTGTTTTTGGATCAAAGTATGAGAAGTGGGTTTTTTATAAATTTTCAGAAATACAGTTATATGGATTTTGGACCAAACCTTGAGAAACTGAAGAAGTTTTGGAGTTTCCCCGAAATTTTCGAAAAAATTGATACTTGAATTTTGGACCACTTCGAAATTATCTACATCGGATCACATGGAAAATTCTTAAATTATTCTTGATTTTTTGAAAAACTACAGCTAGCATTTTGTACAGAGCGGAACTAAATAATTTTCCGTAAATTTTGCTTTGCGCAAAACCAAAACGATCAAACAGCCCAAACAGTTTTAGATTTGAATCCTGACCAGAGGAGGATTTTTCGGAAATCTTCTCGAAAAGACGCAAGAAAGACCCTCCGAAAAGCATTAATTCAGAAAATATGCCATTCGTTCTTTGTATTCGGAAAAACTAGTTCTAATTGTATTTTAAACCAGAAAATTTCAGATTTGCGGTTTTTTCACCTTTGTCATATAATATAACAAATGTTACTTAGTTTTGGATTCAGATTTATATTCCTAAAATTTAACACTAAATTGAATTGATATGAAACTAGAATAATGGATTTCAAGAAGCTATAATTACAATAATATCCATATTATAAGAATATTCGAAGTTGATGTTGGAAGACTAGATATTTTAAGTTTGACATTAAACAATTTAAAAATTAAAACAAAAATGTTTTTTAAAAAATTTGATTATAGATGATTCAAGATTCTGACTGTATTCTTTACATTTAAGACTTCTGACTGTATTCTTTACTAGTTTGGAATTGACAGATTTGAGTTTGTAGTGTTAATCAAATCTTCTAGTATCTAAATTTGGACTAGATTTATGAAATTAGATACTAGAGGATTTGAATGTATGACAAAAAGTTTTAATAAGACTATTAAAAATTTAAATTTATTAAAGACAAAATATAGGTGGAATTAGGGTTTCTGGTTCGGATATATCCAAAACCGAAACCGCATTACCGTCTTAAAGAACCGCAGTTTTCGTTTTTTTTTTCTAAAAATGAATAAAAATAAAATACAATGAATTAGTGCTCTTTCAAACATTGCAAACTGTTGTTGCAAAAATGGCAACCTTCGACGGTATATCTGTTCGAGCAATTTCAAATTCTGCATTTATTCGGAAAGCTGGCCGATTTCCGAACCAAATCTTGCCAACATTTTTATTGCAATTTAGACTTTCTGCGAATTGAAGGAACTTGTTCTGCAAATAATATCGCAATAAGTGTTGAAAAACATTTAGATTCATTTAGTATCAGTTTCAGAAATGATATTGTGGGTGCCCGTGACGGTGACACATGACACATGACGCTGGGTAATTGAAAAAATAGTACAGATTTTCCTGCTGAACCACAAATTTGTCCTGCTGAACACACAAGAACTAAAAGGATTCTTGGAAAAGAAATTAATTTGTTCTGATATAAGCAAAGCTTCAATGAAAAATATCATGGAACGTTTGAAGAACTGTGAAAATCTGGAATTAACAGAATTGGTTAGATGCTTATTCAGATTTTATCCAGACAACAATAAGGTTCGGACAACAATAAGTCGAAGGTAAATGTTCGTCAAATTCTGAAGAATTAGAAGAAGTGTCCAATCCAAGCTGTTCCTTGCAAACGAAGTTCAAACAGCTATTTAAGATGTATTAAACAAAAACACTTATATACAAACAAATCGATATCCTAATTCTATGAAGCTGGAGATTGCTACATATAAAAGAACTTCTGAGAGAAGAAAAAGATTAAATATTTTGTTTCGAGCACTCTACAATTAAAGTCGGGGCTAAATTTTTCGGCGCAGGTGTATGTAACCTACGCCGAAAAATCATTTTCCCTAAGCCCCGACATTTGTAAAAAAACTAAGATCTCGTTGAAATATCAGACACAGATAAATACCAAAAGTCCTTAAAAACCGAACCCGAAACCGAAACCGCGGTTTTTAATTTTCAAAAACCGAAAACTGCGATTTTGAAAACTGCGATTTTTTCTGATATTCAGAAACCCTAGCTGGAATATATAAATATATTCAACCTTTTCGTAGCTCTATAATATTCTGACTAATACCGCACAGGATATTGTATTATACAACAGAAAGTTGCATGCTATTAGAAGCACTCCTACATTTTCATGTTACTAAAAAGAACTGGATAAATAACATTGTTTTTAAGATCATTTCTTTCTATTTTAAATTAAGTGAATAGCCAGCCACCTGCAGACGCGTTTCGATATTTATCTCTCATCAGTGCAGCTTTGCTGTTTAAATTACACCTCATGCATGCCGGGCGAGGTTTGGTTTTAATTTGACATTTGTGGAAAAAGACATGCACTTAGTAACAGTGACTGATTTAAATAATTGAATATTGGTGAAAACATACTAATTGTAGATACTATCATATAAACTTATTAAAGACGAAATATAGCTTAAATATATTAATATATTAAACCGGTTCGTAGCTCTACAATATGAAGTCTTATTAAGACTGTGAACAAATCTCATGTCGAAACAACTACTTCCTGGCTAATACCACACAGAATTTTGCAACCGACATTTGCATGTTATTACTAGCATTTGTACATTTTCATGTTATTAACAAGAACCAGATAAATAACATTGTTTTTAAAGATCATTTATTTATGTTTTAAATTAAGTGAATACAAAATATTAGATTTGTTTGTCTAATGTATATATGTGATTAGATAATTGAAATTAGGAAATAGATAATTTAAAATTAAAGCAAGAAATTTGAATAAATTTGAGTCTTGCTTTATCAAGATTCACTGTATCTTAAAAAATCAAAGACTAGATTCCAATTGAGACAAGTTTTTTTAATCAAACCTTACTATAGTCCATTTTTTTAAGAATACAGTAACTAGAAACCTGTTTTACACTATGACAAATGTTTAATCTAGTTACAAAATTTGGCGCCAAATTCAAATATAGTTACTTGAATTTAAAAGAAAAAAGTGACTTGAATATAAAAGAAAAATACAGATTAAATACACCAAATGGCAACAATAGTAATAAAATACAAACAAATAAATGGAGAACAACGCAAAAAATCGAAATGATACAAACAGATCAGATGTCAATTGAGAATTGACACGGCAGCCATTGACAACTAACATGCATTGGCGTACGAAAAAAATATACTTGTAGTTAAATAATTTTTTTATCTTTAAATTTAAAATTGAATATTATATTATATATAAAACATTATTGTATAATATAGAACTTATTAACCGTAGTATATTTTAACGTTCTATTATATTTAGAAACTATTCGTAGTATTATATTCATTTAACTAAGGTAAGTTCGGCCAAGTGCGCGCACGGGGTAAGTGCTAGTTTGAGCTCCGGGACTCTTAAGTATTATTTTAAACTTGGCGCTAAAGTTTTGCATTCGTAGAAAATTTTCTTATTGTGGCAGTTATGCGATTGATTCGTACGCCTGAGCAAGAAAACAAAAAGTGCAGACATGAAAGTGGTACACAGTATTTGAGGACCATCAGAACAGTTAGGAAGGTATTTTTTATCCTAAATTATTTCCTCAATCAGTTGTGTTTATTATGTACATTTTGATTTAATATACCATAATTGTTTTAAAATTCGTAAGTCTAAACCTTTTTATGTCTAAAACTCTTTCTACTTTAATTTGAGAGGTAGGCTCGCACTTGCCCCGACATTTTCTATCTGTGGTGTAATTGCGTGTTTGCGCAGGGGTAAGTGCGCCTTCCGTCACGCACTTGCCCCAAAAATTCTGATGTGAGTACTCATGCAATGAGTTCTTAAATATTTCTTTACATTCAGAGAAATGGTTCGTTCTTATGTGAGTAAAACTGAAAGGGGTCAATCTTACAACCCTAGAACTCTACATACAGCCCTGGATGATGTGAGAAATCTAAATACAACAATTAGAGAGGCAGCTAAGCATTATTGAATTCCAGAAACAAGTGTCGCTGGAGAAGACAGAATTCTTCACCAACATTAGAGACGCAAACAGAGAGATGTTACTAGAGCAGGGAAACATCAAGAGGACTGAGAAATTTAAGTATCTCGGCGAATGGATTAAACCCAACCTATCAGAAAGAGCATCCAAGAGAGTTCAGGGTTCGATACTAGGCCCCACCCTGTGGAACGTACTATGAGGCAGCCATTGGGGCCACCGTAATCGGCTTCGCATACGATATTGCACTAGTTGTCACAGGAAAAATAGAGCAAGACTTAATGCGAACGGCAAATCAAGCAACAGAAATGGTCAGCGCGTGGATGAAGTCGAAGAACCTAAGTCTAGCTCCAGAAAAAACCGAGACTGTCCTCCTCATAGTCCTAAGACAACTTAGACCCGTAAAGTTTAAAGTGGAAGACGCAATTATAATACTAAAAGAAACACTTAAATACCTCGGAGTAGTGATCGATAAAAGGCTTTTCTTCATGGCGCACATTACCGAAGCGGCAGGAAAGGCAATGAGAACACTATCAGCTCATTCCAAACGTAAGGAGACCTAAGAGCAGCTCTCGGAAATTACTTAGTTCGGTGGTCCAGTCTACCATGTTGTACGGAGCTCCAATATGAGCCAAAGAACTAGACAAGAAACGAAATCTTCACCAACTCGCAACCGTTCAGCGGAAAATGGCTCTACGTACGCGCAGCGCTTACCGCACGGTCTCAGGAGAGGCCGCCCAAGTTACCTCGGGACCATGACCCCCCATGGACCAGCTCGTAAAAGAGCGGAAAAAGCTGCACGATGCAAACTAATGCAAACAGAAAAAACAGCTGGCCAGAAAAGAGCTTATCGAGGAATGGCAAAAAAGTATATATCCCAAATATATCGTCCTGGGTAAATAGAAAATTCGGCGAAACTAGCTACTACCTTACTCAAGTACTGACTGGCCACGGTAGCTTTAGGAATTATCTCTTCAATATTGGCAGAGCAACAGACGACCCATGTGCTTACTGTCGGGAAACAGATAGTATAAATCACACTATCTTTGATTGCTGGAGGTGGGAAACTGAAAGAGAAGCAGTCGAAAAAGTCATGAAAGAAACCTTTAGAGCCCGAACAATAATCCCATAAATGCTAAAGGGAAAAACAAACTGGGATAATGTAAACGGATTAATTGTAACAATAATGAAAGATAAAGAAATCGATGAGTTGCATTCCAAAAAGGAAAAAAAAACCCGCGAAGTGCGAGTTGTGACTCGCGCACCGAGGGTTCCGTAGAAACTTGTAAGTAAGGTATCTTTTTTTTTGAGGACGTAGCTAGCACATTCAGTTAACTTGACAAGTGGCCCTCCTGAAATCACGACCATCTTAGTACCGCTGCAAGCATAACCTCAAGATGTCGCTGTCGTACGACAGCCTAAACTTATATTAAGAAAAGTTAGTACTCTTAGTAGATTAGTTATACTCAGTAAGTTAGAACTAGCCTATCAAGTGACTAAGAACACTTACAACAAGAAATGCCTGTCACGCAACCTGAATCTTAAGCACTACACATCAGTCTTACGACCAGAAGCCCTGTATGCCATGGAGCGTCTTTCCTTGAACCGAAGAGGTCTGGTAGAGAAATTGGAAATCAAAGAGAGGAGAATCCTCAGGAAGATCCTAGGCCTGGTAAAGGAGGATGGGGAATTCCGAAGGCGCCATAACTCTGAGCTCTACGAACAAATTGAGATGCTCTCTGACTGTGCAAGGAAAAGAAGGGTAGATTTCTGTGGCCACGTTGCAAGATTGCCTCCAAACCGACTAACCAACCGTCTGTTCGCCTTTTGGCAAGAAAATGGTTCGTACCACTTGGTTGACAGAAACCGAGAAGGATATTAAAGAACTGGAAATAACAGATCTCCAAAACAGACAGTCAGGTGGACTGTCAGGTGGATTTCAGGAAAAATCCCGAAGGAAAGGTACCCCCTGGACAGAAGAGAGAATGGAGTTACACCGGCAGAAGATGCGACAATACTGGACAAAGATCAAAGCCCAACAGTTGAACAAGCGTGGGTCCAAAGTAAGCCCATTCGAAACAAGAAGAAGAGAAAAAAAAAGAAAAAAGTCTATCTTTTTGAATTTACTTGGTTGGCCAATCAATCGTGCAAAGCCTATGGCAAGCTACTGTTCTTTCCCAAGTTCATTTTAAGCCTATCCCTGCATCAAATTTTAAAATTTTTGGAGGATTTATTATTTCAGGATGAAATGCTAATTCTACGCACGTACCCCACCCGTATAAACATAATAGTATAAGGGGAACTGGGCCGAACTTGCACTTACCCCACTTTGCCGGGAAAGTGCGCGCCCTGTACACATCTAACTTAAAAATTATTTATCGTTATTCCATTTATACTTTCATATTTTTGTTTCTTGATCCAAGAAGAACAATGTTTAAAGTCTTTACATTTAAAATTTTAAATCCAAATAAATGATAATAAGGGTCTACAGCTTCATTCGAAAATGTACTATTGAAAAAGGCGCGCGCACTTGGCCGAACTTACCTTACATATCACCAAATTCTACGCCAGTGACTGCAAACTTATGTGAAAAGAGAGAGATGTAGAAGTAAATATCGTCGGTGTGAACTTCTCCTCGATTTAAGCCATTCAGAGAACAAGGTCAAATAAGCCCTATCTTCCCTGTACTACATTCTTAAAACAATGGACTATAGGTCTAGACTTGTCTAGGATTTGCTACAAGAAGGATTGAGTTTTTAACAAAAAGCTATAATTGGAATACTCAAGACTTAGATGACTTAAATTAGAGAATAGCTAATTTAAAATTAAAACATGTAAGTTTTATTTTGATTGTTATAAAAATATAAATTTTTTTCCAATTTCAATTTAGATAGGAATGAAGAAAAATGTGAGTTCCTGTTGATCAAAATTTGGAGAGGATTTATCAAATTCGAAACTAAAACGTTTGAATTTGATACAAGAAGATTAGAATAAACGTTTTACACTAGAAATCTTTTGGAAGTAGATTATTTGAAATCAAAACAAAAACGTTGAATTTTATATATTGTATATATTTTTATATATATTGTATATATATTGTTCAATCAAATTTTTCTTAATTCATTTTTTTAGAATAGATATTAATTTTTATTATTATTAAATTTGGATTGATTTATATTGACTGGATTTATCAAATTCGTTGCTAGAATTTAAGAAACACAATGGATTCATATTTGATAACTTGCATCAAAAATTTCATTTGTGATATATCTTTGCTTTTTATTCGTATACAACTGAAGTTCATTTAGTCTTTTATCTAATAAATCCTCACACTCTCTAACATATTCACACGTTTTTATTGCTTATATAGTTCGTTGTAATTATAGAGTAAGTAATCCTTAATCTTAATATCCTAATTATTATTAAAAAAGCAATTATAAAGATATGTATCATAAAGAGATAGTTTCAACAGGAATTAATCATCGATTTAATGAGTCATAAAAAAATCAAAATAAAAACATTAAATATAATTAACAGTCGGTTATTATTATATGGCACGGTTTTACTCTTTTCGTGGTAATTATTGAGTAAATTGAGAAATTTTTAGGAGTTAGCTTTTTTCTTTAATTTTTACTGATTAATTTGTACTTAAAATTGCGAGATTTAGCAATATATTTTCAATGTTTCAATGTTTCTGTTCAACCGAGAGAAAATTGGTATGTAAATCCACAGGTGGGTAATATTTAATCCAATATTTATACACATTCTCGTGAAAATAGTTGTACTGTTATACAGTTAGCAAAGTTTTGTTTTTACTAAACATAAAGGCAAATTTAAACTATTAAAAGCTTAAATATTGCAGAAACATTTTAAATTGATCAATTTTAATTAGACGTCGGAGTCTAGAATTATATATACAGGAATAAAAATATATAGGACTAACAAGTAACAATAAGTAACAGACTAACAACAGACTAACTGTAAGCTAACAATAAGTAACAGACAAGACTTTCAAGACTAGACAGACTAAACTGGACAGATAAAATACACAAACAAGATTAGACACATTAGAACACTAGACATACAAATAAGGATAGACTAGACCGACAAGACTACACCTACATGATTAGACAGAGAAAATAGATATAGAGGACTACACAGACAACATAACATAGGCAAGCCAAGACAGAGAAGACCAGGGGTTTATTGGCACGCACGGCATGTCATCCCTTCCATGCTTCTCCTTTCTCCTCATTATATATCATACAGTTCAGCACGCCCCATCTATACTCACGCGTAGCATGATCCTTACCATGCTCTTCTTATTTACATTCTCTCCCACTTTGCATTCTGCTGCGCTCCTCATTCTCACCCATCTCAATACCGATAGTGCGCCTGAACCAGTTTCCCGATGCGCACCAGGTAGGTCCCAAAACATCCATGTCCCGTAAGCGCCCGGCTGAGGTGATAATTCCCCTCTTATTCATCGATATCAGAATCAGTTGCCTGGTCCAGTCTCCCTTTTCCGACCCCTCCCATAGCCCTTGCCACACACGCATTGTTTTTTACCTTTCAATTCTGGGGTCGTTACCTCTTGGGGCCGTTAAGTGGGAGGCTGACCAAACTGTCACTGTTTCACTGTTTCATTCGCCAGAAGGTCTAGCGGGATGCCTCCAGCAACGACCACCTCGCTGTCGCCAGAAACAGCCCTGTATGCGCTCGCTCTCATCAGTCTCGCTCTGTAACATTCAATCCTGAAGACATTTATCCATGCCAGCTCCCCATACAGGAGAATGGAGTGCACGACCGCATTCACAACCCTTCTCGTGTATGGCCTACAAAACCATGTTGGGCATCAGTCGTCCAAGGGTTCTCACGCACACTTGCCTTGCTCACCCCCCGGTTGACCTGTTCGGATACACTGAGATTTCGCTAAAGCTCTACCCTAAGATATCTTACGGACTTCCGAGCTTGTAAGTCAATTGTTCCCATTCGCACGGTCAGTTCTCTGCTTTCTTCTCCAAATTAGCAGCACCCTCCTCGGTTTTGTGGGGTGCCAGACCTAGCCCCCTTTCCCTCATCCACCGGTTAATCCCGCCAATTGCATCATTCATTATTCATCATCCATGACTTAGCGGTTGTCGCTGTCGCAAGAACGGAAGAAAGGCTGAAATTTCTTGCGACAGCGACAACCGCTAAGTCATCTGCGTACCCGACGAGTGTAACCCCGTCTGGCAGCCTCAATCTCCAAACCTCATCATAAAATATGTTCAACAGTATCGACCCAAGAACCTGGAAACCAGAAACCCGCACTTTTGAAGGTTTTACCTTTCACTGTCACTATCTCCCTCCCTATCATTCAAGTAGCTGCCCACAATCTTTTGAAGCTAGGGTTCCAAAACCTCTATGATTCCGCCCTATGGGACCGGATTGAAAGCATTTTTCACGTCCAGGGTTACAAGCACGCAGTAGCTACGGGTACGCCATCGACTTGTATTGGCTAAACTTCCTCTCTCTATCACTCGCACCATTGCGTTCACCGTAGTGCGGCCGTCTCTGAACCCATATTGTTCCTCTGCCCTCCAGACCCCTCCCCTCCAGAACAGCCTAGGCAGAAAAGACTATCCCGACAAAGCTAGGCAGAGAAGAAGACTATCCCGACAAAGCTAGGCAGAGAAGACTAGACAGACAAGACTAGACAGACAAGACTAAACAGACAAGACTAGACAGACAAGACTAGACAGACAAGAATAGACGGACAAGACTAGACGGACAGGATTAGGCAGGCATGACTATACAGACAAGTACAGACACTAAAACCCTCTATTCAACTTTGGCTTTTTGTATGCGCCACCCCGGTATCGCATATTTTGCACTGATTCAGGGTGGGCTGCCCACCTGTCGGACGGTTAGTGAAAACCGCCCTAGTTGTCGCCGTCCAGGATTCGATCCCGGGTCTCCCGCATTGAAAGGCGGGTATGTTGTCAACTACATTACCGAGGAGGACATAGAGACAAGACTAGACAGAGTAGACTGGACAGGCAGGGCTGTACAGACAAGATTAGACGGTCAGGTCTAGGCGATCAGGACTAGACTTTTAGGACTAGACGGACAACACCAGACGGACAATACTAGACAGAGAAGACTAGACAGACAAGCCTAGGCAGATAAGACTACACATATAAAAACTAGACAGATAAAGCTAGACAGACAAAGCTAACCAGACAAGACTAGACACACAAGATTAGACATACTAGACTTAATATTGTTTGTTGAGTATTTTCTGTATAGCTATTTATATTTTAGGTTAGTTGAAAATTGAAAATTATTTCGGACGAACTATATTAAAATCTAAATATAAGTTACTCTTGTATTTTCTAGTAAATAATTAAAAATGCTGAGTAATAAATTAAATGTGTATATTTTAAAGCTTGGCGAATAAAACATAAAAATGAATGCAATTCCAACAGGAAAATAACAATAAAGTTATGTTTTGGCTAGGGATTCGGCAACTTCAAGAGGTTCTATGTATGCAGCGCGCTGTTGCCAATGAGCACAAGTCTTAATAATACATTGCAAAATATACAAATAAAAATATCCTGCGGTACTCTCTATCTCTGCATTTAATGGTTTTTGCATAGACAAATTTATAGATTGCGCAAATACTTAAAAAAATATGTTGTTGACTACACTGCAAATTTGTTATTACTTTAGAAAGTTTTGTAATATCATTTATAAGGATAATCATAAATATTTATATATTGAAGTAATAACGGATTTAAATAAATAACAGACACATTTATTGGCTTTTATTGATAGCAATATTATATTACAAAAAACATTAATTGTGTTCATTCTACAACGACTATTTTAATACAGACAAATCTCCAATTTTCAATTAGAGCATCAAATGTAACATAACAGCGTCTTAATGTAACCCGTTTAAAATTATTCAATTTTGTTAAATTTTTACTGATTTAGTCTTGGTAACTTTATGTGACGTGAAAAGAATTAAGAAATTACCATGCTCTAATTTCTTAATTCTTTTATTGTATTATTGAAAATTCACATAGCAATTTCTCCCAATGTTTTATTGTGACATTCTTGGTAATTATGCCTATTAACATACTGTATACTAATTTTGTTCTTTCTTATCTTGTCTAGTTTTACCATAGCTTTTTATTCACGTCGAGTTTTATATTTTCCACACTTTTCTCTATATATTTTGGGTTCTCGAACAATGCCGTGAACAAATGAACTAGGCTAAATAAGACAATAGTTGTTCATCTAGTCCAGTGTTTCTCTATGTGTGGTACGCGTAACCTAAGGGGTACGCGAAGAATTTGATAGGGGTAAGGAAATATTTTAAAAATTTTCCTTTTTTGTCTGTGTGGCAAAGCAAATTTGAAAAGAAAAATAACAATTTTTATTAACTTACATTAAATATAATGTATCAAATATTACTCTTTAAAATGGTTCTATCAATAAACGTATATATTATTAACTATTTGTTAATTCATATAATAATTAGTTGTGAATCTGCGATAGTTCAATCATCTTTGACAGCTAATTTATACAATTCAAATAATAATTAATTTAAAATCAAACGAACTTACCTTAATTGAAGTTCGATTGTAATTATATGAGAGTCTCGTTCGAGATGTTTACATTGTAGTACCGCTACTTTCCACTAGATTTAACCACAAGTTCAGAGTTCCAAATTTTTCGGGCTCCCGGCTCTTTTATAAATTCTATTATAAACTTTTTATAAATTCTATTATAAACTTTTTATAAATTCTGACAATAAACTGATGACACTAAAATCATTTGTGGACTGTTTTTATGCATTTAGAGACAAGCGGAAACTCTCTTAAACATAAGTCTTATAAACAACGAAAGTTTTCCTACAATTTATGATAACAAAGGGTTCTTATCTTTTGAACCCCAATCTGGAGACTGTATATTACTTAAAAAATATGAATACAGTTTTTGTTTTGAGTGGTATTTTTTAGCACGAGGTACCAGGTGTTAAAACTCATTTGATGAATATCTCAATGAAATTTCATATCCATAACATCTCTGGTTTTTGTCAACTTCAGTAGTCTCTTTTAGTTTTGTATAAACGCATATTGTCTTGTCTTGTTTAATCACATATCGTCTCGTTGTTTCTTGTACTACATATTCGGCTCATTCGCTTGACAAATAAAAAGCTTTTACATATCCATTCATCTATTCATCCATATATTGCAATATTAAGAATTATAACGTAGTACTTTTTTATGACTTTTATTTTGAGATTTTAGATAAATTGATTGGGACATTTTATCTTGTTGGTTTAGTGGAGCTTTAAAGTAAATGCGAATTTCTAAGGGCATATTGAATTTCCAATCGCAGGAATTCCTGGAAATAGTTAACGAATCCGACAATCGAAACGTAAACTATCCAACCGGATGCAACCCGAAATAGATTTTTTTCTCTTTTCACTCAAGAATTTCATTTCGTCGAGCCATTGATTGCTCTACCAGAAAAGAAATTTCTCTCCGCAAGGAAAAAATAAGTAAAAAAGAAAATAAACAAAGTTGGTAAAAACGAGATTTTCAAAAGAGGCAACAATTACTTTTATGTAACTTTTATCAATTCAGTAAATATGCCAAATTGTGTGTCGAATTTAAATATTTAGTATTAGATTTTCGAATTTAGATTTACAATATTTTAAACAGTATTTTAACTCCAAATCAAATTATATATCAGTCTGTCTATATGATGTCTTAAGCAAGGCAAGATTAATTTAAAGATATGTATATGATTCCAATAAACAGACCGCAAAATAGAAACAAGATCACTACATCAATGACTAAGCTTAAATTTCTTATGATTATGTTTAAACTTAAGTAATACTAAATTAAATACATACAGTTCAAGTGTACTAGACTAGATTATTTTAGTCTTAAATCTGCTCTAGACTTTAACATAGGATATCCTAGCATATAGATTAGATTAGTTAGCGTAGATGAAACTAGAACGAACTGTTATATAACAAAATGGAAACAAGACTACACTAAGTTTATAAAGGACTAGACGGACAACACCAGACGGACAATACCAGACAGACCAGGGTCTTTCAATATGGACTTCTCAATATGAACTTTAACAGTTGGTAACGGCCATAATGTTGAAGTTGAACCTATCGAATTGGCTGTCATTGATTCAGTATGTTTGGCCAAATCAGCATCGACGGATATAGCGTTCAACAACACGTGCAAATGATAAAATTGGTTTATCAAAGTGGGCATGCCGTTCGGGCATCGTTCCGCGCGCTGCCACCATTTTATGGTTGCCATAATCGTCCTACCGAGAGCACTATTCGCCGGGTGGTGGATAAATTTGAGTCCTCTGGTTCAGTAAACAATAAACCAATACCAGTACGACGACGAACGCAGATATGCCAAAAAACATCGCTGCTGTCGGTGAGAGTGTGCAGGAGAAACCGCGTCTATCACAAGCACTCGGCCTTTCGCAGACCACAACTTGGGGAATTTTGCGTCGTAACTTGAGCCTGCACCCGTACAAAATTGAACTGACCCACGATCTGAAGGATACGGTCATAGACAACGACGTATATTCGCTGAATGGGTCCTGTAGTAGTTGGAAACTGACCCTAATTTTCATAAAAAAAATCATCTTCAGCAACGAGGCCCATTTCAGGACGAATGGGTACGTCAATAAACAAAATTGTCGAATTTGGGACGATACCAATTCACATGAGATCCAAGAGCGTCCTATGCATCCCGAAAAAGTCGCTGTTTGGTGTGGATTTTGGGCTGGAAGCGTTATCAGTCCATATTTCTTTGAGAACGACGTTGGCCAGGGCATCACCGTTAACAGCGAGCGCTATAGGTCGATGAGTACCAACTTCTTATGGCCTGAATTGGATAAGGTGGACACCTTACAACATATAACATGGTGGACAACATGTTGTTTCAACAGGACGGCGATGCATGCCACACAGTTCATGCCACATTGGAAATTCTGCACTAGCGATTTGAGGACATGGTCATCTCACGTGAGGTAATGTGAACGGGCCACCGAGATGGTGCGATTTGACCCCGTTTGATATTTTCTTGTGGGATTTTCTTCATCGCATTTTTTTTCTTCATCGCGTTGTCGCATGGCTATGCGAATAAGCCAAAAACCACAATGTCAAATTCAGCCTGATTTGTGCGCCATAGTCATGGAATGTTGGACACTTCCTTCGCTACCTAGCGAAGCCGCGGCGGACATTTGCACGATGTTATATTCCATACATCAGTATGTTACAGTTTCCAAAGTTGGCTGGCATGCGACTCACCTAACAAAAAGTACCAAATTCGGGACTCACCTTTTGGTTTTCATGAAGGCTCAACTATATGAATGAAAGACTGTTCAAACAAAAAAAAACTGTTAATATTAAAAAATAAATTGACTCTTAATATTAAAATTCGAAGAGTGCTATTCTTTAATGAGGAGGATTCATTTGTTTCCTTTTTTTGTTATTATAGCCTTAGCATCAACTTCAATTTTTGTTACTTTTAATCGTAATGAGTTTGATACGTCCAATTTATTTCGGTGTTTAATTTTAATATTAATCATAGCTGAGAATCCCGCCTCACATAGATATGAGGTACTGAAGGAAAGAAGCTATCAAACAGACAATCAAGCAGGCAAGGATAGTTATCAGCAACCGAGAACAACAATTTTGCAACTATTACGTTTGAAACAATTTTACAGTGACGTGATTTTACAAAACGTCTTCCGACAAATCATTGGGTTTTTCATTTGATTTTGTTTTATTATTTTTTTTTTAATTTTAGGGTTTTGGTAGGTAATCTTGAAATGTGTTATCGAGATGTATCGAGTTTTTCATCTCTTCCCCGAAGTAGGCGTCCAAGTTATTTTTTAACAGTGATAAATTAGTGGAAATTGCAGACAAAATTCGTTTAAATTTGGCTGCACTTGGTAACTCTTCCACAACATGTTTTACAACCAATGTTCCCATTAAGCTGCGAGGGTGCGCGGATGCGCAGTAGTTTTCATGACATTTTAAAATCTGCGCAGATAAATTAAGTTTCCGCGCACTTTTTTAACCGGTGTGAAACTGGCAATAACTTTCAGCAATATAAATTTTGCGTAAAATTTTTATTTCAAAAGGCTATAACTTTCTTGTTGATAGGGATTTTTCAAAATTTTCTTCACAGAACTGTTGCACAGTGTCACCTCATAAAATATTCCAACAAGATTTAATTTTCTTTTTACACATAGGCATAATAATCATATTAAAGATAAAAAAATATTCACATTTACTCACTTCTTAAACGCGGAACGTCTAAGTGTATTATTTTCCAAAATTTTCCAACAGAATTTCCACCATCTATTAGGCCACAGTATTACCTTCATTTCTCAAGCAGGAATTTTTCCAAAATTCCTAATAATAAGTGCACAGCGATTATTAGTAATTTTCAACATTTCTCAATTTTTCTTTCAAACATCACTAGAGAATGAATGTAAACAACAACGGAATAAATTTTTTTTCGAAATATAAAAAAACAATTAAATAACGACCAAACTTAAAATGCAGCTGCTCCACGTAGCAACGTTTCATAGCCAGAAAGTCAAATTGCAGTAAATTTTAACTTTTCTCAAATTTTCTTTCACACATAACTAGTGAATAAATGCACCTAGACATGTGTAAAAGCTTTTGCAAAAATTCGCAAAAGTAAATGTATCCACCCCACTTTCGTTCGCCGGGCACTGTTTTATTGCAATAGGGGTTAAATAGAATTTACATTTCCTACTACGGGATAAATTTATCCACTTATCTATCGAAGCATTAAAAAAAAAATCGTACAAATAATAAAATTTTACCAAGACTTAAAATACACCAGCTCGACGCAGCACTGTTTTATTGCTGGGCCGTCAAATTGCTCTAAATTTTAACTTTTCTAACATTTTCTTTCATTTACTACTAGGGGATGAATATATCTACTTAACTATCTAAGCATTTAAAAAAATTCGCAAGAATAATTGCATTTGACGATGACTTAAAATGCACTCACTCGACGCAACACTGTTTTATTGCTCGACCGTCAAATTGCTCTAAATTTTTATTTTTTTCACATTTTCTTTCATTTCCTACTAGGGGATGAATATATCTACATAACTGTCTAAGCATTAAAAAAAATTCGCAAGAATAATTGCATTTGACGATTACTTAAAATGCACTCACTCGATTATTATAACAGTTATGTAGATATATTCATCCCCTAGTAGGAAATGAAAGAAAATGTGAAAAAAGTTAAAATTTAGCGTAATTTGACGGTCGAGCAATAAAACAGAGCTGCGTCGAGTGAGTGCATTTTAAGTCATCGTCAATTGCAATTATTCTTGCGATTTTTTTTTTAAAAGCTTAGACAGTTATGTAGATATATTCATCCCGTAGTAGAAAATTAAATAAAATGTTAGAAAAGTTAAAATTTAGAGCAATTTGACGGTCGAGCAATAACACAGTGCTGCGTCGAGTAAGTGCATTTTAAGTCATCGTCAAATGCAATTATTTTTGCAATTTTTTTAATGCTTATACAGTTCAGTAGATATATTCATCCCCTAATAGGAAATGAAAGAAAATGTGAGAAAAGTTAAAATTTAGAGCAATTTGACGGTCGAGCAAAAACAGATCTGCGTCGAGCTGGTATATTTTAAGTCATCGTCAAATGCAATTATTTTTGCGAATTTTTTAAAATGCTTATACAGTTAAGTAGATATATTCATACCCTAGTAGGAAATGAAAGAAAATTTTAGAAAAGTTAAAATTTAGAGCAATTTGACGGTCTAGCAATAAAACAGTGCTGCGTCGTTTTAAGTCTTGGTGAAATTTTATTATTTGTACGATTTTTTTTAATGCTTCGATAGATAAGTAGATAAAATTATCCCCTAGTGGGAATTGAAAGAAAATGTGAGAAAATGTAAAATTTACTTCTATTTACCCCTATTGCAATAAAACAGTGCCCGGCGAAAGAAAGTGGGGTGGAATACAGTTACTTTTGCAAATTTTTGCAAAATCTCTTACACATGTCTAGGTACATTTATTCACTAGTGATATATGATAGAAAATTTGAGAAAAGTTAAAATTTACTGAAATTTGGCGTTCTGGCTATGAAACGGTGCTACGTGGAGCAGCTGCATTTTAACTTTGGTCGCATTTCAATTGTTTTTTATATTTCGAAAAATGTTTTATTTCGTTGTTAGGTACATTCATTCTCTAGTGATATTTGAAAGAAAAATTGAGAAATGTTGAAAATTACTATCTCTTTGGATTTTTCTATTAAATGGCAACTGCGTGGAATGCACTTTTTTAAATAATCGCTGTGCGCTTATTATTAGCAATTTTGGAAAAATTCCTTCTTGAGAAATGAAGGTAATACTGTGGCCTAATAGATGGTGAAAATTATGTTGGAAAATTTTGGAAAATAATACACTTTGACGTTCCGCGTTTAAGAAGTGAGTAAATGTGAATATTTGTTGATCTTTAATATGATCATTATGCCTATATGTAAAAGAGAAAATTAAATTTTGTTGGAATATTTTATGAGGTGACTTACTGTGCAACAGTTCTGTGAAGAAAATTTTGAAAAATCCCTATCAATAAGAAAGTTATAGCCTTTTGAAATAAAAATTTTACGCAAAATTTTTATTGCTGAAAGTTATTGCCAGTTTCACACCGGTCACTTTTTTACACAAATTACGACACGTTGATATTGTAGGAAGAAGATTAATTAATATATTAAGTATATAGGTTACATTATTTAAAAATACATATTATTGAAAAACAACATAGAGAAGCTGTTAATAAACTACAAATATTGAAAAAAATTTAATTTAAAAAATGTAAAGATGTTAATGGAAATACCGGAAGAACGTCACGCAAAAAGGAAAAACAAGAACAGCCAAAATCTGATTTTGAGGAAGTTAATATATTAATCGCAAAAGAGTAATATTGGCTATACGTATAAACTGAATAACGAATACGTATCAATGACTTCCGTTTCTAAAACCCATAAGCATTTGGAAAAATTAAGTTGCCACAAAATTGGCGAAGTCAAAATTATGCTTTTGAATTCGCCGAATGTATAAACAATATCCTGGAAAAAAATGTTTTTAACGAAATGAAAATTCAACCTTCCATATATTAATTGTTGATGAAAGCACCTGTATTTCAGTACAAAAAGTACTAATTTTGGATTTTAAATATTGTGATAATTATATAAATTACAAAACTGTATTTGTTGGTATTTTGAAAGTCGAACATTTTGACAGCAAGTCAATTGTAACAAACAAAAAAATTGAAAACCATGTTGAACATAACTAATACATCAACTAGTATATTTTGCAACTAGGGCGGTAAGTTGTCAGTTGGTAACGAGAGCGAAATTGGGCGCACGAACGAAGTGAGTACGCACATTCGCTTGAGAGGGCAATTGACAATACCGCCTGTGCGGTAATATATATACTCTGGGGACGTATCTTACAAGTTTGGTATCCAGGGACTATCCAAAAAAATGAGTCAAAAATGAAGAATTTGCTTTTTCAATTGTGTCCGGTGGTGTGGATTCGTCATAAGAACGTTCATCATCTTAGATACCTTTCCGGTATCCCCATAGAATTTTCACTCATTTTAAAACGTTTTCTTTAATTTTTATTTTGTATTGAAACAAAATTTCTGGCACTTTCACGTCACTTTTTAATATTGAGGTCTTGATTCTGTTTATTTTGTGTATTTAATAGTTTTTTAATGTAACTTAGCGATATTGAATATTTGCGTTCGTTACCCAAAAAATGCAATTTTCGCACTAAAAAACGTGCGCCAATATAGTACTTTAAACGCATGAGTAATAAAAATATGATAATGTTTATTGGATATAATGTCATGCTTGGAAAGAAAAATGGGGTAGCTGCAAAATGTACCTTGTTATGTAGAACATAGAAAATTTACTTAGAACTGTTTACACAATGTTTAACCGATCGAATATGAAAAGCTAAAATTTGAAGAATTAGCTCAAGTAATTGCAAATGATGCCATATCATTTAAACTAATCAATGAGGTAAGGTAGTTTTCCAGATATTTCGCAGTTAGTGCAAAAATTACGATGTTCTAATTGACTATTGTCAAGTTATGGAACGAAATGATTCTCAATATCGGGTAGCAATTTTCGGTTCAATATCGGATAGCAAGAAGAGCTTTCATATTTATACAATTATCCACAGAACAGTTGTTTTCTTTATCTATTATTGAAGCACATTAGTAGATATGTTAAGACGAAAATAAGAGAATGTAAATCTCCTGGGAGACAAAATCCTTTGCAGCAGTCATATAAAAAACTATTATCAGAAGATCAAAATATATATAATGCAATTTGTCCAACGTGTCTGTATGCATCTGGAAAGACGATTTCCGGATGACGATCAAAAACAATGCTAAGCACTTGATAATGAGATTATTATAAATTCAGGAAAAAATTCAAATTTTGAAAAACAGAATATAATGAATCTTTCCGAAAAATATTCTTATTTAAAATTATATTCTTATTTATAATTAAATTTATAATTAAATTAAAAAAAATATTAATATTTATAAAATATAAGATGAATATTCTGAAATGATTTTCAGTCATGAATTTGATTAAAAGGAAAGATCGCAACATACAGCAATATGAACATCTAGGTGATCTAATGAGAATAAAATTATATTTATCGAATGGGCAAATAATTAAAACCGACTTTTAAAACAGGGGGTTAGTACGAAAGCCAGAAGACAAAAAAAGTTTCTTTGGAAATATTCAAAAATATTACTTTGCTATTTGATATTGTGGTTTGAATAAATAAAAGTTTAAAAAAAAATGCGCAATTTATTTTTTATTTAATTTTTTTTTGCTCACACTCGACTTTGGACAGCGCAGCACTAACAAAAATTAGGGGGAACACTGTCTACAACACAAGTTTTTTCATGAACCCTCGAATGTCATTATATTCAGTTTTTCCTTCATTCAAGTAAATTGCATGATTCCACTAATCGTGTCAGTACTTTACCCCTGGATAGCCAACGTACGTATGTATGTAGATGAACTGTAGAAGAACCAACGTATGTATGTATGAAGACTACCCTTCTCTTCACATAGCTTTTGAAATAATAAAAAGTGTAATTTACAATTTTCACAGTAGTAGTTAGTACTGTTTTTAAATCCTCTGCTAATGTTTTTGAAACCATTGTTCCCTGAGAATGCTACAGTGTGTCCACAAGGCAAAAGGACTTTGTTCAAGAACCACACTGAAATTTTTGTGACCACACTGTTATTTTTCCGGACATAGCCCGCGCACCGTCAGTACATATGCCGACACATTTTTTGCATTGTTAACCTTTTTCTTTCGTATTAGAATTAATTGCATTTAAAATCTCTACGGCCGTTCCACTACTAATTGGTTTGCAGATATCTTCATGCCAAAATATAACGCGTCATCTTGCCTAATATAACGCACAAAAAAAAGTAGCTGAGATAAACCTTGCACGTCGGTAGACTCATCTAGTTGTAGTGCATAATAAATGGTTTTTCAAAAGGGACATAACAATTTTGTTTTATAATAAAGAACATAACCTACAAACTTTGTTATGATTTGCCAATGTCAAAACGTCAAGGCTTAAATTTTTATCATGATGAAGTTCACGAACAAGCAACCTCTGAAAATCTTTAAAACACTACCGACATTCTGAGTTGGTCTCCAATTTTTGGTCGCAATAATCGTCCTGCGAGACAAGCTGTGCGTGCGATGGTGAATAAATTTGAATCAACATATTCACTATTGAATGTTCCTGGGTAAGTGAGACAACGCCCATGGTCGAAGTACTCAAAATAATGCAGCCGTAAGACCTTCAGCTCAAAATAAGTCGATTCCACGCTGTTCACAAGAATTGGGAATTTCGCAGTCCGCATTATGACGAATTTTGCGTAAAGATCTATCTCCAGCTACACCCTTACAAGATCAAATAAGTTCATGAACTGAAATCTCTGGATTGTTTAAAGCTCCGAAACTTATCCGATTTTGTTCTGCAGAACTTAAGAAAAATCTGAATTTCATCGAGAAATTAATATAATTTACATTATCGTTTGGATTTCATGCCGGAGGTGTGATAGGGCCGAATTTTTTTGTCCATGAAAATAATCGCTATGTTATGGTCAATGGAGTTCGTTCGCTATCGTGCCATGTTGGAAGACTACTTTTGGCCAGAATTGGATGGACTTGACAACAGCGATATGTCGTTCCAACAAGATGGTGCCACAAGCCACACAGCTGAAACAATTGATTTATCGAAAGGAAAATTTGGTAGTCGTTTAATCTCGAGAAATGGTCCATTCGAATGGCTACCTTGCTCATGCGATTTGACGCCGTTGGATTTTTTCTTATGGGGTTTCCTTAAGTCGAGGGTTTATGTCAACAATCCAACGATGTTAGAGGAGCTCAGGGACAATATCGTTCTCGAAATTGCCAACATTCCGGTTGATATGTGGGAAAGAGTGACTGAAAATTGGATCCAAAGTATCGATGGCTGCTGCCGTGCTCGTGGTGGTCACATGAATGACGTCGAATTCCATATACCTGGAATAAATTTCAGCCCTATATCTCAATTATTCTGTGTTTTATTTAAATACAAAATTGTTATGTCCTTATTGAAAAACCCGGTATTTACTACCAACTGCCCTTCGGATTAATTTATCCTCTGCTCTTTCAGCCATCGCGGCAATTCTTCGTGCAATAGTATTATTGGACAGTGGTATGCGCTAGATTTCCTTTACTTCTTTTCCTCCAAGCATCCCTCCAACAGCACCTTAAATCGATGGTAAGACTGAATCTTCGCCTATGGTATGAGGCTTATATGCTAGCCCGGTGGTCCGGTTGGTCGATTTGTCGTCCTATTTTTTAAGACTCATCTCGCGGTCCACCAGTTAGTCGCGACCCATACTTTTGGAACTACTGCTATAGGTAATGGCATCGATAGGCCTTTCATACAAATTACAAAATTTCGATGATATCTCACACACACTTTGTTTTATTTAAATTTAAAAATAGGAAGCGTTTAATGAAAGACCCTATACTTGTAATTAAAGTAATTTAATAACCGCTTTACTAATACTTTATATAAAGTCTAGTGTCTTTCAGCTTCGTCCAAGCAAGTCTCGACTAGTCTCATCTAGTATCGACTAGTCGATCTAAAATCGAGGGGAAATTGTTCCAAAGACTTTATCAGTTTCCAAAGGTGTCACTTCTGCACAAAACTTCACTTTTTTAGTTTGGTCCAAAATCAAGACAACATTTCAAAATTTCTGTTTCAATGACTTGTTTCAAAACCTGTTCCAATGTTCTTCATGGTCTGATCCAAACTGTAAGTATAGATTTTTCCGAAAACCTCTAAACGTCTTCAGTTCATCATGGTCTGGATAAAAGCCCTAATAACACTTTCCCTGAAAACAAAAAAGATGGTTTTTCCTGGAAAAAAATAAAAAAATAAACTTTCTCAAAACCCCAGGAAAACTATCCGATCATTTGCTTTTCTTCTAACGATTCGACAAGGGAACTGAAAACTGCCAAAAGCCCTTCAGTCAGCTTTCTTCCGGGTAAGGTTTTAAATAAAAAAAAAATATTCTCGTACCTCAACTGCTCCTATACTTTGATTATAAATTGACGTATTCACTATGTTGTCGGCATCAAATTTCAATTTTAAATTTAAAAAAATGTATTAATACGCCAACGGATTACAATGTGTTAAGGTGTTAAACCAGGGTAGTCCAACCCTCTCCAAGTCTAGTGTCTTTCAGCCTCGTCCAAACAAGTCTCAACTAGTATCGACTAGTCCCGTCTCCTCTTGTCTAGTCTTGTCTGGACTTTTATTATAATTTAATCTGTAGAATAGCATAAATATAAACTTCTTGACTATTTCAAACTTATGTGAAGATATTATTGATTGCTGACTTATTATCTTAACTTATCGACATTTTGCTTGTGTTGGTTTTATTCATATAACATCAAACTAAGCTTGTTTTTTATCATAGATTAGTACAAGCAAATGGTATTTTAAAAGTTCTAGTTTATTACAACCTTAATAATTGTTACTTATACATTTCTTAATCGTCAGTTCTTACTAGAATTATTTTTCATCAAAACAAATTAAAAATTCGACAAAATAGAGAGATATTGTGATAGATACTATATATGGATATTGATAGATACATATTGTGTCTACAAAGTTTGAATATTTGAATAAAATGGATATACAAGAGGCAAATTTAGGATTAATCATAAAAATGTTAAATTCGCTCCGCCATGCTCTACATCCAACTTTGCTGTACAAAGTTTTGTTGCACAAGTTCCTTGAATATTGAAAATTGTCTGCGGGGAAGAATATTGAATACGACACTCAGTCCAAGACGCAAAACTTTCGAAACACTTTAAACTTGTTTAAAATATATTTAGTAGATGTTTTCGGAACAGGAACACGCAAAGAGCTTTGAAGACATTTTAACTAGACTAAATCAACGAAATAGAGGTTTATAAACAAAATAATTGAGCTGTATTGAATCAGGTATTACAACATATTTGTTTGTTTTTTTCTGATGTATTTCGTTTGAATCATTTTAAATGTTTAGTTAAATTAATTAAACTTAAAATAAAGTAAATGTTAGATTTGTCAACAACAAAACAAGCAAATTAATATTTCTTTTTCTTTATATCTTGTTAAATTTCGATTTTTGCTTTATGTTTAAATTGATAATTTTATAAATATCGTATTTGTTTAAAATTATTTTAATATATTTATATTAGCACTATACAGACGGCGGATTACAAAGATGAACTTCGCCAGAAGCCGGCAAAGTTATGTATACGTTTAAATTTGGCTGCACTTAACACGAATTTCATCATATTCAGTTTTTCCTCCCATTCAAGTAAATTGCATGATTCCACTAATCGTGTCAGTACTTTAAACTTGGATAGTTAACGTACCTCTGTATGTAGAAGAAGCTATGTATGGCCCTCTTTTTTAAGAATTACTAATAGTTTGTTTATAGCAATTATTATAGTGAAAAGTTTAAAAAGGAAAATCGGAAAGATACAAATTTTCCGGTTCAAAATATTGCTAGGGGCTACTTCTTCGAAGGCAAAGAACATTGGCAAAATTTTAGAGGGTCTTTTCGAGGAGCTATAGTTAGTGTCCGACCGAAACAGGACTTTCTACCGAAAGAGAAATCGAAAGCCGAATCTTCGGTATTAGTCTCTGGGCTACTGCTAGGGGCTACTTCTTCGAAGGCAAAGAACATTGTCAAAATTTTAGAGGGTCTTTTCGAGGAATTTTTTGTTCCTCTGGTCAGGATCTAGATCTAAAATACGACCATTTCCCACAGTTCCCAAACGCTATAGTTAGTGTCCGACCGAAACAGGACTTTCTACCGAAACCGAAATCGAAAGCCGAATCTTCGGTATTAGTCTCTGGGCTACTGCTAGGGGCTACTTCTTCGAAGGCAAAGAACATTGGCAAAATTTTAGAGGGTCTTTTCGAGGAATTTTTTGTTCCTCTGGTCAGGATCTAAATCTAAAATACGACCATTTCCCACAGTTCCCAAACGCTATAGTTAGTGTCCGACCGAAACAGGACTTTCTACCGAAACCGAAATGGAAAGCCGAATCTTCGGTATTAGTCTCAGTTCTGGCCAAAACCGAAACCGAAAACCAAACTTTTTTAGGCATGTTACAAATCTATTGTTTACTGAAATTAGGCTTATTTTTACACTTATGTGTAAACGTGTTAACTGCAGACAGTTAACACGTGTTAAATGAAATAAAAAAAACATTATAAAAATGAACAAAACATCGCACATCCTCTAAAAAACAGTCGTAACACAAAAAAATTAAGAACACATAAAAATAAGAACACAAATTAAAAACTTTAATATTCATAATTAAAAAGTCTAATGTAATGTTTCGCTAAAAAAAGCAGTTTCTCTACGTTTTAACCAAGCAGGTTGCTCCGACGATCTGCGTATATTTGTCCAGTGGGCGGAGCAGAAAGATAGTTTAAGATCGCTTTTCTCAGGATAGGATATGGACTGCTGTTCCAATAACAATATATGTCGGCATTACGTTGCGATAATGGCTCCGCTAGGTAGGACTGAATGTTTCAAAACAATTTTTTGATCTTCAGATCCAGTTATCTACATATTATTAGAAATATTATCGGCATCGTGTGTATCCCAAAGACTTTCCTTTACTTGCTGTATGTTGGAAGCTGGCAATATCGGTTCTGTAGAATCCGAGGGAACATTTTCTCCGCTGCCTGGTGGTACAGGGTCGTCGTTATGTTCCGCCAAAAAAGATATTATTTCTGTCATTGCAACATCCACTTCATCTGAATTGAGATATTTCGATTTAAATCTTGGGTCCAGTAATGTCGCAGCCATCAATGTAGGGTGTCTTTTATAAAAGAGAATTTGATGTTCAAAGACTCATAGGGCGAGTTTTTCATATCTCTCAGTATCTCATCTTCGTCTTCGGATCGAACTAGCAGTTTACGGGTTAATAATGATATTAAAGGTATTATTATTGAGATGTATGCGTTATCAAATGATAAATCAATCGTGGCCTCATAAAAGAATTTTAAAACGACTATGAGGTTCTTTATGGTATCCCATTCATTAGAAACTAGCGTATTAATTTTTCCATATTCAACGCTGCACAAGTTGACTGAATTATTTTGCTCTACAAGCCTTTGCAACATCAAACATGTGCTGTTCCACCTCACATCAATATCTTGTACTATACAGACCTAGAACATGTTTCATAGAAACATGTTCTGACAGTCCGCATTGTTTTTGACATTCTGTCAATTTTCTGGTTGCTTGCTCACTGTGGTTGAAATGGCCTATGATTTTTCTGCATTTTTTTAATAAATCTTTGGTGTTATCGTCTGAAAATAGTGCCTGTTTTATTACCAACTGCAGCGTGTGTGCTACATATCCTATAGAGACCACGCATGCCGCAAACCATGTTTGCTGCATTGTCACGTGAGACCAAAAAAATCTTGCCGTTTAAACTCCATTCATTCACCATCTCTGTAAACTTTTGCTCAATGTAATTACTGGTATGGCCTTGTCCAGCACGCATGCACCCAATACAACTTTTAGGCCTTGTTCGTTTACGATAAAATGAGCTGTAAAGCTAAGAAGTGAACATGTCTTACACGCATTGGTCCAGATATCAGTGGTAGCACTGACCCACTCGCCACTTGCCATCAACTATTTTACTTTAGACTTCACTTTCTCATGTGTTTGCGGCATCATGTTCTAAAATATAAATATCTGTGAAATTGAGTGTTACCACATAATTACAGGCGTTTCGTTTTTAATCGATTTTGAAATTGTAACTTTGCCGCGCCACTCTGTACTACCCGTCCGATATCTAATCACTATACAGGGAAAATAACACATAAACTCACAACAACAATCACGCCAGACCGGCCGGCGAACTCAGCTGATGACGGCGGGTGACACAGTCGGCCGAAGGACTCGCGATTATTTACGAACGCAGAGTTTCGGTGCGACCGAAGGTTCGGAAGATTTTCTGCCGAAACTGATGCCGAAACTAGATTTTTATGCCGAAACTTGCCGAAACCCAAACCGAACCTTCGCTCGGTCACTAACTATAATGCCCTAAGTCCCCGAACTCCTTCCTATAGTTTCACGATTTGTCGTCGAAATTTTTCGGAAAATTCTTCAGTTCCACAAGGCTCGTTCCAAGATCCTAGCTGTAGTTTTGTAAAAAAGAAATTAAGAATTTTCCTACAGTTTCTTCAATTTGCGATGATCCAAAATCTATGCATTAATTTTTCCGAAAATCGAGGGGAAATTGTTCCAAAGACTTTTTCAGTTTCCCAAGGTGTCTTCACTTCTTCACAAAACTTCACTTTCCTTAGTTTGGTCCAAAATCAAGGCAAAACTTAAAATTTTTCAATAAACTGTTCCAATGTTCTTCATGGTCTGATCCAAACTGTAAGTTTAGATTTTTCCGAAAACCTCCAAACGTCTTCAGTTCCTCATGGTCTGGATTAGGGATGTTGCGGATGCAGATTTTTTTACATCCGCGGATGCTCATATTTGAAGGCTCACATCCGCGGATGCGGATCTTAATATAATGTATAAGAAACCATATGGCCAGAGAAATAAATTAATAAGGTAGTAATTTTAAATATTTTTATCAAGTTATTAGTAACTAAAGTTAAAAATTGGAGCATTATATTTAATAAAAAGTAATATTGCTGCCTTTTCGGAGTCAAGTCTGTTAGGCAGAGGTTCATAAATTAAACCCGCGTTACTGAACAATTGTTTGTTAGGTACACTGACTGGTGGTGTCGATGAACGCTCCATCATTTAAAAGGATTCTCGTCTACATTGGCCCTTGATACGGTAAGTAAGCAATTCCTTTTTTAGCACAGCTTCAGCGCTACCATTTTCTGGTGTTTCTTGACACTCATCTTCACTTGACGAATCCTACGTCATAGCAAGATTGTCCTTTAAGCATCAGGCTTGCGTCAGGCTTTCTGACCAAGCCATACGTCCCTGGTTCTCGTTGTTCCGTGTGTTTTTTCGAGGAATCTGTCATTCTCATTCTTGTAGCTCCTACAGAATTTTCATTATTTCTCATTCTCATCATAAAAATGTCTTCTAGAGCTTAAAAATCATATACGACACCACGACCAGATGTTGGGACTTGTTGGTCGCTTTACCGTAATCTTAATCCCTTTAAAAACCTTTAGAAACCAAATTTAAAATTATTATGTTTAAGACCACAATAAAAATAAAATCCGCATGAACATCCGCAATGATTATTACGGATGCGGATGCAGATGTCGAAATCGATGCGGAAGTTCCGCCATTGCGGATGCGAATATTCGCAACATCTTTAGTCTACATGATGAATGTACTGTATGATACTGGATGAAAGCCCTAATAACAGTTTCCACGAAAACAAAAAAGATGTTTTTTCCTGGGAAAAATGAAAAACTTTTCTCAAAACCCCAGGAAATCAAACCGATTTTATATTTCCTTTTCTTCTAACGATTCGACAAGGGTACTGGGACGAAAACTGACGAAAAGTCTTCAGACAGCTTTCTTCCGGGAAAGGTTTTAAATTAAAAAAAAAACGTACTCGTATGTCAACAGTTCATTTACTTTGATTATAAGTTGACTTATCACCTCGTTGTCTGCTTCAAAATTTTAAATTAAAAAAGAACTTATTAATACGTCAACGGACTGCAATGTGTTAAGGTGTTAAACCAGAGCAGGTCAAAGTCATGGTGTTTAATACGTATATTACCATAGCTTAAGAGCAAGAGAAAAACCTGTGTTTAGTATTTTTTGCCCATTCGCATATTTCCAAGTTATTGGAAATATTTTCTTTCCACTTAAAGATAAAATGGTACTTTCGTATTAACGCCACCACGTACCGTTAAGTACCGATAATATATATATATATATATATATATATATATATATATATATATATATATATGAAGGATTAAGGTTTGTGATACTTTTTTTATTTGTTTATGCCGTAATGCTAAGCGTACACCAAAATCGATTTTGTCGGCCGATGGCGGACAGAACTAGCCGGATGAGTTAATCGGACGTGTATGTGCTTACATTGCAACAGTGTTACCACCAGTGTTATCATCAGTGCTATCCTGTCGATTATTGTAATTTATTGAATGTTTATCCCACATAAGTTGTGTTTATAAAAGACCAACCCCTATTATAAACACAACTTATTAATTTTTCAATATCAATAGTCGTTTAGGTAGATAACAACAAAATTTAACTATAAATACACTCAATTTGCACTGTAGAAGCCGGCAGTCTGGCGAGAAATCCCAACAAGTTCGGATCATCGTGATGATCGGCAGTTTTCGGGCGTCATTGGACGATGACAATCGTGTTTGTGTACGCGTTCTCATTCTTTTACAAGTGTTTGATTCAATAGCCGTCGTCGCCCAAGCAAACTTCGGCCGATGACAGTTTAGGTGTACGCGAGCCATAAGTCTGCCATAAGAATGGACAGGACTAGACAGGCCTAAACAAACCCAGGCCGAAATAGATAGGACTAAAGTAGACATGATTGGATGGTTACTACTTACTATTTGATGGCTACTATGGTTATGAAATTTTATAGACGAATGAAAATTTGTTTTATTCAGCTGCAAAACTTATAAAGTTATTTATCTAAATTAGTGTGATTTGCTTTAGAAAAATTGTTGTTGGATGTTATTAAGTTTCAACATTTAATGATTCATCAGAATTAATAAAAATTTATCAGAATTATTAATAAATTTCGTCATTGTTATCATTACATATTATTATCACAAATTAAATAATATTTTGTGAACAGTATACAGACAGAAGTTCTTATTTAGCTATGAACAATAACGTTGATATTAAATCAACTTATATTTACTTTCTATTTTCTCGTTTTGTTTTTGAGCGAGTAATTTTGTGAGAAGAGTGAATTTAACAAGACAAGTAAATTGTGGGAATAAATTTATAAGTAAAGAATCATTCAAGCTTTTTTTTGTTCCGCCAGGTACTAGTTTTTCTGGTCGTTTCAACTGCCGGGAATTTAAGACGTTGATAAGAAAGTGGAATGGAAGAAGCAATAAAAAAAACAAGATTTATGTAGATATTTGAAATGGTTAAACCATAACAAGGAATCTTAATTCTATAAAGAAATCTTAATTGATAATCTAAAACTAAGCTGCCACTGACTGGCTAAAACAGCCAGTCAGTTCTATAATGACAAAGTGATTTTTTTTCTTATTGCTATAAAAAAACTATTAGAATTATTTAAAGTCTAAATATCTATTCTAATTTGAATATATTATCTACTTTTATACAGGGTGCGGCAGCCAAACATGCATTTTTGAAATAACTGTAAGAACGAAATGGTTGCATTTTTTTAAATTTAATTGATATCATGTTAATCTACTTTAAAAAGCATTTAAGAGACATTAATCATTTGTCAAAAATAACATTATTAAGGTGTCGTCCATCTCGATGGATGCATTCTTGCAGGCGATGTATAAAATTAGTCATTACATTACGAAGCATCTGATGAGGGATTCTTTCGATTTCCTGACGGATTCTCGCCTTCAGTTCTTCAAGAGTACTAGGCCGTTCTTAGAAAACTTGCTCTTTCGAGATCGAGTGAACGGCCAAGGAATCGCTCCGTTCAGGGATATCATCCGATGCACCGGATCACCCGATGATCCGGGATCGATCGATGTATAAAAAAAACTATTAGAATTATTAACTAAAGGTGAGAATCCATTAGCAAATCGAAGGAATTCCTCATCAGATGCTCCGTGATGTAATGACCAATTATAGACATCACCTGCAAGAATGCATCGATGGAGATGGAACACCTTCATAATGTTATTTTTAACAAAAAATTAATATTTCTCAAATGCTTTTTAACGTAGATTAACATGATACCAATGAAATTTAAAAAAATGCAACCGTTTCTTTCATATAGTTATTTCAAAAATGCAAGTTTGGCTGCCGCAGCCTTTATCTACTCAAGTCTTTAGTCTCTTCATACCAATACAATTGGATATATTTATTCTTAATAATTAACTACTGTAATTCGACCAATTAGCAATTATTTCTTACTTAAATTATTATTTAGAACAGCGTTTCCCAAACTTTTTTCTTTGTGACCCGGTTATTTTAATATTTTAACAACACGTCACTAGTGCACACGCAGCTTTCCGTATGCAAATGTGGTAACCTAAAAATGGAATTGATGAAATTTTTAAGTGTTACGGACTGTTACGGACTCGTTCCTGTTCTAACAAATGATCAGCAGTTAAAAAGAACGATCGTTGGATAAAATCGAGATCAATCCGTTCATTTTCTTTCGTTCACAAACAGCACGTCACTAGTGCACACATAGCTTTCCGTATGCAAATGTTGTGCTAACAATATTATTAAATACACAATTCGATTGTTTTTCGTGTAATCACCACTTAAAACGTTGTCTACTTAAACGTATTTGGTAAATGTTCCTGCAATGTGACTGATGGAATCCAAGTTCGTAGCTTTAGAAATCAGGTTTTGATTATTGAAGAGAAACTTACCCAACAACAAACTTTGGTGTTAGACCAACACCCATTCCAAGGTTAAATTTAGAGGCGAGATTTCAGAAAGCTTCGAAATAAAAACTGGAGTGAGACAAGGAGATGGACTTTCCCCATTTCTCTTCAACTGTGCCCTTGAAAAGGTTATGAGAGAATGGCGCAAGGAACTGAACAATTTGGGTGCTCAGAGTGGTATCTACCTGGGACGTAAGACTGGTTGTAGATTGCCTGGCCTTTGCAGATGACATGGCACTGTTTGCTGATTCTCTTGAGATGGCAACAATGCAGGTAAATTTCCTCAGAAAACAGGCTGCCAAAGTGGGTCTTCAAGTGTCGCTGGAGAAAACAGAATTCTTCACCAACATTAGAGAAGCAAACAGAGAGATGTTACTAGAACATGGAAACATCAATAGGTCTGAGAAATTTAAGTATCTCGGCGAATGGATTGAACCCAACTTATCAGAAAGAGCATCATTATCCAAGGGAGTCAGCAAGTTAGAACTAGCCTATCAACTGACTAAGAACACTTGTTGTGTCTCAGTAAGACACACAACAATAAGAAATGCCTATCACGCAACCTGATACTTAAGCACTACACATCAGTCTTACGACCAGAAGCCCTGTATGTCATGGGGTGTCTTTCCTTGAACCGAAGGGGTCTAATAAACAAATTGGAAAACAGAGAGAGGAGAATCCTCAGGAAGATCCTAGGCCCGGTAAAGGAAGATGGGGAATTCCGAAGGCGGCATAACTCTGAGCTCTACGAATATATTGAGATGCTCTCTGACTGTGCAAGGAAAAGAAGGGTAGCTTTCTATGGCCACGTTGCAAGATTGCCTCCAAACCGACTAACCAACCGTCTGTTCACCTTCTGGCAAAACAAGAAGCTTCCTACCACTTGGTTGACAGAGACTGAGAAGGATATTAAAGAACTGGGAATAACAGATCTCAAAAACAGAGAGTCTGTGAGACGCACCCTGAAGAAAGTCCGTGGATTTCAGGAAAAACCTCGAAAGAAAGGTACGCCCTGGACAGAAGAGAGAAAGGAGTTACACCGGCAGAAGATGCGACAATACTGGGCAAAGGTCAAAGCCCAACAGTTGAACAAGCGTGGTCATATAGTAGGCCTATTCGCAAGAAGAAGAAGAGAAACTTAATAATATTAGCTTCCATTATTTGTATTTCATTCACCAAAATATACATGTTTCAAGTTCCAGTATTAATTCTATAGCAGCCTGTACAGTATAAACTTGATAATCCGACAGATATGGCACCACACAACCGCCGGATTATCAAAAAATTCTGGGTTATCAGGATTAAAATAAAACAATAACAACTTTTCATATTTTATGTACAATTGTATTTCAGAATAAAATATATGTATTTGTATAGGAAAACGTGTACATACAAAAAAATATGTAAACTTAGAACGGTTAGTAGGACAATTGTAGAGTGGTCAGAGCGTGGTCAGAATCGTCAATCAAGTTTTCAGAGTTAAAAGCGGTGTGTTGGCCACACCTTTTTCCAACAACACTGGATGGTGTTGTTTTTGACTTTATTTCTTCTGTGCGCGAGGTTTATATCCGGCGCGGAGTAGCGTAAAGAAAAGGCACGTGTTTCCCCAGAGCGTGGGGAATACTGAACGTACCGGATTAACCAACCGCCGGATTGACAAGATTATACTGTAGATCGTCAATATAACTATCAGTACATATTTACTAGCATAGAAACTAAGTATATATAATATAATAATCCTTTATTGGCATATTCACGACATCTATGACACGAATGTAAATACACGAAAGTTCGTACATTAGTGTGACATCCAAAAGAATAAAACAAAAAGAAAACAGAAGAACAAACAAAAAAATACGAATGAATAAATAAGAATGAAGAGGAAAATATAAATATCCAAATTAATATTTTAGAATTAGAAACTAAGTATGTGATATATTTAAGTAATTAATGTTGGATTTTCCAGCGGTATAAATTCAATAATTCCTTGATAAAGTATTGAAAATAGTGGGATAATGTCATTATTGCTGACGCTTAATGTTCCCCTTCAAACTTCTTTTGAATGAGTAAATGAATTATGGACTAGTAACTAGTAAATAAGAACTATAGACTGGTAACTAATAAATAAGAATTATGGACTAGTAACTAGTGAATAAGAACTATAGACTGGTAACTAGTAAATAAGAATTATGGACTAGTAACTAGTAAATAACAACTATGAACTAATTGATGGACAATATCATCCGGTCTCTTAAGGAGAGTTCAATTATGTCATTTTCAGTTCAGTTATTAAGTCAATTCTTTCGGATCTTTTCTTATTAGGATTTTTATGATCTTCTTCGTTCATGACACATCGGTTATAAAAACATACAGATGGGATTATAAAGGGTCTTCCAATAAGAGGTATCATTTTCATTAGCCCGCCATTTCAACAGTTTTCATCAGTCAACCTGTAACTACTTGACAGATGATAAGTAAAAACTACGCAATTAATAAAAATGGAACGATATGCGATTCAACAAGGCTCAATGCCTATTAAAACTATTAAAATTCACTACAAAAATGGAGAAAATGTCGAGATCACAGTTCGCACAACTGAGGCATTTTTGGGTCTCGTTTAGCACCTTCTCGGCCAGAAATTGTAAAACTGGTGGAAATGTTTGAGCTGTTGGGACAAGTTAGTGATGTGAAGAACCGAACTAGTGCACGTCGCTCAAGAATAACAGAATATTACTGTTGTAGCCCATAGTGTTGAGCAAAACTCAGGTTTGTCCATTTCTCGTCAATCTTTGTTATTGGGTATACCACAAACGACATTACATGGTATTTTAAATATAGTATTAGGTCTTAAGGCTTTTAAATTTCAGTTAACACAAGATCTTACGCCTACCGACCATCAACAACATCGTGTCTTTGCTTAATGAGTCCTTGAAATGCATCAAACTGATCCGAAATTTCATCGAAAAATCATTTTAAGTGATGAAGTCCATTTTGATTACGTTAACAAGCAGAATTGTCGCATTTTGGGGCTAGGAAAACCCAAGAATTATTGTTGAAAAGCCTCTTCATCTTCAACGTGTTTTACTGTTACTGTTTGGTGCGGGATTTTGGTCTGGCGCGGTCATTGGACCTTACTTTATCGAAAATGAGGCTGGAGCAACTGTTACGGTGAATGAATTGCATGGTGAATGATTAATGATTTTGTATGGCCGGAATTGGAAAATATTGACGACATTTATTTTCAACAAGACGTGCCCCACAAGTAACGATACCTTTTAACTAATTGCATTAAATAACTCTTTTGCGTGAAAAGTTTCGCAACCGAGTGATTTCTCGAAGAGGCGATCATAATTGGCCACCAAGATCTTGCGCTTTAACACCTTTAGACTTTCTTTGGGGCTACGTGAAAGATAAGGTCTATGCCAATGGCCAACAATCGATTCAAGACCTCAAAGATGGAATTCGTGAAGTTATCTAGGACATACAGCCGAAAATGTGCGCATTGGTGATGGGAAATTTCATGAAAAGAATATGGTCCTGCAAGTGTAGCCGTTGCGGCCATTTGGCTAATATGGTTTTCCATTATTAATGTCATACCCTAATTTTTACAATTCTGAGGATAATTGCACATCCGATGATTTCGTTTATAAATACTCGTTTTTTTTTTACATATCCAAAAGCTTTTATTGGAAGACCTTATATTTGAGGTAGGGGATCGTCCATTAATCACGTGAGGCTCGAAAGAAGGGGGGGTTGTGAAGAATCACGAAATATCACGTATATTTACTTTTTCGTTGAACGCGATTTGTAAACCGAAAAGCAGCGCGCGACTTGTACCAAAGAAATACACGTGATTTTGGGCAGGGTGGGGGGTTTAGCCTAAAACCTCACCACGTATCACCAAGGGGAGGGGGCTTAACAAGTTGCTAGAAAACATCACGTGATTAAGGACGACCCCTAGGTACGTAATCATCACCTTTTAAGTATATTTAATACACAATAGCAACATGATTTATTGATTATGGTCTGGCGACGGGGCTCTTTTACGAGCTGTAATGAGAAGGATTATATTTATTTTTCTATTGATCTTTATGATGTATAGAATGGACAAGCTTGCGCAAAATTTTGAATACATTCATCGTCAATTGTCGAGATAGTTTTCCCCTGTGGAACAAAAAGATAAGAGTGTTCTGTTATACAAATCACTTTTATTAATTTGTGTATTATCTACGTGGTATTTAAAACAGTGTAAAATGTAAATAAATAGAAATGATATTTTTAGAAAGTATTTAACTTCTTTAAGAAATGAAATACTTCAAAAGTGTTAGTGTTAGTTCAAAGTGTCTTTTCTTCAAAAGTTATCGTTTTTATAATATATGTATGGTATACATTACCTTAATAATGTTAGCATCATCACTTTTTCTGATGTTATACCTTATAACTGATATTATTCTGATGATGTTAACATTATTAACGAAATATATACACATATTACAAAATATATAACTTATGAATAAAAATCTCAAAGTATTTTATTTCTTAGTTAAAATCTTCTTATCTTAAAAAAAATTAAAATCTTCAAACTCAACAAACCCAAATATTAACTTCTTCATTATTTGTTTGAATTAATTGTAATTTTGAACATAAGCTTTGTGCAATGTAAGTAATATCAATAAAAATTAATCCTCGTGTATGCAATACGCCATCCGTACCTTAACTCTGCATAGATATTAAATATACTCAGGCCATTATTAATTTCAATTCCATTTCGATCCCCTTCTGAAAGTTAGGCTTTACAACCCTTTTGAGAATTTAAAATATAAGTTTGAAAAACGAGGGGTTGTTATCGAATGAAGTGGTAAACTGAAAGCAGATGGGGATGTATGAAATGAAAATAATAATAATAATTAGTTATCGGGAGGTGACGCAATAATTCTGCTATTTTGATTTCACGTTTGCGGCTTCAAAAATGTACATTCGGCAAGCAAGTTAAATTAGGTTCCACATTGAACTCACTCAAATGCTTTTCTAAATTCTTATCGTTTAAGATTTAGAGATTTGTGTAGAGATACATGACTATATTTACATTCGTAGGAATATTTAGCATACAATGTGATGTTACTGAATGTGAATATGGTAAATAAATAAAAGATACTAAAAGTGTTTTAGCATTGGCGGAATTTCGAGTTCAAGGTTTTGAAACTATTTAAATTTTTTAATTTAATCGTTTGTAAATTTCACTGAAATGTTGAAACAATGCATAAAATATAAACAAATGTGTATTTATAAACACAAATATAATTTAAAATATTTAAGTTATTTGTAGATAAATTACATTTGCTTATATAATTAGGTAACCCAGCTTATATAATTAGGTATTATTTAGTGAACTTTATTATTATTATTATTTAGTGAATTATTTAGTAAATACTGTAAATTATTTAGTGAACTTGTTCTTGCAATTCCTTTGCTCTAACATTGTGAATTAAACTGCTTTTCATAATCATTATTTTTAATTTGTTGAAAATGCATACAACTTATATAGGAAACAATTTAGTAGATTTTGTAACTAGGGCGAAAGGTTGTCAATATTAATCGAGAGTGAAATTGACAATTTCGCCCGTGTTACAAACAATATTTTTTATCACCTATACGAAGGGAGGAGGCATGTTACAAGTTTGGGATTCAGGTGTCATTAAAAAAAATTGAATAAAAGAGTTTGCTTTTTCAATTGTCTCCGATGGTATGAATTCGTTATACGAACTCTCCTCAGTCTCTGGTATCCATAGAACCATCTAGGTACCATAGAACTTACACTCACTTTAAAACGTTTTCTTTAATTTTATTTTTTATTTTGTTATAAAAAAAATTCTGACACTTCACGTCACTTTTTTAATACCGAGGTCTTGATTGTATTCATTTTATTTTTATTTATTTGTCTATTTACTAAAAAACCTAACCTAACCTAGTGATACTGAATATTTACTTGCGTTATTCAAGTTATGTAAATCGCAATAAAAAAACGTGCACCAGGATAGTACTATTGTGCATGAGTGATAAAAAATAATATTTTATTTCCTTTTTTCATTTTCAAAGTGTTATCTGTTTTTATATTTGGTTTTTATCGAAAGAAGATAAGAAGTACAAATAAAACGTGTATTTTCGAAATCTTCATCTACATCTTGAAACAAATCTTCATCCACATCTTCAACAAATAATTAATAAACATTAAATTTAAACTGAATAATGTTTGTCACCTGTCCACGATCTATTATATACATGTAATAAAAGATAATTTTACCAGGAATTTAATAAAATTACCTTATACATTACGTAAATATGTTTTAATTGAATTATAATAAAAATAATTTATAATTAATTCCACTCTTTTAGCTTTCGTTCTTTTTAGGTTTTTTTTTCAGTATTAATCCCACATATATAAGACTGAAACATTTATATAGAAAGCTATATAAATGTTTAACAAGTGCGTCAGATATGAAAGAAATTGTTTAAAGAAAATAAGGAATAATAATAAATATTATGTATTGGAGAAATATATTAAAAATATATTATATACAGGGTTTTTGACCAATTAGATAGTCACCCACAATTCCAACTCAAACATTCAAGGAGAACTGATGTTGAAATTGATCTTCACATACCTCATGCGGATTTTCATCTGCCCACACATGATTGTTTTGAAAATTCTTGAGAAACTGTTTTTGAACTAATGTTTGCAAAAGCCATTGAAATCACGCAAAAATCGTTCAATGTACAATCGTCTAGCTTGTAATAAATTGACATCAGCAAGTGCATACATGAAATGCATGTCAGTCATCTCAGCGTTCGTATTCGCGCCGAGCGCAACAGCACTAACGCCAGAGGTGACACTTTTAAGAACTTCATGACCAGTTAGCTCATTATTCAGCATTTATTTGGATGTATTAATGTATTTGAAGAAATTTGAATTTAGAATTTCGCAATAAAAAATTTAATTTCCAAACAATTTACATATCGATTTTCTCTTCTTCTCGTCTAGTTTCAGTGTGCCGAAAATTATTTCGCTAGGATTTGTTGTTTCCAAGAGGATCGTAGAGAACCGAAAATACAAATTTTTCCTGATCAAAACAATGGATTTTTTTGGGGCTTTTATCAGAAAATTGTAGGATCTGTTTTCAGTTTATTCGAACGAAATAATAAATATTTTCAAGCTTATCCGGTTCAAATGCTCAAAATACCCAAGATGTAGGCTATATCATGTTTATTTGTAACTTTAGGGCGAAATAAACAAAATATGATTTCCTTCAGGCACAAAAAAAAATCACGAAAAAATTTTACAGAAAATTCGTCAATAAAAATTTTCCCTCATTTCGGTCGAAAAAAATTTGCTTAAAAGAACGGTAACAGCAGCGAAATTATTTTCGGCACACAGTAACTACTCGACAAGACGAACAAGCCGATGTGTAAATTGTGCGGAAAGATTCAATAATTCGTTGAGAAATTTCAAACTGAAATTTTACGATTCTCGATTTCAGAAATCTATATCTCAGAAACGGTTGCAGATAATCAATCAACGGATTGCGGCATCGTTTTCAGAAGGTCATTTTCTTATCAACACACAGATTATCCGCGGGAAACTCATTACTTTGCAAGTTCAATCTCTACTCGAGCGCCGAAATTTCTTAAAATTTTCCACAATTTTAGCACGCGATAGTGAACGGAAGGAGCTAGCGAAATATATTTTGCATATTTGTAATAATTTTACCGTTTCCGCAATCTTGACTTCACGCTTCGACGGTATTTCCTAATTAGAAGCCTCCTACGAATATGATATACGTTTCCCGACTAATTTTAGGACGCTGAAACGATTGGTGAAAACTAGAAGTCTCTGTGGTAAGCCGTTCAAAGGTTATGACATAGTGAAATCTTCGGAAAATGCGAGAAAATGTATTTACTAAAAGTCATTATTTATCTAATGAATTAAAAATTTCGAAGTGTGTCTGAAAGTGTTTTCCCTGCTGGTTGCAGATATACTAATTGCATTTTCCCAGCCGTTTCCGTTCGCAAGATATGACCTGACATAATTTGCAATTTTTTTTGCTGTTAAATATTGTATATTTTATTAAATTATTATTTGTTTTTCCCTATTGTTTCTATACACTATTATTGGAGATGAAGTTGTCTTTTTGGCCGCGGGTGGCGCTAAGCGCGGTTATGCACGGAGCGAATACATATACGTTCGTATTCAAATGATCTTGTACGTTAGTAGATAAAACAGCCGTTCAAAGTTATCGTCAATAATTTTTACTACTTGATAAACTCATTAATTTTTTGATCTTGATAAACTCATAGGTTCAGTAGTTTCTTACTTAAGATAGTACGCCATACTTTTTAAGACATTTCAACAAATATAGAATGTACTCGCAAATTTTGTTCACCCTGTATCTTCGAAAAAAAAAGGGTTTTTCAGAAGTCATCATAGGACAAAATATTCTTAGCAAGGGTATGTTTACCTAACACCCTGTATATTACATTATTTTAAAATATACAACACAAATTTGAATTAATTTTGCTCTTTTGTAATTTAAATTTTATGTAAGTAAATGGAACTACACGAAATGGTTTACTTATCAAGACAATTCAAGTATAGTATAGTTTAGTTAACATTATAAATAGGTAAGGAACATCTTAAGGCACTAATTACATATATTGGTTTACTCAGAAAACCTAACTAATTTTAGCTATTCCCCATTTAGTGTGTTTTTTAGGGTTCCGTACCGAAAACGGAACCCTTACAGGATCACTTTGTTGTCTGTCTGTCTGTCTGTCTGTCTGTCTGTCTGTCTCTCTGTCTGTCTCTCTGTCTGTCTGTCTGTCTGTCCGTCTGTCTGTCTGTCAAGACCTTTTTCTCAGGAACGCGTAGAGGTAACAAGTTGAAATTTGTATCAAATACTCGGGTCTGGGGTCTCTTTCAGCTGTGAAAAAATCAAACTTGTAAGTCAACGCGATCAAAAGATATGACCGTTTATGTCGCATATTTTGCGATTTCACAAGGGAATCAAAACCTATACGGTACTTCCCGTTGACCTAGAATCATGAAATTTGGCAAGAAGCGGTGTCTTACAGCACATGTCAAGGGAAAAATCTGAAAACCGTAAATATGTAGTTTAATTAGAAGAAAAATGCGAATTTACTATTAGAAACTTATGAAAATTCACTAATGTTGTCGTAGTGGTATTGTCAGGCTCCAGAAGCATATGGGTTGCATACAGTTAGGTCCTATTCGGTTAGGTCCGAAGGTTAAAAAGTATGTGTTGGCGCCAAGCTGTTTATTCTGAATTTTCTATGTTTATATTCGTTATGCATTTCATCACGTACGCTTTATATACATAATATATACAGGGTATATTTGATGTCTAAATTTTGCTTGTTTATAACCGACATGCGACATACTCAAGTCCCGTAACATCCTGTATATATTATATTTCGTCTAATTTTTCTTTATAATCTACATAATATGTTGATAATCTACATAATAATACTTTACTATACAAGTTTGTACGGAACCCTCGGTGCGCTAGTCACAACTCGCACTTGGCCGTTTTTTTTTTAAGTAAATTTAATTTATGTAAAATTTACATAAATTAATTACTTATTTTCTAAATATGTAACTCACTTTAAAACGGTTTCTAATTAGTGTTAAACTAGTATGTAGATTTTGAAATGATTCATTAGTAAATTAGAAGGTAGACGTTTTGAATAAATCAAGGTACAGGTCAAGGTTTAATGTTCTAACTTTTTTTGATCAATTTTTATAAAATGCAAAGGAGTTTTCTTATTAAGATAGGAATAACTATATTAATTATTCTGTTTAGTTCTGTTATAATAATATAATTCCAAATATAAATTTTCAGACAAAATATTTTAGTTGAAACTACTATTCAAAATCAAAATTATTTGTGTATTTGACCATCTTGAAGTTTTAATATTTTGTTTAGATATTTTATACTTTATTTACTTCAAGAAAATTAATAATTATTAATTTCGGCTCTTTATTATTAAAGATTTATTAATAATAAATAATAATACTTATTTTATTATATTCATTTTCATATATAAAAGTTCATGTTTTACCCTGATGATGGCTAATTTTTAATAACAAAGAGCCGAGACTAGTTGGTAATAAAAATAATTATTAATATTCTTGAAGTAAATAAAGTATAAAATAACTAAACAAAAAATCAAAATTGTTACTTTTGATTTAAAAAATATTTGGGGTTTTTATCTTAAATTAAACGTACCTAAATAGTTTTTCAATAAAGCCGATATATTTTTTTATATAAGTTTAAGGTACTACTACAAGCGTATTTTTATTTTGAAACCATTACATTGTGTTGTGAATTACACATAAATTAAATTGCCACCTCGGTTTCGTTTACAAAAGCGAATTCGAAGAGATTTTCAAATAAATCATCGCACGATATTTTTTTGAGGTTCCTTGAAATAGATTTAAATGATTTCAAATAAGCCCACATATAATCATCAACAGGTATTAAATCACTACTTATTGGAAGCCAATAGATGCATGTCTTAAAATAATCGATTTACCAAACTTTTCTTGCAATAAATCTATATTCATTTTAAAAATACAGGGGTCGCGTACCTAAAAAAATGTTTGATCTCGTAGTCTACATGGGTATACCATATTTAAGACAAAAGAAAGTAGACACTAAAATTAAAATACCTGTTTATTTATTTTTAAATTGTATTAACTACGTGTTTTTTATAAAAAAATAATAAAAAAAACATAAACATATTTTCTTTTTGCCTCTTTTTTTAACAAAATATTACATGTTTGCACTAAATGAGATAAAATAAAATCTATATAAACTTAAAACAGTTGGAACACAGCCTGAATATATAAAAAATATTCAACCTTTCCGGAGCTCTATAACAATTAATGAGTCTTTTTAGGACTACCAAAACAAATCTCATGTGAAATTTATCAGTTATTTAATATCTTTCAGTCCACCTTAACAAAACCCATAAAAATATCATTGTTTTTAAGATCATGTCTTACCGATAACTTAAGTAAGTAGCCATCTGCAGACGCGTTTCGAAATTTATCTATCATCAGTGCAACTTTGCCTTTATTAATAACAATTTGTTAAACATTCACCTGAAATCCACATGGTGATTAGAGGTTGGATATTTTTAATTTGACATTTCGTGAGAGAGACATGAACTTGCAGGTTATTGATTTAAATGATAAGATAGAATTGGTAAAACCATACTACGTTATAGATAATCATACAAATTTTAAACAGCCGGAACACAGCCTGATATATAAATATATTCAACCTTTCCGGAGTTCTATAACAATTACTGAGTATTGTCTTGTTTTGGTAGTCCTAAAAAGTCTCAGTAATTGTTATAGAGCTCCGGAAAGATTGAATATATTTATATATTCAGGCTGTGTTCCGACTGTTTTAAGTTTGTATGATTATCTATAACGTAGTATGGTTTTACTAATACTACCAAAACTATATAAGAATTATGTAATCTAACTGGTATATTGTATGCTAAACAAGCACACAATCTCGGAATGATCAGAACATATAAACTTTTTTCACGTGTTGCAATCTTTCGAATGCTTCTATTAAGAGCTCTGCCGCAGTCATGGCAACCACCAACATAATTCCTCCGTATCGGTCCTGGTGTCGATGGCTGGCTTTCTTGGTGTGGAAGACCAAGAAAATCTTTTATTTTGAAGGATAGACTTCTTGGCAACGTTTTTTTTTTGTCCAGTCTTTGCTGACCCAGCCGTTTCATCCAAGCCAGACCCAAGACCTTGAGGAAATCACGGACAATCAAATTCAAAATTCGAACATATTCAAAGGTTTTATTTGCCGATTGTATGTATAATGCGTTGAGAGCACTGAGGTTGATTAGGTCATAGAAGACAGTAACAGATCATCTTCTTGAGTTTCTGGAAACGCAATAAAGTGATCACGTTGTATCTACTAGATCCACGCCGTTTTTACAGCGATTCTAGTACGTTATTATTTCTGGTTTTTATCACCTGTATCGGGATCAATTGCTGCGTCGTTGTGCATTGTTGATATCAATATTACCAATTTTGTTAGGTTTTGCCTTAGACGTAAGACACCAATGTACATGGTGGGTGGAAACCAAATTTTGATGAATATATTCTCTCGAAATAGCCGTGGCACTTTTCTTTTATCCTTCATTATTCATCAGTATCAACCATGGTGGTTCCATTTTCAAACATTTGTTTAGAAACTTGCCGAGAAGAAAACCAATTGTCCACGGTTATGTTGATGTGGGCCAAAAACTGGACGCACCACTCTCATAACTACGTAAGCGGAACGGTCAATCAGGTTGTTGGCCTATGTATATTTCCTAGTTGAACGTATACGGGTAGTGAATCTAGACTAGAGCAAAATCCTTCGCACCATTTTGTTTGCTTAGAATATTCTGTCTCTATGAACAACGTCCTCTAAAGTCTTAAGATTTGTTCATCCAAAGTCATTTCAGCGCTCGGGACAAAAAAGCTTTGGAAGTTTGCGAGAAACAAATCGAAAATTTGACGGATCGGAGGCAGTTTATCAATTTTTGCACGACCTTCACAGTCTCCTGTATCATCAAATCGTATAGATCTGAGAACGAACTTTTGTTCAGAAATAGTAAAATATATCTCGTTAACGCCAGTGTGTTTTACATGGTCGAATATTTGACTTGTACTGGAATGGTTAATTTTCAACACGCCAGCCATGTGTTCGTTTAGCATTCCGTTCTCTCCTATATTTAGTCTTCATGTGGTAAATTTTTATTATTTCAATGGCAATTTTATTTAAGTGTATTTTATAATGAGATCATCATTATATTAGCATCTAGAAAAAGTGACATACAATCTGCAGGACTAGTTTTCTGACGTGCGACTCCCTTAGGAGCAGGAGGCACGAATACGATATTATAGCTCCTAGTTCTTTCTCTATTCAGAGAAGCACCACGCCTTCTGCTCTGAATTGGTTCACTCTCAGTTTCAGAACTGTCAGATTCAGCCTCACCACTGAAGTCTTGTTCTGATGCTGAGTCAGAAAACTGTAATTTTCTATGAGTAGACCACTACTGTAAGGTTAACAGTAAGACTTGTGTTAAGTTAGTTAAGTTGTTGAAAGACCTAATTCTTATGAACGACAAGGAATCGATAATTTTGTTAAACTTTTGGTCTATCAAGTAGTAATATTTGCTGCTTCATTTCTTTCATTTCGATTACTTGTTTGTGATTTGATATCGAGAAGAGTAAAATACTGTTCGAATTGGAAACTATTCAACGAATAACTAGGTCATAGTGGATCGAATATTTGAACCATGATCGAATATTTGAAGATTGCGTTGAGTATTCACACAAGAACGATTATTTTAATAAATGTTTTCGTTAATTACCAAATTGTTATTTTAGAAAAATAATTTAGTTAATAATTACGTAATAAGTGTTTTTATCATCCTTATTATTCATCGTTTGTTTAGTTATTGGGAATGGGAAATTAAAAAGGGCTTTATATGTTTTTTTATTTGCCTCACCAGTTTAGGTGGCTTACTGTCACCCTAGGCTAATGTAACGCAATTTTATTTTTATGATATATAGTAGTTTATGATACAAGTGTGTGAAGAAGGGCTTTTGTGCATGAATGGGCATGCTGACTGATTTTGAAAATGTGTTCTATAGTATTCTAAAGTATCTACTATTTCCAAAAATATATCTTATGTCTGCAAGAAACAAAGTTTTATTAGAAAAAAAAAAGCAATTGAAATTCAAAGTTTAAAATCAGCCCGAAAACGATCGCTGGTGTCATGGCGTTTACTTGTGAAGTCAAATGTTTGTAAATCGACCGAGAACTTAGAGAGCCTAAGAAAGAAATCAGCTGTTTTGTGTGTTATGAATTCTAAAGTATATAAGTGGTGTGCGGTTTTGACATTTCTAAATTCAGAACAAAAGTCTTTGTTTGATGCCAAAAACTCCCCCAACATCAACAAATCAACTCTAGGCAAATTAGAGCTATTTGCCTTGGTAAAACCTTGTTCCATATTTTGTGACCACAAAACTAAGCAGCTGATTAATGGAAATCACTAAATACTTTATAAACGTAGGTAACAACAATTAAAAAGTGCAGAGATCGTCGAAGTTCGTATGAGGTTTACGCACGCGTAACGTAATTCACTCTGATGGGTGTTCAACTTATCATGGTGGTATTTTGTAGTTTCGTTTTATTAAAAATATTATCAATCTCGTACTAAATATGAAAATAAATACATTTTCACAATCTATTATTCCCATATCATTAGATAAACACAATATTTTTGTCATTCTTGGTTACTGTCATCATGCTCATTGAGAAGTTTAAAGCACACGCTGTTCACAAGGCGAGTTCTTTAATCGCAATGAGTGCACAAAAGCATTTCACGCACGGTTTGGATACTTTTACACACGATTATAATAACGGCATCCTTCACATACAATAATTTTCTTACTAATGTGTTCATTTTGTTGTGCGAGTTGATGAAAATAATTTTTTATTCTTAGACTACTCGTAATGTGTTGTTTGATATATTACGTTGTTTATTTACAGAGCTCATTTAAGCTTGACCATAAGTAGTCAAAGGTTAGACTAGAATATTTATTAACATTAAAATATCTCGATAGAAGTGTGAATAATAATGAATTTTTTGACCAATCATGACCAAAAATAGAAATAAACTTCTAGATAAAATATAATTTATTTGATTTCTGGGAATTGTTTGCATTTATTATTCCGAATTCCCGAGTGCTTCGACCGAGAGCAAATTTGTGTTATATCATTTGCAAAACATTAAACGATACGTTCTTGTATAAAACTAAATTTTAAATAATATTAATTAGAAGTTGGCATCGATTTTCAAAAGAGATACATTTATACTTACCGTAATAAAATATTACGAGAAAAATCTATAGATCCAGACTCTGAATTGAATAATTCACTATGTTTTTACCAGCAATTTTTGTGAAAATATTATTTAACATATGAAGTTATTTATATAACTCTACACACTTTAAACGACTCCAGTTTTGATTTATGAAGTTGTTTTTTAAGTGAATTACAAATTGATGAGATTGAATTTATACCAAGAGTTTTTTTGGGGAGGGGAGGTGTCTGTCTGTAGATGGCGACATATCTGGAGACGGGCACATATCTGGAGACAATTGCGTTAGATTAAAAAGTTGAGAAAAGATTAGATCGGTTTGTTTAATAAGGAGTTTAACTGGTGGATTACGGCTTTGTTTGAAAATTTCTAATGACTACAAGAGATTAAGCGTCTGGCTTTTTTTGCATATTCAAGATTTTAAGATTATCAATTTCGGAGAATTTATGATTACATTCTATACAATTGTTAAAAAATGAACATGAGGGCACGACATTGTTATGAAAAACAATTTGAAATACGTCGTACTGTCTGACCTACGTACACGCTATTGCATTCCGAACAATGGATCTCATATACGCCTGATTTATTGATGGGGTCGATTTTGACTTTAACATTAAATAATATGTGGGATCGCACATATTATTGGGATTATCCATCATTTAATCTCCTTAACGAGCAAATCAACCTAATCTTTTCTCCCCTTTTTAATCTAACGCAATCGTCTCCATACAAGTCCACAATTACAGGTAGACACCTCCTCTCCCCACAAAAAAACTCTCAGTATAAATTCAATCATCAATTTGTAATCCACATATTTTCATCAATTTGTAATCCACTTGAAAATTACCTTCAACCGTCGAAACTCGAGCCGTTTAAAGTGTGTTATTTAACTTACTTAACATGCGTTATATATTTTCCCAAAAAATAGTGGTAAAATCTTTCTCAATTCAGAGTAAGTATAGATTAACCACGTAGTAACGGTCGCAACCATCCTTTTCATAAAGATTCAGATATAATTTTTTCTTATTATATTATTAGATTGAGATAAATTATTAAATTTATAAATTATTATATTAATAAGTTTGATAGGGTATATTGTATTGAATTTTCATTTGAAACTCAGTTTACGTATCTTAAACACGCAGGGTCTAGCTATATTAATTCTGGATTCTTCCTCGCCTAGAATTAAAATAATTATTATGTTGATGCAAAAATAATTGCATTGTTTGCGAATCGTGTATAAAGACGCATATTTTAGTAAAATGTATATGAAGAAGGATAAATTAGAATAAAACGTATAGGAAGACGCATCAGAATCGTGTATAAAGACGCATATATCAGTAAAACATATATGAACCATATATGACTTTTGGTTTGCATATATTTCTATCATTTATTTTCTTATCATTTCATATATTTCTATCAACGGAATACAAGTTTGTTCTTCAAGAATGGACTTTGGAGACTTGGAATTAACGAATTTATTCAAAGCTGATGCTCGATGTAGGAAATAGATCGACAATTAAAGATGATAAACTGTCGAAAACAGAACCCGGAATAAGTTAGGTTGTGTACGTATTCATAATTCATTTTTTAAATTAATTTGTGAGATGTGTGGTCTAAGGTTGCAATAGAAAAGAATTGAATGCCTTGGTGGAAAAGGAATTAGCTCAGGTTTGGTATGTTTTAAGAAACTATGACATTTGTACATGTATACAAAAGAAACAAAGGAACAAATTCCGGAAACAGTAGTTTTATGTTGAGAAATCTGTCAAGCCAAATGATAGAGGCCCTAATAGGATTTATTAAGATAATTCTAAAGAGGTTGCGACGCCATAATATATTTATATATCGAGTTAACAACTTTGACCCTTCTTCCAACAAGGTATTCAGTTGTCCTCTTTGAATAAATAATACTGATCCTAAATGATGCAACCTTTTAGGAACGTTGTATCATTTCCGATTTTTATAGAGAAGCCGCTTTTCATCACATCTAACAATAGCTAGAGTAGTTAACAAGCTAACTAAGCAAAAGTAGAGTAGTTTTATCATTCGGGTTCGCTTCAATAATGGTTCCTAAATGCTTTTTATGAAAGGAGACTGCTCAACACAGGGTACAAGTTGTATGCAGCAATTTTGAATGAAAGGCTGAAGAGTGAGATAGAGAAAAAGAGAATAATCCCAGACGATCAAGCAGGAGAACTATGTATAATATATGTCCTGGACCACTTAACGAAGAATGACCTAAAAAAGAAAGGAGGAAGGGTGTATCCATTATTCATAGATTTCAATGCGGCGTTTGAGAGAGTGAATTTGAGAGAAAATGTTTCAGTGTAGGAGAGAATGCGGAGTTGACGAGTGATTGGTAGGAAGCGATTGGTTCGAGACGACAAAAGGAGTTAGACAAGGTTGTCCTCTCAGTCCCTTATTATTTACGATATATGTGGCAGATATGGTAAGAATGTTTAACAGGGTTTAAGCGGGAGGGTGTGTGATAGGTAGAGAGAAAGTATGGAGGCGTTCGCGGACGATGTATAGTAGTGGCAAAGAGCGAAGGGGAGATGAACGAAATTATTAAAAGTCTAGGGAGGTATATGAGGAAGAAGAACATAGAAGTGAATGTGGACAAATCGAAAATTATGGTGTTCAATAAGAGAAAGAGGAAGAATGAGGAGATGGAATGGAAGTGGGAAGGGGGAACAATATAGTGAGTAAAAGAGTTTAAGTACCTAGGCTATACAATAAACGAGAGGGTCTCGGATAAATCGCATGGGAGAGAACTGGAAAGCAAACTAGATAATGGGGTAATAGGAGATAGAAAATGGGGAAGCGACTTCAGGAGGATGATGATGTTTGAACGGTTGATAGAGAGTATATTAATCTATACAGCAGAAAACTGTGGATGCAAAGAACAGAAAGACGTTGAGAGAGTGCAAAGAAATACATAAGGTGGGTATTAGGGGTAGAGAGAGAAACTCCGGGACACATAGTGATAGAGGAATATTAGAGGGGCAAAACTGAGAGTGCAAGCTGGGAAGAAAGCAACTAATTGTAAGTTTGAAAATAGAATGAACTAAAGTAAGACTGCAGGTTACTGACTGAATGCTGAAAAAAAGGATATAGAAATGAATGGAAGAGAGAAATGGATACGCGAGTAAGGAAATAGAGAGCCTGCAAGGGGATGAATGGGGAGATGAGCGAAAGAGACAGAGACGTAGACGTGCAGAAAAGAAGAGGAATAATAAGGGAATCCAGATAAAATATGAATTATGAGAGCTGTGTGATAGAAGGGATTCCTAAGTACCGGGGAAAAGAAAGTGCGAAAGTTAGGAAGATAATGGTGAGGTTCAGATGTGGAAATGAGGAGAAAATAGATATTGGATGGAAGAAGAAAAAAGAATGTGTGGAATGTGCTACGACAAGTGAGACAGTGGAGCGAGCATATGTGAAATGAATGTGTAGAGATAAACGAAAGAGAAGGAAGGAAAAGAGAAGAAATACTGAATGAATATGGAAGAGAGATACAGTGGATGTAAGAAGTATGGAAGGAAAAAAAGCGTTGGATAGGGAAAAGAAGGAATAGGACAAGTTTGAGTAAATTTTTGACTTTTTTATGATATATTGCAGCAGATATTTTGAGTTTTATTTGTCACATAATGTTTATTTAAATAGCGATTGTATATGTTACAGTCAAAGCGTTAACACAGTCGGTATATACTGGTCACTGGTAAAAGCATACATTAATTGAATCATTCAGGCAAAGTGTACATAAATTAATTTATGAATAGTTTCACTAGATAATGTATACACTCTATATTTAAAATTAGTTGAAGTAGTATTAGGACTATTTTACTATAAGATGTTTATTTTTTACTCACTAAATAACCTACTCCTTAAGCCGCATTTTACAATATTATCTCCGTTCGTTCCTATGTTATAGTACCTAGTTCTGCATTTAATAATAATTTTCGAAAAAATTAAAAGAAGAATTTTTCCTTTTCAACATAATATGCATAATTTTGACACTTTAGGGTTACAAAATTAAAACCAAATTAAAACTTTAACTAATGCATCGCCGTGAAAGTATGCATTATCGCGGTATTGTATACTTTAACTAGATATAGTAAGCATCTTATTTTTCAATAGATACTTTGTCAAAAAATATTCGTAGTAGTATACATTTACTGGTGGATGTATGCACTAACTGAATTTTATACTTCAACTGTAACATATATACAGACAGGGACCCAGAAACCCCGTAAGGGAAATTAAGATTATTATTACAATATTTTTTATGGATTGAGGATGCCCACGCCCCTGGTCATTGACAAGCCTTTCCTTTTCACCATGAAAAGAATATTTTGATCCAGTGTTGACCTTTACGTTCACTAATTAACTAATATTTCTAGCATTTTTTGTTGCTTTATAACTCATTTTATTCTTTATATTATTGAGTTATGCTTTATTCTCATATATCTCTTCTCATATATCTCATCTCATTCTCGCTAATACAACATAAAACGCGCATTATTTTTCCATGACTAATTTAAATTTCTTTATCCAACAATGCTACAGTATGAAAACAATAAACATAAGTTAGAAGCAATGATCTGCACACGACTCTAAAAAAAAGTATCGGTAACCAAACCAGTAAAACAGTAAAATCGGCGCCAAATTTAAAATAACAAAAAAACAGAACAACATATCTTTTATAAATCACATTTTTTTAATATTTAGCTTTATTACTAATTTGCATTATAATTATCAGATTTTTTATGGAACAGACGGTGATCCGAATTCCGGATTAACCGTAAAAACTATCAAGTCACTTGAAAACGACCTTGAACAGTCGAAACTCGAGTTGAGTAAAGTGTGTAGAGTTATATAACTTCACAAGTTATATATTTTCATTACAATTAATTGTTAAAACAGTGAATTTTTCAATTAATAATAATAATAAGGGGCTTTTATTTACCAATGATCTACAATATATATCTATGGGGTCATAACACTCCTAATAATTCACAAACAATTCTTTTCCCAATCATTGGAGGGAGGCGAAGTTCAGTAGTCACCGTTTTTCCACGTAACCCCCAATTCAAGTAACCTGTCAAATGTTGATCTAATGATCTGTAAACTGTAAATAATTGATGGCTTAATATTCTAGTCTTTAATCCACGATCTACTTAATTTAGTGATCTAATTTTCATACGATTTCATTTAGTATATTACTTAAAATGGCATTCTATGAGTAGTCTAATCAGGGACAATGTATAGAATGGTTGCGACAGCTACTGCTTGGTAATCATACTTAAACTCAATTATATTTTATATATTAAATGTGGTTAAAACACTGTGATTTTTTCAAATCAGGGACAATTTGTTTTTTCGAGTAAATTATTGTGGCTGGTTAATTCAAGACAAATATTTAAGAACCCCGTAAAATGCTTTCTTAATTAAGTTTTGAAAAAAAAAATCATTAAATCGTATATTAAAATACACATTAAGTCAAGTGGACGGAAGAAAGGAAGAGGATCTTTAATGAACAGATGAAAGCATCCTGGATCCTCCGCAAGCGAAATCATAAATATAGCTTCGTGTGTTCCTAAAGGGTCCATCCATGTAATAAAATAATAAATAATTATAAAATACACATTAAATGATAGCAAAAAATTAATTATAAGAATTGAACTATCTAAAAGTTGGGCAATAGGTATTCATTGCATACATTTAAACTTTTCAAAGTTTTGCAATATTTTGTAAATACAGGAAGCCTATTTATCTAATTTGAAATATTGAATATAAACTTAACACTGAATAGTAAAGGCTAGACTTCTTCCTCTGGCCTTACGTCCCTGTAAGGGATTTTGCCGCGGCTGTTCTCCAGTTGTTGATTTCCAGCGTTCTTAAATATGCCTTCACGTCGTTTCTTCATCTCAGCCGTGGGCGTCCTGCCGGTCTTTTGCCCTCTGGTCTCGCATATAGGACCTCCTTGATGTTTCTGTTGCTCTCCCTTGCGCTGTACATGTCCGAGCCATTTTATTCTCATGGCCTATGCTATAGATATCCATAGTGTATCGTTTTCCCCTTTATCAGCTCTTCCAGCTCGAAATCCATTCTTATTCTATACCTATCTGCTGTTCGCATGGTGCCGTATATCGTTCACGGATCCCTTATTTCTGTTTACAGTAGCTTCTGTTCTTGGTCTTGGGTTAGCGTCCAGCATTCACATTCGTAGGTTATCACTGGCCTCTAGGGACTTAAAAAGTTTAAGTTTCGCTGTCAATGGTAGTGTGCCGGATTTAAGTAGGAATTTGAGGCCCACTGTTGTTTTATTGCCCTGGTTGATTCTACGTTGTTACGATCTACGTTGATTCTAATGAATCTCCATTTTGTTTTTCTTATCGATGTTGTTGTCCAGGTATATGAAAGTATCTACTGTTTCGAAATTTCTGCCTTCTGTCACTATATTCCGTTTCTCTCCTCCCCGTCATTTTCCCAGTTGTCACCATTACTTTTGTTTTTCCTTCGTTTACCCTCGTCCCTATTTTAATTGCTTGCTCTTGTAACATGTTATATGCTGTTTTCACCGCTTGCATACTTCTTCCATGTATACCGATATCCGCATATGCTAGGATCTGTACCGATTTTCGGATCAAATTGTGTTTCGTTTGTGCTCCACTATTTCTTATTGTATATTCCAGGGCCAGGTTCAAGAGGATTGGTGATAGTCCGTCGTCCTGTCAACGTCCTGTTGTTATGTTGACTTGTTGTAAGAGCGCCCCTTCAATTCTTACCTGACTCTTTGCATTTCGGGTGGTGACTACAATCATTCTCCGGAGTTTTGGTGGTATATCAAAGTATTGAAGAGCATACCGGAGAGTGTTTCGTTCCACGGAGTCGTATTCCTGTTTGAATCAATATACAATAACCGGCATTAAATAAACCGGCACTTTATACTCCCAGCACTTTTCAAGTATTTGTCTGCTTCCGAATATATGGTCTGTCGTCGATCTGAATCCGCACTGGTTGTACCCTACTGCCTTTTCGGCATATGCGATTAGCCTGCTTAGTAGGACGTTCGACAGGATTTTGTATGCTGTATTTAGAAGCAATATTTCCCTGTAGTTTTCGCATTGTGTCCTATCTCCCTTTTTGTGGATAGGTATTATAATCGCTGTATCCCATTCCTTCGGAATTCTAGACTTCGTATTCAAAGTTTAATATTCATAGATTAATGCTGTTTCGTGTTTATGCAGTCAAGTTTTATTTCCTCTCATTCGACTCCAGATTTAAACTTTAATCTTATACTGGGTGTATATTGCAGCTTGACGACTTTAAATCTAGCTAATCATCTAAAGAGTCTTTCGTTAATCATTCACATAATCACGATTTTGAAATGAAATAAAAAAAATAGTGTTCATGCAGGTGTATAGTGAGTGATACAGGCAGAATCGTGTTTTTATCGTGAAGCAGAATGTAATTATCGTTATGTTGTGAAAAAACGAAATACGCTCGGCTTTGTTTACTGGAGTGATTTGATAATCCCAAATTTCATTTACATTTTGAAATAAATGAGACCGAATGTAAATTAATGCAGCGTTCGATATTCAATTTTGAATCATCATGTATTCGTGGTTTGGTTACATAGGCCATTGATTTCAAATAACCCCAGAAAAAACAATCCGTGAAGTTAAATTATAACTAGAGGCCAATAGACTGGAAACCAATTAAGAGATATATGTCGGTGATATTCGGTCGGTATATTACGACTTGCCGACTTTTGAAGTAGCTAATCATCTAAAGAGGTTTTCATTAATCATGATACGATTTTGAAATGAAATCAAGAAATTACCCTTTCACCAAACTATTCTTGCCATAAATCTTGAGTCACACTGACAATATGCCAGGTGACTTCGTATATTATTTTGCCTAGGTTGCATAGCTTCTCGGGGCATACCTTTTAGTTAGAGGCTATCGAATATAAGGCGCACCACGCATACAGATGCATTTTAGTAACCTAACCACAGAAACATGCCTGTTTTAACCGATATAATCTATTTTTTAATTATTTTAATTATAAAACGGTATTTTTATTGTAAAATCATAAATTTAAAAATAGGAAAAAATTACTATGTGAATTTTCATATTACAAGAAAAGAATTAAGGAAACTATACTATGTTCTTTAATTCACAAATTCACTAATAACATAAATAAATATAATTATTAGTACGGTGTGGCTCCTGCATTTTACTGTTAAGAGAGACCCAAGAAAGTCACAAGAAAATAGACATAACTTGTTGATAAATGAAAATAATTATGAATATCCATAGACGCGTTTCTGCCTTTTGGCTTCATAAGTATGGACTTATATATTTTCCTTAATTCTTTTCTTGTAATATGAAAATTCACATAGTAATTTTATCCTATTTTTTATATTACTCGCTCATACAGCGCTGCGCAGGTCCGAGAAGACGACAGATCTTGGCGATATAATAAGATAATTTCATTTAAAAACACGACATACCGAGTAAGTTGTTAGTTTACATTTAATTTTGATTCAATTTGAGATTATATAATAAGCCCATACTGATTAAGCCAACAGGCAGAAACGCGTCTATGGATGTTCATAATTATTTTTGTTTACCAAGTTATGTCTTTTTTCTTGTGACCTCGTGGTCTCTCTTAGCAGTAAAATTCAGAAGCTACACCGTACTAATAATTATATTTATTAATGTTATTAGTCAATTTGTGAATTAAAGAACATAGTATAGTTTCCTTAATTCTTTTCTTGTTAATCATAAATATTTTCCAATATATCTATTATATATTTGGAAATCCGAATGTTTTCCAAAAAAAAAAATTATTTCATTCCTACCTTTACATTTAATATTTATCAAATTCCCTTTTCAGTTAAACAAACTCGCGTACAATTTATATAATCGATCGCATTCATACCATAAAAGCGTTTTGTGTACGTAGATGTATATTTAACGTTCCGAAGGGCATTCATATTTAATTCTAACGTTTTTAACGTGCGTCGGAAACGGACAAACAGCTGCCAACTTATGTATATGGGTGTACACGAACAACACACAAAGAGCAAACGAACTCACCAAAAAAATGACATGTGTGGGCCGGCGAATACTCAAATTATACCATAAACGTTGATAAAAAAATGTACGTTTAAAGAGTTGAATGGCTTGAATTTTAGATTTTAGGGCGGAACTTTAATATCCATTTTTATTTTCTCTCCTGGTGCTCGTGCCAGATTTCTATACAAATAAATAATAATAGGTTATATAGTCTAAATTAGAGTTAAGATTAGTCTAGTGATATAAGTTGAGAACTCTCAAAGTATGGTTGCAAAATATACTAGTTCAGTAGGTTAGTCATTTCAGATCAGTATAGAAACTAGTTAACACGCAGACAAGACACAGGACTAGATACAAAAAAATTGGACAAAAAGGATTGGAATAGAAAAGACAGGTTTTTTCAGACAGAAGACAAAAGTTTGAACGTACTTGTACAATTATTGAGAGGCGAGACTAGACATAAAAGAAGACTAGATTAGAAAACTACATAGACAAATAGACTAGAATGGCGAGACTAGACACACAAGATTAGACAGACTAGATTAGATGCAAAACACTAGACAGACAAGACTAGACAGCCAAGACTAAACATCATTTAGGAAAAAAACTAAAAAAACACAGAACAGAACAACCATTCTACAGCCTAGAAGAATTTTCTGAAGATTGTGTAAACCGTTACTTAATTTAATTTTAATTTTCTATCACTGAATTAATAAATTCACTATGTTTTAACCACACTAATAAGTGCTGTTAAAACATAGTGAATTCATATGTAAAACATAGTTTAACATATCAATTCAGTGTAAGTATGGATTACCACGTAGTAACGGTCGCAACCATCCTATTCATTTCTTCTTCTTGTCACGCCCTCTCCTGCGAAGGTTGGCGATCCAAATGGCAATTTTAGCTCTGGAAGCTGCAGCACGAAAGATTTCTGCAGACGAGCGGTCGAACCATCTCCTCAAATATTTCAGCCACGACTTCTGGCGTCTTCTTACTGATCTTTTCCCTTGTACTTTGCCCTCTTTTATGAGGCGTAATATTTCGTATTTATCACCTCTCATCACATGACCCAGGTATTGCATTTTTCTTTCCTTGATGGTGTTCAGTAATTCTTTTTGTTTGTGCATGCGCTGGAGTACTTCATGGTTGGTGATCCTTTGTACCCATGATATTCGCAGCATCCGTATATACATATACATTTCCAAGGCTTCTATTTTCTTTTTGGTCTATGAATTTAGTGTCCAGCTTTCACATCCATAGAGTAGGACATAGAAGACGTAGCATGTGCTCCTTCGAGTTCTGAGTTCCAAACTGAGGTCTAATCTTGTAAAAAATGATTTCATATTCATGAAGATTTTTCTCGCTTGCACAATCCTGGAAAGTATTTCCCTTTTCGGGTCGCACTGACTATTGATGTTAGCTCCCAGATTCCCTTCTTCGATTGTTTGTCCCTTGACACGCAGGTGTGTATTTATTGGAGTCGTAGAAAAGACCAATAATTTGGTCTTGGAGACATTGAGATGCAATCCAAGCATCTCGCTATAGTGAACTACGGAATCTATGATGCTTTGTAGTTCTTGTACATCGCTGGCTATTATAACCGTATCATCGGCGTGCCTGATATTGTTTATTGGGGTTCCATTGATCTTGATTCCGCCCTGGACTCCATCCAGTGCTTCTCTAAATATAGTTTCCGAGTACAGATTAAACAGGAGTGGAGACAAGACGCAAACTTGTCCAACACCCCGTCTGATTTGCATATCTTCCGAAGTTGATTGTTCCATCTCTACTACCGCCTTTTGATGCCAATAAAGTTCTGATATGAAACGTAGGTCCTGTTCGTCGACTCCGGTTGTTCCTAGAATTTCGATCATCTTCTGATGATTAACGCAATTGAACGCCTTTCCATAGTCTTTGGAATTGTCCTATTCATTTCATCTTCTATTTTCCTATTGTGATGTTTTTCAATTTGTAAAACGTATTCTAAAAAAAAAATAATTTTGAAATAATTAAATTTAATTTTGATTGACTGAGGACACAAGACTGGATGGACAAAACTTTATTTTAGAACTTTTATGAAGTTAAATAATGAAGTAATGAATAAATATATTTTAATTTTTACTAGACAAACACATTAGACAACTATACAACAGATTAGATAGGCAAAACCTATACAGACAAGACTAGACTGATGAGTCTAGACATAAAAGAATAGTCAGACAATACTAGTCAGAGAAAACTAAATAGATAAGACTAGACAGACAAAACCAGACTGACAAGAACGCACCAGGAAGACAAGACCACACAGACAAGACCAGACAGACAAGACCAGACACACAAGACCAGACAGACAAGACCAGACAGACAAGACCAGACAGACAAGACCAGACAGACAAGACCAGACAGACAAGACCAGACAGACAAGACCAGACAGACAAGACCAGACAGACAAGACCAGACAGACAAGACCAGACAGACAAGACCAGACAGACAAGACCAGACAGACAAGACCAGACAGACAAGACCAGACAGACAAGACCAGACAGACAAGACCAGACAGACAAGACCAGACAGACAAGACCAGACAGACAAGACCAGACAGACAAGACCAGACAGACAAGACCAGACAGACAAGACCAGGCAGACAAGACCAGACAGACAAGACCAGACAGACAAGACCAGACAGACAAGACCAGACAGACAAGACCAGACAGACAAGACCAGACAGACAAGACCAGACAGACAAGACCAGACAGACAAGACCAGACAGACAAGACCAGACAGACAAGACCAGACAGACAAGACCAGACAGACAAGACCAGACAGACAAGACAAGACAGACAAGACCAGACAGACAAGACCAGACAGACAAGACCAGACAGACAAGACCAGACAGACAAGACCAGACATACAAGGCCAGACAGAAAAAAAACCAGACAAGATTATACAGACAGGACTAGACAGACAACACCAAACAGATAATAGTAATAATAATTTATTAATTCGCGTAGCCAAGACGGATGTAATGGTCAAATCAAGTTACACATATCAAATGAAATATTAAGAATACATAAAATACTCATAAGTAAATACATTAGTTATAAATTAGAATACATAAGTTACAAATCTAAACAATTTTAAAAATTTAAGCATGAGAATGCAATAAAGTTTAATTGCATGTGAAAACCAAACAGTAAGTTCATATTAAGCATTTAAAAAATTATCTACCGAATACGGCGCTGGCTCCAATAAGAAGGTTTTCAATATATGTTAATAGGCCTTAATTTTATTTTCAATTTTGCGTCTGTAATGGACTCATAACAGCACTCATATGCGTGCGGTTTTGGCTCGCCGAGTGCGATACAATTTTCTCAATGTATATCGGCGTTTTTTTTATTTAGAAATGGCATAAAAGGGCGCAAAATAGAGAAAATACTAAAACTCGTTCGTAAGGCGCTTTTCAGTCTATTAGAAAACTCCTCGCTACCCTTACTGAACGCTCTTACTGAACTCGTCCTTTAATATACTATTGTCTTGATTTGATCATCAATTTTGTTGAATATCTTCACGCCTAAATAAAAGAACTATTTATTGAATAAAGTTATGTGCTGATAAGAGAGAACCATGTCTAGTATCATGAGTTTGATCATGTTGTATCATGTAAGTTTGAGATCCTGATAATGTTGATAAGTGCTGCAAGTTACATTTAATGTAACATGCAGCTTTCATTATAAATGGCGGGCAACGTTGATGAGTACGCTGTTCTTTAAAGTGTTCTCTGAAACTTTCTCTCGCACTAATGTTGAACATAGAATAGTCTTACTATTTATTCTCTTCTGCAAGATAAAGCATCTAGCCGATTTTGTTTGTCCCCGAATAAAGATGTTAGTTAGGATAGATGAGAGAAGGCAAGGGAATAGGACATGGAACGTATTGTGCTTTCATCCATTGTTTTCATTTGAAGTATAGCGAAGTAGGCACTACTTAGCTTTTTACAAACCCTACATATGTGATAGTTTCAAGTAAGTTTTGAGTCGATATATAATCCAAGTAACTTCGCATAGAAAGACTGTAGCAGATTTTTATTGTTAACCTTTATACAGTAGTAAGGTGGTAATTCCCTTATTTTGAAATATATAGAGTTAGTTTTTTACTGTTCGTAATTTTTGCAGCAAATTACAATGTCATTAATAGTATGTTCAGCTTTCGATCTTAGATTAACCTAAACTTTCGCTAAATAAAGCAAGGGTAGTGTCATCTGCAAACATGATATTTTTTCCATATATCCATTGCGGCAATTCATTTACAAATAGCAAGGAAAGTAGTGGGCCCCAAACTTACCCCTGCGGATTCCCCAAGGATAGATCTTTCTCGTCAGATTTATGTTAAGACCGGCTAGACAAGATCAGACAGACAGACCAGACAGATCAGACAGATAATATAAAATCACAAGACCAGGCAGGCCAGACCAAACAGGCGAGACCAGACAGTCAGACAGACAAGACCAGATAAGTAAGACCAGACAGACGAGTCCAGACCGACAAAACCAGACAGACAAGATCAGACAGACAGACAAGACTAGACAGAAATGACCAGACAGACAAGATCAGACAGAGGGGGCAGACCGACAAGACCAATCAGATAAGAGCAGACAGACAAGGCCAACCAGACAAGACCAAACACACAAGACCAGATATACAGGATCAGACAGACGGGACCGGGCAGACAATACTAGACAGACGACACCAGGCAGACCAGAGGAGACCAGAAGTCTAGATAGGAAAATTTCGATAGACTAGCTCAAAGGACAACACTGTTAATAGATATGACTTCACCGACAAGACTGGACAGACAAGACTAGACGAACAAGAGTAGATGAACCTAGACCAATAATTCTATAGAAGATGGAGTATATGCTTTGTCTCTGAAGGTATAACCAATCCGACATGTTTGACATTTCAAACCGAACAATTTCGATATCTACCTTTTCAAAAATCTTTGAAAGGCTGATCTATAATAGAATGACTGATTATTTAGTAAAATATAACCTGTTCAGTAACTACCAGCATTGGTTTAGATCACATAGGTCAGTAGAGACAGACACAAATAGCTTAACAAAATTTATCATGCGTGAGCTGGATACTGGCAAACATGTACTAGGATTATTTTTTCGATCTTTCAAAGACATTTGACACTGTCAATATTGATTTTATGTTAGCAGAACTGGAATCTTATTTTGTTCGAAGTACCTTCTTTAGTTTAATAGGATCATTTCTTATGGGAAGAAAGCTAATTGTTCTTGCCAATAACAGTAAGTCTAGCTGCAGAACAATAAATTTGGTTGTGCCTCAACGATCTGTTTTGGGACCAGTTTTGTTTCTGTTGTTTGTTAACGACTTACCACATTATGTAAGTGCGGAAACCATACTATTCGCAGACGATATAAATTTGACAGTCTCGGGAATAAATATAGAACAGCTGGAAGCCAAAGTTGCAATGGTTGTTGGCCAAGTAAGAGCTAGTAATCTGATTCTTAATTAAAAATCAAATGACGATACGCCTATATTTTGCAAAGCATAGAAAAAATCCAGCTGTTTTGCGACTCACAGTTGATCAAAAACAACTTAATCACCAATTTTCTGGGGCTGCGTATAGATTCCACATTTACTTGGTCATATATCGATTACGTGTGTAAAAAACTGGCGAGTGCATACTTTGGAATTTTCCAAGTAAAAAATCAATGGACAAGGAATCAATCATAAGGGTGTATTATGCGTTGGCCCACTCACACCTATCGCTTCATGTTTTGCTCTTGGGTCAAGCTTCTACGGTCAACAGATGTTTTGTGATGCAAGAAAGAGTCATTCGACTTATATTTGGACTTAAATCCGGGCAAAGTTGGAGAACGTGTTTCACAGAGAACAATATACTTACATTGCCCTCAATTTATATTCCAAAAGTTCTTTGTTAAAAATAAAATCTAATGTATAAGATTTCGAAACATTAGCGGATTCGCACAATCACTGCGCAAGATCACTTTATTATCGTATTCTAAATATAATTCTGCTTTATATGAAAAGTCCTGCATCTATACAGGCATACAATTGTTTAATAAACTGGAAAATAAAATAAAATCCGAGGACTATAACCATTTTAAACGACATGTCAAACGAATCCTGTTGCAAGGAGCATACTCTTCCATTTCTGAGTTTTTAGAGGAGTAACATATATTGTATGTAAACTAAAATGTAGAAAATCACATATTGGTATTCAACGTATTTTTTTTAATTTCTTTATTCTTTGTACTTCTATGTTAAGCATTTTTATATGTGTTCTATTATTCTATCTTGTTTTTTTATGCCTTATAATATGTAAAATATATACAATTAAACATCACATCCACATTGTGGTCTATTCATTAAAGTGAATACAGCTATTATTATTATACAGGCCAACACGAACGGAAAATAATAGACTAGGCAAGACAAGACTAGACTAGGCAAGTAGGACTCGACAGACAAGATTCGACAGACAAGACTTGACGGAGCTTATATATTTATTTAAATATTAGATATGCGTTCATTTCCTTAAATTGACTGTCAGGTATCTTCCAAATTATTAATCTAGATTAAATATTAATAAACCAGAGAAAACTAGATAGAAAAAATCATATACAATGTAAGATACAACTTATATAAAGAATATAAGTGTGAAGTATGCGAGCAATATTGGAACTGTTAATATTTCAATCAAAGTTTCCTGCTAGAATTTTTATTTATGAACAATTATATAGAAGATTTTTGTTGGATGTGATAATCTTGATTTTTTTGTTAAAATTTTGATAAAATCATGTGATTTAGTTTGCACTTTTTTTATAAGAACTCTAAATAAGATGTTATCGAGCGAGTGAAATACAGGGCGTTTCAAAAAGAATATACGTATTTCGCATAAATACGTTTATTAAACTTTAAGACATACATATATTTACGAATCTCTCAAGTTTAGATTACAGATGCTCAATATGTGCTCCATTAGCGACTCGAACAATATCACACCGATCGATACTCAAATTCCTCTGTTACTCGGGCAAGCATGTCCTTCGTCACTGATGTTATGGCAGCACGGATCCGGTTCTTCAACGCTTCCAGATTCTGTGGCAGTGGTGGTACATAAACGTTGTATTTAACGAAACCCCACAGGAAGTCAAATCCGGTGACCGTGTATTCCAGCTGAGACATGCTAAGTCGTCAGCTCCTTGACGACCAATCCAACGGTTCGGTAGAGTTTCATTCAGATATTTACGCACTTCGCGACTCCAGTGAGGTCTTGTTGAAAAATAAAGTTGTCTTCGTGCAGCCTCGGAAACAACGAGTTTTGTAACATCGACATACTGCTGACCGTTAACCGTGTTTCCATCAAAGAAGAATCGGCCGTAAATAGATGATCGGGATATCGCACAAAACACATTGACTTTATGCGGAGCTCGTGCATGTTCAATGACTGCATGTGGGTTCTGTAGGCCCCAAATTCGAACATTGTGTTTATTTACCTGACCACTGACATGGAAAGTCGCTTCATCTATGAACAGCACAAAATGCCACACGTTTGTGTTTGTCATCAGGACGCAGAGCTTGTAACAGATCGCGTAGCTTCTTGTGGCTATTAGTATAAACTAGACTATGTATTCGTTTCTCCAAAAGCCGAGCCGAGGCGCAGCGATCTATAGTTTGTAATTAAATAATACTTTGTAATACGTGAATTCTTTTTGAAACACCCTGTATTACGTTATTCGTATATCTCTTTCTCCTCATTTGATGTCTTGTCAAATCTTGCAAGTCTTGTCAACTCGTGTCCAATCTTGTTCAATATAGTCCAGTTTTGTTAGGATTTGTAAAGACATTTCCCGACTTGTACAGCCTTGTTCAATTTTAGTCCAATTTCTTGTCCAAGACTGCACAAGACTGAATTTTGACAAGACTTTAGCTTTATTCATTCTTGTCCTGTCGTCTAAAGTCTTGTCCAGTTTAGCCAAGTATTGTCCAGTCTTGTCAAGTCTTGTCAAATCTTGTCAAGACTTGAATGGACTTGACAAGACTGGATAAGGCTTGACAAGACTTTACAAGACTGATAAGACTGGATAAGACTAGACAATCTATGACAATCTACATGACAATCATGTCAATCTAGTCCAGTTTTGTTAGGATTTGTAAAGACATTTCCAGACTTGTACAGCCTTGTTCAGTCTTGTCCAATTTTCGTCCAATTTCTTGTCCAAGACTGAATTTTGACAAGACTTCAGCTTTATTCATTCTTATCCTGTCGTCTGAAGTCTTGTCCAGATTTGTCAAGTATTGTCCAGTCTTGTCAAATCTTGACATATCTTGTCAATGGACTTGACAAGACTGAACAAGGCTTGACAAGACTTTACAAGACTGATTACCTGTCCACTAACATAGAAAGTCGCTTCATCACTGAACACGACGCGTGAAAGTGTTATCAATGTCAATATCATCATGAATCTCATTACAAAATACCACACCTTTGCGTTTTTCATCAAGAAGCAGATGTAACAGTACGCGGAGCTTCTAGCGGCTATTAATATAAACTAGACTATGTATTCGTTTCTCCAATAGCCGAGCCGAGGCGCAGCGATCGATAGTTTGGACAAAATAATACTTTGTAATACGTATATTCTTTTTGAAACACCCCATATATTAAGTCAGTAAATTTATGCACGAAATGTTTCATTTTTAGTTTTTAGGTCAGCGGAGAAATATTTTCATCGCAAATTATTTTTCTTTTGCATAGATGACAAGATATAATTTAAATTTTATTGAATTAATTTCCTGATTAATGATTTTAATTTGGAATCCAGACTCCAATGAAGGAATAATTTAAAATTTAGACGAATATGTTATTAGATTTATACTAGGTATTATAAAAAAATAGTTGAATAGTAGAAGAATTTCCTAAATCTAATTGATGTATGCTGCTAAATAAGTACACACTGGAATAAAAAGAAACAGATTGATTAATGTAGACCTGGGTTTGCTAAGGTAATTCACCGACTTAGCAACTTAATGGGAATATAAAGCCCGATTGGGGTCAGTGGGAATTAAATTATTTTTTCTAAGCAATTTAGTGTGTTTTAGGAATTATAATAAGGTTCTAAAATTTCCCATATATTTTGCAAATCTTGGAAAATCGGGAAATAAGGATGTATTACTGTAGATGTGTTTCATCTTGACGGACTAATCCATGACTTTGGTATTAGATTTACAAAGAATTATTAAATTATATTTCTTTTTAGCCCTATTATAACCAAATGTGCACAATAAAACAAAGAATCGTTGATTACATTATAGACATGTATGTGGATCTTAAAACGAAATCAGAAGGTAGAAATACTAAAATAGTAGTTTATGATACAACTGTGTGCACAAAAGTCTTTCACACTGACACAATAAAGTTCGTAAAGTAAAGAACGTTCAGCGCCTCCGTGGCAAAATTGTTAGCTAGTAAAACCGGTAAGTGATTGGAACACCATGTATTCGTTATCGATGTAATCTAGGTTAACCTAGCTTAACATGGGTTATGATAAAGTTAAGTTATGTTAGAGCCAAATAAATCCAGAATGAATAAAAAAATTATTCAATTTTAATATACGTCAGAAACTTTATTTTCACTACGTCTATGTGTTTCTGTTTAGGGGCGTGAGTTGTTGCCATAGTAACATCAAACAGAAATCGTTTAATAATGAAACTCCATTTGATTTATATTGGACTTTTACGCACGATTTGGATAATTTTACACACGATTATAATAATGGCATCCTTCACATACAAGATGTGCGAGTAGATAAATGTATAAAAAACCTATTAGAATAAAGATTAAGCAAAACTAGATATTATTTGTTTTGCTTTTATAATTATTATTTTCTTCAAGAGAAATAGAATTAACAAAAAGTAGTATACAAACTTGAATGTGGTGGCTGTAACAGTGAATATCTCGGCCGTACTATGAGAAACTTCCAAGTGAGAATGAAGGAACATCTGTCAGAAATAGGCAACATGGATCCTAACTCTCAATTTGCAAGGCACATAAATGAAGCGATGTACTCCTTTGAACCTGAAAAAGGGATGAAAATCTTACAGGTGTGCTCTACGTTTTGGAAGACTGGTTACTTGGAGAAACTGGAAATAGGTACATCGACATGGAACGCTTCTAAAACCTGCCTGAACTCACAATTAGACTAAATTTCGAAGATTAATAAAGGCATAACCCACACACTAGCAAATTTATTCCAAGAGGGCCCGGAAAATATTCTGTTTCTCCTTGGCATACGTTGCTCGAGATGCGTTGTGTGAGCCGTTCGTCGACCTCGAGCAACGTGTGCGAAGAAATAACAAAAGATTTTCCGGGGCCTCTTTTAATATATTTGCTAGTATGTGGGTTATGACTTTATTAGTCTTCGAAATTTACATTTGATCCTACTTAGAGTTTGTGTATTTTTTTATCACAATTAGACGCTTAATCGACATAATTTAGGATAAGCTTAATGTATTGTAGATTTGTTCTCATAGAAGTGAGTTGACAAATGACAATAAAGACCACCAACATGAGGAATACAAAATTTCCACTGAAAAATTTGACAGTTGACATCTGTCAAGGTATTGTTTAAAGTTTTAGTTTTCATTTTTATTTTCAAGTATTAACATTTTATCCTTTATACTCCCTGAAGATGGCAAATTTTTAATTTAAATTTAATAAAGCCGAAACTAGTTGGAAGAAATATATTTATTTTTATTATATTTCTCTTGAAGTAAATGATAACTATCAAGGCAAAACACAAAACTAGATATATTTTTTAATGAACACATAGTTCATTAATAAATATGAATAGGCGCTATTTAAAATGTCGATGAGGCCAGAAGTGATAAAGCAATACTCAGAAACTAATTTCGACAGCAAACATAAATAGATAATAAAGATAATCTAACTATATCGGCCTAAAATAACTATCGTAAATTGAAACTTTTTGACATGATTAACTATAATATATCAGCATTCTCTCTATTTGTTTAGTTTACTAAGGCAAAGGTAATTTCAATAATGTCAACAATTCTTGTTTTTTAATGGTGTGGTGGGCGTGCACGAGTTTACCTTATAAAAGCAGTGTACTTAAAATAGAAATATTCATTGGAAATGGGTGGAAAGGTCTCGAGTCTGTTGTCATCTATGAATCAATGTTAAATACACATATTTTCACTTTGATTCATCTAAAAATACTTTGTTTATAATACTTGGATTGTATTTTTTAATTATTATAGACCTTGAATTTGACAAACCTTTCGTTTCAATTCAGATAATTATAAAATTACAGCATTTTGACTAGTTAATGTAATTATGACTGCTTAATTTTATGTAGTAACTGCTTATTCTAGGTATTAATTAATTGTATTTGTCTAAACACAATCATATTTTAAAATGTTATGTTTTTACAATAATATTGTCATGATTTCTTTTACATCTTCTTCAGCTATTGTTCGTTGAATGCTTGATATAGATCAGGGGCGGCCAAACGTTTGATTACCACGGGCGACGTGGTTCCTTAATTGTAGGCGGCGGTCTACCCACTTGCTAGCTGATCATAAGAAAAGTTGTAATTTAAAGTCAAAAATACGTTTAAATTTAAAATAACTATTCTAGGAATATAAGTTTCCCCTTGAATGCATTCAAGTTGTTAACCATTTCAGTCAATGTTTTGTTCATTCCTTGAAGTTTCAAATTTAATTCATTTAGCTTTCCTGTAATGTCCGAGAGAAAAACAAGATCGGAACCCACATATCGTTCGTTTGGATGAACAGGGTATTAACTCATTATGTTCTTGCCTATTATATGTTCTTGCATATTTCTTTTTTTTTGCTCAGTTATAGCAAAATTGACAAAGTCATGAACTGAACAAAAACGTTATCAATAAACGTTAATCAAAAGTTTAAAAAATATTATAAGAGAGGTTAACCAATTATTTACAGAAATGGAAATATATTGATTTGAAAACTTCAAATCGCTCTTCAGGCTTTTTTGAGTTAATACCCTGTTCATCTGGACCGACGATATGATCTTCCAATTGAGGGTATGAGTCTTTTTAAGGAATCTTTTTAAAAACTTAACAGCTTAGACACCCTACGTCAGTTTCCCAAAACCAGATTCACATTCCTCTACTAATGCTCTAAATCTTCGTCTTTGCGAATTGTTTCTACGGATAGAATTAACTATTTTGAATACGAAATTCATCACATCATCTGAATTTAATATTTATGAGGACTAGGTATTGTTACTGATGGACAATGGTAGTTGGTAAAATTTGGAATATCATCATCACTTTTATAAAGAGTTATAAATTCATTATGATTCCCAACCATAGAAGGTGCTCCATCAGTGGTAATCTATACCAGTTTTTTTTTAATTTGGCCAACTATGGACCAAGAAGAACTTTAGACTTTTTGGTTTTTCTTCTTTTCTCCTCCAATAACCTCTTGGTGCGTTCGGTCTCCTCATCGGAAATGATCTCTTTGGGCCTCCTGATTGTTCGTTTCTCCTGAAATGCTTTTATACTGCCTACTCTCCTTCTAAACTCTCTTCTGTTATCTATAGTGTGATTCCAACTTCTGGCGCACCCCTTTTCACATCATCTACCCATTTAGATGTGGCCTTTAACCCCATAATGTAGTTGAAGATTCTTTTGGTCAGTCTGCATTAATCCATTCTTAGTAGGTGTCTGTAGAACTTCAACCTCCGCTTCCTCATTGTGTCCGTGATCTACTCAGTGTATTTTTAGTTCTTCGTTTTTCCTCATCCTCTATGTCCCATCAGTAGTTTTCTGTGATCCGAGTATTTTCCGCAGAATACTCCTTTCTTTCTTTTCGAGTTCTTGATACTCCCCCTTTTAATTTAAAATAACACACTCGGAGGCGCACAATCCTTCAGGTTGTATTACCGATTTATAGTGTTTGATTTTGGCCGTGCAGGATAATACCCGTTTGTTGTACTTGTTCTGCGTAAGCTTGTAGGCTATGTCTAGTTCTGGCTCTCCCTTTATTTGCCTCCTTATCTAGTCCGTTCTATTGGATCCATTCTCTCAGGTATTTAATCTTCTTTGTTCTCTTTATCTTGCTATGATTTACCTCCATGTGCCTCTCCCTTTGGTGATTGTACTCCATATATTCTGAAGAGAATGATAGAGAGAGGAGAGTGTAGAATTTTGGAAGAGTGTCTAAAAGATAAAAAGGAAAGAAATAGGAAAGGGGGTGTGGAAAGAGAGGGAGACATATCTAGAAAGAAACGGGTATGCAGGCGCGGAGATAGAAAGAATGCTAGAGAGAGGCAGAGTAATGACAGAGAGATGAATTTGCGCAGAGAGATAGAGATGTGCAAGTGCAAGAAAGGAGAACAAGAATTAGGGAGTCTAGGTACAACGGGAAATATGAAAAAATAATAACGGAAGAACTGCCAAAGTACCTAGGAAGAGAGAGTAGAAAAGAGAGAGTGAGAATGGCAAGATTTAGATGTGGAAATGAAGAGAGAGAGAATAAATATTGTGAGGACAGGAACCTGCATTCATTAACATTTTCTTTCAAAATTGTGAGACGGCCATCAAACATGTGCACGCATCAGATAGGCGGACTAGGTAAACTTACGCGGTCAATGCTTTGGCTACTCCTGCTACAGACCTCTTCCAATCTTTTTGTTAAAATTACAAAATTGTTTAGAGATAATAGTAGGTCCAAACATGCATTCACGAGGAAGTTTTACCAAGATTATTAATAACCATTAAAAACAAGCTTTTCTTCTAAACTAATAGGAGTTCAATTCTTAAACAGTTTTATGTATCAACAGATAGTTCTAGGAAGTTTTTAAATTAAGTTTAATTTTCAATTTTGTGAAAGATTTCTTAAAATATTTTATATCACAGTTTCTAAAAATTTCTTGTAAATTTTTACTTTGATAAATCTATTTTTTTATGTACAGATCTCAAATTATATCTTAATATGAGACTTAACAAAGAACCTCGAGGATACTTCAATAAGAGTCTGAATGGTTCCAATTTAAGAAAACTAATTATTTTTCTTACAATGTATACAATAATTCTCAAAAAGTTATTAAAAACATTTTTTTTTAAATTTGTTTATTGCCCAAAATATCTACACATGACACCAAGACATTTTATAATACTCTATAGCAGGGCCTCTTAAACTTTTTTTATCACGACCCCAATTATGATTGTGATTTTTTCGCAACAAAAAAATAAATATGTATAAATATTTCATGATGATTTATTGATTATGTAACAATATATACCGATAGCCCTCAAACGCCGAGTTTGGCGTTTGATTGCTATCCTTGTCTTCTGCATCATAGCTTTCTGACTTAAGTTCAGCCATTTATCCATGGTCAAAAATGACTTTTTTCCTAAATAGACCCATAAATATATAAAAATAACATATTGCATATAATAATTAATGAATTCATTGGAATAAATGAAGAAACTGTTCTATTCTAAACTATAATTCTGAGGGATTTAGAATTTACAAAACAAAAGTAGGCAAAAGAATAGTGAAGAACACACCACACCTTGGAACTGGCTTCATAAGAATCGAAAACATTTTGGATTCTATTATTTGCTTTGAATCACAATATGAAAGACTATCAATTCCGGAAAAAAAGAATGTCATACTTATGGGGGACTTTAATGCTGAAGTTTAATGGAAAGAAAACAAGTTCAAAAACTTGTCGGGAAATTCCCAGCACATAATAGGACGAACCAAAATGGTGTTAGACTAATAGAACTTTACCAAGCACATGAAATGATCTTAAAATCCACAGCGTTCAAGAAAAATTACGTTGTACAATTACGTTGATCTCACATTGATCTCACATTGATCTCACATAGAAAACATTGATCTCACCCAACTCGCTTTTAGGAGAATTTCAAATAGACATGTAGCAGTTAAAAGGAAATTTAATAAAGAAATAAAAAAATGTTAAAGCCCTCAGGGGTGCTAACTTAAATTCTGATCACTATCTTTCTAAAATAATACTCAGAATCATCCCCATTTGGAAAATCCGCACTAATAGACTAAAACAGGGGTTCCCAAAGATTTTTTTAGGCGGGCCAATTTAATATTACCTAATTTTTTGGCGGGCCAAAAAAAAAAGAGCCTAATAAAATCACAACAATAACCACAATTTTTTTTTGTTTTCACGTGATTAATGGACGATCCCTACAATGAAAACATTTCTTGAGCATGTTTTCATATTTTCGGATAATTCACGCATGAATCCTTTATAAAAACCAAAAAAGGAATTGTTCCGATAAGAATTCCTAGCATCGATATTATTTTGTAATTCTATCAATTCAAATTGCATGTCTTCTATTGACATATTTATTTTTTAACAAAAAAAAATTATATGGTATTGATATCGCGGGCCGAATTCACGGGCTTTGCGGGGCGCATTTGGCCCGCGGGCCGCACTTGGGGAACCCCTGGACCTGGAACCACTGCAGATTTACAAAATCAAGGCTGGGATCAAATAAAAGAAAGTCTAATAATTAAAGCACAACTACTTGCTCCACTAACTAAAATAAAAAAAACATGCGTGGTGTACGGAAGAGTGTGATAGTCTCATTGTACTAAGAAGGAAAGCATGGCACCAGTGGCAATCACAGAAAAACGACCATAACAGACAAAATTTCTTAAATGTTAGAAAATTAGTGACTAAAAATCTTAAGAGAATCAAGAAAGCTCGAGATGATCACATGCTTATGCAAATTAATGAAGACTTTCACAGAAACAATGTAAGAAAGTTTTAAAAGAATTTTAATAAGAAATTGAATAAGAATAATCACCCAACTCTTCAACTCCAGGATAAAGATTGCAATGTTGCCCATAACAATAAAAACAACTGCCAAAGTATTAGAATATTTTGAAAATCTCCTGAACTGTGAGGAAACCATAGAAAAGATGGACATTCATATATCCACATCAAACCTGACTCAGAACCTCCGACGATTGAGGAACTTCACTCAATAATATCGAATCTTAATAATTATAAGGCTTCGGGAGAAAATCAAATCACAGCTGAACTTTGGAAGAATGTTAACAAAAATGTTTTACAGTCTCTAAGAAATATCTTTGAAGAAATTTGGATACATGAAAGAATCCTACATGACTGGAAAACAGCCATTATACTACCATCCACTTCATAAGAAATGATCCAAAAAAGACCCTAAAAACTACAGAGGAATATTTCTCCTTGACGTAACATACAAGATATTCTCCATATTCCTACTACACAGGGCTAAACCTCAACTAGATCATCAACTTGGGGAATACCAAGCGGATTTCTGGAAAGGGAGCACAAATTATCAACCCCAAACATATCATGAACTACCAAAAAATCACGGGCTAAAGCGTATGTTATCGCTTTCAGTGACTTCCAAACGGCATACGACTCTATAGATAGGGAATCCTTATTCTCGGTCCTCAAAGAACTAGAACTCGATAACAAAACTACAAACCTAATCAGAGAAACACTAACTAATACATTCTCCAAAGTTGAATTCATGGGGGAACTCTCCACCGCTTTTGAGATTAAAACAGGTGTACGGCAAGGAGATGGACTTTCTTCACTGCTATTTAACTGTGCCCTAAAAAAAGTAGTCAGAGAGTGGAATGTGAAGATTCGTCATTATTTTGGTCTGTTCAACTGAGACACATTTTTTAACGCTTGCCTCTGCAGTTCGAAGATCTGTTCCTTGGTTTCTTCCTATGTCTTAGCTAGTCATGTCATCAGCTTTTGCTGATGACATGACTAGCTAAGACATAGGAAGAAGCCAAGGAACAGATCTTCGAACTGCAGAGGCAAGCGTTAAAAAATGTGTCTCATTTGAAAAGACCAAAATAATGACGAACATAAAAAATCCACCAAAAAAGCTTCAATTGGGCAACTAATACATAGAAATTGTCAAAGAATTCAAATATATTGGGGAATGGATCAGCTAGAGAATAAAGTAAGGGAATCATGGATAAATAAAGATGAATTGGCCTTCCAATTTACGAAGGACAGTTATAACAAGTCTCTCTCCTGGAATACCAAGATAAAACATTATAACACGGTAATTAAACCAGAAGTCTTATATGTAGCCGAAACATTTCTCTCACCACCCAGCGATCGCTTGAAAAGCTGTAGGTCAAGGTAACAAAGATATTACGTAAAATCTTAGGCCCCAAATTTCATAAGAACAAATTAATCCATGTCAGGAACAAAACTCTTTACCAGAAGACTGAAAAACTCTTGGATACAATAAAAAAACGGAAAATTTATTTTTAATGGGCACATCCTCTAAATGAATCCAAACAGGCTTCCCAAAAAGATCTTCGACCACTTTGGTAATGAAAAAGCAAAACCTCTTTGGTTTCAGGAAAGACGTCGTAGAACTCCAAATTACAGACACCATGCTTAAAGACAAAACATACAAAACCATTACCAATGATAAGAAGTAACGGTTCCAAGTTAAAATGAAACAAAAGCGTACCTACATCTCTGCCGAAGAAAGGGAAGCAAGATATCAAAGGATGAGGCAATACTGGGATAAAAGGAAAGCTCAGAAGAATAAAAAATTATTGATTTCATGTACCCCAAAGTTGGGTGAAACAAATAAAGAGGAAAGAAACTATATTATTCTTGCGATGTCCACTCTCTTATTACAATGGAACGAAGACAACTGATTACACTAAAAAAAACGGCCAACATAAAAACACCACACAGATTAACACTATAGCCAGTGTTGCTGAATCGTCTCGCTACACCAGAAGTGACACAAAGTGCGCCATTTATAAACTCTAAAACATGTATTAAGATATTTTAAATTAAAATCTCGAGACCTCAAATAGGGTCACGACCCTTAGTTTAAGAAGCCCTGCTCTATAAGATGAACAATATTAAATTAAGTTTTAAATACGTAATGTCAATTAATTTAAAAAACAAACGAGAAATAAAATCAATTTTTCTTTTCTTTTTATTCAATTGTCTTCTTATTATTTCTCTCATTATAGGCAGACCTGCCTGTTCATCCATCACTACGGTCGGTCAAGGTGGGGCCTATTGTTGCTCCACCGCTTTCTGGGTATCCCTGAGCTTCTTTTCCTCCTTGGCGAATTATCTCGTGCTATTCGGACCAGCCTGGTGTTCTCCATCCGGTCCACGTGGCTGCGCCACATCTCTTTTCGTTCTTCTACCCAGTCGTTTATGGATTGTACGTCGGATGTTTGCCTTAGTTCCATGCTCCTCATCCTTTCCATTAGGGTTTTTATTGTTGATCTTTCGTATCACCGACATTTCCACGCTCTCCAGCATACTTTGTGTTGTTGTCACAGGGCGAGTTTCTGCTGTGTATGTGGCTATTAGTCTGTTTACAGTCTTGTAGATGCGTGATTTCGTGTCAGTGTTTAGGTATTTGTTTTTAAAAATGACCTTGTTCAGGCATCCAGCAATTCTTGATGCTTTCATGGCTTGCAGCCTGACATCTGCTTCTATATCCCCAAGAGCCGATATCTGGACCCCCGGTAGTTGAATTTCATCATTTGCTGAATGATTTGGCCATCTACCTCTAATTTACATCGTATTGGGACCTTTGATGTTGTCATGCACTGCGTTTTATGTATTGATATGGCCATATTTAATTGTTTGGCCGTCTGATTAAACGTGTGTAGCAGTTTTTGGAGGTTGTCCTCACTGTCGGCGCTGCATCGTCTGCGTAGCAAATAATTGAAATGTCTTTAGTGCCCATTGAGTAACCCTTACTTTGGCTGTTTTTTTTTATTTCGTCAAAAATTATATTACAGTGTTGGGCTCCTTGCCTTATGGCCTGTTCTACTAGTATTGCCGCCGTGGTTTGCTTTTTAACCCTTGCTCTTACTGAGTTCGATGAATATATGTCCTCTATTACTTTTATCGGTCGTAGGGTATTTGCCTTTTATGCAGTATATCTATCACATCCCCGAGCTGCACTCTATCAAAGGCTTTCTCTAGGTCTACAAAACATATATAAACGGGCCGGTTGCATTCTTTCGACTTTTCAACTATCTGTCTTATTGCGAATACGACATCGTTGCAGGACCTTCCAGATCTAAAGCCTTGCTGATCTTCGGCTAATTGTGTCGATGTATTGATCTTATCTGTTATGATCTTTGTCAGCAGTTTCAAGGTGCTGCTAAGGGATTCATGGCTATGTACTTGGCCGGGTCGGTTTTATGTCCCTTTTTAAACAGTTATATCGATGTGCTTATTCTCCACTCGTCTGGGATTTTGCTTTCGCTCAGTATTTTACTGAATATCATTGTTATTTCGTGTTCTGCGGTGTCCCCTCCATACTTTAGGAGTTCATTATTTATTTCTTTCGGGCCCGGACTCTTCAGGTTTTTGATTTTTTTTAGGGCTGCTGTGACGTCAGTTCTTGTGATGATGATTCCGTCTTCCACTCTTATCAAATGTGCGTCGGCGTTCTGTGGTATGTGTTTCCTCGCTTCTTTGTACAACTTTGTGAGGGATTTTTTGCCATGATTCTGCTGGTATCGAGTTCTTGTCTGTTACTTCATTTATTTCTCTGCGTGAGCTCCTTATTAGTCTCCAGATTTGTTTTTGCAATCCATAGAAATCTCACTCCATTGATTTTGTAAAACGCTGCCGATATTCTACCTTGGTTTTCCTTACCGAGCTCTTCGTTTCATTTCTTATGTTCTTAAAGTTTTGGAATGCTTCTTTTATTTGTTTGTTCTTATATTCAAGATATGCTACTTTCTTCTCCTTGCATTTAGTTTTGACTTCTTGGCAGAACCACGGCGTTTTGCTGGCCTTTGTCTTTGATCTGATGGTTCTCGTCTCCAGGGCCTCTTTGGCTGCTTCCTCGATGTTTTGATTTAGAGTTGTCCAGTTTTGATTCAAATCTTGATCGTTCCGCACTGAGTGTTTTTTTTTTCACTGAGTCTCTTTTGGTAAAGTTGTTGTGTTGACTCGTCGTTTATGCTTTCGTTATTAGCTGTTATTAGGTGGTGTAATTAGGTGTTATGTAAGTTTTGTCTTGAGACTTATCTTGGCCATGAGTAAGCCGTGATCGGTATTGGCATTTGCTGAGTTCAATGTTTTCACATCAATTACCTGTGTTGTGTGAATCTTCCGATTCGATATTATATAATCTATCTAGACTAGACTAGACTGAGAGATTATATACAATTGTGATAAATTCTAAATCTTTAAAGAATATTAATTAGTAGTAATCCATAAAAATTGAGCGAGATAATTAAATTTAATTTTCATTTGCTTATTGAACAATTTATTTTTTCAATTTACAACATATTCAATATTTTAAATTTATTCACCAGCATGGTCAAATTAGTGACCAAACTGCGGCTACAATCCAAATTACTATTATATTAATAGATTATCACGAAAGTGCGAATGGGGAAATATAAATAATCAATTACATTAAATTCCAATTGCATTGCCGAGGCCAATCTAATCCGTTCGATTATAATATTCATAATATATGGTTTCATTCAATGTAAAATTTGACTGCATTGTGTTTTCACAATCCGGCACCGAATTACAATTGAAATTATTTCAGCCAAAGGTCAAAAACTCATTGTAAACAATTTGTCAATAAACAAATTATTTATTGTTTATTAAAATTGTTTACGAAACTCGGTTTGCATTGCTCATTTTCATACATAAATTGATTACATCAACACAACCAGACAGACCAGACAAGACTTGATTGGCAAAATAAATAAGAATACATAGACGATAACAAAAAGTCTGTATTAGACTGTACTAACTAAAGCCGGACACACGCGAATAAACCCACAATGCTAACACTTTTGCATAGGCTTGCCAGTCTAGTCCTGCCTGTCTAGTCTAGGCAGCCTGTGTGATTACGGGTCTCCTTCCAGCCGACATCCGTCTCAAGCAGCTGGCCCTCCATAACTCACATCAGATCGCAGACGATACGATTATTAGAGATATAATGGGCTTACCGGTTGCACTGAGCGAGCTCGAACTGACCGTAAATACCCAAGAACTAGTTCATCCTTCACAATTGTCGCTGGTTACATACTATTTGACACTGAGTAATATATTTCAACTCCGGGTTTACACGGGCGGTTCGAGTTCGATCAGATGTACGGGGGCTCCATTCGTGGTGTACTTTTAAGACGAGGAAGTGTACAATAAGCTGATTAAATTAGAAAAGTATTGCTCAATTTTTCAAGCTGAACTTTTGGCCATGCTACAAGCTTTGCTTTATGTGGAAAATAACAGCAGCAGAAATGTTCAATCATTTGTAACAGCCGATCTATTCTGGATGCTCTGAAGAATTTAAATTCACCCTCTGAATTATTTTTGGAGACGTGGAAGACAGCTGCCAGAGTTTCAAGGAAGAACAAGATCCGTTGGCATTGGGTTAAGGCACACGCTGGTTTTGAAGGCAATGAACGAGCAGACATGCTTGCCAAACAAGCAGCTAACAAGGAAGATCTGCCAATTTCCTTTAGTAAATTGCCCAAACAGGCTTTAAGATCGTGCTCCAAAGGGCATTTCGAGAAGCTCAGGACAGATGGGATCTGGCTACAACAGGCTTGTGGACGAAGCAATTTATACCGTCTATTAAGACCTGGAGGGGTTTCAACATCAGTCTGTCCCACCACGCAATCTAGTTAATAACAAGCCACGGTAATTTCAAAGCGTACCTTCATAGATTTGGTAAAAGAGAAAGTCCCCTCTGTGAGTGTGACCAAAATGACACCGCGGCGCACGTGCTATTTTATTGCTCAGACACCGAAATATAGAGACGATCTTTGGAGACAGATATGCAGATGCATGAACTTATCTGGCCCAAGGATGAAGATGACATCTTAACAGTATCAAAATCGAGAGAGTGGTGGCTTGTCTTTGATAAACATGCCACAATTATTATCTAGACTGGATCATGATGAACAGTTTAGAATTTAATAACTCCAGAGAGATGGTTCAGAGATCCCGGGAAACTACATAAAAAGAGAATAGTAAAACTGATAGCGTTATAACCAGCATAGTGTCCTTTGGACGGAATGCTGGCCTTCGTGCGCTAGTCTGCACATGAAGGAAAATACAAGTAGGCTGTCTAGTCTTGCCTGTCTTGACTAGTCTGTCCAGTCATGTCTTGTCTGTCTAGTCATGTGTTGTCTGTCTAGTCTTGTCTACTCTTATCTACTCTTGTCTAGTCTTGTCTAGTCTTGTCTAGTCTTGTCTAGTCTTGTCTAGTCTTGTCTAGTCTTGTCTAGTCTTGTCTAGTCTTGTCTAGTCTTGTCTAGTCTTGTCTAGTCTTGTCTAGTCTTGTCTAGTCTTGTCTAGTCTTGTCTAGTCTTGTCTAGTCTTGTCTAGTCTTGTCTAGTCTTGTCTAGTCTTGTCTAGTCTTGTCTAGTCTTGTCTAGTCTTGTCTAGTCTTGTCTAGTCTTGTCTAGTCTTGTCTAGTCTTGTCTAGTCTTGTCTAGTCTTGTCTAGTCTTGTCTAGTCTTGTCTAGTCTTGTCTAGTCTTGTCTAGTCTTGTCTAGTCTTGTCTAGTCTTGTCTAGTCTTGTCTAGTCTTGTCTAGTCTTGTCTAGTCTTGTCTAGTCTTGTCTAGTCTTGTCTAGTCTTGTCTAGTCTTGTCTAGTCTTGTCTAGTCTTGTCTAGTCTTGTCTAGTCTTGTCTAGTCTTGTCTAGTCTTGTCTAGTCTTGTCTAGTCTTGTCTAGTCTTGTCTAGTATTGTCTAGTCTTGTCTAGTCTTGTCTAGTCTTGTCTAGTCTTGTCTAGTCTTGTCTAGTCTTGTCTAGTCTTGTCTAGTCTTGTCTAGTCTTGTCTAGTCTTGTCTAGTCTTGTCTAGTCTTGTCTAGTCTTGTCTAGTCTAGTCTTATCTAGTCTTGTCTAGTCTTGTCTAGTCTTGTCCAGTCTTGTCCAGTCTTGTCTAGTCTTGCCTAGTCTTGCCTAGTCTTGTCTAGTCTTGCCTAGTCTTGCCTAGTCTTGTCTAGTCTTGTCTAGTCTTGTCTAGTCTTGTCTAGTCTTGTCTAGTCTTGTCTAGTCTTGTCTAGTCTTGTCTAGTCTTGTCTAGTCTTGTCTAGTCTTGTCTAGTCTTGTCTAGTCTTGTCTAGTCTTGTCTAGTCTTGTCTAGTCTTGTCTAGTCTTGTCTAGTCTTGTCTAGTCTTGTCTAGTCTTGTCTAGTCTTGTCTAGTCTTGTCTAGTCTTGTCTAGTCTTGTCTAGTCTTGTCTAGTCTTGTCTAGTCTTGTCTAGTCTTGTCTAGTCTTGTCTAGTCTTGTCTAGTCTTGTCTAGTCTTGTCTAGTCTTGTCTAGTCTTGTCTAGTCTTGTCTAGTCTTGTCTAGTCTTGTCTAGTCTTGTCTAGTCTTGTCTAGTCTTGTCTACTCTTGTCTAGTCTTGTCTAGTCTTGTCTAGTCTTGTCTAGTCTTGTCTAGTCTTGTCTAGTCTTGTCTAGTCTTGTCTAGTCTTGTCTAGTCTTGTCTAGTCTTGTCTAGTCTTGTCTAGTCTTGTGTAGTCTTGTCTAGTCTTGTCTAGTCTTGTCTAGTCTTGTCTAGTCTTGTCTAGTCTTGTCTAGTCTTGTCTAGTCTTGTCTAGTCTTGTCTAGTCTTGTCTAGTCTTGTCTAGTCTTGTCTAGTCTTGTCTAGTCTTGTCTAGTCTTGTCTAGTCTTGTCTAGTCTTGTCTAGTCTTGTCTAGTCTTGTCTAGTCTTGTCTAGTCTTGTCTAGTCTTGTCTAGTCTTGTCTAGTCTTGTCTAGTCTTGTCTAGTCTTGTCTAGTCTTGTCTAGTCTTGTCTAGTCTTGTCTAGTCTTGTCTAGTCTTGTCTAGTCTTGTCTAGTCTTGTCTAGTCTTGTCTAGTCTTGTCTAGTCTTGTCTAGTCTTGTCTAGTCTTGTCTAGTCTTGTCTAGTCTTGTCTAGTCTTGTCTAGTCTTGTCTAGTCTTGTCTAGTCTTGTCTAGTCTTGTCTAGTCTTGTCTAGTCTTGTCTAGTCTTGTCTAGTCTTGTCTTGTCTTGTCTTGTCTTGTCTTGTCTTGTCTTGTCTTGTCTTGTCTTGTCTTGTCTTGTCTTGTCTTGTCTTGTCTTGTCTAGTCTTGTCTAGTCTTGTCTAGTCCTGTCTGGTCCTGTCTGGTCTTGTCTAGTCTTGTCTAGTCTTGTCTAGTCTTTTCTAGTCTTGTCCAGCCTTGTCCAGTCTTGTCTTGTCCTGTCCTGTCCAGTCTTGTTCAGTCTTGTCCAGTCTTGTCTAGTCTTATCTTGTCTAGTATAGTCTTATCTAGTCTTGTCTATTCTTCTCTGTCTAGTTTTGTCCATCTAGTTTTATCCGTCTAGTCTTGTCCGTCTAGTCAGTCTAGTCTTGTCTGCCTAGTTTTTCTAGTCTTGTCTAGTCTTGTGAAGATGTGTCTAGTCTTATTTAGTCTTGTCTAGTCTTGTCCGTCTAATCTTTGCCGTCTAGTCATCTCCGTCTAGTCTGTCTGTCTAGTCTTGTCCGTCTAATCTTTTCCGTCTAGTCATCTCCGTCTAGTCTGTCTGTCTAGTCTGTGTAGTTAGTCTAGTCTGTCTCCTCTGACTAGTCTGTCTGGTCTGTCTGGTTTGTGTGGTCTGTCTGCTCTGTCTGGAGTGTCTGGTCTGTTTGGTCTATCTGGTCTGTCTTGTCTATCTGGTCTGTCTGGTCTGTCTGGTCTGTCTGGTCTGTCTGGTCGGTCTGGTCTGTCTAGCCTGCATAGTCTTGTCTGACTTGTCTGTTTAGTCTGTCTAGTTTTCTTTGTCTAGTTTTGTCTAACTTGTTTTTTAGTGCCAATTTTTTTCAAGAATGTTTATATCAACAAACGTTTGCTAACTAAAAATGTTTGTATAAATAAACATCACTTGTATGTTTTATTGTTGTGGTAAACAATTTGTCAATAGATAATAATATTTAATCAGTATTTGAGTGTGCGACGGTGATTTATTTAAAGTCGAGTTTTATAATTGGATGCATTCTCGTCCTGAAAACGATTCGAGGAATGCATAAAATAGCCGAGTTGAGGCCGCGCAGCTCTGACTTTAGACTTCTCAAGTCGCGGCGAGGAATCATCTAAATAAAGACGGAGATAGATTTCTGTCGGCAATTGACCTGAACTCGAATAGAAGTTACATGTCTTGTGGCTCTCTCATTGGAAATTCTCATTGTTCGTGTCGTTTTCGACCTGACATCTATTGTTAAAGTTTTATTTTTACTCTGCTCTGTTTCTTTCTCCTATTTGCCTTTTCTTACAAATTGCTCTTTATTAGACGTATTAGCAGAAACTCGTATTGTAACACATATTCAACTCTTCTTAAATAAATGTTTTATAAATAATATTAAATATATGTAAATGGGTAGACAAATAAATAAATAAATGGGTAGACAAATACAAGTAAGTAAAGTAAAACTTTATAGACAAATTGACAACGATTTATACAGTCACATAGACAATGCCTACTCAAAATTGAAAAGTGGTAATAACATTAGTAAATCCCTTGATTTAATTAGTAAAGCTGTCCCAAAGTGGATGTTATTATAACTTTTCAATTTATAGACAAATTTTCACAAATAATGTTAACAATATTAAATCGGCAAGATTAGACATACTATATACACATAGATCAGAATCTCTTTGAAGCGTGCGTGGAAATGTGTAATGAAGTTTTGTTTTTCAAACTTTAACTTATCTTATTGATCTTCGCCCTGCGAGGATTAAACAGGAAATTAATTTACAGTAAATAGTTCGGTTGCAACGTTCGGTTTGTAAGAAATATGCAGAAAACACGTGATATGATTAATGTAATGGGACAATTTGCAGAAACGGATATACGTAAATATTAAACATTTAGTTTAAAAAAATATTAAATAAAATCAAGACGTGAATTCTAGGAATAGTTATATTTGTTTGAAAAAGATTTACTTTGTCGATATAAGGAATAGAGTTTTTATAAACTTGTAGACTTAACTATTTATTCATTAATTTATTTGGGATGATTGTTTTTAAAATACAATAATTACTTAAAAATCTGTTGAAATATGCAAGATCTGTAGTCTTAATCTGTCTTTATTTAATCCGGTGTCATTTTCAATCTGGCCCGATCCGCCGAATTTCCACCGATCCGTCCGGATCCGGCCAGATAGATGGAATTAAATCTAACATAATAAACTTTACTGAATCTACTGAGATCACAACAATTAGGTATTTGAGCATGTTAACAAGTCTTATTCTTATATTTATGACAGACATCATGATGAATCTGTCTAATGAAATATAATATCTATTTGAATGTCTATTTAGTTTAATAAACTTACTATAAATCCACCTCTGTTAAGTTGGCAGAACCATCGCGGAAAATAAAATCCGCGACTTCATATAATAATCGGCTTTTTATCCGCAAGCGATTGTTAAAAAAAATCTCGCACTTCCCATTTCCCGGGAAAATGGGGTCCCGCTAACTTAACAGAAAGTTAGCGGGATCCATCCTAAAAATAATTATATTGAGGAAATAATTGCACCGGAATTATCCGCTTTTTATCCGCAAACGATTGTTAAAAAAAAAAACGCCCTTCCCATTTCCCGGGAAAATGGTATCCCGCTAAGTTATCAGAAAGTTAGCGGGACACATCTTAAAAATAATTATATTGAGGAAATAATTGCACCGGAATTATCCGTTTTTTATCCGCAAACGAATGCTGCGAGAAAAAAAATCCGCACTTTTCATTTCCCGGAAAATTTGGATTTTTTTTCACGGAATTCGTTTGTGGATAAAGCAAAGGTTATCATGTACTATCGCGGCGAAATAAGGATACCGGGGGAAAAAATTGCTGTGAGGTAATTTTAAAGAAGAAAGAAAGAGAGAGGTAGATAATGAGGAAGAAGAGAAGAATCTACGATTATTTAGAGGAAAATTTGATTTATTAAGTTCTGTTAAAATTCTGATAAACCTCTAGAAACAATTCTATAGTTAAAGCTTAATCGTAACGAGTATAAATAAGTAATTTCGGCCTGACATTCCTCGTATCCATCATAGGTATCGGTGATTCATGAAATCCATCGTATTCATTCCAACCCGGAAATAGATAGCGGATTTTGGAAAGGTGAGGAGTCTAAATGTTTTTGTTTTTCCCGGCCGAATCGTCACACGTTATTTCTATTGGCCCGTTCAAAAAGGCATCGGCGCGGCGGCGAAATGCTAGGGCCTTTCAAAGATGCGGGCGACATGCTAAGACCTTTCAAAGGTGCAAGGGGTATGTTAGGGCACTTTCAAAGACGCAAGCTGTATGTTAGGTCTTTTCTAAAAATGGAATGTTCTTTTGGTTACCTTCCTCCCACTTTCGGTGGGGTGAGAGAGGAGTTGTAGTTAGTGGAGCTATTGCTCTCTCTTTCTTTGTTCTTCAAAATTACCTCTCAGCAAATATCTTTTTCCCCGATATCTTTATTTCTCCGCGATACAACCTGATAACTTTTGCTTCATCCACAAATGAATTCCGCGGAAAAAAAAACTCAATTTTTCCGGGAAATTATTTTTCTCGCAGCATTCGTTTGCGGATAAAAAACTGATAATTCCGGTGCATTTATTTCCTCAAAATAATTATTTTTAGGGTGGGTCCCGCTAACTTTCTGTTAAGTTAGCGGGATCCCATTTTTCCAGGAAATGGGAAGGGCGGGAATTTTTTTTAACAATCGTTAGCGGATAAAAAGCGGATTATTATGTGCCGTCGCGGATTTTTTTTTTTCGCGTTGGTTCTGCCAACTTAACAGAGGTTATAAATCCCGTATTTGCCGGTGCGTAAGGCGCACCATAAAATTCAACCTACTTTTTGAGCGCCTATAACACGGACCTATATTTTAGAGCTCAACCTCATATTCATTGATCTGTCGCTGTCTTATTTTTTATAATATGAACTGAGCGATTTCAGATTTTCAAAATTTGGTCTATTTAGATAAATTTTCACAAATTTCCCATGAGATTTGTTTTTGTTTGAGAATATTATAGAGCTCCGGAAAGGTTGATTATATTTATATATTCAGCCTGTGCTCCGACTTTATTAAGTTTATATGATTATCTATAATGTAGCGGTATATGATTATCTATAATGTAATGGTTTTAGCAATAGTGAACTCCGTATATCGTTAATTATTAATAATTTGTATATTTAATTATTTTCCAATAGAGATGGGATACTAATTAAATAATGAAATATACCCTTATCCGGTCCCGGGCCCCGAGCTGGTGGAGAGCCACCCGGGACCTTTCCGCTCAGTCCGACCTTGGATTCAGGGACCTACATCCCTTGAAAACACTGCGGCCTTATAGCTCTATTGTATTCCTCCGCATTGTTCCATTCGAGCAAATAAATGCACAGCATGCATTAGGTCCAGAAGTCTTCGTGACTTGTGGTTCGGCGGAAGTCCCTTGGCCTTAATGTTGAGTTTTATTCTCCTGTGTGCGATTGCTTCACAATGGAAGATTATATGGCAGGCAGTTTCAACCTCTTCGTTGACAGACTGTGCATAGTAGTACATCTGTCCAGATGCCCATCTTCTGCGGTGTCCTAGTGCGCAGTGTTCCGTGAAGAGACCTGCCACAGTTGCAATCTGCTTCCTGGACAGTTGCAAGATTTCAGCTGTTAGGGTGTTAAATATAAATGAATTTTGGAAAGCGGATTTTGGAAAGGGAAGGAGTGGTACTACTCTAAATGTTTTTAAAAACCCGTTCAAAAAGGCATCGGCGCGGCGGCGAAATGCTAGGGACTTTCAAAGATGCGGGCGACATGCTAAGACCTTTCAAAGGTGCAAGGGGTATGTTAGGTTAGGTATACATACCGCCGCATTAGGTATACATACGAATAAAATTCGCGTTGACATGTCCATATACATGTATTATGGCATATACACGACGTCTAAGAGACGTCATTGTATGTCAAGGGGTCAAATGCCGGAAGCTTTCCATCTGATGGAAGCAAACAAGACTTGCATTCATTTGAAAAAGAGATCAACCATTAGGAAATCCAACATCTTAGAGGCCTATCTGGCTATTGGATGTGTCCGGTAAACTTTTGCAGCAACTCTTGCTATCACGATTAAAGAGGGAACTAGAGATATTAACCTCTTGACATACGAATAAAATTCGCGTTGACGTGTCCATATACATGTGATCTTATGGCATATACACGACGTCTAAGATACGTCATTGTATGTCAAGGGGTCAAATGCCGGAAGCTTTCCACCTAGATGGAAGCAAACAAGACTTGCATTCATTAGAAAAAGAGATCAACCATTAGGAAATCCAACATCTTAGAGGCCTATCTGGCTAATGGATGTGTCCGGTAAACTTTTGCAGCAACTCTTGCTATCACGATTAAAGAGGGAACTAGAGGTGGGAGTCGGAAAAACAAGATGGGTTTAGAGAAGGTAGATCCACTATCAACGCCCTAAGCGCCGTATTGGAGATTGCAGAAAGGGGAAAACGTGGTACCCAGAGGACTGGGCAAACTACACACACTAGGAGCACTGTGTAATGCCTTTAACAGTGCATGCAGAAAACATATTATGAACAGTTTGATAATAAGGGGCATATCTCCTTACCTACTACTAATAATAAGAAGCTACCTCAGCAGTAGAAGCATACTACTATGTACTAGGAGACCGAAAAATAGAAGAAGGACAAATTAGTGGCGGTGTCCCTCAGGGCTCAATTCTAGGACCTACCTTGTGGAATGTGCTATAAGGCGGAGTATTAACAATGAAGCTACCTTTGGGGGCTACCATAATCGGCTTCGCGGATGATATTGCACTAGTCGTAACAGCAAGAACTGAACTAGAGCGGATAGAAACAGCAAACCATGCAATGGAACAGATCAGTGCCTGGATGAAATCAAATAGCCTGAGCTTGGCGCCTGAAAAATCTTAAGCGGTCAAAGGGCCAAAGACAGAAGGCCCGTAAAATTTGAAGTGGAAGAGGTGATAATAATACCGAAGGAAACCATCAAATACCTCCTTCTTTGCGGCGCACATAACCGAAGCGCAGGATAAGAAACAGGGACAATGGCATGCATGCAGCAACTAATGCGAAACGTAGGGGGAGCAAAGAACAGTAGAGTACTTAACTCTCTAGTTCAGTCATTTATGTTGTATGGCGCTCCATTGTGGGCTAAAGATCTACAGTAAGAACGAAATCTCCATAAACTCGCAGCCGTCCAGAGTAAAATGGCACTGAGGGCATGCAGTGCTTACCGTACGGTTTCAGGAGAGGCTGCTCAAGTTATTTCGGGATTACCCCCAATAGACCTGTTCGCAAAGGAGCGAGAAAAGCAGCACGACTCTAATTACAGCAAGAAAGAAAAACAACTTGCCAGAGAAGAAGTCATTGAGGAATGGCAAAGAAAATGGCTGTTATGTGAAAAAAGGAACCCTAAAATTTCGACTTTTTGGAGAAATTTGTGGTTTTTAGATTTTCAAAATTCTTCGAAATATTCGCGCAGTGAGGAAAATAGTGAGTCTACAAATGTTGATTTTGTTAAATCTCTACTTCATCTTCATTGATCCGGCGCTGCCTTATTTTTCAAAATATTAACAAAACGGTTTCAGATTTTCAAAATTTGGACTTTTTGGAGAAACTTGTGGTTTTTAGATTTCCAAAATTCCTCCAAATAGTCACACAGTAAATAAACTAGTTAGAGTCTACAAATGTTGATTTTGTAAAATCTGAACCTCATCTTCATTGATCTGTGGCTGTCTTATTTTTCAAAGTATTAACAAAACGGTTTTAGGTTATGAGAATTTTAACTTTTTGGAGTAACTTGTGGTTTTTAGATTTCCAAAATTCCTTCAAATAGTTGAAATGTCAGAAAAATAGTGAGAGTCTACAAATGTTAATTTTGTAAAATTTCAACCTCATCTTCATTGATATGTCGTTGCCTTATTTTTCACAATATTAACAAATAAGGATTGCAATCCAGTTTCATTTTCAATCCGGCCGGATCGATGGAATTGAATCTAACATAATAAATATTGCCTATAACCTAAAGGTGCGCGTTATACACCAGCAAATACGCTAATTATTTTGATTATACATTATTTATCACAAAATCAATTTTGTTTTGAAAAAAAAACATGTGGCGCCATGCGCATCACGCATTTAAAGTACCTACTCATGCAACAGCGCGATTATTTTACCAAAAATTAGCATCACCGGAACCGGTAAACGTGCGTCTTCTTCCTGGACCTCTTCTACCTTGGATTTTGCCTTGCATGATATTCTGCAAGATACGGTACTTTTCCCCTCTCATAACGTGTCCAAAATATTCCAGCTTGCGTTTTTTGATGGTAAACATGACTTCTGGAGACGGGCAAGCACCTCGGTGTTTCGGACTCTGTCTACCCATGATATTCACAGCAGGCGGCGGTAGCACCACATTTCGAACCCCTCTAGTCGGTCACACATTGCCTTTGTCAAAGTCCATCCTTCCATTCCATAGTACAAAATTGGTAATACATAGCACCGTAGTAATCGAATACGCAGAGGTATTGACAAGTCTCGGGATGTAAGAACCTTCTTCATATTGCTAAATGCTGCTTTAGCCTGCTCGATGCTGGACCTTATTTCCTGCTTGTTATCCCACTCACTGCTCAACAAGCATCCCAGATATCTGAAGCTCGAGACTTGTTGAATCTGTTGGTTGCCTGTACTCAGGTTTGCTAGAAGCTCTCCAATTTTGCTAATAACCATAGCTTTGGTATTGCTAATATTTAACTTGAGACCTCTTTCCTCGCTTTTGGCCCCTATCCAGTAGCGCCCGCAAATCATCAGCACTTCCTGCCAGCACAACTGTATCGTCAACATAACGCAAGTTATTTATTACTTGCACGTTGACAATTCCTTCCCGTGCTTCGTCCAATGCTTCGGCGAAGATTTGCTCAGAGCACATGCTAAAGAGCAGTGGAGAAAGGACACACCCTTGCCTCACACCTCGCTGAATGGGAACGTACTCAGTGGTCATGTCCTCAACTTTGACAGCAGCGACTTGGTTGTAATACAGATTTTTTATAATTCGGACGTCTATGTCATCTAAGTTCATATTCTGAAGGATGCTGACAAGTTTCCCGTGGTCAACACAGTCAAACGCTTTCTGGTAATCGAGAAAACACGCGTATACATCGGTGGACATGCCACGGCCTCTCTGTATTAAGACCTGTATGCCAAATAGGGCCTCTCTGGTCCCCAGCCCGCTACGAAATCCAAATTGAGTATCAGAGAGGTGTTCCTTGCATTTACGGTATAATCGACCATGTATTATTTTAAGGAATATCTTCAGCGTATGGCTCATTATGCTTATCATGCGGTAGTCTCCACACGTTTTCCGGATTGCAATCCCTAATTGTCAGGCTAAGCTGTTGAACAACTAGACAGAAAAAATTAGACAGGCAAACTTACTTTTACACACATTTTCTATCTAGTTTTGTTTACATTATAAAGTAAATAGGCAACATCAATCAGATTAAATCAGACAATTAAATAAAAGTATAATATAGCGTAGGTTATTGGCTGTATAATAGCTAAGGTTGACAAGATTATACGGGGTGCTGCAAGGACATGTTAGGGTTGCCGCGGAATATAATCACTATAAGTACTACCTGTTAGGCCTAACCTGTAGTAATACCTGTTAGGCCTAAATAATACCTGTTAGGCCTAACATATGTTAAGTATTGGTATAAATCAATTTTGAGGTGGTGGTGGCATAGTAGATAAGACATCGGATGACTGAGCCATAGGTCCCGGGTTCAAATGCTGGGACGCAAATAAAAATAAGCCATCATCCTCCTGGGCATGGCGCTGGAAAAGCCATCAAGCAGTAACAATCTGCATAAAAAATAGTCCACAGATACACAAGAGATTCAAAGGATATAATAATAAATCAAACTTTTTAGATTTAGGTTTTTAAGTTCCCACACAAAGTTATTGGCAAAATTTTAAAAGTAATTTAAAAAATAATTGTATTACGTTAAGGGTGTTGGAAGGTCAAGCATATTAACCCTTTGACCACTGTCGGGACATATATGTCCCAGTCAAATTTAATAAAAATATAGATGCCTTATTCTGTGTGCTATTACAACCAACGCTTGTCCCACTCGTATAAGGAAGGGGAAAGTGCAAAAATTAAGAGAAAACGTACAAGTGGGCGGCCATCAACGTCAGCAAGACATCTATACAACGTTGGGGATCATTTAGCAGTCCAAGGAAAAACACGCAGGAGGTGCTTTAGTTGTGCCAAAAAGAAAATTGAACATCGTACGAAAACGATGTGCACCTCATGCGATCTCCCATTATGCGATAGCTGTTTTACACCATTTCATGTATAAAAATGTACCTTGTAACATTTAGAATAAACTTTTTTCTTATTTTTCTATAATAGTTTGATTTTCTATAAAACAGTGTTGGGACGTATATGTCCCGTTAGAAAACACTGTTGGGACATATATGTCCCGCACTCAAATTTCAAATTTGCAGCATAGGAAAAATTTTAAATCAACATTACACGTTTTAAACAAGCTATATAGCTGATTTCTATCGTTAAAGTTACAGAAATTTCATTTTTTAAAATTCGTCGTCAAAGGGTTAAATATCTGACTCAAATATCCCCCTAAATATTTGATTGTGTTTTACAAATTGTAGTTTTAATTACTAATTGTTTATAATCTTTACAGATGGTGCAGCGTTTCTTCCAAAAATGCAAACAGGATTTTATAGTGGCTTCAGAATAGGATTCCCGATTTTCGTAAGTTTTTAAAACATATATGTGTTTTTCAATCGAAAAAATGTTCCATGATTAAAAACAGGTTCATTGTTACTTGGCAAGTGTCATTTTAGGATTTCGCAAATCGCAATGAAAAGTTTGGACACGCGTTGCAATCATACGACAATTTTTCAATTCATTTTTGTAGTACTAAAATTTGTATTTCCCCTACGGGGTTTGAGGATCCCTGTCCTTACATTTCATAAACATAATGTGCCATTTTTACCCAAACCAGCTTTTCCTGTCCTGCTTCTTCCATACTTCTTTCATTCACCGTATACCATTTATTTTTGTAGATAAGTTGACAATAATTTAATATTCTTGTAATTATTTTATAACATATTAATTATATAACTTTAATAACATATTTAATAACATTTTAAGTTAATTAAAAATAAATTAACTAAACGTATTATAAATTCTAATTGCAATAGAGCGAAATTTAAAAAAAATATGCCAAAAATACGTTTTGGTCGATATTAGATATGGAATAAAACCCGCTACTACATATATGTTCATCTTAGGAGAGTTTTACCTAATATTATAATACTAGTTTATGATAAAAGTGTGTGAAGATGGGCTTTTGTTGGGCATGAGTTGCGAAGTTTAAAGCACGAGACGAAGGCGAGTTTAATCGCAATGAAAAGCCCTTCTTTACACACTTGTATCATAAACTACTATTGTAGTTCACACACTTGTATTATAAACTACGATTTGTATAAAGTACGACTTGTATTATAAATAAAGCTCAGAACTTTAGGCATTAAAAATTGTTAGAATAGGTAGGTTATTAGGTTGTCAAAAACACAAAATAGGTTTTTAATAGGTTCTATAAAGCTAAGAAAGATATGCAGGTTTCCAAAAATGTTCGCTTAAAATAGGTTATATTGTTTATTAAAATTTATTAAAAAAATGCAGAAGTCCAAAAGTATTTTATTCAAATTTGCTGTTGCAATAAACTACCATAATTTTTTTCTAAATTGTCTGGTGTAAGGCTGTGCCTTATGTCAGATAACACCATTTTATATGCGGAAAAAGAACGTTCAACATCGCATGACGTTACCGGTGCATACTTTAACATTACCGCTGGCGTTTCTGGCGTAATGTTTTCAGGAAGCTCAACATTTCAGCCGCTTAAAATTTTTCCTACATTTCGTAAGATAGAAAAGTCTGGATCTTTTTGTAAAACAGCCTCAAGTTTTAAAAATGGACTTGCATTTTTTGCCTTGTGCAGTTTTAAAATGGTTTAATACATTGTCCACCAATGATACAGACTCTGTTAATGGGATTCCGGTTGTTTTCCAATTTCGTAAATGTTTCTGTTAAAATGTGAAAATTGGATGAAATAAGTTGGTATAGATAAGTGAATAAACAATTTTTCATTATTTTAGGTCAAAAATAGGCGCTAGAAGAGCTCATTACATATCTTTTAGGCAGTATAAATTTAAAACAGCAAAATAGGCAAAATAGGTTTTTTAAAACTAGCGTAAAACGATAGAGAATCATGTAGAACGGATTTATTTTTCATCTGCCTATAAAGAAAAAAATAGGGAATTACCTAAAGTTCCGACCTCTAATTATCAACTACGAACTGCCAACTCCATTTGCTGGAGCGCTATAAATTCATTTAAGCACGAAATTTGTATAAAATTGTTTTGACCGACAATTATTATATAAGAAACATATAGATTTACATTATTTACAATATTTGAAATTATTTAATTTTTATTGGCACAATGTTGCAGAGTACGGCTACGATGCGGTAAAATGACTTACAATTAGTAGCCGCATTTTGCAACATTATGTGTAAAAATCTAGTTTCGCTTGACGTATACACGATGCCAAAGCTAGCTAGCTAGCTTTACAATTCAGAGGGCTAAATATTTTCTCTACGTCTATGTTTTTTGTTTAGTGACGCAAGTTGCCATAGTAATATCAAACAGAAATCGTTTGATAATGAAACTCCATTTGATTTACATTGGACTTTTACGCACGATTATAATAATGGCATCCTTCACATACATAATGTATTTATTGTGTTTATTTTGGTGTGTGAGTTGATAAAATATTCATAGAAATAAACTTAAAATATGAGCTTAATATAAGAAACTTTTAAATGACCGTCAAACGTCGAAACGTAAGTATTGGTATGTGTAGAAATTTATATTACTGTGAATAACAAGTTGTATAACATTTTTACATAGTCTAAGTGTGGTAAAAACATAGTGAATTTTTCAATTCAATGTAAAAAAAAAATCTATTGCTCTTTTGTTATTCGATTTCAAATTGGTTTTGTAGTTAAAGTAGTTACTGGTAAAGCAAAACAATATCTAAAGTAATAGTGTAGGTACATGTGTTGTACTACTAATACTAAATCAATATAATGTTTACAACAAATTTTATTTATTGATGGCTTCGAGGAACTAATACAAAAGGAGTTTTTGTTTCACAATAATCTTTTACAATTCCCGATAATTTAGATTCCTGTTAAGTTTTCCGAAAAAAACTTCCACAAAATATTAAGTTTAAAAATATTATGTTCAAACTTGAACTAAAATTAAAAGTTTACTTAAAATTTACCTTTTTTTTTAATTTATTTTGGTAACCAAACGCCCAATAAGTTTTAATTAGTAGTTTCTGATACAAGTGTGTGAAGTGACTTGGGAAGTTGCGACTTTTGTGCATGAGTTGCGAAGTTTAATCGCAATAAGTACAGAAAGCCTTTCACACACGTGTATCATACGTTATTTTATCTAGGAAGCATGCCAAAATACTGTTGAATCTACAAAAAAATTATTATTTCTTACCGATAATATTGAAAAATATAAAAACAGAACGTTCAGCGCCTCCGTGGAAAAAATTGCTAGCTATAGTTAATTTTTTTCAAGAATGCAGTAACTACAAACCTGATTTACACTATGACAAAGGTTGCAAAATCTAGTTGCAAAATTTGGCGCTAAATTCAAATATAGTTACTTGAATAAAAAATTGGTAAATTATTAATGGTTTGATTAAATACACCAAACGGCAACAATAGTAATAAAATACAAACAAATAAATGGAGAAAAAACGCAAAAAATCTAAATGATACAAACAGATCAGAGACAATTGTGAATTGACACGGCAGCCATTGACAACTAACAGGTCAAAATGCTTTGGCGTATGAATTTAATCCAATCAGAGAACAAGGTCAAATAAGCCCTATCTTCCCTGTACTGCATTCTAAAAAAAATGGACTATAGTTAAAACTCACAGTGGCGGGAACACTAGTTGGTCGTTGTCGATGTAATCTAGGTTAACCTAGATTTAATCTAGATTAGCTTATGGTTAGGTTAAGTTATATTAGAGCCAGATAAATCAAGATTGTGAGGCCGAGACTTATTGATTCAAAATAGGAAAACAATTCAAAATACGAAAAATTAATTCAATTTTAATAAACGTCAGAAAATTTATTTTTGGCCTCCTGAATTGTAAAGCTAGCTTTGACATCTTGTGTACGTCCAGCGAAACTAGATTTTTACACACAATATTGCAAAGTACGGCCACGATGCGGTAAAGTGACTAATGATTTGTACCCTTTCAGGGACACTTACAAAATAAATTAAGTGTAAGACAATAAAATCTAATTTAGAAAACGCTACTTTACACCATATTTGTCACGATAATATAGAAAATAAGAGTGATTTTTTAAATTTTACTGTGCGTATGACAAGTGGAAATATGACATAGTTGTAAGTACTAACATTCAAAAATTAAATAATTTCCAATATTGTAAATAATCTAAATCTATTTGTCTTTTAAATAATAATTGTCTGCCAAAAAATCTTATACAAATTTCGTGCGGAAATGATTTTACAATGCTCCAGCAACGAACTGTTGCGTTGTAAAATCAACGTTTCCGCACTCTAATGTAAATAACCATTTCACTACGTCTATGTTTTTTGTTAGTGACTCGAGTTATTGCCATAGTAACAACAAACAGAAATCATTTAATAATGAAACTCCATTTGATTTACATTGGACTTTTGATTTGGATACTTTTACACACGATTATAATAATGGCTTCTTCACATAGAATAACTTATTAATGTATTCATTTTGGTGTGCGAGTAGATGAAGGATTATTATATATGTACGCTAAAATATAATTTCTTTAAATATGCATTGAATTGAAAAAGTCACTATGTTTTAAACCACACTTATAAATGTGGTTAAAACAAACACAGTAAATTTTTCAATTCAATGTATGTATAAATTACCACTTAGTAACAGTCGCAACCATCCTATTCTTTAAATATAAATTATATTTGGCGAAACTAGATCTAAAAACCCGTATAGGAATATCTCATTGAGTTTTATTGTGCACACTTTTATAAAAAAGTTTAATTGCTCCTCGAAATTTTCCTATTCTCACGCATAACAAAACAAATGATTAAAACTTAAACTATAATTTGTAGGTGAAAACTAGATAATTAAATTTTAGACAGAAGGTTGGCAAATGGGCGCCCTTCGTACAATTCCTATGCGGTTTTGAATAAATGTTCATAATTGCAAATCGCGAGAAGCGATACTACATAATATTCGAAATGAGCTTCTAAATATTGGAAAGGAGCTTTATGAGTCTCCAAATTTTTATTTCTGCCCTTAATTGTTTAAAGACCGACACTTGCTTTAGACCTGGGGTCCCTAAACTTTTTATCCCGTCGACCCCTTCATAGAATATTTGCCTTCATATCCACCCCCAGATTAAGTATTTCAGAAAAACATTAACTCATTTTTCGCATTACTGTCATTATGCGACTACTACCGAGCACCTAAAAAATATGTTTACATACCTTTTTATTAAAATAGTTGATATATGAATAGTTGATAGTGGGATGGAAGTATCTGAAGAGAAGCAGAAGCAGCAGGATTATTGATATTTGGTTAAAACTAACCAAAGTTATAGTCTCAAATCACCATGGTCTTCCAAGTTCAATCCTTTCCTCTGTTTTGCAAAAATTGAGTTATAGAACTCAAGTTATAACTAGTTTAGTCAGTAGTTGATCATATTCGTATTTCAAATTTTTATTGGAACATTCAATATTTTTCCTAGACAATTGAATTAATCTTCTTTCGTTTTACTCGACCCCTTTGTATTAATCGACCCTTGGGGAACTCTTATCGACCCCCTGGGGTCGATATCGACCACTTTGGCGACCACTACTTTGGACAACTTTTACAAAATTCAAGTTTCCTTCTTGTTTTTCAACTGTTTGCTCTCCACTTTCTTGTTTTGGAAGGTCGTCGGTGAAAATAAAGGTCAACGTCAAAAAATGTATATCAGTGAATAAGTCCATAAAAATTCCTGATGTATTATACAATGAAATCCAATTAAAGGATGTGGAATATTCTGCTTAAGATATTGAATAAAACCAATGTTTTTTGTACTAATTGCTAACTAGTAAAAACGCAGAGTGACGAGAACACTGTTTGGTCGTTGTCGATGTAATCAAGGTAAACGTAGATTTAATCTAGATTAGATTATGATTAGATTACATTATGTTAGAGACAGACAAATCCAGACTGAGGAGCTGAGACTTTTTTTTGTGACGCGAGTTGTTGCCATAGTAACAACAAACCGAAATCGTTTAATTATGAAACTCCATTTGATTTGCATTGGACTTTTACGCACGATTTGGCCACTTTTACACACGATTGTAATAATGGTCCTTCACATACACTAATTTACTTATTAATGTTTTCATTTTGGTGTGCGAGTAGTTAAACATATTTAAAATACAATAATTGGAGAAGAAATTTCTTTTTGATACATTTAATATTCATACCTTTGTGGTTGAGAAACTTTAATAAACAAAATAATAAAAGTTCTAAAATCAATGCCTGGGTCACTTAAAAGACTGTGGGTCAGTGTCTGACCCGCGGGTCATAGGTTCGCCATCCCTGGACTAGACCATCGGTGGCGAATCTATGGCACGCGTGTCACAGCTAGCACCTAGAAATTTTTTTGTGGCACTCGAGAGAAATACATTTCAAAAAAATGTTTAAATTATTATTTTTTTATAATAATGAATTAATAACATCGCAGATCAATAATTAACCAGACTAGACTGATTACATTCGGGCTGATGAGACAAGAGTTGACGAGACTACAAAAGAACAGATATTTCAGATAAAACCAGTTATTTCAGATAGAACCAGAAGTGTAGATTGAACTAGACTAGACAAAAGTATTTTATGTGTTTGTTTTTTTGTCTGTCGGCCTAGTGTTTGTTTGTGCCTACTGTTATATATCAAATCTTATCGGTTTGGCTATATAGTGCAACGGTGGCGAATCTATGGCACGCGTGTCACAGGTAACACTTAGAAAATTTTTAGTAGCACTCGGGGAGCTACTTTTATAAAAAAATGTTTAAATTAATGTTTAAAAAGGAGAAACTAGACGAAACTAGACAAGAGTATTTTCTATCTATCTGTCAATTGTTTATCTTGTCTGTTTGTCCCGTGTTTTGTACCTAGACTTATCTATTGCTGCGTATCAAATCGTACAGGTTTAGCTACATAGTCTAGTCTTACGTGCGCGAATCAATGGCACGCGTGTCACAGCTCACATGTAGATAGAAATTAGTGGCACGCGAGAAAAATAGTTATCTAAAAAATGTTTACATTATTACTTTTTTATATTTATGAATTAATAATTTGCAAGTTGCCCAACTCAATTTTGTCCATCTAGGTCAGTGGTCCGCGGACCACTGGAGCCCCCTGGAAGCACCCGAAGTGGTCCGCGAACCCATTCCCAAAATATTAAATAAGTGACAACTACGCGCGGTGCGAATCGCGCTGCAAGGGGGTGAGGTTCAAAGGAGCAGGGTTCTGCATGTCACGTGCAGCGAACAGCCACTGTCTCACTAGCAAGGTAGACCATAAAGGGAATGCAGCGAATGCTACGCACTGGGGCTCGGTGATTGAGAGGACCCCAACATGATCAAGAACTATATTCTCTTGCACATAAAAACTTGACAATATTCCTATCGTTGTCAGTATAACGAAGTACATTTTTAAGCATCTAAACATTATTATTGTAGATCTGTGATTTTCGACAATCATCAAACTAATTCTAATTTAGGGTCCCACATGGTTTCTTGTACCCATGCGAAATTCATTGCCACATCCAAAAAAGCACACACAATCGGTCAATTTCTATAAAGCATTGTAGGTTTAATTAAAGCTGTAATAGAGATTTTTGGGCAGCAAGATCAAAAGAAAATTGTTGAAATACCACTTGCAAACGACACAGTGAAGTCGCGTATTCAAAAAAATGACAAATGGTATTGAAGAACAAGTTTTTGGCAAGATAAAATGTAGTCCTTATTTTGCGCTACAATGTGATGAATTTACCGACGCGCGACGTTTCACAATGTTGTCAATTACTTGTTTAATCGATTTTTGAATGACGATAAAACAATTAAGGGGTTATACCACTGTGACCGCTGAAAATTTGGGCGATTTTCGCGATCTTTTTGGAAGAAAAGTGCTCAATTAAATATTTCAGGAAATTAATTAATTGATTAAAACATATTTGGTTATATTTGAAATTCATTACATATTTTTTTTCATAGAAAATATCAACATCCAAGCGACTTATGCGCCTTCGGAAGCGCCAAAAAAAAAGTTCCTCCACCGCCCCCCTCCTTGAAGCCGATTGAGTAGTTGAACCCGAAAAAATAATTGTCGTTAAACTGGAAGGTATTTTCTGTACCATGAACTAGGATTTGCGAAAAATATCAAAATCTAACAAAATGGCGTATTTATTAAAAAAGTCTGTTTTTTGCCTAAAAAATGGTCGTTTTTTCAGTGCCAAATCGTCAATTTTCATCCAATCAAAAATATCCTAGTTGACGGTACAGTAAATATATTCAAGAGTACTCAGTCCAAATTTCAAGTCAATCGGATAATTTCTCTTTGAGTTACAACAGGGGCAAATTTAAAAAATGTTATTTCAAGAAAAAAACGCGTTTAAATTAAAGACGTTCGGCCTATATTTTCTCAACCTTTCAAGTTTATTCTGATGATAATTCATATACTTCTGAATACGACAAAAATCTGAAATAAATCTCATATATTAAAATGTCGGAAACATTGCTTTTACATAATAATAATGTTGAAAAGTTATTAACAAATGGATTTTTTTGATGTTTTTTAATACATTTTTGGAAAACCTATTCTTTTTTTTGTTACAAATAAATGAATTTATTTTTCAGAATCCGTCTAAATTTTCACAGATTTTTATTATCCTTTTGACTTTTTTTTTTCTAATTTCGTAGAAATTTTTTTCGTTTTTTTCATACGAATTCAGAAAAATCAATCAACTTACTCAAAAATATAAAAAAATAAGTTTTCCAAAAATTTATTGCCTCCAAATCCAAAAATTTATCGCCTCGAGGCAGGTGCAGAATTTTATTCGTGCGAGCGGTTGCGCTTTAGAAATCTGCCATTCGGGGAGTATTAGAGATACGACCTTCAAATTTCCACAGGATATTCTTGAAAGTATGAACTGTTAAATAAGACCAAAAAAACATTTTTTTTTAAATGTCATAGTGGTATAGTGGTATAAAGATGAGTTACTATTTTCTCAAGAACTGGAAACGACGTCGCAAGGTCAAGATGTTATAAATTTTATAAGTCAATATTTGGAGAAACATGAACAACATTCTCGCTCTGATCTTGCAGCGTTGATAAAAACAAAAAGTAATCTGCAATTACGACGCACTGTTATTCATCGTCAAGCATTGGATGCCAAAACGCTTCCTTAATGCTTTGCTATTGCGATGAAAACAGCTATAAAAGTAGTTGCCTTTATTAAAAAGAGTGCACTTAATACTCTTCAAACAATTGTGATCTGCACACGAAACTCTGCCTTACTACACGGAAGTGCGTTGGCTTTCCAAAGAAACCGAGGGATGAAGTCCAAATATTCTTAACTAACAAGGAGAACAAAGAGTTGCCGGATCAGTTCTGTGAGTCCAAATTTCAATTCCTTTTTGCTTATTAGGTCCATTTTTTCGTACAACTAAATAAATTGAACCTTTAACTGCAAGGGTCATGAAAGTTTCAATGAGCAATATATTTGCATATGAAGATAAAACCAGTGCGTTTATCCCTAAAATCCAGCTATGGATCAACAAAGTCGAAAGAGAAGACTTTTCTGCTATTTATGCTGCATCAAATTATTGACGGACAGTAAGCTGAAAATAAAGGAGAAATACAAAAGAACATTACACTCCATTTGATAAACTTAAAAAGTGAATACAGTCTAAAGTGACCACATTTTCATTGAGACATAGCGGGACAAATGGGATGAAATGAGAATTATAATTTAGTTATGAAAGCAGACCAATAATTCAAAAAAATATATTTAATCATATTACACACCAAAATTAACACATTAATACATTATGGTATGTGAAGGATGCCATTATTATAATCGTGTGTAAAAGTAACCAAATCGTGCGTAAAAGTCCAATGTTAATCAAATGGAGTTTCATTATTAAACGATTTCTGTTTGTTGTTACTATGGCAACAACCTGCGTCACTAAACAAAAAACATAGACGTAGTGATAAAAATTTTCTGACGTGCACTCATTGCGATTAAACCACTCGCCTTCGGGTTATTAATATTATTTCTTTGGCAAAAGCCCTTCTTCACACATATCTATTATAAACTACTATTATTATTTTCTATAATTATAGAAAAATGTATTTATTATTGGTAACTATAAAAATATTTATAAAAAAACAATAATTTGAACATTATGATTTTTAATTAATTTAATTTTTTTATTAAAAAAAATAGTATATTTTACAGCAAGAGATGAAAGTGGCGTTTTTTGGTGAGGTGGGAGTTTGCTCACGAGCGCCAACGAGTTAGCAATCACACCGAACCAAAAAAAACACTTTCATCTCGAATAGTAAATGCAATTTTTTCTACTGATTTCGGTTGTAGAATCCATAATTCGACTTTAATAAATCCAATTCTAAGCGAACTGTCAAAACAAATTTAATTGTTAGTTTGGCCGTTTCCAGGGTAACATAATGCATTCTCATAGAAGGTGATACTTTTCAAGTCAAATGTCCTAATTTTATTTCGGTTTTTTAAATAGTTTCAGGCTCGTTTTACGTTTGTACATAAAATATTTCATTGAAATTGATGTAATTAATAAGAAAGTCCATGCAAATTTGGTTAGTTTAGTGTTTTGATCGAGAAAATCATATATTTAAAATGCTCATTTTCGTCTCTAGACGTGAAAATATTTTCATCCCTAGAATGAAAAAATGTCACTTTCATGTAGGGTAAGCCGTGGAAAAAATGCCATTTTCACATATATCAGTAGAAAAAATATAATTTTCTTTCACGATCAAATTTTTGATGATACTTTGAGAATACTCTGATCACTTATTAAAATGTCATGAAATTTCTAACGTAAATTGGTCTAATTTTTTTTTTTTAGATATTACAGTTCAATATTACTGCGTTTTTTCAGTTTTCCATATTTTATTGATACTAGAAATTATTTACATTAGAGTGCGGAAAAGTTGATTTTATAACGCGACAGCTCGTTCGGCCTCATTAGTTGGATGGAGCCTTTGTAAAATCATTTACGCACGAAATTTGTATTTTTTTATTTGTATTTGTAGTTTTTTTAATAAATAGATTTTTTAACATTTAGATTTTTTACAATATTGGAAATTATTAAAATTTTTAATGTACTTACTCACAGAATTCAACATTTTTAATAATTCAAATTTATTCGGTACATAATATGTTATTTTTCCACATGTCAGACGCACAGTGAAATTAAAAAAATTACTCCTACTTTCTACATTATTGTGACAAATATAGTATATATTAAGTAGCGTTTTCTAAATTAGATTTTGTTGTCTTATACTTCATTTATTTTGTAAATGTCCCTCTACTTTATAACATTGTGTGTAAAAATCTAGTTTCGCTTGACGATGTATACACGATGTCAAAGCTAGCTTTACAATTCCGGAAGCCAAAAAACAGTTTTTATTGCTGCATTTGTACCTGGAAGAAAGATCGCGTATTCTACCATTTTCCAAATTAGTTTCATAAGGAATATTATTCTTTTTTAAATGAAGCAATAACTCCGTCCATTTTTCGACTGTTTCCACATTTGCAAACAATCAATCAACTTTTAATTTTTTCATCAGTAATCTTTTTAATCTAATTTTAGTAATCTTTTTGCCAATAACACCTCGTCGAAAATGATCATTTTCGCAAATATTATTTTTCGGAAAATGGTTACTAATATATATTCAAAGGATTCTTCCACAATATTCTAATAAAATCTCCCTTTTTAATGTCACCCAATGAAAATTTCACTTAAAAAAAAATGATTAACAAGGTGAATTGGTGAAATAAGGAAAGGCGAAAGATGTCAGAAATTTTTATAAGAACTGCTTGGAATATCTTGATGAATGGACAATTCAATTCGAGGATATAAAAAAATTTCATTGGCTGACACTAAAAAAAGGAGATTTTATGGGAATATGTGTAAAATCTTATTTTATATATTACAGTACATTTAAAATAAGAAATGCAGATATTTTCTAAAAAGCGGGACATTTTTACGGCGGGACAGTCCTCCAAAAAGCGGGACTGTCCCACCAAAATCGGCACGTGTGGTCACTTTAATTCATTCGCCATTTTCCTGACTGCTAAGGAAACTGATCCGTAATATTTTCGTAATATTTTCGTCGACGTTTCTGAGGTTCCTACTGAATATCAAGAAGAAGTAATTGAAATAGCACACGATATTATCTTAAAGGATATATATTTTTCCAGACAGGAATTAATCTCGAAGATTTTTAGAGTCAAAAAGGCAATTTCTTTCCCAAAGATTCGAGGTAAATGGCTAACTTTGCTAACTTTGTTTTCATCGACATATCTATGCGAGAAGGGGTTCTCGGCGCTTCTGATAATTAAAACTAAGCACCGAAATCGGTTGGATGCCAGTGCCAACATGCGTTTGTCTTTGAGCAGCACTAAACTAAGGATTCAGGAGTTAGTAAAGCGTATGCAGTCACAAAAATCGCATTACAATAATATTCTTCTATGCTTCTTCTTATGCGTGTTTTATATATAGATAGAACAACCCTTTATTTATTTACATTTACAATATACTAATTCCAAAATGTTGGTGGTCCATGGCAAGACCGAAATTTTGTCTAATGGTATACTTTAATGATAAGGCATACTAATGGTATACCTTATCACTAAAAGGTTAAGAACCACTGATCTAGATGAAGTGTAAAATATGAGACTATATGAGACTTACAATGTAATCATTATTTGACAAGCAATGTCGCACGACGTCACGTAGCTGAGTGTCGCGCATATAGGAATCGACCTTTATATTTTAGGGTATTTTTCAAATGATTTTCTCAATCAGAAATTTAATGTTCATTCATTGCAAAAGTTACTTGGTACATATCAAAATGTGAAAATTTAAGAAAATTTCGGTCATAAAAAGGTTTGCCACCCCTAGACTAGACGTTTTTAAAATACCAGTTTTAAATGAATTAGTTTCTTAAATAAGTGTTTTAAAGGAACTAGACGAACCACAATAATTATCTTAAAGAGCCATCAGTTGCAAGCCCCTACGTTAAAAAGCAATATAAATTTATTCTATTAAATCTACTTCTGTTAAATCATCTTATATTGATTTATTTGTGTATTTGTTCTCTTATAAGTTGCTTTAATAATAATACGTAATTTTAATTATAATAGACAATTACTATGTGAATCGAGATTGTTAAAGAAAACTGGTCGGTAAAACATCATGTTCAAACTTTAAACCAAGAGACTTCTATTTTAAGACTTGAACAGTAAAATAAATTCTATGCACATAAAAAATGAGAACGGAAACTGTGAATTACGGTTTCTATGGAACTGTAATTAAATCTTTTCTGACAGCAAAAAAAACTTTTTCTTTCCTTACAAAATGAAAAATGTCTATAAAGTGTATGGTAGCTTGCAGTCTACAAAGAATAGTCCATTTGTGCGTTCACCCACTTTTAACTAAATTTATGTATTCTCTTCGTGTGCAGATTTCTACTTGTTAAATGAAACAATATTAGCTCTTTCAATCTTGTTTGACAACTTTATTCTTACAATGAAACATACATTTGTTCCATTTTGCACGTACAGTCTTGTCTGTTCAGTCGCTTCGGGTTAATCGTGTCTTCTTCGCAGTCTTATTTGTGCAATCTTCCCTTGAATATTTAGGTTTCTTGTTTCTTTGTTATATAATTATGTGTGTATATTGTATTGAAGAAACAGTAGATATATTTAGAATAAATTACTGTATAGGGTGGACAGACTAAATTAATGTATAGGGCGGAGTAGTCGATAGCCTTTTGTTAACGTTTGTTTTCAATAAACATTTCTTCTTCTTACGGTATAAATTCTGAATTTGCTATTTAAGAGTTAACAAGGAAACAAATATACACCTTGTACATACAGTGTGTGCGCGGATTGAGTGTGCGCGGATTGATTTGTACCCAATAGGACAAAAATCGTAAAATTTTCATTTTTACGACTAAAAGTCATTCTTTATAAAAAGTTCTGCTTGTCAAGAAAATGAATGCACGATAAGAAAATTTTAGATCAAATGTACAGGGTGTTTATAAATTAGGAAAGTTTGAAAATGCTTCAAGGCATAAGTTACATTATTTGTTATTTTTTACAAAGATTTTATAAAACAAAGTTGTTTAAAAGCTAATGTAGAGTCCGAATACAAATTTTGAAATTTAAATTCGAATTTTTAATAATTATTCTATATAGCTATCTACCGAGTCGACACACTTTTCCTCTCAGACCTCTCAGAACAACTGGCAGCGATCACCGAATAATTAGAGCAAAAGTAGCCCTAAACTTAAAAAAGGAATGAATAAAACTCATGTCTAAAGCTAAATGCTACAAATGCTTACCAAAATAAAATAGCTCAAGTACTAGGCGAAATTGAACATTCAGAAGATGAAGAAATCGACATCGAGGAACTAAACGCATCCATAGAAAACAGCATCAAATCGGCTGAGAACGCACACTGCTCAAGAAGGAAAACAAAAAATGAGAAGATCTGTCAGAATACTAAAGAGCTTATGATGAAAAAGAGAAATGAACTAAGAAATAAATATGATGAGAATTATGCGCAACTACGAGAACTCGATAAAGAAATTTCAAAAACTGTGAGAAGCGACGTAAGAAGATTTAATTCGGAGAATATAAATAAGATGATACAGGAAAACAAAGGCCCAAAAGTACTCAAGAAAAAATTGTCACAAGGCAAGAAGGATATCTGCAAGCTGAGGGACAAACGCGGCAATGTGAAAACAAACATGGAAGAGATCCTTAAGATAGTAGAGACAGTTTATGCCGAATTATATAAAAAACAAATAGAAGGAACACCTGACGACAAAATTATAAAAGTTGAAAACTGAATCAAGGGTCTGAAGACATCCCAGAGATCACAGTAAGCGAAATAAATGGAGCCCTTTTAGAGACGAAAAACAACAAGACCCCAGGAGAGGATGGATTAGTCACCGAAGCAATTAAAATGGGAGGGAACAAGCTGCTGCAGGCTATAAAAACTCTTTTTAATGCATGCTTCTCAACAGGAACAATGAATGGAAAAATGCATTTATAATATTATTACACAAGAAAGGCGACATACCAAATATCGAAAACTATAGACCCATAAGTCTCCTGTCACACGTATATAAGCTCTTTACTAAAATAATTACGAAAAGCCTATGTCACAAATTAGATTTGTATCAGACAAGGGAACAAGCTGGTTTTCGAGCAGGCTACGGAACGGGTGACCACCTCCAGGTTTTGAAGAACCTTACCGAGAAATGTGTGGAGTACAATAAACCTCTATTACTTATCTTCCTAGAATATGAGAAAGCATTCAATTCAGTAGACCAGCACGCAATGCTGAAGGCTTTATCAGACTGCAGAATAGATTATCGCTACTCGACAGTTATCAAAAATATGTATGAGAATGCTACTGCATGTGTCAGACTCCACGACAACACTGACAAATTCAATATTGAAAGAGGCGTACGTCAAGGTGACAACCTTCTCACCAAAACTTTTCAATACTGTTCTCCAGTACACGTTCAAACAAACAAACTGGGACAACTTAGGTGTGAATATAAACGGTGAAAGACTCGAATCACCTAAGATTTGCCGACGATATAGTCCTCATAGCCGAACGATTGTTTGAATGTTAAGAAATCTTAATGAAGAGTCAAAGAAAGTAGGACTTAAAATAAATTTCCCCAAAAACAAAATCATGACAAACTTTGTGCTCGCTGAGGGCATATACATTGACGGTATCAGGGTGGAAGAAACTACATCCTTTAAATACCTCTGACACGAGATTTTCATTGGAAGAGATAAGATCCCTACAAATTCTTCGAAGAATAGGGCTCGAATGGGCTGCGTATGGGAATCTCAAATATGTGTTCAAGGCAGAGTTGCCTAACTGCCTAAAGAGAAAGGTTTTCAACCAGTGTGTCCTTCCAGTCCTTACCTACGGAGCCGAAACCCTAACACTGACTAAACGGACAATACAGAAAATGCGAGTTACGCAACTAGCGATGGAACGATCAATGCTGGGAATCTCTATCAGGGATCACATACCAAATACTGAAATCCGCAGACGATCCGGAGTTGCAGACGCCGTAGAGAGAATAACTGTACTAAAATGAAACTGGGCGGGACACATTGCGAGATCTGCTGATGACAGATGGACAACACGAATCCTTGAATGGAGGCCTAGATCGGAAGCCTTCAGAAATAGAGGGCGTCCCACCACCAGATGGACCGGCGACTTAAAACGCATCAGTACCAACTGGATGCAGACAGCACAAGACCGAGGACAGTGGAAACTATTGAGGGAGGCTTACGTCCAGCAGTGGACTTCAATAAGCTGATTGATGATGATGATACTTTACGAATGGTTTGCTGCAGATTTAGATCTTGTATTGCTTCTTCTATGCGTTGTTTTAATATTTCTCTATCATGTGGAAGATTATCTGAATACACCTTTTGTTTGAAGACACCCCACAAAAAGAAATCTAATAATGAAAGCTCAGGCGACCTAGCTGGGTAATGGTTTTGGTCAAACCTCCCTATCCACCGTTCGCCAAAATTATCATGTAACTATTGTCTGACCAAGGCTGTGCAATGTGCAGGAGAGCTGTCTTATTGCCCAAACAAATGATTACGCAGAAGTGCGTAATCATTTGTTTGGGCAACAAACAAATCATTTATTTGGGCAACAAGATTGCTTTAATGTATTAAGAAATGGTCAAACAAAATCTTTCAAAATGTTCAAATACACGTGCTGGTTTAAATTTCCCTCTATAAAATATGGGCCAATGATCCGATAAAAAAGAAATTCCACACCTTACATTAATTTTTTTGTAATGTTGACCTCGTTTGTTTATTATGTTATTAAGATTCTCGTAAGCCCAATGACGACTATTTTGTGAAGATCCGTTTCCGTATCCGTTTGTGCAAAATGTACATACATCGGTAAAAAATATAAATCTATGAAATCTTTAGTTTTCAGGGAAATTTTCACCTATCCATAAACAAAACTCTAAACGTCTCTCTTCATCAACAGTTTCAACTGTATGCCGCATATTTGGCTGACGGTTTAATTTTGTTTTCTTTGAAAAAATGTGCAGTATCCTTTTGCTTAAATTCAGTGTCGCTTCCTTAAAGATGATTTTCGGGTTATCTAAAACTGACCGTATTACTAATAATGTAGGTGAATTGCTAATAATGTAAAATGCAAATAATTAAAAATCTTTTATTAAAAATTCGAATTTTTATTTCAAAATTTGTATTCAGACTTTACGTTAGTTTATAAACAACTTTGTTTTATAAAATTTTTGTAAAAAATAATAAATAATGGTACTTTATTAATTGGTCCCTTGGAGCATTTTCATACTTTCCTAATTTATTAACACCCTGTAGATTTGATCTAAAATTTTCTGATCGTCCATTCATTTTCTCGACAAGCAGAACTTTTTATAAAGAATGAATTTTGGTCGTAAAATAAAAACTAAATATGTTTGCCCTATTGGGTACCTCAGTCCGCGGACACACTGGTGGTAGGTAGCTCTGTAGAATAATTATTAAAAATTCGAATTTTTATTTCAAAATTTGTATTTACACTGCGTTAGTTTATAAACAACTTTGTTTTATAAATTTTTTGTAAAAAATAATTAATAATGTAACTTATGCCTTGAAGCATTTTCAAACTTTCCTAATTTATTAACACCCTGTACATTTAATCTAAAATTTTCTTAACGTCCATTCATTTTCTCGACAAGCAGAACTTTTTATAAAGAATGACTTTTCGTCGCAAAATGGAAATTTTACGATTTCTGCCCTATTGGGTACCTTAATCCGCGGACATACTGTATATGCATAATCTAAAATTTTATTATAAATTATGATTAAACTTGTAATTATTTAAAAGCCTGATTTTTTTCAGAACTTAATTTAAATAACCGAGAAAGCTGGTCTTATTTAAGTCAATTTTTAATTTATATATTTATTGAGTATTTCAAGTAAACCATAAAAATGTACGCGCAAGGCAAAATCTAAATTGTTAAGCTTGTTCGTATCAACTTTAGTTTTCATTTATTTAGTTACTGCTTGGGAATAGAAATCACAAACTCTGTACGCAAAGTAAAATCTAAATATAGATAACTAACCAGTCTGGTGTGAATAAATTTAGTGGGTGAGTTTGCACTAGATTTTTCTAATTGCTTTCAGTTGCGTGATTCTATTCGATATATCTAGACTCAAGATAATCTAGGTTATCAACCATGTAGACTAGGCCCTTATACCTATACTTGTTACCTATAATTACTTTATGTAAATCATGCTTGCAGTTTGTGAATCATTGTTTAATGCTAGTTCATAGACTACTTTAGATAATCACTTAAGAACTGGCAATTCACGATCAACAGTAATGTAAACGAAGAGTCTAGAAGTAATTCTACAAATCATATTTAATAATTAGATTTTATCTAATCATCTGAGATGTTTATTAAATGGTTTTTATGCTAATTAATGGTTTTTATGTTATTTAAGTTTTAATGTTATAAGTGTATTTTATATAGGTAGTTATGTAATTTAATTAGTTGAACCAAATTATATATTTTGAGTCATTGTACTCGAATTAAACAGTAACGAAGACAGGCTCACTTCAATCATCTGTTTTTAACCCTTGACACAAAAAGAGGGGTGTTAAAAGTTGGCCGTGTCTGTCTGTCAGTTTGTCCGGATATGTGGCTGCTTGTGGAATCGTAGCTCCTCAACGAATGTCTGAAAATCTGCAACCAATTTGACACAAATGTTCGTCTTGTTCCGTATATCCAAACTTGTGTTTGAAAGCTGACGTGATCGAGAAGGTTCTTACGTTCTTAGCTATAGTTTATGAAGATCTTTCAAGCGTTTGATGACCATCAGCTCATTTCCTAATTGACAAAACTTAATCGCTTTTTGTAAACAATCCCCACAAATCACGTGGGCAAACGAAATTTGCGTATTTTATTACGTATTTGCAAACGAAATTTTAAAGAGGTAACATTAATCACGTATTTACAAAGAAATTACGAAAGAAAAGAAAAAAGTTCGATTAATAAAATAAAATTAAAAATTTTAAGTAATCGCGACACAAAAAAAAAACTCAAAGTAACAAAAATACATTTTTCTCTTGCTCTTTTAACTTCATTAAAAGTAGGTACCTATTAATATATTGATGATGAGCGTCGCCGCGTCGGGGGATTGCTAAGTAAATCAAATAATAAAACCTGTATACAGAGAAATAAAAAGAGGATTGATAATGATAAAGTATGGATTATACAAGGACCTGTTCTGTGTAAGCAACGTACGTATGAAACAAAATAACAATATCCAATCGTTCAGTTTTCAGTCTTGATTAATTTACTCCGAAAAAATCGCAAAATAAACACAACCGTCAACGACGTCTTCTCTCACTTACCATATCGAAACTCTGCAGGAACTTAGTAGACCTTGTAAGATAGATTGATACATCTATGTTCATACGTACAATTTGAAACTAGTAGGTATTTTCTATTCGTTATACCTATGTAGGTATAACTAATTATACTTCTTCACATAGCGATCCCCCGACACTGCGACGCTCATCATCAAAATATTAATAGGTACTTTTAATGAAATTAAAAAGGCAAGAAAGAAATTTTATTTTTTTACTTTTTATAGGTTTTTTTGTGTTACTTAAGGGGTTACTTAAAATTTTCAATTTAATTTTATTAATTTTAATCTTGACGTTATAGTCTTGTATGCTGGTTCTTGATTGTACTTGCCTTGGTTGTCAAGTTTTGAATATATATTCTTACTGGTATCGTATGTCTAATATTGTTTATCTCGGGAGTCCTCAAACTGGATGCCTCACATGTATGTCAAGGGTGCGGTAACTGAATGTTAAGGTTGCCGCGGCAATAATCAAGTAACATATACAGGAAGCAAACTTTCTGAATTATGTGATTTGAGGGAAATAACTAAACTTGCCATAATCATAAAGGAAATAATGAAAAATAATACAAAATTTACGTCCCATTAAAGGCAATTTTTCCAAGTATTCAAACCGCTTTAAGGGTAGCTACTATGTTTTAGTCCAACATGAGTGCCGAACGAAATATGTCAAAAACAGGAAGAAAAACCAATACATGAAGCAACAAGGCTTATCAAATACAAGTACATTTAAATATCTTTTACATATATACATAATCAATAACCTTATTTACCTTAATGGATAAGGTGCCTAAGTCTAGTAAGGTGCCTATATCTATTACTCGAACATAAAATTCATCTAAATTGTAAGCTTCAATTTCGATTAAGAGAACAAATAGTGCCCGCTTAAAGCTCTTTGTGTTGTCCATTTTTCTGATGAATCTTGGTAAGTGGTTGAATAATTTCAGGTTGCTATAGGGTGGGTATCGCTCGGTCATTGTCAAATGTTGTCTAAGCAGCTCATAAGATATTTGATTAAATCTTGTCGCCCTTTGGTTGGGTTTTGCGTATTTATTAAACAAAGATTAATTTTTTACTAAAAATTATGCTCACAGAAAATAAATATATATAGGCCAGTAAAAAGTTTAGAATTTTTAAACTGTCTTCTGCATGATTCCTTAAATCGTAGATGAAGGAGAATCCGTAAGCTTGCTTTTGGACTTAGACATTATTTGCGTGCATTCCATTACCCCAGAACATGATTCCAAATCCTAAGCGCGATTGAAAATTTGCAAAGTACACCATCCTCAAGATATTTGTATCTAAATACCTACTAAGGATTCTTAGCGCCTAACCCGTTTTGCTTAGTTTCAATGCGAGTGTGTTAATATGTGTGGACTAATCTAAATTGTTGTTGTGGTAGATTCGCAGTAGCCGTGCGATCTTATGAACCAACGATAAGATAGGCTCATTTTCAATTTGAAATTCCGTGGGGTAGCTGGCCATACACCTTTTTGTTTGAAATATTATTGCGTTGTTTTTGTCCTTGTTTACTAGTAGCTGATTTACAGCGAACCACACTAACACAGAACTTAAGACCAATTTCACATTATTAGTAATGTCTTCTTCAGGTTTATTTACTATTAAAATGGTAGTGTCATCTGCATTCTTGTTTCTTGATTCTTGTTTATCATGGTATGACGAGGGGCTATACGCGTTTGGTACAAATCATTGATACAAAGTACGAATAATAGTGGGCCTAGAGTACTTCCTTGTGGAATACCCACATTTATTAGCCTAGGAGGTGATTTAATTATTCCCCAAGGAGTTATTAGTTTAGTTATAAGTATTATGTTACCCAAAAATGATTTAAACCAGTTTAACGCGACACGTCGTATACCATAATTCAATAATATGTCAAACAATGTGCCATGGTCTACCATGTCATATACTTTGAGAGATCCCGAGCAAACCGACAGGTATGTTTTTTTTCTAGATTTTTCACTTACCGCACATAAAAACTAGAAACATGCAGTGTCAGTACCTTTCCCTTCAAGAAAACTATGCTAAATTTTTCTATTTATTTCTTTCTTATTTATTCAAATTCATTTATTGGCCAGTTAGATGCATACAGAATAGATATAGACATGTCAGGAAATTGTTAAATAAAACTGCATGATTCTAAAAATTCTTCCATTATGTATGGACATTGAGCCAAGAGAATATTTTTAATTTTTCTTCTAAAAATTCTATATAAACGTTTTTGAGTTATTTCCAGTGGACGCAACTTATACAGTTGGATCCCAAGAATGTCAGGAGCCTTGCTGCATACGATAATTCTTGTTTGAGGCATGCACAATTTGAGAAGAGTTCTGGTGAAATATTTATGTTTATTCTTATTTTTTGGTATTAGATGTTTCTTTCGGTGGATATTGCTAGTAGTTTCTAATATATTTAGGTTAGGGACAGTTTGGATGTTATGTTCTACAACATGACGTCTGCAGGAGGCAAATGTTGGCAGACCTAGCATGGAACGTACAATTCTTTTTTTGGGCTTTCAGCAATTTCGTTAGTTCAGGGGACGCTCCCCATATAATAATGCCATACATCAAGACATATACATACATCATTTATGAGTTCCTGCATTGTTAAGAATGTTCGTAGATGTCTAATACAATAGACCTTCTTGTTGATAGTCCAACATATGCTATCGATTGTAGTGTGCCATGATAGATGTTGCTCATTGGTCTTGTGTGTTCAATTCAATTCTTCAAAAATGTGTGTAACATCAGGAGCTACCAACCAAGAAGCACATTATGTAAGGACAAGCACCGGGACATACTAACGGGAAAGGAGCGTATACTGAACAAATGGACATGGTACTTCGCGGAACTACTATGTATTCCAAGAACTAAAAACGAGGAGACAGAACTCGCAATATACACAACAGAGTCTATTTTCCCAGAACCTTCAGACGAAGAAGTCAAAACAGCTAAAGAAAAAGCAACGGGAGAGATAACTTCCCCGGAAAATTTCTCAAATGTGGGATGGATAAACTAGGACAAGAAGTGTATATACGTATAAATGATGTGTCGAAACAGGAGCGAATGCCAGAGAACTGGAGTACCGCCGTTATCGTACCAATACACAAGAAGGGAGACTCCAAAGAATATAGATCCCAATTACAGAGGCACTACTACTACATTATTATCGCACTACTAAAAACCCAAAAGCTGAGGATGTTCTGGAGGACTATCAGTGCGGACTCCGGCGGAACAGGTCAACAAAAGAGGATCTGTCCTCATAGAAGAAATGCTAGGAGCATAGTAGCAAGATGCACCAACTCTACATAGCCTTCAAACAAGCATATAACAGCATAAACGGGAACCAATTGTGTAGAATAATGACATTAATCGCTACTAGAGGAAAAGTGCGATTACAAGGGGATCCGGGCTGAGACAAGGAGTTGGCCTCTAAACAATACTAATTAACCTGGCCTTAGAAAAAGCGGCGAGGGCGATGGGAAATGGACGATAGGCGATGGACGATGGAATACAGACTCCAAGAACAGATCAACTACAGACCAGATCCTCTGTGTACGCAATACATTGGAGACATGCTAGGAGCATTATATCGAGATGCACCAACTCTTCATAGACTTGAAACAAGCATATGACAGCATGTACGGGAACCAAATATTTAGTATGATGGAAGAGTTTAGAATACCAGCAAAGCTTATTAAATTAACCCGGATGACCTTCACAGATACTATAGGCAAAATGCGGTTACAAGGGGATCAGGGCTACGACAAGGAGTTGGCCTCTCAATAATGCTAATTAACCTGGTCCTAGAAAAAAAACGGCGAGGGCGATGGGAAACAGCGTATGACGAACAATATTCAGCAAATTTAAAGTGATACTTGCTTTGGCGGACGACATAGATGTAGTAGCCAAAAACACTCTGGCAATAAAAGAAGCATAAGAACCTCTAGACGAAATTACAAGGAAAATTGGACTAAAAGTTACTATCGACAGAACCAAATATATGGTGCTGAAATAGGCGGAAGATAGTTGGCGTATCTGGGATCTATAATAAACAGCAAAAACGGGGTAATATTGAGAATACTGGACTCTTTGAAACTTAGGGTTGAGGATTTTTTACCAGGAGTAACTGTAACCAGTTTTTAATCGTCTTTCGCACTGTTTAACTAAGACTGGAAGGCATGGATCAAGCTTCTACGTAAAAATAAATATTCGTGTTTTTCTTGTCCTAAAAATAGACATATTTGACGCAACGGCAACGGTAAATTTTTGGTCACGTGAAAAAGTGTCGGTATGCAATCATTTTGGCGTTGCCACTTTTACTTCTTTTACAGCAAAATTGAGAAACTGTGTTCGAGAAAATGTGGTCGATCAAAATTTCCCAATTTTGCCCAAATAGGATAATGTGGCAAGGACCGTTGGTTTAACCCTGGTTAAATTAGGTTGTACATCGCGAAACGGCAGATAAATTAAGACCACAGGCGCGCGGCAGGGCGAACTCTCGATCCAAAATAAGACAATGTGGAAGGGCCGTTGGTTTAACCCAGGTTAGATAGGTTGAACACCGCGAAGCGGCAGGTAAATTAAGTCATTAAGTTCTCGATCTAAAATATGATAATGTGGCAATGACTGTTGATTTAACCCAGGGCTGTTGGTCAGATTAGGTTGCACACCGCTAAGCAGAGGATAAATCAAGATAAACCAACGTCTTGATTTATCTGTCGCTTAAACAATTGCTAACACAATTATTTAAAAAAATAATAAACGTGGCACATCAAGTCAGTAGACCTTTTTACGGTTAGTTTAAACGCATGCCATCTGCCAAGTTTGGAAGGCGGGAATATGAAAGTTTCGGGCTCATATATAGTTATACGTCAAAAAGTTCGGGCAATTTTGACGTATAACATGACGGAAATTGTTTTCAACTATGAAAATAATTTCAACTATGAAAAGGTCTGTTGCGTGCGCATGTACTATCTGTCACGTGAAATGTGTCAATTTTTAGGAAAAGAAAAACTCGAATATATATTGAACCAAATAATGCGGAAGCCACATTTTTCCGATCTTAGTTAAATAGTGCCAAAGGTGATTAACAATAGTTACACCAGGTAAAAAATCCCCAACCCTAAGTTTCGAAGAAACCCGTATTCTCAATATTAGCCCAAAAAGAAATATCCGAAGAAGTCACAACCCGCAGACAACTAGGAAATCGTTGCCTGTATAGTCTACACCAAATATTCAGCATTAACGACCTGCAGTGCAGTACCAAGCTAAGAATATTCAAGAAGCTAATTAGATGATTGGTGACATATGGCAGCGAGATTTGGACCCTTGCAAATTCACACAAACTGCAATTGAACCGCTTGAACGGAAAGTAGGTCGTAAGATTTTTGGCCCAGTAATTGCAGCCGGGGGTGGAGGATCTTAATGAAACATGACCTACGATAGATTTTCAATCAACCAGATTTTATAGCCACAATTAAATGCAGTACTGTATTTGCCCAAACGGGAACCGGAAGTTCCTATAGGAAGACGTAGGCTGTGTGGTTGACCGACGACAAGGTGGCTGAACAGTGTGGTAAAAGACGCAAGAATAATCGGGAGAGCAAATTGGAAAATCTCTTCAAGAAACCGAAATAGTTGGACAACCCTCATTGAGAAGGATGGTAAAGCTCTAAATGGACCAAAAGTAAAGTAACGGCAACAAAAAGAAGTTCTATTTTGACGGTTATGTCTATAAAATAATTTTTATCAGCTTCGATTTATATACTGTCCGCCTAGTTTAGTCTGTCTATTCTCGATTATTCTTATTACTTATACACCCTGTATAAATTTCTATTTTTAGTCTTGCACATAGTTTATATGTTTAGGTATTATAGTTTATAGTTTAGATTTTATAGTTTCCTTTGTATGCAATTATTTAATGTTTCCTCTGTAACTTTATGCATACTTTTCTCAATAGTTTAGTCTTTAACTTTGTCCCTCTAGTCATCATATATTTGCTAATTTGCATGTGTAGTTTTACCCATCCAATCTATCTAGTGAATATAGTTTAGAATTTCAAATTTCTCACCGAAATTACAAAATTTCTCATCAATTATTTCCATTATGGTTGTGAGGCAATGAGACGGCTGTATAATCATCACTAAGTTTTAACGAGATGCATAAACCTATGTTTAGATTATGTTTCGATAATGGCGTCCGTTCGCCGTCTACATAGATTATTGGCACAGAAATACCAACATCACATATACAGTTGTCTCGGTCGGATCGGTGATTCCGTTGTCGCGGTCGCCGCGCGAAACTAATTTGCATACCATTTCATAAACTAAATAAGGAAATTGTCGAGAATTAAAAGTTCACGATAACTTGTTGGGAGAGTCTGGAAGTTTATTCTACTTTGCAGTAGATAAAAGGAGACTTGAATGTTAAAGGAAATTGTCGGTTGTATTACAAATACATATTTGGATTTATTGCTAATGTAGTAAAAGTGTGACACTACACGAATTGTAATTAACAATATTACTATTATCCATATGGTTTTATCTTTTTCTTGTTTCTGTACTTTCAGTAAGTATCATAAAGGGAATGCCAGAAGACGATGCAGTTTATAATAATCACGTACAACGTTGTACAATCAGATAAAGTTTAATTTTATATGGCCACGTGATATAGATGGCGATAAAGATTATTATTATACAATATGCAGGTCTATTATAAGTGTGAAGAAAGTGTCAAGATTTACTTTGAGGCGGATTGTTTTTCTAAAATCACTTTCAACAGTTTGTTCGTATAATTGTCCTGACAAGTTGTAGGCAAGAATTAAGGCAAGAACAAAATTATATACTTCAAGCCATATGTTTAATTTAGTTTTCTTCTAAGTAAGACTCAAAGTTGCGCCAGCGCAGCATTATACAATGTTTAAAGTCATGAAGTTTCCTATAGGAAAAACTTTTTTAATATGAGTTTTAGGAGAAAATCTTATTCTTTATAAAACTTTCGCTTGTATCGAAAACCCTCATAGTCAAAGAAAAAACTAGTAATCACTTAAGATAAGTTCAAAAACTTGAATTAATGTCGAGTTGTTGATTGTAAATATGAGTCCGAACGTTGCATCAGTATCGTGTTACCCATGTATTACTCGTTAACCAGCGACATTTATTGACAGTTCAGCGAGCTTAATATGAAAACACTGTTAACTTATTGAAATGTTATGGTTTAGGATTAGTCTCGTATAAATATGCAATCCAGTTATTTAATAAAAATTATCCAAATGTAAGTGTAAGCAGAACAGCTTAAACAGAATTAATTAAAAAGTTTGATGAAACGTAATCCGTTGCCGATAGAAAGAAGCCTCGCTAAGCGTACAATAATGATGATGTTGTGACTATCGAGTCTGTTGCGGAACATAGGATTTACTTACAGTTTCGACTGGACTCAATGTTAGTCATACATTATTCCAGCCAATTTATAAAGCGAATAAAATATATTCATATAAACCTAGATTCAGACGCACCCCAGAAATTGCAGATCGCGATTTTAGAACGCTATGGAATTGTTGGCCTATTTTGTCAAAATTTAATGTTTAGTGAAGAGGTTGAAGAAAGGAAAAAAAGGAAATCTTTAGTGAAGAAAATTGAAACAAGGAAAAGAGAAATTAGGAAAGACTTCAACACAGTAAATGCAGAACCAACAAAGTCACGTATAATAACAGAGATAAACAATCAAGGAATAACCGTGAAAATTAGAGACACAACAACGTCGGAAGAAAAATGGGGAAGCATTAAAACATTTCTAACTAAAGAGTACTATCGACAACTGCATACCAGAAGAGACACGGCAAAAGAAACAAGCATGGATGACGGACATCATAATTGAATTAATAAGGAAGAAAGAAAAAAGTATAGAAATAAGGAAATGCAAAAATATAAGGAAATTTACCGAAAGATTAAAAAGGAAATTAAGAAAGCGAAAGAAGCAATGCTTAACAACAAATGTGACGAAATCGAAGAACTGGAGAGGAAACACGACACCTTTAACTTGCATAACAAGATAAAAGAAGTAGCAGGAACACGAAAGCAGCAACATCATGGAATCATAGAGGATGGCAATGGAAAGACAACAGACATAGGGGCTCAAATTGAGAGATGGAAGGAATACGTGGAAGAAATGTTTGACGAGGACCAACAGGGCGACAACAGGAAAACCAAGACAGATATTGAAGGTCTATCGATTACAAGGGAGGAAATTATTCATGCAACAAAGCAGCTAAAGAACAAGAAAGCAAACGGGGAAGACGATATACCAGCTGAGGTTATAAAACTCTTTGCTAATCAATACATTGACGACATACAAGACTTGTTTAACACTATATGCAATACAGGATAATACCACAGGACTGGTTAACATTAATTTTTATTCCGTTGCCAAAAAAGCCCAACTCAAAAAAATGCGAGGAATATAGAACCATTAGCTTAATGAGCCGCGCTCTAAAACTATTCCTCCGGATAATTCATGGACGAATATATAATCAATTAGAAGAACTTTCAGGTGACACTCGATTCGGCTTTAAAAAGGGACTAGGTACAAAAGAAGCTCTGTTCGCTGTACAAGTACTTATTGAAAGATGCAGAGATGTTAATACAAATGTATACTTATGTTTCATAGTCTTTAGCAGAGCGTTTGACCTCGTGAACCATGACAAATTTGTTGAGGTGCTGGCGTATGGGGGTGTAGAATCATCTCAAACCTATATTGGAATCAAATTGCCAAAGTAAGAATAAAAGCAATACAGCAGACAGTATCAATATAAAGAAAGGAGTAAGGTTTTTAGGAGTAAAGTGCATTCTGTCACCTCTACTGTTTAATGTATATTCGGAGGCAATATTTAAAAAAGCACTGGACGACGCAACCGATGGTGTTATTACCAACGGCGAATGTTTGAATAATCTGCGATACGCGGATGATACGGTGATCATGAGCAACAGCGAAGAAGGATTGCAGCGGCTAATGAACCGAGTAGTTACCGTCTGCGAAGAATACGGCATGAAACTTAATATAAATAAAACTAAAACAATGGTAATCAGTAAAAACCCAGATGCTATCGCTGAAATAACTGTAAACGGGAACACCCTGGAAAGAGTGAGGAAAATGACATATCCGGACTGCGTGCTCAATGATAGCTGGGATCATTCGGTTGAGATAAAGACTAGAGTGGAAAAGGCAAGAGCAGTAATTAACAACATGCGCAATGTGTTGTGTAATCTCAGGCTAAACCTAAAGACCAGGCTCCGTGTTCTGAGGTGTTATGTTTTTAGCACACTGTGTGGAAACGTGGACGCTAACAGAAACAACGCAAAGGAGAGTGGAGGCCTTTGAAATGTGGTGCTACCGCAGGATGCTGAGAATTCCTTGGACAAGCCATACTACCAACATCGAAGTCCTAACCCGCATGGAGAAACAAACAGAAATAATGAATACTGTCAAACAGAGAAAAACAGGCTAGTTTGGACACATAATGAGAAGCGACAAATACAGAGCCCTCCAACTCATAATTGAAGGAAAAATTTACGAAAAAAGTAGGCCAGGCAGAAGAAGGAATTCTTGGCTGACAAACTTGCGACAATGAACGAATATGACTTCAGTTGAATTGTTCTGAGCTGCAGTGGATAAAGTGAGATGGGCTAATGTGATCGCCAACGTCCTGAGAGGATAAGACACATCGAGAAAAGAGTGATGAAGTAACGTTTTGGACGAATGGTACTGTTTCCTCACAAAATTGTAGATATTGATCAAAGGATAATCCAAATTTTAGAATCAACGCCAGGAATTAGCGATATCAAAAGATCAATGTTTGGTGCGGAATACTGTTTAGCAGAATAATTGGATCCTATTTTTTACTGAAAATTTAAATCAACATAATTACCTACCTGGAAATACTTCAGAATTTTTTAGGGCGAGGAGTGAGGAGGTTTCAGAACATGACATCTTTCCTATGCGCTTTCATATTCGCGGCGGCGGATGACGTCATCTACTGAGAGGGTGATTGCCGGGCGGTATCTGTCTTAAGGCGGGATTCCACTGAGACAACTTTGTAGGCAACATATAGCATGTGACATTGACGCATGCTACACAAGTCTTTCCATTGGAGGAACATGATGCCACAAGAAACATCTATCTGTGGCATGTCAGGTGTCGAGTGCTCTTGCCGGAGCGCATCACCTCTGGACAAGATTGAACGTGCCGAACAGTATCGTCGCTATCCAAGAACTATCGGATCGGGCGACTTGTTGTGGAACCACCACAAAGAACCACCACATTCATTGAGGAATACCATAATTCAAGCGCATTGTGGAATAATAAAATAAGTGAATATAAAGACAATAAAATTAAAAATTAAAGGAGTTATTAAATGTAACTGTACTGCTCCTGAGATAAATTAATTCGAGATATGCTTAGCTCAGATATCCGAATCAAATACATAAGTGATGGATAAGCTATCACTCTTAGCCAAATATCTCAATGTCACTAATAACCTCAAACGAGGTGGTATCACGTAAGTTGTTAATTTTTTTTTATATCTGGTCAGATTTTATCAAGCAAGTACTCAAAATCCTCTACTCATTCGTGTAAAATTTCGAAGCAAAGTTTCATCAGCAAGCAAGTTGTATAATAGTATATTAAAGAATGAGTTCAATAATCGCGTTTTTTTTTAGCACGCGTTCATGTTTAGAAAACAACGAGCGTAGCGAGGAGTTTTCTAATGAACAAGTGCGAAAAACGCATTATGAACGAGTTTTTTATACTATTTTTTCTATTTTGCGCCCTTTTATGCCATTTATAACTAAAAAAATCGCCGATACATATTGAGAAAATTGTATCGCACCCGGCGAGCCATTAACGAACCATTTATATCAGCTTATAGTTGTCTTCACCACCACCATGGTGACCTTTTTTTTCTTAAGATTTAAAACTATTACCAAATATGCAGCTGCCGCGACTTTCCGTAAAGACATACTGCACCAAAACTGAAGTTGCCTGAATGGAATCGTTTCAGACGCATGCTACAAACATAGACAACAAGGCGCATGCGATGTGTGGAGACAAATTCCGCATGCAACATTATTGAATTTTATGCCACATAGTCGCACACCTATAATCAGGCAACACTAGGAAACATGTATCATGCCTCATGTCGTTCAGTGTTGCCTCAGTGGAATCCCGCCTTTAGGGTGCATGCTAGAGCTGTTGTGACATCAGATTTGATTTATCAACCCCCAATAGTATCCCCAATAATTTCCCACAAGTAGGGGGGGGGGGGCACTAGATTTTACATGTAATTTCCCATATGGAGGGGGGTGGGGCTAGATTTTACATGTAATTTCCCATAAAGAGGGATAGCAGATGTAAACCCCCATAAGGGAGGAGGCGCCTGAACATAGGATCTTTTCCTACTTGTAATATCTGAGTGAATACTTATTCAATTTGTTCGAAATAGCGCCATTTGAATCGGTGCACTTTTGCCAACGTTACACAAGTCGATTAATTCTGTCGGCATAAAAATTGGTTGCTCGGGATTTGATGAAGTCGACGAAGTCTGTTTTTGCCTGGCCCTGATTGGCTAAGGTTCTACCGGTGAGAAAGTTATCACAGTACTTGAAAAGATGGTAGTCTGTTGGTGAGAGGCCTGGGGAGTATGGTGGGTGAGACAGCTCAATTCGTTTAATATTCGGACGGTGATTTGTGAAACTTGCGGACGATCGTTTTCGGGGAGCAGGACCTCTTCTGTTGACCAGGGCCACCTGCTGCTGACGCAATTGTCTGTACATTTCGTCGATTTCCTAACAATAGGACTCTGCTGTGATGGTTTGGGCGGGTTGTGAAAGTTATAGTGACTCACACCAGCCGCTGACCACCATATAGTAACCATGGTCTTTTTTAGGTGGGTTTTCGCCTTTGGGAAGTACCTGCGTAGCTCATCGGTGCCCAGCCACTGTCCTGGACTTGCTGAACTTCTCCTGTTGTCGTGGGGGATTCACTTTTCATCGAAACTGGTCATTTTCTGTCGATCGTTCAAATTTGGGGCACCCACTTTTCGAGCTTTTTGACCTTTCCGATACGTTTGAAATCATCAAAAACCGCATGGGAGCTGACGCCCAGTTCTTCCGCCATTCCACGCAACGTTTGTCTTCGGTCAGTCTCCACCAGAGTCCTCAAATCCTCGTCCTGGATTATTGTAGGTCGACCACTTCGGGGCTCAATCTAAAATGTGCTGAAATCTCTGGAACAAAATTTCGAAAACCAACGTCGAACAGTGCGTTCATTAACACTATTATTGCCAAATGCCTGGTTAATTTTTCGGGCTGTTTCGGCAGCGTTTTGGATCAATTTGAATTCATAGAGAAAAATTGGCCCAAAATCGCTTGACGATATCATATAGTAATAAGCTGAAAAGAGACAAAAAAATATATAATTATATATAAATATATCAACCTTTCCAAAACTCTATAATATGCTTAAGTATTTTTAAGACAATAAAACAAATCTCAAGATTGAAAGACAACTGTTGAAAGACAACAGATATTTGTGTTATTCACTAGGACTCAGTTCTCTTCCGTTACACTAAAACGAGACACTAGATAAATAACATTGTTTTTTAAGATCACGCGTTTCTAGATCTATCTCTCATCAGTCCAGCTTAACCTTCCGAGGAGCACGTCACTGTGACCCACGTTAAGCAGCACCTGCGGTCCGCCGAGGAAACCATGCATTCATATGGTTTTTTATAGTTTTTTCCTATTTTACCTCGCAAGCTAGGTGAATTAAAAAAAAAGAAAGTTATATTTTGGTACCAAAATGTTTATTTAAAGAAAAGGGAAACAGAAATGTATATGTAATAATATAATTAAAATTTAAAAGAGTTATGTCGTATTATTCATGATACACTCTTTGCAGTATCACTTCTTTATTTGAATGTAGGGGACAAATATGCTTTTTGCATGTTGAACATTTTGTTTTCACTTTTCGATCCATAGATCTAGGACATAAAAAACACATTGCTTTGTTAGTTGCTTGGGGTACTACTGTAAAGGGAGTTTCTATAGTATAGCCCAATGAAACTAAACCCGATCTTACTACCTTCTGCAGGGATCGGGGATTCTGTAGACGGACTGCGATGCTTTGAGCGATTAATGCGCAACTAAGTCGTAGCAAAAATATTTTCCTTTTAGCCGTTGTTTTTGGCAAGCTCTCTGGATAAAATGTGGTCCACAATACATATGAAGCAATTGCACCCACATCCAACATATTGAAAAATAACGTCATAGGCCAGCGCCTAGTATTTCTTATGCACGAATAATTTGTTGCCAAATGATCCATCGTGTCAACACCACCCTTATACCTGTTGTAGTCCATTATTATTTGCGGTTTCTTGTCTTCTTCCTCAACAATGCTCCTATCATGTGACATCGTTGATAAGACACATACATCATTTTAGCTGGAAAAAACTGTCGTGGAATTTCAACCTTGTTTGTGTGCCGATATAGGTGGTTTTCATAGCGAGCAATTCTGTTGCCAGCGGAATACTGGTAAAAAAAATTGTCGGCTTTTATATTTCTGCCTTTATTCAACCATTTTCTCGTCACGTCCTTTACCACTCTTTGCCCTTGATTTACCTCCCTCGTGTCATTAGGTAGCTAAGTACCTATATTTGGCCATTCAGTGGATACCAGATCTCGCTATCAACGGCCCACCAAATTTTTATGCCGTATTTGGCAGGTTTACTCTTCATGTATTGTCTAAATGGACAATTTCCTCTAAAAAGAACTAATTGTTCATCTACCGTCAGAAATGCACCAGGGGTATACAGAGTTTACAATTGCTGATTAAACATTTCCCAAATATCCCTGAAAGCTGCAAGTTTATCAGATAGCTTTTTTTCTTTTCTAGTTGACAAGTTGTCAAATCGCATTACGTCACTGATTTCTGAAAATCTTTTCAAGGTCATAGTCGCTCTAAAAATTGGTGTACTATGTTCTTCTCCCCTTAAGTGTTTCAAATCTTCTCTCCCCGATCTATAAGCTCCCGCAGCTATTACAAGCACAATATAAGATAAAACTTCATGTTCTTCTATATTGTTCCAAACTTTGTTTTTCTCTTCCTCATTATTTTGGTTCCACATCGTGACTCTTCGCTTCCCTTCCCTATCTGTTTCCCTTACAATCAAAGTTATCAATTCGTTGGTGATAAACTTACAAAAACAGTCCAATATAGACACAGGAGGATCGCCACATGGGCCTTGTCGTTCTCTGAATATATTATGGGCAGGCGTTTGTGAGAGTCTAGGTGGTTCTTGGAACCATTTCATTCCATTTTTCCCTAAAAAATAGGCACCTACTTCGTTGCTGTCCTCTGAAGAGTTTTCTACATTTTCTTCCTCTTCTATAACGTCAGGGACGTCATTCTCCGGATCGTCATCTACAATATCCACTTCCGCCTCTTCTGGAACATACTCATCAGATGACTCAAAATCTTCATTAACCTCATCATTTTGGAGTAATTCTTGTAGAAAAACATTGGCTTGTTGTGCTGGGATCCGCGTGTTTATAAAACAGATTCGAGAAAAAACAAGACAATGACAAGAACAAAACAAACGAGCTGCAGTTTTAGAGACGGAGTAGGTGGTGGGAGAGCACGTGGCAACGTCGCACGCATGCGCCTGAGATCAATTTTAATCACGGAAAGTACACAAAACTACAAACACCGATCTCCAAATCTTAAATGACAACTTCATATGTCACTAAAATCCATTGAAAACGCATGGAGTCCGTAGCGGACCCCAGGTGCTGCTGCCCGTGACTTTTGTCTTTGATGTGATATATCTCAAGCTGTGATAGTCGAAATAAAGCCAATTTTTTGCAGAACATAAATACAATAGAAAGAGATGTCCTCGAAACCCAGCCGCTCCGCTCAAACTGGTAAAAAAAATCGAGAAAAGTTTGCTCTGGGGTCCGTTGCGTACCCCACGTGCTGCTCCGAAGGTTAAACACTTTCCTTATTTTGTGTTTTTCCATTTTATAATTCATAAGAACAAAGCTCCAGTCTAAACGCTTTTAACTCGAGTCTAAAAGCGTGATCTGCAATTTCTAAGGTGTGTCTGATTCTAGGTTTATATGAATAAATTTTATTAGCTTTATAAATTGCCTGCAATAATGTATGACTATTGAGTCCAGTAGCTCTCTGTATAAAGAAATCATAGGATGTACCGCAACTGATGCGATAGCCATAATGGTCACATCATCTTCTTTTTGTCGACAACGGATACTGTTTCATCAAACTTGGAAAATGAAACAAAATGGAAAAACACAAACTAATGTAAGTGTTTTCCATTTTATAATTCATAAGAGCAATGCTGCACTTATGAGAGATAGATTTGGGTTAAAGAGAAATATTGGGTTAAAGAGAAATATCTGATCTTAAAAAACAATGTTATTTATCTAGTGTTTTGTTTTAGTGTCACGGAAGTGAACTAAGTCCTAGTGAATAACACAAATATCTGTTGTCTTTCAACATGAGATTTATTTTATAGTCTTAAAAATACTTAAGAATATTATAGAGTTTCGGAAAGGTTGAATATATTTATATATTCAAACTGTGTTCCGCTGTAATAAGATGATTTGAATGCTGTAATAAGATGATTGATTTTAAATTATTTGATATAAAAATCTTTATTTTTAAATCTTTCTTTTCGTGAAGAATTGAGTTGCTGAAAGATGCTTTTGCATCAATAGGCTTGACGAATCTTGCCTACATTAAACTTGGCTTTGTTTAGTCCCACTTCTATGTTAAATACCGACGAATCAGTAGGAACAATTTCTTGGGACATTTAAATTGCTCTACGTTGAAGTTGTTGAAGACAGACTGCACGTACACGACAGTTTTGCAGGCACACTTATAAATCAGTCGACAATCAATTATACAGCATTTATTTTATTGTCTTAATTATTTTCTTATCTTATTTCTTATCTTATTCTTAGTTTTATTATCTTATTGTCTTGTACTTTAGTTTCCTTTAATGTTTACTGTCTAATACTTATGTTTATGATATGGCTTTAGCTACTTTTTCTGTGTACTTCTATCTATTTCTGAATGAAAATGTTGACAAGAATCAACATTTTTGTGTGAAATTTTGATTCGTTCTGGTGCAACATAAATCACGGAATCTTTTCATTAAGCGGTCGTATAGTAAAAAAGTAATTATTTTTACGTCGATATAAATCAATTGGCTTCAAGTAGGGCGAGATGAGATAGAAAGAAGGAAAATAAAATCGGATTTTATTGGAATTCAATTAAAATGCATTAATCAAACACACGATGTACGAGGAGTGGTGAAAGTTTCCTTTTTTAATCGAAAACGTCGATAATATTATTTATTTATTTACACGAATTGGCCAACTAAGGACCGCGTTACAAATTCTATTTCAAATTTTGTTTTTTCCGCTTTCTCTTCTCTAAGGCTGTTCTTCTTCCTGCTGCCATTTTCGCCAGTTGTTCAACTGTTAGTTTCCTGTTGGTCTTAGTTATTGGAGCTTCCTGAAAAACTTCAAATTCATGTATTGCCTTTCTGTACTTATCCCTGTTCATTGAGTCCATTTCCGTATGTTTAAGTTCTGTGAGGTCTTTCGTTATTCCTTCCAACTTTTGTTAACTTGTGTACCAAAGAGTTGGGTGTTTTCCTTTGTTGACTTATGTTGAAGATTTTTTCGTTAATTTGCTATCATCAATTCTCACCAGATGACCAGATGACCACCAGAAGAATATCAACTATCTCTTTCTCATTTCTGTTGTGACCGGTTTTTTACATCTTGGCATTGCTCATTTTTACCCATTTTCGCCATTTTTTTTTTGCCCACCAATATTTTTTCTACAATCAACTCTTTCCTTCTAGTCTTTTGTTCTTGATGGAGAGTGTTCCTACTGCTTATTGTACTTCTGTTCTTGTATCTGTACTGTAGTGTAATAATTTTGCATTGCGAGATCAACAGTTTTTGTTATACTACTTCTGTGTTAAAATTTGTGCCCTCCCTAATTTAGCTTGTCGAAGTTTGAGAGCTTCTTTTTCAATTACAGTGTCCGTTATTGTTTCTCCCAAATATTTAAAGTTCTCCCAAGTGTTTGACCCCATCGATGCATCCAATATTTGTGTGCAGTTCCTTAATTTCCTTAAATTTGTTAGACATGAATTTAGTATTTTCTTGGGACATCTGTAAGCCAAATTTAGCTTGGATGCTTTGCTAAGATTTCTATTTGTTTAACTGCATCTCCTATATTCGTGGACAAGAGAGTAATATCATCTGCAAAAGCTAGTGCGTGTATCGTTAGTCCTGTAACTGATCCTCCAAAAAATCGCTTCAGTTTTTTGTGTGTGTATTCTTCCAGTGTGTCCCTAATTATCTCTTCTAGAGTGAAGTCGAATAGGATTGGGTTTTTTGCGACTGTCACCCTGTCTGAGACCTTCTGCATTTTGAAAGGTTCAGAAATCTTGCCTCGAAATTTCACTTTGTACTTGGTATCTGGCAATGTTTGCTTCACAATCTCTTTGGTTTTTCTATCACTTCCAAATTTCTAGTTCGAGTTCTAATTAGGCTTTCTCTGTCTTTTGGGTCATATGCAGAATCACATCCACCAACTGCAGATGAAGTCCAGCAAGCGATAAAGTCCCTCAAGAACAACAAATCTCCTGTTGAAGATGGAATAACAGCTGAACTTTTGAAACTAGACTTTTGAAATCAATAAACGTTGTAACGTGTGGTTGGCCAGCACGTCTTCTGATTATGATTATCAGATTGATAATTTGCTCCCAAAGCTCCTCCTTTTTCCACCTTGGTATTCTCCTATTTACGCATCGAGAACTGGTTCCAGCATGTTTAACAGTATTTTTGAAAAGACCTTGTATGGAACAAGTAAGAGGGAAATTCCCCTGTAATTGTTCACGTCAGATTTGTCACCTTTTTTGTGGAGCGGATGTATAAGTGCCATCTTCCAATCTTCTGGGATCTTCTCGGTTCGCCAAATTTCTTTAATAATAGTACTGAGGTGTAGTGAAACTTTTTCCTCGCCTAGTTTCAAAAGTTCAGCTGTTATTCCATCTTCAACAGGAGATTTGTTGTTCTTGAGGGACTTTATCGCTTGCTGGACTTCATCTGCAGTTGGTGGATGTGATTCTGCAGCAATTTCGTCTGAAGTTTTGAATTCCGGTTTCTATGGGGGCGATTTACAGTTGAGTAGGTCTTCGAAATATTGTAATAAAATGTTGCACTTTTCTTGGTCATTTGTACCTAATTTCCCTGATTGGTCACGAAAATTTAAACTGGGTGGTTCATACCCTTTCAGGTGTCTTTTGAAGGATTGCCAATAGTTTATGGATTTGTTTTGAGTGAAGTTTAATTGTATTTCTTGAAGGCATAGTTTTTTGTTTTGTCTTTTTATTAGTCTCTTTTATTGTATACGATGCTGTTTTTCTACCTTCTGAATCTTTCTAGGTTGATTTGTGTTGGGCTCGATTTTTTTGTGGGGGTCGTTTGGCTGCATTGTGCTTATTGCTATTAGCTGCATATTGTGCTTGACCCTACTACAATTACTCTCCCAGGAATTCAACTTCCTGAACGAAGTCTAAGATATTCCTGAGAGGCTTGCTACTTAGCTCCAAGGTGGTCATTCTTGCGACCCCGAAGTGGGCAAGCATTATGTGTGCTAGTGCTTTACAAGTGCACATTATGTGTTCAGCGGTTTCTTCCTCTGATTCACATAATCTACAGGCAACTTCCTCTCCCTTTTCCCATTTTGTGTAGGTGATATCTCACCGGACAATGTCCTGTGAGTATGCCTACCACAGTTAGGATTTCTCTTCTAGAGAAGCTTAGCATCTGCTGCGTTTTTGCGGCAGAATAGTTTATGAGCATTTTAGCTTGCCTCTGTCATGGTGTGTTCTTCCAGTGGGTTTGTTTTTGCTCTTCTTCCCATTTCTTATCCCCCTGCCTTACGTGGACCTTTGTAAGCCCACAAGTTGGCTCAGGGCCAAAGAAGGGAACCTCAGCTCCGCTTTTGGCGAGTGAGTCGGCCATTTCGTTCCCATATATGCCCTGGTGACCCGGTGACCACATTAGCGTGAGTCTGTTACCTTTCACCAGTTGTTTCAGGGTTTGTTTACAGTTCCAGGTTAACTTGGAATTAAAGTTGTGAACTTTTAAATTCCTTAGAGCTACCTGGCTGTCTGTTAGGATGTAGATTTGCACTCCTTTAAGACGTTTCTTTAGGCAGATTTGTGCGCATCTTTCAATGGCTATAATTTCAGCCTGTAGTACCGTGGGAGCCTGGCCCAATGCCGTACAGCTTAGTCTCAAAGCATTAAGAAGACCTTCTTTTTTTACCTGTTTATGCAGTGGGTGTAGATCCAACAAAACTTCCATTGCTGTGGTTGGAGTAGATTGCAACGCTCCTGTTACACCCAAGCACGCGAGCCGTTGAAGCTTTTGTAGCATGCTTTGGGTCTTTTTTTCCCTTTGTTTTGTACCACCATACGAGTGAACTTCCTCTTCTGGTAAAGGGGACTATTACTGTTTTGCTCGAGTTGACACTAAGGCCCTCCTTCTTGCTCCAACAGTTGATGGTGTTAAGTGCACTCTGTGTGAAGTTGATGATTGTACTACCAAACTTACCCCCTTATTATGATAGCAACATCGTCTGCATAACCAACCGCCTTATACCCGTTCTTTGTTAACACATCAATGAGATCATCAACGACCAGGCACCACAGCAAAGGCGATAACACCTCCACACCTAGATTAGAATATGCTTTGGGTATTTGCTATTAATATTACTTTCAAAATGCATTTTTAATTGCACTTGGGTTTTCTTATCATTTTTATCTTATTGTTTTTATTTCGGCTACTTTCTGAACCTTAATGTTTTGTATTGTCTTGATTTCTCTAGAAATGGCTATGTGGTCAATTTGGAAAAATTCTCCAAGGAGCTGATTTCCAAGTCTTAATTTTCTTGGGATGTTTCTTGAAGTACGTAGTTATAATTTTGAGGTTGAAGATTTGACAGATTTGACCGTCTTATTCCATTGTTGTTAGTCCTCTTATACGCTGGATATTCTCTAAAGATGTTTCTGTATTTCTTCTCCTTGTCGAGCTGTGCATTAATATCTCCAAGCACAATTATGACATTTTCCTTAGAAATACTTGTGTCTTCTAACTCGTGCCAGAAAGTCTGTACTTCGGCCGGATTTTTTTGTTGTTAATATTTGTTGGGGCATAAGCAAGCATTCACTGGAGTGTACATTTTGTTTTTACATTTCATCGTCAGTGTTGAGAGCCTGTTGGACGTAGATTCAAGTTTGTTATGGACTCCTTTGCATTTTTTTAACAATAAAAGCTATACCTAAAAACGGGCATTTTCCAAAGATGTACTCTGCTGATTTTCCTTTATTAACCCTGTAGTTGCCTGTTTCAATTGAATTTTCAGTGTAGCGAGTTTCTTGTAGAGCTAAAATTTGGATATTATAGATATAAGCGCTTGAGTCAGTTCTTGATGTTTTCCCGTTTTTTATCAGCGAGTTAAGGGTTAGGTAAAGAATACGGGATTGTTTTGAAACTTAGTGTTGTCGACTTTTTGCATGGTGTAACTGTTGTTAATCATTTTTGGCACTCTTTAACTAAGATCCGAAAGCATAAATTAACTTCTACGTTGTCTACGTTGGTTCAATAAATCGACGGTCCCTACGTACATAAAGACATGTCAAAAATGGGATTTTTTTTATTGCACAATTGGGTTGTTGAATAAACAAAACTTATAGATTTTTTTCATGTATTTAAAATACATATTTAAAATACATTAAAAAAATCTATAATTTTTTTTTATTCAACAACCCAATTGGGTATTTGAATCAATTTTTTTTCGTCATAAATCGAAAGCTCATATATAAGTTTTATGACGAAACTCTTTTTTGTTTTATTTTTTTCGTTGTAATTAAAAAGTTATAACAAATTGAAAATATATTTTTAAACTCGGTACCGAAAACGCACAAATGTACCGTTGTGACGTAAAATATGTATAAATATGTATTTATACTCGCTCCTGACTTTGTTAATACAGTAGTTGTAGTAGACATGTCAAATATGTCAAATATTGAAAGTTATCGTGCTTGTTTCGCACCATCGTGTAGGAGTAGGTACTATAAAAATAACTCAAAAAATGTTTTTAAATGTCCCACATTGTTAAACGTAGAAACCAATGGTTTCAAACAGTGCGCCGAAAAAAATCTAAAACGACGATTTTATAAAGAATGTTTATGTTTGAATGTTAGAATGAAGTTTCAGCCTTTCGACTTCACAAACAAATTATTGCGCGTTTGGAGTCACGTGATTATTTTCAAAATTTTATCACTTTAAATTGTTTATAATTAATTGAACATTTCTCTTTTAACTTTTTCGCATCGCACATCCAAATTATTTATAATAAGGTTTTAAAATACATAACAAAAATCGATAATTTTTTTTTATTCAACAACCCAATTGTGCAATAAAAAAATGCTATTTTAGACATGTCTTTATGTGCGTAGGGACCGTCGAAATATTCGTGTTTTTGTTGAAAATAATTGTTGACATTTTCAAGATGACAGATAGTAGATGCGAAAGCAACTAACTCGATGTTGCCACGTTTATTTTTGTTTATATGCCCGTTTATATGAAAAACTATAATTTTGGAAACATATATACAATCTTAAGCGTCGAATTCAAGTTTGAAGCATTCGTATTGCAATGAACAGCCACGCCACAAACAGCTACAATGTCTCGAGTTAATTATTTAAGTGTCCTGGATTCAGGATCCAGATTTTTTTTTACTTTTTGTAATAAAAAAATTTGTATCTTCAACCAAATAACTGACGTGTATGACTGTTCACATAACTGAGAATGTACATACAATTGGGTCAGCGTTGCCAGAATTAATTTTGACAAAATATAAATTATTTAAATTTTTGTCATATGTTTGTGTAAAGTATATACAACTGGCTTCCAGAAAATATTTGTCTATTATGAATATTCAGAATATTTAAGAGATCCCGACTTCAACCATTCAAAAATTACTTGTATGTAATGTAAATGTAATGTAAATTGATACCAGCCGAGTTGGTTAAACTAACGGTCCTTGCTACATTGTCCTGTATTAGATGGACAGTTCGCGCTGCCGCGCGTATGTAGTCTTGATTTACCTAATTTACCGGGATTATAACAACGGTCCTTGCCACATTGTCCTATATTGGATTGAGAGTGAACTCTCGATCCAATATAGGACAATGTGGCAAGGACAGTTGGTTTAACCCCGGATAGATTAGGTTGCCCGCCGTCAAGCGGGCAGATAAACCATGATAACATACTGCAGAAAAAACTCATTTAAACTATATTACGGCAGCGCGAACTCGAATATAGGACAATGTGGCAAGGACCGTTGGTTTAACCCCGGTTAGATCAGGTTGCCCGCCGCGAGGCGGGCAGATACATCAAGACAACATACGCGCGGCAGCGCGAACTCTCGATCCAATATAGGACAATGTGACAAAGACAAACAGTTGGTTGCGTTCGCATCTACTATCTATTATCTTGAAAATGTCAACAATTATTTTCAACAAAAACACGAATATTTATTGAACCAACGTAAGACAACGTAGAAACTTAATTTTTGCTTTCTTACTTAGATCTTAGTTAAAGTGTGCCAAAGACGATTAACAACAGTTAAACTCCAGTTAAAAAGTCCGCAACACTAAGTTTCAAAACAATCCCGTATTCTTTACCAAGTCCGCAAGTTAATATTCATAATTCAGATTTCTTCTTGAATTTGAGTTTCAGAGATTCTTTTGATAAAAGCAGAGCAGAAAGTGCAGGCTCCCCAGAATCCAAAATGCCTGCTTGCGACCTGAGCTGGAGAGATTTTACTACCTGGGGTGATTTGTTTTCTTTTCTACACATCATCCATAAAATTTGTGTGGTTGGAGTGGTAGAGCTTTCCGAGGATTGCTCGAGATACATCTGGAGTGTTAATCCAGATGTTTTTGTTTCGTGAGAATGGACAGTTGTTCTAGTTTCAAATTTGACACTATGTCGATAATATTATGTTTTCAGAATAATTTTTTCATGCAAATTATGAAATTAATAAATAAATTTAAAGAACAACATAAAAAGTTTAGTTTAAATGAGTTTTTTCTAACCAAGCTGCCAATGAATACATAAAACAACACAAGAATGAAATTTTATTTTACATAAATTAACAAGTCCAGTTGATGTTAGTACTTATATTTAGTGTGCACTATTCACGTATGTTTTGTTTTCATTACACATTTTTCTGTATTTAGATGTTGTCTTGAGAGTAAATACCGACGACGAAGAAATGAAACAGCAGTTGCTTTGAAATCTAATATTTAGTCTGCCATAAACACAAATTTTATAAACTCAGTCGAGAAATGCAATCTGAAATTTAAAAAATGAATATATAAAATCCGACAGCATTAAAAGCTGAAAATCCTACCAGATTTTATACCCGCTATGATTTTTAATATTCTACAGAATAATAAAGGATTTATTCGCCCACTGGAGCCTTTCGGTTCCACAACATCATCCAGATCAATATTTTTACATCACAAAATATAAGTCTTTATTTATGAAATAAACCGAAGTATATAAACAACATTTAACTTAAAGCAAGGACTTTTGCAGCTACTTTTTGTCATCATAAATTAAACCTTCTAAATTAAAGCATTTAATTAAACATTTATTTATTTGAGCTGTTAACTATGTGATTTAAATGTTCGTTTACAAAGTTTTACTTCAATTTAAATTGAGATTACCAATTAGTATTTTATCTGCTTTAATTACTATCTTGTTTTTAGAGATTTTTTTATTCGAAATGTAACTAGTTTGGCTAAATTTAGTTTTGACTAAATATGGATATTATTATTAAATTTATGTCTACCTAGTTTTCATTGATATCGTAGAAAAATCTTATCTGTCTAGATCTAACAGTCTAGTTTTATCTATCTATTAAAATCGCACAATTTGATCTCGATCCGATATACTAATATTATTAGTAAAGATTATGAACCTATTGCTCCTTGAAGATTTGTAGATTTCGGTGGTGACTTGTACTGCGACCTTCATAGATCTATTGTACCCCAGCCTCTTCCTCTAATTGTTGGTATACTTATCAATTTAGAGCGCCTCCTTTAGTACTGGTTACTGTAGGAATTTTAGGATTTGGGTGGAATTCAATGACTGCAACTCTTTCTGCGTTCATGCAGTGGGCCCCAAAGTATATTTGCCCCAAGGAACAGTGCTCCGCAGTCTTTGAGCAGATGTATGAATTCCTCTGCCGAGCCACATAATCTGCATCTGTCATCTTCCTCTACGCATAGGGCCTTGAGGTGTTTTCTAAATCTGCAGTGTCCTGTCAGGACTCCTGTTAGAATTCTAAGCTTGTTCTCGTTTACTTTCAGTCAAGCTTTTGTTCTTTTCTGGCTAAAAGATCCCAGCATTACTTTGGATACTCTTAGCCCTGGAAGTTCTTTCCAGGTTTTCATCCATTGTCCTCTTATTTCTCCATCTAAACTTTGATCCCTTGTTTGTTAGGTGATCGGCTTCTTCATTTCAATCTATCTACCAGTGTGTCCTTGTGCCCAGTATAGCGTTACTTTATTTTCTCTGCCGAGCTTGTTTAACTTTTCCACACAGTCCCATATCACTTTGGATCTGATGGTGTATGAGCTAATGGCCTTGATGTCTGGTTGGCTATCTAGCAGGACAGCAATTCGTTTTTTCACGATAGTTCCTGTCGAGGTTAAATTGTGCAAATCTTTCGTTTGCATGTACCTCTGCTTGGAAGATTCTTGGGTAGATTCCTATGGATTCCCCAGAAGTATTTAGTACGAGGTTCTAACCTTCTTTTGCCTTCGAACCATCCGTATATTACTTGATAGCACTTTGCGTTATGGGGTATGCTGACTTTTCTGCTGCACATTGCTGTGTAGTTTTTCTCCAAATGGTATTTGCATACAATTTCATCTTTTGGTACTTTCAACCAGGGGATCTTAGCAGCGAGGCTGTTCTGGTCTCTGCTCCCGGTTATTTTACTTCTACCTATTCCTTCCTTGCTGAACCTTACAATCGCCGATCTGGCGCCCCCCTCCACGACAAGGTGCAACGGAGTCAGATCCAGCTGCAGTTCCATTGCTGCTGTCGGGTATGACCCCATCGCCGCCCGTTATGCAGACACATGCCAGTCTTTGAATATTCTCAAGCTGCTTCTTCATAGAGACCAGCTTGGTTCTACTTACCGACACAACTGCCCCGTAAGTGATCGCAGGTCTCACTATCATGGTTTACATCCATCGCAGGATTGTAGGGTTACATCCCAACGTTTTCCCTGCCAGATTTCTCTACACCACTAGAGCGCGTTTGGATGTTCCTATCACTTCTTGCAATTCATCATCAGCAATTTGCTATCTAGTGTTATACCCAGATAACTTATCTGCTGTTTATATTCTACTGCCCTCCCATTTCACGGTATGGGCTGTAGGCAGTGTAGTCTTCTCTTTCTAGTAAATGGTATCACCGTGGTTTTGCTTGGGTTGAGCTTCAATCCCATTGTTTGATACCATCTATTAGTTATTTTGAGGTCTCTTTGTACGATTTCACACAGCGTTCGCTGAAAGTTTCCTCTAGGATATGATGAATATGTCATCGGCGTAACCTTGACATTTAATGTCTAAGTCGTTCAGTCTAGCCAGTAATTCATCAACTACCAGACTCCATTCATATATATTTTATTTATATATACATTCGGTATTTAATTTTCACCTTCCGCAGGCTACAAATGTTAATAACTTTTGTTTAAATTCAAAACATTATAGTTTAGGTAAGGAGTAGTTCCATAACAATATTGTGTTTTTAACGCCCATGTTTGGTTTGTAGCCTGAGGAAGGTGAAAATTAAGCACCGAAACGTTACATTAACAACAATTTTTAGTAACTTATTCCCCACACCTCATGAACCTTGTAAAAATAATTATAATATGGGGAAATGAATAAGATGGTTTATTTGTAATAAGTTTAATAAAAAAAATTCATATATTAGAGTCACTAGAAAACGTTACACGTCGGTCTCGTTTTAGTGTCGTATTAGTGATAACCTTGACGTTTCAGTGACTTCTATTTGCACAAACTTAAAAATTCATCAGTGATTTTGTGTATCAGCTCACAGGTCACAAAATAATAGGAATATTTATTTTACATTTATAAGAGACTAATCACGCAACACCAAATTATTGAATACTTCGTTACAAGTTATCCGTGAATTTATGAAATATCACCGTACCAACATTGACGCCTAAAATAAATGAGAACAGATGTGATTCAATTAAATTTCAATAAATCAACTCTGAACTGAATTTTATAATGTAATTATTTTAAATATTCAAAATTGCATCACGTGGGCGATGGGGTCATGTCCGATATCAACAATGATATCTGACTCCGTTGCACCTTGTCATGGAGGGGACCGCCAGATCGGCGATACTAAGGTTCAGCAAGGAAGCAATAGGCAGAGGAAATATGATCGGGAGCAGGGACCGCAACATTCTCGCTGCCAAGATCCCCTGGCTGGAAGCACCAAAAGACACAGCAATGTGTAGCAGTAATGCCGATTGGAGCGATGAATCCTCAGCATACCATATTGAGCAAAGTGCTATCAAGTGACATACAGATGGTTCGAAGACAAAGGAAGGTACTAGTGCAGGATTGTTTAGACCTCGTACTAAATATGTACTTTGAATCCATGCTTAAATAATCTAGCCAAGTATTTTCCAAGCTGAGGTACACGCAATCGAAAGATGCGAACAATTTAACCTCGGCAGGAACTATCGCAAAAAATAAATTGCTATCCTGTCAGATAGATAAGCAGACATCAAGGCTATTAGCTCAAGCACCATCAGTTCAGTATTGGACTGTGTGGGAAAGCTAAACAAGCTCGGCAGAGTAAAGCACGATAGACGTTGTCTTGACAATTGTCCCCCCTGACTCACAAGCATCTTGTCACTTTTATTTGCATTTCCTCAAGATGTCGTTGTATATGTTTCAAAATGTTTGTCCATTCCTTCATCCCCCATTCACATCAGTGTTTAGGGGTTCAGAATTGATTTATATCTACGTCTTGTTTTGTTTTTTCGTCCTTCTCTTTACCGCTGATATGTTTTGTAACATGTCCTCGAAGTACGCCCAGGCTATCTTAGCTATGCTATTTAATGTTGTCACACTCAAAAATAGTGTGATAACTCTATTTGTGCCTCTATGGGGGACTCGATTTGTCTCCACAGTATATGCACAGATTGTCTGCTATGCTGCCGATGTTGCAGGTGTATTCTTTAAAAGAGCCATGGCTGCTGAGTGCCTGGGTCATATGATAGCTAATCTCCCCGTGTTGTCTTGTAATTGTGAAAGTGTTGTCTCTTGCTTATCTGTAGGATAAGCCTAGTAGACCACGACACGAATTTAGCATTGCTCCACGTTCTTTGCCATTTTTCAAGCATTTTTCCTTCTTTCCGTATTCTGATTCTGATCTCATTTCTTGCTCCATGAAGCGAGACTCTTTCCTCGATAGTATGCTCTATGACGGGATCTTTTTCTCTCTCTCTCTCTTCAGCCCGTGTTTATCCACTGCTGGACGTAGGCCTCCTTTAAGTTGTTCCATGCGCATCTTCTTTTTGCGATTTGATGCCATTCTTTTCAGGCTATTTTCTTGATGACGTCGAGCCATCTTCTTTGCGGTCTTCCAGTGCTTCATTTTGTGGCTCTTGGTCTCCAGTGAATAATCCTATGGGTCCATTTGTCGGTGTTTTCCCTGGGTGCGTGTCCTACCCAGCTCCACTTAAGTTTTACGCTTCGTTCAATTGCGTATTTGACCTTGGTTCGCAGTCTGATCTCATGGTGTGTTATTCTGCCTCTTAAGCTTATGCCGAGCAGAACCCGTTCCATTGCTCGTTGGCAGGTTTTTAATCATGATCTCCTTGTTTGTTATTCTGTCTCTTAATCTTATACCGAGCAGAGCTCGTTCCATTGCTCGTCGGCAGGTTTTTAATCTATTTGCGCTCTTTGCTGTCCATGTCACCGTTTCCAGGCCATACCTCGCAACGGGCAATATGCACATGTCGTATAATTTTCGTTTTAGGCAGTGCGGTATGTCTGGGTTCTTGAGTATGTGTCTGAGTTTGCCTAAAGTAGCCCAGCTCTTACTTATACTTGGTTATTTCTGTTGCCCGATTTTCCTTCCCTAGTTTTGTTTGATGCCCTAAGTATAGTACTCGGTCAGTTGTTCGATTTCGTGCCCGTCCATTTGTTGCGGTTGAGCTCCATCTTCTTGGGTCATTATCTTCTTCTTTCCCAAGTTCTTTTCCAGGCCTACTGATAGTTATGCTGTATTTCACAGACGTCGGACTGCAAGTTTGATATCAACCGACAGCACAATAAGCCTTAAGGTTGACGTGCGCCAAACCCTTAGAGGAAGTCGGGAATCTAATCTAATCTATGCTGTATTTACTTGGTCTAGCATGTATTTAAGTTCTTGGATGTCTGAGCTTATTAATATAATATCATCGGCGAAACGTAAGTGATTTAGATATTTGCCATATATGCTTATGCCTTCCTTCTCCCAAGGCTTGTTTTTAAAAACGTCTTCTAAAGCGAGATAATAATGATAATGATAATAATGGCGGAATACCAGCTATCAAGAGTAATGCATCTCTTAATATCGTCCTATATGCGCTGCAGACTCTTTGAATAGTAACGGTCCTAGGTTAGACCCCTGTGGAACACCAGATGATGCAATGAAATTCGAGGAAGAATAACCACTGTGGAATACGAATTGAAAGTGCTATTTTTCGCAGGAGAGAAGTTGGCACTCTCCTTATGCTAGATTTTTCCCTAGCGTTAGCCCATAGCGGAGCGCCATACAGGAAGGTAGACTGAATGAGCTGCCGTGGGCTAGCATTCTTCTTTTGCTGCTTTTTGGACCATCTACTTTAGGCATTAAATTTTGTAGGGCCTTGCTTGTTTTTAGGGCTATAGTCGTCACATGTATGATGTGTTCTTTGAAGGAGAGCTGCCTGTCAATAAATATCCCTAGATATTTCACATATTATTTTGGAACTATTGTCCTCTCTATCACTTATAATTATTTAATTAATTATTATAAATTTTATGGGTTCTATCTTCCTTTAGGGTTCTATCTTCCTTTAGGCTTCTATCTTCTCGTAAGGAGAACAGCTTCTGTTTTCTCTGCTGCTAGCTTAAGCCTTTTGCCCTCCAGCCAGTTACCCACAATTTTAATGGCCATGTTAGCCCTGTCCATCAACTCGTCCTCAGACAGACAAGACTAGCCAGAGTAGACTAGACAAGCAAGACTCGGAAGATACACACTACTCTGCAATTAGATCGGACTAGACAGTGAAATCTTATTAAACATACAGGACTAAACAGAAACGGACGGATATTAAACGATATTGATTGGACATACTAGACTAGATATTCCAGAATACATAACAAAGAGAATTCTCAAACGAAATAGATGAAGAATATGAAGATGTTGTGTACTTTTTTGAAGTAATGGCTTAGTCGTGGATGAGTTTTGAAAATATTTTTCGAGTTCAAAATCGAGATTTAAATGTTTTTGATAGAAAAAGGAAACCATTAAATTGTTATATTAATTTTTGAAAACCCTATAAGATTTGTAATTTTAAAAGCACCAGAAAATTTACAAGTAGAGTTAATTGACTTACAATCAAACAATGTATATATACAAATAATGTTGATGAAAATAATTTAATTTCTTTTTATTTAGGTCTATCAAATGATAAATTTCCTAATTTAAGAAATTATGCGAAATCAATGTTTAGCATTTTTTCGAGCACTTATTTATGCGAAATTTTTCAAGAATTAATTTAATAAAATCAAAATATAGAAGGAGGTTAACCGATGAAAATTTGAACAAAACCTTTTGAGGATCTCAGTATCTCAAACCCAACTCGATATTAATGAATTATCGAAAAACATTCAAGTACCAAAATCGCATTAAATTTTATTTATTTTTTTTAATAAAATCCAAATATACAAAAATTGTTTTTTGTATATTTGGAGTTTTATTTCCTTTTATAAAAAGTGTCACTCAATTTTTGTTCTCCGATGTTATAGCATGTAAATAAAATTTGTACTATTTTTTTCTTTTTTATATTGATTCCTAATAATATTTATATTCGATTAAAAAAAACAATTTAAGCTACATAATACATTCGAAAACATCTGACTGTGCGGCTCGCTCAAAATTTGTTTATTTAAAAATGGCCTACCGTCAGAAAAAGGTTGCCCACCCCTGAACTAGACTATATTAAAGAAATAAAGTTGTCTGTGATACTTCGGTATAATTTAGAAAACTATATCAAAATTATTTACTATATCCAATTGAAAATTAGCTGAAAACTTTTGGAATTTATAAAATAGCAAGATAATTTTTAAGAATCAAAAATATTGATGGCTATTTTATGTAAACTTTTTTTAAAGTTTGCAAATTTAAGGTTTTAAAGTTTTGCTCAAACGTTTCCTTCTAAAGTTTTCTTGATATTTGAATATCCTGTCTCTTTGGCAGTTTCAATGAATATATTAAAACAAGAACAATAGTTTATTTTGTGCATTAATGGTATAATTAGTTTCAATTATGATGATTGGGATTTTCCACTTAATAAATTGTAAATATCTATATCGTAAAGAAATTGAGTGTGAAATCAAAGTTACAACGTGGCACAAACACACACTTTAAAACTCGATTAAAAATAAAACTACCATAAATAATTTCACCGCAAAATAAATTACAAAGTTTTTACAACGATCTTGTTGATTTTTTGTTTGCTTTTGCAACAATGTTCTTTGGAAAATTTTGATTTCTAATTTGTAATTTTCAGGAAAATTTACAATAAAATCCTTTTTAATTACCCGATTTCGTTGAAATTGCCGTGTAATATTTCGTAATAACGCAAGCAATGGATGTTTGTAATAAAACTGTTTGTAACGTTGGAGAACATGTTGCAATAAAAACAATTCTGAAGTTGAAACAGAATTTCCAGTATGCATTATACAAATTGCTTACAACATAATAGTACATACAAATGACTAAATAGACATCACCAAACAAGCAAGTCTAGACAAATTCGATAAATTTTATACAAAATTCTAAATAAATGATATTAGACAAACTAAATAATCAAAACTAGACAAATAATAAATAATATCAAAATAATATCAAAAATACAATCAAATGTAGCACACAAAACCACAGACTAAGCTAGTGTTTTTCTAATTTATCAATCTACTTTTGTATCTGTCCAACTTAATAATCTAATTTTGTCTCTATCCAACTTATCAGTCTTGTGCCTGGCATTGTTTGTTTATTGCAATAGCTATATTGTCATTTCGCATATTTAGTTTTGTCTTTCTAGACTGGCTTGTCTAGTCTCTCTAGTCTCTGGTCTTGTTTGTTCAGGATTAGACAGAAAACTGGTGTTGAAAACAAAATAAAGTACCAAGTATTGAAAAATTATAAATCTTCACCGAAATTTTTAGATTCAAATATATAGTTTGGATTAGTTAAATATTTAGAATGGACTACTTTTAAATTGAAAAAAACATTTTTTTTTTCTAGCTAGTTTATCTTGACCTTGACCGGTGCGTTTGGTCTTATGAATATTTAAATTTCGACATCGAACGCTGTTGAATCCAGCTCTCCTTTTTTTTTTCTTCCCTTCATTACTAAATGCGCGACTACAAAATTCAATTCCTGTGAGATTCGAACCAATTTACTTTACATTCCCATCTTCCGTCAAAACTGCATTGTTCGTACACATCCATTTCATTTCTAATTACGTTTATTTAATCAAACCGTGTTCGATTCACGGCAACTTACAGGCGTTAATCCGTTTTTTTCCAAATTATTGTTTTGTGTTTTAAAAAGTATTTGAAAAAAAAGTGAAATTAATTAATTAAATCAATATTTAGGCAAGTTCTAATGCATCTAAATCATAACTATCTAGATTTGAAAATGAACAATTGTTCGTTATTCTCTAATTAACAAATCTAATTAAAATCATAATAGTCTTAACTACAGATGGACAAACTGCTGCTAGTGGTCCTTCCAGATAGTGCGAAATAATCTAGTCTTCCAGTCTTGTCTCTTCAGTCATGTGTTCAATCCTGCCATTCTAATGTGTCCAGTCCTGCCTGTCTACTATTAACTGTCTAGTCTTGTCTATATAGCCTTATTTGTTTAGTGTTATCTACCTAGTCTTTTCTGTATATTATTATCTTTCTAGTCGTGTCTTTCTAGTATTGTTTGTCTGGTCTTGTCTGTCTAGTCTTGTCTTATATGTCCTCCTCGGTAGTCTAGTAGACAACATACTCGCCTGACAAGCGGGAGACCTTACCGAGGCATTTTCTAGCAGGGCGGCACTAACCGTCCGGGTTGCCCACCACGAAGAAATGCGAAATATGCGATACCGGGGTGGCGCATACTAAAAGCCAAAATGGAAAAAGCGGTTTAATGAGAGATTCCCCCAGACCACAAAAAAGTCTTGTCTTGTTTGTCTAGTCTTATCTTGTCCGCCTTGTCCCTCTTTTCTGTTTAGTCTGTCATGTCTTGTCTGACCAGTCTGGTCTATCTATTCGTGCTAATCTAGTCTTGTCTCTCAATAGACATAACAGATAATAATAGATAAATGATAATGGATAAATGATAATAAAGGATCCACAAAGACAAAGAGATAAGAACGATAACACATATTAAGAGGACATTCGAGATGGCTTTGGCAAGAATCATGCCAAATATTGGAGGGCCGAGATCGAGCAGGCGTATAATTTTTGTTCACGTAGTCTCTTCAAAACTCCTATACGGGGCTCCTATAGGGACAGAGGTATGAGAGAATGGTGGAGAGCATTAATAGAAAGATGGCAACACGCACTGCAGCGGCCTACAGGACCGCCTCCACCATGGCCATACTTGCCATAGCAATACCTCCTATAAAGTTACGGGTCCAAGTAAGAGTCTCTATCCACGAGAGAGGGAGGCAAACAAAAATGGACAATTTGAAGGACGGACTTAAACCTTTATTAAGCATGTTCGTAAGTGGAGTAATAGAAAGTGGAGAGTCTAGATAACCACTCAACCCAGGCAATGAAGGGACATGGTGCCTTCAACACATACCTAAAGAGAATTTAAAAGAGCGAGACCGAGGAATGTTGGTGTTCCAATGCCCTAAGTGGGACCATATAAGAGTTGCCCACGGCAAATGTCACGTTTAAGTTACGAAGGAAAACACAGCAGCGCTGCTACTGGAGTCGAAAGACGCCTGGAAGCGGTAACAGGGATGCTGCGGGAAATTATGAGAAGGAAGGACGCCGAAGAGCGTAAAACGAAGTTCTTGATTAATGGAGCCTAATGGAGAGGAGTATAATTACGCCCATCTCGAAGTAATGCAGTTTTTTTTTCATTTTAGTTATTTTTTCTTTTATTTCATATATAGGTAATAACTAATAACTCAGTACCATATCAAAAACAATTGAATGTAGTAATTTCGCACACCCCGCGCATGTCGTAGTTTAAATATAATGTTCATTACAAATAGGTAACTCGCATGCCGAACATGATTTTCGTGTTTTTCGACGTTTTTTTAATTCGCTCTGGGGACAAGAGTGGCATACACCAGTGATCTGTTTACTACGGGTTGAATTTAGCTGTTTAGAAGATTCAGATGCTGTTAGCTACCCATATGAATTTATAGCTCTCCTTATATAAAAAAATTTAAAGAGTTTTAGAAGAGAGAGTTCTAAAACTCTAAAGAAGAGTTTCAATCGTCACTTTCGTTGTGCAATACCTAATAATTTGTACATTCAGGTCGATTCTCATATATGCGACACTCAGCTACGCGATTCTTTGCTGCAAGTGTCAAATCTGCAGTTTATCTACGTTTCATGTTGTTTTCATGTTTAACAAAATGTCAAGTTCCGATAATGATTTTTTCGCCTTAGCCATGTGTTATGATAATGAGAAATTAAAAGAAAAGAAGAGGATAAGAAAATAACCCAATATTTCATCAGATCTTAAGAACAAGACTAGTTAAAGGAGAATTCCTTACTCTCTTCAAACAATTACAAGAGGATGAATTTATTTTCATATAAGTCATACAGTTTAACATAATCGGCCACAAGATCGATCAATTCCTCTGCTTTTCGTCTTTCATTCCCCACTCATTTTCAACAATACGCCGTTTTTGACACAATCTATCATTAAAATCACAAACAAACTGGTCAAACGTCATGCGACGTCGAGCGACAAAACGTAAAATAATCCCAGCGACAGCGCGCGGCATAACATCTTGTAGCAGCTGTCGCGTAGCCATAGTGAGAACGCGTCCATTTAAAACAATGTAATCATTATTTGAGAGGATGTCGCGCGACGTCGCGTAGCTGAGTGTCGCGTATATGAAAATCGGCGTAACAGAGTAACAGAATCGGAGTAACAGAGTTCTCTGCCCAGTTGTCGATAAAACAATCGTAGTTCATGCGAGTTTTTTAAAGCTCTTTGTTATTCTCATACTAAAGAATATATGCAGCAAGGCAGGTGATATCGAGATGTTGTAAAAAAAAAGCTAAAGGCCACATTCGAGTGGATCTTTTTGTAGTATATCTACTATCCATTTCACATGAGGATTACAGCAATGACCATATCATAAAACGAATTCCTTTTTGAAAGGTTTTTTTATAAACTCATGAATTCAATCAAAAATAAGTAATTTCCGGAATTACTCTACAATGGACCTGATTTTATTAATTGTTTTGATTGATCTGTGGTCATCCGATTGAAATTGAAATTATTGCTCGGCGCATTCGACCGGTATGGCAACTGAGGCAGTAGATGTGTACCCGGGTGCTCGGTTATCGAACGAATGGTAAATCTTTGGTTTCTGACTGGACGGGTAAATAATAAAAAAAAATCCATAAAAATATTCCACTGTTTGTTTATTCATGTATTTATGTAAAAATTTGTTACATTTTCCAGATAATCTCTAAGTCGTGTTGTTCGCTCTTTAGCAAAACTTCTGATAAATTGGTATTTGTATTTTAAATTAATTGGAATAGCTTTTATAGTTATTTTCTGAGCACAATGGTCTGATATATGATATTCCATTGTTCTTACCTTATAGCTGCTTTCGTACACCACAAAATTGTCTACACATGTGCTAGTGCTTGGGTGACTTATTTCCTTGAAAGGAACTACTGCATTAACCGACTCCAAAAGTTATAAAAACTGTTGGCGTAAAGGTGTTTTTCTATTTTGCGTCTGTAATCATAACACTCATAACAAGACTCATAACAGCACTCATATGCGTGCGGTTATGACTCGCCGAGTGCGATACAATTTTCTCAATATGTATCGGCGATTTTTTATTTAGAAATGGCATAAAAGGGCGGAAAATAGAAAAAATACTATAAAAAACTCCTTCGTAAGGCGTTTTTCAGCACTTTAGACTTTAGTCTATTAGAAAACTCCTCGCTACGCTTGTCGTTTTCCAAAATTAGATGCGTGCTGTAAAATCTCGCTTACTGAACTCGTCCTTTAACCTTTGTATACACGTGTGTCGGTCTCACAGACCGAAGGGTTCTTAGACTGCTTATTCCGAGAAAACTAGACACGCTTGAGTGCTCATGTTCCCGATACCTTCTCAAAACTTTGTGTTTATTCTGTCTAGTTTGAATATATATGTTTACTTTTAAAAAAAAAAAAAATTCATTATTTTTTTTATTTTATTATTGTTATTTTTTTAGCCATGTAATAAAATATATAATCTGTTGTCACATAGATTTATTTTAAACTGAATTTGTATTTAAAGTTTAGTGTTAAATTCATAATATTTCAGAAGTCGGTGTCTCAGACCGACGCGTGTATTTGTCATAAAAAAAGCGCGTGTATAGGAAGGTTAATATACTATTTCTTCAAGAAATTAATATTGAAATCACACGCTATAATGAATTGTTTAGATTCGTTATTTAGTTTTAATATGAGTTTGTAAATATTATCCAGAAATAGTTTATTATTTGTCAATGGTGCAAGGTAAAGATCAACGATAATAAAGCATGGAGGTTCCTTCCATATAGGTCTCAATAGCCGCTAGTAGCTATATTTTGTATAAATCAAGAAAAATATAAATAAAGAAAAAACATAAATATTTTAGCGGCGAAATTCGAATTAGAAATAGCGGCTATTGAGACCTATATGGAAGGAACCTCCATGCTTTATTATCGTTGATCTTTATATACTCCGATAATAAAGCATGGAGGTTCCTTCCATATAGGTCTCAATAGCCGCTATTTCTAATTCGAATTTCGCCGCTAAATTATTTATGTTTTTTCTTTATTTATATTTTTCTTGATTTATACAAAATATAGCTACTCCCCCGTATTCCCCTATAATTCTTGCGAAGTAATGATTTTCAGTCGATTTTCGTCTTTACAGTGTTAGCAATATGTATTTACAGTCAGGATTGTCCTCTAGCATATTTTCTATTAAATCAATGCAATTGCCAATTAATTGAGTATTCTAATTGATAATGCTTGTGAATATTGTCTTATTACTTATTATTTACCTTTATTGGCATATTTACAACAATTACTATAAGACTAACAATACAACATATCGAAACAAAAAAAACAAAACAAAAAAAACACAAGGAAACAATAAAAAAAGAACAAAAAACAGAGCATAACTAATAACCCGACCCAAAAATACCCCAAATACTCAAACTTAAAAAAAACTACACTTACAATATTTCTTCGCCCGCACTAACTTTTCTCCCTCCCTAAACTCTTTCCACAATCACTCCCTTCCGCTTCAAAATTTTGATTTATGGGAATCACACTTCCCAGTCTTTACATTTATTTTTCTTTCCTTCTTCCCATGTTAGCCCTTTGCACTCTTCCATCCAATGTGCCCACCTGTCAGTACTCTCTCCGCATATGGTACACAAATTCTCCCTTTGATTCACCTTCTTCCCTTTTCTTCGTTGCCGCACCGAAACCTGGCTATAATATTTTGGCTACCGCTGGACCCTCTGCTTAGGTACAAAGGGAGTCTGCGTACACTTATACCTTGTTGTACTCCCGATTGTACCTGCTTTCGTCTATACGGCTGTGTCGTATCTGCAGCTCTATATAAGACTACTCCTTTCACCCAACAATTTTTCACACTTTACGCCTTCCCTGTTCATCCTTTCTACCTCCTCTTTCGACCACCCTACTCGTTCATACATTTTTTTCCATTCATTTCCCCATTTTGTTAGTCTAATCCCTCTGACACCTTCCTTCCTTAAACTATTGAACACCTCTTTCACTATCCTTTCATTCCCTAACCTATACACTTTTCTTTCGTATCTTGCCACTCTCACTGATGCTTCTACTGCAACTTTATATACATTCGCTTCTTGTAGCACCAGGCACCCTGGCGTATTCCTGTCTAATTTCAACGCCCTTTTTATAAACTGGAGTTGTACCTTTTCTACTTGTTCCATTTCGTTCATACCCCATATTTCCGCTCCATACAACAAAATATTCCGAACACACGCTTTCCACACGTCATTTTTGCTACGAAACTATCTTCAAATTTATCTTTCCAAGCATTCCCAAACCTATTGCCACCCATGCTTTTTGCCACAGCCACCCATGCTTTCTTACATACGAACTTAATGTGCTCATTATTGGACCCATTACTACCAAACATAAATCCCAAGTATTTGAATCTGCTAACCTGCTCTATAACCTCTTCCCCCACATCAAGCTTTCCTCTTTCTTACCAACTTTCTTTCTAAACACCATCCACTTAGTCTTCTCTACATTCACACTTAACATTCTTTTCTCTAAATATCTTTTAATCCTTCCAATCATATCTTTCATTTCCCCTTTTGTTCTTGCTAAAGCAACTTTGTCATCCGCGTAAGCTAGAGACCACACTTTCATCCTACCTATTACCACTCCTCCTGCCTGCCCATTTTTTAAAACCTTTTCTAAGTCATTTATAAAAACATTAAATAGGACAGGGCTAAGTGGACACCCTTGCTTTAACCCTTTCCTAACCCAGAATCTTTCGATTTTTTTTCACTTATTCTTACTCTACAGCTTGTCTTGCCATATAGATCTGTAACCGCCTTCACTAGCCACCCACTAATTACTTTTTCTCTCATCATTTCCCATAGCATGTTTCGGTTTACTGTGTCATATGCCGCTTTAAGATCTATGAATACAGCATACACCTTTCCACCTTTCTGTGCCAGCTCTTGCTCTATTACGTATTTTAAGGTAACCAGCTGGTCCGTTGTTCGCCTCCCTTTTCTGAATCCCTCTTGTACTTTCGGAATCACTTCCTTTTTCTCAATTTCTTCCTGAATTTTCATCTCCACTACTTTTGCATATATCTTTATGATGTATCCATCAGTGTGATGCAATTTTCTGCTTCTCCCATATTTCCTGCTTTAAAAATTGGTACGATGTCCCCTTCCCTCCAGCTTTCTGGACTTGCTTGCTGTCCTTTGAAAATCTTGTTGTATAATTCGTGGAGTTTTTTTTTGTATTGACACCATCGCTAGTTTCCACGCTTCATTTGGGATTCCATCCGGACCTGTCGCTTTTCTTCTTTTCAGCCCACCCAGCCATTGCTCCATTTCCTCCCACATAATTTCTGGTCGATGGCCTTCTTCTTTTCCGTCCTCTTCCACTGTCTCCTCTGCTCCCTTATCTTCTTTTCCGTCCAGCAACTGCATAAAATGTGCTCTCCATCTTTCCATCTTAATTTCATTAACTTTCCGGTCTTATGTAATTGTTTATGTTTCCCTTTATCTTTTAAGAGATTTGTCAAAGACGATTTATGCATGTGTATTTCGGCAATGTATCCGGGAAGTCAAATTAAAGTGAAACTCTTCAAAACTTTAATTTTGTTCTAAATATCTATATGCTATTTCAGCCATAAATCGTCTCTATTTTTTTAGCTTAAACTATTTCGTTTTTCTTCTAAATTAGTCTATATCAATAAATTGTTTCGTCCAAATACATACTGTATCATTTATATTTAACCTCTGACGCAGCACCGCGCCCTAAAACTAAACACCATTTCCAAATTCCTATTTGTATGAGAAACAAATAATCCTAAATTATTTACCTATTCCATAAACTACATATTTACAAATTACTGACATTAAATGTTTTTCTTCTAATCAATCAAATATATTATTATATACATTTATTGACCAAGAGATTCATCATATATTTTAATAAAATATACATCGCGTTCATTTTTCATTGACTGATTGCGACTCTGTCCATAAATTAGAAATTCACAAAACAAATATTGGTTTATAAACGAAATAAAAAATGAATTTAGAAACCCCAAATGCAATAATTAAAAAATATAATGTGGCCCATGTCATCGGTGCCAATAGAAAAGGAGCCAACGAGAAGGAATCTATTCCAGATAGATGTTTATATTTCTATAGTATTTATGATTTATAATTTCTATGAACTTATTTTACCATTGCTATTGAATTATATAAAAGGCACCAAAAATTAAAAAGATGTAATTTTTATTCTTGGCCATTTGCGTCCGAAATCCTAGTTACGGCCATGCTTACTACAATGCGTATTTTCAAGTCCGCCAGCTTAGCTACATAGCTAAGCTACATAGCGCAGGTTCTAAGCTCGTTATAGCTATAGTAAGCCTCTTCTTGGCCACTAGGTAGCACCACTATGCAGGGGAAGTCCACTGCAGTGATCTCCATGTATCAGAGGTTACAAAATATGTTTCATTGAACTCTAAAACTAACCAATAGTAGCTGTCCACTACAGTGGACATGTTGCATGAGAGAGTTAATTTTTTGCTTTGGACTATTTTATAGAGGACATTTTGATAATTATACGGGTATGTGAATAGAAGTCAAAGATGCATATGACTTTCGCTAATTTTGAACGCTCTTTTGGCGTTTAAATTAGAATAGAACTATATTCCAGTAGGCAAAGTTAGAAACTCAAACTTATTAGTGTTACTTCAAATTTAATCGACAAGATCTGATACCAGTAAACTAGGTAGACCTAATCTATACAAAGTTAAACTAGACAAGTTTCTTTAAAATTATAAGCTTGACAAAGGTTATAACTTATGTTTATATCAGTCTGATTTTTTAATTATCTTTTACTATTATAATCAGTCAAAAGTTAATGAATGTTCTAGAGTAGGAATGCCGAACCTATGACCCGCGGGTCACACACTCATCACTCCACACAGGCTTTTTAAGTGACAGAGGCATTGATTTTCTAAATTTTATTATTTTCTTATAAAATTTTCTCAACCACAAATGGACCATATTTATAATCGTGTATAAAAGTACACAAATCGTGCGTAGAAGTCCAATGTAAATCAAATGGAGTTTCATTATTAAATGATTTCTGTTTGTTGTTACTATGGCAACAACTCGCGTCACTAATCAAAACTCATAGACGTAGTGAAAATTTTCTGACCTCTATTGTTATTGAATTTTAAGTCTCGGCCTCTCAGTCTGAGTTTGTCTGGCAGTAACGTAACTTAATCTAATGCAGGTTCAATCTACGTTTACCTAGATTACATCGACAACAACCAAATTGTGTTCCCGTTATTGTGCGTTTTTACTAGCAACTTTTGCCACGGGGGCGCTGAACGTTCTAAGAAACATTGGTTCTATTCAATATCTTAAGCAGAATATTCCACATCCTTTAATTGGATTTCATTGTATAATACATCAGGAATTTTTATGGAGTTATTCATTAATACGAACCAAAGGAGGTAAATTCTTATAAAGCATTAGAGTTTTGTCTAAAGATTATTTGACTTATTTACTTTTCCTGATATCATCCCTTAAAGTTCACTTCGCCCAAATTGAACCTTCACTCGGTTTTTTGCAATTCTTGCATAAAAAACAAAATTGCAGAAAATTGGTTAAAACAACTTTTATTGAATTTAATTCAATTCTCTATAACTCTCATTTAACACACTGTTGTCATCATTTCATTTCATCTAGGTTCTGAGTAATAACCTGTCAAACATTCAGCTTTTTTTCAAGATAACCTGCTATTACTTGTGAAGTAAATATCAATTTCTTATAATGCCATGCGAAATTTTTGCAAATTTTAAAAAGATTCTTAAACAACATTCAATTTGCAACAAGTTTTGTCTAAAACGTTTCTCTAAATTCTTTACATTATTGTGTGTCAGTCTGTCCGTCTGTCCCTATATGTGGCTGTTTTTGGAATCGTAGCTCCTAAACAAATGGCCCGTTTTTGATGCGGTTTTTTTTATTTGAAAGCTGACGTCAACGAGGAGGTTCTTAGCTATAATTTATGAAGATCTGTTCATGCGCATGATGATCATCTGCTCATTTCCTTCTTGACAAAATTAATCTGCAACCAATTTGACACAAGTGTTTGTCTAGTTCCGTATATCCAAACTTGTGTTTGAGAACTGACGTGATCGAGAAGGTCCTTAGCTATAGTTTATGAAGATCTGCTCAGGCATTTGATGATCCCTTTTAACTTATTAATATTTTGATGATGAACTTCGCCGCGTCGGGGAATTGCTAAGTAATAAAACCAGAATACAAATAAATAAAGAGAAGATTGATAATGATAAAGTGTGGATTATACTTACTCTGTGTAAGCAACGTATGAAAGTCACAAAACAACATTATCCAATCGTGTAGTTTTCAGTCTTGATTTATTTACTCAGAAAAATTCGCAAAATAGAATGTTAACGACGTCTGCTCTCATCTGTCTGCGCGTTCTCTTTACCGTCAACGTGCCGCATACCAAATCGATACTCGAAGACCTCTCAAGAAACCAATAGGGCTTCAGGGAATGCCGATCAACCATTGACGCCTTAAAGAAAGTGGTGGCCATCGCCGACGGGGCCAGAAAAGGAACCAGGAGAACTCGAAAAATATGCGCCCTTATCACACTAGATGCGCGCAACGCCTTCAACTCGGCCTGCTGGCAAGACATCCTCGATGAGGCGACACGGCGAAGAGGCACAAGACTAGTAAAACGGAGAAGAAGGATAAGTGAAGAGAATAAAAAAACGCAAGTTGCAAATGTTGGACAGACTTCGCATTTTCTAGGCGAAGTTTTCACTAATTTGAACGAATTTTCTCATTTTATCTAATAAGTGTAATTCAAGAGTTACAGGGTCCAATATTAGTTTCGTAATTTACTTTGGAAGAATATCTAATCTCAATTCTTGTAATTTATCGCGTCTGGATCCAGAGTTTATTAAACCTTGACCTGTTTGGTTTTATCACTTCTTTTGTGATTTTTGGAACGATTTGAAGGGAAGTCTCAATGGGAGAAAAAAAACTCAAATTTCTCCCATTTAGAGTTCCCTTCAAATCGGTCAAAAAATCACAAAACAAGTGATAAAACCAAACAAATTTTCTCTTAGACAATGAAATTTTTAACAGTTTTTGTCTAAAACATTTTCACGTACTTTGTTACATCTTCCAAGTTACAACGAATCAAACCCAAACCTTGTCTAAATTTGATTACCTTAGATTTTTCAGAATTTCCAAACCAAAATTTTTCAAAACAAAATTTACTACGTTGTTTAGACAATGGTATTTTCTACAAATATTGTCTATGCCTTTTTACTTATCGATGTGTTGTCTTTTTTCTAATCGATTCAGCGTCCCAAAATTAGTAGAGAAACATATATCATATTCACAAGAAGCTTTTAATTCAAAAATACCATCGAACCAACCATCGATCCGCTCGAGGACTCTTATACAGTATAATCTCGATAATCCGACACATATGGGACTAGACAACCGCCGTATTATAAGAAAGAGTGGTGGGAGGGAAGAGCGTGAGCGGTTTCCAGACCGCGGGATTACTGAACGTGTCGGCCAATTAACCAACGGCCGAATTATCGAGATTATACTGTATACATTTTTTTATTTCGATCTTTTTTTTGCTCTCTACTAACAAAGTAGAAACTGTAAGACAAGAAGGAAACTTGAATTTTGTAAAATCCTTATAAGTGAGAACAAAAAAGTTGTCTTTGACTTCCCTCCTCTTTTCCAAGAGATGCCACTGGCTTAGTGACCCACGAGCTAGTACGCAAAATATAATGAACAAAATTTGACCCACTACTCAAAAAGGTTATCAGCCATCCCTGTTATAGAGCCTACAATTTGACAATTTGTTATAGAACTTACAATTTAATATTGTTATTAGAAATATTAAATAATCAAAATTTAGTAGTTTTAAGGAAAAAAGTTCAAAGCTTACATTTGTTTTGATGCATATAATTTCAACAAAAGTTGGGAAAATAAATAAATATTTTTTTAATAAGTTAAAAAAATGTTTTCAATTTATTTTTATATAACTGTTTTACCGGTCTAGATATTTGGGAATTATTTCTCTGATAGTCCCAATCTCGTTTTTTTTTGTATAGAGAAAAATATATGAAGCAGCAATTCTAATAAATATGAAAATGCTATAAGGTCAGAGATTGAACCCTAAAAAATGGTAATCCAGCAGCTTCCGAGAATGGAAAAAGGGGAAGATCGAACGAAACAAGAGAAATCCCACAATGAAACATGTGGCTTCAAACTCTTATTAAAACTAAATGTTATTGTGTAATGATTAAATTCACTTAAAAAGGAAATTACTCCCATTTTTAATTCCCTTTACAAATGGTTTTCTCTGTTCGTTCCAAAATGGAAATACGTAATTCATCGTATAACAACTCCAACATGTGTTTTATCATATTAAGCAGTTAAATATAGCCAGCGCTAAGTTTATTAGGCATTCTAATTCCGTAGCAAATTAAACTGTTTGTCGTTGAAGAACAATTCCCATTGTTGTTTTATTCACTGCTCTAACCGACCGGACTATTTCAAAACTGTATGTTTTGTATTATAGCATATATTAGAATTTATTTTGTTACGGACGTTTCCAATTCGAAATATAATAATTGTTTGCCTTATCTAATTTTCATTTGTGTTATTTTAAACTAGCATAATTATAATCTGAAGCAAACATAATATACACATTTCAGTAATAAATAATTATTATTTTGTGCTAGATACAGTATTTACAAGTATATTATTGATTAGTATTTTATATAGTATATTGTTGATAAGTATTTACGAGTTGATAAGTATTAGTATATTGTTGATAAGTATTTACGAGTATTTACAATTAAATTAATAGTGTTTATTGTGTCTAAAATAATAACACACTAAATGTAGACTATAATGTTATTTTATATAATATATTTTTGTATTTTTTGAACTAGTCTAGATAAAATACTAATAAACTAATACTATTCACAAGAGGGCCCTGTCAACTCGTTATCACCGATTTACAGTACCAAAACAGTCACCCAAATTTACAGTATATGTAGGGCTTGACTATAAATGAAAGTGACGCAAGCGGGAAGGCCAGATGGCCAAGCGTTAAAAAAATGATCCAAATTGACAACTCATAAGCCCACTATGTTAGCCTAAATTTCAATGGCCGGTCAGGTTTATAGTACGAGGATCGCTGGTTCGATTCCCCGTGGGGGAAAATATAGAAAATCATGCCGAGGAGTCTTCTAAAAGGCAAATATTTTTGTTTGTTGTGGGGACATATTTATATGAATCACTAATAGCTCAGATCAAATCAAAATCAATTCTCTGAGGATGTCGAATACTACATAGTTAGTTTTACTGATTTTAAGTTCATTGTACAGCTCATTTGTACAGTTTTTCTAGAATAGTATTTGCTTGTATTGTAGTTTCTGCCAAGGGTTCCTCCCAGATTATTAGGGCATGAGTCATCAGCGTATAATGTGCAGTATTTTTTACCAATATATTTGCTATGTATAAAGAGTTCGTGTATAAAGAGAAAATAACATAGGTGCTAAAATACTTCCTTAAGGGACACCCACGTTAACGACGCTAACCTTTGACAGGCCTATTTTCTCAGTTGAATTAATTTTTACATATTGTTTCCTGTTGGCCAAATACGACTTGAACCAGTTGCCTGTCTTATCTCTTGTCTCTAGTCTTTATTTTTATCTGTACAGTCCTGTCTGTCTAGTTATCCGAAAATATTCTTATTTTTGCCGACGATGGACGTCTTGTACAATTTCTTGCGCTCTTCCTCGTTGAAGTCCTCCAGATTGACGAGTTCAGGAAACAAGGAGCCGGTCCTCACCTTCCACATATTTCTGATATCATTCTTGTCACCAAATCGTGCTGACTAAGCTTTTGCTTGCCCTTGACTTTGTCCTTGGGCTCATATTACTTGACCTTGTCTTTAGGTCCTCTTAAGGTCTTACTTAATCTTCTCTTTAGTCTCGCCTTCCTTAATTTTACCTCTAAATTTGTATTGAACTTTATCTTTAGATTTGTCATCATTAGCTTTATCTTAGGAGTTTTCGTCTTTAACGTCCTTTAGCTATATATAATTTTTTTGTATTTTTTCCTCTCGCCGGTGTCACAAATTTTGTCTATTAAGCAAGGAATTATCGGTTTTCGACTAGAGAATCTCTGCTGGTGCTGGCTCCACTGGTCAAAGACCGCGAGGATCTTCTGAACATCTTTTCCAGCTTGGCGGAATTTCTTCGTTCTCCATTTTGCTAATGAATACTTTAGAGATTTTACTGTCTGATCTTCTACTGGGAAGCTTCGTCATCGGGGACGTGGATGGCCATCTGAAGCATTTTCTTGTGATATTTTTCTTCAATTGAGCGAGGTTAAACTCGCAGCGCGTTCTCCACTTTAGTTTTTTGGACAATATTTCGTTCTCTCGGAATTTTTTTGGTTTTACTTTGATCGCATTTTTGACCTTTCCAGAAAATCTTCTGGTAACATTTTCATTAGATTTCGCATTGTCGTTCTCTCGAGATTTTACTTTGATCGCGTTTTCTATCTTTCCTAGAAATCTTTTGGTAACTTTTTCATGGGATATCGCATTCGCATCTTGTTGCAATTTCCTTCCTTTCATATTTCCAAGAAACCTCTTGGTAATATTTTCCTCGGATATACCATTTGATTTATCTTGAGATTTCTTCGGTTTAACCTTCATCGCGTTTTCAATATTGCCGAAGGTATTTTTCGCTAAATTTTCCTCTCCCTTTCCGACATCATATTCCTTTGAAACCGTAACTTCGATGGCGTTTTCCATATTGGTTAAGCGCTTTTTAGAAAACTTTTCTCCGGCGAGATCCTGCCGGGAAATGACTTGTAATTTCCCTGCTGGACGTTGCCCCGAGTTTTCCCAGAGAGTTTTTTTGAAAAACTCTCGTCGTTCTCTCCGGGTTTTGCGAATCTTCCCAATTTTCTTATTGCGGTTTTCGAAGGTTTCTGGCTTTGTGCGTCTTTGCAATATTCCGGTCCTCGGTTTGGATATTTCTCGCTTCGTGATTTTCCTTCCATTCTTAACCTGATTTCCTATTATGCATCGAATTCTCGTAGGATTTGCATAAATCTTCTCCCAACTTTTTTTACGGATCAAAAGAAAATTCTTCCCCAGTTTGTCGAATCCGTTTTCCATCAAACGAGCTCTCCTTGTCTCCTCAGAATTCTCCTCATCATTGGAAAATTCACGCCATTGCACTTTCATCGATTCTGTCATTGCGCCCTGCGAATATTCTTTGTAGTCTCTCTCGGATTCGAACTTGTCTTTTGAAGGCTCCTTTTTCTTCTAGTCTTGTTTGTTTAGTTTTATCGGTTTGGTTTTTTTTGTCTAAACTTGTTAGTTTAGTCTTGTCTTGTCTGTCTGATATTCTTTCTCGGGTCTTGTCTGTCTGATATTCTCTCTCGCTTCTTGTCTGTCTTTAATGGTCTTTCTGGTCTAGTTTGTCTTTTTTTTCACGAGGACGTAGTTAGCACTTTCTGTTCAATTGGCATATGGTCCTTCTGAATCGCGAGCATCTCGGTACCACTATAAACATAACCTCGAGATGTGGCTGCCGAGCAATTAGCTTCTGTTCAGCACTATTGTTCATCATACATCTCCCTTTCACTTTGCGTGTTTAGGGGTTCTGGAAGTCCGCTTTACTTTGATTTTTGTTATTTGCGTCCTTTCGTCCAGTTCTTTTTGGGTTATAATGTCTCTAATCATGTTCGCCGTGGATGTCCAGCGGTTTTCAGATGTGAGCATTGCGTCTATTAACGCATTTACTTCTTGCGGTAGGTTCGTCTCTTTCGTGCACTTATGTTTTTCTGGTATCCATCTTTGGCATTCAAACACGGTGTGTTGCGCCGTGTCTGCACTCCCACATACACGCAAAGGTCGTCCGGGGCTAAGACGATTCCGACCAGGTACTCCTTGAAGCATCCTTGGCCGCTGAGAGTTTGGGTCGGATGGTAATTAACATCTCCGTGCTGGCGACTTGCCCGTACTTCCACGTTGCGTATCAGTAGTCTCGTCCAAGCTGATTCAGACGCGCTCCAGTTAATTTAACAGATGTTCCTTTGCTTCTTTGTTGGAATATGCCCTATTTGTCCGGTTTCGGGGTGTGATCAACTCTTTCCTGTATTAGGCATTCGACAAGGGCAACGCCGGCGATGACTAGCACAACGTCTCTCTAGACTCTAGAGTGAGTAGTGCATACAGAACGCTCTAGTGTCTAGAGCGTTCTGTATGCACTACTTACTCTGATGCCCATTTTCCTCTTTATGGAGGCAAGCTTATTTCTCAAATGTGCTTTGGCAATTGACCTAGCCCAGACTGGGGCACCGTACAGAATAGTCGAATGAGTAGCCTTCTTTTACCGCTCTTTGGTGTTAGACATTAGCTTTTCCAGAGCTGATGTAATTTGGCCCTTTGTGGTAATTTTTTTTCACGTGTTCCTTGAAGGAAATCTTTTTCTCGATAATGATTCTCAGATATGTAAGCTATTCTTTGGATGTGACTTTCACCTCCTTAATTTTGAAGTTTATAGGTCCTACGGTTCTGGTTCATGTCAGAAGGACGGCTTCTGTTTTCTGTGGAGCTAGTTGTAAACTGTTTCCTTCCAGCCATTCATTTACTTGTTTGATGGCGGTGTTGGCGCATCTCATTATATCGTTATCTATCTTTCCCGTTGCAATAATGGCTAAGTCGTCAACGAATCCTATGATTTGTAGACCCTCCGGCAAGTTTAGCATCAGTACCCCATAATACAGGATGTTCCACAGAGTAGGACCCAAGACTGAGCCTTGTGGAATAAAACTACATCGTATACAGCGACTTCGAGTTTGATTTTTCTGTTTGTAAAATAACTGCGAAGTAGACGAAACATATATGGTGGAAATCTTATGTTAGTTCCTCCATGATATATCTCCATGCTGCCGAACTGAACACATTTTGGACTTCTAAAATAATCGACGCACTAATCCTCCGTGTTTTTTTGGTTCCAGCTGAGACTTCTTCCGATAATCTGATGACTCTCATCAGCATCTACTGTCGACCTTCCTTCCCTAAACCCATTTTGCCTGTCTGAAAGATTGTTTCGTTCTCCTCAAGTTCTGACATGATTTTGGCGAACAATAGCTGTTCAAGTAGCTTTCCTGCGACATCCAACAGACATGGTCCAGAACATGTCTGGTCTTGTCTGTCTGGTCTTGTCTGTCTGGTCTTGTCTGTCTGGTCTTGTCTGTCTGGTCTTGTCTGTCTGGTCTTGTCTGTCTGGTCTTGTCTGTCTGGTCTTGTCTGTCTGGTCTTGTCTGTCTGGTCTTGTCTGTCTGGTCTTGTCCGTCTGGTCTTGTCTGTCTGGTCTTGTCTGTCTGGTCTTGTCTGTCTGGTCTTGTCTATTTGGTCTTGTCTGTCTGGTCTTGTCTGTCTGGTCTTGTTTGTCTGGTCTTGTCTGTCTGGTCTTGTCTGTCTGGCCTTGTCTGTCTGGTCTTGTCTGTCTGGTCTTGTCTGTCTGGTCTTGTCTGTCTGGTCTTGTCTGTCTGGTCTTGTCTGTCTGGTCTTGTCTGTCTGGTCTTGTCTGTCTGGTCTTGTCTGTCTGGTCTTGTCTGTCTGGTCTTGTCTGTCTGGTCCTGTCTGTCTGGTCTAGTCTGTCTGGTTTTGTCTGTCTGGTCTTGTCTGTCTGGTCTTGTCTGTCTGGTCTTGTCTGTCTGGTCTTGTCTGTCTGGTCTTGTCTGTCTGGTCTTGTCTGTCTGGTCTTGTCTGTCTGGTCTTGTCTGTCTGGTCTTGTCTGTCTGGTCTTGTCTGTCTGGTCTTGTCTGTCTGGTCTTGTCTGTCTGGTCTTGTCTGTGTGGTCTTGTCTGTCTAGTCTTGTCTGTCTGGTCTTGTCTGTCTGGTCTTGTCTGTCTGGTCTTGTCTGTCTGGTCTTGTCTGTCTAGTCTTGTCTGTTTGGTCTTGTCTGTCCGGTCTTGTCTGTCCGGTCTTGTCTGTCCGGTCTTGTCTGTCCGGTCTTGTCTGTCCGGTCTTGTCTGTCCGGTCTTGTCTGTCCGGTCTTGTCTGTCCGGTCTTGTCTGTCCGGTCTTGTCTGTTCGGTCTTGTCTGTCCGGTCTTGTCTGTCTGGTATTGTCTGTCTGGTCTTGTCTGTCTGGTCTTGTCTGTCCGGTCTTGTCTGTCTGGTCTTGTCTGTATGGTCTTGTCTGTCTGGTCTTGCCTGTCTGGTATTGTCTGTCTGGTCTTGTCTGTCTGGTCTTGTCTATCTGGTCTTGTTTGCCTGGTCTTGTCTCTCTGGTCTTGTCTGTCTCGTCTTGTCTGTCTGCTCTTGTCTGTCTGGTCTTGTCTGTGTGGTCTTGTCTGTCTGGTCTTGTCTGTCTTCTCTGTCCGGTCTTGCCTGTCTGGACTTGTCTGTCTGGTCTGGTTTGTCTGGTCTTGTCTGTCTTGTTTTGTCTGTCTGCTCTTGTTTGCCTAGACTTCTCTGTCTGGTCTTGCCTGTTTGGTCTTATCTATCTCGTCTTGCCTGTGTGGTCTTGTTTATCTGGTGTTGTATGACTGAGCTTGCCTGTCTAATCTTATCTGCCTTATCATGTCTTTCTAGACTTGTCTTTTTAGTCTTGTTTGTCTACTCTTGTCTATCTATTCTTGTCTGTCTAGTCTTGTCTGTCTAATTTTATCTGTCCAGTTTGAAAGTTTCGTGCTATTTATGCTAGTACAGCAGAATATTAATTTTAATTTAGAAAATGATGATAGTTGATGTGAGGGTTGGTCTTTTTCATTGAGTTTTTTTTTTTAATTATGTTTGTAATATAAAATAAATATTCCAACAGTAATTACAGTGCCTTACATGCATCTTTCAGAATTAATTTTTATGGCAGCATTAAATTGTATTATTCCACCTTCTCATGCTGTGGGAGCTATTACAAAATTAATATATAGCTGGCGAACTGCACGCAAACCTTCACTAAATATAATTCTGTCGACAAAAAAATGCACGAGGAAAACGGGAAAGTCGAAATGATTTAGCAATTTATCATTTTAATAATTATTTTAACAATTACGTTAATCATTAACTGATTATTTAATTAAAATGAAATGGTGAAAAAAATTGGATTTATTATATTATTAAAATCTAGAAATAATTAAAATGACAAACGAGATAAAAAATTATTAGTAATTCCAGATTACACAACAAATTGAACACGGATTTTTTAAATTATTTTTTATAGGATATAAATATTTAAGTATATAAATAATTAAAAAAATCCGTGTTCAATTTGTTGTGTAATCCGGAATTACTAATAATTTTTTATCTCGTTTGTGATTTTAATTATTTCTAGATTTTAATACAATTAAGCAATTTTAACAAGATGTATTTATTTATAGGGCTACTCAACCATAATTGGTTTCGTGAAGTTTTGAATATTTTTAAATCTAACTTATTGTTAGTTTAGTCGTTTAATGAGAATAGAGCAGGGGACGGCAAACCTGGGCTCTTGAGCAGCATGTGTCTCTTTGCATAGACATTTGCGGCTCTTCAAGCACGAAACACTCAGCTGTCCTTCGTTCAAGCAGTTAAGCTTCGAGTTTACATATCATCCTATTTACATAATTATTTACGTATTCATAAAACATTGTCAGTAAAAAATGTTCATAACTCGTGAAACATCAAACTATAAAATTATCTACAAAATGAGATATTACACGCTACAATTGAGTTGGAACTAACTAACAAAATGACAATATGTATTTTTGAAATTACAAGGAGTTTTTTGATAAGAATCCATAAACTAGATTAAATTAGCTTTGAAGTTATATACAATGCATCTATGTAGTATTAACACTTAGATAACAATCGACTTTTTTCGCACACAATTTCAAAAATTACTTATATCTCCAAAAATTTTAACAATGTTTAAATGAGTTAACATGGGCTTAAACTAGATTCAATTATCTACGAAATAAAATTGTGATCGAAATAACTGTAACTATAAACTAAACAAAATTATTTTTAAAATAGGAAGCGCATGAGAAAAAGAAAATCGAAAATATTGGCTCTGTGATACTTTTTTCATCTCGTTTACTTGATAACTTGACTCTTATCACTTGAAAGTCTGCCGACACCTGAACTAGAGCAAACATGAAACTCCTTAACAAATAGAGTTTCATGTTTGCCTTAGTCTCATTCTTTCAAATTATATTTTATCCTTGAAATTAGGGAAATAAATTCTTCTTCTTTTCTTCTTCTTCCTTTCGAAGGTTGGCGATCCACATAGCTAACATTGTTTTGGACACAGCAGCTCGAAAGATTTCAATGGATGTGCATCCAAACCATTTTCTGAGGTCTTTCAACCGGGAGTTCTGACGTCTACCAACAGATCTTTTCCCTTGAATCTTTCCTTCAATTATTAGTCTCAGCAGTTCATACTTATTTCGGCTCATAATATGGCCTATGTATGTAGTTTTTCTTCTTGAATGAGGGCCTTTAGTTCTTTCGGCTTCTTCATTCGTCTAAGCCAGAGGCGTCCAAACTTTTTGCTGCGAGGGCCAGTTTGGTATTTAAATTCATTAGCGGCGGCCAAGCATTGTAAATATGTGAATTAAAAAACCTTAGTACAAGTAAAGCGGCATTGAATTTTATTTTTTATAGTAAATTACAGATATAACAATACTAAACAAACATGTCTAAATTATATTATTATAAAATTATTTCATTAAATTTTTAATGGGAATGGTGGAACTGGGTTTTTTCCTGGAGAGTTTCTTCAAAGTTGGGATTCAAATCGGAAACACCAATCATTAGCAATGATTGCAAATGATCATCCGATAATTTTTTTTATATTTTTCTAACTAAAAAGTTTGTTCGCACATATAGGTAGTGCCATACATAGAAATAAATTTACCAGCCAATTGCTTTAAATTTGAAAACTCTTTTGCGTCCAAAAATTTGTAAAAATCGATCAAGTTTCCTTCCTTGTATTTGTTCTTGATTTGATCGCTAGCTTGAAGATCAATTATTTACATTTGAAACTGACTTGAAACGTCGCCAACGTTGCAGTCATATGGATTTTGAAACAGCCGAATTTCCCTTGAATTTATGTCAAGATCAGAAAAACGTTTTTGAAATTCTAGTTTTAAATCCGCGATTACTTTTACTGCAAATATGGTGGGAAATCTTTCGTCAGTTTCTGTACTAAATTTTTCACAGCACGTGAAATGGGAAAAACTACATTCATTCATATGACTTTCGAGCAATATCAGCTTGGCTCTGAATGCCTTGATTTGCTCGAATAAATCACAAATTAAGTTGCTTTTACCTTGGAGCTTTAAATTCAAGTTATTTACGTGTGTCACGACATCTGCAAAAATTGCCAACTTCCAGAGCCACTCTGCATCTGATAAAAGCGGTTCAGGGTGATTCTTTTCCGCAAGAAAAAATTTAATTTCCTTTCTGAGCTTGAAGAACTGCAATAACACTTTTCCACAGCTAAGCCATCGAACTGCTGTATAATACGACAAGTCAACAGACTCAGATTCAATTTCTTCGAGGAAAGATCGAAATTGGCGATGATTGAGTGCACGTGATCGAATAAAGTTTACGACAGAAACAACTGGTTTCAAAACGCAGCTCATGTCGACATGTTTTACACATAGGGCTTGTTGGTGGATGATACAGTGCATTACAGTGCAGTACAGTACAGTGCAAGCTTTTCTTATTAGCCCAACCACCCCAATATTTGCACCAGACATGTTTCTTCCTCCGTCAATTGTCACACCTTGGAGTCGATTCCAGTCCAAGTTATATTTGGTCAACGTCTGTTGTAGTTCCTTGCTCCAGGAAAAAATATCTGCTCCAGTTGTAGTGCCATGCATGCTGTTAACCGATGCTAATTCTTGGGTGACATTAAGATCGTCGTCAACTCCACGAACAAATACTAAAAGTTGTGAGGTGTCACTAACGTCGGTCGATTCATCCATCGCGATAGAATAGTGAGTGAAACGCTGTGCTTTCCCAGAAATCTGGTGGAGTATATTTTTGCCAATATCGTCAATTCGACGAGCAACAGTATTGCGGGAAAGACTTATCGTTATGAAAAGTTTCACCTTTTCCGGACATAATACCCCAACAGCTTCCATCATACACTCTTTAACGATGTTTCCATCCATAAAGGGTTTCCCTTTTTTGGCCAACAAATAAGCAACTTCCATGCTAACTAAAGTGTATGATTCATTTTCCGAGTTTGCCTTCCTAATAAATTTTGCTGAGAAGACGAACTACGACTCATTTTTTCAAATTTTTCAGTACGCTGCTCGTCCTGAAATTGTGAGTAAGCTGAAGCATGTTTTGTTTCATAATGTCGACGTAAATTGTATTCCTTCATTACAGCATTTGCCATTCTTTGACTGCGATTCCACAAAGAAATATTTGAATCCCCATTCTTCTTTAAAAACGCGGCACTCGTCATCTACTTTTCTTCTTTTTGTTTCCATGTTCAACTTTAAAAAATAATATTAACATAATAATTAAGTTATAATATATTAAATATAAATCTAAACATACCAATTTACAATATATCAACTGTAAAGAATGTAAATAAGCGGCCGCGGCCGACGAATTTTTGGTTTGTCGTGGACAATCTCGTAGCTTTGCAGGCACTGCAGTTGAGCGCAGTCTGCCGCTCCGCGCCCCCTACGTACAGTCAGAGTACAAAATCATTCATGTAGTCGAGCGGCCGAGTCGCATCGCCGACTACCGAAAAAAACTTGAATACCAGACTGTACTTTTTCGAGCGTGATACCGTGCTCATTCTAACCGAATGCGCTCTTCATCTGCGCGAGATCTAATACCGACGCGCCACGCTACATTTATATTTTACGAAATTTTTCAAAATCCTTGGCGGGCCGTATAAAATCGCCTGCCGGGCCGGGTTTGGCCCGCGGGCTGTAGTTTGGACATCTCTGGTCTAAGCACTTCTTCATTCGTAATTCGTTGGACCATGAGATGCAGAGCATACGGCGATATAAGCATATTTCAAACGCCTCAATTTTCTTTTCAGTTGCAGGGTCCAGGGTCCAGCATTCACATCCGTACAGATCCGTACAGAAATGACTTTAGTTTGATTTTTTTATAAAACCGAATATATAGGGTTTTTCAGAAAGTAATTTCGTTTTCTTTCTTGTCGTGAATTGTCGATTGCTTGTAAAAGAACAAAATTGATCTATTCATTCAATATTCATCCGCTTGCTTTTACTAATATCTTTATTTGGTTTTTATCTGCTTCAACTGCCCAGAAAATGGTAAAGATCTTTAATATCGAAATTGTCAGAAATACATTTTGAAAAACATTTGTTCTGTTAACCCTCCGTTTGGCACATAGTCCGCTAACCTTTGGTTTGGCACATGCGGTCTGGCAAGACCCCTGTATATGTCCATTCAAATATATGGAAATATCCCATTATTGGAGGCGCTCATTGCTCCTCCGACACAATTTTTGGTGTAGTGCACGATGGAAAGTAAAATTGCGGCCCTATTTTTTTTTGGCACGTAACTGCAAATGGAAACCGTATCATGGAATCCAAAATGTGATAAATGAACAAGACGTGAAGGACATCTCAAGACACATCTTTTATTAGATTTGTGCCAACAAAAGCAATGTCAATTTTAACAAGTCGCTTTGCTGCTTCCAATGTGGCGAAAACATTATCAGCAATAGCTGTACGACCAGGGTTACTATACCGATTTGCTACCTGCAGCAATACATACGTTGAAGTTAACCTTGTTTAGTTTCCTTGTTTAGTTTGCTCCATCTTCGCGGCCTGTGTTTTCTTGCAACGGATATTTTGTTCTGGAATCGCATGCCCATGGTCGCATGACCACAATTTTGTTGCCATAATTCGATGGTTTTGATGGATTGTATTGAGTAAATTTTGTTCTGCTACGGTATGAAAATAGTTGTTCATCAAAAAGTAAAATTTCATGCGAATCAAAATGTTTCGCAAGATTTTCATTAAAAAAATTCCATATATCACGAATTGTTGGTGCGGCTTTGTCATTTCGTTGGCGAAATGCACGTGTACGCCTATCATGAAAACGGATATATCGATAGCTGATCAGAATATGGGTAGGTTGTCTCTATGCCAAAGAACTAATGATTTAAGCATGCTATTGTGTGAAACTCCATCGGCCAAAAATGCATCTGAATTTTGTTCCTAGGGCCCAGTTTGAAAACGCATAATATTGTGATGACGCAAACGACCAACAGCAGCTGCTTCATTTCTACTCCATTTTGTACCGTCTTTGCCAAAGAAAAATTCATCAGTTGTAGCTTGTTGATTTTTAGAATGTGCTTCTTTCTCCCTTTACTTCTTCTTCTCACTATCTAGAATTTCGGTTGGTTCGATTACCAAATCATCTTCAATATCAGACGCATCTTCTTCAAGTACATAATCCATATCATTATCGTCGACAACGTTTGAATGGATCATGTTCAACATTTTCATCTATCTCTTCTTCAGGATTACGTTGAATTTTGTTCGATAAAACCGCTGCAAATCGTTAATGAAAATCAGTATCGAAACTTTGTCTACGTAATCGCGTATTATACAGAAATTCAACTTCGTCATTGATTTTTATGAAACAAACAAAAATTTGCTAGCTAGATAGATCAAAGGACGATATACGAGTAAGGAAAAAGCTCGAGGGCACGCCTCGGGCTGTCGTGAGATATACTCGGGCTGTCGTGAGGAACTACAAAAACGCTGTAAAATGTTCAAAATACATTGTATTTCTTAGAAAATATATATGGGTCCGGACAGACCACATGTGCCAAACCGAAGTATATTCAAATAGATATGCTTGTAATTACCCTTGTATGACATGTATCCTTTTATTTTTTCTTTTAAATGGAAGCTAATGAAATTTTAGGAAAAGTCAAGGTAATTTAACTCGATAGATCAATTAGAATTATATTAAATAATCAAATGAAATCGCAAAAGGTCTGGCCGGACCCATGCGCCAAACGGAGGGTTAATACATCATTTACATACTCTTGACATAACTTTTTTCCTGCATATACAAATACAAAAAAATAATCAAAAAATAATCTCAGGATATATACACACTTTAATATTTTTTAAATATTTATATAAACCTTTAATTTAATATCAGCTGACAATGGTTTATGATACAAGTGTGTAAAGAAGGGCTTTTATGCGTGAGTTTCGAAGTTTAAAGCACGAGCCGAAGGCGAGTGAGTGGTTTAATCGTAATGAAAAAAGCCTTTCACACACGTGTATCATACATTATTTTATCTACGAAACATGTTAAAATACTGTAGAATCTACAAAAAAAATATTGTTTCTTACCGATAATATTGTAAAAATTGTAATTTTGACAGACATCATACTTCAAATCACTAACACAATAAGATTAGAACGTACAGGGCTTCCGTGAAAAAAAATTGCTATCTGTTAAAAAACTGTGCGTTTTACGGTAACAAGGAAACGGTAACACTATTTGGTCGTTGTCGATATAATCTAGGTAAATCTACATTTAATCTAGATAGATTATGGTTAGGTTAAGTTATATTAGAGCCAGATAAATCCAAACTGACGTCTATGTTTTTTGTTTTGTGACGCAGGTGGTTGCCATAGTAATAACAAACAGAAATCGTTTAATAATGCAATTCCATTTGATTTACTTTAAACTTTTACGCACGATGTTGATACTTTTACACACGATTATAATAATGGCATCCTTCACATACAATAATGTATTTATTAATGTGTTCATTTTGGTATGTGAGTAGATAAAATATATTATGATACAAACCAATGACACTCTTGCAAAAAAACGAAAATACTTTTCGAACCACCCAAGTTCAATGCTAGTTCTAAAAATTATAGTAGTTTTATGTTTGAAGTTTCATTCTATTTATAAAAGTTCGTTTTGTTACAAATTTATATAAATTGGAATGGAGATTAGCAGGCTGAACAAGACAAGATTTATGTACGATTGGATCACAAATCGGTGCCGAGGAAAATGGCAGATTTAATTGCTACAAAACGAACAGTTTTCTATCGAATAATTTAATGTGCACATCGTTTGATCGGTTTGTTGAACCTTTCTATTCAACTCTTGCAACGAGATTTATTCTTTTGCATCGTTTTTCTATTTAAATTTATTGATAATTAATTTCAATCAATTGCACAATTTTCACCATTCTAAATTACTAGACTACATTATTTTCAGAGATCTCAGAATTGAAAAAGCTAAACTTTGTAACAATGAATTGACTGCTAAAGACAATTACTTTATTATTGCTTAATTACTAAATAAGAGATTCTTAAAAGCAAGGAAGAAATGAAGGGGCTTAATAGAGAGGACTGGGCTAGATATTCAATACTGGACAGATAAGACCTAGAAACAGATAAAACCTAGAAGACCTAGAAAAACCTTTGAAACAATCAAAACTAGACGGACAAAACTAGACAGACAAGACTAGACGGACAGGACTAGACAGACAGGACTAGACAAACAAGACTAGACAGACAAGACTAGATTTGGCAGACAAGACTACAGAGGCAAGACTAGACAGACCAAACGAGACAGACAAGACTAGGCAGACCAGACTACAATGACAAGACTAGACAGACAAGACTAGATAGACAAGACTAGACAGACCAAACAAGACAGACAAGACTAGGCAGCCAAGACTAGACAGACAAGACTAAATAGACAAGACTAGACAGACAAGACTAGACAGAGAAGACTAGTCAAACTAGACTAGACAGGCAAGACTAGACAGATGAGGCTAGACAGACAAGAATAGACATAAAAGACTAGACATACGAGACAAGACTAGACAGACAATACTAGACAGACAAGACTAGACAGATAAGACAAGACAGACAAGACTAGAGAGACAATATTAGAAAGACAAGACTAGACAGACAAGACTAGACAGACAAGACTAGACAGACAAGACTAGACAGACAAGACTAGACAGACAAGACTAGACAGACAAGACTAGACAGACAAGACTAGACAGACAAGACTAGACAGACAAGACTAGACAGACAAGACTAGACAGACAAGACTAGACAGACAAGACTAGACAGACAAGACTAGACAGACAAGACTAGACAGACAAGACTAGACAGACAAGACTAGACAGACAAGACTAGACAGACAAGACTAGACACACAAGACTAGACACACAAGACTAGACAGACAAGACTAGACAGACAAGACTAGACAGACAAGACTAGACAGACAAGACTAGACAGACAAGACTAGACAGACAAGACTAGACAGACAAGACTAGACAGACAAGACTAGACAGACAAGACTAGACAGACAAGACTAGACAGACAAGACTAGACAGACAAGACTAGACAGACAAGACTAGACAGACAAGACTAGACAGACAAGACTAGACAGACAAGACTAGACAGACAAGACTAGACAGACAAGACTAGACAGACAAGACTAGACAGACAAGACTAGACAGACAAGACTAGACAGACAAGACTAGACAGACAAGACTAGACAGACAAGACTAGACAGACAAGACTAGACAGACAAGACTAGACAGACAAGACTAGACAGACAAGACTAGACAGACAAGACTAGACAGACAAGACTAGACAGACAAGACTAGACAGACAAGACTAGACACACAAGACTAGACAGACAAGACTAGACAGACAAGACTAGACAGACAAGACTAGACAGACAAGACTAGACAGACAAGACTAGACAGACAAGACTAGACAGACAAGACTAGACAGACAAGACTAGACAGACAAGACTAGACAGACAAGACTAGACAGACAAGACTAGACAGACAAGACTAGACAGACAAGACTAGACAGACAAGACTAGACAGACAAGACTAGACAGACAAGACTAGACAGACAAGACTAGACAGACAAGACTAGACAGACAAGACTAGACAGACAAGACTAGACAGACAAGACTAGACAGACAAGACTAGACAGACAAGACTAGACAGACAAGACTAGACAGACAAGACTAGACAGACAAGACTAGACAGACAAGACTAGACAGACAAGACTAGACAGACAAGACTAGACAGACAAGACTAGACAGACAAGACTAGACAGACAAGACTAGACAGACAAGACTAGACAGACAAGACTAGACAGACAAGACTAGACAGACAAGACTAGACAGACAAGACTAGACAGACAAGACTAGACAGACAAGACTAGACAGACAAGACTAGACAGACAAGACTAGACAGACAAGACTAGACAGACAAGACTAGACAGACAAGACTAGACAGACAAGACTAGACAGACAAGACTAGACAGACAAGACTAGACAGACAAGACTAGACAGACAAGACTAGACAGACAAGACTAGACAGACAAGACTAGACAGACAAGACTAGACAGACAAGACTAGACAGACAAGACTAGACAGACAAGACTAGACAGACAAGACTAGACAGACAAGACTAGACAGACAAGACTAGACAGACAAGACTAGACAGACAAGACTAGACAGACAAGACTAGACAGACAAGACTAGACAGACAAGACTAGACAGACAAGACTAGACAGACAAGACTAGACAGACAAGACTAGACAGACAAGACTAGACAGACAAGACTAGACAGACAAGACTAGACAGACAAGACTAGACAGACAAGACTAGACAGACAAGACTAGACAGACAAGACTAGACAGACAAGACTAGACAGACAAGACTAGACAGACAAGACTAGACAGACAAGACTAGACAGACAAGACTAGACAGACAAGACTAGACAGACAAGACTAGACAGACAAGACTAGACAGACAAGACTAGACAGACAAGACTAGACAGACAAGACTAGACAGACAAGACTAGACAGACAAGACTAGACAGACAAGACTAGACAGACAAGACTAGACAGACAAGACTAGACAGACAAGACTAGACAGACAAGACTAGACAGACAAGACTAGACAGACAAGACTAGACAGACAAGACTAGACAGACAAGACTAGACAGACAAGACTAGACAGACAAGACTAGACAGACAAGACTAGACAGACAAGACTAGACAGACAAGACTAGACAGACAAGACTAGACAGACAAGACTAGACAGACAAGACTAGACAGACAAGACTAGACAGACAAGACTAGACAGACAAGACTAGACAGACAAGACTAGACAGACAAGACTAGACAGACAAGACTAGACAGACAAGACTAGACAGACAAGACTAGACAGACAAGACTAGACAGACAAGACTAGACAGACAAGACTAGACAGACAAGACTAGACAGACAAGACTAGACAGACAAGACTAGACAGACAAGACTAGACAGACAAGACTAGACAGACAAGACTAGACAGACAAGACTAGACAGACAAGACTAGACAGACAAGACTAGACAGACAAGACTAGACAGACAAGACTAGACAGACAAGACTAGACAGACAAGACTAGACAGACAAGACTAGACAGACAAGACTAGACAGACAAGACTAGACAGACAAGACTAGACAGACAAGACTAGACAGACAAGACTAGACAGACAAGACTAGACAGACAAGACTAGACAGACAAGACTAGACAGACAAGACTAGACAGACAAGACTAGACAGACAAGACTAGACAGACAAGACTAGACAGACAAGACTAGACAGACAAGACTAGACAGACAAGACTAGACAGACAAGACTAGACAGACAAGACTAGACAGACAAGACTAGACAGACAAGACTAGACAGACAAGACTAGACAGACAAGACTAGACAGACAAGACTAGACAGACAAGACTAGACAGACAAGACTAGACAGACAAGACTAGACAGACAAGACTAGACAGACAAGACTAGACAGACAAGACTAGACAGACAAGACTAGACAGACAAGACTAGACAGACAAGACTAGACAGACAAGACTAGACAGACAAGACTAGACAGACAAGACTAGACAGACAAGACTAGACAGACAAGACTAGACAGACAAGACTAGACAGACAAGACTAGACAGACAAGACTAGACAGACAAGACTAGACAGACAAGACTAGACAGACAAGACTAGACAGACAAGACTAGACAGACAAGACTAGACAGACAAGACTAGACAGACAAGACTAGACAGACAAGACTAGACAGACAAGACTAGACAGACAAGACTAGACAGACAAGACTAGACAGACAAGACTAGACAGACAAGACTAGACAGACAAGACTAGACAGACAAGACTAGACAGACAAGACTAGACAGACAAGACTAGACAGACAAGACTAGACAGACAAGACTAGACAGACAAGACTAGACAGACAAGACTAGACAGACAAGACTAGACAGACAAGACTAGACAGACAAGACTAGACAGACAAGACTAGACAGACAAGACTAGACAGACAAGACTAGACACACAAGACTAGACACACAAGACTAGACAGACAAGACTAGACAGACAAGACTAGACAGACAAGACTAGGCAGACAAAATATTTGTTCGTGTTTTTATGGTTATATTTCAAATTTTATTTGCCGTCTAAAGGTCGCAATATAAGTCACCACCGAAATCTAGAATCTACATCTGCCGTTTAAAAAGCTACGTTTATCTAATTAATTAATTATTATTCTGTCGTCTTACTGTTAGTTTACTTTTAGAAATCCCTAATTAGCAAGAAATGAGTATAAGACTGACTATAAAAGACGATTTAATTCTGAACTTCTTCCAGAACGAATTCGTCTTTTTCTCATTAATGAGTAATAGAATGTCGGACGAAGGAACATGAGAAAAAAATTCTCGAAAGTTATTCAGTAAATATATAAAGGTCTGTTGGTTTTAAAAAATAAATTCGTTTTGAAATTCTTTTGTCGTCGGGAAGTATCGAGGGGCAGACGCGCCTCAGAACCGAACCAAGCCAGCAAGAAACGGCTAGGGAAAGAGACGAGAGACCGAAAGCGTACGAAAAAGAGTAATAAAAAAATGTTCCTGCAGAGCATTATTATTAGCGGGATGGCGTCCATTTGTAAGCTCCGTACGTTTGTGCGGATACAAATTCCATATGAAATGGATGTCGTGTCGTTGAGGTGGATGTGTGTAGGGTTTTCTCCCCTTGCCCAGGGTTTATTCTCTCTCTTCCTATGCCCTATTGATTTTCCATCTATATATTGCTCTCTGTATTCTCATCCCCACTTTCTACGTTTCTCTAGATCTATATATAAACAGTGATCGTTTTAATTGGGTAGGCCTTAAAAGGGGTGGTTGCCTTCGCCATCGGTGACAAACAATGAACGTATTTTAAGGCCAGAAAAGGAGGAAGAGATTTTGACAAATATTGTTATTACCCGGAAATTTGGAGGGCTTACTGTCGTCTGATAAGGAAGCAATTTATATTTATGTTTAATGGGAAAAAATAAATAACTAAATAAATTACGCTTAGCGAATTTTATTACTAAATTATCAATGTCGGACAGAAAATCTACACAAATTAATTAGAAAAGAAAATGATAATTAAATAATATCTCAATAAAAAATACTACCTTCGTTCCACAATAAGTGAGCTATTTCAATTTTTATTGAAATTTATTGAACTGTAATAACTTTTTTTTTAATTTCAACTATAAACATATTGTATTTCGTACTACACTATGAACATAGTCAGCTATGGAATTTTTTATTGTTAAGTTGACATTTGCTAATAGTAGTACTAGTAATAAACAGTTTGACTTGATTTTTGACACCAGCTAGAATCATAGTTATTGTTAAAAAATTCTTGAAAGAGTTGGAGTTAGCGAAAAAATGCCAAAACCTAATCTAAATAATCAAAAGCGTACAATGATTTTGTTACAAAGTACAAAGTTACAAAATCAATTGCAAAACAGATATCATCAGTACTGCCAAAGTATTGCAGAAGACAGCAATATTGTTCACTTTAAACCACTAGTAAATTTGTTTAGTTCATAATTGTACTTAATTAATGTGTAGTTGTATCAGAATAATTCATTAAAAATGTTTCTATTATTGAAGTTCTTAATTTTTTTTAATAAATAATAAACCTCATTTATTTTGGAATTTTTAAATAGTTTTAATAGCTCACTTATTGTGGAACGGAGGTTAGTAATAAATTACGATATGATATACACAATTATATGTTCTATTAATTATATTGTGATAATACACAATTCGTTAAGTGCTTAGCAAACTTTATTACAAACAAATTATCATCGTCTGGCAGAAAAGTTTACACAAATAGATTGTTAGTTTACAACAAATAAACTATTAATTAATTAGAGAAACGGAATAATTAAATAATGAAAAATATTAGATCTAAACTGGCAGAAAGACCTTATGAAATAGCCGTTTGTTTCTTTTGGTGACAATAAAGATTATTATTGTTAGATATTGTTAGATCTAAATTTGATTAGGCTTGCTTTGTTTAATAACATATTAGGCTGCATTACATGTATGCATAAATTAAACTGTTATTTATCCACACACGTTTTTGTAAATTTAATTGATTTATTCAAAAAATTGGGCGAGTTTTAATGCATGCAGCATTAGATAATGAAATTTAGATAAAATTGCCAAACGATGTCAGTAAAATTGGTATGACATTAATTATATCTATATGGTTAAAGAATATAAATAAAAATAAGATTTTGTCTCATTGCCAATAAACTATTCAGACATTTACTATTGGTAAACCCATACTGTATTATAAATAATCCTTTAAACTTATTAAAGTTGGAACACAGCCTAACATAATAAACATATTTAACCTTTTCGTGGTTTTATAATATTATTAGGTTTTTTAGGACTACAAAACATCTGATTCGAAATTTGTAAGTTATTTACTAGCTCCCAGTCCACTTTTATGGCACTAAACAAGAACTAGCAAAATAGCATTGTTTTTAAGTCTTTAATGTCTTTCTATTAACTTAAGTGAATAGCCATCTTCAAACACATTTCGAGATTTATCTCTCATCAATGCAGCTTTGCTGTTTTGAACTATAAATTGGAACACATTTACCTGAACACCTTGTGCATGATTGACCAGGTTAGGTTTTGAATTGACGTTTGTGGAGGAAGACATGAACTTAAGTGGAAAGTTATTGATTTAAATGATAATTTAATATTGGTGAGACCATACTAATTATAGATTCAATCACATTATTAAAGGCGAAATGTAGTCTGAATGTGTAGCCTAATGTAGCCTAATATAAATATATGCAACGTGGTCGTGACTCTATATTAAGTGACTATAATATTAAGTCTTATTAAGGCTACAAAACAAATACCAACTACTTCCTCAAGTAGGCTATTCACTCAAGTTGAATAGAAAGATATGACCTTAAAAACAATGTTATTTATCTAGTACTCGGTTAGTGACACGAAAGTGTACTGGGGCTAGTAATAACATGCAAATGTCTGTTGTATAATTCAATATTGGTATTGGTATCTGCTTGGTATTAGCAATGGAAGTAGTTGTTTCAACATGGGATTTGTTTTCTAATCTTAATAAGACTTAATATTATAGAGCTACGAATAGGTTGAATATATTTATATATTCAGGCTACATTTCGCCTTTAATAAGTTTATATGTTTGTATCTATAATTAGTATGGTTTTACCAATATTAAAATATCGACATTTATAAAAATTATTGGTTTAATCTATATCACATTATGAAACTACAGTTGAAAACAAAAAATACTAAAAATACAAATGAATAGAAAACTCTACTTTTCAATGAAATCTAACATAAATAAATTACATATAAAAATCTAGACTCTAGATATAAATTTTAGAATTTTATGTTTTGCAAAAAGTTAGACAAAACTAAGCAAGTGTAAAAGAAGACTACTAGAATGATTAGGGTTGTCAACAGGTCTCTTTTAAAGAGAACATGTTCTCTTTTATTAAAAATATTTTTTTATTTATATTTTTTATACATAGCCGAATTCTTCTCTTTTTTCCTAATAAAGTTGGAACACAGCCTGAATATATAAATATATTCAACCTTTCCGGAGCTCTATTACATTACTGGGTCTTTTTATAAATCCTATAAGTTATCGGAACTATAGGGAACTTAGGGATTTGGACTACCAAAACAAAACTCATGTGAAATTTGTCAGGTTTTTGATAGCTTTCAGTCCACCTTCGTGGCACTCAACAAAAACCATAAAAAATAACATTGTTTTTAAGATCATGTCTTTCCGATAACTTAGGTGAGTAGCAATTTAAATCAATAACCTGCTAAGTTCATGTCTCTCTCACGAAATGTCAAATAAAAAATATCTAACCCCTAATCATCATTGTGGTTTCAGGTGAGTGTCTTACAAATTGTTATTAATAAAAAGCAAAGCTTCACTGAGAAGGGATAAATCTCAAAACGCGTCTGCAGATGGCTACTCACCTAAGTTATCGGAAAGACATGATCTTAAAAACAATGATATTTTTTTGTTTTTTGTTGAGTGCCTCGAAGGTGGACTGAAAGCTCTTAAATAACTGACAAACTTCACATGAGATTTGTTTTGGTAGTCCTAAAAAGACTCAGTAATGTTATAGAGCTCCGGAAAGGTTAAATATATTTATATATTCAGGCTGTGTTCCAACTTTATTAAGTTTATATGATTATCTATAACCTAGTATGGATTTACCAATTCTATTCTTCTCTTTTTTATTTTATCTGTGTCTGTAATTTAGTTTTAATCATGTACTGCATATGTTTGACTGGACGGTACAAATCCATTTTGATTTGATTGAAAGATACGGTCGAAAAATTAATTCCTTTGTTTAGATAGCAGAGCAGTAGGTACAGTTATCCAAAATAATATAATTTGACTAAATAGTGAATATATTGAAATGTTAGGTAAATATAACAAACTAATCCCCATTAACTTGAACCTCCCCATAACTCCCTATCACCAGCAATCATTGACTTGCAACCTGTCAGTGAAAGAACATGTAAACTACGAATCCATACACGTCAAACGAATGCAACGATCATCAATGTACATTGCCCCACTGAGGAGCAAAACGATGACACAAAGATAAGTTTCTATGATGAGCTAGAAAGAGTTTAGGTTAGGACTCTTCGCCATCTAGTGACGTTCAAATTATTTTAGGGGTTATGAACGCCAAAATCTGAACAGAAATAGAGTATAGAGGAACAACTGGAAAGCATAGTCTGCATTAATTAAACAAACATCAATGGAGAGGTGTTAATAGACTTCAGGCAGGAACATGGTAATCAGCTCAACTCTGTTTCCACATCGAGACATACACAAGGCAACATGTAGCTCCACAGGTGACAACACAAAAAATCAATCAAATAATTGACCATGTGTTAATTAACAGGCGATGGGCCACAAATATACTAGACCTAAGAACACAGAGAGGGGTGGAGGGATGTTGTGGCTCAGACCACTCACTAGTACGTATTAAATATCGATGCAGATTCAGAACGCAAGCATGCCCCAAGTCTAAGAGGCTAGAGAGGATAAATATCGAGGCGTTACAGGTAGAAGGAAAAAAGCACAAACTACAAACGAGCATAGATGAAAAAATAATAAATATAAATGTAGAGGAAGGAAGAGATATTCAATCTATATGGAACACGATGAAGAACATAGGAAAAAACTCGGCACAGGAAGTACTAGGAATTAGACAGAATAAGCAAAAGAGACCTGAGTGGTATGACGATGAATGTAGAGAAAGCGTTGAACAAAGAAACAACGCCCATAAAAGAATGCTTCAAATAGAAACAAGAGAACGAAGGAAGGCATAAGGAACGAGCACGACAAAAATCGGATAAGCTCTGCAGACAAAAGAAGCACAAATTCGAAAACGAACAAATCCTGAATCTGAAAAACGATTTTCGAGCATACAATGCTAGAGATGCGTACAAATACCTGAAGCAGAGAAAAGAAGGTTTCAAACCCCAAAAAAGTGTGTGCAGAGACGAAACGGGAAGAATCATAAGTGATCAACGCGAGATAGAGGACACCTGGAAAAAGTACTTCTAAAAGTTGTTAAATCCGAGCACTACGGATAGTAGACTGCAAACTATAGCTCCAGTAACACCGTTAAGACAAGCAGAGCTACTGCCAATGGAGGAAGACGGCGATCACACGATGGTACCAACTATAGAAGAAGTTGTAACAGCAATAATCACGCTAAAGGCTAAAAAATCTCCTGGCATCGACGAAATACAAAGCGAAATATTGAAGCAGGGCAGCGAAAAGCTAGCATGCTACCTACACCATCTCCTAATGGAAATATGTAAGAAGGAACAGATCCTGCAAGAATGGAACGAGAGCATATTATGCCCGATATACAAGAAAGGCGATAAGATGAAATGCTCAAACCACAGAGGAGTATCACTGGTGTGCAACGCATACAAAATATTCACGACCATAATTAACAACAGACTCAAGCATTTTGCCTCATATGAAATAGGAGGGTACCAAGCAGGTTTTAGACCTGGAAGATCGAGGTAGACCAAATACACAACGTCAAACGAAGCAAAGCCTGGGAACACAATGTCGACATAAACAATGTGTTCGTCGATTTCCAACAAGCATACGACTCCATAAACACATACGATCTATACGTGATACTGACAGAACTGGGCATACCAGAAAAGCTGGTAAGATTTGTCCAACTAACCATGTCAGAATACACCGCACAGATACGGGTGCAGGGAAATTTATCGGAAAGCTTTACATGTGGACAAGGGCTGAAACAAGGCGATGGACTGGCACCGACGCTGTTCAACCTCGCCCTAGAGGATGTAATAAGAAAGACTGGAATAGGGAGAGACAACTCGCTAATAAACAAATCCGTACAACTCGCAGCATACGCGGATGATATTGACATAATTGGACAAAAAAAAACGAGCCACGGAGGAAGCTTATAAAGCACTAAAATCAGCAGCCCACACAATCGGCCTCCAAATCAACATCGACAAAACAAAGACGCTAGTGCAAAGTAGAACGGGTACACCAAAAATACAAACACAAGACAAGTTGGAACAAGTAAACGACTTCAAGTATCTGGGCGCAAACATCAATAGCAAAGGCCTGGAAGACGCGGAAATTAGAGTCAGAGTGATGATGACAAATAAAGAGTATTTCTCATTGGCGAATTTACTCAAGTCCAATGTGATACACAGTGACACAAAAATTAAGGTGTACAAAACAATCTTCCGACCAATACTCAAGTACGGCTGCGAAAAGAACGAAGCAAAAATCAACGCGTTCGAGAGGAAAATATTAAGGAGGATCCTAGGACCAGTACGGGAAAATGAAGAATATAGGAGGCGATACAATAAGGAAGTATATTAGGCCCTTAAAGACCAACTAGTGTCGATGTACGTGAAACTGCAACGCCTCCGGCGGGCAGGCCGCATTATAAGAATGCCAGATGGTAAAATGCGCAAAATAATTCTGAACGCCTGAATGGAGGGGAAGAATAAGAGCCGATAGGAATACCAAGAAAAAGATGGAAGGATGAAGTAGACCAGGACGTTAGACGAATCCTTAAACTAGGAAGATGGAAGGGTGGCCCGCGAAAGAGAGGAATGGAGGAGGAAGCTAGGGGAGGCCACGGCTCAAAATGGGCTGTAGCGCCAGAAGAAGAAGAAGAAGAATTAACTAAGTTAGTTTAACAAATTTATTGAAATGTTCTCTACAATGTTTAATGCTCAAATGTTAATTCTCAACAATGTTACCAATAATGCAATAGAAGACTATGAACAAATCCCATGTTGAAGCAACTACTTCCCTTATTAAGACTATGCAGGATATTGAATTATACAACAGACATTTGCATGTTTTTAGTAGCTCCAGAACACTTTCGTGTCACTAAACGGGTACTAGATAAATGACATTGTTTTTAAGATCATATCTTTCTATTTAACTTTAGTGAATAGCCATCTGCAGACGCGATTCGAGATTTATATCTCATCGGTACAGCTTTGCTGTTATAACTTGAAAAACACTTACTTTTAAACCTCGTGGATGGCTGGAGGTTAGATTCTAATTTTGACATGTCGTGAGGGAGACATGAGACATAAATAACTTACAAATTTAACATGAGATTTGTTTTTTGGTCCTAAAAAGACTTAATAATATTATACCTACGCAAGGGTTGAATATAGTTATATGTTTAGGCTGTGTTCCGACTTTAATAAGTTTAACGTATTACTTGCTACGAGATTCAAACTTCGTTCGTTCTAATCTGACTTCGCCAAAGAAGTCGGAAATATGAAATCTTGAAAATATAATTTTTCTTACTCGAAATCACATCAACTCTTTTTGACGTCCACGAAGTAGTCATAAAATTAATTTCTTTAAGAACTCTGTTCAAAAAGTCAGAGAAAAATGGCTTCTTTATAAAGATGTTTTTAAGGAGTTCTCAAAATATATCGTCAGTTGTATAAAATCTCCGTTTGGGCACTAGTTTTGACGTTCAAATCTTGAGTAAGAACTCTTTAAAATTGCGCAACATCATTTTGTTTTCTGGGAAGTTTACACAAGTCTGAGTCAATTCTTGACAAAACAATATAAGACTTGCCAAGACTAATCAATATGATAGACAAGAATAGGAAATTTTTGTCAACCCTATATAAGACTAGATAAGACAAGAATAGGAAATTCTTGACAACACCTTATAAAACTATACATGACAAGACTACAAAAGGCTAGATTAGACCTGAAAGCTTTAGACATGATTATTTACTTATCATGTTCAGACATAATAAGTCAAGAAACTTTATCGGACTATATTTTTATTATTACATTTACTTTAAATCGATATACATTGAATTGAAAAATTCACTTTGTTTTTTACCACACTTATATTATGTAAAAATATTATATAACTTATTATTCACAGTTATATAAATTTCTACACATATCACGACTCGAGTTTCGACGTTTGACGGTCATTTTCAAGTGTACTTGAAAATGACCGTCAAACGTCGAAACTCGAGTCGTGATATGTGTAGAAATTTATATAACTGTGAATAATAAGTTATATAATATTTTTACATAATATAAGTGTGGTAAAAAACAAAGTGAATTTTTCAATTCAATGTAAGTATGGATTACCACGTAGTAACTGTCGCAACCATCCTATTCATTAAATCGATATATTTTAAATAATTAAAATTAGATTGGATTTTTGAATGTAAATATAAAATGTTAATGTCAACTATTGCGGACTATATGTTTAATGAATTAACAAAGAAAACGTTAATATAGATAGTCTAGTCAATCCGTCTTATCTGCCACGTTTTGCCTGCACAGTCTTTCCTATTTAACATGTCCTTCTAGTATTGCCTGTCTAGCTTTGTTCATATAATTTTGTCTGTCTAATTTTGTCTCTCTAGTCTTTGTTTGTCTTTGCTAGTCGTTCTAGTTTGTCCAGTCGAGTCTGACTAGGTAGTTGTTTGTTTAGTCTTGTTCGTCTAATATCCATTTAGTCAGTTTAGTGTCCTTTTTGCCTTGTCTGTCGAATCTTTGTCCGGTCAGTTTTCAAACTAGTCTTGTCTTTGCCCATTTAGTTTTGTCCGTTTAGTCATGGCAGTCATGGCATTTAGTCCTACCTGCCTAATTTGGTCTGTCTATTCTTGGCTATCTAGTCTTGTACGTCTAAAAAGAAAGAAAATGTGGTTCGGGGGAAGCTCTCACTAAACCCTCTATTCCACTTTGGCTTTTAATATGCGCCACCCCGGTATCGCATATTTTGCATTCATTCAGGGTGGGCAGTCCGAACGGTTAGTGAAAACCGCCATAGTTGTCGCCTCCCCAACCAGGATTCGACCCGGTTATCTATATGTAGGTTTTATTTATGGGTCAACAACATTTAACAAAATTAAAAATTTGTTTTATCAAAATAACAGAATTGGAGTACCTACCCTAAAGTAATTACCTCCACAGTTTAATTTTGATGGACACTACGTTAATAAGTTTATGCGTGAACATACACTTATTAACTTCGTGTCATGAGCAACTTTGTTACAAAAAGTATTACATTTTGATTAATTTTGAAGTTAAATTTCAAATTGTTGTACCAAAATAAAAAAATAAATAAAAGGTAACAAGCAGTATGCAAGAACTTAAAATGTATACAATACTACGAAAATTGAATAAATTGAAATTTGGAAATTAAAAATTTTAAATAAAATTCACATTCACACACTCATACATCCAAGTTTTCTGTAAAAATGGATAAGTTTTGATAAGGGAGCTTATGTTTTAAAATAATTGTAGTGTTGTATAGTCTTATGCTCGTTATGTCTCATATCAGTCTATTGCGGTGTCTATTGTTTGTCTGTGTTTTGTAGAATATTTCAGAATGTTCTCGTATGTTAAAGCTAAACAAAACTAAATTACTAGCGTACTAGTAATTGTATTTGTCCATGTTCATATAATGTGTCTATTTTGGTGTGTATGTATCTGTCTAATGCCAATCTCAGGCATTTATTTTGGAACCGTTGTAGTAGCAATAAATTTGTTAGGGCGACATTATACCACGTTGGTTCGCCATAAACTAAAGCTGGTCTTATTAAGGTTTTATATAATAACAATTTATTATGTTTCAACAAATTACTCCTTTTACTCATTAAGGAGTAGATGCTTTTGAGGACCGCGAATCATCGTGTGATTGTGTTTTTTATGTGACCTGAATGTGAGTTTACTGTCCAAATAAATTCCAAGGTATTTAACCGTCTTTTTTAGGTGTGATTGGGTGTTGATCAAATTTGCGTGTAAATGTGATTGTCTCTGTCTTTGTCCGTTTACCTTTATTTTCAAAAGTTAAAAAACATTTTATGATCTGTCCAATGTGTATTTCCACCTTTTTGTGTGCAGCTATCGCACTAAAGGATAGCTGTACACGGCGGTGTCGTTTGCGTAATTTAGTTTGAAGCATTGTCGGTATGTCGTTTATTTAAATGATGAATGGTCTTGGTGTCGAGTATTTATCATTTATGGTCACAGTAAATGTTCGATTCCGTAAGTAGTTGTCGAGTAATTTGATTATGGTCGGTGAAAATTTCAGTTTTATTAATTTAAGAATTAGTCCGTCCGTACAAACTCAGTCAAAGGCTGTTTAATTGTCTAGTAACGCAAGAGCTGTTACGTCTGCGTGGAAAATATATGTTATGTCTTTTACTAACCATGAAGTCTGTTATACTGTATTATGTTTTTTGTCTAAATCCAAATTGGTAGTCTTTAAGAATTTTGTGTCGTCGTAAATGTTTGTTCAGTCTTTTAAAAATCACTTTCTCCATCACTTTGCACAGTGTACTCAGAAGGCTTATTGGCCGGCACCTGCTCGGATTTGAGTCTTTCTTGCGGGTTTCAAAATTGGCACCATATTAGCATTTTTCCAAGACACTGGCAAGTGACGGAGTTTAAGTATGCCATTTATGATGTGCATCAATGGCTTTTCTAAATAGGTTTTTCAAAATTTTGTTCTGTATTTCGTCCGGACCTGGAGCCTTCAGCGCAAAACCGGGTATGTTTTCAACTACACTACCGAGGAGGACAGTCTTGTACGTCTAATGTGGTGCGTCTACTCTTGTCCCTGTAGTCGAATATTGTTTGTAGTGTCTTGTCAGTCTAATATATTCCATCTATTATTGCGGGTCTAGTATTGTCTTTATAGTCTTGTTTGTCTAATTATGTCTAGTCTAATCTTATCTGTCTAGTTCTGCCTGTCTGGTCTTGCTCGTTCGGTTTGGTATGATCTCACGAGTTTTGTCTATCCAGTTCGGTCTTGTCTGTCTACTCTTTCTCCATTGACTCTTTGAAGTATTCTTCTACACTTATCCACCCCTCTGCTCCACCCCTCTGCTCCACTATTACGTAATTATAACAGAATGAGCAAACGGACCCACATCAAGAAAATGGTAAAATTTAGTAAAGTTTAAATCTATAGATATATTTTTATATATTTTAAATTTGAAGCTTTACAATAGAATATTGACCCTTGAGGTCTAGTCTGTGTAGTCTAGCCGTTCTTGCACTTTTCGCTGCAGCTCCCTTGTTGCGATTTATTAAAGCGATTTAAATGCTAGCGAAAAAGCCGGTCCAGAGGCTACGTTTTGCACAACCTTTTGTTTGCGCAGTCTTAGGACGGAATGAAAACTTTGAATTTTTTCAAAGGTGTCAAACGGTGCAGATATATCTGTATATTTCGCACAGTTTTAGTGAAATCGTCATGGAGGAGGTACTAGTTTGGTCCTTTTTGAACAAAATGAATCGGAAAACGGATCTACCGTCTACATGAGCCGACTTGTCTGCACAATTCATGGATATCTATGCTCTTTAGCTCAGTTATCAACTGAGCAACTGTACCGTCTCCACGCAATTTTCAAAACTGCGCAGTTTTCCGTTCTACACGCAACGTTTTATCTGCAACGTGTTGAACTGCGCAGACAAAAGGTTGTGCAGAACGGAGCGTCTGGACCGGCCTTAAGAACGAGGCACTACGGTTTTTTCCTGCGAGCGGTAACCGCTATTACCGCGAAACACACAGTACGCTATGGGAAAAATCAGTCGCGGGAAAAAACGCAAGTGAGACCGCTTGTATTAGCTTACTTGAGTCACACAATCACGCGATTAAAAACCGGGGCGGTTTAAGCCGTAGTGCGGCCTAGGCCTAAAACGGTTTAAATGATGACAAAAAATAGTGCAAATTTAATGCTCATTATGATATCTTTAATGCAATGAATTAAACAGTTGATGGATGAATTACTCAACATTTCATTTTTGTTTATGGGAAGGAATCCATTTCACCCTCAAATCACTTGACTATGATTATTGTACGCAAGGGAGCTGCGGCACTCATTTTGAGAATCCCCAGTCTAGTCCAAAGTAGACAATGTGATGTTGATAGGCATCATTTCCAGCTAGGGGATCCATGAAAAAAAGTTAGGATGAATAAAATGAGAATTCGTTAATGAATTACAAAACTAAATTCCTCTTACAATTAGTTAATTTTTTTTATTTTTGATGAGTTGGCATTTTATTAGTTACGCATGTTTATTTCATTTTAACAAGACAGGAAAAAGTGTTAGATAAGATAGAGCGGTAATTCCGCGTTAATTTAATGCTAAAACACAATAATATGGAAGCCACCAATTATAATAATGACCGAAAACATTCGTCGTGTTGAAGAAGATAAAAGTTAACTTTACATAACTAAAGAATTTTACTATGTAGGTACAATCAAGTACAAATAAACAATCTAGAAACAGATGACAATAGCAACTTTTTTATTTAATCTAGTAAAATTTAGCTGAGACTATAGATCACTAATAATTCGAGAAAATGTACAAGGGACGGCGGTCAAATAAGTTTGGAGATCCATGCTCTAATCCGTTCCAGCCTTGTTTGTACAGTCTAAGTAATATATCTAGTGTCTATCTAATCGTATCGGTCTGGTCTAGTCTGTCTGGTATTGTGTGTCTGTCTGGTCTCCTCTGTCTGGTCTTGCATCTCTCTAGTCCTCATCTTGCGCGTCTAACCTTATAGACCTAATGGTATCTGGTATCTTAGCTAACTTTCAAATATTTGTCAGCAAAATAATCTATCTGGGGTCTATCTAGTCTAGTCGGTATTGTGTGTCTGTCTGGTCTCCTCTGTCTGGTATTATCTGTAAGAGAAACCTAAAATAACCTTATAGACCTAGGGCTTTTTTCTTAAGTTGTGTGGCCGTTCAACTCGTCTATAACTCATATTATAAGTTAATTAACGTCTAAGTAAGTCTATTAACTCATATTGAAACAAATCAAACTTTTTACAAAATTTATTAAAATAAAGATTGAGAGACATTTAAGAAAATTATATTCGATTGTTTAAATTACATGAGAAAAGCAGTTTCCCGTTTTAAGATAGACATTTTCACCTTTCATTGTATTATACATCAAGAGGTGCTGCTGTGTACGCAAGCATTTCCAGTTAAAATTAAAATATTAATTTGTAATACAAGTGTGTGAAGAAGAGCTTTTGTGCATGAGTTGCGAAGTTTAAATGCTTTAATCGCAATGAGTCAAAAATTGCGAACTAGTAAAAACGCACAGTGACGGGAACACTATTTGGTCGTTATCCAAACTGCGGGGCGAGACTTTTTGATTCAAAATAAGAAAAATTTATTAAATTTTAATATTCGTCAGAAAATTTATTTACACTACGTCTATGCTTTTTGTTTAGTGACGCGAGTTGGTGCCATAGTAACAACAAATAGAAATCGTTTAATAATGAAACTCCATTTGATTTAGATTAGACTTTTACGCACGTTTTGAAAACTTTTACACACGATTATAATAATGACATAATGATTCATATAGTACATAATTTACTCATTAATGTATTCATTTCAGTGTGCGAGTAGATAAAAGTATTAATGGACTTGATACTAAAAATAGTCAATCAAATTGTTGTAAAAACATTAAATCATTTCGTAAATGTTCTTCAGTCAATGTATCGAATATATTGACACATTTTCATTGCCTTCGAATTCTTGGTGGCTTCGCCAAAGACTTGGTGTTAAACCATCAGGTAACTCAGAGTATTCGAAGCCCTTTTGTCGTCATCACGACTGGTTACAAAAATCTGTTACTGAAATCAGACAGCAAGATACGATGTCCCAATCTCAATGAGAAGTTGCGAGAAGGATGAGACGAAACTTCAAATTCACTTTTAGAGATTATACTTATTTGAAATCTTTTTGAAATATGAAATTATATTTGAAACAGTTTTAAAGTTACAATTAATTTTAGCCCGTGGCATTTTAAATCTTATGAATTTGCGGGTCAATATATTATTGTGAGCAGATTTTTAACAACGTGAATTTCCTGAATATAACATGGGGACAACTCTACGACGTTAGTCTACAACTCTACGTCGCGACGTTAGACTTGAAAGTTGTTTAAATTACAAAACTGATTTAAAACAAATCTCTGCATCAATTTCCTCGTGAAAATCTCACTGTGATTTTTTTATAGGATAATCCCTGCGTCTCTTGTATAAGATTTATTTTTTTTTTAAGGAAAATGGCTCTTTACATAAAATCGGTTGCCGACCTCTGACTTAGGGGTATCTGGTATATTAACTAACTTTCAAATATTATCAGAAAAAAATAGAATTTTTGAAAAATTTTGAAATAAAAATATTTTTTTGCGAAAAGTGTAAATTTTTTGTTGAGATGATTTGGAAGAAATTTTCGACCGATTTTTTTTTGTTCTATAAATATAATCTAAAATTATAACTTAATATTTAAAAATACGTAGAACTTGATAAATGTATAATGAAGAGATTTCCAAAAAAAAAATTTGATTACCATATTATACTTTCTTATCTAACGCGTTTTATAAAATTGTTAAGCTGTAAAAAACATCGAACAGCATAGAATTTTTGTTGTAAGCAATTTCCGCCGCTATGGGTACTCGTTAAATCATTTTTCATTACAATTTTTGTTTCGAAAACATCTGCGTACGCGAATTACAACTACCAGGAGGGTTGTGCCTATCACGATTAATCCCCCACTAGCAGAGAACCGATTGCCCACGGAAAAACAAAGCCTAATAACGGAAGTACTGGATGGAATAGTTTCCCCGTTGATTCGTTCTCCCCCTTTGCATTCTTTTTTAACGACACCATGCATACAGTGTGCTTGTCGCCCTTATGTTTCAGATCACATTTACATATTGGATACACACCCTTATGTTATAGATAGATTGTGTGTGCTTGTGCATCGTCATGCCCTCAATATTCTACGCGTAATTGCTTTCTGGGTAAATTTACGTTTAACATTTTCTAATTATCATACAATTTTGTTCAATTTTCTCTTCTGTGTAAACTTCTGCAACTACAGACTTAGCTAATTTTAGTTATTTTAACTAATTAACTACAATATTTTTGTATTACCTGATATGATTATGATATTCTTAATTCTTCTTATCACATTATTTATTTATTTATTTACATTGTTTAGGCCCATAGAGGATATGACCAGTTGTTGTTATTTTTCTTGTTCTTTCAGAATTGTTTCATCATCTCGCTACTTAACTCGACGTTCATCTCTCCATTGTAATCTTGGATTTGTCCTCTGATAAAATTTTCCAGCTGTGGATCTTATGTCTGAAGATGTTTTGACTTTCGATGTCTGTCGGTGAGATGTTGGAGTTTACCTTATCCTATTACCTTACCTTAGACCTTAACAACGTTATTATTATTCTTTTTGAAAGACCTTTGGCATTAAATTGAGACAGACTTCCGAACCGAAGGGATACGAAGCACGTATAAATATCTAAAATTAATTACAGAGGGGTACAAATCACGCACCACTCTATGCCAAGACTAAACAGGACAAATTACCAGCGATCCTAACCAAATACAAGAAATCTGGAAGAAACACTTTGAGGATCTGCTAAGCACAATGGATCACGAGGTCTCTGAACAAGAAACACAGGTAGTCAGAGAATGATTTTCTGAAGAAAACGAAGAAGACAACAAACTCATATCAAACCCGACGAGCACAGAAGACAAGGCAGCGCACAGTGGGGTATTTCAGCGAAAACCTAAAGAAAGTTATTTCTTGGTTTATATACATTTTAAATCGGTTTTTATGTTTATTTATAGTTGTTATAATTGTTTGAAGTACATAGGAGTATAAATAAATAGAAAAAAATAGTACATTGAGACAAAAAAAAAATTATATTAAGGGAAAAAACTTTATATTAAGGGAAATGAAGCAAAAACTAAATTTTTCATAAAAACAAGAAAACTTATTAGTTAACCTAAAGAGTCCCACATCTCGTCGTCAGTTCGACATTCCCCAGTTTCCTCAGCAGATTCTTCTGAAGAACTTTTGTCGTTTTTATTAATGGGTTCGGCGGAAACAAGCATTTGCATTGCTTCTTTGCTGTGCATCACTGATCCTTTTCTTGGTTTCGGCCTCATACTAGTAATTACGGGATCAGAGCTGAGCAATATTCTGGGTATTGTCAGGTTTTAGTCAATACCAGTAATTCCAGCTGCCATCTCAAAAATCTCCTGCTAGTGTTACCATCAATAGTGCCTATCCGTAGCCGTATACAGCTTTAGGCACATCGACGATTTAGCGGGCAATATAGAAAGGCCAAATTGTAATGCGTTTGTGGAGACATTTCTTGTAATATTAAGGTCATTAAGGTATTGGAGGTAGCATTGAGGAGGTATACATTGGAGGTAGCACCACAAATGTAGCATTACATAGTTGAAGTAGTTGACGTGGCAGCATTACTTACTTTGGCATCCACCATAGTTAGCGTCAATAAATGCTTAATCGAAATAGAGCTCTTTCCTTGTAGGAATTCGCTATTTTGTTAAGCGTTTATAGCTTCTTCTACATAGGCGATTTCGGATTTTGTGATATCCACTGTTTCTTTGACAAACCGTATTCTCATTGGTTTCAAGAGGAAGTTGGATTTTGCCAAACACCTTTTTTGATTATGCTACAAACCAATTGCAGTGGAACAAAGCAACTTTGAAAAATATTGCTGTCTGTGGAATCTTCTTCCTGCATTTTCTGTTTATATTGTGTTTGTTGCGATCCGTACAACCCCATTTCGAAATTAGCGTCAATGATTTACGCTCTTGTATATTCAATGTCATCAACACATCCTCCAAATATGTATCCAAACGTTTTGCTATGTGGTCCAATTAATGCTGCAAGTTAATTTCAACACAACTTTCAGTTACCCGATAGGCTGCTTTTTCCTGATAACAAGTATTTTTTGTTTGCTGTACAATGGTATAACTCGGATAATAACCCTTTTTACTTTTTCTAATAACTTCATATTGCCGCCTTGAGAGATCGGCTTCTACAAACATTGAGAGAGCGGCCTTTGGATCAAGTTGTGACCTTTTTCCGTGCATTGCCTTTTTGTATGCTGTTGGTAATCTTGAGCTTTTTGCGGAGGATTTGTAATATCTCAGAATTTTCGATGCAATTCTCTCTCCAGAACTTTGAAGAGATGATTGAGCAGCTCGCATTAACACACCTTTCTCGACAATACTGCGCACTTCAATTGTTTTTCTGCGTTTGCTTCTTTCACTTGATGCTTCAAACGATTTTGTTGGAAGGTCACTAGAACGTCGTTTAACCCTCGGTATTTCGAATGTTCCTTGTAACCAATTGTCATTGTTTTTATAGAAAACTTCTGATTTTTTATGCGCTAGTGTTCATCTTTTTTTTAATTGGTACTTTAAATGGGAGAATTTAACTTCCTTCATTAGGCTTTCACAATATCCATCTTGCGATAAAATATATCTCTGAAGGTAAAGAAGGACTTTTCGTCAAAATTTGTTCCTGCATGTAAATATTGTTCCTGCATTTTGTCAAAAAAATCTACGCGTTACTACTCGAGCGCCTAAGGTACCTTCGGATACTAGAACGAAACACAAACTATCGATAAAAACATCGTTTTCACGGGAGTCCACGGCTAATTTTGGTATTTTTAGTTAGTACACATACTATTTATTCTATTATAACTTAAAAAACCACGGGGACGCACGCGGAAATATAACAAAAACCTTTTTTTTGTTTTTTTTTTCATTAATTTTGATTACCATTTTGTATCCTTAAAATTATTACTAATTATTCGATAAATTTACATAAAATCGATAAATATATATGTAGATATATTGGAATCCATCACAATTTTTGTCAAAACAACCTCAATTTTTTTTTTTCCAAGAACTGTATTTTCGAGGAGGCCGAGAACTAATCACACACTTACAACAGAGATCGAATTACGACTAATATTACGGTGCGTACTTAAACAAGTGATTAAAAAAAGGGTTGTATATTGTTCTATGTCTATTTAACATTATCAGGATATACTTTTTTTTCACCTGCAACAAATTCTAGGAAATCGATTTTTGGCCGCCTAAATAGCGTAAATACCCCACTGTGAAGCGATTGAACGACTAAGAAATAACAAGACACTGGACATCGATAGCATACACGCAGAAGTTATTAAACACGGCGGGGAATATCTATCCACACATATCCATTCCTAAAAATAGCGATATTATTGATTTGAAATATTTTTTTATTATTTCGTGTTAATTTGAATACATGCTTTCATAACACAGTCTAACAAACTAATTTAATACTTTATTGTAGAGTTTTGCTATTAAGTTCCTGTACTATTACCCTGAGGTTGTTTAAATATTCATTTTGCATATTTTATAGGAAATTCATCAGCAAAATGTGAATTCCTTGCTGAATATTGGACATATCAATTCACTTTACTAGATTGACATTTACATAAATGCAAATTCCTCGTGAATTGAAAATTATTATTTGTTCAAATATAGAGATGCAAGATATATAAACAGTCTTTGAGTTTTATATAGTATCTAATCATTCTTATTTCTGTAAAAGTTTTTTTTTTATTTCTGTAAAAGTTCTATTTTATTTCTGGAAAAGTTTTACTTAACTAATAATAATAAAATAATATTCTTTATTTCCCCTACGGGGTTTCCGAATCCCTGTCTCTGTACATACAATTCCTATTTAACCCTTTCACTGCCATGTTAATTTTAAGGAATACCACACAGCGCCAATATTTATAAAAATTCCGGTAGTTAGGCAACCCCTTTCACATTGATCACCTATTGATCAAAAGCGAAAAATAGCGCTCCTCTATAATCCTTTGCTCCTCCACAACTTGGCGCCGCGGCACCCAGCGGCGGCGCCGGTTTCACGGCCGCAAAGCCATAGGTTCAATCTATAGAAAAAAATCGCGAGTCCGCCGCGGCACTTTGAGCGCAGACGGCGGCAAACTTGAAGGTGCACTTTTACAGTGCACCCTGCACATTTATGGAGATATTTCCGGATCGGGGGCTCGACGGAAGTGCCGATCGGTTTTTTAGATTCCCGCATCTATCCTGTGCGATACGCACCCACATTTTCGCCGATGACCGTCCAACTCGCAAATTGTCGGCCAAAAAGACGGTTGAGGATTTTTTCGGCATTTCGGACGAACCGGGTAAAGAGAGGGTCGCAGGAAGCCGCTAGTGGTACCGAAATACGCGTATCGGCGGGCGGCATCGCCTCGTGTCGCAAAAGTCATAAAAAAATCGTGCAAAAAAAAGTGATATTTTAGGTTAGGTGTCAATAGGATCTATGCCCGATCGAACGGTGCCGGTCCCCTTCCGATCCGTCAATTTATTCAGACGTTCTAGGTACCACCGCAAAACGCCTCTGGTTTTTTTGACTTTTAGCGTTTCTCTTCGAGCGTCACTCTTCTATTTAAACTGCCGTAGATTTGCAAAAAGTCGTCGCAGTTTAAAAAATCTTGCCGGAATAGTTGCGGGCAAGTGTTTTGAAGAGAACGAATCTAACCCCGGCGATCTGGAGCCCTTTAAGTAAGTGTAGGGTGTCCGTGGAAGTGATTGCAAAATCGACAAAAAGAAAACGTTCCATTTTCTGTTGCACCTAAGGGCTCTAAAGACGTGGCGCGACGGCAATCAAAGGATTCTGAAGAATTTTTGAGATCCGACAAAAAATGCGTCTCTAAGGTAAAAAACTCGTGATTTTACTTGGGGAAGTTGAGTCGCGAAATTGGCACCGCTCGACGGGGTTCTCGGTTCTACACCAGAAAAATGTACAATTCCGTTTCGCGCTGCCCCCTCTGCTTCCGTGGGACAGTTTTCGCAAAAACCTCCATTTTCGGGGGTTTTTGCAGGACGAAACCTGGGGCTGCGCAACGTGCGGACGTACATTTATAGCTAAAACATCGATGACGCGCGGTTAAAACACCGAAGATCTGCTGCCTCCGGCGGTATAAAAAAGCCTAATGTGACCTTTTCCAAAACCTACGCAGTGCGGTACCCCAGGTGAAATTCGCGAAACCCCACACGTCAGTCGTCTAAGAATTGATAGAAATTTCGTCGAGACCTGGCGATTTAGGCCGAACGCTTCCAAGCTTAACACGGACACCAAAAGTTTGCATTACAAAAATTACGCCTTTTACGGAGGTCACGGCGAAGATGCCCAGGAAAAATTAAATTCACGAAAGGATTCCGGTAGAAAGCTTGGAGGCGCGTCCTCCGACAAAGAACAGATGAACGGACCCCATGTTCGGCAATTTGCGATAAGACTTCCGGATCGCGTCATTTAGAAGTCCAAAAATTACGAACTTTTTGCAAAGAAAAGTGGTTTTTTCACATTTTGCTAAAATTTTAACTAAAAATGTCGAAAAGTGAGGTGACAGTCGGACGTGTGGCGATGTTCCGGACACACCGGCGTCGAAACCACGACCGTGCTACGAAAACTGTCCGAGTTGTGTACGAAAAAGTGAAAAACCTAGGTGAAATTATTATTTAAAAGTACCCGATTCTTTTGCAAATAGGTTGTGAGAGATTTCCAATCGTTGCGTAATATTTAAGTATTTTAAAAAAATTTACAATAAAACGCGATTTCTCTCCCCCTTTAAGTTCAGTGACGGCTCGTTACTCGTTTAGTAATCCAGCGCAAAACAGCGCAAAACTAGATGGCGCTGATAAAAAAAGAAACCCCGGACTACATCGCTCGGGACGGCGCTGTATAAATTCAGGGCCCCGGCTTACATCTCCCGGAATGGCGGTGAAAGGGTTAAATATACATAATGTGACATTATAAAAAATAATACTCAAAATATCTTATATACTGCAATATATCATAACAAAGTCATAAATTTACTCAAACAAGCTTCTTTTGTCCTGCTCCTTTTTTCCCTATCCAACCCTTCCCTTCTCTTCCATACTTCTTTCATACACTGTATCTCTCTTCCATCTTCATTCAGCATTTCTTCCCTTTTCCTTCCTTCTCTTTCTTACATCTCTGCACATTCGTTCCAGATATGCTCCACTGTTCTCTCTCCTCGTAGTATAACCTACACATTATTTTTTCTTCTTCGATGCACAATCTATTTTCTCTCCTTATTTCTACATCTGAACCTCGCCATTATTTTCCTTTCTTTCGCAATTTCTCTTCCCAGGTACTTCAGAATCCCTTCTATCATACATCTCTTATACTCTATATTGTATCTGGATTCCCTTATTCTTTCTATTCTTCCCTGCATGTCTACGTCCTTGTCTCTTTCGCTCATCTCGCCATTCATCCACTTTCCTTCCGCTCTTAGCCTTTCTATTTTCTTACCCGCGTGTCCAAATCTGTAGTTATAAATAATCCTCTCTTCCAATTGAGGCAAAATTGAGGCAAAATAAAAACAACCCAACCGGCGGAAGTTTTCAAGATATGTGTAGTTAAATCATACAGTATGTCAGAGCAGGAGACCAGACAGAGGTCATATAGCGAAACAAAGCCATCTCCTTTTGACAGATGCTCTAATACAAAAGGTCAAAAAAAGTCGAGTCGACAGACATGGGAAGAAAAGAGAATGGTCCAGGAGAAAGAGAAAACCTAATAATGGAGAAAATTTTACAGGAGTTGAAGGAAATAAGAGAAGAGTTTAAAACAGTAGAACGTAAATTAGAAGAAGTAAGACGGGACAATATAGGTTTGGAGGAAAAGCTGGAAACGGTTATGAACAAACAAGAACAGGAGGAAGAGTTGGAATAGGACTGGGAAAAGGAAATGATCACGAAACTGAAGGCAATCAGGGAGAACAATAGGATCTCGAAGTTGGAAGATGAAGTGAAAGAAGAAAGAGAAGGGAAGAAAGTAGCAGAGAAAAGATGGGAGAAGGAACAAAAGTCATTCCTATATCATCATTTCTATATCCTTTTTTTTGCCAGCATTCAGTCAATAACCTGCCGTCTTACCTTCTGTTCATTCTATCTTCAAACTTAGTTGCTTTCTTCCCAGCTTTCTCAGTTTGCCATTCTTATATTCCCCTCCCACTATGTATTCCGGAGTTTCTCTGTCTACCCCTTACACCCATCTCAGGTATTTCTCTTGCACTCTTTCAACCTCTTCCTGTTCTTTACATTCCTAGATTTCCCTTAAATATACTTTCAAACATCATCATCTTCCTTCTAAAGTCGCTTCCCCATTTTCTTTCTCCTATCCCCGAATATACTCCATTACCTTGTTTTACACCATCATTTTCGTTTTCTCCATATTCACTACTATGTTTTTCTTCTTCATACCTCCCTAGGCTTTTCATGATTTCTTTCATATCCCCTCCCCTTCACTCTTTGCCACCACTCATCATCCGAAAACGCCAGTTTCCATACTTTCTCTCTACCTATCGCAGACTCTCCCGCTTGCGCCTTCTTAAATATTCTTTCCATATCTGTCACATATGTCGTAAATAATAAGGGGCTGAGATAACAACCTTGTCTAACTCCTTATGTCGTCTCGAACAAATCGCTCTCTTTCTCTTAGTTTTACTTAACTATCTGTTTGCCTCTTTAGATTTCTTTGACAAAACTAGATAAGATTCTAGAAACTATTCGAAACGAAAACTAAACGAAATTAGATAGATACTTAACCGGCAGTTTAGATTTATTTGTCTGGTATTGTTTTGTCTATTTAGTCTTCTCTGTCTAATGTATCTTTGCCAATGGTTCTGCAACCCATGCAATACACTCAATTCCCCAATCCGGCTTAGGCAACCGTGGGGTCTCAACTGCCTAACACCTTGCACTGTCTTATCTTAATAGCCTTGTTTGTCATTCTCATCTGTCTAATCTCTTCTGTACAATCTTTTGTCTGTCTAATCTCTTCTGCATTCCCTTGCCTGTCTAGTCTTGTTTATTAGACTTCTATAACATTGTCTACAATCCTATCTATCTAATTTTAGATAGACATCTTCATTTACTCTCGACTGTCTAACCATATTTTTCAAGTAACCGTTGTTACTGACTTTCTCGGTCTAACCTAAATTCTCTAACTAACCTAACCTTATTCTCCTAGACTTGTATGTCTAATCTTATGTATATCGTCTAATGCAGTGATCCTCACTACGCGGCCCGCGGCCCTCGCAACGAATTTTTGTGGCCCTCGGCTGTTAGGGAGAGAAATATAAACGTGAATTAGGAATTTAAAAAAAAATGTTTTTTTGCAAAAGGTAAGAAAGAAGGAACGGACGGACACCACACTTCAGTTCATTCACAATTTGAAGAAAAATTCCCCAAAAAAACTAAGATTAGAGAGGAAAAATTGCAATCTTTGAAAAAGTCTTTTGCTTGTAAACGTAGTACACTGTTTAATGTAATGAACAGGAATGAACTAACTACGAAAGCATCGTACCAAGTAACGGACATTTTAGCACAAATGATGAAGCCGTTTTCTGATGCAGAAACTGTAAAAGAGTGTGTTGTCACCGTCTGTAAAACTTTGTTTTCACATTTACCTAATAGTAAGCAAATATTGGATGAAGTTTCCAAACTTCAGCTGTCTGATTCAACTTGCATGAGACGATCACAAGCATCAAATATGGCACTTAATTTTACCGATGAACTGCAGCAAAGCAAATGTCTTGTTGTCTTGCGCTCAAATGTTTAGTCTTGCGCTCAAATGTTTAGTCTTGCTCTCAATTCATTAACAGACAGAACCTCAATTGCTCTTGTTCGTTAGGTATGTATCCAAGGATTGTGTTGTCAAGGAAGATTTTTTGGGCATGAATCCCATGAGTGGAATGGTGGTGGGGGCGAGGAGTGTGGAGTGGTCCAGAACGAAGGATCTTTCCCTACTTACATTTTTTACTTGCGGCCCTCAGGAAAATCTGATAAAGAATTAGGCTCTCTAAAAAATCCTAGTGAGGACCCCTGGTCTAATGTATTTGGTCTATATCTAAGCTCGTTCTTCTAGCCTTGGAACTCCAGTGTGATCTCTCTATCTAGTTTTGTCTGTTTATCTAGTTTTATCCGTCTTCTCTTGTCTTCCAGTTTTGTCCCTCTACTCTTATTTGCCTGGTCTTATCTACTTGCCTATCTTGACAGTCTAGTTATGTCTACGTGTTTTTTTTTTCTATATTTTTACCTCTTTACCTTTGACCATAAGGTGTGGTGGTGGCTCAGATAGCTAAGCACGTGGCCTTTGAGTGAGACAGCTGGGGTTTAAATCCCCACAGAACCAAAGCAGCAAAAATTTAAAACTAATGGCTGCAACCCATGCAATACACTCAATTCCCAATCCGGTTTAGGCAACCGTGGGGTCTCAACTGCCTAACACCTCCTCTGGAAATTTGTCGTTCGGATTCGACGTTAAACCGTAGGTCCCCCATAATCAAATCTTAGTGCTGAGGTTGGTTTTTTCAGCAGTGGGACATAAAGGCTGATGATTGACCTGATGATGATCGATTTCTTCTTTCCATATTTAGCTTTGTTTGTTTATCCTTATTTTGTTTGTCTTGTTTATAAATAAGACAAGACAAGACAAACAAAATAAGGCAAATAATCTTTATACAATAATATAAATATTAATAATGTAGGAGTATATTTTTTATTCATTTTTTTTAATCGTGTTTACAAACAAGATGATTAAATTTAATCATTTTGTTTGTTTGATCTTATCTGACATGTGTAGTATCACCTATGAATAAATTTATCACATAATAATAGTCTATTCTGTATTGTCTACAGTTTTTTCATGTCAATCATTTCAGTACTTGCTAGGCACTATCTGTTTATTACACATATATTTAAAAATAGTAGTTTATGATACAAGTGTGTGAAGAAGGGCTTTTGTGCATGAGTTGCGAAGTTTTTAAGACTTTAATCGCAATGACTGCACAAAAGCCTTTCACACATTTGTATTATATATTATTTTTTATCACTGATGCACAATAGTAGTGCACGTTTTTTAATGCGATAAAATGTCACTATTAGTTTATTACATGTAACTTGATTAATATCACTAGGTTACATTAAAATAAACAAATAAATAAAAATAAATGAATCAATACAATCAAGACCTCGGTATTAAAAAAGTGACGTGAACTGTCAGAATTTTTTCATTTTAGATTCCATGTATCTTGTAAGATACATCCCCTCGCATGAGTGATAAAAAGTATTGTTTGTAACACGGGCGAAATTGTCAATTTCACTCTCGAGCGAATGCCCGCTCTCACTTCGTTTGTGCGCACATTTTCGTAAGTAATATTGACAACCTTTCGCCCTAGTTAGAAAATCTACTATTATCTACGAAACATCTTAAAATACTGTTGAATCTACAAAAAAATAATTGTTTCTTACCGATAATATTGAAAAATTGTAATTTTGACAGACAACACACTTCAAATCACTGACACAATAAGGTTAAAACAGCGCCTCCGTGGAGAAAATTGCTAACTAGTAAAAACGCACAGTGACAGAAATACATTTGGTCGTTGTCGATGTAGACTAGGTTAACCTAGATTTAATCTAGATTAGGTTATGATTAGGTTAAGTTATATTACAGCCAGATAAATCCAGACTGATAGGCTGAGACGTCGTGATTCAAAATAAGAAAGATTAATAAAGTTTTAATATTCGCCAGAAAATTTATTTTCACTACGTCGTTGTTTTTTGTTTAATGACGCGAGTTATTGCTATAGTAACAACAAACAGTAATGGTTTAATAATGAAACTCAATTTGATTTACATCGGACCTTTGCGCACGATTTGGATACTTTTGGATACACGATTAAAATAATGACATCCTTCACATAAAATAATTTACTTATTAATGTGTTCATTCTGGTGTGGGAGTAGATAAAAAACTTTTATATAACATTTTATCGATGTTAGTTTCGCTAAATAATACCGTGATTAATTACTCGTATTATTTATACCCTTTCTATTATATTTTTCTATTAATACTCTTTATATTAATACTCTTTCTATAGAGAATTTACTGAGTTTTTTTTTTCTAGATTCAAGACTGAGGTGCAAATTATCTTAGTCTACAATGTCCTGGGGAGTGCAACATTTTTCAACATAAGTAAGTAATCCGATTTTTAAATAAGATTTGTAATTCCTGTAATGGGTTTAGTAAAGACACATTCATATAAGCTCAGCTAAATTGAGAATCTTGAAGTTATGTAAATGTAATACCTTATATGTTGGTTTTTATAATCCCCATTATTCATCGTTTGTCTAGTTATTGGGAATGGGATATTATATCCCATTTCCAATAACTAAACAAACGATTAATACCTTATGTTCATAATTTAACATCTTGTAGAAAGCCCACACATTCAAAGTGTGTATAGATACGTAAATAATCACAAATATTTAGTATGGATACGGATACAGTAATATACAATACAGTTAATAAATGTAGCATAGATAATTACAAATATTATATTATAAGTTTTATGGTTACAAATATTAGTATAAGTTAATATTTTTATTTTTTAATGGAATTTGGAAATTTACTTTGAGTACTAATTGATTTCGATATTAAATAACTGATTTGTTGTGGAGTTGTTGAAACTTCATTTCAATAATAAAAAAATTAAAACACAGTTTAACACATTTCAAATTTATTAAATTATTAGAATAAATTTGAAACGTAATAAAACTGTGTTTTAAATATTATTAAATGCGAAATATAGCCTGAATATATAAATATATTCAACCTGTTCGTAGCTCTATAATATTAAATCTTTTTAAGACTACTAAACAAATCTTATGTTGAAAAAACTACTTCCCTTGCTAATACCATGCAGGATATTGAATTATAGAACTGATATTTGTATGTTATTACTAGCCCCCCAGTCCACTAACATGGCACTAAACGAGTACTAGTTTAATAACATTATTTTCAAGATCATATCTCTGTTAAGTGAAGAGCCATCTGCAGACGCGTTTCCAGATTTATCTTATCAGTGCAGCTTTGCTGTTTTGAATTATAACTTAATCTAACCTAACCTTACTTGAACGCCTCGTGCGTGACTGGTTTAGGTTTTAATTTGACGTTTCTGGAGAAAGACATGAAGTTTTTAAAAATTAAAACACAAATTGTGTTTTAATTCCCTTTATTTATTTTATCTATTTCATCTTCTTCTTAGACTTTTGAATAGGCACGTATGCCTGTTTCTTTAAGTTCCTCCTTAGTCTCTAATCTCCTGTGATATGGATGTCCAGGAGTCTGCCCATCTCTTTGGTGGCCTTCCAGGTGGTCTTGAATTGTTGGGTCTTTGTGTCATGGCCCAGTTAACGATCCGTTGTGGTTTACCTTACTTAATTACTTTACCGACGAGTTCTAGTTTGCATCTTGTTGGGTATCGGCTGGCTACCATGCATTATTTTTTGGTGGGAAATGTCGAGGTTGTATTTCTTTGCTGTTTCCGAGAATGTCTTTAGACTTCTTTTTTTAGAATTTTGACATAGCATAGGATGTTGAAGGATTGGTTCCCCATTCTGTATCCCGCTTTAAGGTTCTTTACTGTGGTTATTATGTTGTCCATTATGATGTTAAATTGGGTCGGGCTCATGCTGTCACCTTGTCTTACACCATCGCTTACGCGCACCCTCTCTGATGTCTTTTTTGTTTTTATGATTGTGTAGTTGTTGGTGTTGATGTTTCTTATTAGGTTGGTTAGCTTTCCCCCCGCTCCTCTTTTTTTGAATTCTGAAATCACATCAGCGATTCGGAATTTGTCGAATGCTTTGCTCAGGTCGACGAAGCACAGATAGGCGGGTTTGGCAAACTCTATTGCTTTCTCGGTGATCTGTTACAGTAAATATTGTGTCTGTAGTTGATCGATTTTGTCGGAATCCTTGTTGTTCGTTATTTACCGTTATTTGTTCGTTTATTTTTTGGGCCAGTATTTTTGTGAAAAGTTTTTGCTTTTGGGCCAGTATTTTTGTGGTGTTTATCAATGTGATGCCTCGGTAATTTGAGGGGTCTCTTTTTTTCTATTTCGATATTTATTAATTCATATTTATTTTGGTAAACCATTTTTTTTTCTTAACTCTTTTTTAATTTAATTTGGCATTCTCATAACCTTTTGTAGAAAAGAATTTTTAAGCGGAATTAGCGCCACGACAAGCAATTTTCCCACAATATATGTTAACGAAAACTTTCATATTCCAGATCGTACAAGTAGATCTATGACTTGAAACGGATTCCTAAAATATCATGCCATTCACAATCTCCAAACGAAACTGAATATTAACACAATAATTTAATAAGATTTACCTAAAATGGTAAACACTTACGTATCATAAGTAGCAATATTGAAATTAAGTTACAAATTAATAATATTTTTATAATAAATTTGTCTGGGATTTCTTAAGACTTGATATTTTTTTATCGTTTTTTTTTTCGGTTTGGTTTATATAATCTGTTTTTTTTTTTAAACAAGTTTTTTTTTATTAGTTCTGGTTCTTGTTTGTCTATATTATCTAAAGTTAGTCTATCCGTCAATTATAAATGTGTTAAAGTAATTTAAAACTTTTAGAAATTGTTTGTCTATAATTTCAAAAGAAAGTTAGATTACAATAGATAACAATATAGAATAGATACAATGTTAAAGATTGTTTCAATAGAAACTATCATTTCTAAACAAATAAAGACACTCTGAACACTGCTGCCGACAAAGAGTTTTCAAAGTTTGCTTTCTCTTGATGAATGTGACTTAAACACGTTGACGTTATAAAAGAAATTCATATTGTCTGTATAATTGTAATAATAATACTGATTAATATTGCATCAAATTTAATATTATTGTATAATTATTTTTATAACTTATTGTATAATTATATTTATAATTATTATCATTTTTGCCCGACGACAGTGTTTGAACTTAAATATATCATGATGACACAACTTTAACTTCTTTCCCTTCTTTTTCTTCCCTTCCTAAAATCTCTTTATCCTTTGACTGTGCTCCTGTTTCCTTTGTTCTGTCCACAAACTTCTTCTTTTCTTCCTTTTTCCTAGCTGCCTTATATGCCTTTCACTTGTTCCTCCCACTGCTTAACAATTTTGTCTAAGACCATGTTGAACAAAATTGGTGAGAGGCTGTCTCCTTGTCTGACAGCTGTGCCTATCTGAAAGGATTTTGGAATTTCACCAATGAACTTGATCTTAGAGGTGGTGTCCTTGAGCGTTAGTTGTATAAATCAGTGGTTCTTAACCTTTTTAAGCCGCGACCCAGTTTTGAGGAATATGTTTATAGCGCGACCTAAAAGACCAAACGGAAGAATTTTTAGACCATTTAAAAAAAATCTTTAATTTTACTATAATGATTTTAAGTCACATATCGTGAGAGGCTATGCGACAATCACTGCGCGCATGCACTACCCTTGAACCCCTCATATACAGGTAGCAGACGTTAAAACCACTTGTGCAGATTATCTCATTTCTGTCAATTTTCGACTTCATCACTTTTGGTAGTACACCCACGTGCACAAGTCGTTTTAACGTCTACTACCTTTATGTGAGGGGTTTCAGGGTAGTGCATGCGCGTAGTGATTGTCGCATAGTCTCTCCTACAAAATGCAGACTCTCACCTCCACGTGGTAAACCCTGGTAACCTGAGTAAACTCGCCGGAGATACGGTAACCAATCCGTTTGGAAGGCGAGGTCAGGGCTAACGAGAGTGAGAGAGATGGCCCTCCGATAAGGGGGTTTACCTTGGGGCCAACAACCCCATCATAGAAACAAAAACGGTTACGAAAATCTAAGAAAAAAGACCGGACTGAATCTACGACGACGAGGAAACCTAAGGCCCGGAATAGATTGGAATGGAAAAAAATTCTTGACGAGGCCAAGACCTATAATGGCTTGTGGAGCCAAAGCTGATGATGATCCCCTTATGTGAAAAAATTGTCCGAGCCAATATACGTAGCTAATAATAACTTTCTAACATGGGCCAAAAATGGTCAAGTCTGTAACATAAAATTATCTACAGTTAAAAGTGTCCATGTCTAGTTACTCACTTTTGCCAATTTTGGACTAGGTCATTTTTAAAGAAAACTGTTAAGTTATATAAATCTCGCACTTTACACGACACGAGTTTCGACTGTTGAAGGTCATTTTCAAGTAAAAGATAAATAAATGAAACTATTTTTCGATCCAATGAAAATTTAATGAATAACCTAATAAATAATAATGGGTAACCACACAATGTTTTTGTTTAATTTAGTTTCTGCAGTCGACGCTGCGAATTAGTTTTAAAATATTAAATGATTATAACTAAAGAATTAGTTGAACTATAGGAGTTCACGGTTTGTGGAGGCTGATCTCTCAGGAAAAACCAGTGCCACTAGAAACGTTAGAAAACAAAGTTTTGGCCATCGGTATCCTTCTCCATGTATTTAACCTGTACAGAATTAGTTGGTTTTGGTCCTTAACTTAAGATCAGATGTTTCGATTTGGCTGCACCAGGCAATCAAAGGCTTTCATCACTCCAAGGGGGCGCCACCGCTCAACACGCATCTATTGGGGATTTACCATCGGGTTTGCAAACTCTTGTACTTCAGGATCAAACTGGTGTTTGTTTTCGATGGCGGAGTTCCCGCACTCAAAACCCATACAATAGTATGTAAATAAAATCGCCAGTTCCAATTTAAACCAAGTTTGTTTCAGGCACTTGAAGTCAAAACACTTATCTAACACTTAACTTATCGAAGCAGGTAATATCCAAAAACAATTGCTGTCAACTTTATTGAAACATTTTGCAATCAACAAAGTTTTGTCGGAAGGCACGAAAGCCGTTCTACCAAAAGCCAAACTGAGCTCTTCGAAAAATGTCGTTGACTTATACGTTTTGCCTCCTTCCCAATTAGACTCAACAATCTCTTCGAGTGAAGAAGAAGAATTTTATTCAAGCTTTACCACCCCCTACGAAGTATTGGGACCTTTACGGAATCGACGTCAAATCCGCAAAATTCAAATCTTTACCACCAGACATCCGACATGAAATCCTAACAGAATTAAAAGATACCCGGAAGCAAAACTCTTGGGGACTGCACGAGTTACCAAAATAGACTGATGAGTGCAAAACGCCATGGAGGAAGCAGAGAAGGTAATGGGAGGGCACACTTTGAGTTTGGGAGAGTTTGCAGGCTTTGTTGAACGACCATGGAGTTATTACCGATGAAATGGGGAAAACACAAGATTTGTGTATATCAAGGATGTTAAAAAGTCTTTGGAAAAAGCAAAACTGGAAGAGAATTTAAAGAAGGCTAAATCATGTGTGTGTAACCCAAGGTTACATAGTTCATATACTTTTGTTTTCTCGTAAAATTAGGGAAAAAAACTTTTCTGTTTCACCTCTTAGTTCGACCCAAGAAATTTGTCTCACGACCCAATTTTGGGTCGCGACCCATAGGTTAAGAACCACTGGTATAAATGCCTGTTTTTTTGTCCATGCCATATTTTTCCAGTACCGCAAAGAGCGTTTATCTATCAATGCGGTCGTACTGTCGGACTTTTTTAAAGTACACAAACGTAACTACAGTCTTATTTGTCTGTCTGACTTTCAATATTGTTCTTAAGTTCTAAATTTGTTCGATACATGATCTCCCTTTTCTAAAGCCAGCCTGGTATTCTCCTATTTGAGGATCTGCTTGTGGTTATAGTCTATTCAATAACACTTAAGAGAATATTTTGTAATGACGGGCACTAGCGAAATACCTTTGTAATTATTTGGAACTGACTTCCTGATCACCCTTTTTATGTAATGGATGGATCAAGGCACATTTCCATTCTTCCGGCATTTTCTCTGTGATCCAAATGTCTGTAATGATCTTATGAATTGTGTTGATGATGTTTTTATCTTGAAGCTTCCACACCAATAATGCCATCTTCTTCTGCCGCTCTGTTATTTTTCATTTCTTGTAAGATCTCCTCTGTCTCCCCGATTGTAGGTGGAGTAGAATCGGGATTGGTTGTGGTTTTTTTTTTTGGAAGGTCAATTTTTCCGTGGGTTCTTTACAATTGAGAAGAGTATTAAAGTATTGTTTGAGAATTGTACAGTTTTCTTTCGTGTTCGTTTCCAGGGACCCATCTGTTCTTCTGAAACAGAGGCTAGGAGGTTGATAACCCATAATATTTTCTTTGAATGTTCTGTCAAAATTTCTTGTGTTATTTCTCTTAAAATCTTCTTCAATTTCTTTTAGCCTGTTGTTGTCGTATGCTCGTTTTCTCTTCTAATTTCCTTAGATGATTGTTTCTGAACTTCGTGAAATTCCTTCCATGTTTCGGATGTTCTGTTACTACTGAACTTCATCCATGCCTGTGTTCTTTTCTCAATGGTTTTATCACAAGTTTTATCACAAGCTGCGTTCCACCAACTACGTTTCCTTTTTCTTGGAGGTTGCGCCCAACGCATTGCCTCCGAAACTGTGGTCGCAAGATTTGTCCAAGTGTCTGTTGGATGCCTATTAATTTCTTCAACGATTTTGTCCCTGTTTATCCGCAAATATTCTGGATTTGGCTGAATATTTTGTATAATATTGATTGTATGTATACATTAATAAATAAATGGAAAATGAAGAGGATGGTTGCGATCGTTACTACGTAGTAATCCATACTTACTTTTAATTGAAAAATTCACTATGTTTTTACCACTAATTTTTGTGTAAATAATATATAACGTGTGAAGTTATATAAATATCACTTTACACAACTCGAGTTTCGACAGGTGAAAGTCATTTTCAAGTGGATTACAAATTGACGAGATTATCTTATATACTAACGGTCTGTTTCATAAAAATAAATTAAAATGCTTTATAAACCTATTATAGTTAAAACCTATGTTCTTCTTCTTCTTTCGAATAGGCTTACTTTGGACCGCGCTTGTTCAACTGTTGGGCTTTGACCTTTGCGCAGTATTGTCGCATCTTCTGCCGACTTCCTTCAGGGTGCGTCTCATAGACTGTCTGTTTTTGAGATCTGATATTCCCAGTTCTTTAATATCCTTCTCGGTCTCTGTCAACCAAGTGGTACGAAGCTTCTTGTTTTGCCAGAAGGTGAACAGACGGTTGGTTAGTCGGTTTGGAGGCAATCTTGCAACGTGGTCATAGAAAGCTACCCTTCCTTTCCTTGCACAGTCAGAAAGCATCTCAATATGTTCGTAGAGCTCAGAATTATGCCGCCTTCGGAATTCCCAATCTTCCTTTACCGGGCCTAGGATCTTCCTGAGGATTCTCCTCTCTCTGATTTCCAATTTCTGTATTAGTCCCCTTTGGTTCAAGGAAAGACACTCCAGAGCTTCTGGTCGTAAGACTGATGTGTAGTGCTTAAGTTTCAGGTTGCGTGACAGGCATTTCTTATTGTAAGTGTTCTTAGTCAGCCGATAGGCTAGTTCTAACTTGCTGACTCTCTTGGATAATGATGCTCTTTCTGATAAGTTGGGTTCAATCCATTCGCCGAGATACTTAAATTTCTCAGTCCTCTTGATGTTTCCCTGTTCTAGTAACATCTCTCTGTTTGCTTCTCTGATGTTGGTGAAGAATTCTGTTTTCTCCAGCGACACTTGAAGACCCACTTTGGCAGCCTGTTTTCTGAGGTAGTTTAATTTAAGAAAACCTATTTTAATTTAAGAAAAACTGTTATAATGTTCCTTATTCACAAACCAATTATAAGGCTTTCATATCTATCAACTATTTATATATGTCTGCATTTCCGCCTATTTTCTTCCATTTTTTTCTTCTTCTTCTGACCAGTGCATTGAGATACAACAGGAGTTATTTTACCGACTGGCTTGTTGTTGAGCCTGCCATCGAACCCTCCTCCTTTCTCATCCCGAACTTGGGACCAGGCAATAGCGGAGTTATTTAGACAATTATATATTAAGGTTAAATTCAGATTTTATTCTGATTTGTTATTTAGTATAAAAAGTTTCTGGTAGTGGTGTCCCGGTGATCTCTTGCATCTGGTCGATCCAGCGTTTTGGAGAGCGTCCCCGAGGTCACGTACCTTCAATTTTCTCTTGGATAACCAGTTTTTCGGGATTGTCACCCATTTCACGATTGACGTCTCCAAAATATTTTAGTATTCGTGACTGAAATATATACTAACTGGAACGAGCGCTGGCCTCTAAGCATGTGCGGGCCGCGAGAGAGGTCCCAAGGGGATCCCTTCATTCTTGTCTAGCCAACAGCGAATTTGAGAGTGGGAGGATGTGATACAGTCAGAGCGAAAAGCTAATTGTATTGACTTGTATCAAGAAAGAGAGTGAGATCGTTCAATCGGTGAGCATATTATAAACCGAAGTTTATATATTTTAATGAAAGTTGTTTTCAAAAAGACAATGGTAAAATACTGTTGTATTTGCAAGGAAAATACATTTAGTCGGACATACATTTAGTTTTCCTTTTGGACTGTACTAGACGAAGACAGAGCGATACGAGAGACACCTTGTGATGCTCTCTCTCGGCCCGCACAAGCCAAGTTCCAGTTAGTATATATTTCAGTGGTATTCGTCGATTGATAACGGTTGATAGTCTTCTGTCAATGTCGAGTTCTTTTAGTATAAATACATTAGTTCTATGCGCTGTCCAAGGGTTCCTTAATACCTTTTTCCACGTCTACATCTCGAAAGCGCCACAGCGTCCACATCTCTTTGAGAGTCCAAGCCTCTCCTCCGTTTAGTGCAATTGGAAACACCAGTGTGTTGACGAGCCATCGTTTTGTTTCTTTTGTGATGTGGTCATCTTTCTATACTTTGGTTAGTTTCGACAAGGCTGTTTTCGCAAGTGTTATACGTCTTCTAATTTCTGTGGACGTATTGCCGTCACTATTTATGCAGGAGCCTAGATAAATTATGTTTATCGACGTTTTCTACGTTCATTATATTGCATGGATTTTCTCTCCTGTTGCCACGATCTACAACCACCAGCTTTGTTTTTTTGGCGATTTAGCTTAAGTCCGAATTTTGAGCTATCTGTTTCGATTCTTCACTGAAGTTCGGTCATTCCTTCTTCGTTTTGTGCGATGATTGTGGTATCGTCGGCAAACCGTAAGTTGTTTATTTTCCTACGTCCAATGACTATTCCGCCTTCACAGTTCACCAGAGCTCCTCTTAGTATAAACTCACCGTATTTGTTGAATAGTAAGGGTGAGAGGACGCATCCTTGCCGAACTACTCGTCCTATCCTAAAGGGTAATGAGTTTCTTCCCTTGATCTTGATGATTCCTTTGCTGTTGTCATATAAAGTAATTAGCAGAACGACAAGGTGGGGTCAATGTCTAAGAGGGCATTCCATAATTGGTGCTAGTTTACACAGCCAAACGCTTTGCTGTAGTCGAGGAAGCATAGATATGTGAGCTTTGCTAACTCTCTGGCTTTTTGAATAATTTGCCGTACTTTCATGATCTGCTCTCGAGTGCCTTTACCAGCCACGAAACCAGCTTGTTCCTGTTTAATTTGTCGGTCTAAGAAGCTTCTGAGTGATTGTAGCAGAAATCTGAGCATGACTGCTTGGGAATTTAGTGCGATTGTTCTGTAATTACTCCATTTCTGGCTTGATCCTTTTTTGTGCATTGGAATGAAGATATATGTGTTCCAGTCAGTTGGCCATTGCCTTGAGTGCCATACCTTGTTGCAGTTTGCCCACAAGAGGTGGATGCCTTTTGGGGACAGTTGTTTTTCCATTTCTTTGCTGATATCATCTTCCAACTGTACTTTTGTTGTTCTTGAACACGTGTGATGGGTGGGAGACGAACTGTTTCCTGACGATGACCTTTATCCTCGTAGAGATCTTCACAGTACTGTCGCCATACCTCTACTACGTTGTCGATGTTGGTTATGACTTTCCCATCTTTGTTTACTATTTTCCACGTTCTTGGAAGTTTAAACTCTCTCGTGATTTATTGTATTCTTTGGAAAAGATCGTGTGTTTCGTTCGTGTTTGCCAATCTTTTAATCTATTTGCATTTTTCGAGTGTTCGTTTTTGCCTCGCCGACATAGTCTTTGTATTTCGCAGCAAGTTCGATGTTCTGTCTTCTGTTCTTCGGTTATTACACCTGTTTGCCTGATGGTTTTTCTTCTCTTCACTACATTCCAGGTTTCGTCGGTCACTCTCGCGTAGAACTTGCTCTCTGGTTGTCAGCATGATTGTTTTTCTTCCATACCATTTTTCTGGTTTTCTGGTAGGTTTTAGTTCTTCAATCTGCAACTGACTTGTGTTGTCTGGGGGCACTTTTAAGTTGTCTTCTAATTTTTGCCTGAATTGATCCATGTTGTTAGACGGTAAGCGCTGGGTTTTCTTCTCCGCTTTCTATACGATGGCGTTGGACGAGTGGTTAAGTCCAAGCTTCGTAATTGCTGGATCGGTGGATCTAGTCCTACATATTTTCTCCGCTTTCTTTGTTTTGATGTGCATTTAGATTTGGGCCTTAAGTAATTAATGCCGTATTTCACAAACTTTTGTTTTATAATCAACCAACTAAATAGCAAAGCAAATAGCTACTCTAAACTTTAGAAGAAATATACATAAAAGTATTATAATTGGTAGTATACAATTTTACAGCATATTATTAATTCGAAAACTTGATGTACTGTCAATCAGTTATGAGACAATTTTATTAATTAGAAAATTAGTGAATATAAACTTAATTTTAAATATTATTTGGTATATTTAGTTTTTTGTGTTAACTTTTGTTTACGTGTTTAACAAAGTCAATATTTATTAAGTAATTAATTTAATGAATTCATTTAATGAAATAAATTACACTTGTGTATATATCTGTATAAATCTGCTGAGTAAATATTTATTTAGGTTGCGCAATTATTTTCATATTAGCGTTATGAATTGTAATTACAGTTAGTTAGCAGACTAATTACATCATAAATGATTCAATCTTAATAAACACCTTGTTTGAATATTTTTACACAAAAAAATCACATTTCAAGCCTACAAAGTGCTTATTTTACGGGATTCAATTTTTCTGTATGACTTTTATCATCATCATCATATGGAGCAACAGCCCAAATAGAGCCTTGGCCTCCTGGATCCTAGCCTCCAATTGCAATCTGTCCGTCGCCGTTCTCCTACACGCTCTTATCCTCAGTATTTGGTGTGCATCTTTTCTCATCGCGTCCTCCTAGTTCAACCTTGGCATTCCTACCGGTCGCCGAGCTTGCATTCTTGCGTTGAGCACTCTCTTTGTGAGTCACAAATCGTCCATCCTCAGCACCTGTCCTGCCCATTTCAGAGTTTGCAGCTTTATAAATGTGGATATGGGCGGCTCTTTGTATATCTCATAGAGCTCGTTATTGTGTCTGGGCCTTCGTACATTGCCATCCATTATCAGTCCCAGTATTCTCCGCAGCACTTTGCTATCGAAGATGTCTACTGAGCTCTTTGTTTTCTCTGTCATAATCCAGGTTTCACTACAGTAGCACGCGATGTGTCTTATGATCGTTTTGTATATTCGCAGCTTGGTTTTTCGGTGGACGCTATTTGATTTTAGTATTCCCGACATTGCGAAGTAGGCCCTGTTCGGCGCTAGAGTTCTGCGGCATATCTCTCCGTTCTCTGTCCCGTCGCTGTTAATCTCTACTCCCAGATACACAAATTTGTTGACTCTCTCAATGTCATCCTAGGGCCGAATGTTTTAAATGGATCCGTTAGTTGGTTTTGGATTCGTATTACGGCTTCTGATTCGTCCATTGTTGCCTTGATCATTCTTATCAGCTTGGTCGGTATATTTAGCTGTTACAATATTTGGTAGACGCTGTTGCGGTTAATAGAGTCATATGCCTGTTTGTAGTCGATAAAGATGTTGTGTATATGAGGCGTTTAGTATCAAAACCAGCTCTCATTTTTATAAATTTTGCAGGAGCGCCAAATAACATTTCACGCTCTGCCCGTTTAATTTTGTCAATAAATAAAAAGATTATTCGGATAACCTACAGTCTACACTACTGGTAGGCAATGAAAAGAAATAAAGACTTCTTCGAATCAGAATTATTAACTTAATAACTTAAAATAAAAAAAGGGAGATAATAAAAAATTATCATTAGATAAAAGCTTTTACATCAGGGTTCATATTGGTAACAAATTCATTGCCTTTTTAATTATTTTCTTGTTGAAATTTGTTCTTCACGATTTGAGGGATTCGATTTTCATCCACTGATCCCCAAAATGCGTAGTGAGCAAATTTTTAATGTCATTTATTTTTGCTGGAGCAATAGGAACGCCATAAAACAGCCACAGGGGAAGGAGGAAGGTCTTGAATAGTTTTGTTTCTTCGACTAACACTTGATAGCTCCAATGTCCGAATTATAAAGCTTTAAAATTATACACTTTTGCAGCAAGGGAAATTTGGTTCCCTGATGAGCGAAATACAACTTTTCTTCGGGGTCTATCACATTATTATTATTCTTTATTTCCTTTTCTATTTGGCCAAATTCGCGATCAGATATGCTGACGTAAGAAGCAGGTGGCGCTTGGTGGACTTTAATAGAAGCATGGATTGAGGTGGGTTTAAAAAAACACCGGTTTTTAACACCGATTTTAGACCGGATCAAGACAGATTCTTTCCAAATCGCTTTGTAGTTTGATAGTATTGACAAAGACCTATCAAACTACGCAAAAAACACTTTTGAAAATCAATGGATTGAGCTGGTTTTGATACTAAACGGCTCATATCGATGTCGTATTCCCATGCTTTGCTCAGTATCTGCTTTACTGTGAAGATCTGGTCGACAGTGGACCTACCTCGCCTGAAGCCTGTTTGGTATTCTCCGAGGAACCTCTCTGCGTGTGGTTGTAGGCGTTTATTGATGATGTAGATAGGTATATTATACGCCGTGCGTAACAGACTAATTCTGCGGTAGATGTCGCAGTTTAGCTTGTTTCCTTTTTGTGTATGGGTATTATTTTCGCATGTCGCTTGGTAATAGTTCTTCTTCCCAAATCTTCCCAGATTTCTTGCGTTAGGCGTTGGCCGCCTAGTATAACATCATATCCATCATATACTTCGCTGGTATAACATCAATTCCCGACACTTTTTTCATTTTTAACCTATTTATGGCTTCTTTCGTATCATCGAGACATGGAGGTTCCGTTCTCTCGTCTTCGAGCCTTATCTGTTCCCTAGGTTCCCTAGGTCTTTCTGTTGCCTCTTCTGCCGCTGCCAGGAGATTTTTTATGTAATCCTTCCATATGCCCTTTATTTTGTGGAGATCAGTCTTCATTTGGCCCTCATGGTTTTTGATCAGGCTAGTGCGTGGTTTAAAACCCTCTCTGGTTTCGTGTAGGTACTTGTATGCTTTCCTGGCTCCACTCTCTTTAAAGTTCTCCTCCATTAGGCCTATGAGCTTGTTGTCATGTGCTCTATTCTTATGTCTACATATCTTGTCCGCCACACGCCTAGCTGTTTCAAAGTCTGTTCTCCTCTCCCTGGTTCTTCTTTCAATATAATTCATATATTTCTGGTTTCTGTCTGCTATTGCTTCTTCACACTCTTTTCGAACCAGTCTTCCCGTTTCTTCCTTTTCCTTGGGCCTAGGGCTGTCCTCACCGTTTATGTGAGAATCCCCTTTATTCTGTTCCATTGGTTTTCTACGCTTTCTTGCGGTTGTTAGTTGTTTTCAGTGGTCAGTTTGTTTGTTGTAGTCTCACTTCAGGTGTCTTCAGTTTTTCGTAATCTGGTGGCGCTGTCTGTGTTTGTGCGTTGTTGGTGTTCTTAACTATTCTGCACCTAAACAGTGTTTGAACGAGGTTATGATTTGACCCAGTATGCCTTTTACTTCCATTATGCTGTCTGATGCTCTTCTGTCAACTATGACGTGATCTATTTGGTTTGTTGTTCTTCCATCTGGCGACCTCCATGTGCGTTTGTGTATGTTTCTGTGTGGAAAGCACGGAGAGCTGATGATCATGTTCTTACTTACAGCGAAGTTGATGAGCATCTCTCTGTTTTCGTTTGTCTTGTCGTGTAGTGAGTGCTTTCCTATTGTTCCAATGTACTGGTCCTCAACCCCAATTTTTGCAATTGTATCGCCGATTATGATTTTATAATCATTCCTTGGTGAATTGTCATATGTCTCCTCAAGGAGCTCGTAGTATCTTTCTTTCGTTTCTTCCTCCTGCTGCTCTGTGGGGCAGTGTACATTTATCACAGTCAGGTTAAAGAATTTAGTTTTGAGACGTATTTTGCACATGTTTTCATTAATAGCTTGAAAGTCTTAGATGTTTGCTTTCAGCTTGTTATTTACAATAAATCCTACTTTTAAACGGAAAAGAACTGGAAAACTTGCTGAAACTCTGAACCCTTAGTCATGGCTAATGGAAGGGGGATGTAAGGGTACAATAGGTAAAAAGTCAGGAGATGTGTGGGTGTTTTCAGGGTCTTTTGCTCAAGTTAACGAAAGTGTTTGTTCCGAAAAGTGTTTGTTCCGTTATTTCCTTGTTGCTCAAAATTTTACAAACGTACTCATAGATCTTGTCCCAATTGTCTTTACTTTCCAACATTTGCTTTACTAGGCTTTTTGGGTCGATGGGTTTAGTTATATGCGTTTCAAGTGTTAGTCTTCCATCCTGCCACCGCCAGCAGTCGAAAACAGTGTGGTTGATACTATCCTCAGTACACGCACAGATTGTCAGATGCTCCGTTCAGATTGTACAGGTAAGTCTCTGAAACTGCCGTGACCTGTTAGCACTTGGGTTAGGTGGTAACTCGTTATGCCGTGCATTCTGTTTATCCATGTGGCTACGTCTGGGATAAGGAGTTTCGTCCACTACCCCTTCTCGTTGGACCCCATCGTTCCCCATTCTTTTAGTAGTTCTTCTCTGACCCGTCTTTTTTCAAGTCTGTTGTAGTACTAGACGAAATGGACATACTAGACAGATTAGGCAGACAAGACTGATTACAAAGACTAAAGAAACTAGACTAAGCAGAGATAAGACTGGATAGACAAGTCAAAACAGACAAAACTAGAGAGACAAACAAAGAGAATAGACAGACCAAACTCGGTAGACCAGACCACGTTGATAAGACAAACGTCCAGGCAGATACGACTAGACAGTTCTTGTCTGTCAAGATGGGGCAAGACTATTGTCGTGCAAGACTAGACGGCCAAGACTAGACGGATAAGACTAAACACAGAAATAAACAACTTTTTCTGTTGTCCGTAATTCTACCTAACATAACTTTCCATTTTTCAAAGGAGGGCCCCAAAGCTATATTCAAATAGATTAAGAGTCGATAGACTGGATACACAAGTCAAAATAGACAAACCAAATTAAAACAGGCTCGTCCAAACATACAAGACTAGACATACCAGAAGGACAAAACTCCACGGATTAGACTAGACAGACAACACTAGACAAACAAGACTAGACAAGGTTAGATAGACAAATACTAGTAAATCCAGAGTAGAAAATAGTTACGCAAGAGTTTAATGTAATATCTAGCTTTAAAGTAAATATTTAGTCTAAAGTAAGTTTAAGGCTTAAGGATTAATAATATTAGTATGTATAAATATCCAATTCAATAAAGATTCCATTTCCCAAAAGAAAACGCTAATGTCAAATTCAAGTAAATAAAAATTAAAAAAAAGTTTTTTTAACTTCAACATTTAGAAACTTGAAAAAAATGTTTTAAAATTTAAATTTCACAATGTAATTAAAACCGTAAAAAGTCATAACTACATTTATACGCTCAACAAACGTTTATTAGTTACAGTAAGTTACAGTACGTTCAATATCAATTAAAAATCATTACTGAATTATTAGTGCTGCCGAGCTAAATAATTGTTTGAATTAATTCTACATAGATGCATGTTATTAAAGATGAATTTAACTGATTCATAATCCCCACAATATTTACGATGTTTCGCAAAAATTAAAGATCACAAATATTTAAATAATTTTCTGACGCTCAATTCCCTTAGCATAGAGTTGATACCAGCGGTGGTGCTACTAGATATCTTCAATCATAACACACTGTTAAAAAAATTACAATAACAATAAAGTTCTTAAAACATATTTTCTTAGGAAAAGGGGTAAAGAAAAATATAAGGAAAATAAACGTCTTTAAATCACATATCATGTTTAAATTAAATAGCCTTCCAGACATTAACTATACTTTACACGTTAGTACACTTTATACATTATACAAAGGTCTATCGACCACAAGGTCCTGCTGCCTAAGTTAATACATTAATCAGTAAAAGTAAAAACAATTTCATTTCCTACTACAGGTTTTAGGTAATGTTCATATTAACTCTGTAATTATCATAACTCCACTGTAAACATATGCACTCAGATAACTTAATAACCAACTTAAATATTTGACACATATAAAACATTTTTCATTCACTAATCCTTACTAGTTATCACAAAATCGTACAAGAAAAATATTTAAAATTATTTATGGATGGTTTATAAATTATTTATGAACCTATGCGCTTAATAGTGAATATTCCAGAGGTTACATATACTAGAAATTACATAATGCTAATTATAATGCTCCAGGATTACAACTGAGGATTTGCTAGATTAATCTAGCTTTTGCAAATAGCTGATGGTTTGGCGGAACTCGCTAATTTTGAATTATTTAGTCTCAAGAGCACAGTATTAATTTTCTAAATCTTCGGTGTACAAATAGTTAGAAGTCTATGTTTTTGAGGAAATGTCTGATATATGTAAAGGTGATAAAAGTCATGGAGGTACAAAAATACAAAACAATGGTAACTAACACACGATACTGTACAGCGGTAAAGAACAAGGCAAGAAGGAGTTAAGTAAAAAAGAGAAGTTCCTTCTCATCGTTTTCTTTTTGGGACATTATATTTACGATCACGTTATTAATCTCGTGCCATTATTCTTTCGTCGACCCTATTTTCAAGAAGTTGTCTCTCGACATGCCACCTATCACCGGTTGAATATGGTGTGAATAACTCCATCTTCTTTCCCACCATATTCTCAGAGGCTGTCACTAGCTTTTCCTATCCTATGCAGGTAATCCTTAAAGCGTTTTACATCGTTTTACATCGTTGATAAGGTTTCTTGTCCACGTCTTTTGCTACCTGACACCCAGTCGCGTTGCCATTATTCAAAAATTTTGGCGGTGATGGCTATATTTTCCTCGTTCCTAGTTTTGTTTCCATTACATCGTGAGTTGTATGTTTCGAGTCTGGCTCGCACTGTGATGTCAATAAGAGGCAGCAATAACCAAGCCAGCCTCTCTTCCCTTGACCCAAACTATTCTATATGCGCTACATATTCTCAATATTAGCCTTCGTTGCACTGATGCCATCTTGTTATTTAGTGTTTTCACTCTTTTCACTTGTTTGTCCAGACCGGAGCTGCATAAAGCATAGCGGATTGCGAGATCGAGCACAATAGCCTCGTTTTGCTGCTTCTAGGAACTCTCACATTCGGCCTGTCTAAATCAGCAGCCGTTTTGAGAGCCTTGTCAGCGGCCATCATGATATGTTGCTTGAATTAGAGGCTTTCGTCGATTACAACGCCCAGGTATTTTACAGAATCTTTCGGTATTATTCTGGCGTCTTTTAATTGGAAGGTGATACGGTGTGTGTGCCTCTTCCCAGTGAGGAGAACTGCGTCGGTTTTATCAGATGCCAGTTGCAGCTACCTCTTTTCCATCCATTCGTCCACTAACTTCTTTGCAATGTTTGCTCTAGCGGTTACTCCCTTTAGGGTTTTCCGCACACCACTAGTGACCAGATCATCTGCAAATGCGATGGTTTCCAACACCTACTGGTAATTCCAGTCTGAGCACTCCATCATAGAGAATGTTCCTCGATGTGGGACCCATGACTGAACCCTGCGGAATCCCACTATAGATATCACGTTCCACTGTTTTATTGTCTGATTCCATTATGATTTTGCGGTTATGAAGGTAAGATTTCCTAATTAGGACGTGTCAATATACGAATGGCGCTTGCCACAGTTCGATAACAGTTCGGAGATGACAAATGTTGGTGTATTTCCAACGTTATAGGTACACAATTAGGTTTTTTTTTCAATTTTCTTTAAGGTAAGGTACTCACTCACCTCTCTTATTAGTGTCCGTGCTGTCCCACATCTCGTTGTGTGCGTTTGCGTCACATCCTAAGAGAAGTGACAGCCTTCTCCAAATACACTGTTCCACCAGCCTTTGTACTTCTATGGGTTGTATGCTATTACCATCGTCAGGGAAGTATGCTGATGCGATCACTATCCTTCGGTCTTTATGAGGGCCGGGATCGGAACTAAATCCCGCGTTAAGAATTCTGAAAGACATATGTATTTAATGCCCTTCCTACGATAATGCACGTTCTAGGGGAGACCTCTCGGCTGTCACATACCAAATTCCCTATTGCTGAGGCATCTGATTTCACCTCCGTTGGTCCAGGGTTCTTGCATGAACATCCTGGGCACCACAACCGAGGCTGCCTTGGCATGGTAGATGTTCACTTGGGCTATTTTCGTGCGCCTGCTGGTCATTCTTTGGGAATGACCAGTTGACTTTGGGAATGAATTTTGTTCAAAGAGCTGCTGGTCGTTTTGTGACAGGAGCCGGCGGGTCATCCTCTGTCCCTGCAAGAAGAACATTTTCCTCTGCCTCCGTAGACATAGCTGCACTGCTTATGTCTACGAGTGTGAGGTCATGGTCTTCCTACTGGTAGTACGGGCGGACTTCCAAAGGTTTGCCGAAGTTTTTTTTCATAGCCTGTCGTTATTCACTCCTGGATGTAAAACTCTTCCCCATGCTTCCACTCACTTTGGTGTTGTGCAGTTTTTACCTGCAATCTTCCGGATATCATCCGAATATAGTCTCTGCTCATCTCTCTCTCTGCTCATCTCCATTTAGTAGTAAATTCTCCGCTTCACATCCATCACTTTAGTCCTCTATCAGACACCCTATTGCTCGTTCCATACTCTTTGGCACGTTCTCAAACGGTTTGCGCAGTTCTTTGTTAGCGCTACGGTTTCCGTGCCATAGGTTGCTATGGACAGCACATATATCGCGTAAACTTTCCATTTGAGATTAATCGGCATTTTTAGATCTTTGAGGATGAAGCCGAGTTGTCCAAAAGCTACCCACGATTTTTTCGATGCGTCATACAATTGTTCTGTCATGACTTTCAACTCTCCTGGGTCGCTACTTATTAGTACAATATCGTCGGCAAAGCTTAGTTCGTCGAGGTATATGCAGTTGAATATTCCCCCACTCTATAGAGTTTCCCTCCATCTTCAGCATTTCCGCCGTAACTCTGTCTTTCTCTGGCGATTTTCGGTTTTTCATCTTTCTCAGCGCTGCTTAAATCTCATATTCATCGATATCTGGTATTTCTTCTAATTTCTTCTGTCTAATGTGTGTAGTCTGTTTAATTCTGCCCAGTCTCTTGTCTGTCGAATGTGTCAAGTCTGTCCAAATTGCGCAGTCTTATCAAGTTAGTCCAGCCTGTCCAACCTGTCTAGGTTGTCTAGTTTCTCTAGTTTCTCGAATCGTCTGTCCTGTCTGCCCAATCTGTCCAGTCTGTATAGTCTGTTTGATCTAACTGTCTAATATATCTCATCTCTTTGATCGTTTCTTATCTATCTTTTCTGATTTTGTTTGTCTATTCTTTTCTGGTGAGTATTATCTGTTCACTATTATCTTGTCTGTCTACTATTTTCAAGAAGTGTATCATTCTTGGCTGTTTATTGTATGTATTTTAATCTTTAGGATGTAACAAATATTTCCATGAACTATTTTTTTTTTAATTTTAGTATTTACATGTGTCTTGTATAATCTTTATTGATCCATTTTCTTTTTGTAAAAATGATTATCTCATTGCGTTTGGCAATTTCTAAAGTATTCAATGTACACTTTATATTATATGAATGTATTGTTGTTATAAATGTGCAACAAAGTGTACAATTTATTTTATATATGGTTTCCACCGCTCCGGCATAAAATCTTTTTTTACTTCTTTAATAAAAATATAGCAGGGAGTCATGTATAATAAAATAAATTGGTCGGAGGCTCAACTCAACTCGACATAGGACTGTAATATAAAGCAAAACTAAGACAATAAAAACAGAACGTACAAACAATACGAGAAAGTTCCACCTTAAAGGGCTTTTGTATCAATATACTTACTTGATTAAATGTATCAATACTTCTTTTTGTATATCTCTGCGCACAGCTCTCTCTCTCTATCCAAGTCTTTTTTTATGAAAAAAAGTCATTTGATTTTTTTTTTAATTAATGTTAGTCTTCTTTTTGTATCATCAGTATCAGTATTTTGGTTCGAGCGTATTAAAAATGAAATCAAAACTCAAACATCCTCTTTTCAACTAAATGTTCCGTCCTATGAAAAGTCTTGTAAAGAACCGAATAAGTAAGCGAAGGATGCCAGAGCTGGCACCCACTACATTCGCGTGCCAGCTCTGGCACCATGGTATTAGACGCGATTCAAATTGTAACAGATTCTGGAGAATCATTATCCAGCAAACTCTCGTTCTTATCAGCTCAAGCATACATTTTATAGGAAAAATATGTTGTTGTAATATATGAATGTGCATTTTCAGGTTGAATATAGTCGTCGTCGGTTTATTGGTCCTATCTGTGTGCTACATTTTAGTCCTGTCTATTTTAATCTGTTTCAAGTTGTCGATGTGTTCTTGTTTCTCTAGCCCAGTGTTTTCCAAAGTTGATTTCGATCTGTAAGAGGCTCTAGAAAAGCTCATGGGACAGTAGCTGTCTCGAACGCAATTATAGAGAGTTATGTAAGTGTAATGGAACACAAGAAGCTAGCATGAATGGTTTGTTAGTTATATATTATCTTGTTTTGTAAGGGCTGTAGACTCAAGAAGTTTGGACACCCATGGTTTTGCCACGTAATTCTATATTTTTAGCGTGTCCTGTCGGTCCAGACATAAAAAGTTGCTTAGTTCCAGTATCATATACACTCAGAAAATACGCTCCGCCAAGCCTCTACTTCAGAAACTCGCAAGGCTTACTGGCTTATAACGACAAGGACAACTGCCACCTTTTGGCTCAGTACTTTGAAAATCTACTCAACTGTGACCCATCAAGCGAAGACTTCCACTATAAACAAACCACACCAAACCGGGACTCGCTGCCTTCATTGGAAGAAGTTGGCCAGATCATTCAACTTCTTAAGAATAATAAGGCAGGTGGCGAGGACTCTATCGTTTTTGAACTGTGGAAAGGTGTTGGAAACAATGTCGTGCGCAAGCTAACCGAGATCATACAAGACATCTGGGAAACAGAGAAATTACCATCCGATTGGAAATTTGCTCTGATCCATCCGCTTCACAAAAAGGGAGATTTTACTGATCTAAACAACTACAGTGGAATTTATCTCGTCCCGGTAACATACAAATAAACCATATTAAGTCTCATAAAACTTACAAGCTTTCAAAGCCATCAAACTTTTGCTTAATTTCCTGACCGCCCCTCAGATTCTCTAGAAGGCGTCAACTGGGAGAATATCAGGGGGCTTCAGGAAGACCCTATCCTGTGTTGAACAGATCCTCATTCTTAAAACTGTACTTGCATACTCGAAGGTGAGAAACCGCATGGTGGTCGTCACCTTTGTTGTTTTTAAGAAGGCCTACGATTCCATTAATAGAAAAACGCTTAACAAGGTACTCCAGGAACTAGGGCTAGACAACAAAACCCGCAGACTCATCCTAGAAACTTTGACCAACACCCATTCCAAGGTTAAATTTAGAGGCAAGATTTCAGAAAGCTTCGAAATAAAAACTGGAGTGAGACTAGGAGATGGACTTTCCCCACTTCTCTTCAACTGTGTCCTTGAAAAGGTTATGAGAGAATGGCGCAAGGAACTGATCAGTTTGTATCTATCTGGGACGTAAGAACGATGGACTGGTTGTAGATTGCCTGGCCCTGTAGATGACATGGCACTGTTTGCTGATTCTCTTGAGATGGCAACAATGCAGGTAAATTGCCTCAAAAAACAGGCTGCAAAAGTGGGTGTTCAAGTGTCGCTGCACGAAACAGAATTCTTCACCTACATCAGAGAAGCAAACAGAGAGATGTTACTAGAGCAGGGAAACATCAAGAGGACTGAGAAAAGTACCTCGGCGAATGGATTGAACCCAACTATTCAAGTATCACGTCAAGTATCATTTATATACCCAACAGCATAATTATCCAAGAGAGTCAACAAGTTAGATCTAGCCTATCGACTGACTAAGAACACAACAAGTAATGCCTGTCAACCTGAAAATTAATCACTACACATCAGTCTTACGACCAGAAGCCCTAGATGCCATGGAGTGTCTTACCTTGAACCGAAGAAGTCTGGTAGAGAAATTGGAAATCAGAGAGAGGAGAATCCTCAGGAAGATCCTAGGCCCTGTAAAGGAAGATGGGGAATTCCGAAGATGACTGTGCATGGAAAAGACGGTTAGCTCTCTATGGCCACATTACAAGAGTGCCTCCAAACCGACTAACCAACCATCTATTCACCTTCTGGTAAAACAAGAAGGTTCGTACCACTTGGTTGACAGAGACCGAGAAGGATATTAAAGAACTGCGAATAACAGATCTCCAAAATGGACAGTCTGTGAGACGCACCCTAAAGGAAGTCCGTGAATTTCAGGAAAAACCCCGAAGGAAAGGTACCCCCAGGACAGAAGAGAGGAAGGAGTTACACCGGTAGAAGATGCGACAATACTGAGCAAAGAGCAAAGCCCAACAGTTGAACAAGCGTGGTCCGAAGTAGGCCCATTCAAAACAACAAGAAGATACTTACTAGATATAATAATATATAGTTTTCTGTACAGTATCTTGTTCGTCTAGTTTGATCTAGCTTCTTTACTTTGTTTTTACTAAGGATCAGTTTTATGTATTTGAGTTTTCTAGAGTATTTAAAAGATAAATTTAATTAAGCGGATCAAATTATAACATGTTTATTGCGATCTTAAGTACGTCTTGCATGTCACAAACTAATTAATTAGAATAAGTTAACCTTGCTGATCTCATTGTATTTATTATAGAATGAATTTTAAGTGTGCGGTGTAGTTAATTAAACAAGAAATAGCTTATATCCTGTACTAAATTAATTATTAATAAATCTTGGAGTGAGAGAAATGTGTTTATCGAAAATATAATCTTATTTTTGAGAAATATTTTCGACTGAAAAGGGAAATGACCTGACAGGGAAAATAATACAAATCAGGTAAAAGAGACTTCACCAAGCATAACAAAAAAAAAAATCTAACATTTTATAATACGAAATGTTTACGACTAGTTTAACTTTGAGAGAAACCTGAAAAAAATGAAAAAAACTCAACCTGAATCAAAACTCACGTAAACTACAGATCGACGATCTACAGATCGACGAAATATCTATTTCGTCTTCGGGATTTCTTCGTTGCCTAAGATCCCTACCTCATGATGTTACGCCAAGAGCCTCTGTCTTGACACAGAGATTCCAAGGTGTCCTTTATTCCGGCCTTCAGTTCTACGGAGTGAATGACATCTTTATAACTCTTCAGCTGGCCACCAGGATATTGCTGACCATGGGATACCTCACCAAAGAGAATTTCTTTTGGAAGCCGATCGTCGGACATTCGGCACACATGCCCTAGCCAGCGCAGTTGATTGTGCGCCAAGGTGTTCTCTGTAAAGTTGCAGTTGGCTCTTTCCCGAATTTCTTTGTTGGAGATGAAGTCGTGCCATTTAACTCCCTTGATACCTCGCAGCTGTTTCATTTGGAATTTCTCTAGCGCCTTTACGTGCTTTTTGTACACAATCCAGCACTCATTACCGTATAGTAGAATGAATAAGACAACTGCTTTGAAAATTAGAACTTTCGTGTGTATGGTCAGGTCACTACAGCTAAAGACTCTCTCTTGGAGTTTAAAGAAGGCATGGGAGGCACACCGTAGACAGTGGCTAATTTCGGCATCCTGGTCGCAATTCGCTGTCACTAGACTTACCAGGTAGTTGAATTGTTCTACAGTCTCGATAGAGGTTCCATTTATAGTTATATATATATATATATATATATATATATATATATATATATATATATATATATATATATATCTACGTGTAGCTGATGATGCTGGTGGATGAAAGCCCATAATAAGGAGTTTGGGTTTGGACGTATTTACCTCCATCCCAAGAGAGCCATATATACTTGAGAATGTGTCCATCATACCATCAAAACCATTTTCGTTTCATACAATTTGTAAATTTATTTTTTTACGTTGGTTTTGAGTTTGGAAAATTCTTCTGCTGTATTGGTCAAAATAACAAGGTCATCTGCATATTGCAGCTCAGTGAGGGATCTCTCGCGGACATTTTTCTGGACATTAAGATAAGTAAGGTTCTGTAGTCCATTGTGAAAGCGATATCGGATGTCAATATCACGGTCCTGAAGCACTCGGTCCAAGCATAAGAGAAACGCAGTCATGAAAATATTGAAAAGAAGAGATGCAAATACGCAGCCTTGCCTTACGTCATTAGATATGTTGAAAGAGCCGGTGATATCGCCACCTGCAGTAACTTGTGCCTCGTTGTCCATATGACGATCGGTAATTGAAAGTATACCAAGGATTAGAGGAGGAGGGTGGGGTACAATAGATATATGAAAGTCGCAGTGCAAGTCACCACCGAAATCTACAAGCTAAATGCTATGAATACAGCCAATGGCCATTTTCATTTTGCAATCAACTGTTGTAAAAACCATTTTTCTTTCATAAAATTTGTCTATTTTATTTTTTACGTTGATTTTGAATTTGGAAAATTCATGACTGAGTGTGCCATGCCAACTATGTTGTTAACTAAAGAATTCAAACATGTTGCCAACTAAAGAGTTCAAATTGTTACCAACTTAACAAAATAATTCTCAAATGATCATCATCATCATTATCAGCCATTTCTCGTCCACTGCTGAACATAGGCCTCCTCCAGGTGTTTCCACTGTCTTCTGTCTTGCGCGGTGCTATTCCAGTTTCCCGCCACACGTTTAACATCGTCCGTCCATCTGGTAGGTGGTCTTCCTCTGCTTCCCTTGTCTGCTCTCTGGAACTCTCTGAGACCCTTCTCTGGATCTCCATGCCAGGATTCGTTTTGTAAATCGGTTGTCTTTAGAGCGAGCCGCGTGTCCAGCTCATATCCACTTGGATTTTGTGATAAGTTCGATAATATCGGCGGCTTTTGTTCTGTTTGGTGCCCAAGAGATGGAACAATGCGGTTACAATACTTATCCACAAGAAAGGCGATATAACTAACAGAGAATTATAGACCAATAAGCCTACTCTCCCATATATACAAACTCTTCACTAAAATAATAACAAAACGCCTAGAAAACAAACTTGAAGCATACCAACCCCGTGAGCAAGCTGGTTTTCGAATGGGCTATGGCACAAACGACCACCTACAAACAATAAAGACCCTAATAGAGAAATCAATAGAATACAATAAACCGCTCGCCCTAATATTCATCGACCTCTAAAAAGCTTTCGACTCTGTCGAATTAAACCATCTATACTAAACGCACGAATTACGAGTAGACTACAGATACACGGAACTTCTACATAATATATACAATAATGCCATGGGAAGCGTAAAACTTCACGCACTAACTAAAAAATACAGAATAGGAAGAGGAATAAGACAAGGTAATACTATATCCCCCAAACTATTTACTGCGATGCTGAAACATACATTCAAACAACTGAACTGGCAGGATAAGGGCATAAATATAGACGGCGAACACCTTCATCACCTTCGTTTCGCTGACGACATAGTTATAACAACCAACAATCTAGGAGACGCACAAGAAATGTCCTAAAGACCTAAAGCCAGTGGCAGGAAAAGTAAGACTGTATATTAACTACCACAAAACACAGTTTATGACAAACCTGGTGGTCAGCGGAAACCTGGTGACAGACGAAGGAGACGAAATAGAGCAAACGCACAAATATAAATATCTCGGTCACAAAATTCAAATCTCCAGAGACAACCAGACAAGTGTGAATGAAAGACAAGTGTGAGTGAAGTCACTCGACGCATTGGCCTGGGATGGGCAGTTTTTGGCAAACTAAGACACACCCTTAAAGGGAAACTGCCTATGTGTCTGAAACGGAAAGTGTTCAACCAATACGTGCCCCAGTAATGACATACGGGGCGGAAACTCTGACCCTAACAAAGAAATCAATAAACAAACTTCGCGTAGCGCAAAGAGCAATGGAAAGATCGATGCTGGGAATCACTAAAAGTGACAGAATGTTAACGAAACTATATTAAACTATATAAACATTACGAAACAGAACAAAAGTATGCATAGTTACTATAAAAGAAATAGAGACACCTTTGGTATTGCATAAAACAAAAGTTAGTTGTGATATTGACATGCATTTTGCGTGGTCAGATTGAGGAACTGTAGAAGTTTCGATAGTAGATCGATAGTAGAGTTGTAACAATTGGTTGTACTGCGCAAGCATAATAGCTACGTTGGCTGCAAACTCTACTGATAAAGCATATTGCGTACTTGAATTTGCCACGAACTCCGTACTGCTGCCCAACGACATTTTAGAACACTACCTACTAGACAGTCGATCTAATATTGGTACAATAAATTTGAAACGACTGGGTGTTTAAGTAATGGCAAAATCCGGGAAGACCTCGTGTCAGAAGAAACAGTGGAACGTGTTCGTGCTGTTTACCGACGAAGTCCACAAAAGTCAACATCACGTGCAAGTTTTGAACTACAAATTCCGCAACTAACTGTGTGGAATATTTTTCGTAAACGACTAAAACTGACGCCTTATAGATTGCAGTTGGTACAGCATCTACGTGAAGATGACAAGCTTAAACGTAAAGATTTCTGCAATGAAATGCTGCAACGTAATGAAAAAGATGAGTTTTGAGAGCGGATAATTTTCAGTGACGTGGCAACGTTCCACATAAGTGGCAAGAGGGGGCCTGAACCGGCACGGGGGGGGGGGGGGTCAGCCTTTCAACTTTATTTTTTCCTGTCCGCATAACAATTTTGAAGAACAAAAGATTGCCTGAAGCCAAAGCAAAACAAGCTTATAAGTCCGACAGTAGTCCTAACGGGGCACTGCAGACATAAGAAACACCTCGCAGTACAAAAAGTCACCGCCTATAAACAACAATCTAATCTATGAAATTGCCTTGGAACAGCAGTATCTAACCTAGGCCCCTTCTTAATAAATAAGAATAAGAGACATAACAAATTACAATTTTGAATGATATGTTAGTTAATATTATTAGCTTGAGATTGCTTCTTCTTCGTGTGCCGTCGCTTACTGAGAGGTTAGCTACCAACAAAGTAATCTTCACTTTTCACGCTGCTACTCTAAACAGTTGTTTTGTATACCAGAACCAATCTCAGCAATCCGCCTTCTTCCTGCACTTCTACTTCCCGCTGAATCTTATCTTCCTCTGAATTATGAGCTATAGTCTTTCATATTTTTCTCCTCTCAGAGTATGTCCCAAATATTCTGGTTTGAGACACCTCTGTTTGACGCCTCTCCGGACATTACAGATTTTCAATGATTCGTATGTCCTCAGTATGGATGTTTTTGGTCTTCAAGAGTGTTACTAATGGTTCAAGCTGGACCTTGTCGAAAGTTTTCTCATAAACTATGAAGCATGTAAGGTGCATGTAGGTTCACATCATATATCTTTGAGTCAATACGTTTTGTACATTTTATACGTACATTTATACGTTGAAGTTATAAAGAAACAAATAATAAATATTAATACTAATAAAATAATTAAATTGATAAATTAATAATTACAATTAAACAGTTAAACAATAATAAATAATAATATTAATTAATGAAAGTCATTTTAAAAATTGTAAGAAAAAAAAGCGTCCCCACGGGGAATCGAACCAGCGATCCTCGTACTATAAAGCCGAGCTCTTACCGATGCGCTTGAAATTTATGCTAACATAGCGGGCTTATGAGTTGTCGGTAACTTACCGGTCCGCGTAAAAAGTGTTTTATTTTTTTAACGCTTGGCCATCTGGCCCTCCCGCTTGCGTCACTTTCATTTATAGTCAAGCCCTACATATACTGTAAATTTGGGCCAAATCGGTAATGATGCGTCCGGGGGGTCCCCTTGTAAGTTTTGTTTTCTATATTTTATCCAGTTGTATCCATTATTGATACGTGGAAGCTTTTTCGCCGTTTATTATTGCGAGATTTTGTCGCCATTTATTATTAGGCAACCGTTATCTTCCCCAGAAGTGTATATAAATAAATAAATAAAAAAGCGCCCTTATCAAATTTGGTAAGTCAATATCAACATTCGCAGATAGAATTTCTTAACGAACATTGGCACTAAAACACCTTCAGAACGTTCTCATGCCAATAGCAAACTTTTATTAGAGTTGTTACGTTGAATCCGTTGAAAAGAAACAGCAACAATGTATGTATTCTTGTACAACTTACTAGACCGACATTTTAGTTTCAAACAACGGAGACTTAAGCCGAACTGAAATTTTTCAATTAAAAGAAAGATGACTTATTTGCACATATAACAAAAATATAAACAAGTTTTATTGCTAGTCATGCTCATGCTACTGCTATTACTCGCCATGAATTGGGAAACAACGATACCGCATCGTTCACATTGAGATGGTGTGACAAGTCGAACAATTCTCGTGTCGAAAACGTCTCCATTATTGTTATATTCCCAGAAATAGATGTTTATTAAATAGATATCAATCTTGAATAGTTTCAAGATATATTTCAAAAATAAAATTATTCTTTCTGTACTTTGAGATATGAGGCACTAAATAAACCATTGTGCTTTTATGTCGTACCATATATTATTTACATGTTCATCACTACGTTCGAAAATTGACAGCTCTCACAGCCTTCAATATTGTAATAAGAAGAGAATCATCATATCAAGGTTGATATTATTCCAAAACTTAATTTTTTAAAAAGAAATTTGACCAAATTTATTGATTTACCCCCTGTTACTATTCTGTTTTTCACATCTTAATAAATTACTCTTGAAAATATATTTTTTATGTCAAGTTATTGATTGAATGTTATTTCTTGCCTTTAACTAGCGTAGCACGTTTTTTCTATTAAAAATATATTTCTTTGTTTATCTTTATCTTTAGTTTATCTTGTAAATTTCACACTATTATTAAAGCAAATATTAGCTGACTACAATGTAATTAAAAGTTCAGTGCATTAGCATTATTAATGACTATACATATACACTCGACTAAATTAATTGAAACAAACTTAACAAACTAATTACAAAATAATAAACATCGTTATCAAGAAACGAGCATAAATTTCCTTCGATATACGAAAAATAAATGCAATAAAGCTTCTTACATAAATCTATTAAACACTTTAATAAAAAAACCAAACTAATTTAATTACACTATTTGAAATTATTAAAGTAAATTAGCATAGATTAAGCAATTTTAACTAGATGTAAATTTAACCGTAATTTATGATATCCTTAATTATACACCGAAGACGCGCGTTTAAATTTATATTGATAATTGCGAAGATTAAACGGCCGACGTATTTCATTTATATTAAAGACCAACAATTTTCCTTTTTAACGCTATATTTAAAAAAGAGAAATTAAATAAACGGTATTCAAAAAGTCGTTCGCCATACTCATGAATCACTTACGTTAATTACGAAACGTATTTTTAGTTTTATTTTTTGGCTGTGAAAAAAATGTTTGGGCTTGGGGTGTGTTTGTACAACATCTGTCAGTAAAAATGGTTTTAGAAAACGTGAACTGTTGATGCGCATGCATTTACCATTTACCTGAGTTTGTATTGGGGCACAGAAAGAAACGAAATAAAAAAAAAATAACAAGATCGGAAATACCTAACGTGGTGATCAAAGAATGCAAGACCAGAAAGATCGGCAAACAAAACGAAAGTCCTCTCTCGGTTAAGAACTGTTGGATCTTTCAGTAATGGCGTGTGTCTCTCTCGTGTGCACCTCTGTGTCGGCGTATAAAAAAGTGAATTATAAAATTTACACAGACATAAAAAAGTTAAACATCATTTTTAAATATACGAAATAAAACAGCAATTAAAAATATTGAATTACTCCCGTTTTATTCTCGACAACGAAATTTTTAATGTCCACGAACTCGGTTTAAAAGAATTAAATAAATATATCTTGAAATCGCAAAAAACCGGTCGATATACGTTACACAGGTAACATTTTTTAATAAAGTTTTTTTGTGAGAATAATATCGATTTCCTTTAATAGCTTTCATAATTTTCATTTTAGTTTTAAATTAATTAACCCAGCAGTTCTAGAAATACATCATACAAAATGAAACTCTCAATTTAAAATATTATTTTGTAACTGACGTGTCCGTTTTACCTGCATGTCGTGTTATATAAGAGACGAAGTGTTCGTTCGGTTATTTCTTTTTTTTTTTATATTTGGGGAGGTAGGGAGAGTTTGTATGTGTTAGTGTGCGGAGGAAGACCGAGATTATACATACTTGAATGGAACCCATTACTAAAATGCAAAGCCAGATGAAGCCCCTTTTCTATTATCTGTTATTCGATCGAGTTCTGTGCACTGGAAATATTTTAAAAAGCTGACGAGGTATGCATATTGTGTTTCGTCTCGTTCGTTTGCCGACTACAATCTCGAAAGATCGCGCGGAATTATTATTTCTACTTTTTTTTACTTTATATTGTTTTTTTAAATACGAGTTTTGTTGTTACGTGCAGAGATCTAAATTGCTAACCGGGGGAACAACGTTTTCGAACGCTAATGAAATGTTACTTGGAACGGTTTTCTAAAGCATTGTGCCGTGAAATGTGAAACATTTTTAAATAAAATATATTGTGAGTTATTGTGAGGAATAAATTAAATTAAACTTGTGAGAGAGTGTTTTTTGTGGTTTAATCTTTGTGAAAACTGTGTTTTATGGTGTAACAAAAATTATATTTGGGTAACGTTCGCTTTTATTTCTTATTCACAAATTTATTTTCTGTGCTGAATTGATTTGGTCAGATTGCCTCAAATTAAATAAATTATTGTTGCCATTTATTTTTTGATAGATTGCAATTAATGGGAGGATGTAAATGTCACGATGTTTTTAAAGAAATTTAAAACATAAGAATTGCCCGAATGTAACAACATTTGTTATTCTTTCTATACTTCATCAAATAAGTAAACAAAGTATATTATCTACTTGGAGAATATATTTCACAATTCTGCTTAACAAGATATTATGGCGTAATCTGTGGTTTCCTGTGTTTAAATAAAATTCTGTATTCTTCAAATTTCATTTACATATTTATTATCATCCACTAGATTTTGAATGTTCACTTTTATTTTTTTTTTTTATCTACTCGCGCACCACAATGAACACATTAATAAATTATTGTATGTGAAGAATGTCATTGTTTTAATCGTTTGTAAAAGTTTCCAAATCTTGCGGAAAAGTCCAATGTAAATCAAGTGCAGTTTCATTATTAAACGATTTTTGTTTGTTGTTACTATGGCAACAACTCGCGTCACTAAACAAAAAACGTAGATGTAGTGAAAATAAGTTTTCTGACGTATAATAAAGTTGCATTAAATTTTCTTATTTTGAATCAAGAAGGTTTGACTCGACAGTCTAGATTTATCCGACTCTAATATAACTTAAACTAAATCTAAGTTTACATAGATTAGATCGACAACGACCAAATAGTTTTCCCGGCCGTCTTTAACCTAATGGAGGCCCTGGGCACATTAGGAATGGGGTCCCCATTACCTTGACAAAGCACTATTTTGTTAGAATAGGCAAAGAAAGTTGATACGCAATTTTCTAGATTGATTTTTATTTCTTACAGTCACATTAAATGAATAGATAATATAATATAATCCACAAAAGTAATTCTTTTAGAATTCACAGGTTAGTGCTTAAAAATCTGTCGATAGAAGAGGTACCCTTCTAGATTTGAGATGGGCAAAATCGTTAATCACTCCTTCAAAATCTATGTTTTTGAGCATAACACATTATATGGACATCAGCGACAAACAGACTCATTTTTTATTCTTTTCAGTTTGGAGAAGAAACGTTCCCTACTGCAGTTAGTTAGGGTAAACTTGCCTAAATCGTACCTGCTAAGCAGAAACTGTCATAAATGTCTAAAAAAATAATGAAAAGAATTGTTATTGCAACACTATAAACTTTATTAACACAGCTAATATTTTAAGAAAATATTAAAAAAACATTTGGTACTCACGTATTAATGCCATCACCGTTATATATTGGATCGAGAGTTTGCGCTGATTAGTTTGTCTTGATTTATCTGTCCGCTTCTCGGCGGACAACCTAATCTAACCGGGGTTAAAAAATAGTAATTTGAGTTTTAAAAATGTTACAATTTTAAATAAAATGTTTTATTTTATGATTTATCATAAAAATTTTAGCTGTAGATTGGCGGCATTTAAAAATGTAGCGGTGGTGGCGTCAATACGTAAGTACCAAACATATTTTAACATAAGAAAGATTAATATTTAAAACACATTAAAAAAGTACGATTTAATATGATCTCCTAAATCGTACTGGACTATTCCGAAATCGTACCCTAGCCACTTTCGGCATCACAATCCTCAGTAGTAAGAATACTTGTTATTATTTACTCTTGCGCATTTTTCGTGCACCCAAATTAAGCATTTTATTCATAGATATTTCCACATTTTCATTGCATAGTTAGCAGTACCAATTTGCTTTTGTGTTTCTATTCTTCGTACCAACTTCTGGCATACCAATTTTTCTTTTTAATTTATTGCGTCCTTCATTCGTTTTGTTTTCTAATTCCACTTCATTTGGAAACTCAGTAAGTACTTTGCATCCGGTTGTTTTCTTTAATTTTTGTGTCGGAATTTTATAAATTGGAAACAACGTTTCTATATCAGTTTTTATAGATGACTTTCTGAGTTTTATTACATTAAAGGCACACTGGCTTCAGAAGGACCAGACTCAGTTAATGACGAGCATGAATTGTTTATATTGTTTGTAAAAGGACCAGGCTCATTTAATGACATGCAAGAATTGTTTATATTGTTTGTAGAAGGACCAGGCTCTGTTAATTGCATAGAAGAGTTATCATCTTCCAGAATTACATACTTCTCATCACGTAATTTATTTGTATTACATAGCCACTATCCACATGATTCAAAATCATTTAATGCAATTTGCATACAAGCTGAACGAGGATATGCAATTCCTAAAGTTTGAGAAATATTTGTCTGCTTGATCACAGAGCCCCAGGGTGGTTTCGCATCCATGTGAGAGATTCTCTATTAAAATAATGTTTTCATAAAATCCTTACGAAATACGCAAGCAAGTTACTTAAAAGGAATAAAAAAACCTACCTTCGATAATAAAAACACGTTAACTGCTGCACCTTGATCTAACAACCTATATGCAAACGACAGCATTAGTAGAAGGAAAGCTACACACAAGTAGATGGCCCTACATGTATTATGGATCATGAATAAATGGGGTGGTACGAATAATGCGCAAGTACGGTATAGGCAAGTTTACTCTACCATAGGGGTGGCAAACCTTTTTCCGGCCGCGTGCCATTTTTTTTAAATTTTCACATTTTGAAATGCTGACGTGCCAGGTCTACTTTTACAATGTGATAGTGAAAATCAGTTTCCATCAGTTACAATGTGATAGTGAATATTTGACGTGTTTTGTGCACCTTTTGAAATTACGGGCGAACCAATCGACGGATTTTCATAAAACGTTGTAAGATTTGATATTCTTACGAGAACTTACAAATTCCCAAATTTCAAATTTTTTGTTTTTTAAATACGGCTTTCGTAAATTTTTGAAATTTGTAAATTTTTGTGCGTCTTTTGCATATACGGACAAATCAATCGACGGATTTTGATGAAACTTGGTATGAATTGATATTCTTACAAGATATCGTAAATTACCAAATATGAAAATTGTAGCTTTGTAAATACGGCTTTGGCGAAATTTGGAAATTTTTGTGTGCCTTTTGCAATTATGACAAACCAATCGACGGATTTTGATGAAACTTGCTATAATTTGATATTCTTGCGATATCTCACAAATTTCAAAATTGTAGCTTTGTAAATACGGTTTTTGTGAATTTTTGAAGTTTGTAAATTTTTTTGCGCCTTTTGCAATTACGACAAACCAATCAACGGATTTTGATGAAACTTTGTATAATTTGATATTCTTGCGATATCTCACAAATTGCCAAATTTTAAAATTGTAGCTTTGTAAATACAGCTTTCGTAAATTTTGGAAATTTTTGTGCACCTTTTGAAATTGCGGGCAAACCAATCGACGGATTTTGATTTTGTCTTAATTTTAACCATTGATGTTGCACAAAAGTAGATTGAGAAAAAATAGTTTAACAAGTTTAGAAGGCATGCGTTAGAAGTAGTTCGCGTGCCAATAAAATTTTCCTACGTGTCAGCTGTGACACGCGTGTCATAGGTTCGCCACTACTGCCCTACCATCATCTTTAAAAAGATTCTCAATGCGATTTCTACATTTGGAAATGTATCTTCAATTTTGTTTTCTTTCAAAACATGATATATTTCCAATATACTATTAGTTCCTCCATTTTCAATATGAACAATTTTCCAGTATTCCGTTAAATGCAGACATTTCATTTTCAATTGTTTCTCGTTAATAGCTTTCAGAAAATTATTTTCAACTTTGTCTCAACTCCCTGGAATTCAGAGTTTTCAAGCGAAAAAATAAACCAAAACGTTGACTAATGTTCTTTTGCGAACTAGGTATCAAATATGGCAAGAATGGTTTAGACATTGAATTTTTCTTTTTGGCCTCCTGAATTGTAAAGCTAGGTTTGACATCGCGTATACGTCCAGCGAAACTAGATTTATACACACAATGTTGCAAAGTACGATGCCGTAAAGTGAGCAGTAAATTTTAACCTTTCAAGGATACTTACAATATAAATTAAGTATAACACAATAAAATCTAATTTATAAAAAGCTACTTTATACCATATTTGACACGATAATGTAGAAAATAAGAGTGATTTTTTATTATAAAGTATAGCGTATGACATGTTGCAAAATGACATATTATGTACCTACCTAATAAATTTGAATTAGTAAAAATGTCAAAGTTTGTGAGTACCAACATTAAAAAATTAAATAATTTCCAATATTGTAAATAATCTAAATCTATTTGTTTCATAAATAACAATTTTCGGCCAAAAAATCTTACACAAATTTCGTGCGGAAATGATTTAACAACGCTCCAGCTAATTTTAAAACGAGCTGTTGTGTTGTAAAATCAACGTTTCCGCACTCTAATGTAAATAACTATTTGCATTCAGTTGGGCTGAGGGCGCAGAGCTATCAAAAAACTCTGGCGTGAGCTTCTACGTCTTGTTCTTTGCGATAGGTTTTTTGGAAATAAATATGTTTTTCGGTAATAAATGTCTGTTATCGTTTGGTGATCTGGCAGGAACTAGGGGGCCCATATCGATCGTGGAGCCCTGGGCACGTGCGTAGAGTGCCCAGTGGGAAAGCGGGAAAGTTTCACCCTTTCGACGTCACAAACAAATTATGGCGCGTTTGGAGTCATGTGATTAAAATTTTATCACTTTTAAATTGTTTATAATTAATTGATTTTTTTTAACTTTTTCGCATCGCACATCCTTATTACTTACAAGGTTTTAAAATACATTAAAAAACTCGATAATTTTTTTTTACTCAAAAACCCAATTACTTTGTAATTTTTTTTGTCACTCTAAAGGTAACGGAGATATTTGGGGTATTAAGTCACGTTAAATGGCCACCCTGTATATTCTATATACTTCTATATAAATCTTTATATTCTTTATTTTATTGCTTCTATTCCTAATTTAATATTGACAATCATTTTTTGTAATCTAATTACTTAACTAATTACATTAAATTATTCGAAAACTAATAAAATTAATTATCACATGTGACTGTAAAAATATGACTAACTTTTTCTACAATAAATACATTCTGAATAAATTCCAATATTTTTAAATATTTAACGTTAATTCTATCATAATTATAAGTACATACATTACAATTTATATACAATTTGTTTTATCAAGAATTGTATTACCAAACTATTCAAACAAAAAAATATGGTAATTATTCTATGTTTTAAAATGAGATGTCATAGTTTGAACCAAATTAATAATATTTTATTATTATTAAATTATTGATTTATTCCATTCTATTCTATGTTTTTTTATTATTTTTTTATATTGATTGAGAATAATTTAGATAAAGTTAAATTATAATTTTTTTTATTACTCATTCACGAAAAATGCTTCTTGACGCAAGTTTTTTAATACGAGAAATGCCACTTCTCGTTGTATTTCCACAACCTGGGTAACGCGCGCAAATATTCAATAGTGCTAGGTTACATTAAAAAAAAAAACAAATAAATAAATAAAATAAACACAACCAAGACCTCAATATTAAAAAAGTGACGTCAAAGTTCAGAAATTTTTTTCATTACAAAATAATTATAAAAATTAAAGAAAACGTCTTAAAATGAGTGTAAATTATATGGTGATACCGGAGACTGAGGAGAGTTCTTAAGGCGAATCCACACCACCGGAGACAATTGAAAAAGCGAATTCTTCATTTTTGATTCCATTTTTTGTTATGGCCCCTGGATCCCAAGCGTGTAAGATACATCCCCTAGCATGAATAATAAAAATTATTGTTTGTAACACGGGCGGTATTGTCAATTGTCCTCACGTGAACCCAATTTCGCTCTCGCGTCAAATTGACAACTTACCGCCCTAGTTACAAAATATACTATTTTACGTTTGATTCGTAATTAATAGAACATATAATGTCTAATTTAAACAAGATTATATATATATATATATATATATATATATATATATATATATATATAATATATAGTAAAATGTTAATAACATGTTCTACGTGGGAAGACTTAAATACAATAAAAAGTCCAATTTTTCTAAGGTGGGAGAATCAAATCTGAAAATCATTCATCGCAATTCACACGTTTTCTTATAACTAACCTAATGCCTAAACTTACTCAAACTAAATCGACTAGGTTATTTATTTATTATTATTATAATTGAGTCCTAGTGTGGATGCACAAGTTCTCAGACGCGGCCTTGTTATCTAACGCGGTTTTGCATATGATAATCAATTAGAACAGTAGTCTTGTATAACTTGTGTCATTAAATTACACGATCAAAAGCATAAAATAAACGAGGAATCCGGCAGCTGCGACACCATCTAATAGTAATAAAAGATGCAGATAGCAAATCTCTATAGTTAAGTTAACTGTGCTAAGGAGTTCGCGATCAAAAAAGCTAGGAGACCACTGCTTGAGACATTAGAGAAACATACTTCAGTCAAATAAATTTCAAGGAAATGTGGTACTTAAAAAGTAAAACGTACTTATGCTGGCTAGTTATATTATCTCCGACCAGTTACAGCTAGGATAAAACTAGTTTAATGTTTAGATGGTTTGTAAAGGCGAATTTATAAAATTGTTTTTACACTTGACGGTTGACAAATCGGGAAAGGCCCTGACAAATGACTATTATTAATATTTGAAATTAGAAAAATCCATTATTTATTTGGTTTTGGCTTGTTTATTTGGCAAATATATATGGCATTTATGGTTAATTGAGAATACAAAGTTTTTTTAGTTTAGAAGAAAAAGCATATTTCAAAATGGACAAGATTCTGAAAATGGACAAGATTCAAGATTCAAAATGGACAAGATTCTCAAAGTTTTTTTTCTAAACTTTGGGTAAAGGACTTTGGGTAAGATTCGGGGCCAAATCATCATTCTGTCCTAGTAGGTGACAACCTAGTAGGAGTAGGTGATTTTTGGTCGCGTCGATATGTAATTTGATTGCAAATGGAAGGAACACACTTTCGTACTTTAATATGAGGCGGACGATGCCTAATGGGCACATGAGTGGACTAAGGCTAATCGCTTTTAAATGGAGTTAATAGTATATTACGTAACGAGAGTTGTAAGAAGCATATTACGTACGAGCGGAACCGTTTAGGCATGACCCGCGTAGCGGGGAGAGCGTAATCCCGCGAGTGCGTAATTGCAACTCGGGTTATGTACTCTATCTCTATTATATACTTTATCTCGACCACACTAATTTGTTTGTTTAATAAGAAAAATTTGTTTGATGTAACAAATTTATTTCTTATTAGGTACATTATTTAACATTATAATAAACAAACAGTTGTATTTTCATATATAACTGTTACTCGACTTTATTTCTTCTTATTTTATCATATTATTATTATATTTATTATATTATCTTGTTATTTAGTACTTATTTGGGTTAAACTTGAATAAAATGACTCATAGATATAGGCAACCCAATGTACGCGATGTCAATTTCCGTTAGTTTGAATTGTGGCACGAGGGGCGGTGAACGTATGAGGACGTAGTAGCAGCTCTCAACCAATCACCGAATCGTAAAACCAAACGCACGTGCGTGTTATCAATCATAACGTATCATTAATCGCGGACTGTTACATCGCGGACGTGTGTGTTATGACGTATTTACAAAGTCCACGAACTGTACAATAATGGGCATTTACAATAGTGGTCGTAGATAAAAGTTTTTACAATTTTAAAATTTGGATTCTATTACAGAAGCAAACACCTATTCTCATGAAAATTTGTACACGTGCGTAAAATATTTTTGCAAAATTTTCTAATGCACGTGAAAATTTCTTTACTTTACGGCATGGCCCACTATGGCTTTAGTGATTTTTCAGTTTTCCACCAAATTCTAGATTTGGATCACTCTAGCGAAAAGGTTATCACATGGTTTCATTTAGTCGAGTCTTTTTACAAGAATGTAGGATATCCCACCCTGACATCAACCGCCTCATATTATGTGTGTACCACATGCATACATCTACTTATAGAGATTCATGTGTGAAAATAATAAAACGAAAAAACACATCACGTACCCTACCAAAAATGGTCGAGAAGCAGGAGTTGCCCATATCTGATCTAAGCACACAAGGCTTCAATCCTTCTTACTTTCTTGTTGTACTTTATATCATTCTACATTTTAATAAAAACGTAGTTTTAAAATAGTAGTTTATGATGCGAGTGTGTGAAGAAGGACTTTTGTGCATGAGCGGCGAAGTTTAAAGCACGAGCCGAAGGCGAGTGTTTAAATCGCAATGAGTGCACAAAAGCCTTTCACACATGTGTATCATACATTATTTTATCTACGAACCATGTTAAAATACTGTTAAATCAAAAAAAAAATTGGCCAAAATTACTAACTAGTAAAAGCGCACAGTGACGAGATCACTATTTTGGTCGTTGTCGATGTAATCTACGTTAACATAGATTCAATCTAGTTTAGGTTATGCTTAAGTTAAGTTATATTAGAACCAGATAAATCCAGACTGGGAAGCCGAGACTTCTTGATTCAAAATAAGAAAAATTAATTCAATGTTAATATAAGTATAAATTTATTTAACTACGTCTGTTTTTTGTTTAGTGACGTGAGTTGTTGTCATAGTAACAACAAACAGAAATAGTTTAATAATGAAACTCCGTTTGATTTACATTGTACTTTTACGCAAGATTTGTATACTTTAACACACGATTATAATAATGGCACTCTTCACATATTATTATTAATGGGTTCATTTTGGTGTGCGAGTAGATAAATTTTTTTTTTTTTTTTTAATATCTGTTTTACTATCTAAGAATAATTTAATCTTCTCTTAGTCAATTCATAACAGAAATGAAGGAGGAAAAAAGTTACTGTAACAAAAGCTGAATAATTAAAAAACTATGTAAGAAAGATTTAACAAAATATAAATTAAGACATTAGATAAGAAAATTATTTAAATATATTTGGTTTTATTTTATAAATTATGAATTGTATAACCAAAATATTAAATGTATAATCTGTTATTTCATCAATTATTTCAATAAAATACTTAATTGTTTTGGATTAGAGAAAATGTGTTTGTGTCCCACATTAAACATACCGTGTGCTGTTTGTATCTCCATAACCGAAAATTTAGTCGATGACTAACTGGAATTAGCCGTGCATAACAGACAGTATCTGCATGACTCGACCAACATTTAAATATATTCTTTAATCATAATCTTACATACAATATTTTATATTGAAGTAGAACAATATGAAATAAAATATATAAAGTCAACATCCTTTTACTTATAGCAAAGATTCTTAAAAACGGTTACAACGCGACAACAAAATGGATAAGATAAGGTTCAGAAAAGTATCAATTTTATAGCAATTTGCATTATTTTTAAAACATATTTCATGTAATTCAACATTACGATTTGATCTATTTTAACAAAATTTTCTAATTTATCCTAACTTGAATGAGATTAATAAACTTCAGGAAATATTTTATTGATATTGTTTAATAAAACAAGTTTATAAGTACATAATCCAATTTACTATACATAACGTAACCCAATACGGCCTAATCTTGTCTAGCTTAGCCCATTTTACTTAATCTAATCTACCCCAATTTTACCTATGCTAGCTTAATCTTATTTGAGGTAAAACATTAGTTGAATATATATATATATATATATATATATATATATATATATATATATATATATATATATATATATATATATATATATATATATATATATATATATATATATATATATATATACATACATACACTGAAACCTTGATAAAACAAATCTGAAGCAGATTAGAAAATATTCGATATTTCAAGTAATTTATTACAATGAGGTTTGTTAAATAGAGGTTGGGTTGGTCTAAGATTCGTTTTAACAAAGTAATCAAACCTTAAAAAGTAAAACACATTGTAATGAATACACTATAATATGTATTTAGTAGGTGACACAATATGAAAAATCGGCACACAATAATCAAAATTTATTTTGTTTGTCTTGTTTAGAGAAAGTCATAAATTGTGATCTGTTTAGCAAACAGTTTATTGGATGCGATCCTGGTATTGGAAGCGCAATCCAATTCCGTGATGGATTTGACTACACTGTCACTCAGACCACTCTTTTTGAGAAATGCACTTTTTTTCATTTAGAGCTTTACAATCATTATTTATCACAATCTAAGCCTAAAACCTAACCTTCTTCCGCTTCTTCATTAGGAACTAGCAATACAGATGATACATTTTCAGCGTCAGTGTGTTCTACATAGACAGCTAAATCATTATCAAATCTGACAAACTCTTGGAACTCAGTCTCCTGCAGGTTAAATTCTTCTGTAACTTTTTACTAACTCCTGGCAAGTTAAATGAGTGGCAAGTTATCTTCCTCATCTTCACCTGAAACTTTAAACCTACTCTTCTTGAAGATAATGGTTTTGTCAGAGACTTGATTCTAAGCTTTGCTAATTATCCAAATGGCTAATTATCCAAATGTAACTCGTTAATGTTAGTTATTCAGCTATATTATTATAACCATTATTTATAACCAAGTATATATTACTCCTATAATTTATTCAGTTATTATATGTGTGTATTGTTTATCTCTTTTTGTGATTGTAATAATCACTGACTGCCATCCATGGATTCAACGTTTTGTTTATTTTCATTCACTTCAATATCTACATTTTACAACTAAACTTGTTCAGCTATTTTTTCTCGTTCTTCTTCCCTAACTCTCAATTGCATCGACATTGTTTCTAATTCTCCTTCTAATTTCCAAACTTGCGACATTTTATATTTTCATAATTTATTCACCACCTTATTTTTTCATGGGCTAACAGATGTTTATTTTTTCTCTTCTTTTCAGTTATTCTTTGATTTATTGCCAAACTGACTCAAATATCCTCTTTCCAATTAGACATTTGCAATAACAACAACAAATTTAATGTATCCATTTCCTTGCTCAACTCAATCTCTGTCTTTTCTTCTTCAAACAAACTTTCTATCGCTGCTTTATATTCTTCATTAATTTTAGCAACTTCAGATTCTAAATTAGCTTTAGTAACTAATATTTCATCGATATCTCTAATATAGTTCTCAATTTCTGTATCTTGTTTGGATACTATTTGTTGCCTTTCGTTGGTCTCAATTCGCACTTGTTTCTGTATTTTAGTATTTTATTTTATTCCTGCCTCCAATTCGGCAGTATCTTCTCTGAATCGTTCAATCTGTTTTAGAAGATGGTCTTTTAAAACAAGTTGAAACTTTTTTAATAAAGGATGATCTGGTTGAAATAGAACTTTCTTTTCTTCATCTTCTGGTGTGTTTGGCAAACGGTTTCTGGAAGATCGGCCTTAGCGGGGAAAATTTAAATTCTTGTAAAACTCCTCTATGAAGAGTTTTACAAGAAATTAAATTTTGTAATTTTTCGACTCCCCGTCTTCGTTCATTTTCTTCAACTGTAAATTGCTTGTAGAATTTTGTAAACTAAGTTGGTGTTTGGTGTTCAATGTTAACGAGAAACTGTCTGACAACTGCCTTCCTATAGTGCACTTTAAAGCTTTGAATGATTCCTTGGTCTAGTGGTTGAAGTTTCGAAGTGATATTTGGAGGCGAGTACTTTAATGTTAGTCGGATTAGGAGTGTCTCCGTGTGCAGTACAATTATCGATGAATGGTATTTGGAGGCAAGTTCTTTACTTTTATGTTAGTCTGATTAAGAATGTCTCCGTGTGCAGTACAATTATCGATGAACATAAGAATTTTCTTCTTTTTTAGGGTTCCGTACCGAAAACGGAACCCTTATAGGATCACTTTGTTGTCCGTCTGTTTGTCTGTCTGTCTGTCTCTCGGTCAAGAGCATTTTTCTTTGGAACGCGTAGAGGTAACAAGTTGAAATTTGTATCAAATACTCGGGTCTGCGGTCTCTTTCAGCTGTAAAAAAATCAAACTTGTAAGTCAACGCGGTCAAAAGATATGACCGTTTATGTCGCAATTTTGCGATTTCACAAGGGAATCAAAACCTATAGGGTACTTCCCGTTGACCTAGAATCATGAAATTTGGCAAGAAGCGGTGTCTTACAGCACATGTAAAGGGAAAAATCTGAAAACCGTAAATATGTAGTTTAATTACAAGAAAAATGTGAATTTACTATACTACTATGAAAATACACTAATGTGTTGTGTGGTATTGTCAGGCACCAGAAGCATATGGGTTGCATACAGTTAGGTCCTCCTAAAGATACCTTACTTACAAGTTTGTACGGAACACTCGGTGCGCGAGTCACAACTCGCACTTGGCCGTTTTTTTTTTCATTTCTTTGTGAAGACTTTTAAGTCAATTACCGAAAACCATCACAGGTCATCTAAGCCCTAGTGTTCGACATGTACTCTGTTAGTAAATTATTGACATTTTTAAAGCAATGGTTTATTGGCTTCAGTTTATATGACCCGCTTCAGCTTATTCCTAGCAATACTGTTAAACGACGTTTGCTGTTTTTCCCACCATGACATTTATCTCCTTTGAAAGTTTTGTCAGATAAACATTTCTATAAAAGGCCTGTTTCATCGACGTTGAACATGTCTTCGGGTTCGTGTCCCCTCAGTCTGCTCTGCAAGTTTATTTTTCCACTCATCGCATACTTCGTCATATACACTTGCACATTCACCACATATTTTTGGAAAAATAAAAAAGTCTAATTTTTTCTTTATATGATTCTCCTCTACATATTTAATGATAATAATTATCTGCGACAGTTGTAGATTGTAGATTTTGGTGGTGACTTGTACTGCGACCCTAATAGATCTATTGTACCCCACTCTCTTCCTCTAATCGTTGGTATACTTACTCATTTAAAGCACCTCCTCTAGTCCTGATTCCTTTAGGAATTTCTGGGTGGGATTCAAGGACTACAACTCCTCTGCGTTTAGGCCCCAAGATACATTTGTCTCTTTAAGTCAATTTTATCAAGTCTTTGAGCTGATATATGGGGGTTTTCTCTGCTGAGCCGCAGAATCTGCATCTGTCATCTTCCTCTAGCACTAGGAACTTGAGGTGTTTACTAAGTCATGTGTCCTGTCAGGACTTTTGTCAGAATTTTAAGCTTATACCTGTTTAGTTTCAACCTAGCCTAACCAGAAAAGAAAAGCTTGCTTGTTCTTTTCAAAACAAAAGCTTGCTTGTTCTTTTCTGCTTAAAAGATCCCAGCATTTCTTTGGATTGTCTTAGTCTTGAAAGTTCTTTCCAGGTTTTCATCCATTGTTTTATTACATCTGCGACTTTAAGGAACACCTTTTTCTTTCCCCAACCATTGCAACTATATATTAAACAACAGTGAAAACAAATGTAATGCACTCTCTTACTTATTCTTTAATTCCATCTGCGACAGTTAAGGAACACCTTTTTCTTTTCCCAACCATTACAACTATACATTAAACAACACTTAAACCATATGTAATGCACTCTCGCACCTACTAAACACTAATTTATTATCAGAGTTTGAATTCCTGGATTGTCTTACGATAAATTGAACATGTCTGAACCTGTCGAGAGATGAAGTCTTGTTAGATGACAATACTTAGTACACAATTGTTAGGTTTTTACAAAAGTTATTCGTAATGTCAAGGTATATTTTGCATTAACTCTTAAGCTAGTTCTAGGGGATTTCTAAGATTTGTTAAATCGGAAAATCGTTATATTGAGGTTCGTTATACAAAGGTTTCACTGTAATTGGAATATTTAAGGGAATTTGTTTGATTTATGAAAATCAATAAACAAATGTAATGTAATATAATCGAGTCTAGCCTTAATAGGTATTTCTTATACCATTGAATTAATATATAGAATAGTTCACTACCAAAATGAACACATTAATAAATAAATTATTGTTTGTGAAGTATGCCATTATTATAATCGTGTGTAAAAGTATCCAAATCGTGCGTAAAAGCAAATGGAAATGGAGTTTCATTATTAAACGATTTCTGTTTGTTGTTACTATGGCAACAACTGCGTCACTAAACAAAAAACATAGACGTAGTGAAAATAAATTTTCTGACGTATATTAAAATTGAATTATTTTTTCTTATTAGGAATCAAGAAGTTTAGCCTTCTCAATTTGGATTTATCTGGCTATAATATAGGTTTAAGTGTAGGTTTACCTAGATTACATCGACAACGACCAAATAGTGTTCCCGTCACTGTGAGTTTTTATTAGTTAGCAATTTTGCCACGGAGGCGCTGAACGTCCTTATTTTGTCAGTGATTTGTCTGTCAAAATTACAATTTTTCAATATAATCGGTAACGAACAATTTTAATTTTTTAGATTCAACATTATTTTAATATGCTTCGTAGGTAATAGTATAGTGCAACTAGGGCGGTAAGTTGTCAATTACCCACGAGAGCGAAATTGGGCTCATTCACTAGAGAGGGCAATTGACAATACCGCACGAGTTGCAGATAATATTTTTTATTACTTAAGCGAGGGGACGTAGGTATCTTACAAGTTTGGGGTCCATGAGCCATCCAACAAAAATACAATCAAATTGAAGAATTTGCTTTTTCAATTGTCTCCGGTGGTGTGGAGTCGTCATAAGAACTATGATCAGTCTCTGATATCACCATAGAATTTACACTCATTTTAAAACGTTTTCTTTAATTTTAATTTTGTAATAAAAAAAAATTATGTCATTATCACGTCACTTTTTTAATATTGAGGTTTTGATTGTGTTTATTTCATTTATTCAATTGTTTTTTATTTTTATTTTAATGTAACTTGGCAATTTTTATTGAATACGTGCGTTTACCAAGTTATGTAGTAATAATTTAATTGACACACAGTAAGTTGTTGCACTAAAAAAAGGGCGCCGAGATAGCACTTATCCCGCATAATGTATGATAAACTTGTGTGAAAGGCTTTTGTGCACACTTGTATCATAAACTACTATTGAACATAAATTCTTAAGATATTCGATGAAAAGAATATTTGGAATGTCTTCGAAAAATTCTTCATTTTTGTCAAAATTTCATTGAAACGTTCCCTAGGATGATTTGGAAAGATCATCATAAATCGTTAGCATTAAATCGTATAAGTATTCAACATTTCTCTTTTATTTAAAGTGTTTCGACCTGTCGCTAGTTTTATTCAGTTTACGGCTAGTTATTGGCACAATAAATATTTTTACGTTCCAATCCACCATAAAACTTGTCCGTTTTTTTTTCTTTCGAATTTAACAGCACAGGTAGATTTTCGAAGAGATTTATTGCCTATTCAGTCTAGTCTAAATTGAGATATTCTAGAAGATATTTGCCCATAACTCTAAACGAATATATTTAAAATCAATATTACAAACAACAAAAAATGAAAAAAAGACTTTCCACTGTCTAGACGTAAATTATAACATAAACAATACTGGACAAGCCAGATCATTCAAATAAAATCATGCAAACATACAAAATGAAACAGATGGGAGACGAGAAACTAAATAAGCAACACATTTCAAACTAAACAGTAAGAACTATATATACTAGGCAGATTAGACTAAAAATATAAGTCTATATTGACTAGACTACATAGACAAGACTAAAATGACAAAACTAGACTAAGGAGTCTTGTCTGTCTAGTCTTGTCTGTTTAGTCTAATCTCTCTGATTGTGTCTATCTAGTCTTGACTGTCTGGTCTCGTCTGTCTGGCCTCATCTGGGTGGGCTCTTCTGTCTGGTCTCGTCTGTCTGTTCCCCTCTGTCTGGTCCTCTCTGTCTGGTCTCGTCTGTCTGGTCCCCTCTGTCTGGTCTCGTCTGTCTGGTCCTCTCTGTCTGGTCTCGTCTCTCCAGCCTTGTATGTCTAGTCTTGTATCGTCTGTCTAGTCTCGTCTGTGTTTTGTCTATTTAGTCAAATCAAATGAAATATTTATTCACATAACGATGTACTATGTACATATTGAACACAGAAAAAACGGTAAATGTAAAATAGCAATTTAGCTTATAGAAGGCCTTGCCTTTCTAGTTTTGTCTGTCTAATCTGGTCTGTCGAGTCTTGTCTGTGTAGTCTTGTCTGTCTAGTCTTGTCTGTCTAGCCTTTTCTGTTTAGTCTGACCGGGTCTGTCTAGTCTCGTCTCTGAGACTTGACAAGCAAGATGAGATTATATCTAACTTCGTTAGTCAAATCTCGGCTTCTCAGTCTAATCTAGTTTGTCTAGTCTTGTCAGTCAAATCACGTCTGTCTAGCGTCGCCTGTATAGTCTCATTTGTTTAGTCTCGTCTATATAGTATGTCCTTCCAAACTAACCGGTATTAGACAGATTTAAATTAATTTGCCATTTGTTTTTGCATAAATTTGGAACATATTTTGCTTTATTGTAAGATGTAAGTTATGTAAATTGCTTGTAAATACCTATAACAATATTTGCATACAATGTAGAATAGATTCGAGTAATGTGAAAAAATTTCGTTCCAACACCGATTAAAAATAAAATTAGTTAAACAAGTTTTAATTAAAAAATATAGACCGTTGCACTCGGAAATAAACTGCCCACGCACTGTGATAGGGAGACTGTAATCTGGAACGAGGGTCATGAACAAGGTCTCTAGGTCAAGTTCAGGTCGCTATCCCTATCACCCCCTCCAACAAGAAATGTTTTTACTTCATATTAAACAATCTCGTCTTGACCTCGGACTTTTTTCCTTCTATTTATAAACAATTTTCCCCTTCGACGTTGAGAATATTTAAATATCTTATTGTAAATAACGTGCATGGGATTATTTGGAATTGGCAAAAATTGTCGGAGCGATAAAAGATGCAGATTCATTGGAGGGGGCTCGTAAAAGGAATTGTAATTGGCAATCGGTTTTCGAGACGGATTGGAATTTAGAATCAAAGGCGGAATCACATACATTTCAGTTACGTAATGGGCGTGTAATTGGAAACAATGTAATTGTTGGGATTATGTGTATATTTTTCGAACGCAGATACCATTATAATTGCAAAAGTAATTGACCAAGAAAGGTCGAATGACATTCTTGCACGAAAATTAGTATCAAGATCATCCATCATCTTATATTCCAAGTTTTTTTTGTCAAATAAATATTCTAAATCTGTAATTGTGTGAATATCAAATTTCTATTCTGTTTTACGACATTACTATTTCAATTTAATGTAGATAAAATATTATGTTTGATAGGTACCTAAGTATATATTACACAAAATTACAAGATATTACAAAAATTTTAAATTATATGTTCAGTATGGGTTTTTTATCTAGATATCTAACCTAGATTTCCTTTGTAAAGACTAGTTTTTCATAATAAAACTGGGACTTTCAATAGCTAGTGTAGATACTAATTGATATGCCGATACTTTTAATGGCTCCTCTACACTATGGCTCATTGTGGACCATCATGATAGTCACCATTATCATGGCCCATTATGATGGCTTGAATGGACGCATCCACACAGTGGTCCATCTAGATGGACCATTCTAGATGTGCATGAATGGGCCATAATTGTTGATAAAAATTAGTTTCAAATTTTGAATTGAAATTATAAAGTTAATATTCAAATTTAATAATTAAAGTTATAATTAAATAAGAATAATTACTAAAATCAGTGTTATAATGACAACAAGCAGCAGGCACTGATAAGCGTGCGATAAAGGAAATAATGATGGCCCATGGCGAGGACATGCCACTTCAACCACTGTGCAGCTACTTGCGCATGATGGCCTCCTTTGATGTGTGTAGTCGGACCGCTCCCAACGCCATCCATGGCCATCACCATTTCCATCATCCACTAGTTAGGCCACTACAGGCCATCTACCCCTCTACACAATGGTGATGGCTCACAGTGGCTCAAGATGGGCCATAGTGTAGAGGAGCCATAAAAGTAGGCAGAGATGGAATATAACCAAAATGGGGAATGGCAAAGACAGAGGAAGACCAATAAATATTAAATAAATAAGACTAAAGCAGAGAAGAGCAGACTGCACTAGCCTATCTGGGAAAGAATAGGCCACATAATTAGATATAAAATAATTACGTAATATAGCTATTTTAACAAATCTACAAAAAGATAACTAAACTAATGTTTGCTGCATTGTTTAAATTTGGAACATACAACTGAACTTGTTTAAGAATAATTGTTTTTGTAAAGTTTTACATTCCTTTGCATATATTTGAAACCCTTTTTCCCCTTTTCACTAAGAGCATTTACAGAATTAAATTATTTGAATAAATAATTTATTAAAATTAAGTATTTCTTAATAGTATGTTACGTAACGTGAGATGCAGGAAGCTTGTGCGTAATTCCGCGAGTACGTAATTTCCTTACAACTCGAGTTATGTACTTTATCTACGACCACACTAATTTGTTTCTGTTTAATAAGTTATTTAAATTTATTTCTTATTAGTTACATTATTTAACATTATAATAAACAAACAGTTATATTTTCAAATGTAACTGTAACCCGACATTATTTAACTTGATACAAATGAAAAGAAATACATTCTTAATGGTAACATACCTTATTATTTAGTACTAATTTGTAGTTTTCGTTAGATTTAAACGTGAAAAAACGAAATGAATGAGAGCTTCTATGTGAATACGTTCAGCCCATAATTAAATTACATCAAAACTTTTTTTTCGTATATTCTAAACAAAAAAAGTATAATTATAATAAGTATATTTGTTTTTATGAAAATTGTCTTTAAAACTTGAATTAATATTTTAATCTAATTAAAGATTGTACATTGCTGAATTTAATTGAATGCCTATAGGAAAAGTAAATTAAAATTGCTCTTCCGTTAATTACCATCCTTGTTTAATAAATAATTTATGTTGTCACCTGTCGATATCTTCTGGTTTTAGATTATTAATAAAGTTTATAATGACTGAACAAAAAAACTTTAACAACGAAGTCCTGCTGGTTTTATAAAATATTCATTCAATATATAAAAGTGAGGTAATATATAATAAATTTGTCTATAGTTACACATTTTTATTAATTAAATTAAAAATGTGAAAATTGTATTGTTTTATGAACCCATTATAAGTAAACAAATGTAATTTACTAAGGGATCGTCCATTAATCACGTGAGGCTCGAATGGGGGGAGGTGGCTGGTGAAGAATCACGAAATATCATATGGGGGAAGGGGGTGTGTAGTGAGATGCATGTGTATTTATTTTGTCGTTGAACGCGCGATTTTTAAACCGTAAAGCAGTGGAATCGGGAACCGAAAAAATACACGTGATTTTGGAAGGGGGGGGGGATGAACCTAAAACCTCACCACGTATCACCGAGGGGGAGGGGGTCATAAAAAGTTGGTAAAAAACATCACGTGATTAATGGAGGACCCCTAACTAGAAAGTTCATTTCTTAGAAATATTGAATAATAAATATATAGATTCGAATTTTAATAATTACAAAAATTGTTGTTTGTTTATTATTATTATATAACCGGATCGATAGGATTATCTTCTGAAATATAGAAAGACAAAGTTACACTAATTCAGTTGATATAAGTCTTTAAATCTTTAAATAAATAAACCATTTATTTACAGACCCGTTGATAGTTTTAATTTTATAACTCTACGTGGGTTTGTCAGTGGTAGAAAGATTGAAGGTAAATGAAATTTTACAGAGTTTAGCATAGCACTGGTTTTGACTTTTAGAATTTAGTTTGACTGGGCGAAAAAAGCCGTAATAAGCCAATGTTAATCAAATAAATCATAATTGTATTGATTGCCGTTTTACACTGTTTCTTTGAAACAGAACTCCCTAGTTTTATTGTGTTATAGAAACTGTTCAAAGTAATACACACTATTCTAGTTTATGGTGTTTGATCCATCAACTGTCCAAGTTTTACTCCCCTGCAGCTGGTATGCCTGCTGGACCTTGAGACGGAGCCAGGCCTCAGTTCGCTTATTTCAGTTCAAGCGGTCAGTGCAGTGCAATGGCTACTCCGCAACAAAAAACGCAGTATGTTTTTTGGCTTGTACAAACTGAATCTGTTATAACATTGCAGCGTAATTTTAGATGTCAGTATGGTGTTGAACCTTCCACAGCAAAAACTATCCGTCCAAAACCGATAATGTTTTAAATGGGAAATCGTCAGGTAGACCGAGTACTTCTGAAGATGTTGTTAAACAGATCCGTGTTTCGTGCGTTCGGAGTCCAAAGAAGTCATTGGCCAGACGTAGTCTCCAATTAGGATTGACTAAAGGTACCGTGTATGAAATTATGCGAAAATGGCTTCATTTGCGTGCCTACAAATTGCCACTGTTACATGAAATAAAACTTACTGATAAAATCAAAAGGTTAGAGTTTGCTTTGACTTTCTAAACAGAATTGACGATTATGATAATTTGTTGAAAAATGTTTTTTTTTCTGATGAGGCTACATTTCATGTTAGTGGAGCAGTAAATCCTCACAACTGCAGAATTCGGGAGTCAGAGCATCCACATGAATTTCAACATCAACGTGATTCTTCCAAAGTTAATGTTTGATGCGGCTTGATGGAAGATCGTATGATTGGTCCTTTGTAGAATTGTAGAACAAACAATAAATGGAGACAATTACCACGACATGTTAACAGAGTATGTCTTTCCCCAAATCGATGATATTGAGGTGGAAAAAAGGCCTGTAGGCTGGAACTGGTACAATCTGGCAAATTCTAATTGTAGAAAAATAGGCAGAACTGGTACAATCTCTTGGCCACCATGAGACTCGGACTTAACCCTATTGGACTTTCCATTTTGGGGCCACGTAAAAAATGTTGTGTACAGTGAAAAGATCCTAGACATCAATCATTTATGCGATAGAATCGTCGCGGCGGTTGGGATACTTACACCTGATATGTTGGTGAATACGTGGATACGTTGGTGAATACGTGGTGAAGAAGTGGAATATCGCCTCGACGTGTGCAGGGCAACAAATTGATCCCACGTATTTTATTGTGTGCACTCGTTAATGTAGTTTCTCATACATTTCAGCATTAAATTTATTCCTAAAACTAGGGTGTTCTTTTTCAAACACACTGTTTAATAATTTAAATTTGATAGTTTAGATACCTACTAATAGTCTACAGTTATAATTTAGTATATCAAGATACTAGATCAAAGGTTCTTAAATTGGTCCGCGGACCCCTGGGGGTCCGCGTAGTCATTGCTGGGAGACGCTAGATATAAAGAAATGGTTGGAAACAGTTAAGAAGACGATGATGTATCCGTTTTAGTTCTTTTTACGACTATTTCTATTCTATAGATGTTTATTCTATTTTATGTTTTTTATTCTATATGCTAAAAGAAATGTTTATGTGATCATAAAATTGACCTTGGAAAAACCAGAGATACATTTTTACAAATATGTATGCTAACGTAGTGCCTATGAGGTTATTGAGCCAGAAATTAAGTCTCAAGAACGACCTGAAATATCTAGGGTTGGGAGTCCTCAAAAACAATGTTTCGCAAGTGAGCGGCCGCAAATTAAAATTTGTTAAAATGGGGGTTCTCAGACTACATGAGTTTAAGAACCCCTGTACTACATTCATTGTTTCAATGTAACGGTCAAATTCTTATGCTTCAAATATTGGCGTGCTATTAAGCTTGATGAGACCTGCAGCCAAATTTGAATTTGGCTCCCAAGCAAATTTAAATTTCGATATTTTTTTACAGTAATGAATTGTAAAAGGTTAATACATACGAGAATTGCAGAAATCCCGACTTTTTGGGGTCTAAAGTGCGATTTTATGAGCTGTGGCGGACTGTCGTACTTTAAAAAAATGGGAAGTGGTAGAACTTTTGCGCGAACTTGGCCTATTTACAAGTGAACTTATATCTACAAAAGTGAGGTACGGGTATCCACACTTCAGGCTAAGCCAAGTGAAAAATGAGAAAATTCTATAAAAACATACAAATACTAACTGGATTTTCAATTATACGATCGATAGACGAAGAATTGTTTGTGTCGATGCTATCAATCGATTACCAACTATCGACAAGAGAGAAGAAATCTTTGTAGTTTCGCACTAAATTTTTCGAAAAAAAAATTATTAAAAAAGTGTTAGACCACTGCATAAGACTATACCGTTCATGTTTAGACTATCATACCTATCATCTATATTTATTACATGTAAAATATAGATACGAGGTATAAGAAAAAGATATATTCTATAAAAGATATATTCGTTAACACTATTTGCTTCCCTTTGTTTGCACCGAGTGGTCTATTATATGGAACGAGCAACTGGTGGCTCGTGTAGTTTCATTTGGGCCACGGTCTTCTGGGAAACTTTAATTTCCTCCAAACTTGGATAAGCGACATGTTTACAACAATAAAATCTCCTCACAGTAAAAAAAAAAATAACAATTCTTTATAAGTGACCCAGAGAGATTCTTTATAAGTGACACAGTCATCTTTTTGATCCTATGATCATAAATAGCACTTGGAATAATAGTTAAAGTGAACACTATCTCCTTGTCCTTCAACCCAATAACATTTTGCCCTTCAAACTCAAGTATCTGGTGATTAACCAGTAGTCCGTTCCTTGCCGCCGAAGAATCCTTAAAAATATTCACAATCTTTCCGTTCTTGACGTAGGTTATCGTGCGTTCGAATGGTCGGTCCTCCACTGCAACTTCTATTCCGCTCACCGGAGATTTCTTGAAGAGCTCATGGACTTTGTCTATTGAGTAGCCAGCGACGACTTCTTGACGCAAACCGCCAAAGATACTGGAGACTTGTCTACAACTAGACTTACGAAAACTCCAGTGTCTACGGATTTCAATCGGAACCCAACTTTATTATCCTTATCCTTACACAATAACTGACGAAGAGCGTTTATGACTTGAGCCTTCTGTAATCTGGTGGTAAAGTGGATCATATGGGAATTCGACTGTGTATCGCTTTAGCTTCTCATGAAGAAATTGTTTTAATACTCTTTTGATCGGAATAGCATTGGACTTTTGAATTCTTACCTTACTAATAGAGAGCAATTTGAGCTAAAAAACAATAAATCAGATAATTTACAGATGATATATAGTGTGCCTCAGGGCTCTGTATTAGGTCCCACCCTATTTCTTATTTATATAAATGAGTTTCCGGCCTACATGCAAACAAATATATGTACACTATTTGCGTATGATACTGCAATTTCAGGCGCTAGTAGATCTCTATATTACATACTAGATACCACCAACAAAGTTAAAAAATGGTTCAATGACAATAAACTTATTATTAATGAATCCAAAACACAAACATGTGTATTCTCACTCCGGGAGATTATGACCATTTAGAACGGAATATGACCTGGGAAACACATATAGATTACCTCTCAACCAAAATCGCCAATAAAATATTTATCCTGCCTCAATTAAAATATATAACATACATTCAAACTGTACTGACGGCCTATCATGCATTGATTTATAGTGCTCCCTCATATGCAATTTTAGTATGTCACTTTCCCCATGTGACAAAAGTTTGTAAACTACAACGTAAATGCATAAGAATTATGGCGGCATTGTCATTCAGTGATGATTGCCGAGAATTATTCAAAAAGTATAAAATATTGACAGTTCCTTGTATCTTCATCTTGCATTGCTCACTGTATATGCACGTGCACGTCGGCGAGTATGACCAATTTGATCACAACTACTGCACACGATACAAACAGCTAGTTAAGCCCAATTTCGTAAGATTAGATCTAGAAGCAGTACAGGTTACCACTGTGTCAAGCTATATAACTCGCTACCGAGAAATGTCAAAAGTACAGACTTTAAATTTTTTTTTAAATACTTAAAAAATTTTCTCACACAAAATGACTTGTGTGACTACTCAAAATGACTACTCCATGGAGAAATTTTATTTTGCCTTTTCATAGATATTATTATAACCTATGTAAATTTGTATAATTTGAACATGAAATAATAATAATTATTATTATTATTAACACCTACTGGCACGAGATTTTGTTGAGGTACAAGTGAGTATTCCGGCATATCAGCTTCAATAATAGCAGTTCTTAATTCTAAGCCCATGTAGTCGCCAAGTGATGGATATAGAGTTGTAGCACTGGGAGACAAGGCTTACCTTTTCCCAGGAGCTGAGGCTTATCCTTCTGGAGCCGTTGTTTGATACGCTCTTGGAACTGTGGTGCCCTCCTGGAGCTGTCGCTTAATATGCTCTTGAAGCTTGAGGAGCTAGAGTTGCAGCACTGGGAGACAAGGTTTTAGCTGTCCCAAGAGTTTAGGCTTGTTATCCTCCTGGATCTGTTGCTTGATACGCTCCTGAAACTGTCGCTTGATAGGCTCCTGGCGCTGTTGCTTGAGGATGAGCTATGAAACTAGCAACTGGTGGCTCATGTAGTCATTTGGGCCACGGTCTTCTGGAAAACTTTAATTTCCTCCAAATTTGGATAAGCGACATGTTTAGAACAACAAAATCTTCTCACAATACAAAAATAATAATAGGTATGCTCAGAAAATACCGAACATTTTTTAAACATTATTATTAATTTTACAGATTGTTGGTCCTTTTCCCCTTTCTCACAAATGTTCAAAATTTAAAAATTTGGTTACATAATTCAAAATATTCGGTTGTTTTCTGAATAGACCTCGTATAATAGACTAATGTAGATTTACTGATGCGGTTTAATTAAAATTTCGATTGAAATACCTGAGACTTTTAGTGTAAAAATAATAAATTTTTATTTATTATTATTTTTATAAAATATTTATATTTTTGTTTCACCTAGTGCCTACAGCTGAAAATTTTTAATGTTCGAATACGGTACGCATGTGGTAATATGGTACTAAACATTAAACCAGACTACACAAACAAAATTAGACAGACAAAAAATAAGATTAGACAAATAAAACTAGACAGCCAGGATTAGGCAAATAAGAAAAAAAATAGGCAAAATAAGATAATAAAATATAAGGTTTTCATGAAATCCCTCGAAGTTTGAACTTGAAAGCCTTAGTTTTTTAATTGAAATGCACTCTAATAAATATTAAAAAACGTTTCATCGATAGCTTATTACATGTATCATTACTGTAAATTTTGTTTAATTAAAACATCCCACTCTTTAAAAATTTAAGTAAATTGCTTAAAACCATATTCAAAACTAAATTGAATACGCTAATAATTTGCAATAATTAACTAGACATTAATATATGGAGATTTTATGATAAATAATTTTATTACGTTTTGCTGCACAGAATATATTAATACAAACACTTATTTGTCTGTGTAGGAGTTAGAATTAGTATGGAGCGTAGAATTACAGAAACAAAAATATAATTCCTTTTTTTTTATATTTAATAAAAGTTTTAATTCACGTAATACGTTCATACATTTGTAATATCAGTTAGTTTCTTCTGAAAACAAAAATAAATTTCTGTTAAAGCAAAGCTATTATGTTAAATGAAATATATATTTTTTTATTTAAATACTATGAGGTTTAAATCTACAAAATATAGTTGAAACTAATTGCAAGTTTGTGAAGTTATTACAGTTTAATAGTATGTGCGTGAGCTTTTATCTCATGCAAATACGCTTACCAGGAATAATTTAGAAATCAATTTAAGAATAAAAAAAAAAAGAGATCAATAAGAATATGTTATATATAGAATAAAAGAGTTTGTTCTAGTTTTAGTTTTCTTGAATTTGTTATTCACATTTCAAACATCAGACATTGTTTGATAAACACAATTAGGTAAGAATTAAGTAACACCACAAGTAAAACATTATTTATGTAATAAATTGTGTCAAGAATTACAATGTAATAAATAATTATGAAATAAAGTGTATCAGATCAAAATTCCATAAATATATTTGTATACATTATTGAGTTAATTAAAACAGGCGGATGCAAATTCGTTATCTAATTGAATTGTACAAAGGCGTTAATACTAAATAGACAATTTAACATAAATTTGATTCAAATTAACTAATTAAAATAATGTTCGAAACATAGAGAGAATAGACAAATATTTCATTTAGTAAATTAAATAAAATATCGTAATTCTTGACTGATATTCCAGACTTATGCACGCACCTTAGACTTCGTACATTTTAAATGAAACTGTTAATCTTGATTTCGTTTGCCATTCCTGTAATTATGATTAAAATGGGTCATAAAACAGCTGTTTCACACGCCGCGCCGATCTGACGACACGTGTATAAGTATAACGGATTAAATAAACAGCTGTTCCCGTTTTAATTTGAATTTTAATCGCCAGTTCCAACATTAGAAATATAAATAATTAACAGCAATGTATATGGTACATTGTGCTTTTACACCTTTACAGCTTATTTAAACTGCATTTAATAATCAAATAGCAAATTGTTGGTTATTATATGCACATTTATAAACGAAATCATAAATTCTAATAAACGTTTGTAGAATAAAATATAAATACAGAATGATCTAATGTTCTCTCAAATTTGCAACAATTTAATAATAAAAAGCACGTGCGTTTGTTTCGTTTAAATTAAACATATGTATTCATTAGATATAGAGCAGGGCTGTCCAACCAGTCGATCGCGATCTACCGGTCGATCGCGGCGTGATTTTGAGTCGATCTTTAGTTTTCTCACGCTTCTATGTACTTACTTAAATCTTGAACTACAGGGTAAAGGCAGAAATGTATTAGACATTATAAGCTCCATAAGAGCTTTTCAGCAACTTATAATACTGTTGAAAGCGAATTTAAAAGATAAAAAATTCTATATTGGGTTTGGTGCACTACATGACCCCAGACCCTCTGTTGGCACGCTACGCGTTTTGGTCGATCTTGGCAACAATATATCCAAAAAAGTAGATCGCCAATACAAAAAGGTTGGACAGCCCTGATATAGAGCATCTGTTTTATTTAAGCTAATTCAAGAAATTATAACTAGGCAGCAAAGGCAAAACTAGAGCACTAGAGCAAAAGGAAACAGGGAAGACTGACAGACAATACTGGTCTCCTCAAACTAAATAGAGTAAACATAAGTCTAAACATAGACCCCAGATCTAGACGGACATGACGACAATGTTTGACAGATAGTTCTCGACTAAGGGATCGTCCATTAATCACGTGAGGCTCGAAAAGAGGGGGGGGGGAGGTTGTGAAGAATCACGAAATATCACTTGGGGGATGGGGGAGTGTAGTGAGATATCACGTGTATTTATTTTTTACGCGCGATTTTTAAACCGAATAGCGGCGCGCGACTTGTACCAAAAAAATATACGTGATTTTGGGAAGGGGGGGGGGCTTAACCTAAAACCTCACCACGCATCACCGGTGGGAAGATGATAAATAAGATGATGAGTTAAGACTGAAAAGACGATGTGGTGGTACACGGTAGAATAATGTATCACTCACGGTTTGCAGAGGAATATATTTACATGGACGATATAAATACAAATGTACAAGAGATACAAACACTGTTGTGGGAATGAGTAGAGCTGGACTCTCTGAACCGGACTCGACTGGTCTGGTTGACTGACTGCTGGTTGAACTGGCTGCTGGCTGAGTCTGGTTGACTGGGCCCACTGGCTGGACCGGTGTGAATGAGTCCACTGGCCGGACTGAACTGAGTCTACTGGCTGGACTGACTTGGCTGACTGAGTCCACTGGCTGGACTGAACTGGACTAGTTGGTTGGTTGCGCCTGACTGTTGAACTGAACTGGAGTCGACTTGCTGACTGTTTGCGCCTGACTGTCTGGACGGAATTAGAGTCGACTTGTTGACTGTCTCGCTTGACTGCTATGCTTGACGGTCTGTTTAATCGTGGGTTCGGGTATTTATGTTATGTCCAGGTATACTGGTCCCTCATCTGGGGGTAATTATTTTTCTACATTCGGCTACTTGTTGCTTTGGTGATTACCGATTCTCGGGAAAAACATCTTGTCGTAATTTACCCGGAGATTACACCATTGACCCTAATAAAATATTTTCGGAAATTGGTCCAAAAATATTTGGGTAATTATTGTAATGCCCTCGTAAACTAAGAAATAAAAATCCCCCCCTTGCCAATGATAACGCTATGTAGCGTTTGTTGCTGTTGTTGTTTGTTTGTTCATAGACGTCTGGTAAATGGTTGAGTTCGTTACCGTAGACGTTGTTTGTTCCTGCAGGTTTCCTCGTAGACGGTTGAATTCGTTATCGTCGTCGCTGTTGCGGTGTTTGTTAGTAGACGTCTGGTAGACGGTTGAAGTCGTTACCGTAGACACTGTTTGTTGTTGCAAGGCGTTTTCGTCGACGTCGTTTGCTGATAGGCGGTTTTCTATGCAAAACTAGCTTGCACCTATCAGTCGCTGTTGCGGCATTTGTTCGTTGACGTCTGGTAGGCGGTTGTAGTCGTTACCGTAGACGTTGTTTGTTGTTGCCGGCGTCCTGGTAGACGGTTGAATTCGTCATCGTGGTCGCTGTTGCGGGTTTGTTCGTGGACGTCTGGTAGATGGTTGAAGTCATTCCTGTAGACTTCGTTGTTGCAAGTTTGTTGCAAGGCGTCCTGGCAGACGATTGAAGACGTCATCGTAGACTTTGTTTGTTGCCTGCGTCCTCGTAGACGGTTAAGTAAGTCATCGCAGAGGTTGTTGTTTGTTGCAGGGCGGAAGCGGCATCATGAGGCTTACGAGAGACGGTGTTCGGACCTTGAATTTGGTTGGACTCCCTGGACTTGAGTCGAGCTGATAGGCGCTGGGGGCTATCACTTGGTCCGCTGGCTGGACTGGTGTGACTGAGTTCACTGGCTGGACTGAACTGGACTCGTTGGTTGGTTGCGCCTGACTGTTGAACTGAACTGGAGTCGACTTGCTGACTGTCTTGCTTGACTGTCTGGACGGAGCTGGCCTCGTTGGTTGGTTGCGCCTCACTGTTGAACAGAACTGGAGTCGACTTGCTGACTGTTTGCGCCTGACTGTCTGGACGCAACTGGAGTCGACTTGTTGACTGTCTCGCTTGACTGCTATGCTTGACAGTCTGTTTATTCGGGGGTCCAGGTTTTTATGTTATGTCCAGGTATACTTGTTCCTCATCTGTGGGTGATTATTTTTCTACATTCGGCTACTTGTTGCTTTGGTGATTACCGATTCTCGGGAAAAACATCTTGTCGTAATTTACCCGGAGATTACACCATTGACCCTAATAAAATATTTTCGGAAATTGGTCCAAAAATATTTGGGTAATTATTGTAATGCCCTCGTAAACTAAGAAATAAAAATCCCCCCCTTGCCAATGATAACGCTATGTAGCGTTTATTGCTGTTGTTGTTTGTTTGTTCATAGACGTCTGGTAAATGGTTGAGTTCGTTACCGTAGACGTTGTTTGTTCCTGCAGATTTTCTCATAGACGGTTGAATTCGTCATCGTCGTCGCTGTTGCGGTGTTTGTTAGTAGACGTCTGGTAGACGGTTGAAGTCGTTACCGTAGACGTTGTATGTTGTTGCAAGGCGTCTTCGTCGACGTCGTTTGCTGATAGGCGGTTTTCTATGCAAAACTAGCTTGCACCTATCAGTCGCTGTTGCGGCATTTGTTCGTTGACGTCTGGTAGACAGTAGTAGTCGTTACCGTAGACATTGTTTGTTGTTACCGGTGTCCTGGTAGACGGTTGAATTCGTCATGGTGGTCGCTGTTGCGGGTTTGTTCGTGGACGTCTGGTAGACGGTTGAAGTCGTTCCTGTAGACTTCGTTGTTGATTGTTTGTTGCAAGGCGCCCTGGCAAACGATTGAAGACGTCATCGTAGACGTTGTTTATAGCCTGCGTCCTCGTAGACGGTTGAAGGCGTCATCGCAGAGGTTGTTGTTTATTGCAGGGCGGAAGCGGCATCATGAGGCTTACGAGGGGTGGTGTTCGGACCTTGCACTAGGTTGGACTCCCTGGACTTGAGTCGGGCTGATAGGCGCTAGAGGCTCTCGCTTGGTCCGCTGGCTAGACTGGTGTGACTCAGTTCACTGGCTGGACTGAACTGGACTCGTTGGTTGGTTGCGCATGACTGTTGAACTGAACTGGAGTCGACTTGCTAACTGTCTTGCTTGACTCTCTGGACGGAACTGGCCTCGTTGGTTGGTTGCGCCTCACTGTTGAACAGAACTGGAGTCGACTGTTTGCGCCTGACTGTCTGTACGGCACTGGAGTCGACTTGTTGACTGTCTTGCTTGACTGCTATGCTTGACTGTCTGTTTATTCGGGGGTCCAGGTGTTTATGTTATGTCCAGGTATACTGGTCCCTCATCTGGGGGTGATTATTTTTCTACATTCGGCTATTTGTTGCTTTGGTGTTTACCGATTCTCGGGAAAAACATCTTTCCCCGGAGAATACACCATTGACCCTAATAAAATATCATCGTCCAAAAATATTTGGGTATTCACCGTAATGCCCTCGTAAAACTAAAAATACAAATATTTCTTAATCTGCTCGAGGATTACATTACCGATCCTAATAAAATATTTTCGGAAATTGTCCGAAAATGTTTGAGTTATTATTGTAATGCCCTCGTAAACTAAGAAATAAAAATGGAACGGGTCGTTGCCGCTACAATATAAATCTAGATGAGACTAGATGGGTGGGACTAAGCTAGAACCAGACAAAATAGATAGTTGAGAGTGGGTGAAACTAAACCAACAAAACTTATATAACTCAGCTAGTTTGATGAGATTCTGTATAGATACATTAAACGGGACAGACAAGACCTATATAAAACTACCCAAAAGACATCAAACCAGAAGGCCCGCGTGCTAATGATCAGTGACCAATACCGGAGTCCCGGGATCCCCAAAAACCGGGATTTTAGTCAATAGAGTGTAATGTCAATAGAAAATAATGTCAATAGAAGATGAAAGGATCATAAAAATTCTCCGTGCAAAAATTTAAACTGAAAAGAAAACGAATTTCTTTTCCCAAGAAATTCTTTCTCCAACAACAATAAACTGTAAACAGATTAGCGAGCGACTAATTCCACAGCCGTAAACTCCTTTTGTTGCACATTTCTATTGTTGCTAATGGTAGCACGATTTTTCCACGTCGCTCCGACCGTACTCGAAAGATAAATATATTTTTGTGCCTCAAAAACCCGACACCAAATCACCTTGATCATTAATTATTCCGACTGTTACGAATTACTTGAAACGTAACGTGTTTTCGACCCACACGAAAATTGCTTTCAACCGACCAAATATTCTTTCTACGAGAAATAAACAAAATACAACTACAGGTAAAATATTTATAAAACACTGATCTGAAATGTTGAAATAACAGGATAAATATCCTAAATGGTTATTTTTATCTATAATTCCTTAAATGTTTCACGCTGACATCAAATTTTTATTTATTTTGAAACTATGAAATATTATATACTAGTTTTTTACCTTAAAATTACAAAACTAGCTACATGAATTAGAATAAATAGATAAGATCCAGTAGTTAAAATTCGAAAAGATTTTATGGACTTGTTACAAGCTTATGGCAATATAAAAACAATTAAATATTTAATTTTATAAAAGTATTGGTTTTCTTCAAGTTTAGGTTTTGTCATACAAATCTTTAAACAGCTTAAAAAAACGTTTTGTTTAGGTTCGGTTTTAGTTTGGTTTTTAATTCAATTTTTTTTAAATAAATGCGTTAGAATATTATTCATAATCATTACAAATATTGGGTTAAATGTAGCTAAGAAGCAACATTAATATATACAGGGTGTTTGCGGTCTTGTGATTTTATATTTAACGGGTGATTAAATATCTTGAAAGAAGGTCATTAACCTTAAAACGTCAAGGTCGGGATGGTGGACTTGGCCGACACCAACGAATTTTGGATGCCGAAGAAGAAATCTTAAGTTTTGTCGAAGTAGATCCTACTAGGAGTACATACATTGTTTTATAGTAGTAGTACATATATTGTTTTATAGTAGTAGTACATATATTGTTTTATACTTTTATATTTTTACTAGTAGTACATATATTGTCAGTCAGTCAAAAAGAACTACTAAATTTAAAGTGTTTCTCGAGGTTCTCAGCGCATTTTTTGTGTAAATTCGTTTGGATTTGGATTTTGGAACTTTTGGATTTCGACGACAAAAACTCGACAGTTGATTTGGTGATTTCATCGAGATTCAAGCAACTCCAATCTAACTGCAACAAATTTATTTTCATAATCAACATGCCAACAGAACTACGTTCTAATGCAAACTTGATGAAATCGAATATGATTTAATTAAAATTTGTAAATCATCAAATAAAAGATGATTTAATTTTGAATTTTTTTTCTAACCCTCTTTTTGCTAAATTGTTGGGTGATATTATAAGGAAAGAGATTGGGCCACTGAAAAATACCGTTAATCTGTTATGTGACGAAGTTAAAAATTTAAAAGTTATGGTCGAGACTTTATGTAATTCTACATCCAGTAGAACAGTAATTAATCCAAGTCGGGAATATGAGGTTGATAAAATACCTGAAGAGGCTAATATAATTCACGAAAAAAGACCCAATAACTCTGATAAAATACCGTCAGGGCCGGCAGATTCCAAGTGCAATCCAAAATCTAAATCTCGAGTCGAAGAACCGATTGATTGAGATAATTGCCCTCCTAATGTTAAAACCCGAGGTAGTCGTTCAAGCTTCTCTAGTGCTACACCTAGACCTAAACCTATACTATCAGGTTCCGGCCCCTCTACTTTTCTTAGTGCAGCAGCACCCACCAGACGCACCTGATTTTATCTTAGCAACTGCTCTCCAGAGACGAATGAGGCGCTATTACTTACATTTCTCAAAAACACCTTAAATATTCAAGACTGCGTTTGTAAATGCCTACTTTCTGGCAGTAGATATTCCACGTTCAAGATTGGTTTGAAGGAGCCTGATTTTGCCAATTTCCTGGATCCTGTGAAGTGGCCATGCAATGTTGCTATTAGAGAATTTGTGCATATACCTAGATTGAGATCCCTCCGTGTCCATACTAATTCCGGTGCCTTTTTGTCTAAGACCTCTGATGCTACCAAGGTAGATGACAGTCATATGGACAATCCACCTCCTCCTTTTTTAGGAGGACCCATTCTTGCCTGACCGAATTTAAGTTAAGTGCTTACTATCAAAATGTACGTGGGCTCAACACAAAGTTTGCTTTAATTTACCCTGCAATGTGTGATGTTGATTTTGACTTTGTCTTTCTAACGGAAACTTGGCTTCATGACTGTGTACTGAACAGTGAATTTATGCCGTCCTATTTTATGGCTCTCAGATCTGTACTTATCGCCGCAAATAATAAGCGTTTTAATCTGAACCCGGTTGACACGGCTGTTTTCTCCGAATTATTTCATAAAATTGATATAGTTGCGTGCACCTGTTAGATAGCCTCCCTGAAGTGCTTGCTTGTATGCGTCTATATTCCCCCCAGTACCTTTACTTCGACGTTCGAGTCGTTCTTTGAGTACCTTGAGGTAGCAATAATGTCTGGTAATTACAATAGCATTGTAATAGCTGGTGACTTCAATCTTTCTCAGAACATTTCCGCGCACGGGAAATCTTCTGCGATTGATAATTTTATGTCTCTCTGTAATCTTAAGCAAGTGAACACTATCAAGAATTCGGGTAATAATATGCTGGATTTTGTTTTTAGCAACCTGACGGCGGTTATTAACAGGGATCAGTGCCCTGTATTCCCTGAGGATATCCATCATCCTGCCCTAATGGCATATTTTAAGATTCCTCCCATTCAAGGCATCTCTAAGTTTGTATGCAATAGGAAGTTACTTCCATGCAGCAAGGCCTGTAATTTTCGACGTGCCGATCTCCCCACCCTTTACCTGGACCTTAATGGTACTAACCTCACCTTTCCTGATGAGCGGATCAAGTCATCGAATGAACTTTTGGACTCTTTACTTCCGCCTTTATGCAGTTCTCGACATATATCTATTCCTAAGTTCTCCTCTCACAGATCCTCCTATCCCAAATGGTTTTCACCCGCAATAATTGATGGACTTCGTAAGAAACGTGCTCTACATCGTGCCTACAAGAAATCCAGATCTACTCTTTTCTACTCTGAACTCAAACGCGTCAAATCGCTGGTTAAGTCTCATATTAAATCTGCATTCACTAACTTTATCTCGGGTTCGACTAATAATATCTCAAAAGATCCGAAAAGTTTTTGGTCATTTGTTAACGCTAAGAAGTGTCTAGCCGTATTCCAGGTAAAATGTCTTTGGATGGTGCTACCTTGAACACTCCGCAGTCTATAGTAGATGGTTTTGCAAGCCACTTCAAGGGAGTTTATAGAACATCGTCCCCCTTTACGAGTCAATCAGATATCTCTGGTCTCAACATCCCTCTGATCAGTCTTACTAGAGTCACGGAGGATGAGGTTCTATCAACTCTCAAGCAGGCCAAGTGTAGCTTGACCAGCGGAGCGGATCTTATTCCATCTTTCTTACTTCGGGACTGTGCGCATATTTTTGCACCTCCACTAACTACTTTATTCAACAAAATTCTCCTTGAAGGCAAGTTTCCAGCATGCCCAATACACAAATCTGGCCCGTTGGCCGACATTTCAAATTATCGTCCCATATCCCTAGTTTCCAACTTCTCCAAAATATTCGAATCGATCCTTTTTAACTCCATCTTTCCCCGTATTAAGCATCTTGTTTCCACGAATCAGCATGGGTTCATGAAGGGTCGTTCCACGGTCAACAATCTTGTAGCTTTCGCTGAGTATGCTACTCCAGTTGTTGCAAGTAGGGGGCAGGTGGACTGTATTTATACAGACTTCGCCAAGGCGTTCGATAGCGTCGATCATGCAATCATTGTAAACAAGCTGCATTCCTTTGGCCTTGACGGCAAACTTATAGCTTTATTTTCCTTTACCTTGAGGATAGGACGCAGTTTGTATCTCACAGCGGTTTTTCATCAGCTGAATTTGTAGCCTCTTCCGGTGTTCCTCAGGGATCCATCCTCGGGCCCATGTTATTCAATATGTTCATTAATGACTTGAGAGCGTCTCTATCTTCCCCTCAGTTACTCTTTGCTGACGACCTTAAGATCTTCTCGGCTGTCATGAACCCTGATGACTGTCATCTTTTGCAAACTAGTCTAAACACCTTAGGGGAATGGTGTGAAGTCAACAAGTTGGACCTTAATCTTATGTAGTCCTTAATAAAGTTGTTACCTTTTCTAGACTCCAGCAACCGATTGAGTGCAGGTATTCTTTATCTAACGTCAGTCTTGATCGCTGTGAGTCAGTCAAAGATCTGGGGATTATCTTCGATTGTCAGCTTTGGTTGTCTAACACATACTGTCTTCAGTCAAGAAGGCTGCAAGGGCTCTTGGATTCATCATTCTCGCAATTTTAATAATAACTTGGCTCTGAGGGTGCTTTACTACAGCTTTGTGAGATCCGTTTTGGAGTATGGATCCATCATTTGGGACCCTCACTTTAAAAAGCACATTACTGCTCTGGAAGTTATTCAGAGGAAATTTCTCAAATTCCTCTGGTTTAAAACGTTCGGCGGGCCTCCGGCGCTTCACGTCCGGTGATCGACGTGAAGCGCCGGAGGCTGAACTTGGGTTTCAGCTGGCTGAACTCAGCTTTTGCTGCTGGCTGAACTTGGGTTTGAATCACTTAAATTTCGTAGAACTCTGGCTGGTCAGGTCTTTCTATTTAAGGCAGTTCACAGTATCCTTGACGCCCCTGAGATTGTCAATCAACTAAACTTTCTATGTTCTATATTCATACATCGGGTGGTCCTATTTCCTTGAACCTACCTCTCAATAGATTATGCTCCATCCATAACGTTGAGCTCTGATTGTGACATTTTTGGCAAGCTCAAAGCCTTTAAAGCAAGTGTTGTTAATTGCCTGACGAATTGTCCTACTCTTCCCGACCATACCTAAGTGTCGGTTTGATCTTTATGCATATCTAAGCGCATTGATTGTGTATTTTATTTTGTTCTTTATTATTTTGTATTATATTTTTGTTTTATTTCTGGCTGATTATGCTGTTTTTTTTTATGTTATGATAATGTGTCTTTTCTTCTTTTTTTTAGTTAATTTACTGTAATCTTGCTCTGTAATTTGTTCACACTGTTGGGCAATGTCCGAATAAATAAAATAAATATATCGCCAAGTAGATGTCTCAAATCCAATTGTCTGGCGAACACTGCGCGAGAGTCTGCTGCTAGAGTCAGTAGAGAAAGATGGTATCTTCTGGAACCTCCACCTCCACTTCCGGTTAAGACGGCTGCCCTGTGAATTTTAGTAGTGAAAAAATACTAGTACGTTTTGAGCTGAAGAGTATTAAGTGAGACATGGGAATGAATTTTCACGAAAACCGTATAAAAGTGGATGTCAAGGAGCGCAATTCCAAACGACATTTTATTATCTCTAGGGTATAAGTTAAAGCGACAGTAACAATATGGATAAAATAAATATATTCTCCAAAGTTAACTATGAGGATACTATTATAAAGAGTGAATTTCACACGTATTATCCTATAGCTCAAAATTATAGAAACATTGATGAGATTCGTATTAGGAGCCTACATTAGGATATTTACACTTGTCCGAGCGAAAGTTATATTTATGTAAGCGGAAGCGTTAATTTTCCGAAACTCATTTAACCTGCAACTATATACAACTTTGAGTTTGTGAAAAATGCATATGCATTTTTGTTTGATGAAATTCGCTATGAATTGAATGGAATTGAAGTAGACAATGTGGATCATGTTCTTTTTGTGTTTTATGTATCCAAACAAAATGAGAGTATTTAATCATGATTTAAAAATTGAATTTGAATCTATGCAGGCATTCAAGTAAAACACTCGAGCCTATTGCCTCATTTTGTGCGAAGCTGCCGTTGAAAACACCCAATTGTCGGTAGTAGTTCGAAAATTAATTTAAACTCATGGAGAAGAAAAGTGTATCATTTTTAACAAAATCTGGTGGGGTAGATATTGTTAAAATTTGTATTATTGAGTCCCAGTGTGAGTCTTGAAACGGTATCGAGTGGTTGAGGGGTGCTACAAATCGTACACGTTTTCGTAGAAGAATCGATCATTTTGAAAAGTTGCTGGGGCCAATATTGAGAAAGAAGCATCTAATTCATATGGATCGATGATTTATTATTGATGTTCAAAAGGATTCAATGTGAATGGAAAATTTGCGCCAAAATAACTTACAATCAAATCATTCAATGTAGGTGATGTACCGGAGTGGTGGTTCCAGAACATACCATCTTTCCCTACTAGAGTCAATTGTATCCTTTCCATGTACAAAAAGTACAGGCTTTCCAACTTGAAGATCGTCCTTTAAGGTAACACTTTTGCCGATGGTTTGTACAAAAACATGCTGAGATTCCAAACTTTTCTTCCATTGTCTTGGCGACTGATGAAGCAACGTTTACACGTAACAGCATAATAGTCATTTTTCGGCTGTCTAAAATCCACTTATTGTTCGTCATAATCATTTACAGCACAGATTTTCGATAAATATTTGGGCCGGACTGGTCAACGGACAACTTATTGAGACCCAGACCCCTGCAGAAGACATGGGCATCTGGACAGATGAACCACTATGCAGACTCTGACGAAGAGGACGAAAGTGCCTCTCATATAATCTTCCATTGCGAAGCAATCGCGCGTAGGAGAATAAATCGCGTCACGTAGATTTCTGGACCTAATACATGGTCTGGATCTATTTGCTTGAATGGAACAATGTGGGGGAATACAATAGGCCTATGAGGCCGCAGTTTTTTTAAGGGTTGTAGGTTCCTGAACCCACATTGGGATAAGAAAAAATTGTATTGCCAAATCAATTAACTGGAAATGTTTGTCTCTTCTATTTTTAAAATCAGTTGATAGAAGTATTGGAAGAAGTTCCTTTGAATGTACGTTGACAATTGTGGCTTCTTCAAGATAGGGCAATGCCGCATTTTAATCGTTTAGTTCGTCTACATTTAGATAATGTGTTTGAAAATAAGTGGATTGGTCGAGGTGCTCATGTTCCATGATCCCGGTCACTCGACCTTATTCCCCTTGAATTCTATTTATGGGACGTTCTGCAGACACCAACGAAATAATTTATTTAGATGATCTTCGTAACCGAGTTGAAGCCACTGCTGCGACAATTCGATAGCAGGAACAAGGCCTAGTAAATTATGCCAATTCATGGAAAAGTTGAGTGAGACTTTTCATTCAACAACACGGCGATAAAGACGAACAACTAGTGCAGGGGTCGGCAAAGTGTGGCACGCGAGCCGTATGTGGCTCTTTCCATAGACACTAGCAGCTCTTCAAGCATGAAACACTCCTTCGACTTTCGTTCAAGCAGTTAAGCTTAGAGTTTTCATATCATCATATTTATATAATCATTTACGTAATCATAAAAAATGTTTATAACTCATAAAACAGCAATCTATAAAATTATCTACAAAATGAAATATTACACGCTACAATTGAGTTATAACCGAGTACTAACCGAGATATTCAAATTATTTAGTGTCACAAAAAATGGTATCACAACAAAATTACAATATGTTTTAAATCACAAGGAGTTTTAAGAAATCCATAAACTAGATTAAATTTCAAGAAAAGAATTAAGGAAAATATACTATGTTCTCTAATTCACAAATTTACTAATAACATAAATAAATATAATTACTAGTACGGTGCGGTTCCTGCATTTTACTGCTAAGAGAGACCACGTGGGTCGCAAGAAAAATGATTTAACGTGATAAATAAAAATAATTAAGAACATCCATAGACGCGTTTCTGTCTTTTGGCTTCATCAGTATGGATTTATCATTCAATCTCAGAATTAAATGTAAACTAACAAGTTACTAAGTATGTCGTGCTCTTAGATGAAATGAATCTGCATTTCAATATTATTTTATTAATGTAGCTAAGTTCTGACATTTTCTGGAACCTGCGTTGTGCTGTACGAAAGTAATATAAAAAATAGGAAAAAATTATTATGTGAATTTCCATATTGCAAGAAAAAAATTAAGGAAAATATACTATGTGCTCTAATTCATAAATTGACTAATAACAATTCTTTTCTTGTAATATGGAAATTCACATAGAATTTTTTTCTTAATTTGTTTCTTTCTTTATGAATTTCCTAACACAGAGGACACTATTATCTTTTGATCTCTTACTCAAGGATTATCTGCCGACCTACATTACTTTTTTGGGTTGTTTTTCACGTTTCCTATAACTTTTATTATTAATGAGAAACAAGTTTAGGTAAAAACGCAGCTTATAAGTAAATCTTAAAAATGACGATGAAGATGCAGGATGCATTATAAAGTATTAGAAAGAATAATAAGTTACTGAAGCTCTATCTTGCTCAAGTATGGAAATAGTCTTTTGGGAAGAAAAGGTAAGCGTGTGGACGCATGCGCGTAATAAACTTACAGGGATATACCGAAGTTAGGACTTCCTAATTAGGACGGGACAATGTTCGAATGAGGCTTGCCAAAGTTCGGTAACAGCTCGGAAGGCCTCTTTAGGTGGAAGTTAGGACTTCCAAAGATATTCCGTAGTTAGGCTTACCTAATTAGGACGGGACAACATTCGAATTAGGCTAGCCAAAGTTCGGTAACGCTTCGGAAGGCGTCATTTGGTGGATGTTGGGATTTCCAAAGATTTACCTAAGTTGGGCTTTCCTAACTGGGATGGGAGAAGATTCGAATGAGTCTTGCCACAGTTCGGAAACAGTTCGTAACCCTTATTAGGCCCGAATAGATCTTTCGGCATGCCTCACTATTTTCCTAGTCGGGCTGCTTCGGTTTTGGTTTGCTTTTGTTTCACAGAAACTTGCTTCTAATGGTGCTTTTCCGGTTTGGTTCAAAACCGTTCCGTTCAAAATTTTCGGCAAATATTTCAGTTTATTTTTGGAGTATACTTATATTCTATATTGAAGTTTCTTTTTGGAATATATCTATAAATAGTTTATAGGATTTCATTGTAAATCTATAACCTATTCTAATTCGTCCTTGCACTCTGGTGAGATGCCGTTTATAATTAATCACCGATGCGGTTTAGGTAGTGTTCATCATTAAGAATATTTTTGTGAAACTTTAATTTAAACTGCACACAAATTAAGTAATTCATAATAAATTAGTTTAGTGTCGACAGTGTCACAAAACTCTAATAACCTATACAAAACCTATGAGGGACTTATTTAAAAATATTTTGTGTTATATTATTTTTACACATCAGTGTATCAGTTTGCTTTATATTGTTTACATATTTTCTGATGTGGCTGTATGTTGCTTGGTGCTGTAAGTAAAAACTGATTTTTTGTTTCAAAATTACCTGGCTTTTATCGTATAAGCTCTAGTTATTTAAATACAGACTAATTGATTTTTGTTCCGATAAAAGACAAAAATAATGATATATTTAGGAAAAAAATTGAAATTTCGTATCTAAAATTAGAGTCTAATTAGCAAATTTGAGTTACTTGAAAGCCATATACGCAGAAGACCTAAAATTATGAAGTATGAATAGTATCAATAACGTTGGAACACTCTTCTAACTGCGGCGCGTGTCATATCCAGTTGTCGAGAAACAGCTCACTGGCTAAGTCCATTTTCGATTAGAACAAAAATTAGTTACAGTAACAGTAAATTAGTTTAATGCATACTACACCGCAAAAAGCCGCCCAGCTTTTTGCGGTGTAGTATGCATTAAACTAACACTCTTGAAAATTAATCAAATTATGAAAAACGAATAATGTGCAAATGTCAATTTTAGATGCAAGAATTACAATATTTCACAAATTTGTTGTTCTCGTTATAACCACCACATAAATACGTTCGTTTTTGTTTACCGGTTGCTGCGCCTATAAGGTAGTACGATAAGCATTCTTGATAAATAAAACTCATATTAAAGCATATTAAATTGTCTTTCAAACTGCATATATCTTTAATTCATCTCATAAATAGTTTCTAAAAAAAATAGTTTACAGTGGGCCTATTTCTATGCACGCAAGTTTATATAATTGTGAATAACAAGTTATATATTACTTTTACTTATAAAGTGTGGTTAAAACATAGTGAATTTTTCAGTCTAAGTAGCAATCAGTCGCAACCATTTACTATTCACAAAAGAAAAGGCTTAATCATCACTCTAAAGTCATCACACTAATGTAACTACGAAAACTCGGAAAAACTGAATTGAAATTCACTATGTCTTTACTACTAATTTTGTTAAAATATATAATTTCACAAGTCTACAATCTACACACTTAACACGACTCGAGTTTCGACTGTTGAAGATAATTTTTAAGAGGATTCACTTGAAAATGACTGTTGACGTTCAGTTCTAAACATACGGTACGACTAGACAATATTAAAGTATGTAAGAAGTATGCACAAGATTAGACAAAACAGAACTAGACAAGACTAACCAAGGCTAGAGAAGACAAGACTAGAAATGACTTGAACAGTGGTGTCGAGTCTATGGCACGCGTGTCACAGCTTACTCACGCGTGCCTTCTAACTTCTTAAATGTAAACCTTCTATTTTTCTAAAAAAATATTTAAAAAGTTTTTCTGAATCTGCTTTCAAAGGTGTAAAATATAAGACGTGTTATAGGGTATTCAGGCTAATACGGTAACTCATTTTCACAATTAGAAATGTTCATTCATTGTAAAAGTTACCTGGCACGTCTGCATTTCAAAATATGATATTTAAAAAAAATAATTGATACGCGGCCGGAAAAAGGTTATGTTAGGTTCTCTCTATTTAGTTTTTATAAACTAAATAGAGAAAACCGTAATTTACAGTTTAATAAACCGTAAAACTTCTGGTAATGCAGTGTTTGTTATCGCTAAACAATTTGGAATGAAATCTAAATGGGAACGCTGGCTAATTTCATTTTTGTCATAGGGGGCGGTAGATTTAAAAAATATGGGAGAACCTATGGAATAGATGAAGGCGTGTTGTCATTAAAAGCATTCTGCACATTTAACAAGTCATATATAACCGGAATTCGGAGAACATAAATCTTGGAGTAAAGTCTCGATCACATATCTTTTTTTGAAAAAATTTTACAATTACTATATGTAAACAAAAATAATAGCCTCTCTTTTTTAACAATTTAGTGAAATCGAATTAAAGGTTACATATAGAATGAAATTATTTCTATAGTTCAAGGGATGTTTATTTAAATTCGTGTTAAATATTTTTCGAATTATCAATTTTTGAACATTAAATTCACAATGTTTAAACCTACCAAACATTAAACCTACCGAAACTTTTTGTATACAAAATGAACAAAGCACAAATGGACAAAGGAATTCTATTTATAATTAATGAAATTAATCGTCTGAATTAGTAAATGAACAACTTAAACTAAAATATCCCGACCAAATTATTATTATAAAAATCCTGGTAGTATTTAGGTAATTCTCGTTTATTTCGACCGCTGGTTCCAACAATAGTAGTTCTTCTTACTAGTAGTTTTGTGGACAGTGAAACACTACAAAAATGGTCTGTGTTAGGCTTGTCGCACACAGGATCCGATCGTCTCCGATCAGCTCAGCCTTTCAGTCAAGAAAAATATAAACTCGTCTATTTAAATAGAAACGCACATACTGCGTCTGCTCAGCACAGCTCGGCTCAGCTCGGCTCCGTTCCGCTCCGCTTCGCTCCGTATCTTCTGTTTGTCAAAAATACTAGGCAGGAGGTCGGATGCAGGCGTGTCGGATGTTTTGTATTTTCATTTTACTTTTGAATTTCATTAAAATTTAAAATCTTCTTCCTCACTGTCGCTACTATTCATACTCATATTACACAACATAGTTCCACGGTTATACATGAACTATCAAGTTCACAAAGGTTCGGTGGGACGGGATTGAGTGTGTCGGAAAGTGATGGAGCTGAGCCGATTAAATATGTGGAAAAATGACGGAGCTGAGAGGAGCGGCCCAGATCGGACCTGAGGTGAGCCTAGCGGAGCGGATCCAGTGCGACAAGCCTTATGTTCCTTCCATGCCCTGTGGAATTGTATCGTCCCTTTTCTTATCCTCTCCCAAATTGGGAAATCTATTTACTACATTCTTGCTATTGACATCATATCTGTACTAGAATTTTATTCTAAATTTATCTAGTTTGCTAAACAGACCTGTTTAAATCTACACCAAGTCTTAGGCGGAAACAACTGCTCAACAATCAACCAATCAACAGTAATGTATGCACCGGGTTTATAACCATTTTAGCTTCTTCTTCTTCTTTCTCTCATTATAGGCAGGACTGCCTGTTCATCCGTCACTATGGTCGGACAAGGTGGGCCCTATTGTTACTCCACCGCTTTCTGGGTCTCCCTAGGCTTCTTTTTTCTCTTGGCGAATTTTCCCGTGCTATTCGGACCAGCCTGGTGTTGTCCATCCGGTCCACGTGGCTGTACCATATCTCATTTCGTTCTTCTACCCAGTCGTTTATGGTATATATTTATTGTAGTTATTTTCAATAAATCAGCTGTTCCCAATTCATACCAAATTTATTGGTTTGTAAACGCAGACATCTTAACGCGTTTCTGTAAATGCATTGCTGTAATTTCAGTAAATGCATTGCTACTCTTGGTTTTTTTTAATTTTAGACTTCATTCATCATTACATATATAACAGATATCTAATTTTTTTGCTTATGCACCGCAAGCATACAAGGTGCGCCGTTAGTATCCGGAGAAAATTTTATTAGAGATACACAGTATCGGTGGGGTCTGAGGACTGCTCTTCCACTTGGGTGAGGAAAAGAAATCTCCAGAGATCATCCGCAGAGTACATGACATGGTTCCAGAAGACCCGGGGACCTCGCGTCGGGAACGAAGGACGTTATATTTGGAGGTGATGGTGATAAAGCCGTGAATGGAGATTGTGGCTTCTAAGATATCAAATGTCTTTCAAAAAACGTTAGCTTATTTTGGTCGAAGGACTTTTGACCTCCTAATAGTCCCAACCTAAACCCTCACTACTATTACGTGTGGGGCGTAGTAGGAAAACAAGCCAAGTAGTTTAGACATTCTAAGTAAATTCCTTCCGGGTCTTTATCGAAAATAGTTTACTACTATGAACCGCAATCAGTTGAATAGAAGCATGCTCCTGCTTTAGGGCAAGCATCGAGCAGCTGATAAAAGCAGGGTGGCTATATAGAATGAATGTTCTCAGCAAGGATTCTTTAAATGAAATATAACAGTATTCTTTATATTGGTTTAATAAATAAACAATTTTTTGAATAAAACTTTTTGAGTCCGGATTCTCACAGCGAACCACCCTGCAGAGCAATAAAAGAAACTAATTTTGTTACATTCAATTCCCACTTAGCCTCAAACAATCGAAATGCTTCTGCTTCTGTACATCTTATATGTTCTATTATATGGCGATGATTAGAGAATATGTAGTCTTTGCTTTTCCTTTTATGATATGTCTTTCAGCATATCCTTCCGGACCAGACACTTCCCCAAAAACATTATTAACTTTTGTCTTAAGAGTAAATACCATATATCTCAAGCTGTCAAATAGATCGTATGCCAAATAGATCGGTATTTATTGGGTTACATATATTTCTTCCCAAAAAATTAAAACTAGTAAATATTATAATTATTATTTAATATTTAAATTATTATAATTATTAAGCTTATTAAAATTATTATACTTTTATAAAAAGCATATGCCTGTGCATATTTTAAGGAGTCTTAAAGTTTGATAATGATGTGATCAATAAATATTTGTGAAAGTTATACAAAGTCGGAAAACGGTAAAATTGACCGGTTGTGGTAGTAGTTACTGTTAAAAATGTACAAATATTTCGATTCACAGAAACTTCAAGTAATCGTGACTTGCGAATTTCACTTATAGTTTATACTGTTTATAGTCTATAGTTGTTATTGATTCGAACTACATCTCCGGTTGGAATTTTAATTTCGAATTATACAATCACGAATGCAAGTAAGCGAGTTCAACTTCACTAATAAACGAGGTAGGGAAACATGGGTTATTATTGTATTTGAGTTACCGAATATTCCGACTTTGGAGTTATCGTGTTTTGACTGCATTTTAACTTTTAGTTAAACTTTAATTAATGGCATAATTTTTATGGACATACACATTACACAAATATTGATGCACCGTTTTCTATTATTATATTTATTAAATACCTTGCACTAGTTTTCTCAATTATTTATTTATACTTTAAAATACTTAAAGCTTTCTGCGCAAATTGGCTCGACTTCAACTAGAAAATTCTCATTATTAATCTAATTTATACCCTTCAACAACTCAGAAACTTAATTGGAATAATTTGTACTAGAAGTTTATGAACTTTTCTAGTAATTTATTTAAAGGGTGACAAATTAATAGTGTCCTGATCTTAAGGGGGTGCTCGCTCAATTTTTTTTGGAAAAATTGTTTTTTTGTTTGATATTTGGGTTCTTTCATGTATTGAGAAATGCCCCTGTAAAATATTTTCTTGAAAATGCCGATATAACGCTGGGTACAGCGCTTTCAAGAGCGCGCCGCCAGCTGCAACGAGCCTGCGAGAAAGACCGGCCGGCCACTCCAAATTTGGAGCGGCTATCACAAGATCTCAATGGATTCGAATCCTCAACATCATCTGTGTAATGAGACCTGGTCCTGGATGAGGCCCAGCAAAACAGGACTACTCATATTATTCAAAGATACATGAAGAAAATTTATGAGGATCTGAAAAGAAATCTGAGCTCGAGAAGAGCTACGAAGTCGTGGAAGGATTGCTATATGGTCCAGGAATTGATTCATAGAGGTGGGCGAGAAAGAATCATAATAATGTTTAATTTTCCGTTGAAAATGCCTCTCCGCTGCTTCCGACCAATTTTCACCGATTCCCGTTTTCCGTTGCTGGACCGTGAATAATTTCAGAAGTATTCAATATATTTTCAAAATTCTCTTTTCCTCTTATTCCCAATACCTCAAGGTACGAATCCCCCCCCCATACTTTTGAAATTGGTCCGATTTCACTATGAGAGAACTACAAGTGAACTTTCAATCGCATTTTTCTCGGAATCGTTTTTTTTCAATATGGTGCGCATGATTATGGATAGTGTTCTGGACCGATTTGAAAAAACCTTGGTGAGTTTTGTTCACAGTATGAACAGTTTCCCATTGACGGATGGAAATTTTGATAAAATTTTTTTTCGCGATTCAGTGACTGTTTTTCTCTCCAAAATTTCGAGCGATGGCGCATCTACGAAAGAAAGCCTCGAAAGCTTTCTTTCGTAGATGCGCCATTTCTCTAAAATCGATTTGTTTTTAATTTCCATCAGTCAATGGGGAATTTGACTCTTCTACTTTAATAATAAGTTTGATTTTTTGTTCTTGAGGTTCCGGAAACCTCTGATCGTGCTCACCATATAGAGACTTTTTTTAATCGTCTCCTGAGATGCAGACAGCTGTGCGCATGCGCGAGGAGCGCACGCGTCGAAAATAAAATGGACACATGGTCGAAGGATATGTAAATAAAATTTAAAAAAAAAATCTCTTCAATCCTCTTCTTTAGGCACCCGTTCAAAAATGTATCATTTTTTCGGAAAATTTGAGCTAGTACCCTCCTTAAACTTTAATTATCAGAAAACTAAATAAGTTAGGCACCAAATTTTTGAGATCGATGCAACAATAAACGCGTTGCCCGCTGGCACATTTCTAGCGAAATCTCACCAAAAGCTTGCCGAATGTTTCAAGTTTTGAGTCTTCCAGAGTTTCAGGTCGGTTCTGATAAACTTTTAACATGACCCAATAAGAAGTAATCCAAATCTGGAGAGCGAGGAGGCCACAACTGATCCCCATGCTAGGAAATCAGATGACCAGGAAAGAACTCTTGCAACACTCCCATAGACATGTTGGATACATGGGACCTTACACTATCTTGCTGATACTATATATCGTTTATTGGTAATCGGAGTTCAGCGTTGCCACCCATTAAGAACGTTTGTAGCATCTGCACATCGTGATCATCGTGGCCTCTTGGTGCTCCATTCTTTGATATAGGCCTCTTCCCTTCTTCTCCATTTCTGGCGGTCCTGTGTCCAACGTCTCATCCAGTCACGTCTTCCCTGTTGTCTGGCGTCGTCTACCTAATGGTTTGGTGTCGGCCTCGTCTTCGGGTATCAGCTCTGGGTCTCCACTCTAAAGCTCTCCTGGTCCATTCAGGTGATGTGTCTTACCCATACCAACTTCTTCTTTGCTATGGTGCCCATCCCGTCACTCACTTTAGTTTTGCTTCGAATCCAGACGTTGCGTTTTTGGTCACTTAGTTATTCCAAGCATTCTCTGAACTCCTCTGATTTTTGTCTCATGGGTGCCATGGTCTGTGTGCCATAGGTGAACACGGACATGACACACTACTCGAAAACTCCGACTTGGAGGTGCAGTCGCAATTTACCACGTAGTGTATGTTTGTTTGCGCCGAGTGCTGCCCAATTTTGTGCAACTCTGCATTCCTCTCGCACGGTTTGGTTTTCGTAGCCCAAAGTTATTTTATGACCAAGGCATATTTGCTCTGTTACCGTTTCCACTGGGGCGAGTAGGGATAGGGGCGAGCCTCAGCCATCTACCGGAACTCAAGTGGTTGATAGTGGCACATCCTATAGATGTAGGATTATCATCATCATCATAATCAATTAGCCATTTGTGTCCACTGCTGAATATAGGCCTCCCTTAGATTTATCCATTTCTCCCTATCTTGTGCCTCCCGCATCCAGTTTCCAGTGATGTGCTTAATATCGTCGGACCATCGTGTCGTTGGGCTTCTTTGTTTCAATTGTTTTTCAATTGTTTGTTCCATTGACTTATTGTATTGATTGCAGTGCAGACACGTGCGACACGTGCTCTGCTCCTGAATGCAAGTTGTCTGGGTTGCCATTCGAGTATCCGTTTCGTCCACCTATCATCCGCTATCCTAGCAATGTGGCCGGCCCAGTTCAATTTCAGTGTTGTAATCCTTTCCACTGCATCTGTGACGCCTGTTCTTTGTCGTATTGTTAGGTTTGGGACATTATCTCGTAGTGATATTCCTAACATCAACCTCTCCATAGCTCTTTGGCAGACTTGTAATTTTCTGTTTGACTTTCGTGTTAGTGTCAGCGTTTCTGCCCCATACGTCATTACGGCAATACACATTGGTCGTATACCTTCCGTTTAAATTTCCAGTACTAATTCTTCTGGTGATCTCGGTCGTTTTATTATCGCGGCTTATTCGAATTTCGTGGCTGAGGTGTTTGTAGGAGGGCACCTGTTTAATTTCTATGTCGTTTACTGAGATATTACCGCTTGCGACGAGGTTGGTCATGAATTGAGTTTTGTTGGTATTTATCTTGAGTCCAAGCTTGCTGGAGGACGCGTATAGCATCTCCAGCATCCGTGTAGCCTCGCCTACGTCCTCCGCTATTATGACGATGTCGTCTGCAAATTTTAGATGGCGCCGTTTATATTGATGCGTTTTGGTTCCCAGTCTATTCCTTACTCATGTACTCTAATATCGCCGTGAATAGTTTTGGGGAAATTGTATGTCCTTGCCGTACTCTGCATTTTACTCTGAACTCTAGATGTAGGATAGCTGAAAATAAAGGGAAATGTAAAGAAGCAGTCCCGGACCAGCGGCGGTAGGGTCACCAGTGTGTTGGAGTATTCGATGGCGCGCATACTACCTTGAGAAGACACAGAAGTCCCGATGACGACCCTATGATTGGCGAACAAACACAGCTATTAAATAGGTGATGCCCTTGCAGGGGAAGCAGCCTGTCAGTATCAGTAACCTGTGGACGAAGATGGAACCATCACAACCGGCTGCAGTACTACGATCACCAACCCGTCGCAGCTGACGTGGTGATTATAGCTAAAACCCTTCCCAAACCTAACAATCTCCACACTCACTATGTATCACACTTACTATCTTAAAGATGGCTTTATTATCTTTAAATTGATGTACTATATGTAGTACTTACCTTCAAAATTAAGCTTCTAATTCAATTTTAAAAAGTTGGTCCGATTTATAAAATTTTCAATTTTTAAACTCAAAAATTTTGGATTTTTAACAAAAAATTCTTACACAAAACTGCTTTAATAACTATTTACTATCACTATAAATAATTATTAACCCCAAATTTTACTTTTTTTGTCAATTTTTAAAAAACGGATGGTCTAAAAATTCACAATAATTCTCATAACTCAAAAACTCTTGCAAATTTAATAATCTAGTTTTAATTACCATAAAGTAGGCTTAATTATCTTTAAATTGATGTGCTATGTGTGGTATTAGCTCTAAAATTAAGCCTGCAATTCAATGCCTGCATATAAAGAAGTTCTTCCTATTTATAAAATTTCTCATATCATCTTCAAAAAATACGGTCCCAATACTCCCTTCTGAGCATATTTCACACCATTCCCTTTTGTTAGTAAGCTTTCAAGAATGCAGTTCTTCAAAAATTCGTGTCATCACATCATTGGTATTCTGCTATGTGCAGGTTCCATTCTGCCTCCTCCACTCGACTCTATCCATAGCCTTTCTCTTCATATCCACGTATCCTTTTCCTTCTTTTAGATCGTCTACCATTTTCACTCTTCTTCTACCTCTATTATTCTTATACACCCTCCACAGTTCCCTCGATTACCTCTCTTAGCAAACAACTCTAAAAAATTAAACTGTTGTCAAAACCACCACCTCTGAGTTTGAATAACGGAGTTCGTTCTAATAAAATGCTCTGCACCTTTGTTCCTAATGAATCATTAGAAGATCTTTTGGTGCTTATTTCGTAGAAACAAGACACTCTTAATTTTTTTAATTGAAAATTACTGGAAGTGTTAAATGTCGATGCTGGATTGTTAAACTATCTAAACGACACTATCTAAACACGTTTATTCCCTTTTAAGTATTTTTAAATTAAATAGGATATTCTTGTTATTTACTGTGTAATCATTTTAAAAAGTAAATACTAGAGAAGAAACGGATAGCAGTTTAGCCGGATACCGGATATTCGGCCAACCTTGTAGGAATGTTGCCGTTTGGTGCATGGCACGAAGCGGATGGAATTGGTCCAATTCGGTTTTTTTTCCCTTAACTAGCGAAGTTAACAATTGTTTCTTCCATTGACTTATTGTATTGATTGCAGTGCAGACACGTGCGTGATCATTTGAGGTTATTAGTTTATTTATGCTCTTGTTATCTGAAGTATAATTCTAAAAAGATTTTTAACGAGAAATGACACCGGTGAAGAGAAACTCGCTTTTATGGAAATATTTTTATATAAACAGTGATAATAATAAGTACAAACTACTTGGGGTCGCTTGATGCTGAAAGAGCGCGCCCGGAGATTCTATTGGAATATTTAAAATGTCTTATGAAGAGTCCTCCAGTAGCAGTTCATCTTCCACACCGTCTTAAAAACGTAACGGAGGAGAGACAGAGTCAGCTGTATCTCGGAAAGCTCATGACACGTTTTGGGATTGCTTTGATGAGGTCGCAAAGGAAAACAATACTAACCAGGTTCAACGTGTAGAAAGAAATGTGATAGCATGTGAGCTAGATCTTTATCTTAAGTCAGTGCGAATTGATCGCAATTGACCCTTAGTCTTGGTGGGCAGCTAATGCTAAACGATACCCAAATTTAACAAAGTTTTCCAAAATCTATTTTTCAGCACCTTGCAGCAGTGTGTACTTTATACAGTGTGAGACTTTTTTCTGAAGCTGGCCTTATTTACAAAGACAGGCGAAACCGCTTGCTACCTCTACTGTATTTATTCACCATAATTTGCCCTTAATGCGGTATGAGTATTAATTCATTTTCTAAGTTGTAAAATTATATTGTGATTACTGATTGTATTTCTTAAGTGATAGTAGATAGATGATTTCTTAACTAAATAAAGCAATTTATTATCTAAAAATATATTTTTTAATCCAGTATTCGGCCGGATAGGCGCTAGTTATCCGGTATTCGGCCGGATAGTATTTAGGCCGCCGGATACCGGATATTTATCGGATATCCGTTTCATCTCTAGTAAATGGAAGGAGGAGAATATTACACGTACAAAAGAAGAGGCTTTCGGTATGGTCAAATCTTATCGAGAGCAAATAGTATCTGGAAAAGCACAATTTTCTGAATTGGCACAAAAATATTCCGACTGTTCGTCAGCTAGACGTGGAGGCGACTTGGGACCATTCGGAAGAGGAGCGATGCAGAAACCATTCGAAGAGGCAGCTTTCGCATTGAAAGGGGGCGAGTTAAGTGTCTTCAGATTCGGGAGTACACATTATCCTGCGCACTGTTTAAATGATAATTGAATTTGTAACGCTATCGGCAATAGTAAAATTGAACCAATTTTTGGCGTTTGAGTCCTGTTTAAAGATGAATGAATGCTTTGTTGTAATGAGATGATTATTTTTAATATAGATACCTTTTTTTTAATTTTAAGTTTCGTAAAATGTAAGTTTTTAATTTAAATGATCTGCACGTAATAAAACAGCTGCACTGATTTCAATACGTCTTGAATTGAAGATTTCAGAACGGTTTTTAACTTTCCGCTGGCACCTCCGGTTCAGAAGATATCAAGTCCAAAGTGAAAACCTCTCGAAAATAGACAAAATGTTAGACTTGTCTTGTTTGCTCAATAACTTCCTTAATCTGCAAGTTTTTTCAAAACCCAAACTTTATTCTTAAACGTCTTGAATTGGAGATTCCAGAACGGTTTTTGAATTTCCGCAGGCACTTCCACTTATCAAATATCAAGCCTCAAATTGAAACCTCAGGAAAACAAACTCAATTTTTAGACTTGTTTTGTTCGCTCGATATCTTCCTTAATTTTGATGATTTTTTAAAATTGAAGACTTTGCCTTAAAGATCATGAAATGGGGTTTTCGAGTGTGTTTTTGGATTTCCGGTGGCGCTTCCGGTTCCGGCATCATAACCTTACAAATTTTGCATAACATTTTTGGGCTTTCCTAGCATAATATAAATTTCGCTCAATGTCTAACTCAAGATTGTTTTTGCGGTTTATTAGGAATTTTAATTCTCTACAGATTATTTGAATGAAATTTTTCGTTAAATTTCCTTGTTTTAAAGTTATTTTGAAACGAGTGAACTATGTTAAACTTAAAAAACTAAAAAATTAACTGAAACTCGTTTAGTTTGAACACGACAAGAATGCGGATTTCAGTTTTTTGTAGCAAATTTAATTCTCTACAAATTATTCAAATGGAAATTTTCCATAAATTTGCTAGTTTTTGAGTTATTTGTGAAAAACCGTCATCGTAGTCAAACTTAAACAACTAGAAAATCATCTACAACTCGTTTAGTTTAAACAAAATAAAAGTATGATTTCCATTGTTGTATAGCAAGTTTAATTCTGTACAAAGTTTTGTAATAACTTATTTCAAAAAATTCAACATTTTTCGAGTTATTTGCAAAAAATCAAAGATTATGACAGCTGTCAAATTTTGAAAAAACTTCAATAACTTCTACAATTCAAAAGATATTTCAACAAGGTTTTCGTGGTTGAATAGACAATTTAGTTGTTTATAAATTACCTTTAAGGGATTTTGGACGGAAATTGATAGTTTCCGAGTTATTTAGAGAAAAGTTGAAAGAGGTTACATTTGGAAAAATAAAAAAATTGCTATAACTTTTTTAAACGAAAAATATCAGGGAAATCGTTGGTGTTGGTTTGTAGGAAATTGAATTTGCTACTAATTTTCTCTTCTGGTGTTTCTTGATAAATTTGTTGGTTTTTGAGATATTTGAGAAAAAGTTAAAAATTGTAATTTGGGTGATTTTAAAAAAATTCCTTTAGATTTGTATAAATGGCCGAAATGCTTAGGGCGGAGAATTTAAACAACAAATCTTAATTGCATTTTCTTTGTAAAATTTAAGGTGTTTGAGAAAATCCACAAAAATAACTTTTTCGCATAACTTCTTAAAACTCGAGAACTAAACTACCTAGAACAATTCAACTTGTATCTTGTATGCATGAATTTGTACCTGAATTACCCAGTTCTAAAACACGAAGAGTAATCTGAAATAAGTTGACTATTTCGTCGTTTTTTTTTTCATTCAATTTATATTATCGAGTTTACTAGATAATTCATGAAAAGTTTTAATTTTTCTATAATTCCTGAATAAAACAAATATTAAATATTAAATTAAAGCATTAATCTTCGGTCACGAATAATCATGCCCTTTGTAGTAACAGTTCTGAATTTAATATAACGTAAGCATTGTAAACTTATTAAAGGCAAAATATAGCGTGGATATATAAATATTAGCAACCTTTTCGTAGCTCTATAATATTATTAAGTCTTTTTAAGTGTACAAAACAAATCTCATGTTGAAACAACTACTTCCCTTGCTAATACCTCGCAGGATATTGAATTATACAACAGATATTTCTATGTTATTACTAGCCCCACGTCCACTTTTGTGGCACTAAACGAGTACTAGATAAATAACATTGTTTCTAAGATCATATCTTTCTATTTAACTTAATTGAATAGCCATCTGCAGACGCGTTTCGAGATTCATCTCTCATCAGTGCAGCTTTGCTTTTTTGCATTATAACTTGGAATACACTTACTTGAATGCCTCGCAATTGACGAGGTTAGGTTTTAATTTGATATTTTGGGAGAAAAACATTAGCAAGGTAAGTAGTTGTTTCAAAATGTGGTCTTAAAAAGACTTAATAATATTATAGAGCTACGAAATGGTTGAATATATTTATATATTCAGGCTATATTTCGCTTTTAATAAGTTTATATGATTAACTATAATGTAGTGTGGTTTCACCCCAATAGTATATAACATACGAATTGGTGTTTTCAATTTAAAAAAGTTACAATTCTGCTTGGAATTAAATACTGGGGCCCGAAATAAATTAATAATAATAATATAGGACGTTTATTTACCAATGATATACAATATACACATATTAGGTCATAACACTTCTAATATTATTCAAACAATTATTTTCCCAATCAGCAGCGTCGCTAGCGTCGGTCAATCGGGCGAATGCCCGGGGTCCACGAGCTAGGGGGGCCCCAACAGAGGCTGTGGGGGGGGGGGGCTATTTTGGGGGACCCTCCCCCATTTTGCTAAAATTAAAGCAAGGAAAATAAAGTTAAATTTTATTTTTCTTTTATATTAATATATTATTATATTATATTTGTTCCTTTCTTGTATGTATTAAAAATTAAAGAATTTATTTGTTTATTCACTTTTTTTTATTTATTGGGGGCCCCACCTCAATATATATGCCAGGGGCCTCAAAATCCAAACGACGGCGCTGTTCCCAATCGTTGGAGGGAGGCGAAGTTCAGTAGTCTATCGTTCGGTAGTCTACCGTACCATTCTTCCACTTAACCCCCAATGGGACCAATAACCGAGCTTTTTTGGAGTTTTCAACTGGAGGATATTTATTTAGCGTTTAGCCTAACGATGAAAATAAAAATATTTCTTTATATTACACTTTTGATATTTTTATGTGCAAATAATGTGCAAAGTGTAAATAATATTAGGGCTTTATTCCGAGTTAAGATATTTCTAAACGTATTTTGGTATGTGCTGAATTTGCAATACTGGTCACAAATCCCTGGCAACTTAGGAAGATCATTTTCATAATGAGTAATAAAATATTTCCATATTCACTATTTAAAATAGTTTCTAATATATTTTCAAATATTTTTATTGAGCTAATTTAATACATTTTGTAGATAAATAATTAAAATCTGCAGAATATGTATTTTAGCGATTTTTTTTGAATAATGCATTTAAACGGGCAGAAGGACCTTGTGGTCGGTAGCCCTTGGTATAATGCATAAAGTATACAATAAATATATTCTCTTTCTAGAGAGAAAAACTACAAATTGTATTATACATCTATTCACAAAAGAAAAAGAACATCAATTGATCCAAAACAAACATATGTGTGTGTGCATTTTAATTTATGTATTCATTTATTGAAACACTTATTAACAAAATGTTATTTTGTAATTTGTTTAAGTTTTTTGTTTTTTTTTTCTGTTAAAGGTTATGTCCAAAAATGGGTTGAATGTGTGTCATGTTTTCGATCGCTGATCCGAAATCGAATTAATTTTGGTAAGTTAACATTTTCTAAATATCATTAATTAAAAATTAATATTTATGATTTTTGTCTTTTTGTGATAATTGCATCGGTCGCAACAGGTTGCACGTTCAAACAGGTCGATCTCGTTTTATTAAAAAAAGTTCAATGTCAGTAATGCTAATCCAATTTGATACAAAATGTGCTAAACTTTTACAGGTTTTTTTTATCTGTTGGTTATATTTATTGACATTATTTATTTGACAGCTTTAAAATGGAACAAAATCTATTTTCGGTGTTATTCATTTGCATAGCCATCTTTAATTCAACTACGACTTTAATTCAACATTTCACTACGACATATAAGGCTATGAGAGCAATAGTGGCATAACACAGCGGTCGGGAACATAATATAATAATATTAATTTATTCATTAGACAATATAATTATTGTATAGAATATGTCAAAGATACATAAAAATATAACAGGTAATTTCACATTTATTCATCCAGTTTTAATATAATATACTACATACAATACATCTATATACTCACTAAGCTGTAATACGCCTTGCTTAACAATATATTTTTTATTTGATTTTTAAACATATTTAAGTGTTGATTTTTAAATTCATTTGGTAGTTTGTTGTAACTTATAACTAACTATTCCTATAAATTGGGCTATTTTTAAAAATTCCCTTTTGTGTATTAGGATTTGTAAGGTATTTTCGTTTCTGCTGTTATAATTGCTAACGTTTACAGATTTAAATTTTGCAATATTTTTTTTGCATATAATAGTAATTGTAAATATATTCGGATAGTGTCAGTATATTTAACTTAAAATAATCCCTACTATTGGCGATAAAATAATCCCTACAACTGGCGATAAAATAATCCCTACAACTGGTGTGTTTACTGATGCCCACAATAATTCTTATACTTTTGTAGTTTATTTTTTTATTTTATTTTTTTATTCTTTATAGTTTAAAAATTCTGTTGTGATTTCGTGCTTCTCCCCATGTACAGTTGCTTGCAAAAGTGTCCGGCCAAAGATAATTTTATGATGAAGTAACGTTTAAAGGATGCAAAATGGAAACAAATATATCATCGTAAAGTTCTTTTATTATGCAATCAAAACCTGTAATTGAAAAGTTACATTTAACTATTCATATTTATTTATAACAAGAATAACAATTTTCGCCTTTTCATAAATGTCCGGCCAAATTCCAAGAAGATATAATTCGCTTCACTTTGTTTACGTTAGGAGTCGCGATAGTATCTAAACATTAAGAGCTCCGTTCCTTTTGTATTGTACGATCAGTAACACTAAGTCAAGATGCCGTAACGCACATCTTTAGACATGCGTAAAGTGATTATCAATTTTCACAATGAAGGAAAAGTTTCACGAGAAATAGCAAAAATGTTGACTCTTGGAAAATCGACTGTTAACGATATAATAAACAAATTCAAGACTACGGGTACTCTAAAAGATAAATACTGTCCTGGGAGACCTCGGAAAACAACTAATCGTGTCGATAAAGTGATTAAAAGAAAGGCTGTCGCAGATGTAAAAAAGAATGCTGCAATCATCGCACGTGAATTACGCGATGAAAATTAGGCTGACATTAGCCAAAGTACTGTTTCACGTAGACTGACAGAAGTGGGACTTTTTGAACGTGTTGGAGTTAAAAAACCGCTCATCAGTAAAAAAAATAAGAAGGCCAGATTCGAATTCGCAAAAAAATACCAGAACTGGACTGTTGAAGATTGGAAGAAAGTGCTGTTTTCAGACGAAACTAAAATTAATTTGTTTGGAAATGATGGGAGAAGGTACGTTCGACGACCAAAAAGTACTAGAAATTATTCACGATATCAAACAACAACCGTGAAACACGGTGGAGGTAGCATTATGCTATGGGGTGCATTCTCTTGGAAAGGCGTCGGTCCAACCTTTAAAATTGAAGGCATTATGAACTCTGCTATGTATAGAGATATTATATTAGAAGAAATGCTGCCTTATGCTCGTCAGAACATGCCACGAGGATGGATTTTTCAGCAAGATAATGATCCAAAGCATAGATCACAGCTCCTTCAGCAGGTTTTTAGCAAGAAAAATATTCTTGCTAAAAAATATATTCTTCTATATAATTATAATATATTATTATCGAGTTTTAGAGTGGCCGAGTCAATCTCCGGATTTGAATCCCATAGCACAATTATGGCAAGAGTTGAAACTAAGAGTAGGAACTGGAAATTGTGCCAATAAAGTTGCTTTGTGGGTAAAAGTTCAAGAAGAGTGGAAAAATATTTCTCAAGATAAAATCATCAAACTTATTGAATCGATGCCTCACCGATGTGCTGCCGTGATAGCTTCAAAGGGTATGGCTACCAAGTATTGATGAAAATCTAACATTTATAACCTGTTTTCATTTTTTTTCTTTGTATATTTGAATGATATGTGAATGATATCTGCTTGGCCGGATAGTTATGAAAAAGCGAAAATTGTTATTTTTGTTATAAATAATTATGAATAGTTTTATATATTTTTTCAATTACACGTTTTGATTGCATAATAAAAGAACTTTACGATGATATATTTGTGTTTTCATTTTGCATTCTTTAAACGTTACTTCATTATAAAATTATCTTTGGCCGGACACTTTTGCATGCAACTGTAACTATTCCATACTTTAGTAGACTATGGAAATGAGCAAAGTAGAGAAAGAATAGAGCATTAATAGCATTTCACTATTAACCAACACTTTCATTTGTCTTAAGGCGAAGCATGCCGTAGATAATCTTGTACAAAGATTATCAACATGATCTCCCCATTTCAGATCACTGTCAAGAGTAATCCCCAGAAATGCTGTAGAATTTACTTTCAATTAGATTACTGTTCAATAGAGATTTGCTTTTATTAAATATCTTTTCTCTTACAATTAGTTTTATCAAATTTAATAAATGTTTGGTTTTTTATACACTAAACATACCGACATTTCATATATACCTAATCCTACCATGAGCGGTAGGACAAATGACCGCTTTAAAATAAAGTATGTATCTTAATATAGAAAGAGATATTAGCCAATTGGATAGTAAACAAGACATTTTCCTGGTGCCACAATAAAAACCCACTCCTCGCTTTTCTGTTTAGAAAGTTTTTCTACCTTATTATGCATTTTCAGCACATTTTTTACAAATCACAGCATTTTGTATTGCACATTTTCCACATACGTATTTTTTACATTTTACACAAATTTTGTTAGTCTTATTGACTTTACAATATCTTATTTGACAAGATTTCCGTACAGAAGAATCTGTAGCAGTGTTTATTATTGTTTTTGAGGAACGTTCTTTGCTTAGCTGTCTCTCCATCTGATATTCGGTCCCAAGCTCTTCTGCTAATTGAAATAAAAATTCTTGTCTCGATATTTCTTCACCCGTCGTTTCCTTATATAAAATCCATGCATTTATCCCGGCTAAATCAAATATAATTGTCGATCAGGTTCATCATTCGCTCACCAAATTCGATTCGGCGATCCGGGTCTTCCTCCGTTAATTCTTGGAGTACCAACATCTTGTAAGGTTGCAGCTTGGCTTATGTAAGAATTTTCAGGACAGTAGAATGACTAATCTCGTTATAACGGGCCAGTTTTTTTCCTACCTGGCTGGAGTCACCGGATTTCCTTGAAGAGTTAATAATATGTTTAGCCTGGTATCTGATTTTACAGTGAGATTTCGCTGTCTAGGCACAACACTGATATGATACAAATTATAATATTGTGTCGCAATGTTGTTTATGGTACCTTGGCTAATGGGTGATATATCCGGATGCTGTTCTCGAAATAACTGAGCAACCTCAACCTGAAACTCTTCTGTTACCATAACCGATCATCATCAGAATCTCGATATGGAGATTTTTGGTTAAATACATTTTACTAAAACTTAATAGCGTCGGACACAGCCTGCATATATAAATATACTCAACCTTTCCGGAGCTCTATAATACTAATGAGTCTTTTTAGGACTACCAAAAACAAATCTCATGTGAAATTTGTCAGTTATTTTATAGCTTTCAGTTCACCTTCGTGGCACTCAAGAAAAAACAGAAAAATAACATTGTTTTTAAGATCATGTCTTACCGATAACTTAAGTGGATAGCCATCTGTAGACACTTTTCGAGATTTTTCTCTAATCAGTACAGTTTTGCTTTTATGAAAAACATTCACATTTATTCACATTTATGAAAAACATTTTACAACTTTAAGAACTTGGCGAGCGCGTGTAAAAAAGTAGCGAGTATATGAAAAAAAAAGGTTGGACGTTACTGGGCACTTCCGGAAACAGATAAACAAACAGAATATACATAGAAATGAGGGCAAGTAAAAACAATACGTAACGTGTTTCGGGATTTTTTTTCATAAATCGCAAAAATCGAAGTTATGAATCTTATTCCAGTTAAAGTTTCCATACTGTATATTAAATAGAGCATGGGTCCCAGTACAGACCCTTGCGGTACACAACTATTTATTGTTAATATATTTGATGATTGATTGCCTATAACTACATAGTATTCCCTGTTTTCTAAATAGCTTTTGAACCATTCATGTGTGTTTCCCCTTATTCCTAATTGTCACAGTTTGTCTAGTAAGATAGAATGATCCGCCAGGTCAAAGGCTTTGCTCAGGTCTAAGAAGATTCCTACTGTGTTTTTATCATCATCCATGCATTTATACAGTTTATTTATAAAATCAACGTATGGGACGCGTGCCACTTGGTGGCACGTGGAAGATTGGACGCTCAGAGATACTGACAATTTTTTTGTAAATATATTGTGGTTTTTATACAGTTAGGCACGGCAACCAAGTGGTTTTGGATTAATTTTAATAGTATATTAAGTAACGAGAGTTGTAAGAAGCATTTTACGTACGAGCGGAACAGTTACGCGCGACCCGCGTAGCGGGGAGCGCGTTATTCCGCGAGTACGTAATTGCCTTACAACTCGAATTATGTACTATACTTTATCTACGACCACACTAATTTGTTTCTATTTAATAAGAAAAATATGTTTGATGTAACTGATATAGTGATTTATCGATATAGGCAACACAATGTATGCAGTATCAATGTCAAATGAAATAAATTATATTTACTTAATAATTTATATTTTCTGTTTAATGTCATTAATACCTACTAAATAGATATAAGCCCTAAAGAAGTTCAGAATAAAAAATACCGAAACGTTGGCAAAATATCGACATGTTTTATTAAAATAAATTCCTTTTCCCAAGAATAAACTAAAATATAATAAAAATGATAAGATCTTAAGATATATTTATAATTATTTATTTAATTTTTTTGATCATAGTTTATAATAACCGAACAATTGTTGAATATTAGTGTTGGATTGTTATCTACATCATTAGTGATTAGATTGGTTGCATTATGAGTACTTGAAGTCATATTCGCATGATATAAGTCGCATGACGTACTTGCATTTGTGTAAGTGAAATTAGTTTATCAAAGTAGAAATTTTTGTAGCAGTATCATTTTGATTTTTCATGGAGCAGTCTATATAGCCTTCTGCTACTGCAGACGAACGCCAGCCACCATGCCTTTTTAGTGACAATAAATCACCACCGGAATCCACAAGAATGGTGGCTGACGAATGTCTGAAACAATCTCCTGTATAAAGATTTGCTTCCGGCAAATGAAGATAATTAGCAGTTTGTTTAGGAATAGAGCCAATTTTATTTATTCCAACACATTGCATAGTGCATTTCTCATTTAGATAATTTAGAAAAAAAGGCTGATCATTGTCCGTTTTTTGTGGGCGTAGGTTAATATATTTTTTGCAGGTTTGAAATTCTAAAATTCTTTAGGTACCACAAAATATATTTGAGTTTTTGTTTTAGAATCGGGAATTTTAACGATCAGAGATGTTCCGGTGTCTTCTATATGGCAGGGTTTGATATTTCGTAGTTCTTGTTTTCTGCAAGAACCACTAATGCCAATGATAAGAATAACCTAAAATTATATAAAAAATATGTCGTTATGCCCATTAGAGACCATTATAAGAAAAAAAAGTAATGAATTCATTTAAATTCTGTTAAAATTTTTGATTTCTTGCTTTTAAATCCATAAGATTTTCTCTTTAGTAAAGCTATTAACTTTGAATGTTTTTAAATGTCGATGTCGTGCTTTATATTAATTGTTGTTCAAACCATTGAATCAATTGCCCAAAGTGAAGATGGTTTCATTGTTTGAGATAACTCATCAAAGTGTGATAATACAACATTTTCTGAAAACGATTTAACTTTATGCTTCATTCTCCAGTCCATAAATTTTCTATATGCATCCTCGTATCGATCCCGAGATTTAATCGGTAGCAAATTATGGGCAGCTTGTTTCGCTTTTTCAACAATTTTGGGCGGAGTAGCATTTTCTATTTCGCTATCACTGGACATTATTTTAATTGTTTTAATTGAAAAAAAAATAGTGTTTATGTATTAGTTTGACGTTTATTATTTTTTGACAAATAACGATATGTTTTGGGTTGCCTATAGTAAACGATAGTAGCAGCTCTAAACCAATCAACGAATCGTATACCAAACGCACTAGTGTGTTATTGAATCATTAAATAACATTAATCGCGGTCTGTTACATACGTGTGTTGTAAGATGTATTTACATAATCCACAAACTGTACAATATTGGGCAATTATAATAGTGGTCGTAGATAAAATATTTTATTTATTAAAATTAGATTTATTATAAAATCTTATACATTTGTTATAAAATACATAACATAATTATTTACATTCGCCGAATTAAATCTAGCATGTGATGACAATTTTCGTTGATACAGTTTGGAAAATTGCACTCTACTCTTTCCAGCAGGTCTCTATTGATTTGGGTGATTTCCTGATGGATCGCTTCTTTCAACTCAATTAAAGTACGGGTATTCTCCATGTAAACCTGTTCATTCGTGTACCCCCATAGAAAAATGTCACATGTGGACAAATCGGGGTTTTTAACATTTCACCGAATGGATTGCTTTAAATAGATAGATTTTTTGCCAAAATATCATACAAAATAAGTCTCTTTGAGTTTAACTCCAAACAAGTCTTATTTCGAGCCCTTTTTTATATTCGAACATTTCTTTATATTCTGAATATGATTTTGATTAGTATTTTGTTCTGATTTTTTCGATATCAAAATCTTGTTTTCAACTTGTGAAATATTAAATCTCGTAAAACATTATGTTAATTTCAAGTAATCTCGACTGGGTATGACCCCCTTTTGCCCTACATCTCTCATACGATAAGCTATCTTCTTCTTAAAGTGCCTATCCTCTCTGGATGTTGGCTATCACGTTGTTGTAATTCCGGTCCATGTTCGTAAATTTCGCAGCCACGATATTCGTCTGCGGTCTGCTGAGCTACGACCTCTATTTTCCCCTGTAGGATGAGTTGAATAAATTTTCTGCGCTTGACGTTTGGTAGGTATTCCCGTTGTCCACCGATGCGTTGCAGTACTGTGTCGTTTCTCGCGTGGTGTATCCATGGGATTCTGAGTATGCGGCGATAGCACCACATCTCAAATGCATTTATACGCCTACTTGAAGTATCGGTAAGGGTCCACGCTTCTGCCACATATAGGAGGGTCGAGAGTACATAGCATTTTCAAATTCTTATTCTGGTATGGATGTTGAGAGATAGGTTACACAGTATGTTACGCATCTTGTAAAATGTACCTCTTGCTTTTTCGATTTGGCAACTTGTTTCTCGAGAGTGATCCCAGTCCTTATTGAAGGTGCAGGTATGTAACTGTCTTGGCTATTGTGAGAGCTACATTGTTAGTGGTAAATTGTAGGTTACCGATGACGTTTTTACTGATAAGTAACATGTGTGTCTTCTTACAGTTTATCTTCATGCCGTATCTGTTGCATGCAGTGTCTACACGGTCTATAAATCTCAGAAGTCCTTCAGCAGTATCTGCTTTAAGGACGATATCATCAGCATATCTTAGGTTATTTATTATTTCTCCGTTTATTACAACTCCATCCTCCATGCTGTCCAATGCCTCTTTAAATAGATGTTCTCAGTACACGTTCAATAGGAGGGGCGACAGTATACAAACTTGATGCCCTTCTCACCTTATGTTAAACTCTTCCGATGTTTCGACCCGAACAATGGCTTTTTGTTACAAGTAAAGTTTTGGTATTATATCTGTGTCTCTGTGGCCATTTCCTGACTCACGTAGGATTGAGATGGGTTAACTTGAATGTTGGATTTTATCAAATGCCTTTGGCCTCGAAATCTATGAAGCATGAAAAGACGTCTACGTTGACGTCCCGTGCTCATTGAATCAGGACATGTATGAAGAACAATGCCTCTCGGGTGCCAAGTCCCTCCTTAAACCAAACTGTGTGTCGCTTATTCTTTTGTCGAGTTTTCTATTTTCTTAGCCTTGAATGATATTAAGGAAAGCTTTTAGGATCTGACTCATCAAGCTGATTATTCTTTGATCGGAGCATTTAGTTGCGTTCGCTTTTTTGGGAAACGGAACGAACGTCGACAGCAGCCAGTCATTTGGCATTTGACCGCCTGTGTACATTTTGTTGAAGATCTGGGTAAGCAGTTTTATCTGTTCTGGGTCCAGTAGTTTGAGGACTTCTACACGAATCTGGTCTGGCCCAGGAGCTTTGTGTGTTTTTTTTTAGTCGTTTGATAGCTGATTCTATTTCCTCCTGTGTGATGATAGACCCTTCCTCGCCGACCTCTGACGTCATATTATCGATGTTATCGTCTGCGAAAAGTTCTTCCATGTACTACTTCCATTTTGTGAGTTTTTTTGTTAGTTCCGGTAATGATGTTATCATTCAAGTCCAAAATTATTCCTGGACCCCGTCTTTGATATCTTCCTGTTGCTTCTTTTATTCTCTTATGAAGGTTAAAGCTGTCGTGTTTTTCTTGCAAGATCTCGATTTCGACACATTTTTTAATTGCTTTTAGGACTCTTCTCAATAGTTCATTGTATTTTACATTCTATCTGTTACTGTGTTGTCCTCTTTCTTCCATAAGGTCCAAGATAGAATTTGTCATCCACTGTTGTCTCTTCACCATCCTATCCGCTATTAGTTCTTCTTTTGTGACGGAGGTTATTGATATTTTTATTTTATTCCACAGGTCTTCTACTTCTGTTTCGTGGTTGTTGCTTTCAGATATAGTTTTGAGTTCCTTGTTCAGCCTTTCTTTTGTTTGTTCGAATACGTTGTCTTGTTTGAGTTTCCGCATGTCAGCAATGTGTGAGGGTTTTTATTTGACTATTTGCTTTAGTCGAAGTTTAGTACGAGCTAGTAACAGGTTGTGATCTGATGGTATGTCTGCGCTTGGGTATGTCTTACAAGAGACAACCGCCTTGCGATATCTTCTGTTTATCATCACAAAGTCGATCTGATTCGTCACGAGTCTGTATATTCTGTATACACGATTAGGCATAAATCCAATCAACTTCGCTATTGTTTCTTGTGGGATTTTAAGAGGATCATGCAGGAATCACCTCCAAAAACAGTCCGATCTTCAATGCAGCATTCTTCAAATCGCTCTCTTGGTCTCCAAAACACTTTTTCGGTCGCTACCATAGAGGCATATTCTGATCTCATCTGAGAACAGAACAGAACCCCATTGTTCCAACGTCCAATTTAAATGAACCCTTGCACACGCAGGCGAGCCTGACGAAGAGCTGGTATAAGTTTTTCACAAACTGCAGGTTTCTTAGGGGTCAAGTTACTTTCCTGCAGTCTTCGTCTTACTGTCCACTGACTAATAGCCACTCTTCGTACTTCAGAGAGCTGTTGTTGCAGTTGAACAACATTAATGTGACGATTGCGTTATGATTTTGACACAATGAAGCGGTCATCCAGAGCCGTGGTACATCTCTTTCTGCCTGTAACAGGTCGTCTATGAAAGGATCCAGTCTCCCCATGACGTTGGAACACTCTTCGAACCGCGCCGTGCGTCATATCTAGTTGTCGAGCAACAGCTCGCTGGCTAAGTCCATTTTCAGATCAAAAACTTGGGTGGCTTTTTGCGGCGTAGTATGCATTAAACTCACTCTCGTGAAGGCCAATCAAGTGAAAAACGAATAATGTGCAAATTTCAATTGCAAGGGCAATAATTATAATCTTTCACAAGTTTGTTATTCTCGTCATAACCACAACATAAATACGTTCGTTTTTGTTTACCGTTTGCAACGCCTATAAGCGATAAACATTCTTGATAGACTTAGACTCATGTAAAAGCATATTACATTGTCTTTCAAACGGCATATTTCTTTATTCCATCCCATAAATAGTTTCTAAAAAAAAGAAAGTTTAAAGTCAAAAGTTTACTGTGGGCCGATTCCTATGCACGCAAGTGTAGTCTGAATTTAATTTTGATTCATTTATAGAATTAGACTGAATATAGTTCTCATTCAATTTTAAGTTTGAATACCGAAGAATAATCTAGTCTTTAAATTATCGAAAATAAAATTTAGGTCTCAATTTGTTTCACAGTCTCACTTAGTTTATATCTTGACTCAATTTTGAATAATTTAATAAACGACATATAAATTTGAAATGTATTGTCTCTATTAATAAGTTTCTTTTCGATTGCATTTTAAATATTAATTCAACATTTTCTAGTTTTAAATTTATCTTAAATTTATGAAATCTACATTATATCTTTAAAATCTAGGGTCTATATTCTGCGCTAAAATGTTATACATTATATAAGCTACACGTTTTAGAACTGTGATCCGCTATATAAACAAGATTATACAAAATTATGTACATTAAACTAATGAAAATAGTGTTCTACCAAAGTTTTAAATAAATAAATTATTAATGTAGCATAAGTAATCGCTTTTACAGCAATAAAACTTTGTAATTACAATGTTTATATTTTTAAATAGCTTCTAAATATGTATATTATAAACTATGAAATTATTTATTTTTATTGGTCAATTAAAATAAATTATAGTATATTTTATGCTTTAAACTATTTTTAATAGTAATTTTTATGGAAAATGTATTGTTTAAATCATTAAATATCAAATCACTGTTTGGAATATATTATTTGTGTGTCATTTGTGAACGAACGGGTTAAATTGAGAAATCGAAACTATTTTCTTGAAACGATATTTTATTTTTTTGTCATTAGTGTACACCAGGTGTCGGCCATATTTTTACATCGCCAGTCAATTTTTATAACTTCAGTCAATTTTTATAACATATGTTTTCCTCCCGCAACTTAGCCAACCATTTTATTTTTTTCTCAAAAAATGTATATGACGAGGGGTCATCCACTCCCTGAAATGTTGCAATGTATTCGCAATTATCTTGATTTTTTTGGTAATTCGAGGTACTTGAAGAAATTACTAGCGCAATGCGTAATAATGTCACGTAATTATGCTAATTCTTTGCTAACGTGAAGAAATCACAAGCGTAATGCGTAATAATGTCAGATAATTTTTGAAATGCTTAGGTACTGCAAAGTAATGTAACGTAAAGGATGGAAATTTGAAATAATTACATTTTAAATAATTAAAAAGTTTCTAATGCACCGTACGTTACAGTATATTTACTTGGTATTACAATGTGCAACCTGTAAGATAAGAATGCTAGTAATGAACAAGACATCACAGTAGGGAAAGATGTACCCTCCTCACTTCTCACTAAATGTTGATCCTTAGTATCAATTTCTTCGTCTGCAGCATAAAAATTCTTATCCAAGATGAAGGTGGTACCCAAACCACCTTCACCTCAGATAAGGATGTTTATGCCGCAGACGAAGAAATTGATACTACAGAAGAAACAGAATACGCATGAAATTGCAAATATCAATCCTGAAGATCTGGGAGATATTCGCGAAGAAATAGATATTTTTAAAAATTCTACAGAATTCGATTTAAAAGATTATTCCGAAAAAAAATTTGGCGTAAAAGGAACCTTCCAAAACTATATCCATTATTGGGAAAGTGGAATTAGAAGATTGCCAAATGCAAGTAAAACCTTATGGACAAACTACAAGCCTTCGAAATATGGTGCTACCGAAGAATGTGGCGGATTTCCTGGACCGATATAGTTACTAATGCCGAAGTGCTGAACCGGATACAGAAGGAGTGCGAAATAGTTAACACCATAAAAAAGAGAAAGCTACAATATCTGGGTCTTATAATGAGGGCACAGAAATACACAACTGATAGTCCAGGGAAAGATTAGTGGAAAGCGGAACATTGGCAGACGCCGTGTACCCTGGCTGAAGAACATAAGGAATTAGTTTAATTGTAGCAATGTTCAGCTGTTCAGAGTTGCAGTCAACAAGGTCCGCTTTGCTGCGATGATAGCAAACCTCCGATAGGAGATGCACTATAAGAGGAATAAATGCAAGTAATAGCCAGGGAGCTACATTTCTTCAAGAAAGAAATAGAAATGTTCTCCAAAACGTTACCGTGTATGAAATAAGTAATAGTATCGGCGAAAATTACTGCCGGATTTCCCGATTGCTTCTTTACAACCGTTAAACCAATTGGAACATTGATAATTCAAGATTTCAAACAAGGTGGTTACCTGATGCCAGAAAGAATAAATGGTTTAGATTTGGAGCATTGCATGTTGGCAATGCAAACAATTTCAAATTTCCATCCTTGCGGAAATGGAACCAAAATCGATTAAAAATTACAATAAAGGAATTTATAATGACTACTTGAATCATTGGATTAATAACAACTATAATTCTTTAATGGAATTTTCTAAAGAATGGCCATCGATGGAAAAATATGCTATGAAAATGGATGCATTTCTTAAAAAGTTGGAAAGTCCAGGACAATTTTTGGGAAAATATGTAGAATATTAAAACAAAGCAAAAGTATATGGTTTTAACGTTTAGAATCACGGAGATCTTTGGACTAACAATATGCTGTTTAACTATTGTAAATAAAGTGGAACAGTAGAGGATCTTATATTGGTTAATTATCAGCTAGTCCACTATACTTCTCCTGCACTAGACTAGCAGTATTATTTCTTGGCCACCAGCCTATCGTTCGAAGTGAAAGAAAAACACGAAGATGCTTTATAAGATTTTTATTATAATAAGCTAACAGAAAATTTAGAAAAATTGAAATTCGATCCATTGAAAATACCACATCGAGAACAATTTGAAACAGATTTTAACTCAAAATCTCTTCATAGTTTGTTGACTTTAGCATCAATTACACCAGCAATAAAAGCACCAGAATATGAAGATTATTGCAAGTATTGATAATTGCATGATTCCAGAGGAAGAAGGAAATTTTAGACATTATTATTCCTATAATCAAAGCTTCCGAACGTTCGTTGAGCTTGTATTGCCGTATTTGGACAAACTGGGTGTCTTCAATGATAAAATATTGAACTGCTCTTTTAGATTTTTTTTTAATTTTTTAAAGCAATGTCATATTATATCATGTGTAATAATGAATGAAGTTATCGGAAGTGTGGGGGGGTTGTTATTATCAAGATCACCTAAAGTGGCCACACTAAGTGGCCAAGGTCACCGGAAGTGGTCAGAGTCAGAAGCTGGCCTACAACATATCATATTTCCCTACTTTTGGCTACTAAACAACCACGGCAAAAATAATTTTCCAGAACCTTCGCTGCGACACTTGTCAATCATGAGCATCATAGCGTGAGCGTTTATTTCAATTCATGTTTATGTATTTAAAGTCAACCACGACGAGGCGCATGATGAGCTCCTACGGGTCTAGTGGGGACGTAATATGGCCGTAATGCGAATATAATGTGAACGTAATTCAGGTAATGCAAGAGGAATTCAAGAAATCCAAGAGTACTTTGTGTAATGTGGTGTAATACTTACGTACTGCTAATGAATGCAAAGTAATGTGCGGTAATGCATCTAAATATTAACATGTATTGCAAGAGTGGATGACCCCTCGGTATATGATGTGAGTTTGCTAAAGGAAAAAATAATCAAAATGTAGCAACTCGGCTCCCAGCACAGTATTCTATTTTTTTTAAAATATTCTTGCCACGACAGCTTCAGAAAACCTCTGTTTCAAGAGGGTCACCAAAAGTTCAAGCTTGCCATAGATTTAGGGCCTCGCATCGTCTCGTAAAAGCGAGAAGAGACCGGGACGAGACACTTTAGAAAATTATTTAGGTAAGAGCGAGATCACATACGGCGAGACACGAAAGTCTCGTTTCATATCTCGTTTCATATCTCGTTCGTACTTGTTTTGTAATCTCTGTAATATTTTCTTGCATAAATTTGAACTGCTCGTTCTGGGCTCGGGCAAGTTTAATTTTATTACATATACAAGGTGGCGCAAAATTATTGTCATAATTTGAATTGCCTGTCATTTTTGCAGATGGCGCCAAATGTCACTGCGCTTTGACATTTATGATTGCCATGGAGCGATACATACCTCCAGAACGTGGATTTATTGTTGTGGATGTATTGCTTATTTGACAAATTTGCCGTCTATTGTTTTAACGCAACGTGAATTTTGCCGTCGTTTTTCCTGTCGTCGTCTTCCATGTGCTCGAACAATTAAGCGTTTGGCTGAGCGCCTCGTGCAAACTGGATCCACTACAGAAGTCGCAATAAGTGTCCGGCCTCGTAGTGCTCGTTCGAACGAGCTTCATCGCTTCTGTTGCCAACGACGCCAGAGAGAATCTACGAACATCAATGAGACGACGAACAAATAATTAGGTATCAGCAGACCTTCGTTGCAAAGGATTCTGGCGAAAGATTTGAAAATGTTACCCTACAAAGTGCAAACTGTTCATGAATTGCTGCCTGCTGACCGTCGGACTAGGTTAACTTCCTGCCAAACTCTATTGAACTTGGTGCAAGAAGAGGATGACTTCGCATCAAAAATCATAATGAGCGATGAAGCCCATTTCCACTTAAGTGGTTATGTTAACAAACAAAATTTGCGTTTCTGGGGCACATAAAATCCACATGTAATGCAAGCAGATCCATTGCATCCCCTCAAAGTGACTGTTTGGTGCGGCATTTGCAGTGAAAAAGTGATTGGTCCTTATTTTTTTGAAGAGGCCGATGGCGCCACCGGAAACGTAAATGGCGACCGTTACAGGCAGATGCTAAGCGAGTTTTTTTTTGCCGCAAGTTGCTGCATTGGATCTTGCTCATTGTTGGTTTCAACAGGACGGAGCAACCTTCCTCGAACTCGGGCTCGGGGCCCGAGGAAGGGTAAACTCGGGCAACTATGGAGATTTTGAGACACCAATTTACAGTCCCGTTTTGGAGATTTGAACTGGCCGTCCATATCACCAGATCTAACAGCAATTGGCGATTTCTTCTTCAATGTTAGCTTTCAAGACTTGCAAGGTTTGTGGTTTGTTGTGCTAAACGCGAAATTTTAAAAATCCCCAAAGGAAGAAGTTCTTGCTTTGTGGATTTCTTACAATCTCGCGTTTACCACAACAAACCACAAACCTTGCAAGTCTTGAAAACTAACATTGAAGAAGAAATCGCCAATTTGGAGCCAGATGTTTTGCGAGCAACAATTCAAAATGCCGTAAAACGAGCGAAATTATGCATCAACTCGGTAGGTGACCATTTGAACGGTATAATTTTTTCCAAGTAATGTCACCAATTTTACTCTTTCAAATAAACTTTTGAAGAAAACAGAGCTCATTTTTTTCATTTATAACAAAATGGCAGCCAATTCAAATTATGACATTACTTTTGCGCCACCTTCTACAATTAAAAGAGTAGATTTTGTAATATAGAATAGATGTCGTAGACAATTTCAAATTATTTCGTTCGTTTTTATTATAAATTTTATATAGTCAACTAAATAGAAGATTTATGTTTTGTGTCTTAACAGACTTTATGGTTTGTTGTCGCTACATTTTCATGTGGATGGAACAAGGAGAAGTTCGAATAGGGTATAGTAATGGTAACCAAATTGAAAGTGTATGTGAACAGACATTTATGGTTTCTACATTATTATACACAACGGTCGGTCAGTTTTATTAAAAATATTTTTATAATTTGATACATATTTTTACTATTTTTAAAGGTAGGCGTCCACAGTTCCGCATCGTACGTCCACAGTATCTGCAGCGATCGGATTTGCCAACGTAACTACTAGCAAACACTGAAATATATACTAACTGGAACGAGCGCTGGCCTCTAAGCTTGTGAGGGCCGAGATAAAGGTCCCAAGGGGATCCCTTCATCCTTGTCTAGCCAACAGTGAATTCGAGAGTGGGAGGATATGATACAGTCAGAGCGAATAGCTAGTTGTATTGAGTTGTATCAAGAAAGAGAGTGAGATCGTTCAATCGGTGAGCATATTATAAACCGAAGTTTATATATTTTAATGAAAGTTGTTTTCAAAAAGAGAATGGTAAAATACTGTTGTATTTGCAAGGAAAAATGGACGTCGGACGTCGGACACACATTTATTTTTCCTTTTGGATTGTACTAGACGAAGACAGAGCGATACAAGAGACACCTTGTGATGCTCTCTCTCGGCCCGCACAAGCCACGACGTAACGCTCGTTCCAGTTAGTATATATTTCAGTGCTAACAAATACCATATTCCGTATGACTTCATCGGCACGCATCGTAAAAGATGCCCTTCGGAGCATCGGCTTCGGCATTGTCGACGGGTAGATTCGTGCGAACCGTACGATGCGGAACAGTGGACGCACTTGTATTACTTTCTATGGAAAGAATACTACGATCCGTTTGATGCGATGCGTCCGATACGTACGATGCGGAACTGTGGACGCCTACCTTTAGGAGTTTAGATTTAAATGTTTAAAGCCTTTATTTTATTATTTATATCCGAAATTGATACTACATAAGTCAAACAGTACTATCGTGGATGAAACTCTCTGATGTTAGTCGTTCGAACGGAAGTAAATCATTCAGAAAAATGTATTGATATTGATAATTTGTTCAATAAATCAGCAAGAATTTCGAAAGATTTGAAAGCTGATTGTTTTATGAGTATTTACTACTGAATAGAGAAGTTTTAAATCAAAATACCTTAGACTGGTGTAATTCTCATGAAACGATTTTTCATAATGGGAACATCAGTACCTGTTGAAAGATTATTCTAGACAGCAGGTACTATAATGATCAAAACCCGTACATCATTAAAGGATGAAGCATTATTATGTTTCAATTCTTGGTCATCTTGTGACTTAAAGCTTAAAATATCAGTTCTCAATTCAAAAATTATCAAAGTCTTTGTTTCGTTACATATTCAAATATTGTAGCCTGTATGAAAGAATAAAGTATTGTAAAATTGTATTTTATTATACAGGGTGTTAGGTAATATGCGGCAAAAATTCAAGGGGTTATTCCTTGGCCTATTCTAAGAATATTTTGTCCTATGGTGACCTTTATTTCGAAGATACAGGTTGAACAAAATTTTGCGACAACCATATTCGATATTTGTTAAAATCATTAATGTAAATAAAAGTATGGCGTACGCCAATGAGTTTATCAAGTACAAAAAATTCTTGACGATAACTTGGAACGGCTGTTTTATCTACTAACTCACCAGTGGATTTCATTTGAATACGTCTCGTCAGTGATCATCACCTGTATTGGTCGCAGTTGCTTACATTGAGTGACATTTGACTGTGTAACATGTCTTTAATTGTTAGTGAGTTCTATACGTAGTTCTATACGAACGCCGAGATGACTGTATGCATTTCATGTATGGATGCTGATGGCAATTAACTACAAGCTGGACGATTGTACATTGAACGGTTCCCTAGCCGTAATATTCCAGACGGAAAAATCTTCGAAAACATTCATCGACATCTTCGTACAACAGGCACATTGAAACGAAAATGAGGGCCAGAAAATGGAGGGCCGGGAATCGAGGGCACAGTAAGAATGATACAACTAGAACAGAATGTGTTGGACATTTATTTATTTATCGTATGGTACAATAACACATGTACACAACAAAAACAAAACATTTTCAGAGGCTAACATCGAGTTGGCAGATGTGCTCGATCGCTTCGTTGGTCGCCATCAGGAAATCGTTGTAGTCGCCTCCGTAGGCCCTATTCTGGCATTCGGTGATCATGTGGTGAACAGTTTGTTTTGCCGCTCCGCAGTCACATCTTGCGGATGGTATTTTATCTCACATGTGGAGCGAGTCTGCACACCTTCCGTGTCTTGTGCGTATTCTGTTTATAGATGACCATATTTTGCGGGTCTGTTAGTAACCATGTGGCTTTTGACTTATGCATGGTAGATTCTGGCATTGGACTGGACAGGCTTCTCTCCATTCATGTTCACAGAGATCTGTAGGGTCGAAATCGGGTGCTAGCAGTTCTTCTTCACAGGTCTTCTGGAGCGCAGTCTTCTTGTGTTTAGATCGGCTAGGTCATGATGTATGGGGTGCTGGGGATTATCTTGAATTCTATTGAATTCTCGAACGAAGGCAGATTTGCTTAGGAGGTCTGGGACATCTGGCTCATGACAGGCAGCCATAGCGTTGGAGTAGATTTTAGTATGCCGCTAATTGTATGCCGATGTGGCTTAGCAGAGGAAACCCCCATACATATGTTGAAAGACTGCGGAGCATTACTCCGCAAGAGACAAATGTACCTTGGGGCTCACTGCTTGAAAACAGAGGAGCTGCAGGTCTTGAATCCCACCCAGATCCTGAAATTCCTAGAGGAATCAGGATTAGAGGAGGCGCTCTAAATGGGTAAGTACACCAACACTTTGAGGAGGAGGGTGGGGTACAATAGATTTATAAAGGTCGCAGTACAAGTCGTCACCACCATATCTACAATCTACAATCTACATGGTATGCCGCTAATGATTTTAGTAAGCCGCTCATTTCTACGTTTAGCTGTACGTCAACTTTGTGTGTGTGTGTGTGTGCGCGCTGTTAAGCCAGACCGGGGCGCCATATTCTGAAGCTGAGTAAACTAGTCCTATTGCCGTGGTGCGTAAGGTGTCAGCAGAGGATCCCCAAGTTTCACAGAGCTTGTGTAGGATGTTATTTCTTGTTCGCAGTTTAGCAGCAGAGTTTTCTAGGTGCTTTTTTTTTGTAGGATATCGTTCTGTCGAGGGTAATTCCCAGGTACAGGTTTTGGATGCGGGTTGTGGTGGGTTGTGTCTTCGAAGTAGACATGTAGCTTCCTATCAGCGCATTTGTGCTGGACATGATAGAGGATTGTCCAACTACATCTACGCTACAAATTGCCAATGCTTTGAATGTAAGTGATTGGACAGTTTGAAAAATTCTTAAGGGCAATTGGTTTTATCCATACCACATTCAACGTGTTCAGGCACTACTATCTAGTGATTATCGTCCACGTATTGCGTTATGTCAATGGCTTTTGCAGACATTAGTTCTAAAACTTCAATTCCTGACACAGATTCTTTACACCGATGATAACAATTTCTCAGGATGATGCAGATGAAAATCCGCATGAGGTATGTGAAGATAGATTTGTAATCGATCTTCTATACTATCTAATTGGACCTGTATTTCTACCAGCAAGATATCCTGCCGAGATATATTGCAACTGTTTTTGTAAGAAACATTGCTCGAGTTTCTGCAGGATGTACCATTGGCGACAAGAATTGCAATCTGATTTATGCATGATGGTGTAGCACCACGGAGAGATACACTGAATTGGTCGAGGTGGGCCACACGCATGGCCTGCTCGATCCCCAGACTTAAATCCCCTTGATTATTTTTTATGGCGCTATCTGAAGTCATTAGTTTACGCTACTCCTGTAGAGAATTTGGACGAATTGCGAAATCGGATAATTGCTGGCTGTAACTCAATTAGAAACAACCCTGGTGTGTTTGAAAGAGTTCGGCTCTCAATGACGAGAAGGTTGAATGCTTGTATCCTTTAAAAATTTATTGTAGATTGAGCCACTTTACATGTATTTTGAGCATAAAATGTTGTTACTGTCACAAATTTTGTTGACCCTGCATCTGCGAAACTAATGTTTTTTAGAAATTATCATGAAGCAAAATATTCTTAGAGTAGGCCAAGGAATTACCCCTTGAATTTTTGCCGCATGTTTACCCTGTATAACAGTTATGTATATAAGAAATAATCACGCATTTATTAATTACAATAAAATTAATGATTAACTCGTTTTGGAGTATTTTAACAAGTTCTAGCAAGAATGATATTTGACGAGATAGCACGAGACGATATAAACCGTTACGAGAGCTAGGCTGAAACGGAAGAGTACAGTATAATCTTGATAATCCGACACATATGGGCCCAGACAACTGCCGGATTATCAAGAAATTCCGGATTATCAGTATTAGAAGAAAACAATAACAATTTTACATATTTTATGTACAATAGTATTTCAGAAAGAATAAAATATGTATCGATATAGGTAAATGTGTACATACAAAAGGATATGTACAAACTTAAAATCGTCAATCAAGTTTTCAGAGTTAAAAGCAGGGTGTGTTGGCCAGACCTTCTAAGAACATTGGATGGTGTTATTTTTGACTTTATTTCTTCTGTGCCGAATGTTTATATCCGGCGCGGAGCATCGTAAAGAAAAGACACGTGTTTCCGCAGAGCGCCGGATTACTAAAATACCCAACGGATTAACCAACCACCGGATTATCAACATTATACTGTAATTTCTGAGACGAGATTTTTGACACTCTTGCTTTATCTCGTGTTGTGTGAAGCCGTACATAGGTTGCCAACTCCCTGGCATACAGTATATCTTTAATAGCCAGTGGGGTCCCTTTGTGTTATTTAAATTAATAAATAATCTTCAAATTATTGTACAAATATTGGTATAAAGTCAACTGACTCTATACCAATATTCTTCATTTGACCTGTTTAAAAATTTACCATATTATATATCTTCGTTAATCTTTAAAAGAGATTGTAATAATAGTTTTTCATCAACGCCAGAGCTAATTTTTTTTTAAGATAAATGTAATTTGTGCAAATCTCCAAATGAGATAATTAAAAATATCTTTGTTGTGATAATAAAGATTTCACATATGAACTAAATTGAAGCATAAACGCCGCAATTGCTCATTAATTAATATAGAAAACGATAAAGATAAACTTCTCACGCTAATTATCCATATTTGAAAAGTAGAATAAGACATTTCATAATAATTAGAAAATTAATAAAACAGGATTTTGCAAAAGTTTTTATTGTTCTTGTCCAAAAATATATAATTAGAATAGTGGACGTTCAATTCGCGTGTGGCTGATAATTCACAAACAATATAATAACCGCAATTAACAAAGCGCAGCACTTATTATAGACTAATTGTTAGTCATGGCTAGCTGTGCATGTCTAATATTTTATTTCGCCGAGAACATTTCCCTTTAGATCTGGCGTTTTGAACGATCAAATCAAATGAATAAAACGCGAACGAAATCAACAAGCTCGAATACAAACATTTTTTTCGTCCGCTTTGACAGATTTATAATTATTTATTTGTCATCGAGTAATTGCAAAGAGTTGTTCGTAGCCAATTTGCGACTAGATGCAATAGCAGATAAACTCATTTAAAATGTAAGAGTTCGTTGCGTTTGCAATGCAATACGTAATTTAAATCTGTACGACCGGTTTAATAACATCTCGAATTCTCATTTTTTTTTATTGTTAGAGCTGTGGGTGTGCAATGGATAAGGAAAATGGGAAGAGCAGTGAAGGTAGTTCAGGCTCCAGCAAACTATCAAATTCTACCGATCCATCAGCCCTTCTCGATGCCGCCAGTCTTTTCGGTGATTAATCTAAAACATCTATTTACCCTCAATTAACTCTTATTACTTTTACATAGCGTATTGGCCCAGGGGGGACGCGAGCGCGGCGAATCTCTTCGCTGCTGCCGGTGGAGCTTTTGGGCTGCCACATCATCCCTCCATGCCTTTCTCCATGTTACCTCCAACATCAGGGAGAGGTGTTTCGCCGTATCCACCTGCTTCGAGTGCAGCGGCGTACAACAATGCCTACACGAATACCTTATCAGTGGCGGCCAGTCAAGCTGCCAGTTTAGGCATACCTGCTGCAAGTAAGTAACTTAACAGTCTACATTATTAATATATTATTCACAAAAAAATTAATAGATGATGTTAAAAAATAATTTCAATGTATACTACTATTCTAATTTATGACTTGTTATTGCTAACTAACTGTACACACTCTTTCATAAATTCGTACTCGAAACCTTGCTTTAATCCAAGGACAGAAACCTTTATGCCAATAATTAGATTTTACAAAAGTTCCAACATTTATGAACTTCCAAAAATCACGTTTGGGTCGCCTTTTGTCGAGCTTTGTTTTAATCGATATATAATTTTATTTTCATTTACATTAATCAATTAAAATAATTCTCAAATTTTGTAAAATAAAAATTACAATACACAACTCTACAACTCCTGCTCGCTTCAATTATTATTATTTTTTTTTTTTAATTTTTAACCAGAATTTTTTTTTGTTATACTAAATATTAATACGAAAAAAAAATGTGTAATTACAGGGAAATACTCAAAGATAAGTCAATATTACTAATTAATGTTTTGCGAAGTTATCCTACACAAACTGTTTAACAAGGACTAGAAGTATATTTAACCAGAACTTTATATTTAGTAGAAGCTCCAGTTTACATGGGTGTTAAATATTTATAAAGCGCTACAACCCTTGGCTATAACATTCCAACCCCTCATTTCCACTTGCGTTACAACGCAATATAACCTACCCTAATGCAATGAGAAATAAAACTAATCATAAATGACCGACCGCATTCCTAAAATGAAACAGATATGGAATTCGCTTAGGATCCATGTGTGGAATGGAAGAAGTAATGTCAGGACAAACATTTAATAAAAATGATAGTATAAAAAAACTGGTAATACCAAGATATTTATTTGAAAAGTAAAAATATAGGTCAGTGGGCAAAGTGCAAAAATATGTAGGTACGTGTCGTTTCAGAAAAAAATGAATGAATCATAAACACGGTAAATATTTGTATCTATCTTTCCGTAGATATTTGGATATTTGCAATAAGAAAATTATATGTAAATTTTCTTGTACAGCAAATGTATTTGAATATTGGCGCGAGATTGCAATTTTCCTGAAATTGTAGCTACAATTGAAATAAAACGGCAAGAGAGTAAACCCCAAGCGTTTTTGTGTTTTGCGAGCGCTCGAAAACGTGATGCGCGCACAGTTATTTCCAAACGACGCATAATAAATCTTTTTGTGTAGATTTTTTTTTTAATCTTTAAATATTGTGTTTGTGTACGGTGATATTGCAATACATAATGATTTATTACACGTTAATCCCTTCTGAGATAAAATCAGAGAGAAGTATTACAGTAAATGTAATTCATTTATTGATCTAGTTTCCTCCCTCCAGTCCTACTCCATCTGAACCCTGGCACAAAGAACATCGCATACAACTCATACAAAGAGCACTGATCATTCATATGCAGTAATTACCGTAAAATCGTTTACCGGACAGGGATTTTTAACTTCCCTTCTATCGAAAATGGTAAAATCTCGATGTTGTCTGTGTTGTCATTCCAAATATTCAAATCCTCTTTCGTGTTCCGCGCTCCTAACCTCTCTTGCTTGCGACCCTTCTCGTTTACACTCAATTACTATATATTCATTTATCTCTTCATGCAAACGTCACACTAATTTATTGATCACATAAATAATATTTTAAAAATAAACACTGTTTATTTAAAAAAAAAATCTCAGCCGATAATGTCATTAAAAAAGCCCGCGTAATTTTCCTTACTACGCAAAACACCCCCTCTTTTTAATAATCTTGTTTTGAATATAAACTTTTAATTAAGGTGCAGCATGGTGGTCCATGGCATCTCAGCTGGCAGCTCAAGATTATTTGGCCCGATTGCAGGCGTCAGGCATAAACTTTCCAGGATTGGGAAATCCGTCTGATCCTTACGCAGCTCTTGGATTACCATCGCTGTCCGGTCATCACAAGTCTTCGAAGAGTTCCAAATCATCACTGCCGAAAAGTTCTCAGAGTTCTAAAGAAAGATCTTCAGCTGCCACTTCGGGATATTCTGGCTCTAGAATAGATACCACACCGAAGACCAGTTGTGCTGTTTCCAATAGTAGTCGTTCCGGCAATCCGAAATATTCGGGCGGTGGATTAACTATTCAACCGAGTTCTAAGATGCACAATTCGAACGATAAAGGCAAAATTAAAGTAAATGATAATTATTCTAAAGCGACTGAGAATAAGGTGAATACGAGCATTAGTAGTAGCTGCAGCATTAGTAGAGAAAGTGCGCCGCCTCCACCGCCGTCAACTTCCAGTATTTTTACTAGTCCTCTTAGTCTGGCCAGTAATTCTGAACGGAACGAGTGCTCCTCTCCAACCGCCACTTCCACAACACAGAGTTTGTGTGCCAGTACTCCTAGTATTTTAAGGTAAGAATCAATCTATTAATGTCCCATAAAAACATCTAACAATAAATATAATCGTGTTAGTGCTGCTCTAGAAGGGAACGGGTAAGTTTTTGAAGAAACAATTCAAGCGAAAATTCACAAAATTTTCCGATGAATGTTTCAAATTTCCATTATTATTTCTTTTATAGTGATCCTAATTCTATTCTTGGTGGTGTCAGATTACCACCCGATACAGAGATAATAAAATACACCTCGTCAATTGTGGGTCCCAAAATTCCTGGGACCACCAACAGGGGACGTAAAAAAACTATTTCTTTGGACCCGCCCCTGGTCAGCGTACATCCCACTCATTCCAGTACTGGAATGCTTATTGAACGAAATACTAAAAGACAAAGACTGGTAAGATACACAAACATATAGAATTCCTTAAAATATATTTCAATAAAACGGATGTAAAATATGGTGAATATGAAATAGGCAAATCATTAGATGTGGAATCTTTTTATAGGATTCTTCTGGATCTGATCACAATAGTACAACATCGAATTCGGGAAACGACAGAGTAGAAGTGATAAAACTACCGGCAACTAACGGAAGTCCTTCTGGTGTTCCTTCTTCTTTCGGCGGTTTTTCGGAAAGCACAGGCGAAGCTCCTCTAAATCTATCACTCAAACCCACTACAAGTAATCATAACACCAGTTCATCTCTCAGTTCTCTAAGCAATATGTCTGCGAATATTGGGTTTGAGCGAATATGTAATAAATACATTTATTCTTCTTTCACTAGTATTTCAACGTTGTTTATTTTTTGTAGCCCGCAGGAAGCCTGGTCCAAAACCAAGAAAAGTGCTCCAATCGCCGTCAACTCTGCCACCAGGAGCACCGAGTGCTTCTTTAGTGCAGCTTTTTGCAACTGCAGATTCTCCGAGACCTCCTAGTCGTTCAGACTGTGATACGCCATTGACCAGTGGTTGTACGATCAATACTGCGAATACTACAATAACATCTTTACCAGCGCCGAATCATAAAGACACGCGGCCAAGAAATTTAGGTCGTGGTGTGAGCAAGCCCAAGAAAAATACTGTCGCCTCCTTGCTAGCACAAAGTAGAGCACTGGGTATGAAAGAAAAATGTTTAATAAAGTTTTCCTTTATTAATTTGCATACATTTTTTGTAGGGATAAAACCAATGCCTATATTAGATCCAAATGCCTCTATGTCTCAGCAAATGTCGCTGTTAAAGTCTAACATATTGGCGGCGCAACAGTATATAGCAGAAGTAGGAGGTGACGAAAAAACACTAAATAAATTTTTGCAGGAAAAATTCAGGGGTACTCTAAGCGATTCTAGTACGGTTGATGCCTCAACAGATTCTGATAATCTTACAGATTCTAATCAGACCGATTCTGAATTGGAAGCTGAAGTTGCTGCCAAGAAACAAAAGCATTATGACGAGAGGGCACTTAGAGTACCATTGGATAAAGGTAAGATTTAATTTAAAGAATCGAAACTCCATATAACTTAAAAAATATATTTAGGATGGAAAAGAGAGACAATAATAAGAGGTATCACAAAGAACGGGGGTATTAAAGGAGATGTAATATACGCCGCTCCAGATTCCAGCAATAAATTTAAACAGATGTCTGACGTCACACAGTATTTGGAATATCAGAAGAATACTGAATTGACGAAAGATAATTTCACCTTCAGTTGTAGAGTCGTATTAGGTGACTATTTACAGGCTATGCCTCCTGAGTACTCCCAAGAAGGAGAATATGTTAGAATGTCTGAAGAAGATGTTTCCAAAAGGTAAATACAAAATGAAATAAATATAATGAAAATTTTATAATGAAAGTATTATTTATCTATGAAATAAAATGGGGTTTGAATTAAAAATATAGTATTTTTTGATTTGCAGATTGGATGAATTGAAAGCAGCGATGCGAACAAGTTTGCCAGTAGAACAAAGAATTGAGGTAGCAAGAAGACAACAAGCTGCCAGAGCTGCAGCGCGTTTAGACAGAGAACAAGCTCGTATAGCTAGGGAAATAGAAAGATCTGAACGCCAAGAAGCGGCAAGAAGAGATCGCGAAGCAAGAACTCAACAACTCATGGAGGTATTTATAACGTTGTCTTTTAAAACAATCGGCTACTTTCTATGTCTCAAAATGTCTGGTGTGTGTTACAGCTTGAATTGTTTTTGTTACAATCTTATTTTTTCATTATAAATAATGTGAATTAGTGTGTATGTATGTTGTCTATTACCATTTAGTTATGTATTGTGTCTTGAATAGTGTGTTTGTGTTAGGGTCGAAAACGTCTAGCATTCACTTTAGAACAGAAAATACAGATAATATCAGAGATAGAAGGTGGCAAAACGAAATCAGACGTGTCTAGGGAACTAGGTTTGGCCAGTTCGACGGTTGCCACAATTTGGAAGAACCGTGATAATATTATCAGTGCATACGGTTCAAATAGTTACGGCCGAATGAGTCCTAATGTTTTTGTTGACGTTGACAAATTTAAACCGGACGTTGGCACAGTTGACAGCCCGGTAGGATTTTTGCTATCAACATTTTTTTTATACATTTGAGGTGTCCGGTTCATAAAACCTACTAACAACTTCGCTTTTGCCATTAATTTGTATATGAAAATATTACTCCAAGAATTTAGCAAATCAAAACAGCTAAAAAATTAATTTTAAGTGAATTTAAATGATTTTATAAAACAGAGACAGAGAAGGTACAAAAAGAAAAATAAATGACTGGAAAATGTTTCAAAATCTTTACAAAACCAGTTCCTTCTTAATTGTAAAGTCAAAAGTGAGTCTGGTGAATTCCGATGAACAGTTATTTTAAGGTTTTATTGAAATTTATAGTTTACAAATACGAAACCATAATTAACTTTGGTGTATGAGCAAAACAAGATTAAATTACCTTGTGATTTATTACAAACCCAAACTTCATTTCATTCAATCAATATGGGTAGTTTCCATTGCACGCTTTTCTCAAAATTCTCTTGAAAATTTCAATATTTCAAAAATTACTATTTAATATGAAGTTTAAACTCTAAACCATGTTTTCAAAACTGAGTTTACAAACAAAATATAATTAATTGAAATAATCAATGTAATAAACAATATAAACAATAATTCAATAAACCAAATTCATTGAAAACAGTTTAAGAACTTTTTTGTGATAAAATTTTATTTAAATTTTAAATTACGTTATGTTATGTTTTTGAACAAATAGATAAATTACACCTGGTCCATTTTTTACACCTGGTCGTTATTTTTTTAACCGCAAAAAACGAACTTAATTGGAAATGATGCATCGGTTCCTGTGATTGAAATAATCGCGTAAAACCTTATGTTCGCGTAAAAAAAATTAATTGGTTCACATTGGTTCCGATAGTAATTTTAAAATATGTGAAAAGCACAAAATTTAAAATATCAAGATAAAATAAAATTCATTCTTTAATAAAAACAGTTTCCTCTATAACATAAACAGTCCAGAAACAAAAATTAGTTTCATTATTAACAAATGGATAAAATTCTGGAATTCTTAAAAAATGTAAAAATAGTATATTTTGTAACTAGGATGGTAAGTGGTCAATTTGACGCTAGAACGAAATTGGGCGCAGGAATGAAGTGAGTGCGCACATTCGCTCGAGAGGGCATTTGACAATACTGTCCGTGTTACAAACAATATTTTGTATTACTCATGCGAGGGGATGTATCTTACAAGTTTGGGATGCGGGTGCCATAAAAAAAATAGAAACCAATAAAGAAGAATTTGCTTTTTCAACCAATTGTCTCCGGTGCATTCGTCATAAGAACTCTCCTCAGTCTCCGGTATCACCATAGAATTTACACTCATTTTAAAACGTTTTCTTTAATTTTCATTAATATTTTGTAATTAAAAAAATGGATGACAGTTTCACGTCACTTTTTACGAGGTTTTGATTGTGTTCATTTTATTTGTTTTTCTTTAATGTAACCTAGCGATATTGAATATTTGCGTGCGTTACTCAGGTTATGTGGAAATACAACGTGCAGTGGCATTTCTCGTATTAAAAAACGTGCGTCAAGAAGTACCTCTCGCGCTTGAGTAATAAAAATTATTATAATAAAACAAAATGTTTTATTTAATCGCTATCACTATCCCAGGTGAACAGCACTCTCATCTTCTGCCTTGGTGGTATGATATCACTTAACCCTTTCGCTACCAATTTTATTAATTTTGTTTATCAGATCCTTTTATGATTTTTGGCCTTATTATGTCTAAAAAACATCAGGTATAGCTCAACTTAATTTTTGTATGGGGGATGCTTGTGGGGGTGGCGGGAAATATAGTCCCATTGGTATTTTTTATTGGATTTAATTAGATTAGTATGAATGTAAGTATAGCTTTTTAAAAATTTTATTTCTTCTAATTACAGTATGATCTTATATTTATGAATGGTAAGGCGTAAAGCACATCTTACACAGAGCAACTTTACACATTGTACTCAAGGTTTTGGTTCGCGTTTCTTTGCCCTGTCTTGAACAGTTTCACATCTTTCAACAGAACACATCTTCTGGAGCTACCTTCAAGTGGGAGGTGATCTCCAACATTAAGCATAAGTTTCAATATTTTGGATGGATGTACAGCAGATTTCTTACGTTTGATTTCGCTTGTTTGTTTGCCCACAGCCATCAACTGTTCCGCTAGAGCAGGGGTGGCGAACCTTCATGTATCAACGTGCCATTTTTTACAAAGAAATGTTTAACGAGCCCATAGATATGCCGTCAAATAATTTTGACTTATGCCGGGTTTACGATGAACTTAACGTGACGAGATGAGACGTGATTAAAACCTAAAACACATGGTTTTATGTACGGGTGATTACGGTCGACGTAATGTTAAGTATCCGAACTTAAACGTAATGTGAAAGCTAACAATGCCAAACTTTCAAAGACAGGCTTTAGTGATGTTATCTTTAGCATGCAGTCTGCTACTGAAGTAAACGAGTCTTTAATGTTATTCATCTCTGCAAATAATGACTTGCAGGTACATGGAGATAAAAATATGGTTAAAATAGCACGAGCCAGTTAAATCTTTCTGAAGACGAATTCCATGTTTCCAAAGTTTTGTTAATGGCATTTATACTTATGTTGCTTGTCAATCTTTCTGTTTCAATTAATTCCAACTCTTTCCTTGTTTCAATAAAGTTTTGAATCCATATTAAACTATAATCAGCTGCATTTCAAATTCTTTAATTTCCAACCAATCGAATTGGGACAAGTTCAGTCAGTGTATCAAATGAAATGAGGGTACATAATAAACTTGAGTATTTCCGATAATGCTTTGAATTAAGAAAATCTCGCTGAAAATTCCTTGATTGAATGATCAGTTATAGAAATAAATTCTTCAGAAACTTTTTCTTCGCCTGGTTTCTCATGTACATCTAAATCGTTGATAATTTTCTTCAGATTTGAGAAATACTTCATTGTTTTATTTGTGCCTTGAAGCTTTACATTCATTTCATTGAAATGTTGGCATATGACTGTAAAAAAACATCAATTTTGAAAGCTACATAACATCCAGCAATTGTGGGTATTGTTCAATTTTTCCCTCATTTTGCAGATCATTCGTTCGTAATATAACAGTTCATAGTGAACTGTTATATTTAACTTTGTAACTTTGCAACTTTGTTACTTTGAACTAAAATGCAAACGGCGGTTTTGATCGGTGGCGTGCCAAAAATATTCTGTCCCGTGGCATCAAAGGCACGCGTGCCATTGGTTCGTCATCCCTGCGCTAGAGGGACAACAAATTGTAACAGTTACTTTTTGTTTTTCGTTGAATACAATTGACGCATATACAACACATGTCATAAACAATTTATAGAAAACCTTTTTCCACCTTTTTTTTGCGATGTTCTATCAAAGTCATAACATCCGACTTTTCGGTCCGATAAGTCTATTCCACCCATTATTTTATTATAGAGCACAATTGTTTCTGGGCATGGTACCTCCTTTTTCTCACCATCCTTTTGCTTTCTAGTTGTGCTTATTACATCACTAATCGTACAAATTTTGATCACAAGAACCTCCTTGCTATCTTGCCACCTTACGGCCCACCAATTTGCCCACATATTACACAAGAATTGAGAATCACTTTTCTTCAATTTCCCATCAAATTTTCGCGAAAAAATACAAGTTCCTACAGCTGGTAAGGGAATGTTGTCCATCAGTCTAATACTTGTAAATAATTAAATGCTAAAGTGACTCGTGAATACGGAATTGTAGAGATAAGTGACGATACAACCTTTTCCCCTAAGGTTGTAGTGACTTTACCTAAAGTATCGTCTCTTACAGAACAAATATTGAAATCATATACATATACCGTTTCCGCATCGTATCGTTCTCATATTTTGATTCCACGCTTGATGGGTTTCAAAGGGAGATATTGCCTTAGACTTTAGCAGCATTTGAATTTGGCCTATGATTCGTTAATGCTCTGGAATGCAATGTCTTCTCTGCATTTTTTAAATGTATATTACTGGCAAGCCACCTCATCAATGTAGTATGTTTTAGGAGCATCAGTTCCTTCTTCTGGGTAATTGAAATTTATCTTAGAGAGAAGTAGTTGTGCGCGATTCCGAGCAATTGCAGTTTTTATAGCCTCTTTTCTTAAGGATGCATTCTTTGACCAGTATTCGGTGAAGTTAGGAACACTATTGTATGTCATAATAAGAATAATTCCCTAATAAAAAAAATCCCAATAAAAGCATAATTTCACCTGAATCCGTATTAGGGACATCAATTTTCTTTTTGTTGGCTTTCCTCAGTATTTTTAACATTGTACCTTCGGCAATAAATATCAAACTACGTGAAAAAACTTGCAAAAACACTTCAAGTTCATCCGATTGACGACTAATTTTTACATTGAGGATAGCACGTGGCCTTGATGTTGTAATTTTAAATCGTAGTGTGAATGAATTTGGAACCGCATTCCAGGAAGTCACTTCAGCTGTCGATGAAAACTTCGAACGAGACAGCTCTCGCTGTCTGGTTCGAAGTTTTCAACTTCCAGAGAATCATCAGGTGATGCAAATGTGTCTTTTTCCGTCCATTCTATAAAAAAAAAATTATAGCTATAAAATACCAATGGGATAAAGAGTCAGATTATAAAATTTCAAGGTGATTTTAATATAAATGTTACGCATTTTCTTACCTTTTTGCTTATTGAGAATACCCAACAATCTATTTTAGTCAAGATAAAAAACTGCGGAATGACTAAACATAATTGCAGGAAACAGAAAATAGGAGGGGTGTAAGGACATGGTTTTGCCTATTTTATGAAAATCCCAATGGGACAGTGCTTTATGAACATTTACAGTGAATTAAATCCCACTAAAAATATATTATTTGGTGCTTGGGACATATGTGTCCCGTTGGTAGCAAAAGGGTTAAAGATCCATCACATTTATTCATAATGTTCGTTGACTCCATAGATTTTTTCAGCTTGTTCCATAAAGTCAGTGATAAGCTTTTGATTGCTTGTATTTGGTCCTAATAAATCTTTGTACAGTTCGTTGTATTTTAACATGCACGATCTCAAGTCCTTCTGAAAAAAGAGTACTCGTTGTGAATCAGGATCAATTATGACAAAATGGTTTTCCAAGTGCGTGGCATTTGCTAATCCTTCACTTATAGCTTTCAGTTCCATTGGCTGTTCCACTATGTGTCCTACAGCTATTTCAATTAAGTCTTCATCATGTAGCACCTGGTTGTAAAGAATGTTGTCAGCATTTTCTCTTGTACTATCCAAAAATTTTTCTCCATCTAGGGACTGTGCTAAATTAATTATTTCAGAATAATCTGTTGCATAATCTGTTGTTTCTATTTCTCATCTCACATATTGTGAGGTTTCCAGCATGTGTTTAGAGTTGATTGTCTTATTTCAGAAATCGCTAAAGATAAGTATAAGATGCAACGATTGATAGAAAACGATTTCCATGCGTCGTTGATACTCAATCCGTTATTTTCCTCTAGCATTCTGAAATTATGCTAAAAACTTTTCTTGAGATAGTACATTTTAAAAGTAGCTATAATACCTTGGTCCATTGGTTGAATAATCGATGTAGTATTCGAAGGTAGGAAAATAACATCCACATCACCATGCTTTATTAACTGGTGACCAAGTGCGTTGTCAACTAGGAGAATAGAATTGAAGGAAAGGTTCTTCATTTCCAAATAGTTTTTTAGCTCTGGTATGAAACATTTATCAAGTCAATCTCGGAAAACAGAAACAGTAACACATGCTTTCTTATTTGCCATCCAATGTACACGTAAGTTCTGCAAATCTTTGACATCTAATGCACGCGGTCTTAGGCTTTTATTTACTATTGTTCATTTTTTTAAGAATGTAGTAACTAGAAACCTGATTTACTCTATGGCAAATGTTCAATCTAGTTACAAAATTTGGCACTAAATTCAGTTAACTGGTAAAAATGTTAAAAGTTACTACCTCCGTTCCATAATAAGTGAGCTATTTCAATTTTTATTGAAATTTATTGAACTGTAATAACATTTTTTTTTATTTTAACGATAAACATATAGTATTTCGTACTACGCTACGAACACAGGATGTTTTTGTTATTAAGTTGACGTTTGCTAATAGTAGTACTAGTGATAAACAGTTTTACTTTATTTTTGAGACCAGCTACAATCACAGTTTTTGTTTAAAAATTCTTGAAACAGTTGGGGTTAGCGAAAAAATGCCAAAACCTAATTTAAAACATCTCTAAAGAAAAACTTCGTACGGAAGTGCAGTTTCCGCGTAGTATCAATTGCAACACCGATATCATTAATACTGCCAAAGAATTGCAGAATTCACTTTTAACCACTAGTAAATTTTTTCAGTTCGTAATAATTGTACTTTATTAATGTGTTGTATCAGAATAATTCATTAAAAATGTTTCCATTGTTGTAGTTCTAAATTTTTTTAATAGCTCACTTATTTTGGAATTTCTAAAAATGTTAAATAGCTTACTTATTGTGGAACGGAGGTTAGTACTTTTTTACTTAAAAAAAAAAAAAACGGCCAAGTGCGAGTTGTGACTCGCGCACCGAGGGTTCCGTACAAACTTGTAAGTAAGGTATCTTTTTTTGTGGAGGACGTTACAAGCACATTCAGTTAACTTGACAAGTGGCTCTCATAAAATCACGACCATCTTAGTACCGCTGCAAGCATAACCTCAACATGTCGTTGTCGTACGATGGAATTCTACCCTCTATTTTATTACCATACATCCTCCATTCACTATGAGTGTTTAGGGGTTCTGGAACTTCACTATTTGTTTTTACTGCTCAATTTTGCTTGTATACCTATATACCCTGTATAAAGGTATACAGGGTATTTTTTTTTAATAACGCGAATATTTTTAAACTTATAAAAAGAAAACTTTATTTTAGTATTAGACTTATACACTAACTTATATTAAGATCTTACTATTTCTAGATCTAATATAAACTAATATATTAACTATTTCTAGATCTATTTCGATACTCTTAACTTTCAGTTGTTGAATTGACTGCTTTTTGGGCAATTGACTACCAAAAAATATAGGGCGAACGTGATTTAAGTATAATATACTTAAATCATATTATCTACAATATATTATGTAGATTATAGTATAGTATTATTATGTAGATTATCAACATATTATGTAGATTATAAAGAAAAATTAGACGAAATATAATATATACAGGATGTTACGGGACTTGAGTATGTCGCATGTCGGTTATAAACAAGCAACATTTAGACATAATATATACCCTGTATATATTATGTATATAGAGCAGAGATGTTATGGATAAGTAATTTCGGATCTGGATGCGGATACGGATATAGGAATAATGTTATACCGGTTTCGGATACGGTTACGGATAAGAATTTTTTTCGGATAATCCGTTAGTTTCGGATAGTTTCGGTTACGGATATCAGATTTCTAAGGAATGGTAAAAGTAGAATGCTAATTTGTAAAAAAAAATATTTTATTTCTATGTTATTATTTGTACTACCTACAATCATATGTCATACAACTAGGTACAACAATATAAGTAGGTACTACAATTATATGTCATATAAGATATATGTTATTAATATTTATCTACGTAAAAATGCAAAATCATAATTATAAAAAACAAAAACAACATTATTCCTTTTTGTCTATTATATATTTTCTATTAGATATTGAAATATATTTATAGGAATTATTACAACATATCAGTAAAAATTATCCGAAATTATTCGAAACTTTTATATCGGATTCGGTTACGGATATATTTTTATTTCGGATATCCGATAGTTTCGGTTACGGTTACGGATCTCCATAACATCCCTGATATAGAGCGTACGTGATGAAATGCATAACGAATATAAACAAAGAAATTTCAGTATTAACAGCTTGGTGCCAACACATACTTTTTAACCTTAGGACCTAACTGTATGCAACCCATATGCTTCTGGAGCCTGAAAATACCACTACGACAACATTAGTGTATTGTCATAAGTTTCTAATAGTAAATTCGCATTTTTCTTGTAATTAAACTACATATTTACGGTTTTCAGATTTTTCCCTTTACATGTGCTGTAAGACACCGCTTCTTGCCAAATTTCATGATTCTAGGTCAACGGGAAGTACCCTATAGGTTTTGATTCCCTTGTGAAATCGCAAAATATGCGACATAAACGGTCATATCTTTTGATCGCGTTGACTTACAAGTTTGATTTTTTCGCAGCCGAAAGAGACCGTAGACCCGAGTATTTTTTGAAAATTTCAACTTGTTACCTCTACGCGTTCCTGAGAAAATGGTCTTGACAGACAGACAGACGGACAGACAGACAGACAGACAGACAGACAGACAGACAGACAGACAGACAGACAGACAGACAGACAGACGGACAACAAAGTGATCCTATAAGGGTTCCGTTTTCGGTACGGAACCCTAAAAAGTAAAAAAGTTAGTTAACTGGTAAAAAACTGGTTAAAAAAGTTAACTGGTAATATAGTAATGGTTTCATCTTGCAATCACCAGATGCATTGCTGCAAAGTAGGGCTGTTACCCGGTCTTTTGCGGAGATTTGGATCCTCCCACATTTTTTTGTTCTCTTGATACATACGTTCTTTTTGGTAATCTTTTCCAAGAAATTCCGGTTTCATCCGCGTTGAAAACCTGGTCTGATGTGTAACCAACCACCTTATTTCCACCATCTTTTGTGGATGATCTTCCACAATTTAGGAGGATATTCTCGTGCAGCTTTATAATCAGATGACGCAATTTCACAAATTAAGATTTTTCAAATTATGCCTCTAAAAATTTAGAAAACCATCCACCACTAGTGGATAATTGATTTCTATTTTGTGGACTTATTGCTTGCTCGTCAAGTAAGTATCGATTAAAAATACTAATCGCCTTTTGTTTTATAGTAGCCGTTTTAACTGGTATTATTTTCTGGTTGAGATCCTCAATCCAAAGTACCAATAACTTTTCCATTTTCTTTATGCAAGGATTTCCTAAATAAGTTGTTTTTACATTTACAAATTACCAGAAATTATCGAGTGTCGTATTGCATCTATATTTTTCTTTATCGTAAGCACAGTAGATTCTCAGAAGTCCAAATTGAAGACCAATATTAATTGCACTTAATCGCTGGTCTAGTTTTGTTAAAAGGATCATTTTTGTTTCCAATGAAATTTCTTTTCGTATACATTTCTTTAAATTATTTTCCATTGTTGTTTAAATTTATGAGTACTACAAACCAGGAATTCAATTTATATAAACAAACTGGAGAAATATTGCAGACAAACACATGCATTAACCACACTTCTAAGGCCGAGGCCGTACTCCGTTTTTTTCCCGCGAGCGGTAACCGCTATAACCGCGAAACCGCTAAACCGCCGCGGCTTTTAACCGCGTGATTTTATGACTCAAGTAAATTAATACAAGCGGCCTCACTTGCGGTTTTTTCCCGCGACTGATTTTTCCCATAGCGTACTGTGTGTTGCTCGAGCGGTTTCGCGGTTATAACGGTTACCGCTCGCGGGAAAAAAGCGTAGTGCGGCCTCGGCCTAAGCTAATAGAAGCGGCCTCACTTGCGGTTTTTTCCCACGACTGATTTTTACCATAACGTACTGTGTGTTTCTCGAGCGGTTTCGCGGTTATAGCGGTTACCGCTCGCGGGAAAAAACCGTAGTGCGGCCTCGGCCTAAAAGTGAATTCGCGTAAATCGAAGTCGCGTAAAAAGGGACCAGGTGTAATGTATAAAATGAAATGAAATTGTATACAAAATATGTTCATAAGGGGCTATCGACCACAAAGTATTTCTGCCATTCAGATCGTAGTATTTACGAAAAATTAGTTCAAAAGATTAATTCATTAAATCTATCACTAATTTTTATTTTGTTTTAACTTTTTAAAATAAGACTAAGACCCCACAACTCAATCATTCTTTCCATACTTTTATTTCCAATTACATTTTTCCAAATATGGTATTGAATATTATAGAGAATAAACTAAAACAAAGAAATAAAAGAACAAATTAAAAAAAGCTTTTCAACCATCAATCGCGAAACCTATTTTCCTTAGTCATGAATATTTCACTTGGAAATTATCGCCTGAAATAAATACTTTCAAATATATAAAACATCAATAAAACCCCCTATATACTATGGAGGGTTGAGGTATGGGGTTTCTGTGTATGAAAAAGTGTCCGTCGGAATGCGTTAAATAGGGAATATGCATGTAATTTAAATTTAGTTCAAATATTATTATTCCGAATATTTTGGCCGGACATTTGAAGTAAACCATTATTTTAGTAATATCTTGTTTATTAATATATTTATTACTTAAAATTAATTAATACATATGCAAATTAAGCGAGGGAAATTCACATTTGTAAAACGCAACACCATTGGTTAAAACAAACCTGACGTCAAATACTATGTCAACTAGTTCGTATTGCTTACATTTCTATGACATTGCAGGCTTTTGATTAGAAGACATAGAAATAACGTGTGTGTTGTGAATTAATTTATTGTTTAAATGTAATTTTAACGTCAAAGTGAGATTAGAAATCATTTAAGACAATTACTGAAAGTGGTTTTGTAAAAGCACAGACGGATAATCTGTCGAAAATAGATTCATTCATGAAGGCGTCTAATTTTTTTTTTTTATCAGTGGTAACTGTTTTCTCTTGATACCACCTATTCTTATAAAGTGTAGTGGCATATTTCGACTTTGGCAATGGAATATGTGAGGCAGAACTCTTGTTTAATCGTAGCGTCTATTTACAACTTGTTTCTTCTTCTGCGCGAATTGGTCTCCTAGGACCACGCGGAATCAACATTTATTGACGTTGATGTTTGCCCAATAACACTTCATGCGCAACGATTGAGCGAGTCTTCGTTGCTGCGACCAGACGTGTCTGATAGGTCTTAACTTCCTCTCGATCCTTGGTCCTCCTCCCCCAAGGTAGCGTTCTGGCACCCATAATATTCAATGTGTATACCAACGCTCAACCAACCGGCTCAACAAGAAGGAGCTTCATTTTTGACGATGATGTAGCAATCACCTACCAATCCAAAAACATTGAAGAGATAGAAGAGCATCTAACAGAATCGCTCTCAGAGTTAAGCAATTATTATAGATTAAACCAGCTCCGGCCAAACTCAGTAAAGAAGCAGACATGCTTATTCCACTTTGATAACCGACAGGCGAAAAGAGAACTGAAAATAGAGTGGAACTTTGTCAGACTACAACACTGCCCAAACCCAGTCTACTTGGGGATTACATTAGACCGAAATCTGACCTACAGAAAGCATATTGATAAAGCTAAGGCCAAAGTCAACACTAGGAATGGCATCCTCTGGAAACTGGGAAAACCTAATTCAACCAAGTTCTTTTCCGCCTGTTTATACCAATTGGATCTTGTTGCCTTTTTCTGTAAAAACGTATAGATTTTATGTGTTAACCTATTTGGGTCCATTCTGTCCAAATGTCCCATGAATTGAAAAAAAATGAAACGTTTCATACGGATTGTGTCTGTGATTTTAGTAATTTTCAAATAGACGTCAGCATTAGATTTTGGAAGGTTTTGGAAGTCTAATCTCACTATGATGTTAAAATTACATTCCATCTTTGATTCTTGGCCCCAACATTTTTTGAATGATTTAGCGTTCCTTTATTGTTTCATTATGTTGTATTGAACATAATTCTGTATCCTCCTCTATCTGCAAATAGAATAGATTGTAACATAAAAGATGTATTGTATATATAAAAACAAAACATTTAAGTAGTTGTTACAAATTAAAAAAATCAAGGGATCCACGTAGCTGAAGGGACCTCTCGTTTTTGCTGTGGTATAATTTAGTAACAGAGCTGAATAGTTAAATGTTTTGTTGTTTTTTGTTTACGTAAAAAACATTAGACGTAATCATAAAACTTTTTAAACTGGAGTGGTAGAGATACAGTTATCTACTGCTTGTCTGATTAATTTACATTACAAAACTTACTTCTGAATAACTGAAATGATATTAGGTATCGAAATGCGACATACATACATTAAAGTGATCTTCACAACAATGTTATCAAGTTGTTGCAGATACAACATTCCTTACGTATGTTTGCACCTATCGGTACTGAAAAAAAAAACACTAAGGCCGATTCTCATATACGCGACACTCATCTACGCGATGACGCGCCATGAAGTGTCGCGAATTGTCGCGTCGCTGCTAGATATTCTCATATATGCTATACTAAAGTGTCAAATCTGCAGTTTCTCTACATTTCAGGTTAATTTATATTTTCAAAATGTCAAGTTCGTCATGTTTCGATGATGATTTTTTGGTCTTAGCCATGTGTTTGAGAAATTAACAGAAAAGAAGAGAAAAAGAAAATATTGGGTACATCAGATCTTAAGAACAAGACTAGTAGAAGGAGAATTCCATACTCTCTTAAAAAAATTGCAAGAGGATGAATTGAAATTCTAAAAATACTGTAATTTTTATTACAGTCATACAGTTCAACATACACGTCCACAAGAGCGTCCTCTGCTTTTTCGTCCTTCATTCCACTCATTTCCAAAAACACGCCGTTTTTGACACAATCCGTCAAAAGAATACGACTTTAATAAAAGAATGCTCACGAAATAATCCCAACGACAGCGCACGGCATAGCGACTTGTAGCAGTTGTAGCGTTGCCCCAGTGAGAACGTGCCCATTTAAAACAATGTTATCATTATTTGACAGGCGATTTTCGCGCGACGTCGCGTATCTGATTGTCGCGTATATGAGAATCGGCCTTTATCAGGTACACTTCCGATAGTGTTTTTGCTTTCAGGCACAATGCAATACTTATTAAACTGGCTTTTGAGCTTTTTTCATGGTGAAATAAGTTAAGAACGAGAACTTCTCTAGTAAATAATGGACAAGACTATCACTGGACATAGTATTTGACGTCATGAACAGAGCGCGCGAAAATGATGGCGTTTAATCCGCTGAGAATTATTCTCTATTTTAAATATTTGTTTAAAACAGCATTTTTAAACAATATTTGTATCTTTTACTATGATATATAAGGTGTAAACAGTGAATTAAAGATATAAAATAAATACATGCATATACCCTATTATTGTAGCATTATAGTAGCATCAGGGTAAATTTTAAAGAAAGCGCCAGAAGTTATTAGAGTAGGATACTTATTAGATATTTGGAAAGAGTGGTATAATTATTACAGTAATACGTAAATAGTTGAGGTTTGTATACTGTACTATCACTAACTACTCTAGTCACTAAAAATATTAAATTTTTTAACTCGCCACACTTCAACCTGTTTACAACTGCTACATTCATACCATACCGTTTACTTACGCTAGCACCATTCCGAAGGGTTTTTTAACTGTTATTTTTAGATTACAGCTGGACACTTTCAATTTGTCCTCCATATAAGATGGTCCTCCTTACCTCTACCCTCAATACTAAGGGGGGCCTAAAAGTAACGATAATCGTACTACTGTCAGTAGTAAGGAAGAGTGGAGATCAACCGGTGGTGGGGTTTTGGTTCGGACCTTAATGGGTCAGTGTATAGAGACTTTGGTGAGACATCATGTATTTGCTCGTGGTATTTTCTATAAGAGAGTAACTTTTTTCTCTGCGGAGCCGGTGTTTCGGATGAAAAAATTTACTACTCTTGCAACATTGTTATCATCTGATGTCAGGCCTTGATTGATCAACTTTCTGAATTACACTAATGGCATGGGGTTCAATTCAGAGATTGTCTGAGGATTTGAGCATGAGAAGAGTTGCAACGAAATTCGTTCCCGACTGCTCACACAGGAACAGAAGGAGTCACGCTTGCTATCATCATTTGGTAACACAGTTTGAAGAGGACCCAAATTTTTGCATCCCTAATTACCGCACAGAATTGCTCCTTTATACTAAATGCCATCTCTCATCCACGTCTCTTTGCGCACTGACCCATCAAGGCTCCGCCTTCAAAACTCCATTACTGGGTGATCGTGGCACTCTGGGGCTCCCTGGGTTATACACCCGCGCCAAAAAGTTTGAGAATCTCCTATTTAAAGCATAAAGCATATAAAGATTCTGTAGAGAGTAGATCATTGTATCCTTCTATCAAAATTAAATAAATAGGGTATTCGAGGAAATGCTTTTGATCTGATTAAATCCTATTTCACTGGAAGAACTCGGCAAACTAAATTAATTACTAAATATGGTTATACAATATCGAGGGTTGTATTACCGGCATTTGGTATACCACAAGGGAGTATATTAGGTTCGTTCCCATCCTTTCCTACTACCGACAGCAGTGAGATTTTCGTAACTTTTGGGACCCCCTCATATATCTCTATTGAAAAGTGTTTTTCTTATACATTATAAACATGGAACTACTCATAACTTTTATAAATTTGTACCAAAACTGTCTGACCAGATATTTTTCAAAACAATTCATTTGTGTAGTTTTTCATCACTGACGTCATCCATTAACAATAGTATTTGTCTCTTTTTTGAATGTTCGTCACCGTAACAAACCATTTTTGTATCACGTATTTATTAGTCAATTTATTTATAATTTATCTATCTGCATGCATTATATATTGATGCAATTATTATATATTGATCTTAGAAAATTATGTATGAGTTGCGTTAATTAATAAATTAACGCTTGATGCGCATGAATTACTTATTTTATTATTTACATAAATATATTACAGATTTAATATTTATCACAAATTTAATACAAATACAAAGTAAAAAATGGCAAATAATTAAATATCACCACCGAATAAATATGTTCATCTCAATCTTCTCTACTAACAATAAGAATGGAATTGTAGTTTTCCGTTAAAAGATTTTAACAATATTATTTAATTTCTTTATTTTGAATTACATTTAAATTATTGTGATGAATTTTGAATTTGTTTTATTACAGTTTAATGTTTCATATAAAAATTACTAATTTATGTGAAATATTAAACATAAATAATTAAATGTTGTCACTGTTATGAGTTGTTGTGATGTGTTGCATGTACGCAGGCCAAAAGAAAAAGGCAAGAGGAGCAAGAGAAGCATAAACAGGAGGAACAGCACAGGAAGCAACAGGTGGGAATTTTGCATATCAATTTTGATACAAACAAAAATATTGGATTAAAAAAATGCAAATTTGACTGCATGTTTTATATTACATTTTTTATTGAAAAAAATAGTTTTCCAAAACAAAAAATTCGTTTCGTGTTTCAGGAGAGGGAATTGAAAAGACAGCAGACCGCCATGTTGAAAGAACAGGTAACAATTTATTTTATTTGAGGGTTTGAAAGATTTTTTTTACTTCACATCCTTGTCTTGTGTATGTAGTTAACAATGTTCATATATAGTGCTTGATCATTGTGTTTTTGTTTTATTTCGAGATTCTCATTTTATCATCTAGTTATCCTATGTTTTAGTCTGATTATATTCTGCTATTTATTGTCGAAGAGTAGAATTTTCTTTTATACATCGCATTAGCGAATTTTTGAAACTTACTCGATTTACGAACAGATTGATAATAAAATATACTTTAAATATGCTTTGTACAGGTATTAGTTATAATAGTCTTGTTGCCAATGGCAGTGGTTATCATACTTAATCGATACATGAAGCCCTTGCAATTCTACATAATACAGATTATTATTTACACATTATCCAGATCATAATATGCACTTATGAATACGAATTTAATACATATTGGTATAAATACCGCTTTTCTGTATAATAATAAGTAGATCTTTATACTGGGTGTTAGGTGAACATGGGGAAAAAAATCGAGGGGTTATTCCTTGGCCTATTCTAAGAATATTTTGTCTTGATGATTTCTGAAAAACCCTTTGTTTGGAAGATACAGGGTGAACAAAAATTGCGACAGTAACAACATTTTATTATCAAAAAGTACATGTAAAGTTGCTCAATCTACAATAAATGTTCGAAATTACTTCCTCCAGCTTGGATACAAGCCTTCAATCTTCTCGTCATTGAGTGCCGAACTCTTTCAAACACACCAGGGTTGTTTCTAAATGAGTTACACCCATTAATTAACCCATTTCGCAATTCGTTTAAACTAATGACTTCAGATAGCCCCATAAGAAATAATCCAGGCGATTTAAGTTTGGGGATCGAGCAGGCCATGCGTGTGGCCCAACTCTACCAATCCAGCGATCTCCGTATGTTGCTGTTAAAAAATCACGAGCAACCAAACTGAAATGGTGGTGCACTTCGTGCATAAACCACATTGCAATTCCAAGGTACATCCGGCAGAAACTCGTGCAGTGTTTCTTCAAAAAAATTGCGAAACATTTCGCCAGTAAGTCACTAGCAAGACTTACTGGCGAAATGTTTCACAATTTTTTTGAAGAAACACTGTCCGAGTTTTTGCAGGATGTACCTTGGAATTGCAATGTGGTTTAAATATAATAATAAAGAAATACCGCTCCAATTAGTAGTCACCCACAATGCCAAGCCAAAAATTCAAGGAGAACTGATGTTGAAATCGATCTTCACATACCTCATGCGGGTTTTCATCTGCCCACACATGGTTGTTATGAAAGTGCCTTATTGTATTTCTTGAGAAACTGGTTCCATCGGTGAAAAGTGATCGGTGAAACTAATGTTTGCAAAAGCCATTGACATAACGCAATACGTGGACGGTAATCAGCAGGTATTATATTATGCCTGAACACGTTGAATGTGGTATGGATACAACAAATTTCCTTTAAGAATTTTCTGAACTGTCCAATGACTTACATTCAAAGTATTGGCAATTTGTCGCGTAGAAGTACTTCGATCTTCCTCTATCATGTCTAGAGCATTCTGTTTCAGTTGTATCGTTCTTACCGTCATTAATCTTGCCTGTGCAAGTGTGCAAAATGTGCAAAATGTGCCTGTTTCACGGAGATGAATTTTCACGGAGTTTCATCGCCGATGAATGTTTTGGTTTAACATTCGACATTTTTTAGTTTAAGGACCATTGGTTTAACCCAGGTTAGATTACGTTGCACACCGCGAAGCGGCAGATAAATCAAGACTACATACTCGCGGCTGAACAAACTCTCGATCCAAAATAGGATAATGTGGCAAAGACTGTTAGTTTAACTCAAGTTAGATTAGGTCCCCTAAAGATTAAAGATGTCATAATAACACCGAAAAGAGCAGTAAAGTATCTAGGCCTTATTATTGACAAAAACCTATCGTTCAACGACCATGTCTCCAAAGCGGCGGAGAAAGCATACAAAACGACCACTGCGCTGGAAAGACTAATGCCAAACGTAGGAGGTTCCACTGCCAGCAAAATGAAATTACTCTGTTCGGTAGCACAATCTGTGATGCTGTACGGAGCACCAATCTGGGAGAGGGCCATGACGGTACAGAAGACAAAAAATAAACTGCCCACAGTGAAACGAAAACTGGCACTAAGAGTCAGTAGCGCGTAAAGAACGGTATCCAGGGAAGCCATTCTAGTAATTGCAGGAATACCCTCCACCGAGGCGCTAGTGTCGGAGGGAAATAACATATATACGACGAACCGTCAAGGTAACCTGTCAAAACAGGACATAAAAAAAGCTGCTACGGACACGATGTACGAGACCTGGCAAAAGCAATGGGACAATGCAAAAAAAGGAATATTTAACAGACGTATTATACCAGACATCCCGAAATGGGCCACAAGGAAGCACAGGGAGATAGGCTACCACGTCACCCAAGTACTCAGCGGCCACGGCTGTTTTAGAAACTACTTACACAAAATTGGAAAAGCAACGGACACCCTGTGTAAGTACTGTGGAGCAGAAGATAACGTCGCACATACGATCTTTGAATGCAAGCGCTGGGAAGAGGAACGCAGGGACTTACCGGAAATTAAAGAGGCAACCGATCTTACAAACAAAATGATGTAGTCTGAAGAAAAGTGGGGAAAAATACAGGGAGTAATCTGTGAAATAATAACATGAAAGGAAGAAGACGAAAGGAAAGCAGAAAAAACTAGCCTCACACACAGGCGAGAGCCTTACACACAGGCTGGTAGAGCTTCCCCCAAACCACATAAAGACATAACCACATAAAAAAAGGTTAGATTAGGTCGCCCACCGCGAATCGGCAGATAAATCAAGACTACATACGCGCGACACCGTGAAATCTCGAAGATTTTTCGGTCGAGGATATTACAGCTAGAAAACCGTTCAATGTACAATCGTCTAGCTTGTAATGAATTGCCATCAGCAAGTCCATACATGAAATGCATGTCAGTCATCTCGGGGTTCGTATACATGGTAGACGACGTCACTAACTATTAAAGACACGTCAAACAGGCCAATCGTCGCCCAATGTAAACAACTGCGACCGATACAGGTGATGATCACTGACGAGACGTATTCAAATGAAATTCACTTGTACGTTAGTAGATAAAACAGCCGTTCCAAATTAATCTTCAACAAATTTTTTGTACTTGATAAAATGATTAATTTTTTGAACTTGCTGAACTCATTGAGGTACGCCATACATTTATTTTCATTAATGATTTCAACAAATATCGAATATGGTTGCCGCAAATTTTGTTCACCTTGTATCTTGGAAATAGGTAAATATAAGCCTATTAAATAAATATAAGCCAAAATAATTTTAGAATAGGCCAAGGAATAACCAACCTTGAATATTTGCCTGTATGTTTACCTAAGACCCTGTATAAATAAAAGACGATATTGTGATTCTGAACTATTTTTAATATATTGATTTGATTAACAGAACCTCTGAACAAAAACAATATCGTTTATTCTATGTTCGATAATCTAATTTCTTGTCATAGTATTAAATTTTCTCTTTATTTAACTATGTTCTCCGAAAAAGTTCTGTTTAAGACCTATTTGTGCGGTTAAATTTTATTGGTCTTTTATTTTTTTACCGTTTGGTTTGACTTTTACCAGGAGCGTTTCCAGCCAACTGGTCTAGGGGGGTAATTAAAAAATAGATAATTACTTAAGAGTATTTTATGCCGTAAGTGCAACAAACAAACAACATCAAAAAATATTGTATGTATAAGTATAAACAAGAAATACTATATGAGAATAACAAAATAAAACGCATATATAGGACATGATAAATAGAAAACTGAAACGAAGACTTTTCATAAAAATTTATAAGCGAAAAAGCCTTAGGGGGGGGGGGGGGGGATAATTATCCGATTATCACCCCCCACCCCTTGAAATGGCCACTGAATTTTACTGTACATTTTGTAATACTGAAAAAATGTTTATACATACATTTTTATTAAACGCTCTCTTCCGTTGATCTAGTACTATTAAAATATAAGTTGTTCTGCCACCGCCCCAGGTTTGGCGATTCAGATGCGGTTCGGCAAGGACGGCTCTGCCCAAGTGGTTTCGCGAAAAGCAGTTTCCAGTGGCAATAGGATTATTAGTAACTGACTTTTACAAGCAAGATACTGAATTGTAAGAATAGGCGGAAATTATAATTGTCCGATTTAACATATTCCGTTTAACTTAACTTATTTAGCTTACTTAAATCAGCTTGTATATTGAAACGTAATTTTTCTTGCTATTAGATTAGTATATATGAAATCGTTTTATGCAATTATCAATCCAAACTCTACATCACCACCGTAAGCAATAAATATTATTAACAAACGAATCGACAAAATCTTTAGAAACGGTTCATTCGAATCAGTTGCAACCCACATAATTAAACACGTACATGAAAGTTTCTTTCCAAATAATAAATGTTATTTTTATAGTTGGAAAAAACTATAGTCGACAAAGTTTGACAAAATACTTTTTTAAGCGTATTTTGTAACATATATCGCACTCCGACAACAACAGTGACACAACTCAAAAAATAACTAAAAAGGAAGAACTAAGATCATTTACCCTGTATACCTATTTATTTACATCACCTGACAATATACTCTAGCGTTAAACATACTTACTGAGCATCTAATTTCCATTCTAAGCACCATTTTTTTATAACAAGCAAGCAACATCCGTAACAGTCATTGTAAACTTTCTAGTCTTTTTTTATTTAGATTTTGCTACCATTTTTCATGAAAAAGAACCACGTGCTCTAGTTGTTGGCGCGCCGCGTTGCCGGTCAATGTCAGTGCATCATTAGCAAATTAATTAATTGTTAATTGTTAAATGTTCTAGTAAAAAAATAAATTCCTGCGTATTGGCTATGTGCACGACAGTACCGCCATGTAGTATGCGCAACTATTCGGGATTAAGTCAAATAATGACATACACATGTTTCATTGTTTTAATAGATAATGTAATTAAAAGAAAGATAGAAAGGTGGAAGATAGTACCGTAATGGCTCGCGTACACCAACACCGTCATCGGCCGAAGTTTGCTCGGGAGACGACGGCGATTGAATCAAACACTTGTAAAAGAATGAGAGCGCGTACACAAACACGACTGTAATCGTCCGCTGACGCTCGAAAACGGCCGATCATGACGATGAACCGAACTTGTTGGGATTTCTCGCCAGACTGCCGGCGTCTACAGTGCAAATTGAGTGTATTTATAGTTAAATTTTGTTGTTATTTATCTAAACGACTATGGATATTGAAAAATTAATTAGTTGTGTTTATAACAGACCAACCCCGTGGGATAAACATTCAAAATAATACAATAATCGACAGAATAGCACTGTTAGTAACACTGTTAGTAACACTGGTGGTAACACTGTTCCACTGTTGCAGTGTAAGCACATACCTTAGAACATATACATTAGTATAAGTTCTATGGCACATACACGTCCGAGTTACTCGTCCGGGTAGTTCTGTCCGCCATCGGCCGACAAAATCGGTTTTGGTGTACGCTTAGCATTAGTAGTAAAAACAATATATAGAAAATGTTATAAAAAAACGGTTTTGAAAGGGTAAAACACAAACATCCAACCCCAACGTGTGATCAAATGCAATAAATTAGTTAGCTTAATGAGTAGGATGGTTACGATTGTTACTACGTGGTAATTCATACTTACATTAAATTGAAAAATTCACTATGTTTTAACCACACTTATAATATGTAAAAATGTTATATAACTTATTGTTCACAGGTATATAAATTTCTACATTTACTTCTGAAGTTTTCTTTTGAATTAAGTCGTGAATGTAAATGTAGAAATTTAAATACCTGTGAATAATAAGTTATATAACATTTTTACATATTATAAGTGTGGTTAAAGCATAGTGAATTTTTCAATTCAATGTAGTTAGCTTAACATTTAAGAAATATTGAAGAGCTATGAAATAATGGCAATAGTTATTTAATACGATCCCACATCATTCGTCAAACATCAGTGAAATTAACACCTTATAAAACAAGTTTTAAGGTAACTCTCATAACATAACTATCATAACTTAAAGAAGCTTTATAATTTATTTATTGCATTATTAAATTATTTATTTACGACCTACTTTGGTCTTTCAAAACCGAGCAATGAACAACAATGGGGAAACCCAGAATTCGTCAATATTCGAAAGTAAATATTCGATAGGGAGGTACTTTTAAGGCATGTTTCGATCAGTATTGAAGACCGAATGTTGTCAGCCATGACAAATAACTCATATCGTCATCTTTAAAAAGTATTGGAGGTAACAGTGCAGACTCAAGAGATAAGTTTAATTACAGAAGCAATATCTGAAATGTTGGAAAAGTTGAATCACTGTTGGAGTGAGAAGACAGTTTTGCATCTTTAACTATTTTATGATCATCCTGTGGAAAGTTCAAACAATTTGCAAGACCCTAGACGAGACAGAAGGACCTCAACGGAATAGTTGATATCAATTTAAAGATAATTTTATTGTCTTTATTGATCTCTTTGCAAAATTGAAAAATTTTGAAAATTATGGATGTTATTAAGATTTTCTTCAAATTCGAACTACGTCAGAAACAATCTTTAAAAAAAATCCTGTGTAAAGTTCAAACATTTTGCAGGATCCTGGACGAGATAGAAGGACCTCTACGGACAATTTTGCATAAATTTGAAAATAATTTTGTTGTTTTAATGACTTTGTTGCAAAATTGAAAAGTTTTGAAAATTGTGGATGTTATTAAGATTTTCCGCAAAGCCGAACTGCGACAGAAACAATCATGAAAAACAAAATACTGTGGGCAGTTCAAACATTTTGCAAGTTCCTGGACGAGACAGAAGGACCTCAACGGACTATTTTATAACAATTTAAAGATACTTTTATTGTCTTTATTGAACTTTCGGCAAAATTGAAAAAAATTGAAAATCGTGGATGTTATTAAGATTTTCCGTAAAGTCGAACTGCATCAGAAAAAATCTTGAAAATAATATCCTGTGGAAAGTTCAAATATTTTGCAAGATCCTAGACGAAACAGAAGGACTTCACACTAGGACAAAATCTAAAAGTCTATTATAAGAAACATGTAGATGAAGATATTATTCACACATATATATATATATATATATATATATATATATATATATATATATATATATATATATATATATATATATGTATGGTATAGCTTGCGTAATGAACAAAAAGCTTAATTACTTTATAAAAAAATCTTTAATTCTCACTTCATTTGATGTGACTACCCCGAATCGTTGAGGATTTCTGCCATGGCATGCGCCTTGATCGCTTTGCTATAGCCTCACCATGCACTTCACACATAGCGAATAGTCCCATTGCATTGATGTGGACAACATCTTCATCGATTATTAGCAGGCATACGATTCGATCGACCACAACAACCTCTTCAAATTCCAAATTCTACAGCAGCTGAAGATACCAACCAAACTCATGAACAAGTGAAAATGATAAAGACTACAATGTGCGAAACTGAAGTCGTGGTGCGGGTCAAAAACCAACTCACGGATCCCTTCAAAATAACGAAAGGGTTGAAACAAGGGAATGGGCTAGCACCCACACTCTTCAACCTAGCGCTCGAATTTATTATAAGACGTTTGGGTGTAGGTAACATCCTAGCCAACAAAACAGTGCAATTAGCGGCAAAAGACGATGACATAATAATTATGAGCAGAGGGGCCGACGAATCTCAGAGGACCTATGCACAACTAAAAGCAGTTGCCAAAGATAGCGGGCTCAGCATCAACACAATCAAAACAAAGGTGATGACACAGAGAAGAAAGCGCCGGCCAGAATTACAGTTGCCAGAGAACATCGAGAATATCAACAAATTTATATATCTGGGTGTGGAAATCAACATAGATGGTACCGAAGACGCAGAAGTAAGACGCCGAGTCCTAGCAGCAAATAAGGCGTACTATGCAATGGCGGAAATATTAAGATCTAATAGTGTGCACCGCAAGAACAAGCATAGAATATACAGGACAATAATTCGGCCCATCGCATACTATTGTAGCGAAAAATGGACTATGAGCGAAAAAAAAAACAAGAACGCAATGAACATATTTGAGCGCAAGGTGCTACGCAGGATTATAGAACTAATGACTGGGCAGGCCACGTGCTCAGGATGGACGACCACTAAGAGCACTGAACGCAAAAATGCAAGGCAGGGGCCGGTAGGGAGGCCAAGAAAACAGTGGGAGGAAGAGACCCGGGAAGACGCATACCAACTACTCGGTGGAAGAGCGTGGAGAAGAACAGCAAAGAGCAGGGATGAAAGGAGGACACAAATACAGGAGACCAGGGCCCGATTTCGGTTATAGCGCTATATGAAGAAGAAGAAGTTCGTGCAGCGAATCTGAGAATTAGGAATTATTACCCAAGAAAAAGCGCGGAGAGAATAAAAACGGGCTTTTAGTTAGTAAATTTGCAATTGTTAAAGGAGCAGAATATACTGTGAGTGCAGAAAAGTCATGGTCCATTGCATTAACACACATAACCGAGGAAGGCAAAAAAAGGTTTTATCGCTGCAAAAAAGTTCGATCGTGGCCCTCAGTGTGCAACACAGATTTATTTACTTTTTGAAGCGACTTCTGATGCTGTTTTTCTTTATGGTATCGATTCTGACCACAACCATGAGTCGATCGGCACTCGAATTATTTGATTTATATCTGAAACCTAAAGCCATTTTAAAGTCTAGGTAAGATAGTAGGGATTAAATTACCTACAATAAAGTACTATTACTTATCATCTATAACTGTACTATTATTTATCAGACCGTCGTGTTAAATACGGATCTTCAAGTATCAGTTTAAGAGAATTGGAAAGCTGGATATGAAACCATACAAAAGTTCCTGAAGACACACGTGAAGTATTTGTAATTTTTTATTATATATTTGAAGGTGAACTGCCGAGTTTTCGTTTTATACTCTCCACCAAACATTTACTGCAGTTAACCGCCTGTTCTGCAAAAAACATACACGCAAACGGGGTATAGAAATTAATCTAGCAGAGATTTCCAGTTTTAATAGTAAGAACCACAGACAAAGATGCAAAAAGTTTCTACTTCTGAGCAACAAGAAGATTTTCAAATTTTGTTTAATGTGTTAGAGGAGAGCGTCCTTTCTATATATTCTCATTCACTGCAACCGACAGTGTTAGTTTGTGATGCAGCCAAGAGCATCCAGAAAGACTTTAGTCAAGTGTTTCGTCAAGAACCTATTGTGAGAATGTGCTGGGCGCACGCTGGGAGCATGCAAACTAAAGTGGAACTAAAGTGGAAGAAAATCCAGAAACGTATATTGGAAGACATTGACGCGTTGCAGGCTGCTGCTTTTTCTGAAACTTTCGATCCCGCTTCAAAGCTTTTTTTAAGAAAATGGGGAAGTCAAACCTTCACCCAATCCTCACCCAACCCTCAGTTTTATTAGATATTTTAATGAAGAGTGGTTAACTCAAAATCGCCACTGGTACTTTGGGGCTGCGCCGGGATCACCAGCTACAAATAACTCACTGGAATCGTTTAATAGAATTATGGGACTTTAATGGAATTATAATAGTAAAGGTCGGTCCAGACGCTCCGTTTAGCACAACCTTTTGTTTGCGCAGTTCAACACGTTTCAGATAAAACGTTGCGTGTAGATACGAAAACTGCGCGGAGACGGTACAGTTGCAGCGATAACTGAGCTAAAGAGCATAGATATCCATGAGCTGTGCAGACAAGTCGGCGCATGTAGACGGTTGCTCCGTTTTCCGATTCATTTTGTTCCAAAATGACCAGACTAGTACCTCCTCCATGACGATTTCACTAAAACTGTGCGAAATATACAGATATATTTGCACCGTGTAGACGGTCTACAAATTGCAACTTTTTCATTCCGTCTTAAGACTGACCTTAACACATTGCGTGAACGCTTCTCTTTATCTCGATTTCTGGTTGTGGCATCTGAGAAGGTCAACGAATAGTCCCACATAAATACAGAGGAATCTTTGCAAACTCTCTTTCTGTTAAGCTTAGTGATTGGACTAAAGCATATCATTGGGCAAAATTAGACAAACAAGTTAAGGTGTTACACACTGATTCAGAAAACAGAAAATATTTAATACCAGGCGGAGGAAATAAAGATGTAGACGTACAATGGGAAAGCTTCGATGAATTAAAACAAAACAAAAAATCGATCTGAAAAGTTGTAATGAACAAACAAAAAACGGAATGGATAAACGCTAGCTGCAATTGTCCAGAGTTTTTCAAAAAATATATATGTAACCGTGTTCTAGGTCTAGCAATTAGACTGACAATGAAATAAAGCTCCGCCTTTAGGAGCGAACAACATTCCCATCGAACAAAAAAGGAACCGTGGGCGTCCTGCAAAATCCAACGCCGCATTAGTTAATAATAACGTTAATTTAATAGTTGAAATTGTGTTGCATACATTATATTTTTTGCTTCGTAGGAAAAGAGGACAATAAAATGATACGCAGATGTCCGTTTTTACTATTTTTTGATGTTGAGATTTGGTTGGTGGATTATTAATTTCGATGTTCAAATCTTTTATAAGTGCTTTATTACTATAATAGTTGCTCAGAACATCATAAAACCATTGGCAATTTTAATCTTTTTAGTTGCACACAATTTGATGCTCAGTCAGTATTTCTGTTGCCACACTAGTTATTATAACTTACCAAACGGGCAATAATTCGATGTTCGATTAAATACCACCCATATTATAATAGTAACAAGAACTGATATTGTAAAAAAAAGTTATTGCGAGTATATATTATGAATGCTTTATTCAAAGCAGCTCTAGTTCTTGAGATACAGGCTGATTGATTTTATTAGTTCTCTCTTTTTACTTATTTTTGTGGTGCGTTACTGCTGACGAGGTGCGATATAGTTTAGTTTAAAACATGACGCAAATTAAACATTTTACAATCATCTAAAATTATTTGTTATACACCACACTAATGAAAACATAGATAGCGAGACTCTTAGAAGAGAGACCCTTACTAAAATAGTCGACAACGAAAGAAGGCACAGGGATAAATACATTTTAAAAAGGAGCCACGACAATGTTTGGCAAACTCATCCAAAAACCTGTTGTTGCAAAATATGTTAATATTTTGTATACAGGGTGTCCCTTTTAACATGACCACACCAAATATGTTTGTTCCCCTTAGAGTGACGAAAAAATGTCAAAAGAGAATTTTATTGATTTCGAAGGGCTGACACGGTGGTTAAAAATAATTTTTTGTCAAGGTCACAGTTTATGCGTCCTCAAGGTCATCAACGGTTTTTCAAACTGGAACATCTTACTTTTTTATCAAGACATTGTAGCCACTATTCAGACGAATCCAGTGACCCATGATATGACCTTGAAATGATTTGACAAGTGTATCGAAAATGGTATTGCACAGTCCAGCAGAGAAAGTGGATATGATTCTGATTCATGGTGAGACCGGTCGGTAGGAACTATGTGCGAACGCAGGAACTTTATACACAACGTTATCCTGACAGAAATCATCTTTCAGTCGATCTTTCGATCGAATTATTCATTTATTCCTTGGAAGGGGCAGTGTTAATCCACGCAAAAAGAAACGTCAAAGGTCATGATATTATGGATTGCTGGATTCGTGTGAATAGTGACTACAATTTCTTGTTAAAAAAAATACATGTTCCCATTTGAAAAACCATTGATGACCTTGAGGACGCATAAACTATGACCTTGACAAAAAAGTATTTTTAAAAACTGTATCAGCCCTTCGAAATCAATAAAATTCCCTTTCGACATATTTTACGTTACTTTTAGAGTGACGGAAAATATGGTCACGTTAAATGGCCCACCCTGTATAATTAAATATTAAAAACTGTATTTCGATGCCTATTTTGAGTGACAACATAAAGATTTTGTATAACATTTTTCATCATCTAAAATTCTTTTTATCTTTTAATGTCTTTCTAATCTTACATTTTTTCCAAACATTCAACAACGTTCGTTATTATTGTAAAATAAAATGTTTTAATGTCTTGCTTACTTTTTAAAAATTTAAGATTTTCTAAGCAGTGTATAGATAGAATCAGTAGGTTATCGAAATTTTCAATGTACTTTAGATAGTAGAATATAGTTTAGTATATAATTTCTCAACAAACTTACTAAAGCGACATAGAGCTTGATTATATAAATATATTCAACCTGTTCGTAGCTCTATAATATTAAGTCTTATTAGGACTATGGATGGAACTCAGAAGATTGAATGGAACTCAGAAGACACGCTAAACAGCTATATACCCCCAGATATAAAGAGATCCATAAAAAGATAAGATGGCTAAGGAAAGATGACATTTTTTCTTTTTTTTCGGATATCCGTGGGGCGGGGGTGTAGCCGCAGTTTTGAATGTAACTAAGATGAAAGTAAGAGATATAAGGATTGTTTCATGGAATGTTAGGTTTTTTGTGAAAAAACACCACCAAGTTTAACTGATAATACTTGTAACCGAAGTCACAAAGAAAGAGGAGGTATGGGAAAAGTATGTACAAGAACTTTTCAATGACACCAGATCAGACCACCATACTATTACTGCTGCTAGTAACGACGGACCCACCATTACAAAAGACGAAGTTCAAAAGGCCATAACATCAATGCAGCATGAAAGCAGCTGGCCCAGATAGCATACACTCTGAAATGATTCAGTTATGTTGCAACACGCACCTAGAATTCCTGCACATCATCACTGACTACTAATCAAAGCTACAATACGGGACAAATGCCAGCAGACTGGATGACCTCTATGTTTGTTACAATCCCCAAGAAGCCATCTGCGAAGAGATACGACGAATATAGACTATCACATTGTGAATATATTTTTAAAGATCCGACATGCCAGGATCTATCGTAGGTTTGAGGAACACGTGTGAGAGACGCAGTTTGACTTTTGGAATGCGCTGGGAACGAGAGAAGTCATCTTCACAGTCCAAGTCATGATACGGAGCTGTATAAACATGAGACGAGATGTACACGTTTGTTTCATTGACTCCGCCAAAGCTCTCCGCCAAGACTTAAGACTTATCGCAAACCTGTATTGGCACCAGACAGCTGCCGTAAAAGTGGATAACATCATCTAGCAAGAAGTATGCATCCAGAGAGACGTGAGGCAAGGTTGTGTACTATCTCCAATCTTGTTCAACATAAACTCTGAGAAAATTTTCCAAGAAGCATTAAACGCAAACGAAGGTATTAAGATGAATGGCGAAAACATCAATAACATACGATACGCTCATGATACCATCATAGTAGCAAACACCTTGGAGAGCCTACAGAGTATAATGAACAAGGTCAAAATCACAAGCGAACGGTATGGACTCAGATTAAACACCTCAAAGACAAAATACATTGTAATATCTAAAAACGAGGGCCCACACCAAGATACACTAATACTTGGCAATGAACGCGTTGAGAGAGTAGAGAAATATGTCTACCTGAATATCGTCATAAATGTCGAATGGGACTACTCCAAAGAAATTCGAAGCAAGAATAGAACAGGCCATATCTTCTTTCTACAAACTAAAGAAAATGTTTTTCTCAAGCGACTTGTCACTTCCCCTTAAAATGCGAATGGTAAGGTGCTATATAATGCGTATTCTCCTATATGGATGGAGGCCTGGACATTGACAGAGGCGACGCAAAATAGCCAAACGAAGGTATTAAGATGAATGACGAAAACATCAATAACATTCGATACGCTGATGATACCATCGTAGTAGCAAACACCGTGGAGAGCTTACAGAGTATAATAAACAAAGTCAAAACCACAAGCGAACGGTATGGAGATTAAACACCCCAAAGACAAAATACATGGTGATATCTAAAAACGAGGGCCCACACCAAAATACACTAATACTGAGCAATGAACGCGTTGAGAGAGTATAGAAATATGTCTACCTGGGTATCCTCATAAATGACGACTGGGATTACTCCAAAGAAATTCGTGCTAGAATAGCAGAACAGGCAAGATCTTCTTTCTACAAACTAAAGAAAATGTTCTTCTCCAGCGACTTGTCACTTCCCCTTAAAATTTAAACTCGAAAAGTATTGTGTTACATGGACATTGACAGAGGCGACGCAAAATAGGCTCTGGAGGCTTTAGAGTTTTGGATATATAGACGCATCTTGCGCATATCATGGATTTATCATATCACAAATGAAGAAGTACTCCAACAAATCGGTAAAAATAAAAAACTGCTCAACATCCTCACAGAAAGAAAGCATTAATAAATACATGTAGGGCATATAATGCGAAATGACAAATATCGCATATTACAGTTAGTCATGCAAGGAAGAGTAGATGGGAGAAGAGGACCAGGCAGACGACGTAACTCCTGACTTAGGAACATACGCCAGTGGTTCAGCCTTACACCAATTCAACTGTTTCGTCAAGCAGTTGATAAAGATAAGATTGCCATTCTAATCGCCAACATGCGCAACGGATGCACTCTAAGACGAAGGAGAAGATTAGTTCTATAAACAAATCTCATGTTGAAACAACTAGAGATTTGGCACTTACGTAGCTAGAGAAATAACATTGTTTTTTAAATCCATTTCTTTCTATTTAAATTAAGTGATTTTGATGGCTATTCGCTTAATTTAAATAGAAAGAAATGGATTTAAAATAAAATTTTATTTCACTAGCTCCGTTACTGCCTTGAAAATTGACTGGTTCTAGGAATAGCATGCAAATCTCTAATTGTTTCAAAATGAGATTTGTTCATAGTCCTAATAGGACTTAATATTATAGAGCTACAAACAGGTTGAATATACTTATATATTAAATCTATATTTCGCTTTAGTAAGTTTGTATGACTGTACCTATAATTAGTATGGTTTCACCCCAATATTCAATTATATAGTTTTTGTTATATTTGGAATATTTGATTTGAATTGCGTTTGTACCTTTGAAATTCTCACGAGTAGTTAACTCTAGTGTGAGCGTTTGAGAGATTCCAAGTATTTTTGTGTTGCTTGTGTATATACTGTTATACTGTTTTTCTCCCGTAGATGTACATACAGGAAATCAGTAAACAGCGAGAGTTGCTCTACACTGTCGAACTGGTATGGCTCTCACGTTATAAGTGACATTATCATATGCACGCAAAATCATATCTATCACTTCTATTTCCTAGTATATGTTTGTCTACTTGCATAAAAACACATCTAACTTTCCCCGCTTCATATTTATTACTACTTTACACAACAATTATATTAAACAATATGTTTTATTTATATTTGAAGGCTTTTTTCCCATCAACCTTTATATTTAACAAACGCATTTTATAATAATTTGGTGGTGCTTCGACTAATTTTTTCAATTTATCCATTTTTTAATTAATTGTTGCCTCAGTTTATAATATTTTATTTTTATACAAATGAGTTATTTTAATTCAATTATTAAAGCTATTTGATAACGATGGCAGCATGCAGTTATCTCGCATTATTTTCAATTTTCTTGTAAAATTAAAGTTTTTAACTTTCTTTCCGTAGGAACGAGAGCGTAGAAGACAACATGTTTCTCTGGTCAAAGCTTTGGAGAATAGAAGGAAGTTGGAGGAACGCGAAAGAAAGAAGCAGCAATTGCTGGCCGAGAAACAAGCAAATAAAGAAAAAAAACTTGAACAAAGGAGAATTGAAATGGAGATTTTAGCCGAATTACGTAAACCTTGCGAAGATCTAGAGCTCGACCAGAAACAGCTACCCAATTTCAAACGCATTCCAGGTCTAAAACTTCCTGGTAAAGCGTTGGGTGATATTCTCATGGTATTCGAATTCCTTCACAATTTTGGAGAAACCTTGGGTTTTGATATGGAATCTCTACCTACTTTAGACTCTTTGCAATCTGCTTTGTTAAGTAACGAAGGTTCTGCAGAAGCTGAAGAAGAACTTCTGTCAGTTATGACTCATTTAATTGTTTGTGCCATTGAAGACCCCGGAATACCCAATCCGGCTAGACATACAACGATCTTGGGCCAAAGCTTAAGGCAAGCCGATATAACCCACGCGAATCTTTCCGAAATTCTTCGTATTTATTTATACGCTAACGCTACTGGTGAAGTTAAAGCTCTCACTGGAGTTTCCTTCGAAAGAGATCGCGAGAAACGCGTTGCCGATCATCATCAAAATGATTACGAGATGCAACATACTCAAACTGGCAAGAATGCGGTATATTATGTTCAGTTGCATGAAAATCCTACTTGGAAGATGTCTGATATGTTAAAAGATAAGCCGTTTTTAGCTTTATCTCCAACAGACAAAGCTGCTATTTTGGCTTTCATTTGTAACGAGTTGCTACAGAACAAGGCTGTGATTAGACAGATAGAGGGATCTTTGGAAACTGTTGCCCATTCCAGAAAAGAAAAATGGGTCATAGACGCCAAAGTTAGAAAGTAAGATATACCATTTATTTATTTTTTCTATTTTGCGATTATAATGTAATCATTAAAGCACTCATATGAGTTCGTTTATGACTCGCCGAGTGCGATACAATTTTCTCAATATGTATCGGCGATTTTTTTATTTAGAAATGACATAAAAGGGCACAAAAGAGTATAGAAAACTTGTTCATAAGACGTTTCTCGCACTTGTCCATTAGAAACCTAAACATGAATGCGTGCTGAAAAATCGCGCTTTTTGAACTCGTTCTTTAATATGCTATTATTTTAATTTTAATTAATGTTTTTGTTTTGTTTTAACAGATTAAGAATGTTACATAATCGTAAGATGAGATCTGAAGCTGTAGAAAAAGCTGCACACCCGAAATCAGAAGGAGATACAGAAATCGGAGTTGATTCTCCTGCTTTACACAAGGACGATTTATTAGATGAAGAAGAAAATGAAATGAGTGAGAATGAAAGTGTTGGAACTCAACCTGAAGAGGAAGAAGATAATAAGTTATCTGGGGAAGAATTAGGAAAGAAATTAGAAAAGGTACTCAAAACATCTGAGTCTCAATTGCAAGTGATTAACACAGCGTCTCATCAGTTGAGAGCTACATGCTTTGGACAAGATAGATACTGGCGTCGCTATTGGTCTCTTCCTCGTGCAGGAGGAATATTTATTGAAGCCATGGAATCAGCAGATCCAGATATATTAGAAGAACAAATTAAGAATGATCAAAAGGCCGATCTAGGTATTAATAGTGTTGAAGATATTAAGCGTATTATTCATGATGTTGATAGTATTAATGACCCTAATATAGACAAGGAAGTTAGTAATATTGTTGGTGAGCAAGATACATGTGAGGAAAATAATTGTCAGAATGAAGATGATACTAAAGTTATGGATGATAATGCTAACGAACATAGAAAGACTCCAAATAGGTTAGAAAATGGCGAAATAATCGATAAAAGGGAACATAATTTGGACGAATTAAGAAAAAGCGTCGATAGAATAGTACAAAGTTTAGAAAAAAATATCGAATTGGAAAAAGAAAATGCTAAGAGGGAGGAATCTCTGAATCACGTCGATATTAAAACGGAACCAATAGAGATCGAAACTAAGAAATTCAATCTTTTCGAAAAACTTGGAGAGTGTATGGAAAGGGAGAACACTAAAGACGAGAGTATGATTAAGCCTGAAATCAAGGAGGAATTGAAAAACGAAATTCTAAGTGAATTGAAGCCGGATATTAAAAGCGAAATCGAAGACGAACGTGTTGATTCGGAGAATAAATGGTTTAGTATTTTGAATAGAGACGGTGTTACCTGCGAGGCGGTACATTTAACTGCAGGAAATCGTTGGGATAACGGAGTTGGCGCTTGCACTAGAGATAACATAACTGAATTGAAAATTCCTGTTTTTCCACCACCAAACTCAAATGCTACTTACATTGCTAATACTTGCGATAGTCCTGCCCCTCTTCAAATTACACCAGAGGAGAGCGTGCAATTAGAATATATTAAGAAGCATGGACTACCAAAACCTTGTGAGAGGAAGAACATTCCTAACAATATGAGATATGGATGGTGGAGAATTTTAGAAATTGAAGAGTTACAAACTGTATTGGACAATTTACATGTTAGAGGAGCAAGGGAGAGGGAACTCAAACGGACCTTTGTTTCGGTTATGCAGGCCATGTACGAACAACAAGGAAAACTTTTTATTGAAGAGGGACAAAAAGATGCAACAGAATTGACCATTGAAGAGTTCGAGGTGCCTATGATTGAAGAAGGCGCTCCGCAACCCGATGCGCCCGGAGCTTGTAATCAAACTGTTGCTCAAAGGGTAGATTTATTTTTGTTGGAACAAGTAAGTTATTTTTGAATAATCGTAAAGTTAAAGTATGTGCTATGATTGATTGCAATTTTTATTTAGGTTGAAGCTTTAGAAGATAAAGTAGCTAATGCGAGTATGCAAATGAAAGGTTGGAAAGTTCCCATTAGAGACGTTCCCGAGGCTTCCGTAGAAGAATCGGTGGATATCGCCAAAAAACGTTTGGCTTCCCTTGAAGGAGCTATCGAGAGGAGATATCTGAAACCTCCGTTGGGTGTAAAGTAAGTTCAGCTAAAACATGGATTTCTAAAAGTAACCTTAGCATTAACTTTAGTACCGGCGATCCGAATTTGGCAGCTATTGCACAAGAGTCGAGTGGTACACCCACACCAAGTCAACCCATTCCGGGCCCTGACGAAATACCGAAAGGACTAGCCGTTTGGAGGGAAGCTATACATAGATCACAAACATCTGCGCAACTGGCTATGTGTTTGTACACTCTGGAGGCTTCCATCGCTTGGGACAAGAGTATCATGAAAGCTGTGAGCCCCTCTCTTGTCTTTAATAAACAGAGAGCCCGCAAATATAACAGCAAGCTCAGTGTGGGTGCTTGTGCTTCTTTTTAGTTTATTAACCTTCTTTCAATTACAATGAGACATCGATATAGACAGATTTTAGATTGCGTCAAGACTTGATTAACAAAAATTCTAAATTTAACGTTTTTTCAATTCTTGACACATTTTAAAATGATTAATTTGAACTATAATGTATTACAATTTTAAATATAATTTCTATAAATTAAAAATAATATTTAACAAAATATATGTACAAAGTTATTTTGTGTCTCATTGTAATACGTATTATACTTATTTTTGCATGTCAAACATTCATCATCTCTATATACCTTAACAAACAAAAAAAAAACACGAATTACTCCAAGAATGATACTATCTGGTACTTGGTATTAAAACCTGCTTGTGTATACAAATCACTCAATTCACTAATACTTAGTCTTAAATGGTACCTATCTAGTATTCAATCAAGAATATAGTGCTATTCCTCTATCGTTGCATTTCCGCATAACTGGCTGATTTGATACCAATGTTTAATAAATGTAGCACAAAACATAACATGTTTAGCATGTTCAATGTATTAATATCTAGCCCACTTAAATATTATCTTTATCAGCATGTTGTAATGGAAATGTTTTTATATGTAATTTATTAACATAAGTAGTCGAATTGCACTAAATATATCACACATAACAAACATATTACTAAAAAATAACTCAATACGAAGAGAATACGAAATTGTGTAAATAATTATCCCAATGCATTGATGTTTTAGCCTATAAGAGAATTGTATTTATGTTGGTAAACTAATTTTGGGTGTTTTGTTTGCTCTGCTAGAAGAGATTTACATGGTTGTTGGACATGGATCGGCTTAGATCTTGAAGTTTATCAATGTTTATATAATATGCTTGTGCTGCGACTTAATCCAATTGGTACCTGCAAATATCTATTCTACAAAGTTTATTTAAACTATTTTGTAATTCTCTTAAAAAAAGACTATTGAGTTCCATAAAGTTCCAAGAATAACAATTGAGTTTTTGTATTTGAAAAATGTATATATAATAGAGATTTTATTTTTACAGAACTGTCAATTTTGTAACAGCGGCGACAATGAAGACAAATTGCTTTTATGTGACAGCTGCGATAAAGGCTATCATACTTATTGTTTCAAGCCTAAATTGGATCAAATACCAGATGGTGATTGGTATGTCAATTACAATGATTATAATAATTTGTTTTTAATAATATTTAAATGTTTGTAATATAGGTATTGTCATGAATGTATGAACAAGGCAACAGGAGAAAAGAATTGTATAGTTTGCGGTAAAAAGCAGTCGTCGAGTAATACCCGACTGGTTATCTGTGAGCTTTGTCCGAGAGCTTACCACACCGATTGCATTCGTCCTCAGATGAACAAGGTACCTAGGGGAAAATGGTACTGTATCAATTGCATTTCGAAAAAGCCACAAAAACGCGCCGTCAAAAAACAATCCAAACCAGCAAGGGATAGTGAATCGTCTGAACATCCACCTCTCAGGTAAACAAATAATCTAGAGACTAATTTATAAAGTCAGCTATTAAAACTATCATCAAACATAAATAGGAAAGAGCTGTCCTTTAATTTTTTTATTTGCCATTTAATAATAATTATTTTTAGTGGACTAAATATATTAGGCAATGAGACATTTATAAACTGGTAGGACATTTTATACAAATAGTAAATTAATGAAAAGGGTGGTTGCGAACGTTACTACATAGCAATCTTTCCTCAAGTTTTTTCAAGTGGCACTTGAAAATGATCCTCAAGAGTCGAAACTCGAGTAAATGTAAAGTGTGTAGATATATATAACTCAGCAAGTTATATAAAATTTTCACAAAAATTTGTCGAAAAAACATCCTGAATTTTTTTAAATTAAAGTAAATTAGTTTAATTAAACCACAGTTTCATTGAAGTTTATTGGATAAGTAACTCGACTAAAGATTGCAATCCGGTTTCATTTTTATCCGCATATTTTATCCATCATATTATGATCCGGATTGATGGAAATTTGGTTGATCCGATCAGGATACTTTGCCCTTTTTGTTCGAAAATGGATTTTTTCCAGGATAATCGAGTGAGTGTATTATATAGGTAGTTTACACACACACACACACACATTTATAATTAGACAAACAATTAAAAATCTAATACCGTGTAGGTAACTAGTTCAATTTCACTGAAAGAATTTTAGTATTTAATTTTATTAAATCTAACATAATAAGCTACTTAATCTACTGAGATCACAACAATTAGGTATTAGCGCATGCTAACAAGTCTTATTGTTATATTTATGACAGACATCATGATGAATCTGATTAATGAATGGCACAATTATCACAAGAATGAGTTTATAAAACTATTTAATTTAATCAATTTACTATAAATACTGCATTTGCCGGTGTATAAGACGCACCCTAAAATGTAACCTACTTTTTGTGCGCCTATGACGCGGACCTATGTTTTAGAAGCAGTTTTTTTGGAAAAAACGTGCGCGTTATACACCGGTAAATATGGTAATTATTTTTAGTATACATTATTCATCACAAAATCAATGTTGGTTTTGAAAAAAACATATGGCGCCATGAGCACCACGCATTTAAAGTACCTCCTCATGCAACAGCGCGATTATTTCACCAAAAATTAGCATCACCGGATCCGGTATATTGGTACCGGATGCGGTAAACCCGTAGTGATGCCGGATCGGCCGAATTACCGGATCCTGTTTTCGAATTGCAATCTCTAAACTTGATACGATATAGATTCAACAACTACTCCCCTGGCTAGTGCTACGCAGCGTGTTGAATTATACAACAGGCATTTGCATGTTATTACCAGCCCCAGTACATTTTCATGTCACTAAACGAGTACTAGTAAATAACATTATTTTAAGATCATTTCTTTGTATTTAACTTTAGTGAATAGTAATTTGCAGACGCTTTTCGAGATTTATCTCTCATCAGTGCAGCTTTGCTGCTTTGAATTATAAATTAGAATACTATAATTGGAATAGGTGTTCAAGTAAGTGTATTCCAATTTATAATTTAAACAGCAAAGCTGCACTAATGAGAGATAAATCTTGCGCGTCTGCAGAAGCTATTCACATAAGGATGTTCGGGAGGTTGACCAATATAAGGTGGAGTGGGGTAAATGTGATATATTTTTAAATAGGTGAACTTCGTAGTGTTCCAAAATTATAAACTTAATAAACAGGAAATTATAAAAAAAATTTATAGCTTTGCTACAGGGTTGTGAATCGATATTGTACCGGAAAACCAATTAGCAGATTATTATTTTTTTTAGGATTTTTTTTTAAACGTGGTCGTTGAAACAAATAGAAAAGTAATAATGTAGGAAATATCAAGGGGCAAAAGTGACATAGTGTAACACAATTTCCTGGTCATTGTATAACACATTTGCACCATTATAATATTTTCAGGGGCAAATGTGACAGCCTCAAAAACCTAGAAAATATTTAAATTCTGATAAACTGAACATATCACCTTATACTTTACATTTTTTAACCTACCCCTACTAAATAATTCTTATTCACCCGTTGATGTAATGCTTTTATGGCACTAGATGCAAAAAAACCTTGTACTCGTTGCTAGGGGATCCAAAACCTTGATGAATTTTCAAAAACCGGTTTTCGGTTTTTCGTAAAGTAAAAAACCAGTTAACCGGTTAAAATCAGGTTTTTTGTATAAAAATAAATAAAAGCTGTAAACCAAATAAAATAAATATTTATTTACCATTTATATTTATTTAATAAATTTAATAAAATGTATTATTTCATTATATTTACGAAAAGAATAAAAAAGATATTGTTATTAGAAAAAATTCTTTACGAAGAGATAACTATATTTAAATTTATTTATCAAATTGTAAGTACGAAACTAGACTAAAATGTAAGAATGGAGTACAAGTACAGTATAATCTTGATAATCCGACACATAAGGGAACAGAGAACTGCCGGATTATCAAAAAAATATCCCGTCACCGTTTGCTACAATTCGCCGAGTTCAAACATTCAAGTCATCGTTAGCTTCACCGTCATCCGTGGAACAATTTAGGCTGAGGATTTCTTCGTCAGAAAAGGAATGAAAATTTTCTTTGCTTGTGTCTTGAAGCCAAGCTACGTCATCGTTTATCGGCATAACACGAAAGCTCTTGTAAAAATTCCGAAGACAATTATAGAGTAGAGTTAGCTTGGTCAGAATCGCGAATCAAGTTTTCAGAGTTTAAGGGTGTCTGTTTTGAATTAATTTCAGCTGTACACGGGGTTTATATACGTCGCGGGACAGCGGAAGGAAAAGACACGTGTTTCCCCAAAGCGGATTACGGATTTACTGAACATATCGGATTAACCAACCGCCGGATTACCAAAATTATACTGTATTTATATTTCTTTAGGATCAAGATTATGCGCATTCTAAATCTGTGAACTTTTATTTCACTACGTATTTACTGCCCTTACTTTTTATTTTATAAGTACAAATGAATCCACAAAATAATAGGTACTTCATGAATAACAATAGAAAAATAAAATTATTTTCCACTTCCAAAAAATTAAATAAACAAAAACCGACTTTCGGTTTTTCGAAAAAAAAAACCGGTTTTACTGTTTCCTAAATTTTAACAGATTTTAACAGAAAACCCGGTTAACCGAGTTCGGTTTTAACCGGCTTGGATGCCCTACTCGTTACCAGAGTAAATAACGTTCATCAGCAAAGATCTGCTACGAATTGAGGCAAAATTTCTGCATACACGAATTAAAGTGGTGGGAGTGTAGACGGGTATGTTGCACACCAATTGACATATGGCGCTATTGGAATGAATTATTGCAAGTTTTGTAAATATCTCATAAACAATGTAGCGAATCACGATGAAACTTTACAAAACAATTTAAACAGTTATTATGAATTTATTAAGCTACTCTTACTTATTTATTTTACTCACTTACTTATTTTTTCCATATCTTTTTATGACATTTTTGTGCTGAGAATATAAGGTGCTTATACGACGCCGCAGAGTGGGTCAGAATCGAAAAAAGGGAGACTAGAGAGAAAAGAGACACAATTGCCCCGTTATCACATTTACCCCACTCCACCTTACTGAAAAAGTTATGAAAGTTAAGCCTAACTTTTGTACACTTCCAGCTTCTTTTATAAATAAAAAACCAAAATGCACAGTTTTGTCTAAATTTTATGTCTTTGCCCCGTTATTTTATGCAGCAATTACGGATTCCAATATATACTCCATTATCACATTTGCCACAGTAACATAGTTAAGGATGTTGTTTGGAAATAATAGAAAAAAATTCAGGTCAATTCACTAAACCGTTTAATAGTTATTGCAATTCAAAGTTGAACAGTTTTTATACGGCGCACAGTGGGCCCGAATCCAAAAAAACTTGTCATAAATAGTAGTTGATGTCCAATTTTCAAGAAATTTGGTATATTTGGCTTTTTTGAGGTCGCTATTCACGAATCTGAAATTTATTTTTTTCAAAAACAAAATGGCTGATCCAAAATGGCGAACGACTTCCCCAAAAATGTTATTGATTTTCTCCAAAGTAGTAAATGAGGTTTTTCCAGATTGCCAGTCACGAATCTAAAATTAAATTTTTTGTAAAACAAACTTGTGAATACAAGATGTTGAGTGTTTTTGTTATGATTACTATTTCTTTCCAAAATTGGAATGTTGGTTGTTTTGAAGTCGCTGATTATAGTCTGAATCATCGCCGTCTTCAAAAGTTACATCTGAATCACTTAAATCAGAAGAAAGTCTAACTGAATCGGTAATACCGTAAATCTTAGTGAATCCGTACAGAGCAGTAATTGCATGGCTTCGGGTGACAAACTTTTGCTTTTCTTCAAAACTAGCTACATTTACAGCGAATCCACTTGACATAACTCGCAGTATTGCGTGACATTTGTTCATTAAGTCTTCATCAATACCCAAAATTCTAGCAGATAAAGATATATTTTGGAAGAATCGTCTTGCAGTATTGCCATCGTTTGTGCTTCCAAATCCACCTTTTGGTTTGTCAATCTTCAAAGATAATTTCAGACCAGCCGCATTCATTCCTAATAACCAAAGCTCTCTCTCTCTCTCTCTCTCTCTCTTATGGCTCTACAGCCCACGGTTGGGCCTTGGCCTCCCTCAATTTATTCCTCCAGGCGCTTCTGTCCATTGCTACTGTCTTCCAGCCCCTAATACTTAGCAACCCTCTGGCATCTTCTACCGTGTCCTCCCATCGTTTCCATCGTCTGTCCCTCCGTCTCTTCCCTACCATTTTGCCTTGGAGGGCCGGTTTTGGCAGTCCTTCCTCATCCATTCTTGTGATATGGCCTGCCCATAGTAACCTCTGTATCTTTGCAAATGCGGATACTGGCGGGTCCTGCACGGCCTGGTACAGCTCATTATTGTATCGTATTCTGTACCCATTTTCTCTCGAGTTGGCCGAGTATTCTATGCAATATTTTCCTCTCAAAGATATATCTTTTGTTGCCAGTGGTGTGTGTCAAGACCCAAGTTTCGCAGCCATATGTGAGTATTGGTCTGACAATTGTTTTGTACACCCTTATTTTTGTGTTTCTGTGCACGTGTTTTGATCGGAAGATATGTGCGAGAGCGAAGTATGCTTCGTTTGCCGCTGCGGTTCTGGCTCTTATTTTTGCTTCTTCTCTTACGTTGTTTTCTAGGGTTTTTTGTTTTGTTTTATTTTCTAACAATAACCTAAGCGTTTATAATTTATTTTATGTTTATCAATACTTAATCAATACGCCCTTAGGGGTGTATGGAGGCTATGCAGCGATAGGAAAAACTTCTGGATCTAAGAGGATTCTTATTCTGAGTTCGCATCATTGCCTTAAAATAATATTTAGTACACGATGTCCCATAGTAATAATAGATGTTATACACCTCTGTCCCTATCTTCTAAATTATCATTATTCTATAGGAATAATGAATAATAATTATTGATTGAATTTATCCATCTGAAAGTAATAGAAACTACGAAGAGAGACGCGCGTTATGCCGCGCGCGAATACGTGTTCATTCGACAGGGCACAAACAATAAAGTTGCGAAAAGTAGCAAACAACTCTTGGCAATTTTGATTCATTGTTTCACTATCTCCATATTACACTGAAAGCCAGGGCGGGCTCTAGTAGGCTTTTTTTATTTCCATGATTTTTTTTAATTTTGATGCAAGGATGCAACACATGAAGATAATTTTTAAATACTATAATTTTACACTAAAATATTCTACATACCTTCAATATCATCTGACAATTCACAAATTTTAACACAATCACTTTGAAAAAAAGTTATATGCCCTTCAAGCGGAGTGAATTTTCAATACGTGCTGGTTATACGTTAAGAGTGGTGGTTTTGGCCGTACTTAAAACGCATAGGGTACATATTAAAGCGCTTTGTTCTAAACACCACAAAACACAATTATTCGAACCAACAAATTTGGTTTTTATTTTTTTATTTTTGTTCAGGTTTTTTCGATTCTGGCCCACTGTGCGGCGTATTATGATCACATTCTCAGCATAAAAAGTGTTCAAAAATGTCATAAAAAGATATGGCAAAAATTTTATGATTAGCTTAACAAATTCACAATAACTGTTGTAAAGTTTCATCGTGATTACTTTATTAAAATTCCCTACCTCATTTACCAAATAAATAATTAGAGCCATCATTCAATTTTCTATTACAATAAAAATGATTAAGAATAATCCCTAAAAAGCAATTAATAATGTAATGTAATAATTTTTATTACTCATGCGTTAAAAGCATTATCTTAGCGCACTTTTTTTAGTGCGACATATGCAATTTTTTTATGTATTACCACATAACTTGGGTAACACGCAAATATTCCATATCGCTAAGTTACATTTAAAAAAAGACAATTGAAGAATTAAAATAAACACAATCAAGACCTCAATATTGACAAAGTTACGTGAAAGTGACAGATTTTTTTTTCATTACAGAATAAAAATAAAAATTAAATAAAACGTTTTAAAATTTATGTGAGTAATAAAAATTATAAAATTACATTATTAATTGCTTTTTGGGGATTATTCTTTATCATTTTTATAGTAATAGAAAATTAAATGATGGCTCTAATTATTTATTTGGTAAATGAGGTAGGGAATTGTAGTAAAGTAATCACAATGAAACTTTACAACAGTTATTGTGCATTTATTATTAACGCTACATTGTTTATGAGATATTGATTAAAGTTCTTGTCTAAAACGAGCTTGTACCGTAAAAGTATGGCAACTCGGCTGCAAAGCACGTTTGATTATACGTTGGAGGTACATCCGATGATAAAAGTCGCGCTTTGAAATTATTAAAATTGGAAGATATAGTAATAGAACTAACAATAAGTTTAGAGGAAAAATACACTTACAACACTTGAAAAAATTATTAGTTTACATCACTCAGTTGCTTTTTTGCATTTTTATGCTAAAATATGCTAATATTGGTAAATTTCATATTCTGATTTCTTATTTCATATTTTGCCTCCGAATGTCCCTCCCGAACATCATTAAGTTAAATGGAAAAAAATGATCTTAAAAATAATGTTATTTATCTAGTACTCGTTTAGTGATTGAAAATGTACACCTGTTTTATAATTCAATATCCTGCGTGGCATTAGCCAGGGAAGTTTCAACATGGGATTTGTTTTGTAGTATTAATAAGACTTAATATTATCGAGCTACTAACAGGTTGAATATATTTTTAAATTCAGGCTACATTTCGCCCTTAATAAGATTATCGACTCAATATTTTTATTGAAATTATTAATAAATAAATGTGAAATACTCGATTTACTAAAAATTAATAACAAATTTTCGGTAATTCAAATAGTCATTTGTAAAAGTCTCGTTGCGTAATTTAACGGTCTGATCTATTAAACTTGCAAAGCAAATTTATCGCTTGAACTATTCCGTTTACTTGTAGATTTTTGGTGCATTTGGTTCCTCTAACAAAACTGCGATTCTTGTATTAAAAAGCGATTAGTTTCACAATAGTATATTTTGCAACTAGGGCGGTAAGTTGTCAATTGGTCACGAGAGCGAAATTAGGCTCACGAACGAAGTGAGTGCTCACATTCGCTCGAGAGGGCAATGTTTATTATTAACAATACCGCCCGTGTTACAGATAATATTTTTTATTATTCATGCGAGGGGACGTATCTTACAAGTTTGGGATACAGGTGCCATCCAAAAAAAAGGAATCTAAAACGAAGAATTTGCTTTTTCAATTATAGCTTAACCAAAAACCTCACCACGTATCACCGGGGGGGGGTCTTAAAAAGTTGCTAAAAAACATCACGTGATTAATGGACGACCCCTAGAGAGCATAGATATCCATAAACTGTGCAGACAAGTCGGCGCATGTAGACGGACGGTAGCTCCGTTTTCCGATTCATTTTATTCAAAAATGACCAGACTAGTACCTCCTCCATGACGATTTCACTAAAACTGTGCGAAATATACAGATATATCTGCACCGTGTAGACGCTCTAAAAATTGCAACGTTTTCATTCCGTCCTAAGACTGCGCAAACAAAAGGTTGTGCAAAACGTAGCGTCTGGCCCGGCCTTAAGAACTCTCATCAATCTCCAGTATCACCTTAGAATTTACACTCATTTTAAAACGTTTTATTTAATTTTTATTTTTATTCCGTAATTAAAAAAAAAATCTGTTACTTTCACGTGACTTTTTTAATATTGAGATCTTGATTGTGTTTCTTTTATTTATTTAATTGCTTTTTTTAATGTAGCTTAGCGATATTGAATATTAGCGTGCGTTAACCAAGTTATGTGGTATTACATCAAAAAATGGCATTTGTCGCCCTAAAAAAACGTGCGCCAAGATAGTACTTTTAACGCATGAATAATACAAATTATTAAATTACTTTATTAATTGTTTTTTGTTGTAATAGAAAATTAAATGATGGCTCTAATTATTTATTTGGTAAATGAGGTAGGGAATTGTAACAAAGAAAGTTTTTGTAGCCCTGCGCCGTCTCATAGTTCGGCAACGACAAATGAAGATATTGCAGCGCAACAGAACGTGAGTGTGTGCAACCAAAGCGATGTCTCGAACTCGAGCATTCAAAACGCGGGCTCTCCCGCTGCCCCAGCATCCCGCAAAGATAAAGTTCCCAAAAAAATAATTAAAGAACTCGCCCCTTGTAAGGCCATCCTCGAAGATTTAGAGTGCCACGATGACGCTTGGCCCTTCCTTCTACCCGTCAATACCAAACAATTCCCAACATATAAAAAAATTATTAAAAGTCCAATGGACTTAAGTACAATTAAAAAGAGATTATTGGATTACACGTAAGTAAATTTTTGTAATTTAAATTGAAAATTATTTATTTATTTCTTTCTTCTAGATATAAATCTAAGGAGGAATTTTGTGCTGATGTTCGTCAAATATTTAATAATTGTGAAACTTTTAATGAAGACGATAGCCCAGTTGGAAAGGCTGGACATTGCATGCGCCAGTTTTTCGAAGCTCGTTGGAATGAGTTGTGTATTTCGCATAGTTGAGGTTTGCTTTATCCTAAGAGACCGTATAATCGAAGAGTGCGACCGCCGGAAAATTGTGTTTGAATGAAATAGTTTGAAATGAGAAACTCTGTCCGATTTGTATTTTTCTTAGTTTAACAAATATGCTGTTAGGCTGATACAAAGCTAAACGATACAGGTATTTTAAAGTGTGTGATATACAAATTGAACAATTTATTAAATGTATACCAAGCTTTTTAACGTTGTCCATAAAAATATGTAATTATTTGTACACACGTTGCATCGAAACACAAAAAAACTTAAATTTAATGACTTAAAAAAGCGTTTTTACATTTATATAGTTATTGATTTTTTGTTGATATGGTTTTATAGAACGTTTTAGAAAATTTAAACTGCGCTTATGTGTTATATTTTTGATAGTCTGTACTTTTTTTATATATTACAACTTAAGTTATTTATTTTACTTTTTTGGTATTTTTTAATTTCGCTTATATGTGTAACATGCTTAGATTTGTTTCGTTCGTTCATTTCTTTTTTAACACTATTTATTTAAAAAAAAAACTAGTTTAACTTAATTTACTTTTAAACAAACAAAAATGCTTCATTTGAATGTAAACGTCTCATAAATAAATATATATCATTCCAAAATTATACGACAATTCAAATAAAATACGTTATTTGCATTTAAAAGTATTGACTAATATAGTATTAAAAAAATATAAGACTTGTATAAATTGTAAATTCTCATAATAATTAATACAGGCTCAAAGGATGTTTTTTTTTCTCTAGCAATTGCTATAAATAAAATTTTAAACGAATCTGACAAAAGATTATTTTTAGCTGAATATAGTTCTCAACACAAATTGTATTTAAGATATGAATGTGTTTTGTAGGCTAGTTCAAATTGCAAACAAACATTTGTATTTGCAGTTTTATAGAACTAGATGTGTAATTGCGTGTAAAATATTTATATTATATTTAATTATAAATGTAACATTTAATTTATATTTTACATTTTACCTTTTCCGAGAGCTTCCAGTCCAAGCCAATTCGAGATAATTCGCCTTCTTAGTATTTATTCTTGCATTGATAATATATTCCACATGTGGGCAAATGCGGCTCTTCGATCAAGTTCGAATCCCATTGAAAATTTAAATTCGTTTTTTAATACTTTAAAAATGCCTCATAAACACAGCCCTTGGTGGGTCTTAGGTTGCTCACGGAGCGCTTTCCATTAATCCCTATCCAATGCTTTTTCTCCTCCATGCAATTTGTCTTACACCAATGCTTCGCATGTTATCCTACACATCGAAATATCCTGTCATGGGTATTCCACTACGTTGTTGACCTATTTGGCTTGGTGGTTAAAAACATGAAAAAATGGTTATTCTTTTTGTTTCTTCTAGACTTGTTCTCAGTGCATGTTCAACCCACCTAAAGCGGCCAAGCTTTATCATTATAACAATGTGTGGTACAACCATTGCATATTTCAAAATTATATAGTATTCTAGAAAGACCATTATCATTCACAGGACCGTGTATTCTCCGTGTATGCAAAATTTTCCATTCGATAACCCTTCATTTCGTATTATTAGTGTCCGAATATGTTCCGAAACCATACGTCGCGTCGTATTAGTGTTTTGTACACATTAGTATGTCTAGATAGGTTTCTTGGTTCACCAGCGCATATCGTGGAGGTGATTCTCGAATAGGAGGTTTTATTGGTGCAGTTATTAAAAATGTTGGAAATATACTGCCTTTCGAAAAAAAAAACAGAACAGCAAGTATTTATTGGAGGATTTTAATGAAATTTACAGAATTTGATCATGTAAATGAATTGCATGGAGGTTAAAAAAATAAATTGTTTTGGTTCCATATAATGGTATCTTTTTTTTAATTTCAACATTATGAAGAGCTGCTGATTTTTTAATGTAATCGCTTCTAAATCAAATCAAATCAAACTATTTCAATATACAAGCTAAAATAAATAATAACGCTTCATATATATAATTGCCGACAGTCGTTAATAATTTGGCACTTCTTTTTTGTAAATGGTTCTTATGGCGGCTATTTGAATTTTAAAAACATCTGATACTAATATTCCATTGTCCCAGAACATTATGCTGAATCTGAGATGACTGTAAAAGTTGGAGAAATACACAATTTTTAAGATATCCCTATTTAGGTTCTTTTTAAGTATTCTTAGAGCAATTACTGCTCTATTCAGATGTTTTGTTAAGTTCATTATGTGTGGAGTACAGTCCAGGTTTTCGTGTATGTATAGTCCAAGTAGTCTAACGACTTGTTGAAGTTTTATTGTATTGTCCTCAAAGGTAAATTCATTATTGTAACTTCTAGTGTCTCTTATTGTTTTAACGTAAATGACGTTGGTTTTCTCTTTATTTAACACTAATTTGTTAATGTTAAACCATGTGGTCATAGTTGTCATCGCAGATTTGAAATTCGTTATAGAGTCCTCTATTGATCTGTTCGCTATTAATATACTAGTATCATCGGCATAATTTATTAATGTACTGTTTGCGTTTTTTAAACTTACTTCTGGCAGGTCATTTATGTACAGTATGAAAAGAAGCGGTCCTAACGTACTGCCTTGGGGAATCTCCATATTGATAGTCCTGGGTGTGGATGTGATATTACCTTCTGGTGTCCACATTTGTGTTATTTGCATCCGATTTTTGAGATATTGTGCAAGAAGTTCTGATGTAACTCCCCTGATTCCATATTTTTGGTAGTTTCGATATTAAGATAGAATGGTCGACTGTATCATATACCTTTGATAAGTACAGGAGTATACCGCATGAAATATGGTATTACATAATTTCTTTAAAAAAATGGAAGCAGGCCATGTCAATATTCTTGCCTTTAAAGAACCCGTGTTGATGCTGGCTAATAAGTTGGTATTTATTTATGAAAGATAATAGTCTCTTACAGATCAATTTCTCCAAGATTTTTACAAATAATATCCAAGTAGCCTCTGAGTAGTTTGACGTTTCAGTTTGTGAAACTTAAAAAGATGCCCCGTGTTCGTCGTCGTGTACAATATCATCATCTAAGTGATTTTGAAAGGGGTCGCATTATTGGTATGCGAGAAGCGGTTTTTTCGGTTCGTGCTATTGCCGTGACAGTACGCTGCTGGTCTAGATGGTCCGAAGCTAGAGAGAATCGACGTAGACGTGGAAGAAGTACCACTGAGCGTGAAGATCGAGCTCTTCGTCTTAAAACTTTAAGAGAGATTTACAACGTCCCGGGCATTGGGAAATCACTGGTTGGCTCTAAATGGCCGAAGAGTATCCATGGCTTCTGTTTACAGAAGAATCCGCAGTTTTGATATTCCTACCGTCCACAATTGTGTCTATCTCTTACCCATGCATGGAATGACATTATCTTCAGCGATGAGTCTCGGTTCTGTTTATGTGCTCATGATGCTCGCAGAAGACTGAGACTTCTACGCGGTGAACGCAGAATTTTACAATTCGCTGTTGAAAGATATAAAAAGCCCTACAAAAGCCATACACAGGGAGTTATAGTATTGGGGGCGATAGCGTATATTGACAACATTTTACAGCCAGTGTTAGTGCCCTATGTAAATGCCTTGCAGAACCCCATTTTTCAGCAAGATAAGGCTCGGCCTCACACAGCGGCCATTACAAGACAATTTTTTGATAGTGCCGAAATCAATTGTTACCTTGGCCATCTCGTTCTCCAGATCTATCGCCGATAGAACATGTTTGGGATACGATAGGTGTTAGAATAAGTAACTTACAGCGCCCCACTAACACTGTAATGGAACTTAGAGGTCAAATTAAGGAAGTTTGGAATGAAATACACCCAAATCGATATTGATAGCGTGATATTTAGCATGCCTCGACGTGTTAATGAGTGCTTGGGAAATCGTGGAGGCCCAATACATTATTAATTTTTATTCATTTATTTTTTTTGTTTTTCAAGTTGATTTTGTTATCATCGATGCAGTTAATTTGCATGATGATGAAATTCTGTAAATTTAATTAAAATCGTCCAATAAATACTTGGTTTTCTTTTTTTTTTTTTAAAGGCAGGATAGCTGTGTGATTTGAAAAACTGTATAGAATTTAGCCAATTCTAAATCTTAAAATTAATGTATGTTAAAACGGTTATGTATCTGAAAGCCTTAGATACGGGACGAAACCTGGAGGTGCATTGAGAAAAGGATAGCGATTAATGGTCATATAATCCAGTCGCGTTCAAAGGAGGAGAGATCCTCAAAGGGAGTATAAACACGCGGAACAAGGAGTGAGAAGGAAGGCATGCGGCGATCGTCAACACTTCACAAGGAAAATCGCTAGTGAGGCTCAGAGACAACAATCTAAAGAGGCGGAGACTGCATTATAAGAAAGGTGATGCAGAGACTGTAGCCCGGCGGAAGACTGAAGCCCAGCCAGAGTTGACATGCGCGGAGTCTACTCTGCAATACTCAGTAGAGAGGGATTTAAACAATCGCCCCCGATTAAGGATCGCAACGGTACCGTTCTTGTCACTGAAGAACAACTTCAGCGGTGGAAGGAGTTTTTCGATGATTCGTCTAACGACGACGCTGAGGATACCCCCTTCCTCGTCAAGCACGCCGCAACCCGAGACGCAACATCTCCACCGAACCACCTGATAGAGAAGAGATGGAGATTGCGATAAGAAAACTTAAGGGTCACAAGTCACCGAGGCCGGATAATCTAGCCGCGGAGCCTCTGAAAATCATTTCGGGCATCCTGGCGAACGTGCTAAGCCCAATCAATCATGAAGCGTGGTTAACCTGCAGAATCCCCGACAGTTGGAAGGAAGATGTCATCGTGACGATACCCAACAAAGTCGACTTTAGTGATTGCAAGAATTGGCGAGGCATCACCCTCCTCAACTCGATCCAGAAAGTCTTGGCTTTTCTAATACTCGGTCGTATTTCGCCAACTGTTAACAACCTTCTGCGAAAAGAACAAGCTGGATTTAGGCAAAACAGTTCATGTGTGGACCACATCAACACTCTCCGAATCATACTTGAGCAATCGGTGAAATGGAGGTCGCCTTTCCTCTTTCTCTTTGTCGACTTCGAAGGAGCCTTTGACAGTATATCCAGAACCGCCATTTGGAACGTGCTGCAAAAGTTAGGCGATTTAACATCACCAGAGGAGTACGTCAAGGATGTGTCCTGTCACGCAAATCACGCATGTGTCCGCAAACCAACATCGAGGCACCACATGGAATATAAACGCGTCCATTCCAACGGCTCAACGATCTCGACTATGCTGATTACATCTGCCTGATGACAAACACACTACCTCATGCAGTTTAAACTGGAAAGACTGATCGTCAATGCAAAAATGCAACGGATGAATGCAATGCAACGGAGGAAAATGGGTGAGGCACACGCCGAGAAAGCCGGACGATGACATTGCAAAAATGGCCTTCGAATGAAACCCCCATGGTACGCACCGCACTGGCCGCCCGCGAAATACATGCATGGATTAACGAGTCGAGATCAACAGGAACGTGGCGAGAGAGCAAGCGACTTTCTCACAGGATCCAGGATCGACGGCGATGGAGGGAGTTTGTTTCCGCCCTATGCTCCTAAGGGCGCGTTACATAATCTTGTATTTTTTTACGAAAATAAATAACAACGAAAAAAAAAAAATGGTTATGTATCTACAGAGGTAAATGTAAAGGAAGTATTATTTTCCTTTTCCTAATATGGGTTCTGGGGTTTTCATCTCATACACCACTGCGGCCTTATTGGCCTATAACCCACATTATTCCTTTCAAGCAAAAAGATAGTTGGTGGCAATAAATGAGTCGAGAGTTTGATGAAACGCCTACAAAAAACAATCGCAAACTCGATGAAGTGATATACCCTATTGTACACCTCCGAGTGGTAGAGGATGGAAACGTTATTATGGCTAAGCACAAAGGGGATCGAATGCGCGTCGGTATAAGCAAGCAACCTTAATTTAGGTTAAGGTAGGGCCACCTCTGGTCCTGAGGTCGAGAAATCGGCCTCAAAGGCGGAAGAGCCGCTTGAACAGCCAACGGCAGGGGGATCAGGAAGGTCACTGGAAACCACCTGATTACTTATCCCTAGTTAATGATGATGGCTGATAAATACAACGGCCCTGAGTACGGGCGTCCCTTAAATGGGACAGGGGTGTCAAGAATCTCCCGATCAGCTAGAATCAAACAATCAAACCTACACACAATAGCTACTTGGAACATCAATAGTATGCATGAAGCAGGAAAGGTGCATAACACCATCAAGGAAATGAGAAGGCTAAACATGGGAATCTTGGGTATTAGTGAAATGAGATGGCCTGGATGCGGAAAATCAATAGTAAACGAACACACTTTATACTATTCGGGTGATATGGGAAGCGGAAACAGAAATGGGGTAGCAATTATTTTAAACAAAGAATCTGCAAAAGCTGTAAACAACACTGTTTTTCACTGTGACAGAATTATCTTGATACACGGTCGTAGCCAAGGCGGAGGGGTGGCGGAGGGTAGGCGGGTTCAAACAACCACCATCCCGCCACCCCCCCCCCCCCCCCCCGAAATATGTAATATATAACATAAATATTGCATTCAAATAAGGAGAAAGGAGGAGAGACGATTCTCTTCAAGAGAGCATGGTAGATGTGCAGTTCAGAAACCCTTGTGTATCAGTTTTAAAAAGTAAAATGGCGCATTTCCGTTATTGTATTTTCTTCAAGTCACGAAAGGTTATGTATGAAGAAATGAACATGGTGCGAGGCAAAGAGCCCGAAAACATGAGGCAGGACTGCAAGGGCATAATATTAAAAGCACAAGAAGAAAATCTAATGACAGACAACTTAAAAAAAACGGCTAGACTAACATGGACGACTGCCGAAATCCTTCAGATGATGGAAGACAGAAGAATATACAAAAACGTTAACTCGACCAGATACAAAAATAAGATAAAAAATCAGGGAAGCGAAAGCTGAATGGAATAGAAAAGAATGCGAAGAAATAGAGGGGTTCCAACGAAAATATGACATGTTCCATCTACACAAAAAAATTAAAGAAGTGGCAGGGATAACCAAGACCCGCACGCGTAGTGTCATAAAGGACAAACAGGGAAACGCTATCTTTGACATTGAAAAACTGAATTTTTTGAACGCCAGAGGAAACTTAATAAAAATAAAAGCACAAACTGGACCACCAATTACAAGTCAAGAAATGGAAATGGCGATCGTTCGGACAAAAACAAAGAAAACGGCAGGGTCAGATGAAATATGCGCAAAGTCGCTGAAAATAGTGGGAGAGTCTAGCATCAAAACTTTGACCAAAGTATTCAATACAATCTATGATACTGGTGTAATACCAAAGGATTGACTGCACTCAACCTTTGTTGCCATTCCGAAGAAAGCAAACACATGCGGAGATTGTCGCAGTATAAGCTTGATGAGCCACACCTTCAAAGTGTTTCTGCGTATAATCCATGATAGGTTGTATAAAAAACTAGACAGCAGAATAGGAGAAACCCAATTTGCATTAAGAAACGGAATGGGCACGCGCGAAACCCTTTTTGTACCCAAGTACTGGTGCAAAGATGTCGAGTAAATCATGATGTATGCATCTGCACAATAGATTTCGAGAAGGCATTTGATAAGATCCAACACAACAAGATGATACAGATGCTAAAGGACACCGAAATAGACGAGAAAGACCTGAGGATAATAACGACAAACGATATAGAAATAAAAAGTGGGGTACGTCAAGACTGCGTACTCTCTACTTTGATGGTGTTTTAATCAACGGAAGAATTATAAACAACATCAAATACGCCGAAGACACTCTAATCCTAACAAGCTCAGAAATTCAACTGCAGAATGTAATGAACAGAATCTCTCAAAGTAGTGAAAGATATCGAGATATGGATTGAAACGGAACGGTGAGTAAGAGCAGGAGGCGAGATGCAGACATACTCGTAAACGGTAATCAACTTGAAAGAGTAAATAAATTGATATATCTGGGAAGCTTAATTAACGAAAAATGGGATCCTAGGGAAGAAATAAAGCGTAGAATAGCAATAGCGCGAACAACTCTTATCAAAATGAAGCGAGCACTATGTATGATTTATCAGTAGAACTAAGAACTAAAATTCTCAAGTACTACTTATTCCCGGTGTTAATGTACGGGGTTCAATCCTGGACTATAACAGACACAGTAATGAAACAACTCGAAGCATTTGAAATGTGGGCCTATCTGAGGATATTAAAAGTCAGTTGGGTAGACAGAGTGACGAACGTAGAAATCCTACAGAGACTAAATAAAACTAAGGAACAAGGGAACATCATCAAAAGTCGGAAACTCTAATATTTTGGGCACGTTATGCGGCATCCGGAAAAATATGGTCTACTGCATCTTATCATTCAGGGAAAGATAATGGGAAAAAGGAGTGTAGGACCAAGTATGACATCATGGTTAAAAAATCTAAGGATATGGTATGGCAAAGCAATAGCCCAGCTGTTTCGTGCAGCAGTCGACATAGTTAAAATCATGAACTTATTAGCCACTTAAAGAAGAGGAATATACCCTCAAGTCTCAGCCGCAAGTGGCTCTCTTGGAAACACATCTGAGCACTCTAGAATCGCTTATCATATAACGTCGTAATGACGGATGATTTAATTAATTTACTTATTTTTTTGTATTTATATTGTTTTTATTGTAATGTTTGATTCGTCTCACTCCAAAGTCTCACTCAATGATGAATGCTCGGCTCTGTAACGTTACATTACAGGCGATTTTTGCCGGTGAGGGAGCACCTTTATACCCTTTATTAAAACGATTCTATTAATATAATAATAAATAATAATCACTAGGTATAAGTTTCACAAATTGATGTTATTTATTTTTAAATTGAATTAATATTATTTTTATAATGTTTCACATAGAAACTACATATGCCTACAGCTGAATCTTTAAATTTTTCGATTCTATTACTTTGAATTTTAATTTTTTTAATTTTGAAATAATATTGTATTTTCTTAAATGTGTACTTTATATAGTACTTAAGGCTAGTGTAGAATATGTATTAATATTACTGAAATTGTGTATTTAATACTTTTCATTGCAATAACGCGTGCCCTCCCCGGTTATACTAATTACTAATTAAATTTCATTAGTATTAGTATTTATTTGCAGCCTGAAATTAAGGTTGCAGTCTATTCAGTCGATTTTGTCTAATTTACTCATTTCTGTAACTTAAGTCTAACTTTTATCTTCTTACGTGCCTAAATACATTATGTGATCATCCAGACAATATTTAGTATTTGAATTTAGTTCATGAGTTACCACCAGGGAAATGGCTTCCTGTCATCCTACTTTTTATGATTTCTATAGAGAAGAAGGTTATGTTTTTGTAAATAAACAACTTATTTAACTTTACTCTTACAATTAAAATGGAGCAAACTACGAGTCCTTTTCGAAAAGTATTGACAGCTGCAGTTTCTACAGTATTAATTGAACATGGAATTGATTCTGCAGAAAGAGATGTTTTGGAAAGCCTCACTGAAATGATACAATGTTGTAAGTTTTGATGGCAAATTTGATTTAATGCTAAGTGGTCAGCAATGGGAGATTTGGTGTTTTAGTTATAGCTGAAGTTGGAAATTCGGGTAAAAATTATTGTGAGCTATCAGGGAGGACAGAACCTATTATTGCCGATGTTATATTAGGATTTGTGGAAATGGGTAAGTACAAGTGAATTACAATTTGTTCAACAAATCTTTGCTCTTGTTGATTGTTGAAATCTTGTTGATTGATGTAGATTTGGTGCTAACTTGTACTGCGACCTTCATAGATCTGTTTTGCCCCACTCTCTACCTCTAATCGTTATACGGTATACTTACCCATTTAGTGCACCTCCTCTAGTCCTGATTCCTTCAGGAATTTCAGGATCAGGGTGGGATTGAAGAACTACAACTCCTCTGCATTCAAGCATTGGGTGCCAAGGTATAACTGTCTCTTGCAGGGCAGTGCTCTGCAGTCTTCAAGCAGATGTATGGAGGTTACCCCTGCTGCGCTGCAGGATCTGCATCTATCATCTTCCTCTAGGCCTATGACCTTGAGGTGTTTTCTAAGTCTGCAGTGTCAGGACTCCTGTCAGAATTCTAAACTTGTTCCTGTTTAATTTCAAGCAAGCTTTTGTTCTTTTCCGGTTAAAAGATCCCAGCATTAATTTGGATTGTCTTAGCCGTGGAAGTTCTTTCCATGATTTCATCCATTGTACTCTTATTTAAAACTTCATCTTTTGTGGATGGTGTTCATGCTCATACTGCAAAAGGGTTTCAGACCTATGAAGGGATTGATGATTGTTACGTCTTTTATTCATTGTTTCTTTCACTAATCGATTTTGAGAAACTGGACTGAACTGTATGTATAAACTGAACTGTATAAATGCTGTATAACATAGAGACAAGTCTAGAGAGTTAAGACTAGACCAGGGATCAGCAACCGGTTTTAAGTAAAGAACCATTTTCCTTAAAAAAATATAAAAATCTTATACAAGAGCTGAGGGATGATGGTATAAACAAAATTACAATTAGTGAGATTTTTACAAGTGAATTGGGGAAGGCTTCAGAGTAAGTAGTGAAAAAAGCAACAAATTGGGCATCTTGCAAGCAGTACCATCACAGCCCCATATAAATTTTCCAAAAACAAAAATTGATAATAACTTAAGTACTTTTGTATCTAAATATTATCAACAATACAGCTGGTTGGAGTATATCACTGAAGAAGATAAAGTCTACTATTTTGTACGCAGGCACTTCATTACAAAAGGAATTCGTGAACAAAACGAAAAATTTGTAAAAAATGGTTACAATTGGAAGAAAATTGGCGAGGGGTTTAAAAACACACACATAATGATTCTTCGCTTCATGTTGAAAGTGCACAAAAATATGATATATAATCTATCGTACAAACAATCTCTACAAACTGGAAATGTCTATCAACAAGTTTTAAAGCAATAGGAGCAAAATGTTATTCAAAATAGAGAATACTTTGAAACTAATTCATACAATACAGATCCTTGCCCGCCAAGGTTTACCTTTAAGAGGACATAATAAAAATATAGGTAATTCTTTGGAAATAGCTCAACTTAGCTCGAAATATGGCATTCGAGCTAATATGATTTTATTTATATTTAAATAGTATCCAAATTGTATGTAAAAGTCCAATCTAAATGAAATGGAGTTTCATTATTAAACAATTTCTGTAATAATACATACTGATAATTTTTCTTATTTTGAATCAAGTCAAGCAGTCCTCTCAGTCTGGAATTATCTGCCTTTAATATAACTTCACCTTACCATAACCTAACCTAGATTAAATCTGGGTTAGGTTAGGCTTACCTAGTATACATCGACAATGACCACATAGTGTTCCCGTCACTGTGCGTTTTTACTAGTTAACAATTTTTGCCACAGAGACTCATTCCGATTAAAGTATTTAAACTTTGCAACTCATGCAGAAAAGCCATGGTTCACACACTTGTATAATAAATTACTATTTTAATCTTGAGAGGAAATGTTTGTGTATACAGCAACACCTCTTGATTTATAATGCAATGAAAGGTGGAAATGTCTAACTAAAAAAGGGAACGTACTTTTCTCACATAATTTAAACAATCGAATATGGTTTTTCTAAATATATTTCAATCTCTAGTCTAATAAATGAAAGTTTGATTTGTTCCAATAAACTTAAAATAACATGTTATGGACGAGTTCAAGAGCCGCACAACATAAGAAAAGAGCCGCCTGCGGCTCGCGAGTTGCGAGTTGCGAGCGAGTTGCCGACCTCTGGGCTAGACTAACAAAACAATAGAAAAAAATATTATCAGACAGGTCAGTTTCCATCCTTATGGAATATTCTAATAACTCTTGTAACTCTTGATGAGAGTGCTCTAAATTGAAATGTTGCAAGGAAACATGTTAATAGGTTTTCCAGAGGATATTGTGACTGAAGTGTTCACTGAAATAAAGGAAGAGATATTAATGAACAGCATAACACCATAAATGTCTTTCCTTGGGCTTGGACTGTACAGTTACCCCATCATAGCTGTAAAGTAGCTAGGAGTAAGTTCATGGGCGTAGCTAGTGATTTTGTCTAAGGGGGGCAGCCATCTAGCTGTCATCTAATGAGAGATCATAAATGACGCCTAGTAATAAATAATAATGCAGTTCCTTCTCTCTCTTTTTTGCCACGTGGTGTCTTAACTCCTCAGTAAAATTGACAGTCTTATAGATAGTCTTATAATCTGTATTAATATTATAAATAAAAAAGGAATTGGAATTTGGATTAAATGAAAAAATGGATTTCGATAAAGTTTGGCGATAAAGTTTTATATAGTGTGAGGGTGGATTTCTTTTATAATTGCTATTGCCCTCATTTTTTTTTTGCTGACATAACACTGGCACCATCATAAGATTGCGCAAGAATTGGAACATCGCAAAGTTTGTTTTTGTTCAGTGCTTCCAAAATAAGCGTTGCCAATCCTTGATAGTTGCTAGGTATGCCTAGACATTGAGCAATTGATGAAATCCATAAATATTTCTTTCACTGATAATTAGTTTACGTATCGAATGGTTATAGACAACTGTTCTTCTTTATAGCACCTGGCTTCATCGAAACCCAAGGAAAAAAATCCTCATGCTTTCACATCTTTTACATTCTCTCTAGCTACGCATGCCATTATTTCAACAATTTCATTCTGAATATCTGAACTGCAATAATTAAGATGTTTTTCTCAGTGTGTGCAGAAAAGTTTTTGCCATATTTTTAGAAAAGATAAGCTATATCAAAAAAATTACCTTTATTTTTAGATGTTGAGTCCTCTTAAAGGTAAACCTTGATGGACAAGGATCTGTGTTGCATCAATTACTTTCAATAGATATTCTCTGTTTTGAATAATATTTTGCTCCTGTTGCTTTAAAACTCGTTGATAGACATCTCCAGTTTGTAGAGATTGTTTGTGGGATACTTATTTTTGTGCACTTGTGCAAGTGAGAACACGAGGATTTTTTAACCCCTTGCCAAGTTTCTTCCAATTGTTGTAACCGTTTTTTGCAAATTTTTCTAAGAAAAAAATGTATATTAAAAATGTATATTAAACGTGTGGCGGTGCAAGTCCTTTTGTATAGCCGCAGTTTTCTCGCCAAGCGAACCTCAGCGTTGCCAACCGTACGATAATTTTGTACATACTCGATAGCGATTCCAATATTGTCTTCTTCTTCTTGTTTCGAATGGGCCTACTTTGGACCACCCTTGTTCAACTGTTGGGCTTTGATCTTTGCCCAGTATTGTCGCATCTTCTGCCGGTGTAACTCCTTTCTCCATTCTGTCCAGGGGTACCTTTCGGGGTTTTTCCTGAAATCCACGGACTTACTTCAGGGTGCGTCTCACAGAATGTCTGTTTTTGGAGATCTGTTATTCCCAGTTCTTTAATATTCTTCTCAGTTTCTGTCAACCAAGTGGTACGAACCTTCTTGTTTTGCCAGAAGGTGAACAGACGGTTGGTTAGTTTGCAAACAGTCTTGCAACGTGGCCATAGAAAGCTACCCTTCCTTTCCTTACACAGTCAGAGAGCATCTTAATATGTTCGTAGAGCTCAGAGTTATGCCGCCTTCGGAATTCCCCATCTTCCTTTACAGGGCCTAGGATCTTCCTGAGGATCCTCCTCTCTCTGATTTCCAATTTCTCTACCAGACCTCTTTTGTTCAAGGAAAGACACTCCATGGCATATAGGGCTTCTGGTCGTAAGACTGATGTGTAGTACTTAAGTTTCAGGTTGCGTGACAGGCATTTCTTGTTGTAAGTGTTCTTAGTCAGTCGATAGGCTAGTTCTAACTTGTTGACTCTCTTGGATAATGATGCTCTTTCTGATAAATTGGGTTCAATCCATTCGCCGAGATACTTAAATTTCTCAGTCCTCTTGATGTTTCCCTGTTCTAGTAACATGTCTCTGTTTGCTTCTCTAATGTTGGTAAAGAATTCTGTTTTCTCCAGCGACACTTGAAGACCCACTTTAGCAGCTTGTTTTTTGTGAGGCAATTTATCTGCATTGTTGCCATCTCAAGAGAATCAACAAACAGTGCCATGTCATCTGCAAAGGCCAGGCAATCTACAAACACTCCATCGTTCTTACGTCCCAGGTAGATACCACTCTGAGCACCCAAATTGATCAGTCCCTTGCACCATTCTCTCATAACCTTTTCAAGGACACAGTTGAAGAGAAGTGGGGAAAGTCCATCTCCTTGTCTCACTCCAGCTTTTATTTCGAAGCTCTGAAATCTCGCCTCTAAATTTAACCTTGGAATGGGTGTTGGTCAAAGTTTCTAGGATGAATCTGCTGGTTTTTTTGTCTAGCCCTAGTTCCTGTAGTACTTTGTTAAGCGTCTCTCTATCAATGGAATTATACGCCTTCCTAAAATCAACAAAGGTTGACGACCACCTTGCAGTTTCTTTCTTATCTTGGAGTATGCAATTACAGTTTTAAGTTGGAGGATCTGTTCCAACACAGGATCGGGTCTTCCTAAAGCCCCCATGGCATTCTCCCAGTTGACTATCCAGCTGATTTTCTGCCCTTGTTTGTAACGGCTTCGAGAGAATCTTGTATGATGTTGTATGTTGGACGAGAGATATTTCACGATAGTTGTTAAGATCAGTAAAATCTCCCTTTTTGTGAAGCGGATGGCTCAGAGCAGATTTCCAATCGGGTGGTTTTTTCTCTGTTTCCCAGATGTCTTGGATGATCTCGGATAGCTTGCGCACGGCATTGTTTCCTGCACCTTTCCACAGTTCAGCAACAATAGAGTCCTCACCAGCTGGCTTATTATTTTTAAGAAGTTGATCTGGCCAACTTCTTATACAATTTTCAAAATTGGTGGATATCGATTCTTAAAAAAATTATTATATTATGTCACTCCAATATGTGGAAAGATGTATATTTGGCCACAAATATTTATATGAAATAAATATAAAATTAAACAGCTACTGTTTTATATTCTTTTCTTTTTTAACTGTAGGCATTTTGCGCCGTTTATAATACAATACATATAGGACCATGTGAGTAAACACGAAATGAAGAAATTTCATAAAATTTAGTGTTGAGCGCAATATCTGTTCACGATAACATGAATTTAATATTTTCTTCTAAGAAACATCTTTTTCTTTTTAATTTGTTGGAAATGTACGATAATTTCACACGCCTGGTACGCCACCTTAGAGGTTGCCAACATCGGTGGTAAGCATACCTACTTGCAAACTGTGACTGAGACGAGAAACGATTTTGATAATACAGATTTTGGATAAATTAATTAAACGAGGATTGGTATTGAATCTTATATAAAAAATCGATTAAACAGTAACCAATTCTTCAATACTGTCGATTTTTCTACGGTGGGCAAAGAAGTTTCTAGGGTGGGCATTGCCCACCAGGCTCACAGGCCAGAATACCAGGCCCATAGGCGTAGCCAGGAGAGAGAAGCTAGAACTGTGGATCATGACACTTAAAAACTCGCAGCTTGATTGCTGCCTGGACTTTTCCAAACAAATTTAAATACTACTTAGAAGTGTCGAAAAAAGTTGAAAACTTCTCTGTATCATTTTCCATTTGTTTTTCATCACTTAGTTATCAAATTTTCGTATGGGTCATCAATCTGTTCGCAAGCTACGTCAGTACGCAGCAGCCTTTAAAGAGAAAGAAAATTTAATTGATTTCGAAAGCGATTTTGTGCTTAACTTTCTTTGCTAGAGTTCTTAGAATTATGAATTTCTCTTAGGAATTGATTAGGTACTACAGTTATTAAATCTATTTTGCCCTTAGGATCATCGTATCGTTTCGATTTAAATTTCTCAACGTCTATGACAATGATCTTAAAAAACAGGAACGATTACAGATATGTAATATATGTAATAGTAAATGAGGAGTTTCCACTTTGTTTAACTAATTTAGAGCCACATTTTAACATAATTATTGTTCAATTAATTATTTTTATTCCTTAATTATTTATTTTCATTTGTACTAGTATATTTAATTTCGTTGGAAGTTTTATTTGGCCACGAGGAAAAAAATTGGCAGACACTGAGGTAGAGTGATTACAGGGATTGTCCGCATAAAGCTGATAAAAAAAAGTATGAGGTGCTGTGCGATGGTTAGTCGTAGTATTCGTCATGTGCGTCATATAAGCATTCGAATAGCGGTTTTGTGAGATGTCTGCGACTGCGGTGCCTTAGGTCGCGCTTGATGCAGAGTGAGTTGATGATTGTGCTATGTATGTCTCTGTCTTTAAATTTGGTTATTCCGTAACCAGAGTTCGTGTCTGTCTGAGATATTTGGAATTTTAATTTTCTTAGATTAACTATGATTTATAAATTTTTAAATATAAGATTCTTCTGTATGTGTGTTTGTCACTGAACTACTACTAAACGGCTTTGATGATTTTTTTTGTGTGTGTTTGAGTGGGTCCCTGGATGGTTTAGACTCACAATGATGAATGAAAACAAACTTTATTAATTTGCACTGTTCAAGAGAATGGTTTCTGGTCTTTCCCTCGCATATGATACGCCGTCTCACCAAACCACCTCGACATCAGCAGTCAAAAGGACACAGAGGATCGTTTATACTCTCTTCGTCGTATTTCTCCTAGTCCGAACGACGACGACGCGGTAGTTAGTAGGACACAGAGCGAGAATAGTTTCGCCATAGGCGTGTTTTGAATTTGTTTTGAAAATTTATCACATAGTTTTTCGTCACTAACCATTTAGCTACTGGTATATATTCACAACTGTGTCTGTCTAAACACAATAATAGTTCTACCGATTTTTAAGTCAATTTGGAAAATTCAGTTTGCTTTGTTACTAAATTACTAAAAATCGGCTGAAAATATTCAAGAGCCATTTCATAACCTGGTCTAGCATGAAATCATAAAAATATAAAGTTACAAAAACATTACTTAAAAAAATAATTTTAGATTTTGCAGGTGAAATCAAACTTTCTTTACGTTTTTCGTTTAAAGATATAACACCCCTTTTGCCCGAGCGTTCACGATATATGTAGTGCTTCATTTGCAAAAGGGTGAATTTAATTTGCAAAAGAGTGAATTTACGGAAGGATGAATTTTATTTGCAAAAAGGCGTTGAATGAGAAAAACCTATAAATGCTAACATATAACTTTTTAAACATTTTGATATTAAGGTTTATTTAATTTTTTGTCATTTCAATAAAATTTTGCTTTTCAGGAATTAATTTTGCCCAACTCAGCGAATATGCGAAAACTTTCAAACATGCAGTCCTTCCCACCTTACAACCACAACAACAACCTAAACAACTTAATATGCTTCAAGCAGGCACAAAACAACCTTTGCCCAGCCATATACCACAACACTTACCTCCTTTTCCCGACTCACATTCATATATTAGAACACCAGTAAGTATTTAATATAAATTGCATTTCATTAGTTAATTTAAAATCCGCTTCTAGTACATGTAGACATTGATAGAACGAGGAATTGTGTTAATTATAACAACATTAAATATATATTTTTCAGACCCACAAACAACCTGTAATTGATTATGAAGCCATAAGAGAAAAATTTGCTGTACAGAAAAGAGATGTTGAAAAAGCTCTTACAAAATTCTTAGCGAAAACTAGCCAAACCCACAATCTCTTTGAAAATGATGAATTAATTTTCCCACGTAATTGATATTACTATTAAATTATTTCGGTTGATACTTATTTGTTTCTTTAGTTATAGCATGTAAGCCTACATTTCCTCCATATATAAATGCTCTAATGCCTCAAGATCAAATATTTGACCCAGAAGATTTGGAATATAAAACTGAAGAAATAAACACACCTCCTAAAAAGCGGGTAAAGTCAGATACCAAAGTTGAAACTAAAGAAGAACCTACAGAGAGTGAAGAACCTCCACCTGAAGTAGTCCCAGAAGAGATTAAAGTTGAAGAGATTGTATCCCCTAATGTTGATATAGATAATCCTTACCTAGCTGCTACAAAACTACCAAGTAAAAAAGAATAAAATAATGAATTTTCAATTTTATTACTTATACGTTTGTATATAATATTTTTTTACAGATAACATAAATTTTAAGATTTTATGCATATAATTTTTTTTTCAATATGTTATTTATATTTATTTACAAAGTTACTCTTCTAACTGTACAAAAAATATAACGTTTATAAAATAAATAATTTCAAAATGAAAACAACAAAAATCAAATGATACTTGTAAATTACAGATGAAGCATTTGAGTTATACAGCAATGGCTGGAATAGTGAAGTGTCTTCTTTTATAGTGTTCCAACCAATCACACTCTCATCCCTATTTTGCACTCTTAACCAAATTAATAGCGGCTGGAAATAGTTTAGCATAGGTTCTGCTGAAAGTCTGTCGTCTTTTCCTCGGGTTATTAGTCTTAATACGTCACGCCAATATCTTGATTTTCCAATTTTTAAAGACTCGCTAAAATATTTAATCTTTAATGAAAGATATAAGGATAAAGGTAATCTTTATTATTGAAATACTAAAATGTTAATTACTAAACTTAAGAAAGAATCTAAATGTTGAATTTATTGCAATGAAAATTATTTAGTTTACCTTAATATTCTCCCTGCTTCTCTAGATCTATAAATATCGCAAGAGTGTAATTGTCCTATATGTCCAGCTGCCGAACAAAGGGCATCTTGTATTTGAAATTCTAGCAAAAGGGCAACGTAATACCGCATGTAGGGCAAATCTGCAACTATGTGCCTTTTTGCTGCCGCGTCTAAATGTTTCTCAGTACGTGTTGTTGGTGGAACTATTCCTTGATAACGTAGTCTTAAGTCCCACCACGCAGTATTCATAGTTTGAATTCCATCTCTAAATACATGATATCTCCACTAAAAATGTTTTAGACTATCAATGTTTAGTTATTAGACTTATTAATCAAATTGTAATTCAATTGTAAAGGTTAAGTGTACATGAAATACTTAGATTTATATGGGCTATACTGTATACGTGTAGGCAGGCCCTTCTTTCCCTCGGGGCACGTGCCCAGGGCCCCGCGATTGATCGCAGGGAATAGGGGACCCCTGCTTCCTGCCAGATTACCGATAACCGATATTCATTACCGAAAAACAAATTTAATTCGAAAAAATTCAAAGGATAATGAATCTGACTGCAAGGACCTATCACAAAGAACAAGACATAGAAGCTCACGCCAGAGTTTTTTTAATGGCTCTGTGCCGTCAGCCCAACTGATTGGAAAAGAGAAATTCAATGTCTAAACCTTTCTTCCCATATTTGATTCCCTGAGCGTTCGTATAAAACAGCGATTAGTCCGTATAGTATGACATTCGCATAAGAACATTAGCTAACGTTTTGTTTTATTTTTTCGCTTGAAAACTCTGAATTTCGAGAAGTTGAGACAAAGTTGCAAAGCATTTATTGAAATCTATTATGAGACGTTAATGAGAAAGAGTTGGAAATGGAATTTCGTGAATGATGAGAATACTTGAAACTTGTTCATATTGAAGATGAAGGAACTAATAGTATATTGGAAATATATTCTCTTTTGAAAGAAAACAAAATTGAAGTCACATTTCCAATGAAGTAAAATGCTTCAAGAGATATTAGCCAGCTTATCGCTGATGTCCATAAAATGTGATGTGCTCAAAAACATACTGACACTCAAAAACATACATAGACCCTAACTATGTCAGGGTCATGGGGGCCCCCTTATCCTAATGTGCCCAGGGCTTCCAATAGATTAACGACGGCCCTGCGTATAGGTTAAGATAAGCTCCATACCTCCTGAATTTCCGGAGACAGTCCCGAATTTTCAGTTCCTGCCCCGATTTTTTATAACTCGTTTTTGGGCCCGAATTTATAGCATTTGCCCCAAAAAATTATGTGAGAACTTAAAACCTTAAGTGAATATATTTATTTAAGTAGTGTAGATTGAAAACTGAGAAACTGTAGATTGAATACAAGCCTAAGTTAAGAGACGCGCACTGTACCGGCCGCGTAATCAGAGGATTCCCCAACTAGCGTTTATCTTAAAGTGTAGTGTGGGAAATTCCCACACTTGAATAAATTAACAAAACTGGGAGAACAAAAATCAACGACAATGCGATCGGCGGGGGGTCAGTTGTGTACGCACCAAACGATGGTCTTGCAAATGTAGTTGTGTTTACTATTTTACTACGAAAGTATTTTTTAAAACTGTTACGACATAAGTGGAGTGGAAAAACGTATCCTAATCCATACTGGAGAGCCCAACTAAAATACAATCCCGAAAGAAATACTGGTTGAGTACCGGAGTGGCTTCCGACCGAATAGGTCAACAATAGACCAAAAATTGGGGATCATGCAAGTACTAGAGAAATGCTTTGAATATGATATAGCGGTTTACCAACTTTATGGAGATTTCAAATAACCACTTAAATATACGTTTCGATAAATATACGCTTGTCGCTAGCCTACGTTCCAATGTTGCTACATGGACCTCAAGTTGGGTCCCCACCAGTACAACAGCTTCCGTTCCGTTCAACCCTAACAAAATGATTCTCGAAGTTGTTGTAAAACAATTTTAGACAAGATTTTGGTAAGATAGGAAACATAGAAGAAATTGCATGTCAAATATCTACAATATTTGAAGCAAATCAGGATAAACTAGAATTGGAAATAATCAAACTTCAAAATAATTTGTATTTGAAATCTAAAGATTGTATTTGGAAATACACTAAAGAGAAATACCCAATCTTGACAAATGCGGCACAAAAATTGATGTCTTGCTTTGGTTCGACGTATTTGGCGGAATCCGTTGAATGAATGTGTTAAAATCAAAAATAAGAAATTCTTTAACTGATCAACATCTTGATCAATATTTACGATTATCTCTTTCATGGCCACCTTAACACTCAAACAATCAAAACGATAAAACGAGCGAGAACTAACCGCCCGCGCAATCGCTGACATTTGGTAAAGTGAGATAAGTCACTGCAATGGATTTATAAAAATACACCGAAAAAAAATTAATCTAAAAATCTTAAATTCGTTGCCGATCAATTTAGTAATTGGCTAAAAGTGCAGACCTGAGAATAAGAATCTCCATACAAAAATTAATTTCAATTTTCGTATTAGGTTATTTTTATGATGAAAAACAGCTTTTAAATGGCAATATGTTATGCATTTTCTCAAAATTTTCTCCCCGGGTGGCCCGCTACGGGTTTTGGTCGATCTTGACAATAATATATATAGAAAAGTAGATCGCCACTTCAGAAAGGTTGGACAGCCCGGCTATAGACTAATAAACTGGAGTTATAGTGATGATGTTTAGTTAAGTTTATCTAGTCTAGTTATCAAGTTACAAAGAGTTAGTCTGTGACTTATTTGTAATGTTAAGTTTAACTATCTGTAACTTCTGAACCATAATCGTTATTGAAATCAAATTTAGCTAATTTATTGCAAATTTAGTTAGCTATAAGCGGTTGAAAACAAATTCGGACTGGTTAGTCTATTTCAAAAGTTATCGAAGAAGTTTCAGTTATTACGCAAATTGTAACCGATTATTGATATATTTCTAAGTTTGTAACCATAATAGCTACAACTTTGGGACTTAACGCTTGTATAGACTAATAAACTGAGTTATAGCGATGACGTGTAGTTAAGTTTATCTAGTCTAGTTAACAAGTTACAAATAATTAATCTGTGACAAATTTGTAACGTTAAGTTTAATTATCTGTAACTTCCAAACAACAATCGCTATTGAAACCAAATTTATCTGGTTTATAGCAAATTTAGTTAGCTATAAGCGTCTGAAAACGAATTGAATCTAGTTAGTCTATTTCAAAACATCGAAAATGTTTCAGTGTCTCAAAGTGTAACTGATTATTTGAAGATATGTTTGTAACTATAATAGCTACAACTATGAGACTTAACGCTGGTATAGATTAATAATAACTATATAGAGGGCTCAAGGAAATTTCCCGATAACAACAGAAGTAAGACAAGGGGATGGACTCTCATCAATCTTCTCTAATTTTAGACTGGAGTTCGTAATAAGAAAAAGCAGATTAGAAACCTACTTTACAGGTCGACCCAGCTAATGATGTATGCACATATATCATGCGTTCTAGGACGAAAGAACCAAGCGATTCAAGAAGATTACCAGAAGCCAGAGCATCAAGCGGTGTAAATGGAACTACGGGTAAACGGAGACAAAACAAAAACGATGATAACATAATGAGTCGGAAATCTACAATGTGCTAAAAGTGGAAAAAAAAATAGAAAATGTAGAAAGATTTTAGTACCTAGGAAGCAAGCATCAACAACGCAAACAGCATGGTCGCGGAAATAAGACACAGAATTTGCCAGGGCAACATACAGTATTTCGCAAGTCCAAGATGTAACTGTACAAAGCACTGGTGAGACCTGTGATAACGTATGGGTGTGAATGCTGGGCTCTCACAAAGGGTCTGGAACAAAGTCTGCTTAAATTAGAAAGGACGGTCTTACGAATGATATACGGCCTTATACGAACAGATGACGGATGCAGAATAAGAATGAACCAAGAACTCCAGCAACTGATAAACGGAGACTCCATAATAGGGTATGTAATGCAATGAGGATAATGTACTGCAGCACGTACAGACGTACAGCGCATGGTAAATTGCCGATTCACCAAGCAAATAATGGAAACGAAAATGGAGGGAAGACTGCCCATAGGGCGACCCAGTCTAAAATAAGAAAAAAGTCCCATTAGAGATGTGACAGAAAACGCTTCCTAACTGAGATACAACCTGAGATACAACTTAAAAGGGGGTGGCCAAACACAACATTTTTGCTAATATCTCAGACGCATCTAATGATAATTGATTAAAATTTTGTGTGTTCTCGTTACTGGTGCCGAACTACCGTTTATGCTTAATTTCGTCTTGATAGTCAATCACTGCCGGTTCATACGGGGAACGACCTTTGTATTTTTGCAAATATTTTTTCCATCTACATATTTAGCAAATGCTTGACTAGATGAAATTTTTCGCAATCAAAAACTACACTGAAAAGGAGATCTTTGTTTCTGTCGCTCAAGATTATTAAATTTAACAATTTTCGAGAAAAAAATTTAAATGTATTTTTTTGGGAATCATATGAAAACAAATATGCTAAAAATACAAAGAAAACAAACAGATCTTTATATCAGCTTGAATAAGCACATAAACGTAATAATTAATTCACAATAGGCGTTCAAATTGCCGTCCCCCAACCCCAACACAAGCTTCAGTACGTCGATCTGAAATCCCAAAAAGCTGTCCAAAATTCATAAATTTTTTAATGAATAAAGTAAGGTCCTGTGCTTTCAATATGAGGGTTAAAAAGGCTTATGTGGGTGTACCTGAGTCTGGATATAAATTCAAAGTGAGGCAATTTTGGCGCGTCATTTCATGTTCGAGTGTTCGTCAGGTCGTTTCGACAAATAATTTATATAATACCTTTATTATTCTTCTTATGATATAGAATTTAATTGAGTTTTTTAATTTCTTTAATTTTATTAATATTTTGAAAAAAATAAATTAATTTTCATAAAATTGTAAAGGATTTTTTTTTCTCAATTTTTTACTTCTTTAACAAAAGTTAAAGAAGTACGTACGGCGGCTATGTTATTAACGGAACGGTTATGAATAGGTTTTTTAAAATATTGCAGGAAACTAGCTTGCGATTATTAGCATTTTAGCTATTATATGAATTTTTGTATACGTTTTTTTTAATTTGAAGTTGGTGGAGGAGCCGGGTGAACTAAATAACAACTTTATGGCCGAGGACGCACTACGGTTTTCTGCCGCGAGCGGTAACCGTGAAACCGCTCAAGAAACACACAGTACGCTATGGGTAAAGTCAGTCTCAGGAAAAAAACGCAAGTGAGGCCGCTTGTATTAGCTTACTAGAGTCACAGAATCAAGCGATTGAAAACCGCGGCGGTTTAGCCGTAGTGCGGCCTAGGCCTATTCGTTTATATTTTCTCTTTTCGACACTCTTTCTTCATTTTTACCTGCAGGAATTTTCAATACAATTGCTTGCCTGTATTGAAAATAAAAATTACAAATTAATATTGTATCAACATATTTTTTTTTTCGGAAAATAACTATTGAGTGGCCTGCCAAAGTTTCTGCCAAAATCACTGATGCTGATGAAGATATAATAAAACGTTTCCACGTAATATTACAAGTTATTTCCAGTGGTTTTGAAATTGATGTAAATAAATTCAAAAATTACGCTGTTTTTGAATTGTACTCGTGGTATTACATGCCGCCGATAGCAGTCCACAAAATTTTAATTACGGGAATAGGATTATTGAGTCATCATTGCTTCCAATCGGACAATTATCCGGAGAAGAATATATAAAAAATTTCGAGAAAATTTTCCACGAAAATGTAGTCGTCAAAAAAACATGGCAGACGTTTTTAATAGGTTCTTGCTTCATAAAAGATCCTAAAATTACAAGTTTTCGAAAACTAAAAAAGTCGTTTTTCCGCAAGCTATCGAATTATTTACAGATATTACAGTTTCAATTTTGGAATCAGATACATCTGATGGTGATAATAATTTAAACTTATTTATATTCAGTTTTAATAAATCATTTTGTTTTCTATTTATTCTCTTTTTTATTGAAACCTCAATTCAATGAACCAAATTCCATGAAACAGTAAGTTTTTCTAGACAAAATCAAAGATCATTTGTCAATTCAGTTTCGTGATCAGCGACTTAAAAGCATTTAAATTCTAAGTATCAAGAAAATTGAACTCTTTTTTCGAAAAATTATCCGCCATATTGCATCCGTCATTTTGAATTTCGAAATTTTGAATTCAGTTTCTTGATCAGCGACCTCAAAAACGTGAGGAGATCAAAAATCACTATATTTGAACAATTCCTTCTTCTTCTTCTCCTTTCGAATAGGCGAAATGAGTTTGGACCACGCTTGTTCATCTGCTAGGCTGTGATATTTGCCCAGTATTATCGCATCTTCTGCCGGTGTAACTGCTTTCTCTCTTCGGTCCAGGGGTTACCTTTTAGTCGCGGTTTTTCCTGAAATCCACGGACTTCCTTTGGAGATCTGTTATTCCCAGTTCTTTAATATCCTCGGTTTCTGTCAACCAAGTGTTACGAACCTTCTTGTTTTGCCAGAAGGTGAACAGACGGTTGGTTAGTTGGTTTGGAGGCAATCTTGCAACGTGGCCATAGAAAGTTACCCTTCTTTTCCTTGCAAAGTCAGAGAGCCTCTCAATATGTTCGTAGAGCTCAGAGTTATGTCGCCTTCGGGATTCCACAACTTCCTTTACCGGGCCTAGGATCTTCCTGAGAATTGTCCTCTCTCTGAATTCCAATTTCTCTAGCAGACCTCTTCGGTTCAAGAAAAGGCACTTCATGGCATACAGGGCATCTGGTCGTAAGACTGATGTGTAGTGCTTAAGTTTCAGGTCGCGTGACAGGCATTTCTTGTTGTAGGTATTCTTCGTCACTCGATAGGCTAGTTCTAACTTGTTGACTCTCATGTATAATGATGCTCTTTCTGAGAAGTTGGTTAATTCATCCGCCGAGATACTTAACTTCCTCAGTCCTCTTGATGTTTCCCTGCTCTAGTAACATCTCTCTGTTTGCTTCTTTGATGTTGGTGAAGAATTCTGTTTTCTCCAGCGACACTTGAAGACCAACTTTGGCAGCCTGTTCTCTGAGGCATTTACCTGCATTGTTGCCATCTTAAGAGAATCAGAAATCAGTGCCATGTCACCTGCAATGGCCAGCCAATCTACAACCAGTCCATCGTTCTTACGTCCCAGGTAGATACCACCCTGAACACCGAGGTTGATCAGTTCCTTGTGCCATTCTCTCATAACCTTTTCAAGGACACTGTTGAAGAGAAGTGGGGAAAGTCCATCTCCTTGTCTCACTCCAGTTTTTATTTCGAAGCTTTCTGAGATCTCGCCTCTAAATTTAACCTTGGAATGAGTGTTGGTCAAGGTTTCTAGGATGAGTCCGCGGGTTTTGTTGTCTAGTCCTAGTTCCTGCAGTTCTTTGTTAAACGTTTCTCTATCAACGGAATCGTAGGCCTTCGTAAAATCAACAAAGGTGGCGACCACCTTGCGGTGGAGTCAACTCTCATCTTGGAATATGCATGTACAGTTTTAAGATTGGGGATCTGTTTAACACAGGATCTACCTGAAGCCTCCCTGATATTCTCCCAGTTGACTATCCAGCTGATTTTCGGCCCTTGTTTGTAACGCCTAGGAGAGAATCTTGTATGTTATCGGGACGAGAAAAATTCCAAGGTAGTTGTTTAGATGAGTAAAATCTCCCTTTTTATAAAGCGGGTGGATAAGAGCCGATTTCCAATGGGGTCGTAATTTCTCTGTTTCCCAAATGTCCCGGTTAGCTTGCCCACGATCACCAAGGATAGAGTCCTCTCCAGCTGCCTTATTATTCATAAGAAGTTGAATGATCTTAAACGATTTGAAAACGAGTTTATTTAATAAACGATTCCTTCATATTTTGGCCAGCTTTTTGGGATTTCAGACCACTGTGCGACGCAGTAATGATCGTCGAATACGTTCAAAAATTCCTGCGGTGGCCAGAATGCTTGCAATGTTTCACAAGACGCTGCAGTTCTGCGAGATCCGCCACTTCCGTATCATAGACCTTTTTTGACTCCAAAACAAGAGGTCCAAGGGGTTCATGTCCGGTGACTTTGCTGGTCAAGCAACTGGACCTATTCACCTTAATTGATAGGCGTTATGCAGGTGAGCTCTCGCTAACGCGCTAAAATGTGCAGGTGCACCGTCGTGCATGAACCATTTGGCGTCTAGTCAAAAGAGGCACTGACAAAATTTCTGTTAAAAAATGTGGATAAACTTCTCCGCTCAACCGCCCTTGTAGAATATGGGGACTGATTGATACATCGCCAACAATACCTCACCATACATTAATGCCCAGCAGTGCATGTTATGGGAATTCATAATTCTATCTCCTGTAAAGGTTGCTTCATCTATGAAGCACCCGACTCGCAAATAAAGGATCTTGAACACAACAAAGCAGCAACCATCGACAAAATTTTTGTCGATTAGGATAATCTCCTGGAGTCAATGCCTGCACTTTCGTATTGCGGTACGGATGCAACTGCTGTTTGTGGAGAATCCGCCAAAATTTCGTACGGGGTATTCCTCTGGCAGCAGCAACTTTTTGAGTAATTGTCACTGGATTTGCTTCAACAATCTCCAGGATCTGCTCTGCAACATCAGGATTTCGGACTATTTGTCCACCCAATGCAATTGGTTCCAATCTACTGTGATCGTAATTGCGTTTCCCTCAGTCAGACCATAAATGAGATGCATGTTGTGTGCATTAGTAGAATAAACCATTACAAAATTACAGAACAGTGTGACACTAATAGTTTTTTACGACGGACTGACACAGAATGCCAATTTTTAAAGCTGCACTAATCATTTGTTCATATCATCACATTAAAATTTGCACCTGTACTAAGAAAAGTAGTAAATTTGAAGTAAAGAAAATAACCCGAAAAGACGAAAATAATCACAAACGATAGTACGAGTTCACACAAAATTTGAATCAATTATCATTAGTTGTGTCTGAGATATTTTCAAAAATGTTGTGTGACGCCACCCCCCTTTTCCGGGCTGTACCTACCTCAGTTAGAAAGCATATTTTCATATTTTGGGCTCAAAAATACGCCAATAGTGGAGGGATGGTAAACTGAATAAAATACTTCGCAGGCCGAATTAAAAACTCTCCATACATAAATAAGTTACTTGACTATAAAATTTAGGAATACCTAAATATTTGTAATGCATCTCCTCTGGTTCAAAGGTATAATATAAAATACCTTGATTGAAAAATATACAAATACAGGACTGAATTCAAAATACTCCACATTTCATTTATACGTAATTAGAACTGTGAAGAGAAATTAGATGAGATCTTATAAAAATAATTTTATACCAATAAAATTTCTGTGAACTATTTTTTCATTTTTACTTTTGTTTTTTACCTGGTCAACCAATAGTGCGTATGGTGCAAATGCAACTTTTTCTAAAGCCATTGTCATCAGGAAATTCATATTTGTCTCATAAGTATCGGAGTTATTATTAAATAGTCCGACTCTGTGGAAATGCGTCGGATTGAAAACGGAAAGACGAATAGCATTGGCAATAGCTTCATGAAATGCTTAAAAAGAAAAATTGTAGCAAAATTAGATTTACAGACTTTCTAATTACCTGGATTAGCTCCTTCTCGATAAATATAAGGCTGTTCTGCATATTGCATGTAATATTGAATGTGAGCCATTTCATGATGAATCGTTATGAAGTCCTCCATTGCGACTTCTGTACATTCTTTAATTCTAAAAAATATATTTGCAATTACATATTATATTAAAACATTTAATAATTCAAGAGAAAATGGATTCAAATGTATGGTTTTATATAGTTTTATTGTTTAAATACCTAAAATCCAATTTATTACAAAAGTCCCAAGCACTTGCTGTGCATTGTACTTTCCTATCTACGGGCTTTTCCAAAAGGGAATGTCTCCAAAATTCTGGAGGCATTGGTTTTAATCCCATAGAAGTAAAAAATTCTTCAGCCATTTGAAACATTCTAAAATTTCAAATTACTTATTTTTTTTTTTCAATTATAATTTTTTATTTGCCTTAATGGTGTAAATCCTTGTCTTAACAATTCGTCTGAAATATCAATATTCTTAACTGAAGGATAAGGCATTAAGAAATCGGATATTCCATTCCAATCTTGGCCCCAAATATTCCCAACTAAATGGGCAGGTAAAGGTCCATCAGGCCTAACATGCTCAGGTCCATACTTATCCAAGAGCTTCTTCCTAACATACGTGAAGAGTTCCTTGTACAATGGTTGCAGTTTTTGCCATGTATCGGCTAATTCAAATTCGATATTGTCGTCTTCATATTGATAACGCATTTGATCTCCAGCATCCAAAAATCCTTGTCATAAAAAAATGTTAGTATTAAATTATTATTATTTGTGGAGTTGATCATCATTAAATTATTAACTGAAATATAAGGTTCGCAAGGAAAATTTAATGCATTTAATCTTCAGCATCCAACAATCCTTGCAATAAAAAATGTTAGTATAAAATTATTAAATTTAAAGGGAACATTCAAAAATATTCATATTATTCAAACAAAACTTGTAACTAATAACTTGTAAATAATAACTTGTAAGTAAATTTGGGGGATAATACTAAAGAAAGGTATCGCAAAGTGCTTCATGTATTGTATTCGTATGTAATTCTGACGAAAAATATTATTGAAATTCAATTTGAATATTAATTTATAATGAGTAATAAAGGTCGGATCAAAAATCCTTCGAAGCCCAAAAGCCCACGAGCAGTAGTTTGGCAACCGATGATATATATTAGGAGTGGTCAAAGCGTCGACCATAACTATACCTAGTCGCCCGCCTATCTGCTTCGTACACATGTCTGATGCATGTTCCCACAGTTCTGAAAAAAATGGTCATGAATGCAGGTTCCTATCCTCAAAATTCGACGAATCAACGTATCTCACTAATACCCCACAGTTATGTATATTTATTCGAACGTGCTTCCGAGATATGTCTGAGTAGCTAACTGCTAACAATTTTACCGATGAAGGGACAAACGAGAGGTCAAGGTATATATAGTTCATTTAAGTCTCTTATTACTAAAACTAAATTTCCTAAATTTCTAAAATTTCCAATGCATAAACTGGTGTTGATTACGACTGATGAATGATTCATAATGAATTCAAAAACTATTTGAAAAAATGATGTTGTCATTTCAAATTTTATCAACTACCATTCAACTACCAGGACCAGGATTCCTGTTACCCTGTCCATCAGTAACAATACCTGGTTCTCAAAAATATTAAATTCAGTTGAATGTGATGAATTTCGTATTCAAAATAGTTATTTCAAAGGAAGCTTCACGAAGATTCAGAGCATTAGTAGAGGGATGTGATTTTGGGGAACTACTATTACACACTCACGTAACATGCCTAAGCAGTGTTATGTTTTTAAAAAGATTCTTAGATCTTCTGCCTGAAATAAAAGAACTTATACTGTTAATAGTGGGTGTCTGATTATTTATATATTGTTTGAAGATTTTGATAATATTAAATAGTAACATTTGTATCTTTTCTTCAAAGATTATAATTTCTAGGAAATCATTGTATACATATGTTGACATCATTAGTATAACTAATCTTTCTATAAAAAACTTTCTTAAAACAACTACTTCACAGGCAAACACCACGACTGACATTGAATTACATTAAGAAAGTTTTTGTTGAAAGTTTATATGGGTGTCTGATCTTGTTTTTCTCTCTGACATAACAGCAAAGCTAAATAAATTAAAGTAGGGAAAGATGATATGTTCTGGCCCAACCGCCTTATGGAGAATTTACATTATACCAGCCGCTTTATGGGAAATTACATGTAAAATCTAGTAACAGCCGCCTTATAAGAAATCATATACAAAATAGTACAGTACATGGCCGAGCGTGTATGTGCATATGGCGCGACCGCGCGGGCTGAGGAAGGGACGAACGCAGCCCTTAGACCGGACTAGACTAGACAGACAAGAATAGAGAAACTAAACAAGACAAACGGGAAAATTTAGTGGGTAGCGGGGAAACGGTTATCTATGCATAATTGATTGTAGACATATTACGGGTTGATTCAAATGAGATTATGGGATGTAGACCAGACAATACCGAACAAGAGCGGACAATACCGAGACCGAGACTAAAAAGACTATACAGACCGAACAAAAAAATCCTCCTACCACGGATGAGTCAGCATATTCTCTGTTTGACATATCACATATTTCCTATGATATTTATCTGAATAATTTACTGTGTGTAAACGATATTTCTACATGTTTGAACTTGTCTGACGTATTCTGAGAAATTTGGGTTTTGGTTTCTGAGATATTTGAGTCATTGAACACGTGCAAACGAAATTTTTTAAACTTGTCTGTGACCTCATTCGCATTAATTATTTTAAATTTTAATATAAATAAAAAAGTATTTGTGCTGTTAGGTTTAATTTTTAGTGTGAAATGGAATATATTATTCCTTTTTCAGTTTACGTAATCGGTTTAGTATTTGAACTTGTAGATTTTTAAATGTGTGTGAGTGTCGAAATAATAAATAAGGAACACAGTATAATCAATTTAGTGTTTGAACTTATAAACGCGTGCGAGTATGGAATGTCTGAATTGTGAAATAGTTGATAAGAACTGCCGTGTCAGCATTTTCTTGTTTCAACTTGTAAAATTTTTAAACAAGGATATTTAGCTTGGGGTTACACAGACCTCACACTCTATATCGCGTTTTTTTTTAAATGTTTCACTTTCTGCAGAAATTTTGAAAGTTTATGAAAATTTAATAAGGAGGTGTTATACAATATTGCAAGTTATGTCTTGTGGATTGGCGATCAGTTTAGCTGCTTTCAAAACTATTATTTTTAAACTGAGTTGTTTGTCGAGAAGTACCATGGTATTGTAAGCCGATTACAATTCATAAAGTACATATACATGGGCCTGAAATAATTGGCCCCACTTCCGATTGGTCGGATGTCAGAAGACGCCGAAGAAGCACGCAACAAAGATATAAAAAATATCGAGAAAATTTCACAAGAAAAAATTATAGAAAAACTACATTGGAGGATGTATTTAATAGGCTTCTTATTACATCTGACCCTTATATGTCGAGCATGAGCCGGAAATACCCCAAAAGTAGTAAAAGTTTGTATGCCGAAGCTTTGACATTGTTGCTGCGTGTTTACGATTCGAGGACTAGTAATTTTGTTGATTCTGATTAAAGAATCAGATATTCACAATTATTTTAAGCAGCACTCAAAACTGTCCAGTTATTTTTCATATACAATATCACATATACAATAAAGAATTTTCTATATTCGATCAACCATTCCGTTTAACGGAAATTTAATCATAGACATTTTGTTTAATTCTAACCATAGACATTTTGTCGGGATATTTATAATCAGAGGTTGGAAGAACTTCTAATGTACAATTGTCCGTCATATTGGACAAGCCATTTTTTTAAAAAAAATCCTGATAACTGATTCGTAATCACGATAAGTACAAACTTTTGTAAGAACCGGATAAGTTTTCGAAAAATTGTCCGCCATATAGGATGCGCCATTTTGTTTTTGAATTTTTTAATAATAGATTCGTGTTCAATGGCGTAGAAAACCCATGTAACCAGAATTTAAAATATATAGGACGAGGCATTCTATTTGTGTCCACTTTTTCGACCGTGCGCCACCTTGAAACTGTGCGCCGCCTAGAATTAAAGAAAAAAAGTCGAAAACGACAACTGGCGAAACTGACTGCGAAAATAATACTTCCTTTAGACAATACAACATCTCTTCTTTACTCTTATATACAATACAATCTCTTACAATCTCTATACAATCTCTTCTTTACATAGTTCCACTAAGAAAAATAAAACAATATACAAAGACATGGGTCTCAAACGAAATTACTTCATCAAATAAGAACCTAAAAAATAAAAATTTATATACTTATATTATTTTATTTGGGAAAAAAATACCATTTCAACAGTTAAATATCGTTTAAATAAAAGTATGCACAATAGGTTAATCTAACAAAAATTTCTTTAAGAGGAGGATGGAACGAGAGCCTATCCTCCAGAAGGCGGTATGGCAAACAATTAATTAAATAATAAAACCAATCCTAAAGTTAACTGGAAAATTAGGGTCAATGAGTTCGAGATAGAAAATCCGAGGCTAATAGCGGACGCCTTCAAAGATATCTTCAAAAATGCACCCCTGCTTGCATCAAGAGATATTCCGCCGGCAGTGATTAATAATGAGTATAGCTGGTTCAACGACAAATCTATGTTTCTTCAAAACTACACAGTCTGGGAAATGTTCGAAATTCTTCATACACTGAAGAAATAATCCAGTTGCGGACCCGATATACTCTCATGCCATATTATAAAAGAATTTAGTGATCTTCTAGTTCTCCCTATTACAGAGTTAGTAAATTGTTCATTTAACAGTGAGATATATCCAGCTATTCTCAAAAGATCTGTCAAAAGAAATCTATCGTCCAATATCCCTAGTATCTGTAGTAGCCAAAACCTTCACTAAACACAACATAATCCCACAAGAACAACATGGATTTAGAAAAAACAAATCCACAACGACGGCCAATCGTTCGTTCTATAATAAGGTCCTCAGTGAGACAGGCAAAGGAGATCTCCTGTCGGGATCTTTTGCGACCTGTCGAAGGCATTCGACTGCATGTCATGTGACATATTGGTGGATAAGTTACACAAGTATGGTATCAGGGGGAAGGTGGGAAGATGGTTCCAATCATTCCTCCATAACAGACAATGCTATGTCAAAATACACCTGAATGAGTGCGTCGCATCGGAACGAGCGAATATTAACATTGCTATTCCACAGGGCAGCGTACTTGCACGACTATTTTCTCTCTATACACTACCGACCTCACTCATTACTTAAGTGGCAAACAGTCCATCCCATGGGCGTAGCCAGAAAGGGGGGTTTGGGGGTTCAAAACCCTCCTTCAGACCATGTAGCAGCTAACGGCGGCTTTTATTGAAGAATGGGAGCTATAATAGAGTGTAATGCTGTTATTCGTGCTATGGGAGCACATACTCGTTATTAAGTTACCACTTTACGTACAACAGTTTACATCAACAATTAATTTAAATTTGTTTTGCACTTTGGTTTTGGTAGTTGTTGTTAGTTATTACAGGTACTTTAAAAGTACGTGATGCTGACAATTCCATATGTGCCAATTAAAACAATTAAATAGAGCGTCTTTCAGATGTTCTTAATTTTATTTGCATGTCATTTCCCGTTTGAATTTTATGGAGGCACAAATTAGTGACCCACTAATTGTTTTGAGTAGTGGATAAACATTTGAACAAAATCAATCTTTTTATTGAAGATTCGAAATTTAAAGAATTATAAATAATCTAGTTAACTATGTTTACATAGTACAATAAACTATGATTACTTTTCTATGTAATTGTAAATTGTTGCAATTGTAAAATTCAATTGTTTGAAATCAAAATAAAGCATGTGCCCATGGATTCATTACGATAGTAATAACGAATAATTTTAGAAATCACATATTTCTTCCAATGAAACATTTCCAATTCTGTCATCCGTAAATGCAAACAATAAAATTCCAATTAATCAAACTGAAACAACTACAAATAATTCGTCTTTTGTCGTGTTCTTGTTTACTCGGCAGCAATTAAATATTTAGTTGTTTAAAACTACGAACCGTTCATTCTAGCAGCCTGATTGGCAAGTTGGACATATCTCATGAATTTGTTTTTCATCGGCGGTCCCGTTTTGTCGTGCCACTCCTGCCATATATGATTCAGTTCTGCGGGATTCCTAGAAAAACCCATCAAACGCACAACATCCGGTTCTAAAACCAAATCACAAAAACGAGAGTCTTTGCTATTAAATGGACAAACTCGTACGCTGTTATAAATATCCTTCATCTCGGCAATTAAATGATGAATCTGAAAAAAGCGAACTTAAAAATAAAATATATAATTAGTTAATTAAAACCTCATTATATTTCTCGTCAGTTAGGCTAGCTCTTCCTGCGGTAACCATTATTTTTAATTGTCTTCTGGCCATTGGATCTGGAAGTCTTGTCCAATCGAAAGTAATTGCTTTTTTCCAAGATAATTTTTCGAATTTAGCTTTTAACATCTGTTCTTCTATCATTCTTCTTTTATTAAAATCGGTCATGTTCGTGGAATATTTCCATTGTGCTGAGCTTACTCTAAAGCACATGTTAGATGCTTCAGATTCATACTCTCTTAAGAACTGGAGCGCCTCGCCTAAATTTTGATTATGTCCCTAAAATATTGGAAAACAATTCAAATTAAAATATTTAATAGAATTCGCGTCAACAATTGTATTTCTGGTTTAAACATATATCATACAATATATCAATTGCCAAAAAATATTTAGTCATTATCAGCCCTAAAACCATTTACTGTTAGCTTAATCGTTGGATTTTAAGGATAAACGTTACGGTATTTAAATGAGAACAATATACAAAATGCGTGACGACCTAGAATTAGCCATTGGAACATACGGAAGACATTTCTAGACGTTTAAGATTCTTTTGCATTACATGTAGTTTTTGGGCAAACGTATTAAATTTCCTTCTGTCTTAATTGTTGGCCAATAATTAACGTTATTGAGCAACACAATTTTCTTGGTGCGTGGTTTTTCATTGTTGTAATTTCTGTGTTATGAAACACATTAATTAATTTATGCTTTTGTTTTGTTGTGTATTTATGTAAATATTTGTTGGTCAGTGTTTTATAATTTGCAATGCAGAACGAAAGTAAAATGAATTTTAATTATAAGAATAATTAGTATAATTTTGAAACAATATTTAATTTATATGTAAATTCGGTAAAATAGCAATATTTAGAAGATGGGAAATGATTTGTTAATTTCACTAGCATAGGCACTAAAATGAATATACCAGACGATTTCTCATTAAATAATATTCCCAGTAATAGTAACTCTTTATTTTTAACTGCTGTTACAAAAAATGAAGTATTCCTCCATATGAATTTATTAAAGAATAGTAGTGCGCCTGGTTATGATGGAATCACCCTATTTTTATTAAAACTAACTGCAAAATACATTCTACACCCTCTTAGCCATATATTTAAAAACTCTGTGATAACCCCTATTTACAAGGCAGATGACAAAAATAAAATATCAAATTATCGCCCAATTAGTTTGATTACTAATTTTGGAAAAATTACTGAAAAATGCCTAAAAACACGCTTAATAAACTTTCTAAATAGCAACAAAATATTAAGTGAATATCACTATGAGTTCCGAGAAGGTAAAAGCACATCAGATGCCATGTATGAGGTTATTAATGAAGTTTCAAGCAATCTTGATGGCAGTAAAAAATGCATAGCAGTATTTGGATTTGGCAAAGGCCTTTGACACGGTACATCATGAAAAATTACTACAAGTGTTACGAGTTCCACGAATTTGGGGAATTCGTGGTAGTGTCAAGTCTTTTCAAAAATTATCTAAACGACCGCTAACAATATGTAAAAGTCAATAAAAGTCTAAGTGAACCGCAACTGCTGAGAGTGGGTATGCCTCAGGGGACAGTTCTAGGGCCTATACTCTTAACCATTTATATAAATTATCTATTAACACTTGACATAGAGAGCAAAGTAATGTTATATACTGATGACACTGTTACCATATTTAGTGGATATGATTGTTACTAAGGAAAGCGTTAAGATGTGCTTGGATGGGTATCAGCTGTCTCTAAATGCAGATAAGACCAAATATATTGCATTTACCATCACAGATATAAACAGACCCAAATTTCACAGCATTAATATTAAGGGCAGTGGAGACATAAAAGAAGTTGAAAATACTAAATATTTAGGAATTATTATAGATAAAAACACAAAATGGAACCAACATATAACATATTTAACAAAGCCAATTAGAAAACTAATATACAAATTTTATCAGTTAATGGATATCTGGAGTAAAAATATATTGATTTTGGTATACAAATTCCTAATGGAATCACTTTTAAGATATGAAATTCTGGTTTGGGAAGCACTATATGAAAATTCATGAAAAAACGTCTACAATTCAAAATTATATACTGAAATTTATTTACAAAAAAGGTAGACGGATACCCAACCAGACTACTTTTTGGAAGGGATATATACAACATAAGATCGAATATAATATTGTGACTCGTAGTATGACAAATTATATATTAATAACAATCAACCTATGAAAGCAACGGGAAACTATCTAGGTACAACACTTTTCCCCAGGATACTTACTATGGCTGAAAACGAAAATACCACGACCCTCAGTCCCGGGCACCCCCTAAATGGGGAGAGGATGCTAAGAATCTTCCGGTCAAGTAGTATCCTGAAAGCTACATCAAAGAGAAGAATAGGCACATGGAATGTGCAAAGCATGTTTCAGGCTGGAAAGGCGGCTAACACGGTTAAGGAAATGTTGCGATTAAGAATTGATATACTCGAAACGCGATGGCCTGATCCTGGGAAGTGCGAAATAGAAGACCATCAGATATACTATGCGGAAAAAGATAGCCCTCAACATCGAAATGGGGTCGAAATAATAGTAACGAGAGAAGTCGATAGTGCCGTGCTAGGATTTGTACCCATCTCTGACAGAGGAGCCATCAACTCAAAGCCCTGCGAGTTAAATATAATACAGATTAGATAAGATGAGATCCAGGAAGAGATAGATAAATTCTATATGGATACGAAAGAAGCTCTTAAACACACACGAAAAGAAGAGAACACCCTTCTTATGGGGGATTTTAATGCCAAAGTCGGCTATGGAGAAGATGATGATGTTGTCGGAAGATAAGGGATAGGAGTGCGAAACGAAAGAGGAGAAGCACTTCTGTCCAATTCCGTAAAGAATTTAATTTTATAATTACGAACACATGGTTTAAACAACCACCCAGGCGTCTATATACCTGGAAGTCTCCCGCTGATAACGAACGGCATATAGTAAGGAATCAGATTGATTTTAAAACAGTGAACAAGAGGTTCCGAAACTCGATAACATCCGTAAAAACCTACCCTGGTGCAGACGTCCCATCTGATCATAATCTACTATTATCCACTTTAAGACTAAGAATAAAAAAGCTAACAAAATCAAAACGAACGGAACGAATGGATATCCAAAATCTTAAAGACGAAAATATTAAAACCGAAACAAAAAATGAACTATGAAATGAAACAAAAAAAACTATGAAATGTAGCTGAAATCAAAGAAAAATCATATAACGATATTGAACAAAAATGTATGGATACAAAGAACACCTTAGTGGAGACGGCAAAACACAGACTTGTCACAGGAGCGAGAAGGAAAAATTCCAGATGGATGACCGAGGAAATATTGGACCTTATGGAGGAGCGGAGAAAATATAAAAACAACAACGAAGAAAGATATCGACAAATCCATAGCCTGATTAAAAAAAAGATCAAAGAGGCAAAGGAGGCTTGGTTGGCAGAGAAATGTACCGAAATCAAAAAACTGGAAAATCAACATGATTAGTTTAATCTACATAAAAAAATTAAAGAAGCTACAGGTATGTTTAGACCTAGAAACCCAGCGATCGTTACAAAAACGAATGGCGAGGCACTACTGGAGATTGACCAAAGGATAGAAAGGTGGAAGGAGTACATGCAAGCACTATTTAATGATGAGAATCGAGGCATTTTCACCACAGAAGAGGTTGCGAATGCAATCAGGAAGCTTAAAAACAACAAAGCAGCAGGACCAGATGAAGTTTATGCAGATTTGCTAGAGCTCATAGAACACAACCATCTGGACATAATTACAGAGCTCAATTACATATATGAGAGCGGCATAATTCCAGAAGAATGGCTGGTTTCAACATTTATTCCCATACCGAAGAAAATCACAGCTAAAAAATACGAAGAATAAAGATCCATTAGTCTAATGAGTCGCGTTCTAAAAACATTTCTAAAAGTCATACATGAACGTATTTATTCCCAAACTCGAGGAACATATCGGAGAGACACAATTCGATTTTAGGAACGGACTTGGGACACGGGAAGCACTGTTTAGCCTTAATGTTCTAATACAAAGAGCACGCGATGTAAACTGTAATATCTTTGCCTGTTTCATCGACTTCAAGAAAGCTTTTGATAGAGTAAATCACACAAAACTATTTGAAACGCTCAGACAGTCAGGCTGGATGACAGAGATATCCGCATTTTACCTAACCTTTACTGGAAACAAAAGGTTCGTGTTCAGGTGGAGAATACGCTCTCTGAAGAGTTTGAAGTACGCCAAGAAGTTCGACAGGGATGTGTGCTCTCTCCTCTGCTCTTTAATGTTTCTTCGGAGAGACTGTTTAGAGAGGCTTTTGAGAACACAGATGACGCATTTTACTGAACGGCTTATTAATAATCTAAGGTACGCTGACGACACAGTCCTAATCGCAGACACAGTTGAGGGTCTCCAGAGGCTAATAGACAGAGTAACAGAAGTATGCGTAACGTACAACATGCGCCTAAACACAAATAAAACAAAGGTTATGATAAAAGCAAACAAGATATTGATGGCCAGTTTTACACAAACGGCTCCCAACTGGAAACGGTTACATCGATAAACTACCTGGGCACATTACTTAACAGCAAATGGGAACAAATAAATGAAATTAAGATCCGAATTGAGAAGAGTAGAATGGCTTTTAATCGCGTGAGAAGCGTGCTGTGCAAATTAAATATAGGCTTGCACCTCAGAGTCAAAGTTCTTAGATGCTACGTTTTCTCAATGCTAACATATGGGAGAGGAAGCTTGGACTCTAACCGACGCTGCATGTAAACGTCTGGAAGCATTTGAGATGTGGTGCTACAGATGCATGCTTAGAATATCATGGATTTACCACGTATCTAACGAAGCCGTCCTACAGCGTATGAGAAAACAAACAAGTCTTAAACTTAACCAAAGAACGCAAACTTTCATACTTCACATGTTATGCGAAACCAGAAATATAGCCTAATTCAGCTTATTATTCAGGGCAAGCTTATCGGCAAAAGAGGTCCTGGAAGACCACGAATATATTGGCTGCGAAATCTAAGACAATGGACAGAAATGACAACTATGGATCTATTTCGGGATGCAGCAAATAAAATCAGATGGGCCATAGTAATAGCCAACGTCCACTGAGGATAAGGCACAAGAAGAAGAAGAAGTATGACAAACAAATTGCTGGAAGTATCTCTAATAAAAATGTAGATGTAAGTTTTGCTTACATTTTTAAACATTTTGCATTAAATTTATTTTATATTAGCTATATTATATTAGGTGATGGTCCTCCAATGAATAAACAAATAAATCATATAATATTGTTTCTGTGCTTATCAGTTTACTTTGTCCTTTTATGCGATCTACTGGTGGTTCTCTTATATTATTTGACTAGTTCATTCTATCTTGTCTAACTTATTTAACTTTATAAATATTAAATATTTTATCATGTTGATAATTTATAAATAGTTTGTTTTACTGATTATAATTAAACGGTCTAATAATTAAATATCTTAGTAATTATCACTATATCTCATATACTAATTAGTAGTCTCATTTATATTTTCCCTCATATTGCAATAAAAACTGCGACGATTGTCGCTTTGTATAAATAAGATGTTTTAACCAATTTAAAATAGTAGTTTGTGTATCCGGTTTAACCAATTATTAGTCCAACAATTATAACTAATCTTCGTTAAATTTTAATATTGAAAATCTTAGCTACTTTATCTTTTTTACTTCCATAAGACATTCTGGGATTTGATCCTGGTCCTCTAGGTTGGGTGTTGTGCTTATTATTAACAACCCTCTCATTTAAAAAAGAATTGTTACGAATCTCTCACTTAAGCCTCAGAACGATTTAAGAATTGACGCTACCCTACGCAGGCATGACAAAAGAAATATGGACTTACGAATTGGTACATGGAATGCACGGAGTCTATAAGCCTGGACACATTCAAAGATTGCAAGCTGAGCTCGAGAAGTATAATATACTAATTGCTGTTATTCAGAAACAAGATTTCCAGGAGAAGACATACAGAACCTCGGAAAGTACACTATGTTCAACAATGGAACTAAATCTGGAAAGCATGAATTCGGAACCGCATTCCTCATATCAAAGGAATGTTTTGAAACAGTAATGAGATTTGAAGCAATGAATGAAAGGATGAACTACATACGAGTGGAAGGTGGATGGACATACATTATCAATGTACATGCACCTACAAATGATAAAGAAAACTCTGTGAAAGACAGTTTCTATGAAGTTTTGGAGAGTATGTATGAAGGCCCGCCACAACATGACATAACCCTTTGTTGACAGACGGTACTTTTAAGTTCACTGAAAGTACAGCTTTGGACAGGCACTGGGGAACTAAGGGATAAAGATTGTACTAGGAGACTTTAATGCCAAAGTAGGAAAACGGATAAACACCTGCAACCGACGATAGGTAATGAAAACCTTCATGAAGAAACCTCTGAAAATGGGCTTAGAATGATCTCATTCTCAGAATCAGGAAGCATGAAAGGAGTACGACTTTCCCACACAAGGATGTATACAAAGAAACATGGCATTAGCATATATAGCATAGCAGAGGGAAAGATAGCAAACCAAGTTGACCACCTACTAATCTCAAAGCAACACAGAAGCGCCATCACTGATATTCGTACCTATCGGGGCTGGCCTAGCTGACATTAGGGCATCCAAACCGGTTAAAACCGAATCCGGTTAACCGGGCTTTCTGTTTAAATTTAGGAAACCGTAAAACAGGGTTTTTTTTCGAAAAAAACGAAAGTCGGTTTTTATTTATTGTACTACTATTTTTTTCTTCAAGTGGAAAATAATTTTTCTATGGTTATTCATGAATTATTATATTGTGGATTTATTTGTACTCAAATAAAGGTTCACAGATCTAGAGTGCACAATCTTGATCCTAAAGAAATATAAATACTTAGTACTCCATTCTTACATTTTAGTCTAGTTGCGTACTTTGATAAATAAATATATATATATATATATATATATATATATATATATATATATATATAGATATATATATATATATATATATATATATATATCTACATTTATAGTTATCTCTTCGTAAAGTATTTATTCTAACAACAATTTTTTTTTTATTCTTTACGTAAATATAATGAAATAATACATTTTTTTAGTTTAATTATTAAATAATTATAAATGGTAAATAAATATTTATTTTATTTGGTTTACAGCTGCACTATTTTTTAAATAAGTTTTAAAGGGTACTAATCAATTTATTTATTTTTATACTTAAAACCGGGTTTTAACCGGTTTTTAACTTTACGAAAAACCGAAAACCGGTTTTTGAAATTTCATCGGTGTTTTGGATGCCTTAGCTGACATAGGCTCTGACTACAATTTGGTGGTTGCATCCATGGATGAGACACTGAAAACACACCACAAACAACAACAACAAGGGCACGCAATGCAGTATGATCTACAAGCATTAAAGGAAAATCCTGAAACTTGTCAATATCAAGTGAAAGTGAGCAACAAATTTGACGTACTTGATGAAGCAGGAGAAGTTAAACTACAGATATTGATAGACTGTGGAAGGATATCGAGAAGGTGATTCAAAAACCAGCTAAAACCACACTACCAAAAGTGGAACGAAAGAAGAAAAAATGGTTCAACGAAACATGCAGAACAGCAGTAGAAACTAGCATCACAGCAAGGAGAGCATGGCTACAGGACAGGAAAAATGAAAAATCTGAACAGCACTACAGCGAGTAACTCGCAGAATCTTGCGAAAAGAGAAGAAACTCTACCATAAACACACATTCTGTAAAGTATAGGGACAGTAACTAACATAAGAAAAGGATGGATATCAACCGCGATAATCAGTTAGTATAAAATAAATACACCATCCCTTGCTCAAAATTAATTAAACTCCTTGAGAATATGCTCAGAAATCGAGATTAAAGTCACAATCTGCCAACAACAACAGGGATTTACCATAGGGATCGGTGCTGGTCCCCTGCTGTTTAACTTAAATACGAGTGATAAGCCAGAAATCTGTTCTCAAAAATGTTGCCATATTGACGACATAGGCAGAACCACACAACCAGACGCAAGGAGGAAGGTGAAGAAACCCTAATAAAAGACATACAAATACTTTACCTTCTTCTTCCTGTAGTGCTAGTCCTAGTAGACTTTGAACTACTTCCCCTGCCTACACTTGTGCTTGTTGTCTAGATCTTAGACACAAGTAGAAGTTTTTAACGTGGGTGGGTAACTACTGTATTAATGGTTTTCTTGGCAGATTACTGTGATGCATTACTGTGAAATTTCCATATTCTTGCCCCTAGGATTTGAACCCGGGACATATGGCTTATTAATCCGACACCTTGGCTACTAGGCCACCACCACCTCTCAAATACAAATACTTAACCAGTATTATAAAGAATGGCGTCTGTGCCCAAACCCATCTAAGACTGAATGTGCCTTCATCTTATTATTCGTCTAAGTAATACAGAGATGAACGTAACGTTTTGCGGCAAAAGGCTAAAACATAACCCCAACCCTAAATATGTAGGAACCACCCTGGATCGATCCTTAATGTACAAAAATTAACTAGAACAGACCTTCCAAAAACTGAAGACCAGAAACAACTTGATCAGAAAACTGGCAGGGACTACCTTGGGGGCACGAGCAGATACATTACGAATAGCAGCACTAGCACTGGTGTATTTTTGCTCTGCAGAATACTGCGCACCAGTATGGTAGAGAAGTGCCCACGTAAACAAGAATGACCCCAATAACGCCCAATCAGATCTTAGGGGACAACAAACTATGGACAGCCAAAGGGAGCATAGAAAGCAAAATGGACATTAAATAATAGCTTAAATGAAAATGGTCTTCATAACCCAACCGCCATCTTGCCAGGAATGCAGTTACCCACAAAAATATGTAGTCGTCTAAATCATATCACAAACGACCCCGGAAGATACAACTCGATGCTTCACAAGTGACAAATATACGACTTCCCAAACCGCGACTGTGGGGCACCTGAACAAACGATAGCCCATAGTTCGAGACTGTCTGATTCGAAAATTCCAAGGGAACTGGGACGAAATTATAATGAAAACTCCTAAGGCTATCCAATGGATAACCGACCTAGTCAGGATTAGTTTTATATTTAATATGTTAATGATTTATCTATCATAAGCAATTACTTATTCTACAAATCAGACAGATTAGTTAAACGATGTGTAGGGACTATATTTTGGGACTATCCGGTTATAAGTCCGGTTAGTTAAAGCATATACGTTTTGAGACTACACGTTTATTTATAAATGCACCAAAATAAAACTGCGCAACTCTACTGCTTACAGTAATTTACTCAAAATTATCTACTTTTTGATATTAAAAAATGATGAAATAGTTTTTCTTCAGCATCATAATTATTTTTATTGCGAAACTAACGTGCCTGGTGCTGGTCTAGAAGTTTTCGTCGCGATCTTCTGACCTAAAACTCTAACTTATCCAATTTTAGATATCGAAACTTCAAAAGTTCCGAGAACTTTTTCCATTTTTGTGTCCTTTTGTTATCTGTGAGTAATTTTACAAAATAATTATTAGCATCAAACCACCGAAATCTGTCGATTGAATGTATTTTTACAATATCTAGAACTTAGTACAGTAGTTTAAAGTGTTCTTTCCAAATATTCAATCATAACTTAATTTCTCCTTTCGATTGGTCATTGTTCATGGATGGTTTAGGATGATTTTATTAATACTAAAGAAGCAGAAATGTCTAAGTTTATCGAAAGTCTAAGTTTTGATATTTTGTCTAACTTTTGATATTTTGCCATCATTCGTTGACATGATTTACGATAATTAATAAACCAAGCTCTATTTCGCTAATTTTTCCTGTCCAATAAGTATTGTTTTTTTGATATTTCAACTTTAAATAGTAATAAACCGTCGCCGAAATAACCGGTATTGAAATGTCTATGAAATTGCTCGCGCAATTAGCTTTGGTTATATTTGGCTAATTTGTCTTTAGTTGTCAAATTAACATTGCACTGGTGTTCAAATAATTTTGAAAATGATTCTCAGAAATGAGAAGAAAGTTTATAGGTAACAGTTTTTACCAACAATAATCAAGGGCGCGGCGTGTTCCTGACCAGGTTATACAATCCCCGAAAAGAAGATTTCGATAAACTGCGAATAAACTGAATATCAGTAAAACTTCCTCATTCAAATCTATTATACCGTACCGCCTTGAAATTGAACAATGACTATATGTTGCGAACAATCGTGGAAGAGAAGTTTATTGTAGACGAGTTTTCAGATTGATGCAGGAAGATTCTAGTTTCCTAGGAAACATGCGGTTTTCAGATGAAAGTCGCATTAACCTTCACGGTTATCTCAATCGACAGGCAACTCGGTTTCTTGGTTTTGAAGGCACATTGGTCATTGTAGAGAAATCACTCCATGGTTCCCTAGTTACCATTTTCTATGGTGTGTCTGGGCATTGGATTATTAAAGATTATCGTTACATACATTATTTACGTCTTTTGTGAGAGATTTAAGAAACTTTTCCGCATACAAAATCTACAGGTGCACAGACAATAATTTCCCAGAAGGCGTTTTATGGAGTTATTCCATGAACATATCCCAGACTTACTCCATGAACGTTTTGAAAACAGTTCAATTTTCTATGTCGTTTCCGATAAAGGAGATGTTTAACGTTACCAAAAATAAGGTAAAAAAGAAACTTCGGAAACAAACCACATCCCCACTGATGTGGAGCCTGGTAGTTGATGAATTACTGGCTAGACTGAATGACCTAGATATTGACCATAGATTTAACACTTGTGTTAAATGTTACAAAGTTACGCCAATGACATAGTTATCAAAGGAAGCTTGAGGGAACGTTCTTCGAAATCGTACCATTTACTTGTAAGAAAAGATTAAACTGCTACAGCCCATACTATTAGATGGTAGAGCAGTGGAATACAAAGAGGAGATAAAGTATTTGGGTGTAACACTAGATAGCAAACTCCTTTGGAACAGACACGCTGAAGAAGTGGTAGGAAAAGCCAACCGCGCTGTAATGGTGTGCAGAACTCTGGCAGGGAAAGCATGGGGTTGTAACCCCGCAATCTTGCGATGGATGTACACCATATTGTGAGACCTGCGAACAATTACGGGATAGTTGCATGGGAAAGTAGAACCAAGATGCTCTCTATGAAGAAGCAGCTTAAGAAGATTCCAAGAATGGCGTATGTCTGCATCGCAGAGGCGATGGGGTCATGTCCGACAGCAGCAATGTAACTGCTGCTGGACATGACTCCGTTGCACCTTATCGTGGAGAGGACCGCCAGATCGGCGATTGTAAGGTTCACTATGGAAGCAGTAAACAGAGGTAAAATAATTGAGAGCAAATATGACCTGCCCTATACTGGATACTGGGACACACTGGTATAGATGGAATCGAAGAAGACGATCACCTAGCAAACAAGGAATCCAGTAATTCCTTTATAGATACGGAACCCTTTTGTGGTATGAGTATGAACAGCATCCACAAAAGTTTAGATGAAGAAATAAGAGAAAAATTGATGAAAACCTGGAAAGAACTTTCAGGGCAAGACAATCCATACTAATGCTTGGATCTTTTAACCAGAAAACAACATAAGCTTGCCTGAAACTAAACAGGAACAAGCTTAGTATTCTGACAGAAATCTTGACGGGATACTGCAGACTTGAACCTGAAGAAAACATCTCAAGTCCCTAGGCCTAAAGAAAGATGACAGATGCAAATTCTGTGGCTCAGCAGATAAAATCCCCATACATCTGCTCAAAGACTGCAGAGCACTTGGTTCCTTGGGAACCCAAGGTTCCTTGGGGTCTACTGCTTGAAGACAGAGGAGTTGTAATCCTTGAATCCCTCCTAGATCCTGAAATTCCCAAAGGAATGAGGACTAGAGTAGGCGCTCTAAATGGGTAGGTATACCAACGATTAGAGGAAGAGGTTGGAGTATAATAGATCTATGAAGGTTTAACCTACAAAATCTATCCAATCTATATATATATATATATATATATATATATATATATATATATATATATATATATCTACCTATCTAATTTATTTATCTTCGAAAAAAATATATATGTACCTATTGTTTGTTTAGTACCACGAACGAAGTGAGTGCGCACATTCGCTCGAGGGGCAATTGCCAATACCGCCCGTGCTACAAACATTATTTTTTATTATTATCATGCAAGGGGATGTATCTTACAAGTTTGGGATCCAGGGGCCATAAAAAAAATGGAACAAAAAATGAAGAGTTTGCTTTTTCAATTATCTCCGGTGGTGTGGATTCGAACTCTCCTCAGTCTCCAGTATAACCATAGTTACACTCATTTTAAAACGTTTTCTTTAATTTTTAATTATTATTTTGTAATGAAAAGAATTTCTGACACTTTCACGTCTCTTTTTTAATATTGAGGTCTTGATTGTGTTTATTTTATTTATTTATTTGTTTTTTTTTATGTAACCTACGGTATTGAATATTTGCGTGCGTTATCCAGGTTATGTGGAAATACAACGAGAAGTGGCATTTCTCGTGTTAAAAAACGTGCGTCAAGTACTTCTCGCACATGAGTAATTAAAAAAATTAACATTTTAGTTAAGAAATGGTCTCCTAATAATAGACCACATCCTTAATGATATCGTCGCATCTCGTTTTAAATATAACGAAGACACCAACTTATCGATTTTTAATTCAAATCTTTTAAATTGAAATTTGTCTCGATCTGTCTTAAATTGTCTCACAGTTTTGGGATAGCGGAACGTTCATTCACTATAGATACCCAATATTGCTTTTTAAATTTTCGAAAATTCCTCTCGCTTATCGTTCTTTTTTGCACTACTCCGTTCGGTTTTTGTATTTTGACAAAACATTGTCTCGGACTTCTCCCATTATCTCGTATCATGTCTCTAGCAAAAACGGTTAGTCCAGTCTCTTATTGTAAATAGTGACATGATTTTTCCCTAAAAGGTATTCTTCGCATTCAGTGTTTAGTTTTGGAAATATACAAATTTAATTGACCATAACAAAACATAATTCATAGCACATCAAGTAATATGCAAGGTGACTGCTTGCTCTTTTATTCATGGACTTTTATTTATTGTTTAAATACTTTAGATAGCTATTGATTCATTACAAATTAAGGGCGAAGGTGAAAAAAAATGCGATTTAGTATCAGTTTAACAGGTGACAACAGGTAACAACGCTTACAGCTACGTACACATGGTATAGAAATTTAGGGTATAGTCCTGCTATAGCTTGACTATAGCTGTGTGACCGCCTCGTATAGTCCAAAACTATTCGTATAGTTGAACTATACGAAGCGATCATACAGCTATTGTCAAACTATAGCAGAACTATACGCTAGTCTTCTATACCGTGTGTACCTTAGGGATACCCAAATCTATTTTAATCTCATTTGTTTCAATCTGGGAAAATATCAGCCCTATCAGTTGTTATTCAGGAAAAAATATATTGATTTATGAATTAAGTTAATGTTTTTTATTTATATTTTATAGGAGTAATATATTTTATTATTTTCTTGTAGAAATTGAAATTGTATTTATAAGAATATGAAATACAATTAATATTTGTGATTTTTTTTTATATTAACAAAAATACATTTTAATCTTTACAAGATGTTCTGTTTTTGCCATTAAACAGATTTTCTTAATTTTACAATAAGAGTTAGGAGTATATGAATGAAACGAAAATAAACAAAAACAAATCAACATAAGTTTCATTTAAACCTTTTTCATTTAAAATCAAATATATCAATATTATTCCTTAAAGGAAATACCGTATATTTAAAACACTAATATCTGATCATGGTTATTAACAATCAATTTTTACTAGATTTAATTGCACGTTATTCAAAATAATTGTTAGAAATGTATGAAGTAACGTATTTTTTTAATAAATTCGGCAAACTTTAAACTTTTTTTCAATTTTCTTTAGTCTTTAAAAATTCTTTTTATAATTATTTATTTTACCTGTATTAGCCTTGCATCAGAAGCAGAAGAAACAACAACAAAACAAACTGAAATCACCACCAGAAAACAAATTTCGCAAACACTTCTCATTTTTTGATTATTTTATTGCTGGACAGCAAACATGTTTTTTGAATGATATCCAAATGAAAACTAACGACACTCTATGACATTCTGTTAAGAATTAAGGTGTGTTTTGAAGACTATAGCGTGACAAATTGTTTTTGCAGAGATGCATTACTTTAAGCGTAACAATGTCGCACATCATGTTCAAATTGACTTACAACGCGCGTGCCGCACCGTACACAACAAACATAGTTACTTTCAAATGGCTAAAACTAGAATACTTTAGAAAAGTAACGTTATTTGTGCGTTTTCGCTAATGGTATAAGATTTGCTTAATTAAGGTTGAGCTTTCATTAAAAAATATATATTTGAGACATTTTCTAAGGAGTGCGCGGATTATGTTTTGCGACCCAGCAAACCAGTCAAGCACAAACTGTTATGGATGACAAATTATATCAACATCACTTTGATATCTAAATACATTTAAATTTATATATATTTTTTATTGCTTTATTGTCTGAACTATCTAGGAACATGAATGAATATAATTAATTTAAATAACTAATATATAAGTTGAATATTTGTTCACATTAGCCGAACATAATTGATTAGCTTAAAATAACACTTACAATAAATTTGAACTTGTTTTCTATCCATTAGATGAAACTTTCTGTATACACAAAAATTGCAAGATTTATATCCTTGCTTGATTGCCATCATATCAAAATTATTCATCACGTCTCTTTTTTAGACTAGCTTTCCATAAAGGGTCTTCCAATAGGGACTTTGAACACCGAGGGACCGAACTTTGACAGTTGGTAGTGGCCATAATGTTGAAGCTACACCTTTCGAATTGACTGTCATTTATTCAGTCCATTTTGCCAAATCACCACGGATATAGCGTTCAACAACACGTGCAAATGATAAAATTGTTTTATCAAAATGGGTGTTCTGTTCGGGCAACGTTCCGCGCACTGCGCCCATTTAATGGTACCATAATCGTCTGAGAAGACTATTCGCAGTGTGGTGGATACATTTGAGTCCACTGGTTCAGTAAACCAACACTCATAAGACGACGAAATGCAAGATCTGCCGAAATCATCGCCGTTGTCCGTGAGAGTGTGCAGGAGAATCCAAGGCAGTCAATTTCGCCTGGCTCACAAGAACTCGGCCTTTCGCAGACCACAACTTGGCGAATTTTGGGTCGTAACTTGGGCCTGCACCCGTACAAAAATGAACTTACCCAGGCGCTGAAGGTAAACGACCATAGACAACGACGTGTGTTCACTGAATGGGCCCTGGAGCAGTTGGAAACTGATCCTAATTTTCATCAAAATATCATAATTCCATATTTCTTTGAGAACGACATTGCCCAGGCCATCACCGTCAACGGCGAGCGCTATATAGGTCAATGATTACCAACGTCTTTTGGCGTGCTACTTAGCTCTTTCCACATTGGAGATTCTGCATGAGCGATTTGAGGGCATGGTCATCTCACGTGAGGGTGATGTAAACTGGCCACCGAGATCGTGCGATTGACCCGTTAGATTTTTTCTTGTGGGGTTTTCTTAAGTCACATGTCTAGGCGAATAAGGATGCGCGCCACCCAGCGAAGTCGCGGCGGACATTTGCAGGATGTTATATTCCATAAATAATGGCATCAATAGGCCTTTCAAGCAAATAAAAAAAATCGATGATATGGGGTCATATTGATATTGATAGTGCCTATCATTTGTGGATGTTGGCTATCACGTTGGTCCAAATCGCTCTATTCAATGCCGCTTTGCACTGAACTCTCGATGCCATTCCGGTCTATGTTCGTAAATTTTGCAGCCACGATATTCGTCTGCATCCTGCTGACCTCCGACTCCCTATTTTCCCCTGTAAGATGAGTTGAAAAACGTGGTATTTTTCACCTTGCATGGGGTATTCGAATTTTCTGCGCATGACGTTTAGTAGGTATTGCAGTCCACCGATGCGTTGCAGTACCGTGAGTATGCGGGGATAGCACCACATCTTTGCGCCTACATGAGTTATCGGTAAGGGTCCACGCATCTGCCCCCTACAGGAGGGTCGAGAGTACATACCATTTTAAAATTCTTATTCTGGTATGGATGTTGAGAGATAGCTGGCACAGTATATTACGCATCTTGTTAAATGTACCTCTTGCTTATTCGATTCGGCATCTTGTTTCTCGAGAGTGATCCCAGTCCTTATTCAAGGTGCAGGTATATAACTGTCTCGGCTATTGTGAGAGCTACATTGTTAGCGGTAAACTGTAGGTTTTTTTTCTTTTTCTCAAGTGACAACACTAAAACGGATGGACAGAGGGACCGCCAACGATGGCATTACTGCCTCTGCCCAACCTTCGCGTCTTCCCGTAACGGGCACCAGATGAGCTTCGTTCAATAAAAGTACAACAGGAATTACATACAAATACAAGATGTTATGCAATAGCATTCACAATAACAAAAATAAAAAATAAACCTACAGCCCTTGTTCCCATCCAGTCAACTCCTTAGCCCGCATGGCTGTAGTTGCGAATCGGCTTAAGGTCGTCCACGCCCCACCTCGCCAGCGAGGCCACGCGTCTTAGTTTCGACCGTGACTTCCCCTTTCAGGGCTGACACCAAGGCCTGTCGCTCCCTCTCTCAACGCGGACACGCCACGAGAGTGTGCTCCGCGTCGTCGCGCATGCCCTCTCCACAGGATGTGAAGTTTATTATGACCTAGTAACATGACCACATGATATCTCACACACACTTTGTTTTATTTAAATTTAAAGAAAGCAATGTATTAGAGACATTGATACGGAAAACACGTACACGAAAATGATTTTTTAACCCTTTCTGATTGTGGGCATCAGTTGGAGTGTCCCTGAGTATAGACCAACAATACAGATACTCGACCTACGACCTACCTGCTTAATGATATCCCAGACTCGATCAAATTTTCTGTTGCTATCTATTCATGAACAAGTGTAAGTCAGTCTTTTTTTAATTTTTTTCTTTCCTCCAATGTAGATCGGGGCTATCATTCTACAAACGCTGCGGGCCAGTGCCCTATTGTATTTCTCCACATTTTGGATAATTCATCCATTGGATGTTTGTACTTATACAGAGTGTATGAGAAGTTCCACATAGTTGTTTTCTCCCTTGCAATGATAGAAAGTAATCTTTGCCAAATTTATCATTTCCAATGAAAGGTTTTTGGTAAGTTACTTTCCCCCCTAGTCAGCGCCTCTTATCTTTGTTGATATGGTATCATTACTGTCCCTTATCATAGATATGGTACCAGTACAAGGTTAGTTTTGAAAGTTTCCACCTCCCTTTTACATTGTCCATGAAATGGTTCCAAAAATTACATAATCTCCTATCATTCTTAGGTTTGAAAATGCTTTTTGTCGTCTGTCAAGTTTGTCTCTCTGTAAAGTTGGTACGTGAGGAGTCACATATATTTTTATTTGAATGAATGCGGTCGGACGTCGCGCGTCGCTCGGGTTGAACCCGATACCCGATAAGTCAGTCTTACTTACTCTTATAATTCTACTTATAATTCTTAAATTAAATAAATAAAATAAATTTCTTAAATAAATACTACTTATAATTCTTAAATTATAATGTCTGATTGGTTTGATAAACATCCGGACTACGTAACATTTACACATTTCGAGAAGAATGCGTCTAAGTAGAATCGAGGTGATCTAATCAAACAATGCTTAAAGTCGAATCCAAATTTTCACAAAACTAAAATCAGAAAACATAATATATAAAAAATAACTTTTTGAAAGATTCTAGATAGTAGATTTGGTGGTGACTTGTACTGCGACTGTCATAGATCTATTATACCCCACCGTCTTGCTCTAAACGTTGGTATACCTCTAGTCCTGATTCCTTTAGGTATATCAGGATTTTGGTGGGATTCAAGGACTGCAACTCCTCTGCGTTCAAGCAGTGGTCCCCAAGGTACATTTGTCTATTGCGGAGCAGTGCTGCGCAGTCTTGGGGGGTTTCCTCTGCTGAGCCACAGAATCTGCATCTGTCATCTTCATAGAGCCTAGAGGTATTTTCTAATTTTCAGAATTCTTAGCTTGTTCCTGCTTGGTTTCTGGCAAGCTTTTGTTCTTTTCTGGTTAAAAGATCCCAGCATTACTTTGGATTGTATTAGCCCTGGAAGTTCTTTCCAGGTTTTCATCGATTGTTGTCTTGTTACTTCATCTAAACTTTTGCGGATAGTGTCCATACACAGAGCGGAAAATGGGTTCCGGACCTATAAAAGGATTACTTGCTAGGTGATCGGCTTCTTCGTTTCCATCTATACCAGTCTGTCCTGGTACCCAGTATAGCGTTACTTTATTTTCTCTGCCGACTTTGTTTAGCTTTCCCACACAGTCCCATACCAGTTTTGATCTGATGGTGTACGAGCTAAAGGCCTAGATGGCTATCTGACAAGATAGCAATTCATTTTTTGCGATAGTTCCTGTCGAGGTTAAATTCATCTTTCAAAAAACATCTTTCGATTGCCTGTACCTCTGCTTGGAAGATACTTGGGTAGATTCCCATGGCTTCAAAGTATTTGGTACGAGGTCCAAACACTCCTGTACCAGTACCTTCCTTTATCTTCGAACCATCCGTATACCGCTTGATACCCTTTTGCTCTATGTGGTATGCTGAGGATTCGTCGCTCCAATCAGCTTTACTACTACACATTGCTGTGAAGTTTTTCTCTAAATGGTATGGATCTGGATCATGGCAGCGCGGCTGTTCCGGTCTCTGCTCCCGATTATTTTATCTCTGCCTATTCCTTCCTTGCTGAACCTTACAATCGCCGATCTGGCGCCCCCTTCCACAAGTAGGTGGTCAGATCCAGCAGCAATTCCATTGCTGCTGTCGGGCATGACCTCATCGTCCCCGTGATGCAGACACACGCCAGGCTTTGAATCTTCTCAAACTGCTTCCTCATAGAGACCAGCTTGGTTCTACTTCCCCACGCAACTTCCCCATAAGTGATCGCAGGTATCACTATCATGGTGTGTATCATCGCAGGATTCTGGGGTTACAACCCCACGTTTTCCCTGCCAGATTTCTGCACACCATTAGAGCGCGTTTGGCTTTTCCTACCACTTCTTCAGCGTGCATGGTCCATAAGAGTTTACTCTCTAGTGTTTCTAACTTTTTGAAAACCATGTCATGATTAAAATGCCCTAAAATGTAGAAAATATTTTTTCCGTGTTGGGATTAAATAAAAGCATGAAGCACTAAACCAAATTGACCATTTTCATGGACTCTCCACGCTTTTATTTATAGTCAACACGGAAATATTTTCTCGTTTTTGCTACATTTTAATGAAACTGTCTTTCAAAATTTATACATTATGTTTTGACTGCATTGTCTTCGTATTTAATGTACAGTATTCGGGAAAATAAACATTACACATATTTAGAACGCTATCGAATTGCTCGCTCAATATGCATTAGTCAGATTTAGATTATTTGTTAGGTGGCAGATAGTGATTAGCTGCCTCTAGATATAAAGGTTAGCTGGAAAATAAGCATTGAACCATTTTCTGACGAAAAAGGAGTCACCGACCAAACAGACAGAATGTCTTGCCGGTATAAACAAAAACCCCCAGGTTGGAAGAGCAGAACAGGAGTAAGGGCACCCACAATTGCGAGAAATCCTCCTTAAAGGCGGGAGAACAAAAACAAATGTTCAACAGCAAGTGGAAGCTACTTCATTAAAGAACAAATAAGTAACCTTAGTATAATAATCATGGAAATGTGCAGAACTTAAATCAATTATTATAGAGATAAAACTGCCCCGACCGGATCTCCAGGGGGAAAAGGTTAAGTACAAACACAACAACGACAAGAGCTTTAAAGTATGCACATGAAATGTGCGGAGTATGTATGAAGCGGACAAAATTCATAACATCGCTCAAGAGAATTAAATATGTAGATCCTAGGGATCAGCGAAACTAGGTTGGGCCAACTTGGGTTGGGGTAAATTTTATCCCAATGTTTAACTGGAAACCTCTTACGAACAAATTACGCGTTAAAACTAACACATACCAGAGACACGTCAATAGAAAGATCTGAATGACAAGATTGGAAGAGTAAGAGTGGGAAAATGGATAGGAGAGTATGGACTTGAGCTGGAGGACTACAGAGGAGATCGCTTGCTACTATTTTTCCAGGAATAAGATATGGTTGTGAAAGACACAATATACTGTGTATATACATCTATAAACTGTCAAATATGCGGCTATATACCTGGAAGGAACAAGCAGATGATACTAATAGAATTATACGAAACAAGATACACAATACATGATGATTAACATCAGACACAAAAATTGCGTAAGATCGGCAAAAACCTACCCAGGTGCAGACGTAGCATCCGATCAGAACCCCACGATAGCTCCACTACAAATCGGACTAAAAAGATATAAACCGACCTTACGGAAAAAGTCATAATAACTAATAAACAACCCAGAGATCAGAGAACAACTCATCAAACTAATCAATAAAAGTACGTAGTAAGAGATGTAAATGGGAACAATATAAGGGTTTTTTGCGGTTGTCAAACCAATCAAAAAACACCTGAAGCGACCACAAAGGGTGAAAAAAAGACTGGATCACAAAGGACATTCTATAACTCGTAGAACAAAAAATATAAGTTAATACAAAACGAAATTAGACGCAAGATAAGACAAGCAAAAGAAGCATGGTTTAAAATAAAATGTACTGAAATAGAAAACTCCAGACAAAACATGGGACTTTTAATGTTCAAAAAAAATCAAAGAAATCACTGGTTTATTAATTCAAAAACTACACATGAACCTTTTAGATAAAGAGGGATCGTTTATCACCATTACGGAAAAACTTAGAAGTTGGAAAGAGTATATTGAAGAGCTTTTTGAGGACCAGAGAGGACAAGTCTATGTCAATCTAAATACTTAACAGGCCTTGAGTTTCGGCTGGTGAAGGTCATTTTCAAGTGATTCGGTTCAAGCGAACTTGAAAATGACCTTCACTAGTCAAAACTGTAAATAAATTGTATACTTTTTTAATTGATTTTTTAAATGTTGAAGCTGAAGTCTTCATCCTTCCATTTTAAGGTATTTATATAAATAGGATTCCATTTTTGTTGTGAAACTTAAATCTCATTGGTTTTAAGGTGACACAACAAGGCAGTCATGTGAGAATGGAATCTAATGGAAGGACATTTCTAATGGACATTAATGCAATAATTTGGGTTTTTCTAGTAATTTAAGATATATTTTTATAAACAAAGTATTTTGTAATGGTCAATTAATTTATTCGTTAAATCATTTATTATTATTTTCTAGTTGGTAAGTATGGAAATGAAAAAAAATATGATATTTATTTTAAACAACAAAAAATTGTTTTATTATTTATTTCTTATTATTTATTTATTTTAAACAAAAAACAACACGTTTACTTATAAAATATGATCGCCTAGTCTTTATCTAGTCTGGTATGCCTGTCTTGCCTTGTTTGTCTATGCCTTGTTTGTCTACTCTTGCATGTCAAGTCTTTTCTGTCTAGTCCTGTCTTTCTATCCTCCTTGGTGGTGTAGTTGACAACATACCCGCCTTTCAATGCAGGAGACCCGCGTTCGAATCCTGGTCGGGGAGACAAAAACTAGGGCGGTTTTTATTAACCGTCCGTACCGGGGTGGCGCATATTAAAAGCCAAGGTGGAATAGGGGGTGTATTGAGAGCTTCCCCCGAACCACTTTAGTCCTGTCTTTCTAGCCTTGCCTATTTAGTTCTGTCTGTTTAGTCAATTTCAATTATTTTATTTCATTATATAAAGCTGTACATAACAGGTATAAATACAGATAACAGATGTAAAACTTAATTATATATGTTCAGACAGAATAATTTAGGTTGGGTGGGTTTTTATATTTTCATAATATTCCTTTAAATTGTAGGGTTCCAAATTTACGAGGATTACGAGGATTATTGCGGATTTCTTTTATAAATCGTCTGTGAGTTTGTATCAGCTTTAGATGTCTTGGATATGAATTATATAGTTTTACAGGTATAAAAGTTTATTTATAGTTAGTTTTTATAGTTTCTGTGGTTAGAATTCATGTGTTCTATGAAGAGGTGTTTGTTCTTCACTAAGAAAATTATGGTTTCATAAATAAATATCGCTGTGACCGTTAACATATTTGCAGCCTTAAACTTTCCACGGCAAGATTGATAGTATTTCATTTTGTACGTGTTTCTTATTTCCTGTTTTTGGATCCTAAACGTTCGATAAACATCTTTGCTGCAACCCCAAATTAAAATCCCAAAACGTAAATGGGAGTGAAAGTTAGCATAGAATACAATTTTTAGGACTAGTCTTGTCTGTCTAGTATTGTATGTCTATACGGAGCCCCGATTTGGGCTAGGGCCGTTACGAAAACTAACATTAAAAACATACTCGCCTCCGTACAAAGAAAAATGGCCATTCGAGCTTGCAGAGAATACAGAACAATATCCACGGACGCCGTACTAGTCATCGCCGGAGTTGCACCCATAGAATGGCAAATACAGGAAAGAGTGGAACTTTACATATCTGTAGCTCGACAAACTGAGAAGATTGCAAAAGAACTGGAGTGCGTCTGAAAAAGGACCTTATACCCTGAAATTGTGGACATTTCGCCAACACAGATATGTATCTTATCATCTAACACAGGCTCATTAACTCACTTGCATAGGATCGGCAGGGCCATTGATGACGATTGTGTGTATTGTGGAAACGCAGACACCGCACAACATAACATTTTTGATTGCCAAAGGTGGACAAAAGAAAGAGAAAATTGGACGACACCGACAAATTTACTGGAACTACTAGCTTTGGCAATGGATATATACAAAGAACATTATAAGGGTGAGTATTATACAAAAATAACTCGAGGAACGAGGGATGCAAAGACATAAATTAAAATAAAAACCAATGGTGAAGTTCCAGAACCCCTCAACACTCATTGTGAATGGGGGATGTATGGTTATAAAATATAAGGTAGAATAATATCTTACAACAGCGACATCTTGAAGTTGTGCTTGTAGCGGTACCATGATGCAAGTGATTCTGGAGGACCACTTGTCAAGTCAACTGAAAGTGCTTACTATGTTCAAAACAAAAAACTTGTCTGTCTAGTCTTATTTGTCCAGTCTTGGTGCCTAGTAATGTCTGTCTGGTCTTGTGTGTGTAAAAGTGGGGTTGCAACTTCACAATCCTGCTATGCATGTACACCATGATAGTGATACCTGTGATCACTTACAGGGTAATAGTGTGGGGAAATGAAACCAAGATGGTCTCTATGAAGAAGCAGCTTGTAAGGATTAAGACTGGTAGGTGTCTGCACCACGAGCACAATGGGGTTATGCCCGATAGCAGCAATGGAACTGCTGTTGGGTCTGACTCCTTCTGTACCTTGTCGTGGAAAGGACCGCCAGATCGGTGATTATAAGGTTCAGCAAAGAAGAAACAGGCTGAGGTAAAATAATCGAGAGCAGAGATCGGAACAACCTCGCTGCCAGGATCCCCTGGCTATATCAAATAACAAAAAATGGTATGCAAATACCATTTCGAGAAAAACTACACAGCAATGTACAGCAGTAAAGACGAATGGAGCGAAGAATCTTCAGCAAACCACATTGAGCAAAGTGCCATCAACTGGTATAATACAGGAGTTTTGAAAATGAAGGAGGGTACTGGGGCAGGAATATTTCGACAACGTACCAAGTAGTTCGAATCCATATACCCAAGTATCTTCCAAGCAGAGGTACATGAAATCGAAAGATGTACACAAATTAACCTCGACAGGAACTATCGCAAAAAACGAATTGCTATCCTGTCAGATAGTCAAGCGGATATCAAGGCTATTAGCTCAAACACCATCAGATCTAAACTGGTGCTGCGTGGGAAAGCTAAATAAGCTTGGCAGACAATAAAGTAACGCTATACTTGGTATAGAGTCTAATGAAAAAGGCAATCACCTAGCAAACAAGGGATCTAGTAATTTCTTTAAAAACTACAATTGCTTTAAATTCAGAACCTTTTTGTGGTATGAGTATGAACACAATTCACAAAGATTTAGATGAAGAAATTAGGAAACAATGGATTAAAATCTGGAAAGAACTTCCTGGGCTGAGACAATTCAAAGTAATGCTGGGATCTTTTAATCAGAAAAGAAGAAAATTGCCTGAAACTAAACAGGAACAAGCTTATAATTCTGATAGGGGTCCTGATATGGTACTGCAGCCTTAGAAAACACCTCAAGACCCTAGACCTAGAAAAATATGACAGTTGCTGATTCTGCGTTCAGCAGAGGAAACCCCCATACATCTGCTCCACAGTGGAGCACTGTTATGTAAAAGCCAGATGTACCTTGTTGCCCACCGCTTGAACAAAGAGCAGTTGCAACTCTTGAATCCCACCCAGATCCTGGAATTCCTACAGGAATCAGAACTAGAGCAGGAGCTCTGAATGGGTAAGTATACTAACGACTAGAGGAAGAGGGTGGGGCACAATAGATCTATAAAGGTCATAGTACAAGTCACCACTGAAATCTAAAATCTATATCTTGTCTGCCTAGTCTTGTCTGTCTACTCTTCTCAGTCTTTTCCATATTAACTGTGGTTTAAAATATCTATAGGTTACATTCATTAATTTTGTTACAAAAAAAATTCCTATTATTATTTTTATTCAATTTTGACTTATAAAGTCATGTTTAATTCCTTGGATACGGATCAATAAAGCAGTGGTTTATTGACTAGTGCAATAAATATTTTATTGCACAAGTGCCTTAAAGGTATGCATGGCAACGTATCAAAATAACTCACTTACGGGCTCCGTAAACCCTAAATGTTGACAATTTTGACATTGTCTCTATCTCGGTAGTCTCAGTAACTTTGCTGATATATTCTTCTATAATCACCAATCACAAAAATTGTTATAAATGTTTATATATAATCCTCTTAATTTATGTAGGAGTAATTTTTCCGCTATTGCATCACCATCTAACAAGAACTCTTCTGATATATCCATTTTTTAATAATAAAACACTAATTAATTAAACACAACTTCTAAACCAAATTTTACGAATCAATAATTTTATCGTTCTCACGATAGCAACACAATCATGGCCGGACGACTAGCTTATCGTAAAAAAAACCGAAAATGGAACGTTTCTTTGAATATAATAAAAGTTTGTATTACACTCGCGGATAAAATTAAGGTTTAACTCGCGAATTTAAATCCGATTTAACGATCTGCTCGTTAAACCTTAATTTTATCCACTTGTATAATAAAATGTTTTTCTATTTTGCGATTTTTTTATTTAAGAATGGCATAAAAGGGCGCAAAACAGAAAAAAATAGTATTAAAAACTCGTTCATAAGGCGTTTTTGGCACTTGTCTATTTAGTGCCGGATTTCCGTCTAGGCCTACAAGGCCCGGGCCTAGGGGCCCTGCCAGCCTAGGGGCCCGGGTGGCGGAATCTTTACATAAGCTCAAAAGCCTGGCTCTTGTCCAAAATGGCGTGAAACAGAATATTGATGCCGACTTTTCTTCTTCAAGGCGTCAGTACGCAGATAAAACTAGGTATCTATCGCTGTCACTTTTTGCCGAACATTAAGCAATGGTGAAACACGACCTCGAACTTGGCTCATATTTTCGAAGAGCAAGGGTTCAGTGTTTTGCGCCCCTTGTAAGATGTTTGGCAAATTCGGGTCGCTAGCTAATTAAGAGTACAACGACTGGATAAACGCAGTTCAAAGAATGAAGGAACATGATAATTAGGACGAACACAGGTCAGCACTTTGAAGCCTACAAGGTGCTGTCAGCAGTAATATGCAAAAGACTTGCAATATATTCAGAAGAAATATTAGGCGATTACCAGTGTGGATTCCGAAGCAACAGGTCGACCATAGATAATAATATATAAATATAAATAATAGAAAATAGAAAAAGAAATAAATAGAAAAGAAAATTAATATAATATATAAATAATAGAAAAATGTTATGAGCATAACATAACATTGTATAGCATGTATATTGACTACAAACAGGCGTTTGATAGTGTCTCCAGAAAAGAGCTAATGAGACAATTACTGGTACTAGGAGTACCCATGAAACTGGGTAGACTTGTAGGACTAACACTTATAGCTGAATCAAGCGTGCAAGTCCTAATAGACTCCAAGCTCATGGGTGACTTTGCAATAGGAACGGGAGTAAGACAGGGCGATGCCTTATCTCCAATGTTGTTCAACATACTGCTGGAGGCAGTAATCAGAGAGGTGAACGTAACAGGCACCCTAAAAACTAGAGCAGCGCAAGTGGGAGCATACGCTGACGATATATACCTACATCGCATCAAGAGATAGGGAGCACCCAAAAGAAATAACAGCGAGACTTGAACAAAAATCTGAACCATGCGGACTGATAATAAACGAAAATAAAACAAAGTACATGAGATGTGGTAGGGAGCAAGTGACAGATTTAAGACCAATTCAAGTAAATTGTAGAAACTACGAGGAAGTGACCGAGTTTACCTACGTAGGGGCTAAGTTAACGAGCCAAAATAAGATGAGTGAGGAAATCGCTCACAGAATTATGTTAGGGAGGAAAGCATACTTTGCCAATAGGAAACTGCTAGGATCCAAACTACTGAGCAGAAAAGCTAAACTGAAAGTGTACAAAACACTAATCCGTCCAATAATCACTTATTGCGGGGGAAACATGGACACTATGCAAAAGTGGTGAGGAAGCTTTAAGAGTATGCGAAAGAAATATCATAAGAAAAATATATGGAGGGATACAGGAAGAGGTAGGATGGAGAATAAGAACCAAAGCAGAAATAGATGGAATACTCGAGGGAAGAGACATTCTGAGGCATGTGAAGGCGCAGAGGCTAAGGTAGTTCGGGCACATCATGCGAATGAAGGACGACCGAACCCCAAAAGCTCTAACGCTATGGTTGCCTGCCGAAAAGAGATCGAGAGGTAGGCCACGAATACGATGGAGAGACGACGTTATTAAAGACTTGAAAGTACTCGAGGTGCGGCAATGGCCCCACACAGTACAGGACAGAAGGATATGGAGGGACGTTGTAAAGCAGGCCAAGGCCCATAAAGGGCTGTAGCGCCAAGGGAGAAGAATACAGGTCAGCACTTGCGACACTATTACCTAGGAAGAATGCTGGCGGAAGAGTTGACAAGAGTCTCGTTCTTCAAACGGAAGAAGAAACAAAATACTGGCATGAGGTTTTGAGGCGCATTGTGGCTGTTGTGAAGTCACTTTCTGCACGCGGATTGCCGTTTAGAAGTTCCCATGAGAGATTTGCAATAAAAAATAGTGGGAACTATGTTATGACCCTAGAACTTTTGGCTGAGTTCGATCCTTTTCTGGACTTACACTTAAAACGCCACGGTAATAAAGGAAGTGGCACAGCACATATCTTTCCTCAAAAATGTGCGATGAAATGATCAATATCATGGCAGAAAAGGTAATAAATACAATTGTGACTGAGATAAAGCATGCCAAATATTTCTCTATCTCTGTGGACTCTACTCCAGACATTTCTAAGGTAGATCAACTTTGAAGGTGGACCTGTCGAAGGATTTTTGAAATTCATTCCAAATTGAGGCCTTAAAGCGGAAGACCTGGCTAAAGTCGTCCTAGAGACATTGAAATGACTCTTGGACGACTATTGACGACTTGGATATCGCCGATTGCCGGGGGCAGTCTTACGACAATGCTAACAATATGTTGGGTGTATATTCTGGTCTTCAAGCGAGAATGAAACAAGTGAACCCTCTGATAGATTTCATTCCCTGTTCGGCTCACTGAATCTTATTGGATCCTGTGCGGCCGAGTTTTGTCAAGCAGCTGTATCTTTCTTCAGTATTTTGCAGTCATTGTATAATTTTTTTTCGGCATCAACACACAAATGGGAAATTTTTCTGTCGAAACTGAAGTCAAATTCAACAGTCGTGAAGAGTCTTTCTCAGACAAGATGGTCTGCTCGAGCTGACACCTGCCGAATTCTATGTTGCTCCTGGAATGAAATCATGGCAGTTCTCCAGATAATTTGCAAAACAAAAGACCAACTACGCGCTCTGAGGCTTCAGGTCATCTTAATTCATTAGACTCGATGGAAACTTGTTTTTTGTCACTTCTCTGGACTGACATCTTGGAAAGGTTCAACAAAGTAAGCAAATCTCTCCAATCTGTTAACATCGACCTGGGTACGATCGTCGAACTGTATCAGTCTTTGGTAACATACCTAGAACACTTAAAGAAACCCAGTACCTGTATCTTTGATCATAACGAGTCGAAAGTTATTGAAAAATTTGGTGAAAATAGCTTTGCATAAGGACATGAAAAACGTAAGCGCAAAGTCCAGTTCGACGAAGTAAAAGGAAACGAGACCGAACTCTCTGGCGGGGACAGATTCAGAATTACCATTTTTGACGTCATTATGGATAGACTAATTTAAGAACTACGAAGACACGGATCTGCTTATGAAGAGTTAAGTAAAAAGTTTGGTTTTCTTACGAAACTACTTCGTTTGGAATCTGAAGACATCCGTGAAGGAGCCAAAAACTTTTTATCCCTTGGATTTGGATAGGACTTTGGAAAACAGACACCACCTGCAAATGTAAAAAGTGCCTAGGGGCCCTGGGTCTCTAAGTCCGGGCTTGTGTCTATTAGAAAACTCCTCGCTACGCTCGTCACTTTCTAAACATGGACGCGTGCTGAAAAATCGCGCTTATTGAACTCGTTCTTTAACATACTATTTATTACTCATGTGGGACAAATATTATTTTGGTCCCCGTTTTTTAGTGTGACAAATGACATATGTCAATACAGTTATTACCACATAACTTGAACGCATTGTAAATATTCATTATCACGCAAATTATGCATTTTATTGAATCAAAAATTTTCATTAAAAAAACAAACAATTGAATAACTAAAATAAACATAATCAAAACCTCAATATTAGAAAAGTAACGTGACAGTGACCTCTTGAACGAATGAGCGATTTCGCTCTCGTGGGCAATTGATAACTTACCGCACTAGTTGGACAATATACTTCTTCTTCTTGTTACGAATAGGCCTACTTTGGACCATGGAACTGGTGGGCTTTGATCTTTGCCCAGTATTGTCGCATCTTCTGCCGGTGTAATTCCTTTCTGTTATAAATCTGTTATTCCCAGTTCTTTTATATCTTTCTTTGGACAATATACTATTATTTCACTAGTGAATTAAAGTATCCATGGCAACGCATCAAAATAACTCACTTACGGGAGTAGGGAAAGATCCTTCGTTCTAAATCCACCACCTCCTTATGGGATTTACATGTAATCTAGCCCCTTATGGGGGAATTACATGTAAAATCTAGCACGATGCCCCTTATGGAGACTTACATGTAAATCTAGCCCGAAGCCCCTTATGGGGAATCTTATGCAAAATAGTTCTGAACGCGTCCGAGCGAGTATGTGTAGATGACGCAAGATACGTGTACGTTGGATAGGATAGTGGGAAAATTCAAAATGAGGGGTGGACATATTTCCTGATAGGGAAATTGAGATTATGAGGGGTTTAGATTGACAAGACTAGACAGACAAGACTAGACAGACAAGACTAGACAGACAAGACTAGACAGACAAGACTAGACAGACAAGACTGGACAGACAAGACTAGACAGACAAGACTAGACAGACTAGACTAGATGGGTAAGACTAGACGGACTAGACTAAACCATTTTAAACCATTTGATGAGAAAAATCAAATCTGGTGTCAGAACGGCTCTAGCATGTGCCTTAAGGGAGATACCGCCCGACCGCCTACCCCTCAGTAGATGACGTCATCCGCCGCTTCAGATATTTCTTAACTAATTATCTCGATGCTGATTGGCTGATTAACGAATAAATAATTACAGTTGACCTTTTCCCTCAATTTATATGTAATGGACAAGACTGGACAGACAAGACTAGACAGACAAGACTAGACAGACGAGACTAGTTAGATGAAGCTAGACAGATGGGGGCTAAATAGATGAGATTAGACAGACCAAGCTAAATACATGAAACTAGATAACACTGAACTTAAATATATAAGGGATTGTTTAATTCAACTAAAATATATTTTCGATTGTTTTTCTTATAATTGTTAATAATGTTTATGTTTTTACTTTCATTATGTTATCTACGTTTTATTTGGATTTACGGCTTGTTGATTAGGTTCGACCGGATGTTTGTCAGTCATAATAACTTCTTATCAGCGGCACGCGAGTGGCGAAATAATAATTTATGAAGCGCGGTCTAATCAATTTCTTAGATTTGTTTTTCGTTTAATTTAATTCATTTATATAAATACCAAAGAGTTCAATTTTCTGGCATCCACTTTTCATCTACTTGCATCCACTTTCCATCCACTTCAATCCACTCGCAGCCACTTTCCATCCACTTGCATCTACTTTCCATCCACTCTCCATCCTCTTGCATTCACTTTCCATCCACTTTACATCCACTTTCCATCCACCTGCATCCAATTTTCATCAACAGGGTGTGAGGGCTATGTGACCCCACGCTAAACAGGGTGTGAGGTCTATGTGACCCCACGCTAAACAGGGTATGAGGTCTCGGTAACCCCACGCTAAACAGGGTGTGAGGTCTATGTGACCCTACGCTAAACAGGGTGTGAGGTCTATGTGACCCCACGCTAAACAGGGTGTGAGGTCTATGTAACCCCACGCTAAACAGTGTGTGAGGTCTGTTTTTAGTCAGCTTTCATCAGCTTTTAATCAGCTTTAATCTCATTGGGTTAGTTGTGTTAGCTTTACATCCACTTGCATCCATTCTTTAATCTCATTGGGGTAGGTTAGTTGTGTTAACATTAGGGTAGGTTAGCATTAGATTAGTTGGGTTAGATTACAGGTGTTAAAACTGAAGCGCGCATCATTCCTAACACCTGTAACCTAACCCAATTAATCTAATGCTAATGCCGTAAACGGCTCTAATGCCGTAAATCAAAATAAAACGTATTAAAAAAACAATCGAAAATATATTTTAGTTGAATTAAACAATCCCTTATATATTTTAGTGCAGTCTTATCTAGTTTCATGTATTTAGCTTGGTCTGTCTAATCTCATCTATTTAGCCCCCATCTGTCTAGCTTCATCTAACTAGTCTCGTCTGTCTAGTCTTGTCTGTCTAGTCTTGTCTGTCCAGTCTTGTCCATTACATATAAATTGAGGGAAAAGGTCAACTGTAATTATTTATTCGTTATTCAGCCAATCAGCATCGAGATAATTAGTTTAGAAATATCTGAAGCGGCGGATGACGTCATCTACTAAGGGGTAGGCGGTCGGGCGGTATCTCCCTTAAGGCACATGCTAGAGCCGTTCTGACACCAGATTTTATTTTTCTCATCAAATGGTTTAAAATGGTTTTATCTAGTCCGTCTAGTCTTGTCCATCTAGTCTTGTCTGTCTAGTCTTGTCTGTCTAGTCTTGTCTGTACAGTCTTGTCTGTCTAGTCTTGTCTGTCTAGTCTTGTCTGTCTAGTCTTTACTGTCTATTCTTGTCAATCTAAAACCCCCATAATCTCAATTGAATCAACCCATATCTGGAAATATGTCCACCCCTCATTTTGAATTTTCCCACTATCCAACGTACACGTGTCTTGCAGCGTCATCTACACATACTCGCTCGTCGCGTGATAACGCGTCAACTTCAGAACTACGCGTTCAGAACTATTTTGCATAGGATTTGCAATAGGATAAGGGGCTTCGTGCTAGATTTACATGTAAATCTCCATAAGGGGCATCGTGCTAGATTTTACATGTAATTCTCCCATAAGGGGCTAGATGTAAATCCCATAAGGAGGTGGTGGATTTAGAACGAAGGATCCTTCCCTACTTACGGGATCCGTAAAAAAGCCCTAAATGTTGACTTCGCTGATGTTCTGTTTTGATCGCCAATCACAAAACATATTGGCTTTCATACTTTTCCATTTTCCATTCCTATACTTTTTTTTGTAAAAATCTCTTGATTTCTGCGGGAGCAATTTTTCGACAATTGCGTCACCATCTAACAAAAATTCCTCTGGATGTATCCAGATATGCCATTATATATATATATATATATATATATATATATATATAAATATATATATAAATATATATATATATATATATATATATATATATATATATATATACCATTTATGAAATTAACAATAAAATTGAAAGTAGGAGAATATCATTTTTTACCTTTGTTAGTTCTTCTGTTAATTGATTTAATTAATTTGCTAACCACAATCCATGATGGCCTTGCGATACGAATTCCAAAACCGTAATCTATTGTTTGTTTATTAATATACGCTATCTGTCCGTTTCCCTTCAGATGATAATTCCCGTTGGATTAGGAGCCGACGAGATTTCCTTATCTTAGACTCTAAGGTAGTAATTCTAAGGTACCTTTATATTCTTTAATTTTTTTATAACATCTGTTGGCCTTCAGCCCCTGACAAAAGTTGCTCTTGGCCGTTCCTCTTACTTGCTTTGACTTAGCGAGCGGCCCCTCACGTGGAAGTCACCTTGTCGCGGTGTGAGGGCTTAGTTTCGCGTACCGTTGGACGTCACGACTGGAACAACCCCGGTTGGGGCGTTCGGCGGAGGGCGAACAACCAAGAACTTCCAAACCCTTAATCCCAAGGTGTCATGCGACCCGTGCCAAAGGGACTGGTTGATGGCCAAGGGCAACCGGCCATCGCTTACGGAGCCCCTCTGATACCTGGCGACCTCAGAGGGTATCCAGCCTTACCACTATCAAGCGGGGCTCTGATGTGGTGGACCTTTAGTTCCCTTGCGACTCGTGGGATTTATATGAATTCCAAAGGTAAAAATAATCCATGTGTACGGGACCTAACCGACACAGAGAACAAGGAAGTCAGCCCGGATTCCCGGGAAGACGACCTTGACCTCACACTCGTAGACATGAGCAGTCCAGCCATGTCTACAGAGGCAGAGGTAGATGTTCTTGTAGGGACAGAGGAGGACTTGCCGCCTCCTGTCACAAAACAAGAATGACCAGCAGGCGCACCAAAATAGCCCAAGTGAACATCCATCATGCCAAAGCAGCTTCAGCTGTGATGGCTAGGATGTTCACCAAGCAGCACCTAGGGCTAGCGCTGCTTCAAGAACCCTGGACCTACGGCGGTAAGATCAAAGGCCTTAGCAACAGGGAATGTAAGTTGGTATGGGACAGCCGTGAGGTCTCCCCTAGAACTTGCATTATGGTAAGAAATGGCATAAATTACTTATGTCTTTCAGAATTTTTAACGCGGGATTTAGTACCGATTCAGGCCCTCATCAAGATCGAGGGTCTCCACCGCGAAGTAGTGATCGCATCAGCATACTTCCCTGGCGATGGTAACAGCATACCACCCATTGAAGTACAAAAGCTGGTGGAACACTGTATTAGGAGAAGGCTGCCACTCATCCTGGGATGTGACGCGAACGCACACAATGAGATGTGGGGCAGCACGGACACTAATAAGAGGGGTGAGTACCTTTTAGAATACCTCATTAAAGAGAACTTAATTGTGTACAACGTTGGGAACACACCAACATTTGTCACTAAAGTCAGAAATGAGGTACTGGATATTACGGTAGGTAGCGCTAACGTAAGTAAACTAATTAAAAAGTGGAGGGTTTCAAGTGAGCCCTCAATGTCAGATCATAGGATCATAGAGTTTGAGCTGGAAGGAGCGAGTGAGGAAAACACCCCCATTCGAAACCCCAGACAAACTGTGTGGCCTATGTTTAGTTCCCAACTAAAAGAAAACCTAGAGCAGGTGACAGTGCGGGGTAGTATCAAACACTACACCGTGCTGGAGCAGGCTGTAGGAGAAATAAATGTAGCAATCACCACGGCATTTGAATCCAGCTGCCCGGTAAAAACCGTGAAGGAGCATAAGGACGAAAAATGGTGGAACAAAAATTTGTCTACATTAAGAGCAAAAGTACGTAGGCTTTTCAACAAAGCCAAGCAATACGGAAATTGGCTAGAATACTCTGAGGTGCTTACCACCTACAACAAAGAGATCAGAAGGGCAAAAAGGGAAAACTTTAGGACCTTCTGTGAAAACATAGAATCCACGCCGGTGGCAGCTAGACTGCACAAAGCACTAGCGAAGGATAGAGTGGAAATGACAACCACTCTCAAGAAACCGGATGGGACCTTCACGGAGGATGAAGAGCAAAGAGCTCTCCTCCTACTAGAAACCCATTTTCCGGGATGTAGAGTATACAGGGAGACCGAGGGCTTGATGCAACCACGGAAACCAAGTCGGGCCGACTGGAAGAGGGCAGCGTCCATCTGTACGGAAAACCGAATCAGATGGGCTATCGGCACTTTCCAGCCTTTTAAGGCCCCAGGAGTGGACGGACTAGTTCCTGCCTTCCTACAAAAGGGAGAGAGAGAACTAATGCCGTATCTTCTAAATATCTTTAGAAGTAGCTTAGCGCTCGGATATATACCGGAGCTATGGAGAAGGGCTAAGGTGGTATTTATACCGAAGGTGGGGAAGAAAGACACCACTCAACCGAAGTCATTTAGACCCATTAGTCTAACATCTTTTATGTTAAAGACAATGGAGAAGGTGATTGATAATTACCTTAGGACTATAGTGCTGGTAGGTACACCACTACACAGGAGTCAGCATGCTTACAGAGCAGGGAAATCCACAGAAACCGCCCTGTATCAGCTGACAAACGAAATAGAAGCAGCACTAGAGATAAAGGAAGTAGCGATATGTGCCTTCTTGGATATAGAGGGAGCTTTTGACAACACCTCACACGAGGCTGTCAGCGCGGCCCTCGAAAGAAGGAATATCGACAGCACTATCTCAAAGTGGATGGGAGAAATGCTGAGAACTAGAACGGCGGAGACACAAGTGGGAAAAGACACCATTAAGATCTCCACAACTCGAGGGTGCCCACAGGGAGGTGTACTATCACCGCTAATGTGGAGCCTGGTAGTTGATGAACTACTGGTTAGGCTAAACGACCTAGACATCAAATGTCAAGGTTACGCCGATGACATAGTCATAATGGCCAGAGGAAAATTTGAGGGAACGCTCTGTGAAATTGTTCAGAGAGGCCTCAAAGTAACTAGTAGATGGTGTCAAACAGTGGGATTAAGACTCAACCCGAGCAAAACCACGGTGATACCATTTACTAGAAGGAGAAAACTAAACTGCCTACATCCCATACTCATAGATGGGAAGGCAGTAGAATACCAACAGGAGATAAGGTATCTGGGTATCACACTAGATAGCAAACTCCTATGGAATAGACACGCTGAGGCAGTGGTAGGTAAAGCCAAACGCGCCCTAATGGTGTGCAGAAATCTGGCAGGAAAAACGTGGGGTTGTAACCCCACTATCCTGCGATGGATGTACACCATGATAGTGAGACCTGCAATCACTTATGGGGCGGTTGCGTGGGGAAGTAGAATCAAGCTGGCCTCTATGAGGAAACAGCTTGAGAAGATTCAAAGACTGGCGTGTGTCTGCATCACGGGGGCGATGGGGTCGTGTCCGACAGCAGCATTGGAGCTGCTGCTGGATCTGACTCCGCTGCACCTTGTGGTGGAGAGCGCCGCCAGATCGGCGATCGTAAGGTTCAGCAAGGAAGGAATGGGCAGAGGCAAAATAATCGGGAGCAGAGACCGAAACAGCCTCGCTACCAAGATCCCCTGGCTGGAAGTACCAAAAGACGAAATGGTATGCAAATACCACTTCGAGAAAAACTACACAGCAATGTGTAGTAGTAAAGCCGATTGGAGCGACGAATCCTCAGCATACCACATAGAGCAAAATGCCATCAAGTGGTATACAGATGGTTCGAAGACAAAGAAGGCACTGGTGCAGGAGTGTTTGGACCTCGTACCAGATACTCCGAATCCATGGGAACATCCCCAAGTATCTTCCAAGCAGAGGTACACGCAATCGAAAGATGTGCACAGTTTAACCTCGACAGGAAGTACCGCAAAAAAACGAATTGCTATCCTGTCAGATAGCCAAGCAGCCATCAAGGCCATTAGCTCATACACCATCAGATCCAAACTGGTATGGGACTGTGTGGGGAAGCTGAACAAGCTTGGCAGGGATAATAAAGTAACGCTATACTGGGTACCAGGACACACTGGTATAGACGGAAACGAAGAAGCCGATCACCTAGCAAACAAGGGATCCAGTAGCCCCTTTATAGGTCCGGAACCCTTTTGCGGTATGAGCGTGAACACCATCCGCAAAAGTTTAGATGAAGAAATAAGAAGAAAATGGATGAAAACCTGGGAAGAACTTCCAGGGCTAAGGCAATCCAAAGTGATGCTGGGATCTTTTAACCAGAAGAGAACTAAAGCTTGCCTGAAACTAAGCAGGAACAAGCTCAGAATTCTGACAGGAGCCCTGACGGGACACTGCAGACTTAGGAAACATCTCAAGGCCCTATGCCTAGAGGAGGATGATGGATGCAGATTCTGTGGCTCAGCAGAGGAAACCCCCATACATCTGTTCAAAGACTGCGGAGCATTACTCCGCAAGAGACAGATGTACCTTGGGGCTCACTGCTTGAACACAGAGGAGCTGCAGGCCTTGAATCCCACCCAGATCCTGAGATTCCTAAAGGAATCAGGATTAGAGGAGGCGCTCTAAATGGGTAAGTACACCAACACTTGGAGGAGGAAGGTGGGGTACAATAGATCTATAAAGGTCGCAGTACAAGTCGTCACCACCATATCTACAATCTACAATCTAGCGAGCGGCTCACGCAACGCAACTTGAGCAAAGCGTGCCAAAGAGTAACAAGATATCAGTGTAATTCCAGCTATTTGTTGACAGATTCGAAGATATCGTAATGATAATCTCCAAATTTCAATTTTATTATTAATTTGGTTCAAACCACTACAGCTGATTTTTAACTTTTTTTATATAGAAGTCATATTCCTATGTCCATGCATGTTTCTCGTATACTAAAAACACTATAATGGTTTAAATGTTTAAATGGTTTAAATTATGGTTTATCTTAATTTTATCCGCTTGTATAACAAATAACTATTATAATAAATAACTATATAGACAGAGACTCCCTCCTCAAAACCCTCAAGGAATTTGCAATAGATAGGAAAACTCTGGAAATAAATAAACAAACTCTTACAAACCCAGTATCGAAAGTTAAATTCCTTGGGGCAACCTCTAGTCCCTCCCAAATTGTATCAGGAGTTCGACAAGGAGACGTTTGTCACCATTAATATTAAACTGTGTGCTGGAAAAAGTTATAAGAGAATGGAAAATGGAGGAAGAAAAACAAAAAATTAATAACTACATAAAGTTGGGTAGATCGAAAGGAGCAATAAATTGTTTGGCCTTTGCAGACGATCTCGTAATAATAGACGAAGCCTTAGAGAATGCAAAGAAAAGACCAGAACTTCTGAAGGAAACAGCTGAGAAGGCAGGTCTACAAGTATGTTTTGAAAATACGGAATGCATGACCAATGAAAGTAACCCACCAACAAATTTAAAAACCAAATATGGCAACATCAAGAAAAGTTACAACTTTAAATATTTGGGTGAAAATATAAACATAAAAAGTGAAAAAGAAGCAATTAAAATCAGAACTGAAAAAATGAAAAGAGCATACATGAAAGTGAGAAATCTGTACAATAAAAAGTGTTTTTCTAAAGATGCTAAATTAAGGCATTATAATACAGTTGTAAAACCAGAAGTCCTCTAGGGGTCGGAAACACTACTTTTAACTGGATGCAAAATAGCATTGTAAGATTTGTAAAAGATGGAAAGAAGAATTCTACGAAAAATATTAATCAAATCCAATCAAAAACAAAGATGGTCCAATCAAAAACAAAAATGGCAATTGGGTTTTGAGACCAAATAAGGAAGTGTATTCATTCTGCCCTAAAATAACAGACGAGATCAGGAAAAGACGTGTTACACTATATCAGTGTTTCCCAACCTTTTTTGTGCTATGCCCCACCTAAGCCTTTCTAAAATTCTTACGCCCCCCATGTAGCATATACATAATTTTTTAGAGAACCATCTTACTTCAGTGTGAAGTAAAAGTCTCACATGGCCTGCGTTTTGTTCTTCACAAAATACCTTGAAGAGACGCTCACATTTGGCATTAGCTTTAATAGCATTGGTACACTTTATTACTGGATGTAGTACTACATTTAGAACAGGCGAGATGTTTTTAGCTACCAAGTTTTCCCTTTGAACAACACAATGCACAAGAATCCGTTCTGGATTCTCATCTTTCATCAATTTTAAGCAGCCATTTTTCTTGCTCATCATATTAGGATATATTTTTTCGTTGCTATATTATTGACATCTAAGTATCATTGACATCTATTATTGGCATCTTGGAGGTAGTGGTGCTTTCTAATCTTTTACAGAACAACATTTTTTCAGCAAAATGTCCTTTATCAATATATTTTACGTAAGTTATCAATACTGCCTCACTGTCTCTCGAACTTGATTCCTTCATTTTCACTGAAAATTTTCTTTTCAGCTTTTCAACAAGTTGTTTTTCTTTAATCATTTCTATCTTTACTCATTTCGTCTATTCTCCTGCTATATATATATATACTTTATAACAGTATTGTTACTGAGTGGCATAGCTTTTACATCTTCGTCATCTTTTTCAAGAACCGTTTAAGAAATGCAAGAAATGCAAATTGACGGTTTTGTGGAATTCTCTCCTATAGTATGATTTTTTCCAGATTTAGCGATGAAAGAAATTTGATAACTAGCCTCAAGAATGCGATTATGAGTTGAAGTATGAGCAGTAAAAAGAGACTTTATTGTCGTTCTCTTTTCAATTTTTTTCCTTAACCCTTTCGTCCCTGAACGTAAATAATATTGCAGAAATAGAATTGGTTTTCTGCTAGTTTCCTTAAGTTGTTTACCAACATAAAAACGTGGCCTGTCAACATTGTCCAGTCATATGCGATCTTGTTCACTCTTATACAAATAAGGTCCAAAATTAGGTCCAATTTTGAAGAGTTTTGTTAAATATTTATTAGACTTGTCGAGACTTGTTTGCTCTTGTACAGACTGTTTAGTCTTCTTCAGTGTATTATTGTCTTGTACAGATTTGTACAATCTTGTCAATCATTTATATTCGGTATTGTCTGGTCTTGCCTTGTCTAGTCTTATCTGTTTGTCTGGTCTCATCTATTCTGGTCTAGTCTTGTCTTGTCGTGTTATGTATTGTCTGTTATTATTTACTATAATATTTGTCTTGGTACATATAATATGTTAAACTAATGGCAGGTACATTTCCCATAAGAGTACAATTTAACGTAGTGGGAAGTAATTCAACTCAGAATTAATATTAGCTATATGTTTCACCTTCAAATGCGCCTCAATGCGACCTTGTTTCATTGATTCGTTGATCAAGCATTGCTGGCATAAAATACAAAAAGAGAACCGCTTATCGTTTTCAGCGGGCATGAACCGAAATTTAGTTTGGGTATGAACCCAAAACTGCGTTGTTTAGAGAAATTTTAAAGCGTCCCGGGGGTCCTCGCGAAGCCTGCAGTCTGCCGAAGGGAGGTTAGCTTGACGACGCCAAAAAACCCAGTTTTGATATAGAGATAATTTTGGCCTCGTCGCCCTCCACGGATTTATAATATTTATTGGCCGCAATTATCTAAGAATTTGCATTTTTCTTTCAATTTTGACACCGAAATCTGGGCGCAAAACAGAAAAAAATAGTATTAAAAACTCGTTCATAAGGCGTTTTTCGCACTTGTCTATTTAGTGCCGGATTTCCGTCTAGGCCTACAAGGCCCGGGCCTAGGGGGGCTGCCAGCCTAGGGGCCCGGTGGCGGAATCTTTACATAAGCTCAAAAGCCTGGCTCTTGTTAACTTAAGAAAAATGGTTAACCTCGTGTCGAGTTCATATTCGAATTGCCCCCCCTTAACAATCAAATTGCCCCCCTGTGGGGCGTGGGACCCACGTTGGGAAACACCGCACTATATGGACATCTAGAGAGAATGGAGGGGGACAGATTGACAAAGAAGATCCATACGTTCTTCCAGAACAGGAAAACAGACAAAGATAATGGATGGGGATGCAAGACAAAAAAAGACTTAGAAGAAATGCAGATTAAACAGGAGACTTTGCTCAACAGAGGCCAATTCAGACAAGAAATTCAGGGGTTTTAGGAATCTAAAACAAACAGAAAAACAAATGGTGTCAAATGGTCAAATGAGAGGAAAATAGCTCATTCTGAGAAAATGAATGAGTGTTGGTGGAAGATGAAGGAAAAAAGAAATAAATTGTTATCTTGATGTGGTCCTTAGTGGGCCTGTAACAAATAATAAATAACTATTATCATTCATTAAATAACTTCCGTTAAAAAAAAAAAAAAAATACATAGTACGGGCCTGTCCTAACCGGAGTGCACATATATTTCTTGTTACGCATGCGTGACAATCAATACTCGCATATGATCAAACACACAACTCTTGGTGCGTTAAAAAGAGATGAGGAGATGGGCAGGACGTCCGCGTTTAATTCAGGAAGCGAATTAACGTCCGTCTGTCATAGAACAATATGGCAGTTGAAAAGCAATAATTATATTCCCAGTTTTTATTCGTTTTTTCCAACAAAAAATAAACGTGATCGAGTGGCAAATTCGTGTCTGGATTTTGAAATAAATTGTAATGAGTGGAGTATTGCCATTTACACCGCCTGTCGTCAAACGATTGTTGGGCTGGAAAAAAGTTTCAGACGCTGATGATAAATGGTGTGAGAAAGCAGTCAAAAGTTTAGTTAAGAAATTAAAGAAATCAGGAGCGTTAGAGGAATTGGAAAGGGCTGTTTCTTCTCAAAATCCAAATACTAAATGTGTCACTATACCCAGGTAGGTTCACAAACATTTTTTAATTGTTTGGTTTTTGGCGAAGTTTAAGGTCATACTATGGATTTGTTGTGTTCCCCCCCTTGCTCCACTCAGTCTGGCTTGTGACCTACCCTAAATGTCTAGCAAACGCGCTGGGTCTTCCCACACCTCCTTCTCAATCTGACCAAATATTAGCTACCTATAATAAACAATTTAACAAAAAAAAGTCTTGTATTATATATGATTTTATTATCTACTCTAATCTACCATTGTGTTTGGTAAATAACTTTTACTTTTTTATTTAATTGACAGTTTATTCCTTTATCATAGCTTATTTGTTTAATCTAAAGAAATCTAGAAATTATTTTAAACTACTTACATATTTTTTTATTCACAGCTTTTTTTCTCAATTAAAAAAAACAAAAAAGTTCACCAGGGGTCAGCAACCTGTAGCTTTATACTTTGGTATTCAAAACACAAAGAACTATTTATTGCACTTCTCATTAATTTTACCAGGACTTAAAATTCATATTCATATACCTATTTATAAGACTAATATGAGCAATTTGTTATATTGGCTTCGTATGTTCGATAGCCAACAGGATGGGATGTTAGGTTTATTTATCAGCATGTTAGGTTTTTAAATCTTTTTAAAAAAGTATTAGAAATAGTCTAAATTTGTATTACAAGACAAATTAAATAATAGGGGTAAACAGTACAGTGATTGGCCCTTGCAGAAATTTAACAAAGAAAATAATAAATTGCATGCTTATACAAAATGCATTTATGTATTCTTCTTCTTGTTTCCAATTGGCCTACTTTGGACCACACTTGTTCAACTGTTGGTCTTTCATCTTTGCCCAGTATTGTCGCATCTTCTTCTGGTGTAACTCCTTTCTCTCTTCTGTCCAGGAGGTACCTTTCCTTCTGGGTTTTTCCATCGGATCTTCAATCGACGGACTTCCTTCAGGGTGCATCTCACAGACTGTCTGTTTTGGAGATCTGTTATTCCCAGTTCTTTAATATCCTTCTCGGTTTCTGTCAACCAAGTGGTACGAACCTTCTTTTTTGCCAGAAGGTGAACAGACAGTTGATTAGTCGGTTTGGAGGTAATCTTGCAACGTGGACAACGTTACAATATGTAAGTACAGCTACTACAGAGTTAGTGCGGCTTTGGAATTCCCCATCTTCCTTTACCGGGCCTAGGATCTTCCTGAGGATTCTCTTCTCTTTGATTTCCAATTTCTCTACCAGACCTCTTCGGTTCAAGGAAAGACACTCCATGGCATACAGGGCTTCTGGTCGTAAGACTGATGTGTAGTGCTTAAGTTTCAGGTTGCGTGACAGGCATTTCTTATTGTAAGTGTCAGTTGATAGGCTAGTTCTAACTTGTTGACTATCTTGGATAATTAAGCTCTTTCTGATAAGTTGGGTTCAATCCATTCACCGAGATACTTAATTTTCTCAGTCCTCTTGATGTTTCCCTGCTCTAGTAACATCTCTTTGTTTGCTTCTCTGATGTTGGTGAAGAATTCTGTTTACTCCAGCTACACTTGAAGACCCACTTTGGCAGCCTGTTTTCTGAGGCAATTTACCTGCATTGTTCCCATCTCAAAAGAATCAGCAAACAGTGCCATGTCATCTGCAAAGGCCAGGCAATCTACAACCAGTCCATCGTTCTTATGTCCCAGGTAGATACCACTCTGAGCACCCAAAATGTTCAGTTCCTTGCGTCATTCTCTCATAACCTTTTCAAGGACACAGTTGAAGAGAAGTGGGGAAAGTCCATCTCCTCGTCTCACTCCAATTTTTATACAGCATTTTGCAATTATTTGTTTAATTGTTTTTGAATTTCTCTTGGAAAGGGGCAATTTTTATTTCAAAGCTTTCTGATATCTAGCCTCAAAATTTAACCTAGGAATGGATGTTGGTCAAAGTTTCTAGAATGAGTCTACAGGTTTTGTTGTCTAGCCCTAGTTCCTGGAGTACTTTGTTAAGCATTTCTCTATCAATGGAATCGTAGGCCTAAAATCAACAAAGGTGATGACCACCTTGCGGTTTCTCATCATTTTAAGATTGAGGATCTGTTCAACACTGGATCGGGTCTTCCTGAAGCCTCCCTGACATTCTCCCAGTTGACTATCCAGCTGATTTTCTGCCCTTGTTTGTAACAGAGAGAATCTTATGTTACTGGGACGAGAGAAATTCCACTGTAGTTGTTGAGATCAGTAAAATCTCCCTTTTTTTAAAGCAGATGGATCAGAGCCGATTTCTAATTGGGTGGTAATTTCTCTGTTTCCCAGATATCCTGGGTGATCTCGGTTAGCTTACACATGGCATTGCTACCAGCGCCTTTCCACAGTTCAGCAACGATAGAGTCCTCTTCAGTTGCCTTATTATTCTTAAGAAGTTAAATGATCTGACCAACTTCTTCCATTAAAGGGGGCAGCGAGTCCAGGTTTGGTGTGGTTTATTTATAGTCAAAGTCTTCACTGGGTTGATCATAGTTGAGTAGGTTTTTAAAGTACTGAGCTTCCTTCTTCAAGCGAGAGGGGCGAGTTCATTGGCTGCCTTAACAAGAGTCAAGTTGGTCCCAGCTGTATAGATCTGTATTATTCAGTCTCTGACTTACTTCTTGACTGTTCTTAAGTCTCTCTACGTCAAATCTTACCATTTAGGACGTTCTGTGTAATCTAGTGTTTCCAGGCTGGAGTCTTAATTTGATCTTTGAATTTATGTATTATTATATTGCTAGTGATTGTAAAAAAACGATACTTTTCTATTTAAATAATAATTTGAATCAGAAATTAAATATTTTAAAGAAGATAAATGTTTGATTCATCCAAAACATAGTTAACTGTCACATAAATATAGTGGTCCTCCAGTCGATTTAATTACAAAATATTTAGAACAATCTTTTTAAAGTCAGTCTAGTCTTGTATGTCCAATTGTATCTGTCTAGTATTGTCTGTCTAGTCTTGTATGTCTAGTCTTCTCTGTCCAATCTTGTCTGTCTACTCTTGTCTGTCTATTCTTGTCTGTCTAGTCAAATTCAAGTTAATTTATTAACCAAAAAGATGTATATATACAGATACATATTGGTAAGCCAATACAATGATTAAAATAGTTTCATATACTCATCAATCGTATATAAACATTTTGAAATAAAAATGTCTCATTTTTTTCCTGAACTTTCTGATCTCGACTTCCTGGGTAAGACTTGTAGTAGCATGTTATATAAGTAGATTCCAGCAACAGTGGGCGCTTTACTGCAGACAGTCAATCTTGAATAGGGGCTGCATAGTTTCATGCATCCTCTAGTATTATAATTATGATTATCTTTATGTTTAGGAATTAATTGCTTATTTGTATGTATATAACAATTGGTTTCAAGAATCAAGAGACTTAATACAGTTAAAATTTTTAAGTTTAAATTTTTAGTAAAGTGAGGCCTGCATGATGTATAAGCCGGTAAACCAAGAAGGGCTCTTAGTATCCGTTTCTGTGCTTTCAAAACTTTCGGCCACTCAGGTGAAGTCCCCCAAGCTATTATACCATATGAAAGAATTGACTGAATTTCAGCAAAGTAAAAGTGCAATACTTCTGGTACACTCAAAAATCTCTTCAGGTAGTGGACACAGTAAGCTTTCTTACTGAGTGACTTACACACCCTGTCGATGGTCATGTGCCAAGTTAAGTTTTCTTCAATACATATACCAGGAAATTTTGTGAAATTTACACGTTTTATCGCACATTGATCAGTTTATATAGAAATATCCTTGGCGTATTCACTACGTTGAGTTTTGAATAAAATGAATTCAGTTTTGTTGATGTTGAAAAATAAATGTGACTGTGATCTACACAGTCAAATCCTTTGCTTAAATCACAGAAGATACACACAGGGAATCTGCCCTTATCCACTTCTGACAGAATTTTATTATATAGGCCTACAATCGCTGAAGTTGTGGACTTGCCTCTTTGAAAGCCATGCTGTTCCATTGGAATTAAATTATGTTTGGAAATAAACGGTGCAAGTCTGTACAGAAAACAGTATTCCAGGATTTTCGAGAGTACAGATAGCAAAGCAATAAGCCTATAGTTATTCAGAGAATGTTTATTTCCTTTCTTGAATATAGGTAGTATAATGGCTACTTTAAGAATATTCACTGATTTAAATGAGCAATTGACTAGACTTTGCAACGACTTGAGCAGATGCAGAACGTTGTCTTTCAGCAAACGGCAGGGAATACCATCGGGACCGTGCGAATTTTAGTTTTTTAATTTCTCAGTTAGTATATTTAAAAGTTCTGTTTCACTAATGTCGTCGACATACATAGTTTATTCTATGAAGGGAATATGGTAATTCGTTATTTCCGTAGGTGTATTATTTCCCTGGCGCTTTTATAAAAAAGTCATTAAAAAGCTTCGCAATTTCATTGCTATCCTGGATCCGGGCGTCATCAATATCTATAATAAAACTTTCCTGCTTGGGCGATTTGTTTGTTTGCTCATTAATAAGTTTCCATAGATCTTTCTGCTTATTATCGGAATTAGCAAGAAGGCTTCGAAAATAATTTCGTTTGCATTCGCTTATTAATTTGAGATGAGTTCCCTTATTTCTTAAGTAGTATGCGCGTAGTTGGATAAATTCTTTTTGTAAGACAAGCAGGTCTCTTAAATTTCTACTAGAGATTCTGGCTTCCATTGTGATCCAGGTCTTGTTGTGCATGTTGGTCTGTGTTAGAGGGAAACTACTGTAGTAATAGTGTTGCAGCGTGTTTATCAGTGCAACTGTTTTCTCATTCAGTCATCTGTGTTGAGGACGTCGGACCATGTTTCATGTTTTAGGTACTCTTCAAAATTTAGTTTATTTTGAAGAGTGTGTTTACTCATAAGCCTCTGTTCCTTATTTCTAGTCTTGTCTCTCAGGTCTTGTATGTCATGTCTGTCTAGTCTTGTCTGTCTAGTCCTGTCTGTCTAGTCCTGTCTGTCTAGTCTTGGCTGTCTCTAGGGATGTTACCGGCCTACTACCCATAGAACATATGGTAGAAGAGAGGGTAGAAGTCTACAATGGCATCAAGCGGCGATGGCGCACAGGCCAACAAAAAGGCACTAGCGAAGGCCCGAATGTACCAGGCCTGACAAAACCAATGGAGTCTATCCACTAAGGGACACTGGACCAGAATCCTAATCCTTGATGTAGAGCGTTGGGCAACTAGAAAACATGGCGAAACAAATTTTTATGTCACCCAAGTTTTTGAGTGTGACAGGTGGATACCCGAAAGGGATAAATGGAAGAATAAGACCGGACAAACACCACACCCATCAACAATGGTTGAACAAATGATCTCGTCTGAGGACTTCTGGGCAGATACATCAAGGATGATCCAAGACATCATAACCATAAAAATGCTAGACGAGTGGAAAGGGAAAGAAGCCTAAAGGATGAAAAATTTTAGTACCTGAACCCCTAATCACTGCAAGTGCAAGGGGGATGTAAGGACGATTCTATGCAGCAACATCTTGAAAGTTATGCGAAAAGCAGTCCCAAGATGCTTGTGATATTTCAGAGGGTCCTCTTGTTAAGTTAACTGTGAGGTGCTTACTACGTCTCTAAAAGTCTTGCCTGTTTAGTCCTGCCTGTCTAGTCTTGTCTGTCTAGTCTTGTCTGTCTATTCTTGTCTGTCTAGTCTTGTCTGTCTAGTCTTGTCTGTCTAGTCTTGTCTGTCTAGTCTTGTCTGTCTAGTCTTGTCTGTCTAGTCTTGTCTGTTTAGTCTTGTCTGTCTAGTCTTGTCTGTCTAGTCTTGTCTGTCTAGTCTTGTCTGTCTAGTCTTGTCTTTCTAGTCTTGTCTGTCTAGTCTTGTCTGTCTAGTCTTGTCTGTCTAGTCTTGTCTGTCTAGTCTTGTCTGTCTAGTCTAGTCTGTCTAGTCTAGTATGTCTAGTCTTGCCTGTTTAGTCCTGCCTGTCTAGTCTTGTCTGTCTAGTCTTGTCTGTCTAGTCTTGTCTGTCTAGTCTTGTCTGTCTAGTCTTGTCTGTCTAGTCTTGTCTGTCTAGTCTTGCCTGTCTAGTACAGTTTGTCTAGTCTGTCTAGTTTTATCTGTCTAGTCTTGTCTGTCTATTCCTATCTGTCTAGTCTTGTCTTGTCTGTTTAGTTTTGTCTGTCTAGTCAATTCAATTTATTTCATTATTTAAGATATATTACCTAAATGAAATATGTCACATGGAAAAAATGGGCAAAAAATGGGATAAAGTGGGATACAATCTTAAGATTTCCGCGTCCAGATATCGACTTAAAGTACGCAGGGCAAATACTGCTTTGTTTAGGTTCTTGGCCACATGGTTGATATGTTGAGACCAGTCCTGTGAAATGTCGATATGTAAACCTAACAGCCTCACCAATTCGTGTACCTGTATTGACTCTCTTCCAAATTCAATTTCACGTTGATAACTCTTGGTGCGTCTTTTTGTTTTAAATCTTTTGTTCTTATTTACTTTTAGTTTGTTCTTATTAAACCAATCAATTATTGATGACATCGCTAGGTTAGCGTTTTGGCTAATATTCTCTACCGACTTAGTATTAACGCAGTGGTGTCATCCGCCGAGGTTAATTGTATGTTGCGATATTATATGCGTATTCGGCAGATCATTAATAGAAATTGTAAAAAGTAGAGGTCCAATGATACTTCCTTGTGGGATACCCCTACTGATTGTGTTTGTGTTGGTTATCACATGTGCCGTTGGAGTCTCTAATATGGTCATTTGCTTCCCGCTGTTATTGGCGATTTAAAACTGTTGTTTTTGTTTTTTCCCCGAGAGCGTTTTTCGTCTTCATACCGCTTAGTTAAGCCGCCGATACTTGGCGCACCCGGTTCCTCGTGTGCTGATTTTGGTGTGATTATTACGTCTTCCTGCGTTCCTGCGCTCGCAGTGTTTAATAGATTTTATCTATGACCACCATTGTAAATGCCTATTATTGTACAATTCGTGGACCATGTAAATACATCATAACACACACGTATGTAACAGTCCGCGATTAATGATAAGTTATGATTGATAAGACACACGTGCGTTTGGTTTACGATGCGTTGATTGGTTGAGAGCTGATACTACGTGCTCATACGTTTAGCGCCCCCCGTGCCACATATCAAACTAACTGAAATTGGCATTGCTTACATTGATTGGGTTGCCTATATCTATCTCTTATTCCAGTTTAACCCAAATAAGTACTGAATAATAAGGTTACACACAAATAATAAGGTTAACACATTAAGAATGTATTTATTTTCATTTCTATCAAGTTAAATAATGTCGAGTAACAGTTATATATGAAAATACAACTATTAGTTTATTATAATGTTAAGTAGTGTACCTAATAAGAAATAAATTTGTTACATCAAACATATTTTTCTTATTAAACAGAAATAAATTAGTGTGGTCGTAGATAAAGTATAGTACATAACTCGAGTTGTAAATCAATTACGTACTCGCGGAATTACGCACTCCCCGCTACGCGGGTCGTTTGTGCGAGTCTAAAAATTATTTGAGTTAACTCTGCGATAAGAATATGTAGAGGTTCAACTTGTTTTTTAATTATACCCGATTAAATACCCGACTGAATTTTCAAAATTTGAGCTTTCGAGAAATGTCAAAATATCGAAATGCTTCTCCGAAGGTATATTTGATCGCAATTGTGGCATAATTACGGTAGGATATTTGGGTTTATCAATTTGATTAAAACTATCTTTTTACACTTAAAATTCACAGCTTGTTGGCCGTCCACTCTCGCTGAACGCCAGCTCGCGACTGAGTCTTTCTAGTCTTTCCTGTCTAGTCTTGTCTGTCTATTCTTGTCTCTCTAGTCTTATCTGTCAAGTCTTGTCTTTTATAAATTCTTAGGATATAAATATAAATCCACATTTTAATCAAAACCATTATGCTTAGCTTCTTATGCTCTTATTTATAAGTTAAAACTTACTGACACTAACTTTCACATAGTTACTTTAACCTAAGAATAGTAATTGGCCAATCACTATTTTTACCCTTTATCGTGTGATATTTATTTATTTTTGTGATATTTATTATTATATATCTGTCAAATTTTTCACAATTAGTACTTTATTTTTATTAAAATACTTTTTTTTCTGTAATTTAAACCTGTATTGATTTACAAATGTCTAAAATCCGCACAAAAGTCATGTTTTAATCATGAAAATATCTAGATATAGTAGGGTGACTTTTTGTAGATTTCTGTCTACAACGCCGTATATTTGCAAGAATCTCGGTCTTGTCATTTTATTAATTAAATAAACACACGAAACCTTAAATTATAAAAAAGTTATGGGTTGTATCCAGTACAGAAAAGAATATAGAATTTTCTTTTGTTAATAACTAATTGTCACCAAACGTTTGTCTTATAGTTATATAGTTTTCAAAATATAGCCAATCAATCTTGACTGTACCTACTATTTACCCATATATATTTTTTTAATTTTTCAATTTGTTTGCAATTTTTCTATTAATTATTTTTCTATTATTATATTCTTACAATCTATTTTTAATAATTGTACTTCTTGTGATCATTCTACATGGTGTTAGGTAAACATGCGGCAATAATTCAAGGGGTTATTCCCTGACCTATTCTAAGAATATTTTGTCCTATGATGATTTCTAAAAAACCCCTTTGTTTCGAAGATACAGGGTTAACAAAATTTGCGACAACCATGTTAGATATTTGTTGAAATCATTAAAGTACATAAAAGTATGGCGTACACCAATGAGTTTATCAAGTCCAAAAATTTGAAATTCATTACAAGCTGGACAATAGTACATTGAACGGTTACATAGCCGTAATATCCCCGGCTGAAAAATCTTCAAATAGAGGGCCAGGAAGATTAATCACAGTGAAAAACAACTGGAACAGAGTGTGCTAGACATGCTAGAGGAAGATCGAAGTGCTTCTACGCGACAAATTGCCAATACAATGTAAGTCATTGGACAGGTTGGAAATTTCTTAAGGGCAATTTGTTGTATCCTTACCACATTCAACGTGTTCAGGCACTACTACCTGCTGATTATCGTCCAATGGCTTTTTCAAACATTATAATTTGGACGAATTGCGAAATCGTATAATTGCTGGGCATAACCCAATTAGAAACAACCCTGGTGTGTTTGTCAGAGTTCGGCACTCAATGACGACAAGATTTAATACTTGTATTCAGGCTGGATAAAGTCATTTCGAACATTTATTGTAGATTGAGCAACTTTACATTACTTTTGATAATAATATGTTATGTCGCAAATTTTGTTCACCCTGTATCTTCCAAGCAAAGGGTTTTTCAGAAATCATCATAAGAGAAAATTTTATTAAAATAGACCAAGGAATAACCCCTTGAATTTTTGCCGCATGTTTACCTAACACCCTGTATAAATAATTAGTATTATGTAGATATGACAGTGACATAAACATATTGCTTGTAGAGTACGTCCAGCAGCTGAGTTGGGATCAAATATACAACCACGAAAAGGTCTACCTCATGTTATTTATTGTCGTTTGTGGAGGTGGCCTGAGTTACAGTCTCATCATGAGTTAAGACCTCTGGACCACTGTGAATTCTCCTATTCATTAAAGAAAGAAGAAGTTTGCATCAACCCTTATCATTATACACGAATCGAAAGTCCAGGTAAAAAAATAATCGTTTATTTCCAAAAAATAATAAATAATGATAATTATTCAATCTATTAAGACATTATTTAATAATATCAAAATCTTCAAAACAACAATATATAAATAACTATTAATTAAGACATATTATATTAAAGAGAATGGAAAAATAATATTAACATTTTTTCTAATAAGACTCAAAAACAAATTTTGAAAATTGTATATAACCTCCAGCTAAGAAACCCTGTGACTTAAGTAATACTTCTAAACTTAATTACTACTATTAATTAGGCTTATGAGATTAAAGATTAGATTTACTTAATTAATTTACTTAATTAATAAGATTAATAAAAAATAAGCAATAATAATAATAAAAAATAAAATTAATAAACAGACATTATCTCCCATGTTTATTTGCTACCTGTTGGAACCAGGACCATCAAGCGAGCTGTTCACTGCACACATTGATTAACTGCATAAAGCAACAAGTGGAGAAATGTGTTGAACTAAAATACATTGCTTTTTAAAATTCTCTTTATAATACAGGGTGTTTCATAAATTTCCGGCAGGAATTCTAGATCGTGTTCTAGAGCCCAAAATAAGAAAAAAAGTCCCTATAAAGATGTGTCTGAAAACGCTTTCTAACGTGCAGCCCTTAAAAGGGGGTGGCCTTACACAACATTTTTGCTAATATTTCAGACGCAAATAATCATTATTGATTCAAATTTTGTGTGTACTCGTTACTGGTGCCGAATTACCGTTTGTGCCTATTTTCGTCCAGTGGCGGTACATACGGGGAATGATCTTTGTATTTTTGCAAATATTTTTTCCATCTGCAAATGCTAAACTAGATGAAATTGTTCGCAATCAAAAGCACACCGAAAAGGTACTCTTTGTTTATGTCGCTCAAGATAACAGTTTTCGAGAAAAAAATTAAAACTTATTTTTTTTTTGGTAAAATATTGTGATAAAAACAAACAAATCTCTACTATTTCCTTGCTCCCAATTTACTTTTTTTTTTAGTACATGTGCAAATTTAAATGTAATGATTAGACAAATGTTAGCCCGTCGTAGAAAACTGTTAGTGTCAAACTTTTCTATCGTTTTGCAATGGTTGCTTTTACTAATGCTGAGTACACAGACAGGCATCCCATGTATGGTCTGGTTGAGGGAAACGCAATTAAAGCAAGGCGACTTTACCAAGAAAGGTACTCTTATAGAAGAATACCCGATAGAAAAACTTTCGAGGCCGTCGATAGGCGTTTGAGGGAACACAGTCGATTGGAACAAATTGCATTTGGAGGACAAATAGCTTGCAATCCTGATGTTGAAGAGCAGATCCTGGAGATTGTTGAAGCAAATATAGCGACAAGTTCTCGAAAAGTTGCTGCTGCTATAGGAGTACCCCATATGAAAGATTGGCAGGTTCTCTATGAACAGCATTAATGGTACCCTTATAGAAGAATACCTGATAGAAAAACTTTTTAGCCCGTCGATAGGTGTTTGAGAGGATACAGTCCATTGGAACCAATTGCATTTTGGGACAAATAGCTTGCTATCCTGGTGTTGAAGCGCAAATTCTGGAGATTGTTGAAACAACTCCAGCAGCAAGTAATCTAAAATTTGCTGCTGCTATAGTAGTACCTAATACGAAAGTTTGGCGGGTTCTCCAGGAACGGCAGTTGCATCCGTTCTGCAATCAAAAAGTGCAGGCATTGACTTCCAGATGGAATTATGAATTCCCATAATATGCACTGCTGGGCGGACGAAAATCCTTATACAGTCATGGTGAGACTTATGCATCAAAACGGTAACAGAAGAAATTTCAGAAAGAACAAAAGTTTATAAAGAGCGACTTACAAATCATCCAAACAAACTAGCTGTAAATCTGATGGACACCCCAACAGTCGCTAGACGACTAAAGAGAAAGATTCCTCAGTATCTGATTTAAGAGGCTGAAAGAATAAACGGGGCAGTCACTGGACAGCCTTCGTACAAAACCAATAATAATATCAAACGTATAGCTGAATATCTTCAATTGATAGATTGCAATAAGAAATTAATATTAAAAAAAAGACATGCTGAGAACTGATCATCTTCGATTCTCCATTAATGTCTGATGTGGTATTGTTGGCGATTTGTTGACTGGAGAGGTTTATCGATGTATTTTACAAGAAATTTTGCCAGGGTAGCTGGATGAAGTGCTTCTTTTGATTAGATGCCAAATCTTGTTCGTGCACGATGGTGCACCTGCACAAAACTTGTCTACGAAACGGAAGTGGCGGATCTCGCAGAATTGCAGCAACGTGTGAAAATTGGATGTGCATCAGGATTTAGGATTTTGGGATTGGATTCAGGCCATTTTTTCTCCAAAATGGTTATCTTGAGCGACAAAAACAGATTACCTTTTCAGTGTGGTTTTTGATTGGTAACAATTTCATCTAGTCAAGCATTTGCTAAATGTGCAGATGGAAAAAATATTTGCAAAAATACAAAGGTCGTTGTATGTACCACCACTGGTTGGCTAACAAGACGAAAATAAGCAGTTAGTTTGGCACTAGTAACGAATACACACAAAATTTGGATTCATTATCATTAGTTGCACCTGAGATATTAGCAAAAATGTGTGAGGCCACGCCCTTTTAAGGGCTGTAACTCTGTTAGGAAGTGTTTTCTGCCACATCTTTTCTGAAACTTCTTTTCTCATTTTGGGCTCTAGAACACGCCCTAGAATTTCTGCTGGACATGTATAAAACACCCTGTATCAAATAGATATTGTAGAATGAAATAAATATAAACCACAGAATTTGAGTTTAATTATTGCAACTAATTAAACAGAAGGATAGGACTGACTTTGGCAAGATGAGAATAACTCAACGAGCCATGGAGAGAAAATGTTAGGAGTAGCATTACGAGACTAAATCAGAAATGAAGAACTACGCAGAAGAACAAAAGTTACGGATGCAGTTGAAAGAGTCACACTAAGAGGCCGCACTACGTTTTTTTCCCGCGAGCGGTAACCGCTATAACCGTGAAACCGCTCGAGAAACACACAGTACGCTATGGCAAAAATCAGTCGCGGGAAAAAACCGCAAGTGAGGCCGCGGTTTTTAATAGCGTGATTTTGTGACTCAAGTAAGCTAATACAAGCAGCTTACTTGAGTCACAAAATCACTCTATTAAAAACCGCGGTTTAGCCGTAGTGCGGCCTAGGCCTAAAATGGAACTGGGCTGGTCACGTCGGAAGAATGTCGGACAACAGATGGACGAAGAGAATACTAGAATGGCGCCCTAGAGACGAAGCACATACAAACAGAGGACGACCACCGACCCGATGGACGGACGATTTAAGAAGGATTTCCCCGAACTGGATCCAGGATGCCCAAGACCGACCAAGATGGTCTAGGTTAAGAGAGGCTTATGTCCAGCAGTGGACGAGACAAGCTGCTATATGATGATGATGATGATTGCAACTAATCACATTAGAGTACAGAGTCAAACAAAATTGCTTCTGAAATAAATTATTTATTCTTTCACTGCCTAAAACAAATTCTGTTATTTAATGGTGATAATCTTTATTATTTGGAAAATATATTGTAAATATAAAAAGATATGACTGAACCAAGTGCTTTTACTTTTAAATTTGATATTTCAAAAAGTTCATCGATTTGTGCAGTAAATGGCTCAAATATCACTACTAGAAAGTGCGGTTTAGAGGTAGCCCAGGTTTATTTATTTCCCAAGTTTCTAATTGTAACGTGAGTTATGGTGTTATAAAAAGATTTCAAAGTAAACAAATGGTGTACTCTGTACACCATATGCGCATCAAAGGGTTAATTGTTAGTTCAAATTGGAACTGTATAAAGAACAACATAAAACAAAATGTATACAGGGTGTTTCATAAATGTATGGCAGAAATTCTAGGGCATGTTTTAAAGCCCAAATACTCAGATGCAACTGATGATAATTGATGCAAATTATCTGCTAATTCAAAACTGAAAAAAAAATGAATAAAAATAGTCATGTATTTGCTAAATGCGCAGAAGGAAAAAATATTTGTAAAAATACGAAGGACGTTCCGTATGTACCGACACTGGTTGGCTATCAAGACGAAAGCTCAAACAGTAGTTCGGCACCAGTAACGAGTACACACAAAATTTGAATCAATTATCATTAGTTGCGTCTGAGATATTAGCAAAAATGTTGTGTGAGGCCACCCTTTTATGGACTGGCCCCCCTTTTGTGGACTGTAGCTCAGTAAGAAAGCGTTTTCAGGCACATCTTTATAGGGACTTTTTATTTTGGGCTCCAGAACACGCCCTAGAATTTCTTCCAGGCATTTATGAAACACCCTGTATATTCAATATTGTTTGAAAAATATAGACAACTTTGCGCTATAAATATAAATATGCAATTTCATATTTGTCATTTATTAAAACTAAATAATTTTTTTTTTAAAAAGCTGAAATTTGAATTTTGAAATAGTATATTTATGATATTTTTTCCCAAATATGTACTTAAAATGATTAGACAAATATTTAAAATAATGTTACAAACCTTTTATAAATAAGTATATAAAAACATGTTGATAATGAAATGAAGAAATATTAATTAAATATGTTCATTTTTTTTTAATTTTTTGAATAATATACAGGGTGTTTCAAAAAAAATATACATATTTCACATGCATATATTTATTACACTAAGACATACGAATATGAAATTTTACGCACATATTTACGAACCTCTCAAGTTTAGATTACAGATGTTCAATATTCGTCCCATACTCGGGCAAGCATGTCCATCACTGATGTTATGGCAGTACGGATCCGATTCTTCAACTCTTTCAGGTTCTGTGGGAGTGGTGGTACATTAACGTTGTCTTTAACGAAACCCCACAAGAAGACGTCACAGGGTGTCAAATCCGGTGACCGTGGAGCCCAGCTGAGACATTCTAAGTCGTCAGCTCCTTGACGACCAATCCAACGGAGTTTCATTCAGATATTCACGCACTTGGCGACTCCAGTGAGGGGGTGCTCCGTCTTGTTGAAAAATTAAGTTGTCTTCGTGAAGCCTTGGAAACAGTGAGTATTATAACATAGCGAGATACTGCTGACCGTTAACCGTGTTTCCATCAAAGAAGAATAGGCCGTAAACAGATGATCGGGATATTGTACAAAACACATTGACTTCGGGCGAATCTCGTACATGTTCAATGACTGCATGTGGGTTCTGTGGACCCCAAGTTCTAATTTTAGTATCGGTGTGATATTGTTCGTGTCGCTGATGGAGGACATATTGATCATCTTTAATCTAAACTTGAGAGGTTTGTAAATATGTGTGTAAAGTTTCACATTCGTATGTCTTAAAGTTTAATAAATATATGCATGTGAAATACGTATATTCTTTTTGAAACACCCTGTATTAGACGTGCATTAAAAAATTTACAATCTACTTGAACATTCTTAAAATATTGGTTAGATATAGAAATTTTGAAGAATTGAAAAATACCGTCAAATTTTTTAATCAATTCTGTATATTCTGTGAATATTATTGTCACTTTTGTGTCGTTTTAGTCTCTAAATCTAATTTTTGAAGAGAAATTATAGTTTTGAATACCTTTTATTACGGTTTTATTAATAGAAATGTTTTAAATATATCGTTATATATATATAAAAACGTTCAAACAAGAAATTGTAAATAATTAATTTCAGAAAAAAATATTTTTCACAAATTATTTTATAGCCTACCATAATCAAATATTAATTCAATTATGTTTGTATTGTAATGTTAGTATCATACATTACAATACAAACATAATTGAATTATTATTTACTTTAGCAAAACTTGAATATAATTGTTATCTTTGTTTAGGCTAGCTTTACTCAATGATTCATTGATTAATGATATTTGTTGGTTGTATACACAAAATGTCGGAAATTAAATCTATTGACTGGTAATGTTTAATTCAGTTGTAATTTCTTGTTTTAGCATTGCCTGCAATTTTGGTGCCAAGACACGCTTTAACAAATGACGAAAACAATCTTTTTCCTCATTCGCTTGAAGATTTGAGCACATCAGTTCCTGAAAACACATCGTTTCCACATAATACAAATAGTTTAGGGTGAGTTGCTTTTATCTTATTTTTATACTATTGTTACCCCCATCAAACTTTACTAATTTGTAACCAACAATATCAGTTACTGAAAAAAAGTCTCTTTCTTTAGAAATTAATATTTTTATTAGGTCATATAAATTTGCGTGTATAGAAATCGGCCCATCGTAAAGTATTTTTTTTTTTTTTTTTAGAAACTGAGAGGAAAATAATGATGAAATAAAGAAATATGCCGTTTTAAAGACAATTTAATGTGCTTTAATATGAGTTTATATTAAAGAATGCTTATCGTTTTAAGAAAAACGAACGTTATAACGAGAATAACAAACTTGTGAAATATTATAATTATTGCCTTTGCATTCAAAATTTGCACATTATTCGTTTTTCATAATTTGATTAGCTTTCAAGAGTGTTAGTTTAATGCATTCTACACTGCAAAAAGCCGCCCAAATTTTTGTTCTAATCTAAAATGGACTTAGCTAACGAGCTGTTGCTCGATAACTGGTTATGACACGCGCCGCGGTTCGAAGAGCGTTCCAACGTTATGGGGGGACTGGATCCTTTCATAGACGGCCTGCCATATTTTTGATAATCCGCCGCACACGAACAGAAATTTCCGTTCGGAACTTTTCTTCCGTATGCAAACATAACCTCATGCACGTATTTTGTTTTTAATTTTCTCTTTTATGCCATTGTGAAATTCATCAATGGATTTTATTGACATCCTATAAAATTTGAAGAATTCTTCTGGGTCTGCTCGCAATTTTGCTCTTTTCAGATAGAATTGACTATTTATATAAGAATTATGATAGAATCTTTTATTCTTTTGGTATTTCGTGGGTGTACCCAATATCTACGTTTTTTTCTTACTTAGCGCCAATAAAAGTGCAATTGAAATTAATTCGTCGTTGTCCATCTAGAACGTGCTTTCACAAAAGCGTCTCTCTTCCTACAGGCAGTGTAAATTCCTAATACAAAAAAATCGAACGTCTGCGCTGGTCTCGCGGAATTCCGAATCAGGAATCCGGATCAGGAAACAAATATCCGGAAACCGTGCGTATGCTTTCCGAATTCGGTTTCCTGATCAGGATTCCTGATTCGGAGACCCGAATACTTGCATTCCATATAAAATGTTCTACTGGACGCACACGTTAGTACATTTTCCGAACGGAAAAAACCTGGCGTCCGTTTCGTAAACAAACCGTGCGTTCGGGTCATTCAGAACGGAAAAAACCGAATGACGTCATCCCGTACGCAGCGCTCGCATACATTTCTGATAATCTGCCGCACACGAACGGAAATTTCCGTTCGGAACTTTTCTTCCGTATCCAAACATAACCTCATTCACGTATTTTGTTTTTAATTTTCTCTTTTATGCCATTGTGGAGTTCATCAAAGGATTTCAGTGACATCCTATAAAATTTGAAGAACTGTTCTGGGTGTGTTAGCAATTTTGCCCTTTACAGATAGAATTGACTATCTTTTATTCTTTTGATGTTTAGTGGGTGTACCAAATATCGACGTTTCCTTTTTTTCTTACTTGGCGCCAGTAAAAGTGCAATAGAAATTAATTCGTCGTCGTCCATCTTAATCGTGCTTTCACGAACGCGTCTCTTTATCTTTATCTTCCAGCATTACTTGTACCACTTGCTGGCGTTAACTGGTGTCCGGTTTCTTGATTTGCTTTTTGGCGATAATATTCCCATTTCTCACAGTTGAAAATGTATGGTCAACCGTATTACTTTGGTTACAGTATTGGCATTTGTCAGATGTTCGTATTTGCATTTCATTTTCTTACGCTCCAAAGCATCCATAACCGCTTAGGAATTCGGTTAGATATTATTTTGTTTTGCCGTGGTTTCTTTCTGTCCATGTAGTTACATTTGGTGTTACTTGTTTTGTCCATGTTGCCATTTCTGTCTCTGTTTCCCATCTGGTTTGTCAGATCTCCATCGTTTCCTTTAGGTTGGTCTTCATTTCTGGGTTCTCGTGTTTTTTTATTCTTTCTTCTCCTAAAAGGTCAATTGGTGGTATTCCTGCTATGACTTCTGACGCTTATTTGGATATAGTCCTATAAGCACTGATTATTCTCACATTACATTTTCTCTGTACTTTCTCCAACTCATGCTTGTACTTTTTGAATGTTAGCGCTTTTTGCCACACTGGTGCTCCATACAATAATATTGATTGTACTATGATATTCAACAGTCTTCTTTTTTTGCGCTTAGACCATTTATTGGTATTATATATATTTGGCATCAGCTAGCTAAGAGCAGTTGGCTCCCTTTGCTTTTGCTGTGACTCCCCCAATGTGTTCACCAAAGGTTAGCCTTTGATCAAATTCAATTCTGCGATATTTCACCACTTTCTGTGTTTCAAAAATTTTCCCTTTCACATTTAGCTCTAGAGGTTCACATTTTTTTCTTCCTATTAATAGGACAGCTTCCGTTTTTTTTCGGCGCCATTTGTAGTTTCTTCTCGGTTAGCCATTTGCTAATTCTGTCTAAATCTTCGTTGGTTAACTTCTTAGTACTTCTTGGGTTTTGGCTTTGACCACTAATGCCAAATCGTCAGCGTACCCGATGTGTGTGGCCCTTTCGAGGTTTAGCTTTAGGATTCTGTTGTATAAGACATTACACAACAGTGGTCCTAGCAAGGATCCTTGGGGTACCTCTGTTGTCATTTGGTAGCATACGCCTTCATCGACCTCTATGTATATTTCTTCAAAATAACTTTCGATTATCTTTAACTGTATGGAGATATGTTTCTGTTTTTTAGCTCTGTTACTATTTCTCGCCATGACGCGGTGTTGAATGCATTTCGCACGTCAACCGTAACCAGCACGCAGAGTTTCCTGGTTTTAAGCGATTTTTTAATTTCTTCTTCAGCAGCTTGAAGAACCATATTGGCGGAGTTGATGGTAGATTTTCCCTCTGTAAAGCCAAATTGTTTGCTCTAGTAGCTTGTCCATTGTGACGTGCATGCGCAGAGGTCTTTATCCCGCCGGGTTGTTCATTTCTTTTCCTGGTTTTTTAATTAGCACCAGTCTTGCGTGTTTTCATTTTTTGGAAAGATTCCTTTCTCTAATGTGTGGTTTAGTATCTCCAATGTATATTTTGGCTCCGCCTCCGCTACCATTTTGATGATCTTAGCCATTATAGCGTCTGGTTCAGGGGCTTTTCCGTTCTTTGTTTTTTGACAGGCATCTTAAGTTCTTCCTCCGTGAAAGGTTTTACTGTATAGACACTCTCTGTGTAGACTCTTAAGACACCTGCAGTTTGTCAAAAACTCACACCAGCGCATCGTCAAGCACGCCTGCGTTAATCATTTAAATTGGACGTTGGAACAATGGGGGTCTGTTCTGTTCTCAGATGAGATCAGAATATGCCTGTATGGTAGCGACTGAAGAAGAAAAGTGTACTGGAGACCAAGAGAGCGATTTGCAGAATGCTGCATTTAAGAACGGACTGCTTATTGAGCTGATTCCTGCATGATCTGGGGTGAAATTTCTATGGAAGCACAAACCGACCCTGCTTTCGTCATTAGGGGCGCCCGTGGTCACGGGTGAGGAGGTTTAACGGGTGCTTGGTACATCGAGGACATTGTAGCAGTTCATGAGTTACCTTACGTCGACTACATTAGAGAAGAATTTATCCTCATGAATGACAATGCGAAGCCACATACTGCAAGAGCCATACAAGATTCTTCTTCTTAGCGTTGCCCAGCTGGTGCAGGGTCCGCTATCTTGGTCAATGACCGCCATTTTGCACGGTTTTAGGTCTACGATCTCTAGGTCACTATTTATCGTGTTCTGCCATCGCTGCTTTGTTCTTCCTCTAGGACGTTGGTCTTCAATCTCAAAATGGAGGGCAGATACATACAGATCACAAACAAAGAAACTAATATATTTTGTAACTAGGGCGGTAGGTTGTCAATTTAACACGAGAGCGACATTGGGCGCACGAACGAAATGCAATTGACAATACCGCCCGTGTTGAAACAGTACCAGAAGCTGCTCGCAGTGCATGGCCGTATCATCGGAGTCGTTTCTCTGTTATTTTGTCCACAATTGGAGTGACACCCATTTGCCCTCGAATTGTGTCGTTTCTGATATGGTCAATAAGGAAGATTCCCATTCCCCAACGAAGCATTCTCATTTCCATGGCATGTAGATTACTTTCAGAAATCTTGTCAGATGGTCATTCGACTCCATATAGCGCAACAGGCCGTATCACTGTCCGATATATCTTGGATTTGAGGTGAAGTGGCATTTTTTGTCGCAAAGTACATCCGTGACCTCCTTCCACCGAATCCAGGTTGCATTTACTTTGGCTCTTACTTCATCACTGAAGCTGCCATCACTCTCTAGAGTTGATCTTGACTAGATTTTCTTCACCGACTTGAATGGTACCGTTACTTGGATTTAACTCCAGATATTCCGTTTTTTTCACGTTTAATCGTAGACCATTCCGGGAGAGGCGGTTATTCCAGTCTTCAACTTGACGTTGGAGTTTCTCGCGGGAGACATCTGCAACCATTACATCATCCGCATACAGAAGGGTCCAAGGGACATTCCGTTGTAGATCACGAGTGATGGAAGAATCATGCAAGATTACATTACAGAAATCGGGTTTCAGGTTATGGAGTGGCCAGCATGTAGTCCCGACCTAAATCCGATGGAATATTTATGGTATGAGATTAAACTATGAATTCGAGCTAGGCTTCGTGTCCCAACCTCGATCCCAGAGCTTATTGTAGCAGTAGAAGAATAGTGGCTTAACATCCCAAGTCAAAAATTTACAGTGGGCCGATTTCTATGCACGCAAGTTTAGTATGAAATGTACGATTTCAAACTGAAAGTTGTATCAATGGTTTACAAAATTTGACCTCCAAAAGGCAATTTGATTTATTATAACAAACAAACATATGAAATGTCAGAAATATTGGGTATCAAACTTGTTGTTTGAAGGAATTTTATTCTAAATAATAGGACATAACATATGGACATAATATACATAAACTAAATGTCATGCCAGACTAGAGTTTATGAGCTATTTTTTTATATGGACATAAACTAATAACTAATTGGGGCATTTCATTCTAAATGACCTTATGGAATGATAAAATATAAAATAAATAAAAACATCCTCTTGAAAAAAAGAAAATTTTAACATACAATTAGATTTTTAGGAATTGTTGGAACAAAATCTTTTTAATTTTAAAATCGTTTCATATACATGCAATTTAACATAATAATAAACAAAAGAATTCACTTTCTTTTTTCTGCGAATACAGTATAATCTTGATAATCCGGCGCACAGAAGAAATGAAGTCAAAAACAACACCATCTGTGTTCTTGTAAAAAGGTCTGGCCAATACATCCTGCTTTTAACTCTGAAAACTTGATTGACGATTCTTACCAAACTAACTCCACTCCACAATTGTTTTATTTTCTGTTCTAGGTTTGTACATATTTTTTTGTATGTACACATTTACCTATATAGATACTTTTTTATTCTTTTTGAAATACAATTGTACATAAAATATGTAAAATTGTTAATATTTTGTTTTAATCCTGATAATCCGGATTTTTTGATAATCCGGCGGTTGTCTGATAACATATGTGTCGGATTATCAAGATTATAACTGTACTTCTTTAATACGGAGTAATAGATTTTTTAATACTGAGTAATAGATCCTCATTTCTCTTTAATTAAGTTTAACCAAATCTTCAAATTCTATTAACTTTTCATAATCCTTTTTAAAGAGAAATAACGTAAAATATACAGCAAATAAATAATTATTAATATTTTAGTTTGCACATGCAACATTCTGGAGGTTATATGGAAGCAGTTGGTCTCTGTGCAAATGGTCCCCCAACAAATTTGGAATCTCCACATAATGCAGCTCCACCAACAGAAACTCCCCCACCCGGCTACATGTCTGAAGACGGAGATCCCATTGACCCGAATGATAACATGAGTACTGTTTTCAAATCGTTGAATTATTTTTTTTAAAACTAATTTCAAACTTGCTAGGTATATCAAGATTAACACCTAGCCCACCTGTCGATGCTCAACCGGTAATGTACTGTGAGCCAGCTTTCTGGTGCAGCATAAGTTACTATGAATTGAATACAAGAGTTGGTGAAACTTTCCATGCCAGCCAACCTAGTATTACTGTGGATGGATTTACAGATCCAAGTAATTCAGAAAGGTACAGTTTTTGCAAAAAATATCCGTTACTAGTTATAAGACAGATCAGATTAAGTTTATTAGGTTTATAAGTTCAAATAGACAAAAATATTAGTTTGGTTGATGGATTCAAATATCATAGTAATTTAAAAAGGGAAATATTTTAGTTCATATTTGAGAAAGAGTAAAAATTAGTTTTTAAAAAATGGATATTAAGAGAAGAAAATAAGTGTAAGGGTAGGTAGGGTAAGCCCTATAAATTTATACAATTAGGAATATAATTTATATTTTAATAAATTGGTGTATGTATATGAGGATTGTTTTTCTTGGGGCAGATTTTGTTTGGGACTATTATCAAATGTAAACAGAAATATGGTTGTGGAACAAACAAGAAGACACATAGGAAAAGGAGTAAGATTATATTATATAGGTAAAATAATCTGATTTTTTACATTTTTCGTTTTTTAACATATTGTTTTTTAGGTGGAGAAGTTTTTGCAGAATGTTTAAGTGATTCCAGTATATTTGTACAATCCCCAAATTGTAATCAAAGATATGGTTGGCATCCAGCAACTGTATGTAAAATACCTCCAGGTTGCAACTTGAAGATTTTCAATAATCAGGAGTTTGCAGCGTTATTATCTCAGTCAGTCAGTCAAGGATTTGAAGCAGTATATCAATTAACACGAATGTGCACGATACGAATGTCCTTTGTTAAAGGTTGGGGAGCAGAATATAGAAGGCAAACAGTAACCTCGACACCTTGTTGGATAGAATTACATTTAAATGGCCCTTTACAGTGGCTAGACCGTGTTTTAACACAGATGGGTTCACCTAGAGTACCATGTAGTTCTATGTCTTAAAGATTTTAGATTTACAGAGGAAAAAAATGGTATATATAGTTTTTTTATTTAGTTATAGTTTTTAATTTAGTTGAAATCCTGCTGGGTAAATTCCAAAAAATTGGTATTTTTTACGGGGTTTCACTGAATTTAAATCCAATTTGCCAAAAAATTAAAGAAATAATAACTGCATTTGGAAGCCCTGTAATTTGTGATTGCTTTTTAACTAATCATTATATATTTTTTATTCAATAAAATTACATCCGCAATATTGAATCTGAAAACAGAACCTTCATATATATTTAATCAAATCAGATAATATTTAAAAATATTTAAATAATACATATTGGTCGATATTTTCGATAAAATATTTTTGAAGGTTTATTATAATATTTTGGATGTTTTTTTTTTATATCGTACTAGTAAAAGACAAATATTTTGTTGGGCAAAAAAATATAAATAAAATTATTTTTATACAGCATGTTGATCTCAAATACAAATATACGTTTATTCTAAGGATACAATGATGAAAATACAAAATAGTTTATAAGAAAAAATATTTTATATAAAATAGACAGTTGTTTTTTGCCCAACATAGAATAGGCTTATCTCAGTACATTTCAGATGCAGAGTTTTTATTATTATTTTTAAATACATTGTTAATATTACGAAGAACAATTTACCAAATATTTTGGCAACACAAAGTTTTTATAGACTGTTAAATTATTATTTTTGTATTTATTTTGAAAAAGAAAACTAGAAGATATTTAAAAAATGTTTTTTCTTCTGTAATATTAACATTTTTCAAGCTTTTTTCTATTGAAATATTGTAACATATTATATACCATATAGATCGTATTTATAGAATATATAATTTATATTCTGTCTACGTTTATGATATAATTGTTATGTTTTTTTTTTTCGTAGATTGTTTTATATAAATATTATGTAACGTGAGTCATTTTTTAATGTTTAAGCTCCATATATTTTATTGTATACAAAACATTGTCCTTTTTTAAATTTATCAATTTCTTGTAGATATAATTTCGAAAAATTTTACCAAATTTTTGATTTTCAAAACAATATATAATCGTTATATTATTTTTAAAAAATGATGAAAATAAAATAAAAAATTGTTTTTAGTATTAAATACTTGCACCGATAACACAAAACATTTTGGGTTGGATTTTTTTTATTGAATTTCTGTCCAAAAATGTGTTTAATATACAGATATCCCTCAAATGAGTATATAATTAGGTTCTTAATAGTATATTAAAGAACGAGTTCAATAAGAGCGGTTTTTCAGCACGCGTCGATGTTCTAATGGACAAGTGCATAAAACGCCTTATGAACGAGTTTTTTATACTATTTTTTCTATTTTACGCCCTTTTATGTCATTTCTAAATAAAAATTTTGGGTATACATATCGTTCGTTTGGATGAACAGGGTATTAATGTTCGTGATAATGTCTCGTAATGTTCTTGCCTGCAGAATTTCTTTTTTTTTTTCTCAGTAATAGCAAAATTGACAAGTCAGAAAGTGAACAAAAACGTTATCAATAAACGTTAATCAATAGTTTAAAAGATATTATAAAAGAGGTTAACCAACTATTTACTGAAATGGAAATATATTGATTAGAAAACTTCAAATCGCTCTTCAGGCTTTTTAAAATTAATACCCTGTTCATCTGAACTGACGATATTGAGAAAATTGTATCGCACTTGGCGAGCCATTAACGAACCCATATGAGTGTCTTCAGTGAATGACTTCATTATAGACGTGAAATAGAAAAAAAATACTACTTATTAAATTTGAACTGTTATATACTGTAAAATGTTGTGTAATAATCAAAGCATAATTAAGGGTTATAAATCAAAATCTAGCATATAGTATATAATCCGAAAGTTAAGTCTAGTTTACTAGTGAGTGTTTTAACCCTTTATATAAGATTCTGGTCAATGGACGACGGCACGAAACTCATTAAATACGGCTGTCATTAATAAGCGATTTGATGATTTTTTGATAATTATTGACGGATTTTTGCAATCGACGACCAAAGAATACCAGACAAGATTGGTATCCAGTACGTTCAACGCATTCGTTTCACCGCGGAATCTTCACCGTAGGAACTTTCACCGCAGGAACGTTCATCACTGAGCAGTTTCACGTCTGCGAAGTTTCAACCCATCCAATTAAAAAAAGTACATAAACAATCATATAAGAAAATAAATGGATACAGGTGAAACTGCTCTGCGGTGAAAGTTCCTACGGTGAAGATTCAGCGGTGAAAGTTCAGGAAGTGTAGGATTAGGCAAGACCAGATAGACAATACCAGACGAGATAAGGAAAGACCAGACAATCCAGACATGAGTATACTATATATACTAGACAAGACCAGAATATTCCACTGAACTATTTTGTTTTCTAACGTATTGTAACATAAACAATATCCCACGAATTATTTTATTTTCTAACGGATAATAAACAATATCTCAAGAAGTATTTTGTTTCGTAAAGCCCAATCCTAAGCCCTTGGGACTAATACTTGTGTTCTAGAAGGGGTATAAATACATTCACGTCCTATTCATAAAGCAATCACAGGATTGAGATAGTACGATTCAGAGTATATTACTCCTATATAATATTTGTAATTACCGCATTATAATTTTGAAAATGGATTTACCGTCAACCATCTCGTGGTACACGCAGGTCAAAGCGTCCAAGAACAGGGCGAGTGATGCTTATAAATATAGTGTTGAAGAAGAATTTTTTCCCCAAGTGAAGTATATACTTAGTATAAGTGAAGTATACTTAGTACTTAAGTATGATCTTGGTAAGGCACTATGTGGTTCTACTAGAGGGAGTGGAGATAATGACAGACCGGGGGAGTGGCAGATGAGAAAGGAACAGGTGTCGGAAGAAGTAGGAACAGAAATTACGGCCGAGGAGGTATACCAAGTAATTGCAGCCTTAAATAAAAAAAAGCGGCAGGACTGGACGGAGTGGGGATCGAAGAGGGGACCAGAAAAATGTATTGACAAGCTTACGGATGAGTTCAAGAAGATATGGAAAGGCATCAAGAGTAGTCCAGAGAGCTGGAAAGAGGGGATAATACTTCCAATACACAAAAATGGGGACAGGGTAAGGGTGGAGAATTACAGAGGAATCATGTTGATGAACTCTTCTTACAAAATTTTCGCCAAAATCATAGAAGGGCTGTTGAGAAAAAAGACTGAGGAAAAACAGTTATTACCAGAGGTCCGAGCAGGTTTCAAAGAGGAAAGAGGCACAGTTGAACATCTCATAACGCTTAGATTTATAATTGATCAGGAAATTAAAACAAAAACATGGGGCCTGGTTGCTCTTTTTATTGATCTGAAAGCAGCATATGATTCCCTAGACAGAGGGAAATTGAATGAGTGTTTGCTTAAAAAGGGGATTTCGAAGAGTGTGAGGAGGAATGTGAGGGAGGTGTGCAGAGAAACGGTATGCAGAATCAGGATGAATGAGTGTGTAACAGAATGTTTTGAGATAAAAGGGCCTGAGGCAGGGTTGTCCACTGAGCCCCGAACTTTTCAAACATACGCGGATGACGTAGTGGGATTTGCCAAGACAACAGGTGAATTGAGAGAAGTGATTGCGGGGGTTAGAGGGTATTTTGAAAGGAGGGTTTTGAGCGTGAATGTGGAAAAGACTAAATGGATGCGATTCAAAAGAGGTGGTAATTTCAAGAAAAATCGGTTTGAATGGAGAGGGATGGAAATTGAGGAAGTTCAAGTATCTGGGGTATGTATTTGGAAAGGGGTGCAGGAACAGAGAACATGTGGAGTACGTTTCGAAGAAAGCGTGAGTGGCGGCGGGGCGAATCAGGAGCAGGTGGAAGAATAATTTCGAAGGAAACTTCAGAGCGGCTGAGACGGTGTCGAAGGTATGTGTGAGAAGCATTTTAATGTATGACTCAGAATTCAGGACGAGAGAGGAGGACAGGATAGAGAGAGTCAAAACTTTTAGAGAGAGTCGAGGACAGTTAAAATTTTCCAAAAAAAATCTGAGGATTGACAGGTTGACATTGGGTTACATCGTCCTCTAGGAGATAAATGCGTGCAAGGTGGCTGTATTGCCGGCGAGAAAGGTCATAAGATTTGAATGCAAGGTGAGCAATATGGGAGACGAAAAGTTAATAAAAGAGGTGAAAGTGGAACGAGGCGGTAAGAAGGGGTGTGAATGGGGCAGGAACAATAAGAATTTATATGAAAGAGGTGGTTTATCTGGCGTGGGGCTAGAAAAGCTAGTGGGCAGTGGGCTTAAAAGTTTGGTGGTACGTTTGCATGAAGTGGATCTACAGGAGCGGCAAAGCAAAATAGAAAGCAGTAAATTCCATAAAGAGAATTAAGGATTCAGGAACATGGGCGTTTACCAGCCTATTTAAGCGCAAACCAAGAGACTGGTACTGAAGTCATGTTAGCAAGATAGAAGTGTGGGAGTGAGGAGCAGGGAAGGAGATAGTGGATGAATATGGAGCATATAAAGTGCAGTGTTTGTGGTACATCAGACAATATGTGGGAGCATTGGATGGAAGTGTGTACAAGGAGTGAATGGAATGAAGGAGGGATGATTGAAGGGAAGAAGTGGAAAGAATGTATGAATGAAAGGGTTTGGAATTGCTGAGACGTATAAAAAGATGGAAAGAGCAAACAGAGTAGGGAGATTATAAAAATCATTCGAGTTTTTTTTTAAGTTAGGTTGTACAATTTTATTGTAATTTAAAATGCCAATAAAGGTTTATATACTTAAAGTGAGGGTAGTGAAGGAGAAAATTAATCAAATAATAATAGTGATAAAGAAACTGTTGGAGATTTGCGTTAGCAAAATTGCGATATTTTCAATTCCATAATGACGATGACAATTCTGGCATCTCGGCAGCGTTTCAAATAGAAAATTAAGATAATGAGTACGAGTACTTTGTAAAATATTTTGATGAGCATATAATAGCAATAATTGTCGGCGAAACTAATTGCTGTCATTGCTGAAAACGATCCTACAACAAAAAGCAAACCATGGGAGCCCACTACTGTGAATGAAATATATAGCTTTTTAGCAATCATTATGTCGATGCCACATATAAAGAAACATAAAAGTTGGACTATTGGTCAGCATACCTCATTATTGCCAGTAATTTTATTAGCAAATACATGACAAAAGAGACAGATTTACACAACTGTTGCATTATATACATTTCGCTGATAATAACAACCCTCCGCCCCGAACAGCAATGATACATTGTGGAAAATACGAACATTATTTGAAGAATTGAAATATTTTCCATCCTTTTCAAAAGCTGGTCATCGATAAATCCCTGATGATATTGTTTAAAGGCAGACTGCGCTTCAATCAATTTATCCCATCCAAGAGACGATTCGAAATTAAAATTTTCGTGTTGTGTGATGGGAATTATTCTGAAGTTGTTAGTGTACACTGTATCTGATATTGGCATTCATTCGTCCTCGAAATGATCCGTTAGGTGTTTCAAGTGCGGTAATAAAAAACTAATGATCAACTATGAACAAACAGAGCATTTGTTACATACAGATGTTAATTGGGATACTAGCCCTAAGCTGGCAATTTACTTGGATCAGCAGAATACCGGTTTATGTGGTACAGTAAAAAAAAAACAGGGATAATTCATAGGTGCATGTAAGCCCTGGCAGAAATTAGAACTGAAGTAAAAAGACAATGTTTCTTTTTGTTTGAAGAAAATACATCAACAGAAATGCTCCAATTTACTTTCCAAAACTGACACACAAGGGTCCTTAAATTCCACATCTACCATGCTCTCTTAAAGAGAGTCATCTCTCCTTATTTCAATATAATATTTATGTTAAATTTTGCATATTTGAAAGGATTTTTTAAACCATTCAGGGATCCACTCGAACACAAAAAAAAATCATCCAAATCGGTACAACTTTTTTGCGTTTCAAAGACACAGTTGACTATTTACCAGTAGCTAAAGGCGTAGCTCCTGTCGAAATTTAATGATTGTGAGAGTTTTTAATTCTTTTGCTTGCTTTCTTTGTAGCATTTCAAGAAATGTTTTTTAATTCTGAAAACATAATAATGGTTTAATTCAAGTTCAAGCTGTGGTTGATAGCCTATGGTTTAATCAGCAGCTCTACAAAGCTTCATATTGTATACATTTTCCATTATATTCTATGAATCCCTGAACCCCTTCTAAGAAAGAATGGATTTACCGTTTTGTAAAACATTCCAAAATGTAACACTATTGAAAAAAGGTTGGTCTTTGATACCTTTTTGTGATGGTAGCAATCTGTCGAATTGACTTTTGGAGGTCAAATTTTGTAAAATATAGATGTTTTAAAAACTCGTGTAACTTTCGAATGGGGAACTCGCGCAGACCTCGAAATGTAGACGAAATATTTGGCAAGGATGCGGCTTAAAAACCCACAGTATGATGATTTTCCGTATGTAGCAGAAGTTCCGATTTAGTGCTTTTGATCTTCAAAATAAACAACTATTTGATAATCAATAACTCTGGGGACCTGAGAGCAAGGTGGATAAAGATGAAAGCAATCAATCGATTCCCGTGGTTCTACTTAAGCAATTAGGGGAAATGAGAAGGCAGCTTGGGATAAAGCAGCCGAATTTGGAGAATAGGGGCAGGACAATGGTCGACCATATGTCGCACAAATAACGTTGCTTAAATTAAAGATCTGGACTTGGTAACTCTGTATTCTCCGTAGGCCTTGAAGCAACTGACTATCATTTCTTACATTGAACCACTTTTTTCAAGGAAAAATTGATATTCCCAACAAGCTGTAGAAAGCGCATTTCGCGATTTTATCACCACCTTCTCTTCATGCTTCTTCGCTGCCGGCTTTAACAAGCTACCTTCAAGATCGTAAAACAGTATTGATATGTATAGATGTATATGTATGTATATATGTATATTTTTTGTATTACTGATATGTATAGATCAGGGCTGTCCAACCTTTTTGTAGTGGCGATCTACTTTTTGGTATATATTGTTGCCAAGATCGACCAAAACGCGTAGCGGGCCACCGGGGGGGTTTGGGTTTCATGGAGAAAATGCATAACATATTGCCATTTAAAAGCTGTTTTTCATGTAAAAATTTCATGTTTCTCAGGGCTGAACTTTTAGCCAAATAATAAATTGATCGCCAATGAATTTAAGATGTTTTTTTTGTTTCGGTGTAGTTTTATAAATTCATTGCTGTCACTAATCTCTCACTCTTTGCAAACGTGAGAATCTATTATATAATGTTTATTAAACATTTCAGCAGGAACAAAAAGTATTGAAATTTATATAATATCTGATACTCCTATAAAATAACAAAATTTGGAACATGGTAAATACTAACACAAGACTAATTTTGATTATTAAATAAAAAATATGATAATATAATTTTGCTTATGAGATCGTTGGCATTGCATGGATTTGGCAATATCTTCAAAACCGGGATCATACGATAAAAGATCGTAAACATTGATCAAGATGTTCATCAGTTAAAGAATTTCTTATTTTTGATTTTAACATATTCATATCAGAAAAGGCGAATTCCGCCAAATATTACTACTAATATTTCGTGCCGCATTTGTCAAGATTGGGTATTTCTCTTTAGTGTATTTCCAAATACAATCTCTGGATTTCAAATACAAATCATTTTGAAGTTTGATTATTTCCAATTCTAGTTTATACTGATTTGCTTCAAATATTGTAGATATTTGACATGCAATTTCTTCTATGTTGATATCTTTTTGAAACACATTCGAAAAAAATACTGCAATATTTTCAATCTTACCAAAAACTTCAAATCTTGTCTAAAATTGTTTTTCAACAACTTCAATTTCCAGAATCATCTCTGTCTGCCAACAATAACAAATCAAATAACCACTCTTTGTTTGTTAACTCTGGGTAACTGTCACCTCTTTCAGAGAGGAAACTCTTTACGTCTTCTAATAATTCTAGAAACCGCATGAGAAATCAACCTCTACTGAGCCAACTACGCACATTAGTGCGTAGCAAAAGTTCGTTATCATTATACTCATTTTCTAATCTAAACAAGCGTCTCTAAAGGGCACTGCCACGTAAAGAATTGATTATTTTAAAGACAATTTCCATAACATTCTGTGTATTAAGTGTGCGAGAAGCGTGTTTTAGTTTTTACTTTGTATTTATCGAAATGTATTTTTAAGTAAGTACATAGAAGCGTGAGAAAACTAAAGATCGACTCAAAATCACGCCGCGATCGACTGGTTGGACAGCCCTGGTATAGATGTATGTATGTATAAGATGTATTCTTTGACTAATTACTAAACCCCGGACTTTTAGGCAATTGCCTAGATTTAAAGTTCAATATATCATAGGCAATTTCGAAAATGTTTTTATGTGTAATAAAACAATTTTTTTAGCGCCTTTGTGCCTATTTTTCTTAAATGTTTGTTTTTGTGCCTATTTTAGCTTATTTGGCCTATTTCCTATAATTTTCTTTCCATAAATAATCAAAATAGGTATATATTTTTTAATTAGCGGCACCTATCATCCTTTTTTAAATTTATGGACAAACTAGATAATCTGCCATAAGGAGTTCATGTCTATATAGCAAATAGCGGTAGCATATAGCGGTACGTGGAAGATATATTTGCAATGTAATTGTCGGAAAATTATGTGGTGGTACACCAGGCGTTCCTAACTTGTTGGCTTGTAAAATTTTGGCCAAGGGCAATCATGCAACAGTCTCGCGATGTATTAATCTTCTTTAGGTGTGTATTCTTTTATGTGCCATTTCCAAATTGTCTAAATCACATTTTTGTAGAAATTTTTTGCCTGACCACATTTTCCATGAGTGAAAATTCTTTATTCTGATGCTGCAGCTTACATGAAAAATGTGTTGTACCACATTTTTGGTTTGAAGGTATTTTTTTCCCAACCTAATTCACATCACTTGCTTGGCTCATGCACTGAGTTTGGTTTGTGAAGTAATACGAAATCAGTACGCTAACGTGAATTCCTTGATAAAAAATAGAAAACAAATATTTTTAAAAGCTCCTCTAAGGATTCAACGATATAAGGAAATATTGCCCAATATTCCCTTGCCACCATCAAAGCCCATATTAACAAGGTGAGGAACCTGGCTAGAGGCAGCTTTTTTCTACGCAGACCATTTTAATGAAATAAAACAAGAAAGCCAAAATATTTCTTTCTTAATTAAAACTACTTTTAAATCTTTACACTTTGTTGTAACTCGAATTTGAACCGGAAGCCGCACAATCAGGGAAGAGCAAAAATATTTTCATAATCAAAGCATTATTTTTGTACTAACCTATATTAGAACTCGCTTCAAAATTCTGACAAGTGCAATCAAAGAGTTAAAGACCCAAGGCTTACCACTGTATAAAAGTATTGAAATATTACATAATGTTAAGGAATCTTCAATAAAAACACCGGGAAATGTTGCAATAATTGCATTGCAAAAATTAAGTAACGTTTTAGAGAAAAATCCAGACCTTCAAGTTCTTCGAGATATAAATAATATATTATGCGGCAATTCAACTGGGTTGAATTCATCTCCAGATGATATGGCTCAATATAAATATGCCCCTATCACATCTTGTGACGTGGAACGAAGTTTTCGGCTTACAAGCAAGTGCTCACCGAACGACGGCAATATCTATCAGAAAATTCTATCGAAAAAATGCTGGTTATATTTTGTGAATCAAAATATACATAGAGATAAATTAATGTTTTATTTTGATATACTATTATTTAATCGTTATGTTTAAATAGATATGAAGATATATAGTTTTCTGTTACATTTACATTTCTTTTGTTTTACAATGTTTATTTTTCCTTTATAATAAAGTACTTTATTAATAAGTAATATTGTGTTACTTAGTTTTTTTTTATAGTGCCTATCTGCATTTAGGTTGCCTAAAAAGCCGTCTATTTTGGGGATGTTGAGGGCCTAAGTGTCTGCCTATTTTAGCGTTTTTAAGGGCCTAAAAATCCGGGGTTTACTAATTACACTATTTCTTGGTTGAGATATATTAAACGAAACTTTCAGTTAGAAACTGCACATTTCATACATATTAAGCAAATATACACTATATACGCAATATAAAGCAAATATACTTAAATAAATCAATTATGAATTCGCTTTTATATTAACTTCCGATAAGACAGCCATGTTGAATTGAATGAAGACTTTGTTGGAAGAAGGGCTTAACACGATTTTTTTAATGATATCGAAATATTAAATATTGACATATTTCACAACCTGATATTAATATTTCAAAAATACTTTAAAACAACAATCTTATTTGAATGTATTAGTGATTTTTTTTAATGATATCCAAATGTTATATAGGGTGTCCCAAAATTTACGCAAGATTTGAATTAGCCGCCATTTGTGAGGTATAGTGTTTCTAACCAAAAAAGACAGTTTGACAGCTAATAGTTTAGGGTTACTAAAAATGGAGCACTACACGGAAGAACAACGCGTTTTCATTGTTGAACAATATTTAAAAAATGATGAAAGTTTTGCTGCCACAATTCGCAAATTACGCACAAAATATGGTCGTAATATTGTTTAAAATTTTTCAACTGTGAAAAATATCATTAAACAATTTTTACTATAAAAATTTAATTTTTTTTTCAAAATTGCAGGATTTCGGGTTCAGAAAACCCACATGTTATCGAAAAAAAGATGCATCCACAACGTGTCACTGTTTGGTGCGGATTTTGGGCTGGAGGCATCATTGGACCATACTTCTTTGAAAATGAGGCTGGTCAAGTCAGTAACTCTTACTGGTGTTGGATATCGCAACATGATAAGAGAGTTCTTTCTTCCTAAATTAGAAAATATTGATGTGGACGACAAGTGGTTTCAACAAGATGGTTCCACATGTCATACATCCCGTGAAACAATTGAATTACTTCAAGAGACATTTCCTGGTCGTGTACTCTCTCGTTTCGGTGATCAGAATTGGCCTCCTAGATCAGAGGTTCTCAAACTTTTCGAAGTCGGGGAACACTAAACTCTGATATATTTTTAAGTGGAACATTTACAATATAATATGAACGTTAAGACAGGGCGCAGGTAGCTAACCTTTTTAAAACCAAAAGAGTAATAACAAACACATTAATGTTCGCAAAGACACTCGGTTATTATAGAGGAAAACGGAATAAGAATCGTGTCGAAGCATGTGATTGGTGCTTCAAAGTACTACTTTTAGAAAATAACACAACAACATTAAAATTACACTATTTACAAAAAAAATCTTAAATTTAATGCGAAACATGAGCTTGACAGATCTCAGCGATATTGGGACGAATAAATGATAAAGCCACATGCATTTCTTCTTCTAAATTCCCTAGTCTCTCGCATTTGTTTATCTTTATATATAACCATAGTTGAAAATCCTGCTTCGCAAAGATATATATGACGTGGTAAATAACAATAATAAATTCAGGGCTTTTTTGCTTATATTTGGGTATTCATCTTTAACAGCGATCCAAACATTTTCAGGAGTGTTTTCATGGAACTGTAATTTTAATCCACGATCTGAAGAAAGTGACTTAAGTTGTTCTTCTTCTTTTAAGACAAAACTAGAAAATTCGGAAGAAACAAACGGGTTTCTTAGCTTAATATTAATCTTACTATTCTGGTCTTAATAAAGTCCAACAAAAATATTTTTCAAGTTTTTCTTCTATTGTTGATTCAACCGATGTTTCAACTATTGATGATTCAACAAATGTTCCATTATCAAAGCAACGATTGCCTCGTTGGTATCTTGCAGAGTGGAGAACATTTCTGTGTTTCTCGTACGTGTGTCTTTTCCATAGTAAAGTTTTTTTTTCATTGAACATAATTGGTCGATGTAAGAATGGTTTTCATCTTTTCCTTGCATACTCAAGCCAAATTATTGCAGCAATCATAATTTTTTAGATAATTCACAAAAAGTTTTTGATTTTATGTTTCAAAAAAGAACAATTAGTAATTCATTTTTTAATGCCAACACACGATTTAAAACCTTTAACGGAGAAGTAAACACTATAATCTGCTTCCGTCGATGAACAAAGTTGTTTGAAAATTCAATTTCTTCATCGGTCTTATTTTAATAAAATAGATTTCTACAAATCGTATCATCAGACACCGGAATCTTTAAAATTTCCTTCTTTGCTTCTTCTCCAAACATAATTGTCACTATTTCACAGCAGGCAGGCAAAATGAGTGATTCTGCTATCGTGTGTGGCTTTAATTTTAGTGCTACTAAAAAAAACAAGTTGAACTTTATTGCACTTACTTTCAATGTTTTCCAAATTGTTTTTTTTATGCCTTGCATTTTTAAAACTCTTTTAAAATGTTCTTTGTTTTTTGTTAAAAGATTCAGTTTTGAAATGACGCATTAATTTAGAGGGCGCCATCGCGCTATTGTTTCTTGCTTCTTATAAGTTTCTTGCAGGATACAATGCAGAGAGGTGTTGGACAATCTGTATTTCCGGTCCAGGTAAATCCAAATTTTAAGTATTCTTCGTCATCAAATAATGCAAATTGAGAGAATTAAAATTTGAACTTCATATGAGTCACATTTAACACACAATATATTGAAGAAGATTAATTCAATTCGTCATAAGCCGATTCTACAATTGGAGACTTGCGTAGTTGCGGATGTCGGGCCTAATGCATCCTCTATGCACCCTAATAATATTTCTACCTATGTTTGTTGTTATTTATTAATTAAAACTGTTATAGCAAAGAATATAGGTTAACAGTTAATGCGCACGTCGGAGGAGATTCTCCGCTGCCCTAGCCACTAGGGACAGGGCCTAGTGAATTGTAGAATTCGATTACGCAGAATTTTGACAACTGCAATAATATTTTTTAATATTTATTTTTTCGTGGAACACTTAAATGTGCATCGCTGAACACGCTTTGAGAACCCCTGTCCTAGATCATGTGATTTAACCCCACTGGATTTTTTTCTATGGGGTTTTTTAAGTCACAGGTCTATGTCAACAAGCCTCTAACCACCAGTGCATTGAAGGACGATATTCAACGTTGTATCAATGAAATTTAACCACATTTATGCGGAATGGTGACGGAAAATTTTGAAAAAAAAGAGTTCGTATTTTTCAGCAAAGTCGTGGAGGCCGTATGTCCGATGTATTATTTCATACGTAACCCTAGACTATGTACATTATGTTCCAATACAGAAATTAAAAGTTATTTGAGAAAAACTGTTTTCTATTTAATTCAAATCTTGCGTAAATTTTGGGACACCTTATTTATGTAATATTGATATTTCAAAATATACGGTAAAACTACAATGTTATCTGAAAGTATTACGGATAATTATAAAATTTACGAACACCTGAATAAACAGTTCCAAAAAAGTTCTTTAAAAACATTTTAAAGCCGAATTAATCCCTCCTTACAGCAAGGTCCTTGAATTGTAATCAATATCTGAATCTTATAATTCTTTTTTAGTCTTTTTACGTACATTGAACGAAGGGCGTCGATAAATCGAATAATTTTTTCAATAGTTCCTTTATGTTATTTACTTGTAAGCTAGTTACTTCGTCAAAAAAACTAATCTTGAATGACGCTATTCACCAATTTTCAAGATTATTTTAAACTTATTTAAAATATTAGATAAAAACATTTCAAAGAAAAGCTAAAATACATTCGTTAAAATTTTCGGAATAAAAATAAAAAATAAATAAATAACTCGATTTGTCATGTTATTACTTTTATTATAACAAATATTGGATCGATTATTTAGCCTGGTGGCCATTGGAGTTGACGTCCTGATAGAACATGGATGTGTAAATGATAGACGGATTGGGCTCCAATTGGTCCATCATTTATGACGATCCTAAATCCATTTTTCAAATTGCGTTTTTGGGCGATTTTACGAGCAACCAGCATTAAATGCCCTAATAACGCTCCATCGCTGTCTTCAGCTTTAGAAAGCTGAGGAATAGGCTTCCTTGGAATCACTAGGAAGTGAACGGGAGCTTGTGGATTCACATCATCAAATGCCACACACTAAAAAAAATTAACTGTAAAAGTACCCAACAATTATATGAACTTATACCAAACATAAACTGATTTTGAAAACAAGATCAAGTTGAAGGGGTTAGTTAGTAATCAGAATAGGATTTTCAAAAAATCGGAAATCGTAACCAGAAGTGGGGACGGGGTGGGGGTTCGGAAATGGAGGCGCAGGGTCTATTTGTTTCATAAATAATAATAAAAAAATAATAATTGTCAAGAAAATGTATACAAATTTCGTGCGGAAATGATTTTACAGCGGTCCAGCTAATCGAGCTGTCGCGTTGTAAAATCAAACTTTCCACACTCTAATGTAAATAACTATTCCCTGCTGGTTGTAAATATACAAGTTGCATTTTGCTAGCCACTTCCGTTCGCGACATATCATAATTAGCAAAATCGAGCGAAATGTCTTCGCCGAGCTGAGAACTGGGAAACTAATTAATATTTTTAAGGAAATCTAAGTGCATTCATAGAGAAATATAACTTCCTGAAAACGATGCCGCAATCCATTTTTAATTATCCGCAACCGTTCTCGGATCGAATGAAGTTCTTGAAAACTTGAATTTCGCAATAAAAAATTGAATCTCCAAACAATTTACACATCGATTTTCTCATCTTGTTGTCTAGATTCAGTGTGCCGTAAATGATTTTGCTGGGTTTTAAAGTTTCAGAGACGTTTGTAAAGAACCGAAAACGCACTTTTTTTTAAATGTGGGGTTGAATATTTTTGTACCCTATTTATCTGAAATCGAATATGCCACAATAGTAAGAATTGATAGTTAGATTCCCCTTACAATATAGAGAAAAACGGGATTTACCATTTTCGGAAAATCTAGATAAGTGAGCTGCAAATGCAAGATACTTATATCAAAAATTGCAGATGTTAGAGATGTGAAAATTGGTATTTAAATTCTTCTTTAAAAAATCAGTTAAAAGAGGCAAAAAATAATTATTAAAAAAATAGTGATCATTTGCAGATCTAAGAGTTGCAGAAATTTGAGTAATAGTTTATAATTGCAATTTTAATGGCAAATTACAAATAGAAATAAAATGATTTGATGACTACATATATAGTCATACTATTGTATACGATGGTTCGTGCCTATTCCTGATGCTGTCTTACGTTATGAGTGGAAGTCAAAATCTAGATAAGGAAGTACATGAATAAACCGCCAGGTTTAATAAGATTTGAAAATTGATACGAGGGCCGGATAAAATCAACTTGATGGGTGAAAGTGGCGAGCCCGAGAAATCGAAATCATAGTTACGAGTCTCTCAAATAGTTTAGTTTTCGAATCGATCGAATCGTTTTATAGAACATTTGAGAGGTTTATTCTGCTTGCAACGGCAAAGCATCATACATAGTTCTAATCTGCATTTGATAGACCTTTTCATAGTTGAATTTTTTTGTGCGCATGTGTCAATTTCCGCCATGGTATACGTCAAAAAGTGCCCGAACTTTTTGACGTATAACCAGTGAATGTGATCGAAACTTTCATATTCCCGCCTTTCAAGGATGAGCTAACGCTTAACTAACCGTAATAAGGTCTATTTAGAATAATTTAGAAAAAGTTTCAGTCAATTTTGGAAACGGTTTCGGACAAAAATCTGAAAGTACGCAATTTCGCCAAAACCGAAAAAGATTATTAGTTGTTTTTCTATATAAAATTTTGTGTCTTTTGCTATATTATATGTCAATATTCATGACATGTCTTAATGGCATGTATTTAAAAAAAATCGCTATTTTCCACACCTCTCCGATTTTTACATATTGTATATCAAAACACGCAGAATTTTACACAGATTAAGATCATAGAAATGATTATGCCATTTAGTTTACAATAAGTCAAGAAATATTAATAAAGCCTAATATGCTTCCTTCGAATAAGATATATGTTTTCCGACTAATTTTTCGATGCTGAATCGATTGGCAAAAACTAGAAGTCTCTATGATAAGCTGTTCAAAAGTTATGACATCGTAAAATCTGCGGAAAATGCGAGAAAATGTATTTCCCTAAAATCAATATTTATGAGATTGGTAAAACCATGCCATGTTATAGATAATCATACAAACTTAAAACAAACGGAACACAGCCTGAATATATAAATATATTCAGCCTTTCCGGAGCTCTATAACAATTATTGAGTCTTTTTGGACTACCAAAACAAATCTCAGTGAAATTTGTACAAATTTCACTGAGATTTGTTTTGGTAATCCTAAAACGACTCAATAATTGTTATAGAGCTCCGGAAAGGCTGAATATATTTATATATTCAGGCTGTGTTCCGTTTGTTTTAAGTTTGCAATATTTATGAAGTGAATTGAAAATTTCAAAGTGTGGCTGCAAGTGTTTTCCCTGCTGGTTGTAAATATATAAATTACATTTTGCTAGCCGCTTCCGTGCGCGAGATATGACTTAATAAAATTTGCAAAATCGAGCGAAATTTGGCCGGTCGAGCAGAGAACTGGGAAACTAATTAATATTTTTAAAGAAATCTAAGTGCATCCGTAGGCAAATGACCTACTGAAAACAATGCCGTATCCGTTTATAATTACCTGCAACCGTTCTCGAGATATAGACCTATGAAGTAGAAATTCTGCACTAAAATGTCGTTATCAAAAAGCTCTAGTTTCCATTCAAGGGTATGAGAATATGAGTATATAATTTTACACAAAATGTTGGGTCGCAAATGAAAATAGTTTGCGCACCACTGTTTTGGAGAACTGGAGTATGCGGTTGATGTTTTTGAAACTATTAGCAACGTGTTAGACTTGCTTGTTTCATCTTTAGAAACATCAGTTTCGTAAACATTCGAGAAGGAAGCTATATATGAGGAACGTTTGTTTTTTATCGATAACTGTGGTAACTTTTTTTTGTTTTGCGAGTGATATTGATTCGTTTTTATGAGCGACAAAGTGTATTGTGGTCAAAAAGGTGCAAAAGAGATACGTACATATAGCAAGGGACCGAGAATATCTGGAAGAAGACGGCCTAATCGACATGTGTTAGAGGCACCAAGTAAATTGAATGCTAGCACATCCACGAAAAAATTGAAGCACTCGGAAGTTATGTATGATATTGAAGTGAATCCAGCTATACGTTATCATAAGATAAACTCTATTGCAGTTTTTCAGCTATTTCAAACGTTGTTGTTTGTAAAGTGTGCAAATCGCAAGTTGAAATTTACCGAAAGTGGTAAGTCGTAGGCGGTTTTAGATAACCGAACGCGAAATTGCAAACATTCCGGCTAATATGTGTGGAAGAGTGATTGAAAATTCGATTCAAAGAATCGATCGCTGTCGACGTGCTCGTGGTGGTCACGACGTCGAATTCCATACAAAATTGTAACACCTGTACTACACCTGGAATAAATTTCAGGCTGGTATCTCAGTTATTCTGTGTTTTATTTAAATATGAAATTGTTATGTCCTTATTGAAAACCCCGGTAGTATCAAATAATAATATAGAAATTAATTATAATTATTTACCAATTACTTTTCTACTTTTGCAATTTCTTGTGCCCGCCATACACGCTACGGTCTACCGGAGAGGTTACATGTGCAGGTTTGCATGCGCAGGTCAACCGTACGCAAGAAACTGCACAGGTCTATTGCCACACACCCTCCGGTCTACTTGCGCAGGCAAACCTGCACAGGTAGACCTATCCGGTGGACCGTTGTGTGTACGGCGGGAATTAGAAATCTAATATCCGTAACCGAAACTAACAATTCATATCCGAAACCGGTATATATTATTCCTATACCGTATCTACTAATGACTCTGTACTAATTGCCGACAGTGCCGAAGGACTACAGAGACTGATTGATAAAGTAGTAGAGGCATGCGAACCACTTAATATGCGATTGAATGTGGCAAAGACAAAAATTCTAATCGTCAGCAAAAATGCGTCTAATGCCCAATTCCTGGTAAATGGGGCCCAACTACAGAGAGTACCATCAATATCGTACTTGGGTGTAAACCTCAATGACCAATGGGATCATAGTCGTGAAGTAAAGATCAACATAGAGAAGGCACGTTCTACATTTAACCAAATGAAGAATGTTTTGTGTAACATGCGCTTGAACATCCATCTTCGAACACGCATACTTAGATGCTACGTCTTCTCTAAGCTTTTGTATGGAGTGGAGGCATGGACACTCTCCGAGGCAACTAGTAAGCGACTGGAGGCCTTCGAAGCATGGTGCTATCGTCGAATGCTTCGCGTTTCCTGGACCCACCATGTTAGCAACGAAACCATACTCCTACGCATGCAGAAGGACAGAGAACTGCTCACAACAGTCAAACACAGAAAACTGTCATACTTTGGCCATATCATGAGAAACAGCAACAGATATAGGCTACTTCAACTCATCATGCAGGGAAAAATCGAGAGGAAGAGGTCACAGGGAAGACGACGGATCTCCTGGTTGAAGAATCTGCGACAATGGACCGGAAGAACATCGGTTGACTTGTTCAGATCGGCTGTGGATCGAATCCGATGGGCCATATTGATCGCCAACGTCCACTGAGGATATGGCACAATGAGAAGAAGATACCGTATCCATATCCAGATTCTAAATTTCATATCCATGACATCTCTGGTTACGACCGTTACTACATGGTAATCTATATCTACTATGAATTGAAAGATTCACTATGTTTCTACCACTAATTTTGTTTTAAATATTATATAACTTTTGAAGTTGTATAAATCTACCCACTTTACGCGACTCGAGTTTCGACTGTTAAAGGTCATTTTCAAGTGGACATTACTTTCTAGACCAGCGGTGCGAAAACTTTTTTCATTGGCGACCCCCTATTTTGTGTAAAATTTTGTCGCGACCCCTGGATTGACAATAGACGTTTTTTAATCGTTAACGTAGGTATTGTGAAATTCTTTCTAAGATTTTTGTTTACAGGGTATTTTTAAAGGAGCGTTGGTGACGTCATTGGTTAAAATACAGCCTTTTTAAAATAGAGCAACTTATAAACCATAAAAATGTTATAAAAGTTTTGACACCATAAAACTTCAGATAATGCGCATCTATGCACAGATATTAGTAAAGTCTAGTATTAGTATGAAGTGGTTTTTAATGAAGTGGTTTTTATTTAGAAATTAAAATTTGATTTGACTCATCGACACTCTTTTAAAAACACCATGTATGTTTCTACCTTATTAGAGGCTTGAATACAACACATAATTTTAGGAAACAATGGTTTTATTTATGCATACGAATATAAATATTTTTATAAAGAAAAATAATTTTAAAATACTTTACATCATAAGAATTCAATGTTAAGTATGCGTTTGCAATGAGCTCATGATTGGTTCCATGTTCGGTTTCATATTGAAAATCCCAACCGTAAGTCATCCTCAGGATTCAATCGAGATCGATATTTTGTTTTAAGGGCAACCAATTTTGAAAAGCCGGATTCACATAAGTAGGTAGATGCAAACTGATTTAAAATATTGAATGTCTTTCTTTTTAAATCGTTTCATGTCATCAATTGGTCATTGGTTTCCAATCGACAAACCAAAATTTTTGACAAATCTGAGACTTAAATTGAATGCGCAGTGTTTCGTCGCTTGAAACATCAATTAACTGTTCTTTTCGGCTAAAGGGATATTGGAATTAATAATATCAAACGGAAATAGATTACGGATCCAACCTAATTCATTATCTGGAAATTTTTCGAAGCTCTTCGTTAAGTTTTCTCACAATTTTATCAAATGATGCAAAATGGTATTTTTAAATAACAAGAAATCTATATCATTTGCTTTAGTAATTTTTGAAAAGCAGGGGAACATATTTGTGTTGTTGCTTTTTTTTAATTCTCCTTGCCAAAGTATCAGCTTCATTCTAAAAGCTTCAATTTTACTGCTCAATATTCAAATATTTGTACTCTCGCTCTGTAGACTCAATAGAAAACTCAGTAGAATTCAAATCGTTAAGTTTTTTGAAAATGTCAACCATGTAACTGAGTTCTCCGAGCCAAGCCTCATTAATGAATGAGCGTCCTAATATACGTTTTTTTTTTCTAAAAATTAAAACCTCGTTTCTCAAAACGAAAATACGTCGTGATATTTTGCCGCATGAGACTCATCTGACTTCGGAATGTAGTAATAGTGTCTCATAAACAGAACCCATCTCATTATAGGGTATTAAAAAGATACTGTTTAAAGAAGACTTTTAATGTAATTAATTGCAGTAATGTCATCCTGTAATATGTTGTGCAATTCTTCATGAATGTCTTTTACAACTATGTAGGGAGCAATTTCTTCAATGTATCAATTAATAATTTCAATTTTTTTAAAACATAAAAAATCTTCCGATATGACTTCTTCAAAAACCTATTTCACATTTAAAGTATTCTCACATCAACAATTAATTGCGACATTCTAGTAATGTCAGTAGTTTCGTCAACTTGTAGAGCAAACATAAGAGTTTTATATTAGATTTAACAGAACTGATTCTATATTACGTGATATGGCGGAAATTCGATGATAAACGGTATACGATAAACGATATTTTTCTCTATGCATAATTGATATCATTTTAATAGCTGAAGGAAGAATGAGGGATTCTCCAATTGTATGTGTTTTCAAATTTTTCGCTATTAAATATGAAACTTCTAAGGATGCCCGTAAACCCCTCTCAGGAATTGTTGTATATGTTTTCAAAAATACAGATTGATTTTTCATACTTTCAGCCCGTCGTTTAAAAAGGTTTCAGATTTATTTGATTTATGTTTACCTTCCAAATATCTTCTTAATTTAACAGGTTTCAAACTATCATTCATAAATTTATCCGAGAAAATAACAGAAAACTTTGCCTTCCTAATATGTTCTTCCGTATTAATAACGCAAAATGAAAATCCGTATTTTATAAATGGTCATACATTATTAAAAACATATGTGTCAAAAAAATAGTAAAATAATTTCAAGTTCACGATGAAACACATTATAAAATACAATTGTAACAATAACATAATACAAAGACAAAAATAGATACAATATATTAGATCGAAACAACTTAAAGATTTCCTTATGAAATAAAATTGACTAAATACGCAATCCATTTAACGCATTGGTGTGTGCAGTACATATTTTTTCGCTCTGGCACGTATGGCAACGAACGCATTGGTGTGTGGATACCTTAATACACGTGCTGCCTGCCAAGATACTTTAACCACGATACCAAAAAAATATTAGTATCACATCAGGTTTACGAACGCGGTTGTAAAATATTAATATAATAATTGTAGGGTTTTCTTAAATTTGTGATTTAAAATTGACTCGTAATAAAATTAATTCCTAAATTACATATGTGCATCTCGTTAATTTAATTTATAAATGTGTACATTAAATATTTCCCAAGGGTGTCCAAAAAAACATTGCTACGGCTCTGATTAGGTATTAAAACAGGCAATTGTTTTCGTCAAAAATATAGTTCTATTTTTAGAAATAATATAATTCAATTTCACTATTTTACTGGTAAATAAATTTCTTTGAATTAGGCGACCCCGAAAATTTCTCTAGCGACCCCCCCCCCCCTCGCGAGTGGTCGCGACCCATGCTTTGCGCACCACTGTTCCAGACAATGGTTAGAAAATAAAACGCAGGAAAAAGTTTTGAAAAACTAAGTTGAAATACTTCGTCCTGTCTATTATATTCGGAACAATGAATTTGCATTAAATAATATGCGAGACAATTGTGAAGCTTTAAATGCTACTTGGAGATTTGTTTTCGCAAAACGTTTGCCATTTGTTCGCTTATTTTGAAAAAAATATGTGAGAAATGAAAGTTTTATCCGAATCATTGTGATTTGGTTCCGTTTTTTCTGTTAAACTTTCGATGAGTGTAATTGGCAAACCATTCTCTGTGGCAATTGACATGATAGTATTTAATTATTTAGTTCTTTTGTCCGCAGTAAGTGGGATGGAAAATCGCGATGTATGATAGAATGATAAGCAGCTTTATAATCCACTTAGAAATGACCTTCAACAGTCGAAATTCGAGTCGTGTAAAGTGTATAAACTTATAAAATAGACATATAAAGTTATATTTTCACAAAAATTAGTGGTAAAAACATAGTGAAGTTCCATCACCTTTAGCCTTTTTTTTATTCATAGGGACATTTAATGCATATATTTGAAATTGAAAGAATAGTTATTTATGTATCAAGGAAATTATGAGGATGTTAATTGCCGTGGGCAGCGGGTTTACTATCGAGGGCCGTGAGGGATAGTAAGTTGCCCGAGATATTTATATCCTTATAATACACGTGATAAAAATTATAATAATTTTATCTACGACCACTATTGTAAATACCCATTATTGTACAGTTCGTGGACTATGTAAATACATCATAACACACACGTATGTAACAGTCCGCGATTAATGATAAGTTATGTAATCATTATAAATGTATTTCTTTTCACTTCTATCAAGTTAAATAATGTAGAGTAACAGTTATAAGTGCCCATAATTATGAAAGTGGTCTAAGTCAAAATTAAAAAAAATGAGTTTATCAGTTATTTCACACCACATTATTAACACTAAATGAATTCCATATATTTTTTTAATTGCAACTACTACCTAATGGTTCATTATTGACGATGTCGTAAAAATTACATTGAATAAATTTAGTTTAAAATAATGCTGTGCAAAATAACTGATAAACTATTTCTTAATTTTGACTTAGACCACTTTCATAATTATGGGCACATATATGAAAATACAACTGTTTTTTTTTTATAATGTTAAATAATGTACCAAATAAGAAATAAATTTGTTACATCAAATATATTTTTCTTATTAAACAGAAACAAATTAGTGTGGTGTAGATAAAGTATAGTACATGACTCGAGTTGTAAGGCAATTCTTCATGAATGTCTTTTACAACTATTTAGGGAGCAATTTCTTCAATATATCAATTAATAATTTCAAATTTTTTAAAACATAAAAAATCTTCCGATATGACTTCTTCAAAAACCTATTTCACATTTAAAGTATTCTCACATCAACAATTAATTGCGACATTCAAGTAATGTCAGTAGTTTCGTCAACTTGTAGAGCAAACATAAGAGTTTTATATTAGATTTAACAGAACTGATTCTATATTACGTGATATGGCGGAAATTCGATGATAAACGGTATACGATAAACGATATTTTTCTCTATGCATAATTGATATCATTTTAATAGCTGAAGGAAGAATGAGGGATTCTCCAATTGTATGTGTTTTCAAATTTTTCGCTATTAAATATGAAACTTCTAAGGATGCCCGTAAACCCCTCTCAGGAATTGTTGTATATGTTTTCAAAAATACAGATTGATTTTTCATACTTTCAGCCCGTCGTTTAAAAAGGTTTCAGATTTATTTGATTTATGTTTACCTTCCAAATATCTTCTTAATTTAACAGGTTTCAAACTATCATTCATAAATTTATCCGAGAAAATAACAGAAAACTTTGCCTTCCTAATATGTTCTTCCGTATTAATAACGCAAAATGAAAATCCGTATTTTATAAATGGTCATACATTATTAAAAACATGTGTCAAAAAAATAGTAAAATAATTTCAAGTTCACGATGAAACACATTATAAAATACAATTGTAACAATAACATAATACAAAGACAAAAATAGATACAATATATTCGATCGAAACAACTTAAAGATTTCCTTATGAAATAAAATTGACTAAATACGCAATCCATTTAACGCATTGGTGTGTGCAGTACATATTTTTTCGCTCTGGCACGTATGGCAACGAACGCATTGGTGTGCGGATACCTTAATACACGTGCTGCCTGCCAAGATACTTTAACCACGATACCAAAAAAATATTAGTATCACATCAGGTTTACGAACGCGGTTGTAAAATATTAATATAATAATTGTAGGGTTTTCTTAAATTTGTGATTTAAAATTGACTCGTAATAAAATTAATTCCTAAATTACATATGTGCATCTCGTTAATTTAATTTATAAATGTGTACATTAAATATTTCCCAAGGGTGTCCAAGAAAACATTGCTACGGCTCTGATTAAGTATTAAAACAGGCAATTGTTTTAGTAAAAAATATAGTTCGATTTTTAGAAATAATATAATTCAATTTCACTATTTTACTGGTAAATAAATTTCTTTGAATTAGGCGACCCCGAAAATTTCTCTAGCGACCCCCCCCCCCCCTCGCGAGTGGTCGCGACCCATGCTTTGCGCACCACTGTTCCAGACAATGGTTAGAAAATAAAACGCAGGAAAAAGTTTTGAAAAACTAAGTTGAAATACTTCGTCCTGTCTATTATATTCGGAACAATGAATTTGCATTAAATAATATGCGAGACAATTGTGAAGCTTTAAATGCTACTTGGAGATTTGTTTTCGCAAAACGTTTGCCATTTGTTCGCTTATTTTGAAAAAAATATGTGAGAAATGAAAGTTTTATCCGAATCATTGTGATTTGGTTCCGTTTTTTCTGTTAAACTTTCGATGAGTGTAATTGGCAAACCATTCTCTGTGGCAATTGACATGATAGTATTTAATTATTTAGTTCTTTTGTCCGCAGTAAGTGGGATGGAAAATCGCGATGTATGATAGAATGATAAGCAGCTTTATAATCCACTTAGAAATGACCTTCAACAGTCGAAATTCGAGTCGTGTAAAGTGTATAAACTTATAAAATAGACATATAAAGTTATATTTTCACAAAAATTAGTGGTAAAAACATAGTGAAGTTCCATCACCTTTAGCCTTTTTTTTATTCATAGGGACATTTAATGCATATATTTGAAATTGAAAGAATAGTTATTTATGTATCAAGGAAATTATGAGGATGTTAATTGCCGTGGGCAGCGGGTTTACTATCGAGGGCCGTGAGGGATAGTAAGTTGCCCGAGATATTTATATCCTTATAATACACGTGATAAAAATTATAATAATTTTATCTACGACCACTATTGTAAATACCCATTATTGTACAGTTCGTGGACTATGTAAATACATCATAACACACACGTATGTAACAGTCCGCGATTAATGATAAGTTATGTAATCATTATAAATGTATTTCTTTTCACTTCTATCAAGTTAAATAATGTAGAGTAACAGTTATAAGTGCCCATAATTATGAAAGTGGTCTAAGTCAAAATTAAAAAAAATGAGTTTATCAGTTATTTCACACCACATTATTAACACTAAATGAATTCCATATATTTTTTTAATTGCAACTACTACCTAATGGTTCATTATTGACGATGTCGTAAAAATTACATTGAATAAATTTAGTTTAAAATAATGCTGTGCAAAATAACTGATAAACTATTTCTTAATTTTGACTTAGACCACTTTCATAATTATGGGCACATATATGAAAATACAACTGTTTTTTTTTTATAATGTTAAATAATGTACCAAATAAGAAATAAATTTGTTACATCAAATATATTTTTCTTATTAAACAGAAACAAATTAGTGTGGTGTAGATAAAGTATAGTACATGACTCGAGTTGTAAGGCAATTACGTACACGCGGAATTACGCTGTTGCGCTCGTGCGTTATATGCTTCTTACAACTCTTGTTACGTAATATACTATTGTTTGTTGCAATAGTTTTTAAATTTAATTTATTTCTTTATAATTAACCCTTTGCACTCGATATATGTTATGTTATTATATGATAGTATATGTTCTTTTGTGATTACACTGTACCTCGGACTATTATTTTATCACTTATCCATGTACTCGGATTTTTCTTTTACATGGGATTTTTTTAATGAATAGTGCCTGTCAAATAAACATTTAGTTTTAACAACTCTTCTGCAAGTGGCAAGCTTGTGTAGTATCTATCGGTGTAAAAATGATATCCTTTACATCCTGGGTTATTGTCCAATAAATGTTGACAAAGAAGTGACCCAATCCTTGTACTTACAGGTAGGTCAGGTCTCACTAAATCTTCTGAAGTCAAGGTTCCGTAGTACGGCAAAATTGAATAAACATACCCGGTGTTAGCATCCGCCATAACATATATTCTGATCCCCATTTCGTAGGCTTGTTAGGGTTGTAAGTTAAAAAACTAATTTTACCCTTAAACAGATTTGTCTACTGATATCTCTCTTGACGGAACAAAATGTTCTTTGAACTGTTTGTCGAAATGATCTAAATAGCGGCTGACTTTCTGAGTACAAGCCCTAAGAGTTCGGTCATTTGGATCGTTTTGATTCAAGTGGAGCATCCAAAAAAATTGTAAAAACCGTTCCCTTCTAAATATGCTACTAAAGAAAGGTATGTTGGTGCTAAACTGTTGTGACCAAAACTCTTGGATATTAGATACGGTTATCGTATCCATATTTTAGGACAACCCCAATAAATCCAGTTAACTCTTCTACAGTAGCAGCAGCAGTACAGTATCTTCTACAATCTACCCACTTGTGCCATGTAGAATGTTTTGATAACCTCTTCTGTGCTATTTTATGTATAGTGTAATTATTTGTTTGTTCCACTATTTTTATTATTAGCTGATCGGTAAAAAAAATGTATACATTTTGTACATGTATCTGAAATTTGTGGTCCTACCATTTTATCCCCAGGAGTAAATTGAATCCTGTCTGGTACCTGATCCTGAGATGTGACGTCCTGTCATGGTCCGAAATTACTAGGTTGTGTTATATTCTGGTCTTCTTCACTGCTGAACTTGATAATACTCTGTATTATAGTAATTATAATATCACTACTAGAGTAATTATATTATCACTACTAGAGTCACTTTCTTCACTGATATTACCACTCCAATCTACCATTTTCAGGCGAGTCAATATAAAATGCATCGTCACTAGTTTGCAACTCATTTTCAATTTCATCTTGTAAGAATCTCTTGCGTCATATCAAATATTTTTTTTACAAAATATAACAAAAAAACACACCGAAGTTTACCCAATCGTGTTAGTTAAAACTGTGTAATATTCAAAACGCAAAAATGGTGCACATTTAAATACCGAAGTGGTTGTAATATATACATAAGCAGATATCAAATAAACAGCTTACGATAGAAAGTCTAAAATAAATATCATGTTATCCGAGGGGCCATCCACTCTTGCAATACAAGTTAATATGTAAATGCATTACAGCACATTACTTTGCATTCCTTAGTATTACGTAAGTATTACACCACAGTACACAAAGTACTCTTGCATTCCTTGAATTACTCTTGCATTTCCTGAATTACGTTCAAATTATATTCGCAATACGGCCACATTAGCTCCCCACTACACCCTCATGAGTTCATCATGCGCCCTGCTACAATAGGACAGTGAGCTCCTACTAAACTCATAATAGAAAGAAGCCGATGCCATTTGAAATAAAGTGAAATTGGTTTAAAATTAGGTAGTATAATATTAATAATAAAATTTTAACATTTAATAGTAATATATAGTCCTATGAAGTTAACTACCGAATTTACAAAAATATAATATTACATCGGAGTGCCTGGTAGATATCAAATAGTTCCAGAGTACTTTGTGAAAAATTTCGCGCAATAGTTCTGTTTGCAGTTTTAGGTAGAATTCTTAGAGTTCTATCGAAAATTCTTATAATTGTAAAAATCCCAATTTTACTGTAAAGTTAAAAAAGTTGAAAAGATTTAAAAAAAAATGAGCTTAACCGATGCGACGAAGTAAAATAACATGTAAGAGAAAAAGGACTGCGCAATAGTTCTGTTTGAAGTTCCTGATAGAACTCTACACTCTCGCCTTACTTCGCGTGAGCATATACTATTTGATGCACAAGCACGCACCAATCGCGAAGAAGAGGCGGAGTCTGGTAATGGGGCGAAATTCAAAAACGTAGTTGAAGCAATAGGGTGCTAGGGGGCGCTTGTATAGCTAAACGTGCATGCAGTGTGCTCTTTATTCTCTTGCCGCCCAAATTTTTACAGAATCTTGAGTGTGGTTAACCCGATAAATCAGCAGTTGTTATTGCTAAAATATATTTTCTATCATTTCACTGAAATATCTTTTCTATTGTTTTAATAATTACTATTTCTTTTTCAGTCTTACGTTAGTTAGGTTAGTGTTACATCCAGAATGGAAAGGTAGTATATAATGTTTAAAGGTATACATGTTTGGATATTCAACTTTTATGTTATAGTATCAATAAACTGACCTGCGATGTATGTCAGAAGACATTTGTGAATGTTTATTCAAAGAATCGACATTTGAAAGATATGCATGATAAAATAGTGGAAAAAAAATGTCAGAACACATTCCTTGTCCCTTATGTCCAGAAGAAAAAAAGGAAGCTTTTCAAAACCATGAGATTCTGCTTAATCATATAACAGAGATACATGGTGTAATTATTAAACAATCTGATTTAAGTTTTAGGAACATTGCAGAATTTGAAAGCTGGATGTCAAAGGAAAATAGACAAGTTGATTATGCATGTGTTAGAAGAAACAAACATGCAAATGGTAATGAAATTGTTTATTACAATTGTAATCGAAGTAACTCATTTGGTTTGTTGATTATAATTTTATAATTAAGTTCAGAAATAATTGAAATATCTTAATTTAGGATATAAAAGCCATTGTACCGTAAGGGCTGAGAAGTTGGGGGGCAGTATTAAAATTTCAGGAATTTGTCCATCAAGGATAATCGTAAAGATCTTTAGAAATGGTAATTTCTAATAAATTGTTTCCAAAACTATTCTACTATAAAATTTTTAGGTTCACTAAGTGTGAAATTTATAGAAACACATGTTGGACATGCACATGAATTTAGAACAAAGAGGTTGACAAAACAGGAACAGACAATGATAGTGGATCAATTACAGGCAGGAGTTTCAACGGACAGAATACTAAATGATGCAAGGAAAACGAAGGGTATTGAAGTGAAGCGAATACATTTAATTAGAAGAGCGGATCTAGACTATTTAATGAAGAAATTTAACATTGATAAGAAAAGACATGCAGATGACACAGTGGCTACAGCTTTAAAAATTGAAGAATAGAATAAAGAAGGGCAAAATCACGCATTTTTATTTAAAAAACAGGGTGAGTAAACAATTAACTCTTAACAGCAGATATTCAAATTAAGTAGATTATAATTTTCTATCATCTATTGTAGATTTCAGTGGTGCCTTATTGTACTGCGACCTTTATAGATCTATGAACCTCTTCATCTAATCATTGGTGTACTTACACATTTTCTGTTCTTATCTACTACTACTCTAAGCTTTGTCTACTTTCCATTTTATATATTCTTTTTTCCTCTTACATATATTAGAAGGTATATAGCTTATTTGGCGTTTTCAAAACGTAAACTTGAGGGGTTTCATATGGTGCAGGTATGGTGGTGGAAATAGTAATAATGTTGTAGGTGAAAGTCACCCTGACTTACATGAAGACGATTTTGCAGTAAGTTATATGAATAAAATAATGGAAAAGAAGCTTAAGGATTACCAACATGTGATTTGTATGGATGGTACACATGGAACAAATAGATCTAAATTTGAGTTGACGACAGTTCTAATTAAGGATGATGGAAATATGGGATTCCCTGTAGCATTTTTGCTCTCCAGTAGATTGGATCAGGTGATCCAAAAAGTATTTTTGAGGGCATTAAAAGAAAGATTGGGATGCAGCATTCAAGCGAAATACATAATGAGCGATGATGATCCGAAATATTTTAATGCATGGACCGAGACTATGGAGATAGCGGAAAAGCCAAGGAGATTTCTATGTACATGGCATGTGGTAAAGAATTGGAACATTCAAGGTAGATCTAAACTGAAGAAGCCCGAAAATAAATTGAAAATGAAGACAGAATTGAGAAGAATTATGAACGAAACAAAAATTGAAAATTTTGTACTATTGAAAGAAAAGTATTTGCAACATTTAAAAGATGAAGGCGAATTAGAATTTTTAAGTTACTTAGAAAAGCAGGTGTTTTCCATTATACACTTTTTAAATTTGAGAATAAGAAAATGTTTGGCATTTTTAGGTACTACTTTCAGGAAGATGGCAATAGAAAGTTTGCATAAAGTTTTGAAATACAACAAAATGAGAGAAAATCGAAATATCAGGTGAAATCATTTATATTTTAAGTTATATTAAAATTGTTATTTATAATATTTTCAGAGTCGAAAAATTGTTGGACTTATTGGAAGAGCTTGTTGATGAAAAGTTGTGGAAAAATATTGTAAATGTAGAGCGACCAAATGCAAACAATTACAACCACATAATGAATGTTAAAGCCCATATGAAAGCAGAAGAAATGACAAATATTGTGAAATCTATTGAATTTGGCAAGTTTAGAGTAAGGTCAACAACAGGGGACAAATTTTATATTATAAAATACAATGAATTATGTGACGAAGATTGTCAGAGGGCATACTGTTATAAATGTAAAATATGTTTGCATCAATATATTTGTGAGTGCCCAGAGTTTTCTGTGAAGACAACCTTGTGCAAACATATACATGCTGTAGTTCTATATGGAAGGAGAAGGAGTGAGTCTACTCCAGGTGTTAATAGTTTGGGAGAAGAAGATTCTGAAGGAATTTTGTACATCAATGAACCCACAATGAGCAAAATTAGGTACCAAGAAGAACTATGCCAGTTTTTAGAAGAGAAGGATAATGAACCAAACACATCTATTGATAGCGAAAGAAGTAAACAGGTGTGTTAAAGAAATTGTACACAAAATGTGTCATTTTTTTTTAATATCAAATTTTAATATTTTTTTACAGATTCAAATAGAAAATATGACTTCTTTCATGAAAAGCTTAAACAGGGAATCATTTCAAAAGTTTGCAGACCAAGTTATGGCTTTAAAGAATAATTTTGAGAGAGAGAATAACAATGAAGTATGCAAAAAGAGAAAAATAGAGAAGCAGACATACTTTCCTAATAAAAAATGAAATGCTGGTAAGTGGCTCTCTTATTTAATTTTGTATTATTCATTTAACCATTAGATGTGTTTATGTGTAAAAAGGTCGGTCAGTTGGGGTTGTGACTGAGGTTGGAGGAAGATTAAAACATTCTGAACTGTACACATTTCAACATTTGGAGCGGGAGAAGAATAATAGATATCTTATGTATTGTAATTTATTGAAGTATTATGTATTTAGCAACGTATTGTAATTTATTTAAGTATTATGTATTTAGCAATGTATTGTAATTTATTTAAGTATTATGTATGTATCTATTGTATTTCCTGTTTAAGGATGGATCAATCGTTATTACAATATTACATTACTTTCATTTTTAAGGTTGAAGTATCATTCTCATTTACGTTAAATTCATATGTATAATATTGTGCAAAACGATTTATCCAGGGGTAAAAAATCGTATCGGCACCTCCACGTGGTTTAGCCCGGGTAATGCTAACGCTGAACGTAAAATATTTTGTAGAATTATAATTTCGTGTAATTTTGTTTAAGAAAAAATATTTATATTTATCAATTCAAGGAAAATTATAATAAATTTCATATAATAATATAAAAATCATATAAATTTATTTTTCTTTTCAGAATAGTTGATTTTTCTGAAAACAACTATTCGACCCAAATCAACAATTACAACACTAAAAAATATTTCTTAAATATCAACAAATTGATATAAGGCAGACTCGATATATAGCGCGCAAGTTCCAAGCGGTTTATTACTTCAAATATATTTTTGAATTTGGCGCCATTATCAGACTCCGCCTCTTCTTCGCGATTGGTGCGTTGAGTGCGTCAAACAGGGTTTGCTCTTCGCGTGGACCTCAGTGCCATGACTGACACCGAATGAAGGTGGTAGCTGCTGCTGCAACTATTTGTGTGTATAATATATAGGAAAGGTCGAGTAAACACGAGAGTGTAGACGTGATACTCTCCCTTCCCCGTACTCGCGCCTCGTGTCCCTTTGACTCAGGTACGAAAAATCGCTTCATGAAGCGAAGTTATCCAAGGCGAGGCGAGGAAGCACAAGGCGGACCGAGTAACCTGACCACACTCTCGTTCCTCGCTCAACTCCGTGCTACTTCACGAGATCGTGGAGCGGGCATTAAAAATCAGAAAAATTTGCGAAAAATTAAACATCACCGATCCGACGAAGGGAAATAGAAAAAAAAAATCGGGGCGACCGAGCGGCATTTTGAATGTTTCTGCTTTGTCGGCGAATAGATCGGCTTTCTCCTTTGTCGGCCGCATGACAATTCAAGCGCCGAGCTTGTAGTTAATTCTTTACTTTTAAACTTTTAGTTAGTAAATTTTAGTTAGAAAATGTGCATATTTTTTACAGTAAACCACCGAATTCACATAGGAACAGAACTGTTGCGCCACTTTTTTTCTGAACTTCACTGCTGAACTCCGAACTTCATTAGTGAACTTTTTTTTCGAATATCTTTCCAATATTTGACCACAGACAAATGTTACAAGGATTTTCGATAGATCTCTAGGAGTTCTACCGGGAAATGCAAACAGAACTATTGCGTGATTTTTTTTCTTCACTTAGCCGCATCGGTGAAGTTTAATTTTTGTATATCTTTTCAATGTTTAACATTGCAGAAAAATGTTATAAGGATTTTCGATAGAACTCTAGAACTGCAAACATAACGGTTGCGCGAATTTGTTTAATTTTCATTCTAAACCATGGGTCCCTTCTTATTGAAAATATCTTTTGAACTAAGGTTTTGATCAAAAAATGTCAAAGGGATCTTCGATAGAACTCTTAGGGTGCTATTTAGATCTGCGAAAAGAACTGTTTTTGCAATTATTTTTTTTGCAAAATGTCAATTTTTGCAGAGCTTTTTGAAAAATTGAACAAGTACTCCAGAACTATGGTCGAGGTGCAGCAATATGTCAAAAACGCACAGTTTTTCTCAAAAGTGTTGCTAGCTCATTTTTGGTCTTTTCCATTTTTTAGTACTCTAGATTCTAGAGTATCTAAAAATATGATATTACATCGGAGTTCCTGGTAGATATGAAATAGTTCTAGAGTCTAGAACTATTTCATATCTACCAGGAACTCCGATGTAATATCATAATCTTGCAAATTCGGTTGCTAACTTCACAGGACTGTGACATACGATTTAATATTGATAAGCATTACGAAAATGTGAAAAAGTAGTTTAGCGTATTGCAATTTTGTTGTATTTCAATCGAATTTCAATAAATGTATAGAAATTCAACACACTTGTTATTTAATGACGATACTACTAACGTGATGTCTTCTTCATTACTAGCACTCTTATCTTACAGGTTGCACATAGTAATAACAAGTAAATATACTCTAACGTTTAGTGCATTTTAAATTATTTAAAAGTAAATGTTTCAAATTTCCTTCCTTTACGTGGCATTACTTTGCAGTACGTGACACTATTACGCATTACGTTAGTAATTTATAAGAGTACCTCGAATTACCAAAAAAATCAGGATAATTGCGAATACATTGCAACATTTCAGGGAGTGGATGACCTCTCGATGTTATCTTTAATTTTTACGTAAACATGTACCGAACGAAGGTTTAAGAAAGCAATTTCGAAATATTAGAAATTGGCTTAGGGGATGATAGACCGGCCAACCCTCTGTAATCATTGACGTATGAATACTATTCATAGATCCATGGCTGTAATGATAAGACAAGGTGTGCCGCCTATACGGTGACATACGAGTGCAAAGGGTAAACGTATTGTGGCGACTATACAGCGACAAACGAGCGCAACGGTAAAACACATCTTTCCGCTCCTACGGCAACATACGAGTGCAAAGGGTTAAGATGGTTGGCCCACCATATAAAATTGTTAGTTATAGTTCTCATGGATTTTTGTTAAATTTAATAAACAGTAGTCAATTTGTCAATATGACTGACACGAGTAAAATGTCCCAAGAATTGATCGACAAAGTTGAGAGAACTAGAGCTACATTGCTTCCTACAAAGTCCCAATCATTGTATTAGAAGGAGTACAATAAATTTAAAGAGTGATTAAATAATTAAGGATTAGAAGTAATTAAGTAGGGAAATAAAGGATTCATAACTCCCAAGGGAGTTATGAATCCTCTTTATAGTTACCGTAACTAAGGCATTATTACCCGTTAATTGTATTGCAAGAAATACAAATATTAATTAAACATGACATGGCAATTAAACCAATCCAAATGTAATAATTAATATTATTTCATAAATACTATCAAAGTATAAACTTATGACAAAGATTAAAACCAACTATACAAAACGCTATTAATTCAACAATAATTTCATGTCTAATCTTAACCTTGACAATAACATACAACACTGATTCCAAAAGGATTTAAATTAATTCTTACAAGAAATTAAAATTGTCTCACCAGGTTGTCCTCGTAAATAAAATTACAAGGAATTTCTCTGCGGAGAATTTTCCCAAACACAGTATCACCGCCGGATTGAGCGGCATGTGCTAATTGTACTTCGTCCGCCATCTTTCCGACTGTTTCACACAGTTGCAAATCGTAAACTTATAACTATTTTGAAACATTTTTTTTAATTAAAGTTTAAGTAGATTTTCATGTTGAGCAACAGATTGTTTTATATATTTAAACAATTACGTGTAAAAAATTAAGTAATTGTAATATATATTATATTGTTGCACAGTGATATGGCAACGTTGACTCGTGATTTTTTTAAATTGATTAGTAGAATACGCAATAAACATACATTACAATTCTGAAATAATTGTGTCGTGCTTTACTTCAAGAAATGGGATATAAAATGTATTTCCTCCATCTAGTTTCGGCTTTATTAATGGAGGAAATTCACTCTATATCCCATTTCTTAAAATAAATAACTATTCTCAAAGCGACACAATTAGTAAACTTCAATATGGTAAAATCCACAAACAATTTTGAAATACATTTGTTAACCAAACAAAATACTTTACTCCTTATCTTGTAATCTTTATTTCAGAAAAATAACATTAATTGGAACATAATAAATACTATAGTTAATAAATATAAATAATAAATCAGTTGGTTCCTGTTGATCCAAAGCCACCTTCGCCTCTGTCGGTATCAGTCAGCTACAAAAAAGAAAAACAAATGAACATATTCAAATTTACAATACAAAAACTTACTTCTTCGACCTCTTGGATGTCTGGATAATAGATTCGTTCACAGATTAATTGGGCAATGCGATCACCTTTTTTCACTTCAAAATCTTGATCGGAGAAATTGAATAAGATGACCTTCAAAAGCCCGCGGTAATCTTCATCGATCACGCCGGCTAAAACAATTTTAGGTTATAGAAACAAATTTTATACAAAAATGTTATTACCTCCAACGTCAATGGAATTTTTAGCCGCTAAGCCAGATCTTGGAGCAATCCTCCCGTAACAACCTGGTGGTAGTTGGATTTGAATTCCAGTATCGACCATTTCCTTGCCACGGGCCGGAATTTTATAGTCGTAGGCGCTTCGTAAATCATAACCTGCTGCTTTTACTGAACCTTTGCTTGGAGCAAAGGCTTCAGGAATAGCTTTGACAAATTTAAGAATGATTTTATCGGTAGATGAAGGCATTTTTAGAATTGAGATAGACTGATACGTGCTACACGAAAGTTTGGCAATGAATGATTTGGCGCGCAAGTTGTCGTTGGGGATAGAAAAGTTCGTTAGAAAATGGGGATGATGGTTTGAACATGCGCAAAATTCAAATTAAAAATGGAGTCATAATTTCAAGAAGGATGTAAAACGATTTATTTGAAATTATGTTCCAAACATAATGAAAATGAATTTATACGAAAATTTACAGAAAATATTCTATGAAAGACGAATTCTATGAAATAATTACACTTTAGTTTGGACAATATAAATATTTATTTTTTAAGTTTTCGTTTTTCTAATAAACAAAAATCTATGTTTTTCAAAATTGTTTTATTTATCTAGTTTATCGTGATCGATATTACTAGAAAATATTAGAAAAATGAGTAAAGTAATTATTTTAGAATGAATCATAGATAAGAATAAACTAATAAATATTAACCGTTTTATTAATAAATTAAAGTTTTTTTTTTTTAATAAATTTTTATTTAATAAGTTTTTATTAATAAATAGAAAAATTAAAAACATTTGTTTTCTTCAAATACTTAAAAATGGTTGAATATATATTCTTATATATATATTCTTGTAAATACAATTGAAATTCTTGTTTTGAACACATTGTAATAAAACTATTGTGGATTAACATAAATTCAAGTGGATTACCATAAATGAATTAGACCTTAACGAGCAAACCGACCTTATATTTTCACAACTTTTTAATCAACAATAAAGCAATCGTCTACAGATGAGTCCCACACTACAGACAGACATCACCTCTCCCCACCAAAACTCTTATTGTTAGTATAAATTGAATCTCATCAATTTGTAATCCACCTGACCAAGAGTCGAAACTCAAGTCGTGTGAAGTCTCTATATTTATATAACTTCACAAGTTATTTAATATTTTCACAAAAATTAGTGGTAAAAACACAGTGAATTTTTCAATTCATGGTAATTATAGATTATCACGTTGTAACGGTCACATTCGAGGGTGTCCACACAGAGAGGTGTGTTATCACCACTGATGTGGAGCCTGGTAGTTGATGAATTACTAGCTAGGCTGAACGACCTAGACATTAAATGTCAAGGTTACGCCGATGACGTAGTCATTATAGCCAGAGGAAGTTTGACGAAACGCTCTGTGAAATCGTACAGAGACGTTTCAAAGTAACTAATAGATGGTGTCAAACAGTGGCACTGAAACTCAACCCGAGCAAAACCACGGTGATACCATTTACTAGAAAGAAAAGACTAAACTGCCTTTAGCCCATACTGTTAGATGAGAGGGCAGTGGAATACAAACAGGAGATAAGGTGTCTGGTTATTCATATGTATTGAGGTGGTCAAGTGGGTGTCAAGTGGAGAGGTATATAAAACAACTATATAGGCTTAACAACATGTATATTAATTGAACTAAGGCCGTGTAATAGTACGTCTTGACACTTCGAATGGTGGGAGCAGAGAGACCGAAGTCTCGTCTGCGATAACCTGACTCGACTCTTATCTCTTAAAATACAATACACTCTGGAGGAGGACAAACTAACAATAATACAGGTTACAGTACACTACAGTTTTATAACACTAGATAGCAAACTATTATGGAACAGGCACGCTGAAGAAGTGGTAGAAAAGCGAAACACACTCGAATAGTGTGCATAAATCTAGCAGGGAAAACGTGGGTTGGTAACCCCATAATCCTGAGATGGTTGTACACCATGATAGTGAGACCTGCGATCAGTTGGGTGGGAAGTAGCACAAAGCTGGTCTCTATGAAGAAGCAGCTAGAGAATATCCAAAGACTGGCGTGTGTCTGCATCACGGGGACGATTGTGACCTGCCGGACAGCAGCAATGGAACTGCTGCTGGATTTGACTCTGTTGCACCTTGTCGTGGAAGGGGCCGCCAAATTGGCGATTGTAAGATTCAGCAAGGAACAAATAGTCAGAGGTAAAATAATCGGGAACAGAGACCGGAACAGCCTCGCTGCCAAGATCCCTAGCTGGAAGTATCAAAAGACAAAATGGTATGCAAATACCATTTCGAGAAAAACTACACAGCAATGTGTAGTAGTAAAGCCGATTGGAGTGAAGAATCCCTAGCATAGGGATCGCACATTAATCACGTAAGGCTCGTGGGTGGAGGGGGAGGGGATTTATGAAGAATCACGAAATATTACTCTAAAAATTTCTATAAAATATCGCGTGATTAATCGAAGACCCCGTACCATATGGAGCAGAGCGCTATCAAGTGGTATACGGATGGTTCAGAGGAAGACAAAGGAAGGTTCTGGTGCAGGAATGTTTAGACCTCGTACCAAGTACCTTACATCCATGGGAATCTACCCAATAATCTACCAAGCAGAGGTACATGCAATCGAAAGATGTGTCGAAGCCGATCATCTATCAAACAAGGGATTCAGTAATTTTTTTATAGATCCCGAACACTTTTGCGGTATGAGTATGACCATCCACAAAAGTTTAGATGAAGAAATAGGAGAACAATGGATGAAAACCTAGAAAGAACTTCCAGACAAGCTAAGACAATTCAAAGTAATGCCGCGATCTTTTTACCAGAAAAGAAGAATAGCGTAATTTTTTAATCTTTATTTCAGAAAAATAACATTAATTGGAACATAATAAATACTATAGTTAATAAATACAAATAATAAATCAATTGGTTCCTGTTGATCCAAAGCCACCTTCGCCTCTGTCGGTATCAGTCAGCTGCAAAAACGAAAAACAAATGAACATATTCAAATTTGAAATACAAAAACTTACTTCTTGAACCTCTTGGATGTCTGGATAATAGATTCGTTCACAGATTAATTGAGCAATGCCATCACCTTTCTTCACTTCAAAATCTTGATCAGAGAAATTGAAAAGGATGACTTTCAAAAGCCCGCGGTAATCTTCATCGATCACGCCGGCTAAAGCAATTTTAGGTTAAAGAAACAAATTTTATACAAAAATGTTATTACCTCCAACGTCAATGGAATTTGTTGCCGCTAAACCAGATATTGGGGCAATCCTCCCGTAACAACCTGGTGGTAGTTGGATTTTAATTCCAGTATCGACCATTTCCTTGCCACGGGCCGGAATTTTATAGTCGTAGGCGCTTTGTAAATCATAACCTGCTGCTTTTACTGAACCTTTGCTTGGAGCAAAGGCTTCAGGAATAGCTTTGGCAAATTTAAGAATGATTTTATCGGTAGATGAAGGCATTTTTAGAATTGTGATAGACTGATACGTGCTACACGAAAGTTTGTCAATGAATGATTTGGCGCGCAAGTTGTCGTTGGGGATAGAAAAGTTCGTTAGAAAATGGGGATGATGGTTTGAACATGCGCAAAATTCAAATTAAAAATGGAGTCATAATTTCAAGAAGGATGTAAAACGATTTATTTGAAATTATGTTCCAAACATAATGAAAATGAATTTATACGAAAATTTACAGAAAATATTCTATGAAAGACGAATTCTATGAAATAATTACACTTTAGTTTGGACAATATAAATATTTATTTTTTAAGTTTTCGTTTTTCTAATAAACAAAAATCTGTTTTTTCAAAATTGTTTTATTTATCTAGTTTATCATGATCGATATTACTAGAAAATATTAGAAAAATGAGTAAAGTAATTATTTTAGAATGAATCATAGATAAGAATAAACTAATAAATATTAACCGTTTTATTAATAAATTAAAGTTTTATTTTTTTTAAATAAATTTTTATTTAATGTTTTTATTAATAAATAGAAAAATTAAAAACATTTGTTTTCTTCAAATACTTAAAAAAATGGTTGAATGCAACTTATTCTTGTAAATACAATTGAAATTCTTGTTTTGAACACATTGTAATAAAACTATTGTGGATTAACATAAATTCAAGTGGATTACCATAAATGAATTAGACCTTAAAGAGCAAACCGACCTTATATTTTCACAACTTTTTAATCAACAATAAAGCAATCGTCTACAGAAGAGTCCCACACTACAGACAGACATCACATCTCCCCACCAAAACTCTTATTGTTAGTATAAATTGAATCTCATCAATTTGTAATCCACCTGACCAAGAGTCGAAACTCGAGTCGTGTGAAGTCTCTATATTTATATAACTTCACAAGTTATTTAATATTTTAACAAAAATTAATGGTAAAAACACAGTGAATTTTTCAATTCATGGTAATTATAGATTACCACGTTGTAACGGTCACATTCGAGGGTGTCCACACAGAGAGGTGTGTTATCACCACTGATGTGGAGCCTGGTAGTTGATGAATTACTAGCTAGGCTGAACGAACTAGACATTAAATGTCAAGGTTACGCCGATGACGTAGTCATTATAGCCAGAGGAAGTTTGACGAAACGCTCTGTGAAATCGTACAGAGACGTTTCAAAGTAACTAATAGATGGTGTCAAACAGTGGCACTGAAACTCAACCCGAGCAAAACCACGGTGACACCATTTACTAGAAAGAAAAGACTAAACTGCCTTCAGCCCATACTGTTAGATGAGAGGGCAGTGGAATACAAACAGGAGGTGTCTGGTTATTCATATGCATTGAGGTGGTCAAGTGGGTGTCAAGTGGAGAGGTATATAAAACAACTATATAGGCTTAACAACATGTATATTAACAGAACTAAGGCCGTGTAATAGTACGTCTTGACACTTCGAAGGGTGGGAGCAGAGAGACCGAAGTCTCGTCTGCGATAACCTGACTCGACTCTTATCTCTTAAAATACAATACACTCTGGAGGAGGACAAACGAACAATAATACAGGTTACAGTACACTACAGTTTTATAACACTAGATAGCAAACTATTATGGAACAGGCACGCTGAAGAAGTGGTAGAAAAAGCCAAACACACTCGAATAGTGTGCATAAATCTAGCAGGGAAAACGTGGGTTGGTAACCCCATAATCCTGAGATGGTTGTACACCATGATAGTGAGACCTGCGATCAGTTGGGTGGGAAGTAGCACAAAGCTGGTCTCTATGAAGAAGCAGCTAGAGAATATCCAAAGACTGGCGTGTGTCTGCATCACGGGGACGATTGTGACCTGCCGGACAGCAGCAATGCAACTGCTGCTGGATTTGACTCTGTTGCACCTTGTCGTGGAAGGGGCCGCCAAATTGGCGATTGTAAGATTCAGCAAGGAACAAATAGTCAGAGGTAAAATAATCGGGAACAGAGACCGGAACAGCCTCGCTGCCAAGATCCCTAGCTGGAAGTATCAAAAGACAAAATGGTATGCAAATACCATTTCGAGAAAAACTACACAGCAATGTGTAGTAGTAAAGCCGATTGGAGTGAAGAATCCCTAGCATAGGGATCGCACATTAATCACGTGAGGCTCGAGGGTGGAGGGGGAGGGGATTTATGAAGAATCACGAAATATTACTCTAAAAATTTCTATAAAACATCGCGTGATTAATCGAAGACCCCATACCATATGGAGCAGAGCGCTATCAAGTGGTTTACGGATGGTTCAGAGGAAGACAAAGGAAGGTTCTGGTGCAGGAATGTTTAGACCTCGTACCAAGTACCTTACATCCATGGGAATCTACCCAATAATCTTCCAAGCAGAGGTACATGCAATCGAAAGATGTGTCGAAGCCGATCACCTATCAAACAAGGGATTCAGTAATTTTTTTATAGATCCCGAACACTTTTGCGGTATGAGTATGACCATCCACAAAAGTTTAGATGAAGAAATAAGAGAACAATGGATGAAAACCTAGAAAGAACTTCCAGACAAGCTAAGACAATTCAAAGTAATGCCGCGATCTTTTAACCAGAAAAGAAGAATAGCGTTATTTTTTAATCTTTATTTCAGAAAAATAACATTAATTGGAACTTAATAAATACTATAGTTAATAAATACAAATAATTAATCAATTGGTTCCTGTTGATCCAAAGCCACCTTCGCCTCTGTCGGTATCAGTCAGCTGCAAAAACGAAAAACAAATGAACATATTCAAATTTGAAATACAAAAACTTACTTCTTGAACCTCTTGGATGTCTGGATAATAGATTCGTTCACAGATTAATTGAGCAATGCCATCACCTTTCTTCACTTCAAAATCTTGATCAGAGAAATTGAAAAGGATGACCTTCAAAAGCCCGCGGTAATCTTCATCGATCACGCCGGCTAAAGCAATTTTAGGTTATAGAAACAAATTTTATACAAAAATGTTATTACCTCCAACGCCAATGGAATTTGTTGCCGCTAAATCAGATATTGGGGCAATCCTCCCGTAACAACCTGGTGGTAGTTGGATTTTAATTCCAGTATCGACCATTTCCTTGCCACGGGCCGGAATTTTATAGTCGTAGGCGCTTTGTAAATCATAACCTGCTGCTTTTACTGAACCTTTGCTTGGAGCAAAGGCTTCAGGAATAGCTTTGGCAAATTTAAGAATGATTTTATCGGTAGATGAAGGCATTTTTAGAATTGTGATAGACTGATACGTGCTACACGAAAGTTTGGCAATGAATGATTTGGCGCGCAAGTTGTCGTTGGGGATAGAAAAGTTCGTTAGAAAATGGGGATGATGGTTTGAACATGCGCAAAATTCAAATTAAAAATGGAGTCATAATTTCAAGTTTTCGTTTTGTCTAATAAACAAAAATCTAGTTTTTTTCAAAATTATTTTATTTATTTAGTTTATCATGATCGATATTACTAGAAAATATTAGAAAAAGTGTCAAGTATTTATTTTAGAATGAATCATAGATAAGAATAAACTAATAAATATTAACCATTTTATTAATAAATTGAAGTTTCATTTTTTTTAAATGAATTTCAATTTTTTTTAAATAAATTTTTATTTAATAAGTTTTTATTAATAAGTAAATAGAAAAATAAACATTTGTTTTCTTCAAATACTTAAAAAAATGGTTGAATGCAACTTATTCTTGTTATTTCAATTGAAATTCTTGTTTTGAACACATTGTAATAAAACCATTGTGGAGCGATCTCTCGAGGCTCTGAAGAAATTAAATGGTAATAATCTCTTACTTTAAAACTGTTGTCAGGTTTCTAGCTTACATAATTTAAAAATATTGAAAATAGTTTTCAACAATGAATAAGAAATTTTCGAAAAGGTCTGAATTAAAAAATTAATTGTTGTTACCACTAATTTTTGTGAAAATTTTATATAACTTATTAAATCTACACATGTTACACGAATCGAATTTCGACTGTTGAAGGTCATTTTCACGTGGATTACCATATATGAATTAGAACTTAACGAGCAAACCGACCTTATATTTTCACAACGTTTTAATCTAACAATAAAGAAATCGTCTACAGATGAGTCGCACACTACAGACAGACATCTCCTCTCCCCACCAAAACTCTTATTGTTAGTATAAATTGAATCTCATCAATTTGTAATTCACCTGACCAAGAGTCGAAACTCGAGTCGTGTGAAGTCTCTAGATTTATATATCACCAAAATTAGTGGTAAAAACACAGTGAATTTTTCAATTCATGGTAATTATAGATTACCACGTTGTAACGGTCACATTCGAGGGTGTCCACACAGAGAGGTGTGTTATCACCACTGATGTGGAGCCTGGTAGTTGATGAACTACTAGCTAGGCTGAACGACCTAGACATTAAATGTCAAGGTTACGCCGATGACGTAGTCATTATAGCCAGAGGAAGTTTGACGAAACGCTCTGTGAAATCGTACAGAGACGTTTCAAAGTAACTAATAGATGGTGTCAAACAGTGGCACTGAAACTCAACCCGAGCAAAACCACGGTGATACCATTTACTAGAAAGAAAAGACTAAACTGCCTTCAGCCCATACTGTTAGATGAGAGGGCAGTGGAATACAAACAGGAGATAAGGTGTCTGGTTATTCATATGTATTGAGGTGGTCAAGTGGGTGTCAAGTGGAGAGGTACATAAAACAACTATATAGGCTTAACAACATATATATATATATATATATATATATATATATATAAACAGAACTAAGGCCATGTAATAGTACGTCTTGACACTTCGAAGGGTGGGAGCAGAGAGACCGAAGTCTCGTCTGCGATAACCTGACTCGACTCTTATCTCTTAAAATACAATACACTCTGGAGGAGGACAAACGAACAATAATACAGGTTACAGTACACTACAGTTTTATAACACTAGATAGCAAATTATTATGGAACAGGCACGCTGAAGAAGTAGTAGGAAAAGCCAAACTCGCTGGAATAGTGTGCAGAAATCTAACAGGGAAAACGTGGCTTGGTAACCCCATAATCCCGAGATGGTTGTACACCATGATAGTGAGACCTGCGATCAGTTGGGTGGGAAGTAGAACAAAGCTGGTCTCTATGAAGAAGCAGCTTGAGAAGATCCAAAGACTGGCGTGTGTCTGCATCACGGGGACGATTGTGATCTGCCGGACAGCAGCAATGGAACTGCTGCTGGATTTGACTCTGTTGCACCTTGTCGTGGAAGGGGCCGCCAAATCGGCGATTGTAAGATTCAGCAAGGAACAAATAGTCAGAGGTAAAATAATCGGGAACAGAGACCGGAACAGCCTCGCTGCCAAGATCCCTAGCTGGAAGTACCAAAAGACGAAATGGTATGCAAATACCATTTCGAGAAAAACTACACAACAATGTGTAGTAGTAAAGCCGATTGGAGCGACGAATCCCCAGCATAGGGAACGCACATTAATCACGTGAGGCTTGAGGGTGGAGGGGGAGGGGATTTATGAAGAATCACGAAATATTACACTCTAAATATTTCTAAAAAACATCGCGTGATTAATCGAAGACCCCATACCATATGGAGCAGAGTGCTATCAAGTGGTATACGGATGGTTCAGAGGAAGACAAAGGAAGGTACTGGTGCAGGAATGTTTGGACCTCGTACCAAGTACCTTAAATCCATGGGAATCTACCCAATAATCTTCCAAGCAGAGATGCAATCGAAAGATGTTCAAGCCGATCACCTATCAAACAAGGGATTCAGTAATTTTTTTATAGATCTCGAACACTTTTGCGGTATGAGTATGACCATCCACAAAAGTTTAGATGAAGAAATAAGAGAACAATGGATGAAATCCTGGAAAGAGCTTCCAGGGCTAAGACAATCCAAAGTAATGCTGCGATCTTTTAACCAGAAAAGAACAAAAGCGTTATTTTTAATCTTTATTTCAGAAAAATAACATTAATTGGAACATAATAAATACTATAGTTAATAAATATAAATAATAAATCAGTTGGTTCCTGTTGATCCAAAGCCACCTTCGCCTCTGTCGGTATTAGTCAGCTGCAAAAAAGAAAAACAAATGAACATATTCAAATTTACAATACAAAAACTTACTTCTTCGACCTCTTGGAGGTCTGGATAATAGATTCGTTCACAGATTAATTGGGCAATGCGATCACCTTTTTTCACTTCAAAATCTTGATCGGAGAAATTGAATAAGATGACCTTCAAAAGCCCGCGGTAATCTTCATCGATCACGCCGGCTAAAGCAATTTTAGGTTATAGAAACAAATTTTATACAAAAATGTTATTACCTCCAACGTCAATGGAATGTTTAGCCGCTAAGCCAGATCGTGGGGCAATCCTCCCGTAACAGCCTGGCGGTAGTTGGATTTTAATTCCAGTATCGACCATTTCCTTGCCACGGGCCGGAATTTTATAGTCGTAGGCGCTTCGTAAATCATAACCTGCTGCTTTTACTGAGCCTTTGCTTGGTGCAAAGGCTTCAGGAATAGCTTTGGCAAATTTAAGAATGATTTTATCGGTAGATGAAGGCATTTTTAGAATTGTGATAGACTGTTATACGTGCTACACGGAAGTTTGGCAATGAATGATTTGGCGCGCAATTTGTCGTTGGGGATAGAAAAGTTCGTTAGAAAATTGGGATGATGGTTTGAACATGCGCAAAATTCAAATTAAAAATGGAGTCATAATTTCAAGAAGGATGTAAAACGATTTATTTGAAATTATGTTCGAAACTTAATGAAAATGAATTTAAACGAAAATTTACAGAAAATGACGAATTCTATGAAATAATTGCACTTTAGTTTGGACAATATAAATATTTATTTTTTAAGTTTTCGTTTTGTCTAATAAACAAAAAACTAGTTTTTTTCAAAATTATTTTATTTATTTTATCATGATCGATATTACTAGAAAATATTAGAAAAATGTGTAAAGTATTTATTTTAAAGTATGTGTAAAGTATTAGAATGAATCATAGATGAGAATAAACTAATGAATATTAACCGTTTTATTAATAAATTAAAGTTTTATTTTTTTTAATAAATTTTTATTTAATAAGTTTTTATTAATAAATTAAAAAACACATTTGTTTTCTTCAAATAGTTAAAAAAAGGTTAAATGCAACTTATTCTTGTTAATTCAATTGAAATTCTTGTTTTGAACACATTGTAATAAAACTATTGTGGAGCGATTTCTCGAGGCTCTGAAGAAATTAAATGGTAATAATCTCTTATTTTAAAGCTGTTGTCAGTTTTCTAGCTTACATAATTTAAAAATATTGAAAATAGCTTTCAACAATGAATAAGAAATTTTTGAAAAGGTCTGAATTAAAGAATTAATTGTTACCACTAATTTTTGTGAAAATATTATATAACTTATTAAATCTACACATGTTACACGAATGGAATTTCGACTGTTGAAGGTTATTTTCAAGTGGATTACCATAAATGAATTAGACCTTAACGAGCAAACCGACCTTATATTTTCACAAGTATTTAACCAACAATAAAGCAATCGTCTACAGATGAGTCCCACATTACAGACAGACATCACCTCTACCCACCAAAACTCTTATTGTTAGTATAAATTGAATCTCATCAATTTGTAATCCACCTGACCAAGAGTCGAAACTCGAGACGTGACAGACCCCCACCGAAATATGCAAACCCGTTAAAATTGGTGCATTTCTGTTACTGTATTTTCTTAATAATTTCAATGGAATTAACATTGAAATAAAACTATTGTGAAGCGATCTCGAGACTGATGAAATTAAATGGTAATAATCTTACATTTTTCTTACTTTTCTTAATCTAAACTAGAAAACTGTTGTCAGTTTTCTAGCTTACATAATTTTAAAATATTCCAAATAGTTTTCAACAATGAATAAGAAATTTTTCATTGTTTTTACCATTATTTTTTGTGAAAAAATTATATAACTTGTTACACGAATCGAATTTCGACTGTTGAAGGTCATTTTCAAGAGGATGTCACATCAATGAATTAGATCTTAACAAGCAAACCGACCTAAAATATTTTCAAAACTTTAATCTAACGTAATTGTCTACAGTACCTGTACCAAAACTCTTACAATTAATATAAATTCAATCTCATCAATTTGTAATACACTTGACCTTTAAGAGCCGAGACTCGAGTCGTGTAAAGTGTGTATATTAATTACATAACTTCATAAGTTATATAATATTTTCGCAAAAATTACTGGTAAAAACATAGTGAATTTTTCAATTCATGGTAATTATGGATTACCACGTAATAAAACGGTCGCAATCGAGGGTGCCCACAAGGAGGTGTGTTATCATCACCACTGATGGTAGTTGATGAATTACTGGCTAGGCTGAACAACCTAAACATTAAATATTAAGGTCACGCCGATAACATAGTCATCACAGCCAGAGAAAGTTTGAGGGAACACTAGATGAAATCGTACAAAGAGGCCTCAAAGTAACTAATGACGATGGTGTCAAACAGTGGGACTAATACTCATGCCGAGAGAGAGAGAGAAACAAAACCACGGTGATACCATTTACTAGAAATAAAAGACTAATCTGCTTTCAGCCCATACTGTTAGATAGGTGGGCAGTCAAGTACAAACAGGAGATAAGGTATCTGCGTATAACGTATAACACTACATAGCAAACTGTTATGGAACAGGAACGCCAAAGAAGTGATAGGAAAAGCCAAACACGCTCTAATGGAGAAATCAGAAATGCAAAAATCTGGCAGGGAAGACGTGGGTTTGTAACGCTAGAATCCCGAGATAGATGTACACCATGATAGTGAGACCTACCATCGCTTAGGGGCAGTTGGGTAGGGAAGTAGAACAAAGCTAGGCTCTATGAAGAAGCAACATGAGAAGGTCCAAAGAGTGGCGTGTATCTGCATCACGGGGACGATGGATTGCTGCCCGACAGCAGCAATGGAACTGCTGTAGAATTTGATTCCGTTGCACCTTGTCGTGAAAGGGGCCGTCAAATCGGCGAATGTAAGTTTCAGCAAGAAGGAAATAGTCAGAGGTAAAATAATCGTGAAAAGAGACCGGAATAACCAAGATCCCTGGCTGGATGTACCAAAAGACGAAATGGTATGCAAATACCATTTCGCGAAAAACTACACAGCAATGTGTAGTAGTAAAGCCGATTGGAGCGACGAATCCTCAACATACCATATAGAGCAGAGTGCTATCAAGTGGTAAACGGATGGTTCAAAGGAAGACAAAGGAAGGTACTGGCGCAGGAATGTTTGGACCTCGTAGCAAATACCTTAAATCCATGGGAATCTAGCCAAGAATCTTCCTCGAAAGATGTGCAAGCTGATCACCTAGCAAACAATGGATCCAGTAATCACTTTATAGATCCGGAACCCTTTTGCGGTATGAGTATGACCATCCACAAAAGTTTAGATGAAGAAATAAGAGAACAATGGATGAAAACCTGGAAAGAACTTCCAGGGCTAAGACAATTCAAAGTAATGCTGGGATCTAATATCTAGAATAGAATAAGTTTGCTTGAAAGTAAAGAGGAACAATCTTAGAATTCTGACAGGAGTCCTGACGGGACACTGCAGACTTAGAAAACACCTAAAGGCCCTAGATCTAGAGAAAGTTGACAGATGCAGATTCTGTGGCTCAGCAGAGGAAACACCCATATATCTGTTCAAACACTGCGGAGCACTGCTTTGTAAGAGACAAATGTATCTGCAGTCCATCCCACACAAATCTAGAAATTCATAAAGGAATCAGGTCTAGATGAGGCGCTTTAAATGGGTATATAAGTATACCAATGTAGAGCATGGGGTACAATAGATCTATGAAGGTCGCAGTACAAATCATCACCGAAATTTTCAATCTACAACGGTCGGAACCATCCTTTTCAATATGAAAATGAAGCAAATACAGAAATCCTGTTTAACCGTTTTTTTTTCCCAAAAATATATTAGTTTAAATTTCTTTCACTCAATTCCATTTATAAAAAAAGTGGAGCTATGGAAATCAAATTTGCAAATAAAAAAGATTGACATGTTTCCACTTCTAAATCTATGCGCGCGAGATAACATAGAAGCAAACAAAAATCTATTTTTTGAAAGTTTATTGATTCAATTTTCGAATTATTTTTATAATCTTGATTTTACAAAGTGGATACAGAATCCATTTATAGACCAAGAAGATGAAGAATTTGGATTGCAAATATTGAAAAAGAAAAATTGATTGAAATATCTTGTGATACTACATTAAAACATAACTTTCAGACAATATCTCTGGTTCTATTTTAGTTGAATCTTCATACAGAATATTATATTTTGTTATGTCGAAGGTGAGGTGCCAAATGAGGCGTAGTAACATCAAGTTTGGGAACCACTGCTATCTTTGCTAAAAATTCTGAGTGTGTTCAGGAGGGACACATAGACTACTACTCTAAATAGCCTGTAAATAACAGTCTTGTTGTAGAGTAGAGTAGAGAAACGAAGACATAATCTAAATAGTCTGTAAATAAGTATTGTTAGTGCCGTAAGCCGCTGGTTTGCTATATACCAAAATGTTTGCAAAATATGTGAAACCACTTGGCAAAGTCTTAGATTTGAAACTGTCGACTGGACGTAGGCGGATTTGGAAGATCTGGATAAGAAGATTCGAAATATCCTAAAGTTGTTCAACTAAGTCCACCCAAAATACGACGTTCATAGGTTATATAGGTATGATAGGTGGATAGGTCAAACAGGATTGTAAGAAGGGGCATAATTCATGTAAAACAGACTGTGGAAGAAGAAAACATAAGCGTTGGAAAATTCATCCAGAAAAGCCAATAAAACATTCTACGGGAAGTGAGAAAAGAAAGCTAAATAAAGCATAATCTTGATAATTCGGCGGTTGGTTAATTCGACACTTTCAGTAATCCGGCGCTCTGGGGAAACACTTGTCTTTTCTTTAGGCTGCCCCACGCCGATCATAATCTATAATCCGGAATTTTTTGATAATCCGGCGGTTGTCTGGTTCCATATGTGTCGGATTATCAAGTTTATACTGTATAAGGAAAATGCCATATCAAAAAGAATAAAGAGATGGCAGGAAAACCATTGCATGGCAAACATCGGAATAACATCACTAAAAAAGTGAAAGAAAATATCGATAAAACAGGGCAATGAGTTTTATTGGGCACCACTAGAAAGCAAACCGAGATCGCAATCTTTTTAGCCAAAGAGCAGGCTTTAACTCGTATCCACACAATATCAGACAAAGAAAAATGACTTTGTGACGATGGACGAATCAGTGGTATATCTAATGTGGTGCACAAAAATAGCTCACTCATAATTCAAATTGTGATACAACAGTGTCCGTTGACATCTTTGCAAAAACAAAGGCATATACAATAGGAACTGATGGAGTCACCGGTGTTGAAAATGAAAACGCTAAAATGCTCCGAGATTTTCGGATAGAAACTGATAAGTTGGAGCATAACACCCCGGATATTGTACTAATTGTACGAGAGTCTAGAATCAACATCATATATATTGAAGTTCCGGGTTATAGCTTCCAGTAACAAGATTTTAACAGAACATAACAGAAAACTTAGTTATGAAGGAGGCCCGCCAGGGTAACCCCAGATGTGTCAGTGTGTCATCACATCGAATTTGGTACCTAACCGAACGAACATGTTTGTCACAGCACATATTTTAAATATAACAATAAATGATAATAGAATAATGATAATAATATATTGGGTTTGATTCTTTTTTACCTAAAATAGTACATTTTGCAACTAGGGCGGTAAGTTGTCAATTGATCACAAGAGCGAAATTGGGTGCACGAACGAAGGCACTCACTTCGTTCGTGCACCCAATTTCGCTCTTTTTTTCGCACATTCGCTCGAGAGGACAAATGACAATACTGCCCATGTTGCAGATAATCTTTTTTATTACTCATGCTAGGGGACGTATTTTACAAGTAAAAATTCCAAAAAAATAGAATCAGAAATGAAGAATTTCTTTTCAATTGTCTTGGCTTTGACTTTTTCAATTGTTTCTGTGGTGTGGATTCATAAGAAATAGTCATAAGAACTCTCATCTGCTTCCGGTATCATCATTATATGAATTTACACTCATTGTAAAACGTTTTCTTTAATTTTTATTTTGTAATGAAAAAGAATTTCTGTCACTTTTTTAATATCGAGGTTTTGATTGTGTTTACTATATATACTTTTAATGTAAATCAGCGATATTGAATATTTGCGTGCTTTACCCAAGTTATGTGGTAATACAGCCATAAATGGCATTTGTCGCACTAAAAAACGTGTGCCAAGATAGTACTTTTAACGCATGTGTAATAAAAAACATTTAAATTAATACTATATAATAGATTATTTAATAAAAAGAAAAGATTTTTACTTTTACTATTTTTTTTACCAAATTAACCTAATTGGAATAATTGGATTACTATGTAATATTTAAAAACGGAGAAGCAGACTTAAGACAGAAAAAAAAACTTGTTAAATTTTAGTAAATATTTATTCTTATGACCCATTTTCATCTCTCTCCTCCAAATTATTTTTGTTTCAAGTAATTAAAAAAAGTTATCTACAAAAAGGTATAAAATGGAATGAAGGCACTCTCAAAAGAAAAATATATAATGGAAACAAGTATTAGGAGAGACTATGCTTAAATAAATTAATTATAATAAATGCTCGGATATATCTTTGACACATAATATAAAATTAATAATAGAGAAATTATTACAATAAGTGTTGCTTTGTTTAACCAGACATGATTAGACCAACAAACGCTTCATAGTTTACATTTCCTTGGGAGTCTTCCTGTCCTTGCATCAATTGCTCAACCTAAAAATTAAACAATGATTAATTTTAATAAACATTCTATAAAAAACTACTTAATGTGATTTATTAGATATAAAGTTATCTATGTATATCTGTGGTATCTGTGAATATTTAAAGGTATCTGCGAATTTTAATATCCCATATTTTAAAAAATTGCCTCATATTTTCTAATTTTTCGAAAATACTTCTAGTTTTACATGTCTCATTTTATCTGTTCTGACTCGAATTTTCAATTTTTATTTGCGCTCTTAACTGTATAAGAAAGTCTGCCACTCAATAATTTACACAATCACATTTTACATTCACTTAATGTAATCTAATCATTCTTATCGTTCAATTTATAAAGACTATCTATAAACTTTTCTTAAAAATAATCGTTATTATCCAGGGACTAAAAACTAAAAATATTTCGTTCGTTTCTGATCAGAACGAAAACGGTAAATTTCGTTTTCGTTATTTACGTTCTCATCCAAAACATTCGTGAACCGAAATTAAATAACGGTTAAAACAGGTTTTGCAAATTTTACTACATAGAATACTATCACAACTTCATTTCCCATCATCTTCTTCATCGCCACTAATATTGCTTTGTTTGCTCTCCTTACAAACCTACCGCTTTGAACATATTTGCTCCATTGTCTGTTGTTACACTAAAGACTTGCTTCAAATCAACATTATATTCTTCTAAGACCTTTAATATTAGTTATGAAAGGTATGAGGAAGCATGCCTTTCCTTCAATTCCCTCATCTCCAAAGTCCTTAAATCTAAACAGTTACGACAAATTGAACGTTGATTCCTAATATAGTTCTATCAAATCTACATGCGACATCAACCTTAGTTCAACTTTTTTCAGATAATAATTTCCCCATTATTTCTTTCTTTATTTTTTCTTTTAAATTTGAATGACACCTGTTTTTTTTCTGGATTAATTTTATTGTCTACTCCATTTATTATCGGATCGGATTTTAGCTGGTGGTGATGAATTGGACGAGGGTGCTCATGACGGAGCTGCAAGTATATTGTCCCTGCATGATTTCCCTTTATCACAGCCTTCAACCTTGCAATCTGATTTATATGTTACTGAGTCGTATACATTTTTTTAATGGATTATTTCCTTCCTATTCTAAGGCGGTTTAAAAAAAGTTTAAGTTATATTATTATTTCGTAAGTTTACCTTTTATTCTGTATATAATAACAACCTCACAAAATTTGGACAGTATCTTAAGATCAAAAGCAGAAAAAAAATACAAACCGATACTGACAACAGAATGTCACTAAATTGTGTAACAATTCCATTAGACCATATTCAGCGACCGTTTGGAAATAAATCTCCCTTACATTAAGTTTCAATTGAAAAAATTTCTGGTTAGGTTGGGACCAAATAAAACGAATTAATTCATTTTGTTACTAGCTACTAGTTTCGGCGATGTATTTAATTGAACAATTTCGCGATCATCAGGCTACAATTAATAATAAAATTGTTGAACATTACAAGACACATTAAAAACTTAAGGGCTCTTAAGGGGGGAAAGTCATGTAATTTGCCATTTTTTGACAATTTTTTTTTGTGAAAAAATCAGTTTAACACTTTGAGAATATGCTCCTAAATTTTCAGATCGAAATTCGAAGTATTAACATCTCTATAGCGTATATACACTAGGTATCATGTTCCGAACAAGACCGAGCGTGTTATCGCTTCTAAGGTCGGGCGCTTGGAAGTCCGCGAGAAGCTTATATATCGCGTGTCCCTCGTACTGTGTGATCATGAGCCGAAAGATAAATAAAAGTGAGTCAGATTATCGCTCAAGTCGTCCTCGTCGTCGGCGACCACTATCAAAATCGCAATTAGAAGAAACAGAAGAAGAAATGTCAAAGAAAGAAATATTGTCGAAGGAGGAAATGAAGGATGCTTATAATGGTCACCTATTTTCATATGATTTCGACAAACGAACAGCCGCAGCACAAGTACTGTACCCCGGGTGCCGACTCCTGGTGCGCATATCGCGTCGCTGAAGTTTCCAATACAACGCAGTCGTATGAGCATCCTCCTCCTCTACATCCTCCACCCGACTTAGAGGAGAAAATCTTGCCGATATACGAAGATTTGTCCCGGGATGATTTGCTCACGAGATGCTTGGGAGGCTATGCACAGAACGCAAATGAATTATTCAATGCGACTGTGTGGCGTTTGGCTCCTAAGCATCTACACTGTGGTTGGAAAATCGTGGAGATCGCTAACTTCTTGGCTGCAGGCATGTTCGCGGATCACCAAACTGCATGCCGAGTATTGAGGCAAGACCGTCGAACTTGGAGCAGGTCCAGAATGGCAAGAACAGCGAAGAAAAAAGAGGAAGCGGCTCGAATGGACGAATTCGCAGAAGAAGAAATTATATTGTATGGCCCTGGTATCGCAGACTGAGCGTTGAAAGCCGTAAGTCCTCTTGAACACAACTTTTCTGTATCGAAAACTTCAAACGCGTTTTTCTCGAAACGTAAAATTTCGTGCGCCGTGCAATGTAGGTCAACGAGTTTTCCACCGATTTCGATGAAATTTTCCATAAATATTCTTCAACTCATTGGCTATTGCATGACGTTCGAATTATAATAAAAAAAAAAAAAATTTATATTGTTTCATACCAATTGTTTATACAGAAACGAGGAATTTTTTTTCAAAAGGGTGCTGAATGTTGTATTTCATTTTTTTTAAATTTTTCTTGACGTCATGCAAAGCGTATTGATGTAACTTAACGATGAAAATTTGTTTTTTTCATTTTCAGTAAGATTTGAGACCTGTAAGCTGCACGGCAAAAATCTAAGGAACCGACTTTCAGCGGCTGTGGAGCCGCCATTTTTTTTTTTTTTTAAATTTGTGAATAAAGCTTATATGTTATACTTTGAGATATGAATTGTTTCAATTCGAAAAACCTTTCCATCACTTAAAAAAAAAATCTAGAAAAAAACGTAGGATTACATGACTTTTCCCCCTTAAGCAGGCCCATGTGCACAACATGGTTTTTCAATGGACGAGCGGAAACAGATTTGAAACAAAAATAGTGCGTATGAAATGTTTAACGCGTATGTACGCACAGGTCTGTTTTTACGCGAGCGAGTTTGAAATCCGAAAGATACAAGAGTGATAAAATTTCTTGCTTTTTACAATTTATAAGAAAATAATAGTTGGAATCATATTTATTGATGAAAAATTATTAGGTTTTTTTATTTATTAATTATTGAAATATAATGGAAATTTTGTCTGTTTCCGCTCGTCCATCAAAAAACCATGCTCTGCACATGGGCCTGCTTAAGAGCCTAATTGTAGCCTGATGATGGCGAAATTGTTCTATTAAAACATCGCCGAAACTAGTAGCTAGTAACAAAATGAATTAATTCGGTTTATTTTGTCCCAACGTAACCAGTAATTTTTCCAATTCAAATATAATTTATGAGGACATAAATTTCAGTTTTCATCCTTACATTAAGGCAGCACACGGTATCAGATTTTAATGAATCTTTACATATTCATACATTATAATAAAATAATTAACCAGTTAAATAAATAAAGAGCTGCAAAGAACCAGAAAAAAAGATATTAATAATAAACAATTTTTGCCTTTACCATTGATCTTTATGGGAAATCACAGATTTTATTTTATTCCACCTTCAGATTATACAGTGACGTTACAATACAATGCATGTTTCAAATGCTGTAGATTTCAAAATTTTGAATTTATATTTAAACGATTCAAAAATAAAACCGGTAATCTCGCATGGAGAGGAGAAAGGCAGGGCTAATGAGAACGGAATATATGGCCCCCCAAAAAGGAGATTGGTAGCGGGCTAACAACCCACTCCGGAAAACACCAATTTGTTAGGAAAACGGAAACCACTGGACAGACTTTACGGCACCGACCCAAGAAAGAAAGAAGGAACAATGATTTATCACTATACTCCTGGAATGTGAAACTCAGATGGTAAGACGGAGTAACAGAAGACGCATCAAAATTTGGACTTCGAGGCTGACGAGTACTATCACAAAACAAGGACGAATGGAGGAAGCCACTTTGAGAGGCCAGGACCCCCACAGGGCTGTAGCGCCACATGATGATTACACACTTTTTTCTTTCGTCGTATCATTTCTTCGATTTAGGAATGAATACATAATTCTTCTGAAAATCGCGTGACAGACACGCCATCATCAGACCAGACAACATCTCACTCAAGTTTCACATACATTTTAATTTCGTTTTATTTAAATTTTATTTTTAATGGTGGGAATAGGCGCCGGTGACAGTAAATCCTTCCAGGTATTGATCATAAAGGAACAAGCGATGAGGTTTGTTGCTATAATGCAAAAATACGATTTGTAAATTTCGTAATGGATTTTACGATCGGATTATAGAAACAATGCCCCACAAAGGATTCCTCATACCTGAAAGGGGTTATAAATACGATTACCCCCGACACACAACGGTATTCACCCTAAGCCAGTCACAAGTTTGACACCACATCAAAGTTATCAGAGTAAGTTGTAGCTCCGCCATTTCAGCATTATATGTTATTTACTATGTTTGTAAATACACGTTACATAATTCTTACAAAACGTGAGTGATATATATGAACCCCGTACTACCCACAATGGATTGCGATAGCGATATTAATGTCTATGCAGATGATTTGTCGCAAATTTCAAGTGATGCTGAGTTTCGTGAATTTGATTAGCAAAAGTGACTATGATTTGTAGCAACTTTCAAATGATGCTAAGTGAATTTGATAGCGAAAGTGACGAGGAATTGTTTCGACCAAGAAGGAATAGAAGCTTGCCAATACTATCTAGCGACTCTGAAGAAAGTGATGATGAAGTACTGGACTGGTCAGAAAATGATAATGTGTCGATAATCAATTATCGAATAAATCGATACAATTATCGTATCATTCTTAGGAGTGGTGTTTTTGTGATGCCAAACAATTCGGAAGGTGTAGTGGTTCAGCAATTTATTGGGGACGATTTAGTTGAATATATGGCGACTGAAACAAATCGTTCTCGCGCACAAAATATACAGTTATTTAAAGATAGTGCGAAATATGTTTATCTGTTGTAAAAAGAGGATCCGTCAAACTATACAGGCAACACTATATTAAACAACATCATGAAAATATTCACCAGCATACTAGTGGAGATCTTGCTTGAAACGATCCCCCTAAATGAAGAACAGCAAAGCTTTATGAGAAACAGACCCACAACAGACGCGATCTTCATAATACGATTATAAATAATACAATCTTCATAAAACTAATTGAAAAGGCCCTCGAAATTAAGCCGCCTGTTCGTCTGGTTCTTAGACCTGGCACAAACAGGGTAAAGCTAGCCCACGTCATCAAAACTCATAAAATAAAAAAGGCGTAGAAACAAACTGATAAGAGTAACAAAGTTACTAAACACCGGAAACTCAAAAAAGATACAACTTAAAAACAAACTCAGAAAGTCAATCCAAACGAGCACGAGAATCAGGCAGGACGACAACCTTAGCCTGATACTTTTTAACACAGTCATGGATCAGATCATCAGTAAGACCGAGCAAATTACAGCTGGATACCGAATACGCAATAACAAAATCAAATGTGTCTGCTACGCAGACGATGCCACCCTATTCGCGGACAGTGAGAACGGGCTGCAAAAACTAGTTCACGAATTCAACAAAGTAGCGACGAAGTACAACATGAAAATCTCCACCAAGAAAACAAAGAGCATGACAATAAACTAAGAACCCACGCGATGCAAGATTGTAATCAACGATGAAATTATTGAATAATTCTATAAATAGCCATTCGATTTCCTAGGAATTTCCTAACCAGTTGGGGAAATCTGCAACAAGACATCAAACACCAAGCAAACAAAGCTGCAAAGATATCAGAATGCTTGCGCCACGTTATATGGAAGAACAACATGCTATCAATACCCAGTAAAACTCGGATCTACTCGGCTTGCATACGTCCCATCTTAACGTATGCGGCAGAAATCCGAGCTTACACGTCAATTACCAAACACACTCTCAGAACAACAGAGATGCAAACGCTAAGAGCCATCAGTATACAAAATTCGGGATCGAAAACGAAACACTGAAATCAGAAAGGAATGTGGGGTGGAAGACGTTGTACGCTGGGCTCGGAAAAGAAGAAGAATGTTGAACGAATATGTCGCGAGGATGGATGAGCACAGAATTGCGAAAATCGTCAGAGACGGCAAACCAACAGGCAGAAGAAGCGTCAGGATAATATAGGCAATGCTGCCTAAAATAAGAAGAGCAAAATCTGTAAAATGGAAAGATGTGTCTGTGATAGAACTGAAAAAAATGCTCGGATTACTTCTACTAATGGGCAGTGTTCGCAAAGACACAAGGGATGAATATCGACAGACAAAACAATTTTTGAAAAAACACCGATTTTTGTTGAAGTAATTGACCAGGGATCGATTTCGACAAATTTAGTACTCATGGCATTTTTCAAATAATGATGACAGAGATGATGGAGATCACCTTAAAAGAAACCGCCCGAAATATTATTTTTTACCGAAATTTCAAGAAGTTTACAAGCCGCAGGGAGAATTATCCCTTGATGAAAGCGCAATGCCATGAAGAGGTCGTCTATCATTCAAAGTTTATAATGCTTCAAAAATTACCAAATATGGAATACTTATAAGAATGGGTTGTGAAGCTAAAACCGGCTATGTTTGTAATTTTCGTATATACTGTTGCGAAGGAAGCCGATTACAAGAATCAATTTTAAATCTTCTGTAGCCATATTTGGGCTTATGGCATCACATATATATGGATAATTATTATAATAGTGTTGACACTTTTACAACACACTTTTACTATTCGCATAACAGTTAAACAAAAAACAGTTAAACAAACAATTAAAAAAGCGGGAATGTTTCGTAGCCGTAAAAAATGTTGGCAAACAAAAAGACCCGTCCGAATGATTTCAACAATACATTCAGCCGATATTGTAGAAATTCATAATACTGATTGGGAGACAAGACAAAATTTGGAAGCCAATATGCGTTGTTGATTATAACAAATTTATGAAGGGTGTTGATCGCGCTGATCAATATTTGTCATATTTCTCGATAGTACGTCGTACCAAAAAATGGACAAAAAGGGCTGTTATATTTTTAATCAACTGTCCACTATTTAAGGGGCTATACCACTGTGACACTTACCACAAAAAAAATGTTTTTTTTGTCTTATTTAACAGTTCATACTTCCAAGAAAATCCTTCTTCTGGCAGCCTTCTAAAGCGCAACCGCTCGCAGAAATAAAATTCTGCACCTGCCTGGAGGCGATAAATTTTTGGATTTGGAGGCAATAAATTTTTGGAAAACTTATTTTTTTATTTTTTTCAGTAAGTAGATCTTTCTTTTCTGAATTCTTCTGAATTTTTCTGAATTCGTATGAATTTTTTCGGATTTTTCTTATATTTTTGAAAAATATTTTTTCGATCATTTTTTGAATTTGGAAAACAAGGCAAAATGATAATAAAAATCTGGGAAAATTTAGACGGATTCTGAAAAATCAATTCATTTATTTGAAACAAAAGAAGAATAGGTTTTCCAAAAAATTGTTAAAAAAACATTAAAAAAAAAACCATTTGTTAATAACTTTGCAACATTATTATTATGTAAAAGCAATGTTTCCGACATCTTTAATATATATGAGATTTTTTTCAGATTTTTTGTCGTATTCGGAAGTATATGAGGTTGAGAAAATATAGGCCGAACGTCCTTAACTTTAAACGCGTTTTTCTCGAAATGGCATTTTTCAAATTTGCCCCTGTTGTTACTCAAAGAAAAATTGTCCGATTGACTTGAAATTTGGTTTGAGTATTCTTGAATATATTTACTATACCGTCAACTAGGATATTTTTGATTGGATAAAAATTGACTATACCGTCAACTAGGATATTTTTGATTGGATAAAAATTGACGATTTGGCATTAAAAAAACGACCATTTTTTTAGGCAAAAAAAACTGACTTTTTTTCATAACTACGTCATTTTGTCGGATTTTGTTATTTTTCGGTAATCCTAGTTCATGGTACATAAAATACCTTCTAGTTTAACAATTTTTGTTTTCGGGTTCAGCTACTCAATCGGCTTCAAGGAGGGGGGCAGTGGAGGAACTTTTTTTTTTGGCGCTTCGGAAGGCAGCGCATAAGTCGCTTGGAAGTTAATATTTTTCTATGAAAAAATTATGTTATGGACAAATATAGCCAAATATGTTCTCAATTTCCTGAAACATTTATTTGAGTATGAGTATTTTTACTTTCCAAATTTGTATTGTGTCTTAAGGACCTAAATCATTCCCTAGTTTACCCTCTTGAGGGATGATATTGCATAAACCGCTAAAATACGTATTTTTTATTTCTTACCAAAACCCTAAATATAAATTTTCATATCCCTAACTTGAGAAATTAAGGGTTTCCCATATAAACTTTCATCCCCTATTTCATCCCTTTCAGGTTTTTTTTTAAGAAAAAAGGCATCCTATGTCCTTTCTTAGGATACAACCGTTCAAATACCCAACTTTTGATAAAACAAGGCCTCGCAAATTACACCAACTAAGCAACATAGTTGCATACTTAGAATACCCGCTCAAAATGTGATAATAACAATAGTTCGGTTTCTTCCCTATATTCTTCTTCACAGGTTGTTCAACTACCTATTATACAACTTAATATTAATGAATGTTTTACCTCATCATCTGTTAACTTTTCTCCCAACGTGGTCAACAAATGGCGTAACTCGGCCGAACTTATGTAACCATTTCCATCCTTATCGAAGTGACGTAATCCTTCGATAAAATCATCAGCGGTATCGGGAATTCTACTTTTTGAAATTTGCTAAAAATATAATCGCATTTAAAAATCGTCACTACAAAAAAATTGTTGCAAAATAGATAACATATCGCCAAATACATATTTATATTCCGTAATAATATTAATATAACACATACTTAAATAAATAAAGCTATAAAAGGGAAATGAATTAACTAGATTATCTATTTGTGGTTTTATGATAACATAATTTAATATGTCAGAAACAACTTGAATTTCATAAAGATAATTGAGTTATTATATATTTTAATTATATTTACCTGATAAATGGGCAAGAAAACTTCGAATGAAACTCGTTCATCAGATTTATGTTGTTTAGTATATTTATTAACATCTGATTCAGTTGGATTTTGGCCTAAAGCCCTCAGGGCATCTCCAATTTGGGAGACGTGAATTTTTCCATCCCCGCGACTATCGAATAACTGAAAGGCCTCTTGGAACTCTAAAAATATCCATTCCACGTTAATAAACTTGTAATAAATAGATATTGGGTCAAATATAATTGATTTTAATGTTAATTCAACCTTCCACTGATGTTAGGGATAATTTGCTCGGAGGGTCGTAGAGATACATCGCGATTTGTTAACAGACTGGAGTTTCAGAGGGACAGACGGTGTCTGACTGAATTTCTAGGGCATCATTGCATTTCATAAACATCGAACTTACTTTCAAATTCATACCATATATAGTTTTAAAAGCCAGTTTTGTGATTCATCCAACACATGGACTGGATTCAGTATGTTTTTTTTTATAAACATTTATTTCAACAAATAAATAAACTGGTATTGTATAAGGGGATTACTTAATCTTGTGAATATATTTCATGCTTTCTTTTATCATATTGTTAAGGATTTATGTTTTTATTAAAATTAAAGGATTACTGTTTTATAATATAATAATATAAATTACTGTTTTATTTCTTCATAAATCGTAGAAAACATTGCTATAAATAAAAATAAACATTTATGCAGTTTATAGATTTTATTCGCCCTCATAATTTATTTAAAAACGTTACATTTGTAATATTAAAGATAAAAATAATAATAATAAAACTGTTTAGACCTTCTCCACATATTTCGTTATATTTTTCTCTAGATATAAGGAATAAATTTCAAATGAAACAAATACATACAAAAAAGATCAAAATTTTGTTTGTATATTCAAGAAATTTTTTAGCTTTTATCGAAAATTTTTAATATTAATTAATCAGCTTTGAATTTTGTAGTCGACAAAAAAGCCAATTTTTTTATTACTCATGCGCGAAAAGTACTTCTTGACGCACGTTTTTTAATACGAGAAATGCCACTCCTCGTTGTATTTCCACATAACCTGGGTAACGCACACAAATATACAATATCGGTAGGTTACATTAAAAAAAAAAGACATAATCAAACGACATGCAATCATGACACTACAATGTGCGAATAAAACCTACACTATAATAAACTGCCACGCTCCCATTAACGAAGACAACAGAAAGAACCTAGAAAAAGTTGAAAAATACTGTCAGGCTATAGAACATGAGCTCAAAAATCCCCCCAAAATATTTTAAGATCCTACAAGGCGACTTCAACGCACAAATTGGAAATGAGAGAAAACACAAAAGGACAATAGGAGACAGTAGCTCACAAAAGAACCGACAAAAATGGAGAAAGACTGATTCAACCTTAAATTAATGTCTGTCATAATTAATAAATTTTAAACACTTACTCAGAAAACAAAAAACGTGGAAATCACCAAACCAAAGCCTTGGAGAAATCCAGATTGATCATTTCGCCATATCATTCGATAATAGAATGAAATCATGAATGTGAAAAAGAAACACTACTTAACAACACTAAAAGTTAAATTTACCCCACAAAAAAAGACACAAAACAAAGAGTTTAAAATACAGAGGATCAACACAGAAATACTGAAGCTAAAGAAACAAGAATTCCAGGAAAAACTTACAAAATAAAACATACAATCAGAGGAATGGGAGGAAATCAAGACAAAAATAGTCAAGACGCCAATGGAAATAGCCCCGCTCAAGAGACAAAGAAATCACAAGTGGTGGAATAACCAATTCGAAGAGACCCTTGAACCAATTCGAAGTGCCATCTTTTCCAGGTTTTACTTCTAAAACCTGGAAAAAATGGCTCTCAACCAAAAACAACGAGGAATATCTCTTAATCAAAGAACATAGATCACAAACAGCGAAAATTATAAAAATGAACAAGAGGAATTTTGACAAGACCCAACTACAACAAATAGATGAAGACTTTGAAAAGAACAACACATAAAACATTTAAGCAAAAGCTCCAGGGATATCGACCACCAAAGTTATGCTTCAAAAAGGAAGAAGGAAAATTAGCACTGAATAATCAAGAAAACTACAAATTACTAGCGACATACTTCAAAAAAACTATTAAACTGTGCGGAGCAAAAAGTGAGATTCCCAAAACTAAATCCGAAGTATAAATTCGAAAACTCACTGCGAACCACCGAACTTAACAGAAATCCAACAGATTATTAAAGAACTAAAAAATGATAAAGCCACAGGAGAAGTCTCTATAGTAGCAGAAATGTGGAAAACGTAGATACAAAGACAGTCCAAAGTTTACATAAAATAATACAAAAGATTTGGGAAACAGAAGAAATACCAGAAGAGTAGAAAACAGCTATGATCCATTCAATACACAAAAAAGGAGAGAAAACGGAAGAAAACAACTATAGAGGAATTTCATTACTATCAGTAACATACAAAATCATATCCAAAGCATTTCAAATCAGATTGGAGGTCCAACTGGACCCACAATTAGGTGACTACCAGGATTTAGGAAAGGAAGATCCTGTGCCGAAGAGATACTAGACCTGAAACTCTTAATAAGGTACAGGAGACCAAAGGGCCAAAGACATACGTGACATTCGTGGACTTCAAAAAAGCGTTTCAAAGGTAACATTTATGGAAGAGATATCAAAACCGTTTGAGATCAAAACAGGAGTGAGACGGAGATGGGCTCTCCCCACCACTATTCAACTGTGTACTGAAGAAGGTAATGAGAGAATGGAGGAAGAAGGAATTCCCAAATTAAAAATAGGAAGAAAGAAGGATAACCTTAAAATAGACTGTCTGGCTTTAGCGGACGACCTGGCCGTGCTAGCAGAAAATATGGAAGACGCTAGAAGACAAATTAATATACTGAAAGCGACGGCATAGAAGGCTGGGTTACAAATATCATATGAAAAGACAGAATATATGACAAACAGAAAAGATGCACCAAGACATATCACAACAAAATATGGTAAAATCAACAAGTTCAAATACCTGGGAGAAATAATCTATCCAAACGCCCTGGACAAAGAAACAGTGCTCGCAAGAGCAAGAAAAATGGAACTGGCATTCCAATTGACAAAAATATATGTAATAAAAAGTCCATAACCATTAACGCAAAACTAATACTCTACAATACAGTTATTAAAAGAGGCCTCTATGCCTCATACTAAACACAGCTAGACAAATAGAGGAGATAGAAAAGAAGGAGAGAAAGATTATACGGAAAATCCTGGGATCAAAATATGAAGATGGCAAAACTGAGAAGCAACTAAGAGATCTACAAAAAAACAGAAAAAACAACACAATGAGAAGAAGAATAACCTTCTACGGACATATTAAAAGAATGGAAATGAAGCAAGATTGACGAAGAGAATATTCAACTACTTTGATAGAAACACCAAAACACAGATTGCATGGATTAAGGAGGTCAGGAAACACATGGAAGAAATGGAAATAGATGGAGAAGAGGTAGAGAGAAGAGAAGAATTCAGAAAGAAGAGGATTTCAGGGTTTTCAAGAAACGACAAAAAAGAAAACAGTAGCAAAATGGACGGAAGAGAGAAAGAAACAGCATGGAGAAAATGAAAGAGTATTGGAAGGGAAGAAAGAAGAGAGAAAATCAATCATGAGAAGTTATTTCACGTGGTGCATAGTACGCCAAAATCGAAGGAAGAAGAAACACAATCAAGACCTCAATATTAAAGTGTTAGAATTGTTTCTCATTACAAAATAATAATAAAAATTAAAGAAAACGTTTTAAAATGAGTGCAAATTCTATAGTGATACCGGAGACTGAGTTCTTATGACGAATCCACACCACCGGAGATAATTGAAAAATTCTTCACTTTTGATCCTATTTTTTTTATGGCCCCTGGATCCCAAACTTATAAGATAGTCCCCTCGCATGAGTGATAAAAAATATTATTTGCAACACGGGCGGTATTGTCAATTGCCCTCTCCAGCGAATCTGTCCCATTTCGCTCTCGTGATCAATTGACAACTTACCGCCCTAGTTGCAAAATATACTATTTTAACCCTATTCCAGCCAATTTCTTTTGTTGTAGGCCTATTTATCTCCTAATGGTACTTTATGTCCGCTGATTTTATTCCTCCTACACTTCACTCTTATTAATCAAACGACCCTAAAGGTACTTTTAAGTATTATAGAAACAACGTTTCTTTGTTTGTTAAATTTGGCAACACTGACTTACTTCATTTCAATCGTGATTTTTTTGTCGGCTTGAATATTGGCAGACTACGCTTTCAATTATATTTAAAAAGTAATACTATTTGCTGTTAGATTGCAAATCTAGAGAGCATTTGATATAAGTAAGACCTTTGTATTCTCTACTAAAATATTTGTATGTTTAGTCAATTTCAAGTAAGATATACATACATCTTTATCTATATGGTACTCATAATCATATGTACCTTTGGTCTATTTTATTATTTTTGAAATATTATTTGTGCAAATTTTGAACACTTGCTTGGGAGCGTAAACGGCCTTTGACCAATGAGGAATTACTGAAAGTAGCGAACAATGGTACATTTGACGAATATTTACCACCTGTGAATAATAATTTGCAGACAGTCTTGGCTGAAGAACGGGAAGCGGGTGAAGCCGAACCAACGCACAGTGGTCGGAAATCCCAAAAAGATGACCAAAAGCAGAAACAAATATATATTTTTTAGTGACTATTAATGCTTGTAATAGTTGTAATGGCACACCTAGTACGTATTATGACCGTTACCGGTATACCAATAATGTATTATGATCGTCAGTGCAGCACGCGTCGAGCCTGCCTCTGCTTGTCTGCTCCGTGCTCGTCCAAAGTACCACAAAGGTCAGACGCGTGTAGAATTGCGAAATCTTATTTATAAAATTGGATTTGGATTCTGCAAAATGGATTCTTCTCCAGATAGTAAGAACAATTTGAATGTGTTTCTCGCAATTATTATTAGCAATGTATTTATTTTGTTAAGTTATAATAAAAAGTCATGTTATTAATGGAAATAATGATATTTTTGTTCTATTAAAAAAAGCAATAAGTCAAAACCTTCGTCAACTTAAGAGCCCCTAAACCGAATGGAAATTTTTGCTTAGACAATTCTTCAGAACATATTCAAAAATTAGCTGCAACTAGCTGCGACGTTTTCGGTTATAATTTGTATGCGATTATGCACTTTCACAATTCTCACTACGTTTCGTAATTTTTGCGCCTGAAATATTCCTTATAGGAAATTGGTCAAGATAATTCTCCTATTAATGTTATTCTTCCATTTTCTACAGAACCTGTGGATAATTCCGAAGAAATTTCTTTCACAAAAATGGAAATTTTCGTATTTGTGAAATCGGTATTAAACGGGGAAGTCAACTTTAAAATTCTTATTAGTAAAGGGCGGATTATACGCAAAACGCATATATTTTATTTTTTGCATATATATATATATATATATATATATATATATATATATATATATATATATTGTTAATTATGTGAATGAATTAACGCTAATTAGTAATTGCATATATTGCATATTTGGGCATGATCGTGCATATTTCATCAAAAGCTGCATATTCTTGCATATTTATGTCGTTATTACATTTTTTTTTCTAGAAATACATACCGACCACCTACAAAATTACTAATAAACATTGAAAAAGTTAAATAATGTTAATTTAAAATCATTTTTACAAAAATATTGTAAACATAATATACCTGACGAGAGTACCTTAAAAAAAATATGTAAATTCTTATTTTTTGAATTGGTAAAACCATACAACATTATAGATAATCAGATAAACTTAATAAAGACGGAACAAAGCTTGAATATATAAATATACTCAACCTTTCCGGAACTCTATAATACTAATGAGTCTTTTTAGGACTACCAAAAACAAATCTCTTATGAAATTTGTCAGTTATTCTATAGCTTTCAGTCCACCTTCGTGGCACTCAACAAAAACCATAAAAATAACATTGAGTTTTAAGATCATGTCTTTCCGATACCTTGAGTGGATAGCCATCTGTGGACGCGTTTCGAGATCTATCTCTCATCAGCACAGCTCTGCTTCCATGAATCATGGACGTCTTTATTAAGTTTAAATTCTTATTATATTCAAACAAAGTTGGAAATTAGACAACTACTGGGCAATAATTTTGTTTATTTAATCGTAGATGAAAGTACAGACAAATGTGGCCGTTATATTGCCCATTTGTTAATAAGAATTCTTCATGAATACTATTTTGGAAAATAATATTTAATTTCATTGAAACACCTTCAAAAAAAAACTAATCATTTAAGAATTACCCGATTTGTACAAGGTTTATCAAATTTCTTTTTACCTTGTGAAAATTTGTTACTTATGTTGTTAGACGCTGCACCACCCTACATGATAAAAGCACCCTACATGATTCAAAATTCTATTTTTTTTTTATTGTAACATTATTCACACAACCTGTTTAGCACACTGTCTAAATCGTGTAGCAGAAGATATTAGGAATTGATATTTCGTTGTTAGCGATTTAGTAATGTCAAATATTTTGAAAAGCTCCTTTGAGAGTCAGTCCACTTTTATATGGAGCGACTTTCAATTTTTAATGTTCAATTGCCTCCTGAACCTATAATTACTATCAATTTTGTAGATATTAAAGATATAATTCTCGAAATCAGTTATTGCAGCGCTGTTTTCGAAAATTGCAAAAAAATTTTAAGAGTACGAATCCAGCACCTTGCATTTCTTTAGGCAAACTATTGCTTCGTCTCAAACTCAATTCATAGATTGGAAAGAAAAGGTTTGCCTCTATCAGAATCAATTGAAATTATAGAAGAATTATATTTTAGAATTTGATATTATAGAAGCAATCCTACTAAAAAGTTAAAGATAGAGTAGGTGAATCTATACACAAAATTTTTAAAGCGGCAATACAATAAAATGAGGGATTTTAAAAATTAAAAAATATCAACAAAATTTAAAAGGCGAAATAGTTGAGGATATTAATTTTAATTTAGACATAATTGTAAAAATGAAATATGCACCAATTACATCTGTAGATGTTGAAAGAAATTTTTCGTTTCATAAACATGTGTTTTCAGACAGGAGACAAAAAATTCTGTTCATTCTGTTTGACAGAAAATTTGAACATTTGATTATAAATTGTTACATAAATATGTTGTAAAAAAAAACGGTATCGTTTGTGAATTGATTAGTGGCCAAGTTTAGATATAGATTGAATTAAATAGTGTACCTATAGTTTTGTTTAGTTAATAATTGTTAATTGAAATTAAGAAAATTTTGTGTGAATAAAAATATAGATGGCCATAATTATTTCTACCTTTTTCTTCATCAATTTTTGTCAAAGTTTTGCTTATTGTACTGCATATATGGTCGAATTGAGTGCATATTTCCTCAAAAATCGATGCAAATATATGCGCATATAATCCGCCATCTACTTATTAGCCATACTGGGACCGCGATATTTTCAGTTTCAACTTCAGTTTCGTAAACAGCTACCCCAAAAATACCTAAAATCCTGAGTAACAACAATTTTTTTTTCTTTCTAAAAATTATCCATATTTTGTTTTTTTTTTAAATTCAGTTTCGTGATTAGCAACCTCAAAAACGCGAGAAGAGCAAAAATCACGGTATTTGAACGATTCCTTCATATTTTGGCCAGGTTTTTGTGATATCCGACCACTGTGCAACGCAGGAAATTAATAGAAGCGAATTCGAAGATCTCATTAGAGCTGAGCCAGCGTGACGTACGTGACAAAAAAATGAGAAATCAACTGCTCCACTACCTGAATATCTAGCTGGTTTTTGGAAAGAAATTTATTTTAGAGATTGTATAACTGCTGCATATGTGTTTATAAAGCTTTTGGGTAACGTAATTCCAGATATTACTTTTTGAATCTTGTTTCGTTTGGTCCTCAAAAGACTAAACTAAACATTATAGAGAATAAAATTTTTGCTTTCATCGGACTGAATTTTCTTATGGGATATCATATTGTGCCAAAACTAGTAAGTTATTGGTCATCCGCAAACGATCTGAAAATAGAAATTGTACAAGAAACAATGTCTCGAAATAGATTCCAACGATACTTGCCAATTTACATCTCAACGACAACTCTCTTAATCCTAATAATAACACAGATGAACTTTATAAGTTCGGCCCTTTGTTGAATCACTCAATGCCGTATTTATAAATTACGTAGAACAGAAAATTTGTGTTGATGAATCAATTGTGAAATACAAGAGTCGTTCTTCAATCAAACAATATAACCGAATGCAGCCTGCGTAAAGAGGTTTCAAATTATGGATGTTTTCAGATATGTCTGGCTTTGTTAAAAGATTTGAAATCTATCAAGGGAAAACTTAAAAAGCTAATGCAGATTTTAATCTGGGAGAAAGAGTTGTCCTAGAATTGACAAAACAAGAGTGGAATAAGTGCAAAATAGTAGTAGAAAACCAATAATGGTGCCAGTTTTCGAAAAGTTGTCGCACCACGAACATTTTGCAAAAACTGTAATGTAACCTTGTGTATTACTTGTTTTCCAAAATACCATAGTAAAAATTATGAAGAAAAATCAACAATAAATGTATGAATAAAAGTTTCAAATTGTTTCAAAGTGTTTTGTGAATTATTGCACATAACATAGCCTAGCGTAATATGGCTCCTAAAGAACTTTTTTGCAATTAATTGATTATATTGTATTTCATTGGTAGGTCATTGGTAAGTTTCATTCATAGGTCATTATGAACAAATTCATATATGTAGAAAGAACTCATATTTTTTAAGACAAATAATTTGGGCCTTGAATAAATTTGATAATGGGTTAAAAGAAGGCGTATCCTTGTAAAAGAACCCCAAAATATTTCTTGCAAGATGAGAACAGGAAGTGCACGAAGTACATTCATGTGCACGAAAAATAGTTGAATTTAACGAAAGTGATAAAAAACTTTAATATTGCTCCTCATTGTATTGACTAGGAAATAGTAATTCATCGTGAAATAGTAAAAAAAATATGATCAAAGGATATCCCTTGTCTCTGTTCCATCCGTTATCCCTTGTGCACGACCGAGCGCTACAATCCTAATTTTGGAACAAATGAAATTCCCAAAAATTATACATTTAATTTAGAACGGAGGGTGCAAGATTCAATATGAATACTTAAAATTATAAATTAAGGAGCTTCGAGCATAACTAATGAGTCAAAATAGTGCTTGAATTTTTCTATATTTTCAATTATCCTAATAGTTGTTAAAAATCATTTTTTTAAATTTATAATAACATAATAAATTTAAAAATTGGTAATTATTATTTATTTCATTAAATAAAGTTATTAAATGACTTCGTTATTTTTGACTTATAAGGTGTAATAAAAAGATCTGGCAACATCAAGGTTATGAGTCGACTGGTTGTAAAGGGATCACAATTTTATTAGCCCAAGATGTTGGCCGAAAACCTCGAATTACCAAGCCAAAAAATTTAGATAATCTATGTAAAAAGCTAGAGTGTATTCTATTTAATAGTTATTTTTTTATTTCTCTGTTTACACAAAAATTTAGAATAAAACTTTTCATGCAATACGTTATTTTTACTAAGTAAGGATTGCAACTTTTTTTTCGTATGTATGCAAGAATTTAAATTGTTCAAATTTTTAAAACATTCGATTTTAAAAATAACAATAATGGGATCCACAGACGTTCAAAATGTTTCCATATTTTTCTTTTCTCTCAGCTGTTATCGCGACGTTACCAAACCATCTGTCATGTATATTACTGTCATCTGATAAACAAGATTGAAAATAAAAAATTTAACTTTAATTATTTAAATAATTACGAAACATCGGGAACATCACATTGCTTTAATGTCATCGTGTTTTAATATTATCTAAGTTTATTGTATATAGTTTTTAATTCCTTAAAGTTAGGAAATTAATATCGAAATAAATAAATAAAGACGTGACGGAATTTTTTTTCCGGATAAACTAAACGGTGGATCACTTTCAAATTTTTAGAGAACATAAAGTATTGATCTGCATGTATAAAAAGTTTCAAAGCTTGAACTTGAAAAAAATATTTATATGGGATTCGCTCGAATCTCATTAAAAATCGTGTACATATTTAAATAGTCTCGCTTTTTGATTGAAAAAAAAACCGGTGCAATGTTTAGAATTTCCAAACTTGTAGATGAGGCATTTCACGTAAAGCGGACACTGAAAATCTAGTGAAACCTAGTGAAAAGTTTTGCATTCGTTTTGGAGATAGATAAACTAAGAAGTACCAAAAGATGAAATGGTATGCAAATACCTACTAAAACCGATTGGAGCGACGAATCTTCAGCATACCACATAGAGCAAAGTGCTATCAAGTGGTATACAGATGGTTCGAAGACAAATAAAGGTATTGGTGCAGGAGTGTTTGTACCTGGTACCAAATATGTACTTTGAATCCATGAGAATCTACCCAAGTATCTTCCAAGCAGAGGTACATACAAAAAACGCTATTCTGTCTGATAGCCAAGCAGCCATCAAGGCTATTAGCTCATACACCATCAGATCCAAACTGGTATGGGACTGTGTGGGAAAGCTAAACAAGTTCGGCAGAGAAAATAAAGTAACGCTATACTGCGTACCAGGAGACTTGGTATAGATGGAACCGAAGAAGCCGATCACCTAGCAAACAAGGGATCCAGTAATCCATTTCTAGGTGCGGAACCCTTTTGCGGTATGAGTATGAACACCATCCACAAAAGTTTAGATGTAGAAATAAGAGGACAATGGATAAAAACCTGGAAAGAATAATGCTGGTATCTTTTAACCAGAAAAGAACAAAATCTTGCCTGAAACTAAACAGGAACAAGCTTAGACTTGGAAAACACTTCAAGGCCCTAGGCCTAGAGGAAGATGACACATGCAGATTCTGTGACTCAGCAGTGGAAATACATATGCTCAAAGCCTGCAGAGCACTGCTCCACAAGAAACAAGTGTATCTTGGGGTCCACTGCTTGAACGAGTTGCAGTCCTTGAATTCCACCCAAATCCTGCAATTCCTAAGGGAATCAGGACTAGAGAAGGCGCTCTAAATAGGTAAGTATACCAACGATTAGAGGAAGAGGGTAGGGTACAATAGATCTATGAAGCTCGCAGTACAAGTCACCACTGAAATCTACAATCTAGATAAAGTGCAAAGGCGCCGTAATGAGCGCTGTACTGGCGAGTTGACGGGTATACAAACGATTTAGAAAACTTTGACGTTGCAGTGCTTTTTAAACCGTGAAATCCTATGTGCAATCCAAGAAAAGAATTAAATTAATGAAGAAATAAATAAATTGAGAAATTCTATTCCAGTAGCACAAAGATCAACAGTCTTTAAAGAAGGTGTAAGAAGGTTCCAGTACCTTAAAACATTTTTTGCAAGATCAGAATGAAAGTGCAGGAAGATCATTCATGTGTATAAAAAATGGTTTTACTTAATGAAAGTGAAAAAAAAAACTTTAATATTTCTCCTTGCATTGACTCTTAAAATAATTAATATTCTAAAAATAAATGACCAAGGGTGAATGAAATTGGACACTTATTTTGGAACAAATAAAATTCCTAAATCAAACGCTTATTTTGTAACGGAGGGAGTAAAATTTAATATGAATGCCTAAATCGATAAATTTAAAATCGAGTAATGTTTAAATAGTCTCGCTTCTTGATTGGAAAAAAAGCGGGTTCAATGTTTAGTCTTTTCAAACTCGTATATGTGAAATGTTTATTATAATTATGGACAAAAATAAACTTTAGTATACACCAAATATTTATAATTCAGACAAATGAACTTTCAGGTTATTTCCAGTTTTATGTGCACACCATTCATAATTTTAAACTAGTAGATTTAGTACGGGCATATTTTTCCTTAGTACTTCGCAAATATATTAATTTATTGATGAAGTAAAATGATACATAAAGGGCTAAAATTTACACATCTAGTTTTCTTTTATTACGTTTAGTTACGGTTAAATGCAAATTTAACAATTTATTTTAAATGTATTTTTTGAATAGATTTTTTGTGTATAATCAATCATATAATCCAAAATAAATTATTTTTTGAAATAAGATACCAGCAAAAATTATATTAATTCCAGAAATCAAACATTTTCAATAAGCAAAAAATGGGAAAAGCTGTTCACATTTTATCCATCCATTTAAATGTTCATTTAATTATTTTGTTATTATTTTATATTTATATTATTATGTATTTTGTAATACTTTATTAAAAAGGTAAATAGAATTTTTATATTTTATAGCCTATATTGCTAATTATAGAAAATTGATACAGTGGATTTGATAAATATATAGCAGTAATATTTACTTTTAGAATTTTTGGTATTAAGATTTGCAAAAAATGCCAATGCTAATATTGCAATACTGTTTTTAATAATTATGTAAGTAATAAGTATTTTTACATGTTTTTAATTGTATGTATTTCGATTATTGATTTTAATTGCATTTAACAAATACAAAATTTTTAATAATAAAATGGTTTGTTTGCCTTTTAAAAATGTGCGAAATTTTTTTTTCTAGAATTTTTCAGTGCAAACTAGTTTCAAAATTGAAGTACTTCTCTTCAGTAAGTTCGTCTTTTAAAAAAACAGATTATTGAATTTTTTTCAATTAAAGTAAAGAATGACATGATATTCAAATCGGAATGTATTACACTGGACCAGTGGAATATTAACATAATTCACACTAGTTTAATTGCAAGTCTATATTTCCAATAAATAAATTTGGAGGCTTTCCTAATGGACCAGAAGACTTATTACTTCTCAACCAAGTTCTAAACTTCTAAACCATCTAAAACCAAGAGGGCCAAGTTCAGTGTACAGGCTTCTCATTAGTTAAATTTAATCCTATTGTAATTTTTTAAAATGAATGCCTGAAAGAATACTAGGTATGAATTTGGAAGCTTCTAGCTTTATGGAAGTATCTAGCTATTTTGGGGCCCTGGACAAGATCTAAGTATAATCTTGATAATCCGGCGGTTGGTTTTTCCAACATGTGCAGTAATCCGGCGCTCTGGGAAAACACGTGTCTTTTCTTTACGCTGTTCCGCGTCGGATATAAACCTCGCGCACAGTATTAACTCTGAAAACTTGAGTGACGATTCTGACCAGGTAACTCCACTCTACAATTGTCTTACTATCCGTACTAAGTTTGTACAAATTTTTTTATGTACACGTTTACCCATATAGATACATATTTTATTCTTTTGAAATACAATTGTACCTAAAATTATTGTTTTGTTATAATCCTGATAATCCAGAATATTTTGATAATCCGGCGGTTGTCCGGTCCTATATTTGTCGGATTACCAAGATTATACAGTATTATGAATTAAGTAAAGCTACTTATTTGCCTAAAATAATACTTTTAACAAGTAGTAGAACCAGGAAAAAAAAACTGTGAAAAAGTGTTTAGCCCTGTCCGTGTAGTATTGTTTGTCTAGCATTGTCTGTCTAGGTTTGTTTGTCCAGTCTATCTAGTATTGTCTGTCTAGTCTTTATTTTTTTATCGCCTCTCTCTCTCCTTGTACCGCAGTGGACCCGCGTTAGAATGAGGCCGCACGATGCCTTAACGGTTCAATTCGAGCTATAGAGTGCAACACGGGCGATGCGGCACCGCAGTTCAACGCTGTTTACCGCGGGGTCTCGCGGTGTAATCATCGTGTGTTTTATCCCATAATGCAGGTCTTTCTTGTACTAAATATCTAAGGAAATCAATATCAATATTATTGGTACTCATCGTAAGAAAGATGACGTAAGACGAAGACGTAAGAAAGATGTAAAAGGCGCGGCGCGCGCATATGGTGCGATACCGCACGGCGGCCCAACGCATCGTGACATGGCATAGTGATTTGTATGTAGGATGACGTTGCGGCACCGCTCCGGCATATGTAACGCATCGTGTGGCCTCACCCTTAGCATAACTCATATGTGGTGTATGTACCTACTGCCTTGCTTCGGCTCTTCTCCTCTAGCTAACTGTTTTTTACTTCCTTTCTGACTAGTCTAGTCTGTCTAGTCTAGTCTGTCCAATCTTGTCTGTCTTGTCTTGCCTGCCTAGTCTTGTCTGTCTACCCGCCTAGCAATTCGGGAGACCCGGGTTCGATTCCTGGTCGGGAAGACAACTAGGGCGGTTTTCACTAACCGGGCTGCCCACCCTGAATGAATGCAAAATATGCGACACCCGGGTAGCGCATACCAAAAGCCAAAGTGGAATAGGGAGTTTAGTGAGAGCTTCCCCCAGACTACTTTAGTCTTGTCTATCTAGTCTCGTTTGTGGTTTGGGGCAATCTCTCAATAAGCCCCATTTTCCACTTGGCTTTTAGTATGCGCCACCCCTGTAACGCATATTTCGCTTTCAGGGTGGGCAACCCGGACGGTTAGTGCCTTGACTGTCTAGTCGTGTCTGTCTAGTCTTGTCAGACGCTTTCATTTAGGGTGGCAACACGGACGGTTAGTGCCTTGACTGTCTAGTCTTATCAGTGTAGTTTAGTCTTGTCTATCTAGTGTTATTTGTCTAATCTTGTCTACTTAGTCTTGTCTGTCTGTGATACAGTTTCCACTGATTTCTACAAAGAATTATTTTTTTGGAGAGGACCTTTCTGGTTCCGCTTTCGGATCTGGGCACATGCCCCTGTTACCTCTGCCTAGTTACAGCCCTGTATTTATATATAAAAAGAAGTAATGACTTATTTGCTATTATTTTAATTGTCTAATATTCAGTGTACCTTCAATGGATCGGTAGCTGATTGAACAAAGGATTATTTTGTGTAGATTTTATTAGAAAAAATTCCATTATTCAAATTCAGGGGTTGTTGCGACAACACTTTAATTTTCTAGCGTTGTCAAATTGCTGGGCAATCGCAACATGGGTCAAAAAATATTGTCAAAAAAAATCTTTTGGGGATACTAAACATGAAGAGAGGAAAAAAGCTGCTACAACAGAAGTGAATACTTTGCAAGTTAAGAACAGAATTGAAGAAAATTCCAATCATGGAATTTGTTGATTTATCGCAGCAAGTAGGAATTTCACGGGAAATTCACGTGAGTTAGTAAGAACAATTTTAAAGAATTTTACTCTTTAGAAAAAGATTTACCTTCTTTCGACCTTTATTCAACAAATAATTATGGGTAACGAAGCACATTTTAAATTGTAAGGAGAGAGGAACAAACAAAATTTACGTTACTGATCTGCCGAAAACCCTCAAGTTACATCCAAAGAAAAGCTGCATTCTCAAAAGGCAACTGCATGGTTTAGAATATGCTCAGCAGAAGTATTTTTTTGAAGATGAATGAACCATTGCTCAACACGGATATGTGCAAAAGTTACAAAAACACGATATTTGGTATAAGCAAGATGGTGCAAGGTCTCATGTATCCGACATGTCTATGGGAGTGTTAAGGGGTTCTTCTCTGGTTGTCTGATTTCCCAGTGTGGGGATCAGTTGTGGCCTCCTCACTCTCTGGATTTGTCGGCTTTGAATTATTTCTTATGGGGTCATGTAAACTCTATAGTTTATCAGAACCAACCTAAAACCCTGGAAGATTTAAAACGAAACATTCGACAAGCTATTGCCGAGATTTAGCCAGAAATGTGCCAATGTGCAATGTGTTCATTGTTGCATCGATTTCAGTCATGCATTAAAGCAAATGGAGATCATCTAATCGATTTAATTTTTAGTTATTAATTGTTAATTTATGATTAACCATTTAACTTGTTATTAAACTTTAGATTTTACTCTACAATGTTCTACAAAAAATTTGGTGTCAAACTTATTTCGTTTTTGTACTTTATATATATATATATATATATATATATATATATATATATATATGTTTCCAGATCCAGATATATATATATATATATATATATATATATATATATGACTGAATTTATTGGTATTTGATTGGCTGATTCTTTACTATAGACAGTTGAAAAATAAGTATCAAACAAGTTTACTATATCTGAACTATGATCAGCAGCAGAATCCTCATAAAACTTTTGTGATGGTAACGAAGATGTTCGAAATGCCTTAATTGGGACATATATAAAAATGTGAAAGTTGCATATTAATGTCATTTTCAAAAGTATCCCAATTGGTTTGCAAATTGGATTGCAAAAAAGTTATTCATACAGTCACCATTTCTGGAAAGATAATAGTATTCAGTATAGGATTGCTTCAGGATTGGTAAAATCTCCACAAAGAATCAATTTATGATCAGAGCACTCTTCTAAAATACTAGGTGAGTGTTCAACAAGTGTTCCAGATAATAAACCCTAAATACAACATCTTTGGTATTTGGAATACAACATCTCTTTGGTAGCCATCACAAATGTTTTATGAGGATTCTGCTGCTGATCATAGTTCAGATATAGTAAACTTGTTTGATACTTATTTTTCAACTGTCTATAGTAAAGAATCAGCCAATCAAATACCAATAAATTCAGTAAGACCGTTGATGTTACTTCTTATACAGTAAATCTTAAAAAAATAATCGATCTCACTTTGTCCCTGCCTTTGAAATTAACAACAGATCCAGATGGAATTCCTCTCTATATGATTAAAAAAGGTATTTTTACATTGGCTGAACCCACACACTCACTGTTTAATGCGTCTTTAAGAACCACACAATTTCCAGACATTTGGAAGCATAGTTATCTTAAACTTATATTCAAGAATGGGTGCCATAATAATGTAAAAAATTATAAAGCAGTATGCAATCAGGCTGATGAACTTCTAAATCAGTATGAACTTCCAAAGATGCTTCCAAGGATAACTTGATAATGAAAAAAGTTTCTTGGGGCTGCAGAAACATTATCTTCAATCAACAACAAGGTTTTAGTCAAGGTACATCTACTAGCACTAATTTAATTTTATACCAAAATTACATTATAAATGCTTTGGATTATAGGAAATAGGTTGATGCCACTTATACAGATTTAGCGAAAACTTTTGATAATATAAATCATGAACTATTAATTGCAAAGCTTAATGCTATTGGTATAAGTGATCCAGTTTCAGAATGGATTCGATGTTACCTCAATGGGAGAGTACAATTTGTTAAATATGTAAACTACATATCGATGCCGGTTACAGTAACTTTAGAGATGCCTCAAGGATCACATTTAAGACTGATATTATTCAATGTATTCATCAATGATGTAGATTGTCACATCCTTCAGAGGATTTAAATTTCTTCTATTTGCTGACAATATTAAAATGTTCCTAATTATTGATAGTTATTCCTAATTATTGATAGAAAATGACCTGTGATGACCATGATAGTGCAAAATGACCTAAATAATTTTTGTTGGTGTTATATTAAAATGTTACATTTGAACACTGATAAATCTCATAAGATTACTTTCAGCAGATTAATTCTATAAATACTATTAATTCGATAAAAACATTCTATACAGTCTGAATATAAAATCAAAGGAACAGTTCGTGTTGAAATAGAAAATGTCAAGGTTTTAAGAATTTTATTTGATTAAAAAATGTCTTTCAAACAGCACTTAAATGATGTGCCTTCATGCTCTTTGAAAATGTTGGGATTCATTCTCAGGAACTAAAAATGATTCAATGTAACCATTTTGAAAACTGTGATATTGCTCACTGGTTAGTTCAATTATGGAATACAACTCTATGGTATGGAGCCCATACTGTCATACTGATAGTGACTTGCTTGGGGGCATTCAGAACAAGTTTTTGAGGTACTGTGCACATAGGTTAGGCTTTGCTAGAAGAGAGTATGAATATAAAACGATCATGGAAAATCTGAATTTGAAAACATTAGAACATAGAAGGTTTGAAGTAAATCTTATATTGTTATACAAAATCATAAATGGGAAAATAAATTCACTAGAAATCTTAGAGCTCGTAAAATTTAATGATAATGAGAGGACACGAAATTCTGATATATAACATATTCACTTTTACCACACTAAGTATGGACAAAATTAATCAATTGTTAAAATGCTGAACCAAGTCAATAAACACAGTTCCAAAACAGATGTCTTCAATATGTCAAACATCTCTATCAAAAGAATTGTAAAAACATTATCAATGCATTTTTAGTTAGTTTTTCAATAGTATTATTTTGCCATTAGTATTTTCTTCAATAGTAATGGTTTTTTTATTTATTTTATATTTTGAAGCAGAATAAAGTAGTAAATATTTGAACTCTGATTATTAGGGCCGGGATTAATATGTAAATACATATTTTTAATTCATATTATTTTCGGTCTGTATTTAGTTTTTCACACAAATGATGATATTTGGAACGAGAAAATGTAATCTTTATTTTCCATATTTCAAAGGAGTCCATATTTTACAAAAAAAAAATGAAAATCATCCGTATTTTTATTATTTTACGATGGAACAGCACAAAAAATTCACAAAATTGGCGTTTGCGCCACTTTGATATCGCGCTTGCTATTGTATTATTTGTTCCATTCTGTCTATTTGTAGACAGATTCAGCAAATCCTTTTTATTGGTGCGAGAAGAACTTCCTAAATGCAACCCACAAACATCAGCGAAGCTTTTTAATGATTCTATAGATGTTTTGTAGCCTAATGGAATTAAACATCAAGTCAAACAAGTTTCCTTGTTACTTAAGGATGCTGCTCCTTATATGGTTAAAGCAGCAGATGCTCTTAAAGTTTTATATCCCAAAATGATCCATGTAATGTGCATAGCACATGGTATAAATAGATTAGCCGAATACATAAGCTCCCAGTTTAAAAAGGTTGAGTTTAGTATCAAATGTGAAGAAAATCTTTTTGAAAGCACCACCTTTTTGAAAGCACCTTTTTGTTGGGGTACATGGCTGACAGCAGTTGAATAGTACACTCAACATTTTAATGAAATCAAATCAATTATTTATGAATTAGAAGGCTGCTAGTATTTAAGTCTCAAAAGAACTTCTTGAATACATAAAAAGCAATTATTGTTTTTTATCACACCAGATAAGGGCACTGAAAAAAGTGTCTGAAGCAGAAGGCCTCGTTGCTGATGGGGTTAAAGAAAAATTAAGTTTTTTTTTTTGAAAAAAATAAAGGATTTGATACCCAAACAAAAATTAACATCATGCTGGGCAGAAGATTAGAAGACAACTTAGATGTGCCCCATTTACTTGCAGAATTGTGCAAATTTAACTATGCTCCAATGATAACCTGTGATGTTGAAAGATCATTCAGCCAGTACAAAGCTTTATTTCGACCAAATAGAAAGAGTTTAAATTTTGAAAATTTGTAGAAGTGTGTACAGCAATAATTTCAATGTTAATTTAACAGAAGGTGAATAACATTGTTCTTATTTATTTTTCATTTTAACCTGTTTTCATTAAACTATCCTTTAAAGTTATTGTTTTTTTTAACTCCATATTTTTTCCATATTTTAGATTTTTTGGTCCATATTATACGTACATATTTTGTAATTTTTGATGCATATTTATCCGAGCCCTTGTGATTATAATGTATAATTCATATTTTCTTTATAAATTGACAATATCGTGAATAAATAAATAATCACAATTACCCAATTGTAATTAATATTACAAATCTACTCTTATCAAAAATTAAGATTTTTGTGAAATAATTTGAAAGTAATAAATATTTTTCTTGTAATACGCCTCTGTATACTTTTTGCACATATTTTATTCAATTCATATTTTCTTTCTTTTCAAATGATTAATAACATGTAAATTTCTAACATCTAGCTTTGAATATCCTACAAGCGGATCTTTAAATAAATTATCAGAACATCGTAAAATCGTCTGGAATAGCAAAGTAAAGACGTATCCGAGCGAAACATTGATTGATAAGTAAAAAAAAAACGAGAATGTAAAAGATTGTTGTAAGGAAGTATGTAAGGCGGGGCTAAATAGCCTAGAAATATTAATTTCTTTCTGCACTTACCGGCCATCTGGTCTTCTGTGTAAGTAGCCTGCAATAAATACGAAGTATTTTAGTATAAAATATTAAAAAATGTTTAATATTTGAGTTAAATTTCGTAATTTTCTAATGGAATTTGTATACGTACCATTGTGTTGTTATACTGGCTGCACAACTGTCAAATGTTCACATAAAGTTTGTGTACCTGGAAATTGCGTCAACAGATAACTATTTTAATATCGGGCGGGAGATTTGAAATTGTCATTGTGGGCATACCGGCGGAATGTGTTTGAGGAGTGAGTCATCTTTTTTGGGATTATCAGTTATTAATCATTTCCTTAAGAATTTGTTTTCTGTTTAAAAATATTTCTTTTACTCCTTTGAAATTTAAAACTCATTTATTTGAGTTTTACAAAACAGTTGTACATGATTTTGCAACAATCAATATTATTGTGAAATGTTTTCCTTTTGTCAATTTCTAATACATTTAAGTCGATATTTAATATTTTAGGATTAAATTATATAATATCGAATTGAAAACATGGTATATATTTCGAATTTAAAACATATAAATAATATTTAAGTTAATACTAATTACATTTAACTTAATACTTGTTGTTTTTTATTGTTCAATTAAAACAAATAACGTTTATTTTTCTCTTTAATTTTTACAGTAAGATATTAGAATTTATAAAAAATTAGAATTTATAAAGAATTTATAAATGTTTTAATTTTACATTTACAAAAACTGATTTCTCACTAATGTAAATGGAATTCACATTAATCAATACTAATTTATCACCAAAAAGTAACATAAAACAGAAATTGAAATTCTGAAAATAAATACTTATCATCGATGACATAGTCTGACTATATCATCGATGATAAGTATTTATTTTCAGAATTTCAATTTCTGTTTTACTTTACTTTTTGGTGATAAATTAGTATTGATTAATTATCAACTTTTTTATTTCTTAGTATTCTTACTACTGTTACACTTCTATTAGCATTGTAGAGTAAATTTTTGTACACAGCGAGCCAGTGGCGGATCCAGGGGGGGGGGCTAAGGGGCTCAAGCCCCCCCCAAAGCATCTGAGTTCTTTCGTGGCAAATCAAAGTGAACTCATCGGAAAATATATTTTCATAGTTCTTCTTCTTCTTTTTGGTGCACCAGCTTAACTGGGACGTAAGTCCCCTCCCTTTACGTATAATTGTGTTTGGTGTCTAGGTGTTAAACACACGCATAGGGGGCCCTTACGTCTTTTAACGTGGGCGCCAAGCCACATTTGAGGGAGGTATCCTCGGCAATTTGCTGTGATGTCTTTGCCAGAGTCATACATAAGAGGACGGTGGCTTATTACAATACCCGGATTCCAACCTGGGTCTTATGTCCAGGAGTAGTACGATAACTTGACTACTAGGCCACCACCCGACTCTCTCAGCAGGGTAATAGACGTTAAAAGACGTTCAATTTTTGTCGCGGTGTGTTATTGTTTTTATAAAATTTTGAATTCAAAGTAATGTCGTCAAAACGAAAACAAAGAGATCTTCGTTCGTATTTTATGGTGAAAAGAAATAAAGAAGAGGGTGAATCGATCGAAAAAAACAATCAATCGAATGAACCAATATCATCTGGGACATCTGGAAACAATGCCCGCGACTTATCATTGTCGACTCAAAGTCCATCAGGTACATCTTTCCATATGATTATTTTGTTATCTAGATAAATGCACCTAAAGGCACTATGCCGCTTGTCTGTGAAATGCCGCCGCCGATGCGTCCTTAATACGTGCAAAATCGACTATTTTTTCTGTCGTAGATATATTGAAAATATTGTTACAAATGACGGAACAGAGATACTGTGAAAGTAACAGCTCTTAATATTAATATTAAGAGGTGCTTCATCCCAAATTTCCCATTTCATTAACATGGAGAAAACTTTATTTATAATACCGTAGCATTTCTTATAGATATTAAGATCTGTGACTTTTACAGTATCTCTATTTTGTCATTTCCAACAATATTTGCAATATATCTAAGACAGAAAAAAATAGTCGTTTTTTGATACAGTCTATGTAATTAAATATTAAATTTGTAATTTTTATAAAAACTATTTGAGAATTGGGTTGTTGAATAAAAAAAAAAAACGATTTTTTTAATGTATTTTAAAACCTTATTATCAATAATTTGGATGTGCGATACGAAAAAGTTAAAAAAATATAATTTCAATTAATTATAAACAATTTTTAAGTGATAAAATTTTAAAAATAATCACGTGACTCCAAACGCGCCCTAATTTGTTTGTAACGTCGTAAGTGAGAAACTTCATTTAAACATAAACATTATAAAATGGTCGTTTTAAGATTTTTTCGGCGCACTGTTTAAAACCATTGGTTTCGACGTTTAACAATGTGGGACATGTAAAAACATTTTTTGAGTAGTTCTTTTTGTAGTACCCCACACGATGGTACGAAACAAGCACGATAACTTTTAATATTTGACTTTTAATATTTGATATATTTGACATGTCTACTACAACTACTGTATCAACAGTCATGCACGGGTAGAAATTACACATTTTACGTCACACGGGTAACCGGCCTGTTTTCAGTACCGAGTTCAAAAATATATTTTTTTTACTGATATATGTGAAAATGGCATTTTTTCCACGGCTTACCCTACATGAAAGTGACATTTTTTCATTCTAGAGATGAAAATATTTTCACATCTAGTGACGAAAATAAGCATTTTAAATTTATGATTTTCTCGATTAAAACACTAAACTAACCAAATTTGCATAGACTTTCTTATTAATTACATCAATTTCAATGAAATATTTTATGTAAAACCGTAAAACGAGCCTGAAACTATTTTAAAAACCGAAATAAAATTATGACATTTGTCTTGAAAAGTATCACCTTCTATGAGAATGCAATATGTTACCATGGAAACGACCAAACCAACAATTAAATTTGTAATGACAGTTCGGACAGTTCGCTTCGAATTGGATTTATTAAAGTCGAATTATGGATTCTACAACCGAAATCAGTAGAAAAAATTGCATTTACTACTCGACATGAAAGTGTTTTTTTTTGGTTCGGTGTGATTGCTAACTCGCTGGCGCTCGTGAGCAAACTCCCACCTCACCAAAAAAAAACGCCTGTAAAATATACTATTCAATTTGTTATAACTTTTTAATTTCAACGAAAAAAAAAATAGTTTTGTTATAAAACTTAAATATGAGATTTCGATTTATGCCAAATTGAAAATTATTCAAATACCCAATTATCGCGATTTTGAAGTTGATTTTATCAATCAGTATTATTTTAACGCATTAAAGGATTATTGATTAGCCATGTATTAATAATCTTGTACAGTAGTTAGTTTTTACCCAAAAATTAGTTTTATTAACATTTGCCACTATTTTTACCACTACTTTTTATAACATATACCACTACACTAGACTCTACTTCGTGTTGTTTTATTGCTGTTGCTACAATTTTACAGATACAGAACCACAGTCAGTACCAATTGCCAGTACATCCAATGCTTGCGCTGAAAATAGTTTTGATATTTCTCATTTTATAGGACAAAGCCTCAGTGATAAGGACAAGTATAAATATTTGACGGAATCTTTAAATAACTGTAATCATGAATATCCTGTACAGACGGAGGGTGGACAAAAAAGAAAGTTCCGATCTGATTGGCTAAAGGAATATTCTTGGCTAGTCTATAGCCAACAACAAAATGGTGCATATTGTTTGCCTTGCGTATTATTTTCTGGCCCAGATAGTGGGGGTAAGCATTCTGTGGCTCTAGGATCTTTAGTCACTCGTCCACTAAGCAAATATAAAAAAGCGTTAGAAATCTTCAGAAACCATGCCATTACCGATTACCACAAAATGGCAGTATTAAAATGTACACATTTCAAAAGTTCATATGAAAACCCGGAAAAGGCTGTCAATATTTTAATCGAAACTGAGAAACTGAATATAATTAAATTAAATAGAGAGCGGATGATTCCTATAGTAAAGACGATCATACTATGTGGTCGAGAAAATTTATCATCAAGAGGGCATCGAGATGATGGTACATTGAGTGATAGTGATGTAATAGGCCAAGGAAAATTTCGAGCACTTTTGAAATTTCGTATTGATGCACGCGATTCGTCTCCCCAAGAGCATTTAGAGACAGCACCAAGAAATGCTACATATCTGAGCAAAACAACCCAGAATCAGCTGATTGATTGTTGCCATTCTGTCATTATGAAGAAGGTTCTCGACAGAGCCAAAGAAGCAAAATATTATACTGTTCTTGCCGATGAAAGGTTATGACGGGGGTCCCAACATGTCTGGAAAGTTTAGTGGCGTACAATCTCGAATAAAGCAGCTCCAACCGCTAGGGCCTTACATGCACTGTGCCGCGCATAAACTAAACCTAGCTGTCGTGAAGGCATGCAGCCTGCCAAGTGTTCGCAATATGATGGCAATAGTAAATAATGTTACCTGTTTTGTACGAGAGTCAGCAAAAAGATTGGAACTTTTCCAACAAGCTATCCTTAAAAAATACCCACAGACGAAAAGAGTTAAGTTGCAAAGTCTTAGTGATACACGCTGGGTTGAAAGGCATGATGCGCTCCTTCAATTCAAAGAGTTCTTTGGCCCTATCTTACAGTTCCTTGAAGAAATCGACAAAACTTCTCCGTCATTGAAAAGTGCAAGTTTTCTGGCTTCTATTCAACGATTCGACTTTGTCTTATCTCTAACGGTAACCGCCGCTGTATTTGAAATCACTGTTTCGCTTTCACAGCAACTGCAGGCTGTTGCATTAGATCTTAACCTTTGTTATGAGATGGTAGAAAGTGTAGTAAGAACACTAAAAAGGTATAGAGAAACTAAATATGAAGAAATTTTCCAAGAGGCGTGTATTATTGTAGAACCTTTGGAGATCCCAGTCCAGTTACCCAGAACTGCCAAACGTTCAACTCATCGCTCAAATATAGAAGCACCTGATGCTAAGGAATATTACAGGTAAACATTAATACATAGGTGCAAGTGCAACCCTTGAATTTCTTACCCGTTCTTCTTAAGGGAAAACTGCCTTTCGACGGGTGGCACAATCATTAAATTAATAAAATAATTAATAGATAAATCTTAATAAGTTTTAATAAATAAATTTAATAATTTTAGTAAATATTTAATTTAATTCTTAAATTATTGTGTGTGTACTACATACACACACTTTTTGTTTGGTGCAACATAATATTTTCCAATGTTTTTTTAAGCTCCAGTATAATGACATATCGTGTATTGTTTTAGAATTAGCGTATTCCTCCCTTTCATAGACTTTGTGTTGGGACAGTTGACAAGTCGTTTTTCGAGAGCAGAGCACTCTTCGATTCTCGATTTGTTCCACCTTCTACCAAGTGCCATCGTAAAAACAGAAAATCTGACCTCGATAGTAGCAGCTGCACGCATTTACAGCGACGATTTACCTCATCCTCTCTCGTTATCGGGAGAAATAACTCTTTGGAAGGAACTATGGTGTGGAAGACAACATCTCCCCCAAACAGCAGCTGAAGCGCATCAAGAGACAAATGAGTTTTTTCCAAATATAAAAATTTTGTTACAAATTCTCGCTACATTACCAGTAACCACTTGTAGTGTGGAGCGCAGCTTCTCTTCGCTTAAACTAATAAAATCGTACCTCCGTACGACAATGACCCAAGACAGGTTAACCGGTTTAGCTTCCATGTATATTCACCGAGATATCTCTGCTAATCTACAATCTAACGAAGTCATTGAGGAATTTGCGAAAAGTTATCCGAGGAGACTTATTATGCGTTAAGCAAAATTAAGTTGTTGTTTTTTAGTGTTTTCTTTGCTAGTCTTTACTTTACCTACCGTCAGCGAGGTCAAGCCCCCCCCAAATGACAATCCTGGATCCGCCCCTGCAGCGAGCACAGGTGGGCATAGCTAATCCAAAAGTTAACTTCGTAACTCGGTAAGTCGTTAATAAAAAAGTTCGTTAACTTCGTTAATCGTTAAAGCATTAAAATTTCGAAAATTTAACGCAAGTTAAAGTTAACCGTTAGGAGTTAACCATCCTTTTGGTACCTTTTGGAATGGGATACATTGGTAAATAAAACAAAAAGAAGTAGATAGATTCATTGATTTAATCATTACAAGCGACAGTAGTGACTCGCCCTGGTTTCGCACGGATCGCAGAGCATATTCGCACCTACTATGGAAGACTAACAAATATGTAGGGTTTCTGGTTCGGATATATCCGAACCGCAAAACCGCGGTTTTCTGGGCAAAAACAGAAACCGCACAACCGTCTTAAAAAACCGCGGTTTTCGGTTGTATTTAAAGATAAATAAAAATAAAGTAGATTGAATTAGTGCTCTTTCAAACAGTGCAATCTGTTGTTGCAAAAATGGCAACCATCGATGGCATATGTGTTCGAGCAATTTCGAAATCTGCATTTATTCGGAAAGCAATAGCTGGCCGGTTTCCCAACCAAACCTTGCCAAAATGTTCTTCAGGTGTTATGACCTTAATTCAAAAGGAATACGAAGAAAGAAAGAAAGCAATGATTTTAAAGTTTCAAGAATTAGTGGACTAGATTTTAAAGTTTCAAGAATTAGTGAACTAGTTTCAGACGCCGAAGATACTTAAACATTAATATTCATGGAGAAAACAATTTTTATTGCAATTTAGGCTTTGTGCCAAATGAAGGAACTTGTTCTGCAAATAATATCGTAATAAGTGTTGAAAAACATTTAGATTCATTTAGTATCAGTTTCAGAAATGATATTGTGGGTGACTTGTATTAGCAAGCAGAAGTTCGCGGTGACGTCGCGACGCTGTTGTCAACAATTTCGCAATGCGGTTTTTAGTCGCGCCTTACCACAAGCTTTCCCTTCACCAAAACATCAAATTTGTTTCGCTATCTGCAAAATTGCGAAAACTACAGCGGAAAAATCACCGCGAGTTGCCGAAATTCGACATAGATTAGCAAGTTGAACTATGCGGCGACATCGCGACACCGTTATCAAATATCGCACTATCGCTTCCTGGCAAGCTTTCTCTTCAACAAAACGTCATACTTGTTTCGCTAGCTTGAAAACTACGGCGGAAAAACCACCAGGCGCATTAGGAAATTGAACTTTGCGGTGGCGTCGCGACGCCGCTATCAAAGATTTCGCAGCGCGGTTTTCAGTCTCGCTTTTCGACCTCGTTTTGCTAGAATTTGTTGCGGCAGCTGCGAAATTTCGAAAAAACAAATGCAACCAATCCTCGGTAGATCTAACTTTGACGGGCCATCGCGGCGTTAGTTATCAAGCGATTTTAACGCGGTTTTCAATTTCTGGTCGCAAAAACCTCAAAGTTTGATTGAGTCTGGGATTTTTTACCGTGGGATTATTATCGAGTAAGATACTACACATCACGATGCCCGGGTAAATAAAAAAGTGGTACAGATTGTCCTGATGAAGCAAAAATTTCCATTAAGCAAACAATTCATCTCGCTGTGTGCGACACTATACAAGAAATCATCTAAAGTAGAAATCAGCTGCAGCAGTGAAGATTAAATAAAATAAAATTAATTGCTTCTGATATAAGCAAAGCTTCAATGGAAATATCATGGAACGTTTGAAGACCCGTGAAACTTTGGAATTATCAGAATTGGCTAGATGCTTACTAGATCCTTCGAAAATTCCAACAAAGTCAGTTTTAATATTGGCGGAAAATCTTTTTGAACAACTTTATCCAGACAGCAATAAGGTTGAAGTCGAGGATGAATGTTCGGCAAATTCAGAAGAATTAGAAGAAGTGACCAATCCAAATTATTCCTTGCAAGACGAAGTACAAAAAGCTATTTAAGAAAAATTAAATAAAAATACATATATGCAAACAAATCGCTATCCTAATTCTATGAAAAAGGAGTTTGCTAATTATAAAAGAACTTCTGAGAGAATAAAAAGATTAAATATTTTGTTTCAAGTACTCTCTACAATTAAAGCTACATCCACCTACTCCGAAAGATCATTTTCCCTTAGCGGCTACTTTTGTACAAAACTAAGATCTCGTTTAAATATCAGGCACTACTACCAAAAGTTCTTAAAAACCGAACCCGAAACCGCGGTTTTTAATTTTCAAAAACCGCAAACCGCGGTTTTTAAAAAGTGCGGATATTCAGAAACCCTACAAATATGGAAGAAAAAGGCTATTTATTGTATTTTTCATTAGCTGTATGTTCATGTTGCCTTTCATGAACATAAGCATATTAAATTGTCATCTGACAGTGATGAGCGTTTAGCTCTCAAAATATCTTTCCCTGTAGAAAAAAGGCGTTCTACTGTGGCGCTTGATGAGATTGCAGTATTGTATTAAAAAAAAAGGTTTATTAAAACTTGTTCACCTAGAAAGGCAGCACCCGTTAAAGATTCTTTTGACTTTAAGTCCAGCCAAGTTCTCAACAAATTTTGCGCTATATTTTTGAGAGATATTTCGCGCCCTCTAGACATATCTTCTTCAGACTGAGTAACAGAGTTGAAAAAATCTTCTCCTTCTTCTTCATTATTGCTGCTTCCGCTAATACTGGCACTATCCTTTTCATTTCCATTTGCTTCCCTTTCTCTATTCAGAGGATCTTGAACTTTTGCTTCTACAAGTTTCTTGACTTTTGATAACTTGCTGCCTTCTTTTAATCACCAAGGCCGTCTTTAACCTATGGGAGGACCTGGACACATTACGATACTTGGGCCTCTACGACCTTGACGTAGATAAGAAAGTAGATAAGCAAAGTTCTATTTTTTTTTATTTCTTTGTAGTCACGTTAAATTAATAGATATAATATAATCCACAAAAGTAACTCTTTTAGAATTCATAGGTTAGTGCTTAAAAATCTATGTTGATTGAGAGGTTAACCAAAAAAGGGGTCAAAATCGTTAATCACTTCTTCAAAATTTATATTTTTGAGCATATTATTCGTTAGTTCCTTAAGGCTCCATAATTATGACACGATTTTAAGACGTGAATTTTGAAAATTATATATTGGTTCCTCAAGGTTCGATAATTAGGACACGATTTTGTAACGCGAATTTTCAAAATTTTGTCTTGGTTCCTCAAGGTCCCATAATTAGAACATGATTTTCAGATGCGATTTTTTTAAATTTTCTCTAGGTTCCTCAAGACACCACAACTAAGACATGATTTTGAGACGCGAATTTTGAAAATTTTGTTTTGGTTCTTCAACTCACCATAATTAGGACACGAAAATTTTTCAACTTCAAAAATATTTTGGAAGTACTTAAATTGGTTTGTCTGTAAAAATTTTGGAAAATTGTTTCTTCTAACAATTGGAGCATAAGGTCTTTATTTAAAGTCTCTTCGTGGCCTCTATAACACCTTTATCCATTGACTGGGCAAAACATGTAACATTCGGAATGGACAATCAGCGACAAACTGACTTATTTTTTATTCTTTTCAATTTGGAGAAGGAACGTTCCCCACTGCACTTAGTTACCATAATGCTTAAAAAAAATTGAATGCGATTGCTACATTTAGAAATGTATCTTCAGTTTTGTTTTCTTTCAAAAGATGATATATTTCCAATATACTATTAGTTCCTTCATTTTTAATATATTTCCAAGTATTCTGTTAAATGCAGTCATCTCATTTCCAACTCTTTTTCGTTAATAGATTTCAACAAATTCTTTGCAACTTTATCTCAACTCGTTTCGACATTGAATTTATCTTTTCCATTCAGTTTGGCTGACGGCGCAGAGCCGTCAAAAAAAAATCTGGCGTGAGGTTCTACGTTTTGTTCTTTGAGATAGGTCCTTGTAGTCAGATTCATTATCGCTTAATTTTTCCGAATTAAATATATTTTTTGGTAATAAATATCGGTTATCGTTTGGTGATCTGGCAGGAACTAGGAGCCCCTACGATTGAGGGGCTCTGGGAACTTGCCCCGAGTGCCCAGTGGGAAAGAGGGCCTTGGCTATCATACTCTCGTCTCTGGATTTTTGCTCTTTTGAGCAACAGCGCCGCATCGCGCCGGTGTGCCCGCGTGCTCGTAATTCAGAGAAAAAAATTACAACACGTCAACAAACTAAAGTTAACGGAAGTTCAATTTAACGGAAGTTAACAGGAGCGTTAACTTTTTTTGGGTTAACTTAAAAGTTAATCAGTTAAGCATTTTGTTAACTTCGTTAATTAACGATTAACGGATTAACGAGTTAATGCCCACCTATGACAGCGAGCATTAATACTATATTACGCAACGAGAGTTGTAAGCGGCATATTACGTACGAGCGGAACAGTTACGAAAAGTAATAACGAACAAAATTAACAGCCTCACCTCGCTGGCAGATGAACAGCAGAGATTTAGGTCGGGAAGGACTTGCTCGGACGCCGTTTTTGTTATAAGACAAGTAACAGAAAAGCCGATCGAATACAAAAAGCCGGCCTACATATGATACATCGACCTTACCAAAGCCTTCGACCGCGTCCAACTAAAAGATGTTTCACATCTTCTTTACAACAGACAAATCCCACACAACCTGATACAAATTATAGAGAACATATATGCAGCAAACCAAATACAAAGTTAGACGGAGAGCTCACCGAACCAATACCAGTTGATGGCGGTATCCGTCAAGGGGATTCATTAAGCCCGCTTCTCTTCAACATCATCATGGACGAGATTATACAAAAGGTTCGCTTATTGAGAGGATTTAAAATGGGAGATGAAGAGGTAAGAATTTTGTGCTATGCCGACGACGCCGTGCTGATAGCAGAGAACGAAGACGACTTACAGAGACTACTACACGCATTCAACCGTACAGCTAAATCTCCATACATGATAATTTCTCCCACAAAAACGAAGTGTATGACAATATCAAAAACACCATTGAGATGTATATTTGAGGTGGATGAAATTTAAGTATCTTGGCGTGGAACTCTCGGGCTTTGGCGATGTTGAGGCAGAAGTAAGGGAACAAACAACGAAAGCAACAAGAATAGCAGGGTGTTTGAATAGTACAATATGGTGCAATAAAAACATAGGAATTGATGCCAACACTAGAATCTATAAAACAACAATAAAACCCATCATAACATATACGGCAGAAACTAGACCAGAAACATCGAAAACCAAACGACTATTAGAAACAAGCGAAATGGGAGTACTTCGCAGAATTACTGGTAAAACACTTTTAAAGAAATGAAAGTATAAGAAATACATGTGGATTAGAAGACATTAATGGCTGGGTATCAAACAGAAATAAAAGAGTGGAATGAACACATACATAGGACAGGAGAATAGTAAAAATTACTCGTGAGAAATCACCACGGGGGCACAGAAGACAACCTGAATACAGAGCTATAGGCAAATTGACGAAGAATAAACAGACGATTCGCCTAAGTCAAGAAGAAAGAAGGAGGAAGGAACAGTTACGCACGACCCGCGTAGCAGGGAGCACATAATTCCGCGAGTATGTAATTACCTTACAACTCGAGTTATGTACTATACTTTATATACTACCATACTAATTTCTTTCTGTTTAATAAGAAAAATATGTTTGATGTAACAAATTTATTTTTTATTAGGTACATTATTTAATATTATAATAAATATACAATTGTATTTTCATATATAACTGTTACTCGACATTATTTAATTTGATGGAAATGAAAAGAAATACATTCTTAATGGTTACATACCTTATTATTTAGTACTCATTTGGGTCAAACTGGAATAAGAGTGCTCATAGATATAAGCAATTTAATGTACGCAATGTCAATTTCCGATAGTTTGAATTGTGGCACGGGGGGCGCTGAACGTATGAGCACGTAGTAGCAGCTCTCAACGAATCGTAAATCAAACGCACGTGTGTATGTGTGTATGTTATTAATCATAAATTATATTTACATAGTCCACGAACTGTACAATGATGGGCATAAACGACTTTTTCATATATGTAGATGGCCGTTAGTGTTAAGATATTGGCCCTTCTAAAGCTACCTCTACAGGATTCATGGTACTCTAGTTTGTTAAGAATGCGGACAAAATGTATCCTGAAAACAGTTTGGTTTGTTGAAGAATTATTATTTTATATTTATCTAAAAATGACACTATTCTTGTGTAAATGATTCGCTCGAAAATCTTAGAAAAAACCGATAGAACGTTTATTGACCTGTAGTTTTCTAATGCACATTTATCACCATCCTTGTGTATAGGTGTTATGATCGCCAATTTTAAGTTTTCCGGGTATTTACCCCTTTCTAACGCATTGTTTATAACATATTGCAATGGAGTTAGTATCGAAGGTAGCACATTTATTAGTCTTGTCTGTCTAGTCTTGTCTGTACATATGTTTTCTCGTAACACATATTTCGTCTGAATTATATATGGGTTGAGGCATCTTACCGACCTTAGTTGGAAATCGAGGGAAACATTCACCAAAATATTTTAGGAAGGTATTCATAAACGTATTCCACTGCTTGTTCACATCGGTTTGATCACAATGGAACAATGCTGACCATGATTCTTCTTGAAGGCGCTGCTTAAAAGTATCCACATTTTCTTGGTAAAACCTTCGCCTGTAGTTAACGATTGATTTCTATTTGTTTCTTTTAAAAGTTGATTTTTTGAAGAAGAAGAGAAAATTTTCTTTATCTCTTACTGTTGAAAATTGATTCCGAAAAAAAACAATACATAATTACAGGCGATTTTAATATTGATGTCTTGAAAAACTCAAGAATGAATCGGCAAATTACGTCTCCTTTAGAAGCTATCCAATGCATTCTAACATTTAGAGAAGCAAGTCATCCATCTACTGCGTCCTGCATTGGCAACGTCAGTATGAAAATGGTATATACCATCAGTATGGAAATGGTATATACCATCAGTATGGAAATGGTATATACCATCAGTATGGTAATGGTATATACCATTTCCATACTGACGTTGTCAATGCAGGACCCAGTAGATGGATGACTTGCCTCTCTAAATGTTAGAACGCATTGGATAGCTTCTAAAAGAGACGTAAATTGCCGATTCATTCTTGTATTTTTCAAGACATCAATATTAAAATCGCCTGTAATTATATATTGTTTCTTTTCGGAATCAATTTTTAACAGTAAGAGATGAAGTTTCTCTAAAAAAATGTTGTAGGAAGAAAGAGGCGGTATATTACAATAATAATTACTGGCTTCATATCGATCATGGTTTCCAATGCAAGACATTCGAAAACGTGTTCTTCTGCCAAATTATTTATGTCAGCCTTGTTTTTGCACATACTATTATCTTTGCGAAAAATAGCAACACCTCGGTGCGTTCCTTCCGTTCTGCAATAACAGGAAATGAAGGTAAATTCTTTTATTTTATATAATTTTATTTCTTCCTTGCTTTTCCAATGTTCTGTAAAAGCCAAGAACACACATTAGTCAGATAGTCAGTTTTTCTCTTACATAAATTCCATTGTGTGTATCGAGTTTTCAAAAGATTGCACATTTTGGTTGATCAAACAAAGTTTCCCTTGTTTTATATTTGTTGAAGTTGGACTTTTTATATCAGCTTGTTTATTATCAAAATTGCTTATATTTACATTGTATTCTCCAGTTGTCTTGGAAAACAAATCGATTTACAAGTGTACCGGGGCCATATTTCCGGTTTTTCAAAGAAACATCATCATCTGGGTGTTTACATGAAAGCTTTTAGCAAAAAAAGCGTATCTGGATATTGCCTTAATTTCCAAGTTTTCTATGCTCGTCCCTATGACGATATTACAGCCACAGGAGGATTTCCTTTACTTTTTTGTGTTTCCCATTTCTCACCTCGCCTATAACGTTGATTATCGTTGTTTGAGTCTCCGTTTCATTTTCGTTTTTAAGATGATGTTATTTTCTTGTTTTCAGTATTGGCTTATCAGCCCGCGATGCGTTTTTGACGACGGGAATATCTGTGTTATCTTCTTCACTTGAGGTAGGTAGTAAATCTTTATTAAAAGATTTACTTAAATGTTCATCGATTTCATTTTGTATTTTAATTAAGTTAGTTCTTTTTATTTGTGGTTTTCGTCTCTTAGGAATTTTACACTGATGCACTCTTTTAGTGGCTCGACTTCTTTTTGAAGTGCAACACTAATGATCTTCGAGGAAGCTGAGATTTTTAGAAATGCGATAATTTGCTCCTGGCAAAAATAGGAGCTAGTTTCTAGAGTTTTCTAGACATATTGAAATTACACTATTGAAGAAATTACACTTATTACACTAAAACATTATTCGTTTAAATACTGACAAGCTGGAACTCACACTACCGCCGTTCTTGACTCTCCCCACGCGGCTCAGTCTTGTAGTCTTGTTTGTCTAGTCAATTTTTAAATTAATTTAATTAATTAAATAATTAATTTAATTTAATTAATTAATTATTCCATTATTGAAGCATACATAGAAAGTGTGTATAATAAAAATAATACATATTACAATTGTAGGCTAAAATGGAATTTGTCAAGACAGTCTTGTCTTGTCTGTCTAGTCTTGTCTGTCCAATCTTTTCTGTCCAGTCTTATCTGTCCAGTCTTGTCTGTCTGGTCTTGTCTGTCTGGTCTTGTCTGTCTGGTCTTGTCTGTCTGGTCTTGTCTGTCTGGTCTTGTCTGTCTGGTCTTGTCTGTCTGGTCTTGTCTGTCTGGTCTTGTCTGTCTGGTCTTGTCTGTCTGGTCTTGTCTGTCTGGTCTTGTCTGTCTGGTCTTGTCTGTCTGGTCTTGTCTGTCTGGTCTTGTCTGTCTGGTCTTGTCTGTCTGGTCTTGTCTGTCTGGTCTTGTCTGTCTGGTCTTGTCTGTCTGGTCTTGTCTGTCTGGTCTTGTCTGTCTGGTCTTGTCTGTCTGGTCTTGTCTGTCTGGTCTTGTCTGTCAGGTCTTGTCTGTCTGGTCTTGTCTGTCTGGTCTTGTCTGTCTGGTCTTTTCTGTCTGGTCTTGTCTGTCTGGTCTTGTCTGTCTGGTCTTGTCTGTCTGGTCTTGTCTGTCTGGTCTTGTCTGTCTGGTCTTGTCTGTCTGGTCTTGTCTGTCTGGTCTTGTCTGTCTGGTCTTGTCTGTCTGGTCTTGTCTGTCTGGTCTTGTCTGTCTGGTCTTGTCTGTCTGGTCTTGTCTGTCTGGTCTTGTCTGTCTGGTCTTGTCTGTCTGGTCTTGTCTGTCTGGTCTTGTCTGTCTGGTCTTATCTGTCTGGTCTTGTCTGTCTGGTCTTGTCTGTCTGGTCTTGTCTGTCTGGTCTTGTCTGTCTGGTCTTGTCTGTCTGGTCTTGTCTGTCTGGTCTTGTCTGTCTGGTGTTGTCTGTCTGGTGTTGTCTGTCTGGTCTTGTCTGTCTGGTCTTGTCTGTCTGGTCTTGTCTGTCTGGTCTTGTCTGTCTGGTCTTGTCTGTCTGGTCTTGTCTGTCTGGTCTTGTCTGTCTGGTCTTGTCTGTCTGGTCTTGTCTGTCTGGTCTTGTCTGTCTGGTCTTGTCTGTCTGGTCTTGTCTGTCTGGTCTTGTCTGTCTGGTCTTGTCTGTCTGGTCTTGTCTGTCTGGTCTTGTCTGTCTGGTCTTGTCTGTCTGGTCTTGTCTGTCTGGTCTTGTCTGTCTGGTCTTGTCTGTCTGGTCTTGTCGGTCTGGTCTTGCCTGTCTGGTCTTGTCTGTCTGGTCTTGTCTGTCTGGTCTTGTCTGTCTGCTCTTGTCTGTCTGGTCTTGTCTGTCTGGTCTTGTCTGTCTGGTCTTGTCTGTCTGGTCTTGTCTGTCTGGTCTTGTCTGTCTGGTCTTGTCTGTCTGGTCTTGTCTGTCTGGTCTTGTCTGTCTGGTCTTGTCTGTCTGGTCTTGTCTGTCTGGTCTTGTCTGTCTGGTCTTGTCTGTCTGGTCTTGTCTGTCTGGTCTTGTCTGTCTGGTCTTGTCTGTCTGGTCTTGTCTGTCTGGTCTTGTCTGTCTGGTCTTGTCTGTCTGGTCTTGTCTGTCTGGTCTTGTCTGTCTGGTCTTGTCTGTCTGGTCTTGTCTGTCTGGTCAATTCAATTCAATTCAATTCAAATTTCATTTATTTCAACAATCAAGCATAAAGCTAAAATAAATGTCAAAACATAAATGAAATAATAGCTTAATTCTAACATAATAATAGGGACTAACCTATTTAGAAAGAAAAGCTTAAATAAGTAATAATTTAAATGTATTAACTTTTGTTCTTTGTGATATATTCTTCTTTTGTATAGGGTTCTATATCCTTTATGTATTCAAAAACTTTTTTCTTGTATTCCTTAAAATGTTTTATTTCTTTGATTGTTTTTGGCAAATTGTTGTATAGTTGAATACAGTTATAATATGGTCCTTTTTCAGTCATGGTGAGATTGTGCCTTGGTGGAATATAATGTGTTATCTTTCTTCTTGTTTCTTTGGCATGTGCGTTTTCACTATCTTGGAAGAGATTTTTATTTTTATAAATAAAAATAAGAGATTCATATATGTACAATCCGATGATTGTTAAGATATTGGCTGTTTTAAACTCTCCTCTGCACGATTGAGTATAGTTTAGCCCAAACATAATTCTTATTGCTTGTTTTTGGATTCTAAATAAACTTTGAATATCCGCTGCGTTTCCCCAGAAAATAATCCCAAAACGTAGGTATGATTCAAAGTTTGAACAGTAAACAATTTTTAGTACCTTTGGGCTTACGTTTCTGCTTAGTATTCGTAAGGCATATGCCGTTTTATTTAATTTTGCCACTAAAGAATCTATATGTGTGTCCCAATATAGGTAGCAATCCATGTTGATACCTAGCATTCTAACATTGTTTTTTACCTCTAACGCATTGCCGCCAATTTGAAAAAGTTTAGGGTAATTTAATATCGATCTTTTAGTATTAAAGATTATAATGTTAGTTTTGTTTTCATTAATTGTTAATTTGTTTCTGTGGAACCAATTTTTGACCATATCTATCGCAGAATTTACATCTGAGGCAATTTCATCGACGTGTTTTGTGCCAATCATTAATGTTGTATCGTCTGCAAAATTAACCATACTATATGTTGTTTGACTTATTGTTGCTGGTAGATCATTTAAATAAATGGTGAACAGTAATGGTCCTAATATGCTGCCTTGCGGTATCCCAACTCTAGTGCTAGTTATTTCTGACTTCGTGGAAACGTTTTCAGTTGTCAATTCCACTTGTTGAGTGCGATCTTTTAAGTATGATCTAAACCAATCTAGTACTATTCCTCTGATTCCATACTTCTCAAGTTTTTCTATGAGAATGGCATGGTCCACCGTGTCGTAAGCTTTGGATAAGTCTATTAAGACACCACATGGTATTTGGTGGGCTTCTAAGTGTTTGAAAACAGTGTTTATTAAATCAAAACACGCTGTATTAATGTTTCTTCCACGTATATAACCATGTTGAGTTTTGGAGAATAATTTACTTAAGAACTCAATTGTTTTATTAGCCATTATTTTCTCAAAAATTTTTGAAAACGATGATAGAATGTGAATCGGTCGGTAATTATCAAATAATTTTTTGTTGCCTTTCTTATAAACAGGGATGATAATGGAATGTTTCAACTGTGTTGGAAAAATTGCAAATTTTAACGAGTTATTAATTATATAAGTTAACGGTTCTATAATTTCGTTAATTACACTTTTTATAACGGATATGGGGACCTCATCGTAACCCGCACTTTTTTTGTTTTTGAATATCTGTATAATATTTAAAACATCACTTTCCGTCACCGGTTCTATGAAAATCGAATTACAATTATTTATAATTTGATTTTTATACTCTAAATAGGGGATATTTTGCAATAACCTGGCTGGCGTATCGGCATAAAATGTATTTAACTTATTTGCCACTGTTAAAGTTGGCTCCAGTTCTGTGATGTAACTTGCGTCCTTTTCCTTTTGCTTCAGATTTACACATTTCTTCACCACATTCCAAGTCGATTTCATTCTGTTGTCTGAATATTTGATTTCATTTTCCAAATTAGCTTTTTTGGCACTATTTAATAAAACTCCATATTTTCTTCTAAGTCGATTGAGACTTTTCCTATGTTCTTGATTGAAGTTTGCCAATCTTTGCAGGACTTTCATTTGTTTTCTGATCTCAGCTATTCTTTGGTCTTTGAAAATATTGCCATTCTTCGAGCATGTATTGGCTCTAATTTGTGGAAAACTGCTGCTGAAGAATACTAGGAATTTCCTCATAAATATGTTCCACTGTTTATCAACCTCATCATCCTTTGTCATGAAGACCTCAGCCCACTCTTCTTCAAGTAGTTGATGTTTTAATTGCGTTGTGTTTTGTTGCGAGAAATATCTAATTAGTCTATAGTTAGCTTTTGTTTTTTCTTCTTCTAAAAAACTTATTATTTGCGTACTGTGGTCAGATAGTTGGTATTCCTTGGTTTCTACTGTGAATTTCATGTCTGTTTTTATAACAATATTATCAATGCACGAATTGGATGACGGATGGCTCGATTCATTCATAGTCATTATAGCGTTGAAGGATTGAAACATTGATTTTATCTGTCGAGTTCTTATGTTTGAATTTAGGATATTCACATTGAAGTCACCGGCAATGATAAAATTATCATTATTTAAGGACAGTTTTGTGAGAAGCTGGTGCAGTTTTGTTATAAATTGTTTGAAGCTCGCAAGAGGCGATCGGTAAATTGCAACAATTATTGTTGGCTTATCGTCTATTGATGTTCCAATAGCCGCTATTTCAAAAATATATTCTTCTGCGAGTTCATTTAAATCCGGTCTTGTAATGCATTTTGCTCCATTTTTGCAGAAAATAGCAACACCGCCATGTTCCCCAGGCCTTCGACAGAACGCAGATGTTAAAGAAAAATTATTTATTTGAAATAATTCCAATTGGTCTTTAGTTTTCCAGTGTTCTGTTACTATTAAATATTTGCACTTATTATTTTGCTCCAACATATATTCAATCCTTTCTATAGAATTCCCTATAGACTGCACATTCTGATTAATTAATTGCAATTTTACTATTTTATACTCTTTAGACAAGACAAGTTTCTTAATTGAGTTCCCAATCGATTGTGTGTTTTGATTGATGATTTTGATAGTCCTAGTATTTTCTGGAAAGTTTATTCTTTTTGTCTGTGATTGGGAAGTTTCTGAAAATTTGTATTTTGTCGGTTTTTGTAATGTTGTCTGAAGTTGAAGCGTTCAATCAGTATCCCTTCGGGCCAGAAGGAGCTTTTATAAACATCATCTTTAAGGATTGGATCTACTCCAACCTTAAAGCTAATGTTGTCTACAACTCGAAATTTAGGTATTATTTTCTCAGCTACACAGTTTGACAATCCCGTTTTCTTTTTAAGGTGGTTTAAAACCATATCCTCAGTGACGTGTTCTTTCGCACGAGAAATAAACAACCATATTTTTTTTGGTTGTGTTTCTCTTCCAGCAAATCCTGTAGTCTTGTCTTCATCATTTGTCTTTGCACTCCCGACAGACGTACGATTTTTTTTTCTTTTGGGGGCCACGGTTGATGATAGTGAATTATCTTTACTTTTACTATTGAATTTGTTGTTAAATGGCTTACTTTTGGTTGCCTGCTCATCCAGCGGTACCATACTATTCGTTATTGTTTCTGACTGATTTTCTAGCCGAGAAGCACTTATTGTTTTTAAGTTTTGGCGTGGGTTGGCATTAGATTTCGTGATGTGTTGGGTGGTATTTAACTGTTTTGGTCGTGTATTGTAACCTTTTAACAACTCTAACTGATCTTGTAGCGTCGTTAGATAGTTATTCATAATACGATTCTTATCTTCCATCTCCTTCAATAATTTTTTCAACAGAAGATTTTCCTTTTGCAGGGTTATTACATTTTCTTGTTCCATAATATCTGAAGGTTGTGTGTTAGTTTCTTCTGTGTTTACACAAAATTTATGCTCACATTTTGCTTTTTTAGTATGTGACACGCATCCCGGATGAAAGTGCTTGTTACATTTTAAACAAAACACTGGTTCTCGCACTGGTTTACGGCAATGATTGCAGAGTACTTCAAGCAGGTATTCACTTTCCGCCATCTTGAACTGAACAGTTTCTTGTATGAATATTATTAATTAGAATTTTGGAGCAGAAATTTTTTGATGCTTTCAGTTAGACGTTCAAAGCCTACTCTGTCTGGTCTTGTCTGTCTGGTCTTGTCTGTCTGGTCTTGTCTGTCTGGTCTTGTCTGTCTGGTCTTGTCTGTCTGGTCTTGTCTGTCTGGTCTTGTCTGTCTGGTCTTGTCTGTATGGTCTTGTCTGTCTGGTCTTGTCTGTCTGGTCTTGTCTGTCTGGTCTTGTCTGTCTGGTCTTGTCTGTCTGGTCTTGTCTGTCTGGTCTTGTCTGTCTGGTCTTGTCTGTCTGGTCTTGTCTGTCTGGTCTTGTCTGTCTGGTCTTGTCTGTCTGGTCTTGTCTGTCTGGTCTTGTCTGTCTGGTCTTGTCTGTCTGGTCTTGTCTGTATGGTCTTGTCTGTCTGGTCTTGTCTGTCTGGTCTTGTCTGTCTGGTCTTGTCTGTCTGGTCTTGTCTGTCTGGTCTTGTCTGTCTGGTCTTGTCTGTCTGGTCTTGTCTGTCTGGTCTTGTCTGTCTGGTCTTGTCTGTCTGGTCTTGTCTGTCTGGTCTTGTCTGTCTGGTCTTGTCTGTCTGGTCTTGTCTGTCTGGTCTTGTCTGTCTGGTCTTGTCTGTCTGGTCTTGTCTGTCTGGTCTTGTCTGTCTGGTCTTGTCTGTCTGGTCTTGTCTGTCTGGTCTTGTCTGTCTGGTCTTGTCTGTCTGGTCTTGTCTGTCTGGTCTTGTCTGTCTGGTCTTGTCTGTCTGGTCTTGTCTGTCTGGTCTTGTCTGTCTGGTCTTGTCTGTCTGGTCTTGTCTGTCTGGTCTTGTCTGTCTGGTCTTGTCTGTCTGGTCTTGTCTGTCTGGTCTTGTCTGTCTGGTCTTGTCTGTCTGGTCTTGTCTGTCTGGTCTTGTCTGTCTGGTCTTGTCTGTCTGGTCTTGTCTGTCTGGTCTTGTCTGTCTGGTCTTGTCTGTCTGGTCTTGTCTGTCTGGTCTTGTCTGTCTGGTCTTGTCTGTCTGGTCTTGTCTGTCTGGTCTTGTCTGTCTGGTCTTGTCTGTCTGGTCTTGTCTGTCTGGTCTTGTCTGTCTGGTCTTGTCTGTCTGGTCTTGTCTGTCTGGTCTTGTCTGTCTGGTCTTGTCTGTCTGGTCTTGTCTGTCTGGTCTTGTCTGTCTGGTCTTGTCTGTCTGGTCTTGTCTGTCTGGTCTTGTCTGTCTGGTCTTGTCTGTCTGGTCTTGTCTGTCTGGTCTTGTCTGTCTGGTCTTGTCTGTCTGGTCTTGTCTGTCTGGTCTTGTCTGTCTGGTCTTGTCTGTCTGGTCTTGTCTGTCTGGTCTTGTCTGTCTGGTCTTGTCTGTCTGGTCTTGTCTGTCTGGTCTTGTCTGTCTGGTCTTGTCTGTCTGGTCTTGTCTGTCTGGTCTTGTCTGTCTGGTCTTGTCTGTCTGGTCTTGTCTGTCTGGTCTTGTCTGTCTGGTCTTGTCTGTCTGGTCTTGTCTGTCTGGTCTTGTCTGTCTGGTCTTGTCTGTCTGGTCTTGTCTGTCTGGTCTTGTCTGTCTGGTCTTGTCTGTCTGGTCTTGTCTGTCTGGTCTTGTCTGTCTGGTCTTGTCTGTCTGGTCTTGTCTGTCTGGTCTTGTCTGTCTGGTCTTGTCTGTCTGGTCTTGTCTGTCTGGTCTTGTCTGTCTGGTCTTGTCTGTCTGGTCTTGTCTGTCTGGTCTTGTCTGTCTGGTCTTGTCTGTCTGGTCTTGTCTGTCTGGTCTTGTCTGTCTGGTCTTGTCTGTCTGGTCTTGTCTGTCTGGTCTTGTCTGTCTGGTCTTGTCTGTCTGGTCTTGTCTGTCTGGTCTTGTCTGTCTGGTCTTGTCTGTCTGGTCTTGTCTGTCTGGTCTTGTCTGTCTGGTCTTGTCTGTCTGGTCTTGTCTGTCTGGTCTTGTCTGTCTGGTCTTGTCTGTCTGGTCTTGTCTGTCTGGTCTTGTCTGTCTGGTCTTGTCTGTCTGGTCTTGTCTGTCTGGTCTTGTCTGTCTGGTCTTGTCTGTCTGGTCTTGTCTGTCTGGTCTTGTCTGTCTGGTCTTGTCTGTCTGGTCTTGTCTGTCTGGTCTTGTCTGTCTGGTCTTGTCTGTCTGGTCTTGTCTGTCTGGTCTTGTCTGTCTGGTCTTGTCTGTCTGGTCTTGTCTGTCTGGTCTTGTCTGTCTGGTCTTGTCTGTCTGGTCTTGTCTGTCTGGTCTTGTCTGTCTGGTCTTGTCTGTCTGGTCTTGTCTGTCTGGTCTTGTCTGTCTGGTCTTGTCTGTCTGGTCTTGTCTGTCTGGTCTTGTCTGTCTGGTCTTGCCTGTCTGGTCTTGTCTGTCTGGTCTTGTCTGTCTGGTCTTGTCTGTCTGGTCTTGTCTGTCTGGTCTTGTCTGTCTGGTCTTGTCTGTCTGGTCTTGTCTGTCTGGTCTTGTCTGTCTGGTCTTGTCTGTCTGGTCTTGTCTGTCTGGTCTTGTCTGTCTGGTCTTGTCTGTCTGGTCTTGTCTGTCTGGTCTTGTCTGTCTGGTTTTGTCTGTCTGGTCTTGTCTGTCTGGTCTTGTCTGTCTGGTCTTGTCTGTCTGGTCTTGTCTGTCTGGTCTTGTCTGTCTGGTCTTGTCTGTCTGGTCTTGTCTGTCTGGTCTTGTCTGTCTGGTCTTGTCTGTCTGGTCTTGTCTGTCTGGTCTTGTCTGTCTGGTCTTGTCTGTCTGGTCTTGTCTGTCTGGTCTTGTCTGTCTGGTCTTGTATGTCTGGTCATGTCTGTCTGGTCTTGTCTGTCTGGTCTTGTCTGTCTGGTCTTGTCTGTCTGGTCTTGTCTGTCTGGTCTTGTCTGTCTGGTCTTGTCTGTCTGGTCTTGTCTGTCTGGTCTTGTCTGTCTGGTCTGGTCTGTCTGGTCTTGTCTGTCTGGTCTTGTCTGTCTGGTCTTGTCTGTCTGGTCTTGTCTGTCTGGTCTTGTCTGTCTGGTCTTGTCTGTCTGGTCTTGTCTGTCTGGTCTTGTCTGTCTGGTCTTGTCTGTCTGGTCTTGTCTGTCTGGTCTTGTCTGTCTGGTCTTGTCTGTCTGGTCTTGTCTGTCTGGTCTTGTCTGTCTGGTCTTGTCTGTCTGGTCTTGTCTGTCTGGTCTTGTCTGTCTGGTCTTGTCTGTCTGGTCTTGTCTGTCTGGTCTTGTCTGTCTGGTCTTGTCTGTCTGGTCTTGTCTGTCTGGTCTTGTCTGTCTGGTCTTGTCTGTCTGGTCTTGTCTGTCTGGTCTTGTCTGTCTGGTCTTGTCTGTCTGGTCTTGTCTGTCTGGTCTTGTCTGTCTGGTCTTGTCTGTCTGGTCTTGTCTGTCTGGTCTTGTCTGTCTGGTCTTGTCTGTCTGGTCTTGTCTGTCTGGTCTTGTCTGTCTGGTCTTGTCTGTCTGGTCTTGTCTGTCTGATCTTGTCTGTCTGGTCTTGTCTGTCTGGTCTTGTCTGTCTGGTCTTGTCTGTCTGGTCTTGTCTGTCTGGTCTTGTCTGTCTGGTCTTGTCTGTCTGGTCTTGCCTGTCTAGTCTTGTCTGTCTGGTCTTGTCTGTCTGGTCTTGTCTGTCTGGTCTTGTCTGTCTGGTCTTGTCTGTCTGGTCTTGTCTGTCTGGTCTTGTCTGTCTGGTCTTGTCTGTCTGGTCTTGTCCATCCAATCCCATGCATCCAATATTTTCTAAGGTTCAATGGTTTAATTAAATAAAACTGAAGGCATTTAAATTTGAATGATAATTGGTATTAGCAATCACCATGAATTTTTTGAGAAGTTTGAATACAACTCAATAACATAACCAGTAGTTTTTGTTAACCACAGGTTGTGTAGTCTGGACTAAAAATAGAATTTTTGGTAACTCCATTGTTACTCACAAACAGCTAATAGATTGGTCTATTACATTGTATTTTGTATAAAAATGTATAACGATTTGATTAAAACGCTTGAGTGGTATGTGAGGCATCCTATATGCTATACCTATTCTTTATATATTAATTTAAATAATACATTTAGTCTCCAAATGAAAGTAGCTTAAGTTGCATATATGAGCTAACGAGTTACAAAGTAAATTGAGTTGCATATAAATGTTAAGGTAAAACTACAAAATCGGCAAATGTATGACATTTTAATGTATAACATTTACCAATTAATTTGGTCTTGTCTGTATGGTCTTGTTGGTCTAGTCTTCTCTTGTCTGTATGGTCTTGTCTGTCTGGCATTGCCTGTCTGGTATTGTCTGTCTGGTCTTTTGTGTCTGGTTTAGTCTGTCTGGTTTTGTCTGACTAGTCTTGTCTGTCTGGTCTTGTCTGGCTGGTCCTGTCTCTGTAGTCTTGTCTGTCTGTCCTCCTCGGTAGCCTAGTGTCTAGTGGACAACATATCCGCCTCCGACCCTGAAGGAATGCGAAATATGCGATACCGGGGTGGCGCATACTAAAAAAGCCAAGTGGAAAACGGGGTTTATTGACGTTCCCCAAAGCACAAAAAACACCCTTTTCTGTCTGGTCCTGTCTATCTGGTTTTGACTGTCTAGTCTTGTCGGTCTGGTTTTATCTGTCTAGTCCTGTCTGACTGGTCTTTTCTTTCTGGTATTGATTTATCTGGTCTTGTCTGTCTGGTCTTGTCTGTCTGGTATTAACTCTCTGCTCTTATCTGTCTAGTCTAGTCTAATCCAAATAAAAGGAGACAAGACCAATAATTCTAGTCCTAAAAGTTTCAAAGACTAAGTAGTCTCTACACTCTCTTACAATAATTAGTCTATATTGGACTAAGAAAATCATCTCTACCGTTACAATATTCGCACGTTGCCGTGACCAGGATTCGAACCTGGGTTACTACGGCCACAACGTAGGGTCCTAACCACTAGACGATCACGGCTGCTAGAGATTGTTGTTGGACTCTTTTTGTCTTTCATGGCTGATTATCTACCAACTCGATGGGTAAATGTGAGTTTAAATTTTTGAGATCAGCTTCATGTAATTTCTTTTACCAGTACAAGAACACATTTTGCAACGTATGGGTAAAAGTTTAAAATAATAAACATAAATAAAATATACTTGTATATTAAGGTCAAAATGTATTTCAAATATTTATATTATTTTATTATACATAAAAATCAATACATTTTGAACATGATTTATTTAAAAAAAGATTATAAGAATACGTTTGTTATAACTTATTCGTCATACCTATTCGTTATAATTGTATCCTCATGTATAATAATTTTTTATTTAAATTTTAATTCTAAATTCATTCTTTATGAGACCTAATCACACTCAAAAATGTAAGTATTAGGTGAATAGGATGGTTGCGACAGTTACTACGTGGTAATCCATACTTACATTGAATTGAAAAATTCACTTTGTTTTTTACCACACTTATATATAAGTGTGGTAAAAAACAAAGTGAATTTTTCAATTCAATGTAAGTATTAGGTGTTTTTTAAAACCTCTATACATTTGCCAACATTATTAGGTAAATGTTCACATTTTCCGGAAATAGTTTGAAAATGTAAGCTGTAAGCTGTACATGTAAGTTGTACAAACTTACATTTACCAACCAAGAAGGTATATGTGTACATATCCCGGTAAATGTGTATATTTTCCAAACTAGGTACTTACCGTAACATATACATACATACACATATGTATATATTGTAATAGCTTATATTTTGGGTCATTTCACACTTTGCAAGCGATCAATTTATTGTTTTTTCTCTAGTAGCATATATATATATATATATATATATATATATATATATATATATATATATATATATATATATATATATATATATATATATATATATATATATACTATGCAACTCAATATACTTAATAATCAGTTTACAAAACACATAATCAAATTCATATCTAAATTGTAATCTCATTATTCCTAATTGTATACCTAGTTGTGACTTATTATTTATTGGTGTTGCTAATTTTACAATTTGTGTTGTTTAGCGAGGAACGATTTCCATATATAAATATAATACATAATTCCCCCCCAAAAGGTCCTCAAAAGTTTCGCCCCCATATGCAATGGAATACTTTTCGAATACACTTTTTAATATTTGTTATTTTATAATACAATATTTGGAAGAATATAATGTTTAAAGTCAATCGTTTGTTAACTTCCTTGAATTACCTTTTTATTACCTAAATTACCCGTACCTCATATTTTTTACATTGGGTTTAAATGTGTATTTTTAATCTTATCCCTTACCATCTTTTTTCTTTATTAAACTATTAAATTTATTTTAAATTTCATACAAACATACAATTAGATTATATTAGTTTTAGTCTGAAAATAAAAAGGATTAAGTTTACTCGTTCAGTTTATGAGTTGATTTTAGCAATTCTGATTTTATTTGAAATTTCTGATTTTCTTTATATCTAATGTCTACAGGATATTTTCCATTAACCTTTATCCAGCAGTGCTGATAGAAGACACCGTCTTTACATATTGCTACTATCCTGCTGTTCTTATCCATGGTTTCTAGAACGTTGTGATTTCGAAGAACTAATTATAGTCTATATCAGTATTTCTCCTCCTTAGGGGGTCGCGAAGGAATTTATAAAGGGGTCGGGTAAACAAGTGTACCTAAGTCGCTGTTGTAACTTGTATTGATATAGGAACATTTTAAAATATTGTTGCTTAAAATTGATTTTTTTCCTATTTGTGTTTCATTGAAAAAAATTTCTAGCGAATGTGGTAGAGGGTTTCCGAGCGGTTAGTAAAACGAGGAGGTGAATCGAAAAAATTAGGAAATACTTGTCTATATCAGCATCAGATAGTGTCGTCGCGTCGCTGGCAATTCTCGTCTATTTTATGTGTTTGATAGTTTGATAGTGTTTGATGACATAAGTTAGTATTTGTTCATCTCTTTGTTTATTGCTTGTTGAATGTTAATCTTAAATAAAATATATTATAATATCTCTAATATAAACCAATGTTAACATATTAATTAAATTTCATAATATTTACTAAATCTACTAATATATTTTTTTAATGTATAATATTTTATCTATTTTATATAAAATAAGTGACCTTTAAAATATGATTACTATAATTAGACAAGATTTGATCTATTTTTTGTTTCTTCAAAAATTGATACAAATATTAGAAAGAAAATTACGCAGCGCTATTTATATTCCAAGGCGAACATTCTGCGGCTTGTACTTTCTTTCGATCAATTGACTCGCATAGTAATCCAATTACAATTACAAATGTGAAAATTGGTAAAGTTTCTGCTTAATTGTTGCAAACTACTTTTTATATTCGACATTATTGACATTTGACATTACTTGACATTACTTTAGAATACATTACTTTACATTACGGTACAATATTTTGCATTACGATTCATTACTTTATATTATATTAAATTTCATTACAGTATATCACATCACATTTTATATCACATTAGTTATATAAAATAAGCAAGTAATAAGTAGGTTTAAGACTTGTTGCTCTAATCTTACAATTAGTGGTAGGTATGGTTTTAATATATCTATCAACTTTCTTACGTTTAAGTAAATAGTACATGTAGATTATTAATTGAACAAATTAAATGTTTGTTTAAGCAAACATGTCTAGGTATGTGGGCTGCAAACCCACACTTCCTTAACGAAATAGCTCGTAATTAAACTTTATTGTATTAAACGTTTCTAACTATAATTTACAAAATTGTTTGCAAATGAGATTACAAGAAGCTCCATTTACAAACAGCAAGGCAATTAAATTATAACACAATGATTCAATGAGCAAATTATTGGTAAAATTATTTAATTTAATTGTCTTGTTTTGTCTATCTAGTCAAAAAAAACTCGGCCATTAAACAAGACTAGATAGACACTATTTGTGGACACGATAGATAGTTATAACTAGGTACACAATACTAGGAAGAAAATTCTATACGGCCAAACCTAGATAGAGAAGACTAAACAGACTAATATTGTCTGTCTAGTTCTGTTAGTGCAGTCGTGTCTGTCTAGTCTTGCCTGTCTAGTCTTGTCTGTCTCGTCTTGTCTATCCATCCTTGTGTTTCCAGTCTTATCTGACCAGTCTTGTTTGTCTAGTATTGTTTGTATAGTCCTGTCTGACTTGACAATATAGTCTTGCATGTATTTTTGCCTGTCAAGTGTTGTCTGTCTAGTCTTGCCTGTGTAGTCTTGTCTGCCTAGTCTTGTCTGTCTAGTCTTGTCTGTCTAGTCTTGTCTGTCTAGTCTTGTCTGTCTAGTCTTGTCTGTCTAGTCTTGTCTGTCTAGTCTTGTCTGTCTAGTCTTGTCTGTCTAGTCTTGTCTGTCTAGTCTTGTCTGTCTAATCTTGTCTGTCTAGTCTTGTCTGTCTAGTCTTGTCTGTCTAGTCTTGTCTGTCTAGTCTTGTCTGTCTAGTCTTGTCTGTCTAGTCTTGTCTGTCTAGTCATGTCTGTCTAGTCTTGTCTGTCTAGTCTTGTCTGTCTAGTCTTGTCTGTCTAGTCTTGTCTGTCTAGTCTTGTCTGTCTAGTCTTGTATGTCTAGTCTTGTCTGTCTAGTCTTGTCTGCCTAGTCTTGTCTGTCTAGTCTTGTCTGTCTAGTCTTGTCTGTCTAGTCATGTCTGTCTAGTCTTCTCTGTCTAGTCTTGTCTGTCTAGTCTTGTCTGTCTAGTCTTGTCTGTCTAGTCTTGTCTGTCTAGTCTTGTCTGTCTAGTCTTGTCTGTCTAGTCTTGTCTGTCTAGTCTTGTCTGTCTAGTCTTGTCTGTCTAGTCTTGTCTGTCTAGTCTTGTCTGTCTAGTCTTGTCTGTCTAGTCTTGTCTGTCTAGTCTTGTCTGTCTAGTCTTGTCTGTCTAGTCTTGTCTGTCTAGTCTTGTCTGTCTAGTCTTGTCTGTCTAGTCTTGTCTGTCTAGTCTTGTCTGTCTAGTCTTGTCTGTCTAGTCTTGTCTGTCTAGTCTTGTCTGTCTAGTCTTGTCTGTCTAGTCTTGTCTGTCTAGTCTTGTCTGTCTAGTCTTGTCTGTCTAGTCTTGTCTGTCTAGTCTTGTCTGTCTAGTCTTGTCTGTCTAGTCTTGTCTGTCTAGTCTTGTCTGTCTAGTCTTGTCTGTCTAGTCTTGTCTGTCTAGTCTTGTCTGTCTACTCTTGTCTGTCTAGTCTTGTCTGTCTAGTCTTGTCTGTCTAGTCTTGTCTGTCTAGTCTTGTCTGTCTAGTCTTGTCTGTCTAGTCTTGTCTGTCTAGTCTTGTCTGTCTAGTCTTTTCTGTCTAGTCTTGTTTGTCTGGATATCGATCTGCTGAACCATGAGAACAGCACACATTCGCTAGAGGAAATACATCTTCTATAATAGACCTTCTGCTACCTAACCTAACCTTCTGTTCACATAACTTGGCCAAAAAAATCCAAGACTGGACGGTTTTTAACAAGGAAATACTGAGCGACCACCGATATATCTCATATACGGTAGAAGCAGACCCACCCAGAAAATTTACACTGCAGAAAAAAAAAGAAAAGGTCAGAGAATAAAAAACCTCGATGAAGCAGCAACAAACAACCTTTCCTAGAAATTTCTAGGCACCGAAACAAGAAAAGCCAATACGCTTATTCAGGTAGTGAGTACGGCTTGTAACTCCATGTTATCGAAGAAAAGAGGACCAACCAGGAGGAAGTAAGTATACTGGTGAACCAACGAAATATCTGACATGAAGGCCTTATGCGTCTCAGCCAGAGGACGGCAACTCCAACGGCAGAAACCAAAGAAGGGTTGAGCACGACACGCTCAAGATACCAAAGGACGCGTAAAAACTAAAAAAGAGTTACGACATGCAATAAGCAGGGTGAAACTAGTCCAGGGTAAAAAAAAACCTTCAGATTAGCAGAATATTGCTTTATTTTTCATGCAGAAGTAGTTAATAGCAATTAATCGAGCTCCCCAATACATTTGTCAAAGAACTTTTGGAATGGAGGAATGTTCGATTCTCTGGGACAGTCGATCTGCTCTCGATGCTGATCCAACAGATTTACTATTTGATACATTCAAGGAAGTTTCCGGAAAAGTTATACTGACATCAGCATATGTTTGAAAAAGTTCCTGAGCATGCAATAGAACACGGAATATCAGAAAATATACAGAGAGAAAGCCAATCAAGATGGAACATTGCTCATACTGGTCAATGAACCAAACAATTTAGAAAGTCCAAATGGATTGGTATGGACATCTGCCTCTCATACCATGCAGTGCAGTTTATTACCGGGCATGGTAACTTCCAGGTCTACATTCACATAATCACAATTACCTATATGCAAATGTGGAGAGGAAGATGCCGCTCACGTCCTATTCAAATGCGCCATCACAGTTGAATGGAGGAGGCAAACAATACTAAGGCTCGCAAAAGCAGAATGCTCCTGGCCGCTCAACGAAGAGCAACTTAATGAAATTAATAAAAATAAAAAGTGGTGGAAATCTTCAACAGATGTGCAACTATATTAAAAAAGGATCAGAAAATGCAATGAAAGAACAAAACGAAGGATAATCTAGCCAAAGAAAATAAGAATAAATATTAGTGATAGACTGCCAGCATAGTGTCCAGCGGACGGAGCGCTGGCCACATAGGCTACGTATGTAAACTTATGTATACAAATAAATAAGCTGTCTAGTCTTATCTGCCTAGTCTTGTCTATTTTTTCTTGTCTGTGTAGTCTTGTCTGTCTAATTTTGCCTTCTAATCTTTTGTGCTTAGACTTCTTTGAATAGTTTTTTTTCTGTCTATTCTTACATGTTTGTTTTTGCCTCTTTACTTTTGTTCTTTAACTTGTCCTTTTTGCCTTCACTATGTCTTCTTTTAATCTCCTTCTACTTCTTATTTAAATTGCAAATTATATCAAATTTCAAAACCGAGATAAAATAGATTAAATTATTTACAAGATAAGCTTAGGTTTTTTCTTAAAATTTCTATTTTTTTATAATTAAATAGTAATATTGAAAGAGAATGTGTAGTCTGTAAGTATTAATCAGCTTAATCTTAAAATAATCTAAATACATAAATTGGCAAGGTGCGCTATACACATCTACATAAAATGCATAATATATGCGTTGGACAAGTCGTCGGGAAATGAACTTTATAATGTTAAAATGCAGTGCATGTAGTGAGTACATGTGATTTTGCAATAAATGCTATGAATTACATTTTGTCGCATTAAAATACGTGATAGAAATATCAAGGTTGTCCGACCCTGACTTACTTGTAACTAAAACCTAATCATTTCGCTAACTGCAAGACGGAAACAAATTCCCGCAATAATTATAGTGTGTGATGTTATTTTGTCAAAACAAAAAATGTAAGAAAAGGTAATCGTGCGTTGCCAAATGAAATTAATTTTGATTTTAACCTTGCAAATGACCAAACAAAATAACTGGATTGGGCCAGAAGTGATTACTAAAATTACAAGTGCAAAATAATGAAACTCATGTTACGAAATACGTTTATGTTTTAAACTATAAGCTAAACACTTTGTCTATTTACAATAAGATACAACTTAAAATACAATTTTAAAAACACAAACAGTTGAATTAAACATTCATGAATATATCAATAGAAGTTTACATTATCACTATTTTTAATAGCGTTTTATCTTAACGTATTAAGATTTCTAGGCTAATTATTATTAGATTGGAATCAACTAAACTAGTGTATATCTCCATCTTATTTCCAGGTAATCAAGATTTGATAGGGAGATAAGATAGGGAGGTACTACAAAATTAACCGAACAAGATTGAAGAAACTATGTTAGTGGACAAAACAAACATTTTTAAGTCAACAAGATTTCCAAACAAGAATAGTAAGAAAAAACTAGGCAAACAAGATTGGACAAACAATAATAGACATATAACTTTGAAGAGACAAGATTTGATAGACACGACTACACAGACAGGACTAGATAGAAAAAACAAGACAGACATGACTTAACAGACAGGCATAGACAGACAAGACTAACCAGACATTAATAGACAGACAAGACTAGATAGACAAGATTGGTCAGATAAGACTAGACATATAAGACCAAACAGAATGGCCAGGCTGACAAGACTTGATATACATAACTAGACAGAGAAGACTGCGTAGACAAGGCTATATAGACAAAAATAGATAAACGTGACTGGTAAGAAAAGACACCACAAAGGCACCGCATCTGCGTAGTCGGGTCTGTTTCGTCTTATCTGTCTATCTACTGGTTATAGTCTTATCTACCTAGCCTTACCTGACTAGTCCGGTCTGTCTGGCCTTGTATGTCTTATGTTATCTGTATATCTAGTTTTGTCTGTCTAGTCTTGTTTATCTACTATTGTTTATCTAGTCCCGTCTATCCTGCCTTGTGTGTCTAATCTTTCTTTCTAGTCTTGCATAGTTAGTCTAGTCCTGCCTAATTCTAGTCTTAAATCTATTTATCTAGTCTAGTTAATTAAGTCTTGTCTATAGGGTCTTCTCTTACCAGTCACGTTTATCTATTTTTGTCTATATAGCCTTGTCTACGTAGTCTTCTCTGTCTAGTTATGTATATCAAGTCTTGTCAGTCTGGCCATTCTGTTTGGTCTTATATGTCTAGTCTTATCTGACCAATCTTGTCTGTGTATTAATGTCTGGTTAGTCTTGTGTGTCTATGCCTGTCTGTTAAGTCATGTCTGTCTTGTTTTGTCTATCTAGTCCTGTCTGTGTAGTCGTGTCTATCAAATCTTGTCTCTTAAAAGTTATCTGTCTATTATTGTTTGTCGAATCGTAACTGTCTAGTGTCTAGTCTTTTATGTCTAGTCGTAACTGGCTTGTCTGTCTAGTCTAACTGGAGATAATAGTGATTCCGGGGTGGAAAAACAACATCGTCAAGTGGACTAGGAGTTTAGCGGATGAGAGCTCCGCACTCAGGCTGGTAGAACATCCCCAAGCCACCTTAAAAATAGTCTAATCTGCGTAGTCGGGTCTGTTTCTTATCGGTCTATCTACTGGTTATAGTCTTATCTGCCTAGCCTTACCTTAGTCCTGTACATCCACTCTTGCCTCCATCTGGTTTCCTGGCTCTAGTCTTATACGTTTAATCTTATCTCATTAGTTTTTTCTATCTAGTCTCACCTGTCTAAACTTTATCTTGTCTGTCCGAGCACATAAACGAGAGAGATTTTACGACTCTAATATTAATTTAAGGGAAATGTTTTTTATTCATCGATTCAATTGAAATTTTAATTAGCAAAGACTTTTTTAATTTATTTTATATGTGGTTTGGGGGAAGCTCTACCAGCCTGTGTGTGAGGCTCTCACTCACTAAACCCCTACTTCCACTTGGCTTAAAAAAGTACGCCACCCCGGTGTCGCTTGCGCATTCCTTCAGGGTGAGCAGCCCGGACGGTTTTTTGCCGCCCTAGTTGTTCGAGAATCTGGCTATATAGTATTGGCTCTATAGTTTTGGTATTCCTTTTTGTAGTTGATTTTTGTCCGTTCGTCTTGTTGTTTTTGTGTCAGGATGTCACGTATCATTGTCTCCGTGTACGTCCAGTCCTCTGGTGATCTCAGCATCGCGTCTACCAGTGTTTGCACCTCTAGGATGAGGCCGGTCTGCTCCTTCCATCTGTCCCTCTCGGATATCCACCTACTGCATTCAAACACAGTATGAAGTGCACTGTCCACGTCGCCGCAGTATACACACATTGCGTCACTTGCCCTGCCCAAACTATATAGATACTCCCTGAAGCATCCGTGGCCGCTGAGGGCCTGTGTTAGATGGTAAGTTATCTTACCATGGTTCCGTGTTAGCCAAGGTTTAAGTTTTGGGATCAATAGTTTGGTCCAATGTTCTGTTTTGGACATACTCCATGACTTTTGCCAGTCTTCATGTATTTGGTTCTTTGCATTTTTTGGTCTTTCTGTCCTATTTGCCCAGTTCCTTGTCTTATATAATTGGACTATCTCGTGGATTTTGCACTCTATCGGGACGATGCCAGCAATCACCAACACAGCTTCCCTGGAGATAGTCCTGTATGCACTGCATACTCTGATGGCCATTTTTCTCTGTACAGAGGTGAGCATCTGTTTCATGTACCCCTTTTCAATTACTCTAGCCCAGACCGGGGCTCCATAGAGAATGGTCGAGTGAACCACAGAGCACAGTAGCCTTCTTTTACTGCTTTTCCGCCGGTGTTAGGCAATAATTTTCCTAGGGCCGATGTAATTTTTAGGGATTTTTCTGCAGCTTTCTTAAGGTGTGCTTTGAAAGACAGTTTCCGGTCAATAGTGATGCCTAGGTACTTGACTTCTTGTTTCGGTGTGATGTCCACTTTTTTAATTTTGAATTTTATAGGTCCTATTTTCCTATTGCCAGTGAGAAGTACAGCTTCTGTTTTTTCAGGGGCTAGCTTAAGGTTTTTTCGCTCTAGCCATTCATCGACCTGCTTTATGGCGATGTTTGCCTTTCTCATTAGTTCTTCTTCAGTTTTACCTGTTGCAATTAAAGCTAGGTCATCGGCGAATCCTACTATTTCCACCCCCGCGCGGAAAACGAGCCTTAACACGCCATCGTATAGAATGTTCCATAAGGTAGGGCCCAACACTGAGCCCTGAGGAACACAACTAGTTACTTCGCATTCGACGACCTCATCGCCGGATTCCATCTGTATTCTCCTATTTGAGAGGTAACTGCGCACCAGCCGCAACAGGTATGGGGTAAACTTTCTGTTAGTTATCTCTTCCATAATCATTTCCCAGGCTGCAGAGTTGAAAGCAATTTTTATGTCTAGAGTTATCAGCGCCGTCATCTTACGTGTTCTTCGTGTGCCGCTTGTGGCTTTCTCTGCCACTTTGATCACCCTCAGAACGGCATCGACCGCGGACCTTCCCTCTCTGAACCCATATTGTCTATCGGAAAGACCTCCACTCTTGCACAATTCCGCTTTAATTCTGGCTAGAAGCAGTTGTTCAAGTAGTTTCCCGAGGACCTCCAGCAAGCATATTGGTCTGTAAGAGGATGGTTCGTGTATGGGCTTTACACTTTTCCGAAAGAGGACCAACCTTGCTATCTTCCACCTATCCGGGAATCTGCCATCTGCTATTATATTGTTCATGACTTCTAGAACAAATTTTGGTTGTCTGTTTACGGCAATCTTTACAGCTTCTGGTGGGAGATTGTCGGGTCCTGGTGCTCTGCCATTTCGAAGACGTTGGCTGGCCCTGTTCAGCTCCTCAATAGAAAATTCAGGAGTGTCTTTAACTTCCGGTGAAACCAACTGTAGTTTCTGGTGCTTGGGGAAGAGAACCTCCACCACTTCTCGCACCTTTTCCATGGTAATTTTCAGATTTGGAGATCTTACTTTGAGTTCTCGGGTAGCAATGGAATATGCGTCACCTCACACGTTTTCATCTATTTTATCGCAGAGTTGACGCCAGTGATCCCTTTTAGATCTGTTGATTTATGTGCGTAAGTTCTTTTTTGCTGTGGCGTAAGAATTTCTGTACGTAGCTTCTATATCTGGGTTTGGGTTTCTCTTCCCTTTGCGTTGGTAGGCACGTCTTTTAGCAAAACAGATCTTTCTCATCTCAGCAATTTTCGCGCTCCACCAGTATACCTGTATTCTTTTCGAAGGCTTTTTTGCCATAAGGATATCATTGCAAGTTTTCCGTAGTACACAGTAGAGAGCATCAGGTGAGCGGTCATTTGTGTTGTGAATTTCCTCGTCCAGCTTATTTTCGAATTTGTCCTCGTTTATATTTTTTGCGTGCCACCCCCTGCGAGTGCATTTTTTTGCAGATGGCTTTATTGTACCTACGTCTATACGTTATGACAAGTACCTGTGGTCACTTAGTGTTTCCCTCGTTAGCACCTGCCAGTTTTGAATTTTATGCACGAGGTCGGCCGTAGCAAGAGTAAGGTCTAGTATGGAGGAGCTGCAACTGCGTTCAAAAGTGGGTGAGTTTCCTACGTTACTCACATATTGATCGAGTTCTGAGATCCAGTCCAACATAATTTCTCCCCGTTTATCTGCACCTGAGCAGCCCCAATAGGGGGATTTTGCATTGAAGTCTCCACCGACTAGTTAGCCCATGGTTTGGCACCGAATGTCCTGGCCGAGGGTGGATAGGGATAGCTCTAATTCCTGGGGGCTACTGTTTGGTGATAGATAGCAGCTATATATCACAAGTTCTTCTAGCTCGACCCATGCGAAACCGGGTCCACCTCCGTGTTTTAAGACCGCTAGGTCTTTGTTGCATATAAAGATTGCCGCATCATTTTTATCATCCGTGATCCAGCCGTTCTTCATGATTTTTTTGTTTGGTTCACTGACTATGACAATGTCTATTATTAGTTCGTGGACGGTAGCCCTTAATAGGTCATGGGCAGCCGGGCTGCGCATGGCATTTATTTGGATTATATTAATCATTGCTCCGATTTGTCTCGTCCTGCTTCCGATAACGCTTTTTTTTGTATTGGGCATGCTCCATTGTCTTCTCGGCGCCCAACCTGACCACAGATGGGGCTGTGTGATTGCTTCTCACAATCCTTGACAATAACTTGTACAGTTTTAGACGATCTTAGTCATAGTTTCTTTTGCCATTCCGCTCCTTTCGCCTGCGCTAGAGCTTTTTTAAATTCCTGGCTTGTTCCTGAACCTGCCCGGTGCCCCTTCATATTACAGACTGGACAAAACATTTCATTTTTGCACTCAGTTGATTTGTGACTTTCTTGACCACAGTTATAGCACATTTTCTGCCTGGTTGGGCCGTTGCACGTACTACCATGGTGCCCATGGTGCCAACATCTATAGCATCTCACCAGTTGGGTTTTTTTTAGAGGCATTCTCTCCCTCACCCTGCATTGAATCCATCCAACCTTTAAAGTGCCTTTCTCTAGAAGGGCACCAACTTTTCTCTAGAAGTTCCTTAGCCTGTTTCTGTGGGAGCGATACAGTCGCCACCTGGGTCTCTCCATAAGCTGGTCTTATGTTTTTAATGTTTATTTCTTCTTTCCTAACCTCAATTGTGTTTATGACTGCAGCAATTATTTCTTCGCTCGTGGTAACTGTGTCTAAGTCTCTGATATTAACGATGGTATTTTGGGTTTTAGCACGGATTTCGACGTCCGGCAGTTTTTGTTCAATAGTCTGTTTGAGACCTTTAGCCTTACCTTCTACTTTCAGAAGTAGTTCTCCGTTATTAGTTTTCCGAACTCCTGTAATACTAGCTCCTGAAAATTCTATATCGACTTCGTTCTTAACCATCCTTAACAGGTCAGCGTATGATTTTCCATTTGCTGTTATGAGGACTGCATCCCTGTGCCTTTTTTCCCGCATTTCCTCCTTTTCTTTCTTGTTTTTCCGTCTTGTGGTTTCTATCCATTCCTCAGTATTTTCATTTGGCGAGTCTCTCTTCTGTGCTGGTAGTGAGTAGATTCGTGTTTCTACCTCTGTCTTGGCGAATGTAAATTCACTTTGTTTTTTTATTGTTGGCCATTCTGGGACCATGGACTTTGCAAAAGCGAGTCGAGTCCCGCCTTGTAGCGTCATAAGGTATTTGAGTTTCTGAAGGCTGCCGTACATTTTTTCTGACTTTTCTCGTGTTACCAAGTTGTATATGTATCCTACCGTACTGTTGATTTCTCCTGACTCTGTTGGTTCGTCGATAGAGTGCTTGAGGCATAAGACATTGCCGGTTTTTTTTTCTTGAGCTCCGAACAGCAGTGGTCTCGAGTATGCCTGGCATAGCGTAGTAGGCACTCCTGAGTCAGAGTGGGTGTCGTCTGACACGAACCATGCTAGATCCCAGTCATGGGGCGCCAGTAGCATGTTTCCTAATCCTTCCTTTACTTTTCTAAAGGCTGCTGAGGGCCAGTCTTTTGAGGATACTTGTTTGAAAACTTCATATCAATTTCCCATCTCTATCTCGTTCCATAATTTCCTCAGGTCTCTTTCTTCGGTCGTTTCTAGGCTGCTTTCATCAGTTTGCGTACTTGCGTTGCAGGTCTGCGTCTCAACGTTCTTTTTTCGCGGGTCGTATGGGCTTTTGTCCATATCCGTTTGTACGTCCTGGTCGTACGTTGGTATTTCTACCTGTTCCCACTTATGTGTCTGTAGCCATTCTTGGACGGAGCTTTCTATTCATTGTGTCGATGTTCTTTTCCATTTTAACTACAAAGTCCCTGATTTCTCTTTTGGTGGCCTTGTTATCAGCGGTGAGTTTATCGAAGGTAATCATTTGCTTCGTGAGTGTTTCCATTGCTTCTATGAGAGTATATGCTATGGGGCTCTCGGTTTTTCGTATCGGGTCGGGTTCCATGCCCTTGAACGAAGTATTGAGCAGTTTTCTTTTCTTTGTGGACTCACCACCAAGGGAATTGCACCTCTGATGGCAGCATATTTAGTCTGCTATGTGCAGGCAGTTTGCTGTCTTCATCCTCGTAAAAGATAGATTCGGAGCTTATGTTGCTCCCTGCTCGGTCACAGGCGCGGCCCCCGCCTGTGTTTGCTGTCTTACCCTTGAGGGACCGTGTCATATGTTTGGACATGTCGCCCGGACCAGAAGGTGTGAGTGTTTGAGGAAAATTAAAAAAAAGGTTTCACTCCACTGGGAGTCGAACCGCTGAAGTTCTTAGCGAGATTCACGCGCCATTCAAACTGCGCCACTAAAGCACTGACAGTTTTCGTGTCCGTAGTGTGTGAGTTTGCAGATAATTTGTCGTAAAATTTGATTAGTAACGTGTGGTTTTAGAATGTTTTTAGGTTAGAAACTAAAAACTAAGTAAACAAGATATTTTATGGTACTTATCTTCGTTCCAGGTGAACACAGTGGTGATATATTAAACCAGCGGCGCCCAGTTTGTAATACCCATCGCTGGGCTGAAAGATGGGAATGTAATCAAACACTATGAGTCAATTTCTCTTGGGGCAGCACAATCACAAAATTACAGCTCTAGGAGTCCTATCTCACACTTAAAAAGTATATCAAAAAGTTCGCGGGGGCTTATTGTATACAGACTGAGAATTAGCAAAGACTAGGAGGAAAGGATTGATGATTTAAGAATATTTACAGAACTAGATAAAATTATTATGCTTCAGAAATTATATTTGATAAGGTAAACAAGGTGTTGTGAAAATCAAATTTAGAATCCAGCGCTCTGGGTGATGAAGTCGCGCATGTTTGGTACGCTGGAGTAAACTCCTGGGTATTTTGGGCGGCCGCATCCATATCCCCAAGAAACGATACCAATAAGTTTTCCATCGACGGTCAGTGGGCCACCATTGTCTCCCTAAGAAACAAAAACAAGTAAAAATGGGGTTTTTGAAATGTGAGATAGGTTTTACTTGGCAAGCGTCTTTATATTTAAATAACGAACCGGAATTTTTTTATAGAAAACATCATTTATTGTATGAAAATGATAATACCTTATTACCCATCGCTAGCTATGCATTATTCCCGCCGGTCTGAACATTTGTAGATGCCAAACTAAGAGAACTCTTGCTCTTTTGAGGCAAACAATTGATCCAGTTATATTCGTACATTTACGTAACAAGTGCAGCTCTGCTCAGCAAGTGCGTGTCGCATTGATGCTAATAAGTAGTAATCGGACGCAGCCAAGTCTGAAGAGTAAGCCGAATGCGAAAGCATTCCCCCCCCGAAATATGCAAAATATATAGATACATGCTATATTGGAATAAAGAGATGAGTAGAGACGACCCTCAAGAGAGCATGGTAGATGTGAAGTTTAGGAACCCTTGTGTGTCCGTTTAGAAAGTAAATTGGTGCATTTCTGTTACTGTATTTTCTTAAACCAACTCCCCCCCCCCCCCCGAATCTAAATCATGGTCTTAAAACCCCCCCGAAAATCCTGGCTACGCCCATGAACTGTACTATGGGATGCGAGAGACGTATTTCCATTTTTATCCATTTGTGGATGGACGGTATAAAGTTTTTGTCCATATGCCGGCTTTTGCTGCATCCCACCGCAATTGCCATACATATCTAGCCTTTCCACATGCTAGTCTGAAGTGTGTAGTGATTGCAATACCGGTAAACCTGGATACCGAATACCGGTATTTCGTGCTATTTTGCAATTTAGTGAAACCGGTATTTGGTAAGGTAAAATACCGGTATTTTCGGTATTGGGTAAAAAATATGCTGGCAAGATGCAAATAATGTTCAAGTATTATTACAGTTTTTGAAAGAATTACAAGCCGACTACATACACATTTAAAAACAGAACATAACATTAATTTATTGAAAAGAAGTGTTCAGTTCAAAAAACGCATCGGCAGCGGCATGCTAGGGCATTTCAAAGACGCATCGGCGGCGGCGGCGGCGGCCTTTCAAAGCTTTGAAATCATGTGTTCTTTGCTTCTTGACGGTCATTGAGCCTTCCGCTCAGCTGTTCCGTCGTCTTGTTGTTTGTTTCTGTTTTTTTTTTATTTAGTCTGTTTGTTTGTCTGTGTTGTCTGTGTTTCGTTGGGTTTCGTTTGGCTTTACTTGGGTATAGTTGGGTCTTGTTGTCCTGGTGTGGTTGTCGGTTTTCTTTGTTGCTTCTTCAGTGTTTCGTCTTCTGTGGTTGTTCTCCAGGGGTCTGTGGTCCTGACGTGTTTGGTCTTCTCGTTGATGGTGATGGGTTGCTCTTCTTCTTGGTCGGGTTTGCGCTTGGGGGCGGCTTCGGTGGGGCTGTGAGTGTCCATTGGTATATTTCTTCTCCTTGGGGCGGTGTCGGTTGTCTTTTCTGCGGCGGCTTCGTTTGTCTTCTCGGGGGCGGCGTCAGTTTTCTTTTGGGGGGCGGCATTGTTTGTCTTTTAGGCGGCGGATTCGGTTTTCTTTTCGGCGGCGGTTTCATTTGTTTTCTCGGGGGCGGCATCAGTTGTCTTCTTGGGGGCGGCTTCGGTTGTCTTTTCGGCATCGGCTTCAGTTTTCTTTACAGGGGCGGCATCGTTTGTTTTTTCGGCGGCGGCTTCGTTAGTCTTCTCGGGGGCGGCTTCGTTTGTCTTCTCGGGGACGGCATCGGTTGTCTTTTCGGCGGCGGTTTCCTGGGGTTTATCGTTGGCGGTTTGTTTCTTCAACAGCAGTTGCGTTATGTAGTTCATCATTTGGACGAGGTCGTTGTCGTCCACAGTGTCCAAGTAGTCGGGGTCGAAATACTTTGCCGCGAGGGCTTCGTTGGGTGTTGTCGGAATAAACATGTTTCTTTTGTGATAGCGGAGGAGCGAGTAAAGCTTTGAAATCATCATGTGTCCTTTGCTTTTTGACGGTCGTGAGCCTTCCGCTCAGCTGTTCCGTCGTCTTGTTGTTTGTTTCTGTGTTTTTTTTTTTGTGTCGGTTTGCTTGTTTGTTTGTCGGTTTGTTTGTTCTTCTGTTTCCTTTCTTTTTTTTTTTTCTGTTTTTTTTTCTTCTTCTTCTTCTCGTTGTTGGTCCTTGGTTTGTCCTGGTGTTGGTTCCTGGTTCTCCCTCCTGGCGGTTCCTGGTTCGTCCTTCGTTCTCGTGGTGGTTCCTTGCTCGTCCTCGTGGTGGGTGCTGTGTCTCTCTGGTTTGTTCGTGTTGTTCCTGCCTGTTTTTGTTCCTGGGTGCTCCGCTGGGTTCGGGGATGTGGGCTTTCCTGTGAAAAAGAAAGATCAGTGATTACCTATGTTGTTGAGGTTTTGGATGTTTCCATTTGACGTTGATGTTGTAGTTTGCTGCGTTGTTGATTGTTGGGTTGTCATGCGTTTTCATGCGTTTGAAACTTTTCTTTGCTAGTTTTTCTATGTGTTGCTTGATTGTCTCCATGTTTAGATCGCTGTGCAGCTGCTCATTGGTCATGTACCATGGCGAATCTGTTATTTCTCTCAGAGTTTTGTTCTGGATGATTTGGAGTTTGTAGATTTTCCATTCTTTGGATTGTATCCAACACGTCGATGAGTACGTCATTGTCGGCCCTATTATGGACTTGTAGATTTGTAGTTTGTTCCTTATGTTCAGCTTGCTTTTCCTGTTTAAGAGCGGGTAGAGGTAGCCTTTAATTTGTTTTTTGCTTTTTTCGCTGTCTGATCGATGTGTTCTGAAAATGTAAGAGCTTTGTCTAGGATTACGCCTAGATATTTGATTCGGTTTTCCCATTTTATGTCTGTGTTGTTGATTCTCAAGCAGCTACTGGGTTCGTGCTTAAATTTTTTCTTCGTGAAGATAATTGCCTGTGTTTTTTCTGCGTTTAGTTTGATCCTCCAGGTGTTACACCAGTCGTTAATCCTGTCCAGGTGATTTTGGAGCCGTTTTGTTATGGCCTCGGTCGAGTATCCTCTTGTGAAAATTGCTGTGTCGTCTGCGTATAGTGCAATTTCTGTGTCGTTTAGTTTTGGGATGTCTGCGGTGTAGATGCTGTAAAGAAGGGGGCCCAGGACAGATCCTTGTGGGACTTCGGCTGTCATTGTCTGAGTTGTGGAGATGCTGTCGTTTATTTTGACTTGGAATGTTCTGTTACAGATAAAGGACGTCACTAGTCTGATCATTGCTGTTGGGATTTTAAATTGATGCAGTTTGTATATTAAACCTAGGTGCCATACCTTGTCGAAAGCCTTAGAGACGTCCAGAAAGACGGCTCCCGTGGCTAACCCTTTGTTGAAAGCGTCGATTATTGCTTCGGTTATTCTTGTCGTCTGATAGGTGGTAGACTGCTCTGTTCTGAAGCCGTATTGTTCGTCGGGTAGAATACGTTTGTCTTCAGTTATTTCTGTCAGTCTTTTGTGTATTACTTTTTCTGTGATTTTACTGAGACCTGTCAGCAGACTTATTGGTCTGTAACTGGAGGTGAGGTTTCGGGGTTTGTTCGGTTTCGGGATTAGAATCGTTGTTGCGTGTTTCCATTGGGTCGGAAACACTCCAAGTTTCAGTGCGGCGTTTATGATTTGTGTTATTCTGTCTATTGCGTTCGGTGTTAGGTTTTTTAGCGCGACGTTGTTGATGTTATCGCATCCTGGTGCTTTCTTGGTTTTTAATTATACCTTTTATTTCTTCCGGTGTTGTTTCCTCTATTTCCGTGTTTTCTACGCTACTATTTAGTACTCTCAGTACGGTTTCGCGTATTTCTTGCCTTTTGCGGAGTGGGTGTGTGTCGGCGTTCGGTTTAAACTGCTGTGCAAGCGACTTTGCGAATTCCTCCGTTTTCTCCTCGTCCGTGCTTGCTACAGTGTCGTTTGTTGTTTTCAGTGGGGGAATTGTTCTCCTCTCCTTGTTTCTAAGATTCTTGGCTAATTTCCACGGTTCCTCTATTGTTTCGTTGATGCGTTCTAGTTTGTCTTCCCATTCGGCGTTGTGCTGTTCGCGCAGTGCCCATTTCAGTTGGTTTGTCAGTCTGTTTAAGACGTTCTTGTCCGTCGGTGCCAGCGTCCGTTGGAATACCTTGTTAGCTTTGCGCTTTTCTTTTAGTAGATTCCTGATTTCCTGTGGGAGGGTTGTTGTCGTGTTGGCAGTCCGTTTCCTTGTGGCGGCCTCGAGTGCTGCTTTTATTTCGTTTTCTATCGTCCGTGCTGCTTCTTCTAGGCACGGGGGGCTTGTAATTTCTGTACAAGTTACGTTCGTCAGATTATCTTTGAATTTGTTTCAATTTGTGATAGTTTTCTCGATTGTTTTCCTGGAGATTTATGTGCACTGGGTTGTGATCTGAGCTCAAGTCCTTGATGCAGATTATTTCCACGTTTGCTGTGATGTTTTTCATAACGGCTATATCCAAAATATCCGGCATTCGCTGAACTCCTGGAAAGTGTGTTGGTTCGTTAGGTGCAATTACTTGTAACTTCCGGTTTTCCGTGTACCTTAGTAATTGTCGGCCCTTGGTGTTTGTTACTCTGCAATTCCATTACGAGTTCTTTGCGTTGTAGTCTCCTGCGGCTATGGTACCTATATTTCTGTCGAATATTTTGTCCAGGTCGTCGGCATTTATTTGTTTCTGTGGCGGCGAGTACAGTGCGTAGAGGGCTATGGGTCCGTCAGTTGTCTGTACTTCTACTCCTACCGTTTCCGTGTCCGTGGTTGTTTCTACTTCCGGCAGTTCGTGGTGTTTTATGTTTCTTTTGATGACGATGGCGACTCCACCTCCGGCTTTCTCGCTTCTGTCTTTTCTATAGACTTGGTAGTTTGCTATGTTCAGTTGGTTGCAACGTCTGAGGTGCTTCTCGTTGATCAGGGCCACGTCGACGCTGTGTTCGTTTAGGTGTGCTACTAGTTCCTGTTTCTTGTTTTGTATTCCGTTTGCGTTCCAGAATGTAAGTTTCAGATTGTCTCTAGCTCTTCTAGTGGGCATTGTTGAGTGTGAGCATGATGGTTGTGATTCTTCTAGTGAACTTTTCTGTTTCCTCTTTGCTGTGTCCCATTTCGGCAAAGTCGAGCATCATTTCCGTCAGTTCAGATCTGATTACTTCGTTGCTATTCCTTTTGTTTCGGCTGGTTGAAGGTTTTGTCTCCATTTAATATCTAAAACGGTGTCAGCTCTGCTTCCAATAAAGCTGGCTGTGGAGGCATTATGTCGGAAGGATTCTAACTTATTAACGGCGAATGCAACAATAAATTGTATGTTGCAATCACTTAAAGATCAGGACACACTACTATCTAAGGAATTATACAGTGCATTGCAAATTTGCATAGATGAAAGGCATATTGAACTAGAAAATGTTTTAAGGTATTTACATAATTATAATGAATTTAAAAGAGAAAACGAAAAGGAAGAAAAGAGGTTAACAAAGTCGAATTTAATTAAATTCGTGGTTTTCCACAAAAAAAATTATGAAAAGTAAACACAAACCTATCCAGAGGAATTTATTGAAGATGATGTTGATGTTAATATCGGAATAGAATTATCTCTCAAAATGTAATTACAATTAGCTATAAATAAAAAAATTGGCTGCCCAAACAATAATACAAAAGTAATAAAAAAAAAAGATTTATCCAAAACCATCAGACGAGAAATCTAGTTATTAGAAGATGAAGGACTTCGAGGCAAATATTTAGAGGTAGTATATCGCTCATTATTAACAATACCACCAACCAGCGTGGATGCGGAAAGAGCATTTTCAACTGCAGGTAATTTCTGCACAAAAATACGTTCGAGACTTAATGACAGTTCAATAGATGCATTATGTTTTTTACGATCACATTTCAAAAATATGTAGTTAATTAATTAGTTTATGTTTTTTTTGTCTATACATAGATATTATTTACCTACTGGCAATAACTTTCTGCAATAAAAAATTTGTAAAATTTTTATTTCAAAAGGCTATAACTTTCTTATTGATAGGGATTTTTCAAAATTTTCATCACAGAACTGTTGCGCAGTAAGTCACCTCATAAAATATTCCAACAAAATTTAATTTTCTTTTTTCACATAGGCATAATAATCATATTAAAGATCAACAAATATTCACATTTACTCACTTCTTACGCGGAACGCGGAACGTCAAAGTGTATTATTTTCCAAAATTTTCCAACATAATTTCCACCATCTATTAGGCCACAGTATTACCTTCATTTCTCAAGCAGGAATTTTTCCAAAATTCCTAATAATAAGCGCACAGCGATTATTTAAAAAAGTGCATTCTTCGCAGTTGCCATTTTATGGAAAAATCCAAAGAAGTAGTAATATTCAACATTTCTCAATTTTTCTTTCAAATATCACTAGAGAATGAATGTACCTAACAACGAAATAAAACATTTTCGAAATATAAAAAAAAAACAATTGAATAGCGACCAAACTTAAAATGCAGCTGCTCCACGTAGCACCGTTACATAGCCAGAACGTCAAATTGCTCTAAATTTTAACTTTTCTAACATTTTCTTTCATTTCCTATTAGGGGATCAATATATCTACTTGTACTACTGTATAAGCATTTAAAAAAAAATTGCAAAAATAATTGCATTTGATGATGACATAAAATGCACTCACTCGACACAGCACTGTTTTATTGCTCGACCGTCAAATTGCTCTAAATTTTAACTTTTTTCACATTTTTTTTTGTATAAAACTAATATGACAAAGAAGAACTGTGTTTTTGTACATTTTTCAAAAATTCCTAATACCGGTATAACGTTTAAAAAATACCGAATACCGGTATAGTATTTTTGGTCCAGTATTGCAATCACTAGACGTGTGTTTTAAAATTGAAGTTTCTGACGATTGTGATTTGGTACCTTATCACTTGTTATTATAGGCATTTATTCCGTATTTTATTGCCTGACCTGGAACTTCTTTATAAATGAAAGTAATGTTGTTACCCTGAATTGATAAATTCACCATCTTTTAACCACATTTATTTATAAGTGTCGTTAAAACATGGCACTTAACGAAATATATCTCCGTTGGAGCGGTCATGCATTTAAGTAGGTCTACTGTCGGATAGTATTGAACATTGCTTCATTATATCAGGCTTTGTGTTGATAAATAATAATGTCCGATTAATTACTATTAGTTCGGCTTGAAGCAATACTATTTCCCCTTTTTCAGTATAAACAACAAAAGCTGGTCGTAAATCGGCTACTGATTTTGATCCGTCCGTGAATAGTTTTATATGGTGGGAGTTAGTGGATGAGATGTTAGAGTCAAAGGAAAAATCTCCACCGGATGAATACTTTCTAAATATTTATCTTCGTTTCTTCAAGATCGGGGGACACGTAACGCACCGCTTAATTCCATTAAAGCTAGTGATTTGATAAAAAGAGACTTTTTTTAGTTGAAAATCGGTATGTATTAATCCTGTTATGACACAGGCAGCCGCGGTTGATACCGAGTTGTAAGCTTTAGCCGCTCTCAAAGTGCAGATTCGTTGTACTCCCAAAAGCTATGCTTTTGTCCAAATTCTGCAAGACGGCTATGCCAAATTACGGTCTTGTATAGAAACCTCGCTTCAATGGTAATGGTTTGGTCTAGTCCACAATCCTTCCTCGCTATAAGGTCAAGCTCAGCGGTAATCTGTTTAGCCTTTCCACTTGATAGTTTGATGTGGGTTTTAAAATTGAGGTTTCTGACGATTGTGATCTGGTACTTTAATTGGTCCTGGTACTTTATCTGGTTACCTGCGTTTGTAAATACCCGTCTGCGCCGCCGTTTTTTTGACAAAGAAAATAGCTTATGTATTGGTGGCGTTAAAGTTTTATTTATAAATCTTGGTCCGTGCTTGTAATACTTCGAGTATTTGTTCCGCACATGGGACTATAATGCTACTTACTGGAAGATTACAATCGGATATTTTGTCATAAAGTATATTCCAGTAGGTAGCACCAGATATCAATCCCGGTGGGCATTATTTGCTAACAGATCTCTCCACATGAAAGCTTGGTTCAGATATAATGGTCGTCGAGGTAGTCTTTACTTAAGCCGATTAGATTGTTTGGGTATTGTTTGATAACCCGATATTGAATAACGCACGGCCATCAGGCTTCAAGTGCTATAATAACGCAATACTGTTTCTTGGCAAAATTTTCTTTCACATACGTGACCTTACATATGGCTCCGCTCGTTCCAACGCCCTTTCGAAATCCAAATTGACTATTACAAATTTATTTTATTATTAAGAAAGTTACTTTAGAAGTAGTGTTCTGTTTCAGAGATGAGAAGGGCTTCGAGAGCTTTCCCAACAGCAGTCATAAGACTTATAGTCCTGAAGTTTTTACTGGAATCTCCTTATCTGTTTGGTTTGGAAATGACTTTTACCAGCTGTACTTATTTTTAAGGAAAAACTTTAGGACTTTCTGCGAAAACATAGAATCCACCCCGGTGGCAGCTAGATTGCACAAAGCACTAGCGAAGGTTAGAGTGGAAATGACAACCACTCTCAAGAGACCGGATGGGAGCTAGTTCCCGCCTTCCTACAAAGGGGGGGGGGGGAGAGAACTAATGCCGTATCTTCTAAGAATCTTTGTAAGTAGTTTAGCGCTCGGATACATACTGGAGCTATGGAGAAGGGCTAAGGTGGTATTCATGCCGAAGGTGGGGAAGAAAGACACCACTCAACCGAAGACATTTAGACCCATTAGTCTAACATCTTTTATGTTAAAGACAATGGAGAAGGTAATCGATAATTACCTTAGGTATTATACCTACTCTCTGCCTTAGGACAATAGTGCTGGTAAGTGCACCATTACACAACTGTCAGCATGCATACAGAGCAGGGAAATCCACAGAAACCGCCTTGTATCAACTGACAAATGAAATAGAAGCAGCACTAGAGACAAAGGAAGTATCGATATGTGCCTTCTTGGATATGGAGGGAGCCTTTGACAACACCTCACACGAGGCTATCAAAGCGGCCCTCGAAAGAAGGAATATCGACAGCACTATCTCAAAGTGGATGGGAGAAATGCTGAGAACCAGAACGGTGGAGACACAAGTGGCAAGAGACACCATTAAGATCTCCACAACTCGAGGGTGCCCACAGGGAGGTGTGCTATCACCACTAATGTAGAGCCTGGTAGTTGATGAACTATTGGCTTCGCTGCATGTCCTAGACATCAAATGTCAAGGTTACGCCGATGACATAGTCATAATGGCCAGAGGGATGTAGAAGGGAACGCTCTGTGAAATCGTTCAGAGAGGCAATCGTTCAAAGTAACTAGTAGCTGGTGTTATACATTGGGACTGAGACTCAACCCGAGCAAAACCACGGTGGTGCCATTTACTAGAAGGAGAAAACTAAAAACTGGGCTAAACTGGGCTGCCCACAGCCCATACTGTTAGATGGGAGGGCAATAGAATACAAACAGGAGATAAGGTATCTGGATATCGCACTAGATAGTAAACTCCTATGGAATAGACACGCAGAGGCAGCTGTAGGTAAAGCCAAACGCTCTGTAATGATGTGCAGAAATCTGGCAGGAAAAACGTGGGGATGTAACGTGGGTATGTAATGAGACCTGCGATCACTTATGGGGCAGTTGCGCGGGGAAGTAAAACCAAGCTGGCCTCTTTGAGGAAACAGCTTGAGAAGATTCAAAGACTGGTGTGTGTCTGCATCAGCAATGGAGCTGCTGCTGGATCTTGCTCCGCTGTACCTTGTGGTGGAAAGGACCGCCAGATCGGCGATTGTAAGGTTCAGCAAGGAAGGAATAGGCAGACGTAAAATAATCGGGAGCAGAGACCGAAACAGCCTCGCTGCCAAGATCCCCTGGCTGGAATCCCCTGTATGCACCACTTCGAGAAAAACTATACAGCAATGTGTAGTAGTAAAGCCGATTGGAGCGACGAATCCTCAGCATACCACATAGAGCAAAATGCTATCAATTGGTATACATATGGTTCGAAGACAAAGGAAGGTACTGGTGCAGGAGTGTTTGGACCTCGTACCAAATACTTCGAATCCATGGGACCGTTCCCAAGTATCTTCCAAGCAGAGGTAACCGCAATCGGAAGATGTGCACAGTTTAACCTCGACAGGAATTATCTCAAAAAACGAATTGCTATCCTGTCAGACAGCCAAGCTGGCATCAAGGCAAATAGCTCATACACCATCAGATCCAAACTGGTATGGGACTGTGTGGGAAAGCTAAACAAGCTTGGCAAAAAGAATAAAGTAACGCTATACTGGGTACCAGGACAAACTGGTATATATGGAAACGAAGAAGCCGATCACCTAGCAAACAAGGAATCCAGTAGTCCCTTTACAGGTCCGGAACCCTTTTGCAGCATAAGTGAGAACACCATCCACAAAAGTTTAGATGAAGAAACAAGAGAACAATGGATGTAAACCTGGAAAGAATTTCCTGGGCTAAGGCAGTCCAAAGTGATGCTGGTAACTTTTAACCAGAAAAGAACAAAAGCTTGCCTGAAATTAAGCAGGAACAAGCTTAGAATTCTGACAGGAGTCCTGACGGGACACTGCGGACTTAGGAAACATCTCAAGGCGTTAGGCCTAGAGGAGGATGACGGATGCAGATTATGTGGTTCAGCTGAGGAAACCCTCATACATCTGCTCAAAGACTGCGGTGCACTACTCCGCAGGGACAGATGTACCTCGAGACTCACTGCTCTCTCACTGCTCAATTTTGTTCTAGACAATAATACTAGACGGATAATACTAGATAAACAAATGTAGATACACTAGGGTAGAATATTATATGGACTATACTATACAGATAATACTAATTGGACAAGGAAGTCTAGTCTATATAAATTGACCGGTCAAGCCTTCAAAGAAACCACATACATCAATATTACCATCTCACTTGTCTATTTAGAACTTATATATTTAGCTTATATATCTAAATTGTTTTTGCATTTGAATATTTTAAATTACAATTACATAACGATGTAATTTCACTACAAATTTTATTTAACATAATTTAGATTTTTTCTGTAGCTGCAACTATTCTGTAACGATTACAAAATAAGCCATAAAATTTGATACGCTCCAAGAACATTATTATTAATATTAATAATGGCAGTATTTTGAAACAATTACCGTTTATTATAACGTTGTTCGTTGTCCTTCTATTAACCAATTTGCAAAGAATTCATAATTTACTAAAAAAAAAAAAAAAGCAAGAAGTCTTAAAATGTAATAAAAATTTTGACCTTTCAGATATATTCTATAATTATAATAATTTTCCAAATATTAATGATATTTAGAAATGCAATATTGCAAAATATTACAAATAAAATGCGAAACAAAAAATTGAAGATAATATAGTATTTTCTTTCATTTATCTATAATTTCTCGAACTCCAACATGGAGCACGCCAATCGTACAGAAGAGGCTTGGAACTTTCTGGAAATATGTTTCCTTTGACCTAACACAAATTGTAGTGAACAAAATCCTTGCAAGTCAACAGATCAAGAATCAGGTACTACCTTAGAAAATTCGAGGCAACTCCGGCCACTCTAGTTATGTCATTATTGAAGCCGGCGTGCGATAAGTACATAAACAAATGATGAATAGAAAGAAGAAAATAAAAATTATTTTTGATAGTTGCCTGCAATTTATCTTAAAAATCACTTTTTATTCTAATATTTTCTTTATAAGTAAATTCAAAGGTTTCTACAATGATAAAACATTTTAGCACACATTAATTTATGAATTCTCGTTCAATAATTCAATTTAATACATTATTCATGAAACAATTATTACTATATTTGTATTATAATTAGCAACATTTATAAAACGAATGTACGTTCAACTTGAAATAGTTTTTTCTTGAAATATCCTTTTCTAATTTTATTCACTCGTATTTAATACCGAGAAGTCTAGCCGGTGATATAAATCTTGCACAAGATAAATAATTTAATATAAACTTTATTTTCAAAATCGTCCAAATCCCTTTAAATTTGTATTATATATTCTGTGCCTAGTTTTTATATTCTCATCTAGTCGTTTTGTATTGGGAATATAAGCTCTATATATTCTTAATTTGCCAGTTGACACATATTTAATACAATAAAGTCTACTGTCCAATTGTTTTTAGAATTATCAACGTATCTAATCTTGAATCTCAATTTAATAAATAATTCATAAAATAATTATTACAACATTTATAATAAAATTAGTAATAAAACGAGTTTACGCATAGCGAGTTGATATAGCAAACTGTAAAAAACTACATTTCCCTCAGACATAAATTAAACTTAAGCTACACATGGTTATGAAACTATAAACTAGATAATTAGAGTTCGCGGGCGCAGATAGGAATTGTATACGTCGTGTTGGACGCAATATTAATAATCGCGATTGTTCTCCACTGCACACGTATTAATGGTGTTTAGGTTGGGTGGACTTAATAAATATTATCCTTGATTACGAGCAACGATACAGCGGACAGTAACTATATGGAGCCGGAGGAGAATGTTCCATGTCGATGAATGAGCTTGAGTAACACCCATCAATTCACGATACCTGCTATGGTATTTCAAATCAGAGCAAAATATATTTATGTTTCTAAAAAACTTATTTAATTAGAGCAAATTCCTTTTTCTAGATAAAAATGTTATCAATCTCTAAGGTCAATTGACAGAATAACTTAGACTGAATCAGAAATAAATGGCTTATTAAGATTCTAGACAGACACATATGTGTAGGTAGACAATACTAGACAGAAAAAGAACTAGACGGGCAGGAGTGGACAAATAACACTAGACAGACAAGACTAGACAAACAAGACTGGACATACAAGACTAAACAGACAAGACTAGACAGACAAGACACAACAGACAAGATTAGACAGACACGACAAGACAGACAAGACAGACAGACAAGTCTAGACAAACAAGACTAGATAGACAAGACTAGACAGACAAGACTAGACAGACAAGACACGACAGACAAGATTAGACAGACAAGACAAGACAGACAAGACTAGACAGAGAAGACTAGACAGACAAGACTAGACAGACAAGACTAGACAGACAAGACTAGACAAACAAAACTAGACAGACAAGACTAGACAGACAAGACTAGACAGACAAGACTAGACAGACAAGACTAGACAGACAAGACTAGACAGACAAGACTAGACAGACAAGACTAGACAGACAAGACTAGACAGACAAGACTAGACAGACAAGACTAGACAGACAAGACTAGACAGACAAGACTAGACAGACAAGACTAGACAGACAAGACTAGACAGACAAGACTAGACAGACAAGACTAGACAGACAAGACTAGACAGACAAGACTAGACAGACAAGACTAGACAGACAAGACTAGACAGACAAGACTAGACAGACAAGACTAGACAGACAAGACTAGACAGACAAGACTAGACAGACAAGACTAGACAGACAAGACTAGACAGACAAGACTAGACAGACAAGACTAGACAGACAAGACTAGACAGACAAGACTAGACAGACAAGACTAGACAGACAAGACTAGACAGACAAGACTATACAGACAAGACTAGACAGACAAAACTAGACAGACAAGACTAGACAGACAAGACTAGACAGACAAGACTAGACAGACAAGACTAGACAGACAAGACTAGACAGACAAGACTAGACAGACAAGACTAGACAGACAAGACTAGACAGACAAGACTAGACAGACAAGACTAGACAGACAAGACTAGACAGACAAGACTAGACAGACAAGACTAGACAGACAAGACTAGACAGACAAGACTAGACAGACAAGACTAGACAGACAAGACTAGACAGACAAGACTAGACAGACAAGACTAGACAGACAAGACTAGACAGACAAGACTAGACAGACAAGACTAGACAGACAAGACTAGACAGACAAGACTAGACAGACAAGACTAGACAGACAAGACTAGACAGACAAGACTAGACAGACAAGACTAGACAGACAAGTCTAGACAGACAAGTCTAGACAGACAAGTCTAGACAGACAAGAGTAGATAGACAAGTATAGACAAACAAGACTAGACAGACAAAACTAGAGAGACAAAACTAGAGAGACAAGACTAGACACACAAGAGTAGACAGACAAGACTAGACAGACAAGACTAGACAGACAAGTCTAGACAGACAAGAGTAGATAGACAAGTCTAGACATATATGACTATACAGAGAAGACTTGACAGACAGGACTAGACAGGCAAGACTAGATAGACAAGACTAGACAGACATGACTAAATAGACAAGACTAGACAGACAAGACTCGGCAGACAAGACTAGACAGACAAGACCAGACAAACAAGACTAGACATACAAGACTAGACAGACTGAACTAGAAAGGCAAGACTAGACAGACAAGACTAGACAGACAAAACTACAATGGAATCTGTTCACACGACAGACAAGATTATACAGACAAAACAAGACAGACAAGACTAGACAGAGAAGACTAGACAGACAAGACTAGACAGACAAGACTAGACAGACAAGACTAGACAGACAAGACTAGACAGACAAGACTAGACAGACAAGACTAGACAGACAAGACTAGACAGACAAGACTAGACAGACAAGACTAGACAGACAAGACTAGACAGACAAGACTAGACAGACAAGACTAGACAGACAAGACTAGACAGACAAGACTAGACAGACAAGACTAGACAGACAAGACTAGACAGACAAGACTAGACAGACAAGACTAGACAGACAAGACTAGACAGACAAGACTAGACAGACAAGACTAGACAGACAAGACTAGACAGACAAGACTAGACAGACAAGACTAGACAGACAAGACTAGACAGACAAGACTAGACAGACAAGACTAGACAGACAAGACTAGACAGACAAGACTAGACAGACAAGACTAGACAGACAAGACTAGACAGACAAGACTAGACAGACAAGACTAGACAGACAAGACTAGACAGACAAGACTAGACAGACAAGACTAGACAGACAAGACTAGACAGACAAGACTAGACAGACAAGACTAGACAGACAAGACTAGACAGACAAGACTAGACAGACAAGACTAGACAGACAAGACTAGACAGACAAGACTAGACAGACAAGACTAGACAGACAAGACTAGACAGACAAGACTAGACAGACAAGACTAGACAGACAAGACTAGACAGACAAGACTAGACAGACAAGACTAGACAGACAAGACTAGACAGACAAGACTAGACAGACAAGACTAGACAGACAAGACTAGACAGACAAGACTAGACAGACAAGACTAGACAGACAAGACTAGACAGACAAGACTAGACAGACAAGACTAGACAGACAAGACTAGACAGACAAGACTAGACAGACAAGACTAGACAGACAAGACTAGACAGACAAGACTAGACAGACAAGACTAGACAGACAAGACTAGACAGACAAGACTAGACAGACAAGACTAGACAGACAAGACTAGACAGACAAGACTAGACAGACAAGACTAGACAGACAAGACTAGACAGACAAGACTAGACAGACAAGACTAGACAGACAAGACTAGACAGACAAGACTAGACAGACAAGACTAGACAGACAAGACTAGACAGACAAGACTAGACAGACAAGACTAGACAGACAAGACTAGACAGACAAGACTAGACAGACAAGACTAGACAGACAAGACTAGACAGACAAGACTAGACAGACAAGACTAGACAGACAAGACTAGACAGACAAGACTAGACAGACAAGACTAGACAGACAAGACTAGACAGACAAGACTAGACAGACAAGACTAGACAGACAAGACTAGACAGACAAGACTAGACAGACAAGACTAGACAGACAAGACTAGACAGACAAGACTAGACAGACAAGACTAGACAGACAAGACTAGACAGACAAGACTAGACAGACAAGACTAGACAGACAAGACTAGACAGACAAGACTAGACAGACAAGACTAGACAGACAAGACTAGACAGACAAGACTAGACAGACAAGACTAGACAGACAAGACTAGACAGACAAGACTAGACAGACAAGACTAGACAGACAAGACTAGACAGACAAGACTAGACAGACAAGACTAGACAGACAAGACTAGACAGACAAGACTAGACAGACAAGACTAGACAGACAAGACTAGACAGACAAGACTAGACAGACAAGACTAGACAGACAAGACTAGACAGACAAGACTAGACAGACAAGACTAGACAGACAAGACTAGACAGACAAGACTAGACAGACAAGACTAGACAGACAAGACTAGACAGACAAGACTAGACAGACAAGACTAGACAGACAAGACTAGACAGACAAGACTAGACAGACAAGACTAGACAGACAAGACTAGACAGACAAGACTAGACAGACAAGACTAGACAGACAAGACTAGACAGACAAGACTAGACAGACAAGACTAGACAGACAAGACTAGACAGACAAGACTAGACAGACAAGACTAGACAGACAAGACTAGACAGACAAGACTAGACAGACAAGACTAGACAGACAAGACTAGACAGACAAGACTAGACAGACAAGACTAGACAGACAAGACTAGACAGACAAGACTAGACAGACAAGACTAGACAGACAAGACTAGACAGACAAGACTAGACAGACAAGACTAGACAGACAAGACTAGACAGACAAGACTAGACAGACAAGACTAGACAGACAAGACTAGACAGACAAGACTAGACAGACAAGACTAGACAGACAAGACTAGACAGACAAGACTAGACAGACAAGACTAGACAGACAAGACTAGACAGACAAGACTAGACAGACAAGACTAGACAGACAAGACTAGACAGACAAGACTAGACAGACAAGACTAGACAGACAAGACTAGACAGACAAGACTAGACAGACAAGACTAGACAGACAAGACTAGACAGACAAGACTAGACAGACAAGACTAGACAGACAAGACTAGACAGACAAGACTAGACAGACAAGACTAGACAGACAAGACTAGACAGACAAGACTAGACAGACAAGACTAGACAGACAAGACTAGACAGACAAGACTAGACAGACAAGACTAGACAGACAAGACTAGACAGACAAGACTAGACAGACAAGACTAGACAGACAAGACTAGACAGACAAGACTAGACAGACAAGACTAGACAGACAAGACTAGACAGACAAGACTAGACAGACAAGACTAGACAGACAAGACTAGACAGACAAGACTAGACAGACAAGACTAGACAGACAAGACTAGACAGACAAGACTAGACAGACAAGACTAGACAGACAAGACTAGACAGACAAGACTAGACAGACAAGACTAGACAGACAAGACTAGACAGACAAGACTAGACAGACAAGACTAGACAGACAAGACTAGACAGACAAGACTAGACAGACAAGACTAGACAGACAAGACTAGACAGACAAGACTAGACAGACAAGACTAGACAGACAAGACTAGACAGACAAGACTAGACAGACAAGACTAGACAGACAAGACTAGACAGACAAGACTAGACAGACAAGACTAGACAGACAAGACTAGACAGACAAGACTAGACAGACAAGACTAGACAGACAAGACTAGACAGACAAGACTAGACAGACAAGACTAGACAGACAAGACTAGACAGACAAGACTAGACAGACAAGACTAGACAGACAAGACTAGACAGACAAGACTAGACAGACAAGACTAGACAGACAAGACTAGACAGACAAGACTAGACAGACAAGACTAGACAGACAAGACTAGACAGACAAGACTAGACAGACAAGACTAGACAGACAAGACTAGACAGACAAGACTAGACAGACAAGACTAGACAGACAAGACTAGACAGACAAGACTAGACAGACAAGACTAGACAGACAAGACTAGACAGACAAGACTAGACAGACAAGACTAGACAGACAAGACTAGACAGACAAGACTAGACAGACAAGACTAGACAGACAAGACTAGACAGACAAGACTAGACAGACAAGACTAGACAGACAAGACTAGACAGACAAGACTAGACAGACAAGACTAGACAGACAAGACTAGACAGACAAGACTAGACAGACAAGACTAGACAGACAAGACTAGACAGACAAGACTAGACAGACAAGACTAGACAGACAAGACTAGACAGACAAGACTAGACAGACAAGACTAGACAGACAAGACTAGACAGACAAGACTAGACAGACAAGACTAGACAGACAAGACTAGACAGACAAGACTAGACAGACAAGACTAGACAGACAAGACTAGACAGACAAGACTAGACAGACAAGACTAGACAGACAAGACTAGACAGACAAGACTAGACAGACAAGACTAGACAGACAAGACTAGACAGACAAGACTAGACAGACAAGACTAGACAGACAAGACTAGACAGACAAGACTAGACAGACAAGACTAGACAGACAAGACTAGACAGACAAGACTAGACAGACAAGACTAGACAGACAAGACTAGACAGACAAGACTAGACAGACAAGACTAGACAGACAAGACTAGACAGACAAGACTAGACAGACAAGACTAGACAGACAAGACTAGACAGACAAGACTAGACAGACAAGACTAGACAGACAAGACTAGACAGACAAGACTAGACAGACAAGACTAGACAGACAAGACTAGACAGACAAGACTAGACAGACAAGACTAGACAGACAAGACTAGACAGACAAGACTAGACAGACAAGACTAGACAGACAAGACTAGACAGACAAGACTAGACAGACAAGACTAGACAGACAAGACTAGACAGACAAGACTAGACAGACAAGACTAGACAGACAAGACTAGACAGACAAGACTAGACAGACAAGACTAGACAGACAAGACTAGACAGACAAGACTAGACAGACAAGACTAGACAGACAAGACTAGACAGACAAGACTAGACAGACAAGACTAGACAGACAAGACTAGACAGACAAGACTAGACAGACAAGACTAGACAGACAAGTCTAGACAGACAAGAGTAGATAGACAAGTATAGACAAACAAGACTAGACAGACAAAACTAGAGAGACAAAACTAGAGAGACAAGACTAGAGACACAAGAGTAGACAGACAAGACTAGACAGACAAGACTAGACAGACAAGTCTAGACAGACAAGAGTAGATAGACAAGTCTAGACATATATGACTATACAGAGAAGACTAGACAGTCAAGACTTGACAGGCAAGACTAGATAGATAAGACTAGACAGACATGTCTAAACAGACAAGACTAGACAGACAAGACTCGGCAGACATGACTAGACAGACAAGACTAGACAAACAAGACTAGACATACAAGACTAGACAGACTGAACTAGAAAGGCAAGACTAGACAGACAAGACTAGACAGACAAAACTACAATGGAATCTGTTCACACAAACGTTCAAAACACATTTTAACACTTGCTTTCTGCTAAAAACAATAACCCATAAACAAAAAAAACCTTTTCAAATGACTCACTCGAAAAAATGCGTAATCGTATAGAGTTAGACTGCATACTGTCAAAGACGAACACTGACTTAAAACGAAACCGAAATACTAAAAACGAACTACTGAGACGATATACAAAGTTACTACGACAAGAAAAAAAGAAATATTACGAACGTAATATTGCGGATAGTGAAAACATAATAAAGTCTACATGGGCGGCAGTTTCGGAAAATCTCAAACCTGAAAACTAAATCAAAATCAACACATACTTTTGGACCGAGTCACAACCCTAATACCATAAACTGTTTTTTCGCAGAGCAACCTAGAAAAATGACAGCACACTTAGAAAATAAATTTTATTATGACAATATAATGAATAACACTGAATCAAAATTTTTACATCCAACAAAGAAGAACTGAAAAGTGTTATAAAGGACCTAAAAAACACAAATAGCGCGGGAATCGATGAGCTACTTATAGTCCATTTTTCTTAAGAATGCAGTAACTAGAAACCTGATTTACATTATGACAAATGTTCAATCCAGTTACAAAATTTGGCGCTAAATTCAAATATAGTTACTTGAATGTAAAATTGGTAATTTTTTAATGGTTTGATTGAATATCTATTAAATACACCAAATGGCAACAATAGTAATAAAATACAAACATATAAATGAACCCGTCATTTCGAAAAGGGCATGAGTCCATGAATTAAAACTTTTCAGAATCAACAAAAATATGTTTTTTGTTAAAAAAGTCATTGTTGCTGAAGAAACTGAATATAGAGGTTCTTAAATAAAAAACATAGACGCTTTTTGGAATATTTATTTATTAAAAAAAAGAACAATTTTCATCAAGATATTTTTAATTAAAATTTTTGCACTTATGCCTTTTTCGAAATGATCGAGAATTTTAGTTAGTTAATCTTCATTTTCCAGCAATTTTGGCTTATTTTATTTTATAATGTTTTAGTTTTTACTATTCCTGCCACCAGAGACTCTTTTTCTAGGTCTAAAAGCATTTTCGGCAAGCTCACGATAAAGTGATGTTATGTCATATCTGACAGATGCGTTTCGTTTCACTGGAAAGGGGCATAAGTCCAGGACTCTTGCCCTTTTCATTGCTTTTTAAGTTGACTTGTGATGCATACACATGTACTCTTTTTGCATGGAATATGTAAAACGCTTCAATGAATAAAATGACCTAAAAATGCGATATTTCAGAAAAGTGTGACTCGTGTCCTTTTCGAAATGACGAGATCAAAAGGAGAAAAACGCAAAAAATCTAAATGATACAAACAGATCAGATTGAGAAACAGATTCAGAAAAGAGAAACAGACAATTGTGAATTGTCACGGCAGCCATTGACAACTAACAGCTGCAACTGTATGTGAAAAGAAAGAGAGAAAAGAGGTTGAGATGGAGATGGAGAAGTAAATATCGTCAGTGTGATCTTCTCGATTTAAGCCAATCATAGAACAAGGTCAAATAAACCCTATCTTCCCTGCATTCTTAAAAAAATTGACTATAGGTCAGTAATAAAACATGTTACGTCTGAAATTATAGAACCACTCGTACACTTAATTAATAACTCCTTACAGGAAGGAATCTTTCCCAAGTGTCTCAAATTTTCTAAAATTGTACCTGTACATAAAAAAGGGAATTTCAGACCAATCAGCGTGCAAACATCCTTTTCCATAATAATTGAAAAATTAATCTGCAAAAGAATCTTTACATATACCAAAAAAATCAACATATTAAACAATCATCAAGAAATATCCCTTGCGGGATTCTCTTAGATTTATCAAAGACATACGACACAGTGGACCACAAGATATTGGAAAAAAAACTACAAAAATATGGAATTAGAGGTATCCCATTAAATTGGATTTATTCCTACTTATCAAATAGAAAACAAATAGTCGAAATATACAAAGCAGAAGGCAGGATTAGATCACAGTCAACCACAACAAACATTGTAATCCCTCAAGGGAGTGTCCTAGGACCGCTCTTGTTCACTCTTTATGTAAATGATCTGCCAATATGCAGCTAAACAAAACTACGAAGTTGACCAGCTATGCAGATGACACCAGCATACTATCATTAAACACAAAAAATGTACAGGACATTGAACCTAACATTAGCTCTACAATTAGAATAATAACATCTTGGTTCAATGAAAATAAACTAGTTTTAAATAAAGAAAAGACGAACTTAATCGTATTTAAGACTAAAAGAGACATAGAATATATCCCACCGAAATAGCCCTGGATAATAGCAATATAAAACTACAACGCGAAACAAGACTCCTAGGACTCTATATAGATGAAACGTTGGACTGGTCACCCCACATCTTAAATTTAAAGAAAAAATTAAATAAAGACGTGTATGCGCTTAGAATTTTGAAACGCTACTTAAAGCCGAAGATCTTAAAATTGGTCTATTTCACTAATTTTCATAGTCACCTCAGATATGGTATAATGTTTTGGGGTCGTGGCGTTATTATCAATGACGTATTAAAGACCCAAAAAACGGCACTTAGAATCATATATAATCTAGATTAAAAAAACTAAATAACTGTCGTTGGAACATACATATACCAATCCGTTACATTTTTATTTAAGAACAAACAGTTGTTTGAAGATTATAAATTTAAACATATGAAGAACACCCGTAATAAAAACGTAAACTACAAGAAACCGCCACATAAACTTACTATGTCTGAAAAGCTACCGCCTTACAGCAATATCGACCTTTATAATAGATTACCCCAATACTTAAAACTTATAACAAAATTTAAGGAATTCAAGAAAGAGCTCCAACACCTACTCACAGATATAGAACCATATACGCTAGATTAATTCTATCATCTAATAAAAAAACACTAACAATAGGATCAAGAATATACCGGACAAATTTCATTTAATGTATCAGAATTTTGCAGTTATTCTTAATTTGTATTAAGTCTGTATCATATGTTATGTTTATTCAAGGAAATAAATTATTTGATTTGATTTGACTAAACAGACAAGACTAGGCTAGACAGACAAGACCATCGCAGTAAGCAAGTAAACTGCAGCAAAACTCCTACAAAATAGAAGATTAAAAGTGGGCATGTCCAATGTCCAGTGTAGACTGTGGGAACGAGTAAATGTAGTCAAAGGCCAAAGATGCTGGCTAACGGGCCACCACGCAAAGAAGTGCGAAGACCCCGACAGGCAAAACCTGCGTCTCGGATGACGCAAAGAGGGACACACACCACAAAATTGCACAAAAAAGAAGATGAATTCTGGAAACAACACCATAGGGCAACACTGGAAACACTGTGCCACAAAATAGGCAGTAAAAAAAGTTATTAACTAGAAAGAATAACTCCCGAAAGATGACTACATAGAATAGAATAGAAAACTACAACAATAGAGTAATTCAAAATCAAGCAAGTAAAATCAAATACATTTAGATAATACAATTAGAACACTAGTAAAACCATTTTCTACAAGTTTCTATAACCTCTCTTGACTATCCTCTAATTTGTGCTTCTGTAACTTCTCTTGCTACAGAAACAAATCCAGGAAGGCCCTGTCGGAGGCAAGAGGCGATAGATCACAGAAATGTACTACAAATAAATATTACGAGATGTCACTCAGCGATTGGGCCTCACCGACTGGGCAGCGGAAATATACATAGTCGTACAAAATCAAGGAGACCTAACATTCACTACGAACTCAATAGAATACAACATCCAGGACTGGCAAATTCTCGACAAAAAAACCTTGTGCGACCATTGCTACATACTATACAACATAAGGGTAAACGTGAAGGAAGAACGCAAGAAGCACTCTAAAGTCCCCTTGGACCATAATCAATTTAAATGAAGGTAACATTAAAAAATATATTGCAGACGAAATATCAAAAATTCACAAAAAAGCGTCAATACATTGGTATAGGTGATGCGCAAAGTTTGAGACGACACTCTGACCAAGAAAGCATGATAAAAACTAACAGAACAACAACACGGCCAGGAGAAGGTACCAACTTTTACGAAAGGGCAAAAACAACCGATCACTGAAACATGCAAGCGCTTAAAAAATGTGATAAAAAGGGTGATACGACAACTTGAGGAAAACTGGAGTAAACTTTGGACAGACCTAGAGAAAGACATTTGGGATGATACCTTTCAGATCGTCAGCAGAAATCTAAAACTACACACACACAGCACTACGGCCTATGTAGAGCCTTGGCTTCCTCGACAACCGCCTTCCATCTGTCTCTATTTGCAGCTGTTTTAGTCCAGTTCTGTACTAACAGTACTTTCAGGTCTTCTAACGCATTATCTTTCCATCTTGACCGTGGTCGTCCTTTAGGTCGTCTGCCCTCTGGAGCATTTGTAAATACAGCTCTGGCTTCCTGTTCTTGTGTTTGGCATTCTCCAGACGTGGTCCACCCATCTTATACGTTGCGTTTTAATCCAACCAACAATGTCTTGTTATTGTAATTGTTCGTTTAATTCGAAGTTCATTCGTATTCTCCATCCATTATCCGCTTCGTCGTACACAGTTGCACCATATATCATATATTCTTAAAAGGGTTTTAAATTCTTTAAAAATAATTTAGTAGATCCTCATTTTTTTGTGTGAGGGTCCACGCCTCGGTTCCATAACTTTTCTCTATCTAACGTATCTAACGATGAAGATCAGTTGGTCAACGTGAGAGAGATCTGGTGTAGGATCCACGCTTATAGAGTAGTATTTTGATGATTTTATTTCGTTGACTATTGATTTTAAAACTTGCTGGTCCCATTATATTAATAAACACATGACAAATATTTGCAGAGAAATATGATGTAATTCCTTTTCCACGATCTCCGTAGTTTCGTATATGATCAGCAAGAAAAAGACCAAATTTACTAATCAGTTCTAAGCAACCCAAATAATTAACCCTTTATTTTGAGATCCCAATATCTCATTATCATCACGAAAAGCAAGACCTCTAGAAGCTAAAAATTTCACTACTGCGACAATTCCTCTAAGTACATTCTTCCAATAATAGACTTCTCTATTATATTGGGACAGTTTTATTACAGTTTACTCCTTGTTTTGTTTTATGAGCGGAGCTCTCGATACTGCTCTCGTTTCAGTATATTTCAGTATATTGTCAAACGCGAGCATGCACCTATTAAACCCTACTATTATGTGTTGCTTTATTTCTCTAGACAAGTCATTATTGTGGTTAATTGCGCCTAAATAGTGCCTCGATATTTCAAAGTATTCGTTTTAAATAGTTGGCGGTTTTCTATCTCAAAAATTTCATTCTCTCTCTGTGGGCCTCCACGCCAGGTTGTTAGTGCTTTTGTTTTCTTGTCATTCACTCTAAGTCCAGTTCGTTTTCCTGCCTGTTCCATCTGATTCAGTATTTCTACTATGTCACTTTCTCTCCTTCCCAGTATTACTACGTCGTCTGCGTATGCTAGTCGTTGAGAACTTCTGTTAAACAGTGTACCACCGGGGTTGATGTTAATTTTCCTAATGATAGATAGATTCCTAATAATAGTAGATTAAACAGTAGGGGTGATATTATGTCTCCTTGTTTCATACCTCTGGGTATATTGAAACATTTCCAGACATTTTGTCCGATCCTGCACCTGCATTTAGTTCCTATAAGTGTCGTTTTAACTAGCCTGATTAACTTTCTTGGGATCCCAAATTCTCTCAGTGTGCTCCAAATAGTGTTATGTTTAATGCTGTCGTAGGCCGATTTATATTGAACGTATAGTTGGAAGATGCTAATAATGTACTCTCAGCATTTTTTAGAATTTGCCGGAGGGTAAAAATTTGATCCGTGGTTGATCGTCCACTTCTAAAGCCCGCTTGGTAGTTTCCTAGTAGTTCCTTTGAAAGAGGAGCAATTCGTTGGTTGAGGATGTGGGCGAAAATTTTGTATACAATGTTCAGGAGACATATGCCTCTATAATCACTGCATTCTAGTTTGTCTCCTTTCTTGTGTACTGGGCATATGATTCCGATTTTCCACTCATTAGGTAATTGTTTTTTACGGCATATGTCTACAACAAGTTTGTGCAGAGATTTGATTAGCTCATTCAGAGCTATTTAAAGATGGGGGCGCTTTAAATAGCTCTGCAGGTATATCGTCAGTTCCAGGGGCTTTGATATTTTTCGTGCGTCGTGCAGCGGTCTCTACTTAAGTTTTGGTTGTTTCTTCTATCTCTTCTTCTTCCTGTGAGTGTCCTTCATTGTCGCTGTCCACATTTTCATCTATTTCCCCGGTTAGCAGTTCGAAGAAATATTCCGCCCAACTTTCTAATATTTTTTTTATCAATTCTCCCTCTTTACTTCTACATAGATTATTTCGGGTTTGAATGCCTTTCTTCATTTCTTGGACTGTCTTGTACATATTCCGTACTTGGTTGCCGGCATGGTATTCTTCTATTTGTTCTATCTTATTTTTCATGAATTGTCTTCTCTTTGTTCTACATACTTTGTTACCTTTCCTTCTATTTTCTGTGTATTGTTCTGTCTTACATCTAGTTCTGGTTTTCAACATATCTGATTTTGCCTGTTGCCTCTCTTCTATCGCTGCATTACATTCATTATCGAACCAATGGTTATTGTTTCTCGTTGAGGTTTGTTTTCCTATCGTTGTTTCTGCTGCATCTATTATGATTTTCTGTATAGTTCTCCATTGATCTTCTGTGTCATCAATGTTATGTAGTGTTTCATACTGATCTTGTATTTTATTACTGGTATTCGGTTCGATATTGCTATATAAATAGTTTGTTAATGTTCCATTTCTCCTTCTTTTCTCGTCTTTCCATATACGTTCTGGACATTCTTTGTCGTATTTTGGCGTGCAATAGAAAGTGATCTGAGGCTCAAACCGCCCTTCTTGTGCATCTCACGTCCAGCATACTTGTGGCGTGTCGACTGTCAATTAGCATGTGAACAATTTGATTTGTAACAGTTCCGTCTGGTGTGGTCCATATCCCTTTATGGATGGGTTTATGTGGGAATAGGGTTCCTCCAACTCGGAGTTCATTGGCAGTAGTAATCCGTTATCATTGCACTCCTCATGTAGGCTGTGTGCACCAATTGCTGGCATAAATATAAACTCTCTGCCTACCTTGGCATTGAGGTCTCCCAAGACGATTTTCATATCCCCAGGATTACAATTATGGATTGTCTCTTCGAGCTTGGTATAAAATTGGTCTTTTTCGTTATCTTGTGCGTCTTCTATTGGGGCGTACACACATATGAGAGAGACATTGCACAATCTGCTGTTGATTGCATTGAAGTTGATAACTTTGTCTAATATCCTGTTGTGAACTAGGAAACCTATACCCTGTTCATGTCTTCCCCGTCGCCTCCAATGTACATAACAGTATGTGTCTTCATTTTTAATATGTCCTTACCAGGCTATCTTACTTCTTCTCTCTCTCCCTCTGTAGCTTCTACAACCAATGGTGGGTCTTGGCTGACTCAACAACTCTCCTCCATTGGACTCTGTCCATCATTAGCTCCTCCGCATCCATGATATTCAGGAATCTAAGATTTGATGCTATGTTGTCTCTCCACCGTAGTCGCGGTCTTCCTAGTGGTCTTCTACCGGTTGGGGCCTGTTCTCATACCATTCTAACAACTCGTCCATCCTCCTGTCTCTTTAGATGTCCGGCCCATCTCAGTCTTTCCGCTTTTATCGTTCTTACAATGTCTGGATGGTCATATAGTTCTTCTATTTCCCTGTTTTTTCTACTGCGGCACTGTTGTGTAGTTTCATCCCTTATAGGCCCGTATATACACCGTAGTATTTTTCTCTCTGCAACTCCCAGTCTGTTTTCGTTCTTTTTTGTCATCGTCCAGGTTTCGCAGGCGTAAGTCATAATCGGTCTTATAATGAGTGCTATATTCTTATTTTTGTCGTCCGAGATACATTTTTTGATTTAATTATTCTCTGCAATGCAAAACAACAACGATTAGCACTTTGTATTCTGTTGTTAATTTCCTTGGTCATACCACTGTCCGACGTGATAGTGGCACCCAGATATTTAAATTCCTGACACTTTCGAAGTTGTATTGGTCCATCGTCACATTTTGTCTTATCCTATCCCTACGTTTAGTCCTTGATGTGGTCATGTACTTGGTTTTACTTTCGTTTATTTTTAGGCCCATATTTACCGCTGCAGATTCTATTTTTTTAAACTCTTCTTTAACGTTCCTGGTTGTATTTCCTATGATGATGAATCTATGTCATCCGCAAAAAGGCCAATATAAAACGCGGGCCCCGATTTCTAAATAGCAGTGTCTCCGTTTTTGCCTCCCTCACTATCTTCTCCAGAGCTATATTAAAGAGGAGTGGGGAGATGGCGTCTCCCTGTTTCAGGCCTTTATCAATCGTAAAAAAGGTTGACAACTTTCTCCCGATCCGTACTGCACTTTTGGCGACTTCCATGCTAATCTTTGTTAAGCTGACAAGTTTACTCGGAATTACCAGTTCCATCATAGCATTCCACAGCTCCACCCTCAAGACATTGTCGCACGCTTGTTTGAAGTCGATGAAGAGTTGATGTATGACTTTATCGTACTCCCAGCACTTCTGCATTAGTTGACGTATTGTGAAGATCTGGTCTACTGTTGATCTTCTTTTCCTGAGCCCTTATTGGTAGTCGCCTAGCTGGTGTTCAACATAGAGAGTTAGGTTAGGTTAGGCTAGGTTAGGTTAGGTTAGGTTTTAGAGTTAGTCTTTCGTGTAGTACCAGGGACCAGATCTTATATCCCGTATTTATCAATGATATTTCCAGATAGATGGAGAATTGTAGTTTGTCGCTCTTTTTGTGTAGGGGCACGATGACACTCTCTTTCCAACTACTTGGTATTTTCTCTTCCTTCCAAATCTGGAGTATGAGGGCATGGAAGTATTTGATAAGAGTTTCTCCTCCATATTTGAGACACTCTGCCGGTATTGTATCCTTACCCGGCGCTTTGTTATTCTTTATTCTCATGATCGCCTTCGTTACCTCTTCAAGGGTTGGCTCCTCGACCAGTGGATCTGCGGTGTATTATGTGACCGTACCTCTTCCTTGGTCCTGCACGTCTCCAACATCTCGTTTTTATCTGTCACTAGTCCTCCGTTATCTGTTTTAAGGGGGTACTCGCTCAATTTTTTTTGGAAAAACTTATTTTTTGTTTTTTTGATATTTGGGTTTTTTCGTGTATTTAGAATGCCCCTGTAAAATATTTTTTTGAAAATGCCGATATAACGCTGGGTACAGCGCTTTCAAGAGCGCGCCGCCAGCTGCATGGAACCTGCGGAAGAAGAGAAAGGCCGTCCGCTCCAAATTTGGTTTGGGTATCACAAAATCTCAACGGATTCGAATCCTCAGCTGTGTAATGAGACCTGGTCCTGGATGAGGCCCAGCAAAACGGGACTACTCATATTGTTCAAAAGTACTTGAAGAAAATTTATGAGGATCTGAAGAGCAATCTGAGCTCGAGAAGAGCTACGAAGTCGTGAAAGGATTGCTATATGGTCCAGAAATCGATTCATGGAGGTGGGAGAGAAAGAATCATAATAATGTTTAATTTTTCGTCGAAAATGCCTCTCCGCTGCTTCCGACTGATTTTCACCGATTCCCGCTTTCCGTTGCTGGACCGTGAATAATTTCAGAAGTATTCAATATGTTTTAAAAATTCTTTTTTCCTCTTGTTTCCAATACCTCAAGGTACGAATCCCCATACTTTTGAAATTGGTCCGATTTCACTATGAGAGAGCTACAAGTGAACTTTTAATCGCGTTTTTTCTAGGAATCGTTTTTTTAATATGGTGCGCATGATTACGAATAGAGTTCTTGAACGATTTTCGAACGAAGTTCTTGAACGAGAAAAAACCTTGGCGAGTTTTGTTCACAGTATGAACAGTTTCCCATTGACGGATGGAAATTTTGATAACATTTTTTTTCGCGATTCAGTGACTTTTTCTCTCCAAATTTTCGAGCGTAGACACATGGTCGAAGGATATGTAAATGAAATTAAAAAAAATTCAATTCTATATCTGCCTTCCTCTTCTTTGGGCACCCGTTCAAAAATGTATCTTTTTTTCGGAAAATTTGAGCGAGTACCCCCTTAAGAAACATGTCAGGCCTCGGTCTGAAGCCTCCTTTAATGTTTGTACCTTCTTGAAAAAAATCCCTAGTTTGGTTATTTGTTCGACTTGTTTCCAGTTCTTCTAACATTTTTTGTTCTTGTGCTCTTTTTTTGACTCTAAATGTTCTCCGTGCTGCTGTTCTTGTTTGTCTGTATTCCCTAATGTGTTCATTTGGGTCTTGCACGCTGCAAGTCCATTCTGGCTATGTTTCTTGCGCTTATCTTCTCTTCACACTCCTTGTCGTACCACGAGTTCCTTCCTTTAGCCTATTCTTTTATTCTTTTCCCCACTATCGTCTGTGTACTTGCGATTATTGACCTCTCTATGTTCGTCCATATTTTCGCAACATCCTCTTGTCTGGATGTTGCCTCCAGTTTTGCTGTTAGACTCCTCTGGTATTCTTGTTTATTGTTGTCGTCTTTAGATGTTTCAGTATTCCATGTAGGGGGCTTGACTGTGTTTTGGTACTTTTGGCTAGATCTTGCTCGCACCTTAGCTCTAATCAAAAAATGATCACTATCAGCATCCACGCCTTTAAGGCTACTTACGTCGGTTACATTGCTGCTATACCTTGCATTAACCAATATATGGTCGATTTGGTTCCTTGTTACTCCATCGTTGGATATCCAGGACTGATTGTGGATATTCTTGTGTTCGAACATTGTTGATTTTATCAATAGGTTGTTGGATGCTGCCATGTCCACTAGTCGGGTTCCGTTTTCGTTACAGTATTCATGCAGGATATGTTTACCACTTACTGGCCTAAAGGCCTACTCTCTTCCTACTTTAGCGTTGAAGACTCCCAACATTATTACCATGTCTTGTTTGGGTATTCCGTGTATAGCTCCTTCTAGTTCATCATAGAATAATTCCTTACTTAGGTCGTCTTTTTCTTCAGTTGGGGCGTGTATGGATAACATCTAATAGTTATACCACTTGCCTGCAAATCTGATGTGACAGATCCGTTCATTCACAGGTCTAAACTCGATAACAGATCCTATCAGTTCCTCTCGCACGACAAAACCAGTTCCAAATTCGTGGCGATGGTTTCGACTCCCGCTATAAAATACAGCAGATTTTTCAATCCTCTGGTGTCCTATATCCGTCCATCGGATCTCCTGTACTGCCGTGATATCCATCCCGATTTTCTCTAACTGTTCTATCGTCCTCTGCGCTGCTCCTAGCCTGTGCCAAATTAGTACATTCAGGGGTCCAATACTCATAAATAGCTATTCTTTTTAATTAGCCAGGGCCGTCGTCTTGTGTTCGTCCTGTTCCGAGGCGAATCGTTGGTTTTCATAACAGTATCTCTTTTTACAAGATCGGGTTGTTAGCCCTATGCTCAACCCTCCTCCGTTTCCGGGCTTGGGACCGGCAGTGATGTCTCAGAGCAACTCAGTTCACTCATTCCCATCACAGGCGAAGTATTTTGCTGTGGTTGTAATTATTATTATCCCTGGCATATGCAAGAATTTCATGGCCAACCTTATTTTTTTCTTATCCAATCCAATTATGGCCAATCTTACTTCTTGCAGAGCTAATATGTCCATCTTATATCTTGCCATTTCGCTTATTATTAATTATTATCAATAATATTAATTATTTATATGTTAAGGCTTAATATGTTCCATGATCCGCGAGTTCAGTCCGTTTTCCGTTGCTTAGGTCGTTTTCGTAAAATCCGTCCATAGTTCCGAGGCTGTTGTTTAGTTTTCGTAACAAAGGTTTTCTTACGGCATGCGGTTGTATGCCAACATGCCAGCCCTCCTCCTTTACCTGGGCTTGGACCAGCAGGACGCCACAATACAGCCGTACGTCTTGGCGGAGTTAAACTAAAACTTCGTCCCGTAATTTTAAACTTCGTCCCTAAAATTTACCAATGACAATGGAAGTAGTTCGCCAAGTGACTGAAGTGCTATTCCCATATCATGCTCCTTTCGACTGGGCACAACCCGATGTAACCAATATTCCGCTCTTCAATGCCGACGAAATATCTCGGGCTACAAAACGAATTAGAAGCAAACTTACTACAGCGAAATTTGTATGATTGTATCTATAATTAGTATGGTTTCACCCCAGTATTCGAATTAGAAGCGGCATTAGAAGCCCCGGGACCAGATGGGATACCTCCTGAAATTATGAAAATAACAGCTCCACACCATTCGAATTTCGTCTTGGACATTATGAACTCTAAAAGCAATAAAAAAACTATTCAAAACATGTTTAGCGAAAGGAGAAACCCCATCAAACTGGAACAATGCGGTAATCATAATTATGCATCAAAAAGAAGACGCCAAGGAACTAGCAAATTAGCGTCCTATCAGTCTCCTACCACACATATATAAACTCTTCAGCAAGATAATAACGAAGCGCCTAAGTTAAACTTCTATAGGTTAAACACCTAAGTTAAACTTCTATCAACCGCGTGTGCAACCGGGTTTCAGATCTGGTTTCGCAACAAATAACCATCTGCAAGTGATTCAAACGCTGATAGAGAAGTGTATAGAGTACAACAAGCTACTGGTCCTAGTTTTCATAGATTACAAAAAAGCTTTCGACCAAATAGACCAACATAAATTCTTTGAAGCACTCGCAGAATGTAGAATAGATCACAGCTACTCCTCACTAATAAAAGGAACCTATGAAAAGGCAACTGCCAGCGTAAAAGTACAAGAGAATACCAACAAGTTCAGAGTTAAACGCGGAGTACGCCAAGGTGATACAATCTCCACAAAACTATCTACGGCGTTATTAAAGTACATGAGTAAGGAATTGGACTGGGAAACAAAACGCATCAAAATAAACGGCGAAAAACAGACCCATCTAAAATTTGCAGACGACATCGTCATAAGAGATAAGAGATGCTATACTCGTCCTCCCGCAAAGTTGGACTGAAGATAAATACCAACAAAGCCCAATTCATGACCAACCTCGTCGCAAGCGCTAATATCTCAGTAAACGACATAGAAATTAAACATGTGCCCTCCTATAAATACCTTTGCCACGAAATTCGTATAAGCCGCGATAATCAAACAACCGAGATCACCAGAAGATTTAGTTTAGCATCGGCCGCGTTTGGCCAACTGAAAAATATCTTTAAATCCGACCTTCCGATATGCTTTAAACGGAAGGTATACAACCAATGAGTATTGCCCGTAATGACGTATGGGGCAGAAACGCTGACACTAACACGAGAGTTAACCAGAAAAATACAAGTCTGCCAAAGAGCTATGGAGAGGTCGATGTTAGGAATATCACGATATAAAGTCCCAAACCTAACAATACGACAAAAAACATGTGTCAGATGCAGTGGAAAGGATACAACACTGAAATGGAACTGGGCCGGCCACATTGCCAGGATAGCGGATAATAGGTGGACGAAACGATTACTCGAATGGCATCCCAGACAACTTGAATTCAGAAGCAGAGGACGCCCCCCGACACGATGGTCCGACGATATTAAGCGCATCACTGAAAACAAGATGCGGGAGGAACAAGATAGGGAAAAATGGAGAAATCTAAGGGAGGCCTATATCCAGCAGTGGACACAAATGGCTGATTGATGATGATGATGATGATCATGAATTCACTGGTGGTTGCCTGAAACTTTCCAGATAAATAGAAGCGAGCAAAGCTCATCCTCATAGGAAACCAATCGGAGAGCCAACATCATACAGACCTATCTCCTTGCTGGATGTATCCGGGAAATTGATGGAACAGCTTCTGTTCAGTAGACTTAAAATCGAGCTCGACGCCTGAGTTGAACCATCGAATAAGCAATATAGATTTAGGTCAGGAAAATCTACCATAGATGCCATAACTTCCGACCTAAAGATTGCAATATCAGCAAACTCCGGAACGCAAATAACAAAAAAACTATGCGTTCTCTTTACATGCGACGAAGAAACGGTTTCAACAGCGCTAGTTGGACTCATATAATGAATAGCCTGACAGCAAAAGGCATATCTCCCTAGTTAATAAGCTATCTTTGTCGCAGGAGTTTGATACCGCAATCTGGACGGCAGACTGAAATGCGTGAAGTTAATAGTTTCGTTCCACAGGGATCGATATGGGGCCCTACCCTGTGGAACGTATTATACGACGGGGTCTTAAGAATGAAACTTCCACTGAGAGCAACGACTATTAGATTTGCTGACGACCTAGCTCTTCTGGTAACATTTAAAACAGAACAGGGGCTAATGGTAACGGCCAACCATGCGATAAAAAAAATCTGCAATTGTCTAAATGAAGTCTAAAAACTTATGTATACCTCCAGAAGAAACCGAGACAGTTCTCCTCGTTGCCCTCAGGAAGCACAGCCCGATCAAGGATAGACAAGAGGGTTAGAAACTTGTAGAAAATTATTTGATTAGTGTTCTAATTTTTTTATCAAATACATTTAATTTCTCTATTGTTGTAGTTATCTTTCTGGAGTTATTCTCTCTAGTTAATTACTCTTTTTACTGCCTATTGCCTAGTATTTCGTATCGTTTACTTCAGTAGACAGATAACACAGATAATATAAAAATCAAAAACTATAAAGAATTGGAAGAACTATATATTTGATATTATACTGAAAAAGAAAGTTTTTAGTTTATAAATTCTCCTTGATGTTGACACCTGTTTTATGGAAATTGATTGCAAACATATATCAATCTGTAATTATATATAAAACTGGCGGATAATATCCCATTATTAACGTAGTTTCGTGTCACATAAATCTAGCTGCAGTAAGACGTTTAGTTATAAAGTATCATACGTTAGAAAACCGCCAATATTTATCTCTTAAAATCGCAGCTAGAATCTTTGGCTGCTAGTCAAATGGTAATTTTATTCCAATTCTTTGTTTACTCGATGTGCAGTCATATGATTTTATGTTTTCTTAAGTTGTCGTAAATTAATAATTGTCGAGGTTTATTGCAGAGAGCGAATTATTGTATTATCTTTATTGTTTAATTGATAATTTGTCATAATTTTATTTGTTAAACAATATGTAACATCATATGTTTTAGGTATATTTAATTTATGGTGTATATAATTAGTATATTTAAGAACGAGTTCAATAAGCGTGCGAAAGTTTATTAAAGCGTGCGTTTATGCAATTTCTAAATAAAAAAATTGCCGATACATATTGAGAAAATTGTATCGCACTCGGCGAGCCATTAACGAACCCATATGAGTGCTTTAATTACATCATTATAGTCGCAAAATAGAAAATAATAATTTATGATACAAGTGTGTGAAGAAGGGCTTTTGTGCACGAGTTGCGACGTTTAATGCACGAGCTGAATTTCTTTGATTCAAAAATCAAGATTAAACAATAAATAACCTTAAATATATTTATTTGTTAATTCTATTTATTTTTTATTAACTAGTAGGGTAAGGTTGCTCAAGTCGTACCAGAGCTTAAGTCGTACCACTTGAATTTTGAACGAACAACGGCGACAACAGCACATACGACGGCAACCTGATATACATCACAGTCAACCATGTTGTTTTACTTATTATTGTCCGCCATAAACAAGCATCGTTATAAATCCTGTAATCAAGTAAGTTTAATTCAAATTTCTTATAATTTTCTGCATGTTTGGTAGTTAATCTTGCAAGTAAATTATTTATAATATTGTGTATCTTTAGAATTGAAAGTAGGAGTTTATCTCTACGATATCTTCAAATCTGTCAGCTAGAATTACACGGAAATCTTCTGTTACTCTTTGGCACACCCCGCTGAAGAAGCGTGGTGTGAGCCGTTCGCTGCGTCAAAGCAAGTAACGGGAACGGTCAAGACCGATTTTTGTCAGGGGCTGAAGGCCAACAGATGTTATGAAAGAGTAAAGAAAATAAAGTTAGAATTTGTGTAATTACTACCTTAGAGTCCAAGATAAGAAGATCTCGTCGGCTCCTTATCCAACGGGAACTCTTATCTGAAGGCAAACTGACAGATAGCGTAAATCAATAAACAAACAATAGATTCCGGTTTGCAATTCGTATCGCAAGGCCACCATGGATTGTGGTTAGCAAATTAATTTACAGAAGAAATGACAAAGTTTAAAATGAGATGTCATGGTTTGAACCAAATTATTAATAGAATTGAAAGTAGGAGTTTATCTCTACGATATCTTCAAATCTGTCAGTAGCTAGAATTACACGGAAATCTTCTGTTACTCTTTGGCACACCCCGCTGAAGAAGCGTGGTGTGAGCCGTTCGCTGCGTCAAAGCAAGTAACGGGAACGGTCAAGACCGATTTTTGTCAGGGGCTGAAGGCCAACAGATGTTATGAAAGAGTAAAGAAAATAAAGTTAGAATTTGTGTAATTACTACCTTAGAGTCCATGATAAGAAGATCTCGTCGGCTCCTTATCCAACGGGAACTCTTATCTGAAGGCATTTACGCTATCTGTCAGTTTGCCTTCAGATAAGAGTTCCCGTTGGATAAGGAGCCGACGAGATCGTCTTATCTTGGACTCTAAGGTAGTAATTACACAAATTCTAACTTTATTTTCTTTACTCTTTCATAACATCTGTTGGCCTTCAGCCCCTGACAAAAATCGGTCTTGACCGTTCCCGTTACTTGCTTTGACGCAGCGAACGGCTCACACCACACTTCTTCAGCGGGGTGTGCCAAAGAGTAACAGAAGATTTCCGTGTAATTCTAGCTACTGACAGATTTGAAGATATCGTAGAGATAAACTCCTACTTTTCAATAGAGAAAAAGAAATTGCAGGGAAGAAGTGGTAATTCATGAAAGACAATCCTTGTTTATCTTTACGTACTCCAGAGGCAACATCAATGGCCAGGGCTTTCAATAAAGAACGTGTTTATGGATTCTTTGATGAATACGAATCCATATTAGATGAATATAAGTTCGATGCTAACCAGATATATAACGTTGACGAAACAGGATTGTCCACTGTTCACAAACCATCCAAAATAATTGCTCGGAAAGGCAAACATCAAGTTGGTGCACTTACAAGTGGCGAAAGGGGTGTGAGCACTACAGGTGTATGCTGTATGAATGCTGCAGGTGTGTTTATACCTCCTATGTTAATATTTAAACGCGTGCGGATGAACGATTGCTTAAAGAAAGGAGCACAGAAAGGAGAAAGAAAGAAAGCATGGGTACTGTATTTGGATGCTCCAAAAACTAATGAATAACGTCAGATCTTTTTGTTAAATGGTTAGAACATTTCATCAAGTACACAAAGTTGAATAAGAGAAACAATAAGCAAGTACTTCTTCTTTTGAATGGACACACTACCCATACAAAAAAATATTGAAGCCATAGAATCTACATACAATCTACCGCAGCCATACTCAAACTGCGGGCCGCATGCGGCCCGACAAGCTATCGACAGTTGCCCACCCGTCGATTGTTTCAAGACGAGTGGGAAGCAGAATATTTTGTTATGACGAATAAAAGAAGTTCAACTATTTATTTAATATGTCGTGAAAGTATTATATTAAAAGAATATAATATAGCTCGTCATTTTACCACAGAACACAAAGTATTCAACGATACTTTTCCTCGAGGGTCACTCATGAGAAATGAGAAATTCGCTTTTTGAACAGATCTTTGTAACGACAACAATATGATATGTCTGTGGCATTATCGCAAAATGAAGCGGTAACTAAAGCTTCATATGAAATTTGTTATATTCTTGCAAAAAATATGAAACCGTTTACCGACGCAGAAATTGTAAAATTATGTTTCATTCAAAAACAGATACCATCGGAAATTTAAAATATACAGTTCTATGATTCTACCTGTGTGAGACGTATTGAAGATAGCGCCAAACATAGTCGTAATAACATAATTGGCCACTTGAAGAAGTGGAAGTTTGTTAGCTTAGCTTTTGACTCCAGTACCGATATTTCAGCAACATTGCAATGTTCGGTTTTTGTTAGATATTGCACTGAACAGAATGTAATATTCAAGAGGATTGTATCCTCTCTTGAATCTGAAATGAAGAGAATTTAATATTCAAGATTTTTTCAAATTCCTTTAAATGAAAGGCCAAACCAGAGGTACAGATTATCTCGAATGGCAGTTTTCTATATAACAGAATGAAATAGAAATTTAAAAAAATGTTTGTGTGTGTATGGATGGATGTTCTTCAATGACTGGATCCGAAAATGGCTTTATTTTGCTATTCAAAAAGAAATATAATTTAACAAATTTAATAACCAAACACTGCATTATTCACCAAGAACACTTGGCAGCACGAAATGTAAATCCAGAATTAGAAGCTGTGATGAAAACAGTTATAAGTATTGTGAATTATATCCGAGCATGAGAACTAAACCACAGAAGATTTAAAAGACTTTTGGAAGAAGTGGATAATCAATAAAGCATTCTCTTACACACCTCGGTGCGTTGGCTCAGAAGAGGAAAAGTTTTGGAACGTTTTTTTTTTTACTTGAAGAAATATTGTTGTTTTAACAACAAAATGATAAAAATTATCCCTAACTGCAAAATAACAGATAGTAATGTCTTTTAGCTTTTATATGCGATATTACTTATAAACTCAAATCAAAGTTTGCAAGGTGAAATCAAAATAATTTCACAATTGGCAAGTACAATATTTGCTTTTGTTGAAAAACTAAGCATTTATTATCAAGAAATTCAAAACAAATCACTGCAAAATCACTAGAAAAAACTCTAAAAATGGTTAAACAGGACTGTATTTCCGAAGAAACCTATTCGATAATTTCAAATTATATATCTGCACTATCCGACGAGACTTCAGACTTCTAGAGTTGACAAGTATTTCACAATTGGCTTCAGTTTTGGACTGTAATTATGTAGACTTGTTTGACGAGTTTATTCAAATGAAAAATGATAAATACTTAGAAGTTATTAAAGCGAAGAATCTATAGTGTCTGATGAATATAAGACTGTTAAAAAGTGAATTAAATATGCAAAAAATGTATACAGAAACTGGCTTTCAGATTATCATCTCGATGACATGAGAGTAGCGTAATGAGAGTAGCGTGAAGCAATTACAAGCCAGATCTAAATTAAATTGTTAAAAATTGTTCCTAATATCATCATTTTCACTAAAATTTAAATATACAATTAAATGTAATTTTTAAATTAAATGTAGTTTTTTTAACACCTAAATAACAGATGTTGTGATTTATATAGCGGCCCGCGGGACACAGCTAAAATCTGAAAGTGGCCCAAGAAAAAAAAAGTTTGAGTATGGCTGATCTACCGTCTCCAACCTTTAGAGAGATCTTTTTTCAAATCTCTAAAAAACAATTATAATGAAGCCTCTCTTCTTGGTTAAGAACTAATCCCGGAAACATAATTAAACAAACTAATCGTATCGTATGGATATAGCTTTTTTTTTATTATGATGTTAAATCTACCGGCATTTGGCCATGCAACAGGTATGAATTTGATGATGATGATTTTTGGGCTCCTACACTTGCGATTGACGACTCTTTACCTACTCCTCCTCAGTTGGACATCAATAATCAAGAAGAGCTTTCTGCAGTGGTTACACAAAAAAAGTGAAGTGAAATTCCTTGAGGAAGAAACAGACGCGCCTCAAATAAAACTGCAATTAAATATTTTAGCTCCTATTCCAATAATAAACCAAAGCAAACAGTTCAGTGGATGCTCTACCTTGTCAGTTGAAATAACGTCAACGTCAACGCAACACATCCAACGCAATTGGATTATGTAAATAAAGGCAAATAAAAGAAACGCGGTGATTAATAAAAAGGAATTGGCATTAAAAATTAAAAAGAAGAAAATCGATTGGTTTTGTTTTATTTGTGGAGAAGATCGGGAGGAAAACATGATTCGATGTTTGAAATGCAAATCATGGGTGCACGATGTATATGCTGGAGTTGACCAAAGAACAAAAAAAAAAGATGTAATGTTTGTACTAAAAGAATACTTATACTTTCTACTAAATGAATACTATGTGTTACAGATTAATAAAAATTACGTTTTAATTATTATTGTTGCTTAATTGAATTTGAAAGGTACGACTTAGGCTATAGGTGGTACGACTTAAGAAACCGGTTGCCTTAGTCAACCGGTATAATAACATTAGTGCCGATGTAAGTTTTGAAAGATTTAGTTTATTTTACCTAAAAGACCATATACCATATAGATTTTCTAATTTCGTTATAATAAATAACAACAGTATTAACACAAGTTTTGGAGAACATATTTCATTTCTATTTGTTTGATAAATCCTAATTTTTATATAATTTTTTTCTTAAGGGGTACGACTTAAGCAACCTTACCCTAAATTTATAAAATATCATATAAGTTTTAAAACTATATGCTTGTCAGCATGTTTTTTATATGCAGTCTTGTAAATATGTAATCTACAAATTCTTGCTTGTGTGGTTTTGTTTGACAAGACTTCCCTGTTTATTAATCTCCTCAATTTAACATTATGAACTAACTACATGTAATATTTGTTGGCAATATAATTATTAAATATGTTTCTTGTATAGTGTTTTTAATAGTTGTATAGTCTTGTTGTATTTATTATTTGAGAAAATAATAAATATTCATTTCGAAGTATTGTGTCGGATTTGCTACCGGTAATATAAAGATAAATCTACACAAAACAAACTAACATTATTTACAGTTACGGTAAGATTACCTCTGTTTTATTACCAGTCCTATTTAATATTGACACGTATTTCACAGAAATTCTAAACGGATATAAATTTGCTTTTCAATCTTAAAAACCTATATAGGTAAAATGTCGCATTTATCTTTTTTTGTATAAAATTATTGTACCTACTTTATCTTTAGTTTATCGTTATCAAAACTGATATTATTCTGATTCAAGTTTTAACTTTAGAATAATTGATTGGATTATGTAAATTGTTTATTTAGTTTAGACCAGGGGTTCCCAAACCACGCGCTGTGGAGGTGAAAGGTGCGCCGTGGGGCCCCTCTTTAATTCATTATCTAAAGTTTTGATTATGTCGCTTTGTTTGTGTTTTCGTCACAAGTCGCACGCAAAATGAACATATTTTTATTAAATAAGCAAGACGGTAGTACAAGTGACAGTGATCAAGTATCTACAAGTGGTGGGGCGTAACTATCGCAAATACGATGATAACTATTTGGACTTTGACTTTATTTCAATGGAATTAAACAATGAAGAAATACCGTAGTATGTTCTCTGTTTGAAAATTCTATCGTCTGAAAGTATGCACCCAAGTAAGCTAAAGCGATATCTTGAGACCATTCACCTTACTGAAGAGTAGTAAAAAAGCGAACCTAACTATTAACATCAAGAAAACCAAATTCATGATCATCAATAAAAATCGTCTGCCATACACTGATGATGTAATTAGAGTCGAAAACAAAGCTATCAAACGAGTATATAATTCAAAATACCTAGGTTGCTGGCTTAATCAACAATGGAATTCTGAACGCTGAACTAAAGGACATCATTTTCAATACCCGATCGTCCAAAATTGTCACTGAAACTTCAACCTCGATGAGACAACAAAACAACAACACTGATAACACGCTCGATGTAGAGATTTTGGGAGATCAAGAAAATGCAACCAACAATACTCCGCTAAACAAATCAACGGCTATGAGAACCGTGACGTCCGGTACCATATCGATTCCGCGCGACGCGAATCACGAAGAACCCGTCGCGATCAACAGAGGGAGAAGGAATCGCGCCTCAATCGGATGCGGGCAAATAAATGAGACGGAAAAAATTATTGGTTTCGCAGGCAGAGAACCGGAACCGAAGAAAATATGGTTACACATATCTAGGGCGAAGGACCATGTTACTGAGGAAATAGTAAGAGATTATTTAGTCACAAAAACTGGGAGACAAACAAATAAGTTTGTAGTTTAAAAACTGATCCCAAAATTCCACACAGCCAATAACAACAGTTTTAAAGTTGGCGTTGACCTAGACCTAAAAGACCTAGTCTACGATAATTCTTTTTGGCCAGAAGGAATCAGACACGAAAGGCTAAATTTTCGGTTACTAGATCGAAGCCGACAATCAACAAACCCTCCAAGTCGAAACAGAAATTTCGAAAACCCATAAACAAACAGCATAATCCCAATAATACAGTCAGCATAATCAACCAGAACGCCCAATCCATTGGAAATTCAATCGAAAAGATAGAATACATGTTACAAGAAAATTCTGAATGCAAAATTTTAGTCATTACAGAACATTGGAAGAGTGAAGATCAATTGGCAACTTACCAACTATGTAACTTCCAGATAGCGTCTAAATTCTGCAGGAATGAAGGAGCCCATGGCGGCGTCGCTATTTACTGCAAGAAATGTATAAATTTTCTACCAAGAAATGATATTGAAAGACTGGCAGAAATTTACATTTTCGAGTGTGCAGCGATAGAAACTGTCATAAACAACAAAAAAACTATAATCGTAGCGCTATACCGCGCACCACAAACGAGCCACGCTCAATTCATAGATATACTGCAACAGCTACTGCTTAAAATATTCAAAGAAGATAAACAATACATTATCATGGGTGATTTCAATATAGATACAATAAAACCCACACGCCATCGCCAACAGTTCGACTCGATTTTAAGATCTTTCAATACTGAACTAACAATGAACGAGCCAAGCCATCCCTCAAGTGGATCTTGTATCGATAACATAGCTGTAAAATCAGATATGCCCTACTCAGTGCAAACTATTGAGTACCACATATCTGACCACAATGTCCAGAAGATAACGTTCACAGAAGAAAAACAAACAACAACGACACTCAAAATCATAAGGTTATTTAGCCCAGAAAATATAATAAGGCACAAACAATTTCTACAAGAAGAGTCATGGGCTGACCTATACACCTTAGACGAAACAGATGTAGACCGTCAATGGAATGCGTTTATGAAGATTTTCATGTCTCATTTCAACGAATGTTACCCTAGAGTTTCTCGCAATGTAAACTGCCTAAACAGGAAACGCATTTTTACCAGCCCTGAAATAGACAAACTAAAAACACGACTTGGAATACTACAAATTTTGTCTCACCATAACAAATCTTTCAAGACACAACACAACAGGACACGACGGAGGTACGACTTTCTACTAAAACAAGAAAAAAAGAAGAAACTAGGAAACAAATTAATAAATTCAGAAAATCCCATGAAAACAACATGGGATATAGTGAGGGATATTACATGTCTTAAAATGTCAAGCAATAAACAGTACACCATCGAAGATCCGCATAACGAAGATCCACAGGATAAAGCCAACGAATTAAACAATTTTTTCACTGACTACCCCCGACTTCTATCCAACAATATACCTCACACTCCATACGAAGACAAAATAATAGACACCAAATCATCCATATTCCTAGAACCAGTATCAAATGAACAACTTCACAATATAATAACGTATATAAGGAACAAGAAGAGCGCCGGTGACGACGAAGTGCCAGTATATTAATTCAAAATATTTTCTGGGAAATTGTAGAACCGTTAAAATACATAATAAACAACTCCATAGAACGTGGAATTTTTCCAAACTCTCTCAAACATTCCATCATAATACCGCTACACAAAAAGGGTGATAAAAAATTAATAGAAAATTACAGGCCAATAAGTACACTATCTGCCTTCTCCAAAATATTTGAAAAAGTTATTGCATCCTAGACTATCAACTTTCTTGAAAAGTATCACTTAATTAGCAACGAGCAACATGGTTATAGAAGCGGGAGGAGCATCGACACAGCATGTTTTAATTTTATAAAATATATACATCAAGAATTGGAAAATAAAAACATACCATGTGGAATTTTGATCGATCTTTCCAAAGCTTACGACACCGTAGATCACACGATTCTTCTGGATAAATTATTCAAATACGGAGTGAGAGGGATCGCTCATGAGTGGTTCCGCTCCTACTTATCTAACCGTACACAGCAAACCAGAGTAAATACCACACTATGTCAAGAAAAATCAACAATCAGGGACACACACATAGGAATACCTCAGGGTAGTATCTTGGGACCCCTATTATTCACTCTATATATTAATGACCTACCTTCAACAATAAAATCTACACCACATAAAATGGTCAATTACGCAGACGACACTTCCCTGTTATTATCCAACACCAGACTGGATGACTTATATGCCAATTTAAATATTACCATGGCAAGAATAACCGAATGGTTCAACATAAACAAACTCACAATCAACAGCCAAAAAACCAGCGTAACAATTTTTAAAACAGGTACATCATTACTTAACTATCCCAAACGAGTTACAATAGGAAAAGACGATATAGCCATTAAGAAGACTGTGAAACTTTTAGGAATGGAAATCGACTGCTGCGTAAATTGGAATGCTCACATAAATGCACTAGAAGAAAAATTAAATAAAACAACATATGCCATAAGAATTTTACAGCGAAGCGTAAGTCAAGAAGTCCTAAAAATTGTATATTACGCTAACTTTCACTCCCATTTACGTTTTGGGATTTTATTTTGGGGTTGCAGCAAAGATGTTTATCGAACATTTAGGATCCAAAAACAGGCAATAAGAATCATGTACAAAATGAAGTACTATCAATCTTGCCGTGGAAAGTTTAAGGCTGCAAATATTTTAACGGTCACCGCACTATTTATATACGAAACCATAATTTTCTTAGTGAAGAACAAACATCTCTTCACAGAACACATGAATTCCAACCACAGAAACACTAGAAATCAAAACCAAATCTTCATTTTACCAAAACATAACTTGACAATGACGGAAAGAGCACCACCTTACATAAATTTAAAACTATATAATTCATTGCCAAGACATATAAAGCTGATACAAAGCCAAAGACAATTTATAAAAGAAATTCGCAACATCCTAGTAAACATGGAACCTTACAATTTAAAGGAATATTATGAAAATATAAAAACCCATCCAACCTAATTTTTTTATTATTATTATTAGATTATACTATTATTCTGTCTGGACATATTTCATTAAGTTTTACAAATGTATTTATATCTGTTATGTATAACTTTCTATAATGAAATAAAATAAATTGAATTGAATTGAATTTTTAACCTTATTAAAAGGGAAGTAGAGCCTCTACATATTCAAATGGCTAGTTTATGTGAAAACATAATAAATTTATGTGCCCAAATAATATCATTAAAAGAAGAAAACTTAGAGCTGAAGAATGCGGTGATTAAAGATATAAACGTATCCAGTGAACCGAGAAAAAAACAAAGCGTTGAAAAAACACCTCGGCGCGATTAAACAGTAAATAAGCCGGTACCCGCAAAAAACATCAACAAATCCCAAGAATCTGAGTTTGAAAATGAAAACGAGAATGGTTCAATAAATGAAGAGACATAGGAAGTTCAAAACAAACAGAAAAGACGAATAAGGCGTTCCAATATTATAGTAGGGACAAACTCAGAGAAGACACATATCAGGACTGTCACAAGATTCGCTCACGTGCATGTTTATTGCTTAGAGCACCACTAACGGAAGCGGATATTACAAATTAATTACAAAATAAAAGATTTAACATTGTTCGATGTAAAAAACTACAGGCGAAACATCCGGAAGAGTACTCTTCGTTTAAGGTTTCTGTGTCCATCGAAGACATCAAGAGGAAATCAACAAACCCGAAACCTGGCCCAAGAATACCTGCGTTAACAATTTTTTTTAAGGCTGGCAAATTTACAACAAAGGAAGTAAAGCGACAGGGTCTCAATGAGGTCGTTCAAGAGCAAAATGCAACTACAAAAAGGAGACAGAAGTAAGCATAATAAGTCTGAACACTAGATCAATAGGTAACTCTGTTAACTTTATAGAGCATATGCTAGAAAAAAATTATCATTCCGAATATCTAATTTTAACCGAGCACTGGAAGAGTATTGGAACAACTAGACATTATTCAAATTAATAACTTCCATCTAGCTACTTGTTTTTGTCGCGAAAAAGGAAAACACGGTGGAGTTGCTATATACTGTCATCGAATGAATTACAAAGCCAGGACTGATATTAATACTCATTATCAATTATCAGTGTTCGAATGCGCTGCAATTGAAACAAAAATTAACAATAGAGTTACAATTATCATAGGCATTTACAGAGCGCCTTTAACAAATGAGACGCAATTCCTAAACTCCTTATCCTCTTAAGTAAAATTGTTCAGGAAGATAAACAGTTCATCATTACGGGTGATTTTAACATTGATACCTTAAAATACTCAAAAGGCAGTAGACAAATAAAATTTATTTTGAACTCATTCAATACTGTGTTAACGATTAAGCAAACTAGTTATCCAAGCTCTAATACATGTATAGATAATATAGCTGTCCATACAGACATGAGATATATAGCGGAGACCTTAAACTACAACATATCAGACCATCTTGCGCTACGCATAATTTTTAAATCGGATGTTATACAAACTACTTTTAGACGTCGCAGAAACTTTAATGGTGAAAATATGATAAAATTTAGGAAAAACCTTGCCGCAGAAATTTGGGTGGGAGTGTATAATAATACTGAAGTGTACATACAGTGTAAATATTTCATAGAAACTGTCAAATCACATTTTAATGAATGTTTACCGTTTTAATTAACTAATAATAAACAATTAAAAAGGAAAATCTTCTGGAACGAAACTGTGGAGAAAATAAAGAAAATATTGGATTTTTTATACGTTTTATCCAGGGCTTCACACGAGAACGATATTTTTCTCGTCTCGTCTCGTCTCGCTTTTACGAGACGAGACGAGACCGCATGTGGTCTCACTCTCGCGAGATCGAGAACATATGTGGTCTCGCATGTGGTCTCGTTCTCGCGAGACACGAGAGTCTCGTTTCTGATCCCCGTCATACTTCTTCTTCAATTCTTTTCAATTTTTTGATTCTAGTACGGGCAGCCGTAATATTTCCCTGCATAAATTTGAACTGCGTGCTCGGCCAAGTTATTTAATTATATAACAATTAAAAGTGTAGATTTCGTAATATGAAATAGATGTCGTAGACAATTTAAAATTATGTTCGTTTTTATTATTAATTTTAAATCGTCAACAAAATAAAAGGTTTATATAAACAGATATTTATGGTGTGTTATCGCTACATTTTCATGTGGATGAACAAAGCGAAATTAGAAGAAATTAATAGTAACCAAATAGAAAATTTATGTAAGGAGACAGTGATTAGTTTACAATAAAATGAATGATTACCTCGTTTTGGACTATCTTAACAATAAGTTCTAACAAGAACGATATTTGGCGAGATTAGACGAGATGAGACAAATGGTAACGAGAGCGAGACGAGACAAACGGTTACGAGAGCGGAGCGAGACGAGACTAACGGTTACGAGAGCGAGATGAGACTAAAGGTTACGAGAGCGAGAGCGAGACGAGACTAACGGTTCCTAGAGCGAGAGCGAGACTGAGACGAGAGTAATTTTTTACACAACAAACGAGAGCGAGACGAGATTTTTGAAACTCACGCCCTATCTCCTCTCGTGTGACGCCCTAGTTTTATCACGATCGAATTGTGATCTTAAACACATCTATAATCGAACAAGAAGGAAATACATAAGTGTCTTAAAGCAGCATAAAAAGATGTACTACCAAAGGAAAATCCAAGGATCTGAAAGTAAAATAAAGGCTGCGTGGGAAGCACTAAAAGAAATTACCAAACTCAAAACTCAACGAAAACCATTAAATAACGAACTCGGACCGAAAATCTCCCCAGAGAACTTAAACAATTTTTATGTTGATAGGCCCATAGAAATGACTGAACACTTAAACAAATTTACGTATGAAGATAAACTCCATAACAATCCACATACAATGTTTTTAGAACTCACGTCAGAAGAAGAGATACTCCAGACCATAAAAGACCAAAAAAACTCGAATAGCACTGGAATTGACAAAATCTCAACAGCGTCAGTAAAATTTGCTGCGACTGAAGTAACAGAACCGCTGACTCACATCATAAATAATGCATTTGAACATGGAGTTTTTCCAAAAGTTCTGAAGGTCTCGAATATTACTCCCATTTTTAAAAAGGGTAACAAAACCGATATTAACAACTACAGGCCAATCAGCCTAGTATCGCCTTTTGAAAATTGATTTTGGAAAAATTGATCTGTAAGAGACTATTATGTTTCATAAATAAATACCAACTTATTAGCCAACATCAACACGGGTTCATTAAAGGAAAGAATATTGACACAGCCTGCTTCCATTTTTTTTTAAGAAATAATGCAACAGCTATAAGCACATGATATTTCATGCATTATACTCTTGGACTTATCAAAGGCATATGATACAGTCGACCATTCTATCTTAATATCGAAACTATAAAGATAAGGAATCAGGGGAGTAACATCAGAACTTCTTGCACAATATCTCGAAAATCGGACGCAAGTAACACAAATGTGGACACCAGACGGTAATATCACATCAACACGCAGGACTATCAATATGGGGATTCCCCAAGGCAGCACGTTAGGACCGCTTCTTTTCACACTGTACATAAATGACTTGCCAGAATTAAGTTTAAAAAACGCAAACAGTACTTTAATAAATTATGCCGATGATACTAGTATATTAATAGCAAACCGATCAATAGAGGACTTACAATAATGAATTTATATTTGCGGACAATACATTAAAACTTCAACACGTCGTTAGACTACTTGGACTATACATAGACGAAAACCTGTACTGGACTACACACATAATGAACTTAACAAAACATCTGAACAGAGGAGTATATGCTCTAAGAATTCTTAAAAGGTACCTAAATAGGGATATCTTAAAGATTGTGTATTTTTCCAATTTTTACAATCATCTCAGATTCGGCATAATGTTCTGAGGCAATGTAACATTAGTATCAGATATTTTTAAAATTCAAAAAGCCGCCATAAGAACCATTTACGATTTAAATTACACGGAGTATTGCAGAGGTAAATTCAGAAGTGCCAAATTATCAACGACTGTCGGCAGTTTATATATATATATATATATATATATATATATATATATATATATATATATATATATATATATGAAGCGTTATTATTTCTAAAATTCAAAAATAAAAGTGTGTTTGACCAATATCGTATTGACAACACTACGAATACAAGAACCAACAAATTGAATTACAATATTTCTTTTCACAGACTTTCCATGTCAAAAAGGTTACCCCCATACAGTATCATAGATTTACTTAATAGATTGCCAAAAGCAATAAAATTGGTAGCAACGTTAAGCGTTTTCAAAAAGCAGGTTCAATAGTTTCTGATTGATATAGAGCCGTATTCCATAGAAGAATACTACATAGGGGTAAGGGTCAACTAAAGTTAAAGCTAACCGACAAATTTCATTTATTTACAAATGTTCACAATATATGTTCTCTATTTAATTGTATTTGTTATATTTTGTTGCTTATATAATGAAATAAATAGTTTGATTTGATTTGATAGAGATGGCAAGATCTTCTTTCTGGATATTCAAGAAAGTGATCTGCAGTAGTACAATCAACATCCATCTTCGTATTCATTACGTAAAATGTTATGTTTGGTCCACTCTTCATTATGGTTTGGAGAATTGGATCTTGAAGGTTTCCACAATGAACAAAATTGAAGCCTTCGAAATGTGATGTTACTGCCGTTTGCTGAAAATACCGTGGACGGATAGAATAACGAATGAAGAAGTGCTAAGAAGATTAGGAAAAGCAAGAGAGATTTTAAAAACGGCTAAAGTAAAGAATATACAATATCTTCGACATTACACCCGTGGGCCAAAATATGAACTGCTGCAACTAATTGTGGAAGGACGAATTGAAGGCAGAAGAGGAATCGGGAAGAAACAAATGTCTTGGTTGAGAAACATCCGAAACTGGACTAGACTGAGAACAATTGGCGAACTAGTCCATACTGCAAGAGATAGAACGTTTATAATGTTTAAAAACATTATATAAAATTTATTGTAATTTAAATGTAATTATATATGATTGTGTAACATTCAAATTTGAATAAACAAATAAAAAAGAAAATTGAATCATTAATTTTCTGTAATTAAACTAATTTAGACTTTTTTTAGTTTAACTTACCAAAAATATATAAAACGTTTACTTAAATAAAAAATAAACTCCAATATGTGAAGATTAAAACTAAACTTAATTAGAAAAAAATAAATATCTAAAACTGAAAAATGGTAGGAGAAGACATTAAACGGAATCATAATTTGTTTATATAATTTATTTATAAATAGATTTAAATAAATATTTATTTATATCCAGTAATGAATTCAAACAAAAATAGTTTTGAATGAAAACACTCTTTATTGATATTTTTTATTAATCTATTGTCTTAATTTACGAATTTATTTAAAACACTGCAGAATAACGTTATTATTAATAATATAATCAAAATATAGAGGTTTATTCAAGCATTTTAATGTAATATTATTATTATATTTATATTTGAAAATGATGAAAACGAAGAAATATTCAATATTACCGATGAAAAGGTTACCAGACACAATACAAGTAAAGTAGTATTAAAAAATGTGTAAGAATTTAGAAACGCAATAATAAGTATATAATAATAAAAATGTATGTGTCTGTGCGAGAGGTTTTGAACAAAGTAATAACGTACTTGAAAAATCGCTTTGTTGCCGTAGTTAAGCGAGTAATAAGGTCACAATCTTATAATAGTTGGGAAGAGGGAAAGCCTCACCTATGATAGGTATTTCAATACACTTTTTTTTGCTTCAAGTAGCAATTTTATAAAAATTGATTGAATATTTACCATGGCAATGAAGTGAAGAAAAACCTTGGGTACATGTGACACGGAATAAAATATTGCACATTTCGCTGAAGGAAAAATTTACAGTCTAATTAAAGGATTTCTCGATATTTTGTTTCGCTCTGTGTGGGATAGGTATTACAAGAAAAAAAAAGGACATAATATTATACTGTTACAATTTCTGTCCAACGGGTGAGATAAGGGTGTGGTGGGTTTGTATATATAGTGTAATTTTGTTTCAGTTGTCACTGTGTACTCGTACAGCAAATCAACAACATGTTTGTAAAACTGGTAAGTTGTACTTACAGTCTTATCACTGGTACAGTGATTGAGACTTCCAAGTGATTTAAGGATATATTTCAAATTTATAACTCTTATCATTTCAACAATTTTTTCTCGTTTACTAAACGAGCGGAACTTTACTTGACTCTATCTTCTACAACTTATACTCATTTCCTTTTTCGGGGTTTCATTTCCTTTACTCGGAAACTTTTCCGCTGAATATATATCATTCCGTTTTTAATTCCTTATTATAATACTAGTTTTAGTTCATTCTTCCTTATTAATTTAAATTTATAATGTTTTATAATGTATTATTAGTTTTATAACATTTTTGACATCTAAAGTAATAATCTACAAATGAAAATGAACTTAGACCTTAATTTAACGAACATATATTTAAACTAGACACCAAAATAAACTATTGAAAATAATTTAGCCACGAAGAAAATCAACGAAGTGGATTATATTTTGACCCAAAATATTGGAAATGTTATTAATTGAGACATGGAAATAAAAAGTTGCAATTTTTGCATATTTTTTTTTAACAGAAATTAATTAATTTCCTGTGATTATGCAATTAAATTAGATTAACTAATCAGTTTTATTTTAGACAATTTGTCAAGTTTCATGCATCTCTATATAATTTTCTAAATAATATTGTCTAAATAACATACACATTTGATTTAAACTCACCTAATTTATATTTAGAAATCTTTGATATAATTTCCCCTTAATCTTTTGTAGGCAGTATTAGCATGCTCTTTGGCAGTTTCTCTCGCCGTGTATCACGGTCCATTGGCGGGAGGAAGTCCAGCCGACAGATTCCCAGCTGGCGTTAGTCCACAAGCCTGTCCCAACTATCCTCATTGTAACAACCCAGCCGTCGCCGCTAACCCAAGTGCCCCAGCTGGCGGCTATGGTGGCTACGCTGGAGCCGGAGCTTACGCCGGAGCCGGAGGTTACGCCGGAGCCGGTGGTTACGCCGGAGCTGGAGGTTACGCCGGAGCCGGTGGCTATGCCGGAGCCGGAGCTTATGGCGGAAATGGTTTGGACAGTGGTGAATACACCGGAGATGGTGACTACCGTGGCGAAGGACTTGCTGAATCTGGAGCTTACGGAAATGCCGGAGGTAAGAAATAAATAGCTATATATTCAAGCAAGTTAACACTTGATTAGCAACAAAAATATTTCAATAGAATTAGTAGATAATCATAATATTGATAGCTGCCGTACGGACATGTTTAAATATCTAGTTTTACTGATATTTTTCTCTAAATTATATTTTGGATTTATTAAGTACATCAAGGTCCATTAGGTACATATCAGATACGTGTCTAAATTTTGGTTATTATTTTGTTAATAGTCTTTAGTTTTCTAGTAACAATCTCAGTTGAAATATCATTTGATAGATGAGATAAACCTTTTATATGTATTTTTTAAATATTTCTGTTATTTAGGATACAATGGAGGTGGTGGATACGCTGGTGCTGGAGCCGGTGGATATGCTGGTGCCGGAGCCGGTGGATATGCTGGCGGATATGCCGGTCATGCTGCCGCTGCTGTTCCAGCTGGAGTAGATCCTCACTCTTGCCCCAACTACCCATTCTGCCACTAAACAATGCCAGATTACCAGCTGACAAACATCGTTGTTTTCAGTACGAAACTGTGACTTGCTGTATATATATTTTTTTTGTATAATATGTATAATTTTTTATAATACTCAGAACTGCTGTGTTCACTGTAAATTAAATCAAATAAATTAAAGAAATTAAAGACATCATATAAATGAAGCTTAAAAATTAAAATAACTGTTTTATTTAAAAGTATGGAAATGACAACTCATGTAGTTAACTAAAATGCATGTAGTCAACATGTATGCTAGATGATGGTGATTATGATGTGGTCTGCCCCTCTGGATAGACTCTGGTTAACGTCGGCCATCCCTGAGGATATGCTTCACTTCAATCAATACACTTTCCACCGAAGGGAATGATGGTCGAAAGGGCGGAGGAGAGCATTATTAATATCAAATTCGGTATAATAACTAGAGCGGGAGGAGATTGTGAAGTGATCTGGCTGAAGAAAAATGGGAAAACTGGAAAAGGAAAAAAACTGGTGCTATTTACAGTCGACTAGGTCATATAATCGCAGCTATTAACCCACTTGAAACCTCACTTATCAACATGAAGCTGCTTTCTAATAAAATAGTCTGCTTGGTTGACTTCAATGTTGATGGAATGACAGACGTGTAATAAAGACATGACAGACGCATGTGGATATTGTTAAATTATTAGAAACCCAACTATAATCGAGAAAAAAGGCTGCTCACAGTTAGATGTCAGCTTAGTAAGTGATATAAAGCACGTAACAAATACTTTTACAAATGATGTAGACATTGCGGATCACTAATTGAGTGAATGCTAACTGACATACGTCCATTTTCACAACGTTAGTCAAATGATTCAAATGCGAGCTTTGAGTCAAATTAACATGAAAAAATTCACTAACGACTTCATAGCTTCAAGACTTGACGACATTTATTATGTGCCTTCGATAAAAAAAGTACAAATATTCACTGACAGACTGACGATTACCTTTTTCGATACCCAGACGATTAACATAAGCCTCACACCTACCATAAACCTCATATCTCTTCATCCTCTCTCCTACTTTCTTCTTCTGTTCCTCCGAATAAGATCTTCCCTTTCTCACAGACAAATCCCCTGTCTCTTGGAAACCTGTAAACTCCTTAATTAGTCGCCTAAATCTCTCTGTGTCCATTATGTTTTCTTTTTCACCTTCATCCGATCGTCCAATCTCACATCCCGAAACCATTTCGGTTCTGTCTTCCTCTTCCAGAAGAATTCAAAAATCCTTTTCGTCAGTCTGGTACTGTTCATCCTCATCAAGTACCCATAAAACTGTATTCTCCTTTTTCTCATTAGGTCTACAATTCCTTCTGTCTTCAGGTATAGTTTTTTGTTAGGTTTTAGTCTCCTCTCTCCATCCTTGATATTTGGGCCTAGGATTTTTCAAAGCATTTTCCTTTCTCGTCTCCGGATGTCTTCGGGGCCACCCTTCCCAATCATGTCTAGTGTTACTGCTTCATACAGACATTCAGGCCTGACAACAGTATCTAGGTGTCGGAATTTAGCCCCAAAAGACAGACCCTTTTTTGTTGTATGTATCCTTCGTAACTTGATAAGCCATTTCCATTCTTCTCGCCCTCTCTTTGATGGCATCATTATTTGACCTATTGTCCTGTATTTTTTCTCCCAAGTACTTAAAACACTTAACTCGCTTTATCTTGGCTTCTCTCAACTCCAAGTGGAGAGGAGCGTCTTTGATGTTGGTCATGGACACAGTCTTCTCAAAACAAATTTGAAGCCCAGTCTTCTTGGCTATCATCTGAAGATCTTCAGTTCTTCAACATCGTCTGCGAATGCCCAATTATCCGTTCTTATACTTTCTTTACCCCTCCCTAATCTGTAAGCCTCTTTATCCGAAATTCCCTTCGTCAATTCTCGATTTACTTTTTCTAAGATGCAGTTGAATAATATTGGTGATGGCCCGTCGCCCTGTCGTACGCCAGTTTTGATTTCGAAAGGCTGTGACAACTGCCCCCGGAACTTTATATTGGATAAAGTATTGCTAATCGTCTGTTGAATTAGATTCCTCGTCTTTTTATCAACTCAAAATTCCTCGAGAATTGCCAATAAGGTTTTTCGATCAATGGAGTCATAAGCCTTCCGGAAGTCCACAAAGACGGCTACTTATTTATTCTGTCCCAACATCTTGTACTTTATGATATTCCGCAGGTTGAAGATTTGATCCCCGCAAGATCTCACTTTCCGAATACCTGCCTGGTATTTACTCAATTCAAAATCCAATAACCCTTCTATTTTTGTCAGTTACGCTATCGAGAAAATTTTGTAAGGAACTGAAACAAGAGAGATGCCTCTATAATTATTAACGTCCATCTTGTCACCCTTCTTATGAAGGAGATACATTAAAGCCACTTGCTAGTCAGCAGGGATGATCTCAGTTATCCATATGTTCTCAAGTAACCGAGTGAAAAATTTTACGACTCCCCCAGTTGTAGGAGTTCAGCGACGATACCATCTGCACCAGCAGCTTTGTTGGCCTTAAGTCCTTAAATAATCCGGAAAATTTCATCTCCGTCAGGAGGCAATGAATTGGGAGATGATACTCCAAAGGTTCCATTTTCAGGTTTTCTTGCGGACCATCACAGTTAAGCAGTGAGTCGAAATATCTGGCAAGGATGTCACAGTTTTGCTTATCGTTTATTCTTAACCTCCCCTCCTTCATTCTTGAATCACATTCCTGGTGCCTGATAACCCCTTAACCGTGATTTGAACGTCCGATAAAAGTTCCGTGTATTGTTCATTTGGAAATCATCTTCTGTTTCCTTTAGCTGATCTTGTTCATATTGTCTCTTAGTCCTTCAGAAAATCCGGATGCATGTTTCGTCTGATTTCGGAAGATTAACAAATCATCATCTCGTTTCGTTGAGCTCCATTTCTTCATCTCAGTTTTTCGTCTTTCGTCTCAGTGCGTCGTCAGAATTCCACCAATTTTGTCTTATTCGCTTTATCTGAGGAAGAACGATTCCTGCAGCGCCTTGGATGTTGTCTCGGATTACATCCCAATTTCCTGACGCAAGGCACTTCAATTCATCTCTGTAAGTAGGGAAAGATAGTTCCTTCTAAAACCACCGCCCCCACTTCCGGTTTCGACTTCCGGTTTCGACTTCCGGTTTCCGGTTTCGACTTCCGGTTTCGACTTCCGGTTTCCGGTTTCGACTTCCGGTTTCCTGTTTCGACTTCCGGTTTCCGGTTTCGACTTCCGGTCGGTTTTGACTTCCTGTTTCCGGTTTCGACTTCCGGTTTTGACTTCCTGTTTCCGGTTTAGACTTCCTGTTTCCGGTTTCGACTTCCGGCCGCCATTTTCGGAACTTCCAGATGCGCGGGAAAATTCAAAAAATAAACGCGAGGCGGGGAAATTCAAAATTAGATCCTGTTGAGACAAATGAGGTGTGAAGTTGGTTGCATACATCAACGTGACTAAATACATGAGACTAGACAGACGAGGCTAGATCCATGTGACTAAATACATGAGACTAGATAGACGGGGCTAAATACATGAGACAATATACATGGAACTAGATAGACGAGGCTAGATACATGAGACTAGATACACGAGGCTAGATACACGGGGCTAGATACATGAGACTAGATACATGAGACTAGTTTTAGGTTTAATTTTGAGTGAGAAATGGAATATATTGTTTCTTTTCCAGTTTACGTAATCAGTTTAGTATTTGAAGCTTTTAAATGTATGAGAATGAAATAATATCTAATAATTTTTATTACAACTTCCACGATAGAAAATGTTTATGTAACCACACGTCTAGATAGGACTGAACGTCTAACACTGATAACAATCCTGTTTCAACCTGTTTCAACCTGTCTGAACCGGAACTATTACATCGACCGGATGTTTGATAGCAATAACAACTTCCTGTTATTGTCAAGTTTGTTTGTGGTTAATTTAATAAACGCGATAAACATGTTTTTGATTTATCGGTTAGATGCAACTAGTCGTCTAGCGCTGATAACAATTTCTCGTCTCAACTTGTCTGGATCACGTGATACATACGAAGCATTTTGATTGGCTCATTCAAAATCAGTTTGGGTATAAATAGGAGACAAAATACTAATAATGAATTAGTTATATCAACACAATGTCAGTATCAACAGCACCCATGTCAGATTCGGGCGTGAGTTCACCTACTTTCTTAGATGATTTACTACAAGATTTCAATGAAGAAATTAAAAGTGAATGTCGGCTCATAAACGAAGTTAGCTATCCAATATCCAAGACATTATCAGCTTCGACTGGATTCAGCGCGGTTAGAGGCTATTACCCCTGTGTTCGTATATTCAACTCCCAAAGAAGTTCCACATTAATTCCAATCGAATGGTTCGCATTAAAAATTGAATGGCATAAGGTGAATACGTTCTTTTCAACATCAGCGATTAAACCTCAAAGAGGAGTTAAAAGGAAGTGCCCCAACTGTAACCCTTTGCTAGAAACTCAAAAGTCGGAAATATCATATACCGAAATAGTACCCGCTTGCGATAGCTTCACCATAACTTTTCACCCATCAACTAAACGGAATAGAAGCACATATATAACATTACAAAGCAGAGGGGTTCAATTCAATCTAGATCAAAAGGCTGTATGCAAGTTAGATGGTTTATTTAAATTAATTGATTATCGTTTGGAACGTTTGAAAACATTAAACTTTGCCGATTATTACAACGAGTGGCTGCTGCATTTTATAAACCCACCAAAAGATTGTGACATCGCATCAACGCTTGAAAACCTGCTACAAACATCTTCAGCTAGCCAGCAGTTTGAAAGCGTAGAATATATGTATGAGATATTGGCGTACAACAAATGTAAATTATTTAAAGATATAGAATCAATCCAACAGTGTAATGGTTAAGATCACCGACGATGCAGTAGAACGGTTAGTACAAAGTAGAGCACGATTGGAACAACACATTAAAAAAATTCAACGATTAAAAGTAGCAATTAAAAGATATCAAGATGTTAAAAAGTGCTATCAACTTTTTTCTAGACTGTGTATCAATGAATAGGTGTTGTGCTTGCTATAATCAGTATAAATTACATTTAATGACACATATAAGACCCAGGGAACTACAGTCGATGTGGGATACGCTTCCATTGCATTTTCAAGAAGATGAAGATATAGCCGCCTGCCTACCATGTTTCAAACATTACAATCTACCAACTGATGTAGATCATATTGATGGACCCCCACCACCCCGATATAAATGTTATAAATGTATTGATGAAAAAAGATTTTGTAATCTACAATGATTTTTTACTAATTATAATAAAATCATAATTTAACAATGTATATCGTTTTTCTTAACCATTTTATTCAGTTTCAGGATTACGGGTAAAAATAAAACCAAGTTATTAGTAGAATAAAAATACATATTTATTAACATTCATAAGCAGAATAATCACTATTTTACAATAAAAGTACATATTTTTTAAAGTACATTAGTTTCATCAATCCAGCTATTCTGCGAATCATCGAACCCAAGCCATTTCACATACACCTTCGACCCTTTTCGACTCAGCACTTTTTCAACCAAGTAGACATCATGATGTCTAGCCTTCTGCAGCTCATACTCGTAGAATGCCCCTTGGATTGGTCTACCCTGAATATCCTCCAATAAATATGTAACAGGGTTAGAAATTTTAACTTTTAGAATTTTAAACAGCTCCGTCGACCAATTAGGAGTATATCCTTTAGCAAATACAGTCTTTTGTTTGCTAATACGTACAAAATCCCCCACTCGAAATCGCCCTCTGCCGGCAATTTTGATATGTGAATAAACTGTTTCGAGAATTTGCTTCTCTTTATTTAAATTTACATCTTTAGGTTTCATACCAATCGTAGAGTGATTTGTTGCATTGTAATCTCTAGTTATCTCATCCAATATAGAGTACCAATCATATTTTCCATTTAGACTGAATGCTCGATATAATTTCTCTTTTAAAGTGCGAATAACCCGTTCAGCCATACATGCTTTCATGATGGTATACGTTGAGTAATGATTAACATGTTTCTTTTTCATTAACACATTAAATTGTCGGTTATAAAACTCTTTACCTTGATCTGTTTGTAGATTGCGCGGTGTACGATTACTCTCTTGGAAAATTTTCTTGAATGCATCTGATAAACTTACTGCAGATTTATCCTTTAACGGAACAGTCCATAGAAATTTTGAGAAACAATCAATCACCACCAAAATAAATTTATAACCTCTATTTTCATGAGCATAAGGACCGAATTCAGCTAAATCTGCCTGCCATAAATCATCTATACCTTTTAATATAACTCTACGTCTATTAAAATTTTTTCTAGCAGGTTTATGTAATTCATTCACCACATCTTGTTTAACGGACTTCGTAGAAAGAGGTTGACGTCGTCTCATGGTATTTAGTCTTTTGCAGCTCATATTCGTAGAACGCCTCTTAGATCAGTCTAATCATCTCCCATATACCCATTTAAAATATCTTCCAAAGAATTTAGATACGAACTGTTATCAGCACGACTAATCGACCCACTTGCACTAGGAATGACTGGAGGGTTAACACTTGGGATGTCTAAGTGCTTCTTTAAAAACCCAATCTCATTGCTGATTAATTTTAGCTGAATCTCAGTATCTGTTTTAAACGTATTATAGTTATCTTGAGAATGATCAAATTGCTGTTTAATAACACCAAAAGAAGTATCAACAAAATCTTTAGTAGCGGCGTCTGACTTATCCTGAGGTTCACTTATGTTGCAAATTCTTTTATTCTCAACATTAAAATCACCGGTACGGGTTAAAAGAAATCCTGATTCAGGAGGGCCCCGTGTTTGACCGCTTTTACGATTTGAATGACGTCCGAACTTATCGATGCTCATCATTGATGTGAGCTATGAATACAGAATTCATTCTATTATATTCGCTTCTCGTAATTCCTCCTCGATAGCCACAATTTCATTCTGATGAGATGTATTTCCAGCCTTCTTAGAAGCATGTAAAAGACATAAACGATCTATTAACTCTTCAAGACTATCCCAATATCGATATTGCACTCTTGCTATATTATTAGGAATATGTAAAGATGAATCGAATAGACCTCTTCCGGATGATGAGGAGGAGTCTAATTCGACATGTCTGCGAGCAGCGGGTTCTTCAAAAAGCTGTTTAATTATGTTTCTATATTTATACGTCCTAGTTCCTTGAATCTGCGAATTTGGATCATAATTTCTCCGCAGCACGTTAGTTCTCTCCAAAATATCTTTATAATTGCGCTTATCATCATCATTATAACCAACGGGCTTCTTCTTGAAAAGTAATTCATATAGACCAGGAGTACCAATGTATTTGATTCCTTCTATTTTTAAATCATCCCCGATAACCTCTACATCCGATTTTCCAATGACCCATTTATCAGTTTTCGGATTGAAATGAATACCTAATTGCGTATCAAATTCATCATCTGTATCTTTTATTAGCATTCCCACATATCGTCTCGGTAAAGAACCCATAGTTTCAAGGTCTTCGATTGAGGTTTCACATGTATTTGAACTGTTAAATACATCTTCATCGTCACGGAGTAGATTATCATATGAAATTTCTTGATTGCATGCTCGCTTAGGTTTTTGTATGAAATTAGTTGCTTTACGTTTAGCTCCAGCTTTAAAAACTTCAACATCACTGTCTTGTTCGTTTTTGGATGGAGATAATTTAGGAATCTTAGAGGGGTAACCCCCTTGCTTATAACTTCTAAAAACATCCCGTTGTGATGTGTCTATTAAATTCTTCAAAGGTTCGATTAGTGGTTTATAAGTTTTATTTAATAATTCATCTTCTTCAACTCTATTCAGTTTCATAGCTAACAACTTTTTACGAATAGATCTTTGAACATCAATAAGTCTATGGTGAACATTTCTACCCATCATACCGTATTTTCTATAACAGCTTTCAAACAGCTTTAAACAGCTTTCAATCAGCTTTAAACAGCTTTCAATCAGCTTTAAACAGCTTTCAATCAGCTTTAAACAGCTTTCAATCAGCTTTAAACAGCTTTCAATCAGCTTTCAATCAGCTTTAAACAGCTTTCAATCAGCTTTAAACAGCTTTCAATCAGCTTTAAACAGCTTTCAATCAGCTTTAAACAGCTTTCAATAAGTTTTAAACAGATTTCAATCAGCTTTAAACATCCTCTCACCCCGACAGTCTCGATGTATACTGACTATCATGATCTATTTATCCATTATTATATACTGATCTAAATATTTACGATATCTCCCCTTATCAATGTCACAATCTTTATCCACCGTTATAAACCCATAGGGCTCTGTCCAACATTCTGAACACATTTCCTTGAATTTATCGAAACTCATATCACTGCTTATATGATCGTTGTAAACATGTTTGAGGTTTAAATAATCTTGTTTGAAGAGTATTATAAAATTAGCATTATCACGTATTAGATGTTTAGGGATACGAGTATATGTTTGACACAGATAGAAAGAATCAATATTATTATGTCGCCCCATGCTGAAATACTCTCGTATCACATCCTGCTTATCGCAAGCAACATCATCGAATATGAAAATTGAATTAGGTTTTGCAGCACTGGGTTTCATAATATCTACATTCTCTTTGAATGGGAAATATCCAACACCCTTGAGCGGTTTTAAAACTTTTTCAAGAAACTGATATTTCGGCTGGTATAGTGATTTTGAATAAACATATACGTTTTTAAACTTTACGCCGTTCTCATCAAACAGTAAACTCAACATTACGTTGGATTTGCCACAGTTTGATGGACCGCAAATTAAACATCTCAACGTATTCGGAAGCAAAATCCCATGACGTCTCTCTTTTGTTAGTGACATACCTTCACCAACACATGAATCAAGATTCATAATTGGTAGAGATAGTTCCTGCTTAACGACCCGCATGATACTAAAATATACAGCACACAACAGCTATATATATATATATATATATATATATATATATATATATATATATAAACCCGATACATCGCGTAAACATTCATTGCAATATGTACGCTGGAAGAGGCATCATCAATTCACTCATCAACAAGCTCCCGTTCGAGGCGCACATACCTGGAGGTTATCAGTATTGTGGTCCAGGTACTAAGTTGGAAAAACGTTTAGCTAGAGGTGACTCTGGTATTAACCCCTTAGACAGTGCGTGCAAAGAACACGATATTGCATATTCACAAAGTAACATTCAGGCGGATCGACATAGAGCTGATAAAGTTCTTCAAAAAGCTGCTTGGAAAAGAGTAAAAGCAAAAGACGCGAGGTTTGGTGAAAAAGCAGCTGCATTATCTGTTGCCTCCATTATGAAAATTAAACGTAAACTCGGAATGGGTATTAATATTAAAACAAAAAAGAAAATTGCGTTAAATAGTGGAGTTGTGTCAAAAGCGCGCAAAGCAATGAAAAAGTTTAAGAATCTGGGTGAGAGAGAGAGTGGTAAAATTGCCCTAGCAGCTGCTAGACTTGCGGTTAAGGAGGCAGGAGGTCGCAGAAAAATTCGGACTCCTCGTATAATTCCCATACCCAAACATGGTGGGATGCTACCGCTGATACCGCTATTTGCAGGGCTAAGTGCGCTTGGTTCGCTAGCAGGTGGCGCTGCAGGAATTGCAAAAGCAGTAAACGCTTCCAAAGATGCTAGAAATAAATTAGCTGAATCAGAGCGGCATAACAAGACAATGGAAGCAATCGCATTACGTGGACGTGGACTATATCTCAAACCATATCGAAAAGGTTTGGGTTTGTATCTAAAGCAGACTCCAAAAAACTACTAAGTAAGCTACCTCGACGCCCGCTCACCGACTCTGACATTCAAAACTATGCTGCACGAGCGCACATTAAGCATTTTCGTGGTGTGTTTATGCGCGACTCTCTCCCATCAGCAAAACCTTTGTGTAACGAATGTGCGGTAATAAATTTAGATTCTGCTAAAGGGTCGGGCACGCATTGGGTTGCATATAAAAAACGAGGAAATTTAGTTACATACTTTGACAGCTTTGGTGACTTGCAACCACCTGTAGAGCTGTTAAAATATTTTCGAGGTAGCGAGATAGTGTATAACCATGATAGATATCAGAAATTTAATACCTACAACTGTGGACATTTATGTCTGCAATTTCTAACGGAATAAAACAGATGGCAGTTTTATAAATCCATCAGTCATGTCTCAGACCTTCACGCTGCAAAGTACTACGAATGTGCTCTCTGTGAATTATTATCCGTCGATAGAATTAGACCCTGACACATTATATTGCTTAGGACTCATCGGATTTCATACATACAATACTATTCCGAATATTGAAGAAGATTGCAATAATCTATTTGAGTACGCAGGCGGAAAGCAAATTAAAATACCAGCTGGCTCGTATGAGATAACAGATATTGAACTTTTTCTGCAAAATCAGCTGGTCGGCGGAACCTACGTCCAGAAGATCAGACGAGATAAGGAGTTGTCGATTAAACCCAACAATAATACGCTAAAGTGTGAAATAAAGAGTAAATACGATATTGATTTCACTGCTAGTCGTTCAATAGGGAGATTGTTAGGCTTTTCTGCAAGAAAGTTGGCAGCCGATCAATTACACGAGTCGGATTTACCAGTTGAAATTATAAAAGTGAATAGTATTCGAGTTGAGTGTAATATTGTACAAGGTGTTTACTACAATAACACGCTATCACATACTATATTTGAATTTTCACCTAATGTCGACCCCGGTTTTGCAATAAATATTGAACCACGAAATATTATTTACCTACCAATAAACGCACGAGCCATAGATAACATCACCTTAACAATTCTCGATCAAGACGGCAATCCCGTGAATTTTAGGGGTGAAAAAATACTAGTACGTTTAGAGCTGAAGAGTATTAAGTGAGAGAGAGAGAGAGAGGGAGAGAGAGAGAGATGGGGATTAATTTTCACGGAAATCGTATAAAAGCAGCTGTCTCGATCGATTCTACCACTCGACATTTAGATCTCAAAGAGTTCACATCTATATTAAAAAATAAACTATTATCTCTTGGATATAAGTTAAAGCAACAGTATGGATAAAATAAATATATTCTCCAAAGTTCGCTACGAGGAGAGTATTGCAAAGAGTGAATTTCACACATACCACCCTCTAGCTCAAAACTATCGAAACAATGATGAGATTCGTATAATGATACAGCACCAAGACATTTACACTTGTCCGAGTGAAAGTTATATCTATGTGAGCGGAACCGTTAAATTCCCAACACTCACCCCACCTACAACTGTACGCAACTTTGAGTTTGTGAAAAATGCATATGCGTTTTTGTTTGATGAAATTCGCTATGAATTGAATGGAGTTGAAGTAGATAAGAATCGAGATGTAGGAATTACAAGCACGATGAAAGGATTACTCTCCAACACCAAGCGAGATCAACATATACTCGATCTTTGCGGCTGGGCTGAAAATGCTGCAAATGTTACATACTTTGATGAGAACAAAAGGTTCTATGCTCTAATTCCATTGAAATATTTATTGGGTTTTGCCGAGGATTATACAAAAGTATTAATTAATGTGAAGCAGGAATTAATTCTACTGCGAGCTAGAACTGACGTAAACTGCTACAAGGGAGATGCAAATATAACTCTCAATATCGATAGAATTTACTGGCGAATTCCCCATCTTCAACTCAGCGACGAAGCTCGATTGAATGTATTGAACAAACTCAAAGAAGATAAACCGATATTAATACCATTCCGTAAGTGGGAGCTGCATGAACTACCCGCTTTAAAAAATACCGATAGAGATATCTGGTCTGTGAAAACATCAACAGCTCTGGAGAAGCCTCGATATGTTATAATTGCGCTGCAAGAGGGGCGAAGGGATATCCATGTAAAAGACGCATCCAAATTTGATAATGCATCGCTGCGAAATATAAAAATCCATCTAAACTCGAATTCATATCCGTATGATAACTTAAATCTTAATATGAATAGCGGTGATTATGCACAACTCTATTACATGTATGCCACTTTCCAAAACAGTTACTATGGTGATGGCATAAACGAACCAATATTGAATATGATTCAATTCAGAGATCATGTTCTTTTTGTGTTTGATGTATCTAAACAAAATGAAAGTATTAAATCATCTACTGTTGATTTAAAAATTGAATTAGAAGCTACGCAAGCATTCAAATCAAACACTCGAGCCTATTGCCTTATTTTGTGTGATGCTGTCGTTGAATACACTCCATTGTCAGGGGTAGTTCGAAAATTAATTTAAAACTCGTGATGAAGAAAAGTGTATCATTTTTAACAAACTCTGATGGTGTAGATATTGTTGAAATTTTTATTATTAAATCTCAGTGTGAATCTAGAAGCGGTATCGAGTGGTTGAGGGAAGCTGTAAATCGAGAACGTTTTCGTAGAAGAATCAATCATTTGGAGAAGTTGCTGGGACCAATACTGAGAAAGAAGCATATCGTCCATATGACTAGACGATTTATAATCGATGTTCAAGGATTCAGTGTGATTGGAAAATTTACACCGAAAGAACTTTCAATCAAATCATTCGATGTAGATAATGTAGATACCTACCTATTCAAACCATCAACACCTTTCAGATCTCTTAACACAGCAGATAAGAAACATGTTCAATGGTTGGAAAATTACTATCACGGTCTTAAATACAGTGCTGGAAATTTATCGTCAAATCTGTTTCAAAATATTGTCAAGTTTCACATTCGGCATTCAGATAGTTTTAATATTATTTTTGTAAAAGGGTATTCGAAGAAGTTACTATTAGATTCTATTTTCAATTCCTACTTACATTGTAATGAATATAGTGTTATAAATTTAGAAGATGATGAATTTTACGATTGCCCCAATTTAATTAAAATGAGGCATACCTGCTTCAACCATATTAACAATTACTCTATATGTGGTGCAAGAAATGTTGAATGTTTATATAAGTATTTAAATGTATTGATGTAAATTTAAATGTATTATTATTAAAATTTAATAGATTCGTAAATTCTATGTGGAGTTTTCTTTATTTTATAACCTTATCGCCATCCTTGAGAAGCAATATTTCTTATCTATTATTCACAGCTGTTCCGACGTGCATATCTTCCTAGAGATTAGTTCATAATAGGAGGTTGCGATTGAGAATATTATAATTTATCATTAATTTGTGTTTAGTCTGAAAACGTAGAAAGAGGTTGACATAATGAAAATAGAAATATATTTTATATAGACGTTTATTAAAAAGGAAAAAATATGTTAAACAATTATAAACAATTACAATAAAATATAGATATGATTACAGTTTTGTATAATTAACAACAAAATGAAAGAAAAATATATTAATAAAATATATAATTTAACAGTTTAAACACATCAGTTGATACCTTTAAGATTTATTATTTCTCTCCCACATCAAATCATTCGCTATATATCCATTTAAAATATCTTTCAAGGAATATACCGGGCCTGCAAAAACACTATAGAAAATCGGCTCACCTACATCTTCTGGTATATAATAATATTCTGGATAAGCAGTCTTATTTTCTATTAAATAATAAAGCTCATCGTAATCCTCTCTATATATATAGTAAACAATTTTTGTTGAGTATAACAGATACAGTAATTTATTTTCCCCCCAGCATCCAATATAGTGAATTGGATTGTCACCAGGTTCAAACAATAATTCTGCGTTGTCGGTAAACACTATAGATATATCTATATTTGGAAAAACTGCTTCTTCATGATAATCCACTATATATTTAAACACCTCTTCTGCGTCTTTACTAATATTTTCATTAGCCTCAACTTTATAGTAGTTATAATTATGGTGTATACCGACTTGTATTTTAACCATCTTAATGTAAACTATTTTAACAACTAACGATGAATTTAGATAACTTAATGTTGACTTGTCACGACGGGGTCTGGTTACAAACTAATTATGAATTTAGAGTTTGGGTTTTATAATTATCAATGCTCCGAACATTCTCGAAACCCGAAACAAAAAACCCGAACATTCTCGAGGTCTGTATTAGTAAAATTATTTCAATATATTTTTAAAATCTTACATCTCTATTCTTCATGTTTTCTCCTTGTCACACATTGAAAATATTCCGCTGTTAAAAATAATGAATTGATAAGACTACGTTTGTTATTTCCTGTGTATCGAGTTATTTTCTTATCAATAATACATTTCTCTATCGTTAAGGTTGAAAACTTAGATAGCATAATGAAAGTAAAAATATAAACATTATTAACAATTATAAGAAAAATATACATTATTTAAAATTACAAGAATAAATATATACATTATTAATAGTTACAATACAAAAATATACATTATCTACAATACAAAAATATGCATTATGAATGAATTTATTGGGTTGAAGCTGAATAATAAACATTTAAATATACGGAAAACTACTTTATGGAGTAAATTGAAAATTACTTTATGAGATAAGCGTATGGCCAAAGGCTAAAGTACTGCGACCATCTGAGCAGATGAATCTCTTATCGTCATTGCTACTTAGCGCGATTTTATTCTGCTGAACTGTGAAGATGGTGTGTTTGTAGCTTCTAAAAATATTCTGTTGCCGATATACAACTTCACCACTAAACATACATTGTTTATAATCGGCCCCAGTGATATCTTTATCCACTACGCACTTCTTAACTCCTTTAGCCTTTTTGAGCCAATTCGCTTTATCCTCCTCCGTGCAATACGCGTACATTTTCGGTCTCAACGCAATAAATTCATTCATAATCCTACCCCCTAACTCATCCTTCATTAACCCTAAAATGGCTTTATTTTTCAGTGGTATATTGAAAACGTTATCAGGTCTAAAATTGCTGGTATCAAACTTTTCAATGTCCTCCTTGATATCTATATAAATATCATCAGTTTCGATTAATAAAATGAGACTATCGGTGTCGCAGTAGCATAGAGCAACTTTTTCACCATACTTGGGTTTCAGAAAATCATAAAAAAACTCATACATTAATAATTTCGACAAATCCAAAACGGCAAACCCCACATAAATCGGTTTGTTATAGCAAACTTTTAACTTGTTAAATTGGATCGCAACTAAATTTTCCGTAAACGTGGAAACACTTCTCATGTACGGTTTAGCGAGAAGTGTTTCCGCGCCAGGTTTACGACCAATATCATTCCAATGATTAACAAGTTTTACATCCACTCGTTTATTCACATTCTCCATGGTTTTGCCGAATACACTGTTGTTCATTAATTTAAAAAAGTCTTTTTCGAAATCATTTTTAGCTGTCTGTCGTAAATTAGTGTTTAGGTCGATATATTGTTTTAGCCAATCAGATTGTTTAAATTTTATAATTCTATGAATTTTCGTAATTTTCAGTCCGTGATTTATTGCGTGCTTTAAAGTTCTGTAGTGAGTAATATATTTTTCTTTGTTGTTTAAATTTGGAATAAGTTTTTTGTAATTAAATTTTGAATTTGGTGGAATCATGCTTTCAACGAGGAATGGTAAATCATTATGTGAGGCCTGTAGCGATTCAGGATACTCGATGTCTGCTTCGATAAAATAGCCAATAGGTGAATCATCACTCATTTTCGTCACGTCAAAGTCTAAAATTTCAGTCTCCGTCAACCATTTAAACTCACCGTAAGGCATTAGTTGAGAAAGTGCCCAGCCATACAAATTATTCGCATCCCAGTACGCTAAATATGTACTGGGATGGTTCGAATTATACTCAGATAAGTATTTATTATTCGCCTTAGCGTATCTCAGCGAGGCTTGGCAAATACCCCCTCTAATGCCTTTGGAGACGAAATGGTGCATGTCTATGTCCGTGAAAAGTTCCAAATTTATGTCAGTCATTTTCAACATTGCATCCCAGCTCAGTCCGGGGGCCGTATAATAATGGGCCGGATCAAGCTGATAAGTCGTGATGCATACGTTCCTAAATTGTTCGAAAATATCTGTCAATAACAATACGTCAGTCTTTAAATATAGGTCAGAGTAATCTTTTAAATTTCGACAGTTGAATGTAGTCCAAACAGTTTGAGCAAAATTATATTCTTTGTCGGTTATGATATAGTTATTTAATGAATCGTTAAAGCAGTCCTTGTGCGGTAAAGATGTTTCAGTCAGCCTATCGAATGAGTCCATGTGTTTGTATGGGAAAACACCTTTCTGCCTTAATAATACAAAATGTTCATTGTTGGGGAAAAATTTTCGAACCTCTATGCATTGATCATCGCTCAAATTTTTCGCTAGTTTCCCCAGAGAACTAGCCATAAATCTTAATGAGTCTATAAATCTTAATTTCAAATAAATTTTATTTTCTACCCCTTTTTTATCTACATATTCCCCGACCGGTAGATTTTTGGTGATAGATATATATTTTTCCTTATTTTGTGGAATAATGTCAATATTCTCCTCGTCGGAGCCAAATTCTTTAATAAACAAATGAACATCATAATTTGACATGTTATGGAAAAATACAGGAATCATTTTAAGAATTTTATAATTCAAATTACAGTTTGAGTGGGCGGCTCCCCGAAATTTGCCTGTTAAATGATCGTGATCGGCGACTTTGTCAGCTACTTGTAATAATTTATTACATATATGACAAGAAGTGGCCGTATCGTATGTATTTTGCTCAAGTGCAGTTAATTTAACCATCGGAAGTACAACGCTTAAATGTTTCCTGTATAATTCCTTAACATCTGCATAGAGGTTCTCGCAAAACAATTTTGGACAATCTTCTCCGGTATAAGTGAAAAATTTACTTAATGAATCATCGAATGAACATTTTATATTATAGGCGAAACTGTACGGTACGTGAATATGTGTTCGATTTGTATAGCTATTGTCAGGGTTCGGTAAACATGTATCAATTGGCTTTAATAATGATTCAAAATCTGCGTATACAACAAAGGGTATACGCATTTTTCTATCGAAATTTTGAAATTTTAATACATTTCCCGGCATCATATTACCTCTCTTATCTTTTATAAGGTCTTCTGTCGGCATAATAGTGTATATCTTGTTACAGTCATTCAATCGATGTTGTTTAAAAGTCGTTTCTGTTGAGAAGAAGGTTAAACAGCTATCACATAGATATTTCTTCCCACGATGTGATGAAATCTGACTTCTTACGAGTCGTGAAATATCTTTAATATATACATAATGGCCCTTAACCCCTTCCTCTAAATATAATAAATTTACATGTCTTTCCCTAGTCTCATTAGTATGATAAATTGGTCCTACTACGTCATGCTGTTTAGATTTGAAATTAAATTCCAAACCGTAAACGTTAATGCTAATATTGTTCGTCTGTTCGAATTTAGAAATGTCTTTAATTTTAAGCGGAAACTCTAGTCTGTCGTATTTTAAAGTTTGAGAAAAGTGAGGATATGATGCCGGGCGATGAGGATTTTCATTCGCGGGGTGTAACGCGGATATAATACTCCATAAAAAGCAAAACTCGTCCTCATTTTGAACATTGACACATGCTCTCCGGTCCCTAATTTCCTTCGGTAGTTCAATAAATGATGACCCACGTATTGGCTTATATTTATTGATATTAATTTCTAAATGGGAAATCTCCCTTAATGACCAACCCGAATCTTTCTCCTGAAACTCGCTACATTTGATTTTAATTTTGGCACCCATATCATCATAAATTTCGGAAAAGTTGCTCATGCTAGTGGTTAATTCGCGATACATTGTATTGAATGACTTTAATTCGCCCGCGGGATTTTTTTCATTTATATAAATACCAAAGAGTTCAATATTAAATTTTACCCCTGAATTATACGACCTGATAACGTTTTCAATCACGCTACCAACAGTGCCCCTCGAATTGATTATAAAGCTATCTATATCTAGCCCTGACCCATTAATCCTGTATGTTGCGACCCTTTTCTTAAAACTGCTTGAAATTTGAGTGATACCTTTCTGATATGGTTTAGTTGCCACCTGGAGATGCTGTTGTGAGCGCAGATGTCCAGCGTACTTGGCTCTGGTCGGGAAAACTTGATCGCAAACATCACAGCGGTGGATTGATGGGGTTGGTGGGCTCATTTTTAACTTCTTCGATGTGGAGGGTAGATCGTCGGTCTCTAGGGATCTCTTGGAGGTGGAGGTTGAATCGGTAGCATCTAAGGGTCTCTTCGAGGTGGATGGCGTGTCCATGTTATGCGCTAGCTTCTTGTGACGTTTGCAACTATCCATTCTTGTAAATTGGGCGTTGCAAACGTCGCATTTATAATATATTTTAGAGTCTATAAATTAAATTAGCTTGTGAATCGGATATTTATAATATATTTTTAAACTTACCACAGGTTTTCAGATGTCTTGAGAGGGCATCCTTCCTTCCAAACACTTTCACACACTTAGTACACGAGAACATTTTTATGTTGACGACTTGTCGTGACGAGGTTTACTTAAGAACTGATAGAATGAGAGAGTTCGCTGCTTATATACACGCTAGATGTTTCACGTCATTGTGTTTATTAAATAAAAACGAATAACAAGAAATTGATTAGATTCATATTTTATTATTTTCTCAGCTCGCGCACCGCTGATAAGAAATTATGTCTGACAAACATCCGGTTGCGTCTTATCGCAGAGCCAGTAGATTGAAATTGAAAAACACAAATACGAAAAACAAAACGAAGAAATTGATTACACTGGCATGCACAAACATCCGGCTCTGCTTAACCGAATACTGAAACTTTATTTAAATTAAAATCTTATTACGTTTATAAAATTAAACACGGAATAATTTATTTGTTTCACATATGTTTACAGACAGGTTGAAACAGGTTGAAACAGGATTGTTATCAGTGTTAGACGTTCAGTCCTATCTAGACGTGTGGTTACATAAACATTTTCTATCGTGGAAGTTGTAATAAAAATTATTAGATATTATTTCATTCTCATACATTTAAAAGCTTCAAATACTAAACTGATTACGTAAACTGGAAAAGAAACAATATATTCCATTTCTCACTCAAAATTAAACCTAAAACTAGTCTCATGTATCTAGTCTCATGTATCTAGCCCCGTGTATCTAGCCTCGTGTATCTAGTCTCATGTATCTAGCCTCGTCTATCTAGTTCCATGTATATTGTCTCATGTATTTAGCCCCGTCTATCTAGTCTCATGTATTTAGTCACATGGATCTAGCCTCGTCTGTCTAGTCTCATGTATTTAGTCACGTTGATGTATGCAACCAACTTCACACCTCATTTGTCTCAACAGGATCTAATTTTGAATTTCCCCGCCTCGCGTTTATTTTTTGAATTTTCCCGCGCATCTGGAAGTTCCGAAAATGGCGGCCGGAAGTCGAAACCGGAAACAGGAAGTCTAAACCGGAAACAGGAAGTCAAAACCGGAAGTCGAAACCGGAAACAGGAAGTCAAAACCGACCGGAAGTCGAAACCGGAAACCGGAAGTCGAAACAGGAAACCGGAAGTCGAAACAGGAAACCGGAAGTCGAAACCGGAAGTCGAAACCGGAAACCGGAAGTCGAAACCGGAAGTCGAAACCAGAAGTGGGGGTGGTGGTTTTAGAAGGAACTATCTTTCCCTACTTCTGTAACTTTCCCTTGCCTGCATTATTGGATTTTAATTTTCCGACATCACATCGAGGGATATTTGGTCTACTTTTTCTTTTCTTGGTTGGTAAAAACTTTAATTTAATTCTGGTCAGCTAGTGATCGGAGTCTACTACTGCTCCCCTTGCTACTTTCACACTCATGATTTCTCTCTTTCCCATCGTAGAAATGGCGACGTGGTCGATCTGAAATTCTCCCAATAGAGGATTGGGAGATCTCTATGTTTTTTGTTTCCTGGGTAAATGCTTGAAAGTCGTTGACATAAGATGTAGAGTAAAGGCTCGACAAAGTTCAAAGAGTCTCTCGCCATTCTTATTGGTACGTTTATGTGCGGGATATGTACTATATTATGATCTACTGTACTATAAACAATTAAAAAGAAAAAACAAGTAAAACTCCTATTAAAAATGAAAAGACAGGATATTTACAAACCCTGCTTAATAATAGAAACAATAAGGAGCTATGGAAAGGGCCCAAATCAACTTACAGCACCTATACAAAACCAAGAAGTCAAATAATCCTGGCACTAACTCCAAACGAAAGCAACAAACACTTCATTACAACTAGTAGTCGACTGGCAATTGACATTGACAAAAACATCCAACTGAGCTACCAATACTCTTAGATAAAAGAATTTAATGAACTATTTTCATTTAAAACAGTTTCTATAGTCATTAATTATATATATTTTTTAAGAATGCAGTAACTAGAAACCTGATTTATACTGTGACAAATGTTCAATCTAGTTACAAAATTTGGCGCTAAATTAAAATATAGTTACTTGAATACAAAAAAAAAGTTGCTTGAATATAAAAGAAAAATACAGATAAAATACACCAAATGGCAGCAATGGCAAACAAATAAATGGAGAAAATGCAACAAATATAAATGATACAAAAAGATCAGATGACAATTGACACGACATCGGCACGTGAATTTACCTTAGAACATATACTTATGGAACAGGAATAGAAATCATAAAATTGTGTCCAAGAAGTGAGATGCAAAGTCGCATTCTATTTCTTTGGGTCGAAATGCTCATGCGCGACCTACACGTATTTTTCGATGTTGTTTACAGTTGCCATCTTGTTAGATGCATATTATTAATCCAGTTTCTTAAGAGTTTATTACTTTTTTTTTTGATAATATCAATATCGCTAATCAACAAAATGGGTGTATATTGCTGGCAATGCGGCATTCGTAATAAAACCGTTTCGGAAATTCAGGAAAGTTGTAGTAATTATTTGGCTTGGTTAGCATTTTCTCTGTCACAAACTTTCAAATGTTATTATTTTCATTATTTTGGCTATTTTTAGTTTAATTATTTGGGTTAGTTGAACAGACGTTTTGTCTACTATTATTGTAGACAGGGCGAACTGAACCTCGCCCAATGGATTGCATGTTTTATTGATATTTTGTGTTTATTATGAATAAAGGCCTTTAATATTATTATTATAAACTTAATAAAGTCGGAACACAATATAACACTAATGAGTCTTTTTAGGACTACAAAAAACAAATCTCATGTGAAATTTGTCAGTTATTTTATAGCTTTCAGTCCATCTTCGTGGCACTCAACAAAAAACCAGAAAAATAACATCGTTTGTTAAGATCATACAGCATCAACAAGGTATCGGAGTGACATGATCTTAAAAAACAATGTTATTTTTCTGGTTTTTGTTGAGTGCCTCGAAGGTGGACTGAAAGCTATAAAATAACTGACAAATTTCAAATGAGATTTGTTGCACGAAGGTGGCCTGAAAGCTAAAAAATAACTAATTTAACATGAGATTTGTTTTTGGTAGTCCTAAAAAGAGTCATTAGTGTTATAGAGCTCTGGAAAGGTTGAATATATTTATATATTCCGGCTGTGTTCCGACTATTAAGTTTACAGTAGATTTATTTTTATTTTGTAAAATTTGTAATATATATTAAGTAAATTTGTAATAAAGTTGTAATGTAATATTAAATAAAATAAGAGAAGAAGTTTTCTTGTTACAGTGTCAAGTTGTATTGTTATTAAATCGTACTATACTAGTACTTATACTAATAAAAATGTAAACTCCTTAATTAGTCGCCTAAATCTCTCTCTGTCCATTATGTTTTCTTTTTTCACCTTCATCCGATCGTCCAATCTCACATCCCGAAACCAATTCGGTTCTGTCTTCCTCTTCCTGAAGAATTCAAAAATCCTCTTCGTCAGTCTGGTACTGTTCATCCTCATCAAGTACCCATAAAACTGTATTCTTCATCTTCTCATTAGGTATACAATTCCTTCTGTCATCAGGTATAGTTTTTTGTTAGGTTTTAGTCTCCTCTCTCGATCCTTGATATTTGGGCCTAGGATTTTTCAAAGCATTTTCCTTTCTCTTCTCCGGATGTCTTCGGGGCCACCCTTCCCAATCATGTCTAGTGTTACTGCTGCATACAGACATTCAGGTCTGACAACAATATCTAGGTGTCGGAATTTAGCCCCAAAAGACAGACCCTTTTTGTTGTATGTATCCTTCGTAACTTGATAAGCCATTTCCATTCTTCTCGCCCTCTCTTTGATGGCATCCTTATCCGACCCATTGTCTTGTAGTTTTTCTCCCAAGTACTTAAAACACTTAACTCGCTTTATCTTGGCTTCTCTCAACTCCAAGTGGAGAGGAGCGTCTTTGATGTTGGTCATGGACACAGTCTTCTCAAAAGAAATTTGAAGCCCAGTCTTCTTGGCTATCATCTGAAGTTCTTCAGTTCTTCAACATCGTCAGCGAATGCACAATTATCCGTTCTTATACTTTCTTTACCCCTCTCCCTAATCTGTAAGCCTCTTTATCCGAAATTCCCTTCGTCAATTCTCGATTAACTTTTTCTAAGATGCAGTTGAATAATATTGGTGATGGCCCGTCGCCCTGTCGTACGCCACTTTTGATTTCGAAAGGCTGTGACAACTGCCCCCGAAACTTTATATTGGATAAAGTATTGCTAATCGTCTGTTGAATTAGATTCCTCGTCTTTTTATCTAAACCCAAATCTAACTCCAAATTCCTCGAGAATTGTCAATAAGGTTTTTCGATCAATGGAGTCATAAGCCTTCCGGAAGTCCACAAAGACGGCTACTTATTTATTCTGTCCCAACCTCTTGTACTTTATGATATTCCGCAGGTTGAAGATTTGATCCCCGCAAGATCTCACTTTCCGAATACCTGCCTGGTATTTACTCAATTCAAAATCCAATAACCCTTCTATTTTTGTCAGTAACGCTATCGAGAAAATCTTATAAGGAACTGAAACAAGTGAGATGCCTCTATAATTATTAACGTCCATCTTGTCACCCTTCTTATGAAGGAGATAGATCAAAGCCACTTGCTAGTCAGCAGGGATGATCTCAGTTATCCATATGTTCTCAAGTAACCGAGTGAAAAATTTTACGACTCCCCCAGTTGTAGGAGTTCAGCGACGATACCATCTGCACCAGCAGCTTTGTTGGCCTTAAGTCCTTGAATAATCCGGAAAATTTCATCTCCGTCAGGAGGCAATGAATTGGGAGATGATACTCCAAAGGTTCCATTTTCAGGTTTTCTTGCGGACCATCACAGTTAAGCAGTGAGTCGAAATATCTGGCAAGGATGTCACAGTTTTGCTTATCGTTTATTCTTAACCTCCCCTCCTTCATTCTTGAATCACATTCCTGGTGCCTGATAACCCCTTAACCGTGATTTGAACGTGCGATAAAAGTTCCGTGTATTGTTCATTTGGAAATCATCTTCTGTTTTCTTTAGCTGATCTTGTTCATATTGTCTCTTAGTCCTTCAGAAAGTCCGGACTGCATGTTTCGTCTGATTTCGGAAGATTAACAAATCATCATCTCGTTTCGTTGAGCTCCATTTCTTCGTCTCAGTTTTTCGTCTTTCGTCTCAGTGCGTCGTCACATTCTGCATTCCACCAATTTTGTCTTATTCGCTTTGTCTGAGGAATCGTTCTTCCAGCGGCACCTTGGATCTTGTCTCGGATTACATCCCAATTTCCAGACGCAAGGCACTTCAATTCATCTCTGTAACTTTCCCTTGCCTGCATTATTGGATTTTAATTTTCCGACATCACATCGAGGGATATTTGGTCTACTTGTTCTTTTCTTGGTTGGTAAAAACTTCAATTTAATTCTGGTCAGCTAGTGATCGGAGTCTACTACTGCTCCCCTTGCTACTTTCACACTCATGATTTCTCTGTTTCCCATCGTAGAAATGGCGACGTGGTCGATCTGAAATTCTCCCAATAGAGGATTGGGGGATCGCTATGTTTTTTGTTTCCTGGGTAAATGCTTGAAAGTCGTTGACATAAGCTGTATAGTAAAGGCTCGACAAAGTTCAAAGAGTCTCTCGCCATTCCTATTGGTACGTTTATGTGCGGGATATGTACTATACTATGCTCTACTGTACTATAAACAATTTAAAAAAAAACAAGTAAAACTCCTATTAAAAATGAAAATACAGGATATTTACAAATCCTGGTTAATAATAGAAACCATAAGGAGCTATGGAAAGGGCCCAAATCAACTTACAGCACCTATACAAAACCAAGAAGTCAAATAATCCTGGCACTAACTCCAAACGAAAGCAACAAACACTTCATTACAACTAGTAGTCGACTGGCAATTGACATTGACAAAAACATCCAACTGAGCTACCAATACTCTTAGATAAAAGAATTTAATGAACTATTTTCATTTAAAACAGTTTCTATAGTCATTAATTATATATATTTTTTAAGAATGCAGTAACTAGAAACCTGATTTATACTATGACAAATGTTCAATCTAGTTACAAAATTTGGCGCTAAATTAAAATATAGTTACTTGAATACAAAAAAAAAGTTGCTTGAATATAAGAGAAAAATATAGATTAAATACACCAAATGGCAGCAATGGCAAACAAATAAATGGAGAAAACGCAAAAATATAAATGATACAAACAGATCAGATGACAATTGACACGACATCGGCACGTGAATTTACACGGCAGCCATTGACAACTAACAGCTCAAAATGCATTGGTGTACGAAAAAAATATACTTGGAGTTAATACTTTTATCTTTAAATTTAAATTTGTATATTAAATTAGATATAAAACATTATTGTATAATATAGTACTTACTAACCGTAGTATAATTTAACGTTCTGTTATATTTAAAAATTATTCGTACTATTATACGTGGTCTGTTAGAAAAGTATCCGACCTTATTTTTTATTTTGAATACCTGCTGGATTTGAATCAAGCGCGCTTGCATGAGCAGATCTTGAACCTTCGTGCGCATGTGTGAATTTTTCCCGCCTGTAGATAGCGTCAGTTGCTGTCGAGCAGTGCTCGAGTGACAGTACCAGTGTTCGTAGTGTGTAGTGCCCTCGTCGGTTTTTCAATGCAAGTAAAATGGCGACAAGCGAAATGAGGTATGTCCTATGTCGCCTACGTGATGCTGTGCGATGCAAGCGACTGGAATTGTGGTCATCAGAAAATTGGCGACCCCATCACGACAATGCTCCAGCACATTCTTCGCACTTGGTTCACAATTTTTTGGAGAAAAACCAGACTCCTCTGGTTCGACAGGCTCCTTACTCTCCTGGTATGCCCCCCCTGCGACTTCTGGCTATTCCCCAAAGTCAAGAGGTCATTGAAAGGAGCGCGATTTCAGACAAGAGAGGACATTATGGCTGCAACGACAGCCGAGCTAAAGTCGATTCCGAAAGACGCTTTTTCGGAATGCTTTCAACAATGGTGGCACCGCAGGTAGAAGTGTGTGGAGTCCCAAGGAGACTACTTTGAGGGTGATTAGGTGTCAAACGCTCCAGGTATGCCAGTTTTTTTTATCGGCTAAAGGTCGGATACTTTTCTAACAGACCACGTATTCATTCAAATAAATATCACCATATTCCACGCCAGTGACTGCAAATATGAAAAGATAGAGATGGAGATGAAGTAACTTCTCTTCGATTTAAGCCGAACATAAGAGAACAGGGTCAAATAAGCCCTATCTTCCCTGTACTCCATTCTTAAAAAAATGGACTATATTGAGTCCAAAATAAAGTCAAAAACGCAAGGCTGCGATGTATTAGATATATGCATGATAAAATTGTGCTTACCACACATATTAACCCACATACTGCATATTATTAATTTCAGTCTCACTGAAGATGTTTTTCTAAACACCTGTAAAACAGCTTTAATAATACCAATAGCAAAAATTGCGAATCCCAAGGACCTGTCGCACTTTCGGTCGGTATTTATCCTACCAGTCCTATCAAAAATCTTAGAAAAACTCTTCGATTCTCATTTTCGATTTTCAGTTTATAACATTTCTTAACGACAACAAAGTGCTCCCTTTTGCGCAATCAGGCTTCAGGAAAAACCATAGCTGTGTCACAACTTTTTTGGATATAACGGACGAAGTATCTCTACATGACCTCTAGATCAGTTATTCTCAACCGCTGGTCCGGCGGACCACCAGTGGCCCGCGGAGAAATTTTATTAGTCCGCGGACATTTTTTTCTATTCACGAAAAAAATGTAATCATCAAAAAAAATTATCTAAATTTTAATTTATAAAATTACGAAATACAAATATCTAACAATTAAAATAATTTTAATTCTATGTAATTTATGATAGTACGGCACTGAAGAAAAATTAAAATAATTACATATCTTTACATTTAAATATTATTGTAAGTAAATAATAATAAAAGTGTTACAATTAATTTTTGTAGTAGTTCTTTAATAACCAGTAAAATTTTGTTGTTAAAAAAATATCACTGGTCCGCGAATTATTATTTTTTATTTTACTGGTCCGTGGACCAAAAAAGGTTGAGAAACGCTGCTCTAGATCAGGTGTCTCCAAACTTTCCAGCCTCAGGGCCATACTGATTACTCCAGTAACTTCCAGGGACAAAACCATATTATCATTGTTGCCGGTGGTAAAAAGTGAAAAGGTCCACTGATGAAAAAAAAAGTCCGAAAAAGTACGCAACGTTTAAAAAAGGCTGCAAATCGGACTAAAGTCCGCAAAACGACAACACTGCATATTATTAATTTTCCTGTCATTATCTGTAATTTCTAGATTAGTCGTAGAGTACGAGCCATGAGGAGTAACATGACACGACATCTGGTGGACACAAGCGGAAATAGGTAGTACCTTCTTCGCTAACGGATGGCGCTAATAGCACGTACAGAATAATCTCGTTGGTTCGAGAAAGTTCTGGTGTCCCTTCCACTCACTTCTAGATGGCAGTAATTGGAATATATAAGAAGGCTAGTGGCGCAACCACAAGTCAGTTCCTATGACGCTGTTGTGAAATAAAATAGTGCGTACCTCCTTAAAAAGTGTTTGTGCGTGTTTAAGTTTAAGACATCTTTGTAACAGTTTTTTGATTTGAATTGTTGCTTTTGTGTGTGATTTAGTAGTATGGAAAAGAAGCAAAAAATTGATAGTGAATGCAGAAAATTCAAAGATCAGTGGAACATTCAGTATTTCGTAATTGGGTCCAGTAACAAGGCGCTATGTTTGATTTGCAATGAAAGCATAGCCGTTCTCAAGGAATATAACATTAAACGTCATTATGAAACAAAACATTTTCAAAATAACTCAAAATATACAGGAAGTTTGCGGACAGAAAAATTCGAAGCTATGAAGCGTGGATTGAAATCGCAGCAATCTTCATTTACAAAACTCAAAACTGAACAAGAGGCTGCAACTCGTGCCAGCTTTCGTGTGGCTCTTGAAATTGCAAAACGTGGAAAACCTTTCACCGATGGAGAAATGATCAAAGAATGCATAATTGCAGTAGCCGAAGAAATGTGCCCTGAAAAGGTAAATTTATTAAAAACTGTCAGTATGTCAGCAAACACTGTGGCTCGAAGGGTAGAAAACATCGCTGAAAATATATCCTCTCAACTGTTCGACAAAAATGGACATGTTGAGTGGTTTTCTTTGGCCTTGGATGAGTCAACGGATGTGTCAGATACTGCTCAGGTGTTGATTTATTTTCGAGGAGTAGATAAAAGCTATGAAGTGCATGAAGAACTTCTTGATATGTATAGTATTCATGGCACAACTACTGGTACAGATATTTTTAAAGGAATTGAAATGGCCATTAATCAAAAGAACCTCCGATGGAAAAACTTGAAATGTATTACAACTGATGGAGGCAAAAACATGAGTGGGAAAGATAAATGAGTGGTCGCTCTTGTGTCAAAGGCTGTAGAAAATGACGGTGGTTGAAAACCATTAGTCTTACATTGTATCATTCATCAATAGTCTTTGTGCGGAAAATGTTTGAATATGTCTGAAGTTCTGAAACCAGTCATATCAACTGTTAATTTTATCAGATCTTTTGGGCTGAATCACCGACAATTCCGACAATTTATTGAAGAGATTGGAGAAAATGACTTACCTTATCATACTGTCGTACGTTGGCTTAGTGGTGGGAAAGTCCTTCAGCGCTTTTTTGAACTTCGAGTAGTGATCGAATTTTTTTTGAATGAAAAGCATCGCCCTCTTACTGAATTACAAAACAACGCATGGCTGTGGTTAGCATTCTATGTTGATTTGACAAAACATGTGAACGAACTGAATTTGAGATTGCAAGGAGAAAACCAGCATCTTCCTGATTTATACACTAATATCAAATCATTCCAGAAGAAATTGATACTGTTTCAATCACAACTACGAAGTAAATGTTTTTCACATTTTAAAACATGTGAATTATTCAGCCACACCACTGAGACTGAGTTTCCTATCGATTTTGCAATCGAAACTTTGAGTGCTTTGAAAATAAATTTTGATACTCGTTTCTCGGACTTTGATGCCATTGCGAATCAAATTAAGATTTTTCAGAATCCTTTTGATACTGACATTGAAACCCTAGCCCCGGAACTTCAAATGGAAATTATTGATCTACAGTGCAGTGATATAATTAAGAACAAATAACAAAACTCATCTTTGTTGGAATTTTATAAGAGTCTTCCACTGACACAATTTGATAATTTACAAAAATTTGCTCGTGGGCTGTTTTCTGTTTTTGGTACTACTTATTTTTAAAAAAACCTTCTCCAAAATGAAGTACACAAAAAATGTTTACAGATCTAAATTAACTGAGCATCTTAAATCTCTTTTAATAATTAGTACAAGTAAAATTAGTCCACCACTACAAATTATTGTCAGTGGAAAATCTCAATTACATAAATCTCATTAGTATTTCATATGTCTTTGTGCTTGTTATAAGTTTATTTCTATTTAAAATGTATAAAATGTTAGTTGGATTCATTTCAATAATTTGTTAGTTATTATATACTGCAGTTAAATTTTCTGCATATTATACATGGCTTTACTCATTACAATTCTGTGTTTCTTTATCCAACTTATCACAAAAACAATAACAATAAGCCTACAACAATGTTATGAGTAGTTAGCCCATGACCATATCAATGTAGATGTCATATTAATAATTATTCAACATAAAATTAGAATACTTCAGTAAACTAAATTTAATTTGCTATAAAAAATATGTTCTCTAAAAGGAGTTTTCAAATATGCTAGCTCTCCGCGGGCCGGACAAAATCTGTCCGCGAGCCGGATGTGGCCCTCGGGCCGTAGTTTGGATACCCCTGCTCTAGATGATACTAACCTGCGGACCTCTAGATGATAATAACGCTGCGGCACTTATATTATTAGACTATACCAAGGCTTTTGACACAACAAATCATGAGCTGATACTTTCCATACTCCACTATATAAGTCTTCCTTGGCAGTCAAACTAACCTACCCTAACAAATATACAGAAAAAAGTACGAATGGGTGGCATCTCATCTGACTCTGCATTCAACGTTTGTGGTTTGTGGGACAAGGCTCGGTACTCTCCCCTTATTATTCAGTCTATACACCATCAATTTCAATACTTCACGACCTCAATACAATACGACCTGAAGAGGATAATCGAATTCTTTAAGAACTACGCATTAAATATTTACCCGTCTAAAACCCAAGTCATGATTCTCGTTGGCAGACAAAGACAGGAAACTAAAGAAAACACAAATATCCACATAACAGAAAAAAAGTTAGCAATTAAAGAGGAGGCCAAGCATGTTGTTATAATACTTGAGTCTAAAATTCTCATCCCATGAAACTATAAACATAAACGCAGCTGACACTCGTCTCAAACTTCTGTATTCAGCGAGAACCTACTTTCCGAAACACCTAGCAAAAAACTAGCGGAATATCACATATTCTCACTTTTTACATATGCTGACTCGGCCACTGACACGGCAACTATATCGGATTTGAAACCAAAGAGCGAATACAAAGAGTCAAAAACACATGGATAAGATTTGTTCATGGCCTAAGGTTCCGAAGCAGTATACCTGATACAATAAAACAAGTACGGAAAACGATCGAACAGGCTAGAAATTACCATGCTCTATGCTGTTTCGAAAAAAATATAATTAACGAACAACCAGCGTATCTATATGACAACATAATCTTTCGAACGGACGTGCACAACATCAATCTCCGCAGCAAAGGTGTACAACCGGCGGTGTAAACACCGCCACAGTATAAAAAAACAGCGATTCAAATCGTCTTTCACCTATCAGATAAAAAAATAAACGGGCTTATTGATATCTTACGCAGACGTTTTAACGATTATTCAAAATGAAAAATTGAACATGGCAATGAAAACAAAAAGGGAAAAATATGTTGATCTTGTTGTATTTAAAAAGAAATGAAGTCCATTATACTAAGGTCCATTAGAGTTCAGTTATTACCATTAAGTATTACCGTACTCTTAAAAATGCGACCCGTGCCGAAGGGACCGGTTGGTGGTCAAGGGTAATCGGCCACCTCAAAGAAGCCTCCCTGATACCTGGCGACATCAGCGAGTATCGAGCCTTGGCATGTCAAACAGGGCTCTGACATGGCGGACCTTTAATTCCCTAGCCATTCGTGGGATTCATATGCGAAGAAACACGATAATGAACCCTAGTAATGCTCCACGATCCCAAAGAAGATGCAGAGGTAGTAGCGGTAGCTACAACGGTCTCTCCCTCGGAAGTTACGAGCGCAATAGCGGCCACTTCCTTGGTTGAAGAGGCAGAAACATCGGCCGCTCCCCTCTGTTGAAGCCACAATGGCCGAGAACAAGGAAGTCGGATTACCGAGAAGACTACCTAGACTTCACACTCCTCACAGACATGAGCAGACCTGCCATATTTATTGAGGAAGAGGAAAACGTCATTCTTACCGAGACAGAAGAGGACTTGCCGCCTCCTGTCACAAAACAAAAATGACCAGCAAACGCACAAAAATAGTTCAAGTGAACATCCACTATGCCAAAGCAGCTTCGGCTGTGATGGCTAGGATGTTCACTAAACAACACTTAGGGCTAGCGCTGCTGCAAGAACTCTGGATTTATGGAGGTACGATCAGAGGCCTCAGCAACAGGGAATGTAAGTTGGTGTGGGATAACCGATAGGTCTCCTCTAGAACTTTCATTATGGCAAGGAAGGGCATAAATTATTTTTCTTTCAGAGTTCCTAGCGCGGGATCTAGTTCCAATCCAGGTCTTCATCATGACCGAGGTACTACACCGCGAGGTAGTGATCGCATCAGCATACTTCCCCGAAGATGGTAACAAATACCACCCGTAGAAGTACAAAGGCTGGTGGAACACCTTATTAGGAGAAGGCTGCCTGCCACTCATCTTAGGATGGGACGGAAACGCCCATAACGATATGTGGGGCAGCACGGACATAATAAGAGAGGTTAATAACTTTTAAAATACCTCATTAAAGAAAACCTAAACGTGTATAACGTTTGGAATACACCAACATTTATTTACCAATTATTAGGTGTATTCACTCCTGTGGTACTGGATATAACGCTAGGTAGCACTAACGTAAGTAAACTGGTTAAAAGGTGGAGAGTTTCAAGTGAACCCTCAATGTCAGACCATAGGATCAAAGAGTTTGAACTGGAAGGAGCGAGTGAGGAAAACACCCCCATTCGAAACCCCAGACAAACTATGTGTCCAAACTAAAAGAGAACCTAGAGCCTAAGTGACAGTGCGCGGTAGTATCAAACACTACACCCTACTAGAGCAAGCTGTAGGAGAATATGTATGTAAATATAATGTAGGAGAAAATAAATGTAGCAATCACCACGGCATTTGAATCCAGCTGCCCGGTAAAAACCGTGAACTTGTCTACATTTAGAGTAAAAGTACGTAGGCTTTTCAACAAAGCTAAGCAATACGGAAATTGGCTAGAATACTCCGAGGTGCACACCACCTACAACAAAGAGATCAGAAAGGCAAAAATAAAAAAAAGGACCTTCTGTGAAAACATAGATCCACCCCGGTGGCACCTAGATTGCACAAAACACTAGCGAAGGATTGTGTGGAAATGACAGCCACTCTTAAGAGACCGGATGGGAGGCGCACCTAGGACGAAGAGCAGAGAGCTCTCCTCCTACTAGAACCCCATTTTCCGGGATGTAGAAAATACAACGAGCTGAAGGCTTGATGCAACCACGGAGTCCAAGTCGAGCTGACTGGAGGAGGGCCGCGTCCATCTGTACGAAAAACCGAATGAGATGGGCTATGGACATATACTAGCCATTTAAGGCCCCAGGTGTGGACGGACTAATTCCCGCCTTCCTACAAAAAGGAGGGAGAGAACTGATGCAGGACCTTCTAAAAATATTAAGAAGTAGTTTAGCGCTCGGATACATACCGGAGCAATGGAGAAGGGCTTAGGTGGCATACTGAAGGTGGGGAAGAAAGACACCACTCAACCGAAGTCATTTAGACCCATTAGTCTAACATCTTTTGTGTTAAAGACAATGGAGAGCTAATTGACAATTACCTTAGAACAATAGTGCTGGTAGGTGCACCATTACACCACTGTCACCATGCATAGAGAGCTGGGAAATCCACAGAAATCGCCCTGTATCAAAAGAAGTAGCGATATGTGCCTTCTTGGATATAGAAGGAGCCTTTGACAACACCTCACACGAGGCTGTCAAAGCGGCTCGCGAAAGAAGGAATATCGACAGCACTATCTCAAAGTGGATAGGAGAAATGCTGAGAACCAGAACGGCGGAGGCACACGTGGGAAGAGACACCATCAAGATCTCCACAACTCGAAGGTACCCACAGGGAGGTGTGCTATTACCACTGATGTGGAGCCTGGTAGTTAATGAATTACTGGCTAGACGCAGCCTAAAACCTAACCTAACCTAGACATCAAATGTCAAGGTTGCGCCGATGACATAGTCATCTTAGCCAGAGGGAAGTTTGAGGAAACGCGTGTGAAATGTTGTGTGAACGTTGTGTGAAATTGTAGAGAGAGGCCTCAAAGTAACTAGTAGATGGTGTCAAGCAGTGGGACTGAGACTCAACCCGAGCAAAACCACGGTGATACCATTTACTAAAAAGAGAAAACTAAACTGCCTACAGCCCTTACTGTTAGATGGGAGGACAGTGGAATTCAAACAGGAGATAAGGTATCTGGGTATAACAATAGATAGCAAACTCCTATGGAATAGACACGCTGAAGCAGCGGAAGGAAAAACCAAACGCTCTCTAATGTTGTGCAGAAATCTGGCAGGGAAAACGTGGTGTTCCCCACAATCCTGCGATGGATATATACTATGATAGTAAGACCTGCGATCACGTACGGAGCAGTTGCGTGGGGAAGTAGAGCCTAGCTGGCCTCTATGAGGAAGCAGCTTGAGAAGATTCAAAGACTGGAGTGTGTCTGTATCAAGGGGACGACGGGGTCGTGCTTGACGGCAGCAATGGAACTGCTGCTCGATCTGTCTCCCTACAATCTACAACTAACTCTAAGTAATGGGAACATACAAAATATTTTGAAATCACACGGAGACAAGACGACTGTAACTACATTAAGTATGCCAGTTACCGAGTGGCTTCAAAAATACGCATCTTACTGCAGGCCCTATTTATATATGAAATAACTTAACATAAAGTTTTCTTTGTTTGGAGAGTTATGGCTTGGAGGGGAAGTCTGTGGGTTGTTCTGTAGGTGTCTTGTTCTGTCGTGTCGGGTCTTGTCCGTTCTTGTCCGCATTTGTCCGGTCTTGTCCATCGCTGTCCTGTCTTCTCATGTCTTGTCAAGTCTTGCCTAGTCTTTTCGTTGTATTAGAAAAGTAGAGAATTAACGTTAGAAACGAGTGAATTTTTTCTTTCTAATTATTATTAATATGATAAAGGAAATAGGAAAATTGTTGAAAATTTAATTTTGTTGTAATAATATCGGGAATGGGTTACATTGGCTACTCTGTTAATTTGGTCTTGTTTGGTCCTGTCTGGTCTTATCTGGTCTTGTCTGGTCTTGTATGGTCTTGTATAGTCTTGTCTGGTCATGTCTGGTCTTGTCTGGTCTTGTCTGATCTTGTCTGGTTTTGTCTGGTCTTGTCTGATCATGTCAGGACTTGTCTGGATTTATCTGATTTTGTCTGGTCTTGTGTGGTCCACTTTGGTTTTGTCTGGCCTTATCTGCTCTTGTCTGGTCTTGTCTGGTTCTCTCTGGTCTTGTCTGGTCTAGTTTGGTTTTGTCCGGTCTTGTCTGATGTTGTATGATCTTGCCTGGTCCTGTCTGGTCTTGTCTGGTCTTGTCTGCTCTTGTCTGGTCTCTTTTTTGTTCGGTCTTGCGTAGTCTTCGACGCTCTTGTCCAGTTTTTTTTCGGTTTAGTGCGGTCTAGTCTGGTCTTGTGAGGTCTTGTTCTGGCTTGTTCTGTCGTGTCGGGTCCTGTCCGGTCTTGTCCATCGCTGTCTTGTCTTCTCATGTCTTGTCAAGTCTTGCCTAGTCTTTTCGTTGAATTTCAAAAGTAGAGAATTTACGTTAGAAACGAGTGAATTTTTTCTTTCTAATTATTATTAATATGATAAAGGAAATAGGAAAATTGTTGAAAATTTAATTTTGTTGTAATAATATCGGGAATGGGTTACACTTCCTCGAGCACAAGACTAATTGCAATAATAGAATTATAAATAATTAATAAAAATAATTGATTTATGAAATATTATTAGTAAAACAAAGTTTCAAAATCTGAATATTAACAACCGAAGAACGTTATAAACGACTATAAATAGTCTTATCTGCTTAGTTATGTCTGTCTATTCGTTCATGTCTGCTTTTGCATGTACTTGTCTATCTTCTTGTGTTTGTCTTTTCTGTTTTGTATAGTAAATCTTGTATTATCTGCCGTTTTCTATTTATAGTCTATCTAGTTTCGTCGGTCTTATCTTGCCTTTCTACTCATGTGCCTCCGGTTTTGTCTGCCTAATCTTGTTTTTGTAGTCTTGTCCTAGTTTTAACTGAACAATTTTGTCTGTCGTGTTTTCGGTAATTTGACTATTATTTTGGATAATTTGTTTACTCTGCCTAGTTGCGTTGGTAGTGTATTGATGAATAGTTCATGCATAACTAGTCTAGTCTATAAAGTATGTTGAGAATGGTATTATACGACAGTAATAAATTATTAAATAGGTGTCTTGTGTAACACAAATAGTCAAATGCGCACTGCTCTGGGGAATGTTCCACATTATAGTCCAATATATTCCAATTCGGAATTCGGGTAAAATAAATAAAATATATTTTGCTCGAGACATTTATTAATAATTCATAGATGGCAATATATTCAACATCGATATAATATATATTTTATTTAAATATTTTGATATGTATTTCCATGATATGTATCCAATCTCATCGAATAAACGAGACAAATTTGCGCACGAAGCAAAACTAAGACCGTTTCCACAATTAAGAAGAACAACGAAAGTGTTACTTTCAGCCATTAAATCCCAGCAATTAATTACACATAAAGAGGGTGTTTTTCGTGAACCAATAGAGTTTTTTCCGAAAATTTATTTCTCTTAATTGTGAAAATGTGCTCCATTTAGGAATACTAGCGCAAATTATAACAAAACATCACAGTTAGAAAGGTAAAACAGTTTTTTTAATAGGTTGTGCGTTTTACTACGAAGCACAATAAATATTTTTTTAATGCGAAAACGCACCTATAAACTAAGATATGTTTTTCTTCACGTTTCTTTATTAAATTACATTGATTCCAGTTTGTGTCTACAACTAGGCCTGAATCGAAAATTCTTGTTTTTTTCTCAACAAAAATACATCTTAATATGTACTATGAATACCTCAGCCATATTAACTTATTTTACATTATGTACTTTTTTACTTATTTTTCTTTATATACTTTAATAAAAATTCAGCTAAACGAATTATTTCTTGTTTTACGAGGGCTCAGCTCATTAAAATTAAACACTCTTCATTATAAAAGGATTCAAGCTTCAAGGGAGTTTGTTTTTCATATTTCAGTTTTTCCTTCGCATAGCTAAATTTTCATTTTGATAATATACACTTGCCTGTTATTCTTAATCTTAATCTAAATTTATTTTCATTTTATTTTTTAAATTCTACTGGTTTATTGAAGGCATTAAGACTAATTAAACTTTAATTGAATAAATCCATCAGCCTTAATATTTGATATGTTTTTAATTAATTTTTTTCATCTTAATATTTCTCTTTTTAGTGATATGTGTCTTTGATGATTTTATCAAAAATATTTCTTGCACATATTCACTAAGTATACTTGCATATACTTCATTGAAATTAACCTAATCTAAATATATTTCTTAAACTAACTAATTTATCTCTAATATATTCGGTTACTTTTAAATAAATGTAGACAAGTACACTTATTCTGATATGCTTTTTAAATATAATCTAATCCTCGATAATTGTTTGTTCTCATCTTGATAAATTTAATTAGTGTTAGCGCCTTCGAACGTCGAAATATTTCCTCTAGGCGCAAGTGTATCAGGGTTGTCTAAATATTTAGTGCATTGGTCTCTTGAATGATGTTAGACCAGTTAGCCGTTTTTCTCCAGCTGTATGTTGGATGGCATTTTTTATCTGATCAGATGCAACTGGTCCTATACAAACCAATGGGTCCTTGAAATATGAACAAACCTGAAAACAAAAATTATATTAGCTATATTTTAATTTATTTACAAATTTCTGTGTTGTCCAGTTTATTGTCTATTCTAGGTTGTCTAATTTTACATAATGACAATAATCAGTAAATAAGATTCGTAGATAATATGAATAAATTTTTCCGTAAACATGTCATTTTCCAACATATTAACAAAACTACCCCTTTAATATTAAGCAGAAATGTAGCATTGGAATCTACACAAAATTCCCATTTACAGCATTTAATCAAGAAGTTCCACAAACTGTAAAACAAAAAAGTGCATGTGCCTAGAATAACTCTAATCTCAAGCGATAACATTTCCATAACTACTCTAGAAGAAGCCCAAAAGATATCAAAACGAAGAGATTTAAAACTGGTTAAAATATTAGGTCTTGGCACGAAAACTCAGCGTCATGTTTATAACCTTATTACGGGATCTGAATATCATGCGGAAGATTTAAAACAAAGAGAACTTCACAAAAAGGACAGCGAAAATACAAATGCAATAAAGGGTGAGAAAGTCTTCATTTTAAGTTCAAATATATCTGACCATGACTTAAATACTCAATCCAATATAGGACAATGTGGCTAATCTAACCTTAAGAAGATATGAAGATCGTGTTGTCATTAACGGAGAAGCTGAAAAATCAGTCAAGAGATAGACAGGTCAGGTAGATTCCTTAAACAAGATTCAATAGGAAAGACTAAGTATAAAAGACTAGGGCGTCATAATAAGCCACAAAACTAGACAAATAGAAATAGATATACAGATTAAATGAACATGACTGGACAGATAAGTCTAGATAGATAATCCTATATAGGTAGTATCACACAGACAGATTAGATAAACAAACTATAGTAGATAGGACGACAAACAAGACTAGCCAGAAATCATTATGTAGACAAAAGTAAACAGTTATAACAGGTTAGATTGATAACTGACGAGAAACATTAACTGTATAGACAACAGTCTTCATTAGTTCATCATATCATGTTCTGTTGGAATGATAAACCTGTTAAACCTGTTAAATGTTAAACCTCCAAATAACGAAACTCGCCGCAGAGAAAAAAATTCCACCTGGAAGTTTGCAGTCAGATCATACTTGGAGCACGAAGAATTATGGGATTGTGTTGATCCTGGAGGCCAAGATAAAAAGAAAGACACAAAAGCCAAGACCAAGATAATTTTGTTGGTAGAACCAATCTACTTTGTTGTATCGAAAATGCATCGTTAACTCGAGAAGTATGGCAAAACCTTCAAAATGCTTTCGAGGACTCCGGGCTATCAAGAAAAGTTGGCTTGCTAAAGGACCTAATCAACAGAACGTTAGATAATTGTGCCAGTGTAGAACAATACGTGAACAAAATTATATGCACAGCTAATAAGTTAATAATAAGCTCATGCTGGCAGGCTTACCGGATAATTATATGTCAATCATAATGGGTTTGGAAAGTTAAAGCCTGAAAATGTCATCAGATTTTGACAAAACAAGACAACATTGTTAGTAATTAGCAGGGATGTAATATTCATGGAGAAAACAGAGATTGCGAAAAATAATCACACATGAACCTGTATCAGTGCCACCACCACTTGCATCAAACACTCTTAGTTCCAACAAAGATACATTAGAACGCGACGAAAGAATTATTTTAGACAGCCCACAAAACATTTCACAAGATAAAACTTTGACACGCACGAGTGATACAACCTTTGAAGTAGTAATGTGCCTGATGATCCCACATATTATCCAAATACGAGTGATTTGGATGAGAGCAATGATGATTTCTAGAGAAACGTCACTTTGAAATCACTTCAAAGACATAATATGCAAGGAAATAATTTTATGTGTGTTACACAAATTTATAAAGAAGTTCTATCAGGCAATAATGCAAAAGAATGGAAAGAAGAAATAGATGAAGGGTATAAATGTCTATTAGAAAATAATACCTGGGAGTTGACTACTCTACCAGCAAATAAACATCCAATACCATGCAAATGGGTTTTTAAGACAAAAATAAAATTTAAAAGGCTCCGATAGTAAAATACAGAGCACGGCTTGTGTTAAAAGCATGTTCACAAAAATTGACTACACGGAAGTTTTTTCACCTGTGGTAAGACAGCGGCCTATGTATAGCAATAGTCAACAAATATGTCGATTAAAGAAATCATAACGTGGTTTATCTTGTTTGTTTGGTGTTATTCTGTAGCGGCAATGGGCCCGTTCATGAGAAAACCTTTAGAAAAAGAATTTAGTTTTTGGTCAGGGTTCGAACCATCTAGTACAGTCAGGGTACAAACGCCAAAGTCCAGTTCAGTTCGCCACGAGTTCTAGTTCAAGTGTCTCAGTTACTTCCAGCGACCAGAACCATCGGTCAGGTTTAGAATTTTGTTTCCGTACATCGACGACATCCTTATAGCCTCAAAGGATGAAACAGAACATCTCGACCCCTTGCGAATCGTTTTCTCACGGTTAAACTTCTACGGCATCATTATAAACCCCGGAAAGTGTATTTTTGGAAAACAGGAGGTCCTATGGATATACAGTTAGCCAGGAAGGCACCCGACCATTGGATGACAAGATGAAAACCATTCAAAATTTTCCGGTACCAAAGACGATAAAGGAGCTTTGCCGATTTCTTGGAATAATTAACTTCTATAGACGTTTCATCCCAAATGCAGCCAGCTACCAACAGCCACTAAATGAGTAGCTAAAGGTCGGAAAATAAAAGGAAAGTTCTTCTCAGTCCTTCTACCCTATGTAGGGTGTAGCGATACTATTTTCGGTATGTGTTTGAATTTTTTGTTTCCATGCGTTTCTATTTTGTGCTAGATGTATTGCTTCGTGCATTGTGTGTCCCGTCATTTCTTTTAATCTGTCGGTTTATCTCATTGGAACCCGCCCTCTAGGTCTTTTTCCCTCAACTTTTCCCTCCATCAAGAGGTTTTCCATCTTACCTGTTTTTCTAGCTATGTGGCCAAAGTAACTGAGATATGCTCTATTGATTTGGTTTAGTAGACGCTTTTTGATTTTTAGTTCTTCTAGAACAGAGGCGTTTGTTCTGTGTTCCACCCATGACACTCTTAGGGTTCGTCTATACACCCATAATTCGAAGGCTTCAATTCTTTTTCGATCTGTTTTCTTTAGTGTCCATGTTTCAGCGGAGTAAACAGCAATTGGGAAGATCAAGGAATTGGCCAGCATTACTTTCACTGTTTTTGTAATGGTTTGATCTCTCCATACTTTTATGAGTTTAGTTGTTGCTGATCTGGCCATTGCCAATCTTCTCTTTATTTCCTCTGAGCAGCCTCCATCTTTGGTTAACAATGATCCCAGGTATACAAACTTATCCACCACATCATATCTCGCTACGATTTTGATATTGGATGTGTCATTGGATCGATCGATGATCATTACTTTGGTTTTTGTTTTGTTGATTTTTAAACCATATTCTGTACTATGGTTCTCTAATTTGTTCATTATGTTTAACAGTTGTTCTTCGTCTGCTGCAATAATCAAGGTGTCGTCCGCATACCTCAGGTTACTTATTTTTCTTCCTCCGATTGATATTCCACCTTCCCAATCGTTAAGGACTTTTCTCATGATGTATTCGCTATATATGTTGTAAAGGAGGGGCGAGAGTATGCATCCCTGTCTGACACCGGCATCTATCTTAAAAGCTCGGGACACTGTTTGTCCTATTCTGACCTTGGCGTTATTGTGTTGGTAGAGTCTCTTAATTAAAAATATCAGATGCGTTGGAACACCCATTTCACCCATCACTTTCCACAGAAGTGACCAGTTCACTGAGTCGAACGCTTTCGTATAGTCCACAAAACACAAATATAATTTTAAGTTGTGTTCCCTCGTTTTTTCAATGATCTGTCGGGCATTGAGTAGCTGTTCTCGTGTACCTTTACCTGGTATGAACCCTCTCTGCTCGTCCGATATTTGTGGGAGTAGAAATGTTTTCAAGCGTTCATTAATGACGTGGAGTAATGAACTAATGAAAAGGAAACACTACCATTAATTTATCAGACAGCGCCAAACAAGCCTTATACATAAAAGATGCGTTAGCCAACGCCACAATGTTCGCACATTCAACCATGGGAATTCCAATTTCAATAAATGTCGACGCTTCCGTGACAGCAGCGTTTAAATAACGCCTGGAAACTACTTGCATATTTCACAAAAGCCTTATCATCAGTCTAGCGGAAATATAACGCTTATAATCAGGAATTACTCGCTGTCTACGCTGCCATCAAATGTTTTCGGCATCTGCAACTTCACAAGGTGAAATGGCTGGACACGGAAATAGAGATTTACTGCGATATATCAACAACCTACGTATTCAACAGTTTACACGGATTGACTCACCCGGGAATACGAGCCACACAAAAACTATGTACGCTACGGTATATATGGCCAGCCATTTCAAAGGAATGCTGAGAATGGGCTAGATGGGCTGCATCCGTTACCAGCGGACAAAAATATCTCGTCACGTAACCACACCCGTCAGTACTTTCAAGAATACAGAAGGAAGATTCGAGCACGATCACATAGACGTTGTAGGGCCTTTACCTACATCCTGTGGAGTCAGATACTGCCTTACCTGCGACCTGCGTAGATTGGCTCACACGCTGGCCGGGAGCTATACCTAAGGCCGACATAACTAACGAGACAGTTACTAACGCAACGTCACTGGTGGAAGGCTGGATTTCACGTTTCGGAGTTCCGCGGAAAATTACATCCGACCAAGGAAGACAATTTGAATCCCATCTATTCAAGGAGTTAATGAAGCTAATAGGTATGCCGCACCTCTGAACGACAGCCTGCCACCCAGTAGCTAACGCTAGGCAGCTAAGAGATTCCACCGTCAGCTAAAATCAGCAATAAAATACCAGGAAACCAACCGGTGGACAGATGTGTATTTCCCATGGTATTATTAGGCATTCGATCAGCCGCCAAGGAAGACCTAAAAGCAGCATCAGCACAGTTAATCTAGGGTACGACAGTAGTCTGCCGGGAGATTTTTTTCAAACAAGCAAGTCAGCGCACCCAGAAAACAACGCGAAACATCGCGTAACAACGTCACGAGACGGAAACAAGAAGACGTTTATGTTCAAACAAGTGGCAACCAGTAAGGTGTGGTTTCTGCCTAAGAAATGACGTAGTCAAAGAAGGTGATCAAAAAAGGTAACAAAGTTCACCCGATCGATAAAAATGGGCACAACGTGCGGGTATAGGTAAACAATTTAAAGCCACCATACGTTACAGACAGGGGAAAAGGAAACTCAAAAATAACGAGCAGAGAAGAGGAAAATTCCAACGATTGAAGACAGACTCCCGATGAGGGCATTACAGAGAATGCACCGACACCAACAGCACAACCTAGTTACATCACAAGATCGGGCTGACGAGTACGATTCCCCGATCGACTGCAAGCAGGTGTACGATGCGGAAAACCTACCAAACTTCCAACAAACAAAAACTAATAGTAATACGACAACGTAAACAATATAGTGATATATTTATTCACCCGATATACATCTACAATTGCCTACCTAATCTTATTGTTTATTTAGGTTATATTTTGTCTCGATTGTCCATCTCCAGTGTTGTCTGCTTAATTTTGTCTATTTAGTCTTACCTGGCTAGTCTTCTCTGTCCAGTATTGTCTGAGAAATTTTAACTGTCAAGCTTGTATATACAATCCTCTCTATTCTGTCTTATCTCTCTAGTTTTGTTTATTTGGTCTAGTCTGTTCAGTCGCGTCTCTCAAAACTTTGTTTAGTCTTATACGTTTATTTTCGTGCATCCAATCATGTATGTCCCATTGCTATGAAATTGGAACTGTAATTATTATAATTTTTTTCTTTCTTGAAATTAAAACTGTAATTTTTTTTTTAAACATGACGTGGCGATAGTTTGATAGAATTTTAGTTAAAACCATTATAAATTTACTATTACAATATCCGTTTGCATATAATTTTTAAAATGTTACAATGAAACTCGAAACTATAAATGAATATAATTACATTCACAAGAGAACAGTAACTGTAAACTCGATAACGTGCAAAATAAAATTGGAGTCCGTTTTTGTAATTAGCTAACTAGGTATTCAATGCGACTGTTTTATAAACAATTAGTTTGGGATTTATTGCGACGCGTCGGTAATTTCTGTAATGCGCATTTATAATGAAACTTGTAGCTGTTTGTCGGAACACAAATTAGGATTCCCCGGGATTCGGCTGGAAAACTAGAACGTGACCTATTTTCCAGGGGTTTTGTTAATATTTCATTGTTGGTTGCCAACTTTCCGAGAAAATAATATAAATTTTACATAAAACTAAGAATTTTCAAGACGAATATAAAAATGGAAAGAAAATGAAATATAATCTAGTTGTAGTCTAGTTAATTTTACTGAGAGGGCATATACAGAACTGCTTACGTCGTTTGATTTGACGTTTGAGTGTAAATAGCAACGTCAAACTAGAATAAGAAACCGCCGTCCATTCTGTGCAGAATAGAACCGAAATGTATTACAATCACATTTGCACGTTGCCTGACCAAGAAGTTAAAATGACAAAATTGACCGAAAAATTGTATGCCTTGACGCAAATTTCCACCAAGCATCCCAAAACCAAGGCGTTTTTCCGGAGCATTGCTTCCATTCAACGGGAGAAGAAAAGACACGCCAATCTCAAACACAAATGGATTATCCATCCGCTTAGCATGTTTAGCATTTACTGGGAGCTTTGGATGATGTTCGTGGTCTACGTGAGTCTTTACATAACTCCGATCAACTTGCTAATAATGCGAGGAACTTACAGAAGATCTCAGCCAATCGACATTTACATCGTTTTGATTTTCGTTGAAATTTTCAGCGACTTTATATCGATACTCGATATCTGTCTGTGCCTCTCGACTGGCGTGTGTAAGACCAACAGGTACGATATAATATTACAGCGCAAGGAAATCTTCAGACACCACATTAAACAATTGCGGTTCTATGTGTACACGGTGTGCTGCATACCAATTTACTTGATCAATCAAACCGTGACCGGTTTCAATCCTCCCTTCGGAGATTCCATAATGGCCAGGATCATCGAACTGTTCGGAGCCCTGAAAACTCTGCGGGTTTTTAAATTCCTGGAGTGCTACGACAGCACGACGGAAATATTCCAACACCATCACTATACCCGGATTGCAATCAAATATTTGATGGTAATCCCGGTGATGATACATTCCATGGCCGCCTACTACATCAGCATCCTGCAAACGATACCCCTCTTCAACCACTTCACCGAATACGTCGGACCCTCGCTGCACATTAGATTCATACTAGAGTTCCACTACTCCACCATTTACTACAAAGCCTTTGAGACTGTCACATCTTACTTATTAGGAATTTCGAACACAACAGCCTTTAAAGACAACGGAAGCATGAATTCGGATTCCCCTCGCGGCCTCTTACTCTTTCTACTGATTGCTACTATCGGATACTTTAGCGTCAATATATTATTCGTGCAAATTTTGGAAATGCTTTTGTCGATGAACGCCTCGTCAACGAAGTACAACGAGATAATGTCGCAACTGAAAGTGTACATAGCGCACAAGGATTTGCCGCGTTCGATAAATTCGCGGATTTTATCCTATTACGATTACCGTTTCCAGAAGACCTATTTCCGCGAGAGCTCCATCCTGGCAATGCTATCAGAGACATTGAAGAGAGACATAAATCTTCATTTTTGCAGAGAATTAATCGAGAGTGTTCCGTTGCTGAGAGAGCTCCCGTCGGAAATCATTGCACAAGTTGTCGGCAACTTAAATCACGAGGTGTTTTTGTACAACGACATCATTGTGAAGGCGGGCACTATTGGCGAATGCATGTATTTCATTGCCAATGGAAGCGTCGCCGTTTCCACTCCAACTGGGAAAGAGATTTGTCATTTGCAAGATGGAGCGTATTTTGGAGAAATCGCGTTGATCGCCAAGGACCAAAAGCGCGTTGCGAACGTGGTGGCGATCGAGATTTGCGAGATTTACCGTCTGGACCGCAAAAGTTTCCGCATGTGTTTCCCGCCGAACTCGCTGTCCTTCAAGAGAATCGAGCAGGTTGCCCGAGAGAGGATGGAGAAAACCGTTTTGTTGGAGCAGCTGCACCAGAAATATGTCTTAGAAAGAAGCAACAGAAGGAGCAATGTTAAGAAGCATAGCGTCACTAGGGACGCCACCTGAATTCGCTTTGAAATACTTTTTCGCTAATGTTTGCAACACCAATTGGTATTATCCACATTAAGTAATTAATTTAACACAAGTAGATTCTTTAGTTAGCCAGTTGCGATTACTTGTTTCAAATCTAGAAAAGTGTTTCCTTAATGAATAAGTTGTTAATAAAACATTTATTATTCGTCTGATTATATCTACAATTAAAGTTGAATAGAATAGACCAGTCTAGTAAGTTTCGGTAGGGAAACAACCTTCCTCGTTGGTTGTTTAAAAGCAGTAAGTACAATTTAATGATTATTTCTAATTGAACGTTTATTGTAATCGCAAATTTAGTAATCAAGAAGAATATAAAACGAAGATATAAATAAGAAATTTAAATATTTCTGGGTTTGGATATCGTATTCGTTCAACTTTTTAATTGTTTTACTTTCCTGTTGAATCAATTCATTAAAATATACTTTTTCCTTCGAAATTCCATATCATCCGATAAATCTCTTATAGCTGGTAGTGCACAATTTATGTTGATGGAATTGAATGACCAACCTACAATGGATTCACATATAGATCATATTCGTATTTCAACATGATCATAAATGGAAATGTTTGAATATTTGCATTATTAAACTGATATTATGAAACAGTTTTTAATGCAGAATGTGCCTAATACAGTCATCCTACGACTATGACAATTTAGTGCAATGGTAATGTAATTATAGATATATTTTTCATTTACATCTTAAATTTTTGGTTTTCTTTCATTCAATTTTTATTTAATAAATATTTTTATAAATTAGATTATGCGGGATAAACAAAATAAATAATTTTCTTCGCATAATGTTTAAAAATAAAACACTATAATTTTTCTATTAAATTACACTGACTATTTAAAGTAGTCTTTTTACAATATATACAGTATTGGAATAATCTCCTTTCATTTTCACATAATGACATTGCATGCGCCGTCACTTTTTTGGAGGAAATGATGGAGAATGAGCAGGACTTTCTTGCAAGGAAAAATACTTTCCTTCAAACCCTTGCTTCGCAAAATTTTATTCTGTCATCGTTGTAAAGCGGTGAAATCAAGGTGTCACTAAAATTAATCACTTCCGGTTTTCTCTCCGTGATCCCATTACTATGGAATGTAGATAATAAAATAACAGAGTTTCGCCTTTGTGGGAAAGTATGACACTAACGTGAGGTTCTTAGTTGATCCAAAATTTGTTGAAACTTGTTCTCAAGAAGGTTTCTCTTAAAAAAATGGGAATCAAAACCTTATTTTTTCGTACCGTTCCCATAATAGTGAGACAGGACACATCAAATTCAGAGCCAATTGTTTAGTTGTAAAAATAGTCGCGCGCTATATTTCTATTTGAACAGTAATATGGAGTGCATAAATCTTATACGATATTTTTACCAAGGTTGGTGGCAATTGAATGATTTCCAATGATTTTGTTAATATTTCATTGTCACTGATTGACACTCATTCACTCTTTATGTGCTAATTATGTGCCGCAATCGCGATTTTTGTGCTCGAAACCTTCAATGAAAGGATCAAATTTTACTAGTGGGGGTGCTAACTTAACAGTCAAGCTAGCACCCACCCATCCGAAAAATTGGGATATCGCTACCAAATATGCACTACAATTATGTGCTATTTTTGTGCTTTTCACGTACCCTGGAGGGAATTCGCTCACTCAACCCCTTCTGCGAAAAATTCACCCCGAGCGGAATGAGCCAAAAGAGGCGAAATCTATAATAATAGAGCACACAAGTTTTAATCAACACGATATTGTTGCAAAAATTATGTGTTCTCCGTATATGCTATTTACGATTATTGTGCTGGCACCCTTGCAAGAAAAATTCACCCCGAACGGTATGAGTCATAAGAGGTGAAATCTATAATAATCGAGCACAGAAATTTTAACGGCATCGAAATTGTTGCAATTATAATGTCCTATCCAGACATGATATTCGTGATTTTTGTGCTCGCACCTTTGTACGAAAATTCACACCGAACTGTATCAGCCTTAAGAGGTGAAATCTTTAATAATCGAGAACACAAATATGATGCGAAATTATTGCAACAATTATGTGCTCTCCAGATATGCTATTTAAGATTTTTGCGCTCAAACCCTTGTGCGAAAAACTCACTCCGCACTGAATGAGCCATCAGAGGTGAAATCTATAATAATAGAGCACAGAAATTTTAACGGAATCGAAATTGTTGCAATAATTATGTGGTCTCAAGATATACTATGTACGATTTTTGTTTTGAAATCCTTGAACGAAAAATTCACCCCGAACTGCATGAGCCCTAAGAGGTGAAATCTATAATAATCGAGCACACAAGTTTTAACCAACGCGATATTGTTGCAATAATTATGTGTTCTTCAGATATGATATTCGCGATTTTTGTGCATCATCAAAAAAACCAAACTATCTGAGCCATAGGAGGTGAAAACTTTAATAATCGAGAAAAAAAATTTAACCGGCGCGAAATAGTTGAAATAATTATGTGCTCTCTAGGTACGCTATTAGCGATTTTTGTGCTCCCACCCTTGTACAAAAAATTCACGCCGAACAGTATGAGCCATAAGAGGTCTAATATATAATAATAGAGCAAAGAAATTTTAAACCAATCACAATTGTTGCTATAATAATGTCCTCTCCAGATATGCTATTCGTAATTTTTGTGCTCGCACTTTTGTACGAAAATTTCACCCCGAACGGTATTAACCTTTAGAGGTGAAATCTTTAATTATCGAGAATAGAAATTTTAAATGACGCTAAATTATTGCAATAATTATGTGCTATTGAGATATGATATTCGCGATTTTTGTACTCGCACACCTGTAGGAATATGTCTGTGATAAAACCATCGTATCCAGAGGTTCACAGAAGTTACACAGATTCAAACTCTTAGCCATAAAAAGTCATAAAAAAATTCAGAAGAATAAGTTCATTGTAACTGTAATAAAATGTGAGTGCATTTGAACTAAGGCGAACGCGATTTTTAAAAGGCTGGATAAAAATGATATACTGCGAAATATGCTGCGAAATACTAAATTTGTTTAAAATATGTTGGACTTTTTATGGCTATGAGTGTGAATCTGTCTAAGTACTGTGAACCTCTGGATACGATGGTTTTATCACAGACATACATGTGAAGAGATCGGAGTGAATTTTTCGTACAAGTGTTTGAAAACAAATCGTATCGTACATAGTATATCTTGAGAGCACATAATTATTGCAACAATTTCGCGTCATTTAAAATTTGTGTTTTCGATTATTAAAGATTTTACCTATTGAGGCTAATACAGTTCAGGGTGAGTTTTTCGTACAAGGGTGCGAGGACAAAAATCGCGAATATCAAATCTGGAGAGCATATAATAATTGCAACAATATAGTGTCGGTAAATTTCTGTGCTCGAGTATACAAAATTTCACCTCTTATGGCTCTCACCGTTCGGGGTGAATTTTTCGTACAAGGGCACGAGCACAAACATCGTGAATACTATATCTAGAGAGCACATAATTATTGCAACTATATCGCACCGGTTAAAATCTCTTTTCTCGATTATTAAAGATTTCACCTCTTATCACTTATACCTTTCGGCGTGAGTTTTTCGTATAAGGGTGCGAGCAGAAAAAATCAGGAAGTGTCATATCTCGCTTATTATGGATTTCACCTCTGATGGCTCATTCCGTTCGGGGTGAGTTTTTCGCACAAGGGTTTGAAGACAAAAACCGTAAATAGCATATCTGGAGAGCACATCATTATTAAAACAATTTTGCGTCATTTAAAATTTATGTTCTCGATTATTAAATATTTCACCTCATAAAGCTAATACAGTTCACGGTGAGTTTTTCGTACAAGGGTTTGAGCACAAATATTGTAAATAACATGTCTGGAGAGCACATAATAATTAAAATAATTCTGCTTTATTTAAAATTTCTTTTCTCGATATTAAAGATTTTACCTCTTAAGGCTAATAGAGTTCGGGGTAAATTTTTCGCACAAGGGTGCGAGCAAAAAAAATCGGCAATATCATATCTGGAGAACACATAATTATTGCAACAATATCGCGTTGGTTAAAACTTGTTTGCTCGATTATTATAGATTTCGCCTCTTATGGCTCATTCCGTCCGGGGTGAGTTTTTCGCAGAAGGGAATGAGTTAGCGAATTCGCTCCAGGCTATTTAAAAGCACATAAATAGCACATAATTGTAGTGCTTATTTGGTATCAGTATCTCAATTTTTCGGATGGGTGGGTGCTAGAATGACTGTAAAGTTAGCACCCCCACTATTAAAATTTGACTCTTTCATTGAAGGCTTCGAGCACAAAAATCGCGATTGCGGCACATAATTAGCACATAAAAAAGGTGGGGGTGCCAGTTTTATAGACCTGTTGGTTGCTAACTTTCCGAGAAAATAATATAAATTTTACTTTAACCTAAGTTTATACGAATTTGCAAAACGAATATAAAAATGATAAGAAAATGTAATATAATCTAGTTGTAGTGTAGTTAATTTTACAGAGAGGACATATACAGAATAGCTTACGTCGTTTTATTTGACGTTCGAGTGTAAATAGCAACGTCAAACTACAACAAGAAACCGCCGTCCATTCTGTGCAGAATAGAACCGAAATGTATTACAATCACATGTGCACGTTGCCCGACCAAGAAGTTAAGTTGACCAAATTGACCGAAAAAATGTATGCCTTGACGCAAATTTCCAGCAAGCATCCCAAAACCAAGGCGTTTTTCCGAAGCATAGCTTCCATTCAACGGGAGAAGAAAAGACACGCCAATCTCAAACACAAATGGATTATCCATCCGCTTAGCATGTTCAGCATTTACTGGGAGCTTTGGATGATGTTCGTGGTCTACGTGAGTCTTTACATAACTCCGATCAACTTGCTAATAATGCGAGTAACTTACAGAAGATCTCAGCCAATCGACATTTACATCGTTTTGATTTTCGTTGAAATTTTCAGCGACTTTATATCGATACTTGATATCTGTCTGTGCCTCTCGACTGGCGTGTGTAAGACCAACAGGTACGATATAATATTACAGCGCAAGGAAATCTTCAGACACCACATTAAACAATTGCGGTTCTATGTGTACACGGTGTGCTGCATACCAATTTACTTGATCAATCAAACCGTGGCCGGTTTCAATCCTCCCTTCGGAGATTCCATAATGGCCAGGATCATCGAACTGTTCGGAGCCCTGAAAACTCTGCGGGTTTTTAAATTCCTGGAGTGCTACGACAGCACGACGGAAATATTCCAACACCATCACTATACCCGGATTGCAATCAAATATTTGATGGTAATCCCGGTGATGATACATTCCATGGCCGCCTACTACATCAGCATCCTGCAAACGATACCCCTCTTCAACCACTTCACCGAATACGTCGGACCCTCGCTGCACATTAGATTCATACTAGAGTTCCACTACTCCACCATTTACTACAAAGCCTTTGAGACTGTCACATCTTACTTATTAGGAATTTCGAACACAACAGCCTTTAAAGACAACGGAAGCATGAATTCGGATTCCCCTCGCGGCCTCTTACTCTTTCTACTGATTGCTACTATCGGATACTTTAGCGTCAATATATTATTCGTGCAAATTTTGGAAATGCTTTTGTCGATGAACGCCTCGTCAACGAAGTACAACGAGATAATGTCGCAACTGAAAGTGTACATAGCGCACAAGGATTTGCCGCGTTCGATAAATTCGCGGATTTTATCCTATTACGATTACCGTTTCCAGAAGACCTATTTCCGCGAGAGCTCCATCCTGGCAATGCTATCAGAGACATTGAAGAGAGACATAAATCTGCATTTTTGCAGAGAATTAATCGAGAGTGTTCCGTTGCTGAGAGAGCTCCCGTCGGAAATCATTGCACAAGTTGTCGGCAACTTAAATCACGAGGTGTTTTTGTACAACGACATCATTGTGAAGGCGGGCACTATTGGCGAATGCATGTATTTCATTGCCAATGGAAGCGTCGCCGTTTCCACTCCAACTGGGAAAGAGATTTGTCATTTGCAAGATGGAGCGTATTTTGGAGAAATCGCGTTGATCGCCAAGGACCAAAAGCGCGTTGCGAACGTGGTGGCGATCGAGATTTGCGAGATTTACCGTCTGGACCGCAAAAGTTTCCGCATGTGTTTCCCGCCGAACTCGCTGTCCTTCAAGAGAATCGAGCAGGTTGCCCGAGAGAGGATGGAGAAAACCGTTTTGTTGGAGCAGCTGCACCAGAAATATGTCTTAGAAAGAAGCAACAGAAGGAGCAATGTTAAGAAGCATAGCGTCACTAGGGACGCCACCTGAATTCGCTTTGAAATACTTTTTCGCTAATGTTTGCAACATCAATTGGTATTATCCACATTAAGTAATTAATTTAACACAAGTAGTTTCTTTAGTTAGCCAGTTGCGATTACGTGTTTCAAATCTAGAAAAGTGTTTCCTTAATGAATAATTTGTTAATAAAACATTTATTATTCGTCTGATTATATCTACAATTAAAGTTCAATAGAATAGACCAGTCTAGTAAGTTTCGGTAGGGAAACAACCTTCCTCGTTGGTTGTTTAAAAGCAGTAAGTACAATTTAATGATTATTTCTAATTGAACGTTTATTGTAATCGCAAATTTAGTAATCAAGAAGAATATAAACCGAAGATATAAATAAGAAATTTAAATATTTCTAGGTTTGGATATCGTATTCGTTCAACTTTTTAATTGTTTAACTTTCCTGTTGAATCAATTCATTAAAATATACTTTTTCCTTCGAAATTCCATATCATCCGATAAATCTCTTATAGCTGGTAGTGCACAATTTATGATGATGGAATTGAATGACTAACCTACAATGGATTCACATATAGATCATATTCGTATTTCAACATGATCATAAATGAAAATGTTTGAATATTTGCAGTATTAAACTGATATTATGAAACAGTTTTTAATGCAGAATGTGCCTAATACAGTCCTCCTACGACTATGACAATTTAGTGCAATGGTAATGTAATTATAGATTTATTTTTCATTAACATCTTACATTTTTGGTTTTCTTTCATTCAATTTTTATTTAATAAATATTTTTATAAATTAGATTATGCGGGATAAACAAAATAAATAATTTTCTTCGCATAATGTTTAAAAATAAAACTCTTGTTGATGTCTAAACTGTCTATTTCAAGTAGTCTTTTTACAATGTATACAATATTGGAATAATCTTTCATTTTCACATAAAAGACATTGCATGCGCCGTCACTTTTTTGGAGGAAAAGCTGGAGAATGAGCAGGACTTTCTTGCAAGGAAAAATACTTTCCTTCAAACCCTTGCTTCGCAAAATTTTATTCTGTCATCGTTGTAAATGCGGTGAAATCAAGGTGTCACTAAAATTAATCACTTCCGGTTTTCTCTCCGTGATCCCATTACTATGGAATGTAGATAATAAACAGAGTTTCGCCTTTGTGGGAAAGTATGACACTAACGTGAGGTTTTTTGTTGATCCAAAATTTGTTGAAACTTGTTCTCAAGAACGTTTCTCTTAAAAAAATGGGAATCTAAACCTTATTTTTTCGTACCGTTCCCATAATAGTGAGACCAGGACACTTCAAATTCAGAGCCAATTGTTTAGTTGTAAAAATAGTCGCGCGCTATATTTCTATTTGAATAGTAAAATGGAGTGCATAAATCTTGTACGATATTTTTACCAAGGTTGGTGGCACTTGAATTTCCCTCTTTTCCTAAAAATGGAATTCCTTTTAATGGGTATCCTGTTTCTGTATCGTTTAGCCAAAATATTTTCATTCCATATTCTATTGGTTTTGACATTTCATGAATGAACATTTTCGGTCAAAACTAAACAATTGCTCATCTAGAGTCAGATTACATGATGGCATGTAGAATTTTCCAAAATTATTATTTTATAATTTGTATTAAAATAGAGCCCGTTTTTGTAATTAGCTAATTAGGTATACAATGCGACTGTTTTATAAGCAATTAGTTCGGGATTTATTGCGACGCGTCGGTAATTTCTGTAATGCGAATTAATAATGCATTATATTACTTGTAGCTCATTTCCCTTACTTGTAGCTGTTTGTCGGAACACAAATTAGGATTCCCCGGGATTCGACCGGAAAACCAATGATTTTGTTAATATTTCATTGTCACTCATAGACACTCATTCACTCTTTATGTGCTAATTATGTGCCGAAATCGCGATTTGTGCTCGAAACCTTCAATGAAAGGATCAAATTTTACTAGTGGGGGTGCTAACTTAACAGTCAAACTAGCACCCACCCATCCGAAAAATTGGGATATCGCTACCAAATAAACACTACAATTATGTGATATTTATGTGCTTTTCAAGTACCCTGGAGGGAATTCGCTAACTCAACCCCTTCTGCGAAAAACTCACCCCGAACGGAATGAGCCATAAGAGGCGAAATCTATAATAATAGAGCACACAAGTTTTAATCAACACGATATTGTTGAAAAAATTATGTGTTCTCCATATATGCTATTTACGATTATTGTGCTGGTACCCTTGCAAGAAAAATTCACCCCGAACGGTATGTGTCATAAGAATTGAAATCTTTAATAATCGAGAACACAAATATGATGCGAAATTGTTGCAACAATTATGTGCTCTCCAGATATGCTATTTAAGATTTTTGCACTGAAACCCTTGTGCGAAAAACTCACCCCGCACTGAATAAGCCATAAGAGGTGAAATCTATAATAATAGAGCACAGAAATTTTAACGGAATCGAAATTGTTGCAATAATTATGTGGTCTCAAGATATACTATGTACGATTTTTGTTTTGAAATCCTTGAACCAAAATTTCACCCCGAACTGCATGAGCCTTAAGAGGTGAAATCTATAATAATCGAGCACACAAGTTTTAACCAACGCGATATTGTTGCAATAATTATGTGTTCTTCAGATATGATATTCGCGATTTTTGTGCATCATCAAAAAAACCAAACTATCTGAGCCATAGGAGGTGAAAACTTCAATATATCAATAATCGAGAAAAAAAATTTTAACCGGCGCGAATTAGTTGAAATAATTATGTGCTCTCTAGGTACGCTATTAGCGATTTTTGTGCTCCCACCCTTGTACGAAAAATTCACCCCGAACAGTATGAGCCATAAGAGGTCTAATATATAATAATAGAGCAAAGAAATTTTAAACCAATCACAATTGTTGCTATAATAATGTCCTCTCCAGATATGCTATTCGTAATTTTTGTGCTCGCACTTTTGTACGAAAATTTCACCCCCAACGGTATTAACCTTTAGAGGTGAAATCTTCAATTATCGAGAATAGAAATTTTAAATGACGCTAAATTATTGCAATAATTATGTGCCATTGAGATATGATATTCGCAATTTTTGTACTCGCACCCCTGTACGAAAAATTCACTCGGAACTGTTCACATGTATGTCTGTAATAAAACCATCGTATCCAGAGGTTCACAGAAGTTACACAGATTCAAACTCTTAGCCATAAAAAGTCATAAAAAAATTTCAGAAGAATAAGTTCATTGTAACTGTAATAAAATGTGAGTGCATTTGAACTAAGGCGAACGCGATTTTTAAAAGGCTGGAAAAAAAAGTTGTTTAAAACTTATTATCGCTTATTATAGATTTCACCTCTGATGGCTCGTTCCGTTCGGGGTGAGTTTTTCGCACAAGGGTTTGAACACAAAAACCGTAAATAGCATATCTGGAGAGCACATCATTATTAAAACAATTTTGCGTCATTTAAAATTTATGTTCTCGATTATTAAATATTTCACCTCTTAAAGCTAATACAGTTCAGGGTGAGTTTTTCGTACAAGGGTGCGAGGGCAAAAATCGCGAATATCATATCTGGAGAACACATAATTATAGCAACAATATCGCGTCGATTAAAATATTTGTGCGCGATTATTATAAATTTCACCTCTTAGGGTTCATGCAGTTCGGGGTGAATTTTTCGTACGAGAGTTTGAGAACAAAAATCGTAAATAGAATATCTGGAGAGCACATCATTATTGAAACAATTTTGCGTTATCTAAAATTTTCTCGTTTATTAAAAATTTCATCTCTTATGGATCATATATTTCGGGGTGAATTTCACGTACAAGGGTGCGAGGACAAAATTGCGAATTATATATCTGAAAAACACATAATTATTGCAACAATATCGCGTCGATTAAAATCTTTGTGCGCCATTGCTATACATTTCACCTCTTAAGGCTCATGCAGTTCCGGGTGAATTTTTCGTACAAGGGTTTGAGAACAAAAATTATAAATGGCATATCTGGAGGGAGCATAATTATTGAAACAATTTTGCGTCATTTAAAATGTATGTTCTCGGTTATTAAAGATTTTACCTCTAAAGGCTTATACAGTTCAGGGTAAGTCTATCGTACAAGGGTGCGAAAACAAAAATCGAGAATATTATATCTGGAGAGCATATAATAATTGCAACAATATTGTGTCGGTTTAAATTTCTGTGCTCGAGTATAAAAGATTTCACCTCTTATGGCTCTCACGGTTCGGGGTGAATTTATCGTACAAGGGCACGAGCACAAATATCGTGAATAGCATATCTAGAGAGCACATAATTATTGCAACTATTTCGCACCGGTTAAAGTTTATGTTCTCGATTATTAAAGATTTCACCTCTTATGACTCATACCGTTCGGGGTCAATTTATCGTACAAGCGTGCGAGCACAAAAATCTCGAATATCATATCTGGAGAATACATAATCATTCCAACAATATCGCGTTGGTTAAAACTTGTGTGCTCGATTATTATAGATTTCACGTCTTAAGGCCCATTCCGTTCGGGGTGAGTTTCTCGCACAAGGGTTTGAGCAAAAATATTGTAAATAGCATGTCTGGAGAGCACATAATAATTGAAATAATTCTGCTTTATTTAAAATTTCTTTTCTCGATATTAAGGATTTTACCTCTTAAGGCTAATAGAGTTCGTGGTAAATTTTTCGTACAAGGGTGCGAGCACAAAAATCGGGAATATCATATCTGGAGAACACATAATTATTGCAACAATATCGCGTTGGTTAAAACTTGTTTGCTCGATTATTATAGATTTAGCCTCTTATGGCTCATTCCGTCCGGGGTGAGTTTTTCGCAGACGGGAATGAGTTAGCGAATTCGCTCCAGGCTATTTAAAAGCACATAAATAGCACATAATTGTAGTGCTTATTTGGTATCGGTATCTCAATTTTTCGGATGGGTAGGTGCTAGTTTGACTGTTAAGTTAGCACCCCCACTATTAAAATTTGACTCTTTCATTGAAGGCTTCGAGCACAAAAATCGCGATTGCGGCACATAATTAGCACATAAAGAGCACATAATTCTGGTGTTATCAAATTTGAACTTTGAAGAGGTGGGGGTGCCAGCTTTATAGACCTGTTGGTTGCTAACTTTCCGAGAAAATAATATAAATTTTACATTAACCTAAGTTTATACGAATTTGCAAAACGAATATAAAAATGATAAGAAAATCTTAAACTGCACATATGTATAATTTCCTTCTTTCCACCTTTTAAACGCCTCACTGGCTTTCTTCTTCACGCGGCTGAACTCCTGGTCGTACCAGCTCTTGGAATAACACTCTCTTACTACTACTTGTTTATATGTAAGCGCCCCTTTCACAAGTTCCCTCAGATGACGTAGATCCTCAACTGCTACCTCTTGCAGACTGTCCAGCCTCTCTTGGTATAGCCTCTTTGTGTCTTCGTTCCATACACACATTCTTTTTATCCCTTTAATCCTATTCGCTACTTCCATTCGCTCCTTCCAGCCAATTTCCAGAGGCAGATGATCCGACTCTGTCCTTTCTCCTATCCTGAAGCTCCCAATACTTCCTCGGGCTGCTTCACTCACAACTGCATAGTCTATTACCGAGGCACCTCTTCCTCCAATATATGTCAGTTCTCCCTCCCGATCATTCCTTAGCACACTCCAGCCTCTCTCCTTTATCCATTTTAACCACATTCTATCTTCAGAGTTTATTAACTTATCCCTTGATTTTCTGATTATCTCTTTCCCCTCCTCATCGAGACTGTCAATTTGTAGTTCCCCTATCCGCACATTCCAGTCCCCGGTTATAATTATCCTCTCGACACTATCTACATTTATTTTCTCATTTAGCTCTTCTTTAGTTATCCAGTTGGGATTACGTGTTTCGAATCTAGAAAAGTGTTCCATAATGAATAAGTTGTTAATAAAACATTTATTATTCGTCTGCTTATATCTACAATTAAAGTTGAATAGAAAAGACCAGTGTAGTAAGTTTCAGTAAGGAAACAACCTTCTTCGTTGGTTGTTTTAAAGAAGTAAGTACAATTTAATGATTATTTCTAATTGAATGTTTATTGTAATCGCAAATTTAGTAATCAAGACGATTATATAAAACGAAGATATAAATAAGAAATTTAAATATTTCCGGGTTTGGATATCGTATTCGTTCAACTTTTTAATTGTTTAACTTTCCTGTTGAATCAATTCATTAAAATATACTTTTTCCTTCGAAATTCCATATCTTCCGATAAATCTCTTATAGCTTGTAGTGCACAATTTATGTTGACGGAATTGAATGACCAACCTACAATGGATTCACATATAGATCATATTCGTAATTCAACATGATCATAAATGGAAATGTTTGAATATTTGCATTATTAAACTGATATTATGAAACAGTTTTTAATGCAGAATGTGCCTAATACAGTTATCCTACGACATTGACAATTTAGTGCAATGGTAATGTAATTATAGATTTATTTTTCATTTACATCTTAAATTTTTGGTTTTCTTTCATTGAATTTTTATTTAATAAATGTTTTTATAAATTAGATTATGAGGGATAAACAAAATAAATAATTTTCTTCGCATAATGTTTAAAAATAAACCACTTTATATTTTTCCTATTAAATTACACACTTAAATTATACTTAGTTACATATGATATTTGAATGATTATTTCAAGTATTCTTTTTACAATGTTTTTATACAGTATTGGAATAATCTTTCATTTTCACATAAATGACATTGCATGCGCCGTCACTTTTTTGGAGGAAATGCTGGAAAATGAGCAGGACTTTCTTGCACAGAATAAATGCTTTCCTTCAAACCCTTGCTTCGCAAAATTTTATTCTGTCGTCGTTGTAAATGCGGTGAAATCAAGGTGTCACTAAAAATAATCACTTCCGGTTTTCTCTCCTTGATCTCATCACTATGGAATGTAGATAATAAAATAATAGAGTTTCGCCTTTGTGGGAACGTATGACATTAACGTGAGACTTTTTGTAGATACAAAATTTGTTGAAACTTGTTCTCAAGAACGGTTCGCTTAAAAATTTTGGGAATCAAAATCTTATTTTTTCGTACCATTCCCATAATAGTGAGACCAGGAATGATCTTCAAATTCAAAGCCAATTGTTTGGTTGTAGAAATTGTTGCACGCTATATTTTTATTTGAACACTAATATGGAGTGCATAAATGTTGTACGATATTTTTACCAAGGTTGGTGGCACTAATTCCCCTCTTTTCCTAAATGTGGAATTCCTTTTAATGGGTATCCTGTTTCTGTATCGCTTAGCCAAAATATTTTCATTCAATATTCTCCTGGTTTTGACATTTCATGAGTGAACATTTTCGGTCAAAACTAAACAATTGCTCATCTACAGTCAGATTACATGATGGCATGTAGAATTTTCCTAAATTATTATTTTATAATTGGTATTAAAACAGAGTCCGTTTTTGTAATTAGCTAATTAGGTATACAATGCGACTGTTTTATAAGCAATTAGTTCGGGATTTATTGTGACGCGTCGGTAATTTCTGTAATGCGTATTAATAATGCAATTTATTGCTTGTAGCTGTTCGTCGGAACACAAATTAGGATTCCCCGGGATTCGACTGGAAAATTGGAACATGACCTATTTTCCAATGGTTTTGTTTATATTTCATTGTTGGTTGCTAACTTTCCGAGAAAATAATATAAATTTTACATTAACCTAAGTTTATACCAATTTGCAAAACGAATATAAAAATGATAAGAAAATGAAATATAATCTAGTTGTAGTGTAGTTAATTTTACAGAGAGGACATATACAGAATAGCTTACGTCGTTTTATTTGACGTTCGAGTGTAAATAGCAACGTCAAACTAAAATAAGAAACCGTCTATTCTGTGCAGAATAGAACTGAAATGTATTACAATCACATCTGCACGTTGCCCGACCAAGAAGTTAAGTTGACCAAATTGACCGAAAAATTGTATGCCTTGACGCAAATTTCCAGCAAGCATCCCAAAACCAAGGCGTTTTTCCGAAGCGTTGCTTCCATTCAACGGGAGAAGAAAAGACACGCCAGTCTCAAACACAAATGGATTATCCATCCGCTTAGCATGTTCAGCATTTACTGGGAGCTTTGGATGATGCTCGTGGTTTACGCGAGTCTTTTCATAACTCCGATCAACTTGCTAGTAATGCGATTAACGTACAGAAAATCTCAGCCAATGGACATTTACATCGTTTTGATTTTCGCTGAAATTTTTAGCGACTTTGTTTCGATACTCGATATCTGTCTGTGCCTCTCGACTGGCGTGTGTAAGACCAACAGGTACGATATAATATTACAACGCAAGGAAATCTTCAGACACCACATTCAAAAATTGCGGTTCTATGTGTACTCGGTGTGCTGCTTACCAATTTACTTGATAAATCAAACCGTGGCCAGTTTTAATCCACCCTTCGGAGATTCCATAATTGCCAGGAGCATCGAACTGATCGGAGCCCTGAAAACTCTGCGGGTTTTTAAATTCCTGGAGTGCTACGACAGCACGACGGAAATATTCCAACACCATCACTATACCCGGATTGCAATCAAATATTTGATGGTAATCCCGGTGATGATACATTCTCTGGCCGCATACTACATCAGCGTCCTGCAAACGATACCCCTCTTCAGCCACTTTGACGAATACGTAGGACCTTCGCTGCACATCAGATTCATACTAGAGTACCACTACTCCACCATTTACTACAAAGCCTTTGAGACTGTCACATCTTACTTATTAGGAATTTCGAACACAACGGCCTTTAGAGACAACGGAAGCATGAATTCAGAATCCTCTCGCGGCCTCTTACTCTTTCTACTGATTGCTACTATCGGATACTTTTGCGTCAATATACTATTCGTGCAAATTTTAGAAATGCTTTTGTCGATGAACGCCTCGTCAACGAAATACAACGAGATAATGTCGCAACTGAAGGTGTACATAGTGCACAAGGATTTGCCGCGTTCGATAAATTCACGGATTTTGTCCTATTACGATTACCGTTTCCAGAAGACTTATTTTCGCGAGAGCTCCATCCTGGCGATGCTATCAGAGACATTGAGGAGAGATATCAACCTACATTTTTGCAGAGAGTTAATCGAGAGCGTTCCATTGCTGAGAGAGCTCCCGTCGGAAATCATTGCCCAAGTTGTCGGCAACTTAAATCACGAGGTGTTTCTGTACAACGACATTATCGTGAAGGCGGGCACTATTGGCGAATGCATGTATTTCATTGCCAATGGAAGCGTCGCCGTTTCCACTGCAACTGGGAAAGAGATTTGTCATTTGCAAGATGGAGCGTATTTTGGAGAAATCGCGTTGATCGCCAAGGACCAAAAGCGCGTTGCGAACGTGGTGGCGATCGAGATTTGCGAGATTTACCGCTTGGACCGCAAAAGTTTCCGCATGTGTTTCCCGCCGAATTCGCTGTTCTTCAAGAGAATCGAGCAGGTGGCCCGAGAGAGGATGGAGAAAACCGTCTTGTTGGAGCAGCTGCACCAAAAATACGTCTTAGAAAGAAGCAACAGAAGGAGCAATGTTAAGAAGCATAGCGTCACTAGGGACGCCATCTGAACTCGCTTTGAAACACTTTTTTGCTAATGTTTGCAACACCAATTGGTATTAATTAATAATTGGTATTATTTAACAGAATTAGTTACTTTAGTTATCCAGTTGGGGTTACGTTTTTCGAATCTAGAATAATGTTTCCATAATGAATAAGCTATTAATAAAACATTTATTATTCTTCTGCTTTATTCGTTTGCTTATATATACAATTAAAGTTGAATAGAATAGACCAGTCTAGTAAGTTTCGGTAGGGAAACAACCTTCTTCGTTGGTTGTTTAAAAGCGTAAGTACAATTTAATGATTCTTTCCAGTTGAATATTTATTGTAATCGAAAATTTAGTAATCAAGAAGAATATAAAACGAAGATATAAACAAGAAAATTAAATATTTACGGGTTTGGATATCGTATTTGTTCCGATTCGTATTTGTTTTTGGTTCCTGTTGAATCAATTCATTAAAATGCTCTTTTTCCTTCGCAATTCCCATATCTTTCGATAAATCTCTTATAGCTTGTAGTGCAATGGGACAATCACCACTCACTCAAGTGATCAACTACAACTACAACTCACATTGGACACAATTCCCAAGACTAAACTGATCATACTCGTAGGCGACCTCAGTGCGTATACGGGCGCAGATCGAGCCCGTTGAGAAAATACATTGGGCAAATTTGGATATGGTGACATAAATGACAACGGACTGCGCAGCATTGAACAATTTACTCATCGAAAACAGCGTCTTCCAACATCCGCACAAAGATCAATTTACATGGCGAAACCCACCTGGGATCGATTCATGAATGCTGGACTACGTTTTGATCAACTCGCGTTTTCTATCGACGCTCAAAGATGTACGTTTGATGCGGGGACAGGATTGTGGATTCGATCATTATATCGTCCGAGCTAGAGTACAGTTACAATTACAACGAGCAAAGACCACCTGTGGTCATGTAAAACTGGGCGTGTTTGCGAGACCCTATCATCGGTCAAAAATTCCAAATTGAGTTACACAATAAATTTGCAGTCCTTGAGCAATCGGACGATATTGTTGAGGAAAAAAAGCAATTATTGTGTTCAATCATGGAGTGTGCCAGCTATGTCCGCTATTCGTCGCCGGACATAAACCTGGATTACGGACGAGTGTTTGAACTTGGTAGAGCAATGGAAACGAATCCAGCACGTCGATTTTGAACAATATCGCCGTTTGAATAAAGAAAAACGGCATTAGACATAGATGGAATGAGAGGTATATTGGAAAAATGTCGCTGCTGAAATGGAGGAAGCAGCATCGAGAAACGAATATCGAACGTTATATCGAACCATCAGGAAGTTGAGCGAAAAGACCAAATCAACAAACGATGATATTAAGAAAGCGGATGGAACTTTGATTATTTCTTCAGCCAAGCGTCTACAGCGGCGGAGGGAATTCTTTAACAAACTGTACAATCATGACCCACTACAGGGATCAGCACCACTGATCATCGATGAACCAGTGATCTCATTGATCCCCTATTGTGATCCAACGATTGTTGAAGTCAAAACAGCAATTAAATTGCTGAAAAATGGGAAGTGCCGGGAATCGATGAAGTCACTGCTGAGATGATCAAAGCCGGAGGCGACATTTAGCTACAACGGTTTTTTGACCTCCTACTGCAAATTTGACATTCAGAGTAAAAACCATGGACGAGGAAGAAAGCAATTTCTTCAATATGGGGACGACCCATATTGAAGAAAGGCGATAGCCGGGAATGCAATAACTACCGTGCATCAGCTTCCTATCGATTGTTGGGAAGGTATTTATGAAGATCATTCAATCACGATTACAGAAACATCGAGAGGAAAGGATTCGAGAGTAGCAAGCAGGATTTAAGCCAAATCGTGACTGTATTTATCAAATATTTGCGTTTTCGATGTGGAAAACGGACAATTATCTACTTTATCGACTTTCAATCCGCCTTGGACTGCATTCACTGGCCTTCTTTATAGTCAGTATTGAAAACAGTATGTGCCTTTAAAAATCATACATATTCTACAAAAATAATGTACCTGAGATACCTAGGATAGTCAAAAATGTTACATTACCACGAAATAATTCGGGCAAATATATAATGGTTAAATTACCTCATAACAATGTTTTTTATTTAGTAATAAATGATCCGTGAATAATATTGTTATCTCGACTTTCAGCAGTTCAACCAGCTGCGCACGGATCCGGAACGAATTATCAGACGGTTTTCTGATCCAAACGGTAGTCTGGCAGGGAGACGTTGCTCCTCCACTGCTTTTCAACGTGGTTATAGACGATATTATGAGGAAAACATTCAGTGGTCAACCAATACGACGACAACAACTTCATTTCCGATCTGATGTTTGCAGATGATATTGCTATATTTGCCAAAACAGATGCCGACGCAACAGATATTCTCTAAATTTCCCGGACCGCGGAATTCTATGGACTGAAAATAAACGTCAAAAGTCTTGACGACCGATACATCACAGGCCAATGTTCATCTTAAAGGCACTCAAAGCACCTGAAAGAATTCAAATACTTGGGCAAGAGAAAAAAGTGGCGTCAGCCGCTGACATTCACAGCCGGTTTGGTCACGCATCAGCAGCATTAGGGTCACTCAAATGATGCATATGGAAGAAGACAAACCCATACATATCCATTAATACCAAAATTCGTCTATTCCGGGCGTTCATCTTACCAATTCTTTTGTATGGAGCAGAAATGTGGACGCTACTTCAATCGGACCTCAATAAACTCGAGTTGTTCCATATGCGTTGCCTAAGACAAATTATTGGTGTTTCGATTCGTGATTGCTTGCGAAATGAGGAAACTCGAGCCAGATGCGATCAGCAACTACGAATTGTGGAACAAATACAAACACGCCGTCTATGATGGTTTGGTCACATTTGTCGAATGAAGAAAAATGAAGAAAATTTATGGCGGAAGCGGCCGCCCGACTGGAGGATTCAACGAACAGCGGCGAAGAAGATATGGACAAAACATGTAGAAGACGACCTCAAGAACCTCGATGGACCACAATGAGGCCAGGGATATTGCCATTGATCGGAAAGTGTGGACGCAAATCGTAAATGAAACGAAAAATACAGTGGCACCAGCAGCAACGTATTGGTAACGAGAACGACGTCCTCGATAATCGCCAGCTACGGATTAAAGGAAAAGAAAAGAGTCATACGATAGTGGTACGATAGTCATACGATAGTCATACTAGTGAGAAAAAATAGACATGAAACTAGAAGAGACACAGAGAAGGAAGAGACAAGACTAGACAGGAAATACTGGACAGACACAATTAGATGGACAAAACTTTGCGCAGAAAACAAGGACAAGATAGACAACGCATGGATTCCCGTAAAGAGCGTAAGGTACCACGGAACACACTTATGGTTCAAAAATAATGTACTTAAGATACATGGGATGGTCAAAAATGTTATGTTACCACGAAATGATTCGGGAAAATATATAATGGTTGAATATATTTTATATATAAACAATATTTTTTATTTAATAATAAATCATCTGTGAATAATATTGTTCTCTCGAATGTATATCTCGTATTTCAGCAGTTTTGCAAATTTCAAATACATGATCAATACTCGTGGGCTATAAGAAATTGCAAATAATAGTGCAAATAAAGTTGTGAAAAGATCTGTAGGGAAAGCAAAGGCAGCTGCATGGTAGGAAGTCTATGAAGAACTAGAGACCACAGAAGGGAGGCCAAGCATTTCAGAATCGCTAAGCCACGATACAGGGCTTCAAAAGATCTCACACACATCGGGCAGATGAAAAGTGAACAAGAAATTGTAATTCAAGATGAAGAGCATATTAAGAAGAGATGGGAGGAATATTTTGAAGAGTTGCTAAATGAGGAAAATGTCAGGCTTGTATTTGAGGATGGTATCTCAAATCACAAAGTGACATATTAGAAAAATGAAATGTAGAAAAGCAAACGGCCCCGATGAAATTCCGGTGGAGGCTTGGAAATGTCTGGGTGAAGAGGGCATATATGCATATATGTTGTGGAATCTTTTGCAACAGGTACTTCAAGAGGAAGTAATGGAATGGCGCGAGAGTACCATAATTCCCATTTACAACGAGAAAGGTGACATTCAGGATTGTGCATATCACATAGGAATAAAACTCATGTCGCACACAATGAAGATCTGGGAGAAAGATATTGAAAGTAGGCTTCGGGTGGAGACGACAATAGAAGATGAACAGTGTGGATTTATGCCGGGAAAGGGCACAACAGATGCTATTTTTGAACTTTACTGCGGCAGGTCTTTGAACTTAGGCAGGTCATGGAAAAGCACAGGGAGAAGAGAAAAGAACTACATATGGTGTTCATAGACCTAGAGAAAGCTTATGATCGGGTGCCCCATCAGATGCAAGGGAGTACCGAAAAAGTGTGTGCGCATTGTTCAGGCTATGTACCGTGGAGCAAGGACACGATTTAGAAGCAGTGTAGGATTATCAGATACTATACCAGTTCAAGTAGGTCTTCACCAAGGATCTACAGTAAGCCCCTATATTTTTGATCTTATAATGGATGTCTTCTCTGAAAGCTTAAGAGAACCAGCTAATTGGTGTATGCTATTTGCCGATGATATTGTTTTATGCAGCACAAACTGGGAAGAGCTTGAATATAAACTGGTATGCTGGAGAAGATCCATAGAGGACAGAGGCCTTAAAATCAGCAGGAATAAGACGGAATACCTGCGCCTTGGAGGAACTGGAAATGAAACTATTCAGATGGATCGTAGCCAGCTACAGGCAAGGGACAGTTGCAAGTATTAGGGATCCACTATATCTGACGATGGCAATCTAGATCTGGAAATTACCCAGCGAATTGGGGCTGCCTGATTAAACTGGAAAAAGTTATCTGGTATTCTCTGTGACAGCAGACTGAATATCCAAGTAAAGGGTAAAGCCTATAAATGTGCAGTGAGACCTGCAATTCTCTACGGAGCAGAAACTTGGCCAATAGTGCAGTCACAGTGCTAACGTTTGGAAGTAGCTGGAATGAAGATGCTAAGATGGATGTGTGGTGTACCAAGAAACGATCACATCAAAAACACCTTTATACGAGGCAGCGTAAAAGTGACTGAAATATCAAAAAAGGTGCAAGAAAGACGCTTGCTCTGGTATGGTCACATTAATCGCAGGGATAAGAGTTATGTAGGAAGGAGAGTGCTTGATCTGGATGTGGAAGGCAAAAGGGAAAGAGGCAGGCCTAGAAGAAGATGGATGGACTGTGTGCAGGATGATCTCCGGGAAAAGCAGTTAACAGAAGACACCATTTGGAAAAAACCCAAGGAAAATGGAAACGATTTGTCAGAAACTTCGACTCCACATGATCGGGAAAAAACGTAGAAGAAGAAGGTAAGATAAAATGATTTTGAAAAAAAAAACTCATTTGAAAAACTTGCTTAAATATGTTTTATATCTTATACATTTACTTGAAAATAGTCCTAAAGGAATTACGACTATATAAGAAGAAATAGTTCTAAAATTATCAGTTCACTGTCTAAAAAACTTAATTCCGATTAGATTATGTAGGTAATTATTTAATTTTGTACAAGACAGATGAGACTAAATAGATTCAGTTTATAATTCAATTATTCTTGGTATTACATCCAATTCAATTACTTCAATTGAAACTTGTAGCACGTTCGAACAGAGAAGTTCGTTGAACAAATTAAATTAGTGACAATTTCGGTGGGAAATACGTGTTGCGGTTCTGCAGTCGAACCGCAGTGTGCAAAAGTGCATTTAGTTAAGGTAACATGTATAAAGCTCCTGCGCATGAACCAGCAAAAAGTCTACAAAACGGTGTAGAAAAAGTGGCTGAATTTTCCCAGCGTATAGTCTAACTAGGTCAGTCAGCTTCCCCTGGCCAAACTTTTATCACGTATACTTTGAAAACGTGATAAAAGTTTTAGTAAATTTTAAAAAAATCGTGTCCAGGTTTTAAATAAATTTTCAAATTTAGGTAACATCACTTATTCAAATTATCTATTTTCGTGTGATTATTTAATTTTTTTTTTATTCAGCAGATAAATCGGATATTTACATAAAATAGACTGATGAAACTAGACTAGACATAAAAGAATTGGCAAGTAATATAAGACAGACAAGGTTAAGCAGACAAGACTAAGTAAAACTAAGAATAATTTGAATCCTTGAAGAGATAAAATATATAACACATGAACATGCTTATAATAAATCCCAAACAATGTATCTTACCTTACGAGGAGTTTGCCTGTGACGTCTTTGTAGCTGGCAGCAAAGCCCCCTGGAAATGTCGCATTCACTAGACATATTACAGGGCTCCGAATACTGCTTATCCTGTTGGACGGGCGGTCTGCAAACTCTTGCAGAAACCCCTTGCTGAGCCTCGGCACAAACTAATCCCGACTCGCAATCGCTGTCTCTCCTGCAAAGTTCGCCCACTCGTCTTCCGTATGCGAACAAACATGAACCGACTGTAACAAATTAATAATAATCACACATCTTGCCGATTTGATTTATCTCTGACAGTTATTGTTGTGGATTAGACGGTAGATAAATTTATGTTTGGTTTAATTGTAATGTGGAGATTGAGATCGTGGCCGATAATAAATGTTGTTTTCATTTGTCTATTGTTTGGTTACTTATTTAAGTATTATTACGTATTCTAATCGAATTCATTATTCACAGTTATTTAGATTGAATGTGGGTGATGTTTGGTTTGAGGAATGTGAAAAATTTGTTATGCATTCATAATTTATCGTGGATTTGCTGGAAATGTTAAATCGCAAAGTTTTAATTTGTTGCGAAATTTCTGTGAACTTTCTAATATCAATGAAATTATTATAAATAGTTTCATATTAATTTATTTAAATTACATTGTTCATCTAATATTGTTTTTTTAGGCAATACATTTTCTTCGTATTATCCTTTCCAGTCTTAAATAGTTCAATTAGTTCATATGCTTATATTTGTATCGTCAGTCCTGTGTTTCTATTTATCTTCCCAATTTTGTCTGAAATCAAAAGTCCTCATTTGAAAGTAACTAGAATCCTGTATGATGATGTTAGCTGTGACAAAAAATTCATTTTACAGTTTATAATATCTAAAACGATGGATAGAAAATCAAGAATAAACAAGTAGTTAAACAGACAAGGCTAGACATGAAAGACAATATAGGTAAAGGTAAGACAGATAAGACTAGATAGAGAAAATAAGATAAGCAAGATTGGACAGATAAGACTAGACAGACAAGAGTAGGTAGATAAAACAAGACAGACAAGAGTAGGCAGATAAGACTAGACAGACGAGAGCAGGTAGATAAGACTAGACTAGATAGACAAGACTTTTTTTTGTTGGGACGTAGTAAGCACCTCACGGTTAACTTAGCAAGAGGACCCTCTGAAATACCACAAGCATCTTGGGACCGCTTTTCGTATAAGTTTCAAGATGTTGCTGCATAATGTTGTCCTTACATACCCCTTCTACTTGCAGTGCCCAGTACCCTTCAGGTACTAACATTTTTCATTCTTTCGGCTTCTTTCCCTTTCCGCTCGTCTAGCATTTTTATTGTCATGATGTCTTGGAACATCCTTGGTGTATCTGCACAAAAGTCCTCCGACGAAATCATTTGTTCAACCATAGTTGATGGGTCTAGTGTTTGTCCGGTCTTATTTTTCCATTTATTGCTTTCGGGCCACACTCAAAAACGGTATTCGCCGCGCTGTCTGTGAGTCCACAGTAAATACAGAGGCAATCCGAAGCCCTATCGATGCTATGGTGAAAGTTCCTAAAACAGGTATGTCCGCTTAAAACTTGCGTGACGTAAAAAATTGTTTCGCCTTGTTTTTTTGTTGCGCAACGCTCCACATTGGGGATTAGGATTAGGATTCTGGTCCAGTGTCCCTTAGTGAATAGTCTCCACTGGCTTTGCCAGACTTGGTACATTCGGGCCTTCGGTAGTGCCTGAGTGCCATCGCCCTGCGGCCTGAGTACCATCACCGTTTGATCTGCCATTGTTGACTTCTACCATCTATTCTACCATAAGTTCTATGGGTGGTATGCCGGCCAATACTAGGGCAGCATCCCCAGAGACAGTCCGGTAAGCACTGCATACTCTTAGTGCCATTTTCCTTTGAACGGTTACCAAGTTTTGTCTATTCACTTGTTTTCTCAAAGCATTTGCCCAAATCGGGGCTGCATAGAGCATGTGGGGTGAACCACCGAGCAAAGAAGTTTTCATTTACTACTGCTCCTAAGTTGGAGTCATTAATTTATCTAACGCTGCTGCAGTTTTCAGTGCTTTGGCTGCCACTGTGGTGATATGGCAATTAAAGGATAGGCTCTTATCAAAGGTTACACCTAGATATTTTAGAGATTCCTTTGGGGTTATTGTTTCTCCTTTTATTTTGAATGTATTGGATTTCGTTTTTCTTAGTCCAGTTAGCAATACTGCACCTGTCTTTTCTTGTGGCAGCTACAGTTCCTTGAGTAGCATCCATTTGTCCACCTGTTCAATGGCCCTGTTTGCTCTAGACATAGTTTCCATTTCCGTCTTCCCCGACACTACAAGTCCCAATTCATCAGCGAAACCCACGATATCCACACCCTACGGTACCTTTAGTCTGAGGACTCTGTGGTAAAAGACATTCCATAGTGTCGGTTCCAAAACAGAGCCCTGTGGCATCACACTACAGACATCACGCTCCACTAATTTGTTGTTTTCTTGAACTTTCCTATTACGTAGGTAACTTCGTACCACTTATCAGGTATGGTGAGATACCTCTTGCTGAGAGCTTCTCAAGTATGTTTTGCTAGGTAGCTGAGTTGAAAGCATTGCTTACGGCAAGAGTGATAAGAGCACGTAGCTTTCTAGTTATCCGTGTGCCCGCTTGCGATTTATTTGCTACTTCAATGACTTTTGCTATAGCGCCTACTGTTGATTTTTCCTCTCGGAAGCCATATTGTTTTTCTGATAGTTGTTTGCCAGACCTAAGTTCTAGTTTTAGTCTGCAAAATATCAGGTGTCCCAAGAGTTTTCCGGAAACATCTAAGAGGCTGAGGGGCCTGTATGAGGAAGGTTCCTGTGGTGATTTATCACCTTTTTTAGTTAGCACCAGCTTGGCTTTTTTCCAGTCATCGGGAAAGATCCCATCGATAGCTATATGGTACATTACGTTTAAGACATATGATGGGAATTAATCCACTGCGGCTTTTAGGGACTCAGGTGGGAGTCCGTCTAGTCCTGGCATTCTACCATTACGACTACGTTGGCTGGCCATTGGCAATTAATCTTCCGTAAATGGGACTACCTCCGTAAAGTTGGGTTGCTCCCAGCTCGGCTCTTCATCAGTTGGGAACAGTGCGTCTACCACCTCCAACATCTTCTCCATTGGAACCTTTAAAATTGGATGCCTTATTTTTAACCCTCTCATTGCGATTCTATACGATTCTATAGATAAGACTAGACAGCCAAGGCGAGACAAACAAGACTTACTTAGACTTAACAAGTTACCAATGCTGTTAATGTTGTGTTAGCTTATTTCCCAACGTCAAAGTATCAAAGATGCTTGACCATCTCTGGTCTCCAAATTTTACGTATTATCAACGAGCCGAGCCCACTGCAGTAGCTATTGATATTGATGTTTGGATTAGAAAGGAGTTGATGAGAGGAATATGCTCATTTTCGATTTGGGCGGTGGTACCTTTGATGTATCCATTCTTACCAATGAAGATGGTATCATTGATGTAAAATCTACAGCTGGAGATACTCACTTGGGTGGCGAAGATTTAGAAAATCGTATGGTTAACCATTTCGTTCAGGAATTGTCTTCTAACAAGCGTGCTCTGTGTCGTTTGAGAACTGCAAGTGAAAGAGGAAAGCGTACTATTTCCACTTTGACACAATCTAGCATTGAAATCGGTTCCTTGTATGAAGGAGTCAATTTCTACACCTCAATTAGCCGGGCTAGATTCGAAAAATTGAATGCTGATTTGTTTAGATCAACCATGGAAAGAACTCGTAGAAAAGTCAATCCTTTATGACAAGATGGACAAATCTCAAATACGCGACGTTGTACTTGTCGGTCTTTCAACTCAAATTCAAAAAAGTACAAAAGTTGTCGCAAGATTTTTTCAACGGCAAGGAATTCAACAAGTCTATCTATCCCGATAAAGCAATGCTATCTCTTTCCATGATATCTGTTGCTTACAGAGCAGCTGTTCAAGCTGCTTCTTCTTCTTGTTTCGAATAGGCCTACTTTGGATCACGCTTGTTTAACTGTTGGGCATTGATCTTTGCCCAGTATTGTTGCATCTTCTGCCGGTGTAAGTCCTTTCTCTCTTCTGTCCAGGGGATACCTTTTCTGCAGGGTTTTTCCTGAAATCCACGGACTTCCTTCAGGGTGCGCCTCACAGACTGTCTGTTTTGGAGATCTGTTATTCCCAGTTCTTTAATATTCTTCTCAGTTTCTGTCAAACAAGTCTTCTTGTTTTGCCAGAAGGTGAACAGACGGTTGGTTAGTCGGTTTGGACGCAATCTTGCAACGTGGCCATAGAAAGCTACCCTGCTTTTCCTTGCAAAATCAGAGAGCTTCTTCCTTTAACGCGCCTAGGATCTTCTTGAGGATTGTCCTCTCTCTGATTTTTAATTTCTCTACCAGACCTCTTGGGTTCAAGGGAAGACACTCCATGGCATACAGAGCTCCTGGTCGTAAGACTGATGTGTAATGCTTAAGTTTCAGGTTGCGTGACAGGCATTTCTTGTTGTAGGTCTTCTTAGTCAGTCGATAGGCTAGTTCTAACTTGTTGACTATCATGAACAATGATGCTCTTTCTGAAAGTTTAGTTCAATCCATTCGCCAATATATTTAAATCTCTCAACCCTCGTGATGTTTCCCTAGTAACATGTTGTAATAAACATCATGTTGATGTTTCTAGTAACATCTCTCTGTCTGCTTCTTTGATGTTGGTGAAGAATTCTGTTTTCTCCAGTGACACTTGAATACCCACTTTGGCAGCCCTTTTATGAGGAAATTTCCTGCATTAGTCCATCGTTCTTGCGCCCCAGGTAGATACCACTCTGAACACCCAGGTTGATCAGTTCCTTGCGCCATTCTTCACAACCTTAGGACAACCAAAGGACACAGTTGAAGAGAAATGGGGAAAGTCCGTCTCCTTGTCTCATCCAGTTTTTGTTTCGAAGCTTCGTTCAAGCTGATATTTTACATGGTAACAAATCTGAGGTTATACAAGCTACGCTTCTCTCAAAAAGTCTATCTATCCCGATGCTTACAAAGCAGCTGCTCAAGCTGCTATTTTACATGGTGACAAAGCTGAGGCTGAATAAGATATGCTTCTACTTGACGTAACACCTTTTTCTCTCGGGATTGAAAACTTATTGAAACTTTAACTTAAATTATTAAAGCTTTGATTAAGCGTAATACAACCATTTAAACTAAGCAAACTCAGACCTTCATCACATACTCCGATAACCAACCTGGAGTACTTCTATGAGGGTGAACGTGTTATGACTAAGGATAACAATATTCTTGGAAAGTTTGAGTTGACTGGAATACCACCAGCACCAAGAGTCGTACCTCAAATTGAAGTAACATTTGATTATGATTTGGTATCTTTAATGTATCTGCTATCGAAAAATCCACCAACAAGGAGAACAAGATTACCATCACTAACGATAAAGGCCGTCTCAGTAAGGAAGATATTGAACGTATAGTTAATGATGAAAAATACCGTAGTGAAGATGAGAAGGAACCATTCCTGCTAAGAATGCTCTCGAATCTTATTGCGTCTATATTAAAAATACCATGGAAGATGAGAAGATCAAAGATAATATTAGCGATGCCGTTAAAAATACAGTTCTTGATAAGTGCAATGTTATTGGCTGGTTAGATGCTAATCAATTGGGAGAGAAAGAAGAATACGAGCATAAACAAAATGAGATCGAAAACTTGAGTAACCCGATCATAACCAAGTTGTAGCAAGGAGCTGGTGATGCTCCAAGGGGTATGCCTGGATTCTTAGGCGAAGCTGGAGCCGCTTCACCTGGCGCATGAGGTGCTGGTCCAACTATTGAAGAAGTTGATTAAATTATTAAATCATTCCTCATTTGTTTTCTACTCAGTATTATTGCAGACATTGATTTATTTATATCTTTCCACCAAATAATCTATCTGATAATTTCTGATTTCTAGGTTTTTAACAATTTACTTAAACATGTTTCTTTGAACATAACAATTCCTGTTCAATAAACAAAATGACTAGACAGACAAGTCTAAATATACAAGACTAGATAGACAAGACTAGATAGAAAAAAATAGATAGACAAGATTAAAGAGAAGAGGAGACCGACAAGATAAGACAGATAAGACTAGACAGAGAAGATTAGACAAAGAAGACGCGACAGAGGCACAAGACTGGTCAGACAAGACTAGACAGACTAGATCCGACAGATAAGACAAAACACACAAACATAGATAAGGGCAAGTTTACATATAGACGAATAAATAGACAACACTATACAGACAAGACTAGGCAGAGTTGACAGACAAGAGTGTATTAAGAAAACTACAGAGGCCAGACTAGACATAATACCAGATGTATTACACTAGATACTAGACTGTACACACAAGATAATACAAATAATACCCGACAGTTAAGTCTATACAGACAACACTAGACAGATAGAGTAGGAAAACAAGACAAGACTAGTCGAACAAGATTGGACATGGCGATGTAGACAAAACTAGACCGAGAAGGTTAGAAAGACAATATTGGACAGACAAGAATATACGGACAAGATTAGACAGACAAGACGAGATAGATAAGATTACACAGAAAAGATCAGGCATAAAAGACGATTTACAGAGACTCTAAAGACAAAGCAAGCGGTAGTAGAGGAGTAAGACTAAGCTTACAAGACTATGTTAAAAACTCGAAGTAAGCATACAAGACAATACAGACAAGAGTAGAAGTACAGTACTAGGTTCATAAGACTAAACATACAAAATTAGATAGACCAAATATTGGTTGTAAATCTTGGTGTAAATTAGATTAGAAAACTTATCTATAATAAATTGCAAATTATAGCCGTACAACATCGTTATCTATCTAGATAACATGGCCAATTTTAGATACACCAATGGATATCTGATTGTGTTATCTATATAGAATAAATATTATCTATATGTTACCTATATTGGCATAAATGCCAAACTGTAAGCAGACAATGTGGGTTTGAGATTGTGTTATCTATCTAGATAAAATGACAAATTATAGATACACAGATGGATATCTGATTATGTTATCTATCTAGAATAACTGCTAAACTGTAAACAGACAATATGGACATGACATTGTGTTATCTATCTAGATTAATTGCCAAATAGAAACAGACAAAACGGTTCTATCTATTTAGATTAATTGCCAAGCTAGATAGCAGATACAACAATGTTATGTATCTAGATTATTTTGCAAATTGTAATCTAGAATCTAGAGTTAAAGTTCAAAACAAAATTAGAACGCAAAGCTGAAAAATAAAACAGAAATCCAGATAATGCATGATTCTAGTAAAACGAGTTATCTAGAATGAGAGACAATAATTGCAGATTTAGTCTGAATTAACGGGGGGTAGATTAAGAAACTTATCTATAATAAATTGCAAATTATAGCCGTACAGCAACGTTATCTATCTAGATAAATTGGCAAAATGGAAACAGACAAAACAATGTTATCTATCTCGATTATTTTGCAAATTGTTGTCCAGAGTTAGTGTTCAAAACAAAATAAACTCAAAATTGAAAAATAAAACAGAAAGACAGATAATGCGCGATTCTAGTAAAACGAGTTATCTAGAATGAGAGATAATAATTGAAGGTTTAGTCTGAATTAAAGGGGGGTAGTTTAAGAAACTCCTCTATAACAAATTACAAATTATGGCTGTACAACATCGTTATCTATCTAGATAAAATGGCCAATTGTAGATATACCGCTAAACTAGGTAATTAAGTAACCTTCCATTTAAGAAATATCTTAACTACATGTGTAATATTTCCAAGAAAATCATGTTTTCTATTTTATAACTAATGATAATGTTATTTATAAGTTATGATAGCTAAGGCAAAAATGTAATTGAAATTTATATTCATTAGATGCTATCAAGCGTGAAGATATCTGCATACAAGACTAGGTAAAAGTGAATGTTTTGTAGTTTCTAGTCTTGAAAACTTATTTTAGCCTGTCTAGATTTGTTTTTTTGCTTTTGTCTACGCGCCTAGTTTAACGTATATAGTCTGCGGTTGAATTAGTCTTGCTTCTTTAGTCGGATGTATCTTGTCTGATGCATCTAATCTTAAATAGTTAATCTTGTATATCTAGTCTTGTCCATATACTTTTGAGTAGGGGAGAGTTGCCATGCGTGGTCACCTAAATCGTAACAGCTGTTTTAATTAAAAAAAGAATGCATTCAAGGAGGCATCAAGCCTCCTGGTGGTAAAGATATGAACTTTTATTTATGTCGATAAATTAGAACTGAAAAGTCATTCGCATGAAGTGTACAGAGAAATAACCACCCGATTGGAAATCTGCTCTGATCCATCCGCTTCACAAAAAGGAAGATTTTACGGATCTAAACAACTACCGTGGAATTTCTCTTGTCCCGGTAACATACAAGATTCTCTCGAAGGCGTTACAAACAAGGCGTTACAAACAAGGCGTTCCAAGATGAGAAACCGCAAGGTGGTCGTTACCTTTGTTGATTTTAGGAAGGCCTACGATTCCATCGATAGAGAAACGCTTAACAAAGTACTCCAGGAACTAGCACTAGACAACAAAACCCGCAGACTAATCCTAGAAACTTTGACCAACACCCATTCCAAGGTTAAATTTAGAGGCGAGATTTCAGAAAGCTTCGAAATAAAAACTGGAGTGAGATAAGAAGATGGACTTTCCCCACTTCTCTTAAACTGTGTCCTTGAAAAGGTTATGAGAGAATGGCGCAAGAAACTGAACAATTTGGGTGCTCAGAGTGGTATCTACCTGGGACGTAAGAACGATGGACTGGTTGTAGATTACCTGGCCTTTGCAGATGACATGGCACTGTTTGCTGATTCTCTTGAGATGGCAAAAATGCAGGTAAACTTCCTCAGAAAACAGGCTGCTAAAGTGGGTCTTCAAGTGTCGCTGGAGAAAACAGAATTCTTCACCAACATTAGAGAAGCAAACAGAGAGATGTTACTAGAACAGGGAAACATCAAGAGGACTGAGAAATTTAAGTATCTCGGCGAATGGATTGAATCCAACTTATCAGAAAGAGCATCATTGTCCAAGAGAGTCAGCAAGTTAGAACTAGCCTATCGGCTGACTAAGAACACTTACAATAAGAAATGCCTGACACGCAACTTGAAACTTAAGCACTACAAATCAGTCTTACGACCAGAAGCCCTATATGCCATGGAGTGTCTTTCCTGGAACCGAATAGGTCTTATAGAGAAATTGGAAATCAGAGAGAGGAGAATCCTCAGGAAGATCCTAGGCCCAGTAAAGGAAGATGGCGAATTCCGAAGACGGCATAACTCTGAGCTCTACGAACATATTGAGATGCTCTCTGACTGTGCAAGGAAAAGAAGGGTAGCTTTCTATGGCCACATTGCAAGATTACCTCCAAACCGACTAACCAACCGTCTGTTCACCTTCTGGCGAAACAAGAAGCTTCGTACCACTTACTCGGTCACTACCACTGACAGAGACCGAGAAGGATATTAAAGAACTGGGAATAACAGATCTCAAAAACAGACAGTCTGTGAGACGCACCCTAAAGGAAGTCCGCGGATTTCAGGAAAAACCTCGAAGGAAAGGTACCCCCTGGATAGAAGAGAGAAAGGAGTTACACCGGCAGAAGATGCGACAATACTGGGCAAAGATCAAAGCCCAACAGTTGAACAAGCGTGGTCCAAAGTAGGCCTATTCGAAAGAAGAAGAAGAAGTGTTGTTTTGTGAATGACAGATGCACAAAGAAATTAGGTAAGTCAGATGTTAATTTTAAACGATATTATTCGGCTGAATTTAATAATAAATCTACAGTTTCTGAGGTTGTCTTATATATTTTAAAAAACTAACTATGTTATATTATTTATTTCTATTTAGCTAATAAAACATGCTGATAATGTTTTAAGGTTAGCTTCAATTATTTGGCGGGACGTTTTTTTTTCCTAAATCATACCTCACCGTGGTTTACTAAATCGTACCAGTACGATTTAGGGTACTGTTATTGAAATTTTACCGCGAAACTAAATGATTTACAATATTTCAAATTTTTGTAGCATGGAAAAGCGAAAATCTTGTGAATGGACATTAGAACAAATGAAATTAGAGTAAATCTGAGATAAGAGACATCATAGATATAGGCAACCCAATGTACGCATTGTGCGCATGCAAGACACAGTATGGTAGGGAAAATAAATTTGAAGGGGGTATAAAAAAATTGTTTAAACTATTGATTTATTTTCTTATTTCGGATCGAGAGGTCGCGCTGCTGCGCGATAAGTGGTCTTAATTTATCTGCTTCTAATATAACCTAATCTAACCATAATCTAACCATCTTTTTTGTTCAAATCTGTAGCGGCGGTGGCGTTTTTTACGCGGCACTGGAGGTTTTATGTCAATTTCCGTTAGTATGAATTGTGGCAGGGGGCGCTGAACGTATGATGTCTCATATCTCATAAGAGGATTACAGAAAAATATGGATTCAACGAATGTTCTCGGCGGTACAAAATTCCAAAGCCAACGTTAAGAAGATTTCTCCAAAGATTGAAACAAAGACCAACTTCTGCATTTAAAAAGGTTGAAGCCATACAAACAATATATGATGTTAATGCCACTATGGAATACACTATCGAAACCTCAAATTAGTACAAAAAGTACAAAAACGGGGCCTCGTTCCGCACAAGAAAAATGGCTGGACTGTTATAACCGAAATAATATGGAACAACACATGGATTTAATGGCAAATGCAACGTGGAACCTAATTTTTGATGTGAAACTGGAGGATGGCGACATGCAATGGAATGCTTGCGTGGACATATTTCTGCGTAATTTCAACGAGGCCTTTCCTAGAGTCCCCGTAAAACGCGTTTTTAATAACCCATGTTTAAAGAAAATATAAATGAACTTACAGCTGTTCCAGACGGTATCAAGTTATAATCCCACATTTAAGAACCTGTATAATAACCTACGTAGAAATTATACTAGGCTGTATATAAATATATGAATTACCAAAATTAAGATGAAAAGTGATACATTTGTTACCCGTGATGACGATCCTCTAGTGAGTGCGACAAGAATTAACAGTTTCTTCACAAACAGAGCAAAAACCTTAGCAGACTCTCAAACTGTGGTGCGCTACAAGGATAATATCGTTTTCAACAATAATGCAACATTTTTAATGCCAATCAGCCGGGAAGAGCTATTTATATATTTCTTCCATCGTTTTAAAAAAGGTGCTACCTTCGATATTAATTCCTCTACAATATATCATTAACAATGTTTTAGAGATGGGCAAATTTCCAGAAAACTTAAAAGTGGCGCTAATAACACCCATACACAAGGCTGGCGATAAATGTGCGATTGAAAACTACAGGCCCATAAGTGTCCTATCGGTGTTTTCTAAGATCTTTAAGAGAATCATTTAGCCAAGAATAGTATCTTTCTTAGATAAATATAAAATTATAAGCCCTCAACAACATGGCTTTGTAAAGGGCAGAGGTATTGAAACTGCATGTTATCAGTTCACAAAAGGAGTAATTGATAATCTTGAATCCCGAAGGATCCCGGTAGGACTTCTTATGGACCTATTTAATGCCTATGATGTGGTTGACCATAATATATTGTTAATAAAACTTTCAAAATATGGCATAAGGGGGGTCGCGCTTTATTTGATTAAATCTTTCCTAACAAATAGGACACAAGTCACTAGGGTTTATACTCCGCACTGATTTGTGCAACCCCCCCCCCCCTGTACGATCAACATAGGGATCCCACAGGGGAGTACGATTGGACCCTTGCTATTTTCACTATTTATAAATGATTTACATTCGGCATCTATTAATTCACCCCACAAAATGATTAATTATGCGGACGACACATCAGTATTAATACTAAATAAGACAATGGATGCTATTTCTACGAATGTAAATAATGTCATCGAATCTTTGACGGCATGGTTTGGATCTAATAGACAGTTATTAAACAAAGAGAAAACAATATTTCATCAAACTCAATATTTTTTAAGACAAAGCGTAATTCATTATTGTAACCAGAGGAATTGGCAATCGATAACCAACGCGCGTTGGTTTAAGAGTCCGTCAGGTTGCTTGGTATTCATTTGGACCAGTATCTAGACTGGACCAGTCATATAACCTTTGTGACCGGGAAGCTAAACAAGGCTGTATTCGCATTGAGCTCCCTCCAGCGACATGTAGATAATGATGTTCTTCGGTTAGTGTATTTCGCCAATTTCCACAGCATTCTTAGGTTTGGTATTATGTTTTGGGGAAATTCAACTACCATCCAAACTATATTCAAAAACAAGCCCTCCGGATACTAAGTAACTTAGTCTACCACAAATCTTGCAGGGGATGCTTTAGAAGGGCCAATATCTTGACAGTAACGGGCGTCTTTATTTATGAAAACATCGTATTTCTTCGAAAACATAATCACCTTTTCAGAAATTGCTGCAAACCTACCGAACGGTGAACGAGATTTAATAAAGAACAGTTTCAGCTACCACAGCAACACTTACTTCAGAACACTTACGGAGAGAAATCCCCTATATAATACCATGAAATTATATAACAGTTTACCAAGGGATATTAAGCATTTGAACAGTAGCAAACAATTTAAAATGCATTTATTTAAACTGCTAATTAGTATTGAACCCTATAATGTACAAGAGTTTTATTCATAGGTTAATAGCGCAAATATCGGCATTTCATGTTAACCATATCTGTTGAACACATTTCATGTAGGATGTATATATGTTTCATTTTATTGTATATGTATGTACGTGCTTAAATTATGAAATAAACTGTTTTAAATTTGAATTTGTATGAAGATATTGAAAAAGAATTAGTTGACCACATTCTTTAACTAGAACCTTAACTTTTTGGTTTAAATATAACAGATGTCCGACGCGTAGCATATAAAATTGTGGAGCAAAATAATATTCCACAAATTTAATCAAAACCCTAAAATGGCAGACAAAAAATGTTTTTTTTTTAAATAAATCCGACGCTTTCCGTTCGACAACCGGAAAATACTTCAATTGCGCGAGCTAAAGGTTTCAATAGGCAATCGGTCAACATTTTTTTTACATCATAGAACAGACGCCACCTCTGTTCTAGGTTGTTAAACAAAATGTTAAAACAAACCTAACTTAACCATTTCATGCGTGTCACAGTTGACACGTATGAAAATTATATTGGCAACTATTTTATCCGAACTATTTCTCACGCGCGCCTTTTAAACTTTTTAAACTTAAAAACCTTCTACTTTTTTTAAAATAAATTTGTTTTTCAATCTCAATCTACTTTTGAGCAACATCAGAGGTGTAAAATATAAGACGTGTTATATTCAGGCTAATACAATAACTGATTTTCACTATTAGTTACCGTAAGTTACCTGGTACGTCAGCATTTCAAAATGATAATTAAAAAAAATGGCACGCGGCCAGAAAAAGGTTTGCCACCCCTGTCCTAGAAGATAAAAAGCAATATAATAGGACTTAAAATCATCTGACGTAAATGGTAATAAAATTTATAACGTCGCCGAATCGGGATTTTCAACTGTTCAGAAGAAAAGTTCCAAAATAAAAGGGCAAAAAAACTAGAAAGTCAGAATGGAGCTATTCTGTTGCAATTACCAGGTCATACAACTCATAGGTTGCAACTACTTGATGTGGGAGCGGTTGGGCCTATGCTAAAATATTTTGATCAAGCTTTGAACCAATGGATGACGCAAAATGCAAGTCAATGTTAATAACATTAGCTTATTATAAAGCTGCAATTGTCGTAAATAATTGTTGTTTAAAAGCTAGCGGATGTTGGCCAATAAACCGACTTGTTTTTAGCGATGCTGATTTTGCATTTAGAGAATTATTAAACTCTACTAAACCTGACCCTGAACCTATACTTGAACCTGAAGTTGCAGTAACACCTAATTATACTGAATGTGTAATTAACAGATCTATAGTCCCATTGTTGGATCTGTGAAGGACTTTTGGTTAGCTCATGAAGTCTACAGCCTTCAAACACTTGACAAGGAAGCAGAAGACTTGAATTTCATCTTTTACCAACATGGGTGAATTTCAAATAGATCATGTGGCCATTTTATAAAAATCTAAAAAGGAAATACAATACGTGAAGGTACTAAGAAGCGCCAATCTGAACTCAGACCACTACCTCTCAAAGATCATAATAAGACTCCAGCCTAGAAACACTAGATTAAAAGAATTCTAAAAAGACCAAGGAAAATTGGCATTAATTTTTGGAACAAAGAGAGCTTACAGCCAAGATAATTCGAGGAACCAAACGGACCTTCACAAAAAACCAACTAACCCAAATCGAAGAGAGGTTTGCTAAGAATACCTCTAGAGATTTCTTTGGAACCTTCAAGCAAACACTTAGAAAATACGCTCCGCCAACTTCAAAGACCTCCACTTCAAAGACTCACAAGGCAAATTGGCTTTTAACGACAAAGATAACTGTAACCTTTTAGCTCAGTACTTTAAAAATCTACTCAACTGTGATCCACCCAGCGAAGATTTGAACTATAAACAAACCACACCAAACCCGGAGTCTATGCCCCCTTCATTGGAAGAAGTTGGCCAGGTTATTCAACTTCTTAAAAATAATAAGGCAGCTGGAGAGGACTCTATCGTTGCTGAACTATGGAATTTCTCTAGTTCCGGTAACATACAAGGTTATGGCTCTGCAAGGCGTTACAAACAAGGGCAGAAAATCAGCTGGATAGTCAACTAGGAGAATATCTGGGAGGCTTCAGGAAGACCCGATCCTGCGTTGAACAGATCCTATAACTGTACTCCAAGATGAGAAACCGCAAGGGGGTCGTCACCTTTGTTGATTTTAGGTAGGCCTATGATTCTATTGATAGAGAAACGCTTAACAAACTACTACAGGAACTTGGGCTAGACAACAAAACCCGCAGATTCGTCCCAGAAACTTTGACCAACACCCATTCCAAGGTTAAATTTAGAGGCGAGATCTCAGTAAGCTTCGAAATAAAAACCGGAATGAGACAAGGAGATAAACTTTACCCACTTCTCTTACACTGTGTCCTTAAAAAGGTTATAAGAGAATGCCATAAGGAGCTAATCAACTTGGGCGTTCAGAGTGATATCTCCCTGGGATGTAAGCCATCGTTCTTAATTAATTTATTAAGCCACTGGTTGTAGATTTCCTGGTCTTTGCAGATGACATGGCACTGATTGCTGAGATGGCAACAATGCAGATAAATTGCCTCAGAAAACAGGCTGCCAACTTGGGTTTTCAAGTGTCGCTTGGGAAAACAGAATTCTTCACCAACATTAAAGAAGCAAACAGAGAGATGTTGCTAGAGCAGGCAAACATCAAGAGGATTGAGAAATTTAATTATCTCAGCGAATGGATTGAACCCAACTTATCAGAAAGAGCATCATTATCCTAGAGAGTCAACAAGTTGTAGCCTATCGACTGACTAAGAACATCTACAACAAGAAATGCTTGTCACGCAACCTGAAATTGAAGCACTACACATCAGTCTTACGACCAGAAGCCCTGTATGCCATTGAGTGTCTTTCCTTGAACTCAAGAGGTCTTGTAGAGGAATTGGAAATCAGAAAGAGGAGAATCCTCATGAAGATCATAGGCCCGGTAAAGGAAGATGAGGTATCCCGAAGGCGACATAACTCTGAGCTCTACGAACATATTAAGAAACTCTCTGACTATGCAAGGAAAAGAAGGGTAGCTTTCTATGGCCACGTTGCAAGATTGCCTCCAAACGGACTAACCAACCGTCTGTTCACCTTCTGGCAAAACAAGAAGGTTCGTAACACTTGGTTGATAAAAACCGAGAAGGATATTAAAGAACTGGGAATAACAGATCTGCAAAACAGACAGTCAGTGAGACGCACCCTGAAGGGAGTCCGAGGATTTCATGAAAAACCCCGAATGAAAGGTATCCCCTGGATAGAAGAGAGAAAGGAGTTACACCGGCAGAAGATGCGACAATACTGGTCAAAGATCAAAGCCCAACAGTTGAACAAGCGTGGTCCAAAGTAGGCCTATTCAAAACAAGAAGAAGAAGATCTATAGTACATGTTTAAAAGTTCATGTCGCAGAAATCAGTCCAAAAGCTTCTCCGAAAGGGTCCAGGAAAAGGCGCAGGGCTGCACAAACGGCAACAGTGCTTAGCTAGCAGTAGCCTCTTTAAAAGGGAATTAGTTGCAAGAAAAACATAACGAATCCAACAAATAAAAATTGATTTCACGCCTTCAACCAACAACGGTGCTCCAGTTCTCATAGAAGTGGAGAATGAAGACGATTCTTTGCAATAATTCTTATTTAAAAAACATGATCCAATGCTTAAAGTGCCAAAAGTGTGCAAAAAGAGTTTCGAAAGAAGACTTAACTTTACTTAAAATTTACTTAAATTAGAAGAATTGTATTTCAGTTAAGTAGTGTAATATTACATTTTCTTTTTATGCTGTATTGTATATTACACTTAAATTAAATTCAACATACAGTTTCTCTTATGACTTTTTTGTATCTTTTTAATCCAATACTATTTAGTACTATTTAGAATACCTCTAGCCTATATAGTACTCTTTGCATGTTCTTATAAAAGTGTATTCATATCACAATGATCTATAATTAAATATTTAAAAAATCATGTTAAATTGCAACTTCAATAGTTAATGCATAGATGCAAAACATAATATTTGCTGCCTACTAATGCGAATACTAATAATGCGAAACTTTTGCTGAATACTGTATACACAAATATTTACAATATAATATTATGCAGATATGTTATGTAAAATTATTTAAATATTTACAATATGCTGTCCGCGATAAGTTTATTATTGAATGGATATTTCGCCCTATTATTGTGCAATCATGCGAGCACATTAACGTTCATTTAATTATTAGGGCGTTAAATTACGCTCGAATTGTCAAAGTTCAAATAATTCATATAAATTGTCCGACATGGAAATCCATTTCGGATTACACAATTGTATCATATATCGTTTACGAAAATAGAATATTTATTTTTATATAAACTATGTTCGAAATTATTCAGATAATTGGATTCTGTTGTACCGATTTTATTCTAATTGGAATTTCTATTTCATACTATTTTATAACCCATTAATAAATTCAGTTTTACACAAATGTAGAGGTAAATGGAGAAGAACTACGTCGACAAAAACATATAGTCTGGATTGAGTAAGTCAGACTAGTGAAGTTTAAAAAGAAAAGTGCAGAAAAGGCTATACGGATTTTAAGAACGGCCCCAAATATACTAATGGGCTTATAACGTGTAAAACGCTAATAAACTTTAGTTAAATAAGGTTGGAGATACAAACTCGGGTAACTAGATAAAGCTAGAGAAACAAATTTTCCTTTTAGTCGTTACTTCAATTATTTTGGTAATGGTAAAATGTGGGGTTGATGCGCGATGACTAACAAGATTAAGTTATCTCTTCATTAAGCTCGAGCGGAAGAGAAATAAATTTCGTTACAGTGGAGACGAGATTAATAATTTTAAGAAATGTAACGAGTTTTCCGTGTCAAAAGTTTCTCTTTCTCCTCTCTTTATTAAATAGTTTGCTAACGAGAAGTTTACTTTGTTAGGAAATTCGTTTTTCTGGAAAATAATTTAGGGAGAAGTTTTGTGGGACGTAACTACTTCCTTTGAGGTTTATTTTTTTTAAAGATATTTGTTGTTTGTAGTTTTTAATTAAAACCAAATTATTTTTCTCATTCCGACTTTTTTTATTTAAATTTATTTAGTAATTTTCCCTACATTTCCAGTTAATTATATAATATTCTCACAAAGAATAGAAACGAGCAATAATATAAAATGTATTTAAAATGTGAAATTTTTTTAACAGTTTTTGTGAGTTTTAAAAGTGGAAATGCAGACAGAAATTTATGGCAACTTACTCAATGATGCAATCTCGTTAGACATAAATTTTTTATTAACGACCCAGAAATGAAAACGTTTACTGAGACATAGATGAATAATTGGGAATTTTTCCAAAGCAATTTTTTTTCCTGCTGTTAGGGAAATACAAATGTGTTCTCCATTTCGTTTTGTTAGAAATATAATCTTTGTTTATATATTAATTTATTTAGATATTAGATAAAATTAAAGTTTGATATTTGAAATCAGATAAAGGGTCTACCAATAAGACGCTTCATTTTCAATAGCCCACCATTTCAACAGTGGCCATGAGTCAACCTGTGACAGATGACAAGTAAACACTACGCCATTAATAAAAATGGAGCGATATCCACTTCAAAATTATTATAATTCACTAAAAAAAAATGGTGAAAATTTCGCGGTCACAGTTCGCAAAACTAAAGCATTTTTGGCTCGCGAAGCACCTTCTCGGCCAGAAATTGTGAAATTGGTAGAAAAGTGTGAAGAACCGAACTCGTGCACGTCGCTCAAGAACAACTGAGAATATTGCTGTTATAGTCCATAATGTAGAGGTCCATAATGTTGATGTCTGTTTCTTGTCGATCTTGTCTTAAGGCTTTTAAACTTCAGTTAACACAAGAACTCGCGCTTACCGGCCATCAATGATTGGGACCTTGAAATTCATCAAACTTATCCGTAATGTCATCGAAAAATCATTTAATTGCACCTGGGAGGCTACGTTAACAAGCAGAATTCTTGCATTTGGGGCTTGGTAAACCCAAGAATTATTATTGAAAAGCCTCTGCATTCACAACGTGTGACTGTTTCGTACGGTTTTTGGCCTATCGGGATCATCGGGAGCAACTGTTACGGTGAATGGATTGAGCTATCGTACGATGATTAATGATTTTGTATGGCTGGAATTGGAAATATTGATATGGACAACGTTTATTTTCAACAAGACGGCGCCGGCGCTACGTGCGTTTTGGGTGAAAAGTTTCCTGACCGTGTGATTTCTCGAAGGGGCGATCACAATTGGCCACCGAGATCTTGTGATTTAACACCTGTAGACTTTTTCTTAGGGACTACGTCTAAGATAAGGTCTAGGTCAATGGCCCACAAGCGATTCAAGACCTCAAAGATGGAATTCGTGAAGTTCTCGAAGATTTCAATTTCATGAAAAGAATATGTATGTGTATCCGTGGCAGCTATTTGGCTAATATTGTTTTCCATTATTAATGCCATACCCTTCTTTTGAGGGACATCAAATGAGCCTCCTCGTAGAATGTCTTAAATATATATTTGGGCGCCCCTTGGGCAACGGCTTCGGCTGGCTGATTATTTCACTCCAGAAGCACCAAACCGCACGAAAAAGCGAAACAAGACGATTAGTCTCCTTTCGCCTTGTATTGGAAAATATACTCATAACAAAGGACCTCAGGCCCAAAGATGACTATTATCTCTGTCAACATCAAGGGTATAGTCGCATGTAAGGAAGAGCTTCTGCAAGACCTATGCCCACAATGCAACTGTGATGTCCTATGCATACAGGAGATCCACAGAGATGGTAACCAAAAGAGACCCAAAGTACAAGGAATGCGGCTTGCTGCTGAAAGGCCTCATAGACAATACGGAAGCGCAATTTTCATTAAGCCCGACACGCTCGTCCAGTCCACTAACGTAGCTGAGGAAAATGAAATCGAGATATTAACAGTAGAACTGAACAACTGCACCATCACCTCTGTGTACACCACACACTGAAATAAGGGCCAACGACTTCTGCCCACTCGACGTAGATAAGACACACTTCGTGGTCAGAGATTTCAACAGCCACAGCAGCCTATGGGGATACCATGACGACGACAGAAATGGGGCCGCATAAATGGGGAAGCAGTGATCCAGTGGGCAGATGCAAGCAATAAGCTGCTGGCCTCCTTCAATAGTGCCAGAGGGCGTAGAGGATTTAACCCAGACCTGACGTTTGTGAGCGATCGTATAAACCTGCAATGCGTCAAGGGAGTATGCCCACCCATCCCAAATACACAGCACCGGCCAATAATGTGTCAAGTCATGGCCATATCTCGACCTCATAACGCCCTATTCAGACGCAGATATAACTTACGAAAAGCCAACTGGACCAAATTTCAGAAACTGTTGGATTGTGCAGTGGACACACTGGCGCCCATCCCGAGCTCCTATGATAGCTTTGTGGATACCGTAAAAAAATGTTCACGACTTCAGCCCTGTACTGTACTTAACCCTGTTCGAAGCCAACTCCCTGGGAGAAACACAGTAGAGGCGAGCAAATAACTAATTACCTCTATATCCGTGACCAAGAGGGAGAACTGTATCAAACTGATGAAGGAGCTTGATATGAGCAAAAGTATTAAAGCGCTTAAACAACGATCCAATCCACTCAAGAGCCCATGCCAACGTAACAGCAGATCAAATAGCCACTCAGCTCGTGAAAAATGGCAAACCAAGATCAAACTGCCCCCAAGAAAGCAACCAATATTAACCGAATAGAGGGTGACGAAACGACCGAACTGTTCACCCTCTTGACCATGGAACAGGTGAACACCGCCATAAAGAAATGCAAACCACGGAAGGCCGCTGGACCAGACGACATCCTGACTGAGCAGATCAAGCATTTTGGGCCGAAATTAAAACGGTGGCTATTGGACATGAACAATCCCTGCCTACAACAGTGCAAGCTTCCTAACATCTGGCGAAAAGCCAAGATCATAGCTATCCTCTAACCAGTCAAAGAAGCTAATAACCCAAAAACTACCACCCGATCACGCTGCTATGCCACACGTATAAAATCTTTGAAAGATTAATATACAACCGACTTTCACCGACCGTGGATCCAATCCTGAGTCCACAACAGGCTGGATTTCGCCCCGAAAAAAGCTGTACGGCACAAGTGCTGAATCTAACTCAGCACATTGAGGACGGTTTCCAAAGGGGATAAATAACGGGTGCCGTTTTCAACGACCTCACGGCGACATATGACACCATCAACCTCCTACTCCTAATGCAGAAGATATATCATACAACCAAAGATATCAATCTCATAAACATTATCAGGAACCTGCTCCAAAACCGGAGGTTCCTGGTGGGGTTCCAGGGAAAGCGAAGTAGGAGAAGCGTGCTAGCACCACTACTCGTTAATATATAAATATATATATATATATATATACATATATATATATATATATATATATATATATATATATATATATATATATATATATATATATATATATATATATATATATGCAAACGATAGGGCAACCACGTCACAAGGGAAAACATTTTAGAAAACAGAAGGGGTGGAGCAAGGTCTGAGTGCGGCCCAAGTAGAGTTAGATTCGTACTATAGAAATAACCAGCTGAAGCCAAACCCAACAAAAATGCAGGTATGTGCCTTCCATCTCAAGAACAAGCAGGCCGGCAGAAAACTACAGATCGAATGGAAGGGAGTACCATTGGAGCACTGTCCCAACTTTAAATACTTGGGCGTAACACTGGACAGGGACAACAAGCGTCACTACCTTAACACCAAACTGAATGTTAGCGGAAGAAACAATACAGTTCGTAAGCTGACAAGCTCTAATTGGGGAGCCCAAGCCAGGGTTCTCAAAACCTCTGCATTCCGCCCACTCCGCCGGCGAGTATGCATGCCCGGCTTGGTATAGCTCAGCGCACGCAAAACAAGTTGATGTGGCCCTCAACGAGACAAGCAGAATCATCACCGGATGCTTAAAGCCAACACCCCTCAACAAAATCCACCACCTAGCTGGCATCGTTCCCCTGCCATCCGCAGAGAAGCAGCTGCACTCAAAGAACGGTCCACAGTAGCAGTATCTGAACGACACTCCCTCTACGGCCTACAAACGGACCACCACCTTCTAAAATCAAGGCGAAGCTTCCTGAGATCGACAGAAGATTACGAGGAACCTAAAATCAGAGTGGACCTTTGGGGAAAGACCTCAAACCAACATTGGATGAAGCCGAATGAAGAACTGGCAGGAGGCGGTAAAATCTGGAAGGCGCTAAACAGACTGCGGACAGACACGGCGAGATCGAGAGACCCTAAATAAATGGCTACCCTGTGGACTCCAATCTCTGCGATTGTGGAGAACTGCAAACCATGCAACATATGTACACTTGCCCGCTGTGACGATAGACATTTATATATATATATATATATATATATATATATATATATATATATATATATATATATATATATATATATATATATATATATATGTATATATATATATATATATATATATATATATATATATATATATATATATATATATATAATTGTATATATATCTGATAATTTCGCTTAAGAATACTTATAACATTTGCTTAAACTAATTTTGCTTATTATGCCTGCACGCTGTCCATAAAATAAATATATTTATTTAAAATTTAAATATATTTATTTAAAGCAAACGTATTTATGTTTATCTACTCGCACGCCAAACTGAACACAATATTAACTACATTATTGTATGTAAAGGATGCCATTCTTGTACTCGTGTGTAATAGTATCCAAATCGTGCTTAAAAGTCCAATGTAAATCAAATAGAGTTTCGTTATTAAACGATTTCTCTTTGTTGTTGCTATGGCAATAACTCGCGTCACTAAACAAAAAACATGCGTAATAAATTTTCTAACGTATATTAAAATTTAATAAAATGTTCTTATTTTGAATCAAGATGTCTCGGCCTCTCAGTCGGGGTTTTTCTGGCTCTAATAGAATTTAACCTAACCATAATGTAATCTAGATTAAATCTAAGTTAACCTAGATTACATCGACAGCGAGCAAATAGTGTTCCCGTCACTGCGTTTTTACTAGTTAGTAATTTTTACAACGGAGGCGCTGGACCTTATTGTGTCAGTGATTTGAAGAATTTCGTCTGTCAAAATTATAATTTTTCAATATTATCGGTAAGAAACTATTTTTTTTTTTTTGTAGATTTAACAGTATTTTAACATTCTTCGTAGATAAAATAATGTATCATACACGTGTGTGAAAAACTTCTGTGCACCATTGCCCTTCTTCACACTTGTATCATAAACAAATATTTTTTCCACTTAATTTTATTAAATCTATTCAGAAATTTAAAGCATATTTTGTGTGTGTGAAATGCATTGCGCTTCTGGATATTAATATAAAATTCTCAGTAATACAAAACTCGTACCTTTATAGATTTTGTTACAATAAAATCGTCACGCGATTCAGTAATATTTCATGAAAGGAAAGCTTTGAGAAAATATAAATTTACATTATCGGATGTTTTCATACGAAAGCTACACGCAGAAGATAATGCGATGTTTGGATTTCAGAATTTTCTTTTATATATCACTCATAAAATCATCGGGAAAACCTGGCAAGTCCCAAAAGGAAAACTTTACAGGAAATACAAACAAAAAACAGTCATTATCTCCCACATGATTCTGAGATCTCTAGTTCAATTCGAGCGATGTCCGACCGCATAATAATAATAATAAAACATCTTTATTTATATAAATACATACAAATATAACAATTGCCCATCGACCGGCGGTCTTTCAGCCGGAAGTTAATATATATATATATATATATATATATATATATATATATATATATATATATATATATATATATATATATAAAATAAAATTCACCAGTGGATTTCTTGCATTCACTTTGGTAATAAAATTTTTTGTCCCAGTCACACTCGACCAAGCGTTGTCGAAATAAAAGGTTATATATTATATATATATATATATATATATATATATATATATATATATATATAAATTTTTATTTCGACAACGCTTGGTCGAATGTACAAAAACTGACTGGTACAAAAATTTTTATTACCAAAGTGAATGCAAGAAATCCACTGGTGAATTTTATTTTTTAACGGAATAATCCGGAAGTACCCGGAACCGGAACTTTAAAATTTCAAATGGCAACATAGGTCGAGTATGGTATTAATTGATAGGTCTTTTTAAAAGAAACAAAAATTTTTAATATTTTGCATATTTACAAAAATTTAAAAATATTAACCAAGATGAAGGAGCACCAGATATTCTAGCAGCAATTGCTTCGGACCCGAACATCTCGATTAGAAGAATTGAAATCGATGCTGGAATAAGTCGCTCCACTGCTTGGAGAGTTTTAAAAACAAACAAATTCCATCCATAACATATCTCTTTACACCAGAAACTTGAAGAGCGGGATTTTGAAGATAGGGAAAAGGCGATCAACGGTTTGACGAAAAACTCTTGCGTAATGAGATGGACAACCATCTTGTTGCAAATACATTGTTAAACGTGTCGCGTGTCACATATGGAACGTCTTTTAGAAGGTCATTAAGATTATTTTCTAAAAATCATCATATTTAGCTCCGTTTAATGAACCATCGAAAAAATGCGGACCAATTATTTGGTTTCCTAAAATACCACACCAAACATTATGGGTCCACACGTGTTGATTATCAACTTCTCTTAACCAATGAGGGTTCTCATTACTCCAGTAGTGAGCATTATATAAATTAACAACTCCGTTGCTTTTGAATGTCGCCTCATCTGTCCATCAAATTTTCTGATGGAAATTATAATTTTTATAACACAACCATATCTTGAAAATCCCGCTCTTCAAGCAGTGGAGCGACTTATTCCAGCATCGATTTCAATTTTTCTAGTCGAGATGTTCGGGTCCAGAGTAATTGCTGCAAGAATATCTGGTGCTCTTTCATCTTGTTTTATCTTTTTATTAATTTTTGTAAATATGCAAAAAAATATCAAAAAAACATTTTAATAAAAGTTGTTTATTTTAAAAAGACCTATCAATTAATACCATACTCAACCTATGTTGCTATTTGAAATTTTAAAGTTCCTTCCGGTTCCGGACACAAAAAAATAAATTCATCAGTGGATTCCTTGGATTCACTTTGGTTCACTTCAATTCACTTTGGTAATTTTTTGTCCCAGGCTGGTACGGGTGGTCTGAGACACAGGGTGTCTCAGACCACCCGTACCAGCTATAAACAAACTCCTCTATAAACTCTCTATAAACAAACCCTCCACTCGCCGACAGACATGACAGACTTAGGGAAAAGTTAGTGACACACCCATCTTCATGGAGTTATTTTCTGAATCACATTTTGGTGTCATCAATTTTTTTGTCTCAAGTTATGTTCTATATATATATATATATATATATATATATAGAACATAACTTGAGAAAAAAAAATTGATAAAATGTGATTAAGAAAATAACTCCATGAAGATGGGTGTGTCACTAACTTTTCCCTAAGTCTGTCATGTCTGTCGGCGAGTGGAGGGTTTGTTTATAGAGGAGTTCGCTGAAGAACTCCTCTATATTATAAAGGGGGTGGTTGGGATGGTGATGAGTTTGGTAATGAGGCTTAATGTGATACGTTCGGCGATCTCGAGAGATCGTCTGCATTAATTATTGGTCGAAGTTATTACTTGTTGTATTATTGGTTTAAGTTATGTCCATAATCAAGAATGGGACGTAAAATTGATTTATAGATCCTCGAGGCGGTCGTTGTTGAAATGCACTGGTTGCCGTATGTTAAAGCTCTGAAGTATTTGTAGAGTTTAATTATTTGGGACTTACGTGAGTTGGCATCTATTTTGTCTATAAATTTGTGTTTAGAGTGTAAAGTAAGTTCCAGATATTTAATGCTGCTGGAGGGCAGTATGTCAGTGGAGCATGTGTGGGTGTGAGGTGAATTCAAGGATATTTTGTGATTTCGGATGATCGCATTTGTTCGGATAAAGCAAATGTAATTATTAACGTACCATCTTTACATAGATAGTATGACTAACTTACAATTAGACAGGCGACATTTCAAACCTAACAATGATAGGGGAGTATGTAATCTTTGGGACCAATTCATGGACAATGAAAAGGGAGGCAGCAACTTTCAATAACCTACCAAAGCTTTTTATTATATTTTTTCGAGCTCATTGTTTGATCTGGCTCTCCATATATTGCCTAACCTAACGGGTCCAAGGATTATTTTCAATACTTTTCTTTCAATACACAAAGTCTTACACAAAATCTACAACAAAGCTGATGCACTCTCCCTCTTTCTTGACAGGAGCAAGTATGAAATGATAGCAATCTCAGAACACTGGCTGAAGATTGAAGAACGATTGTCTACAAATTACCACTCAAATCAATTATAGTCTACTAGCAGCATTCTGTCGCACGAAATACCAACATGTTGGTGTCGCCATATTTATCCGAAATGACATGGAAATTAATTGTACACCCTTTGACCTCTCCAGGTTTTCTACAGAGCTGGATGGAGAATTTTGCGGTGCCGTGGTGAAAATTCTTGACTGTCTAGTTATTGCACTTTACAGATCATGTCTCGGTGAGTACAACAATTTTCTAAATAGTCTCGAATCGGTCATTGAGGCGCATTTTGATCAATTTAGTAATATTGTAATGTTAGGAGATTTTAACATAAGCTTACTGATGGTGGCAATACACTCGGTGGTCTGGAGAGTCTGCTTAGCACTTACAGTCTCCGTACTACTGTGACAGAGGTTACCAGAGTAACTTCGGCATCTTCATCTTGCATCGGCAATGTTATCACAAACCTTTCTGATAAGATTTGTTATACGGAGGTCCTAACGCCAGGTCTTTCGAGCCATCATGCCCAACTTATTTCTGTTAATTTCGAAGAGGTAACAAAAATGCCGAAAGTGCTGTACCATAGGAAAGTTACACAGGAACGATGGATGCTATTGTATGACAATCCAAAAAATGCCAATTCGTCTTTTATTAGCGTGGAAAAGCCGGGATCTGCATCGCACAAAATGATCGAAATTGTTAAAACTGAAATTGGTAAACATTTTCCTGTACAGAGATGTTACTCTAAAGGTACACCCTTTACTTGGTTTACTGATGAATTACGTGGAATGCGCGAAAAATTAAGTATTCTGAGATTAATTGCAGACGTATCGGGTTCTCCTCAAGATAAAAAGCTATTTGATATGTATAAAACCAGACAAAATGTTCGCGAAGTTTTTTAAGTACTACTGAAAATGTTGCAAGAGATGCGTGGAAGTTGATAAATGACGAGCGTAATATAAAACAAAGCAAAATTAGTCCCATTCTAAACTGTAATTACTTTAATAAATACTTTTCAAACATTGGCTCAAACATAGCTAACGAAATCTCTGCGAACATACATACTTCCACGGCCATGCATATATTAAATAAATGTCCAGCTAACGTGTCAACCATATTTTTAAATCCCATTCTGCCTAGTGAGTGAAGTCAAAAAGTATATAGATAAGTTATCTAACTCTGCAAGCCTTGATGTTCACAAGATGAACAGTAAAATTTTCAAGTACTCCCGTGATATATTGGCCAAACCACTCTGTGATCTATTCAATCGATGTTCTTGAACATGGCATATTTCCGAGCGTTTTTAAAAAAGCTAAAGTAGTTCCTGTGTTCAAAAAAGGGAACAGAGATGATATAAGCAACTATCGTCCTATATCGATTATACCAGTGATGGGAAAACTTATGGAGTCAATTATTAAAGGTTCAAGATTCAAGATTCACACTGTTCTTAGAATAGAATAAAATTTTGTCTAGCGCGCAATATGGCTTTAGATCTGGCTGTTCCACTATTAAGGCACTGCTTAAGATAGTCGAAGATGTTGTTGGGGGACTGGAGAGTGGGAAACTCATTTCACTTACGCTGTGTGATCTTTCGAAAGCATTTGATGTGATGTCACACAAAATTTTACTTAAAAAAGCGGAGTATTATGGTCTGCGTGGTGTTTCCCTAAGTCTGCTTTCTTCATATCTTTCTGGTAGATTTAAATGTGTTCGCATTGGAGACAGTGTTTCGAACTATCTTCCGGTTAAGTTTGGTGTACCCCAAGGATCTATCCTTGCGCCACTGTTATTTTTGATTTATATTAATGACCTGCCCATGTATATGAAGCCTATAAATAGTGTTCTCTTTGCGGACGATACCACACTGTGCTGTCAGAAGTCACACTTAGAGCGGGCCATGGAAACCACCAAGCTGGCTTTGACCCGCGAGGAATCATAGTTTGGCTAGAATTTATTAAAACTAAATTCAAAACTCAATGCTTGGTGATTTCCAGTTACAACCGTGTAACCTCTAGTTCTTCTGCCGTACTTTTGGGAATAACATTGGATGACTCTCTTACCTGGGAAGCCCATATATACTCGATAATACCCAAGCTTTCCTCGACTATCTTTCTGCTAAGAAAACTAGCACTTGCTAATTTCGATGCCTTCAACTTACGATCTGCATACTTTGCATTATTCCACTTCCTGATTTCCTATGGTATAGTATTGTGATACTCTGAAAACTCTGTCGCGGCGATTAAAGTATTTAAACTGCAAAAAAAGCAGTCAGGATAGTGTCAAGGGCGGGATATTTAGATCACTGTAAGCCACTCTTTCTAAAGTTCAAAATCATGTCATTACCGTCATTATTTATTTATAACTCCTTGCTTGAGATTCACTTCAAGTCGAACATTCATGTGACTCATGCATCTGTTCACTGCCATGACACTAGATACAAGCACTCTCTGGTCATACCACAGTTCGGGCTAGCTAAATCTGAAAAAAAAATCACCTAAATTAAAATTAAAACTTTATAATAAGCTACCCTCATTCTTAAGGGCCCTTCCGATTCGAGTTTTTAAAAGCAAAATCAAAAGCTTGCTTATAGAAAGTTGCTGTTACTCAATCAGTGATTTCTTTTCCCTTAAACTTTAAATTTTACGCCTAAAGCCATGTTTTACGACTGTATGTAATGTCTGTTTTGCATTAATGTCTTCGTCCATTTACACTTATGTATACGTTCTCTATTTAACTCTGTTTTATTATTGTAACTCTGTTTTATTATTATTATTATTTGAGTTGTCATAAATACATTATGTATAAAAATGAGTAATAAAGAATATACAAGAGATGAAAGAATATACAAGAAAATGTTGATTGCGTTTTCAGTTATTAGTCATAACCTATACCTCGCTTGCGTAGCATAGGATGGGTCGTATAATTGCTTTGTGATACATTAATATATTTATTCGCTTAGCCACATGACAAATATTACGCAAGTACGCCAGAACAAATATATACTTGCGTAATCTTTCAAAGAGATAGATGGAATCGAGAGATGTGCACAATTTAACTGCGACAAGAACTATAGCAAAAAACGAATTCCTATCCTGTCAGATAGCGAAGCAACCATCAAGGACCTTTGCTCATACACCATTATATCCTAACTGGTAAATAATATGTTACTATTTAGTATCTAACCTCACCTAGTGTTAAGCCGCAACTTTAAAATTCATTTCAACTGCATTAAAACTAATTCTAATTATGCAAAGCTTAGGGATGAAGCAGTACGTTGAGAAACCAACGAGAGTGACTGAAAATAGTGAACCAATAATAGACATAGTTTTTTCGGATAAGGACCTAAGTACAGGTAAAACAGGAACCTAAGATAACAAACAATACGTGAGTCAAGCTTGTGCTAAATGGGAACAGGACGGCGAGTAGATATAAAGAATTAAGCGGCAATAATTCGTTAAGTTAGTGGAAAAGAACCTAGGGATAAGACAAGACCGGGATATTAACGTAGGAGCGAAAAAACTTATCGATAGTATAGTGAATGCGTTAGATACTCTAGCACCCAAGAAAATCCTTAGAATACCGAAAGTATGGGAAGGGAAAAAATGGCACACAAAGTAAATAGAGTTGTTAGCTATAAAGAATGACGAGACGTACAGAAAAGCAATAAACGACTGCAATGAACAAAACTGACGACAGTTTAAAATAGTAAGAAATGCAAAAGTAAAATTGATTAGAACAAAGAAAAAAGAGTATTCGAAAGAGTGGAAAACGTCCAAGATAATCCTGATACCAAAAATAGGGAAATCTAAGAAAGCAATCGACTATTAATACGACAGACCTAATAATATGTTACGATAATAAGTTACGATATATGAAAAGGTATTACCTAGTATCCAGAAAGCAATAATAATCAGGAAAAGTTACTCGTGTGAAACAGCAATCCAAACAGTCATAGATGAGTGTAAAGTGATAATTAGTGAGAGGAAAATAGTAGGAGTAATTTTCATGGACCTTAAGCGTGCATTTCAGACAATTGATAGGGAAAGGTTATTAGTAAAACTAGAACAGTATGGTATTGTAGGAATTGCCCTAGTGTGGTTTAGGTAATATCTGACGATACTCCAGTATGTATTAGGGGAGACTAGAGAGTAGAGTAGCATTTAGCGTAGTGGAAGAATGGTTGAACAGAAACAAGATGAAGATGAATACAGAGAAAACAAAGTATATGTAAGTTACAAGTACAAGAAAAGAGCTGAGAGGTAATACTACTGTGAAATGCTTGGATGGAAAAGAGATAGAGCGGGTCGACTTAGTTAGACTTAGGTTTAGCGACCATTGTGATTATACAGGCTTATTATAAATGAAATAGACACCTTTGGTATTGTATAAAATAAAAATTATTTGTGAAATTGACATGCATTTTGCGCTGTCAGATTGAGGAATTGTAGAAGTTTCTATATGAAGATGACAAGCTTAAACTTAAACATTTTTGCAATGAAATGCAGCAACTTAATGAAGAAGATGAGTTTTGCTAGCGGATAATTTTCAGTGACGAGTCAACTTTCCACACAAGTGACAAGGTTTTGAATTAATTAATTTTTTTTATTTAAAAAAAATATGATTTTCGTATTAAACACAACGTTTTCATAGCAAACAAAAAAAATGTAGTAAACACCACGCCCAAATATGGGGACTGAACCTCCGAGAGTGCACAACAATCTCGCACAAAGGTGTATGGTCCTTTTTTTTAAGAAAACACAGTAACGGGAGCAAAATATCAAATGTTCATCAATTGGTTGATGCCTCAACTGCATGAGGACGGGGGGAACTTTATATTCCAACAAGATGGAGCGCGTCACTGGCACCGTGTCGTTAGAAATTATCTGGACGAAACACTTCCACAGGGCTGGAGAGGCCGTGCAACTGCTGACAACCGCGTTCTCGTACGGTAGCCACCAAGGAGCCCCGATCTTACACCGTGCTATTTTTTTCTATGGGGATTTGTGAAAGGGCTGGTTTACGTCCCTACGCTTCCTAGTGATTTAGATGAGTTAAAACAACGCATCACGAGAGCTGTGGAAAGTGTTAAAGCAGATATGCTACACCGGGTTTGGAATAAACTAGACTATTGCCTTGATGTGTGCCGTGTAACAGGAGGAGCCCATATTGAGCACCTATGAGTTCCCAAAGTAAACTTTAAGAATCACTATGTAAAATAGTTTAAACGAATTCATAATAAAGTTATTAGTTTTGGATTAATAAAACATTGAAAGTGTCTATTTCTTTTGTAATAACCCTGTATATTAAAGAAGATAATGAAGAAAATAAGTTACCTAAATAGAATAGGAAATTATATATCAGCGTATACCAGGTGCACAATATACAAAACAATTATAACTCCTCACTTTAAGTACTGTGCGACGCGACTAATCGACATGGGAGAAACAGCTGAGTAGGTTGCAAAAAGCACAAAATAGAACGATGAGAGTAATATTACAGTGTGATAGGTATATCAAGGTGGAATGGATGCTTCAAAGGGTGCAGTTTGTGATCATAAGACAGAGAATAGGTATATTATAATATGTGCATATTTATTTTTAACTTACTGAATAGCATGATGCCGGCAGAATTAAGCAATACACTTAGAATAATAAATTGATTTTGATTTTTTTAAATTTTAATTCGGGATGGTTGGAAAAGTCAAACTAGGTAAGCGGGAAATATTGCACAAAAATTTCGCAGAACAAGAAATGCGCAAAAAGGTTATGTATGCAACGTACTGCCAAATGAAGTAAAACAGTGTAATAGACTCGTGTGATGAACATTTAAGCGAATGCTGAAAGAATATGTCAAAAGCGTTGTGACGTAACATATAATATGTAAAGTACTATATAATATGTAAAGTAATATGTAATATATAAAGTAATATGTAATATGTGAAGTAATATGTAAAGCATTATGTAATGCTCCTGTGATATTGCTGTGAAAGCAAATAAAGGATCAATTAATTAAATAATAATAATTTTGTAGTTAAATTAAACAACCAGTCTACATCCAAATTTTCGTATTAACAAAAAATTAAGATAAACAATAACATGTTTTTGCATGTCGCTGCATGTATTGTTTTATATTCGCAATGATTCTAGGACATATTTTGAGCAAAAGCAAATTGCGTTTTACAAGCCACCGAAGAATTGTTCTTTCAATTCAAATAACTTTGCAGGGATAGGAATATGAGAAAATCTGATGGCGAGACTATATCATTCCATTTGTCCGTTTTGATTTTCTTCTAACCAAAGAATTGAGTATACAAAATTAATCTTGTACAAGTAAATTTAAATAAGAAATAAATAATTATTAACATATACTAAAAACACAAAGTTTGAAAATATTTGAGAAATATGATGTTAGTTTTATGAAAGTAAAACTGTTTTCATTGAATTCAATTTCGCTAAAAGCCCTGAGATAATTTCCCATACAAATAATGACTGGCTAAAAGCTTAATCGTAAAAATAGGCGCAGTAAAACGTTTTTATAATACATTTAGATTACCATTTATATTATAGATTCCAATTATTAAATAGCTAGTCATGCTTCAATTATCTACGAAAACACTTTTCACCTTTTATATAATTAAACAATTTAAAATAGGATAAAATGGAAAATTTATTTTCATTCTTAAGCAAACAATAATTTACAAAGTAGTCTTGTTTCAAATTGCTCTTGTCTGGCCTTTCATAGACTTGTCTGGCCTTGTTTGGTTTTGTATGGGTCTTGTCTGGTCTTGCCTGGTCTTGTTGTCTGATCTTGTTTGGTCTTGTATGGTTTTGTCAGGTCTTGTCTAGACCTCTTTGGTCTTGTCTGGTCATGTTTAGTTTTGTCCGGTCTTGTATCGTCTTGTCTGGTGTTGTCTGGTCTTGATTGGTACTGTACGGTCTTGTTTGGTCGTGTATGGTCTTGTCTGGTCTTATCTGGCAATGTCTGGTCTTGTCTGATCTTATCTGGTCTTGTCTGGTCTTATCTGGTCTTGTCTTGTCGGGTCTAGTCTGGTGTTGCCTGGTCTTGTCTGATCTTGTCTGGTCTTGTCTTGTCTGGTCTTGTCTAATTTGGTCTGGTCGTGTTTGGTCTTGTGTGGTCTTGTCTGGTCTTGTCTGGTCTGGTGTTGTTTGGTCTTGTCTGGTCTTTTCTGGTCTTGTCTGGTCTGGTCTTGTCTGGTCTTGTCTGGTCTTGTCTGGTCTTGTCTGATCTTGTCTGGTCTTGTCTGGTCTTGTCTGGTCTTGTCTAGTCTTGACTGGTCTTGTCTCATCTTGTCTGCTCTTGTCTGGTATTGTCTGGTCTTGTCTGGTCTTGTCTGATCATGTCTCGTCTTGTCTCGTCTTGTCTGGTCTTGTCTTGCCTTGTCTGGTCTTGTCTGGTCTTGTCCGGCCTTTTCTGGTCTCATCTGGTCTTTGTGATATGTGGCCTGTACTTTTAATGTTCATTTTTTAGTTTTTTCTACTTTTCTCTAGACTGCTTAAGGTTTAATGTATAGGGTCTTTCATTAAGCGCTTCCTATTTTTAAATTTAAATAAAACAGAGTATGTGTGTTATATCAACAAAATATTCTATTTTTTTGAAAGGTCTAACGATGCCATTATGTATGGAATAACATCCTACAAAAGTCCGCCGCGGCTTCGCTGAGAGGCGAGCTTCCCAAATGTCCAATTTTCCAGAAGTATGGTCCATAAATCAGCCTGAAATTTACCGATGAAATTGCCAAGCGACTTGAACCCCACAAGAAAAAATCTAACGGTGTCAAATCGCACGATCTCGGTGGTCAGTTCACATCATCTCCACACGAGATGGCCATGCCCTCGAATCGCTCGTGCATAATGTTCAATGTGGCAAGAGCTGTGTAGCACGTAGCTGCGTCCTGTGGAAATCACATGTCGTCTGTGTCCATATTGTCCAATTCAGGCCATATGAAGCTGGTAATCATCGACCCATAGCGCTCGCCGTTGACCCTGATGGCCGGGACAACGTTGTTCTCAAAGTAATATGGACTAATGAGGCCGTCAGCCCAAAATCCACATCAAACAGTGACTTTTTCGGGATGTATTGGACGCTCTTGGATCTCATGTGGATTGTTATCGTCTCAAATTCGAACATTTTGTTTATTGACGTACCCATTCATCTAGAAATGGGCCTCATCGCTGAAGATGATTTTTTTGATGAAAATAAGGGTCAGTTTTCAACAGATCCAGGGCCCATTCAGCAAACTAACTTAGTTGTCTATAGTCTTCAGCTCCTGGGACAGTTGAATTTTTACGCGTGCAGGCCCAAATTACGACGCAAATATCGCCAAGTTGTGGTCTGCGAAAGTCCGAAAACTTGTGAACGACGCGAAATCGTCTGCCTCGGATTTTCCGGCACACTCGCACGGACAGTGGCGATGATTTCGGCAGATCCTGCGTTTCGTCGTCGTACTGGTTGGTTTATTGTTTAGTAAACCAGTGCACTCCACCACACTGGACGAGTGGACTGCACCAATTTATCGACCACACTGCGAATAGTCCTCTCACGACGATCATGGAGACCATAAAATGGGTCCGCAGCCCACGGAAAGTTTCCCGAAAAGAACACCCATTTTGATAAATCAATTTTATTATTTGCATGTGTTGTTGAACACAATATCCGTAAATGATTATTTGGAAAAACAGACTGAATAAGTGACAGCCAATTCGACAGGTGTAGCTTCAACATTATGGCCGCTATCAACTGTCAAATTTCGATCCCTATTGGAAGACCTTTATATTATAATGCTGTAAATAAATTGTGATATATTCAAGTATTTACTATTGTAATAATTAATTGTTGGTGTTATTTCGTAAATACCTTTAAATATGTAATTAGTATAAAACATGATTCAGACAACACTTAATTAGGGTTGTATGTATATGCTTTCTATTTACAATCACGTGAGGCTGATTTGTAACAACTTTTATGTCGAGGCAAATTTTATTGTGTAAATTATTTCAAACAACAAACGCAATTTAAATTGTTGAAATTTCTTTAATCAAAAATTTGCTGTTAAGAATTAATCGCAGAAATGGGTTTTTAACACAGGTATTTTCAGTTGACTTTCAAGACATCGTTACTTGTCACTATTTTTTATTAATTCACAGGTGATAGAATGTTCCAGTATTTGAAAAAAAACCATAAAATTGCCGTTGTAGAAAACGAATATCTTACAATCCGAAGCCTAGATGTTTACATACTGATGTAAATTCGTACGTATTAAATATCTGCAGTGGTAACCTTGAAACATCTCGTGTCTTTCCGCATCCAAGCATAAAAATAAACAAACATACTAACAATTTATTATTTCCAATCATAGATTTTTTTTTCAAAATAATTTGATCCCAAGAAAAAATGATAAGAACGTTAATCTTTCAAAGCAAGATCTCGACGTTGTGCAAAAACTTATATATATATATATAGGCTTATTCTGATTGGCAAAATAAAGAATATGAAGGATTAGGTCTCACATTAAGTGAAAACTGCAGGATATTAGAGGTTATTGGGACTTTTGACATGAGCATAAGCTATGGAATTGTGATGCACGAGATGGGATGTAATGCTATAAGTATGTACGGAAATAAAGAGCAAACGGAGAAGTTTTTAATTAGAGCAGCAAACAGCGATTTAATAAGTTTTTGTTTGGGAGAACCTTCCGTCGATATGAAAACTCCCTTTATCGATACACAAGCCAATAAAATAGATGATAATAGTTTCCTACTTAATGGACACAAAGTGTGGGTACCATTTGGTCCATATGCAAAAATTTTCGAAGTTATTCTAAAGGTTAATGATGGCACCTCAAACACGACCAGCTTTGTTATAGATAGATTAACTGGAGGAATAATTAAAAGGAATTAATTAAAAGTACTGAGATCCATAAGTAGAGATCCTACTTCAAAAGTTTATTTTCGTTCAAAAACGTTAAAGTCAGCAAAAAAGATATTCTTGGTGGAGAACGAAATGGCGTATTTGTAGCTATGAGAGCTTTAGGTGATAGTAAACCACCGACAGCTCGTGACACTCAAACGTTAGTGAGGGGAAACTCGGGTTTAATCATAGACCTTAACTTCTCCACAAACCCTCTAGGTGCCAGGCTCAAAGACTGGAAAGTACTTGATAAGGAAACCCTTAGCGACTACCGTTACATCCTCTATAACGTAAGGGATAATGTAAGCCAAAAAAAACGCACATTCTGCAACAAGTGGCTGGACCCTCAAATTTCTGCATGAAGAAAAAAAATAAGGAATGCCTATTAAAGGAACTAGAAAATATCAGCACAGAAAATGCCGATGGCCTGGTTCAAGTGCTGAAAAAAGTATGTGATGCTACCCTGACCAAGAAAAGTCATAAAAGTAACAAGTCAGTATACTAGTGGACTGACGAAATTGCTGGGACAAGAGTTACCTGCGTTGCCGCCACAAGAAACTACCAAGAAAAAATCAAACTGCTAAATCAAAAAAATAAGATAGCAAAAAAGAAGCTACGCCAACTCATAAACAAATCCAAACAAAATCACTGGAAAAACTATGCGCGGACCTAAATAAAGACAAATGGGGAGACGCGTTCCAAATTATAAGAAGGAACCTAAAATTTCAGCCAAAAAATCTCCGAATGACAATGGAAAGAGTACGCCAGGTAGCAGACGTACTATTCCCAAAACATCTACCTTTCGACTGGATACAACCCGAAGTCGAAACTACGCCTCCTTTATACGGCAGTGGAACTATTTACCGCGAGCGAGCGTATCAAAAATGGCAGAACACGAGGCCCCGATGGAATACCACCTCAAATCGTAAAGATAACCGCTAGTCACCAATCTAAATTCGTTTTAAATGTAATGAATGGTCTATTAACTGCTGGAACCTTCCCAGATAGATGGAAGCAAGCAACACTCATTACACATAGCACTCATTAGAAAAGGAAATAAACCATTAGGAAATCAAACATCATATAGGCCTATCTGCCTATTGGATGTGTCCGTTCAACTTTTGGAGCAACTCTTGCTATCACGATCAAAGAGAGAACTCGAGGCGGGAGTCGGACTGTCGGAAATACAAAATGTGTTTAGAGAAGGTAGATCTACTATCAAGATGAAGTAGACTAATTCTATGTCATCCGTCACTCCGAGGTTATGCGACAAGCGGGTCCAGAGTGTACGGATGTGTTCCAGGGGAGGCACTTGCCTGGTCAGGTTAGCGCCAGCTACGCCCACCAAGGTGTGATAGGGCCGTATTTTTTCGTGAATGAAAATAAATGCCAAGTTATGGTCAATGGAGTTTGCTATAGTGCCATGTTGTGAGACTATTTTTGGCCAGAATTGGATACACTTGAAATCAGCGATGTGTGGTTCCAATAAGATGGTGCCACAAGCCACACAGCTGGTCAAACAATCGATTTGTTGAAAGGAAAATTTGGTAATCGTTTTTGGCTATCTCGCTCAAGCACCTCGCGATTTGACGCAGTTGCATTTTTTCTTATGGGGTTACCTTAAGTCGAAGATTGATGCCAACAATCCAACAACGTTAGAGGAGCTTAGGAACAATATCGAACGCGAATTTGTCAACATTCCGGCTGATATGTGTGAAAGTGTGATTGAAAATTTTATCCAAAGAATCGATCGCTGCCGCCGTGCTCGTGGTGGTCATATGAACGACGTCGAATTCCATACATAATTTCAGCCCGATATTGCAATCATTCTGTGTTTTATATAAATACAAAATTGTTATGTCCTTATTGAAAAACCCGGTATATATCTTTGTCCCAGATAAATTAGTTTAGCTAGAAGATGGAAATCAGCTCCATTCTTCGGTTATTAATTCAAATAGACTGGATTAATCTTACTAAACAAATCAGTTAAATTACCCTGGTTAGAACAAGGGAATTAGATTTAGTTTGTTTATTATGATTTCACAAAGACAGGATTAGATTAACTAGGTGTGTTTTTATGTTGCAGTTAAATATGTCTAGAATCTAGGTTGAGTCTAGCTCGTTTTTTTTTTTCTAAGAACTAGAACAATCAAATTCGATCTAATTTCAAATATCAATTTAAAATCTGGATTAGTTAATCCTCAGCAAATTTTTCATCACATTTTCATCACTGTTATTATTGTAGCTAAAATTAAATTATATATAGATTATCGGTTCACCTTTTACTTTTAATTTACAATCTGATTTAGACTGAGCAAGCTAGGCTCTTCGTTATAGCTAAATTAGTCTGACTAGAACAGGAAAATTAGATTTAGCATGTTAATTTATCTTTTACATATGTCTCTATATAGTCTGAATTAGTCTCAGTTAGTTTATCGTAGTTAAATTAGTCTTACTTTTTCTACAATTTGTTCAGCGTGCCTATTCCATAGGAGTTTGCTATTGACACTAGTGTTATAGTGTTATACCCAGATACCTTATCTCCTGTTTGTATTCTACTGCCCTTCCATCTAACAGTTGGGCTGTAGGTACTTTTGGCTGCTCTTTCCAGTACATGGTCTCATCGTGCTTTTGCTCGGGTTGAGTCCGAGTTCCACTGCTTGACACCATCTATTAGTTACTTGGAGGCCTCAATGTACGATTTCATAGAGCGTTTCCTCAAACTTCCCTCGGGATATGATGACTATGTCATCGGCGTAACCTTGATATTTAATGTCTAGGTCGTTCATCTAGCCAGTAATACATCAACTCCCAGGCCCGACATCAGTGTGGTCCCTGTGGGCAAGCTAGTTTTCGTTATAGCTAAATTAGACTGACTTGAACAGGAAAATTAGATTTTGCCTGTTAATTTATCTTTTACATATGTCTCTAGATAGTCTGAATTGATCTCAGTTAGTTTATCATAGTTAAATTAGTCTAGCTTGTTATTACTTTATATAATCCAGATTGGTTTGAGTAAGCAAAATAAGTTTAGCTAGAAGAAAATTAGATTTTGTTTGCCTGCCCATCTTTCAGTACTTAGAATACTTAGATACTTAGAGAGTCGGTAAAAGTACGTATAATCTTATCATTATCTTTTTGTCAAAGTAAAATTGTTCTAGCTATAACTTGAAAATTAGATTTAGTTTATCTGTCCAACCTTTAGTTATTAATTTTGATTATTTAAAGTTGAGCAAGCTAGTTTTTCTGTGACAGTTAACAATAAGTTAATCTAGTTAAAAAAAATAAATGTAGTTTGACTGATCATTTTACAGTTATTAATGTGGACTGCTTTTATTAACTTGGTCTTTAGTGGCTTAGTAAGTTAGTCGCAGCTATATTGGTAGCCTACCTAGAAATAGAGAATAAGGTTTAGAGTGTCTGTTATAAATTTACTTATTATTTTACACAGTCTGGAATGGTCTGATTAAGTTTGTCTGTTTGTCACAACAAAATTAGCTAGAAGAAGGAAATACAATTTACTTTATAAGTCCATCTTGCAGATATTAATTGGAATACTCTCGATTACTACAAGTGAGTCCTTATTACATCTAAATTAGTTAGAACAAAGAATAGTATATAACGTAAAGAGAGTTGTAAGAAAAACTTCTCCACGCAAATGCCCCGTAAGTGATCGCAGGTCTCACTATCATAAAGTACATTCATCGCAGGATTGTGGGGTTACAACCCCACGTTCTCCCTGCCAGATTTCTGCACACATTAGAGCGCATTTTGCTTTTTCTACAATTCGTTCAGCGTGCTTATTCCATAGGAGTGCTATCTTGTGTTATACCCAGACACCCTATCTCCTGTTCTTGTATTTTACTGCCCTCACATCAACCAGTTGGGCTGTAGGCAGTTTAGTCTTCTCTTTCCAGTACATGGTATCATCGCGCTTTTGCTCGTATTGAATCTCAGTCCCACTGTTTGACACCATCTACTAGTTACTTTGAGGCCTCTCTGTACGATTTCATAAAGCGTTCCCTCAAAGGTCCCTCTGGATATGATGACATCGGTGTAACCTTGATATTTAATGTCTAGGTCGTTCACCTAGCCAGTAATACATCAACTCCCAGGCTCCACATTTGTGGTGATAACACACCTCCCTGTGAGCACCCTCGAGTTGTAGAGATATTGATGATGTCTTTTCCCACTTGTGCCTCCGCTGTTCTAGTTTTTAGCATTTCTCCCATCCACTTTGAGGTAATGCTGTCGATATTCCTCGCCTAACAGCTTCGTACGAGGTGTTGTCAAGGTCTCCTTATATGTCCAAGAAGGCAAATATCGCTACTTCCTTTTTATCTATTGCTGCTTCTATTTAATTTGTCATTTTATTATACTCAACTGCTGACTTTGGAGTTCAAAAAGGAGGAAGCATCAACCACTATAAAACAAGCAATAAGATTGTATAATGAAGTGAATTTGAAACACCATACCCAACTATTGGAAAGCGTAGAATGGGATGAATTATTTGAAGTTGACTGCAATAATATTAATTCGTGGACATTTACTTGAGGAATTTTAATGAAGCCTTTCCCAAAATCGCTAGACGCAAAAAATGTACAACTGAAAGGGTCTTTACCAACCCACAACTTGTATTGTGTGAAAAGAACTTGAAACTCTACCAAACAATATCCTACTACAATCCAATTGTTTAAAAATTTGTACAATAACCAACGAAGGAAATTTATAAAGTTATTAAAAAATTGTCACAAAAAACAAATTATAAGAGAAATAACAGAGCTTAAAAAGAAAAATAATTCATATTTTAACCAATAATGAAGAACCACACAATAGAGCCATAAAAATTTAATCTCAACCAACTATTCAATATTATGACAATATCGGGATAAATAAAAAATTAGTGAAGATGGACTGTCTAATACAATTGTTAATCTTAAAAAGAAAGAAAAAAAGTGCGGGCATTGACGATAGGCTCCCTATTGTTCTAAAAAATGTGCTAGCCCATGGCAGTTTATAATAAATCACTCGTTAATATCTGGTATATTTCCTGAAAAACTGAAACTTGCACTCATCACCTCAATATTTAAAGCTGGAGATAAAAGTGCTATAGAAAACTTTAGACCTATACGTATTTTATGTATCTTTTCCTCCAAAACTTTTGATAAAATTGCTTGCTAGAGAATAATATCGTTTTTAGATAATGTAAAAAAATTCCAACAATATGGCTTTGTTATAGATCGGAGCATAGAAACTGCCTGCTACCAATTCATAAATGCAATATCAGTGAATCTAGAAGAGTGTAATATTCCATCCGGTATGTTGATGGACCTCTTAAAGGTATATGAATGGTACAGTGGACCATAAACTGCTGTCAGAGAAACTGTACAAATACGGAATAAGGGGCGTTGCTATTGATTGGGTAAAATCATTTCTACATGATAGAGAACAGATAACCAAGCTTCATACTCCATACGGGTTTGTTTATTCTTCTTCGAGAATTGTCAACATGGACATCCCTCAAGGAAGTACGATTGGGCTTCTGTTATTCACAGTATTCATTAATTATCTACACCAAATACCGATTGCTCAAGAGCATTTGATGGTTAAATATGTAGACAACGCATCATGCTCATTATCGACAAAACCGTAGATGATATTGCTCCAAATACGAATATTATGATGTCGTCAATGATATCATGGTTTCATACCAATAAATGAATAATAAATAAGGATAAAAGTCAAATTATAATCTTTCAAACTAAAAGAGACACAAAGCAATACCTTACAACAATACGAATTGATGAAGAAAACGTCGAAGGGCAACATTTAATTAAGCTCCTTGGACTTTATATAGATTAATCGGTCGATTGGACTAAGGAGAATTCATCGTGTCACAAAGAGTCTGAAGAAGGCAATTTTTGCGATATCACTCCAGAGCTATATGGACACAGGGCACACTCTTATGAGATGGTGTTTTTCGCCATATTCTACTCCCATTTAAGATTTGGCATATTGTTATGGGGAAATAGCATCCGCATAAAGAATGTGTTAAAGTGTAAACGTACCTTTACGAATATTAATAGATAGTGAAAACATGCGATGTGGGTCACCTGGATAGTATAATATAGACATGTGTATGTGATAGTTTAGTGTTAGGAAATAAAAGCAGTAAAAACATCAAATTTATTATAATCAATCCATCAACAAGCTAAAACCACTCTCAAGCAGACATCAAGGTTACAACAAATTGGCGACGAGTTACGAAAAATTACAAGTTACGAAAATAACAATTTAAACAGTTACGAAAGATATCTATCGATTCCTAACCTAAAAAAAAGTTTCAAAAAAATTTCAAAGGTGAAAAACAGCCGTGGACGCGATACAATTCGCTCAATTTATAAAGATGCATACCGAGCGTATACAGGCGATACTTCAACAACAACAAGCAATCATCGCAGCACACACGAAATTTTCAGAAAAAAAACCCATCAGTAAGGTCAGAGCTTTTGTTACCAAATTTCGATCATTTTGATTCAAAGAAAGAATCTTTCCAAATCTATAAACAAAGATTCGAAAATTACACTTCCTTACTGAGAACAAGGAATACTGCGCAAAATTACTTCTCAACTCAATTGGTGTCAGAAACTTCAACATGATAACGGCTCAAGCAGCCCCAACGTTACTCGGGGAACTAGAATACGAAGGGTAATCAAACTTGAAAAAAAGAATATCCTTGTCGCACAGCATCAATTCCTTCTGAAATACCAGACGAGTCAACAATCGATCGCAGATTACGTGGCGGATTTAAGAGCGGACATCAGAGACTGCAATTTCAAGTGCACCTGCAAAAATTCTATTGCAGATTTTTTTTCCGTGCCCAATTCATCAGAGGACTTCGAGAAAATTATATAAGAGAACAACTGTTACAGTCCGAGAAGACAACTTTTCACACCATTGTGGAAAAGTCCATTACTGTGGAAGCAGCAAAAACTGATTCAAATGAACTGGCTCAGAAGACCCTGGTATCAGCTACAACAACATAGATCAACAAAATACCCAGAACCAACAAGAAGAAGGAACAACGAAAGAAAACTCGTAATAATCCTACGCTACAATCAACATCCATACAATTCAAAATCACGAAACATAATGCATCAAAACTCGACTAAGTCCAACTGGGCCTAGATGGCGTCTGTCTTCGATGTGGACGTGGCCGCACAAATCGTGATCGTTTAAAATCAAATGTTTCACTTCGCACTTCGTGTCAAAAACAAGGTCACGTAGCAAAAGTGTGCATAAAATCGGTACTCGAGCAGAAGAAACATGAAAACACATCCACATATCAAATGACGCACGTGCGAGAATATGGCGTTAATCAAATCGACGATGGAAACAGCAAAAAAAGGAGCAACTGGCGTTTCGAAGCCACCGTGAACATCGAGGGACACCCAGTAACATTTGAAGTTTGCAAAGGCTCGGGCTTCACCTTATTACCAAGCGATATTTTTTCTCGATTAAAACTCAGCATTACCTTGTTCTCGGTGACCGTAGAATTTCAGTCGTACACAAGACTCGTTCGTTCCAGACGGTAAAATCAAAGTCAATGTGGAATTCAATGGAATAGCGTATGAGGAACAAATATACATTGTACCCGTGGGATTCTCGCCTATTCTTGGCAGAACCGGAATACGAAACCTAAAAATCGACCTGGATACCATTGACAAAGAAAACACAAACCCTATTTGTCGAATACACACAGTTCTATTTGATGAAATATTCACTAGATATTCAAACGTGTTTCAGGAGAAAATTGGTTGCATCCCAGGTCTCAAGGCATTTTTTTCAGTTACGAGAAAAGGCGAAACATCTTTTCCACAGAGAAAGAGAAGTCTTATGGGACTTCGGCTTTGCAGAGCCGGGTGGATAAAGAACTCGAAAATCTGAAAAAAGAAGGGATAATAACCAAGTCGCAGACGAGCGACTGGGGATCACCACTGGTCGGCATTCCAAAAGAAGACGGAGGCGTACGATTGTGCGTCGATTACAAGATTGGAGTGAACGAACGTTTGGTGGACGCACATTATGCGATTCGCAAGATTGATGAGATTATTCATAGTTTACGTAATTCACGATATTTTTGTAAATTAGATTTGTACATCGACATCTCTATTAACAACGAGGTACATCAAATTTTCGAAACTACCATTAATGTAATTTCGACACCAGACTTAACTTTCAAAACGCTCCGGGAAGAAACAATGAGAGACCCTTAACTGGCAAACCTTATGCAACGGCTTCGAGAAGAAAACGATTCTAGCTCGGAATTTTCTATTGACGATGATGTAATTTTTAGAGGAACACGCATAGTTGTACCAACAGTTCTCCAGCCAGCTACTTGGACTGCATCGAACGCATGTAGAAATCACGAAAATGAAGCAGGTCATTACGTCTATTGGAAATCAATAGATAAAGATATCGAAAAACTCGTACGAGCCTGCCCCAACTGTGCTAGTGTTCGCAACAGCCCAGTCAAGGCCCCTCTGCATCCATGGGACGAACCAGATGAGAATTGGCAAAGAATCCACATGGATTATGCGGGTCCTTTTCAAGGGCACCATTTTTTCAGCGTAGTGGACGCAAAATCAAAGTGGGCAGAAATCGAACCTCGCCATCATGCACCCACATCATCATCCAGTATCGAACTTCTCTAGGACATTTATTCTCGACACGGTTTTTCAGACGTATGACACGATTTTGCAAGAAATCGGGAATTTTACAAAAATGAATTGCTACGGGACGTCCGGCGACTAATGGATTGGCAGAACGAACTGTCAAATCTCTCAAAAACAAACTCTCAGCTATGACCGAAGAACCTTGCTCAATTCGGGAAAAAGTACGCGAAATTCTTTTTCGTTACAGGGCAACCACTTTGGCCTCCGGCCAATCTCCGGCGGAATTGTACCGGAAAAGAAGAATTCGCATACACCTCGACGCTCTCAGACCTACTAAATTCCAGGCATCAACGGCACCAGTCAAGAAGGCTCGAAATTTAAGCGTGGGAGAGCGTATCCAGGCACGTTATTATGCTAATATAAAGAACCTGTGGAAGTCTGGGACGATAATTAAAAAGTTAGGATTACTACATTACATAGTCAGACTTGACGACGGATACACGCTGAAACGGCACATTGGCCAATAACGTGCCTCGAACGTAATATCGAACCAGCTAGAAATGAGAACTCCAGATGTTGACAGCGATGACTCGGACCAAGCAGAGCAGGGATTCAATATCGAGGATTTAGTGGAAATTCCAACGACACTCGATCTGGGTCAAAACGAGCGACAAATCGAAGCTGAAGAACCGTCTCCAGAAATTTGACAACCGTCAATTCCTCAACAGGAACCACGTCGCACAGGCCGACAACGTAAGCTGCCGACAAGTTTACACGACTATGTTTTGTAAGTGAATTGTATCCCACCTAAATGATTTGAATCTTTTCAATAGCGTGGGAGAACTGTTATAGTGTAAACGTAACTTTACGAATATTTGTGGATATAGTGTAAACGTACCTTTACGAATATTTATGGATATTAAAAAGTAGAGGTCAAAGCCTAACGGAAGAATAACAAGATTCAGTATGGAAGACTGTCAGCTCCCTCACCATAGATTGACGCTTACAGAAAAAAAACACCATACAGCAATATGAAATTGTACAATATGCTACCAAGAAAAATTAAACATTTGAATTTAAACGTGATATGTAGTAATATTGTAGATGTAATATAAAAACGTGAATTTAAACCTGTTCAAAAAGGAAGCATAATCCTAGTTGATGTAGAATCATATAACGAGGATTGAGGAATTCTTCTTAGAGTTCTACAAAGTTAATTACCATGCACATACTAACTAAACATCACAGCTTCACATTTCATTGACACATTTCATTTAGAATTTTTTATATCCTTAAATAATGAAATAATCTTATTTGATTTGATTTATTAGTTTACAAAGTCACGATTTTTCTAAGTAACTATATGACAGCTAATTTGGTCTTGCTAGATCAAGGAAATAAGATTTAGTTTGTCCATTTTCCCGCTAATAATTTGGGCGGTTTTTGAGTGTTTTTGGATTATTTTGAGTACGTTAATCGTTCTGCCAAAGATAAGTCTAGTTATAGGAAGGATATTGGATTTTACGTTGTCTATTTTTAACATACTATTTAACATACTATTTGCATAGAAACTATATTTTGTTTATTCAACTTTTTCTTATTATATTACATAGCCTGATTTAGTTAGTTTTTCTGTAGACTAAGGAAATTAGATTTAGTTTGTCTGTTTATTACTTTATAGTTTGAATTAGTCTCAAATAAAAATGAACAATAATCCCATGTATTAACATAATGATGTCCTTAAGTCATAAGGTATCAAAATAATAAAATTGAATTAAATAAAATTGAAAAAAAAAATTGAATTGAAGAAATTGAAAAAAAGAACATCGACTATCAAGTAGTCACTGTTCACTACTATGTGTCCTCGTCGAATAAATATATTTTTGTGTTAAACTGGTATTGGTGATTTTAAGTACATGGGCGATATTTGGACCATATCTCATTAGAATATTATGAGTTAATTAGACATATTCTCTATGGTTCTTAGTATATAATTCCTATGAAAAAAACATTCATTTATTGTGACATGCTTCGTTTATGTTGATAGTTTAAATTGTGTATGACGAAATACTGCTGTTTGGAAATAGAAAGTGAACTTGGATAGGAAAATCAATAAAATCTATTATTTACCCCCATCAACGTCCACGCAGACGGAACCCGGACAGCAATGTTCGTTCGATGTACAAATCTTTCCATAACACGGATCGTCGTCGCTGTCCACTTCAAATTCTTCCAAAATTCCTTCATCTCCCCCTCTCTATAACAAAGACACGTAATTATAAAATGTTTATTATTATATTAAATTGAATATTGGGGTGAAACCAAACTAATTATAGATACAATCATACCAACTTATAAAAGCGGAATATAGCTTGAATATATAAATATATTCAACCTTTCCGTAGCTCTATAATATTATTAAGTCTTTTTAAGGCTTCAAAACAAATCTTATGTAGAAACAACTACTTATCTTGTTAATACCACGCAGGATATTGAATTATAAGTACAACAGATATTTGTATGCTAGTTACTAGCCCGTCCATTGTCGTCGCACTAAATTAGCAAAGGAAGTAGGTGTTTCTACATGAGATTTGTTTTGTTGCCTTAAATAGACTTAATAATATTATAGAGCTAAGGAAAGGTTGAATATATTTATATATTCAAGCCATATTCCGCTTTAAGAAAAGACGAGAGACAATAACATAGAAAAGATTAGACAGACTAGAATAAACAAATTGGAAGGATGTGCAATGCTAGGGCGACAAATTTACAGAATTAGATTAAGAAAATTTAGACAGATTAGACTATACTAGCGTATCCCAAACTATGGTCTGTATGGAAACTGTGTGTGTTTGGTTGATAACAATAAAACTAGCAGAATCTGCAGTGAGAAGTTAATCTAATAATAATGTGGGAGTAGCAAAAGTGATTACATTTTAATCAAGATAGTGTAATCTAGGTAGTATCTAAAATTTAGTGGGTGTTTTCGTGGGATTGAAAAATTACTTTTTAATTAATCTGGCTTTATAAATGTATCTATTAATAGCATTTCCCGGAAAATTGTTCGTGATTTGCAAAATAGTTTTTTGCATAATCGATTTCGCAATTTATTTGCATGAGAAATGTTACCTAATGCTAATTATTTACACTTAATAACGTGCGTGTACTCAATAAAACGAACAAAAAGTAATAAGCATAGTGAAATAATACTAGATTGATCAGAATCGGCAAACAAGACTAGATAATTAACATGTTTCAGAGAGGCTGGAAAAGAAGTTTTCCTGGAGATACATAGACTAGACAATTTTTGGAGACAGCTTATAAATACATTAATATACAGATAAGAATTATAAATCAAAATTTAATATCTCAAATTAAGCAATATTAGACAGAGATAAAGCTAAGAAATGGAAATATAAGGTAAAAAGGTATAAATTGAGGGCTAAAAATATAAGGCTATGCAATATATCATACTTGAGTAAGAAGGATTGGGCAGATAATTATAGAAGTGAGACTCAACAAAATCTGGACAAACAACAGTAGACAGACAAGGCGATGAAGGCAGAACAGACAAGATATAACTAGATAAGACTGCTAAGGCAATGTTAAATTTCGATGATTGTTTATCCTCCGACAAACAAAATATAGATTAGCAACAGTAGACATACAAGGCGTGGAAGGCAGAATAGAAAAGCATAGGTATAATTACAAGAAAAAAAGTACACTTTAAAAATTACAGTTTCAAATAGTAGCTGCGGCCTTACGAATTTGAAACTGTAAAAACTCGAATTTGCTTTTGTTAAAATTACAGTTTCCGATATTATTAGTAAATAAGTTTTAAAAATTACAGTGTGCGGCTGCATTCTTTACAAATTTGTATTCGTAAGGCCGCTGCTACTATTTAAACTGTAATGTTTAAAGTGTACTTTTTTTCCGTGTTGATAAGACTGATAAAGCAATGTTAAGTCTCGGTGATTGTTTATTCTCCGACAAACGTAAAATCTAAGGCGGTAAATTCAGGGTTGCCAATAGATTCGATTAGCACTGAAATTGAAAGTTTTTACATAAGCGACATAAAAATTCTATAGTTCGATAACAATTAATTTATTTCTAAATACTCTTATAAGGACGCGCACTGCCGGGCTTGGAGACTTTCTAGTATCTTTGTGCTGAGAAAGTTGCATACGAACTGATTATAATTTTAGGCCGAAAGCCCCCCTATTTATGAGCACTGCAACTTCCAGATGTTGGACCCTTGCAGATTGTAGATATGGTGGTGACGACTTGTACTTGTGCGACCATTATAGATCTATTGTAAAATTGAATTATAAGCTTGTTGCTGTTTAGTTTCAGGCAAGCTTTTGTTCTTTTCTGGTTAAAAGATCCTAGCATCACTTTGGATTGTCTCAACCCTGGAAGTTCTTTCCGGGTTTTCATCCAATTTTTCACTTATTTCTTCATCTAAACGTTTGTGGATGGTGTTCACACTCATGCCGCTAAAGGGTTGCGGACCTATAAAGGGATTACTGGATCGGGATTACTACAATCGCCGATCTGGCAGCCCTCTCCACGACAAGGTGCAGCGGAGTCAGATCCAGCAGCAGCTCCATTGCTGATGTGGGACACGACCCCATCGCCTCTGTGATGCAGACACACGCCAGTCTTTGAATTATCTCAAGCTGTTTCTTCATAGTGGCCAGCTTGGTTCTACTTCCCCACCCAACCGCCCCGTACAACCTTACGTATCGCTTTACAATTATGCTAAACTCATTAAAAAATGAATTAAAACCACAATAAATAATATTTATTGGGCCTAGATATAATATTTATTGTAATACTATATTTAAACCTCATGTCAAAATAAAATGGTTTTAAGACCAAAACATGGGTCTTAACAGGCAAAGAAAATTAAAGAGAAAAAAAAATGACTAAACAGAGGAGATGGACTGAAACAACTAAATAGATGAACTTGACAAATTTGTCGGACTTCATGCACTAGATTAGTAGATGGGATTAGACGTCCTAGGTAGACTAGATAAACTGTACAGATTATCTATACTGCAGAGACTATGCTGAATATTAATACACGACAGATAAGACAGACAAGACTTAATTTCTAATAACTAGGGCTCGAATAAATATGCATTTAAAATTACAAAATATGTACATATAATATGGACAAAGAAATCTAAAATATGGAGTTAAAAATAAGAATAACTTTAGTATTGTTTAATGAAAACACAGTTTAATGTGAAAAATAAATAAGAACAATTTTATTCGCCTTCCGTTTCATTATTGAAATTATTGCAGTACACAATCACATGCTTTTTAAAATTTCCAAAATTAAAACTCGTTCTGTTTGATAGAAATAATTTGTACTGGCTGAATGATATTTCAATATCAAAGGATGTCACTGAAGCATAGTTAATTTGCACAATTCTGCAAATAAGTTGGGCACGTCTAGGTTGTCTTGTAATCTTTCTTTCTTCTACGCATTTATTATTCTTTATAAAAAAATATAATACAATAGATATAAGGTATACATTATGTCCAAAAAATAATGAACAAAAGGACTCGTTTAGGCATTATAAGATTATAATGTCCTAGTCTTCCACGAGCCCAGCGATATTGAAAAAAGGCGATTTGTTGCCATTCGTATAATATTTTAATATATTTACCTTTTGGTGAGAGATACTTAGTGAACAAATTTGCATATATTCCGGCTTTGAGTTTCTTATGAATCAAGAAAATGCTTTAGGTCGTTGATACAGTTGATTAGCATGTTGGGTTTACTTTATTTAGCATCCTTTTAAACGGTTTAATGCCAGCTAGCTGTAGAGTGTCGTTTAGCCTGTTAATTTTTTTTATTATTTGATATGTGAAAGAGGAGTTTCAGGAGCTGTTTTTTATTGAGGTGGTGTCTGTTCTAAATGTTATTTTATTATACAGGTATGCTGGCTGTATGTTTATTATAATACTCTTGAAGCAAAATATGGCATGGTAGTTTCTGACTTGTTCTATCGTTTTCCATAATGTTTTTATTACCGCTGGCATTCTACTTCTGGACTTCAGGGCATGGACAAACCGTATGCCGTAACCGTATTTTGAATCCTTTGTATCCGCTGTTTATTTTCGAACCCGATATAACTACCATAGACTGTATCCGCATAAGTGAAAAGTGAAAGCATGTAACTTTCCACTAGCCTTTTTCTAATGTGTTTCATATGGAAACTTCTCGCAGAGTACAGTAGTTTTAACCGGAGGTAGGCTGTTTTGACGGTTTTCGATACATGAGATGAGAATTTTAGATCCTCATCGAAAATAACGCCGAGACTCCAGACGTCCTGACCACCTTTTTTTATAACTAACTTTTCTTCTGCTACGTATATTTCCATGCTATCTTTGATTTGTTGACTCTGGTTGCCGGCGAAGATTATGATTTGTATGAGTGGTGTTTAGAAAATTCAATTATTGAGCTCGACTCGTCCATAATGTCTTTTTATGCTCGAAGAGTATTAGTCGGGGAGAAGGTTAGGCTAGATATAGTAGCAGGGTATCATCTGCGTATTGGTGGATTTTGCATCGTTTGACATATTTACCGAAGCTAATCGTGTAAAGGCAAAATAATAGAGGAGCGAGAACCGATCCCTGGGGGACACCACTAAGAGTAATGCCAGGTTCAGATAGACTATCGACAACTTGCACTATCTGCTGTCTATTGGTTAGGTATCTCCTGAAGAACAGAATGGACTGCTTGGAGAGCCCTACATAGTACAGTATAGATAGTAGCATCTTGTGATTTATGGTATCAAAGGTCTTTCTGTAGTCTAGTAGTATAAGTGCTGTAGCTTTACTATTATCAAGGGCTCTAGTTATTTCATCCGTAATATCCTGTAAGGTTGTGACAGAGCTATGATTTCTTCTAAAACTTGACTGGGTGGAAAGGAGCACATTATTATAGTTCATAAATGCTCTGAGCTGTGAGTCAACGATATTTTCTAAAATCTTAGAAAAAGCTTGTAAAATGGATATTGGTCGAAGGTGCAACAGATCTTTTGGGCTCCACGTTTTGGCCGTTGGTATAATTAGAGCTGTCTTCCTAGTGTTTGGAAATATACCTTCTGTGAGACAGTAGTGGATAATATGCCGGATGTGAAGCACAATGTGCGGTAGACATAACTTTATCATATATGTATCTAATGCCTCACAACCCTGCGCTGTGGACTTTATACTAGAAATAGCTTCACATACTTCTTCATTTGGTAGCTGCTTTAAATGAAAATAGTTGTTTTTTTTAAGTTTTATAATACAATAGGGCTGAGTCTAATCTTCCGCCCAGCATGCTGTTATTTTTTTTTTGGGTATCAAATCCTTATTTTTTTTTCCAAAACATAACTTAATTTTTCTTTAACCCCGTCAGCAACGAGGCCTTCTGCTTCGGACACTTTTTTTTCTATTGCATTAATAATCTGCAGGTTGTCATTTTGTGTTGTTGAAGGAATTTCTAGGGGTGTGATAAAAAGCAAGAATTGCTTTTTGTATAGATAAAATTGCTAAGCAAAGACTCATCTCCAATAATTTCTTTTGAGACTAAAATACTAGCAGCCTCGTCTTCTAATTCATAAATAATTGTTTTGATTTGATAAAACATTTAGTGTAGTATTCAACTGCTGTTAGTCCTGTACCCCAACTTGTCAGCACTGGCTCCGGTGACAAAGAAGGTCGAGATACATCTATTAAAATTTGGAGATACTGTTTGGTGCTTTCAAAAAGAATTTCCTTACCATTTGATAACAAACTAACAACTTTTTTAAATTGGGGCCTTAGGTATACGGCCAATCTATTTATACCATGTGCCGTGCACTTTACATGGATAATTTTCGGATATAAAACTTTAAGAGCATCTGCTTCTTTAACCATATAAGGAGCAGCATCCGTAATTTTTTCGAGAAACTAGATCTTTGAGAGCACCTTGCCATTGCATTAGGAAAAAGTTATTGCTTACATTTATTTTTTCTTGTAATATTTACCTTTTGTTTTGCAGTAGATACGTGTTGCGATATTAACAAACGTTGCTCAGTCGATGCAGATTTTTCACAGACATTACAAAATAGTACTTTCCTATCTGTACATAACGATTGATTTAGAAAATTCTGGATATATTTTTCCAATTTGAACCGCAATGGTTGTTTATTCTTGGGCATTTAAATTTAAATAAGTACATAGATAGGTTTAAATAAGTAGGTAGATGTAATTTTGTCTAGAAAGAACGCGTAAAGAATACGTAAAAACACAGTGACGCACTAACTCTAAGGGAACACAGTGACGCACTAACTAACTACAACTGTCGCCGTCACACTTAAGGCCGATTCTCATAAACGCGACACTCAGCTACGCGACGTCACGCGACATCGCCTGTCAAATAATGATTACATTGTTTTAAGTGGGCATGTTCTTCTCACTATGGCTACGCGACAGCTACGCGACGTGCCCATTTAAAATAATGTAATCATTATTTGACAGGCGATGTCGCGTAGCTGAGTGTCGCGCATATGGGACCTTTATGGAACCTTTAGTCTTTGGTCGGGAATGCAGAATGAAACAAACGATATCGTAGCAAGCGCTAATATCAAAGTGGTGCAAACGCCAATTTTGTGCATTTATGGTGCGTCGTAAAACCTTTGAGATATGGAAAAATATGGAAAATATAGATTATATTTTCTCGTTCCAAATATTATAATTTGTGTGGAAAACAAAATAAAAACCGAAAATAATTTGAATTAAAAATATGTATTTACATATCAACTCCTTCGGCCCTGCCTGTGGTTTTTGCTACCGTAACATTTGCAACCCAGCGACTTATTATGTCTATCCATATTTTTACTATTTATCACTGAATGTTTTTTCAACAAGGAATTTTAAAGAATATCCATTCGCAGCTTAGGCAACTTTTGAATTATGTTGCGAGTGAATAAGCATTTTCTAAACGTTGCAACGTAACATAAAAGCAAATTTCTCAAAAATACTCTTGGTACCCTATGCATAAGATCTGATTCATGGTCCAGACATAATAAAACACTTACTTTCATTAAGACAATTAAGCGAATAAGCGCAAGCAGCCCGAAACAAGGAATTTAAGAAATACAGAGAATATTTTTCACCAAAAATTTCACGCAGCAAAACCAACGAAGATGTGCTGAATTTACTGCTGATAAAATCAGACCCATTTCTTGCTAGCATAAGAGGAACACCTAAAAAAGCAACAAAGTTTGATTCGGAAGTTTTGAATTTGTTAAGGCAGGTTATGTTTTTTCCGATACTAGCAATCAAACATCTATCAGTGATACAGACTCTGATGATTCTTCATAAATGTTAATATGTTAGTTCTTGACATATACATGTATATAGTTAATGTATATAGTAAAAAATACATATTAAACTTTGTATTATAATTAAATAGAGTTGTACTTCATTTTATCATTTCATAGTCAATCATTTTATCATTTATATATCATTTTATAGTCAAAATTTAGCTCCAATAATTTTTGCCAACAAATCATGCATTCGGCACCACTGTTTGTTGTTCAAAATAGATGCGGATAACTTCAAACATACATTTGGTAAGTACAAATAGTTAATGTGTCAAACCCAATATTGATATGATTTTAGATGGCATGTGATGTGCAAGATGTGTATAATATACGAAACATAAAATATGTGGGGATTGTGCCAAAATAATCCTCGTCGTAGCTCCTTGAAGTTTATGTACGTAATTGCCACCACTGGGCGTATGTGCAAAATTTAAAAGGAACCTATTTTTTCTCTATCTTCTTAGATGAAAATAGAATTCCCCAATGCGCTTTTATGGGAACATAAAGCCTTTGGCAAAAAAAGTAATTTTGCAAAATACCAATGCTACAATATCGAATTTGCCGGATTCGAACATAGAAGATGATGCTGTTCCAGAAAATGTTTACGAAACCGACACTGAGAAAGTGTCAAATGATGGACAAGAAAATGAAGACATACTGTTATCGCAATTATTCTCCCAAAAATCTAAAACATAAAAGAGTAACGAAAGAAAAAAATGTACTAATTAAGCGCAGAAAAGCACAAATCATTCCTGTGAATGACGTAAGATTTGATAACCTTGGTCACTGGCTGATACATAAGAATGGCAGCGGGCAGTGCTGTATGCTTCATATATGTGGAAGGCGTTCACGGATTCAGTGCGAAAAGTGCCAAGTTCCCCTTTGCTTATCTAAATTTAAAAACTGCTTTAAAATTTTTCATTCTAAATAAATTATGTTAATGTGCTTATCTATAAATCTGTTATTTTAATCGAATAAATGTAAATTTTTACTTTAAGCATTTTTTACCTATCGGGCCTTTGCCACCCGTGAATTATTCCTATACCTATGAAGCAAACCAATGCAAATTTGGTATTGGAGAACATGATAAGCTTGCCATCAATAATATTTAAAAAAAAAATGTTTTTTCAAAATTAAAAATTCAGGGCCGAAAAGGTTAATCCGGGCTCAAGAAATAACAAAAGTAGCAGAATATGCAGTGAGAAGTTAATCTAATAATGATGTGGGAGTAACAAAAGCGATTACATTTTAATCAAGATAGTCTAATCTAGGTAGTATCTAAAATTCAGGGTGTGTTTTCGTGGGTTTAAAAAATTACTTTTTAATTAATCTGGCTTTATAAAATTCTTCGTGATTTGCAAAATAGTTTTTTTTATAATCGATTTCGCAATTCATTTGCATGAAAAATGTTACCTAATGCTAATTAGTTACACTTGCGTGTACTCAATAAAACGAACAAAAAGTATTACGGTTTTGCTTCAGTGAATTGTAAAAAATGTTCTTTGTATTTATAATTGAAATAAAATACGAAGTTATCAAATTCTTGTTTTACAAATTTCTGAGGACTTTAATTATAAAGAAAATTAACGCCTTAAATTTGAAATTTAGATTTGAAAGTTTATAATTCAACCAACGCCACAGTTCAAATGTGTAATTAATACCTCACTTAAAATATTTAAATAATCATTGTTGGCGGAGGAGCCAGGATCAACTTTTATGTAACATTTTTAGGTGCTCCCTCATCGGAAAAAAAATAAAAGAGAATAAACGCCGTTGGGGTTATGATTTATTATTGTATAATTACATTACCGAACATTACAGTGCGCAACCTGTAATGTTCGGTTAGCCTCAGTCACCGATGAATGCTATAACGTTACATTACAGGTGAGGTTGCTTCCAGTGCACCTTTAAGAGAATTAAAGACTATCAGCCTTAAACATTGAAAAATGTCGTTAAATTAAAAAGATAATAAACTTTTTTTTATATTCGAAAACTCAGTGTACCGTTAGGTGTTAAGGTAATAATCTATATAGACTCAGGTACAGTATTATAGAAATGGCAAACTAGTATTAGTTCTGGACTAGTATAGCCCATTACTTTCTGTCATTACTCATCTTTTTTCCCTCGTTCCGTGACAGTCCCTTCTCTCTTAAAGTTTCTGCCACCGCCTCATCCCATGTTTTTCTTGGTCTACCCCTTGCTCTGCGCTTGTGTTGTCTCGCCTGCTATATTTGTTTTGTTGATTTTCCTCCTTCATCCTCACTAGGTGACCGAACCATTTTAATTGTAGCCGTTTGATGCGTTCTATGATGGGTTCTACTTCCAGATCTTCTCTTACTAAGTCGTTTCTGATTCTATCTCTTCGTGTAAACCCCTTCACTCCTCGTAGGTACCTCGTTTCCGTTGCTTGGATCTTGCTTTTTTGGATAACACCCAGCTCTTGCTTCCGTAGGTAAATAAGGGTTTAAAAATAGTTTTGAATACCGTAATTTTTGATTTGCTGGATATTTCTTTTTTCCTTATGAACGCTTTGTTCAGTGAATTATACAACCTAGCAGCACTTTCCAGTCTATCATTTATTTCTGCATCGATCTTTGCATTTTTGTGGATCTTCACTCCCAAATATTTTAATGTTTGCACTTGATTTTATCGTTTTTCATCTAATTTTATTGATATTTCCAAGTCCTCCTTTCCTATCACCATTACCTTGGTTCTTCCTGCAATTCAATGTCAAATTGCTAACTATTAGTGCATTTTCCATATATTCTGGTTATATTGCAGATCTTGTTCGTTTCTCGCATATATTACCAGGTCATCAGCAAATTCAATCTCTGATACTTTTATCATTTGCATGTTATTATATCCGACCTTTAGTTTTATCACTTTACTCTTTACTTACTTTATTATATCGTCCATAACAATATTGAACCTTCCTTGTCTTAAACCTTCCCTAGTTGTAAACTACTCTGATTGTAGGTTTCCTGCTCTCACAATGTTCCTTGTGTTCCCATATATACTTCGTATGCATCGCTGTAGTTTTTTGTTCACTCTTTTCCTTTTTAAGCCGTTCCACACAGTTTTCCTTGTGATGCTGTCGAATGCTTTTTCTAGGTCTAAAAAAGCCACGAATATCTTGTCTTTGTGATATTTTTCTATCAATTGTTTTATTGAGAATATATGGTCTTGCACCCCTATGCCTTCCCTGAACCAGCACTGCGAGTCCTCTAGTTGTGTTTCAGTTTCTTTCATTAACCCTCCTCCTAGTATTTGTTCATATAATTTTGATATTATGCATAGTATAGTAATCCCTCTGTAGTTATTAAATTCTCTTCAGTCGCCTTTTTTGTGGAGTGGTAGTATTATCCCTAGCTCTCAATCTTTTGGCATTTTCTCTTCTGCCCATGCTTTATTGAACAAACTAGTTAATATTTCTAAACCTTTGGCTCCCAGGCTCTTAACCATTTCTGTTGTTATTCTATCGTGGCCTGCTGCTTTACCCCATTTTAATTTTTTTACGACTTCTACTACTTCTTCGATCTTTATATTTTGTTCGTGTGTTTCTACATTACTCTCCATTTCCCTTTCTTCGCTTTTTGGTATTTCTCTTATTTGCTCTATCGTTAACATTTCCTCAAAGTATTCCTTCCATCTTCTCGCTATAAAGGCCTCCTTCGTTTCCCAGTATGCTTCCGTCCTTAGTTTTTATATAGTTGCCTCTAACTGATTTTCCATTCCGAAGACCCTTGATAACTTTATAGAATAATTTTTGTTTTCCAGATCGGTCTATTTCCATCTTTTCTCCGAATGCTACCCAAGATTTTTGTTTCGCTTGTTTCACCATTTCCTTGACTTTGATCCTCTGTTCTTTGCATTTTTTGTACTTCTCCATTGTTGCGTTTCCTAAGTAGTCTTTCCATTTCTGTTTCTGTATTTTTGCTTCTTTCTTTACTTCCTCATTCCACCAATAGGGTATATGCTTAATTTTTTGTATTAGCTTAATTCACTTTTTACTTCGTTTTAATATAGTAAAAAGTATAAATACTGTTGAAAGTGTTTCAATTAATTAAAAAAAAATTCTTCTTAAATTCGATAAATTGGCTTGTTCCACATAATTCTGTTGCTATTTTTAATAGTCTTTGATATACTTCCATAATTCTTCCAGCGTTGCATTGTATGTGTTAATTAAGTTTTTGGCTAACTCAGCTTCTACTTTTTGGTTGAATTCCATTGATGTCTCCTCTTCTTTTAACTTATATGTTTTGATTTTTTCTTTGGTTTTGCTCCGCATTTGCCTGTATTATTTGGTTGTTTTCTTGTTTTTAACTTTATTTGTATTTTGGATAGCACTAAATGATGGTCCGAGTATATTTCTGAACCTCTTTTTACTCTTGTATCCTTTACTTAATTTTTAAAATCTCTGTTTATTATTATAATATCTATTATCGATCTTTCCCCTTTGCTCTTTACGTCTCTAGTATATTTATGTTTATCTTTGTGCGCGTAGAATGTATTCGTTATTATTAAATTGTATAGTATGCAAAAGTCGATCAGTTTTGTTCCATTGTTATTTCTGGTGTCTTCTCCATGGAATCCTATTGCTCCTTCTGTTCCCTCGTTCTTTTTACCTACTCTTCCGTTTAAGTCTCCTATTATTTGTAGTCTTCCTTTAATCTCCTCTATTGCTTCTGCTAGCTGATCCCAGAAGTTGTCCTTCTTTTTTACACTCTCATTCTCATTTGGACCGTATGCCACTATGACTGTTGTTTTTGTTTGCCTGTCGTTTTCAATTTCTATCTTCAGTATTCTCTTGGAGCTCCCATTCCATTTGTGTAAGTACTTCACGTTCTCTTTCTTTATTATACAGCCAACTCCTTCTTTACCTTGATGCTTGATCTATATCCCACTGTATATCAGAAAATGTCCTCTTTCTAATTCTATTTCTCCTTTGCTTTTCTTTTTGGTTTCTGTTATTCCCAGGATATCAAGTCCTGCTTTCTCGAATTCTTTTTCTAGTTCTTTTTCCTTGCCTGCTAAGCTTCTAGTATTCTATGTTCCTACTTTCCATATTTTTTCTTTCCCTTCCTGACTTGTTCTTTCTGCTTCCATGTTCTTTTCATTTTTCTTTGCCGTGTTCGTCTACTTATGATCATTTCTTGTAGTCTTTAGTTTTTTGGATCGTCATATGTTATGTTGTATTGTTTCGTTTTATTTTCTTCTTCTAGCGCTCCCTTTTCTCTATTCCATTTTCATACCTTGCCGTCTATGAACAGTTTTTGCTAGCCACTTTTATCCTCTTTTCCTCTTTCCCTTTCTTCCCATGCCCCGGTCCTGATGAGGTTGTCGATGTCTCTTTCTTGTTTTGTCATGTCATTATTAATAAATATCTTTTTTCCTCTAATATTCTTTAATTTATTCTTGTTCCTCATTAACGCCATTTTCTCTTCAAGATTCTCCAGTTCTACTAGGTAAATTTTTGGCCCCATTTTATGGGCAGCTTTGATCTTCACCTCAGTTTCTAGTTTTCCCTAATGAATTCGCTTATTCCTTCTTTAATTTCCGTTGGTTTGTTTCCAATTACGTCAAAATTTTATTTATATATTGGGAGTAAACCCTTTTAAATCCTAGAGGAAAGCAAAGGGAAACTACCTCTAGTACCTTCCCAAGAAAATGTTATGGATTGTCTCATGGTCAAAGATATCGGAAGTTTAAATATTCCCTCGATCGGATTTCCGGGAGAGAATGCTATGGAAAGGTCTGAAGATATGAAGAAGCAGATAACATCAACAAAGACGAACCTCCGAAAACGCATCTCAATTGCCACTTGGAATGTTCAGGGACTTGTTACACATCCTGGCAAACTAGACATCATCGAACGTGAAGTAACAAACATTAAAATTAAAAATTTACTGGGCTGGTAGTGGACATTACACCTCCAAAAGTGGCACAATATACTTTTCCAGAATTTTCCAGAACACTTCCAGAACACAATATACTTTTCTGTACATCAGTCGGACTCAATACATGGCGTAGCGACAATTATTCCAAAATCAATTCATGCAAGTGTGTTAGGCTACAATCCTATTAGTTCCAGAACACTGACTATAAAAATCAATGCCAAGCCTTGCAAATTAAACATTGTCCAAATCTACGCTCCAACATCAACAAGCACGGAAGACGAATTAAATGACTTCTACAATAAACTGGAAAGTACTATACAAGAACTACCCATCAAAGAAATAACTCTGATACAAGGAGATTTCAACGCTAAAATCGGTCAAACTGAGGAAGACGAACAAGTAAAACACCTCATAGGCAGATATGGATTGGGCATCAGAAGTGAATCTGGACAAAAACTCGTGGAATTTTGTATAGGAAACAACATGGTTATCATAAATACCTTCTTCCCTCAACATATAAGACGTCGGTATACGTGGACATCTCCAGGTGGGCTATACAGAAACTAAATAGACTATATATTGGTACCGTCAAGATGGAAATCCAGTATACAGAATGTCAAGACCTTACCAGGAGCGGAGTGTGGCAGCGACCACAAACTGCTACTAGCTCGAGTAAAATACACATTAAATCCAAGAAAACAAAAGTAAAAGCTCCCCCTTGAACTCTGGAAACATCCATTTTTTTAAGGAAAAACTAAGAGAAAAAGTGGAAGTAATCCCAAATAACTCAATGGAAATTGAAAATTCAGAGACAATATGGCAAACTCTTGAAACTACTATGATCGATACCAAAGAGGAAGTAATTCAACAAAGTACAAACGATGTGAAAAACAAACAGTGGATGACTGACGAAACTTGGAACGCAGTAAAGAAAAGAAAGATGCTCAGAAGAGCAGGCATACGCAAAAACGAACAGATGATCGAATACCAAAAACTGAACAGGGACATTCAACGACTGAGCAGACGGGACAAAAACCTACACTTACAAAAAATCTGCCTTGACATTGAAAGATTACACAATACCAATGAAACACGAGACCTCTTCCGAACAATCAAGGAAATGACTAGAGAATTTAAACCAAAAACATGACAAATGGAAGATTAAAATGGCAAAACTATTACTGAAATAGAGGGAGTTCTCGAGGTATGGCAGTTATATTGCAGAAAGCTCTACGAGAATGAAGAACCTGAACAAGAAAACGAATTACCATCCATGAATAAGGTGAAACAAGAGCCTGACATTTTGAGGGATGAAGTAGAGCAAGCCATTCATTATTTGAAAAGCAATAAAAGCATAGGCAACATCAGGATTGTCGGTGACAATATAAGCCCAGAAATGTTAAAACAACTAGATGAAGTAGGCATCACATTTCTGTGGAAGATATACAACAACATATGGAAAACCGGACAATGGCCAAAGGATTGGTGCACATCAACCTTCATTCCATTGCACAAAAAAGGTTCCAGTCAAAAATGTAACAACTACTGAACCATTGCACTTATCTCACATCCAAGCAAAGTTATGCTCAGAATTCTCCTTCAACGCCCCAGAAGCTTTCTGGATTGGCAGATCCCACAGGAACAAGAAGGATTTGTCAGTGGCAAGGGCACAAGAGAACAAATCTCTAATATTCGACAAATTATCGAAAAGGCAAAACCATCATATCTCTGTTTCCTAAACTACAGCACAGCTTTCAACTGTGTTAGCTGGTAAAAGCTTTGCAGAGCTCTCTTAGGAATGGGAACCCCTCAACATCTGGTGCTCCTATTAAAACATCTATATGAAAACAGTCAGCCTGGAGGACAAACCCTCCCCAAACTTCAGCATACAACGAGGCGTAAGACAAGGGTGTATTTTATCTCCCTTGCTATTCAATATTTATGGTAAATACATTATCAGGAAGGCTTTGGTGGTTGGGAGGGTGGCATAAGTATAGGTGGCAGAAAAATAAATAACCTTCGTTATGCCGATGACACCACACTTATAACAAAGGACGAACAGAAAATGGCTGAACTTATTAAAAGAGTGGAAGGAGTAAGCCTGGACTATAGGTTAAAAATAAATCGGCAAAAAACTAAGTTAATGGTAATAGATCGCACAAACAGAATAAACAGAGCACAGACCATAAACGATATAGAAATGGTAGAAGAAATTAATTATCTGGGTGCTAACATAAACAGGGAAGGAATTTCATCTATGGAAATCAAAAGGAGAATCGCTCTTGCCAAAACTGCTATGACAAAGCTGCATAAAATCTGGAAGGACAAACAAATAACAACGCAAACAAAACGCACACTTGTCGAAACTCTTGTCTTGCCAATAGGCAACAGACATTGCTAAAGGACAGCTTTGAAATGTGGGTCTGGAGAAGGCTTTTAAGAATCCATTGGACTGCTCACAGAACCATCGTATCAATATTAGAAGAACTGCAAATTAATGTAAGACTGTCAACCATCGTAAGACAGCGAATTCTCAAGTTTTTTGGACATGTGAGCAGGAGAAAGGATGACAATTTGGAAAAACTTGTGATACATGGAAAAATCGAAGGCACGAGACCTAGACGCCGAACTCCGAAGCGATGGATGGACCAAATGAAGCACTCCACAGGAAATTCACTGCAGCACAACATGAGATGCATTACAGTCAGAAATACATAAATGAAGAGAAATCACAATCACCGTAACATGAATGATATACATAAGATCACGACACTTCAACCAATGAAGTAAACGACTAGAGAGAGAGAGAGAGAGAGTTTCCATTTACAGAAAGGCCTGATATTATTATGTTATTCCGCCTCTTCTTTTTCTAATTGTTCAAGTCTTGTATTTGTATCTTTTAACTCCTTTTTAATCTCTATATATTCATTTTTTATGCTAATATTCTCTTTCTTTAGGTCCTCATTTACTTTCTTTATTTCCCCTATTTCTCTATTATTTTTGTCCTAGTCTAGTCGTATTTGGTTCACATCCGATTTCAAATCTTTCAGTATATCTAATATTTTATCTACCTATTTTATCCTCGTGCTTTTGTATAGGTTTTGCTAGTGATCTGATTGTTTATCTGCTTTAGTTTCATCTTCACTACCCTCCATTTCAGCATCTCTCTTCTTTTTGTCTCCATCTGATGATTCCATATCCGAGTAATTCATTTTCTGGTACTCTTGTTTTTGCTTAAGCCGGGCCCCTGTCACTGCCTGATTCGCGATATTGCGCCTGAGAGGATCGACTCCTCGGAGTTAGTGCAACTTAACCTAATCTCTTCACCACTTTTACTTACTGCTTTGATTTTATTACTTTCCTAGTTTGTGTTCTTTATCTACTTTATTTTTTCAATTTAATCACTTATCTAATTCTTATCTATCACTTCCACCTTTTTTATTTACTCGTTACGTCCTAATTTTGGATTTAATAACGGAGCTATTTGTTCTGTTCTGATAATAAACTTTTAGCTTTCAAATCTACAAGCTCATAGAACACTAGACATAATTTATTATGTATATTATAATATTATATTTAAATGATTTAAATTGTATTTTCAATATTTACAAAATAGATTTATAAAGTCTATAGAAACTACTTCTCTTAGAACAAACTATATCAATATACATGGATGGCCCTATATAGACAAACATTCTAGATATGGTAGGACAAGATCTACTAGAGCAAGAGTTATAAAACTAAACGAATAACGAATAAGGCTACATTCGACACTAATCGTTCAAGAGTTGGCTGAGATGAAGATGGTCCGTCAACAATAGATTGCCAAGACACGACGGATAATATTAAAAGGACCAACTACGAATAAAAAGGTTAAAGATCTTGCTAGAATTGCATAGGACCAGGCATCCAAAGCTATACAGATGCGACAGAACCAACTAGCTAGTCAAGTACAAATAAACAAGACAATTGTGTAAATTTGATATATTATTACTTTTTTATAACTTACTTGAAGGCCGAAACCGCCACCACCTCCATGTCCTCCATAACCCATATTTGCCAACATCTCTGGAGAGAATCGATTGAATAGTCCTCCCCATGCGTCGGCTTGTCTGCCTAATATGCACACGGCTAGAACGGCTAGAAGTCCCTTCATGTCTTGATGTATCTGTAATAAAGGTTTGCCAATTTATTCACAGTCAAAAGATTAATGGATCCATAAATTAGGTGCTAGATAATGGATAGTAAATATTACATGGAAAGTTATTAATTGCTAGGGTGAGGTTTAATGAAATGATGTATGGAGTTTTGCCTATATAATGTTGTCAGTTTAACCTTGCTTTGCACGTCTCTGTCATGTTACGTCTGATCTAATTTCGTTTATCCAGTTTGGTATGCATAGTCTTATCTATCTAGCCTGGTATATTCAGTTGTAATATCACAAGAGCATCGGAAATAATCGATTATTTTTCAAATAAAGAGACGTAATTTGCGCAAAACCACAAGAGCGTAGCTCGACTGATTTTTTAAGGATTATGTCGAGTTAGGAGTGAAAAATAATTATTTTCGATTGCTCGAGTTGTATTCGTTACGATTATATAACGAATAGACCGATAATAATAAACTAAGTAATTTATAACGAATTTAAATTGACATTTGTTAATAAATACAAAACTTTGTTGTCATGACAACTATTAAATCATGGCTCTAGATTTATATTATTATTCATTATTTTTGTTTTGCTGGACCCATCGAAAAACCGAAGTGATTATACCACGTCGTCAAGGGTATATCCGTTTATCTATACCCGGTAACTAAGTAAAATTCTCAATTACTATTGGCCAATTTTATGATGAGTTATATAATCAGTGATAATATCACAAGAACATCGAAAATAATCGATTGAATTTAGATTCCAACAATATCAACAGAGTTATTGGCGAAAAGCTGTCAGTTTTACCATTTCACTGCGGAAGGAACAGCCATTTCAATATTTATTGACATTTTCGATTCAAATTAAATACAACTCATCAAGTTCTATTAAAATATGTTGCATTAATTTTCTGCGGCTGACGGTCCAGACGGGGCGGACGTTTGAAATCAGTCTTCCAACTGTTTACTTGATTTTCAAACATTTGCGTTTTTCTTTTCCCTACATTTCTAATAAATTCTTCTAGCATCGATAGAGTAAACTTTCCTCTACCAGCGGAGTAAATTTTATCATTCCTTTGCAAACCGCTTTACCAGGATTTTTTTTTAATGCAATTCATTTGCCAGGATTCGGGGTCGCTAGCAACGGTTACATAATCATCTCCGCCCCACAGAAGTTTCCTTCCATTTTCCGTAGTGAATGGTGTCCGGAAAAATGTTATTTCTCAGATTTGTTAAAGTTGGAAAATTCTACATTAGAAACAATTGAATATTCCAGCAGATTCAGACTTTTACGTGAGTAAAGCCCGCCATTCACAATCAGTTTAAACTGATCAGTTGAACTGACGTTTAGAACTGATCAGTTAAAACTGATCGGTTCAAAATGATTTCCCCACTCACTGGCTTAAAACCGGCCTTAATTTTTCGATTGTCACGTGCTGTATCTGGCTTAAAATTTCTCACCGCGTAACTTAAAAAAATGGATTCGGATTCCGAAGAGGATATTTTACTTATGACGGTTGCTGCTTATAGCCGTTTAATCAAGAGAAAAACAACTGAACGAAAAAATGGTTAAAAAATAAATATCATACTCATATTAATTTGTTAAATGAGTTGTCACTGAAACCGTGTGACTGGCGTAACTATTTGAGTATGGACGAATCTACATATTTCAAGCTATTTTTCTATACATTTTTCAGTTATTGCACGTCCTGACGCCATGGCGGTTAAACTACGACTGACTAAGAGCTTTTATAAAAGAAAACTATTGTTTTACAAATTTCTGATTGGAGATCCTTGATTCGGCTAATTTTACATGGCGGAGTATGTAAGTTTTTCGGTCATCAGGTAATTTAAAATCCATTTTCCAAACGGTGAGAATTACGAGTTTTCTACAAGAATAGCAAAATTACTCATTTAATTTGGAATCTAAAGGTGTATTCCTCGACTTCCTAGCGTGTATAGCAAAAGAGTTATTGTTGAAAAACCGTCAGTTCTACCACTTGACGGCTGAAGGAAAAGCCATCTCGAAATTTATCCGGATTTTCTTTTTAAAATCGAATAGTGCTCATTTAGGCCTATTGAAATGTGCTTCATGCAAACTTTTTGCGGCTGATAGCCACGACATGACGAGCGTTTAAAAATGTCGTTTACTTTTCTGCTTCGTCTTAGAAAAATCTTATGCCTCATTTCCTTGGGTTTGCAAGAAATAATTTTAACAGATATATAGAGCGCACTTTCTTTTAACAAACGCATTAAGTTTTATATAGTTTACATAAGTTTTATATAGATTGTACATGTTTCTATTGAAATTGACATATTTTTGGTCGATTGCCTTGACACAGGATTTTTTTTAATAAAGAAATACTTGCAAATATATTTTTTTGGCCAATTTTCCGAAGTCTAAGAAACATGCATTTAGCGCTATTTTATAGACCACATTTTCATCTAAAAGTTTTGTCATTTTCATTTTTCCAAAGCAAAGCGTTTTGGCGGAAGAGCTCAATTAAACCCGTGTAAATTGAAAAACGAAATTTAGAGAAGGGTTGATAAATTTTAGGATTTTATATTTTTTACTTTTGTGGCGAAACCGAAGGTTGTTTGTTGAATGTGTGTTGAAACCGAAATTTGCAAGAAATACTTTTTTGTAGACACCGACGTCTTACATACGGGTATTCCGGCTATAATATTCCATCTTGAGGCGTTGACGAGATATTTGCAAATAGGCTTTGAGGAAAAAATCATTCCTCACGACGTCCCCATTGGAGTGCGAGCGTTCAAATTTTGTCAAACGATATCTCTGGTGGATACCCACATTCAGTAAAAGTTTCATTGAAATCCTTCAAGGATTAATATATTTATTTGCAATTTTTGAATATTTTCAAATTTTCGTGTTCGGTTTTGATCGGAAACCTCGTTCGTTCGTTTTGATCGGACAATCGTGATTGACATGTATGGATTTGTTTAAAAAATTATATTAGTAAATTTTACGCAACGTGGAACAATAAAATTTCACACATTTGTAGAGAATTAGTTAGTCTATGATATCCTTCAGTTAGTTTTGCAAAATATTTTATCTGGCAGCTGTCGCCGCTCCTCAAATTCAAAGTCGCAAAAAAACTTGGACAGTTTTATATTTTTAATATATATATATATATATATATATATATATATATATATATATATATATATATATATATATATATATATTATATTTTTAATAATAATTATAGATTTTTCTATTGAAATTTATATTTTTATATTTTCGTGGCCGATAGCCTTGACACAGAATTTTTTTCTGACCAAGACCACATACCCGCGGCAGCGCGTATATGGTCTTGATATATCTGGCCTTGATTGATCTGAACATACGCGCGGCAGCGCGAACTATCGATCCAATATAGGACAGTGTTGCAAGGATCGTTGGTTTAACTCCGGTTAGATTAGGTTGCCCGCCGCCAAGCGGACAGATAAATCAATACAACATACGAGCGGCAGCGCGAACTCTCTATCCAATATAGGACAGTGTTGCAAGGACCGTTGGTTTAACCCCGGTTAGATTAGGTTGCCCGCCGCGAAGCGGGCAGTTAAATCAAAACATACGCGCGGCAGCGCGAACTTACTAACAAATAAACTTTAGTTTACCTGAGATGTATTTATTAAATTCAAAATTACATGGCCAATGGTTTCAAATACTCCCTTCAACATTTTGCAAGTCAATGTATTGTATAAAGAAAACTTATTGTTCAAGCTACGAACTATTTTACGTAAATCTTGCATAGAGAGTAACTCAAATTTATTAAATTGCCTATATAAGTTACTATTTGAATTACTCCAAGTTACAGTATTATCTATACTCTAGACGATATCTTGGATGCTTCCGATAAAATATTCATTGAAACAGTGTGCTATTTCCATACTTGCTTTTAATACGTTTGCTCATCAGCAGTTATAAAACTAATATTTTATGGAATTTCCTGATGAATATTATTTACTATGCTTTTCAAGGTTTTCTACATTTCTCTGGGGTTATTTTTGAACCTGTCTATGTTGTCAAAATAATACTGTTCTTTTTTTAGCTTAAGGAGATTTACTACACCATTTCTGAGGATTTTGGAATTTTGCCATTTTATTTGAACTTGAATTTGAACATGATTTGAATTCTCTATATGCCCTATCCCGTAATTTGATTTTATCATGAACCTCATAATCAAACCATGGAAGATTTGATTTAAATTTGATTTAAATTTGATTTAAGTTTGATTTAAGATTTAAGTTTTAATGGGAGCAATATCATCAATCACTAGTTCACATTTTTCCAAAATTTCTTTATACATAATTTCAGTATTACCTGAGTCTAAAATAAAGTTCTGCATCTTTAATCCTGTATTAATAATTATTAAGTTTTCACTATTAAGATTTCTATTTTTTTTTACATATGGTTTAACAATATTGTGTAAATTTACTGAAATCACAGAGTGATCAGTTATTTTTGGACAATCATGTACAACAACCCTCAAATGATTTTGATTACTTAAAACTTAATCAACTAAAGTTGAACTGGTATCAGTAATACGTGTTGGTTCCTTTACACACTGTTAAATTCCATATGTTGATAAGATACTTTTTTTTTTTACTATAAAAAGAATCTGTCGATAGGTTTATATTAAAATCACCAACTAAGACACATTGATTTTTACAAGGCAGCGCGAACTCTCGACCCAATATAGGATAGTGTTGCAAGGACCGTTGGTTTAACCCCGGTTAGATTAGGCTGCCCGCCGCGAAGCGGACAGATAAATCAAAACAACATACTCACGATCCAATATAGTACAGTGTTGTAAAGACCGTTGGTTTAACCCCGGTTAGATTAGGTTGCCCGCCGCGAAGCGGACAGATAAATCAAGACAACATACGCGCGGCAGCGCGAACTCTTGATGCAATATAGGACAGTGTTGAAAGGACCGTTGGTTTAAACCCGGTTAGATTAGGTTGCCCGCCTCGAAGCGGACAGATAAATCAAGACAACGTTTAGTAACAAAATTTTGCTAAGTGTTGCTAATTGTCTAAAAGCAAACTTACTATAATTGGAGGAGTGGTTATGTTATCTGTTAAACTTGACAACAACAACGTAACTTCCACAAATAGTCGGTGAGATTATGTTTGAGTATGTTGGTAACTCAACAACACAATATACCAACTTAATTAAAACAATATGTTGGTTATGCTGAACGTCAAAGTTGACAAAATCAATGTCACTTAATTAATTTATAGGTTATGAAAGTTTTAGTGAGATTTTCAGTAACTTTTACTCCACAGCTGATTTTTTTATCGTTCATGTTGTTCACCTTAGTAACTAATATCACATCGTTAGATATTGTAACTTTTTTATGAACGTTGGGAGCTTTTCATTTCTAATATCACTCGTTAAATTAAAGTCACATTGATGTCAGATAATTGGCAACACTATATGATTGAGTACATCTCAAAGGTGTTTGATTATATTATTTTACAAACCTGACAGCAGTAAAATCATTTGAGACGAATGAATTATTAGTTAAAATTTTGTGCAGTAGGAGTTGTACACCTTTCAACTCATACAACTCAAAAGCTGATGCGCTTTCTACAAGAATCGGCAGCTCACAATTCTGCTTACTCTTTTATATACAACTTCACGTTCCACATATATCATGTGTCAAAATTCATTATAAAATTTCACCCTCATAAATTATTCCACTTTTAGCAACTATTCCATTCTTTTCAACTCTTCCATCCACAATAACTATTCCATTCCAAAAAAATCGATCCATGTGTACTAGTAATAAACTAAGCGATTTATCACGAATTAAATTGACATTTGTTAGTAAATACAAAACTTTGTTGTCATGATATTTATTAAATCATGTCTCTAGATTTACATTATTATTCATTGTTTTTGTTTTGTTGGACCCATCGAATATCCGAAGTGATTATACTACGTCGTTAGGGGAATATCCATTTATCTATACCCGGTAACTAAGAAAAATTTTGAATTGCTATTGGTCAATTTTATGATGAGTTATATAATAATAATTAGTCTTATGTGTCTACCGCTGCTATACAGATCTAGTTTGTCTGACTGTTGTATGTGTATTGGAGTAATTTGTTATATTATAATGTTCAGCAATTAGCTTTAATACAAATTACTTCACAGAAGTTAAATTTAATTAGAGGATTCGGATGTTCGTCCGGTTTTATCGCAATGGAATTGGAATGAAAATGTATTTATTTAATTAAGTGCTTTCATCTACATACATTTCAACTACACACATAATTGTGTATAAAGAGCTTAAATTAGAAAGTTTAGTTCGTGTTACCTTAATTACGGATACGCAATTCAAACAAGAGTTTAACGAATTTAAATAACTTGTCGAGTCATTTCAATTACACACCAAATTTATTTCATTAAGTTAGAACACATTAAAAATTAAATGAATTGGAGACATAGTTAATTGAACAATGCAAATAAAAATTAGACAGTAATATATGATATGCAGGAGAATGTATAACTTGTATCATTTAGTTTATGTCAATATAACAGAAACTATGTTTGGATATTGGCGAAACCATACTAATTATACATTGAATTTAAAAATTCACTATGTTTTAACCACACTGATAATATGTAAAAATGTTATATAACTTATTATTCACAGTTATATAAATTTCTACATTCACATTCACGACTCAAGTTTTGACGGTTGACGGTCATTTTCAAGTGACTTACCAAATTGATGAAGTAGAATATATAGGGTAGGTCAGGGAGTGATCGACCACCGGGTGAGACCGACCAGTCGGGATAACTTAAAAACCAAACTAGAGAGGGATCTGTGCGTTACATATATGGTAAAATTAGTTCAGCTTGTTTACCAACTTGATATATCAGGCCGCGGCAGCAGTGTGAGTTTATAAATTAAATTTTAAATTTTGTGCGAACTTGAAAGTTTTTGGACATATTTACTGAGTTGGTGATATTTAGAAAACGTGTAAGTTTATTTAAACTATTTCTATACTGCATGACAAAATATGTATTAAACTATAATATAACCCCAAAAATGTAGTCGTTACTTGTATATCCTCCAGATAACAAGGTGGTCGATCTCTCCCGTGTTTTTGGTATAGTTCGACCACATTAATCTGGGAGAGAGATTTGAAGTAAATTATAGATTTAATGAAGCCCAATAATATTTTTACAGAATTATAAAAATGCCCACAACTTATAAAAGAAAAAATGAGTAGAGCTAAATGGAGTGCTGATTCTTTAAGAAACGCAATTGAATGTGTACAAAATCGTACAATGGGTGTAAATGAAGCCGCCCGACAATTTGGAATTCCTAAGACAACTTTAACAAGTTAGTTAGTAACAATTTTGATTATAGCGTGCTGTAATGCAGAGGGCATGTTTCTACCACCTTACCCAATATTTAAAGGAAAACATAGAAATGAAGAATATTTGGATGGAATGCCACTTGGCTTCCAAATTGCTATGTCAGTGAAATCGGCGTATGTCAACTCTACCATTTTCAAAGATTAGTTGGAATTCTATTTTTTGCCACGAAAACCAGCTGGAAAGGTGTTGCTAATTGTCGATGGCCGTACCTCTCACACAAATTCAGTGGAAGTACTGGAATTTTGCGAAGTGAACGACATAATTCTACTTTGTTTGCCGAGTCCCACGACTCATTATCTTCAACCATTAGACAGATCCTTTTTTAAATCACTGAAAAACCATTACTACGCGACTTACAATTACTATCTAAATAATCTAAATAAAAGAATTATTAATCTACTACGTAACAATTTCTTAAAAACAAATCCAAATAGGAAAATAACAAGGTTGGAATTTGGAAACATTTTGTGACAAGCCTGGGGTTGGCAACGGTGGAAAATGGGATGTCTGGCTTTAGAGCCACAGGTATTGCACCGTTTAATCCAGAAGCTATTCCAGATTACGCGTATTTGCCATTCAAATGGAACAAATACAGAAGAAACAATACATGGCTCAAATAGTACTACTAAAAAGCCATCTCCTCCTTCGACTCCGACACGGTTCCCTACTATTCAGGTAACTAACAATCATATTTCGTCACCTCTGCCTAGTTGTTCGCACGATCCTGACACTGCATCAATTGTTATTGACCCCACACCAAAGAAATTGTTGGAGAACGTTATTTCGCCAATTCCAAAAACTAGTGCAAAAGCAGTAGTTAAAACACGAGGTAGACAGCTTGCAATCATTCTAAATTGTTCAGACTGCATTAAGATTCAGCAGAATAAAAAAAAAATACAAAGAAACAAACAAGCTGTCCAATTAAAAACAAAAATGTGGTCAAACAGAAAAAACAATTAGAATCTTCAGATTCAGACAATGAAAGTCCAGTATTGCAGGAAAGTGATAAATCAGTTGAAGAATGGGATGAAAATGAATGCGTAGGGTGTGGGGAAAATTATTTTAAAGCCACTAAGAACGATGACTGGATCAAATGTGTGAAATGTAGTCGTTGGCTTCATAATGAATGCTCAAAATACGAAAATTTCTGCGATTTCTGCGAAAAAAAAATCGTAAAATCTAAATTTGTTTATACTTTTATATTATTATTTTATTATTATTATTCTGTTTTAAGTTCTAAGATATATGTTGTGTTATTTTTTCCTCTGTCGGTCTCACCCGTAGTTGGTGGTCGGTCTAACCTGGACATACGGGTGAGATTGACCAGTTGTAATGTTTGTACTTTTCATTCAAATAAAATAAAACTGTTTGTATGATATAATAAATTATAAAAAAATATCTCAGAAAACAAAAAAGTTATGTCCTTTTCCAAAAAGTGGTCGAACTCTCCTGGACTTACCCTACCCCTATAGTTTTGGAGGGGAGGGGCAGTGTCTGTCTGTAGTTGAGGACTTATCTGCTGGAGATTGGGTGGGATTAAAAAGTTTGGAAAAAAAATGGTCGGTTTGCTCGTTTAGGAGATTAACTGAGGGACTACGGGTTTTTTGAAAATTTCTAATGACTAGGAGATTAAGTTTTGGGTCTTTGTTGCAGTTATGAAAGATTTTAATTAGCTATTTCGGGGAATTTGTGATTACAGTCTAGATAATGGCTAGAGAATGAGCGTATGTCCTTTTTTGACCTACGTAGACGCTATTGCATTCATAAACTCCGAATATTTTGAGGGGGTCGATTTTGTCTTTGGCATTAAATAATGGGTGGGATAATTTGGATGAAGGTTTAAAGGCCACTTGTAGGTTTTGTTCTCTAAAAACGTTGGCTATTAGCTCACTAGTTTTGCCAAAGTACGTTTCCGAGTATATTTGGGGCTTTGTGAATTGGCTCAATTTTTTATTTATTACATTTTAGATGAGAGTCATTGGGAAGTCATTCTCTGTGGCAATTGATTTGATGGTGTTTAACTCTTTTGTTCGGTTGTCAGCAGTAAGAGGGAAGGAAAAGGCTCGATGTGTCATGGAGTGATACGCAGCTAATTAGTTGCGTAAGTGTTTTTTAAGACGGAAGGACCAACGGAATGAACTGTTGAGAATTGAAAATATTCAATTCAATAATTTAATATTTATATATAATAAATTAAATAATGAAAGTGATAATAAAATGTTTTTTCTAACCTTACTTTTCTTCAAAATTAAAAAATTCACTAACTCCTAAAAACTAAAAGTTCAGGGTTGCCAATCTAGTTTCGTATCCGGGTTGCCACCACCACAAACTCCTCCCCCAGCAGGGTTGCTAATAGTTAAACTAGCTCACCACTAGATTCAACTTCTTAAACCACCAAAAAACCACTAACAAAATTCGGCCCTACTCTCATAATCGCTATATTTTCCACTAATTATTTTTTTAGTTTTTACGAAGATGGGAAGGCAGTAGAATACCAACAGGAGATAAGGTATCTGGGTATCACACTAGATAGCAAACTCCTATGGAATAGATACGCTGAGGCAGTGGTAGGTAAAGCCTAACGCGCCCTAATGGTGTGCAGAAATCTGGCAGGAAAAACGTGGGGTTGTAACCCCACTATCCTGCGATGGATGTACACCATGATAGTGAGACCTGCAATCACTTATGGAGCGGTTGCGTGGGGAAGTAGAATCAAGCTGGCCTCTATGAGGAAACAGCTTGAGAAGATTCAAAGACTGGCGTGTGTCTGCTACACGGGGGCGATGGGGTCGTGTCCGACAGCAGCATTGGAGCTGCTGCTGGAACTGACTCCGCTGCACCTTGTGGTGGAGAGCGCCGCCAGATCGGCGATCGTAAGATTCAGCAAGGAAGGAATGGGCAGAGGTAAAATAATCGGGAGCAGAGACCGAAACGGCCTCGCTGCCAAGATCCCCTGGCTGGAAGTACCAAAAGACGAAATGCTATGCAAATACCACTTCGAGAAAAACTACACAGCAATGTGTAGTAGTAAAGCCGATTGGAGCGACGAATCCTCAGCATACCACATAGAGCAAAATGCCATCAAGTGGTATACAGATGGTACGAAGACAAAGGAAGACACTGGTGCAGGAGTGTTTGGACCTCGTACCAGATACTCCGAATCCATGGGAACATCCCCAAGTATCTTCCAAGCAGAGGTACACGCAATCGAAAGATGTGCACAGTTTAACCTCGACAGGAATTACCGCAAAAAACGAATTGCTATCCTGTCAGATAGCCAAGTAGCCATCAAGGCCATTAGCTCATACACCATCAGATCCAAACTGGAATGGGACTGTGTGGGGAAGCTGAACACTTGGCAGGGATAATAAAGTAACGCTATATTGGGTACCAGGACATACTGGTATAGACGGAAACGAAGAAGCCGATCACCTAGCAAACAAGGGATCCAGTATCCCCTTTATAGGTCCGGAACCCTTTTGCGGTATGAGCGTGAACACCATCCGCAAAAATTTAGATGAAGAAATAAGAGGAAAATGGATGAAAACCTGGGAAGAACTTCCAGGGCTAAGGCAATCCAAAGTGATGCTGGGATCTTTTAACCAGAATAGAACTAAAGCTTGCCTGAAACTAAGCAGGAACAAGCTCAGAATTCTGACAGGAGCCCTGACGGGACACTGCAGACTTAGGAAACATCTCAAGGCCCTAGGCCTAGAGGAGGATGATGGATGCAGATTCTGTGGCTCAGCAGAGGAAACCCCCATACATCTGTTCAAAGACTGCGGAGCATTACTCCGCAAGAGACAGATGTACCTTGGGGCTCACTGCTTGAACACAGAGGAGCTGCAGGCCTTGAATCCCACCCAGATCCTGAGATTCCTAAAGGAATCAGGATTAGAGGAGGCGCTCTAAATGGGTAAGTACACCAACACTTGGAGGAGGAGGGTGGGGTACAATAGATCTATAAAGGTCGCAGTACAAGTCGTCACCACCATATCTACAATCTACAATCTAGTTTTTACGAAAGAAAACAATAAGTATATTCGTAATTAGTTTCCATTATTATTACGTTATAAAATTATTTATTTAAACAATTAGTAGATCAAGTCAAAGTCAGGAACATCAGACAAACAAATTAAATTAATTCGTCTTCTTCAGATGAATGGTTTTTGTCCGCACCGTCATCGTCGGTTTCAGATAGATACAATTCTTTGGTTCTTTTATATTGGTTGCAGCATTTTCTTTCAAACCTTACACTACAGCGTATTTTTACTCTAGCAGTTAAAAAATCATTCTTTCTATATATTCTTACTAGAGCAGTCAAAAGAAATTTCATTCTATTCCTCTGCTTGTTTTTAATTAATTCATACAGCTAAATATTCTATCAACATTGGCTCACATTTTCATTGGAATGAGGCAGTATTAAGAGAGTAATCGCAAAAGTCGCTAATTCCTCAAATCTAGATTCTCCTTGAGCATCTTTGAAATGCAATGCTTCATTCCAACATTTTTTTGTACCTTTGCTTTAATTCCATTTCAATAACTGAATTTTTCTACTGCTATATGTGAAAATGGATTTTTTTCCACGGCTTACCCTACATGAAAGTGACATTTTTTCATTCCAGAGATGAAAATATTTTCACATCTAGAGACAAAAATGAGCACTTTAAATTTATGATTTTCTCGATTAAAACACTAAACTAACCAAATTTGCATGGACTTTCTTATTAATTACATCAATTTCAATGGAATATTTTATGTACAAACGTAAAACAAGTCTGAAACTATTTAAAAAATCGAAATAAAATTAGGACATTTGCAACAAGCAACAGTTAAATTTGTATTGACAGTTCTGACAGTTCGCTTCGAATTGGATTTATTAAAGTCGAATTATGGATTCTACAACCGAAATCAGTAGAACAAATTGCATTTACTACTCGAGATGAAAGTTTTTTTTTTTTTTGGTTCGGTGTGATTGCTAACTCGCTGGCGCTCGTGAGCAAACTCCCACCTTACCAAAAAACGCCAACTTTCATCTCTTGCTGTAAAATATACTATTGTCGCCACTGATCACCGGCTCTTGTTATAAATTCTGCACTTTTATTGAACTGACAAGCGAACTTCAGACGTCTGGAACACGGATTTGCTTCAAACTTTGTACACTTTCAGTCCATAGTACACTTTCAGTCCTTGTAGTAGTCCATTAGGACAACATAATGTGTATGTAGTAAGGCGTAGTAATTCGGCATTTCGGATTTATCTCTTCGAAATTTTCACGAATATGTAATGAAAACATGACAATCATATAAAAGGAATAAAAAACAGGCGACCGGAAAATTTGACATTAATGAAAAATATTTCCCGAGTAAGTGTTGAACAAGCACTTAATAGCAACAAAGAAAATCTAATTGACATAATGGATCACAAGGGGAACTTCAGACGTCTGGAACACGGTTTTTCTTTAAACTTTGTACACTTGTAGTAGTCCATTAGGACAACATAAGGTGTAAGTAGTAAGGCGCAGTATTTCGGCAGAAAATTGCAATTTTCTCTCTTCGAAATTTTCCTTTTCGAATAAATACATTTGCGTTGCGTCGACGTATTAAGATGGCGATAGACGAGTGGTAACGTTCAAGCTTTGTATTTTCTGGATCGGTAGATCGAATCCCATACATTGTTTTTTTTACAACGCTAGTCATATATTTTCTTATAAATAACAATACAAAAGTAATATAATGAATAAATACGTGTATTTGCATGCATTTTGATTGAATTTACAATGCAATTTGTCTGTTTACTGAGTTTTAACATTACAAAAAATATATTTTTTTAAATTATCAACGAGTAATCGACCAAACGGATAAAGTTTTCCTGAAAACGTATGCTTGAAGTGATTTGAGAAATCCCTATTCCCTGTAGTCGGGGAAAGGTGAAGTTTCTAGCAAAGTCCCACCACTACGAAAGTTGACTGCCGAATGATGCCTGTCCTATCGCGTCGGTTCTATAAGAACAGAACCGAGGTACAAGCTTTTTTGCCCTTCCCTTACAATTAATCCTTTCGAACCCGTTAATTCCCAAATTTTGTATCCCAGTATAATTTTCCAGAAATCTTTTTATCCCGAATTCCTGTTTCCCCGAAATTTGTTAATTCCAAAGCTCTAATTTTCAAATTTAGGTAAAAAAAACTCGGGGAAACAGGAAATGGGGAGCAAAAAATGCGGGGAAACGGTAAGACACGGTTCCATGTACGCGGTGGTTCAGGGTACCTTTCCCCAACTTCAGGGTTGAGGGATTTCTCAAATCACTACAAGCATACGTTTTCAGGAAAATAAAATTGCAATTTTCTCTCTTCGAAATTTTTCACGAATATATATATGTAATGAAAACACGACAATCATATACTGATGTCTTTAGTTTTCTTAGTTTGAATCAGCCGCTCCATGGAAAGACCGACAATTGATGAAACAGACTAAACGTCAGTTGACACATCAGATAATTAAATGTGAATTTATATATTTATAAAACTAGTTAATACTTGAATTATAAACTTTAAATGTTGTTTCTCTTATTCTTATAGGTAAGATAAATCATTGTAACAACTATTGTAAATGAATACTCTTATTCTTATGAGAAACGCAATTTCGTTTTTAATTCTAAGAAACTTGGGACTATAGAAAAAACATTAAATATATATATATATATATATATATATATATATATATATATATAAATATATATATATATATAAGACGTTTATTTTGAAAGTGACCTAACTCCATTTATGTTCGAATCGAGATATTGAAGGGTTTGCATTGGGTAAAATTTAAAAATATAGGTAACAGATAATATAGTAGAATAATGTTTTGGTGTTTCTAAGGGTGTCAGATTTATCACCCCAATTAGCATATTCAACGTTATTTAAGAAATAATATGTTTTTCATGGTTGTAAATGGACTTGGGCCACTTTCAAAATCAATGAAATCACGTTTTCAATTCTTAAGAAATCACAAGTACATCCATACATAAAATTAATTTTCCATGAAATAAAGATAAATGTATACACTTTTATGTATAAAATCAAGAATGATAAATAACAGTTGCTAAATCATTTTTGCATTAATATTAATATTCATTTATTAATTATTATTCAGTCTTCTCCAGTTTGTGTATGCGGGAGGGATATAACATTAGTATTGTGGGCAGGTGGTATACAATGTGGTATACCAAAATTCCATTTATTGGATGTTTGTGAGTGGTCTCGTATTTTTTTTTGTTTTTTTAATTTTTAGATTGAAATTCATATTCGAAAATTCCTAAGTTTTCTCTTGGGATATTTTAATATATTCATATTCTATACAGTTTTTTTGCAATTTAATTTGTGATAAACAAATTATCAACGAATTACTGAATATTACAATGGTATATCAGGAGACCCATATGAAGCCATTAGCAAATCGAAACTGAAATTTAAAATTAAATTGTTTATTCATTGCACATTGATAATTCAACTGGTAAATTAATAATTAAACATAAAGCTTACGAGATCACATAAAGTTTTAATTGCATATTTTCCATATCGGTTTGAAACTCTCTCACAATCAGTGGGACTTACGCTACTTTCAAAATAAACTTTTTCATCACTTCATTAACCCAACAAATTTTTATGTAACAAAATCTTAATGATTTTAAATATATTAGTAACAAGTTACTTCAGTATAAAAGGATCAAGTAAAAATCTAACTATTAAGGTAACTCAATATTTTTGGAAAGTGGACTTAGGCCACTTTCAAAATAAACGGCTCATATATATATATATATATATATATATATATATATATATATATATATATATATATATATATATATTTGCGTTGCGTGAGCGTGTATAAGATCGTCGATAGCCGGGTGGTAACGTTCAAGCTTCGTAATTGCTGTATCGAATCCCATACATTATTTTTTTTTCAAAGCTGGTCATATATTTTCTTATAAATAATAATGCAAAGGTAATATAATGAATAAATACGTGTATCTGCATGAAATTTGATTGAATTTCCAATGTTATTTGGCTGTTTACTGAATTTTATCATACAAAAAATACCTTTTTTAAAATTATCGACGAGTAATCGACCTAACGGATAAAGTTTTCCTGAAAACGTATGCTTGTAGTGATTTGAGAAATCATCCCTGATGTTGGGGAAAGGTACCCTGAACCACCGCGTACATAGAACCGTGTCTTACCGTTTCCCCGCATTTTTTTTCTCCCCATTTCCTGTTTCCCCGATTTTTTTTTTACCCAAATTTGAAAATTTAAGCTTTGGAATTAACAAATTTCGGGGAAATAGGAATTCGGGAAAAAAAAGATTTCTGGAAAATTATACTGGGATAAAAAATTTGGGAATTAACGGGTTCGAAAGGTTCGATTAATTGTAAGGGAAGGGCAAAAAAGCTTGAACCTCGGTTCTGTTCTTATAGAACCGACGCGATAGGACAGGGTTCATTCGGCAGTCAACTTTCGTAGTGGTGAGACTTTGCTAGAAACTTCACCTTTCCCCGACTGCAGGGATGAGGGATTTTTCAAATCACTACAAGCATACGTTTTCAGGAAAACTTTATCCGTTTGGTCGATTACTCGTCGATAATTTGAAAAAAAATATTTTTTGTAATGATAAAACTCAGTAAACAGACAAATTACATAGTAAATTCAATCAAAATGCATGCAAATACACGAATTTATTCATTATATTACTTTTGAATTGTTATTTATAAGAAAATATATGACCAGCGTTGAAAAAACAAACAATGTATGGGATTCGATCTACCGATCCAGAAAATACAAAGCTTGAACGTTACCACTCGTCTATCGCCATCTTAACACGTCGACGCAACGCAAATGTATTTATTCGAAAAGGAAAATTTCGAAGAGAGAAAATTGCAATTTTCTCGGAAATGCCGAAATAGTGCGCCTTACTACTTACACGTTATGTTGTCCTAATGGACTACTACAAGTGTACAAAGTTTGAAGAAAATCCGTGTTCCTGACGTCTGAAGTTCCCCTTGTGGGCCATTATGTCAATTAGATTTTCTTTGTTGTGATTAAGTGCTTGTTCAACACTTACTCGGGAAATGTTTTTCATCAATGTCAAATTTTCCGGTCACCTGTTTTTTAATTCTTCTATCAGTCTTACTATTAATTGTATGCACCGATTCCGCATCATTTCTTCGTATTCTCTTCGTATTATATTTCATTCGTATGTTGTAGCCGCGTAAATTGAGTTCATTGTCGGAAAAATCTCTATTCAACCATGTTTCCACCAAGATTATGATGTCATAACAGCTACATGCTATAGCCAGGGAGAGCTCAATAATTTTTGTTATGAGACCTCCAGTATTCTGGCAGTACACTTGTAATGGGGTTGAAGCTAGATTTAATAATGTGTGGTTTTAATTTTGATGTTGGATATGAATTTCATCTTCAGGGTGAGATTGACCAGTTGATTGAACGTTTTGGCTCTGATTAATTAATCTGACTATCACTGATTCTTTAGGATAATTGTTTAATGTTTCCCTTTGTCTTTTGTGAGATTTCGGAAAAAACGATTTATGCGTGTATATTTCGGCCACGTATCCGGGTTATTTCGCTCTTTTAAATTCTCAAGCGGAGCTGTAACTTTAACTGAAGCGTACTCTTCAGGGTATTTAGAGTCTAGTTGTTTACATTGTACTGATAAAATATTCTTACTTGTCAAGTAATCGGTAATTTATAATTCCGTAAGTGTAAGTTCTAAGTTTGACATATGGATATAAGCAATATTTTTGCTGCTTTAATCATTGTTGTTTCCGTATATTACTTTTGATTGTCCGTTCCGCTTCTGTTTCTTTTTTTTGTTCTCCCAAATTCTTTTTTATCGTTAACGTTTTCATCACTTTTTACTGTGTTCTCGATTAATCTACTTTCTTGGCTTTTTGATACGATTCCCGAATTTTTATCACTTTGATTTTTTGCTCGGACTTTGTCTGTGATTAGTTGCTGGTGAACGTTATCTTTTGTTTCATTTACTCCGACAGGTTTTCGAGACATATTTGAATGTTTAGGTAGTTCCGAAGCACTTGAAAGTTGTTTAAGACACACTTCATTTATTTTCATTAATTTTTCGATTTTTAGATTCAGTTCGATAATCGTAGTATTTAAATTATTTACAATTACCTCCACTTCTGTTTTTACTATACCGGATATCAAGTCCTTAAATGCCGAACTTCCAAGTATTTAATTACTTTTTCGCTAAGCCCTTCCGTAGTTTTGGAACGAAGTTCCCTCGACATGTTGTATATTTATATAAGTAAAATACTTATATAAATATATAATTAACACTTTTAAACAAATTGTAACTATTATTTAAACTATTTCAATTCAGAGCTAATTCTCGCACGACTGCTCGCCTCGACGTTCGAGCCGAGATGAACGATTTTCGAGACGAAATATTGTTTGCCTAGACTTGTCTGTGTATTCTTGTCGGTCTAGTATTTCTCGTACATACCTATTCGTCTAGTCTTATTTGTCCAGTCTTGCTTGTCAAGTCTTGACTGTCTAGTCATGTATGTGTGGTCTTGTATGTCTAGTCTTGTCTGTATAGTCTTTTCTGTCCAATTTTGTCTGCCTGTCTTGCCTGTCTAGTCCTGTCCGCCTAGTCTTCTCAAGTAGTCTTGTCCTGATAGTGTAGTGGACAACATAATCGCCAGACAACTGGGAGACCGGGGTTCGATTCCCAGCCGACGCAGAGGTATTTTCAACCAGAGCGGCACTAACCGTCCGTTCTGCCCACCCTAAAGAAAATCGAAAAATAAGCGATACCGGGTTGGCGCATACTAAATGACAAGTGGAAAAGGGGGTTTATTCCCCCAAAGCAAAATAAAGAAGGTCTTCTCAATTTAGTCTTAGCTGCCATATGTTATTTCCCTAGGTGTGTTTTTATCTTATCAGTCTAGTGTTGTTTATCTAGTCTTGTCTGGTACTTTTGCCTATCTGGCCTTATCTCTTTATTGTCTTACGTGACCAATGTTATCTGATTAGCCTGCTCTGATTACTTCTGTCTATCGAGTTTTGTCTACCTGTTGTATGCGTATTGGAGTAATTTGTTATATTATAATGTTAAGCAATTAGCTTTAATACAAATTACTTCACAGAAGGTAAATTTAATTAGAGGATTCGGATCTTTGTCTGGTTTTATCGCAATGAAATTGGAATGAAAATGTATTTATTTAATCAAGTGCCTTTCATCTACATACATTTCATCTGCACACAGAATTGTGGATAAAGAGCTTGAATTATAAAGTTTGTATTGCCTTAATTACGGATAAACAATTCCAACAAATGTTTAACGAATTTAAATAGCTTGTCGAGTCATTTCACATGAAATTAATTACATTAGGTTACAGCGTTTCTCAAAGTGTGTCCGCCACTTTACCCTTGAAACGCAATGATCATATTCATTTGTTTGATGGAACAATATTGAAATAAGTCAAGTACTTTTCCTTTTACATACTTTTACTTTTAAAAGGAATAACTAGATATAACATGATTAATTACCATTAGCATCAAAACGATTTCGTTAACCATTCAAGCGACATTTAAGGAGTAACGAAACCACAATGCGTTTTGTGTAGTACCGATACAATAAAACCATCAAAACTAAAAAGGCACTTGAGTAAAAACATAAAGAACGGATTTCCAAGCCGATTGAATCTTTTTAAAGAAAGCATCCTGAATTAAAGGGCAGGCAAAAACAGATATTTCAGTGGTCACACATAAATATTGCTGCACTGCAAGCTTCCTACAAAGTTGCACTTCAAATTGCAAAGCAAAAAAGCCATACACAATAGATGCGGGACTAGTGGCCGGCTGTATTAAGGATGTTTGCTGCGAAATGCTGGGCGAGCAGGCCGCTCGTAAGTACCACTCTGAAGTGACACTATAGCTCGTCGAATTCACGACCTTGATCATAATATTGAAAATCATTTTATTGAACAAATAAAGTCATCAAAATATTTTGCTTTGCAACTAGACGAAACTACAGATCTTGCTGGTGAGGCGATTCTTTTGGTGTATGTGAGATTTGAACAGAATGATGACCTGCAGCGAACAGTTTTTTTTCGTTTTCAAAGACTAATTGTCTTCTGTTATTTAAGTAGAATTTGAACCACCCTTTCCTCTAATTCCATAGGTATATAGTTTGCCCAGGCGATTTTCATTTGCGACGCAATCAAAGGCTTTTGACAGACCGCAAAAGATTCCCACCGGACATTTCCCTTCTTCTACCTCATTCACTTTGTTGCTAAATGCACTGATTGTTGTAGAGGTGGGATGTTTGTTATGTTGTTGAGAATTAATGAATAATAACAGATTTTCAACAGGTTTGGTATTATTTTTGTAGGCATTGTTCGTTGGAGAGTGAATTAAAATTGACCCTTAATTCGCAAAATTTAGTTCGTTACTCTCAGTTTGTAAGGGTATGTGAAGAAAAAAACGATTTACTCTTGTGTATTGCGGCCAGGTTTCCGGTTTTTGCGCATCTTCAAGTTTATCCATTGGAAAGTAGACCTTAAAGGGTGAGTATTCATTGGGAAAGTTAGAAGCAAGTTTAGTACACTCTGCGTTGTTGAACTGTTTACTGTTAAGGTACTTGATTACATCATCTTCGTCGAGTTCTGGATCCAGACGGTAGACATGAAGGCGAGCATAAATCTTCACCGCCCTAATTAGAAAATTCTCGGAGTTTGTGCCAATTATTGTATATGATCTTTTATTGATCATTTTCTTTTTATTTTGAAATTGCCACGTATCATTGTTTATATTTTTTTAGGATCGTGGTTTTTTAACACCACACTCCCGAGTATCGGTTTTATCGAGCACGATTAGCTTTTCGTTTCTTAAGGGTCCTTGCTGGTTCTTAGCATGCTAATTGAACTTATCGGAACAAGATAAGACCTTAACTGTGTTTTTTGCTTCTTCGCATTTTTTCGAAGATTCGAATAAGTTTTACCCGCTGAGTTAAACGATTGATCTGAAGTGGCCATTTTTTTCTAAAAACATGGAATTTTGAGTTTGTAGATTTCTTACTTGTTGCGTAGCTTTCCGTAGTTTCTTTTTCATACTGTCCTGGATAATAGCGATAATTGATGAATTCATAGACTTTAATTCACTCCTAATGACTCCAGTAATCATATCCGTGGGACTCTGAAGGTACAAGATCACAGGTTCACCACTTTAATCTGGATTAGCGTTAGTACACGTCAAATAGCAGCATAAAGGACAACTTCACCTGCACGTGGTACACCCTGCTAGACAACTAACGAGACTCTGTCGACCGAGTGACTGCCGGAATAAGCAGTCCCCCTGTCAAATAGCCAACATCTACGAATGGAAGAGCTATATGATGGAAGAGCGAGAGTAAGGGCACCTTCGTGTCCCAGGAATGAGAAATCGTACCTAAAAGCGGATGAGCCAATAATTGGCCAACGGCAAGGAGATACAGAAGGTAACGGGAAACCATTAGTATAAAGATTCCTCGGGATTTCCCCGAGAGAATTATTTGTTCACAAACCTTATTATAGCAGGAAAAACTAGAAAAATGGCCTCCAGTCCCGGGCAGGTGTTAAATCATCAGGAGGTGCCAAGAATCCTTCTTTTCAGTATGTCAAGCCGGGGGGGCTTGACATACCAAAGAGAAGGAACAAGATTGGAACTTGGAATTTGCGGACTCTGTACGCCGCACGAAAGCTCGCAAACGCAATTAAGGAGACGAAAATACTTGAATTGGACATCTTGGGAATCAGCGAAACAAGATAGGCAAACAGCGGAATATGTCAACAGAATGGGACAACGTTTTACTACTCGGGAGCGGATGAGACGGATGCTAACCACAGAAGCGAAGTGGGAATCTTAATAAAAGACTCACTTAAGAAATATGTTGAAAACGTCATACCTTACTCTGAAAGAATAATTTTGCTCCAGCTAGCGGGAGAGCCGATATACATAAATATAATTCAAGTGTACGCACCCACTGCAGGAAAAAATCATCGACGAAGCCAAACAATTTTACGAGCAACTACGGGATGTATTAAGGACAATAAAAAAGAATGAAATTACTATAATAATCGGCGACATTAATGCAAAAGTTGGAAGTGACCCGGTTGACGGGATGATGGGTAGATACGGACTAAGAGATAGAAACGAAGGGGAAAAAGGTTAGAATTCTGCTCGGAAGAAGAGCTTGTCACCAAAAATACATTTTATAATCTACCGCTAAGGAGACTGTATACATGGAAATGGCCCCAAAATAATGGTAGACAAATAGTCCGGAATAAAATTGACTACTTCCTGGTCAAAAAAAGTTACCAAAATAATATCAAAAGAGTGGCAGCATATCCCGGAGCCGATATTGGATTGGACCATAACCATATAATAGGCATCTTCAGGTTTAAGGGGAAAACTGGTAACATGTTGGCCCAGGGCCAACAAGTACGATATAGAGGCACTCAGTAACAACGAAGTACGCGAAAAGCTAAAAAGTGAGTTGGAAAAGAACATAATAAACAACTCATCCCTATCGTGGATCATTGAAAAACAATGGAACAGTTTTAAAGAAAACATACAAACAGCTAGAAAGAAAGTGCTAGGATTTAAAAAGACACAAGCGAACAAAGAGTGGATGACTAACGAGATCCTTGACATGATGGAGGAAAGGAGATTGGCAAAGGGTTACATACAGAAATACAATATGATCCACAGGAACATTCGCCGTAAAATCAGAGAATCAAAAAACATATGGATATCAGAACAGTGCACAGAAGCTGAGGATCTACACGCAAGACACGACAACTTTCTCTTTCACAAAAAGTTGAAAGAGATAAACAACACTTTCCGAAAAACGAATGCCTAAACAAAAACTAAAAATAATCAGATTCAAATAGACCGACAGGAAATCTGCAATATATGGGAGGAATACATACAAAACCTGTTTGAGGATGTACGTAATATAGCGCCGAAAAACTACCCAAATAAAGTTTCTGGACCACCTATACTAGAATCGGAAGTCATATATGCGTTGTAAACACTTAAAACAAGAAAACACCGCGCTGGGATACTATACACATAGAAGTACTAAAGCTAATAAACACCAAGAAATTATGCAAACTTTTTAATGATGCGATAGTGGTGAAATCCCTAACGACTGGCTAACTTCTAACTTTGTTGCTTTCCCTAAAAAGTCAAACGCCAAAACATGCGAAGAGCACCGTCTAATTAGCCTCGTGAGCCATGTACTTAAAGGCTTCTTGAAAATAATCCATAAGGCAATATATCAAAATTGCGAAGAAAAATCTGGCGAAACTCAGTTTGGCTTCAAAAATGGTTAAGTTACGAGGGATTACCATATATTGCATGCAACTGCTGGTACAGAAATACAGTATTTATGTGTCTTATCCACTATCAAAAAGCATTCGATAATGTATGACATGATCTCCTAATACCTACCCAACGGGAAACAGGCATCGACAAAAAGGTTATCCAGATAATACACAAACTATACCAAACAGCAAAGCTCCGGATTCATTATCCGACAGGGTTGCATATTATCACCGCTGCTATTTAACATTTATGTAGAGAAGATATTTCAATTAGCACTGGAAAATAACCCCAGAGGCATAAAGGTTAATGGATTGCCATTTAACAACTTAAGATATGCCGATGACAAAGCTATATTAGCAGATAACATCGAAGTCCTACAAGCAACCATAAGAGACATAAATGAGATAGGAAAGGAATTTGGTCTCGATATTAACATAAGCAAGACCAAACTGATGATAGTAGGTCGACTTCCTCATAACAATGTACAACTCTACATCGATAATAAACAAATTGAAGAAGTAAATAAGTTTAAATATCTGGGCACTACGTTGAACGATGAATGGGATAACGATGAAGAGGTTCAAATTCGTGTGGCTTATACCCGAAAAATATTTGCTAAATTCCATTCCTACCTCCTGCGACATGAGGTATCCCTAAGTATCCGCCTACGAGTGGTTAAATGTTACATATGGCCAATATTGCTATAGCTATCAGAAACTTGGTCATTAAGGGCCAAATCCCGTAATAGAATCGAAGTTATAGAATGGTGGATTCTGAGAAAACTACTCAGGATTTCCTGAGTAGACCACTTATCAAACGATCAGATTTTACAAAGAGCAAATACGCATCGACAGCTATTGGATATTGTAAAGCAAAGAAAAACATCGTACTTGGGGCATATTCCGCGAGGTCCCAGATACAGACTGCTGAAAACTATACTTATGGGGAGAATCGAAGGTAAAAGAGCACCGGGACGAAGGCAACACTCATGGCTCCGCAATATTCGGAACTGGTGCAATATCGCAAATGCAGTAACGATATTTAGAAGAGCAGAAGAAGGCACACTTAGATTACACAATGAACACATGAACGCCAACGCGCTAGGTAGCGTATGTCACCACAAGAAAAAGAAGCATTAGTAGATAAATCTCGTGGCATATTGCAAACTAATATAGGGCAGGGGTGGCGAACCTTTTCTGGCCGCGTGCCAAATTTTTTAAAATCTTCAAATTTTGAAATGCTGTCGTGCCAGATAACTTTTACAAAGAATGAACATTTCTGATAATTAAAGATAAATTAAAGAAAATCAGTTACCGTATTAGCCTGAATATAACACGTCTTATATTTTACACCTTTGATGTTGCACAACCGTAGGTTGAGAAACTTAAAAAATTTCTTTTAGAAAAGTTGAAGGTTTATGTTTAAAAAGTTGCAAAGGCACGCGTGAGAAATAGTTCGCGTGCCAATAAAGTTTTCCTATGTGTCAGCTGTGACACGCGTGCCATAGGTTCGCCACCACTGATATAGATTATTAACTTAGAGAGAGAGATACTTTTCTCTCACGTTTGATTGATGTACCTACTTGTTTTCGCGGTCGGGCCGCAACGAGTCTTCTGGTAACAACGGAATCTCCTTCAAACTGCCACGAAAATATATAAAGCTATATGCAGACTCATCCTAGACCAGGGATGGCGAACCTATGACCCGCGGGTCAGACACTGACCCACACCAGCTTTTTAAGTGGCACGAGCTTTGATTTTTGTACTTTTAGAAATGTTCAATAACACTTTTTATTATTTTCTGATTAAAATTTCTCAGCCACAAAGGTATCCATATTGAATATATCAATAAGAAATATTTTTAGTTGTAACCCTGTAATATGGCTGCGGTACAAACGATAAAAATCCCAGATCATACTAAACAGAATGGTTTGATAAATATTGTGTGATTCAAGACAATAAAAAGACTGTGCGTGTAATTTCTAATGAAAAAGTTGCATTCTAATCTTTCTTGCCTTTTCAACAGATAAAGAAAGCAAAACATATTTTTCACAAGACAGAAAGAGAATCATTTTGTGTTTTAATAGCGGTTTTCTATTTTGCGTCTATCATCAAGTCATTAGAAAGAGAATCATTTTGTGTTTTAAAAGCGGTTTTCTATTTTGCGTCTATCATCAAGTAATTAAGTAAGTCATTAAAGCACTCATATGGGGTCGTTAATGGCTCACCGACTGCGATACAATTTTCTCAATATGTATCGGCGATTTTTTAATTAGAAATGGCATAAAAGGGCGCAAAATAAAAAAAATAGTATAAAAAACTCGTTCATAAGGCGTTTTTCGCACTTGTCCATTAAACATGAGGGCGTGCTGAAAAATCGGGTTCATTGAACTAGTTATTTAATATACTATTTTGATCCCAAATAGTAGTTTATGTTACCCCCCAAATAGTAGATTATTATTAAACTGCGGAACTTATTCACAAAAGCCTTCCACACACGTGTTGCATATATTATTTTATTTACGAAGGATGTTAAAATGCTGTTAAATCTACAAAAAAATATTATTTCTTACCGATAATATTGAAAACTTAATTTTGACAGATAAAATACTTCAAATCACTGACACAATTAGGTTAGAACGTTCAGCTCCTTAGTGGCAAAAATTGCTAACTAGTAAAAGCGCACAGTGACTGGAACACTATTTATTCCCGTCATCTAGATCAGACATTACAGCTCCAATTTTCAAGTTTTATATTGCATTGCTTGTTACAAGAAACTTTCTTCAGTTCAACAAATTTTCACAAACTAATCTTTCAGAAAGGGTTTTTGTAAAAAAAGCGTTTTTAGAATGTAGTGCTACTTTATTTCCACATTTTAAAGACAGAGACTTGATTAACACATTGCAGTCCGTTGACGTAGCAGCACGTTACACTTTATTTGAAACCTATGCCTAGTTGACGTTGTAATGCGTTCTTTTACTTGAATCCAAGTTTCCGTTAATCGTTATTGACCGATCATACAACCTATGTATCGTTTTATAATTTTGACTGAGTAAGAGTCCCAAACTTTTTGAACGAAATGCCATTTACATTTTTTAACATATTATGATATTTCTTTTGATTAAAATTAATTAGTTCTATTTGTTGTATTTACTATGATTTTTGTTTATAAATATCATTAAATAATATTTTATATCAAAATTTAGATTTTTATATAGCCTTTATATGATTTAATTTTCAAGTAAATTTGTTTGGAAAAGATCTGCAAAAAATATAAATTGTTCTTCTTTCAATATATTTAAACTTTCCTGCTCCGCCCGTTTCTTCCCGTACGGAACTATCTTGTATTCGGAGCTTTCAAAAGTTCTTCGAATAAAGCCGATTAAAGAAATTGTGTTTCGTCTTTGATTCTTCGGAAGGAACGGAATTGGAAAATCGATATTCCATGGAAAAATCAGTTTTGGTTTTGTGGAAAAATTGTTTTCTTCTCAATTATCGGGAAAACGCTTACAATACCAAGGAGGATCTAAAGAAATTTGTTTTTTAGAAAAATCTTCACCTACAGTTTGGATCAGACCACAAAGAACAGAAAACGTTATTGGAAGACATATTTAAATATTTTCCCGGATTTTGACTATACCTGGATATGGAATAAACCTTAGGAAACTGAAAAAGTTGTTGGAAGATTTGGAGTTTACCCTTGAGTTTTGAAAAACTGTTGGTTTTGGACCAGATGAAGAGAGGAACTGAAGAAATTGTGCAAAAATTCTTAAATGGTTTTTGAGTATTGGAAAAACTAAAGCTAGAATTTTGAACTGGGTTTTTTTCGCTCTTCCCAAATGGCGTTTGGACGGGAAATTGCGAAATCAAAAAGAAATTGGGTTTTGGGAGCTGTTAACGGTCGGATATTACATTTGGATTCTAAGGCTAATCTATAGACTCTTCTAGACTAATGGATCAGGAGGAAAAATTGGACTCGGAAAAACTTGATTTTGGAAAATTAGGTCATTTGGTCTTTGCATCTGGAAAAGCTAGGGATTCACCTCTGTAATCGCGCGGTTGTATAGTGTTAAGAATATAGTGTTATAGTGAACATAGTGTGATTATAGTGTTAAGAAGCGTATGAATGAGTTTCTTATAAGTCAATTAAAGAATTCAATTAAAGATCGAATACTAGAATTAGAAGGAGACATTTTTTCGCAATTTTTTTTATATTCGTTACGGCCAACTAGGACCACGTTTGACAGTTTTTACATTATTTTTCAGATTTTTCGGAGCATTTTCCTTTTTTTCCTCCGGATGTCTTCGAGGCCACCCTTACCAATCATGACTAGTGTTTCTGCTGCATATAGACATTCGGGTCTGACAACAGTATCTAGGTGTCGGAATTTAGCCCCAAAGGATAGACCCTTTTTGTTATATGTATCCTTTGTAAGTTGATAAGCCATTTTCATTTTTCTCGACCGCTCTTTGATGGCATCCTTATCAGACCCATTGTCCTGTAATTTTTCTCCCAAATACTTAAAACACTTAACTCGCTTTATCTTGGCTTCTCTCAACTCCAAGTGGAGAGGAGCGTCTTTGATGTTGGTCATGAAGTTGGTCTTCTCAAAAGAAATTTGAAGCCCAGTCTTGTTGGCTATCATCTGGAGTTCTTCGGTTCTTTTTATGGCTGTTTCAACGCCGGTAGTGAGTATCACAACATCGTCGGCAAATGCCAAACAATCCGTTCTTATACTTTCTTTACATCTCCTTTACCTGAAAGCCTCTTTATCCGAAATTCCCTTTGTCCATTCTCGAATAACTTTTTCTAAGACGCAGTTGAATAATATTGGCGAAAGCCCGTCGCCTTGTCGTACGCCGGTTTTGATTTCGAAAGGTTCTGACAACTCCCCCCGGAACTTTATTTTGCAGAAAGTATTGCTAATCGTCTGTTGAATTAGATTCCTCGTCTTGTTGTCCACTCCAAATTCTTCGAGAATTGCCAATAAGGTTTTTCGGTCAATGTAGTCATAAGCCTTTCGGAAGGCACAAAGACGGCGATATATTTATTCTGTCCCAACATCCTGTACTTTATGATATTCCGCAGGTTGAAGATTTGATCCGCGCAAGATCTTTCTTTCCGAAAACTTGCTTGGTATTCACCCAATTCAGAATCCAATAACCCTTCTATTCTTGTTAGTAACGCTTTCGATAAAATCTTGTAAGGAACTGAAACAAGAGAGATGCCTCTATCATTATTAACGTCCATCTTGTCACCTTTTTTATAAAGGGGATCGATCAAAGCCATTTGTCAGTCAGCAGGGATCCTCTCAGTTATCTATATATTCTCAAGTAACCGACCGAAAGATTTTACGACTACCGCAGATACGAGTTGTAGGAGTTCAGCGACGATACCATCTGCACCAGCAGCTTTGTTTGCTTTAAGTCCTTGAATAATCCGGAAAATTTCGTCTTCGTCAGGAGGCAATGAATTGGGAGATGATACTTCTGGTGGTTCCATTTTCAGGTTTTCTTGCGGGCCATCACAGTTAAGCAGTGAGTCGAAATACCTTGCAAGAATGTCACAGTTTTGTTTATCAGTCATTCCTATCGTCCCTTCTTCATTCTTGAAGCACATCCCTGGTGCCTGATAACTTCTTAAGCGCGATTTAAACGTCCCATAAAAGTTCCGTGAATTGTTCATTTGGAAATCTTCCTGCGTTTTCTTTAGTTGATCTTGTTCATATTGTCTCTTAATCCTTCTGAAAGTCCGAGCTGTATGTTTCGTCTGATTTCGAAGATTAATAGATCATCATCTCGTTTCGTTGAGCTCCATTTTTTCCATGCCTCTTTCCGGCGTTTCTGTGCGTCGTCACATTCTGCATTCCACCAATTTTGTCTTAATCGCTTTATCTGAGCAATCATTCTTCCAGCAGCACCTTGGATCTTGTCTCGGATTACATCCCAATTTCCTGACGCAAGGCACTTCAGTGCATCTCGGTAACTTTTCCTTGCCGCATTATTGGATTTTAATGTTCCGACATCATATCGCGGGATATTTTCTCTTCGTGTTCTTTTCTTGGTTGGTAAAAACTTCACTTTAATTCTGGTCAGGTAGTGATCGGAATCTACTTCTGTTTTGCTTGCTACTTTCACATTCAAGATTTCTCTCTTTCCCATCGTAGAAATGGCGACGTGGTCGATCTGAAATTCTCCCAATAGAGGATTGGGGGATCGCCATGTCTTTTGTTTCCTGGGTAAATACTTGAAAGTCATTGACATAAGCTGTAGAGTAAAGGCTCGACAAAGTTCTAAGAGTCTCTCGCCATTTCTATTGGTACGTTTATGTGCGGGATATTCTCCTACTATCTTCCGATATTTTCTCTCCTTCCCTATCTGCGCATTGAAGACACCCATTAGTACCTTGATGTTCTTCTTTGGTATCCGAGATATCTGATCTTCTAGCTCTTCCCAGAACTGTTCGACTTTGTCTGGATTCTTGCGATTATCTTCGTTGATCGGGCTGTGAGCATTTATGAGAGTGTAGGTCTTGTTGCCACACCCTAAATGCAGAAGTGACAGTCTTGGTGATGAACAAAGCCTACCACAGACTCTATTAAGCACTTGCCTACTATAAACGCTGTTCCAAGAAACGGTAGGGATTTTGTATTAGCTACTCTGATCGCTGGTTTTCCTTTGTATATCCTGTATTGTCCACTATCAAATTGGTCCTCATCTCTGTACCGTGTTTCCTGAATGGCCATGACCTTGATATCACGTTCTCCCATAGTTTTCGTTATCTATTTCGCAAATATTTTTTTTTAATTTTATTATGTTGCAATGTATTTAATTTCTTAAGATGAGGGTACTGATGTAAATGGTTTTGCACAATTAGCAGCTTTTGCTCGATATAAATTAGCAAATATAATGCAAGAAGAGCTATTGAAACTAATAACGTTAAAAGGAAAGTGTACATTTAAGGAAATGGATATTAACTTAAAGAAAATTGTTTCTGTTACAACAGAGGATGCACCTAATATAGTGAGGAAAACCGTGGGTTTTGTCTTTGGTTTTAACGTTGGCTTTAGCGTTGGTTATATCTTAAGCAAAATATTCCACATCTTCTAATTGGATATAATATAATATAATACATCAGGAAGTTTTATGGACTTATTCTTTGATATAAATTTTTTTACTTCGACCTTTATTTTTTGCTCTTCACTTGCTCTACATATATAACCCACCCAACGATCTCTTATATACCCTGACCAAAACACCAAATATCTCAGAAAGACCAATACAATTATGCAGATTTAAAAACCGACATTCATCGGACAATCATTTTGTATAAAACGCGACCTTTTGTATAAGACACCACATTCGCAGACATCCTTCAAAGACTGTATACAAAGTCTGAACCACCATATAATCACCATGACGACTATGCCGACTAATCATGTCATATCACCCTATATTTTTTTTCAAATTATGTATGATATAAACAAATTGGACTCCCTGGCAGAAAGACCTCGTGGTCGATAACCATTTATTACTGTTGTTGAAAATAAAGGTTGATATTTAATTCAAAATGTAATGTTGAAAATAATGCTCAAAATTAAATGAGAAATTTAAAAAAAATTAATTAAAGTTACAAAACTTTAAAAAAACTAAATGAAATTGAAATTTCTATACATAATGACAAATATTTACATTTTCTTTTAATTTACAAAAAAAGTGTTAACAAACTTGAATTGGGAATGGTATTAATGAGGACTGTAATTTTTAAAAATCATTAAATCAAAGAGTCGAGTTATTAAAACAAAACAAAAATTGTATATAAATTAAATATTGCAAGAAATTACCATTATTTACAATTTTCTTAATGAACGTTTAACATTTTCAATGAAGTAAGAAATTTCTAGTAAAAAGTAAATGAGACATTTTTAATTAGCTTGTAAAAGAGAAAGACGTAAATGTAAGTGAAGGAAAATGTTTTCTATCTCGTCGACGTACCAGAAATAAAGCTTTATCTTTTTATTTTATACAGAAAGCAATTTCACGTAAAGTGCTGCTGCTGCGCGGAAAATAAATGTTTTTTTTCATGGCTTATAACAAAACGACAAAAACTCCAAAAAACCCTTTATTTCAAGCTTTTATATAATTGGACAAAGTATGTAATATATTAACGTTCTTGTCTACATTCGGAATATTTTCTTTGTTTTTCGATGTAATTTGTTTTTAGGGTTCCGTTTGCATATCCATTTCCCAACAAATATTTACAAAATATCTGTTACATTTTGGAAAGCAAAGTATAATATTTTAATTAAAGAAATTAATTACATTAGTTTGAAAATTAAGTTTTATATTTTATATCCGGCTTTATTAAGGCTAAATCCGGCTTTATTAAGTTTATAGAAATATGAATATTATTTAAATACAATGAAATATAAACAATTTATTAGAACATTAGGATTCATTACATCATTTATATCATAAAAAGAAATATATGAGAATGAAAAAATCATATGAGGCGTATAAAATCCTTGTATATGGAACGCACCGCATTAACAACAACTATTAATCATAGTTTATAAAAACCATTACATATAAATCAAATCAATAATTAGTCTAGAACAGCGTTTCCCAAAGTATGGGTGGCACCTGGTCGTAGAAAGAATTTGCCGTGTTGCGAAAAAAAATGTAAAAATGCAAAAAAAATCTAGCACTAGTCAACTAAAAACTTCACTTTGACAGCTTTTGAAATTAATAGCCGAGACTGGGTATTCTCATAGTGCTGGAGAAAAATCGAAATGTTATCGAAAATAATTTATTTGCGGCGATCCCATTATCAAATAATACAGTTAAACGGAGAATTGACTTTCGCGCGAAACATTGAGAAGAACTAGTTTTTTTCTTGCAAGTAGATGAATGCACAGATATCGAGGATAATGCAAATCTAATATGTTTGATAAAATAATCAACGTATTTCTGATAAGATGTATTGACGAAGACACCATATAAGAAACTTTTTTGTTTTGTTGAAAAAGATATATTCGCTAATACTACACAAGATTTTTTTCTTCTATTTTATGTAGATATAACCCGACAAATGGTAGTAAGTATGTAGTTCCGCATTTCGACATTATCTAAGTCGACAAAAAGTGGCGAGATTTTGTTTTGACCCAACAATTCTAGTTTTATTGTGTCTTGAAATTATTTTAATTTTTAGTTTCTTTATCTCTAGGTTCTTAAAATTATATATTTACATATTATACTAAGATTACGATAAATTGACCAATAGGTCCTTACACCTGGTCGTGGCGCACTAATGGTTTTGAATGCGTTTTGGGGCTGTTTTATGACCGCTACGTGCTTGCAACTGTTTGTGACCACTAATGGTTTTAAATGCGTTTGTAAACAAGGTAATATTTAAACTGTTGTTTATGTTTATTTTCTGTAGTTGTAAATAGTAAATATAGAAACAACTACGTGCACTTAGGGCTGGAATTCGTTATTAGTGGAGGCAGGCAAATGGGAACGGAGAGTAAGCCTTCCGGCTCTTAACAATATATAATTATCTTCAGTTTAAATCCATATTTCTTGCCACCAAGATAACCAAGTAATAGAAGTGTTAGAAGTGTGTTGATAATAGAAGTGTTGACGTGGTCGTGTATTTATTCATTTTATTTTGTCGAAAAGAACATATTTAAGTGGTTTACAAAACGGAAAAAAAGTTGTAGCTCAAAAAGAAATAACCAGGAAACTTCCTAAACTCACTTCATTTTTGACGGTTGAAGAAGCAAATAGCATGACTAATTCTTCACCGTCATCACCTCAAGATCGAAATACTTTTGAATATCAACTGGAAAAAGATCCTACATGTAACAAAATGACCAACACACATCAGATGCTGAACCCTTTACTTCAAGCTACTGTGAGTTAATAACTACAAGACTGGAAAATGTATCACCTGATCCTGGTACGTACTGTGACGAAATTTTAACAGAAGAATTACGTGTTATTTGGATTCGAAAAGAGCCACAGTTTTTCCAAAGTAAAAATTGTGACCTCCGAAACTTCTACAAGTTGTCCAGATTCATGTCCAGATTGTCCAGATTCACAAGCGAAAAAACAAAAACTAGATGCTTGACTAAAAATATTTTCACCCGTAAATTGACGAATGGTGAGTCCTTAGAAAGAAAATGGCTCCTTTATTTAACGTAGAAGAAATATGTGTACTGTTATTGCTGCCGTCTATTTAATCCTTAACCACCTGCCATACGTCTCAGGTGAAAAAATTACTGCTACTTTGGGTCTGAGAGACGTATGTCAGGTGGTTAGGTGTTAATACTACTACTGTACATAATTTGAGTTCTCCGAATGGATATAAAGATTGGAAGCATATAAGTAACTTATTACTTGAACATGAGAACAGTTTACAGCACAGACAATTAATGATAAATTATGTCGCAAGAAACAAAACTACGGGACGAGTTGACAGTGAGTTGCTGTCCTAATATAATACAGAAGTCAATTATTGTAAGAATGTACTAGAAGAATTGTCGCAGTAGTGAAATATTTAGTTTCTAGAGGTCTTGCTTTTTGTGGTGATAATGAGATATTGGGGTCTCAAAATAATGGGAATTATTTGGGATGCTTAGAACTGATTAGTGAATTTGATCCTTTTCTTCCATCATATTCTTATATGCGGAAATCGTGGAAAAGGAATTACATCATATTTGTCTGCAAATATTTGTAATGAGTTTATTAATATAATGGGACGGCAGGTTTTAAAATCAATTATTGACGAAATAAAATCATCAAAATACTACTCTATAAGCGTGGATTCTACACCAGATCTCTCTCACTTTGACCAACTGACCTTCATCGTTAGATACGTAAAAGACGGAGAGCCTATGGAGAGATTTTTGCAGTTTTTCTCTATGGATGAGCATAATGCAGAATACATAGCAGATACTATTTTAAACTTTTTTGAAAGCCTTGATATTAATATAAAAGATTGTGTGGGCAGAGTTATGATAATGCATCAAATATTTTATCAAAGCATTAAAGTATTAAAGTATAAAGTGTTCAGTCAAGAAAAAAAGAAAAATGTAAATTTGCAATTTTTTGTCCCATGTGCGACAGATTCGCTAAATTTAGTAGGTGTTAAGGCTGTTGAATGTGTTTACGAAGCTGTAGCATATTTTCAGTTTATTAAAAAATTATTCAATTTTTTGATCTCATCGAACCAAGCGATGAGAAATTATGACAGAGCATTTGTCTCTCAAAGTTTCTCCTGAATACTAGATGTTCTGCACGTGCTGATGCTATTGCTTAATGCCTTACCCTTACATGCTAATGCCTTACACAATGATTATTTAAATATTTTTGAAGCTTTGTCCTCCATAGCAAGTGATATCAATCAACCAGGAGAAACAAAAAACAATGCCCAAAACCTAGCAAAAAATGGAAAAATTGAATACTATGCTTTTAACGGAGATATAACGGAGAATGATCTTTTGGGAATCATGAATAAAACAAGCTTAAGTTTACAGAATGGCACTATTACCATGGACGTTGCAACGGAACTTCTTCTCTGATCGATTACAAACGCTTCTCTGATCGTTTATGCCAATAACGCACGTATATATAAATATAATAAATATAATAAATTCGATCAGAACGAATCGGTTGCTAAACAAAAAAATCCAAATGCTGACTATAAAGATAAGTCTGAAAGAAAAAAAAAAATTGCAGTACACGCGATACTTTTTTTGAAGGATGATCAGAATCTGTACAGTTGAATGGTAAAAAAATTCATGTAGATAAGTTTATTCCTATAATCGACACATTTTAAAAATCGTTCGGCAGTATACCAAAATATTGACAATAGTTTTACTTTTCTGTGTCAATTAATAACAAACGATTCTGACGAGTTAACAAGGAAATTCAATGAATTTGAAGAATTCTATCACGAAGACATTAATGCATATGAGCTCAAATCAGAATCTTTTCATTTAAGGGAGTATTTAAAGATCATACCAAAGGAATCGGTGGATTTGAGTATCTCAACCTTACATAAATTAACAAAGTCTGATAAATTAGAAGAAACTTTTCCAAATGTTGAAGTTGCTACAAGAATGTTTCTTTGCTTAATGGTTATCAATTGTAGTGGAGAGCATTTTCACAGCTAAAGAAAATAAAAATAGATTACGAACAACTATCATTTAAAAAGATATAATAAAAATATAAGATATAATACAAGATTTTGCATTACAGAAATTCCGAAAGAAACTATCGTAATCGTAACTATTTCAAACCAGCAGCATATTTATCTAATTAATAACATATGAGTATTTGATTTGTAACAATTAACCATAATAAATATTAGATCATAGCAGAAAAATGTTTTTGTCATTCACTTTTTTTACATTTCAACAGGGCCCCAAATTCTTGTGAAGGGACCGGCATAGACTGACGGCACTGGGTCCTGATAATACTCCAAACCGAAAGTTTAAAATTGCAAATCTAAGTTTTAATAAATATATTGATTTTTAATTAATTATTTTATATAGTTCAATATTATTAACTATAAATCACTTTATCTAACAATAAGACGTTATGAAATTTAAAAGAAATGTATTGATATATAATTTTCTTCGAAATGTCTAGAAGAAAAGTTAGCGACGCAAGAAAAAGTTTTTCTTTTATTAGAATTTGTTGTAAAGCTTCACAGCTTAGTTTTAATGCTATTTCCAAGTTTTCATTTTATTTTTATTCCAGGAACGTGTTGCTGCGTAACATATAAAGACTTTATAACAGCTTTGCCGCTCTTGTTTTTTATTTTTCTTTTCGCAGGGAATAAGTGTTAAAGTTTAATAAGAAGAAACGAAACAATAATATTTAATAAAAATAATAAATAAAAAAATCTAATTAAAGTTACAAACTGAAATTTCTATACATAATGAGAAATATTTACATTTTCTTTTAATTTGCAAAAAAGCGTTAAGAAACAGCTAAAAATTTTATGAGCTTAGATTTTTCCAATTTTAAATATATTGGTTAAATTCATCAAACTTAAATATTTTTTTAACTTTAAAGAGTCAGCTGTAGGCATTAGGTGAAACATTATAAAAATACTCATTATTTATTATTTTATAATAAACATTATTTATTGTTATTTAAATATTTTTATTTTATATCGGTTTCTTAATCGTTCAGGAAAGTTGCTGCTGCAATTTGAAATTGCGCCCGGATTCCAATAATCTAAATCTTGTAAATCACACTTTGTATTAAATTATTTTTCGAGAATCCGTAAATTATCAGATATACTTGGATCGATTTCCTAAGAGAAACAGTAAATGTTGATTGCAGAGACGGCATTAAATTTTTTTCCGGTGATTTATTAAAAATAATAAATAAAATAAGAGAGACACTAGTATCCACCAGTATCTCTATTATTTTAATTATTCATTTTTAATATTAGCGGAAATAGAAAAATGTTAACGGCGTATTTTTAATTGACTTTTAACGTCTCTCTAACGGAATCGACCCGTTTTTAGATTTATTTTATGGTTTTGGCTGGTATAAGTTCTCAAATACCATCACAATATTCTCAACACACAAATTCCTACACTTTTGAGAAAAATCTAGTAATCACTTAAGACAACATGAAAACTTGAAATAATGTCGAGTTGTTGATTTTAAATAAAGTCGGTGTTACCCATCGTATATTACTCGTTTACCAGTGACATTTATTGACAATTCAGCGAGCTTAATATGAAAACACTGTTAACGTTAGAGAAGCGAATCTACCTAGTGGAATATCATGGTTTATGAGTTTTATATAAATATCCAATCCAGTTATTTAATGAAAAATATCCAAATGTAAGAAAATTAATTAAAAAATTTGGTGAAACTGGATCCGTTGCCGAAATAAAGAAGCCTCGTAAAGCATACAAAGATATTGATGCTGCGACCATTGTGGTTATCGAATCAATACATTTACCAGTTCGGTCACAAGACTTAACTCCCACTGATTCCTTTCTTTGGAATCACCAAAAGCAAAAAGTTTTCAGAGAACCAATGGGAAACTATGCAAATTTCTTAAAAATGCGGATTGTGGACGCTGTTCTAGAAATTAATATTGAAATGTTAAACAACAACGTTTTCAAACAATTTAGAAACAGAGTTGAAGATTGCTCTGGATCTGAAGGAGACTATGTAGAATAATTGTTCAATAAAAATTAAATTATTGTATTAAAAATATTTTTTTTTGTCCAGAAAATAATAAGATGAATGTTTGAGTATCGTGCCATCCATGTTTGCAAACAGAAGGTCATATTTAAAATGAACAATTTGACATAATTTTACATTTTTGATCTTATCTTAAGTAATTACTGGATTTTTATTTGAATATAGGGGGTTTTGATACAAGCTTAGCTCGATTCAAAAATTGCGATTGAGAGCATGATCGGGGAACAGCTTGTTCCTTCCGCTGTTTCGTCAAACAGAGTCTACCTCAAGATAGTACTGGTAAGGAAAGAATTGCATGTTCTTGTCATGTTTTCTAGAAGTAAACGATAAAAAGACTCGCGATAATGTTCAGTTTATAAAAAGCCTGTCTGCGATGAAGAACTGGCAAAACCGACTCGAAAACACGAAGATGTTGTTCAGTTTACAAAAAGATTGTCTGCGATGATCACTGTCTATCAAACAATTAAATGTAGTGACTGCGCAAATGAAAGGTTTATAAATTCTAATTTATCTTGAAAATTATTGTAATTGTTTATCTGATAACCCCTGTTACCACCATGAAATATTCATTATTAATATTGATTAATTCCTGAGTCAAAATATTATTGTTCATCTAGTGCAGAGGTTCTCAAACTAGGTGCCGCAACACCCTGGGGTGCCGCTATCGTATGCCTGGGATGCCGCAACAATAATCAAGAAATGCAAAAAAAAATTATATACTATAACAGAAAATTTCATGAGGAGGTTGCTGTGTCTGGGTCTTTAAAACGGAAAGGTGAACTCACTGAAGCTTCTGAAACGACTGATTCAATGACAAACAGCATTGTCGAAGGTGATTAAATTTCGTAGCAGACACCTGCGAGTCTAAATCATTCATGTTCATTTGCCTCCGAGGAAAAATAAGGAAATATGATCCTAGCTACTTCACATTGCTTGGCTTTGTTTCTGTTGGGAACGAGCAAGCACCGGAAGGAGCAATGAGTTATTTGTCATAAATTTGTTGCTAACTACTGCTTGGTTCCATCCAAATTAAAAAGACATCTGGAAAGCAATCAATCTGATTTAGTATATAGCCGCGCTTTATCTCTTCAGACAGGGTCATCCATGATTGAGAGAATTTTAAAAAATTAAAATGAAAACGCAACTGAAGCTTCATTTATTGTCAGTTCACAGATCCCACATAGCAAAATCTGGAAAGTTCCATACTATTGCCGAGACACTGATTAAACCTTGCGTCAAGGATGTTGTAAGTTGCATTTTAGGTCCAGACATGGCCAAGAAGATTGATAATGTGCAGCTGTCAAATAGCACTATATGCAATCGAATTTTCACATTTTCAAAAGAGTCTGTGGAGAACGAGTTTATGAGAAAGTAAGAAATTGGTATTTTTTTTTAGTTTACATCTTGACGAAAGTACCAACATTGTGAGACTTGCTGTTTTTTTTGTGTTTGTAAGGTATCTATTCGAAATGCATTTTGATGAGTGAATTGCTTGAAACTTACACTACTTTCGAGGAAAAGTTAACGACAAATGTATACAGCAAAATGATTTGAAATAGAGCAAGTGTGTTGATATTTTCAGCGGTGGAGCGGCTGCAATGGTTGTAAAAGTAAAGGTAGCCGTTTCTAGAATAAAACAAGTAGTAGCCAATGCCACCAGCAGCCACTGTGTCATCCATCGACATTCTCTGGCAACTAGGAGGATGCCGCAAGATTTAAAAGTCGTATTGGATAGCGCTGTGAATAATTCATCATGTTAAGAGGCGACCGTTTCAAGCACGTCTTTTAAAACTTACCGCCGAATATCTGTGTATGGATCACTTCCACCTCTTTTTTAGCCATACTATTTGAACTAAAAGATGCACTAGTAGTTACTCTATATAGTATATAGTTACATTTACAGAAGAGCCTTTTATCCAACAATTTATATCGATTGGCTGCTTAAATTGGGATACCTTTCCGACAATTTCGAAAAACTAAATGAAACCGCCACTTCTCTCAATCTTGCATTCTCAACATACGCTTACATTAAAAACAGGCACAGGAGCAAACTATCTGCATCAAGTGTTTTGAGGGTAAAATTAACCAAACTTCCGATAAACTTAAAGGAAATAATAAAGAAAATCTTCCATACAATTTTCAATTCATACAATCTTCAACATTACAATTTGTCGTTGTCTGACCGTTGTCAGCCTTAGGGTCATACTGATTACTCCAGTAAGTTCCGAGGGCCAAAACCATATTATCATTGTTGCCGGTGGTAAAAAGTGAAATAGTCCACTGAGGAAAAAAAAAAGTCCGAAAAAGTACGCAACGTTTAAAAACGGCTACAAATCGGACTAAAGTCCGCAAAACGGCAACACTGCATATTATAAATTTTCCTGTCATTATCTATAATTTCTAGATTAGTCGTAGAGTACGAGCCATGAGGAGTACCGTGACACGACATCTGGTGGACACAAGCGGAAATAGGTAGTACCTTCTATCGCTAACAGATGGCGCTAATAGCACGTACATAATAATCTCGTTGGTTCGAGAAAGTTCTGGTGTCTTCCACTCACTTCTAGATGGCAGTAATTGGAATATATAAGAAGGCTATTGGCGCAACCACAAGTCAGTTCCTATGACACTGTTGTGAAATGCGTACTTAGAAGGCATACCTCCTTAAAACGTGTTTGTGCGTGTTTAAGTTTAAGACATCTTTGTAACAGTATTTTGATTTGAATTGTTGCTTTTGTGTGTGATTTAGTAGTATGGAAAAGAAGCGAAAAATTGATAGTGAATGCAGAAAACTCAAAGATCAGTGGAACATTCAGTATTTCGTAATTGAGTCCAGTAACAAGGCGCTATGTTTGATTTGCAATGAAAGCATAGCCGTTCTCAAGGAATATAACATTAAACGTCATTATGAAACAAAACATTTTCAAAATTACTCAAAATAAACAGGAAGTTTGCGGACAGAAAAATTCGAAGCTATGAAGCGCGGATTGAAATCGTAGCAATCTTCATTTACAAAACTCAAAACTGAACAGGAGGTTGCAACTCGTGCCAGCTTTCGTGTGGCTCTTGAAATTGCAAAACGTGGAAAACCATTCACCACCATGGAGATGGATCACCACCGATGGAGAAATGATCAAAGAATGCATAATTGCAGTAGCCGAAGAAATGTGCCCTGAAAAGGTAAATTTATTAAAAACTGTCAGTATGTCAGCAAACACTGTGGCTCGAAGGGTAGAAAACATCGCTGAAAATATATCCTCTCAACTGTTCGACAAAAATGGACATGTTGAGTGGTTTTCTTTGGCCTTGGATGAGTCAACGGATGTGTCAGATACTGCTCAGGTGTTGATTTATATTCGAAGAGTAGATAAAAGCTATGAAGTGCATGAAGAACTTCTTGATATGTATAGTATTCATGGCAACTACTGGTACAGATATTTTTAAAGGAGTTGAAATGGCCATTAATCAAAACAACCTTCGATGGAAAAACTTGAAATGTATTACAACTGATGGAGGCAAAAACATGAGTGGGAAAGATAAAGGAGTGGTCGCTCTTGTGTCAAAGGCTGTAGAAAATGACGGTGGTTCAAAACCATTAGTCTTACATTGTATCATTCATCAACAGTCTTTGTGCGGAAAATGTTTGGATATGTCTGAAGTTCTGAAACCAGTCATATCATCTGTTAATTTTATCAGATCTTTTGGGCTGAATCACCGACAATTCCGACAATTTATTGAAGAGATTGGAGAAAATGACTTAGCTTATCATACTGCCGTACGTTGGCTTAGTTGTGGGAAAGTCCTTCAGCGCTTTTTTGAACATCGAGCAGTGATCGAAATTTTTTTGAATGAAAAGCATCGCCCTCTTACTGAATTACAAAACAACGCATGGCTGTGGAAGTTAGCATTCTATGTTGTTTTGACAAAACCTGTGAACGAACTGAATTTGAGATTGCAAGGAGAAAACCAGCATCTTCCTGATTTATACACTAATATCAAATCATTCCGGAAGAAATTGATACTGTTTCAATCACAACTACGAAGTAAATGTTTTTCACATTTTAAAACATGTGAAATATTCAGCCACACCACTGAGACTGAGTTTCCTATCGATTTTGCAATCGAAACTTTGAGTGCTTTGAAAATAAATTTTGATACTCGTTTCTCGGACTTTGAAGCCATTGCGAATCAAATTAAGATTTTTCAGAATCCTTTTGATACTGACATTGAAACCCTAGCCCCGGAACTTCAAATGGAAATGATTGATCTACAGTGCAGTGATATAATTAAGAACAAATATAAAAACTCATCTTTGTTGGAATTTTATAAGAGTCTTCCACTGACACAATTTGATAATTTGCATAAATTTGCTCGTGGGCTGTTTTCTGTTTTTGGTACTACTTATTTGTGTGAGAAGACCTTCTCCAAAATGAAGTACACAAAAAATGTTTACAGATCTAAATTAACTGATGAGCATTTTAAATCTCTTTTAATAATTGGTACAAGTAAAATTAGTCCACAACTACAAACTATTGTCAGTGGAAAATCTCAATTACATAAATCTCATTAGTATTTCATAACAAAATTATGCTTGTTATAAGTTATGTTTTTATTTAAAATGTATAAAATGTTAGTTGGATTCATTTCAATAATTTGTTAGTTATTATATACTGAAGTTAAATTTTCTGCATATTATACATGTCTTTACTCATTACAATTCTGTGTTTCTTTATCCAACTTATCACAAAAACAATAACAATAAGCCTACAAAAGTGTTATGAGTAGTTAGCCCATGACCATATCAATGTAGATGTCATATTAATAATTATTCAACATAAAATTAGAATACTTCATTCAGTAAACTAAATTTATTTTGCTATAAAAAATATGTTCTGTAAAAGGAGTTTTCAAGTATGCTAGCTCTCCGCGGGCCGGACAAAATCTGTCCGCGGGCCGGATGTGGCCCTCGGGCCGTAGTTTGGAGACCCCTGGTTTAGGAGATTAACTGAGGGATTACGGGTTTTTTTGAAAATTTCTAATGACTAGGAGATTTAGTTTTAGGCCTTTGTTGCAATTATGCGATATTCTAAGATTAGCTATTTCGGGGAATTTGTGATTACATTCAAGACAATGACTAGAGAATGAGCTTGTGTCTTTTTTAAAACGAAAATCCCGAAAGTGTTCGGAAAAACGAGTTGATATGCTTCGTCCCATCTGGCCTACGTAGACGCTATTGTATTCTGAACAACTAACCTCATAAACGCCGGATTTTTTAAGGGGTCGATTACCAAAACTATAGAGGTATATTCAACGTCATAAATTTGTTAAGTCACTTAAAAATGACCGTCAAACATCGAAACTTAAGTCGTGATATATCTAGAAATTTATATAACTGTGAATAATAAGTTGTATAACATTTTTACATAGTATAAGTGTGGTAAAAACATAAATAATTTTTATATTCAATGTAATTTTATTTATCTTTAAAAGCAATTGAGCAATAAATTTGTATCGTCTTTTTTATTTTCTTAAGTGTTTTTATGATAGCTGTGGCGCGAAATTTTTGTAGCCCGTCAAGGGTGCCGCGAATTTTTTTTAGCTCGATAAGGGTGCCGCAACAAAAAAAGTTTGATAACCACTGATCTAGTGAGTATCCCGCTAAGCACATGCAATAAAATCAAATCAAAAAGTATTTATTCTTAGGAGGTACATGTATATATCTATAAGATACGTCGAAAAAAATTGTATTAAAGAAATGAACTAAAGCAAAAAATTGTACAGAAAAAAATAGAGAAAGAAAAAAAAACTAAATATTTAGTTGAAACTGAAACAATTAAATCCTAAGTGTTATTAGTCATATTAATTTCACACTTTAGAAATTCGTCTATGGAATAATAACACTTTTCAATTAGGAAGTCTCTGATCATTTTTCTAAACGATTTAAAAGTTTTTGCTTCTTTTATGAAGTTTGGCAAATTATTATAAATTGTATTCCAAATCTGTTTGGTGTTCTACTACACAGAGAAAGGTTACTTGTAGACATCCGGAAGTTTAATGCATTCCTTGTATTTATGCTGGCTATATTCAAATGTGGAATTAACTGGTGACGATAGGACAATGAAAGAACAAACTGTCTTTAAACAAAATTTGTTGCTAGCTAAAAGTTACAGAGATTTAAAATTTAATTAAAAACTTCTTTCATTGTCCCATCGTCGCCAGTTAATTCCAAATTTCAATATAACTCCTTATTGGACATTAATCTCATACTATCAATTATATCTGGTTCCTCTACAATTATGGATTTCTTGCACAACATATAATCCAAATATGGTGGAGACTAACATAACAACATAACAACAAGATCCACCGCAACAATACCGCAACAATAGAACAGCAAAAGAGATGGCGGAGTATAGAAGCGTAAGAAACAAAATCAACACCAAAGTAAGAGCAATCAAATCAGTATACTGGGAAACGTTCTCGTCTGAGATGGAACACTACCTATATGGTGCTTAGCGCAAAGTCTGGAAACTATTAAGAAAGTACAAACAAACTGTCGATGAAGCCGTACAGACTACAAACATAACACCCGAAAGCTGGACAACGTACTTCAAAGCACTATACGAAACCAACAATACTCATCAATAAGAAACAGAGGGAATACCACTCAACCACACCACAAACGAAGACTGCATAATTACTCAAGAAGACGTCACGTTAAACATCAACAAACTGAAAAATATAAAAGCACCGGGCCCTGACAATATATCAAATGAGATGATAAAGAGCGGAAGAAATGAACTAATATATAACCTACCTGCAATATTCAAAAAAATAGTAGACACTGCGCAAATACCGGAGGACTGGAAGCACACTATCACCATTCCATTACACAAAAAAGGCTCTAGGAAGGATCCAAACAACTATAGGGGCATCTCGCTCATAAACTCGGTCGCAAAATTATTCACAAAAATAATATCCAATAAAATTACTACTAACGTCAATATTAACGAAGAACAACAAGGCTTTCGCGCCAACAGATCGACAATAGACGCATCTTTATATTAAGGCAAATGGTAGAAAAATCAATTGAATATGCAAAACCACTTTTCATGTGCTTCGTAGATCTAAGCAAGGCCTTCGATATGATCATAATCCGAGATGTCATCCTAACGCTGCAAAGAAGAGGAATTTCACACAAAATTAGCCAAGTTATTAAAAATTTGAACACAAACAATCAGACACAGATCAAGACGGCACTTGCTACAACACGCAACATACCCGTAGCCGATGGAATCCGCCAAGGCGATAGCCTAAGCCCGACATTATTCAACTTAGTCATGGACGAAATTATTCAAACCATCAAAGCACTAAACACCGGCTATAGCATGGGCGGCAGAACTACAAACATCATCTGTTACGCTGATGACGCAGTGCTCTTCGCGGACAACGAGGACGATCTCCAGCGTCTACTATATAAGTTCTCCCAATCTACAGCAAAGTATAACTGGCAGATTTCAGCCGAAAAAACAAAATGCATAGTCATCAGCAAGACACCAATAAGATGCAAGCTGCAGTCCGCGAACAACATTATAGAACAAGTAAACACATTTAAGTAGCTTGGGGTAGACATAACGGACAGCAAAAGACTTAAAGAGGAGGTCAGAAGATCAACAACCAAAGCAGCACAAATATCCGGAGGACCACATAACATCATTTGGAAGAACAAATATATGTCCTCACGCAGCAAAGTCAGAATTTACAAAACATGTGTTCGTCCCGTATTCTAACATACGCGGCCGAAACGAGGGCAGAAACCAACCCAACTAAACAACAAATGCGCACCACCGAAATGAAGACACTACGTGCAATATCAGGCGTGACTCTTATTCATCGAAAAAGAAGTAAAGAAATCAGGGAAAATTTGAACGTACAGGACGTGGTGCGATGGACCAGAGCCAGACGAAGAGAGTGGGACAGACACGTCGATCGGATGGGCCCAGAACGACTGGCAAAATGGGCCAAAGTAGCAAAACCCAACACAAAACGACCCATGGGAAGACCACCGAAGCGATGGAACGAGTCATGGAGCTCAAGGTCGCAAGAGACGAGAGATGCGTAAAGAAACAGGACAATGTCCTAAAAAGAAGTGGGAGGAGGAGGAGGAACAAGATCTACAATCGCTCCACTACCAAGATGGCTAGCCTAATGATGGCGACATTTTTTAATGATGGCGCCGAAACTAGTAGCTAGTAATAAATTTAAAGAGTTTGTTCTTTTTTGTCCTATTGTCACCAGTTAATTCGACATTTGAATATAATCCCTTATTGTACATTAATCACATAAAATCAATTTCATCTGGTTCCTTTACAATTATGGGTTTCTTGCACAACATATAATCCGAATATGGTGGAGTTATCTAACATAACAACAAAATCTACAATCGCTCCACTACCAAGATGAATGATTTCGTAATGATTGACATTTACCCTTATTGGACATTAAATACATATTATGTTGTATATATCGAGGCTTTTATGAAGTCGTTGTTTATTTTTCTACACAAAGATATATACAGGACACTGCTACTATTTTATAGTTGTAAGTAGAAATATGACGAAGTGGGCACCCGGGTATCCAGGTGTGCACGTAAGGGTAAAAAGAATTATCGATATTCTTTTGTTTGGATTTGTAAAATGAAACTAGGTAAAATTAAGGGACCCTCATAGTGTGACACCTCGAAAAATAGCAGATTTTCGCGATTCTTTTTTTATGTTTAGGATAAATTAATCGGTCTGATTTTTTTTTACAAATTGAAGAACTAATCGAGAATACAACATTTTTTGAATTGATTTCTTCTTCTTTCGAATAGGCCTACTTTGGACCACGCTTGTTCAACTGTTGGGCTTTGACCTTTGCCCAGTATTGTCGCATCTTCTGCCGGTGTAACTCCTTTCTCTCTTCTGTCCAGGGGGTACCTTTCCTTCGAGGTTTTTCCTAAAATCCACGGACTTCCTTCAGGATGCGTCTCACAGACTGTCTGTTTTTGAGATATGTTATTCCCAGTTCTTTAATATCCTTCTCGGTCTCTGTCAACCAAGTGGTACGAAGTTCTTGCTTTGCCAAAAGGTGAATAGACGGTTGGTTAGTCGGATTGGAGGCAATCTTGCAACGTGGCCAAAGAAAGCTACCCTTCTTTTCCTTGCACAGTCAGAGAGCATCTCGATATGTTCGTAGGGCTCAGAGTTATGCCGTCTTCGGAATTCCCCATCTTCCTTTACCGGGCCTAGGATCTTCCTGAGGATTCTCCTCTCTCTGATTTCCAATTTCTCTATTAGACTCCTTCGGTTCAAGCAAAGACACTCCATGGCATACAGGGCTTCTGGTCGTAAGACTGATGTGTAGTGCTAAAGTTTCAGGTTGCGTGACAGGCATTTCTTATTGTAAGTGTTCTTAGTCAGCCGATAGGCTAGTTCTAACTTGCTGACTCTCTTGGATAATGATGCTCTTCCTGATAAGTTGGGTTCAATCCATTCGCCGAGATACTTAAATTTCTCAGTCCTCTTGATGTTTCCCTGTTCTAGTAACATCTCTCTGTTTGCTTCTCTGATGTTGGTGAAGAATTCTGTTTTCTCCAGCGACACTTGAAGACCCACTTTGGCAGCCTGTTTTCTGAGGCAGTTTACCTGCATTGTTGCCATCTCAAGAGAATCAGCAAACAGTGCCATGTCATCTGCAAAGGCCAGGCAATCTACAACCAGTCCATCGTTCTTACGTCCCAGGTAGATACCACTCTGAGCACCCAAATTGTTCAGTTCCTTGCGCCATTCTCTCATAACCTTTTCAAGGACACAGTTGAAGAGAAGTAAGGAAAGTCTCACTCCAGTTTTTATTTCGAAGCTTCCTGAAATCTCGCCTCTAAATTTAACCTTGGAATGAGTGTTGGTCAAAGTTTCTAGGATGAGTCTGCGAGTTTTGTTGTCTAGTGCTAGCTTCTGGAGTACTTTGTTAAGCGTTTCTTTATCAATGGAATCGTAGGCCTTCCTAAAATCAATAAAGGTGACGACTACCTTGCGGTTTCTCATCGTAGTATGCAAGTACAGTTTTAAGATTGAGGATCTGTTCAACACAGGATCGGGTCTTCCTGAAGCCCCCCTGGTATTCTCCCAGTTGACTATCCAACTGATTTTCTGCCCTTGTTTGTAACGCCTTCGAGAGAATCTTGTATGTTACCGGGACGAGAGAAATTCCACGGTAGTCGTTTAGATTGGTAAAATCTCCCTTTTTGTGAAGCGGATGGATCAGAGCAGATTTCCAATCGGGAGGTAATTTTTCTGTTTCCCAGATGACCTGGATAATCTCGGTTAGCTTGCGCACGGCATTGTTTCCAGCACCTTTCCACAGTTCAGCAACGATAGAGTGCTCTCCAGCTGCCTTATTATTCTTCTTGTCCGGGTTTGGTGTGGTTTGTTTATAGTCTGTCTTCGCTGGGTGGGTCACAGTTGAGTAGATTTTTAAAGTACTGAGCCAAAAGATGGCAGTTATCCTTGTCGTTCTAAGCCAGTTTGCCTTCTGAGTCTCTGAAGTGGAGGCTGGGCGGAGCGTATTTTCTGAGTGCTTGCTTAAAGGTTCCAAAGAAATCTCTGAAATTATTCTTAGCAAAGCTCACTTTGATTTGGGTTAGTTGGTTTTGCGTGAAGGATAGTTTGGTTCCTCGAATTATCTTGGCAGTAACCTTTCTTTGTTCGAAAAATTTATGCCAATTTTCCATGGTCTTTTTAGAATTCCACTTCACCCAAGCTATCTGTCTTTGGGCTATTGCATTGTCACAGTCTTCAGTCCACCACGGATGCTTCCTTCTTCTAGCGAGAGGGGCGAGTTCAATGGCCGCCTTGACAAGAGTCTCCTTCAGTTGGTCCCAGTTGTTTAGGTCTGTGTTGTTCAGTCTCTGACCTAGTTCTTGACTGTTCTTGAGTCGCTCGACGTCAAATCTTACCATTTTGGAGGTTCTGTGTAATCTATTGTTTCTAGGCTGGAGTCTTATTTTGATCTTTGAGATGTAGTGATCTGAGTCCAGATTGGCGCTTCTTAGTACCTTTACGTTTTGTATTTCCTTTTGAGATTTTCGTGAAATGGCCACATGATCCATCTGGAATTCACCCAGGTGGGTATTAGGTGAGATCCAAGTCTTCTGCTTCCTTGGCAAGTGTTTGAAGGCTGTAAACTTCATGATCAACCTAAAAGTCCTACACATATCCACCAATCGTTCTCCGTTGCGGTTGGTTCGATTATGCGCCGGATAATTGAATTGATTTATTTATTGTTTAACATTTTTTATTAAATTTAATGTGGCGTTGAAAGAAGCTCCTGTATCGTCTCCATGATAGCGGACGTAATTTTGATCTGATACAAAAATATCAAGAAGATTATTAATCTGTAGGAAAGCCCCTATGTTCCTATGGAAGCTTTTTTTCATAAAATCTGAAAAAAAAATGGCGGCGGTTTAACAAGAAGATATCGAATTCAGCCTATTTTTTCGACAATTATTCGTAAAAAAAATTGTAAGATTAAAAAAAAGCATTCATAGGAACATAAAGAATGACGTGAAGAATGTTCTGTCCAAATTTCAGAGTGATAGCTTAAAACTGTTCCTTTGAGAGTGGAGACAGTTTTGAAAAACACCATTTCGAGGAAAACGGGTTTAAAGTTTGGAGTGAGATATTTTCTTGGACGTTGTCGAGCGCTGGTGGAAGAGAATATTTTTCCAGAATTCCAGAGGCCTCAGCTTTGCGCCACAAATTTCACAAATTCGCACAACGAATCTCCTCCCGAAGGGCAAAACTGATGCTGAGGATTTGCATCAGTTGAGCTTTTGTGATAAAAAATCCCCCATATTGCTTTCCTCATATTTTCAACGGAATCGGAGTTTCGACGAACTGCTAAGCAATAATACTCGGACAAATTGTTTAGAAAGTTTAGTGTCAATTGCCCTTTTTTCGGTTCGTTCTTAGCAGGTTTCTTGTTGGTTTTTTTTCTGCTTTATCTGTAATTTGCTTTTTGGGTTTCTTCAATTGAACCAACCTTTTTCTTGCTTCGTCTCCACTTTGAAAAACACGTTTTGATGATAAAGCGAACTGATGATATACTTTGCCCATTTACTGCTACTTTGCAGAGATACGTATAGGGAATAACGGTTCAACGGCGGACGGACGCGCCAGATACTCCAATTCCTTTTTCAAAGAAAGGATGTACCGACCGAAATAATTAGAATTTCGATTTAAAACATGGGGAGAATGTTTATAACAGTGTATACCAACGATGGCGAATCTTTTTGAGTAGTGGGTCAAATTTTGTTCATTATTTTTTTGCGTTCTAGCTCGTGGGTCACTAGGACAAAGACTACTTTTTTGTTCTCACTTATAAGGCTTTTACAAAATTTAGTTTTCCTTCCTGTTCTACAACTTCTACTTAGGAAGTGGACAGCAAAAAATAAAGGTCGAAATCAAAAAATGTGTACAGTATAATCTCGGTAATTCGGCCGTTAGTTAATCGGACGACACGCCCAGTAATCCGGCGGTCTGGAGACCACTCGCGCTCTTCCCTCCCACCACTCTTCCTTATAATCCGGCGGTTGTCTGGTCCCTTATTTGTTGGATTATCGAGATTATACTATATATGAATCCTCGAGCGGATCGATGGCTGGTTCGATGGTATTTTTTGAATTAAAAGCTTCTTGTGAAAACGATATATGTTTTTCGACTAATTTTGGGACGCTGATTCGATTAGTAAATACTAGACATCACTGTGATAAGCCGTTCAAAAGTTATGCTATCGTGAAATCAGACTTTGTTTTGAGTTTGATTTGTTGTAACTTAGAAATTAGGCAAAAGTAATGAAAGTGGCTTAGACAATATTTGTAGAAAATGTAATTGTCTGAACAACGGAGTTGATTTTGTTTTGAAAAATTTTGGTTTTGAAATTTTGAAAAATTCAGAGGGAATCAAATTTAGACAGGTTTGATTCGTTGTAACTTGGAAGTTGTAACAAAACACGTGAAAATGTTTTAGACAAAAACTGTTAAGAATTTAATTGTCTAAGAGAAAATTTGTTTGATTTTATCAGTTGTTTTGTGATTTTTTTTAACGATTTGAAGGAAGTCTAAATAAGAGAAATTTGAGAAAAACAGACAAAATAGACAAAAGTTGTTTAAGCAACATTAGTAGAGAATTGAATTGTCTATAACATATTAATGTTGCAATAGTTTTTAACTATTTTGAAAATTTTCTGAAAAAATCGAAAATATAATTTGTAAAAGTGGAAATTTTGAAAGACTATAACTCAAAAACTAAGAATTTTAGGCAAGTTTTTTTTAGATAAAAGTTATAATTTAATTCTCTATAAAAGTTAGTTTCAACAATTTTTTGTTATGTCGTGTTTTTATGCAGAAAATTGCAAAAAATGGAATGAAGCTTCAAAGGTGCTTTGTGTTGTGAAATTTAAGGGATGATATCTAATAAAAAGAATATAAAAACTTTAAGCAACCCCCGACACAAAAAAAAAACCTCCAAAAAGCAAAAAACTTTCTTTTTTGCCCATTTAACACCATTATTCATATTTTGAAGATGATCGTCGCCGCGTCGGGGTACCGCTATGTGAAGAACTAAAACTAGTCATACCTTCATAGGTATAACGAATAGAAAATACGTATCAATTTAGATGTATCAATCTATCTTACAAGCTCTACTAAGTTTCCGCAGAGTCTCGATATGGTATGCGTCACGTTGACGTTAAAGAAAACGCGCAGACAGGTGAGAGCAGAAGTTGTTAACTGTTGTCTTTATTTTAGTAAATGAATCAAGACTGAAAACTAAACGATTGGATATTGTTGTTTTGTTACTTACGTACGTTGCTTACACAGAGTAAGTATAATCCACACTTTATCAGTATCAATCTTCTTTTTATTTCTTTTTATTCTGATTTTGTTACTTGATTCACCTAGCAGTTCCCCGATGCGGCGACGCTCATCATCAAAATATTAATAAGTTAGCAGGGATCATCAAATGCCTGAACAGATCTTCATAAACTATAGCTAATAACCTTCTCGATCCCGTCAATTTTCAAACACAAGTTTGAATATACGGAACTAGACCAACACTTGTGTCAAATTGGTTGCAGATTAATTTTGTTAAGAAGGAAATGAGCGGATGATTAGCATGCGCAAGAACATAGCTTCATAAATTATAGCTAAGAACTTCCTCGCTCACGTCAGCTTTCAAATTAAAAAAAACGCATCAAAATCGGTCCATTTGTTTAGGAGCTACGATTCCACAAACAGCCACATATAGGGATAGGCGGACAGACTGACACACAGTAAAGTAAAGAATTTTATCTACGACCACTATTATAATTGCCCAATATTGTACAGATCGTGGATTATGTAAATACATCTTACAACACACGTATGTAACAGTCCGCGATTAATGTTATTTAATGATTCAATAACACACTAGTGCGTTTGGTTTACAATTCGTTGATTGGTTGAGAGCTGCTACTATCATTAATATAGGCAACCCAATACATTCCGTTATTTGTCAAAAAAAATTAAACGTCAAACTAATACATAAACACTATATTTTTTTTCAATTATAAAAATTAAAGTCCAGTGATGTCCAGTGATAGCGAAATAGAAAATGCTACTCCGCCCGAAATTGCTGAAAAAGCGAAACAAGCTGCCCATAATTTGCTACGGATTAAATCTCGGGATTGATACGAGGATGCATATAGAAAATTTATGGACCGGAGAATGAAGCATAAAGTTAAATCCTTTTCAGAAAATGTTTTATTATTCTTTGATGAGTTATCTCAAACAGTGATCTTCACTTTGGGCAATTTATTGAATGGTTCGGACATCAATTAATATAAAGCACAACATCGACATTTCAAAACATTCAAAGTTAATAGCTTAACTAAAGAGAAAATCTGATGGATTTAAAAGCAACAAATCAAAAATTTTAACCATTCAAGAAATTCAAAAGTTTCCTCAATAATTCGCTGGATAACAAATATTTATTGATGAAGGTATTCATTACTTTTTTATCTTATAATGCTCTCTAATGGGCATAACGACATATTTCTTTATAAATTAATTAATTTTATATAATTAGATTATTCTTATCATTGGCATTAGTGGTGCCTGCAGAAAACAAGAACTACGAAATGCCAAACCCTGCCATATAGAAGACACCGGAACATCTCTGATCATAAAATAAAATTCCTGATTCCAAAACAAAAACTTAAAGATCTTTTGTGCTACCGAAAGAATTTTACCAAACCTGTAAAAAATATATTAACCTACGCCCACAAAATATGGACAAAACTCAGTCTTTTTTTTCTAAATTATCAAAATGAGAAATGCACTAAGCAATGGAATAAATAAAATTGGCTCTATTCCTAAACAAATTGCCAATTATCTTCATTTGCCGGAGGAAAATCTTTCTTAATACAGGACATTGTTACAGACGTTCGTCAGCCACCATTCTTGTGGATTCCGGTGGTGATTTATTGTCACTAAAAAGGCATGGTGGCTGGCGTTCGTCTTCAGTAGCAGAGGGCTATATAGACTGCTCCATGAAAAATCAAAATGATACTGCTACAACACAGTAGGTATTAATAGGTATTAATGAAATTAAACAGATTATAAATTATTAAGTAAATATAAATTATTTCATTAGACACTGACACTGCGTACATTGTGTTGCCTATCTTCGATGAATCACTATATCAGTTACATCAAACATAATTTTCTTATTAAATAGAAAAAAAAATAGTGTGGTCGTAGATAAAGTATAGTACATAATTCGAGTTGTAAGGCAATTACGTACTCGCGGAATTACGCGCTCCCCGCTACGCGGGTCGCGCGTAATTGTTCCGCTCGTACGTAATATGCTTCTTACAACTCTCATTACGTAATATACTATAGAGAAACGTTTTAGACAAAACTTGTTGCAAATTTAATTTTGTCTAGGAATCTTTTTAAAATTTGCCAAAATTTCGCATGCCGTTATAAAAAATTTAAATTTACTTTAACAGGTTTAATTGAAGGTTATTTTGAAAAAAGCTGAATGTTTGACAGGTTATTACTCAGAACGTAGATGAACTAGACGAAGTGTTTTAAATAAGCGTAATAGAGAATTTAATTCTCAATAAAAGTTGTTTTAACAAATTTTCTGCAAATTTGTTTTTTATGCAAAAAAATGCAAAAAAACCGAGTGAAGGTTCAATTTGGGCCAAGTCAACTTTAAGGGATGATATCACGAGAAGTAAACAAGTAAGTCAAAATCTCTTTAGACAAAACTCTAATGCTTTATAAGAATTTACCTCCTTTGATGTCGTATAATGAATAAGTCCATAAGAATTCCTGATCTATTATATAATGAAATCCAATTAAAGGATGTGGAATATTCTGCTTAAGATATTGAATAGAACCAATGTTTCTTAGAACGTTCAGCGCTCCCGTGGCAAATGTAAAAGCGCACAGTGTAAACTAGTAACAGTTGACGGGAATGACGGGCACAGTGACGGGAACACTATTTGGTTGTTGTCGATCTAATCTAGGTAAACGTAGATTTAATCTGGATTAGATTAAGTTATGTTAGAGCCAGAAAAATCCAGCCTGAGGAGAGACTTAAAATTAAGTCAATTTTAATCGAGGTCAGAAAATTTTCACCACGGCTATGTTTTTTATATAGTGATGCGAGTTGTTGCCATAGTACCAACAAACAGAAATCATTTAATAATCAAACGCCATTTGATTTACATTGGACTTTTATGCACGATTCTTATACTTTTATACAGGATTATAATAATGGTCCTTCATATACAAAATATTTAAAATACAATAATTGGAGAAGAAATTTCTTTTTGATATATTTAATATCCATACCTTTGTGGTTGTGACAGTTTGATAAGAAAATAATAATAGTTATAGTTATAAGTTAGAAAATAATAAAAGAAAATCAATGCCTTGGTCACTATAAAGCCTGTGTGGGTCAGTGTCTGACCCGCGGGTCATAGGTTCGCCATGACTCGTGTATACTATCGTGTATAATGAAAAAAACATCGATTTTTTGAAAATTTCACACTGTGAGGGTCCCTTTATAATTTCAATTTAATTATGTACATATTCTCAAATATTTTATATAAAATAGTAGTAAATTTGATATATCCAATTTATTGTTGTAAAATTAAGAAGAAATATTTCAAATATTCTATTTCTATTTTAATCCAAATTTTACAAATATCAAAATATCATAAATAAATTTGAATATAATAAGTATATTATTTAAAACAATAATTCCTGTGTATTAATGTGTAAAATATAAGTAAATTTATTATATCCCATTGTTTTTAGTAAAACTATCAAAAAAAAATTAAATATTTTAGTAAGAACAATTTTACATTTTTAAAATCACCGTCTCGCCCAATAAAATTTATCAATACTTTGATATGTGAAATGAATAAGTTAATTTGTTAATGTTAAATAATTTTTTAAATGCAGTTAAATTAATTGCTTTGGATTTGAGTTTGAAGATTTTATACTAAGAATTAAACACTTAGGTCTTAGGTCTTTTCTCCAAAAAATATATTTGTAATACATTTCAATAACTAAGTTAACATCGTCAGGATAATAATTTATCTTCATTCTCAGTTAAATTAACACGAATTGATAGAAAACTACTAAAAATTCTAACAAAAGTTACTTTTGTTTAATTGAAATCTTGCAAATTATAAAATATTACAAATAAGCAAGTATATTACTTAGAAAATGTATCGCTAATTTATATTTTAATACGACAATAAGAATATTAAATTAATTAAGTTAATTTATATCAGTAAAATTAATAATAAATATTTTACTAGAAGTATTGTAGTTACAGAAAAAAACTAACGAGAACTTTGAATTAAAAAAAAAATCTTTCTATAAATTACAAGCAACTGAAATTTTCTATATATTACAAACCAAACCATTGAAACATTTTCTTCAACAAAAAGAAAACATTGATAAGTATATAATTTTAATTTCTCTGCACAGTAGATATGAAGTATGAATGAAAAATCGCGTGCGTCGCACAAAGACAAGCTAATACGCCACACCAAACACCCTTATAAATACTCCAAACAAATTAAACAAAAAGAAATTTTACCAACCTTGGATTACTTCTCTTCCAAAAAACCCTCACTATCTCCCAATCAGCACCTCTTCAATTCTTTAAGAACCGCACACGAATCTGAGCTTTTCCTCGTCGAGCTTGGAAGTCCTCTGTACAAAGCGTGCCACTGCAGTTAGGCCCGATCCATACAGAGCTTTTGGTTATATGCTCCTGCGTCGGCCCTCTTCGAATAAGATCGGCAAGGATTCTCTTCCTACCTGCAGGACACCCGCGCATGTACAATTTTATTATCCAGAAGCAGGACTCGTTATGGAATTTCTAAACATCGAAATGTATTGGAATATGTGGTAGTTGTGAAACATTTCAGATATTTATGGAGGCGGAAAGGATTTTATGTCTTAATAAAAATATATAATATATAAATTTAAGGACTATAACAAAAATAAATACTTAAACATTTGCAGGTTGTTGAAATAATATTAATTAGCATAGCAAGTATTAAACACATATTAACAAAATTAGTCGGATAAGACTTTATAAACGTGTATATACTTTGTAAAGGTGTATAAAGACTTATAATAGGTGTTTGTTAAGCTTCAGAATGAATAGTATTCAATAGATCCAATGTGCAATATGCAGAAGTGGTAATATGAATAAATCCAATGTGCATGTGTCGTGCTTCGCACTAACTTGAGTTTTCGCTTGCATTTAAAAGGTATTAATTTCTAAAATTTGCACAGTGGATAAATATAAGGTTAGTGCATATATGAATGAAATAACATTTTAACTATCTATTGAAACATCTTGTAAAAACCATATAAATTCATATAAATTGAAATAACCAATATATTTATTCTCGAAATACGAGACGAACTATCTGCTGATAACTATTTGCTGCCCGGTCCTCGCAAAATCTGCGACTCACATTCATCGTTTTTGTTCACTTATGTTATTTCCCCGGTTTGTTTATTTAAAATACAAATTCTTACTTCTGTTCTCTATTGTTAACCCTTCCGTGTTCTAGTTTTATTCTGTTCTATTGTTTGTCACTCTTACAGACCCCTGAGTGTGAAAATAATCTTCTTCTTCTTATTAGCCTTCATACTTCCATTGTTGGATATAGGCCTCTTTCATTTTTTTCCATGCTTCTTTGTTATTTGCTGTTGCTATCGTCTTTATGTCATCTATCCATCTCGTTTGGGGTCTTCCCGTGCTTCTTTTTGTTTCCCGGGGTCTCCAGAAGGTAATCTTGTGGCTCCATTCTTCTGCATTCTTTCTAGCCACGTGTCTTGCCCATTGCCATTTGAGATCGGCTTTTCTCTCCATGACATTTATTATTTTTGTTTTTGTTCGGATATCTGTGTTGCGCATTTTGTCATTTAGAGTGATTCCTAGCATCGCACGTTCCATTGCTTTTTGAATCACTTTAAGTTTTACTGCTGATTTTTTAGTGATAGCCATCGTTTCCAGCCCATAGGTGGCAACGGGGAGGATGCAGCTGTTGTAAACCTTACGTTTTAAGTAAATTGAGACGTCTTGGTTTTTCAGTATATGGCTTCTATTAGTATGTTATTAATCGACATTTCCTAAGGGCTACTAGTTATAATTTTTGTTTTGTTTAGATTCATTTTTAACCCTATTTGCTTGGACAGGTTGTTTAGTTCTTCTACCATTGTTTTTAATTATTCGATATTACTGCTTGTTAGAATTATGTCGTCCGCAAATCTTAAGTCACTTAAATATGTTCCGTCGATCTTCATGCCTTTCTTGTCCCAGTTTAGTTGTTTGGAAACCTTTTCTATGGCTGCAGTGAATAATTTGTGGGAGATCGGGTCCCCTTGCCGTACCCCTTTGTTGGGATTTACTTCCCCGTGTGTAGGTCGTCGTTTATTTTTACGTGATAGGTAGCCTCTTACTAAATGTCCTCCATTAGAGCGGTATATCTCGAGTTTATTCTTGCGTCGTTCATTGCCGATAGGAAAGCCCAAATCTCGACACTGTCGAACGCTTTGTGCTAGTCTATGAACGCTATATTTATTGGGATATTGTATTCTGTTGTCTTTTCGATACAGAGTTTTTATATTGCTTTTCACTATTCGTCAAATGGATTTCCCTATTTGGCACATGACTTTCATATTTTTCAAATATATTTCACTATTTTTCAAGCAGTTTCGCTTTATATCAAAACAATTTCATTATATGTCAAATATATTTCCCTGTCAGTCATAATGGGAGAAAATAGTTTACGACGCTGGAAGTCGAAAATCAGTAATGAAGTAAGAGGCCTGATAATAAGGCAAATGAATACTAGTTTAAGCAGTGTACAAGTCAGCGTGCGGTTCGGTGCAAAAGATAATACGGTAAGAAAAATTTACTCTACCTACAAAAAACCTGGAGAAACAGCAAAAAAACATACCGGTCATAGGAAACAAGTATTGTCTGAAGAACAGAAGCAACTATTGTGTGGTTGGGTAGACGCAGATTGCACTTTGACTCTTGCAAATTTGAAAGCCAAAGCTTTCGAGGAATATCTGGATTTACATGTTTCGATCAGCACTATCAATAGAACTCTCAAAGAGTTTCATTTTTCTTTAAAACGCATATCTAACGTCCCCGAACGAAGGAATAGTCCGGAAGTTATCCAGAGTAGGTTTCAATATGCCGTCCAGTATAACCGAATCATGGGAGATAGAGGGAAGATTTTTTTCTTAGACGAATTTGGAATTCAAGTTGACTCTCGTGTTTCTCGTGGTAGGTCCACTAAAAACACTTCGGCATATATCCGTAAAGCTTAAGTTAGAGGCCGAAACTATTCAATTGTTGCAGCTATGACTATTAATTCGCTGTACTTATTTGAAATTCAAGACAGGCCCTACAATTCACATCATTTCAACGCATTTATTGTTAATTTAATTAACAGCTTTGCTCTTGATGGAATTGAGGGAGCTCACTTTGTGTTGGACAATGTTGCTTTTCACCGTAATGCGGAATTGGTAAACTTGATTTCAAACCACAACTTGAATTTTTACCCGCTTGCAGCCCATCTAAATCCCATCGAAGAAGTGTTTTCTGTTTGGAAAAACTCAATTAGACGAGCAGGGTCTCAAAATGAAGATCAATTGTACATTGTACGCCGCAGTTCACGAAGCTTCAAATAACATCACAGCGGAACATTGTAAAAAATTTACACCATATGGAAACATCTTTGAGTGATTGTTTGGAAAAAAATTAAATTTTATCTTAAAAATATAAACTTGTTTGTTGATAAAATATGTATTACCATATTTTTATGCAGAATAATTAATAATAAACTTGTTGCCGTTTCTCAGCGTTATTACGAAAATAACAGGGAAAAGCATATGACATATTGTGAAAGTAATTTGATGAATAGGGAAAGCTTTTGATATAAAATTGACTTGCGTGAAATTTATTTGACAAATAGGGAAATTCATTTGATGAATAGTGAAAAGCAATAGAAAAACTCTGTAAGTGTTCGGATTGTTTGTAGGTGGTCTGCTGTGCCGAAACCTTCCCGAAAGACCGCCTGTTCCACTGGTTGGTAGAAATCTAGTTTCTTTGTGAGTCGGTTTGTGATAATCCGCATCAGAAGCTTATATAGGTGTGATAACATGCTTACTGGACGATAGTTTTCTATGTATGTGGTGTCACCTTTTTTGTGCAGGATGATGACTTCTGCGCTCTTCCATTTTTTTGGTATTTTCCCCTCGATCAAAGATTTGTTTGTTAGTATTCGCAGAGCTTCCAGTAATGTTCCGCCTTCCGCTTTTAGCATTTCTGTTGTTATGTGATCCTCTCCTGGGGTCTTCCGGCTCTTTATTTGTTGTAACGCATATGTAATTTCAGCTGTCGTTATTTCTGACAGTTTTTCCGAACCAACATTTGTAATAGTTTTTGAGGATGCCGAGAGGTTCGGTATGGATTATGTGTATAGGCTGGCGTAGAATCTTTGGACTTCTGCGACGATATCTGTTCTGTTGGTAATGTTATTGCCATGGCGGTCTTTTAGTTTAATAATATCTTGTTTTCCATTTGAAAGCTTTTATTTGAGTACTCTCATGTTTTTGTTCGCCTCTGTGGTTTCGATGAGTTGTTGGGTTTTATAAGCTCTGATATCTGTGCGTATCTTCTTTTTTTCTTTTTTGTTTATAGTGTTGAAATTGGGTGAGTCCCGGCAGGTTTCTCTTCTCTTCTTTATTAGTTGTTTTGTTTCCACTGATAGTCGGGTTTCTTTTTCGTTTCTTAACTTGCTACAGATCTTTCTTGTGGCTGATTCAATGTCCTCTGTTATGCTTGTTGCAATATCATCTTTATTCATTTCTTGTAGATTTTCTGATCGTTTCATTCTCTTTTTTATTTCGTTTTCGTATTCATTTTTGTTGAGGATCAGCAATTCGGCTGTTGGAAATTTCTTTTTGTGTACCAACTTCTTTCTTTCAATTTTTGTGTTTATAAGGATCTTTGCGCGGACCAATATGTGGTCGCTTCCTGTACTAAATCTGTTTAATACTGAGATATCTTTGCATATGTTTTTATTGTTAGAAAGTACGAAATCTATTTCATTTTTTGTTCGGCCATCTGCGCTTTTCCAGGTCCATCTTTTTTGATTTTGTTTTTTAAAGAAAGTGTTTGGACAAAATAGTTTTTCGGTGTTGAGGTAGTTACTTAATGTTTTTCCTCTTTCATTCCTTGTCCCCAGGCCGAAGTTTCCTACGTATTCAGTAACCTGTGACTGTCTTTTGCCAATTTTGGCGTTAAAATTTCCGGTAATAACTATGTGGTACGTTTTCTCCATATTCTTAGCGCTGGTGATATCTTCGTATAGCTGTTCGATAGATTCGTCATCTGCGCTGCTAGTTGGTGCATAGCAGTGTATCACTTGGACTTGAAATTTTTTATCTAAAAACTGTGTCCCTGTAATTTTCCTTTAGTGGTATTTATCATTTTTATAATCATGAATCGCTGAGCGGGCTGCAGTTAAGAATCTGAGGCACACAAACTTTTTACATGCTGTGTTTGTAATAAGTCGTATAATATCAATTAGGCTGAAATAACGACCTCTGAGGCTTCAAAGATTAATTTAAAATCGGGACTTAAATAGAATTGCCGTGATTGCGACAAAATCGGCAGCGATTTAATCTCACTCTATGCAGCAATTATAAATCTTCATAACGATTTTTTCGGCCTTAGAAGTTCAAAACAGGTTGAAGATCGTTGAACAACGTTGCATTTCTATAAATATGTTCGATTAAGTGCGAGTATCTGGAATCAATTCTTGCCCTGTTTATGGCATCCAGCACTGTCCATATCTTAATAGAGTCGAAAGCCTTTTGATAGTCAACGAATGCCATATGCAGAGGTACGTTATATTCCGTTCATTTCTCTATTAGTGTGCGGACTGCTTGTATATGGTCGACTGTGCTGTACCCTTTCCTAAAACCGGCCTGCTCTATAGGTTGGTAGAAGTCGAATTTTCTGTCCAGGCGATTTGCTTGTACAATGTAGTTAGTAAGCTGATTGGACGGTAATTTTCGACATTTGTAGGGTCACCTTTCTTAAATAGAAGTATTACCTCGGCATTTTGCCGCATTTTGGGGATCTTGCCCTCCTCGAGATATTTGTTCAGAAATATAAGCATTGATTTTTCAAGTGTTTCCGATTCAGCTTTTAGCATTTACTCGTTACGCGGTCCTCTGCAGGTGTTTTATGGTTTTTTATCGAGTTTAGCGCTGCTCTAAGCTCACAGTCATCTATTTCGGGAATTTATTCTGAGCCCATGTTCAAGATGATCGGTTTTTGTTTTATTTGGTTTAGCTGATGGACTGACTGGCTGTACAGGGTCTCGTCACCTCACTGCATGATCTGATCTCATGAGCGTAGAGTAAACTTTAAGGAACTTTTTCACCCCTCGGATATTGGACACCTTAAATACCTCACCACTTTGTCCAACACCCTTCAAATCCAACTTTTCACAAATTCCTCAATAGCTAAAAATGGAGAGGGATCAGCTTTTGTGGATTACAAAGAAGGGAATAAAACATACTACGAAACATTCCGACTCGAGAGCTACTGCACAACATTCCAAGCGGAACTTTTCGCGCTAAAGAGAGGGCTACAGTACATCCGAACCAATACCGACAACGTAGATGGTTATTCAATAATTTGTAATAGTCGTTCAGTGCCTGACGCCTTCAGCGTGACGCCGTCTGACGCCGTCATAGTCGTTCAGTGCCAAACATGACGGGGCCTACGGAACTAGTCGTAGAGACATGGGAAGCGGTAAGAGAAATTTCTGAGAGTATAAAGCTACAATGGCATTGGCAAACATCATATGCTGGAGTCGCTGGAAACGAGCGAGCTGGTAGCTTGTCAAATCAGGCGTCATAAAACGTATGTAACATACCCATCTCATTCAGCAAGATACCCAGCCAATCGATCAAGTCCAGACTGAGTTCATATTTCCAAAAAGAATGGCAAACAGGATGGGAGGCATCAAAAACAGGCATATGGACCAAAATATTCATTCCCTCAGTTCATAACTGGCTTAAAATGAACATTAGCTTATCACATAGAGCTGTCCAATTAATTATAGGGCACGGCAATTTCCAGGCCTATTTTCACAGATTCGGAAAAAGAGATTCACCATTATGCCCTTGTGGAGAAGAAGACAAAGTAGCACATGTGCACTTATTCAAGTGCTATTTCACTAACCAATGGATAACTCAGACCGAAAGAATAATGAATCGGGCAGGACTTACGCGGCCACAAAATGAAGAAACCGTAACAAGGGCCGCGAAAAACAATAAATGGTGGGAACTTTTTGATCAAAGAACCAAACAACTACAAAAACTCGATCACGACATTAATTCAAACTTAACTTTTCCTCTAAATTGTAAACAATAATATATGCAAATGTAAGATGAATAGCTAATGTAAATGTAATGTTAAAAGCTAATGTAAATGCAATGTAAATAGTTATGAAACCAGCATAGTATCCATCTGGACGGAGTGCTGGTCACATAAGTGACTCTTATGTAAATAAACAAATAAGCTGTACAGAGTCTGGTAGAAGTCCTGTATCACAGTCACTATATCTGTTTTGTCTCTAACTATTTCTCCCAGATTGTTCTTCATCTTATGAATGACAATCTTTCCTTTGGTTCTCTTTGAGCGTAGTACTTTCATGTTCAAATTAACTTCGATGGCATTGAGAATCTGTTGTTTGTTGTGCACCCGAATATCCCTTCGTATCGCTGTTTTTACTTGCTTGTTCAATGTTTTATATTGTGGTGCGTCCCTACTTGTGTTTCGACGCTCCTTTATTAGCTGGGCTGCGTTGACACTGAGTTTGTCGTTTTTCTTTGTCTTAAAAGCGCAAACTTTCTTTGTGGCTTCTCTGTCAATTGTTATGGAGTATTACATTCTACGCCAATTGTTATGGAGAAAATTATTTATGAAATGTGAGAAAGAGTGAAAAGGTCCGTTAATTTATTTATATTCAGAATTAAGGAAAATAATACGGAATCTAAACAACAAAAAATGATGTCGGACTCAACGTCTGCGGAAAATCTGTTATCAGATATTGGTGTACCTGTAAATAACATAAAGACTGAACTCTCGGTAAATATGATCCTTCCAAATCACAGTCTCGCGCAATAAAATTTAAAGTTCCCTTCCTTGAATTAATTTAATCATGGCTGTTACTATAAAAAATATAAATAAATTAAAAACAATTAATAAATGGGAAGGCTCTTCATTCATCTCTCTAGAGATCGCACACCTATTCGGAGGGAATTATGCCGAACGATTAAAGATAAGTTAAATACACGCTTAGGGAACGGTGAAACTCATTTACATATAAAATGTGTAAACGGGATTCCTATCACTGAAAATTTAAACTAGCCAAGCCTAACCGATTCCCCATTCCATTAAATATTTTCTATCAAAATACCCGGGATTATGTTCTAAAACACATGCATTTTATATCAGCTGCTGCAACTCATCCTACGAAATTATTTGTTTATCTGAAACCTGGTAAATGATTCGATTCAAAGCTCGGAACTCTTCCCTCCAAACTATAATGTTATTCCTTGTGGCACGAAATTTAACTCGGTGGGGCGCACAAAAGGTGGAGGAGTGTTAATCTCAATTGACAACGACATACAATATGAAGTAGTAGGATACGACTTCATTATCTAACTAATTGATGTGTTCCACTAATTGATGTTGTATTAAGTAAATGCATTCTTAACGGTGCTATATTTCTTATATGCACAATATACCTTCCACCTGTTATAATATTAGATGACCTGGAATTATTCTTCAATTCTTTGTAATATTTATTATCAAGTAGGAATCAAATATATAAGAATGACTTCAAAAGGCTCAGATCACTTACGGAAAATCAGTGAGACATATTAGGTGTATCTGAGGGAACTAGAAGACAATATCAAATCAAATTCGACCGGATTATGGACTTATGCTCATATGAAACAAGGTACTACAAGAATACCTAGTAGATTTACTGATGAAAGTCAGGAGTATTCTATACCTAGTGACATCGTTAACGGTTTCGCCTCACTATTTTTTAAAAGTTATAAACCTGCTAACACCACTAATTTTCCCGACAATCATAGTAATTGTCCATCTTCTACCCTAAATTCAATCTCAGAAAATGTTTTACTAAGCATTATGGCGTGTTTACCTAATAAACTATCAGCTGGAGATGACTCTGTTCTTTCCTTCCTAATTAAAGATTGTAGATTTATGTTTGCTCCTTAGTCCCTTCCTAAGTCCCTTCATATTATTATAAATCTTGCTATTAGAACGTGCATGTTTCCTTCAAGGTGGAAGTTGGCTAAAATTACTCCGGTTTATAAAATGGTTGAAAAAAATACTCTGGGAAATAATCGTACAATTTCTTTATTAAGTAATTTTTCAAAAATATTCGAGCAGGTTATATGTTCAACTATTTTCAAAAACGTTTATTCATTTATTTCTTCCAACCAACACAGTTTCATGCCAGGTAAATCTACAACAACTAATCTTGCATCATTCTCACAATTTGTTTCAGAAGTGATAGATAACAGAGGTCAAGCAGACGTAGTATATACGGAGTTTTCTCGAGTCTTCGATACCCTAGACCACGACATAATACTCATGAAACTTGCTGAACTTGGAGCTGACACAAGTCTACAACAGCTTATGAAATCCTATCTATCTGATAGTCAAGCATACGTATCTTTCCATGGTTTCCATTCGTTCAAATTTTCAATGGATTCCACAGGTTTCAAATTTGGGACCGCTACTCTTTATTATTTTTATTAATTCCCTGTTAAATTCCCTGTTATCCCAGATGACATCAAACTTTTTACAAGCGTCACTACGCCAAATGATGTTATGTTTCTTCAACATAACATTAACAAATTAGTATCACGGTGTGCAACTCATAAACTGTACCTTAATATTGATAAATGCTGCTCCATTTCATATTTCCGGAAATTTAACCATTTCACAACATCATCAGAGTGAATGGATTACAATTTAAAGACTGCATGGAGATAAGGGATTTGGGCATCTATTCACCTTTGATTTAAATGTTACTAGACATATAACTAATATTGCAATGTCTGCTTCCAGAATGTCAGGTTTTATTATGAGAATTTGTGCATCTTTCAGAGACATCGACATCATAGGGTTATTGTATTTTGCATATGTAATAAGCAAACTCGAATATGGGTGTATTATTTGGTATCCATATTACATGAATCCGATTCCAATTTATCGTACATAGTACACGGCACCTATGCCGAACGAGGTGTAGATCAAAAAATATTCTCCTGGAACGAGATGGTATCGCTTCGCTGGCCACCAGAAGGGAAGAGCTTACTGCTATGTTTGTATGGAAGATTCTTCAAAATAAAGTGAATGCTTCATTTCTGATGTCAAAAATAAACTTCCATATACCTAGGTTACGTTCTAGTTATATTAACACATTCTACATTCCAGGGCCCCGTACCAATTGTATTCGGCGGGCACCAGTTACTATAATGTGTCAGAATGCGATGGCACGCTATAAAGTTATTTTCTTTGGCAAGTTATTATTATAATTATTATGTAGCGGCAACTAGCCGTTCCATTTTTATTTCTTAGTTTACGAGGGCATTATAAGAATTACCTAAATATTGTCGGAAAATTTCCGAAAATATTTTGTTAGGGTCGGTAATGTAATCCTCGAGCAGATTTAGAAATATTTGTACTTTTAGTTTTATGAGGGCATTACGGTGATTACCTGATTACCCACATATTTTCGGACGGATTTCCAAAAATATTTTATTACGGTCAATGGTGTAAGCCCCGGGGAAATTACGACAAGATGTTTTTCCCGAGAATCGGTAATCACCAAACCCACAAATAGCCGAAAATAGAAAAATAATCAACCCCAGATGATGGACCAGTATACGATAATATAAATACCTGGACCCCCGAATAAACACAACAGTTCGATCCAACAGTTCAATCAACCAAGTCAAGAGTTCGATCAGCAGTTCCGTCCAGACAATCAGACGAAAACAGTCAAGCAATACAGTCAGCTAGAAGAATCAGCAAGAAGTCGAATCCAGTTCAGTTCGACCAACAGGCGCAACCAACCAACAAAGTCCAGTCAGTCCAGCCAGTGGACTCAGTCAGCGAAGTGACACTAGTTCAGCCAGTGGACTCAGACACACCGGTCCAGCCAGTGGACCCAGTCAACCAGACTCAACCAGCCGTCAGTCAACCAGACCAATCGAGCCCAATTCAGAGAGTCCAGCTCCACTCTGCCCTCAACAGTGTTTGTATCTCTTGAACATTTGCATATATATATATATATATATATATATATATATATATATATATATTCCATGTAAATAAGTTCCTCTGCAAATCGTGAGATATACCTATTCCACGGCGTCGCACACCACAATTATAAAGAGAATTATAGTAAAGAATATACAAAAGTCTAAAATGGGCTTTATAGACTACTACACCACATAGATATCACAAACAACGAATAAAAGAAAAACATGTGTAGACAAACAATGAAAGAAAGAAATAGAACAGACAGGAATTTCTGAAAGTTTACAGACAAGATTTGACTGAAAAAGCTAGAAACAAATTAAACTAGATCAACAGGACTAAATCAACAAAACCAAGCAGATTTAGATAGTCGAAAATTCATAATTATAACATCAGACGTACAAACTCGACTGGTTATACAAGCTAGATCGTTACCGCTCTTTAATTAACCAGGCGAGAAAGGCAATAGTGTGATATTTTAAAATCAATCCGGTTGCGGAATCTGGCACAAATCCAAGCCAGTCTTGTCTCTTCTTGTCGTGTCTTCTAGTCATGTACTTATACCATTATAATTATATCGGACTCTTTAATTATTAATTATTTTATTAGTCTGTTTGAAAGACTAGTATTTATAACACGTGAATATGTCTGTCATGTATTTTTCCTCTATTTTATTTATTCTAGCTCAATTAGATTTGTTTGTCTGGATACTTACTGGTTGATGTTATATGTTTAATGAATAATATCAAATCAATCTTATTACTTTATTTCTTCTTCTTAGTCTTTCGAATAGGCCTACGATTGGACTACGATTAATCAGCTCTTGGGCTTTATTCCTTGCCCAGTATTGTCGCATCTTCTGCCGGTATAACTCCTTTTACTCTTCTGTCCAGGGAGTACCATTCCTCCGGGGTTTTTCCTGAAATCCACGGACTTCCTGTTTTGCCAGACGGTGAACAGACGGTTAGTTTGTCTGTTTGGACGCAATCTTGCTACGTGTCCACAGAAAGCTACCCTTCTTTTCCTTGCACAGTCATAAAGCATCTCAATTTGTCCTTAGAGCTCAGAGTTATGCCGCCCTCGGAATTCCCCATCTTCCTTTACCGTGCCTAGGATCTTCTTGAGGAATCTTCTCTGTCTGATTTCCAATTTCTCTAACAGACCTCTTCGGTTCAAGGAAACACTCCATGGCATACAGGGCTTCTGGTCGCAAGACTGATGTGTAGTGCTTAAGTTTCAGGTTGCATGACAGGCATTTCTTGTTGTAAGTATTCTTAGTCAGTCGATAGGTTATTTCTAACTTGTTGACTTTCTTAGATAATGATGCTCTTTCTGATACCTAAGTTGGGTTCTGTTCTTTGTTTGCTTCTCTGATGTTGGTGAAGAATTATGTTTTCTCCAGCGACACTTGAAGACCCACTTTGGCAGCCTGTTTCCTGAGGCAATTTACCTGCATTGTTGCCATCTCAAGAGAATCAGCAAACAGTGCCATGTTATCTGCAAAGGCCAGTCAATCTACAACCAGTCCGTCGTCCTTACGTCCCAGGTAGATACCACTCTGAGCACCCAAATTGATCATTTCCTTGCGCCATTCTCTCATAACCTTTTCAAGGATACAGTTGAAGAGGAGTGGGGAAAGTCCATTTCCTTGTGTCACTCCCTTTTTACTTCGAAGCTTTCTGAAATCTCGCCTCTAAATTTAATATTTGAACGTGTGTTGGCCAAAGTTTCTAGAATGAGTCTGCGGGTTTTGTTGTCTAACTCTAGTTCCTGGAATACTTTGTTAAGCGGTTTTTTATCAACGGAATCGTAGGCCTTACACTTAAATCAACAAAATCAACAAAGGTGACGACCACCTTGCGGTTTCTCAACTTGGAGTATGCAACTACAGTTTTAAGATTGAGTATCTGTTCAATACAGGATCGGGTCTTCCTGAAGCCCCCCTGGTATTCTCCCAGACTATCCAGCTGATTTTATGTCCTTGTTTCTAACGCCTTCGAGAGGATCTTGCATGTAACCGGGACGAGAGAAATTCCACCGTAGTTGTTTAGATCAGTAAAGTCTCCCTTTTTGTGAAGCGGTTGGATCAGAGCAGATTTCCAATCGTGCGGTAATTTCTCTGGTAGCCAGATGTCCTGGATCATCTCGGTTAGCTTGCGCACGGCATTGTTGCCCAGCACCTTTCCACAGTTTAGCAACGATAATCCTCTCCAGCTGCCTTGTTATTTTTAAGAAGTTTAATGATCTGACCAACTTCTTCCAATGAAGGTGGCAGCGAGTCCGGGTTTGGTGTGGTTTGTTTATAGTCGAAGCCTTCGCTGGGTGGGTCACAGTTGAGTAGATTTTTAAATTATTGGGCCAAAAGGTGGCAGTTGCCCTTGTAGTTATAAACCAGTTTGCCTCGTTAGTCTCTGAAGTGGAGGCTTGGAGAAGTGTCTGCTTGAAGGTTCCAAAGAAATCTCTGGAGTTATTCTTAGCAAAGCTCTCTTCGATTTGGGTTCGTTGGTATTGTGTGAAGGATCGATGGTTCCTCGAATTATCTTGGCTGTAACCTTTCTTTGTGCCAAAAATGTATGCCAATTTTTCTTGGTCTTTTCAGAATTCCACTTCACCCAGGCTGTCTGTCTTTGGGCTATTGCATTGTCGCAGTCTTCAGTCCACCACTGATTTTTCCTTCTTCTAGCGAGAGGGGCGAGTTCATTGGCCGCCTGGACAAGAGTCTCCTTCAGTTGGTGCCAGCTGGTTAGATCTGTATTGTTCAGTCTCTGACTTACTTCCTGACTGTTCTTGAGTCGCTCTACGTCAAATCTTACCCTTTTGGAATCCAGTGTTTCTATTTAATCTAGTGTTTCTAGGCTGGAGTCTTATTTTGATCTTTGAGATGTAGTGGTCTGAGTCCAGATTGGCGCTTCTTAGTACCTTCACGTCCTGTATTTCCTCTTGAGATTTTTGTGAAATTGCCACATGAACTATCTGGAATTCATCCAGGTTGGTATTAGGTGAAATCCAAGTCTTCTGCTTCCTTGGCAAGTGTTTGAAGGCTGTAGATTTCATGAGCAACCCAAGAGTCCGACACAGATCCACCAATCGTTCTCCGTTTTGGCTGGTTCGCTTATGCGCCGGATAATTGCCCACTATGTTTCTTTATTTTTTATCTCTTTCCAATTGAGCATTGAAGTCACCAAGCAGGATGATGGTGTGCCTCTCTGGAAGTTTAGAGATAATATCTTCTTAGTCTTTCCAGAATTTATCATTTATCACTTTTCCTTTGAGGATTCTGTAGCCTTGGGACTCGAAGGCATGTTCGTCCGTAAATCTGGTTTCCTCTACTGCTGTCAGTATTATGTTGTGTCTAGGGTTTTTCGGGTCCGAGTACCCGGACTCGGACTCGACGAGTCCAAGGGTAAATACCCGGTACCCTATACCCGATCTAAGGCTCGACGAGTCTCGGGTCTTGAATATTTGGCATTGTCTAGTACACCGAGTCGTTAAGAAGATCGGCGATTTAGCATTACACTTGATGAATGGACGAGTATGAAAATTCGAACATATCTAAATATCAATTTGCATGGAATTGACTCTGAAGTGTATTATCTGGGTTTATTGAGAATTTTTAACTGATGCACTACTATACAATTAGTCGAAAAAGTAGAACAGCTCTTAAAAACATTTAATATAAAATTAAAAAACATATAGTTAGTTCAACCCGCGACGGTGCAAGTGTAATGATGAAATTTGGACAAAAATCTTCTTGTCTATATAATTTCTGCTTAAATCACACTATAAACTTTTCTGTTTTTGATGTAGTATATAAAAAGAAAAATATTTCCGGCTTGGAAGATGAAGATGACCATGGTCTAGATGGTATTGATGACGATCAAGATGAAAATTATTATTCTGACTGAATTGAATTAACTTTAGACAATTTAGAAGGGAATTCATCCATTTGCTTTCCACTCTTAGCCTCTTGTGGAGTTTTGTTTTATTTACCTATTTACCATAACATTCTCCTAATCCCTTGTATCTAAGTTCCTCTTAAGCTAATCGGCAAGTTCGTACAGTATCGCTCGCATTACCTATTAAAATAATTACATATTAAAAATCCTTTCGTGTTTTTGTTTAAATTGCGAGACAGATTAAACCCGGACCTGTACCCGGACCCGAAAAATCGGACTCGACTCGGACTCGCCGAGTCTAAAAAGACCGGGTATTCCCAAACCCTAGTTGTATCGTGTTGCGAATCAGTCAAATGTTTCAGTTTACCCACTTTTAGCAGTGAGTTGGCATTAAATGTTGCGAAGAAGCTTGGCCGTCTTGGTCTGAGTTTATGTCCGGTGATTTCAGGATGCTCCAACTCATTCTTAAAGCATGTTGGTACGGACTCCCCAGAATCCGAAGGTCCGCTAACGTCACCATAGGTGACGGTGGATTGGTTGCCACCTTGTGTAGTGCATTTTGAAAAATTTTCCTTCATGCTCAGTTGAAGAATATTCTTCGTGGTACAATGGCGAACCACTGTCCAAGATACTACCCAAGTTGTTAGCTTGAGAGGCTTATTATTCTGTGTGTGCTAGGCTCCGTGCCATTGTTTACCAAAGATGTTCAAGGGTTACATATTATTATATTACTAGGTCTAGATCTGTTGTAGATTTTTTTTCTGTTTATTCACAATCTCTAGTAGGTTTCTTTTATAAAATGTCAAATTAATTAAACTTTAAATTTAGAAATTCTATTCAAAATAGAAATCACCAATTCATTTGGTTTTACACATTTTTGTTTTCACCAACACCAATCCAATGTTTCACTATAAACTTCTCTCCCTATGAACTTTACACTTTGGTGAACTTTACTATATGGTGGGTTATTCTCTGTTACAATTAATTGGTGTCTAGGAAAATTGTATTGATCTTTTATGTCTGGTATGCTTTTTATTAAGTTTTATTAATCACTGAATAAATTTCTGGGTTTGAAGAAAACATAAGGCTTTCGTATACATACGTTCCTTTGGTTGTAAGTATAAGTGTTTCTTCTTCTCCTCTGCAGGAATCTCTGTGATTTAAGCAGTTTATTAAGCGAATTGCTTGTTTTTTGATTCTAAAAATATGTTTTGTATGTAAACAATTGGCGGGAGCCCTAGACCCTCGTAGTGGCTCCGCTGGGCCTGAATTTAGTAAGGCCTGGTCCAAAGCTGCCTAGGCAGCAGGACATCGATATGCGAATTTATACAGCCTCTACGATGTCAAGACCGTAACGCCTACACGTGGCGGCGCTGTTGATGCAAAGTTGCGGCGGACCGAAAAGGGGTTCTCGCTGTCATCTGAGTCCCCCTTGATGAGATACTAGGTAGTGACTCTGCGTGTCGAGATAGGCGACAAAATGAGAAAAAACTGTTGGAATTTTGTGTGAACGAACAGGTTAGTACTAGGCAAATTTTCGAACGCAATTATTTTTGTTGAAAACGATTCAAGGTGTTCAAGAATGGAAAAGCCGACGAACTTTGTTTGGATTGTTTGTAAAAGGGAATGGTTTGTAACGAGTTTAAGGGATGCACACCCTGACAGAAAACCTGCCGGCCTGGAGGCATAGGTGGCAGCCCCGCCACTAGGATAGGATACTGTGGGCTAATCACCTGCATATCTGACTTAACTGATTAATGAAACTTACACGAAACATACCGGACGGAAATATACGATGACGACATTTGGCATGAAATCAAGGACTAGAATTGGATACTGGAATGTTAGGACGCTACTAGAACCCTCAAAATTAGCGCAGGCACACAAGGAGATGCATACTTATATAGCGAAGCCAGGAGAAATGGAAAGTCCTGGAATGAGGTCAAGTGCTTGGCGTCGAACAGGACAAGATGATGATGTTTCGTGGAGGCCCTTTGCTCCCCCTTGGAGCCATAGGAATCAATATATATATGTAAACCATTAAACCCAGAACTGGATTCCGAAACGGAGATGAATTTGTTTCAATTAGTTTCAACAGTTTCGGTATCTACCATATATACGGTTTCTTTAATCTCATGGCATATACCGTTTTATTTAATTTTGATGTCAGTTTTATTATATGATCTGACCAATCCAAGGTACTATCGACGTGGAGTCCTAGGAATCTAACCGACTGTTGTGTTAGGAAGGAGCACTTGTGCAATAGGTGGATGTTTGTGTTGTAATTTGTCCCGATGTTACATTAATTTGAAAATATATAACTATCTCAGCAGCTATTGCCTAAGAATAGAAGATATAAATGATAACTTCAATCAGCAAATACTGGATAACTTGGAATTGCTCATTAAGGTTAACGGAAGCAGGAAACTCTACTAATAGATTAACGACTTAGGCAAAATACTACTTATATAGCCTATCTTCTTCACTCAAACGCCTCTTGCAAAGAATACTGGAAAATTCGGAGAAATCTTCAAGACAAAATCTACGGAGACGCTATTCAATTGGTTCAGATACTACGTTTCAGAAGACTGCATTGACAATTTCAACCTAGAACAAGAATGGCAACGGCAGTGGCTATATTGACGATATCCTCTTGAACAGACTGCCTAGCAAAACATGGAGCAAATAATCAAATTTACAAATACAGCGCACAATTATGGAGCGTCGATCCACTATTTAGATGTAACAAATCCGGAATTAGTACATGTGAATGTGGCGAAGAAAGGCAAACAATCAACCATATTATTTAATATGTCTAGCCATTGTACAGATGAAGACTTTACTGTAGACGAGTCACTGTATCGGTTGTTAATTGGATTGAAAATTTAAATGTTAACAACTAAAGACTAGATTACATGCATTTTCATATTCATTTGCATATTTAGTGCATTTAAGCGATTATTGCATATTTTATCTAAGTCCTAGTGTTGATGCATATTTTCGCGATATTTAGGTATAGTATTTTTCGGTAAGGTAGCTAATGAATTAAATCATACATTATTGCCGGCCAAACCACAGATTTAATAACTAGTTACTAAGTAATGGATTAAATCACTGCCTACAAAATCGTCCATACCTACTGCTATAATAACCTAAGCCTACACATTTTAAACCGCTATTGCAGCGTTCGAAATTGTATCTAAACCTTTAAAGGCTCGTTTACACGGGTAGAGTTGTGGGCATAGTAGAGTAGCGGGTAAAGCGCACTTGCCTCGCAACTAACACAATAACACATTTTCGGTTCGGTCGCGTTTACACAGAGTTATCAAAAGAGTAGAGTATGTACGCTGTGCGGTGATTTTTGTGAAAATTATTATTAAAACAAAAGAAGTTTTTACAAAATTGCTTTGGTAGAACATACAATGCTCTCATCAGGAAATTTGCTGAAGCTATTCAAGAGGGGTAAACAGGGATAGAAATGAGTGGATGAGAGAATGGCGTAAAAGAAGGGATTCTCTTGGTAGAACATTATTTCTGCTGAAAGAATTAGCTATAGAGGACGAGTTGGAATATGAAAGATGTCTTAGAATGACACCAGATAAATTTGAAGAGCTGTTGGCCATGGAGAATGACAAAATTTCAACGAACAAACACGATAATGACAGATGCGATAAAAGGAAGAGTGATTATTACGCAGAGTATTGTAAAAAAAGCAAAACCCACTTTACCCTATTCCAACATGTGTGTTTACATGGATAGAGTGCGCAGTTGAATAGAGTATATAGTTACGGTGGGGGTCAGTACAGTAGAGTTACTTTCCTACCTTGGTAAAGTACTCTACTCTACCGGATTCCAGCTACTCGGGTTTATACGGGTAGAATTGTAATACTCTACCCAGTACTTGTGTGGCTACTCTACCCGTCTATTTGAGCCTTAAGTGTAAAATAGTTATTGTTATGAGGTTAGGTTAGGTTAGGTTAGGTTTATTAATTTAATCGGGATGGGTAATTTTGTTGTTGCATTTAAAAAGTAAACATAAATTACCAAAAGGCATCTAAACAATAATATCGAAGTAAGTAAGTGGCGTCATCGTCCCAGTCCAATATAGTTGCATACATAAACTTAAAGAAAGGTTGAAAACATAATTAAACAATTACCCGGGATTAATGTTTTTTAATGGGACGATAGAACTTAAGACAGAAGCTAACGTCAGAACGTCAGTAAGCTAAGTCAGAAGCTAAGACAGTGCTAACATAGAACCCAAATTCAAATATTGTCCAGTTACCTCAGTGGATGTGGAGCAATCCTTTTTCACCTACAAACAAATTTGAGTGATCGACGATACAATCTTATTACCGGAAATTTTGCACAGTAGCCGGTTGTTTACAAGAATAACAAAATGTTAAATATTTGTTAATTTTATTATATTAACATCGATATCGATAGTTTATGAATGAGCCATTGATGAATTGAAAATAAATAATCTAAAACTACCTTTTTTCATATTCAATGTTGCATATTTTTACTATTTTCATGCATATTTTGAGCATTTTTCATACATATTTGCATGGATATATCAATATTATTGTTTTGCATATAATCCGACCTCTAGTAATAACTAAGATACTTTTGCATGTGTTGTGTGGTCATAGGATGAACAATCGAAATTAGAATTGGCTATTTATTGAATAGCTCTAGGCAATAGTTGTGATATAAAAGGTACTGCTCAGTTATTAAGAACTTGTCAGTTTTTCCTATGAAAAACATAGTCAATAGATTACAAGAGAGACAAGACAACATTAAAAACCTAACCTAACCTAACCTATGAAAAACATAGTCAATAGATCTTTTCCCGGAGGTTGAATAATGAATCTTTGGAAAGAATGTTGATTGCTTAAAATTTTTACATGTAGATAAATATAATAGATCGATCACCAAGTATTCTGGTTTCCTCTTTTTGATATTGGTAAGAATTTGGGTGGATTTACTCAGTCTTTGGAGTAATACTAAAATGGATACTTTTTCAGTCCATGAAACTTTTAATATTCCTTTGTAAGCCCGAGTGCATACACGCTGAAAATCTTCCCGAGTGGAGGCCAACAATACCGTATCAATACCGTAAGGTTGTTTCTGCTTTCGCCATTTATAATAAAGCCGGCTTATATATGAGTTCGTGCATCTTTGAATATTCTTTCGGAGAAACATTAAAGAGCAAGGGCGACAAAATGAAACCCTACCTTACTCAGCTTTGATATTTACTTCCGGTGTATCATAACAATCTAATCTAACCACCGAAGTTTGGTTCCAATATAGATTTTCTCTCACTCCTTTATTTTTTCTTCTTTTTGATGGATCACCTTTCCATATTGGTCGTAGAGTCCACCCGATCGTCTGCTTGCTCTGAATTTAACTGTAGCCTGCTTGGCCCTTTTATTCGTGTTTAAGGGGCCAGTATCATATGCTGCTTCCAGCTTTTTTTTTACATTACATTCGTTGTTCAGGTGTGCCGCTATCGCGTCTCGGATTTTCTGCCTTATTACTTTTTGGATACTTTTGTGTGCGTGTTTGTTGTTCTTAAGAATTCTGCGTTCTTCCATCAATCCTATTATTTCGTCCGTCATCCAGTTTCTTTTTGGTTTCGGCTTTCCCCTTCAGGGTTTTGCAACAGATTTCTCATATAGATGATTCCATTTTACTCCATTGAGGAATTTTCCTCCATTTTCCTCCATTTAGTTGGAAGCAGACTAAGTCTTTGGTAGACTATTTACTTAATTATGTTCGGTCAATGTTGTTTTGCCGTTGTATTTTTAAGATTCTCTTAAGCCGTATGTGAATTATTACTACTACGGGATTGTGACCAAACCCAATATCTGCGCCTGGGTATGTTTTAGCCATTTTTTGCAAAGTTGTTTCACTAAGAGATAATCGATTTAGTTCCTTACAATAATGTATTCTGTCTCTGCTCCTGACTGCTATGTTTATAGTCTCTTCGGATGTAATTTGAAGAAAGTGTTTATTACAATGAAGTCATTCTCCTGGCAGAATTGAATGAGCCAATCGCTCCGATCATTCCTGGAGCCTAACCCATAGCTTTCCACTATATATCACGTGTCTTTGACGTCCTTAAACTTAAGCTCTTGAAATAGATTTTTGTTCTTTAGTAAGAATAGTATCGACTCAAAAACGTATGTGCCAGTAGTTGTAAGGATTATCGCGGTTCTAAACTTCCCTCTGCATGTTTCTCTATAATTTAAATTATATATGATTCGTATAGTTTCTTTCAGAAGCTCAAATACATCGTATGTTAGTATTCCTTTCCCCCCGAACATTATACCGAAATGTTGGTAACTGTGAAACTTGGCGTAATATATTGTCTTCATAGTTTCCTTCTTCAGGAATTGTTCCACAGAGCATATATAGCTTTATTTAGTTTTTTTTAATCAGCTGCTCTACTTGTGTTGTCCAGCCTAGTGTATCATCGAAGTGGATTCCTAGCAAATTTACATTGTTCTGTAGTTCAATATTAGTACCTATTTGAGTTTGTAGTTTGATCTTATGGTATGCTCTTGCATCCCGCATGGTTTTAAATATTGTAATCATTGTTCACTCAGAGTAAGTCTGTTATAGTTACATCAGTTTTTCATATTCTCCAAGGCGGTATTGATGTTAGTCGCGATGGCATCTATTGACCTAATTCATATCACTATGCTTATGTCGTCTGCGTAATTTATAGTCAAGTCAATGTCACAGTTTTGCTTATCGGTCATTCCTATCCTTACTTCTTGATTCTTGAAGCACATTCCTGGTGCTTGATAACCCCTTAAGCGCGATTTGAACGTCCGATAAAAGTTCCGTGTATTGTTCATTTGGAAGTCTTCTTGCGTTTTCTTTAGTTGATCTTGTTCATATTGTCTGTTAGTCCTTTTGAATGTCCGGGCTGTATATTTTGACTGATTTCGGAAGATTAATAGATCATCATCTCGTTTCGTTGAGCTCCATTTCTTCCATGCCTCTTTCCGGCGTCTCAGTGCGTCGTCACATTCTACATTCCACCAATTTTGTCTTATACGCTTTGTCTTAGGAATCGTTCTTGCAGCAGCACGTTGGATCTTGTCTCGGATTACATCCTAATTTCCTGACGCAAGGCACTTCAGTTCATCTCTGTAACTTTCCCTTGCCGCATTATTGGATTTTAATTTTCCGACATCATAGCGCGGAATATTTTCCTGGTTGGTAAAAACTTTTTTATTCTGGTCAGGTAGTGATCGGAGTCTACCTTTGCTCCCCTTGCTACTTCCACATTCATGATTTCTCTCTTTCCCATCGTAGAAATGGCGACGTGGTCGATCTGAAATTCTCCCAATAGAGGATTGGAGGATCATATCTTTTGTTTCCTGGGTAAACGCATGAAAGTTGTTGACAAAAGCTGTAGAGTAAAGGCTCGAAAAAGTTCTAAGAGTCTCTCGCCATTCTTATTGGTACGTTTATGTGCGGGATAATCTCCTAATATCTTCCGATATTTTCTCTCCCTCCCGATCTGCGCATTGTTCAGGTCACCCTTTAGTACCTTGATGTTCTTCTTTGGTATCCGAGACATCTGGTCTTCTAGCTCTTCCCAGAACAGCTCGACTTTGTTTGGATTCTTGAGATTATTTTCGTTGATCGGGCTGTGAGCATTTATGAGAGTGTGGGTCTTGTGGCCACACCCTAAGTGCAGAAGTGACAGTCTTGGTGATAAACTTTCAAAGCCTATCACAGACTCTATTAAACACTTGTCTACTATAAACGCTGTTCCAAGAAGCGGTAGAGATTTGGCATTAGCTACTCTGATCGCTGGTTCCCATTGTATATCCTGTATTGTCTACTACCAAATAGGTCATCATCTCTGTACCGTGTTTCCTGAATGGCCATGAACTTGATATCACATTCTCCCATACTTTTCGTTATCCCTTTGAGTTTCCCCACTTTAAGAAGTGATTGCACATTTAGAGTTCCAAACCAGTGACAAGTGGTTTTGTAGATTTTGGTCTGGGAGGTCATTCACGTAAATTATGAACACTAAAGGTCCTAGGGTGCTACCCTGACGTATCCCCATATTAATGACTCTGGGAGTCGATCTCTCCCTCCCTCTATTTTTCCCTCTATCTGAACTCTATTTTTTAGAATACTTTGTGATTGTGTCAAGTGCCACTCCCCTAATTCCATAGCTAAATGCTTTTCTCGCAAGAATTGCATGGTCCACAGTGTCGCGCTTTATAGAGGTATAGGAGTATCCCGCATGGCACTTGTTGCTCCTCCAGTTGCAGCATAATTTTTTTTAAGAATTGGAAGCAGGCGGTCTCTATACTTCGTCCTTTGATAAATCCATGCTGTCACAGGTTTAAGAGGTGGTGTTTGTCTATAAAAGGTAGCATTCGTTTACAGATTAGTTTCTTCATTGTTTTAGAGAGTGGCGTTACTAGGTTGATTGGTCTGTAATTGTTGATGTCGTCCTTGCTCTCAATTTTAAATATAGGTACTGTCTTAGAAACCCTTAATGCTGTTGGGTAGATACCGGCTTGGAGGGCGTTGTTGATGATTCTTTCTAATGATACTGATATTTCTTCCGTAACAAATTTTACAGCAGAGATTGGGATTTCATCGATTCCTGTGCTTTTAGTATTGTTTAAGCTTTTTATTGCCATTATTATTTCCTCGTGTGTTGTCGGTTCTAAGAACAATGCATGAGCATTGTCTTGCAGTTTCATACTGTGAGTCTATTTTAGTAGATCTTGTGTTATCTCTTTGGGTCTGTCAGCATAGAAGTTGTTTATGTTGTTGGGCGTGAAAACCGGTCCGCCCTATTGCGGTTCTGGTATGAATTGGACAATTTCGTGAACTGCGTCCCATGTGGCTTTTATGCAGTTTTCATAATGTTGGATTTTCTTCTGGTTTTGTATCTTTTTTGCTTGCTTTAATAAGTTTTTGTATTTTCTTCGGGCTTGGTTATAGTTTCGCTTTAGTCCATTAGTTGCCCGGCTTAGGATCTTTAGCAGTTCCAATTGCTTTCTCAGCGAGTTAAGATTTGAATGAATTAAGATATTTTGAAAGACCAAAGACCGGTTGAATTCGTTCAGACTTAAAAGTAATCCGTAAGGAGAGGTGGTCTGATAAATAATAATTTTTTAAATCAGCTTTACAGCTCTTGTCTGTGTACATTGAAATATTGCCAATACAAGTATTCGAGCTAGGACTCGTGCTTTCTTTTATTGTTAAATGAATGTTAAATAACTATAGGAGTGATATAAATTTTCTACTATTTTTTTAACGTTTCAGAATGTCTATATTAAAATCCCCAGTTTTGATTATTAGTTTATTCTCAGTAATAATCTTGGTCAGCAACGTATGCAGTTTTTTCCTGAATATTATGATTTGTTAGGGGCGCTCTGTATATTCCAATAATTATTGCCTCCTTTTTATTAATCTATGTCTTTATTGCTACAAATTCAAATATCGATATTGCTACACATTCGGATATCGGTATGGATATATTAAGTTACTACAACTGTATAGCCAGATATTATGAAAATAATAGCTATAGCAAATAGCCATATATTAGAAAACCACATCAACACGTCAATTATTTGCATAAATTACTTACATTTATGAATACATTCATTTCATAAAGAATATCTGTTTATTTACAGCACTGAATTTAATTTGTTCTATATGATATCAATTGATGTCCGTCTGAAATCAGGAAATATATGATCTGCAAATCAAAACCAAATATTATGCGTTCCTATCTAACCCGCATCCTCTGCTCGCCGGAGCGTTATGGATTCTTCATTGAAATCCCTTGATAACATATACCACAGGGATCATACATTTCAATTGAAATTCTACACGCAGAAAGAGACAAAAGAAGAAAAGATATTCCGAATATTTTCATTATTTCTCTGGTTGAGATATTAAATTTTTTTGCACTTCATATATTTTCTTATCTCACACATCTGCTACAATATTATGGGATTTCGTTTTCATAAAACGATTAAGAATCTATTAGTTTTTTTGAAATAACTTTTTCAACTCATTGCCAGTCGATTCCATTATTTTTAGAAAATATTATCGACTAAATGACTGTTGCTTGTGACTCAAATGTGTCACAAATTACTCTAGTCGTCAATCAGGGTTCAGAGAAGTACATTCCTGCGAGACCGTTATAGACTTGCGAGACTTGATTATATGACCTATACAATAAAAAAAATATATTGAATCCGTGCTTCTAAATTTTAGGAATGCGTTTGAAACCATAAATAGAGATATATAATTGGAAAAAATAAATCAAATAGGAATAACAGATAGTGCCATAAAATGGTTCTACTTAAGTAGCCGTAAGCAAAAGGTTTATTAACCTTATAAAAGGTTTCAAATTTGGGAACTGTATTTAGAGTAGTACTGATGTTGAATATGGAAATTAAAAGAACTGTTTGAGAAAGTTAATTCTATTAGTTAATAATAGTCTTAGTATAAATGTAAATACATTTAAATAAATGATAATACACAATAAGCTCAATTTGCATGCAGTTACCAATGGTTCGACAGTTCTTCTTGGTAATGTTCCCCTTGAAGAGGTATCAGTGTACAAGTATCTAGGTGTCATTATTGATAATAGACCCAACTTTATTCGAATGCAGCTTTTGTTATGAATAAAATGTCAAAGAAATCATATTTATTATGTAGGATTGGAAAAAGACTGAGGTTACAAACTAAATTTTTATTATACAAATCATTGATACTATCGCATGCTAATTTTTGTGCACCTGTATTATATAACTTTCCGGCATATTTAATAAGAAGGTTGCAGAATATACAAAATAATCAAATGCAACATATAACCACATGTAAAGTCTATGTTACAGTGCCTGGGACTTATGTCTATTAAAGTAAGAATATAATAAAATACTATGATACTTTTTGAACTATAATCTTATAACAAAGTATGTAAGTGACAAAGTGTCATTGACCAAACATAAATCTAACTAGAACTTCAGAAATGTAGAGGACTTTGCAGTTCATTCTTCGTTGATTCAATACAATATGCTGCCTACTGAAGTAAAAAAAAACGGCCAAGTGCGAGTTGTGACTCGCGCACCGAGGGTTCCGTAAAAACTTGTAAGTAAGGAATTTTTTTTTGTGGAGGACGTAGCAAGCACATTGAGTTAACTTGACAAGTGGCCCTCCTGAAATCACGACAATCTTAGTACCGCTGGCAATCAAGCATAACCTCAAGATGTCGCTGTCGTACGATGGAATTCTACCCTATATTTTATTACCATACATCCGCCATTCAATATGAGTGTTTAGGGGTTCTGGAACTTCAGTATTTGTTTTTACTGCTCAATTTTGCCTGTATACCTATATACCCTGTATAAAGGTATACAGGGTATTTTTTTTAAATAACGCGAATATTTTTAAACTTATAAAAAGAAAACTTTATTTTAGTATTACACTTATTCACCAACTTATATTAACATCTAACTATTTCTAGAACTAATATAAACTAATATATTAACTATTTCTAGATCTATTTCGATACTCTTAACATTCAGTTGTTCAATTGACTGCTTTTGGGTAATTAACTACCAAAAAATATAGGGCGTACGTGATTTAAGTATATGTAGATTATAAACAAAAATTCGACGAAATATAATATTTACAGGATGTTACGGGACTTGAGTATGTCGCATGTCGGTTATAAACAAGCAAAATTTAGACATAATATATACCCTGCATATATTATGTATATAGAGCGTACGTGATGAAATGCATAACGAATATAAACAACGAAAATTCAGAATAAACAGCTTGATGCCAACACATACCTTTTAACCTTCGGACCTAACCGAGAAGGACCTAACTGTATGCAACCCATATGCTTCTGCAGCCTGACAATACCACTACCACAACATTAGTGTATTTTCATTACTATTTTCTAATAGTAAATTAGAATTTTTCTTGTAATTAAACTACATATTTACGGTTTTCAGATTTTTCTCTTTACAAGTGCTGTAAGATTAGATATTTTTTGATCGCGTTGACTTGCAAGTTTGTTTTTTTCACAGCTGAAAGAGACCGCAGACCCGAGTATTTGATACAAATTTCAACTTGTTACCTCTACACGTTCCTGAGAAAAATGGTCTTGACAGACGGACAGACAGACAGACAGACAGACAGACAGACAGACATACGGACAACAAAGTGATCCTATAAGGGTTCCGTTTTCGGTACGGAACCCTAAAAATGTAAGAAACTAAGCAGCTTTTAATGTTCACTAAGGCGTCCTTTTTGTTAGCAGATGGGTGTTGGTCTGATGTAGATAGTTTGTTATCTTGGGACAGGCTCTGAGACGCTGCTCGACTGGAAGTGATTTAGTCCTTATTAATCCAAGAGCAAGTCAATTCCTTAAGAAATGGGGTATGTAGTTGATCTTGGTCGAGTGAAGTCTGAGAGTTTATCAGTGGTGGTAGGTATCAGTGGTTGGCATTATGCTAGACACTAGATTCATGATGGGGATGGTGCGATAGTGAATGTTTGAAGCTATTTTTTAGAAATAAATATTAAAAGCTGTTATTTAGTAATTCTTTTGTATGTATAGCTTTAACTAATAAAGTATATTATTTCTATTAAAAAAATACAATACTATATTAAATATGTTACGGTAAAAGTACGTAGTTAGGTAAATGTACACATTGACCGGTATATGTGAACTTGGTTCGTACTCAAATTTAAGAACCATTTCTCACGATTAATTTGCATAATCTTATTAGAATCCTATTGAATCCTATTTAGATTTTCAACAAATTTTATTACATTTTTATTACACTAAAATAGTATCGCATGCCTGTCTGCAAGGGGGCGGGAAAAATACGTCAAATCGGGTTTGGAGAATTAAAACGGACGTTTTGAGGGATTTTCGAAAGAAATTTTGCCGGGCAAAAGTGGTGAAATGTTTAGAAAACTCCAGACAATTAACAAATCTTTGAGACAATGTGGTACCACCGAAGGTGGCGGGGATGCGGCGCGAAAACGAAATTTCCGTTTCTTGGCCGCCGAGCGGCCGTATTTGGGCCGATCGCGACGCAAGTGGTACTATCGGGAGCGCCGATTTCTTCCGCACAAAACTGTTATCTCGAATTTTCCGATATGTGCGAAAAACTTAAAAAAAATAGCAAAAAACGATGTTCTCTGACGTTCTATTGCGAGCCGATCGCTGAAGACCGGAACGTCTTCCCGTTTGCGGTTTCGTAGGTTCTTCCTCTCTGGGTCTTCGAGGAGGGTGCGCGATTTTTTGCAAAAATGGCAGTACAGTAGATGTTTTTGCGAAACCGGACGTTTGCGGCTGCCGATCCTGAAGTAGGTGACATTTTGCAATTTCTTCTACACCGTTCGATGAAGGTCGATGGTGTCTTGCGTACGATGTGCCGATTCGATGAAGGCACGAGGTCGCCACAACCACAGATAAAAGGAAACCGGTAGGAAGTTAATCCGCATTCAAGATCCACAAAAGTACAAATGACACAACTTCCTGTCCTACAATTGCAGATCGAGAACAGACTGCACCGTACCATAGGCTATTAAAAGTTGCAAAAAGTTTGCAACTGGCAAAGTTATTGCAAGAAAACGAAATTCGCATTATGTTTCCTTGCTGGGAGGTGCTTGCGATTTTTTCAGAAATTTTTGAACGGTGTCCTTTCGCCAAAATTTGCGGTCATTCCGAAACCATATTTGTACATTTCGCTTGCACGGTGCGCCTCCGGAGCCCTGCGAATGGTCGCCCATTTTTCGCGCGTCATATTTTATCCGTCTTTTACCTTTAGCAACTTTTACCGCTGCATTTCGCAAATTTTCTGCAACGATTATAAATTTCGCTTTTTCGCCGGCTGCGGTTCGGTCAGGGGGAATTTTCCAAAATTCCTCAAATTTCGAGTTCGTCAAAATCAGAATTTTCTTACCACGACATTTACTATGCAACGAAAAACACCAATCGGTGGCAAAGACATTTCCGCACTTTCACCTGCAAGTCCCGTCGCAAGACTGTTCGAATTTTCAATTCTTTTCAGCATTTTCAAACGTCAGCCCAACCGAAATAGTATATTAAAGGACGAGTTCAGTCGGCGCGATTTTACAGCACGCGTCCAAGTTTGGAAAACGACGAGCGTAGCGAGGAGTTTTCTAATGGACACGTCATGAAAAATGCCTTACGAACGAGTTTCTTATAGTATTTTTTCTATTTTGCGCCCTTTTATGTCATTTTATGCCATTTCTAAATAAAAAAATCGCCAATACATGTTCATAAAATTTTATGGTGGTTGGTTACACTGATAATTGACACATGCAATTAATTTAAAGCTTATAATTAAAATGGGTGAAAAAATATCTTGCACTCCACTAGAATTGAAAGAAATAACTGCAAATACAGTGAATAAATTGTTGCCAGATAAATTTCGAGCAAGATATGAAAAAGAATACTGCAAATTTAATTGAGTGTAAAGTGGGAGTGGTGTAATCTAAATAAAGTTACAGTTGTTTCGGAAAATGTTTTACTTGAAACCTTACTTCGAATTACAATGTAAGAAGTATCACCATCAAGTTTATGGACGATATATTCTATGTTGAGGTCCTGTTTATCTATACATAAGGATATGTAGATATATCCAAATTTTGTAAATTGCAGGCCTTATTGAAACGGATATCTTAGAGCTATGCACCTAAAAGTCGAAGATTTTGGAAGAAGATATTCATAAATATATAAGGGACGTGGATGATAAGTCTTATTTGGCTATGAAGGTGGATAAATTTGTATGTATATCGCAGCTTTGTATGTAACAGTATTCATTATAGATCGTCTTGATAATGGGTTATAATGGAAGCACACCATTGTAACCAATTATCAAGACGATCTATCGGAGTCAGGCGTCAGGAATTAACAGATATGTCTGTCAATGACATAGAATACAGATCCCATTCCATCATTGTGTCTGTATCTAAAACAAAAAAATACATTCCAAGTATGTTTGCAATTACAGATCCTCATTGGATTGACTTAATTAAAAAATATGCTAACTTACGCCTAATAATGTTACGCATAAGAGATTTTTCTTAACTTTTCGTAACGGTCATTGTAACAATAGTCCAATTGGTATTAATATGGGGAGAATATCAAAAGACATTGCGACATTTCTCAAAATTACCAAACTCCAATCTTGCACTGGACATTGTTTCCGAAGAAGTAGTGCGACACATTTGGCCATTGTGGTGATTTGTTGACAGTAAAAAAACATGGTGGATGGAAGCCTTCTACTGTTGCGGAGGTGTATGTTGACGCTTCGGTAAAAAAGAAGATTGAAATATCTAAAATGCTTAAGTCTGAGCAAGGAAATATCAACTTACCTGGAAGTTATTCTAGTGCCCCACATTTGCAATTTGATAGCAACAGTAGTTGTAGCACTGTATATAATGTCCCTGGTGTGAGTGTTACTGCTCAAGAATCCATTGTTACTATATTTTTAATACTTGTACCATTGAAAAGAATTTATAATAAATATGTGTTATATCATTTATTACCATTAATTAATTAAATTTGTGTATTCACGATTTCCACACATCTTCTTCTTCAAGTGCCATCTCCTCTTAGAAGGTTGGCTATCATAGCTATTTTCACTTTTGATGTTGTAGCTCTAAACAACTCAACGGAACTAGAGTTGTACCATTTTCTTAGGTTATTTAACCAGGAAATGCGTCCTTTACATCTTACTTTCATCTTAGCTACATTCAAAACTGTCCCCCCACGGAGATCCGAATAGGGGACTAGAGACTCCGGTATTTTCGCCTTGAAATTAGCCATGTTGATTAACTAGGGATATGTAATCAGGTAGTTTCCATTGCTTTCCTCATTCCAATGCCGTTGACTACTTCTTATAGTTCGTCCGCCTTCGGGGGCGATTTCTCAGCCCCAGGACAATAGAGTGCCCTTCCGATATCATTTGATATCGGTTGATTGCTTATACCGGCGCACATTCGGTCTATTACATAATATTCATATATTACTTTTTTTTAAGTCCCATAAAGAAAGAAAATTTGGCACTAAAATAATTTGACGTTTCGAACGTTAATTTTCTTGAAACCAAATTCACTTTGTTTTTAACACAATTTTTACACCAATCTAAAGTTAACTTTTGTTTTTGTTAACTTTTTGTTTTCACTATAAATTTCTCTCTATATAAACTTTATCCCATTCAAAAAATACATAATTTCAACGAGCAAATTTTTGTTGTGATTCCACACATCACATAACCTCAAAACTATCTCGTCGAAAATTTGACATCACTGACAGCTCTGTATGTCTGTGCCAACTTTGAATAAATTATCTAACTATAAAGTAACTTATAAAGAAATTACAGCACTCGGCGAGCCATTACCGCACGCATATAAGTGCTGTAATGAGTCCATTACAGACGCAAAATAGAAAAATGGGTTTTTTGACTAATTCTGATCGGGAACAGACATTGATAAATCACACGTTCATCGATAATATTGATAAATTTCATGATTCCCGATACTTTTCGATAACACAAGTGAGTTACTTCGTCCTTCCCTTATAAATATGTGTAAATGGAGTATCTACGCACAAAATAAAAATGGCTTTTTACATTTTTCACTTTTGTGACTAAACCGAACAATTTTGCAAAATTTCCAATGAATACTTTTTGTAGGTACAGACATTTGCAGAAAACCTTTGAAGGAAAACTTATACTCCACGGCGTTCCCGGCAAAGGTGGAGCATTAAAATGTTGTCAGGGTGTACTTCCTACGGACACCCATGTACAGTAAAAATTTCATAGACATTCTTCAAGCGTTAATACATTTTTACACAATTTTTGAATATTTTGAAATTTTTCGAAACCAAAACCGATCGGTTAGATTATCTGATTGACGTATCTGGATTCACAACAAAAATGGCTTAATAGGTTCCACCCCAGGTGGAACAATAACATTGTACACATTTGTAGAGAAAGGATCAGACGATGAAATCACTGTGTCAGTCTTGCAAAATATTTTATCAATTGGTGGCAGCAACCCCACAAATTCAATGAGGGACTGATGAAAATACATTAGCTACTGCTTGAAAATTGTTAGAGATATATCAAAAATTCTATCAGTTCTGCGTAGATCGTTGATTTTAACATAGAAATTAATGTTTTGGTATATTAACGGTCGATTGCCTTGACACGAGATTTTTTTAATGAAGGAGTTCAAAATTTTCAAATATTTATATTGTTGAATTACAAAATGCTTAAGATTCTATATACTATTTAGCCCTTACAAGTATTCCATCTACACTTTCAATTGTTTTACCCCCATCAACTTTTCCACACTCAACCACCTTCAACTATTCCATCCGCATGTACTAGTATTATATTGTAAACGTTTTACTTAAACTTCCTATTAGTATTGAGAAATTGTTTTGGATTTTTTGTATTTATAAAACAAATCTGTTAATTTTATTAATTTCCCCATATGTTTCTAAAAATTTATCCTAATTTTAACGGGCTTCTAAAAAAATTTACAAGTGTAAAGTTTCCTCAATTTTCGAAAAAATTTCTAAAACTTAATAATTAAAAAAAATTTTTTTTTCCTGCAATTTAAAATATTTTCTATAAATCTAGTTAATATATCAAAGCAAAACTCACCCACCAAAGTATAAATTTCAACAACGTATATACTTTTATTATTATTACATTAGTATAAATTTTCAAAACGTACAACATTCTCACAAACTTTTAGCAATTTTTTTACTAAATTTTAGCAATTTTTACTCACAAGAAAATTCATCCAAACCCGACAATCGCACGCCAACCACTAAACATGGTGAGAATCGTGTTCAAAGTCACCTTATTTACACTGATTACGCTCGTTTCGAGCCGATATGTTTTATTTTTTTGCACCCGGAAGGCGGAGAAACCAACGAAACGCTACAAATCGCTTCCATTTTTGTTTACCAAACAAAATCGCTTCTTAAATTAGTAAAACAAGGGCTTATTCAACACTAAAACTTCTATCTTGTCTTTCCAGAAACTTCACTTTAAAATGTGTTTTTCTAATAGCTATAAATATTGCATAATCTTTTAATAATATAAAACCAACAATAATAAATAATTATAAAATAATAGTATAATAGTTACTTATGGCGAGTTAAACTTTAATTTTATCCGCGAGTGCAAATACGTTGGAAATAGTTATTTACATTAGAGTGCGGAAACTTTGATTTTACAACGCAACGGGTAGTTTGGGGAACGACCCAATTAGCTGGAGCGTTGTAAAATCATTTCCGCATGAAATTTGTATAAGATTTTTTGGCCGACAATTATTATTTAAGAAACAAATAGATTCAGATTATTTACAATATTGCAAATATTTTATTTTTTTAATGTTGGTACTTACTCACAAACTTTGACATTTTTACTAATTCAAATTTATTAGGTACATAATATGTCATTTTTCCACATGTCAGACGCACAGTTAATTAAAAAAAAACACTAATTTTTTACATTATCGTGACAAATATTGTGTAAAGTAGCGTTTTCTAAATTAGATTTTATTGTCTTATACTTAATTTATTTTGTTAGTGTCCCTGAACGGTTAAAATTTACTGGTCACTTTAGCGCATCGTAGCCGTACTTTTCAACATTGCGTGTAAAAATTGTGTGTTTCGCTGGACGTATACACGATGTCAAAGATAGGTTTACAATTCAGGAGGCCAAACATTTGTTTTTCTATATTGCGTCTATCATATATCATCACTCATATGAGTTCGTTAATGGCTCGCTATTAAAAATCTGAAAACGTAAAAAGAAATCTATAAAAATACGCTTAGCTGCTTGAACGAAGGGAGACGGAGTGTTTCATATTTGAAGAGCCGCAAATGCCTATGCCAGTGGTGGTCAACCATTCACCAAGTCTATTGCTAGTCGAGTTAAAATGCGCATATAACCCGACAAATTTTTATACCTTCTTACGTTCATGGTTAGATGTTGATAAAAAGATATGTCATTTAGACCCACTAGTCTAACATCTTTCATGTTAAAGACAAATGAGAGGATATTTCGCCCTGTATCAGGTGAAAAATGAAGTAGAAACAGCATTAGATACAAATGAAGTAGAAGTATGTGCTTTCTTAGACATTTAAGGAGCCTTTGACAACACCTCGCACGAGGCTGTCAAATCGGCTCTCAAAAAAAAAGAATATAGACAGCATTACTTCAAAGTGGATGGGAGAAATGCTGAGAACTAGAACGACAGAGGCACAAGTGAGAAAAGACACCATCAAAATCTCCACAACTGGAGGGTGCCCACAAGTACGTGTATTATCACCACAGATGTGGAGCCTGGTAGTTGGTGAATTACTGACTATGCTGAACGACCTGGACATTAAATATCAAGGTTATACCAATGACACAGTCATCATAGCCAGAGGGAAGTTTGAGGGAACGCTATGTGAAATCGTATAAAGGTGCCTCAAAGTAACTAATAGGTGGTGTCAAATAGTGACCCATACTGTTAGAAGAGTGGGCAGTGAAATAGAAACGAGAGATGAAGTATCTGGGTATAACACTAGATATAAAACTATTATGGAACAGGCACGCTGAAGAAGTGGTAGAAAAATGATAGTGAGGCCTGCGATCAAAGTGGAGAACAAAGCTGGTCTCTAGGAAGAAGCAGCTTAAGAAGATTCAAAGACTGGCGTGTGTCCGCATCACGGGAGCGACGGGACCATGACCGACATCAGCAATGGAAATGCTACTGGATGTAAAATCCGTTGCAAGTTGTAGTGGAAACAGCCGCCAGATCGGCGATTGTAAGAAGTGGAAACCCCCATACAATTGCTCAAAGACTGAGGAATACTGCTCCGCAAGACACAAAATATACCTTTGTGGCCCACTGCTTGAATGCAGAGGAGTTGCTTGAATCCCGCCCAGATCCTGAAATTCCTAAAGGAATCAGGACTAGAGGAGGCGCTTTAAATGTGCAAGTAAATTAAATAAAAATCAAATCAATTTTATTTTAACTAAGATATATACCGAAGTACATATTAAAACATGTCACAATTACAAAAATTAAAATGCTAAATTCTAGCTACATATTAAACGTTCTACAAAACAACTGAGTATAATTAATTATGCCAAATAATAAAATATACATATCACAGGCGTATTTTGCTTGAGGTAAATTCTTCAAAGGCTTTGTCGGTTAAAATATCTTTCAGATTTCTTCTAAAAGCTTTGGTGTTTTCTTGCTTTAAGTTAGATGGGATACAATTATATATGAATTTTCCTATTCTGATTGGGGCTTTGCTACATAATGTGAGGTTTGATCTATGTGTGATCAAATTTGTTCCGTACCTTGTGTTGTGGTTGTGTATGTCATGCCCAGTCGAAAACTCATTTTTGTTTTTGTGAATATAACAAGCTAATTCCCATATATATATATATATATATATATATATATATATATATATATATATACATATATATATATATATATATATATATATATATATATATATATATATATATATATATATATATATATGGGAATTATATATAATGGGACAAGAGCTATTAATATCTTTTGCTTGGCGTACGAAAGTACGATTTGCAAGAGGTTCTCCTACTAATTCCAAATAGGCATCGGATAGCCCTTTCGGATAATAAAGGTTCAAAAACCTTTATTACTCTTTCCATGTGGGGGGAAGCGCCCCATATCATGACTCCGTATGCAATCACGGAATGTATCTCCGCAAAAAAGAAGTGAATTAGCACCGCACCATTGACAATATTCTTGAGCATACGACGCATATAGATCTTACGATTCATTTTTTTACAATTGACTCTGTCGTGATATTCCATGTGAGGAGAAGGTAATTCCTAGAAGTTGTGTATTTTTTACTCTGGATAACTCGTCTTTGCCAATTGCCAAGGATAGGTTTTCTGCTGACCTTTTTCTAGGGGTTTGGAAAAACATATATTTGGACTTTTTTGTATTTAAGAACAAATTATTTGCGGAGAACCAATTGAATACTTTTACCATCAGTGCATTCGCTTCGATTTCAGTGTCTATTAATGAACTCTGGGAAATTAAGAAACTTGCATCATCCGCATATAGGATGCACTGTTTACCACGTACGTAATGAATGAGGTCTGCTGTGTATATTGAGAAAAGAGTCGGGGCAAGTATGCTGCCCTGTGGAACACTGGGTGTGCTAATATACGCAGGTTTCGATACGAAGCACTCATTCAGAAGTTGTATTTTGACGTAGCATTGTCTATTATGGAGGTGTGATTGGAACCATCTTCCCACCTTCCCTCTGATACCATAATTGTGTAACTTGTCCAACAATATATCATGAGACACAAAGTCGAATGCCTTCGACAAGTCGCAAAAGATCCCGACCGGAGATCTTCCTTTGTATATCCCATTAAGGACCTTATTATAGAACGAAAAGATGGCCGTCGTTGTGAATTTGTATTTTCTGATTCCATGTTGTTCTTGTGGGATTATATTGTGTTTAGTGATGAATTGTATTAGTCACCGCTCCATGCTGTATTTCAGGATTTTGGCTACTACGGATACTAAGGATATTGGTCGATAGTTGATTTATCTTGTCTCCTTGTTTGTGTACTGGCACAAATATAGATCTTTTGAGAATAGCTGGATATATCTCACTATTAAATGAACAATTTACTAACTCTGTAATAGGGAGAACTAGAAGATCACTAAATTATTTTATAATATGGCATGGGAATAAATCTGGTCCGTAACTGGATTTATTCTTCAGTTTATGAAGAATTTCAGACATCTCCGTGACTGTGCAGTTTTCAAGAAACATAGATTTGTCGTTGAACCAGCTATGATCATTAGTTATAACTACAAATAAAATATATATAATTGTTAAAAAATTGTTAAAATAAATAATTGTTGGGTATACCGCCTTCTGGAGGTTAGGCCCTCGTTCCATCCTCCTCTTAAAGAAATTTCGCTTTGTTTGTAAGATTAACCTATTGTGTATACTTTTTTTTAAACAATACTTGACTCTTAAAATGGGAATTTTTTTTTGCAAAACAAATAAATCTTTTAGGTTCTTACTTGATAAAATAATTTATTTTGAGACCCACGTCTTTGTATATTGTTTTATTTTTCTTAGTGGAAACGAAATAAAGAAGAGACTTTGTATTGTCTGAAAGAAGCATTTAGTTTTGTTTTCGCAATCTGTTTCTCTGTACATCTCCTCCCGTGTTTCATCCATAAGCATCGATCGAAATTTTCGTTTATTATTTTCATTTTTCGTTTATTATTTTCGTTTATTATTAAGTAAATTATGATGAAGGTTGCAGTACAAGTCACCACCGATATCTACAAATCTATGAATAAATTCAGCAATGATTTCATGTGCGAGAGAGTGATACCTTCATAATGGTTCATAATTGGTGAAGATAACAATGGTAGTGAATAAGAGTCTAACTTGGAAATTGTAGTTGTCTCTTTTATCTGCTTGTTAGAAGGAGCCCTGGTAATTGGCGTATGTTTAATAATAACTAACTATTTAAAACTAATAATATACCAACTAATAATATACTAACTTATAATATACTGCGACAGGAAATGCGACAGGGCCCTTGAATCCCGTATGCTTGCGTGGAAGACTTGGCATAGCTACAAGACACAAGAGAATTGGCAGAATTTCTTAAAAATGCAGAGGGAGACATCCAAAACTCATCAGAGACATCAGGCGCATTAAACGGACATACCATTTTAAAAAATTAGAGTAAATCGACAATGAGTTCAAAAGAAATAACAAGCAAAATTTCTACAGAACATTTAGGGAAGAACTGATGAACTACAAGCCACCGAGCCTCTGCTTCCATCGGCCTGGTGGAACCCTGGACACCAACAGAAAAGCGAACTGTGAAATTCTGAAACAGTATTTCGAGAAGCTACACAACTGTGAACCCCCTGAAGAAATACTCCAATGCCACATAGCCGCCCCAAACCAGGACTCTGTTCCACCAACACATGAGGAAATACGAAACACCTAAATTTTACACCTAAAAAATAACAAAGCACCAGGGGAAGATGGCTTAATCGCTGAAATGCTCAAGATCGGAGGTGAACTCTTGTTTGGCAGACTGCAAGCTATAATTGCAAATACATGGAAGAGCGGCATCAAACCAGCGGACTAGAAAAATGCATTGATCCACCCACTACACAAAAAGGGCTACGAGACTGATCCAAACAATTACCGGGGCATTTTCCTTCTATGAATCGCCTACAGTGAGTTCTCTCACGTGCCCTCCTCACCAAACTGGAAGAACAGACAGATCATCTGATCCATGAATATCAGGCAGGTCTCTGACCGCACCGATGACGCGCGGAACAAATTTGGAACCTGAAGAGGATACTACAACATCGCCAGCCCAACCGCACAGTTGTCACTTTCGTAGACTTCAAGGAAGCCTATGACTCGATTAACTTTGTTAGCATAGCTTTGTTTAATATACTTCATGAATACCGGGTGGATAGTAAAACAACTATCTTAATCGAACAGACTTTGTCAGGCACAACATCTAAAGTAAAATTCATAGGTGAAATCTCCGAGCCTTTACAAAACAGTACTGGAGTAAGACAGGGTGATAGATTGTCCCCACTGCTCTTCAACCTTGTACTTGATAAGAATCAAAATTTGGGAGAAAGAAGTACCTGGAGTATAGATATTCTTTTTTAATCATTTTTATACAAAATGTATTTATGACAAGTCAAACAATAATAATAATAAAACAGAGTTACAATTACATAGTTAAACAGAGAACGTATACATAAGTGTAAATGGACAAAGACATTAATGTAAAACAGACATTACACACAGTCGTAAAACATGGCTATAGACGTAAAATTTAAAGTTTAAGGGAAAAGAAATCATTGACTGAGTAACAGCAACTTTCTATAAGCAAGCTTTTGATTTTCCTTTTAAAAACTCGAATCGGAAGGGCTCTTAAGGATGAGGGTAGCTTATTACAAAGTTTTAATTTTAATTTAGGTGAATTTTTTGCAGATTTAGCTAGCCTAAACTGTGGTATGACCAGAGAGTCCTTGTATCTAGTGTCATGGCAGTGTACAGATGCATGAGTCACATGAATATTCGACTTGGAGTGAATCTCAAGCAAGGAGTTATAAATAAATAATGACGGTAATGACATGATTTTGAACTTTAGAAAGAGTGGCTTACAGTGATCTAAATATCCCGCTCTTGACACTATCACGACTGCTTTTTTTTACAGTTTAAATACTTTAATCGCCGCGACAGAGTTTCCCCACAATACTATACCATAGGAAATCAGGGAGTGAAATAATGAAAAGTATGCAGAACGTAAGTTGAAGGCATCGACATTAGCAAGTGCTAGTTTTCTTAGGAGAAAGATAGTCGGGGAAAGCTTGGGTATTATCGAGTTTATATGGGCTTCCAAGGTAAGGGAGTCATCCACTGTCATTCCCAAAAGTACGGCAGAAGAACCAGAAGTTACACGGTTGTTACGGGAGATTACCAAGGATTGAGTTTTGCTAGCATTTAGTTTTAATCAATTGGATCCAAACCACGATTCCGCGCGGGTCAAAGCCAGCTTGGTTTTTTCCATGGCCCGCTCTAAGTCTGACTCCTGACAGTACAGTGTGGTATCGTCAGCAAAGAGAACACTATTTATAGGCTTCATGTACATGGGCAGGTCGTTAATATAAATCAAAAATAACAGTGGCCCAAGGATACATCCTTGGGGTACAACAAACTTAACTGGAAGATAGTTCGAAACACTGTCTACAATGCGAACACATTGAAATCTACCAGAAAGATATGAAAAAAGCAGACTTAGGGAAACACCACGCAGACCATAATACTCCGCTTTTTGAAGTAAAATTTTGTGTCACCACATCAAATGCTTTCGAAAGATCACACAGCGCAAGTGAAGTGAGTTTCCCACTCTCCAGTCCCCCAACAACATCTTCGACTATCTTAAGCAATGCCTTAATAGTGGAACAGCCAGATCTAAAGCCATATTGTGCGCTAGACAACATTTTATTCTGTTCTAAGAACAGTTTGAATCTACCTTTAATAATTGACTCCATAAGTTTTCCCATCACTGGTATAATCGATATAGGACGATAGTTGCTTATATCATCTCTGTTCCCTTTTTTGAAAACAGGAACTACTTTAGCTTTTTTGAAAACGCTCGGAAATATGCCATGTTCAAGACATCGATTGAATAGATCACAGAGTGGTTTGGCCAATATATCACGGGAGTACTTGAAAATTTTACTGTTCGTGTTGTGAACATCAAGGCTTGCAGAGTTAGATAACTTATCTATATACTTTTTGACTTCACTAGCCAGAATGGGATTTTATGTATATATGGGATCAAAGGACAAACGAATCAACATAAAGTGCCTCGCTTTTGCTGACGACTATTGCAATAATCACCCGGACTTCTGAAGAAGCCAAACACGCCATCGAGGAACCGGCCTTCAAATCTCTTACGAGAAAACGCAATACATAGACTCCAAGAGCTCAAATATGACACATCTTACAACCAAATAGGGCAACGTCATACAAATTAAGCACAAAAAGTACCTAGGTGAAATAATTGGAAACTGGTAAGGAAAGAATGGCTAACAAAACACGTGCAGAAAAGTTACGCAAAGTCTATATAATCACCTGGAATATGTACAACAAGAAATCACTTTCTACCAAAGCAAAACTCCGTCACTACCATACAGTCATTCTTCCAGAAGCACTCTATGCAATTGAGAGTTCATCATTAACCATCTACATCAATGATATTGAGAAAGTTGAACGTCAGATAATGAGCAAAATACTGTATCTGGAAGCGTAAAACTTCACAAGAATTGTATTCCCTGACAGAACGATTCTCCTCAGTTGTACGGAAAAGACGTCTGAAATTCTACGGTCATATAATACGAATGGATGACTCTGGTTTGACCAAGAAAATCTTCCACATCATCAATGGAACCCGACAGTCCAAAGTACGCTGGCTGGTAGACACCCAAAATGACCTCTCAGTATTAAATATAGATCCATTGGCAACTACATGAACTAAATACAGGCAGGAATGTGAATTTATACATAACTTCACATCAAAGAATGCAACAGCTAAGAGTTTGAAACTAAAAAACGCATGGACGCAAGAAAGAAGACAGGCCTAGAGCGAAAGGATGAGGAAGTATGGAAAGATAAAAGGAACAAGATGACCAGTGCTAAGTAATGATTCTACGCGCTGTTTTTAGAGTGAAACGAATGTTTATATAATATACTAACTAGTAATAACTTATTCATTTCTTATATATACGGTAATCTCAAACTTTGCAGAAATGAACAGTCGGTTAAATTATTGTTATCTGTCTTTTTGAATTTTCGCACTGAGAAATATGGTGAAAATTTTGGCAAATTCTTATTAGAGGTATTTCGAAACTGGCTGAAGCGCCACGTGTAATCGTCCAATGTTATTTGGCGAATGCGCCACGTTTTGCCCATCTTTGGCCTATGTAAAGATCCGCTCCCGACTTCCGGTTTAGACTATTAATCTTTCTGAAAAGAATATTTAAAATAAAATATTATTTTTAATAAATTGTATATTTAGCTTAGTTTCGGAATCCCAGTTGTATTTCTTTTCAGTTAAATAAATAAAATAACACTTTTCCATGGATAAATTGTACACACGTTCCATTATTACCGTTATCTGGAGTGTAAAATCGTTTAAGTAACTTCCAATCCAGCATTATCTACGAAGATAGAATACATTCCAAAGACTATTGATCGTTGCTGTCCCAATAAATATAATAAACACTGAAATGTGATGTGGTACTTGGAATATTTTACATTTTTTTCCTGGAGTTATCGCTTCGAATCGAATATATGAAAATAGTAAATAAACATATGCGTTTATTAAACATAATAAATGCATTTTTTAAACATCCGGAGTAATTAATTGTTTGGTATGGGATATATAGAAATTGGAAACACGAAATGAACACAATTGTGCAAATTAAAGTACATTACAAAGTAGTTTTTTTCACTGTCTTTTAATAAAATTTTAATTCAATTCTGTTAATTGAGATTGTAATTATAAGGTAATTTAAAAAATTACATTTATAACAAAGATCTTAACCGCTCCTACTTTTGTACATTTGTTAACTTGTAGATTTAAATTCCAAGCTGTAAACGTATCTTTTATTGATTTTCTTGAGGCTAGGGCAAGGGCAAGCGAAACGTCTTGAGAAAATTTAAAATTCAAATGAACGGCAAATGGGATAAATTGCATTTCCGGCCGTTTTTTCTCCTTTACTCGACTTGCTGTGACCGTCAACATTTTAGCGAATGCCATTTCGAATATTTCACGTGTTGCATCCACATCATGAATAAATTTCTCCCACGGAAAGTGGAAACGCGGAATTAGAAAAAGGTTACTAGTATTTTTTGTAGGCCCTTCGCGTTACATCACGTTCACGTACATGAAACACTTAATACAACTTAGTAATTTGTAGTTTATAGTTATAAAGAACAAATTACTTTATTCTTGTTAGTTAACAAGAAGGATTAGATGATTCATTCCAAAGCAGCTTTAGAGCATTCACAGTTCGAATTAACGACAAAACTAAATTGATAACGGTAAAACTAATATATAGAGCTGTAAAGTCTCCCTACAAGCTATTACTTTTCGTATGTAATGAAATTTTAACATTTACTAGAATTCTTATGTGTAAATACTGTGCTAAGACAAAACATCAATATCCTTGTCTAAACAAATTTGTCTGCCTAATATTGTAAGCCTAGTCTTGTCTAACCATATAAGTCTGGTTCTTCAGATATGCTTACCAAATATTATCTGACTAAACTTGTCTGTCTAGTATTGTCTGTTTAGTCTTGTCTGTTTAGTATTGTCTATAGGGTCGTGCTTAATTTATCTCATTCTAGCAACTGGTAGTCTAAGCAGACTGATTGGTGATTGGCACCTACCAGAGGAAGGAAGCTGGTCAAACCACAGATATATCTGCTGGACTATAGGCATAGATTCCGAGTTACCAGAGGAACAGGCAGGATTCTGTACAGAAGAGGCAGATTCGTCGAAATTTGAGAAGTTTCTAATCCTAACTAAAAACGTATCTTCAATTAACGAATCTTTTTCCTCTGAACAAGTTTCTTCCTTCGCAGATGCATTTAATATTATATATGTGTGGTTAAAGCTGCCCAAGAATCCATTCCTATAAGAAAACATTTTAAACATTCTGTACTATGGTGGACCCAGAATTAACCCTCCTCGAAAAGCAAAACAACCGGCTTAGATGGAAATATCAGCATAGCTCAGGACAAATCAAAGAACAAACTGAACTTAGATGTATCTGATTTTTATCATCAGAAACATAGAGAATATAAAACAAGGATACTGGAGGCGAAGAAGGTGAAATGGCGCGAATTCTGCGCATCATGCAACGAGAACCTTTGGAGAAATGTATATAAGTTTATTAGAGGGAAGAAACCATCCACAGGTTACCGCACTGGTCTGAAAATTGGGGACTCTACACTCGATCTACCAAAGACTTCTCAGGTTCTGCTCGATACATTTTTCCCAGAAGACATAGAAGTACAAAGCGACGCTCACCGACAATCAGAGAAGAAGCAGTAGCAGGAGAAGGAGGTCAAACTGATCATTTCTCGAATGAGCCCGAAAAAAGCGTCAGTTATCGACGGTATTTCATCAGACTTCGCTCAAGTTGCAATTAACGCACTAAGAATGTTTTAAACATTTTTTAATAAGTGTATATAATAATATTAACTATGGAGTTTGCCCTGCCTAGAAGCAGTAACTTTAAAAATAATACCCAAACCAACAAGCCGCAAAAGATTTCAGACCCATTGGCTTGATCCCTGTTGCAGGTAAAATCTTAGAAGCACTGCTCATTTCTAGAATCGAGCATTTCTTCTAGAATCATAATTTACTCCACAAAAATCAATATGGCTTTCGCACGGGAGTAGGCATCGTTGCAATCAGTAATGTCATAGGGTTCGTAAGGTACTCGATAAAGAATAAGCAATATTGCGCAGCTATAGCCCTTGACATAAGTAGTGCATTCGATACTCTCAATATTGTCCAAACAATCCGATTAATTTGACAAAGAAATACTTTACAGAAAGAAAGGCCTATCTCAGAGCCTAGTGTTTACCTAGAAGCTCATTAGCAAAGGCTGACGGCAAACTATCACTGACCGCAAACTATCACTGAGCTGAAACAGAAAGGTGACTGGGCCTAGGATTCCCTTGATCAATAGACACTAAAGTGAAAACTCAAATTCGATGCTTCAAAAACAGAGCCATTATTCTTTGGTAAATCGCCAAGACAAAGAAGGCCATTAGAGTACATTAAGTATAGTAGCTATATATAGTAGGTATATAGGGGAGGTAGGGGAGAGATGTGCACTTATTCACATAATAGGTAATAAAATATACTTTTTGAATATATCAAATATGTATTGCCTAGGTCAATTGCACATTTGGCAAGATTGTTTGCAAATAACAGTCTACAAATTATAATCTGTCTCAATGTTACAAGAGAATTTCTGAAACATGTCAATTGTGCCTAATGCTCCCTATGGTAGGGAGGTTCAGGCACCCCCTGTGAGAGGTTTGAGCATGATGTTTGAAACATCCAATATCCATGATATAAACTAAAAATAAAAAGTTAAATATTCTTAAACAGTGTATAAATCACAAACGTAATCAACAAAGTTGATTTTTGCAAGTTGCAAGTTTGATCAGGGATATAATATTTATCAGCAGTTGTTTTGATCTTACAATGTGAAAAAGTATGCATAGGGAGAAATGGGCAGTTATTTTGAGAGAGGTTTGGGCATGCCCAATGCTCCCATCTTTAATTACCTGATTTAATTAAAATGTTCAAATTAATTAAAATTTCAGAAAAATGCCGTTCGTGTAAAAAAATTAGGGTGAGCGACGCGAAATTCCAAAAGACATAATACTAAGTGCCAAAAGGTGTTTTCTTCACTTTTTCACCTTTTGCCACTTCTTAATATTATGTCTTTTGGAATTTCGTGTCGCTTACCCTTATTTTTTTACACGAACAGCATTTTTCTGAAATTTTAATTAATTTGAACATTTTAATTAAATCAGGTAATTAAAGATGGGAGCATTGGGCATGTCCAAACCTCCCTCAAAATAACTGCCCATTGCTCCCTCAACATACTTTTTCAACTTAACTCTGTCATGAAGTTTTTTTTTAGGTATTTTGGCGTGACTTATGGGTTAATTTATACGTTAGTAAATATACAATAAAAAGAAAATTTAAAAAATCTTATATCTTTCGCTGGTTCTTCGTTTATTAACTGCGAAACCACAACAAAATTATTTACATTGACGAGCACCTAATCTTATAAAGCGTTTCAACGCGACAATTTAACGAAATCTCAAATAGTATATGGATAAACAGAGTTACCAGTGAACAAAATAAACTACCAACCTAAGGAAAAAATAAAAACTACAATTAAATTGGAATTACCAGGGGGTGCCCATGTCTCCCGACTGCCCATCCCTCCCCTATCTCCCCTATACTAGGTACTAGGTACTAGGTTCTTTTTGCCAGGGTCAAGAATTTTACCTTATAAATGGACATAGCAGCTGGGAAAGAATGGGGTTTAAATAAATCAGCAATATCAGATATTTACAGAGTGGGCTTGGTACCCGCCCTGCTTTATGGAGCCTCAATATGGCAGAAGTCGTGCACATCAAAAGAAAATATGACTCCTGGGAGCGCACCACTCGAGCCGCCAAAGCCAACCGCACGGTCTCCACGGAAGCAGCCTGTGTCATCTCTGGTCTTGTTCCAAAAGACTTAAAAGTCAAACAAGCTACACTCACTGTCAACCTGCACTCTATGGACGAAAAGCTGTTTCAAGAAGTCACTTGTTTAACTCCACTTGTTCTCTCCAAAGCAAATTGAGACAAGGGTAAATTTAGAAGAACTTATTCACCCGTTAGAAATTAGACACATTAACCCTTTGCCATACGAATAAAATGTGTGTTGACGTGTCATATACATGTGATCTTAACACATATATATGACGTCTTAGAGACGTCATTGTATGTCAAGGGGTAAATACTATTTGACTCTGTCAAACACAATGTCTACCAGAATATATACGGATGAATAAAAATACAGATATGGAGTCGGATCTGTCTCTTGTATACAGTAGGAATGAGGAAATATCCTATGAAAAGATTCGATTAGAAAACTATTGTTATATCTTCTAAGCAAAATTCGTCGCCATAAAGAGTGCTCTTTATTATGTTTCCGCAAGCATAGACCACATTCAAGCTTGTTCAATAATCTGCGATAGTCGATTAGTGTTGGAAGCCTTAAAACTTCTTAGAAGGCCCAGAATAGAGTGATTGACAAAGTCAATTTACGATGGCACTGGGTGAAAGTTCATGCCGGGGTAGTCGGAAATGAGTGGGCAGACAGGGCAAGGCAAGCGTCAGATACAAATTTTTCTGACGAAGATATGCAAGACGTCCCATTCTCATACACTAAAGCACCTCGGATTACTATTAAGCAAATGATAACTTGTAATGCCAAACAAAATGGCAGTTCAGATGGGATGCTTCAAAAACAGGGCGTCAAACAAAGATATTTATACCCAACATGGAAATTTGGACCAAAATGACTCTAAGACTGAAACACCACGCGGTGTAACTGCTCACTGGCCATGCACATGTGGTGAAACAGACTCAGTTTCCCATGTGCTATTCAAATGTCCTCTTACAGAACATTGAATATCCAGACTGAACCAAGAATTAGCGATGCAGGGGTTTGCTGGCCATAAAACTAACGTGAATTAAAAGAGACTAATAAAAATAAAACATAGTGTAAAGAATTTAACCTCAGCGCAACTGAATTGAAAAAGGTTGATCGTGATAAAACAAATTAAGTTTTTAAAATCTAAGCCTTGACTCTAGCACGAATCTGAACAGCATAGCATAGTGTCACATTGACGGAATATATGTTACCGCATATGTGAAAAAATAAATAAGCTGTCTAGTCTTGTCTGTCTAGTTTTGCTTGTCTAGTCTTGTCTAGCAAATGACCTGGCCAGGCGGGAAATTAAAGAATTGGAGATAGGAGGGAGAATTGATTCAGACCACAAGCCAGTGGCAATAAGCTTGAAGCCGAAAACAATAATTATGTCCAGGGAGGAGAAATGAGTTACCAGATGGGACAAGGAAGATACCGAGAGATATAATGCTAGAATGGAAGGCAATAAACTGAAATTAAATGACGTAGACAAGATTATAGAGAAAATGGAGGCAAGAATGTGAAAGAAGAAAATCACAGCAGCATAACCGGAAAGATCATGGGCAGACAAAGAATATATGACGGAGAAACAAAAGTAAAGAGAGGTTATGGGAAAGAGGCAAGAGGGCAACGGTTGTAAAGAAGAGTCTTTAAAGACGAAGGGCGAATTAAGGGATTTGGAGACGAGGAAAAACCGAATTGGGGGAGAAGAGAACGTCATCGCATACTAGACATCAAAACAGAAGCACAGTTCTGAAATTATTCAAAAGAAAGAGATGCGAGGAAATAACGAGTTCCAAGCAGCATTCCGATGGAAAAATGGAAACTTGGAAAAATGGAAAAGAGTCACTTTATGGTTTTGTTGGAAGGAGTCGAGATTCAGGAAGATGTAGGGAATAGAAGTGTAAGGGAGGAAAAAGCTATGGAAGAATTATGCCAAGAAGAAATAACAACTGGTAAAGTGGACAAGGTTTTAGCAGCATTAAAACAATTAAAAGCGACAGGGCCTGACGGCGCGCAGGCCGCGGCGTAGGAAACGAAGCCTGGAAAGCTGCTCACAAAGAGTGTATTGCTAGAATCACCGAAGAATTAATTTGGTATACGGGAACAAAGAGTGTCTCAAAGAGCTGGAAGGAGGGAATATTTCACCTAATACGTATTTCACCTACAGAACGGAGACAGCGAAAATATCGGATAGTACAAGGGGATTACGTTAGTGAATTCATTTAACATTTTCACTAAAATCTTGGACGAGCGGTTGAGTATAGAGATATAGGAGAAGCATCTAGTGCCAGAGGTGCAAGCTGGTTTCAGAGAGGGATGGAGCACAGTAGAGCAATTACTAAGCCTGCGCTACATTAATTAGGAAATAATATCAGGAAATAAGTAGAGGGAGCCTGTTTGCTAGTTTCATTGGCCTGAAGGCATCGTACGATTCGGTAGAACGAGGGAAATTGGTAGAGTGCTTGGAAAGAAGGGTTACTCAGAGACTGTGTTAAGGAATGTAAGGTAGTTGTATAAGGGAACTGTGTGTAAGATTAGCCTGAATGGGTGTGAATCTGATTATTTTGAAGTAAGAAAGGGTCTGAGGCAGGGATGTCCGTTGAGTCCCACACTTTTAATATGTACGTGGCTGACATGTCAAAGGTGTTGACGGATGGTCAAGCTGGAGGCGTCGTCATAAGGAGAAGTAAAGTGTGGAGCTTAGCCTACGCGGATGATGTGGTAGTGTTCGCTAAATCCGCAGGAGAAATGAGGGAGTTGATTGAAAGGTTGAGAGGTTATTTTGAAACGAGAGAGCTATATGTAAACGTGTGGAAAACTAAATGGATGCGTATTAATGGATGGCTAGGGAATGAAATTGAGGAAGTGCAAAAGTTTAGATATTTAGGTTTGAAACTGGGTGCAGTAGTAGTGAGCATGTGGAATATGTGTCAAAAAAAGCGCGGGTGGCTGCAGAACGTATGTGGAATGGTTGGAAATTTAGATTTGAAGGGCACTTTTGGGCGGCTGAGGTAATATCGAAAGTATGTGTAAGAAGTGTGTTAGCGTATGGTTCGGAAGTCTTGGGTGCTAGAGAGGAAGACAAGATAGAGATGGTCCAACAAAACTTTTATAAGAAATTCCCAAAGCTATACAATTCGATACCAGGCTACATAGTCCTGCAAGAGGTGCATGCCTACACGTTAGCCGTTTTCGCTTCAAAGAGGGTGGTAAAATATGAATGTAAGGTGAGTGAAATAGGGGACGAATGAATAAAAAAAGAGTTATTTAGAATGGCGAATCGGGGTTTTGAAAGAGGAAAGAAGGGAAATGCGTAGTGGATGAATAAAAGGAAAATATATGAAAGAGGAGGGATATCTGGCGAGGGACTAGAAAAACTTAAGAAGGAAGGTGCAAACTGTGTAGAAATGATAGGTGAGCGATTAGTAGAGGTAGAATTACTGGAACGCCTGAGCAAAATTGCCAATAGTAGGTTTTTCAAAGAATACGCAATGATTCAAGTGCATGGTCGTTTACCAACCTATTTAAACATAAGCAAAGAGTCAGACGCGCAGGTCATACTACAAAGGTTTAGGTGTGGAAGTGAAGAGAGTGGTAGAAAATATTGGATTAATGAAGAATGTAGGAAGTGTAGAGTATGTGAGACTGGAGAGGAAAGATGGAAAGATTGAAAGGAAGAATGTACAAGGAATGATTGGAAGGAACAAGAGAAAAGGTTAGGCCGAGAATGGAATGAGTGTATGGATGAAAGGGGAAATGGTTCGGAATTGTTAAGGACGGTGAAAAAATGGTAAAAGCAAGTAGGTACTAAGGAAGAACCTATTCCGTTAATGTGTAATTTGTAATCTATGATGGATCGTAGTCTAATGTATTTATTTAAAATGTATTGTATATATGCCAATAAAAGGTCTTAAAAAATAGTCTTGTGTATATAGTCTTTAGTCTGTCTAGCCTTGTATGTCTAGTCCTGTCTGTCTAGTCTTATCTGCCTAGTTTTTCCTACCTAGTCTTGTCCGTCTAGTCTTGCAGTATAGTTTTGTCTGTCGAGTTTTGTTTATCTAGCCTTGTTTGTCTAGTCTCGCCTGTGTATTGTGTCTGGCTAGTCATGTTTGTTCATCTCGATTGTCTAGTTTTATCTGTCCAGTTTTGTTTATCTAGTATTGCCATTCTAGTCTTGTTTGTCTAGTATCGTCTTTAGAGCATTGTCTGTCTAATTATGTCTAGCTATGTTTGTCTAGTTATGTCTGTCTAATAATGTCAGTCTAAGTTTGTTGGTCCACCCTCTTCCGACTAGTTTTGTTTATTTACTCTCGCCTATCTAGATTTGTCTGGTTACTCTTATCTGTCCACTTTTTTATATCTACCGTATCTAGTCCATTGCATGTCTACAATTATCTTTAGTCTTACCTATGTAAGTAGAGACTTCTTCTAGAGGTCTAGTATGGTCCCTGCTGTTTGATCTGGCGAATCTTGCATGTTTAGCATGGCTTATCTAATCTTATCTATATAGCTTGACTATCTAATTTTGTCTGTAGTCTTTTCTATCTAGCTGTATATGTAGGGTTTTACGTATTTACTCTTATATAGTTATGCAAAATTATTTATCTTGGCTTGTTTGTATAATTGTATGGTATGTCTAGTTAATGAATGTACGTTTGTTTGTCACTCTACTTTAGTATTCTCTGACAGATAATGTTTGTTTAATCATTAATCTGTAGTCTTAACTCTTTAATCTTGTTTGTTAAATATTGCTTATTCTTTTATTTTTGACTTGATCTGACTTAGTTTTGACTTGATCTGACTTAGAGTAAACTTTTGTTTCTTTGCCGTTCAATGTTAAATTTTGTCTGTACTTTTGTATTTATTCTCTACGAATATTCTTGTCTAGAAGAAGTATTCTGGTCTTTGGTTGGCGTTATCTGAAAGATTGAAATTTCTCTATTTCGGCGTGATTTTTGACTATTTACATATTTATTTTAACAACAATAAATTGACTTTTACAAAACAAAATATTTCTATATTATATAAATATATCTTACATTTCTAAAATCCTCTTTTGGTTTCGCGTCCAATTGCAACACGAAGAAGAACCGATAACAAAATAAATTACACAATAAAACACTCGAAATTTTCTCAATTATAAATTAAACTAAACAAACTTTTCTCTATATAAATAAATAATTCATAAATACATAATTACACAAAAAAAAATTAATCGCAATAATAATAATAACTAATCTGGAAATAAATTAATAAACTGTTCAGGTAATTGTACATCACACGGCACTTGAATTTTCATTTTCTTCAGCAAAAAAAAAACTTTTTATAAAACTCAAAATGCAAATACATAAATCTTTTCTTTCAAAAATTATCTGATTGTCTTTCATCGAATATCCAATTATATTACACTATTCATTTTTTCATTATTAATTTTTAATTTTGACACTTTTTGTTTTAATGTACGCCACTGACGGATCCGATCCACGGTTTGTAGTATGTTGTACGCATGTAAACTCCGGGTAAATAAGGGGCAGCACATTTTATCCCGTGGGACACGGTCCCTGCTAACTGATATCGTCCATCTGGACGTTGTAATACCAAGGGACCACCAGAATCTCCCTTAAACAAAAATAAACAGCCACATTAAAATATTCTGTTATCAACAAGGATTGTACATAATAATCTATACCATACTCTATATGTTTATATACGGTGATCCAAAGCCATACCATTTAGAGTCGACTGGATATGGTTAGATTAGCTACATACAGGTGGGTTCAAAGACCAGAACATACCAGGAAAGACCAGAAAAGACCTGATAGCTATGTGCTGGCAGATAGCTATATGCAGGTGGGCTATATGCAGGTGGGTTCAAAGACCAGACAATGCCAGACAGGACCAGACAAGACCAGACAAGACCAAACCAGAAAAAACTAGACAATACTAGACAAGACCAGGCAAGACTAGACAAGACCAGACAAGACCAGACAAAACAAGATAAGACCAGGCAAGACCACACAAGACCAGACAAGACTAGAAAAGACCAGACAGGACCAGAAAAGACCAGACAAGACCAGACAAGAGCAGACAAGACCAGACAAGACCAGACAAGACCAGACAAAACCAGACAAGACCAGACAATACTATACAAGACCAGACAAGACCAGACAAGTCTAGACTAGACCAGACAAGACCATACACAAACAAGACAAGACCAGGCAAGACCACACCAGACCAGACAAGACCAGAGAAGACCAGACAAATCCAGACAAGATCAGACAAATACCAAACTAGACCAGACTAGACAGGACCAGACAAAACCAGACAAGTCCAGCCAAGATGAGACAATACAAGATCAGACAAGTCCAGAAAACACCAGACAAGACCGGACAGTACCATAGAAGACTAGAAAGGACCAGAGAAGACCAGACAAACCAGACAATAACAGACTAGACCAGACATGACCAGTCAAAATCAGACTTGACTCGAGAACACCAGACTAGACCAGACAAGACCCGACAAGACTAGAGAAGACCAGGCAAGACCAGAAAAGACCAGACAAGACTAGAGAAGACCAGACAATAACAGAAAAGACCAGCTAAGACCAAACTAGCCCACACAAGAACAGACAAGGCCAGACAAGACTAGAGAGCACTAGATAAATCCAGACAAGACCAGGCAAGACCAGACAAGACAAGTAAAGACCAGACAAGGCCAGACAAGACCAGACAAGACCAGACAAGACCAGTCAAGACCAGACAAGACGAGTAAAGACCAGACAAAGCCAGACAAGACCAGACAAGACCAGACAAGACCAGACAAGACTAGCCAATACCAAGCTGGACCAGACAAGAGCAGACAAGACCAGACAAGACAGGATAAGCCCAGAGATGACCGGACTAGACAAGACAAGACAAGGCCAGACAAGACCAGACAAGGCCAGACAAGACCAGACAAGATGAAACAAGACCAAACAAGACCAGACAAGGCCAGACAAGACCAGACAAGACCAAACAAGAACACACAAGACTGGACAAGACTAGGCAAGAAAAGAAAAGACCAAAGAAGACGAGATAAGACTAGACATGTCTAGACAAGACCACACAAGACCACACAAGTCCAGATAAGTCGAGACAAGACCAGACAAGACTAGACAAGACCAGACAAGATCAGACAAAACTAGACAGGACCAGTGAAGACCAGACAAGACCGGACAAGACCAAACTGGAACAGACAAGACCAAACTAGATCAGACAAGACCAGACAAAGCCGGACAAGACCTGACAAGACCGGACAAGACCAGACAAGACCAGACTAGACCAAACTTGGGTTTTATTAAAAAAAGACTAGGCTAGAGTAGATAGGATTATAATGGACTAGATTGAAGTTGACTAGATAGAACGAGACTGCAGTGGACTGAACTAGACTATTGCAGGGTGGAATAAGCAGTACGAAACTAGACTGGACGGAACTACATTGGATTAGTCTGGACTAGACTGGTTTATATTGGACTAGATTGGATAGGCAAGAGTGGACTGAACCCCAATGGATTAGACTGGTCTTATCTGATCTAGAAGAGATACAGTTTCTAGAAGAGGCACGATCTAGAAGAGACATTGTGGCCGACGGGCCGCATAATGTGAAATGTATTCCCTGTCACAGTTTTTAATTAACGGGAATTATATGCCTGCCCTACGCTATGTTGTCCCTGTACTCTAAGGAATAATGTTAATTTATCCCTAGTTACCCCTAGACTATATCTTTCGGTGTAGACCGAACTAGTCTGAACTAGAGTGGAATATACTGAACTAAACTACACCAAATTGTCTAGACTAGAGTTACTAGAATGGTCTAGACTAGAGTTACTAGAATGGTCTAGACTAGTCTAGACTCTATTAGACTTGACTAGACTGGACCAGACTGGACTAGACTGTACTAGACTGGATTAGACCGGAGTCGACTGGACTAGACTAGACTGAACTAAACTAGACTAGATTAGACTGGAATATATTGGACTAGACTGGACCAGATGGTACTGGAGTCAACTAGACTAGACTGGACTAGACTCTATCGGCGGGACCCCCCATAAAACTACTCGCTCTCGAATGCTGCCAGCTGCACGAGAGAGGAACAGCCTATAGAAAGGAAGCAAGGGAGGATTTATTGTCATCATGGCAGGACCTGTGGGAAAAGTACGACGGCTGGACCAAAACGATCATAAAAAATGTCAGAGCATGGTGCGAGTAACTCTGGGGCGAGGTAGACTACTACATAACCCAAGCCACGACAGGACACGGTGTTTTTGGCACATACCTGTTCAGAATAAGAAAGAGGCAAAATACCGCGTGCTTGTATTGCTCCGAAGAAAGGGATGGGCCTAAACACACTCCAGATGGAACGCAGAGAGACAACACGTAAAAGACACTAGCGCATTGTCTTTACAAGTGGAAACATCGCGCAAGTTCTAGTCACGAGCGAAGAGGGCTGGACTATAGCCACCAACATGCTGAGGAACATAATGTGCCAAAAACCGAGAGGAGAAAAAGAAATGCAAAGCAGAGACAATTGATTTAAAACACGAATGATACATCTATGATGAAATGACAAAACTAGGGCGGCAGTAGGCCGTCCGGGCTACCCACCCTGAAGGAATGCGCGAGCGATACCGGGGTGGAGCATACTAAAGCCAAGTGGAAAAAGGGGTTTCCCAAACCACAATAAAAAAGATCGGACTAGACTGGACTACACCGGACTAGACTAGACTAGACTGCACTCGACTGGACTAGATTGGACTAGACTGGACCAGATTATACTAGAGTCAACTGGACTAGACTAAACTAGACTGGACTGTACTGGATTTGAGTCTCCCAGACTGGATTAAACTGGATAAGACTAAATTATACTGGGCTACACTGTACTACATTGGACTTACTTTTACTACACTGACTGAATTCACGGACTACTGACCACACGGACTGAACAGAATTAAACTGAACTAGTCTGTTTCTTCGAAAGTTAGCAATACTAGACAGAGCTACACAAGCAGGGACTGGACTAATTAAAAAAAAACTGGACTAGACTCTCCAAGGTTAGTAAGAGTGACATTACATTTTGTACATTGTAGATTGTCTAAGATTTACAAAGCAAGCTTGTAATGGACATCAGGATTAAAATTTAAGAACATGTTAGAGGAACATATATAAATTGTATTAGGCTAAATAGACAGTTATCAATTGAGGTAAATTATGTAAGGTACTTAGAAATTAACTACTACAAATACTTGACTAGTAGATATAAACTAGTAAATGTAGAACCTAGTAGTTAAGGAAAACAGTGTATGGACATCTTTCATTCAAATTAGTAGAATCAAGTTAGTTTATCTATTTACATTTATAGGACAAATCATAAAAAGATTTCAGAAATTCGAGTGTTTACCTCGCAGGAATCCTTTTGTCCGTTGGCGTATCCGGCACACAGGAACGACTCCAAAATAACTTTCGAGTGTCCGGCAGTCCTAAACATTTCCTGGCAAACGGAATTTTCCATAATAGGTACTTGAACCTCCTGAAGGACCGAGGGCACTCCTCCGCCGTATTTCAGCCGTCCCCATCCAGTTACTGTTGCCATTCTTCCCGTGAAATCCTCATGCTCTCGCGGCAAACAAATCGGAACTGAAAAAACAAATTATTTTAAATTTAGTTAGTTTAACAGTTAAGTGAGCACAATAAGTAAGTTTCATATAATTGAATAAGTAAGTTCATTCAAATTTCATTCAAACTTTATATAAGATTATCTCATGACAAATTTATAATATAGATCTAATTAATACAGATATAATTAAATAAACGTTAGGTTAAACAAGACTAGACAAAATTAGAGAAGAATAGTCTGGACTAGTCAAAATTATTAGGTAACGAGACCAGACTAGGCTAGGTAATAGTAATTAAAATTAGTCAGGAATAAAGAAAAATATAGCTATATAAATAGCTAGATAAAAGTGTAAAGTAAGACTAGACAATAATAAACAAAATTATATAATAATAGATAATACTAGATAAGACTAAAAGAGAAAAAGGAAAAGTAATACAAGAATATATAGCAATAGAAGGACTAGACTACACTAAAAATGAACAAGACAGAACTTTACATCACTAGAAAATACTTAAGCAGAATGGCCAAGAGTAAACGAGTCTAGGCACGGTTAGATGAGACTAGCGCACAAAAGACCAAATCAGAGAAGAATATATGTGACCGGAAGAAATAAGAATTCCAGATACTACTAGGGAAGATTAGACTAAAATAAACAAGACACGATAAGAGTGGATGAGATTGTGTAATGCTGTACAAAGTTAAAAAAGCTAGAATGATTAGACAAGAATTAATAAGATTCTGAATCAGATTGGACGAGACTTGTCCAGTCTCTGGACTAGAAAATACGAAACTCTATAGAAATTTACAAAGCTAGTAAGGAATGTTCAATCTAGAGAAGACTAGTTAAAACTAAATAAGATTAGAAAAAATACTTAAGACAAAATAAAGTAAGACTAGGGAGAACTAGATAGATTAGATAAACTAAAGGCTAAAAACATTAGACAAGTATTTAGAAAACTAGGACGGATCAAATAACCAACTTGAATCAAATATCCAAGAATGAACCAAACTGAATTAGACTGAGCACTAGAAATCTATTCATACTAATATACAGGGTCCGGCAGAGAGATATGATGTTTTTGAAATGACTGTTACGCGCGCTTGCGTTCCGAAGAAATTCCGAAGAACAGTGTGACCCTGTTCTTCGGAATTCACACTTCGGAATGGTTAATATCTACTGGTCAACTGATGCCATATCAATGGCAATGGAGCCTGAGTCTGTAGCACATCGTGTGTTTATGTGCAATACCTTCATTGTAACGGGTCGTTCGGTGCTCACGTAGCGATGACTCCGCAAAAAAAATAATGTTGGTCCTCATGGTCGTGTTCCAAAACGGAATACCATTATGAAGTGGGTCTATAGTTTTCAAAGAACAGGAACAGGAGATTGCTCATGTCGGCCGCAGATTGCTCATGTTCTAAACGGATTATGTCCAGTCTAGTGCAGTCCAATTCAATATAACCCATTCTAATCCAGTCTACTCCAATCTCGTTCCGTCCAGCCTAGTTCACTCTAATCTAATCTAGTCTAACCTAATTTAATCCAACTCATTGTAGTAAAATCTGGTCTACCGGAAAACATTGAAAGAGTGCGAGAAGCTATGAAAGGCAGCCCTTGTCATTCGGCGGCACGTCACGCACGCGCTCTTTGTTTATCAGACAGGTCAGTTCGCAGAATTTTACACTTGGATATTCATTTCCATCTGTATAAGATTCTGACAGTGCAAAAACTGCTGCAAAACGACTTCATGAGAAGACACAGTCTTATTTTATTGCTGACGGACGATATCGTTTTGATCACGAGTGACTTTGTCCACTTTCATTTATCGGAGATTGTAAACTTTCTGTACTGGGCCACAACAGTGAAAACCCACAACAACTGCATCCGAATCCTCTGCACAGCGAGAAAATAACTGTATGCTGTGGCATATCTTGAACTTGCATTATTGGGCCGTATTTTTTTCGTCAAAACGGACGAACGGTGACTGTTAATACAGATCGCTACGTTACCATGTTGCGTAATTATGTCCTGCCAGAAGTAAGAAGACAACGCATCTACCTCAACACAGTTTTGTTTCAACAAGATGGGGCAACTTGCCATACATCGAGAGTAACATTGGCTTTGTTATGACAATATTTCCCAAGACGCCTGATTGATCCAATACTAGATTGGTCCTGCAAGAACAGGTAGAGTTTTGTCCAAACCGCGTGTATACCGACCACACCAACAGATTGAGCGTCATAATAGAGCAGTAAAATGAATTCCAAACCCCTTAAGGTACCTAAGGTAAGTACCTCACATACGTTGCCTTCAAACAAGCCTTTGACACACTGAAACACCAAGCTCTCTGGCATATAATGGAAAAGAGTGGGATCCCCAAAAACTCATAAATGTGACCAAAGCGCTTTACACCGGCGCTGTATGTAGAGTCTTACACAAAGGCAAACTAGGCAGCAGGTCAATGTTAGTAACGGAGTGAAACAGGGCTGCATCTTGTCCACGTTTCTCTTTATTCTGGCATTGGAGTTTGTTCTCAGGGCATGTAAAACGAACAAGGACATACAAGGGGTCTTCACAGCCGCTTAGAAGAATTGACTTGGCTTGGATGATATATGTGTGCTTAGTCACACACATGCCGACATGCTTGCTGATGAAGCTCTAGAGCGCAGCAAGCGAAGTTGGCCTAGAAATGAACTAGTAGCTCATGAACAGTAGCCCATGTCAATCCACGAAGCGTTGACCGAAAGAAGGACACTGGCACTGTTGATGAAAGTGGCGGCAATGAAAAATAAATTTAAGTAAGGGTACGGAAAGCGGGCGCCGCATATGCACGGCTACAATATATGGCACTCTACCGTATACAGCAAGAGCACCAAGCTTTGAATTTTTGCTACCAACCCTAAACCAGTCCTGCTGTATAGATGTGAAACGTGGAAGGTGGCCAAACTGCTAACTCACCGGCTCCAAACTTTCATTAACAAATGTCTAAGACACAGCTTGGGAAATTTCTAGCAAAACATAATTTCCAACGAAGAAATTCTAAAGCTGACGAGCCAAGAATTTATAGCCGTGCAAAGAAAAAGAAGAAAGTGGAAATGGATAGGGCTCACTCTGCTGCGGGATAGCAGCAATATCGCGCGGATGGCCTTAGACTTGAATCCACAAGACAGGCGCAAACGTGGTCAGCCAAAAACTACCTGGCGAAGAACTATCAGAAAACAGGCGGAAGATGCAGGAAAAACGTGGACGGAAGTTAAGCAACTCGCAATCAACAGGGTCAGATGGAAGGCTTTTGTCGAGGGTCTATGTCCTACAAGGAATGTTTCTGAAATTATATATATATATATATATATATATATATATATATATGTAAATATTTTTGAAATTTTACGAATTTCGATCTGTAGCTCTAGGCAAGAAAATTTACAAAAACTTTTTTCAACAATTTTGTTTTTCTCAAGGATTTATTTTTCTCTGTGGCAATATTTACAATGTCTGTAAAATTTTGCGTGAACTTTATTATTTCGTAAACATTTTATGGAAAATATTTATACGTTGAAACACTTTTAAAATCGCCATATCCCATACATAATACATTACTATATTCAAATGATATTTACATAAAATATTCAGAAAACTTCGCAATAAATTGAAAAAGTAATCAACAAATGTATTTTTGTGTATAAGATTTCAACATTTCAGTGGAAACTAATTTTCAACTTGAGAACATTTTTATTAATTAATATAGATTTTATTTACAATTTATAAACAAAAAAAAATATTTCGATTTTAATATAGAGAGAGAATATATTTATTGTATACTTTATACATTATACAAAGGGCTATCGACCATAAGATCCTTTTGCCCTGATTTTAAAATATTTTTGTATGATATTTGTAATAATTATATTAATTGAGCAATATAAAAACTTTAAATACTTTTCTTTATTCCCTATTTATACAAGATCTAAATATAATTTAGTTTTTGTTATATAAAGTGTAGACTGCATCAATTTATAATTGGTGACTGTTTAATAAATTACAATAAATTGGATCATAACATCTTACAGACGATAAATAATGATCGCATTTATTCACTAATTTAAGCGATGATCAATTAAAAGGGATGTTTGTAATAAAATGTTATCTCACGGTCCAAATATGCCAAGCACCACCGGAAGAATCAATATCTGCTAGAAAGTAGACTGTGTAGAAAAAGCATATATCGAATTCACGCGGTTAACTTTACCTACTTTCTTCAAAGGTTAAATCATCCGTTAAAAAAATTATGATTTCATGTTAATAGCGTCATTACCATTTCCTCGCTGATTCTTATCAATTTTATATAGAAAGTCAGTGAGTACATAAATTATTATCAATTTTATAAAACAGTTTAATAGATTATAGACTATTTTATCCAAACTAGAAATTATAGTATTTTATTTACTCAAAAATGAAGATTTAATTAATATAAAGCTTGTCCGAATTTGACGACATCAAATTATTGTACTGTACCGTTGTACTATTTCTTTAAATTATAAACTAGAAATCACATTTTTTTGGATTACTGTCATGTCTAATATAAAAAGTAGTTGACAATACGAAATATGGTTTTTAATTATGTTTTTTTTTTAATTTACTGTTTACACCGTTATTACATAGTAAAATATATAAATACTGCTAAAAAATGCTGTAATTAAATATAAAAAAAAATATATTTAAAATAGAGAAAAATTATAATAAGTAGCCATTTTCGCGCGGTCTGTTGATGACGTCAATTACCACTGACAGCTCAGTCCATTGTTTACTACATCTGTTTTCATTTTTAACCAAAAGACTGCAATGACATACAAATGTAAAAAATACTGACTTGTTTATATGGTATGTTACGACACTTTCGTTATAACCAATAGTGTTGTGTTTTACAAATTTGAATTTCCCTCGCTTAATTTGCACTTTTATTCATTAATTTTAAGTATTTAAAAAGATATTAATTATAAAAATAAAGGTTTAGTTCAAATGTCCGGTCAATACAGTTTCGAAAAAAAATATTTGAACAAAATTTAAATTTCATGCATATTCCCTATTATCTAAATTAACCCTTAATTTTTAATAATGAGAATGACCCTATCTTGCCCAAATAACATCTCTCATACGATTAGGCATAGATCTAATCAAGTTCGCAATAGGGAATATGCCTATTTTTTTTTTACTTGCTTAATTCAGTTTTTACTTCGATTTAACATAGTAAAAAATATAAATACTGTTGAAAGTGGTTTAATTATATTTTTTTTAATATATAAAACACCGATTAAATTTGACCTGTTTGAATGGTCCCATTTATCGCGCGCTTTGGATGACGTCACAGCTCTCGTTGTCATTCAGTGTTGTTTACTATTTGCATAGGCAGTTAAGGATTTTCAGTTTGAATCGCTATTTCGATAATGGAAAAAGTTAAAAAAACATTTTATAGTCTAGTATATATATATATTGTCTAGTACCGGAATGCAAAAACACTATTATAAGTACACCAGATAAACTGTTGGATAAAGTCCCAATCGAAGTGTATAGTCCACCCTACCCCAATCTTTTGCGCATGCGCTACAAAATATGCTTTCATGTATCTATTTTTTGGTAGATTGTCCGATTGTACTTTCAAAAACCACTTTTAGTCATTGTTCTTGATCATTTATAATGTCACTGTATACCAAAATCGTACTAGGTATTGGAAAATACCACAGAAATATTGCATAGCAAAACAGCACAGTAAATATCGACGCCGATCAATATCATAGGGTGCACGTCACAGTCCTGGTTTCGGTTCGACCAATGGTGATGCGTTTCGCAAATTTGAATTTCGTTCGCATATATTGGACTTTTTGATTTTAATTTTTGGAATTAAATACAAACTAAATAAAAAAATAATGGTATAGGTGTAATGTCAAGATCATAAAGTATCGGGGATAAAAAAATCAAGTAAATCTAAATCTCTTGCATATTCCCTATTGTTTCTTGTGGGATGTTAAGCCACTCTTCTTTTACTGCAACAATAAGCTCTGTAATTTAGGTTGGGGTACAAAACCTAGCTTGAATTCTTAGTTTAAGCTCATCCCATAAATGTGCTATCGAAGTTCAGGACTACATCCTGGCCACTCCATAACCCGAAAACCGATTTCTGTAATGTAATCTTGCACAATTCATGCGGTGTGCGGGTTTCGCATTGCCATGAACAAAGATAAATTCTTCTATAATGTAGTCGACGTAAGGTAGGTACTACATGAACTGCTAACATGTTGAATTGCTAAAATCCTCGATGTATCTAGCACCTGTTAAACCTCTTCTCCCGTGAGCACGGGCGTTACTAATAGTGAAAGCATGGTCTGTTCGTGCTCCCATAGACTTACATAGAATTACATCCCAGATCATGCAGAAACCACTTCCATAAGCAGTTTGCTCTTCAATGCAGCAATCTGAAAATCGCCTTCTTGGTCTTAGGTAGACATTTCCTCTTCGGTCGCTGCTACAGACGCATATTCTGGTCTCATTTGAGAACAGAACTGACCCCTATTGTTCCAATATCCAATATAAATGATGCCTTGCAAAACGCAGACGTGTTTGATGATGAGCTGGGGTAAGTGTTTAACAAACTGCAGGTGTTTTTAGGGTACGAGAGGGTGATCGCTACATGATGGTTCATGTATGGTGAAAATAACTCTGACACTGAAATTGAGTTCAGTTTAGATCCTTGAGTTATCTGTTCTCGCTGCTTGCTAGAAGGAGCCTTGCCCAGGCGGATGCTTAATAGCCTTTTAATAGAAATATCCATATAGGCATAAAAAATGGACAGCGCTCTCACAAAAACTCAAAATTCTGCTTCAAAACTGGACGAAACTACGAAAGCTCACTGGGAATAGAGACCCTCAAGTACAGCGATGAGCAACTCGTGGCTTGTTGGCCGCATGCCCAAAATAGGCAATTATTTTAAATGAATGTCCAATTAATTAATTAGGAATCATATCCAATGTCCAATTAAATAATATATCATATAGTTTATTTATTAATCTTAAAATTGGCAGAAATGAATATTTGGGATCGATTTTTGTCATCTGTCTCTTTTCTAATACGCAGGCTACGAAATAATTGAAATATGGTAAGAGCAAAACTCTTACTAGAGGGTCTCTAATTCAGAACTGACTGATGCGCCAATTCGTATTATCCAATATGCCATGTTTGGCGCATGTGCCGCGCTTTGGCCATCACTGGATTAAACTGACACTTGAAAACCAATCAAATTATGAAAAACGAATAATGCACAAATTTCAATTGCAAAAACAATAATTAAAATCTTTCATAAATTCGATATTCTCATTATAACCACCACTTAAAAACGTTCATTTTTGTTTAAATAAATTTAAACTCATATTAAAACATATTAAATTGTCGTTCAAACTACATATTTGATCCCATAAATAGTTTCTAAGCAAAAAATAGTTAAAGTCAAAAGTTTAAAGTGGGCCGATTTCTATGCACGCAAGTTTATATTATAATATATTATATATACTAAATTATATATTATATAATTTAGTTTAGATTATATATTATATAATTTAGTTTATAGATCCTAAATATATTTCGATATTCCGTAATTATAATCCAGCCTTATCAAAATAATTGTGATGCATAAATAAACTTTATTATCATTTTGTATAGTCTATGTAGTCTATATATTTGTTTATAGGTATTAAACTACTTTCGACTTGATGGTCCGGTTGTTGTTACAAGGATGTTTAAGGATTTAGTTAAAACGATATATGAGGATTGAACATGTAAGTTTTTAATAAGTAAGTGTAAGTATCGATATTTGTTAAACGGATGTATAAGGATTTACAAAATTAAATACAAATAATTGTAGTATAATAAATATTTTGTTAACGTTAATAAATGTGGATATTTAATTTCAAAAAGCAAACTTGTTTAATGTATTTACTCAATGTAAATTAAATCGTGATCTCGAAATCATTTACTTGGAAATCGCCCCTCCCGTTTTTAGTATGAGGGAGAAATAATGTGAAACCGGCGGTTGTGCAGTGATTTTTTTGTTGGTGGCTTCCTTGTTAAAAGGGTTGAACTAGAGCTAAACTCGACCATAGATTCCAAGTTTTTTGGTACTTTGCGCAACAGTAAACTAATTATACATATAAGACTATTTTAATGCGCGTATCTCTGTCTTTCTGTGTATGCCTATCGCGGAACAATTTACTGTGATAAACTACAAAGATTTGCTTTTCATCGTTCCTCCTACAATAATGATAATAATACATATATCTAATGTGTACTTTATACAAAGGGCTATCGACCACGAGGTCCTTCTGCCCAGAAACACAATAGAATTTCACTTAAAAGGAAAAAAAACGTATGCATATATTAATATATAGATCGCAATAGAGTGATAGAAATGAAATGAGATGATGAGTTTAGTCGTCGTAGATTGTCTCGTAAAGCATCTTAGTTTTTATGTCTCGTTTTATGTATAGTGGGTCTACAATGGTCCAGTGCTGTCGTTGCTGTCCTTGAATTTTGTCCGTAGTTGTTGATGCATGTTATTAGTTTTGCAACGTGGGAGAGTCTATATAGAAGAAGGTTGGGAGGATTATGAAGGATGTTCTTTGGACGTCTTAACTTAAATCAGTCGTAATGGTTCGACGTTCGAATGGTTTGTTTAAAAGTTCGTTTCGCCACTTCCTATATATTTATTGTTCTGTCGTTAGCGTTTGAAAATAATATGTGTACTTAGTCAAGGAGAGGGCGACAGATGGCTTTATAGATTCTAGCGGCCATTTTGACGGAAATGCCTTTATTCTGGCCTAACCCATGGAAATATTTTCTTCTTGCTATTGTATTTGTCTTTCGTTGTTTTACGTCGATGGTAAATTTCAACTCTTTGTAGAGATTCTTTGTAGACATTAGGAGAGCTAGGAAAAATTCTGTGGTTAGGAATGAGGAGTTGACATTTAGATGGATTTGAGGAAAGTCTCCAACGATTGAGTGATGATATCGTTTTGACAGTAAGGGCTTGGAGATCGTATATGGGTTTTCGAGGCCCCTTCTGTCGTAGGACTGCGCTGTAAATTCGACGCTAGCAAACTACCCGCGGTTATACTCTCAACTACACTTTCTGTAAAAAACACGCACGTCTTGCTTGCTCAAACTCTACCTCCCTCCCTTATTATACCTTCTTATTGTAGGATGTAGGAGAGGCTGATTTGTCCTCGGAATGATAATTATATATCTCGTGGAAGTATAGGTTATAGAGTAGAGGGTTGAGAAAGGAACTTTGGGGAAGGCCTTGATGAAGGGTAAATTGAGAAAAAAGGTCGCTGTTTATTTGTATAAACAGATAAAGATACATATTTTATTTATATGGAGGTATCCCTCTTCAAAGAAATGTATAATTAGATAGAGGAGGTATGGGGGAATATTGAGTTGTTTCATTTTGTAAAGGAGTCCAACGTGCCACACACTTTCGAAGGCTTTGTTGATATCAAGACAGGGCAGTTGAGTGTTGGTGTTGAATGTATGAAGCCTGTAGGTTATTGGTAAAGATGAATAAAGGATGTCTAGTGGAATGGTAGGGCTTAATTCCGAATTGATATTTTGAGATGGTGTTTAGCTAAACACCATCAGTTAAATAGGAAGCTCTGGTTTTAAGGATATGTTCGAGGATTTTTTCAAAAACTGGTAGGAGAGTAATTGGTCGGTGGGTGTGGTATGGTATTTGGAAGGGAATGGTTTTGACCACGTTTGGAAATTATTCCTAATAATTATGAAATTATTCCTAATTATTCCTTTTTATTCAGTACTTGGGGAACGATCTCTTGTTCAAACGTTGAACAATTTCAAAATGTGTAGGCGGATTTCGTCAGGCAGGTTTCGGAGTAGGGATTTTTTAACGAGGTTAGAGCTAGGGGAGCTATTTTTGCCATGGAGAAGGGCGGTTAGGTATTCGTCGAATGTTATTACATCAAAGTCCGTACTGTCGCAGTTGAAAATGTTGCCAAGCCAGGAATTTTCTCTGTTAAGGTTATTATTGTCAAAGTGGGGGGAGTTAGATGGTGTAAATGAGTCTTGAAAATGTTCGGAGAATAGGAGAGCATTTTCGGAGTCAGTGGAGTAGAGTCGGTTATTGAAGGAGATATTCGGGATATGGAAAGCTTTTTGATTTTGTGCCAGAATGTTCTATCTTCGTCATTCTCAATTTCTTGACAAACGGAGAGCCATTTATTTGTCTGAAACTGAGAGATTTGTATATGTATGTCTCTGTTGAGTCCGTCGATTTCAGTTTTGGTTGCACTTTCTTCTGTATGGGAATTGTGCTTAAGATGACTTAAGATTACATCTGTTAAACTATAGGTATCACAAGTACGTACATGAAGTTTACTCGTCGGCTCACATACAGTGTCAACACTCAAAACTTTAGTGACCGCCCGTGTGCGTTGTTTGGATGTTTATATGTTTTACAATGTTTTGATTTCGTCACCCAAAAATATTTTTGTAATGAAGTGTTCCTGCCCATAAATTTCTATCAGGTACTTTTTTTGTTGTATTGACTGCTTTGTTCTAAACTGCGATTAATATAGAATCATTTAAGTAACCTCAAGGCTTTAAGTCACAAAAGCCGGCAAATATTATTTACCTCGTAGGGTAAGATGACATAGTAACCGTGGGCTTAAGTTGACATGGTATGTCAACTTACCCTGAAGTTCTCGACGTGTAAGAATACTTTAAAATCCTGTTCTATTGACTCTCCAGAGCATTAGATATCGAAAATCGCCAGAGCATTAGAACTCGAAAGCAAGTGAAGCGTGCTATCCTTCGGGATGACATCGCAACCTTTATTGCAACAAATTATATAGCAAATCGAATCCAGAAGAGCATTGGGTATGTTACCAGTTATGTAGGCAATGGTGCAAACAAGAACTAAGCTGTTCAAATGTGAATTGTGCACCGATAATTAGGTATGTCAACTTAGGCAGACGGGTGTCAACTTACCCACTTGGGCATGATTGATGTTTTTGTTATTTAATTTCAATTCTGTAATTTTTTTAGCGTCAAGATAATTGCGTGTTCTTCGTAAATAAACGTTTTTAATGTGTACCTTTAGATTTATTTTTTATCGCCTTTGAATAATCAAATATTGGCTTCCAAACAAAAAGTATGTCATCTTTAGCACAATTCCCCTACACTTGCAGGTCAGCTTGCTGTAAAGAATTGTTTTTTTTTTAAATTAGAGTTATTATGTAGGGAGATAACTTTGCCTTGTAGAACTTGCATAAGACTTTAAGGGACTGTTTAGAAATACAGTCTGGTTAGTCTGGAATTTGTTACTATTGAGTTTGTGGTTAGCGGGGTCGGTTGTTTTTATATTATTTTTTGAGGTTGATTTTGGGGGTACCCTGGACAGGGGGAAGCGAGCTGTTCAGAAGGATAGATAATGAGATTTACAGGTGATCGTACCCAAAATCTGGGGAACGAGAAACTACAGTAATGGAATTGGCTAGGTTGGAGCTCTGTAGCAAAATGTCAGGAGTAGTGTCCTTGTTATGGGGCATTATGAATGTTTTCCTTGCTTTATTTTTAATAAAATATTTAATTTTCATGTTCAGACCATTTTCAAAACCATTTGAATAATAGATTAGATTCTAAAACATATTTCTTTATTTTTGTAAATATTATATTACTACGCGACTAATTTTCCTTACACTAATAATAATATGATGATCATCTACATAAAATTGTTTGTTCTAATTTAAAAAATGATAATTTGCTATTTTTAAACATTTATTTATTAAAAATGAACAAATTCTTTGAAAATGTTCATAAATTTTGTTTGAATTTATTTTTGTGAATTTGAGAAAATTTAAGTGAAGTTGCCAAATTGAAATCCTGTCTATACATAAAAACAAATATTACATGTTTAGGCAGGCTTAACCTTGCTTTTGGACTAGTTCCTTAGTTTTTGCACGTTTCAACTTAGCAATACGGGCTGCCGATTTCGACCCAAGAACACCACCCCAGTGACGCCTGATTTCATCAGCACCATCAATGAAGTTAGTCTTAATAACCTAAACTAACATGTTGAAGTTGGCCCTATCTCTATTGTCACCCTGAGTAAATGCAACAGCTGAGCAGGTCTTACGTCTTACAAGTAATGCAAAACGTCCTTTCCCCTTGATGATGAAATATGAAACACCCATTTTCCTGCACAGGGCTCGGAGGAAGAGAACAAGCTCAATATATTATTATCAAATATATTAAAACATTTTAAAGGTTTTCAAGAAACTTGAAAATATTATATACATATTTTGTATAATATTATAAATTTATATTTTGGGCCCTTATTATATACTATTGGGAATTTATTACATATTGGGAACAAGGCAGTTGAAAAGCTTACAGAGATAATCTGCCAGATATGGCAAACCCAGAAACTTCCAGGAGACTGGACCTCAGCTTTCATGCATCCTCTTCATAAGAAAGGGGACACAACGGACGTGAACAATTACCGTGGAATCTCTCTTGTCTCAATAACTTTCAAGATCCACTCTAAGGCCCTACAAAATCGGGCCGAAGAGCAACTTGATCCACAGGCGGGAGAATACCAAGGTGGATTCAGGAAAGTATGTTCATGTGCAAAAAGATTATAAACCTGAAATATATCCTTTCATGTCTTAAGCTCAGGAACAAACAGTTTGTGGTAGCGTTTGTCGATTTCAGGAAAGCGTACAACTCAATCGATCGATGTACCTTAACACAAATCTTAAAAAAATTGAGTTTGGACAGCAAGACATGATCGATAATTCAGCAGACCTCAAGTAGCACAAAATCCAGAGTGAAATTTACAGGAGAGATATCAGGTGCCCTCGAAATCAGGACAGGCGTAAGGCAGGGCGATGGACTATCACCTCTGCTTTTCAGCTGCGAACTCGAGAAAGTCATCCGTGAATGGAGCAAGGAAATATACAGCAAAGGAGTAGAAAATGGAATCAGATAGGGATACAGAGACATGCAACTAATAGTAGACTGCCTAGCCTTTGCAAATGATCTCGCGATATTTTCAGATTCCCTGAATAGAGTTGTGGAGCAAATCAACCTACTACAAACACAAGCAGCTAATGCAGGCTTTCAGATTTCCTTTGACAAAGCAGAGTTTATCACAAACATCAAACCATCACCCAAAGTACTGTCATTGAATTAGGAAAAATTAAGCGAGCCGACAAATTCAAATATCTAGGCGCATGGATAGAGCCCAACATCTCGGAAAAAGAAGCCTTCACTTCACGTATCAGCAAAATGGAAACTGCATATAAACTGACCAAAATCATCTACAAAAAGAAGTTAGTATCCCTAAATGCTAAGCTCAAACACTATCAAACAGTTATTTGGCCGGAAGCCCTATATGCAACAGAATGCCTTGCAATGAACAGGAAATTAATGATAGAAACCCTGGAAATTAGGGAAAGAAAAATTCTGAGCAAAATTTTGGGTCTCGTAAAGGAAAATGGTGAATACAGAAAACGGCATAATCATGAACTCTACATGCACATGGAAAAAATTGCCGACATTATTCGGAAGAGAAGGATCACATTTTATGGCCACATGGGACGAGTGAACCCAACGAGATTGAGAAACAGAATCTTTACCTATTTCCTAGGAAAGAAGATCAAGGGAGCCTGGTTCACAGAACTGGGCAAAAACTTGAAAGAAGTGGGGATCACATGGGCAGATATTCAAGAACGTAAACCTCTTAAGGTGAAGTTGAAATCATTCCAGAGTTTCCAGGCAAAGCACAAGCTCAAAACAGGCAAGATCTGGACTGAAGAACAAAAGCAGAAACATCGAGAACGAATGCGACAGTACTGGATTAACATTAAAGCCCAAGGAAGGAAACTGTTGAAATAATGTGGTCCTAAGCTGGCCGTATAAATTTAATTGGATTTGATATTAAATTATATTAACATTTCTCTTGCCATTAGCTTATTAATTATAACTTTTTATTTATTGCATTTAAACATTAACTTACTGCAAACAAATTTATACATTTATCAGTGAATTAGTTGAGGAGAATAATTAATTAAACTAATCTGCCTACATCCTGTATATGTTTTCAAATCATTTGCTATAATAATGTGAGGTCTAATAACGGTCTTAGATAACGTATACACTAGAAAATCGGAGCATTATTAATTAAACTAAATCTGCCAAATTATTTTAATTGGCGATTAAGATAAAGTCGAATCGATAACTGAATAGTTCTAGGAGGTCTAGATTAGACAGCATTTAATATGTAACGTAGTTTATCTACTATCGTCTGTCTAGTTATATCTGCATAATTCAGCAATGTGTTATTAATATTCCGTTTGAACTAGATCACACATATCTACAATATTTTCACGATTGCTTATGAAGTATTAGTTCTGTATTCAATCTTTTCCCGATTGTTTATGAAGTATTAGGTATATAAAATCTGATAAATATGTTGAATATAATATGTTCATCTACGACCACTATCGTAAACGCCCATTATTGTACAGTTCGTGGACTATGTAAATACATCATAACACGCACGTATGTAACAGTGCGCGATTAATGATAAGTTATGATTGATAACACACACATGCGTTTGGTTTACGGTTGGTTGAGAGCTGCTACTACGTGCTCATACGTTCAGCGCCCCCCGTGCCACAATTCAAACTAACGGAAATTGACATTGTGTACATTGGGGTGCCTATAGCTATGAGCATTCGTATTCCAGTTAAACCCAAATAAGTACTAAATAAGAAGGTATGTAACGATTAAGAATATATTTCTTTTAATTTCTTTAGTTTCTTTCTTTAAGTTAAATAATGTCAAGTAACAGTTATATATGAAAATACAATTGTTTTTTTATTATAATGTTAAATAATGCTAATTAAATAAACATATTTTACAAATTTTTGCTACATCAAACATATTTTTCTTAATTAACAGAAACAAATTAGTGTGGTAATAATTAAAGTATAGTACATAACTCGAGTTGTAAGGCAACTACATACTCGCGGCATAACTGTTACATCTTGCGTAACTGTTCCACTCTTACGTGAGGTACTACTATTAGGTGAGTCGATTTATATACTCATTTCTATATTATTGTGAAGTAAATTGTATTTTATCATAGACTTTACTCTTAAATAGTACAAGATTATAATTAAAAGAAGCGAGTGTATCAACATTCATCATACATAAAGTTGCACTGACGCAACGTATAGAGTTTCTTGATAAATAATATATATGTATGGACAAACCGTTCATACCTTTGCTTGGCATCATCAAATTGGGAAAAATAATATCTATGAATCTGGCAGGTTTTACAATCGTAGATTATCTTGTTCTTATATCTTTTCTTTGTGTATTTTTATATGGCAACTCCCAATGTTGCGTCAGCGCAACGTAGATATAAATAATCATTGAAAATGATGGTAGAAAACCTTTTTTATTTATCTTTAGAGGTCTTACATTAAACCAACACGCAGTACGCAGGGTCGGACTGGGCCGAAATGGCCCGGGTGGCTTCCCACAAACCCGGGGCCCGGTACGGGATATTGATAATTGTAAGTTCTGGATATAAAGGAATGATAATATAATTTACTGTCAGTTTTCACAGTTTTTATCAGAGATCACCATTTTTGACAGTAATTACCATTTTTGATAGTTATCATCAATTTTGACAATTATTACTATGTTATTTGACCAAGTAACTAGTTATTACCACTTTTGATACATTGAAATGATAAATTTTGATAAGCTTTAATGGTTCATAATAAATGATTAGACAAATGCACATAATTATCCAAAGATGCAAAGAATGTAAAGGAATGATGATATTATTTTCATTTGTGACAGATTTTGGGAATATAAGTTTGACAGACTTAACCATTCGAAGTTCTGGATATGAAGGAATGATAATATAATTTGTCATCCATATGTCATTTTCGACAATTATTATCAGCTATTATCATTTTATCAGTAATTGCCATTTTTTGATAGTTATTACAATTTTTGACAATTATGAATTACTTTGCCTTTATTATCGCTTTAGACAGAGGATGACAGATGACAGATGCAGCTTCTGCGGAGAACTGCTCCGCAAGAGATATATGTACCTTGGGGCCCACTGCTTGAATGCAGAGGAGTTGCAGTCCTTGAATCCCACCCAGATCGTGAAATTCTTAAAGGGATCAGGACTATAGGAAGCGCTCTAAATGGGTAAGTATGCCAGAAGAGGGTGATGTACAATACATGAATGTTGCAGTACAAGTTAGCACCGAAATCTATAAATCTACAATCTTCAAGAACTCTGTTCTTCATCAGTCTGAGAATCTTAACCATTTCTATCTTGCTGCCTTGATGGAACGTACTCATCCCATATAGTTTTAGACGGTTTATTAAAACTGTTTGCAAAACATTCTAATTCTAGGTTGATAGTAATTCTCGATCGACATTTGCAATTGATGCGAGAGACTTTAATGCGTCATTAGAAATGCCATTTTTGTTAATTTTATTGAACTTTTTAGGGTCCTAACAAGCGGCATCCTTCATTAAATGTCCGTTGCAGTTGAATTTTTCATCCATTTTAACTAAAGCTGTATAATGACTTTGTAGACAAAAATGGAATAGAATCTCTTTGGATCAGCAGCTAATAGTACCACTGCGCCTTGGCATAACTCGGTGTTTCTTGGTTTTCTAGATATTCCTCGTAACGGCAACGTGGTTTGTAAGTCGATATCAATGTTTTCGGCATGCATTAAGTTTTGAACATCGGATGCAAATAAACTTGCAGCTTTGAAAACGTCTTCAAAACTATATTAATAAATCCCCAAGTTTTAAGAAATCTAATGTCGGAGTTTGCAAATATTGGCTACCTGGGGTTGATAGGTCAAACATTTTCTTGAATACAAAGGCTGTCAGGATAGAGTCAAATTTCAAAAAGGAATCCAGTAATGCTTTCGCTTAGAACGAAAGAGTTGACTCGAACTCCATGCTCGAAGATATGGATGGCACTTAACGTATTTATCATCGCGACCTATAGGGATTTCTCCTTAACAGTGGTCAAGGCTTTGTATTTAGTCCACCATCTCGTTTTTTCGATGTTCTGTAATTGTCTCGATTTGTCTTGTCCTGCAGTTAATTCTGAAATGTTGTCTTTTTGCCTACCTACCGCCTGGCTTGCGGCAAGCCCTCCGGGGGGGCTCGCAGGCTAGGGCCCAGCTGGCAATCGCCTCCTCGACAATATGGCCACGCTGCCAATACGACGACGAAACGCAAGATCTGCTGAAAACAACGCCGCTATCCGTAAGAGTGTGCAGGAGAATCCGAGGCAGTCGATTTCGCGTCGCTCACAAGAACTCGGCCTTTCCACAACTTGACGAATTTTTTCAACTGACCCAGGACCTGAAGGTAAACGACCATAGACAACGACGTGTGTTTACTGAATAGTTCCTGAAGCAGTTCGAAACTGACCCTGATTTCAACAAAAATTCATTTTCAGCGATGAGGCCCATTTCTAGATGAATGGGAATTTTGTCATCGGGAATTTGGGACGATATCAATCCACATAAGATCCAAGGGAGCCCATTCCGAAAAATTACTCTTTGGTGCAGATTTTGGACCACCGGCGTTTCTATGAGATCGACGTTTGCCAGGCCATCAGCGTCAATGGATAGCGCTATAGGTCGATGATTATCAACTTCTTTTGGACTGAATTGGATAATATGGACACCAACGATATGTGGTTTCAACAGAACGGAGCTACGTTCCACACGGCTCTTGTCACATTGGACATTCTGTACGAGCGATTTGAAGGCATGGTCATTTCACGTTGATGTGATGGGAACTGGCCACCCACCTAGATCGTGACTTGACCTCGTTACATTTTTTCTTGTGGGGTTTTCTTAAATCGCATATCTATGCGAATAAGCCACAAACCACAGAGACCCTCAAAGCCAACATAATTCGTGCCATCGGTTAAATTCAGCCTGATTTATGCATATATGCATTAGAGCCATGGAAGATTGGACATTTTGGATGCGCGCCACCCAGCGAAGCCGCGGGGACATTTGCAGAATGTTATATTTCATACATAATGACATCGATAGGCCTGTCAAACAAATAAAAAGTTTCGATGATATCTCAAACAATCTTTGTTTCATTTTTTAAAGATAGGAAGCGCTGAATGAAAGACCCTTTAGATGTCAGTTGGCACATTAGATAGAACAATATTTAGTGGGCAATATAATTTATTAGGCTTTGGTGGTGCTCTTGAGAATAGGCTTATTAAAAGTTTCATATTGAAATAAATTGAACCAATAAATTATCATTATCTTATTAAATAATAGCCATATTTACAGTAAGTGTCATATATTAAAATCTACCACGCTTATATAACTTGCAAACTAACTAAATAAAATTCCAAAATCAATTTTTTCAACGCATTTCTTATTTCGAGCAAAGTTTCCATTTTGCTTGAAATAAGAAATGCATGGAAAAAAATGATTTTGTAATTTTATTTAGTTAGTTTACAAGTTATATAAGCGTGGTAGATTTTAATGCATAACACCTACTGTAAATATGGCTATTATTTAATAAGATAATTACAATTTATTGGTTCAATTTATTTCAATATGAAACTTTTAATAAGCCTATTCTCAAGAGCACAACCAAAGTCTAATAAATTATATTACCCACTAAATATTGTTCCGGTCTTACAGCAAACTTTTAATTAAACTTTATGTCACAAGATAATGTTGAATTTAGTATTAGAAGTCCAATAAAATATTATTAATAATTTTCCATTACAAAATTATTCAATATTATATAATTACCTTATTATTTCATGCCTGCAAATTTATAAAAGTCGTTTTTTTTAAGTTTATTTGTATTAATAATTTGGTTAGTCTAATGAAAAACATAAGCTAATTACTAAAAAAAATAAACTGTTCATTGTCAACCGTTTATTATTTAATTAACCCTCATGCACGCTCTCTGCTTTTAACACAATCATCTCAACACTTACCTATATGTTCATCGAATTGAATTGGATGCTCCAATTCCAGTAGAGCCAGATCGTTCTCGAACGTCGCCGCGTCGTACTCCCTATGAACAATAACCCTTTTAACATTCCTGCTCAGCGATCTCTTCGACTCCAGCTCGCCGGAAATGTCGAATTCCCCGAAAACCGCGACCAAAGAGGCCAAGAATCCCGGCTGACAATGCGCCGCGGTCATCACGTATCTGTTGCTTATCAAAACGCCACCGCATTTATTTTTCGTGAACAATCCCAACCACGTGGATTCACGCACCAAAACTTGCCACGGGAATTCACCAAACGTTGCCCCCTTTCCACCGACGATACGACCAGAACGCATCAGTGGTCTTATTCCACACTCTAAAATTTAATTTATATTTATATCCATGGCGAATTTTTGTTTTTTGCTTTAATTCGATGTACAAATACTGTTTCTTGTTAAGGGCAAACAGGATAATCTAAGGATAAATACTAGTTAGAAATTATTATGTTAAGGATTACGAATAAATTAAAAATAGGAATTAGAAGGAAATATATTTATCAATTCAAATATATTTAGGCTTTTCTTAATTTAGTTACTTTTATTGTAGACTTACGAGTTCTGTAGTCCTGGCTTACGCCGTCTGTGGTGCTGTCATCAGCTTCTATAAAAGATTGAGTTGTAGTCGTAACTTTCTTCGTGGGCTTTGTCTTTTTCGTTGTAGATGGTTTCCTAGAAGTTACAGTAGTCACTGGTTTCTTACTAGGACTAGTTGGTCTCCTCGTAGTTACCTTTCCAACAGTACTAGTACTTATAGGTCTATTCGTTGGTTTTTTACTAGTACCTTGTTTTTTATTAGGCTTCTTCGTTGTACTTTCAACGCTGGTCTTGTTCTTATAATAAACAACATCCTTCAAACCTTGGAAAGGTTCTTGTAAACCTTCAATAATTTTATTAACAAAAGATTCTACTTTCGTATTCAAGACATCATCCTCAATAAAGTCAGGTGTGGTAATATCATTCTCATCAAAAACAGGTATTGACATATTTAAGTTTGGATTTCTAACCGGTGGGAAGTTGATCATATCATTTGCCGAAGTTTCCACCTCAATAGCTTCAGTGTCATAAATAGTTGGATGAGGACTAGAATTTGGTTTAGGAGTTATCAAAACTGTTGGTGAAGGCCTTTCACTGGTATTGTAAATATGATGAGTGATATGGTTGTTGATAGTAACAGTTACAGGGTGTTTTGGAGGGGAAGTGGAGTAGGTTGTAGCTGGCTTGGAAGTTGTGTAACGTGTTGGGTCAATTCCCCCTAAGACAATTACGGTTGGTTTACCATGGTTGTTTTGTTGAGGATTCTTGGTAATAAAATTGACTGCAGTTGTTGGTCTTTTGCTAACAGTTGAGCTGTAAACATATGAAGTGCTAGGGGGTTTGTAAGATGTTTGATAGGTGTTGTAAGTTGATTGAGATGGCCTGAATGTAGAACTTGAAACGTATTGGTAAACAGGTTTCTTAGTACCTAAGGAAGTTGGTTTCTTTGTAGTTTTACTAGGTTTAGTTGTAGGTCTCTTACTAGTGCTTGTGCTGAAATTAGTAGGTTTAGTCTTAATAGATGTCCTTCTAGGTGGAGTAGTTGATTGTGGTTTTTTAACAGTGGTAGTTCTATCCGGATTGTAACCAGGTCTTCTTGTCGTTGTTGCACTGTAGACATAAGAAGTTGATGGAGGTTTCCTTGTTGTAGTGATAACATTATATCCTTGAGTACCACCGGCGTAAGCGCTAGTCGAAGATTCATTCAACATTTGTATAATATTCACAATAGAATCAATTTCAGTTTTATTAGGTTTCGAACTGTGGTTGATCGTAGGCACCAAAACGTATTTGTCAGCATCTGAAGGTCTTTGCGGTTTTGGCCTAAATATTGGTTTACTATAACCAGGAGAAGGAGTGTAATATGGTGGAGCATTAGAGATAGAAATGTGGATGTAAGGAGATACATCTGGAGTATAAGGATGGGTTGTATCTTCTATTCTGACGGTCGTTTTGCGATCTTCCATGACGGGTTTAAATTCATCTCCATTAATTTCATTATTGCCGGAATTAAGAACAAAAGTTTCCGGAGCGGTTGGATGCGTAACACCGGCGGTGTTAAATTGAGCTTGATCGTGGATTTGATAAACCGCGTCTTCTTGAGCTGTTGGTATAGCTTCGTGAAGCAAAGTGTGAGTTATATGAGAAACACCACTTGAAGTTATATCTCCAGCAAAACCTGGCGGTTTTGTGTATTGCGATGGTAGGTTATTGTCGGGAATGTAGGATGGTCTATCGTCGTTATCCATGAGTTCCCCAGCTGTTCCTGCTGGGAGTTGGCAGCACGCGCCGAAGAGGAAACCATCCATGCAGGCTCCTACTACTAGACCTGACCTTTGACTGCATTCGTGGTTGAACATGCATATGTTTGGGCCTTGCAGCTCTTTTGATGTTTGTCTGGTTGGTTTACAGAATTTTGGAGTTATTCTGTAACCACCAAAGAGTTTTCTACTTTCTGCAACAAAAAGAAACGAATATGTGTTAGGAAGTTTTAAATAAATTCATTTAAAGATTGTTAAAAAAACATTACTTAGCTTTATAACTTTCTTAAATTAATTTACATAATTTGGCTTATTGATATTTTCAAATTTACTTAAGATAAGTTATCAATCGATTTATAAACAAATAGTATACTATTTCATGTTAATGGAATCTATCCGGTTTTCATAGCCTAGTTCTACTTAAAAACACACTTTTTCGATGGAAATTGGGTAATTAAACAACTATTAAGTATCTAGTCTTTACAGTTAGTTTAAACAATTATTATAAAAAAATAATACATTGGTGTCAAAATACAATAGCTTCTGTGAAACAAACAGTAAACTTAATAATCTTGTAACATAAATGTCCCCTTTATTTTTTTTATCCTAATATAAAACAGTTTATTTAAAGAATATGTTTTTAAAAAATAAATACTGACAATAATTCTTAAAAAGTTAATATTATTAATGGGTATATCTGAATCCTTTCACATTTTACAGATAAAAGTAAAACAGTTTAACAAAGCAAATTTATATTGGAGTGTTAATGCTACGCAAATGGTTTTAAAATCTGCTGGTTTAAAACTACTGAAGTGAATGGACATTTGTTTAAGGATAAGTATTTGTATATTTTGTGTTAAAATTAACAACAAAAATCTTTACAAATTGACAATAAATGTTCAATCGAAAAGTGTTAAAAGAAAGATGAAAATTAAATACTTAGATTTGATATAAATTGTTCTGTTTGTTTCTCCCTTTCTCTGTATGTCTAGTTTGTATTGTAATATTTTTCAATAAAACGAATTTTCAGCAAAAAAATATTTGTTTTTTGCGATATATGTGCGCTATTGTTGGTGTTGTGAAATTGTGTTGAATGGAGTCGTGTATTGATCTTTTAGCACGATTCAGCGAGCTGAAAGATTTAATCAGGGATCGCAAGGGTCAATGTTATTTACACCCGTTCGGGCAAAAATAAAAAAATAACCTTTCTGTGTACACCAATTTCAAAAACGAAAAGAAAATAGGTGGATAAAAATAAAACCCTGTTCGTAGTTTCTTTTAAATCGCTAGACATAATAAGTGGCTTTTTGGATTTAATTATATGCAATTTTTCCAAATTTTGCTTAGTTTCCGTTTTATTTGTGAAATTTTGGGATAAGAAAAATCTTAAAGAAAAATAATGTTTTGACATTGTTTCAGGTTTTTTTCTTTTAGATTACAATCTAGTCTTTAGACTAATAAGTAATTTTACTTTAACCTACATTACTACTAGAAAAAATACAACTAACAATAAGATGTTGTCCACTAACGTTATCTTAGAATTTGCAAAGGCGAAAAGTTTTTAACATTGGCACTATTCATTACACTAACTTGAAGGGTTTACGTCTTTTGAGTCTTCTCAATAGGCCCGTTTTTTCTGGTAGCTGGGCTCCCGCAACATTCAAATGCTGATGGAATCTCCGATTGTGAGCTGCAGCGTGTTTTTTAATAATATTATCCACTGTATACACATGTTAGTCCCTATGGATATCACAATTTCTGACGTACCAAGGTGGCTTCACTATGTTCCTTAGTACTTTATTCTGAAACCTTTGTAAGATTTGGATGTTACTTTGTATATGGGTTTTAGTATTTGGTTGTATAGGAAAAGTTGTATCTATGTGTGTCTGTGTGTCTATCTGTAGTCTGTCTGTGTGTCTATCAGTATTAATTACGTCCGGGCCTGGTGTGGCGAAAGTTTTGATTCCCTTAAGTGTCTCACCAATATCTTCCGGGGTTATCGGATTGCACACCACTGGTCTTAATTGAGATCTTCTTATAAAGTTCTCAAATTGTGCTAGGACCGGAGTGTCTTCACGCAACGGTTTCGACCCCTCGTATATTTACCTCCAGAAGACTTTGACATCCTGCACTGCCGGCAATTTCTCTGAGATAGAGTTTGCCCGCTGGAAGAGCCTCGAAGGGTTTGTCTTGAACTTGTTGCTCTCGACCGACCTTCGCCTACTCTTTACCAGGGACTTTCTTGCAACCACAAGACTGCGAACTCTATCCATACTGTGCTGCTTCTCAACAGCAAGCACCGCTGCATTCAGTGTTTGATGGGTGCGGCGAAAACGACGCGCCATGCGCCGTATTTTTGGCGTGAAAGGTTTCATCTCTTTGATGAAATCCATCATACATTGAATTTGAGAAATATCCTGCCTAGCGGTTCCTATCTTCTTGTCCATCTTTTCAAGGCGACATTCGTATTTCCCCTCATTCTCAGTGCTCGACATCTCATGTTGTATCGATAGGACTGAATTCCTAAGTATTTTCCAATAAATTTATTTATATAGAATTTCCAAGGTTTCCTTTTTCTTTTTGATATGTGCCTTCCAGCGAGTCACGCCAAGATACTTTGAAGAATTTGCGTAAGGTAATTGATTGTTATTTATGGTAAGTGGATTGTACTTTGGTTCTTTATTTGTGAAATTTAAATGACTGATTTAGATTCATTTAATTTTATTTCGCCATTTTTTTGTCCACTCGTAGATATAGTTCACAGAAATTAGTATTTTCTCTGTTGCTGCTCGGCGAAAGTCGCCATAGTATTGTATTCTAGTTGTGGAGTGTCACAAGTGTAAAGTAAATATAGCGCAGGACCCAAAACGCTTCCTTGTGGTACCGAAGCTTTAATTTCTTTGATTTCTGAGTAGACATCTTCCTGCATTATTCTAACAGTCCGCTTTGAGAGGTATGAAATGAGTAGATCCGAGAACTGTCCAATTGATATTTTTCTAAGTTTATATATAAGATAATCCTGCCAAACCTTATCAAAGGCTTGTGCTACGTCGAGAAATACAGCAGCACAAACTTTCTTTTCCTCGAGAGTAGTAACTGTATAGTAACTGTAGTTATCCGATGAACTTGATCAATGGTGGAATGTTTTTGTCGAAATCCAAATTGTTTAAGGTTGATAAAAAATATAATTTCCTCTTTTCTTTCTTTTTCAGTTCCTTTTAAAACATTTTTCAAAATTGCGTTTACTTTTCGAGATATATTCGAATTTTTGAGACCAGAGAAATGTTAAGCAAAACCAAATTTGACATTGTTTTAAAGATGGTTATTGTAAACTTTAAGCGGAATAAGACCTCTGTTAAGTTGGCAGGACCAAAGAGGAAAAAAAATTCCGCGACAGCACATAATAATCCGCTTTTTATCCGCAAACGATTGTAAAAAAAAATCCCGCACTTCCCATTTCTCGGAAAAATGGGATCCCGCTAACTTAACAGAAAGATAGCGGGACCCACCCTAAAACTAATTATTTTTAGGAAATAAGTGCACCGGAATTTTCCGCTTTTTATCCGCAAACGAATGCTGCGAGAAGAAAAATTTCCGCGCTTTTCATTTCCTGGTAAAATTTGTGAAAGTTTTTGTTAAGGAAAACATTCACCGAAGTTATCCGCTTTTATCTACAAACAAATTCCGCGAAAAAAAATGGCGAATTTTCCCGGGAAATGGGAAAGTTTTTTCTCGTGGTTTTGGTTTGCGGATAATTCCGGTGCATTTATTTCCTTAAAATAATTCTTTTTAGGGTGGGTTTTGCTAAATTTCTGTTAAGTTAGCGGGACCCCATTTTCCATTGAAATGAGAAGTGCGGGAATTTTTTTTTACAGTCGTTTGCGGATAAAAAGCGGATTATTATGTGCTGTCGCGGATTTTTTTTTTAATCGTTGCTCCTGCTAACTTAACAGAGGTGGAATAAGGATATTTTTCCAACATTTTGGTGGCAGTAATACATGAGAGAATTCAATTTACCATAAGAAACCTTGCTATTTATTGTTTTTATCTATAAAAAAAGTCAAATTTAGTTTTTGATTCAAACGATATAGAGACTGCTGATTTCTGCTTAGTATGTTTTGCCATTTCATCATGACTCAAGCCAGAATAAAGCTTGTAATTGTGCAAATTTACAAATTTACATTTGTCGTAGTTCAGTTCCTGAAACTTAACGTGCGCTAAAAGTCTATCTGAGCAAGTTATTCGAAAAATCATGGATCGTTTTCGCACTACGCATAGTTTGATTGATAATGTGCATCCGCAGAGACGTCGTACAGTGCGTACCGAACAATTTGTTGCAGCTGAGGACCAATTTGTCGAGCATAGTATTGAGGAGGACCTGAATGAGTCGATCCATCCACCTCATGGAAGATTTTGCGAAAAGATCTCGGTTTACGAGGTTACAAGGTACAGCTCGTGCAAGATCTAAAGCCGCGCGACCATGATATGCCTCATACGGTTAAAAGAAGAAAAACAAGATTGTTCTTGATCCTAATTTTCACCAAAAAAATTTTTTTTAGCAATGAGGCTCATTTTTGGGAAACGATTAACGAATTGGATAATAAGGTAAGAACTATGCAACATATATTCATAAACGATCAAGATAATGTAATAAAAGATCCTGACTCCTGATCTTGAGTAGCATAGATGCTGAATGAACATTTTACTACCGCGCCTGAATTGATAATCAAAAACATTTCATCAGTTGATCCTATTGATGAACACATAATGTTTAACGACAATTCTATATATTTAGAGGTAGGTATTCAGCACTTCGGAAATAAATTTCGTCGTAAGTCTATTATTTTAAAAGAACTACTACTAAAAAATAAATCTAGTTGCGGTCCGGAATGAATTTCAAGTAGTTTAATTAAGGAACTGCATAATGAAGTTATTAAGCCTATTACTGATATTATTAACTGTTCACTTTCTACAGAAAAAGTGCTAGATATTTTAAAAACATCAACAATTTTTCCCATTTTTAAGAAAGAAGATCGTACGGATAGAAATAATTATAGACAAATTTCGTTGATGTCATCTATGTCCAAAATTTTAGAATGTCGCATGGAATACAGACTAATGTCATTTATTTTCAAATGTAATTTAATTGGACAGCAATAACATTGATTCTGTAAAGACAAACCAACGACTACTACTTTAACTGAGTTCTACGAAAATATTATCAATGAGGTGGATGATGTAAAGTGTCCTGTTGGTATTTTAGACCTTACCAAAGCGTTTGATTGTGTCGATCACGACAAATTACTAGAAAAGCTATATTCATATGATATTAGAGGCAAGGCAGGTCTTATCTCAGCAATAGAGAACAATATGTCACAGTTGAAAATGCAGGAAAAACAGGTTTATCAGAAACTAAACATATAATGGTGGTTCCGCAAGGAAACATTCTAGCACCCATCTTATTCTCTTTATTTATATACGGGTGGTAAGGTTCAACACATCGGTGGTAATCATTGCACCATTGCATTGTATGCTGATCACACCAGCATGGTGATTGCGAAGGGTTCACAACTAGAAACAATACTTGAAGCAAATAAAACACTAAAACAGTTGTATTTTGGCTGGTTTTGGGCAATGGCCTACATCTAAATTTGGCAGACCAGCTACATGGTCTTTTAAACTCACCGAAGGAAGCCTACCAAATATATTCCACTACAAATTGTGAACATTCTGCTAAAGAGAACCAAGGTAGTAAAGTCTCTAGGAGTTCTCTTAGAGCATCACCTGACGTGGAAAATAATGACGGAAAATATCTTCACAAAACTAAACAGCAAGGATTACCTAATTAGAAAAGTGCGTTAAACGATGAGCGAGGATATACCACGCCGAAATGCAGTCGGTTTGAAACTATGGCATATTTTTTAAGTTTGGGGAGCTTCCTCACTAATACAATAGTATATTACGCAACGAGAGTTATAAGAAGCATATTGCGTACGAGCGGAGCGAATACGTAAGTATTACGCGGGAGCGTAATTCAGCGAGTACGTAACTGCCTTACAACTCGAGTTATGTACTATACTTTATCTACGACCACACTAATTTGTTCCTGTTGAATAAGAAAAAATTGTTTAATGTAACAAATTTATTTCTTATTAGGTTATGTTTATTTAATTATCATTATTTAACATTATAATAAACTGTATGTTTATTATAATGTTAAATAATGATAATTAATTTTCATATATAACTGTTACTCGACATTATTTAACTTGAAAGAAATGAAAAGAAATACATTCTTAATGGTTACATAGCTCTCAACCAATCAACGAATCTTAAACCAAACGCTCGTGTGTGTTATCAATCATAACTTAACATTAATCGAGGACTGTTACATACGTGTGTGTTATGATGCATTTACATAGTCCACGAACTGTACAATAATGGGCATTTACAATAGTGGTCGTAGATAAAAGGTTTTCCTGTCGCAAACGCGAATCATTAGAGCTTTAGCTAATATCAGTGTATCCACATCATGTAGACCATTTTTTTTTTAATTAAACATTTTAAGAGTAACGTCCATATACATATGGGAACTAGCGTGCCACTCATTTAGAAACAAAAATAACATTTTCAGCGAAGAGCAACGACATAAACACAATACGAGATATTGCCATAATTTCAGTCCAATAAGAAGCAACTTAACTATATTATGCAAGAATCCACTAAATAGCAACTTAACTATATTACGCAAGAGTCCACCAAATAGATTGGGCATACAAATTTTCGATTGTCTTCCAACTACAATCCGCGAGGAAAAGAGTTCTAAAGCATCCAGAAGGCAACTTAAATTGTATTTATATAGGAAAATGTTATAACAGAAAATTGTTATTATACTTTAAAATACTTTTATTCAAATCCATGATTTCTGTATATTGGCAAGTATATGTATATATATATATATATATATATATATATATATATATATATATATATATATATATATATGTGTGTGTATTTGTTTGTCTGCAGGAGTATTTATATATCAACTAAGATACCTTTTTTTAAATTATAACTATTCACTCTATTTGCTATATTTTGGTGACGTGTCCTATATGCAAATTACTTATATCTTGGGATAAACAAATGTATTTGATTTAAACAAAAAAATTGCCGGATTTGGAGCGAGGAAAATCCAGAAGCAATTATTGAGACGCCGTCATATCCACAAAAACACACAGTTTGGTATACTTTATGGGCATTGGCCCATATTTCTTTAAAGATGATGCCGGCCAGCACGTGACAGTCAAACCTGACTTTTTCGTGCACCAGTTGAATGGCGTTAATGTGGAGGAGTTTTGGTTCCAACAAGACGGCGCTATATGCCACACAGCGGGCGACAAAATCAATTTATTGCAGGAAGCATTCCCTGACCGCATAATCTCGCTTAACGGACCCGTGAATTGGCCTCCACGGTCGTGTGATTTCACACCTATGGACTATTTTCTGTGGGGATATGTGATTTCGCTAATATACGACAATTAACCAACGACGTTGGATCAGCTGGAAGCCAGCATTCGCCTCGTCATTGCCAATATACGGTCCCGGCTGCTCAAAAAAGTGGTCGAAAATTGGACTTCCAGATTGCGAACCAGATTTTCTACTAGCCGCGGCACCTATAAGTCCTAAATCATATTTAAGTAGTAATGTCATAAAATTATCTTTCCAATAAAGCCATTACCATGGACGTTTACAACCTTTAAAAAACTTTCATCCGTTAAAAACCTTTAAATACCAATGTTCTATACCTATATATGTCGTAGACATATATAAAATCCATCAGATTGTGTAAAACCGAGTAATTGCATGATCTTGTATTCCAGTAGTTGGTGTATATCATTTTAACTACACGATAAAACTAGGTAGTTCATGAAACCACCTCACATATGTTTATTTATCTCTTTATTAATAGGTCTTAATCATCAGACAAGCTTTAGCTTTATACTATCAAATAACTGCACTTTGATATTTCTTGAAACGTCAAATCAGTAAGTACATTTAAGTACCACTACAGTAGAAGTAAGATAGTGTAAATCACAGATTAACAAGCGCCTCATAAAATCGGCGATGTCATAAGCTACACATACTCGATGAACTACACAAACTGCCGACAGATCATACAATGGCTTAGTTTCACGTAATCTGACTGATTTCCTTAAGTGACTATGACATATACTGAGTTTCCCATTTTTATCTCAACAAATTTGTAGTTGAATATTGTAATTTTGTCGTTCCATTACACATTCCCAATCCAGAAAATTTGCACGAAACCAATAAGACATACCAATATTAGCCAAAAACAGTTATAATCCATAAATATGAAATTATTTTTCTATTTTTATCTTTTGATATTAGATTATTTGGATTTAAAATACCGAAATTATTGAATAAAATTTGAGACAAACAAATGTAATGAGAACAATGCGTGCCGAATGAATCAAGCGGAATAAATTGATTCCGGTATTATTTGCTATGTTCACAATACTTTCTATCAATTTATTCCGAGATCTCTATAATAGTGACCCCATTATTTTCGAACGATTTTCCTATATTTTGACAGAGAAAGGAAAAACATCAACATCGAACCATCACAAAAATCATAGCTATATGACTCAGCCCTCCCTGTTATTTGAATTAAGTAGCTGATGAAAAAGCCGAATACCTAATATAATTAAGCATCGTGATTCGTGAAGTGTAATTTTATAGAGTGATCTCAGGGGAAATTCGTTTGGCTTTAATCCGAGAGAAAAATATTTTACTTCGAATTTCATAATTAAGTTCCGTTCAATTAGTTAACATTACCTACTTATGCTTCCATTTTATTGTCATAATTTAAAAAATATATATTAAAAGTGTTTTAAACACATAATAAACATGTGATTAAATCAATATTTCAATTTTAAACCTCATAAATGTAATCTATTCTGTGGTTGCCAAAGTAAATGCATTTTTTTTCTGCATAAACATAATTGCTTTTACTGATGGCTTAAGGCAAATAATAATTGCATCTCTTGACTAATGATTAAATATATTATATATATAATGATTATATATATAATAAACTAATGGTTAAATTACAATATGCTATTCTGAGTAAAAGTAATTTGTGTTTTGCTATAAAGTAAAATTTTACTCCTAATAACACACTTACATAATACCACTATAATAGTAGATTTTGTAAATAGCGCGGAAGGTTGTCAATATTACTCGAAAGCGAAAATGGGCGCATTCGCTCGAGATATTTTTTATTACTCATACGAGGGGAAGTATCTTACAACTTTGGGATCTAGGTGCCATCCAATAAAAATTGAACCAAAAATGAAGAATTTGCTTTTTCAATTGTTTCCGTTGGATTCGTCATAAGAACTCGGTCCTCGGTCTCCGGTATCACCATAGAATTTACACTCACTTTGAAACGTTTTCTTTAATTTTTATTTTGTTATGAAAAAAAATTCTGACACTTCACGTCACTTTTTTAATACAGAGGTCTTGATTGTATTAATATTATTTTTATTTATTTGTTTATTTTAATGTAACCTAGCGATATTGAATATTTGCGTGCGTTATACAAGTTATGTAAAATACTACTAATATTGACTAAAAAACGTGCACCAAGATAGTACTATTGTGCATGAGTGATAATTTTATTTTATAAAATTAATGATCAGTTTGACTCCAAAATTTCTTATTTCTTTTATTACACATGTTTAACAAGACAGAAAAACTGCTCGCTCGTTAAACTTGATGTAAGCAGACATAAATGAAAACACAATTTATGGAAACATGTTCGACTTGACTCGTTTCAGTTCAAATACATTTGAAACATAATAGCCGCGAACAAAAATAATTCTATATAAATGCTACTATTATATTTTGCTAACAAATGAAATCTCAACAATACAACAAAGTAAACACGCTATAAAGGAAAACGTTACCTACAAAACCCAATTATAAAACACACCATTTTTGGCTCGAAACAGAATTTCACATTCCATAAATAAATCTGTTATGTAGAAACCAAATAATAATTTATCGTGTTATTACGGCCGAAATAAAAAGTTCCCACAGAGTTTGGTGTGAGTGTAGGTCAGTAAAATGAGTTTTAAAGTCGACTTCCCTTTCCTGTGCGCCGTATCGTGACTGAAGATGACTAAAACTTCGTGTCCTAGAACGTGATCGCATCTGTCACAGGAAAGTAAGCACGGCTGACCCAATCTTGCCGTCTCAATTCGCTCAATGAAATCCAATTACACACCTAACCATTTACTAATCTAATACACTATAAGTTGCGTAATGCTTGAAATATTATATTTAAGTTTCTCTAGACTTTCGGGTAATTCTGTAAGATAGACGTTAAACGTTATTGATAAATACGCCGCTAACATTTTTTTTATTTCGCCTTGTCTTGCCTTTTTTTCTCTTTGCACAGGAGACATAAATAATAATTTCGTAAATCAAATATCAAATTATTTATTATTTCATATAAAATTCATCAAATATTTCATTTCATTTAGAATTCATTTTAGCAGTTCTGTTTTATTTCTAGTAGCCTAAATAATTTAAAAGTACCATTGATATACCTACGTTACTTTTATACCTACTTTTATATTCAAGATACTCAAATAATGCATTTTTATCTCAGAAGGAGATAGAATAAAAACAATGTTATGTAATAAACATAAACGTAATGTAATGCAATAAAGAAAAACGTAATTTGATGTAATAAAGATAAACGTAATGTAATATAATAATGTAATAAATATAAACTGATAAACAAATAATAAAGATTGACTGGTATTGTAAAATCAAAACCTATTCTAATAATGTAATAAAAAACACATTACGTGAATTCTCCCCAATCCGCTAACCAGAAAGCAATACATTACGTAACGTTATTCCGTTTCCCACCCTCGAATCCAATGTGATGAACGCGTTATCCTTGCTACAGGATGACCCAATTTCCAGGGCACACATGTTCGAGATAACACTGTTATATCCCTTTGCTCCACATTCAAACATCACAGATTCGCAGAGAATGAAAAAAAAAACATATTACAACGGCTAAATTTAGCTTTTTCCGTTGCAAAGCACAGATAAAAGAAAATGGTAATGTTAGTTGCTCTTGTAGGAAATATATTTCCTTCAAGCTCAAGCTCAATAAGAGTCAAAATAAAACAATATAGTACAAAATAAGATTACTATAATCTAGGGGTGGGGAAGCTTTTGCCATTGAAGTACACTTTGGATTCCGGAGATAATAAACTGAGATTATATTACTTTTTCTGAGAAATAGGACAAAGTGTGCTAGTTGCATAGCATTCTAGAATCTTGGCGCAAATGTGGAATTGCAGTTGAAGTCGAATTCCAATTATTAATTTACAATAAATTCTTAAAGCTAATAGTTTTGAAATTTACATTTAAAAAAAATCATTTATATTATAAAAGGGAGTTGTAGTAATAGAAATTCTTCTCTAACTTTTGATTTGAATTTTTTATATGATGTTTTATCGCGCAGACTATTAGGTAGTTTGTTATATAGCTTCACTCCTTGGTTTTCCAATCCTTCGCTGCATATGGCTAGATTTGTTTTTGAGGGGTATAAAAGATCGTATTACAATTATGGTTGTCCTTATTTTTCTGGAAATTTTTAATCAAACGTATTAACAATTATGATTTGTACATGGGTTGTCCATATTATATGTTCCTCTAGATGTATGCCTAGGAATTTTATATCTTTAGCACTTTTCAATTGGTGATTTTTAATAACAATGTTAATATTTCCGTCGTAGACACTTCTTATCGACTGAAAAATTATATATAGGTACCGTTTTATTCTTATTAAAATGGGGTTGATTTGCTGAGAACCATATATTAACTGAATCTAAGAGTCTGTTTGCTTCCTCAACATTGTTGCTTTTGCCTTTCCCAGTCACAATGAAGCTTATGTCATCCGCATATAAAGTGCAATATCGTCCACTTATGTAGTTAATTAAGCCTGCCGTGTATAGGAAAAATAATGTTGGTGCCAATACGCTTCCTTGTGGCACCCCTATATGTGTACATATTGTCTGTGATTGTCCAGTTCTATTTCCAATATTTACTGATACTTACTGTTACGGTTTTCCAGGTAGTACTTTATCCAACGGGCCGCTTTTCCCCTGATCCCATAACTGTTTAGTTTGTCTAATAGAATACTATGAGAAACACAGTCAAAAGCTTAGTAAAAGTTATGAGTTAATTAAAGTTAAAATCATTGGAACAATACATCGGGTTCATTAATAGAACTTTTTTCAAATTACTTCTAAAGTGGGATTTCGTTTTTAATTGTGTTTGGTAAATGTTATTTCCTTGATTCTCAAGTCCTTTTGAACACAAAGTTAAATTTGTTATCCTGGAATAAGGGTGATGTTTTCCTCTTGTGTCTTATGTACGGTTGTCTTTGAGTATCGCGAATTTTGTGGATATATGAGGCAGCTTCCAGTATATATAAATTGACGCTAACGTTCTTAGATGATACTGCCGATCATAAGTTCATAACACTATTTAGCGGCAGCCCTGATAAGGGAAATAAAAAAACAGCATTGCGCTTAAGGAGAAATTTCAGTGCAGCAAACGACTCCGAAAAGTTTTAATGAAAGAGACATGGGAGGAGGTGTACTCCATAAATGTCTGCGATAGCAAAACAAATACTTTCGTCCAGAAGATACAACATCATTATTTCATGAATTTTCTACCAGTGAAAACTAAAAGCTATGGGTATCGGAAGCAGTAATAACTCTAAGCAGAAACTTAAGAGATATGTATATACTTCAGAAAAACTATCCCATCGTATCCAAGAGCCAAAAGCAAAAAATATCTGCTTGACAAAAAATACACAACAACCTCACCTTGCAAAGAAAACGTAATTTGTACTTCTTCTTTCCGGAAGCCTAAAGGATTGTTGTTTTTTCTCTTCATTATTGCAAATGATCTTGAGATTCTGACGACCAGCTGTCCTTCCATCTCTTTGGTGGTCGTGCTAGTGGTCGACATGATGCTTGTTTTCCATCTCGTGCGATTTTTGCTAGTCTGTGATCTTCCATCCTAGTTATGTGTTCTTTCGAGAAGCGCCTTAGCGCGGGTGTCCACCTCACTACTAGGGCATCCAAACCGGTTAAAACCGAACCCGGTTAACCGAGTTTTGTTTAAATTTACGAAACCGTAAAACCAGTTTTTTTTTTCGAAAAACCGAAAGTCGGTTTTTATTTATTTTATTTTTTCTTCAAGTGGAAAATACATAATTTTATTTTTCTATGGTTCTTCATGAAGTATTATATTGTAGATTTATTTGTACTTAAATAAAACGTGAAGGGTCGTCCATTAATCACGTGATGTTTTTTAGCAACTTTTGATTAAAAAATTTTAAGAACTTCGTGCCAAAAAACTCTCCAACTTTTCCATGCGTCCTCTCTAGCTGACCAACGTGTCAAATTTACTCTCTTTAGCCTTTTCTCTTTCCCAATTTCAGTCATTAATTTTTGCCAGCGTTGTGTCGAATTTATAAAAAATCTTAGTCTTAGATATTTAACATGACTCGCTTAAAAAGAATCGAATTCAGCTAACAGTTCCAAAATAATAATTTCCGTTATTCGGATTACTGAACTTTTTATTTTTCCCTCTATAGCACACAACGGAAGAAAAATTAATCATACAAGAAATTGCCTGACTCAATCAACAGAGGCGGCTTTTCTTTTCAGCGGCTTTTTCGTTTGTATCGCCACGACGCTCTATATCGTATATATACGCTCTATGTCTCTCTCAGACTCAATGCCACTACGCGGCGTATGCCCCTAACAGCTCGGCCCCGTCGATCCTACTTCGGACCAACCACCTGTCAACCACTACTAGGTGGTAATATAAAATTATTTAACAATACGTGGTGAAACATATTACATGTTGAATTGTTTGTGTGGAAATAATAACGTTTACATTACAGTATGTAAAAATAAATCCTTTTAATTTCTATACGGCAAAAAAATGTTTGCTCCAAATTTGCCGCCCTAGGCTCCAGCCACTCAGCCTGCTGGTAAATCCAGCACTGTCTCCTAGTTTAGACATTGTTTTGAGACAAAACATACGCGGCAACGATTTACGCATGTATTCGGTAAAAGAATTCGGTAAAAAAATGTAGTAAATATGTAAATATGTAGTGAAATCAAGGTTCACAGATTTATAGCATAACTTGTACTCCATTCTTATGGCTCGCGTACACCTATAAACCCTCATCGGCTGAAGTTTGCTCGGGCGACGACGGCGATTGAATCAAACACTTGTAAAAGAATGAGAGCGCGTACACAAACACGAATGTCATCGTCCGTTGACGCCCGAAAACGGCCGACCATCACGATGATACGAACTTGTTAAGATTTCTCGCCAGACTGCCGGCGTCTACAGTGCAAATTGAGTTTATTTATTGTTAAATTTTGTTGTTATCTACCTAAACGACTATAGATATTGTAAAATTAAGAAGTTGTGTTTATAATAGACCAACCCTGTGAAATAAACATTAAAAAAATTACAATAATCGACAGAATAGAACTGTTGGTAACACTGTTAGTAACACAGTTGGTAACACTGTTCCACTGTTGCAGTGTAAGCACATACACGTCCGAGTTACTCGTCCGGGTAGTTCTGTCAGGTAGTTTCTGTAATTCGGCCATCGGTCGACAAAATCGGTTTTGGTGTACGCTTATCATTACATTTTACAATTCTAGTCTAGTTTCGTACTTTGATAAATAAATATATATCTACATTTATAGTTATCTCTTCGTAAAGATTTTTTTCTAGCAACAGTATCTAGTAGGTATTAATTATATTTCATTTTAGAAATTGAATGAATTGATTCCTACATATACTAGACTATCAAATTTAATTTTAGCCCAAATATGAACAACAAAAAGTCAGGAGTATGGATAATATTCCAAAAAGTAACAAAAAATAAATCCTATTTAAATATTTATATAAATTGTGCCACTTTTTTATTCTTTGCGTAAATATAATGAAATAATACACAAATACTTTTTTTTATATATTAACCCCTTGACATACGAATAAAATGACGTTGGCGAGTCCATATAGATGTGATCAGATATACATGACGTCTTAGAGACGTCATTGTATGTCAAGGGGTTAAAACTGAAAAAACTAAAACTGAACTAAAACAACTGAAAAACTAAAAACTAAACCTGAAAAAACTAAAACTGAAAAACCGTTTTTTTAATTTCATCGCTTACACATGCTTTGTATATTCTCTCTTTGGTTGTAGTTTTTTGGATGCCCTACTCACCACTTCTTCTGTCTCGCAGTCTTCCGATCAGAATTTGTTTACTCCTTCTTTGGTCTTTGAGTGTGTCCCGTTATTTCTCTTAGTACTATAATTTCATTGGTGCGCGCCATCCTTTTGGTCGCGGCTGTGTCGGCTCGTGTTTCTGCCGTGTATGTCATTACGGGTCTTACACATGCTTTGTATATTCTATCTTTGGTTGTATTTTTCCAGATAGTTGTTCTCAAGTCTCCTGCTATTCTGACTGACTTGTTGATCTGGTTTCGTACGATATTCTTGAGGTCACCGTAAGGTGAAATTGTTGTTCGCAGGCAGTTAAACTCGAAAACCTGTTCTATTATTTTGTTGTTTAGGTCTAGCTTGCATCTGCATGGTTCCCTGGCAATTAACATGCTTTTTGTTTTGATGGTTGATGACGTTTTGATGACTTTATCTATTTGTCCATCAACGCCTTCCCGGAAACATCGTCAGCATTGACCCAGGTTTCATCAAGGAAGTAAATGGTTCTACCTTCGGCTCATTATTTCCTACGGTCTCGAATATACCGTCTCCGCCAAAAAATTATATATTCATGTTCCATCAAAATGTTTCTTTTCTCATATTTAAAATTTAATTTTTGTAAAAGTTGGCTGAAAGTTGTTCTCTTAAAATTAGTTAGTTCAGGATCTTCGTTGACAGAAATTTAAACTTTTGCTACAAAATAGTTACAGTATAGCAGAATAGCGATTTCATTCGTCAATTTTGTCTTCAAAGGTTGAACGAGTCTTTTTATTTATCGGAGAGACTACGATGCCTTTCCTTTCATAATCATTCAGAATTTTCCAAATTGTTCGACCTCCAATTCAGCTTGTTTTCGTGACTTCTTGTATAATTACCGATTTGTTTGCCTCTGGATTTTCCCTTTTGAGCTTCTTGTATGTGTTCACAATAATCACACGTTGATTTTTGTGCTCCAACTAAATTTTTAGATTTTTTTTTCCACTGGAGAAAGCTCCTTTTCTCCTTTCCGCCCACATATCCATTTACATCCATATTTACATCTATATTTAAATCCATATTTACATAGAAATAATTAGGCAATAACAAAATTTATAAGCAGGTTAGTTTGATTTGCACCTAAGAAATAAGCACCTGTTACGTTTTTCAAACAGGTGCGGACAACTAAACACCGTGCGCTCGGAATAATATGGGGGTATGCGTAAAACAATGCTAAACTCGTCGAGACGAGACGCATTCTTTCGCCGGTGCGGGTGTAGATGCAGACCCGGGCTTAGAGACCCAGGGCCCCTAGACACTTGACATTTTCATTTGGATAAAAGTCCGAAAAGCCTTTTTCTGATAAGTATTTGTATAGCTTCAGTGACGATAACTTCATTCATATCATCATTCGACGCTTGCAGGTGCAGGTACGATAAAGGAGCTCGTTTTCCAAAGTCCTATCAAAATCCCTCGGATAAAAAGTTTCTGGCTCCTTCAAGGATGTCTTTAGATTCCAAACGATGTAGTTTCGTAAGAAAGTCAAACATTTTACTCAACTCCTCATAAACAGATCCGCGTCTCCATAATTCTGTAATTAGTCTATCTATAATGACACTAAAAATAGTAACTTTGAATCTGTTCCTGCCAGAGAGTTCGGTCTCATTTCCTTTTACGTCGTCGCACTGGGCTTTGCCCTTACGTTGGACGTACGACAGGCGTCAGCTCGAGTAGACCATATTGTCTGAGAAAGACTCTTCACAACTGTTAAATTTGACTTCAGCTTCGCCACCGAGACCCCTAGGCTGGGTGGACCTTGCAGGCCTAGGCAGAAATCCGGCACTGTATAGATGGAATTAAAAAGTCCAAAGATGAAGAAAATTAAGCCGCAAGCACTTTTTAAGTCGTGAAATTTTAACCCTTTCTCGTAATATTTTTACTTAAAAATAAACTTTATATTAGGTAATATCTTAATATATAGCTGAAATGATGCTCTTATTGGTAGTTGCATGGGTACCTTTAACATATCGACTGTATTTGGTACTAAAGCTAATTTAATTATATTTGTTTTTTTAAGCCGCCAAATCTTTTAGAATACCTGCAATTATCAGTACAAGATAGTTTTTAAATTTCATACACATATTCTTGTAAAAACACTTTATTTTTGGAAATCCCATCATATACCGAGTGTTAGGTAAACATGCGGCTGAAATTAAAGAGATTATTCCTTCGCCTATTCTAAGAATATTTTGTCCTATGATAATTTCTGAAAAACCTCTTTGCTTTATGTTTCGATGATATAGGGTGCACAAAATTTGCAACAACCATATTCGATATTTGTTGAAATCTTTAATGTATATTAAAGTATGGCGTACCATAAGTTGTTTTATCTACTAGTGGTACAAGTGGATTTCCTTTGAATACGTCTTCTCAGTGATCTTCACCTGTATAGGTCGCAGTTGTGTACATTGAGTGACGTTTGGCTGTTTGACATTTCTTTAATATTCAGTGAAGCCCTCTACCATGTATGCGAACGCTGCAATGATTGACACGCATTTCATATATGGACTTGCTTATTGCAATTCATTAGAAGTTAGACGATTGTACAATGAACAGTTTCCTAAACGTAATATGCCCGACCGAAGAATATTCGAAAACATTCATCGACGTCTTCGTGAAACAGGCACTTTGAAACCAAATAGAGGGCAAGGAAGATTAATGTGAGTAGGAACGGTACAACTTGAAGAAAATGTGCTGCCAATGATAGAGCAAGATACAAGTACTTCCAAGCGACAAATTGCCAATACTTTGAATGCAAGTCATTAGACAGTTTGCAAAACTCTAAAGGGAAATTTGTCTTATCCATACCACATTCAACGTGTTCTGGCACTACTACCTGCTGATTATCGTCCACATATTGCCCTATATAAATGGATTTTGCAAACAAGAGTTCTAATGCTTCAGTTCCTGATACAGATTCTTTTCAGCGATGAAGCCAGTTTTTCAGGAAATCCAATAAGGAATTTTCATAATAACCGTATGTGGGCAGATAAAAATCCGCATGAGGTATGTGAAGATGGACTTCAAAATCAGCTCTCCTTGAATGTTTGGGTTGGAATTGTGGGTGACTATCTAATTGGAGCGGTATTTCTACCAGCAAGACTTACTAGCGAGATATGTCACAACTTTTAGGAAGAAAAACTGCCCAAGGAAGATGTCCCATTTTCTGCAGGATGTACCATTCGCGACAAGAATTACAATCTGGTTTATGCACGATGCTGCACCACCACATTTCAGTTTGCTTGCTCGTGATTTTTTAAAAGCAACATACGGAGATCGCTGTGTTGGTCGACGTGGGCCACACGCATGGCCTGATTAATCCCAGACTTAAACACCCTGGATTATTTCTTATGGGGCTATCTGAATTCATTAGTTGACGCTACTCCAATGAGGAATTACAAAATCGGATAATTGCTGGTTCTAACTCAATTAGAAACAACCCTGGTGTGATTGAAAGAGTTTGGCACTCGATGACGAGAAGATTGAATGCTTGCATCCAGGCTGGAGAAAGTCATCTCGTACAATTATCTAGATTGAGAAACTTTACATGTACTTTTTGATAACAAAAAGTTGTTTGTTATCAAAAACTGTCGCAATTCGCAATTAACTGTCGCAAATTTTGTTCACCCTGTATCTTCAAAAGAAAAGGTTCTTCAGAAATCATCATAAGACAAAATATTATCACACGGAATCCACGGATCTCTAGTTATCTTATTATAGCCATTATATATCTAGTTATTCCGTGGCGGATCTCGCCACGGAATAACTCCTGGAATTTTTGCCGCATGTTTACCTAACAGCCTGTATAAATATTATGAAATATATGAAGGCTTGAAGGCATGAAGAAAATTTCAAAAAAATCTAATTAGTATGCAATGTTATAGAATTCTTATTTTACTAATGAAGTGTATCAAGCAGCTCGCTCCATTTATGTTAAAACGAATAACTGATTTAGTGTACATTGCACGACTAGCGTAAGCTAGCAGCATAATATAATAAAGCTGCAGGTGTATTTGAAGTTCCCATACAAAACTCAGCTCGACGCTGCAGTAAAACCACTTAGTCTACCATGCGATTATTTGCTACATACTCAAAACCCGTGTTTTAGCATAATGTTTTTAAGTAGTATAAAGTAAAAGCTCCATGAATTTCGGTTTCTTGCTCCTCATTGGACAAGTCTCCTATATCATAGTTTCCTACATTATTTAATTTCACTAAATATTTACTTAATTACGTTTCTTAATTAAGATGTTGTAGTGTGTGTCGTAAAAGATTTAAATTACCAAATAATTGAATAAACTTTAACACAACTCTTTAATTATCGCAATGAATTTAATATAATGTATTATTTTCGATGAAATAAGTATTCTTTATATTCAATAAATGATTTGTGAAAATGAATTCATTGAATTTTTTTTAATGAATGCTTTATCAAATAACACAATAACTTTATTGATTTTAATGTTATTTCGTTTTTATCTATATTTAAATCGAATTGTGGGTTTTTCCCTTGTCTGTTTCCTAGTTCCATTTGATTTTGATCTTTATTATCGGTAAAAAGAAACTGAGCTTGAACTGTTTATGCAGAATATAAAACCATTTTATTCGATTGTTGGTTCTGTTTACTCCACTGCGTAACCTTTTCTATTACTTATTTGTTTAATTTATTCCCAAAGGTGTTCCTTAATAAAAAATGATCCTCAAATTAAACTGCATGCGAAACTATAGAATATTAGGCAACTATGTCTTAAATGTAATTAGTTTTAGCATAAATTAACAAGAAATTTTGGCTGCAAAAATTAGACTGAACAAGATAAGAAAATAGCAGATAAAACCAACCAGGACACGACAACGAAGGACTTGAACCAGGGAAGAGCAAACAACAGATATAATTTTACAACAGATATAATTGAATTAATAATAAATATTACGAAAAAATTCGAAATGGAAAATTGTATTTTTGGCAGAAGCACCGCGAAGTCGATAGCCCATTGTCTCATTTTTATGTTGCAATAAATATTTTAATTATTAAGAAACATACTATGTTCTTACTGGACAAACTGGACAATTATAAAGGACTTATGCCTGACTCGTAATACAAGACAATCAAACAGAAAACACCCATCTAAAACACTTTACGAAGCACTAATGGACGATTACAGACCAAACCATTGAACAACCTTTTGATCTTTTTTTTTCTCTCTTTTTTGTATGTATTATTATTATCTATTATATTATATTATTCCTAGCAGAAAGACCCCTGGTCATTTGCCAGTTGTAATTTGTAGTTTGAAAGATTGTTATTATTAATATTACTATGTTCTCCAATTTACAAATTTACTATTACCATTAAAAATATATAATTACTAGTACGGTTTGGCTCCTGCCTTGGCTATGAGAGACCATCTGGATGGCTAGAAAATGACATAACCTGATAAATAATAGAAATCATGAACATCCATAGATGCCTTTTGGCTTCATCAGTATAGACTTATCATCTAATCTCAAATTGAATTAAAATTAAATATAAACTACAACTTACTCAATGTGTGTTCTTTGAGGAAACGAATCTGCATTTCAACATTATCTTACTTATACAGAGCCAAATTCAGACATCTTGTAGACAACCTGTACTTGCTGTACGAGCGGGTAATTTAAAAAATAAGAAAAAATTTCTATGGAAATTTCCATATTATTATTAATTTTTTTAATTTGCAGGAATGTGCTTGCATTTTGTTACAAACTTGATTACTGTCACAGTGTTATATATAGTGTTGGTATAATGTTACTTGTACAATAACCCCTCTTCAACAACTTCTTACATATTCAGCATTGGAAGCAATTTCAAGTTTTGTACACTTAGTAATTACAAAAAGGCTTGTAATATACATCTTAGTAATTACAAAAAAGCTTGTAATTTCTGACCTTCAATGAATACTAACAATTTTAAATTATTTAAATAAAACTAATTAGGTAATTTGTTTCATGTGATCATTACATTATGATCACATGAAACAATCTCATAATAAGTTTTATTTAAATAATTTAAAATGTCATTTCATATAGTTTAGGCTAAAACAATTCACACTTACAATTTCAATTAATATCTTAACTTTATCTAGTAATCTGTATGTTTGTTTACATATTCACCACCTGATTAATTGAATGGCGTATAAATTATAAATCCTTCAAGATAAAACCACAAGAAACTTGCAACATTTATTATATAGATAAATTTAAAAAAAGTTTTTTTTCAAGGGCAATAAAGTTTTTTTTTGTTTCGTTTTCAGGAATTTTATATGAAAATGTAGGGAATAATATCATGTGATACGTATGCCAGATAAAATAAAATGCAGACTGTTATTTAACATAGAAGCATAAATTTATTTCTGCCAGATTTCGCTTTCGAGATAAACTTAAAATATGAATTCAGATAAAAAAATAATAACATAATTACACACAAACGCAATGTGTAATTAAAACATGATATGTAAAATAAACATAATTTTTTTCTTCTTTCAGTATAAAGTGACCACATTTTCATTGAGACAAAGCGGGACAAATGGGATGAAATGAGAATTATAATTTAGTTATAAAATCAGGCCAATAATTCAAAACATATATTTTATTGTATACATACATATACTTGTCTAGAAATATATAAAAATGTATTTATTATTCTATTGGTAACTATAAAAATGTTTGTAAAAATGAATAATTTGAACATGATGATTTATTTCAATTTTTTATATATAAAAAAAATATGTTTTAAATCTCCATATTTTTGATCCTAGTGAATATGCATCAAAAGATCAATTTCGCAAATATTGGTTACTAATATATTCAATAGATTTTTCCACATATTTCCATAAAATCTCCTATTAAAAGATTTCAGAAAAAGGTGCCATTAACGACCGGATTTTCTGAAAGAAGTCAGAAGTTTTTATAATAACTGCTTAAAATATCTTGAAGAATGGACAGTTCAATTCGAGGATATTAAAAATTAAATTAAATTTTTATTGGCTGACATTAAAAAAAAAAGATTTTATGGGAATATGTGGAAAAATCTTATATATTAGAGTAAGTATTAGAGTATATTAGAGTACATTTAAAATAAGAAATGCGGATATTTTCTAAGAAGCGGGACTTATTTAAAAATCGGCGGGACGCGGGACTCCAAAAAGCGGGACTGTCCCGCCAAAATCGGGACGTGTGGTCACTTTATTTTAGAATCAATTGTTTTCTTATGGATATTTATCAATCTTCATCATTGTCTGCCAAACTATTTGACCTCCTGGCGGAAGGGCAAGGAGAATTTGTTTAGCCGCACATCAAACAAAAAAACCGGCCAAGTTCTAGTTGTGACTCGCGCACCGAGGGTTCCGTACAAACTTGTAAGTAAGGTATCTTTAGGAGGACCTAACTGTATGCAACCCATATGCTTCTGGTGCCTGTCAATACCACGCAACACACTAGTGTATTTTCATAAGTTTCTAATAGTAAACTCGCATTTTTCTTGTAATTAAACTGCATATTTACGGTTTTAAGATTTTTCCCTTTACATGTGCTGTAAGACACCGCTTCTTGCCAAATTTCATGATTCTATGTCAACGGGAAGTACCCAATAGGTTTTGATTCCCTTGTGAAATCGCAAAATGTGCGACATAAACGGTCATGTCTTTTGATCGCGTTGACTTACAAGTTTGATTTTTTCACAGCTGAAAGAGACCGCAGACCCGAGTATTTGATATAAATTTCAACTTGTTACCTCTGCACGTTCCTGAGAAAAATGGTCTTGACAGACAAACAGACGGACGGACGGACAGACGGACAGACAGACAGACGGACAACAAAGTGATCCTATAAGGGTTCCGTTTTCGGTACGGAACCCTAATAAACTAGTACAAATGAAAATGAATAATTAAATGAAAAATAATTATGTCAAAATACATGTCGGCTTTAAATGGGCTAGTTTATTTAGCCAGTGGGCTAAAAGCGATCACAGAAAAAGCGAACCTTTTAGTTACATTTTTGTGAGACACCTGTTGGGAAACCAGACAAAGAATTATAATCTCTCTATTATTGGCCCATGGGTGGCGGCCAATTTTCAATCATCGGTCAATTATTGGATACCTTCAATAAGCGAGGCATGATATTGGATCCAATGATAACGACATGCCAAACACTCATCGGCCAAACATGTTTGCCGATTATTGGCCAAGCATCAAAACCGATCATTGATGAAGCGGCCATCATCGGCCAAACATTAAAACTCATCATAGACCAAGGCATTGGAGAAATTATTCTTTTTAAGTCATTAGCTATACCTACATATTTATAATAGCTATCCTTAAATAAGCCAGTCTATGGTATTGGATCGAATGATTTATTAAATTTTGGATGGGGTCATTGGGAAGCCATTCTCAGTGGCAATTGACTTGATGGTGTTTAACTCTTTTGTTCGGTTGTCGGCGGCGAAAAAGAGATAAACTTAAGATATAAGTCATACCATCAAGTCAATTGCCACTGAGAATGGCTTCCGAATGACCCTCATCCAAAAGTTAATAATTATAAAATGGAGCCAATTCACAAAGTCCCAAATATACCCGAAAATACCCAATTCAGATGAAACTTTCGTTTCCCTCACGTACTTTGGTAAAACTTGCGAGGAAATAGCTAAGGTTTTGAGAGAACAAAAGCTACAAGTGGCCTTTAAACCTTCGTCAAAATTATCGCACACATTATTTAATGCTAAAGACAAAATCGACCCCCTCAAAAAATCCGGCGTTTATGAGATTCGTTGTTCAGAATGCAATAGCGTCTACGTAGGTGAAACAGGACGAAGCATATCAACTAGTTTTTCCGAACACTTTCGGGCTTATCGTCTTAAAAAAGACGCAAGCTCATTCTCTGGTCATTGTCTTGAATGTAATGACAAATTCCCCGAAATAGCTAATCTTAGAATCTTGCATAATTACAACAGAGGCCCGAAACTAAATCTCCTTGGATGATTGGAATTTTTCAAAGAAACCCGTAATCCCTCAGTTAATCTCCTAAACGAGCAAATAGACCTAATCTTTTCCCAACTTTTTAATCTCACCCAATCTCAAGCAGACAAGTCCTCATCTACGAACAGACACCGCCCCTCCGCACCAAACCTATAGGGGTATATATTTAACCTCATCAATTTGTTAAGTCACTTGAAAATGACAGTGAAACGTCGAAACTCGAGTCGTGAATGTAAATGTAGAAATTTATATAACTGTGAATCATAAGATTCATAAGTTATATAAAACATTGAAATTTTCAATTCAATGTAAGTCCTAATTACCAGGTAGTAACAGTCGCAACCATCCTAATCATTAAAGTCGATCATTGACCAAGCGTTAGAACCGATCATCGTCCAAACATTGAAGGTCATCATAGACCAAGCATTGGAGAAATTATTCTTTATATGTCATTAGCTATACCTACATATTTATAATAAGTTTCTGATTCTTTAATACATAAAATTGATTGCACAACTTTACAATTCTTAGTCTGCAGTAGTGCTTGTGCAGTTTTCAGCAAAGTTGGATGCTCCTCTTCTCGTAATGATATTAACAAATCCGTAATAACATTTAATTGAAGACTATTTAAATGTTGACGAGCAGCCCATTGGCGAAGTTTTCGTCGTAAATTATTGTGTATGACAATTTTTGTTTTCAATATAACTTTCATTTTCACTACCACTATTTTCAATATCTATTCCTGGGTCCTTGGGCAGTCGAACAGTACATGGTTAGCTGTGTCCTCCGTTCCACATTCGCAATTAAGTGATTCATACATCTCATCATAATGCCTAACCTCAGTTTTTTACAGTTTTTATGTTCATCATGATTGTAATTAAATTCACTAAAATTAATATCACTACATTCACCATCATGACTAATATCGAGTCTACCAATACCATTTTCACGCGCAGATACTGCATCGACGTGTTTAGGGCAACGTAGTTTCGACAAGTTTCATAACAAATGTCAACTGAAATGATAAAGCATTAAAAGAAAAAAGACTAAACTATTAGTCGATTATGAGTATAGCGCTCTTGTGCAAAAAGTATGATATCTAACCATCTACTGAAGCTTGGCTATTAGCCTAGGCTGATGCGTGGTTGCCATCTTTAATCAACGCTTGGCGGCAGCTTAGTTGTTATCATAGGCTGATGATCGGCGAGTAATCCGTCAATGAAAGGCCTATAATTGTTTGCTATTCATCTGTCAACGAATAGCCATAGATTCATACCAATCAGCGGCCATTGAACGGCTATTAATTGTTTGCCAATTAAAAACTGATGAGTGGTCAATGGTTTATCAGGATTGGCCCTGGTGAAAAGCCTTTATTCGGCCCATTATGGCTAACCGAGCATCGACTGATTTTTTTTTAGATCGGCGACTTTATATGGGTAGTCGTCATTTGAAGCGTGCATAATAGGCGGTAGAAATTTTTATCATCTTATTGACCTATTTGATTTATTTTCCATTTTTTTTACAAAACGAAAGTAGGCGGTAAGGATATTTTACTAATGACATATATGCTAGAGTAGGCCGTTCACAATAAAGGGAAGAATCCCTGGTTTGAATCTTAATTAAACATTTTCAAAGTCTATCCAAAGTAGGGGTAGTCAATCTTTTAATACCTTGCGCTACCTCCACTTTATTACCTCCACTTTTGAATTATTCTTGAGGGAATTAGTGTTTTTTTCCATATCACCACCACTGTTGCAGTAATATGTCAGTGTTATACAACTCTATTTGTAAAATACTGCCAAAGAAAGAAAAATTGAAAAAGCTTGTAATAACGGATAGAAAAATTATTTTTCAAAACTTGTACCCGAAGTAATTAACAAAGGGATGTAATTAACAACGTTAAGTAATTAACAACGAGAGTAATTAACAAGCAAAAGTAATTAACAAAGAGAAGCACCTAACAAAGAGAAGTAATTAATAAAGAGAAGTAATTAACAAAGAGAAGCAATAATCAAAGAGGGTAAAGTGAAATGCAAAAAGAAGGTAAAGGTAAATTGAAAGCAAAGCTAAATAGAAGGTTAGGTTATGTTAGGTTAGGTTAGATGGAAGGTAAATAGAAGGCAAAGGAAATACAAGGTAAATAAAAAATATTATTCACTATATAAACCTTATTTTTAGATTTCTTGAGAGATTGATTAATCTAATAAATGCATATAATATTTGGATTGATATTTGGTGTATTGGGAAGTTTCTTGGGAATGATGCCCTTCTCTCAATTAGGATTTTATATATAATATACAATATAGCATCAAAATCTTCTAAAGATGTTTTGGTAATTTAATTAAATATTTTATCTACGACCACCATTGTAGTTGCCCAATATTGTACAGTTCGTGGATTATGTAAATACATCATACAACACACATATGTAACAATCCGCGATTAATGTAATTTAATAATTCAAAATAACACTTGCTTGTTTGGTTTGCAATTCGTTCATTGGTTGAGAGCTGCACGTTGATACTATTTTTAAATGTAGTACACCATGATATGCAAACAATCATTAAACGTCACATCATTTACATAGAAGCTGTCACTCATCTCGTTTTTTCACGTTTAAATCTAACGAAAACTACAAATTACTAAATAAAAAGGTATGTAACCATTATTAATGTATTTCTTTTCATTTCTATTAAGTTAAATAAGGTCGAAGGTGTTACATCAAACATATTTTTCTTATTAAACAGAAAGAAATTAGTGTGGTCGTAGATAAAGTATAGTACATAATTCGAGTTGTAAGCCAAGTTCGTACTCCCGGAATACAACGAATTAACACGCAGGTCGCGCGGAACTGTTCCGCTCGTACGTAATATGCTTCTTACAACTCTCATTACGTAATATACTATTATTCAGTTTCAATTTAATAAATAAATTTGAGTCAACTTGTTTAGTTAACAACTTAAAAAACACAACTCGTTAGAATGAAATCATAGCTGCTGTTGTGAGTACTAAGAAAATCTTTCATATCAAACCAGTCAGTCAGAAATTATGCAGGCCATCGGATGTTCTTAGATTGGGTTTTGGAAAATCTATAAGTAGATGGTGCGTTTCCAAAAAAAATCTTACTAGCTACTAGTGATTATAGAAAATTGTAAACACTGATAGATAAGACACTGATCTAATCTGACCTACGTACTACACGCTCTTACATTTAGAACAATGAATTACGAATACGCCGGATTTTTTGAGGACGTCGATTTTGTCTTTAGCATTAAACAATATGTGGCAACTTTAATGAGGGTTTAAATGCTACTTGAAGATTTTGGTTTGGAAGGACGTTTGCGATTTGTACGCTTGGTTTGTCAAAATGTGTCAGGGAGATGAAAGTTTTGTCTGAATTTAATTTTGGATGAGTTTTGTTGGGAAACCATTCTCTGTGGCAATTGAAATGATGGTATTTAAATCTTTGATTCTTTTTTCCGGGGTAAGGGGGATTAAAAAAGCTCTATGTATTATTGAATAATATGCAGCTAATTTGTATGTTGTAATTATGTACAAAATATGTAATGTTGTAGGTGATATGATGAGCACGGGTTTGTAGAGTTAACATTGAAATCCTATTTTGTTGTTTTTATTGGTATAAACGTTGTTTATTAAATTTATAAATTGGTCTAATTGCTGTACTGTACCATTGAAAAACACTATTTTGCGTCTGTAATGGACTCATAACAGCACTCATATGCGTGCGGTTTTGGCTCGCCGAGTGTTGTTATGAGTTTATTATTATTCTAGGTTGGCTCTGAAATTCAGAGGTGTCAGTTTCAAATTTTCGGAGAGAAAGTCTTGAGGTTATGTGGCGTATAGAATTCGCGAATACACAAATTTAATTATTTAATGGTAATAAACGATATAACACATATTTAATTTAAATTATGTCAATCAATGGTACAATTATTAAAAACATTTATAGTGACATGATGTTTTTTTGAGCAGTAACACTCACACCAGGGACATTATATATAGTGCTACTATTACTGTTGCTATCAAATTACAAATGGGGGGCAATAGAAGAACATCCAGGTAAGTTGATATTTGCTTGCTCAGACCCAAGCATTTTGGAAATTTCGATTTTCTTTTTGGTTAATCTGATATATAGGGCTTCATACGCCCTGCGCCCCTTGTGCCACAATTGAAACTAACGGAAATTGACATAAAACCTTCAGTGGCGCGTAAAAAACGGCGCTACCGTAGCTACAGATTTGATCAAAATGGATGGTTAGATTATGGCTAGATTAGCTTATGTTAGATGATCAATCAAGACCACATATCGCGCAGAAGCGCGACTTCTCGATCCGAAATAAAAAGAAATTCCAATAGTTTGAACAGTTTAAAAAAAAAATTATATACCCCCTTTATTTACCCCCCAAATTTATTTTCGCTACGCCTTTCTGTCTATATCTATATCTCCATATATCAGTTTAAACTGATTTAACTTAAACTTCTTTTTAAGGAAGCGTCAACATAGCCCTCCACAACAGCAGCAGACTTCCATCCACCATGATTTTTATTGGCAACAAATCCACCATGGTTGGTCAAATGTGTCGCATTACTTCTTCGGAAACAATGTCCATTATAAAGATCGGAGTTTGGTAATTTGAGAAATTTCGCAATGTCTTTTGATATTCTCCCCATATTATTAATACCAATTGGACTATTAATACAATGACCGTTATGAAAAGTTAAGAAAAATCTCTTGTGCGTAACATTATTAGGACGTAAGTTAGGATATTTTTTAATTAAGTCAATCCAATGGGGGACCTGTAACTGCGAACATTCTTGGAATTTAATTTTTTGTTTTGGATACAGACACAATGATGGAATCGGCTCTGTATTCTATGTCGTTGACAGACATATCCGTTAATTCCTGACGCCTAAGCGCACAATTATAACCAATTAACAAGATGATCTAAAATGAATACCGTTACATACAAAGCTGTGATATACATATAAATTTACCCACCTTTATAGCAAGGTAAGGCTTATTATCTGCGTCCCTTATAAATTTATGAATATCTTCTTCTCCTAAAATCTTCGACTCTTTAGATGTATAGCCCTGAGATATCCATTTCAATAAGGCCTGCAATTTAGAATGTTTGGATATGTCTACAACCTTATAAATAGATAAACAGGACCTCAACATAGAATATATCGTCCATAAACTTGATGGTTTATACTTCTTTAGTTGTAATTCGAAGTAAGAAAGTAAAACATTTTCCGAAACAACTGTAACATAAGTTTCATTGCACCACTCGTTAAATTTACTATATTGTTTTTCATATCGTGGACGTGATGTATCCGGAAACAAATTGCTCACCGTATTTGCAGTAATTTACTGAAGTTCAGGTGGAGTACAAGATACTTTCTCCTTTAAATTAATTTCAAGTGTCATTGAAATGTCAATTATCGGTGTTACCAACCATCATAAATTTTCTAAATATGTATGGGCGATTTTTTATTATATAGAAATGGCATAAAATGGCATAAAAGGGCGCAAAATAGAAAAAATATTTGAAAAAAATCGTTCGTAAGGCGTTTTTCAGCACTTTTTTTCAGCACCATTAGAAGACTCCTCGCTACGCTCGTCGTTTTCTCAACTTGTACGCATGCTGAAAAATCGCGCTTACTGAACTTGTCCTTTAATATACTATTAAGAGCCTTCTGAAAATAATTCACATTAACTTATTCAAGGGAGTTAGTTTTTATGTTGAAATGAAAGTTCATTTGATTAATTCTCTTTCCAGAACGATACTCGAATTGGATTTATCGTTTTTTTTGTAAGGACTAAAGAATAAAACTCAATTTTTGATTTTATAGATTTGATCATAGCGGAGTCAGTAGCAAAAATACGAGCGTAAGATTTTATTGGATCGGCTATTTTGTCTGAAGGGATAAGAGGTTTTTTTGAGCGCGAGTTCTGACTCTACAATTATTGTGGAGTAATCGGATTTGTAATTTATAAATTGGGTGTAGTTCGGTTTAGACAAGTTTTTTCAAAAAAAAAAAACAAAATGGGACTGAAGGTAACTTTTGAGAAATTAATATATTTATAGACTAGATTTGGTTTTGGAATTACTTGAAGTTCTGAAAAAAACGTTGAATAACGTTGAATAAAACAATTTCAACGTTGGTTCGTTTGGAGAACGGATAATTTATTTTTTAATTTTAAATATTTGATGTGGTAGTCACATATTGTCACATATTTAAAATTAGAAAATAATTATGAAATTGCAGTTATTGCAAATGTATTATAATTTTTTTATAAATTATATACTATATAAATTTTTATATTTAATAAACGTGTGTTAAAAATTGTAAATGTGAATTGGCCGACCAGACCATGTGACTTGACAACGTTGACTTTTATTTCTGAGCCATTTTAATTTCTTAAGGATTAGTGTAGGTACATTAACAAACTACCATTCCACATGTCTTGGAATATTGCATCAAAAGTGTGCATTTGATGCCACGAGCAAGGCGGTCATTTGTCCGATGTTCTGCAAAACACTTAATTTCTATGTCTGTATTTTTTATATAAAGCAGAACAATATTAATGCTCAAATAATAAAAAATGAATTTTTAATAAAATATTAAATTGTTATGACATCTATCTCTTCTTTCGCTGTGCCATAAAATTCGATATTTTATTACAAAATAAATAAATGTATTTTTGTTTTCAAAAAGTTATTTACCCGAGTTATTATAATCCTACTATATACTGATAAATTGACTGATAAATACAAAATATTTTCTTTTTTTCTTTTAAAATGGGTTTTAAAATGTAACAAGCATATCGAGAGACTTAAAATAAAACTCATCCAAAATTTAAGTGTCCGTAGAGATGGGAGCAGCTGCCGCTTCAACATTTAGTATATTAACTGGCCCAGCACCTTTTGCAAAATTCAGGCGCTACAAAATATCCTTGTAAAGCCCGTTAAGAAGGATACTAGTAGACACTGGATATTGCTGGAACACGTGCGACTTATTTTTTATCTTAAAAAAAGTGTGGTGCGTTGGCGAGGAAGCGGAGACCATCAAGGGATAATAAAGTTAATCCAGACTGCGCTGCACAGATGAAACAGAAGGGAAAGTACGGGAATATCACAATGCTTTTCTTAATATTAATGAGAGTTTTTTGTTTAAAAATGGTAGATAATGTAGAAAATATTAATTTTATTTAAAAATATAATTTTAAGCTTAATAAAGTTTAATATAATATTGAACGAGTTGGAAGCAGCTGCCGTCTCTAACATTTAGTATATTAACTGAAACAGGACCTTTAGCAAAATTAAGACGTTACAAAATATCCTTGTAAAGCCCATTAAAAAGGAGACTGGTAGACACTGGATATTGCCGGAACACGTGCGGCTCCTTTTTTATTTAAAAAAAGTGTAGTGCGTTGGCGAGGAAGCGGAGACCATCAAGGGGTAATAAAGTTAATCCAGACTGCGCTGCACAGATGAAAGAGAAGAGAAAGGACGGGAATATCAAAGTGGTTTCCTTAATATTAATAAGTTTTTTGTTAAAAATGGTAGATACTGTAGAAAATATTATTTTTATTTAAAAGTTTACTTTTAAGTTAAATGAAGTTTCATATAATATTGAATAAATAATTTTTATTTGCATAACAAAATAAAATATTAAACTTCAGTAATTAAAGACTACACAAGCTTAAATAACACTAAGCGTGCATAGACTGCGCTAAGCTTAATAATTCTAGATAAAGTCTAGTTGGATTAAATAAGATTGCATGATTATGCTAATAAAAACTATTCAACAATATGGTTTATTAATGTTGTAGATCTTAGATTAAAACGCATTTAACGACAGAAATCTGATACAAATAAAATCGTTAAAAATTTACAACAAAATAAATTATATTCAAAAAGGAGAATAAAATAACTGCAAACAATGGACCATTAACATACTAACCGACAAAGCAAACCAAATTTATATAAAAATAATGACCATAAACTAACAGCAAACTTACCCACAAAATTTAATAAAAAAAAAAATCCTTTTTATTATTTACACAATCAAATTATGAAACTAGTTTATCACTTTACATGTTATTTATAAATGTATTTACTTATGTAACGTCGTATATTAAACATATGTAACGTCGTATTTACTAATGTAACGTCGTATATTAGATTATATCTTTTGTTATAACATAGTTGATATGTAAATACTATTGGTTAATAATTTTTCTTGGAAAAGCAAGTAATTGTCACTCAACATGACAAATTGTTATTCCATTATCAAGAAGATTATATTAACATAACATAGAAAAACAGATCGACAAGACAAGGCACATATTGGTATATCAAGATGACTAGACAAATATGTTTAAAGAGATACGTTTGAGATAACTAGACAGTAGATACTAGACAGTAAAGAATCGAAAGAAAAGACTAGACAAAGAAGGTTAGGCGAGACTAGAATAAAATAAAACTAACAATAATATGTAGACAAGACGAGATATCCTGATATCCGGAAGACGATAACTAGACAAAGAAGAGAGAAAACGATAAATTATACAAAGAATAAAAGAACTAGATGCTCTCTAAATGGGTAAGTATACCAATGCTTAGAGAAAGACGAGACTATACAAAATTCAGGCTAAAAACAAGACTAGACAGATAAGACGTGACAGACAAGATTAGAGAGAGAGAAGACTAGACAGACGAATTATTATAAAACCTTGACAAGAACCTTGAGAAATGTCAAATAATATTTAACTAATCGTTTACAAATTTGTACAAAATAAGTATCAATTTGACAGTTGTTAAATATTGACTAATCTATGAAAAAACCTTGACAACCATTAACTATTGAATACATTGTCCAAATATTTGACTACCAAATAATAAATAACTACCAAAACTTCAACAGTTGTCAAATTTTGACAAAACTAATACGAACTTGATATATATCAAATGTAGGCTAAATTGTCAAAAACCTTGACAACTGTTTGAATATTTACAAGAGTAATACTAACTTGTCAGATGTTAATTATTAACTAACGTGTCAATTTTCTTGAAAATTGACCAATTATTATAAATCTAACAAACACTGACAGTTGTCAAATTTTGACAAAACATATGATAAATTTTGACTAATTTGTCAAAAGCCTTGATAACTGTTTGTATATGGATAAGACTAATATGAAATCAACATATGTTAAATATTGACTAATTTGTCAATAATCTTGAAAACTGTCTAGTTAATATAAATCTATCGAAATCCTGACAGTTGTCAAATAATGACAAAACTAATATGAACGTGACATATTTTAAATATTGAATAGTCTGTCAAAAACATTAATAACTGTTTGGATATTGACAAGACTAAAACAACGTATAAAACGGACCTTACAGACGTGACAAATTGAAAGTATAATTCTAAATACATAAAAAATGATAATAAAAGGAAAAATCTTGGGAGTTTGAGAAAGTGTAAAAAAGAGATGGGGTCATCTGAGTGTCCGACGATCACAGGCCATTCGAAGCATGCTCGCACGGAGGTCCGCCGGATCGAGGATTCGAGGATGGATGCGCGAAGATTGACAATGCCGACAAGAAGACGACGGCTAAGTCCTCCGTCGCCGACCAGTTCGAGGAGAGCAACTGTCCAAAACATAGACTTGTAAGGAAATTTACTAATACTAGCTAATTTCATTCCGTAGAAGAGATTTGTTGATATCGTCTAATGTCTAATGTCTAAAAGTAATACTAACTTGGCAGATGTTAAACAATGATTAATCGGTCAAAAACCTTGAAAATTGTCCACTTATTATAAATCTACAATCCTGACAGTTGTCAAATATTGACAAATACGAACTTGAAACGTGAAATATTAACTAATCTATCAAAAACCTTGATAACTATTTGAATATTGACAGAACTAATCCTAATTTGTCAAATGTTAAATATTGACTAATCTGTCAATTACGTTCAAAACTGTCCAATTATTATAAATCTACCAGAATCCTGACAGTTGTCAAATATTGAGAAAAGTTATAAGAACTTGACATACGTTAAATATTGACTAATCTATCAAAAACCTTGATAACTATTTGAATATTGACAGAACTAATACTAACTTGTCAGATGTTAAATATTGACTAATCTGTCAATTACGTTCAAAACAGTCCAATTATTATAAATCTACCAGAATCCTGACAGTTGTCAAATATTGACAAAACTGATACAAATTTGACAGACAGATCTGTCAAAAAACCTTGATAACTGTTTAAGTAATGACAATACTAAAATGAACTTGACAAAAGCAATACGAACTTGACATATGTAAAATATTGACAAATCTATCAAAAACCTTGATAACTCTTTGAATATTGACAGAACTAATACTAACTTGTCAGATATTAAATTTTGACTAATCTGTCAATTACGTTCAAAATTGTAAAATTATTATAAATCTACCAAAATCCTGACAGTTGTCAAATATTGACAAAAGTAATTCGAACTTGACATACGATAAATATTGACTAATCTATCAAAAACCTTGAAAACTGTTTCAAAATTGACAGAACTAATACTAAATTGTCAGATGTTAAATATTTACTAATCAGTCAGTTACGTACAAAACTGCCCAATTATTATAAATCTACCAGAATCCCGACAATTGTCAAATATTAATAAAAGTTATACGATCTTGACATACGTTAAATATTGACTAATCTATCAAAAACCTTGATAACTGTTTGAATATTGACAAAACTAATACTAACTTGTCAGATGTGAAATATTGACTAATCTGTCAATTACGTACAAAACTGTCCAATTATTATAAATCCACCAAAATGCTGACAGTTGTCAAATTTTGACAAAACTAATACGAACTTGATAGACAGATCTGTAAAATGATATTGATAATTGTTTGAGTAATGACAAGACTAATATGAACTTGACAAAAGTAATACGAACTTGACATATGTTAAATATTGACAAATCTATCAAAAAACTTGATAACTGTTTGAATATTGACAGAAATAATACTAACTTGTCAGATATTAAATATTGACTAATCTGACAATTACGTTCAAATCTGTCCAATTATTATAAGTCTACCAAAATCCTGACAGTTGTCAAATATTGCCAAAAGTAATACGAACTTGACATACGATAAATATTGACTAATCTATCAAAAACCTTGAAAACTGTTTCAATATTGACAGAACTAATACTAAATTGTCAGATGTTAAACATTTACTAATCAGTCAGTTACGTACAAAACTGTCCAATTATTATAAATCTACCAGAATCCCGACAATTGTCAAATATTGATAAAAGTTATACGAACTTGACATACGGTCAATTGACGAATCTATCAAAAACCTTGATAACTGTTTGAATATTGACAGAACTAATACTAACTTGTCAGATGTTAAATATTGACTAATATGTCAATTACGTACAAAACTGTCCAGTTATTATAAATCCACCAAAATGCTGACAGTTGTCAAACATTGACAAAACTAATACGAGCTTGACAGACAGATCTGTCAAAAAACCTTGATAACTGTTTGAGTAATAACAAGACTAATATGAACTTGACAAATGTAATACGAACTTAACATATGTTAAATATTGACTAATCTATCAAAAACCTTGAAAACTGTTTCAATATTGACAGAACTAATACTAAATTGTCAGATGTTAAATATTTACTAATCAGTCAGTTACGTACAAAACTGTCCAATTATTATAAATCTACCAGAATCCCGACAATTGTCAAATATTGATAAAAGTTATACGATCTTGACATACGTTAAATATTGACTAATCTATCAAAAACCTTGATAACTGTTTGAATATTGACAAAACTAATACTAACTTGTCAGATGTTAAATATTGACTAATCTGTCAATTACGTACAAAACTGTCCAATTATTATAAATCCACCAAAATGCTGACAGTTGTCAAATTTTGACAAAACTAATACTAACTTGATAGACAGATCTGTCAAATGATATTGATAATTGTTTGAGTAATGACAAGACTAATATGAACTTGACAAAAGTAATACGAACTTGACATTTGTTAATTATTGACAAATCTATCAAAAACCTTGATAACTGTTTGAATATTGACAGAACTTATACTAACTTGTCAGATATTAAATATTGACTAATCTGTCAATTACATTCAAAACTGTCCAATTATTATAAGTCTACCAAAATCCTGACAGTAGTCAAATATTGCCAAAAGTAATACGAACTTGACATACGTTAAATATTGACTAATCTATCAAAAACCCTGTTAACTGTTTCAATATTGACAGAACTAATACTAACTTGTCAGATTTTCAATATTGACTAATCTGTCAATTACGTACAAAACTGTCCAATTATTATAAATCTACCAAAATGCTGACACTTGTCAAATAATGACAAAACTAATACGAATTTGATAGACAGATCTGTCAAATAAATTTGATAACTGTTTGAGTAATGACAATACTAAAATGCACTTGACGAAAGTAATACGAACTTGACATATGTTAAATATTGACAAATCTATCAACAACCTTGGTAACTGTTTGAATATTGACAGAACTAATACTAACTTGTCAGATAATAAATATTGACTAATCTGTCAATTACATTCAAAATTGTTCAATTATTATAAATCTACCAAAATCCTGACAGTTGTCAAATATTGCCAAAAGTAATACAAACTTGACATACGTTAAATATTGACTAATATGTCAAAAACCTTGATACCTTTCCGATTATTGACAAGACTAATATGAACTTAAAATATTTTATATATTGACTTATCTGTCAATAACCTTAAAAACTGTCCAAGTCACCACCAAAATCTACAATCTACGTCTGTGGGGTCTCTAAATGTGTAATCAGATTTTCATTTTGTTTAACCCTAGAAGCCCAAACTAGGTCATTTTTACCTACTCACAAACGCATTTGGCTTTATAAGTTATTTTTGTGGACAGTTTTTGGCGTCGTTGAAATTAAATGAGTGAAATGCAATTACGTTAGCAGTTTTCAGAGCGCAAATATTTTCGTTGAAACCGTTGAAAATTAATTTTGTTCCGACGAGATATTTAGCTTTCCTGTTACAATTTCTTCCGCTCGCTCGGTAAGTTATTTCCAACTACCCACAACATCGCTTGTACTTGACTAGGCCTTGACCCAGTTGAGCTGGACGAGAATTTCCTTGAAATTGAAACACAACTGGGGTATCAGATAAATCAACATGAAATTTTAAATTCCTATCTTGTTGAAAATATCTCACATTAGTTACTAGAAAATGATGAAAAGTCCGAACGCATTTGAAATATCAAATTGAAAAGAACTTTAGATATATTATTTGAACTAAATAAGTCTACAAGTTCGAGATTTATTACTTAGGAATATATATATATTTTAAAGTATGCTGCTTCTGTTATAAATACATGACATCTGCACTGACTTTCTAGTATTTATTTGTCTAATCTTGTCAGTCCAGTCTCATCTGTTTATTCTTATCGATTTATTCTTGTTTTTCTAGTTTTTTAAGTGTGGTTGGCCTAGTCTTGTATTTTTAAGTTATGCCTTGTTTTCATAATACATTATCTGTTTAGTCTTGTTAATATATTAATGTGATGCCTAGTCTTATCCATCTAGTTTCGTCTATTTAGTCTGGTGTGTCTATTCTTGTCTTGTCTACTCTAGTCTTATTTATTTAGTTTTTTCCGATTAATTTAATTTTGTCGGTAATATACGTATTTCCATACGTTTCTTCTAGAATAAACAGTTTTATTTGGTACATGAGCATAAGATGAAAATAAAGTCGGGAAAGTAATCAAACAGCATGTATTTGTTACAAATTTCTTTTCTAAATAAATGGTATTCTACTTGACTAATCATTTAGTTTTGTCTGAATAATTTAATTTTGTCGGTCATATATTGTCTTACGTTTCTTGTAGAACATTTATTTTTATTTAGTACACGAGCTTAAGAGGAAAATAAAGTCGGGAAAGTTAAATTAAAGATAAAATAGCACGTAACTGTTAGAAATTTCTTTTCCCGAGAAACATGCCTTGCAAATAAATGGTATTCTATTTGTGGAACTAGGCATTAAAACAATCTTCGTTTTCTACTGCTGTAGTTTTCGCACAGAATTTATTTTATTTCATCCTTCGCCACTCACTTTCCAATTACTTGAACGTAACTGCGCAATTTCGTTTTGTGGCTTAGTGTTTCTTATTTCTCTTGTTCTTATTCTATTTTTACATAAAAGTTGTTAGGAAGAAAGGAAAACAGGCAGACCAATGAGGCAAATATATTATTTTGATGCAGAAACTAACACATCTTATATAAATCTTGTTCTGATTACATTTTCAGTGAAATTTGATTTTCATAGAAGTTTTTTAAAGAAAATATTACACTAGTATATTTCGTTGATTTCTTATTAAATGTAACTTTCCTATATCTTAACACATTGCAGTCGGTTGACGTACTAATAAGGTTTCTTTATTTGAAATATGGTAGCTGACGACGTAGAAGTATGTCAATTTATGATCAAGATATAGGAGCAAGATATATTGACGTACATTAATTTGTACGTTATTTTTAGTTATGTACCTTTCCCCGAAGAAAGCCGACGATTTTTTCATCCGGGATTTTTTTGTTGGAACGTAATTGGAAAATCGGTTTGATTTCCTGGGGTTTTGAGAATATTTTGTTTTGAAAATTTTGGAAAAACATCCTTGGTTTTGTTGAAAATATTGAGTTTTTCCTCGATTTTTCGGGAAACTGTTACTGGGGCTTTGTACAATGGGGAACTGAATAAGTTTAAATATTTTTCCCGATTTTCGGAAAAATCTTTAAAAACATTTTGTATCAGACCACGAAGAACAGAAAACGTCATTGTAATTTTGAAAATATTTAAAAAATACCGTTATATGCATTATGGACCAAACCTTAAGAAACTGAAAAAGATGTTGCAATATTTGGAGCTTCCAAAAAAAACTTCAGATAGCATTTTTAACAAACTTTGCAGAACTAAAGAATTTTCCGAAAAAATTTACATTGCGCGAAACCAAAACGGTCGGATTTTAGATTTGACTCCTAACTGATTTTTTAGAAAATCCTTGGAAAAAATCCTCGGATAGATACAAGAAACACCCTCAAAAAACTTTAGAAAATTCTCTTAGCTATAATTGTATTTTGAATCAGAAAACTTTTGATTTTTCACTTTGTCAACGTGCGGCCTGTATAGTGCTAATAATTTAAAACATCTTAATTTTTTTCCTTGAATAACGTTTTCGTTGAACAATACTGCAAGAAAAGAAATAACACCAACAAGCAATATACGTGGTCTGTTAGAAACGTATCCCACCTTATTTTTTATTTTGAAAACCTGATGGATTTGAATCAAGCGCGCTTGCATGAGCCGACCCTGAACCTTCTTGCGCCTGAGTGATTTTTTTCCCGCCTGTAGATAGCGTCAGTTGCTGTCGAGCAGTGTTCGAGTTACTTAATGCGTAGTGCTCTCGTCGGTTTTTGAATGCAAGTAAAATGACGCAACGATAGGGAGTACTATAGGGATGTCCTACGTCGCCTGCGTGATGCTGTGCGGCGCAAGCGACTGGAGTTGTGGTCATCACGAGATTCGCGACTCTATTACGACAATGCTCCAGCACATTCTTCGCACTTGGTACACAATGTTTTGGCGAAAAACCAGACTCCTTTGGTTCGACAGGCTCCTTACTCTCCTGATATGGCACCCTGCGACTTCTGGCTATTCCCCAAAGTCAAGAGGCCATTGAAAGGAACGCGATTTCAGACAAGAAAGAATATTATGGCTGCAACGACATCCGAGCTAAAGTCGATTCCGAAAGCGGCTTTTTTGGAATGCTTTCCAAGGAGACGACTTTGAGGGTGATTATGTTTCCAACGCTCCAGGTAGGCCAGTTTTTTTTTTACCGGCTAAAGGTTGGATACTTTTCTAACAGACCACGTACATTGAAAATTAAATTAAATTTTAAATTCAATTATTCGAGCATGATATGATCAATATACAGGATGTTTATAGTCTTGTGATTTTATTTTCAGGGGAGATTAAACAGCTCGAAAGAAGGTCAATTCCTTAAAATGTCATAACAAACGTTGCAAGAAGATCACAGAACCGTAAGTAAGCACCCTGTATATTTGAATCTTCTTTTTCTTACGTCGTCTCCTTCCGAAGGTTGGCGATCCAATTGACCATTTGCGTTCTTGACACGGACGCTGGGAAGATATCAGTAGTCGTACAGTTGAACCAACGGCGAAGGTCTCTCAGCCATGAGTCCTGCCAATCGACCTCTTTCCCTGTATTTACCCCTAAATAATTAATCGTAGAAGTTCGTAAAGCGTCCCTCTCATGATGTGCTCCAGGTATTCGGCCTTTCTTCTCATCATCATTATCATCATTCTTCTCAACATTTCAGTTCTCAGTTCTTTTGACTTTTTCATACGAGTAAGTACATCAGCGTCACTATTTGTTCCCAAGATAGTCCCAGTACAGGTACATTTCAAAGGCTTTGATCTTTTTTTCCATAGCGGGGTTTAGAGTTGAGCTTTCGCATTCGTACAGAAACACTGGAAATACGTATCTTCTCAATATACGGACCCTCATCTCCCGACTTAGGTCAGGTCTAATACAGAAATTTCGCATGGATATATATATATATATATATATATATATATATATATATATATATATATATATATATATATATACATATATATATATATATATATATATATATATGTATATATATATATATATATATATATATATATATTCCGTGGGCTTGTTCTATTCTCAACTTTATTTCTTTCCTAATGTCGCAGTGTTGGTTATGTTACTAAGGCGCCGAGATGTTTCAAGTTTGCAACCTGCTGTATGGATTCCCTGTTGATGGTAATGATAACGTTTGTTGGTTTTTGTGAAGACCATAATGTTTTTATTTAGTATGTTCATTAACAACCCTGCCCTTTCACTATGCTGCACCACGTTATATATCATTTTATGTAGTTCAGCTTAGGTATTTGCAATGATGACCGTGTCGTCGGCGTATCTCAAGTTGTTTATTATTCGTTCATTTACCGTGATTCCGCCCGAAGTTTCATCCGCCTGAAGTGCTTCGTTGAATATTACTTCCGAGTATAGATTGAATAGAAGAGGCTATAGCACGCACACCTGCCGGACACATTTCTTTATATGTATAGCTAGCATCTGTGAGTACCTTGTCCACTGATAGTTGAATGTAATTAATTCCGTAAGAATCTCCATATGCCTGTTGGTTCCAATATGTTTATCATATTTTCATGTTGAACACAAGCAAATGCCTTTTGGTAGTCTATCTAGCAGGCATAGAGTTCATAATTCATATCTCGGCATCTTTGGGCCAAGACATTCAGGGAAAACAGTGCTTCACGTGTACTGACTCCAATGCAAAACTCAAATTGTGTTTGGCTCGTTTGATTCTCACACTTCTGGTTTTCTTGTATAGATTATACGTAGAAACACTTACAGTATGACATAAAATTCGGTAATTCATATCATTCTGTAATCATCGCAGATTGGACTGTATATGACAACGACAAAATAAAAAAAGGGATAACAGATCGGGGTGGTTTCGCCACGGGAAGGAATAAAGACAAGAAGGATAACCGGCGGAGAACCCTTGCAACGCAAATCGTCTAGAATTGGCAGAATCCCAGAAGAGTTCCCATCAACAAAATGAGCGTGATCGCATGCCGGCCGAGACGAAACGTGCACTCTCTTAACACACTGGCCGTGCAGGACGTATTACCCTCGCTGCGATTCTATACACTAATTCTATCTAAATCGCGATCGACACCTGTTGGAATTAATTGATCGCGCTATCAACAATCGTACGCTCTCTTTTGATAGGCGCAAAACTAATGAAAGGGCCCAAACAATCGCATTGGGACGAAATGTATTTCTTAGGATAGGTGATAATAGTAAATTTATATTTTGCCGTTTAGACGAATATGAATTTAGATTTAGAGATTTTGACGTTAAATAGTGAATAGTCAAAACTACGGACGTTTTGGCCCGTAGCTCTCCCGTTCTGCTAATATTTTGAAGACCTCTGCTAAGATGTTATCAGGGCCGGTGGCTCTTCTGTTTTTCTGCACCTTTATTGCATGTGTGACTTCTTCTCTGGTTATTTCGGGCCCGAATTCGCTTACATCTGTCAGCAGCGGTGGTAGTGCTCTATCATTATGGAATTGTTTTTCAACATATTGAGTCTACCTCACAAGTTTATCTTCTATTCCCAGAATTATTTTATGGTCCGCGCTTCTTAACTCGGCTGTCTATTCTTATATGTTCTTTTTAAAGTAAATTTAATATAGCTGAGATGCCACATCAGTGTTGGAAAAGTTTTACTATTAAAAGTTTATCACAAGCAGTGTATACATATGTATAATATAGCACGATTGAAATTGCTTTTATATTGTTCATAAAAAGGGGCGAACCAAGTTAAATTGAGTTGCATCTAACAGGTCACTACATCGAGTTTTCCTTAAAACGAAAATTATATGGTGCGCAGGCGATATTTGTAGTTGTTGAATAAATATTACTAATTGGTTGTCATTATCTGAAGATTAGAAACATTTTGGTTTTGCGTATTACACGAGTAACTGTTTTATACTCTTTCTGGAGAGTTCAGTTTTTTAATTATTTCAACAATGAAATATATTGTTTTTTACTCATGTATTAAAAGTACTGTCTTGGCCCACGTTTTTTAGTACGAGAAAAGACACTTCTGGTTGTATTATTTAAATATACTATTTTAAACTTAAGTTAGTACGGTGAAGCCAATTTTAGTAATCTTTAAAATCCAAACCCAAACTAACAACCTTGTCAAACGGGGATAAAAGCACGACAACACGAACAGAAAAACGTTCCACACACAACGCATGACGCGAAAGTCTGACAGTATGTTTAAGTTTATTAGAATCCTCAATTGTATTATACAATTTTACTGCACTTAACAACCAAAGTCAAAATTAAAGTATTATTGCTGCTACAAATATACAAATACACAATGAAATGAACCAATGGATAAAGAAATGGTTCAATGGATCAATAGAACAAAATAGTACGATTCATCACAATATTCATATATTTCTAACATGTGAGACTAGCGAATGCAACAACGAAAATAACATATTCCTTTTTGTATCTCGTCGTCTTGCATTTGTTGTCGTTCTCGGCCGACAATCAGTGGTACAATCGATGGCACTCGTTGAATCAATAAATGGAACACTTGTGGTTGTAAAGTCTGTTCAAGAACTTGAAGCAACTTATTTGGCTGTCCACAAACAATATATTCAGCGCCAGCGAGCGCCCAGTATTATGTGTGATGCTTATTATTACATGCGAATCATCGAGAAATCGATTGCCTTTAGGGCCAACCCTGAGAATCAACGCAGATATATCTGTTAATATGTGTTCTGGAATTCTGCTTTGATTCTGAGGGTTGGCTCTAAAATGCCGATTTCTCGAGTCTCAAGTACACACGTAATACGTATAACGTTCAACTCCGTTAAGCGTCATAGTATTACGCGTATACACTTATAAATGACTAAATTAAGTCGTCATTTGACGTTTTCAATAACTTGAAATTTTTACTCTTTATTTTTATTATTAATATCATTTGTTTCGCCTCTTGAATTGCATGTTCCACTTAGAAAAGTTTCAATAATTTTCAATATAACTGCACTGTATTGCAAACCTAGAAACTGTGATAATAGGCTGAAATTAAAATAATTTGAATGTAATATAAACAAGCACAATCTTATTGAAGAAGAGAAATTTTCTCATCAATGATTCATTTGTGTTCATACATAAATTAGCAGAGAAAACCGTTAATTGTAAATAATATTTTTTTTGCGATGATGAAAGTTTCGGGTTAATCCTCTTGTTTGCAATTTAACATATGTTTAAGGCCAATGTAAGTTTTTCTTTGTGGAACGTTTTTCCTGGGCTTTCTATTTCGTGTAGGGTAATTATTAATTGATTTACAAAAGTTTGATTGGTTTTTAATTAACGAAGATTTATGCCATTTGTTCTTTGCAAATTGATTTACCGAAAAGATTTACGGGTATTATTATTTACTAGTATTAGTATACGAGGTCAACTCGGAAAATAACCGAATATCACAAAAACTAAATGAGATATTAACTATCCAAAAAAACAGGTGGTTTCAAAACAGGGTTACTTACATAGATCTAAATGTCCAAAATTGAAAAAGGTTGGTGGTAACGTAATTCAAATTGTTAGGTTATTTTATTGACCTCAAACAGACTATTTACTACCCCGAAATGCGGTCTCTCCGACCGAATCCCATAATGAATGCAAACTATGCGATACCGGGGTGGCGCATACTAAAGGCCACAGTGGATTAGAGGGTTCAGTGAGAGCTTCCCACGAACCATTTTATTAAGGTGTTGGAGAAGCTTGCGGCAAAGGTTCAAGAGGCTATTCCGTGGCCTATTCTAAAAATATTTTGTCCTATGATAATTTCTTAAAAACTCCTTTGCTTCGAAGATACAGGGTGAACAAATTTTGACAACCGACTTCGCGACAACCATATTCGATATTTGTTGAAATCATTAATGTGAATAAAAGTATGGCGTACGCCAATGAGTTTATTAAATACAAAAAAATAATGAGTTTATCAAGTACAAATAAATTGTTGACGATAATTTGGAACGACTGTTTTATCTACTAACGTACAAGTGGATTTTATTTGAATATGTCTCGTCAATGATCATCACTTGTAACGGTCGCAGTTGTTTACACTGAGTGACGTTTGGCTCTTTAATGTGTCTTTAATAGTAAGTGAAGTCTTCTACCATGTATACGAGATGAGTGACGTGCGTTTCATGTATTGGCTTTTTTTAATAACAGTCAGAACGGTATAATTGGAACAGAATGTGCTAGACATAATACAGGAAGATCCAAGTGCTTCTACGCGCCAAATTGTCAATAGTTTGAATGTAACGTGTTCAGGTACTACTACCTGCTGGTTATCGTTCACGTATTGCGTTATGTCAATGGCTTTTGCAAACATTTGTTCTAATCCCTCAATTTCTGACCCAGATTCTTTTCACCGATGAAGCCAGTTTCTCAAGAAATGCAATAAGGAATTTTCCTAACAACCCTGTGTGGGCAGATGAAAATACGCACGAGGTAAGTAAAGATCGATTTCAACATTAGTTCTCCTTGAATGTTTGGGTTGGAATTATGGGTGACTATCTAAGTGGAAAGGTATTTCTACCAGCAAGACTTACTGTCGAGATGTATAGCAACTTTTGGAAAGAAACACTGCCCGAGTTTCTGCAGGATGTACCATTGGCGACAAGAATTGCAATGTGGTTTACGCACGATGGAGCACCACCACATTTTACTTTGGATGCTCGTGATTTTTTAACAGCAACATTCGGGGGTATACAACATACGGGGGTTGAGGTGGGCCACACGCATGGCTTGCTCATCCCCAGAATCAAAGCCACTGGATTATTTCTTACGGGGCTATTTGAAGTCATTAGTTTAAGCTACTCTACTGAAGACTTTGACGAATTGCAAAATAGGATAATTGTTGAGTGTAACTCAACTAGAAACAACCCTGGTGTGTTTGTAAGCGTTCGGCACTCAATGACGAGAAGATTGAATGCTTGTATCCAGGCTGGGGGAAGTGATTTCTAACATTATTGTAGATTGAGCAACTTGACATTTATTTTTTGATAATAAAATATTGTTACTGTCGCAAATTTTTTTGACCCTGTATCTTCGAAAAAAGGATTTTTCAGAAATCATCATAAGACAAAATACTGTTACAATAGGCCAAGGAATAAACCCCTTGCATTTTTGCCGGATGTTTTCCTAACACCCTCTATACTATATAGTACATTTATTTATTATAGTCAAATTAGTAAATATTTGTTTTGTAATGAGGTGGAGAGTTTATTTTTGATATGACACAATTAAATATTTGTTATGTTCAAGTTTCGTTTTTTTTATAATTCCTTGTAGTTTTTTAGTGAGTTTAAAACTAAATTTTGCTTAATGAAACAACAAAAAATTGTTCTTGTTCTGTATTAAATTTCTAGGATATTCTCCATGCATGTCCAAATTCTCAGCAGATTAACAAACTCATACATTTCTTAAACATTTCTCCGTTTGAGATGTAAAATGAAAAATAATCAAAGCTGCCAAATTTAAAAAGTATATTTAATTCGAGAAAAATAAATGTAATTTTTATTTTAATTAAAATTCAATTAAGCAAACTAATAATAATAAATAATGTTGAAAACTCTAGTAAGCTCTATATAGCTCTGTATAACTCTGTAGTAAGCTCAGGAATATATTCGATTAAACTTGACTCGTTTGGGATATTTAACGGAATCAAATAAAAAAGAAGAACTATATCGACTATATCGCAATTACATAACTGTATTAAATAGATGATATATGTATGTGTAATTCATGTGTTAAAGATCATCAAACGCATGGTTACGACTAATAAACCAACGACAAGAAGTACTATCTTACAATTTTTTTTATTATTTATATTGTGCAATTCCAAAAGGTATTAAAGTTGAAAGATTAGAATACAAGAAAAAACACATATATTTTAGACAAAATATAAATATGTATAAGTATATTTATATTTTGTCTTTATAAATTAATGAGGATTTTTCTCATCAATGATTGTATTATGTTCATAAATAAATAAGCAATGACCGTTAAACAAATGCAATAATGAAAGTTTTGGGTTAAATGGTTTCTTGAATTTTTTAACGGTTTTTTTGAACATATTTCTATACATGTTAAATATATCTGCAGATATATCAGTTGTTTTTCGAAATTGTTTAGGGAAAAAAAACCGTATTAATACTTGATTTACGTTTTATTAAAAGATAAATACAGCGAGAATTCTAGAATTGTCTAATCATGTCTTGTCTTGTTTAGCCTTGGCTAATTTTTCTAGTATTATTCGGTCTAATCTTATTTAATCTTGTTTACTCTAGTCTAATTTAGCTTTTCTAGTTTTGTCAATCTAGAAATCACAAATAAAATATGCTTTTATGGATTAAATTTGTGTGACGAATTTATAGTGATACATTTTTTAGGCTTAGAGTTTGACATTGAATATTTTGAACTCAAAACTGACAAGTAACTTAATTGACACAGAAAACTAGCATCTATTTCTGACAAACAAGGTCAATTTTAAAATTATTAAATTAAAATGTAGAATTCAACATTAACAATAACATCAACAGAAATAAAGAATAAACATCACAGAAAATATCATTAAGAACTTTAGAGAAGAAATCCACACCGTCAATACAATGAGCTGGCAAGACCTCAGCACGAACTCTCAGCTACGGCTGGCAAAAAGGAAACGAGCAATCTGGTGGAACGAAGCATGCGAGGAAGCACTCTAGGAAAGATCTGAGAAATGGAGAATATGAAAATGTTCCAGGAAGATGGTACACTTGGAACAATTCAGGCGTCAAATGAAGGAAAAATCCATTGTATTTCGACGGTCAAAACGATCATTTGAGAAGGCACACTTGGAAGACCTCGAAACTAATTTCATCAGAAACAATTCCATAGATTTCTATCAGACATTTAAGAACAAACTCAAAGGAAAAATCGGTTTGAACGACTAAGAAAACAGCGAGATACTTGCAAGGTATTTTGATAACCTCTTAAACTGACCACCACCGACCTCGAAACTAGAACTTCTGCCGCCACTGGGAGGACCAAGGAGACTACCAGCGAGGTAGTAAATCAAGAACGCCTAACGACGTCTGAAAAATAACAAGGCTAGTGGCGAAGACTCGATAACGGCAGAAATGTTGAAATGGGCCGAACCGGAAATCCTGACGACTTACACCAAATATTTCAGACAATATGGGAGACAGAAAAGATTATTCACCCCCTCCCCCCTCCCTCATAAGAAACGGGACAAAAAGGACGTCAATAACTATAGAGGCCTCTCCTTACTTCCGGTCGCCTATAAAATCCTCTCAAAGATACTCCTGAATAGAATAGAGGAGACGCTTGATAAACAACTTGGGAAGTACCAAGGAAGGTTACGAAAAGGTCGTTCCTGCGCAGAGCAGACATTCAATTTGAAATAAATAATCCGCCATAGAATGCTGAGCTTTAAAAAATTGCAGTATTTTTCATAGATATCAAAAAGGCTTTTGTCTGAGTGGACAGAGAAACCCTGGATGGTATTATTCGAGAATTTGGAGTGAAACCCAATTTGGAAAACATAATTAAAGACACATTAACACAAAATCCAAAGTGAAGTTCATGGGAGAACTGTCTCGGTCGTTTAAAATTAAGACGTAAGACAGGGACACGGACTTTCACTCATACTATTCAACTGCATCTTATAAATCAAGGAATAAACCCAATCTGCTTACAGGTCTTCCTTAACAGGCTAGAGAAGATGGAGGTCCTGTAAGGAGAATTGTTCGGAAAATCATTGGACCAATCCAGATGGAAACCGGATGGAAACTTCGGAGCAGCGCCAAAGTCTACCAGAATACATAAAAAATCTTTGCAACCATGAGGAAACGGAGGCTAATATTTTTTGGGCACAAGTACAGATTAAAAAACAAGATGCAGATTAACCAAGCAGTTATTTGACTACTTCTAGAACAAATAAACAAGTACATCATGGATTAAAGAAACTCGGCATTCCTTGAAAGATCTAACATCCCAGAGGCCCAAATGTTGGAAAGGGATACGTTTCGAAACAATATACACAATTTGGAAGGGCTCATGACAAGAGACGAGTTACATGGACCGGAAGAGTTTGAACGGCCGAACAACGGCAGCAGCACAGCGATCGTATGAAAAAGTACTGGAGGTAGAGGAAATTTCAACAAAAATAGTGAAATTGTAGCGTGATTCTAAGTAATCAATTGGCAAATTAAAAAAAAAATTAAATTTGTCCTTGAAATGATTATCGTTAGACTCATGAAAGTAATAAACTCAAATATATATTATTAGTTTCTTCAATTAGCATTCACCGACCCCTACACCGTCTAAATTCCCTCAAATGCTTCTGTGCCCACTATCGCCCCCTAGAAGGCTTCAGCGCCCATTGGGAGGCAATACCGTCTAATCTATGGTCCAGCGTCTCGTTTTCAAAAGATTAAATAAATTTGACTAAATTTTTAAATCTAAATTCTTATTCTGACACTTATAACATGCATAGTCTACGACTAGCTGTGATAATATCTAATTGTAAGCCTAGAAGTTTTGAAGAAAATTCTGGACAAAGAATCAAATTCGTGTTCATACTTTAAAAAATTTGAATTTTCAAGGAAAAACGGTTACAATCAAAATTATTTTTTGACGTTTTTTATAATTTTTAATTTTAATTATTAGTATTAGGTACATATATTACTAACATAGTATTAAGATTTCCTGCTTAAAATATTTTCAATATCTCCTTGCTAACATTTTATGACATATTTACATGGCAAAGCATCCTAAGAATTGCTTTAACCCTCCTATAACACTGTGTTTTTATAATAATGTTAGTAGTTACTTAATACTATCTTTCCCTATTGCATGCACCCCCATATCTTTAAACTTTATTATTATATCTATGTGCAGAAATCTATCAAGAAATAATATGATTAAACTAATGCTAGTAAATCGCTCTTTACCTCCTAGAGCAGCGGTTCGCAAAGTTTTTCTTAGGAGGGTCATTTTTTTGGAGGTCCAAAAAAAAACAGTATAAAATCAAAACTATAACCAAGATTTTTTTTGTTGTAAATACATTTGACTATTTCTTATTTTTTTATTAGTATAGAAAAAGTTTTATCCCAAATACCTATATGTGCTCTCAAATAATGGAAATATTTGTTGAGCATGTTTTCGTATTTCGGATAATTCACGCATAATAATTCTTTATAAAAATCAATTAAGGAATTATTCCGCTAAGAATTCTTAGCATCGATATTTTCCTGTAATTATATCAAATTAAATTGCATGCCTTAAATGATTAACAGTTCCGTATCTATATGAGACTACTATATTATATTGCTGTACAAATGTGTAATAGCTAGACTAGACATACTAAAATATTTTTTTAAATATAAACTAAATAATATTTTATTAATACAAACGCTTATGGTTAAAGCTCTGTAAGATTTTGTTAAAAATATTAAAATATTTTATTATTTCTTATTTGTAATATTTATTATTTATTTTACTTATATATTTTTTAATAAAAATATAATATACCGTATCTATATCGCGGGCCGGGCCTTTCACGGGCTTTGCGGGCCGCATTTGGCCTGCGAGTCGCACTTTGGGAACCCATGTCCTAGAGTAATGAAGAACATTGAAGAGTTCTAGTTACCTCTATTCTGCCAACTAATAAAGAGTTTCGGTTATTAAATATATGTTTGAGGACTGATTTCATAATTATGTGGCCCAAATAATTTCAAATGGCCCAAATAGTAGAAATTATTTCGGCCCCAAATAGTACTAGAAAGTACCCCCAGATGTAGAAATGTAAATATAGTGAAGAATTTGAAGATATAAATCAGCAAGCGATATAAGCGATAAATGGAGAGGATTTGACGGCATTAATACAAACACTGGCAGATGAAAATATAGGAAATAATGAGTTACTGTTAGTTGAAGAATGTGTGTAAGGCTAGATTGAATGACGAATTATAACTTTATTTAATTGAAAATCCTTTAACATAATCAGTGCAGTGCAGTTTAGAAGAAAAATTCAAAATAACGCGGCAGGCATTAATCTGGTTTGCAGTAAATTTGAGTTTCTTATAAGGTAGTTTCTATATAACACGATTTGTGGATTCCATATAACAAGGTACGAATTAATATTATTTGTACTAATTTCTTATAACTCGGCTTATAGTTTCTGAAAGTTTCTTATAACTCGGTTATCATACAACCCGTCTAGAATCAATAGTAGGTCTTTAAAAATCATGAAAGATGTTTTACTCCTCTAGTCTCGTCTCGTAAAATCGAGACGACAACGAGACGACAGTGTTTTGAAAATCATTCAGGCGGGAGCGAGTCCTTATGTGGTCTCGCTCTCGCGAAACACTAGACCAGTGGTTCTCAAATCTCGCGGCACCCCTGTCGGGCTACAAAAATTTCGCGGCACAGCTACCCTAAAAACGGTTTGAAAGTTTTTCCCCTTGATAGCCATCGCACTTCTGTGTGCAGCAAGAGGTGGAAGTGATCCATACCCAGTTCTTCGGCGATAAGTTTTAAAAGACGTGCTTGAAGCGGCTCTTAACATGATTAATTATCTTCACAGCGCCATCCAATATGACTCTTAAACTTGCGACATCCTTCTAGTTGCCAGAGAATGTCGATGGATGACACAGTGGCTACTGGTGGCATTGTCTGCCACTTGATTCATTCTAGAAACGGCTCTCTTTACTTTTCCAACCATTGCAGCCGCTCCATCGCTGCAAATATTGCTCCATTTCAAATCATGTTGCTCAATATATTTGTCGAAAATTTCCTCGCCAGTGGTATAAGTTTCAAGCATTTTTAATGGATACCTTACAAACACAAGAAAAACAGCAACTACCGCAACGTCGGGACTTTCATCTACATTTGGTCTTGAGTTGCGTTTTCGCGAACTGTGACAGACGAACTTGAATGATTTATACCCGCAGGTATTTTCTGGTATATTTCGTCTCTTCCGACGATGCTGGTTGTCATTGAATCAATCGCTTTAGAAGCTTCTGTGAGTTCATGTCCTTTCCGTTTTAAAGTCCCAGATTTTAGTCAATTGTCCATAAAAGTAGGAACTCGAATTCGCTTATTCCTAATATAATTTTCTCTTAACATTTTTCTACATTTCTTGATTATTGCTGCGGCACCCCAGGCATACGCCCGCGGCACATAGTTTGAGAACAACTGCACTAGACTCTCGTTTATGATCTCGTTCATACTTCTTCAATCTTTGACTCTGACACGGGCAGCCGTAATATTTTCTTGCATAAATTTGAACTGCTCGTGCTGGGTTCGGGCAAGTTATATTTCATTAATCATTATATATGCAACTAAAAGATCAAATTTCCTAATTAAAATATAGGTCGTAGGCAATTTCAAATTATTTCGTTCGTTTTTATTATGAAGTTTCAATAGCCAACAAAATAAAATGTTTATATAAACATACATTTTTATCGTAAACGTACATTTGTTATCGCTACATTTTCATGCGGATGAAACAAGACGAAGTTCGAATATTGTAATAATAACCAAATAGAAAGTGTATGTAAACAGATATACACTTTTATGGTTTCTTATCGCTACATTTAAATGCATTAAAAAGCAACGGTCAGTTTTATGAGAGATATATTTATAATTATATACATACTTCGATATGACGACTTTTTAGGAAGAAATTTTTAAGCCTTTAATATACTTACTTACATCCAACATTGAATCGACAATTTATGATTCAGATAATAAGCCAAACCGTACTATCGTGGATGAAAGTCTTTTTTTTGCTTTTCAAGTATCGAGAGATAAAATGATAAAACATTTTCGAAAATCAGATTGGGTTTATCGTTAATTTATGTTATGACTCTCGACATAAAATCGAGACATTTGACAAGACGGAACGGGGCAAGGAAATGAAAAAAGAGGCTGTTCAATGTTTCAGTAAAGTTTATAAACAGGAAGTAAATAATACCAATTTTGAGAAGGAATCCGAAAAGCTAGTCGTCCGAACGGAAGTAAATCATTGAAAAAATGTCAAAAACTTCAAAATATTGGAAAGCTATTTGTATTTTAGAGTGGTGGATGTCTCGTGAAACGATTTTCTCCACTGTTTCCAAGATGGCCAATGATTTATTCAGCATAATAGCAACATCAGTACCCGTTGAATGAATATTCTATAATAGCAGGTACTATAGTGATCAAAACGCGCATATTATTGAAGGTTGGTGTGATGCGAGCATTATTATGTTTGAATTCTTGGTCATTTAATTTGTGATTGTTATTTAATTGTTACTTAAATTGTAACATTTCAGATATTTAAATAATAAAAGTTCATTGTTTCGTAACTTATAACTTCTAATATTATAACTTGTATGAATGAATAAAGTAATGTAAAATTGTATTTTATTATATAACAATTACAAAACAACTAAATTACAATAAAATTAATGATTACCTCGCTCGTTTTGGATTATATTAACAATAAGTTTTAGCAAGAACGATATTCGACGAGATGAGACGAGACTAGACGAGACAAAGGGTTACGAGAGCAAGGTCGAGACGGGTCAAAGGGTTACAATAGCGAGATTGAGAAGCGAGTAATTTTTTTCACAACTAAGACCAACACGAGATTTTTTGAAACTCTCGCCTTGTCTCGTGTGAAGCTCTGATCAATAGCGTTATAGGCGGGTTAAGGCTTGTCGCACACTGGCTCCGTTCCGCTCCTCTCCGCTCCTTATCATCTGTCTGTAAAGAATACTAGGCCGGAGGTCGGTTGCTGTCGGATGGTTCACGCAGGCGCAACATTAATGTTTCCATATATGCGCTAAGGCATATATGCAACCGGGATAGCAACACATATTTAGCCCGATACATAAACTAACTAGTTGACAAGGGGTTCGGTGGGAGGGGAATACGTGTGTGGAAAAGTAACGAAGCTGAGCGGACCCGATCAGACCTGTTGTGAGCTGAGCGGAGCGGATCCAGTGTGCGACAAGCCTTATCCTCTGTTTGTTATACGCTAAGGCATTTATGCAACCAGGATAACACCACACATTTAACTCTCTCTGAGGAGAGGTGGGAGGGGATTGAGTGTGGGGAAAAGTGATGTAGCTGAGCGGATGCAATATGTGGAAAAATGACGGAGCTGTGGGGAGCGGACCCGATCGGATCTGATGTGAGCTGAGCGGAGCGGATCCAGTGTGCGACAAGCCTAACTTTATTTTTATGTAACATAAAGTATAAATTACTATCTCTCGTATAGAAATAATGGTCTTATTCTCTTTGTGTATTAATAACATTACTTAACATAACATAAGTTAATGGAAAGCTATAAATATAAATTTTTATAATAATCAAAATTTTGACTCTAATAACTCGTAATGTCTATTAGCCGGTCAACTTGATCTTTTTACTACGTCCCTAACCTGTAATAATCCCTGACCTGCTATCCGGGCGACCGCTCACTGTTTTGCATGCATCTTTTACATCTTTTTTTTAAATTTAAGGATAATAAAAAGTTAATAGCAATATAAACTCTTATCATTACATATGAAACAAAAACCAACCTGAATTATACATCATTACGCAATCATTATGCAATAATAGCGTGTCTCCAATTATTGAGTATTATTATCCTTTCAATAAATAACAATAAAATCGTCTACCACCAAATCTATAAAGTTTGTAAGGTAAAATACCTATGTCTACATTGATCAGCGATCTCCCAGAATGCAAGCCGCAAGTAATTACAATTAACAAAGCATCAACAAAAATATTATATAGCTTCGAAAAGGTTGAATATATTTATATATTCAAGCTGTGTATAATTAACGAAGCGATAAAAACAACCACAACCTCCAGCATTCGCCAAACTACTCACTGAACCTTAAACCCTACATGCCCTTAGATGCTACAAATAAAACAAAAATTATTCCGCGAGAAATTTAAATTTCAATACCTGTAGTGGTCTGCTCTGTGAGACCACTGTCTGTACTTACGGGCTAAATCAGCATAGTAGCAGTTACGGGTTACTTTACTATCTACTATTACTTTATTATTGTTACCTTTAAAAAATAAAATTATTAATTGTTATTATCATTTGCGAACGAATGTCTAACTGTGAACTGGTTTGTTCCGTTTGTGCGTTCGTTCTTGCCGGCATTGCAAACTAATAGTGAGCGTGAAAACGAGAGTTTTAAATGGGCTAAATATGCTATACACTCTACATCACCTTAGATATTTAACATTTATTACAGTAAAATTTATTACGGAGTAACATGTTAAATGGTAATTGTCATAATTTATGCTTTAACTGTATGGAAGGCAATCGGCAAATTATTTTTATAATTGATGAGAGTAAACCTATTGATGAGAGTTATTATTAGAAGATGATTCAGTTAAAAAAAAATCGTTCACATAGACAAGTTAGGACATAAGTACTAGGTAAAATAAAGTATACTGAAGAGACTGGAGTAAATAATTTAAGATTATTAAAATATTCGTTAAAAAATTATTCTACGAATTTAGTTGAAAAAATAATTAGTAAATTTATTCCAAATACAATTTTTTTTTCTTTCAGCAAATTTAGTACAAAAAGACATTTTAGTCATAAAGTTAAATATTTCGACTAACAGTTTTTTATTTTTTTAAATCTTGCCAGTGCAACTTTCAATTTGCCCTCGATTCCTCAATTTGACATTTAATATCAAACTCAATTTGATATAAAACTTTAATCACAAAACCCAAAGGTTTTAAGAAATAAGCTTAAATCAGCTGTTCGTTGTTTTTCATTCAATACAGATAATAGGGTTTATTGGTAGATGCAAACAGTAATTATATCTCATAAATAAGCAACATCATCCCTGTTAGAAATGAAACCGGGAACCTGGTCGGGCCTGTAAGATTATGTAAGTATAAAATTTCCAGTTCAGATTAAAGTAGAGAAAAATACTACAAACTACAGACTTAATTCTCTAGCTTTGTCTCTCTAGTCTTATCACTCTTATCCGTATAGTCTCGTCCATCTAGGTTTTTCTGTCTTTTCAGCCTTGTCCTGTCTATCTAGCCTGGTTAGTCTAGTCTTGTCTGTCTATACTTGTCTGTTTATACTTGTCTAGTCTTGTCTGTCTAGTCTTGTGTCTATTCTTGCCTGTATAGTCTTGTCTGTCTAGTCTTGAGTGTCTAGTCTTTTCTGTATTTTCTTGTCTGTCTAGTCTTCTATATCAAGTATTGTCTGTCTGGTATTGTCTGTCTAGTCTTGCATGACTAGTCTTGTCTGACTAGTCTTGTCTGTCTAGTATTTTCTGATTAGTTTTGTCCGTCTAGATTTGTCTATGCTCGTCTGTGAAATGTTTTATATTTACTTGATATATTAAAATATATAACAAAAAATAATAAAATATATAAGTTTAATATCGTTTCACATCATTTTTAACAAACAATAATTATATTTCATAAATAAGCAACATCATCCCTGGTAGAAATGAAACCGGGAACCTGGTCGGGCGTGGTAAGATTATGTCCCATTAGAATCGGGTTCCTTCGAAATGCCCCTTCCGGGTGCCGTATACCAAATGTAATGCGGTTTCAGGAAGGCTCCTTTATAGTGGATCCGATCGTGCAAACAGTCGGGCACTAGTTAAGTCACCCGATTCGGGCATGAACTAGGTTTCCCGTTCTAAATCCCATAGGGCGTATCGAAACCATGCCCTACTATACACATGATCGAGCTTACCGCACAGGGGCCTTTTCAATAGAGCATTATTTTCTTGTCGGGTACCCTTAAGGGGCTTTAGGAATGTACCTGAAGAAGATACTATTGAGGTAGAATCATACCACGCCCTATCAGGTTCCTATTTTCAAACCTATCATGTTTGTGTTTTTTTTTCTACAACATAATTATTTTGCTTTTATCAAGTTTTTTTTTATCAAGGTTTATTTTGCTTTTAGTTATTAAACTATTTTTACGTTGTCCATCCCAGACTTTTCGTCCCATCCCTTTACGTTGTCCATCCCTTTTACATTATTTAAACCACCCCAGATAACTTTAAGGGCTTCTACATTTTCGGGAATATGAGTATTATTCTTCTATATGAGTATTATTCTTTAAAACATCTGAGATTCTTACCGATTATAATTGTTGTAAACAGCATATCATGCATGAAAAGTACCGGATTGCCTCTAAATAACTTGCTTCTTTAAATTTTTTTCAAAACTATCAGCTTTTTTGTCCGATTCACAATTTGAATCTGACCTGAATGCATTTTCCTTTTCATCCAAACGTTGAATTTTAACAGTCTAGATACTAGGTTCCTTATATTTATCTACAGTAAGGCATCTGATCTGGCATGTTTTATCGGGCAAACAAATTTAAACCCTAACAGTTCCTTACTCGAGCCCATTTATACACGGTTCCTTATATTTAACCACGGTTGGACTCCTGATCTGGCATTTTGAATTGGGCATATTAATATTAAGCAGCTGACAGGGCTCATCGAAATTGGATAATGTTTTTTACCCTGGTCAGTTACCACATCAGGCTCCCGACAATCGGGTAACTGGAATTTTCCCCGATCGGGTCAATAACAGGGTTCATGTAATCGGGCCTTTATATCGGTACCATGTCAGGTGCAGTTCAGTGCTCGGGCAAACGCGAAGATTTTTCTACCAGGAATAGAATGACAATATAAACATAATAAAACATAAATACATCACCTTTGCCTTGATCTTTCCAACATTTTTTATTAATTTGGTCTGTCTAGTTAATATTAGGTATACAAGATCTAAAAGATAAGACAAGATCGACGATAATTAAGATAAAACATATATTACTAGATGAAACGTATTAAACTAAACAGATAGACACTAGACACACGAGATCATACGGACAAACCAGATAGTTCTGAATAGATAAACAAAATTAGAGAGATAAAATTTCCAGTTCAGATTAAACTAGAGAAAAATACTACAAACTATAGACTAGATTCTCTAGCTTTGTCTCTCTAGTCTTATCACTCTTATCCGTATAGTCTCGTCCATCTAGGTTTTTCTGTCTTGTCTGCCTTGTCATGTCTGTCTATTCTGGTTTGTCTAGTCCTGTCTGTCTATACTTGTCTGTTTATACTTGTCTGTCTAGTCTTGTTGGTTTAGTGTTGTCTGTCTATTCTTGCCTGTCTAGTCTTGCCTGTCTCGTCTTGAGTGTCTACTCTTTTCTGTATTGTCTTGTCTGTCTAGTGTTTTATTTCAAGTATTGTCTGTCTGGTATTGTTTGTCTAGTATTTTCTGATTAGTTTTGTCCGTCAAGGTTTGCCTATGCTCGTCTGTGAAGTGTTTTATATTTCTTTGATATATTAAAATATATTAAAAATATATATATATATATATATATATATATATATATATATATATATATAAGTTAAATATCGTTTCACATCATTTTAATCATTTTCTCCCAACAAAGACGAAATTCCAATCCAATACAAAGAAAAAAGGCCAACACAAAAATATCAAACCAGATACAGAGAACCTGAAACTCCACAAAGAAGAAATCATAATGTACATTAAACATCAGGAAACATCAACAGACTGGCAGAAAAACGAGGAAAATTGAGAAAGTCATGAAACTAGGACCAACTCCTCGCACAAGGAAACATCACTGGTGGAATGCAGTTTGCGATCGGGCAGTTGACAACCGAATGACTTCATGGAAAAAGTTTAGTAGCTACAAAACTGAGGAAAACTAGGAGAACTTTCTTACAACCCAAAAATATTCTTGCAAAATAATTAGGAAAGAAAAACGAGGATATGACAACAATAGACTCAATGAAACCAAGCAGGATTTCACCCAAGATAATACTAGAGATTTCTTCAAAACATTTGGAGAAAACTTAAAGGGATATCAGGCGCCCAGTCTCTACTTCAAAAAACCCGATGGTACGTTGGAAACTAACGCGAAAGAAAACTGTAAAATATTAGCCCTATACTTTAACTCCCTTCTTAACTGCGAATCACCCCAAGAAAAACTTGCGTTCACACTCCTCCGGTTTCTACACACCCGGACTCACAAGCTCCAGAAATAGAAGAAATTCAGGAGATTATCCAAAAGCCCAAAAATAACTAAGCACCAGGATGGGGAAGATGGGGTCTTTGCAGAATTCTGGAAACTGAACGATCCTACACTTACGCAAATACTTCGTAACGTCATTTCAAACATATGGATCATGGAGCTAATACCAGAAGACTGGAAGTGTGCTGTAATTCAAGCGTTACAAAAAAAGGGTGATAAAGCAGACATCAGTAACTACATAGAAATCTCCCTGCTCCCAATTGCTTATAAAATCCTCTCCAAGGCACTTTTAAACAGGTTAGAACCGTAGGCGGATCCACTAATTGGTGAATACCTAGCCGGATTCAGAAAAGGGCGATCATGTGCTAAACAGGTATGGAGCTGAAAAACGATATTACAAACGAGAAAATATAGAAATACAGTAATTACATTCGTCGAATTCAGATAAGCGTGTGATTCTGTAGACCGTGAAACTCTTTTTATAATCATGGAAGAATTCAGGATAGACAGAAAGACCTAAGAAATCATTGAACAGACGCTTACAGGAACTATGTCCAAAGTGAAATTTATGGGTAAAATATCGGAGACCTTTGTCATCAAAACTGGAGTTCGACAGGGGGACGGATTATCCCCAACGCTCTCTAATATTGTTCTAGATCATTAGGGAATGGAAACCTCATGTGAAAGGCATTCAAATTGGTATCAAAAAAGGGAACCGTAAAACGAGAACTCGCTTTTGTGGACGATATTGCCATTATCAATAAGACCAGACGTGAAGCCATACTCGCAGTGGAAAAATTACATGAAATTGCGTAAAGAACCGGACAACAAATTTCGTTTGGAAAAACGCACCATATGGAAAGACGACCAGAAAATAACCCATCTTTAATCATATAATAGGGTAAGATAACACAAGTCCCCCAGTTTTAATGGGTGATAATTTGTCTCCAATATTGTTGAATATCGTTTTAGACGCAGCGATCAAACGGGCTAATATCGACGTTGAAGTTTTTCCAAACAGTGGACCAAACCTGATACTGGCATATGCAGATGATATAGACCTTGTCAGTAAAACAACCATTACAACCAAAGAGTTGTTTGGAAAAATAGATAAAGAGGCAGACATAGTAGGATTACGTGTTAATGAAGACAAAACAAAATATATGTATAACTCCCGTAGACAGGGAAGAGGTCGACTAGGGCAAAACATAACCATTAGCATCTACAAATTCGAACGGTTCTCAGAATTCAAATACTTCGGCGCAGTCATTACAGCAGACAACAACATGAATAAAGAAATGAAGGCCAGCATACAGAGCGGTAATAGATGCTATTATGCACTAGGAGAACTTTTCCAATCGAGAATAATGTCGCGAGCCTCAAAACTTAAATTGTAGCATGCTACTATAAGACCGGTAGTCACATACGGACGTGAAGCGTGAACCCTAACTAAAGCAAACGAAGACGCACTGCGTAGGTTCGAGCGAAAAATACTTAGAAAAATATATGAAACCCAGGATCCGAGGTCAGGGCAATATCGAATAAGAACAAACGCGGAGTTAGAACAATTGTACCAAGGAGATATTGTCAGAGAAGCAAAGTCACAAAGATTGAGATGGGCAGGACACATATAGGTACAGAGCACCGTATGACAGAAGCGTGGCAGGAGGCACCGACGAGCAGAAGACCACCGAGAAGACCTAGAATGAGATGGATAGACAATGTTCTATCGGATTTGCGGAAGATGGGCATCAGAAATGAACAGGAAGCGATGCTAGATAGAAGTCGTTGGAGGCAAATTCTGTTCGCAGCAAAGATTCACTAAGGGTTGTAGTGCTACTGGAAGAAGAAAAAGGTATTTGGATGAAGTGACCTCAAAACGAACTCTACCAAAAAATCCACACGATAAGGGACGTAATTAGAAAACGCCGAGCACAGCTTTATACACACATTTACAGGATGGAAAACTCCAGAACTTCGAAGAAATTGCTCAAAGTGAGTACACAGAGTAAGTGTGGCACTGAATGACTGACAGAGGTTTAGAGGGACTTATAACAGGTCAACATACAATATATGGAGGACCGAACTGAGTGCCGCAATAAAATAAAAAATGTTATTCTAAAAGGATAGACCATCAAGACAGCATGGAAAAAAATGGACAGCTGAACGGGAGAAGGAGTATTCTGAGAGGATGAATAGAAGCGGGAAAGCGCCAGAAGATGAAATCTTATATTCAATAGGGGAACATTCGATTATATAAATAATAAATAAATAAATAATAGAAGATTAATATCAATTTTGTGAGATTCTTATTTAACTTATTACCATTTACCTGTAACTTGGTATAGTAATGTATTATTATTATTATTTAAAGGAATGTATTATTAGATTGGCTATTAACAATACAACTGTAATTCATGAAATATCGTACAATATTGATTGATATTTCAACATGAAATTAAGAATCGAAGAGAGTAGCAATTTTTGGTTTTTAATCTCGATCTCGATTATTATGTGGTGACCAGTAAATACACTTTATTATTTTTTTTCATCCTTTGCTAAACACTCTTTTAATATTTTCACACGATACAGTTCGAGTTATTGAACTACATAGGTTACAGTTATAAATATAGATATTTAACAGCATAAACCAGATGGAGTATGCTAATTAAAATATCTGTATTCTTTAATTGAAGAATAAATACAACGAGATTGAGAGAGAAGAAGAATATACATGTGTTGACTCGACTTATGTAACGTTTTGTTTTGTAGTAAAGAGAGCACGTCAAGATTTTTCTCATCTAAAAATTTCTTATATTTTTAAGATCCCTTGATTTCGATCCCGGAAGCGAGTGTCGGCTGCAATTTGTACCAGACGATGTATAATTAATTTACGCCAATTTAAATAACACCTAGGTTTCTGGGCCTATAAAAAGAAAAATGTGGACAAAATACAATAGGCCCACTTGACCACAGTGTTTGAAGGGTAGTTAATAACCACATAATCCACATTGGACTAAACTTAGAAAGAAGGTATCATGATATAATACTTTTCATGTTGCCTTAAAAATTTGAAAAAGAAGTTAGAAATTATTTATTAAAACTTATCTAAACAATGAAGCAGAAATTAGCACAAGTGAAATATTTGCGGAATAAGAAATATTTTAATGATTTCTAAAAGACTAAAGGCCGTCGAGGAAAATATTTGTATTGGTTTCCGAGATTTGTCTCATTCATATTAAAAGTCATTCAAAATGAAAAATATTGATTTGAAAGAAAAAACTAAAATGCTAGAGTACATTTTAGTTTTTTTTTCAAATCAATATTTTTCATTTTGAATGACTTTTAATATGAATGAAAGAAATCTCGATAAACAATACAAATATTTTCCTCAACAGTCTTTATCCTTTTAGAAAGCATTGAAATATTTCTAATTCCGCAAATATTTCTCTTGTGCTAAATTCCATGAACAATTCTCCAACGTTTATTATAATTTGGAAAAAAGGAAAAGAGGTCCTTTAGAAAGCTAATTTATTTGATTATTCAATTATCAACAAACAAGTCTTCTTTTGTAAGCGATGCAATAAGAGGGAAAAAATGTAAAATTGCCGGCGCCTTCCCAGTAGAAATGAAAAACTGGTCGGAGTCAGCAGGTTCTCTTAAAAGAGAAAGGTTAATGGTCTTAACATTAATCTTTTAAGAAAATAATACAAAACGGAGTTAAGGATGAGAACAATATACAAAGGGATTAGACAGATGACGCTATATATTTTGGTAATTGTAAAACTTACCAGACAAATTTGACTTTGATTTACAATACAAATCCTAATACAATGTTGAAACATGCGTCATTATCTGGACTTGATTCATTTACTAAATACAAACAATTATAAAATACAAAGAAGCTTGAATGTAACATTAAATTAAGAAATCACTCTGAAATTATATTATAAGGAAGTCAAAATATTCAAGAAAATAGTCTTATATAGTCATAACTTATAACATATAAAAAACACAAGATCTACCACGGTGGGAAAAGGTAGGAAAAGTGATTAGGTTAGACTTTTCTTAACAGGATTTAGCAGATTAGATAAAACTTCAACAAACCGTTCTTTAGTAGAAAAGACATGATTTGACAAGATTGGACAATGCTATATAAGAGTGGATAAGATCAGACAAGACCAGACTAGACCAGACAAAACCAGACAAGAACAGACATGACGAGACAAGACAAGACTAGACAAGGCCAGACACAACCAGACAAGACCAGACAAAACCAGACCTGACAAGACCAGACAAGACCAGACAAGACCAGACAAGACCAGACAAGACCAGACAAGACCAGACAAGACCAGACAAGACCAGACAAGACCAGACAAGACCAGACATGACCAGACAAGACCAGACAAGACCGGACAAGACTAGACAAAACCAGACAAGATCAGACACAACTAGGCAATACCAGACAAGACGAGACAAGACCAGACAGAACCAGACCATGTCAGACAAGACCAGAACAGATCAGAAAAGACCAGATAAGACCAGACACGACCAGACAAGACGAGACAAGACCAGACGAGACCAGAGAAGACCAGAAAACACCAAACGAGACCAGACAGGACCAGACCATGTCAGACAAGACCAGAAAAGACCAGGCAAGACCAGACAAGACCAGACAAGACCAGAAAACACCTGGTAATTCCAGACAAGACCAGACAAGACAAGACAATACCAGACAATACAAGACAAGACCAGACAAGACCAGAAAAGGCCAGACAAGACAATATCAGACAACACAAGACAAGACCAGACAAGACCAGACAAAACCAGAAAAGACCAGACAAGACCAGACAAACCAGAGATAACCAGATGCGAGCAGATAAGAGCAGATAAGACCCGACAAAACCAGGCAAGACCAGACAAGACCATACAAGACCAGACAATATCAGACAAGGCTATACAAGACCAGTTAAGACCAGATAAGACTTCACAAAACCAGGCAAGACCAGACAAGCCCAGGCAAGACCAGAGAAGACTAGACAAGACCAGATAAGACAAGACGAGACAAGACCAGACTAGACCAGACGAGACCAGACGAGACCAGACGAGACCAGACAAGACCAGACTACACAAGGCCAGACAAGATCAGACAGAACCATACCAGACCATACAAGATCACACAAGACCAGACAAATCAGACAAGACTAGACAAGACCAGACAAGACGAGACAAACCAGACAAGACCAGACAGGAATAGAAAAGACCACAAAAGACTAGACAAGAGTACACATGAACAGACAGGACCAGACAGCACTAGCCAAAGCCAGACAAAACCAGAAAAGACCGGGCAAGATCAGGCAAGACTAGACAAGATCACACAAGACCATATAAGACCACACAAGAAGAGACAAGACCACACAAGACCAAACAATACCAGACAAGACTAGACACACTACTCAAGAACACACAAGTTTACATGTAACTAATCTAGACCAGACAAAACCAGACAAAACTAGACAAGACCAGTCAAGACCTGACAAGACCAGACAAGCCCAGACAAGACCACACAAGAGCAGACAAGAGCAGACAATTCCAGACAAGACTAGACAAGACCAGACAAGACCGGACAAGACCAGATAAGACCAGACTAGAGCAAGGTAGACCAGGCTAGACCAAACAAAACCAGAAAAGACCAGATAAGACCTGACAGGCCCAGACAAGATCAGAAAACACCAGACAAGACCAGATTAAACTAGACATTATCTGACACGACTAGACTGGACCAGACAATAGCAGACAAGGCCAGATAAGACTATACAAGACCAGACAAAACCAGACAAGGCCAGAGAAGACTAGACAATAGACCAGACTGTGGCGGCAACGAACCGTTCCATTTTTATGGATTAGTTTACGAGGGAATTACAATAATTACCCAATTTTCAGGCGAATTTCCGAAAATATTTTATTAGGGTCAATGATGTAATTCCCGGGGAAATTACGACAAGATGTTTTTCCCGAGAATCGGTAAAACAACAAATTGCCGAATATAGAAAAATATTCAGCTCCAGATGAGGGACCAGTTAGCTGGACATGATTTAAATACCTGGACCCCCGAATAACCAGACACACTAGTCCAGCCAGTGGACTCAGTCACACTGGTCCAGCCAGTGGACCCAGTCAAGCTAGACACTCAGGCAGTCTAGTTCAGTTCAACAGTCAGGCGCAACCAACCAACAGTCAGGCGCAACCAACCAACAGTGAGGCGCAACTAACCAACAGTCAGGCGCAACCAACCAAGAGTCAGGCGCAACCAACAGTCAGGCGCAACCAACCAACGGGTCCAGCCCAGTCCAGCCTGTGGACCCAGTCAGCAAGTCGACTTCAGTTCAGTTCAACAGTGAGGTGCAACCAATCAACGAGTCCAGTCCATTCCAGCCCGTGGACTCAGTCACACCGGTCCAGCCAGTGTACACAGCCAACCAGACTCAGCCAACAGTCAGTTCAACCAGACTCAACCAGCAGTCAGTCAACCAGACCAGTCGAGTCCAGTTCAAGGAGTCCAGCTCCATTCATTCCCTCAACAGTGTTAGTATCTCTCGTACATTTGTATATACCAGTATATATCGTCCATGTAAATAAATTCTTCTGCGAAACCAGCTTGCACCTATCAGTCGCTGTTTGTTCGTAGACGTCTGGTAGACGTTACCGTAGACGTTGTAGTTGCCGGTGTCCTCGTAGTTGAAGGCGTCATCATAGAGGTTGTTGTTGCCGGCATCCTCGTGGACGGTTGAAGGCGTCATCATAGAGGTTGTTGTTGCCGGCGTCCTCGTAGACGGCTGAAGGCTTCATCATAGACGTCGTTTTTTGTTGCAGGGCGGAAGCGGCATCATGAGGCGTACGATAGGCGGTGTTCGTACCTTGCACTTGGTTGGACTCCCTGGACTTGAGCTGGGCTGATAGGAGCTGGAGGTTCAGACCTGGAGTCAGGGTGGTCTGCGTCTGAATCTGATTGAACTGGTGTCACTAGCTAACTGTCTTGCTTGACTGGTTGCGCCTAACTGTCAGTTGCTTGACTGTCTTGTTTATTCGGGGGTCCAGATATTGATGTTATGTCCAGGTATACTGGTCCCTCATCTGGGGGTGATTATTTCACTATATTAGGCTATTTGTCGCTTTGGTGATTACCGATTCTTACCAATTCTTTCAAAAATATTTGGGTAAACACCGCAATGCCCTCGTTAATCTAAAAGTACAAATATTTCTTAACCTGCTCGAGGATTACATTACCGACCCTAATAAAATATTTTCGTTACCTCGTTTGTTTTTCTGATAAGACACTTATTCGTGTGTCAATTCCAGTGTTTGTTATTATCCTTTTGGTAATGTATCTTTAGTATGTCTGGTCTTTAGTATGTGTATCTGATAACTATGAAGACTGCAAATGCTTAAGAGATATTTTCGGCATGGTAGCCTAGACTTATCTCAGATCTAACGTATTAGTAAGACTTTAGTTGACCGGATTTAAAGGTTAGAATAGACTCGATTAGACAAGATGAGGCAAGGCCATACAGAAGCAGGCGAAATTATACAACATTAGGCGAGATGAAATAAGGCCATACAAAACCAAACAAAGCCAGGCGAAACAAGACAAGACCATACAGGACCAGACGATGGCAAACGAGATTGTTTGGTACGGTGGGGTTGGTTCAGATTTGTATAATTATTATTGTTGGTGTATTATCGACAGGTTCTCTTGAGTATCTGTAGTTGGTTATCTAGTCTTAGTTGTTAGGTTTTGGATACCTTGTGTAGTCTTTCTAATCCTGGCTATCTAGTTATTTCCACCTAGTAAAGTTTTTTAGTCTGTCTTGTTATTGTGGTCAAGCCAGCATGGTCTTATGTGACTTTTTATTGTCTACATTGCCTTGGTTGTATGGTCTTGTCTCTTTAGTCGTGGCTGTCCTGTTTTGTCCGTCGTGTCTACTTTGTCTGGTTTAATCCGCCTTCCCTTGTCTTTTGTTGGCAGTCTAGTCCTATCTCTCTTGTTGTTTCTATTGAGTCTTGTCTGACTGAACTTGTTTGATCCGTCTAGACGTGTGTGTCTATTACCTATTCTGTGTTTTCAACAATCAATTATCTAACAGACTTGTTTCCTTGTATATTGGTAAAGAATATTTTATAAAAATTAATATTTCTTGTCGCAGTTTTTTAAGTATGACGTAATTAGTTCTGCAGTCAATTACGAAAGTCCATGTAACAAAAATATAAATAAAAATGAGTTTTTAATATTCCATTTATGATCCACATAATACACACATGGCCATAAAATACGTAAAAGACGTGTGATGTGTATATTGAATAGAATTGACCGTTAGCTCGCGCTATAGGCTATGTATGCCACCAGGTCATATTATGGTTGGGCCCACGATAATCGGCACGACGCGACACGACACTAGGACACCATCTTCTTGTCTGTGAGCGCGTTATATATACAGCTAGGTCTCAAAAAGTAAACGTCCTTGTGACTTGAATTCTCTAGAATTAAAGCAGTAAATGTAGGCGTTTTACGGAAACGACGATTCTCAACGTTTTTATCTTTTTTCGGTATTCTCGACAATAGTGCGAGGAGAGGCTTAGAAAATGTAATAAACGGAAAGGTGAAATGAAGAGTTTTGATTTTTGTTTGCCGCTTTGTAGGAAAAGGGAAAATGGCAAATCTCTCCTAATCCTGCTTATCAGATCAGAGAAATTGTTGAGGAAAGGTAAGGAGTATAATAGGTTTATATGTCGTTTCAGAAAAACTTTTCTGGTTAAATAACATTTTATATACTTAAATAAATAACTATTAGTCAAGGTTTGACAAGTCAAACATCTAAATTCATTGTAATCTAACAGTTCAATACTATACAATATGACATTTCTCAATTGAATCAAAATTGACAGAAGGCAACACTAAATGGCAAAACTAAATGTAAATAGAAAAGAAACTGAATAGGATTATTTTTAATGGATTTTGATTTAATATATTCTCTCTTGTTCGGTGCTAACAACTGTGTAGTGTAGTCTATATCAAACATAGCTGTTTTACACAAAAACTAGATTATGTATATAGTTGTGTATATAATCTAAATATATCTTATTTATGTAGTTAAAACTTGTTTAACATTAACACTTATTTAAATAGTCTATAGCCAGTCTAACTGTCTTCAATTGACAAAAAACTAGATTTTACATATAGTTATATTACTCTACTTATACATTATTTAAGTAGTTGCAACGAATACTGAAGTATTAACATAGTTTTTTGATATAGTGTACCTATAAAATATAAAGTAATTTTTGGGTTGCCTAACTGTGTTCCTTTAAATTGAGATTAGAAATATAGTCTAACAACTTATTTTGAACTAAAACTAGTTTGTTAAAAATATTTTTTCTTTAGTTTATTTACTGACTTTATTTACGTAATTTGTGTAGAGTATTGTTAGTTAAGATGCTTTTACACCTGTATGTACAATTATTTACTTTTGAGTTGTTTGTTGACCTTGGTCTGCATTCTTCAGGAATTTATTTTATTTTCTTTTTGAACATTTCTTTAAAGGCGTACTAATAGCCAGGTACAAATATGGTGTATTATCTCAATTAGTTTTCAGGTTATCCAAGAATTTTCTACTGAGACGTGTTCTCTTTGTAAGATTTAATTTGGTATTTATTTTTGTTTTGTGTAATAAAAAAAATTGTTTTGTGTAAAAAAAAAATCTGCACTATAGGGTAGAAGGACGTTGTGGTCGATAGCCCTTTGTATGATGTATAAAATATAAAATAAATATATTCTGTCTCTCTGCACTACATTAGTTACGTAATTCAAAATATTACTACCTGCTTAAATATTAAATCAAAAAATATATATTTTTTGTAAAATCTAACGAAAAGTAACTGGAATTTCTGTTTCTGTAATTTTCAATCGTAAATTTTCTATACCATTTTGATATATACATTTTCGATAAAGATTTTACTTTACTTTTAGTTTTTTTTTTGTTATTATATTTGAATTAATGAAGTTAAGAAATGTATCTACAATTTCAATCAAGTTTTTGAATCTGATATTGATTTCTTTATGCATTGATAAAATTTTATTCAAGAAATAAGAAAATTTTAATTTATTTTATAATTTAAATATTTCAAACTTTCAAAAAAATTGTTTCGAAAGATGCGTAAAGAATTCGGCCAAATTATTCTGTAGGAAAAACTTGCAATAAGTTAGAGGATATAGCTAAAAACTTTTTAAAAAATTTAATTTAAAAAAATGACCTTAATAACTTAATTTCATATAATTTATATGTTGATTCTAGAAATTGAAAATTGATGATTTATCGCACATACAACATATTTATAAATCAAATAGTAGTTTATGAAACAAGTCTATGAAGAAGGGCTTTTGTGCATGAGTTGCGAAGCTAGAGCCGAGACGAAGGCGAGTGCTTTAATCGCAATAACTGCTTAAAAGCCTTTCACACACGTGTATCATACATTATTTTATTTAAAAAGCATTTTAAAATAATGTTGAATCTATACAAAAAAAAAAGTTTCTAACCGTTAATATTGAAAAATTTTAATTTTGACAAACACAATACTTCAAAACACTGAAGTAATAGTTTGAACGGTTTGAAGAATAATAAGGTTAGTACATTCAGTTAGTAAAAACGTTAGTAAAAACGCACAGTGACGGGAACACTATTTGGTCGTTGTCCATGTAATTTAGGTTAATCTAGAGTAGGTTATGGTAAGGTTAAGTTATATCAGAGCCAGATAAATCCAGACTGAGAGGTCGATACTTCTTGATTCAAAATAAGAAAAATTAATTCAATTTAAGTAAGAAAAAATTAAGTCAGAAAATTTATTTTCACTTTAGTTTTCACATTAGTTTTTTTTAGTGACGCTAGTTGTTGCCATAGTAACAACAAACAGAATTTGTTCAATAACGAGACTCCATTTGATTTACATTGGATTTTTACGCACGATTTAGTTACTTTTACATACGAATATAATATGAATATCCTTCAAATACAATAATTTACTTATTAATGTGTTCATTTTCTTGTGCGAGTAGACAACAGCAAATACAATAGTGTCTCGACTTACACCCGTGGTAAATTAAATAGTAGTATAACATCAAAAAATAATTTCTAGTAAAAGTTTTATTAAATGATGAGAATATAAATTTGAATATCTTTTAATAATAATTTCAAACCCTTTTAAAACAAAAAACACAGGTCTCCAAAAAAAAAAAAATTTTGGTGCAGCTCTGTTTGTTTCTGTAGTCGGTAAGTTAGGTAGTATAAACTATAGGGGTAAACAGTACAGTGATCGGTCATTTTAGAAATCGAACAATGAAAACAATAAATTGCATGCTTGTATAAAATGAATTTACGAATTATTATAGTGCTACTAATTGTAAAAAACGTCACTTTTCTATTTAAATAATAATTCGAATCAAAAATTTAAAATTTTATAGAATTTGAGAAGATTCATCAAAAAACATAGTTATAGATCATAAGAATCTAGTGATTGTCTAGTGGATTTACAGTAATTAGTCAACGCTTTATAATAAATAAAAGTAATTTGAAAATATGAAAAACTATTATGAACTACTGATCACTCCAGTGATGAACACTCCAGTGATCTAATAAAAGAAAAATATTTAATTATTGTTAAAAAAAAACAATTTAAACATAAATTTATAATTAATGTTATGATTATTCATTTAATTGCCACCAATATTTTCTTGATCTTGATCAACTCTACGATTTTTTTCCGCCAGTTTTTTTTTCTAAAGTTTTCTGTTTTTCTTTTTGTTTATCTTTTTCATTTTATTTTTTTTCGAATTGGTAAAACCATCCTACGTTATAGATAATCATACTAACTTAAAACAATCGGAACACAGCCTGAATATATAAATATATTCAACCTTTCTGGAGCTATATAACATATTACCGAGTCTTTTTAGGACTAACAAAACAAATATCATGTGAAATTTGTCAGTTATTTAATAGCTTTCAGTCCACCTTCGTGACACTACAAAAACCATAAATATAACATTGTTTTTAAGATGTCTTTCCAATAAGTTTGAAATTGCCGTGATCAATTTCATAAACATTTCTGCCCCACGAGGGGCTATTATGTTTTTCATTTTTGGACATACTATAAAATAAGTTTCATCACCATTGGAAGCAAGAGTCGGATCTTTTAATATATTTAAATATTTAATTTTTGATAAATAATCATATATTTCACTCAACCATTTTTTAATATTACTCTCACTTACAAAAGAGCTGGCTTTAGTTGCTCTTTCTGGAAATCTTTCAATAAGAATCGGACTCCTTTCAAGAAAGGCTTTATACCACCCATTTCCTAGAACATTGTTACAAAAAGGATTTTTTATTTTACTTTGATCCAAAAACTCTTTGACAATAGCTTGTATTAGATGGTCCTAATCTTTCTTCTAGGAAATCCTCTTCGTTGACAATCAATTATCCAATGTACTAGATCCTCTTCTGGATTGCATCCTAATACAGGAGACGGACCTGTAGTAGATTTGATGAATGCATCACTAATTCTAAATTAAATTGTTGGTTTGGGAATACCATACTTTTTTGAAGCTGTGCATTGTGACATCCCATTTTAAACTGCATTAATAGCATCTTCAATTTGATTATCCGTATATTTTTTTATAAAACTGGTAAATAACTGGCATATTTCACACGAGATTTGTTTTGTTAGTCCTAAAGAGACTCAGTAATTGTTATAAATCTCCGGAAAGGTTTGATATATTTATATATTCAGGCTGTGTTCCGATTGTTTTAAGATTGTACCTTTTCTTACGTTTGTCATTTTATGTATATTAACACCAGCGTATTAAACCTAGAAATAAATAAGTTAGTATTTTCACTAACTACAATAATAAATTCAAGTAAAATAGATTTTTCATTTTTAATTGCCTTAAAATTGTGTACTGAATATTTTTCTTGTCCTCTTATTTGTAGATTAAACACTCTAGGAATAACTGTCACATAGTTACTCTAACGTCAAAATACTAATTGGTCGGATGATCTATCACTATAAAAACTGTTTATCGTGCGATATTTATTGTCTTATCATATTTTTTACAGTCAGTACTTTTTTATCAAACTTTTTTTTTTATCATTTTTATCAAAAAACTTTTTATTTCGATAATTTAAACCTGTATTCATTTACAAATGCCAAAAATCAGCACAAAAATCATTATTAAATCATGAAAATATCTATGAAATAGTAAGGTTACTTTTTGTACATTTCTGTCTAAAATGACGTAAATCTCGGACTGCTCATTTTATTAATTAAATACACAGATTAAACTTTAAGTTATAACAAAGTTATGGGTTGTATCCAATACAGAAAAGAATATAAAATTTTCTTCTGTTAATAAACAATTATGTCACCAAAAGATTGTCTTATGGTTATATAGTTTTCAAATTATGACCAATCACTACCTACTGACCAACAACTGTACTATTTACCCCTATTGCCTTCAGTTAATGTCAGCTGACAGTTTTGGATTACCTACTATCCTCATTATAATTCTTTTCCGATATTATTTGAAAACAGTCAATTTTGCTATAACTCCTATGAAATTTATCTTATTTTTTATCGGGCAAGTAAGTTAAAATGTTGTGCGAACGATCATGATATGTTTTGTTACATTTGTGGTGAATACATATTGAAAGATCAGCAAAAATCTATTACTGACTTTGTAATTCGCTTGTATTTTGAATACTTCGGTATTGTAATTCGCAACCATACACTTTGCGTACCTGATAGTCTTTGTAAAATGTGCATTGAACATTTGCGGTAATGCGAAAACGGAACGCGAAAAAGTGTTGAAGAGTACCAATGATTTGGCGTGAACAAAAAAATCATCATGACGACTTTTGTATAACGAAAGTAGTGGGCATCAACAAAAACTATCGCCACAAGAGAAAGTATCCCAATATTACTTTAGTTATAAGACCTGTACCTCATTCAGACACTGCTCCAATTCTAAAGTGACCACACGTCCCAATTTTGGCGGGACAGTCCCGCTTTTTCGAGCGCAGTCCCGCGTCCAGCCGATTTTTTAAAATGTCCCGCTCTTTAGGAAACACGCATTTCTTATTTTAAATGTACTGTAATACATAATATAAGATTTTTCATATATTGCCATAAAATCTTCTTTTTTAATGTCACCCAATGAAAATTTTTAATTTCCTTGAATTGAACTGTCCATTCTTCAAGATATTCCAAGCAGTTATAAAAATGTCTGAGTTGTTTCAGAAAATCCGGTCGATTAATAGCTCCTTGTTCTGAAATCTTCATTGGGTGACATTAAAAAAGATTGATTTTATGGGAATATGTGGAAAAATCATTTTCCGCAAAATAATATTGGCGAAAATGATCTTTTTACCAATAACACCGTGAGGTGTTATTGGTAAAAAGATAAATGATTACTGATAGCCGTTACTGATAAAAAATTAAATGTTGGTTGTCTGCAAATGTGGAAACAGACCAAAAATGAACGGTGTTATTGTTTCATTTAAAACAGAATAATATTCCTTATCAAAATAATTTGAAAATTGTAGAATACGCGATCTCTGAAAAGTGTTTTTTCTAGTATCACTATCAAAAATACTTGTATCAGTATCAAAAATATGGACAACTGATAAAACGCAGTTGAACATTAAACTTTAAAATCTATATTAAGCGTAAAAAATAATTTGACCAATTCATGTGTAAAATTTCACAATATTTTAATAAATGATCCCAATCTATTGCAAAGTATTCACTGGGATCAAACATTCGACCGTGGGAAGAAAATCATATTTTTTTTAAATATAAAATTTAAATTAATTAAAATTCATAATGTTCAAAATTCATCCTATTTATCCCGCTTTGTCTCAATGAAAATGTGGTCATAATACCTATTTATCATCAGGCATTACTGGAATCTGAAGAGGAACAAATGGAAGTTTCTGAAGGAGATGATTATTTTGAATACTGTGGAGAAACATCAAATCCTAAAATATTTTCACACCATGAGTTTAATGATCTCATCAGAGACTTTTAAAATGATCTGATTGATGATGTTTGATGATCTCATCAAACATGATGATGATGTTTAATGAATGATGATGATGTTTAATGACCTCATCTAATCTTTCAAAAGAGCGTGCTGAATTGATAGCATTAAGATTAAATGAAAAAAAATTACTTCATAGCGCACGAGAGAACAATATTTATTTACATTAGAGTGCGGAAACTTTGATTTTACAACGCCACAGCTCATCTAACAGCTGGAGCGTTGTAAAATCATTACCGCACAAAATTTGTATAAGATTTTTTGTCCGATAATTATTATTTAAGAAAAAACAGATTTAGATTATTTACAATATTGGAATTTATTAAATTTTTTAATGTTGGTACTCACAAACTTTGACATTGTTACTAATTCAAATTTATTAGGTGCATAATATGTCATTTTGTAACATGCCATAAGCTATACTTTATAATAAAAAATCACTCTTATTTTCCACATTATCCTGTCAAATATGGTGTAAAGTAGCTTTTTCTAAATTGGGTTTCATTGTCTTATACTTAATTTATTTTGTAAGTGTCCCTGAAAGCTTAAAATTATACTGTTCACTTTACCGCATCGTAACCGTACTTTGCAACATTGTGTGTAAAAATCTAGTTTCGCTGGACGTATACACGATGTCAAAACTAGCTTTACATTTCAGGAGGCCAAAAAACTTATAGCAATTGTTTTCTTCGGATGAAAATTTGGTATATTGTAATGATATCAACGGATTGCTGACTTTTAATTCAAGTGATTGGCGTCTCTTTATTGACGGTAGTAAAAGAAGTCTTATAGCAGTCCTTTTACATAATGGCAATAAGCATGCTTCTAATCCACTTACCCATTCTACATCTATGAAAGAAGAATATGAGGTATTTTCAGTTCTTTTACAGAAAATATTTTGGACATAGTTGGGTGATTTGTGTCGACTTGAAGATGGTTAATTTTTCGTTGGGTCAACAGAGTGGTTATACAAAATACCCTTGTTTTATTTGTTTCTGGGACAGTCTAGCTAAATCAAGTCATTGAACCGAAAAAAATCTTATTGTTGAGATCTTATTATTGATGAAAGAAATGTCATAAATCAACCTTTGGTTCTCCGAGAAAAAATAATTCTTCCACCTTTGTACTTAAAGTTAGGGCTCGTGAAGCAATTTGTTAAAGCTCTGGACCAAAATGGTGGATGTTTTTAGTTCATTTCTCAGAAAATTCCTGGATTGAGTACTGAGAAATTAAAAGCAGAAATTTTTGATGGGCCTAAAATAGGTCAATTAATTAAATGATAAAATTTTGAAGCTTAAATGACTAGAGAAAAAACGACTTGCGAGGAAATCTATTGCAGTGGTAGTACAAAACTTCCTTGGAAACTACAAGGTTGATAACGTGATAACTATAAAGAGTTAGTCGAGGAAATCCTTCTTAACTTCGTAATATGAGCATAAAAATGCATAACCTCCATAATCATATAGATCACTTTCAACATAATTTACGAGATCTTAGCGAAGAACCAACAGAACGCTTCCATCAAGATATAAAAACAATGGAGAAAAGGTACCAAGGCAGATGGGACATTCATATGATGGCCGGTTATTGCTGAGAACTTATGCGTGATTGCCCAAGCCAATTACAATCAAGAAAATCACTCACAAGACAACTTATTAATGTATAATTCCAAAATAAATTGAGATTTTTTTGAAAATTTGATTTTGTTTCATTATCTACAATCTAGAATGGGCAACTACAGCTGACATAACAAAATGCAACTATTTCTTATGTATAGGGTCACAAGACATACTTAGAATCAGGTCCAAAATCTGTGTAGGCCAATGTAATGTGTTTCAAGAATTTCAAATTGTAATTTCAGTGTTTTAGTAATTTCAGATGGGACATTCAATTACACTGAAATTGAATGTCCCATCTGAAATTACTATAACACTGAAATTACAATTTGAAATTTTTGTAGCACATTACATTGGCTACACACATTTAGTTATGAACACAGTTATAAAATGCGACAAAATCATGTCATAAATCGAATTTAGTTTTTTACAGAGTTTTATGTTAAACTCTAAATCTAATTGCTTCCAAATAATAATCCAAAAAATGTTTTAACCCAAAACAAAATTTAATATTTGTAATTTAAATAGAAATATTATTTCTAACTATCTGTATCTCTAAGTATCTGTAATTAAAATTGTATTTTAACAAAAAATTTTAACAAATATTTAAAATTTATACCGGATTATCTGATTAAAAATTAAATAAACCATAATATGGTCTCTTTAATTTTTGAAAATATGATGTAGTTCATGTTACATATAACGAAAACTTCTTGATATTAATTTGTTTCAAGAATTTCCAATTGAAATATCATTGCGATAATAACAGACACAGATATTATAAAATTCCTCGAACTTGTAAAACGAATTTACTTGTATACAAGGTTTTATGTTAGAAACTATATTAATATCTCATTATTTCTAAAGAATCTAGGAATTATTACTCAAAATACTTCTGATAAATTTTAAAATTATCATGTTTAACTTTTAAGAAAGCAGCAGGTATTTGTGAGTTGATTGTTTTAGTTCAAAATAAGGAATACTGATTTCTAAAAAACAGGTTATAACCATTTAATTTGGGTTTTTCAAGTTTGTTTAAAATATTATGCGTGTAAGAAATAAAAACAAAAAGTTTCGAAAGTAAATAACATATAGAAATAGGGGAGTTATAGGTAATTTCTTTCATCTGGTAATTTCTTTCCGCCAGAAGCGACGATGGAAACAACAGGTTTGAGAACCTATTAACTAGCGGAATAAAATTATCGAGAAAATGAGAAAACGTTTTGGGGTATTTCACGTGAAGCGGATACTGAAAATAATGTCAGATTCTGGATTTTGTTCATATTTTTTTCATTTTTTTTTATTTTACATAATTTACAAAAACTAGTTCTTATAAACTAACGATCTGTTTTTCTTTAACAAATAAATTATTAATGTAATATTATACTGAGTTGCTCCCACTGGATCCCTCAGTTGTTTGGCAGGTCTATTCTACATAGCTCATGTGGTTTGGTCCGTTTAAGTCGTCTGGTGTCATTCTCTACGTTTAGTAGCATGGATGCTTCCTCGTTGATGTGGTGCTGGAGTCGTGATTCGTGCGAGATAGCATATCTTCTAATGATGGTGTCGACTGTTTCTACAACGAGTTCGCGGTGTAAGTCGCGTTGTGCACATACCATGGCGCATTGGCGATGGTACGTAATATTTTGTTTTGGTAGCGTTGGATTACATTAATATGTTGTTTTTTAGCAAATCCCCATAATTGGATACCATATGTCCAGATTGGGCGCAACACCTGTTTGTATAGGGTTAGCTTGTTGTGCATTGTTAGTTCGGAACGATGTCCTAGTAGCCAATACACTTTACATGATTTTAATTGCAGTTCCTCTTGTTTTTTCTTGATGTGCTCCTTCCATCGGAGTTTTGTGTCAAGCACCATGCCCAGGTACTTGCTGTGTAGCTGTGTTGGCAGGCTGGATAGTTATGCCATTAATATTGAGTGGTCGGTTTTCAATCTTTTTATTGGTAAAGTTGATGTATGTGGGCTTTGCTTCGTTAAGTTTGATTTGCCATTTACGAGTCCAGCTGGCCACGTTATTTACTGCTAGTTGCAGTATCTCTAATGATTGCTCTACAGTTTTTCCAGTTCATCCGCAAAGGTGGCAGTTATCGTGTTATCAGTATTTGGTGTATCGTTTGTATAAAGTAGATATAACACCGGGCACAATACGCTTCCCTGAGGGCACCAGCACCGATGTTCCAAAGATCGGAGAACGCGTTCTCGTGTTTAATGCGAAATTTTCTTTCGGATAAGTAAGATTTTAATAGTTTGTAGTATGGGTCAGGCAGAATGGATTTTAGTTTGTGCAATAGGCCTTCATGACATACCCGATCAAACGCCTGTGCGACGTCGAGGAACACTGTAGAGCAAACATTTTTATCTTCTAACGATTTTTCGATGACGTTGGTAATTCTATGAACTTGATCAATTGTTGAGTGGTTGGTTCGAAATCCAAACTGATGGGCCGGCACCAGCTCATATTTGTCTATAATTAACTTGAGACGTTTCATAATCAGCTTCTCAAAGAGTTTGGACATGATCGGAAGTAATGCAATTGGCCGATACGACTCCACATCATTGTGATTCTTGCCAGGTTTTGGTAGCACAATTATTTCCGATACCTTCCACGCGGTTGGTATATGTTTTAGGCGAATTGCGGCATTGAATATATTAGTGAGCTTGACCAAGGCTTTTCTCTGTATTTTTTTGAGGATTGCACCGGTAATTAGGTCGAACCCGGGTGCTTTCTTTGGGTTTAGATTCGTGCGAATCTTTTTAGCTACCTCTTTGGGTGTTACTGGTAAGATGTAGTTGTTTGTTGGGAGTGTTGGAAGTTCATCCGATCCCGTTGTTCATATTTGAACTACTTATAATTCTATGACCTGAATGAATGTATATCATTATTTTTTTTTCTATGAAGCCTAGTTGCCAATTTATGAGGCTTTAAAGAATTGAACGAAACGGTGGTTAAGGTAATTATATTGCGCCGAAAGACCTGCGACGGGGCAGTGTTTGTCGAGTTCGTGTTGAAATGAATCACGGTAGGTTCTACTTATATGGGGAATTTTTGTAGGACAATTGCAGTTTAAGCGAGATAGAAGCGGGTCAATTTGATTGTTTTGTATTTTTAATAGAAATATCATATCCCCCTCCGAACTTCTGGCTTGTAGCAGGGAAATACCTGGTACCACTTAGGACAGAATCCTACGTGATAGATATTTGAGGAACTTTTGTTGGATTTTGTCGAGATGTTGTGTGTATACAGGGTGTTAGGTTAGGTTAGGTTAGGTTAAAAATTCAAGGGATTATTCATTGGCCTGAAGATCAATTAACTCATTTTTCAAATCTATAGCTTCATATTCAAAAACAGAAAGTTGAGCTACATTTGCTGATGTTACTGCCCATGGATTTTTCACTAAGCGAAATGGTTCTAGATACTTCCTGATAAAAAATCACGAGCAACTAAACTGAAATGTGGCAAAAATTCTTGTCGCCAATGGTACTTCCTGCAGAAACTCGGGCGGTGTTTCTTCCAGAAAGTTATGATACTTACGCCAGTAAGTTGTCCAATTGGATAGTCACCCACAATTCCAACCCGAACATTGTTACGAACATTACACGAAACATTAACGTGTTACATTAACGGAAAAAATAAAAATAAGTGAAACCAGTTAAAGCCTATCCACAGATTATGTATTAGAGTGGAAAAAATAGACTCTGAAATTTCCTGGAAAAAAGTGTTATTTTTGAAAGTAAGACCTTCTTCACAGACTAAGCAATGACGAGAAAAAGGTTCGCCTAAACTTCGTCCGATAAATAGGCAGTTGCACGACAAATCTTTCTTTAAGTAGATTAAGGTAAACTGATGTTGAAATCGATCTTCACATACCTCAAAGTGAATTTTTGTTATGAAAATTCCTTATTGAATTTCTTGAGAAACTGACATCATCGGTGAAAAAAATCTATGTCATGAATTAAGGGATTAGAACTAATGTATGCAAAAGGCATTGACATAACGTAATACGTGGACGCTAATTAGCAGGTAGTAGTACCTAATACGTTAAATGTGGTATAGATACAACAAATTGCCCTTAAGAATTTTCCAAACTGTCCAATGACATTTGACATTCAGAGTATTGGTTAAGTATTGGTTAATTTATTAAGTAATTTATCGCGTAGAAGTACTTGGATGTTCCTCAATCATGTCCAGCACTTTCTGTTCCAGTTGTACCGTACTTACTGTCATTAATCTTCCTGACCTTCCATTTCTCTCCAATGTTCCTGTTTCACGAAGACGTCGATGAATGTTTTCGAAGATTTTTTGGTTGAGGATATTACGGCTAGCAAACCATTCAATGTTCAATCGTCTAGCTTGTAATGAATTGCCATCAGCAAGTCCATACACGAAATGCATGTAAGTCATCTCGACGCTCGTAGATGGTAGATGGTACATGGTAGAATACTTCACTAACTATTAAAGATCATCAAACACGTCACTCAATGTAAACAACTGCAAGCGATACAGCTGATGATATCTGACGAGGCGTATTCAAATGAAATCTAATTGTACATCAGTAGATAAAATAGCCGTTGCAAGTTATCGTCAGCAAATTTTTGTACTTTATAAACTTATTGGCGTACGTCATACTTTTATTTACATTCATGATTTCAACAAATATCGAATATTGCTCTCTCAAATTTTGATTTCTGAAGAGATAACATATAACAATTTGTAGGTTGCTGTTACAAGTTTAAAATTTTGATTTCCTTCAAAAATTAAGGTTTTAGAAAACATGCTAATAACCAAAACACACTAATAAGTAAAGCTAAGCTTAGATTTTAAGAAAATTGGTCAAAAAATCTTATTTTAACTCTTTAGTAAACACTGGTCTAGAAAGATGAACTTATATAACAGAATAAATTTAAATATCATTAAATTATAGCAAGAAGCAAAAATGTGACATGTTTGCCAACCCTTTTTCATTTTTTCTTAAAAAATATTTTTTTTTATAAAAAATTTAAATTTCTAGAAGAAAAAAAAATGCTTGATAGTAATATTTGATTTATCTCTCTCTCTCTCTATTGATCTTGATCTCTCTTGATGACGTAATTAAAATAGTCTGGCTTCGATCAATTTTCTTCCCAGTTCTTCCAGCGGTTTGTTCAAAACATATTTTGTTCCGTAACTTTCTATCTCAGTATGGATCTCTAATATTATGTATACCACAAGCATAAGTATTGGGACCGATGCTATTCTTGATTTAATGTTGAAAAAAAAATAATACCAAAAGCGGTGGTTTTGCCGATTAGACGCAAATCTATCAACATTTTGACGCTATTAAGGAAGCTTGAGAAGTCATTAGCTCTGACCTTGCAACAATTGTTAAATACTCGGAAGATCACAAGCTAATAGTGAATAATTTTATGTGCACTTCAAGTATTCATGATATATATTATATTCATGATATATCATTCCATGATACATAGAGCCTCATACGGCTTCTGTAAAGACATAGTACGAAAAAAATAAAAATAAGTGAAACCAGTTAAAGCCTATCCACAGGTTATGTATTAGCGTGGAAAAAATAGACTCTGAAATTTCCGGAAAAAAGTGTTATTTTTGAAAGTAAGACCTTCTTCACAGACTAAGCAACGACGAGAAAAAGATTCGCATAAACTTCGTCCGGTAAATAGGTAGTTGCACGACAAATCTTTAGCAGACTAAGCAATAAAAAAGAAGAAATAGACTCTCCCACACCTTCCCTGTGTAGAAGTTAGATACGGGAGGGAACATCCTTAATAAACTCCCGAAAGTACCATCCTGATTTCTGAGTCTATGAAAAGGAAAATGTAGGGAAAATAAAATAGGTCACTTGGAGTGTTTGAAGGGCAGTTAATTACCCGTAAACAGCATTGGAAGTAAAAAAAGTAAAATGTCTCAGTAGTCCAAGTAATACGTTTCACTAGTTTGTATAGAATAATTGTTGTTCAGGTTTGCTTCATATGGTATATTTATTAATCGAAATATCTAGAAATTCATACATCTACATTTATTAATCCCATTTCACACGTTGATAATAATTTTACATATTAAAAGAATTACATAACTAAAATGCTTTCAGTTTATCTAAGATTATATCTAATAAAATCATTAGTAATTAAGTGCTCTATAAATCTTACTTTTTCATTTAACGTATAATTAAATGGGCCGAACAAGTGTGAAACGTTAAGTTGTGCGTGTGTGTGTGTGTGAAAACTTGTTGAATGTATCGTGCTTAGTTATTCATGTATGTTATTGATTTTTGTGGAATTTACTGAAACATGGCGGTTAATTGAAACATTGTCTCTTTAGTGAACCCTTGCGGTAGTTTGACCAATATTGATACTTGTTAGTGGATAGTCTGAATTGCTAATGGTCTCGGGTGTCTTTGTTTGAAACGTTATTATGTGGAGTAAATTAGACCCTAACTCTGCATTTGTGCTTTATATATTAGAATCATTTTATATTATTTAACAAAGATGTGATTTCTAACGTTTATTGAGTAAAATTTTAATTCATAAATTTAAGTTTTGGAAACTTCATTAAAAAGGGTTAATAGAATATGTTTGTATTTTGAAATAGATTAGTTAGTATTTAGAAAAAGATTAAACAGATCACTAAAAAATGATTAAACCAATTTTTCAATATTTTTTTTTACTTTCTGTTTACCATTTCGATATTTCGAAAGGAGGATTTCCATATTTCGAAAATTCTTTGTAAAAAGTTTAATGTATCTTAGAAAACTGAAAAATAATTTGTTTATTTACTTTTTTTTTTTTTTATAAACTTGATATAAATTTGTTAATTTTCTTGCTTATAATTTTATTTACAAATTTAGATGAATTGTAATGCTACCTTTTCAATTAGTACATATAACTGACATTTTATAAACATATTCTTTTTAATGAATAGGTTGGTTGAAGCATTGAATTTTTAGTTTAAAAAAAATTCAGAATTCAGTTTTAATGTAAAGAAAGTCGACCTAGATATTCGAACTAGAAGTTTTGGATAATCTACATTGAATTTGCCAGTTAGTATATTTTTCTATTAAACTGAAGCTAGATTACGAAGTAGCTCCACTGGATGTGAGTAGTATTTGGTTTAACTATATTATTTGGAAATATTAATGAAATATCTTGTAATTATGTAGTATACATATATACACTCTTCTCGGGGTTGCAACTCGTTACATCCAGGAGCTCTTAAAACTCCTTTCGTGTGGTGAGTTCACGTTCATCTGTCCTGTTTTTACTGTGTCTAGTCGCCTAACTTTGCCTCAGCTGTTAATTTTCCCCACGTGGCTCGGCCTAAACTTGTACTTCCATGCCTCTATCTTTAGATTATTAATGTCCTAGTACCTGGTCCTCCGATCTGCTTTTCAGTCTCCCTCTTCCTCTGCTAATCTTTGGTCTCCACCTTGTTATTATATTTTCCACTCTACTGTTTTCCATTCGGTATACGTGACCATACCAGCGGAGTCTTTGTACTTTTATCGCCGTAACAATATTTTCTCCTTTCAGGATAATTTGTATTTCCGAGTTCATTAGTCTTCTGTTTTCCCCTACAGTGATTCTTTATAAACCATATTTTCTTATAATAATGTTCCTTTCGAAGATTCTTAGCCCTGTTCAGAGTTCATTGTCTATGCCCCATAGGTCATTATCGATCTGATTGCTGTTTTGTACAACTTCATTTTTGTATTTGTGCTTATGCTCTTGTTTTTCATGATGCTTTTGTGTTTGTAGTATGCTCTATATCCCGCCCGCACTCTGTGGTTTATCTATATCGTTCAGTCATTTTTGTTGTTTATTATTATTCCCAGGTATTTGAAGTAGTGCACAAAGGTAAGTAGAAACTAGTGCACAAAGGAAATTTTGAGTTCAAAATAGTAGACGATATTTTGAACTCAAAATTTCCTTTGTACACTAGTATGTTAGATGTGGTCTTATTATCTCTGCTTATTTCCATGAACTTTTTTCCTGGTTTATTTTTAGGCCACTTTTCTTTGCTTCTTGTTTTCGAATTGCTTCTTCCATACTTCTCCTATCTCTGGCTATTGTGATGCCATCACAACTTATCGTATCACTTTATTAATAAGAGTGCAAGATTCGAGTGCCGGCGTTCAGCGAGAACGGACGTGCAAACTGTGAGTCAGTCAAATTGAACAGTTAAACGTTTTAAAGAAAATTATTATATATATTATAACACATACTAAAGGTACTAAAAGTAATACAAATCCTATTTCTAAAGTCTGTTGAAGATTGTAGTAATAAATACAAGGGAACTTCACTCAAGGGGTCCAATATACCCACAGAAAAACTGACCGACATCTTGACCACCTTCCTTCAGAACGACGTTTATGAAAACCTTATATCTGGAAAAATTAAAAAACATATGTAACCACTGCATGAAGAAAATGGGCACTTGGCAGAACAAATTAGAGAATTGAAGCAAAAAAACGAGAGACTATCGGAGACGGTGATGTTTGCTGTAGAATCACATATTAAAAAACAGATGGACCCTCTGTCATTAACTAAACAGATTGGTGAGTTAACTGTACAAATTAAAGTTTTAGAAGCGGATAAAATTCAATTTACACCAGAACTTAAAGATAGCCAGGTACCCGTTATCGGCGATAGCGATTCAAATCCAGAAGATAAGACAGAAAAAGAAATAATCTACAAGGATGCGCGCTAAAACACAAAAACTATAAACAAGCAACACGAACCCCAAAACAGATCGGAGGAAAATAATACCATTAGGAACAACAGGGACAACGTGGACCCAAATACAGAACTTATAGACCCCGAAAACCAAGTGTTCGTCGAACAAAGAAGATATTAACACTGCTATTGTATGAAGGAAAGTTGAGGCCAATAAAATATGGCTGTACATTGCTAGGGCAAGGGACCATGTCACAGAGGACATAGTACGTAAATATCTATCACAAAAACTGGTCATGATGAATCAGGTTTCATAGTTGAAAATATCATACCAAAAGTAAAGAAGCCTAACAATAATAGCTTCAAAGTCGGAGTGGATCTCTCTCTGAAAGATCAAGTATATAGCTCTGATTTCTGGCCGGAAGGGATTTTGCACGAGAGGCTGAATTTCAGCCGCTTAGATAGAAACCGTCAGGCAAATTTTACACAGGCAATCACTCGTCCAACAGTAACATAAAGAAACAAGAATTGAATTACAATCACAAAACAAAAATACCAGTACTCGTGTCGGACTGATAAACATAAACAGTCAGTCAATAGGAAACTTCTGACAAAATTGAGTATATGTTAGGCAAAAATAACGAATGCCAGCTCCTAGTAGTGACCGAGCACTGGAAAAGTTCAGAACAAATCGAAATAATTAAAATTAACAGCTTCCAACTAGCCTCATATTTCCGCCGAACTGAACGGAAAGGTGTAGCCATATTGTGAACGAACCAAAAGTTACAAAAACAGGGAAGATATCAACTCTTTTGCCAAAAGTCACGTATTTGAATGTACGGCGATTGAGTTAAACCTAAATATGAACATCGTGACATATGACATCGTCTTAGTAGGTATATATAGGGCACTCCTAACAAATTTTAAACAATTTTTACAAAAACTCCATAACCTATTAAATAAGCTGCACAAAGAAAAGATAAGATGCATAATTGCAGGCGATTTTAACGTAAATATTTTGAAGAATAGTTCTCAAAGTAGAGACTTCATTTCCCTCTTCGATTCATTCAATATATGCCTGACATTTGAGGAAACTAGCCAACCAAAGCCAACCCAACTCATGCATAGATAACATAGTTATCAGCAAAGAGATACCCTACATAACTCAAACATTAAGCTATCATATATATCCGACCACCTTGCTCAATATATTTTCTTCGAACACGAAAAAACGCGACCCACAATTAGAACGATTATAACTTACACCGAAAATCAAATGGGAGATTTCAAGGAGGCTATACAAAAAGAAGGGTGGGAGGAAGTTCACGCCACTCAAAATTCTGATGTCGATAAACAATGGGATCTGTTCACACAAACGTTCAAAAGACTTTTGTCTAACAATAATTTTAACACTTGCTTTCCGCTAAGAACAATAACCCACGAACAAAAAAACAAAAAGATCTTTTCAAATGACTCACTCGAAAAAATGCTTAAACGTATAGAGGTATACTGCATACAGTCAAAGACGAACACTGACTTAAAACGAAAGCGAAATATGCTACTGAGACGATATTCAAAGTCACTACGACAAGAAAAAAAGAAATATTACGAACGTAGTATTACGGACAGGCGAAACCATAATAAAATCTACATAGGCGGCAGTTTCGGAAATATCAAACCTTAAAACTAAAACAAAATCAACACATACTTTTGGACCGAGTCACAACTCCAATTCCATAAACTGTTTTTTCGCAGAGCAGAATAGATAATGTTGTTGATAACCCGTTGCCCTGTCTTACGACTAGATTGATTTCGAACTCTACGGTTATGCACGCCCTCCTGTCTCCTTACCTATAATTTCGAGTTGCTTATTGTCATTTCTGTTAGCGTAACTAGCTTCTCAGGTATATTTGTGTCTTTCATTGGGTAGTGTACATGAATAGATAATAGATACATGAATAGGTTTTATCTGTAGAGTACATGAATAAAATAAATTATTCAAAATATAAAAGTTAAAATAAATCAGTGTCAATTTAAAAAATATTCTGTTCTCAATTACTAATCAAAATACATTAGATAATATCACTAAAATAATATGTTAGGAATTTATTTATTTAGTTTAAACTCAACTTGTGTAACAAAACATTATTTTGTTCAATTGTTTAAATCTATAATTCTTGTAAGTTTGTAAAAGATGTAACATTTATATTTAGCATATTTCAATGAACAATTAACTGGTAACGATAGGACAATGTCTTTCATTATTCACAAAATGTTTGAATTTGTTAATAATCAGCATATTTTCCACACAACTAATTTGACTAATAAATTAGGAACACTTACAGATATTTTACTTTACATATTGCAACTTATTAATTTCAAATAAAAGTTTTGCCACGCATATTTCAATATACGTCGAATTTGTTTATTCTGCCACTTCCTCCTTCGATTTTTATATAAAGATTTAATAAGTGCGATATTCTATCGAACAAATTTCAACAAATTGTGATAGGTTTTTAATTTTTAGATCAATTGTAGATTATAGATTTCAGTGGACATATCACCACTGAAATCTATAATCTACAATTGATCTAAAAATAAAAACCTATCACAATTTGTTGAAATACGACCTTTATAGATCTATTGTACTCCATCTTATTCCTCTAATCGTTGGTATACTTACACATCTAGCCCTGATTCATTCAAGAATTTCAGCATCTGGGTAGGATTCAAGGTTTGTAACTCCTCTTCGTTCAATCAGTGGGCTTCAAGGTACAGTTGTTTCTTACAGAGCAGTGCTCCGCAGTCCTTTGGCAGATGTATAGGCGTTCCTCTGCTGAGCTCATAATCTGTAATTGTCATTTTCCTCTAGGGTCGGAAGGCTCTTGAGGTGTTTTCTAAATCTCCTTCAGGACTCCTGTCAGAATTCTAAGCTTTTTCCTGGTTAGTTTCAGACCAGCTTTTATTTTTTTCTGGTTACTTTGGAATGTTTTAGCCCTGGAAGTTCTTTTCAGGTTTTCATCCATTCTTCTCTTATTTTTTCATCTAAACTTTTGTAGATGATATTCATACCACAAAAGGGTTCCGGACCTATACAGGGATTACTGGATTCAATGTTCGCTAGGTGATCGGCTTCTCCATTTCCCCTTATGCTAGTGTATCCTAGTACCCCGAAAAGCGTTACTTTATTGTCTCCGCCGAGCTTGTTTAGCTTTCCCATATAGTCCCATATCAGTTTGGATCTGATAGTGTATGAGATAATAGCTTAGATCGCCGCTCAATCTGACTGATATAGCAATTTGTTTCCTACAATAGTTCCTGTCGAGTTTAAATTGTGCATATCTTTCGATTACAAGTACCTCGGCTTGGAAGATATTTGGGTAGATTCCTATGAATTCGAAGTACTTGGTACGTGGTCCAAATACTCCTCCACCCATACCTTACTCCGTCTTGGAAGCATATGTATACCACTTGAAGCTACTTTTGGCTTTATTGTTACACATTGCTGTATAGTTTTTTAGATCTATAAAAACATTGTAAATTTTGAAAAGTTCGTATGCTACTTTTTTACTTTTTTCGTCTCTACTTAATTATTTTCTTATATAAATCAAATTAAAAAATGGTCGTTATGACCATATTCCAAGACACCACAATATGCGCCTATGCCTATTAATAAATATATATGAAATAAGTTTAAATTGAATGTGAACGAGCTTTTCTGAATAAAATTTACATTCGAAATGTTTAATTAGATTTAACTTTTTTAATAGAAAATTATTTTTCATTATATTTACGGTTAAATCTATCTAATTCATTATTGATATTATTTTTTATAAATTATTGGAAATGCGAGGAATTATCCCATTCCCAATAATATATAAAAAATGATAAATAATAGGGATGATAATAACAAACATTATTGATATTTGTTTGATATTTTTCCGGGAAGCCCGATGTTATGAAATTTACTATCATCAAGTCTTCTTTCTAAAATACCAAAGTTGTTTGAATTTACGTTGTTTACTGAATTTTCGCCGAAGCCACCAACTAAAGAAAATACCCCCTATCCTCAACCACTCAATAGCTGATCAGATTTCAAGTAGTCAAAGACTGTCATGTTACCTCTATCAGTTCTTACACTCGTCACTTGTCCGTCACTTTTTTCAACGTAGGCCTTCCTCCCATTATATTTTGAAACAGTTCCTTTTACTGATTTTTAGGTAAGCATCCTTTATTATCCAATCAAATCAAAAATCCTTAAACTAAAGTCGTAAATAGGTTATTATTGTATACATATGTACATATATGGCAGCAGAAGTTATACTATACATAAATTTATTAACATGAGATTAAACGCTCAGCAATATTTTCTTTTCAATTTTAGCTTAATTCTTGAAAAAACATTAACAAATATATAAAATATCAAAAAATATTAAATTAATTACAACATTAAATTGACCAACAAATTGATTACAGGGTATACGCTATTTTTTCGATACAAACCAGAAGGTAACCGTCATATCCAATACAGTACTGTTTATATTATAATTTGCCTAGAACAAATATATACTAAATGTTTGTATATTTTGTTAAATTGCTTGCCATTCTTTATATCATCGATTGGTAACAGTAAAACAGTGTCAAGCGATTTGCTGCAAGCGGAAGCGGATATAAAATTATTTATTCATTTGGGTCGAACGTAACGCTGAATATATGTTGCCATTTAAATGGACGACAAGAATTTTACTTTCTGCACAATTTAAATTTTTTAATTATAAAGCGATACGAATTCTACGTGCAAATTACATTAAATTGCCAAGTACGTGCCTTTATTTGTTAATTCCACTCCAGTCAAGTCAATTTGATTTCTCTTTAACTTTGTCTGCATCGTTTAGTCGATGTCTCAATGCTGATTAAGTCTTATCTGTTTATTCCCCTTTGAATGGCTCTGTTTTCTGTTTATCTTTAGTTTAAAGTTTTTTTTTCTTATTTGTCAATTTGCTTGGTGAGTTTAGTTTTGTTTTCTGTATAATCTTACTCTTCTGGTCTTGTTTGCCTAATCTACTAAGTGTGTTGCAAGTATTTTTGCAAGATAAACTCATTAAAATCGGAACACAACATGAATTTATAAATTCATTCAACCTTTCCGTAGCTATATAATATTATTAAGTCTTTTGAGAATTAGAAAACAAATCTCATGTGAAATCTGTAAGTTACGTCACATGAGATTTGTTTTGTTGTCCTAAAAGACTAAATATTATTATAGAGCTACGGAAAGGTTAAATATATTTATATATTCAGGCTGTGTTTCGACTTGAATAAGAATATGATGAATAAGAATATGACTTTAACAGTCGAAACTCGAGTCGTGATATGTGTAGAAATTTATATAACTCTGAATAATAAGTTATATAAGATTTTTTCATATTATAAGTGTGATAATATCATAGTGATTTTTTCAATTCAATATAAGAATATGATTATATTTCGAGTCTCGTTCTTCGAGATTACTACTAGATTACTAGTTTCTACTAGATTCAACCACAAGTTCCGAGTTCCAAAATTTTCGGGCTCCCTGCTCCCTACATTACCGATCAGTCACACCTCAAATAGTTTGTAGCTTATTTTAATATTAAGGAGTTTAGCTCGTATACAGAAAACTCCTTAATCGGGTTGGGAAAACTTTTACGAGAGGAAAAGGAGGGAGGGGTGTACTCATCTCGAACGAGACTCTCGTATAATTACAATCGAACTTCACTTAAGGTAAGTTCGTTTGATTTTAAATTATCTATAATAATGTATGATTTTTTTAATCTATTTCTTTTTTTTATTAGTCTTATTAACCTGTCAACCTGGTTTGTCAACCTGGTCTTGTCAATCTCGTCTTATCACCTGGTCTTGTGAACATTGTCCTGTCGGACGAATTAGAGTATACAAACGAATATTAATATATATATTTTATTGTGAATATCTGCAATAATAAATTGTATGATTATCTACTATAGGAAAATAAATTTCAGATTAAAAACATCTTAAACATATATTAATTATTTTTCAATAAAATTTCAGTTATGTTGAACATTTATTAAAACGTCCATATTTTTTTAATAACTATATAATATACATATATTGTTAGTCTTTAGAATTTTTTATGTGGTATAGAAGCTAGATCAGATTAGAGCCTGGTCGGCAATTCATCAAGGTTTAATATAACAAGATTTTTTGTATGATTAGACTTTTTAATCAAAATGCTCAAAATAATCCCGAACAGAGGGGAAGAGGCCGATAGGAAGACCAAGATGAAGATGGGAGGATGAAGTATACCAGGACGCCAGACGAATCCTTATACTACGAAGAAGGAAGGAAGTGGCCCGGGAAAGAGAGGAATGGAGGAGGAAGCTAGGGGAGGCGAAGGCTCAAATTGGGCTGTAGCACCAGAAGAAGAAGAAGAAAAAAACTTGCTAATTAATCTTAAAAGATTGTATTAAGAGCCGGTTTATAATGAAAACTCAAAAGTCATATTTTAGATTAAATATATTTTAGAATGAAGTTTTAATAGAAATTTATATCAGTCAAAGTTTATTGTTAATGTCTATATAGTTAAGACTCGATAGTCAATACTTAGATTATATATATATATATATATATATATATATATATATATATATATTTACAACGCACAAAGAACACAAATATTAAGACTACAATTCTTGATATAATTTATTAGACATTGTATTAGTTTTCCAAATTTAAATCTTTAACTTATAGCTCGGGCTGAACCTATAATATGTTTTCACGCTGGTCACCGGCCGAATGGGAAATAAATTACTCCTCTGCGATTACAAGAAAGTTTAAGAAGCACTAGCCTAGAAGGCGTTTATAAATGTTTAAACCAACGAAAATTTAACGACACCCTATCTGCCCTCTTGTCGCCCCTTGAAACTCACCCTCCAGGCTCCCCGTTATCACCTCTCCTTTATAATATCTACGACATCTACCACTATAATAAAATCGACATAACCTACATATACTTGTCTTCTTACATATTCCAATACGCTGACGATACGGTACTGACTATCGTACTTACTACATGACACCAATTTGAAAAAGAAATTGCAACAATTATAAACACTTTCAGCCAATACAATGACGTGGTTTAACAAATGGCGTCTATCCCCCAATCCTTTCAAATGTCAACTTCTAATAACCAACCATAAAATCAAAGATAACTCCCCTTATATAACAATCGGACCCAGCGATGTTCACCCCTCTCACCAAGCAAAATATCTGGGTATGGTCAGCAACTAAAATTTAAACATCATGTATCGAAACAGAAGACCGAATGAATAAAATGTTCTCCTTCACCTATGGCAAACACGGCATAATGACAAAAACAGCCACCAAAATTTACAAAACAATATGTAGAACACTGTTGGACTACGGTCATATTATTCTATCACAGGCTCCTAACCAAACAAGACAAAATATTACAACAGCGGAGCTAATAGCACTACGACTCGTTACCAAAATGCGTCATTCAGACAATCCTTTGCACAATCCTTCTAACCAACTACTGTTCTACACTACCAATATCTGGCCCATTCCAGACAGATTCACGGATCTTGCAATAAAATTCCACAATAATAGGTCAAACTGGACACTTATAAAATACTTATGCCTGACTCGTAATACAAGACAATCAAACAGAAAACACACACCTGCAACACTTTACGAAGTATTAATAGCCAACTGCAGAGCAAACAATTAAACAACCATTTAATTTTTTTTTTTTTATAAATGCTTGTATTATCTATTATGTTATATTAATCCTGCAGCAAGGATAATATTAATCCTGGGCAGTAGCCAGTTGTACTTTGTACAATAAAGATTGTTATATTTATTATTGTTACGAAGTTAACAAAACTTGCGTGCATAGAAATCAGCCCACTACAAACTTTTGACTATTTTTACTATTTTGAACCTATTTTTATTAATTAAACTATCTATAATATGTAATAAAGAAATATGCCGTTTGAAAGACAATTTAATACGCTTTAATATGAGATTAAATGTATTAAGATATTTTTCGGTTTCTTATGTTTCTTGTGTTTTAACATAGAGAAATTAACTCAAGAAACAAATTAACATTTTTTATAACTAAAAGAAATATGGTTATTGAAAATTATCCAAACTAACACTTAATTTTTAATAATGGGTATAACCCCCTTTTGTTCTAATAACATCTCTCATACGATTAGGTATAGATAGATCTAATCAAGTTCGCTATTGTTTCTAGTGGGATGTTAAGAGACTCTTCTTCTACTGCAACAATAAGCTATGGGATCGAGGTTGGGGCAAGAAGCCCAGCTCGATTTTTTTGTTAAAGCGCAGCCCATATACGTTCTATCTAAACAACGATTTCTCTAGTGCAGGGGTTCCCAAAGTTTTTCTTAGGCGGGCCAATTTAATATTACCGAACTTTTTGGCGGGCCAAAAAAAAACGGAATTGAATCAAAACAATAACCACGAATTTTTTGTTTTAAATATATTTAACTCTTTCTTATTTTTTTTTGTATCGGTATACTAAATTTAATATAATTATAAATCTTTAATTACATATTTATTATAACAAAAAAAGTTGTTAAAAAACATCACGTGATTAATGGACGACCCCTTGTATGTCCGTCGAATGTACTCTTAATACTGCTTGTAAATGATTATCACTCAATTTTGATCTTAATTTCGACTAATTTATGCTCATAATTGAGAAAGTTTTTTCGCAAATATATGTGCTCCCAAATTATGAAAACATTTGTTGAGCATGTTTTCGTATTTTCGGATAATTCACGCATGAATCCTTTATAAAAATCAATTAAGGAATTGATCCGATAAAAATTCTTAGCATCGATATTTTCCTGTAATTCTATCAATTCAAATTGCATGTCTTAAGGGGGGAAACCACATTAGGAGACTGTTTGATACTGATTTTTTAGTATTTTTTTTTGTGGGTGAAATTAACTAGAATTTAATCAAATTTTGACATCATTTCATTCATATTTCGAACAATTCCTGTGATTTTTTTTGAATAATTTCAGCCAAAAATAAAAAAGTTACGGTGTGATGTCCGCCGATGGTTGTGAACATTGTTACAACATTAAAAAAACCATCGGCGAACGTCACACCGTAACTTTTTTATTTTTTGCTGAAATTATTCAAAAACATTCACAGGACTTGTTTATTAATATGAATGAAATGATGTCAATTTGATTAAATTCTAGTTAATTTTACCCACCCAAAAAAAATCCAAAAAATGTGTATAGCTTTCCAATTGCGTGCAGTGTAGCCATTCCGATTTTCATGTCAAATCAAAACGGTTTTAATTTTACATTAATAACTTATTTTCTAATAATATGAACCTCAATGCAGGCGAAAAAAATGAAAATTTAACATTTTGCGGGCGTTGGAACAATTTTTCTTCGATTTTCACGATTTTTTTCTCTAATTATGCAAGGAAAAATACCCCTAAAATCATGATATCATCTCACAAGTAGGTTCGAATAATTCGAAATTTTATAAAGAATCATACTATCAATTTTCATAATGATCGGTTTCACATTTTTTGAGTTAGATTGCACGCAAATGTGAAAAAAAGTCATTTCGAAATAAACGAGGTAATGCTCCACTCGAGCCTGTAACCTGTACCCGATGTGCACTCGGTTCTATGCTCATAAGATCTAAACGAATGCGAATTTCGATTTGAAATTTTGAAAGCGTATTCTTGAATAGTTAAGCTAACGATTTATGCAATAAAATAAATCGGATTTTTTAAACATACTAATGTGGTTTCCCCCCTTAAATGATTAACAGTTCTGTATCTATTTGAGACTACTATATTATATTACTGTACAAATGTGTAATAAGACTAAAACAAAATAAACTAAACAATAGTTTATTAATACAAACGCTTATGGTTAAAGCACTGTATGATTTTTTTAAAAATATTAAAATATTTTATTGTATCTTATTTGTTATATTTATTCTACTATTTACTTATTTATTTTTTAATAAAAAAATAATATATCGTATCGATATCGCGGGCCGAATTCACGGGCTTTGCAGGCCGAATTTGGCCCGCGGGCCGCACTTTGAGAACCCCTGCTCTAGAGTAATCAAGCACGATTCTTGCGGTGTGCGGGTTAACATTTTCATGCACAAAGATAAATACTTCTCCAATGTAGTCCAGGTAAGATACAACATGAACTGTTAAAATCTCCTCGACCTACCTAGCACTCGTTAAACCTTCTCAGAAACAGACCAACATCAGACCAACGTCGCAAAACGCAAGCATGCTTGACGATGAGCTGGGATAAGTTTTTGACAAATTGCAGGTGTCTTAGGGGTCAAGTTACTTTTCTACAGTCTTACTGTCCACTGACTAATAGCCACTCTTTTTACTTCATGGAGCTGTTGTTGCAGTTGAACAGAATTAAGGTGACGATTTCTTAATGACGGTGAGCCGTATATCTCCTTCTGCCTGTACCAAGTCGTCTATGTTTGTTATTCTCGTTATAAACACCACATAAAGACGTTCGTTTTTGTTTACCGCATGATACGCCTACAAACGATAAGCATTGTTGATAAACTTAAGCTCATATTTAACTATATTAAATTGTGTTTCAAACGTCATATTTTCTTATTTCATCTCAGAAGTAGTTTCTAAAAAATAGTTACAATTAAAAGTTTATAGTGGGCCAATTTCTAGGCACGCAAGCTTACACCAAGCTGCTTTCATCCGGATAATTTGGGAGCAAGGAGAGCAAAAAGTAGAAATAGTCTTTAATAAAGTGTTGAAATCAATGAAATATTTAAATCGACTTGATATATTAGTGAATCGTTTAGCTGTAATGAACATACTGAAAACTAGATATTCAAATTTACCTAGACGTTTTTTAGATCAGGGTTTCGTCCGGCACTTCATAGATTTTCATCGGGTTAATATTTTTTATTATAAAATCTAATATAAACTATAATACTCTTACACATGCGTTACAAATTATTGATTTAATATGATTTCAATAAGAATATTATTTATTCATCCGTTCCTCTTTGCTGGAAAAAAAATCAAACCGTTCCGTTTCTCAAAAACTTTGAAGACCCCTGGATTCCTTTATACCAGAGGTGGCCAAGGTTTTGCAGCGAGAGCCAAATTCCCTGAAAATCTTTGGAGCCGCACCTCCCAAAAGATCTTACCTATAAAACATAATTAGAATACCTGTTAATCGAATTTGACGAGCGATTTATAGATTTGGTAGCATTAAAACCAACAATTGAATTTTTATTAAATCCCTTTGAAATCGATGTGATTAGCAATGGTTTTAAAATGGATAAATGTTAACTTCCTGAAACGTCAACACGAGAATTAGAATTAATAGAGTTGCAAGAGAACCAAACTCTTCAAATGTTCCATAAATCGGCAAATCGATTGCCATTTGACTTGATGCAAATTACGGCACATTTCAACACACCTTCTATAGTCATGTCAGATTTGACAATTTTTGGTTTCTGTGTGGAATTTGCTATATTTATTAAATCTGACATTATAAAATTCGAGGAAAAATAAATTTCGTTTTAAATGGAAATATATGCAAATCCTTGGCAGAAATCAATTTTCCTCGCTCTTGTGGTGTATACTTATTTCTGTATATGACTTGTTAAATTTTCCTCATCCGTTGAGGAATGAATTTTCCTCGCTCTTGTGGTGTATACTTATTTCTGTATATGACTTGTTAAATTTTCCTCATCCGTTGAGGAATGAATTTTCCTCGCTCTTGTGGTGTATACTTATTTCTGTATATGACTTGTTATTCTATACTTATTTTTGTACACAACAAATTCCGTGAGTCAATGAAAATAACAAAATAATATCGAAATAAGTAAACGTATTTTTTTTGTTGAATAACTTCTAACATTTACTGAATTGTCTTCTCTAAGATATTTCCGTATAATAAAAATGGAATAAAAAAGACAAAGAGATACATTATTTGATTCAAAATGCCACTTTTCAGTTACAAGAAAAACTACTGACTTGTCCCAAATTTTGAGTGATTTGATTTGGAAAATTCAGATTTCATTATTTTCGAGTATAAATTCACTTTGCTGGCAAACATTGAAATAGTGAAACATAATCATTGCTGCATCATATTGCATAAACGTGTTTTATTATATTTCTGACAAATGTATCATCTAACTCAGTAATCGATAACCTATGACACGTGCGCTACTAGGTGGCGCACAGAATGTTTTCCGATCCCACAGCTTTGTTTTAATCGAAATTATGGATTATGTAACTATACAAAAATATTTATCTATGTTTAAATATGTTGTGAGGTGAGATATAAATTGAGAATTTCGACATACAGTTAGTTTATAGTTATAGTTAGTTTAGGAGAAAAAAAGACATTTTCAACAAGTGGGGGGCACTAACCGTCTACTCATACGAAATACGCGATACCGGGGTGGCGTATACTAAAAGTCATGTTGAAAAAGGGGTTTAGTGAGAGGTTCCCAAACCACAATAAAAAAATTTAAATAATGAGTTATTTCAATAACTGAGGAAAATTGAGGTAAAATATAAGTTTGGAACTCTCTTGCGGAAAGGGAACGAAAACGGTCCGTGAAAGTTTAAGAAATGAAATGAATAAGAAATAAAATCGTGAAAGTAGCGGTCTTAGTCCAATCCAAAGAAATCCAAGTAAATATCAAATGATGAGAGATGGACTGAAGATTACCTAATATAGAGTAGAAGTTTAATACTTTAGAATAGACAGGCATGTTAACAGGGTACTACAAATCAAAGAAATACTCTAAGTCTACTCCCATGGGTCAAGAGAAAATTTCAAGATTGATGATTCAATGGGTTCACAGAGTAAACTATACATAATATGAAAAACTGTGGAGCATTGATCCACAAAAGAAAGGTTGGCCTCGAGTCCTACAGCTTGAGCCAGGGAAAAATGCAATCTTTAAATCTGATTCGAATCCTGAATTTCTTGAAATGGGCAGGAATGGGAAATATGTCAGCAATTAGAGGAGTAGATGTGGGAAAATTGATCTGTATAGTTCTCAGTAAACTGGGTCACCATCGTAAATAGAAATCTACAACTGCGTAAAATTTGGTGTATTATGTTGGGTTTTAACAGCTTGACTGCCATGTGCGACACATGCTGTTCTATGATACCGACGCACAGTGGGACGGAATCCCAAAAAGCTGGCCAAAAGTCGAAAAATGAAGTTTCGTTTTCTGGGTTGGAAGGGTTTGGGTTAGGTAGAGTAATAGTCTGAGGGTCGAATTGTAGACTGGGGTGGGCAAAATACTTTCTACCTGCTGTGGTATTCCACTTCAAAAGTGACCGTTACTCGAGCCAGACGCGTCGCGCTCCAAACGAGTTTAACAGTGTTGTATTGAAAACGACGCCAAGCCTACAAAAATAACGTTAAAGCAGATATGAAAAAAGGATTCGAAAGGGGAAGCTATGTACAATATTGTCATGATATCCCCAATTTATAATTATTATGTATGTGTTATGAACAAAGGAATGATTTGTCTGAAAATGAACGTAAAATTGCAACGGAGAATTGTAAAAACATGGAGAAAAGTTATATTGCACTCCATTGTTCAGCGGCCGGACATTTTCTAGGTTGTAGATTAATCTATTGTTTAATGAAAACAACAAGAAAATCTTGCGATTTTATGCGCCACCGATAATGGTGCCAGTTTTTGAAGCATTTTTTTCAATTTTGAATAATTCAAACGTTTAAAAAATAAATCAAAATTGTATGGTTTTAAAAGATCTATCAAGGGGTGTACTCACATAGTGCTCCCAGTGCCCCAGATGGGCCTGGTGAGGCGCAAATCGATTTTTTTTCTCATTTTTGATAGCAGATTTATATTCCACGCGTCAAACAATAAATATTTTTTCTCAAGTCAATTTTTGCTAAGCCCTTTCCAAAAGGCTTAATTTTTTTTGTTATTTTCGTGTATTTTATCCATTCATTTTACAATCTCGATTGAATCGTAATAATTCGCTTTCATGAATAATTCAGGAATTATGAATGACTAGAATAATATTGAAGAACAAATTAATAATATGTAATTGCCTATTTATATGTATTAAACTTGGAGATTTCAGAATCGGCTGCCGATGATCTGGCCGTATCTGGTTTAGCCAGGAAGGATATTTTCCTCCTCGTCAGGAAGAAACTGAATGATGATGCAGCTGCAGCGCACGTGGAAATTGAAAAGGCCATGACCGAAAAATTACAACGTCCTTTCACGCCATCCGTCAACGTGAAATTGATGAAATTCAATGATAAATGGAAAATCGTTTCGAGAAACGTGGACAAATTTTGGAAAGGTTTTCTGAATGGCTGAGTGTGTTTGTTCCGTTGGAAGAAACTCCAGAAGCTTCAAAGAAGTCCAACAACATGGGTCGGCCTTCTTTAGAATTTTCCGAAGCTAGTGAGCTTACAAAGCTGAGGAAGACTGAACAATTGCGTACAGGGTCAAGTACGGAAGAATTGTCTTATGCAACTGAAATGAAGCTTCGAGCATCTGGCAAATTATATGTTGCAAAAGTTGTCAAAGATGTGACACTGGGAAGCCCATAAAGAGCTAGAAGGTGTAGAGAATCTATCGGATCAATTTCAGAAACACCTCTTTCTCCTGATGCTGCTCTGTCGGTTACACTTGAAACAAATTTATCAAAATCACAGTACCAGAAAGTTCGTAATGCAAGCAGAGAAAATGGCTCCACTTTATTTCCATCGTACAATAAAGTACATCAAGCAAAGCTTAAATGTTATTACTCTTAATGGAATGTCATTAACAGTATGTCTTACGAAAAAGTTCGCAATTTCAATTTAATTTGTAAGTGGGGTTGTGATGGCACTTCCGGCCAAAGTATGTACAAACAAAAATTTACCGACAATGATGGAAGAAAGTCTGATCAGTCGACAAAGAGACACAAAATTCAGTCATTGTATGGAAAAATCCAAGGCCATCGTCTCCTCGTTTTTGTCGACCAATCAGGATTCAGTTTTTGCACGAAAATATTGAATCTACTGTTAACGAAATGGAGTTCATAAAAAAGCAAGAGACTAACCTCGTCCCTTACAAAACTGTCATAAACGCAAAAACTATAAGCGTTTCTTTCAAACTTGTTTTCACCATGATTGACGGTAAAGTGTGCAATGCAGTCACGAAAACTGCATCTGCTCAAAGTTGCTATTTGTGTAGAGCAACTTCGAATTCGTGATTAGCGACGCCGAAAACCCCCGAGTACAGACTTTCACTCCAAACAAATACGTTTTTGAAGAAATTCTCCGCCATATTGGATCCGCCATTTTGGTTTTCTGAATTTTGACTACGAATTCGTAATCAGCGACCCCGAAAACCCCCGAGTACAGATTTTCACCTCAATCAAATACGTTTTTCAAAAAATTCTCCGCCATATTGGAACCACCATTTTGTTTTTCTGAATTTTTACTTCGAATTTGTGATCAGCGACCCCGAAAACCCCCCAGTAAAGATTTTCACCTGAATCAAATACTTTTTCGACTTTTGGCCAGCTTTTTGGGATTCCGTCCCACTGTGTGACGCCACGATTAATTGACGTAAAATGATCCGTCAAGCCAGGTACTTTTTTTTTCTACAACTCTTATTTTCGAGGTTCAGTATGTTATCTTACGAGTCAGTTTACAATAAATTACAATATTACAATTTAAAAATTGCAATATGTGTGCTTCTAAAGTTGAACGAACCTTAATGAAGTCTATAATTGTTGGGGCAAATAACTTAATATAGCAGATATAGACCTTTTTACGGTTAGTTAAGCGCATGCGCGTCAGCAATGTTTAAAAGGCGGGAATATGAAAGTTTCGGGCCCATTTTGTTATTTTCACTGGTTATTTGTCAAAAAATGCCAGAAAAAATGCGAAAAAATTGACGAATGCGCACAAAAAAATTTCAACTATGAAAAGGTCTATTAGTAAAAACACACAATTTATATGTAGTAGCTATATTTTTTTAATCGCATATTATATAATAAATAGGATGGTTGCGACTGTTACTACTTGATAATTCATACTTATACTGAATTAATAAATTCACAATGTTTTAATCAGACTTAATCTGTAAAAATATTATATAACTAGTTATTCATAATTATATAAATTTATACACTTAACACAACCCGAGTTTCGACTAGTCAAAGATTAAGTCGATTTGCTCGTGAAGGACTAACGGATCCGAAGAATGGGTTATGGGTCGGTTTAAAAATATCTAATGACCCCAGAAGATAAGTTTCGGGCCTTTTTAGCAATTTTGCAAGATTTTGAGATTGTCTATTTCCGGGAATTTATGATTCCATTCGCGATAATGGTTTAAAAAAAAACAGTTTTATAAGATTGTTCTGAAAACTTCGTCGTGTCTGACCTGAACAATAAATTTCATCTACGGTATATTTTGAGGTGGTCGATTTTGTCTCTTTAGCATTAAACAATATCTGGGTCAACCTTGAGGAAGATATAATGCTACTTGAAGATTTTGCTTTCGAAGAAATACATTATCTAATGCACACATAACTTTGAGGAAATATGCATTAGCTAATAAAATTTAGCTTTAAATCATTTAGCATTTAAATCGTCCTCAAAGTTGACCCAGATATTGTTCAATGCTAAAGACAAAATCGACCACCTCAAAATATAGCGTTAGATTAGATATAGCGTTAGCATTAGATAATGTATTTCTTCGAAAGCTAAATCTTCAAGTAGCATTTAAATTGTCCTCGAAGTTAACCCAGATAGATTAATGTATAAATACATTATCTAAGACACAAGAAAAATTATGGAATGGAGACCAACAGAGGCGAGTACAAGAGGTATACATCGTAAAAATTGGTTACAATCGGTGGAAGATGATTTGAGGAGGATAAGGGTGAATAACTGGGAGTCGCCGTGGATAGGACGAGATGGAGCGAAATTATAGAGGAGGCCCAAGGCTATTTAAGGTAACTAAACGTTGGTTACTAAACTAGGCCCCTTGTAACTACGGCAGTGTTTTTCAGCCTTTTTCAATTTGTTGCACCCCTGACTGAAGAAGAGAAAATTGTGTCACCCTTTACGGAAACATAAAAAATCGTGGCAGCCTTGACCATCGACTGATCTAAAATCTGAATAAGGATGGGTGTTAATGGACCAGTAAACTGGAGATAAAAGGTGCAATAAGCAATTAAGTTTGTAGCAAGTCAACTTAACTCTGTGCGTACGCGGACGATATTGTCATAATGTGCAGAAACCAAAACTGCCTTAGAGAAACTTACACGCGACTAGAGCAAGAAACTAAACAAAACAAAATACATGAAAGTAAGCAGAACATCGGAAAACCAGCAGCAAAACTTCATAGTAGACCAAATTCGAAGGAGTGACCCACTTTAACTACTTAGGGACTAGGGTTTTCTACCCGGGTACCCGGATCCGGGTATACCCGGGTATATTAAATTTTTACTACCCGGGTACTTACTTCATAAAAATTCATTACAATTCTCGGAAAATTATTACTAAGTAGCGTCTTAAAAATATTATTAGTAAATTTGTCCTACAAACAACTAAAATAACTCCAAAGAAGGCGTTGCGTTTTTCGCAAAAATGCAGTAAACTTGAGGTTAGGTTTGGTTATTTCGCCATGTTTTATTTTATTTCGTTGTAGTGTGATTGAAACGGTGAGTAATTGAATTTAATATTATTGATACAAAATAAAAAGTTGTATCTAGTGGATAACCTATAAAATTTTACTAAACGATGGTTTACTTTTCGTATGCAAAATAGCTAAACCTGTTTCTGGAATACGGAAATATTTAAAAAAAGATACAGAAAAAGATATCCAAAATAATATCCTATAAAGGCTCTTCAACAAGTGTTTTATTAAAACATTTTGATAAAGTACACAAAATAAAGATTGAAAAACAAAACTTTACGTGCGAAAAAGGAGTGCTATTTATATCGTCTTCTCAATCTGAATCTGAACAAAGTTCAAACCTATTTCCAAAAAGGCCGCAAATAACAAATGTTTATCGTATTTGTAATAAAATTTCGGAAATTGTTGCACGCTTGGTTTCACAAGACGGTATTTCCATTCGGGCCGTCACTAGTAGTAAATTCATCCGAGAAGCTTTTCATCATAAACAACTAACTCTACAATGGAACATGGACAATGGAACTAGCTCCTAATTAGTTAATGGGAACAAGACGGTTTAACTGTGTGACTGATTGTACTATAAGTTAAGGAGACTTATTGACACACTTCACTCTTTCGTAATAAAATAAAACATTATTATAAGAAATTGTCTCTTTTTCTGCAAAAATAGCAAATACCCGGGTATACCCGGGTATATGAAAAAATAATACCCGATACCCGGGTATTAAAAAAAGTCGGGTACGCGGAAATGCTATTGGTGACACAGCTAAATCAAGCAAATGTGATAAATTAAGAAGTAAAAAACAGGATATTGAAAGGAAACAGATGCTACTATGCAAACAGGAAACTCATAAGCACTAAATTACTTAGCAACACCTCAAAGCTGAGAATCTACAAAACCATCATGAGGCCAGTCTTAACATATAGCAACGAAACTTGGACGTTGACACAGAACGACGAATAGGCGCTTAGAGTCTTTAAGAGAAAGATTCTCAGAAGAATATACAGCCCGAAAATAACACCTGGCGCATAAATATGAACCACGAACTAAATAACTTAAGAGGTGGTGTAGATATAGTTTTCGTAAAATCACAAAGATTACAATGGGTAGAACATGTACACTGTATGGATCAATACAGAAACACAAGAACAATTATGGAATGGAGACCAACAGAGACACGTGCAAGAGTTAGATATCATAAAAAGTGGTTACAATCGATAGATGATTTGAGAAGGATGAGTGTAAATAACTGGAAGGAAGTCGCAGTGGATAGGACGAGGAGGAGCGATATTGTAGAGGAGGCCCAAGCCTATTTAAGAAAAAAGAGTTAATGGACCAGGTGATTTTTTTTCGTATTCAAATATCACAGGCAACGCTGGGGTGGGTGAAAAGTTAAGGAAGGACAATATCAGGTATCGTTTGAATACAAAACAAAACAGCTGACAATGAATTGACGATGAGTTATCTTGAACTACACTTATATTCTAGAGTTCGGTGGTAACTTGTACTCCACTCTTTTTCTCTAATCGTTGGTACTTATCATACTTAGCCATTTAGAGCGTCTCCTCTAGTCCTGATTCCTTTAGGAATTTCAGGATCTGGGTGGGATTCGATGATTGATACTCCTTTGCTTTCAAGCAGTGGGCCCCAATCTGTCCCTTGCGTTGCTTAACCTAATCTAACCTAACTCAAAAATGTCGCGGTACCTTGATTGAAAAACTCTGCCCAAGGGGGTTCGCAAATTTATAAAAAATGGTTGCAAAGAGTTCATGATTATTTGCGACTTTTTTAATTCTTTGTACTACTATTTTTATTCGTTTTATATTTTTTATTCTATTGTCCATTTTTTTAAGAATGCAAAACAGGGAAGAATATTTGACCTTGTTCTCGGATTGAATTAAATGGAGGAGAAGTTCACACCGACGATATTTACTTTTCCATCTCTCTATTTTCACATACATTTGCAGTCACTGGCGTAGAATTTGGTGATATGTAATTAAATGAATATAATGCTACGAATAATTTCTAAATATAATAGAACGTTAAATTATACTACGGCTAATAAGTAATATATTATACAATAATATTTTATATATATTTTAATATTCAATTTTAAATTTAAAGACAAAAAAATTAATCAACTCCAAGTATATATTTTTTGTACGCCAATGTATGTTGAGCTGTTATTTCTCAATGGCTGCCGTGTCAATTAATAATTGTCATCTGATCTGTTTGTATCATTTAGATTTGTTGCATTCTTCTCCATTTATTTTTTTGCATTTTATTACTATTATTGCCATTTGGTGTATTTAATCTGTATTTTTCTTTTATATTCAAATACCTTTTTCCTTTTATATTCAAGTAACTACATTTGAATTTAGCGGCAAATTTTGTAACTAGATTGAACATTTGTCATAGTGTAAATCAGGTTTCTAGTTACTGCATTCTTAAAAAAATGGACCATAGTTCCTAATAAAAACTATCATCCCATCCACAATCAGATCATTCATTAAAATACCCAGCGATACATTTTTACTATTTATTATTATAACGTAGTACCTATGACATAATGAAAGCAAAAATTAAATCTCAAAAATTACGTAAAATGACTAGGGTTGGGATAGGGTCCCAAAAAATATGTTGTACTAATGGATTCACTGGAGCTTTTAATAAATTCGTAATATATTAATGTAATATTAATAATTCATAATACATTTTCATAATAAATAAATGCATTAGATATACGCGAATTCCTCTAGCGCGCGGTAATTACAAGCTGCTCTATACATAAATCTCAACTGAAATAAATTACTTACAGACCAATGTTAATAAATAAGGAGATAATATTTTGTTTAACTTCAAATTAGAGGAAGTATTTTTTTAGAACTCCAATTTTATTTTTTGTTGCAATTAAAAAAAAACAATTTATTTGAAACATTAAATATTATATTTTAGTTAATTATAACGTTTCGGTTTTTTTAATTCTGACCTTCTTCAGGGCTACAAGTCAATTAAATATTATTTGAAACATTTTCTCCGTACATTAATTATTCATTATTACTGTATACATTATTGTTGTTTGGTTAATGAAGATCGATGCCGTTTCTGTGTATCTTGTGTAATTGAAACTGGGTCAATTTTGATAATTACACATTTGCGGGCGCATCATTACACAGCACGTCATTATTCCTCGCCGTAGATTGTATTTTAATAATATAACAATTAATTTTCAAGGCATGAAATGCGTGCCTTCCATAATAAAATGACAGTGAGAAAACAAAAAATATTATTTTTGTGATCATTGACCCTTAACTTTATTTAATTAATTTACTAAGAAAATATCTTAGTAAATTGATTAATTCATTGTTTTCTTAAAAGCTTAGTGTTCGATATAACACCTAAGAAGGTCTTATTATTCCGCATGAATAATTTACCAGAATATAGTTTTAAATAGTACTTTTAAACATTAATTTCTAGATTTATAGCTAGATATTTTCGAAAATCACCACAGGGAAACAGGACTAATACAATAATTTTTTTCCCATAACCATTTAAAAGTTCTAGTATTTTTTCTTCTAATTATCATTTGGCACAATAAACAACAATGGCTTGTTCCAAATTCCACAGTCATGACACGAATGTCTTGCTTATTATTTTTCTTCCATCATGTTTATATATAAATAGAATCGTTTATTACGTTACCAGTTATCTTGATTTCTAATTGCTCATGAACTACAAACATTGCTAATTATTTCATAGTTATAACAATTTTATATTTAAAGGAATAATTACTCTGTAATGATATTACGTTTTACATTGTTTAGTGAAAGCTTAGAAAATTAGATTATTTATTCTTTCTTAATAAGTTCTAGTTTCATGAATGGTAAAGAAGACACTTAAAAAAATAGACTAACAATAAGTACTATCAGAAAATATTGAATAAGACTCGACATGTTAGACAAGAATGAATCAGTCATGTATAGATAAGAGACTATACAATATTAGACACAATCAAATAAATTTAGACAAGACCAAATAAGATTAGACTTGATTAACCAAGGCAAGACCAGATTAGACAATATTATACAAGATTAGATAAGACTATACTCATAACGGTGAGATAATGCGGAATCCGGAGAGAGTACTGCGCCGAGATATGAGTGGCAAGGGACGCGTAGAGTTATGAGGGGCAAGGGACGCGCTGAGGTACGCGCAGGTTAGCTTGAGTTTGGAAATATGCGTCAGTTTTTCAAATACGGACAACTAAACATTGCTAGAAATAATGTGGGGGTATGCGCAGAACAATGCTAAAATCGACGAGACTATATGCATTCTCTCGCCGGTACGAGTATAGATACGATTGTACAAGACCAGATAGAACGAAACGAAAAGTAAACTATTATCAACCATAATACACACAAAACTAGATCCCATACAACTCTAGATCCTACTCTAGATCCAATTAGACAAAAAATAGACACCTTCAGATGTAATTGAAAAAAAGATATTCCTTACATACGTGTCCGAATATATATTCTAGATGATACAAGGCCGTATAAATCAGTAGTAGACAAAGTGGAACTGTTGAGATATAATTTTCTGTTTGGTATATGTAGTTCTTCTAGATGAGGTAACAACTACATACAACTATATACACTATAATACACTACATACACTATAATACTAGATTAGGTAACAAAACTAGACGAGAATGGACACAATTTATTTTATAAATTTTTTATTAATTTTTTAATAAAAAATTTATAAATTAATTTTTTATTCTTCTTCGTCAGTCTTTGTCTATCCACTGCTGGATATAAGCCCATTTCAAATTTTCCCTTACGTCCCATTGCAAGTCGGTGCCGGTTCCGGCCCACAGAATGGTTGACGTCGTCGAGCCATCTCTTTTAGGGTCTTCTAATATTCGCGTTCAATAAACGCCACTTAAGTTCAGGTACATGTTCAATAATTCATTTTACATTCCTTCGCCTCCTAATTTCTGTATTACGTATTTTGTCTCGTAGGTTTATTCGAAACATGGACGTTTCCGTTGCTCTTTGTGTTCTTCTAAGGCGTTCTGCAGTTTCATGAGTTAAGGTTTTAGTTTCTAGTCCATATGTCTATATTCTATATGGGCAAAGCATAAATGATTGGTACACACCGTTTACATTTATACCTCTTGCTACCCAAGGCAACCTATTAAATATATCTTCCTGGGCCAAGGTAAATAGTTTGGGAAAGATGGTATCCCCTTGCGAATGTCTTGTTGTTAATCTATATTAATAATAATGTTCTTTATTATTAATATAGATACTAAACCTCAAAAGAAGATTTAACTTCAAGAAGGACAATTTGAATGAATGGACCAAAGTACTGAACCAGGAAGTCACGCGACTAGAACCATGCCCCAAATTGTATGACCAGTTTGTCATGCTGCTAAAGAGAATATCGAGAAAGCACATACCGAAAAGCTGCAGAACATAATATATCGCAGGTCTTGACAATGGAGCTAATGCCGCCCTCCGTAACTACCGAAATATGTACAATCCCCTGAAGACCCCTTCCCTGAAGAAACCATCCAGGCAGGAGAAGATGATCTGCGATATCATGGACTAGAACGGAAAGATGATGCAAGCTTAAAACAAGTCTGGATATGAAACACAGTAGTAGACGCGCATGGAAGTTAATAAAGAATCTCAACAACGACCCCTCCGCTCGAGCACCCGATTTGTCTGGGGCCACACCAGAGCAGATAGCCCACCTCCTCTTACTTAATGTTAAATCGTCAGTGGTAAAAATCAAACTCCAACGTGACAGTAACAACTAAAACGATGTATTTAACGACACTTTCAGCACCGATGAAATAAAACAAACAATCCATCAACTAAAAGAGAGAATAAAGCTGCTGGCCTGGACAAAATTAGGTCAGAGCAAATTAAGCATTTTGGGCCCCTAACCATAGACTGGCTCACTCAAATGATGAATAACTGCGTCTCCAGCAAGAGCAAGTTCCAAAAATTTGGAGGAAGGTGAAAGTGGTTGCACTTCTGAAACCAGGGAAAGAGCCAACAAGATCCTGGGAATTTTAGACCCGTCTCTATGCTGTGTCACCTTTTCAAAGTTCTTGGAAAAATGGTTCTTGACCGAATCTCTGACATTATCGAAGGGGAGACCACACCAGAATATTCAGGATTCAGACCAGGCAAATCGTGTTGCGGGCAAACACTCAATCTCACTCAGTATGCTGCGTGTCTCACCAACAAGTATTAAATAATATATATATATATATATATATATATATATATATATATATATATATATATATACATATATATATATATATACACATACATATATATATATATATATATATATATATATATATATATATATATATATATATATATATATATATATATATATAATGGGAATACGAGGTAAATCGCATAATTGGATAAAATGATTTCTTCGAAACAAAGGGAAATGTGCGGAAATCACTGTCATGAATAAAACATTTCAATCTAAACCGGCCAATATAATGCCTTGATCACACGTAACGAGTAGTAGTGGCGAGACAGTAAACTCTGCCGAGTACTCGGTACGTGTAAACATGTCACCGAGTACACGACTGAGTGCTCGGCGCAGTAAAATGGCGAGACAGTTACTCGGACCCCTTTATATTTACTAGGCAGAGTGCAGGCCGAGTGGCTACCCCCACCCCTACCGCTACTGACTCGCTGTCCTACTCGGCATGTCTGAACAAGTACTCTCCTCGTTTTGTCAGTACCGTGACGGTGGCTAGTTTGTTTGTTTTAATTTTAAATACTACAATTGAAACTTTTGATGAAGTATTGCTTTATTTAATTATTAATTCATTTTGGTTTTACGTTTTTTAAAAAAGAAAAGAAAATGTCGTTAAAATGGGACAATGAAAAAACAATTAAATTTATTCAAATATATAAAGTGAATCCATGTCTGTGGGACTTTAGTTAGCAGGACTACAAAAATAAGCCAAAAAGAGACACGGCATACATATCCATTTCGAGAGAAATGGATATTGAAGGCTTTGGGGTGACGGAAGTAAAAAACAAAATACAAAATTTAAGATCTACTTATTGCCAGGAGAAGGAAAAAGTGCAGGAGTCAAAGATATCGGGTGCAGCCGTAACAAATGTTTATGATTCCAACATAACATGGCTCAATGAAATGGAAGGATTTTTAATAATTAATTAAAATGTTCTACATCCATTCTCAGTAGCGCTTTAAATTCCCCTGGGTCTTCTAATTCCAATTCCCGAAGTAGATTGTTACTTGCTCCAAGTTCGGGTCTCCTCAACATCCAAGGCCTTGTCCAAACGCGCTTCTTATTCGCTACAATTCGTTTAACTCCTCAATTAAATGAGGTATAAGCATCTTAGTGCATTTTTGAACCAACCTTTTACTATCCATCATGATCACTGACTGACTCATCCGGCAAAAAAATTAAAACGTGTGAACACCTACTCGCCCCCTCTACTCTCTCGGCCGAATGACATTTTACTCTCTCGCCACTGTACCTGTTACGTGTGATCAAGCCATAAGTATAAGTGTTCCGCAAGAAAGTGTTCTTTCCCCCACGCCCTTCCTTCTCTATATAGCAGACCTAACACGTTTTATAAATAGTAATCACTGCACCATATATGCAGATGCTTCTTTGAATGAAACTTTCTCGTACCGGAGATTTCAAGAAATCTTCCTCAAATAGAAGCAAACAAACTACTAAGAGAAATCGTAAATTGGTTCCCCAGTAACAATCTGTTCCTTAATTGTAGCAAAACAGAATAAGTAATGTTTGAAACTCATAAAAGAAGCTCCAGAGTAGAAACATTTGCATAGGAATTGATAACATTCAAATAAATCGAGCTACAGTCCTATTTCTCGGACTGTACATTGAGGAATCCTTAACATGGAATTTACAGATTGAGAACTTATGTAAAAGAGTGCATTATAAAGCTTACTCAATCAGAAGAGTTCGTCGGCTATTTGCTAGATCTGACAACTTAATTAATATATTACTTCGCTGAAGTTTAGTCAATACTATCTAACAGTATTTCAGTATGGGGAGCCTCTCTATTAATTGCTCAAAAAATGTGATCCGTTTAATAATGGGTACTACTAGGACAGTTTCATCTAGAACTTACTTTAGTGAACTGGAGATCCAACAATCGTCAGTCTTTATATTTTGGAAATGGCCTGCCTAATCCAGATAAACAAAGCCAATTTACAAAGAGATATGGACAAACCACATATGGATATAACCATTACACAATAGGACATATAAAGTTGTATGCTCCCAAAATCAATCTTACAATCAGTCTCAAGTTCATTTTAATCTCTGTAATTATTTTATTTTTTATATACGCTATTTTGTTTTTGTGTTCTTAGCATTGGACTTTTTCACATATGTTTTCTGTATATCTATCCTGGTGTAAATATCTTTTGAATTGATTTGATACTCTGGAATTAGAATATCTTCTATCTATTAGCTCTATCCATGTACGCCCATGTTTCTATCGAATCAAAGGCTTTGTGAAAGTCTATGAATGCCAAATGAAACGTTATTTTGTATTCAGCACATATTCTTGATTAGGTTGTGAATTGTTTGCAGGTAGTTCGTTGTGCCAAAACTTATTAGGAAACCTGCCTTTTCGACTAAGATTAATTTAATATAAATTAAACTAATCAAGGCTATAAAAGATTGGGTCGATATGGCATGATCTATAAACTTAACCTTTTAGACTGGATAGGTAAAAGCAGAGAGGTCTTTACTAAACTAGTCACTAGTATACAAAGTAGAAAATATTGAGACAAGATTTAGACAAGATTTATTTTACAAGATCAGTCGAAATTATAAAAAACATGTATAGAGTAGGTAATGTATATATTGATGTAAGATGCTGAACAAGTATAGAGAAGAGCTTAAAATACGACAAGAATAGATTAGACAAGGAGACAAGATTTGACAAGCTTAGAGGAGACAAAACTAGACATTAATAAACTTACAGAGTCAAGATTAAGACTTAAGATAAGAGATAATATAACCAAACTTGTTCAGATTAGTGCAGATATGACTTGTAGTAGGTACTAGACTTCCTATACGTGTATGACAAAAATACATAAGAATAGACACTTATAAGTAGATTTAACTTGAATTAAACTGGACTGGCTTAACTAGATACGAACATATGGAAGTCTATGTAGAAAGAGAGCAAACTAACAATAAGTATTAAAAACTAAACAGACGGAATCAAATTCGACTAGTATATCCAGCATATATCAAATAGCCATTTAGCACACAGAATAAATATATATTATTTAGACATTCGGGAGATTACACAGATTAACTCTGCCTGCTGAGGAGGATTGGTGGATTGAGTAGGTAATCCTCCGACGTAGTCGGTACCAAGCCCGGGTAAGTGAAAAAAAAATATTACGAAACCCTTAAGAACGCCTCGGTAGCGAACCAACCATAATGTAAAACAACGACATCAGCAAAGGGACAAGGAATTTTCTTTTGGAACCTGGATTTTACGAACGCTCAATAAACCTGGAGGACAAAGAGCACTCGTAGAAGAAATCAACAAATACGTCCTAGCAATTACAGCTTTCCAAGAGACCAGATTGTTAGGCAAGACTACAAATCATATACGATATGTTACAGTGTAAAAACAGATTGGAACAAAGAACTAAACAAAGCTATGAAACCAGAAATGATTGACTTCCAAGCTCTCATTGAAAGAATATGTAATCCATACACGAATCCATACACCTCACACGAATGCAACGATCATCAATGTACATTGCCCCACGGAGGGGCAAGACGACTACACAAAAATAAGTTTCTATTATGAGCTAGACAGAGTTTATGACTATTGGCCATGTAGTGACGATAAAATTATTTTAGGGGATATTAATGCCAAAATCGGAACAGAAACAGGGTATAGAAGAACAACTGGAAGGCATAGTCTGCATTAATTAACCAACAACAATAGAGAGCTATTAATGGACTTCGCAACAGGCAGGAAAATGGTAATCAGCTCAGCTCTGTTTCCACATCGAGATATACACGAGGCAACCCATGGAGCTCCCCAGAGGGCCACACGAAATTTCAAATTGTCTATGTGTTAATTAACAGACGAGGGGCCTGTTGTGGCTCAGACCACTCACTAGTACCCATTAAATATCGATGCCGAATCAGAATGCAAGCATGCGCCAAGTCTAAGAGACCAGAGAGGCTAAATATCGAGGCGTTACGAATAGAATCAAACAAGCACAAACGTAAAACGAGAAGATATGAAAAATAACAAATATAAATGTAGAAGAAGGAAGAGAAATTGGAACACAGTGAAGAACATAGTAAAGAACTCGGCACAGGAAGTACTAGAAATTACAGAATTTACAGAATAAGCAAAAGAGACCTGAGTGGTATGATGATGAATGTAGAGAAGGCGTTGAACAAAGAAACAACGCCCATAAAAGAATGCTTTGAATAGAAACAAGAGAACGAAGCATTTAAACGAGCACGACAAAAATCGAAGAAGCTCTGCAGATAAAAGAAGCTCAAATTCGAAAACGAACAAATCCTAAGTAAGGAACAAGATTTTCGAGCATACAATGCTAGAGATACATACAAATACCTGAATCAGAGAAGAGAAGGTTTGAAAACCGAAACAAGTTTATGCAGAGACGAAACGAGAAAAATAGGTGATCACCGGGAGATAGAGAACACCTGGAAATAGTACTTCGAAAAGTTGCTAAATCCGAGCACTACGGATAGTAGACTGCAAACTTTAATGGAGGAAGACAGCGAACACACGATGGTACCAACTATAGAAGAAGTTGTAACAGCAATCAACACGTTAAAGGCTAACAAATCTCCAGGCATCGACGAAATACAAAGCGATTTTCTGAAACAAGGCGACGAAAAGCTAGCATGCTACCTACATCATCTCCTAATGGAAATATGAAAGAAGGAACAGATCCCGCAAGAATGGAGCGAGAGTATAATATGCCCGATATACAAGAAAGGCGATAGGACGACATGCTCAAACCACAGAGGAGTATCGCTGGTGTGCAGCGGATACAAAATATTCACGGCCATAATTAACAACAGACTCAAGCATTTTGCCTGAAATATAATAGGAGAGTACCAAGCAGGTTTTAGACCTGGAAGATCGACAGTAGACCAATTACACAACGTCAAACGCACTCTCAGCAAAGCCAGGGAACACAATGTCGACGCATACAATGTGTACGTCGATTTCAAACAAGCATACGACTCCATAAACGGGAACGAGCTATACGTGATACTGAAAGAACTGGACATACCAGAAAAGCTGTTAAGACTTGTCCAACTTACCATTTCAAAATGCACCGCACAGTTGCGGTTGCAGGGAAATTTATCGGAAAGCTTTACAATAGCGTCACCGACGCTATTCAACCTCGCCCTGGAGCATGAAACAAGAAAGATTGGAATAGGGAGAGACACCTCGCTAATAAAGAAATGCGTACAAAAATCTCGCAGCATACGCGGATAATATTGACATAATGGGCCACACAAAACGAGGCACGGAGGAAGCTTATACAGCACTAAAATCAGCAGCGCAAACAATCGACCTCCAAATCAACTTCGACAAAACAAAGACGTTAGTGTAAAGTAGAACGGGTACACCAAGAATACAAACACAAGACAACTTGCAATAAGTGAACGACTTCAAGTATCAGGGTGCAAACATCAATAGCAAAGGTCTGGAAGACGCGGAAATTAGAGCCAGAGTGATGATGGCAAATAAAGCGTATTTTTCATGGGCGAATGTACTCAAATCCAATGTGATACACAGAGACACAGAAAATAAGGGGTACAAAACAATCATCCGACCAATACTCATGTACGGCTGCGAAGTGTGGATCCTCACCGTAAAGAACGAAAAAAATCGACGCGTTCGAGAGGAGGCAAACTGGAAAAAGACGAGCAATACTAAAATTTGCCAAGTTGGCTACACTTGGCAGATATATCTAGATAAAGAAGGGAAGAAGGAAACTAGCTAGAAAGATTTTAGAAAAAACTAGGAAACCCACAAATTGTATGTTATATTATTCCTATATGGATTTCATATTATATTATTTCTATTCAAAAAAATTAAAACAAAATGCTTTTGCAACTTCAAAGTAAATTCGAGATTTCAAACAAATTTCTCGTCAGAATTCCTCAAATTGTTAAATAAAACTCTTGAAGAGCAATTATGGATTTTTCCTCACAGCCGCGTTTCAATTGCCTAATCCAATTAAAGTCGACGAGCTTCCGCTGTTCCAAGTGCAATTGCAATTTAATAAAGCATTTAATTTATTTTAGGCAGATCGTCTTATTTGCTTCAGAGGCAGTCGGTTTCTAATTAGTTTAAAATTTAATTATGATTACCAACATGAAATTTAGTTTTGGTTATTTTAACAATACTATTCACGTAATTTTTTTGAATAATTAATAATTGATATTACTAATGAAATTACTTTTTTATAACTGTACTTAAAATGTAGTTGAACTAGGAAGTGTTTAAAACAAGAAAATACTAAACATTAAAGGTTTTTTCCCCTTTGTGTTTGCTCAAATAAAATGTTCGTTTTATGTGAAATTTGCTGCTGCTGTTGCACTTCAATGAAAACCTTGTATTGATTTTCTCATCAAGCTCTAGGAAGGATGGGAAAGTAAACTGGACGTCATAAAGTATCTGCACGTGCTTCGTGTTTATTATCGTAATTGTTTGTTTTGTCCATCTAATTACACTAAAAAAATGTGTGAAAGGGGAGAAATTATGAATGAAATAAAGTAATATAATGAAAACAGTTTATTTTTGACGCTTGAAAAAGTGGAAAAATTATTTTTTATTTCTCTCGCAAACAATCCGTTGAAAATATAAACACGCATATATGTTAGTCGTTATTAATTAATTTTCTTGCGAATTTATAACTTTAATTATAAACTTTTAGAACACTCTTCTCAATGAGCTTGACATGACAGAAAATACCGTGCGACCCAAAAGAATAACATAGGAGAGGCTATAGAGTATAAAATGGATGTTTTATCCCATTTCTTACAATTAAAACATTTTTTTGTCATTCATATCAGTTATACTGTTGTTGTTTAGACAATTTGTCTGGTCTAGACAATTTTTTTTAGTGAAAAAACTAGTTTTCAGGAAATAAATTTCATTGAATTATGAAAGTTTATGGGTTTCTGAGTGGTATGTTCAACAATGGTGAATATATAATATAACTTACAAAAATAATATTATTATCATGCATTTTTTTTATTCAGAAAAATTTCAATTGAAATAAAACCTAGTAGTACTTACCTGCTTGTACCAAGTACTTGTTATATATCGTATACATATATTCAAACTGCTTTCTACCCGCTAGGGTTTAAGCTATTTCCTATCTATTTTACATTCTTTTTAATTAATTCCTTCCATTTCTTCCGGTCCTTCGCCATCTTCTTTGCTTCATTCAACTGTAACCCTTTTTTTCTATCAATCCTCGCGCCATCTCGTCCCTTGATTTGCTTGGCCTCCTTCGTCTATTTTTAATTGGTATTCTGCTTTCCCATACTCTTTTCACTTGAGCCTTCTCGTTCATTCTTTTTAGGTGACCCCACCATCCCAATTGTCTATTTTCTATGAACTCTTCTATTCCTTTAAGTTCTCTTCTTATATCTTCACTTCTTATTTTGTCCATTAAATTTACTCCATATAATTACCTTAAGTACTTCATTTCTGTGGCTCTTATTTTACTTATTTCTCGCTGCGTTAAAACCCATGATTTGCATCCATATGTTAGTGTTGGTCTATATATATTGCTTTGTATATTATCATTTTTGTTGTTCTCGTTATTTCTTTTTTGTATAGTATTATTTTATTCAGGGCATGATATGACTTGTTTGTGTTTCTTATTAGTAGTATTTGTTTTTGATTGAGACTTATGTTTGTTTGTATTGGATCTTTAGATATCACTAAAATTTTCGTTTTTTCTGTGTTCATTTTCATTCTATTCCCCGTTCGTCTAGTCTAGTTCGTCTTGTCATATCTGCAGTTTGTCTTCTAGTTCCTTCTTCGATCCTGCAATTACTGCTATATCGTCTGCGAACCCACACATACTTACATATACCATCCCCATGTTCCTGTGTCCAATGTGTAGGGCTTTTGTTTTCTTTTGTACTTATTTATTTATTTCGTCCATAAATGCAATAAATAGTAATGGCCTGAGGATCCCTCCTTGTAGCCCCCTGTTTGGTTTCAAATTATTTCGATTTTTGATTTTTACTGATTACCATATTTTTTTGTTATATATGTTACGGTAAAAGTACAAAATCGGCAAATGTGAACATTTACCGGTATATGTACACATCTACCAATGTGATAGGTAAATGTGAGTTTAAATCTGAGATCGGCTTCTTATATCTACTTTTACCGGAAAATGTTTACTTTTTGTGTGTTACAATATCAGGTGTGCCTTTTTGGACAGCCTATGCGTTGTGTATGTTAATGTAAACCTCTAACAATTGCCAACAACATAATGCATATATGCACATTTGCCGGAGATAATTGGTAAATGTAAGTTGAACTTACATTTACCAACCAAGAAGGTAAATGTGTACTTATACCGGTAAATGTTCACATTTACCTAACTACGCACTTTTACCGTAACATATATACATTTACAAATTTGTTTAAGTTTATGGTCAACACCCTTTTTAACTTGCTTGTGTCTGAACATGTTATAACGGGTGTTTTTTTTTTTAAGTTTGTGAAATTGAAATTGAAATAAAATGCAGAAAAATGTTTTTAATGTCCATGAAGTTGGCTTCACGGTTCAAGCTGGCGTTTTATATGAAAGGTAGTTTTTTGACAATAATGTTTGAATATGATTTCGGGCATGTGACCGCCGTAGCTGGCGCATACATGGCTTATTATGAAATTCAATTTTGTCGAATGTTGGCTTCCTAGAGCTCAATAGTCTATGGTTTATAGACATAGACACAGAATGTTACATATTTCCAGAAAATATCTAATGACGTCAAATCGCACGAAAGAGGTCGCCAGTTAACAGGTCCATTTCGTGAAATTAATCGATCATCAAATGTTTTTTTAAATAAATTAATTATATCGCGCTGTATAGCACGTGGCTTCTTTTTGTAATTAGTCTCCATTTGGCACAAGTCCTGTGAAACCAAAGAGAACATGAAATTTCTGAGCGTACAACGTCTATGTACGATTCCTGCTGCCAAAGCCTATCGCGCCGTATCAACCGAGGTAGCCTGTGTTTTTTCAGGCCTCCTTCCAATCGACATCCGGCCAAAGCAAGTTGCATTAAACCTCACTATGCATGGTCTGGATGAAGTAACGTTTAGAGAATTTACGGGTTTAATGACCTCTCCAAACAAGATCGATCGTATAGTTTGCCTTCAGGAAGTCTATCACCCCTCGAATATTGGCCACCTAAAGTACCTCACCACTTTGTCACGCTTCAAATCTGTTCACAAATTCCTCAAAAGCTAATAATGGCATGCGATCAGCTTTTGTGGTTAACAAGGAAGGGAGCGAAACATACTATGAAACATTGTGACTCTAGAGCTACTGCACTACATTCCAGGCGGAACTTATCGCACTAAAGCGAGGTCTACAGTACATCCGAACCAATACCTACAACGTAGACGGTTATTCAATAATTTGTAATATTTCTCAGGTGCTCGACGCGCTGAAAAACTTGACAAAGCCTACGGAACTATTCCTAGAGGCATGGGAAGCCGTAACAAAGAGGGTAAAACTACAATGGCTTTGGGAAAAATCATATGCTGGAGTCGCAGGAAACGAGCGAGCTGGTAGCTTGGCAAATCAGGCGTCATCTACAGACCATTTGGATGAAAACGTTTATAACATACCAATTCTACAAGATATCCAGCCAATAGACCTTTTCACATTTGTTGTGCGCATGTGTCAATTTCCGCCATATTATACGTCAAAAAGTGCAACTTCTTGACGTAAAACTAAATATTTGCCCGCAACTTTCCCGACTTTCAAACTTGACGGATTCGCATGCGCTTAACTAAACGTAAAAAGGTCTATCGATCAAGCCCAGACTGAGTTCATGCATCTAAAAATAATGGCAAACAAGATGGGAGGCTGCGAGAAAAGGCATATGGACCAAAATATTCATTGCCTCAGCTCATAATTGGCTTACAATGTTGTCACATACAGCTGTCCAATTAATTACAGGGCACGAAAAACCTCCAAGCCCATCTTCACAGATTCGGAAAAAGAGATTCGCCATTATGCCCATGCGGAGAAGAAGACACAGCAGCACATGTTTTATTCAAGTGCCCTTTTACTAACCAGTGGAGAACTCAGACCAAAAGAATAATGATTCGTTCAGGTCTTACGTGGCTACTAAATGAAGAAACCGTAACAAGGGCCGCGAAAAACAAAAAATGGTGGGTACTATTTGAGCAACGAACTAAACAACTACAGAGACACGATCATGACAATTGAAAAAACATGATCTCAAACTTTCCAAGAGAGTAGACAAGCTGTACTGCTAGCACAGCGTATTATTGACGGAGTGCCGATCACTGTGTTCCAACAAATAAGCAGGCTTGTTCGTCTGCGCAACCTATGCACAAACTGCGCTTAATTAAATAGATTTATCACGACCTTAACTCAAATTTAACGTATCGTTTAAATTGGAAAGAATAATATAATGTAAATGTAACGTAAATAGCTAATGTAAATAGCGAATGCAAAGGTAATGTAATTAGCTATGAAACCTGCATAGTGTCCATCTGAACGGACTGCTGGTACGGGGTGCTGGTAAGGCACTATTATGTAAATAAACAAATAAGCTGTATGGCACGTGGCGCCATCCTGCTGAAAGCACATGTCTGTGACATAAATGCCTTCCAGTTGAGGCACGAAAAAGTTATTTTAAATCATGTCTCAGTACCGCTCACTGTTGACTGTAACGTTTTTATTATCATCATTTTTGAAGACATGTGGACCAATGATTCCACCGGGCCATAAAGCGTACGAAACGGTGACTCTTTCTGGGTGTAATGGTGTTTAGACAAGGCTTGTGGATCATCGCAGAAAATTGGTCAATTCTGCTTATTCTTCTTCTTCTTCATGTGCTATCTCCTACTCGAAGCTTAGCTACAAACAAGGCAATCTGCACTTTAGACACTGCCGCTCTGAATAATTTCTTTGAAGTACACCGGAACCAATCTCTAAGATCTTTCAACCAGGAAATCCTGCGTCACACTTCTATTTCCTGCATTATGAGCAGATATTCCCCTGCATTATGAGCTGTAATATTTCATACCTTCCTCCTCTCATAGTATGTCCCAGATATTACAGTTTTCTACATTTAATTGTTTCTATAATTTCTGGCCCCTTTCCCATCCTTCGTAACACCTCCACATTCGTAACTTTGTCGGTCCATGATAGTTTTAGGACTCTCCTATACAACCACATTTCAAACGCCTTGGCAATAAACAGACCTCAAGGTCTTCTCGAAGTATAATAATAAGAAGAAATAATTTATCCCAAGTATTTTAGACAACCTGCTGGCTCCTTTACCTCATCTACGTCCTTAGGCGCTGCTGGTGATTTGATGACGGGCTCGATGCTTCTGTCGTATTGCACCTTTTTCATTGGCTCCTTTACCTCATCTACGTCCTTAGGCGCTGCTGGTGATTTGATGACGGGATCGATGCTTCTGTCGTATTGCACCTTTTTCATTGAGCTCTGGGCTTGAATTTTTTTTTCTGTTTTTCTCTGGATAGCCTTCCTGCATCCATTTTGCAATCTACTTTTTAATTCTTTGTTTATTTTTATTGGAATTTCTTTTTTAGAGTCAGAATGCTCGCCAAGCATTTCTAACATAACCTCATTGACCTGGGATCTGTTTTCAGTTGCTTGTATGTCTTCAGTAAGAGCTATTTCATTTAATTTCTTTTTTGGTTTTGGTGATTGTTGGATGAGATTACCTGAATCAACATTTTATCTAGATTTTTTTCTAAAAAAAAAAAATATTTTATAAAATGGGGCTTTATTGTAAGTATTTGTATATATTTGTAACTTCGTCTAATGGACAGTTTGTAGTATAGACAGTTTGTCGTATTGACAGTTTGTCATATGAACTTTTTTGGTATACAGTTTGTCCTAAAGACATTCTTAAGTGTGAATGAATCACCACACTTAAAGATTTTTTAAGGAAGTGAAGTGAGGAAGATTTCATAAAGAATCTCGTACGGAGGCTAAATACTTTTTATGTGATACTGGTTTCGTATGGAAACTCATATATCTTTTTTGTTCTACTGACAGTTTGTCGTATAAACAGTTTGTCATATAGACAGTTTGTCGTATGGACACTTTGTCATATAGAAAGTTTTGTACATGTTGTTTTGTACAAAAACATAGTTACAATACAAGTGTGAATGAATCAATACACTTAAGCTTTTTTTAAGTAAGTGTCTCGTGTGAGGGTAAATAATTTTTATATGATACTGGTTTCGTATGGAAACTCATATATCTTTGAGTGTCCATGCTTCCACGCCGTACATTAATATGGGAAACACGTAACATCTCATCATTCTGATTCGGAGTTCCAACTTTTGATCACGATTACAGAAGAGGTCTCTCATTTTAATAAAGGCAGCTCTGGCTAGTTCAATACGGTATTTGATTTCTGTTGTCTGGTCGATGTCGCTTATTATCCAAGTGCGAAGGTATTTATATTTGGTTACTTTCTCGATACGGATATTGTCGTTGATAAGGTTAGTATTAGGTGTTGCTGATTTTGAAATGATCATATATTTGGTCTTTTTAATATTCATTTTCAATCCGTATTGCAAGCTAATGATAAATATTCGTTCTTTCTACCATTCTTTGCAAGTCTTCTATGTTAACTGCCAGTATCACCGTGTCATCCGCGTATCTTTATTTATTGTTGGGTCGCCCGTTAACAATCAGTCCTGCTTGCTCTTCTTCAAGAATTGCCTCCTGGAATATTGCCTCGGAGTACAGATTGAATAGCATTGGAAGGCAAGATGCACCCCTCCTAACGCCTCTCTGAACCTTGATTTTTTTCTGTGGATTCACAACCTACTCTCACCTCTGCCGTTTGATTCCAATACAGATTTTCAATGATTTGTATGTCTGCTATATCGATGTTTTTGGTTTTCAGTAGCGCTACTAATGGTTCATGCTGTACCTTGTCAAAAGCTTTCTCATAATCTATGAAGCAAGCGTGCACATTCACATCCATACATCTTTGTGTCAATACGTTAATGCAAAATAGCACCTCGCGCGTCCCCATGTCATTCCTGAATCCAAACTGCGAATCACCAATACCTTCTTCCAATTTGTTGTATAGTCTCTTATGTATTATTTTCAGAAATACATTTAAGGCGTGGCTCATGTGGCTTATCGATCTGAAGTCGCTACTTTCTCTGGCATTAGGTTTCTTCGGTATCGTGATAAATGTTGACCTTAGCCACTCGTTTGGCAATATTTCTGTTTCATATATGGTATTGTATAGGTTCGTAATGACATCGATTTGTACGTTTTCCACGAGTTTTATCAGCTCTTTTGGTACTTCATCAGTGCCAACCGCTTTACCACCTTCCATGTGTACTTTATGGCGTGTTGTACTTCCTCTTTTGTTATAGTATGCTAGTTACATCTTGTCGTGCGTTACTTATGGGGCATCTGATATCCATGAAGAGTTTTTCTATGTGTTCTTTCCACCTTAGGAGCTTTTGTGCGTGGTCCATTTTAATTTTCCCTTCATTTTATTTTATAATTGAAGGTGCAATTCTTCTCTTAGGTCCCGTTAGTTCTTTTACTTTTTTTTGTGGAGATTGAAATTGTCGTATTGGTTTTATAATCTTTCAATTTCTTTGAATTTGTCAGCTAGGTACTCACCTTTCGCTTCTCGAATCTTTCTTTGGATTTTTTCTTTTCTGCTTATTGACATAGCTATTTAGCCCAAAGTGTGATCTATTACTCAACAAAATTTTTAAATGAAATTATGGATGCTTCCATCGGCCCATTCACCAAATATACGTGGCGATCAACGAGTGTGTGTCTTCAATCAGCAAAAATGTCCTGTAAAAGTTGAATCTTATAAACATGTAAACCAAGATCTTTACGCAAAATTTTCCGTAAATTGGTTGGACACGAATTTAATTGTTCAGCTTCTTTTGATCGATGACGAATTGGCACATTTGGATCATCAACTATACGCTGCACACCATCAATCGCTTTTTATATGCGAACGGGTTGCGTATTATTAATTAGAGTAAACTTATTGCGAAAACGACCTATACAAATTAATCGCGCTGATGGACGATTATGAGCACTATAAAATGCACGGGCTTAACGTGCATTTTATAGTGCTCAAAATGAGATTTTCGAATTGAACAATGGTTTTTTAAATAAATATGAACAATTTGCAAACGTTGCTCCGGCGTGATTCTATTCACGATGAATTGGCCGAACCATACTAATCCCAAAACAATCGGTAGCTGCCATATCTGTCACAGAAAACAGTTTTGCCAATTTAAAGTTTTCCACCTCCCTTTATATAAAAACGCCCTTTATATCTACCTTCTTGATGAATATGTACTAAGATTTCATTAAGCATAAGCTCAACAGAACATTTTTTCATTTTTTCATTCAACTGGACATTTCCAACAACTTTCGTACTCTTATTAATAGGTTTACCACTTCATACCTCACGATCAATATTTTCTGTTTTATGGAATATTTCATACAAGGCCACTTTATAGAGGTCTGTGCGATGCATTGGATAACCTTTGTTTAAATTTATTTAAATGAACTCGAGAGCTGTAAACTTGCTCCACAATGTGTGAAAATAAAAAAATCATAAGTTTTCTTGTTGTCAATAATCATAACTTATTGGTTCTTTGCTGAAAACCATTTTACCGCTTTAAAAAATTATAAATAACAGCAATAAAATAGATGACATGATTTACTCGTAAGAAGTGAAGTGAAGACTCATTCCATTTAGGAGAGCCTCAAGTTATATTAAAAGTTTATATATATATATATATACATAACACAGTATATAGAACGATCCCTGTCCGACAATCTACCCATAGATCGTCTCTACCCAAGACACGCCATGGTTCTGTATCCAGAGTTTCCCAGTTTAAATACTTAGGAGAAATCATACAACCGTCCGGCCTAAATGTAATAGCAAATCAAGAACGAGAAAAAAAAATACAGAGAGCTTACCGACTTACTTGGAATCATTTTTAACAAAAAATCAATATCTGTTAATGCAAAACTACAACACTACAAAAGAGTCGTTCTTCCTGAAGCACTTTGTGCCGCAGAAACAACACTAATTCATGGTCACTCAAAAATCAAAGAAATAGAGAAACAAGAACGTAAAATTCTACGAAAAGTTTTTGGGCCTGTGAATAAGGAGGGAATATGGATTAAGACACCATCATCAGAAATGTATAAAACCGTAGAACACTGACACTTTCAGAAAGAGACGAGCTAAATTGTTTGGTCACATATACAGAATGGACCAGCACAGGATTACGAAACAAATTTTCAACATTACCTTCAACAGAAAAAATAAGTCCAAATGGATACAGGAAACTGAAGAAGACCTCAAGCAGCTAAACATCACGATACACGACGTGAATGATAAGGGTTAAATTTAGAAGCACCATAATGCACCATAAATTTGATAAAGAACTGCTCCCAACGATGCCAGGAAAAAAGTGGACGGACGAACGGAAGAAAGAACATCAGGCCTGGCAACATAATAAGCATGTTATTAACAGACTTTATGCATTTTTTTTAACTGTGTTTATTTTAGAATGAGAATCACAAAACCAACTTAAAGTTTTTATTGTATATAGATATTTTCTTAATTGAAGAAATATAAAGAGTCTGACTTTAATTTCTACCCGCCCCTATTTCATAGACACTGCACATTTACGGGCTCTAAAAATATATCGTTTAACAAGCAATATATATCAGGGCTGTCCAGCATGCGGCCCGCGACCGCAGTTTTTGTGCCGCGCGGAGCGGGGCTATAAATGTATAAATTTGCACTATATTATACACAATTAATAGATATGGACAATTCTTACATTAACGAGAAAATACAAATTTAACGAAATGAAAAAATACGAAACTAAAAAATATAAATGCGGCCCTCCTAACCGCATTTTTTTAAAGCGGCCCTTGCGGCATTTTCAGTTGGACAACACTGAGAGATGCAATGCTCGTGGTAAACAAATAACTGAATAGAAAATTATTTAATGCGGCCCGCGGTGCAATTTTCATACGTAATGTGGCCCGACAGCAAAACAATTTGCTCACCCCTGATGTAGATGATAACAAGATACATTTACACAAAAACTAGATATATGTAGACGATTGCTAGATATTAGTGTGACATGGAGCAATGTAATTCCTGAATAGAGATATGGCTAGACAATAAATAGGATACTTTGGGTTAGGCGCTTCATTTTTTACAAATATCTCAGGGAGAAATTAGAGATTTTCAAAAGAAAACTGCCTTACATAATTTATAATTAAACGATCAAACGAGCCCGCCGAAGGCGGGCGAAGTTCGATCGTGATTATACGAAACGTCTCGTTCGAAGATGATAATTTATAGTAATGCTCGTCATTGCTTAAATTTCACACTTTTTGAAAAGTGTGATTGATGGGAGATTAATCATCTTCGAACGGGACGTTTCGTATAATTACGATCGAACTTCGCCCGCCCTCGGCGGGCTCGTTTGATCGTTTAACTATACTACACGTCTCGTTCTCGATGATAATTTGTAGACTTTTAGCCTATAGGAAAACTCATTCCTTTATCTTTATCTATATATATGTTACATGACTGGAAATCATAAAGAAAAGAGTTACCGTGCGTTAGATAATACAGTTTCATATACCGGATACCGGTTTCATATGGAAACTCATATATCTTTTTTGTTGTACAGACAGTTTGGTCGTATAGACAGTTTGTCGTATAAACAGTTTGTTATATAGATAGTTTGTCGAATGGACAGTTTGTCATATAGACAGTTTTTGTACATGTTGTTTTTGTACTAAAAAACATACTTAAGTGTGAAATAATCACCACACTTAAGCATTTTGTAAGTGTCCCGTATAGAGGCTAAACACTCCTTATGTGATACTGGTTTCATATGGAAACTCATATATCTTTTTTGTTCTACAGATAGTTTGTCGTATAAACAGTTTGTCGTATAGACAGTTTTTAGTACAAAAACATACTTAAGTGTGAATGAATCACCACACTTGGTGATTCATTTTTGAATTTTCATTCACACTTGGTGACAAGCATTTTTTAAGTATATGTCTCGAATGGAGACTAAATACTTTTTTATATGATACTAGTTACAGACAGTTTCTTGTATAAACAGTTTGTCGTCTGGACAATTTGTCATATAGACAGTTTTTATACATGTTGTTTTTATGCAATAACATACTTAAGTATGAATGAATCAACACACCTAAGCATTTTTTAAGTAAGTGTCTCGTATGGAGGCTAAATACTTTTTATGTGATAATGTTTCATACGGAAACTCATATATCTTTTTTGTTATACAGTTTGTCGTTTGGACAGTTTGTCGTGTAAACAGTTTGTCATATAGACAGTTTGTCGTACGGACAGTTTGTTATATAGACAGTTTTTTGTACATGTAGCTTTTGTACAAAAAAGAAACATTTAAGTGTGAATGAGTCCACACTTAATCATTTTTTTATTGTCTCGTAAGGAGACTAAATACTTTTTATGTAATACTTGCATTTCCATTTTAATTTTTATCAGTGGTGTTTTTTAGTTCTGTCAGTTTAAAAACGATGTTTTTGAGGTTATCGATTTGTTTTTCAATTTTTTCCAGTCTTCCATCCGTTTTTTGTTTCTTCCTATCTCTTTTCGTGATCGTGAACATGATTTTCTCTTCTTCTTATCTCCTGACATTATAAACCTTTTACTCTTATTTAGATTTGGTAATTTTTTATACTTAGAGTACTCAGTGCGTGTGAAACATCAAACAAAACGAACAAATATGACTGTACAGGGCCGGCCGTGCGCCGGCCACACAAGCCTAGGCCCCAAATTTCAAACTCTAAAGAGTGTGAAATGTAAACAATGACGAGCATTACTACAAATTATCATCGTGAACGAAACGTGTAGTATAATCTGCTTTATATGGATAACTTACTTAAACCAAGATAAACTTATATTCAAATAATAAATTGTAATTAGTCGACCTCGTAATTTACAGAGTTAGAGCATAAACTAACAAATCTGGAGGTCCCGTGTTCGATCCCTGAGCGAATGTCGGCCACATTTGTACCAGAAGACAAATGTGTAATTAATTAACACTAATTTAAATCTACTTTTCTTGGCCTATATAGAGAAAAATGTGGGCAAAATACAATAGGCTACTTGGCCGGAAGGATTAATTACCCGCTATCCACATTGGACCATAAAAAACACTAGTAACTAAAAAACAATCTATCTTAAACCATTCTTTTGTTTTTAAAACTTTAATGTCCAATACATTTGTTAATTTTCTTGTGTTCACGTTATTTGTTTCCCGTTTTGTGCACAAATCTGCAAGTGCATCGTAAAACTGCAAGTGCAAGGAGAATAATTTCCATAAAGGCCAATAATTTAGCACTTTAATAAGGAAGTCATATGAATATTATGCTGTTTCTTTAATTACCCAGCAATTTCAAGTTTACTTTTATTTTGTTATAGATTTCTGCGGGGAAAGAAGGTGCAAGGTATAAATTGCCGAAGATGCGACGGAGAAAGGTGCAAATTAATCTGAAAATTCTTTTTGAGGATTTCCTATTTTATTATTTAACTCTTTTTTGTTAGAAGTTAATATTTATTATTTTAATTTGTATTATTATATGGTACTTCCTTGTTATCGTAATTACAAGCTTTGCGATAGCTTATTAACCATTTAGTGAAGAGAAGGAGTAATTAGGTCATTTATAAAATTTAGTCTTTATAAACAAATATGATAGCCATGCCCTAAATATAAAATTTTAGATTGTTTTCAGTAAAAGTACCTCACATATTTGGTTTTCTTCCATTATTTTGCTTCTGTTTTCAGGTATTTATAATTTGTTTTTGGTTATTTTTGGTTATAATTTCTGTTTAGAATAAATTGCTTTCAGATATTATTTAGATTTAATTTATTTTCAGTTTTTTTTTTTGTAAATTAAATTTATTTTTCAGGTGAAATTTGTTTCAAATTATAGTTTTCAGCTATTTTCTTTTCCATTTGTTAAATAATTGAATTGGGCAAACTTTCCTATTTTTGGAAATATTAATATGCAAATCATTGAAATATAAGAGCCACCATAAATGAAAATCCACACTATGTATCTAAATCTACTAATACTATAATCAATATTATATAAATTTCCATTATTCAGACGAAGTGGATTGCTCCAATTCAAAATGTTCTACGTTTAGATTACTATCTAGAATTTTGATTAATGTGCGTGAAATAATTGATGCATATTATAATTAGGTCCGATCCTACTTTTATCATAAATCCGTTTTGTCATAAATCCGTTGTTATTCCAACAATATTATTAAAGTTTATCCCTAAAATTTATCAAATTACCGGAACAATATAAAAAAATGACTGTTTGTAGAAACCTGTTTTTGGTGATCACTTAGAATATGATAAATACTTTTGTTCAAATACAAACGAAGTTAATTTTACAAACTTAATTAACTCGGAACACTTTAACAGAACAGCCTGAATATATAAATATATTCAACCTTTCCGGAGCTCTATAAAACGAATGAGTCTTTTAGGACTACCAAAAACAAATTTTATTTCTAAAAACAATACTAATTTTATACCCCAGTTTATATTTGAAGATATTTCAACATGTTGCAACAGATTAGTTCAAAATGGTTTACTTTTAAATATGAATAATAATGCAGCGGATACATATAATTTTATAATTTAAAAAAATTGTAGCAGGAATAAGAATTATTTGTGCCATGGATGGTGGTTACGGTAAGTTATATGTAAATAGTGTAGAGGAGTTGTGGGAGCAAATGAAAACGACTTTGACGGAAGCAGCTTCGGATATACTAGGGACACAAAAAATAAAAAGCGGAAAGGAATGGTTTGATGAGGAGTGCAGGAAAACCATTTAGATCAGAAATTAAGCACATGATAAGACGCAACAAACCCGGACAAGGGAACGAACAGAGGCATTCAGACAAACAGGACGAGAAGCTGACAGATTATATAACCAAAAAAGGAAGCACAACAATGACCAGATATTTGAAATAAAATTGGACTTCCAAGCAATGGAAACAAGAATTGCATACAAGTATCTAAAAATGATAAGAGAGTTCAACAAACCAAGGCCAACGCAATGCGGAGACCGAACAGGACGAATCGTAAGCGCCCAAGACAAAATCCAGGATAAGTGGAAACATCATTTTGAAACTTAGCTGAATGATATTGATAGCGGTACAGAACCTACGATGCAGGAAGACCACGACGACCGAAACGCTGAAGAGCCCATGGAAGGACAGCAAAATGAACTAACAATATCCCCAACTCTCAACGAAATAAAAACAGCAACTAAAGCACTGAAAAATAACAAAGCTCCCGGAATCAATGGTAACAACTCAGAAAGTATGGGATGAAGAAACAATGCCGATCGAATGGGCACAAAACATCATTTGCCCAATCTACAAGAAAGGGGACAAACTATTATGTGTGAACTAAAGGGATATCTCTACTAAGCAGCCCATACAAAATTTTGACCACCATCATACACAACAGAATGAAACCGCTTTGCATACAACTGATTAAGGAATATCAAGCTGGGCTCAGACCAGGCAGATCCACAAGTGAACAACTATTCACCGTAAAACAAATGCACGAAAAAGCATGGGAGCACAATGCGGATGTGTACAACATATTTGTGAACTTCAAACAAGCTTACGATTCGGCCAACCGCACATAGTTGTACACGACGCTTAAAAAACTCGGCATATCACGGAACTGACAAAACTTGTACGCATGACCATGGATAAGTGTACGGCAAAACTACTCGTACAAGGACAACTGACCGAAGAAATCACATACGCGCATGGACTGAAGCAGGGAGATGGATTAGCACCGACCCTCTTCAACCTGGCGCTAGAACGGGTAGTCAGAAAAAACGGCATCGGCAGAAACAATTTACTTACTAACAAAACTGTTCAGCTAGCGGCATATGCCGACGGCATCAACATCATGAGCGGAACCAAAGCCGTAGCAGAAGAAGCGTAGACCCTCCTGAAGGAAGCAGCCAGAGACATAGGGCTGAAAATTAACGTAACAAAGACAAAGTTCAAACGCAGGCAAGAAAAACCCCAATGGCGATAATAACACAAGACAACATAGACCAAGTCAGCAGCTTCTGCTATCTAGGGGTGACCCTAGAAAACAATGGAAGCGAAGAAGCAGAAATAAGAGCCAGAACCAAAGCGGCAAACGGAGCACAATTCGCTCTAGCACATATCTTCCGATTAAAAGACGTGCACAGAAACACAAAAATAAGGGTGCACAAAACAATTGTCAGACCAATACTCACATAACTGCGAAACCTGCGTCTAGACACACACCAGTCGCAACAAAAAAGGTATATCTTTGAGAGGAAAGTATTGCATAGAATACTCGGCCCAACCCAAGACGAAAATGGTTACAGAATACGATACAATAATGAGCTGTACCAGGCCTTGCAGGACCCGCCAGTATCCGCAAATGAAAAGTTACAGAGGTTACGATGGGTAGGCCATGTCACAAGAACGGATGAGGAAGGACTGCCAAAACGGGCCCTCCAAAGCAATATGGTAGGGAAGAGACCGAGGGGCAGGAAATGATCCATAGAAACGTTGGACGGAGGACGCTGTAGAAGAAGATGCCAGAGGGTTGCTAAGGCCTAGAGGCTGGAAGACGGTAGCAATGGACAGAAGCGCCTGGAGGAATAAATTGAGGGTGGCCAAGGTCCACCCTTGGGATGGTAGACGGTAGCAATGGACAGAAGCGCCTGGAGGAATAAATTGAGGGTGGCCAACGTCCACCCTTGGGCTGTAAGGAGGAGGAGGATATATATAGGAGGAGGACCATAGGAAGAGGATTTATAATATATCAGATTTCTACAAGGACTGACTAAGTAACCCCTACTTCTAAAACTAAATGAATGAACAAGTGTGGAAGCAAATTGCAAGTGAAATTCCAGATCCACATAACTCCATCGACACATACAACTCCATCGTCAATATATGGTGGTAACAAGAAATATCGGCAATAACTGTATAATGTTTTTATTTTAAAAACTCAAAGAAATATCTAGGCAGTTTACCTTAAATTTTAGTTTTGGGGGATTCAAGGAAATAGTTAATCCGCGAGCAAGCATCTTCCATTATTGATGTTTAATTAACACTCTTATTTTTATTTACATATTCGACAAAATTTTAAGTAATGTAAAATCACCTTGTTAAATAATTCAAATTTAACACGCAATAATATATGCGTAGTGGCTACAAACAAAGAAAATTGTAATGGTATTTGCAGTTGTAATAAACCAAGAAAGTACGAAAAAAATCTCTTTCCTCCTTCACCAAACTCATTTTAACAGTTTCAAACTTTACCTTTCCTTCGCATTATTTACACAATCACTTAGCCACTTCGTAATAAGCAAACCTAACTGTATTACTATATGTTCGTCGGAATTTATAATTCTTAATTTCGATCAACATTAGCCTACTTAAGCACATAAACAATGTGAACTAAATCTACTAAAAATCGTGTGGATTATATCAGAGGGAAAAAAATCGATTTTTTTGTTACTACTGTGAGGTAATAGAAAGTGCAGTTGTAAATAAAACTGTTTTTTTTTAGATAAGGCTGATTTATTGTTAACTGTGTGTTTTCATGAAGTTATCTCAATAACCGTAAATTTTGTTAATTAGCATTCAATATTGAAAGTTCTGTACTAAACGGAGTCGCAAATAAGTATGAATATTAGTTTTGGTTTGGAATAAATTTATGACAATATTTGTTTAAAATTTAATTTAAAATGCGGTGTGTGCACTCTGAGGAATTGAGAAAAAAAAAATTATTTTAAGAAAAATTATACAAATAAAGCGTGAGAGGAAATGCGAAATCTCTGGGGAAATTAAATTGGACCGAAGGCGAAGCGATTTCTAAATTCGTTATGTATTAAATATTTGTGTGATTTTTCTATTTTTTTTTTAGTTTGGATTTTAAATTAAAAAAATCATACTTTTTAATTAACGTTAATTGGAAAAGTATTTTCTATAAAAAATGTTTATGAAAATAAATAAGATAAGATTTCCAATACGTTAAGAAAAACATTTTTATATATTTTGAAAAAAGTATAAACTGTAAAAAATAATTTTGTTGTAAAATGTTATAAATGTATTTTACGCATGAGTCATTTATTTAAATTATTTATTTTCAACTCTCTATTTTTTATATTTTTTGTACAGTTACACTGCAGCGAATTGACCACTAAAATGGAAACAAATATTTCTCTAATTTCGTGTGGCCTCAAATTCCATTTTTTATTCACCTTTATGTTTACATTTTTCTAAAGTTTTTCAAAGTTAAGTACAAAAAAATGTACGGAAAGGAATGAGTGAGATTGTTTTAATAGAACTTAAGTAGAAATTATCTTTGAAAATTGTATTGAAAATATCTTTAATTAATGTATATATTAATAATAATATATTAATTAATGAATTCTAATCCAATTGCCTTGGGGGGAAGTCTAACCCCTACAGGGCGCGTCCCCAGGTGGCGGATAGGGGAACGCTCGTCAGGCATGCTTGAAGGATAGAGGTAAAATAAAATAGCCTCCGCGGACCAAAATAAGACTAGGTAGCAACAGGCTTACAACCTGCTATACCGAAACTCAACTTTGTAAAAGAAACACCAACAAGCCTCGGAAACGGACAGATGAAATCAATTACGACTTTTAGCGCACGATATCGGACACGATTTGGAACGTGGAACGTAAGGACGTTGCTGAAGCCAACCACTCTAGCCCAACTGACGTAAGAATTTCGGAGATACAACTTACAAGTATTAGGCCTAAGTGAAATCAGATGGGAAGGAAGTGGCGTAAAGAAAACATCAACGGGAGAGGTGCTTCTCTACTCCGGGAAACAAATTGGCGAGGCGCGCAGAGGTGGTGTAGGATTTATGCTAACAGAGAAATCAAAGCAAAGTTTAGAAGATTGGAGCCCAATCTCAGAAAGGATAATAACAGCACGATTCCGAACGCGCTCGAGGTATATATAAATAATTCAAGTTTACGCACCGACAATGGCAGCTACAGAAGAAGAAAAGGATACATTCTAACAACAATTGTCAAGCACAATTTGCCAACTTAAAAAGAAGGATATAAAAGTTGTGATGGGAGATTTCAATGCCAATGTTGGGAAAAGCAGCACTAACTGGGAGACAGTAATGGGAAACTACGGTATAGGGGAAATGAATGAAAATGGAGAATTACTAGCGGACCCCTGCACAAACCACGACTTGCTTATAGGCGGAACAGTTTTTCCACACAAGGAAATACATAAAGTGACATGGTGCTCACCGGATGGCAGAACCCAAAATCAGATAGATCATATACATAAGCAAGAAATGGAGAACATCACTGCTGAATGTCCGGAATCACCGTGGAGCCGACGTACATATCGACCACCACCTTCTCTGTGGACAGATACGTATTAAACTAATCTCAAACACCAAGCGCCAAGCCACCAGGAAGACAAAGAAAATTGACATCGCAAAACTTCAAGATAAAATGACGGCATAAGCAAGAAATGGAGAACATCACTGCTGCATGTCCGGAATCACCGTGGAGCCGACGTACATAGCGACCACCACCTTCTCTGTGGACAGATACGTATTAAACTGATCTCAAACACCAAGCGCCAAGCCACCAGGAAGACAAAGAAAATTGACATCGCAAAACTTCAAGATAAAATGACGGCAAAGGCCTTCGCAGAGGAAGTAGCCAACAGACTGAAGGACAAGACCACAGGAACAACAACGACATTAAAGAAAGATGGTCAAGCATCGTAGATGCGTTAAGAGGATCTGGAGACATCCTTGGGTACAAATCCAATGAGAGAAAAGAATGGATATCTGATGCGACTTGGAAATTAATCCAAGACCGCCGAAACTTAAAGCAACAAATAAACTGTGCTGAAGATAAATATAAACAAAGGCTATCCCAGATTTACAACGCAGCCGATAAGCAAGTGGGAAAGAGTGCTAGAACTGATAAGAGGAAATGGCTACCTGATATTGCAACCCGAGCGCAACTAGCTGCTGATAGCATGAACACCAAGGAAACATATCGCCTGACACGAAAGCTCACAAACACAGGCTACCCCTCAGAACGACCAATACGCACGACGAACGGCAAGCTATGCACAACCGAGGCACAGCAAATAACCCGCTGGACAGAACATTTCCAAGAGCTCCTAAACACACCGTTGGAAGAGGTACCACAGAGTCCTATGACACCAAGCGGAAACAGAAGATTTAGAGACGACCCGCCAAGCATAGAGGAGGTGAAGGCCGCCATCAAACACCTTAAAAACGGCAAGGCGCCTGGCGCTGACGAGACATACTCGGAGATGTTTAAAATAGACATAAAGGGAATCACCGACATTATAACACCTATAATTCGAGAAGCATGGGAAACAGAAGTAATACCATACACGTGGAAAGAAGGCCTAATTATCAAACTGACGAAAAAAGGAGACCTGAGTATATGCTCCAATTGGAGAGGAATAAATAACTCTTCTTAACACCATTAACAAATTAGTATCCAAAATAATTCACGACCGGATCAGCACTGTGATTGAACCGACACTACGCAAGGAGCAAGCTGGATTCAGGCCTGGCAGGTCCTGTACCGACCAGATAAACACACTCAGAATCATTGTTGAACAGTCGGTCGAGTGGCAGTCACCACTCTATCTACTGTTCATCGACTTCAAGCAAGCATTCGATAGTGTGGACAGGGAATTTATGTGGATAATACTAGCCAGCTACGGGGTGCCTACAAAGTACATAAGCATAATCAAATTACTATAAAAAGAAGCAAGCTGCATGGTAATCCACCAAGGACAACGCGGCACACCTTTCACAGTGCATTCGGGAGTAAAACAAGGATGCACGCTCTCCCCACTTCTGTTTACCATAGTCTTAGAATGGGTCATGAAGAAAGCAAATAAAAAAACAAGGGGAATTCGATGGACGCTCGTGAGGCATTTAGAAGACCTAGATTTTGCCGATGATATCTGTCTCCTGTCCCACACGAAAGTAGATATGGAAAAAAAGTTGGAGGCTCTCAAAAAGTACGCAATGCAGGTGGGAATGAAAATCAATGTCGATAAAACCAAGCTGATAAAGATCAATGCGACAGCCCCCTGCAACCTGGAGATAGATGGCAGGCAAGTACAGGTAGTAGATAGTTTTTGCTACCTTGGAAGCCTTATTTCACAGGATGGTGGTGCTGATAAAGACGTAAAACAACATTCGGAATGCATAACAATCTGTGGAATTCAACAAAAACTTCCCGTAACTTAAAGCTCCAAATTTTCAAATCTAATGTAGTATCAGTTCTTCTTTACGGTAGCGAAACGTGGAAAGTGACTACCACCATAGTATCACAACTTCAGGTATTCATGAACAAGTGTCTGAGAAGAATACTTAAAATATTTTGGCCCAATACCATAGCAAATATTGAACTTTGGAAAAAAGCAAACCCAAATAAGAAGAAAGAAGTGGAAATGGATAGGCCACACACTTAGAAGGCCGGAGGGGGATATTGCAAAAGAAGCTCTTGACTGGAAAACCCAAGGTTCAAGAAAGAGAGGCCGCCCAAAAATCACGTGGCGGAAGACAGTCGTACAGGAAGCCAAGGCAAGCGGAAAGGGGTGGCGCGAGGTAAAGGCCCTGGTTCAGAATAGAATCAGATGGAGAGCGTTTGTTGATGCCCTATGCTCCCACGAGGAGTAAAGGAAATGATGATGATGAATCCAATTAAACTTACATTGAATTGAAACATTGACTATGTTTTTACCACACTTATACTATGTAAAAATGGTATACAACTTGTTATTCACAGTAATATATATTTCTACACATATCACGACTTAAGTTTCGACGTTTGACGGTCATTTTCAAGTTCTTTTCACTTGAATTCATACTTACATTGAATTTTTCAATTCACTGTAAGTATGAATTACCACGTAGTAACTGTCGCAACCATCCTATTCACAATGAATCTTAATTATCTATGATTTAACATTTAAATTTAAAAATCATTATCGTCTGCTATATAATGTGCCATAAACACTTTAAACATTAAAAAATAATGAAATATATGAAATTATTGATTTTGAGACCAAAATTTGATGTAAGAATTAACTAAAATATTGACCAAATGGCAATATATTAAGTTGTTTCAATTAGTTTAATAAATATTATTTTCATCATTGTTTTATTTATAAAATAATACAATTTAAAGTTTTTAAAATTATAGAAATTGAGAAATTTTGTATTGTTTTAGTTCTTTATTTGTATTATTTTTTCTGTGAAATCTTGTAAGTAAATACAAGAATTTTGAAAATATATTAAAAAATTTAGAAAACATGAATTATTAAAATGAAGTTTTGTAAATAAACAATGTTTGAAAATTTTTACAATTTTAATAATATCACTGATATGATATTATTATCAAAGAATAAAATAACCTCTTATGGAGTGGCCATGTTAATGCACTGTAAGTTCAAAAACAACATGACAAACATAGGATACGTCAACAATAGAATACATTATTTCAGACTATGCACCAGACACCAGTTGATCAAACGAAGAAGCCTCTGAGTGATACGAACATCTACAAGAAGAGCTTAATAGAACACCACTAACTGAGAGAATTTATATACCAGGCGACATGAACGCAAGAATAGGTAGCGTCCCAATCAAAGGTCTGAAACAAAGATTTAACGAAGACGCCCAAAATGAAAGAGGTGATATGCTGGTGGAATTTTGTGCTCACAACGAATTGAGAATTAACAACACTTTCTATAAACACAAAAAAACAACATAAAATTATATTCACAAGCACCCAAGGAAACAGCTCAATGATAAACTTAGTCATAACGACTAGAGCGATACCACCAGAAATTATTGCAGATGTAAGGAGCCTGAGCTCAGAAAACGAAAATTCACACTACAAACTAATACTCTACAGGACCAAATATATCCTATCAAAAAGATAGAAGAACCATGTGAACCAATACATAAATTTAACATCGAATCGCTCGAGAACCACAGCACACATTAGTAATACTAGAACCGACTAAAAGAACACATAATCCGGAAACCAATTACAAGCAATCACTCAGTTGAAGATGCATGGGGAAAAGTCCTAACCAACATCGAAAGGGTAGTCGCAGAAGCCGTGGATATACCGTGTCACCCGAATAGGGAAAACGACATATCGTAAGCGAGCCAAACCATGGTTCGCATCAGAAGCATCTGAAGTATTAGCAAAACAGTAGCTGCCGAAAAGAGGAAGGCATACATAGAATTTCGCAACAACCCGTCACCAGAGACGAAACGGCACTACAATCAACTCAGACACAATACATAATATCAAGAAAGAATTTTAGGAGAAACTCAGTATCGAAATGGAGAGAGATAACTATGGAGGAATACGATAAGATCAATGCAAAGAGACATTTACGAACACATTACTATAACTAAACTCTGTGAAAGTAAATGGATGGAACACTTTAAGCAACTATACCGTCAACACGATATCAACGAATAGCCACAGTCACCTGAAACCAATGACTCACACTTAGAAATTGACGAAGACCGAAAACAGTGTAAAGGTTGAAAAAGCGTAAAACAACGGACGAAGAGGGTATCAGTAATGAACTCATCAAGTGTGGGGGTAATACTGTAAGAGAAGAATTAGGGAACTATTTAATGAAATCATCAAATATGAAGCTGTCCCAAATGTCTGGAAAACAAGCATCATGATGCCTATATATAAAATAGAAAGTAAAGAGGATCCGTCAAAGTATATATTGAACAACATCATGAAAATATTCACTAGCATACTAGCGGAGATCCTGCATGAAACCATCCACCTAAATGAAGAACAGCGATTTTCATAATATGACTTCTAATTGAAAAGGCCCTCAAATTTAATACACCTGTTTGTCTGCTTTTTAGACCTGACACAAGCGTTCAACAGAGTAAAGCTAGCCGACGCTAAGAAAGATACTAAACACCAGAAACTCAACAAAAATACAACTAAAAAACAAACTCAGAAAGTCAATCTAAATGAGCACGGGAATCAGGCAAGGCGGCAGCCTTAGCCCGATACTTTTTAACACAATCATGGATCAGATCATCAGTAAGACCAAGGAAATTACAGCTGTATACAGAATACGCAATAGCACAATCAAATGTGTTTGCTACGCATACGATGCCACCCTATTCGCGGATAGTGAAAACGGGCTGCAAAAACTAGTTCACGAATTCAACAAAGTAGCAACGAAGTACAGCATGAAAATCTGCACCTAAACAAAGATCATGACAATATGCAAAGAACCCATAAGATGCAAGATTGTAATCAACTATGAAATTATTGAACAAGTGATGTCTCTGCTATGAAGTGTGATGAACAAGTGAAGTTGAGGAAACCTGCAACAAGACAAACTGTTTGATCCAAGCAAATAAATCTGTAAAGATATCAGGATGCTTGCGCCACGCTATATGGAAGAACAACATGCTATCAATACCCAGCATAACTCGGATCTACAAGGCTTGCAATCAGGCTCTCAGAACAACAGAGATGCAAACGCTAAGAGCCATCAGTGAAGACACACTTCGGGATCGAAAACGAATCACCGAAATCAGAAAGGAATGTGGGGCGGAAGACGTTGTACGCTGGGCTCGAAAAAGAAGAAAGATGTGGAACGAACATGTCGCGAGAATGGATGAGCACAGAATTGCGAAAATCATAAGAGACGGCAAACCAACAGGCAGCAGAACAACGGTCCGACCTCACAAAGGGCGGAAAGGCAGTTGCACTTCTATGTCACAGGAGAAGCGTCAAGATAATTCATGCGATGATGCCTAAAATAATAATAAGACAAAGATATAATATTAGGAAAAGAGCTAAGTATACACAATTCTTCCACTTCTCCATCATTTTCTTCGCCAGTACTAGACAAGACTCTTTAAAAAATTTCCATATGTCCCTATCCATTGCAAATCGTTGCCAGTTCTGGCTCACGGACTGCTCGTCGTCAAGCCATCTCTTTTGGGTTCTTCCGATATTCCTTTTTGTTAATTGTGCTAGTCATTTTACTAGACGTATTGTCCACTTATTGGTATCTCGGCGTACCAAATATCCAACTTTACGCCACAAGTTTAGCTACACGCTGACAATGATGTCTTTTACCATCGTTCTTCTCCTAATTTCTGTATTGCATATTTGATCTCGTAGGCTGACTCCAATCATGGACCTTTCCATTGCTCCTTGTGTTGTTTTAAGGTACCCTACATTTTTCTCTATTAAGGTTTTAGTTTTAGTCCATATGTGGACTTATAGGGACGTTTCGATCTTTAAGAATATGTCTTAACTTCCCATATGCCGCCCAACTCAGTCCTACTTTTCTGGTTATCTCAGATGTTTGATTTTCCTTGTACAATTAAATTAAGTGACTTAGCTTAACGTATTCTCTTACGGCATCAAATATGTGGTTGTTTATTGTCATATATATATACGTCGTCCCTACTCTTAATAACTCTACTGTAGATTCATTGTCTGTCCTACCCGTAGGGACATTTCATGAAGTTCTGTTCATCATACGCTCTAGTTCCTGGGGATCGCTGCTAATTAACAGCGATTACTATTATTCTTGTTAATCATCTTCCTGGGCCAAGAAAAATAATTTGGGTGAGATATCCACATGACGAATGCCTCTCGTGCCTTTGATTGGTATTTGTTACTAAGTCCTCGTCAATTGAAACCTGTAGTGTTACTTTTTTGTAGGTGTATTGAGGTTAAAGTATTGTATATATTCAAGCTGTGTCCATTTCTGTTATGAACGCCCATGTTTCTATCGAATCAAACGCTTTGTGTTAGTCTATGCATTGCAAATGAATGAGTATTTTGTATTCAGCACTTTTCACGATTAGGTTGTGAATTGTTTGCAGGTGGTCTGTTATGCCTAAACCTTTTTGGAAACTTGCCTGTTAGATTGGTTCGTATAAGTGGAATTTCCTTATTAGACGGATTGTTATAATCTTGTGTCAGTAATTTGTAAAGATGCGACAGGAGACTTCTTGTTAGATAGTTTTTCAAATTGGTGGTATCGCCTTTTTGAAAGAGCAGGATAACTTCTGGGTTCTGCTATGCTTTGGAGATCTTTTTTTGGGGCCAGCATTTATTTAGGCATTTATTTGTCTAAGCACTAACATTCGAAAAAACATTATTCAATATTTCATTTCATTGGGTAGTGTCAGTGAGCAGAACTTATATTTGTCGAGCTTATAAATGTTTATCCAACGAAGAAGAACTTGAAAATCGGAAGGTGAGGATAGTTTTCAGATAGCACATACAGCTATGCATGTGCAAAAGACAAAGAAAACAATATTAAAGATGCGCAAGTGTATTTGAAAGCATTCATTTCACTACATAGTATTACCAAGAGAAAGGTGGAATATATGCAAATACGCTTAAAATCAACAGGTAACGCTCCTGTAGATCAAAGAGGAAGGCATGAATGAAAACCACAAAAAAATTGCACCAGAGATAAAAGAACGAAAAAAGAAGTTTTGTATTTTAATTTTTTTAAGTTTCGACTGAGGTACTACACTTGCGCAAAACAGTAAGAAAATTTAATCGTGTGGTGCTGGCTCAGATAGCTAAGCACTTGGCTCTTGAGTCACATAGCTGGGGTTCAAATCGCACACAGAACCAAAGCAGCAAAAATTAAAAACTAATGGCTGCAACCCATCACACTCAATTCCCCAATCCGGCTTTGGCAACCGTGGAGTTTCAACTGCCTAACACCTTCTCTGGAAATTTGTCGATCAGATTCAACGTTAAACTGTAGGTCCCCATATTTAAATTTTAGTGCTGAGGTTGGATATGTGGCAGAGAAGAGGCAGGTGCCCCAGCTGTGGGGACATAAAGGCTGATGACGAAGAAAATTTAATTATCAGAAGACTTGACAATAAAGAAAATGTAACAGATGTTTTTAGAATACAATGAAAATAAAAAAAATATTTCGTATGAGTTATACAGGCATATCTTTAAAATACATTTTAACATGGTATTTTGCTATCCGAGAATGGATACCTGCAGCTCCTACCAGGCTAAGCTACTTGAGGAGAAAAATAAACTTGATGAACTAAAACAGTAATCAATTTTGAATAAACTTTATCTAGCAAAAGCTCATCTTGCTTATGGAAGGAAAAGGATAGACAAAAAAAAGTTAGAATCAAAAGGATTTTCTATTGCAATAGGTATTGACTAAAAACATATTTCTCTTCCAAATATAACAACAAATGAACCCGTCATTTCGAAAAGGGCATGAGTCAATAAATTAAAACTTTTCAGAATCAACAAAAATATGTTTCTTGTAATGAAAGTCATTGGTGCTGAAGAAATTGAATATGGAGTTTGCTAAATAAAAAACCAACACGCTTTTTGGAATATTTATTTATTAAAAAAGAAGATTATTATTTTGATTTAAAATTTCTGGACTAATGCCTTTTTCGAAAGGACCAAGAGATCATTTCGAAAAAGGCATTAGTCCAAAAATTTTAGTTTCATCATCATTTTCTTGGCAAAACAATGAATGTTTGCTGAAGTCGTTGGCCATGCGAAAACCTCTTCAAAGAGACTTTGGTACTCTGCTGGGATATATTTTTCGAGTTTTTTTTTAAATCGGTAATTTTCTTTTCACTTATTGGCACTTTACCAGCATATGCAGGAGTATTATTTGATGGTAAAGGTGGCCTGGTGCTCATTCTCTGTAAAAGTTGAAATTCGAAACTGACTAAGCTGTCTATGGATTCACTTGTTTTTACAAGACGCGGCCTGGATTTAAAAGCTTTTGTCCTTGGGTACACCTCTGCCAGATAAGTTTAGATAGCACCAGTTTCTTATAACGGTTTGGCCACCATTTTTGTATGTCTGTAATATGTTCAGTTTTGGGTCTTCTTATTTCAAATTTTTCATTAGCCTTAGCTATAAGATTTTCTTACTTAGTTTGTGTGTAAATCCTGTCATTTTTTCGAATATGCCTCTTTGCTGTCCCAAACATTTTATCGTTTGGCCAAATTGTCTTTAACACACGCATAGCTGTATGTGCTATCTGAAAACTATCCTCACCTTCCGATTTTATAGTTCTTCGTTGACATTTTCTTCCTTATTGACTTCGATAAACATGTATAAGCCCGACAAATATAATTTCTGCTTACTGACACTACCCAATGAAATGCAATATTGAATAATGTTTTTTCGAATGTTACTTTTAGGTATGTAATTTTGTATCTAATTTATATTGTTATTTTGTTCATCTACGAATGATAAAATAATAATAACAGTATATCCCTTTTATTAGATTATTCAGACCTGGGTCGCTTTCTCTGTATTACTTTTTTTTTCAATTAATGCCTGCAAGTATGAATTCTGGGCATTTTTACTATCAAAATTGTTAACAAAATCGATAGCACTTTCTTTATAATCCCTTATAGATTCTATACAATTTGAATAACATCTGACAGATGCGATTAGTTTCACTTGAAAGGGGCGCAAGTCCAGGACTCGTCCCCTTTTCAATCAGACTTTAGTTTTAAATTGCTTTTTAAGTTCACTTGTGGTGTATACACATGTGTTTTTTTCGCAGGGAATATGTAAAACGCTTCAATGAATAAAATGCCTCCAAAAAGTGATATTACAAAAAATGGTTCAAATGATGTTTATTACAAGGTACCAAGTACAAATTCAATATCCATAATCTGGGGTCTGGACAGTCTTATTTTTATTCCTATCCCGAAACATGTGCAAAGAAAGGATCTGATAAAGTGGTTTCGCTTGTATTTGATTTTATTGCCAAGCACACGGACAAAAATGTAAGGCATCTTGTTATATTTTGTGATTCCTGTGGAAGCCAAAACAAAAAAAGGTTCATACATACTATCACTCATTAATTAAAATTACTCGACTCCTTAAAAATAACTTGTTATAACATGGGGTTAATTAATCCTTAAACTAAAATGGAATTGCCGTTTCATTGGTATGAACTGCTTAACCCTTAAATGCATTTTGTTGCAGTTATGCAATATACACTTTCTGCTTATATATTTTTAAGAATGCGAACTGGAAGTCACTAATGCATGATGTAACAGAACTACTACATTTTGCACGGATAGGGAAAAGGAGATTTGACCCCAACTCGCCTTTTACGTTAAGGCAGCACACGTTTATCGATCCGCTGTCTTGATATCTAACCTCTGAATTCGGATCAGTGTTTACACGGCTCAACAGTGTGCAATAAAGCATTGTTTTTCATATAAATAAATCATAAAATAGACATTAGGGTATGTATAATGTAATCAATTTGTACAAACTCACCATACATTGTAACATAAAGTTGTATATAGTGTTATATATCTGTTGCATTTCTGCAACATCATGTGGATATAGCACAGTCTATTATGTTGCTGATCTGCAACATTATGAATTTAATTCATCTATATGGTTAGATCGTGTATTACGAATTTTTCAGAATGGCCAAAAAAAAAACCACTTTCAAATGAAGATCTCCAATATTTTGCGGATCATAGGAGCGAAATCAACAGTGACGAGGAGCCCTTCTCAGACACCGATTCATTAGCAGATCCGGACTACGCACCCGATGATCATGACGGTAATGAAGACACCGTTTATGATGTTGTCGATAAAAATGAGGCTAGAAGTTCAAATAAAGAGAATTGTCCTCCCAAAAATTCAGCAAAAGAATCAAACTCTACCACAAAATGGAAAAAGAAAAATTTGATCCTCAATGAAGATCAGTTACAGTTCCTTGGATCAACCAAAATTCCCGATGAACTTTTGAAGGTAGAAACACCCTACCAATGTTTTTCATTATTTTTTACAAAGAAATTTCTCGAAAACTTTGTCTTAGAAAAACTTATATGCTGTTCAAAAATTTATAAATAAGCCAATAAATTTGACTATTTAAGAACTAAATGTGTATATTGGAATTGTGATTTATACCTCCATATCACGTCTACCTAATGTACGGCTTTATTGGTCTCCTGACATTGGTGCTGACAGAATCAGAGAAAGAATAACCATCAATAGATTTGAGAAAATTAGAGCTTATATTCATTTCAACGATAACACAACGTTTCTACCAAAAGACTCTCCGAAACACGACAGACTACACAAACTCCTACCAATGATTGATCTTTTGAATAGTGAATTCCCTAAAATTCCTCTTCAAGAAAAGCTAGCAATTGTTGAACAATTATGTTCCACCAAAGTTAGGCACTTTATGAAGCAATATTTACCAATGAAGCCCCATAAATGGGGATTCAAGTTATTCGTTTTATGTGGCATGGATGGTTTTACCTATAATTTTGAGATCTACTCAAGGCAAAAAACTTTGTGCTTCAAAGAGAAGATCGAATGAACCAGATTTAGGAGCTTGTGGCAACGTTCTTATCAGACTTTGTTGCATAATCCCTAGAAATAAAAGATATAGAATATATTTCGACAATTACTATACTACTCTAAAACTATTATCCTATCAGCCTATGTTGGAATCTTCAGCCTTGGTACCGTTCGTCGCAACAGAATTATGAACTGTAAGCTACCAACTGAGCAGGATATGAAAAAAGATGAACGTGGTACGTCGTATGAATTCGTTGGTACAGTAGACGATATAGAAATAAGCTCACTAATTTGAAAAATAACAAATTGGTCACCCTTGTGTCAACATTCTGTGGACAACAGCCAGAATCAACAATCAACCGATATGATAAAAAAACGAAAACCATTGTTGAAATAAGATGTCCATCCATTATAAAGGAATATAACCAACATATGGGTGGTGTGGACCTTTTAGATGCAAACATAGCAAGAAATAAAATTACCCTCAAAAGCAAGAAATGGTACATGCGAATATTTTATCATTCTATTGACATGGCACTTGCTAACAGTTGGCAGTTATATAAGAGAATAATGAAAGTGAAAAATCCTGATAAGTCCGATATCACATTTTATGACTTCAGAAGTGTCGCTATGTCTGTTGAATATCGGTTATGCTACTCAACAAAAGAGGGGTAGACCGAGTGAACAATCGTTAGAGTTACAGCTACAGGAAAAGAGAAAACGAGGCCCAACACAATATGCACCACCACAGGACGTTCGGTTGGATCAGATCGGTCATTGGATTTCCTGGGTTGATCAAAGAAATAGGTTTAAACTACCGAATTGTAAGGGATTTTCTCCAACGAAATGTGACAAGTTTAGAGTTTACTTGTGCTGTAATAAAAAGAACAATTGTTTTAAAACATATCATATATTTGATAATATATGCATACTGTTGCAGTTGCAACATATATTGTTTTTTCTATTTATGTGAAAACACAACTTTTTTCTAATGTAAGACCATTTATTACCAATAAATGTTACAAAATAGTAACAGAATATTTTTTTACTTACTGCTCCTTAAATCATGCATTAAAGGGTTAAAATATCAAGGACAAAACAGTCACCTTTCAAAGTTATTGAAATTGCTCCAGGAGTAAGAGAATGGTCAACAATTCTCACAGGAAAATTCACGAGGAAATGTAAGATCCAAATTCAAAAGCAAAGCGAAGTAATGGTCTCCAAAGAACATGGGCCTGTGCAACTGCACAGAGAAAGTTACAATGGCACTTGGGAGAAAGCAATTATTGTAATCGCTTCAGTAACATTGAGTTCGAACTTCCATATTTTGCATATAAAGTGTACATGAGAGAAGTAAAATAACGGAGATTTAATGAGTCTCATGCCATTTATTACAAGAAAAATACTAATATAATAAGTGTTTTATGAGACACTAAAATATGATTCAAAAACCAAAGATGAAGACTAAATTTAATATTCCTTGTTTATGTTTGTGACGCTAATGACATTCCTTGTTTTGTACTTTTTTTAAGATAGTCAATAACTTAAAAGTCTGATTTTAACATAAATATGTTTAACAATAAGTCATTAGTGTTAGTTCTAAATAAAAGTTACTGCAGACTGATTGCAATAGAAATATTATAACTTCGAAACTTCAAATTGATTTTTTCTCAGAATCTATTCATTAGAACATGCCCTATCCTTTGCCATTACCCTTCAAATAAATCATGATCCAACTACAACTTTTCTACCACTAGCGTCTCGTTGATCGTTATCAGATACCACATCTGTTACTGGCCTTCTTTAATAACTTTCGATTGAGATTTTAGTTGAATGATTTCGCATGACTTGCTGGTTAGAAAATCACTCTTCTATAATTGGCATGGCTAGTTCTTGTGAGAGCTAGCGTACAAGGTCACTGTACATAATTTAATTGTTATATTCATGTAGCTATACCTTCTAGCATATGAATAAATAAATATTGATCCAATAAATATAATTATATTTAGTTACAATGTACTTTTACCAACAATTTCGTAGGCAGGGTATCCGGATGGCAGATGCTTTGAGTTTTTTTGGGTGGCAACACAAGGGTTAATAATACTATAATGAATAAGATACTTTTCGCAATAATACTGTTGATTTTAAAATTTTCAATATTTAAAAATGTGAAAATGTATGTTAATGGTCTTGTCCGTAAAAGTAGATTAGATTCAAATCTAATATTTCTGATAACAATTTTAATATCATTATGTTTGTAGTAATGTGACATATGGACTGCGCGGGTTGAGAATTACTTTTTCAAATAGTAATTTGTAGCTTTGTATCCAGACTGGCAGCAAAGTCAACATCCAATTAAAAGGATACTGGTTAATCAAGTTTACTTAAACCGTTTTAATGACAGCGCAAAGTATTCCATTTGATGCTGTTTTATTTCTGCTCTCAACGGCGAAACTGCCGCAAACACGTTGAAATATTTAACGAAAATGTCTTGTTCGAAGTCAAAACAAACATTTTCTGCTTATAAATAATTTAATATTTGTTTGTGATGTTTACTCAGTATTTGATGTACATATAAATTCGAAAATTGTATTTCAACTCGTAGACTCGTCTTAATTTTTAAACTTTAAATATAAAGTTTTCTATATTCTACAATCCTTGTTTTTTTATGTAGATTTTAGAATTCTTATAAATAATTCATTTTTATGAAGCAAATTTTACTATTTGTTGGTTTAATAAACTAACATATTCGATACACGGTGAAAATTGTTTGTTACTGATAACGTTATTACTGTGTCTCAACATTTCAATTTGCACCGATTGTTTGAGATGAAAAGTCATTATTTATACAATGTTTGTTGTAAATAATTTTAAATAAATTTGCTTTAAATTAATAAAGATTATCTTATACTCATATAAAATAAAGATTAGTCAACATGTATTGAAATTGTATATTTTGTAACTAGGGCGGAAAGTTGTCAAGTTTTTTGCGAGACCGAAATTGGGTGCACGAACGAAGTGAGCACATTCGCTCGCGAGGGAAATTGACAATTCCGCCCGGGTTACAAACAATATCTTCTATTACTCATGCGAGGGGATGTATCTTACAAGTTTGGGATCCAGGGGCCATTAAAAAAAATAGAATTAAAAATGAAAAATTTGCTTTTTTAATTAACTTCCGTTGTGTGGATTCGTCATAAGAACTCTCCTCAGTCTCCGGTATCACCATTTACACTCACTTTAAGACGATTTCTTTAATTTTAATTATTATTTTGTAATGAAAAAAAATCTGACATTTCACGTCACTTTTTTAATATCGAGGTCTTGATTGTGTTCATTTTATTTTTATGTGTTTGTTTTTTTAATGTAACCTAGCGATATTGAATATTTGGGTGTGTTTCCCAAGTTACGGGAAAATACAACTAAAAGTGGCATTTCTCGTAATAAATAACGTGCACCAGATAATATTTTTAACGCATGAGTAATAAAAAATAAGTAATGAATTTTCAAGAGTTAAATGGATTTCTAAGAATATTTTGTAAGAAATCCAATTTTATTTTTTAAATTTATTTAATCTACATTTCTTAGTTTGTATATAATAATATACTCTGTGACATAAAAAAATGCAACACTAAGAAGGGGTAGGAATTTTTGGGCCAAAGTTGGCAGAAATGGTTAACTAGTCAAAAAAATTATCGCCTTGGTAGACAAGCTTGACATCTGCCGACGGCTCGTCATCGACAGCAACGTTTGGAGTGGTGTGGACGTGGAATGGCATCGAGTGATCTTCATTTGTCTTTATTTCCACAATTTCCTTGAAATTTGAATCAATTACTAGCCTTTGACTAGTAAAACATTTCTGCCAAGTTAGTCTAAAAATTCCTACCTCTTCTTGGTGTTGCATTTTTTTGTAACAGAATATATTAGCGATTATAAACGCATCTACGATAAGAAAATGTTCAACATTTTGAAAAATGTAATGAATTTATACAAAAAATATTACAAAAAAAATATTACAAAATTATACCAAAATAATTTATACAAAATATAGGAAATTTTTAAATAATTCAAAACTGAATATTTTTGTTGAATAAAACAGATTATGTATATATGAATATTTTTTGTTAGAAATCCAATGTGATGAAATCAGCACACACTTCGTTATATATGTAATGAACATCAGTTGGATTTCTTAATAATTCGATTTTAAAAATTTAACACATTGCAATTGTGATAATTTGGCTAAAGTTTCTTTGGCTAACATTTTGAAAATTACTATTTGGTTCTAATTCAATATTGAATTAGTAAAATTTGGCGCGAATAGATTAAAACATGTATAATATTAGGTAGCAAATATCTTACAAATCTGAAAAATATGCTTTCTAAATTGCCAAACGTGATTTTTATGACCAATAAATTTAATAAACATTGTAATAACTTTTTTGAAATTAGACATTTTTTTTTATACAAGCAAATTGAAAATTAATTCGTATTATATAATTTATAGAACTTTGTCTCACCCACGGTCTCGTCTCCAAATGAACTAATAAAGAATCAAATAAATCACATCGCAATTCACCACCAATGGCGAAGCTCACTCCTGACGTTAGAGCATACAGAGGAGCTGATGTGGCTAGCGATCACCAGCTTCTTATCGCAGATATAATGCTGAGAATGAAGACAAATAACAATCCTAACACAAAAAAAAATGTAAGAAGTAAAATTCAACAGCGATCGCTTGAACGGCACCAATACGCTAGAAACTTTTGAAGAACAAATCTAAAGCATTAAATATGACGAACAGGTCTCAAATGAAACTAAATGGAACAAATTAAAAACAACAATCGTAAAAACCTGTAAAAACCTTCTTGGCAAGAAGAAAAACAAATCAAAATGAAGGCTATCAAAGGACGCGTGGGATAAAATCAACCAAAGGAAAGACTATATTATACAATGCCAAATCGCAATCAGGGTACAAGCGTAAATGGGTTAAAGCTGCACAAACTGACGCAAAGAACAGCAACGCTCGCGTACTCTACAGAATCTCAAAACTGCAGGAAGGCAGGACCCAACCACCCTATGTCTCACCCTATATTAAACTCCAAAACCGGAGAGCAACTTACGGCCTCCGCAGACCAACTACGCAGATGGGAAAAGATATAGAGACAGTAATCGGAGTTGCACCAAATAATCAACCATATACTCAGCCCATCAGACCCGTAAGCATACTAGACCTAAAAAACCTCATCCATCATCCCATGAGGTTAAAGCAGCTATTGACAGAATAAAAACGGGTAAGGTGGAGGCCCAGACAACATTCCACCAGAAGTTTTCTAAGCATTCAGCCGCACTATTGCTGAACTAATAACACCTTTAGTTCAAGATGCATTGGCAGCAAGCCTTGCAAATTATGTAAATTTCATGAATAACAAGTAATCATTTTCAATCTGTATTTGCTATGAAGTAAATTAATGAATTTGTATATTTTTTTTATTTATATAATTATGCAAGCCTTCTCCATTGAATGGACTGAAGGTCTAATTACGAAATTGCATAAAAAAGGCGATCTTAAATCATGTAAAAATTAGAGGGGGATCACACTGTTTAATATCATTACTAAAGTGATTGCAACAATAATCCATAAAAGTTGTATGTACTAAAACTAAGACAGGACAATGTACTAAAACTAAGACAGGAACAAGCCGGTTCCCGACCAGGACGCTCATGTGCCGACCAAATAAACACGTTGCGTATAATCGTTCACGAAGTGGTTCACGAATTCAACTCAAAAATCAACCTCGTATTCGTCGACGTTGAGAGAGCCATCGACACGCTATACCAAGCAACCATACAAGACGCCCTAATAGAAAGTGACATGCCAGAAGAACTTATACCATTAACCTAGGCACTCTACCAACATAGCACCTGCTGAGTATCACATTCCAACATTGTCAGCAGCCCAATACAAATCAAATCCGGTGTAAAGCTCTAGCTCTCACCCCTCTTATTCAACACTGTTCATGATATAGTAAACAAAAACAAACCGCGTAAAGCGAGGCTTATCCTGGGATCTTACCGCTCGCTTAAATGATTTGGACTAAGCAGATGAAGAATTAGAATTAGAATTTATTCATTGGTCCCATTAAAATCCACTCAAAGGGATGTAGGACATGTCAAAAAAAATAAACAAATATTTTCACACACATTTCATTATACATTACTAACACTAACACTTGTCGGCACGAGTGGTGTAGTGATGACACTCGTGGTCTCATGTTAGAGCGCTAACTAACAAGTCTGGAGGTCCCGAGTTCTATCCCCAGTGTCGGCCGCGTTTGTACCAGAAGAGAAATGTGGAATTAATTAGCGCAATTTATAATAACTTCTAGGTTTCTGGTCCTATAAGTGAAAAATGTGGGCAAAATACAATAGACCACTAGTCCGCAGTGTTTGGAGGGTTAATACCTGGTATCCACATTGGACCAAACTTAAAAAAAAAACACTAGCACTTGCTGAATTTAACGGATTGTGAAACTAATTTAAGAGCTCCTCCCATACAAATCTACATTTTATTTGAAATTGAATTATATTGAAATGATTCAAATACCTAATGGGTATAGATACATAATTGGTGAAATTGACACATTAATGAGATAATGAAATACTGAAATTATACATATGATGGGTTCATTGAAAATTTCGGATGATGCTATAAAAGGCTTTCGAGACAAACATTGCTTGTTTTATTTTGTTTTGTATGTTCTTCGTCAAAGGTGCTTAATATTATAGGAATTTTATTCCATATTTTTATGATTGAAAATTTAACATTTTTCTGAATATAACAGAATTTTGTTCTGAATTCTGAATACCATGATATTTGTTTCTTCGAGCACACCTTGATGCACAATCAAAACTAAAAGTATAAGCGCTGGAGGCTCAGAAAGTTGGGTTACGAGTAAACCTAAACAAAACCAAATCGATAAGGTTGAGGTCCAACAACAACACACACTTCACCCTCTATGGATACACAGTCGAAAATGTTACCAAGTTGTAACATACTTAGCTTTGCTCCAAAAGAGAAAAATGCGCCTTGGATCCCACTACTTGAACGAAGAGGAGCTGCAATCCTGGGATCTCATCCAGATCTGAAAATTCCCAAACTGGAGGCGCTCTAAATGGGTTAGGATACCAACGTTTAGAGGAAAAGGCTGGGGTACAATAGATCCATAAAGGTAGCAGTACAAGTTACCATCGATATCTACAATCTACAATCTAGGGAGCATTATCTACAATAACGGAAGAACAGAAAATGACACCAAAGCAGGGATTATGAAGGTACAGCTCGCTTTTCACACAATCGTAAACATCTGGAAGTCACGAATCGTACTCGCTTAACACCAAAAATCCGTTTGATCGACTCTAATGTCAAGTGAGTACTTCTGTATAGATACGAGACTTGCAAGATGGCGAAAACTTTAAACAACCAACTTCCAGTTCCGGTCAGATTCCTGCGAAAAATTGTCATCGCACGTACTAGCATTTTCGGAATATATGGATGGATACATCCGCTAATATTTGCGGAATAACTTACAATAATTCAAGGGTTTATGCTATTTCATATTATTTTGTATTAAATATTTTTTAAAGGAATAGAAATAGGTTTGTAATTATTTACATCACTCCTTTCTTAATTTAAAACGCGCGATTGTGAATATTAACTCTGGAATAGTTGGTGATAAATATGCATAATTATATAAATTAAAAAAATTACAAATTCATTAATTTACTTCATAGCAAATACAGATTTACTTTTTTATTCATGAGATTTACATAATTTTATACGTGTAACAATTTTAGATAAAAACTTTTCAAAATTAAAAAATAAAAACTTATGGACGAGGAGCTTTTTATATATGTTTGTGATTGCAAGAGGAATATTTGTTAAACTCCCAATTTGATTGCATAATATTTTTTTTGCTAGAAACCGCGAATAAAATGCGTTGTTTTGAAAATGGAAAAATAATATAAATTAAGTAACTTACGTTTTCAAAAATGGAATAGGAACAAATTGGTAAATCTATATTTAGATAAAAAATACAATTTCCTGAATTACTTTAGTTTAAAAAATTTAATAAAAACACGAAATTTATTTTTAACTAATCATTGTGATTTTTTTGTATAAAAAGTTATTTCTAATTAGTTATTTCTAATTATTTAAAATTCTGGACCATATATAATTGAAAACAAAAGAAATAATATGTTCTATTAATTACAAAAAATAAACTGCTTGGGACATGTGTTTATTTAAAATGCGTCCAATTGGATAATTAGACCAGATAAAAAAGAAAATGCGGACAGAGGAAACCAGAAAGAAATAATTAAATTAATTAATGTAACATGTGCTATTTAAAACTACCACAATTAGATAGACTAATTTTGTATAAGAGTACTTAATCATTAGGTAGATTATCTGAAAATTTTATAGAATGTGATTTTTATTTTTTTAGTTCGAACATAGTTGATAATAATTATAAATACCTATATTAATAATAATTATAAATATATTGATAATAATTATAAATATATTTATAATAATCATAAATATATTGATATTAATTACAAATATATTGATAATAATTATAAAATATAATAATTTGAATGTTTTAATAATTTTTCATAAATTTAAAAAAATATTTCAAAACCTTTTACCGGTCTTTGGTAAAATCCTTGAACAAATTCTAAAATCCAGACTATGGAACATAGTTCTGAACTACATCCACAAATACAAATACGGATTGAAGCCCTCTCATTCCACTACTCATGCTATAATAATCCTCACCAATAATTTTCAAACTTCATACCTAGAAAATAATCCTCCTTTTTGGTTCCCTTTTTCTTGACATTAATAAAGCATTCGACAATGTTTTATATACTAGAGTAATAATTTACATCCTATACATCCCTTCATACATACTCTATATGATCAAAAATTTCCTACAAAGTAGAACCATTCTTGCTATAATTAACCATTCCTTTTGCTCTGAATTTACTCATCTTTAAGATCTCTTAGAAGGTTCTCCCCTCTCACCATTACTATGTAATACATATATTAATGTATATTCAACCTGTATATTCAACTTACACAACAAAACCAAAATTAACCTTTCCTCATATTTCCTACAATATGCCTGCAAGTCCGCGTTAATATCCCACCAAAAATAACCTCAAAAAGTCCATAGACCAACTAAAAATCCTCCCAGACAAAACTTTCTCATGGTTTAATCGCTGGAGATTTTCTGATAACCTATCCCAATGCCAATTCCTTATCCCCATACATAGAATATCTCCTAACTCTTTTCAATTTCACCTAGACACCTTGGACTATAGGCTTACTACCTTCAAGACCGACGCTACACTGCGGAAAAAATGCAGTGAAAAGAAGTATTTCCGATGTTTGTTTTCTGGTAACATCGGAATCTCCATACAAAATGCCACGGAAATATATAAAGCTATATATAGACGTAACCTAAACTATGAGCATATATTTATGGCTAACGTACGTAAAACGACATATTCAAAGTAGCTGAAACTACATCGTTTCCTGTAATAACGAAAATAAGGCATCGTAATAACATCCTCCATGATCCACCTAACGATCTCTTATATATCCTCACCAAAATTCCAAATATTTCAGATGGACATAAACAACTATTAACTAGATTTAAAGACAGAGACATTTATCGGACAATCATTCTGACTTTCTATAAAACAGACTCACTTTGTATAAAACACGACCTAACACAACACACTCGCAGTCATCCTTCAAAGACTGTATACGAGACACTATATGACGACCATGACGACCAATCAGTCCATATCATACTATTACACTTGTGGTCGATAGCCATTTCTTAGTGTTATTTACAATAAAGATGCAACTTAAAGCAACTGAACTTGAAATTGTATCAACTGTTACATCAGAAGAAGGATTGAAAAAATCTCCTCCAATTTCTATTAAATCTGAAAAATCATTTATTCTAGAAATGTTGAAATCAGTAGAACTTGATACTATACAACCCACTAAAATGGAGGAAATATCTCCAACAGTTGCTGTTACTGATGTGCTATTTTGCCAGTTCTAGATACAAAAGAAGGAACAACACAGGAGATTGCCTCAATTGTTAAACTAGAAGAACCTGAAGCGATATCTACAATGGTTTCTGTAAACGATGAAAAGTCGCCTATAGCAAAACCAACAGAGCTTGACAATTTACGGATTGTTAAACCAGATGAGCCTAAAGGGAAATCTCCAGCAGAATCTATTAAGGAAAAATCTCCTGTAGTTTGTGTTAAGGAAGAAAAAACACCTGCTGTAGAAATTATTGAACCAGAAGTTGATATTGTACCATCTGTTAGCATAGAAGAAACTCATAATTGAAAGCATAATGCTGTCCAGCAGGGCTCTGCACTGTCCCCCTTCTATATAACATATTCTTCCACGACATCCCAACATCCACCCACCTCATCATCCGTGCTGAACAAATTTATTTCCAACCTCGAGGACTGGATAAACTGCTCCACTTTCCCCTACCTATCCAAACATGCAGATAGACAACTCTCCATAATAATCTACGAAACATCAAGTACATCATACACAACCATTCGAACGGTGAGACCCGAACGAAGAACACGTACCTTTAATTACAAATTAAAAATTTTAATTTATAAAATATATAAAATACAAAAGGCGTTTGAGAAATTGAGAAAGGTTTGAGAAATTACTTATAGAAGAAACATGGACATTCTTAGCAATGAGGACTGCAGTGAGAAAGTCATGTCATTCATAAACACTCTGCAGTTTTATTTTAATAAAAGCGTCGGCCTTACTCAGGTGAACATATCCAACCGAAACTGGATCACGACAGAAGCTAGGATCTCAAGCTGAGATTTGAAAGATATACTACACTTTACATACTGACTAATCTAAAATACTACTAACTAAAATATCTAAATAACTAAATATAACTAAAATATCCGGAATAAAATTAACTCAAAACACAAAAAGTTTATTTTTTAGAAACATTATATCGAAAACCGATATCAAGCAAAAAGTAACATGGCAAATTATTAATGTTCAAACAAATAAAATTAATAAATGCGCGAGAATTTAAATAAAAAAAGGTAACTCTCTACTTCAGGATCTGGATAAAATTGCCAGCGTGTTTAACGATTTCTTCACTAGAGCTCCAGAAGAAATCATTGAGAATATCCCTCAAACCAATATTAGTAACAATCACTTTCCATTTGTTTAGGGAACTACTTATCTAGATGATATCTCGGAAACTGTATTATTATATATATATTAGATAAAAATCTAAAAAATAAACGCATATACTGTCCCGATGGTCTGCCGTGTAGTGGAGAATTTAAATATTTGGCAAAACGGGTGCTCTATTTTTCCTCAACCAATGTGGGTCAAGAGCTGTAAACCCTAAAAACAGCGACCTTGTGGCCTATTGTAATTCCCCACAATGTTCCAATAAAAAAATAGAGCCAGCCCCTGCATTAGGTCTAGGAGTCTATGTGCCATGTTCTTCACGGGGATCTATTTGCTTTAATGCTAAGCATGTGTCTCCTACGTACAATTGCCTCAAAATGGAAGATTATATGAGAGGCACTTTTATCCTCTTCATAGCACAGTGGTTCATCTCTCCAGATCCCAAACCGCTCCTTAATCTAATAAACTCTTCTTTTGATAACGAACAATTTCCTTCCACTTTAAAGGTATCGTATATCGTATCTATCCACAAAAAGGGAGACATAAGAATTCTTAAAAACTACAGACCTATTCCCTTAATTTATGTGCTCTCTAAAATCTTACAGTATTATTTCTTACATAAACTGAAACCATTTATTAGGAAATTATGCCTTCAGAACAATATGGCTTCCAAAGTGGAAAAAAACACCAAACGGTGATTCTAGGCTTGTACAATAAAATCCTTAGTGAAATAGAGGATTATCCAATAGGAGTTTTTTAAGCTTAAGTTTTTTAAGAGCTCAGCAAAGCCTTTGACTGGGTAAATCACAAACTACTGCTCGACAACTTAGGTAGGTAAGGTTGGAGAGGCAAAGGTTGGGAAACTGGTTGACATCATTATTACATAACCCATCCCAATTCGTAAGAATACAGTCGCATAATAGAAAACGGCGTGCCACTAGAAATAGCCACAAAATTAGGGGTACCCAAGGAAGTGTTATCTTTCACCGACACTATTCATTCTATTCCTGGTATATTCAGTGGCGTATACACAAGGTTGTAATGTACGCTATATGCTGATGATGCCAGCTTCTTAATATCGCAAAATACAGTGCAAGAAGCCTCTCAGTTAAAGACAAGCAGTGCAATGAAATACATTTCTAAATGTGTTACCGTTAATAAATGGTTTTTTAACTTGCAAAAACCATAATTCAGGGTATGCCAAACTAGCAGGAACGACTCCATACATCGAAATTTATGCGTCTTGTAATCGAAGAACATCTGTCATGAGCTTAAATCCGTCTTTGTATTTGGGGATGTGGTTTAGAAAAACACTATCGAAAACCTAGGTAAATCGCTTAATAGAAGAACCTTTTGTATTCGATACCTACAAAAATTTGTAACACGTGAAGAGTTATACAATTGTTACTTTGCTCAAATTCAGTCGCTGCTCGCATATCGAATTATAGCTTGGGCACATCTTCGGAACTTAAGAATCCAGAAAGCTTAGAAAAGTGTTATACGCGCCCTACTTGGTATAGCTATCTACCTCCGGCACAACCCATTTGAAAGATCGAAATATACTAACAGTATCTGGTTTGCAATTACTAGAACAAACATACTATATAGATACACAAAGAAAAATTTTAAATATCAAAAATTGAAGATTAGCGCAAATACCTCACACGTGGACACAGGAAGCTATATACCTCAAAAACATGTTTGTGGAATTTATATTTATCACCCAAGAAACTTCTTATAAGCGCTTCAGAAAAAATATGAAAAAGCCACTAATTTCAATGTCCATGCAATCATCAAAAGTTTGTTGATTATATCAATATCTTATAATGACGTACCCAAATGTATCTTTTGGATATATCTAGTAGTTAATAAATTAATTTGAATTTGAAAATACATGCGAGGCTAAGGATCTCGAAGGACCAACGGCAAGGCTGCAAAAGGTTTTGGCAAAGGACCACTCAAATGAAATCGCGCTTATTGACACCGAGTGGTAAGTATACGAAAGATTTATAGGAAAGTTTAAGCCTTTTACTGCAGACGCACTTTCCCGGCTCTAAATCAACTAGAACTGGTAAAGGGATATTGCGGATGAAGGGCCCAACTAAAGTCTGCAAAAACATGGCAACAACCATATTTACTGTTAAAAACGTCGCATGGGCTGTGAACAGTTTTAAAATCACCGCCGGACTGGGGGGATCAACGAGGACGGTAACCACAGCGAGAGGCTGACCACAAGGGGTGTTTTCGCCTCTGCTGTGTTGCCTGGTCGTTGATGATCTCCTAGATGTGCTAACAAAGAACGGTTATAAGCCGGTTGGTTATGCAGACGATGTTCCCATCATAATAAGGGGTAAGTTAGGTAAGTTTGGTAGTACAATCATGAACCTTGCACTTAACATCATCACCTGCTGGAGCAAGAGGAGGGCCTTAGTGTCAACCCGAGCGAAACAGTTATGGGCTCCTTTACCAGAAAGAGAAAGCTGAACTGAAAGCTCCGAGCATTGATGGTCAGACGTTAGAGTTCTCCGAGGAAGTGAAATATCTAGGGGTAACCTTGGATCAGAAACTCACTTGGATCTTGTATCTGAACAAAACGCTCTCAAAAGCCACAACAGCCTTTTGGATCTCCCATAAGCTTTTTGGGAAAACATGGGGACTAAAACCCAAAATGATCCTATGGTCTTACACAGCAGTGGAAAGACTGATTATCACCTACCATTCACTCGTATGGTGGTACAAAACAAAGGAAGAAAAGACCCAAAGCATGCTACAAAAGCTTCAACAGCTGGCGTGCTTGGGTATAACAAGAGCGATGCAATCTACTCCAACCACAGCAATTAAAGTTTTGTTGGACCTACTCCCACTGCCTACTCTGTAGAAAAAGAAGGTCTTCTCAGTGCTCTGAGACGAAGGTGTACATCGCCTTTTCAGAGACACATGAAAATAAGGGAACAAATCGAAGAGGAATTTCTGAAACATCCCTGGGACACAATGTCTACAGAATACGACTTTGACACAGCCGTTGAAGTGGTCATCAATGACCGCCAAAGCAATGTTCAAAGAATCGAACATCTGAAAGACAAAGCGTCCATGTGGTACACCGACGCATCAAAAACTGCCAAGGGTATAGGAATTGGCATATACAGCCGGAGTCACGGCATTGGGCCAGGCTCCCACGGTACTACAGGCTGAAATTATAGCCATTGAAAGAGGCGCACAAACCTGCATAAAGAAACGTCTCAAAGGAAAAATGAAATATGTTAAAATCTATATCCTAACGGACAGCCAGGTAGTTCTAAGGAATTTAAAAGCCCACAACTTTAATAAGTTAAACCTGGAACTGTACGCAAAGTTATTCTGGAACTGTACGCAAAGTTATTCTGGAACTGTAAACAAACCCTGAAGCAACTGGTTTCTTTAAAAGGTAACAGACTCACGCTAATGTGGTCACCGGGTCAGAAGGGCATATATGGGAATGACATGGCCGACGCACTCGCCAAAAGCGGGGCCGTGGCTCTCTTCTTGAGCCCGGAGCCAAATTGTGGGCGTACAAAGGCCCACTTAAGGCAGGGGGCTAAAAAATAGGAAGAAGAGCAAAAGCAAACCTACTGGAAGAACACGCCATTACAAAGGAAAGCTAAAATGCTCATAAACTATCCTGCCGAAAGAACGCAGCAGATGCTAAGATTCTCTAGAAGAGAAATCAGAACTTTAGTAGGCATACTCACATGACATTGTCCGGTGAGATATCACCTACACAAAATGGGAAAGGCAGAGGAAGTTTACACAGAAGTCTGTAGATTATGTGAATCGGATGAAGAAACCGCTGACCATATAATGTGCACATGTGTAGCGCTAGCAAACACAAGGCCACTTCGGGGTCGCAAGAATGACCACCTTGGAGCTGAGTAGCAAGCCTCTCAGGAATATACTAGACTTCGTTCACGAAGTTGACTTCCTGGGAGAGTAATTGTAGTAGGGTCAAGCACAGTAGATCAAGCTGGTCGCAGTGCAGAAATCCTTTGCAGCCAAACGACCCCCACACGAAAAACAGGAATTTGAGGTGGGTAGCCCTATGTTACATTTTTATCTTTCAGTAAATATTATTAATATTATTATTTAATATAAAATCCAGATATTTAATGTATTATTTTATATTTAAATATATTTTATACAAAAAAAATTATTGTAAATTTTATTATAAAATGTTAATTTATTTAAAAAATATTTCAGTTTTAGGTTTTTTAGACAAATTCTATACTTTAATCGAATGATTCAAAATATTTTGATTCAACAATATTTTATGTAAAAGTTTAAAATTAAATGACAATAAATTCTTTTGGAAGTTTCCTTTGGAAGGAAGGGATTGAATACTACCCACATTTTTAATGGTAAAATAGTTTCAAATTAAATCAATTAAAAAATTTAATTTAATTAATGATTGCATCTTTTATTTTTGTTTAATACAATTTAATTTCTTCCTTAACGGCAGAAGAAGCAAACTTTCCTCGTCAGTCGCTGCGTAACAAATATATTTGTTATACAAATATATTTTATAAAATGGAAACTTTAGCTGTTCTTTTGAACCTCTGGGGACCTTGGAAATTATATTTATTTGAAGTTTTATGGAAAACAGACTTATCCAAATAATGTTGTGGTTCTTTAATATGTTATTCTCCCTTTTTATGAAATGTATTGTGTATAAAAATGTAAGAAAAAAAATCCATAAATATTTGTAATTAAAACTTATAGATAGTTTTCTTATACGAATTTCTAATAAAATGTAAGTAACCGTTTAAAAATACTAATTAAAGTTAGAAGAGTGTTAAACATATTTACATATTACAAATTACTAATAGATTTTTGTGGATTATAATAGATAACAAATTACACAATAATTTAAGATATTTATAATTAAATGATTTACGATATAAACGGTTTATAAGCTTATTATCTCTAGAATTTACACAATAATTAATTTAAATTATGTTGGTGTCCCATTTATATTAAATTCTATTATTAAATTTGAACAATACTAATGAGTTCAGTTAAAATATTTTCTTTTGTGTGGGCTTTTGAAAATGATTCATGTAATAATACGGCGACACACACTGCCGATTAAAATTCATAAACCAGTAGTCGGTTACAGGTTACAGAATGCAGTCTCGATCTCGACCAACTTTCTTTCTATTGAACATGTATTTAGGCACTCCAAATATTTCTCTTACAAACCGACAAAACTAAATGGACGAGTGGTAATTTATATCTCGTGCAATAAATAATTTGAAAATAAGAAACCTGATTTAAATGCTTATTTATTTAAATACTTATTTATTTAAATACTTATTTATTGAAATACTTAAATATTTAAGACTTAAAGTATTTGCGGCATAATTTTGAAAAGTTTGTGTTTCCTGATTTTGTATTAATTTGATAATATAAATGCATATGTTTTAATTCGAATAAATACAAAAGTTTCTTTGAAGCATGAAATATTGGAGAATTATTAAATTTAAGTTTAACAGTGATGATTTACAATGATTCCATTAGGTTCATGGAAATTATGTTTCCTTATTTTCTGGAAATTATATTTGTTTGAATAACAAAATTTTCTAAAAAAAAAAGTGCCTTTACGGTTTATATAAATAATAATAATTGGACTTTATTTAAAACATACAAGATTGAGGCAAAGTCTAACATATGGTAGTATATTCTACTTAACCTCAATAATGGTAGGATAGACAAAACTACCTGAACAACTAAATTCAAAATATACATATATAAAACATGGACAGTAAGTAATAAATAGTAATGACTAAATAATAATAACAAATAGATAATAATAATTACTAGATAATAATTCCATCTAAATTATAGTAACTTAATAAATAGTCTAGTAATAATAATAGCAAAGATATTTTAAAATAATGGGATAAATGTGGAAGGGGAAATGGACATAGAAAGATAATTTTGCTTGCTTTGTCTATTTAATATATAAAGACAAATTATAGCGAATTTAACAATAAACAACATCAATATAGAAAAAGTTTGCTCATATAAATACCTGGGAACCATAATATATGAAAATAATAATCAAACACAAGAGATAAGGTCCCAAATAGAGATGGCGAGAGCAGCGTTCACGAAAATGCAAAATCTTGTAACCAACAGAGACCTAAACATGGAAATCAGAATCAGACTAGAAAGATGTTACGTCTTCACAATCCTTCTATATGGAATGGAGTCATGGACGCTTAAAAACAAGATACTGATAAAATCCAAGCGTTCGAATTCTGGGTGTACCGACGTATGTTAAGAATACCATGGACCGAGAGGAAAACAAATGAAGCAGTATTAACCCAGATGAATAAAGACCGAGAACTCATTAAAACAATAAAAACCAGAAAACTTCAATATCTGGGCCACTTCATGCGAGGAGATCGTTATGAATTACTACAACTCATTATGCACGGAAAAATATAAGGAAAGAGGAACTCGGGAAGACGACGGACCTCCTGGTTCAAGATTTTGAGGGAGTGGTTCGATTGCTCCTCTATAGACGTGTTTAGAGCAGCAGTGTCGAAAATAAGAATTGCCATTATGATAACTAGCCTCCGTCAGGAGAAGGCTCCCTTAGAAGAAAGAAGTCTATTTAATAAAAATTGTTCAGTGTTGTACGGAAAGTGTTTATGCTCCTGCATTAATAAAAGTATTCTAAGTTATAAATTTATACGACATTGACGACGAACCTTTGGAAGGGGGCTGTGCGGATTCGAGGCATTGATAAATCTTGTAGTTCTCGTAAGTTAACTTAATGCATACTTTTTCGCGAGATAATTTTTTTTTAAAGACACCTAGATAACATTGAAAGAGATCTTGTACTCTTAACCAATTCAACTCCCGAATCTTTTCTGATTCTGATCTCTTTTTAAAAGTTTGTAGATCAATCTACAGCAGTTGATTTGTATTTTTTTGCCGTTTGTTTTGTATCAAGCCATAATTTAGATGAGACAGGACGAACGATTCACATAGTTTTTTCAGTAATTTAAAGTTTAAAATGTAGTAGTTTGAGTAAAGTAACTTTAAGGCAATATACATTTTTTTTAAATGAGATTAACATGACTTTTAAATCTAAAGTCAATTAATAGGCCACGATTTCTTGCTGTATTTGTTAATGCAGGACATGTTTGTTGATCTTAATTTATACTTCTTGTTTTAAGTTTTTACTGGATTTAGAATCTGGAATTAGTAGAACAGTGCATTAATACTATTGTAGTTATACTATTGTAAGCTGTGATCTTACGAGTATTATACAATTGTTACAAGGTCAGAGTTAATGGCATTACAAGCTTCCTTCACATTTCAAAATTTTGATAAATTTGCGTATCATCGGCCTAGCAAACCGCTTTTGCTGTTATTTTTTTTAAACATAACAGACGTGTATATAAGGAACACAGTACATCGGTCACAGTACTGATCCTTGTGGTGCATCTGAGATTCTGAATCTATACTGGGACAGAGAGTCAATCAGAACAACATGTTGACCGCGATTTCAGGAGTAATGCTGGAAGAGCTGGGAAGCGATGTGATCGAAGCTATAATCGAAGGTATATAATTATGAAGCAACGTATCAAAGGCTTTAGAGAAATCAAGCATTGTTAATATTGAAGAATTTGTGTTGTCCTAGGCTCCAATACAATTATCAATAATAGCAGCTAAGGTCGAAGTATCCTTTATGGAAACTTGATTGCTGCACCGGAATTATCTTCTCAGAAACAAAAAATGTATAAACTGACAATAAATTTCTCAAGAATTTTAGACAATGTTGGGAGGATGCTAATCGTGAATATAAATAAATAACAAGATTTATATTCTATTTTTCAAAAAATTTATTAAATGTATTCTTCTGTTTTTTCTTTCTGTATTTAATTTGATAAAAAAGAACTTTTAATCTTTTTTATCAAATTAAATTAAGAAGTATGAAGAATAATAGCTTTTATGTTTATTAAAATTTAATAAAAAATAATAGACACTAGCTGTAAGTTTCACAAATTAGTTATATTTAAACACTTTATCGATTTCGGCTTCCTAGGCATGTCCATCTTCTAACGTAATCTTCTGACAAAGGCATAAGAGGACGAAATCGATAAAGTGTTCAAATAAAACTAATTTATGAAACTTACACCTATTGTCTATAATTTTTTATTACAGTGAAACTTGTCTAGGACGGAACCCGTAAAAGACGGAAACCTGCATTAAACGGAATTTTTTTGGTGACCGTTCATTTTCCCATTTAAAACAACCCGTGTAAAAGGGAAAATAATTTTTAAGACGGAAACGGATTTTGTCATATTTAATGGTAGTAGTAGACAATTCTCAATGTTGGAAGATTCGTCTACCAATAAGGAAGTAAGAGGTATGAGTTCTCGTAGTTTGATTGGTGTTTTTGCTAATTAACTAATAAACATTCTAAACCGTTTTCCCGAAAGAAGGTACCAACAGCTAGTGTAAACAAAATTTTTACATTAAATTTGGCACAGTTTGTGGGGAAAGCGCGGGTCTGTCAGCAAACACTCGAGGATTAGAAAAAAAGAATCCTAATAGAAATTGAGGGCCTAAGGACATAGCAAACGGAGATGAAACGGCGCTTTTTTTTTCGTGCTTTGCCAAATAAAACTTTTGCACTAAACAATTAGAAATGTGTGGTAAGTGGTGGTAAGCATTCAAAAGAAACGAAAATTCGAGAAAATCACAACCTTTGGTTTTTGGAAAATCTTTGAAACTCAGGTGCTTTAATTAACTGATTATAAATGATTTACTTATTGAGTGGCATGCAAATATGAAGGGTTGGATCGCTGACAATATATTGTTAAATTTGCTCACGATTTCAGTTAAGGAATGGAAAGAAAAAACAAAATTTTAATAAACCCTATGTATTATATACATGTCCATTAAAAATTGAGAATAAAATAAAAAAATGATTAAACCGCGTAAGACGGAAACCTGATTAAGACGGAAATATTTCCCAGTCCCTTGAGGTTCCCTCTTAGACAAGTTTCACTGTATTTTCATAATGTTTCACCTAGTGCCTACCACTGAATCTTTAAATTTTATATTAAAATTTTGTAGAAACTAGTTTACGTGATCATTATTATTGTACGTTTCTATGTTTTTGAACCGAATATTAACTGCAAAATTAGATCGAAAAAATCATACTCAAGTTATATTCAAAGAAGAGCTACATTATCAAAAGGGTACTGTATGGTGTGAATATGCTCAGCTGAAGTATTGGAACCGTATTGTTTTGAAGATGAAATGGGAAATGCAGTAGTTGTCAATTGTGAACGTTATGTGGAGATGCTACAAACGTTCGTAATGGATGCCATCGCTCAACTACGATTATCAATAAACGATATTTGGTATCAGCAAGGTGGTTCTAGGTCTCATGTAACCAAAATGTCTATAATGTGTATGGGAGTTTTAGTTGTGTTTATGAGCATTTATGTATAAAGTTATTTGAAACTGAATTATTCTCAAATTTCTGAATATTCTCAAATTTGGATGCCATTATTAAAACAAATGAGTTTTAGTTTAATTTTGTTGAAAGTATGCATAATCAGATAAATATACTGAGATTTTTAAATTATATTTGAATCCAATTCAGAATAAAATCCAATTCAGAATGAAGTATTCATGTATTTTTTATTACAAATATTTTTTGAAAATAAAATTTTAATTTGCATGATATTTGATTATTGATATAACATGATTTCATGATTTCTGAATCTAATTAAGAATATTAAAGAAAGTAATGATCTAAATACGAATTATTCTTGTTCGTGAAAATATTATAAAATAACATTCAAAATTTGACATAACCCCTGACAAAAACAAAAAAGTAAAAAAAAATAAATTTGAATAGCGGTCTAGACTCAGCGGTCTTCATATAGCGGTCCCCCGACGCGCCGACGCTCATCATCAAAATATTAATAGGTACTTGTAATGAACTTAAAAGGCAAAAGAGAAATTTTATTTTTTGCTTTTTAAAGTTTTTTTTTGTTTCGGGGGTTACTTAAAATTTTTAATTTTGTTTTATTAGCCGAACTTTTTCCTTTTCTTTAATAATTGTTTTTCATTTATGTGATAAATGTTACCCATTTGAAATTTCGTTCGCAAAAACGTGATTGGTGGGGATTGTTTACAAAAAAAGATCTTTTGTCAAGTAGGAAATGAGCTAAGGATCATCAAGCGCTTGAACGGATCCTCATAAATTATAGCTATGAGCCTTCTCGATCACGTTAGCTTTCAAACATAACTTTGTATATATGAAACTATATATACGGATCGTAAAGGAGAGAAAATGCATCTCGTCTCGACGAGTTTAGCATTGTTCTGCGCATACGCCAACATTTTTTCGAGTGCGCGGTGTTTAGCTGTCCGTATTTGAAAAACTGACGCATATTTCTTAACTCAAACTCATCTGCGCGTATATTGGCGCGTCCTTGTCCCTGACACCTCGGCGCAGTACAGCTGCATGCTGTCGCCGAACAGAGTACAGACAAAAAATTTTGTCAAATTCGTTTCAGATTTATTCGGTGGATGTGAAAGAACAAGATTGACTTTGACTTTTTCCATGTACATAAATGTCCTACGATCAAACAGGCATAGCTTTTTTTTTGAGAACTTAAATGCGATATTTGTCATTTTTTGTAATAAAAATTTAAAATAAATTATATGTGTTATCAATCAACATACGTTATAATCCTAAACTCTTTTGGTATCTAGATGTATTTTTCTTTTGAATTTATGCTTTCACCGTTCATATTTGTATAGAATAAATCGTAATAAAATGTATGTCATAAATACCTAGAATTTAACATTTTTTCATATATTTTATTTTAAATTTAAGTGCATTTCGTCGGCGACACAAGAAAATCTCGTAACTCCTAAAAAACCTCTAACGTTTTGTCCGGTCTTGTCGGGTCTTGTGGGGTCTTGTCCGGTATTGTCTAGCCTTGCCTCGTCTTATCTAGTTTTTTCTAGTATTGTCTAGTCTTGTCTAGTCTTATTCAGTCTTGTCCAGTCTTGTCGAGTTTTGTCCATTTTTTGTCCAGTTTTGTCCAGTCTTGTCGGGTCTTGTGGGGTCTTGTCCGGTATTGTCTAGCCTTGCCTCGTCTTATCTAGTTTTTTCTAGTATTGTCTAGTCTTGTCTAGTCTTATTCAGTCTTGTCCAGTCTTCTCGTGTCTTGTCCAGTCGTATCCAATCTTGTCCAGTCTTGTCCAGTATTGTCCAGTCTTGTCTAGTCTTGCCCAGTCTTGTCCAGTATTGTCTAGTCTTGCCCAGTCTTGTCCAGTCTTGTCCAGTCTTGTCCAGTCTTGTCCAATCTTGTCCAGTCTTGTCCAGGCTTGTCCAGTCTTTTCCAGTCTTGTCCAGTCTTGTCCAGTCTTGTCCAGTCTTGTCCACTCTTGTCCAGTCTTGTCCAGTCTTGTCTAGTCTTGCCCAGTCTTGTCCAGTCTTGTCCAGTCTTGTCCAGTCTTCTCCAATCTTGTCCAGTCTTGTCCAGTCTTGTCCAGTCTTGTCCAGTCTTGTCTAGTCTTGTCTGTCTAGTGTTGTCTGTTTAGTTCCTTCCATCTAGCTTTGTCTGGCTTTTCGGTCTAATCTTCACTGTCTAATTTTTTATAAATCGTTTTTAATTTCCTATAAGTACAATATTTTATTACAATTCCGAAATTTTAGTTTTATTTTTTTGTTCATTAAAGTAAATAAACCTTAAATTTAACAGAAATATGCAAACATATTGGCAATTACATTGATTTAAGCACAGCAGAGAAATCTTGGAAAGTTCTTGAGCATTTGAAATAAATCACTGAAATTGTTCATCACTGTCGAAACCGAACCAAGTTTTTATGGACTGCAATGGAAAATCGAGTGAAATGTGCGAAATAAAACATCTCGGTTTATAAATAATCATTCGACAAAGTATTAGATTAGCTTGTAATTGTTTTTTAAACAAATATTTGTTTCGTGCTTTAATATAGCACGCGTGATTTTACTTTTGCAACTTAAAATCAAGAAAATATGTTTTAAAGACTGTTACAAATTAAAATCTAATATTCTAGCTAAAACATGTTAATTAACAAAGCTGTGAAAAATGTACTTACTTTTTATACACTTGAAACTGCAAGATTTATAAATCAATTCGGATTATAAATCGAAGCGAAATAATTAGAATTCGCCATATTATTTGGTTATGTTAAAATCAACAGATACACCTCCGGCCGAAAGTCACCACCAACTGAAATCCCTATTGAACTCATTAGTCGGGTACTGACTTTTGACATAGATTTATACAGAAATCGCTATAATATCTTCTCGATTAATTAGCCAATAGGAACGCGACAAGTGGCAAATCTTCAGCAAGCACGAATATAGACACAAAAACTATCGCATTGAGGAAATAAAATTAAAACCATTTATATTTAAAAATAAATGTTTGTTTGTAAATATTGTATTAAGAATACATGTAAAGGAAATGCAACAATGTGTAAGAAATGCAACAATGTACATAAATGTGGTCCGGGCGATCTTTTGTGTAGTTTTTGTGAGTCTAAACGAGGAAAAAACATTTTCTTGTTCTAGGAATCCGAACGTCGGCGTCGGGTTAATAACAAATCGCTTGGAATTAAATGCATTCAGTTTTTTTGTGGACGGAGTGAAAATTAAGTCATATAGTAGTGGGATAGTAATGTGTGTAGTGTGGCTGTAGTGCGGTGAAATATAAAGGATTCTTCTCGATCAAGGTAAGATTTTCAAAACTAATTTCCTATAAATTGTAATCGATCATTTGATAACATGCAAGTAAATGCAATTAACATATTTAAACGTGTTTTATTACTGCATAATACATGCAATTCCATATTTATTGTTTATTATGTTTCTTATTTAAATTTTGATAAACTGAACTGGATTGAAATGAAATGGATTAATCCACATAAATGTTTTAAAAAAAGTATGAAGGTTCTTCTTGATGCAGGTAACATTGTTACTTAGAATTATGATAACTTACTTAGAATTATAATACCTTACTTATAATTATAATTACTTTATACGAATTATATATTCTTTATTAACTGAAAAGTAAATATAAATACTCAACTTATACAAGATTTTACTGTAAATTGAAAGAAAATGCGATTCCATATTTCTCCTTAATTCTGTTTCTTGTTTCCACTCTGGTAACATAATCACAAATAATATCACAAGACCAGACAAGATCAGACAAGACCAGACAAGATCTGACAAGACCTGACAAGACCTGACAAGACCAGACAAGACCAGGCAAGAGTAGACAAGATCAGGCAAGACCAGACAAAACCATACAAGGCCAGACACGATCAGGCAAGACCCGACAAGTGTAGAAAAGACCAGACAAGACCAGGCAAGACCAGACAAGACTAGACAAAACCCCATCTTTAAAGTATTATATATTTTTTATTTTTGTTTTAATTTTTTGATAATCGAATAAAAGATTTTCATTTTTACGTTAATAAAATATAAATCGATATTTTGATTCTTTAAGTTGTAGGTATTATAATAATTGTCCATTAATAAAATTTAATTGTTAAATTATTTTTGTGATTTTCCTGAAAACCTCGTATCTCCAGTAATCAAGATCCCTGTAAAAGTACGTAGAACTCGTAACTCTAATTTTTCTAGTGGAAGTGCTGCTCCAGTAAGCAAAACCTAAAAATCAGGGTATTATCAATTCCTTACATCATCTTTTTCACAAGAAACACGTTTTGTGGTTTTTATTTTCATTCGATTATTAATAATAAAATATGAAAGACAAAAAGTTGTATCCTGTAAAAGTTAACCTACTGGAGTTACAAGGTTTTCTTGTGTCTCCGACGATATATTTTCTTTATGGCATATTTTTATTTTTCATTCAGCATATTTTCATTTTTATAGAGCATTTTCAGGCGCCTAAAGTAGAGCATATTTTTGGTTGCCCTAAATCAGCGGTTTCCAAATTTGATGTCACTATGCCTCGCTTAAAAATATTTAATCATTTGGCGCCTCCACTGCATTTCATAAAATAATAAAAACACAAAAATTTAATAAAAACTAATGTAAAATAATACAAAATAATAATGAGTTTTTATAATTGTTTTCTAAAGAGATGGATGTAATTTTTGCACGAGATAGCCAGCGCACTTCACAATATTACAGAAGTAAGGCGGAATTAGCTCCCATATCATCACACAGCTTTGCAAACAGACTAAATTTTAATCGACTGTTGTCAAAAAACTTTAGCACTCATTTGGAAAATTGCTTACTGCGACTAATATTCGCGCCTCCCCCTAAACTAGTCCGCGCCTCCCTTGGGAGGCGCGAAACCCAGTTTGGAAAACGCTGCCCAAAATAATAAATAAAGAAATTTCATTTTAACAAAACTAATTTTTCTTTCAATAGCTTACTCTCATTGCTATTTTTGTCGTAAGAATTTATCAAACAAAGTAAGCTGAATTCTAATGTCATGAAATATATTATAGAAAATATTGATAAAATATTGTTTAAATAGATTCACAGTTTTCCAAAAATGTTAAATTTTTTTCAACCGAAAAATCAAATAAATAAATTGAATCTTGTGTTTTGTTGCTTTGTGTTGCTTTATTGTCTATTGTATCCTGGGCCGGATTCAACCTTAGCGCCGCCCCTGGGCACTGTAAAAAATGCCGCCCCATTCTCGAAATTTTGCATGAAACGGATAAAAATTCAATACATAATTTTTAAATAATTAAAAAATTATTATGGATGGGCTAATTACATAAAAAAATATTTTTTTATATACTAAGGATTATGATAACTAATTCCCAATTCCCATTCCCAATAAAACAAACGATGAATAATAGGGATGATAATAACCAACATTTATTACAATATAATGTTCATATTTTCAGAGGCAAACGCGTCTGACTTTTTGATTTGCAAATTGGTCAATTAAATCTGGTCAATTGGTCAATTAAAGCGTTGAAGTACATCTGATTCGATACATAGAATAGCTAAGCTATTTAGTCTATTGTCACTTATTGTAGAACGAAAGTAAATTTATCTACGACCACTATTGTAAATGCTCATTATTGTACAGTTCGTGGACTGTGTAAATACATAACACACACGTATGGAAAAGTCCGCGATTAATGATAATTTGTGATTGATAACACACACGTGCGTTTGGTTTACGATTCGATGATTGGTTGAGAGCTGCTACTACGTGCTCATACGTTCAGCGCTCCCGTGCTACAATTCAAACTAACGGAAATTGACATTGCGTACATTGGGTTGCCTAAATCTATGAGTACTCTTATTCCAGTTTACCCCAAATAAGTACGAAATAATAAGGTATATAACCATTAAGAATGCATTTATTTTCATTTCTTTCAAGTTAAATAATGTAGAGAAACAATTATATATGAGAATACAACTGTTTGTTAATTATAATGATATATAATGATGAAATTATATAAACATAACCTAATAAGAAATAAATTTGTTACATCAAAGTTATTTTTCTTATTAAACAGAAACAAATTAGTGTGGTGGTAGATAAAGTATAGTACATAACTCGATTTGTAAGGCAATTATGTACTCGCGGAATTAAAATTATTATATCTATAATTAATATATTTATAATTATAAAATTATTATATTTATAATTAAAAAAACGAACGTTCTGCTTTACAGTTTGTTAAGCTAATGTGATAAATATTCGATATGCTATTTCCACGTTCGGAAACTCAGTGTAAAGCTCGTTCGTACGAACAAGTTTCAAAAGATCGGGAGGTGAATGTCTTTCTATCATTTTATCAGTGCAATTCGCGTGAAAAGGCACAAATTCAAATGAAATGAAATCCAATGAAGACTCGAGGTCTGAGAAATAAACATTTCTTAAACGTTTAGATAGTTTACGAATTTCTTTATTATCCAAATTGCCAAACTCAGTGAAAACAGAGATTTCTTTTTTAATATTTTCATATGCTTAACAACTTTTTCGCAATTCAGAATCCAGATTCTCAAGAATGATGCTAAAACTATTAACTCTGAAATGGTCCCGATCTGACAGTTGAACATCTCCATCTCGTAATTCATCAGCGTGTAATTTTCTCTTCCTTTTTCTGGAAACAATTGTCTTTTATTCTTGAATCTCGGATAGTTCCACAGCCTTATTTTCATGGATTTCGAAATCATTCCGCGTACCAGCAACAACTTTGATCAAACTATGATAATCATCCATCACGTCCATCAGCAGCAAAAAAAGGATCTGGTGGATATCCCGGACATTTAAATAATTTACTCGAGACATTGTAGCTGTTTGTGGCGTGGCTGTTCGTTGCAATATGAATGCAATTTCAATACGACGCTTGAGATTGCATATATGTTGGCAAAATTATAGTTTCATGTAAACGGGCATATAAACAAAAATAAATGTGGCAACGTCGAGTTAGTTGCGTTCTACGCCAATGCCCCTCTCTGACCGCAACACGATTGCTCTTCTTAGGCCGACCTTTCTTGGATGATCTCTCTGACCTCGCATCACTAGATGCGCAGACTCTCATGAGGTTCATCCACTGCTCGAAATGGTTTGACAAAATCCCCTGAGGAGGGTTGTACTCCAAGTACCGTGGTAACACAACGGGCCCATCTGAGGCCTATGTGAGCATTATCTGCCACTTAAACCTAACCTAACCTAACCTAGTTGCGTTCGCATCTATTATCTGTCATCTTAAAAATGTTAACAATTATTTTCAACAAAAACACGAATATTTATTGAAGCAACGTATACAACGTTGAAGCCTAATTTTTGCTTTAGGATCTTAGTTAAAGAGTACCAAAGACGATTAACAACAGTTACACCATTTAAAAAGTCCACAACACTAAGTTTCAAAACTATCCCGTATTATTTACCTAACCCGTCTGTGTTTTTTCGTTACCTTGAGAAAGTAACAGTTGATTTGAATGTAAGAAATATTCCATTTTCGCGAAAAACCCATCTATCTTTTGAGTTTTAAACAAAACTTCTCTTCAAGTCTCAATATCGAAAGCGCACTTTGGACAAAAGTAAAAAGGAGATCTTTTTACTTTTGTCCAAAGTGCGCTTTTGATATTGAGAGCCGTTCAACCATTTGCGACTGTCACTCATGTTTATAAAACATTTGCACGCTTGTGCTCCACAAAAGTAAAATTATTTATAGGTTAGATTCATATAATGTCAAATGTGAAAACCTGGAACCTGGAACGCAGACTCATTTGTGTACTAAACTGCAGGTGGTAGCATACAGGGTTGCAAACTTATTTGATTTAAATATTTTACATTTTTAATTTAAAATAAAATTAATAATCATATTATATAATTGCTTAAATTATTCAACCAAAAAAAACGTTATTTTTTTTAAATGTAAAAATTATTTATGAATGTTTTCAATTTTTCGAAAAATGTACTAGTTAATTTCTTTTAATTATTCATTTTTTTGAAGATAAAAAAAAACATTTTCTATAACGCGAAGAAATTTTTTTTCTCACATTCTTCTTTTTTCTCAATTTTTCCGCCTCTGAAAATTTGCCGCCCTGGGCACTTGCCTCGAGTGCCCCTCGTGTAAATCCAGCGTTGATTTTATATTATAATAACTCTTTTAGAAAAAACCTTTGATCATTAGCCAGTGCTATTAATATAAAATAATGATTCAAATTCAAACTGAAAATATTAATAAAACAATTTATGAATGTTTTATAATTTGTCTACATCTTATAAATTTGAATATTTTAACAACTAATATTTTTTTTATTTTCGTAAATTATAATTCGAATGTGTAAATATAATTTAATAACAATTTGCACTATTTGTTTCTATATTTATTCATATTTGCTTTACACGGAAAAATTAAGAAACTGAATTTAATTTTCTTTAAATTCCATTTTATTGGAAATCTGATTAGACTTTCTCTGAAATTTTGTATTGTAATCCTAAGTAACAAGAATATTATAAAACAACGAGCTATTTTCTCTTATTTATAATCAAACTAAACATTTTAAATTTTATTTAATAACTTAATTTATTTTTTATTTTTCTGAAAATCTTGTCTTGCAAATTTGCTATATGTATTGGACTACTATATAATGGATATAGAAAATCTTATCTAATTTCATATATTTACAAATTTTGAAAAATTGTAACATAATTTTAGATTAAGAATTTTAAGTAAATATCGTTAATAACCAATCTATAATTTATATTTACAAAAACAATTTTAAAATAAAATTTTTGAAAGTAATATTTTAGGTGTTTTTTGTGGAGATATGGATTTTGCAAAACAAATATAACATTCTTATACTTTTGCAAATTGAATGTAATATTGTTATTAGTATATGAGAAAACATTATATTATAAAATATGTTTCGAAGTTTTTAAAAATTGTACAATGTAACATTTTAGTATGGTATAATAAATTGAAGCTAATTTGTCTATTCAGATTAAAATTTCCTCTAAATTTTAATTTTAAACATAAATAATATCTTACCTCTGCTTAAACTTCTCGCTTCAATTTCTACGCTGCAAGCCAACTGCACCAAATTGAAACAGAACAGAACCACACAAATTTTAAGATTACCCATCGTGGACACGATTTAGATGAAAATCTATTTTTACACAAAGTTACCAATAAAAGTAATTAACACAGCGGTAAATTAATTATATCTCTAATTTACTCGCAAAAGCGACCATTATTTTTCCAAAACAACTCGACTCAAAGTTTTTCGGAAGAAAATCACTTAGTGGGTCACTAAAAAAATTGTGAGTGTAATGTGCGCACTCGGGTCGGAAGTCCGCGTGGGCAAAATGATTGTACTTAAACGTGTTGTGGACTCTCGTTGAAGAGCCAGCCGGTGTATGACTGAAGACATGCTGGTCTATCGGCCACCAGAGCAGTCTAAGTGGGTCACTGGGACGCTATAGCGGTCTTCCTGGTCGCCCCCTTGGCCCCCCTCGTACACCTGTTACATGAGTTTCAGGTATGAAAATTATGAGTGTAAATTTAGGGTCATGTTTCTTCTGCATACCTGTCGTTTTGAGAAAATAATTCCTCTATTGCTTTCGCTCGTTCCGCTGTGGTGACAATTATTTTTTCACATTTAATACGTTTATAATATTTATTGTGAACAGAAAATTGTAGACATGTCACAACAGACAATTATAATTAAATAGGTAAGACTAAAAATTTAATAATAATAAGACTAAGCTAGTTGGACTACATTAGACCTAGAATAGATTGAAGAAACCACATAAGACAAGACTAGCTTGAGTTGACTAGACCAGACTATACACGATTAGACAAGACTAGACAATACTGCACTAGAAATGAAAAGGCTATACAAGATTTGACTAGACTTAACAAGATTAGACTAGACTAAATAAGAATGGACTAAGCAAGACCAGACTTAGAATAGACAAGACTAGCCTATTCGAGACGAGACAGGAGGAGCAAAGACTACATCTGACGAGCCTAGATAAGACTGGACGAGGCCAAACGAAGCCTGATGGAACTAAACGAGACTAGACGATCCTAGACGAGATTAGGCAAGAAGACAAGACTAGACGAGATCAGACGAGATTAGACGAGACTAGATGAATCATAATGGGACTAAACGAGGTCACACGTAATTACACAAGACCAGACAAGGCTAAGCAAGACTAGACGAGGCTAAACGAGACTAGACGAGGTTAGACGATATTAGGCGAGACTAGACGAGATTAGGCGAGACTAGACAAGATCATACGAGACTAGACGAGATCAGACGAGACTAGACCAGATCAGATGAGACTAGACGTGATCAGACGAGACTAGACGAGACTAGATGACTATCAATTGGACTAAACGAGGTCACACGTGACTACGCAAGACTATACAAGGCTAACCAATACTAGACGTGTATAGTCGAGATTAGGCGAAAAGACAAGACTAGACGAAATCAGACGAGACTAGACGAGATCAGACGAGACTGGATGAATCTTGATGGGACTAAACGAGGTCACACGTGACTACGCAAGACCAGACAAGGCTAACCAAGACTAGACGAGGATAAACAAGACTAGACGAGGCTAGACGATATTAGGCGAGACTAGACGAGATTAGGCGTGACTAGACGAGATTAGGAAAGAAGACAAGACTAGACGAGATCAGACGAGACTAGACGAGATCAGACGAGACTAGATGAGATTAGACGAGACTAGAAGAGATCAGACGAGACTACACGAGGTCACACGTGAGTGCGCAAGACCAAACAAGGCTAACCAACACTAGACAAGGCTAGACGAGAGTAGGCGAGACTAGACGAGATTAGGCGAGACTAGACGAGATTAGGCGAGAAGGATAGGCTAGACGAGATCAGACGAGACTAGACGAGATCAAACGAGACTGATTGAACCTTAATGGGACTAAACGATGTCACACGTGACTTCGCAAGACCAGACAAGGCTAACCAAGACTAGACGAGGCTAAACTAGACTAGACGTGGCTAAACTATATTAGGCGAGACTAGACGAGATAAGGCGAGACTAGACGAGATTAGGCGAGAAGACAAGACTAGACGAGATCAGAAGATACTAAACGAGATCAGACGAGACTAGATGAATCTTAATGGGATTAAACCAGGTCACACGTGACTACGCAAGACCAGACAAGGCTCACCAAGACTAGACGAGACTAAATGAGATTAAGCGAGAGGACAAGACTAGACGAGATCAGACGGGACTAGATGAATCTTAGTGGGACTAAACGAGGTCACACTTGACTACACACGTGACAATAAAATCCGTGCTAGACGTCTTAGAGGGTCCATTGTTGAAACTGTTCAATAAATCTATAGAAGATGGAGTATATCCTATGTCTCTGAAGATAGCTCTCCTAATTCCCTTGAATAAAAAAGCCGACATGTATGACATTTCAAACTATCGACTAATTTCGATAGTATCTACCTTTTCAAAAATCTATGAAAGGCTGATCTATAATAGAACGACTGATTATTTAGTAAAATATAACTTGTTCAGTAACTAGCAGCATGGGTTTAGATCACATAGATCAGTAGAGGCAGCCACAGAGAGCTTAACAAAATTTATCATGCATGAGCTGGATACTGGAAAACATGTAATATGATTATTTTTCGATCTTTCGAAGGCATTTGATAATGTCAACATTGATTTTATGTTAACAAAACTGGAATATTATGGTTTTCGAAATACCTTCTTAAGTTTAATTAGATCATTTTTTATGGGAAAAGCTAATTGTTCATGTCAATAGCATTACGTCTAGCTGCAGAGATTCAAATATGTGTGTGCCTCAGGGATATGTTTTGGGACCACTTTTGTTTCTTTTGTTTGTCAACCATTTGCCACATTATGTAAGTGCGGGAACCATACTATTCGCAGACGATATGAATTTAGCAGTCTCGGGAATTAATATAGAAGAGTCCAGCTCTCTCCAGCCAAAGTTGTTGGCCAAGTAACTACATAGTGTAGAGCTAACAATCTGATCCTTAATTCGGATAAGACGATTTGCCTATATTTTGCAAACCTTAGAAAAATTCCAGCAGATTTCGGACTCACAGTTGATCAAAAACAACTTAACTTTTCAACAACAACCAATTTTCTAGGTCTGCGGATAGACTCCACACTCACTTGGTCACTTCATATCGATTATGTGTCCAAAAAACTGGCGAGTGCATACTTTGGAATTCTCCAATTAAAACAATCTATGGATAAGGCATCAATCATAAGGGTGTATTATGCTCATATGTTGGCCCACTCACACCTATCGCTTCACGTTTTGCTCTGGGGTCAAGCTTCTACGTTCAACAGATATTTTGTGATGCAAAAAAAGACTCATTCGACATACGTGGTCTGTTAGAAAAGTATCCGACCTTGTTTTTTATTTTGAAAAGCTGATGGATTTGAATTAAGCGCGCATGCAAGCCGACCTTGAACCTTCGTGCGTGAATTTTTTTCCGCCTGCAGATAGCGTCAGTTGCTGTCGAACACTATTCGAGTGACGTACTATGTAGTGCTATTGTCGGTTTTTCAATGCAAGTAAAATGACGGATCGGCTTTAGGGAGTACTATTGGGATGTCCTACATCGCCTACTTGATGCTGTGCGGCGCAAGCGACTGGAGTTGCGGTCATCAGGAAATTGGCGACTCCATCACGTCAATGCTCCAACACATTCTTCGCACTTGGTTCACATTTTTTTGGCGAAAAACTAGACTCCTCTGGTTCGACAGGCTCTTTACTCTCCTGATATGGCCTCCTGCGGCTGCTGGCTATTCCCCAAAGTCAAGAGGCCATTGAAAGGAACGCGATTTCAAACAAGAGAGTACATTATGGCTGCAACGACAGCTGAGCTAAAGTCGATTCCGAAAGAGACTTTTTCGGAATGCTCCCAACAATGGCGGCACCGCTGGGAGAAGTGTGTGGAGTCCCAAGAAGACTACTTAAAGGGTGATTAGGTTTCCAACGCTCAAGGTATGCCAGTTTTTTTTACCGGCTAAAGGTCGGATACTTTCCTAACAGACCACGTATATCTGGACTTAAATCCGGGTAAAGTTGTAGAGCGTGTTTCACAGAGAACAATATACTTACATTGCCCTCAATTTATATTCTAAAAATTCTGTGTTCGATTTCGAAAAAATAATACTTTAACACTTTATTATTCTATCCTGAACATAATACTGCTTTATATGAAAAGTCCTTCATCTACTCAGACATAAAATTGTTTAATAAGCTGGATAATAAAATAAAATCAGAGGACTATAGCCATTTTAAAGGACATGTCAAGCGAATCCTGTTGCAAGGAGTGTGAGTTTTTAGAGGAGTAACATGCATTGTATGTAAACTATAATGAAGCAAACTTATTTTTGGTGTTAACGTATTTTTTAAATATATTTATTTTTCGTACTTCCATGTTAAGCATTTATTGTATTATTATCTTAATGAATAGGATGGTTGCGACAGTTACTACGTGTTAATCCATACTTACATTGAATTGAAAAATTCACTTTGTTTTTTACCACACTTATATATAAAATATATAAGTGTGGTAAAAAACAAAGTGAATTTTTCAATTCAATGTATTATCTTAATGTTTTTCTTTCTCGCATTTATTTTATTACTGTATTTATTGCCTTATAATATGTAAAAATGTACGAGAAACCATCACATCCACAACGTGGTATACCCATTAATGTGGCCAAGTGAATAAAGCTGTTATTTTTATTATTATTATTATTGTTACTAGGCTAGACTAGACAAGGCTAACCGAGACTAGACTTACTATACTAGATAAACAAGACTTAACGGACTAGACTAGTATATAATACATCATATAATAAAAATAGCCACAAAGTAGAAAATTGTGGACAGGCAAAATAGACAGATTTGATTAAAAATAGTTAAGTTAAAAAATATAAAAATAGAGAGACAATACTAGGTAGGTAACATTAAACCGGACTAAATTGAAGAATCCAGACTAGACTAGACTAACCCGTTTCTTAAATTGACTAGATAAGACCAGACTCGACTAGACAGGAGTCGACTAAAACAGAGATGGTTAGACAAGATTATACTAAAAATGTCTATACTAGGCATGTCAAGACTAGACAAATCAAGACTAATCTACACTCGAATAGACCAAATAAGGATAGATTAGACAAGATTGAATTATAAGACTAGATGCAATACGATAAGAGAAGACAAGACAAGATGAGATTAAAATAGAGACTACATTAAGACTGGACTAGGTACGACTTTGCTAAACCGAAAAGATTAGACATTTCGTGAACGGATGATACTAGGTGAGTTCAGACGAGATTAGACGAGTTTAGACACAAAACAAAATTAAACAAGACTAGACAAGGATATTCAAGAATTGAGAGACTATATTAGACATAGACCCGATTATACCGATAAGATTAAAAAGACAAGACTGGTCCAACAATGAGAGACAGACACGACTGCATTAGACAGTTCTAGTTTAATAAATTCCAGCGTAGATTAAACAAATTTACATATATGACAATATGACATTGGTTTCTATCAAAGTCTCGATACAGAAGAATTAGTGGAAATTTGTAGTCTAGATTAGACACTAGAGAAGACTAATTTAGGCATGACTAAATATAGTCTATATACTATGTTCATATGACTTGACTAGACAAGAAAATATTAGACTAGATAACTCGACTAAACTGTACAAGATTAGACTAGACAAGGTTCTACCAAATGAAATTAAAACTGACAAAATGGAATATACGGATAAGTCTGGACAAGATACTAGACTAGTACAAATTTGACGTGAACATACAAGTAAAGTATAGATAAATCTAGACTTGACAGAGGTAGACTAGACAGTATCAGACTGTACAAGATTGGACTAGACAAGGTACTACCCCACTAGACTAAATCTAAAAGAGAAAAGATTAGGAAAGTCAAAAGACTAGGCCTAGAATAAGACAAAAGACTTACTAGACTAGAACTAGACAAAATAAGACTAGGCCAAACAAAGACATGCCGAAACTGATTGAACCTGACGGAACCATACTAGACAATCTAAATTGTTTACAAAACTACTTAGAAACTAAATTTAAGGTCATGTTTGTTTTTAATACATGTCGTTCTTTTTTTGCTCGAAAATTGTAGGCAATTGCTTTCGCTCGTTCTGGTGCGGTGACAGTTGCTTTGCTTGCAATTTTCCTATCACCGGAGATTGTGTTCGTTCTCTCTTTCTTGTTGTTTATTGGGGTTTATTTAGTTCCGATGCATGACTGGCCGATTTAGAGGAGAAATTTCTTGATGCGCACGTTTTTATTATTGCTTGAGTTTTTTATCAATCGTCTTCAGATTTCATTTCATCTACCATGCTCGAATTTATAAATACATTGAATTGAAAAATTCACTTTGTTTTTTACCACACTTATATAAGTGTGACCCGTAATTATATTATATAAGTGTGGTAACAAAGTGAATTTTTCAATTCAATGTAAGTATGGATTACCACGTAGTAACTGTCGCAACCATCCTATTCATGAATTTATAAATGTTTGTAATAAACTTGTAGCGAATAATGATAACATTAGTGATTACATTTTTGATAATTATCAATACTCACACAATAATCTAATAAATCTAATAAATATTTGTTAGTTCAAGAGAGTAAAACACATTATTTAGTACAATATATAATATTTCCATGTAAGATTTCTTGGTTTATTTATTTAAGGCGAAGAATTTATAAGAAAATATTTTTGTTTAAAGTTTCTCGTTTGATATGTGATTTGTGTAACTTCTCAATTTATTTAATTTATAATAATATATAATTGTTACGTCTAATTATTACCAAAATAAAACCAAACCTAGATGGGAAATAAACCAACAAATTTTAAATGAAAACTAGACCAGGTAGACTAGTAAATTTTTAGATTTTGGTAACTTATTTTTCAATAAAAAAAAATAGGCAGTCAGGCACTGCCGACTGAAGTGAAAACTTTTGAGGATTTGAGGATTTATCAGTATATTAATTAATCAAATTTGGTACTTAGTTTGTTAGTATTGTTTCATGTAATTCTGGAACATAACTCACTTCTGAAGGAGGACTGATAATGACATCATCATAATATGAATTTTAATCCGGAATGTTTGGTTGATTCTGTGTTAATAGGTCAGTAAAATGAATTGGTAGGATATATAACACATTTCTTGTTGTCGGGTCTGCAATTTGTGAGTCATGGAAATTTTGACTTTTAGAAACATTCCTTATAATTGCTTTTGAAGATTTATCTGTATGTATTTTTGTTTGGAATATTCTTTACGACGTTTAATTTTTTCCTCCTTCTCAGCTGTGATTGTTCGATGTTTAGAAATTTCTGAATTAACTATTACAAGAGTTTTTTTGTTATTCTTATCTCGCTGATATCGCTGACTATTAATTTTATTTTCTAATTTACTTCCTTTGGAGAGCACACGAGTACATTTGGTTGCCTAAAACTTTGATGGGTCTGATTCGTGATTTACCATGAATACAATCTTCGATACAATCCAGTAATCTGAACATTCCAATAGTCCGGCACTAGTATATCTACTAGTACATCCGTCAGAAGTACTTACTCTTGTACTGCACACTGATTATAGGGGTTGATATTTCCTTAGAGGCGCTGCGTTCTGTCAACACTGCCAAAAACTTTCCAATAATCCGGCACTTGTACATCTACTATTACATCCGGTAAAATTACTTACTCTTGTACTGCACACTAATTCTACTGGTTGATATTTCCTTAGAAACGCTACGTTCTGTCAACGCTGCCAAAAACTTTGACTATCAAGTTTGACGTTCAGAGCCAACTTTAAACATATGCCGATAGATGTGTTCTTTTGAACACATCTTTGAGCAATAGAATTTTTTTCTATAGAACGCAGCTATTGATGACGATGACGCAAATCTATGAGTTTACCCTCTACCCAAATGTCATTCAGCGCTACTATAGAAGTTTTTACTTAAAAAAAATGGAAAATATTTTTTATCTTAAATTTATGATAATAGAATATTATGAATTAAACAATGTGTGATATCATATCATATTTTCTGTTTAAATATAACATAAATGATTTGTGCATATTGGTGAAATCGTACTAATTATAGATAAAAACTTATTAAAGCGAAATATAGCTTAAATATATTGAACCTGTTCGTAGCTCTATAATATTAAGTCTTAATGTTACTGACTTACTTCTTACTCTGTGTTTATACAGGGGCAAAAGAAGTACTTTACCGACCCATTTTCAGATTGCTGTAGACAACCAACGCTATAAAATATCCAAATCTGCAAGATTTCTTGGGGTACTAGTAGATGCCAAACTTACGTCGTCGAAATACACAGAGTTAGTATGCAAAAAATTAGCAAGTGCTTATTTTGCAATATTTATAATGAAAAAGTCTATGCATACAAATACCTTGTTACGCTTGTACTATGCTATTGTCTATTCACATATATCTTTTAATATTTTGTATTATGGGGTAATTCAAGACGTAGCCACAAATGTTTCGTTATGCAGTAAAGAATTTTAAGACGAATATTTAACTTAAAGCGTCGACAGAGCTGCATAAACTGTTTAGGATTGACAAATTGTTAACCTTACCTTCCATTTTCATCTATAAATGTCTGTGTAACATCAATACTCATAACTACACTATACCCTATAACTATACCCTGTAACATGCATACATTTAACACAAGGAATGGTAAACTATTAGAAATTGAAAAGCATCAAACAACCTTATATGCTAATTCGTTTTAATGCATTGGAGTTTTTTTAAATTATTCAATAATATAACGTCAGTAATAACTCAATCATACAATAAGTTTTAAAAAAGCAATAAAAGAAAAAATAATACCTGGTGCATTTTATGGAATTGCTGAATACCTGGAACAACAAATTGGTCAAACGATACCATTGAACAATTACAAATTCCATGCAGTTTATTATGTGGAGATTTAATATTTTGAATGTATTCAAATGTATCAAATTGTATCAATTATATTCAAATGTATCGAATCCAGACGTGTTTTGAGATTTATCTCTCATCAATGCACCTTTGCTGCTTTTAATTATAAATTGGAATACACTTACTTGAACACCTCGTGTATGGCTGGCGAGGCTAGGTTGATGTTTAGTTTGATGTTTGTGTAGAGAGACATGAACTTAGTTGCAGGTTATTGATTCAAATAATTGGATATTGGTGAAATATTACTAATTATAGATACAACCATACAAACTTATTAAGCGAAATATAGCCTGAATATATAAATATATTCAACCTATTCATAGCTCTAAAATATTGAGTCCTATTAAGACTGTGAATAAATCCCGAAGTCCATTTTCATGGAACTAACAGAAACAGAGAAATAACATTGTTTTTAAAATCATTTCTTTCTACTAACATTAAGTGAGAAGCTATTTGTAGACGCGTTTCAAGATTTATCTCTCACCAGAGCAGCTTTGCTGTTTTTTAATTATAAATTAGGAATAATTTGCAGTTAGTTTTTGGAAAAGTTTCTGTGTTATGTAATGTGGAAAAGTAGGTTTTGGAAGGGGTTAAATTCCTTTAATCATCATAGTTTGTCATGATCTCCAGTTTCAGCCGTACCATGACAATATCTAAGACATAATCGAATCACAAAAAACAAATGTGAAAAGATATTTACAATATAATCGAAAATGTAACTCTCTCTCTATCTCTCTCTCTCTCTCCCCTATGGCTCTACAGCCCTAGGTTGGGCCTACGCCTCACCCTAATTTATTTCTCCAGAAGCTTCTGTCCATTGCTACCGTCTTCCAGCTTCTAATCCTTAGCAACCCTCTGACATCTTCTTCTACCACGTCCTCCCATCGTTTCCGTGGTCTACCCTTCGGTTTCTTCCCTACCGTTTTGCCCTGGAGGGCCCGTTTTGGCAGTGCTTCCTTATCCATTCTTGTGACATGGCCTGCCCATCGTAACCTCTGTATCTTTGCATATGCGGATACTGGCTCTGCAAGGCTTGGTACAGCTCATTATTGTATCGAATTCTGTACCCATTTTCGTCTTGGATTGGGCCGAGTATTTTACGCAATACTTTCCTCTCAAATATATCTATTTTGTTGCCACTGGTGTGTGGCACCAGTGATTCAGGTTTCGCAGACATATGTGAATATTGGTCTGACATTTGTTTAGTACACCCTTATTTTTGTGTTTCTGTGCACGAGTTTTTATCGGAAGATATGAGCGAGAGCGAAGCATGTTCCTTTTGCCGTTGTTGTTCTGGCTCTTATTGGAGCGTTGTTTTCTAGGGTGACCCCTAGATAGCGGAAGCTGATCATCATCATCATCAATGGCGCTACAGCCCGAGTCGGGCCTTGGCCTCCTGAATGCTCCGTCTCCAGTTTTCTCGGTCCAATGACCGCGTCCTCCACGTTGCAAATTTCAGAAGCGATCTGCTGTCTTCGTCAATGGAATCCTCCCAGCGTTTTCTTGGTTTTCCGAGTGGTCTTTTTCCTTCCGCTTTTCCTTTTTGTACTCGCTTGGGTATTCTTCCGTCTTCCATTCGCTGTACATGACCAGCCCACTGTAGCTTTCGGAGTTTGATGAGAGTGGAGACTTCTGGGTCCTCAAAAATAGCATACAATTCCTTATTGTACCGAATTCGCCATGCGCCTTGTTCTCTCACCGGTCCGAGGATTCGTCGCAATACCTTTCTTTCAAAAGTATTGACCATTTTTTCTGATGCCTGTATAAAGGTCCACGTTTCACTGCCATAGCAGAGTACAGGTCTTATTATTGTTTTGTAGATTCGCAGCTTCGTTTTTCTGTGCACGTCTTTACATTTGATTATAGGAAGTACCGAATAATATGTCTTGTTTGCTATCATTATGCGTCTTTTTATTTCGTTGATTTCATTGCCGTCTTTGGAGAGATTGGCTCCCAGATATAAGAAATTGTCCACATTTTCTATGTTATAGTTTGCTATCGTTAGATTTTGTCTGATTGGCGTGTTTCTTCGTGATTGTACCATAACTTTCGTTTTGTTTTCATTCATGCGTAACCCTACTTCTAGTGCTGCCGTGTCAAGATTAACGAATACTTCCTTGACGTCTAGTTTTGAGCGCGCCATTATGTTTATGTCATCTGCGTAAGCTACTATTTGGGTTGATTTAAATAATAGCGTCCCTCTGGTGTCAACAGGGAGTTTTCGTACGACATATTCCAAAGCCAGATTAAACAGTGTGGGTGCAAGGCCACCTCCTTGCTTCAGCCCTGAGAGCGTTAGGAAGCTTGTTGTCAGCTCGTTCTGGATTCTTACTTGGCATGTTGAGTTGGTCATTGTAAGCCTTGTCAGTCGAACGAGTTTCGCTGGTATTCCCAGTTCCAGCATTATCGTGTACAGTACACTTCTGTCGATACTGTCATAAGCTTGTTTAAAATCTACGAATATTTGGTGCACATCGATGTTATATTCCCAGCATTTCTCTAGCACCTGCTTTACTGAGAAAATTTGATCCGTAGTTGATCGTCCGGCTCTGAATCCTCCTTGGTATTCTCCAATTATATTTTCGGCATAGGGTTTAATTCGAGACTCAATGATCTTCGTCAAGATTTTATAGCATGTGCACAGCAATGAAATCCCTCTATAGTTTTCGCAGCACAGTTTGTCACCCTTTTTGTATATCGGACATATAATGCTTTTTCGCCAATCGTCAGGTAGTGTTTCCTGTGTCCATATTTGTAGCAGCAAGGTGTGAGTTTTTGTAGCTACGCATTCCCCACCGCTCTTCAGGAGTTCGGCTGGAATGTCGTCTATGCCCGGCGCCTTGTTGTTTTTTAATTTGCTGAGGGCATCTTTTACTTCTTCTACTGTAGGGAGGCTCACTATATTTTCGTCAGTAGCTGCCTCGGTCAAGTTGTCAGTTACGGTAGTGGACGGTGGTGAATTCGGGTTAAGCAACTGTTGGAAATATTGCCCCCATCTCGTCTTTATCTCCTCTGTGCTGCTGATAATGCCTCCTGCAGCGTCCTTGCATAGGCTCGTACTTGGTTGAAACCCTCGTTTTTGGTTTTTAACTATTGCATATGCCGCTTTTGTGTTATTTGACTTAAAATGTTCGTCCATTTTGCATAGCTCCTCATTCAGGTACTTTCTTTTCTTCTTTCTACAAATTTTGTTTGCAGATCGTCTGAGTTCGTCAAATATGTCTCTCTTGGCTCTTGTCGGTCGTTCGGTGAATTGTTTGTAAGCTACATTCTTTTTGTCTATTGCATCTCGGCATTCATCATCGAACCAATCGTTTTTCTTTCGCCGGGACTGGTGGCCTATAACCTCCTCTGCGACAGACTTAATGCCATTTTTGATGGAGAGCCATAACTGCTCTATTGGCATTTCGTGATGGTTGGATATTTGGTCAAAATGTCTGTTTAAAGCTGATGCGTATGCGCCTGCGGTTGACTCGTCTTTCAGCTTCTCGATGTCGAATTTGAGTGTCGGTTGGAATTTTTCAGGTCTTCTGTTTGCGATTCGACACCGGAATGAGGCTTTGACCAAATAGTGGTCAGAGTCGCAGTTAGCCCCTCTGTAGGTTCTTACATCTAAGAGGCTGGAGGCTGCCCTTTTATCAATAAGAACGTGGTCTATCTGGTTATACGTCCTTCCATCAGGTGACGCCCAGGTTCTTTTGTGAATGCTTCGATGCGGGAAGCACGTTGAGCTTACTATTACGTTTCTACTGCAGGCGAAATCAACTAGACGTTGGCCGTTGTCATTGTTAATGTCGTGGAGACTGTGCCCTCCGGTTGTTCCTCTTTGTGTCTCCTCCTTCCCAACCTTCGCGTTGAAGTCACCTAGTATGATCTTGATGTCATTTGAGGGCAATGAGTCATAAATTGATTCAAGATGACTATAGAACTCGTCCTTAGTGGCCTCGTCCTTATCCTCCGTTGGGGCGTGAACATTAATGAGCCAGATGTTGAAAAATGTTGTCTTTATGCGAAGTGCACACAATCTTTCGTTAATGGGTTTGAAGTTGGTAATATGCTGTTTAAAAGCTTTGCTGACGACAAAAGCTACTCCAAACTCACGGCTTCCCGATAGTTTTCCACTTTTAAATATTGTGTGCGACCTCATGTCGGTTATCTCGCTGCCAAGCCATTTAGTTTCCTGGAGTGCAATAACATCAATGTTAAATTTATCAACTTGTTCTAGGAGTGATTTTAGAGCTCCAGGTTTGAACAAGGATCGTACATTCCAGGTTCCGAAAGAGTGATCAAATTTCCGTTTGCCAGGTCGTTTCCGTTGAATCTGTCCAATCCGAGGCGAAGCATCAGGTTCCTTAACAAGTTTTTTTTTTTCCGGGAATAGGTTGTTAGCCCATCGCCCAACCCCCAATCTGGAGGCTCAGGTCTGTGTACTCAACCGCACAGACACGGCTTGACAATTTTCAGCTGGATGGGATATGTTGGAGTTCTCACAGCTATGCCGCGAGTCCAACTCTATCCGTCCTTAGCCTACTTCCTGAGACGCACTGGTGTTTCTGTCCATTCAGGGTGTCTACCCTCCTCCTTTCGCAAACCGGGCTTGGGACCGTCTATGGCGGAGTTAGCGGAAGCTGATGACTTGGTCTAATTTGCCTTGTGTTGTTATCGCTATTGTCATTGTTCTTGTCTGCGTTAGCACTTGAGTCTTTGTTACGTTAATTTTCAGCCCTATGTCCCTGGCCGCTTCAGGAGGGTGTACGATTCTTCTGCTGCGGCTTTGGTTCGACTCATGATGTTGATATCGTCGGCATATGTCACTAGCTGAACAGTTTTGTTAGTAAGTACGTTGTGTCAATTGCTAAGTTATTTGTCGGATGTTATCTTGAAACTCGTTGATATAAGATTTCTTAGTTTCAGTTAAAGTCTCGATATAAGATTAACTAAAAATGCACATCTTTTAATTTTAATCCAAAATTTTAGACTAATGAAGCAGAGTGATGACTTTTGAGCCCCCTGGTATATGTACAATTTGTTTAAATAATTTCTTGTTTTCATTTCTAATGAATCCAAATTTAAAAAATATATCGAGATTATTATTACCTTTCATACTCATATTCTGCTATACCTTTTCCTGCGCAACAAAATATATTCCCACAAGCACTAACCCGACAAGAACTGGACGACCCACAATTTAAAGAGACACTATTTGTATCTTACTTACACTATCTTATTACCAGGAGGGTAAAAGAATATGTGTTAATAATATTTAATATAGACAAGAAATAAGCTCTATTTATTTATAATGTTAAACTTATACTAAACTGAAACTTCAAACACATGTTACCTTGAAACCAGAGGCGTATTTATCGTAGGTGCAATCGGTGCGTAGCACCGACGGGCCCCAATGCTGGCGGGCTCCTGTGACAATACTTTACAATACACATGTACAATATACTTGGTTTAAAATACACAGGGTCAGAAAACGAATGTTTGCCTGTTTTTCTCACACCAACACCATCGTTGAAATCAACACCTAGCGCTGAGTTCGAGTCTTTAGAATCATTAGGCAAGTTTACTACAAAAACAGAAAACACTGAAATTAGTGAGGGAGGAACCTATAATACGGAACAAGCCGAGGAGGAAACTTTTAAAACGAAATTTCCCTTGGAAAATGAAGAAGAAGAAATATTTTCTAGAATGAAAAACAACACACACTTAAAGATCTGTCCAACACAAGGTGATCTGCAAGAGCAAAGTCAACAAGTGCTTTATTACAAAACTTTAAATCAGTTCCTTTTCAGTCAATTAGTTTTCTAGAAACAATTGTAGAGATAAGGCATAACCACGACAAAGTGGCTACGGCCTCAGGACTTTTAAATAGTTTCACATTTGATGATTTTAATTATTTGGAATGATGCAAACTATCGATGTTACATCAAAACTATTGCAGGAAAAAGACATTAATTTATTTCAAGTCGTTTTGTGCATGAAAAAATCGTTTTGTGCATGAAAGATGAACTTGCATCACTAAGAACCGAGGCTTATTTCAACCAAATTTTGGAACTCTTCAAGTCGAAATAACTTCAATGTTATATGGACGAAGAACACATGCATTTAAAAGGAAAAAGAATTCGAAGGGTTAAAAAATTTCACGATGAAGGCATCAGAGACGATTCTGATCCAGAACCGAAGGCACCAGAATCGATTGTAATCAGAACTATTGTAATAGATGGAATGGTAAACGAATTGTCTGACACAATTAAGGGTCTGGAAGATGTTACAGTATTATTTCTGGTTTTCCAAATCCATCTTCAAGACATTTAAATTTATTTCCCCTATTTTGATGGATGAAATGATACAATTTCAGGATTATATATTTTTAATAGCTTTACTGGCTAGGTCACTCCACTATGGAGTTGCAAGACGCAAAGATCAGAGATATCTATAGAAGAACCATCTTTATGGGAGCATTTGAACGTTTGAGCGCAAGTGTTTCCGTAAGGAGGCAAGGTAATGAGCAACTGAACATTAAGGTGTTGGCCTAGTACCAAGATGTATAACAAATGAGTTCTCACCCAGATAAAATAAATGCCTTTTGTTAAATTTGTTCCTTTACAATGCATGACAATAAAACAAATCGCCATCTGGTTTTGGAGTTTATAGAAATAGCAGCGTGACGCCACAATGTGTCCCAAAAAATTGTCCAACAGAACTCTTGCTGATGGTTTTTCTATGTACGTTTCTCCTCTCTGAGAGCGGGCCCCACCAAAAACTTGTACCGAGCCGCCGAATAGCTTAAAAACGTGCCTGATTGAAACTCTTAGTAATTTGAATAAAGCAGATTAACTTAAAATATCTTAATAACATAATAATATATTTATTTCTAATTTCTAATAAAAATGCAATACATATATATATATATATATATATATATATATATATATATATATATATATATATATATATATACATATTTCTTAAATTTAATGGTATTATTAATAGAAACTTGGCTAACAAATATTCGTGTGGCTCTGATGCGTAATTCCATATTTACACTACTAATAAGTTTTAACAGTTAACGTAGTTCTCTTTTCCAACGTTTTTTCTTTTCTATTTAATATCATTTGAATTATTGGCGTGAATTATAAACAATTATTAGTCTCTACGTTAAATCATTTTTTTCTCAACAAACTGTAAATTGTGATGTATTATTATGTTTTATTCAAGAGCGTTTTTTAATTACTTACTGTTATATTTTTAAATACACTATCTTAATATATTTATAATTATTTTTAATACACAAAATCAATTTTTAGAAGCTTCAAAAAATGGTAGATAAAATAAAATAACAACAAGATTAATTAAGAAGATTATTAAGAATAGGCTAGAGTAATATGTATAGAGCAGGAATGGCGAGCCAATGGCACGCGTGCAATTGATGGCACGCGACAGATTATTTTGGGCACGTCACCAATCAAAACGGTTTGCATTTTTGTTCCATACAACAAAGTTCACTATGAAGTGATATATTACTAACGAACGCGAATGATCCTACGCTATGGAATGATCCTCATCTGAGGGAAAAATTGAACAATATCCACAATTGTTGGATGTATGTGGCTTTCAAAATTGATGTTTTTTTCAGACATATGTCAACATTTCAGTGAATTGAATGTAAAGCTTCAAGGCACAAATAAAACAATTATTGGCATTACGATAAACTTCGTGTTTTCAACAACGATATAATAACAAAAAACTACAAGTGTTTCCAAAACCTGAAGAAAAATATCAACAATTTAGATGTACATGAGAAACTAAGCGAAGAAAAAGTTTTTGGGGAATTTATTTCTGTAATTGATTCTTCAAGGAATTTTCAGCGAGATTTTCTCAATACAAAGAATTATCGGAAACCCTCAAGTTTACTATGTACCCTTATGTGAATTCATTTGATAAACCCAATTCGATTGGTTGGAAATTGAAGAATTTGATTGATTTCCAGTCTAGTTCAATATGGATTCAAAAATTTATTGAAACATGGAAAGAGTTGGAATTAATTGAAACAGAAAGATTGACAAGCAGAATAAGTACAAATTCTAGTAACAAAATTTTCTTCTCCTTCTTCTGGCGCTACAGCCCAATTTGAGCCTTGGTCTCCTCTAGCTTCCCCTCCATTCCCATCTTTTCCGGGCTATTTCCTTTCATCTTCCTAGTTTAAGGATTCGTCTGGCGTCCTGGTCTACTTCATCCTCCTATCTTTTTCTAGGTCTTCCTATCGGCCTCTTCTCCTCCATTCGGTCGTTCAGGATTCTTTTGGGCATTCTAGTATCCGGCATTCTTATAATGTGGCCTGCCCACCGGAGGTGCTGCAGTTTCACATATATCGACACTGGCTGGTCTTTAAGCACATGATATACTTCCTTGTTGTATCTCCTCCTATATTCTTCATTTTCCCGTATTGGTCGTAGGATCCCTCTTAATATTTTCCTCTCGAACGCGTCGTTTTTTGCTTCGACCTTTATGGTCAGGATCCACACTTCGCAGCCGTACGTGAGTATTGGTCGGATGATTGTTTTGTACACCTTAATTTTTCTGTCTCTGTGTATCACCTGTTTTTCATCACCCTAATTTCTGTGAAATTGGCCTTGAGAACGTTCGCCAATGAGAAATACGCTTTATTTGCCATCATCACTCTGGCTCTAATTTCCGCGTCTTCCAGGCCTTTGCTATTGATGTTTGCGCCTAGATACTTGAAGTTGTTCACTTGTTCCAAGTTGTCTTGTGTTTGTATTCTTGGTGTACCCGTTCTACTTTGCACTAGCGTCTTTGTTTTATCGATGTAGATTTGGAGGCCTATTATTTGGGCTGCTGATTTTAGTGCGATAGAAGCTTACTCAGTGGCTCGTGTTGTGTATCCCATTATGTCAATGTTATCCGCGTATGCTGTGGGTTGTATGGATTTGTTTATTAGCGAGTTATCTCACCCTATTCCAGTCTTTCTCATTACATGTTCCAGGGCGAGGTTGAATAGCGGCGGTGCCAGCCCATCGCCTTGTTTTTCCCTGCACCCGCATCTGTGCGGTGCATTCTGGCATGGTGAGTTGGACAAGTCTTACCAGATTTTCTGGTATGCCCAGTTCTGTCAGTATCACGAATAGCTTGTCGCATGCTTGTTTAAAATCGACGAACACATTATATACTAGGGCATCCAAACCGGTTAAAACCGAACCCGGCTAACCTGGGTTTTCTGTTAAAATTTACGAAACCGTAAAGCCAGGTTTTTCTCGAAAACCCGAAAGTCGGTTTTTATTTTTTTAAATTTTTTCTTCCTGTGGAAAATAATTTTACTTTTCAAGGGTTATTTATGAAGCATTATATTGTATATTTATTTGTACTCATGTAAAACGTAAAACCAGTAAATAACTTTTCAACTCCAAAAGAAATTAACGCAACCTTACAATTAGAAAATTTTTTGCCAAATTCAACCAGTTACGGATTCCCAGTAATATTTCGCACAAGAAAACCTCCTATAAATGCATTTTTCATAGAGCAAAACACGAAATTAAATATTTTTTAATCGCCCCAAAATGATGGAAGCATTGGAATAATCATAGCCGCAAGACAGATACGGATTCTTGTCTAGTTGAATCCTTGATCTTGGCATATATTTGCAATTGCTTGTCTTGTTGACCCAGATCAACGAACAATATAACAAAAACCTTTAAAAAAAAACTTTCGTTTATTTCTTAATTTTAATTTTTTTTTTAATATTTCTTTTCCTGTGATGATTTCAAGTTCAAATTTGACCTATTTATCGTTTTTAATTTGTTCTATCAAAATTTGAATTGATCCTTGAAGTTAAATTGTGTCCTTTTAAGTTCAAAATCGTTTTTAGAAGTAAATACTTCTAGATCGCAGGTTAATCTGGGCGAACCATATCATGAAGCAACTGGATGTACAGCTGAAAAAATGTACTGGCTTATAGGAAAGAAATCCTAGCTATCCCTGCATAATAAGTCTTCATATACAAGACCATACTAATGCCAATCTGGACCTACGGTATTCAGTTCTGGGGGACAGCCAGCAACTCCAACATAGAGATCCTACAAAGATTCCAATTCAAAACACCGAGAACCCTAGCGAATTCTCCGTGGTATGTAACCAATGCTACATAAATACCTGGGAACCGACACAGTCAAGAACATAGTCCAAAAGCTATGCACTCACTACGAAAAGCGAAAACCATCCAAAGACGCTGACACTCAACTTACTCAACCCGAGAATTAATCACTAGGAAACTGAAGAAATTCAAACCGGTGTACCTGCAAGCTCGATTTCGCGCAACGTAACCTTCCAAGACTAAAAAACTCCAACGGAGAAAAATAGAGCAGCGTGTGTTATCTCTACAAATATGCTGCCTACAGTCATCAAAGCTAATAAATGTTACATACTACAAGAGAGCTTGTAGTTCCACAAAATATCCACCACCAAAATTCCACCAAATATCGTCTTTTTAGGTACGAAATTGACGTTAGTTTGAAAAGACTTTAAAGACTTCCTCTCTCCTATTTTAATTTAAAATGTTCTTTCAGATAATATATTTAATGAATATTGAAAACTGAATACATATACTAAGCTCCTATAAAATTTAATTTTAGCCCACATATAAACAACGACAAAAAGTCAGGAGTATGGAAAACATTCCAAAAAGTAACCGAAAATACGGCAAAATACACTATGTGCAATTGAGTTAAGTTTTAAAAGGTAACAATACTCAATTTTGTTATTTTTGTACTTAAAACAGGATTTTAACCGGTTAACCGGTTTTTTACTCTACGAAAAACCGAAAACCGATTTTTGAAATTTAATTGGTGTTCTGGATACCCTATTGTATACGTCGACATTGTGTTCCCAGGCTTTGCTGAGAGTACGTTTGACGTTGTGTATTTTCTCTACTGTCGATCTTCCAGGTCTAAAACCTGCTTGGTACTCTCCTATTATATTTGAGGCAAAATGCTTAAGTCGTGCTTATGCTTAAGTTGTTAATTATGGTCGTGAATATTTTGTATCCGTTGCACACCAGTGCTACTCCTCTGTGGTTTGAGCATGTCATCATATCGCCTTTCTTGTACATCGAGCATATTATGCTCTCGTTCCATTCTTGTGGGATCTTTTCCTTCTTCCATATTTGCATTAGGAGATGGTGTAGGTAGCATGCTAGCTTTTTGCCGCCCTGTTTCAGTATTTCGCTTTGTATTTCGTCGATGCCTGGAGATTTGTCAGCCTTTTGCCTGTGGATTGCTGTTACAGCTTCTTCTATAGTTGGCACCATCGTACGTTGGTACTATCGGTGTTCGCTATCTTCCTCCATTCGCAGTAGCCCTGTCTAAGCAAAAACACTACGAAACCCTTAACAACGTCTCTGAAGAGAACAAACCATGAAAAACGTTGGAAACATGGAATTCGCCTTCACACCTTTAACTGGATCGTGCTATTTTAACCATATTTTCATCTATTTGTGCCTGCATGTCGGTGTTTTCAGAGATGAATAACATTAAAGACTCGTTTAGAAACCGTTCGACAGATTACACCAGTCTGCTAAAAATAACATCACTAAGTCAAAATTATTTGACGGCACATCTATGGTATCACTAAACATTTCTTTGGAAAAATGGCACGTTGATACGGGAATCGATGGTTCGGCACCCCTAGTATAGAGTGAGAGACAATACTAAACGGAGAAGTCTAGAGAGAGAAAACTATGCATACAAGGATAGATAGACAAGGCTAAATATACAAGGTTAGATAGACAAGACTATAAAAACGAGACTAGAGAGATAAGACTGGACAGACAAGACCAGAAAAAGGAGACTAAACACACAAGACCATAGAGAGAAAACAGGACAATCAAAATTAAACCGACAAGTCTAGACAGGCAAGAGTAAACAGTCGAGACTAGGCAGACAAGACTAAAAATTCTAAGAAATACTAGAAATAACAACTCTTATAGAGCGCAAAATTATTGGTTAGAAAAGAATGGCGAGTTAACAAACAGATGAAGTTTGCGAATTCCAACGCAAAAGAAATAGAAGATATCGAAGACCGAACATCTAACAAAGAAGTGCAGATTCGACGATGATTAGTGAAATTCAAAAATATGCTACATGTCTTTAAACTTGACCCCAAGCTGAACGAGAAAGACATCACCGAGTATATAAAAATTAAATTAATTAAAATGGACTCAAAAAAATGCAGAAATATACTCATCGTTTAACAAAAACATAATAATGTTACTAAATTTTCAAAGTCTTTATAACAAATCTAACTAGTTAGAAATATTAACACTGGAGCACAAGCCGTTATTCCTGTGTCCCTCCGAAATATGGATTAACGAAATAACAATATCGCAAAGTCATATAGAAAATGTCATATAATAAGTAACTATTGCAGAAAATATACTATTGGTGGCAACTTGACTATCTGGGCAAGAAATTCACCGAACATCCGTAGCACAGCCCTAAAGAAACTAAAATTAGTGACCTAAGCATCGAGCACATATAGTGCTGTAGAGTGGAAAACAAAAAATCTTATTACAAAAATTATAACAATTTATCGTCCTCCCACAGGTTGTAACGTGATTTTCCTTACAAATTTGGAGAGAATACACGATAGTATCTTCAAGTGAATCGGAAATCATTATTGCTGGTGATTTCAATATCAATTTGCACAGCAACAGCAAATATAAGAATAACCTCGTCAATTGAATGAGCTTCTATGGGCTAGTGGATCTAGTGAAAGAACCGATAAGAATTTCTATAAATTCCCAAACAATAATTGACAACATATTTTCAAAAGCCGATCAGACAAATACAATCTACGTCGAAAGATACCCATTTCAGATCATAAACTAGTATTACTAAACAGGGTGAACGAAGAAATCAAAATGCATAGATACTTTGTAAGAAGCTTCAGTCCAGCAAACAAAGCAGTGTTTCGACAAGTTTTGGAAGAGAAAACCTGGAAGGAAATGTACAGTATGAGTGATTGCTATGAAAAAACATCGTTCTTCATTCAAACTCTGCAATATCACTTTTACAGTTTTTTTCTACCTTAGTTAATAATAAAAACAAAACGTGTATAAATTAAGAACAGAAATTAAGAACAACAGCATCATTAGTAATAACAAAATTATGTTTCTCGAAGAAAACACCACTAATGAAATTGCGCTAATATTTAATGCATTAAAAAGAAAAAAGCTGTGATCCAGATGATCCTCCAGCTCAGGTGAATAAAAGCTAGGAAAATGAACTTGTAGAAGCTATAAAACATATAATTAATAGCTCATTTCAATAGGAAATTTGTTCCACTGTACTCAAAACTTCTGTTCTGATTCCATATAAAGGAATCAAAAGGGTGACAAAACGAACATTAATAATTATAGGCCGATAGCACTAGTCTCCTGGCTATCGAAGATCATTAAATACTGTATGCTAAATAGACTTCGGTTCTTCGTCGATAGACATAACTTAATTTCAAATGAACAGCATTAGATTGTAGATTGTAGATATGGTGGTGATGACTTGTACTGCGACCTTTATAGATCTATTGTACCCCACCCTCCTCCTCCAAGTGTTGGTGTACTTACCCATTTAGAGCGCCTCCTCTAATCCTGACTCCTTTAGGAATCTCAGGATCTGGGTGGGATTCAAGGCCTGCAGCTCCTCTGTGTTCAAGCAGTGAGCCCCAAGGTACAGCTATCTCTTGCGGCGTAATGCTCCGCAGTCTTTGAACAGATGTATGGGGGTTTCCTCTGCTGAGCCACAGAATCTGCATCCATCATCCTCCTCTAGGCCTAGGGCCTTGAGATATTTCCTAAGTCTGCAGTGTCCCGTCAGGGCTCCTGTCAGAATTCTGAGCTTGTTCCTGCTTAGTTTCAGGCAAGCTTTAGTTCTCTTCTGGTTGAAATATCCCAGCATCACTTTGGATTGCCTTAGCCCTGGACGTTTTTCCCAGGTTTTCATCCATTTTCCTCTTATTTCTTCATCTAAACTTTTGCGGATGGTGTTCACGCTCATACCGCAAAAGGGTTCCGGACCTATAAAGGAGCTACTGGATCCCTTGTTTGCTAGGTGATCGGCTTCTTCGTTTCCGTCTATACCAGTGTGTCCTGGTACCCAGTATAGCGTTACTTTATTATCCCTGCCAAGCTTGTTCAGCCTCCCCACACAGTCCCATACCAGTTTGGATCTGATGGTGTATGAGCTAATGGCCTTGATGGCTGCTTGGCTATCTGACAGGATAGCAATTCGTTTTTTGCGGTAATTCCTGTCGAGGTTAAACTGTGCACATCTTTCGATTGCGTGTACCTCTGCTTGGAAGATACTTGGGGATGTTCCCATGGATTCGGAGTATCTGGTACGAGCTCCAAACACTCCTGCACCAGTTCCTTCCTTTGTCTTCGAACCATCTGTATATCACTTGGTGGCATTTTGCTCTATGTGGTATGCTGAGGATTCGTCGCTCCAATCGGCTTTACTACTACACATTGCTGTGTAGTTTTTCTCGAAGTGGTATTTGCATACCATTTCGTCCTTTGGTATTTCCAGCCAGAGGATCTTGGCAGCGAGGCTGTTTCGGTCTCTGCTCCCGATTATTTTACCTCTGCCCATTCCTTCCTTGCTGAACCTTACGGTCGCCAATCTGGCGGCGCTCTCCACCACAAGGTGCAGCGGAGTCAGATCCAGCAGCAGCTCCAATGCTGCTGTCGGACACGACCCCATCGCTCCCGTGATGCAGACACACGCCAGTCTTTGAATCTTCTCAAGCTGTTTCCTCATAGAGGCCAGCTTGATTCTACTTCCCCACGCAACCGCCCCATAAGTGATTGCAGGTCTCACTATCATGGTGTACATCCATCGCAGGATAGTGGGGTTACAACCCCACGTTTTCCCTGCTAGATTTCTGCACACCATTAGGGCACGTTTGGCTTTACCTACCACTGCCTCAGCGTGTCTATTCCATAGGAGTTTGCTATCTAGTGTGATACCCAGATACCTTATCACCTGTTGGTATTCTACTGCCTTCCCATCTATGAGTATGGGATGCAGGCAGTTTGGTTTTCTCCTTCTAGTAAATGGTATCACCGTGGTTTTGCTCGGGTTGAGTCTCAATCCCACTGTTTGACACCATCTACTAGTTACTTTGAGGCCTCTCTGAACAATTTCACAGAGCGTTCCCTCAAATTTTCCTCTGGCCATTATGACTATGTCATCGGCGTAACCTTGACATTTGATGTCTAGGTTGTTTAGCCTAACCAGTAGTTCATCAACTACCAGGCTCCACATTAGCGGTGATAGTACACCTCCCTGTGGGCACCCTCGAGTTGTGGAGATCTTAATGGTATCTCTTCCCACTTGTGTCTCCGCCACTCTAGTTCTCAGCATTTAGCCCATCCACTTTGAGATAGTGCTGTCGATACTCCTTCTCTCGAGGGCCACCTTGACAGCCTCGTGTGAGGTGTTGTCAAAAGCTCCCTCTATATCCAAGAAGGCACATATCGCTACTTCATTTGTCTCTAGTGCTGCTTCTATTTCATTTGTCAGCTGATACAGGGCGGTTTCTGTGGATTTCCCTGCTCTGTAAGCATGCTGACTCTTGTGTAGTGGTGTACCTACCAGCACCATAGTCCTAAGGTAATTATCAATCACCTTCTCCATTGTCTTTAACATAAAAGATGTTAGACTAATGGGTCTAAATGACTTCGGTTGAGTGGTGTCTTTCTTTCCCACCTTCGGTATAAATACCACCTTAGCCCTTCTCCATAGCTCCGGTATGTATCCGAGCGCTAAACTACTTCTAAAAATATTTAGAAGATACGGCATTAGTTCTCTCTCTCCCTTTTGTAGGAAGGCAGGAACTAGTCCGTCCACTCCTGGGGCCTTAAAAGGCTGGAAAGTGCCGATAGCCCATCTGATTCTGTTTTCCGTACAGATGGACGCTGCCCTCTTCCAGTCGGCCCGACTTGGTTTCCGTGGTTGCATCAAGTCCTCGGTCTCCCTGTATCTTCTGCATCCCGGAAAATGGGTTTCTAGTAGGAGGAGAGCTCTTTGCTCTTCATCCTCCGTAAAGGTCCCATCCGGTTTCTTGAGAGAGTTGTCATTTCCACTCTATCCTTCGCTAGTGCTTTGTGCAGTCTAGCTGCCACCGGCGTGGATTCTATGTTTTCACAGAAGGTCCTAAAGTTTTCCCTTTTTGCCCTTCTGATCTCTTTATTGTAGGTGGTAAGCTCCTCAGAGTATTCTAGCCAATTTCCGTATTGCTTGGCTTTGTTGAAAAGCCTACGTACTTTTGCTCTTAATGTAGACAAAATTTTTGTTCCACCATTTTTCGTCCTTATGCTCCTTCACGGTTTTTACCGGGCTGCTGGATTCAAATGCCGTGGTGATTGCTACATTTATTTCTCCTACAGCCTGCTCCAGCACGGTGTAGTGTTTGATACCACCCCGCACTGTCACCTGCTCTAGGTTTTCTTTTAGTTGTGAACTAAACATAGGCCACACAGTTTGTCTGGGGTTTCGAATGGGGGTACTTTCCTCACTCGCTCCTTCCAGCTCAAACTCTATGATCCTATGATCTGACATTGAGGGTTCACTTGAAACCCTCCACTTTTTAATTAGTTTACTTACGTTAGCGCTACCTACCGTAATATCCAGTACCTCATTTGTGGCCTTAGTGACAAAAGTTGGTGTGTTCCCGACGTTGTACACAATTAAGTTCTCTTTAATGAGGTATTCTAAAAGGTACTCACCTCTCTTATTAGTGTCCGTGCTGCCCCACATCTCGTTGTGGGCGTTCGCGTCACATCCCAAGATGAGTGGCAGCCTTCTCCTAATACAGTGCTCGACCAGCCTTTGTACCTCCATGGGTGGTATGTTATTACCATCGCCAGGGAAGTATTCTGATGCGATCACTACTTCACGGTGGAGGCCCTCGGTCTTGATGAGGACCTGTATAGGAACTAAGTCCCGCGTTAAGAATTCTGAAAGACATAAGTAATTAATGTCCTTCCTTACCATAATGCAAGTTCTAGGGGAAGCCTCACGGTTGTCCCATACCAACTTACATTCCCTGTTGCTGAGGCCTCTGATGTTACCTCCGTAGGTCCAGAGTTCTTGCAGTAGCGCTAGCCCTAGTTGTTGTTTGGTGAACATCCTAGCCATCACAGCCGAGGCTGCTCTGGCATGGTGGATGTTCACCTGGGCTACTTTGGTGCGCCTGCTGGTCATTCTTGGTTTATGACAGGAGGCGGCAAGTCCTTCTCTGTCTCCACCAGAACAACATCTACCTCTTCCTCTGTAGACATAGCTTGACTGCTCATGTCTACGAGTGTGAGGTCGAGGTCGTCTTCCCGGTAATCCGGGCTGACTTCCTCGTTCGCGGTGTTTGTCGTTAAAGGTTCAGCAGAGGGAGCTGCCGCCACCGCTATTCCTTCCACCTCTGAAGTGGCCGTTGTTGCGGTCGTAACTTCCGAGGGAGGGGCCGCTGTGGCTGTCGCTACCTCTACATCCGCTTTTTGTGTGGCGTCGTTCTTCCGCCCATGGACTTTGATCCGCCCGAACCTAAAGTAGAGGCTATGGTTGGCCTTCGCTATGGCTCCAGCGGACTCTTCGTCAATTCCCACCGTTAGGAGTTGACCCCCACTTTCCACCCGGCACCCAAGGACCTTCCATTCGGAAATGTTAAGTCCTTTGTTTTGGGCCCTGAGGTAGTTTATCGAGGCCTCCGGGGTTAGGTCCCCGCTCCTAGGTAGGAACATGGTGATGACATGTGGCTTGGGGATATCATCACCCAATTTCGCCACCAGAGCCCCCCTTGCCAATGTCTTAGGATGGGTGCTCTTGTCATCAGCCATTTTGCCGTCTGTTCGTTCGCACAGTCGACAATGACTAGTCCTGGTTTGAAGTGTATGCCTTCAAACTGTATCTCATGAGACCAGTCTACGACTGTCTCTTTCATAATTGCTTGCTCAAGAGCAGGCATGTCCTTCTTACTCAGGGGATTCCTTGGGTAGTCTCTGGACATAACACCAACCCTCACCACCTTGACGGCGGTGGCGTAGCTGGTGCTCGGCCCAGAAGTCTTGGGAGGGCAGCTGGGGTAGCTGACCACTCCCGTTGCCCCACTTTGGATGTTCCCCTTCTGTTTTTAGCTGCTTTGTCTTGGGGCGTGACAGAATCAGCCCCTCTTTTGGCAGCTCCTTGTGTTTGTGGTGTAGTTCCCACCTTTTTCTGTACTGCTCTCTTCTTAGCTTCCTCGGCTTGTAGCCCGTTTGCTAAGAAGCGCAGATACCATCTCACCCCGGCACCGCTGAGGCCCTTTCTCATTGGGTCATCGAGTCCGCCTGGACTACCTAGGGGTGGCAAGGGATGTGCCCATCTCGTCTTCTTCTTACCTGCCTTGGGCTTTGTCTCCTCTTGCTTAGTCGCGGGCTTGGTGGGAGTAATGGTGTTACCAGGTATCAGAGGGGCTCCGTAAGCGATGGCCGGTTGCCCTTGGCCATCAACCAGTCCCTTCGGCACGGGTCGCATGACACCTTGGGATTAAGGGTTTGGAAGTTCTTGGTTGTTCGCCCTCCGCCGAACGCCCCAACCGGGGTTATTCCAGTCGTGACGTCCAACGGTACGCGAAACTAAGCCCTCACACCGCGACAAGGTGACTTCCAGGTGAGGCCAAATGAACAGCATGGTTTCAGAAAAGGAAAATCCACAACTACCGCCATAGTTAATTTGAAAAAAAAATCACTCAGGGACCAGGGAAAATGTCCAATTAGCATAATTTGTGACTTAACAAAAGCATTTGACTGTGTCTTCCACAACAAGTTAAAGAACAAATTGCACCTTTATGGTATAAGAGGAAAAACGGACTGCTGGATAGAATATTTTCTGCGGGGAAGAAATCAATATGTCGAGATTACTCAGAATAACAAGGTAGGGGTAACAAAGTCAATTCCTAGGCATATCAAGATCCTTCATGGTTGTATTGTCACCGACTCTATTTTCTCTATACACTGCAGATATAATTAGCTACATTGGTGCCAAATTTTACACTTTATATGCAGACGACTCGAGTTTTATACACTCAGAGGACTCTTGAAAAATAACGGTGGATTAGTCCAGCAGACTCCTACAATGACTGGAAGAATGGCTTAATGGTAATAATATGTATTTTAATTACGAAAATACTAAATACATCATCTACAAAACATCAAGGAGAACCGTGTGTGAAGAACTAAACCTACAAATTGACTCAGTCTCAAGTCTTTCAACCGGAGATTCACACTAGTGTCAGCTATGGTATTCTCCCTTGGGGGTTCACGGCATTAATTAAACATATCTTGAAAGCTCAAAAGAGACCAATTCGCTGTTTAGTGGGCATCTCTAAATATACGTTTGCAAAACAATACTTCATAAATATGAATTTATTAACAGCCCCGTATATTTACACGTGAGAACTAGCATCACACGTGAGAACTAGCAGCTCCACACCTTCAAAAACAAACATATATATTACACCAAACAGGAAATACATCATTATCGCATTCAACATAGAAGAAACCTTAATAATATTAACTATTGATTCCCAGAGTAGGTAGGTATTATGTATATTTATTGCCCTTACGGGTTTATAAACTGAATCCAAAATTTACAAATTGATTTTTTACTTGATTCCCAGAGTAAAATTAGCAATTTGCGGTACAGCTCCAGATATTATTGGTATTAAGGTGTACATGTTAGCTGGTAATATGAAAGAAGAACTCTCCTTCAAACTATCAGAAGAAAAATTAAAAACGTCTTAATGCAGAAGGCATATTATAGCCTGGAAGAATTCTTCGAAAACCAACATGTTTGATACTATATACTGAGAATTGATTTTTAGCTTTCTAATTATTATTTTTCTTGTTCATGACGTGTTCTATATGTACCTAATTGTATGTCACAGAATAAATAAATTAATTTAATTTGATTTGACTAGACAGATTAGACTAGACAGCCTGGACAGACATAACTAGACAGACAAGACCCGACACAAGACCAGGCATGCAAAACTTGACACAGAAGACTAGAAAGACAGGACTAGACAGACATGGCTCAGGAGACAATTTGGGTTCGTAGAGGGAAAGATCCACTATCACCGCAAGAAACTAACGGAAAGGGGAATAGCGCCTTACCTCATGCGCATGGCAAGGAGCTACTTAGATAATAGAACACTGCTTCTACAGGCACATAGAGTTTCGGCAGAGAGAGAACCGAGTAGCGGGTCCCACAAGGTTCAGTTTTAGGCCCTACTTTGTGGAACATCTTGTATGATGGCGTCCTAAGATTGAAAGTCCCGGAGGGTGCCATACTCATTGGCTTCGCGGACGACCTGGTGCTCGTGGTCCTAGCAAAAACGGAATACATGCTAATGCAAACGGCAAACTGCACAATTCGCCAAGTAACCAATTGTATGACATCAAACAACCCGAGCCTTGCTCCCGAAAAGTCTGAAGCAGTGTTACTGACCGGTCTAAGGAGACTCAACGTAATATAGTTTAAAGTGCAACGTACATATATAAGCCCAAAGAACGAAGTTACATACCTCGGAGTAGTCAGGCAAGACAAGACAAGAGCCTGTCTTTCGGTTCACACCTCACGAAGGCAGCAGCTACAGGCCTGAAGGTAATGGCGGCATTGGACAGAATTATGCCTAATATAGGTGGACCTAAAAGCTTCAAACGTAAACTCCTTGGTACGATCGTACAATCCACAATGCTATATGCTGCCCCAATATGGGCACAAAGTATGGCAGTAGAAAGCAATATTTACAAACTTGTGAAAATTCAAAGAAAAACTGTAATCAGGATCTGTAGCGCATACAAGACTGTATCGGGGGAAGCAGTTTTGGTAATAGCTGGTATAGCCCCAATAGAGCTCCTGATAAAGGAGAGAGCCGAACTGCATGAGACCAGATGTGATAGGCAATCTAGAATTTCCGCTAGAAAAAATCACCTAGCAGAATGGCAACAAAAATGGTGGGCGTCCAAAAAGGACAATGGACGAAGTTCACACCAGAGATCATAGCACCTATTAGCGCATGGATCAACAGGAAGCAACTTTTATCTGACTCAGTTCCTCACAGGGCATGGGTGCTTCCGCGGCTACTTGAAACAAATACGCGCCGCCGCAGATGACTTGTGTGAATACTGTGGTGATATGGACTCTGTAAGACACACAATATTTTACTGCTGTAGATGGGAAGCAGAAAGGGACGAACTAAGAGCCAACATGAAGATACCGTTTAACACATGAACGGTAATGGGTTACATGCTACAAAATACAGAAAACTGGGATAGAATGGCTGTTAAATTTGTTATTTCGTCTAAGGAAAATGAAGAATAACTGAGACGCAATAGAAAGATGCATCAGTAAGCCCAAATAGGATAAATCAACAACCACCTTAACTACAACAACTACGCTGAAGATATGCTACCTGCGGTTCCGGCGTGATTGAAGATGGTCGTAGGGCCACTTATCTGTCAGCTCTCAGCTGGCAGCTACGTCCAGAAAAAGACAGACATGGCAAGATAGATAAGTCTTTACTAGACAAGACTAGATTGAAAGTAAATTACCTAGTACAAAGGAAACAATATCAAAAATATATAACAAACATCAAGAAATCCATTTACAAACAAGGCTAACATTTAAAAGGCAGTTGATTATCAGAAAACTCTGTGGAAGATCATAGAGTTTTAGATAAATCAGGGACTCCTAAGCAAACTCCATTAGAGATCGAAAACAACAACGAAATCATAACTAGCCCAACAAAAATAGTCACGAATTTTATTAGATTATTCATGAAGATCCCCAAACTGGTAACAGATAATATTAATAAAGTACATACGATCAGCAATGACCACATAACCGGAATCCCAACTCCATTTATTTGCAGTGCTACACAGAAGAAGAAACCTTAATAATCTTAGGCAACTTAAAAATCAACAACAGCTCTGACCACGATCTACTACAATGCAAGCTAATCAAAGAACATCAATTACACCATCTGTTAAAAATGAAAACAAACATTGATTTATCAATTACAGACCAATCGCATTTATATCAATAGTAGCTAAAATCGTTGGATATGCCGTGCTAAATAGATTTGTGTCATTCGTCGCTAAACGCGACATCTTACTGTAGGAGCAACAAGGTTTAAGAAGAAACAAATAGACCGCAACGGCAATCGAGCTATGTATGCAGAGAATACTTCTATAAGTAGACGACGAAAAATGCCTAATCGGAATGTTCTCTGACATCTCTTAAGCTATCGACTGCGTATGCCATAATAGACTGCTTAATAAGATCTACACATACGGCATTAGAGGCAAATGTCACCAATGGTTCCGATCATATCTCTCGAACAGAGAACTATACGTAAATTTGCAACTATTACATATGGCAATACAACTATTACATCTACCTCGTTAAATACAAACAGTTGGGTCCCGCAAGGGAGTGTTATAGCGCCCGTGCTCTAGAATATACTCGACGGACAAGATTACATCGAAATCGAAAAAGAAGACCGGCTGACACAAACAATACTACACTTAAGAGTTTTTTTTTACAGTTTGATGGAAAAGCAGATTAGTGATATTTAAAATATTGCAGGGTTGTAAATTTGAAATGTTTTTTGTTGACTTGATAAAATAATATAAATTACGTTTAGTTTCATCCTACCAGTTTCCGTAAATAAATAAATTTAAGTAGAGCAACTACAAACTAATTTTATAGTTTTGTTTATGAGTTATAAATTGAATTAAAAAAGAAACAAAAATGTTTAACTGGATTAATACTTTTAGAAATTAAATGATTTAACACAGTTTTTATTAGCAAACTGAAACAAGACCGTAATAAGCAAAAAATTGTTGAGAAAATTAATTGGAAGCGTTTATAAAATGTTTCCTTTTACTCAACGGTCCATTTATAATAAGCACATGCAAAAACACTGAGGTAATGACAGTGTATCATAATAAATTACGTTTAAAGACGACAATAAATTTCTTCTTTCTTTTAATATAGCGAAATTTCTAATTGGCTCGCGATTTAACACTTAAATTAATTTCGTTTATTGAGAAAGAGAAAGCATAATGTTTCCAGAAATAACAATCTTTTTGTTCAACGTGTACTACTTTATTGTTTAGAATTTAATGTATAATTTTCTACAACAAACTACAACAGAACAAATTATGTCTTGTAGCTTTTACTTCGTTTTCGTATTTTGTGGTTTCGAAAATATTTTCCTGATGAACTCAATAAGACGACACGAATTATATGCATGTTGAATGACAATGATTTATTTCAGTCTAGAAAGTTTGTTTAAGCCTTCTCTCTATGTATTCAGATTCCTACACTTGTCGAATATTTTCTAAAACCCAACCAATAAAATTAAATAAAACAGTTAGTCACTTCTCATATCGATGTTTTGATATTTTTATAACTTTGAACACTTTGATTTCTCATAAGTATGGCTGGGTTTTAGAAAATATTCAAGTGCAGGAACCTGAATACATAGACATGTATTATTTATAGATATGTTGTGATTGAGGTTTTCGCGGATGGAAACATGTGTTTTCACGGATGGAAACATTTGTTTTCTCTGGGAGTTCTCAAGAGATATATGCGTACGTGCGGATTAAGCGATAGACGCACACTGCGTCAGCCAGCCCTCAACATCAACGCGGAATCCCCAAGAAAATAAATCAACATATCATCATCATTTCCTTTACTCCTCGTGGGAGCATAGGGCATCAACAAACGCTCTCCATCTGATTTTATTCTGAGCCAGGGCCTTTACCTCGCGCCACTCCTTTCCGCTTGCCCTGGCTTCCTGTACGACTGTCCTCCGCCACGTGATTTTTGGGCGGCCTCTCTTTCTTGAACCTTGGGGGTTCCAGTCAAGAGCTTCTTTTGCAATATCCCCCTCCGGCCTTCTAAGTGTGTGTCCGATCCATTTCCACTTCCTTCTTCTAATTTGGGTTTCAAGACGCTCCATATTTGCTTTTTTCCAAAGTTCAATATTTGCTATGGTATTGGGCCAAAATATTTTAAGTATTCTTCTCAGACACTTGTTCATGAATACCTGAAGTTGTGATACTATGGTGGTACTCACTTTTCACGTTTCGCTACCGTAAAGAAGAACTGATACTACATTAGATTTGAAAATTTGGAGCTTTAAGTTACGGGAAGTTTTTGTTGAGTTCCACAGATTGTTAAGCATTCCGAATGCCTGTCGCGCCTTCTGTATCCGTTGTTTTACGTCTTTATCAGCACCACCATCCTGTGAAATAAGGCTTCCAAGGTAGCAAAAACTATCTACTACCTGTACTTGCCTGCCATCTATCTCCAGGTTGCAGGGGGCTGTCGCATTGATCTTTATCAGCTTGGTTTTATCGACATTGATTTTCATTCCCTCCTGCATTGCGTACTTTTTGAGAGCCTCCAACTTTTTTTCCATATCTACTTTCGTGTGGGACAGGAGACATATATCATCGGCAAATTCTAGGTCTTCTAAATGCCTCACGAGCGTCCATCGAATTCCCCTTGTTTTTTTATTTGCTTTCTTCATGACCCAGTCTAAGACTATGGTAAACAGAAGTGGGGAGAGCGTGCATCCTTGTTTTACTCCCGAATGCACTGTGAAAGGTGTGCCGCGTTGTCCTTGGTGGATTACCATGCAGCTTGCTTCTTTGTATAGTAATTTGATTATGTTTATGTACTTTGTAGGCACCCCGTAGCTGGCTAGTATTATCCACATAAATTCCCTGTCCACACTATCGAACGCTTGCTTGAAGTCGATGAACAGTAGATAGAGTGGTGACTGCCAGTCGACCGACTGTTCAACGATGATTCTGAGGGTGTTTATCTGGTCGGTACAGGACCTGCCAGGCCTGAATCCCGCTTGCTCCTTGCGTAGTGTCGGTTCAACCACATTGCTGATCCGGTCGTGAATTATTTTGGAAACAAATTTGTTAATGGTGTTAAGAAGAGTTATTCCTCTCCAATTGGAGCATATACTCAGGTCTCCTTTTTTCGCCAGTTTGATAATTAGGCCTTCTTTCCACGTGGATGGTATTACTTCTGTTTCCCATGCTTCTCGAATTATAGGTGTTATAATCTCGGTGATTCCCTTTATGTCTATTTTAAACATCTCCGAGTATGTCTCGTCAGCGCAAGGCGCCTTGCCGTTTATAAGGTGTTTGATGGCGGCCTTCACCTCCTCTATGCTTGGCGGGTCGTCTCTAAATCTTCTGTTTCCGCTTGGTGTCATAGGACTTTGTGGTACCTCTTCCAACGGTGTGTTTAGGAGCTCTTGGAAGTGTTCTGTCCAGCGGGTTATTTGCTGTGCCTCGGTTGTGCATAGCTTGCCGTTCGTCGTGCGTATTGGTCGTTCTGAGGGGTAGCCTGTGTTTGTGAGCTTTCGTGTCAGGCGATATGTTTCCTTGGTGTTCATGCTGTCAGCAGCTAGTTGCGCTCGGGTTGCAATATCAGCTAGCCATTTCCTCTCATCAGTTCTAGCACTCTTTCCCACTTGCTTATCGGCTGCGTTGTAAATCTGAGATAGCCTTTGTTTATCTTTATCTTCAGCACAGTTTCTTTGTTGCTTTAAGTTTCGGCGGTCTTGGATTAATTTCCAAGTCGCATCAGATATCCATTCTTTTCTCTCATTGGATTTGTACCCAAGGATGTCTCCAGCTCCTCTTAACGCATCTACGATGCTTGACCATCGTTCTGTAATGTCTTTGTTCCCTGTGGTCTTGTCCTTCAGTCTGTTGGCTACTTCCTCTGCGAAGGCCTTTGCAGTCATTTTATCTTGAAGTTTTGCGATGTCAATTTTCTTTGTCTTCCTGGTGGCTTGGCGCTTGGTGTTTGAGATCAGTTTAATACGTAACTGTCCACAGAGAAAGTGGTGGTCGCTATGTACGTCGGCTCCACGGTGATTCCGGACATCAAGCAGTGATGTTCTCCATTTCTTGCTTATGCAAATATGATCTATCTGATTTTGGGTTCTGCCATCCGGTGAGCACCATGTCACTTTATGTATTTCCTTGTGTGGAAAAACTGTTCCGCCTATAAGCAAGTCGTGGTTTGTGCAGAGGTCCGCTAGTAATTCTCCATTTTTATTCATTTCCCCTATACCGTAGTTTCCCATTACTGTCTCCCAGTTAGTGCTGCTTTTCCCAACCTTGGCATTGAAATCTCCCATCACAACTTTTATATCCGTCTTTTTAAGTTGGCGAATTGTGCTTGACAATTGTTGGTAGAATGTATCCTTTTCTTCTTCTGTAGCTGCCATTGTCGGTGCGTAAACTTGAATTATTGATATATACCTCGAGCGCGTTCGGAATCGTGCTGTTATTATCCTTTTTGAGATTGGGCTCCAATCTTCTAAACTTTGCTTTGATTTCTCTGTTAGCATGAATCCGACACCACCTCTGCGCGCCTCTCCAATTTGTTTCCCGGAGTAGAGGAGCACCTCTCCCGTTGATGTTTTCTTTACGCCATTTCCTTCCCATCTGATTTCATTTAGGTCTAGTACTTGTAAGTTGTATCTCCGAAATTCTTTCGTCAGTTGGGCTAAAGTGGTTGGCTTCAGGAACGTCCTTACGTTCCATGTTCCAAATCGTGTCCGATATCGTGCGCTAAAAGTCGTCATTGATTTCATCTGTCCGTTTCCGAGGCTTGTTGGTGTTTCTTTTACAAAGTTGAGTTTCGGTATAGCAGGTTGTAAGCCTGTTGCTACCTAGTCTTATTTTGGTCCGCGGAGGCTATTTTATTTTACCTCTACCCTTCAAGCATGCTTGACGAGCGTTCCCCTATCCGCCACCTGGGGACGCGCCCTGTAGGGGTTAGACTTCCCCCCAGGGAAATCAACATATATATATATATATATATATATATATATATATATATATATATATATATATATATATATATATATATATATATATATATATATATATATATATATATATATATATATATGAATATGAGTCGTATAGTTGCAAAACCTGCCACATCCATTTTTTATCGAAAATTGTTTTATTGCATTATCTGCTTCAGTTTATAAATCTTCACACGCTCAGTAATTTTCGCTTGTCAAAACAAGCCACATCATGCCTAATTCAGCTGTTCAAATTGGTGGTTAGTTGTAAATCAAGCCACATCCACGGTTCATATGTTATCCGGTTGGAGCGCTACTGTTTTTTGGAGGTTATGTTTGCAAGGTTTTTTTGTGCATTGTTTTTAATAGTTAATTTATTTTGTACATTTTATGCATAATAAAATAACATATTTTTATTACAATATTATTTTAGTTTATTTTACATAATATTTTCATGGAAATATCTCCAGAAATAAATTTAGAAAAGTCAAGAAAGAGACCATGGAATGAGGCCAACTCGGAAAGAAACAGACAAAAACGACAGAAGTATGTAATGCAACCTGTTAATTTTACATAAATTTAAAGTATGAATTATCGTTGGTTTAAAAAAAACAGTTACGTATTATTTTTCAACTAAATCTTTTCTTTTTAATACAGGTACGGTGCCCCAGGTCCACCAGTTCCAGTTACTTGCAAACATGGCAAGAAGAACGAAGCCTACCGATGTGAGGAAATTACAAGAGGAGATCAACTTGTATTTCACAGTAAGTTTTACAATACTGCAACAATAAATCCGAAAGATTTGAAAGCTATACAGGATTGTTTTATTCTTAAATACACTGATAGCTGCAAGCCAGATAGGAACAGAAGTAGTAATGGTGTTAGAGCAGGGCTTCGTAAACTTTTTTCATTCGCGACCCCATTTACGATTGTGATTTTTTTCGCGACCCCATTTTTTTATCGTGACTTATTGATTAGGTAACAATATAATTTTAGAATTTGTTTAGAAACATACAAAAATTAAAATTTGCACATAAAGTTGTAAAAATGTATTTATTATAGTTTCGAAAATTATATACCTATTTTTCATGAAAACAGCATTTTTTTGCAATAATCATATATATTTCGAGTCTTAATCCTTTCGAATATATTCGAGCGCAGCCGTTTAAATATATAAAAATTAGTTTTTAATGAGACGGATGTGCTTGTTTTTTACTGCATAACAAACTAAATCTTGGTGTAATATTTGACACTGCTGGGCGTAAAATCTCTTTTCAACATTTTTTAGCGATGAAAGATATTGGGATTTGATATATGTTAAAGCTGAAAAAGTAATTTCACATAAATATGTGGTGTTGAAAGGCAGAAGAATATTTAATGCCATATCTGAGATTGTGCGAAATTCAGTTCTAGCTCCGATCCAGAATTCAGTTAAAGGCTTTTTTGAAAAGTCTAGTTTTAGGTTTGAGTCACTCGAAAGCTCAGTAAATTCATCTTGCGCTTTATATGGCAGGTGATCAAACTCATCAATGCCAATCTAAAATGGTTTTTGAATCCAAGATAAGTTTTTAAAATCAATATTAGATGTAAAATATTTACGAAACTGTGTTTCTAGATATTTTGAGATAAAAGTTTTGCAATGATTTTTCTCGGATATAAAATTGTCGATACTGGAAAACATTTCGAACGAATTTTTCTCTATCCTACTTTTCCAAAAGTTGATCTTTTTAATAAAACATTAAATTTTATCATTCGAAGTAAATATGTATATTACAATTTTTTCCTTGAAGAGACAAGTTTAGATCGTTTAATTTCTCGAAGATATCTGATAGATAACACAGCTTGGATAGCCACAGGTCATTTTGAAAAAAAGTAGCAAGATCACATTTTTGTTCGGTTAAAAATATTTCGATTTCGTCCTTAATTACAATAATCTTCTTAACCCAGCCAGCGTTGAATGTTGCAGGAATGTTGCAGCAATGTTACATTCGCAACGTTAAACATTCCTGCAACATTCCTATGTCCGCCTCTCTGCAAAGTTCTGAAATGTTGTGAGAACGTTGCGGGAACATTGCGAACATTTCAGGAACGTTGCGGGAACATTACGAACGTTGCGGGAACATTACGAACATTGCATGAATGTTGCAGGAAGATTGAGAACATTGCATGAATGTTGCAGGAATATTGCGAATATTGCAGGAATGTTATAGGAATATATTGAAAAATAGAAAATTATATTTTTAGTTTTATTCTCTTTTATTTACATATTTCACTCTCAATATTTTCTTTTAAATTCATGTACTGTTATTGTTATTCTCATCGGAGGAAACTTCCGCATTTGCTTTTTTGGCTCGACTCACTCTTGTTGTAGTTTGAATAAGTCATTTCGCCAGAGTCTCTTCTATATCTTTTTCCGACCATTTTTCTCCACCAAGTCTCTGTAAAATTGTAGGGCAATATAAAATATATGTAAAAATATCTGGCAAAAATATAAAAATGTTCACTTTTAAAGAAATAAACTTACTGCAGAGTAATTTGGCCATCATCAATTGGCTAAAACATTGTTTGTTATGTGAACAACCTTGCCAACTAAATTTTAAGGCAACGTGTTTGTTGTACAAGTAGGTTATCTAAACGTGTTTAGGAGGGACTCAGCGTTCATACACTTCCTTTTCCTAATATGGGGTTTCAGGACTTGCAATATTTGCAATAAGGGCCATTCTGGACGAGTCGATGCCGCTGCCCCTGACCCATCCCATCAAGCTCAACAATCCACTTCTCTTTGACAAATCTCTCATGAAGCGTTTGCCACCTGGAGCTACATCCTTTCACTGTTGCTGAAATAAATATAGGAAGGATATAGAAAAGTATGAATTGTAAATTTCGAATGCAACATGCAGCATATTATGATGCAACATAACCTACCATTCATTTTCTTGTTTCGGCCACATTATTCCATGCGGAGTCTTTTTTTGAAACCTGCATGCCCCTTATCATATATTTGGGGATACGACCGCACACACTCAACTGACAAAACGTCATTAATCGACGTTTTTTAACTTTTAATTTATAAACAACTTTTCGAACTGTAAACAAAGTCAATGTAACAACACAATGGAAAATGCCACTCTTGAATTCCAGTGCATGCGCGTAAGATTCGAGAGCGTTGATTGGCTAAAAGATTAAGGCGACACTACATGAAACTTTGGACATTATAAATTTCACATTACGTTAAGTTCGGATACTTCACATTACCTTGATCGTAATAGGCCGCATATAAAACAATGAGTTTTAGGTTTTCATCACGTCTCATCTCGTCACGTTAAGTTCATCGTAATCCCGCCTTAATACACTACATAAAAGTGGAAGAGAGGAGTACAGAAAGAAGAGAGAGCGTAGATAAATACAGCAACGTTTCATTGAGTATATACACGCATTGTGTATGCAAATTCCGATCGGCGAAAAATACACGCGCCGATCGGAAAAATAACTAAAAATATAATACATTTTTAAGTATAAGAATAAAAAAAAGTGAGACGAGTAAAAATAATCACAGTAAAAATAAATGATAATATTAATAATGAAAAAATAATTGGAGTAGCCTTACTGGAATGTTGTAGGAATGTTGCTACAACATTCACATTGTAATATTGCAACTGGAATGTTGCAGGAATGTTGCTGTAACATTCACATTGCAATGTTGCCACTGGAATGTTTAGGAATGTTGCTGCAACATTCACATTGTAATGTTGCAACTGGAATGTTGCAGCAACATTCACATTGCAACGTTGCTACTGGAATGTTCAGGAATGTTGCTGCAACATTCGGAATGTTGTGCAGCCTTCGGAACATTGCTGCAACATTCCTGCAACATTCAACGCTGACTGGGAAACTTTGACCTCTTGATATCAATCTTATTTCTGCATGTAATAATAAATTTGTATAGTGGGAATCCGTATCCTTACAGAGATTTGAAAATAAGCGGCTGTTAAGAGCATTGCGCTTAATAATATTAAGCATCCTGAATCACATCGTTCAATTCTGGTGCTATTTTTTTTAAACTAGAGGGCCTCCCGATGAATAAGTCAGTGAGTAAAAGTTAAATGATCATAATGAGCAGCTTGAAAAAATGATTTAAAACCAATATTTTGGCCCGTCGTCGCTTTTGCACCATCTGTGCATACTCCGCAGTAATTTTTCCATTCTAACCCTTCAGCTTTTAAAAATTCGTCAACTTTAGAATATATGTCTTTCCCTCTAATATAGTCTTTCAAAGGACGACAAAATAACAATTCTTCCTCGACGTTTTCTTTATAAACATACCTGACATATACTAACAACTGAGCTAATTTAGTAATATCAGTTGTTTCGTCCAACTGAATTGAACATTTTAGGCTTTCTTTAATTTTTGGGATAAGTTGCACTAATTGATTCTTGTTATTTTCAGAAATTGTATTTGCGACAGTGTCGTTTGACGTAGGAACTTTTCGAATATGATCGCCATTTTTACTTCCATGTAGTATTTCTACCATTTTAATAGCAGCAGGTAATGCAAGATCTTCTCCAATCGTGATAGGCTTTTTATTTTTAGCAATACAGTATGCAACTTCATATGACGCGAGTACCTAAATATTTTTCATTAACTGTCATAATTTTTTCAAAAAATTTTATATCTTTATTGGAAGAGTCTTTTTATAGTCTCAAAATATTCATTTGGTTTATTGGCATACGAAGTATGCTTTGATTCAAGTTGCCTTTTTAATTTTGATGGTTTCATACTTTCGGTAGCCAGTAATTCATTGCAGATCAAACAAATAGGTTGTTCATTACCATTACAATTTTTAAATGTAAAGTCAAATTGAAGAAAAGACTCGTTATATTTTCTTTTTCGCACATTAGATGCCTGTTTGTCAATAATTAATCCTGTTTGTGAAGACTTTGTAGCATTCATTGTCTTCTGCAACTTTACCTCTCTTACTTAAGTTCAGCCATTTATCCATTGCCCAAAAATGATTTTAATCCTAAAAATACCAATAAACATATATATAAATAACAAATTGTAGATAATAATAAATAAATTAATTACCGAATAAATAAACAAAACTGTATTATTCTTGCGAGGTCAACTCTCGTACACTAGAATCCTTGTCACAATGTTGCTGAATCCTTGTCTCTAGCGTTGCCAACTTTAACTACAATTAGTGTTGATGAATCGTTGTCTCAGAAGCCGGCAATTTTCAAACTCTCAAAAATGAATTTAAATATTTTACATTAAAATCTCGGGACCCCAAGATTTTGCTAAGCGCCCCCATTTGGGGTCGCGACCCATAGTTTAAGAAGACCTATGTTAGAGGATCCACGGGTGTCACTATAAAATATTTTATTTTGAAGAATTCAGCAAGAAAATTACCTGTATGTAGGAAGGTATTTTTAGATACACTGAGAATTAGAAAAACTCGAGTAAATGGTGTAGCTAATAGGCATCTCCAATCTGGGTGCATGCCAAAAGAAAAAAGACAGGTGTCTACACCGACAGGTGCAAATTTCGTTTCGCTGAGAAAAAAGCAAGTGTTATAAATTTGATAAAAACATTCAAATCCATTGAAAGTCATTATTGTCGTAGCAAGACTGCATCTCGTGTGTATCTAAGTTCTAATCTGAATATTAAAAAAATGTGGAGAATGTATAACGAGCAACAACTTGACAACAATTTGAAAGTTAAACATGCATATTTTCGTACAATTTTCTGTACCAACTTCAATATTGGGTTTGGAAGCCCTAGAACCGATGAGTGATCAACGTGCGATTTCACTAAGCTAAAAAATTAAAAATACTAAAGACCTACCCGAAAAACAAAAATTAACGGCACTGAAGAGAATCCATAAGCTAAAAGCAAAGTGCTTTTATTCGTTTCTTAAAGAGAAACGGCCAAACCTTCTAACAATGAGTTTTGACTGCCAAATGAACCAAGCCCTCCCCGCGTGCCTGATCAAAGCGCTTATTCTTCTAGGCAATTAGCCATGCATAATTTTACAGTAATTGTTGGAGACTCTAAAAGTATCCAAAACGAAGAGAATGTTTTTATCTATACATGGAATGAAAGTGAATACAGCAAAGGGCCGAACGAAATTTCAGCCCTTTACCATCTATTGATTACTTATGACATTCCCGTTAACATTACAAAGCGTCGCCTAGTGTCAGATGGATGCGGGGCACAAAATAAAAATTATTATATGATTGCCTATTGGCAATTGAAGAAAGCTCCTACAACTTCAAAAGCTTTTCAAAAGCAACTTCTTTAAAATTCATTTTTGCCTGCCGACAGAGTTTTTGCGCGTATTGAGAAACAAATCAAACAAGAAAACGTTATTATTGATCCAGAAGAAGGGTACTCAAAAATCTTTTCAAAGCAGGGGCTTGTAGTTCCTCTCTCCTCGACTAGAATAGCGAGGAATTCGAAAGACGTTATTAGTAAAGTTGTGCGACCACCCGGTCAGTGGCCATTTAAATTTAACCCTAGCAAACGCTTTTATTTTAAAATAACTAAATGCAACAAAAGCGTAGTGGTGAAGGGAGAAATAAACTATAAAGTAGATTCAATGAAAAATGATGTCAGTATAACCAAGAAATCGATGAAAATTGAAAACATTGAACATCCTTCTAGCGTCCCTCTCGGAGTCAAAATTGCTCCATTAAAACTTAGAGATGTTAACAACTAAAAAAACTAAAAAAAACATTTTGGACAAGACTGGAAGACCCTTGAGTCATTGGAGTTCTACAAAAATCTACTTACTGACGACACTGACTGAGCGCCATTGCTGATAACAAGGTGGTCAATGATGAACACGTAAATGATTGTGACAACAATCTGTTCAAATTTAATTCGTTCAATTTTAAGTTTTATAACCTAATTTAAATATTTGTTTTATGTTTAATTTTACAAAAAAAAATCAGTTTTTAAAAAAAATTAAAAACATTTTTTTTTCTTAACAAAATAATAATATGTAATACAGTGTAATAGTTTATTTATTTGCCTTGTGTGGATGTTGGTAGGAAATAGGAGTCATAAAAATCATTAAAAGTAAAAAATCAAATCATTAAAAGTAAGGTAAGAAATGTTCTAATTGACAACTATTTATAACAGTCACATAGACAATGCCTACTCAAAATTGAAAAGTTTTAATAACATCCACTTTGGGACAGCTTTACTAATTTAATCAAGGGAGGGACACGGATTTACTAGTACATAAACCTATGGCCTTCAGCCCCTGACATATTAGGTCTTGACCTTTCTCGTTACTTGCTTTGACGTAGCGAAAGGCTCACACAATGCATCTTGAGCGCTGTGTGCTAAAGAGTAACAGAAGATTTTCGTGTCCCTGCCTTGATTTAATTAGTAAATCTGTCCCAAAGTGGATGTTATTAAAACTTTTCAATTTTAAGGTAAGAAATTTGATCAAAATTCAAAAAGTTGGTTGCAAAACCAGCCACATCCAAAATTAAATAGCCATTTTTTCTGCATCTATTGAGACGATTTATAACATTGTGTGGGCTAATTTAAGTGTCTTGGCTACCTATAAATTAGCACTGGTTTGAAACTTAAAAGATTTATGATTAAAAAATGAAACGTTTTTTTTCGATTTCTGAAAAATTTTCATTTTTGGATGTGGCAGGTTTTGCAACTATACGACTCTGGAAATAAGAGTTGATTTGATTTCTTGAGGATTCCGCGTGAGAAAGAGTTTGATCATGTTAAGGGTTGGTTCTAAAAAGAACGGGATTCTCGCCATTTCGGCGAACTAACATTCGCCATTTTCAAGAGATAGCGACGTCCGTGCGGGTTATGCGTTAGACGTATACTGAGTTGCACAGGTGGGCACAGTTAATCCAAAAGTTAACTTCGTTAATCGTTAACTCGTTAATAAAAAAGTTAACTTCGTTAATTGTTAAAGCGTTAAAATTTCGAAAATTTAACGCAAAGTTAAACGTTAAAAGTTAATCATCCAAAACGTATACTGCTTTTGGTATCTTTTGGGATGGCATACATCGGTAGATAAAACAGAAACAAGTATATAGATTAATTGATTTAATTATTACAAGCGACAATAGCGGCCCACCCTAAATTCGCACGGGTAGCAGAGAATATACGTACGTACTATGGAAGAAAAGGCTATTTATTTATAATTTTTCATTAGTTGTATGTTCACAATGCCTTTCCTGAACTTAAGCATATTAAAATTGTACCCTGACAGTGATGAGCGTTTAGCTCCCAAAATATCTTTCCGTGTAAAAAACTCGTTCTACTTTGGCGCTTGATGGGATTGCAGTATTATATTTAAAAAAAGATTTGTTAAATAAAACTAGTTCACCTAGAAAGGCAGCATCCGTAAAAGATTCTTTTGACTTTGAGTCCAGCCAAGTTCTCCCCAAATTCTGGGTTTAGTTTTTGTGATTTTTTTGCGTCCTCTAGAACTCCCCTTCATACTCAGAGAGTAACAGAGCTGAAAAAAATCTTCTCGTTCTTCTTCAGTATTGCTGGTTCCACTAATACAGGCACTATCCTTTTCATTTCCATTTGCTTCCCTTTTTCTATTCAGAGCGTCTTCAACTTTTGCTTCCATGAGTTTTTTGGCTTTTGATAACTTGCTGCTCTCATACTTTTGCATCCACATTAGTCGAAACTTCGGGTGAAACGCTGCAGCCAGCCTGCAACCATGATTGTGGCTGTCGAGCCAGCTGGCATCTTCATCTTCCATAAACCGTTCAAATCTTTTTTTTTTATGCTAGATAATAGGGCATAGGCCTAAGAGGTACAATAATGAACGGCTTTCCCGCCTTTTCTCTGAATTTTTGCTCTTTTGCGTGACGCATAATTTAAAAAACAAAAATGACAACATGTCAACGAACAACCAATGTGGTGGACTAAAGTTAACGGTAGATCAATTTAACGGAAGTTTAGAAAAGCGTTAACATTTTTTTAAGTTAAAAGTTAATCAGTTAAGCATTTTGTTAACTTCGTTAATTAACGATTAACGGATTAACGAGTTAATGCCGACCTATTCTGAGTTAGAAGTATACGTCTAACGTGTATATCTCTTGAAAATGGCAAATGTTAGTTCGCCGAAACCTCGAGAATCCTAAGAAATTGTAACAAAGTTTCCTCAATATTTTACGAATCTTCACAAGCAGTCACCGCTGTAAACGTTGACTTAATTAATGTTTTAGAATTTAGTAATGATCATTGTTTAGAATTGAATTATAACAGGACAGTTGCCGTGGTATCTTTAAGAAAATTGTAGAGAAAACATTTTATTGAGTAATATAGTCATCAAATTAATGTTCAAGCCCACAATATTCATTTTAGTTCTGTGGTGAACAATGTAGGTCTTAGCATTGACAATAAACTAAGGTTTCAACTAATGTTAACAAATGTATACAAAAAGCTTATTCTTGTTCCGAGAACGCGAACCTTTTTGAGTAGTGAGTCAAATTTTGTTCTTGATATTTTTCGTACTAGTCCGTGGTCCACCAGGCCAGTGGCATCAATTGGAAAAGAAGAGGGATGTCGAAGACTACTTTTACAACTTCTAATTTGGAAGTGAAGAGCAAAATATAAAGGTCGAAGTCAAAAAATGAAAATCAGTGAATATGTCCATAAAACTTCTTGATGTGTTATACAATGAAATCCAATTAGAGTATGTGGAATATTTTGCTTAAGATATTGAATAAAAGCAATGTTTTCCCCCATCATATTAGGTGCATCGTCTTTTGTAACATAATCTATTTTCTGTAGGTCAATATGCTGTCTTTAACCTTACAGTGCGCACCGTACGCACATATTTGAATCGCTTTATGTTTTCACCTATTACATTGCATATAGAAGTTTATTTAGTTGCGATTGCACGGTGATTCATATTTGAATCATCTGTGTGCATGTATAAACACATATATACTTCCTAACTTACTCCATGTCTGCTGTTTGTTCATGTTTGATCGCCACCTCATCACATGTCGTTGTGCGGTACTTTTTAACGTAATCCAGAGGAGTTATAATTATCGAGGTACGTATATATTATTATTTTCTTATTGCTTTAATACAAGATTATCAACTTTCATAATTAGACAATAAAAAGATTTAATATTATTTAGGTTATGAGCGAAAATATTCATGATTCAAATATGAATCACTGCTCATTAATTATACACTGATTAATATTCCTATTCTTTATTACCGTATTTATAATATACTTATCGAGTTTTATCGAGTTTTTATACATTTTTACACAATTATATTTTTGTAGATGCCGTTTATTTACAAAAACGGTCAAGAAGAACTTGATTTGGAAAAATTAGATCCCAACGCTCTATTCGATTTGATAGAAAATATACCTGCAACAAGCGAGGATGAATTGGATTTCAGCGATAATGAAGAAGAACCGGTTCTAGTTACGGAGGAAATGCTTGAAGATTATTTTGAAAGAAATAATATTGACGAACTGACACTTTTAGCTGAAAACTCAGAAGAATCAACAACCGCGAAACTAAATATTGAACCATCTACAAAATTAAGTAGAACTCTTCTATCTTATCGTCCAGCTTCAAAATGTAAAGAGTTGCGATGAGAGGGGAAAGATGAAAAAGAAAAAAAAATACGTGATATACCTTCAACATTTACTGGTGATTCAGGATTGTCAGGTAAAACGACGACTTTCCAAACACCTCATCAGTATTTTAAATATTTTTTTGATGACATACTATTGGAAAAGATGGTTGAAGAGAGTATAAGATTTAGTTTAACAGAAAATATAGCTATAACCCTTTGAATTTTAAAAATCAGAGTAAGGTATGCAAATATTTGGGAATATGTATAATATCATCAGTAGCACCAATAAGTAATATGAGGATGTATTGGAAAGATACAATTGGACTAGAACTTTTTAAAGATACTATGAGCCAAAAGAAGTTTGAAATAATTAGATCCAATCTTCATTTCAATGATAACACTCAAGACGGAAAGGAAGATAAATTGCAGAAATTAAGACCTATTATAGAATCACTTTCCTCAAAATTTCTATCAGTCCCCATAGAGGAGATGTTGTCCGTGGATGACCAAATATGCGCCACAAAAGTGCGTCATCACATGAAACAATATTTGACACTAAGCCCCATAAATGGGGAAATATACTATTTCTTCTGTCTGGCGTTTGAGGGTTTTGTTACAAATTTGAGATCTACACTGGAACTGAAAATGATGTAGCCAAACGGTTACCAGGTGAACCCGAGCTATGTGCTAGTTGTAATGTAGTCGTACGTTTGGCCAGAGAGATACCTAGAAATTGTTATTACTAACTTAATTTCGATAACTATTATATCACTGTGCCACTTATAAGTTACTTGGGAAATGAAGGAATTCATTCGCTTGGAACCGTAAGACGAAATAGAGTTTCGAAACAGAAACCATCCTGCAAAGTTCCCGCAGAATCAGAGTGTAAAAAATTGGAATGAAGAACGTCTGATGAATTTGTTACTAATTTTGAAGGAATAGAAATAACCAATGTTTATTGGAAAGACTTGGTCACTCTTCTATCCTCGTTTGTAGGAACCGATCCCCTAGAATCGGTAAAAAGATATGATCGTAAAAACAAAGACAAAAATCAGATACCCTGTCATGGAATAGTAAAACAGTACAACCGTCATATGGGAGGGGTTGATTTACTGGACAGCATCATTGGGAGGTATAAAATCAAAATGAGGTCACGAAAATGGTACATGAGGATATTTTACCACCTTCTTGACATAATAATAAATTCCTGGTTACTTTATCGCAGGTGCAATGCGGATAGTACTAATTTAATGAAACTTGTTCATTTTCGTATCGATTTATCTCGTACGTTGTGTTCAATAGGGATGCCAAGAACGACCAAACGGAGAAGGCCGTCCGAATTGCAAAACATTATCGAAATTAAAAGAAAGAAGCAAAATGTTGCTTCATTGCCTCCAAAAGATGTACGGTTGGATCATCAAAATCACTTCCCAATATGGAATGCTACTAGGTTAAGAAGCAAAAATCCTACCTGTAAAGTCCAAACATATGTTGTGCGATAAATGTAACACGGCATTGTGTTTTATCATAGATAAAAATTGTTTTAAACTTTTCCACTAAAAGTAAATTTGTTTGTATAAATACGCAGTGATGCAAATATGAATCATATATAATTGCTAATAATAATAAATGGAAAATAAAATTTTGGTTTTTTAAAATCATTCTTCCCATATTTCTATCAATAATTGTGATAAGCCACAAAAAATTTAACACATTTAAAAATATTGCGCACAATAGGGTTTAATGCAAGTTATTAGATTCAATAACTTTTCTTTCGTTCTATTTCCTGATTTATATCGAACAAAAATTACCTATTGTATATATTGAATAAAATTGAATTGAATGCATTGCTGCATAATTTAAGTTGATGTGTATTTATAGGAAAAAATGTATCTCTATAATTATATTATTCGATCTTTAATTGTATTGTATAAATGAATACAATACAATTAAAGATCGAATAATATAATTATATCGCTTGAATACGCTTCAGGATCAAGTCTTTGTCTTTAAAATCTGGAAATACAGTAGTACTACATTCTAAAACGCTTGTATCACAAATTCTCTTTCAGAATGATGTTTCTCGTGGCAAGCAATGCAATGGGCAACTTGAAAACTAGTTTTCGGATTAAAAAATGCTTTTAAAATACAAAATGATTATTTTTTATCATTTGTAAAAGATATGATTTTTTATGAAAAATGTGTTCTTTCGTTATCTCTTGAAAAGGCGAGATTAGAATGCAACTTTTCAAAATGTCTTTTTACATTATATATATACGTGAAGTGATTTGCTCGTAACAAATTACACACACAGTCCTTTTATTCTCATCAATCACACAATATTTATTAAACCATTCTGTTTCGTGTGATCTGGAATTTGTACCGTTTGGTTTTCTTTTTTTAACCGCAGTCATACTACAGGGTTACTAAAATAGTAGTTTATGATATAAGTGTGTGAAGAAGGGCTATTGTGCATGAGTTGCGAAGTTTAATCGCAATAAGTGTACAAAACTTAAGTTAAAGATTAAGTTGTGTTAGAGCCAGGCAAATCCAGACTGACGTCACCAGACTTCTCGATTTAAAATATACTTCATATAATTTATTGGCACCGCGTATATGTTTTTTGTTTAGTTACGCGAGTTGTTGCCATAGTAACAACAAATAGAAATCATTTAATAATGAGACTCCATTTGATATACATTGGACTTGTACGCACGATTTGGATACTTTTATACACAATTATAATAATGGCATCCTTCATATAATTTACTTATTAATGTGTTCATTTTGGTGCGAAAGTTTTGTGCGAAAAACTAGTTTCAAAACACCCCGAGGAATATTCCTCATTTAAAATCTATGTCACTTGGAAACACCTTGATGATTTAAAAGATCCAAAATTATGGCCAAAAAATATCTGCGTAAAAGTCCATATCCCAAACGAAGACGAACCAACCATAATAATAATAAGCAACAAATTAGCCTCATAAACCACAATGCCCAATCACTTGGAAATTCTGTTGACAGAATTGAATATATGCTTCAAGAAAATCAATAATGTCAGTATATGATTATCACAGAGCACTGGAAAACAGTAAATCAACTGAAAGCTCACAAAATTCAGAACTTCAAACTAGCTTCAAGTTTTTGCAGGAAAGATGGTTTCCTGAAAGTTTCCGTGCGCCACTCCATTTTCTGCAGAAATAACGAAACGTATGTTTTCTCAATATCGTATGGTTTCTCAATATCCGCGCTTTCTCAAAACCGCGGTTTTCGGTTTTTGAAAATTATAAACGGCGGTTTCGGTTTTTAAGAACTTTTGGCAGCAGTGTCTGATATTTAAACGATATCTTAGTTTTGTACGAAAGTTGGCGCTTAGAGAAAATGATCTTTCGGTGTAGGTGGATAAAGCTTTAATTGTAGAGAGTGCTTGAAACAAAATATTTAATCTTCTTGTTCTCTCAGAAGTTCTTTTATATTTAGCAAACTCCTGTTTCATAGAATTGGAATAGCGATTTCTTTGCATATAAGTATTTTTGTTTAATACTTCTTGAATAGATTTTTGAACATTGCAAGGAATAGTTTGGATTGGTCACTTCTTATAATTCTTCTGAATTTTACGTACATTCACCTTCGACTTCAAGCTTATTGTTGTCTAGATATTGTCCGTTCAAAAAAATTTTTGGCCAATATTAAAACAGACTTTGTTGGAACGTTCGAAGGATCTAATGAGCCTTTAGCCAATTCTGTTAATTCCAGATTTTCACGGGTTTTCAAACGTGCCATGATATTTTTCATTGAAGCTTTCCTTATATCAGAACCAATTAATTTCTTTTCCAATAATCCTATTACACCTTGTGCCGTTAATATGTTATAAGAATAGTCGCGGCATAATGTTGATACTGCTTACTGGAGATACAGTTTCATAATAATTGAAAATTAACATTTTCAATTAAATCCACTGAATTTAAATCTGTTAGAATCTGTAATTCTACGTCTCTTATGAGAATATTTTTTTCTTACATTGGTTCAATAGAAGACTACCTTGTATTGATGTCCATTGCTGATTCAATTTCCTTTTGCTACACTTAATTTAAAGAGGTATTTATAAAACAAGTTTCTTATTCCTTCTTTAAACTTATGTACATTTTTTAAACAACGAAATACAGTGATTACAGGTTTTTTGAGTAAAACCGGGTCGGTGAACACAAATATTTCGAAATACAGTTTATAAGCCATGGAATAATCTCTCAGGGCTACTAAATAACCAGGACAAGGACCGAATAGTGCGCTTGCTTAGTGCTGTTTAGTGAGCCAGAAAAATTCTTGACGCGTTGTATGGCATGCATGTTGAATAAGTGTCCCCGCCAGGGGTGGGGGGGACGGCTGTTGTAGGAAATGCAATTTCCTTTTCAGCCAGGGAGGTGGATAGATTTTTTTTTATGGGTGGGAATCAGCGGATAGCAGCAGTCGGGCGGTAAGTCAGTCAACATCACCTGGGCGGCGCGAGAAAACGTCAGAAGGAGGGGGGCAGTGTTGGTCGGTTCTTTTCGTCTAGGGTCTTGGTGTGTTCTAGTAATTTGGGGTTATTTAAACATATCAGGGACTGTGTCTAGAATTAGTTCTAGGTTTGGAGAAAGGTCATCTTTCAGTCGGGACAGAAGCACTAGATAGGGGATGGGGAGTTTGTTTTTGGGCTTTCTTCTGTGTATTTCAACAGGAGGGGACTTGAAGATGTCGAAAATTGGAAGTTCCTGGGAGATGATGCGGCAGGCGAGTTTTTCCTGGAGGGTGTGGAGTCGAGTATGGTATAGGTCGAAATTTACTAGTTCTTCGAGTAGTATAGTTGGGAACTTGTAGTTTAGACGGTATATCCGTCGAAGGCAGTTTCTTTCAAAACTGAGGAGGGGTTCAATATGATTTTTGTTGCAGAGCGCAAGGGCTGTCATTCGATAGTCGAGGACTGGGCGAACAAAGGTTTTGTACGTGTAGAGTAGGGTGTTTGATGAACAACCCCCCTACTCGGGTGCGGAGGCTTAGGGGCTTAGGGACTGGGTGAAGATCGTACCAAAGTACGTTATTGATGGTTGGGGTATCAGGGGTTGGCCGTAGAGGTTTATTGAATATTGCTTTTCGGCAATACGTTTGGAGAGGTTTTTGTGACGGAAATGGATCAGTTGGGATTTTTGTGGATTAATCTGGATGCGCCAGAGGTTCATCCAGATTTCGATTTTGGCAATGAATTTGTTTAGGACGGTTGCCGAGATTGAGGGGTTTCGGTGGCAGGACCAGATGACGGTGTCATCTGCGAATTGTTGGATGTGGCAGCGAGAATTGGTCGGTAAAGGGATGTCGTGACAGAATAGGTTGAATAGCAGGGGGGACAGAGAGGAGCCTTGTGGGACGACCGCTACGGGCGTAAAGGGGAGAGACAGGGAATTGGACACTTTGACGCAGCACGAGCGGTTGGAGAGAAAGCTCTTTACTAGACGGACTAGTGATAGTGGGACCTGTAATTTGTGGAGTTTAGCTATCAGGCCGTCGTGCCACACAGTGTCGAAGGCCCGGTGGATATCAAGGAAGAGGGCTATGGCGGAGTTTCCGGAGTTTAGTGTGATAGAGAGGTTGGACGTGAGGTTGAGAATGGAATGTTGGGTAGTAGAGGTAGTTGATTCATAAACCCACTTTGATGGTCGGGTATGACGTGGTGGTTTTCGCAGAAGGAGCGGAGACGTTGGGAGATGATTTTTTCGAAAGTTTTACCAATCGTGCTGAGGAGGGAGATTGGGCGATAGGAGTCAACGAGTTTCGGATTTTTTTGGGGTTTAGGGATCATTATTGTGTAAGCGGATTTCCAAGGCCGCGGGAAGGTGCCGGACGAGAGGCAGGCGTTGAATATACTGGCTAGGTATTCAATTGCTGGGTCTGGAAGGTGTTTGAGGACAGTCCATGGAATACGGTCGGGTCCGGCTGCAGAGCCGTTTCGAGTGGTGGAGATGACATTACGAACCTCTTCGGTGGTAATGGGCTGGACTAGGAGTTCATTTTCGATTTGGGTAGACGGGGGGAACTCTGAATACGGAGTTAAAGGTAGGCGGCTAATCTCGATTGTGGTTTTCCTGAAGAATGGTTCGGTAAAGTGTGGGGAGTTTGATTGGTGGACTTTTTCGAGATGGGTCGCGAAAGCCTGGGCTTTTTCTGGGGCATTTGTGAGGATTAGATCATTTACCGAGAGTGGGTGGTTGGGCCGGCGAGACCGGCCGGTAAGAATGTTTAGGGACTTCCAAAACTTACTGCCATCCTTGGGATCGAGTTTAGATGTAGCATCTATCCACGATTTTTCGCGGAAGGCACGCAGTTTTAGTTTGATGAGGGCATTTAGACAGTTCCACGATGATTTAATCAGAGGATCGTGGGTATTTTTGTAAATCCTATACAATTTACGTTTTTGTTGGATTAGCGAGACAATTTCGGGGGGGGACAGAGGGACGCACCGTTGATATGGTGCGTGTTGGTACACAAGCGTGTATTTCTAATTGGAGTCTACTGGTAAATCTTTCGATGGCGGATTCTAGCTTGAAGGTGGTGTTTATGGTCGGGGGGTTGGCAAAGGCGACTGTAAGATTTGTTTCGAATGCTTGCCAGTCGGCATTTTTCCATGACAGACGAGTTATTGTAGATGGTGGAGGAGTTGGTGGAGGTACGAATAGCATCTCTGCTATCAATGGGAGATGGTCGCTTGTGACCGAGGGGCCGATGAAGGCTGTGGGGGACAGTAGGTCGGCTGCGTTGTCGGATATTAAGATGTGGTCAATAATAGAATTGCCTTGAGGACCAAAAAAGGTGTAGTCCGTACAGTCAAGGCGGAAAAGGGTGTGTGTGTAGGATCGAGACGAGTTGACGGCCTTTGCTGTTGGATGTTGTGTCTCCGAATACTTGATTGCGGGCGTTCAGGTCGCCCAAAATTTTGCAGTTGGGGAGCGAGTTGAAGTAGTCGAACAGGTCGACTGAAATGTCAGATTTTGGGGAGAAGTATACGGAGAAGATGTTAATAGTGGACTGTTGGTAGCTTATGGTTATGCCAACGGCTTCAAGGTCTTGGAGATGTGGGGGGAGCGTCACAGGGCGGGCTGGGATTGAGTTGTGATGGGCGATGGCTACGCCACCACCTTGTGTTAGTCTGTCCTTGCGAACAATGGTGTAGTTTCTCAGGCTGGCTTTGGTTTTGGGAGTGAAATATGTTTCTTGTAACGCTAGTATGAGGACATTTTCGGAGACAACTAAATGCTCGATCAGGTCTTTTTTGTGTTTCCAGCCGAGGCTGTTTAAACTTGCTAGGAAAGCCATCCTAACTTAATACGAAATGCTGTAGAGGTTGACTTTTCAGAGGGGGGACAGCGGAGGATTTGGCTCCGAAACTGTAGATTCACGGGGCGCGAGCGGTATAAAGGAACAGTGAACCGTGTTCCTGAATATCGTGGACTTAAGTTTAAGTCCGAAGATATTCCTGGCCAGGGGGGTCACCGTTTCCAATATCTCGTTCCAATGGCTGGTGGGGTGGGGACCGGCGCAGAGAGCACAGGTCAGGGTCTCTGTGCAGGGTTGCTTTGAGTCATGGAATTTCAGGCATCTACGGCACTGAAGAGGTTGAGGAGGGGAGGGGTTTGATAGCTCAACATAGTGGCGATGGCCGTAGATGACTAGCCCGAACTTAATTAGGTGGTCCAATGTTGTCGAGTCGTGAGTAATTACTCGGACGAGTAATGTTAGCTTGTTGGTGGCTCGGGCCGTGATTCGCCAGGCTTTATCAACCTGGAGATTGAGATTTTTGATGTGGTCCAGGACCTCGCTGTCGGTGATGTCTAGGGCGACACCGCGGACAACGCAGGACATGGACGGACCGGATGTTCTTGGGCGGGGGGAGGCGGGGGCTGGCTGTGGGCCAAGAGAAATGGGGACAGGTTCCCCGATGAAGTGCCTAATTTTTTTTAATTTTTCGGGCATGTCCGGGTCAGTTGATTTGAATAATGCAGTGTCCTTGCGAATTGACACGGTTTCGTATTGGAACCCGTGGATCTGCTTGGTGATGTTGAAAAGGTTTTTATATGTTTGGTACTGTTCGGGGAGTTGGTGGACGGTGGCGGTGTAAATAAATTTGTGTTTGTAGTCATTTTTAGTTTGTAAGTTACGTGGCGTCATGATTGGTTTTGGTTTTAGGGACATTAAAGCGGCGGGGGCACTTACTTGTTGTGGTTGTGTTGGGGATCCGGCGATCGGGGACAGGGGCGGCATTGAGAGTCCCATTGGCGTTGTGGGTTGTTTGTTGGAGGTAGTGGCAGAGGTGGAGGCGGCGGAGGCGGTGGCGGCGGCGGTGGACGACTGGCGAGTCGTGCTGGTGGCGGTGGTGCTTTTCTTCATTTTGGGCCTTCCCGGCTTTGGGAATCCCGTGGATGTTGTTTAGTCCGGGTTTTCACCGGGTTTAACTGGCTGGGCGGTACACTAGTCCGTGACACAGGTAGTTGTAGCTCGATCGGGTCTCACCGATCGAAATGTTGTGTGCGTTGTATGGAGCTAGATCAGCTCTTATATAGGGGGCGCGTTGTTCGAGGGTAGGGGTGGAAGGCGCATCGTCGAAGGTAGGGAGTGGTGTATCTGGAGTAGGGCTAGCATCAGATAGCGACAGTGGCTCTAACGGAAAGCCCTTGGCGGAGAGTTTGGGAAGTAATTTGTTACAAAGCTCCCCCTGCAGAACTGTTAGGCGCCTCGACAAAGTTCTGTCATCTAAGCTTGGGTTTTTCGAGGTCGTCCTCGGCGACGTACAGGCAACACGGGATCGGGTGTGACTGTAGTAGATTCGAACTTCCTGATGGCCGATGACTGATAGACTCCGAGCAAGCGTTCAGGATCAGATTGGGAGGCTACCTCGAAACTACAAGGACCCTTGGCGGTGAGAATGACGTAGCGTCCATCTCGTTTAGGCATAAATTTTGCGGTCCGTCCTTTGGCGGCGTTATTACGAGGGTGAGTATCGATCAGCACTAAGTCGCTTGGCTGGAAGGAGGGGGTAGCTCGATGTGAAGCGTCGTAGTACCTCTTGTGACTGTCTTGTTCTTTCTTGTGTTGTTCTTTAGCCTCTTGGAGCACATTAACCACTTGCCTTAGCTTTAGTCGTCGAGTGATCTCTGGTAAGAAATTCTCGTTCTGCAAAATCTCTCGAATATCGTGGCGTATTTCGATGGGAGTGCGAGGCTTCCCTCCATAGGTAAGATAGGCTGCAAAGAATCCTGTACCTTGACAACGGGCTGTATTGGAGCGCAAACCGAATGGGCGGCAGTTTCTCGGGCCAGTTTTGATGTTCGGATCCCAATAGTATTGAGAGCAGGGTTTTCATATCCCGATTTTTTTCTTTCAACCATATTTGCAGAAGGATGATAAACGGGGGTGAATTTCTGATCAATATCTAGACAATAACAGATTTGTTGCATGATCCCGCTAATGAATTGAGTTCCATTATCTGAGATGATGCGGCGAGGAATCCCGTAGCGTAAGAATATTTCGTCGATATGTACTCTGGAACAAGCGACAGCGGCGGCAACTACTAGGGGGAATATTTCGATCCACCGGGAACTACAATCTTCTACGATAAGGATCCATGTTTCATCACGAGGTCCCTTAGAAAGTGGACCAAAAAGGTCGACGGAAATTACTTCAAACCTCTGGTACATAATCAGGGTCTGAAGAACTCCCGTGGGTTTCTGGCCAATATAATAATTTGGAGACCTTGTAATAGGTCCGGTCTGCTCCAAATTGACCAGCTTCTGGGGCATCGTGTAGTTCTTGTAATATGTCCTGATGTTTTGAATTGGAAACAACAAGCTGTGGTTCTTCGTTGTCGTCGTCCTGAGAGTAACGGTAAAATACACCTTGTGATAAGAGATAACCTCGGGCAGTCCATCGATGTGCTTCCTCAGGGTCGTTAGAGTCGAAGGCTGCGATGGTCTTCTGTAGATCCGGGTCATTCAGCTGGTCGTCTCTTAATTGTCGTGGGTGTTCTCGTGGCCATTCTATCGTGACGAGTTTTATACTGCAATCGAACGGAGGGGTGAAGATGGGCGAGACAAGTTGTCTGCGACAGAGTTTGCTTTTCCTGGCTTATATTCAATAGTTAGTTTATAGGGCTGGATCTGTAGTGATCAGCGGGCTAATCTGCCACTCGGAGATTAAAGCTACATTAACTATTTCAAGGGTTGGTGGTCGGTGACGACAACGGCAGAGGATTCCTCTAGGTAGCCGCGAAATTTCTGAATGGCCCAAACCAGAGCTAAAGCTTGCCGTTCCGTGGTTGAGTAATTCCTTTCCGCGGATGTCAGCAACCGGCTGGCGTATTCTATGGGTCTCTCGTCGTTTCCCTCCCCTTGAAGTAACACTGCTCCCAGTGCATAGGCGCTGGCATCTGTACGTGGGGTATAAGGTAGACCTGGTTCGGCTAGGCGAAGGACTGGTGCATTTGTTAACGCGTGTTTTAGTTTATTGTACGCGGTCTCCTCGAGGTTTCCCCAGGACCATGGAGCATCTTTCCTTGTGAGGTTTGTTAGAGACTTGGCTTGACTCAGCGAGGCGGAGAATAAACCTCCTATACTAATTGCACGTTTGTAGAAAGGTTAGAAGTTGTTTCACGTTCCGGGGAGGCGTTCTTTCGGTGATAGCGGTGATCTTCTCGGGCCGGGTATGGATACCGTTGGAAGAGATTAGACGTCCTAGGTTTTTCGGCACTTCGGGACACGCGAATCGGCCTTTGTCGGTTCATCCAGAGTTGACCGAGTCGGTGGAAACATCTCCGTAGATCCGATATATGGGTATTGAAGTCTGGAGACAGGACGATCAGATCGTCTAGGTAAATTAGTAGTCTGACTCCATTGAGTCCTGCCTTGAATTTGTCCATTAGCCGGTGGAACCTGACGGGTGCGTATCGGAGCCCAAATGGTAGTCGGAGAAACCGATAGGTTCCTGCGTTGGTGATAAACGAGGTCTTATTTCTATGTGGGGGATATACCTCATTTTGGTAATAACCGCTCTTGAGATTCATTGTGGAAATGTATCGTGATTGTCCGGTTGAATGTAAGAGATCTTCTAATCTTGGCAAAGGGTACAGAACTGGCGTGGTGATACTGTTCAGTTTGCGATAGTCAATACATAGTCTTGTGCTTCCACCGGGTTTTGGTACGAGTGCCACGGGCGACACCCAAGCACTTTCGCATTCTTCAATTATTCTTGTCCTCAGACGTTGCTGAATTTCTGCCTCTAATATCCTATGTCGGGCGGGTGTGATACGGTAAGGCGGGCTGGCTACTGGGGCTTTATTATCGGTTTCGATGCGATGTTCAGTCATGCTCGTCGGAGGTCCTTCTTGGCGTGGTGATACTGTTCAGTTTGCGATAGTCAATACATAGTCTTGTGCTTCCACCGGGTTTTGGTACGAGTGCCACGGGCGACACCCAAGCACTTTCGCATTCTTCAATTATTCTTGTCCTCAGACGTTGCTGAATTTCTGCCTCTAATATCCTATGTCGGGCGGGTGTGATACGGTAAGGCGGGCTGGCTACTGGGGCTTTATTATCGGTTTCGATGCGATGTTCAGTCATGGGTACAGAACTGGCGTGGTGATACTGTTCAGTTTGCGATAGTCAATACATAGTCTTGTGCTTCCACCGGGTTTTGGTACGAGTGCCACGGGCGACACCCAAGCACTTTCGCATTCTTCAATTATTCTTGTCCTCAGACGTTGCTGAATTTCTGCCTCTAATATCCTATGTCGGGCGGGTGTGATACGGTAAGGCGGGCTGGCTACTGGGGCTTTATTATCGGTTTCGATGCGATGTTCAGTCATGCTCGTCGGAGGTCCTTCAGGTTTGAAAAGATCCGTATTTTCGATGAGTAGGTTGTTGATTTCCGTGCGTTCTTGTGGGGATAACTGTGTCCTTTCTTCCGTTCTTAAGTGGAGACTTTGTAAATCCTAGTAATGAAATCCGTAATATGTAATCCGAGGCTACCAACGTGTATATCAGGGAGGATTGAGTTGATCGATTGTTTGAATGGCATCATACCACTTATAATTGACTCCAATTGAGTAATCGGGACCGTAGTTATTATGTAACCCAGATTCGTAGTCGCATTTCATGGAGAATTTCATGAGTATAAGGGGGTCACAGGTGGAGGGATGTCGTTTTCTGCAATGATTTCCGTAAAATCTACTTTACAGGTGGTATCCTCTCTTGTGATCCTTGGGTCCTTTGCAGCGTATCCATACGTTTTGTGAGCCTCGCCTGAGAAGTGCCATCTTTTATGTTTATGGTCAATGACGAGACCAGCTGCCTAAAGGAAGTCTACTCCTAACAGTGTTTTTGCATTAGGTGCGTCGGGCATGACGATCAATTTCGTTGAAATAACTCTATTCTCAATTTTCACGGGAGCTACTGTTGATTTAACTATGAGTAGTTTCTGGTTTCCGTCAGCTGGTATTTAGTTTTTAAAGATAACTAGGGCAAAAAGAAAAGTTGAAATTTTTCAAATTATATCCCATTCCAACAATAAATTAGTGACTCTGTACAATAGGGTCCGGAGACGATATAACTCTCTTCTCAAAAAAGAAAAAGAAAACAATTAGAAAAAAAAACTACTGGAATCGGACAACCCAATGAAGACTACATTGGATTTAGTAAAACAAATCACGTACAAATCATGTATGGAAAATGGAACAAGAAATAAGTACAATAATAAGGACGAAGATCCTCAGTTAGCAGCTAACAATTTAAATAACTATTATACTGAAAATCAACAAAAGTTATTAAAAGAAATAGCGAATATTAAGTATAAAGGTGAAATTAAAAGTGTAAATGAAACAATATTCTTAGATGCTGTAAAAAAAGCCTAAAAAAAGTAAACGAGTGCCTGTAAGGACAAGGTTCCTTTATCTATAATAAAATATTTATTTTTGGAGATTGTGGAACCATTAACACACATAATTAACAATTCTCTAAATTATGGCATCTTTCCAGTTAGCGAAACACGCAATAATAGCACCGGTTTTCAAAAAAAGGAGACAGGATTAATATAGAAAACTATAGAACAATAAGTACACAACCAACTTTTTCCAAAATTTTTGAAAAGATCACGTACATAAATACAGTAAATTTCCTAGAAAAATTCAATATATTAAGTAAAGAACAGCATGGTTTTAGAAAAGGCAGAGGTATAGCTTCTTTCAATTTTATGAAGAACATATATAAACAGTTGGAAGATAAATCCATTCCATGTGGCATATTGATCGACCCCTCAAAAGCCTACGATACAGTGGACCAATTCATTCTCTTGGAAAAACTATATAAATATGATGCAACGGGAATTACCCTAAATTGGTTGAATTCCTACCTATCTAACAGAAAACAACAAACTAGGAGTTTTCTCAAAAAAACCACGAAGTAAAGTCAGAAACAAGAACAATAAAAATAGATTTCTCAGGGAAGTATATTAGGGACCTTTGTTATTTATATTGTACATAATTGATATACCTTCAATTGTATCATCACCACCCAAAATGGTATTATTTGCAGATGATACCAGCATGATAATTAATATTAAAAGAGCAGAAAAAATAAGCATAAATGCAAACTACGTCATGTCAAAAATCATTGATTCCTTTAATATCGATGGCTTCCCGCCGATTGGCCCTAACCCACAGTGGCACAACTTTTCAGGAGAGAGTAAAAACGAGTATTTTATAATTGAACAACTACTATGTGGGTTAGGGCTTTGAGCTGAGGGTTAGGTCTTTTTGGCTACTTACTATTTGCTTATGTTTTGATTTTTTGATCTGACGCAGTTGGTTTGGTTAGGGCGTTTTAAATGAGGGTTAGGGCCTTTGCGCTGTTTGTGTTCTAAATGGGCAATAGGCCCTATCATTTTTTATTTTTTATTTAAAAAAAAGTACTATCGATATTGTTAAACCGATTAAACGTTCTCGTTTTTAAAAGATCGATAGGAGATAGCAGAATCGGAATCAATCAAAACCCGAAAACAGCAAATTTGAGGGTTAGGGCCGATTGGCCGGAGGCCATCGATATCAATAAGTTAACTATGAACACAGCAAAAACCAATATCATTATATTCAAGACAAACAGATCGCTGATAAATTATCCAAAACAGTTGCAAATAGGACAAAACGAAGTAGAAATCACTACTGACATAAAACTTCTTGGAGCAAACAAGACTGCTGCCTAAACTGAAAAACACATATCCTAACTTTAGAGGCAAAATTGAATAAAGTTACATATGTCCTCCGAATTTTACAAAAATATTTAAACTTACAATTAGATATATTAAAAATCGTTTACTATGCTAATTTTCACTCTTGTCTTCGTTTTGGGATCATCTTCTGGGGTAACGGAAAGAATATTAAGAATATATGTGTTGTACAAAAAAGAGTTATCAGAGTAATAATGCTAAATCTAAACTACAAACAGTCGTGCCGCGGCATGTTTACAAAATTAAACATTTTAACGGTCACTGGAACATACCTATATGAAATCATAATTTTTACTGTGAAGCATAAAGAAATTTTAGAAATTCTCAAAAACTGTAATAAGGATACCAGAGACAAAAATAAAACATTCAGCTTACCTAAACTCAAATTAACTATGACCGAGAGTTTGCCACTATATACACACCTAAAAATATATAATACACTCCCAAGGCAGTTAATAACCATCACAGACATTAAAAAAATTTCTAAGCAAATACGGACTATCCTACTTGACATGGTACCTTATAAACTAGAAGAATATATTAACAAATTATTCATAAATTCCTACTCAACAAATATCATTTGAAGTATAGAGATTTCCATTATTGAAGCATTTTTTATTTATATTTATTTTGATTATTAATATTATTTTTATTATTACAATTGTTATTGTTACCACTATTATTATGTTCAATGTTACTACTACTATTATTATTATTTTTTTAATTTATTTTTTTTTAAACCAGAAGGAGCTCCCCGTGCTTCCCTTCCGACCTTCACGAGGTTCCTTGCTGATCAGGTCCTGTTCGTACATCAAAGCCACTCCTAAAAGCCATGAGGGCAGTAGCTATGAATCCCGCAAATCATCTAAGCAGACGCATCGACCCCAAGATTACCGCTTTCTGCATTCCAGCCGGAAGGGTTTCTACCGGTTTACGGCAGGCACGAATGATTTTCAGATTGGAGACGAGCGAGTCCTTCATGCCTCCCATGCACCCAATTACCAAGACGACGAGCTTCACTGAGTAACCTGAGTGCAGCCTCCGAAGTTCAAGGAGCAGGTCTTGATATTTAGTCCTCTTTTCCTCCTCCTTGACGCAGATGTTATTTTCAGCAGGAGCCGAAAATTCAATAACAAACATCTGCTTGGAGGAGTGGTCCAATAGAACCACGTCAGGCTTGTTCGCCGTTATCTGCCTGACGTTCTCTGGCGGAGAACGAGAAGTTCCAATAGATTCGGCACCCTTCGTTCTCCATAATGGACTCAATATCGTTCGGGACATAGGGCATAACTGGTGACCGGTCTATCGCATAATGATGTCTTAAGCGAAAGTATAACACTCTCAACGCCGCATTGTGGCGATGAATATAGGCCGAAACTGCATACACCGGACATGCAGCCAATGTATGCATTGCTCTTTCAGGGGCCCTGTTACAACCCTACAGCTCACATTCGGCACCTCTATACCCATCACGCGGTTGCGATCAAGGCGACCAAGGTATTAATTACACCATCTTGTGCAGCGCAAATGAAACCCTCAGTCTCAGACTTCAATCCACTTGATCTCAGAAAGGCAAATGTATGCCTATTGAATAAGCCAAGGTTTTAAATGTTCTTGAAGAAAACACTATGCATTGACTTATCCATAAGCCTTCTTATGAGCATGTCTTGCTCGGAGATTCTGACGTGGGCTGTAAGACGGAACAAATTGAGCTCGGTAATAGAGTGTGGTCGAGCTCGCTCAACGTCAAAGTCAAGACCGAGTTCATCTGCTGCTCTTTTTGCTGCCTTAAACAAAAATGCTCCGATTCTCTGCCTCTCGCGATCCCTGATAAGAAGCAACAGGGGATCTGAACTTTGGATGATCTTACAGGCTACTCCCAAGATTACCCTGTTATGAAGACACTCCAAACTCAAAAGTCCTCGTGGGTCCCTGGTTTCGTGGAAGATATAACTTCGGAACGGACGATTTTGGATGCAAACGGCGTTGTAGATGCATCATTTTTCGAGAATCCCGATCAATCTGCTTCAACTGATCCATTAACCTTTTTACTGCTCCAAATGAGCAGAGCAAAATCGGAACGGCAAGTATATTTGTGGCAAAAATCTTGTTCTTCCCAGAAAGCTCTGACGACCAAATTCGTCGGAATAGATTTTTGTACTTGCCGCAGAGAGGAGACTTTTTTAACTGGTGTGACGCTTGAATGTGGCACTGCCCCACACCCAAGTACTTGTAAGTCTCTTCGGCGTTCAGATGTCTCAGAACGCTTCCGTCAATGAGTTGAGCATCTTCATCAAAACACTCGCATCCCTCTTTTGAGATGAACCTGAGCGCATTTGTCCCAACCGAACTCCATGCCAATGGCATTTGTGTACTCCTGTACTAAGGGCAATGACTGCGTTAGTTCTTGCTTGCCGAAAGCATACACTTTCAAATCATCCACGTAAAACAAGTGCGTGATTTTGTGCTTCCGGTTACCAGGTATACCACAACCATATACCTTTCCACCGCGCAAGGCTACGGACAGCGGCAACAGATGCAAAACAGAGGACTCAAGGAATCTCCCTGGAATACTCCTCTTCTGTATGATATCAACTCTGTCCGAACTCGGTCCCGTCGGGTTGTTATCGAGAACCCACTCTTCCAGAGTGACATCAGTTGTTAAATGCATCTCACCAGTGTATCGGGTACCGCAAGACATTCCAGCAAGTGAATAATCAGCTCGTGAGATGTGTCGAATGCCTTACGATAATCGATCCAAGCCATAGATAGGTTGCGCTTATATTGAACGGCATCCTGCGTGACACACTATTATTATTATTATTACTATTATTCGTAGTATAATTTTTTTGTTTGACATATTTCGTTAAGTTTGTATTACCTATAACGCGGGGAGTAATGTTGGTTTAGGTCTCAGTGTTGCGCGCCGACGCCAATTGGAGTGCAACACCAAAATACTGGGAAATGCCTTTGAATATTATTGAGCCAGCGAATCCTATATCTAGCCTCCTCGCGGCACTCCCTGGGCAATGCAACGATGTTGTAGCAAATAGACAGGGGTGCCTAGCGGCACCTAAAGGTGGCAGCCCCACCGGCGCACTAGGGTACTGAAGGTTGATAGCCTATATATCCGAAAACAAATTATCACCGAAACTTCAATCAAGAAAATTAACCGGACGGATCTACGCTACACGACCTTTAGCATGAAAACAAGGACACGAATTGGATGCTTTAATGTCAGAACGATGTTTGAGGGAAGCAGACTCGCACAAAACATGCAGAAATATAACATCAACGTCCTTGGACTTAGCGAAACGAGCTGGAACGGGTTTGGTGAAACCAAATCAAGCAACGGAATGACAATCTTGTATTCTGGAAAAGAAAATGAAGATGACGTACATGAGCACGGGGTAGGATATCTTCTAAGCCAGCAAGCCAAGCACGCACTTCTTGAATGGAGACCAGTGACAGAGCGAATTATACTAGCCAGATTCAATACGAGGGCCACAAAACTGACAATTGTACAATGCTACGCACCCACAGAAGCAGCGGAGACAGAAGTCAAGGAATCATTCTACGGGAAATTGTCAGAAACATTCTTGACAATCCGGAAACAAGACATTTTAATAGGAGATTTCAATGCACAGCTAGGAAGCAACAACGTTGGTCTAGAAAATATCATGGGAACTCATGGAATCGGAAACTGTTCGGACAATGGACAAAAGTTCATTGACTTCTGCAGTCAACAGAATTTGGTAGTAGGTGGAACGCTCTTCCCGCATAAACGATGCCACAAGGTCACATGGATATCCCCCGACGGCCACACACAGAACCAGATCGACCATATTGCTATTGGTCGAATATGGCGAGGCTCGCTTCTTCAAATAAGGAACAAGCGAGGAGCCGACGTTGACAGCGACCACCACCTATTGCTGGGGGAAACAAGACTTAAAGTTGCAGTCCTTCTTAAACAATTAAACTGCACCAGCAAAAGGTACAACGTTAAAAAGCTAAAAGACCCAGAGATTAAAGCCCAATACACCGAGGAGCTAAGAACGATAACAGCTAAAACAAATTTGCAAAATCTTGGAATAGAAGAGACATGGCACCAGATAAAGACCAACTTTTCTGAAACCAACAACACTGTACTAGGTTTTACCGAGAAAGGCATGGAGGAATGGATGTCGCCAGAAACATGGAAGCTAATTTCCAACAGAAATCTGTTAAAAAAGAGTATCTTACAAACCCATTGCCCATTGGATAAAGTTCTACTAAAAGAATTACATAAGCAGGCTCGACTTAACATCAAGTGGAGTGTAAGATCGGATAAAAGAACGTGGGAGGACAATATTGCAGAAACTGCTCAACGTGCCGTAACCAAAATAACCTTAGAGAATTGTATAAATACACCAAGCTGCTGTCGAACGAGAAAACTACAAATACAAAGCCAATAAAATCAAAAGATGGGAAGCTACTGGTTACAACAGAAGAACAACTCAATAGATGGCAGGAACATTTCCAGGAGATACTCACAGGAATAACTCAAGAACAAAACAACAACGCAAACCATCATGCAACACGGGCACAACTAAACATAGACACAAAACCTCCAACCAGAGCAGAGATAAGCAAGGCCTTTAAGGAACTAAAGGACGGGAAAAGTCCAGGCATCGACAACATCACCTCTGAAATGATGAAAGCTAACTGCATGACCACGACCGAAATGCTGGCACCTCTAATAAATAAAAACTGGGAATCCGAAACACTACCGAAAGAATGGAACAATGGCCTTCTGATAAAGCTCCCCAAAAAAGGAGACCTGAGCGATTGCAACAACTGGAGAGGTATTACACTATTAACAACTGCATCGAAAATACTCCAAAATACTGCAAAATAATACTCACTCGAATGAGCAAGGCATATTGAACGTACGTTGAGAGAAGAGCAGGCTGGTTTCAGGCCGGGAAGATCCTGGGTAGACTAAATCAATACGTTGCGGATTATAACAGAGCAAGCAGTAGATTGGCAAACCACGGTATTTCTATTATTCGTAGACTTTCAAAAAGCTTTTGATACTATTAAATGGGAAAGCATTTGGGCGGCTTTAAACCGGAGAGGCGTTCCACCCAAAATAGTAAACATCATAAAAGCATCGTAGGCGGACTACTCTTGCAACGTGGTACACGACGGGAATCTCTCAGAAGCGGTCAAAGTGTCTGCTGGTGTCCGACAGGGTTGCTTGTTGTCCCCGCTTTTATTCCTAATAGTACTAGAGTTCATGACGAGCGTTACAATACAGCCTCGAGGAATACGCTGGGGACTATCAAGCAGGCTAGAAGATCTCGACTACTCCGATGATATCTGCCTCATGTCCCATACACTCTCACCGACGTGATGGACAAAACAGCTAAGCTACAACAAGAAGCTGAAGAGAGGCCTGCACATAAACACCAAAAAAACAGAGGATATGCGGATTGGCGCTACCACTAGCAGGGACATACAAGTAAACTGCGTAACAGTAAAAAGTTGCGAACAGTTCTGCTACTTGGGCAGCATCATAGCAGTGGATGGAGGGGCCGACCTAAACATCGCCAGGAGAATCAACAAAGCGAAGGGAGCGTTCGCCCAACTGAATAACGTTTGGAGCTCTTCAATACTTTCCCGTAAAACGAAACTCAAGCTATATAATAGTAACGTAAAGTCCATCCTCTTCTACGGCAGTGAGACGTGGAAAGTAACTAAAAGCAGCACAAACAAACTGCAAGTTTTCGCAAACTGGTGTTTGAGACGCATCCTTAGAATCCAATGGCCGGAAGTGATATCGAACCACGATCTGCTTCGTTCTACAAACCAACTTCCAGTAGACGTTGAAATAAAGAGAAGAAAGTGGAACTGGATTGGACACACCCTACGGCGCAATCCACAAAACATTGCAAAACAAGCATTGGACTGGCATCCCCAAGGCAGTAAGCGAAAGAGAGGTAGGCCAAAAACAAAATGGCGACGCACAATTGAAGCCGAAATCACCTCCACCGGCAAATCGTGGAATGAGTTGAATAACGCTGCTTGTTCAAATGCAAACTTTATATATCGAGACAATACTATTTGATTTGATTTTGGTGTGCGAGAAGATAAACATACTTTAAATACAATGATTTGATAAAAAATTTCATATGGATATATTTAATATTCATACACTTTTGGTTGAGAAAAAATAATAAAAGTGTTGCGTTATTGAAGATTTCAAATAGTTATGAAATCAATACTTGGGTCACTTAAAAAGCGTGTGTGGGTCAGTGTTTGACCCGTGGGTCATAGGTTCGTGATCCCGGTTCTAGTTCACAGTTTATTTATTTTTGTGCACTTGTAATCGCATACTTTAATTCCTGTGATGGCGTTTATGGACCATGTTTGATCGAGACGGATTCGAAACGTATTCAAAACGTCCAAATGAAATTAAAATTAAAGTATGAAATTAAAGATAACGAATGGTTTAGCATGGTCCAGAGACGTTTTATGCACCTGGTTTGCCACTACGACGCTATAATAAAAAATAAATTTTCCACATACTAGAAAACTAGATTCTGTACAGATGTGCGTTACATTAATATTAGGTTTAAAGGTAAGCTTACAATTCCACAGCACAAAATAATTTTTTAAGCGCTCTTTCTCGTACAGCATTGCTATTATGTTAAATTTTCTAATCATATTCTTAGTTTGTCCGCAATATTGTGTGGGTAACTAATTGATCATGTTTACTTGACTACTACTTATAATAATTGTTTGGCTTGGTTAGCAATTTCTTTATTTAAAAAATTACGTTTCCTTTCATTCTATAACACAAAATTTTCTTCATTTACTCTTTATGTTACTTTGTTTTTATTTTGGGGTTCTTTATATATTCATATTACTTTTATTTTTATTTTGGTTATTTTTAGTTTAAATATTTGAGTTAGTTGAACAGACGTCATGTTTACTTTTATTGTAGACAGTGCGGACTGAACCTGGCCCAACGGATTATATATTTCATTGATATGTGTTTGTTTAATAAGATTAAAGGCCTTTATTTCTATTAATAATAATAATTTTTCAAAATAAATCCTTTCCATTGACAAAGTTCTTGATTATTTTACTTAAATTAGATTACCACTTTGATTGGATATTTTCGCGTCTATAATTTTTTCTCGCTGGAAGCAGTAAAAAATTATAAATTATAATGTCTTACTGCTGTTAAATGTTCCATTTATTAGATCGACTTGCAGAAAGGACAATAATTATTCACGCCCCTTTAGTCCCTTGAAATTTGTTCATTCAAATGTCCATACAAATAGAAAAGGAATAGAAAGTCTTTTATATTTACTTTTAGATATTTTGCCTGATTGGTCTCAATCGGGGTTGGGTAATTTCCGGTTTCTGAAGTTTCATATACTTTTTGTGGAAATCACAATTATGGTTCAACCGATTTCTTGAAATCTCTACTAGCTTTCTTAAGTTTTCAGAAATTCCGAAAACTTCACTTCCCTCTTTATTTTTTACCGCTTCAGGTAATTTCAAACAATTTTCAATTTCAAACATCGTAAAGCATCGTATATGTTGTATAATGTTACCGCATGCTGAAAGTCTATTCTGTTTGTTAAATAAAATCTGTTTTGCTTATTATACTAGACCTTTCAACCTATTCAAGTCCGTCTAGTCTTGTGTATCTAGTTATTTGCTGCTGCCAGCCTAGTTTAATATTTCTCATGTTTCGTGTTTACTAATATATAATTTTGTAGTTGTTCCGACTGTTGTTTGTCCGTTAACTCTTGGTGATATACCATTTTATTAAATATTCTTGTTTTATTTAGTTATATGTTCAGTCTATGCAAATTTACATGCTACAATAGAATGAGTTTTTGGTAGTCAGTAAAAACCTCCAGTTCAATATAAAGTCGCATAGTTTTCTCAATTTTAAATCGCAAACCGAGATAGATCAAAATAAATTCCCCATAATCTTGAGCTTATCTATTAAACAATATAATACCTGGTTTAAAGAATCCGTACACAATAACCTGCAGGTAGAGTAAGTAATATCCATTCAATTGAAATTCAATATTCGTATACTGTTTTTGAAAAGAATTCTTATTGTTCCTTCCTTTTAGGGATTAAAGTTTTATTCAGATTTATTTATATTGGTGATTATTGTTGGAGGGAATACTGGCGTTCACTACGTGATGCTAAAACTTATCAGGATATTCTAATAAAAGTTTTAAAAGTTAAAATGAAATCCGTCAGTTGTATTGATTTTCTCTGTGTAATTTAATTTATGTCCTTTTACTTTATTTCAGGTTGTAATTAGTTTTGAATTAATTTTTTCGAACCAATTTGTAAATAGTATAATAATAGTAGTTTACAAGTGCACAAAAGCCTTTCACACGCTTGTATCATAAACTACTGTTAGTATACTCTTTACAATTTGGTTGTAACTGAAGTTCTATAAATTTAGACACTTAACACAACGGAACACCCGGGAATAACTAGGGCGGTTTTAACTAATTGGCTGTCAACCCTGAATGAATGCGAAATAAGTGATATCGGAGTGGAGTATTACGTAAGATTATATTATTTACGTGAGTAAGAGTAAAAATTCCACTTTTAGGGGGGTTAACCCAGGAGGTTTAGTGAGAGATACATAACGCGACTCTACTTAACTACTCCAAAAATTAGTGGTAAAAACAGAATGAATTTTCAAAGTGAGAGAAAATATATAAATAGCAAAAAATTTTGCAATGAAAATCGATTCTTGATTCCTGAGAATTGAAATAAAAAATTCTAACATTACACATAAAGTAGTTAGCTTATACATAAAATCTTTCTAGGTTAGTGCAAATTTTAAAAATAATTATTTCTGCTAAATTTTCATTTGAATAATCAAAAATCCAGAATAATTTCGAAGTTAATAATAAATTACAAGTAAATAGTACAGTAGAGCCTAGATAATCCGAACCCCCGATAATCCGAACCCCTCTATAATCCGAACGACCCCCCCTGCGCGTGCAAGTCGATGTCTCGCAGAATATCGCCGTGCCACGTAAGTCTGTCTCATTCACTTTAGGTGAATCAATCGTCGAATTCTCGTTCAGCGCGCATCGTTCGGCTACTTTGTGCTTTTCTCTAAATATTTGTGTACGTTTTGAATCATGGCTTCAACGTCAAAGAAACGAAAACATGTGACATTGACAATATCACAAAAGTGCGAGATTTTAGACAAGTTTAAAGAAGGTTTTTCGTTAACAAATCTTGCGCATCAGTATAACGTTGGAAAATCGACTGTTTTTGATATCAAAAGCACGGAAGACAAAATACGTTCATTTGTGATAAATACAGAAAAGGGTCCAGGCGCTAGAAAAATTTTAAAGTTGCCTGAAAACTCCCAGCTTGAAGATGCCTTATTTATGTGGTTTTTAGAGCAGCGAAGAAAAGCTGTTCTCTTGTTAGGTGACATAGTGATGGAAAAAGCTAAATTTTTCCATGAAAGACTTGGAGTAGGAGAATTTGTTGCTAGTAGAGGATGGTTAGACAAATTCAAGAAAAGACATGGAATTCGCCAACTCAAACTTAGTGGTGAAAAACTGTTGAATAATAAAGAAGCTGTGAAACCATTCCAGGAAAAATTCATAGACATAATTAGGAAGAAAGACTTAACTGCCGATCAAATCTATAACGCGGATGAATCGGGCTTGTATTGGAAATTGTTACCAGATAAAACTTTGCCTTCTGGGCCACAGAGTAGAGCATCAGGTTCAAAGATGTCGAAAGAAAGGATCACATTTATGCCATGTGCGAACTCAACCGGAACACACACTGCCCTTGCTGGTTGTTGGTAAAGCACAAAAACCACGTGCATTTGCGTCAATTAAAAAATTGCCAGTTCATTACTCAGGTCAAAGAAGTGCTTGGGTCAAAAGCAATAATTTTAGACTGTCTGAAGGTGCATTTTATTCCCGAAGTAAAGAAATATTTATCGAAAAAGAACCTACCGCTAAAGGCACTTCTGTTTCTTGATAATGCACCAGCGCATCCACAAGAAGAAGATCTTCAGTCGATTGACGAAAATTTCGCTGTTCTATACAAGCTCCCTAACTGTACAGCCTTAATTCAATGGATCAAAACGTAATCCAGAACATTAAAGCAACATACAAAAAAACACTGCTATTACAAGTTTTTGCTCAGCAAGAAGTTGATTCAGAATGCACATGATCTGAAATCCTTAAAAAACACCATGAAAGATGCTGTATTTTCTCTGGCTCAATGTTGGCAGCAAGTGTCCTCAAATCTGATAAAAAAAATCTTGGAAGCCTCTGTGGCCCTTGTTATTCAAACCAAGAGGCCAAGATCTGGATGACTTTGATCCTGAAGATGATCTTCCATTGAACATTTTCCGCAACAGAGGCTTTTCAGAAGAGGAGATTAACTTATCAAGTTATGACAACATTGATTGTCAGAAGCCCTTAACAGATGAAGACATAAGACAAATACCAAATGAGACTGATAGCGAAAACGAAAAAGTATTAGAGGAATCGGAAGCAATTGAAGGATTCCACATACTCGAGTTGTGTCTGCATTAAATGAATGGGCGGATCAAGTAGATATTTCAATTTCAGAAAAAATGTTATTGCGTAAGTTGAGGGATAAAACATTTACTTTGTCATTAAACACCACTCGTCAAAGTACTATGCTAGCTTTTGTAAAAAAGTGTAATTAATATATATGTACTTAATAATTAAAATTTGTATTTACTTTCAATTATAAAAATCTTTGTTTCATTTCAAAAAACACCTTTCAAAATATCTACATACTATAATCCGAACGCCTCATTAATCCGAACAGGGTAAAAATTTTGGGTGTTCGGATTATCCAGGCCCTACTGTAATTTGTTACAACCAATTATTTTATGAATAGGATGGTTGCGACAGTTACTACGTAATCCATACTTACATTGAATTGAAAAATTCACTTTGTTTTTTACCACACTTATATTATGTAAAAATGTTATAATAGTATATTACGTAATGAGAGTTGTAAGAAGCATATTACGTACGAGCGGAACAATTTCGCGCGACCCGCGTAGCGGGGAGCGCGTAATTCCGCGAGTACGTAATTGCCTTACAACTCGAATTATGTACTATACTTTATCTACGACCACACTATTTTTTTTCTATTTAATAAGAAAATTATGTTTGATGTAACTGATATAGTGATTCATCGATATAGGCAACACAATGTACGCAGTGTCAGTGTCAAATGAAATAATTTATATTTACTTAATAATTTATATTCTGTTTAATTTCATTAATACCTATTAATACCTACTGTGTTGTAGCAGTATCATTTTGATTTTTCATGGAGCAGTCTATATAGCCTTCTGCTACTGAAGACGAACGCCAGCCACCATGCCTTTTTAGTGACAATAAATCACCACCGGAATCCACAAGAATGGTGGCTGACGAACGTCTGTAACAATGTCCTGTATAAAGAAAGATTTTCTTCCGGCAAATGAAGATAATTGGCAATTTGTTTAGGAATAGAGCCAATTTTATTTATTCCATTGCTTAGTGCATTTCTCATTTTGATAATTTTGAAAAAAAAGACTGAGTTTTGTCCATATTTTGTGGGCGTAGGTTAATATATTTTTTACAGGTTTGGTAAAATTCTTTCGGTAGCACAAAAGATCTTTAAGTTTTTGTTTTGGAATCAGGAATTTTAATGATCAGAGATGTTCCGGTGTCTTCTATATGGCAGGGTTTGACATTTCGTAGTTCCTGTTTTCTGCAGGCACCACTAATGCCAATGATAAGAATAATCTAAAATTATATAAAAAAATATGTCGTTATGCCCATTAGAGAGCATTATAAGATAAAAAAGTAATGAATACCTTCATCAATAAATATTTGTTATCCGGCGAATTATTGAGGAAACTTTTGAATTTCTTGAATGGTTAAAATTTTTGATTTGTTGCTTTTAAATCCATCAGATTTTCTCTTTAGTAAAGCTATTAACTTTGAATGTTTTGAAATGTCGATGTTGTACTTTATATTAATTGATGTCCGAACCATTCAATAAATTGCCCAAAGTGAAGATCACTGTTTGAGATAACTCATCAAAGTATAATAAAACATTTTCTGAAAAGGATTTAACTTTATGCTTCATTCTCAGGTCCATAAATTTTCTATATGCATCCTCGTATCAATCCCGAGATTTAATCCGTAGCAAATTATGGGCAGCTTGTTTCGCTTTTTCAACAATTTCGGGCGGAGTAGCATTTTCTATTTCGCTATCACTGGACATCACTGGACATTAATTTTTATAATTGATAAAAAAATATAGTGTTTATGTATTAGATTGACGTTTAATTTTTTTTGACAAATAACGAAATGTATTGGGTTGCCTATATTAATGATAGTAGCAGCTCTCAACCAATCAACGAATTGTAAACCAAACGCACTAGTGTGTTATTGAATCATTAAATAACATTAATCGCGGACTGTTACATACGTGTGTTGTAAGATGTATTTACATAATCCACGATCTGTACAATATTGGGCAATTATAATAGTGGTCGTAGATAAAACTTATTATTCACAGTTATACAAATTTCTACACATATCACGACTCGAGTTTCGACGTTTGATGGTCATTTTCAAGTTGAAATGACCGTCAAATCGAAACTCGAGTCGTGGTATGTGTAGAAATTTGTATAACAGTGAATAATAAGTTTTATAACATTTTTACATAATATAAGTGTGGTAAAAAACAAAGTGAATTTTTCAATTCAATGTAACCAATTATTTGTTTAAAAAATTATTTGAATTTGTTTTTTCCGGCATCTCTGTTTCTCATGTTTAATCAACATGACATTGAAGATTGAATATAAGTCATCTTGAACTTGTTTGTTATTTGAACTATAGCGGAAGGCAAAAAAAAGGAGAGACTCGTCTGTATATTGTTAGAAGTTTTTGATGGTGAAGTTCAAGCAAGTATATATTCAAATTTCTCCTTATAAAGTTTCTTTTAAATTTAATAATGCGAATTGCTACTTTTACAATTTCTCTTTAACTTTACTCTTTACCTAAATTGATATAAAAAACTTATTGTAGTTACTTCTTGTGCATAGGGAATATGGACATAGGACATTCATAGATTATGTGGAGCAGCTCAATTCCTAGAATAAATTATGTTTAATTTCAATTTCACTAATTGTAAAATGTTTATTATTGTAGACTATTTTATCAGCAGAATAGAGTTAGTATATACAGGGTGAATCGAGAGGAAATGAAAATATTTTAAAACATGTCCAGGAAGCAAAAATTAGGAAAATAAGCTCAAATTCAAGTACGATTTTCATTTGTTTCAGAGATTAATAGGTTTTACTTTTTAAAAAGTTAATCAAGTTAAATTGGACAACGTTGTCCTAAATTCCATTTTGAAACAAAATAGTAATTAGTTAAATGTTCTAAAAAGTGAGCGTTGTAGTTGTTTTGCGGGATTATAAAAATGCCTCATATTTTCAGTTCAAGAGAAGCAGATATGGTGTTTGTTTCTGGAATTTGTAATGGTAATGGTTTTTTAATGGTTTGTAATGGTTCTATTCGTTCAGTAGAAGAGTATCGATGTCGTTTTCCGAACCGAAGAATTCCTAATAGGCAAGTGTTTCAAACTATTTTTACAAGTGCTAGAGAATCTGGAATGTTCCCAACTGCACGTATTGTTTCTGAAAAACAGCTAGGGCACGGTTTGGAAATTGGAGAAGATATTCGGGATGTTGTTTGAAATAATCCAGGGATAACTACAGGGCGCATTGCAATCCAATTTGTAATTCAGCAAACGTTGGTTTGGAAAAACGGCAAGGTTTAAACGCTTTTCATCTGCAGAAAGTTCAAAATCTCCAAGAAGGCGTTTATCCATTAAGAACAACCCATCACAATTTTGTCAATGAATTCGTTAAAATAGAAGATTAGTCAAATTGATTTTATTTACTGATAAAGCTCATTTTACTCAAGATGGTATTAACAATTGCCATAATAATCATCGATGGTCGGAAGAAAATGCCCTATACTACGCAAGAACACACTTTCCTAAGGTTTAGTGGCATTTTAAATGATCAATTCTTTGTGTTCTTTTGTATTGGCCGTCTTACTGGGAAAGGTTATTTACATTTTCTGGAAGGCCATTTAGAGGAAATATTCGACGAAGTCTCTTTGAATATTCGACGAAGTATTATCTTCCAACATGATGCCTTCTCTGCCTCATTACGCAAATATTCTGAGAAATTTTCTAAATACCCATTTCGGCGAGCGGCGATCGATTGGTAGAGGAGGCCCATACTCTTGGCCACCTGCATCACCGGATCTCACTTCTTTCACACCTCTTATACTATGAAATTGAACACAAGGGATGCGCTACTAGATCGCATTATTAATGCTGCGCCGTTAATTAGAACGAATTAATTAAATTAGAACGAATCATCGTTCACTGAAACTGGCTAGCAGTTCCATTTATAAACGCGCAAATAAGTGTCTCGAAGTGCATGTTTTCTAAAATTTAACGTGAATTAATGCTACTAATTAATTATTATTCTAAGTTACCATCGTTCAAATTTCTATGCTACAAATGAAAATCGGACTTGAACATATGAGCTTATTTTGCTTATTTTTGCTGCCTGAACATGTCTCAAATATTTCGATTTCCTCCCGAATGACCCTGTATACACACTGATAATTCTGGATAATTTGAAATTAAGAAACTGATACTGAAATTGTCCCGGTTTGGAACTAAAAATATTTCTTTTGTTGGTCATCATCATCAATCGCCATTTGTGTCCACTGCTGGATATAGGCCTCCCTTAGATTTCTACATTTCTCCCTATCTTTTGTCTCTCGCATCCAGTTTCCATTAATGCGCTTAATATCGTCGTACCATTATGCCGGGCGGCGTCCTCTGCTTCTAAATGCAAGTTGTCTGGGACGCCATTCTAGTATCCGTTTCGTCCACCTATCATCCGCTATCCCGGCAATGTGGCCGACCCAGTTCCATTTCAGTGTTGTAATCCTTTCCACTGCATCTGCGACGCCGGTTTTTTTGTCGTATTGTTAGGTTTGGAACTTTATCTTGTAGTGATATTCTTAACATCGACCTCTCCATAGCTCTTTCGCATACTTGTATTTTTCTGATTGATTTTCGTGTTAGTGTTAGCGTTTCTGCCCCATACGTCATTATGTCGTCTGAAAATTCGTCGTCTGAATCGTCAAATCATCAAATTGCTTTCCAGTCCAATTCCTTACTCGTGTACTCTAATAACGCCGTGAATAGTTTTTAAGGTTGATGAGCTCTTTATTCTTCTGCATTCTATGAAGGATCTCAGTGCAGCGATCTTTCCACGAAACTCTCAACATCCTTCGATATAACCACATCTCGAAGGCTTCCAGTTTCTTTCTCATAGCATCGGTTATTGTCCACGATTCAACTCCGTAAAAAGAAACTGAAAACACGTAACCAGGCAGAATTCTCAGTTTCGTTAACATTGTGAGGCTCTTACTGTATTCTAGGGATCCCATGCTGTTGAAAACAGCTCTCGCTTTCTCGATACGGATTCTTACATTACACACATTACACTTCTACATTTATTATATTACATTTATTACATTACACACATTACACTTCTTGAGAATATTTATTTATTTACTCTCTCGATGAGTTTGTGATTGACTATGACCAATATGACCAATTGACTATGACCAATATGTGTGATTTACTAATAATCATTCATTTTGTATTTTTGATGTTTCTTTCCAGGCCATACCTTTCGCTACTTGCTGTTACTCTATTAATTATGTGTTGTAGTTTCTCCATGCTATTAACAAATATCACCGTATCATACGCGTACCGTATAATATTTATTGTTTCACCGTTTCACCGTGCCAGCTTCTAAGTCTTCCATAGATTCTTTAAATATTTATTCCGAATGAATGTTGAATATCAACGGTGATAGCATGCAGCCCTGCCGTAATCCTCGTAGAATGTTCACCTCCTCTGTCCTCTCTCCCACCACTTTAACAGTTGCTGATTGGTTCCAGTACAACTGTATGATGATTCTTAAGGGTTTTCCATCTAGTCCAACTTTCTTTAAAATATCTATCATCTTTTGATGCAGCGCTCTATCGAATGCCTTTAATGCAGTTCATATTCCTGCATCGTTGAAATAACCCATTCTGAACCCAAACTGTGTTGGTGATATTTGTTCTTCGCAGACTTTATATATTCTCTTATGGATCCAGTTTTTTCGGGTAGGGTAATGAACTCGAACCTCGGCCACTCTTGGAGGACGAGGTCGGAGTTATATATGATGTTGAATAATGAAGTCAGCTATTGTATGTTCTCTTTCTCGATAATTTTTTGAAAGTCCGCCTGGATGTTGTCAAGTACGGATGTCTTGCCTTCCTTTATCGACTTTATTGTAGATTTCATCTCTTCTACTAAAATTGTTTTACGTTCCTCATTGTCTGTAGAAGTATCTATTGTTTAGGAGGTCTATTGTCATAGAACAGTTGTTCAGTATAGCTTTTCCATTTGTCTTTGATGTTATTTATATTGAGGATTGTTTTTCCTGCGTCATCTACTAGTTTGTTTGTGTTTCTTGGTCTATTTTTACCTGTCACTTCTGTAATTTTTCCTTATACCTCAAAGCTATCGAATTTGGACTGTAGGTTCTCGATTGTGCAGTTTCTTTTATGTTCCGATTCTTTGGCTTCTCTAATCTTTACTTCAATCGTTTTCTTCGTGTTTACATATTCGCTCATGTTGTTTTTATTCTTGGACACTCTTCTCCTTTCCATTAATTGTAAAATTTCGTCTGTCTAGACAGTTTCTTCTTTCGCCAGTTCTTCTTTGATATTATTTATTGTGTCTTTTTAAGATTTGTGTCTCATTAACTTTCCAATCAATTTTATTTATTTATTTATTTATTTATTTTTCTTATTATTTTTAAGCCGTTTTTTTATCCTTTGGGTATAGGCCTCTTTCAAATTTGAACATTGGCTTCGATTTTGCGCAACTCGATACCAATTTAAGCCTGCGACCTTCTTTATCTCGTCGTACCACCTTTGCTGGGGTCTTCCAACACTCCTGGTGATATACCCGCTCCAGTTTTCTGTATGTCTGGCCACGTGTTCTTCCCATTGCTATTTTAGGGAACCAATTCTTTTTATTACGTCGAAGACTTTGGTTTTTTTCATGTATTTGTTTTCATGTATTTGTTTTGTGGTCTATCAGGGAAATTCCTACAATTCGTCTTTCCATGGCTCTCTGATTAACAGTTTATGTTTATAAACAGTTTATGTTTGGTCTTTCTGGTTATTACCCAGGTCTCGCAACCATACGTGACAACAGTCAGTATACACTCTTTAAAGAGTTTTGTTTTTAGAGTCATTGGGATATTGATGCTGAAGATGTACTTTAATTTGCCGTAGGCCGCCCATCTCAGTCTAATTCTCCTATCAATCTCCATTTCTTGATTTTGTTTGCCCGGTGTTATAGCTTTGCCAAGGTATATGTATGTTTCTGTCCTTTTTATTGTGCTCTCGTGAATCGGTATTGTTTCGTCTGCATCTGGTGTATTTGTAATATCTGGTGTGTAGTTCATGTGTAATCCTACTTTTGCAGCCTCATCTTGTAATTCTTCCAACATATCAATCAATTCCTGTTTATCCCTTGCAAATAGTGCAATATCGTCGGCAAATCCTAGATTGTGCAAGCGTTCATCATGCATGTTCAATCCTTTGTTTTCCCATTGTATCTTTTTAAAAACATCCTCGAGTACTAAGGTGAATAGTTTTGGAGATATTACGTCCCCTTGCCTCACTTCTCTTTTGGCGTTTACTTTGTTAGATTATTCATGAAGTCTTATCGACATTGTCGAAGTCCTATAGATGTATTCAAAAATGTGTATATAACGTTGATCCACTCTAGCATTTCTCAATGATTTTATTATTGCCCAGATTTCTATTGTGTCGAAGGCTTTTCGGAAATCGACAAAAGCCATCTCCATAGGCTTATATTATATTCTGTAGCTTTCTTGGGATATTCACCTACCTTTTAACCACCTGCCTTACTGTCTGTAGATGTTCTGTCGTACTATAATGGCTTCGGAACCCAGCCTGTTCCTTTGGTTGGTAAGCTTCGAGTTTTCGCTCTAATCTGTTTGTGATTATTTTGGTGAATAATTTATATATCTGTGATAGTCAGCTTATCGGCCGGTAGTTTTCGAGATCAGTCGGGTCACCTTTCTTTTAGATCATAACAACTACAGCATTCTCCCAATTTTTGGGTATATGTTCTTCTGTTAAGCACTCATTGAATAGTTTCACTAGTTCTTGTCTCGTCTTGATATCACTTTCCTTAGGCATTTCAGGCAAGATGTTGTCTTCTCCTACCGCTTTGCCATTTTTTTATCTAGGATAGCCCTTTCTCCAGTTCTTCATATTTTTCAATTACTTCTGCATATTTTTGCCGGTCCTGTAATGATTTGCATTCGTTATTAAGATATTTTTCCACTTTACTCCTTATCGATGGGTCTTTGAGTTTGCCTAGGTCATATTTGTTAACGATTGTCTTTCTCGCGTTCTTTATTGTTACTTTGAAAACTCACACCACCGAATTGTGAATTGACTGAATGTCAGCCCCTGAATATGTTTTTACCGATGTACAACTATTTCTATGCCGTTTGTTCACCAAAATATAATAAATTTGATTTCTCATATTTTTTCCGTTGTAAGCCGAGAGCAGTCCACGTATACAGCCTGCTAGGTGGTAGCTTGTAAAACGTGTTTGCTGTTACGAATCCGTTTACTTCTGCGAATGTGATAACAAAATCCCCTCTAACATTTATTCTCCCAGTTCGTATGGTCCTATGGAGATACTTACACTAACTTTTCCGACTTTTGCATTAAAGTCTCCCATAGTTATTTTGAGGTCTTGTTTTGGTAGTTTTTTAAGGAATTCTTTTAAGGAATGGGAGTTGAACTCTAATAGCACTTCTTCATTACTACCCTATGTTGTTGGGAAAATCTATTTTAGACTTTTAAAAGCTTTAGATATAAATTTATACGAACGAAGATATAAAATGAGAAAGTTTGCATTTTGGCAATTATTAACAGTTTTATAATATGAATTTATATTAACTTTCAAAATATGATTAAGAATTAAGTGGTTGCAAACGTCTGTTAACGTCCAGGCCAGGGGTGCACAAATCCTTTGGCTGTCGGGCCACATTGGGATGAAAATTAGACCGCGCGACACATTAATTTTTTCACATTTTATTAGTTGTGTCTATATGTGTATTAAATAGTTGCGGGTATATATTAAACATCAGGTCTGGTAAACATTCATAGGCATGCTTTTGGGACGTTTTAGCTTTGTTATGTTGGAATAGATTTTAAGATCATTCATTCTGGGTGCTATGTTTAGATAAATTTGTAATTACTTTCTCAGTGAAGAAATATTTTGGCAGGAGATGATCACAAATCCAACTTAATTTTTTTTGTTATGTATTTTATTATTATACATAGATATTATTTTTTAATTAAAGTAATTTATTAAATTACCCGTATCGCCGCATAAAATGTCGACGCAAGTCGTATGCGGCCCGAGGGCCGTCATTTGTCTAGACCAGGTCTAGACTAATTCGAAGATTTTTGACTATGGACAGATCCCTCCTTGACTATGGACAGATATTATTTTCAAACGCTAACGACAGAACACTAAATATATATATTGGAAGTGGCAGAACGAACTTCATTACGACTGAAGTTAAGACACCCAAACAACATCCTCCAGAATCCCCCCAACGATCTTCTATACAGACTCTCCCAAGTTCCAAAACTCCTAGACAGACATCAACAACTACGGACAAAATTCAAAGTCAACAACAACCACTGGAACATAGTAGACCCACTATGCATAAAACGAGACATAAAAACCACTTCACGCAGACACCCAACTATCATCATCTCATTTCATTCCCATTACACTATTGTTATCATTAATATGTACACTTTTTTTTCTCTTCAATTTTAAATCAATTTGTATTTCCGGGCAGAAGGACCTTTGTTGGTCGATAGCCCTTTATATAAAGAATACAATAAATATATTCTCTTTCTATATGGGCCGTTGTAAAGACCGGATGGTTATACGGGAAGGATGAGCCACTAACTAGTGCAACTCTATGCCAATAAAACAATAGTAGGCACCTGACAAAGACAAAGAAGGACCTGACAAAACCTAATGTGCATAATTGGTCAGTATGGACCGGGGCGAGTGGAGAGCTGTAGTAGCGGCGGCAATGTCTCTCCAAGGGACGTAAAACCAAGGAAGAAGAAGAATAGATATAGGTACTTTCTGTTTTTCACATTTCAAGTCATTTTTGCCTAATCATCACGATACAAGGGATATTTTTAAAAAGTATTTTATGTTTTACTCTGTCAATTGCTTTTTAATATCTCTATAAACTTACAGTTAGTTTCCTTCTGTCACTATTAAATTTCGAAACTTAATACCAAATTTGGTAGCGTTGAAAACAATCTTTATATTAAAATATAAAACAACTAGGAAAAAATAACAAACCTGCTGGGAAGCTGGCAGCGTACTTTCAAACAAGTACGTGTGGTAGATAAGCCTATAAATATGTGTAGCTTAAACTTTTCGTTTGGTATTCTCAAACTAAACTAGCTTTTCTACAAAATCCACTAATTTTTATCTATTTAGAATACTCGACTTTACAAAAAAAAACTATTAGTGTTACATTTTTTCAATATAATGATTAATTTTAACCAAGCGCACAAATTCAATTAATTTCAAACAAAATTTACGTACAATGGTAAACGAAACTGAATAAGGTTTCGAATCATTCACTTAATTTATATTAAATTTCAATTCACAATATTTAATCTAGATATGAAATGTAACGTTTTATGTGCGACTGGGTTTCCAATTTATAATACGGTTCCATATAGAGTTAATACAAGCTGCCTATATTGGCTATGTGAAGAGACATATCCATTATATCCGCCCTAACAATATCTAAATTGTGATCTGAATTACCATTTTCTCATTTACATTGAAACCAATTTGACAATTTAATTTCCTTATCTATTGATATTGCAGTCGTATACATTGCTATGTGTGTATAAAAACGTAAAGTGTAATGACTTTGTAATCTTCCATTGCGAAGCAATCGCTCGCAGGAGAATAAAACTCAACATTACAGCCGAGATACTCCCGCCGAACCACAAGTCACGTAGACCTAATACATGGTCTGGGGCTATTTGCTTGAATGGAACAATGTGGGGGAATAGGCCTATAAGGCCGCAGTGTTTTCAAGGGATGTAGGTCCCTGAACCCACATTGGGATGACGAAAAAAAAATGTGTTATTGATATTTATGTTATGCACTATTTATTTCTTCAAAAATATTATTAATAAGAAATTTCTTTAATTAGGGCTGAATATTTTTATTAATTTATTCTAAGATAAAATTCTTATTAAAGACTAATAAATTGTAGAATTAATATACAAGATGTTTGATACAAGATATCTGGACGACGTCCAGAATCAGTTAGTTAGTTGACAAAATATCTTAAATTAAATTGGATATACCACTGTTTTCAGCAAACTAAGGACGGTTTCATGGTACAACGGTTCTTTGGTGTTCAATATGGCGTTTTAATAACATTTTGGCAATTTTCTCAATTTCATAAGAACATCAAATAGTCGACTTTATTGTAAACGACTCTTTTATTTATTTTACAAAAAGTGGCTAAACACCTTAAGTGTCCTAATTAACCGGCTACCTGACTGACTTCATCATCAACGCACAGATCAAACCGCTATAACCTATGAATGTGAAATTTAGAAAGTACATTGCATTTTTAATGTAAAAGGCTAAAGTTTCTCACGAAAATGTATATATGTATGAGTTTACAGACTTGAAATTTGGTACCAATTGTAAGATTATTTTTTTAAATAACGCAATAATTGCTTCATAATTTTGAAAAAATCCGATTAATAGAACTGAAAAATCAGGTTGAATATTTTTTTAAATTTGCAGTGGCAAGTACGTAGTTTAAAATTTCGAGATAATCTAACTAATAGAACTGAAAAATCCGATTAATAGAACAAAAAAAGTAGGTTGAATATTTCTAAAATTTGCAGTGGCAAGTACGTAGTTTAAAATTTCGAGAGAATCTAACTTCAAATGGGGGGATACTTATAACTTAATATCTATTCTTACACATACAAAATTTAGTATTAATATTGAATAGGTGAAATTGGAATTTAAATTTCTCTTTGTAATAGAGAAACACGACTTTTATCATTTTTCAAAAATCCTGTTAGGAGAGCTGACACTCTGGGAGATATTTACACCTCATACACCAAAGATGTTTGAGACGTGAAAATTGATAATTATATTATTAAAAATGAATACTATGAAAAATATTTAATATAATATTAAAAATGTCGATATTGTTTCTGTATACTCTTATTTTTACATGGCTTGGATTCTCGGTCGTTAGATGATATGTCGGTTGTGACGCCGACAACCGAGGATGAAGACTAACTCGGGTGTTACCGGGTTTGTCGTGTTAAGTTTTGCAAATCTAAACGGGTAAGCCAGTCCTTCTTCGTAAATTGCGCATCAGTCTTTCACGTATCTTGTCTTAGCAAACAGAAAAACTTAATTAAAATTGATGAGACTAAAGTGAAATGCTGTAATAAAAGCCCTACGTTTATTGCTGAGCAACTAGCTCGGGAAAATGAGTTATTAAAAAAGCTCGTCCGAGAAATGGAGAACAAAAATGCTCTTCTCGAAGGAAATGTTGTTAACCTAGAGCATCAGCTGAGTTCCCTTCAAGTTTATGGACATCAAACATACGCAAAGGTAGCTTCTAGCCAACAAGTTAGTTCCCTTCACACGCCGAGGAGCAATGTTCCGCCTATAATTATCTAACCAAAAAATGCTCAGCTGAAAGGGAAATTAATGGACATTTTAAATAAAGCAATAAAAATATCTGAACTGAAAGTACCGATTAAAAAAATAGAATAATAGTAAGAATTCTCTAGACTTCAAGAAAGGGTTGATGGATCTATTCATATTAAATGTGGAAATAAATCGGGGAGCAAAATTTTCTCTACGGAATTAAATAAAGTTTTAGGGAAAAATTGCGACATTAAATCATACGAACTAAGAAAGCCGAGAATCAAAATAGTTGGTGTTACTAAAAGGTTCGACACGCACGACGCTGCCGAAGCTATTGGTAAACAAAACTCCGATATCTCGGATCACAAAAAAATCCGCGTGCTTTATATACAGGAAAATAAAACTAAACACACGTTTTATATTTATTTGGAGCTAGAACCAGAAGATTTTAGTAAGATTATTCAAACAGGCAAAATCTACATTGGGTGGCAGAGATGCCGCGTCTTCGAAGATTATAATCTAAATAGATGTTATAACTGCAATGGATATGGACACAGTGCTAAAAAATGTTATGAGGATATGTCTTGTAAATTCTGTGCTGAAAATCACGAAGGAAAAGACTGTAATAACAAAGACTCTAAGAGATGTATGAACTGTACCAGAGCAAATGCTAAATACAAAACCAACTTTGCCGTAAATCATTACTCTTACGATGAATCGGTCTGTGAAAGTTATATGTTCTGCAAAAAAACTGCTATCGCAAAAACTCAGTATTATACTTACTAGTCTAGTGTTGCAAAATGGATGTTGTAGCTGAACTTAACAATCTAACTTCACAAACTATAAATTGCGGAAATCTAAGTGACGTTAATTCCATATTAAATAACAAAGCAGGGTTGTATATAATTCATCTAAATATAAGACTTGACAAACATTTCGATGATCTACAATTAGCACAAAACTTTCTAAAATACCCGAATATTATTATTTGTACGGAAACTTATAAATTATATTATCCTAATTTATACCAAAATTAAAACTATAAAATGTACCATACAAGCGATAATATTTACAAAAACGATGGCACTTGTATTTATGTTAAAGAGGAATTGTGTTATAATACAAAACACATCAAAATTGGAATCATAAATGGCCTCGCACTTGAAATCCAATACAAATCTGCAACTATAACTACAACGGCGTTCTATAGATCTCAGGAAGTAGATGTTAACGTTTTCATCGTTGATTTGTATAGTTATTTGTTGGATAAGTCAAACTTAAAAAACCATTTTGTGATAGGAGATATGAATTTAAATTTGCTACGAGACAACGAGAAAATCTGTCTACATTTAAATAACTATTTAGGTTTGGGCAACAAATCCTACATAAATGGTGTAACTAGAGAAACGCAAGAAATCTCTTCTTGTATAGATCATATTTTTGGCAAAGTTTCTGAACCCCACTTCGACATTACACCTATAATTAGTAATATTGATATAACGGACCATTACGCGACTATACTTGACATATCTCATAATGACGTAAATAAGGTGCTCGACAGAGGTGTGACGAGGAAGTGTCAATTCAGTAGTTAAGGAAGTAATCTCAGTATTATTATATCTTTCTTGAGTGTGTTGTTTTATAATTATTGTTATAATTAAATTATCAAGAAACCAAAATGGATAAGAAAAGACCACTGACTGAAAATGAACTTGAGTACTACGCTAATCTAAGTGATTCAGAATTTGACGAGATTTTCGGCGAGGATGGTAACGACAATAGCGATTATGAACCTTCTGAGAACCCAAGTGATAGTGACGATGAAGTCGTCTCCGAACCTGAAGAGTGAAGAAGAGATGAAGTTGTTCCCGAACCTGAAGATGAAGTTGTTCCCGATCCCGATGATAATGATGATGAACCCCAAGCAACAACATCAAATCCGAATGATAATTTGTGGACGGACATTCAACAAAATCCTGAACTGTTTATTTTCCAAGAAAATGTTGGTTTGAAATTGGATACGTCAAATTTTACAGTGCAAACGCTGTTTTTTTTTTCGGAAGAGTTTCTTGCATTACTGGTCAAACAAACTAATTTATATGCTGCGCAAGAAATTGCAAAAGGCACAGCAATAAAAAAATCTAACAGGGTATCAAAGTGGACAGACGTCAGTGCTGCAGAGATGAAAGAGTTTATTGGACTTTTGTTACAAATGGGGCCTTGTTCTTTCCCATCCATTGAACATTACTGGAGCACAAGCAAGCTATATAATGTAATGTTTTGGCGCTCAAATATGAGTCGAAATCGATTCCAGTTGTTACTTCGTTATTTTCATTTGGTTGATAACACAATACCATCTGCCGACAGGTTATACAAGGTGAGACCAATTCTAACTCATTTCAACAATATTATGCGTGAAAACTATGTACCAGATAAAAATATTTGTATTGACGAATCCATGATGCTGTGGCGTGGAAGATTGCATTTCCGCCAGTACATAAAAAATAAAAAACACAAATACGGTGTCAAACTGTACGAACTTACAGCGGGAAATCAGAGGAAACTGATCATAATTTAGGTCACACTACTGATGTTGTGTTACATTTACTCGAGGACTATCTCGATAAGGGATACACGCTTTATATGGACAATTTTTATAATTCTGTTACTCTAACTAAATTACTAAATACAAGAAAAACTTACGTGTGTGGAACTCTACGAAATAACAGAAAGGGAAACCCCAGAGATGTGGTAGATCGTAAACTCAAAAAAGGAGAGTGTATTTGGCAGCAAAATGGACCTGTTACTGTGTGCAAATGGAAGGACAAACGAGATGTCCTTACCATTTTAAACATGCATGTTGTTGAAATGGTAGAGGTGTCCAATCGCAATGGAAAACTTTCTATGAAACCGAATATAATTCGAGATTACAATAAAGGAATGTCTGGAATTGACCGATCAGATCAAATGCTGTCGTACTACACATCTCTAAGAAAGACTATTAGATGGCCTAAAAAGGTTTCACTACATATTTTAGAGATATATATATATATATACAATGCGCACAAAATTTTTCAAAAAGTAACTTCTTCTAAAATAAAACTGATAAAGTTTAGAGAAGAATTCGTCATGAGATTGCAAAAAGATGAGATTGCAAGAGCTTCATTATTTAGAGAGTCTGCCACCTACCGAAAAAAAACAACGCCCGACAAAGCCATGTCGTATATGTACCCAAGCAAAAAAACGCCGAGAAACGCGTTATTTTTGTCCGGCCTGTGAAGAGAACCAGCCCTTTGTGTGGAAGATTGTTTTAAAAAGTTTCACAAACAATACAAATATTCTTTTACTTCTTGATTCTGAATAAATTTTTCATAATTATATTTTCTGTTTATTTATTAATAAAATTTCTGTTCATGTAGCCAGCATTGATTTTTTGTTCTCCTCCCAGAAGCCATCTATCCATATTAGCACTGATATGTTACGAGTTTAATCGTAGCTGCGCGAAAATGGTAAGTAAACACAGTACGAGATAACTCGTAGTCGGCGTCCTAGCAAAGAACGCAATCTACGAGTTATCTCGTAGTTGGCAGTCAACGAGTTAAGCTGGGAAAAATGGGTTTTAGAGGCAAAGCTGGAAAATTACTTGAAAATTACCTGAGTGAGCGAAAACAGTTCGTTAAACTAGGTGATACGAATAGTCATGAAGATACAGTTAAATGCGGTGTGCCTCAAGGCACTATACTTGGTCCGATTTTATTTTTATTATATATTAACGATTTTTTACACTATTAAATCATGAAGAAATTGTAGCATTTGCAGATGATACAGCGATCATTTTCAAAGGCAAGTCGTGGGACGATGTCATAAACCAAGCGGAAAGAAAAATTAACAAAATTGCAAACTGGCTGAACTTAAATCATTTATCCTTGAATTTAGATAAAACAGTTATTATGACATATGGCTGCTATGTTGATAGTACCTGTATCATGTAAAATTCAAATTCACAAAAAATATGTGTAACACATTCCGATGTGATTGCCCGGAAATCAAAAGGGTGAGTTATACAAAATATCTAGGAATAATAATCGATTGTAATCTAAAATGGGCGGAGCATATCACATATATTACAAAAAAAAAACAAGATATCTTAATTACTTATTTTATAAACTTCGGGTTATTTTTAACGAAAATCAGTTATTGCAAGTTTATTTTGCACTTTTCTGGCTAATAGCAACCTACGGAATCATAAGGTGGTGCAACCCACCCCATCATATGGGGAGGTTGTTATGAAAACACTCTAAAACAGCTACACCATCTTCATAAAAAGATTTTAGCAGTTATCTTCAAGAATCAACAAATGTACTCCTCTCAAACTATCTTTAGGAACAAAGAGTACTAGAAAAGACTACTAGAGAACAAAGAATACTACTAGTTATTAGTATACTCAGATTTTTTCTAGAGAAATCGGTGCTTCACAATTTCGCTTCAATTAAAAACGAGTACAATGATAGATTATGATATCACTATAGAAATATCAAAGTACGTTTACCAACAATAAAAAAAGAAATTGGACGTAGAACTCACTTGTACATTAGTCGTAAAGTGTTTAATTTATTACCGGAAAACTTTAAAGCAATGAAAAAAAGGACTGAACAATAAAAACAGGGTTTTGAGAAAATGGCTCATTGCATTTTCATCTCATCAAATCATACTGATTTTTTCAAGGCTAGAGTGAAATGTATTATTTGTATTATTATTAAATGTAATATTCTTATAATAAAAAAAATATTAAATAAGAAAAAATAATAAAAAAGAGCAGGTTCGCGTACAGGTTTATCCTCAGCGAAAAGGAGTATATTTTATTGTCAGCCCAATTATTTAAATGTTATAGTATATAGGTCTTTTGTCTATCATTATTTCTTTTTGGCTCCTTGGTATAATGTAAATACACCTGTTTAATAAATAATAAATAAATAATAAATACACGGATCTATTAATATTTTATGAGAATCCAGTTAAAGGAGGTTGAAAATAATTATTTAAAAAAATAATACTACGTTGTGACTAACAAGAAAGTACAATCTCCACAGATTTCTAACTTTGGGGTTTCTCTACTCCGCAGATATTGGAAGCGACCAAAGCTTATTGTTAACTTTATTTAAATTACGTATAGATGAAAAATAATAAAAAGGAATTTATACTCGTACAGCATTTATACCGAGAACTTTTATATTGCGAAACTACTAAACAACTGTGTAAGAGCCGGTTAGATAATTGCTTTGAAATAAATTCCCTGGAAATAGAGGAAGACGAAAACAAAAACTGACAAACATTTAAGAAAAATTATAGCTGGCGGTAGAGAAGCGCTTAGACAAAGAAAAATAAAAATCCCACTCCAATTAACGAACAAACCCCCATGTTTCTGTGAAAATCTAAAATTTCTCGCCGAAACGAAAAGAAAAATTTAAAAATCCTAGAAAGTTATTTTTAAGAATTAAAGCAAACGCAGATCTAAATCAAATGAAGCGAATATTAGTAAAACCATACTATAGTTACAATCATATAAAATTATTAAGGGCGAAATGTGGCCTTTCTCTTATTCTTAGCATTGTCCCGCTGTTGCAGGGTCCGCTTTCCTGGCCAATGGCCGCAATTTTGCACAGTTTTGTGCGTCATTTGGTTTTAGACCCACGATCTTTAGGTCACTATTTATCGTGTCCTGCCATAGCTGCTTCGGTCTTCCTCCGGGACGTTGGCCTTCAATCGAAATGGATAGTTTGTCAATAGTACCAGAAGCTGATAGCAGTGCATAGCCACACCATCGGAGTCGTTTCTCTCATTTTGTCCAAAATTGGAGCGACACCCATTTGCTCTCGAATTATGTCGTTTCTGACATGGTCAATAAAGGAGATGCTCATTCCCAACGAAGCATTCTCATTTGCATAGCATGTAGATGACGTTCAGAAATCTTGTCAGATGGTCGACATTCGACCTCATATAGCAGGCTTTATCACTGTCCGATATATCTAGGATTTGGGGTGAAGTGGAATTTTCTTGTCGGAAAGTACACCCGAGACCTCCTTCTAGGTTGCATTTACTCTCGCTATTACTTCATCACTGAGGCTGCCATCACTCAGTAGACGATACCCAAGGTACCTAGAGGAGTTGGTCTTAACTAGATTTTCTCCACCGACTTGATTGGTACCGCCACTTGGATTTAACTCCATATATTCGGTATTTTTCAAGTTTAGACGTAGAATATACTGGCAGAGGCGGTTATTCCAGTCTTCAACTTGACGTTGGAGTTCGCGAGAGAACTCTATGCGGGAGAGATTTTCAACCATTATATCATCCACATACAGAAGGGTCCAAGGGATATTCCGTTGTAGATCACGAGTGATGGTGTCCATGAAAAGAACAAAGAGGGATGGTGATAGTGCTGAACCTTGGTGGATCCCGACATTTACAAGAAAGTTTTCCGAGGTGCCAACAGCACAACGTACTCTGGTACTGGTGTTTGTGTATAGCATCTTGACCACATTAGCAAATGATTCCATGACTCCATGGTCTCGGATCGCATACCAAATTAACTGATGAGGAATACGATCAAAGGCCTTTTCGAGGTCGAGGAAGGCAATATGCAGTGGTTTCCTGTTCTCACGATTCTTCTCCATGAGTAATCGTGCTGCAAACATGGCGTCAGTAGTTCCAGCTCTCTTGACAAATCAACACTAGTTGATGTTAGTGTTGGCAATGTCACGTAGTCGATGATCAAGAGATCTTTCTATCAAAGGTCTCCATTGTATGTGAGAGAAGCGTATTGGGCGATAGTTAGAGCACTCTGCTGGGTCTCCTTTATTCTTGAAAATCGGTACCGTGCTGCTTGTAGTCCAGTCAGTAGGAATGTGGCCAGAGTCGATTATAGCGTTGAAAAATGAAACAAGCCAATTAATTGCAGAGGTTTGCAATTCTTCGCAATATAACTTCCATAAGTCAGCGGGAAGATTGTCTGGTCCAAGAGATCTCTGATTTCGCCTGATATAAATATATTCAACCTGTTCGTAGCTCTTCTTCTTCTTTTGAATACACTTACTTTGGACCACGCTTGTTCAACTGTTGGGCTTTGAGCTTTGCCAGTATTGTCACATCTTCTACCGGTGTAACTCCTTTCTCTCTTCTGTCCAGGCAGTACCTTTCCTTCGGAGTTTTTCCTGAAACCCACGGATTTCCTTCAGGGTGCGCCTCACAGACTGGCAGTTTTGAAGATCTGTTATTCCCAGTTCATTAATATCCTTCTCGGTTTCTGTCAACCAAGTGGTACGAACATTATTGTTTTGCCAGAAGGTGAACAGACGGTTGGTTAGTCGGTTTGGAGGCAATCTTGCAATGTGGCGATGTAAATCTACCCTTCTTTTCTTTGCACAGTCAGAGAGTACCTCAATATTTTCGTAGAGCTCAGAGTTATGCCACCTTCGGAATTCCCCATCTTCCTTTACCGGGCCTAGGATCTTCCTTAGGATTCTCCTCTCTCTGATTTACAATTTCTCTACCAGACCTCTTCGGTTCCAGGAAAGAAACACCCTGGCATATAGGGCTTCAGGTCGTAAGACTAATGTGTAGTGCTTAGGTTTCATGTTGCGCGACAGGCATTTCTAATTGTAAGTGTTCTTAGTCGGTCGATGGGTTAGCTCTTACTTGTTGACTCTCTTGGATAATGATGCTCTTTCTGATAAGTTGGGTTCAATCCATTCGCCGAGATACTTACATTTCTCAGTCCTCTTGATGCTTCCCTGCTCTAGTAACATCTCGCTCTTTGCCTTTTTGATGTTGGTGAAGAATTTTGTTTCCTCCAGCGACACTTGAATACCCACTTTGGCAGACTGTTTTCTGAGGCAACTTACCTGCATTGTTGCCATCTCAAGAGAATCAGCAAACATTAACAAAAATGAATCTGTTCGTAGCTCTATAATATTAGTCTTATTAAGACTACAAAACAAATCCCATGTTGGAGCAACTACTTCCCTTGCTTATACCACGCAGGATATTGAATTATACAACAGACACTTGCACGTTATTACTAGCCACAGTACACTTTCGTATCACTAACGAATACTAGATAAATAAGATTCCTTTTAAAATAATTTCTTTCTATTTAGACTAAGTGGATTGCCATCTGCAGACGCTTTTCGAGATTTATTTTTCATCAATGCAGCTTTGCTGTTTTGAATTATAATTTGGAATACACTTAAGTTAGGTTTTAATTTAACGTTTGTGGATTAAAATAAAAGGGTGGAATACTTTACTTATCTCTATGCAGAGAAACCAAATTCCATCAATAGAATTAAATAATTTGTGATTCAATAAAATATCTCGTCCCAACAGTAATTAGATCAATAAACTATTACAATTAACAATACTATTACATAAATTATATAATGTGTTACGGCCTTAGTAGTAGATAAATAGTAGTAGTATGATAAAAGAGTTTTGAAGAGTTTAGCATTACGTAAATCCAATTTTAGAAGGTTGTAAAGATGAGTGTAACAAATAGTAAAACTTAGTAGTAGATAAATAGTAGTAGTATGATAACGGCCTTAGTAGTAGATAAATAGTAGTAGTATGATAAAACAGTTTTGAAGAGTTTAGCATTACGTAAATCCAATTTTAGAAGGTTGTAAAGATGAGTGTAACAAATAGTAAAACTTGATGAATAAATTACATTGGTGATTTTACAACTAAAATGGAGTTTGAACTAGAACACTTGCTTTTTTTGGGATACAATGTTTCGGATTAATAAGTGCATATGTGTAAATATATATATATATATATATATATATAAATATATAAATATATATATATATATATATATATATATATATATATATATATATATATATATATATATATATATATATATGTTGTATTTGAGGTTTTCGCGGATAGATACCTGTGTTGTATTGTTTTCTCGGGGATTCCGCGTTGATGCTGAGGGTTGGCTCTGAAAAGAACCGGATTCTCGACGTTTCGGCGAACTAACATTCGCCATTCTCAAGTGATATATGCGTCCGTGCGGGTCAACCGTTAGACGCATACTGAGAAGAATGAAGAAGAATGTTAGTTCGCCGAAACGTCGAGAATCCGGTTCTTTTCAGAGCCAACCCTCAGCATCAACGCGGAATCCCCGAGAAAACAATACAACACATATATATATATATATATATATATATATATATATATATATATATATAGTATAATCTCGGTAATTCGGCCGTTGGTTAATCGGACGACACGTTTTGTAATCCGGCGGTCTGGACACCGCTCGCGCTTTTCCCTCCCACTTCCCTCGAATTTTGCGTCTGGAATAAAGTGAAAACATTTTCATTGAGACAAAGCGGGACAAATTGGATGAAATTAGTATTATAATTAATATTATATAGTGATGACAGCAGACCAATAATTCAAAAAAATATATTTTATTTACTCACACACCAAAATGAACACATAAATACATTATTGTATGTGAAGGATGCCATTATTATAATAGTGTGTGAAAGTATCCAAATCGTGCGTAAAAGTCCATTGTAAATCAAATGGAGTTTTATTATTAAAGGATTTCTGTTTGTTGTTACTATGGCGCTATGGCAACAACTTGCGTCATTAAATGAAAAAACGTAGACGTAATGAAAATCATTTTTTTTACGTGCACTGTCCCGCTGTCGGGACTGTCCCGCCAAAATCGGGGACAGCATTCATATTTGTGCGGTTATAGCTCGCCGAGTGCGATACAGTTTTCTCAATGTATATCCGCGATTTTTTCATTTAGAAATGGCATAAAAGGCCGCAAAATAGATAAAATGCTATAAAAAACTCGTTCGTAAGGCTACGTTTGGGTTTTGGTCTGGTTTTGGTCTGGTTCTACGTCTGGTTTTTCAGTAGTTGTCCATTAGAAAACTTCTCGCTACGGTCGTAATTTTGGACGCCTGCTGTAAAATCTCGATTACTGAACTCGTCCTTTAATATTCTAGTATCCCATGAGAGTTTCATGATAATAAATAGATTAAATAGAGAGTATTGTAAAAATATTTAAACTATTTTTTAATGATGTAGTTCTTAAATTATATGTTCTTCTAATGTATTAAATAATTTGATACACGCCTTAAATATTTCCATTATCTCATCACTTTTTTATAATGCGTTTGTTCTATTTATTTTCTTATAAAAACAATTTTGATTAATCGGTGAGTCATCTAATTGGAACGTTTTCAATCGCCAATTCTCTTAAATTTCTCATAAATATTTTTTATTTTTTGCACATAAAAAATTAAGAATATCTCAAGCATCAATGATACTACTGCTCTACAATCATTTACGGAATATACAATGAAATTCTCTAATTGATTATAAATTGCTCTTTTTCAATTGGTAACTTAATTAAGAACAGTGTGTATTTTATAATAATGATCAAGCAATTGCCCTAATTTTTATTGAACTTTCTGAAACGTTGACTTCGTATTTGTGGTTCTTAGTTATTTAAATATTTAAACTTAGTTTATATATTTTGCAGAACAGGTAGAAAGGTTGCCTAAGAATAAAAATATCCTAAATATCATGAATTTAGAATTGATGGAAAACGTCTGTAGTATTCCTGCCAGTTCAATCAGCTCATTGTGGTGTAGGACAAGAGACAGTGGCGGATTTACAAATGTGCCGCCTATAGGCTAATTTATATTGCCACCTAATATAGTTTTAAAAAATTATCAAATGTGAATGGGTGTGTGAATTTTGAATATACAATTTTTTTATACAATGCCGATTTTTTTTTCGAAATTTCAATATTTACAAGTACTTTAAGATTAGGCTTTTAATGAAAAACGTGCAAATCTGGAAAAAATAATTAATAAAATACAAAATACCAAAATAATACAAACGTTTATTAAAACCAAATAAAATGCAATAAAAACTTCATTTCAACAAAATATAAAACATAAATAATATAACATATTTTATAAATATTCAACTAAATATAAAATCATTGTCTCTTTGACTTACATTACATTTTTTTTCGGAATTTATTGTTTACAAAAATTTAAATTATATAATCAAATGAAATCGAATTTGCAATATCAGATTCAATTGATAAAACTTTTAAATCGCTTAATCTGCTATCGGACATCGTTGAGCGTAAATATGTTTTAATTCGTATTAACACGTTGATGCCGGTGCTCGGTTTTCTGTTTTAATTTAGCGTGCAACGTGTACCACCGGTGGTACACGCCAGCGTCAAGTTGTTAAACATGAGAACGAAAGTTCCGGTGCACAATTACTGACAGCCATTGGTTTGTATATTCTTACAATAATATCAATATTAGGAAAAATATCAAGCGGATTTTGATCCCTAATCCAATTGCTCATGTTGTTGATATTTATGTGTTTTTTATCAACTAATGCCAAATATTTTTTGATGTGCAAAATCCCTCCTGAATCTCTCCAAAATTTCTCATCTGAAACATCTTGTGAATAAACTTCACATAATTTAAATGCTTCATTTTTTTCAATTCCCGATCAGAAAGTTCGCGAAATATAAAAAAGACGTAGAAAATTTCGAACATTCTCTCGTACGCACATTTACGACCGTTTAGTTCTGAGATTAATCGATCGACAATTCTAAAAAATACGTTTATTTTAAAACTGTCCTGAGCACCAAACAGGTCTTCATCATCGTTGGTTTCATCAAAATGTGGTTTTCTTTTCGCTTGCAGTGCAGTTTTGACTACCAACTAGCGCTTTGGCCTCTTTTTCATACATTGTAAAGTTCTCGCGGGATGATGAAATAATTCAAATTAAAGATTTGTAGCAATCAATAACCAATCCAATCTGTGCATCTTCCTGTTGTAGTTTTTTACTCAGTACCTTGGTACGATTTAAAATACTAACCCAAAAACAGTCATGAATGCTGTTTCAAATTTTGTCAATTTCTTGCATAACCCCGCGTCTTCTGCCTTTGTAACCGTTTTCTCAGAACTTTCGTTTGAAAATGATTTTAGAATATCATGAATTTCTTTCCAAGACATTAATTAATAAACTTTTGCAGGCATCATCTTTGCATGACCATATCGTAGTCGAGATCCTCATTGGTGTTATGAGTACATTGTTGTATTGCAGTTTTTCCCAACACTGTTAAAAATTTCTTTGGTAATTTTACAAGAAATGTGTTGGAAGTATATGCTCAAAGCAGTTTTGTAATTTAAGAAATCAAGCTTTGTAATTTTACAAATCATTTTTTATTGTTTCTGTTTTAGAAAATTCATAAACGTAAATACTGATTTCAATGACGAACATTGTAATTTTGCAAATAAGCTTAATTAAAAATAGTTTGTAAAATTGAAATATTTAATTTGCAAAATTCAAAACTTATTAAAAGCAATATGTCGTAAAATTACAATTCACATTATATTTATACAATACATACCATTTTTTTTAAGTTTTGCAGGAAACATATTAGACTTTTGAATTTTACAAACAACTATCAGTCGAGTTAATTGGTAACATTACAATGTTAGTTATGTAAAATTTATAAACTCCTTTTTATTATGCATCTAGTAACAATTATACCTGTTTTGTAATTTTTCAAAACCAGCAAAATAAATATATTTTGCAAAATTATTAAACTAGGTAATAAAATTCCTTAGTAAATTCATTGTCTATGCATCTTTCGAAATTACGACTATTTTTTTGGAAGTTGCAGGAAAATCAGAAAATATTCAATGTAGTTATTTAATGTATAACAGCTTAAAAAACAGTCTGTGCCTGGTTGATTTTGCAAAATCATGAATCAAACTTGTAAATTAATTATTCCAAGTAAAATTATTAATTCAAATTTCCCAGAAGAGGTTTTCTATCAATACAAGGAAGGTTCAGGTAAGTATGCTACACAGCCATACTCATCATGGACTTTTGGTTTCTTTGTTGTGTCTTCTAATGAAAGATCTAATAATGAATATTCCTGTGAAGTTCTACTGTCATGATGACCTTGCATGGCGTAGTTGATACGATCATAAATTTTCTGTCCAAGACTCGCACTTGCTCCTTCTAGAGAAAAACCTGAAATTTTCACTGTAAACGAAGCTGAGTAATTGTTAACTATTCGATGACCCATTTTCTTTGCCGTTGTGAGGGTGGTGTCATTGAGATCATTTGTCATATAATTTGCAACCACATGAATAAGACTTTTCTTTTCATTGATATCTAGAAACTTTCCAGTACGGAGTGATTTTTGCACCGAAGATGACAATTTGCAATAAATATTGTCTAAATCAGAAGCTTGCCGTGATGATGATGGGCTTGGCTCAGTAACAGTCTCAGATTGTTCTGTAATTTATGTAGTCAATAAATATAAAGAAATTAGATTTTATTTAGAAAATTAGATTAAGATTTTCGACATGTAAATTAATTAATTTAAATTATGGATTATCGCTAAAAAATATATATTTCAAGTTTTAAAATTAATTAGACACATCAGTTAAAAATACTGATACAAATTTAATTTTTACCTTTAGACACTTGATTGTTTTTTGTTGATAAATCGCCATCCCAATCAATGCCATCGGGAACAAGAATTGGTACCAGTTGTTCTTTGCTCGTTGAAGCCAATTCTTGCAGTATTTCATCGTCATCTATTTCAGTGAAATCTTCCATATCAATCTAGTTAAACTATAAACCAATACATTACAAAATGAACTAAAATGATCATAGGTGTTATAGTACTAATAAGAACTTTAAGTATAAGGCAGCGAGTATAAGGTTTGATGAATCATCAAACCTTATACTCGCTGTCCGTCAATGACAATTTAGACTTCGTAGCCTTAATAAGCTCAGCAATTGTCTCCGCTTTGATAAGTTTTATTACAGAGGGTTTATCATGCCCGAAAACTTTGAAAATCGCCATCATAAGGTTTTTAATTTTAATAACAGTACATAAACGATCAATGTAACAACTGATAAAAGTAGATGAATGTAACAACTGACAAAATGATAAAAGTAGATTATCTACTTGTACGATTTTCGAGTCGTTTAATTTGTCATCTTCTGTAACAAAATTAAGTAGATAATGAAAAGTAGATGAATGAGAAAAAGTAAATGAATTTAAATATTATTTCTAAAATCAAAAAAATTAATTTCCTTCTATAAATTATAAAAATTCTATTTACAAAGAGATTATTCAGTAAATAGCTTACCTGTAAAATTGTTTTTTTCCAGCGATGAATAACTGTAATAATATTATATCCCTAATATAATTACATCTAAAAGTAAATTTTAGATTCGTAGAGTTATCAGTAAAAATCTTCCTAGAAAAACCGCCAAAAATAAGTCTTTGTTTTCCGGGGTCGTTTACTCGTTTTCCTTTTAACACTATAGGCTTCGATGCCTTACACTAATTATAAAACTATTAACTTATTAAATGCTAACTATTTAAATAACTTATGTTCATGTATTCACGTAAAAAAAAAGATTACACTAGCGTGTTATGATACACTAGTGTGTGTGATACACTAGCCACGCGCTGCACTGTAATGGCTCCTCTACACTATGGCTCATAGTGGCCCATCATGATGTTCACCATTATCATGGACCATTATGATGACCTGAATGGACTGCATACACACAGTGGTCCATCTAGATAGACCATTATAGATGTGCATGAATGGGCCATAGTGGGCCATACATTGTTGATATAAATTAATTTCAAATTTTGAATTGAAATTTTAAAGTTTAAAATTTAATAAAGCTGAAATTTAAAATTTCTTCGATTTTACCATGATTACAGTTATTTCTTGTTATAGAAAACTAATTATTTCAAAAAACTAATATTTCAATAAATTAATATCTCAATAAAAATCAGTGTTATCATGACAACAAGCAGCAGGCACTGATTAACGTAAGATAAAGAAAATAATGATGGCCCATGGTGTGGACATGGCACTTAAGCCGCTGTGCAGCTTACTTGCGCATGCTAGCCTCCTTTGATGTGTGTAGTCGGACCGCTCGCAACGCCATCCATGGCCATCACCATCTCCATCATCCTCTACTTAGGCCACTACAGGCCATCTACCCCACTACACAATGGTGATGGCTCACAGTGGCTCAAGATGGGCCATAGTGTAGAGGAGCTATAACAAGGAACAGTAAATATCAAGTCTCAATGCTTGAGTGAGATGTGTAGTCAATGTCTAGGGTGGTCGGTAACGATTGAGGAAAGCAGTCGAAAAAAAATATTTGTTTTATAAACTCTCTATACACACACTGCGTTGAGATCGTTACTTTTATTTTTTACTTTTTAAAAATTTCACTTTCTTCACCAAGATTTTGTAAATAATTAAAATTTCAACAATACACACATAAACAAACGGCATTAAATAAATACAATGTATTCAATGACAATAATTATTTCATCCGATGAAACATCACATTTTTTTGCCGCAAGCGAGACTGAATACTAACTTTGAGTTACTGCGTCCACGTGCTCGTCCCGGAGAACCGCCAAAACAAAAGACGCAGTTCCGACCTAGTGTTACCAACTCCCAAAAATATTTACCCCTAAAACTAAGTCAAAAACCCCTAAAATCGCCACAATTACTTGAAAATCTCCCTAAAAAATAATATCCTGTAAAAAATAATAAATAAATTAATAATAATTAATAAATAATATTCTGTAATATTTTTTTAATATTATTTATTTATAAATTACTTAATACTTTAAAAATATTTTCGTTTTCATCTTTTTCTGACTTTTTGAAATCATACATGAAGACAAATAAACTTAACATTTTAGGTTGTCTTCTAATCTTCCGGCCAGCATGCAGTTAATTTATTTTTAGGGTATCAAATCCTATATTTTTTTCATAACATTTTCAAAACATAACTTAACTTTTCTTTACCCCCGTCAGAAACTAGGACTTTTGCTTCAGACACTTTTTTTCTATTGCAGTGCTTTTATATTGCAGGGCAAACTTTTTTCATTCACGAACGCATTTATGATACCCAAAAAATATAGAATAAAGGAAAATAAATGCAGAAGTAAGATGGAAATCAAGAGATCAAAGTTAATTCAAAGATTTTTGTTATTAAAGGACGACAAGGAAAATTGTCGATACTGTAAAACATTTCGAATGAATTCTTTTCTACCCTAATTTTCCAAATGTTGATCTTTTTAATAAAACTTTCAATTTTATCATTCGAAGTGAATAACAATATTTTCCTCGAAAAGACAAGTTAATTTCTTAAAAATATCTGATAGATAACGCAGCTTAGCTAGATAGGTCATTTTGAAAAAAAGTAGCAAGATCACATTTTTGTTTACACAATTTTCACCATTAAAAATATTTCGATTTTGTCCTTTAATAACAATTAAACTTCTTAAACTGTGACCTGTGATATCCACGTTTCTTCTGCATGTAATAATAAATGTGTATACTGCGCATCCGTACCCTAACAGAGATTTGAAAATAAGCGGTTGCTAAGATTTCTAAAAGATGTTGCTAAGATCTTTAAAAATATAAAAAAATATTATGTATCCACAAAAATGCACCAATCTCCAATTTATTGTGTGTAAAAGCTTGTAACAATGTTAAAAATTTATAAAAATGAACAATAAGCAAAAATAAAATACATTAAATTTATACATTATTATTTATAAAATAAAAATAAATCTTACACTTAGTATAGGAAAATAATATTCAACAAAAATAAGTCCTACATTGGAATATTAAAAAAAATATTCTTATAATTAGACAGCAATAATTTATAATCTGTTTATCAATAAATTCTTCATCCTTAAATGTTTCTAGTATAGTGACGGTGAATTCTTAATTTTTTCGTTCTCTATCTTCGACTTTCCAATATTTGTTAAAAATATTTAGGAAAATATTATTAATTCCATGTGTTCTCAATTTGTTTTAATTCCCAGAATATTAGACTCGTTGCAATGAAAGCATCAGAGATTCTCTCTTATACGATTCCAAAGTATTTTTTAATGTAACACAATAATCTTTTAGTATTAGTCACAGTTTCTTAAGAGCTATAATTGGTTTAAGTTCTTAAGTATGTGATGTTTTCAATATTTAATACCAATAAATATTGTATACGTTGGTTTGTAACTCTATCTTTAGACTCGCTCGTAATAATTCAACTATAGCCGTATGAGTATATATATATTGATATATATGTATATATATATATATATATATATATATATATATATATATATTTATATATATATATATATATATATATATATATATGTATATGTATAATATAAGATGTACATAAACAATTTTATGATTAGAAATATGAAACTGAAGTAACTAGAAAATACACAGATAAAAAAAATTTCTATATATTCATATTACAATTTGCGTCAAACATATTCTAATTTTTGGCGAAATTACTACGTACTTTGTAATTTTACAATTGATGAAGTAAAAATTATATGATGATTTTTGAATATGTTATAAATTCACTGTAATCAAAATTACATTGTTTCTTTGTAATATTACATAAATTTGGACTAGAAACAAAGCTTGTAAATTTATAATGCTTTTCATGTGTAATTACTGAATTGATTTTTAAAATTACTATACGTGCACTGTTTATACATTTATTTTGTAAAATTGCAACTTATTACAGTAGTTTTCTTAAAGTGTTGTAAAAATTACCTAAACAGTATGGTAACTTCATATTGGTACACACTGAATTGTAATTTTACATGACTGTGTCATGTCAAGAGACTGTAATATTACAAAAAAATTTAACAGTGAACGCATCGCTGTTGCCGAAAAAAGCCATAAATTGCTTGCAAAAATGAAAAATAGTTGGTGGTTTCATTACAGCAACTAGCCGCCGAAGTTCCAACTAAATTAAGAGAATGGTATAAATTCCGTAAACTTTTTGGCATTTAATTCTGGCTTGGAGACGACTGACCTCTACAGTTTTCTAAATTAATGTTTAAAGATGCCAGGGTGTTTGTTATTGATGTGTACATTTCTTCAGATTTGTGTCCAGTATTTGGAACATAAGTTAGAAATACCTGTGTTGGTGTTCCACAATATTTAACATATCTCATAACAATTGATAAATGATCTACATGTGCGATGTCTGGTGTAAAATCAACAATTATAGAAAAAATATTTCGCCGCTTTTATTTTGGCAGATATTATTTCTGTGTACTTCTGAGCCATAAGGTTTTTAACTCGTTCTTCAGATCAAATTAGGCTAAAAGTTCTAGGCTATTAAAAAGTCATCATTATGACATGATCCTACAACATTAGAACCTCTTAAAGGAAGATCACGACTTGATAACTTTTTGACGATTGCGACAACGCGTTGTAGAACTTTAATTTAAATAATTAAATTAAATTTAAATGACACACGTAGTAAGTAGTGTTTGTAATGAAAAAACTGTAAAGCACGTGGCGTGCTGTACAGTTTTTTCATTAAATGATGCACGCCGCCGCTATATTTCAATTATAGAGATAAGAAATTTTGCGCACTCTCACCGCAATCTGTTTTGAAAAATTGGTATATTTTCCGCTTAAAAAAATTTGCCGCTTACGAAAATTTGCCGCCGTAGGCTACAGCCTAGCTAGCCTATTTAGAAATCCGCCACTGACAAGAGGATAACCATATCAACGAGATTTTAATTTGCAATAATTAACGAATAAAATACAAGAAATTTTGCTATAGCTGTAGATAACGTTTTTAGAATCGAATTTTATAAATAGGGAATTTTCTTGGAACTGATTAGATTTTTAAATATGAAATACATTTTATTGTGGACATAATCTCCGTATATTGAAAAAGTACTTTCATTAGTCACTACTTCAGAAATTTAGTTTTTTACAAATGATTTTTTTAATAAACATGAAAAATCAAATATAACAATTTTTCTCAATAAATCAAAGGTAGCAAAATAGCTGTATCCAAAGTTCAAGAAACAAAGCAACATATTGTTTATATATTGCGATATATAGTTAATGATTTTTAACATTAATTTTAGATTGCTTACTTTCTTTATTAAGCATTAATTAATTAATTAATATATCTTTATTAAGATTTAATTTCATTCTGTATTCAGGTATTAAGATAACGAGGATTATGTGCCCTAATGAGAATATTCAAGCTAATCCAGTAAATTATACATTTTAATTTATCTAAGTTTTTAGTTTATTCTATGCCCTACTTTATAAAATTGAATTTCATAAGAGACTACTAAATAGTTTTCAGCAAGAACTACACTCGTAAGTTCGTGTCTTCCAAGTACAAATGTACGAGTCCAGATAAGAGAGTGCTTACTTTATTAATTAAGTCAATTAAGTGTTTTTGATATACAAGGAACAAGGCAAGGAAATGCGAAATTAAATTGGTTCTAAATTAGCGAGATTAAAACTTTCCACGTTTCAACATAATTTCACAAATTTTCACTGTAAAATATATTAAACGTTAAAAGACTGAAATAATTAACAATAAGTAATCTAATTTTCTAACTTAATTATATGAAAAATATAAAATGAGATACACAAAAATACATGTTAATATACTGAACAACTTGTAAATACCGTCTTTTTCCGAAAATAAGACATCCCCCGAAAATAAGTGATAACCTAACGTGATTTTCGGAACTTTTTGGAATATAAGCCCTCCCCCGAAAATAAGCCCTAGTTAAAATAATGTGAAAAATATAATTCGTTAAATAATGTTGTTGAATTTAGTAGGTATTTCTAGTTTATTATATTCTAGCCCTAATATTTCAGAGAAATATTTGTAAAAAATGTTAAGAGAAAAATTCCTTGTTTACCTCTACTGTTCGTTTCAAGCAATGCACAGGCATGTGTCAAAATAAATTCCTGGAATTTATAAAGTTGAATTTTTCTTAAAAATACAACATAAGGCAGCAGTCTACATATAGTGACAGTGCAGTTACAACTTTTGTGCATTTCAGTCTTGTAAGTCTGATTATTACCTAACACATAATTTTATTTTTAATAAAGTGAATAATTTTTAACCCCAGATAAAATGAGTATAAAAAGAAAGAGCTATTCCGTCAAGTACAAAAAGGGAATCGTGAATGACTCTAGGGATGTAAATCTTGTAGCCTTCTGTAAGGAGAAGATGTTGGATCTCCGTATGGTTTGGCGTGCAGACATAACATAACCTGTGTCAACTGGTGGACCAAGGAAATGGGAAAGAAAAATCAGGTCGGCAGCCGTTATTTTCTGAGTTGGAAGAATGCATCTGGGAATGGACTGCTGACACGAGAGCAATGGCTTTGGTTGTGCGTAGGGCTGATATTAAAAAAATTGCCATTGAAATGGCAATTGAATTTGATATATCCACAGAAGAATTTAAAGCATCGTTACACTGGATGGATAATTTCCATCCTCCGATGGGAACCTTCAACGAAATACCAACTCTCCAACATGATTGGTATGGATGAGACCGCGGTATTTCTAGGCCTAGGAGTTCAAACTACGGTTCACCACAAGGCTCCTTCGTCAATTTACGTTCCTTCTACCGGTTACGATAGTGCACGTGTTACCTGTATTTTGGCGATTCGTCTAGATGGCAAGAAAGTATCACCAAAGTAATAAAAATAAAGATATAAAACTTTCTTGCTGAGAGGAAGATTGATCAAATAATGATTCCGGCAGGAATGACTGGCTACCTACAGACACCTGACATTGCAATAAACAAGCCATTCAATGATCATTTGCGGATGGAAATCAATGAAAATATTGAAAAGAGAAAGGTAAGAAATCAACGAGGTAATTTTGTAAAGCTAGGCTTACGAAGTAGTGAATTGGGTAAAAAATTCATGGGACAAAATAACTGACAGTTTTGTTTCCAATGCACTACGAACAGGCTACTTAGACAAGCAGTATTCATTTAACGATAGCTATATTGCAAGATATGAGAGATTCGGACCAATGATTCTACAGAAAATGGATTTGGAGGAAAATCAGAATGGATTTCAAAATTTAATAATTTATGATGATGTTCCAGAAGAAGATGACATGACTGTAATTGAATAAATTTAAATTTCTGTATATAAATAAATATTAAACAATATATAAAACTACTTTTTGGAATGTAAGCCCTCCCCCGAAAATAAACCCTAGCACGTATTTTGGACCTAAAAAGAAAGTAGGACGAAAGTAAGACGAAAGTAAGTGTGTTATTTTCGGAAAAAGACGGTAGCCTTGTAAGTGAAAATTCAACAACTATCTTCCTATTTTATAGATAATATAAGAACAATAATCTTCCTATTTTATAGATAAATTTATACACAAGAACCTTAAGTACAGATTATTTTTTGGCTCCTTGTCATCAATTTTTCGATTTGTTCGAAAAACAAATCGAAATCTGTGATATACAGTCGAGGAATTTGAAAAAAAAGTAGTTTCTTAAGTTTTCACATTTAAGATGATACTATAAACTAATATGGACAATATTTTCAATGTACGGGATGAGTTCATAATAGTATGTGAGTTCAACATCCACTTTGAATCAAATTCCAAAGAAAAACGTATCTACTACATAATTATAAAAAACTACAAAAAACCTAGTTCTTGAAATTCTTAAACTTACAAGATAACTTGCATGTAAGCAATTGTCATTAACACTAACAAAACCTTTCATTACCTGTTTAAGTAATTTTAGTTCAATTAATTTCGATTTAAAATGGTCATCAGATTTATTTTTCAAATTTAGATGCTTGGATTCAAAATGTTCCTTAAGTAAAGATGGTTTCATACTATAATTCGAGAACAATTCTCAACAAATAACGCGTTGAGGGTCCATTTCATTTTCATTCCAAGTGAAGCCAAATGCTAAATAACTTGAATCATACTTACTGGTAAGTTTTCGTTTCTTTTCAGAATTATTACTACTGGTAGTGGTAGTTTGGTTCTGGGAATCTATTTTCTGTGCACTATCAGGTTTCCGCTTACTCAGTCCTAGACACTTATCCATTTTCTAAATTTAAATTTTTCTTATAATATGTAAAAATAATAATAGTTATGTTGTGTATGTATGTAAATAAAGTTATGGAAAGGGCCTTATATTTTGCGTACCACCTGGTGTTCTGTAATGTACCACCAGTGGTACAGATACCACAGGTTGAGAACCGCTGTTGTAGGGCTAGAATTTCTATTTTCTGGTTCGTGAGTTCTGTTGTGAGATTGTACAATTTTTCCTGTTTGAATTTGTGTCCAATGATAAAGTGCGTCTTTCGTGGAAGTTTACCAAAGCATTCCGATTTACTCTCTCGTGCAAACCCAAGCACCCCAGAATCCGAATTGGTTGCCACGTTAGAGTGAGTGAATCGTCCATCTGGGGTAATTTTGTCTTTACTTGTACGAGTCATGTCTGCTTTTGTGTAATCTTCTGGCTTTCCCTAGTGGTTTAGAAACAGGGATTGTGAGTTCCTTGAGCATGTTTGCAGCCGCAGCTCTGGTAATCAGACGCTGGCCGCTTGTCACTTGCTGCAAGTCAGACGCGAAGTGGACTTGAATAGGTTCCTCCGCCCTCTCTGTCATTCTGATATGTCTGCCGTCGAGGCCGTTGATCATTTTATTAATTATTTTTATTATTTCTGTTCATTCTAAATGAATATAAATAATATTAATGTTACATCTTCCGAAAATTTAATCAATATTTTTTTAAACCCCAACTTTCTAAAACTCCGAAAAACGTACGCGGCGAAAGGTTCAGTAATTTCGTAAGTCCAAAGGTGTCTTATCAAAAGTAGAATCAGTTGTATTTCTTCTTCTTTTTCTTTCGAATAGGCCTACTTTGGACCACGGTTGTTCAACTGTTGGGCTTTGACCTTTGCGCAGTATTGTCGCATCTTCTGCCGGTGTAACTCCTTTCTCTCTTCTGTCCAGGGAGTATATTTCCTTCCAGGTTTTTCCTGAAATCCACGGACTTCCTATAGGGTGTGTCTCAAAGACTGTCTGTTTTTGAGATCTGTTATTCCCAGTTCTTTAATATCCTTCTCGGTCTCTGTCAACCAAGTGGTACGAAGCTTCTTGTTTTGCCAGAAGGTGAACAGACGTTTGGTTAGTCGGTTTGGAGACAATCTTGCAATATGGCCATAGAAAGCTACCCTTCTTTTCCTTGCACAGTCAGAGAGCATCTCAATATGTTCGTAGAGCTCAGAGTTATGCCGTCTTCGGAATTCGCCATCTTCCTTTACCGGGCCTAGCATCTTCCTGAGGATTCTCCTCTCTCTGATTTCCAATTTCTTTATTAGACCTCTTCGGTTCAAGGAAACACACTCCATGGCATAAAGGGCTCCTGGTCGTAAGACTAATGTATAGTGCTTAAGTTTCAGGTTGCGTGACAGGCATTTCTTATTGTAAGTGTTCTTAGTCAGCCGATAGGCTAGTTCTAACTTGCTGACTCTCTTGGATAATGATGCTATTTCTGATAAGTTGGGTTCAATCCATTCGCCGAGATACTTAAATTTCTCAGTCCTCTAGATGTTTCCCTGTTCTAGTAACATCTCTCTGTTTGCTTCTCTAATGTTGGTGAAGAATTCTGTTTTCTCCAACGACACTTGAAGACCCACTTTGGCAGCCTGTTTTCTGAGACAGTTTACCTGCGTTGTTGCCATATCAAGAGAATCAGCAAACAGTGCCATGTCATCTCCAAAGCCCAGGCAATCTACAACCAGTCCATCGTTCTTACGTCCCAGGTAGATACCACTCTGAGCACCCAAATTGTTCAGTTCCTTGCGCCATTCTCTCATAACCTTTTCAAGGACACAGTTGAACAAAAGTGGGGAAAGTCCATCTCCTTGTCTCACTCCAGTTTTTATTTCGAAACTTTCTGAAATCTCGCCTCTAAATTTAACCTTGGAATGGGTGTTGGTCAAAGTTTCTAGGATTAGTCTGCGGGTTTTGTTGTCTAGTGCTAGTTCGTGGAGTACTTTGTTAAGCGTTTCTCTATCGATGGAATCGTAGGGCTTCCTAAAATCAACAAAGATGACGACCACCTTGCGGTTTCTCATCTTGGAGTATGAAAGTACAGTTTTAAGGTTGAGGATCTGTTGAGGATCAACACCTTTCCTCTTGAATAGAACACAAAAGCAATTAGAACCCAAACTATCTTCAGAATACGTACCACGCAAGATTCAGACCAAACAGGTCATGCTCAGAACAAATTGTCAAAACTATACTCCAACTACAGCCCTCAGACAAAAGCTCACAGTATGTTCATTTGTAGACTTCAAAAAGGCATACGATTCGATTAGACAGATCCTCACTATTCCAAATTCTAGAAGAGAGAGGACTAGATCCCAAAACGCTAGAACTCATAAAAAAAACACTCACTGGCACAAAATCTAATGTGAAATTTATGGGAGAAATTTCAGAACTTTTGACATTCAAAAAACCTAGACAACGTTATAGAAGAATGGGAGAAGGACCTCAAGATATGTGAGACTTGTAAACCCATCGGACTGGACTTTCCCAAAAACAACCTCTACGTACCATTCCTCGCTTTTGCGGATGATCTGGCGATACTAACAGAGGATGAGGAGATGAGGAGTCAAGCAGCTTGAGATACTTAAGGAATGTGCAGAAAAGTGGGACTACATATCTCATTTGAGAGAACTAAATTATTCTGTTCAAAGACAGATATCACGAGCTTGAGAACAAATTACGGTAAAAGGTACCGTACTTTCATCGAACTAATAATTCATCTATTAATCATTCACTATTAATTCATCGAACCGATCGGCCTTGAGAAGATCTCACAGCAAAACCGTCTCCAAAACGTCAAGCAGGCATTTTGGTTAGTCCAAGACATCTATAACCAAAATGTCAAGACAGACAAAAATTCGGCATTACAACAGAGTCATAAAACCAACAGTCCTTTACGCAAGCGAAACATTGACACTTAACAGAAAACAAGAACTAGAAACAATCAAATAGGAATAGAGGAAGATCATCAGAAAAATCCTAGGCGCAAGATATACCCAAGACGGCTACAGGCTACAATAAATCAAAACAACAGATACGTTTTCAAACATTGAATTTAACATTAAGAAAAGACGAATGAAATTCTTTGGACATCTAACGAGACTACCAGAAAATCGACTGTCAAAAAGGATATTAGATTATGTTAGCTCACTAAAGAATGCGACACCTTTATTAGACGCACTTCTAAAGGACATCAGAAACGCAAACATATGTACAACACACATTTTAGAAAGAGACACCTTCAGACACAAAGTAAACAAATGGGAAGTTACTTCCGAACAACCAAAGCAGTACACCGCAGTGGTCGAAAGAACGTAAGCAAGCCTTATCGGAAAGAATGAAAGCTTATTGAAAAAACACGAAGAACTCAAAGAAAAATTGATTGAGTTGATTGCTTAACGGTTTCCATTATTGGGAGAATACGCTAATAATAATATAACATTATTTGTTTTAAACTTCATAGGAATTAAATCAGATATAGTTTTGAGGATAGGTATATAATTTTCCACACTTTTTGCAAGGAGAACATTTTGCAAGGTTAGGTGGAAGATTTCTCGAAAAGTAAAAAAAAATTCTCTTATATAATTTTCCCCACTTTGGATCATTTTAAGTAACATTTTGCAAGATTCGTTCGATGGAAGATTTCTAGGAAATTCGCTTAAAATTTGAGAGATATTCAATGGACCGTTGAGCCACTCCCGAGTTTTAGGATTTCTATTAAAACTAATGTTTTCGAAGTAATTTGGGTATGCTAAATTGAAAGCTGAAATTAGGTCCCTGCCATAAATCAAAAGTTACCGCATCATTAAATCAGCAGGAAATGGGAGAACACTAAAATCAATTGGACTGTTTAATCCGAACATTTAATTCAAAGCAAAACAAGATAAAAAAATTATTTTGTTGGGCTATAATATAAATAAAAGTGTGAATACTGTATTGCAGAGAAGAAATAAATAAGAAATAAAATTATAATAAATAATCATTTATTGTACAAAATATACTAAATAACTTAATTTGCACACACCATTATTTACATAGAAACAGATCCATTTTTCAGTATCATTCGTAAATATTTAACAAAATTGCACAATTTCCAAACAACAGTAAACACAAAATTCGAAAAGCTTAAACAGTTTTGAAACAGTAATTGAATATTTACGAATAATAAAAGTCCATATATCCACATATGGTCCAATTTTTTTTTAATGAAATAAGTTTTTTTATTAAAATATAAATCACTTCAAATATACTCTGTCTACAATTAATTAATTAATAATAAATAATATATTTATACATACACACTGTTTTTCTTTAAATATATTAAATAGATTTTGCCTAAACAAACTAAAATAAAAAAATATTTGTCTATATCTCGTTTACAGTCATCACAAACAAATTAAACTTAAAAAAATAAAAATAAAACAATAAATTATAAATTCAACTTCAAGTCTTTTCTTCTGCTCATTCTCTTCTTCTATATTAATACTTGTACGCATTACACACTGTTTTGTTTTAATTAGGTTCATTAAAATTGTAATATCTGATTGATCCAGTCTCTGAACTCGCTGATTCTTGTGTACACTCCTGGCTGGTTGGGTTCCGCGCATCCGATCCCCCAGGATATAACTCCTGCCAGCAGGAAGCGTTTATCCGGCCTTTGGATAACCATCGGGCCGCCGGAATCGCCTTCGCAGGAATCGAAACCTCCTCGGCGCCATCCGGCGCAGATGAAGATGTTGGGAATGTGCTCGATATAGCCAGCTGAACGATACATTGACTCGCACACTGTGTTGTTGATAACGGGAACTGAAACTTCCTGCAGTATACTAGGCAATGGTCCATCTAAAAATAAAAACAAATATAGAAGTTTAAATTATTTTTATATGTACACAGCCAAATTCAATCCTAAATCCGTATAATTCTTTTCTTAAATCTTCTTATATGAATTCGAAAGAACTGATCGAAAGATATTTTTTATGATTACCTTTGTGAATTTATTTTGCTACTTATTTATTATTTATTAGGATTTAATTAAGAATAACTTTAATAAGACTAGACTAATGAAATCTAAAACTAAAATTTCGATTTAAAAAAAATTAGAGGAATAAGTTATTTAAATTCACATTAGAAAAGGTTCATTCTTAGATCAATAGATATGAAACTTTGTATAAACTAGTCATAATGAATGTCCCATTAAAAATTAAAATATATGTTAATATTTCAAGAAATACGTATTTTTGTTTATATATGAGGAATGCTCAATATTATTGAAATTTTCAGATGAAATAGAGTCCTTAAAAATTACATACCAGCTTATTTAAAAAAGAAGTTCAAAATTGGTTGTAAGTTTGCCAACAAAATTAAATTCCAATAGGTTTAAATCCGAAAAACGTGTATATTATAACTATAAATTCCATTTAAAGTTTAAATGAATTTCATCAAAAATTAATATATTTTATTAACCCTCTATAAATTATATTTTATTAACAAATATTGAGCTACATTGGCCCATTTGTCTAAATCTAGCCCCGAATGTGAAAAAGCACTGTTTTCTAGAACAACACATTTTATTAAATTCAAATAAAAAAAAAAAAACGGCCAAGTGCGAGTTGTGACTCGCGCACCAAGGGTTCCGTACAAACTTGTAAGAAAGGTATCTTTTTTTGTGGAGACGTAGCAAGCACATTCAGTTAACTTGACAAGTGGCCCTCCTGAAATCACTACCATCTTAGTACCGCTGCAAGCATAACATCAAGATGTCGGTGTCGTACGATGGAATTCTACCCTATATTTTATTACCATACATCCCTCATTCACTATAAGTGTTTAGGGGTTCTGGAACTGTAAACATACCCTGTATAAAGGTATACAGGGTATTTTTTTTAAATAACGCGAATATTTTTAAACTTATAAAAAGAAAAGTTTATTTTAGTATTACACTTATTCACTAACTTATATTAAGATCTAACTATTTATAAATCTAATATAAACTAATATATTAACTATTTCTAAATCTATTTCGATACTCTTAACATTAAGTTCTTCAATTGCTTTTGGGCAATTGACTACCAAAAAATATAGGGCGTACGTGATTTAAGTATATGTAGATTATAAACAAAAATTAGACGAAATATAATATATACAGGATGCTACGGGACTTGAGTATGTCGCATGTCGGGTATAAACAAGCAAAATTTAGTCATAATATATACTCTGTATATATTATGTATATAGAGCGTACGTGATGAAATGCATAACGAATATAAACAAAGAAAATTCAGAATAAACAGCTTGGTGCCGACACATACTTTTTAACCTTCGGACCTAACCAAGGAGGACCTAACTGTATGCAACCCATTTGCTTCTGGTGGCTGACAATACCACGCACATACACATTAGTGTATTTTCCTAAGTTTCTAATAGTAAATTCGCATTTTTCTTGCAATTAAATTACATATTTACAGTTTTCAGATTTTTTGCTTTACATATGCTCTAAGACACCGCTTCTTGCCAAATTTCATGTTTCTAGGTCAACGGGAAGTACTCTATAGGTTTTGATTCCCTTGTGAAATCACAAAATATGCGACATAAACGGTCATATCTTTTGATCGGGTTGATTTACAAGTTTGATTTTTTCACAGCTGAAAGAGACCGCAGACCCGAGTATTTAATACAAATTTCAACTTGTTACCTCTACGCGTTCCTGATAAAAATAGTCTTGACAGACAGACAGACAGACGGACAACAAAGTGATCCTATAAGGGTTCTGTTTTCGGTACGGAACCCTAAAAAACCTTACAAATGTAAATCAAAAATGTTTTTCAACAAAATAAAGGCTCTTCTACAACCCCAAGAAATAGAAATAATTTCCTAATTGGTTTAGTGTATTTCTCGGCACTCTTGGCGAATGCCAATTATATGCAACAAACATACTTTTTGGACTAATGGCAATTATACCGTGTTTAACGGTTTCATTTTCTCGGTGCTTTGGACCCATCTACCCAGTACACCATTATTATTATTATTTAAGACATCAGATTCCCCATTTACCCCAGAAACTTCTTTCAGTTTACATTTTGTAAAATGTAATGCGTTTTTTTCTGGAACAGTTATAGCTTGCAGACAATTTATCATCCACACCCCCTACACCCTACTACACTAAAGTTGTTAGACGTAATCGACACTGGTTTTTGCGCTACTCCTGTTTTTGCACCTATTTCATCATGAGAGTGCATACTAGAAAATAGCAGAACTTTCTTATTTTTTTTTGGGAATGTAAGAGACAAGAATGCACTGTTTCGAAAAAGCGAACATGCTGAAATGATCTGGTCGAACAGTTGGTTGAGAAAATCCGGAGGCAACTTTCTTGTCTTTTTCTGACAATTCCAAGTACTGTAAGCTTAGGATCACAGAAAAGTTTCCTCACAAGAGGTAGGGATGTGGACCAATTTTCTATCGTAATATTACGACCTCATCAAAAAATATTTTCACAAGGTCGTAGAACAACATCCTAAGGGCTATTCGAAACTCTGTAGGGTCCTTCTGGTTGTGTACCGACGTAAACTTGCTTACATAAAACAATTTTGCATCACATAATGCTAGAATTATTACCCCATATTTGTTTAGTTTCTAAGAAAGATTATTTAAAGATTATTGAATGAAGAAAATCTCAGAGAAAAGTACGAGGATGGAGAGGTAAACGAAGGAGTGACCCAAGCATTAAGTAGGGAAGAATATCTTCTTCTTCTTCTTCTTCCTTTTTGTAAGGCATCTGCCTTGTTCTCTAATTTTTTAGAGTTGTAGCTGGGATGATGAATTACAGCTTTCATACCAACGTATGGGTGGAAGTCCTGGCGGTCTCCTGGATCTTGGGAGACTATCTCTTGCAATTTTCGGTAATCTGTTGTTGTCCATCCTTTCAACATTATCTCTCCATTCGCGACGTCTGTTTCGGGACCATCTCACTATGTCTTGGATATCGCAAAGTTCTCGGATGTCTTCGTTTCTTTAGTGGTCCCTTAGTGTGTAGCCTGTTATGGATCTTAGAGACCGCATCTCTGCTGTACGAATATTGGTTTGTACTGTGGAGTTTTCGTAGAATATGCGCTAAAGAAAATGAAAAATGGAAGGCAGTAGGTCCAGACCAAATCCTAACAGAAGCCTGGAGAAGCCTGGGAGACCGGGGTATTGATATCCTCTGGGATTTAATGAGGAAGATTTGGAATGGAGAAACAATGCCACATGCGTGGAGAAGTAGTATTCTTGTCCCCATATACAAAGAGAAAGGTGATATCCAAAATTGTGGCAATTGTAGAGGTATAAAGCTGATGTTGTCTAACACAATGAAGACATGGGAAAGCATCATTAAGGCAAGACTGCGTCGGGAAACTGAAGGAGGGGAAGAAGAGTTTGGATTTATGCCAGGAAGAGGAGCAACTGACGCAATATTTGCACTAAGGCAACTAATTGAGAGACATAGGGAGCTGCAAGTTGATTTTCATATGGCCTTCATTGATCTGGAGAAGGCGTGTGAGAGAGTGCCCAGACAAGAGATATGGAGATATATGAGAAGTAAAGGTGTACCAGAAAAGTAGTATAATAATCCTTTATTGGCATAAATGTAAATACACGACCGTTCGTACATTAGTGTTGTGACAAGTATAGAACAAAAAATAAAAACAAAGAAAACAAAAAAAAAAAGACACCAGAATGAAACGGAAAATAAAAATATCCAAATTAATACAGCAAAAAATAAACAGTTCAAAAGTTCTTAGATCAAAAAAAAAAAAACAAAAAACAAAACAAAAAAAGGAAGCCTTTAACCCTGTCCTTTGCACTTCAATATTTTTTTCATGTACACAAAACCGGAGCCACTCTCATCCATAACCTTCTTCCAGTTTTTCGCCACTAACTTTTCCTCTTCGCTCCATTCACATTTCTTACAGCTTAACACCCAATGTTCCCAGAGCTCCTCCCCTTCTCCGCATACTCGACAAGTCCTATCTGTTGCAGCCATCCAATATCTTCTACCCCTTTCCTCACTACCGCACCTAAACCGGGCAATCGCTACCTGTGGGGCTTTAGGATTAACTAGATACTCTGGACATCTGCCAAAAACTTGGATTTTGCTGTAGTCTCTATTATAGGTACTCTCACCTATGTGTCTTTGTCTCTCTTGCAGCTCTATCTCCAGTAGTCTATCTGCCAGAATCCTTTCCACTAACATTCCCTCATTCATCATTCTCTCGATCTCTTCTTGGTTCCATCCCCCTCTTTCATACATACGCTTGCGCAGACATCCCCATTTTGTTTCCTTATTACTCCCTTTACCCTCCTTTCTTACCGCTTTCAAAACGTCTTTCACTATTCCAGAAAAGTATGTGAGACTGGTGAAAGAAATGTACGAAGGTGTGATGACAGAAGTTAAGAGCAGTGTAGATAGAACAACGGAACTCCCATTGAGAGTAGGGCTACACCAGGGATGTGCTCTTAGCCCATATCTCTTTGTCCAGGTAATGGATGTGCTAGTCAGAGATGTGAGGAAAGTAGCGCCATGGAGCATGATGTTCGCCGACGACGTTTTACTCTGTGAACTGACCCGAGAGAAATTTCAAGATAGGCTCGAAGGGTAGAGGAATGCTTTAGAAGAAACGGGTATGAGGATTAGCAGGGTGAAAACTGAATATATGTGTATGAAGGAAGCTCAAGATCTATGTATTAGCCTGCAGGAAAAAGAACTGCCACAGACCAAGAAGTTTAAATTCTGGGGTCATATATTCAAAGTGATGGAGGGCTGGTGTCTGAAATACAACAAGGGTAAATAGTGGATGGATGAACTGGAAGAAATTTAATGGAGTACTGTGTGAAAAGAAGATCAGCTGCTGGAGGAAAGGAAAGCTCTACATATCTATGGTGAGATCTGCTATGCTCTATGAAAGAAACTTGCCCGATTACAAAAGTACATGAGAGAAAGATGGAAGTGGCAGAAATGAGAATGTTGAGGTGGATGAGCAGGGTAACAAGAAAGAATAGAGTAAGGAATGATCACATCAGAGGAACAGTGAAAGCGGGACCCATAGGAAAGAAGGTCCTGGAAAGCAGGCTAAGGTGGTTTGGACATGTGCTGAGAAGAGAGGAAGACTACGTTGGAAAAAGAGTTGAAAATCTGGAAATTGGAGAGTCAAAGAAGAGAGGAAGACCAACAAATGAGATGGAAAGACAAGATAGCAAGGGATTTGAGAGAAAAAGGTTGGAAGAGTGAGGACGCATTGGATAGACATATATGGAGAAGAATAATTCAACAAAGCAACGCCGACCCTACGTGATATAGGAAAAGGCAGAGAAAAACAAGAAGAATAATTTGTTTAGTTTCTGAGGAATATATTGACGAAAACTGCACTTCCCGCGAAATCCTGCAAGCATCTCGTCCACGGTTACATACTCTAAATGGTGGTAGCCGCTCTGACAATTAACAACGAATTTATCTTTTGTCATTCCAATTGATCGAGTCACTTTGCTGCCAAATATTAGACAACGAAGTAAATATAGTAATATATGTAGTGGAAATGCAGACTCATGGTGATGCGAAATATGTATTTCTACACCAAACCCATCGGCAGCCCTCAAATCTTCTCCGTTTAAACGATTTACATATAAAGAAGTCCAACCAGAGCGTGAATTGACCAGAGTATCTTTTCTGCGAGCAAAATTGTTGGCAACAAATTCAGTGTACTCATTGGTACATACCACAATAATATTGATGATCTCGTCTTTGAAGAAATGCTCCCCTTTATGGATAGGCCTCGCCACGTTTTTTTGTTGCTAATGTGGAACCAGGTAAACGCTTATATTGACAATATTCTCTTGCCGTGTTCGAGCTGTTCTTGGATGTGGCACAAATTTCCGCCAACGCGTAAATTTGTCTTTCCCAATAAATGATAATTTGGTGCTGCTACTGTCTTATTCTTGCTCATTGTCAGAAAAGTCTTGCTGAGAATCTCTATTTTCAAGTTGTTGCTCTTCATTGTTCGGTTCATCCTGATCTGATTCGTCTAGATCCGAACGATTGTCATACGCCATCATTCGATCTGCAATGTCTCTCATAAAATGTTCCAACATTTGTTGTAAGCGTTGATGTTCTTTTTCGTAGGACCCTATGGCTTCGTCTTCTTTTTTAAGTGCCCTGTTCTCTTCGAACGTTGGCAATCATTAGCCCTATCTGTGCTTTTCCAATCATGCTAGTGATTTTTCCTGGGGAGGGTAATGAGGTGATTTCCCGTTGACTTCCTCATCGTAGTATTAAAACCGTTGAGACAGTCCTTGTCGCGCCATTAACTGTGTTTATATGGTGCTGTTTTTCTTTATATAGCTAGAAATACGCCGACCAATTACTTTTAATGTTGCTTAGTTTAGTTAACTTAGTTTAGCCTGCAGGTGGATGCAGTTTCCAGGGTGTAGCACGTGGGGCCATAAGTGAGAGCTGACTGCCCTGTGAGGACCAATTGTTTGAAACCATTTCCAGTCTACGACTCTTGATGCGACTGTCTCAAACTAATTGTAAGAGGTGCTACCTCTACAGTGCAGCCTTCACACCACCCATGGCTAAATAAAGCAATAACGCTACATTTTCATTATATAATTCAATATAAAATCTCGCAAAACTAACGTTCCGTTTATAGATGCAAAAAAAAACCAGAATGGTCACGTCGGTCTGTAACACCGTGCGAGGATCTAAATATGTACACCAAATCGTCGTACAATCGTTTGTACAATCGTCGCATCGCATTGGGAACGTACATAAAAGAGGAATTTGCTGCGTACTTTTTCTCCAAACGGTACGCAAAATATGAGAGGTCTCACACACCGGGCGCGACTACTGGTAGGTTAAATGAGCATCCTCGAAATTCTAACCTTATAAAATACATATACCTAAATGTAACATCTCAGGTAATAATTGACGAGGATTTAATAACAGATAGAATACCAAACAATAGAGGCGCACGTCAAGGAGATACGAAAAAATTCATGGAAATTCTTCGGCCATGGAAAATGTATTTGAAAAGCTGCCCTGGGCAAGCAAAGGTATAAACATAGACCATCTATACCTAAACCATCTACATCACTGACGACGACATCTAATAAGTAACGATCCCAACGAACTATAATAAATGATTATTTGACCCGTCTCTTTGCTGTGTCACCTTTCCAAGGTTCTTGAAAGAATGGTTCTTGACCGAATTTTTGACATTGTCGAGGAGGAGACCATACCAGAATAGGTTTCAGACCAGGCAAATCGTGTTGCGGGAAAACCCCAATCTCACTCAATATATCTAAGATGGGAGATCTAACGGGAGTCGCTTTCATAGATCTATCTGCTGCCTATGATACCGTGAACCATCAGAGGCTATATCAATGTTCTATGACATCAACAAGGACTTTCGCCTGACGAAGTTGGTAGAATGCTTCCTAAAAAATAGGCGAGTTTTTGTAACACTACAGTCCAGGAACGGTCGGTGGAGGACTCTGAAAAACGTACTACCCCAGGGAGAGTCCTGCCGCACAATCCTCTATAATATCTACAACAATGATTAACCAACAAATGGAGAGACGAATGGAGAGAGGAAAGCGTCTCATATATCCCGATGATACGGCTGTAGCAATGTCTTTCAACGACATAGAGGTTAAACTCATGCTCTGGAGGACCTAGAAGCGTACTATAAAAATAACTACCTCAAAGCTAATCCCACTTAAACACAGGTGTGTGCTTTCCATCTTAGAAACAAGAAATCACACAGGAAGCTAAGGGTGGCCTGGCAGGTCCAAGAGTTGGAGCATAACAACACACCGAAATACCTAGGCATACGTCTGGACCGAACTTCGAGACCGAGTGGACTCTGGACCGAGTTTTCGAGAACGCTGTCAAGAGATAAAAGGGAAAGAATGCGCAAGAAACAATAATATTCTAACACTACAAACATAAAATGGGGAGCACAGCCTCATACACCCCGGACTTCGGCTCTTGCTTCATGCTTTTCTACCGTGGAATATGCTGCGCCGGTATGGTTCAATTCCGCACATACCATGCAAGTTGACGTGGCACTGAACGAGACAGTGCGCATGCTGCTTGGCTACCTGAAACCCACCACGGTGAAGGAAATCTACCCAATAGTTGTTATTGCCCCACCTACAATCAGGAGGTGTGTTGACGCGGGGGCTGAGCGAAAAAAAAAACAAGAAACCGACCAAAGGCATCCCTTATATGGGCACCAAATGCAACCGCATAGACTTAAGTTTCGGAAGAGCTTTATGCGGTCGACAACACACCTGGAGATTACGCCTGAAGCACACCGAACAAACCTATGGCAAGTGGCTGCCACCCGCACACGGATCGAGGCAAATGAAGAGCTGGCTCCACCAACTACCTTTCCCCACATGGAGGACGCTGATCAGGCAAAAAAAATGGGGTTACAAATGTAGTTGCAAAGAGGATGACAATTGTGCATGCTCAACTCAACACCACCAACATCTGGCTGTGTGCCCAAACATGAGTGAGACTAGGACAGAGGAGGACCTGCTACTCGCAAATGACAAAGCCACATATGTGGTTGATTTTTGTAAACTGAAAATTTGTTATAGTGATCCGGACACGGAAAGTAAGTATAAAATATGATGACCCAACTTCAAGAAGTATCCATGCATACGATGCATAAGATGAACTTCTTAGATAAGATCAAAATATTGAGTACTATAACCTACACAGAACTATCAATAACCATCTTTTAACACGGTAAAGAAATTTGTGTACCTGCGTTATTCCATCAAGTTGTGCAACGAAAGCCAGACTGTCCAAATTATTAGAAGAGTGCGTCTAAGCGGAAGTACACGGGAAGTTGGTAGTTGAGAAGTTGGATATACGAAACTTCTTACCTATAGCCACCTACGGTCTAGAAACCGTAACTTTAGCCAAACGAAGCGAAGAATGCCTACGCACATCACAAAAAGCAATGGAAAGATCCATGCTCGGAATAAGCGTAAACAAAGAACGCAATATCGATATAAGAGCGCGGGCGAAATTAAAAGATATTGTAGTGCGTGCAGTGGTACTGAAGTGGAGATGGGTTGGACAAGAGCAAGACAAAACCCTGATAAGTGGAATGTACACATGGCTATCAAGACTAACAAAGCGTTGGAAGATCTAGCAATAAACAACAAAAAATAGCAACGTTGACTTGATGACATCAAACAAATTACGGGCAGGAACTCACCCAAAATAGGGTCATAAGGGAAATTCTGGAAGGCGCCTATACAAACAGCAGTGAGTAAAGAAAGGCTGAAGAAGAAAGAAGAATTCTCTTCAGCTGTTCGAAATGTAATATTATTTTCTTGAAAATGTACAACAATATTTATAGTATAAATATAAATATTCCAATTAAATATGTATTGTCATGAGTTTTTCCCTATACATTTTACCATCTTTCTAGTAGTAGCATGATCCCTATGAATTTGTGATATTTGTATAAAAAAAATTGAGCCTGAAGTGATTTTTAACATCTTCATTTGAATCATCAACTAAATATTTTGGCGTATAAAGCAATCCTTCTCAAACTGTTTCATTTCAGTGGTATTCTTGTACCATTTCCAAATGTAGTACGCGAGCAGACAATATACGTTATACAAGTTATAAGTTCTTCGAGAAACATTTATCTTTTCTCACCTATTATATTGTGAATGGCAGCACTGTTACTGGTGCGGATTCAATGGAAAATTCTCCACTCGTTTCAAACTTTGTTGTTCTTTAATAAAAATCAACGCTAAATTTATTTACTATAACTATCTGTTGTATGTTTTTCAGTATTTCTTATTACGCTGAAAGTTTGGTACATTTTACATATAGCAAAGCTTTTTTTAAGTGTGGTGGTGCGTGTTTGATTCCTATTGCAGATGAGTGCTACGTGAAAAATCAAGTTTGAGAACCGCCTGTTTAAGGAATTCTGCAAAGTCGAAAACTAGTAATAATTTGAGGTTGTCACACCGAACGTATCTGCTGGTCACACATTTTCCGATAGAAGCTCCAACAAAAAACATTTAATTCAAAATGCAATCAATTACAACTATTAATTAAAGTTCTTTTAGCCAGGTCATCACTTTTCCGACATGATCGCTTTCCTTCAATATCGTCGTAAACACGTGTTCATCAAAAAACATCATTCTGGAATTTACCGTTCTTCGCGCTCGAACTTCTCGTAAATGAAAGATATAAATGCAACTTTTTTTGAAAACGAAAACAAAACCAAATACTGAGTTTTAAAATAAAACCAAGATTATTAATTTGGTAATGAACGATCAAATTCGACAAATTCATTCTTTTAGTTTCCCGTGAAGTTATTCAGCGGTTTGCTTCAACCAATGCCTTTATTTCCTTTTCATGAGCTTTAACTGACTCGCTAGAACGTGCTACATTTTTAGAAATGCAATTATCAGAAGAGATTTTCGCAAACTAGTTTTGGCAGTTGTGTTGTATTAATATACGTTCTCCGTATAACTTTATTCTTATTTGAACAGTATTCCTATCTTCTAGAAGTGAATAGAAAAATATGCCGAAAATGCCCCTTTTTATTTGAAAGGAAATTAAAAAAAGGAAATCTGCGTGTAATCGATTTTGCATGTTGTCTGTCAAAATATGTATTGACAATCCATTTGAATCAGAGCCTTTCGTATTTTCTGCCTCCAGGCGTATCGCTGGCTTGCCGGTCGTTTTCTCCATTTGCGAACATTCAATATTTGTATGACATCCTTTATAATGTTGTTTATCAATCTCTGCCTTGGTCGTCCTCTTCCCTTTGTACACTTTACCAATCGATTATATACTTTTTTGGTCTTCGGTTCCACTCGAGTTTTTATAATTTTATAAATTCAACAATTTTATAATACCCGTAATTTTATATATACCTCTGCTTTAATAAGAAGTTAAGAATATTATTGGCTCGTTAAAAATGCAGCTAATGAACATTGTAGGAAAAACAAAATTACTTTTCGAACAGACCAATAGCTACGAGAAATATAGTACTGCAATGCAATTGAGAATATTATTTTAAGTCTTAATGGTTTAAAATAATTAATAATGTTAAAGTAACAGTTTTAGTTAAACTCGTCCATAGATCTGTCTGTAGGAGATCCTTCAAAGTTTGTTGAAAATCACATTACAAATTGAATTGTAGTATTTCTATATAAATTAATATTTAAAACTATCGAATTTTGTCGATGTTTCTAATAAAAACATTTTTCATTCGCAATTTACAAAGTAATCTAAATTTTGGGAAATGTTAACTATTTTTTGCGCATACCTACTTGATACAGAATACAAGAAAATTTTCTTTTCGTTTGGAAACTCAAAACTAGCATTGCTATTCTACGAGCATTATAAAATATTTATTAAAATATATGACTAAACGACGAAATATACGACTAGTGTGACGAAATTAATCGAATAGGATTAGCTTTCTATTGTCAGTTTCTTTGTTTACTGTGTTCTCAGACAAGTCTTCTTTTTCTAGTTTCATTTATCCATGATTTACTGTCTTTTGTGTCTCGTCTAGTTTGCCCAGCCTTTTTCATTGTTAATAATATTATCTGTTTATACTTCTTGCCTACTTATTCTTTTCTAGTCAAAATCAAATCAAAATCAAAAACTATTTATTTCATAATTTAGTCTGGATATAAGCGCTGGACAGATATATCAACCAAATGAAATGTGTCAAATAAAAAACATAAACATAATATGTAAATAAACAATAAATTGTGAATAATGATATTAGAGAAGCGCTTGTCTAAAGATTTCTGCAAAGTCGGAAACTAGTAATAATTAGAGGGTGTCAGACAGGACGAAAATGGTGATCACAAATTTTCCGTTAGAAGCTCAAGCCATAAACAGTTCATTTGAAATGCAATCAATTACAACTATTAATTAAAGCTTTTTCAGCCGGGTGCTCTCTTCTACATGATTGCTTTCCTTCAACATCGTCGTAAACATGAATTCATCAAACAACACCATTCTAGAAGAAATCATTTTCTTGGCGATCGAGCGGTAAATCAACGATATAAATGCAACTTTATTGAAAACGAACAATTAAAATATTAAGCTTTAAAATAAAACCAAGATTATTCATTTGCTAATAAGCGGTCTAATTTGACAAATTCATTCTGTTTATTTCTCGTGAATTTATTCAGCGGTTTCCATCAACCAATACCTTTATTTTCTTGTCATCAGGTTTAACTGGGCCGCGAAAACGTGGTGCATTTTTAGAATTGCAATTGTCAGAAGGGATTTTTGCAAACTAGTTTAGGCAGTTGTGTTGTATTAATATACGTTCTCCATATAACTTTATTTTTGTTTGAACAGAATTCTTATCTTCTAGAACTAAAAAGCCCCGTATTAAAGTTTCCTATTTGATAGGAAATTAAAAAAAGGAAAACTGCGTGAAATCGATTTTGTCTGTTGCCTGTCAAAATATGTAATGAGAATGAAATCCATCTGGATCAGGGCTTCTCGTATCTTCTGTCTCCAGGCGTCTCGCTGGCGGCAAGCCAAGGCAAGGCCGTTTTCTCCAATTACGTACATTCAATATTTGTATGATTTTGTATGACATCTCTATCTTATTCGTCCTCTTACACTTGTACACTTCACCAGCCGATTATTTACTTTTTTGGGGATTCGGTTATCGCCCATTCTCTCCATTTATCCTGTCGCTGTATTTTTTTTAAATTTATAAATTCGGCAAAATTTGTTTTTTTTTATATATTTCTGCGTTAATAGGAAGCTAGGTTTTTTATATATACAGCTGATAACTCATGTGGGGAAAACAAAATAGCTTTTCGAACAATACAATAGCTAGGTGAAATATAGCATTTGTAATGCGGTTCAGTGAACTTTCACCGCATACGTTTCACCGCGGAATGTTCACCGTAGGAACTTTCACCGCAGGAACTTTCACCGCTGTGCCGTTTCACATGTATCAATTCGTTCTTTCAAATTATTTTCAAATTATTTTCAGTATATAGTTGTCTATTGTGTTCAGCTTTTGCAGAATTTTCTATAGATTGCACCCTACATCGGAATACAGTAACGATAAAGTGATTCAACTAGAGATTTCTAAATCAATATGAGTAGATTTTTCGTTAAAAACTGTCGTAGTTGCTAAAATTTATATGTTAATTTCCTCACCTTTTTTGTTAGATAATTAACATGATTGTACCATATTAAATTTTGGTCGATAATTATGCCTCAATATTTCACCTCGTTTATTTCTTTAATTTCCGCTTTAATACCTTGTACTTCAATACTGCAAAAATTAGGTCTGTTTGTTCTTGTTATAGAGAAGGCTAGATAATGTGTTTTACTAACGTTAAGTGAAAGACGATATTTACACATCCATTTATTAATTGTTTCCATGGTTGACTGCACATAATTTTTTGTTCCCACCATGTATTTCCACTGAAGAAAACCACTGTATCATCCGCGTAAATATAATTCTCGCCTTTACTTTTAACTCGAGTAATGAATTTATATATGTTTTTAAAAAGTATTGGACCTAGTACAGTTCCTTGGGGGACCCACATTTTTATAATTGTGGTGTCACTTACTGTATCATTTATTTTCACGCATTGTTCCCGATCGGCTAAGTAACTGCGAAAGACATTTAACACTGCACCACGTATACCATAACGCTCCAATACGTTCAGAAGTATTACATGATCAACAGTTGCAAATGCCTTTGCCAAGTCTAGAAATACTGCATTATACAATGCATTTTTTTCGTCCTATTGTAATTATGTAAGTCCTTCTGTAATACTTTTGATGACATTGCACATGGCATCGGTAGTAGATATACCGGCACGAAACCCATATTGGTAATTATGTATGATTTAATTTTTATCAAAAAATTGCAGTAACCGATTTTTTAAACATTTTGTCAAAGCTGTTTGTTGTGCTGATAGGTCTGTAATTACTTATTTTAGTTTTGTCATGAATATAAATTTTAAAGTTTATTTTTTTGTTCATAATTTACAAACTATTCTAAAATTTTAGAAATATTAATAAGCACTATTTTTTTGTACAGATTTGAAACAGAATGCAAGAAAATTTATTTATCGTTTTTAAATACAAACCTAGCATTCTTATGGTACAAGCCTTGGAAATATTTAGTATACACCTTCAGATCCAAACCGGTATGGGACTGTGTGGGGAAGCTAAACCAGCTTGGCAAAGATAATAAAGTAACGCTATACTGTGTACCAGGACACACTGGTATAGATGGAAATTAAGAAGCCAGATCCAGTAATCCCTTTATAGGTCCGGAACCCTTTTGCGGCATGACTGTGAACACCATCCACAAAACTATCGATGAAGAAACAAGAGAACAATGAATGAAAACCTGGAAATAACTTCCAGGGCTAAGGCGTTCAAAAGTGATGCTGGAATATTTTAACCAGAAAAGAGCAAAAGCTTGCCTGAAATTAAACAGGAACAAGCTCAGAATTCTGACAGGAGTCCTGACGGGACACTGCAGACTTAGCAAACATCTCAAGCCCCTAGGCCTAGAGGAGGATGACGGATGCATATTCTGTGGGTTAGCAGAGGAAACCCCCATACATCTACTTAAATATTGCGGAGCACAGCTAGATGTACAGAGAGATGTACCTCGCAATGAGTGATGTACGGGCTCACTACTTGAACACAGAGGAACTGCAGGCCTTGAATCCCACCCAGATCCTGAAATTCCTAAAGAAATCAGGATTACAGTAGGCGCTCTAAATGGGTAAGTACAGCAACGCTTAGAAGAGGGTGGGGTACAATAGATCTACAAACGTCGCAGTATAAGTCGTCACCACCATATCTACAATCTACAAATATTTAGCAAAATATTCTCAGTAAAAAAGAAAGCTAGGCGGATACGACTAGTTTGACGAAATTAGGCAGACAAGACTAGTTTTCTAATGTAGTACTGGTACTGTAGACTAGTTTTCAGTAGTTTGCTTGTTTACTGTGTTTTCTGAAAAGTATTTTTTTTAGTTTTATCTATCATTTATAATAATAATGTATCATTTACTGTCTCTTGTGACTCGTCTAGTATGCTCAGCCTTCTATTGTCAATAATATTGCTTGCCTCTGCCTTTGCCTATTTATTCATGTCTAGTCTTTGCTGTCCAAATCATCTTGTATTTCTAGTATCTTGTTCCTCTATTTATGTGTGCTTACTCCTTTCTATCTAGTTTTGTCTGTATACTCCTGTCTGTCTAGTTATGTGTGTCTAGTCTTGTATGTCCAGTCTTGTCTGTTCAGTCTTGCCAGCCACGTCTTGTTTGTCTAGTCTTGTATGTCTAATCTTGTCGGCTTAGTCTTGTCTGTTTAGTCTTGTTTGTCTAGCCTGGCCTAGTCTTCTCTGTCTAGTTTTGTCGGTCTAGTCTTGTTTCTTTAGTCTTGTCTTCGTAGTCTTGTCTATCTAGCTTTGCCTAGTGTCTCTAGTCTTGTATATCTGATCTCGTCTATATAGTCTTTTTTTTTTCTAGTTTTGTCCCCATTATTTTGCATGTATGTTATTTGTGCCTTATTAATCTGTCCATCTTCATGTAGAAAAATTATTATAAATGGTTTATTAAAATTTTCGAGTGAGAAAAATAACACTTATAAACGTTAAAACGTTAATAACAATTAACGTTAACGAATATAACACTTATAAACGTTATAAAGTTAAAATGTAAATTACTCAGAATATAGTTAATTTGTTCTATGCCGATCTGCTGGTTCATATTTTAACTCGATTATTTATTTAAGCTTAAGTAAACAATTAGATTATTAAAAAAAAAATAGAAACATTAAATGAACGCAATATAAAAATCTTTAGTTCTTTTGTGAATTTTTTCTGTGACAAAGAAAAGTAAATATTTTAAAAATAAATCTGAAATTGAAGCTTAACCCATTCGAGACCGATTGAACACCGTGTGTGCAATTGATTTCCGAGGCTATAAGACGACCTGTGTGCAATGACAGTAATGTGCAATTATCAGTTATTTTAATCAGTTTTTTTTCATTTTAATTTTCTGTTCAATTATCAGTTATTTAAATTTTTCGAGGAGCGAGCTGCACACCCGGTGTGCAATGATCTTATTTATGTGAAATCACTTACGAATTGGGTGATTTATTAAGAAAAAAAAATCGTTCCTTGCGACCGTGTTCGAAAAAAATCGTCTCGATTGGGTTAAAGAAGATCAGTTTCGGTTTTCTCTTATTTTTTCCTATTGAAGTAATTTTGTCTACATTATAGAAATCTGAAATCTAAGCTTACAATAAGTCAGTTTCAGGTTTCGCCTTATTTCTTTCCTATAAAATAATTTTGGCTAGATTCAAACTAAAACTAATAATGCAACAAGAAATAGATTATTTTTAAATTGAAAAAAATAAAAATGCTTACTAATATATTTTACTTAATTGTCTTCTGTACTTAATCCTTTAAAAACAGATAACATTTATAAAACTTATAATTTTTTTATTAATTTCTTATTGATTTATTTCTTATAATTGATGTCATCTTAAACCTTAACTGATTCGTTTACTATTACCTACCTATTTTCCAATTTGATTTCAACCTTCTCATTCATTTTCCATATTTGCTATTTAGTTTATTAGATGCAATAGAATCAAGTATATATGTTTCAAGCTACGAAGTCTCAAATCAAATACTACTATATATGTTTTAAACTATGAATTAATTTAAATCCCCTTTTCATGCAATCACAACATTTTTATAACTCCATTAATTCTATAAAACATAACGCTCGTCGTTTTACGCTTGTCGTTCCCCCTTGTAATATTTACCTTCGTAAAGTCTTCCCCATCCGGTGACGTACGCCGTCCTGCCAACGAAATTCTCGTCGTTTTGCGGAACGCAAACGGGTAGAATGTTGGGCTGGAATTGCACCGGCTCGTAAAACCTCAACAGGGCGAGATCGTATTCAAAGGTGCGCGGATCGAACTGTGGGTGTGACGCCACGATCTGCACACGACGCTCTTGGTGCAAATAAGGTTCCGATTCGGTGGACAAATCATGCTCGCCAAGACGTAATAGAAGATCACTAGGTGGAACACTGTAAAAGAAAAATATTATGAATTTATTTGGACTTGCTTTGATCCAGTTATCCAGTCTGCATAATATTATTTAAGACTATAGAGGTCTTGCCTGATTGTCTTATCTGCCTAGTCTTATCTGTTTAGCATTGCTTCCCTAATCTTGTCTCTCTAGAGTTGTTAGTCTAGTCTTGTCTTTGTAAACTTTTCTTATTAGTCTTGCATGTCTAGTCCTATCTGTCTAGTTTTGCTTATTTAGTCTTGTAGCTTTCCAAAAAAGGTGAAACTATACAATGCAAAACAGTGTACTGGTGGTTACAAAAGCTCGAATCAGCAAAAAATATGTATACAATCAAGGATGCCACCAGAGCAAACACAAAAAAAAATTTGATCCACATACAAAGAAAGAGCTTAACGATAGGTGAGAGGAAGAAATGAGTATTTAAAAAACAAGCAGAATTAAATGAAGAGAAAACGCATGGAAGAGAGTATGCTAGAATGTTGAGTTGGATACCTGTTGGATATAGGACATAAAATAGTGAGAAAAGAAACTTAGTACGACGAGCTACACTTACAGATAGCAAACAGAAAGAAATTGCGCTGGAATTATTCCCCGAACACAATACGAACCGCTTGGAGGCCCTTGAGACAGAAGAAGGAGATCTATTTACGATAGAGGAGCTTGACGAGGCGCTGAAGAGAACAAAAGACAATAAAGCACCGGGCCCGGATTTGTTAACAACGTTGGTAATTAAAGAATTGTTCAAAGATGCACCTGATAAAATGCTACAAGCAATAAACAATGAATACAGGGAAGGCAATTGCCCAGCATTATGGTAAGAGGCGAGACTCGTACTAAACAAGAAAATAACTCAGATACAGACCCACTGCCTCTTTTCAATGCACTGGCTAAGATCTACGAGCAGCTAACTGCAGGAAACTGAGAACGGAGATGGATACTAAATTAGAGGAAAATCAGTTCGGTTTTGAATGGCAGATCATCGGTAGAGGCTAAGAGAGAGATAATAAAAGTGGAAGGCCTTCAAAAAAATCGTAGTTAATTGCCTTCAGAATAGGAGGATTTATATAGGCGACAAGAAGCAGATAATGTTGTCCTGAGACTGCAGGGGTCAATATTCGTATCATTAATGTGGAACCTATATTATAATGAGATCTTACAGCGTAAGATACCCAAATGGGTTAAAATAATCTGCTTTGCCGTTAATATAGCCGTAGTAGCGCGAGCTAACAAAGAAGCAGAACTAGTAGCACCGACAAATCGTGCTATTGGCATTATCACATCATCACCAAAATGATGCTAAAGGTTGAAGAGAGCAAGACGGAAGAGGTGCCACGAGATGGGTTAAAAAATATCACACTGAATACCGGGAACATGGTAATCAAGACTAAAGCGGCTATAAAATACCTAGGGGTATGGTTCGGCCATAATATGAGGATCAAGAAATCAGTCACAGCTCTAACATAAGTGATGCCATGAATTAAGGGGCCGTTGGTCTTCAAAATAAAAATTCTAAGCACAATCTCACTCCATCGTGCTACACGGTGCGCAGATATGAAGCGATAACCTTAATTATAGAACTTTGAAAAACATGCTGGAAAAACAGCAAAGAACGATAGTAAGAAGCAGAACTAGTAGCACCGACAAATCGTGCTATTGGCATTATCACATCATCACCAAAATGATGCTAAAGGTTGAAGAGAGCAAGACGGAAGAGGTGCCACGAGATGGGTTAAAAAATATCACATTGAATACCGGGAACATGGTAATCAAGACTAAAGCGGCTATAAAATACCTAGGGGTATGGTTCGGCCATAATATGAGGATCAAGAAATCAGTCACAGCTCTAACATAAGTGATGCCATGAATTAAGGGGCCGTTGGTATTCAAAATAAAAATTCTAAGCACAATCTCACTCCATCGTGCTACACGGTGCGCAGATATGAAGCGATAACCTTAATTATAAAACTTTGAAAAACATGCTGGAAAAACAGCAAAGAACGATAGTTTTAAGAACGATAGCTATTCCGCTTCCGAAAACTATCAACAGAGGCTATAAGGGCCGTCGCATTAATCACGCCCATCTAACTCATGGCCAAACAAAGGAAAAAGGCATCCAGGATAATCAAAATGATACTCAAACAAGAAAAATTCTAAGCAGTCGCTCACGCCATCATGCTATATTGTTCTCAGACATGAAACGATACCCTTATTTATAAAACTAACAAAAACGATAGCTACCGAATTATATCAACAGAGGCTATAATGACCATCGCACCCATCGAACTCATGGTCAAGCAAAGGAAAAAAGCGACCAGGCTAATCAAACAAGAAAAAGAAGCCACAAATGGCAAAGCAACCTGGACCGAGAAGCTCATCAGAGACCTAGGCAAATGGATCACAAACAAGAACGCTAGTTACGACTACTATCTCACACAATTCCTAAGCGAACAGGGGTGCTTCAAGGCAAATCTTAGGCGCTCTAAAATTATTAACGAAAATCTTTGCCACCGTGTAACGTGGATACACCGGAGCACACCTTCTACAGGTGCAGAAGATGGAGCTAAGGAAGAAAGTTGACAGTAGAAAACACAATCGAGAAAAAGGTTCGTAATTAAAGAATTGTTCAAAGCCTCACCTGATAAAATGCTACAAACAATAAACAATGAATACAGGGAAGGCAATTTCCCAGTACTATGGCAAGAGGCGAGAATTGTACTATACCGAGAAAAACTTAAATAAAGGCCCATTTGCCTTCTTAATGCACTCGGTAAAATCTACGAGCAACTAACTGCCGCGAAACTGAGAACGGAAAAGGACGCCAAATTAAAGGACAAGCAGTTCGGTTTTAGGAATGGCATATCCACGGTAGAGGCTAAGGAAGAGGTAATAAAATGGAATACTTTCAGAAAAATCATAGCTAATTGTCTACAGAACTGTGGAACCTATATTATAATGAGATATTACAGCTTAAGATACCTCAAGGGGTTAAAATATTCTGCTTTGCCGATGATACGGCCGTAGTAGCGCGAGCTAAAAAAGAAGCAGAACTCATAGCACCGACAAAACATGCTATTGGCATTATCACACCATTACCAAAATGAAGAAGAAAAGCACCTACGGGCCACCCATATCAACAAACAATATGAAAGGAAGGGGGAACAATATCACTACGTGGCCTAGAGGTTTAGCGGGTGAGACCTCCGCGCAAAGGCTGGTAGAGCTTCCCCCAGCCGCAATAAAATGTCTGGCAAATCTTATCTGTCTACTCGTGTCTATTCCGTCGTTTGCCTATATGGTGCATAAATGTGGAGCGATACCCCCAATTATAACACTTCCAAAAACATGCTGGGAGCACAGCAAAGAACGATAGCTATAGGAATAGCATGCGGGTTAGCAACTTATCGAAAGAAGCTAAAGCCTAATGGCCTTCCCATCGATCACACCCATCGAACTCATTGTCGAACAAAGGAAAAAGGTCATTATGATAATCAAACAAGAAAAAGACGCCATAAAAATGGACATAATAAATGGACATAATTTCAAATAATGTGGATGCAAGGCACGGCGAAAGCAGTCTGGTCCAAGAAGCTCATCAGAGAACTAAGCAAATGAACCACCACAAAGAACGTTAATGGTCCACATCCACCATCTCAGGCAATTCCTAAGTGGACACGGGTGCTTCAAGGCATAAGCGTCCTCTTTGACGTGGAGGGTATCCCGTACCCAGGGTACCCAGAGCACACCTTTTGCAGGTGCACAAGATGAAGCTGAAAAAGTAGTTGGCTGTACAACAAAATGGGAGAGTTGACAGTAGAAAACACCATCGAGAAGAAGCTGAATATTGAAGAGGAATGAGTCACCAAGTGGTCTAGGGGTTTAGCGGAAGAGAACTCCGTACACAGTAATAAAATGTCTTAGTCTAAATAATAAAATGTCTAGCCTTATCTTTCTTGATTCTTCTGTGTACTCTTGTCTCTTTAGTCTCATTTATCTAGTTTTGTCAGTACAGTTTAGTTCGAGTAGTCTTTTCAGTCTAGTCTTGACTGTATTGTTTTGTTTGTCTAGTCTTGTGTGTATAGTCTTATCTGTCTAGTCTTGTCTGCCTTGTCCTCCTCGGTGGTGTAGTTTACAACATACCCGCCTTTCAATGCGGAAGACACGGGTTCGAATCCTGGTCGGGGAGACAACAACTAGGGCGGTTTTCGCTAACCGTCCGGGCTGCCCACCCTGAATAAATGCAAAATATATGATACCGGGGAGGCGCATACTAAAAGCCAAGGTCTAATAGGGGGTTTAGTGAGAGCTTCCCCCGAGCCACTTTTAGAGAGTCTTGTCTAGTATATTTTATTTAACGCATATTGATTTCTTAATCTTGTATGCCTTGGGTTGTGTATCTAGTCTTGTTTTGTATAACTCAGTCCTCCTTTCTTCTTATGTTTTCTGCTTTTGTTTAATATGATCAATAATATGCATCAACATTTTCATTGCGAAATAGAACAAGTTTTTACGTTATAATTACGTAATCTATGCAATACATACTATAGCATAATCATTGCGTATAATTTGTTGCAAATAAAAAAAACCAAGCAATTTTTTTTCCCATGAAGAAAACACGATGAGATCAGAAAATCCATTCTCAAATTAAATATAAGAAGACATGGAATTTATCAATTCATAGTAACTGAAACGCAGAAACGCGTATATGGATGTTCATTAATTAATTGATAATTATTTTTTGTATTTGATCAGGATATTGTTTTTTTTTTTGGGAAAATCACAGGGTTATGTAGAACCTAAAAAACTTTCAGAATTTAACATATTTAACTGAGATAATTTTTTATAACGACGTTTCTATATATTAGGTAAATCTATATATTTGGAGATAAATTATGATTTCAGACAATACAATTAATTGCTCTTAATTGTATATTTAAGTAAAAAAGAAGGTATGTAATATTAAATTCGGTTTTCATGCCAACATTTTGGATTTAAGCAACAATTCATCAAATTAGAGAAGTAAACAAAAACATCTCACATTAAAATATTTTTTTACTCATGGGAAAACTGTTTTATATTTCATCCGTGTGATATGCAAATGACTTTAGTTTTGTAGAAAGAATTATTTATTAAAAAAAAATAGTCAAGCTATAAAGCTTGGAATATATAAAGTAAGTAATGGAACTACGGACTTTAAAGGAAATTTAGTTTGCACAAGAGCTCACCCTGTATGCAGACAAATATTTACTTTTAATATGCAACGAAAATTAATTATTCGTCGAAGTTAAATTCTTAATTGAAAATTTTCCAATAATTTCTTCTTCCTATTCTCATATTCTTTCTATATTTTATACTCAATAATTCCTACTTTTTATAATTACTTTAGATTTTTAATTATCATTAGCTGAAATTTACATCTTGCAATAAAAACCTTTAACGCCGTTTTCGTAAATATTTTCCCAAAGTAGAACATTAACTATAAACCGTTGGAATTAGTTAATCACGGTTTTAATACCGGTATAAAATATATTTAAATTTTAATTGGCTCGTGATGCGCGTCCATATAATACCTCGATTTGGCTGTAATCAACACAATCCTTGGGAGAGTTTTAACATTATTTGATGACAGTTTTAATATCGTTATAAAAAGCATTTAGTCCTTACAGCCTTGCAGATTACTGACAATAATAGTGTAGACAAATTACACGGTAAATTATCTTTTGAAAATTTTAGTTTTGAGGACGCTTTGCTGAGAATTTCCGCATGTTTATTATTTAGTATGCGGAAATGATAATAATATATAGGTATTATTTTGGATAACATGTAATTTTTTTCGACAATTACATCGTTTCTTTCCAGGAATCTTAATAAATCTGTGGGGCAAATCTTATACAGATAATAGAAAACTGAGCTTGAAAGATAAGGTTGATCACACTAGATATACAAGATTAGACACTCTATTCGGATAAGACTAATCAAATAAGTTTCAGCAGAAAATTAGATAATAGATCACTCCCTTGCTTATTACCGATAGTGTTTCAAATTTCTGGGAAAAAAACTGAAATGATGCCAAATTAAAAACAGAGTTTGGATATCCTGGACTATCTCGCTAGATTTAACTAAAAGATACAGACAAATCTGACAAATTAACCCTGATATACCCACTGTCCATTCAAAAGGATCAGATCGCTGCTTTTAGTTGAAAAATGCTCTGAAAAAGTTCAGCCAGTTGTCATTTAAATTTTTTTTATTTCGAGTCAAATGTACAGTTTAATAGTTTATTGCAAGTTAGGCGTGTTTCATAAAGTTTTGGACAGTTTGTTGGATTTTTTAAAGTGAATATGGCTGTCATTGCGACTATAAGCTGCAAAGGTAAAATTATTTTCAAATTTAGAAGCTTATTGGGCATACTATTCATGTTGACTGCTGGACTAATGTTAAAACATTGCCTCAAAGAGGTTGTGTTGACTATCGATAAGTTTGCGATTTCCACATATGTCTAATTGTAAGTGTCCTTTTAAAAAAAGGCCAGTAGGCAAATAAACCTTTTTTTCCGGGGGATAACGCTTGCTGAGCTACTCTCTTTAGTAGAAGAAGATGACGGTAAGGTCGACGCGAGACCCGCCAATATTGCAATTTTGCCGCCTGTAAAAGCATGTCACGTCTTGAAAGGTGAAGACTCGGACTAAGAAGATAATGTCAACGTAAATAATTTGCCTGCTTCTCAACTTCGAGCAGAAGCGAAAGTTTTTTACATCAATGATGAAAAAGAAGATTTTTTCAGTCATCAAATAATTATGAAGAATGGGATGCTGAAGATGCGTAATTTACTAGAACAAGTCTACAAATATTTATGCAGCTAGTAAAAACAGGAGGTCTGTTGTATTTTTGGGAATTGTACTCCTTAGTGGGTGTGGTGGTGGCTCAAATAGCTAAGCACTTGGCTCTTGAGTCAGACAGCTGGGGTTCAAAGCCCACACAGAACCAAAGCAGCAAAAATGAAAAACTAGTGGCCGAAACCCATCACACTCAATTTCCCAATCCGGCTTTGGCAACCGTGGGGTCTCAACTGCCTAACACCTTTTCTGGAAATTTGTCGTTCGGATTCGACGTGAAACTGTACGTCCCCATATTCTGAATCTTAGTGCTGAGGTTGGATATGCGGCAGAGAAGAGGCCGGTGCCCCAGGAGTGGGGACATTAAGGCTGATGACGACGACTCCTTAGTGGATATAATGCAGTTCCTCGACGAAGAATCTTTAGGGAGGATTCTACAGATTCTCGCAATAATCTTGTACCCGATGCCTTGTTGCGGAATAGATTTGGGCAAATTCTCTTGACTATACACTGCTGCAATAATAATACGTAAGACAAGAATGATAGGTTTGCAAAAGACTATTTTTTGAAAAAACAATCGCTTTTTGGAACTTGCCCCTTTGAACAATTTAATTTTATCCATAAGGCTATAGCCCTTATTTTTTTAGACATGGTTGCAAAGAGGTTATTCGAGAAAAACCTCTCAGGTATGGTTGGAGCTGCGACTGGTGGGTACATAGTATAATACGTCGTGGGGCCGTCTCTGGTTTTATAATGCACTGATATCTTACTGTTACGATATGAGCTACCATATGATATTTACTTCGACAATTATTTATTTTACCTGCGGAACTCACTAAATTAGGAGGCTATGTTACCGCTAATTAAACAAATACATGAAGAAATTATATTATAGGTATGGCTCGAGAATCAAGTGCCAGAAGAATGGTGTGTAGCAATTATGGTGTCTCTACATAAGAAAGGGGACCTGTTGGAATGTAAAAACTATAGAGACATAACACTTTTAAATATAATATATATAAAAACTTTTCAAGCATCCTGTACGCACGCCTAAGCAACTATATGGACGAACTACTAGGGCAATACCAAAACGGTTTTAGGCCTGGTCGCTCAACAACGGACCAAATCTATGTAGTACGGCAGATATTAGAAAAAATCGAACGAGTTCAACATAGATACATATCATCTATTTATTATTGCAATAAATGTCATGTCCTTATAAGAGATCAAACAGTCTAGTAGTAAACTAAAAGATCTATTTATTCTTCGAAAACAGTTTAGAATTTTAAAAAGTAAATAGAAGCAAAAAAAAATATAACATCATACGTTAATTATAGACACAAAAAGAAACTACTACGGCGAAATGATCAACAAGTAAAATAATAAACAAAAAACTATGTGACAAATATTCAACAAGTGCTCCAATAAGAACCAAAAACCATCAATTACTGAACTCAAAATAGACATTTTATTGTAACTAATCCAAAAGTGATAGCCACAAAATTGATTTTTTTTTTAAACTGCACCAGATATGGTTTGCACAAATATTCAACCTACTTGCATAGACAATAGACATGTACCTGTTAACAGTAAAACCATGTATTTATACGAAGTGACAAAAAATAAGGTGATAAATATAATATTAAAATTAAAAAATAAAAGAAGTAGTGGGTCAGACCAGCTACCCTGCTACTTGATCAAAAAATTTTGTACAGAACTAAGTGAGCCAACAGTCAATATAATTTACTGTTCTTTTTAAATTGAAACATATCCTGATATTTTAAAACTATGTACTATTGTACCAGTGTTCAAAAAAGGGAACAGACAAATAATCAACAACTATAGACCGGTCACCCTTTCATCAGTAATAGCCAAGAATGTCGAATACACTATGGAAAGCAGACTCTCCTCATTTCTGTTTAAATACAATATTATTCCAAGACAGAAACATGGTTTCTGTAAGAATAAATCCACAATGACGGCTATACATGAAGTAGGTATACGGAAAAATAATTTCAGAGGTAGACAGCGAAAGATGCCCAATTGTAATTTTCTGTAACTTGAGTAAGGCTTTCGACTGTGTTTCACATGATAAGGCGTTAGAAAACTTGCAGGTATGGCATACGAGGTAAAACTGGGAGGTGGTTTAAATCCTACCTAACTAATAGAAAACAATTTGCAAGGGTGGGGCAAATGAATTCCAACACTATTTCAACTTATGTAGGGGTCTCACAGGGAAGTGTGTTAGCACCCATCCTGTTCTCGATATACACAGCCGATCTGATTAGTTATGTGAGGGGAGACAGGATTACTCTCTATGCCGATGATGCCAGTGTTCTTGTCTCAAATAATAGCTCAGAAGTACTCCAATTGGAAGCCGCTGACGTAATAAGTATGTTATATACGTGGTTTTCTGCCAATAACTTACTATTAAATGAAGAAAAAACCAAATATATTAGGTTTCAATCAGCAAGACGGATAAGATCTGCAGATCTATCACTAACTGTTGGAAACCATAATATACAGAGAACGGGGCAGATAAAATTCTGGGCATACTGCTCGAGGAGCATCTTACGTGGAGCAAAATGGCTGAACATATTATCAGCAAAACAAACTCGAAGGCATATCTTATTAGAACTATACGGCAAATCTTACCCAAGTCGGCAATTATGAATGTTTACCATAAAGAGATTAATGCTACTTTGGCATATGTTAATTCTAGTCTAGTCTGAGATATCTTCAACACATCTAAAAGCATCTTTTTAATGCCTTGACTTATGACAGCGTGCTAAGGGACAATCTGTACAAAGCAATGTACAGAGTCGCTATTCCTTATAAGATAATAAGGCTTGTAGAAGCCACAATGCATAGCGTTATATGCAAAGTACAAATACAACTTGTCAGACTACTTCAAAACAGAAGTCAGCTTACGGCAAGGAGGAACCTAACCGCCGTTAGAGAAGCCCAGATAGACCAAAAAATGAGCAATATTTAACAAATCGTCCAAAATATTAGCATATGCCCCATGGCATAGTCGCACGCACAGAGAGAAAATTAAAAGAAATGACCAAGGGTCTTCAGATAAACATAGACAAAACGAAAGCCATGGCATCTGAACCAACCAACAGAGCTTGGAATAACTGATAACCACTCACCGTAGACGATAACAACTTTCAGTATGAAGACGAAATTGTGTACCTAGGCTCCCTCATCACCAGTAATAACAATAGGACGGTGGAAGTGAAGAGAAGGATAGTAATTGCGAATAAGTGTTATTGCGGTCTGCATAAGCATCTAAAGAGTAGGCTATTAAGCCGCGAAACCAAACTACTTATAGACATAACACTTATCCTGCCAGTCCTCACATATGGGTTAGAAACAAGAGCGAGTCAGATTCTAAGAACGATATTTGTACCCACATGCGAGGACGGATTCTGGCGAAGAAAATGCATCCACGAAATGTACCTCATGTACAGCGATATAGACAATGAAAGAAACGTGGTACACCGCATGAAAGTGGGAAGATTAAGGCATTTATCAAGAACGCCGGAAACGTACCCTCCGAAGTGCAAGCTAACGGCCCAACCTGAAGGAAGAAGACGCAGAGGAAGACGCAAACGGCGCTGGCGGGACGGGGTAGACGAGGACGCAAATAAAATGTGCGCAACAAACTGGCGCAGAGCAGCACAGAATAGGGAAGAATGGCGGACAAGATTAAGGGAGGTCGAGGCTCTCTCAAGGCTGTAGGACCAATGATAAAGATGATGAGTGCTTTGTTTTTATCCCGGCGCCAGACAAATAAAAATAACCCTTATCCCAAAGAATTTCGCCTAACGATTTCGGACGCCCTTTTGACAAAGGCAAATTCAAACGTGGACGACCATCGCTGAACAAAGTACCAGCTTAAAAAAACTGCTACAATTCCGTTATCTGTTGAATATTCACGGTATGATGAGAGAGGGTATTGGTCAATCTACGATGCAAAGGGCCGTTGTCGACACTGTAAAAAGGATTTTCAACCGTACGATGTGAAAAATGTAATCTGATACCCTACTTTGTTATGTTCCAAAACGCAATTGTGTCATGTCATTTCATAGAAAATAATACTTTTGTGGTATATTTATTTTGAGTTTATACATTGTTAATGTTAGTATCTTATATGCATTTTTTTATATCTTCTCATCAAGCATTGTCATATATATGTTTGATCAGAGCTGAGTATCTTGAGTCAATCCTAGCGTTGTCCAATGCTTTGAGAACCGTCCATGATTCAATAGAGTCGAACGCTTTCTGGTAGTCAATGAAAGCTAAATGTAGGGGTATGTTATATTCTGACGTTTTTTCAATAAGTGTACGAAACCCTACGAAACCCTGTCTGACACCCTCGCGAAAGTCCGCCTGCTCCGGAGGTTGGTATGAGTCCATTTTTTGCGTCCGTTTGTAATTATTTTTGTAAGAAGTTTGTACAAGTGGGACAGCAAACTAATTGGCCGATAGTTTTCTATGTTATTTCTGTCTCCCTTTTTCTACAGTAATATGATTTCCGAATTTTCCCATATTTCTGGTATTTTCCCATGTATCAAACACTTATCTAACAGAATTTTTAAGCTTTCCCTTAGCTGTTCTATCCCCATTTTCAGCATCTCAGTGGTTATCCGATCTTCGCTAGGGCTTTTCTTATTTTTCAATTGACCGATTGCTTTGGTTAGTTTAGCTTATCTCTTCGTATCTCTTAGCTTTATCTATTTCCGATCCGACATTTCTTATTTCGTTTTTTTTTTCGTAGTAAGGATGTTGGACTTTTGGACTGTATAACTCCATATAAAAGCCCTGGACTACCTCTATAATTTCTTCTCCTGTATTACCTAATTTGCCTTTTTTGTGCCCAGAAATTTCTGCCCCTAGCTAATTCAGATCTCAGAACTTTCATAGATTTTATGAATAGGATGGTTGCGACAGTTACTACGTGGTAGTTCATATTCATTGAATTGATTGTAGGTGTATATAAGTATGGTAAAAACTTAGTGAACTTTTCTATTCAATGCTTCATAGATTTGTTAGCCTCTATTGTGTCTTTAATAAGTTTTGTATAATATTCTCTTAAGTCCATTCTTATGTTTTTGTTTATTTCCTTATTTATTTCTCTATAGGCTTCACACTTTCTATTCATATTTCTTCGTTTTTCTATGAAGTTCTTGGGTGCTACTTCTATGCAATTATTTATGTGTTCTGCTAGTTCATTAATTCCCATTTGTTCCTGGTCTTCCTTACTTTCAAGTTTATTGTTTGCTATGGTTTGAAATCTTTTACTGTTTCTTTGTAGTGTCTCATTTGTTGGAATGGGTTGTTTTCTTATTAGTTATTTCTTTCCCTTCTAGTGTCATTTGTTATTGCTGCTCTGATTAAACAGTGATCACTGTTGGTGTCAAATTGGTTTAGGACAGTGACATCTTCGCAAATAGCCTTTTCGTTAGTAATGATGTAATCTATTTCGTTTTTTGTAATGTCATTTGATCTTATCTTTAGAAGTTTTTAGCTTTTTCACAAAAGGAATTCATTCAGTAAAAGTTCTCAGTCCTACAGTAATTAACTAACATATCACCCCTAGAATTTCTTTGACCCAAACCAAACCGGCCTATGTTTGGGTTGTTATCGTCGTGACTAATTTTTGCATTAAAGACTCCCATTAAAACTCCCAACAAAAATAATGAGTTCAGAACAAGTGCGACATATTTCTCAACCCGACCATATCTTTCCTTGAGTTCATGGCTGCACCGGCGTTGTGAATAAAACACATTTCTAAGAAGAGTCTCTTAGATAGACGCGTCTCCCTTGCAAGGACTTTTAGATTATCATAATTGACCCTATGGTAAAAAGTCTACACGTCCCGATTTTGGCGGGACAGTACCGATTTTTTGAAGACAGTCCCGCGTCCCGCCGATTTTTAAAAATGTCCCGCTTTTTAGAAAATATCTGCATTTTTATTTTTAATGTACTGTAATACATAAAATGGGAATAAGTGGAAAAATCTTTTGAATACATTAGTTACCATTTTCCGAAAAATAATATTTGCAAAAATGATCTTTTTTGATGTGGCATTATTGGTAAAAAGACGTACTAGGTTACTACGAGTGCACAGGTGCACGTTAAAAAAATTATTTTCACTAACCTGGAACAAGCGCTGGCCTCTAAGCTTATGCGGGCCAAGAGAGAGGTCCCAAGGGGATCCCTTCATCCTTACGTCTATGTTTTTTTGTTTAATGACGCAAGTTGTTGCCATAGTAACAACAAACCGAAATCGTTTAATAATAAAACTCTATTTGATTTACATAGGACTTTTACGCACGATTTGGATACTTTTACACACTATAATAATAATGGCATCCTTCACATACAATAATGTATTAATGTGCTCATTTTGGTGTGTGAGTAGATAAAAAATATTTTTTTGAATTATTGGTCTGATTTCTTAACTAAATTATAATTCTCATTTCATCCCATTTTTCCCGTTTTGGGGTTTTAGTCTGCAATCACTTCTGTGACTGGCCAGTCTGGAGTACAATCTTTGGCCGGTCTGACCAACGTACACCAGCTCACACTCAGCACACGGTATACGATAGACAACATTTGATTACATTAATGTGGGGGTTAAGTCTTTAAGGCGACTAAAAGATCTACTGACGGTATTGTGACATTTATCTGCCATAATAGCTGGGATTTTGTTCTTGAAAATCGATTTGATCCTGAGGGACAATGATTCTACAAAGTGTAAGCTCTTGAATATTTTAGTATCGTCCACTGCGACCACTTCAGCGACAGGTTGTCTAGTAGGATTGGAGAACAACAACTTCCTAAGTACAGTTGTGGGGTAGAGGGGTACAGTTGTGGTTCTTCTTCAGAATATTAAACAATCTGTCTATGCTATCGTTATGGATCGTTGCAAGGGAGTTCTATCTAAGTGACTCTTCTTAGAAATGTGTTTTATTCATAACGACGGTGCAGTCATGAACTCAAGGAAAGCATGGACGGGTTGAGCAATGTAACCTTGGCGTATGACTTGGGCGACGTCTAGACACAGTTGATTGAATGGGTGGTTTCTGTTTTGCTATTTATTTTCTATTTTTGCTGCGGTTTGTGTTCTCTGGTGGTTCCACCTGTTATATAATTTCTTAAATGGGTGTCGTTGAGCTCCTTGTTTCTAGGAAGATCTGGGTATCTTCCATATTACTTTGGTTTTTGGATGGTAACTGCTGCGTAGTGGTTTATTCAATTTTCCAGACGACTTTTAGACGTCTTTAAATAATCGTTTTCCAGTGTGCTCGTGACTTCGGTGTCCTTCCAAAGTCACTGACGTCACTATCGTTTCCAATGCGCACCTTCGCAGTTTTTTTTTAACTTTAATTTATTTCAATTATTTCATTTTAGGTTGGTTTCCTCGTGCTGCGCCGATCAGTTTGGTGTCCCACATTTGGCAAATAAAATAATAATTTTTAAACACCGTAATTAAATTGACCATGGCTTGCTCTACAGTAGTTGTTATGTAATCTACAACTTTTTGTCAAGTTGGATGTTATACGTCTTAATAAATTGTTCATCACCTTCTTTGTAAGTATTTAAAAACATCTTTTACTTTGTTTTTTGTAATTTCTGTAACACTTCTGTAGGTCTTGAAAAAGATTGAATTAATAAATCGAAACGTCGACATAAGAAGAATTTGAGTTTGTTGTTGTTGATCGTATTACCCGAATTCTACCGTTTCTGTAGTAAAAAATACAAATCTTTTACTCTTTAACTAATAACGATCGTTATTGCTCTCTCTTTCTTTATATATATATATATATATATATATATTTATATATATATCTATATATCTATATATATATATATATATATATATATATATATATATATATATATATAATATATATATATATATATATAAAGAGCGAGCGATAACGATCATTATTAGTTAAAGAGTAAAAAAAGTTTTGTATTTTTTACTACAGAAACGGTAGAATTCGGTAGAATTATGTTTGTCGTAGTCTTTTTGCAAAATCCGTCATTTCATGAAATACCTAGGCACTTCCAAAAACGTCGAGGTTTAGTGAAAAATGTTAAAATTGCATTTCCCACCTAGTTAGTTCATGAAATGACCACTCGACGCCGGCATCTCGAGCTTAAAGCCGAGTTACACAATCAGACGCACAATGTAGTTTGATTTTTCGTGTAATGCCCTAGACGGATTTTGCTAAAATTTTGTACATATTGACTTTGCAGCCTTATCTTAGTATGTACAAAATTTGGCTAATCTAACTTGTCTAGAACTACGCGAAATTATTCGTGTAAATTTGGTCCAATTCTGTGAATTGGCAAATTAGCGGCACAGGCGAAAAAGCGAACGGATTTTGCAAAATTTTTGCACAGATTATCTTTGAGGCCTTATCTAAGTCTGTGCTAAATTTGACAAGTCCAACTATCTCCACTATTATTTTGAATTAATATTTTTTTGTAACTCTTTTGGATTTGCAATATTTGCGGCACAGGCGAACCAACTGATGGATTTTGCTAAACTTTTTTTGCTAAAGATTAACTTTGAAGCCTTATCTTACTCAGTGCAAAATTTGGCTAATCTAGCTTGTCTAGAACTATGCGAAATTATTGAAATTTGGTCTAACGAACACACGAACGAACGGACGAATTTAGAAAAAAAATTTGTTTGCAATTTTAGGTGATTGGAGAAGAGCGTCAAATTTTGGACGACGCGTTGATCATATATTCGCGAATCATCGACTGATCCAATCATCTGGAACATCGCGGCCGTTATCTAGAAACTCTTGGCGTCCAAGATCCGACGCGTTTATTGGACGGCTCCAATTGTTTGGGCACTTTGGACAGCCTTTATGTGATTGTCAGGCGTTCCTGGAAACAGCAGAACACCCTACATGGACGTGTTTCCTTCACCCGACATGGACGAGCAATGTAACGCAAAGAGACCTGCAGTTGTTTTGTAATGACGTTTTTGACATTTTCCAGACGAGGGGTTAGAAACCTTCGCACAGCTTTTACATCTAGCCACAGACGACAAAACAATGAATATAAGACTAATGTCAAATGTAATATGTCATTGGAAATGTCAAATGTCAAATTTCAAACGTAAAATGTGATATGTCATAGAAAATGTCAATTTTCAAACTTCAAATTCGTCATTGAAAATGTTAAATTTGATATGCCTTTGGAAATGTCAAACGTCAAATTTGATATGTCATCGGAAAAGTTAAACTTCAAACATCGAATTTGTCGTTGGAAATGTCAAATATCAAACGTCAAAATTGATATGTTATTGGAAATGTCAAATTTCAAATGTAAAATGTGATATTTGTGTCATAGGAAATGTCAACGTTCAAACATCAAATTTGTCATTGGAAATGACTTCGTAACATAAATATTGTGAAAAGCAGCCTAACAAACAACCTTATACTTCAGCTTAGTTAAAAGAGGTAAAAAATATTAAATGAAATAGTTTGAGGTTAAGACAACTTTAATTAACTATTTAGGGCTGTTTTTCATAACATTCATGATATTTTTCAAAAAAGAAGTCTTTGTTTGCAGTTATTCGTTCCATTTTGTTGAAAAATAAACAATTGCTCTTTATTACGGAACGTCACACAACACGCTTGGCATTACAGGAAGAATGAAACTGTATTGTGCGTCTAATTGTGAAACTCGGCTTTAAGTACAAGATGCCGGCACCGAGTGGTCATTTCATGAACTACCTAGGCGGGAAATGCAATTTTAATATTTTTCTCTAAACGTCGACGTTTCTGGAAGTGCCTAAGTATTTCATGAAATGACGAATTTTGCGAAAAGACTACGACATATATATCTCGGGCATAAAATACAAGGAGGAAAAGAAAACCAAACGGCCCAAATTCCTTGAAGAGTAGGTCTCACCTGGGTAGCAGCTTTTGGAGAACTCGACTTCATTCTTAGATCTAGGCACACTCCCATAAACCTTGAAAGAAAAGTTTTCGAGTCCAGTGTTCTACCAGTCCTCACTTATGGTTCCGAAACAATTCCGCTATCATGCAAAGCAGTTAATAAACTTCAAGTCACATAACAAGCGATGGAAAGGGTTTGCGAAAGCTGGGGATTAGTTTGCGAAATAAAGTTCAAAATGAGGAAATCAGAAGAAGAATGCAATTAACAGATGTTAGCAAAAGAGTAGCGCAGTTAAAATAAAATGGAGATGGGCCTGCAAGATTTTTTTTTTTTTAATTCTCCTGGATTATTTACGATCCGTCTAACGACAATAAGTAAATGTGGTGTAGCATCGTCAACTCTTGTAAGTATTTACCCAGTGGTAAATACCTCTTCATCCTATGGTACTCATATTACCATATCACGCGGGAGTCTGCGTTTCAATCTACGATTTCCATGTCCAGTGAGAAGTCGGCTTGCAAGAGTGTTTGGGTGTAATTTGAGTCTATCAGAGTATGTGCTGGGATGTTCTTCAATCACTTCTTTCACTAGTTTAATGTTAAGGTCGTGGTTAATGATACTATTTGTTACAAACCATGGTGCATTTACAATCATTCTTAAGGTTTTTGATTGAAATCTTTCTAGTATCTGGATATTTGAGTTGCACGCTGAACCCCATAGCTCCATACTGGTTTCAGAACAGAGTTATATAGTAGAAGCTTGTTTTCCAATGAGAGTTTTGATTTTGGACGGAGTAGCCAATACATTTTCCTTAGTTTAAGATTAAGTTGTTTTCTTTTTGTCCATATGTGCTTTCGCCATGTGAGTTTTTGATCTATGTGCATACCTAGATATTTGGCTGAGTCTGATTGAGGTATCTGCCGGCCAATTAATTTTACTGGTGGACAGATTTCCTTTCTGAGGGAAAAGGTGACGTGGACCGATTTTAACTCATTTGCTTGGATTTTCCACCTTTTTAGCCAGTTTTCTAGTGAATTAAGATGAAGTTGGATTCGTTTTGCTGTCACGACTGGATCGAAATGGGATGCCATTATCGCTGTGTCATCTGCATATGTTGCTGTTAGAGTGTGGGCTGTGGTGGGCAGATCTGCGGTGTATAGAAGGTAGAGTACTGGGCCTAGTACACTTCCCTGTGGTACACCACCAGCTTGAACTAATTTTAGATCGCTTACCTCGTCCTTGTATTTGACTGCAAAATATCGATCACTTAAGTATGATTTAAGTGTTTCATACAAGTGATGTGGAAGTTGCTGTCTGATCTTGTATAACAGTCCAATATGTCACACCTTTTCAAACGCAAGAAATAGCACATATATTGCAAGAAAGAGCACATAGAGATGGACATATAAATTAACAATTTGGCGGCCAAGAGAGTGCAAAATAAGTGCTGGCAAACCTCAAAAAAGAGGGCGTTATGACATCCAGAAGATTGCTGGGAAAAACTGGATGAGGTATATAGGTAATATATTGTTTTGCTGCTATGTACAGGCAGGAATGGAAAAATTTGGAATTTCTTAAAAAAAAAAAGATTGATAATAAAATTATTTTTAAAATAGTATGTACTTACTTACAAGGACATAATATAACTGATATAACAAGCGGTGATTTATTTTTAAATTTTGTTTGCCAAATAAAGGGTTAAAAAACTAAGTGTTTTTGTAACATATTGTTTGCGGATCACAATTGCGGCAGGCCTACTTAGAAGAGGCTGCCCGCTGCGGGAACATCTGCACAAAATGGAGATCTGCAGAGATGAACCACTGTGCCGATTATGCTATGAAGAGGATGAAACTGCCTCTCATAAAATCTTCCATTGCGAAGCAATTGCACGTAGGAGACACGAGCTTAGCATTACAGCAAATAAGATCCCCGAGAAGAACAAGGCAGCTAGACCTAATACAGGGGCTGGATCTATTTACATAAATGGAACAATGTGGGGAAATACAATAGGCCGCAGTGTTTTTAAGGGCTTACCCCCTGGACTCACATTATTTAATAAAAATTGAAAAAAAATATATTGTTTTAAGACTATTTTTATAGATTTTTATTTTAAAAATATATTAAATAATAGATTTTATTTTTTTAATTAGATTTTGTTTAATCATAAAAAAATAAAGTATTTATTTTTTGCCATTGCATGATAGTAAGAAAAATAAAATAAAAAAATATATAATTTGAAAGCAGAGACTGAAATTAGTTTTAAGATATTCTGTTTTTTGTAGGACTATTAACTGCTAATTTGTGGAATACAAGATCTTTTTATTTTAATACTATTAAATGTAGTTTCGAGAACAAGTTTTCTTATAAAATAAAATAAAGAGAAGTAGACCAAATAATAATTACAGCTTAAAAACTCGACATAATTCTAACACAAAAGCATCAATTATTCCGAAAAAAACTCGTCGTCAAACCAACTGTAAATATTTCGAAACTCTATTGAGTCTGGTATATATTGATTTCATACTACCTTAAAATATTGTTTATTTTATCTTCAATATTGAAATTTATTATATATCTTGTACTTACTTGTCGACGCAATGTGCGGCCGTAATGGCCCAGTTCTCGTTCAAAAGAGCCGCTCCGCATTTATGTAAATAAGTCGAAGTCCTCCATTGTCGTAACGATATTTGCCAGGGCCATTTCCCGAACGACGATTTTTCACCGCCTACGATCCTTGCCTCAGGGAACATCCGCCGTCCGCAAACTGTTGCCAACAAAAGGGCAGAACTTAACATTACCATCTTTTATTACACAAGTAAAATAAATTAACACACACACAGAACAGAATTTTAAATATGGATATAATAAAAGAAAGAAAATTCAATAATCATCCTCGCTTTTTTATGGGAAAGGTCATAATTAAATTGTCACCGTTCATTATCCATCATAAAACACACTTTTTGTCTTGTTCTTTGTTTAACCACTTTTTAAAGATAATATTTCCACTAGGTTTTTATTTACTCTTGTCTATATATTGTACATAAACGTGAACGTTTATTATTTTTTTTTATTAGCGCAGCATTTATTTATTTATTTTTAATTTGGTGCCGGCCAAATGCACGCCGTTTCGAGACTAAGTGCAGACGCGCTCTGCATAGTTTTATTTTTGTAAGTGTCGAGGCTAGATCTGTATTACCTTGAAGGTTCACGAACCAAAGACAGAACCTGATTCATATACTTTATTACACGAAATTTCCTTTATTATGATTGCATTCAAGTTTTGTTTTTTTACAAACTAGCGGATTCTAATTGCCCTTTTCCTTTCTATTCATATCATTTTTTATTAAATTAAGTTAAAAAAATCTACTATACGTCTAAACAGATAACACCATAAAAACACTTTGATCTTGATGAACAAAATTTTAGTATTCAGGAAGTATTCTATAATCTGGAATAGTCCGGCATTGTCCTATTAAAACTTCTCTAGTCTAATCTCCTCTAGTCTTATTCAATATTGACAAGAATTATCTAACGTATTGTTCCCTCTCTTCTCTTCGTATTTAATGTCAGCTACTGTGAATGCATGTTATCTTGTCTGATATTGTATGATTTGTTTGATTTCACATGGTCCTGTTTAAACTTTTTTGTTTTTGTTCGGTATTTTCTGTTCTTTATCGCTAAATCTGGTATTGCTATTTTGATGTCTTAGTTCTCTCTCTTTTCCAGTTGTCTACTTGTCTAACCCGGTTTATTCTCTTACCGCCCGCCCTCTATGGCCTGGATTGGTATGGTCAGGTGTGGTCTGCCCTTGTCTGGTCTTGTCTGGTTTTATCTGGTCTTGTCTGGTCTTGTGTGGTCCTGTATCGTCCTCTCTCTTCCTCTCTGGTCCTGTCTGGTCCCGGTCCCGGGCCTGCTTAGTTTTGTCTGCTTTTGTTCGCTCTCGTCTAGTCGCGTTTGGCATTGTCTGGTCTGGTTTTGTGTTGGGTGGTATTGTCTGGTTTGTCTGGCCTTATCTGGTCTTGTCTGGTCTTGTCTGGTCTTGTCTGGCTTTGTCTGGCCTTGTCTGGTCTTGTCTGGTCTTGTCTGTTCTTGTCTTGTCTTGTTTGGTTCTGTTTGGTCTTGCCTCGATTTACCTTATCTTGGTTGGTCTTGTATTTTCTTGTCTTGTCTAGACTTATCTAGTGCTATAGCTCTTAGTTGAGCTATAGTATAGCTCTTTATTTGATAATAATTATCTTTAGAACCTTTTATTTACTAGTGAGACACTTTTACCTTGCTCTTGTGGATATAAATCTCCATTGGGTGGATATTGTCCCTTAAATAGCAATCTCAGCCTCAGTTGTTTACTGCTTTGACGAAACGTACGTAATGAAGTATGTTTTTATGTTTGAAACTTGTTTTCGTGGCTAAATGTAGAATGTATGTACCAAAATGTATTGAATTCCCCAAATTATAATTACAACCTTGTGTGCCTGTGGGCTTAGTAAATTTGAAGATGTTACAATATATTATCAAATGTTAACTGGTTTTGAGATAATTATGAGAATATGTAAGACAAGACTAGGCAATTACCTTACGGGTTTTGCAAAAAAATGTTTTTTCTGAAACTGGATTATATCGCGATGACTTGATGGATTCTTCACAAAGAGCATCAATATTCATTTGGTAAAGTTTCATGTTGAATAATTTATCTCCAATGCAAAATCGATTGAATTCTATTCTTGGAACTCACTTGTTTTTTCTACTTCAATTAAATCTTACTACAAAATATCTTTTTATTCATTTCTCTCTAGCGAGGATGATAGTCGAGTCACGAGAAAATTAAGATAACTAATGCATAATTCATTGCATACATTATATTGTATTGTATTATATGGGAATTCGTTCCATGTGCCTAGTAAGTTGGAACTGTTCAGCGTTTCAAGTTTTGTAATTTTTTGTAAAAACACAGGGAAATATTTAATTTTGTCACGAAGTTACGAATAATTATTTTGTACTTTGCATAGCTGAAATTATTGTTATATACATGGAATTATAAAGAGCATCAAGGAAAACGAGATTGCATGAAAGGAAGATTTCAATGTCAAAGAGGTTTTTTGTTGTTTCTTGTGGTGGGAGGAAAATCAGATTGAGAAAGGACAGTTTCCGTCAGATGAAAATATTTGTTATGCGGAGAACAATTGAGTTATACTAAATTTATTGCGGCTAGTTTTTTTGTAGAATTATAAGAGTAGGTGGCTCGCTATGAAAGACTAGACAAATCCAAGCAAGAGTAAATACATTTCAGCAAAACTATTGATGAAACTAAACTAGGAAAAACTGTACAAGGCTTGGGAAGACTGGACAACATTAGACAAGATTAAAAAATACTACACAAGACCTAACAAAATTGAACAAGAACAAAGACTCAGAACATGACTCATTAAGTCTTTAAAAAACTTTAAACAATTAACTAGATTTGAAAAAAATATACATAGTTTGACAAAACTAAAAATGCGCAATACGAAACAAGTCGGTATAAAATAAAAAAATACAGCGGCCTAGATTGGGCTAATTTTTGCAAAATTAGACAACGTCGTTTAATAAATCACGTTTGACTGGACCAAATTGGACTTACTTTACTAGACTGTACTAGACTAAACTTGACTGTATTACATTGGAACAGACTAGATTAGCGAATTTTAATGGACTTGACTGGACTACAGTGTGCTATGCTAGATAGGACCAGACTGAATTAGAGTGGAGTAAACTAGACTGGCCTTGACTGTGCTAGACCGAACTAGATTAGACTAGACTGGACTTGATTGGACTATTTATTTATTTATTTATGGCCTTTTGTTGGCATAGAGACATTTTAAATAAATACATTACATACGAGTCATCGCTGATTACAAATTACAAATTTGCGGAACAGGTTTTTCCTTGTTACCTGTTTGCTCTTTCCTATTTTTCACCCGCCTTAACAATTTCAATCCATTACCTATTTCATCCACACACTCTTTTCATTTTCGCCCTAACTTTTTATCTTGTTCCTTCCATTCGTTTCTTGAACATTCTTCCATCCAATGTTTCTATCTCTCCTCTACTTTCCCACATACTCTACACTTTCTACATTCTTCACTCATCTAATATTTCCTACCACGCTCTTCACTTCCACACCTAAACCTTGCTAGTATGATATGCGCTTCTGACTCTTTACTTATTGCTAAATAGGTTGGTAAACGACCATGCACCAGAATCATTGCTCTGGCGTTCCTGTAAATCTACCTCTACTTAACGCTCCCAACATTTTCCCCTAGTTTGCACCTTCCCTCTTACGTTTTTCTAGTCCCTCGCCAGATAATCCTCTTCCTCTTTCATACAATTTCCTTTTATTCATTCTCTACGCATTCCCTTTCGTCCCTCTTTCCCCACCCCCACCCCCCTCCGATTCACCATTCTAAACACCTCTTTTATTAGTCTTTCAGCCCACATTTCGGCTCACCTTGCATTCTACCACTCTTTTGCAACTAAAACGGCCACCTTGTAGGCATTCACCTTGATGGAAGGTAGGAAACTACAACTGGCACCGCAGAAGACAGAAGCCGTAATACAGGCCGACAAGAAAAAACTGAAGACCATCTCCATAAAAGTAGGCGAGACAACGATAAGCAACAAACCCTCGCTACAATATCTAGGTGTCACCTTTGGACATAACATGAATATGGGAGCCCACATCACAAGAGTAACGGAGAAGGCAAATAGAACTATAACCGCACTGGCACGAATAATGCCAAACACAAGAGGTGCAAGACAGGGATCTAGGAAAATGATATACAGCGTGGTAAACTCGATACTCCTCTACGGAACACCGGCGTGGCATGAGTGGGCCACTAAAACGAAATATAGAAGTATCCTAGAAGAGCCCCAACGAAACGCAGCCCTTAAGATTGCGTGTGCCTATAGGACGGTATCCACAAAGGCCATACAGGTGATTGCAGGCACGACACCAATCCATCTGCTTGTACTAGAGCGTACGTACGATAAAACAGGATACAAAAAAGAAGAAAAAATAAAGACTAAGGAGGCTACTCTAAATAAGTGGGAAGAAGAATGGTCGTAGGATAGTACTACCGCTAAGTGGACGAAGGAACTAATTCCTGAACTAAAGCCATGGATTCAAAGGGAACGCGGAGAAGTGGGATACCACCTTACCCAGTTCCTTAGCGGACATGGATGTTTTATAGCTACCTATTCAGATTCAAATTAGTCCCAAGCGAAGAGTGCAGATACTGCGGTCAACGAGATACGCCGGAGCACACGGTCCTGTGGTGTTATAGGTGGCAGACTATAAGAGAAGAAGCCGTAGACAAAATAGGAGAACAACTCACAAAGAACATCATAATGAAGATAATGTTAGAAAGCGAGCATAAATTGGATGCCGTAGAAGGAGCAATCAATTAAATAATCCGAAAGAAAGGCAAATGAAGAATGAAAGATGATGAAAGAATTTGTGGATCTCAGCGTAGTTATGCTTCAATGCAATTCCACTGATTTCCATGTAACCGAGGAGGGTTTTTTTGTGGGTAAACCTATCCCGACCATCTGGATAGGGAGTCCCACACTCTACAGGGATACCTCGAGGTCGTACGTAAAGTATTTCCCCCTCCTCCCAAAAAAAAGACTATTTTAGATTGCATTAGATTGAACTAGGTTGGACTACAGGTCACTAGAGCAGATTAGAATAAAGAAGCCGACTACAGTAGTTTGGATTAGACTGGGCTAGAACGAACTACAATGACTGGACTTGACTAGACTGGATTAAACTGAACAAGCTGGGAATAGATTGAAATGGACTGCACAATACTGGCCCAAACTGAACTAGGGTGAATTAGGGTGAACTAGACTGAGCTCGACTAGACTCAATTGCACAGTAGCGCAGTAAAGGTGGATTGTCTACGCTACACTTTTACTTGACAGATTTGAATGGATTAAACCAGATATTTGTTATTTGGATTATATTGTATTTATTGCGGTATTATATATACTGTAAATGTCACATCCACAATTGTTGTTTAATCTTATATGGCAACGTGTATAAATATATTATTATTATTAGACTCCTCTAAATACCAGATTATACGGGAATTGATTAAATTAGACTGGACAAGAGCGGTCTGACTGGACGCGACCAAACTAGGGCGAACTAAACTGTACTGAGACCTAGGCTTTAGATTATATTGGACTAACAATAAGCTAGATTTGACTATAGTAAAATAAACCGGACTAGGTTTTTTAGACTAACCTAGACTGGACTAAAGTGGTTCCCTAGAATGACTGATTTCTACAATACTGTATTATTCAAGATACGACAGGCTGAACTATCCTGTACTAAAAATTGATAAGACTGTATTAGATTGGATTAGAATGCACTAGACTAGACTGAACTAGATATGATTTGACGGCATTAGACTGGGCTAGAATGTACTAAAATGGACTGGACTAGAGAAAGTTCTTGTCGCAAGAATGGATTGAATTGTACTGGACTAGACCGAGCTAGACTTAAATATACTAAACTAGACCGGCTTAGAGTGAATAAGACGGAAATATATTGGATATACTGGACCAAACTAGAGTACAGTCTAGGGTAGTTTAATATAATTTTGCTAAAACCATTAGGGTATACTAAAGAGGATTTGAGTATATTAGTCTGGCTTATAATGGACTAGACTGTAATAAATTGAATTAGACTCAACAATATTGTGCAAGACTGAGATTGACAAAAGTGGACTAGACAATACACGACTAAACTGATATGAGCTAGCCAGAACTACAATGGTTGATGCTGTATTGGACTAAACTACAGACTGTAGACTGTACTATATTGGCCAGACAAGACTAGCGAATTATGATGGACTTGACTGTACCACAGTGTGTTAGATTGGACTAGACGGAATAAGAGTGGAGTAAACTAGACTGGACGTGACAGGGCTAGACTGAACTAGAATAGACTAGACTGGGCTTGATTGGATTAGACCGCGTTGGAATGGACAGAGGTAGACTATACTATACTGGACTAGATTATATTAGGACTAAACTACCGACTGTAGACTGTGCTATATTGGCCAGACAAGACTAGCGAATTATGATGGACTTGACTGTACCACAGTGTGTTAGATTGGACTAGACTGAATAAGAGTGGAGTAAACTAGACTGGACGTGACAGGGCTAGACTGAACTAGAATAGACTAGACTGGGCTTGATTGGATTAGACCGCGTTGGAATGGACTGAGGTAGACTATACTATACTGGACTAGATTATATTAGGCTGCATTGAAGTGGCAAAGACTAGACTAGACTAGGCTCTATTAGACTGGAAGAGACTAACATAACTTGACTACCTATTTTAATTTTCTGCAATATATCTAAAGCGTTCGACTGTGTAGAACAAGAGAATCTACTAAATATATCTACTAAAATCTATACACTTACAGAATAAGGGGAAAAGCTGGTAGACGGTTATTGAAGATGGTTATTGTAAGCTGGTATGATCATATATAGTAAATCGTAGTCAATTCGTTGCAATAAATTATAAGAATAATACGGCCCAATCTGATATTATTCAAACAAATGTTGGTGACCGTCAAGGGAGTATACAGGCACCGATGTTATTTATAATGTATATAGCAGATTTGCCAGCATACTTAAATATGGATCAGTGCACTTTCTATGGAGATGACGCGAGCTTTATTTTACTCGACACACTTGGTGATGGTAATAAAATACTAGCTCAGAAATTATTAGATGGTGTTGGCGAATGGTTTGCAGCAAATAATTTGTTTCTGAATACAGATAAATCGGAGTATGTTCTAAATATTTCAATCTGCAAGGAGCAGATACTCAGCAGATGTAAACATATTGTAAATACGTCTTCACTAAAAAGGGAAAAACTTACGAGACTCCCAGGAAATTATATAGAAGAGTATCTCGAGTGGAACTATACCATAAACCATGTGTGTTCAATATTAAGTAAAAGGATCTATTTAATAAAATGTGTACGTGAAACTTTGTCCAAAGAGTACCTTCTAACATATTATCATGCGGAAGTACAGTCGATGTTGTCATATGGTATGGCAGCATGGGGATCGTCTCCACTTATTCGTTCCTTATTAGTTGCCCGAAAAAGAATTATTATAGCCATATTAGGACTAAAACCAACAACATCCTGCAAAAGCTACTATCAAAAAATTGGAATTCTGACTGTAGCTGGCCTGTATATATTAGAAGTTTCCTCTATCATCCATCAAAATAAACAAAGGTTGGACAGAAATATGGATAAACATACCTATAATACAAGAGGCAAAGAAAAACTATATATGCCTAAATAAAACCTAACCATGGATAGCAAGAGTCGATGTCAAATCAAAATCAAATCAATTTATTTGCTATCAGATGTAAACGAATACATATAAGCTAACAATAAGTCATAAATCATTAATTTTGTACAAGCATCTATCTATCATGTATATTTTAAGTTTTTGTCGAAATAATCTCATTGAAGTTTCTTCTTGTAGTTGAGTAGGTAGCTTATTGAAGATATGGGTTCCTATATGAGAGGGTGCTTTGCTGCATAACGTTTAGTTGGCAAATGGTGTTCGTATTAGATTCCTGCCTCTAGTATTGTATGAGTGTTGATCTCTGTTTATTGGTAAGTTGGGTTTATTTTTGAAAATATAACATGATATATATGGTTGATGTATATGGTTGGAACCGTCAAAATGTTTAGGGTTTTGAAATGTGGCCGACATGATGTTGTCCTCGATATACCCTTTTACCCTTTTGCGCTCTGAAGACGACATCTAGTTGTGGTGATGTCCCCGATATATTAATCGCGTATGTGATAATGGACTGGACCTCTGCGTGGCAGATTCGTAGCAAGAACGGTAGGTCTATGTTATTTCGTAGAATTTTTAGCATGTATGATTTACCTTGGAGGCAATATTATGGATGTGGGTATTCCATTGTATTTCGTCTTCTAGAAGTACTCCTAGAAATTGAATACTACTTCTTCTTTCTATTCTGGTATCACTAATTTTTAATGAATAGTCTTTAGCTTTGGTCCGACGCTTCGTTTGGAAAATAACATAGTTTGTCTTCTCTGTGTTTAAATGAAAATTATTTGCTGAAAACCTATTGTTCAGGTTATATAGAAGGTTATTGGCTACTACTTCAGTTGTTTCCACCAACTCCTCTGAGGTGATAAATCTTGCATCATCAGCGTAGAACACACTTTTGACCCCGCTTAAATAACGTGGTAGCTCTGCGATATATAGTGTGAAAAGAAGATGGGCGAGAACGCTACCCTGTGGGACACCCATTTCTATATTGACATTTGTTGATATGCAATTCTCGATTTGTACATATTGCCTTCGGTTTGCCAAATATGATCTGATCCATCTTCCACATTTTGCCCTGATGCCATAGGTTTCTAGTTTATTCATTAGTTTTGAGTGTGATACGCAATCGAATGCTTTCGTGAGGTCACAGAAAATACCCATTGGGCATTTTTTATTATCAATTTCCTGGAGAATTGGATGATATAATTGTAGTATTGCGGTTTTGGTAGACTTCTCCTTACAGAATCCATGTTGTTCCTGTGGTAAGATGTTGTGCTTCTTAATGAAGGGCATTCTGCTTACCATTGCGTATTCTAGGATTTTTGTTATAGCTGAAATTAAAGCAACTGACCTGTAATTTTGAATATTCATAGTATCACCTTTCTTATGGATCGAGATTATTAGTGACTTTTTTAGGATATCCGGAAACATCTCATACTCGAAAGAGCTGTTGATCAGATGAGAGATTGTATCAGTTAAAACATAATTCAACTCTTTTATTGAGATACAAGGAATACCATCCGGACCTTGAGCTGTTGAGTTTTTAAATTGAATATAAGTTCAATAAGTTATATCTTGATGTTGCCTCAGATGTGAATTCTTCTAGATAGATTATTTTGGTGTTGAAGGCTATGTGGTCATCGCATATCACTTGCGGTATTATGTTCTTATGTATTGCTTCAACAGAGTTCTTGAAGAAAGAATTAAATTCAGTGGCAATCTTCTTGGGAGAGGTTATCTAGTTGTTATTGACTTGTAATCTAATTTTGATTTTTACTTTGTTTTTGTTAGATAATTCATGGATTGTTTTCCAAATTACTTGCTGCTTGTTGACCGCATTTTCAATTTTGTTGCGTTTGTTGTAGTTGCGTTTAGTTTGATGAATAAGTCTTTGATGTTTGATTTTTTCAAATGAATAAACTGTTTTTAATGTTGGAAATCTTCTTTGGAGAACGAACATATCCTTTAATTTTCTAGTAGATATTTTTACCTCTTTCGTGACCCACATGGATAATGAGCGTTTCACTTTTCTCAAAGGAAAGGAGTTCCAGAAATGATGTTGTAGAGTGCATAAGAACGATTCTGCTTTGCGATCACAGTCAGTTTTGGAGTACATATCTTGCCAAGTTTCTTCATTTAGTGCTTTATGAAATAATCTTTTATTTTCTACCGTAAAAGCTCTCGTAAACCGGCCCTTAGGTGGGGTAGCTTTTCTTACAATGCTGTTTAAGATTATAATGTTAATGATTATAATGATCTGATAGTGTAGTGTCTTCTGTATCTACCGTCATGAGATGAGTACCATTTGTGAAGATGTTATCTATTCTCGTTCTGGAAGTAGCCGTGGCACGTGTAAATCCAGACACTGTTTCGATTAGGCCATAGGCATGAAGAAGATCGATCAGGTACATTTGCTCCTTGGATTTAATAGCAAAGTTTATGTTAAAATCTCCCACAAGAATGATTAAGCTGTTTCTGTCAAAAATAGCGTTTAATACGAGTTCCAAGTTTAACAAAAAGAGGCAATGCATCCTGTAGGAGGTCTGTATACATTTATGATATTAGTATAGCGATCTTTTCTTTTCCATTTGATGCCACAAATTTAAATATTTTTTCTATGGATTCTATGTTAATGTCAAGACTATGTACAGATATTGTATCTTTATCTAGATTAGAGCGGACCCATATTGCTGACCCTCCTCCGCTAGTATGAGTTCTGCTAAAATGAGTGAAAACACTATAGTTAGGCAAATGAAGGAGGGGATAGTTTCGTTGGTCATCCATGTCTCGGTAAGGCATAAAGAGCAGAGTTTCCTCACGTGTAAGATTAGTTCTAATTCTTCAATTTTGGTTGTCATTGATTAAATGTTTAAGTATAACAGTATATTTACTTGAAATTTTAAATTTTGTTCTTGCACTTCGTCGAGATCTCGTTTTTCTATATTCTTTGTTGCAAGTTTTCTAGCTTTAAAAAATATTTGTTTACACGTTTAAGTATTTTTGGGCCAGGTTTCGGGTTTATTGATCTGCTCTAAATCTTGGGCACGGATACTTTGAACGAAAAGTACTCCTCCGGATGTTTAGCCTGAAGTTGTTTGCATCTAACAGTATTAAAATTTCTGTTTTGTAAGTAAGTGATTATATCGGCTTCTGTTAGGGATGGCTCTAAGCGGTATACATGAATGTGAGCGAATCTTTTGACAGCCCTGATAAGTCTTCTCCGCGTTTGTCCCTACGATAATATTAGAGCGCCTTGAACGCCTTTTACGTCTATTTTGAAGTTCCTACGTACCTTCATTTGTGGAACCATACTCATTATCTGATTCGGTTTCTTGGCCTTTATTGATGTTTTTTACAGGAGCGAGCTGATTTACTATTTTATCGCGGCGAAGAATTTCTTAAATATTCTGGCTTTTTGTCCGTTCGCTGGATGAGGTCTGAATTTTAGTTACTGCATTTTTTAGCTCTAAGTTTTCTTCTTTTATGGTCATTATTTCGCCACTTAGATTAGAAATATTGTCACATAAAATCGCTATTTGCGTATGTAAAGGTTCTACTTCCCTTTTTATGACGCTACTGAAGATGTAAATTAGTTCAGATGGCGACTTTTTTGTGATATCTTGACCACTGTTTTATCCACTTGGACTCTAGAAACTCTAGTTCTTAGTTCTCGTTGCATTATGAGTAAATATTTGTTTTTGCTTCTCTTTCCTGTTCTTTGATTTTTATGTTTTTTATTTAATAAATTATATTGAAAATTGACTTTATATTTAGCAATTATTTACTAGCAATGTTAGGCACATCCGTCTCGTTTGACTCCTCGCGCTCGACTCAAACAAATAAAAACAAATATCCAAATTTCTAAACCGAATTTTCACAAAAAAAAGCGCACAAAAACTTTGAGAACACTGTAGATTTACTAGTCTTATGAATTCGATATTTAAAATCCTTGCAAACACAATTTTAAAGCTCTTTATGGAAGTAATAAAAATCCCGCACTGAAAATCCCGTCTTTTTTCAAAGCTTTCTTTTTTTTCAGCAAGGCATAACAAAATATAATAAGTTACCACCAGATATCAAAAAAGCAAAATCTCTAAAGACCTTCAAATATAATGTGAAACAATTTCTACTGCATAATATAGTATAATCATAGTATAAAACTGCATAATCATAGTATCTAAAAATCTGTTCGTCTTAAATTTCATTTAAAATAATATTATTAGTATGTGCTTTATATGCAATTGTACTTACAATTAGACATAGCCTAAAAAAAAATAAAAAAAGTAAATTTTGTAACTTACAGGTGAATAAATTATTTTGATTTTGATTTTTTTTGACTAGAGTAGAATAGATTCTACTAATCTGGACCAGATTGAACCATCAAATAGACTGGATAAAACTGTATTAAAATGAACTAGTCTAGCCTAGATTAGAATAGACTGGATTGTACTTTATTGAGGAAGACTTGATTATAATAAATCAGTTCGAATAAGGCCAAACTAACGTAAACATGACTAAACTAGATTAAACTACAATAGACAATTTTAGATTATTTTAGAATGTATTAGATTGTACTAGACTGGACTAGACTTCACTAGAGAGGATTAGAATAAAGAAGGCTGAACAAAAGTGGACTAGATTGGATTAGACTAGAGTGAACTAGACTTGAGTGTATAAAACTGGGCTACAATGAACTAGAATGGACTGGACTATACTGGATTAAACTGAACAAGCTGGGAATAGATTGAAATAGACTGAACAAAAATGGGCCAAACTAAACTAGGATCAACTAGGGTGAATTAGACTGGGCTGAACTATACTCACTTGCACAGCAGCGCAGTATAAACTGGATTGTACTGCGCTACACTTTTACTTGACTCGATTAGGATGGACCAGACCAGATATTAGTTATTTGGATTATATTGTATTTATTACAATATATATATATATATATATATATATATATATATATATATATATATATATATATATATATATATATAAACTCTAAATGTACTGGACTAAGCTAAACTAACATAGACAGGATTAAATTGCTTTCCTAGACTGACTGACTTCTACAATACTGTATTATACAAGATAGGACAGGTGGACAAGGCGAAAAATAGGATTTGACTCTATTAGACTGGGCTAGAATGGACTAAGCCTAGAAATGACTCTATTAGACTGGGCTAGAATGGACTGGCCTAGAAAAGAGTCTTGTTGCAAGGCTAGATTGAATCTGGATTAGACCGAACTAGTGTGAAATAAACTTAACTATTTTGACTTTTAACATAAATTAATATAATTATAAGTACAAACTGGTCTCTTGTATTTTCATGCCACGAGAGATCATTAGGGTTTCTACCAAAAAAACATATTAACCTGATAAAATTAATAATAATGAACATCCATAGACGCGTTTCTTCTTTTTGGCTTCATCATTATAGATTTTTCATTAATCTGAATATAAAATTTAAAAGAAAAACAGACAACTTACTCTGCTGGTGTCATGGCAACATTTGATATTATTAATTTTATTTAAACCCCGCCAGTCGTTTTTTTGGTACCCCGTGACTTGCTGTATTAGCGGTTAGAAGAAAATTGGTTGAAATTCCTATGTAAATCTTCAATAATAAAAGTAGAAAAATTAATTAGAAAAATTAAATAATTAATCACTAGGTTTCAATTCACTCTTGACTTATACCTGAAACATAGTGATTCATTAATTAATTTTTCTAATTAATTTTTATACTTTTATTATTGAAGATTCACATAGGAATTTCACCCAATGTTATTTAAACTAGACTAGGTTAGAGTGGATAAGACGGAAATATATTGGATTAGACTGGACCAAACTAGAGTCTAGACTGTACTCTTTAATAGTAGTTTAATCTAATTTTGTTATAAACGTTAGGGTATACTAAAGAGGATTAGAGTATATTAGTCTGGCCTATAATTACTTTACTTGCTTAGAATGGACTAGGCTGTACTAATTTGAATTAGTCTTAACAATATTGTACTAGAATTGGCTGGACTAAACTGGCCTGGACAATGCAAGATTGAACTGGAATGGGCTAGCCAGAACTACAACGGTTTATGTTGTATTAGACTGAACTGCAAAGGAATAGACAGAACTAGACTCGACTAGACTACACTGAACTACAATAAACAGGACAGAATAAGGCAAAATATGTAGTGAACTAGTACGGCATAGCTATTATTAACATTGTAAGTTATTCAGAACTTACACTCTGTAGACAAGTTTTTACTGCAGACTTATTTTCATTTAAAATTGCATTTGCCGCGAACGTGATCCAATCATTTCTATAAAAACCTAATAATGCAACAAACGGCTTATTATTATTATTATTATTCTTACCGTGCGTAAAGTCGCTCATATTAACTGGAACATCGTGACTGGTTGCAACCGTCGTCGACTCAGCAACACTGGCGATTGTGCTCATGCCCAACGTATCAGTATCGTTTTTTACTGGGTTCACTTCAGACGACGAGGAAGAAATCACTGTCTCAATGGAGGATGACGTACTCATTTCACCACTACTGGTACTGGTACCAACGGATTGTTCTGTGGAGAACTTTTCGGTGGTAGAAGTTGTACTGGTTGAATCCATTGATGGTTCCGTTACTGTTGATAAACTTGGTAGAAGAACCCACCCGTCAGGTGTTGTTATGGGTACCCAATCTTCGGGCTCTAGCAAAAGTAAAATAACAGGAATAGTTTTAATTTATCTTCTAAAATTTTAACTTATCCATCTGTTGAATTAATATCTCTTCATCAACATTTGCAAAATAATTTGAGATTATATAAATTACTTTTTAATTTAAACAAAATTGCTTATTGTGAAAATTGTATGTTTTAGTTATAACGGATTTAAAAATAATAAAATTTTTTTTTGCAGGAAGTTTAAAAAAATTAAATTACTAAAAAAATGCTTGATATTTTAAATTAAAACAGTTTGTTTAAAAACTAAATACCTATATAATTAATACTAATAAACTATTATATTCAATTTGCATAAATATTTGTCATTTAACTCGGTCCATGCTTATCTTATTCAATTTATTTTTAAAGTTTAGTTCAAATTTTTTTTTTTTTCTAAAACTTCAGTACTTACCTTGTGTTTGTGTTGTTGTTGTTGAAGTTAAAGGAACTACAGAAGGTTTCGCTGATTCAACATCAGGTTTTTCTGAAGCTACAGAAGGTTTTTCGGAAGCTGTTGGAGACTCCTCGCTAGGTTCAGTCCAAGTAATAAGTCCGGGCGGTGTTGTGGTATCGATTGCTGGAGGACTGGGCTGTTTCTCTGGCTTAACGGATTCAATCTCGTTCGTTGCTGGATTTCCGTTGACCGCTTCAAGGATAGACGTAGCATTTAAGTTAATCGGCAGATCATTGGATTCCGTACTCGTGGCTTTAGCAGTCGTCGCGTCCATTACTACTGGCTGGATATCTTTCTCCGTTGTCGTCAATATTGGATTCGTTTCAGTGATTATTGGAATTGGTTTGCTGGTGGTAACATCAATCTCTGCCATTGTTGTTGGTTTAATTGAGGTTGCAGTTTCAACTTTCTGAGATGTTGTAACAGGAGCCGTTGTAGTCGTCGTTGTAATCCGCTCCGTTGTTGTTAAAATCGTTGTAGTTATAGGTTTTCTTGTTACAACAGGTAATCTTTGAGTCACATTCCTTACAGGTTTCAAAGTTGTTATAGGTCTCTGAGGCGGCTTCACAGTCTTAATAGGTTTAATTGTTGGCCGACTTGGTCTAGGTTTAGGTTTCACAGGCCTTGCTATTCCTGTTGAATTTTGTACGGGTTTGACTTTCGTTGGAAAAGGTTTAAGTTTCTGTGTAGTTACTGGTTTTGGTTTTGGCGTTGTAACTGTTACATTGAGCTTCTGTGCAGTAACTGGTTTAGGTTTCTGAGTTGTAACAGGTTTAGGTTTTTGAGCAACAGTTGGGATTTTAATGGGTTTTGTTGGAACAGGTCTTGGTGCTTTAGTTGTTGGGGAAGGTCTTATTGTTGTTACATCATTTCCATCAACACTTTGGAAAGTCGACAGTTTATACGGATTTGAAGTTTCATCATTTAAAATAAGCTTAGTAGTAGGTTTACTAGTAGTTGCTTGCTGGGTAGGCGTAATAGGTCGCCTGGTAATAAACTGCGTTGTTTGAGGAGGAAGTGTACTAGCAGCGTCAGTTACCTTTGCAATCGTTGTTAACTTCGTTGTTAATTCAAATATCGTTGTTAATTTCTCTTTTTCTGTGGTTGCTTGAGTCGTTTCTGTGGATAATTTTTCTGTTGTACTTGTTCTGTTGGGCGGCTGTCTGGCAGGTATCAAAGCTGTGTCTATTGTGTTTTCGAGGATTTCGTTGAATGGTTCAACATGGCAGCACGAGCCGAAGTAGAATCTGTCTATGCATGTGCCCAAGTGTGTGCCGTTTGCCTTTAGGCAGTCTATCGCGAACATACAAACGCCGTTCTGATTGCTTCTCCTGGATATACACGGCAGGTTTCTTATATTTCTACCAGTACTTCCTAAAAAATAAATAAATAATATTAGAATAATTACAAGATATTACATAATTCAATTGTTATTATGTTAGTGTAACATTTCTTTAGATAACATACTTATTATGTGAAAATAAAAACATGCTGTTAAAACTTTTATCTACGACCGCTATTGTAAATGCCCATTATTGTACAGTTCGTGGACTATGTAAATACATCATAACACACACGTGCGTTTGGTTTACGATTCGTTGATTGGTTGTGGTGAAACTGGTGAGCTGATAGATATAGGCAACCCAATGTACGCAGTTTGCGGATGCATGACACATAGGTGTAGGGAAAATAAATTTGAAGGGGGTATATAAAAATTATATATGCGCGATATGTGGACTTGATTTATATGCTCCTAATATAACCTAATCTAACCATCAATTTTGTCCTGTTTTGTAAGTCTGTAGCTACGGTGGCCTTTTTTTACGCGCCACTGCAGGTTTTATGTCAATTTCCGTTAGTTTGAAATGTGGCACGGGGGTGCTTTGAACGTATTCACATAGAAGCTGTCATCTATTTCGTTTTTCACGTTTAAATCTAACGAAAACTACAAAAAAGTACAAAATAATAAGGTATGTAACCAATAAGAATGTATTTCTTTTCATTTCTATCAAGTTAAATAATGTCGAGTAACAGTTATATATGAAAATACAACTCTTTGTTTATTAGAATGTTCAATAATGTTGCTAATAAGGGATAAATATGTTACATCAAACATATTTTTCTTATTAAACAGAAACAAATTAGTGTGGTTGTAGATAAAATATAGTACATAACTCGAGTTGTAAGGCAATTACGTACGAGCAGAACAGGTACTAACAGTAATTCCGCAAGTAATATGCTTATTACAATATGATGTTTAAAGCTCAAAAGTATTAATAATTCGTAACTAAATGTATCACCTATAAATCTTACAAAGTCTCATATTTTTAACTAGACTAGTCGCTGAATACTATACACTGAAACATACTAAATTATTGCAAAGAGAAAATTTTTAACTCAATTTTTTCTTCATTTTTTGAAAATCTAATTCTTCCACAATTTTAAGATTGTTATCAGGTAGATAATTTAATACATTTCATGTATTTATACATCTAGTATATATTTATAACATACCACAACTATTAAAGTATTATAATTATTTGCGAAAAACTGGATGAAAAACTTTCTTTCGGGTAGTCGCACTAATTCATTAATTACAGACGAAAGGGCAGAAGTAAATAACTAAATATATCTTTAGTTTGTAGCCAATAGACATAGTTACACACCACATTTAGTTTCGTTGAGATAGTTGGAATAGTATAGAAGTTACAAGTTGGTGAAGTTAGTTATCTAGGCCGTAACTAGTAATTTGTGTTTGGAAGGTCTAACAACATTGAAAACACATTTTTCGTCAGATTTTTTTGAAAACCTAGACAGATCTGGAAAATTTAAAGGCTGTTATCTGGTAGATAATTTAACATACAGTCCAAATTTGGTGGATCTACATTTACAGGCTTATTAGTTACCTGCGAAAAACTAGCCGAGGAATGTTGTGTTTTTTGTTCTTTCGTTTTACCTTCTTTGGGGTACGTTGAATCAATCAATTCTTTGTGTGTTGTTCCTTTCTTAGTGCTCAGTATTTCTTCATTCTTTCATTTCTTCTCTTCTTCCGAAAGATTTGGGTTTGGGTTTTTGTGTGGATTTGTCTTGGAACCTTATGTTTTCATCATTAGTGATTAATTTATCTGTTCGATCGATTAGTGAATTTTCTGAAATATTTAATTCCACTAGGTCTTTCTCAGTTTCTTTAAATCAGTGTTTTTTTTTTCGGTTGCGGAAAAAGTCAGAGGTTTGCTTGGTTAATCCGTTAGGGTTCATTCTGCGAACTTGACCATAAAAATGTATCCTGCTTTTTCGCATAGTATCTGAAAGTTCTTGTACAAAGTTTCATTCTTGATGAATACAATTTTATTATCTTGAAATTTTAATCCTACGATTTTCCTCAAAATTTTCCTTTCCTTTGGCTCAAGTTTCTCCATTTGGCCTTTGAAGTTCATGTTTTGTGTTTCTCCTGCATAGAGTGCTTCTGGTTTAATCACTGTCTTGCATTGTAGTGTGTAATTTTGGAGCCCCTTGAAAGGAATTTTTTGTTGTATGTATATTTTATTAGTTGGAAGGCCATTTCAAGTTTATTTTTTCTGGATTCCATAGCTTTGCTTTCCCCAGCATTCCAACTAATCCATTCTCCAATATATTTGAATTCTTTTACTATTTCAATCTTTTGTTCTTGGAATTTGAGGTATTTCCGTTGGAAGAAAGGAAGTAGTTGTTTAATCATGAGATTGTCTTAAAAAGACTAAAGAGCAAAGCTGCACTGATGAGAGATATATCTCGAAATGCGTCTGCAGATGGCTATTCACTTAACTTAAAGAGAAAGATATAATCTTAAAACAATGTTATTTACCTAGTTTAGTTGTTTAGTACCACGAAAGGGACTGGGGGGCCAGTAAATAACACAAATATATGTTGTATAAATTAATATCCTACGTGGTATTATAGCAAAGGAAGTTGTTGTTTCAAAATGATTTATTTGTAGTTTTAAAAAAACTTAATAATATTATAGATTTACGGAAAGGTTGAATATATTTATATATTCAAGCTATATTTCGCTTTAATAAGTTGGTATTGTTAAATCAATTTAATTCAAAGAAATCTGGATGTTCAACAAGCTGATGGAAATAATGTCCTAAAATTGTAAATCCGACGGTAATTCTCAAATTCTATGAACTTGTATAGCAACATTAAAACGCAATTAATACCATTTATTAATTATACATTGACAAAACAGCATAAACAAGAATTTAATATCTAATCAGCATATTAAGTCTGTTACAATAAATTATTCTGTACCCTAGAATTGAACACGTTTTTATTTTTTTTATTTTCGTAAAATAACGGTACAATTTACTGACCTACAATAACAGCTACGAACACACAATACTAATCATTTGCATAAACTAAACGCTTACCAAAACTCACACACAAAATCTTACAATTCATACAATTATTTAACACAAATTTTCGTGTTAAAATTCCAATAAAAAAGGATTTTATAAACGTAAGCTTTCTTAAGGTATTTAGATAGTGTATTTTATTTAAGCAGTTATCTAACGATACTATCCAGTGGTCATTTATCTGGTCTTCCACTGGGCCAAGGTAACGGGACAGATGACGTCAGAGCAAAGCATCGAGAGACAGAGACAGTCAGCTGTTTAGTAAGGAATGTATGCACCGTTACATAACGAGGCTGATTCGATTTGAGATGATCGGAGATTAAGGAATCACTGTTATATAATTTTTCGTCTAAATGCGCCTATAACTGGGTTAGTCTTGTTACGGAGTAACTAGATTTTGTTTTATTTAAATATGTCGTCTTGGTGAATTTAATTAATTCCGTGTTGTCGAACTTGACCTAGAACTTGTGGAGTTGTGTGGGATAGCAGTAAATGAGTAATAAAAAGAAAGTGCTTTAGCAATAATTTTCTCGGGGAATTTTTGCCTTGGTTTTTTTGTCTTTGGGTTATTATTTTGGGTTGCTTGGAATTGAAGAAAGTTTTATTTGAGATAGTGATGCATGTGCGCCTTTCGTTAGGTAATACGTTTTTTTATGTTTATAACGGATCTGCTTTATTTCAGATGACTAATCTAGACTGGACAGTTTTAATAAGAAATAATAATAAATGACATACATTTTTGTTAGCTGAGATAAATTTTTAAATTTGTCCGGTTATGTTTGATCAGTTTATCAGTTTAAAATCGCAATTTATAAAATAGGACTTTAAAGAATAGGATTTTAAAAATAGGACAGAAAAAACCAAATACGAATCTTTGTATCATAAAATATAACCTGATAATTTATCGTTCATTTTTTCCAAATTGTGAAGAATTTTTCTTCTTATTTCTTTGTAAAGACATACTTTTCCGAAGACAAAAAAAATTCCGTATGAAAAATTATTTAAATTAAAATAATTCATTTGCTACCTATAACAAATATTATAACATTAAATATATTTTTAGTTTGGGAATATTTGTATAATCGAATTTTTTGATAAATCCATATGATTAATCAATTACGAGGTGTTTTTTTTGCCACGGGAAAAAACAATTACGTCTAAAACGGAAAAACATAATTTTTCCCAATTTATTGTACAAATAAACATGCATATTTTTGATAACAAAAGCAAATTTCAGAAATGATTTATTAACAATTTATTGAACATTTTTTAACATTTATTAGCAAGAAAGTTTATTACATTTCTTTTTGGTATTTTGTCTACTGACGATGAGACATGTTTGATCAGTTTTCACATTATAATCAACAGGTCTAGTCGTACCTAATTAGTCTATTCCACTTTATCTTCTCTGCTTAGTATTGCCTGCCAAGGTTTGTCTAGTTTGTCTCATCTGCTTAGTAATGCCTAGTTATGCCTGCTTAGTAATGCCTAGTAATGCATAGTTTTGTCAAGCTATTTATTCAAATTATAATTATCAAATTATTTGTCTATCCGTTTATGATTAAATATAACTGGGCATAAAAGATAAAATAAGTCTACAGAAACTAATCTCAACCATTTAGTACTGTTTTTTCCTTGTCTATATAGTTTGGCATCTAATATAGTTCATCCATTAACAACAGAATTATACCAACTAATCCTACAAATCTGGAGCAAGGAAAGAATGCCGAAAGGATGTGATGCAGCGATGATACTACCTATCCACAAAAAGGGAGATACGACAAAATGCAGAAACTACAGGGTAATGTCGCTTTTAAATACAGCATACAAAATCTGAAAAAATATGCTGAAGAGGCAGTAAAAGACTATCAGTGCGAATTCAGACCCAACAGATCGACGACAGACCATATATCCGGAATCTGACAAATACTTGAAAAGTGTTGGGAGTATGATACGCCGGTGTACTAATTGTATATTGATTTCAAAAATTCATACGACTCCGTGGAACGAAATACTCTCTCGTATGCCCTACAATACCTTGGTATACCACCAAAACTCCAACCATCCAAAAAAGAAGTCACCACCCGAAATGCAAAGAGTCAGGTAAGAATCGAACGGGCGCTCTCACAACAAGTCAACTTAACAACAGCACTTGGTGACAGGGTGACGGACTATTACCAATCCTTTTCAACCCCGCCTTGGAATATTCAATAATAATAGCGGAGTACAAACGAAAGACAACTTGATTCGAAAATCGGAACAGATGCTAGCATAAGGGGATGATATCGGTATACTAGGAAGAAGTATGCAGGCGGTGAAATCAACATCAACGACAATTTATAAGAAGAATAAAATTAAATAGGACTGAGGGTAAACGAAGGAAAAACGAAAGTAATGGTGACAACAAGGGGAAGAGAGAAACGGAATACAGCGATAGAGGGCAGAAATTTCGAAACAGTAGATACTTTCACATACCTGGGCACTAACATCGATAAGAAGAACAATATGGAAATGGAAATAAGAAGTAGAATCAACCAGGACAACGAAACAACAGCCGGCCTTAAATTCATACCTAAATCCAGAACACACCACCACTGACAGCGAAACTCAAACTTTATAAGTACCTAATGAGTGTTGGTGCTGGTGTGAGTGCTGGACGCTAACCGTAGACCAAGAGCGAACAGAAAGAAGGGTTATAACAACGATATACGTCCCCAAACCAACAACATATATATTATGAATGAATTTCGAGTTTTAAGAGCTGATAAACGGGCAAATGATAGTTGGAAACATAAAAGCCATGCGAATAAGATGGCTCGGGCATGTACAGCGCAGGGAGAGTAACAGAAACTTCAAGGTCCTTCATATTCATGGTCCTTCATACGAGATCAGAGGGCAGAAGACCGGCAGGACGCCCACGATTGAGATGGAGAGACGACTTGGAGGCAGACTTAAGAAAGCTGGAAATGAACAACTGGAGAAGAGCCGCAGAGGACAGGAACGGATAGAAAAGGATTGTGACTGGAGTCGTCTGTAAGAGTGCTGTTTGTCTAATTGCGTTCGTCTATTAGTGTAGTTATTTATTAGTGACTGCCTAATATATTCCTGGTATACCTTCCTAGTTTAGTTTCATTAACCGTATTTGTCCAGACTACAAAACACATCTCATGTCTCAAAAACTACTTCGCTTGCTAATATCACGCAGATATTGAATTATACAACAGATATTTGTATCTTATTACTAGCCAATAGTTGACGTTCGTGGCACTAGAAAAATAACATTGTTTTTAAGATCATAGCTTTCTATTTAACTTAAGTGAATAGCCAACTGCAGACGCGTTTCGAGATTTATCTCTCATCAGTGCAGATTTGCTGAAATATAACTTGAACTACACTTACTTGAGTGTAGTTCAAGTTAGCGCCTCGTGGATAACTTTCGAGGTTAGGACTTAATTTGACGTTTCGGAGGAAAGAGTACTCGTTTAGTGCCACGAAAGTGGACTGGAAACTAGTAATAACACACAACTTCTGTTATATAATTCAATATCCTGATTGGTAGTAGCAAGGGAACTAGTTTCAACATGAGATTTGTTTTGAAGTCTTAAGAAGACTTACTATTATAGGGCTACGGAAAGGTTAAATATATTTCTATATTTGGGCTATATTTCGAGTTTAATAAGTTCATATTAATATCTATAATGTAGTATGCTTTCACCATTAATAAGTAGTTTTCTGTTTTCTGTATTTACTGTTTTCTATTTATATATTATAACTTCGCCTGCCTATTTTTACTTGTTCAGTCATTGTATGTGTTGTGCCTTTCCGGTATAGTCTGGTCTTAATATAAGCTGGTTGGTCTTGTTTTCGCTTTCTTAGTTTTAGCTGTCAATTTTTATAACTCGTCTTTACAGTATCCTCTGTTTAGGTTTCTTTATCAATTATACTGTAGTTCTAGTTTATTATTCCTGTCTATTATTTCGGTTTAGTTTTTGTCTTACATATATAGCCAGATCTCAAATATTGTACAACCACAGCCTGGATTATTCTGATGCACTAGGTTTGTCTATCGAGCTATGTCTAATCAATGTTTGTGTTATACTCTTTCCATTATCAGTCTCGGATTACCTAACTAACTAAAGTTTACTATAGCAGCCTTTCTAGTTTTTTAGGTTTAGGAATAATTGATTAGCCTGCTGTGTCTAGATTTGCGTATCAAATATTGCGCTGTTGAGTATTGTATGTCAAGTCCAATTTTGCCTGTTGTTGCTTATGGTATTACCCTTGTTTGTGTAATTATATTCATCCCATCTTACCTGGCATCGGTCGGTCTTGACTGGCTAATCTTGTCTGCCCTTTTTCGTGTTGTCAAACTAGACATCTGCTCTTATTCGTATCTGTTTAGCTTGATATCTCTTGTCTACTCATCTTATTTTTATATTTTTGTCTGTCTAATGTTGTCTGAAATGTTGTCTTGTTGTCTTGTCCTATAATATTTTCTGTCCAGTCAAATTCAAATAGTTTATTTCATTAATTATGAGAACAGATTTTATAATTACGAATACTATCATCGCAGGTTCAATTTGTGTTCAATAACTTAAATGTGTTACTTCCTTCTTGATAGTTTTTTATTCTTTCATAAAATTCCTGTACGGAGTACGGCTCTATCTAGACGAGGAATCGATGATGTTCCTTCTTAAGGTGTTTGGTCGTTGGGAGTAATTTAATATATTTAGGTAACTTATATTACTCAATGATATTGTAGGGTGGGATAATGTAGGAGTTTGCTAAAAATAATATCGATTCTTAGACGTAAGCGCCCGTTGCAGTTAGCATCCTGGCCGTTCTATACTTTCCTCTGCAGGATTTTCGACAGTTTATGGAAAATATTAAGACTATATTTTCCATTTCTATCGTTTCCGTTAGAATTTCGATAGAATAATATTCCGTTTCTATATAGTCTAATCTTTCTAGTCTTATCTCCATATCCTGGTTATTTAGACTAGGCATGGTGTAGCTAGACTTTTCTGCAAACTTTTCTTGTGTATTATTGTTTCACTATTTTTGGTACTTAAGTATCCTTTTTGATATATCGAGTCTTATATTATATAACTTATTTAGTTATGTTGGAATCGTTTTGTTTGTTGGTGTAGTTTATTTAATCTCATTTTTTCGTTAATTTCAGAAAAATATTTTTGATATAGTGATTCTATCACTAATCTTACCTCTCCAGATTAGTTATTCATATTTAGTTCCTCCAGTCTTCTTTTGTTTGTGTTACGTTTAGTCTTTGTAATTTTATTTCTCTAATCTTATAAAGGGTGTTAGGTAAACATGCGGCAAAAATTCAAGGGGTTATTCCTGGGCCTATTCTAAGAATACTTTGTCTTATGATCTTCTTCTTCTTAGACTTTTGTATAGGCACGTGTGCCTGTTTCTTTAAGTTCATCCTTAGTCTCTAATCTCCTGTGATATGGATGTCCAGAAGTCTGCCCATTTCTTTGGTGGCCTTCCAGGTGGTCTTGAATTGTTGGGTCTTTGTGTAATGGCCCAGTTAACGAACCGTTGTGGGATCATGCGTTTCACATGGTCCCTCCAGTGCCTCCGACGGTCTCTTGTCCAGCGTATGACATCCTGTATTTGTAGATCCTCTCTGATTGTGGAGTTCCTGATTTGGTCTCTTAGCGTCTCTTGTCGTTCTTAAGGCTTGTTTGGTAACTGCTGTGTCGGCTCTTGTTTCGGCTGCGTACGTGAGAATTGATCTTATTGCGGTTTTGTATATTCGGATTTTACTTTATTTAGATATATGCTTATTTCTTCACATTATATTGTTTATTGCACCGGATATTTTTCGGGTCTTGTTGGTGGCTGCTCGGGTTTCCATCTTAAGAATTCTGTCGCTTGATATTTCTATGCCGAGGTATGTGAAGCTCATCACTTGTATATTACCTTACCGTCGAGTTTTAGTTTGCATCTTGCTGGGTATCGGCTGGATGCCATGGACTTGGTTTTTTGGTGGGAAATGTCGAGGTTGTATTTCTTTGCTTTTTTTTCCAAGAATGTCTTTAGTAATCGTTGCATATCGTCTTCGTTGTCTGCCATTAGTGTTGCATCATCTGAATAGCATAGGATGTTGAAGGCTTGGTTCCCCATTCTGAATCCCGCTTTAAGGTTCTTTACTGTGGTTATTATGTTGTCCAATATGATGTTGAATAGGGTCGAACTCATGCTGTCACCTTGTCTTACACCATCGCTTACGCGCACCCTCTCTGATGTCTTTGTTTTTGTTTTCATGATTGTTGGTGTTGATGTTTCTTATTAGGTTGGTTAGCATTCCCCCCGCTCCTCGTTTTTTGAGTTCTGAAGTTACATCATCGATTCGGATTTTGTCGAATGCTTTGCTCAGGTCGACGAAGCACAGATAGGCGGGTTTGGCAATCTCTATTGCTTTCTCGGTGATCTGTCTTACATTAAATATTGCGTCTGTAGTTGATCGATTTTGTCGGAATCTTTGTTGTTCGTCATTTACCGTTATTCGTTCGTTTATTTTTTGGGACAGTATTTTTGTGAAAAGTTTTGCTGTGGTGTTAATCAATGTCTGTTTTTTTACCTTTCTGGAAGATCGGGATGGTGGTTGTGTTTTTCCTACTTGTTCGGATTCGACAATTTTTCGAAACACGGTGTAAATTTCTGTTTCGAGTTTGTCGCCGCCGTATTTTAGGAGTTCGTTGGGAAGCATATCTTCACCTGGTGTATTTCTTGTTTTTAGATTCCTGATTTCCCGATTTATTTCTTCTTGGCTACTAAGCTAGTATGACTCCTCTATTGTCTGTTCGTGCGTTACGGTAGTGGTTCCTTCCTTGATATTGTTGCGTTCTGTTTCATACAATTTCTTAAAGTACTTGGCCCATTCTTCAGGTGTTATACATTCGGTTTGATGTTGTTCGTCAACTGGTTGCTTAAACTTCCTGAGGAGCTTCCAGATTTTCTTTTGACCACCATATAAGCCGTGTTGCAATTCAATGCTGAAGTTCTCCCAGTATTGATCTTTTAGGTGTCGCACTTCTGTCTTGCACCTGTTCCTCACCAATTTGTATTGGTCGTAAGCTTCCTGAGTTCTCGTGTTCATATATTTTCTGTAGGCTTTTGATATTTGTCGGGCTATTTCTTTTAGGTGTGGGTTGTACCACGGTTTATAATTATGTCGTGGAGTGTTACTGACTGATCTACAGCCGATAGCCTCGTGAGCGCTGTTTGTAATGTTAGATTTCAACTTTTCACACGCTTCTTTTGTGTTGTCCTGGTCTTGTATGCTGTTGGATGCTATTTTTTGTGCTAGTCTGTTTTCGTATAGTATCCTTATGCTCTCTGTTTTTAATGCCTCTATGTTAAATTTGCCGCATTTTGTCGGCTCTTGTTGCTTGTGTCTCATTGCTTTGAATCGGTACCTGCATACGACGAGGCGATGTTCTATGCCTATATTGGCTGATGGTATGTATCACTCTTACGTCTATGATCTTATTTGGGTGGACTTTTCTGTTATTATATGATCTATAATGGATCGCTGTCCTCTAGTGTTTTGTTACGTGTACTTTTATTGGTATTTGTGTTTAAAATAGGTATTATTAATTCGTAATTCGTGGTTTTGAATGCATAAGTCAATAATCAGCATGCCGTTGTCGTTGATTTGCTCTTCTCTAAATCTATTAATTACTCCTGGTATTATGTTGTTACCAATTCTTGCATTTGTGTCTCCGATTATAAATATTTTGTCATTGTGGTCGATTTCATTGATAGTTTCCTCAATTCTATTGTAGAATGATGTTCTTTCATCTTGCGTTTTCGAGCTATCTGGTGCGTATATGCCGATGATGTGCATTCTTTCTTTTCTAAACTTTAATGTCAATAGTATTACGTTATGATCTATATACTTAGTTCTTTCGATATTATCTTTATATTTGTTGTGGATTATAATTGCCACTCCTGATTTTGCTCTTTCGTTGTGTTCCTTTCCACTATAGCATAAGAGGTTGTGTACGAGTATGTTACCGTGACCCTTTTTCTTCGTTTCGGATAGGATGCAGATGTCTATTTTGTGTTTATTGAGAGCTTCTATGATTTCGTATAATTTGCTATTCCATGTGTTGGAATATTCCATGTTCCACCCAGAAATTCTAACCTCATTCTTTCGTAGTAGATTTTTCGAGTTTTTTTCCTGTTTCTCGCGTGGTCGTCATCGTGTATCCGTCCTTCCGAGACTTGTGAGTTCCTTCTGTGAGCATATTTCTTTTTTTTTACAAGGGGTAGGTCACTGGCCTTGACCCTCAATCCGCCCCTTTTATCCGGGCTTGGGACCGGCTATGATTTCACTGAGCTACTCAATCCACCCAGTGTCCTCATAGGTAGAGTTTTGTTGTGTTAAGATGTTTTCTGAAAATCCGTTTCTTTCGAAGATGCAGGGCAACAAAATTTGCGACTGAACAACAGTTTAATATCAAAAAGTACATGTAAAGTTGCGTTCTCTAAAATAAATGTTCGAAAAGACTTCCTCCAGCCTGGACACAAGCATTCAATCTTCTCATCATTGAGTGCCGAACTCTTTCAAACACAGCAGGGTTGTTTCTAATTGAGTTGAACCCAGTAATTATTCGATTTCGCAAATCGTCAAAATTCTCCACTGCAGTAATGTAAACTAATGACTTCAGATAGCCTTGTAAGAAATGATCCTGGGTGTTCAAGTGTGTGGCCCACCTCGACCAATCCAGCGATCTCCAAATGATGCTGTTAGAAAATCACGAGCAACCAAACTGAAATGTTGTGGTCCACTATCGTGCATAAACCACATTGCAATTCTTGTCGCCAATGGTACATCCTGCAGAAACTCGGGCAAAAAGTAATCTTCTCGCCAGTAAGTCTTGCTGGTAGAACTATCGGTCTAATTAGATACCACCTATAATTGCAACCAAAACATTTAAGGAGAACTGATGTTGAAATTGATCTTCACATACTTCATGCGGATTTTCATCTGCCCACAAATGGTTGTTATGAAAATTTGTTATTGCATTTCTTGAGAAACTGGCTTCATCGGTGAAAAGAATCTGTGTCAGGAATTGAGAGATTAGACCTGATGTTTGCAAAGGCCGTCGACATAACGCAATACGTGGACGACAATCAGTACTAGTGCCTGAACGCATTGAATGTGGTATGGGTACTTAAATTGTCCATAAGAATTTTCCAAACTGTCCAATTACTTAAATTCAAAGTATTAGTAATTTGTCGTGTACAAGTACTTGGATCTTCCTTTATCATGTCCAGCATATTCTGTTCCAGTTGTACCGTTCTTACTGTCATTAATCTTCCTGGCTCAAGATTTCGTTTCAATGTGCCTGTTTCACGAAGACGTTTCGAAGATTTTTCGGTGGGGGACATTACGGCTAAGAAACCGTTCAATGTACAATCGTCTAGCTTGTAATGAATTGCCATCAGCAAGTCCAAACATAAAATGCATGCCAGTCATCTCGGCGTTCGTATACATGTAAACAACTGCGACAGATACAGGTGATGAACACTGACTAGACGTATTCAAATGAAATCCACTGTACATTAGTAGATTAAACAGCCGTCCCAAGTTATTGTTAGAAATTTTTTGTACTTGATAAACTCATTGAAGTACGCCTTACTTTTATTTAAATTAATAATTTTAACAAATTTCGAATATGGTAGTCGCAAATTTTGTTCAACTTGTATCTTCGAAGAGTTTTTCAGAAATCATCATTGGAAAAAATATTCTTAGAATAGGCCACGAAATAACCCCATAAATTATTGCCGCATGTTTACCTAATACTCTGTATATGTAGTTGTCTCACTATTGTTTAGAGAACTGTTAAATTTCAAATGAATATATATTCTTTAAATTTCGTTTTAATATTTCGTATTAAATATTAATTAGTTTTTTGTTTATGAAAATGACAATATTTTACAACGTGGAAGGACGACAAACAAAATCCGGCAAACACTAAAAACATGTTCTCGATTTTATTTATTTCCATTATTTGCTCGACTTTTTTTCTTCGGTCTATCTACGTTTCATTAGGACAAGATATTTACAAAACAATTCCATTTCAGTTGCACAAACACAATATCATAAAAACATAAAAAACGATTAAAAAAACAATACAACTGTTCAGTTTTGTTTTTTATCTTGCTTGTATCAAATCTAATTTAGTCCTTAAAATATTGCCTACCTATTCTGGTCCATCCAGTTTTATATATCTAGTATTATTTTCTAAATATATTTAGTCGAGTGAAGTTGGCCCCCAAATTTTTGAAAAATTAAAAATTTTTTAGAGTTATGGCAAGATTTCGATTAGTTCTAGAGAGTTCTTGCTTGAAAATTGCAATAGTTCCGGGGAATTTCGGGCAGAAATCGAGATAAACAATTTGGGGGCCCACTTCACGCAGCCCCCTCTTTTTCAGGAAAAATAGTTCTGGTGTAACATTCCAGTTCTTTTTATATAGAGTTCTAGAGTTCTCAATCGATAATGCACATAGTTCTACTTTTTTTTTTCAAAATTTTGTAATTTTTGAAAAATTAAAAAAAAATCTGATAACGGTTTTCGATTTTACTAAGGCAGATAAACAAAAAATACTTATTCGACATTTTTGTAAAATCAATATTTATAAATTTATTTATAAAAAACTTTCGACGAAGATAAAAAATAAAAAAATACAAGAGTTCTGATAAGAGTTCTGAGTAGCCCCCGAAGAGTTCTAAACAAATAACCAATACAATTTCTTTGTCAAACCAATATTAAAGAAGTTATAAGCAAAAACGAGGTGCTAAATTTTTGAAAATTACAGAATTCCAAAAAAATATATTTTTCCGTAAGTTCTGTTAAGAGTTCTGGGTAGCCCCTCGAGAGTTCTGAACAAATCTCTTTTATAATTACCACGTCCGACCAATATTAAAGAAGTTATAAACAAAATATGCGGCGCTACGTTTTTTGAACATTAAAAAATTAAAAAAAAAAAAAAATGTCATGACTTTTGATAAGAGTTCTGAGTAGCCTTCTGAACAAATAACCAATACAATTTCTTTGTCAAACCAATATTAAAGAAGTTATAAGCAAAAACGAGGCGCTAAATTTTTTGAAAATTACAGAATTCGAAAAAAAAAAAATTCTATGAGTTCTGTTAAGAGTTCTGGGTAGCCCTTCGAGAGTTCTGAACAAATCTCTTTTATAATTTCCATGTCCGACCAATATTACAGAAGTTATAAGCAAAAACGAGGCGCAAATTTTTTAAAAATTACAGAATTCAAAAAAAAAAGTTTATCATGAGTTTTGTTATGAGTTCTGAGTGGGGGCTAGAACTCTTTTTTTTGGAATTCTGTAATTTTTTTAAATTTTTAGTCTCGTTTTTGCTTATAACTTCTGTAATATTGGTCGGACATGCAGAGTTCTAAACAAATAACCTATACAATTTATGTGTCAAACCAATATTAAAGTAGTTATAAGCAAAAGCGTAGCGCTAATTTTTTGAAAATTTCAGAATTCGAAATTTAAAAAAAAAATTTTTTCGAAAGTTATAAAAGAGATTTGTTCAGAACTATCGAGGGGCAACCCAGAACTCATAACAGAACTCATGGAAAAAACAAATTTTGAAAAAAAAATTGAAAATTCTGAAATTTTCAAAAAATTAGCGCCTCGCTTTTGGTTATAACTACTTTAATATTGATTTGACATAGAAATTGTATAGGTTATTTGTTCAGAACTCTCCGGGGGCTACTCAGAACTCATATCAAAACTCTTGAAAAACATTTTTTTTTTGGAATTCTGTAATTTTTTTTTAAATTTTGCGCCTCGTTTTTGCTTATAACTTCTTTAATATTGGTCGGACATGGAGATTATAAAAGAGATTTGTTCAGAACTCTCGAGGGGCTACCCAGAATTCTGAACAGAACTCATGGAAAAACTTTTTTTTTTAAATTATGTAATTTTCAAAAAATTTGCGCCTCGTTTTTGCTTATAACTTCTTTAATATTGGTCGGACATGGAGATTATAAAAGAGATTTGCTCAGAACTCTCGAGGGGCTACCCAGAACTCAGAGCAGAACTCATGGAAAAAAAATTGTTTCGAATTCTGTAATTTTCAATAATTTTGCGTCTCGTTTTTGCTTATAACATCTTTGATATTGGTCGGACATGGCAATTATAAAAGAGATTTGTTCAGAACCCTCGAGGGGCTACCCAGAACTCTTAATAGAACTCATGGATTTTTTTTTTCGAATTCTGTAATTTTCAAAAAATTTAGCGCCTCGTTTTTGCTTATAACTTCTTTAATATTGGTTTGACAAAGAAATTGTATTGGTTATTTGTTTAGAACTCTTCGGGGGCTACTCAGAACTCTTATCAGAACTCTTGTATTTTTTTATTTTTTATCTTCGTCGAAAGTTTTTTATAAATAAATTTATAAATATTGATTTTACAAAAATGTCTAATAAGCATTTTGTGTATCTGCCTTAGTACTAGTTAGTCTGCCTAGTAATTTTTCAAAAATTAAAAAATTTTGAAAAAAAAAAGTAGAACTATATGCATTATCGATTGAGAATTCTAGAACTCTATATAAAGAACTGGAATATTACATCAGAACTCTTTTTCCTGAAAAAGAGGGGGCTGCGTAAAGTTGGCCCCCAAATTGTTTTTCCCGATTTCTGCCCGAAATTCTCCGGAACTATTGCAATTTTCAAGCAAGAACTCTAGAACTATTCGAAATCTTGCCAGAACTCTAGAATTTAATTTTTAAAAAATTTGGGGGCCAACTTCACACGACTAATATATTTGACGTGCTTTTATCTCTTTGATCTTTGTGAATCCAGGCGCGTCTGTCTAGCTTTGTCTGTGAGGTCTTGTATGTCTATTCGTGTTTCTCAAGTCTTGCCCTGTCTAATCTTTTGTCTAGGATTGCTTGTATAGTCTTATCTGATAGTTTCGCTTTTCTCAACCTCCCTATCTAGTTTTGTTGTCTAGTTTTCTTTTGCATGTCTATCTACTCTAGCCTCTCGAGTCGAATCTCTCGAGTATTTTATTTTTATTTTTTATTTTATTACCTTTTATTGGCACATTGGAGTATTGTGTGTCTAATCCTGATCATCTAGCTTTCTCCATCGAGTCGTATTTGTCTAGTGCTTGTCTAGTCTTAAATGTCTAGTTTTGTATATATACCTAATCTTCTTCGTCTAGTTTTCTATGTATTACTTTATCTCCCTTGTTCTCTGCATTGTTTGTTTTTTTCCAATAATATATGTTTTGCCTATTTTGTCAATAATAACAATAAAGGCCCCCGTAAATTCGTAATAAACAAGAAATATCAATAAAAATATACAATCCGTTGGGCGAGGTTTATTTCGCCCTAATTACAATAAAACAAAACGTCAACTCAATTCTCTAGCTCTATTCTCTTTTTTATGTCGAAACATGTTCGACTGGTATTGTTGATGTAGTCTTTTTCTGTCTAATTCTCAGTTTATTCTTCTATAAATTATTAAAGTTTTATAACAGAAATTTCATCGGTTTTCAACATAGAAATGAGTTTAACGGTTTGTATTGCAAACCGACGTTTGGTATTTGTGGAATAGGATGCAGCTGTACGTATACATAAAGGAAACGGATCCATTTAATGGGAATTTGCAAAAGAACAACCGCTTATGCTAATACGAGATCGGTGAAAGAGATTCGATGTATTGGTTTACATTTCGTGAACCGAGAAACGATAAGGTAAACATTATGTACAATTAGCGGCTTTCGCACAAGACCGTTACTTTTGCCTCACAACTGGAATGTTTGTTTTTTCTGATTCTCTTCAATATTAAAACGTTTTATCTTCTTTTAAAAATCGTTAAGCCTGTTATTATAAATTTTATGCTTCAGTTTCCGCTACTTTTGACGTTTTTTATATTTACCGTGTAATTTGTATGCAAAACTAGTTCTATTTTTAGAACCGAGTTTTATATTAAAATTAAATTCATAAATCTTGTCTGCCTTCATACACTTGATTGTAGTGGTATTAACACTACGTTTATTCATAATTCTGAGTGAGATCAGTGAAATCACATTGAGAAAGGAAGAATGATAAAATAAAATACAAAATTATTACTACAAATGAATGTGCATACAGTTTTAGTACTTGTTGGATTAAAACGTAACAACATTTACAACACAATTGAAATACATTAAAAAGCTTTATTCTAACTAGAGAGCTTATTACGCTAGTAAGAAGCTACTGGGAGAGAAGCTTCTAAGTGTCAAATCAAAGTTAAAGATCTATAACACACTCATTAAACCCGTCATTACATACGCGTGTGAAACATGGACCATATCTACGATCAACAAAAACGCACTATGAGTGTGCGAAAGAAGCATATTACGCAGAATCTTTAGCCCCGTACAGGAAAACTGTGGTACGTGGAGTTGCAGAATGAATAATGAACTGGACTGGCTACTGAAGCACTACGGTTAGAATGGTTTGGACAAGTTATGCGTATGGAAAGCATCCGAGGACCGAATATACTGACGAACTGGAGTCCACATGAATGAAGAGCTCGGGGTAGACCACGTAAGCGATGGCGAGATGACTGCATCAACGATCTAAAGATATTAGGTGTGAGAAACTGGCTGCAATTTGTTAACAGCAGGGAGAGATGGAAGGGTGTTGTAACTCAAGCCAAGGCCCACCCAGGGCTGTAGAGCTATAGAAGAAGAAGAACTAGAAATGTATCTTACACTATAAAGTTAGACAATCAACATTTTTATGTTATATTATGACATTAAATTTCCTTAACGACAATTACACTACACTGATCCACCTTTCAAATTTTCATATTTTACTCTAAGCGGCCAACCCTGACCGCTTTCATCCATCAATGCCTTAGACCCTATTTTCAGCTCTATCTTCTCCATCACACTCCACAAACAACCACTGCACCTTGCACCCCAATGTTTCCAAGTTTCTTTACCCGTTCCACAATTGCAGCAGGTTCTCTCATTAGGCGTCATCCACTACCTCTGGATGAATCTGGCGATTACTATTTGGGGAACGTCTGATTTTCTGAGGTAATTAGGTAACTTTCCAAATACGAGTATATTTCGATATTCGGGGTTGTACGTTCCTTCTTCTATGCACTTTAACATTTCCTGCATCTGTATTACAAACATTTATCCTACCATACTTCCTAAATTGCTTCCTCTCTTCAGCGTTCTTTCGCTTCCATCTCAGAACAGCCACCAGTTATATACATTTTCCTTCTATCACTCCCCCATTTCGTTGTCCTAGCATTACCTGTCCCTTCTTTCCAAGCAGCTTTAAAAACTTCCCTTACGATCCACTCACATCCCATTCTTTTTACTTCACATTCCGCGCTGCAGCCACACTCGCAATTTTAACTGCTTTTGTTTCTTGCAACACTATATACCACGAAGCCAATTTTTCCAGCTGTACCGCCATTTTCAACACTTGTATTTTCATTCTCTCTATCTTTACTACCTCTTTCACCTCACTTCAGAACCATACATTAAAAAAATACGCACGCACGCCTTCCATATCATCATTTTTTGCTATGAAATTTTCCTTGAATTCACTCTTCCATATACTTTTTGAACCTGTTAGCAGCCACCTATGATTTCTTTACAATGTAATGTATATTCTCCTTTACCCTTTCGCCCCGAATGGTACACATATGTTTCATGTTTATTTAAAATCGCTAGAAAGTTGAACTGGAAAATTTGCTGGGCATTACTTTCGCATACGTGGTCTGTTAGAAAAGTATCCGACCTTTAGAAGGTAAAAAAATGCCATACCTGGAGCGTTGGTAACCTAATCACCCTCAAAGTAGTCTCCTTAGGACTCCACACACTTCTCCCAGCGGTGGCGCCATTTTTGGAAGCATTCCGAAAAAGCCTCTTTCGGAATCGACTTAAACTCAGCTGTCGTTGCAGCCATAATGTCCTTTCTTGTCTGAAATCAAGTTCCTTTCAATGGCCTCTTGACTCTGGGCAATAGCCAGAAGTAGCAGGGGGGCATATCAGGAGAGTAAGGAGCCTGTCGAACCAGAGGAGTTTTTTTGCAAAAAAATTGTGAACCAAGTGCGAAGAATGTGCTAGAGCATTGTCGTGATGGAGTCGCCAGTTAGTCACACGACGGTCCCGCATCACCACAGCGTTCAATTTGGCAATGACATGGTCATTTCGGCATGGTGATGGCCGACCAAAGCGTGGCTCGCTTTCCACCGATGTGCGACCGTCTTTAAACCGATTGCACACTCCTTAATCTGTGTAATGTCCATAGCATCGTCACCGAAAGCCGTCTGAATCTTCCGAATGGTTTCCACCTGGTGGTCGCTCAGTTTCTGGCAAAATTTGATGCAGTTGCGCTGCTACAGTCGTTCCGTCATTTTGCTTGCATTGAAAAACCGACGAGAGCACTACGTCACTCGAACACTGCTCGACAGCAACTGACGCTATCTACAGGCAGGAAAAAATTCACACATGCGCACGAAGGTTCAAGGTCGGCTCATGCAAGCGCGCTTGATTCAAATCCATCAGGTTATCAAAATAAAAAATAAGGTCGGATACTTTTCTAACAGACCACGTATATTGTATGTACGTAAATCAAATCAGAGATGAGTGGACAATGTTGGTCAAGACTTCAAAAAGCTAGACAAAAGACCTAAGATAGTACTATTTGTCAATATTGAAGAATATATAAGATAACTGGACAATGTTGGTCAATACTTAAAAAGGCTGGACAATAGGCGGAAGTTTGGTCGAAATGGTTCAAAATTGAAGAAGAATATGTAAGATGAGATAAGATTACAAATGTGTACCACTCATCTGTTGAGGAAATTCAATCTGGGATCGTTTTATTACCATTCATAGTGTTTTTTATGTCAACCAATTAACAAAACTATGGGGTTTAGTCTATTTCTGGAATATTATTTAAGTTCAGGGATGAAAGGGTTAAAAGAACCGCCCTAACTAAACATGAATTCAAGGTATTTGCGGCTGTTAACTTTTTCTATTACATTTACATCCCATTCAAACTTTTCGCTCCTCTTTTTACCCTCTTTTGATAAACAAGCAGTTTCGTCTTCTTTACATTCACCACCAGCATTGGTCCAATCACCTGTCATTTCTGGCTGCGTGCTTTCCAAGACAACGATGTCGTCAGCGAAGGCCAGACTTCAAACTTTTTTTCCCAATAACACCACCTGCCTAACCCTTGCGTACCACATCCTCCAAATCTGCTATGTAGATATTGAACAGCAAAGGACTAAGTCAGACATCCCGGTCCTAGCCATTTCGAAACCTTAGCATTCAGACACATTCACTCTACAATATATGCTCCCAAACAAGTTCTTAATACTTTCATTCCCATATTTTTTCGAGTCATAAGGTGCCTTCAGGTCCAGAAAGAGCGCTACACTTTCCCGGTTTTGTCAATTCATTCTGGACAACGTAGTTAAGAGTTAAGTACTCAGTTGTTCAATGACTTTGACGAAACCCAGTTTGATCTTCTGGTAGAATGCACCTTGAAACCTTGGCGTTAAAAAACTCTAAAACCTTGGCGTATACTTTGTACGACGCGTGCTACATTGTTATTAAAATAGCCCGTATTAGAATTAGAACCAAAATTTGCAAGAAAATTGAGATAATTCAAACGAGTAATTTTGATTCATTTTGATGGGGTTCAAATGGGGTAGTGCATACGCACCACACGACAATCGCACAGGAAGAGATTGTCTCATAGCTTCTCCTACCCAATCCCGACTCTCACCTCCACGAAACCCCAAAGAGGTGGTGAACCTTGGACACCTGAGTAACCTTGTCTGAAATACGGTGAACAACCCATATGGAAGGCTAAGTCAGGGCAAAGGAGAGCGGAAGAAATGGTCCTCCGAAAAGGGGGTTGGGCGATTGACCAACTATCCATCAAAAACTTGACGTTCTGAAAAACTCAACGATAGAAACCGGACTGACTACCAGATGCCGAAAAATGCAAAGGATTAAGGATAAGAGACTGAAATTAAGGATAGGCACATGGAATATACCTACGATGCTGCAAGCTGGTAAAATGAATGCTATCTCAGACGAACTAGCCAAATATAAAATGGACATAACAGCTGTCCAAGAAATTAGGTGGAGTGGACAAGGTACACTAAGAAAACCTAACTATAGCCTATATTACAGTGGCACAGAAGACCGGCAAGGCGAACATGGTGATGGATTTATAGTCAGTACAAACACACAGAAGGTCGTACTTGGATTTTAGGCTATCAATGAAATACTCTGCAAATTGCGTATGAAAGGTACACTTTTCAATACAACTCTTATAAACGTACACGCTAACACAGAAGACGCAAATAAAAAAGCGGTAGAAAGATTTTACGAGATGGTGCAAAACACATGTGAAAATGTGCACAAGCATGATGCCCTTATCGTCCTAGGTGACTTTAATGCCAAGATAGGAAGAGGGGACAACCAGAATATAGGGGGAAACACAGCCTGCACAAAAAAACAAGCGAAAATGGAATGAAATTTTGTAACCTCGCAACAGCAGACAACTTAGTAATAAGTAGCGCCTGCTTCGGGCACAAGCGTATACACAAAGGAACATGGAGGATCCCAGGCACGCAGAACACTAACCAAATAGATCATGTACTAATATGCAAGAGAAACGCATCCTCAATCATGGATGCACGGTCGTACAGAGGCGCAAACTGCGATTCGGACCATTATTTAGTTGTTACGAATATGAGGCAACGAATTTCCAATATAGCAAAAATTTAAACAACTAAGCCAAAGAAATGAAATTCATGGAAATTAAAAGAACAAGTAAGTGATGAGTACAAGAAGAGTCTAGAAGTAAAACTAAATATCTTTTAGCCAGCCGGCCAAACAGATACGGAATGGAATAACATTAGAAATATACTAATACAAACCGCAGAAGAAACACTAGGCACCTACAAAAGAGAACGAAATGAGGATTGGTACGACCACGAGTGTAAAGAAGTTATGAAAGAGAAAAATATAGCAAGGAATATGTGTCTCCAAAGAAATACCAGAGCAAATGATGAACACTATAAAACCAAACGAAAAGAAGCGACAAAAATGTGCGGAAGAAAGAAACGAGATATCCTCAACAAAAAATTGAGGAAATAGTACTGGCCAACAACAAAAAGGAGAATCGTAAATTCTATAAAGCAATCCTGCAACGAAAACAAGAGTTTAGACCGCAAATTACGTCATGCAGAGATAAAAATGGGAAAATACTGACAGAAAACGAAGAAGTAATAAAAAGATAGAAAGAGTACTTTGAGAGCCTGTTAAAGAGCGAACAAAAACGATGAAGTAGATGAAACCAACTTAGAATACCAATCAGCAGAACCACAAGACATACCGACATACGATGAGGCAGTAGATGTCATGAACCAACTGCCTAAAAACCAACAAAGCCCCCACGACAGATGCGATAACTTCACAGCTCCTAAAGAACGGTGGCGCGTTACTGTGGACAGGAATACATATGCTCATCAGGATGATATGGAAAGAAGAGAAGATGCCAGACGAATGGAAGCTAGGAATTATACAGCCCATCCACAAAAAGGCGATTAAAATAACTGTAACAACTATAGAGGGATGACGTTACTCAGCGTCACCTAAAAAGTACTCTCAAGTATAATCAACCAAAGGCTAACAAGATATGCGGAGGAGATCTTGGACGAGTACCAGTGTGGATTCCGACTAAACCGATCAACAACAGACCAACTTTAAACGATGAGACAGATAATGGAAAAATGCTACGAACACAATTCATAACCTGTTTATCGATTTCAAACAGGCTTTCGATAGTCTAAACAGACGTTAGCTACTGAACGACCTGGTACTTATGGGAATACCATGAAAACTGGTTAATATGGCGAAGGTCATCATGCATGAATCGAAAGCGATAATAGCTGTACAAAACGAACTGTCGGAAGCTTTAGAGTTCAATTAAGGCGAGAGACAGGGCGACGCACTTTCAGCACTTTTATTTAACCTAGTACTTGATGGAGCAATTAAGAAACTTAACGTAAACGGATGCATAAGCAACAGAACAAGACGAATATGTGCATACGCAGATGATATCGTAATTATAGGGAGGAAAGAAATAACTATTAGAGAAATATTACCGGACTGAAAATAAACGAAGCAAAAACGAAATACATGAATCTAGCAAGAGGAATTAACAACAACCTACAACCCATAAACATAGAAGACTACAACTTCGAGTGATAACTTCTCTTATTTTGGCGTATAATTGAACACACAAAATCAAACAAGCGAAGAGATCAAGAGCATGTTAGTAGCAGGAAACAGAGGTTATTATATGTATAAAAAACTACTAACGTCAAGACTGCTAAACAGCGCATCTAAACTAAGAATATATAAAACAATAATTAGACCTGTGATTACATAAGGCTGCGAAACGTGGTCTTTATCAAAGAACGACGAGACCAATCTTAGAATTTTCGAACGAAAATTGTAAGGAAAGTGTTTGGGCCGATATAGGAAGAAAACGGAATGTTCAGAATTCGTATGAACCATGAACTGAACATCTGTACAAATAATGCGGATATTGTACGATTTATAAAAGCACAAAGAATCAGATGGCTGGAACATGTAGAGGGAATGGAACCCACAAGGGAAACGAACATGATAACAGACTGGAAGCCAGTGGAAAGCAGAGTAAGAGGAAGAGCTAGAAAAAGATGGATATATGGAGTGAAAAAAGATCTCAAAACACTCGGAATGAGAAATTGGAAAGAACCGACAAATGATAGAGCGGAATGGAAAAAGATCGGCGAGCAAGCTAAAACTCACACAGGGTTGTAAAGCAAAAAAAAAATTGATTCCACCAAGTTTGAAACGGTATGTGTGAAATTAAGTTAAGTACGAGAAATAAAAACAAAATTTGCAAACATTTGGGGTAATATTAATAATATATACTTCAAACATTAATGAATAGCAACAAATGTGTAAAATGTGTAAAAATATAATAAAGCTCTCAGTTCGTTCTTGTTATAGAAGTTTCAATAATATACCTTTCCCTACATGTCCCTTTGTCAGCCGTGCGAACGCCCGTTCATGAATTTAATTTTTGATTTCAGATCAGTGGAGACTACCCACCTAATTATCTAACACAGTTTATATATTCTTGCAAAAATATCTTAGCAAAATTGCAATAGTGCCAATAAGTTATATTGCTATAGTAAATTATCTTGATTTTAACTTTATTAAACAAAGATAATTATATTTAAATAAGAAATTTTCTTGTTTTTAAAAGTTTAAAATTATTCTGTAGATGTTTGAACAGAGTTGTTTTTAAACAAGCATTACAGATTTTAAAAGCAACTCAATTTGCATGAAATCAACAAGAAAACAATAAAACTCGCTTCTGTTTAAACAATATTTAAACATGTTTATATTACAAAGTTAAGAAAATAAAAAAAGTATAACACTTCGAGAAGCTATACTGATATTAGAGAACCTGGTCCCAATCTTAATTAAGAATAAAACAAAGAAGATATGAAACCGCGTAAGTTTTAAAAAGTTCATACATATTGTGTTGATTAAATAATTGTATGTAATAGAGACAAATATTGAATGTATGTAATAGATTTCTTGTTTAACAATATTTCAAAATTTCTATTTTTAAATTTAAAGTCGTAATTAACAACGTTAAAATTCATCTTCGTATTTTGTAATAAATAACTAGTTTTATAATAAAGTAATAGTTTAAAAACATTTTTATGTATGAAACTTAAATTATATTTGCTCTGTGAAGAACAATCTCTGTCCAAACAAATTTATATAGCAATTCTAGTCAAATTACCACGTTATATTAACTGTAAGTTAATATACAGATAGAATAATAAACTGAGAATTACATAGTGAGAGAATTAATAAACAAGAGTTATCGAATATGATTATTTGTTTAAGATTCGGTAAAGGCAGTATGTAAAACTGCAGTTTGGAGAAAGAAGAGGACAGTACTACAGAGCCAAGATTAGACAGATTCCAGTCATCTAGCATAACTAGGAATAAATATTTCTAAACAGGAAAGAATAGCCAAGCAGAACTAGAAAGAAAAAACTAGATCATCATCATCATAAATCAGCCGTTTGGGTTCACTACCGAACATAGGCCTCCCTTGTATTTTTATTTATTTATTCTAGTTCTACAACCCTGGGTGGGTCTTGGCTGACTGCACTACTTTTTTCCACTTAATATGGTCTTCCATCAATCTGTGGTCAAAAGGAATATCCATCTTTTGGAGATCTGATTTAATGTTGTTTCTCCAACGCTTTCTAGGATGTCCGAGTGGTCTTTTTCCTGTTGGAACCTCTTCCCACATCGATCTTACAAGTCTTTTGTCATCAAGCCTGTGTACGTGACCTGCCCATCTTAGTTGTTGTGATTTAATCTCTTGGACATTATCGCTGTCATTGTGAAGCTATTGCACTTAGGCATTCGTTTGTAATGCCATAACGATTCGTGGTCGGATCGTGCTGTGGTCCAAACATTTTGCTGAGGATTTTTCGTTCAGAACGTCTAAGTCTTTCTTCGTTTGCTTTGGTCATTGTCCACGTTTCGCATCCATATGCTATTACTGGCCTGATAATGGTTTAATAAATTTTTATTTTTGTTTAATTTTTGTATGTCTGCCGGAAACCTACGAAGAGGTTATGCACTGTTCTATTATACTCTCATCCTTTTTTTTCAGGAGTTGCCTCACTGTAAGGAGTTGGTCTATTGTTGACCTGTTTTTCCTAAATCCGGCTTGGTATTCTCCCAGGAGGCTCTCTGCATATGGGGTCAGTCTACATAGTAAGGTGTTTGATAGAACTTTATATGCGGTGTTTCTCAGAGAGATTCCTCTGTAAATGGAGCATTTTGATTTGTCCCTTTTTTTGTGGATTGGCACTATAATGCTTTCTTTCCATCTTGTTAGTATTTTTTCTTTTCCCCATATAAAAGTTATTAGTCGGTGAATTTTTCGATGTAGTGCCTCTCCCAGATATTTTTGAAATTCTGCCGGTATCTGGTCCGAGGCAGGTGCCTTGGAGTTCCTTAGTTTATTTAATGCCTTTTGGGTTTCCTCGAAAGAAGTTTGTTTGACTCGTAGGTCCACTGTGATGTATGTTTCTTCTTTGTGCGGTTATTCCTGTTTTACATTTAAAAGATTTTTAAAATATACTTTCCAATTTTCAATTTGTTCTTCTTCATCACGTAAGCTTGATTGTTTTTCAGTATTGGTATGGATCTGGGCTTAAATCCTCTTTTCTCCAAAGAAATTGCTCTGTAGAACTCTCTAGAGCCCGGTTTAGGACGATCTCTTTCCATTGTTTCATACTTCAGTCGTTCGTATCTTCTTTTCTACGCTCTTATTAATTTTCTTGTTACTTTCAGACAGTTTGCATATTTCTCTCTTCTTTCGTTTGTTTTGAGTTGTATCATTCTCTTCCTTACCTTTTGTCTTTTTCCTAGCTGTTTTTGAAAATCTTCGTCGAGCCATGTTTTTGCCATCTTTCTTTTGCTTTTCCCAAAGGCATTTTAGGCGGTCTTTGTTATAATTTATGCAGTTACATCCCATAGATTTTCAAAGCACTCCCTTGTATTAGGCCCCTGTATTAGGTCTAGAAGTCTATGTGCCGTGTTCTTCACGGGAATCTCATTTGCTGTGATGCTAAGCTCGTGTCTCCTACGTGCAATTGCTTCACAATGGAGATTATATGAGAGGCAGTTTCATCCTCTTCACAGCATAGTCCGCACAGTGGTACGTCTCTCCAGATCCCCATTTTGTATAGATGTTCTCGTAGAGGGCAGTGACCTGTAAGTAGGCACACCACAATTGTCATCTGCTTCTTTGTCAGTTACAGGAGTTTAGCATTTTTTATCATTCGTTTGCTATGTTTCTGACCAATTGTTTTATCCCACAGTATCCGCTGCTTAGTAGCTACGCATTTAATGATTTAGTTACTGGCTATGGTTTTGGTAATGTGGGAGTTCCTGCTTGTACTGATGTTTGCTTTGTTACCACCATACTTTGCTAACTTGTCCGCCAATTCGTTTCCTGATAGGCCCCTATGGCTCGGTACCCAATCAAGTGTGACGTGACCTTGTTGTGTCTTGTCAGAGCCTTGAGGTTCTGGAGGCAGTTCCAAGTTATAGATTTAATTTCATGGCACGCTAAGGCATTTATAGCAGACTGACTGTCCGTGAAAATTCGGATGTTTCTACTTTTGTAGTCCATCTTTAGATTTTTGCGATGGCGTGCATTTCCGCATAGAATGCCGTGGTTTGTGATTCTAGGAGCACAGATCTGGCCTCCCTTAGATTTTTCCACCCTTCTCTTTCCCGCGCTATTTGCATCAAATTGTTGTTCAGGCGCCTAATATCGTCAGACCATAGTGATGGAGAACACCCTCTGTTTCTCAGAGTCTGCTAGAGTCTTGGTCGCCATTCAAGGATCCGCTTCGTACATATGTTGTCCGTTCTTCTCTGGTGTCCGTCCTGCTTGTTGTCCTGCAGTTCCAGTTCCTGCAGTTCCAGTTCAATGACGCTATACGTTCTAGTGTGTCAGTGATTCCAGTTCTTCGATGGATTTCGTGGTATGGTACTCTGTCTGTTACTTTGTCTTTTAGCAGTGACATGCTTAACATTGACCGTTCTACAGCCCTATTGCAGACGTGTAACTTATTTGCTGATATCTGTGTTAGAGTGTGTGTTTCCGTTCCATAAGTCATCTCCTAAGATATAGGAAGGATTTAAGAACTTGACTCAGCTTGCCAAAAGTCAAATGAGGTCTGACATCCTTCGATAAATCTAGGTCGTTTGAATATCGCGACCTATTTGTATTTCATGGTCTAGGTATGACGTTACCTATTTAGTTTCGATACTATTAGTTGTCATATTCTCTTACATAACGAAATTGGTCATAAATTAGGTCTAGCCTGTGTTGATCTTAAGTCTGGAGGTAGCCTGGAGCCCTTCCAATATTGTTCTAGCTTCGGAACAGAAAAATGTTATCTGCAGATTTCTCGCCGTTTCTGTTAACGTTCATTTCGTCCCAATCCACTTTTTTACTTCCGAGTTCCAAACGAAACTAATTTTGCAAAGATCGAGTCTCCTTGTCGCACTCCGCGCTATTATCAGTATCTTTGTGCGGCCTAACACTAGTAGTTGCATTTTCGTAGATGCCTTTTGCTAGTGTTGAATATATGTCTATTTTACACTTGGCCAGAGCTTCGAGCATTTTGTGCTGGCTTATAGTATTTAGCTTTTTCGAAGTCGACAAATATTAGAACGTGTGTATTCTTCCGATGAGCGTCTTAATAGTTTGCAGATGGTCGTTTGTCCCAAAACTCGATCGGAATCCTTCTTGTTTGCTAGTTTGGTAGAAATTGAACTTAGTTGTTAGTTGCTTTATAATAACCTTATTATAAAGTAGTAATAAGTTTATATATTTGTGGTAAGAGACTTGTGGGTCTATAGTTTGCTAGGTTGCTAGCGTTGTTCCATTTTGAAGGTGTTTTTCCGTCTATGAGGCGTGCATTGAATAGTTTACGTATGGCGTGTATTAGCGGTTCTCCACCAACTTTTATTGCTTAAGTGCTTCGTCGTTATGCGCAGCAACCAATGACCTTTAAGCAAGCCCTATCTGAACTACCACATCCGGGCAATCACAATGATCCAAACCAACTATGGGAAGAAACAAAAAGATGGATTGAACTGGCCGCAGAGAAATGTCTAAAACACGAGCCCAAACAAAAAAGGAAACATTGGATGACGGATGAAACACTGGAACTGGTGGAACAGCGAAAAAGTACAGCGGGTATTTAAGAAAATACAGTAACAGAAATGCACCAATTTACGTTCTAAAACTGACACACAAGGGTTCCTAAACTTCACATCCACCATGCTCTCTTGAAGAGAGTCGTCTCTACTCGTCTCTTTATTTCAATATAACATTTATGTATATATTTTGCATATTTCTGGGGGGGTTTGAACCCCCAAACCCCCCCCCCCCCCCCGCACCTGGCTACGCCCATGCGCAGGACCTATGCAACAGAGTGCCGGAGAAGTGGGCAAATATCTATCTCGTGATTTCAAGCCAAAAAACGCAAATAATCCAGGGTGACCAGGGAGGCATTATAACCGACCTAGAGGGAATAGCGGAAGTATGGAAAAATTACTGCACCAAATTGTATCATGATAACCCCACAACATATGTGGAATCGAAGAACAGACAATGTGAAATGGAGCCGGTAATTCTTAAGACCGAGGTAGAGAATGCTATAAGGAAACTTGGAGATAAAAAGGCAACGGGACCAGACAACATAAATGCTGAAATAATTAAAGCAATGGGAGAAGCAGGAATAGACAGTATCCATACTATTTGCCAATGCATATGGACTTCCGGGAAATGGCCAGAAGAGTGGGCAAAATCTCTACTAATACACATATACAAAAAAGGTTCCCCTGCAGACTGTGCTAACTATAGTACCATAGCGCTGGTATCACTAGCAAGATTATGCTACATATACTTAATACCAGACTAAAATACATCTTGCTTCCAGAGATTGCAGACGAACAATCAGGATTTGTCCCGGGAAAGGGTACACGGGAGCAGATCTTAAACGTAAGGCAAATAATAGAAAAGGCCAGAGAATTCCAAGTGAAAGCATAACTGTGCTTCGTGGATTGTTCTAAAGGATTTGATAAAGTGAAGTCGCGCAAACTATGGCAAATACTAGAAAATGGGAACACCACTGCATCTAATTTTGAGAACTGCAAAGATTTATCAGACAGCTCTACGAGACCAGTACTGCATGCGTCAGCGTAAATATCACTTGCTCCGAACCATTCAAAATACTAGCGGAAGTGCGGCAAGGATGCATATTGTCGCCAATACTGTTTAACATTTACACAGAATACATTATGCGAAAGGTACTAGAAGATTGGAACAGAGGGATGAAAACGGATAACGAATTTGAGATATGCAGATGATACTACGATTCTGGTTTCGGATGAAGACAAAATGGAGGCTATAATGGCCAGACTCAGAGAAGAAAGTGGCTCATATGGACTGAAGATTCATAGAGCCAAAACAAAGATCATAATAATAGACAGACAAAATGAAAACCTGCCATAAGGTGACACCGTGCCTGGATTTTCAGTGGTGGAACGATTTGATTACCTAGGATCAGCAGTTACCAACAAAGGTGGATCGGAGGCAGAAATCCGCAAAAGAAAAGCGATTGCCAGAACATCTATGTCAAAACTGGTGAAAATTTGGATCGAGTCATTACCAAAAACACAAAACTTCGGCTGATACATGGTTTTCTTAATTGCAACTTACGCCTGCGAAACCTGGACTATTCGGACCTCAGACCAACGCAAAATAGAAGCGTTTGAAATGCGGTGCTTTAAAAAAATGCTGCAAATACCATGGACAGCCCACCACACAAACGACTACATTATTCAACAACTCGGTATAAAGACCTGACTATACCAGACAATAAACCAATGGCATTTGGGATACCTGGGTCATGTCGCAAGAAGGTTCGACAATATTGAACGACTCATAGTAGAAGGCAAAGTCCAAGGCCGCCGCCCAAGAAGAAGATCGCCGACACGATGGATAGACCGGACAAAAATCCTGACGGGACAAGGATGCAGGAAGTATTGAGATCTGCCCAAGATAGAGAGCGCTGGCGAGGAGTCATTGCGAGCGTAGCAAATTGATGTCACCACACCCTGCAGAAGGGTTATGGACTGCAGAGAGAGAGCGAGGCTTCGTCGTTACAGCGATTTATTATTTGTCGTTTCTTGTAGCGAAGCTTGTATTTTCACTGTTGTTATGTCGGGTATGTCCTCATTACCTTGATATTGAACTCTCGGTATATGGAGCTTAGCTTTGTAGTCCTCTTGTACCTATACAACTGGGTATTGAGGTCTTAAACTACCTGGAGGAAATCTTCTATTGATGTAACAATCTCACCCTGGACATTTGTGAGTTTACTGATGGTATTCTTTCCGGTGGCAAGCTACAGAAGGCTAGGACTAGATAGAAAAAATTAAATAGAACAAACTACATAATCAATACTAGGCTGGTAAGACTAACCTGACAAGACTAGACATACATTGGCAGACTGGAGATAAAAAATAAATGTGGAAACAATAATATCCAGAAACTCGTTAAAATATCTGGGTGTCTACCTAGACAAGGATATACGAATGACCAAACATATAAAGAACACCTGCACAAAAGCCGCAAACACCCTCAACGTTCTCGCCAGGATAATGCCAAATGCCAATGGCCCTGCAACAAATAAACGAAGAATGCTAGCATCCGTAGTTTCCTCCGTCATCCTCTATGGAGCCCCAGTGTGGTCCAGCGCGTTAAAATATAAACAAAATGTTGCCGAACTAGAAAAAGTAAACAGAAGAATGGCTATAAGAATAACGGAAGCATACAGAACTGTCTCTACAGAGGCCGTGCTGGCTATCTCTGGGACCCCCACCCCCCTCATAAAACTACTCGTGTTTGAACGCTGCCAGCTGCACGGGAGAGGAACGGCCAACAGAAAGGAAGCAAGGGAGGATTTGATGTTATCAAGGCAGGACCTGTGGGAAAAGTACAACGGCTGGACCAAAACATTCATAAAACATATCAGAGCATGGTGCGAGAAACCTTAGGGCGAGGTATACCACTACATAACCCAAGCCATGACAGGGCACGGCGTTTTTGGCTCATACCTGATCAGAATAGGAAAGAGGTAAAATACCGCGTGCTGGTACTGCTCCGAAAAAAGGGATGGGCTCGAACACACTTTGTTCCACTGCCCCAGATGGGACGCAGAAAGACAACGCGTAAAAGACACTAGCGGCATTGTCTTTATAAGCAGAAACATCTGGGGCAGTGGAACAAAGTGTGTTCGGGCCCATCCCTTTTTTCGGAGCAGTACCAGCACGCGGTATTTTACCTCTTTCCTATTCTGAACAGGTATGTGCCAAAGACGCCGTGCCCTGTCATGGCTTGGGTTATGTAGTGGTATACCTCGCCCTAAGGTTTCTCGCACCATGCTCTGATATATTTTATGAATGTTTTGGTCTCTGTTACGGCCTCTGTAGAGACATATTTTGCCTCTTTCTTATTCTGAACAGGTAGTGGAAGTTCTACTCACGAGCGAAGAGGGCTGGCCTATAGCCACCAACATGCTGAGGAACATAATGTACCAAAAAGCGAGAGAAGAAAGAGAATTGTCAAGCAAAGACAATTGATTAAAATACGAATGATACATCTCTGATGATATGACAAAACTAGGGCGGCAGTAAACTCTCCGGGCTGCCCACCCTGAAGGAATTCGCGAGCGATACCGGGGTGGCGCATACTAAAGCCAAAAGGAAAAGGGAGTTTAGTGAGAGGGAGCCTCACACTCAGGCTGGTAAAGCTTCCCCAAACCACAATAAAAAAAGACATACATTAGCAGATAAGACAGAGAAAACTAGACAAAAAGCAAAAGTCAAAAGCAAAATACGAAAAATAAGACAATATAGGTTAGACAGAAAAAAATATACTTACTTACGAAATATTCAAACAACAGTAAATATGTTAGTCTTACATGTTTAGTCTTGTGTGAGTGAATTTGTATTAGGTCTTTGGTTAGATTTTTCATTTTATATACTAATAAACTAAATAAGTCATATTTCCACAATATATTTCTTAAATTAAACAGTGCCAAACCGACACATAAATAATTGGAAACTGATAATAATCTTTAAAAAACATAACCAGCAGAAGGAAACAAATTTCCAGAAGAAGGATATTTATGTTTCATAATTTATATTTTGAGAATGGTATTTTCTTCCAATTATTCTCTTAGCAACTTTATCTCTATAACACTTGCTACTTCCTATATATTTATTCCATGTAATTTATTACTACAATTTTATCTTTAAATTGAACTCGTGCTACATAAACTAAACATTCCGCAAATTAGAAATTGCGAAGATAATCCAATAATTACGAACCATAACTAACGTTTATACTTCCTGACACAAACCAACAACGAACATTTGCTGATTTACTTACATTATTGTTTAGCACCCAGTTATGTATTAATACTCAAATAAATCACCTAATAAGAATAGCTCAGACTATTTTAATGAAATTTGCTTTCAAAAATTACTTTCCATTACTTTTCAACTAATATTATCTTTCTAAAGCTATTAAATATCCTGTTTGTTTCTGTTGTTATCTTTGCATTACACTTGTGTAATACTGTTATCTTGGAATTGAAATCGTGTTACATAAACTATAAATTCATTCAAATAGAAACAGCTAAGATTATTTCCAAACGTTTTCTGACCTGGGGTAACCTTCAAATTTACTATTCATTTTTTATTAATGGACAACAACAAAATAATATGGGAAAACTAAGATTAGTTTAAAGAAACTTAAAAAAATGCTGTTTCATGATTTTATATTATCCTTCATAGTTTTTTACCTATACCATACATAATTTTTATGTTTTTTCATGCAATATTTCATTTAAAAAACATCCATATACAAAAAATTGGTAATTATATTAGCCTTGGCCATCCAGTTTTGTTTGTATGGTAGGATGCTTCTAATCTTGTTGGAGAATAATAATGTATTGTAAGTCTAGTCTTGTCTGTAGTGTTGGTGTTCTAGATTCGTCGTCCTAATCTTGCTTTTTAGATCTATCTATCTACTCTTACTCTTTTGTTGTTTATATTGTTTTGTCCGCAAATATTTATCTTATTGTTAGTATTATGTATCAGGTCTTGACTATCTAATATTGTCTATACGGATTTGCTCGTCCAGTCTTTTCGCTCTATTCCTATTGTTTCTGTCTAATCTGTCTAGTTTCATTTATCTGGTCTGACCTGCCTTATTTGGTAAATATAGGCTTATTTGTGAAGCTTTGTGTGTCTTGTATATTATATTTAGTATATTCAGAATAGTTTGTCTTATCTTTGATTTGTTCGAAACTCTTATCTTTCTCATTTCGCTGTTCCAATCTTACATATCGAGTATTGCCTATATGAACTTATTATTTAATACACAATACTAAAGAATATAAAGACTTATTCTTATCGGTATGTCTACCTTGTCCTTTCTACCAAGTTAGGCTTTTGAATGTAATGGCATCTATTTCACAATTGAAGTCTTTCTCAAACTCTTGTTAGTGTTTCTCAAAACTATAAATACGTTGATTTATTTTTCTTAATAATAATTGAATATTGGTGAAACCATACTAATTATAGATAAAATCATATAAACTTATTAAACGTCGAAATGTAGCTTGAATATATAAATTTATTCAACCTGTTCGTAGCTCTATAATATTAAGTTCCTATTAAGACTACGACAAATCTCATGTTGAAACAGCTACTTCCTAGTTAATATCACTCAGGATATTTAATTATACAACAGACATTTGCATGTTATTACTAGTGGAAGTACATTTTCATGTTATTAACAAGTACTAGATAAATTACATTGTTTCTAAGATCATTTGTTTCTATTTAAATTAAGTGTATAGCCATCTTTAGATGCGTTTCCAGATATACCTCTCATCAGTGCAGCTTTGCTTTTTGAATTATAAATTTGTATACACTTACTTGTTTCAACATAAGATATATGGCATAGTCTTAATAAGACTTAATATTTTAGAGTTACGAACATATTGAATATATTTATGTATTCAAGCTACTTTTCGTCTTTTAATAAGTGTATATGATTGTATCTAAAATTAGTACGGTTTCACCTATATACGGTTTCATTTATCATTTAAATCAAAAAGCGTAACTAAGTTCATGTCCTTCTCCACAAATGTCAAATCAAAACCTAACCTCGACAGTCATGCACGAGGTGTTCAAGCTAATGCAAGTGTATTCCAACTTATAATCCAAAAAAGAGAAGCTGTACTGATGAGAGATAAATCTCGAAACGCGTCTGCAGATGGCTATTCGGTTAATTTAGTAATACCATGCAAATGTCTGTTGTATAATTCAATATTCTGTGTGGTATTAGCCAGAAAGTAATTGTTTCAACATGATATTTGTCATAGTCTTAATAAGACTTAATATTACAGAGCTACGAACTGGTTGAATATATATATATATATATATATATATATATATATATATATATATATATATATATATATATGTATATATATATATATATATATATATATATTCAAGCTACAAGTCTTAACTGGTGTATATTTCTTAATAATAATATTTGGTAGGTTAGTGTTGACGGGTGTATTATTTGGTTTCCCGCACTAATTGCACTATTTTTTCCCCCCAGCACAAATGTAGCGTACAATATATTTCGAAGGGTGAAGGAATGAGTAAGTGATATACCCATGCGATGCAAAAATGTAGACGTTACATATGTACGCTAAAGTGTATTATGTAGTGTAAAGTGTAGCATACTTTAGTCTTAGCTATAGTATACATACTTTAGTACCAGCAATAAAAAGTGTTCACTCAAAAAATTGATATTAGTCTGTCTATAGGCGAGCAGGTGGTGATGCTATGTCCCATTTAGATAAAATGCGTAATAACTATCATACAACTAATATACACATATTATAAAATTATTTCTACAAATTTTCTCACGGACTGGCAGTTTTGTCTTCGGGGACCGAAGTTAAAATCTACTAGTCTATTTTTTAATCGAGACATAAATACAATATTTAAAGATTTACTGAAAGGTGATTTTTACTGTGGCAATAATAATTGGCGAATTTGCATGTTCCGTGGATATCTGCCCATATAACTAATACCGGCTTGGAGTAATCTTTGTCTTAACAATAATTAGAAGCTCAAATAGTGTCATAAGATACTGGACTTTTACGATCTACTATATTACTGCCATTAAATCCGACATGCATCCAGTTAAGGTCAAAAGTAGCGCCTTCAGCATATCGCATTCTACTATATTTACTACTTCATGTAGACTAGCACTTATACGAAAATTATACGAAAGAAAATTTAATTAACTCGTCCGTCTAGATCAGTGGTCCTAAAACTTTGTCGACTCACAGAACTCTTAGAGTTATAAACCCTAAGTAGTTTTTCTCCGGGGAACTACATTCCATCTTTAAAAAAATTAATGTAAAATAATAAACAAAGTAGATATGTTATAGTACATATGTTCTAGTTGTTAGCATAATATGTAATAGTTGTTAGCATTAAAGTACAAAATTGGTATATGTACATTTACCAATGTGATAGGAAAATCTAAACTTTAAGTTAAGTTTCGAAGTTCAACTTTATATATTTAGTTTTAACGGCAAAATTACCTAATATTCCAACGTATAATTAATAAAATAAAAATGTAAAGTATTAAGTAAAAATGTTAAACATAATAAACATAAAAAAGTCTTATATTTTAAGGTTACAATGTGATCAAAATAATATATCTACTCGCACACCAAACTGAACACATTAATAAGTAAATGATTGTATGTGAAGGATGCCATTATTATAATCGTTTGTAAAAGTATAATGTAGATCAAATGGAGTTTCATTATTAAACGATTTCTGTTTGTTGTTACTCGCGTCATTAAACAAAAAACATAGGCTAATGAAAATAAATTTTCTGACATTTATGAAAATAGAATTAATTTTTCTTTTTTGAATCAAGAAGTCTCGGCCTCTCAATCTGGATTTATCTGACTCTAATATAACTTAACCTAACCATAACCTAATCTAGATTACATCTAGGTTTACCTAGATTACATCGACAACGACCAAATATTGTTCCCGTCACTGTGCGTTTTTACCACGGAAGCACTGAACAAACTAATCTTATTGTGTCAGTGATTTCAAGTATTTTTCCGTCAAAATTACAATTATTGCTTCCTAGATAAAATAATATATAATTCACGTGTGTTAAAGGCTTTTGTGCATTCATTGTGATTAAAGTGAATTTTTGTGCACAAACTGTGATTCACACTTCGCAAATCATTCACAAAAATCCTTCACCACACACTTGTATCATAAACTACTATTATACTATTATTTTATTATTTAAAAACTATTTTATAATAATATTATTTAAAATGATTATATATTACTTATGGCTCTGTATTTTTAATTATTATTGTCATCTAACTCAAAAACATAATTTAAAAAGAACTAAGGAAATTAATAAACAAAACTATATATGTTTTGGTAAACATATATATTTTATGTAGTATGTGTTTTTCTTTACCGACGAAAACATCATACAATTTTATACAATAAAAATATTGATGATTGAAAAATATCCATACCACCTAGAACTAGATATAATAGATTTAGATCAAGAACTGTAAGAAAATGAACGATAACTCAGCAACTAAATTTGAAAAGCACTCAATTCATAGTGAACTTTGTGTTTAGGGTGAAATTCACTCTTGTTTTTTTAAAGTTTTTTCTTGTTTAATATAAGCACCTATTCTGTTTAATAAACAGTAAATGACAGCGCTTTGTAGCATTTCGTTGGTTTCTTGACCTTGGTGGTGCAAAAAAATGTAAACAAAGCGGGTCGAAGCGAGTGGAATCAGTGCAAATTAGGTGAGTTTGAATACGATTTTGAAGTTTTTAGTTGTGGCTGTGTGAGTGTCGGGTGTGCATGAATATTCGTGTGAGCAAAAATTGAGAAAATATAATGAAAATTGTGCAAGATGTTTGAAAAAGATTGTTATACAACGTATTGTGGGTCTATTTGTGATATTGTTGTTAAGATTTCTGCTTTGGTGAGTATTTGCTTTGATTGATTAACAGGGTATAAGGAACATTTGTTGAATATCAGGAAAAAGAGTATGTTATTGTGGAATATTCCATGTCTTCGTTTGTAAAATGTTATTAAATCGTTTTAAAAAATTTGGAAAACTTGGCGAAAATTAATGAAACTTTTTTAGAAATTGTGGGAATGTCTTGCGACATAACTTCGATAAAATTCGTTAAAATTTGGGAAAATTATAAAAAAAAATTAATTTGAATGTTTTTTTTTATAAATGCAAGAAAATCAAAACCAATTTCTTAGAACTAATGGGAAATTTAAGTAAAACGTTTTAATGTCAGATAAAATTTGTTCAAAATCTATATCTAATTAGGATAATAATCTCAATAGGATCCAATAGGATTCTAATAAGATTGTAAAGAAAGGATTATAATAAAGATTGTATAAACGAGAGAGAAACTTTCTTGAAAATAGGTAACCCTAATAGGTATACACTAATATATAAAATTCATTAACATCATTGACGATATTATAAATAATTATAATTAACATTACAGTGTAAATCATTATGAAAGGTAGCACAGCTTCAATACAATATATTAGTTAAAACAAAACAAGAAAAACAACATACAAATAGATTCATCCATGGATGGATTCCAATAACTGTTTTTTTTTGGAACGAAGTTCCTTTAGGGAGGTCTCGGTAGGAGTGATTCGGTAGAAAACGTTACGTTACGTTATACGCCTATCTTTTTCTCTCAGTGTATATTTCTATAATGCGTGCTCTCTCTGTTTTTTTTTTGCAGAGTGACATATTTCACTATATGACTAAAAATAATAAAATAGACCTTTATAGTTAGTTTCCGAGCTGTAACTATCTTAGTAACTCAGCAATCGACAGTTGAATATCGCTAAATAAAAAGTTTTGGAAAATTTAAGACTTAAAAGTCTTTAATAATATCTATAAACTAGATAGTTTTAGCTAAAACTTGCAATTAGTTTCCAAGCTGTAACTATATTAGTAACTCAACTTCATATGTCAACTGTCATTTATGACAGACTAGATAATAGACCTGTTTTCGGTTAGTTAAGCGCATGCGCGTCCGTCAAGGCTAAAAGGCGGGAATATGAAAGTTTTGGGCACATTTTGTTATTTTTACTGGTTATACGTCAAAAAGTACCCAAAAAACATGAAATTGACATACGAGCACAAAAAATTTCAACTATGAAAAGATCTATTTTTATGTTTTGATTTCCATAGAAACTGGTCTTGGGCCGCAAGTTGGACACTCCTGATCTAAATCAAATACTCAACTACACATGTGTTATTTATGACAGACTAGATTAGTTTCGCACACATTTTTTGCGACCGCAAGTTTTGATGTAATATAATAATATCGTCTATACACTAAATATTTGGTGGATTTTAGTCTAAATCTACAGACTAACTGCTTGCGGGGCGAAATTTGCACACTTTTACTCACAAGTTGGTGTCAAATAAATGATTGAAAAAAATTGTCGGTTTTGTTTTGGGCTGCATTGGAACTTGTCTTGCGGCCCGCGGGCAAATTCCAAGTTAGGCCCGCGGACCAAAACAAAACCGACTTTTTTTTTCATTTATTTATCAAATTGACGCTTTTGTTTCGGGCCGCATTTCAACTTATCTTGCCCCAGTTTGACAATTAGTTTTTCATTTATTTACTAAATTTTGGACCGCATTGCATATTGCCCGTATGAGGCTCAGCTTGAATTTTTTCATTAAATTAACCATTCTATTTTAAGCTGCATTGCAACTTGTCTTGCGAGCGCAGTTTGGACACCCTTTACCTAAATCAAATACTCAACCACATACGTCATCTGTCATAAATGACAGATATTCTCGCAAATCGTTAAACATCCATGTGGTCGATAAACATCATCTTAAATACTTAGTTCACTCACCTTTCATAGTAGCCAATAAAATAGATAAAGTGAAAATATTCCACGACAAAAACTTTAGTCTTGTGATTACGCTGCGAAATCGAAGAAGAAACTTTGCCTCCCCAAGGGAGTTCGGCGTGTTTGCGGAAGTCTTCAAGGCAGAAGGGATGGAAGCGGAACTTCGTTCCTGACAGGGGTCCCGTGACCGCATTTTTATTATTGATTAATTATGGAGTTTATGAGGTACTATCTTTAATACGTTATCACAGGCGCAGACATACGCAGACAACATGGACCTGACCTCTAGAACTCCTCGAAAAGCAAAAAAAATCTTTGTAAATTTTGAGAATGCCGCAAGAAATGTGGAACTACAAATAAATGCCAATAAGACAAAGTTTATGGCTGCCACAAAAGAACAAAAGAAATTGGAGAATATACCATCGAAGCAGTGGATGAGTTCGTATATATAGGAGCCTTGATAAACCAGAGTAATGATGTCAGCAAAGAAATAAAAAGGCGCATAATGCTTGCCAGTCGTTGTTATTTTGGGCTGTCAAAATACTTACGTAAATCGAGCCTTTCGAGAAGCACAAAGATCAGAATCTATAAGACGTTAATTGTACCAGTTTTAATCTATGGCTCGGAAACCTGGACCCTAACAAAAGCAGATGAGACGTTACTATCAACATTTGAACAAAAATCCTAAGCAAGATTTATGGTGCTGTCCAAGAGGGCAACGTCTGGAGTAGGAGATATAATTTTGAGCTTTATAACTTATACAGAGGGTTAGGAAACAGAGACCTAATAACAATAATCGAGAATGGCAGGTTAAGATGGGCAGAACATGTAGGAAGCTATAAAAACAACGTGCCAACGCGAGGAAACTTTGAGGCCATACCATCCGGCAATAGAGGCAGAGGTAGACCAAGGCTGAGATGGAAAGACGGCGTTTCTGAGGATGCCAGAAAAATTGGTGCAGCTGACTGGAAGGTCCTTGCCAGAGACCGGAAAGGATGGCGGACGAGGCTGGAGAAAGTCGAGGCCCTGTAGGGCTGTAGCACTACTGATGGCGATGAATGATTTTACTATGTTTGATATTTTATTGTATGTAGAAAAGCATTTAAAACATGGCACTTCTACTTGAGGTATATTTATGAGCACATAAATTAAAATTTATAAATTCGCAAAAGTATGAAGGTGTTAAATTATTTAGTATTTTATACATGAAAATCATTGTTAAGTAATACAACAGTATATATACTGATAGCCACTGCAATGTTTGTAACATTACCCCTATTACAGTGAATCTATTCGCTTTTGGATACCGTGAATTAGAAGATTTTGTAATAAGATTTTTGTGTGCCTGATTTAAATTAAAACGGAAAAATAGAAGCATAGTAGTCAAAATATGCTTTGATAGTCTCAAAAATATATGGTAATTTTTGTCTGAGTCGATACATTTCTAGAAGTTCTTGCAAGGGAACATAGCTTTTTTAGATATTTATCTGCAAAATATTCGAAGTGGTTGTCAAATCAAAATAAATTATCTAACTGGAATCCGAAATATTTAACCCCTTTACTGGCTAATTAAATTTCATTTTACCGTTTCAAAATGACCCTTTTTTTCTTAAAAAACATGTACCTAACTACAATTAATAAATTAATTATAAAAGATATTAATATATTTTTTAATATTTTTATTTTCTATATAATGTGAGTGTATTTTACAGGGCATATAAAAAATTCCATCTTTATTTATTTTTTGATAATAACAATAAATCGCTACTAAGTATTAACGCCATCACCGCTACATTTTTAAATGCCGCTAATCTACACCTAATTTTTTATGATAAATCATAAAATAAAACATTTTCTTATTCTCGCGGATGGGTCACTTAGGACCACGCGGAATCAACGCATGTTGAGCCTTACTCCTTGCACAATAGCTTTTCATATTCATGAATTGTAGTTTCAGTTCCTCCAACCATGCACGTCGTGTTGGTTTTTTCTGATCTTCCTCAAATCCCCTTGTATGAACAATATTCCTGATCACATTTCTATTCATCAGATCTGGCGATCCCATCTCCACTAGGTCCCTCTCCGCTTGTTTGTACCACTTTGGTCTTGTACGTTTGTTCTGTAGAAATTTGTGGATTCGGTAAGTAAGCCTCGTATGATTCATTCTTTCCAAATGACCCAGAAATTGAATTCATCTCATTCTCATGGTATCGGTAAGTTTAGAAATTTGTCTATATATTTCAGAATTGGGTTTGGGATAGTGTATGCCATTTTTAATTCTGGGCACTAAGATATTTTTCATAATTTTCCTTTCTTTAATCTTGTTTCTTCTTAATTGTTCCTTTAATGTTTTAATTTGTAAATTGAGCGTGTCTGAAGCATAAAGAGCTTCCGGTTTAATCACTGTTAAGTAATGGCGAATTTTACTATTCCATGACAGGCATTGCTAGTTATAAACATTTTTGGTGTATTGAAAAGCAACCTCCATTTTCTAGATTCTTGATGTTACAGATTTAGTTTCATTGCCATTTTCGGGATACTGATTCGCCTAAATATTTAAATTACTTTACTCTAGCAATTTTGGTAACGTATTTTGGTAAAATAAAATTCATGTGGCGCATTTTTTATGTTAATCATAAATTTAGTTTTTTCATAAGAGATATGAAGGCCAATTTTTGCTGCTTGTTCTTCCAAGATAGTGATCTGCTTCTGGGCATCAGAGATGTCTTCAGCAATTAGTGCCATATCATCAGCAAATTCTAGGCAGTCTATTTGAATACCCTTAATCTTTGGCCCTAGTTGGTGAGGTAGTGCCCCTACTTTTCTCCATTCCCTAACAACTTTTTCCAGTCCACAATTGAAAAGTAATGGGGAAATTCCATCACCTTGACGGATGCCTGTAGTTATTTCAAACTCTTCACTTAAGCCACCCTTAAATTTTACTTTAGCCTTTGCCTCCGTAAGTGTGACTTTGATAATATTTCTTGTTTTTTTGGTCCAAATTATTCAAGTCCAAATTCTGTTAAAACATTAAAGAGTGATAAGCGATATATACTGTCATATGCTTTCCGGAAAATCCACAAACGTATGACATATTTTTTGTTTGTTGTGTTTCGAAAATATTGTATGATGTTTTTCAAATTCAAAATTTGCTCTGCACATGACCGTTCCTTCCTGAATCCACCTTTATATTCACGGATCTTATTATCTACTTGAAGCTCTGCATGGTTTAGTAAAACTTTTGAAAGAATTTTGTATGTGACCTGAAGAAGGGATATACCTCGATAATTGTTTGGGTCATTTTTATTTCAGTTTGTTTGAGTATGGGATGGATTATCGCCAACGGATTTTTGCGGATTTCTTTCCGTTTGCAAAATGTGCAACATAATTTCGTACAAATTTCGTTTGTAATACAATTTTATCCTGCATTTTTCCACAATTCTGCAGTTATTTGATCCTCCCCTGAAGCTTTGTTATTTTTTAGTGATTGAATAATTTCTTTAATCTCTTGAACAGTCCGTGGGGTTGTTAGTGGCGGCTAATACTATAATACTCAGAAGTGGAACTCTGAATTTAACCGCATAACATCAATTAAATCAACTTAAAACATTTTATTTAAAACTAAAACATTTTTAAAACTCTACATATGTTTTAACCCCGGATAGATTAGGTTGCCCGCCGCGAAGCGGATAGATAAATCAAGACAACATACGCGCGGCAGCGCGAACTCTCGATCCAATATATAGCGGTGGTGGCGTTAATACGTAAGTGCCAATAAATCTCTCTCTCTCCTCGGTCCTATTACCCTACCAAGGGTTTGGTGGCACTATGCTTCTACCATTTTTAAAGTAATTTTCCACTCCTCTCTGTTATGTGCTAGTTCTGTCGCCTCGTGCAGAAAGAGTCCAATCAAGCTTCTGATTCTACCTTCTGGTCTACCCATCGGGTTGGAGATCTTCCTCGTGACCTTCGTCCGTCGACTTTGCCTTGAACCACCAGCTTTTCTAATGCATCCGGTCTTCTGGAGACGTGCCCGAAATACCGCACTTTGTTCCGGTTTATTCTCTTGGACAGTCTGTCCTCGATTTTTAGTTCTTCTAGGATCAATACATTGGTGCGGTTCTGCGTCCATGATATTCAGAGCATTCGTCGGTAAACCCACATTTCAAATGTATCTATCTATTTTGTTTCTGTCCGCTTGTCTGATCGACCAGGTTTCAGCCGCGTATGATGCAATTGGGAAAATTAAAGTAGAGACCAGCCTGATTTTCGTAGCTTTTCTAATTGACGTGCCCTTCCATATGCTTGTCAGTTTCGTTGTGGACGTTCTTGCTATTGCTAGCCGTCGTCTTATGTCGGCTTCGCTATCTCCTGTGTTGGTGATGAGAGAGCCAAGATATATAAATTTATCCACTACTTCGAAACCGAGTACCTGTCGGATATGCGAGTTGTTCGTATCCCGGTCTAATATCATGACGTTGGTTTTACTGATGTTTAGTTTTAAGTCGTACTCTTTGCTTATATTTCCCAGCCTTGTCATGATCATTTCCAGCTCGAGTTGATCTGCCGCCAATATAAGAGTAATCTCTATTACACAATTATATTTTTCTATTTGCGTGAAAAATGCCGTAACAGGGACAGCATATTGCATCCCGCACAATACACAATTTTTATCATCCTTTGTGTTCTTGTCCTTTTAGAGCAACAGATTTTGCCCAATCTTTTGGGCTTTTTTTCTTTGCTGGTGGAGGAAGGTGAGCAGGGAAATGTATACGTAAGGCTTATTGTTAGTTGATTTTTCCGGCCGTTCCCTTTGAGGTTTCACTTCTACTCTAAAATGTTCTTCTATTATAGTTTCCACCAAATTTTCTAGGAAAACTTGAAGGATCAAATTTACACCATTTTTTTTATCCAGAGTCTATAAGCGTTATGCATTGCCATGTCTTGCATATGATATTTTTTTTGTAATATTGTTTTAGCTTTTTTCTTGCGATGCTATAGAATCCCATGCATTGATTTGCCCTATCTAACCCTCTCATGGACAGATTGTAATCAAAGACGCAGTCAGACTTATCTATTTCTTTGTTCCTTATTTTTTTGTATTCATTGTACCTTTATGTAAAGTTGATAGCATTCTAATTTCTTTTTTGTCCATCCCGTTTCATAGCTGAAACTTTTCCTTTGTTGAAAATTATAGTTTCGCCGCGTTTAAGTTTTTTCTACAGACCAACAGTAATTTTTTTCTGTTATAACGTACAGTTCTGTAACAGTCCGTGTTTTTTTTGTGGGTAATACATAGCAAGTTCTGGCGACATGTAGAAGTTATCTATAGTAAGGCAGAATCCTAAGTTCCACAATGGCTTTATCAAAGTCAGAACAATTTGCGAGAGTTGTATAAAATTTCTCAACCTCCTCCGACGTTAACTTACCTTTCCCCTTCTAGATAATAAAGGACCATATATAATATGACAGAGATTCGCACAATTTGTACAGTTTTATACCAAACCCCGATCTCTCTAGGGGTATAAGCTGTTTCCATCAGAGCCTTTCTTTATACAGTAAGAGAATCTCATCAATAGTTATTGGATATAAATTTGTTTCCTTCACTATTGTCCAATAATAATACTGTAGCCATTTATACTGGCCAGGTTGTGCCAAAATGAAAATCTGTCATTATTAAGCGGTCCTAATATCCATTTTTCGTTGTTATTGTCATTCTTGTCATCACTTTAGTCGCTTGGAGTAGACATTTCACTGCTTGTTTAATGCTTAAACTCTCATTATCAGCTTTATTCAAAACTTCGTTTCACTGTTTTTTCTCTCAATTCATCTTCACTGTCAGATTCTGACACTTCTTCTTCATCGGATTATTCAAAATCACTTCCATTTTTTAACTCTAAATTTTTTCCTATCGCTTCCAAGTAGCAATATTATATTCTTGATATCACGTCATTTTCATCCACTTTCAAACCAAGCATGTCACTGGATTATGGGCACGAACTGCACTCCAATACCAATTTTGGAATAGCAAAATTTGTTTTTATCACGCATGCGGGATAAGTATAATCTTGGTGCCCGTTTTTTAGTGCGAAAAATGGTTGTTTTGGCTGTATTACCACATAACTTGGGTAACGCACGCAAATTTTAAATAAAAATTGCCAGTTACAATAAAACAAACAATGGAGTAAATAAGATAAACACAATCAAAACCTCATTATTAAAAAAGTGACGTGAAAGCGATAGAATTTTTTTAAATTTCCTATTTAGATATAGATGATTGTTCTTATGACGAATCCACACCACCGGAGGAAATTGGAAAATCAAATTCTTCATTTTTGATTCCATTTTTTTTTAATGGCCTTGGACCCCAAACTTGTTAGATACGTCCCCTCGCATTAGTAATAAAAAATATTATCCGCAACTCCTGCGGTATTGTCAATTAATTGCCCTCTCGAGCGAACGAGCGAACGAGGACAATTGACAACTTACCGCCGTAGTAGCACAATACTCACGAATATTTGTTCGGATTTACCATTTCATTTATAATATTTATATGACGAACACAGTTCGTGATTAACAATAAAAATTTACATATTTTTTATCAGTAATACCCTATAATAAACTTTATTCGAAATTAACAGAATAAATGTCACTGTTTGGCAACCGCGAACCCAGTTGGGGATTGCCCATTGAAGCATTAAAATCGAAACCCCAACCGGATTCGGGACAACCATTAAAAGGGTTAATACACAATACAATTCCAATATTTTAATTATCAATTTGTAGCCCCATTTCATTCATATCGAGAGTTTTTAACTTATATTTGGTTGTTATGGGCATTTCTTTAGTTTTGCTTGTATTTAATTTCAATTTATTTGCAATGAGGTATTCATTAATCTCCTCAAGTGCAGCATTCCTTTTATCACGGGAAATAGTTGGTATACCTGCGAATTTTTACTATGACTTAATTGCTTTATGACTTTAAGTCAATTAAAGAAAAGTATTGTATTTTTTTATTAAAAATGTTAAACATAAAACTAATGTAATTTACTTAGTAGTATCAACTTGTTTTCTAGATGTTTCATGTATGTCTCTTGTATTATATTTACCGGCTCGAGTGTGCCTGTATTTTGTTATACAATTTTTTGAAGTGTATCAGCTATTGATGCATCACAACAAGTTGCTCTGAATGACATTAAAATATTTTTATCTGACGATCAGTCAGAAATTTTGAAAGAGAAGAAGAGACAGGCCCGTCTGCAACTTCACATCTATTTTAAAGCTTTGCGCATTGTAGTGGAAAAACAAGTAAAAAATAATTTAAATATATTTTGTGAAGGGTTTGCTTTATAACTAGAAAATGTAATATTTTTTCTTATTTCGGATAGAAACGTCGCGATATCGCGCGATATGTGGTTTGGATTTATCTGCTCTAATATATGCTAATCTAACCGCCTAGTACCCGCCACTGTATGTTTTATGTTAGTTAATTTGGTACCACGGAGGCGCCACCAGTTACGGGCCTATCTGTACTACTGATTCGAAATTTCAAACTATTCTGCATGAATTTGTAACCAAAAATTCAAGAGCGGCTCAATCCTAAATTTAAATTTTAACGTCGAATGTATCGATAAGTTGCTCCTTCGCCTTCATTGTCAAACCTTGGGATTTATCATAGTACTCCAATGGATTTTTTAACCAAATGGACTTTTAGTCATATGTACTTAGTTTCCACTTCTGGTAGAATATTCTCTTATAATGTTCCATTATTTATTGATATTTTTTGACATTGTCATCCAAATTGAATTCATTTACTATTAGAAAACGGTGACATATAATATGTGACAGATATGTGCCTTAGAAACTACCATACACTTCGAAAACTAAGTGTATGGTTGTTTCTAAGGCACATAACCAACAAGTGCAACTAAATATCAACAATACCATAATTGAAAGAGTAGATTCCTACAAATATCTTGGAACCGTGCTAGACAAAACAAGCGACCAGGCAGGTGAGATACGAAGAAGGGTGGAGATAGCAAGATCAGCGTTTATGAAAATGAAAAAGTTTATTTGTAACAAAGACACTAATATTGAATTACGAATTAGAATACTACGCTGTTATGTGTTCTCTACCCTGCTATACGGAGTTGAAAGCTGGACCATAAAGAAACCTGAACTAAAACGGTTGGAAGCGTTCGAGATGTGGTGTTATCGCAGAATGTTTAGAATATCCTGGAAAGATAAAGTCACCAACAAACAGGTACTTGAAAAGGTAAAAAAGGAATGCGAAGTCGTGTTGACCATTAAGAAAAGGAAACTAGAGTATCTAGGCCATGTCATGAGAGGCCCCAAATATAGTCTTCTAAGACTTATTATGCAGGGAAAAATTAAAGGAACCAGGAGTATTGGTAGGCGTAGAGTATCCTGGCTGAAGAACCTGCGCGAGTGGTTCAGCTGTAGCAGCACGGAACTGTTCAGAGCAGCGGTGAACAGGATAAGAATAGTCATGATGGTGTCCAACCTCCGGTAGGAGAAGGACTGCAAGAAGAAGAAGACATATAATAAAATATAATTACCAGCTTATAACTAGACTGGTTATAATAAGTTATTACGTATTTAAGGCTCAGCAAGTAAGGCTTTATTATAATTATTATTATAAATAATAATAAAGCACTAAAAAAGGCGTACACTTTTTCGAAATATGAAAGAATGAGCAGAATGTGATATAGGTTATATACCTGCCATGGTGTCTAATACCAGTCAAAGTCGTTTATTTTATAAATATTGATTATGCCAAATTTGTTCAACTTATTGATATCAATGACTGTGATTTTCTTAGACGAATTTCTAAAAGAACATTTTTTGGTTAAAGTTTCATTAGCAAAAAGATTAATAAAGAAATATTGAATATTATCCGGTTTGTGATTATTTCTCCTTAAGGGACGGGTAATACCCATTCTTACCCTACACAGACGAAATAAAATTATACACGCTGCGACCATAATGATAAAGCGCTTTGTATTACCAGTTAAAACGTATTATAATACCTTTAATTAAGATTAAACAGGAAAAACAACCCTTTGTTTATATTAATTCACTACATACAACAGTTTACATTAATTCCTATTATAATAATAATTATTATTATGATTACTTTTTTATGCTTTATCTTATTAATTGAATGAAGAGATTTCTTAAAATTATATTGAATTTTAAAAGAGTTGTTTATGTCGTTAATGTTTGGCCAAGTTGTGATAATGTATGGTATTTATATAAAGGGGAAAACGAAAAAGGGACTTTTAAGTAACGTTTCGAGTTTCGTGTGCAATGTGGCAATCCGTGTCGTGGGAAAAACACTTTTCTTGTTTTCAATCCGCGCACCGTTAGAGTTCTCATTTTGTTTTCTAAAAATTGCTCAATGACGACCGGAAAAGTTTTTCGCTGTGGAATTGTTTCATGCTTAGAACGAATTTGTTGCGAGGAATACAATCATTTCCATAAACATGTTTTTAGTGTACGAGAAATAATTGCACCATAATTTACAATTTTCTTCAAAACGTTGAGTGTTACGAATAGTCCGTATTTTTTGTATTTTCTGCTCTGTAATATATAATAATGTTAAAGAATTAACTGTTTTAACCTTAACTACATGAAACGACATATAAAATATTTGAAATAAAACTACTTCTGTGACTTGTTTCATAAGATCGTTTAGTAATGACTATAGTTTCACTAACACTGGCATCTTCAGATCTACTAGAAACACATTTGCAATTATCGATATTTATACAATTTTAAGATAGGGTTTGACATATTTTTAAGAGTGGTGATTTATTGGCCAAATTCGCTTTGTTTATTGAGACAATTAATCGAATTGTTAATAGTTTTACCGATTTCTAAAGATTCCAACAGTTCCAGTTTTAATGCTTTTTCTTGAAGGTGTAGGCATTGTCGACTGGTTGTGTGCCGAAATTTGATGTCATGTTATTATTATGCATGATGATTAGCAAAGGTAGAGTAATTGTTTTCCAGGCGTAGCGATCGTTAGTGTTCTTTAAACCAGGTTTCGATGTTTCTTCCTATTTGGCCTACGTAGGTGCCGTTGCATTCATCACAATTGAGTTGATACACGCCTGATTAATTTAAAAGGATTTTTTGTTTGTTTATGATTCTGTAAAACGTTTTGAAGGGTATTGTTGTTCATGTAGGCTATGACGTTGTAATTTTCTTTGATTATGCCTCATATCTTATCCGAAATCTTTCCTAAATATTGAACACATTTGTATTTTTTTGTCTCCTTTTTAGAAATGACTATCATAAACTAATTTTAGGCATTGATGTATTTGTTTTTTCTTTAATATTTGTGTGATGATGTCTTGGTTGTAGTTATTGTTAATGGCTATTTGTTATATTGTTTTCGGTGTAGAAGTTGAAATGATTGAGAGGAATAGGTCTATGTATCATGGAATGGAGTTTGTGCTGTATATGGGGTAAGGAGGTGTTGTGTATTATCGTTTCTGTGTACCTATAAGTTTTATGTATAATTTAAATGAGTGTTTTTTATTTTGACGGCTGATATTTTAATCTCAGAAATTTATTGTTTTGTTTTCTTCTAATTATAGGGTGAATTTTATTGAGGTATGTGGGGTATTCATGAAATTGAGTAGTTTGTTTAACCTTTAACTACCCGCGTCATGAACTTTCACATAACTACCCGCGCGGTATATTCTATAACCACATATCTAACACCACATATAATCGTCTTGATGGGAAATATATCGTCGTGGCATTATCCATTGCTATTTATTAGAATTATAACGATAATTGAATATTATAGAATTGAAAGTAGGAGATTATCAATTATTAATTCTATTATTAATTTGGTTCAAACCATGACATCTCATTTTTAATTGAATATTATAATTGATTATAAACAATGAAAAACTTTTTACATTATTATTCGCTTCATTCGCTGCTTCGTTGGATTATTGCATGAATCGCATGTAATAACAGTGGTCATATGTTGTTTGGGTACTGATTTATTGCAACTGCCACAGATAGTTGCTCACTCGATTCTTTTTTCTACCACAGATAAATTCTCCCTCGTATTTTTACAGGCAGCTCCTTTTCACTCCCTTCTTCTGGTCTCTTATATTTTATTAGGAATCATTTTATGTCACATGGCAATGACCACAGCATTATTGAGCAGTTGTTGTAAGTAGCAGTATAAAGCAATTGACTATTGATTCCAGCTATGTTTATTAGTTGAAAGAATATAGCCAATGGCCATCCTCTTGTTCTTCTATATACAGAATAGGTGCTACACATTTTATGGACAGTGTCAACTCTGCCTTTGGTGGAATTATATTGTAATAATCAGCTTTGTTCGACATTAGATCTATAACTCCATTCTCGTGGATTGTTGAAATCAATACCACAGACATTTTACAGAGGAGACCAATGTCAAATTATTTTGAAATCTAAATAATGATCTGTTTTTATGTGGCAAAAATTCTAGCGGTATTTCGCGATTATTTTCTGCAAAAACAGAAATCATTTTTCAACAAATTTCACAATGTTATTAGCACTCACTTTACTGAATTTGCTTTTCAGCGATTATTTTAGGCTAACTAGTCATTCTATTTTTAGCAATAAAGGGATTGTTATTTTCATCCTCTTCTTCAAAATCATGGGACTGATTATCTTCAATTTCTGATTAAGAGTCGCATTCGGTTTTCTTCTGTGTATTTGTCGGTAGACGTATCAGCATCATCTTCCGGTATTTCTTCTTCCGAATCGGAATCGCAAATTACATTTACCAGATGTGTCAATTTATTTGGGTTTCTTAATTTAAAATTTAATCAAAATGTTGGAGACTCGAAAACACCCTTTATTCCATAAATAATGGAAAACCCTAATGCGTGGATCAATTTTGATACATTATCTTGATTATACTTACCTAACTACACACGCGGTGTATTTTGTACACTAAACTGAACTGCATGAATGAAAGTACGAAAAAAAGCAGTTCAGCGGGCCGTTACCCAAACAATATTGAGTGAGAATTTAGTATAAAACTTAACCTAACCACACCGTGATGCGGCAGCATTTACTGAAATATTGGTGCACTTTTTACACCTTAACTATCTGTTGGTTCCTGACTAGGATGTCATCTACATAGCGGTACCAATATTTGATTTTGGGGGAAAAGTTACTGTTTAAGGTTGATTTTTCTCGATTCTTCATAAAAATATCCGCAAGTAATGAGGATAGTGAGGATCCCATAGCTAGGACCTTCTATTTAGTTGTAAAAGTTATTGTTACAAATAAAGTAATTCTATTTTATGCAAATAGAGAATAATTCTAAAATTTCCTTGGAGATAACGGAGTCAATATTGTTTTTAACTAAGATATACTTAATGAGTGGGAGACATTGTACAGAAGGGACAGAAGGGAATACGTTCACTATAACAAAAGACAATAGTTTATCGTTTAGTTCCAGTCAGATATTTGTTTGCATAGTTCTGATGAGTTTTTGAGGTTATTTTTAAAAATTAAGTTTAATTTCGAATAAGAATAAAAAACATTAAAATGTATTCCGATGTATCAAAATGTATTAAAATGTATCTAGGAAAGATTTTGGATATGATACGAACCCTAATCAAAGAAAATTACACCGTCATAGCCTTCAAGAACAACAATACCCTTCAAAACATGTTATGCAATCATAATCCAAAAATAAACCTGTTAAATAAATCATGCGTGAATCAACTCAATTGCGATTAATGCAATGAACGGCATCTACATAGGCCAAACAGGAAGAATCTTCGAAACCCAGTTTTAACCCTCCGTCTGGCGCAGTATGTATTGTAACACATTCCATTGTGCCTGGATCTGGTAGATCTATGACAATCTTGACTCCTTTCATAGTTAAAAACACCCTCTTTAAAATATTTGTCTTTAAAATATATTTTTTTTATAAAAATGTTAAAAAACCATAAAAAATATTAAAAAAAAAATTAAATGCAAATATGGTAAAATAATTTTATATATAAATATTATTTAAGTTCGTTTTTGCAGACCTCACAAACAAAATTAGCATGGCTCAGAAAGATGTTTTTTTTACATTTTTCACATTTATATTTTGACCTCCTTCTTGTTCGAGTTTCGGCTAAACATGTTTCACATTTTAGCCTTTTTGATGGTATTCTGATGAGATGATGATGGAGATGATTCTTCGTGGGTTTCTACAACAGCCGGGCCAAATCTTTTCAATTTTCGCTGGAGGTCAAATGGAATTCCCACAGTTTTTGTACTTGTCCGACAAATTTCCGCAATCACCAGTTCGTAGGACAACATTTTCAGAAACAATCTTCTTCGCATTGGCTCCAATTTATTACGTTGATAAATTCCTTTGGAATGTATACCAATTATGTTTAGCAATGTAAAAAAATACTATTGGCCATCTTTTAACGTTTCTTGCCTATTATATGTGCTGCACATTTGGTTGAAAGATTCACGATCAGGCGCAATGGATCGCACATATGTTTTTGCCTAATACGTACACATGCAAAGGTCAAATAGTAAACTAACTAGACATCACTAAAGACACAATAGAAACGAACAGATACTGAAATGGACACTCGGCTCGGCATACCTAGTGAGACGGGTTGGGGTGATAAGACTGTGTTGGATCTCATAGATCCAATGCTCCCGACGTAGGGTTAAAGAACACAAACGATCGTTACGCCTAGAAAACAATTACTCTACCTTTGTTAATCATCTAATAACAACAGGACATGACATCAAATTTCGGCACGCAACCAGCCAACAAAATTACGCCTCAAAGAAATAGGATTAAATCTGGACCTGCTTGAATCTTTAAAAAGCGGTAAAACCATTAACAACAGTTCGAGTAATTGTCTCAATGAACAAACCGAATTTATCCACCAATCACCACTCTTAGAAATATGGCAAACCTCAGCTTAAAATTGTATAAATATCGCTAATTGTAAAATGTTTGTAGTAGATCTGAAGACGCGACTGTGTTGCTGAATCTATATTCACTAATAAACGATTTCATGAAACAAGTTACATAAGTAGTTCTATTTCAAATATTATTTAATGTTATTTCGAAGTTTCTATTGCAGACTACACGGCCATCGATGCATCATTTTCTGTTTCAGTTGGTTCTATTAAATATTTGTAAATAAATAATTATTTAATGTATCTTAGATAAACTTAGATAAAAAGCACCAGAACTAGTCCTTAAAAATACCGGAACTATTCTAGATTTTCCGTTTTTCATAACAAAAATCGTTGCTGATTTCAGCTAATAAAGAAGAGAAGCCTTTATTTCTCTATTGAATCGCATGTAATAACAGTGTAACAGCTTGTAACAACAACTTATTCACATTTGCCTTAGATTAAGTTTTCTAAATATGTTTTCAGTCTATACTAGTGCTTATAAACCGAAAATAAACCTTCTTCTTCTTTAAATGCTATGTCCTCCAAAAACTTTGGTTCCAAACTTATCTTATTTACAGCAGTGCGAAATAATGAATGAGCGCTGAGACCGTACCACTGTCGTAAATTCTTTAACCGTAACGTAACGTAAATTTTTCTTTTCGTCTGCCTTGACTACGGCGACGATCAATTTTTCCTTGAATAATGATGTGTAACAAACTGTAATATTAGTTGTGCATGCAAAAAAACACAGTAATTTACGCCGTTTTATAGTATTGATTACTTCGAGTTGTTTCTCCATTTAAACGATAAGTGATACATTAGTTTTACGTTCTATCCAGAATATTTTCAGCATTCTGTTATAAGCCCACATTTCAAAGGCATCAATTCTATTACACATAACATCCGTTAGTGTCCATTCCATAGAAAAGAAAACTGAAAACATAACAACGCAATAACCTTAGCCGGAGTGCTAATTTCAGGGCCCGTCAACACTTTTCATTTTTACAAATGCACTTTGTGCCTGTTCTTTTCTGGATCTTATTGCTGGATCATTGTCACACGAATCATTTAAGTAACATCCCAAATATTTAAAGTGTTGTACCCTGTCTACCACTTCATTAACAACCATTAATGACGATATTATATTTTTCGAGTTTTTGGTGAATAATAATCATTTAGTTTTCTGAAAGTTCAGTATCATTTCCATACGATATAATCGCGTCTAACAATATTTACAGGTCACTCAAGCTTATTGCTATTAATACAGTAATGCTGTTATCAGCATATCTTATATTATTGCTATATTGCTTATACTATTCCGTTTACAATTACTCCAGAATCAATCTGTTCCACAGCTTCATATTCTCCGAATATAAATTAAATAGTAAAGGTGAAAGTATACAACCCTGTCTTGCGCCTCTTAATATTTGTATGTTATCTGCTGGTTTCATGTTCTACCCGAACTGCAGCAATTTCATTCCAACATAAGTTTGCGATAATGCGTAGATCAGTTTTATCCAGAGACAAATCTAATAAGATTTTTAACAATTAGCTGTGTCTGACCTTTTCAAACACATTGTCATAATCAATGAAGCAGGAATACAAATCGTGCATTTCACGGCATCCTTGTGTTAAAATTTGCATACTGAATAGTTCTTCACGTGTTCCGAAACCGTTTCCGAAACCAAACTGTGTTTTACCCATCTTTTTTCGCATTTCGCAGATATTATTTTATGTATGATTTTTAAGAATACTTTAAGAACATGAACTAATTTAAATTAATTAATTTAAATAATTCAATTAAACTAATTATTCTATGATTGCTGCATGATTTCGATCTTGCCTTCTTAGGTATTGTTATGAATGTGAATTCAGCCAATGCAAAGGTATGTTTCCTGTCTTATAAATCATATTAAATAGACCAAGCACATTGGATATTACACCGCTAAACTATACTGAGAACCACTAACATTCTTTATTAGTTCATCTCGAAATGACAATGAATTTAACAATGATAAGTTATCGTTTGGAGATATTTTAATAAGTGTAGTATCACCCGTAAACAATGCAGACGATTATTTTATCTTAAATAAAATTAAATGGTTTATGTTGATTTTATCGATAAAACCGGCATTCCATGAAATAACTAGCTATTTCATAAATTAAAGATCTTCGTTGATTAAATTATAGAAAGGTTTCGTTTGAGTTGCTGACTAACTAGTTATTTTATATATAATCTAGTGATTATATAAAATAATGTAGTTTTGCAGAATAAAGTATGTAATCAATAGATGGAACGAGTATTATAATTGAAGGAATTAGATTTAGCAGTTTCCTATTTTCCGCCCTTTTATGGCATTTCTAAATAAAAAAATCGCCGATATACATTGAGAAAATAGTACCGCACTCGGCGGGCCATAACCGCACGCATATGAGTGCTGTTATGAGTCCATTACAGACGCAAAATAGAAAAAGGTTTTTCTTACTAACAATAAGCATGTATTTAGGTGGCCTGTTCTCATAATCAATTTGTCAATGTTGCCAACTTAAAGTAATTAATTTCTAACTGTAGCCTCAAATGGTCAAAAGAGTAAAGAAACAGGTTCAGGGATAAGTTCAAGTTTTTCATACTTTCGCTGACAGGGCCACTTTACAAATCCTATGTAAGATAAAAAAAATATATAATCTTCCATAATAAAAAAGTACATCATATCATCATTAAATAGCACAATTAGGGATTGCAATCCGGTGTCATTTTCAATTCGGCCGGATCCGGCCGAATTTCCATCGATCCGGCAGGATCCGTTCTGATTCGACCGGATCAATGGAATTAAATCTTTTTTAACTTAATAAACTTTACTTAATCTACTGAGATCACAACAATTAGGTATTTGAGCATGCTAACAAGTCTTATTCTTATATTTATGACAGACATCATGATGAATCTGTCTAATGAAATATAATTTCTATTTAATGATGTGCATAAGGCGCACCCGAAAATTCAACATACTTTTTGTGCGTCTATAACGCGTACCTATGTTTTAGAGCTCAACCTCATCTTCATTGATCTGTCGCAGTCTTATTTTTTAAAATAGTAACAAAACGGTTTCAAAATTCCTCCAAATAGCCTCACAGTAGAGAAAATAGCGAGAGTCTATGAATGTTAATTTTGTCAAATCTTAACATCGTCTTCATTAATCTGTCGCTGCCTTATTTTTCAAAATATTTACGAAACGGTTTCAGGTTAAAAAAAATTGGACTTTGCAAACTTTGCATTTGAAATGCGGTCCGCGAAGCCGGTGAATTCGGCTTGTGATATCATATATAAAATATATAAAAAATAAATAACTAAATAGTAAAATATACTAGTACATATGGATCTATTTTTTTGGAATGGAATAGTTATTGTGGATGGAAGAGTTGAAAAGAATGGAATAGTTGCCAAATGTGGAATAATTCATGATGGTGAAATTGTATACTGAAATTTGACACTTGTGGCGCTTTCAGCGCCACATGATATATGTGGAACGTGAAGTTGTATATGAAAGAGTAAGCAGAATTGCGAGTTGCGCGATTCTTGCAGAAAGCCCATCAGCTTAGGTTGTATGAGTTGCAAGGTGTAGAACTCCTACTGCACAAAAAATTAACTAGGAAAAAATTGTGATAAACTCGTTTTTTAAGGATAAACATTGGGCAGAGTGGTAAAACATGATTCCTCTGAGGAAAAACAGATATTTGAAGTATCTTGACATTTATAAGTTTTCTGTAGGGCTAGTATATTACAAAAGTAAGAGTAGAATACAGTTCTATTAACAAGATATAGACCTATAAATTTTTGTCAAGATAGAGTAAGTGATCATTTTTTTACACGCGGATGTCTAAAATGATCTCTGCGCATGGTGCAAAAAGATCCCTGAGATCATTTAACCCCGCAGTTAAAGTTAAAATAGAATGTTAAAATTGAGGTAAAATTTAAAATAGAATGTTATTTATGTGAGCAACAAGTTTAACCTTACAAGTACAAATACTGTTAAATAAAAAACCAAACTTTGTTTGTAATAATTAAATATTTTTAATAAATGACCAGTCAAGATTCATTGTCTGAAAGTACAAAACAATAACTTAATTTTCTAAATTTATGTCTCTTATAAGATTTAAAACCGTAGTAAAAGTCTTATAAATTATGCCATGGTAAGATAAATCTATCATTCCTTGATGACACGAAACAAACATCTAAGCATCTTATAATTTTCTTGTCTTTAACTTTATTTAAACTGACTATTGTCATTATTTAAAAATATTTAGAAAACAAAATATGTAAAAACGCAAAACATTTGGTCTTATAAAACAGTTTTACCGAGTTAAATGTTTACCAACAGAGTGAAAACGGTCTTCCGCACAAAAGTCGCAAGTGAAGTCGTCATAGTCATCGGGATCATCTCCAACGCATTCCTCATGCCCCCACCTCAAATAAACAGAGCATTTGATCCACCCTTTACCTCTATTGTCTTTCGAAAAATTTTCATTATAGATCAAACATTCTTCTTCGCCTGAAACATCTTCATGAAAAAACATCTTCGCCTGAAGACGATTCTCATATGTATTTTATTTTGTTAACGCTTTTCTGGTCCTTTAGCTTTTCCCTTTCTTTCTCGTACTTTCTTGACCGTGGTTCTTTTTCATGTAATTTTCGGTAATGGTTGAATACGGTACGGTGGCATACTGAACGATGTAGATTTAATTGGAAGCACAGAGCAACAGAATGTTTCTACCTGGAAATTTGCTTGTAGCGGTGGACTATGATGGAGTCGTAAATCTTCATCTGATTGTGTATGTAGCTGTGAGACGATGGAGTATGTAAATAGCTTATTATTTTATAATTACTTAAACTTAAACAACACCGTATTGAATTAATGCTTACCTTACACCAAATAACACTATTTTTATTCTTGTTTAATATAATCTTCAGTAATGCTCACACCATCATGATATTTTGACGGAATACTAAAACCGTTGTGGCGAAGACTGTTTTCACTCAAACACGATAGCTGTACTAAATTCGGTAAAACAGTGGATAATCCTTTTACACTGAGGGATCGTTTTGTACAAATCTCCCCTAAATTAATCTACATTTAAAATACAAATTACCGTGATTTTTAAGGTCAGCAATGTCGTATGGCATATGGTAGTTCATTACACATTTTAAATAGAAAACAGCAATCGATGTAGTAACTAGTTAAAGTATCAAATATACTATAATGTAACTTCCATACATCAGTATTTTATGAAGTAACTAGTCACTTCATGGAATATAGGATTACACGATTTAATGATGTGATATATAATACATAGGAGAGGACTTAGAATTGATAAACGTTTCCCGCTCTAGTATCCAGTATCATCATTATCATCAGTATTGTATGTATGTAATCTACTAATAGTTTGCATGCATTCACTCTGTTTAAAAAATATGTGATTTCTTTGATAGCATGTGGCCGTTAGTATACATAATGAAATTTAATAACTTACTAAACAACCACTTAAGATGAATATTAATTTATAAATTTTTTGTTATTTAATTTTCATGTATATATTACGTAAATTATGTCCTATGATAAAATTTTACACGAAGTTTAATGTCTGTTGCAAAAGTTAATTTACAGTGTATATGACGAAGTGCATTGATCTTTTTCATTCAATAATAACTAATTTTGGTAAATGATTTATGAGCGACAAGTTTTCAATTCTCATTAAATACAGCAATAAAAGTTTAATCGCGAATTTTTGTAGTTGATAGATTTAAATTTCCTGCTCAAACGTCAATTTGTGAAATATTTAAATTAGATGAGTTATTAATGAGGGTTAAACCATTTTTGCATACTAGCTGCAATATTATATATTAAATGTAAATTATTATATTTGAATTTATAATTTGCTAGTTTTATTTCTGCTGCTTAATTAGCATGTGTCAATTTATTTTAATTCTTACCGTTAAGTCTAAACTTTCATTTCAATTTGAAATTTTTAGTATGATTCGAATTATAAATTAATTCGTATTCGAATTTAGACACAATTGTTATTAATATAAACTTTCGTTTTAAAAAAAAATATGCAAAAAATTGACATAAAGAAATATTTTGTGAATATGTTCAATTATTTAATAATGTTTTTTATTTAGTAATGTATTTATAATGGTTTTCAACCTATTTACCTTCGGGGAAGCAGATTGTAGTAATATTAACAACCGTATTTTTCACTATTAAATGTGTGATTTATAGAAATTTTCACACAATAAATTTTTATAAACAATATTTTTGCGAATATGCTTAATTATTTATCAATGAAATATTTACCTTCAGTGAAGTAGATTGGTGTAATCATGTTAAATATAAAAGATGTTTGGTGCAATATCATTGTTTTAGTATATTTATCTTTTAGTTAGTGTGAGCAATGAACTTGCATTTGTAAAGTTTTTGTTTGTCCTGTTTCTAAATTTTTAATATAAGACAATAATATAAGACATAAATTCCGACGTTAGTATAGGGTGCGGCAGCCAAACCTGCATTTTTGAGACGACTCTTTCATACGTCTGTAAGTAAGAAACGGTTGCATTTTTTTAAATTTGTATTAACAACATTTCAATATACATTTAAAAGCATTTACTAAACATTAATCATTTGTTAAAAATAACATTATTAAGGTGTCGTCCATCTCGATCGATGCATTCTTACTGGCGATGTTTAAAATTGGTCATTACATCACGGAATATATGATGAGAGATTCTTTCGACTTCCTGACGAATTCTCGCCTTCAGTTCTTCAACTTTGCGGAACGGAGCGATTCCTTAGCCGGTCCGTTAACCCGATCTCACCGCATGCGATTTTTTCTTGTGGGGTTACCTAACGAGCAGCAGCTCGTACTCTAGAGGAAACGGCCTAGTACTCTTGAAGAACTAAAGGCGAGAATCTGTCAGAAAATCCCTCATTAGATGTTCCGTGATGTAATGACAAATTCTAGACATTGACTAAAAGGATGCATCGATCGAGATGGACGATACCTTAATAATGTTACTTTTAACAAATGATTAATGTTTCTTAAATACTTTTTTGTCACTCATGCACAATAGTACTATCTTGGTGCACGTTTTTTTGTGCGATAAATTGTCTATATTAGTTGTATTTTACACAACTTGAATAACGCACGCAAATATTCAATAACGCTAGGTTACATTAAAATAAACAAATAAATAAAAATAAAATGAATACAATCAAAACCTCGGTTTTAAAAAAGTGACGTGAAGTGTCGGAATTTTTTGTTCATGATAAAATAAAAATTAAAGAAAACGTTTTAAAGTGAGTGTAAATTCTATGGTGATACCGGAGACTGAGGAGAGTTCTTATGACGAATCCACACCACCGGAGACAATTGTAAGAACAAATTCTTCATTTTTTATTCAATTATTTTTGGATGGCAGCTGGATCCGAAACTTAACTTAAAGTAAGATACCTCCTCTCGCATAAGTGATAAAAAATATTCTTTGTAACGCGGGCGAAAAATATTTTTTGTAACACTTTTTTCGTGCTCACATATTCGCTCTCGAGTAATATTGACAACCTTTCGCCCTGGTTTCAAAATCTACTATTAACGTAGATTAACATGATTTCAATAAAAAATTTTAAATATTCGACCGTTTCTTTTTTACAGTAATTTCAAAAATATAGATTTGGCTGCCGCAGCCTGTATTTTGACTGTAACATTAGCGAATTATTGCTCATATTGAGAAAAAAATTAAATGCACTTATAATATAAGGCCCTATAAGCATTGTAAATTATTGAGCCTGTTAGTATTTTAACAGTTTGATTGTGCTGTGGTTATAATTTTCTAATTATAATTTTGTTTTACCAGTTCTTCTGAATCAGTACAAATACGATATATAAAAACATTATAAAATGTGAAAATTGCTGCCTTGATATATAATTTTAGTTAAGAAGCATATGCACTGTTAAGAGCACTGTTAAGAGCACTGTAATTTTTGGCGATATTGAGAAAAAGTTTGCTTTTTAAGAAATGCTTTAATATTCCCAACATCTTATTCCGAAATAACTTTTTATGGCCCTGAAACATTATTTTCTTTGCCTTACAATTTTCGATGAAGATGTTTCAAAAGTTTCGTAGATTCATATTGATTCGATTTATATAGATTGTAGATTTCGATGGTGACCTATACTGCGAGCTCTATAGATCTATTGTACCCCACCTTCTTCCTCAAATCGTTGGTTTACTTAATAATTTAGAGCGCCTCCTCTAGTCCTGATTCCATTAGGAATTTCAGGATCTGGGTTGAATTTAAAGACTGCAACTCCTCTTCGTTCACGCAGTAGACCCAAGGTACATTTGTCTCTTGTGTAGCAATGCTCTGCAGTTTTTGAGCAGATTTGCAAAATTTGTCATCTTCCTCTAGGCCTAGGGTCTTGAGGTGTTTTCTAAGTCTGCAGTATCCCATTAGGACTTCTGTTAGAATTGTAATCTTGTTCCTATTTAAACTTAATGAAGTCGGAACACAGCCTGACTATATAAATATACGTGAAAAATAAATATATTTAACCTTTCCGGAGCTCTATAACATTATAGTTTTTTTAGGACTACAAAAAAATTCAATTTTTCTGATGAAGGTGGACTAAAAGCTATAAAATAACTGACAAATTTCACATGAGATTTGTTTTGGTAGTCCTAAAAAGACTCAATAATGTTGTAAAGCTCCGGCAAGGTTGAATATATTTATATTTTCAGGCTGTGTTTCGATTTTATTAAGTATATATGATTATCTATAATGTAGAATGGTTTTACCAATTCTAAATTGTTCCTGTTTGATTTATGTCAGATACCCAATGCTTATATGTCGCTTCTGGAAAGTCATCTTATACTATTGTACTAGAGAAGAACTAAATACTATGTCGCCATTTCACTTGCAACTTTTTAAATTGTGGTTGGTTAAGTCTTTTTTCGATAATTGTGTTAGTAATCTCAATAACCAATTCCATAATTTAAAATTATTTTGGAATTTTTTTTACAGAAAGTGTTCCTTAATAGAATATACAATTGAAAGTAATCACTTAATTATTATGTTTATGTATTTTGAATTGTAACAAATCTTCCCTCTCGTTATAGACTGCGTGAATGGAGTGAAAATCCATTGCATTGGTTGTAATTGTCATAATGTTATGAAAGGGGATATCAATGACATATAGGTAAACACAGAGAACATTGGGTGCCCTAGTTAATTAATCCCGGGACCAGAAAGAAACTCGATTGATACGTCAATTTGCTAATAGGACGGTTCGCTTTGAATCTCATTTCTTTGAATCCAGATTATAAAAATGTAAAATAGGCCAATAAATTTAAAATTTAAAAATCGAGGGATTTATTTTAAAAAATGGATAAGTATAATAGATATTTAAAGACGAATTTTTATTTGATAAAAAACAAAACAACTGTAATGGAGAGATATTTTATTGTATTATAGACGTGAAATATTTTTTTAAATTTTGCCTGAATCTAAAAGGTTTTCCAACACTTCATAATTTTGTTTAAAAAATGATTCAATGAGTCCAGTTTTAATATATCTTAACCGAAATTAAACAACAATATTTGTAACTCTGGATTACAAAACGTTGTGTAAGAATCTAACTGTGTTTTCTAATATTTATATGGTTTTCCATTAATAAGTGTCATTTTTGGTTTATTAAAAAAAATACATTTCTTACTAAAAACGTAACTGTATTTGTAGTTCAATAGAGATAGAAACTCTCCGTCTACTTGTCGAACACGTTATCACTTAAATGGCTGACAATGTCACTTAAATGGCTGACGATGTCACTTAAATGGCTGACGATGTCACTTAAATGGCTGACGATGTCACTTAAATGGCTGCCACGGCTGCGGTTACAAATTTTCATTCTTTGGAAGAAATGCTGCATCACTCTACCGCACATTGTTCTATTTCGCGAAAAACAGCCTGAATATTATCCTTGAGCTCATCAGTTATTGTAAGATTGTTGGCGTAAACTTAGCCTTTAACGTAGCCCACAGGAAAAAGTCTAGCGGTATCCCCTCTTCGCGAAATCGTCGTAAAAACGCAATAGTGCTATTATTTCTCCACTGCTGTGGCTTGTAGCCCCGTCTTGCTGAAAATAGATATAACCTACGTCCATATCATATAATAGTGGCCACAGGAAGCTTGTAAGCATCGTACGGTAACGTCGTGTTTTGACTGTGCCCGTTTCACCCTAATTAATGATGAAAAAGGTTATTTTCTGGAAGTTGGACTACAGAGTCAGAAATTAGATTAAGTAAAAAAGAGCAGGTAGAAAATACATCTTTTCAGGTAGAATGGAAGAACAAAGATAAGGATATTGAACAAGATACCGTAAGACAAGAGCGAGTTAGAGAAAATGATGAAAGAAGGTTGGAACAAGAAACAGAACCAGATAGTAGAAAAAAGATTATAAGACACAACACCAGAAGGAAAATGAACAATTGCAGAAATTAAAAAAAATTGCATGTAGATGTTGATGGTAGCACATCTTTAGAAAAATGGGAAAAGAAAACAGTTGATAGTTCAACTGTTGAACTGTTCAAAACATGGATGCAGTAAATTCAGATAAACTTTAAAAAAAATGGATATCAAAGTTACTTATGCAGGAGTTTCACATACTTTGAATCTAAGGGATGTAGAAAAAACATCAGAAAAATGTATGGAATCCATGAATTCAGAAAAATCAGTGAAATCGAAAGTCGTGCAAAAACAAAAAATAATACAAATACGACTCGTTCCCAGCATTTACGACTCTGAATACTCAAAGGCAGATAACGACAATTCATCTGGAACTTCAAATACATTTTTTGATGCCAGTGCAACATCTAGCCAGACAGGTGGATTTCTAGAAGGTTTCACACCTTCTGATTTTAGTAACGCAAGAGTCATTTCAAGTACAGTTGCAGATAGTGCAAAAACTCCACAGAGAAATGTAAGAAGAGTCGTAATGGAAGTACACCATTGGGTCATAAAAGTAAAAGTAGTAAAAATAAATCTAATCAAAATAAAAGATCGAGGAACCAAACGAACCTTCACACAAAACCAACTAACCCAAATCGAAGAGAGCTTTGCTAAGAATAATTCCAGAGATTTCTTTGGAACCATCCAGGACATCTGGGAAACAGAGACATTACTACCCGATTGGAAATCTGCTCTGATCCATCTGCACAGAAAGGGAGATTTTACTGATCTAAACAACTACCGTCGAATTTCTCTCGTCCCGGTAACATACAAGATTCTCTCGAAAGCGTTACAAATAAGGGCAGAAAACAGTTGGGTATTCAACTGGGAAAATACCAGGGGGCTTCAGGAAGACCCGATCCTGTGTTAAATATATCCTCAATCTGAAAACTGTACTTGCATACTCCAAGATAAGAAACCGCAAGGTGGTCGTCACCTTTGTTGAGTTAAGGAAGGCCTACCATTCCATTGATAGAGAAACGCTTAACAAAGTACTCCAGAAACTAACACTATACAACAAAACCAGCAGACTCATGACCAACTTTGACCAACACCCATTCCAAGGTTAAATTTAGAGGCGATATTTCAGAAAGCTTCGAAATAAAAACTGGAGTGAGACAAGGAGATGGACATTCCCCACTTCCCTTCAAATGTGTCCTTGAGAAGGTTATGAGAGAATGGCGCAAGGAACTGAACAATTTGGGTGCTCAGAGTGGTATCTACCTGGGACGTAAGAACAATGGACTGGTTGTAGATTGCCTGGCCTTTGCAGATGACATGGCACTGTTTGCTGATTCTCTTTAGATGGCAACAACGCAGGTAAACTGCCTCAGAAAACAGGCTGCCAAAGTAGGTCTTCAAGTGTCCCTGGAGAAAACAGAATTCTTCACCAACATCAGAGAAGCAAGCAGAGAGATGTTACTAGAACAGGGAAACATCAAGAGATCTGAGAAATGTAAGTATCTCGGCGAATGGATTTAACCCAACTTATCGGAAAGAGCATCATTATCCAAAAGAGTCAGCAAGTTAGAACTAGCTATCGACTGACTAAGAACACTTGTTGTGTCTCACTAAGACACACAACAATAATAAATGCCTGTCACGCAACCTGATACTTAAGCACTACACATCAGTCTTACGACCAGAAGCCCTGTATGCTATGGAGTGTCTTTCCTTGAACCGAAGGGGTGTTATTGAGAAATTAGAAATCAGAGAGAGGAGAATCCTCAGGAAGATCCTAGGTCCGGTAAAGGAAGATGGGGAATTTCGAAGACGGCATAACTCTGAGCTCTACGAACATATTGAGATGCTCTCTGACTGTGCAAGGAAAAGAAGGGTAGCTTTCTATGGCCACGTTGCAAGATTGCCTCCAAACCGACTAGCCAACCGTCTGTTCGCCTTCTGGCAAAACAAGAATCTTCGTACAACTTGGTTGACAGAGACCGAGAAGGATATTAAAGAACTGGTAATAACAGATCTCAAAAACAGAGAGTCTGTGAGATGCACCCTGAAGGAAGTCCGTGGATTTCAGAAAAAAACTCGAAGGAAAGGTACCCCCCTGGACAGAAAAGAAAAAGGAGTTAGATCGGCAGAAAATGCGACAATACTGGGCAAAGGTCAAAGCCCAACAGTTGAACAAGCGTGGTTAAAAGTAGGCCTATTCGAAAGAAGAAGAAGAAATCTAATCAAATGCCAAGTCATAAAAATTCTTTAACTGCAGAAAGATTTTCATCTGAAACTAATACTGCCACAAGTAGTGGCCCATGTTCCTGTTGTGGGAAAATTTTACCTCTATGCGAATCCAATTGTAATATGCGACCAAATATGAGTCATCGCCGTTTCTGCATGACCTGTTTCCCACAAAGCCATAACTTCAATTACACTTATTACGAAAATCCCCAGCACATCTGCCATTGTCAAGAACAAACTACCCCAGACAACAACCTAATGATCGCCCTGATTCGCGATACCGTCGAAAAGCTTCAAGAAATAGAACAGCGTGAAAGGTACTGCAAGTACAAACTGAACCAAAAAAAGAACAAAAACAAGAAGAAACCCGTTTCTTACATGTTGAATTTTAAACACAGCCCTGACGAAGGCGACGAGGAGGAAGAAGAGAATAAGAAAGACAGGAAAATGGATGAAGTTGTTGTTACAGCTAGGGACACCAAGGAGTTTTTTGGGAAAGGAAAGCAAGAGGATGCAGAAGAATCTCAAGAACTCCAAAAGTTTGCAGGAATATTTAGAAAGTAATAAACCGACATTTGTATTGGCTGCAGAAGAAAGAAGGAAATATTTACTAGAATTAGCTTTAATGAGGCAACAAAGATGCCAGAAGTACAAGCAACTGCTAGGCTAGACCAGCGGGATTCCGCTAGTAAATAACGGGAACACATGGCAAAAAAATACAAGAAAATGTTTTGCGAGGGCAACTTTCCCTATCTACCAGTGCCAGTGTTATTAATTTGATGTGATTTTCGCTACTGTGACACGTCTTTTGCTATTCACTGAATAGTGTGAGGTAACCAAAATCTCTGGAAATTTTTTTTGTAATATTTTTACAGGTAGGATTTTTTACTTTATTTACACTATCGGCTCAAAAACCGCACCAAGCTCATCTCGTGTTGGATAAAGTGGTTTCTCAACATTTAAACTAGGGTTTTCGGTCGGAGCCCCTGATCCGCCTGTTCTGTTTATTTACGAAGTCACTTATATGGTCCTCGTGGCTCAGGATAATATCTGGAGTGAATATTCACGATTTATATTCTTTGTTCAAGCGTATATCGTACCATTTTCGTAAATTGGATAGTTTTTACTTTTCAACAGAAAAATAACATTTATATCTTTGCAAGTCCAAAAATGGCACGAACTTTAAAATGACACGTCCTAATGGAAAAAGAACTTATTTTCAGGAACTTATTTTAAGGGATATCTAACTTAACATCTATGTTTGAAATTTTGAATATTATTTTAAATTGACCATTTTTTGTCCACCCATTGACTTTCCAATTTATTATTTAAATTTGTTGCTCCACGGGGTTGAGGACTTTATGCAATAATTTCGCCAAATCACTTTAAAGCACTTTTTACACTAATTTGTTTTTAGAATGTTTTCTTTATCAGACAAGGTTCATTTAGAAATAAGGATTATTTATCAATAAATGACGTAGGCAGTGATGAATTTACTTAAAGAATGTTGTTGCATTTTTTCTTCAAAAATGTTTCTCTTTCTCTTATATTGTAATAGAAAATCAATGCTTCGCACAGGTGTTGTGTCTAAACCCACCTTATAGTTCATATACATGCTTATTCTATTAGTGACAAGTTATTCTGAAAACATAATAGTAAATAGGATTTTGTTGAAGACAGAAAGTGATTTGCGCGTCAAACTTGCTAATTTTATCGAAATGCGTCTGCAGATGGCTATTCATTTAAATAGAAAGATATATTCTTAAAAACAATGTTATTTATATAGTACTCGTTTAGTGACATGAAAAAGTAACTGGGGCTGGTAATAACAGGCAATATCTGTTGTGTAATTCGACATCCTGCGTGGCGTTAGCCAGGGAAATAATTGTTTCAATATGGGATTTGTTTTTTAGTCTTAATAAGACTTAATATTATAGAGCTACAAACAGGTTGTATATATTTATATATTCAGGCTACATTTCGCCTTTGATAAGAAATATAAAACTTAAAAAAGCACAGTTGCATATATGACTTGATAGTAATAAGCTTTCATACTGAAATAAATCATGTGGCTTTTATTATTGTAACCAAACCGAACCTAACCAGATGCCAACATTTTTATGTCCGATTAGTGATTTATTGATTTTAACGAGATACGCAGTTTTACTATAATTATGTGTTAATGGACTTCGTTTCCCTGGTTTAATAAAGAAATTAAGTTAAAAGTTCTATATGCGAAAGAAAAAAGTTTTTCAATTATCGCCAATTATTTATCATATCGCCATTATTTTATGTTTTTTGTTGACACTTTTGTCTCATGCCTCTAAATCTCGCATAAAAGATTCAATGCTTAAAAGCTCAAAATCTTAATATTTCTGTTTAAAATTTTTCAAATTTAATTTAAATTTTTGTTAAAAAAATTCGAAATAATTTGGTTGATTAAATATATAATAATAGAATAGTTTTTTTGTTAGTAAGCTAGCCAGCCTGGAGAAAAATTGCGCTACTCTCATTCAGTGCTAGATTCTGCTGATAGTTTGCTGAATGTTATTTTCCAGTTTAATATTCGTGCTTGCAGAGGTCTCTATCATAATTGTGGAAAGTTTCGCGTGAATGATAACAAAAAATGAACAAAGCTCTTGTAAAGTTGCCAACATTGCGCCGATAATGATTAGGAAAAAATATGTATTGTTTAATAATCTTTTTTTTCTCACATACCAATGTGGGTACGGTAGGGTAGGCCCTTAATAACACTGCGGCCTATTGGCCTATTGTGTCTCCCCACATGGTTCCATTCATGTAAATTCATCCAGACCATGTATTAGGTCTAGGTGTATATGTGCTATGTTGCGTGTATATCGACGGACACTACGTACATAAAGACATGTCGAAAATAGCATTTTTTTTTATTGCACAATTGGGTTGTTGAATAAATAAAAAAAAATGATTTTTTTATGTATTTAAAATACATATTTAAAATACATTAAAAAAATCTATCACTTTTTTTTTATTCAACAACCCAATTGTGCCATAAAAAAAAAATGCTATTTTAGACATATCTTTATGTACGTAGGGACCGTCGATATGTCTCCTACGTGCAGTTGCTTCGCAATGGTAGATTATATGAGAGGCAGTTTCATCCTCTTCATAGCATAGTCAGCACAGTGGTTAATCTCTCCAGATCCCCATTTTGTGCAGATGTTCTCGTAGAGGGCAGTATCCTGTAAGAAGGCCTGCTACAATGGTGATTTGCTTCCTTGAGAGTTGCAGGATTTCCGAAGAAACCGATTAATTTTCTAGCATTCGTTTGCTATGTATGCTTAATAACCTTAATATGAAATTAAATGTGTGTAGATGACTCAAATAGGGCTTCACACGAGTGTTTCGTTTCTGATCTCGTTCCGGGCAGCCGTTACATTTTCTTCATATATTTGAAGCCTAGCAACCCGAACTTGCTCGAGCCTAGAACGATCATAACATTTTCTTCATCAATTTTCATTATAAATAAACGAGATCAGAAACGACACTCTCGTGTGAAGCCCTAGACTCAAATAACATCCTCTGTAAATTTTTTTTTTTCAAACTCAAATTTCTACATTTAAAACTACAATTTAGTCACTTCAAGCTTAAGTCTCATCTTTTTGTGAAAACAAGATTTTTAAGATGACAGCAACATTGTAAGAAACTGATGTTGAAACAAAAGTAAATATATTTTGACATAAATATATCAATATAATGGAGAGTCGCCGAAGTGAGGAAGAAATGATTTAGTTCCTCCAACGCCGTAGGTGGGTTGATACTGGTTGTGCCAAAGTACCTCCCAAAAGAAAAATATATTACTGTAACATATTATACAATATTTAAACTATTCTTTTATAATACTTTATCCACTGATTTTATTTTTTTAAATACTGCCAGTTTAAACCTTAGTTACCTATTTACTACCTAGCCTAACTCACCTATTCGTCACTTTCGAAACTTAGATCTTTTCGACTTTGATTTCTTACATTCAGATCTTTGCTCTTACAAGTTATTAAGAATGAACATGAATAGTATTGATAGTATAAGAAATACGTCTCCAAATTCAACTATTTTAAGCCTAAATTATGGCTGTATAACCATTGTCTAAATTACAACTGATTAAACTTGATTTTAATATATGTACGCTTTTATAATACTCTATCTACTTCTTGTTTGGCGGTTCAATTAAGGAAATCTGTAGATCAATTTAAGCAACTGGTTGCCCAGAATAAACCGTTGTTAGAGTTATATTTATTTAATAATAACTTTTGTATTAAACCTTATGTAATGTTACTAATGCGTAGCAATAATGTACCTATTCTGTTATCCTGTTATCTGTACCTAGAGATAATTGTATGTGTTTTTCTCTAAACCTGATATTTGTAGGTTCTTAAACAAAAACTGTTAATTAGGCTACACTCCCCTATACATTACTTTTACCAATACATTAATAAATTAACTATATAATTTCAGTTATACTTAACATAAATTATAATTCTATTGTAATCCTTAAAAGCATACTACAAAATCCAAAGAAATGCTTCCAAATATAAAGACTTTGGCCAAAATGGCATTGCTTGTTGTCAGAGCGTCTTTCAACTTTGCAATCTTTCGAACAGTCAAAATAGCACCGTGTGATAGATTACAGCGCTAGATTACAGCGATATCTGTTTTTTAGCTGGCTAGATAGTAAATAGCTAATCGTCAGATTGTAAAAATGCATTTGATGAAGAAAATGATTCTATAGATGTATGCTTTTCAAGATACTTTTTTGTTTCTTTACTGAAAATCAATTATATGCTTTTAGAAATGGCAAAAGAATAATAATATGATTTCGAACCTTTCAGCTTATTAAAAGCTTAAAACAGCTGAAAAAGCCTTTGTTTTGCCTTTTTTTTGTTTCAAATTATCCCAAATGAAAACTCATTGAAAGATTTTTTTAATTATCCTACAAATATCATTGAATAAAAAACGTCTTTATGAAATTATTTCGATTCAAACTAATTACATACAAGAAATTAAAATCCTATGCCATTTTTTTCTGATATTCTAGTGGTAAAATATGAACAATATTTAATTAACCTTAATTTACATTCTTTCAATTTCCATTGCATTCAAGGTCTATTTGCCTTTTTGTATAATTTCCTGGGCTAAACAATTCAGTTGGTTTGTTTATGTTCGGACACGTAGGTTGCATTTAATCCAAGTGTATACAGCGTGCGAGATTTATGTTCTCTCTACATGCGTAATAACAGTGCAATTTGCAAATTGGATTTACTTTTTTGAATGTGAATAGGTAATTATTATATTAAGCAAATGTAATCAATATTATTAAAGAAAATTAATCAAGTGTATTAAATGGAGAAAATGATTAAATTATGCGAATTATAAATATTTTATATTTCGTAAAATTGTACAAATTATATATGATTATCATATTTTTTGTAATATTGAATATTTTTTTTTAGATAAATAACTTAACTAACTAACAAGATAGATAACTAACAAATGTTTTATTTTATTTAAATTAAATTTACGAAATAGAATATATATGTTTTACCAAAATTTACTAAATTTAATTTAATTTATAGAAAATATAATGATTTAAAATGGAAAGTAATAATAAAATGAAAGATTTATTAAAAACGAATTGTAGCTTGAGCATATAAATATATTGAAACTGTCCGTAGTTCTATAATATTAAGGGCCTCGTTCACCATCTCCAAGTAAATCGTTGATTAGTTACTTCTTAGTTATCGTTAATTGGCATGTAAATGTTACGAGTATCTTTTTTGTCAATTTCACAAACAAAAATAAAGCTTCGAGTAACAACTTACTGGTTAAGTGAATAACGTAACAAATATACCTTGTCGTTAAATGAAATACTACGTAAATACTAAATAAATACTACGTTAAATGAAATGATGTCAAAGTACATGACCTATGTATTCTGCTTGTGCTTACATATGGGGCGGAAACCTTAACTCTAACCGCCAATACGGCAAGAAAACCTAAAATGAACCAACGAAAAAATGAAAGATCAATGATCGGAATAACCCTACACTACCATACCACCAATAAGGACGTACGGAGGAAAATTAAAGTGGCAGACGTGATCGAGCGTATAACTAAACTGAAATGGAGATGGGCTGCCCATGTGGGACGAATGAAGGACAACAGATGGACGAAGAAAGAGTGGAGACCAAGAGCCGATAAGCGTAGCAGAGGAAGACCACCGACACATTGGACCGATGACCTAAACGGGATCGCAAACAACTGGATCCACGAAATTCAAGACAGAAGACGATGGAGTGCTATGGAAGAGGCCTATGTCCAGCAGTGAACAAAACGGGCTGGTTGATGATGATGATGACGTTATATAACTGCAAATGACGTATAAACGTCATTTGCAGTTATTAATTTAGCATGAATGAAGTTAGAAGAGATAGAAGCAAAGTTTTCTTTTATTATTATGAGGCACATTATTATTATGAGGTTCATTATGAGGGACATTTTGATACCAAATACCAAACTGTGCCTGAAAATAAACAAAGCGGTGCTTCCAGATAGAAGAAGAAACCCGATTGAGGAAGCATCCTAAACGAATTTAATGCTCGATCTGGGAGCACATTCAGATCGACCAAAATATTGAAAACAAAGTTTGAGGGCCTGAAACCTACTGTCAGAAAAAGTGTTCCTACTACCAGAGGTGGTAAGAACACAGCACCTCCGCTAGATAATGTGGAAAGGCAAATAAAAGCGATTTTTTTTAAACCATCTTGTAGTGTACTTAAGTCGTCAGGGAACTTTATTATAACTGGGTGCAGTTGAGCAATAGCCACAGTAACGTTCTTAACAATCCGTTGGTGGACTCATACTACAAAAATCAGCCGCACGTAAGAACGTAGGATCCACTAGCGAGATACCTTAGCGTTAGTAGTAGCCTTTTTTGTTCAAATTGCTTGATTTCTTAAATAAAGAATAATTCAGGGTGTAGGGTCTAGAACAGATTAAACTTATGGTTATCTACTGTTTAGAAGTCCAGTAGATTTGATTTTTTTTGGAGGTTTTATAAAATTAAGCATTTGTTTTATTGGAAACTTATACGAAATCTATCAAAAAATCAGTTTCATCTAGGTTCGTAAAATGATCAACGCGGAATTTAAATACACGAATCCTAGGCAATCTTGCATCGTAGAATGTTCTAATTCATCCAATTGATGATCAATCAAAGCAATCAAATAAATCCATACCAACACAAACCTACATGACCTACAAAAAATGTCAACGGAGAACTTTTAACTGTAACGTAAACGCGCTAATTGGCAGATATTGTGGCAAGTAAGTTACGGGTGAGTTAATCTTATGATTACTGCTACTCGAACGTCGTGAAATTTGCACATTTGAAAAGTTTGCACAAAGAATTTTTTCTGTCCATTTTTCCAAACTCTGAACCGAACATGCGTTTAACACTTAACACGCGATGGAGCAGATTTTCATCAAAAAAGATTAGGTTGCACACCGCGAAGCGGCAGATAAATCGGCAGCGCCGCGCGTATGTGGTCTTCATCATATAAATTAAGATCCAAAAGTTTAAGGCAATGTGGCACAATACATTTTTTATCGAATAATTAAAGGACTACTGCCTCCTTTTTTTCTACAGTAGTGCGTGAAATTTAAAAATAAATTGAAAAGTGATAATAACATCCAAAAGAAATTTGAAAAGTTACGGTTAACTCTAACTAGCGGTTAGTTTATTGGACACTTTACTTGAGGGTGGTGAATATGATAAGACTATGAAAAATCTCATGTTGAAACAACTACTTCCCTGGCTAATGAACGTGGGATATTGAATTATACAACAGACATTTGCATATTATTACTAGTACTACTAGAAAAATAATAATAATAATATTAAAATTAAATATTAAAATTATTAAAACAATTTTTAAGCTACATTTCATCTTTAATAAGTTTATATTATTATATTAGTATTATATTAGTATTATATTATTATTATATTAGTATGGTTTTTTACCGATATTTATAATATTTAATTATATTATTATTATTATTTTTTAAATGTAAGAAATTATATTCTAGCATATTTAATATAAATTGATATGCAGTAATAAACCAAGTATTAAACAAAGTCTACAAGTAATTTCATGATTTTGAATATATTCAATTCTTAGTTTTAAATAGCCTTCTTAAAAATCAACCGCCTAAAGGTAGACTTCCGAGCAAAGCTCAGGCATCACTAACGCATCGATACTGACGTGGCGACATAGCGATAGTATTCAAGGCTCAGCGTCAGTGTCACTGATAGTATCGCTGCGCTAGTGACCAAATAGCCGCTTTGCTAGAAAGTCTACCTTAAACCTTGATTAACCGAATCCCGAAGTTCATTGCCTCATTTATAATCCACAAATCTTGCTTTTTGACATCTACAGAGACTGAACCTTAACTGCCTATATTTTGAATGCCTAAACTTTGACTGACTGAACATTAAATTCTGAATTTGGATGTTGTAAATATTGACTGTGCAATAGGTTACTGGTTAAATCATCACTGTCTACAACTTTCGCCTCATCATCTTTACATTTAGGACATTGTCGAGAATCTGTCATTCGCTTCCTAAATTCGTTAGCATGAACAACATCATAGTATCATTTATAACTGCTTTTTCCAGTTGATGGCTGAAGTAAAAGCTGCCAGTTTATACCTTAGTTACCTATTTGCAACCTAACCTAACCTATTCGTCACTTTCGAAACTTTGACCTTTTCGACTTTGATTTCTCACATTAATATCTTTGCTCTTACAACTGATTGCATGAACAACTGTTGATAGTATAAGAAATAAGTCTCTAAATTCAACCATCTTAAGCCTAAATTGTGGCTGTATAACCATTGCCTAAATCACGGCTGATTAAACCTGATTTTAGTATATGTCTCTTCGTTATGGAAACCTGAAATGCTTACATATTGACAATCTTAAGTTTGATTTCACAAATATTGATTTTTTTAAGCTACCATGACTGTCTAAATTAAGATCTAAATTAAGTCTATGACTCTCAAAATATTTATTATGTTCAAATGTCGTGTAAATTATTGTCCGATTTCCTGCGCTCTAATGTAAGGTTACCAGATTTTTTAAACGCGAAAGCAATTCATAATCTTGAGATATGGGGAGTTTTAAAATAGCGGTGTAGGAGAACTTTTGACTTTCAAGGTCAAACGTTCTAGAATTGAAAGTCAGCGTTCACTGTTTACCAAATTTTGGAGGAAAAATTAACAATTTTTAATGCGGCATTAACTTTTGAGTGTGAATTGTAACCTATATATAACCCTTCCGTATTTTTTTAATAATTTATAATGGCCACTTATCTTTACCCGTTTTTAAGATTATTTGGGCGCGAAAGCAATACATTGGATGAGACGGATGGAGGGGTAATGGTTATGCATATGCTTTACAAAAAAAATTGATAAAGAAAATTTGAATGATTTTTTTTAATAATGTAGGTATAATTTTTTTAGCAAATTCAAAATTCTTCAGAATCATACTGCGGATTCACCTTCACTGAGGTCACTGCTGATAAGGTTTCTATGTTTAATCTCGATTTGTCACTGCTCCAGAAATCATTAATGATTGAAAATACTCGTCCAACTGTCGCATTAGTAAACGGAAAACACATTGCAAATTCAACAAGTAATTCCAAGTTTTTTGTTCATCTTTAAAATATTTGTATATTTTTGTCCAACGCAGATTAACTTCTGTTTTATTTTTCTTTCATTCATCTATTTTGTCCATGGAACAATACATGTTTACTCGCCTAACTTCATCGAAGAGTTCATTATTTTTCTTTCACATGAACCGTCTTCAAAGTCTCGTCCCAGTTTATATAATTTTTTAATAATATCTATCCAAAAATGTGTGTGTCAAAATAATCTGTCCATTTTTTACGTATTATAAGAAATTTTTATAAAAATATTTAATTTCTTGAACAGTTTTCGCCTTGCTTCCAGGGTTTGCCTTCGACTGTATCGAGTTTCTGCGATACCCTTAATGTAACAAATCCACTATTGTATCTAGCGTCTATTTCCTCCATCAAATTATTTTAGATAGTTTTCACCTCGAAAGCTGACACTTTAGAGCTTTTAGTTTCTTTTTCGATTTTGCGTCTGTAATAAGGACATTAAAGCACTCATATGGGTTCGTTCATGGCTCGCCGAGTGCTATACAAATTTCTCAATATGTATCGGTGATATTTTTATTTAGAAATGGCATAAAAGGGCGCAAAATAGAAAAAATATTATTAAAAAAAACTTGTTTATAAGGCGGTTTTCGCACTTGTCCATTAGAAAACTACTTACATGGACGCGTGCTGAAAAATCGCGCTTATATAAAAATCTCGTTCTTTAATAGTTCTTTACGTTCTTTAAACTATTAATAGTAATAAGAAATACAACAGCTTGACTATGAATTATATGCAACGTAACTTCAGATAATGCGTTTTCGAAAAAAAAAAATTAATAGTTTGGGACACTGGTCTAAACTCAAGAAGTACAAGCAGAGGCTCAAGCATTTTGATTACGCGTTCAACAGCAGGTGTTAACGCAGGCTATCTCATTGTGAAATATTCCAACATTTTTTATGTATTATATTTCTGCTTTCTCGCAAAAATCTTTAAGATTGGTGACTCTCACTGTTTATCTGTGAAAATATAGATACATCTGAGGGTTTATTGATACAACATCAATACTCATTTGAGTGGAAGCAGTATTAATTGCATTGCATAAAATGTGTGCGTTGCAGCCATTTCCAATGATATTTTTCTTTCAAATTATTGTATTATTTCTCGGTATTATTTTAAGAATGTGCTCGGAAAGGTGTGTTGATATTTCTTCTGGCACATAATCTAAATTTAATAGTTTATCATTTACTCTAGTTTCGAAGGAAAAGTATAATTATAATGATACTAGGTACTAAAATGGGATACAATTTTATTTCTTTATGATTTGAGGCGTCTGATAAAATTGTAATATAGTTAGAAATCAGCTTTTATGGTTTGAACCAAATTAATAATAAAATTGAAAGTAGGAGATTATCATTACGATATCTTCGAATCTATCAATAAATAGCTGGAATTACACTGATATCTTCTGTTACACTTCGGCACACTTTGCTCAAGATGCGAACGGCTCACACAACGCATCTTGAGCAAAGTGTGCCAAAGAGATATCAGTGTAATTTTAGCTATTTATTGATAGATTCGAAGATATCTTAATTATAATCTCCAATTTTCAATATTATTTTAATATAGATTGCATTCTCCAAATCTTGTTTCAATAATTCGAATACGTAATTTTGGAGTACAAACTACAATTGCTTCCTATTTTGTTGGCCCACAATTATTATTTTTTGTCAAAGAGATTGCGGAAACTATGATTATGGCATATTGTATGAAATGCAAATATTCCTTCAGATATTGCTGATATGAAGATATGAAACTGCTGCATTAGTTTGAGTATTATGTTTATCACTCTTGCAATGTTTTGTTATTGCCGATTTGCCGCTTATTAGCAATACTGAATTCTGATCAAAATGTTCGCTTTGTAAATGTATAAAATCACAGTTATAATTATTTATTTTTACCATATCACGCAAATCAGTACAAGCAGTTCATCTTTTAGACAGGCAGTACAAATGCAGTGCCTAAAAAATGGACAGTACAAACTATTTCAAAGAAGTACTGTACTGGCTAAAGCAGTACGCCTGGTCACCTAATCTAATGACATAAACCTAACCTATTTAATTAAATCAAAATTTAACTAGTTAACTAGATTTGACACCTTCTTTTTAAATCCAACTAAAAATAAGACAAATAAGCTTTAGATTATAGACAAGTAGATAAAATAATTATAGGTATGAAAATTTTACAAATCTAAAGCTACGGTTTTTTTATGCTAATGTTTAATCTGTAAAATTAATGTCAGAAAAGTAATCCAGATCAACAAACAAATAGTATTATTTGATGTGTAGCAAGAAATAAATAAAAACGTAATAGGACCGGTATATTCGCCCACGTGCACCATATTCACGCGAATTAGTCGTTGTGATCTCCCTACTGACCCACTATTGTGACAAATATGGAAGAACCGTTTTGCCGCAAGAAAGTTTTATTAAAATTGTCTAATTCTACTTTCATATCAAACAATAAACATTGAATTGCCTCAATTTACTTATTTATTAGTTTGTGCCTTATCTTTTTGTAATTGTTTAGTATGTGTGTAGTCTGTGTTTAAGTTCTATTTAACATTTATGGATGAAGAATTAAAAGATTTTAAAAATCTTATATAAAATCTTCTGGGAAAAAAATATTTTACGTTACTGTAACTTTGATTTCAATCTAATCTTGATGAACTTGGAAAATAGTACAAATAAAATGTGTAGTGACACACTTTGCAATAAAAAGCATAAGAATATGTTAATTACTTTGTTTTTGACGTATTTCCTTTAGCACGATATATAGGTAGATACTTTAATTATGCAAATAAATTTTTTGATTTGGTTTTAATTTGATTGAATTTGGTATTGTTTCATCCATTTTTTCTTAGTTTGATAGAGTTTTCTTAGTTTCGAAATAAAAGCAAGACACAATTTATAAATATTTTTAATTTAAATCAACATTAATGAAAATGGCTGCGGCCGTTAATAATTGTAAGTGGGAATCCATACTTACTCTGAATTGAAACATTGAATATGTTTTTATCGCTATTTTTTGTGAAAATAATAAATAACTTGTAAAGCTATATAAATCTACACACTTTACAAAACTCGACTTTCGACTGTCGAACGTCATTTTCAAGAAAATTACAATTTTTTTAAGAAAATGACTATTTTTACGGGTTAAACGACTTAATACGGGTTAAACACATAATAAAATAAATAATTATTTCCTAAATATTTCTGAATTTTAAAAGGGTTTTAGTTAAGGCTTAAAACTTTTGAAACTTTTGAGTGCCACGAAGGAGGACTGAATGCTATAAAATAACTTACAAATTTCATGGGAGATTTGTTTTGGTAGTCCTAAAAAGACTCAAATAAATATAATAGAGCTCCGGAAAGGCTGAATATATTTTTATATTCAGGCTGTGTTCCGTTTGTTTTAAGTTTGCCAATGTGAATAGCCATCTGCAGACGCGTATCTATCTTGTTTTATAGTCTTAAAAAGACTTAAGAATATTATAGAGATTCAGAAAGGTTGAGTGTTCTGTTTCTATTTAATTAAAACAAAGAGAAGTAATGACTTATTTGCCATAATTTTAACTGTCTAATATTCAGTAAAGTTTTTTTGAAAATGGAGCGGGGCCGATTGAATAAAGGAATGCTTATGTAGAGCACTTTATTACAAGGAACACCATTATTCATACTCAGAGAGCACAATTGCAAGATATATCGAAAAATTTCATCCAACAGGTTCTCTTAAGAATACTAAACTTGCAGAGAGGCAAAACACTACTAGAACAGAACAATACTTTGCAACTTAGGAACAGAATTTAAGAAAATTCCAATCAATCCATGTTTATCGCAGCAGGTGGAAATTTCACACGAGTCGGTAAGGCTAGGGAAAGATTCTTCGTTTTAGATCACCTGCTCCTGCCATGTAATTACCCATACGCCGGCAGGAGCAAAATTCTTCACGTAAATAAACCTCTTTATTGGCTGATTAAACCTGTTTATTACCTGATTAAACCTGATTACTACCTGATTAAACCTGATTTCTACCTGATTAACCTGAATAGTACCTGATCAAACCTGATTACTACCTAATTACTTCCTGATTGAACCTGATTACTACGTGATTAAACCAGTTCAACCATGTAATAATCAGGTAAAAAAAGCAAGTAATATTGCTTCATTTGAAAAAAATGCTTCACATTTTTAGGTATAAGTTATATGTTCTTAAAATCAAAGTGGAAAAAGTTCTATAAGAAGGTGATTAAGTTTTAAAATGGGGGTGGCTTTACACATCATCTTTGCTAATATCTCAGAATAATGATAACTATTACGTCTATGTCCTATTCTAATTATTTTCTCGGAATCTGTTATGTTTAGCGACAGAAACAAAGGAAAAATAAACAAAGAACCTTTTCAGTGTAGTTTTTGATTGCGAACAATTTCATCTAGCACTTGCTAAATGTGCAGGTGGTAGAAAATATTTGAAAAAATGCAAAGTTCACGAGGAATTTCCTCGTTATCACGAGGAAAATAAGCACGAATGGTGGTTCGGCACTTGTAACGAGTACACACAAAATTTGAATCAATTATCATTAGTTTCGTCTGAGATGGTATCAAAAATGTTGTGACTCTGGCCACCCCCTTGCAAGGGGCCTTGTTTGGGGGCGTTTTATAGGGTATTTGTTTCTTATTTTGGGCTCTAGAATACGCCCTAGAATTTCTGCCGGGCATTTATGAAATACCCTGTATTAACCTTAAATCTGGATTCTATCTGTATAAATATTTTAGCAGTATTGCTAAGTATGTATACTCGTACCGGAGAAAGAATGCATCTTGTCTCGACGAATTTATCATTGTTCTGCGCATACCCCCACTTTGTTTCGACTGCACAGTGTTTAGTTGTCCGTATTTGAAAAACTGAAGCATATTTATTAACTCATTGTCAAACTAATCTGCGCGTACCTCGGCGCGTTCCTTGCCCCGCATACCTCGACGCAGTACAGCTGCATTCTCTCGCCGGTTCGAGTATAGTAATATTGAGAATACTTCACTACTTTCAATAAACAAGGATCGACGAAGTCAATCAAAGAACCAGAAAAGTAACTCATAGTAACTCATAGTAAATAAAAGTAACTCGCTTTATTCAAAGCCTGTTCTTTTTCCAATTCTCAATTACGTGAAAACTGAACAAAGTAATAAAAATAAATAATGGCAATGTGATGTTAGAAAAAAGTGGATTAACTGTGTGCGATCGGGAGTAGGTAATTGGCTGCAGAGTGCCGAATCGAATCCATGCGAAAATTAGTGGAGGCCCGAATTGGGCAATTAGAATCATATAGTAATTCAATTCCCTGAAGAAGAAATGAAAATGTAAAATTCAAAGAAGTGGGAAATCTTAAAGTAGAGTAATATTAAAATAGTTTGTTATTTAATTTTTGACTTGCAATTAGATTCTAAAATTTAATTTTTTAGCTTACAAAACTTTATTGCAATACTGATATGTTTATTTATTATAAGTTATATATAAGTTTTTTCTCACTAAAATCAAATATTATTTGTTGATTTGACCATCTTGAAGGTCAATATGTATGTCTTGCTTTGTGTGTCTTGCTTTCAAGAAATGAAATAATTTATATTTCCTCTAACTAGTTTCGGCTTTGTTAAATTTATATTAAAAAATAGCTTTCTTTAGGGAATATATAATATGAACAGTTAATATTTAAAAATAAAAACTCAAACTTTCATCTTCTTGTTAGATGTCCATCGTCAAATTGTTCTTTGTAAATACTTTCCTATTTATTTAGGTGGTCATGTTTGTCTTTTGTCAATTTTTAACTCATTCCTAGGGCCAATCAAATCATCATCAACCCTATCGAAAATATGTCAACATCGATCTAGTCCTCGATCTAGCGTCTAATTGTGAATTTTAGGCAGGTTTTAGTAGCATTCCATCTCTATCTTCCATCTAATCCGTTTTCCAATACAATTCCAGACACATGTTAGATTTCCATTACTTTTCCAGGGTTAACGGAGTGCTGTGTTCCAATGTGCCTTTCATGTGCCCTGCAAATTGAGAGTTAAAATTCAATCTGCCAATTTCATGACATATGATTTGACCTTTGTCTCACTTTTAAATTTCTAATAATACGACCAAGATATTTACCGTTGCAGCCACCACATTCAAGTTTATATACTCCGTTTTCCTCATTTTGTTCCATTTTGTCTTTATTATTAAATATCTTCTTACCAATTGAGTTATTTGTTTCTAAAGCCTTAGTCCTCCTTTTTGCAAAGCACGTTTTAGTCTTATTAGTCTTTTAGTCGAAATGCAAGTAAATGTCATCTAGTTTCTGTTTCGATTTTCCCGTTCACTCTCATGTATATATCTTCTCTTCTTTACATTTTATTGATGTTGCCAACTATTTTTTTAAAAAGTTATTCCGTGAAACCATTTTTAATTGCTATTTTCTGGATTGTTTTCAGTTCAGTGTTCAATTCTTGAGTTACTCTTTTATCTTTCATTGGTATTCTGGTGCTCTATGTATGAAGCTGTTGTAGACTGCTACTTTAAGTACTCTGGGGTGGTTGGATTCGTTATGGATAATGGTGCCTGTGTATATAAGTATATGTCTATATATGTTGATATATATATATATATATATATATATACATATATATATATATATATATATATATATATATATATATATATATATGTGACAAACTTGAATGTTTTTACTTTTTCCTTGTCAAAATAATGTAAATATTCCCTAAATTGAAACTGAGATCTAGTCGGGCATAGAATGAAGTGCCCGATATATACTCTAATGCACTATGGAGAAGGCTCCTGTACGGTTGTCTAGATCTGATGAATGGAACTAATGCTTCCTTGATGAGTTTTAACCTAAGCGGTGTTGTTATTTAGTAACAAGTAGATTAAAAGTAAATCAGTTTCATTTCTTCCTTCTCTCTTTCTATAAATTGAGCAACCTTGTCACTCAATTTAAAGAAAGAGAGAAGGAAGATGATCCAAAGTAAAACCTAAAGAAAATGTAACCCACCAGAGTGCTTGGAAAAATGCCTCGAGAATTTTACAACAGAAGAAAGTAGTGTCGAGAAAATAAACAACAAAATTTTGGAAACGATAACACAAAGTAGGAGAGAGAACTGCAAGTCTAGTATAGAAAATACATGTAAAACTAGCGGAAGTATAAAATTACTAATGGAAAAGCGTAGACGTCTAAAGAGAATGGGCGAGATAAATACACCATGATACAGAGAACTAATTAAAAGGACATCAAAGGAAAGAAGAAATGACATTCGAAAATACAACGTGCAGATAGTCACGGATACAAAAGCACGAAAAGAAACAAAAGTTCGAATGTAATGAACAGACAGTTATCAAATGGTAAACGCTAAATACACAAACTGAGAAACAAAACAGGAAAAGTCACAACAGACAGAAGCGAAATCCTAAAAATAACGGAGGCCTTCTATCGCGAAGTATATACAAGCATAAAATTTGATAAAAACGATAATAGAGGACATGATAGAGAATTAGTAATAAATCAAGGCTCCGAAGAATTAACGGATATCACAACTGCCGAAATAGAATAAACACTATTAGGAATGAAAAACAACAAGGTGCCGGGAGAGGACGGCCTAGTTATAGAAGTCGTCAAAATAGGGGTTGGAAAATTGATACGATTAGTGCAGGCAGTACTATCCCAGCACAGTGGAACAATGCAATAATGGTATTGACATACAGAAAGGGATACGCTACTTGTTTAGAAAATTATAGGCCGATTAGCCTGTTGACACATTTGCACAAGCTCTTCACAAAAATAATTACCAAAAGGATAACAACAAAACTCGACTTCTCGCAACCAAGAGAAGCCAGCTTCCGAGCAGGTTATGGCACTAATGATTATCTGCAAATAATTAAGAACCTGGTTGAGAAAAGTATCGAATATAATCTGCCGCTGACACTCCCGCTTATAGACTACCAGAAGGCCTTCGACTCCATAGAGTTATGGGCCATTATGATTATGAAGGCATTATCGGAAAGTAGAATCGACTGTTGCACTGGAGACCATACCTATGCAGGTACTGACCATTCTGTGTTTAGTCGAACTTTTGATGTGGCGTTTGTATATATGTCACTTATTAGATTTGCGTATCTATAGTCCATTCTCAATCTCAATCGCCTCATTACACAGTCCAATTCGGAACATAGGCGTCCCTCATATGGCACCATTTCTTTCTGTCTTGCGCTTCTCTTATCCATCCAATTAAACCCTGTTGTTAATTTTATGTTGTTTGTCGAGCGCATCTCCAGTGCAACAGTCTGTTATTCCATCTCGCGTCCGTACATCTGGCTATCTGTCCGGCATAGTTCCATTTTTGAGTGGCAATGGTTTCGATTACATTACTCTGATTTTCGTAGTGTTTCTGATCCATTCGTTGGTTTTTCTGTCTCTGGGAATAGCGTTGAGGGACAGAAAAACCAACGAATGGATCAGAAACATTCGAAAATCAGAGATGTTATCGAAACCATTGCCACTCAAATATGGAACCATGCCGGACACGTAGCCAGATGTACGGACACGAGATGGAAATAACTGACTGAATAACGGACTGTTGCACTGGAGACCATACCTAGGACGACGAAATAGAGGACGACCACAGATGAGCTGGCCAAACGACATAAAATTAACAACAGGGTTTAATTGGATAAGAGAAGCGCAAAACACAAAGAGATGGTGCCATATGAGGATCGCCTATGTTCAAAAATGGACTGTGTAATGAGGCGGTTGAGATTGAGATTGAGAATCGACTATAGATACACAAATCTAATAAGTAACATCAAAAGTCAGACTACACACAGAAACTTTAAATATCGATATAATGGGCGTCAGAAGAGGAACAGGACGCGCTGTACCCAAAACTCTTTCCTCCAAGGCGCTGTCCGTAATACTCTTTCTGTATTAGAAAGCATTTTGAAAGAACTCGGGACGGAAAGAAAGAAAAGAAATTGGGACGAGAAGGGCATAAATATCCAAGGAGAAAGGCTCAATCATCTACGATTCGCAGATGATATTGTGATAATTACTGACCTCTAGAATGAATGCTAGAAGAAATGCTAGAAGCAACTCAAACTAAAGAAACAACTCAAATATGCCCCAGAAACAGTAGGGCTAAAAATGATTTATCTATTAATTCAAAAAGTAAAATTATGACGAACCTCGTCTTGGGCTGGACAATAATGATCGACAATGCAACATTTGAAGAAGTTTACGCATACAAATATCTTGGACATAACATCAAAATTGGCAAAGATTATCAGACATGCGGAATTACCCGAAGGATAGGCTTCGGATGGGCGGCCTTTGGAAAATTAAGACACATACTAGGATGTCAGTATCCAATATGTTTAAAACGAAAAGTCTACGATCAATACGTGTGGCCTATTATAACCTATGGAGTCGAAAATTTAACGTTAACCAAGAAGACAGTGAATAAACTACGAATTGCCCAAAGGTCAATGGAAAGATCGATGGAAGGAGTGACCAGAAGGGACAGGAAGAGAAATGAATGGTTAAGACAAACAACAGGAGTTACAGACGTAGTAGAACGCATAATCAACTTAAAATGGAACTGGGCAGGGCATCTCGCAAGAACCAATGATTACAGGTAGACAAAGAAAATATTGACATGGAGACCCTGGTAGTCCAAAAAAAGCAGAGGCCGACCTCCTACAAGATGGTCTGACGATATTAGATGCGTAGTCGGAAACTGGATCAACTTGTCACAGGACAGTAAGTGGAAGGACGAAAGGGAGACCTATGTCCAGCAGTGGACTCAGATGGGTTGACTGATGATGATGAGAAGTAAATCCCGGATATACCGGAGATAAGTAAAGAAAAAATATATATATTGGCACCCGGGTGACTGAACTGATGTTCCACTATTGCCCCGATCGGGCCAACCGTACATGTAGAACGCTCTTAATAGTGCATTAAATTCTATATAGGGCAGTTCATTCCACGCCTGTCCAGGTCCCAGGTTTCAATTTCTACTAGCGTTTACAAATAAAAGATTATTAAAAAAAGTACGTGTGGTCAATAGCTATTTTAAAAAAAGTAAATAAAATTACACTTATATTCTTAGATGCATACAATCCTCTATATATGCCGGCATTCAAAAATTGGGATTTTTCTTTGTATTTTTAGTATACAAAACTTTGATTCAAAAACCACAGCGTGTAAACTATTTCTGCTGCAGAGCGTACCTGTATAATGTAAAATACTTAGTCATTACATAACCGTGCACGTTTCTCATTCAATTATTCCTCTTCACGTGTCAACTTTAAGCGAAGTCAAGGTCTAGGAGGCATTCATAATTCAATAACCTCTTAATTGGTTTGCTTAAAGGCTGATTAAATTTAATCATATTGAAAATTACAGATCGATTTTTCACTTATCAATACGTTCTAAATATATATTATCAATACAACCAAATAATAGCAGTTTAGTAAAACAAATGTTTGATTACAAATTTTTTCTTAAAAAAAATGAATTTATAGTTTTTTTTTACGTCAATACTAAATTTCTTATTTTTATTTTTTTTAACTTAATTTGTGATTTAATTTTCCTCATAAATTATTCATATATTTTCGTTTGAAATGAAAAAAAACACACTTTTTTATTAAATCCACATTATACCAATCTTGTTGCTTCACACCAATTGGAATTTTTCATTTTCCTTTCTTACTTTCCTTCTTTAGGAGATATAGCAGACAATCTCATTTTAATATTTACTCCTCGATGTTAAATCTGCTCTCGATAAAAGGGAATAAATAAAAATCTCTGGGATACGGATACGTCTTGCAGAACCTTTCTCTCTATTCTCCAGCTGCATCCATCGACTAATTCAACCGGATCCTTTTCATTTACATTCCAGTTCAAACATTTTTTATCTGTCAGCTCTTACTTCCCAATTCTTCAAAAGGATTTTTCCAAAAACTTATTTTAATAGAATTATTTACACAAGATAAACAACTGGATAAACAACACAAGACAAACGCATAGGCTAAATTTGACAAATATGATTAGATAAATCTAAAACGCTAAACCCACAAGATTAAACGGACTAGAACCAGACCAGACCAGACAAAGCAGACAAGATTAAACAGACAAGACGATAAGACTAAGCAGACAGGATTAGACTGATAAAACTTGCCAGAAAATACAGACAAGACAGACGAGACAGGACAGATAAGATTAGACAGATACGACTAAACATGTAAGACTTGTCACTTTTCTTAACTGTATATATTTTAAAGATGAATTTGTGTGGCTTTATTAGTAAATTATGTTGCTTATTTTATATTGTGTGTATTTATATTAAACTGTGATTGATATATTTCTCTAAGGTATGTGCTTGAGTAAGGAAATAGACTGATTTTAATTTCGACTAGGTCAAGACATACAAGAACAAACGAGACCAGACAAACAATACCAAAGAGCTTAGAACGAGACAAACAAGACTGGGCCTACAAGACTAGACAGACAAGAGCAGCCAGACAAGGCGAGACAAACAAGATCATAAAGACAAGACCAGGCAGACAAGATCTGACAGACAAGAACAGTCATACAAGATCGTACGGACAAGTCCGGACAGACAAGAACGGACAGAGAAGACCGGACAGACAAAACCAGACATACAGGACTGGATCTACAAGACTAGACAGACACGACCAGACAGACAAGAGGAGATAGACATACCCGGAGAGACAAGACCAGACAAACAAGATCATACATACAAGACCAGACAGACAAGACCAGGCAGACAAGACCAGACAGACGAGACCATACAGAAAAGACCAGACAGACAAGACCAAACAGGCAAGATCAGACAGATACGACCAGACAGACAAGACCAGACAGACAAGACCAGACAGACAAGACCAGACAGACAAGCCTAGACAGACAAGACCAGACAGACGAGACCAGACAGACAAGACCAGACAGACAAGACCAGCCAGACAAGACCAGACAGACAAGGAAAGGAGGCAAAACCAGACAGACAAGACTACACAGACTCGCAGGATCAGACAGACAAGACCAGACTGGCTAGTGTAGACAGACAAAACCTGGCAGACAAAACCAGACAGACAAGACCAAACATACAAGATCAGGCAGACAAGTCGAGACAGAAAAGATCAGACAGACAAGACCAGGCAGACAAGATCAGACAGATAAAACCAAACATAGAGGACCAGACATTCTAGACCAGACAGACAATACCAAGCAGACAAGACCAGGTAGACAAGACCGGGTAGATAAGACCATACATACAAGACCAGACAGACAGGATCAGACAGAAAAAAACAATAGACAGCACCAGTCAAACAAGCCCAGACAGACGTTACCAGGCAGATAAGACGAGGCAGAAAATACCAAGCAGACAAGACCAGGTAGATAAGACCATAGTTATCAGACTAGAGAGACAGGATCAGACAGACAAAATAAAATAGACAGGACCAAACAAACAAGACCAGACAGACATTGCCAGGCAAATACGTTGAACTTCGCCCAACGGATTGTATATTTTATTGATGTTTTATTGTTAATTTCGAATAAAGGCCTCTATTATTATTATATTACCAGGCATATAAGACTAGGCAGGCAAAACCACACAGACACGACCATACGAACAATAGCAGACATGCAAGGCCAGACTGGCAAGACCAGACACACGAGACTAGACGGACAAGGCTAGATAGACAAGATCAGACAGACAAGATGAGCAGATAGACAAGAGCACAAAGAAGAGCAGATGGACGAGACCAGACAGACAAGACCAGCCAGACAATACCAGACATGCAAGACCAGACAGATGACTGTAGACAGACAATACCAGACAGAGCTAAATCGAGAGAAGACCTAATGTACAACACCAATGAGGCGATACATAAGATTTCCATTTGGCTCCAAAGGAATAAACTTCAACTCGCCACGGAAAACACCGAAGCTCTGGTAGAAAGAGGTACGGGGAGATTAGGGTAGTTCGAAGTGGAAGGCACAATAATACTACCAACCAATCGTGTGAAATATCTTGGCGTCGTGGATAAGAGCCTCACCTTTAGCCACCATAATGTAAGTTGTTGAAATGTAACTAAATGTAACAATGTAAGTTGTTGGAAAAGCCCAAGGAGCAGCCCTGTCTCTCTCCAGGACTCATGCCATGCGTAAATGGGCCAGCCGAGAGGAAAAGAAGACTCCTAGCGGCTGTAGCTCAGTCTATCATTCTCGATGCCGTTCCCGTGTGGATGGGGGCTTGTAGATATCAAAAATACAGACAAAAACTGTTACGCGTACAGAGAAATCTCGCAATCCGCATCTTCAAAAGCTGTAGAAACACTGCTTGTCATGGGAAGAGTAATACGCTCGATTTACTTGCCAAAGAAAGAGGGAAAACGCACAGCTTGAGGCTTAAGCATAGTAGGGAAGCTAGAGAAGATACCATGGGAGGGTGGCAGGAAAGGTGGGAAAATGCGATAACAAGCTCGTGGACGCATAGTCTGATACCGAAACTTAAAGACTGGTACTCAAGGGAGCACGGAGAGTTATCATTTCACTTCTCGCAAATGCTCTCCGGTCATGGCTGCTTTGATGCCTACAAGGAGAGAATAGGGAAGAGCCAAACAGCAGAATGTAACTACTGCGGTACCGAGGAAGACACAGCAGAGCACACTTTTTTCAGCTGCCCGCGGTGGAACGATGCACGTAATCAAGCTGGATGCCTAATTTGTAAAAAACTTAGTGCTCTTTCCCTCCGGTGCCCCCTCCCTAGCCCTGGCGCCATCTACACATACACGCTTGGTCGCATTCAGAACTATTTTGTATAGGATTCCCCATACGAAGGAATGGGCTAAATTTTACATGTAAGTCCCCATAAGGCGGAGGGATTACATGTAATTTCCCATAAGGCGCAGGGTTACATGTAATTTCCCACAAGGGAGCAGGTTTTAGAACATATTATCTTTCCCTACTCATTTGATCTTAGAAATGCTTTTAATAGCGCATCCGTATCTGTTACGCATGTTAATAAGCTACCTCAGCTGTCGAAGCATCATACTGCTAGGAGACCAGGAATAAGAAGAGCTACAAATCAACACTGTCGTCCCACAGGGTTCGATACTAGGCCGCACCCTGTGGAACGTACTATATGACGAAGTACTTACCATGACGCTGCCATTGAGGGCCACCGTAATCGGCTTCGCAGACGATATCGCACTTGTTGTCACAGCAAAAACAGAGGCTTAATGGGGCTTAATGCGAACGGCAAATCAAGCAACAGAAATGGTCAGCTGTCCTCCTCAGACAACTTAGACTCGTAAAGTTTAAAGTGGAAGAGGCAATTATAATACCAAAAGAAACACTCAAACACCTCGGAGTAGTGATCGATAAAAGGCTATCCTTCATGGCGCAGATTACCAAAGCAACAGGAACGGCAATGAGAACACTAGAAGGCATTCAGCAGCTCATGCCAAACGTAGGGGAGGCCTAAGAGCAGCTCTCGGAAAGTATTTAGGTCGGTAGTCCAGTCTACCATGTTGTACAGAGATCCAATATCGGCCAAAGAACTAGACAGAAAACGAAACCTTCACCAACTCGCAACCATTCAGCGGAAAATTTCGTACATGCAGCGCTTACCGGACGGTCTCAGGAGAGGCCGCCCAAGTCATCTCGGGAATACCCCCCATAGACCTGCTCGCAAATGAGCGGAAAAAGCTGCACGATGCAAACTACTGCAAACAGAAAAAAAAACTGGCCAGAGAAGAGGTTATCGAGGAATGGAAAAAAATATGGCAGCTAAGCGACAAAGGACAGTGGACCGAAGTGCTAACACTCGAAAACTTAGTGCATGAAAAGCTGAATAGTGAAGCAGGGTGAAAAATAATTGGTAAAATGGCGCAAGACATCCTACTAAAGAAAGAATCGGACGAGAGGGACAACGCATAACAAAATATGTTAATGAATAGAGACTACTCACCACCATGAAGTAATACCGCAAACAGATCCCGTGGTAGTGTGATTAGTTAATAAAAAAGAGGAGGGGTTTTTAATCTGTAGGAACGGATCAAGCCGGGTGAGTCCCACAATCCTCAGGGCATTTCTGTTCTTGGGGTTGTACGTAAACGTATTATCTCCCTTCCAAAAAAAAGCAGTACCAGATAGGTAAGAACAGACAGGCAAGACCAGAGAGACTAGACGAAACAGACAAGATCGGTAGAGGAGACCAAAGAGACATGAGGCACCTAGATGTACAATAGTTAATAGAGCAGACTTAGTAGTCAGGAAAGAATAACTCGATTCACAAATTATTATCTTTGTTGTGTTGCCTGAATGATTTTTAAATTTTTATTTTGATTTTATTTACTAATTGATTTTGAATTTAAAAACATTTTTAACTAGTCTTGTGTAGTCTTGTTAGACGCACAATACTAAATAGAGCAGACAGTAGGATTAGTTGAACTTTTCTCTCTTCTCTTGTCTATCTGGCACCATGTATTCATTGAGCTTATATGTATTCTCTTGTCTATCTGGCTCTATGAACTGTTATCGCTCATAGATTTGTTTATATAATTATTTAGTCTTTATACTTGGAATCCTGTACTAGACATTTCGGATAACATCACAGATAAGATGAGAAAATTTGGTTTATCAGCTGTTGTCTAAAGATATTGAAAATAGATTGACGACGTTAGAAACAGATACTTAAAGGTAAGGCTAAAGGTAAGGTAAGGTAAGGCTAGATACTTAAAAGTAAGTTAGAGATAAAACGTAAACTAGGCAGGAAGGATATATAGGGAATATTGTTTCTCAGACAAAAGTCTTCTCTGGATAGACTATATGCAGATTATGTAAAATTATATCTGTAATATATAGTTTTATTATTATAAGTCTTGGCAGTGTAGTATAACATGTCTAGTCTGTTGCATACAGACTATATTACGCACCTCTTATTTTGTTTTGCATATCCCCATCTATCTATCTAGATTGCTGTATTGCTACATGGTTGATATAGACTTGTCTATCTTGTCTTGTATTTCTAATTTGTCTGCCTAGGTACCAAATGCTAGGGATACATAATATTGTTTTTCTAATATAGTCTAAAACATGCATTGTCTAGGCTTATTTCGAGTTTTATATCTTTTCTATTTACAATTAGTATTACAATTCTCTTACAATTAGTAAGAGATACTTTCTATTACTATTTCTGCAACTTGCTACTATTATGTGTTTATTTTGTATGGATAGTTTTAGTAAGAATTGTAGGATTTTTATTTAACTAAATCTGTTTTATACCTTTTTTTATATCATGGATTTGTGCGAAGAAGAAGAAGGAAAAAAGGGTAGTAAAAGTTATGAAAGTTGTGGCGATAAGGGGATAAGCCGAAGGCAGAAAGTTGTTGTTGTGTTTTGATGGGCAATAGGTTTGTGTGACACGCGGAACAGTATCGGGGTCAACAAGACCTATACTCAGCAATGTGCGTGGGCGGAATACGTTATGTGTCACACAATGCGCTCCAAACCGCACAATTTATATCATGAAATATAGGTCTCGGTGAATCATCCACTACATAAAACTAGACAAACTCATATTCTTGTCATATAATAAATTTCAATACGCGGCTTCAACAAAATAATAAAATTCCTCTACCGTAATATTTCAAACAAATAGAAAGTTTAAACATTGACGCATCGAGTAAATATTTATTTTTATTTTTCTATTTCTTTTCATATTTACCTACTGTTGTAAATTCAAACCGTTTGATCACTGAGGCGAAATTTAATGCCACCACGTCCCGGCGAATTCCCAATAACACGAGCCAATTTACATTCTTAGGTGAGAATAAATTGGCTTCTATGTTTTACGATTGCATTAATGTTTCATCTCATATCAAGATTGCGTTTTAAATCACGACGATGCTTACCGGGAATATATACTATTTCAAAAATGATTACATTTTTTATGATTCCTTTCCATATCAAGAAAAAAATAAATAAATCGGTTTTAAGGAAATATCCTTGGGAAGGTTTAGAAGAAGTTCCTTATGCTTACCGAGAATATATACGATTTCAAAAATGATTACATTTTTTATGATTCCTTTCCATATTAAGAAAAAAATAAATAAATCGGTTTTAAGGAAATATCCTTGGGAAGGTTTAGAAGAAGTTCTCCTTTACAAAAATGTCTGAACTATATTATTGATGTAGTTAAATAATATGATAGATATCCCGATCTAATTTTCCCGTCCTATTTTTCCAATAAAATAAGTGTTTATTTTGCAAAGGGTTTTTCGAATGATCTTAAACCAAATAGTTTATGGTTATTTTAAATTTCTACAAATAATAGTTTCAATGGTCAATTTTGGATTATTTTCTTTTAGGATCGTGATAAGTGTAGACATTTATATAACTGTGAATAATACGTTAAATAATATTTTTACATATTATAAGTGTGGTTAAAGAAAACATAGTCAATTTAAATAATAATTGTTGGTAAACTGTCACTATAACAACAAATGTTATATAGACTCTTTTATCTACATTTAACAACAATTGTTTGGATTTTAACCAAGTACAAGCTCTATCCAATCTATGATTGATAGTATAGTGTACTTCTATTCTGATATTGCCTGAGCAGAGAATAGCTGTATCAACCGCATAAGATACCAAACAGTTTCCTCAACTATATTAAAAATATCATTTATATATTATAAAGAGTAATGGCCCCAGAATAGTATCTTGAGGTACCACAATTTTACCCAACACTTCATTACTACCTAAATACTACTATTACTACTTGTGTTCGAACACTTCTTCAGAAAATCTTTTATATTTCTCTAATTTATCTAGTATGATGGAGTGATTAATTGTGTCGAAAGCTTTAGCTAAATCTAGAAAAACAAGAATGGTACGTTCCTCAGAATTCAGTTTTTCAAAAATGTAATTTGTAATGAGTGCGTGTGCATCACTTGTACTTCTCGTTTTTAGAAAACCAAATTGTTTCGTAGATATTAAGTTACTCTTTATAATAAAATCATAGATTCTTTTATGAATATTTTTTTCGAGAATCTTGTACTTCTTTGTATATTAACACGGTGTTAAAACCTCCCCGCTCCCCCACTGATAAATGAATTAACAATTTGTTCTTCATATTTTCGGCTTTTTTTCTGATTTACCTTATTTTTAGCTTTGATCCTAATATTCGGAACCAATTCTCATATATATATATATATATTTCATTTTTTTTGTAATATCAGCATACGAACGGTTCTTATATCATTGTAGATCACTTCTGCGTCCATAAGTTCTTTTAACAGGACATTTCTATCCTCAAGTTCCTTGTGTAGTGGTTTTAACAGCTCATTTTCCATTCTTAATGACACCATTTCATCTTCAAAAACACCATCATCTAAACAGATATTTTTTAATTGTTAAATTAAAGAGATATTATTACTAATCCTCTTTAATTTTCTCTTTATCATATAATTTCGTTTGTTTAAAGATTTTAAGTGCATCTTCACTTAAAGGCTTTTTCAGACCGGCACGCTATGCGTCTCGAAATGTTCGCAACGAAAAAATCGTTAGCGGCGCGGCAGCGAAATGGGAATGCCCACATCAAAACGCGATTTTTACGTGTATATAGTAGTCATGATGTCCTCAGTGCAAGAAGCTATGCTATTTTAAGCGTTGATTGCATAAGATGAAATATGTTATTTTGTATTTATTTTGAATTTGTAAAACACATAAAACTCATTTCAGAATTAAACATGGATTCATAAAATCAATGTGATTAAAGAGATCACCATTTCAAAATATAGCGGCAGAGAAACTAACCGCGCATGCAGCGTCCTTGTCGTGCAACGCTGCATTACCGCAACTATGACGGAAATCGCGCTTTTTGATCTGACCATGTACATAAGCCGCCGTGTCTGAAACTTCCGCTCCGGTCTGTGAGCACCTTTAAACATTTTCAGAGAAGATGTGCATCATGATGTGACGTACAAACAACCAGTAAGTCACTGTAAATATACCCCTAGCAAATGTGTTAAAATCGTTTGTGTGATAAACACTTTCATGTATTATACAAACAACAATTTTAGTGACTTTTTGATTTTAATGGAAATTTACTGATTTGACTGATTTTAAATACAAAACCTTTATAGTTTGTAACTGGTAGTTCTTCCTCGTCCGTCATTTTCGTCCGACATATTAGAGATAATGATCGAGATTATTGATTCTTTGATAAAGTAGCACAGAAGAAATTTATAGTTCGAACATTAACTACACAGATTTACTGTCTGCCATTTTTTGCGAGTGTCAGATAGTGTCGCCAGGTAGTGTCAATTCCTCGTCTAATTTTATATTTTTGTTCGTGCAATTTAATAATAGGTATAGTTCAATATTTGTTCATTTTGTCGTATTCCAAGTATCAACTCGCGTACCCCACTTTAGAGATCACCGGCCTATATGACCATAGCGTATGAGAATTGTACTAGGCCTAAATTACACTTGACCCTTCACCCTTGACATTCCAAATTGAATTATTCTTTCAGTTTTTTAACTAATCTTCTTTTTAACTAAATTTCTCCAATTTTTTTTTTTTTTTTGGCAAAAAATGTTTTTACAAATACATAAATAACACAGAAAAAGCTAATTAGATAAGTTATTGGAAGAAATGGAACGATATAGGAATAAATTAGAGAATTTTGTAATTATTATTAGATGTAATATTTAAATTCGTCGAATTATAAGTAAAAATGAAATTATATGTACAAGGCAAATTAAACAATAAATACAATTATTTAATATAGTGTTAAATAAAGAACTTAGAACTAAAGAATCTGGTTTTTTTATTGAAAATGTAATAATTTATTGCGACGAAATTATCATGGATTTAGTTTCAATTTTCTAATTAGGGCTCCACACGAAACCAGATAAGGCGAGAGTTTCAGAAATGCCGCCTCGGTCTTGTTATTTAAGATATAAATTACTCTCGTTTCAGTCTCGCTCTCATCTGGTAACCGTTTGTCTCATCTTGTCTCGCCTCGTCAAATATCATTGTTAGAACTTTTTGTTAATTTAGTCCAAAACGAAGTAATTGTTAATTCTATTTGTTATATAATAAAATTTAATAGTGATCATTTCATTATATTTTTATATATTATATATAATATATGAAAATAAATAGAATGCGAAATCGCTCTAGACAACCGAAACTGTCTTCCAAAATTATAATAGTAACAAATCTGAGAAAAATCAGAAGATCTTCTTCGAGGTACGTAAACAGACGTCCAAAATTCTGAGACCAATCAAACGGAAATATATTAATGATCAACTGACTTCGATCGAGAACGACTTCCGAAACTACAATACGCGTGATTTCTACAAAACATTCACAAACTAAATCAAAGGATACACACCACAAAACTTATGCTTCAGAAAACAATATGGAAACTAGCACTGACGAATAAAGAAAATTGCCAAGAATTAGCTAAATACTTCTACAGACTTTTGAATTGCCCAGAACCAACGAAAAGATTCCCAAAGAAACAATCAGACCACACATCAGAAGAATCAGTATCACCAACTCAAGACGAAATCCACTTCCAAATCAAAAGACTCAAAAACAATAAAGCCTCAGGTGAAGACGGTATCACTGCAGAACTACTTAAAAGCCTCGGACCCAATGCACTCAGATAAATTACACATATCATCCAAGAAATATGACAAACGGAAAAAATACCCGATGACTGGAAAACAGCACTTATCCACCCACTACACAAAAATGAAGATAAATCAGATGTGAACATATTACAGATGGATTTCTCTCCTTCCCGTCGCCTACAAAATTTTCTCAGGATGTCTCTTGACACGAACACAAGAACAGCTCGAACCAAAGTTATCAGAGTTTCAAGCAGGATTCCGACAAAACCGATCCTGCCCCGAACAAATCTTCAACCTAAAAACAATTGTCAAAATGCGAGCAATTCGAAATAAACCAGTGATGTGCACATTTGTCGACTTCAAAAAAGCGTACGACTCGATCGATAGACAATCACATTTCCAGGTCCTCGAAGAAAGAGGAATAGACCACAAAACACGAAAACTCATTGAACAAATGCTGATCAACACAAAATCAACAATCACTCTTCCAGGTCCTCGAAGAAAGAGCAATAGACCACAAAACACGAAAACTCATTGAACAAATGCTGATCAACACAAAATCCAAAATAAAATTTATGGGGGAAATTTCCCCTTTCTTGTTCAATATCGTCTTGGATAATGTCATGGAAGAATGGGAAAAAGAACTCAAGATACAAAATGTCTGGAAACCAGTTACACTTCGCTTACGCAGAAACAATCTTTCTATACCATACCTTGCCTTCGACTTGGTTATACTAATAGAAGATCAAGAGATTGCTAAAAAAAAAACAAATAGAAACACTCCAAGAATGCACCAAAAAAGCAGGACTTCAAATGTCCTTTGAGAAAACTCAAGTGTTAAGTCACAAAGGCGAGAATATACAAACAAATTTCGGAATGATTAAAGGAGTCACACATTTCAAATATCTGGGAGAATTTATCTAGCCTACTGGATCCAAAAAAATCTCAAAACAAAACCGTCTTCAGAAAACCAAGAGAGCACTGGGACTTATCAAAAACCTCTATAACTAAAAATTCATGTCAAGAAAAAACAAACTTCGACACTAGCAAAACACTTACTTACTAAACTAAAATTTAGTTAATAAAAAATTAACTAAACTTGAAGAAATAAAGAAAGAAGAAAGAAAAATCATTCGGCAAATACTAGGAGCAAGACTTACTCCTGACGGGTAACGTCGTAATCAAGACAACTGAAAAATACTCAAACATCGAAATTGGTATTAGAAAAAGACGAATGAATTCTTCGGGCACAAGACGAATTCTTCGGGCACATACATAGACTACCGAATACCCGACTAACCAAAATAATACTAAATTACATTCATTACAATTATTCATTACAATTATTACATTTATTACAATTACATCAATTACATCATCACTCAAAAGTGCAACACCGTGGATGAAAGAAGTACAAAAAGACATGCTATCCGCTAACATAACCGACACATCAGACAAAGACTCCTTCCGTAACAAAGTGAACAACTGGGAAGTTCAACCAGAGCAAAAAAAAACCTAAACCTTACAGACGCAAATGGTCTGAAGAAAGGAAATTGGCATTCTCCAACAAAATGAAAGAATACTGGCAAAATAAGACGAACGTCAAGAAGGATTTATACATATAAATTTATATACATATTATGTATATAACTGTGAATAACGTGAAGCTATATAATATTTTTTCATATTAAGTGTGGTTAAAACATTGTGATTGTATCAATTCAGTGTAATTATGGATTACCACATGTGTAACGGTGGCAACCATGCTATTCATTCATTGTTATATTAGCAGACCAAAGGCAGAATTGTTCAACTACAGGCAGACATTACATCTCCCCGCCAAAACTTGATATAGATTCTATCTCATCAATTTGTAATCCACGGGAAAATAACCTTCAGCAGTCGAAACTCAAGTCGTATAGAGTAGAGTTAGTGCGTTTTAAAAAAGAAATCCCAAGTTTTATTGTGTCGAAGAAACTGTTCAAAGTGATACACACTATTCTAGTTTGTGGTGTTTCATTCATCAACTGTTCAAGTTTTGTTCCCCTGCTGCTGTCACGCCTGTTTGACCTTGAGACGTCGCCAGGGCTCAACTTAACTCAGTTCAGGCGTGCAGTGCAGTATAATGGCTAGTGCAGTATAGTATTATTTGACTTGTACAAACTGAACCTATTAAAATAGTGCAACGTTATTTTAGACGTCCGTATGATGTTGAACCTCCTGCTGGAAAAAAAATATGCGTCATTGGTTTCATTCTTTCAAGGAAACCCGATAGTGTTTTAAAAGGGAAATCGCCAGGCAGACCGAGTACTTCTGAGGATATTGTTGAACAGATCCGTGTTTCGTGTGTTAGGAGCCCAAAGAAGGGTTGCCTAAAGGTACCGTGTATGATGTTATGCGTAAAAGACTTTGCGTGCCTACAAATTGCAACTGTTGAAATATATGAAATAAAACCTACTGATAAGATGAAAAGGTTAGAATTTGTTGTTTACTTTCTAAAATGAATTAACATAGGCCGAACTGCCCCAATCTCTTGGCCACCGAGAAGCTCGGACTTATTTAGATTGGACTTTTTCTTTTGGGACCACATAAAAATTGTTGAGTACAGTGAAAAGATCCGAGACATCAATCATTTACGGGAAGGAATTGTCGCAGCGCACACTGGGACGGAATACGATTTTACGGCGACAAAAATAAAATCCAGTTCATTTGAATTTTTTGTCTCACATATAACCTTATGATGACATTCTGATGATTCTAATATAAAATTAGTCTATATTAGATGTACACGATTAATTAAAAAAGCAAATGTAAGTAGATTTTTTTTTATGACTAAAGCAAAATGGCAAAATTTTTTTACAAATCCACAACTGATCTTCGTCAAAATTATCGTTATCGTATCATCAAAATTGTTCATTACACTTTAACGAAGAAAACTCTCGTCTCTATATACAACATGATGATACAACAGTACATTTCTATTCTACAGTTCTCTCTTGCAAATAGTGGTCATCACGACTACCTGGAAAAAAAGGTGTAATTCTCAGTCAGGTGGAACGATGTGGACGGAATTTTTGCTTTCCTAGAATTGTCAATCTTTGTTTTATTTTACAAAATATTTAATTTATGGGAACTATGCGGAACTTTTTTTAAAAATCAATTTATTGCAGTTTATTACATTTTTTTTTAATTTACGATAGTTGTTAACAAAACTTTTTTTTTATCCGTATTGATTAAAACTTTCTACAAATTTGATATTATTACATGTAAATACATACTTGAAGCTTTATTCTCCATATTTAAAAAAATCACAATTTTTTAACACAAACACAAAACAGACATAGTTACTTTGTTAAAAATCCAGCGCAACTAATTCCTTTTTGGTACCTAGATAAGGGACAAGAGCGATGTTTAACACGTTCCCACAACCAATGGAATTGGTTTTTTGCATTTATTTGTTTATAGTATTATGGATGGGTTATCTAACAATACATTTTAAGTGGTTTTGCTTAATTGTGAGACATTGTAAAATTCTATTTTTGTAGCCGTAAATTCGTAATCCGTCCACAATTAATGTTAAAACAAAATTTGAAAATACTCTCTTTTATTGTATGTACTCGTTAATGTAGTTTTTCATTAATTTCATCATTAAATTTATACTTAAAATTAGGGAGTTCTATTTCAAACGCACTGTATAACTTCATGAGTTATATATTTTCACAAAAACTAGTAGTTCTCATTTATAACATTTTTCAATTCAAGTAAATCAGTTTTTGTATTCAAATATAATAAAAAAGCCATAATTTTAAAATAAAATATTTCAAAGAGAGTTACTCTAAAATTGATTCGATATTCTTGTATAAAGTGGCACACTTCCAAGAACACGTTGCCGACCGTTGATATGGTTTATATTTTCGAAACTTTGATGAATCGATCAAAAGTTTTATTTCTTCCATTTTGTAAAATGCCAATAAATCAAGTAAATTTCATTAAGTAAATAAAATATTAATTACTATAAAGTTGAAATGTTTTAAATAGATCTTTTTAATGACGTTAAAAATGTTTTAAATAATTTTTGTGTAATTATTTAGTTTTTAAAATAAACAAAATTATTATAATTGAAAATTGAGGGGGCCTCACTATTTTGAGTTACATTTAAATAAACATAATAATACGAAAAATAGCTAGAATATAAAATATTCAATCTGTTCGTTAATCTACAAAATTAAGTCCTGCTAGGACATAGACAAATGTCATATTGAATCAACAAAAGTTGTTTCAATATGACATTTATCTTAGTCCTAGTAGGATTTTGTAAATTAACGAACAGATTAAATATTATTATATATTCAAGCTATTTTTCGTATTATAATGTTTATTTAAATTATTATAATTCTATTTTAATTAGTAGCAGATTAGATTCCATAAATAAAACAAGAACAGCAATTTTAAATGAAAGAAACAAGTTTTTCATATCTCCGTGATTATTGCTTTCGATGTAATTAGCAATCGAGTAAATTATATATGGACAATGATTAAAACAAATGAAAGTTTCCTTCTTCGAGTGCTCATCGTTCGGAATATTTGCCTATATAACAAAGTTTCCAAGACATTTAGATACGATTTTTATGGTGCCCGTAAGATGTGGGAATGTTTGTCATACTGCTGATGATAAAAAACTGCTGATGATATTTTTTTATTCGTGTCAGACTCGTAGTTTATTGACAAATTTAATTTTATAATTTAATTCTCTAAATAAAGAAGACGCATTATAACTTAAAATGGTTTATATTTCCAAATAGCTATAGTTTATAACTTTATTCATTGGAAATTATTAAAAACAAAAAATTTCATTGATCTGCCAAAGCCAAAAAAATGTTTCTGCCGTGGACATGTCAGAAATGTTTTTCTGCCTCTCGTGTTCGTTTATTAGAAAAAAGAAAATTTGTTAAATAAAAAATATTTTTTACATAATGTTATAGAAAAAAAATAATATTAATTAACAATGCAAATTAATTTATAGTATTGCATTTATTTAACCAGTGAATTAAATATAAATTTAAAAAATAAGAATAGTATAATAATTTAAGTAAGCTATGATGGTTCCTTCTGGAACCGCCTCCCACCTCTCCGACGTCGCGCGTGCACATTGTCCCCAGTTTTACAATGTCTATTCTAAGATAATTGACCTAGGTTAAAGGTTAGTTTTATCAGGTAGTAATCAGGTTTATTATGTAGTTTCTTTTTCCCCAATGTAGATCGGGGCTATCATTCAGTCCTACAAATACTGCGGCTTAGTGGCCAATTGTATTTCTCAACATTTTCGATGATTCACCCATTTGTTGTTTGTGTTTCGTTATCAGGTAGTTATCGGGTTCTAGGATCGAACCAGATTACTATCTGAACAAACCTAATTACTACCTGATCAACCTAAGTATATTTATATAACGAATATATTCAATCTAGTTCTTGTGTTAGTACCAGGAAAGTGGACTGACTACATGTTCCGCTTTAATAATTTGGAATGATTTTGCTTATAATTAGTTCAGTTTCACCCCTATTCAATTATCAAATAGATCAATAACTGAAACTAAGTTCAGGTCTATCCACACAGGTCATATAAAATTCAAACTAATGTAAGTGTATTCCATTTTATAATTCAATAGAGCAAAGCTGCACTGATGAGAGAGGGAGAGAGAGAGAGAGATCTCGAAACGCGTCTGCAGATGGCTATTCACTTGGATTAAATAGAAATATGTGATCTTAAAAACAACGTTATTTATCTAATTCTTGTTTTACTGTCATTAAAGTTGACTGAGTGTCAGTAAATAACAGACAAATATCTGTTGTGTTTCAACATGATATTTGTTTTGTAGTCTTATAAAGTCTTAATAATATTATAGAGCTACGGAAAGGTTGATTATATTTATATAATCAAGCTATTTTCCGCTTTAATAAGTTGGTATTATTATAATATAATCATACCAACTAAACAAAACTAATTATAGATATTATCTATAATTAGTTTTGTTTCACTCCTATATTCAACCAAGTAACCTAGGTCAATTATCGTAAAACTGACCCAGTTCAGATATCGTAAGGTCTATAAGTAGGTCAATGTACGTATGCAATGTCGGATAGGAGGAAGGCGGTTCCAGAACGAACCATCTTTCCCTAATAATTTATTATTGTAAAATGTGCAATTAAATCAAACTATATTTACCTATTGTTGCTGTAATATAGGCAGGTTGCATATTATAAAAAGGTGAGGCTGAGATGATTTCTAATAGGAAACATGAAATTGTAACTAAAGTTGTTGGCAGCATCTGAAAAATTAAGAAAAAACATTGAAACTAAAAAATTAAACAATAGGTATAGTATATGCGGCATTGAACGGAAAAGCGAATTAAGCCATAATTTCTGAATTTTTGAAATAATTGTATTTTATTTTATCGCATGAATCGGGCAAAAGTGATTTAACCTACAGTTACCTGATCAAAATTAGTTGGCGGTATAAAAGGAGTTATTATATTGAATGTATTTTATTTTTGCTTTGTGAAGTAGTAGACGAATTGCCAAATTACTCAGTTTTATATATTTTGGGGGAGTCGCTTTTGAAGTCCGCTTTTGCGCCCAATGACTGATTTATAAATTTGTTTTTTGATATTTTAAATTGGATTCTGTCACTAAAGATGAGAGACTTTTGATTTTCTTAATGAAAACAAAACTGTAACTTTTTCAGCATTACGTGTTTTATTTAGTAATCTCAGAACAAACTCCTCAAAAATTGGTCACTCAATTTTACAGGAGCTGCAGCAACTTCTAACTTAGTTTTTGGCAAGTAATAAATGTTGTTCAATTTGTTGCAACAATGCCAAAATGTTTTTATCCAAAGTACACTAATACACGAGTTATTATTGATTGTACAGAATTTAAAATAGAAGTTCCATTTACGGTTGATAATCGCATTTATTGTTATTCCCACTATAAACAAGCTTTACTGCGAAATTACTCAGTTTTATATATTTCGGCTTTTCCGCCCTATGCGTGATTTAAAAATTTGTTTTTTAGTATTTTAAAACAATAGGTATAAAATCATGTTGAAGTAAAAGTCATGATAGAACAGTCTAGTTAAAACAAAAACGGGACTGCACTACTGAACGTGAATGACAAAGTAGCAAGATGGCAACAATACATACAGACTCTTTATGCTGACGATAGCCGAACAGTTTCTAACACAAATAGCCCAGTACAAACAGGACCTTCTATAACTCATCAAGAAGTTCTTAAGGCAATTGGAAGACTCAAAAACAACAAGTCCCCGGGCCCAGATGAAGTTCTTGGCGATATGTTAAAGCTCATTGAGGAAGAATACCTAGACCTAATCACGGACTTATTTAACAACATATATGAATCGGGAGATATACCCGAGAAATGGCTAGTCTCTACGTTTATACCGATTCCTAAAAAAACCACAGCTAAACAATGCGAAGACTATAGAACTATCTGTCTCACAAGTCACTTCATGAAGGTCTTTCTTAAGATTATTTACGAACGAATATATCAAAAACTAGAAGAAGACATTAGCGAGACGCAATTTGGGTTCAGGAGTGGATTGGGGACTAGAGATGCCCTTTTTGGTCTGAGTGTTCTGATTCAGAGAGCAAGAGATGTGAATTGCGATGTTTTCACGTGTTTTATCGACTTCGAAAAGGCATTCGATAGGGTTAACCATGATTTGCTAACAGAAACCATAAAGCAATCAGGAATAGATGACAGAGATGTACGAATAATCAACAATCTGTACAGACAACAAACAGCATGTGTTCGTGTGGAAAATATAATGTCAAAGGAATTTCCAGTAGAACAAGGTGTCAGACAGGGCTGCGTACTATCCACTCTACTGTTTAACCGATACGCAGAAAACCTTTTTAAGAATGCACTCGAAGAAGAACAGATTGGGATAAAGATAAACGGGGAAATAATTAATAACTTAAGGTATGCAGACGACTCTGTACTAATTGCCGACAGTGCCGAAGGACTACAGAGACTGATTGATAAAGTAGTAGAGGCATGCGAACCACTTAATATGCCATTGAATGTGGCAAAGACAAAAATTCTAATCGTCAGCAAAAATGCGTCTAATACCCAATTCCTGGTAAATGGGGCCCAACTACAGAGAGTACCATCAATATCGTACTTGGGTGTAAACCTCAATGACCAATGGGATCATAGTCGTGAAGTAAAGATCAACATAGAGAAGGCACGTTCTACATTTAACCAAATGAAGAATGTTTTGTGTAACATGCGCTTGAACATCCATCTTCGAACACGCATACTTAGATGCTACGTCTTCTCTAAGCTTTTGTATGGAGTGGAGGCATGGACACTCTCCGAGGCAACTAGTAAGCGACTGGAGGCCTTCGAAGCATGGTGCTATCGTCGAATGCTTCGCGTTTCCTGGACCCAACAAGTTAGCAACGAAACCATACGCATGCAGAAGGACAGAGAACTGCTCACAACAGTCAAACACAGAAAACTGTCATACTTTGGCCATATCATGAGAAACAGCAACAGATATAGGCTACTTCAACTCATCATGCAGGGAAAAATCGAGGAGAAGAGGTCACAGGGAAGACGACAGATCTCCTGGTTGAAGAATCTGCGACAATGGACCGGAAGAACATCGGTTGACTTGTTCAGATCGGCTGTGGATCGAATCCGATGGGCCATATTGATCGCCAACGTCCACTGAGGATATGGCACAATAAGAAGAAGAAGAAGTTACAACGGCGAACATATCTGAAATGCGGGGTATGATGTGATAGAGCTTTTCTCAACCTTTTACCGGCCCGCGGACCGCTAACAATTAAAAATTGTGAACACATATCTAGGTATTAAAAAAGCAGTACATTCCCAAACATTATGCTTTACAAAAATTTGCCTTCGGCGCACCGTGCTAATCAGAAATTGTCTAAATTTAATGGTTATTTATTATACAAGCGGATAAAATTAAGGTGTAGCGAGCAGATTGTTAAATTCGCGAGGTAAACCTTAGTTTTATACGCGAGTGTAATACAAACTTCTAGTTAGCAAGATAAATTCAAAGAAAAGTTCCATTTACAGTGTATTTTTTTATTACGAAAAGCATGTCGGCCATGATTTTGTTGTCGTGGCAACGACAAAATTGTTGATTCCTACGTCAAAACTTTGTTTAGAGTATTGTGTTTAATTAATTTGTGTTTTATAAACAAAAAATGGATACATACGAAGAATTATTGTCCGCAGAAATCAAGAAATTTTGTGAAAAGAAGTTTTGTGATTAGCGATCAAAAAAGAACATCAGCGAAGTCAACATTTCGCGATGTCTACTGAGTCCGTAGGTGAGTTATTTTGATGCACTGCCATGGACACGTTCATTTCACTAATGAAAAATACGAATCAATTTTTTTTATTTCACTAGTGAATAAACCACTATTTTATTGATACGTGTCCAATGTATTAAACATGACTTTATAAGGCAAAATTGAATAAAATTTCGAAATTTTCTAAATTACAATTTTATTATTTTTTTAACGTGAAATTTTTTGAACGCTACTTTTCTGCAAAATTCTCCGCGGACCGGCGCGGACTGATGAGAAACACTGATCTAGTACATCTAGCCCCGGTCATTTTGCAGTCCTGCCACGACAATAAAAAACATACTTAAAATATTTAATTATTGTTTCATATTTATACAAACAAATAAACGGTATATATTATTATCTAGGTATAAAAGGCTTAATTGCAAAATTTATTTATTTGAAAACTAAAATAAATTCAATTATTTTCAATTTATTAATTTGAAAATAAAAATATATTTTTTGTTGATGTTAATTTGTAAAATTTGTTATTTATTGTAACTCTATTATTTAAATATTTACTAATTTTCTTAAACTTATGTGGATATTAAATTCTCTTCCTTGTATACATTTATCGTAGTCGTGTAGAAATGCTACGTACACACGGTATAGGAAACTATAACGGTATAGTCCTGCTATAGTTTGACTAGCTGTTTGAACGCTTCGTATAGTCCTAAATTATTCGTATAGTAGAAATATACGAACCTATAGTTGAACTATACATATGCGACACCGGGAAGTATCCTGTAGCGAGCCCCTTCAATCAGCAGTCTTTCGTAATCTCTCAGAGTTTCAATCAGCAAAGGCAACATCCAATAAACGAAATAGTATCAAATCAAACAATGAGGTTTAATCCGATCTTGTTAGGACAAGGCAGAGTTCATATGTTAGGAGAAGATTCATCTCAATACCTTCAATCTTTACACACACCCACTAAAGTAATTTCCTCTCCTAGATCCAGTATATTAAGGAAATGAGACCATGAAGGATTTATAATGAGAGCAGCTAATAATTTTATACCCGCATTTACTAACCAACAGTAGGTAGCCAACATATCGTCATCCCTGCCATGTCAAACTATCGAATGTGATAAAGTCGTTTTTTCACATTCAATACTCTGCTCTTGCATTGGGGACGATTCGCCTTGGTTGCCCTTTGGTGGCAAAACCTCGAATCTGTAGCCCCTAATGGAACGCTGGAAATGTTTTTGGTAAAGTATCGAACATTAATGATTTTCAATATATCACACTATCAAACCATTGAATATAAACATTCGATCACTTGGCCAGACTTGATGAGATATGAAATCATTTGCATGCCACTGCAAACCGATGAACGTGGCATATTCGTTTAGTAATGCGCTGATTTTGTATGAACTCTTAAATCAGTTTTTTTGCTCTCCTGGAAAGTACCGAATTTCCATATTATTCCATACCGATATTCGACAATATGACATGGTAGGGACGATATCACCACTGTCGTGATTCGCGAAATAATGGACATAGTTCAGGTGGCAGTACAACAGTCTCAGATATATCAAGTCCTGGTTTAGGAGATAATAATGGGGATACTATGCCTCGTGTACCAAGGAATAAAGAAGAAGGAGAAAATTGACCTAATTTAGAAATGCGCCCAAGGAAGAAGTCTGGAACACAGAATTTGACTAGTAATGATATTGATGAAAATAACGATTACATGCAGTTCATATCAGAGAGAGATATAATGAAGGAGCAGCAGCAATCCGATGGAATGAATTCTGATGGACTGCAAGGTGGCGCAACTGAATGGTGAACCTAATGAGTTCTAGCTATTCGTTAACCTGCCTCAGCTAGTTTATTGAATAGTCCGTCAGATAGGAAAACAACACATAATCATTATTTAAGGCACTCTGATGTTAGACCTAAGGACGAAAATAGACCTACTTTCATGGATCTGACTAATCAACATAGGGTCTTGGATAAAGTTAATGCGTGGAAAGTAGATCATTTATCAACACAAATGGAAGATTTGGTTGATCAGGAACAAACTGTTCATAATCAATAAACAGAACTGTGAAAGGTAACTGAATCAAAAGCACAAAACAATTCTGAAGTTAACAGAATAACAGAATTAATTAATGGTAATTTGCAGAGAATCAAAATAATTAATGACGGCATGATAGAAGCAAAGTCTCAAATAATGAAATCAATGGCAGATATAATAAGTCGTTGTGCCAGTAAGCGCTAAACGAAAAAAAGCGAGAAATCAATTTTCAAAACTGTAATTCTAAATAATAAAGAAATATTATATTATATACAGATTATATTAAAGATATAATATATATCTATAGTCAAGCTATAGCAGGACTATACGCTAGTTTTCTATACCCTGTGTACGTAGCTAAGGCTAAGGCAAAGGCATGAACAAGATTGTCTATAGTCTATATAGTATGTTGATCATACTGGGTGTCACAAAAAATTATACATTCTTTTATATTTCATGTAATCATTTGTTTTAATGTTCGATTTATTTAAGTGGAGCTAATTGTAAGATAAACTATTCTTTCAAATAGACGAAAAACAAATTAAGATTCGAAAACTAGTAGAAAGGAAGATTTTTATATTATTAGATTTGCGAGTCTCTAGTGCAAGAACAACTTAAAATGGGGTTTACACATAATGGTAAATCTGATGAAAGAAATTTGGAAATTTTCGATAATTTGCTATAACGCCTATAACTATAGACTACATATATATATATATATATATATATAAATATATATATATATATATATATATATATCTATATATATATATATATATATATATATATATATATATATATATATATATATATATATATATATATATGTAGTCTATAGTTATAGGCGTTATAGCAAATTATAGAAAATTTCCAAATTTCTTTCATCAGATTTACCATTATGTGTAAACCCCATTTTAAGTTGTTCTTGCACTAGAGACTCGCAAATCTAATAATATAAAAATCTTCCTTTCTACTAGTTTTCGAATCTTAATTTGTTTTTCGTCTATTTGAAAGAATAGTTTATCTTACAATTAGCTCCACTTAAATAAATCGAACATTAAAACAAATGATTACATGAAATATAAAAGAATGTATAATTTTTTGTGACACCCAGTATGATCAACACCAAATTAACATTTTCGTGTTAAATAAATTTCAATTGAAAGGCGTACATTATATAGTGACCTCAATATATCAATTTGCATATTGGGATTGTTAAAATTGTAAATATAATAAATTGGAATGTCTTTAGAGAATGATGAATAGGCTCGACAACCTACTATTCCTCATTAAACTTTTTATTTCCTAGATACTAATGTTATTATCAATACAATAATAATATATTTAAATATTAATTTAGATACAAATATTGCTATTTAATAGTTCAGCAATGAAATTATCAGGAAGTTTTTACTAATTAGTATTATATCGTAATATTATTTGTTTAAGTAATTAAGTGTCGAAACTAATTATACTTATCAAACCTTATATTAATTGACGGCGTGAGATATTTTAATGGCATGTGATATATTTTTAAACAGATTATTAAAAATCATCAACATCGTAGCTTTTTATAAAAAAAATGGTCCTTAAGTTTAATTGAAACTGTCAACTCCCCCTTTACTTTTGTTTGTTTAAATCAACTGACTAAACACTGTTTTGCAAAAGTCTTTTGTAATTTTGGTCCGATGTGACAGTGACAAACAAAATTATCAATGTATCGATGTTTTGCTCGATGATTGCCGCTTTTTTGTTGTTGCGTCGCGTCGTCTAAATATAAAATTTTTGTTTTAATTATAATTATTACTACCAAATTTCAGTTATGAAACAGAATTTAAAGAATTTCGTAAGAGTGTTCCATGTTTAAACCAAACATAGAAACTTTCGAATTTCAATTTCTTTTTTGAATTATTATTATTACAGTTGAATCTTGTGAAATCAAACCAGGTATCAGAAATATTTCATTTTGGGAATCAGCTAGGACTCGTCATATTGCTTTGGCACGTTGATAACATCTTATTGAGATCACAATCAATTATTATTATTACATGTAAGTACATTTGATTTTTTTGCCAAACAACTTTTGCCAAACCATATAGAGATGCTTTGTTGTAAATCAATTAGCCTTTGATTTATTATTAGATGACCTTTTCATACATAAGTTATAGGAGTATATGTTTACACTATATTGATTAGTCGGCTTATTTATAAACCTATTTTAGGTATTTTATTTAAGAAAATTAAGATAATACCTACGGTGGCGGACCTCACGCGTCCTGAGATTTTGAAATTGAGCATAGTACTGCTAGCACTAAAAATATGCAGTTATTTCGAAATATGTTTTATCATAGCCAATATGCATTTTATGCTCTTATTGGTGAAATGTGCAAAAATATGCCCTTAAGAATAGGGCTCTAAATTCATAATTTAATCAGAACAACATTTCTGGCTACTCCATTCTTTTATAAGTAGAATGAGAAAATATATATGCATTTGCATATTTTTGGTTACCTATACATAACCATAATCGAGATAAAGAGGATATGGTTAAAATGTGTTAACTAGCTGCTAGTTTTATTGTTGAGAACCTAAAATTTATTTCGTAGAAACATAGAATTCGCCCTAATTCTAATGCGATCTAAGCATTGTATAACATGCAAATTTAAAGAGCAACTATCTTAATTCTTGTCTTGTCGACGGCATATCTGAACAGAGAGCTTGAGTTGATTTTGTAGCAGTCACGTAGATTCTCATTCAATGTTGTTTTTCTGCGAACTGTCTTTCCTTTGCCAGCATTTTTTCTCTGCATGATGATCTGAACTAATCGATATTTTTCGCCTTTCATAGCATGCCCGAAATATTCTAGTTTATTCTAGTCTAGCTTCAAGTCGTCTTTCTTCGTACGTTTTTATTGCCCGGGCTTACATACCGTACAGCAAGGTGGAGAAGACATAACAACTAAGAAGTTGAGAAAAAAATTTAGAGTTAATTTCAGATCTGTAGATAACAAGGCTTTACTCATGTTACTAAATGCCGCCAGGCTCTGGAGCCTGCTCAATCCTCGATTTTACTTCAGTTTGACTTCTTCTTCTTTGAGTCCCCTTCTATCGGAGATTGAAAACCATCGTAACGACACGTATCTTGTTGACATCCGCCCTGAACAGCTCGGCAGTCGTACACTCAAACCACTCTCTCCGGTTGCGAAGCCACGCTATCTTCCTTCTGCCAACAGTTTTTTTCGTCTACTTTTAGCCTGGATAATTATTTTACGGATGTTGTATCTTTCTACTCTTAGAAAGTGTCCCAGGTACTCAAGTTTTCTTTTTTTTATGGTATTATGGATCTCTCTGGTTGTATCCATTCTGTGCAAGGCTGCTTCGTTAGTAATTTTGTAGGTCCATGAGGATTCTCTTGTATCCATATTTCGAAAGCCTCCAATTTTTTTTATATATTCCGCCTTTCATGTCCCAGCTTCCATTCCTTACAGCAGGCTACTAAAGATGTAGTACTTTAGCATTCGGTTTCGAATCTCTAATTTGCTGCTGCGGTTACAGCGAATTTTCCCTTTTTTAGAAAGGGCACTACGGGCGAGTTCTATTCTGCAGTTGATTTCCTTGGTTTGCTCTGCATTATCTGTTAGCCATGTTGCCAGGTACTTGTGGGAGGATACAAATTCTATAGTTTTGTTGTTAAAAACTGTAGGTAGTCTATTATGATTAATGTTTGGATACTTTGTAGTAGCCATAGCTTTTGTATTCTTTGTGATTATGCCCAGTCCGTACCTTTTATAGTGCGTCTTTACTGAATCTACTAGCCGCTTAGGTCCTCTATGTTGTCATGTGCATATGGTATGTTGTTTATTGTCTCGCCAATTATGACTTCTGACAGTGCCTTTGCGAAAATACATTCACTATATACATTAAATAAAAGAGGCGACGGTATACATCCCTGTCTTATCCCACGGCATATTTTAACCTCTTTGCTTAGGTCTTGCCGCTTTTACTTTAGCTGTTTGGTTCGAGTAGAGGTTAGAGATTCTATTCTTATTATTAGAGGTATTCCTATATCTCTACTATCGCTGTTTGTCCGCTTTAGTATCTCTCGTCGTTTTATATGTTGGATACTGTCAAAAGCTTTCTGGAAGTCGATGTAGCAGAAGTACATGTCGTGGTTCATGTCTAGACATCTTTGTCGCAACACATTCAATCCAAAGAGTGTTTCTCTGGTTCCCATATATTTCCTAAATCCCACCTGCTTGTGCTAATGTCTTCTTCTAATTTTTTTTTAGTATATTCGGTTGTATTTTACCTTTAGGAAGATCCATAATAATTATTTTATTTTAATATATACATTGAAATTATTGTGCATCACTACATATTAAGTAAATCCTATGATGACTAGTGGTATAAATAAAGAACTAAGATTATCTTGATTAAAGTATAAATTGATAAAGTTTTAATTGATTTTCTAGTTTAACGTTTTCTTTCTGCAATTTTGTTAGAACTTGTCATTAACAGAATTTTATTTATACAATTTTGATCTCCAAGGTATAGTTCATCAGGGTAACAATCCTGTGGTCTGAAAGTTCTTTGGCTCCACTATTTTTGGTAGTGACACGAAGGTTAGCCATTTTTTTTTAGAATAACATCCGGCTCGTATATGTTATTAAACAGATTCAGTAGAACGTCAATGGGATCTTGGTTAATAAGTTTGACTATCCGCGCTGTTAGTTATTTTGCTGCCTAGATATTTTATTTGGTTCAATTGCTTAAATAGTTAACCCCAAACTATAATTATAGTTACCCGGCCACCAATGTTATGCACCACCGATGTCTGGTTCCAATATGGATTTTTAATTTCCATAATATTTCTTCCATCCAGTCGTATATGGTTTACAGTCTTTAGCAATAAATCATCTTTGACCTTGTCGAATACCTTATGGAAGCCTATAAATCATGCATAGACATCAACTGACATATCACGACTTCTTTGAACTAGTATACTAATATAGACCAGAATACTTATCCCATAGAGAGCCTCCCTTGTGCCGAAGCCATTGCGACGAATATTTACTAAATATAATTTATAGTGTATTTTGTATTGCATTTCTGTTTTAAAGTTCGTAATTATTATTCCTCCTGTCCATGGCTCTGGCAAAACCATCACAGTAAAAATCTGCCTTATAAATGTTGCTCGCCACCCACTATAAAAACTTGGCCCCCCATAATCTCGACATCCGAAAGGGTACACAAGGGATTCACAGGATTAATACGCAACGCGTATATGCTACTAATTTTATTTTAGTTAAAATGTATGTTATTGATTTTATTTTCGACCAATATTGTAAATGCCCATTATTGTACAGTTCGTGGACTATGTAAATACATCATACCACGCACATATGTAACAATCCACTATTAATGTTATGTAATAATTAAAAATCACCCATGAACATTTGGTTTACGATTCGTTGATTGGTTGAGAGCTGCACGTTGATACTATTTTAAAATATAGTACTGTGTGATTTTCAAACAATCATTAAACGTCACATCATTAACATAGAAACTGTCATTCATTTCGTTTTTTTCACGTTTAAATCTAACGAAAACTACATATAAGTACTAAATAAAAAGGTATGTAACCAGTATGAATGTATTTCTTTTCATTTCTATCAAGTTAAATAAGGTTTTTGTTACAAACATATTTTTCTTATTAAACAGAAACAAATTAGTGTGGGCGTAGATAATGTATAGTACATAATTCGAGTTGTAAGGCAATTACGTACTCGAGGAATTACGTGCGACCCGCGTAGCGGCCCGTGTAACTGTTCCACTCGTACGTAATATGCTTTTTACAACTCTCATTACGTAATATACTATTACCATTATATTCAGATACGGATTAATGCATAAAACATATTTTCTTCCACGGGTTTGTTTATGAGAAACTTATCTACCGTATAAAAACAGAATTAGGTGACTCTTGAGAAATCGAAAAGAACGAAAAAGAATCATGAGAGACCATGTGGGTGTCTAAAAAATACCATAACCTGATAAATAATAATAATAATGAACATCCCTAGACGCGTTTTTGCCTTTTGACTTCATCAGTAGGTATGGATTTTCATCTTATCTCAAATTGTATTAAAATTAAATATAAACTACAACTTATTCTACAACGAATAGAAGCATTTGCAATGTGGTGTTGGAGTAGAATGCAGAAAATCTCGTGAACGGCAAGGCTGACAAATGAAGAAGTTGTTAGACGAGTTGGTGAAGAAACAGCCCTATTGAAAACAATTATGAGGAGAAGAGACCAGTTAATAGGACATCTGTATAGGCACAATGATTGTATAATCAATGTTATTGAAGGAATGGCACAAGGCAATAGAGGCAAAGGAAGACCCAGATTACAATACATGAAACAGATTCTAGGAGATATAGGAGTAAAATCATATAAAAAATGAAAAAACTATCAGAGAACAGAGAGGAGTGGAGGAGAAGGATTGCTGCCAGGCAATCTTGGAATTGAGAAAGAAAGAAGAAAAAGAAGACAACTTAATCATTGAGTATTCGAAGGGAAATAGTCGCCATTTCACATTATCATATTTATGGAGAGCTAAGGTTAGTCTATGTATGTTACCTTGAACTACACTTAAGTGAGTTTCCAAAAAAATGCCTAAATTTTGCGGCACCGTGACACCCCGGTTGAAAAACAATGTCCTAAATTTACACAATTCACGTTGACCTATGTATCATGGCTAATAATTAATTGACTAATTCTAAAATAATCTTTCAATATTTACTCTGAAATAAGGTTTGAATAAATATACATGTATATTAATTCAGAACACAATTCAGAATTGCAGCCTGAGACCGTCGTATGATTTTTATGCCAAAAAAATTACATGACGAGGATAGGTCGTTGAACGAAGCGATTGGGTTAAATTAGACGGAAATTTGGAACATCAATAGACCCGGATATCAATGGTATATTTTATGTTCATTTTTTTAATGCCACGTTGTTCCATTCTAAAATTGAAATGCCATAAACATTAATCAATTATAAATATGTACAATAAAACAATATGTTCTTTTAATTATCTAATTATCTCTCGATATTTCAAATTTCTATTCCCAAATTACAATATCTAGTCTGAATATGTGAACAAGTAATATAAGAACATATCAATATATGAACAATATGATATTAAATCACTAAACATAGGGTAAGGTTGCTCAAGTCGTACAAGAGCTTAAGTCGTACCACTTGAATTTTGAACGAACAACGGCGACAACAGCACATACGACGGCAACCTGATATACATCAAAGTCAAACATGTTGTTTTACGTATTATTTTCCGCCATAAACAGCATCGTTATAAATCCTGTCATCAAGTAAGTTTATTTCAAATTTCTTATAATTTCCTGCATATATTTGGTAGTTAATCTTGCAAGTATATTATTGATAAAATTGTGTATCTTATTAAATATATATTCAGTGGAATTTAAATAATCGTTTGGTCGAAACGAAATCGTATTAATTTTATTCAATGTTCGGTTATGTTTACTTTTAAATTTAATTTTGCCGTGTCTTAAGTCGTACGCATATAAGATTCCTAAGTCGTACTGATACGACTTAAGAAATTACTTCTCATTTTTCCCTACAGTCAAATGACAGTTGCTTTCATTCTTATCTGTAGCCCATAATTTTGTCAACGCCGTCAAAGCGAATTTATAATAAATGGAAACAAGAAGATATGGACGAGGCTTTAACCAGATTATCGGAAGGAGTTATTGGATTCAATGAAGCTAGTAGACACGACAACATCCCTAAACCAACGTTACGGCGTCATTTTAAAGGAATAAATAACAATGTCAAATTTAGAAGGCCTAAGGATATGACTGAAAATATAGAGAAGGAGTTGGTTGCACACGTTCTCAATATAGAATCAAGCTTTTTTGGGATTACTGCAACTGATTTAAGAAGACTTTCTTATCAGTTGGCAGAAAAATATAAATTAACACACCGTTTCAATAGAGAAAAAAAATTGCAGGGAAGAAATGTTACTATAAATTCATAAAAGACAATCCTTGTTTATCTTTACGTACTCAAGAGGCAACATCATTGGCCAGGGCCAGGGCTTTCAATAAAGAATGTGTTTATGGATTCTTCGATAAATATGAATCCATATTAGATGAATATAAGTTCGATGCTAACCAGATATATAACGTTAACGAAACAGGATTGTCCACACACCATCCAAAATAATTTCTCAGAAAGGCAAACATCAAGTTGGTACACTTACAAGTGGCGAAGTGGCGGGGTGTGATCACTACAGGTGTATGCTGTATGAATGCTGCAGGTGTGTTCATACCTCCTATGTTAATATTTAAACGCATGCGGATGAACGATTGCTTAAAGAAAGGAGCACCAATGGGTACTGTATTTGGATGCTCCAAAAAACGGATGGATAACGTCAGAACTCTTTGTTAAATGGTTAGAACATTTCATCAAGTACACAAAGTTGAATGAAAGTTGAAGCAAGTACTTCTTCTTTTGGATGGACACACTACCCATACAAAAATTATTGAAGCCATAGAGCTAGCATGTGAGTATGGCATTATAATGTTATCCTTTCCTGCACATACAACCTACCGTCTCCAACCTTCAGATAGATCTTTTTCAAATCTCTAAAAACCAATTATAATGAAGCCTCCTCTTCTTGGTTAAGAACTAATCCCGGGAACATAATTAAACAAACTAATGTGTCGGAACTATTATGAATTGCATACTCAAAATCTGTTCGTATGGATATAGCTTTGAATGGTTTTCAATCTACCGGTATTTGGCCATGCAACAGGTATGAATGTGATGATAATGATTTTTGCGCTCCTACACTTGCGATTCATCCGATTTGCGATTCATCAAAGAGTCATCCTTTACCTACTCCTCAGTTGGACATCGATAATCAAGAAGAGCTTTCTGCAGTGGTTACACAAGAAAGTGAAGAAATCCTTGAGGAAGAAACAGACCCGCCTCAAATGAAACAGAAATTAAATATTTTAGCTCCTATTCCAATAATAAACCAAAGCAAACAGTTCCGTGGATGCTCTACCTCGTTAGTTGAAATAGCGTCAACGCAAAATAAAGAAAACATAAAAAATGCGGCAAATAAAAGAAACGCGGTGATTAATAAAAATGGAATTGGCATTAAAAATTAAAAAGAAGAAAAGCGATTGGTTTAGTTTTATTTGTGGAGAAGATAGGAATGAAAACATGATTCGATGTTTGAAATGCAAATCATGGGTGCAAGATGTATGTGCTGGAGTTGACCTAAGAACAAAAAAAAATTGATATGATATTTGTACTAAATGAATAATTCTTTCTACTGAATGAATACTTATGTGTTTAATAAAAAATACAATTTACAGATTAATAAAAAAATACTTTTTAATTATTATTGTTGCTTAATTGAATTTGAAATTTGAAAGGTACGACTTAGGCTATAGGCGGTACGACGGTACGAAACCGGTTGCCTTAGTCGTGCCGATGAAAGTTTTGAAATATTTTGTTTATTTTACCTGCAAGCATATGTTTTCTAATTTCGTAATAATAAATAACAACAATATTAACACAAGTTTTGGATAACATATTTAATTTATATTTATTTGATAAATCCTAATTTTAATATAATTTTCTTAAGGGGTACAACTTAAGCAACCTTACATTACTTAATATTACTTTCAAATATTGCGTCACGTGGTTCCTAAAACACCTCTAGTAGTAGTTCTTCTCAAAATGCAGACTGAGTAAGTTTCTAATGAAAAATGTTAACATTTTAACATCTAACAAAAGAAAAAATGAAAATAAAAGCACGTACTTTAATGGTGGTGGCTATTATTCTCTAACGAAACTAACAGTTCTGTTGTAAATTCGTGGAATATGTAACAACTAGCAATAGACTCTTAGTCTATTGATTTCAGATCTGGCACGTCCTAACAAAAACCGATTGCCAAGTGCAATGAGAGAGTGCAAGGCTGACCGTAAGTTAATAAGCCATGAAGAAAATGCAGGTAAAAATGCTACGTATGATAGCATATGATAGATACAGTATGATAGCAAAACGAAATGTCTGGTTGATCCAGATTGATTAAAAGAAAATAAATGCTTACAAAATAATATGAATTCAACATAATATATGTATTTTTTCTTCTTCTTCCGAGGAGCTTCCTAAGTTGCAACGTTTTGTGTGATGAAAATGACTGCATATCATACACTGCTTTTTATACTATTAATATTTCATTTCTATTATTTTAAAGAAAAATTTATGACAAAATACATATTTTTTATACAATGTAAAAAAAATATTATATAATTTAATCTAAATATTATGTTTTTGACAAGATACTGTTAAAGTTTTTTGAATGAATCAAAAAGCAAATTACTTAACTAGAAATAATGTATAGCACCAGACACATAACAATAATTGAACCACTTTTTGCGTTCTTCATTAAAATTAATGGCATTGTGCTTTGAGTACATTACGGCCGTTGTATTCGAGTCACGTAGAAATGGCCATTTCGACAATGGTTTAGAATGTGCGCGCATATAACAATGCCGAAGCCTTTTTTCGTTCCTCGTCTACTGTAATTTGCTTTTGATTGTTCTACTTTTCTGATACTAATCGATTGCATTTATTCAATTTAGATAACTCTGTAACCTTTATTGCGAACCTTGTAACCTTTATTTTTCTCAGCATTTATAGAAAATATAATCTCTCATCTACTCGCACATCAAAATGAACACATTAATAACTAAATTATTGTATGTGAACGATGCCATTATTATAATCGTATGTAAAAGTATCCAAATCGTGCGTAAAAGTCCAATGAAAATCAAATGGAGTTTCATTATTAAACTATTTCTGTTTTTGTTGCTGCTATGGCAACAACTCGCGACACTAAACGAAAAACATAGACGTAGTAAAAATAAATTTTCTAAGGTATATTAAAATTGAATTAATTTTTCTTATTTTGAATCGAAAAGTCTTGGCCTCACAGGTTGGATTTATCTAGCTTTAATATAACTTAACCCAAGCATAACCTAATCTAGATTAAATCTAGGTTAACCTAGAATAATCTAGGTTAATTAATCTAGGTTTTAATCGACAACGTCCAAATAGTGTACCCGTCACTGTGTGTTTTTACTAGTTAGTAATTTTTGCCACAAAGGCAAAAGGCTCTCTAACCTTATCGTGTCGGTGATTTGAAGTATATTGTCTGTCAAAATTACAATTATTTTTTCAATTATTTTCTTGTAGATTCAACAGTATTTTAACATGCTTGGCAGATAAAATAACTTATGATACACGTGTGTGAAAGGCTTTTGTGCATGAGTTGTGGAAAGTTTAAAGCAATCAGTTCTTTCTATTAATCGCAATGATTTCTTCACATATTTGTATCATAAACTACTATTTTTAATGTTAAATGATCTTTTTATCTTTATGTTCCGGGTATTTATATTAAATATGAAACCCGATGCGGTTAGTTTTTTCTTAAAACTATAGATATAATTAAAGAAATTTTCAATATTTTTTGGTAAATACGTATTAACTGAAAATCTATAATATACAAACTTACAATTAGACAAAAGTGAAAGTTGAAAATACCTTTGTTAACCGTTCTAATGATTAAAATGCATTTTTGTATAATGTTTAAAAGCGAGCTACAGAAGGAAATTGTTCAACGATTCTAACAAAATTTTGATAAAAGATTATAGAACTTTCAAATATATTTTGGATATATTCTTAAATATTTCCAAAGAAACTCTAAAGGGTTTAGGTCCAATATACTTATTTGGGAATATTTGGTTCAGATAATTTTGTACAATAGTGGAGTAATTAGGAGGTTATTCTCCTGGTCATTCCTTCTTCTTGAAGAGCAGGAACAATCAAATTTTAAAAAAGTTCTAAGTAACTTTGACCTATAAATAAGTATTGCACCTAACTAATGTTTATAAAACGGTCCAAATAATTCCATTCTTAAGAATTTCAGTTCTATCTATTAATTTTTGTTTATGCGCTTTCTGAATCTATTGGCGATTTTCTCTCGACCAATATCGACAATTAAAACGATTTATCTTTTAAACAAAAAGATTGCCTCGTATCGAAATACCACATTATTTGCAAAATTTTGATCATTATTGCTGACATCCAAAATTGTTTCTTCAAATTCCAATCGTCGATGTTAATCATCATGTGATATCTCTTGAACCAACTGAAGCGCAGAAGTAAGAATTCTGCTTACTTATGAAGCAGTAGAAGTCTTGGCAGTCATTATAAGTACGTGATGATTTATCTGGCTAATTCTTGCATGTTTAATGGAATAATTTAGCCGTTGAAGACGGTTTAGGCGTCTCAGTTTCTGCACGAACTTTATTTCATTTAGGAACTGTAAATTCACTATTGGTGATACCATACTACATTTTACATAATCATATAAACTTATTAAAGGCAAAATATATTCGGAATATATAAATTCTCGTCATCCACGTGGCATTCAAGTAAGACTCGTCATCCACGAAGCATTCCAGCAAGTGTATTCCAAGTTATAATTTAAAACAGCAAAGCTACACAGATGAGAGATAAATCTCGAAACGCGTCTGCAGATGGCTATTCACTTAAGTTAAATAGAAAGATATGATCTTAAAAACAATGTTATTTAACAAGTTCTTGTTGAGTACCACAAAAGTGGACTGAAGGCTAGTACATAACATACAAATATATGTTGTGTAATTCAATATTCTGCGTGGTATTAGCAAAGGAAGTATGTAGTTGTTTCAACATAAGATTTGTATTGTAATCTCAAAAATAATTAATAAAATATTGAGCTGCGGAAAGGTTAAATATATTTATATATCCAATCTATATTTTGCCTTTAATAAGTTTATATGATCATCTATAATGTAGTATGGTTTCAACAAAAGTAAATTATCAATTAAATCAATAACCTGATAAGTTCATGTCTCTCTCCCAAAATTTCAATTTAAAACCTAACCACGCCAGTCATGCACGAGATGTACAAGTTCATGTAAGTGTATTCCAATTTGTTACTCAAACAGCAAAGCTGCACTTGTAAGAGATACATTTCGAAACTCGTCTGCAGGTTTTGTAGTCTTATTCACTTAAGTTAAATAGAAAAATATGATCTTCAAAACAACGTTATTTATCTAGTTCTTGTTTAGTGCCACGAAATTGGACTAAGGGCTAGTAAATAATATACAAATATCTGTTGTATAATTCAATACCCTGCCTGGTATTTTCAAAGGAAGTAGTGTATTGGAAGTAGTGATGTTTTTACATGAGATTCGTTTTGAAGTCTTGAACAGACTTAATAATATTATAGAGCTACGGCAAGCTTGAATATATTTATATATTCAGGCTATATTGCGCCTTGAATAAGGTTTTGTGTTTACGTAATATGTAGTATGGTTTTACAAATAGTAAATTATCATTTAAATCAATAACTTGCGAAGTTCACGTCTCTCTCCCAAATGTGCAATTAAAATCTAACCGCGTCATCCACGAGGCATTCAAATAAGTGCATTCCAAGTTAAAATTAATACTGCACTGATGAGAAATAAATCTCGAAAAGCGTCTGCAGATGGCTATTTACTTAAGTTAAATGGAAAGACATGGTCTTAAAAACAACGTTTTGTATCTAGTTTTTGTTTAGTGCCACGAAAGTGGACTGGGGGCCAATAAATAACATACAAATATCTGTTGTATAATTCAATATTCTGCGTTGTATTAGCAAAGGTAGCAGTTGTTTCAACATGATATTTGTTTTTAGTCTTAAAAACACGTAATAATATTACAGAGCTACGGAAAGGTTAAATATATTTATATACTACTCTGTTAGAAAAGCATCTGACCTTATTTTTTATTTTGAAAACCTGATGGATTTGAATCAAGCGCGCTTGCATGAGCCGACCTTGAACCTTCGTGCGCATGCGTGAATTTTTTCCGGCCTATAGATAGCGTCAGTTGCCGTCGAGCAGTGTTTGAGTGACGTAGTGTGTAGTACTCTCGTCGGTTTTTCAATGCAAGTAAAATGACGGAACTACTGGAGCAGCGCTACTGCATCAAATTTTGCCAGAAACTGGGCAACAACCAGGTGGAAACCATTCGGAAGATTCAGACGGCTTTCCGTGGCGATGTTATGGGCATCACACAGATTAAGGAGTGGTACAACCGGTTTAAAGACGGTCGCACATCGGTGGAAAGCGAGCCTCGCTATGGTCGGCCATCAATATGCCGAAATGACCATGTCATTGCCAAAGTGAATGCTGTGGTGATGGGGGACCATCGTGTGACTATCTGAGAAATTGCAGAAGAGGTGGGCTTCAGCACTTTTTCGCCGCATTCCATAGTGACCGAAGATTCGGCCTTGAAGGAGTGGCGGCGAAAGTCGTTCCGAATCTGCTGACGGCGGAGCGAAAGCAAGTTCGTGTTAAAGTCTCACAGGACATGCTGGACTCCTTAAACAGTGACCCCGACTTCATTAACACCATAATCACTGGCGTCGAGTCCTCGGTGTATGGGTACGACACGGAAACCAAATCCCAGTCGTCACAGTGAAAGCATTCCACGTCACCAAGACCAAAGAAGGCCCGCAAAGTGCGCAGCAAATTCAAAGTGATGCTGACTGCTTTCTTTGGCGCGAAATGGTACACCACGAGTACACACCACAGCGTCAAACAATCACCAAACAGTACTATAGGGATGTCCTACATCGCCTACGTGATGCTGTGCGGCGCAAGCGACTGGAGTTGTGGTCATCAGGAAATTGGCGACTCCATCACGACAATGCTCCAGCACATTCTTCGCACTTGGTTCACATTTTTTTGGCGAAAAACCAGAGTCCTCTGGTTCGACAGGCTCCTTACTCTCCTGATATGGCCCCCTGCGACTTCTGGCTATTCCCCAAGGTCGAGAGGCCATTGAAAGGAGTGCGATTTCAAACAAGAGAGGACATTATGGCCGCAACGACAGCCGAGCTAAAGTCGATTCCGAAAGAGGCTTTTTCGGAATGCTTCCAATAATGGCCGCACAGCTGGGAGAAATGTGTGGAGTCCCAAGGAGACTACTTTGAGGGTGATTAGGTTTCCAACGCTCCAGGTATGCCAGTTTTTTTTACCGGCTAAAGGTCGGATACTTTTCTAACAGACCACGTATTCAGGATATATTTCGCCTTTAATAAGATTTTATTTGTAAATTTTGTCCTTAATGTCGCTAGGCAGAACTGGAAAACTGGATAGAGATATCTGATTCTCTAATTTGAAGAATTTGTAAACATGTTTCTTAATCTTATTTACAAATTTCCTTTTAAATTTGGTTCAAAACAAGGTTGGATTGGTGATGTTTTTTGCAAAATACACTTGGAAATATATATTATGTTAATATTTTATTGTATAAAATTATTCTAATAATTAAATATTATGTGAATTATATTAACTATTAAAAAATAACAAATTTGTATTATATATTATTTTCAGTTCAACTTACATTTGTATATAAAAAAATATGTGAGAATAGTGGAAAAAATCAATAAAAAAAGAATAAATTAGAAAAGTCAACTTGACCCAGACAATATAATCCAATTAAGTTGCAAATACGTGATGGTAGAAACAAGTCTTTCACAGGTAACCCGCAGCTTTAGGAAAGTGAAAATCAAACAAAATATTCCATTCCGCGATCGCAAACTCTTCTCTATACACTTGCTGGTAGATCTATCGCGTTGTGCAATCTCTGCTCGCTCTTTCTGCGTGCGTACTAGGCCAATGATCCACCAGGTCTGGGTCACTGTCCGGCCATCCTTCGCCCAATTTTACATACATGCTAATTGTTTCGTTCGCAATTAAATCCTATTGTTTGATTTTTGTCGAAAGCGGGAACAACGGTTTTTTTTCGACGAATGCTACACGCATTGTTGTATTCAAAAAGTAGCAGTCGGTTGGGTTTGGTAATAATTTAAAATAATGGTACATATTTTTGTCAGAAAAGCGTTTATCTTATGACAGGTCAAATGATGATAAATACTGAGGATGTAGGATTTTTTTGCTCTTACTTTTTGTGTTAAACTTGAATGTTGGTTCTGGTGCGTACTTTGTTGGACGTGTAATAATCGTAAATATATTCTTGTTACAATGTAATAATTTAAATAAATTGATATAACTTAAAACTGTACCTCGGTGATGTCTTAATTGGACAAGTCTTAAATAATTAATAGAGTTAATTCTGAACGTTATGTCGCCATCACTTTAAAGATATATCTAGAAATAAGGGTATACAAAAGTAATTACACCTGTATAAAGTAGGAAATTTGACTAGATGCTAATGAAAAAAATATGAAACCGAAATGCAAAACCAATATATGTAAATATTAATTGAGTTGTGAGTGTATAGGTGTATTCTAGGAAGATAAATGATAAATACAAACTAGTCTTATGACTATGATTTGACTATGATTATAAAAACTGGACAAAATAGACAAAATTATTGTTCTAAAATAATCATTAAAAAGCAATTAAAATATGTAGGATTGGACAGGGAATACATTTTTGTCTATTCTGTCTATTAGATGTAAAGAAAATAAAGAGTCATTTGACAAAAAATTAATGTAAATATAACTAAGCTGGCAAGACTGGACTGAAATTAATTAATAAATATTTTAAAAAAAATGTCAAATTTTGAAAATATCTTTATAAATATTAATATTTTTTAACTAAAGATAACAATTATACGTATACGACTAAATTGTAGCAACAATTATTTTAAAATTGGTGTGAAATTAATATTAGAATAATATTTATTTAAATATGTAAAAATCTATAAATATTATACTTTTAATATTGGCGAAAGCATACTAATTATAGATACAATCATATAAATTTATATATGTTTATATGATCGTATCTATAATTGCTATGCTTTCAGCAATATCAAATTATCATTTTATTCAATAACCTGTAACTAAGTTCATGTCTTTCTCCACAAACGTCAAATTAAAACCTAGCCCTACTAGTCATGCACGAGGTGTTCAAGTAAGAGTATTCCAATTTTTAATTCAAAACAGCAACGCTGCACTGATGAGAGATAAATTTCGAAACGCGTCTGCAGATGGCTATTCACTCTATTTAATTTGAAAAACATGATCTTAAAATAGTGTTATTTATCTAGTGCTCGTTTAGTGTGTGTGGCTAGTAATAAGATGAAAAAGCCTGTTGTATAATTCAATATCCCGCATGGCATTAGCAAGGGAAGTAGTTGTTTCAACATGGGATTTGTTTTGTAGTTTCTTTGACTTAAAATTATAGAGCTACGGACAGGTTGAATATATTTATATATTCAGGCTATATTTCGCCATTAATATGTTTATATCATATTTTTTTATTGTCTAATAAATTTATTAAAATAGTCTGTGGTTGTCATTTGGTGAGATATATAGTCATTGGATTAGATTATTCGCACAAATAAGTCAATGGTGGAATTGTAGGAATTAAATTCGAGATTTGTAAATGTTGATTAGGCTTTGCCTGTTTATAAAAGTACGTATATTGACTAATGTGAGAAAATGGGAAAACCTGTACAATCTTCGAAAAATATATAAACAAAACTATAGGGATAAGATTAGATAAATAATATTAGACAGACAAAAATTTGAAAAAAAAGCATAAAAGTGTAAATCTACACAAAAAACTAGACAGGCGAGGCCAGGGGTCGGCAACTAGTTTTAAGTAAAGAGACATTTTCTTAAAAACAAAAAATAAGAAATCGTACAGATGTGCCGCAAGAATGATAGTATAAAAATGATATTTAATAACGTTTTATTTTTTTTTTCAATTAATAATTCAATAATTCAACTTATCTGATATCTCAATTTAAATAAATACTCAGAAAAGGAGACGGCCTCTCACCAATTTTGTTCAACATGGTCTTAGACAAAATTTTTAGCAGTGGGAGGAACAAGTGAAAGGCATACAGTTGTAAGAACACGCGAAACAAAAACAGTCATAAAATGTCTGGCATTTACAGATGACGTTGTCATACCCAGCAATAACACACAGGAGGCAAAGGAAGCGATTACATGAAATAGCCGCTAAAACAGCTTTACAGATATCTTATGACAAGACCTAATACATGGAACAAAATACTAACAATGTAAGTACCATACGTACGACCTATGGCTCTATACAAAGACTTGAAAACTTTAAATACTTAGGCGAATATATACAAATAGGAGGATCAAGCAAGATGTCTAACATACAACGAACGGAAAAACTCCAGAAAGCATACAAACTCACATGGCCACATTATAACAAGAAAAGCATATCAAGGCAGGCCAAACTCAGACACTACAAAACTGTATACTGTATATGAATCTATATAAAGGATACAGTTGTATTGCCTGAAGCATTGTATGCGTCAGGAACGACCACAATTTGAGCATCTAGCATCATAGAAACAGAAAAATTTGAACGCAAAATTGTCAGAAAAATATTTGGAGCAGTACACAGAGATGGGTTATGGATGAAAAGACCTACCAAAGAGCTATATGAACACACTGATGGTAGACTGACAGACTTACAGGTATCATTAGAAAACGTAGACTAACTTTCTATGGACACATACTGAGATTGAACAATAAACGAATTACAAAGAAAGTCTTTGATGTAGTAAACAGTTAGTTGTTAGTTCTTGAACGAAGGAAAACAAATTGGTTTCATGATATAGAAGATGACTTAAAGCAATTGGGGATCAATCAGCAAATGATAGGAGACAGAAAAATTCAAAAACAAAATTAAGAATGCCGAATTCTTAGTAATCGAAAGAAAGAAGATAGGAAGGAACATTGTGAACAGAATAAATGAAACAGGAGCACGGACAAAGGATGAAGAGACTTTGGGAAGAGAAGAAAATAGTGGAAAAGAAGTGAAAGTTGTGTCACCATGAGATATTAAGTTCAAACACTGTCCATAGAGGCAAACATGATTTATTAATAATAAATACTCCCTCCGTTTCAAAATAAATCTCATCATCTGTACGGATGCGAAGCGTGGAAGAAGACGAAAACTTCAAACAACCAACTTCAAGTTGCGGTCAACAGATTCCTGCGGAAAATCCACATTTTCTCAAATTTTGTCAAATATACAAATGATCACCAATGTCGAGTTACAGCAGAAAAGAGAACAGGCGATCCTCGCACGTACTATAACGAAGATAAACTGCAACACTCTACGCAGAGACCTTTCAAACATTGCAAAGCTTGCACTTGAATGGGACTCTCAATAAAAGGGCGCCTGAAAATTACATGGCGACACACAATGCTGAGCGAAGCAAAATCCATTGAGAAAACCTGGGCAAGATCCAGGCGGTCGCCCAGAACAGGGTCAGGTATAGAAATCTTGTAGAGGCCCTATGTTCCGAAACGGATTGATGGGACCCAATGTTTATTTTTTCCGCGGCTATTTCGTCCGAATGCGTCCCGTTATACACGGCCGAATTGACTTTATCAATACAAGACTCGAACTCTTTGTCTTGTAATGATGGTATGCCGTTAAATATACCCAAATCGAGTACATTGAAATCAGGACTGTTTGTTAGTTGACGACTCATTCGTATGTTCCAGCTATTTTTAGTACTAGCGCGAGAGCAACTTTCTCATTATCAACATTGCATAGAAGTGTAAATCTACACAGGCAAAACTAGACACGCTAGGCCAGGAGTCAGAATCTGGTTTTACGTAAAGAGCCATTATCTTAAAAAAATAATACTTCGTATAGAAGAGCCGCACGAATGATAGTATAAAAATGATATGTAATAACGTTTTAATTTTTTTAACGTTTAAATTGTTTTCAATTCAATAATTCATCTAATCTGATATCTCAGTTTAAATAAATATTCCCTCCGTTCCAAAATAAAACTCTTAATCTGTACCGATGCGAGACGTGGAAGAAGACGAAAACTTTACACAACTAATTTCAACTTGCGGTCAACAGATTCCTGCGAAAAATCCACCACGTTTTCTAGCCACAAATGATCACGAATATCGAGTTACGGCAGAAAAGAAAGCAGGCGACCCTCGCACGTACTATAACGAAGAGAAAATGGAAATGGCTATGCCACACTCTACGCAGAGACGCTGCTCAAACATCGCAAACTTGAATTGGCAAAGCTTGCACTGCTTGCACTTGAATGGGATCCTCAATAAGAGGGCGCCTGAAAATTATATGGCGACACACAATGCAGAGCGAAGCAAAATTAATCGGAAAAACCTGGGCAAGATCAAGGCGGTCGCCCAGAACAGGGTCAGATATACAAATCTTGTACAGGCCCTATGTTCTGAAACGGATTGATGGGACCTAATGTCTAATTTTTCCGCGGTTATTTCGTCTGATTTCGTCCCTTTATAGACGGCCGAATTGACTTTATCAATACAAGACTCGAACACTTTGTCTTGTAATGATGGTATGCCGTTAAATATACCCAAATCGAGTACATTGAAATCAGCACTGTTTGTTAGTTGACGACTCATTCTTATGTTCCACCTATTTTCAGTACCAGCGCGAGAGCAACTTTCTCATTATCAACATTGCAATGTGGTATAGCATTATCTTGCTGAATTTTGATTGGCATGGTTCTTCTACCAATTTTTCTTTATCGCGGGAATTAATTTCTCTGTAATTTATCGAATATAGACTGATCGAGTAACTTCGACAGATGTCGTCACTAAAGTACCACGATGACGATGTTTTCAGTTTATTTTTGCTGGTTCTAGCACCACAAAAGTGTACAAATACCAAATTTTCCATTAGAATTAGATTTTCGATGTGGAATATTTGTTTTCACATATTGTAAAATAAATAATCAAGACAAGCTTTACAAGTGTTCCAGTTGTGTTTGGAAAAATGTAGATTTAGAAATGTAGAATGGGTTAAAATTTATTTACAGCAAAAGTGGCTATGTTGATTTCTCCTTTCTGAACTCTGTAAATTGATTAACAAAGTATTTAATGTTTTTCGATGGTTTTTTTAATTGCAAAACTGAATTACATTTTTATTTTTGATGTGTTGAATAAATATAAGTAATTGACTTATATAAGTAATTGAAAGAAAATTAGATTAAATTAATTGATTTTGAAGAAAATACAATTTCTATAAGTGCATGTACAGTATTGCATTGACCTTGCATCTTCTTATCGAGATTATTAAGAGCTGTCATATCATTAGCAAAATAGATCTTTTCTCACTAGCTCTTTTCGGATAATTCCGGGTATTCGAAGTCCTTTGACAGAGAAAATGTATTAATATTTTATTTTTACCAGTCATACTCTTTGCACTATCTGTGGCTATCATCAAATCTGATATTGATAAAGCATATTAAGACATTTCTCATGGATATCCTGAAAGGGTACACATCGCCATACTAATTCAAATTATGCGCTATCCTTAATGTCACATGACTCGTCACATACTTAAAAAAATACAGGCGATCATTTTAAATCAGAAATTTGTTGTGGTGTCTTATTCTCTGTTATTTTGAGTGTTCTTTCTTGCAATGCTATTGCATATAATCAACAATGCCAAATCCTTACTTTAGTAAATGAAATTTTAATATGTTTCTTAAATAAAAGAAAATTGCTTTTTATCTACTCATACACCAAAATGATCACATTAATAAATACATTATTGTATGTAAAGGGTGCCGTTATTATAATCCTGTGTAAAAGTATCCAAATCGTGGGTAAAAGTCCAATATAAATCAAATGTAGTTTCATTATTAAACGGTTTCTGTTTGTTGTTACTATGGCAACTTGCCTCACGAAACATAAAACATAGCCGTAGTGAAAATAAAATTTCTGTTATATATTAAAATTGAATTATTTTTTATTATTTTGTCTTAACATAACTAATATTATAGAATGTTTATACAAAGATATTTTAAAATCTATGAATTTCATTTTGTTAGTTGGTTGTTTGTAACCAGAAAGCATTATCTTTATAATACTCCATACTTTCCAAACTTTCTGAAACTTAACGATATTACCAAATTCCATCAAGTGACTTAAGTCATAATTAACATTTGTATGTTGTCAAAAAGATAGATCACGCCAGATTTTTTCACGTCAACTTTTGGGTAGTTATTTACAAATCATAAAGTATCTTGCCATTTCTAAAAGTGACGGTGATGCCACATAATAAAAGGTGGAGAAGTTTCTGAAGCACTAAAAAGAAAAAGGCCTAATCTAAAGCAGAAAACGCGCCAAAGTGTGCACCATTATTTTCTAGAAGCAAATGGTAAACTTAAAGATGGATCTGTATTGGATGCAGCCGTTTGGTATTATGTATCGGAGAAGACTATTTGTCGAATTTAGCATAAAGAACAACAATCTTTACTTGAAGGATCAGTATGTGTAAATCCTCGAAAATCGGAAAGAGTTGAGAGGAAACTAGAAATCGTAGATATATAAAAGATAAAGGAGATATCTATTCATCGCCGCAGATATTATTCGAACATACCATTGGGATTTCAAAAAGCACAATTCACAGGAGCATTTAATCTGGACTGATTAAGCCCCATTCCAACGGAGTAAAACCATTCCTCACTAACCGCAGCAGAACAAATTCCAGCTTTTGGAATACTGCTTGGCAATGCTTGATTCGGTGAGTACCGCTGTTGCTACATAAATTTTTAAAGACATAAAGAAGACATGAGTGCAAAAGTACGTACTTGAAAATCAGGAAGACGTGACAGGAAACGATAAACCGTAGATATAGAAAAAATAAAGGAGAAACCTATTAATCGCCGCAGATATTATTCGATCACTTGCACATGCTATTGGAATTTCAAAAAGCACAATTCACAGAAGCATTAAATCTGAACTGATTAACAAGGGGGCCCTGTCAACTCGTCATCACCGATTTGTCCCAAATTTACAGTATATGTAGGGCTTGACTATAAAAAAAAGTGACGCAACCGGGAGAGCCAGATAGCCAAGCGTTAAAAAACTCATAAGCAACGACAACTCATAAGCTCGCTATGTTAGCTTTCAATGGCCGGTCAGCGCAGCGGTAAGAGCTTTATTTTAAAAAGTCCTTGAACAAGTACTACTTGCAAAAGTAAGAGCTTTATTATTATATGGTACTGACCCGTTTAGAAGAGTTTACGAAGTCACTAAGAGCGAATTTTTTGTAGATTCGTTGGATTTTTTAGGTTTCGTTTTGTCAAGTCGAGGAAAAGTCCCTCAAAGTCTAAGATAGATAAAATTATGTCTGTACCCCCTCCACAAAATGTCACACAGCTAAAATAGTATTTGTCTATGTTATGTTTTTATAGACAGTTTATTAGAATGTGTCCCACTTTGTTAGAACCCTTACATGAGTTGTTAAGAAAGGATGTTCAGTGGGAATGGAATTCGGATAGGGAGAGGTCTTTCGAAAAAAGTAAAGAAGTATTGTCTGAAAAGGCACTTTTAGTATTGTTTGATCCATCAAAACCAGTTAGTCTAACTGTAGATGCCAGCGCTTACGGAGTAGGTGCTGTTTTAAGTCATTTAATTGACGGAGTAGAGTGTCCAAAAGCTATTGAGTCTGCGTCATTAACATCAGCTCAGAGGAATTATAGTCAACTTCATAAAGAAGGTTTGGCAGTCATATTTGGTGTTCAAAAGTTCCACAAATATTTATTTGGAATACCGTTCACTATTTATAGTGATTACGAACCATTAAAATTCTTATTTGCTCAGAATAGGGAAGTTCCGATTTTGGCATCATCTAGATTAGTTCGGTGGTCTATTATTTTGTCAGCTTATAATTTTGACTTTGTTTTTAAGAAGAAACTAAAATTCCTCAAGCAGATATGTTGTCTCGTTTACCGTCAGCACAACCAGTAGATGTACCAGATTGTGGTTTTATCTATTTGTCCAATTTATCTATCCAATTGTTCTGTTTTCGGAAATTCAATCACATACAGATGAAGATCTCCATCTTTGCAAGGTCAAAGAATTAATTTTAAAGGGTTGGTCTCCGTTTCCTTCGGAAGATGTTTATAAACGTTATTGTAAATTAACAGAAATTCTGGCAGTGCGCGATGATGGATGTCTTTTTTCTCAATACATATTAATTATGAGGTTAATGTTTTTGGCCGCTGTTGCTCGACCACGGTGGAACATTGCCCGTAATCAATGGTTTGATGGAAAATTAGGCATTTGGCTATTTATATAACAAAAACCAGCCAAACATTTTTAACGAACAAATAATTAGGTTTTGGCTTCTTTAATTTATGTAATAACATTTATACTTATTACATAAATTAATTGGCTAAAGGCTAAAGCGTTGTGTACAAACGAGAGAAAAACTAGTGTACGAAAATCACAGGTAAAATAAGTTTAAGGATCCCAGTTTTAGCAAGAACCAGCCAAAATCAGTAACAACTGTCCAGCTTGGACTCTAGAAACAAAAGTCAATTAATCTGTGAACAAAACCAAATACAGAAACATGATAGTAGAAACTTCTCCCTGCAATTGTAGCTAAATGACCTCGGTCTAATAACAATACTATTTTCATTCAACAAGACAACGCTATTTTGACAAGAAGGATAAGGAGTTTAATGAAGCTGTTTGCGCGTTAAATTCCAATAATACTCCAATAAACCTAAAGTGTCAACCCACTAATAGTCCCTCGACACCAATGTACGTAATCTCGTTTTTTTTTTTAATGATTTCAGTCGCTATAGTACCAAATTGCTGCTTCAAACGTAGATGGACTTTTTAATTCTGTCATTGACGCTTTTAATAAACTGAGACGTGATATATTGCATAAGGTCTCTATCACATCAGTAGTACTTTCTATCAAAATGAAGAAAGTAAAAAATCGGCAACAATTCTGTGGTCGGCGCTTAAAAGGTTATAAGTTTTTAAAATAGGGTTTTTGGTCAGATATGTTTACAAAATAACCTTCTTTCGATCTATTTACGCTGAAAAATGTTATAATTAGGGTTGCTGAAAAAGATATGATACCAAATAGAAGGAAATACGATGATTTAAAAGACATAAATAGGCATAACCCGTTAACGTTTTATAAATAAAAACTATTAAAACATTTAACAATTTTCAATTCATAAATTTGGATCCTCTGCGCAGACAAAAAATAATATTTCAAAATGCGCCAAAATCTTTTATGCGCCATTTGCCATAAATGTCTAAACTGTACTTTAATTAAGCCCCTCTAAACGCCGACCACAGAATTATAAGTTGTGCCATATAGGCAACGACTAATTGCTTCGACCAGGACAGTTACAGCTTTGCCTTAAATATGGTATGGAACTAGCCGAATCAACTCCGGCAAATATTAATAATCTTTCTCGTTATCTTAAATTATTATTCAAGTAAGATGTTTAGTTAAGTTTGAAATATTTTTTGATCCATAAATTTTCTCTCCTATTACACTTTTTATTTTAATACAAAATTTGAATTAAATTAAATTTTTACACAATGAGATAGTTATTATGGGACAGAGATAGTATTTCTTATCATCCAATATTACAGCTCCCAGCAAAAAAGTTTCTTAAAAAAACGATCTAAATTTAATAAATTTTTGCCTCAATATGGTTAGTAAAGTTTCATAATATGTTTACTTAATCCGATAGTTATCAAGAGATTTATTTTATATAAATACATTACAAGAGGGGAAACGTACAAAACTAAACATACATATAATAGACCGACTAAAATATACACAAAGAGACTGAGAACTTTATGCAGATAAGATTGATGATATAAGACTAAGAACATTATAGACATCCATATATTCGGTACGAGACTGGTTATAAGGCTTAGACAAGCATGCCATTAAACTAACGAAGCTATACTAAAAAATATACTTTCCTTTATTATAAACATGTTTTATTTTTCTGGAGTAATTTAATTTAGTTTTATATTAGTTTGCATTAATCGCTGTTTTTTTTATAAAACAATAGCAACAAAATTTCAGAAAATAAATTAGTAATTTCTTTAATTTGAACTGTAAAGTAATATATACGTTTAATTTTGTTTCAAATTATTGATCCAACTTTTATTAACATAAATTAAAATTGTGTTTAGTGTAAGTCAATACAAACAAACAAAATATTCATGTTGACTTCTACAATAGGAAATAATAAAAATATTAAAAATATTTTTATTGTATTAAACAATTAATAAGGAATTCGACTCTCCATTTCAACAAACAAATATATAAAGGAACTTTTCTAAACTTAATTAATAGGCTGGAGGATAATTGAAGATCAAACAATAGACGTGAATAGTTTCTCTTGTTTTTTTCATGTTTGTTAATATTTGTTGGCCAATTTGAATTTAAAAAGTAGCACCATTTAAAGTAAATATAGGTCCTCCAACTAAATTTATATAAATAACCGAAGTATTTTCGCAAGTTTCTCCACAAAAATACCATTCATTAAAAATTTGCTTCCATTGTTTTAAACGAATAAGAATACATGTTACATATTGTTATATAACATAATCAAATCTAGATTATATATATATATATATATATATATATATATATATATATATATATATATATATATATATATATATATATATATATATTTGATTAATTATTTACTTTATTTTAAATAAAAATTATTTTTAATACATTATTTTGATTATTTTTCTTGAAAATTGTCTTCTTGATCTGAATCTTCTTGAATCTTCTTGAAATTTTACCTAATAAATAAGTTGAGAATTTTCTATTAAATTAGCAATTTATCAAATATGAATTAAATATTAGAAGAGTATGTTTAAATAATTTTATCTAAAGATTGACAAATTAAGAGTGTCCTTATTTTAAACTGCAACTATCAAAAATCAAAATAAGTTGGACACCAAATTTCTAGTTAGAAATTGTAGAGTAAAATCTAAAGTTCAGTAACAAGTTAAATTCTTAATTCTAAATTAACAATGAATACTTAAAATTACATCGATGACCTTTGTTTGCTTCGATGCATGACTGAGATCGCACGCATTCCATGCTGGCACATTTCTGGCGAAATCTCAGCAATAACTTGTCAAATGTTTCTTTTTAAGTCTTCCAGGCTTTCAGATCGGTTCTGATAAACTTTAGATTTAACATGACACCACAAGAACTAATCAAAAGCAGACAAATCCGTAGAGGGAGGAGGCCACAACTGATGGAAATCAGATGACCAGGAAAGATTCTCGCATAGACATTTTGGGCCATGCACTACCTTGTTGGGGGGTAATGTTGGTTTAGGTCTCAGTGTTGCGCGCCGACGCCAATAGGAGTGCAACGCCAAAATACTGGGAAATGCCTTTGAATATTATTCAGTCAACGAATCCTATCTCTAGCCTCCTCGAGGCACTCCCTGGGCAATGCAACGATGTTGTAGCAAATAGAGAGGGGTGCCTGGCGAATCTCCGGCGCCATAAAACGGGAACCACTTGGCTAAGAGAAGTAAAACTCCGACAGAAAACCAGGGTAGGTTCGCATGCTTAAAGTTGGCAGCCCCACCGGCGAACTAAGGTGCTAAAGGTTGATAGCCTAAATATCCGAAATCATATTATCACCGAAATTTCAACCAAGAAAATTAACCGGACGGATCTACGATACACGACTTTTAGCATGAAAACACGGACACCAATTGGATGCTGGAATGTCAGAACGATGTTTGAGGGAAGCAGACTCGCACAAGTTGCACAAAACATGCAGCAATATAACATCAACATCTTTGGACTTAGCGAAACGCGCTGGAACGGGTTTGGTGAAACCAAATCAAGCAACGGAATGACATTCTTGTATTCTGCAAAAGAAAATGAAGATGACGTACATGAGCATGAGGTAGGATTTCTTCTAAGCCAGCAAGCCAAGCACGCACTTCTTGAATGGAGACCAGTGACAGAGCGAATTATACTAGCCAGATTCAATACGAGGGCCAGAAAACTGACAATTGTACAATGCTACGCACCTACAGAAACAGCGGAGGCAGAAGTCAAGGAATCATTCTACGGGAAATTGTCTGAAACATTCTTGACAATCCGGAAACAAGACATTGTCATATTAATGGGAGATTTCAATGCACAGCTACGAAGCAAAAACGTTGGTCTAGAAAATATCATGGGAACACATGGAATCGGAAACTGTTCGGACAATGGACAAAAGTTCATTGACTTCTGCAGCCAACAGAATTTGGTAGTAGGTTGAACGCTCTTCCCGCATAAACGATGCCACAAGGTCACATAGATATCCCCCGACGGCCATACCCAGAACCAGATCGACCATATTGCCATTAGTCGAACATGGCGAGGCTCGCTTCTTCAAGTAAGGAACAAGCGAGGAGCCGACATTGACAGCGACCACCACCTATTGCTGGGGGAAATAAGACTTAAAGTTGCAGTCCTTCCCAAAGAATTAAACCGCACCAGCAAAAGATACAACGTTAAAGCTAAAAGATCCAGAGATTAGAGCCAGAACAATACACCGAGGAGCTAAGAACGATAACAGCTAAAACAAATTTGCAAAATCTGGAAATAGAAGAGACATGCCACCCGATAAAGACCAACTTTACTGAAACCAACAACATTGTACTAGGTTTTACCGAGAAAGGCATGAAGGACTGGATGTCGCCAAAAACATGAAAGCTATTCGCCAACAGAAAGCTGTGATAAAAGAGTATCTTACAAACCAATTGTCCATTGGATAAAGTTCTACTAAACGAATTATATAAACAGGCTCGACTTAACATCAAGCGGAGTGTAAGATCGGATAAAAGAACGTGGGTGGACAATATTGCAGAAACTGCTCAACGTGCCGCTAACCAAAATAACCTGAGAGAATTGTATAAATCCACCAAGCTGCTATCGAACAAGAAAACTACAAAAACAAAGCCAATAAAATCAAAAGATGGGAAGCTACTGGTTACAACAGAAGAACAACTCAATAGATGGCAGGAACATTTCCAGGAGATACTCACAGGAGTAACTCAAGAACAAAACATTGACGCAAACCATCATGCAACACGGGCACAACTAAACATAGATACAAAACCTCCAACCAGAGCAGAAATAAGCAAGGCCATTAACGAACTAAAGGACGGGAAAAGTCCAGGCATCGACAACATCACATCTGAAATGATGAAAGCTAACTGCATGACCACGACCGAAATGCTGGCACCTCTAATAAATAAAATCTGGGAATCCGAAACACTACCGAAAGAATGGAATAATGGCCTTCTGATAAAGCTCCCCAAAAAAGGAGACCTGAGCGATTGCAACAACTGGAGAGGCATACCACTATTAACTACTGCATCGAAAATACTCTGCAAAATAATACTCACCCGAATGAGCAAAGCAATTGAACCTGCGTTGAGAGAAGAACAGGCTGGTTTCAGGCCGGGAAGATCCTGCGTAGACCAAATCAATATGTTGCTGATTATAACAGAGTAAGCAGTAGAATGGCAAACCACGGTATTTCTATTATTCGTAGACTTTCAAAAAGCTTTTGATACTATTAAATGGGAAAGCATTTGGGCAGCTTTAGACCGGAGAGGCGTCCCACCCAAAATAGTAAACTTCATAAAAGCATCGTATGCGGACTACTCTTGCAACGTGGTACAGGAAGGGAATCTCTCAGAAGCGGTCAAAGTGTCTGCTGGTGTCCGACAGGGTTGCTTGTTGTCCCCGATTTTATTCCTAATAGTACTAGACGAGGTCATGACGAGCGTTTCAATACAGCCTCGAGGAATACGCTGGGGACTATCAAGCAGGCTAGAAGATCTCGACTACACCGTTGATATCTGTCTCATGTCCCATACACTCACCGACACGCTATAAAAGTTGGATGTTGGACAAAACAGCTAATCTACAACAAGAAGCTGAAGAGATAGACCTGCACATAAACACCAAAAAAAAAACGGAGGATATGCGGATTGGCGCTACCACTAGCTGGGACATACAATTAAACGGCGTAATAGTAAAAAGATGCGAACAGTTCTGGTACTTGGGCGGCATCATAGCAGTGGATGGAGGGGCCGACGTAGACATCGCCAGAAGAATCAAGAAAGCGAAGGGAGCGTTCGCCCAACTGAATAATGTTTGGAGCTCTTCAATACTATCCCGTAAAACGAAACTCAAACTATATAAAAATAACGTCAAATCCACCCTGTTCTACGGCAGTGAGACGTGAAAAGTAACTAAAAGCAGCACAAATAAATTCCAAGTTTTCGCAAACTGGTGTTTGAGACGGATCCTTAGAATCCGATGGCCTGAAGTGACATCGAACCACGATCTGGTTCGTTCTACAAACCAACTTCCAGTAGACAAGGTCATGACGAGCGTTTCAATATAGCCTCGAGGAATACGCTGTGGACTATCAAGCAGGCTAGAAGATCTCGACTACGCCGATGATATCTGCCTCTTGTCCCATACACCCAGTATGGGACATCCCAGTAAAGAGAAGAAAGTGGAACTTGATTGGAGACACTCTACGGCACAATCCACAAAACATTGCAAAACAAGCATTGAACTGGCATCCCCAAAGCAGTAAGCGAAAGAGAGGAAGGCCAAAAACAACATGGCGACGCACAATTGAAGCCGAAATCACCTCCACCGGCAAATCGTGGAATGAGTTGAAGGTCGTGGCTCGAAATAGAGTCAGATGGCGACAATTGGTAGAAGCCCTATGCCCCACTGGGGGAAACAGAAACTAAGAGATGGAGAGACTACCTTGTTGATAACAAATTTTCTTTTCTTCAATTCTGTTCCTGACTTGCGAAGTATTCACTTCTGTTCTAGCAGTTTTTGTCCTAGCTGCATGTATAGTATCCTTAAGAGAACCTGTTCAACGATATCTTTTGACCCATTTTGCAATTAATTGTCCAGCAGTTTGGCGGCACTGAAAAATTAAGTTGTTATCGAAACCACCTCTTAGTTTGAATAATGGAGAAACCTATGTTCAATCGGCCACCGCTTCATTTAAAAAAAAACTTGAAAATTCAGTGAATATAGGACAGTTAAAATTATGGTAAATTAGTGATTCTTCATTTTGGTTATTATTAAGTTAAAACAGTACACTCTAAATTTGTCGCCCTTTATTACTCTGTTCTTGTTTGTGAACTTTGTTTAAATTTATATTGTTGAACAATTTAGAAAAATTTTAAACAAACTGATTATTGTTTGTCTTGTCGACAAATCTGTAATTCTGGACAGTGTACATAATTTTTTAATGTTTTTCCTAATTAGTACTACTTTCATGAGAAGCTGATATTTTTGTCATTCTAAACTAAATTTAGAATTTGCAGAAATTTGGATAGCCAAAACAAGATTTTGTCTGTGTTAATTTAACATAGAACTCGTTGAATATAACTAGGGCTTGGGACTAGTATTTTCCAATCAATGTGTTTACAAATATTATAGAATTACTCAAGCTTATAAGATTGTAGATTTCGGTGGTGAACTTGTACTGCGATTATAATTATAATTACCTATTTAGAGCGCTTCCTCTAGTCCTGATTCTGCAACTCCTCTGCGTTTAAGCAGTGGGCACCAAGGTACAACTCTTTTGCGGAGCACTGCTCCGCAGTCTTTGAGCAGATCTATGAAAGTTTCCTTTGCTGAAGCTGATCCTCCTCTAGGCCTATGACTCAGAGGTGTTTTCTAAGTCAGCAGACTCCCGTCAGGTCTCCTGTCGGAATTCTAAGCTTGTTCGTGTTTACTTTCAGGCAAGCTTTTGTTCTTATCTGGCTAAACCATGCTATATAGGTAGTACGAAGAAGACTCTCCCCTAGCAAACAAAGGATCTAGTAATCCCTTTATAGGTCAGGGACTCTTTTGAGGTAGGAGCATGAATACCAGCCATACAAGTTTAGATAAAGAAATAAGAGTACAATGGATGAAAATCTGGAAAGAACTTCTATGGCTAAGACAATCCAAAACAATTCTAGACACTACATTAGTTACAGACACTACCCCTGATAGTACCTCTTTGAGGGAATCTGCTACTCTTAAGAGTGCAATCAGGCCTATGGATTGTGGGGAGCCTGAACCTAGATGATTTGACGACACAACTTCACATACTAAATTCAAGACAAAATAGAATTATAATAGCATTGCTTTGGATTGTTTTAGCCCTACAAGTTCTTTCCAGGTTTTCATTCATGGTTCTCTTATTTCTTCATCTAAACTTTTAAGGCTGGAGTTCATGCTCCTACCGCAAAAGGGTTCCTGACTTATATAGGGATTACTATATCCCTTGTTTGCTAGGGGAGAGTCTTCTTCGTTTCTATATGTACCAGTGTGTACTTGTACCCAGCATAGCGTTACGTTATTTTCTCTGCCGAGCTTGTTTAGCTTTCCCACACAGTCCCATACCAGTTCGGATCTGATGGTGTATGAACTATTGCCTTGATGGCTGAATAATTGCCTTGATGGCTGCTTGGCTATCTGAAAGGATAGCAATTCGTTTTTTGCGATAGTTCCTGTCGAGGTTAAATTGTGCACATCTTTCGATTGCATGTACCTCTGCTTAGAAGATACTTGGGTAGATTCCCATGGATTCGAAGTATTTGGTACGGGGTTCAAATACTTCTCCATGAGTACTTTGCATTGTCACCAAACCATCCGTATACCACTTGATACCTCTATGTGATATGCTAAGGATTCGTCGCTTCAATCGACTTTACTTTTACACATTGCTATGTAGTTTTTCTCGAAATGGTATTTATATACTATTTCGTCTTTTGGTACTTCCAGCCAGGAAATCTTGGCAGCGAAGCTGTTCCGGCCTATGCTCCCGATTATTTTACCTATGCCGATTCCTTCCTTGCTGAACCTTAGAACCTCCAATCTGTGCCAAGTAATAATTTATCTTTTAAATTACAAATAGACATTCTTACACCAGCTATTATTTTAGGTATTACCGACAAACGAACTCGTTTTGATTTTTGCTCGTTTGATTTGGATGGTTTGGAATTGTCTGAAATATTAAAATAAAAAAATGTTTTTCATGTATTTAAAACAAATATTGTTTTAACAGCTTTTGTTCTAAATTATTATAATTAAAACTTAAATATTTCTTAAAAGACTTAAATATTTCCATAATTTTAAATTTTAATCTTCTATTTTGTATGAAATTGCAAGCAAATCATCTCCATTATCGTATTTCTTTAGCCCCAATCAACTCGGTTTCCTGTACACGGAGAACATCCGGTCAATTAAAAAGTTCTGTTAAATTACTTCTCCAATAAGGAAGCTACCAACGAAAAAAAAACAACTCCGAATATAACTGTAAAATTAATTTTATCCAAAAAGTTTTTCACATAATTTAAAACAAACTTAAATTAAATGATTTCGATTATTATTGGAACGAAAAATGTGTTGTTTTATTTTGTTGTATTTATTTGTAAATACAAATTTAATTTTGTGTGAAGATTTTCAATTGTATTGTGTGTCACGTAAGTATTAATTCGTTTTTATGTAAAGTTATTTTGGTAAATTGCATTAATATTCATATGAGGTAAAGAAGTTTTATTTTTGTGTTTTTCGAAATGTCACGAGCTACAGTTTAGTTTACTTGCGTTGTTTAGCGTAAATAATGGAACAGAAAGACGATGTTTATTCGAGCAAGACAGTTTTTTTTTACACAGATTTTTTTTATTTATGTGGGAATTTTTCTTAAATGGGAATAATTTTTATACAGTTGGTGGTTGATGGTTTTTAAAGATAAAAAACAAAATTTTCTTAATTTGAAAACATTTTTAAGTTTTTGAAAACAGTAAAAATAAAGCTTGATTGAAGATTTCGGAAGGTAAAAGAAAGTTTTGGAAATATTTTTATTAAATTTCCATGGGATATTTTAATAAATATTTTAAATATCTTTACTTTAAAATGCAATGAAGTTTATATAATAAACTTTAAATTTTATGTTTTGTTATTATTATTGGAATTCAGATAAGAATATACAAATTTCTTGTTCAATTAATTCAAATATATTCAAAATGATTTTTGATTTTCAAGTTTCAGTTGTATTTTAATCATATACTTATCTGGATTTGGACGATAAAAAAATCATAATTTTGAAATTAATTATTCTATTTTTAAGAATAGAAAACAAAGCTTGTTCACCGAAATGTACAATCTACAATATATATATATATATAATAAAAAAATATATTCGTAATATTATTTGGTTTGCGATAAAATAAAACTAGTTTAGAAAGAGTTTTTCAATATAATATTTGGAATTAGTCATGAAATTCTGGCAGTTGGCAGATTTTGAATTTTGCTCCTCCCACAAAAAGGGCGAAAAGGAGATAATAATAAAGCCAGATGCAGGTAACACCTCTTTAAAAAACCTTGGTCCAGCTGACCCGGCTGGTATCCCCTTGTAAGGGTTCCTTGGCAGGGTTACGACCTCAGGGTTAAGACCTCAATGGCAGCTACAGTGGAGAGCATAATCCTCGGTACAGTGTAGATGGCGGATGTGGCAGCCCAGTGTTCGGGATTAATTGAGTAAAAGGGTTATGGTGAAGATGGTCAACGGTTTTGAATGCGGAACACGACAACCATGTCAAAACGGTGGATAAAGCGGGTGAACTATCTTCATTTCGCTGCGTCTGTTCTTCAAAGAAGCGGCTGCGTAGGGCGTCTGACTCGAGAGGAGCGGCCAATTTTCTCCAACCCACACTAGTTTGAACAACTAAGCACCCATTTAAAAAGACTACCCAAACACTACCCCAGGTAGTACCTCTTTGTCCTACCACTCAGAATACAATTAGGATTCTGGGGAGCCTGAACCTAGATGCTTTGAAGACTCCACTACACATACTAAATTCAAGACAAAACAGAATTATTATTTTTAAACTTTGAACGTCAATTCTCTATTGAAAGTTGGGAAACACAAAGAGTTGTCGATGATGATGGACAAAGATGACATAACCATATTGGCCATTCAAGAAACCAGATACCTAGATGAAGACATAATGGACATTGAAGATTACAGGATTTATACAGGCAACAGGGCAGTCAAAATAGGTAAGAATATACCTAAACTTAGCACAGCTTTTGTTGCTCGTAAAAAGGTTATCAATTCAATCGTGAAGTTCTTAAGCCCTTCTGAAGAGCTTTCAATCTTAACTCTGAGCTGTGGAAACAAAGGATACACGTTGATCAATGCGCATGGACCAATCAATGAAGTTAAAAATGGTATCCTTAGAAAGTTGAACTGTTTTAGGACCTTCTTGAAGAACATTTATATAAAATACCATCTAAGAACATAAAGATCCTGCTTGGGTGACTTAATGCCCAGCTGGGAATAGAACCGCAATTCAGGTCAACAATTGGAAAGTATCCAGCTCACAAGATGACTAATAGAAATGGTATAAGACTCGTCAGCCTGTGTCGATCCTTTAATCTTCAGATAATGTCAACATTTTACAAACACAAGCCAAGTAAGACTTAGCGATCAACGGGCATTGTGTAGGAGATAAACAGATTGATCATACAGCGATATCTAAGAGAGCGTATAAGGAAATAATTAATGTTAAAGTACAGAGAGGTGCCTAGTTCGATTCGGATCATTACCTCTCCAAAATCAAAATGAATTTCATCCCTCTCAATAAGGCCGTGAAAACCAGAAATAAAATTCATAAATCCGATGTTGCAAAGCTTAAAATCAATCAAAACATATTGAAACAATTGCACCAGCAACTGACATTTGAATCTCATTATTGGACGAACATCGCCTCCAAGGTCCAACAAGCAGCTAATACTGCAAGGCTGACAGCTTAAAGTAGAAAGTATAGATGGTGGTATGAGGTTTGTGATGAGGTGGTGGCCCAAAGAACAAATGCCTGGAAAAGTGGAACCCGACAAGGAGACCTGAAGACTTTGATGTATTGTATGTTTGATGTAAGTATGAAAATATGCAGCCAGAACTTTACGAAGGAATAAGTGACTGTATGCGAAACAGCTATATGAACAGATCGATCAGGATTTTTGGAAAAACAATGGCAGAGACTTCTATCAGACGTTCAAGTCTAATATGAAAGAATACCAAGCCCAAAGTCTTTTTTTTTTAGAGACGAAAATGGAAAACTGGGATTGACCAACAAAGAAAGCTGCATGATCATGTCTCGTTATTTGGATACCTACTTAATTGTGATGAACCGAAAGAAAGATTTCCTGCATGCGGCCCGATCTACAAACTACCAAACTCATCTCCACCTGGTAAAGAGGGGATCAAATAGATCATCAACAACCTTAACAATAATATGGCAGCTGGAAAGGCTTCAATTGTGGCGGAACTACTGAATCTGGCAGAGAATGACTAGAATGACTATGAATGTACTAGTCTAGATTTATGTGGAGAACTGGGATGATAGATACCAACTGAATGGCAGTCAGATTTAGTCCATCCTCGACACAAACAGGGTGATAAAAAGAATGTCAATAACTATAGGGGCATCTCAGTAGTAACTGTTTCATATAAAACTCTCTTGAAATCAATACAGAACAGAATAGAAGGTCATCTTGACCAACTATTGGGGAATATCAAACTTGCCGTTCTTGCCCAGAACAGATCTTTAATCTAAATAACATTATCAGTTATAAAAAAAAACTGAAGGTAGTAACTACGTGGTCGTGTTTGTTGATTTTCACAAGGCATATGACTCCATCTAACCTGAGTCATTAATGAATATTTTGGAAGAGTTTGAGGTGGATGATACATCAAAACAGCTGATCAAACAAACTCTCACTAACACAGTGTCAAAAATAAAATTTATGGGTGAGATCTCAGAACCCTTTACAATCAGAACGGGTATAAAACAAGGAGATGTATTGTCCCCTACCCTTTTCAACTGTGTTTTGAAAAAGTTCATTCGAGAGTGGAGAAATCTGTTAGATTAAGAAGAAACAAATGAAGAGCGATTCAGACTTGTTCCTAAGATTGACATTGACGGCCTGGTCTTTGTGGATGACTTGGTTATTTTTGCTACCAACATAGAGTAAGCAGTCAACAAGATTGAGGCTGTTACAAATGGCTGAAAAGGTTAAACTCCAGATTTCTATTAAAACGACAAAATATATGACGAACGTCTACGATGGATCTGAATGGATGGTCTCCAATCCGGGAAAAATTACAAGTCAAGAATTTCAGGTATCTCTGTAAAGTTATCCAGGATAATGGTTTAGAAGAAGAATCAATTAATGTCAGGATAGGGAGGTTAGACCTGGCGTGCCAACGAACAAAGAAAAGCTTTAACAAAAAGTCTATGAGTATAGGAGCCAAGTTTAGACATTATAATACAGCCTGAGTGTTAAAGCCTGAGTTCTTATGTGCGTCCGAAACTTTGACCATGAATAGGCAATGTCAAGCTTCAATGTTTGCTTCAAAGACTATCTACATAATATTAGAAGAGCATCAGACGGACAGTGCGACTACTGTGGGCAGGACGACAATATTGTGCACACTATACTAGAATGTGAAACATGAGAAAAGCAAAAGAACTACAGCTCTGAGAGACGCTACTATGGAACCGCGAAAACTAGTAGATTTCATGCTAGAAAACGAAAATAACTGGGACAAAGGGACTCTAAGCAAAATGTTTTCGGATATTTTGTCACAAAAAGAAAACGACGAGAGACATACTGCAGAGTGGAAAAAACTCCGAGAGGCGCAGCTACAATCATGAGCAAATATTTCATTTCACCAAGACCAAGGTACAAGGAGAAAACAGAAAAACTAGGGCGGAATAAATACGTCCGGGCTGCCCACCCTGAAGAAATGCGCAAGCGATACCGGGTTGGCGTTCTTTTAAGCCAAGTGGAAGAAGGGGTTTAGTGAGTGAGAGCCTCACACGCAGGCTGGTAGAGCTTCCATCAAACCACATATAAAAAATGGCAATGTCAAGCTGAGCGGCTGGACAAACGAGAACTTGGGATATTCAGGAAAATCCTAGGTAACAGATGGGTTGATGGACAATGGCGAATGAGAGCAAATGAGGACTTGTACAGCAACACAGAACATATTACAGCATTCATTAAAAGGAGACGATTGTTATTTTACGGTCATCTTATGAGGATGGACGGTGACCGACTAACCAAAAGAATATGGAGTTTCATCCAATCTAAGAAAACAAGGCCGAGATAAAAGAACATAAACAGGCACTTCTTGGTGGGTCAGAAGATACTGGCAGGTAGTCATAGCTGGTACCTGAACAAGAGCTAGACAATAAAATGAAATAGGTTGTTATCAGGCAGTCCATAGAGGCTCAACTCAATGTAAAAAATTGCAATATGCTATATATGGAATATGCTATAGGGAGTTATTAAATAAAGTAACTTAAAATTATCATTCAAATTGTTCAAATTTCTAACGCGAAATGTTATTTCAATATAAAGTTGATATATGGAGGATGGAAAAAGTATGAATTTTAACTATAGTGAAAACCACATGAAGCTTTGCACGTGTAGTACGAGTCTTACCCCTACGTCGATTGTAATGAGATCGGTACAAAGTAAAATGTGTAAAGCTGCACGAGCTCTTGACTGTACAATAAATAGAACTTGTAAACTAATAGAATAAAAAGAATTTGAGACAAAATATAGGATAAAAGAATAATATAAAAAACAAAAGAATATGGAGGCAATCAAATGGTCCATTGACAATTTCAAGATGTTAATAATAAAGTAGTCGAGTGAGATCCTTTTTTTTATTCTTCTTCTTCTCGATGTGTCTTGTCCGCTCAGGGTGCTGGCGATCACATTAGCCCATCTCACTTTATCCACTGCAGCTCGGAACAATTCAAGTGAAGTCATATTCGTCCATTATCGCAAGTTTTTCAGCCATGAATTCCTTCTTCTGCCTGGCCCCCTTTTTCCGTCTATTTTTCCTTCAATTATGAGTTGAAGCGCTCTGTATTTGTCGCTTCTCATTATGTGTCCAAAGTAGCTTCTTTTTCTCTGTTTGACAGTATTCATTATTTCTGTTTGTTTCTCCATGCGATTTAGGACCTCGATGTTGGTAGTATGGCTTGTCCAAGGAATTCTCAGCATCCTGCGGTAGCACCACATTTCAAAGGCCTACACTCTCCTTTGCCTTGTTTCTGTTAGTGTCCACGTTTCCACACCATAAAACAGTGTGCTAAAAACATAACACCTCAGAACACGGAGCCTGGTTTTTAGGTTGAGCCTGAGATTACACAGCACATTGCGCATATTGTTAAATACTGCTCTTGCTTTTTCCACTCTAGCCTTTATCTCAACCGAATGATCCCAGCTATCATTGAGCACGCAGCCCAGATATGTCATTTTCGTCATTCTTTCCAGGGTGTTCCCGTTTACGGTTATTTCAGCGCTAGCATCTGGGTTTTTACTGATTACCATTGTTTTAGTTTTATTTATATTAAGTTTCATGCCATATTCTTCGCAGACGGTGACAGAATGCACCACAATTAAGTTAATTATTACACAATCTTCGGGGGTATTTTGAAAACTTCTCGACTATTTTATTATGAAAATCGTGTAAGTTTTCATTACCTAATAAATTTTCTTCGAACTCTCATCATGGCCAGACCACTGAGGAGATTTGTTCCCACAATGCTTCTTAGCCACGATTCCTGAGGCTGCTACGATACCTGAGTCTCCTGATACTGCTACGATCGCTCTACTATACACGATGTGCACGGTAGAGCGATCAAAAATTTCAACCCTTTTGCCGTATCGGCAAAGAAAGTTTTTGTCTATTTTAGAACATCAACAACGATTAGATTTGCTGGGTCGGGTTGATCATACCACAATCGCTGCCCCAGTTCAATTTCATTTTTTTGTTCGGTAAATCATAAAACTGGACGATGATTTCGTGAGATTTTCGACTGACATCGTTTGCCTTTGCGCCGGGTTGTAATTTAGACAGATGGGCTACAGACGAGAGTCTCGTTTCTGATCTCGTCTTAAATCTTTGACTCGGACTCGGGCAGCCACAACATTTTCTTCATAAAATTGAACGGCTCGGGCAAGTTCGGGTTGCTCGGGTTCAAATTTATGAAGAAAATGTTATGCTCGTTCTGGGCTCGGGCAGATTCGGGTCCACGGGTTCAAATTTATGAAGAAAATGTTACGCCTGCCCGGAACGAGATCAGAATGAGATTCTCGTGTGAAGCTCTGCGTGATGGAGCGCTTTCTTCAGCCCAACGAGTTCAAATCAACTTCAGGAGTTGTAATAATGGAGATCTATCTCTCATCAGTGCGGCTAGATCTCGAAATGCGTCTGCAGATGGCTATTAACTTTGAGTTAAATAGAAAGATCTGGTCTTAAAAACAATGTTATTTATCTATTTTCTCTTTTTTAGAGTCACGAAAGTGAACTGAGACCTAGTGAATAACACAAATATCTGTTGTGTTTCAATACGGGATTTGTTTTGTAGTTTTTAAACATTCAATCTCCTAGGCCTTCGCACGAGAGTCTCGTTTTTGATCTCGTTCCGGGGAGCCGTAACATTTTCTTCCTAAATATAAACCCGAGCAACCCGAACTTGCCCGAGCCCAGAACGAGCAGGTCAAATTTATGAAGAAAATGTTACGGCTGCCCGTGTCAGATTCAAAGATTGAAGACGAGAACAGAAACGAGACTCTCGTGTGAAGACTTAATAATATTATTATAGAGTTCGGAAATGTTGAATATATGTATTTATATATTCAAGCTGTGTTCCGCTTTAATAAGTTGCTATGATTATATGTACAATTAGTTTAGCTTCAACCATACATTCAATTAAATAGGAATAGTCGCGTCGCGTCGGTTTCTGACACAGATAGTTGTGGACAACCACAACTTGCAATACTCTCATTAGTACTGACCCTCCGTCGCATGACAATTGAAAGGTATATAGAAGATGTTGCATACTTATTTTTCAAAATGGTGCGCAAAATATATGGTCTAACACACTAGGCGCGACTACTGGAAGGTTAAATAAAAAAATCCCAAAATCAGGTTTTTTGATTATTCGAATTATTGTAAAATTCGATTTCTCTATTATGTTTCATAATACTTCTTAAATCTTTATTAAATTTTTTTTGTATTTTTTGTAATGAAGTAGTTGAAGCACTCGTATGGGTTCGTTAATGGCTCGCCGAGTGCAATACAATTTTCTCAATATGTATCGGCCATTTTTTTATTTAGAAATGGCATAGAAGGATGCAAAATTGAAAAAATAGTATAAAAAAACTCGTTCATAAGGCGTTTTTTGCACTTGTCCATTAGAAAACGACGAGCGTAGCGAGGAAATACGGACGCGTGCCGAAAAATCGCGCTTATTGAACTCGTTCTTTAATATACTATTAAAATATATTTTGACGTTGAATTTATTGTTTTTGACGTTGAAATTATTATTGACATATTTTGAGGACAAATTTAACAATATACTAAGTGTAATTATGTCAAATTGAAAATGATTTAAATTTTCTTTAAGAAAACATTGAAGAAGTTTAAAATTAGTTTTTCTCTAATAGTTAATATTTGTTTGTAAATTTGAATTAGTAAATACAATAAACTAAGTCTTCGCACTCAAAGTTTAAACAAATCTCGTACACCAAATCAAATTTAACTATGAAAAAAGTATTTCAATTACATTACATTATAATTAGTACATAATTAGTGTCAATATTTGCAACAGATTGTGCTAATGTTACAAACAGAATTATTAGGAAGAAGAAAATATGATGAAACGTGATTGAATTAAAACATTTTCAAAAATCAATCCCATCATACATAGACTAGTACAGCGGTGGCGAACTTATGGCACGCGTGCCACAGCTGGCACGTTGAAATCTTTTGTTGGCACGCGGGAGGGTCTTTGTTCACCAAACACAACATTTTAAAGCTTGAAAAAGGTTGTGCTTGATAAACAAAGACCGTCAGGATTGAAGAGGGTGTGCATGGAACATCGCTCGTAATATCTTTTTGTGCATTTTATATGAAAAGCTAGACTGAATGATGGCGTGGTAAAATATTTGCAGAATATCAACTTTTACACATCGTCTTACACACAGTACTTAATGTGGAACATGTTAGTTCAATATGATGGTCCCATTTTAGCTTTTGATGATGTTTGATTAAATCTTAGAAGTGGACTATAATCATGAAGTATGTTTTGCGTATATTTAAAGTCCATTAAAGATGTATAGATCATCCTCCTAACGTTTCTGATTTTAAATTGCAACTTTTAATAAAGTCGTGTATATCTGAGTTAGATATTAAAATGATGGTATCATCAGCGTACAATAGTATATTGTGAAACTAGTGCGGCAAGTTGTCAATTGCTTACGAGAGCGAAATTGCGCCCATTCGCTCGAGAGCGCAATTGACAATATCGCACGAGTTGCAGATAATATTTTTTATTACTCATGCAAGTGACGTATCTTACATTTTCAATTATATCTTCGGTGGTGTATATCTTCGTCATAAGAACTCTCATCAGTCTCCGGTATACCATAGAATTTACACTAATTCTAAAAGTTTTTTTTTATTTCAATTCCGTAATGAAAAAAAATTCTGTTACTTTCACGTCACTTTTTTAATATTGATTTTGATTGTGTTTTTTTTTTAGTTACCTATTCGATTTTTATTGAAAATTTGCGTGCGATAATTATACTTATCGTAGGTAAATAATTGAATTAACAAAGTGTCATTTGCTGCACTAAAAGACGGGCGCCAAAACAGTATTCGTCCTCTTTGATGCAACGAATATTTTACCCAGTTCTTGGCGTCGCCTCTAACTCCAATATCTTCATCATATCTTTTTTTTGTGGAAGGAGCTTGTGATCAAAAGAGTCAAATGCTTTACTTAGGTCGCAAAATAAAGCAAGAATCTCCTGATTACAATTTGGAGAAGTAATTATAAAATTAAAACTATCCAACGGAGCAGTATCAGTTGAGCTACTTTTCCAGAAGCCGTGTTGACTGCTTGCCAGCATCTTATTACTTTCAAAGAAATTTTATTACGAGTCGGAAAAGCTGTCTTATTTTTTTTTTTAATTGGCTTTCAATACAGGTCGGTCTGTAGTTAAAAGGATCCCCCTGTGACCCTTTGTTTTTGTAAATCCGGATGAACTTTGATAATTTCAAACATCATATGCAGGCTAATACGGTATTATATTCAGGTTTAGGGCGAGGCCGCACTACGGTTTTTTCCCACGAGCGTTAATCGCTATAACCGCAAAACCGCTCGGGAAACACACAGTACGCTATGGGAAAAATCAGTCGCGGGAAAAAACCGCAAGTGAGGACGATTGCATTAGCTTACTTGAGTCACAAAATCACACGATTAAAAACCGCGGCGGTTTAGCCGTAGTGCGACCTAGACCTAATACGGTAAATGATATTCAGACAGTCATCAGGCACGTCAGCGTTTCATAATGTAGAAGCTTTAGAAAAATGGCATGCGGTCATAAAAAGGTTCGCCACCACTGGACTAGCACATAAAACTAAAACAATAACCTTAGATGAACGCATTATTTAGTACAGACTACATATATAGCAATAAGCTACAAGAAATATCAAATCAATTTATATTTAACACGAGGACGCAATTTGGTAAAACCTTTTTAGAGATTATTAAAATTTGTGATCAAAAATTTTTTCACATATATTTTCTGAATTAAAACTGTTCCTAGAACGGTCAATAAAATCAAAGTTAAATCGCAATTAAACACGATCCCGACTTTCTTCCAACTAAATAAATAAATTATGATTAACCGGTTTAATAACCTCAGTCGGTATAATTTAAATTATTAAATGAATATGATCTTAGAAGACTGCAGGATGTACTTAAACCCATCGTTCTCACGAAATATTGAATGCTTTTACACAAAGAATTTCGTACCTCTTTATTAGTTTTACTCTCTTCGGCTTAACGATGCGTTACCGCATTTAATGTATTTATTTTATATCCGAAAGGCAAAAATGGGAAACGTAAAGATGCATTTGGGATGTTTTTTATAACTTTATTGGATCATATAGTTGATGCAGAATTATAGTCAGTTTTATGTTTTAGCTCGTAGAATTTTGTGAGATGTTTTTTTGTCAACGACACGTAAAACATTAAAACATGATTTTTTCGGAAAATGTATTTTTTATTACTGAATATATAAATACCATATTCGAAACGGCAAATAAAAAGCTTGCAAACACAGTTTGGTTTTGTTTGTCAACCGGATTCGGCAGAAAAAAAAAACGATGAAATATATAAATGCGGGGTGGGCAATGTGGTTTTGTTCAGTTTCAGCCCTCGGACACATTTTTAATTTCAAGTGTGGAAAAAAATAATTTTCTGCCAGTAAACAATTTACCAAAGCCAGTCAAATGAATCTAGCTTCCAGCTAATTTAGTTGTTTTTTTAATAGTAAGAAGTTATGAAATATTTTGGAAAGTCGTTGAAAAGCCTTTTCTTTCCCGGCAAAAGTTTGTACATCTCGAATGTAGATAAATAGTTTTAATTTACGAAGATTTTGTTAATTAATATATAATTAATAAATTTAACTAAAATTTTTAAATTAAATATGTTTGTAAACTACGAAATTTATTCAATTAATGTTAGATTTCAACGTATTTTTTTTTCTCTTTATAACATGTAATTGAAAGTTGAGGATACATTGAAAATAAGTTTTAATATTGGTGAAACCATACTAATTATAGATATCAATTATAGATATCACAAACGTCAAATTAAAACCTAACCTCGCCAGTCATGAACAAGTAAGTGTATTCCCATATATAATTTAAGACTTACAACAAGGCAGCATTGATGAGAGATTAATCTTGAAGTGCGGTTGCAGATGGTTATTAACTTAAGTTTGGTTATTAACTTTTCAGATGGTTATTAACTTAAGTTAAATAGAAAGAAATGATCTTAAAAACGATGCTGTTTATCTAATCCTCGTTTACTGACATGAAAATGTACTGGGGGTCGGTAATAACATGCAAATACCTGTTGTATGTTCAATATCCCGCGTGTTATTAGCCTGGGAAGTAGTTCTTTCAACATGTGATTTGTTTTGTAGTCTTAATAAAACTTAATATTATATAGCTACGAGCAGGTTAAATATATTTGTGTATGGAGGCTAAATTCCGCCCTTAATAAGTTTATATGAACTTAAAATAATTGAAAACGCAGTAATTAAATTAAATAAATTCGTAAATTCAGAAGTACGTATTTTAAGGTTTAGTAACGTTGTAAATTTTAGAACAGAAAGGTAAAAATCTTGTATAAAATCTGATAAAATTCAAGAATGAAGTTTTTAAAATGCATTACCTACAAAATCTGTTTGCTGAAATTCAAAATTTTACCACCTCAAAACTTGATTTGATTACGTATTTTAATACTTTTTCAAGTCTACTATTACTGTCTGAAAAATGGTATCTGCTTAATATGTTTTATTCCTTTATTTATTAGAATTTATTTAATGTCGCATCAACTTCGCTGGTTTCTAGCGACCACGTTTTGTATATTTCACCATATTTCTATTTCTCCTATGGATGTCTTTCATCTAAGATTTGTTTTTTGATTTTAAATGTTGTTCTATATTCCACTCTCCTTAAGGTATTCAATTGTACTTTTTGCATAGTTCCCAACTTGAAAGGCTTTCGATCGATTGGAATATTGAGTGCTAGTCTCATGTTAATGCCACATTTGCACATTATGTAATAATGTATTCAACGTTAAAGGGAATATCACATGTCTCGCACTTTGCCGCAGATATCTTGGAGATCTGGTGTGAGTGAGTTTGTATGTCCTGTTCTCAGTCTGGTGATAATAGACTAGCCTCTGCGGTTGGTTATCAGTCGCGGCATATGTTCATATACAGGGTGGGCTATTTAACGTGACTATCTCCATTACCTTTAGAGTGACGACAAAATGTCAAGGGCTGACACAGTGGTTAAAAATTCTTTTTTATCAAGGTCATACTTTATGCGTCCTCAAGGTTATCAATGGTTTTTTAAATGGGAACATGCTATTTTTTTATAAAGACACTGTAGCCCCGATGATATTGTGACCTTCAAATGGTTTTTCACCAAAATTCACGTGTGAAAGCGGGAAAATCGTGATTTTATTGATAATAAAAATATTCGAATAATCTACTTGATTTTTTCTGCAGAAATTTCGTTATAACAAATGTTAGAAGTAATGACCATTAACTCGACACATTTTGAAAGACGTCGGATAAATTATTCTCTTCAACTTCGAATATTTTCTGGTGTGATAGCGAAACAGGCTCTTCTAATTTGTTCTCGCATGTTCGCCGGCGTCGTCGGAACAGCATGGTAAACACGATCCTTTATTAACTCCCCATAGGAAAAAATCAAGTGGCGTTAAATCCAAGGCAAGGGGTTACTGCACCTCTCTCAATCCAGCATCTGGAAAATTTTCGGTTTATCACTTCATGAGCTATAACTGCCCAATGAGCTGGACAGTCATCTTATTGATAACACATTCGTGTTAGTCATAACTGTCCTGTAGAAATTCTTCAAGTGTTGTTCAAAAACCCGACGTATTTTCGTCCATTCAAATTGCCATCTATGAAAAATGGTCCAATAATCCGGTCGTCAATTATGTACACCACACATTAACGCTCCAAGGACGCTGGTGCACAATTTGCCGGAGTCATTTTGAATTGTCTATTGAGCATTAAATCTAAATTCAAATCTTTTATAGTGCATGTTGTGTAATAGTGCATGTTATGCGTATTCAACTGTCCATGGTTATTAAAAATTGACTCGTCAGTAAACAAAACGTCGTCGAAAAAAATCGGATTCACCTGTAACTGACGCAGAGCCCATTTACAGAACTGAACCCTATTACCAAAATCAGCACCATGAAATTCTTGCTACAAGGAAATATATACGGATGGAATTTATGACTCTGTCTTTTAAATAAATAAATAAATAAATTTTAAATAAATTCTTTAATAATTTTTGACGTCTTAAAACACTCGCCTTGGAAATTCCGGAATTGTGCTCAATTTTCCGACTACTTAATTGCGGATCATGAACTACTACAGCTAGACCGTCAATCTCTGCTTCTTCGTTTGTTTTAGTCTTGCGAGGTTTCTTTATGCGTGGAATAACACTGCCCTTTTCACGGAATAAATGAATAATTCGACCGAAACATCGACGGGAAGGATGATTCCTGTCAGGATAACGTTGTACATAAAGTTCCCGCGCTCGCACAGAGTTTTTGCCGGTCTCACCATAGATCAGAATCAAATCAACTTTATCTGCTTGACTGTACATTACCATTTCCGATACGGTTAATTTCAAGTTATTTTCAATGGATACACTTGTCAAATCATTTCAAGATCATGATATCATGGGTTGCTGGATTTGAATGAATAGTGGCTATAATTTCTTGATAAAAAAATAAAATGTTTCCATTTGACAAATCATTGATGACCTTGAGAACGCATAAACTATGACCTTGACAAAAAAGAACATCTAGGATATCTTTTTGATTTTTTTTTGAAATGTTGTTCTATAAATGGGCCACCCTGTATATTATTTATGTTTTTAGTAGTTTGCTATTGCTTATGTTCATATATATTTCATTTCAGTGATTGTTGAAGCACGTTAGTAAGTACGTGGCACCTTTGTATGGCTTCTGAGAGGGCCAATAGTATTATTGTAGGGGAATCATTGTTTAGGGCGTCAGACTTGGCCGCTTGGTCAGCTTTCTCGTTAACGGGATTCCTTGGTAAGCAGGAATCCATATGAGATCCATCCTTGCTGTAGTCCTAGTTGAATAGGCTGTATTGATTTTTTTGTACAAAAGTTAACTCTGAGTAAGGGTCTTTTATGGATAAAAGCACATATAATAACATATTAAGAAGATAGGAAGCAGGTGATTGGAGATTCTGGACTTAAGCATGGCATAAGCTTCGCAATAAGTGTCGCAACTAAATATTGAGAATTGGTTTGAAAGTCTGAAGGCATTTACGGAATCGTCAGTCACAATGGCGCAACCTGTTTTGCCTTCTATTTTCATCTGTGTGTGTCTTATTTCACGTCCTCCCTGAGAGTGGACCAATTAATTGAATTTAGCCCGGTAGACTATAGTTGGTGTGCTGGAGCTTTTTGCTGTCGGCGAGTTTCTAGTGGACAATTCTTGTATGAGAAAGGAAGGGTGATGATCTGTGGAGTTACTGGATAAGGCGTATGTTACGATTTGCTTCATCCTTCTGATGTCTAGTGGTGTTACGTTAGTTTCGGGGATAGGATAATAGTATAATTAAACTAAACTTAACTTAATAACTCTATATTTATGGGTATATTTTCTAACGTTCGTCTTAAACTTTTTTTGTGGTTTGGGGAAACCTCGCACTAAACCCCCATTTCCACTTGGTTTTTTTAGTATGCGCCACCCCGGTATCGCATACTTCGCATTCCTTCAGGGTGTGCAGCCCAGGCGGTTAGTGCCGTCCTGGTTGTAAATGCCTTGCCTCGGCGGAGAAATTAACCCAGGTCTCCCGCTTGTAAAGCGGGTATGTTGTCCACTACACTAGTGAGGAGGACAGTGTAACATTCGTCTCTACTTGTTTCAAAATACGCTTCTACTCTCTGCCTAACATTCACTCTTCTTTTCATATTTCATTGTATATTTAGTATTACATGTCTAGTCTTGTCGACCTATTCTTGTTTTGTCCAGCTTTGCCTAGTTTTATCAGCGTCGATATGTTTGCCTAATCGTTTCTGCGTAGTGGTAAGTTCTTGTATAAGAGAGGGTGATGATCAATGAAGTTATGTAGTCTCATAAGTCTTGTTTATGTAGTCTCATCTTGGATGCCAATAGGGAATATGCATGATATTTAAATTTGGTTCAAATATTTTTTCCCGAATCTTTATTGACCGGACATTTGAACTAAGCCATTACTTTTGTAATTAATATCTTATTAAATACTTAAAATTAATAAATAAAAGTGCAACTTAAGCGAGGGAAATTTAAATTTCTAGAACGCAATACCATTGGTTAAAGCGAAAGTGGCGTAACATATCATGTAATCAAGTTAATATTGTTTACATTTGTATGTCATTGCAGTCTTTTGGTTAGAAAACAAACATCAAAAACGCGAAGTTTAAAATATGAACAGCTGTAGTAAACAATGGACTGAACAGCCAGTAGTAATTGACGTCATCAACGGAACGCGCGAAAATGGCGGCGTTTAAACAGCTCCAATTTTATTTGTATTTTAAATATTTTTTTAAAACTTAATTACAGCATTTTAAAGCAGTATTTATATTTTTTACTATGTTATAACGGTGTAAACAGTGAATTAAAGATATAAAAAAAACATGCATATTCCCTATTGGTTTTTTAATGTTTTGATCTATTTTTTTCATTTATTTGACATTTATTTCATTTGTTTCATTAGTCTGACAAATCTTCGTTGTGTGTGTTATATTCCTGGCTGTGTGCTATATTCCTGGCTGTTTGTCCAGAACTCAGTTCTAGTTTTGTTTTGTTATTATTATTTTGTTATTAATAATTTAGCTAAAAATATATTATACCATTGACTTTTTCTGAAAATTCTGATGATTTTGATCTTAGCCAAAAGTTTCGAGACTTGATTGACTTAATATAATAGTCTTGTCTATCAGGTGCTTGAGTTTTGTGTCTAGTCTTGTCTATAGGAACTTTTGTATCTAATCTTGTTTATCGTCTAATTCGTCTCATACGTCTAATACGTCTTATTTATTTATTTTATTTGTCCAGTCTTGACCAATAGTCGTCTTTTAATAGCCTTAGTCATGTCCTTTGTATATAGTCTGGTTTGTTCCTTCTTGTATTCCCTTTAACATGTGTGTCTAGTTTTACCTGACTAGTTTTATATGTCTTATCTTGTCTATCTAGTTTTATTGTTCAATTTTATTTTCTTATTATTTTGTGTCTAGTATTTTCTGTTTCTATATATTTTATCTATTTAGTCTCACATCAAATCAAATCTTATTTCTCTAGGCTTGCCTATGAAATATTGCCTTATCTAACCAAGATTAGCTCTGCCTAGTCTTGTTAAGTTTATGAAGTTTAGTTCAAAATTATTTTTAAAAAGAAAGAAATCTTGAAACAGTAAACAATGTTAAAATCACTTAAAATATTGTTATTTTATTTGTGTTATTTTTCAAATTTCTATTTAAATTTTGGCAATGAAATAATTGCTTTGAAAAGTTTATTTTCCAAATTTCGGAATAAATTTCAGCAATTATTTATTTCCTGAAAATTTAATGTAGAAATTTGAGAAACAACACATTTATCAAAGCAATAGGGAATATGCATATAATATTTTTTTTTGTTTAATTAATTTTTTACTTCGATATAACATAGTAAACTATATACATACTGTTCAAAGTGTTTAAATTAATTTAAAAAAACACACATAAAATATGGATAAAATTTGACTTGCTTGAACGCACCCATTTTTCGCGCACTTTGGATGAAGTCACTGGGAATTTTCAGTTTGGTTTACTATATGCATAGACAGTTATTAGTTAAGGATTTTCAGTTTAATCCCTATTTTAATATTGAAAAAAGTTATAAAAACATTATATCGATATAGTCAAGCACAGGAATGCGAAGATCAAGAATAACAAAGAAAAACAATTTTAATTTAATAAATTGTTAAAGATAACTTGTTTAACTAACTTGTTTTAACTGTTTTAGCCATATTAAGCAACGTTATTGATATTCATTAATCGATAGACTTTAATGATGCCTTGGAAATGTAAATCACTTACAATTTTACTAATATTGGACAAGAATGATCAAAGTTGGATATATCTGTACAAAGTTAAAAATGTCAATTTCCATTTTATGTATATACCATATTATGCAATACCATTGATTATCTTTGTTATTCTTGATCTTCGCATTCCGGTGCTTGACTATATCGATATAATGTTTTTATAACTTTTTTCATTATTAAAATTACATATTAAAGTTACATTTAGACCTGTTCATCCAAGATTTGACAGTATGATTAGTAAGACTACGTATGATTAGATACGGCTACATTAAACAGAATAAAACATGATAGTTATAAGACAACCTATATTGATATTTTGCCAACGTTTCGGTCAGTATTTTATTCGGACCTTCTTTAGAGCTTATATCTAGTTAGTGGGTATATATTATTGATGATGTGAACATAAAAATAAAAAAAAAGGTTTATGGTATGAACATGTTAAGTTTATCAAAAAAGACTTTCACAATAGGGAATATGCATGTTTTTTAATATTTTTAATTCACTGTTTACACCGTTATAACATAGTAAAAATTTTAAATACTGCTTAAAAATGCTGTAATTAAGTTAAAAAATAAAAAAATATTTAAAATTTGGAAAAATTTTGAGCTGTTTAAACGCCGCCATTTTCGCGCGTTTACTTGATGGCGTCAATTAACACTGAATGGACTGAGTCCATTGTTTACTTCAGCTGTTTTCATTTTTAACTTGACTTTTTGACGTTTGTTTTCTAACCCAAAGACTGCAATGACATACAAATGTAAGAAATACTTGTTTATATGGTATGTTCAGTCACTTTCGCTTTAAACAATAGTGTTGCGTTTTACAAATTTGAATTTCCCTCGCTTAATTTGCATTTTTATTTGTTAATTTTAAGTATTTAAAAAGATATTAATTACCAAAATAATGATTTAGTTCAAATATCCGGTCAATAAAGATTCGGAAAAAAAATATTTGAACTAAATTTAAATTTAATGCATATTCTCTATTGACAAAATTTCTATAATAAAATACTTACCGAAACGTTGGCAAAATATCAATATTAGTTGTTTTATAAATATTATTTTCCCATTAATATTCTAAAATCTTAATAATCTAACATCGGATAAGATTCGACCAGGTAGAACGAAGGAAAGAGATCGGACAAGACATTATATAAGACAAAGCTTTAACAAAACCATTTGTTCTTGATAATTTCTAATCTCACTAATCTATACCGAAATCGCACCAGGTAATGGAAAACGCTACACAAATATGGATAAAAACAAATTTTCTTTCAAACACGATTAGTACACTATAAACATGGACGCCGATAAATTTTATAAAATGCCTAGGACGTCAAGCTTCAATATGACCAATGCTGATGCACTTTTTGGTTAAAGTTTTATGGGATTAAATAAAAACTAAATGAGAAAATAATATAAAAAATAGGAAAAAAGTATATTATGTGAATTTTCATATTATAAGAAAATAATTAAGGAAACTATGTTCTTCAACTCACAAATTGACTAATAACATAAATAAAACATAATTATTAGTACGGTGTGGCTCCTGCATTTTACTGCTAAGAGAGACCACGAGCTGACAAGAGGATGACATAATTTGATAAACGAAAATAATTATGAATCCATAGGCTCGTTTCTACCTTTTGGCTTCATCAGCATGGACTTATCATATAATCAAAAATTGAATAACAATTATCAAGTTATGTATGTGATTCTCTTGTGACCTCTTGGTCTCTTTTAGCAGTAAAATGCAGGATCCACAGCGTACTAATAAATATCTTTTATTTACGTTAGTAATTAATTTGTGAATTATAGAAAACAATAGTTTACGTGTAATGTCAAGATCATAAAGTGTCGTGTATGAAAAAATAAAGTAAATCTAAATCTCTTGCGTATTCCCTATTATTTTATTGTCTAAATTTAAATTTGAGAAATAGATGAAGATGAAGACCAAGTCTAGTCTATACAGTCAAACTTCTTCTTCCTGTGGCGCTACTGCCCTATGTGGTTCTTGGCCTGCTCTACCACTTCAATTTTGTTCGGTCCTGGGCTAGTGCGGCTTAATTACTTAGTCCCATTGTTCTGAGGTCGTCAGCTGTATTGTCCTTGAATCTTCTCATTGACCTTATTCTCGCTCTTGCTTCTAATGTTACCCAGTTATTAATTCTTTTAGGTGCTCTGCCCTTATCAATGCGTGACAGATACCCACCTCAAGCGTCTGGTTTTTATAAAACGTACTATATCTATTGATCAAGGCATTGAGCTCGTGATTCATCTTTATTCTACAATAACCGTCGTTATCGTGTGTAGCACGAAATATTCTACGATATACACTCAATACCACAACATGGACACCAAATACACTCAGACTACAATATTATAAGTCTAGTGTCGATGATACTTTGTAGAATAAGTCTAGTATTCTTCTTGTTCTGGTGCTTATCCGTTTCTGATTCTGGCTACTCATCATGATCATCATGAAAATAAGGACTTTGCTTCTTGCAGCCGTGAAGAGATTTGTTTTTATTGTGTTGAATCCGGTTTGAAGGCCTTTAGCCACGATATTCTCCTTCTTCCTGGCCCTCCACTTCCATCTACCTTGTAGTATAAGTTGCAATAAGCCGTACCGTTGGCTGTTCCTCATTATATGGCCAAGGTATTCCAGCTTATTTGTCTTTAGTGTTAGTAAGACCTCTCGTTCATTTCTCAATCTCTCAATGACCTGCTGGTTGGTGACGTGAGCCCTCCAGGGAATTTTGAGTATGCGGCGATATAGCCAAATCTCAAATGCCTCGAGTCTCCATTCGGTAGCCTCTGTCAGAGCCCAGGACTCCACTCCATTTAGAAGTACTGTAAAGATGTAGCATCTCAGTAGCCTGATCTTCGTTTGTATATTCAGGTGAAGTGCTTTGAATACCATTTTCAGGAAGGCGGATCTCTCTTTTTCGATCCGACATTTTATTTCAATTGAGTGGTCCCACTTTTCATTTAATGTTGTCCTTAGATACGTATATTTAAGTCTAGCATACACACAGTCAAAGTAGTATATTAAAAGTTTTGTCGAAATGATACCTTGAAGACCAAATCTAGTCTACACACTCAGACTGAATTATTTAGAGTTGAATACAGATAAAACCTTGAAAACCAATTAATAGTCTAGTTTAGATGATACCTTGAATACCAAATCTACTCTACACACTCAGTTTATATTATTAAATATATAGACCAGATGAAACCTTGAAGACCAAGTCTAATTTGAACACTCAGATTATATTATTCTCAGATTTTATTAATAAGTCTAGTCTAATGAAACTAAGGGCCAAGTCTAGTTTATACTCTCAGACTAGATTGTTAAAAGCCTGACTGAAATCTTGAAGATCAAGTCTAGTTTAGAAATTCAGACTAGATTATCAAAATTTAAGTTCAGATGAAACCATGAAGACCAACTTTAATCTACACACTCAGATTAGATTATTAAAAGTCTAGTTTGATGACACTTTGAAGACCAAGTCTAGTTTATACACTCAGACTAGATTATCAAATCCTAGATTATCAATCAACAATATTGTAGATCATTGGTAAATAAAAGTCCTTTATTGTTATTATTATTTGAAGCTTTGAAAACCAAATGTTCTCTACATAATCAGATTACATTATTAAAAGACAAGGCAAGTCAAGATGAAACACACATGGGTACATAAAATATATAAAAATAACGCACATATTAATAATAAAATTTTAAACGAGAAGAATTGTTCTTGAATATATAACACATGCTGAATAAAAAACCCACAGATTTTGACATTGTTTATAGTTTCAAGATTTTATTCCCTTTTAATAATTTTGAAACGACACCTTCAATAAAATTAAAATAATTTAGTACAATAATTACATATTTGCAATAAAATAGTAAGTTATATTTACATTTTTTATTGAGCGCCCTTGCATATATCACATTTAAATTATTCTTTATATCAAGCATTTTATTATTTCCCAACTGAAAATAATTAAATAAAAACCTTCACTTGCCGGTAAGCATCCTCACTTTGTTTCACTATCCGCTTTGTTAAACTTGCTGTAAATGACATTCCACTTCACCTTTTCCCTGTCCTCTCTTCAAAAATTAATTAATAACTCCTTTATCCACCCAAGAATATTTCCGAATATAATTAATATTAAATGTTGTTTTTTTCATCCCTATTATTCATCGTTTGTTTAGTTATTGGGAATGGGAAATTATAAAAGCCTTTTTAATTTCCTATTACTAATAACTAAATAAACGATAATTAATATTATAAACGGTTTTGACAAAACTGCGCAAATGAAATAATGCAAAAATAACGCGACGCCAAAGACAAAGGGGATTGCGTTCGTGCATGCCAGTGTAATTACGATCAACAAGTCCATTAAAATTGGATTTTAATCTAACACAAACAAAAAATATGTTTTATGTTTTCTTTGCTGAGCAAAATTGCGATAAAAGCGAACATAAATGGTGTCAAAAATATTTCGCTTATAAATTGCGTCATAGACGGAAAAATTAATTTTTAATGTTGAGAAAATTAAAAAAAAAATAAACTAAACGAAAAATTTTAAATTCATTTTTTTTAATTATTTATTTAATTTTAATGACAAGTTCTATAAAATACATGAAATGAAACATGACAAGAAGGTAAAAAATAAATAATAAATACTTTTGTCTCTTGTTGAAAGTCGTAATAAAACTTAATATTATAGAGCTACGAACAGGTTCAATATATTTATATATTCAAGCTATATTTCGTCTTTAACAAGTTTGTATGATTATATTTATAATTAGTATGGTTTCACCGCATATTGAGTTTTATTCGCATATCATTTTAATCAATAACCGGAACAAAGTTCATATCTTTCTACACAAAGGTCAAATCAAACTTATTAACAAAGGTCAAATCAAACCTAACCTTGCGAGTCATGCACGAGAGGTTTAAGCTGATGTAAGTGTATTCTAATTTATAATTCGAATAAGCAAAGCTGCACTGATGAGAGATAAATATCGAAACAAGTCTGCAGATGGCTATTTACTTAATTTAAATGGGAAGAAATGATCTTAAAAACAATGTTATTTATTTAGTGCTGTTGGTGACATGGAAATGTACTGGGACTAGTAATAACATGAAAATGTCTGTTGTTTAATTCAATATACTGTATGATATTAGCCAGGAAATAGTTGTTCAACATTAGATTTGTTCATAGTCTTAATAAGACTAAATATTCTAGAGCTACGAACAGGTTGAATATATTTATACATTCAAGCTATATTTCGTCTTTAATAAGTTTGTATGTTTTGTCTCTTATCTGTCTAGTTTTGTCTATCTAGTCTTCTCTTTTCTTGTCTGTTTTGTGTTGTCTTTATAGTCTTGTCTGTCCTAGAGCTTTATGTTTACTTTTGTCTATTCTTGTATGTATGTATTGTGTGTCTCTTGTCTTGTCTTTGTAGTCTAGTCTTGTATGTCCGGTCTTATCTCTCTAGCTTTATGTGCTTAGTTTGGTCTTTCTAGCTTTGTGAGTCTATTGTTGTCCATCTTGTCATGGTACTCTTGTCTGTCTAGTGTTATCTGTCTATTTTTATCCATATTGTCTTGTCTGTCTAGTTTTGTATGTCTAGTGTTTTCTCTCTACTGTTGTCTGTTAAGTCTTGTCTTTCTAGTCTTTTTTGTTTAGTATAGTCTGTCTAACTTAGTTTGTTCAGTCTCTTTTGACTAGCATTGTTTGACCAGTTTGTCTAGCTTTGTTTGTCTAACCTTTCCCGATATTAAGCCCAACCTTCTGGAACGTCCTATTCGACGATGTGATACGACTGCCATTGGGGCAACAGTGATTGGCTTTGCAGACGACTTGACTCTAGTAGTAACAGCCTGAACAGAAGAAGGACTGATGCAAACAGTCAATATGTATAGGGCAAATCATTAAAAGGATGCAATCCAAAAAAAACCAAAATCTAACGCGAATCTAGTGCTAAAAATTCAATTTAAAATTGAAGAAATAGCGATAATCACAAAGCATCAAATAAATTACTTGGGCATAGTAATAGACAATATTTCACACCTCACAGAACAGCAGCTGCAGCAAAGTTCGTATGCCCAACATTGTAGGATCCATGAGCAATAAATGCAAACTGCTCAAGTACGCAGTACAGATCTGTATGATGTATGGGACACCATCATGAGCACTGGGAGCACTGGGAAAACAGAGCAACACTCAAAAGCTCCTTGCAGTACAAAGCAAAATGGTCAATGGCAACAATACAGCAATTCATGCACAATTTTGGAGGACCCAGGAGCAGTAAACTCTATGATGTATGGGGCACCAATATGCGCCAGAGCACTGGGAAAATAGAGCAACACTCAAAAGCTCCTTGCGGTACAATGAAAAATGGCACTACGCATCTGTACCGCTTACCACACCATATCAAGCGAGGCAGTCTTGACCATCGCTGCTATCTTGCCAATAGACCTGCTGGTAGAAGAACAAAGAAAACTGCAAGAGACTGGTCACAAAAAAATTAAAGAAAAAAATACCAAGAAGAACTAATGGAGGAATGGCAGCAAAGGTGATCGAAAGGCTATTCAAGGATAGTGGACTCGACTTCTTATCCCTGATATAAAACCCTGGATATACAGAGAACATAAGGAAAAGAGTCACGCTCTCACCCAAGTATTGTCCGGTCACGGCTGCTTCAAGGATTCCCTGCACCAAATTGGCAAGGCGGCATACGGCCAGTACATATATATTTCGGAGAGACTGCTACCGTGTCATACAATCTTCGACTGTTCTCGATGGGAAATGGAAAGATACAAAATTGCAAACCAATGTGGAAGTACCTAACAACCCGAGAACGATAACTGGATATATGCTTAAAGCGGAAGAAAACTAGATTCAAACGCAAGAATATATTGATTATATTATTGAATTCAAAATAACCAATGGCCATTTAACTAGCACTAGTAGAGCTCACGGTTGTTTTTTCAGGGTGGGCACTTATCTGGATAGGTGTATAACCGACAGTTACGTCCCCTTTAAACAAATCCCTGATTTTCTTGAATTTTTCATGAATATTTTCTATTTAGTGTAGTCTGTTCTGTCTGTATCTCTATCTATCTACACTTAGTTCTATTTATCAAGACTCTATTTATCAAGTCAGTCTAGCCTTCTCTTGTGCTTATATGTAGATTGTCGTAAATGTTAAAGTTTCGTAAGTGTAGAATTGGTAAAACCATAATCTTTTATAGATAATCATATATACTTAATAAAGTCGAAACACAGCCTGAATATATAAATATATTCAGCCTTTCCGAAACTCTATAAAACTAATGAGTATTTTAGGACTACCAAAAACAAATCTCATATGAAATTTGTTAGTCATTTTATGGCTTTCCGTCCACCTTCGTGGCACTCAACAAACACCAGAAAAATAACTTTGTTTTTAAGATCATGTCTTTCTGATACCTTAAGTGGATAGCCATCTGTAGACGCGTTTCGAGATTTATCTCTGATTAGTACAGCTTTGCTTTTATAAACAACAATTTTTAAACCACATACTTGAAACCCATGTTGATGATTAGGGTTAGTCCCTGATGAATTTCCATGTTTTTACACATGGTGGAAAGCTCCAATTTACATTTAAAATGGAGTTTTTCATTAAAACAACTACATATATTACAAACCTACTCTTTTGTTATTTACTCATATTTGTCGGACAATTGCCTAAAGAGTTTAAAATCACATACGATTTTTTAGTAAAATTAAATTTTAATTAGATTTCTAAATATTTTTTACCACTGCTATTGATTATTTAAAAACAATTTCCAAATAAAAATATGTTTTATACAAAATTAACACGCGAAACAAATTGTATCTATTTGTATATTCTATGTTTATTTCTAAATAGTAAGTTAACAATATTATGAATATTTTAATACAAAATTATTGATTTATTAGTTACACATAAAATGACAAAAATAAGGTTACATTCGTTTACATTTCCCTAAACTTTACATATTCATAGTTTTTATCTAAATTACAAATCTCCTTATAAAATCTATTAAACTATTCCAAAGTTCCATTGTGGAAAAGATTTATTTGGAAAGGTAGAAAATTAATATACAAAACGGTTGGTATCACCAACAGGCGGATTGAATTTTAATACGTCACATTCACCTTCGACCAGCTTTTACATATACACATTTCTTGTGTAACCCCCTAAATTCTCATAATATTAGAAATTCCTCTCAGAGATTAGGGATGGAGGAATTACACGAGTTCTCACGCACGTTTAAAAGCCTCCTACATTATACATTACTGGAGACATATTTCATTACATGGAAAACTTCATACATGTATTTTAACACTAGATTGCCGACGGAAGTCATTTTGACTTGAAATTTTCAATTTCAATTAGAAAAACAATTATGTATATAATAACGCAGCTTCTTATAATTTTGTGACTTTTGTAGAACATATAAATGCGTTTATTAATCATTGTAGTTGCCTCCCCCTCCTTCATTTCCTGTAGATATATTATTGCCTATATTATTGATATAGTATTGCCTAAAAGCAGTCATTTTGACTACTTGGAAAATTTTAAATAATCAATTAGCGTTTATTATTGAATTTAGTAAATTTCTTATATGAACAGTTCGGCTCTGGATTGGCAAATTATGCATCAAATTCTGGCTTGCATCAGATGTTAGTAGCAAGTACGTTTTGAATGGTATTCCTTATTTCGGGAAAGATCTATTTGATGTGGCGGATCAAATGGCCAGAAAATATACAGTAGAATCTAGTTCTCAGAGATGGCCCCTCCAAATATTTTTCAATATATTAGATTTGGCTGCTATAAATGCTTGGATCCTTTACAAAGAAGCGACAGGAATACAAATACAACGAGAACAGTTCTTGTTTGAATTAGCAGAACAACTTTCCACCGATTAAAGAGTTGCAAGACAGAAAAATTCATGAGGACCCACAAAGTTCAACTGCAATATCATCAAATACAACATATTCTAACAAACGAAAGATTTGTCAATTACGACTTTGCCACAATAACAAAACAAATAATATATTTTAAAAATGTGTAAAGTATGTTTGCGGAAGATGTACACATAAAAAGATTTCCACTTTCATTTGCTTAAAATGTACAAATAATGCATACATTTTTGTTTTCAAGTGAAGTAATTTCTTTTTTATTGTTAATACTTTTAATAACTTGTATGGCGGTGAATAATATAAAATTATTAAATATTAATTTTAAACAGATTTCTTTACACATTAGTTATTCTTTCACAATGCAGTCATTTTGACTGCTTTGGGGCAATATAGGTATATATTAAGTTTCAGTCTTTCTAGTGTTAAAAGATTGTTTAAATAAATAAATTCATTCATCTTCTTGAGGTTTTAGACGTTAAGACTAGTTCCAATAAGACAGTTAAAACTATACAAACAAGTTAACAGACATAAGAGTAGACGAAAAATACTATATAAATACGACTAGGCACATAAGACTAGTCACAAAATACAAGTAAGATAAAAATGGACAAAAAAGTCTACACAAACAAAACTAAACAAGCAAGAACAAGCAGATAAAGCTACAGAGGCAACGCTTGACAAATAAGTATAGTCAGAAAAAGAAAACATAAACAGTTTACTGAACAGATTAAACAGATAATAATGTACATATAATGCTGAATAGACAAGAATAGCCTGAAAGAAGTAGGTAGACATTACTAGTCAAATAGAACTACACTGACAAGTCTAGACATACACGACTAGAGAGACCAAACAAGATAGAAGAAACTAGACATATATTACTAGACGGACAAGATTAGAACTGAATAGACAAAACTAGATAACAGCACCTTTGACTTAACATTTCGGGAATGCCTTTACATAACAGCAGCTTTGCGTAGTTAATCCAGTGCTAGAGATTCTCATCAAGTATAAGTGGAATGCAGGGGCAAAAGGTTCAAAAGCTTATCCAAATCGTCTTGGCCAAAAGAGTGCCGAAAAGGAATGCACATTGTGTAGGTTCCTCACCAACTAGTTACAATGATTTTCCAATCGCACATAGAAACTGGCAAATACACCATGATGCCCAGCAAAAAAAAATATAATGCACATTTGGCTATAGGAATTGGTTCGACCATTGCTAGTTTGATAACAGTCAAAGTTGGAGGCTTCTTGGAATTCCAGTACAATCCACCCGACTGCCCAGTTATATCCAACTGTACAGTAGTTAAATATTTTGTTAGTGAATTGATGCAAACAACTGTATAGTGACAATGTTCTAATTCAATAAATTCACTGAAGACTAAACAGAAAAGACTATCCAGACAAGACTACACAGATAAGACTAAGTAGATAAGACTAGATACGCCAGACTGGACAAGAATATACAGACAATGCTACTCAGGCAAGGCTCGCCAGGCAGAGGAAGGAAGACAAAAGTAGAAAGACTAGGCTACACAGACAAGAATAGGCAAATACTGTAATACTGTACATACAAGACTGGACAGACGATTCTAAACAATCAAAATCTGACATACAAGACTGACAGATATAACTAGACAGACAAGACTAGCCAGACAAAAACTAAACATCTCTTCACAGAACACATGAATTCTAACCACAGAAACACAAGAAATCAAAACCAATCTACATTTTACCAAAACATTACTTGACAATACTTGACGGAAAGAGCACCACCGTACATAAATTTAAAACTATATAATAGATTGCCAATACATCTATAGCTGATACTAATTATAAAAGCAATCCGCTGTATTCTCGTAAACATGGAACCCTTCAATTTAAAGGAATATTATGAACCCATCCAACCTAAATTATTCTGTCTGGACATATTTCATTAAGTTTTACATCTGTATTTATATATGTTATGTATAGCTTTAGTTATTTATTTATAATGTTTAGACCCACAGGGGATCACATAAAGCAAATTATGACCTGTTGCTTTTATTTTTCTTGTTCTTCCAGAATTGTTTTATCAACTCGCTATGTTTAAATCGACGTTCATCGGTCCAGTTTGCTCTTGTTATTTTGGATTTTTCCACTGATATAATTTCCCAGCTGTAAACCTTATGTCTAAAGATTTTTCGACTTTCGATGTCGGTCGGTGAGATGTTGGCGTTTTTTAGATCAATATGGACCTGTTTTACCCAGACTGTTGTCGTTTTCACTTTCTGTATGTACTTCAAAACTCTCCCTGTTAGTCGGTTGTCATCTTGTCTCATAACGTGCCCGTAGAATTTCAGTCGTCGTTTCCGGAAATAGGTTTTGATGTTGGAGTATTTTTCTGTGACAGTGTGTGATTGTAGACGATATCCTTCGTCCGTTAGTTTTGGGCTAAAAATTTTTCGGATAATTTTTCTTTCAGCCTTCTTGATGTTTTCTATGTCTCCATTGTAATTAAGGTTTAATGTCTCGCTGGCGTAGAGTATTTCGGGTTTGATAATAGTCGTGTAGTGTCGGATTTTGGTGCTACTATTTATGCATTTTTTATTAGAGATGCTTGCAACTTTTCCATATGCTTTCCGAATTTTGAGTTCCCGTGCTTTTTGTGCTAATCTTTCTGTTCCTGTAGGTTCAATAATTTCGCCCAGGTATTTGAAGTGACTAACCTTGTTTATCGTACAGTATTTTGTAATTAAATTTTCTGTTTTGATGTGTTTTGTGGCCATGAATTCGGTTTTCGAAAAGAAAATTTGTAGTCCAGCTTTATCAGCACGTTCTTTTAGGACTTCGATCTGACTGATTGCTGTTTGTTCATTTTTGGAAAGGATCGCGAGATCATCAGCGAAAGCTAGGCATGTGACGTTGATGTTATCCTGTTGATTTCCTAGTCCTATGGGTCTCCAAATTTTTCGATTTTCCAGTTCTTGTTCCCATGTTTTGACAACTTTATCTGAAACGATGTTGAAGAGTAACGGAGAGAGGCTATCGCCCTGCCGGACACCAGTCTTGATGGGGCAAGGTTTTGAGATTTCTCCGTTGAATTTGATTTTGGAAGTTGTGTTTGTTAGTGTTTGTTGGATGAGCCGTTGTGTTTACGGATCCAGTTTGTTTTCCTCAAGTATATTAAACAGGGATTGTCGGTCGATGGAGTCATAAGCTCTCCTAAAGTCAATAAATGTGCAGATGGTTGGGAGATTTCGTGTGACTCGAATTTTTAGTATAGGTTTCAGGTTGAAAATTTGCTAGGCGCATGATCTGTGTGGCCGGAAACCTGCTTGATATTCCCCAATTCGGGGTTCGAGTTATTCTTGTTTGCGTTGTAAGAGGCAAGCGGATAAGATTTTGTAGGGAACGGAAAGATTTTTCTGTAGTTATTCACATCAGATTTGTCTCCTTTTTTTGAAGTGGGTGGATAAGTGCGCATTTCCAATCATCTGGGAGTTCTTCACTTCGCCAAATTTCCTGAATTATGTTTGTAATTTCCTGTATTGATCGTGTTGCAAGATTTTTCAGTAATTCTGCGGTTATTCCATCTTCTCCTGATGTCTTTACATTTTTCAATTTCGTGATACGGTGTCGGATTTCTTATAGTGTCGGTGGATCAGCGTCGGGTTTCGTGTTTATTGAAGATGTGTGTTGGAATCGTTCGGATGGTTCTGGGCAATTAAGGAGCTCGGAAAAGTAATTCGACAGTTCTTCGCAGTTTTCTTGTTTGTTGAGTGCAAGTTTTCCACCTTTTTTCTTGAAGGTCGAATGCTGTGGTAAGTAACCTTTAATTTTATTTGCAAAAGCTCTATAATTTCTAAAAATTTCTGCTGTTGTAGTTTCTAAAGTTATCCTCAATTAATGTGAACTGTTCATTATGTATTGGCGTTTGGTTGGTATTGCTTTATATAATGAAATAAAGTAAATTAAAATTGAAATTAGACGGAATGACTAGAGGGATGAGACTAGACAAACAGAACTAAGCGACGAGTCTAGATGGACGACACTAGACAGAAAAAATTGGACCGACAGTAGTATACACACAAGACTAGAAATTTAAAACTAGAGAGACAATTCTAAACAAAAAAGACTAGAGAGACAGTTATAGACATACAAGAGTAGATAGACAATACTAGACAGAAATTACTAGTCTGACAAGAATAGACAGTTAGGAACTAGATAGAGAAGACTAGTCAGATAAGGCTAGACACACAATACTAGACAGACAAGACTACACAGACAAGACTAGACAGAAAAGACTAGACCGACAGGACTAGACGGAAAAACTAGACAGAAAAGACTAGACTGGCGGGACTAGACGTATGAGACTAGACTGACAAGAGTAGATAGACAAGACTAGACAGATAAAACTAGAGAGACAATTCTAGATATTCAAGACTAGAAAAAGAGTTCTAGATAGACAAGATTAGGTATACAAGATAGGTAATACTATGCAGACAATACTAGACAGAAAAGACTAGAGACAATGAGACTATACCGATAAGACTACTCAGACAAGACTAGACTGACAAAACTAGACAGACAAGACTATACAGTTAACACTAGGGAGGCAAGACTATACAGACAAGAGTAAACAGGCTGGAGGTGAGATTAGGCATACAAATGTAACCATATAAATTTAGATGGCCCAGATTAGACAGATAATAATAGATATACTCAAGTAAATAGAATGATATTTTTCCCGTGTGATATCGTAAAAGCGAGACGAGAGCGAGACGAGATTTTTGAAACTCTCTCCCTATCTCGTCTCGTGTGAAGCCCTAGTTGCAGAGGTAACTAAAAGTAAGTTTTAAAGTTAGGAATAGTAAAAATAGACAGAGAAGTCCTAACAGAGACAATGGGACAAACGAGACTATGAACATAAATGTCGATGGATTTGACTAGACCTAGAAACACAATGCGAGATAAATATATTTGCAGAAGAAATATTTGCAAAACATATTTATATATATTTATATATTCAAGCTTTGTTCCGTCTTTATTAAGTTTATCTGATTATCTATAATGTTGTATGGTTTTACCAATTCAAAATTTATCATTTATATCAATAACCTGCTAAGTTCATGTCTCTCTCACAAAATGTCAGAATTAAAAACCCCAACACCACATGGGTTTTCAAGTGAGTGATTTACAAAATATTGTTCATGGAAGCAGAGCTGTGCTGATGAGAGATAGATCTCGAAACGCGTCCACAGATGGATATCCACTCAAGGTATCGGAAAGACATGATCTTAAAACTCAATGTTATTTTTATGGTTTTTGTTGAGTGCCACGAAGGTGGACTGAAAGCTATAGAATAACTGACAAATTTCATAAGAGATTTGTTTTTGGTAGTCCTAAAAAGACTCATTAGTATTATAGAGTTCCGGAAAGGTTGAGTATATTTATATATTCAAGCTTTGTTCCGTCTTTATTAAGTTTATTTGCAAAACAGATTAGACAAGGAGGAGTAGATTGGCAAGAGCAGGAAGATAAATAATGCTATGCTCAAATTAGTACACATACAAGAACTTGAGAGTATGTGTACATTACCGGATATATAAAAGTAGCTAGTAGACTATATAGACATGCCTTAGCAACCATATCTGAATAGGTAAACAATGCTACAAATTTTTGCCAGGAACAATAGCTTTAACTGTCTAGTCTTGTAATCTGCGTAGTCCCATGGTCTCCTTAGTTCTCGTAGAGGTTATAAAACAATACACAAAAGAGGATTGATAAGGATTTTTATATGTAGAATAATGAATAATGAGTCGACGCGGTGTTGAACTGTGATTTAAATTGAAAGTTAAAAGTCTCTAGGGATATTTTTTAGGACTTCACACGAGAAAGATATTTTTCTCGTCTCATCTCGTCTCGTAAAAGCGAGACGAGACCGAGACGAGACCGCATGTGGTCTCACTCTCGCGAGAGCGAGCACGTATGTGGTCTCACTCTCGCGAGAGCGAGAACGTGTATGGTCTCGCTCGTTCATACATCTTCAATCTATGACTCTAACACGGGCAGCCGGATAGCCGTAGGATAACCGTACGGATAACCGTAATATTTTTAAAATTCAAAATTTTATTTGAGATATTTTTGTAGTTATATACATATTTTGATATACGATTTTCAACAAAGATATTTTAATGCCTTTAATTTACTTATAACCGAAATTTAATCGACAGCTTATGAATTAAATAATAAGCCAAGCCGTACTGTGGTGGATGATAAAACATTATCGAAAATCAATTTGGGTTTATTGTTTAATTTTAGACCCTCGGCATAAAGTCGAGACATTTGACAAGACACAATGGGGCAAGCAAATGAAAAATGAGGCTGTCCAATGATACGATAAAGTTTATATCTAAATAGTAAATGTAAATAATATCAATTTTGTGAGAGAATCCGAAAATTTAGTCGTCCGAACGGAAGTAAATCATTCAAAAAAAATGAATTGATATTTATAATCTATACAACAATTCATCAAAAACTTCAAAACACTGGAAAGCTGATTTCGATGAGTATTTACTACTGAAAAGAGAAGATTTAAGTCAAAATATTTTAGAGTGATGTAAGTCTCTTGAAACGATTTTCCATACTCTTTGCAAAATTGCCAAGATTTGCTGTGCATAATGGCAACATCAGTACCTGTTGAAAGATAATTATCAAAACGCGCACATCAATAAAGGATGATGTGATGCAATAATTATTATGTTTGAATTCTTGATCACCTTCTGACTTAAAGTGTAAAATTTCAGATAGTTAAAGCATCAAAGTTCATTGTTTCTTAACTTATAACTTCAAATATTGTAGCCTGTATGAATGAATAAAATATTGTAAAATTGTATTTTATTATATAAAAATTACCTATATAACAATTAATCACGCATATATCAGTCACAATAAAATTCATGATTACCTCGTTTTGGACTATCTTAACAATAAGTTCTGGCAAGAACGATATTTGACGAGATTAGACGAGATGAGGCGAGATGAGACAAACGGTTACAAGAGCGAGAGCGAGACGAGACTAACGGTTTCTAGAGCGAGAGCGAGACTGAGACGAGAATAATTTTTTCACAACTAACGAGAGCGAGTCGAGATTTTTTAAACTCTCGCCCTATCTCGTCTCGTGTGAAGCCCTAATATTTTTTCATTTGGCCGGAATAACATTTGTTTGGTTTAAATAGATTCTTCCCATTTTTTTTTTATTGTAAGTTGTGCAATATTCTCTTCCGTTTTATCCTCAAATTGTAATCATATTTATAAACCGAAAGTTGAATGTAACTGTAATAGTAATAACAAGTTAAGCCAATAACTGTAAGTGTTACAGAGGTAATTAAAAGCGTTAGATTTTTTCGCCGTATTCAGTGAGGAATTTTCATGTGACTTAGGATTATCTTTTAATTTTCATTGCTAATTATAGCATTTTTCTGATATAAAAAAATACTATCAACTAATTAAAAAGTAACATTGTTTTGGATATACCGGAAGAGCGAGTACCTCAGTAAAATATTTTTTTTCAATTAATTTTTAAATTTAATTTTTTTACAGAAGTTCAATTTTTAAGACTCATCCATTTTAAGACAAAATATTTATTGAAATAATATCAAACTAAAAAGTCAATTTTGCGAAACTAATTATTAAACAAATACATTAAATATTTATGGAATTCTTTATTTATAATACTTTGAAATATTTTCAAAGAAAATTTAGGATTAAAATCTATTTATTATTTAGATTAAGGAAAATGTAAATTTTTAGATTTAATAAACATCTGAAACTTTCTGAAAAAAATGACGAAAATTTTCAAGTTTTTGAACATTAATTCCCATATGCGCGACACTCAGCTACGCGACGTGGTACGACATCGCCTGTCAAATAATGATTATATTGTTTTAAATGGGCACGTCGCGTAGCTGTCGCGTAGCCATAGTGAGAACGTACCCATTTAAAACAATGTAATCATTATTTGACAGGCGATATCGCGTAGCTGAGTGTCGCGTATATGAGAATCAGACTTTAATCAAACAATATATTAGTTATTAAAAGTTACACGCATTGTGAATTTAATGAAGTGATTTTAATAAAAGTTCAAAGTCAATTTTCTAAGTGAATATAACTTTATTATAATTTCTGTGGGCATGCAATTAAAGTATGAACATATATACCGACTCATCTACGTTACAATATAATATCAAGATGTATGAAATTTAATATACCTTGACGTTTCAATAATGAACTTTTAATAATAATAGGAAACTTAAATTAGATCCATTTAATAGGATTTCGTCATGTAATCTTGCTGTGCGGATCCTCTTAACATCCCTAAAACCATACACCGTGCAGACGGTTCTACGATAATCGCATTAGAATTAATATCAGTGTCTGAATTAACATATTTTTGCCTAGAAAGATTAAAAATTAATATTACGGTCTTAAGGGCTAAAGAGTTTAGCTAGAAATTCACGACACTTCTAATAAAATCGATAAAATACCGTGCGAAAACCGTTTGATTTTGCTGTGAGTTCGGCGAGACCTAACTGATTTTATTAGTTGTTTTTTTTTAATTTTGAAGGTAGAAACGAACAGAAAGAAAATTAATTTAAATAAGAAGATTAATTTAGATAAATTTTAATTAAAGATATATCTAATTATGAGTTTAATATGTTTTGTTTATTTTATGTACCAACTTATAATTAATTTTTTATCTATGCTAGTACTTATCTTATATGTTATCTATCTTATTACTATACATATTTAGTTTATGTCTGATATATTAGACATTATATGAGTTTTTGGAAACAAAAACGAAAAGTGTGATCACGATACCAGCCAAAAACACCATTTAGGCTAAAAAAGTGTGATAACCTTGTTCGCAAACAAGATTTATCAATTTCAATATATTTTACGCTGAATGCCGAAAAAAATCCTTTGACCTGAAAACTGTGGTTGTCGACTAATTCCTATGTGTGTCCATAAATAACATGGTACGGTTTTGCCTAGTAATTATTGATTAACAGTTTTCTTTTACAGTTAATCATTTTAAATACCCATGTTTCAAACAAGTAAGAATGATTAAATTTGCAATAAAGCTACTTTTCAATATTATTTATTAGTCTATACTCTATAGCAAGGGTCGGCAAAGCGTGTGCCGCATGTGGCTCCTTGTACAGACATTTGCGGCTCTTGAAGCCTGAAACACTCCGCCGCCCTTCGTTCAAGCATTTAAGCTTCGAGTTTACATATCATCATATTTACATAATCATTTACGTATTCATATTTTGTCAGTAAAAAATGTTCATAACTCGTGAAACATCAATCTATAAAATTATCTACAAAATGATACATTACACGCTACAATTGAGTTTCTAAACTAACTGACAACGAGAAATCTATTGAAACTAAATATTGTCACAAAAAGTAGTACCACTTCGAAATGACGATGTTTTTGAAATTGCAAGGAGGTTCTTATAATGAATTAAGAGAATCCAAAGCAGATGGGAGGATTAGGTACTAGAGGACATTAAGAATCTAAAGATGGAGGCAGGGAGGAGAAAAATTTTGGAGAGGAAATTAACTGGAGAGGCAAAGTCAGGCGACTGAACAGAGTAAAAACAGGATAGATGAACGTGGACTAACTCACCACACAAATAAATATTTACATTAGTGTGCGGAAAGTTTGATTTTAAAACGCGTCAGCTCGTTTGGGGAAGGAGCCCGAAGGGCGACTTCCCTATTAGCTGGAGCGCTGTACAATTATTTTCGTAAGAAATTTGTATACATTTTTTTGGCAGACAATTATTCTTTAAGAAACAAACAGATTTAGAGTAGAGAAAAAATGGTTCGTTCTGGACGCTCCACGTCCACTTCCGGTCACCCCACTGTTGTAAAGTACGGCTACAATGCGGTAAAGTGACTTTACCGCATTGTAGCGGTATTTTGCAACATTTTGAGTAAAAATCTTTTCGCTTGACGTATACACCAAGTCAAAGCTAGCTTTACAATTCAGGAGGCCTAAAAGGAGTTTTTTGAGCTCGTGGGTGTAACGAGCGGTTGCAACCTCGAAAGGGTTGTATAACCTTGTATATTTATAAAATAATCCATAAACTAGATTAAATTAGTTTTAAAATTATATACAACACATCTATGTAGTGTTAACACTTAGAGAGATAACTATCGACGATTGAAAATTGTCAATGGCGTATATATAATAATTAGACATCGGATTATATGCATTTGCATGTTTGCATATGAAAATGCATAAAACGCTATTTTTATAGCATTATTGCATATTTTAGTACTTTTCATTTAGACTGCTTATTTTAGTAGTTAAATGTGTTTTGTATTAGGCGGGAAGGGTGGCAAGTCGCATCCACTGACGTGCCATGGGGGCACCTCACACTCGGCAACCCTACTACTGGCTTGCACTAGTCAATAAATTGATTTCCTCTACAAAGAAAGTATTTTTAAAAGCACCATCGCGCGTGCAAAAATATGCAGAGCGACTACCAAACCTAGCACTATCTCCACAACCAATATTAACGCGGTGAGAAACATGGTTGAAAGCTGTAGTATTTTATGTTTCGAATTTGGAGGCCATAGAAGAAGTAGTCGATCAATTTGACAGTTCAGAACCGATTACAATAGACCTTTTTACGGTTAGTTAAGCGCATGCGCACCCGCCAAGTTTGAACACTTGGTCAAAAGTTCGGACACTTTTTGATGTATAACATGGTGGAAATTGACACATGTCCACAAGAAAATTTCAACTATGAAAAGGTGTATTAATTCAAGCCAGCTGGCATTTCTGGCTCCTTTAATCAAAGAAAATATATTATTGAGCATACATTTGATAACCAACATTGAGATAACATAATATACTGTAGAGCATATTATTGCTTTAATTGTAACATAATTGTAGCAATATTCCCGACGCAATTGAGACTATAGAAACGAAAAAACCTTCCTCTGTGCAAGCCCTTGGAAATATTGGAAAAAATGATTGAACAGAGCAACGACCTTCCGAGTTGACTCATAGAAAAGGTCCATGGCAAATTAAATGCTGTTGTCTATAAAAACCCAGGTCTTGAAGGAATAAAGAAACTAAATGCATTTATAATAGGCGCCAGCCAAACTCTACCTGAAGAGGTTTTTGCAGAAGTTGCGCCAAATTTCAAGTTCTGTCCAGTAACGTTAGCTTTACGTCAAGCGTAAAGAGGTCATTTTCAGCCTACAAATTAATCAAGTGACAAACGTCACAACTTTGCTCTACAAAATCTAGAATAGCATATTAATGGACGAGTTCAGTAAGCGCGATTTTTCAGCACGCGTGCAAGTTAAAACTTGGACGCGTGCTGAAAAATCGCGCTTACTGAACTCGTCCATTGTGCGATCTCGAAACTTAATTCAAAATTTCGATATTCAAAATGGCGGACGTAATATGGCGGATAATTATTCGAAAAAAGCATTCAATTTTATCGAAAGTCGAGATTTAGCGGATGTAAATGTCACCGAACGCGAAACTCAGAATTTCAAAATTCAAAATGGCGGCCAATAGATGGCGGATAATTTTCAGAAAAAAGCATTCAATTTTGTCGAAACTCGGGATTTAGGGGTTTTTGATGTCACTGACAACGAAATTAAAATTACTTTTTGCGGAAAATTTAAAATACTTTTTTGAGAAAATTTTCCGCCTTCTTTTGGCCGCCATTTTGAATTTTGAATTCAGTTTCGCGATCGGTGACATTTACAGCCGCTAAATCTAGAGTTTCAACAAAATTGAATGCTGTTTTCGACAAATTATCTGCCATATTGCGTCCGCCATTTTGAATTTCGAAATTTTGAATTCAGTTTCGGGATCAGCAACCTCAAAAATGCAAGGAGACCGAAAATCACGATATTTGGACGGTTCCTTCATATTTACTATAAACAATATTTCATACGCAAAAATTACGAAAAACTGCAGAAAGTGCACACATAAAAATTTTAACCGAAATCCAACGCGCAGCCACGCGCAGTTAATTTTTGGATATGTTCTGAATAAATGTCTGAGCAACAATTTGAATTTTGTTTAAGAGCCTGGGTCGACCAGGGTTTTGACTTATTGCTATATTTACCAAAACGCCATCAAGAAAACTAACACTATTTTCATTAATTATTTACTAAATCATACATCGTTAATCAGAATTTCGAGAAACACATTCAAATTGTAGTTACTATCTCGAGAAGAATCCATTTTTCAGAATCCAAATTCGTTAAGTTTTCCCGAGTCTACAGCCGTTTGAACTTCGTGTTACTTACGACGAGCAACGAGCAGATAATGCGGAAGGCCAGACGCATGCCGGGTTCACGATTATAATACATACTAGAATACCGCTAATGGTCATAATACATACTAGATGTACCACTATTCCAACCATTAAAAGTCTCTAGAAAAAAAAATATTTTTTTTCCACTTTTGGCCAGCTTTTTGGGATTTTCGGCCACTGTGCGTCGGCGGTATGACCTATTTGATCACAACTACTGCACACGATACAAACAGCTAGTTAAGCCCAATTTCCTAAGATTAAATAGATCTGCAAGCAGTACAGATTACCACTGTGTCAAGCTATATAACTCGCCACCGAGAAATGTAAAAAGTACAGACTTTGAATCCTTTAAACAATACATAAAATAATTTCTCACACAAAATGCATTTTACTCCATGGAGGAATTTTATTTAGCCTTTTCATAGATATTATTGACCTATGTAAATTTGTATAATTTGAACATGAAATAAATATTATTATTATTATTATCGCGAAAATCTGTATATATCCAAAAATATTAACAACGTTTAAATGAGTTAATAAGTGCGTAAACTAGATTCAATTCAAATTCAAATCTACAAAATAAAATTGTGTTCAAAGTAGCTGTAACTTTAAGCCAAACAAAATTTATTTTTAAAATAGGAAGCGCCTGAGAAAATAAAAATTCTCTGCCGACCCCTTGCTCTATAGCAAAATATGCATCTACCTCCATCTTTAGCATGAATTTGTGTTTTAGTTATATTTGTCTAGTTTCGTCTAGTATTATCTAGTCGATTCTTGTCTTGTCTTGTCTAGCATTGGCTAGTGTTGCAAAGTTTTGTCTTTCTAATCCTGGTTTAAGCATGTCTACTCCAGCCTTGTCTAATCGTATCTTGTCGTATCTAGTGTTGTCTAGCCTTTTAAATATCGTCCATCTTGTCTAGAAACCACAATGTAATGGTGATGAATTTTTAGGGATTTTTGTAGGTTTACGGATTATTTTGAGTATTTTCAACTCAAAGCTGACAATTCACTTAACAAGCACTTAACTCAGCTGCCCACATTTTCTCCCCGGGCTATTTCCCTCTGGACTTGAACGTGAACCAGTGGTCTACATACTTGAAAACACCATTAATACTAGCTAATAATTATGCTTTTTTCATTTCAATAACTCAAGAATTGAAAAGGTTTTTACCTAACTTGAGTTTACTAAATATATTTGTTATGATATTTATGAGAACTTCACAAACTATGTAAATCGACGCCGTTCTCATTCTGTCTATAATTAATCAAATTCTTATTAATTTTGGAATAACTTCTTGAAAAAAAAGTCCAATATACTTCAAAGAAATTATATGAAATATGAACAATGTTCTAGTTACAATAAATAAATTATCAACGAACGAGGTTGTGATACGCCAACGATGGGTTTATATCACGAGTGTGTAGTACATCTTCGTATGAACATAGATATTGAAAACATGTCATATACCTCAATCGTCAAGGATGAGAAAGTCCGAAGATGGTTTGGTCTTTATTTCTCTATAGGTTAGATCAGTGGTTCTCAAACTGGGTACCGCGGCACCCTGTGGTGCCGCGAGCGTTTACCTGGGGTGCCTCAGCAATAATCAAGAAATGTAAAAAAATGTTGAAAGAAACTTACATAAGGAGGTAAACGAATTTGAGTTTCCACTTTTATTGCTGAATTATGGATAATTGGCTAAAATCTAGATCTTTAAAACGGAAAGGTGTTGTACTCACTGAAGTGACTGATTCAATGAAAACCAGCATCGTCGGAGGAGACGAAATATCCCAACAGACAGCTGCGAGTCTAAATAATTCTAAATAAGTTTGTCTGCGTCAGTTAAGCAAAGATAATCCGAGCAAAATAAGTAAATATAATACTAGCTACTTCACATTGTTTGGCTTAGCGTTATCTTATCGTTTATCTTTGGGTCATCCATGGTGGAGAGAATTTTTAAAAATGAAACTGAAAACGCAACTGAAGCTTCATTTATTGTCAGTTCACACATAGCAAAATCTGGAAAGCCCCATACTATTGCCGAGACACTGATTAAACCTTGCGCAAAGGATGTTGAAAGTTGCATTTTAGGTCCAGACATGGCCAAGAAGATTGATACTGTGCAGCTGTCAAATAGCATAATAGGCAAACCAATTTACACAATTTCAGATTCTGTGGAGAACGAGCTTATAAGAACTTTGAAAATTTGTATTTTTTTTTTTTAGTTTACAGCGTGATGAATGTACCGACGCTGACTTGCTGCCGACGTTGTTGACGGGACTTGCTGTTTTTGTTGTGTTTGTAAGGTATCCATTCGAAATGCAAATAGAACGAGAACTTTTGATGAGAGAATTGCTTGAAACTTACATCAGTGGTGAGGAAATTTTCACAGTTATCGATATATATATATATATATATATATATATATATATATATATATATATATATATATATATATAAATATATATATATATATATATATAGAAAAATGATTTGAAATTGTGTGATTTGAAATTTGAAACAAGTGTGTTGATATTTACAGTGATGGATCGGCTGTAATGGTTGAAAAAGTAAATGAAGCCGTTTCTAGAATGAAGCAAGTGGCAGATAAGGCCACCAGCAGCCACTGTGTCTGTCCATCCATCGACATTCTATGGCAACTAGAAGGATGCCGCAAGAATTAAGAGTCGTATTGGATGGTGCTGTGAAGATACGTCACGTCTTTTAAAACTTACCGCCGAAGATCTGGGTATGGATCTCTTTTTTAGTCAGACTATTTGAACTAAAAGATGCACTAGTACTAACATTTTTACTAACATTTAAAGAGCCTTTTATCCAACAATTCACTCATGTCGATTGGCTGCTTAAATTACAACATCTTTAATTTAACATCTTTGAAAAACTAAATGAAACCGCCACTTCTTTTAATGTTGCATTCTCAACACACGCTTACATTCAAACCCGGTACAGGAGCAAACTCTCTATATGAAGTGATTTGAGACCGTTTTTAGGGTAGCTGTGCCGCGAAATTTTTGTAGTCCGAACAAGGGCGCCGCGAGATTTTTTTAGCTCGATAAGGCTGCCGCGTCAAAAAAAGTTTGAGAACCACTAGGTTAAATTGTGCAAAAAATTAATCGAAAACGTGAAAACATATACCTTAAACGTTTAGGAGGTCGAACGTAACTAATAAGTCAAAATAGTGCTTGAATTTTTTTATATTTTCAATTATACTAATAGTTAAAAATCATTATTGTTATTTACAATAACAACAAATTTAAAAATTGGTAATTATTATTTATTTAATAAAATAAAGTTGTAAAATGACTTCGTTATTTTTGACTTATAAGCGGTTAACTTATAAGCGCTAACAGCGCTTTATTATGTCTTGAAAGTTTATAGTACAGAGAGAGAAAAGATTAGTAATTGAAAGGAGTCGAGCGTATTTATTCTCTCTATATAACTATGTTTCCATCTTTTGCTTTTATCTCAGCTGTTCTCGTGACGTTTGACGAAACAAGATTCAAAATAAAAAGTTTAACTTTAATTATTTAAATAATTACATCGGAAACATCACATTGTTTTAATGTTATCGTGTTTTAATAATATCTAAGTTTATTGTATATAGTTTTTTATTCCTTAAAGTTGGGAAATTAATATCGAAAAAAATAAATAAACACGTGACGGAAGCTTGTCGGCCATTCAGGCTCCTATACTCCTTATATATGTATAAGAATCGAAAAAACATCATTTTTGATTTTTTTTTCGGATAAACTAAATGGTGGATCACTTTCAAATTTTGAGAGGACCAAAATAAAGTTTTGATCTGCATGCATAAAAAGTTTCGAAGCATAAACTTGAAACAATATTTAACATGGGATTCGCTCGAACCTACTTACCATGTTAACGTTTTTAATGTTATTACCATGTTAATAACATTAAAAACGTTAACATGGTAATAACATTTTGCAACGTGTAGTATTCGTGGTGTAATTTTATGGAAATTTGTCTTCATAATTTACAGCATATTTTATGTTTAAAAATTGTCTACGTCACTAAATATAAATATACTCTCATTAATTTAGTTTATCTCATTAATATTCCTTTTTTTCATAAGTTAAGTTCATCAATACTATGTTTAGTTTTTCTCAATTTGCTTTGTTTTCTTTGTCTGCTGATATAAATTTACAACTACATATTTTAATTATATTTCTGTATTATACCTATAATGTAGATTTTGCTATTCTACGCAATCTAGGGTTTAATTAAAAGCTAATAGGATTTCGTGCAGTTAAAATAAAATAGAATAAAGTGTTTTTAGTTTATATTTTAAAACTTTGTAATTATTAAAAACTCAATTTCGTTGCTTATATATACTTTTACGTAGTAATTACGTTGGTTTGCTTTTAATTAACAAACGATCTTGAAAATTACAGTCGATTACACAAAGCATGTTGTGTAGTCGTTCTGTAATTTTCAGCGAATAACAGAATATTTTTTTTAATTATAGTTTAGTTTAAAATTTGTTTTATTACATATTTAGTATAAGTAATTAAAAAACACCATGCAGAATCGAATGGCTCTAGTCCGGTGTTGATCCGACTGGCGGCTTCGGATGAGTTAGAATCCCCTAGGGCTTCACACGAGACGAGATAGGGCGAGAGTTTAAAAAATCTCGTCTCGCTCTCGTTTGTTGTGTAAAAAATTACTCTCGTCTCAGTCTCGCTCTCGCTCGTAACCGATAGTCTAGTCTTGCTCTCGCTCTCGTACCGTTTGTCTCGTCTCGCTCTCGTTACCGTTTGTCTGGCCTCGTCTAATCTCGCCAAATATCGTTCTTGCTAGAACTTATTCTTAAGATCAGCTCAAGTCCAAAACGAGGTAATCATTGATTTTATTGTAAACTAATCACTGTCTCTTTACATAAATTTTCTATTTGGTTACTATTAATATCTTCTAATTTCGCTTTGTTCCATCCACATGAAAATGTAGCGATAACACACCATAAATGTCTGTTTATATAAACCTTCTATTTTGTTGACGATTTAAAATTAATAATAAAAACGAACAAAATTTGAAATTGTCTACGACATCTATTTCATATTACGAAATCTACTCTTTTAATTGTTATATAATGAAATGTAACTTGCCCGAGCCCGCAGTTCAAATTTATGCAAGAAAATATTACGGCTGCCAGTATTAGATTTTTTCAAAAATAGAAGAAGAAGTATGACCGGGATTAGAAACGAGACTCTCGTGTCTTGCGAGAACGAGACCACATGCGCTCTCGCTCTCGGGAGAACGAGACCACATGCGTTCCCGCTCTCGCGAGAGTGAGACCACATGCGGTCTAGTCTCGTTCTAGTCTCGCTTTTACGAGACGAGACGAGAAAAATATCGTTCCCGTGTGAAGCCCTAGAATCTCCGCAAGTCGTATTAAAAAAAATCGCGTTTTCCGGAATTTTTGCGATGAAGTTGACATGTAACGGGAACAGGACGTCGTAGTCTTCGGATTTTTTCACCGGCCATTGCGGGCAACCCTCTCGCATCGAACGAACCCATTTTAAGACTTGGACCCCTTCAAATAAGCTAGCCTCGTCCACAAAAGTAACCGAAGAAACAAAATATTCTTTCCACTGATGGTCGCGTACTTGTCCGTCAAATGTGCAAAGACGTGCATGGGATGCGGCCAGAGTATGCGAGAAAAACTCGACCAGCAGACCAAAGTTTATCCTCAAATCGCACAAAAAGGGGATTTTAGTTTTTCGTACCTGTTGGACGCTGGCGCTGTGTGGGACTTTTACGCAGCAGACTGACACGGGACAAAAGTCCGTTCTCTCCTACGATGTAAAATGATATATTCTCGTTTCTCCGTTTAAGAGGAAAGGAGTTTTCGCGGAAAAAGTGGAGAAATATTTAAACGCTCCTACAAGCGTCCCTGCAGGGGCTGACCGGGTGCTGAACGTAAAACTTGTAATAAAATGAACTATTTTTTTACTCGATCTGATGAAAAGAAAAACAGAGAGAAATTGTATTTTTAACAATTTTTTATAACTTTCAATAAAATCTCAATTTTTGTGCCCCCTTTTTAATTCATAACAATAACAATACAACATAATAATTAGTTTAATACGAGCTATGTATTTTTTTCGCAATTTCGAAATTAAAAATGGTCAACTATAAATTATTTAGAAATATATACTTAGTGAAAATTTAATGTACCATTTTTACATACTTATTAATTTCATCCTACAGATCTTCTAGTTCTATTGAATATTCAGAACCATATTTTGGTGTTCATTTTTATATATTTTTACCATCTTATTTGCCATTTTAAGAGCACATATTTTCTTTTATATTTAAATCAATCTATATTTTGCTTTGTAATTAAAACAGCTTGAGATTTTTTAATTTGTATAAATTAATATATTTTTCCCTCTTTTATAACTAAATTATTATATGTAGTATGAAACAACAAAAATAAACAACAGAAATGTTGTTCAAAACATCAGATCCAAATAAACTTTTCTCCTTTGTTTTAATTACAAAAAAAAGAATAGTTATAAAAACTAAATAATCTGAAATTGATTTAATTATACAGGAAAATATAAATTTGCTCCTCAATTTATTAATTAATCATGAGTAATTAAGTATTAAGATAAGATTAGACTCCAGCCGTTGGCCGCATACGGTCCAAGACAAGTTTTAATGCGCAGCAAAACAAAATCATTGTTTTCTGTATTTTGTATAACTGCATAAACCATTAAAGAAGTTTCGCCCAGCCTTAAATATGCATATGTAATTTTTAGTAAAGAGGAAATATTTCCAAATAATTTGTGACGTAGAAGTTTTAATAATGAACTTTTATTTTCTTTGCTCTTAAGCTATAGTACAGGGATGGCGAACCTATGACCCGGGTCCGACACTGACGCACACAGCCTCTTTAAGTGACCCAGGCATTGATTTTAGAACTTTTAGAAATGTTCAAAAATGCAAAACTTTTATTATTTTCTTATTAAAGTTTTTCAACCACAAAGGTATGAATATTAAATATGTCGATAAGAAATACTATCTCAAATTATTGTATCTTAATAGTATATTAAATATCGGGTTCAATAAGCACGATTTTTCAGCACGCGTCCATGTTTAGAGCGTAGAAAGCCTGAATTTTCAAAACCTTCCTGTAGAACGAGGAGCGTAGCAAGGAGTTTTCTAATGTACGAAAAACGCCTTATCAACATGATTTTTATACTATTTTTCTTCTATTTTGTGCCCATTCTAAATAAAAAATGCCATTTCTAAATAAAAAAATAGTCGATAAATATTGAGAAAATAGTATCGCACTCGGCGATCCAGTAACGAACCCATATGAGTGCTTTAATGACTTCATTATCGACTCAAAATAGAAAAATACGTTTATCTACTCGCACACTAAAATGAACACAATAATAAGTAAATTATTGTATTTGAAGGATGGCATAATTATAATCGTGTATACAAGTATCCAAATCGTGCATAAAAGTCCAATATAAATCACATCGAGTTTCATTATTAAACGATTTCTGTTTTTTATCACTATGGCAACAACTCGCTTCACTAAACAAAAAACATAGTCGTAGTGAAAATAATAAATAATTTTCTGTCTTATATTAAAATTGAAATAATTTTTCTAATTTTATATAAAGAAGTCTCACTCTCTCAGGGCGATCTGGATTTATCTAAACATAATCTAATCTAGATTAAATCTGGATTTGCCTAGATTACATCGACATCGACCAAATAGTGTTCCCGTCACTGTTCGTTTTTACTAGTTTTACTAGCAATTTTTGCCACAGAGTCGCTGAATGTTCTGACTTTATTGTGTCAGTGATTTGAAGTATTGTCTGTCAAAATTACAATTTTTCATATTATTGGTACGAAACAATTATTTGTTTACAGATTCAAAAGTATTTTAACATGCTTCGTAGATAAAATAATGCATAATAAGCGTGTGTGAAAGCCTTTTGTGCACTCATTGCGATTAAACTCAAACAGAGTTCTACATCGAATTCATGCACACAAGCCCTTCTTCACTCACTCGTACCATAAACTATAATTTCAGAAGAGAAAAAGGAGAACCATTTTGTGTTTTAAAAGCGTTTTTGATTCCAAAAACTAACATTACAGCTGCTAGCGTTCAAGTTGACCATTGCATAGCTCGTCCCGAGAAACATCTTTCAGAATGAGAGTTGGAAAAACAAGGGTTTTTAGAAAGCAGTGCTGCTTTATTTCAGATTTTAAAGACTAGGACTTGATTAAGAAGCGTATCAATGAGTTACCAATAAGTCGGAATACATTTAAATTTCAAATAATAGAATTTAAGAGAGACATTTTTTCGCAAATACATAACGACTTAAATTATGCAGCATTCAATTGCTTTAGATAATTATACAGACAATTATCATTTTTTGCTCGATATAAATCAGGAAATATAATGAAAAAAGAGGTATTGAAACTAATAACATGTAAGGGAAAGTGTACCGGTCCCGATATTTATAAAGAATTTGATATTGCATTTAAAGAAATGGGTATTGACCTACAGAAAATTGTTTCTGTTACAACAGACGATGTACCTAATATGTTGAGGAAAAACATTGTTTTATTCAGTATCTAAGCAAAATATTCCACATCCTCTAATATAATTTCGTTCTATAATACATCAGGACTTATTTTGTGGACTTTTAGTTTTATTCTTCTTCTTCACGTGCCATGTCCTCCGAGGACGTCGGCGATCATCATAATGATTTTTATTTTATCAGTAGCGGCACGAAACAGACTAGTAGAACTGACACCATACCACTCTTTTTGCTGAAAAACCTGAGAGAAAACGAGTCAAACCTGAGAGAAAAGGTCGTTCGTCTTCCTCCTGGACCTATTCTACCTTGGATTTTGCCTTGCATGATATTCTGTAAGATACGGTAATTTTCCCCTCTTATAACGTGTCCAAAATATTCCAGCTTGCGTTTTTTATGGTAAACATGACTTTTAGTTGCTTCTGGAGACGGGCAAGCACCTCGGTGTTTCGGACTCTGTCTATTCATGATATTCGCAGCAGGCGGCGGTAGAACCACATCTCGAACCCTTCCAGTCACACATTGCCTTTGTTAAAGTCCATCCTTCCATTCCATAGTACAAAAATACATAGTACCCTAGTAAACGAATACGCAGAGTTATTGATGTAAGAACCTTCTTGATAGTGCTGCTTAGCCTGCTCGATGCGGGATTATTTCCTGCTTGTTATTCCACTCACTGCTCAACAATCATCCCAGAGGTTAGTTTTATGGACTACAGAAAGTAGTCTTTGATCTAGCTCCTCTTTTCCAAGTGATGCCACCGTCCTGGTGACCCACGAGCTTGTACGAAAAATATAATTAACAAAATTTGACCCTCTACGCAAAATGTTTTTTCTTGATTTCTTCCAATTTGGCTCAGAGAAACAAAAAGGTTAGAAAACTCTGATGAAAAAGATGTTTAATAAACTTATTAAAGGCGAAATGTAGCCTGAATATATAAATATATTTAACCAGTTCGTAGCTCTATAATATTAAATCTTACTAAGACTACAATACACAACCCATGTTGAAACAACTACCTCCCTTGCCAATACCACTAAGGATATTGAATTATACAATAGATATTTCTATCTTATTACTAGCCCCAGTACTAAGTACTAGATAAATAACATTGTTATTAGGATCATATCTTTGTGTTTAAATTAAGTGAACAGCCATCTGCAGACGCGTTTGGAGAATTATCTCTCATCGGTGCAGTTTTGTTGTTTCGCATTATAAATTGGAATCCAATTACTTGAACACCTCGTGCATGACTGGTGAACTTAGGTTTTAATTTGACGGTTGGGGAGAAGGTCATGAGTTTAATTGCAGTTTATTGATTTAAATAATAATTTAATATTGGTTAAACCATACTATTTCTTATTGTAATAACTTATTAAAGGTAAAATGTAGCCTCAATATATAAATATATTCAAGCTCTTCCTAGCTCTATAAAATTAAGTCTTATTAAGACTATAAAAAAATCCCATGTTGAAACAACTACCTCCCTTGTCAATGCCACTCAGGATATTGTTACTATTTATTTATTTCTTGCCTTGAATCACAATAATGATATAACAAATGACTAGGGTTACAATTAACTGATGTTATTAATAAACATCATTAAACAACAATACACATACATCAACTATTAGATATAAACATTTAGATCAAGTCACAGATTATTAAAACATCTTCATCTTCAAAAAATCGTTCAAACAGTACTCAGATTTCTAGAAAAGAATTTCTTTGACGGTGGTTTTAAATTTATTGTAATTGACGATCGCCTTAATGTCACCAGGAAGTAAATTATAAAGCTTTATGACTAGAACATAAGAGCCACACCACATCTGAGAGGTACTGAAAATTGGTACGTTGAATACTGAAAATTGGTACAGCGTATCAGAATTACGCGTTGTATAATAGTTGACATCTCCAAATCTCATCAACTCTTCCAGGTGTCTGTGTATTACTACCCCATGACATGCACCCCCGTATACTTTGGTATCTGTAAACGAGTACTAAATACCATTGTTTTTAAGATCATATCTTTCTATTTAAATTGGCAAGGGAGGTAGTTGTTTCAACTTAGGAATTTTGTTCTTAATAAGACTACAAATCTTGAAATGAACACTATATGGCACATTTGATTCTTTTTAAGTTGTACAATCAACTCCATACAAAATGCATCAATAGGAACAAATTATAAGTGTCAATGTCAAGATTAGGTACATAGTATAACATTTCTACTGCCATAAACTTCTACAACATTGTATTGTTGGTTTCATATACTAACAAACCAAGTCGTAGTTGGGTTTGAAAAATGAAAATTAATTTGTGCAGCAAATGCGGTCTAAACAAGATCTATATTTATTAGTTAAATCAATAGTCACGAGTTAATATTTACTTAAAAAACTATGAAACTACTCTGCTACATGTTTGAATAATTTACGTTCTACTCTTTAACGTAAAGTTTTTATATTACTTATCTACGACCACTATTGTAAATATCCATATTATTGTACAGTTCGTGGACTATGTAAATACATCATACCACGCACATATGTAACAATCCGCGATTAATGTTATGTAATTATCCAAAATCACCCATGAACGTTTGGTTTACGATTCATTGATTGGTTGAGAGCTGCCCTTTGCTACTATTTTTAAATATAGTACTCCGTGGTTTCCAAACAATCATTAAATGCCCATTACATCATTCACATGGAAGCTGTCATTCATTTCGTTTTTTCAAGTTTAAATCTAACGAAAACTACAAATAAGTACTAAATAAATAGGTATGTAATCATTATAAATACATTTCTTTTCATTTCTATCAAGTTAAATAAGGTCGAAGGTGTTACATCAAGCATATTTTTCTTATTAAACAGAAACAAATTAGTGTGGTCATAGACAAAGTATAGTACATAACTCGAGTTGTAAAGCAAATGCGTATTCGCGGAATTACGCCCTCCCCGCTACGCAGGTCGTGCGTAACTGTTCCGCTCGTAATATGCTTCTTACAACTCGCGTCACGTAATATACTATTAAAGTGCAAGGGCTTAAACATATGTAAACTAGAATATTTATTTGTATGTTTATTTATATATGAATTGTGTAAAAAACTAAATGTAGTAACGACACGATTCTAAACAATTTTAAATATTTTTATCTCAATATTCTGTAGTTACAGAAGTGTTTATCAATGTTGCGGCTACCTCATACCTCTTTTGTAATAGTTTAGGCTTAATACTTTTACACGTGGATGGAATCTTGATTGTAATATTTTTGACACCGGGATGCTAAAATCTTTCGATTTCCTTTTATGAAATCTTACCATTGAAATCATTGCTAGATTTAGACTACTAAATTTCTATTTTGTCTCTAGGTTACATTTAAAATTGCCTTTTCGCATTTTTAGTTCCAAAACTCGATCGCTACTATATTCAGTGTTATTGAGTACAATTTTCTATAAAGAATGTTGCTAAAGACCGTAGCTTCCTGTTCTATTTAATTCCTAAAAGTTGAACGATATTTCATTGTCAGTATTTGGAAAAGACTATAAAATTTTTGGTGAATTATAATTGTTTAGGATTCGCAAATTTGTTTTTTGCGAATGAAACTGTATTTTGACATCAATGTCACTAAAGTGAACGTTTTTATTTCAATCATATATTCAGTTATAATATCACAAGAGCATCGAAAATAATCGATTATTTTACGGGTCACTAGACGTAATCTGCGAAAAGGAGTTTTAAGGATTATTTCGAGTTAAGAGTGAACAATAATCGATTATTTTCGATTGCTCGAGTGGTATTCGTTACGATTATATAACGAATAAAAATAAACGATAATAACAACGTAAGCGATTTGTAGTAAATACAAAACTTGTCATGACAATTATTAAATCATGACTCTAGATTTACATTATTATTCATTGTTTTTGCTTTGTTGGACCCACCGAATAAGAGTATATCCGTTTATCAATACCCGGTAACTAAGTAAAATTCTCAATAGCTATTGGCCAATTTTATGATGAGTTATATAATCCAATACATTTTTTAATATTCAAAATATGTTAAAAAAATATATAGTTCAGTCTATGTATTTCGTTTCGTGTTTTGTATTTTCGTTTTTTTTTAATCAATTTCGTGAAAAAATAGTAGTTTATGATACAAGTGTGTGAAGAAGGGCTTTTGTGCATGAGTTGCAAAGTTTCGCAAAGATTGTACTATAGTGTGATATTCCGACATCAATGTCATTGAAGTAAACTTTTCTATTTCATTTGTAAATTCCAATACATGTTTAAATTTCCAAATTAAGTTATAATATATATTGTTTTGTCTATGTATTTCGTTTCGTGTTTTCTATTTTCGTATTCTCTTTTTTTTTATTCAATTTCGTGACAAATTAGTAGTTTATGATACATGTGCGTGAAGAAGGACTTTTGTGCATGAGTTGGGCTTTTGCACAAGAGCCTTTCACACACGTGTATCACAAATTATTGTATCTACGAAGCATTTTAAAATACGGTTGAATCTACAAAAAAAAATAATTGTTTCCAACTGGTAATATTGAAAAATTGTAATTTTGACAGAAATACTTGAAATATAAGGTTAGAACTTTCAGCGCCTCTGTGGAAAAAATTGCTAACTAGTAAAAGCGAATAGTGGGGGGAACACTAATTGGTCGTTGTAGATGGAATCTAGGTTAACATAGATTTAATCTAGATAAGGTTGAAAGCGGGGAAGAAAGCAACTAAGTTTGAAGATAGAATGAACGAAAGGGAAGAATGTAGGTTACTGACTGAATGCTGGAAAGAAAAAAAAGGATGTAGAAACGAATGGAAGAGATAAATATTACCGAAATAATGGATACGCTAGTAACGAAATATAGAGACTAAGAGCGGAAGACAATTGGATGAATGGGGAGACGAGCGAAATAGACAAGGATCTACAGGAAAAAAGAGAAAGAATAAGGGAATAGATACAATATGAGGTATGCAATCTGCATGATAAAAGGGATTCCGAAGTACCTAGGAAGATAGAGTGTGAAGGAAAGGAAGATAATGGCGAGGTTCAGATGTGGAAACGAGAATAGAGAAAATAGATATTGGATGGAAAAAGAAAAAGGAATATGTAGGATGTGCTACAAGGAGCAAGAGAGACAGTGGATCATAGGTGGAATGAATGTGTAGAGATGAAACAAAGAGAAGGGAGTAATAGAGAAGAAATACTGAATGAAGATGGAAGAGAGATACAGTGTATGAAAGAAATATGGAAGAGGAGGGAAGGGTTGGATAGGGAAAAGAAGGAGCAGGAGCATGTTTTATGCTTCTGCTCCTTATTATGTAATGTGTTAAATGTATTAAATGTTTTATTTTATTAAATGTATTAAAAACAGGGATCCAGAAACCCCGTAGGAGAAATAAAGATTTATATTTATAATCTAGATTAGCTTATGGTTAGTTATATTAGAGGCAGATAAATCCAGACTGAGAGGCCGAGACTTGATGCAAAATATTAAAAATTGATTCAATTTTAATGCCCGTCAGAAAATTTATTTTCACTACGTCTATGTTTTTTGTTTAGTGAAGCGAGTTGTTGCAATAGTAAGAACCAACAGAATTTTTTTTTACGATTAAAATAATGGCATTCTTCACATACCTACAATAATTATCTTATTAATGTGTTCATTTTGGTGTGCAAGTAGACAACAACAATTTTTTCCTAAATCAGCTTTACTAGCTAAATTTATATATTCATTTATTTGTTAAGTTTTTATCAAAATATTGTTTCCGTTGTTTTTTGAACATTTGTACTCTAATGCATTTATGTTTAATGTTGGATGCTCTTGTCTAATTTTCAGTTTTGTTAAATTCATCATACACCTATGTATTGTGACAAACTTTGTAACACACTTATACAGGTCTTTCAATTATTACCAGGATCGTGCATGAATTTGCTGAGCGCACTCAATCATATCTTTATATGATCCCAAATAACATAAAGTCTGTAGAAGAAAGCCCGATTTTCTTTTGTGTTTTACTTCGATTTGAATAGGATTTGGTTTACATCTTAAAAGTAGTGAAGCAAGGTACTTATATCTGAATTCATAGTCTCTCCTTATCTCAAGGAAAAGGACGCCTTGATGAAGGCTTCCGCGAATCTCTGAGGCCTCATAGTCTCAACTCGGCTCTCCATTCCAGAAGGAATCCCTATTTAGGGATATGTGGTGGTAAAACCGCTGATAGAAGCGCCACTCGGCTACGTTAGAAACTAACTCAAACCCCCAAGACTTAAAAAAATCGTTGTTCATTATACCGAGAAAACTTCTATATGAATTTCCACGTTGTTTTAATTGTTTATTGAGGTTACGACGTACACTGATACACGTGCTTTACGTGCTTAAAATTGCTTCCAATAATTGCATAATTGAAATCCTATTGGAATTTCCTCAAGACCATCATCAATCTTACTATCAAAATTGATTAAAAAATCGTTGTTCATTATGCGTTTTGACTGTTTCTGAGGTTAACCAAAATAAAAATTACTTTGGGGATCAATCCCAGTCTGAAATGGGCCACATGTAATTGCGCCTATACCATAAGAGATATTTGTCTCTGGGCTAATCTGTAGACCAGAGTTTTCCAAATGCCGGGTCGCGACCCGGTACCGGGCCACGGAAAAAAATACCGGGTCGCAAATGACCTCTAAAAAAATTAGCTGCTTTTTGTTTAATCGACATTATTGAATAAATTAATTGTGTGCGAATAGTTTATTACGTAATGAGAGTTGTAAGAAGCATATTACGTACGAGCGGGACAATTCGTACGAGCGGTAATTCCACGAGTACGTAATTGCCTTACAACTCGAATTATGTACTATAATTTATCTACGACCACACTAATTTGTTTCTGTTTAATAAGAAAAATATGTTTGATGTAACACCTTTGACCTTATTTAACTTGATAGAAATGAAAAGACATACATTCATAAGGTTACATACCTTTTTATTTTGTACTTATTTGTGGTTTCCGTTAGATTTAAACGTAAAAAAAACGAAATGAATGACAGCTTCTATGTGAATGATGTAACGTTTAATGATTGTTTGGAAATCACGGAGTACTATATTTAAAAATACTATCAACGTGCAGCAATCAATCAACGAATCGTAAACCAAGGGTGATTTTGAATTATTGTTTATATAGTCCGCGACCTGTACAATAATGGGCATTTATAATTGTGGTCGTAGATAATAGTATATTTTACAACAAGAGATGAAAGTGGCGTTTATTTGGTGAGGTTGGAGTTTGCTTACGAGCGCCAGCGAGTTAGCAATCACACAGAACCAAAAAAAACACTTTCATCTCGAGTAGTAAATGCAATTTTTTCTAATGATTTCGGTTGTAGAATCCATAATTCGACTTTAATAAATCCAATTCGAAGCGAACTGTCAGAACTGTCAATACAAATTTAATTGTTGGTTTGGTCGTTTCCATGGTAACATATTGCATTCTCATAGAAGGTGATACTTTTCAAGTCAAATGTTCTAATTTTATTTCGGTTTTTTTAAATAGTTTCAGGCTCGTTTTACGTTTGTACATAAAATATTTCATTGAAATTGATGTAATTAATAAGAAAGTCTATGCAAATTTGGTTTGTTTATTGTTTGAATCAAGAAAATGATAAATTTAAAATGCTCATTTTCGTCTCTAGATGTGAAAATTTTTTCATCTCTAGAATAAAAAAATGTCACTTTCATATAGGGTAAGCCGTGGAAAAAATGCCACTTTCACATATATCAGTAGAAAAAATACATTACATTACTTTTGTACTTTCTGGGAATATATCAAGCTATTCTTAGAAGAAACTATTAAAAACAAATAACGTCCCACAATGCCGCGACTTGTGAGAGAACAAAAACTTAAATTATTTTGAATTTAATTCTAAAAAACTAGTGCTATCATTTACGAGTTGCCTATTTCTTGCAATATAGAAGTTCTAACTTGCAAGAAACGTTTACAATCTAACGTTTACATGTTCTAACTTAGAACATGTAAACGCATTTCTGATCTCATTTTCGCTTCTTCTTATTATAAAATGTTCAACACGCCATTTTGAATTATATTTGAATTTTTATCACATGAATGCGCAAATAAACTACTGCGCACTACATATATGCCGTTTCTGACTATCTCTCTCATTTGATGAACAATATCTACAAGTCACGAAGGAAATATATTAAAATAACCGGGTCACGAAGAAAAAAGTTTGGGAAACGCTGCTGTAGACTGATCTGTGATACATGTCAAAACTGCATCGACGACAAGCGCAAGCGTCGTAGAAGCGCAACAGACAATCAGAGTGCTGAAGGTTTCCTCAAGGAAGTTAGAGACCTTCCTTGATACAAGGAGCCCAATAAGGTTCCTTGTTCTGTCAAGGAAGATCTATGAAACGCGAAATGAGGAAAAAGGAATCCTTCTTCCTATAGGAAGCACTATGAATACGGGTATTAGTATTTCACTAAATTCATTGCGTTCATTGCATCTGGTCAGGAAGGCTATCACTGTGACTCTTAACTGTGAAAGGTATCTTAATTCCATCCACATAATCCAAACGAACAGTGGACGTGCATATCTGGAGCAATCACGCATACATGCTACAGCATGTACAAAACACCTAATCCGGTACAGAAACACCTCATCCGGTTATCAATTATAATGATAGCATTATTTCATAATTATTTAAAAATACTAACATACATATCTATTAACCCCAGAGATAATTTAAGTTTTTTCTTAAATTTAATATTATTTCTTTAATTTTAATTAAATGTAGGTTTTTATCATCCCTAGTATTCATCATTTGTTTATTTATAATTATATTATAATAATTATATTGGGAATGGGAAATAAATAAATTTTACCATTCCCAATAACTAAACAAATGATTTAATTTCAATTTTCTGTTATATACTGAAGGGCTTTATTTATAGATTGGTTTATGTATCACATCATCCACCCTAGTTTTCTTTTTCCAAATTAGCGTACTATACTTTGATAAACACGTCCGTCACGTTGGTCGAAAATGTCTAATTTACTGCTTTCAAAGAACAATAGACAATATAATAATACACAACACATCAAATAAAATAGACTGTCTGATTTATCAAATTATGTATTTTATTTGAATTAATTTCCCAACTATGTCTGATTAACTGTTCTTTTGACTCTTCTAATTTGTCTTTAAAATTTTAATAAAATATATGGAACTATTTAGACTTCTACGAGATTAGTTTCAACGGACTAGATCTTATAATTTTAAATATATTTAAACCGAATACTTTAAATTAATTAATTAATATTATTAATTAATTAAAATTAATTAAAACTAAAAAAATTAACTGTAAACCTTAAACCTCAAACAAAAATATGTTTTGTGATTTGCATATAAGAAAAAAAATTCCCAACTTTTTGTAGAAAATACCCAAAATTGTTTGGATAATTTATATTGATTGCAAAAAGATTACATATACAGTGTCAACCGGTCATTGTCACTTTTATGCAATAAAACTAAATAAATCGTCTTTTTAGTATTCTGTTTAAATATATTTAAAATCATAAGATCTAGTCAGTTGAAACTAATCTCGTAGAAGTCTAAATAGTTCTATATTATTATACCCAGTTAAGTCTGTGATTTCTTTGAACCGGTTTAATTTCTATGCTTACGTATATCTAGTCTGCACTATAGGTTTTCTTCGAAGAAATTAGTCGAAAACTAATATTACAATTAGAACAAAACATAAAAATTGTATTAAAAATAATAATAACACATAGGCATGAAATTTAAACCGGATAACAATAACTAGAATAGTCATTAATCTTAACAACAATTTCCGTGAGTAACTTCTAATTTTTTCAAATGACTAACTATATCTCATCTAGTCGAGTTTTTGAGTTCATAAAATAGAAGTGGCTACATATTTTTGCAATTTGTCATTTTCTCCAAAAAAAAAAACAACAAACCGGAAGTGTAATCTCGAAAGCTTCCACTAAAAGCAATAAATGAAATAATTTTTATCTTATCTTCAGATATTAGCCCTCGGAATGCGTATTTTTACAGGATATTTGCTTATTTTACAGCTGGGCTTTTAAAAAGAGTGTAAATAAAATGTAATTTTGCAGAACGAAAAAGGGAAGAATTTTCGAGTCGTTGAAATTACCGAGGTTAACAAGCCGATATCCGAAATATATTTTTACTTTTTATACAATTTATTGCTTTATTACCCGTCCAATATTAGTAGAATAATAAAATATGGATAGTTTTGTGTGTGTGTGGATAAAATAAATAAATAAAAATACGTACCTTGTATATATTTATAGTAAGACTAGATTTAAATATTTTACACAACGGAAATTAAGAATAAAAATGTTTTTAAAAATAAATTAATCGGGTCAATATAAATAATTAAGTTTCAGTTCTTTCGCAAAGTCTTATTCTCTCATCGCGCAACAAATTTATTATTTTCTCACGATTTTATTTTAACTTTTAATTCAACAAAACTCGATATTTAACACTACTTCAAACTTCATTTGTCCGTTTCTTTTAATATTAGTAGTTAATATATTTTATATTTGAAAAATATATATTACTTTTTTTTCGCGCGCTAATTAGTGGCTGTCGTGCTCATGGCTACTGCACGATCATCACCTGTTCGGCGTTAAGTATGGACTGTTGTTTGTGGAGGTCTGCCATGCTGAAGAAGTTAAGGGTCGTCGACCTCTTCAGCAGTGTGGATGCCGCTGCAGGTATCTTAAGAGGGGATGTACCGTTAATGCTTCAGTAATCGAGGTGGAAAGAATTATCAGGTGTTCTTGGTCAAGGCACCAATTTCGAATTTCTGGTCAAAATCTACACATATGCAACCAAATTCACTCAATAAAAATTAACCGTTTGTAAATATTATTACTGAACCAAATTCTCATTGTGATTCTTAGACTCAATTTAGCAATAACTATTTTAATAATAAGATCATAATTATATCATAAGTAAAATAGCTTAAAACTAGTTAAATCTAGATAATATGTCTAATATATTTTTGCGATTAACTTTTTATTCCGCCGTGTGTGTCCAGTCCGTTTCGTCTGGGTAATCCGTCTAGTTTGTCCAGCCTGTCTCGACTAATCGGACTAAATGAATTAGTTATTATGTCTGATCTCAGCAGTTGTACTCCTAAACTTGCATTTCTAGTTTTTATTCTTTCTAGATGAAAATGTCTAAACTGAAATAGATTTGGTTCTCTGGAGTTAATGTTTTATTGTTACTTAATCAACAGACAAGTTTGCAAAGAATGAACTCGATAGACTTGGCTTAAACATGGCCTATACAGACATGTCTATATAGATTTAACAAATCAGACAGTTTAAACAGTTCAGATAAATCGGCCGTTCTAAACAGAAGACGCAGACTAGTCTGAAATAGACCAATCTTGTAAATAACAAAAAAAAATCTTGTCTGGAAAGACAAGCCTAATAATAAGACAAATGAAAATGAAATGGTAGAACTAAATATACAAGATTAAAAGAACATAAGAAGAGCTGTCTCTTGACAAGTCTGATTAGGCCATGTTCAGTTCATTCCTTCCAGACTTTCTGACTAGTCTTCTTTTTATATTATATTTTTATATTTATATTGTCTGTTTATTTATTTAGCTTTTTATATTTATTATTATTTGTTTAATCTCGCATATTCAGCATACTCTACCTAGATTTGCCTGTGTCTGGACTTATCTCCCATGTTTCATTCGTCTAGTTTTGGCTTATCTGACCTTTTTATATATTCCACTTTGGCTTTTAGTATGCGCCACCCCGGATATTTTCACGTCCGTTCTGGAGGCCGGAACGGTTAGTGAAAACTGCCTTAGTTGTTGCCTCCCCGACCGGGAATCCAACCCGGGTCTCCCGCATTGCCAGGCTGGTATTTTCTCAACTGGACTACCGCGGAGGACGGCTTTTCTAACCTATCTTGATATATCTACTCTACGCAGACTTGTCTCTCTAATTTACTCTTACACCTGTACATCTAATTTTCTCTGCTTTTTTGTCAGTGTCATATTATTTGCATTTGGTGTACAAAACCATTAATATTTCATGTAGACGCAATTGGACAAAGATTATCATTCGTCATTGTCAAACACACTAAAGAAGTAATCAATCATTTTTCTCCTTCGTATTAGTATTATATTTTTGTCATCGATAGAATTTCATATAGAATTAATCGTTAGAGACATATTGAGTAGATAATGTAGTTTTCGTAGATTTGACTTATTAAACTTTTCTGAATAATTATATCTGACTTAGCTTAAACATGGCCTAAGCAAACTTGTCTAGATAGACTTAACAAATCAGACAGGTTAAACAATTCAGATAAACTAAATAAACGACGCAGACTAGGCTGACATAGAGAGATGTCTAGATACACAAGCCTAATATAAGACAAATCAAATTGGTAGAACTAAATATGCAAAATTCAAAGAAAAAAAAAACTGTATCTTGACAAGTCTCGGAAGTTCTACTTCTTATCTTCTTATAAAACATTGTCCAGAGCTAGGTATGGTATCAAACGTCGGCAGATAACCGCCTCTATTATCCTCTGGTATCTTTTATATTCTCCCAGAAAATGATCGATTTTATGGACTAGATCCAGGTGATTTAACGGACTAGATCTAGATGACTAGCCAAATTATACTTTCTATACTAGGCTTTGGATTATTTATATAACTGATTTGTGTGAATAAATTAGTGAAAGCTTTTATCTAGATTAGTTTAGAAATTCTGGTTGCGCTTTCTTGTATATATCTTGATAATTAGACTAGGAGGATTAGTATAGTTTACTACGTTTTAATATAGATAGTTTTAGCTAAAACATAGACGCTAAAACATCAACTTCCATGTAAAGCAAAGGTGGGGAATGGGGAACCTATTTTATGCCAAGTGCCATTTGATAATTTATAAAATCATTCGCGTTTTTTTAGTTTTTATTGTTCAACAAGAAAAGAGGAGCTGAGAAGCCGGTTGGGAGATTGCAGCTTGACGTTTCGCTCTCACAGGTGTTTAGTAATGTTCACCATGAACGCTAGATCACACAACCACTTGCTATTACTGAGTTCCCTGACAGGTTTTCCCTTCATCTCCATTGACTTCATCAAGCAGTTCGTAAAACCTCATGAGCATGATCCCGCGACTCAGCCACCGTACTTCACAGTGATAAACAAGCTCACCGTACTCAGAGTCAAGGTCATTCAGAAATTCCTTAAATTGGCAGCTATTAAGCCCTCTGCTTTTAATAAAATTAATACATGATACTACTGTTGACATCACATTGTCGAGCCGCAACGGCTGTGTACAGAGACTTTCTTGATATATGATGCAGTGGCATAAAATTAAATCATTTGGGTCAAGACTAAGACGATTTATTTCTTTATTTTTCATTCATTCTTTACAAATGCAATTAACTCTTTCTGCGATCCTGTCATGGCCGGACCACCATCTGTAGTAAGGCCACTTAACTTTTTAAAGGTTAGCTCAAGTTTCTTCATTGATGGAACAAGTCTCTCATTTAAGTCCTCACCTGTTGTAGTGCCATGCATGGCTTCCACTGACAGCAGCACTCTGCATTTATTCCACGAACGAAAACGGACAGTTGAGCAGTATTTGTGATGTCCGTTGTCTCGTCACAAGCCAGAAAGAAAAATTGGAAATCTTCTGCAGATCCCTTTAGTGTGTTTTTAATATCTTGTGCTAAGTCTGTAATCCGATCTGAGATGGTTCTCTGAGACAAAGTAACACTCTGAAACAATTTTACTTTATCTGGTGCTATCGACTCCGCAGCAACCACCATGAACTCTTTCACAAACTCTTCCTCTACATGAGGCCTGTTTCTTTGCGATTAGCTCGCTCACTACATAACTTGTCTGAATAACATTGCCATTGTCACCACGAAGCTTAGTGAAAACGGCTTGTTGTGATTTCAAACTCTGCTGAAGAACTTTGATTTTATCCAGGCACATTTGGCCTCCCAATTCATTTACTTTTGCATGTTTTGTGGTGCAATGACGCTCCAAATGTGCCTTTTTCATAAGAGCTAACGCATCCCTACAAACTAGGCACACAGGCTTACCATTCACCTTCACAAAAAATAATCATGTGTCCATTTTTTTTTAATAGACCAACATTCTGCATCTACTTTTCTTTTTTTTGTACTCCCCATTTGTTGGATGTCACACCATATAAGTTGGAATTTCTAAATCACTCACGTTTGCGCACGAAGAACCAAAAAGAATGAACAGTCACGCATGTGCAACAAGGAAAAATTCACAATCCCCTCACGAATTGCAAAATACGTTGATACTTGTCTCTAAAATAAGTCAACAATTATTACTCAACATTTATATGAGTCACACTATTATCACTGCAACATCAACATATTCACTCGTGGGCCAGATCAAATGACTTCGCGGGCCGGAGGTTTCCCACCCCTGATGTAAAGGATGACAAATCAAGATTGTCCTGATTTAACTTAATAAAAACAAAAAAAAAAGTAATGACATTTCCCATAATTTAAACTGTCTAATATTCATTGATCTTTCATTTTTTTGGAAATGGAGCGGTGGCCGATTGATCAACGATTGAGGATTGAGGCCGATTGAGGTTTGCTGCAATATCAGAGGTGGTTTTAACAATTTAAATTTCCAAATAGCAGGAGAATTGCAAGATCGGTCGACAAATATCGTCGAAGAGGTCCTCTTAAGATTACTAAACCCGAAGAGTGGATTAACTGCTAGAACAAAAGAATTGTTTCCAAGTTAGGAATGGAATTGAAGAAAATTCAAAATACCCATACTAAGAATTTCACGTGAGTTGGTAAGAACGATTTTGAAGAAAGATTTACCCTTTCGACCTTGAAATGGCAAAAGGCTCAAAGACTTCTTCCAACAGACCGGAAGTAACGTTAAGAATTCAGACGACGGTTCACCTTTTGCGCAAAGGGTATAATTCTGTCAACAACATTATGACTGACGAAGCAAACTTCCATTGCATGGGGAGTGGAACAAGCAAATTTGAGCGATCAAACGAACCCGCCGAAGGCTGGCCATGTTCGATCATTCGAACGATGCTCGTCATTTCTAACATTTCACACTTTTTAGAGTTTGAAATTTAGCGCCTAGGCAGGTGTTGCCAGCCATTGCGCAGTCTATAGTCATATTTTTATCGATTTTTGTAGTTAAGTTTCCCCTGCTAGATGATCTTGGGTATGTTTATTAACGGTACATATAGGGTGGCAGATTGATCATCTTCGAACGAGACGTTTTGTATAATTATGATCGAACATCGCGGGCTCGTTTGATCGTTCAATTATCATCATCATCAATGGCCATACAACCCTATAGTAGGGTCTCGACTTACTCCAGCTTCTTTCGCCAATAATTCCTGTCTCTGGTCTGCATCGTCCAGTTCGGTGCACCTATCTGTCATGCGTCTTCGCTTACACCATCCTTCCAGCGCGGCTTTGGCCTTCTTCGCCCTCTTGTGTCTATGGGTTCTGCTTGAAAGATCTTTTCTGCAGGATTATTGTCATCATATCTGTTCACATGGCCTGCCTGCCCATCGCAATCTGCCGATTTTGATTTTAGTTACCATGTCCTTGTTACCGGCTTGTCTATAGATGATGATATAGAAGATAGTAAATGTCGAAGTTATACCTGCGTCCCCACATACCGTCTTCTTGGATTGTCCCGAGTTTTTTTTTGCAATATCTTTCTTTCAAAGATCATCAACAGAGATTCATCTCTTTTTGTCAGGGTCCATGCCGGTCCATACATCATGATCGTTCAATTATACTCTAGAAAATATTACTCTAATCAAGAGGGAAACGTATCCATCTCGATGATAATTTGTAGACTTTTAGCGTAAAGCCTAGCCCTACAAGGCCCCGGACTAGGGGGTCCAGCCAGCCTAGGGGCCCCAGTGGCGAAACTGAAGTCAAATTCAATCGTCGTGAGGAGTCTTTCTCAGACAAGATGATCTGCTTGAGCTGACGAAGTCTATGTTGCTCCTGGGATGAGATCATGCCAGCATAATTGCCAATGATGCAAATATAAAACCATCTACGCGCTCTAAGGCTTTAGGTGTTCTGAATCCATTAGTTTCGAGTCATTAGAGTAAGTCCAGTTCGACGAAGTAAAAGGAAACGAGAACGAACTCTCTGGCAGCGACAGATACAGAGTTACCATTTGCAACGTCATCATAGATATACTAATTACAGCTGCGGAGACGTGGATCTGATTATGAGATCTTGAGAGTAAAAAATTTGACTTTCTTTCGAAACTACATCGTTTGGAATCTAAACACATCCGTGAAGGAGCCAGAAACCTTATAACTTTTTATCCAGGGGATTTGGATAGGACTTTGGAAAACGACTGTCTGAACCTGCAAGCTCATTTGTCCTCGAATGATGAAGTAATGGAGTTATCATCACTGAAGCTATACAAATACTTACAAAAACTCACAAAAAGGCTTTGCGGACATTTATCCAAAAGTAGGAATTGTGCTACGAATGCTATTGTGTATACCAGCGTCAAACTGCTCAGCAGAATAGTCGTTTCCCGCGCAAAAGGGAGTAAAGAATGATTGAAGATCTAACATAGGAGAGAACTGGCTCAATTTACTCTCTGTAATATACATAGAGGCAGAAATAATGCAGTCAATTAACTATGACGACAAAGGTAAAGTGCCTAGTGGCCGTGGGTCTCTTAGTCTGGGCCGGACGGTGCGTTAAATAATACAGATTTAATAAAATTTTGTCTGGTCTTAAGGTCTGTGACCGTCGAGACTAACCAGCAGTTCGTCTGATTGTATCTATCGACACCATTTCTAATAGCAACTGATACTGCAGCATGTTTTGTACTATATGCTGTGAACTCATTTGTATCAATGCCTGCTTTAGACAGCAAGTTTCCAGTGACCAATCGTTTGAGAAGTTACGTTTTTGTATGGCTTGATGTTTGATAAGAGTAATTTGTTGTTTTGTTCATTTCGTAGGTGTTTGTCATATTCAAGTAGTATATTATAGCGACACATAGCCCAGGCTTTTCTTTATAAAAAGGTAGTAAAAGCTCTGGCTGATTTCTTTTTGGTTTGGACGTTTTAATCAGGTCTGATATTTTTATTCTTATTTTTTTTTTGTAAATGGATAGATGTTTTTTTTATGTTAATTAGTGCGATAGTTTCAAGTCTATGTGTTGTAGATAAAATAGGCATCGCTGTAGATAAAATAGCTGCTTGTAGCTACTTTTAGCAGATTCGATGGGCCCAGTCCTTCTATATACTGTAAGACTGGTGTTGTGTCCCATATACATGCATTTTTAATCCTTGTAGGTCGCTCCTTAAACATTGCCATGAAGAATCGGGACAGCAGATTGTCCTTAGCAGTCTTTCATACGTTTTTGTTTCTTCCTATTTCTTTCTCGTGATTGCAAACGCGATTTTCCCTTCTTGTTATCTTCTGTCAATATGAACCTTTCTTTTTAATTACATTTGGTATTTTTTTGCACTTTGAGTACTGAGTACGTGTGAAACGTTATACACAACGAACAAATATGACTATAGACAGCCCATTGGCTGGCCACACTAGCCTAGGCGCCAAATTTCGAACTCTAAAAAGTGTGAAATGTTAGCAATGACGAGCATTACTACTACAAATTATCATAGAGAACGAGACGTATGGTAGGTATAATTTGCTTTACTGGTTTGCCGAAAATACTCAAATTATAATAAAAAAGAGCTACATTCTCAAACGGTAAACTGTATGGTGTGGAATATGCTCAACTGGATTATTGGAATCGTATTTTTTTTGAAGATGATATTTGAAACGCGGTAATTAAATAGTGACCGTTATATGGAGATGCTGTAAAGGTTCTTCATGGGTACTTAACTATGACTACCAATAAAGGATATTTGGTATCCGCAAAGTATCTAACATGTGTGTATCTAACATTTCTGTATCTAACATGTCTGTAGGAGTGTTTGCGATAGTTTATTCCTGGTCGTCTGATTTCCTAGCGTGGGGATCAGTTGTCGCCTGGCTTTGGATTATTTCTTATGGGATCATGTTAAGCCTAAAGTTTATCAGAGCCGAACTGAAACCCTGGAAAACTTAAAACAAGCCATTCGAAAAGCTAGTGGTGAGATTTGACCAGAAATGTGCCACCGTGCAATGCGTTCATTGTTGCATCGATTTCAGTTATGTATCGAAGCAAACGAAGGTCATCTAATCGATGTAATTTTTAAGCAAAAAAATGTTAATTTAGGAGGTAACTTTTATTTACACTTTAGATTTTACTCTGCAAAGTTAGAAGAAAGTTAAAAAAAATTTGGTGTCCACTTTATTTAGTTTTTTAATAATTCCATTAGATACTTTACGATTCGTTTGCGATTTTTTACGATCAAGGTATCCAAAATAACTGAAATTTTGTCAGTTTGTCTTTTCGCTACTAGTGCAGCTAACAAAATTCCTATCAGAAACAAAACTCGATGTTCTATTAGTTGACTTTTTAAATTCCAACTAGATCGATCTAGATAATCTAGAAATTTCCTAGAAACTCCTCCCTGACAATTTTTATTCATTCATTGGACTAGATTTGAATAACTAGTCTAATTATACTTACCAACCTAAACAAGCTCTTAACTAGTTTATTAAAATTCTGCAAACGTTTAAAAACTTGTGAACTATCAAATAATCTCAAATAATCGGCAAATAATCTAACACTTAATCATCTATAACTCAAAAGCTGTATCCAGTAGATGAGTAATTGTTATACTGCCTTAAACAAGATAATCCCAGATATAACTTTCAATTCTTTTATTAATGCTGAAAAAAAAATCTGGATTACCCAATTTTGTATCGAACGTTCCAAATTTCAAATTTATGTGAAAGTTTTTAGTCACCGCAAGTGACGACAGATTTTAATATCTTTCCATGTTAAATTTGTAACTTTTCACTTCACGAATGCCAAATAAAGAGTTATAAAACTAAACTTTACCGCAAGTGAAAATAGTATACTTTTGTATAGAACACTCGTTAGTTTTATATAATATTTCAAACCTTCCAGAAATTAATTTAGGTCTATTTAATTCTTTAATCTTAAACGTAAAACATTCTTTTATTTCTCATTGTTACATTTATTATCTAGTTTTTTTATTTTCATTTCTATTTAGTTATCATATAGATCAGGGGCGGTCAAACTTTTGATCACCACAGGCGACTTTTTTTTAATTGTTGGCGCCGGCGGTCTACCAACATCGTACTAAGTGATCATAAGCAAATTTTTAATTTGAAGTAACAAAAAAGTTTAAACTATTCTAAACTAATAACTATTCTAAGAATGTAAGTTTCCCCTTGAATGCATTCAAGTCGCTAATCATATCAGCCAATGTTTTGTTCTTTCCTTGAAGTTTCAAATTTAATTCATTTATCTTTCATGTAATGTCAGAGAGAAAAGCGAGATCAGACAAGCACTCATCATCTGCCAATCGAGAATATGATTTATTAACAGTTAGCCATTTATTAAAATTATTTCATGCAATATATGTAAGAATCTTTTTAAAAACTTAACACACCATAGCCGTCGTACGTGACTGTGTAATAGTAGTTCCCCTAAATCAAACTCACATTTATCTAAAATTGTTCTGAATTTTCGTCTTTGAAAATTTCTTCCACGGACAAAACTAATCCAATGAGGAAGTCATTTTCCAGAAAATCTGTGTAAGCCGCCCACGTTAAGCCATCCGGCAACATAAATGGACCTATAAAATAGTTGCCAACAATCCCACACCAAACATTAATTGAGAAACTGTGTTGATTGCGTGAGGATTTTCTTCGGCGCACAGGTGCACGTTATGGCTATCGAAGATTCTTTCCCTTGAAAACGCAACCTCATCAGTAAAAAGTATCAACTCTGGAAACCATTCATTCTATTGTGTGCTGTTCAAGTACCACCTACAAAACGGTACTCGTAAAGCAAAGTCATTACAGCTCAGTGCCTAGACTAACTTCTAAATAGGTGTAAGAGCTGTTCGCGAAGAACTCGGGCTGGGGGGGGGGTGGGTTGGCAAAGTCGACGGCATCAGATGTCCCCCTCATAGTCGTTAACTTTAATTCAGAAAACTCTTTTTGCTTCAATGCACTGGTTCGAAATTATTGCTACTGGCGGATTAAAATGGGACACCCGATATATTTTTGGACCAAACTTGACAGAAATATTTTACTAGTCAAAGGTAGTAATTGATTAAAATTTCTTTCAAAATAATCCAGAAGCCATGGCAAATTTTAAAACGTCAAATTGTTGTTGTTGTTACAATTGAAATTATCGGGTGAAGAAATTCACCCGATAATTTCAATTAAGCCGATTTCGATATTGTTTTTGGATTCAATTCCTTCCTTTTTGAGATCTTCTTTGCGTTTTGAGGTTACGATTATGCCTAGAGTACGACCACGTGAAAATTATCGACATCTGAGTGAATTCGACAGAGGTCGCATTATTGACTTACGTAAAAGTGGTTTTTCATTCAGAGAAATTGCTAAGCATCTTAACCGTAACCAATCCTCTGTAGTACGGTGTTATAAAGCATGGTCAACAGAAGGTCAAGAACGTCGTGGAAGAGGAACTTGGCGGCCAAGACAGACAAATGTAGCCCTGAACTGCCATCTCCGATTAATGGCATTAAGAGACCCATTCTATAGTACAAGATCAATAGCCGATTAATGGTTTAGAAGTGAAGGACTTTCTGTAACGCTTCGTCCACTTTACCGATAAATTGGAGCTTTTGGGTTGCAGTCCTATCAATCACATCTTGTGCTTTCGCTGGCGGTTCCTCATCGACAACAACGTTTGGACTGGTGTACCTTTCGACTGGATTGGGTCTTGGAATGGCATAGACGAATCCCGATTCTACTTGGGAATGCATGATGGACGTAAATGAGGAGTACGTCGCCATGTGCAGTTTTCTGTTGAGCGGCATGTGCATATCACAGTGGGAGTAATGGTATAGGGTGCTATTGTTTATGGAATCAAGTCTCAGTTGATATTCATTCGAGCCAATATGATTGCCCACCGATATGTTGATGACGTGCTAGAACCCCATATTCTTGCATTCCTCCAGGAGTTGGAAGACCCGATTTTCCAAGAGGATAATTCCCGTATCTACATTGCAAGATATTCTATGGAGCGCTTTGAAGAGGCTACCGTCAATATCGTATCGTGGCCACTTAGATCTCTCGACCTTTCGCCCATCAAATGTGGAACATGATGGGTAGAAGAATCAAACAATTAGCCCATCCTCCACAGACACTGGAAGCTCTCCGGCATGAACTACAAATTGCCTGATATGCAATACCTCAGGGACAAATCGACAACTTGGTGGAATCCCTGCCCAGAAGGGTGCGGGAGTGTGAAATTAATAGGGATGATCCAACACATTATTATTATAAAATGCCTATATCTTTTGTTTAATATCTTCGAAATTTTAATCAATTACTTTTTACAATTACCACCTTTCAATTACTACCTTTGACTAGTAAAAGTTCTATTATGCCAAGACTAGTATGCCAAGTTTTTTCCAAAAATTTGTACCCCATTGCATGTTTTATGCCACATTGTATATTTTACATGGGAATTTCCACTGTTAAATATGTACTAAACCAGATGGAATATTATGTATTATAAGCTTTTAATATTATACTACCTGTGTTTTTATTATCTAGTCTATCTAATTTCGTAAGTCTCTCCATGTGTATAGTATTTTCAAACGTTTTAATTTATCTTTCAAATGCAGTCGTTTAATTTTATCACATACATTTATGTCTTTTTTTAAACAACTATCAATTTAATTTTGGTTAAGTATAATCACTTATGTGTGTTAATTACAAATGAACAATAATAATGTAATTATCCAACCTACCGACAAAGGAATTATAGTTGAAAATAGACGTATTTGAAAAAAACAATGTTATCAAATTAATTTCATTATAATGTCGTTTTGATAGAATTGGCGTGTTACTTTTTTTCGTGTGTCATGATCTTTGGAATTTCCAGACGATATAAAAATTCCAATGAATTGCAAAAAATTAAAATAGGGAAGAATAACTTTCTTTATATATGAATAATTCTAAAAGGACTTTTTAGCTGATTGTGAGTAATAAAAATTAAATTAAAACTTTAAACAAAACGTTTCTAATTTTTTATCGTAACTTCTATAATTATTGGACAAAACAATTGTTAAAATAATTTTTGCTATAGAGCCGAAACAAGCAAGCTTATGCCAAGTCCAGAATTTTTTGTTAATTGCCGTTATTCCTATGGGAAACAAATAACTATAGATGAGAAACTTGAACGCTTCAAGAATGTGTTGTTTATCCCTGTAGTTTAATTCTCCATGCCCTAAGGGTTAAGAATATTTTAGGCTGAATTAATCTTGATGTATAATCTTTCGGTATAAAATATTAGGCGGATAAGCTTGAAGAGATAAGACTTGCACAAACAGGGTTCTTCAGTGATCATGGATTAAAAGCACTGGATTAGACAAATTTTATTCGACAGATAGATAATATTGACAAGATGATTTGAATTTTTTCCTTTCATTTTTAATAAATCGTCAGCGGTATAATATTATTTCTGTGATATATAAAACAAGTGAGTAAACATGATAATAAATTTAATAGCGGAAGTAAAACACTCGAATGAATATTTCATTCACCGACTTCAAGTGCACACAATACAAAATATTAATTTCATAAATAAAACACGAACGGACTCGTGTAAAGCAATCGAGGGAAAACCTACATCAAAATGAAAACGTTTTATAACTCCCCATTCCTCCTCTTCCACACACAAACCATAACTATAACAATAATTCAAACTATAGTTGAAACGTCGTAAAACATAAGCGTGTCATCGGTTGAATAATAGCCGGATATATAGCCTTCATAATCCAGTTATAAAAACAGAAGAGGATTTTTTCGTTTGATATCCATTCATAAAACTACTTTGTAGTGGAATATGCATTCAAGTTCAAATACAAATCTGAGGGCAACTTCGTATAAAGGAGATACAAGAATCTCTAAACCACTATTTAGACTTAATTTATCAGATTTTTGTCCAGGGAAATTTCTATAAATTGTATTAGTTATATTAATGTTTATATATATATATATATATATATATATATATATATATATATATATATATACATAGGTATATAAATATTATAAATTAACTATAATATAAAAGAATATAACTTATATTAATATTTATATTGATACTAATGGTATGACAATTCTCATAAGATACCTCATTAAAGAACATGAGGGCATATAAACTTGTTCTTCGCAAACTTTCTACTAGTGGAACTATCGGTTATATTTGGAAGTATATGTCTTCTAAGCTTGTTCCTCTTTCCTGTAAAATCGGTAGTTCTAGTGCTAAATATATCCGAAACCTGATATATTATGTATTCTTATAATATTATAATATATTATAATATTATAATAATATAATATTATTCTTATAATTTATATTAATCTTATATTCTGGAAAATCAGATCCGAAACGTTTTGGTGTATCTGAATGGTTTGTTGTTGTTGTTGTTGTGTGCAGTAAGTGACTGTGTCGTCAGCAAAGTGTGCGTTATTTGCTTATGGTACCGTTGGTATATGATTAATTGGAAGAATAAATTATATTGGTTACATCATGAAACACCGGAGAATCATATTGTGTCAGTTGCATCTACTGTATGGTGTGAGCAAGACAGAAAAGTCTAAACAGTAAATACTAAACTGATAAATTATTTAATAAATAGTATTAAAACTAATATAAAATTAAGATAAGTGTAGTTGGACAGTAAAGACGAATCGATTAAGACTAAAGAAGTTAACATACCATAACTGCAACGAGTCTAAATTGTTAAGGCCATTTAGAAAATATGTATGCAATGGCAATAATATTATATGCTTTAATATTACAATCAAATATCACTAGCAAATAATTATATCAAAACATATTTGCCCGAAAAGTATCTTAGTGAATCCATTGGTAGAGGAAAGCTTGTAGAGGAAAACACTTTCCTTCATCAATGGATTCACTAAAATACTTTTCGAGCAAATATGTTTTGCTATAATTATATGATAGTGATATTTGATTATAATATTAAAGCATGTGCTAATATTTCCACACGTTGAGATCATATACTAATTTTAACATCTACTAATTAAAAAAAATGGTGTTCTTATGACGAGGAAAACTACATTTGAACCTATTATTATAATACACATCCTTTCTTCTTAATTCCACTTCTAATGTGGTAGAAATTAGTAGTTTTAACTCCATCTCTTGCAACTATTTACTAATAATAGGTAGCTAAATTTAAAAAGAAAGGTTGCATAAATATCATGGTATAAGACGAGTTTGTTAAATTCTTGTCGGTCAGGTTTAGTGATTCCTAAGAATTATGATTAAAAAAAGTCAAATTATAGGTGTTCGTTGAATTTGTAACTAGCCAGACTATAAAGTCCATGATTATTAAAGAAACTAGTGTTCCTTCCTGGGATTCAAAGGGTGTTGAGGAATTCTACGAAATATTTTATGTAGAAAATGATTTAGTAAACAACATATTAAAAACTAGCAATAAGGTTTAGATTAAGAGTTTAGAATTTATATTAGAGAAAACATTTTATTCAGTTTTGACACAACAAGACTGTTATTAATTGTATTTAGCATTAATTTGATTTACATTTTTTTATTCTTAGATAAAATTTACCGGAGAAGACCGCACAAGAACCGACAAGACCGGACAAGACCGCGCAAGCCCAGACATGACCGGAAAAGACCAGAAAAGACCAATAAGGACATATGAAAATCAGACACGACCAGACAATATCAGAAAAGAGAATACAAGGCCAGACAAGACCAGATAAGACCAAACTAGACCAGAAAACAGCAGTAAGATCAGCGGAGACCAGATACGACAAGACAAGAGAACACATGACTAGACAATACCAAATAAGATAAGACAAGACCAGCCAGGACCAGACCGGACGAGACAATACCAGGTAAAACCATATACTATTAGACAATACCAGATAAAACCAGACAGTACCACACAAAACCACATAAGACCGCACAAGACCAAACAAAGATCACACAAGACCAGATGAGACCAGACAAGACAAGACCAGACAGAAACAGACAAGGCCATACAAGACGAGACAATACTAAATTAGACAAGACAAGTGACGAAGACAAGAGAAGATAGACAAGACAAGAAAAAACAATACAAGACCAGACACGACCTGACAAGACCAGACAACTCCTGGCAGCACCAGACAACACCAGACAAAACCAGAGAAGAAACAGATGACACTGGACAAAGACAAGACCAGACAAGACCAGACAAGACCAGACAAGACCAGACAAGACCAGACAAGACCATACAAGACCAGACAAGACCAGACAAGATCAGACAAGACCAGACAAGACCAGACAAGACCAGACAAGACCAGACAAGACCAGACAAGACCAGGCAAGACCAGACAAGACCAGACAAGACCAGACAAGACCAGACAAGGCCAGACAAGACCAGACAAGAACAGACAAAACCAGATAAGACCACACAAGACCAGGCAAGACCAGACAAGACCGGACAAGATCAGAAAAGACCGTACAAGACCAGACAAGACCAAGCATTAGAGGAAAAGACCTGACATCGCTAGACAGCACTTCACAAGCCAGACAAAACGAGACAGGACCAGATAAGACCATACAAAATAAGACAAGACAATACAATACCAGATAAGATCAGACAAAACCAGACACGACCAGACAGCACCAGACAAGATCAGACAACACCAGACAAGACAAGGCTAGATCAGACAAGTCCATACAAGGCCATACAGGACCAGACAAGACCAAACAATGCCAGACAATACCAGACAAGACTAGACAAGTCTAGGCAAGACCAGACAAGACTAGGCAAGACCAGACAAGAGCATAGAAGAGCAGACTAGAGCATAAAAGAGCAGACTAGAGCAGACAGGATCAGACAAGATCAGACAAGAGCAGACAAGATTAGGCAGGAGCAGGCAATAGCAAGCAAAACTAGGCAAGACCATACAATACCAGACAGGACAAGACAGGAAAAGACCAGACAAGACCTTTATAAGATCTTATAAGACGATGTAACAATTGTCAAGCCTAAGAAAACCCGAATAAATCCGATAAGTTAAACAACACCAGACAACACCAGACAAAACCAGACAAGAACCAGACGACACTGGACAAAGACAAGACCAGACAAGGCCAGACAAGACCAGACAAGACCATATAAGACCAGACAAGACCAGACAAGACCAGACAAGACCAGACAAGACCAGACAAGATCAGACAAGACCAGACAAGACCAGACAAGACCAGACAAGATCAGACAAGACCAGACAAGACCAGACAAGGCCAGACAAGACCAGACAAGAACAGACAAAACCAGATAAGACCACACAAGACCAGGCAAGACCAGACAAGACCGGACAAGATCAGAAAAGACCGAACAAGACCAGACAAGACCAAGCATTAGAGGAAAAGACCTGACATCGCTAGACAGCACTTTACAAGCCAGACAAAACGAGACAAGACCAGATAAGACCATACAAAATAAGACAAGACAATACTATACCAGATAAGATCAGACAAAACCAGACACGACCAGACAGCACCAGACAAGATCAGACAACACCAGACAAGACAAGGCTAGATCAGACAAGACCATACAAGGCCATACAGGACCAGACAAGACCAAACAATGCCAGACAATACCAGACAAGACTAGACAAGTCTAGGCAAGACCAGACAAGACTAGGCAAGACCAGACAAGAGCATAAAAGAGCAGACTAGCGCATAAAAGAGCAGACTAGAGCAGACAGGATCAGACAAGATCAGACAAGAGCAGACAAGATTAGGCAGGAGCAGGCAATAGCAAGCAAAACTAGGCAAGACCATACAATACCAGACAGGACAAGACAGGAAAAGACCAGACAAGACCTTTATAAGATCTTATAAGACGATGTAACAATTGTCAAGCCTAAGAAAACCCGAATAAATCCGATAAGGTAAACCTATAACAGGGATCGGCAACTTTTTGTGGCTGCGGGTCAAAATGAGAATATTAAGGATACGTTTGGGTCATTGAACTGTCAACTTTAAAACAGTCTTTTATTGAATAATAAGATACATTTTGATAAGAAAATAATTACAATACGCTTTTAAACTTGAAACAGAAATTGGAAATTACAAATCTGATATTATAAAAACAAACATAGTTAAATTAACTTTATTTATACGTTCTCTTAGATATCAGTATATTCATTGATGTTGAACTCGTGACGTCAATTTTCGAACCTTTCGGTAGTTAACCTGTTCTTGTTCTTGCTAATATATTTAATTTGTGAAATATTTGCACACATTTATAAATTGAACCGAATGTGAATAAAATGGCAAAGCCAATTTTTTCCAAAGATGAAAATTTCGTAGGAAGTGATGCCCAACACGTTGATATTATGAACATGTTCTGTTTTTTCCAAATCTTTCCGCAATTTCTGGAATTTACCCGTACATAACGTTGAATTTTTAAAATCAATCATTTCTAAACTAAAATTGACAAAATATAAATATTGAAAAAACTGCACGTTTTAAACATTTTCGTCTATTTCGTCGGGTTTCCTTATATTCGCCATATCTGTATATCATAAATACACTACAAATCTATTAAGAACTTTGCCTCGACTTAACCATCGAATTTTAGAATGTAACTGCAAATCTCCATATTTCGATTCAGTTTACTCCAAAAAAGCTTTGAAGCATTTGTGTATTAATGCTGATCGCGCTATTATCATGTTTACCACTTAACAAGCTCTTCCATTCCATCCATATATTCATATCCATAATTTTTTTTTCCTTTAATGCCTTTCCAAATAAATTTTCTTCATAGGTGATACAATGAAACGATAAAAGTGAGCGACCAAGTTCATTTCCTATTAGTTTCACAAATCCAACAGTTTTTCCCCTCATACTTGGAGACCATCAGTTGTTAGAGAAAATAATTTACTTTTAAATACAATACTTGCCCAGTTTTGAAATTTTTAAACTATTGTACGAAATAATAAATTTTGAATTGGTAAAACCATACAACATTATAGATAATCAGATAAACTTAATAAAGACGGAACAAAGCTTGAATATATAAATATATCCAACCTTTCCGGAACTCTATAATACTAATGAGTCTTTTTAGGACTACCAAAAACAAATCTCGTATGAAATTTGTCAGTTATTCTATAGCTTTCAGTCCTGAAAGCTATAGATGGACTGAAAGCTATAGATTTACAAAATATTGTTCATGGAAGCAAAGCTGTGCTGATGAGAGATAAATCTCGAAACGCGTCCACAGATGGCTATCCACTCAAGGTATCGGAAAGACATGATCTTAAAATCAATGTTATTTTTATGGTTTTTGTTGAGTGCCACGAAGGTGGACTGAAAGCTATAGAATAACTGACAAATTTCATACGAGATTTGTTTTTGGTAGTCCTAAAAAGACTCATTAGTATTATAGAGTTCCGGAAAGGTTGGATATATTTATATATTCAAGCTTTGTTCCGTCTTTATTAAGTTTATTGTACGAAAAATGTCAGTGATTTTGCTCATGTCATTCATTTGAGCAAGACAAAAATAATTGCAAGCGTTCCCATACTTTTTATACCGATATTTCGTTCCCATACTTTTTATATCGCAGTCCTCAACTGCAATGCTTAGGGCTTCACACGAGACAAGATAGGGCGAGAGTTTCAAAAATCTCGTCTCGCTATCGTTTGTTCTGTAAAAAATTACTCTCGTCTCAGTCTCGCTCTCGCTCCAGGAACCGTTAGTCTCGTCTCGCTCTCTTTACCGTTTGTCTCGTCTCCTCTAATCTCACCAAATATCGTTCTTGCTAGAACTTATTGTTAAGATTGTCCAAAACGAGGTAATCATTCATTTTACTGTAAACTAATCACTGTCTCTTTACATAAATTTTCTATTTGGTTACTATTAATATCTTCGAATTTTGATCTGTTCCATCCACATGAAAATGTAGCGATAACACACCATAAATGTCTGTTTATATAAACCTTCTATTTTGTTTTTGATTTAAAATTAATAATAAAAACGAAGATAATTTGAAATTGTCTACGACATCTATTTCATATTACGAAATCTACTCTTTTAATTGTTATATAATGAAATGTAACTTGCCCGAAACCGCAGTTCAAATTTATCCAAGAAAATATTATGGCTGCCCATATTAGAATCAAAGATTGAAGAAGTATGGCCGGGATCAGAAACGAGACGCTCGTGTCTCGCGAGAACGAAACCACAAGCGTTCTCGCTCTCGCGAGAGTGAGACCACATGAGGTGTGGTCTCGTTCTAGTCTTGCTTTTACGAGACGAGACCATACGAGACGAGAAAAATATCGTTCTCGTGTGAAGCCCTAGCAATGCTAATTACAAATCATTAGACTACACTAGGTAACAAATCATTTTTGACCTGTTCATCAGTATTTTTGGCAGAATCTTCGACGCGACGCTAAACAATGGCATTTCTTTGATTCTATCAATTATTAATAAAATTTAAAGATTCAGCTGTAGGCACTAGGTGAAGCATTATAAAAATAATAATAAATAATAGACACTAGGTATAAGTTTCACAAATTGCTTTATTTAACATTTTATCGATTTCGGCTCAGAAGATTATGTGACCACATTATCTTCTGAAGAAGGCATAAGAAGCCCAAATCAATAAAGTGTTAAATAAATCAATTTGTGAAACTTATACCTAGTGTCTGTTATTTATTATTACAATCAATTAGTTGTTTTTTTATTGGCGAAGTCATCTTTTTAATAAAAGTGGGTCACTTGAAATTCTCAAATGGGTCACTCGGTCACCCGCGGGTTATAGGTTGCCGACACCTGACCTATACCATACACGACCAGACAAAACCAGACAATTCCAGACAAAATTAGATAAAACAAGACAAACCAGGACAAGACCATACAAGACCAGGCAAGACCATAAAAGACGAGACAAGACCAGAAAAGACCAGTCGAGACCACTCGAAGCCAGACAAGAGGACATATGGCCTTACAAGACCAGATAAGACCGGACAAGAACGGATAACGCCAGACCAGGCCAGGCAAGACCGGCAAAGGTCAGGCAAGACCAGACAGGACAAGATAGGAGCAGATAAGATCAGATAGGACTAGACTATATCACACAAAGCCACACAAGACCACACAAGACCAAACAAATCCAGACAGGACCAAACAAGGCCAGACAACACCTGACAAGACCAAAGAGGACCAGATAAGACCAGACAAGACCAGATAAGACCAGTCAAGACCCGTCAGGACCAGACAAGACTAGACAAAAACAGACAAGATTAGACAGGACCAGCTAAGACCAGACAAAAGCAGGCAAGACCAGTGTAGGCGATTTGCCTTTGAAGACTATACTCTGGGTTGTTCGAACGATGGATTTCAATAGGTGGAATGTATAAAGTGTGGGTCGTTTTTTCTTCACTTCTTTATTTACTATTAATTACAATACTAGAGTACAACTCTGTCCTAACCGTTCAAGATTTCTCAATAGACTGTCCTTTGAACACCAATCTTCCGACAAAGAAAACATGGCGGTGCGAGGGGGTGAGAGAATACACGAAAGTATGCGTGTAAATTTAGGGTTTTTCTACAACCAGACAAGACTAGACAAAACCAGACGATACCAGACAATACCAGATCAGACAAGACCAGACAAGACCAGACAGGACCAGACAAGACTAGACGATACGAGACAAGATCAGATAAGACCAGACAAAACCAGACAAGACTATACAATACCTTACGAGAACAGGCTATACCAGACTAGACCAGACATCACCAGACAAGACTGGACAGATCAATACTAAACGTGGCAAGACCAAACTGGAGCATTCTAAACCAGACAAGAGCAGACAAACCACACAAAACCAGATAAGACCATACAATACCAGACAAAACCAGATAAAACCAGACAAGACCAGTCAAGACCAGACAATACCTGACAATACCAGACAAGACCAGACTAGACCAAACAAGAGCAGAGAAGATCAAGCAAGAGCAGATTAAACGAGAGAAGAGAACACGTGACCAGACAAGTCCAGACAATATCTGACAAGACCATAAAAAACCAGACAGGTCCAGATAAGACCAGACAATTCCAGACAAGAACAGTCAAGACAAGATAAGACCTGACAAGACCAGTAAAAACCAGACAAGACCAGAGAACATCAGAGAAGTTCAAACAAGAGAAGATTAGTGTAGGCAAGCGCATGGATGACCAGAGAATCAGACAAGATCAGGCAAGACCAAACAAGACCAGATAGGATCAGAGAAGACCAGACAAGACCTACATAAGATCACATCACGAAATATCAGCTGAAAGCATTAAAAAACCCGAAAAATTCAGATAAGACCAACCTACACGATACAAGACCAGAAGATAAGGCAAGAGTAGACAAAGAGATTGGACAAAAAGAGCAAATATTATATCATGGATACGTGGTCACGGTTAGGTAGGAGAAGACAAGATATAATGAAATAATATGTGAAAAGCAAAATTATATGTTTTCAATTTATCCAACGGAAAGGGTAAGTGGTAAGCGTGGAAATTTTATATAAAAAACAGAATTAATCTGAATCAACTCCATTTCTCGTAGTTAGCACGGGATAATAAGATCAATGTTAATATTTTATGCCTCATTTCAGAAAATAAATCTTCATTTGTAGAAGAATCAGAAATTTCAATTCAATTCATTTCTATTAAAACTAGTAATTGCAGTTCTGGTTTTCCACTATGTATTCTTTGAGTGATTTTGTAGCCTTGACCTAAAATTGGCTACATATATCATTGCAGAATAAAAGAATAATTCAGAATAATTCAAAATAAGAAGAAATAATTATACTATTACTATATAGATAACATAAATAAAACTTAAAAAATTATAATAAACCATAAAAAATTATTAACAAACTATGAAATAGCCAAAATAATACACTAAACTAACGACGTCAATCTTCAACTACTTAATCTATACAAAGCGGGGGTGTAATGTTAGTTCGCCTCCTTGTGGTGCACCCTGGATAGCGTTTTACTTTATATAACGTGAACTAAATGAACAGCTAAAGCAATCAGCAACAAATATCAGCTGGTAACCAGACAATCCTTTGGATGTCCTGGTTATGATCATCGCCTATGATCAACTGTAGGGCTGTAAGAGCAGAGGCAAATATCGAAAGACAAACCTTTGACACATTCAAGAATGCCCACTGAGGTCCTGTCAAGGTCACCTTATGAGTTTTTGAACGCAAACAACCATACAATCGACTAATGACGTCATACTTGGTAGTATGGCGTCATCTTTGACAAAAAGAGTGATATCATAATTGTGGGAGATTTTAATATAAACTTTGCGGTAGATTCAGATGATATAAATAACTTACGACATTTGCTGGCATCCTTTGGTATGGTAGAGCAAGTTAAGTATTTTACAAGGATTACACACAAGACCAAAACGCAAATCGACAACATTTTTAGCAAAACAAATACTCGATTACAGACGACCCTGGAAGACTCAGATCTATCAGACCATAGATTAATATGGCTAAGCGGTTCCATGGGGAAACCAATCAAAAAATACCATCAAATAAGTTTTACACAGGAGAAAAAGAAACAATTTGCGAGGGAATTATCAAATGAAACATGGCACGATACCTTCAATAAGCAGGACATAAATGATAAAATGATCTCTTTGATTAACACCATACAACATCACTTCTATACCTGCTTTTCCATGGTTTCTATAAGCATAAGGACAACATTTTTAGCAAAACAAATACTCGATTACAGACGACCCTGGAAGACTCAGATCTATCAGACCATAGATTAATATTGCTAAGCGGTTCCATGGGGAAACAAATAAAAAAATACCATCAAATAACTTTTTCACAGGAGAAAAAGAAACAATTTGCGAGGTAATTATCAAATGAAACATGGCACGATACCTTCAATAAGCAGGACACAAATGATAAAATGATCTCTTTGATTAACACCATACAACATCACTTCTATACCTGCTTTTCCATGGTTTCTATAAATAACAAACTTTGGATTACTGAAGCTTTGAAAATATCATCCTCAAAATTAAGAGATCTGTACATCTTACAAAAAAAAATATCCAATACTGCGAGAGGCATATATCCAATTGAAGAAAACACATAAAAAGCTCTTAACACACACGAAACAAAATTTCTTCAGTACAAAACTTCAATGAGCTACAAACAAACAAAAAGTCCTTTGGAGAATTATAAAAGAACAAACAAACAATATTGACATACGGGATAAACCAGAATTAATGGGAGAAAATGGGATAGTAAGGGAACTCGACTCAATAGCTGATACATTTAACGTCTTTTTCAAGAGGATCCCTGAACAAATTGTACAAAATATTCCACCCACTAAAATCTAAAATAATCATATAAAACTGAATGTTGAAATAATATATGTGCGGGAATTCACGAAAATGGAGCTTTTGTCAATTATTGAATCTCTGAAAAATAAATCATCCTGTGGTCCAGTCAACTTACCGTGCAACATCATTAAGGACTTTCGTCATGAGCTAGTAGACCCAATTTTACATATTGTAAATGCGTCTTTTGAAATGGAGAAGATTCCCACTATACTAAAAACATCTCGAATTATCCCCATTCACAAAAAAGGAAACAAAACGGATGCAAATAACTACAGGCCCATTGCGCTCGTGTCAGTATTCTCAAAAATTATGGAACAATGTATGTTGCAAAGGCTGACATCTTTTGTGGATACATACCAACTTATTCCGCACCATCAGCATGGTTTACGTATGGGACAATCAACTAAATCGGCTATTTTGGAAGTCACCAACAAAATCATGCGTGAGGTAGATCATGGAAGACATCCTATTGGAATTTTTTGCGATCTATCAAAAGCGTTTGATTGTGTACCACATGACTTCCTAGAGAAGTTATATACCTACGGCATACGAGGGAAAGCAGGTATGTGGTTAAAATCATTTCTGATGAACCTTAACCAATTAGTTTTAGTTAAACTCGGAAACAGCTCAGCTCAATCCAGAACTGTTGAAACAAATGTGGTTGTTCCTCAAGGCAGTGTATTGGCACCGATGCTTTTTCTACTGTACATCGCTGATTTAGCTACCTACATCAACGGAGGTCAGTGCACCTTATATGCAGACGATTCGACGTTTATTGTATCCGAAAGCTGTAGTTCGGATAATGAAATCGCAGCGCAAAACCTTATGCATAAAACAATGAATTGGTTTGCAGCCAACATTCTTTACTTAAACAAGGAAAAAATAGTATATAATATTTCAAACTGAAAGAAGTAAATATGCAGAGGACATTAAAATATGTATATATGGTGAACACATTAAACGAGCAAAATGCACAAAATTTTTGGGGATCTACAAAGAGGAACGCCTCAAATGGAATTACACTAATAAAAATATTTGTGCAACCCTTAACAAAAGGGTTATCAAATAAGATGCTTAAAAAATATTTTATCGAGGGATGAACTCTTAACATTATATTATGCGGAAGTGGAATCTATCATTTTCTATGGCATAGCCATATCGGGATCTTCTTCGCAGATAAAATCATTACTGATAATACAAAAAAGAATCATCAGAGCCATAATTGGAATAAAAAGGAGTGTATCATGCAGACAATATTTTGGTGACCTAGGGATCTTGACGGTACCTAGTCTATATATATTGGAAGTAGCATGTCTTATACGCTAAAACAAGGCAAATATAGATGAACATAAAAAAAGACATGCCCACAATACCAGAGGCAAAGAAAACCTATATAATCCGAAAACAAACTTAGTAGTCTGCAGCAAAGGACCAAAACAACAAGGAATCATGATCTATAACAAATTACCTCCCACCATTAAAAATGGAAAATCCTAAAAGACATTTAGGAGAAGTGTTAAAAATCTGCTATTATCCCAGGCAATATACAGCCTTTAAGAATTTAATCATATTTTTTAAATATAAGTTCAAATGTATGTATAACCTTATGGTTCTTGTTTGTTCTTAAACATTTTTTTTGTAAATTAGACTTAACCTACAGTAATATTGTTACTTACAGGCGAATAAATTATTTGATTTGATTTGACTATATCCTGTCATATTTTATTTGTATTTATATCAATATTGTGATTCGCTAAATAAATAAATAAATATACAAAGCAGAGAGCATTTCAATGTAGCAGAAGATAACCAACCATCTTTATAAGTTTGGGTAAAACCAGACTGATGTATGTCAAAGTGTTTTAATATGGTGCAATTTACAAATAATACATATATCATATTTATTTTATGATGTAATATAAATAAATATATAAATTTGAGGTCCAAAATTTCAATACTTCGGTTTAAATATAAATTTGTTCATTTTTACAAGAATAATTTTAATGTAATTGTTTATAGAATAATTTTAAACGATATTAACAAATTATACATTTCCATATAAAAAATAATTTTTCTTAGATTAAACTTACTTGTATCTGATACAGATTATAAAGCAGCACACAATATAATAATAATAAGATTAATAAATTTTCACTCTTGCCGTCCCTGCCGACACAAAAAATAAAAAAAGCATCACAGGGCTTTTACATTACACAACAGTAAACAAACAAATACACATTCAAATTCAAACTTAGAACTACGACAAACAAAAAATTACAGATCTTACAATCTACGGTAATTGAATTGTTAATATTATAAGATTAACTTTTAACAACTTTGTGCTTGTTTCAATAATAAACGCCGGTTAATCTAGGACAGTGTTTTATTTTTCTCTAGTTATATTAAGGTTTCTAAAACTGTAAATAGTTATTAGTGGAGAAATGTCACAGTACAATAGACTCATTATTTTATTTTTTTGGAGACGATTTTTCTTGTGTGTCCGTGTACAGAGATAATTCGTTTAAATTAATGTAAAGTTGTTTTAATAATTTTCATTAACAAGCTCACAAGTGTAGAGGGTAACGAGTGTTGGATGTGCTCTACATAGCAAACGAGCTGAATAATAATTTTATTCAAAAGAAAGTTTAATTGTTGGAATTTTCTAGTGTTTTTATGTATTTATGTAGCAAAAGGTATTTCGTTCTGTTTTTGTTAACGTTCAAAGTAAATTAGGTTTTTGATTAAAACGTTTTTGTAAAGGAGCATTTTACTGAAAGATTAATTTAATTTCTTAAAATTGTTGTTTTTAAAAACAACTTTTATCTGAAATTATCAAATAATAACTATTTATAAAAAATTGAGTATTTATAAAAATTCGGTCAGTGTTTTTTTTTTCAAATCTAACAAAAAAAAATCATTTAATTAAGTTTAAAATGAGATGTCATGGTTTGCAGCGAACAGCTCACACAACGCATCTTAAGTGGGGTGTGCCAAAGAGTTACAGAAGATATCCGTGTAATTCCAGCTACTGACAGATTTGAAGAAATCTGAATGATAATCTCCTACTTTCAATTATATTTAATTATTTAAATTTAAAATAAAATGTAGAGTAGAAAAAATAAAAAATAAAACAACACAAACAGGAAAATTGTTTTTTTTAAACCTTTTGAAATTAAAAAGGATTACATTTTCAATTTTTCATTAACTATATCCTTCATCCAAAATAAAAGTAATTAAAACTATCTGTAAAATATTTGTTAAACAAAAATAATTTGTAGAATTTAAGAAAATTTAAAAATTTAGAAATATCTGAATCACTTTCATAAAGATATTTTGAATTACATTTCTTGTAAATAAAGATTGGCGTGTCAACGATCTAATATACGATGAATTATGTAAGTATCGAGTATTTCAGAACTTCTTTTAAATCGCATTAAAGTAATTTAAAAAAATGTCCTAAATTTCTATTAAAAGCCCAATTAAAAATTTGTTAAAATTGTTCTAACAATCGTCCAACGCCATTTGAATAATATGAAGCCATTTTCGGATAAAGAATTAGTAAAACACTGTCTTCAAACTATTGCTAAATATATTTTGCCTGATAAAAGATTATTTTCGAGCATAAGTTTATCATTTACTATTGGTGAAACAATACTACGTGATAGATAATCATATAAACTTAATATAGGCGAAATATAGCCTGCATATATAAATATATGAAACCTATATGTAGCTCTATAATTTTAAGTTTAAGTTTTCTTTTTAAGACTCCAAAGCGAATCTAATGTTGCAACAAGATATGTTTCGTAGCTTGAAAATACTTAATAATATGGAGCTACGAACAGCTTGAAAATATTTATACAGAGTCATGGGAAACGGACGTTTTTTGGGATAGATAGTACCAAACCGGAAAGGATCGGAGAGGAGACCGACGCCGTTGGCGCCCTCCCCCTCCCTGTAATTTGTGAACGGTTATTGTTTAGTTTCACTCATATCGCTGTTGGCGGTGGAGCATCGCGTTTTCGTGTATGACAGTTTTGTGAAGAGCGGCGAATCTGTTACGGAAGTACAGCGTCTCTTTCGTCGAAAGTTTAACGTTCCTCGCCATGGAGCCATACGGAGCCTGAACAGCATTTTGCGATAGGTTAATGCCCTTCCTGGTGTAGGCAGTTTAATGAAAAAGAAACCACCTAGACTACGTCGCACAGTTCGAACTCCGGACCACGTCCTCAGTGTAAGGCAGGGAATATTACGTAGCCCAAGGTTTTCAGCTCTTCGGCATTCTGCAACACTACGAATATCCAACACTTCACTCAGAACGGCGAATTCTCCACCAAGATTTACGTTTTCACCACTATAAATTAGCAGTTGTCCACCATTTGAAGGTGGCCGACTATTCACAACGTGCAGCTTTTGTTGAAGCGATGCTCCAACTTTTGGAAGATGAACCTTACGCGATTTTGATATTGATCCGAGACGAGAATCATTTTCCTCTTACTGGTGTTCTGAATCGTCAAAACTTCCGATACTGCAGCTCTGAAAATTCACAAACTCTTCATGAAACATCACTACACAGTCTCAAAATCACGGTGTTGTGCGGCATCTGGAAGTTTTGTGTCCTGAACCCTTTTTTGAGGAAAATGGGAACACTGCAATGGGACCGTGGCAGCAGATCGTTACGTGCATATGGTGAACAACTTTTAGAGAACTGATCTGAGAGGACGGCGAATCAATCTGCGAAATGTTTGGTTCTAACAGGAAGGAGCTACGGCCCATACTGCCCAAGTTTAGATGACTGCTATGAGACAACTGTTCCCTAGTCGCATTACCTCCAGATTCGGTTATTTGCATTGACTCCCTCGTTTTCCAGTCTTTTCAATTTGTGATTTTTTCTTGTGGGGGTATCTAAAGTCTCGTGTGTATGAAACCAATCCCTGGAATTCATACACTGGACGAACTTTGACAAACGATACAGCAAAACATCGCTCAGATTGATCATCAACAATAGGCGAGAGTGGAAGCTTCTGAGCGTCTCCACATTTGTCAGAGTAAAAATGGACCATCTTAATGATATTATTTTTCCTACATAGGTAACTCTAACTGCATGTTCTAAACTACTTATTTCTGCCAATATTTTTTTTAATCCTAGAATAGGGAGTACCATTCATTTGTAGAACGTTCATTTCCCATAACGCACCCTATTTTTTCAAGCTGTTTTTGCCTTTAATAAGTTTATAAGTTTATCACTTCAAACAATATATCCTCGTATTAAATATATAAATATTATAATGATAATTTCAGATGAATTTGCACAAACATGTTATTGCTATTAGTGCAGGTTTTTTGTCTTCAAAGCTTCCAGTATCTACATATTGGCGGTGTTTCTTTGCACATTACACAAGGACTGTTAAATCTCGATATATAAGTAACTCGTAAGCATGACTCCTACTACAAATTAAATAGCTAAAGAAGCTGTAAAGTTGATTGTCAATGACTTGGAATTTAATTGTAGCCCAACAAAGTTTTTCCCCAAACCCAACATACTTTTTCAAAGTATTATTTGACATCTAAGAAACGCATGTTGTTACCAATACAGTTAATTAATGTATATTGATTTAAACGCCCAAGAAAATGCCAACTAAAGGCGTATCTTATTGATAAAAAATGTTTGTTCTGAATTAAGAAATGACAAGAAGCTGATTTTTGTTTACTGATAGATTTGCAAGAGGATCCGCTAAATATAGAGTTGTAGGGTCAAAATACTCTAATTTTCGATGCTTGAAATTTGATAAAAACGTTCCAAATGAAATGATTATTGTCTTAAAAGCAATTTAAAAGTAACATTTAGTTTTTAATTTATCTCATTAATGAGATTTTTTTTCTAAATTTGCTGATGAAGTAACGAAATTTGTAGTATGTACCCATTGATTGTCGTTTTTCAGAGCTTATAAATCTTTTCAAAGACTGAGAAAGATTTATTATGTTCAGCTCTCCATTTGGTGTTTATGTTTCCACTGTTTCGGAAACCTTACAAATGAATTAATCGAGCTACAATGCAAAATTGAATTCAAAGATATAACCGTACCCTAATGAGTCTCAAGTCATTTTAGCATATCACCCCGGATTCTAACGGAAGAAGCTAAAGTTTTGTATAGACCTTTCATTTAGCATTACAATTGTTGTCTCAAAAGACGCATATATCAACATGTTAGCGTCCTTAGATATTCAATGTCGTCAAAGGTCGCAAAAATCGGTTTAAAAGGAATATCTCTTTGTCCGACCTCCTACGGTATTTGCATATATTATAAAAGTTGTAGTGAATAAATTTTTCTACATATTTAATTTGAGACCTTTTGTTATTCGTAGAATTGTTTTTGAGATAGAGGGAGCAGAGTTTGGAGCGCTGATGAACAGCCACACGTACCTTAGCGCAAGGTAAATCCTGAATCCAAAGGTAGTACACCGTTTTTTTACATTGCATTTACCACATGCTAAGGAACATTGCATCCTTAACTTATGGCACCCACAACGCGAACCACAACCATTCTTGCAGTTGCAGAATATTGAAGTGAGTAGTTCATCTGGTGCAGGTGGTAAAAGTGTTGTTACCGGCGTTATAGTGTCATTTTGCAGTACCCAACCCCATTCATGGGGTTCGCAACCCCATTCATGGGGCAATTCCCCATTCCCCACTGCAATTCCCCATTCATTGAATTAGAATAGCTTTAAAATATATTTGAAATGATTTCCTTCATTATTTAATTATCCTTATATGAAAGATAAGTAATATTTGATGACTATTTGATTTAAAAGAAATGTAAATATAAGTATAAGGTATTGAATTGTTATTTCAGTAATATTTAATAAGTAATTAAGTAAAAAAAAACGGTAAAATACATTGGTATTCAGAATGTACCTTGCGCTAAGGTACGTATGGCTGCTCATCAGCGCGCCACACTTTGTTGCCTCTATCTCAAAAACAGATCAACGTATAAAAAAGAATTAAGATAAAAATTGTAGAGAATTTTACTCTCTACAACTTTTATAATAAATGCAAATACGATAGTAGGCAGAGAAAACGAGATATTCTCAAAAAACTAATTTTTGCGACCTTTGAATATCTAGGGACGCTCACATGTTGGCATATGTGACTTTTGAGACAACATTTGTAATGCTAAAATAAAGGTCTATACGAAAATGCAGCTTCTTCTGTTAGATTCCAAGATTGACGCCTTTATTTGACTAAGATTACTGGACTATGGGTCGAATGTGCAATTTGAAAGAAGCTGATTGATAATAAATACGCCCAAATAATCTTGAACTTGAAACGTCAATTTAAACGCAAACCGAAGGATCAACACGTATAATGACAATTAACTTAAATATTTAGAAAAAGAAATCTGATAGTTCCATATTCAAAAGAAGTAGTTACAAATAAACCAGCTTCAAATATTCAAATAGAATTTAAAAAAAAACAAGGCAAAGAATCATGAATATCACATAGAAAAATTGCATTATTATTTGTTTTTAAAAAAATAAAATTTACAATTTTTCTGAATTATATGGGGTTCTTGAAAAATTTTAAGCCGTCAATGCGATACGTGGATAATTTGGATTGACAAAGCCTGTTTTAGATAATAGAACTTTGAGATTTTCAGGACTTTGTGAAATTATTCCTTCATTGAAAAATATTTTGTAAAAAAATAAAATTGTATTTGTAAATATTAATATTTGTAAAAATTTGTTTCTGTGAAAACAATCAAATATTAAATTTAAACTAAAATTTCGAATGTTATACATCAAACAAGATATTGACAGAAAACATATCGCACCCAGGCTTCAACAGTGACACAATTAAAAAAACTAAATAGAGAATTAATGAGAACTAATATCAATTACCCTGCATACCTGTATTATACTACCTTATACCTACATTAATATTACAATAGCAACAAGGAGTAATCATTATTGCGAATACATTATTTCTGTGAAGAAATATTATCAGTGTATTTTTCGTAGCAAATTTTTGTGACCTAGGCTAATTAATATTAGTTTCCTTTAGTTCTCTCTTTGTGGTTATATTTTTTGGTGTGTCGCTGTTGTTATTGGGGTACAATATTTGAAATGAAAAAATATATTCATAAGTAAAAATTACATTTCGAAATTTTGGTGTCATAAATTCATACTTGTCATAAAATTGGATTATAATTGGAACAATGAGAAGAAAAATCTCCTACAATATCTTTTCCATAGCAGAAAAAATTAAAATATGAGGTACGTGAGATGCATATGATCTCATGTAGAAAAAATAATAAAAAAGTCTTTGTTTTTTGACAATTTAAATTTGAATATCACTAACTGAAGAAGCCACCGTTGCAACGCGTTGGCGAAATATATATTGTATTTTTACAATAAATTTGAAACTTAAAACAATCTATGTTTTTATATTTAATAATAAAGTCATTATTCAAATTATAAGTCAAATTGTTAAAAAATAAACTATAACAATATAAAAATAAATAGATTCTAAAATATTCAATAATTACTAAAATAACAAATAAGTTATAAAGCTTTTATCGTAGACCGCGAACAAAGGAACGAATTCCGTAAATCAATTCCGCACGAAATCAATTTTCAGCGTAAAATTAATATTACATTTTTTTACCCAATTCGATTTTCTCAAAGCCAATATTACGCCATTCAAAAATTGTTTATAACTCCTACATTTTAAGGCACAAGTTAACGGTCCATTACAGCGTCTATCCAAGGGACGAACTTTTGGATATTTGTGTAAACGCCAGGGAGATGCTCCCTTCCGCACCCAATTCCCCAAGAGACGAGACCTATGAGCGTCCGCCGTCCATCCACCGTCATTGTTAAAGGCCCTCCTGAGTCTCCTTGGCACGAATCTCTACCACCCTAAATAAACAATAAAGAAATGTTATTAAGTTAGAAGAATAAAGGGGAAAGTAAATGGAAAAAATGGACAAGGGAATTTTTTATATTTGATATAATATGTGCCATAAATTTAGGGACCTTTGAGGCAAAAAATGGAGACAAACAAAAATAATCTGAAGTGATTTTTTCTTATATATAATTTTGACATTTCTAATATTTTCTTCGTAATTTTATCTGATTAGTATATATGTTTATTCTTGACTATTTTTACGGTTTAATCTGTCTGAACTTCCTATCAAAATTAATTTATATAATCTGTTTTTTTATTATATATTTTTTGAATGGAATTATTAATAAAAGTTTTCAAATAGCAATTATAATTGGTAAGTTCGCTGGGGGGATAAAATCTGATAATTCAGACGGAAAGTTTCGAAACATCTTAAATGCAAGAATTAAAATCTTGCGCGAAAAATCTAATGAAATGAAAAGCTTTACTGGTCCAGTGGAAACTTTTCCAACCAATTCGCAGCGAGTTCGCTAAGTCTTATTAAACATTATTCAACATTTTCTTGTGAAATTAATTTAGTTAGGTTTTTTGATTTTTTTTTCCAAATAAATATTTCATAATTTAGACGAAACCTTGAAATTGATTATTTATGACTTCAGCTTTATTATTATTATTTATTTAAAGATTAGAAATATATTTTTCAAACATCCTGATATTCTAAAAAATCGAATGAAAAATATAAATACAGTGTAAACTCTATATAGCGACACTGAAGGGACTGTGCATTTTATGACGTTATAGACAGTTGTCGTTAAATGGAGAGAACAAAAATGAATAATATTTTACTATTATAATATTATTTACTTACTAATAAAGTATACAATTTACAAACAACAAACAAATTAATATTTATACAAATAACGTTTATTGCGTATAGTCTGTTATCTTCGTTTGATGTTTTTTGCTGCACCAGTATTTTATTTGAATTTTATCATATATTTTATTCATGTCTTGGGATACTATGGGATCAACTTGGTTATACAAAAATAATTTTTGTAATAATTTCGCTGCATCGAGTGCTTTTTTAATGCTTGGTGGAGGCTCAGGATCATCCGTCTCATCCTCTTCATCCCCTTGGTGCTGTTCAGTTTTTCTCACCGAATCCAGAATTTCTTCATCTGTAATTGAAGCTGTTGTAGCCAGGCTGTCGTCTACTTCTATGTGGGTTTGTATATTTTCAGTGAAATTTTGTGTCATGTTGAACTGTTGAACCCACTCAGTTAATGGAAGGTCAACTTCACTTTCAAACTCTTGTCTCGCTTCCACTTCAGCACTCGCAGAACTGGTACAAAGTCTAGCATGACGAAAAGAGTGCTGTATAGTTGTTGCTGTCACTTCTTCCCAGGCGTTGGATAAAAAATTTATTGCATGTAGCATATTAATAGAAGTTTTACCCTCAGATTCGACCAGCTCCATCAATAGTTTCCTTTTGTAGTGACCCTTGAGACTTTAATCACGCTTTGATCCAATGGTTGTAAGACACTATTCGTGTTTGGTGGAAAAAATGCCAACTGTATGTTTTAAAGATTACATATATGAGGGTGAGCAGCGCAGTTGTCGACAAGAAGCAAGATTTTTCGTTCCTTTAATTCTGCATCCCACCTTCACAATTCTCCTTCAAACAGTTGACTTATCATCCAGGTTGATTTATTACCTTTTAGGTGACTGGCAATTGAATAATGTTCTTAAAACACCGCGGAATTTTTAATAATCTTTGGATAGTTTTCGTCCTACACACTTTACTCCTTTAAATTTCAAAGTTTTATCTGGAGTCAACTTAAAGAGAATTCCGGCTTCATTAGCTTCATTAGCAAATGTCTCTTGGAGCATACTTTCCTTTCAATGGAGTAGGGAAAGATCCTATGTTCTAGACCCACCGCCACCACTGTCATGCGCATGCGCGATGACCTTTGACCCCTAACCTAACCTTAACCATGACCTATAACCTTGACCTTGGAACTTCCGGTTTCGACTTTCGGTTTCGACTTCCGGTTTCCGGTTTCGACTTCCGGTTTCCTGTTTCGACTTCCGGTTTCCGGTTTCGACTTCCGGCCGCCATTTTCGGAACTTCCAGATGCGCGGGAAAATTCAAAAAATAGACGCGAGGCGCGGGGAAATTCAAAATTAGACCCTGTCGAGACAAATGAGGTGTGAAGTTGGTTGCATACATCAACGGGACTAAATACATGAGACTAGACAGACGAGGCTAGAGCCATGTGACTAAATACATGAGACTAGATAGACGGGACTAAATACATGAGACTAGATACATGAAACTAGATACATGGAGCCAGACAGACGAAGCTGAAGCCTGAATGAAGACTAAAGCGCGCTTCATTCCTAACACCTGTAACCTAACCCAACTAATTTAATGCTAACCTACCCTAATGTTAACCCAACTAACCTACCCCAATGAGTACAAGATTTTATTAGCAAACACTTTCCGTTCACTTTCCGTCCACTTTCTGTCCACTCCGTCCACTTTTTAGCGTGGGGTCACATAGACCTCACACCCTGTTTAGCGTGGGGTCACATAGACCTCACACCCTGTTTAGCGTGGGGTTACATAGACCTCACACCCTGTTTAGCGTGGGGTCACATAGACCTCACACCCTGTTTAGTGTGGGGTCACATAGACCTCACACCCTCATTGATGCAAAGAACTCTGCACGATATAAATAGGGTTGGATAGTATTTATAATTTAGTATTAACGCTGGTGTTTTACTATAAAGATGGGGATTGTATTTGGCGAGAAGCATGCCCGTAATAAAGTTGTGCATAATCACCACTATCCATATTAAGATTTAAGCTTTCATATGGATATAAAATAAATATGAGTTTAGGTCAATTTTCATATTTCGCAGCGATGCATTATCAAATTCGGACGCGTTTTTTACATGAGCATCTCTTCGCCCCTCTTGCAGTGCAATTATAACGTATCGAGGCTTCTCGAAGTTGTAGATGTTTTTACAGACCAGATATCTCTGTCGGTATTTTTTAAAGCAGGTAGTTCATGCAATTCCCACCTACGCAACGGTATTAATATCGGTTTATCTTCTTCGAGTGTATCCAATACATTTAATCGAGCTTCGTCGTTGAGTTGGATATGGGGAATTCGCCAGTAAATTTGATCAATATTGAATCTTATATTTGCATCTCCTTTGTAGCAGTTCACGTCAGTTCTAGCTCGTAGTAGAATTAATTCCTGCTTTACATTAATTAACATTTTTGTATAATCCTCAGCAAAACCCAATAAATATTTCAATGGAATTAGAGCATAGAACTTTCTTTTATTATCAAAGTATGTAACATTTGTAGCATTTTCAGCCCAGCCGCAAAGGTCGAGTATATGTTGATCTCGCTTGGTGTTGGAGAGTAATCCTTTCATCGTGCTTGTAATTCCTACATCTCTATTCTTATCTACTTCAACTCCATTCAATTCATAGCGAATTTCATCAAACAAAAACGCATATGCGTTTTTCACAAGTTCAAAGTTGTGTGTAGTTGCAGGTAGAATGACTTTCGGAAAATTAACGGTTCCGCTTACATAAATATAACTTTCGCTAGGATAAGTGTAAATATCCTGGTGTTGGATCCTAATACGAATCTCATCATTGTTTCCATAATTTTGAGCTATAGGATAATACGTGTGAAATTCACTCTTTGTAATAGTATCCTCATAGTCAACTTTGGAGAATATATCTATTTTATCCATACTGTCGCTTTAACTTATATCCTAGAGATAATAGTTTATTTTTTAATATAGGTGTTAACTCTTTGAGATCTAAATGTCGAGTGGTAGAATTGTCCGAAACAACCGCTTTTATACGTTTTCCGTGAAAATTAATTCCCATCTCTCTCTCTCTCTCTCCCTCTCGCTCTCTCTCTCTCTCTCTCTCTCCCTCTCGCTCTCTCTCTCACTTAATACTCTGCAGCTCTAATCGGTTATGTGTAGCGTGGGGTCACACAGACCTCACACCCTGTTTAGCGTGGGGTCACATAGACCTCACACCCTCTTTAGCGTGGGGTCACATAGACCTCACACCCTGTTGAGCGTGGGGTCACATAGACCTCACACCCTGTTTAGCGTGGGGTCACATAGACCTCACACCCTGTTTAGTGCGGGGTCACATAGACCTCACACCCTCATTGATGCAAAGAACTTTGCACGATATAAATAGGGTTGGATAGCATTTATAATTTAGTGTTAACGCTGGTGTTTTACTATCAAGATGGGGATTGTATTTGGCGAGAAGCATGCCCGTAATAAAACCATCTATTGGACTCCACTTAGAATATCTCCTAGTTTATCACCATCATATGAGACGCTTCCTAGATGTCAAAAGAATAAAGTTGAGAGTTTTAATGGTGACTATGATAATAATAGAGAAAAATATGCACATCTTCCTGATTCAATAAACCAATCAGCTGTTTGTTCATCAAACGCTAAAGATAGTGAACATTCCCTCGAGAAAACGGATGTTAAATGTCAAACGAATAAAGTTGAGAGTTTGAATGCACATGTTCCTGATTCAATAAACCAATCAGCTGTTTGTTCATCCAATGCTAAAGATAGTGAACATTCCCTCGAGAAAGCGGACGTTAAAAGACGGTGTGTTGGTTGTTAATAAAGAAAACCGAATGATATTTGGAAGACAAAAGGCCTCAAGTAAAACTAGTTGTGTAAAGTTTCGCTGTAATATGTGTGCAAGTCATTATTGCTTAAGCTGCTTCTTCCGAACGCATAACATATCCAAAGCATGATCACTATTTGTATTTAAATGTATTGATGTAAATTTAAATGTATTATTATTAGAACTTAATAAAACCATAAATTTTATGTGGAGTTTTCTTTATGTTACAACCTTATCCATCTAGCTCCGTCTATCTAGCCCCATGTACCTAGCCTCATGTATCTAACCCCGTCTATCTAGTCTCATGTATCTAGCCTCGTCTATCTAGTCTCATGTATTTAGTCCCGTCTATCTAGTCTCATGTATTTAGTCCCATGGATCTAGCCTCGTCTGTCTAGTCTCATGTATTTTAGCCCCGTTGATGTATACAACCAACTTCACACCTCATTTGTCTCAATAAGATCTAATTTTGAATTTCCCCGCCTCGCGACTATTTTTTTAATTTTCTTGCGCATCCGGAAGTTCTGAAAATGGCGGCCGGAAGTCGAAACCGGAAACCGGAAGTCGAAACCGGAAACCGGAAGTCGAAACCGGAAGTTCCAAGGTCAAGGTCTATCTTTCCCTACTCAATGGGTTTGAACTCCCAACCTCCCAAACCCATCGACCAGGAGCAGCCAAGAGAGCTATTACACATAGAAAAGTATGGACTGGATATTACGGCTATCCAGGAAATCAGGTGGCCATATACGGGTAATGTAAAGATGGGTAAATCGATGGTATTTTACAATGGCAACAAAGATCAACAGTGGCGTCCATCATTTCGGAACTGGCTTTGTAATACAGGAATACCTATTGGACGCAGTAATGGACGCAGTTAAGGACGACACAACAAATATACCGGTTTACCCAACCGCCGAAATACCGCCGAAATAGCAACCGAGAAACCAACAGTAGAAGAGGTGACGAAGGCCATACAATGCCTAAAAACAATAAAGCGTCAGGAAATGATACTATCCCCTCTGAATGCCTGAAAATGGGAGGTGCAGCCCTCTATCAGAGGACGCATGAGTTTATCTTACTAATATGGGACAGTGAAACATTACCGGAAAGTTGGAAGCAGAGTGTATCCGTACCCCTACATAAAAAGCTATCAGATGTGCAAAAATTACAGAGGGATATCTCTCATCAAGACCGCATATAAAGTGCTTGAAAACGTAATTCTAACTAGCATAACACCATACGCGGAAGAATCGATAGGTGACTATCAGTGCGGCTTTAGACCGGGCAGGTCAATTATGGATCAAATCACTATCCGCCAAATCCTCGAAAAACACTAGGAATGTGATAAGGACCTCCACCAACTATTCATCGACTTCCAACAAGGCTATGATAGTGTGATAAGAGACCACGCATGGGCAGCCATGGCAGTATCTGTGATCTTAAAGAAAATAATCAATATTACAAAAGTGTGCATGGAGGGCAGCCGGTGCTGTGTTAAAGTTGGGAACAACATGTCGGAAAACTTTATGGTAGACAACGGCCTGAAACAGGCTGATAGTTTGTCTCCAATATTGGTCAATATCGTTTTGGACGCAGCAATCAAACGGGCAAACATCGACCTTAAAGTTTTTCCAAACAGTGGACCAAAGCTGATGTTGGCATTTGCAGATGATATAGACCTTGTCAGTAAAACAACAATTAAAACCTAAGAGTTGTTTGGAAAAATAGAAAAGGAGGCAGACATAGTAGGATTCCGTATTAATGAATACAAAGCAAAATAAATGTATAACTCCCGGAGACAGGGAAGAGATCGACTAGGGCAAAACATATCCATTGGCACCTACAATTTCGAACGGGTCTCAGAATTAAAATACCTCGGCGCAGTCATCACAGCAGACAACAACATGACTAAAGAAATGAAGGCCCTCATACAGAGCGGTAATAGATACTATTATGCACTAAGAGAACTGTTCCAATCGAGAATAATGTAGCGAGCCTCAAAACAAAAATTGTACCATGCTACGATAAGACCGGTAGTCACATACGGATGTGAAGCGTGGACTCTAACTAAAGCAAACGAAGACGCCCTGCGAAGGTTGGAGTGAAAAATACTTAGAAAAATAGATGGACCAATCTTGGATCCGAGGTCAGGGCAATATCGAATAAGAACAAACTCAGAGTTAGAACAATTGTACCAGGAAGATATTGTGAGAGAAGCAAAGTCACAAAGATTGAGATGGGCAGGACACAAATGCAGAGCACCGGATGACAGAATGCTGAAAATAGCGTGGCAGGAGGCACCGACGAGCAGAAGACCACCAAGAAGAGTGAGAGAATGAGATGGATAGACAATGTTCTATCGGATATACGATAGATGGGCATCGAAAATGAATGAACCGGAGGCAATGCTAGAAAGTAGTCGTTGGTGGCAGTTTGTGCTTGCAGCCAAGACCCACATAGGGTTGTAGTGCTACTTGAAGAAGAATAAGATGAAGAAGATACTTCGTAACAATTACTTTGTAATGTAATTGAACTATGTAATGAAAATTTGGCAGCAAAACTAGTATAAACTACTACTATATAAACTACTAAGTATAAACTACTAATAAGATTAGATAGTTGGGACTAGTGACGACTCCCGACTCGATACTTGATAGAGAATCTTTGAGATAGCGTTGCATTTTATACTTGAGGCGGATGTAAGTGTGAGAGGCTGCGAAAGTAGTAAAAAAATATTCAAGTAATAATAGGGGTAAAGAGTACAGTGATCGGTCATTTTAGAAATCGAACAATGAAAACAATAAATTGCATGCTTGTATAAAATGAATTTACGAATTATTATAGTGCTAGTAATTGTAAAAAACGTCACTTTTCTATTTAAATAATAATTCCAATCAAAAATTTAAAATTTCATAGAAAATAAAAAGATAAATATTTAATTCATCTAAAAACATAGTTATAGATCATAAGAATGTAGTGATTGTCTAGTGGATTTACAGTAATTAGTCAACGCTTTATAATAAATAAAAGTAATTTGAAAATATGAAAAACTATTATCCACAGTGATCTAATAAAAGAAAAATATTTAATTATTGTTAAAAAAAAAACAATTTAAACATAAATTTATAATTAATGTTATGATTATTCATTTAATTGCCACCAATATTTTCTTGATCCTCAATCAACTCTATGATTTTTTCCGCCAGTTTTTTTTTTCTAAAGTTTTCTGTTTTTCTTTTTATTTTATTTTTCGAATTGGTAAAACCATCCTACGTTATAGATAATCATACAAACTTAAAACAATCGGAACACAGCCTGAATATATAAATATATTCAACCTTTCCGGAGCTATATAACAATTACCAAGTCTTTTTAGGACTAACAAAACAAATCTCATGTGAAATTTGTCAGTTATTTAATAGCTTTCAGTCCAAAAACCTTCGTGACACTACAAAAACCATAAATATAACATTGTTTTTAAGATGTCTTTCCATTAAGTTTGAAATTGCTGTGATCAATTTCATAAACATTTTGTTCCCCACGAGGGGCTATTATGTTTTTCATTTTTGGACATACCATAAAATAAGTTTCATCACCATTGGAAACAAGAGTCGGATCTTTTAATATGTTTAAATATTTAATTTTTGATAAATAATCATATATTTCACTCAACCATTTTTTAATATTACTCTCACTTACACAAGAGCTGGCTTTAGTTGCTCTTTCTGAAAATTTTTCAATAAGAATCGGTTTCCTTTCAAGAAAGGCTTTATACCACCCATTTCCTAGAACATTGTCACAAAAAGGATTTTTATTTTACTTTGATCCAAAAACTCTTTGACAATAGCTTGTATTAGATGGTCCTAATCTTTCTTCTAGGAAATCCTCTCCGTTGACAATCAATTATCAAACGTACTAGGTCCTCTTCTGCATTGCATACTAATACAGGATACGTACAGGATACGTACAGGATACCTGTAATAGATTTGATGAATGCATCACTAATTCTAAATTGAATTGTTGGTTTGGCAATACCATACTTTTTTGAAGCTGTGCATTGTGACATCCCATTTTAAACTGCATTAATAGCATCTTCAATTTGATTATCTGTATATTTTTTTATAAAACTGGTAAATAACTGGCATATTCCACACGAGATTTGTTTTGGTAGTCCTAAAAAACTCAGTAATTGTTATAAAGCTCCGGAAAGGTTGGATATATTTATATATTCAGGCTGTGTTCCGATTGTTTTAAGATTATACCTTTTCTTACGTTTGTCATTTTATGTATATTAACACTAGAGTGTTTAACCTAGAAATAAATAAATTAGTATTTTCACTAACTACAATAACAAATACATAAATAAATTCAAGTAAAATAGATTTTTCATTTTTAATTGCTTTAAAATTGTGTACTGAATATTTTCTTGTCCTCTTATTTGTAGGTTAAACACTCTAGTGTTAATATACATAAAATGACAAACGTAAGAAAAGGTAAAATCTTAAAACAATCGGAACAGCCTGAATATATAAATATATTCAACCTTTCCGGAGCTTTATAACAATTACTGAGTTTTTTTAGGACTACCAAAACAAAGCTCGTGTGAAATATGCCAGTTATTTACCAGTTTTATAAAAAAATATACGGATAATCAAACTGTCACATAGTTACTCTTAACGTCAAAATACTAATTGGTCGGATGACCTATCACTATAAAAACTGTTTATCGTGCGATATTTATTGTCTTATCATATTTTTCACAGTCAGTACTTTATTTTTATCAAAAAACTTTTTATTTCGATAATTTAAACCTGTATTCATTTACAAATACCAAAAATCAGCACAAAAATCATTATTAAATCATGAAAATATCTAGAAATAGTAAGGTTACTTTTTGTACATTTCTGTCTAAAATGACGTAAATCTCGGACTGCTCATCTTAATAATTAAATACACACATGAAACTTTAAGTTATCACAAAGTTATGGGTTGTATCCAATACAGAAAAGAATATAGAATTTTCTTCTGTTAATAAACAATTATGTCACCAAAAGATTGTCTTATAGTTATATAGTTTTCAAATTATGACCAATGACTACCTACTGACCAACAACTGTACTATTTACCCCTATGCCGCGCCGGCTGAAACTTTTGTTATTAATAGTTGACATAATCGTCAGCTGCACCGTGGAAGGGGGATTATGTGTCAGCTGCTCGCATTAACTTGTATTGTATGTACATAGTAGATGAACGTAGAACGAACGTTCCTTCAACAATCTTTGCGGTGTTCGTAAAAAAATGCAGTTTGTCTATACTACAACGAACGAATGCGTTTGTTTATTATTTTTCAAGTTCACGTATGTTATGCCTATGTATGTTATACCTATATATGTTATACCTATGTATGTTAACCTATCTTGATTGCAAAGCGACCAAAAAACAACCAAAGTGACTTTCTGATGTACACGCTGTAACGAAACCTTATACATGCGTTCAGAATGTTTCTTTGATATAACGCTTTCCGAGTTGTGTTCGTAGATGGTATCCAAAAAAAACCACATATTCTCCGCATATTCACCATATTTTCATACACATTCTCCATATTTTGCCCTCCCATCCTCCTATTGTATCTACTCCCTTTGATATACGTCTTTAAAACGTGCTGAAAATGCCGTACGGTGTAAAAATCCGTTTTCACCAGGCGATTTTAAAGGCGATCTTTAGTTCAATGAGAAAATGGCCTCGTATAAATAGTTCTTCAATTAATCGTTTTAACCCCGTGACACAAAAATGAAGGTGTTATAAATTTGACACATCTGTCCGTCTGTCCGCCTGTCCGTCTGTCCGTTTGTCCGTCTGTCCATATATGTAGCTGTTTATGGAATCGTAGCTCCTAAACGAAAATACCGATTTTAATGCGTTTTTTTTTAAATTTAGTTAGTGTTAGCTATAATTCATGTAGTTCATCTGTTCATGCATTTGATGACCTTCAGCTCATTTTCTACTTGACAAAATTAATCTGCAACCAATGTGTCACAAATGTTTGTCTAGTTCCGAATATCCAAACTCGTGTTTGAAAGCTGACGTGTTCGAGAAAGTTCTTGGTTATAATTTATGAAGATCTGTTCAGACGTTTGTTGATCATCATCTCATTTCCTACTTGGCGAAACTTAATCTTTTTTTGTAAACATTCTCCACCAATCACGTATTTGCGAACGAAATTTCAAAGAGGTAACATTAATTACCTATTTACAATCGAATTATAAAAGAAAAGAAAACTGTTCCAATAATAAAATGAGACTAAAAATTTGAAGTAACCCCCGACACAAACAAAATTCTAGAAAGTAAATAAATAAAATGTATTTCTTGCCCTTTAAACTTTATTAAAAGTACCTATTAATATTTTAATGATGAGCGTCGCCGCGTCGGCGGACTGCTAAGTAAATCGAATAATAAAACCAAAATACAAAGAAATGAAAAGAAGATTGATAATGATAAAGTATGAATTATACAAGGGCCTACTCTGTGTAAGAAGGGTACGTAAGTAACAAAACGACAATATCCAATCGTTTTCAGCGGTCTTCACATAGCAGCCCCCGCAACGTGGCGACTAAGGCTTCACACGAGAACGATATTTTTCTCGTCCTGTCTCGTAAACGCGAGACGTCCGTCTGTCTGTTTCGTAACCTGTAACTTCATATATTGTATCCTGTATGGATTAATAAAATATTGTAAAATTGTATTTTCTTCTTCTTCTTCTTGTTTCGAATGGGCCTACTTTGGACCAGAATTGTTCAACTGTTGGGCTTTGATCTTTGGCCAGTATTGTCGCATCTTCTGCCGGTGTCCCTACTCTCCTTTCTCCTCCCTCCGTTCTCCTTTCTCCCTTCTGTCCAGGGGGTACCTTTTCTTGTGGTAAGTGTTCTAAGTCAGTCGATAGGGTAGATCTAACTTGTTGACTCTCTTGGATAATGATGATGTTTCTGATAAGTTGTGTTCAATCCATTCGCCGAGATACTTCAATTTCTCAGTCCTCTTGATGTTTCCCGGCTCTAGTAACATCTCTCTGTTTGCTTCTATGATGTTGGTGAAGAATTTTGTTTTCTCCAGCGACACTTGAAGACCCACTTCGGCAGCCTATTTTCTGAGGCAATTTACCTGCATTGTTGCCATTTCTAGAGAATCAGCAAACAGTGTCATCTGCAAAGGCCAGGCAATCTACAACCAGTCCATCGTTCTTACGTCCCAGGTAGATACCACTCTGAGCACCCAAATTGATCAGTTCCTTGTGCCATTCTCTCAAAACTTTTGCAAGGTCACAGTTGATGAGAATTGAGGAAAGTCCATCTCCTTGCCTCACTCCAGTTTTTATTTCGAGGCTTTCTAAAATCTCGCCTCAAAATTTAACCTTGGAATGGGTGTTGGTCAAAGTTTCTAGGACGAGTCTGCGGGTTTTGTTGTCTAGCCCTAGTTTCTGTTAAGCGTTTCTCTAGCAATGGAGTCGTAGGCCTTCCTAAAATCAACAAAGGTTACGAACACCTTGCGGACACCTTGGAGTATGCAAGTGCAGTTTTAAGCTTGAGGATCTGTTGACTATCTAGCTGATTTTCTGCCCTTGTTTGTAACGCCTTCGAGAGAATCTTGTAAGTTACCGGGACGAGAGAAAGTCCAAGGTAGTTAAACAACTACTTTGGAGTTTATGATCAGTAAAATCGGATGGATCAGAGCAGATTTCCAATCAGGTAGTAATTTCTCTGTTTCCCAGATGTCTTGGATGATCTCGGTTAGCTTGCGCACGGCATTGTTTCCAGCACCTTTCCACAGTTCAAGAACTATAGAGTCTTCTCCAGCTGCCTTATTATTCTTAAGAAATTGAATGATCTGGCCAACTCCCAATGAAGGGGCAGCGAGTCCGGGTTTGGTGTGGTTTGTTTATAATTGAAGTCTTCGCTAGGTGGGTGACAGTTGAGTAGATTTTTGAAGTACTGAGCCAAAAGGTGGCAGTTGTCCTTGCCGTTATATGCCAGTTTGCCTTGTGGGTGTCTGAAGTGGAGGCTTGGCGGAGCGTATTTTCTGAGTGTCTTTGTGAAGGTTCCAAAGAAATCTCTGGAGTTATTGTTAGCAAAGCTCTCTTTGATTTGGGTTAGTTGGTTTTGTGTGAAGGTTAGTTTGGTTCCTGGAATTATCTTGTCTGTAACCTTTCTTTTTTCTAAAAATTTATGACAATTTTCCTTGGTCTTTTTAGAATTCCGCTTCACCTAGGGTGTTCTATCTTTGGGCTATTCAGTCCACCACGGATGCGTCCTTCTTCTACCGAGAGGGGCGAGTTCATTGGCCGCCTTTACAAGAGTCTCCTCAATTGGTCCCAGCTGTTTAGATTTGTATTGTTCAGTCTTTGATTTACTTCTTGACTATTCTTGAGTCGCTCTACGTCAAATCATACCATTATGGAGGTTTATTACACATCAAGTGTTTCTAGACTGGAGTCTTATTTTGATCTTTGAGAGGTAGTGAGTCCAGATTGGCGCTTCTTAATACCTTCACGTTTTTTACTTCCTTTTGAGTTTTTCTTTAAATGGCCACATAATATATCTTGCACTCGCCTAGCTGGGTATTAGGTTGAAATCCAAGTCTTCTGCTTCCTTGGCAAATGTTATTTGCCTTGTATTTTATTATATAACAATTATCTATATAACAAATAACTAATCACAAATACCTAATCATGCAAAAAATTTAGAGATTTATTAATTATAATGAAATTAATAATTAAGTACCTTGTTTTTGACTAATCTTAACAATAACTTCTAGCAAGAACGACATCGACGAGATGAGACGACACGAGACAAACGGTTACGAGAGCGAGACGAGAGTAGTTTTTTCACAAGTATAAGAATTTGCGTTGCACTACTTGGGCTAGCTAATTATGAGTAAGCGGAAGTGTAAGTTTACCGAAGTATTAGGAGCCAAATATTCTTGTTTTTTTCAGGGGCGAAGACGACGTTGATGCCAAATAATCCAAATTCGCATCAAGCGAATAAAGGCTAGGCTTTAGAAAGGCATGTAGCAACGGACAACCAAAATAAGATGATACGAGCAGCAGACTCGTCTCCCAAGGTAACCAACTATTTTCTACCTTCTACTTCAAGGACTCTTAAAAATACCCATACAAAACTAGCATTCCTCGTGGCAAAACACCAAGAAGATGTTTCCTGATTCTGAAACAGCAACAAATCTTAAATGCGGAAAAACTAAGATGGAAGTTATAACAAATAAAGTTGTTGCTCTACAAGCCATTAAGACTATCATTGAAACATTGGGGAACATTTCATGTATTTTTGTTACCACAGACGCCAGCAACCTTGGTGAGGAAAAACTACTTTCTATATTGATTCAATATTTCAACTGGACTGAAAATGGAATTGAAATAAAAATTATTGCTTTACAAAGTTTACCAGACGAAACTTCTTCATCGATTGCAAACCTTAATACGAAACACTTAATACACATTAAGCACAATTAACCTCAAAATATGTGCCATTTATTGGAGATAATGCAAATGTAAATTTTCGAGGTATGAACCGAAACCCAGGTCGTCTGTACAAGCCTAAAAGAGATTTTGGAGAAAGAAAACCTTATTTTAGTTGGCTTTCCTGCATATAGTATACCTTACAAACTAACCTTCGCAATGGTGGAGAATTGATGAGACTGGATATTGAGTCAAAAATATTTAAGATATTTAATCATTTTCCTGTATATACGGCGAGAACTGGGATACTAAAAGATTTTTGCGATTACGTCGAATTTGATTATCAACCTTTGATAAAGAGCAGCACAATAAGGTGGCTTAGCCTATTTTCGTGTGCGGAAAGCATTTAGAAGCTCTATCCAACATTACTAAGACAAATTATTTCTTAAGACAAATTATGATACTATACCTAATAAAGATATTTTTCGAAAGCACAACTTCAGAATCACATTTAATGTTGAGGCATTATCTTATGTCTGTTTACCAAGGGAATTTGGTGAAAGTCGAGGAACATTCCCTTCTAGAAATTTCAAAGGAACTTCATCCATACGGCATATGCCACAAAAGCTAAGAAACAACAATTTTTTGCCACTAAGCCTAGACAGCTTCTTCGTGATAATGAAGGGCCTCTTCATATTTAAGAAAAAACCTGAAAAAAAATTGTGAGGAAAGAAAAAGGTTTCGTTTTGCATATCTGTCGGCATCAGTAGTAACCAAAATGTTTCGATTTGCAAAATTTCTAGCTCTAGTGGCAGAAAAAACGTTTCGAATTGCATAAAAGTCGTAACCAATTGCAACTAAAATGTTCCATTTTTCATTGATAGACAAGAAAGTAAAAAGTCAGGAGAACAGACACAAGAGAATAGACAGACAATAGAACTGACACATAAGAGAAGAGACGGACCAAAGAACAGACAAACATGAGAAGAGACAAATAAGTCAATAGACAGACAAGAGAACAGACGGACAAGAAAGAACAAGTGAACAAACACACAAGTGAAAAGACGGACATAAGAACAGACAGACAAGAAAACATACAGACTAGAGGCAACAAAGTGTTACGTTTTGCGAAACTCTCGGTACCAGAGGTTATTAAAATGATTGGTTTTGTAAAACTGTCGGCACCTGTGACAAAAAAAATGTTTCTTTTTTCATAGATAAATAGAAAAAAGAAGACAGACAAGAGAACAGACACACAAGGGAATGGACAGACAAGAGAACAGACACATAATAGAAAAGACGAACAAGAAAACAGAAAGAAGAGAGAACAGACAAACAAGAGAACATACTGATTACTTGTATACTATATTACTTATACCTGTAAGTATAAGTACTGATAAGAGATCAGACTGCCAAAAGATAAGCCGGACAAGAGAACGGACGATCAATAGAACAGACGGACAATAAAACAGACATACGTGAGAGCAGACAAACAAGAAAACAAAGTGAGAAGCAAATTTTTCTTTTTGTGAAACTGTCGGTACCAGAAGTAATAGAGATGTTTCGTTTTGTAAAACTGTCGACACCAGTGCCAAAAAAAATGTTTCGGTTTACAAAATTTCTGGCACCAGTGGTAACAAAAAGTGTAAATTTTCACAAAAAAAGGGACTACTTCCAACGATTTTTATTTGTTGGAATAGATAATATCCTTCAAAGATTTCAAATATTTTGAGTAGATGACGTTGCTGAAAGAGAATGAAAATCTATGATATGACGATTTAGTCAGGTTCATGTATTCAGTTCTTGAGCGACAGAGGTGTAGAGATTGACGATGTAAAACTACATGTTCAGTTTTGTAACCTGGCTCTTAAAGCGAAATCAGGTAGTGATCCTTGGTAACAAATACTGGGATTTAAAGTTGCGCGAACAGTGGACATTTTACTTCAAAGTTGCTAAAAAAATCTCGTTCAATTATGAATATAAAATTGTCCTCCTTTTTTAAAGAAAATTATCCTTTTTAAACTCATCAATCCTCCATCTCAACACTCTAATCATCATCTGCAACGCAATCTCGGGTAACGGAAGACAGATTATGCTAGATATACGGCCCTAGATAAACAATGCTAGATAGATTTTTCGGTTCTTTAACCAGTACGGTGTTTAGTATTCCGCAGTATTTTGTTTAGTTAGTGTAGTGTTACGGGGCAGTTTAGTTTGTGAAGATTCAAAGACGTGTCAGCACGAGTGTGTCTGCATCGCGGGGGCGATGGAGTCGTGCCCGACAGCAGCAATAGAACTGCTGCTGGATCTGACTCCGTTGCACCTTGTCGTGAATAGGGCCGCCAGATAGGCGTTTGTAAGGTTCAGCAAGGAAGGAATAGGCAGAGGTAAAATAATCGGGAGCAGAGACCGGAGCAGCCTCGCTGCCAAAATCCCCTGGCTCAAAGTACCAAAAGACGAAATGGTATGCAAATACCATTTCGAGAAAAACTACACAGCAATGTGTAGAAGTAAAGCCGATTGGAGCGATGAATCCTCTGCATATCACATAGAGCAAAATGCTATCAAGTGGTATACAGATGGTTCGAAGACAAAGGAAGCTACTAATCCAAAGTAATGGCGCAGGAGTTTTTAGAGCTCGTAACAAATACTTTGAATCCATGGGAAAATTCCCAACTATCTTCCAATCAGAGGTAATCGAAAGATCTGCACAATTCAACCTCGACAGGAATTATCGAAAAAAACGAATTGCTATCCTGTCAGACAGCCAAGCAGTCACCAAGCCATTAGCTCTTACACTATCAGATCCAAACTGGTATGGGACTGTGTGGGAAAGCTAAACAAGCTAGGCAAAGAAAATAAAGTAACGCTATATTGTGTACCAGGACACACTGGTGTAGACGGTAACGAAGAAGCCAATCACCTAGCAAACAAGAGATCCAAATCCCTTTATTGGTCCGGAACCCTTTTGCGGTATGAGTTTGAACACCATCGGCAAAAGTTTAGATGAAGAAATAAGAGAACAGTGGATGAAAACCTGGGAAGAACTTCCAGGGTTGATACAATCCAAAGTAATACTGGTATCTGTTAACCAGAAAAGAACAAAAGCTTGCCTGAGACTAAACAGGAACAAGCTTAGAATTCTGGCAGGAGTCCTGATGGGACACTGCAGACTTAGAAAACAGCTCAAGACTCAACTCTGGTTCGGCAGATGAAACCCCCATACATCTGCACAAAGACTGCGGAGCACTGCTCCGCAAGAGACAGATGTATCTTGGGGCCCACTGCTTGAACGCAGTCCGAGGAATTGCAGTCCTTGAATCCCACCCAGATCCTGAAATTCCTAAAGGAATCATTAATAACCTAACCTAACATAACCTAAAAGTATCAGGACTAGAGGAGGCGCTCTAAATGGTTAAGTGTACCAAAGTTTAGATGAAGAGGGTGGGGTACAATAGATCTACGAAGGTAGCAGTACAAGTCGTCACCACCAATACTACAATCTACATCTACTGCAATGTTTTACCATTTTTTCCTATTTGCGCTCATTAACCCCGTTCTGTAGGTCTTGCTACTACCCGTCCTGTAAGCACTAGATTGAGAAAAAAGCTTTACCTCATTTTCTTACGATTTCTTCAGCACCACTGTATTGGTCTTCCAAGAAGGCAATCTCTGTCTCCAAATGATTTTTCGTAGAATTTAGAGAATACTAGATAATATAAAATTAATGTAACTAACTAAGATTTAAGATTTTTTTTTTAAATTCCAGTTTTTAAGTTTGGTTGTTTGGGGTATTTTTGGGTTGATGGATTGATTTAGTTCTTGTATTTTTTTGTTCTTTTTTTTTTTTTTTTGTACAGTGAGGAAGTTTCTGTATTGTGTTAATAATATTGCCAATAAAGGTAATAATAATGCCAATAAAGGTAGAAATAATAAAAGTAAGACTATGTGCAAGGAAGAAAGAAAACATACACCTAACTTACTAGTTCAAAGACCAGGTTGGTGTAGTAAATTTAATGAGCAAGAGCATTTTGATCATTTTTTTAGAATTCTTTAGAACATATTCAAGTACCTTTGAAGACGAGATACAGCCGAAATGTAATATCATCAGAAAAGCTGATGAAACAATAGTTTATTAGCTGTAGTGGTTAAACTGTGATTATCTTTCGATTACGTGTACGTTAGAAACTGTATAGAAAAGGCACAAGCATACTTAGGTAATAAAGTAACAATATATTAGATTGAAGGACATTTGCAAAGATATTACTTTTTGAACAATTTTTTAGAAGAAGGTTTTAAAGACAAATTGTTAACATTGAACCGGATGATAAAAATTAATCAAGCGGTCTGAAGAAGAAGGTTTGTTCCTTACAAGGTTTACTTATTTAAGATGATAAAACCAGGAGAACTTCTATCTTAACGTACGAAACGTTCTGACTAGGGTAACCTCTACTAAAATTGAGGCAATTATAAAAGCGCCAAAGAAAGTCATGCGTTGCTTATTGCGCCTTCCCACAACAGTAACGTGTAGACCGCAATATAAACAACCACAAATACTAATTGTCACGAGACTCACTTGTATATATAATAAATTGGTGGTTCCATAAAATCAAACGATTGTTGACAGACATATGTTAATATGCTCTAAACTTTACTCATCCAAATGTAATTGAGCTACGGAGATCAAACTAGGTAGAACAAACAAATAATTGCAATAAACGACTAAATAGACAACAACGGCATACGACAATGCAGGAGGGAGTTCATTTACACGAGCAGACAAACAATAGACTGTTGAGATTAGACACGGATCTGACTGTAACCAAAGATTCTATTAAATATAGTCAAATATCCATATATTTGATCTGAAACTTAGGAACCTATTGTATAATAATACAAGAGAACAACAATTTTCTGCTAGAGATTACGATATGAAATTACGGTAGGTTTATCGACATTAATATTAAGAAGAAATGTTATATTTAATGGAAACGTTTGCTTCTGTAGCCATATTTGATGGAATAAATGTAAAAGGTTTTAACTCTGTTTCAAGGTTAATTACCACCAACTTGACAAACAGAAGAGTCATTGTATAGCAAGAATCTTTATAGGAAATTTATTTCTCTACAATAGCTTTACTGAAATATTTTTATAAATTTCGCTTAATTTCTGAATTCTAAATATTTTTTTTAACTTGAAATCATTTTTAAGGCAAGAAAAAGATAAAGCAAAAAACTGGTTTTTGACTTTCAAGATTGATATTACCAAATTAACAGACAAAAAATAGCTAGATAACAAGGTTTCTGATAGGAGGATTAATTTTTTACAAATTTTATTTGAAACGTTTACCAAAATTTCGCGGAATTTTCGATTTACCTAAATTGAGAAAAGTCTAAAACCAGAACAACAAAATTTTACTGTTTTAAAGTTGATTGTTGACTTGATCAAATTCCCTTCAAGGTATATAAGAATCTCTATCGAAAACTTACGAAAAGTTTTTCTATCGTCCGAGTTATTTTCCCATTTTTTGAGAGTAATAAATATTAAACAATATCCGTATTATTATCATAAAATAGATTGTAGTTTTGGTGGTGACGACTTGTACTGCGACCTTCGTAGATCTATTTTACCCCACCCTCTTCCCCTAAACGTTGGTATACTTACCCATTTAGAGCGACTTCTCTAGTCCTGATTCCCTTAGGAATTTCAGGATATGAGTGGGAGTCAAGGACTGCAACTCCTTTGCGTTCAAGCAGTGGGCCCCAAGATACATTTGTCTCTTGTGAAGCAGTGCTCCGCGGTCTTTGAGCAGATGTATGGGAGTTTCCTCTGCTGAACCACAGAATCTGCATCTGTCATCTTCCTCTAGGCCTAGGGTCTTAAGGTGTTTTCTAAGTCTGTAGTGTCCCGTAACGACTCCTGTCAGAATTCTAAGCTTGTTCCTGTTTAATTTCAAGCTTTATTTGGCAAGCTTTTGTTCTTTTCTGGTTAACACATCCCAGCATTACTTTGGATTGTCTCAACCCTGGAAGTTCTTTCTAGGTTTTCATCCATTGTTCTCTTATTTGTTCGTCTAAACTTTTGTGGATGGTATTCACACTCATACCGCAAAAGGGTTCCGGACCTATAAGAGAATTACTAGATCCCTTGTTTGCTAGGTGATCGGCTTCTTCGTTTCCGTCTATACAAGTGTGTCCTGGTAACCAGTATAGCGATACTTTATTTTCACTGCCAAGCTTGTGTAGCTTTCCCCCGCAGTGCGATACCAGTTTGGTTCTGATGGTGTATGAGCTAATTAATGGCCTTGATGGCTGCTTGGCTGTCTGACGGGATAGCAAATCATTTTTTGCGATAATTCTTGTCCAGGATAAATTGTACACATCTTTCCATTGCATGTACCTCTGCTTGGAAGATACTTAGGAATGTTCCCATGGATTCGAAGTATTTGGTACGAGGTGCAAACACTCCTGCACTAGTACCTGCCTTTGTCTTCGAACGATCTGTATACCACTTGATAACATTTTCCTCTATGTTGTATGCTGAAGATTCGTCGCTCCAATCGGATTTACTACTACACATTATTGTGTGTTTTTTCTCGAAATGGTATTTGCATACCATTTCGTCTTTTGGTGCTTCCAGTAAGGGGATTTTGGCAGCTAGGCTGTTCAGGTATCTGCTCCCGATTATTTTACCTCCGCCTATTCCTTCCTTGCTGAAACTTACAATAGCCGATCTGGCAGCCAGCTCCACGACGAGGTGCAACAGAGTCAGATCCAGCAGCAGTCCTATTGCTGCTGTCGGGCACGACCCCATTGCGACCGTGATGCAGACACACGCAAGTCTTTGTATCTTCTCAAGCTGCTTCCTCATAGAGGCCAGCCTGGTTCTACTTCCCCACTCAACTGCCCCGTAAGTGATGGCAGGTCTCACTATCATGGTGTACATCCATCGCAGGATTGTAGGGGTTACAACCCCACGTTTTCCCTGGCAGATTTCTGCACACCATTAGAGCGCGTTTGGCTTTTCCTGCCGCTGCTTCAGCGTGTCTAGTCCATAAGAGTTTGCTATATAGCATTATACCCAGATACCTCATCTCCTATGTTTGTATTCTACTACCCTCCCATCTAACAGTATGGGCTATAGGCAGTTTAGTTTTCTCTTTCTAGTAAATGGTATTACCGTGGTTTTGCTCGGGTTGAGTCTCAGTCCCACTGTTTGACACCATCTACTAGTTACTTTGAGGCCTCTCTGTACAATTTCACTGAGCATTGCCTGAAACTTCCCTCTGGCTATGATGACTATGTCATCGGCGTAAGCTTGACATTTTAAGTCTAGGTCGTTCATCCTGAACAGTAATTCATCAACTACCAGGCTCCACATTAGTGGTGGTAGCACACCTCCCTGTGGGCACCCTCGAGTTGTGGAGATCTTGATAGTGTCTCTTCCCACTTGTGCCTCCGCGGTTTTGGTTTTTAGGATTTCTCCCATCCACTTTGAGATAGTGCTGTCGATATTCCTTCTTTCGAGAGGCGATTTGACAGGCTCGTGCGAGGTGTGTAAAAGGCTCCTTCTATATCCAAGAAGGCAAATATCGCTATATGTCTCCTATTGTCTTCTATTTCATTTTTCAGCTGACACAGGGCGGTTTCTGTCGATTTCCCTGCTCTGTATGCATGCTGACAGTTATGTAGTGGTGCACCTAGTGGCTCTGTTGTTCTAAGGTAGTTGTCCTTAAGTTGTCCTTAAGGATATTGGTTAATTACTTTCTCCATTGTCTTTAACATAAAATACGTTAGACTAATGGGCCTAAATGATTTTGTTTGAGTGGTGTCTTTCTCCCCACCTTCGGTATGAATACCAGCTTAGCCCTTCTCCATAGCTCCGGTATGTATCCCATCTCTAAACTACTTCTAAAGATTTTTTGTAGGTACAGCATTAGTTCTCACCCTCCTTTTTGTGGGAAGGCGAGAATTAGTCCGTCCACACCTGAGGCTTTAAATGGCTGGAATGTGCCGTTAGCCCATCTGATTCGATTTTCCGTACAGGTGGACCTCCTCCAGTCAGCCCGACTTGGACTCCGTGGTTGCATCAAACCATCGGTCTCTTTTTATTTTCTGCATCCCGAAGAGCTCTCTGCTCTTCGTCATCCGTGCAGCTCCCATCCGGTCTCTCAAGAGTGGCTGTCATTTCCACGCTATCCTTCGCTAGTGCCTTGGGCAATCTAGCTGCCACCGGGGTGGATTCTATGTGTTCACAGAATGTCCTAAAGTTTTTTTCTTTTTGCCCTTCTGATCTCTTTGTTGTATGTGGTGAGCAGTATTCTAACCAATTTCCGTATTGCTTAGCTTTGTTGAAAAGCCTACGTACTTTTCTCTTAATGTAGACAAGTTTTTGTTCCACCATTTTTCATCCTTATGCTCCGTCACGGTTTTTACCTGGCAACTGGATTCAAATGCCGTGGTGATTGCTAGATTTATTTCTCCTACAGCTTGCTCTAGTACGGTGTAGTGTTTGATACTACCCCGCACTGTCACTTGCTCTAGGTTATCTTTTGGTTTGGAACTAAACATAGGCCACATAGTTTGCCTGGGTTTCGAATGGGGGTGTTTTACTCACTCGCTCCTTCCAGTTCAAACTCTATGATCCTATGGTCTGACATTGAGGGTTCATATATCATGAAATTAAAAAAAAATCAAAATTCAAAAACATTCAAGGATTTTTTTACTAATATGATGATTAGAAAAAAATACAAATTAATTATCTTTTTAGTAGAGATGTTTAATTTGTTATTGAGACCCTAAGGGGTAGAATACTATATCAGTAGTACTTGCTTAACGTAAAAGGCGTAACTGTCTTACTTGACAATATTCCCCATTTTAAAGGCAGTTGGGATTAGACAAACAAGCCTAAAACAAAACTACTAGCCTTATCTGACCTATTTGATAATATTTGACCGAAAAGTCTAGAAACATAAGGCTTGGCTGACAAAACTCGATAGATAGGTTATCGATTTTCCAAATTATTTATTATATATAACATATTATATATTACAAATTATATTCAAATTATCGAGTCAAACCTAGACGTAGAATAAGCAAAGGCTTTCCAATAAGAATTATATCATTTTGAAACGATAGGGTTAAGTTTTACCTGTCACTAGTTGTCATTTATGTTCAGTATGCTTTTACAATTCATTATGGCCAAATACGCGCTTCATGAACGTTTGGTTATTATCCAAAGATTTTATGTAGATTGATTTTCTTTTGTGAGTTAGCGATAACTTTGGTACAAATAATTTTTTGCTTGCCATTCGTCGCATCGTTGAGAAGTTATGATGTTGAGAAAATATTTTTGCTCTTCACGATGTAAAAACACCAGCAAGACATCCAAATGCCAGAACTGTTGATAAAATTACTGCATTAAGAGCTAGTGTTGCTCAGGATCTCAATTTATCAATTCCTCGTCGTACTCAAGAGTTAAGGCTTAAAAACAAGACAACTTGGTGTCTTGGTTTTTTAAAAAGTACTTGAATTTACAACCGTATAAGGTATAAATTTGTTTTGACCCAAGAACTTAACCATCTGGACAATCGTCAGCGCCGACAAATTGCTGCTTGTAGTTTAAAACAACTTGAAGGGGATCCCAATTTTGCAGTGTGGAACCCAGTGTGGTTTATGACATAGTGGCATCATCGGACATTTTTTAAAATAAACTAAGAGATCAGTTACAGTGAATCGTGAAAGATACCGTGAAAGATAATCCTGAAACTTAGATGCAATTGATTTGGATGATATATGCTTTTAGCAAAACGGTGCAATATGTCACACTGCACATGAAACTATCAACGCATTGCAGGAAAAGTTTGACGAAAGGTCAATTTCAAGGAATACAACTCTTCACTGGCCTCGAAGAAGCTGTGATTTAACTCCTTTGGATACTTCTTGTGAGGCTATTTGAAATGTAAGGTCTATGCAAACAGACCACCAACACTTGATGCCTTGAAATTCAATATTCAATGCTGCATTCGCCAGATCACGCCCGACAGAAAAGTTCGGGTTCCTAAAATTCGATTAAACGATTTGTTATTTAAAATATAAATGTCGACTGTACTCTAAGAAAATATCAAGTTTGGTTGCATCAGAAATAATTTTGCTTTTATTTCATTTTAAATTTTTTAAATTTCATATAATTGTTATTGGAAAACCTTATATAATTTTTTAAAATATTTCTTAGTTTGAATATTTTCATAGTTTGAATTCTCTAAGATGATTTTCTTTTTGTCCTGTTTGTAAGACTCAATAACTTACACTGAAATCTATTAAAGTTTTTATTAGCATAGAAATTTTAATAGCTCTATATCAAAAGGAGCGATTGCTCTGGATAGTACCAATGAAAGAAAAAATTATAGTATATTAAAGAACGAGTAATAACGAGCAATAAACGACGAAAACGACGAGCGTAGGTAGAAGTTTTCTAATGGACATGTGCGAAAGACGTCTTATGAACGAGTTTTTTGTACTACTACTATTTTTTCTATTTTAAGCCCTTTTATGCCATTTCTGAATAAAAAAAGAGCCGATACATATTGAGAAAATTGTATCGCACGAGGCTTGCCTTTAACGAACCCATATGAGTGCTCTAATGACTTCACTATAGACGCAAAAAAAGTAATCCCCGACATAAAAAACCTCTATAAAGTCAAAAAAATAAAATTACTCTCTTGCCCTTTTAACTTCATTAAAAGTATCTATTCATATTGTTAAGACCCAACAATCTTATTTTTATTTGGTCTTTAGGTTTTTTTAGTAGGTAAATAATAATTATATCAATATTATCTTAAACCGACCAGTAGATTCCCAAAATCTGGTCGATAGGGGGTATTTGTTGAATGTGTTTGGAGCTGTTTATGACCGCTACACATCCGAAAGACCATTTCTAATCCTTTGTAAATACGCTTAGGCGGATGTTTGGTCGGATGATGTAAACAATTGAAAATACAATGCAATGTTTATGTTTAAGGTTTCTTAGAATAAGTATTTAAATTTTGGGTAGTTGTAAGATTAGCCATAGACATTACCACGGGTTAGAATTCTTCTTGGTTCTGTGGGGGCAGGCAAATGGGAGGTGGGATTGAGTTTTCCTGTTTTTAAGGATATTTAATCACACCCAGTTGAATTGTTGCCACAAACATACCAAGAAGATTCAAAACTCCGACAGTGCACGTCGTCGCAAGTGCTAAAAATAGAATAAATATTAAATATGTACATGTTTATCGAGGCGTACAAGTTTTATTTCGCCCAACCATTTAAATTCCAGTGCCGATCGAATCTATTGGCAACCCTGAATTAACCGCCTTAGATTTAATCACGCGAACGTTTGTCCAAAGACAAACAACCACCGCGACTCAACACATATTTCGATGATGAGCGTCGCCGCGTCGTGGGACCGCTATGTGAAGAAGTAAAATTAGTTATACCAACAAAGGTATAACGAATAGAAAATACCTAGTAGTTACAAATTGTACGTATGAACTTCTATCTTAGATAGTCTACTAAGTTCCTGCAAGTTAGTATCCTAGATACGGCGGTATGCGCGGTGGTGTCTGAGGGAATGGGCAGACACGTGAGATCAGACGTCGTTGACGGTTGTGTTTATTTTGCGAATTTTTTGGAGAAAATTAATCAATACTGGAAACGAAACGATTTGATATTGTTGTTTTGTTGCTTACGTACGTTGCTTAAACAGAGTAGGTCCTTGAATAATCGATACTTTATCATTATCTTCTTTTTATTTCTTTGTACTCTGGATTTATTATTTGATTTACTTAGCAGTCCCCCGATGCGGCGACGCTCATAAAAATATTAATAGGGACTTTTAATGAAGTTAAGAGGGCAAGAGAGAGATTTTATTTTTTTACTTTTCATAGGTTTTTTGTGTCGGGGGTTACTTAATTTTTTTTATTTTATTTTATTATTCGAACTTTTTTCTTTTCTTTAATAATTTGCTTCTAAATAGATGATTAATGTTACCTCTTTGAAATTTCGTTAGCAAATACGTGATTGGTGGGGATTGTTTACAAAAAAAGTCTAAGTTTTGTCGAATAGGAAATGAGCTGATGGTCATCAAATGTCTCAACAGATCTTCATAAACTGTAGCTAAGAACGTTCTGGATTCGTCAGCTTTCAAACAAAAGTTTGGATATACGGAACTAGACGAACAATTGTGTCAAATTGGTTGCAGATTAATTTTGTGCAGTAGAAAATTAGATGATGGTCATCAAACGCGTGAACAGATCTTCATAACCTATAGTTAAGAACCTCCTCTATCACGTTAGCTTTAAAAAAAAACCTGCATCAAAATCGGTCCATCATTTAGAATCCATCGTTTAGAAGCTAGGTTAGGTTAGGTTAGCTTAAAAGCTACGATTCCACAAGCAGCCACATATACGGGTATAGCCACATAGAAGGACAGACGGACAGACACACACAGACTCGTCAAACTTATAACAACCCCTTTTTACGTACAATTTTAGCGTACAATTTCAAAATAATTAAATTTCTGTTTCTACAATAATCCAAATTACATAAAAAACTGAAAATAACTGTACGTATCATTGGAATATTTTGGTATTAAACGTTTTAATTTGCAAGTTGCTTACCTCCTTGTATCCTGCACACAAGAACACGTCGTGTATCGTTTCCCTTCGCCCTGCAGCCCTGAACCATCGTTGGCACCTTTCGTTTGGAATTACTTCAACGTCTACTTCTTGTAAGACTGACGGGACTGTTGCTTGCCCGTGCCTTGTTCTTCCCCATCCAGCTACAGTTGCCATTTTCCCCGACAACTTCAACTAAAAAAAAACATATGAAGATCAGTGCAGTTTAACAATTCAGAAAATCTATATTTCAAAGAAAGGTCGTTCATAAAGAAATCGGTTATGAAATGAATCGACCCGTAAATAAACTGGATGAAGGGAGCTGGTGTTTGTAAATGAACGGGATGAAGGTGTGTAAATGAACGGGATAAATGTCTGTAAATGAATAGGATGAATGTGTCGGCAGTCAACTTAAAATAGACAAAATTAGACGGTAAGCGCACAATAGGAATCTAGATATAAATTTCTAGATTTGATTGTTAAACCACCATACTTCGATTAAACCAGACAGTCAAGTATACTTATCGAAAATATTGCTGAGGAGAATGCAAGGTATATTAATAATGTAAAACTGGATAGACTAGCTTGAATGACTAGATAGATTGCCTATTATGGTTTTACAAGATGAAGAGGTGAACAGGATGAAGGTCTGTAAATGAACGGGACGAAGGTCTGTAAACCAACAGGATGAATGTGTCGGCAGACTATCTAGAAGAGATTAAACGGTACACGTACAAGAAATAGGGCCCTAGATTTCAATTTCTAGAATTGAATATTAAAAATATTATTAAATACAAGATTCGGTTAAACTAGACCAGGGGTCGGCAACTGGTTTTAAGAAAAGAGCCATTTTCTAAAAAGAAAAAATAAACAAATCCTATAGAAGAGCCGCAGGGATGTTAGGTTTATTAATTCATTTACTGCCAATTTTTTTTCTTTTTATGTTTTCTAGTTCTGTTTGTAATAATGTAAATTTTGAAGACCACATCTCTGATTTTAAATCTATTAATTGAAGTTCAAATTGAGCTTTCTACCAGCTTTTTGGAACGGGTTAAAACCTATTTCGTTGGTATTTACAGCAAATTGATATTATATTATCAAAGATTCTGATTTTCAGGAATAAATATCCTCACCATGGGTTTCTCTTTGAGTTGGATCAAAGTAAGAAATTCATGGGTACCATGAGAGGGTTATTACACAGCTCATCGCACTCTAAAGAATATACATGCGAGGATTTATTTATTTAATCGTGTCTGAACTACACTTATTCGTTACAAGAATAGGATAAATTGTGTATACGACGTTCGCAGGCGTCGCCAGTCAGGATTGGTTTGATTTACAATTAGTGGCTCATATCTCTTTCCAATATCGCACCGTTCCGCCGTGTCATTCGCCTTCCACAGGTCCCGAATTGTGCAGGGGGTCTGTAGGGATGGACAGGTCAGGGGGTGTTCCATCGTTTGGATCTCTCCGCAGGCGCATGAGTTGTCCTCGGCATATCCCCATCTTAACAAATTTTCCCCGGACCTTCTCATTTGGCATCTGATCCTATTGAGGCTTCTCCAGGTTTTCCAGTTTAGTTGTGATCCTTCAGGGAGGCTTTCTATAGGATTCCAGGTTGGGGTATTGTTGTCTCTTAGCCTCTGCATCCATTGTTTCTTTAGTTGCCGATTTAGAGTGTGTTAGTGGGTTTGTTGATTTTATGAAGTTGTTCCTGGTTTTAAGTCTGGAGGCAGGGAGTTCGTGTCCATATAGGTGGTGTCTTTATTTCAGTCACTGACTACTTCGTTCTGCCATATATAAGGCTTGCCGCCTGATTTGTGTGGGGACTATTCCCGCTGACGTGTACAGGAGATCCAGATTGGTTGGTTTTAGGCAGCCCGTAATCAGCCTACAAGTGTTGTTTAGGGTGAGATCTAGTTTGTTGGCATGTGCTGATCTGGACCATATAGGGCAAGCGAATTCATCCGGGGCATAACACATGGCAAGGGATGTTGACCGTAGTATAACTGGGTGGGCTCCCCAATGGGAATTGACAAGCTTGCGGATGACACCATTCTTGCGGATGACACATAGGATACAGTTCTATCTAAAGTGACCCCTATGTGGACTGGGTTTGGGCAATGCTGTAGCCAGGTCGAGTTCCATTCCACTTGTAATTCCCTGTTCGCTTTCCGGTTATTGAGGTGGAATAGGCATGTCTGAGTTTTCCCTGGGTTTGGGCGAAGCTGGTTTGCCTTATAGTACTCAGACAGTCTGGATAGGGACTCTGTAAGCTTTCTTTCAATTTCCTCGATGTGTTGCGATTGGCACGTAATGGCTACGTCATCGTCGTAGATGAAACTATTTGTATAGGGGCCGACAGGTTGATCATTCGAATACAAACTGAAAAGGAGAGGCGGCAGCACGCTGCCTTGGTTGAGCCCGTTCTTCTAGGTCCTCCAGTGACTCCTCCGTACCTGAAATTCCATGTAGAACCTCCTGTTTCTCAGCATTGATATCAGGACTTCTGTCAGAGGGTAGTTTCTTGTCATTTTGAAGACTTTTTCGAGGAGTAGTTTGTGATTTATGGTGTCGTATGCCGCCGACAGGGCCACGAACACCACCCCTGTTTTCCCTCTTCTTTCAAACCCGTCCTTTATATGTTGGGTGAGATTCAGAATCTGGCCAGTGCAGGATTTTCCGAGTCTGAAACCAGCTTGTTGTGGTATAAGTTGGTTTTCTATATGTGGGACTATCTTATTTAGGATGAGTAGTTCATAGAGCTTGAAGAAGAGGGATATTGGTCGATAGCTCTTGGCCTCGTCGCGTGGTTTTACCGGTTTTGGGACTGAAACTACCCTGACTTTCAGCCATAATTTCGGAATTACCTCTCCGGCCCAGCAAAGATTGAATAGTTGGAGGAGCCAAGATTTTGCCAGTGGTCCTAGATTTTGGAGGAATTCATTGGCTATATCGTCTGGGTCAGGAGCCTTTCTGAGTTTCAGGAAGTTAATCGCCAGTTCTAGTTCTGTTAGGGAGAAATACGATTCTTGTCCATTCTCCGGCGATCGGGCTCTTTTGTAGGTGGTGACCATCCTAATGTATTGGTACGGCTTCCCATTCAGGAGCAGCTGGTGTGCAATTTGGTTAGCGGTTACATAAACCCTATCTCTAGGGCCCGCTGGGTCGTTGGTTACTTTTTTGATAAGGCTCCAAGCTTTCCGGCTACATGTTTTGTATCCAGACTATCTACCGTGTTCTTCCAATTCTCTCTTCTCTTGCTGCTCAGGGATTCTAGTAGTTGATTGCCCAGTTGTGTTGTTTCATCGGCAAAAGGGTCGCGGCTGTATTGTTCCAGGTATTCGTCGTAGGTTGCTTTAGCCTCATTCGGTAGCCCAGAGACGTAGAAAGTTTTATAGCTCCTAGGAATAGACTGTCTTGCCGCGTAATTGATGGGTAAGATGATAAGATTAATCTCTCATAGTTTTTAGGGGTAGGTTGGAGGTTGCGATTTCCGCGTCCAGGGTTAAGACGAATTTTCCCCATTTGGCCTTTGTGAAGTTAAAGCGCCCCTTGAAAGGTTCTTTTTGGAGAATTATCACCGGCCTAAACTTCAGCATGGTTCGTCTATGTTGGGTGTGTGGTATGTGATATATCGAGCCTCCTCGTAGAATGTTCACCAGAACATTCCGGCATCCCCTGGGCAACGGTAACTAACCCAGTTTCGGGAAATCTTTCCACGCACTAAGCTACACAGTGCTATACAGTGATATTGAAACACCATACCACTGTACCCTAAGATGAATAAGGCGAGGATTATATATCTGAAAAGAGCTGTGATGTCACATTCTCGGTCATTTTGAGTGAATTCTGAATTGTCTCAGCGCATAAACAAATTTTGCAGAATCTTTAATTCAATAAATGAAATTTTAATTTAATATATTACTTAAAATAACTTAACTTAAAATATATATTTTGGACGAGTTAAAGAGCCACAAAACTTAAAAAAAAGAACTACATGCGGCTCACGAGCCGCGAGTTGTCGAGCCCTAAACTAGACAGTCAAGTATATTTATTGAAAATGTACCTGAGGAACATAGGTAAGATATACAAAAATATATACTGGATAGACTAGATTAATTGACTAGATAGATTGCCTTTAATGGTTTCACCCTTCTTAGCGTAGGTCTGAAATTTTATCATCGGATTTTAGCCTTAGTTCTGCTGTTCTCATTTCGTAAATTAAGTGGAATTTAAAAGAACATTCCAACAAAAATACATGATAAACGTATTAAAACGTACCAAGATAAAAAGATTCATTAGATAAACTTTTTTTATTGCATCGTGTTTTTTGACACAGAAAACTTTTCGCAGTGAAGAAATTAAATGAGAATAAAAACTTAATGAAAAAGTAAGTTCCAACTAAGCGGAAGTGAGATATTTTTCTTGGATTCCTAACACGTATTATTGTTGGAGAAGTATTATGAATCCGAACCCGGAAACTTGTTTTATCTGTCTTTCTCTGAGCCGAGCCGCCATCTGCGACGAACCATTTATTTGCGAAGACCCATTGTACTGTTTTTATTATTATTATTTAGACAGGATGGCGTTCATTAATGAGAAAGTAATTAGAAACTATTCTTTACTGTAATATTATCATATTTATGTTAATACTGGAGAAAGTTTTTTAATCATATTTAATGTTGCTTAATCTACAAAATAATTTTGAAACATCCAAACAATACACACAGATACAATTACAAAGGAGAAGTAAAAATCAATTTGTTTAATACATTTAAATACCAAGAAGGAGTAAATATAAATCATAGTAAAATAAATGTTTTATGAGTGTTTTGTATAAAAACTAGGATAAAACATAAATTTCTATAAGAGTTGTTTATGTTTATTTTTTATGTTTATTAAATCTACTATTTGTCTTATAGACTGCTTCAATTAAAAACAGCATATTATGTTTAAATCAAATATTACAATTTCCTTGGACTTCAAAAACTGTTATTCACTTCAAAAAGTGAATTTATTGAGTAAATAGAATTAGTTTTACAAGCCTAAACAGTCAATACTAGGCCTAATAAGTAACTTGCTAAGCCTAGTGAGTTCTAACATATACGATTAGACAGGCAAAAATAACTAGAATAGATACACAAGAAAAAAAAAACAGAAAAAATCATGCCATGGAAGAATAAACAAACAAAATTAGACAGGCAATATTAGATAGTTAAATATAGATACACAGGACAAGACAGAAAATACTTTACCAACAAGACTGGATACACAAGTCTATATTGATAAGATAAGAATAGCAAGACCACACCAGAAAGACTTGTTGTAGAAAACTAAACTGGCAAGACGAAAGAGTCGAATCAAATAAAATCAAAAAAATGTATTCACCTGTAAGTTACAAAAGTACTTAGGCTATGTCTATATATAAATGCACATACTAATAATATGATATTAAATAAAATTTTTGATAAACAGGTTAAATACCATGAAATTCTGCTTTTTGCTGCACTTGGTTGGGTTTGCTTTAAGCATATATAGTTTTTCTTTTCCCCTTGTGTTATAAGTACTTATGCTTATCCATATTTCTGTCCAATCTTTGTTTATTTTGGTAGATGTAAGAGGAAACATCTAATATATACAGGCAAGGTATCGATAGAATTCCAAGTTATTCATAGTAGGTTTTGCTGGATGATTTGTTGTTGGTTTTAGTCCTAATATGGCTCTAAAAATTCTTTTTTGGGCTAGTAATAAGGAACCAATAAGTGGAGACGATCCCTGATCGACTGTACTTCCGCATGATAAAATTAAGAAGGTTTTCTTTGGACAAGTTTCACGTAAACACGTGGTTTATAGAATAGTTCTAGTTCTGATGCTCTCCTATATAAATTCCCAGGAATCTCGTAAGTTTTGCCCTTTTTAGTGATGACTTATTTACATGTAGGTTCACATCTTCTGTGTATCTGCTCTTAGCAGATTGGAACATTACGTACTCCGATTTATCCGTAATCAGGTATAAATTATTTGTTGCTAACCATTCGCCTATACTATCCAATTATTTCTGAACTAATATTTTATTACCATCACTAAATGTGTTGGGTAAAATAAAGTTCGCGTCGTCTGCATAGGACGTACACTGATCATTAATTATGTATCCTGGCAAATCTGCTATATTTGTTACCGGTAAATTGGAGAATGTCGATTTTCACCGGTGAATCTCAACATTCACATAGTCGCTTGGAGTGTGTCCGAAATATTTGCTAAATTATTTCTGGCTTACACTGGTAAATGTCGACATTCGCCATGGACTGTATGGTGAATGTAGAACGAGATTTATATTTTCTTCTCCGTAATTCAGTCGCTATAAAACGTCACAAGCGCGACGTAACTTTTTCGTCTTTCTTTCTGAGAGGAGCGACCAAGAATTTAAAACCCACAGTACATTCTAAATGAAAAAAGGATATTATAGTAATAACAAAATCACTTAATTATGATATGATTATTATGATATTCAAATCTTATTTAATGCTTAAACTATTATGACACTTTGAATTCCACAAGAGTTCTTTGCTTTTACAACCGTATTTATTTGTGAACACTTCATTTTGCAATGACAGCGTGTATAGCCTTGACCCCCCCTATTGACAATTTCTTCGATTTGTTCTTCTGTTTCAATATTTGCGATTTGTTCGCTATCAAAAAAGACGATGCTATTTTTGCTTTAACGCCAAACATGGCTCCATAAGGACTTTGCCGTATTCCTTCGTGGTATGTAGTGTTCTTGGCAAATTGAACAAAGGGTAAATCATCTGACCATTTATTTGTACCGTTATCGTTCATCCATGCAGTTAGCATATTCTGAATATCCTGATTGGCCCTTTCAACTTAGTCTTTTGTTTTAATGTGACCAGGCTTTCCATGAACTAACTATCTTAACATCTTTCCACATAGCGCATATTTCACATACGACTTGATTACTGAATTACTCTACCAATATCTGATTGCAATATTGCTGGTGAACCAAATGTTAAAGATATTGAAAGAACGTGATACGCTATTTCTTTAGCTGCTTTAGTTTTCAAAGGTCGTAGCTGGACAAACTTTGATAAATGATCTTGATACGCCATTATGAACTTTTATTCGCCATCTTTGTTTGATTGCAGATCTATCATCAACTTGACATCCTGAGTTTAACTCAGATCTGATCATTGGTTTCACAACAATACTTTTCTTAGGTCACTGTGTTTCATTTGCCACTATTTGTATAAATTCAAATACAACTTCATACGAAATATTTTTGAATTTAACTTGCAACGCTATAAGCATACGTGTTCTTCCGCGGTGGCATGTTCCAAAAATTCTTTAACCAATACTGAAAAATTCTTCATTGGTAACAAAATACTGTATATTCGTTTCCCCTGGTTTTAATGGTACAATTAACTTTATTAATCGTATGTAATCCAAAGTACTCTGCTAACTTAGTTTTAGCAGAAACCACTTCAGAAACTTTTTTAAACAAACGGGTCCAGAATGTAAAGATGCGTTCAAATGGACCACTTGCCTAGTCAGGTTATTTTACCGCCAGCTGCGCCAACCCCCCCCCCCCCCCCCCCCTTCCCGGCCAAAAAAAAAGTTAGTTGGCCAGCCATAAATCGGTCTTTTTGGAGATATTGGTCTAGTTATGCCATTCTTCTTTTGTATGTACTGGATACTAATGTTTTATCTAAGCTTGTTCTTTTATTTCTGAATAAATATTTAATAAAATAATTGTTAGAAATGTGTTGTTTTCTATTGAATTAAGATTATTTTAAATACTTTTCGCTTGTACATAAAATTAGATAGATAAAATTTAATAATTAATTTTAGAAAACTTGAAACTAAACAGACTATAAACAGACAACACTATGTGTAGAGAACTGCAAAAGCAAACTAGAATAAGTTATTTTCCAAACTAGACGGACAGAACTAGACAGACAAGACAAAAACAAACAGAAGTAGATATACATAACTATATAAACAATAATAGACCGACAAGACATGCACAGGAAAACTAGGCAGGTATAAATAGACAGAGAAATTTAAACTGGTAAATCTGGTTGAACAGCATCAGAAAATACTACCTGTATAGCCAGGTCTAGACAGATGATAGTATGCTATCAAGTCTAGAGCGATAAAATTGGAACGAAAATACGCTGAAAAGTTAAACCTGTTTGTGTAGTAGGCTGGTTATTGACAACTAGCTAAATTAAACCTGAGGAAAAAGTGAAGTTAAATAAGACAACCAAGAAGACACATCACTAATAATCTTACATTTTTCATAAATAAGACAAGACTCTAGATTATCATCACACACAAGTGAAAATGTGTATATTAATGATAGAAAAAGTGATACATTTGTAGTAATGTATGGGTTCACTTTCATGCAGTTTGTAAACTTTCTACACATATTATTTGAAATATTTTAATATCTTATTAGGCCAATGCGTTTATTAGAATAATTTATGCGATACGCTGTGCTTTTTTCTATTTAAATTTATAACCAAAATATTTTCACTTCAAATGTAAATTTTATATTATTACAAATTAGCATTTATTACATGCACTAGGGTTTTGTTATCAGACAAAAAAGAATCCACGTAGTGTTTTCTGAACATTAACATACTCAAATTATAAAAAGGTAAAATCTGATCAAAATCCTTCAAATGTAAAATATCAGATAATTATTATATAAGAATACTCATAAGAACAATGTTTATAATAAATTATATGATAAGGTTGTACTTTTGCTTACTTAAATAGTTAGCTTATATATATATATCATGTAAATCATGTGTATATTGTCACAGGCAAGTAATGCTTTTCTGAAGATTATTGTCACATATTAAGTAAATTTCCTTTGCAATCATTTTCTGACGATTTTCATTTTCGATCATTCATAATTGGTAGAATAATTGAACAACACCTATCTCTCATTTTAACACACGGAAAAAAGTACACTTTAAAAATTACAGTTCAAATAGTAGCAGCGGCCTTATGAATACAAATTTGTAAATATTGCAGTCGCACACTGTAATTTTTAAAACTTATTTACTAATAATATCCGAAACTGTAATTTTAACAAAAGCGATTTGTAGTTTATACGGTTTTAAATTCGTAAGTCCGCTGCTACTATTTGAAACTGTAATTCTGAATGTGTACTTTTTCTGTGCACGTTTCCTTTTTAATACTTTCTGGCTTTTAGGCCGAGTCCGCTCTATGGTTTTTTCCCGCGAGCGGTTAGCCGCTATAACCGCGAAAGCGCTTGAGAATCACAAACTACTCTATTAAAATCAGTCGCGGGAAAAAACCGCAAGTGAGGCCGCTTGTATTACCTTGCTTGGCTCACAAAATCACACGATTTGTACGATCACGATTAAAAATAACGGCGGATTAACCGTTGTGCGGCCTAGGCCTTGCACGGTTTAAAAACAAATTTAAACTGTAATTTAATTAAACTGTATGTAATTTAAATTAGAAAATAGAACTTATTTTATTTTATACTGGAAAAAACGACTAGCGATTGCGTAAATGTGCAGAAATCGGTTTCACCTGATAATTCCAAAGGGAAGAAAATTAAAAAGTTTGCGAATTAAAAAAGGAAAATATAAGCTATAATAAGTCTTATATTTCCGTTTTTTTCAGCCGAGATGATAGTAGGAGTGCTAATAAATAAATGGGTCTTCCAATAAGAGGTTTCATTTTCAATAACCCCCCATTTTAACGGTTGCATAAGTCAACCTGTAACTACTTGACAGATGACAAGTACAAACTACGCCATTAAGAAAAATGGAACGATATACGCCTCAACAACGCATTGGAATTATTAAAATTCACTACAAAAATGGTGAAAATTTTGCGATCAATTTTCGCAAAACTAAAGCATTTTTGGGTCGTCGTGAAGCACCTTGTCGGCCAGCAATTGTGAAACTGGTGGAAAAGTTTGAGCAGTTGCGACAAGTTAGTGCTGTGAAGAGCCGAACTCGAGCTCGTCGCTCAAGAACAACTGAGAATATTGCTGTTGTAGCCCATAGTGTTGATGAAAACAAAGGTTTGTCCATTTCTCGTCGATCTTTGGAATTGCGCTTTTAAAGTTCAGTTAACACACGAACTCGCGCCTACCGACTACCGCCTATCAACAACATCGTGTTTTTGCTGACTGGGTCCCCGAAATGCATCAAACAGATCCGGAATTTCTGATGAGACCAATTTTCGCCTCGGAGGCTGCGTTAACAAGCATAATTGTCGCATTTGGGGCTCGGAAAACCCAAGAATTATTGTTAAAAAGCTTCTCCATCCTCAACATGCGACTGTTTGGTGTGGTTTTTGGTCTGGTGGTGTCATTGGTCATTACTTTTTCGGATATGAGCTGGAGCTAGTGTTTATGAATGAATTGCACTATCGATCGATGATTAATAATTTTCTATGGCCCGGACTGGAAGATATTGATATGGACTACGTTTATCTGAAACAAGGCGGCGCTACGTGCCACACAAGCAACGATACCATCGTTCTTTTCCGTGAAAAGTTTCCTGACCGTGTGATTTCTCGAAGAGGCGATCACAATTGGCCACCGAGATCTTGTAATTTAACACCTCTAGACTTTAATCTTTGGGTGAAAGATAAAACGTTACGTGAAATTTGTGAAGTTACCGAGGACATATAGCCGCAAATGTGCGAATTGGCGATGGAAAATTTCATGAGAAGAATATGGTCCTGCAAGCTTAGCCGTGGCGGCCATTTAGTGTTATTAATAATTGTTTTCCATTACTCATATTGTTTTCTAATATTGTTTTCAATTATTAATCGTATACCCTCTTTTTTTCAATTAAATAAACATCCCATGAATTCATTTAAAAATACTCGTTTATTACATATCAATATGAAACCTCTTATTGGAAGACCCTTTATATAACAATAAACGTGTAGTATATTATTAATAGATTCTCAAGTGAATGGAGAGACTATTAGAGGCAATTTGGTAGCGAAAATCGTTACCTTTAACAGCATATTAGCTTAGTATTTTAATGTATGGATTCAAAGTAAAGCTAAGTTTGAAAAAATAAGTTACAGAAGTTACAACTGGTGCTGGAGCCATACAAAAGTAAAATAGCTATAAATAATCGGCAGTGGGTATACGAATGATGAACGAAATTGAAAATTGTCAGGAACTCCTTGGAGCAAGGTATTTAATAAATAAACTTTTACAATGACAATAAGGAAAAAATTTATTATTAAATAAATGAAAAATTTGTATTATTTCAATTTATTTATTAAAAAAAAGCTAATTATTTAAGGCAAAATAAACGGCAAGAGAACGATTGGCAGAAGAAGAATCTCTTGGTTGCGCAACTTGAGGGATTGGTTTGGTTGCACGTCCGCAGAAGGGGTCCGTCAGGCGGATGATTGATAAGGTCTGAGTAGTGGTGATGATTTCCAATCTCCGATAGGAGCAGAATTTCAAGAAGAAGAATGACAATAAAGTAATTATTTGCCTGTGACAAATATACCACCAACTTATTAAATCGAAATATAGCTTGAATACATTTAAACTATATTCCGCTTTAATAAGTTGATATGAAAAATATATCTAATTGTAAGTAAGCCAACTGCAAATCATTGGAGCAAGGGAATTACTAGAGTAACTAAATGTGGAGAGGTGGAAAATATGTGTAGGAACAGGTTAATCGAGTGAGGATATTGTGTGAATTGTGAGCGGGGAAATTGTGCAAATGATTAAGGATGCAATGGATACGAAAATTGTCAAAAAATCACCGGGGCAAGGAAATCCCTGGAATAAATAAATGGAGGAAAACGAGAGATCGCAAATGTATGTCAGGACGGGTAGATGGAGGAAATTGGAGTGATTTAGAATGTAAGATTGAAATTATGATATGCTAAGGAGTTGTAAAAAGGTTTCAAATGTACATATAGAGTAACATAAAATCTTGTGTATGTAAATTCATGTTTTTTAAGGCCGTCGGTTGAAGAAGAATACCTTCCGCAAACAAATATTATAAAAGCAATGATCTCAAAAATCATTCTAGATAGTCATTTTCTGATAAGCGAGCTCATCGTCAGTTGGCGCTGTCTCGAGCAACAATTCCACATTAACTGTTGCATTAATACTTTATGTGAATCTATAGATGAACAGATATTTTCTAATTTAAAAAAACTGCATAAGAAAGTGCAAATTGGCGGAGAAACATAGAATAGTTTTTACAACATAGGGGCTACTTTAGCTTCATAAACAACAGGAAGCAATAAGATAAACTTATGTCTACAAGACCAAACAAGGTGCAAGACCAGACAAGACCAGACAAAACCAGACAAGACCAGGCAAGACTAGACAAGACCAGAGAAGACCTTACAAGACCAGACAAGACCAGACAAAACCATACAAGACTAGACAAGACCAGACAAAACCAAAGAAAATCAGACAAGACCAGACAAGACCAGACAAGAACAGACAAGACCAGAAAAGACCAGACAAGACCAGACAAGACCAGACAAGACCAGACAAGACCACATAAGACCAGACAAGACCAGACAAGACCAGACAAGACCAGACAAGACCAGACAAGACCAGACAAGACCAGACAAGACCAGACAAGACCAGACAAGACCAGACAAGACCAGACAAGACCAGACAAGACCAGACAAGACCAGACAAGACCAGACAAGACCAGACAAGACCAGACAAGACCAGACAAGACCAGACAAGACCAGACAAGACCAGACAAGACCAGACAAGACCGGAAAAGGCCAGACAAAACCAGACAAGACCGGACAAGACCAGGCAAGACCAGACAAAAGCAGACAAGACTGCCAGAGTAACAATATGGCTTCCGCAAAGGCAGATCAACTGTCGATGTTGTCAGAAAAATGCAAGAGCTAGCAAGGTTTGCCTCCGCCCCTTCCTATCGACATAACAAATTATCGATAATTGTGGCACTAGATATACGAAATGCTTTTAACAGTGCACCATGGTCTGAGATTCTGAAAACACTGGAGGAACTAAAGATATCGGCATACTTAGTACGTATGCTACAATATGTTATGTTCCTCGATATATACATGTTAAACCTTTCCGCAACTCTACGTCTATGAATCTTTAGCATATCATAATTTCATCATAATCTCAATCTTTTCTTCTTTATTATAATTTCCATATTATGCCCGCTCCACACTCTCTCGGAGTAACTTCGGCGAGGATCCTCGCCGAAGTTGTTCGAGGCGAGGAACTATACGGAGCAGGCATCTACACTCTCGCCTTACTTTGCGAGGACCTCAGTGCCATGACTGACTGACCGAACAGGTGGTAGCTGCTGCTGTAACTATTTGTGTGTATAATATATAGGAAAGGAGGAGTAAACACGAGAGTGTCGACGTGATACTCTCCCTTCGTCGTACTCGCGCCTCGTGTCCCTTTGACTTGGGTACGAAAAACCGCTTCTTGAAGCGAAGTTAGCCAAGGCGAGGCGAGGAAGCATAAGGCGGACCGAGTAATCTGACCACACTCTCGTTCCTCGCTCAACACCGTGCTTCATCGCGAGAGTGTGGAGCGGGCATTACTTCTAAATCATTCGCACAATTTCCTCCATCAACCTGTCCTGACATATATTTGCGATCCCTCGTTTCCTCCATGTATTTATTCCAGTGATTTCCTTGCCCCGGTGATTTCTTGACTTTCTTATCCATTGCATCGTTAATCAGTTGCACAATTTCCTCGCTCACAATTCACACAATATCCTCACTGATTGGAAACTATCTTAGAGACAGGCAAATAAAAATAGGGAAAATTAGGTTTTTTAGGGAAAAGTAGGAAAAAAACCACCTAAGCAGCGAGGAGCCACAAGGCTCTGTGTTGGGGCACACATTATTGATAGCTTATTACGACAGGATGCTCAGGCTGGTCCTCCCGGAGGGAACTCACCTCGTACCATACGTGGACGATTTGGCAGTGGTGGTGATAGATGGCAATGCGGAATACTTGAAACAAAAAGTGGAATGGTCGCTTAATATCATAGACCAGCAACTGAAAGAAATGGGTCTTAAAATTGCGCCAGAAAAAGAGGCGTTGGTACTGGTGGGAAGAAGGACCCAATCTGAGATGAGCAAAGGTTTTAAAATAATAAGGCATACGACTGGATAAAGACCTAAAAATGTATACCCACCTGCAGGAGACCGCAAAAAACCTAAGCTAAACGGTAGACTAGCTGAGAAGGCTAATGATAAACGTTAAGGTACCAAGCGCGAGCCGAAGACGCACAGTGGCACTGTCAAAAATGCTACACGTTGCTCCTATGTGGTATGAATTGTTGATGAGAACCAAAAAATATAGAAAAATGTATGAAAGAGTACAGAGACAGCTGGCAATACGGATATGTAGTTCCTACAGGACGGCCTCGGCGGAAGCGCTGTCGGTAGTTGCCGGGTTGATGCCAATAGACCTGATGGTAAAAGAAAGGCTAAGAAAGTACCTTGAAGGGGAGGAGAGCAGTATTTGGATTCGAGAAGACACTCTGCACGAATGGCAATCAAGCTAGAACAAGGAAACTGGATGTGCGGTGTGGACAAAACGACTCATCCGAAGCATTGAACCATGGGTGAGACAAGGATACGAAGACCTGACAAGACCTGATAAGACTAGACAAGACCAGAGTGGAATAGGGGATTTAGAGCTTCCTTTAAACCACTTTTTGGAAAAAAAGACTAGACCAGACAAGACCAGACAAGATCATGCTAGGCCATGCAAGACCATGTAAGACCCGGCAAGACCTGAGGAGACCAATAAAGACAAAAGAATACAAAACAGGGCAGGACATTATTAGAAAAAAAATAAGGAAAGACCAAACAAGACTAGCTAGGACCAAACAAGAACAGAGAAGACCAAAGAATTATGTAGTTATAATAAGTTATAATAAGTTATAATAAGTTATAATAAGTTCAGGTATATTAAAAAGTTCACGTTCTATTTCCAGGGAAATTTGATTAGCTGACATGGCTTACTTAAAAGATGGACTGACTCCTTGTTAGAAAAGGTAGAATGACGGACTAATATTTTACGGTTTTGCTAAATAATTTATTTAGTCCTCGTTTTTTCACTTTTCGTCAGATCAGTTCGAATCGTTATTGTGTTATTAATGAAAATTAATTACCCAAAATGCTTCACACCAGGCGTCGGCAATCTTTTTTGGTTGCGGGTGAAAATCAATAAAGCTCGTGTCGGGTCAGTGCGTAGTTTCATTTTATATATTATAAAACAATATTAAAAAAGTCATGGTTTATATTGTTTTATATATTATACTTTATTTACGAAACTCTAGGGTGTTACATGAAATTGTTAAATGGGATATTTAGTGACCCGCGGGTCATAAGTTTCAGACGCTTGCAGTATACGTTAATGTTTCCATTATTTTATTCGGATTCTTTTTTAAATAGGTTTCTACGAATAACATTCTACATTCTGTCAGTTCCCAATTTTTATATCTTATTATCGGTCATCAACAAGATCATCATCAGACAATATCAGTCCAAACGAGCCAAAATTAGAAAATATGAAACAAGATTAAACAAGACCAGGTCCACAGAAGAATGTATGTGATTTTACTATGCATGGCTATATTAGATTAGACATATCACTATGTGTTTTAGCCTTTTTAGACCTGGATGTTTTAGAACAAATATCCTATATTTAAAAATGTAATCTTACCTGTGGCGATGGTAAACAAACTGGTATAATATGTTGCTTAAATCTAACGTTCCTGTCCAATTTGACAAGGGCGACATCATTTTTAAAATCAGCGGGCGAGTAAGAAGGATGAACTTCCTTCCTCTCGACGGAATATTCTTCATGAGATAATCGCTCATCTGTATCCCTTACATCCCATTCGCCCAGACGAACCCTTATGTTCCCGTTGGCAGTTCTAAAAATAGAAACATTGCGAAATTAATGTGCGTGGAATAGCAACATTTGTTATAAACTGGTGGTAAATTTGACTTTTTTATGTATTTGAATCGTTTTTATGTCTGCGTATATTTTTAAATAGAAAAGTTGGATGAAAAAAATTAATGTTTAGGTGGAAAGGGGAATGGAAAAAGTGTGTAAATTATGAGCTGGAAAATGGACATATTATAAAGTATGATAATACATTTTTTTTGTGAGGCAATAATATTGTTGGTTGTTACAAAAAACTACTTTGTGGTTTTTATTAATGCAAAGTGACAATTAAATTGTATGTAGACATGGTCGTAAGTAATGTTTGAACACATAAAATGTTTACAAAGGGCCGTTTATTATAGATTATTAAGTTTATTAGTAATATAATGTAATATAATTTGTTAGTATTAACAAAAATTTGCCAGTAATTATAATCAAAATATAGAAGTTCCAAATTATCAAACATAGATCAAAATAAAATAAAAAAAAGTTGTAATGCGACAAGGAAATAATAGAAAAAATAGAAAAATACTAACCATGATATTATAAGATATCTGGAAAGAAACGACAATAGAACACACTATTGGTGAAGAAAAGAAAAAGACATAAGTGGTAAAAGGAAATAAGAAAATATCCTAGTGTATTCAGGGGTAGCGAGTCTTTTTATGACCGCGTGCCAATTTTTTTAAATGTTCACATTTTGAAATACTAGTGTGTCAGGTAATATTTGGAATAAATGGAAAAGAAATCAGATTGGGAGAATAAGTTACTGTATTAGCCGGAATATAAGACGTCTAATATTTTAAGAAAATGGGAAGGAAATAAGAAGCTAGAAACCCCTAGTGCAGGTGTTGCGAATCTTTTTATGACCGCGTGTCATTTTTTTAAATGTTCACATTTTGAAATGCTGGTGTGCCAGGTAATATTTGCAATAAATGCAAAAGAAATCATCAGAAATCATCATTTGGAGGATCAGTTACCGTATTAGCCCGAATATTAGACGTCTCATATTTTATTCTTTTGATGTTGCACAAAACTAGATTAACAAATCTAAATGGACAAAATTGAGTTATGCAAACCATGCTAGACAACACTTCTCTTTTTTCTTCAGTAGTTGTCTACGGTCCTATGTGGACTTCCTCCCTCTGTCTATACTTTTGTTTTGTGTCTTAGACACAAAAGTCGATCCGAGAAGACGGAGAACACAACGTGTATCACATGGTAAGGCTAAAGCCAGCGTGAATGAAATTGATGTTGGTTTTTTAGGAAGAAAAGTTGAAGCGAGGTAAATATGGCTCCACATATCAAGGGCAAGGGACCATGTTACAAAGGACATAGTACTTGACTTTCCCACCAACAAAACTGATTGTGATAAGGCAAGTTTTATTGTAGAAGATATTATACCTAAAGTAAATAAACCTAATAATAATTGTTTCAAAGTCGGGGTAGACTTCTCTTTGAAAGATACAGTGTATAACCCTGATTTCTGGCCGGAAAATATACGTTATGAAATGCTAAATTTTAATCGGTTAGATAGAAACTGCCAAACAAATTTTGTACAGGGAAATCCTCATCGACCAGTAAGTTAAATAAACATGTTTTGAAGAATAATATTTATACCAGTACTCGGACGGGACTAATAAACATTAACAGCCAGTCAATCGGAAATTCGGTTGACAGAATCGAGTATATGCTAAGTAAAAACCACGAATGTCAATTTCTCGTAGCAACCGAGCATTGGAAAAGCCTAGATCAAATCAATATGATTAAAATTAAAGACTTTCAATTAGCATCTTTTTTTTGTCGAGCGGAACAAAAACATGGTGGTGTAGCTATTTATTGTAAGCGAGGAACTAGTTTTAAAATCAGGGAGGATATAAACTATGGTGCCGCAAGTTCCGTTTTTGAATGTTCGGCGATTGAGGCGGAATTAAATAAAAACGTTATCATCATTATTGGAATATACAGGACACCTCTGACTAACTTGAACCATTTCTTAGATAAACTGCACGGTATCTTAGACAAATTACAGAAAGATGGAAAACAATGTATGATTATGGGCGATTTCAATGTGGACATTTTAAAGAATTCCACTAATAGTAGAGACGTCATAGCCCTTTTTGACACCTTTAACATGGTCCCGACTTTCAAAGAAAAGAGCCACACCACCTTCAACTCTTTAGATAACATCGTTGTTTGTAAAAGGTTAAACTATTCAATACAGAAATTAAACTTCTTCGTATCCGACCACATCCACATGCCCAAAATATTAATTTTAAACGGAGCAAATCCCAACAACATATTAAACAATCAGAACCTACAATGAGTACTATATAATCGATTTCAAGCAAGCTTTACAAAGCGAATCGTGGGATGAAGTTTTTACCTAGCAAAATTGCGAAGTAGATAAACAATGGGATTGTTTTACTCCAACATTTAAAAACCGTTTCAACACATGTTTCCCATTAAAGACTGTCAAAAATACACTAAAGAAGAAAAAGATGTTTTTAAATAATACTTAGAACAAATAGAAAAAATAAGGAAACAAATTGAGTTATACTGCATACTGGCTCAGACTAACCCAGCACTATAAAGGAACCGTAATATTAATTTTTTAATTAATACGTCGATTTAAAGGGTTATTACAACAACAACAAAAAGAGATACTATGAATATGGGTTTATGGAGAGCGAAAATATAGTAAAATCATCATGGGAGGCAGTTGCCGAAATTTCGCAACTTAAAACTAAATCGAGCGATGCACTTATATCTCAACACCACAACCCAAATTCCTTCAATAGTTTTTTTACGGAAAAGCCGAAGGAAATGACAGCTCATTTGAGAGATCTTAAGGTCAATGATAATATTGCCAACAAAAGTGAGACACTATTCCTATATCCTACTACCCAAATAGAGCTTGACAACGTTATAAAAGATCTAAGAAACACTAGAAGTGCGGGCTTCGATGAGATACCGAGGTGGTTAATAAAACTAGTAGCGGCCGAAATGATTGATCTGCTGGTGCAAATCATTTATAATTCTTTCCAGGAAAAAATTTTCCCCAAGTCACTGAAGGTTTCTAAAATCAAACCAGCATTTAAACAAGGGGAAAGAGATCAACAAAGAGATAAACTACAGATCCGGCAGTGTTCAATCTACTTTTTCAATCATAATAGAAAAAATTATTTATAAAAGAATTATGACTTTTACAAAGAAATACAATACTATAAATAGTCACCAACACGGATTCCTAAGGAAATTCCTAGGACGCAGCACGGCTGCTGCAAGTTTTCAATTCCTAAAAAAAGCTATACAACAAATCGAAGGAGAAAATTTCCATGTGGGATGCTTTTAGATTTATCGAAAGCGTACGATACTGTGAACCATACTATTTTAGAATTAAAACTGCTATAATATGGAATTCGAGAGATAGCCTCGAAATGGATCTCCTATTACCTATCTAATAGGCAGGAAGTAGTTGAATTATATACAACAGAAGGCAGAACTAGATCATCCCTATCACAACTAATATGGGAACACCGCAAGGCAGCATTCTTGGACCCCTTCACCTTGTATATCAATGATCTTCCAGATGTACCCCTAAGTAAAATCAAGGAAATGGTCATTTATGCTGACGACAGTAGCTTAATTTTAGTTAATAGATCGGTGGAGGACATTGTGCCCAACATCAAAATAACCATCAACACTCTAACAACATGGTCCAATGGAAATAGGCTACTTCTAAACCAAGACAAGACTAATATAATGTAGTTCAAAATAAAAATAGATTGCAAAAGATACCCCTCCGAAATTGCTTTGGAAAAATTCACTCTAGAAATAAAACAGGGAGCTAAACTCCTCGGATTACACATCGACGACACTCTCGACTGGTCAACCCACATTTTAAACCTGTCGAAAAAACTAAATAAGGCAGTGTATGCCCTCAGGATTTTAAAACGATATTTGAATCAAAACATTTTAAAAATGGTGTACTACGCAAATCTGCATAGCCATCTGAGATTTGGCATAATGTTCTGGGGCCGCGGCTCAAATAGAAATGACGTATTTAAGACTCAAAAAGCCAATCTCAGAATAATATATAACTTACAATATTCTGAATCCTGTAGAGGAACATTTAAAAATGCGAATATTCTAACGGTGACAGGCACTTTTGGCACACACAGGCACAGACTATATATATATATATATATATATATATATATATATATATATATATATATATATATATATATATACATATATATATATATATATATATATATATATATATATATATATATATATGAATCGCTAATTTTCTTATTTAAGAACAAACACCTTTTCGAAGAATATAAAGTCATCATATCAGAGACTCCAAAAATAATAATTTCATCTACAGAATTCCGGCACATAAGTTAACAATGACGGAAAAGATCCCACCATACAGTAATATCGAGTTATTTAACAGCTTTCCACTGTATTTAAGACGAATTACTAATCTAAAGGACTTCAAGAAGCAACTCTCGACCACCCTCATAAATATGGAACCTTATTCACTATAAGAATTCTACAGCAAAATTATTTCGAACCATTACAAATAATAGTTTAGGACACATTTCATTTAACTAATCGAATGCCACCATTTTTTTGTTGTGTACTGGGACAATTGGTTATGTTTAAATATTGAAATAAATTGTTTGATTTGATTTGATTTGATTATAGGGACAAAACTAAATGGACGAAATTACGTTACCCAAACCTTGATAGACGAAACTAAATGGACAAAAATGAGTTACACACACACCTTGATAGACAATATTAGACCTTGATAGACAACTGTTTGGATACATTTGACGGAGACGGTGGTGGCCTAGTACTTCAGGTGTCAGATTACTCTCATAATTCCCGGGTTCAAATCCTGAGGCACAATTATGAAAAAATAAACCATCGTCCTCACAAGCCACCACAGTAATCTGTCACCAAATCTCCTCTAGTAGTGGTTCGCCACTTACGTTAAAATCTGTAAGGGCTCCTTATAGTTGTGTCTAAGATCGCCATACGCCAAGCACAAGTATAGGCAGAGGGAGGAGGTCCAGGTCCATTTAGGACTTGTGGCACCACTGAAGAAAAAGTGATATTTGACGAGTCTAGCTCGTCAACTGTCATGCAACCCAACCTACAATACCCTTCAGGTATAGTATGGGCTCGCGTATTAGAATATAAGCATACAGACAAATATTTTGATCTACTTTCTTTTTGTTACTTTTTCCTATAATGTCCAAATGAGGTAATTCTTTTTATGAAAGTGATAAGCAAAGTTTTAATGAGAATGAGAATAAATAATCAATCTGATGAAGAAATTTGTAGTGATCCTTACTTACTAATATCGACTTAGAAAGTGATAGTGAGCGAAATATAAGCAAGACATCAGAATCTCTTGAAACTTTTATCGAGTATTGATACTGAATAGATTGCAAGAGCATTGGATTTGGGAAGATAAAGAAAATGTGACTAATATCGCATATTGTTATGAAATCGCTGGAATCACCTCTTCGTGCCTACGAGGAGTAGATGACAAACGCCGTAGTAAGTGTTGGAAACAAATCCTGAGTGACGATTTTGGGATATTATAACCGAAGAAACTTTTGCAAAAAAAGCAAAGGCAGTTTCCTGTAAGTTCAGATGAAATAAAAGCATTCTGATGTCGCAAGTGAACAAATCAAAATTACATTATTGATCATCTGAATAGTATATTCCTAATGGATAACAGCGAAAAAGAATAGACAAAATATTTAAGTGATTATGAGAGCAAAACATACTGAACAACATTATAGAAATATAGAGAATGTTCGGAAGGACTAAACAACATTTTGAAGGATTGAAGGACCAAACAAATCCCGATAGAGCTGGACTGCATTAGAGAATTCCAGTCGCAATCCGAAATTGGGACGCATTAAATTTTTATTGAGCCGCAAAATGGAATTGCTTTGATAAAAGATTGAAATAGATCGAAGTAGATTGGATTAGATAGAATTATTCCGGACTATATTAAATTAGATTGGACTGAACTATACTAGATTGGAATAGGTTAAGGTAGACAAGTCAAATTATAAAGCAAGACTCTATTCGACTAACCTTGACTAAATTGGACTATACTGAACTATGCTAGACTGAACAATACTATACTAGAGTGGACAAAAATTGACTAAAGTTTCTGGACTGGACTAGACTGAACTCCTAGACTGGACTAAAATAGACTAAGATTGAATGCACTGAATAAAACTGCACTGGACCAGATAGACTAGACTGGATACGACTCGACTACACTCGATTAGATTGGATTAGATTGGTCTAGATTGGCTTTTTTCGAGAGGAGGTGTAAAATACATTTACGTACGGTCCCCAGTGCTCCAAATTGCTCTGGGGAGTGTCGAACTACTCGCCTTAGTGGCTTGACTACCCACTAAAAAACCCACTGCTCAATTCTGACCTCTTGCGGAACAGCCTTCTCAGCATTACTTCGCTCGGGGTTTGCCTTCTGTTTATCTTATTTCTCCTTTTTAACGATCCGTTTCGTCCTTCTCTTTTGCTGTTATGACATATGTCGCTAGCTTCTCCACTGCGTGCCAGTATTCTCTGCTTTGTAGCATTGTATCCTGTAGGTTTTCTGGCGTCAACTTTCCTCCCACCGTTATTTCCATTTCCAGCCGTTGTTTCGCCTATCTGGGGCAGTTAAAAAATTTATGGTTGCTATCATCCACCTGATCCGGACAGTACAGACAATTTTCGGTCTCCCTCAGGTGTCTGCGGTAGAGGTATGCCATGAAGCTACCATGTCCGAGCAGTTGCTGCGAGAGGAAGTAATTCACTTCTCCGTATCCTCGTGTGACCCATGATGCTATGAGTGGGATGATTCGTTTTGTCCACACCGCAGATCCAGTTTCCTGGTTCCATCTTGTCTGCCATTCGTGCATAGAGTCTTCTCTAATCCGAGTACTGCTCTCCTCCCTTTCAAAGTACCTTCTTAGCCTTTCTTTTTCCATCAGCTCTATTGGCATCAGTTCGGCAACTTTTGTTCTTCCAGCGTTTTCAGAATCTGAGACCACGGTGCAATGTTAAAAGCATTTCGTATATCTAGTTCCACCATTATCGCCAGTTTCTTATGCCGGTAGGGCAAGAGGCAAGGAGGCGGAGGCAACCCTTGCTAGCTCTTGTATTTTTCTGATAGCATCGACAGTTGATCTGCCTTTGCGAAAGCCATATTGTTGCTCTGACAGGGCGCCTTTTTCTTCAAGCTCTTGTTGCAGTCTGTTTCTTATGATGCTCTTCCATAATTTCCCTGATACATTTAGTAAGCATAAAGGTCGATAGCTGTCCTCCGAGTCTTTGTGTTTTTTTGGTTTTTCTATTAGCACTAAACGAGCAGTGTTCCAGATTTGTGGGAATCTCTCCTCTCTCAGAAGTCTATTCAGGTATGCTGTACACATCTCTTCGTAATTTTACAGCAGTATTCTGAAAATTTCCAGAGTGTTCCCGTCCGGCTCAGTTGCTTTTCAATTTTTCATTTGGGTAGCCGCAGTCCTTAATTCCTCTGCTGATATTTCCTGTACTATCTCGTCGGTTTCTTTCTTCTTTTGTGGGGTGCACCTTAATGGCCGGTGGGTTAGAAAGAGTTTGTCCGCCGAAAGACTCACAGAACTCACAGACTAAGATAGTCTGGCCTAGACTAAGCTAGTCTGGCCTAGACTGGACTAGATGGAGGTCCACAACTAGATGCAAAACATATTAGTCATGCAAAACATGTTCCAGTTCAAGCGTAATCATAGACTTAAATACACTGGACCATATTAGACTATATTTGAGAATAATAAACTGGACTAGACTGGACTGGACAAAACTAAACTGGGCTGGACGGTTCTACATTGGGCCAGAATTGATTTCACTATACTAGGCGAGACTAGACTAGACCAAAATTAACTGAATTTGACTGATGTTAAATGAACTAGACTAAATTTGGGTGGTCCAAATTGTGATCCAAATGGGCAAAATCCAAAAAAGACATAACTATACTGAACTAGACTCAGATCCACAAAAAGAAGCAAAACATGTTAGCTCCAGTCCATGGCAAATCATTTACTAAACTAAACGGGACTAAATTGAACTAGATTGGATTGGCCTAAAAAGAACTAGATTGTACCAAACTGGATTATACAGAACTAGGCTGCACTATACTGGATTAGATTAGATTAGAACAGACTAGACTGAACTAGTCTGGACTAGACGGAATGGATGGATGAACGAAAAAAATTGAAGCTCGCTCCAGAGAAAACCGAAGCTTTATTACAAACAGGAATGAGGAAAATAATGAGGTCCCATGATGTTCAAAATAGAAAACGAGACAGTCATACCAAAGAAAGCCATAAAATACTTGGGAATCACTATAGACCAATGTGTCTCCTTTAAGCAACATATTTAGACAGCAAAGGCAAGGGCTCTCAAAATTTGTGCTGCACTTGAAAGGCTCATGCCAAATGTGGGAGGATCAAAAACAGCAAGCGAATAGTGTTATGCAGAGCAGTCCACACCACTATGCTGTACAGCCCCAGTATAGTACAAGTGCCATACAAACCACCAATACAGTTTCCAGCTAAAGAAAGAGCTGCATTAGACAACACAAGAAACAGTGACCAGGCTGGAGACAGAAATCTACGCAAGAAGAGTGCGAGGTCAAAATTATACTCCAGCTGACAACAACTGTGGTGCAGTTCAAACAACGGAGCATGGACCAGACTGTTAATACCCCAAGTAAAACCATGGGCGACAAGAAACCATGGAGAGGTGATCTACTAACCGACACAACTACTGTCCGGCCACTGGTACTTCAGACAGTACTTGAGCATGAGCATGGGCAGAACCTTGGATGGCCTGTGTGTCTATTGTAGGGAAATGGACAGTATACAAAACACAATCTTCGATTGCCTCAGGTGGATACCAGAATGATAAATATGGACAAGCATGAGAAACCGAGAACGCTAGTACCGTTCTCCATTCGCTAGAATGAGAAACACTAGAACCTAGAAGACTTACGATCATAATGCTAAGGTAAGACTAAACTTAAACGGTCACAATGGTTACCCACATACTACGAGAGAAAGAACAAGACGAACGGAACGTACAGACTATACAAATACAAAGACATAAATAGAAACATCTGAACCTCTAAACAACTATGGTGGATGTAAGGCTTCAACCTAAACTAAATCGCAGACAGTTTTTGAAATTGCCTTCAACGTCATCTTGTAACGTCCCACAAAAAAAGTCTGGAATACCCTGGACTAGACTCAACTAGAGTGGACTAGACTGGAGTAGACAAGACTAGACTGAACAAGACTGAACTAGACTAGGCCAGACTAGGCAAGACTGGACTGCACTTGACTAGACTGGACTAGACTGTACTAGAATGGACTAAACTGGACTAGACTGGACTTAACTGTGCTAGGCTGGACTAGACTGGACTAGACTGGACTATACTGGACTAGACTGGTCTAGACTTAACTAGACTGCACTAGACTAGACTGGAATAGACTATACTATAATGTACTGAAATGAACTAAACTGGATTAGACTGAACTAGACTGGACTGAACTAGTTTGGACTAAAGTGGACTGGACTAGTTTGGACTAGACTGGGCTAGATTGAACTAGACTGGACTTGACTGGACTAGGCTGGACTAAGCTGGACTAGACTAGGATGTTCCTCTCTGTGTTCTACCTACTACATATGTAGATGGTGTGCATCACGCTGTCCTCTTCCCAGCAGAATTCCCAGCAGCTATCAACAGGTCTGCCTATCTTTTGGAGGTAATCCCGAAAGCGTCCGTGTATACTGAGTGCTTGTGTTAGATGATAGTTTAGTTCTCCGTGTTTCCGAGTTACCCATTTCTCGACATCCTTTATTAACAGCCTTGTCCATTGTCCCTTATTGCTTGCTACCCACTCCTTCTGCCATGCCCGTAGTAGTTGAGTCCTTGCGATCCTCTTGGCTTCTTTTTTATTAGCAATTGGTTTGATTTGTTTAGCTGAGTAGATGCTAAACCTCTCCGGCCCTAGTAACTCTATTTGAGGAATGCCGGCTATTACCAAGGACGCCTCGCTTGATATAGGTCAAGCGCTACTAGTTCTAATTGCTAGCATTCTCTGGACCGCTGCCAGCTTGTATTTGGTGTCTTTCACGCTGATAGCCCCGTCCCATACAGGGGTCGTATGAATCATTGCGGAGTGGACCACCGAGCACAGCAGTTTTCTCTTGCTAGTCCTCGGTTCTCCTATATTAGACTTGAGCCTCTCCAGTGCAGAAAATGTTTTCTGAGCTTTGTTGGCAGCTTTTTTAACATGGTCCATAAATAACAGGTTTTTATCTATTATTACGCCTAAATACTTTATGGCCCCTCTTGCTGTGATTGTAGCGTCTCTAAGTTTGAAAGATACGTCGACAATTCTTCACGCGCCAGTTAATATGACTGCCTCCATATTTTCAGGTGCCAGCTTGAGCTGTTTACCTAACCTAACCTTCCATCCATTTGTCTATTAGCAGCAACGCTTCATTTGCCCTCCGCTTTAGCTCATCCTCGGTTCTGCCGCATACCACCAGGGCAAAATCGTCTGCGATGCCAACAGTCTCTACTCCTTCTGACATAATGAGTCTGAGAACCCCATCGTACACTGTTCTGTACTGTACAATGTTCCACAACGCTGGGCCCATGACTGATCCCTGTGGAGCACCACAATGATTCTTCTTCGTAGAGGGGTAGCTGTCTCGTTCGATGACAATTGTCCTTTCAGATAGGTAACTATCTATTATCGCTATCAGGTATGGCGGAAAGGTGAGGTGTGACTTCCTCTAAAATGTCTTGCCAGCAGGCCGAAACTGGACTTGTCTGATCTAGACTTTACTCACTGGACTATACTAGACTGGAATAGACTGTACTAGATTGAACTAGACTGGTCTAGACTGGACTAGACTGCAGTAGACTGGACTGGCTTGAACTAGTTTGGACTAGATTGGACTGAACTAGTTTGGACTAGACTGGACTCTACTGGACTAGAGTGGAATAGACTGGAGTGGACTGGATTATTTCTGAATTAGATTCAAAACAGATATTAGCTCCAATTCAAACGAGAAACATTGTAAGTTATATACTAGTATAAGAATAACTGTACACATGTGATAACTTGTGCTATGAGGGAAATACGAAATAATAAGGGGAAAAGGATCGAATAAGTTCGGACAAGTCGGACAAGTTCCGAGTTGACAAGTTGTATAAGAGCGATCCCTAAAATAACCTTCGCAACAGTATCTTCCATATCTTGGCACCCTCGACTTGACGTTCACTTGAATTCATTCCCCGATACACACCACAAAAAGAGACTGAACTAGACTGGACTAGATTAAACTTGGATAGACTGGGTAAGATTAAAGTGGAATGAACTAAATTGACTAGGCTGGACAAATAAATTAACTATTAACTATGCACTAACATAGACATGAACGAATTGAATTGCTGTATACCTAGCTAGATATTATTGAACAAGATTAAGTTATAGTAAATAAAAATAAACCTAGGCAACACTACACAATACATTACGGAAGGAACGTTAGAAAAAACAAATCTACACAAAACATATACTCAGCAAAACAATATTAGAAGTAACAATAGAAGATGTACTAAACTAAACTACACTGAACTAATGTCGACTGAATAAGAGTAGACGGAAATATACTAGACTGGACTGGACTTTACCTAATCTTGAGTATACTTGACTAGACAGAATTTGGATAGACAAGTGCGATTGAGTAAATTAAGCTTTAAATTGTAAATAGACTAAACTGTAATAGATTTTACTACACTGTAATGTAATAGACCAAACTGGGGTAAACTATATAGAAACAGATTATTCTAGACTAGATGTAGGTTGGAATATGCTGGACTAGACTGAATTAAGTGAACCGAGGCTAGTCTGAAAAACTATAATCTCAACTAAATGACTTGACTACATTAAAGAAGACGGTTTAGGTTAGGTTAAACTAGTCTTGTTTACAGTATAAATTAATTTTTAATAATATAAATTATTTATTACACAATAATGCCTACTAGTCCAGTCATTATAGTAAGTTCACCTCGGAATTAGAGATACCCAGCTCTAAGTCTGTAAATACTTGTATGTTGACACCCTAAAAGTTGTCTCAAAACCTGCATATAGTAGGTTTTGGTAGGTATATGTAGGTATATGTAGGTTTTGAGACGAAGAACTTTTAGGGTGTCAATACACAAGTATTTACAGACTTACAGCTGGGTATCTTGAATTCCGAGATTCTTACCTAATTTAAACTTAAATGACTGGACTATACGTGAATTTTAATCGATTAAAATATTTAATATTTCAGTTATCGGTGAAATCAACTACAGCTGTAGTTTGAAATTAGTAACAATTTTACGTCCAAGATCGTAAATATTCAATGCACCAACATCAATTAAATGCAACAATAGCCATTTCCAATTACATTTTATCAATGCGGATATGCAAAATATTAATAGTCTATCGGTAATGGCACGCATATTAAATAATGTATCAGTAATGTCTATTTTAATTTGTTTTTAATTGCTTTATCAAATTTATTATATCACTTTAGGTGGCTGCGCCAGGTAATATTTTTGTTTTAAAATTTTGTGATTTTATTCTATTTTAATGTATTGAATGAACAACTCAGTTTATGTAATTTATTATTCACAGTTATATAAATTTCTACAAATATCACGACTCGAGTTTCGACTCTTAAAGGTCATTTTCAAGTCAGTTATTATTATTATTAAACATGAAAATTAATGGAAGATGACAAAGGGAAAAGATTATGTTTATAGATTATCTGTCTGAAATGCCTAATAATAAATATACATTGGACACGTTTTTATCATCAATAATAAAATATATATATATATATAAATATATATATATATATATATATATATATATATATATATATATAATAAAATATAATAAAATATTTGTCACTTAAAGCGGAAACGAGAAGAGGAACATATTAAAAAACTCTTATGATGGTAAACAACTCGTGTGAAAATTGGAGTAATTTGAATATAAACACGCTTTATTGCTTTTGTGTTCTACGACATGTTTGCGTTTTCTTTATCTATATTGTTAATATGCTTATTCGCCGACAAATTTCAGCTAAAACTTTAATAAAAAATTTATACAGATATATTATAGGTTTATATACCGCAATAGCGGATCCATTTGGTCCGTTTTTTTCTATATATAGGAAGGAATAAACAGCTTATTTATTTAGTCCTGTTTGTCTAGTTTTGCCAATCTAATCTTGTCTATCCTATTGTATCTATCTAACTAAGTCCTTCTTCTCTCTTTTTCTAGTCTTGATTGCCAAATATTATTGGAAAAGTCCTGTTTATCTAGTCTTTTCTGTCTAGTCATGTCTGTCGATGTCCTTAATTATAGTTAATTATAATTTGTTGAAATATGTCAGTTTAATTTTGGGAGTAATATTTTAAATAATAATTGTTATGTTACTTCATTAAAATTTGTCTCGCGGCTGTATGAGATAATTGAATATTTTCCATGCAAAAAAGACGGTATTCATAAATAACTGGAAATTATGTATTCTCTCCGAGGATTGTATAATTTTTCCGGAAGGAAAATTTTCTCTTCTCCGCTGTACCAACAATGTTACAAAAGCACAGCTTATCAAATGAGCCGGAATGGATAAATTAATGAAAATTTAAACAACTTTTCTAAGGCGTAGTCTCTTTGTTTAGATATATCTATGAAAGCTCTATGTCAACATTTAGCATTTAATGTAGTATTATTTTGAAGAATGTATATTGTGTTATAGGAGTACTTTTTAAGGCTGAATATTATTGATAGTTTTTTCCATAAAATTTATTACATTTTGAAAACAAAAGGATTTGGAAAAACCCCATAGATTATCCCTACTATCCTATACTATCTATCTTCTACTGTTGTTATTAGTATATATACTATCTTCTACTACTTTCACTTGCGTTGTATAGTTAGCAAAACAAATTTAGTCAATTAAAATAAATTTAATCTAGCACAGAATTACGAAACAAATTTTCAACATTACCTTCAACTGTAAAAATAGGTCCAAATGGATATTCCAATTGTAAATAAATATTATTCTACAAAACTAAAAAATATTATTAAAATATCATTTGATATTGAATCACCCTACACCGTCCAATTAATTCCACCTTTCTCTTCCAAATTATATTATGGACATCACTGCGGATTTTGACATCCTTTTTATGAATAAATGAATTAGAACTGACATTTTATGACTCTTCTCTTTCCCCAAAGGGATTTTGTCTAAACTATGGAAATGCATGCCTTTATAGTAAGTAATTCTATTAATTTTTTTTTGTATATGTTACAGTTAAAGCGTTAACTCATTCCGTGTATACGGTCACTGGTTAAATGATACATTATACTGAATCATTCAGATAATAATTTATGAATAGTTTCACTAGATACTGTATACACACCATATTTAAAATTAGTTGAAGTATTCATAGGACTATTTTATTATAAGATGTTTATATTTCAAGAGGAACTGAGGAAAAACTTGAAATGTTGAATGAACATGAAATTGGAATCAGCAAGTCCATACTTGAAATGCATGTCAGTCATCTCGGCATTCGTATACATGGTGGAGGACTTCTCTAACTATTAAAGACACGACAAACAGCCAAACGTCAGTCAATGTATACAACTGCGACCATACAGGTGATGATCACTGACGAGACGTATTAAAATGAAATCCACTTGGACGTTAATAGATTAAAACAGCGGTTCCAAGTTATCGTCAACAATTTTTAGTACTTGATAAACTCATTAATTTTTGTACTTGTTAAACTCATTGGCGTACGTCATACTTTTATTAATTTTAATGATTTCAACAAATATCGAATATGGTTGTCGCAAATTTTGTTCACCCTGTATCTTCGATACGAAAAAAGGGGGTTTTCAGAAATTATCATTCGATAAAATATTCTTAGAATAGGCACAGGAAAAACTCTTAGAATTTTTGCCTCAAGTTTACCTAACACCCTATATATGGGCTGTTAGTTTTTAATGTACCCCAGCTACTTTAGTTAGTTACAACCGTATCAAATTTATTAAGTCAAGTTCTGGTAGTTGTAAAATCAAGCAAAATCTATCTTTTTATTACGAAATTGTGTTTAATCTTTTGGAATGTACATATATCTAAATATAATGTTAGTCTAGAATATAAATAGAACTTTCCTATTTTTAATAGGACTTAAGTAATTTAGTTATCTATAACTGCGCAAAATATAATTAGTTTAATTAGAGTTGTTGAGTTTGTGTACAGGACGTGTTAACGTCCTATGCACATGGATTATAATTATCAAATGGCCATTAAAACCAGTTGTTTAAGTTGTAGTTTGCAACTACATTGGACTAACTTTGGTAGAATTGTAGAACTGCTAGATAGAGTTGTATAACTAGACCTATACTATATAGACCTGGACACTAAAGATTTAGTTACTCTTAATATTTAGTATAAAAATATGTATTTATAAACTTACAAATTCTAATATCTTATAAAATGATGGATTAAAGAAGCGTGCTGGTTCGCTTGTTTAATCCATCATTTTATAAGATATTAGAATTTGTAGGTTAATTTGTATTTTTTCCGGGATAAGGGGAATTGAAAAGGTTCTATATATCATGGAATGATAGGCAGAAATTTTGTGTGTTATCAGATCATCAGGCGATTCGGGAGAAAATCACCCGATTACAAACAAATTAGCTGCCTATCCATGATACATTTTCAATCCCCTTTATCCTGGAAAAATGAATCAAGGCATTAAATATCATCATTGCAGTTGCTATAGAAAATGGTCTCCCAAAAAAATCGTCATCCTCTTAAGTACTATGTCCTTCCAGAATGTTGGTCACCAACAAGGCAACCCTTACTGTATATAATATTTATTTGTGTAAATAAAGTCTGCAGCCTTGCCTGCAGATACCTGAGTGTAATGGTAAGTACATAACGTAATTTACTAATGTAAAATTTTACTGGTTAAATAAATACTAATATACTAAATATTATACTATATATAATATTAAATGTGGTAAAAACAGTGAATTTTTCATTTTAATGTAAAAAAGATTGTTCCCCAAATTTCATGTCATAAATTTTAAAATAATTGTAATATATAATAAAGCAACAGAATGCAAATTTTAGGTCACATATTCAGAATGGACCAGCACAGAATTACGAAACAAATTTTCAACATTACCTTCAACTGTAAAAATAGGTCCAAATGGATATGGGAAACTGAAGAAGACCTCAAGCAGCTAAACATCACGATACACGACATGAATGATCGGGTTAAATTTAGAAACACCATAATGCACCATAAATTTGATAAAGAACTGCTCCCAAAGATGCCAGGAAAAAAGTGGACGGATGAACGGAAGAAAGAACATAGTGCACGAATGAAAAGGATTTGGAAAGAACGACGCCGCAGTTTACACGCTCTCTTTAAAGGTAATGTACGATAGTAATAGTAATAAAAGCAACAGAATGAAAATTTAATCCCACCAGATTAAGAAAAAGTTCGTGAAATAATCGCAGACCTAAAGAACAACAAAGCAGCAGGGGAAGATTCGGTCATAGCAGAGATGCTAAAATGTGTTGGAGCTATGGAAATGGCAAAATACCGTAGCATTTGCATAGCTCCTGTAACATACAAGGCACTGTTTAAAGCGCAATAGAAGAAACTTGTGGAGCAATTGGATCACCGACTTGGTGAATATCAAGCGGGTTTTAGGATAGCAAGATCAGGTGTTGAACAAATCAGGAGCCTGAAGCGAATACTGGAGAACTATATGTCAAATGAGATAGCAGTAATTTTTGTAGACTTCAACAAAGCTTATGATTCAATTGACAGGGAAGTGCTGTTTAACACACTGGTGGAATTTGGCGTCGAAGCCATAACAAGAGAACTTATTAAGCTAACGCTAACAGGAGCACATTACAAAGTAAAGTACATGGGAGAGCCCCCAAAGAGTTTGAAATTAAAGCAGGAGCCAGACAAGGTGATGGACTGTCACCAGTTCTTTTCAGCTGTGTGCTGGAGAAGATTATTCGGGAATGCGAGAAAGAACTGGACAGGTAAGGACTACTTAATCTAGTATACTTTGGAGAGTCAAAGAATTGCGACAAGATCAACTGCTTTTACCGATGACCTCGCGCTCCTTTCTAGAAATAATGACACAGCTATAGAACATCTAAACATACTAACCAATCAAACATAAAAAGCAGGACTACAGATTTGCTTTGAAAAACCGAAGAATATGACAAACACTAAAAAGCCGCCGGTCACCTGAAGACCACGGTAAGATAGAAAGAGTTGTTAGCATTAAGTACTTGGTAGATTAAGTACCTGGTAGAAATTGTACAGTTGAAAATCAGTAAAAGAGAAGCTAACAACTCCAGACGGGAGAAGTTGGCAGCGGATTTTTGCAGAACATATGCTTTATACAAGAGTAACGCCATCTCGAAGGGAGCTCAACTGAGACACTGCAATACGGTGATTAAAACGGAATGCCTGAATGGTAGAGAATGCCTCCAAATGACAGGAAAAGCAGGACTCAGAAAATCCGAGGAATTTTAAAAGAAGATCCTTCGGAAGATAATGGGTCAAAAGATCGTGGATGGGCAGTATCGGTTAAGAGGAAGGGAAGAACGTTAATAAGACAATGAAAGACTGATTCAGTTCATGAGAAAACGGAGACTCGAATTCTAAGGACATTTATATAGAATGGATGAGGAGACTTACAAAAATGATTTTTAAAATACTTGACAGTAGACTTAAAGTGTCTGACAAATGGTTCAGGGAGGTAAGAAAGGATCTCAAATAGGTTGGACTGAATTCGAAACTGACATCTCAACCGAACAAGGTTTAGGTCAGTGATAGGCAAGTTTAAGGGATTTCATGATGAACCAAAAAAGAACAGTGGTTGGACAGTAGAAAGAAGACAGGCTGCCAGAGAAAGAATGCAAAGATTTTGGACATGCCATTGTTGCTTAATGCGGTCTCGAATGGCCCTATACGATAATAATAATAATTGTAATACATAATAATTGAAATATTTGAAATAATATTAACGATAATATTGAGATCTTTCTGCCAAAATTTGACAAATTAAATACGAATTTAAATTACATATTAGAAAATTCAGTATTAACTTGCAGACAAGCAATTATCAGCAAACATTCGAAATTTGAATAATACTAGAAGTCAATCGCCAGAAAAACCAGAATGATACCAGAACCAAAACGAATTTTACAGATTTTCAACGAGATGTTCCCTACGAATGAGATAATGTGGTTTTAGATTTTTTGCAATATACGATGAGGAAACACTTGTTTGGTCTACTGAAATATATAACGTAAACCTTTAAAAATTCAACAACTCCTGGATAAATCAAAAATTTGATGCTTAATTGCAGAAAATGTACGAAAAGTTGATTGATCAAATTTGCAATGTTCATTTTTATCAATGTTTAATATACCAACAGAAAATTACATTTTTGGCCTCTTGATGATTGTAAAGCTAGTTTTAACATCTTGTTAAATACGTGAAGCGAAACTAGATTTTTACACAATATGTTGCAAGGCTACTATAGGAAATATACGGCTTACGGCTACTATACGGTAAAGTCACTTTACCGCATAGTACTTTAGCCGTACTTTGCCACATTGTGCCAAAAAAAATTAAATAAGTTCCAATATTGTAAATAATCTAAATCTATTTGTTTCTTAAATAATATTTGTCGGCCAAAAAATTGTATACAAATTTTGTGCGTAAATGATTTTACAACGCTCCACAGTGGTCGGAAATCCCAAAAAGCTGGCCAAGAGTAGAAAGAAAAAAAAATTCTAAAGACTTTTAATGGAGTAGTTGCGGTGGTACATCTAGTATGTATTATGACCATTAGCGGTATTGTTCCGTATTATTTGCTCGTTGCTCGTTGTAAGTAACACGAAGTTCAAACGGCTGTAGAATCCGGAAAACTTAACGAATTTGAATTCTGAAAAATGGATTCTTTTCTAGATAGTAGCTACAATTTGAATGTGTTTATCGAAATTATTAACAATGTATGATATAATAAATAATTAATTAAAATAGTGATATTTTTCATGATGACGTTTTGGTAAATATAGCAATAAGTCAAAACCCCGGTAGACCCGGGCTCTTAAACCAAATTCTAATTGTTGCTCAGACATTTATTCAGAACATGTCCAAAAATTAACTGCGCGTGGCTGCGCGTTCGTTTTCGGTTATAATTTTCATGCGATGTGTGCACTTTCTGCAGTTTTTCGTATTTTTTGCGTATGAAATATTGTTTATAGTAAATATGAAGGAACCGTCCAAATATCGTTATTTTTGGTCTCTTTACATTTTTGGGGTCGCTAATCATGAAACTGAATTCAAAATTTCGATATTCAAAATGCCGGACGCAATATGGCCGATAAATTTTCGAAAAAAAGCATTCAATTTTGTTGAAAGTCGAGATTTAGCGGCTGTAAATGTCAGCGATCACGAAACTGAACTCAAAATTCAAAATAGCGGCCAATAGAAGGCGGATAATTTTACCAAAAAAATATTTTTAATTTTCCCAAAAAAGTAATTTTAATTTCGTTGTCAGTGACCTCAAAAATCCCTAAATCCCGAGTTTCGACAAAATCATTTTTCGGAAAATTATCCGCCCTCTATTCGCCGCCATTTTGAATTCAGTTTCGTGATCGGTGACAATTACAGCCGCTAAATCTCGACTTTCAACAAAATTTAAAGTTTTTTTCGAAAAATTATCCGCCATATTGCGTCCGCCATTTTGAATTTCGAAATTTTGAATTCAGTTTGGCGATCAGCGAACTCAAGAATGCAAGGAGATCAAAAATGACGATATTTTTGGACGGTTCCTTCATATTTTGGCCAGCTTTTTGGGATTTCAAACTACCGTGCGCTCCAGCTAATGGGGAATCCTTGTAAATAACTATTTCTTCTAAACAATGACACTACACAAGTTGTTTATAAAATCGTGTATGTTATCTAAATTTGTCGTTTATTTAAGATATTTAAATTGTAAAAACAAAAGTTTTTGATACCTAACTAAATTTCAAAACATTAAAAACAACATTACGCAAATGTACTTTGTGTATGTACTATGCCATGTAGATTTATGTTTTACTTCACACAACAACTACTGATACTCCATTTATTACCCACTGATCCATTCGCTAAAGTTAATCCCACAGTTATTTGTAAAAATTAAACAATCTAATAAATAATGTACAACATTACAACGTTACGACGTTGTAAAATTAGAACAATTTGAATTAATTAGTTTTATAATAATAATCTATTTGCCTTTCTTCTCATAGAAATCAAATCGATGCATTTGCATAATTCCAGAATCAATCAAATATTGAAAACTTACGTGGCAACACAATGAGCGGCGGTAACAATCCATCGCTCGTTCAGCAGAGCTCCACCGCAGGCAAGTTTCTTGCTCAAAAATCCCGTTTTGATTAACGCTGCCTGCCAAGGATGCGATCCAAATCCTGTCGAATGTCCCCCGACAATCCTGTTGCTCCTCGTATAAAGTTCCCCGCAACCTACAAAAGAAAAACCATATTCAAGCTCCAACTTTTGACAAATACATTCACTTTTGTGCTAGATAAAGGAAGATTAAAGTGATTAGACACAAAGTGATTAGAAACACATTAGAATCATTACAGGATAAATAAAGCCATTGTCGTCAAATTGTTGCGTAAAAGATTCTTCATTGTAAGCGTGAAAGACAGAATAGACAGAGTATAATTTGGCAGATAGAATAGAAAAACTAGACATGATATAAATGCAAACTAGGGTAACTAGACGTTTTTTGCAAACTATACACAGTACTTAGATCTAACAGAATAGTCAGATAAAAAACAATACCAGAGAAATGTCTAGTATTATCTGTCAAGTATTTTCTAGTCATGTTTATCCAGCAATATCTGTCCAGTTGCTTCTATTTATTATAGACCGTCTAATCTTGTCTGTCTAGCTATGTACACCTAGGCGTAACTTTATAAGTTTTGTTGCCTAGTCTTGACACACTAGTCATTTCTGATTAGTCTTAGTGTAAACTTCTTCGTATAGTATTTTCATTTAAGGTCTGATTAGTCCTGATTAGACTGTATAAATTTGTCTAACTTATCTTGTCCAACTACTTTTGTCTCTCTATCTTTGTCTGTATAGTTTTTCTGTCTTGCCTTGCACTGTTATATAAGTGTAGTATTGTTTGTAGCCTTATCTATCTGGCGTTGTCCTACTCTTACATTTCTTGTTTTGCCTGTACTGTTTTCTGTCCAGTCTTGTCTGTTGAGCAGACAAGGCAATGCCTGCCTAGCCTTGTCTGCCTAATCTTGTCTGGACATATTTGTCTAATTGGTCTTGTCCATCTAGTATTATATGTCTACTCTTGTATATCTAACCCTATCTGTCTAGTCTTGTCTCTTTAGCCTTGTCTGCCTAGTCTATCTATTTGTCTGTCTAGTTTTCTCTTTCTAGGCTTATTTATATAAGCTTGTCTGTCTAGTTATTCTGTATAGTCTTGTCTCTTAAACCGGCTAGTATTTTCTATATGGTCGTGTTCATTTAATTTTGAATAACCAGTCTGGTCCGACTAATCTTCCAAAGTCTGCCTAATTTTTTACGGTCTAGTTTTCACTTATCTAGTATTGTCTGTCAAGTCTTCTATATCTAGCCTTCTTTGTGCAGTCTACCCTGTCTATAGTAATATGTTTAATCTAGTTTTATCTGTGATGTTTTATTTGCCTCGTATTTTCTCTGAAATCTTTTCTATCCATTCATATCTGTCTAATCTTGTGCGTCTAATCATATCAATCTAGTAGGGTTTTTCAAATTTTGGCTATCTAGTCTGTACTCTCTAGTCTTATCTGTTTACCTTAGCCTTGCCCTAGTGTTCATACTGTCTATTCTTGTTTATTTTTTTTTTAAAGTTAATGTTTCTCGCGTTTGTTAATTATTGTCTCTCTATTATCTAATATACAATAATTTCTTCTTATTTAGGGAAGAGTAAGTTTAAGAAGTAGTTTGAAGTTGTGCTGCATATGATTTGCGTTATAGATGTGTTTGTTAGTTTGGTTACCCATGTAGTTATATTCATGTTTCATTGGTTCCGGCCGATGAGGTTCCATTAAAGGCCTATCGTCGTCGTGATAGTACGGCCTATGATAGGCGGGCCTATCCACACTATTAGACTCCGGATGATCTTGGTGATCCGGATCCGGGGAATAGAATCCAACTAGATGAATTGTGTCGGTTACTGTTTGTTAGTTACATAGTTAGTAAATTATTGGAACGAGTTTTTTGGTTAACTACCTAAACTTACACTCAAATTAAAACTTTGTTAACTAGTTGTTAATTTACTTTAGTTACTTTAGTTTTTATTATGATTAAAACATTATATAACGTTATATCTCATATTCTAATGAGGAATTAAGGAAGTTTATTTAATGTACCTATTATAAAAATTTAAACTCCTTTTTCATTCACAATTTATGAATTTCTTTATTAATTAAAAGTGAAATTAATGGACTAAAACATAATAGAAAACAATAAATAAATATTAATTAAAATAACGCCTATATCGCTTCAATTCCTTCTCTAATTAGAGCCTGTAAAAATTTAAATAATTCTCTTAGTTATATAGGTAATAGGTAATATTATTGCTGTAAGAATTTTAAATAAGATTGAATACTTTAAATTGACTGGTTGATTGATTTTCACTGAAGAACACTTTAAATTAAAAAAAAGTGAAAATCTAATTTTGCATAATCAATGTGAGAATACCGAATAATTTCCTGTAATTATTATTTGCATATTTTATGAATTGCTAATTTGATAAAACTCATCACAGTTTTTAACAGGGGAACAATGAAGTGAAAGTATCGCAGGTTTGCAGGTCGATGCGGAATGCAGGAAAAGAGAAAATCTTTGTTTTCTTTTTATTTTGGTTGAAGGAACATTGTCTCATTTATGAAAAGAATAGCATCGTTATAATGGATAGTTGCCGTTGTAAATTAATCTTATCGTTTACAATGAATTTATCTGTAACGGAACCATGTATGTTATCGATGTTGTATAACATACATGTCTTTTATTAATACACGTTTGGCCTATTTATTTACTTCTTTAAATTTGTCATACCTTGCTAAAAGTTTAAAAAAGAGATTAGACTGGTCCATTAACGAACAACAAATTTATTTATTATTAGGTAAGTGGAAGTCAATTATTTGCGTTAATTGAAATCTCACAAATTTAATATCGAAAAATACTTTAAAGGTAAAGGTTGAATTATTGAAGCTTATTGAATTATTGAAAGAAAGTAAAATTGTGAAAGTCTACATATCTTAACAATTTCAGATAAATTTTTAGTATAAATAGAACAATTTCATGAAATTTTAAAATTGTTTTAATACTCAAATTTAGTTTTAAATTAACGCCAGAACGTTGGTAATGACAATAATTAAATATTAATTGAGGCGAGGTAAAAATTAATGTCTGGCAATAACATATTTACGATTATGATTACAGTTTCATAGAAGACTAAAGAAACAAAACCAAAATAGACACACAAATATATTTATTCAAAACAAACAAATAGTAAGTAATAGCCAATATTGGATAGACAAAAGAGATCTACTAACAAAAATGCAGAGAAAACTGAATTATAGTTTCATTTTTTGTTTCGCATCTCATTTATTTGTTTAGAAATTAACCTATCTCCATAAGTTTTTGAATACAATAAATAAATATATCAAGCAAGACCAGACAGACAACTCTAGATAGACTACACTACGCATGTATATGTAGTAGTCTTTTCGAAAAAACCGTCATTTTATTAAATACCTTGGCACTACCAGAAACATGGACGTTTAGTGAGAAATATTAAAATTGCATTTCCCGCCTAGGTAGTTCATGAAATGACCACTCGGCGCATACTGGGACGGATTACGAATTTACGGCGACAAAAATAGAATTTTACAATGTCTCACAATTAAGCAAAACCACTTAAAATGTATTGTTAGATAACTCATCCATAATATTATAAACAAATAAATGCGAGAAACCGATTCCATTGGTTGTAGGAACGTGTTAAACATCGCTCTCGGCCCTTAGGTACCAAAATGGAATTAGTTGCGCTGGAGTTTTAACAAAGTAACTACGTCTGTTTTGTGTTTGTGTTAAAAAATTGTGAACTTTTGAAATATGGAGAATATAGCTTCAATCATGTATTTACATGTAATAATATCAAATATGTAGACAGTTTTAATCAATACGGTTAAAAAAAAGTGTTGTTAACGACTATCGTAAATTAAAAAAAAATTGTAATAAACTGCAATTAATTGACTTTTTAAAAAAGTTCCGCATAGTTCCGTTAAATTAAATATTTTCTAAAACAAAGCAAGCATTGACAATTGTAGAAATTCAAAAATCCAGTCCACATCGTTCCACCTTACTGAGAGTTACAACTTTTTTTCCAGGTAAAGTGTGGAAAACTAATAATATCCATGTAAAACATGGACCAACTAACAACTGTGTTGAAATTAGTGACAAGTGGGGTCTAGATGTCAGTGGAGGGCACAGTATATATAAGCAAAACTTTGCTAATAATAATTTGTATGTGCACTCAAATATAATTTTATGTACAATTGTGCCTCTGGAATTATCTGAATTTGTAAAAAAATGTTTGACTTTTGTCATATAAAAAAATATATTTTTTCCGCTCACATTTGCATTTTTAATTAATATTGTACATCTAATATAGACTAATTTTATTTAAGAATCATCAGAATGTCATCATAAGGTAATATGTGAGACAATAACTTGAAATGAACTGGATTTTATTTTTGTCGCTGTAAATTCGTAATCCGTCCCAGTGTGCGGGCATCTTGAGCTTAAAGCCGAGTTTCACAATCAGACGCACAATGTAGTTTGATTCTTTGTGTTTTCTAATGCCTAGCGTGTTTAGGGAGGTTCCGTAAAAATAGTAATTATTTAATTTACTTATAACTTATTATTTTTTACTTAATATTTTATTTATTTAACACAATGGAAGGAATGGCTGCTAACAAATAAATAGTTTTTGAAAAAAATCATGAATATTATGAAAAGCAGCCCAACAAATGACCTGATACTTCAGCTCAGTTAACCTGGCGAGCGATAGGTTAAAATATGTAACACGGAGCGCAACGTGGGTGTAACAAAACCTGATCCCTGATCGCGTGAACTTAATAGTGTAATGTATTTTTTATTATTATTTTATTGATTATTAAATATTAGTACTTATTATTGAACCAAAATTGAAGGTTAAATATATTTTTTTCAGGTATCTTTTTTCAGATATATTTTTCAGGTATAAATAAAATTAATAAAAATTCTTTAATAAAAATCCTTTTCACTATCGGGATCGCGAGAAGAACTGACCACGGCTTCTAAAAAACTCTATTCTATTTTGATTTTCTTCGTAGGACATATTACCCTGATTGTTTTACCCTGACTAGTTTGTTTCTCGGGGATGACTGCATTTTTATCCTCTTTCAGGTATGAGAAATCGTTTGTGGGCTATTGTTGCTATAATCTGATCGTAAAATATCTATTACTAAATTTATACATCGCTGGATTACTAAACAAACCCCATCGTAAAATACCCACTATGGAATTTCCGAATTCTTACTGGGATTTTTCTTAATCCTTAATCCATTCATGTAAGGATTTACTATCAGCGGCCCGTGGTCGCTACAAATGATAATTCAAAATTTGTGACACACAGTTTAAGGTGGGTGTAACTCACCCGCTGATACCTTTGGTTTCGTCTAAATAATTGTGCCCTGACAATCGGCACTTCCTTACCACTCTCCACACAGCTACTCAGATTCACAGCCTGTTATAACGATTAATCTCTAAAATATCGAGCAATTTATGCTGTTAACCTACCGCGCGAAGGGTAAGAGGTAAATATTAAATGAAATATATTGAGGCTAAGACCACTTTAAATAAATATTTAGGGCTGTTTTTCATAATATTCATGGTATTCATTCCATTTTGTTGTAAATTAAACAATTACTCTTTATTACGGCACATCCTACAACACGTTAGGCATTACAGGAAGAATAAAACTGTATTGTGGGTCTGATTGTGAACCTCGCCTTTAATTACGAGATGCCGGCGCTGAGTGGTCATTTCATAAACTACCTAGGCGGGAAATGTAGTTTTAATATTTTTCACTAAACGTCGACGTTTCTGGAAGTGCATAGTTATTTCATGAAGTCACGGATTTTGCTAAAAGACTACAACACACACACACACACACGTCGTTTGAGTTCATGAAATGACCACTCAGCACCGGCATCTCGTTATGAAAGCCGAGTTTCACAATCAGACGTACAATACAGTCTGATTCTTCCTGTAATGCCTAACGTGTTGTGGGACGTTCCGTAATAAAGAGTAATTGTTTAATTTACAACATAATATATATATATATACATATATATATATATATATATATATATATATATATATATATATATATATATATATATATATATATATATATATATACATATATAAGGTAGCGGGTAGGTACTCTCTGCGGTCCCGGCAGGGATAAACCTATTTCAGGGATGCGACCCTGCCTACGCGAGCCTTGGTTTCTATGTCCTAACCTAATCCTACCAAAAACTCAAATTTATCCTTGCCATACCCTTCCTATAGGAACCCAAGGTGGTATTCTACAGTTAAAATTAAAGAAAGCTTGGGTTGCTCACATGGTCAAATGTAGGATCATGCTCAGAGTATGGTAGCAGAGGATCTTAATATATAGACAACGGTAGCATACACAGTCTTAGTTAGATAGACAACCACTAACTCACCAACACGCAGGGCGAGCGCGGTGTTTGAATAGCCAAAAACCCCCCTTCTATGAAATGTTGAATTTAAACAGAAATTTACCCCAAGTGAGCAACAAATCTCACGCTGATACATCAGCCCGCCTCAAGGATTCTGGGGGAGGCATAAATTCGACATCAGAATTCAAACCACTACATGCTAACATTGTCACGTACAATGCAAGATCTCTTGCCTCAGAAGAGCGCATTCTAGAACTTGAACATGAATTACAGAAGATAAACTGGGATATAGTAGGTCTATCCGAGATAAGACGGAAAGGAGAATATTGCATCGAACTCAAGAGTGGCAATATCCTACATTATAAAGGAAAAGAAAACACAACACATGGAGGTGTAGGATTCATAATAAAGCAGAAAATTGCCAAGTATATAACTAAAGTAGAAGCTATATCAAGTAGAGTGATATATCTCATCCTAAAGCTTAACAACCGGTAGCAGATGAAAATAATACAAATCTATGCACCTACTTCCTCCTACACAGACGAAGAGGTAGCAGAATTTACGAGGATGTAGACAAAAGTTTACGGCAAGACAAAACATACTAGACCCTATTTATGGGAGACCTAAATGCAAAACTAGGTAAAAAAGAAGATGAGTAAGAAACATGCATGGGACAATACGGACATAGCCACAGAAATGATAGAGGGAATATCCTGATGAAGTTTCTCATGCGAAATACGTTATATAATATGAATAGCTTCTTTAAGAAAAAAAACGCATAACAAATGGACATTGCAAAGCCTTAATGGTTTAGTCAAGAATGAAATCGATTACATCTTTTCCAATCGTAAAGACATAGTACAAAATGTATCTGTTCTAAATGCATTTACAACAAATGGTGACCATAGGCTAGTAAGAGCACATATAAAAGTTAACATTAGAACAGAACGGAATAAACTTCTACGAAGCGGTACTTCCAAACAAATTGACATAGAGATACTCAAATCGCAAAATATAAAGTACGAAGAGGAAGTAACGAGAAGAACAGAAAAAGTAATAAAGCTGGGTATAGCAAATAAAAATACAACTGACATAAATAGAGCCCTTATTGATATTATCAAAGGAGTTATAAAAGCAATAATGCCAACAAACCTAAAGAAACCAGAAAAGCTAACAGCAAACACAAAAGACCTAATGGCTAGAAGAAGAGAGATGAGGAAATGCGGAAAGGGTGAAACCGCTGAATATGCTGAGCTGAATAAAGAAATCCGAAGGGAAATCCGACGAGATATCTAAAACTGCAAAGAGACATTAACAAAGAAAGTAATAGAAGAAAATAGCAGCATGAAGATTCTAAAAACAAAACTCTCAGTCGGAAAGAAACACATACTGAAGCTTCGTAAGCCAGATGGAAGCGAAACGGCAGGAAATAAGGAAATAATCAAAGTTGCAGAAAACTTTTATCGTATACTGTATGAATTACGTCAAGAACTCCGGAGAAATTTAACAAGACCAAAAATTATGAACGTAGGTTCTGAAGAAACACCCGAAATTACACACTACAAAAAAAAGGAGGTGAATCAATACTTAAAATCCTCCAAATACTCTTCAACAAGTGCCTGGAGATGAGAAATATCTCGGAGGACTGAAACAATGCGGTAGTAATTCTGCTTCATAAGAAGGGCGATACAAGTGAACTTAAAAACTATGGACAAATAAGCCTACTCTCCCACCTTTACAAAACATTTAAAAGGGTAATATCTAACAGACTTAGCAGCAAATTAGATTTAAAACCGGCTTGCTCGATGGGCTGATATGCGCCCATCAAACAAGCCGGTTTCCGAAAAGGATATGGAACCAACGAACATCTACAATGCATGAATTGATTGAAAAGTGCAATGAATATAATATCCCACTCTTCCTCGCATTCGTTGATTATGAGAAGGCTTTCGATACCATCGAGATGTTGCCTATTTTGGAGGCTTTGGATGACTGTATGGATTCTAGATATTCTGGTCTAATTAAAACCATCTACGACTTCACCACTATGACGCTGAAACTACAAGATTTATCCGACAAAATACCCATCAGACGTGGTGTGCGCCAGGGAGATACCTTGTCCCCCAAATTATTTACACTAGGTTTAGAGAATATCTTTAAAAACTTAGACTGGGCGGACAAAGGAGTAAATGTTGATGGCAAAAGGCTGACGCACTTGCGCTTTGCGGTTGATATTGTTTTTGTGGCCACTGAAGAGTCTGATATTGAAACAATGCTGAATCAGCTAAATAACATCTCCAAATCAACTGGTCTGCACTTGAATATGAGCAAGACAAAAATCATGACAGCTGATGTTCTACACCGGCCTGATATAGTCATCGATGGTGTCACGGTGGAAAGAGTAGAGAGCTACATCTACTTGGGAGATAAACTAAAAATAGGCAAAGAGTCCCAAGATGCGGAGACCAGAAGAAGAATAGGACTAGGCTGGGCAGCATTTGGGAAGCTGGATTTTATTCTAACCCACAAGACGTTCCCAAGAAAGTTGAAAGCGAGAATATTTGATTCAAGTGTTGCACCGGTTCTCACATATGGCGCAGAAACCACAACATTTACCCAACAGAACATCAAGAAGCTGGCCGTTACGCAAAGATCAATGGAACGGAAAATGCTAGGCATAACGTTACGCCACAAGAGAAGGAACGAACGGTAGCGGAAGAAGACAGGTGTTGCGGACGTGGTGGAAAGAGTGGCGCAACAGAAATGGAGTTGGGCTGGGCATATCCTACGAACAACTTATGACAGATGGTCGCACAGAATCCTGGTATGGAGAATAAGATACGGAAGGCGAAACCTAGGCCGCCCCCCTAAAAGATGGAGTGACGATATCCGGGAAGTAGCAGAAAGGAAATGGATAAGTCTGGCGAGGAAGAGAGAACAGAGAATGGAAGAGAGAATGGAAAGTTAAATGGGAGGACTATGTCCAATATTGGAAGAATAAAGTCTGAAAAAGAAGAAGAAGATATATATATATATATATATATATATATATATATATATATATATATGTTGTATTTGAGGTTTTCGCGGATAGATACCTGTGTTGTATTGTTTTCTCGGGGATTCCGCGTTGATGCTGAGGGTTGGCTCTGAAAAGAACCGGATTCTCGACGTTTCGGCGAACTAACATTCGCCATTCTCAAGAGATATATGCGTCCGTGCGGGTCAACCGTTAGACGCATACTGTATGCATACTATATATATAAGTACTGTACGCATACTATATATATAAGTATGCGTCTAACGGTTGACCCGCACGGACGCATATATCTCTTGAGAATGGCGAATGTTAGTTCGCCGAAACGTCGAGAATCCGGTTCTTTTCAGAGCCAACCCTCAGCATCAACGCGGAATCCCCGAGAAAACAATACAACATACATATATATATATATATATATATATATATATATATATATATATATATATATATATATAGCAGGGAATAGTTTTTGATAACATACGGCAATATACGGCTAGAGAGATGAAACTAGAGAGACAATATCAGACAGGAAAGAAGAAGCAGCTGAAGCACAAGACTAGGTAGAAAGATTCTTTTCTTAGACATATTTCATTTAGAATATTATATCGCATACTAAATTAATGTACTAAAAATATTATAGTGGTCTATTTTACCACAAACATTTACAGTAGAGCACTTTGTTTTAAGAGAGATAAAATGAATGTTGACCTATTGCCAATTGCAGCTTCTCATTCATAACTTCGATGCTAGAGTGATCCGGAAGTTTGAGGTAGTTGACACACGTCATCACAGATGGTAGGAAGTCGTTAGGATTTATATTTGTATGTAAAGTCCTTCGGACAACAGTTAATGGTGGAGACAACGACTTGGAACCTCCAACAGGTAATCGTGGGCTTCCAGTTAAAAACTAAACCGAGAATCGTTGTTCTTCCCGATTATACGAACTAAGAACTTCAAATAAGAATCTTATAGCTCGCGAATCAGCTGTATATTCATGATCTGGTCTACAGCATTCCATTAAAATTTTACCATCCCGTCAAGCAATCGAGCCTCGTGGACTTCCACAGAAAACTGCTTCTAATTCTTCTGGTTAGAACCTGATATAATACTTAGGACATACTTATATTTTGTTTCGGGAAAACTGATTCAAAGCCTTCCCGTAGAGATCTAGATCTAGAGCTCTCTCGGTCTAGAGACGCCTTTCTATTAGAACCAAGGTTGGTATATTGATGGAGGTTGTGAATTGTTACGCAACTCACACGGCCGTTTTTGATTAGTTCTACGTTTTGGTCTGGTAAAACGAAATCTATGCCCAAGATTGAACAACCATCAACCTCTCATGTATCCCCATGTATCAGTCCCATGTATAAATCTGTGAATCCTTTTCATCTGCTGATAACTCTGGATCTGATAAAATAGCATCACGCTGCCTAACAATATCTTCCATTTTCCTTAAATTTTTATGAATATCGAATGAAGTGTGCGCCAAATCGACGAGTCCTAAACTGTGTTCTTGTCGCAATAACCATCTGTAGAACGTTATAGAAAACGGTAAATGCAACATCTTGAATCCATAACAGATTTGGCCATACATTTTCCCAAAAATCGAAAATAATAATCGAAAGTTTTAGAATAAATACGTTCAGATCAAGCAGTTTAAACCAAACAGTCATTATTAGGCTGACTATACTATTCGTAGATGAGACAGAGATGAGTTTGGCTGGACAACAAGCTATCCTTGGTGAATCATGTGTATAAAATCACCTAGAAGGCGGAAAAAAAGTAACTGCTCTCGCTAGCCTCCTACCAAATATCGGTGAATCCAAAGGATCCAAACGTAAATTATTTTTCAGTATGGTCCAGTTACAACTATTGTATGGGAACCAACTTGGCATATTAGAACAGAAAGTTAAACAAGAACTCTGAGCCTTACTAGAATCGTATGTCTGCAATGTTATTAGATTATGCTGCGCATACAGGACAAAATCAGCGAAAGGAGTGGTAGTTGTGGCAGGAATCCCTCCGGTGGAAATACAAATTAAAGAGAGGCGTGAAATATATAAACGGGACAGAAAAGCCAACATCGAGAGATAATTCAATGAGAAGATGGCAAGAAATATAGAATAACGTAACATACAGAGGCCGAACTTGGTTCCTAATTACAAATATATAGCAAAATGTTTAAATGGAGACTATGTTGAAACTGACTATTTTTATCTCAATATCTCAATCTCTTTCAGGCCATGGTTGTTTCAGGAAATACCTGTATGACCGCAGGACAGATAATGTAATTAGAGCTGGGAAGTAGACGATGTAATTCATACTCCCTTTGCTTGCCCAAACTGGGTCGAAGAAAGAACGACCTTCGAACATATCGCTTGCAGGACGTTTAATGCATACAACATGATGGCGGGTCGTCCCAAAAGTCGTGGAAAGAAGTATACACCGTGCTTCGGAAGATTATCGCAACTAAGGAGAAAGACGATAGAAACGACAAAACAGAATAGACTGTCCATTCTGTTTGCTAGCATCTTTACACTGAAGAACGCTAGAGCTGATGCCATATTATTGTGCGACACCAAGATGCATATCTTAAAAAACAAAATTGTACAGACAAGACTAAACAACTAAGATCAGGCTAGACTAGATTTGTAAGACTAGACAGAAAATGATAAACAGACCAGACATGACCAGGAAACAAGACTAGCCTAGGGATATTTATCAGCGAAGATTAGATCGAGAAACGTGGACAAGACCCACAAGATTAGGCTGACAAGACTAAACAGATGAGACCAGGCCGCCATGGGTAAAATGAAATGAGTAGATAACCAAGAGAACATAGAAAGTGTATGTAGACAGAGAGATGAACAAAATTTGTCATTTGACAAGCAAGATACCTAAATAGAAAAATGAGGGCAAGACCCACAACATTAGACTGACAAGACTAAACAGATGAGACCAGGCCGCCAAGGGTAAAATGAATTGAGTAGATAGCCAAGAGAACATAGAAAGTGTATGTAGACAGATAGATGAACAAAATTTGTCATTTGACAAACAAGACGTCTAAATAGAAAAATCGTCAAGTTGCCAGACGTCTCACATTGCCGGATTTTTCCCAATAATTCGTGCCTTAGATTTCCGAAAGCTATTTTAGATATATCTTGAAATTTCGATTTTCACTAATTTTGATATGTATGTAGTTTATTTCTAGTTTTTATTCTTCGATTTCTACCGATTCTTAAATCCTATTTAACATTAATTGTCAAGTATTATTCGAAAATTGTTATTTATAATAATAACTAGTATAGCACTGGAGTAGTGTTTCTAATCCTAATTCAATCTGCAGACGAAAGAAATCGTCTAGATCCCCTGATCCCCTGAGGGGTGGCGAACCTTTTTATGACCGCGTGCCATTTTTCTAAAGTTTCTACATTATGAAATTCTGACGTGCCTGATGACTGCCTGAATATCATTTACCGTATTAGGTCTAGGTCGCACTACGGCTAAACCGCCGCGGTTTTTAATGGTGTTATTTTGTGACTCAAGTAACCTAATACAAGCGGCCTCATTTGCAGATTTTTCCCGCGACTGATTTTTCCCATAGCGCACCGAGCAGTTTCGCGGTTATAGCGGTTACCGCTCGCAGGAAAAAACCGTAGTGCGGCCTCGCCCTAAACCTGAATATAATATAAGTCTGCATAAGCCTGCATTTGATGTTTGAAATTATCAAAGTTCATTTACAAAAATAAAGGGTCCCAGCGGGATCCCTTTTACTACAGACCGACCTGTATTGAAAGCCAATTTTCAAAAAAATTTAAGACAGCATTTCCGACTCGATTATCAAGTTTCTTGGAAAGTAATAAGATGCTGGCAAGCAGTCAACACGACTTCTGGAAAAGTAGCTCAACTGATACTGCTTCGTTGGATAGTGTTAATTTTATAATTACTTCTCTAAATTGTAATCAGGAGGTTCTTGCTTTATTTTGCGACCTACGTAAAGCCTTTGACTATTTTGACCACAAGCTCTTTCCACAAAAAAAAAATATAAGATATTGGAGTTAGAGGCGGCGCCAAGAACTGGGTAAAATCTTCGTTGAATCAAAGAGGACAAAAAGTGATCGAAAACGGTTCCCAAGGCTCTCTAATGGGACCAACTCAAATGTGGGTTATCAAATTGCAACCCCAAGGCTCTCTAATGGGACCAACTCTCTTCCTGATATTTGTTAATGACCTGACGCAAACAAATAATACTGCAATTATTTTTCTTTATTACTCATGTGAGAAAAGTACTGTTTTGGCGCCCGTTCTTTAGTGCAACAAATGGCACTTTGTTAATTCAATTATTTACCTGCGATGAGTATAATTATCGCAAGCAAATTTTCATTAAAAATCGAATAGTTAACTAAAAAAACACAATCAAAATCAATATTTAAAAAGTGAGGTGAAAGTGATGAGGTGAATTTTTTTTCATTAAGAAATTGAAATTAAATAAAAACTTTTAGAATGAGTGAAAATTTTATGGTATACCGGAGAGTGATGAGAGTTCTTATTAGGAAGATTCTTCATTTTTGATTCTTTTTTTTATGGCCCCTTGACCCCAAACATGTAAGATACGTTCCTTGCATGAGTAATACAAAATATTATCTGCAACTCGTGCGGTATTATCAATTGCGCTCTCGAGCGAATGGGCGCAATTTCGCTCTCGTAAGCAATTGACAACTTGCCGCACTAGTTGCACAATATACTATTGTACGCTGATGATACCATCATTTTAATGTCTAACCCAGACATACACGACTTTATTAAAAGTTGCAATTTAAAATCAGAAACGTTAGGAGGATGATCTTATACATCTTTAATGGACTTTAAGTATACGCAAAACATTCTTCATGATTATAGTTCACTTCTAAGATTTAATCAAACATCATCAAAAGCTAAAATGGGACCATCATATTAAACTAACATGTGCCACATTAAGTACTGTGTGTTACCTGATTCGAAACCTAAGATGATGTGTAAAAGTTGATATTCTGAAAATATTTTACCACGCTATTGTTCAGTCTAGCTTGTCATATAAAATGCACAAAAAGATATTACGAGCGATGTTCAATGCACACCCTCTTCAATCCTGACGGTCTTTGTTCATCAAGCACAACCTTTTTCAAGCTTTAAAATGTTGTGCTTGATCAACAAGGACCTACCCTTGTTCCTTTTCCCGCGTGCCAACAAAAATTTTCAACGTGCCAGCTGTGACACGCGTGCCATAGGTTCGCCACCGCTGGTCTAAATTTACTAATGTTACATAGTATACACCAAAACACCAAAATTCCAAAATTCAAAAAGGCCAAAATCCAAAGGGGCCATAGTTCAAAATATTAAATCCCAAAAACCAAAAGTTACCAATTTTTGTTGGCACGCGGGAGAAGGAACAAGGGAAGGTCTTTGCTCATCAAGCACAACCTTTTTCAAGCTTTAAAATGTTGTGATTGATCAACAAAGACCGTTATAATTTTTATTAACGTTGCTTGTTCCTTCTCTCGCGTGCCAACAACAAATTTCAACGTGCCAGCTGTGACACGCGTGCCATAGGTTCGCCACCGCTGGTCTAGAATAACTAATGTTGCATACTATATCTTAATCTTAATAAATAAAACACAGTCGGGTTTGAATTTTGACTTTTAAAAGCTCAAGAACGGCTGGACCGATTTTTATGATTTTTGATTTGTTGCATTTGCCTCCACCCCTGCTATTATAGTTAATATTAAAATATTGTAAAAATTTACGAAAAAAGGTAATAATAATGAAAATAATTCATTTTCTCATTTTTTTTTATACGCCACATGTAGGTATTCACACAGTCGAAACTACTTAAGCTATGCCAGTAGATGGCGCTTTTTATTCCCCAATCATCAACGTCATCCACAACTTTTACATTTGGCGGTACATCTAGAAAATGGCCAACGGGTTTATTTCAACGCATCAAATGTTGCTCAACGTGCTGCAACACCTCCAGCGACAACATTGATAAGTTTCTTTTTAATTTGCCAAAGCGATTCATTTGCACGCACGTTGGTTACTCCACTCTCTAATGTTCGTGGGCCGACATCCTTTGAATCACTTCGAACCATCAATGGTTATTTGCCCAGTGTGCCAAAAATTTCGTACTGCATGTCATTTGTGATGCATTTCGTGCATGCATGTCAACAGCTCAATTTGTTTCAATACGAAATTCATTGGGACATACAAATTGGACATACAAACAATACTAGACAAGGAAAAGAATACTAGACCTAAAATACGTGGTCTGTTAGAAAAATATTCGACCTAATTTTTTATTGTGAAAACCTGATGGTTTTGAATCAAGCGCGCTTGCATGAGCCAACCTTGAACCTTCGTGTGCGCCTTCGTATGCGCATGTGTGAATTTTTTGCCGACTGTAGATGGCGTCAATTGCTGTCGAGCAGTGTTTGAGTGACGTAGTGTGTAGTGTTCTGGTCGGTTTTTCAATTCAAGTAAAATGACGACATGTAAAATGAGGGATGTCCTACGTCGCCTACATGATACTGTGCGGCGCAAGCGACTGGAGTTGTGGTCATAAGGAAATTGGCGACTCCATCACGACAATGCTCCAGCACATTCTTCGCACTTGGTTCACAATTTTTTGGCGAAAAAACAGACTCCTATGATTTGACAGGCTCCTTACTCTCCTGATATGGCCCCTGCGACTTCTGGCTATTCCTCAAAGTCAAGAGGCCATTGAAAGGAACGCGATTTCAGACAAGAGAAGACATTATGGCTGCAACGACAGCCGAGCTAAAGTCAATTCCAAAATAGGCTTTTTCGGAATACTTCCAACAATGGCGGCACCGCTGGGAGAAGTGTGTGGAGTACCAAAGAGACTACTTTGAGGGTGATTAGGTTTCCACCGCTCCAGGTATGCCAGTTTTTTTTACCGGCTAAAGGTCGGATACTTTTCTAACAGACCACGTACAGATACTGCACTTACAAAATATTATTTTGCTATTGTTGAGCCTTTTAATTGGAAAAAGAAAATGTGACACCAACCTAATTTTTACAAACAAAGAACAAGAGAGTTGATACACAGGCGTACCTACTGGATACAAGAATAGACAAATCCTAAGAATTGTATCTAGACTTCGTATATGACTGATTAAATCAAAGTCTAAATAATCAGGATTAGAGAAACAAGAACAAGTGGACGAGATAAAACGGGCATTTAAGTAGGTAAGAGAAACTAGTGAAAGCCTGAAGGACTAGAGCAATTTAATATAGTCGAAACCGAATTAAATTTAAACTGAAAAGTTATTAATAAATATATAATTTTATTGATTTCTATCTGTATATCAAATAGATTTAGATCAAATACAATAATTTTAAATTTATTGTTGATTACATAAATGATTTTGAAAAATATTTAAACCTACATTATATTATAAATTCGTTTTATTAAATAAACTTTAGCAAGGTAACCGTAAATGTTTCCGTTACATTACGTGAATTTAATTATACAGGTCTTGAATTACACAAAAAAATGCAGGTATTTGCATATTTTTTACCTAAAACACAAAAAATATATCCTATTATTTATTCATTCAATGAAATTCCAGATAGAAATTCATGAATTCTGTTTTATATCCATTGCTGCTGCTTTCATTGCATATTGGACATTTTGAGGATTATGATTGGTTTTTATTTATTTCGTGTCAAGGGAATAACTCCCATAAATATTTTCCATCAGTCAATATATAATCCCTTCAAATTTCAACACAGAATATAGATTTGACAATAATTTTTCCTAAATATTAATAAATCAATAAATCAATCCATTGATCCAAAGTAAATTACGTAAATTAAAAAAAATCAAAGTCAAAAATTAAAGTTTTTAATAACACAGATATTTTTTAATAGATTTATGTGACTTTACAAATTTTTATGCATTTAAATAGACCTTCAGATACTTCATTGCTTCTGTTTTAAAAATCCATATTTATAAAGTTTATTTATTACAGTAAAATACAATTACTGATATGATTAGTTTTATTAATATATTGTTGAGTGAAAATGTATTATTTTGCCTAATGTGTGCAATATTCTTGCAGATATTTAAATTGTTTTAACTACTCGCACAACAAAATGAACGCATTAATAAGTAAAATAACATATTATAATCGTGTGTAAAAGTATCCAAATCGTGCGTAAAAGTTCAATGTAAATCAAATGGAGTTTTATGATTAAAGGATTTCTATCTGTTGTTACTATGGCAACAACTCACGTCACTGAACCAAAAACAAAGACGTAGTGGAAATATATTTTCTGATGTATATTAAAATTGAATTAATTTTTCTTATTTTGAATCAAGAAGTCTCGGCCTCTCAGTCTGGATTTATCTGGCTCTAATATAACTTAATCTGACGATAACCTAATTTAGATTAAATCTAGGTAAACCTAGATTACAGCGACAACGACCAACTAGTGTCCCCGTCACTGTATTTTTAGTAGTTCGCAATTTTTCCACGGAGGCGCTGAACGTTCTAACCTGATTGTGCCAGAGATTTAAAGTATTTTGTTTATCAAGATTACAATTCTTCAATATTATCGGAAAGAAACAATTACTTTTTTGTAGATTCAACAGTATTTTAACATGCTTCGTAGATATAATAATCTATGATACACGTGTGTGAAAGGCTTTTGTGCACACTTGTACCATAAACTACAATATGTTTATTCTCATTCAAATATCTTTTAAAAATCCATCAGATTTGATCAGCAGATAATTACAAGATATTTGAAATTATTTGATGATAAAAATTGACATTTTCACTCAAAAATATATTAATAAGACTAATAATATCAGTAATTGCATTTTACTGTAGTGAATAAGCTTTTTAAACATGAATTTTTTTTTCTTTTCAAACAGAAATAACGAAGTATCTATAAATAATAACGAAAATTGCTTGATACGCTTGTTCATAGTTAGAAAAATATATAATTTGCAAATAATATATCTTATAATTTTCATTTGATTCACTGTTTTAATTTACTTGAATGTTTTTTCTGGCTCTCTACAAATTATTTCTGGAAAATATCCGTAAAATCGCAAATCTCTGCATCCGGTTTCGTTAAATGATGGCAATCATTTCATTATCGTTCTGCTTTTGGTTTGTGAATCAACTAAATTTATTCGAAAGTATTTTTCATGTTTGTTACTTTCTCATCTAGAATGTTGATTGTAGTATGATTAATTTATTGAAATGTACTTAGTAAGAATATCCAAATAATTGAAGAGCAAATGGTGAATGAGAGTAGTGTTGCATAACTATTTATACTTACAGAGGATATATTTTTATTATTTTAATTTTGTATAATTTTAATTCATTTTCAATAACTTATTTCTTAATAATTTTATAACTTATAATCTTTGGACATATACTTTAGAATTTTCTTTATTCGATAAATCAAATTACCTTTTTTCATTAATATTTTTGAGCAATATGGGAATTTTTTATGTTAATTTGGCAAATGGTTTGGTCAACTTGTAATTTAATTTGTCAAATCCTATGCAAATTTGTCTTCTAAGGACTTACGTCCTAAACGTCCTTACGTACTAAACAATTACGTCATGTAAGCATCCTTCCAACTATATCTAAAATACTTGAAAAAATTATGTTTAGGCAACTAATGTCGTTTGTAGACAACAATAATATACCACCGGCTAATCAATCTGGCTTTAGAAAAAACCATAGCTGTGAAACGGCAATCTTAAATATTGTAGATAACATCTTATTGAGTATTCTATAATATAAATCTATCGGTACTTATTCTCCTAGACTGCACAAAAGCGTTCGACTGTATCAATCATGACTTATATGCAATATTACACTATTATATGCAATATTACACTAACTAGCTTTAGATGATAATGCGATAGATTTAATAAGAAAGTACCTTTGCAATAGAAAACTTAAACAATATACAATATAAACAATATAATAAACTTACAATAAAAAAGATTGTGATATATAAAAATTCCTGGAACCTACAAGCAGACACTCAGAAAATACGCTCCTCCAAGCCTCCACTTCAGAGACTCACAAGGCAAACTGGCTTCTAACGACAAGGACAACTGCCACCTTTTAGCTAAGTACTTTAAAAATATACTCAACTATGATCCACCCAGTGAAGACTTCGATTTTAAACAAACCACACTAAACCCGGACTCGCTGTCCCTTTAATTTGAAGAAGTTGGCTAGATCATTCAACTTATTAAGAACAATAAGGCAGCTGGAGAGGACTCTACCGTTGCTGAACTGTGGAAAGGTGCTGGAAGCAATGCCGCAAGCTAACCTAGATTATCCAGGACATCTCCAGGAAATCGGCTCTGATCCATCCGCTTCACAAAAAGGGAGATTTTACCGATCTAAACTTGTACCGTGGAATTTCTCTCGTCCCGGTAACATACAAGATTCTCTCCAAGGCGTTACAAACAAGGGCAGAATATCAGCTGGATAGTCAACTGGGAGAATACCAGGGAGGCTTCAGGAAGACGCGATCCTGGGTTGAATAGATCCTCAATCTTAAAACGGTACAAGCGTACTCCAAGATGAGAAACCGCAAGGTGGTCGTCACCTTTGTTGATTTTAGATAGGCCTACGATTCCACAGATAGAGAAACGCTTAACAAAGTACTACAGGAACTAGGAATAGACAACAAAATCCACATACGCATCATAGAAGACTTGACCGACACCCATTCGAAGGTTAAATTTGGAGGCGCTATCTCAGAAAGCTTCGAATTAAAAACTGGAGTGATTGAAGGAGATGGACTTTTCCCACTTCTCTGTGTACTTGAAAAGTTTATAAGAGAATGGCACAAGGAACTGATCAACTTGGGTGTTCAGAGTGGTATCTACCTGGGACGTAAGAAAAATGGACTGTGATTGCTGCGATGGTTGTAGATTGCCTGGCCTTTGCAGATAACATGGCACTGATTGCTGATTCTCTTGAGATGGCAACAATGGTAACTTGCCTCAGAAAAGAGGCAGCCAAAGTGGGTCTTCAAGTGTCGCTGGAGAAAACAGAATTCTTAACTGAGAAATTTAAGTATCTCGGCGAATGGATTGAACCCAACTTATTAGAAAGAGCATCATTATCCATGAGAGTCAACAAGTTAGAACTTGCCTATCGACAGACTAAGAACACCTACAACAGGAAATGCCTGTCACGCAAACTGAAACTTAAGCACTACAAATCAGTCTTACGACCAGAAGGTTTGGTAGAGAAATTGGAAATCAGAGAGAGGAGAATCCTCAGGAAGATCCTAGGCCCGGTAAAGGAAGATGGGGAATTCCGACATAAATTTGAGCTCTACGACCATATTGAGAGGCTCTCTGACTGTGCAAGGAAAAGAAGGGTATCTTTCTATGGCCACGTTGCAAGATTGCCTCCAAACCGACTAACCAACCGTCTGTTCACCTTATGGCAAAACAAGAAGGTTCGTACCAATTGGATGACAGAAACCGAGAAGGATATTAAGGAACTGGGAATAACAGATCTCCAAAACAAACAGTCTGTGAGACGCACTCTGAAGGAATTCCGTGGATTTCACGAAAAAACCCGAGGGAAAGGTACCACCTGAACAGAAGAGAGAAAGGAGTTACACCAGCAGAAGGTGTGGCAATACTGGGCAAGATCACTCAAATCACCCAACAGTTTATCAAGCGTGGTCCAAATTAGGCCTATTCGAAAGAGGAAGATGAAGAAATCAGGGGGTTCCACAAGGATCCCTTTTGGGCTCGCTATTGTTCTCACTTTATATCAGAGTCAGTTAAACACAAATATGACTATTTGCAAGGTACATTACTACGCGGATGCTACACACCTGTATGCATCATTTCCAACAAAAATGCTAGAGGAGGCACTGGATGAAGATCGTGCCAAGATAAGTTATTGATGGTTGGGATATCAGGGGTTGGCCGTAAATTTTAATTGAATATTGCTTTTCGGCCATACATTTTTGCCGGCAGGAGGTTTTTGGTGACGGAAATATAATATATTTATAGATAAGTTGGGATTTTTGGGGATTAATCTGGATGCGTCCAGATCATTCATGCTAAGATTCATCCAGTTTTAGATTTTTGTAATAAATTTGTTTAAGACAGTTGCCGAGATTGAGGGGTTTGGTGGCAGGACCAGACGACGGTGGCATCTGCGAATTCTTGGATGTGGCAGCGAGAAATTGTCGCTAACGGAATGCCTTAACAAAATATGTTGAATAGCAGCGGGTACAGGGAGGAGCCTTGTGGAATGACCGCTACGGGCGGAAAGGGAGAGATAGAGAATTGGACACTTTGATGCGGCACGAGGGGTTCGAGAGAAATCTCGTAATGAGTGGAGTCGTGCCACACAGTGTCGAAGGCACGGTGGATGTCAATAAAGAGGGCTATGGCGGAGTCTCCGGAGTTTAGTGTGATAGAAAGGTTAGGTTAGGTTAGTTTGGAGCAGGTTGAGAATGGAATGTTGGAAGGACCGTTGATTCATGAATCCACTTTGATAGTCGGGTATGACGTGTGGTTTTCGTCATCACGTCATTTCGTTTGACGTGATCCTTTGGTTGGAAAAGGAGAGAAGACGTGGTGATAATTTTTCCGAAGGTTTTACCTATCGTGCTGAGGAGGGAGATTGGGCGATAAGAGTCAACGAGTTTCGGTTTTTGTGGGGTTGTGGATCATTATTGTGTATGCGGATTTCTGCATACACAATAATGATCGACGACAGATAACATGAGACAGGCGTTGAATATATTTAAAAAAAAAATGAAGACAAACATAATTACAATACAAGAAGTAAACATCTTCTCTGTACAGAAAATATAAACTTAGCCCTCTGTAGCCAAGGGGTAGAAAAAAAAGGGATCCACATCTACAATAAGCTTCCAACATACCTTAGAAATGAAACCTCCTACAAAAAATTTCGTAAGAAATTATAAGATTTACTAGTAGCAAATCCAGTATATTCTGTTGATGATTTTTTTGTTGTTGTAACTTGTATTAATTAAACTTTATAATATTTTTGACACATCCTATAGATACCTGTATTTCGTTTGGAAAGATTTCGAATTCTGGAAAAAAATTCTGAAATCTGGAAGATGTTTGAGAACAGTCCATAGACTACGGTTGAGCGCGGCTGCAAAGCCGTTGCGAGTGGTGTGAGTGGTGCGAGTGGTGAGTGATCACTCGTTCGTGTGACGCGATTATTTATAGCTGTGTTGCTTCGGGTTATGCGCGTTGTGTGCGGTGCTTCGGTCCGCTTCGGTTTGGTTCGGCTTGTCTAACACACCAACACCGCCCACTGGATGGATTTTAGAAACTTAAGGACTATTGCACAGACTCCACGGTATGACAAATGTATATAGAGCACTATAGAGATAGAAAAACGAGACCACTACTTGATAACGAGAGATGATTCCTTGCCGCTCCCCCCAGCATAGCGAACGATGTTACCTACTCTCAAAATGCAATACCAGACACCCTAGACACATATTTGACCAACAAGACGAACAACGAAACGAACCGAAGCACCGCACACAACTCGCACCACATTCATAGTCTAACCGACCTAGAAAGTTGACACCATCCTGGACACGGTAGATGACAGGAGAAAGAAGCCCCAAGCTGACAAAAAAACAACTCCAGGGAACGGCCCCAAAGAGAACGGCCGCCGCCGAGATGCCAACCGAGGCCGCTCCGAAGAGGAACACCGCCCCCATAGACACGAACAGCCCAACCGAAGCCGCCTCAAAACCCAGAATCGACCAGGAAAAAGACGAAGCCTTTAAGCTTCCTAAGAAAACAGCCAAGCTTACGCGACAAGTACATCAGGCCTGCAAGCGAAGCAGGTTAGTATGAATATCAACACTTATGCATGCTTAGACATACAGAACAACGACGACAACTCAGAAACTGAAATCCACAACGAGGATATTATTCAAGAAAGAACAGCACGCCAGTCATACAACGGAATAAGGAAAAATGGACTCAGATGTACTCACTGATGAAGGAGGATAATTATGAATTTCACCCGCACCAGCTTAGCTAGTAGAAAAACCTTAAACTGGCGATTAAGTTAATTCCAACCCGAGTCCTGAAAGAGGAGATAAAGATCAATTTAGGAGAGAAAGGTTGCCCGGCGATTAAGGTAACCAGAATGAAGGGAAAGAATGCGATCCCTATTCAAATGGTATTAGTGGAAATACAAAAGCTTTATAAAGCTATCTACCAAATAGAAAGGATATACGTAACGATAGAGCCACTCAAACCGAAAGGAGATGCTGTACAATGTCACAGATGCAAACGCTTTATACACGTCCAGAGGAACTGCAACTCGGAATAAAGGTGCATGAAATGTGCTGAAAAACACAGTATGTGCAAACTCCGGAGGAAAGGACTTATCGATATGGTGAAATTGCACCGCCAAACCGCCAAACAAAACATCATCGACGACAAGACAACAACGAGCAACCCGCAGGACAATAAACCTAATTACACAAGCTTTAGTAAGAGAATACACAACATGCGAATACACACTACAGGCAACCGACGACGAAAATAAACACGAGAGCCAAAAGAAAACACCAACACCGCCAACAAACACAAACGAGGAGAAAATAGCGACAGAACTAGCAATTATGTTACTAAACTATGACGCTATACAAGCAGACAAAACCGAAGTGACTAAATTCACAAGAAGTATCACGACAATCCTAGCCCTCATCAAGAATGACTAGTAAGCGGAACGTAGAAATCTGACCAATATAAACTTTTGACTTTAACACTTTTTTAGAAACTATTTATGAGATGAAATGAAGAGAGATATTCCTTTAGAAAGACAATTTAATATGCTTTAATATGAGTTTAATTTTTATCAAGAATACTTATCGTTTATAGGTTTATAGGTTATAATGAGAAATACAAATTTGTGAAAGATTCTATTTATTGCCTTTGCAATTGAAATTTGCACATTATTAGATTTTCATTTGACTAGTTTTCAAGAAAATTAGTTTAATACATACCATTTCTAACTTGACCATTGATTTTGTTCGTCAGTGCGAGACACTCGCGCAATTATGTAAAAAAACCTTTTTGGGATTACAGTGTCGGTTACTTGTAAATTTCCCAAAACATCACAGATAGTGTGAGGAAGAAAGAGCGAATTCTCCTTAAGTGCCAGGTTATCTAGGAGACGCTTAATTTCGTTCGCAGACTAAATTGCAGACTTCTATTGTCCCTCGATTTGCTACACGGCTTGGAGGAAAGTCGCTGCGTGTGCATGCAAGAAATGTAACCACAATTCAGAGCTGAAATTTTCGAAAAACATTTTCAAAATATTTGGGTATTTATCGGTGCTCAGAAAATAGCTTTTCAAAGGTTGGAACATTTTTGGAACTCTCTCAAGCGCAGGCATTAACGCAAACCATCTTTCTCCTTTTACTGTAGCCCAACAGTCTGTGATACTCTGTGTCAGTTGAATCATAAAACTCTTTCAAAGCTTTTACTCGAACGATGTAGATATAGATAAAAGATAAATTTAAAAAAAAAAATCCAGTTGACTCGAAGTCAAAAGGGAGACAATCTGCAGCTGTTTTGGTCGCATTGTGTACTATGTGGGCTCCACATCCAATCCCAATGAGCTGTCTTCCGAATGATTTGTTCATTTTTGCGTAAGCATTATTAATTCCTTTTCTGTTCTTTCCTCCAAACTTGCAGTTTGTATTATCTCCAAAAAATCCCACAATTTTCTCATTCAAATCATTGCAAGACAATACTTCAAAAAATCAACAATTATATCCAATGTTTCACCTGGCGGTTCTCGAGACTCTAAAACCCTGACCTAAACTGGAAATAATTTAACTAGCTATGGTTTGAAACATCTATTAATAAAGTTATGCAGTGGGCTTGGCAAAGGATCTATGGGCGATACGCGGTAGAATAAATATATCACTCACGGTTTGCAGAGGAATTTATTATCAATCGTATAATACACAAATACACAAAAGATACAAACACTGTATTAAGGAAATGGCGGAACTGCAAGTATTCGAAGAACTCGGATATAACTGGAACCAACTTGAATTATTCACTTGGGTGGAACTGATGTCTCGGAGGCGTTCGTACTCGGCTTGTCTTCGTACCTTGACTGCCGTTAATTCGGGGGTCCCAGTATTTATATTTCGTACAGGTATCTGTTCCCTCCTCTGGGGGTGATTATAAAATGTTTTGTGATCTGCCCGAGGATTACACTATCCACGCTCATAAAATATTCTTGGAAATTTGTCCGAAAGTATTCGGGTAATTATTGTAATGCCCTCGTAAAACTAAAACAGGTTTGAACAGCCCGTTGCCGCTACAGTTCTATTTCAATTCATCAGTGACCATACAGGCCAATACATTTACATCTATAGCCTGAGATTTTGTACGAGCACATTTAAATTTTTGCTCAAACCATGTTTGAATTATATTAGGAGCATAATCATTTGAGCGAAAGCTGTGATTTTCTTGCAAAGTATGAAACGCCCAGGAGTCCACCGCTACTGCTATATCCAAATCTTTCGAAGTTAGCAAATCGAAAGAAAAAAAAAACGATTATTTTTCCGATTCTCGCTATCGATGGGACCATCGTGACTAATACTAAACTCGTTACGACCTTGCGAGTGCAAAAATTATAGGCTATATTATATTAAGTAATAGGGTATTTACACCCTAGTAAGAAGTTACCTATCCGCGAAAGCGGGCCTTTTTTGCCCTCGCTGCGGACAACGGAACAGACAACCATAAAGTGGGACTGTCACGCCAAAAGCGGAACGTATGGTCACTTTCACCATACCACAAAATGCCGTCCAAGTTTTTGCTCTAACCGAAAATGTACTTAGCCAGCGAGCTGTTGCTCGACAACTGGATATAACACGCGCCACAGTTCGAAGAGTGTTACTACGTTAGTGTGGAGAGACTGGTTTCATTCATAGATGACCCAGTACAGGCAGAAGGAGATTTATAACGGCTCGGGATGACGGTTTTATTGTGCCAACAACATTAAGAAATCGTCACCTTAGTGATGTTCAACTGCAACAACAGCTCCGTGAAGTACGAAGAGTGTGAATATTAGTCAGTGCACAGAAAGAAGAAGACTGCAGAAAAGTAACTTGACCCCTAAGGAACCTGCAGTTTGTCAAAAACTTACAACAGCTCATCGTCAAGCACGCTTGCGTTTTGCAAGGAATCATTTAAATTGGAAGTTGGAACAATTGGGTATGTTCTATTCACAGATGAGACCAGAATATGCCTCTATGGTAGCGACCGAAATAGAAAAGTGTACCGGAGATCTATTGAGCGATTTTCAGATTGTTGCATTGAAGAGCGGACTGCTTATGGAGATGGTTCCTACGTAATCTGTGGTTTAATTTACATGGGAGCACGAATCGACTCTGCTTTCAACATTAGGGGCGCCTTTGGTCACGAGAGACGAGGTTTAACAGGTGCTAGGTACATCGAGGAGATTTTAGCAGTTCATCTGGTACGTTACGTCGACTACATTGGAGAAGAATTTATCTTTATGAATGACATTGTAAAACCTGACACCGCAACAATCTGGCAATATTATATTACAGAAATCGGTTTTCGGGTAATGGAGTGGCCAGAAAATGACCTAACCCTGATTGCACATTTATGAGATGAGATTAAACGAAGAATTAAGTTTCTTGCCCCAACCTCAATCCCAGAACTTATTATTGCAGACGAAGAAGAGTTGCTTAACATCCTTCAAGAAACAATTCCTAATTTGATTAGATCTATGCCTTATCATTAATTCTATGATATATGCCTAAATCTCTTAGATCTATACCTAATCATTATTAAAAATTAAGTGTTAATTTAGATAATTGTCAATAACCACATTTCTTTTAGTAATATAAAAAGTTCATTTGTTTCATGAGTTAATTTCACTTAATTTCACATGTTAAACACCAGAAATCGAAATAAATATTAATAAACCCAAACTGATATTAAATTGTCTTTCAAACGACATACTTTTTTATTTAATCACAATTAGTAAAAAAAAATTCAAGACAAATTTCAAAGACAAAAGTTTCAGTGCATGCAAGTTTATTATATTATAATCAAGACTATTTCCTCCTTCCCATTTTCTCTTTGGGCCCTTTTACTGCACCCTATTAATAACTAAGCTCATAAAATACAGTTATAAAATATAACTCCGTTAGAATATACTTCAGAAAAATTTACGCTCTAATAAAATAATGCGATAGAGAAAAGGTGAAGATTGTAAACAAATAACCCACTTCATCAAAAGTAAAACAATGTCGACTAGAAAATGAAACTGAATAATTAAATTGGAAAAGCAACGTTTCCAAACAGATGTTCAATGGCCTTTTAGGACATATTTTTATTTCATAATTACGTAACGGACTTTTGTATAATGTTTTGTAACATAAATGGAATTAATAAGGAAATTAATTTCATTTAATATTGATCTTCTTTGAGAAGTAATTCTAAAATAAATATATACTCCATTATGTTCTATTGATTCATTTGTTACGGTTAATTGTAAAACAGGAAATCATGCAGGAAGTAAGAAACATGTTGTCAATTTGGTCGCCTATCTTCTAAGTTTCTATTAATTGTCCCATTAGAAACTTAGAAACACAGTTCAATTGTAGGTTGAGGGAAAGTAATTGCAATCTTGTAAAGTGATTGGAATCTTTAAAAAGTCTAAGAAAGCCAAATATGTTTTTGTGAGTCTTGTAAAATGTGTTATTAAGAATCAAACTAATAAATATAATGAAACTGAAATGTTTAAGCCCAAATTCTTTCAACTTTTCATAAATTTTGCAACGAAAAAACATGTTTTCATTTTCTTCATTCTGGCTGATCCAATTTACTTTAATTGTTGCGCCAATAATAGTAAAAATTTGTTGCTGAAAAATATGGAAAATAATAAATTCTCTATATAATAAAAGGATATAGCCGGATTTATATATGAAATTTGCCCGCGCAGAGTTTTCTCTTCGCACTTTGAGCATCGTTTTGGTGCCAAATAGAAATAATTCAGTCAAAATTTGAGCTGTTTATCTCGAGCCGTTATCGAGATATAAAAAAAACTGGTTTACGGATTTAATTTTTTTACCATAGTAAAATTGAATTTTAATAAACGCCTATTTTTTTCCCAATACTTACTAGTAAAAGGTTTGTAAATTTTTTTTTGTTATGATTCCAAGATCGATAGCCGATTTTTAAGAAAAGAAATTAAACCAAAATGTTTTTTTTACCGTATTTTTAAAAAGTGTCAACCGCCAAATTTTGTCAGAAAATGTCTTCTGTACTCCTTTATACTCAGGATTTTTTTCAATTTTTTTGATGTATTGGAACAATCTGAAAAAAATTAAAAACGATTTTTCTAATCGTTAATCTTTTTTTTCTAATTGTTAAAAAAATACATCAAAAAATATTTGTCGACTACATTTTACACTACCCCAAATAACTAAAAGAAATCCTAAAACATTAAAACCATCATGCAAAAATACATTTTTTTTTTAATTTTAAAATTACATACAAGCTCAATCATTTTTTAAATTAAATTAAAAACTGGGAATTCAAACGCTACAATGTCTTCCATTTTTGGCTTGGCCTGTGAACAAATGGTATCTGACTACTGTGATGAAGTGATGTGAAGTGAACTCATTTGAAAACGACGTTTTGGCATTCAATTTTAGAATTGACGCTGTCAATAGAGAAACTTTACTTTGTAAAGGCCGATTCTCATATACGCGACACTCAGCTACGCGATGTCACGCGACATCGCCTGTCAAATAATGATTACATTGTTTTAAATGGGCACGTTCTCACTATGGCTACGCGATAGCTACGCGACGTAGAGTAATTCATTTAAAACAATATAATCATTACTTGACAGGCGATGACGCACGACGTCGCGTAGCTGATTGTCGCGCATATAGGAATCGACAGTAATATAAATATAGGTAGAAAATTATATGAACAAAAAAATTATATGAACTGATATTTATTTGTGATGGAACATATATTTGCATCAAAAAAGTACAAATAATGAATACCAGAGAAAATCATATTTTTCTCAAAAAAAGTACACCTCTGTGCAAAACTACAATTGGTTTGATTATATGAATAGGATGGTTGCGACAGTTACTACGTGGTAATTCATACTTACATTGGATTGAAACATGAATTATATTTTTACCACACTTATAATATGTAAAAATGTTATATAACTTATTATTCACAGTTATAAAAATTTCTATACATATCACGACTCGAGTTTCGACGTTTGACGGTCATTTTCAAGTTTGATTATAGATATGCTTGTGCCTTACATGGCTAATATGAACTATGCTGAAATTATGAAAATCGAGCAATCTTAATGGTCTCATTAAGTTACTAAAAAGATTATAATATCGTAGTAGAATGATGCTTTCGTAATATAACCGAATATTTAGAACAACTAGAATTCAAAGTGTTAATGCCGGCTCTTAAAGGGAAACGTAATCAGCTTACTACAGTCGAGTTAAATCAATCCCGTTTTGTTACCAAAGTGCGTTGGGTAGTTGAAGCAGTTCATGGTAATATCAAGCAAAAGTTCAAGCTTCTAGATCATAAACTAACCAATAAACTACTCCCTAAAACTTGAATGAAATCTCTGGAAAATGAATTAAATCTCTGGTATTAGACGATATTGTTGTGATTGTGCTAATGGAAGGCGAACTATTGGATGTTGCTCTCACATTGCAGCGATTATATATTATCTTTCCCATGCTCGATATTTGGCTAAAATAATAAGACTTGGCGGAATATTAAGTCGTCTGTTTACTGAAAATAAATAACCGGCCAAGTGCGAGTTGTGACTCGCGCACCGAGGGTTCCGTAAAAACTTGTAAGTAAGGTATCTATTTTTTTGTGGAGGACGTAGCAAGCACATTCAGTTAACTTTTTAAGGCGTTGCTAGTAAACAAACAAAACTCGTCCCAATTTTCATATATATATATATATATATATATATATATATATATATATATATATATATATATATATATATATATATATATATAGTTAACTATTGTAGCTTCAAAAGCTGTGTTTGTCCAAAATTGGTTGAATTATAAATTGAAAAAGCTATAGCATGAAACAAGCAACTGCCATCGCCGGTCATAAATATACATCGTGTACGATAATGTTGTCGTTAACGGTTAAATGAACTGTAGCAATAATTTATTGAGTAAGTAATTTATTGAGAAATATGCAGGAGTACGAAGTTATTGAATGCAAAACAAAATTTCGTATTTCTGCCGGTCACTACAAAAGGGCCGAGCTGGGCCGACCTCCCGCCCTTGTACTTGCCCCGCGACGCCCTGCTAGTGCGCGTCTCGTTTTATCCTAAATACAAAAGGTCACTGAGTAGTTAGTTAGGTACTTAAACACGAACTCTTACTTACTCATATGATATGAAATTCTTGACAAGAGACCTATTTCAAATTCCAAGCCAAAACTAAAATATTTTAAAAGTTACCAAAAGAAAGCGAATGATGATTATAATAAATCGATTATGATAAATCTTTATTTTACTATTTCCCCTTATTCAGTAACTTACATTAAGAATTAACGAACAGACGATTAGGATAAAACTTTATTTTAGTATTACACTTATTCACTAACTTATCTTAAGATCTAACTATTTCTAGATCTAATATAAACTAATATATTACCTATTTCTAGATCTATTTCGATACTCTTAACATTCAAAAATATAGGAGGAGGAGGACTTAACTGTATGCAACCCATATGCTTCTGGTGCCTGACAATACCACGCAACACATTAGTGTATTTTCATAAGTTTATAATAGTAAATTCGCATTTTTCTTGTAATTAAACTACATATTTACGGTTTTCAGATTTTTCCCTTTACATGTGCTGTAAGACACCGCTCCTTGCCAAATTTCATGATTTTAGGTCAACGGGAAGTACCCTATAGGTTTTGATTCCCTTGTGAAATCGCAAAATATGCGACATAAACGGTCATATCTTTTGATCGCGTTGACTTACAAGTTTGTTTTTTTCACAGCTGAAAGAGACCGCAGACCCGAGTATTTGATACAAATTTCAACTTGTTACCTCTACGCGTTCCTGAGAAAAATGGTCTTGACAGACGGCCGGACGGACATACAGACAGACTGACAACAAAGTGATCCTATAAGGGTTCTGTTTTCGGTACGGAACCCTAAAAATGTTAACATTGATTAACTGACGTATTTTTTCAGTCAAAAACAACTTTTTATGTATTTTTCTAGCAATACCCTCCATCATCTGTAAACTCCTAGGCGAAAGACCTAATGGTCTATAGCATTTTGTAAAAGTTTGTTTTTAATAAAAATTTTTTCTTCTAGCAATAATAAAATATCTTCATTGGCATATAAGATCGTTTTTAATCTTTTCACATTGTTCCACCACATCAAAAGAATTGAAAATATCCTGAGTATAAAGGAGTACAGAAGACATTTTCTGACAAAATTTGGCGGATGACACTTTTCAAAAATACGGTCAAAAAATTATTTTAGTTTTATTCATTTTCTTAAAAAATGGCTTTCGATCTAGGAATCCTAAAAAAATTTGTTTGGCCTCCTGAATTGTAAAGCTAACTTTGACATCCTGTATACATCCAGCGAAACTAGCACTTTACCCACTATGTTGCAAAGTCCGGCTACAATGCGGTAAAGTCACTTTCCCGCATTGTAGCCGTACTTTCCCGCATTGTGCCAAATAATAGTTATTTACATTAGAGTGCGGAAACGTTAATTTTACAATGCAACAGCTCGTTTGGGCTCGCCCTTCGGGCTCGTTCCCCATTTGCTGGAGCATTGTAAAATCATTTCCGCACGAAATTTGTATAACATTTTTTGGCCGACAATTATTATTTAAGATACAAATAGATTTAGATTAATGAAAATAGTGGAAATTATTTAATTTTTTAATGTTGGCACTCACAAACTTTGATATTTTTACTGATTCAAATTTATTAGGTACATAATATGTCATTTTTGTGTCAGACGCACAGTAATATTTAAAAAATCACTCTTATTTTCTACATTATCGTGACAAATATAAATATAAAGTAGCATTTTCTAAATTAGATTTTATTGTTTTATAGGGTACATGATGTCAAAGCTAGCTTTACAATTCAGGAGGCCAAAAAATCATTTCCAATATTGTAAATAATCTAAAGAGTTGCGAAGGATGGTTAGTTCTGAACCCTCCACCTCCACTTCCGGCCCCCCATCACGCTCCCACTTGCGGTCCCTAGTCCACGTCCGGTTCTCTCCCCCACTTCCGGTTCTAACTCACACTTCCGGTTCCCACCCCCTTCTCCAGTTCCCACCCCACTTCCGGTTCCGGAACCGGAAGTGAGAACATTTTCAGTGGGGTGGGAACTGGAAGTGGGATAGAAACCGGAAGTAGGGTGGGAACCGGAAGTGGAGTGGGAACAGGAAGTGGGGTGAGAACCGGAAGTGGGGTAGGTACCGGAAGTGAGGTGGACACCGGAAGCGGGAGGTGGAAATCGGAAATGGGATGGGAACCGGACGTGGGGGCGGGAGTGGGGGACCGGAAGTGGAGGCGGAGGGCCTATTTTTTTCTTAAATAATAATTGTCGGCCAAAAAAATTTATACAAATTTCGTGCGGAAATGATTTTACAGCGCTCCAGCTAATGGGGAACTCGCCCTTCGGTCTCGTTCCCCAAACGAGCAGTCGCGTTATAAAATCAAACTTTCCACACTCTAGTGTAAATAATAAGTATTGGGAAACAAATCGGCGCTTATTGGATTTTAATTTTACTATGGGAAAAAAATAAAATCGAAAAAATAGGTTTTTTTGAAAATCTCGATAACAGCTTGAGATAAAAAGCTCAAATTTTGTTAGAATTATTTTTATTTGGTACTAAAAGGATCCCGAAAGTACGAAAAAAAACTCCGCTGGGGCAAATTCCATATACATATCCCTATACCCTTTATTCATTAATTGTATTTAAATTTTAATTTCAAACCATTTATTGAGTTTAAATTTTTGTTTTTTTTTACAATTAGACAGCTCAACAATAAAATTTTTGTGTAGTTTCGAGAAACGTAAGAATCGTTTTTAAATATATTTTTTCAAAATTTTCTCATAGCAGTTCTAGTTTGTAAGATACAGGCTAACTGATATTAGTTTTCTTGCATTTTCCGATTTCAAAATGCGGTACCTTTTGAATTGTTTACCGCAAGGACAATTCAGCACAAAGCATATTTAATTGCATGTATAATTTTGCTAGAAAAATTGTGATGTAAAAAACATCATCGATCTATTGACCCTTTATCCATCACCTTGTTCAATATTTACGCAGAATCCATGGTGTTCGAATGTTGTAAAGGTAACAAAGGCGTAAATATTGGAGGAAGGTGAGAAGTACGGTTTGCTGATGATACACTCCTGTTCGCAGAAAGTACAGAAGATCTTAAGGTACTAGTCAAGCAACTCGAAGATATGTAAAGCGAATACGGATTAGCGATAAATCAGAAAAAGACGAAGGTTATGAAGATCGGGAAAGCTGAAGATATGCAAGTGATTGTGAAATGCTGAAACAGGTTGACAACTATATATATTTAGGTACCATTATAACGAATGATAGGAGAAGCTGGTAAGAAATAAAAACGCTAGTGGGAATGGCCAAAGAAGCCTCTATAAGAAAAAGTAGGATATTGTATGGCAAGCTCGATTTGAAATTAAGAAAAATAATAGCAAAGATCTTTGTACGCATGTGAGACATGGACAATTTTCAGGAAGGATAGGAAAAGGATTGAGGCTATGGAGATGTGGATGTGGATAAAGATATTAGGAATAAAGTGGACAAACAAGATCAGAAAAGAGCAGATTTTGGAAAAAGTAGGGGAAGGAAGATCTTTATACGAGACTATTTTAAAAAGAAAGAGATTGTGGCTTGGGCTTGTGTAGAGAGGGAGTTGTTTGCTGAGAGAATTAATCAGAAGGAAACACAAAACAGAAGGGAACCTGTACATAGCAGAACACAAATGATGATTGTCGCTTCCCTTGTCGATTTTTATAAAATTCGGGGCAGAGGTGTTACATATAAAGGTGAATGTTTTCCCCTTGGCATCTAATTTGATTAGTTTCCTGCAGAAAACCTGCCTGTTCACTAAGTCGAAGGTTTTACGGAAGTCCACAAATACAACATAGAGTGATCCGCGGGGGAGCGTCAGGGCAGATTGTATTTCGGAGGTTAGTTTGGCAATTGCTTCCTAGCAGCTTTTGTTTTTTCGGAATCCGAACTGTTCTTGGGCTAGTACCTGTTCTAAGTAATCATTGTGGCGATTGTTGAGTCAGCAGTTTGCATTGGGTCGGCAAAAGTGTAATTAAATAGGACTTATCAACATAGGTTCCCCAAAACCAGGGAGCACTCCAAGGTTACACACTGAGCCCTGCCCTCTTTCTGATCTACATTTATGACCTTCCAACTCACATCATAGTACCTGGGGTTTTCTGTCTAATGTAGGCCACGGCGTACTCAAAGGACCTGACAGTAACCCAGGTAATCTTGAACTATCTAAACACATGTTGCTTCCTAAACAAATTGGCTATAAACTATGAGAAAAGTAAAGCAATTAAATTTAGAAAAGGCGGTCGGTCCCGAAAGTGCGTTACAGTTAATATAGGAGAGCACCAGCTGGAATTCGTCAATAGTTATGAATACCTAGGAGTAACCCCCCAGACAAAGTTAACCTTCTCTAAACACAATAAAGAAAAAAAATTAAAAAAAGCAGTTCAAACCGCCCTATACAAGCCCTAACTCTAGCTACAGTAGCAACATTATTTAACATGAAACTCCGGCCGGCGATAACCTATTGCTTCAAAACTATAGATAAAATTAAAACAAGATACCTTAAATATGCATATGCAAAGGGCCTTCCTGAAAACACAACAATTGCCTTCACATTCCACCTATCAGGTTCTGCGACAATGTTAGGAGAATATTCAAGAAGGTTTCGAAGTTGTACCACTCTCAACTAAAGATGCATACAGGAAGGAAATAGAAGAGAAAAATATGGTGTTCACGGTGGAGAGATACACCGATGGTCCAGCTTTCCAAACAAACGGATGAAAGGGTACACATCAAATACACCGACACATATTAACTCGCACTACCTGGCACAGCTTTTACCACCTACTGGTCGTCAACAGACAATATCATCAAGCGGAGGAAGTCTGCATATGCCGCCTCTGCGGTGAGTCGCTGAAAAATATCACATTCTCTCCTGCAGGGAAAGAAGGTACCGGATATTGTGTCAATTCCTCGCGGAGAATTCCTGTGACGAGTGCTCCAACATTCCCAATTCGCAACAATGATCTATCGAACCCATCAATTGGCTATTTTAAACCCTGTATGTATAAATATGACTTAATGTGGAAAATGCTAATTATAATGCTAACGTATCTCACAAACTAGATCTGATTATTCGGTATTTTTAATTCTGAAAATTTATCTAAAAACAGTTGAAAAACTGATGGTACCAAAATATTTGCTGGGCGTGTTATACATAAAAACAAAAATTTGCTGTTCAAAAATTATATTTTCATTTATTGTTATATATCGCAAAATGTTAGTCTGTAGAAAGTAATTAATTATATTTTTATAATAAAATTTTCTACAATTTCAAATCAAAATGGGCCATTATGCCAATAAATATATTTCCCTCAAGATTTTCTCCATTCCTTCGTCATTTCGAGTGGCGTTATTCGAGAGAATTTTTTCAAATAGAATTTGGTTAAAAGTGGAAAATGTTAAACCCTAAAACCGAATTTCAAAATTTTATAGAATATGTCAAGAATTTCATTTATCAAATAATAAATTAGATTTATGGATAATTTTTCTCTCCTTCTTATATTTTTAAAGAAATTAATTTTAATTCCCTTAAAAATAAAAGAAGATTATCCAAGGGATGTCACACTCTTGATGGATGTCAAACTTGTAAAAATTGTCTCCCATAAGGACAATGTTTGAAATGTCACAAATTGGAACAATGTGTAGAGAAAAAACAATTGGTAATTTCTTTATAACTTTACATAATGATTTAAATAGTTTTTATTGTTTATAGACTTTTTTATAAGATCAGTATCAACTGGTTTCAAATTGATTAGAATTTAGTTTTTTTCAAAATATACTACATATTATACAAACAAAAAATAGATTGAATATATAAATATATTCAACCTGTTCTCTATATTCCATACTTTTAAGTCTTATTAGAACTATGAACAAATCTCATGTTGAAACAACTACTTCCTGGCTAATACCACAAAGGATAGTGAATTATACAACAGAGATTTCTATGTTATTCCTAAAGCCAGTCAATTTTCATGGCATGGACTGGTTCTAGGAATAACACATATCTCTGTTATATAATTCAATATCCTGTGTGATATTAGCCCTAATAAGACTTAATATTATAAAACTACGAGCAGATTGAATATATTTATATATTCAAGCTATATTTCGATTTAGTAAGTTTATATGATAGTATCTATAATTAGTATGGTTTCACCCCAATATTCAATACTATATATTAATTGTATTATTTTTTGTACTATAAGTGAATGGGTAAAGCCTTATGCATTTACAATTATATTAATTGATTTTATATCAAACATCAATAATGAACATTTCAAATTGGAAATTAACATTTATTCAATTGAATTATTACTTAACTTTACCTACACTTTTTCTTAAGTTTCGAATTACTTACTTTATTATATAAAAAATATTTCATTATATAATATTAAGTATTATAATAATAATAATAATCTTTATTGACACCAACAGTAACAAATGGCTATCGACTTGTATTAATGTACCTAAATATTTGTTACATTGCACCACTAAAATGTAGAATACATTTAGAATAAATAATTTTTTCTATAATAATTATCTAAAATTTAAATTTACATAATTTGATTATTCATTCATATTAATTAATCTGTAAGCTATCGGGATAGATAATCGAAAATGTCTTTAAAAATATGTTTATAGCTAAATTTATACGAATACTATACGAATTTAGCTATATATATATATATATATATATATATATATATATATATATATATATATATATATATATATATATATATATATATATATCAAATGACTATCATATAAAGTTCATTCCATTAGTAACAATAAATTTATTTGATTATTTGTACTTACTGGCATTGTTGAGAACTCCTTGGTCTGGTGGGTGGTGAGGCGAAGAATGAGAGTCTCTGTCCACACAACAAGCCCATATCATCCCTCCAGAACACAAGTCCAAGGGCCTACCACCCCCTAAGACACAGCTTATACTCAAACCACATTCGTACTTTACACCCTTGAAACGGCATGACTGAGGAATCACTAGAAAATAAAACACACAATATATAATTTAAACTCTAAAAGAAATAACTATCACAAAAAATTACAATCCATTTAATATTCTTTATTTTAGAGTTTTAGTAATTTTATAGATTACACTATGAATAATATAAACCAGCATTTCTCAACTGCGTGCCTTTATTACATTTTATTTACCTCTGCGGTCCTCTTCACCTTTAGATTATGTTAGTTAGTATATGAAAATTTCTCGCATTTCTCACCAACAAATGTGTTATGGCCCTCAAGAGGACTATTTTACATGCCGTTGAGAACCACAAACTTTTTAATTTTAACATTTTGTCAAAAAAGAAGAATTTTATTTATTTAGATTTTTTATTATGAATTCTAAAATTATCTTATATTATTTTTAATTATTTTTGTCTCAAAATAAATGAAAATATAGCATAAAATATAATATAAACTTTTACGAAATAAAATGCCTGATTTTTTTTAAATACACTCCTCAAAACAATTAGCGGATCACTAATTTGTGCCTCAATAAAATTGAAGCGGGAAATTACATCAAAATAAAATTTAAAAACATCTGAAAGACGCTCTTTTTAATTGTTTTAATTGTTTCATATGGAAGTGTCAGCAACACTTTTAAAGTACCCGTAATAGCTAACAACAACTACCAAAACCAAAGTGCAGAACGAATTTTAATTAATTGGAAATGTAAACTTTTGTACATAAAGTGGTAACTTAATAACGAGTATGTGCTCCTATAGCACGAATAGCGGCATTACACGTCTTTGCATGCTTCGCAAGAGAATTCGCAAAAGTTTCTTGTGCTATAGCGTCCCATTCTTCAATAAGAGCCGCCGTTAGCTTCTGGATGGTGTGAGGAGGATGCGGGCGACTACGAACACGTCTGTTGATCATATACCAAACATGCTCTATGGGATTTAAATCAGGACTTAACTCAGGCCACACCATTATTTGAATTTCCAGTTTTTGTAGGAAGTCTAAAGAGATTCGCGCAGTATGTGGTCTTGCGTTATTCTGCATTAACAAAAAATTTGGACCTATTCCATATGCCACAGGGACAACAAGTTCTCTTTACACATTGTCAACATAGAGATTAGCGTTAAGATTTCCTGGAATTACAACAAGGTCGGTTCTACTGCCGATACTAATCCCACCCCAAACCATAAGTGAACCATCTCCAAATCTTTCGACATCCTGGACAGTAGCAGCTGCGCACAGTGGGCTGAAATGCCGAAAAAGTGGACAAAAATATAATGCCTCGTCCTATATATCTGAAATTTTGGTTACTGGGGTTATTTTTATCGCTGATCACGAATATGTTATCAAAAACTTCAAAAACCAAATGGCGGATTCAATATGACAGATGCTTCTTCGAAATAATCATCCATTTTTTACAAAATTGCGTACATATGGGTTGTTTTACGCCGCTGATTACGAATCTGTTATCAGAATTTCCCAGAACACGTTCTCTGCGTTACCGCTGATAATTTTTCGGTGAAGGGTGTGATATCAACCTTGCTAATTGAAGGGTGATGTTTTGACATTATTAAATAACAGTTTATGCTAATAATAAATTAAATTAATTAAAATGAATCGCCCAATACATCCCGGGTTAGTTTCATGTTTATTGCGAAGGTAATAATGTATGTAATTCAGAATTCTAACTAATTGCATGCCGAAACCTGCCTATACGTATTTGGTATACTGTGAATGACCCTTAATGCGTAAGTTTTTCAAAAAAATGTCCGCCATTTTGGACCCGCCATTTTGTTTTATGGTATCTTAATAATCTATTCCTGATCAACGACATGAAAAACTTCTAAATAAACAATTTCAATCTGATAAGATTTTGATAAATTATCCGCCTAATTTGGTACGCCATTTTATTTTATAAAATTTTGATAACTGAGTCGTAATCAGTGAGATTATGAACCCCTAGGTACGAGACTTTGTAAAAATTGTATAAGTTTTTCGAAAAATTGACCGCCATATTAAATCCGCCATTTTGTTTTTGAACATTTTAATAACACATTCGTAATTAGCGACGTAAACAACACATACGAACAAAATTTCAAATATATATATAGAGGCATTCTATTTGTGTCCACCTTTTCAACCATCCAGCCCACTGTGCTGCATAGCGTTCTCCTGGGCGTCTATAAACACGTACTCGGCCATCGCAACGAGTAATACCGAACCTTTATCAGTGAAGAGCACAAACTACCATTGCTGAAGGTGTCATGCGACGACCAAAATTCATCCTAGCTATTCTGTGGCGTCGTGTCAAAGAGGGTTTTCGGACGGGTCGTCTTGCACTCAAATTTGATACCGTCAACTCTAATGATGGGCAAACTCGTATTTTTGTTAACTCGAGTTAACCCGGTTAAAACTTTGCGTAACCCGATTTCAAACCGAGTTATCCAAACCGAGTTAGCAGAAAAATATGAAGTTTATTATAAGTTAGATTCTGGACGCCCCTGGTCTTAATTGGCAATTATAAGCCAACCATTTTATTTTTTAATATTACATAACTGAAAGCTACTATTTTAAGAAAAACTATTTTAAATCTAACTATTGTGTAGTATTAAGAAATAATATTTGGTTTACTCTTTTTGGTGCTAAACGGTTTCGTCTTTCATTGCATAAAATGCCAGCTTTCGAAAATAATCTTTCTGAGGGAACTGATGTAGCCGGTATACAAAGGTATTTTTTCGCCATTTTAAACAATGCTGGAAATAAACTTTCTTTTTCACTCCAAAATTGAAGTGGATCTTTTTTGCGATCTAAATATGGCATTTCAACGTACTGTTTTACTATCATAGCAGCTGAAGAATATGGAGTACACTTTTTGTTCAATTTTGTTATTTTTTTATCCGTAACAGCCCAAATGTCATCATCTGAACAGGTCAATTCAGATACAGTAGCAGTAGAAGTTGATGGTTGCTCTCGTAAATGTAAGGTATTTGTTGAAACTGATATTATGTCCTGTAATTTATTTATTACCCACATTTGTGCATTCTTAGCATTACTTTCTAATAAGAATGCTCTCTTCTTAAATCGAGGGTCAAGAAAGGTAGCTATGGCTGCTGTTCTATTATTTTCATAAATTCCAAGTCGTTTTTCAACTACATTGTCAAGAATTTGTTGCAAAAACTTGCCTGACTCTGTCAGTGGAGTTTTGCTGTTTACAGCCTTCCTGAGACCAAATACATGAGGTATAACAGAAGACAGGGATGGGTATTTTTCTCCAGATAAAATGACAGTTACCTGTTCAAAAGGATGTAAAAGCGCCACCATTTCTTCAGCCAATAACCACTCATGAGACTCTAAATTAGATGGTGGTAAATTCAATGTAGGTAAAACAGCAGAAAGTGGTACCTTCAATTTGATTAAGCGCTCCAGCATGTAGAAAGTACTGTTCCACCTGGTACGAACATCTTACTTTACTTTTAGTAAATCCATATTCATTTGTTTTTGCATGTCAAGTAAAGCATAGGACGACTTGCTGCTATGCTTGAAGTGGGACACAATCGAACGGCACATTTTTAATACTTGTTATATTTGACTGTTATCCAGATTCATTTCTAAATCAGACCTTTCTTTATCTATACAGTCTTTGACAGCAAGGCTAAGTGTATGAGCAACACATAAATGTTTTCGTTTTTTAAGAATCTCACTAATTGCCTTTTTCATAGGTGCAGCGTTATCAGTGACTATGCAGACTATTTTTGAATCTATTTTCCAATCATCCAATACTAGTTGTATAGCATTTGCTATTTTTTCAGCCGTATGATTTTCTAGTATTTCTGAAGTGGAAATAACAAATGAATGTAATTTTACATTTTGTATAAAATGAGCTGTCACACTTATAAAACTTTTATTGCTACCTGAGGACCAAATATCAGATGTTATTGCAATGTATTCAATATCCTCCAATCTCTTTTTGTAAGCTCTGGACTCTAAGTCATATTTTTCTTCATCATTTTTGTAAGTTTTTTTCTAGATGGAATTTCGTACTCGGAGTTTAATGGTTTGGTAAATTTGCGAAAACCTTCATTTTCAACGATTTGTAATGGCTGGTAATCTTTGACTATCATATGCATTAGGGCATCCTCCCCAGATTTCTGCACAGATTTATTGTATAGATTCAAATTTAAACGGCTTTGTTTAAATTTTTTTGTTGGAGGTTCAACATCATTTGACGAAACCGGAACAGGCATCGGCGATTCATCTAAAATTGATTTTTGAAGTTGACTTGTTGATTTTATTGTATTACTTACTATCGAGCGCCATCAAGCCAATGTTTTCACTGGGATGTTTCTTTTTAATATGATTCATCAATGTGGTTGTATTTCCAGAATATTTATATGTGTTAGAACATGTTTTACATTTTACTTTTCCGTCGATGGGTAAACTAAACACTTCCCGCACCACTGATCTTTTTCTAGGACCTGGCATTATTCCGGTAAACTTCCCCAACAATAAGTAGAAAATATTTACTTTACACTATACGTAGCAACAATCCGCGTAGGTCTGGTATATCCGCACCACGATGTATTGCGTTTGCGTCGTTGACCATGATCGTAAAGGAGCCGAATCGATTAGTCGGTCGGTGATGCAGCGTATCAACTCGAGTTGGTAAATCGAAAATCGAGTTGACTCGAATTATCCTTAACTCGAGTTAACCCGGTTTAAAAATCCGAGTTGACCATCACTAGTCAACTCATCCCTAATTGTCTGGTCTGATACAGTGGAACGCATGGGATGCGTCGTCCTGAGGGAAATTAAGAGGTCTTTCGCCGTAGAAACTATTGCGAAGACTCTAAATCAGTAAAAGTCGGTACTGATTTTAAGTTGTTTTTCTTTTGCGACCTTGCCCACCGCGCCTGGTATATTGATTGACCTGTAACCAAGTACTTGTTCCACAATCGCTAAATAACAGAGAGGCGTACGTTGAAGTTTCTTGTAACTTGTCGAAGGCTTTCGCTATTTTCAATTAGTTTTATAGCACGAGCAACTTCCACTTAGTTGAGATGCCTCATTTTCACTTAACTTAAGTAAAACTGTCAGTTGCAATTTTTTTCGTCAATTTATTGATCTGGACAAGTCGTTCCTATCTCTTTGAATCAAATTTGGGATACATTATGTGACTTTAGTTTTGTTAGTTCTTGTTAATTATTACGGATACTCTTACTTAATACAATTTAAACATTTCAATAGAGCGTCTTTTAAATGTTCTTAATTTTATTTGCATGTAATTTCCCGTTTGAATTTTATGGAGGCACAACTTATTGACGCGCTAATTACATTCAGCAGTGTACTTCCTATTTCGGAATTTTATTACATTCCTGTAAATAATTGCAATAATAATTTTTCAAAAAATCTGAAAAAATATATTTTTTTCGGATTGGTTCTTCTTTGTGATGTAATTAAAGCTGGATTCTGTAAGGAGTTTTGGACTAGAAAATTAAACCTTGCAAATAAATAGTTTGCCATTTGGTTAAATAAATGTTTTGCACCAAACAGATTAACAATTTAAATAATGGTATTACCATGCGGTAATAATTAATATTAAACTAGATTAAGCAGTGGGAGAAGGTCTAGGTCCTACTTAGTAGCAGCCCTAGAGAAGACAAGAAGATTAAGCTAGATTACAGAAAGTTTAACTTCGTTTAATTTTACTAGATTAGAGTTAATTAATTTGAAAAACATGGACGAGGCAGAGTGAATAATAACAATCATAATTAAACAGAATTAACTAGGTCACTTTCCTACCCCCATTTTTCTGTACACCGCTTTATTTGGCCACAAAAAAAATATATCCGTTTTTTCTTTTAATTTCCTCGAATTTCTGATTCTGTAGAGCTTCGATTTGAGTCAACAAAGCAAAAATTCACAAACTAGGTGCCGCGGCATCCAAGTGTGCCGTGAATTATATTTAGGGGTGACATAAAATCACATTTTATAATTTTTAGTACAAATTAAAAGTAAGTAAGTAGTTTCAAAGAGACGAAGTACAAATTCTCAGAAATTTCTAGTTTATCCCAGAAAAAATTTAGAATAATATTAGTTTCGGGTCGTCGTCGGTACCTTGTCATCCGTTTTTACTCAGAAATATTATGCTATTGTTTGACATGTAGACACGTACGTGAATTTCTCAGGAATCATAAAAACCGGATGCAGTTCGTGTTCGTGTTTGTTTTAGTTGTTAGTCGAGCTCAGTTTTACCGACACAGTGAAAGTGTGACAAGTTTTTTTTCATCTCAATATCAATAATAGCTAAACATAACATAAAAATAGAGTTTTTAAATACGGCAATATTTTCTTCTTTGGTAGTCAAAAAAATGAACAAATTTCTTCTAATAAAAAGGAGTATGGACGAGTATTCATATTAGCAACCCAGTACAAATAACACAAATTCCAGTGAAATGACAAATGAAGGTAAAGCTCCAACTAAGAAAAAAGCATGCAAGTGTAAGACCTGTTTATACCATGAAAATTATTTGGAATACGGGTTTACTTGGTGTGGTGACAAGATATATCCTGACCCAAAGTGTAACGAAAACCTGCACATCTTTCTCAAAAAATATGTGGAGTACCTACTTTAAAAGACTTCTTTGTTCACAGAAACAAAGGAGTAATTTTACAAAATAATTCAGAATTTCTGATATAGTTCACGAGGTCATATAGTTGATATAGTTCATGAGCATAGTTAGTTGGTCGCAGAAATAACAGGGCAGCAAATGAAACCACATACAATAGGAGAGACATTAATTTTCCCGTCATGTTTAGCAATTGTAAAGATGGTGCTTGGAGAAATAGCTGAAGTTGAAATCAAGAAAATTCTTTTATAGTCGACACAGTACGAAGACGTATTACTGAAATGTCTGGTAACATAGAAGAAATTGTTGTTTTGAAAATGAAAGAAACTAATACGGTATAATACGGCAGAGTCTCACTAATCCGGCACCGAAATAGTCCGGCACGTCCAATAATCGGGAAACCTCCGCCCGCGCCTGCATACTCCCGTTCCGCGCTAGAGCTCCGGTATCAGTATAACCTCAAACTTATCACAATAGCACGTATTTACCGCTCACTGCAAATATTCCAGTCTACATTCAACAGTCATGCCAGTTTTCAATTAAAAAAAGTCTAACTAAAAATGTCAAGTAAACAGCAACATAAGACTCTAGTTTTGAAAGTTATAAAGAATATTACAAAAAAAGTTAGATTTAGTTAGTAGACCAAACATGTGCAAATTGGCAAAGGAGTTGGACGTGCTACTATTCACGATTTTGAGAAAAAAAAACAAAAGATAGTTGATCTCGTGAAGACAATTGAATCCGAACCAGAAACACGTAAAACATTAAGAGTTAGTGAATGTCCAAAGATGGAAAACGCTCTCTACACGTGGTTCATGCTAGAGCGCTCTAAACACACTCCTTAATCTGGAAAAAAATTTTAAGCAAAAGCAATTGAATTTTATAAAAAAAATTACCAAAAAAGATGATTTTCGTGAAAGTATTAGGTGCTTGGATACATTTAAAAAGCGATTTGGTATCCGTTTGTTAACTGTATCACGAGAAAAACTGTCAATACGAATCCGCAATGCAGCAGTATTTGAGAGAAAGTAGAGGAACTGTAGCAGTCCCTCTACTCCTCTACAAAGTAGTTCTTGCGGACCAAATCTACAATGCAGACGAGAGTGGTCTGTTGCCTGAGACTGTTGCCCAATAAAACATTCGTATCCTGTCACCTGTATGCCATGTTCAAAAGCTACTGGAACACACAAATTGGATTTATTGTTGATTGTTAAAGCTAAAAATCCCTGAGCTTTGAAGAATATTTGTCTGCCAGTCTGCTACAAGAACCAATTTAAAAGGTAGGTCACGAGAGAAGAATATAGTGAATGGTTCTATAAAGACCTTGTCCCAGAAGCGAAGAAGTTTATGAAAAGTTGCAACTTGCCTGAAGAAACTTTACTCGTAGTTGACAATGCTCCAGGCCACACAAATGAACGAGAATTTAAATTAAGTGATGGGAAGATCCTAACCATGTACCTATCACCAAACTGCGCACTTTGATTATGGATCAAAATGTTATGCAGAAAGTAAAGTCTTTGTATAAAAACAAATTGCACCTTTATATTATTTCTCAGGCTGGTGACATAAAGCAGTGTCTCAAAAAATTGAACTTAAAAGATGTTGTATTTTATTGGTCTCTGTTTTACCTGACTTAATCCAATCATTGCGGAAAAAGCTATGGCCTACAATAGATAATCTATTGTTGCTGAAGATAATCAACCTGTTGCCGATTGGTTGTAAGGTTTATCAGAAATAGAATTCAAGACAAGCGAAGAAGATTTAAATTATTGGTTTGAAGGGACAGAAGAAACAGAGCAAGTTATGACAGATGTAGAAATATGTGAAGAAATACAAGAAGAAGAAAGCCGTGTACAAATATAGGAGCTACTGACTACTACAATTGTTAAAATAAAACCAGATTCAACATTTAATTGTTTCAATACCTGCATAACATGGGCTGAAGAAAACGGCGTATCTGCTAAAGATATTATAATCCTTCTAAACTTCGGAGAAAAAGTTTTTAAACAAAGAGCAAGAGTTGCAATAAAAAACCTCAATTAACGACTATTTTAGGACTAATTAGTTTATTGTAAGATATGTCATTGTTATAAAAAACGTGTAGTACATGAATGTTATGCATTCTCTTCATAAAATGCTTTATTTTATTTATTATGATTTTTTCTATGCAATCCAGTAATCCGAACATTTCATTAATCCGGGACCCCCTAGTTTTTAGTAGTGCCGGATTAGTGATACTATACTGTACTGATATTGGAAGAAAAGCTCAGTTATTAATGTACACGCGATTTATTGATAGCGGTGAAAAAATAATTGAACATTTTTTATGCTCCAAAGAATTTGAAAGAACGGCTACTAGTGCTGATGTTTTTAATATATTAAATCAGTATTTATCATCAGTTAGCTTGGCTTGGAAAACATGTCGTCGCTGTGAAATCAAACCGGCATATGTGCAAAAATTGAGTTTTTGAGTTGTTAGTATCAAAAAATTTCTTTTTTTCCCGTCTATTTTTATGTCGAACCGGCATATCATATAGCTGAATAAAAATCCGTTGGGCGTTGGGGCCGTATGCATTTACGCGGGAATAGCCATTGCGTTTATCAGAAGACAGATCTATTGCACAATACGCCAGTCGCTTTAAAACCTTTAAGGAGGAAAGACGTCCATCATGTAAGTAAAACTGAATTATCTCACAATAGTACATTTTTATTATTACCCAGATATGACTTATTGGCAGATAATCCGGTTTGCACTTAACATTAATGCGTTTATAGCAGCCTCAACTAAAACAAAGCTTGGGTTAATAAGCTACCTGATCCTTTGCTTCCAACATTATTTATGGATACAGAAAGCATTACTAAAAATGTTTCTAAAATTAGCAACACTGATTTGACTGAACTACAAGCACTCTCTAATGATGAATGGATGGAATGTGAACCTATACAAGAAGAGACTGAAAACCACATTTCCCCTTCGACTGGTAAGTTCAGGCTTTTGCCCTTTTGATTTATATAAATCAATACTGTTCGTCGTTTGCATCATCATTGGTGGCTTATAGATAAATATATATTTTTTTAAATTTTAGAATGTGAAGTTACTGCACCAACGATGACTGACTTGACTGCGGTAGATCCGGTAGAAGTTTCAATAGAGCAAATGGCACGGGAAGCTCAGAAGTCTGGTTTGGCCGACGATATTGTTGGTGACTGAATGACGGAATATTGTCAATTATTGGTGACTGAAAGCTACAGTGTCAACAACAATATTAACAAGGACTCTACTGCTGAGGAAAACCAAGATCCATTTCATAATTCTGATGACGATGAAGCCGACCCCGGTTATAATCCATTAAATTCTGGCTCCGAAAGTGGCAGTGAAAGTAGAAATGAACCGGCGACTGGGATTGAAATCAAAAATGCAAACGAACCAACTGCAAGAAAGAGGAAAAGAGGCAAATTTAATAAAAGAACTTTAGCAAAGAAGATGCGAAACTGCGATGAGGAATACGAGTCTAAATCCCGAGGAAGAGTGAACAAACGAAGCATGAAGCCTCCTTGCCACAACTGTAAACTCAAGTGCACTGACAAAATTGATGAGAACTATCGGAAAGAGATTTTTGCAATATTTTGGGCAATGGGAGATTTGCAAAGACAAAGAGAATTCATAAAAGATAGCACACAGGCAGTTGTTCCCAAGTATCAGAGGATTACATTGACTCTAATCTCTAATCAATCATACTCGATAACGAAAGATGGAGAAAAATTACGGGTATGCAAACAATTTTTTAAAAACACTTTTGACCTATCAGACAGAGCTATTCGTACAACCTTTGAAAAAACAGACCAAAGCACAGGTGTGCTAAGCTTGGAAATGAGAGGCAAGCATGGAAAGGATCGAAAGTTGGATAAAGAACTCGTGAAGAGTGCAAAGGTTCACATAGAAAAAATTCCCAGAATTCCTAGTCATTACTGCAGATCTCAAAGTTCTCTGGAGTTTATCGATGGGGGAAAATCTATCGCCGAACACAGAGATTATCGGAAAGAAAGAAAGGAGTCAAACCTTGCAGGAATCAGTACAGAGCTATTTTCAAGTCATACAACCTTACTTTTTTCACACCGAAGAAAGATCAGTGTGATGTTTGTCTCATTTACCAAAACACGAAACAAAATACGACAGAATATGAGAATCATATTCTGGAAAAGGACTTGTCTAGACTGGAAAAGGAGAATGACAAGAAAACCACAGATTCAACCGTCGTAGCAGTATACGACCTACAGGCAGTGCTGTCATGTCCGCAGGGGGAGGCGTCTTCTTACTACTACATTTCGAAGCTAGCCGTTTAAAATTTAACAATTGCTGAACTGAAGGGCGACAAAACGGTAAACTGTTACACTTGGGATGAGACACAGGGAAAAAGAGGCGTGATTGAGATTGGGAGCTGTGTGCTGAAATATCTGCAACGTTTAAATGACAAAGCTGACTGTCCAATAGACGTCGTCTTTTACAGCGATAATTGTTGTGGACAACAAAAAAATAACTTTATGATGGCAATACTACATTAAAAAACGAGGGGGATTCGGCTCACTCAACCATTGAAAAAGAAGTTAAAAGAGCACTCCGAAGGGGACCGATATACTTACCTTCCCAATACGCCATGGCCATGAAAACGGCAAAGAAAAGTGGCAAGCCTTACCTGGTTCATGAGTTGAGTCGTGAGGACTTTTTTGACATGAAAGCTCTGAAGGACTCCCAAGTAATTTTACCCATGTTGGACATTCGAATGTTTAAAGTAATTAAAGACGAAGGCAACTTTTTCTTCAAAACATCCTACGGATCACATGCCTGGGAAGAGGCGAAGAAAAGGAATAAACGGGACAATGGGAGCGTGAATCCTATTCTGATGCAAGCTTATTCCAAGAGACTTACTATTGATGAGAAGAAGAAAAAGGGTATCCTGAAGTTAGTTACCGACGGGATAATACCGTCAATTTATTCAGATTTCTATAAAAATTTGTGAAACTTTGAAGTTACCAGCAAAGAGAAGAGCAATATTATGTTAATTGTTGTTTAAAAAAATTGTGAAGCAATAAATTAGTTTTTCATTGACAACATTATCTTTTTTTTCTACCTAAAACAGGTTCCAAAAGAAGAAGTCACTGGGACACAAAAGTAAATATCACACTGATTTTAAAGTCATACTGGCATATCTGCATATTTCTCTTAATTTAAGCAATATTCGATTTATTTTCAACTACTACTTCAATAAGAAGTATTCGTCTAAATTTTATTCATGCATAAGGTGGCTTTGAGGTGAACCAAACGGACGTTAAAAGGAAAATATCACATGCGAAAACTTGCATTTTGCAGATATGCCGGTTTGATTTCACAGCGACGATGTGTTGAATATGTACGGATGTTGCACCATCTATGGTCGGTTCCATAAAGGATTTTGTGTATTTTAAAAAGATGAAGAAGAATATCCACACATTGTTTTATACACCGTGAAGCTTTAGTTGCAAAATTCGTAAATAAATACTTAGAATGTGTCTTGAACAAGGTAGTCAAGATGATCAATAAGTTGAACCTCTGAAGTGACGTTTATTTATTAAACTTTGTGAAGAAATGGGATATCATTTAAAAATCTTATTCTTCATACAGAAAGCAATGTGCTTTTCTATAAGGCTGGTTTTGAGCCGTTTTTAGGGTTCCGTTGTTACCAACAAGGAATCCTTATAGTTTCGATATATCCGTCCGTCTGTCTGTCCGCAGTTTAGCTCAAAGACTATTAGAAATATAAAGCTGTACTTTGGCATGTATATACAGATTAGTCACGCCGGCAAAGTGGAAAAATAAAATGTTGAAAATAAAATTGTTCTAGGGTACCTCCTAGACCTACACTTAAAGTGCAGATGTTTTTTTTTCTCGTCTGCCCCATGGTCTGATAGGTTTTTCAAAAATATTACAGGTTTGTGAAAACAATATTTCGATTAAGAAATGCGTTTGTGAAATATTAAGCTTTAAAATGCTAATTTTTCTAGAGTCAAGTAATAATTATAGTCAAGTAATTATTATTTGCTTCCGTACTAATTAAATCATTCCCTTTCTTATGGATGATTGTGTGTTGTATGTTGTATTTTATAATTACTACTATTTTGTGAAGGAGAAAAGCCAAACAAATATTGCGACTTATTGCAGGACGATGCGTATCATGCAAAGCTGGTTAATTTGGCAGAAATTTTTGGACAACTGAATAAATTATACACCAGTATGCAGGGAAGAAATGAAAATTTTTTAACTTCTTCAGATGAAAGAGTGGCTTTCAAAGACAAATTGAAGGATTGCGGATAGTAAGTCAGAGTAATATGGGAGTGTTTTCAAGAGCTAAGGAAATGGGAAATAGGCAAATTCGGCAACTGATTATTGAGCATTTAACAACTTTAGAGATAAAAGTTGATAATGATTTTTCCAATATCAATCTAGAAAATTATGATTGAATATTAAATCCATCGGTGATGGAAAAAAATGATTTGGAACTTTTAGAAGAGGAAAAATTGTTGAATATTCGAATTGATCGAACACTCAAACTAAAACACGAAGAATTAGACTCAACTGCTTCTGGATTGAGATTAAAAAAGAATATCCCAACATGATAACTCAAAATTCTCCTACAATTTCCAACTTCATACTTGTGTGAGCTTGGTTTTTCTGCTCTGGTGAACATCAAGACTAAAAGAAGAGAAAGACTCAAGGCAGTCGAAGATGAAATGAGAGTATGTTTCATATTTCTCATTGAATTGCTTAAGCATATAAGTAAATTAATATATCTCAGAAGTGCTAATATATCTCTCATATACATATTGGTTAATAAAATAATGTTAATAAAATAATGTTAAAATGAAACTTGCTTCTGTATACAATATACAACTTGTTTCAATATATAAGTTCATATCTGCAATTATATATTGGAGATGCGAGGATGCAGGGTGCCAAGAGTTTCAATAGATAATTTTGGGGTGTCAGCAGCATTAAAAGTTTGCAAACCACTGCAATAAAGTTTACATTTCTTCCTATGTCAATGACGCATTTACTACTACTTCTACCATATTACGCTATTCGATTTAACCTCAGCTTCCCATTCTCCGAAATGAGGTGTTCTGGCTGGAATGAAATGAAATTAATATTTGCCTCGAACATTGTAGAAATGATTGACAAGAAAATCTCATTAAGAAATCGTTTTTATAAATCTTCTATGGCAATAAGCTACGAGGAGGTGGGCTTATTCCACTTTTTTTAGAAAGTGGAATAAGTCCACTATAAACAAAAATGAGTTAATAGTAGTTTTAGTGAGATATAGATATCCTCTTTTTATGTTTATAATCACTCACAAAATCGTGCTCCATACGATATCTTAATTATAATATATATAATTATAATTATTATAAATTAATCGAAGGAATTTTAGCTGTAAAAATTTAACGAAAGATTTTTCTTAATTGGAGTAAGTCCATTCGAAATAATCATAGTTTTAAATTATTTCGAATATGTTTCGTTGTCAGAAAGGAATTAGCGACTCGCCGATAAAGGGCGACAAATTAGTTTTTCCTTAATAAAAACAACAAGAAGCAACGACTTATCTGCCATAATTTTAACTGTCTGATATTTAGTCAACCTCCAAGTGTTTTTGAAAATGGAGCGGTTGCCAATTGAACAAAGGATTACTTGAGTAGAGCATTTTATTAGAACTCCATTAATCAGTTCTGTAACTTGTAAATTAAACTTATATCATTAATCGTTCTACGGTTAGCTTAAGAATGCATGTTGAGAATTCTAGAGTAATCATGATTTTCAATATTTAAATGAAGTTTGTATGCACAGAACTTATTTTGAATCTTCTCGATTGTGTATTTGTGAGATTAATAGTGGGGAAACCACACAACAGAGGCATAATTCAGGTGAGAGACAACCAGTCACATGTTAAGCATCTTTACAGCACGATTGGAGAAATTTTCGCAATTCCTTAAAATATGGCCTAACATAGGCCTATAGCCTAAAATATCGCCTAATATAATGTCAAAGAAATACTAATTATGTAGTCTATAAAGGTTAGACGTTAATCAAATTAGATGCCAAGATCTTTTACAGTTGCTGTAGATTTCAGTAAGTTACCGTTTAGGGTGTACTGTGAATTGTATTTTTAATAGATTTGGAAAAATTTAGGAGACTGAATTTCTGTACGTTTAGTTGTAGATTGTGCAGAATACACCATTTGACAATAGTATATTGTGTAACTAGGGCGGCAAGATTAAGGTACTCACTTTTCTAGAGTCAAGTAATTATTATTTGCTTCCGTACTAATTAAATCATTCCCTTTATTATGGATGATTGTGTGTTGTATGTTGTATTTTAGAATTACTACTATTTTGTGAAGGAGAAAAGCGAAAAAAAGAAATATTGCGACTTATTGCAGGACGATGCGTATCATGCAAAGCTGGTTAATTTGGCAGAAATTTTAGGACGACTGAAAAAATTATACACCAGTATGCAGGGAAGAAATGAAAATATTTTAACTTCTTCAGATGAAAGAGTGGCTTTCAAAGACAAATTGAAGGCTTGCGGATAGTAAGTCAGAGTATTATGGGAGTGTTTTCAAGAGCCAAGGAAATGGGAAATAGGCTAATTCGGCAACTTATTATTGAGCATTTAACAACTTTAGAGACAAAAGTTGATTATGATTTTTCCAATATCAATCTAGAAAATTATGATTGAATATTAAATCCATCGGTGATGGAAAAAAATGATTTGGAACTTTTAAAAGAGGAAGTATTGCTGAATATTCGAATTGATCGAACACTCAAACTAAAACACGAATAATGAGACTCAACTGCATCTGGATTGAGATTAAAAAAAATATCCCAACATGATAACTCAAAATTCTCCTACAATTTCCAACTTCATAGTTGTGTGAGCTTGATTTTTCTGCTCTGGTGAACATCAAGACTAAAAGAAGAGAAAGACTCAAGGCAGTCGAAGATGAAATGAGAGTATGTTTCATATTTCTCATTGAATTGCTTAAGCATATAAGTAAATTAATATATCTGCGAAGTGCTAATATATCTCTCATATACATATTTGTTAATAAAATAATGTTAATAAAATAATGTTAAAATGAAACTTGCTTCTGTATACAATATACAACTTGTTTCAATATATAAGTTCATATCTTCAATTATATATTGGAGATGCGAGGATGCAGGGTGCCAAGAGTTTCAATAGATAATTTTGGGGTGTCAGCAGCATTAAAAGTTTGCAAACCACTGCAATAAAGTTTACATTTCTTCCTATGTCAATGACGCATTTACTACTACTTCTACCATATTACGCTATTCGATTTAACCTCCGCTTCCCAATCTCCGAAATGAGGTGTTCTGGCTGGAATGAAATGAAATTAATATTTGCCTCGAACATTGTTGAAATGATTGACAAGAAAATCTCATTAGGAAATCGTTTTTATAAATCTTCTATGGCAATAAGCTACGAGGAGGTGGGCTTATTCCACTTTTTTTAGAAAGTGGAATAAGTCCACTATAAACAAAAATGAGTTAATAGTAATTTTAGTGAGATATAGATATCCTCTTTTTATGTTTATAATCACTCACAAAATCGTGCTCCATACGATATCTTTATAAATTAATCGAAGGAATTTTCAATATTTAAATGAAGATATTGATTTTCAATATTTAAATGAAGTTTGTATGCACAGAACTTATTTTGAATCTTCTCGATTGTGTATTTGTCAGATTGATAGTGGGGAAACCACACAACAGAGGCATAATTCAGGTGAGAGACAACCAGTCACATGTTAAGCATCTTTACAGCACGATTGGAGAAATTTTCCCAATTCCTTAAAATATAGCCTAACATAGGCCTAAAGCCTAAAATATAGCCTAATATAATGTCAAGGAAATACTAATTATATAGTCTATAAAGGTTAGACGTTAATCAAATTGGATGCCAAGATCTTTTACAGTTGCTGTAGATTTCAGTAAGTTACCGTTTAGGGTGTACTGTGAATTGTATTTTTAATAGATTTCGAAACATTTATGAGACTGAATTTCTGTACGTTTAGTTGTAGATTGTGCAGAATACACCATTTGACAATAGTATATTGTGTAACTAGGGCGGCAAGATTAAGGTACTCACTTTGTGCGTGCGCCCAATTTAGCTTTGCAAAACACCGCCCAAACACCGCTAGTGTTGCAGATAATATTTTTTATCACTCATGCGATGGGACGTATTTTACAAGTTTGGGGTCCAAGGGCCATCCCAAAAAAATAGCACAAAAAATGAAGAATTTTCTTTTTCAATTATCTTCGGTGGTGTGGATTCGTAATAGGAACTCTCATCAGTCTCCGGTATCACCATTTACACTCGTTTTAAAACGTTTTCTTTAATTTTTATTTTGTAATAAAAAAAATGTGTCACTTTCACATCATTTTTATTGAATTGATTTTTATTGAATATTTGATTTTTATTGAATATTTCCGTGCGTTACCCAAGTTATGTGGTAATAATTGAACTAAAACTTTTCGCACTAAAAAACGTGCGCCAAGATAGTACTTTTAACGCATGAGTGATAAAAAGCAATTTAGATCATCTTGAAGTAGTAATTGGTGAAAGTGAGGGTTTATAGGAAATTTAGGAAATTTAATTTTAATTTATAGGAAGCAACTCCCTATATCGTTCACTAACAAGTTGAAGAGGAGTGTTGCATAGTGAGAACCCTGTGAAAGCCCAGATGTCACCGCAATTTCATAAGATATAAAAGAGCCTATGTAACCCTGTAGATTTTCAATAGCATGGAGAGAGGAACTTACAAAATTTACGTTACTGGTCCGCCGAAAACCCTCAACTTATATTCAAAGAAGAGCTGCATTCTCAAAAGGTAACTGTATGGTGTAGAACATGCTCAGCTAGAGTATTGGGACCCTATTTTTTTAAGATGAAATAGGAAACGCAATAGTTGTCAATAGTGTAGGGTATACCGGGGAGAGTTGTGACAGAGGAGAGTTGTGACACAGTTGATTTCTCGGAATTGACAACTGCTAGCGACCTCGCACCAGCGTATGTTTGTTGTTTTCGAGACTCCCTATGTGACGCAGTACGCGAAAACAGTTCACGGGAAGCGGCTGTGAGTGTGCAACATTCGTACACAAAAAAGTGCAAAAAGTAAGTTTATTATCAAAATTTTGATTGCATATATATCGTTACGTATAATGTTTGCATTGTTATGATATTTTTTCTCACATGCTTTGGTCTGTTAAGTCTCTAGTCCAGTATTATTTTTTTTGTATTGACATCTTATTTTGGAATTAAAAATTATTATTCTAACCTACTCACGATTTTTTACACTTAGGCGAGTTGTGACAGCATGTCACAACTCTCCTACTATTGTTAGTATTCGTAGCAAAGTTATGTTATTTGCTCTGTGGTGTAATATTGTATAGTAAATTGTTATTTTTTCGTTTCAGAATGCCAAATAAATACAAACGAAAGACTGATAGGGGTATGAGTAGTGCCGAAATTTATGAATTGGCCTTTGAAGAAGTCACATTGAGAGGTAAAAGTCTTAGAGATGCCGCATCTTCTTACAATCTCAACTATATGTCCTTGCAAAGATATATTAAGAAGAAAAAATCATATCAAGCTAATTTAACAAGCGAAGCTCCATCTGTTGGTTATGTTAGCCCGACGGTTTTTACAAAAGAAGAGGAAAATATATTATGTGAGTATTTGTTGACATGTGCAGCAACTAATTATGGGCTTACAACAAAGGAGACAAGAAGTTTAGCGTATTTATTAGCGAAAAAATATAACAAAAAATTTCCGCAGTCATGGGAAGAAAATAAGAAAGCAGGAGAAGTGTGGCTTAAACTGTTCATGCAACGTCATCCCAATTTATCTTTAAGATTACCACAAGCCACAAGCATAGCTCTCGCCACGAGCTTTAATAAAACGAATGTGGCTGCTTTTTTGATAATTATATGGGTGTCTTAAGCAAATATAAACTTAACGCAAAAGATATTTGGAATGTCGATGAGACGGGAATAACTACTGTTCAAAAGCCTGATAGAATAATAGCGCGACGTGGAGAAAAACAGGTCAGTGCAATGACATCGGCGGAAAGGGGAACCTTAGTGACATTGGCTTTGGCTGGAAACGCTGTTGGTAATTACATACCGCCTATGTTTATATTTCCACGAAAAAGATTCCAAGATTATTTCATTCGTGATGGCCCAGTTAGTTCAGTAGGAACAACTAACCAATCTGGATGGATGCAGGAGGATGATTTTCACTCCTTCCTTGATCATTTCAAAAATCATGTTAGGCCATTAAAAGAGCAAAGAGCTCTGTTGCTCTTGGATAATCATTCTTCCCACATGGCATTAAAAAATATTGAGTTCTGCAGAGAGAATGGCATAATTTTGCATACATTTCCTCCACATAGCACCCACAAGCTACAACCAATGGATCGTGCTATCTTTGGGCCTCTAAAGAAAGCTATTAATACGGCTTGTGATAATTGGATGCGATCAAATGCTGGGAAAGTTATGAGCATTTATGCTATTCCATCTATAACTAAATCAGCATTTGACGTGGCGATCACTGCAAAAAATATCAGTGCTGGTTTTTCTGCAACAGGAGTATGGCCTGTTAATACAAATATCTTTGGAGAAGGTGATTTTCTGCCTAGTCAAGTCACTGATCGTATTTTGCCCAATCCAGAAACGGAGCAATCATCAAGTGTTCTACAAATCACGAGAGGGCCAGAAGATAGAAATCCTAATCCAACTATCGGTACAGCTAAAAACGATGGCATTGCTATCAGTGAATATAATACAGGCGCAAGGACCGTTGCTCCAAGTCTCTCTACAGATCAAAACATGACATCTTCCAACAGTTCATGTATTATGAGCAGTAACGTCGAAGAGCCCGTTGCCTCCACATCTACAGCTCGTAGTCGTCTTGCCACCACTCCTAACGTGTTTTCACCAGAGTCACTTAGGCCGCTGCCCAAAGCTCCACCAAGAAAAAAAAACCAACCAAGATCAAAGCAAGATCAAATCTGCGGTGCTAACTGACACACCTACCAAGGACGAAATTGCTGCCAAAGAAGCGAGTAAAATGATAAAAATGTAAAAAAACGTATTCTAAGCGAAAAAAAAAAGCCTAAAAAATTAAAGAAGACTAATAAAAAATGTAAAGTTGATAATGAAGAAGATGAAGCCGATGAGGATGCGGAAAATGATTTTTATTGTTTGTGTTGCCTTGAGACCTTTTCCAATAGCAAATCCAAAGAAAAGTGGGTTCAGTGCCTTGAATGCAAAGGCTGGGCTCACGAAGCTTGCACTGGGGGCGAGCTTCAATACGTCTGCCATAATTGTTTATCAAATTAAATTTTATTTTTATGAGTAATTATTATGTTATTTTAATACGTCTAAATATGCCAAATAATAATTAGAGTGTTTTGTTCGAAAGAAATGAGTTATTTATTTATCGATAAGATAATAGAATTATTTTTTACTACCAAATAGTTTAAATACTTGGGTGTCACAACTGACCTCGGTGTCTGTCACAACTTACCTCGGTATTAGGAGAGTTGTGACACGGTAAGTAGTCTCCATTTTTTTTTAATTTCTTAGTAACCTCAATACTTTCATTAATTTTGATTATTATTTCTAAAAGAGCATGGATTGAGCTACATTAAGTCATACAACTGATAGATTTAGAATGTTTCTTGACTGAGATATAATAATTAAAGAAAAATTGTCACATCTCTCCTCGGTCTCCCCTACGTAATGTGGAAATGCTACAAATTTTCTTAAAGTAGGTATGTCATAGCTCAACTCCGATTACCAATCAATGATATTTGTTATCAGCAATATAAAGCCAGGCCTCATGTATTCAACATGTCTTTGGGAGTGTTAGTTCTTTCGTGGTCGTCTGATTTCCCAGCATGGGAATTAGTTGTGGCCTCCTGGCTCTTCTGATTTGTCGGCTTTGGATTATTCTTTATGGGGTGACGTTAAATCTAAAGTTTATCAGAGCCGACCGAAATGTGCTAGCGTGCAATGCGTTCATTGTTGCATCGATCTCAGTTATGCATCGAAACAAACGGAGGTCAATTAATCGATGTAGTTTTTAAGTATTAATTGTAATTTTAGGATTAAGCATTTAATTTGTTTTCAACTCTAGATTTTACTCTACAATGTTAAACAAAAATTTGGTGCCCAACTTATTTCGTTTTTTAATAATTGCAGTTTAAAATCAGGACACTCTTAACTTATTATCCAGTACTTGTATCCAGTACGGATGTATCATTATATTTTTTAATTGCGTGTTTTTTTTTTAATTTTGAACTCGTCTATAATGAATTGGAATTTTGTCAAACGATCACATATAGGAATATCTCAATATTCATTAATGCTCAATACTGTATTGTTTATTATATACTATTAATTATTATATATTATTAATACTCAATACTGTATTCAGTATTGATGAAAATGGGAGATTCGCTCATCCCATCCAAAAAATCAGTCCAAACAGGCGCTCTTTTGTAGATTTGTTTGTTGGTACCAAATTATGTAAACGTTTGAACACCATTCTTTGTTGTAATCCATACAGATTTGGTTGTTCATCAATATGTTCAGAAATTGCGCTAGTGACGAAAAGTTCATAAAAATCGTTAATTCTTCTACAGTTTAGCACTTCCGCATTACAGGTCTTCCTCACTTAACGACCTACCTGCTTAACAACCACTCTAATCAAATATTCTTTAGCTATCTCTTCTATCACTTTTAAGAATGAAACAGCGCGTAAACGTTTCACTTCATAATTAAATCGGTAATTAAACGAACCCCATCTGGTATCGTAGGATGTGCCGTTTCTTACTACCGTCGAAAGTATTTACTACAAATATCGCAATTTGCAAGGGTAATGTACATACTATTGGTATGAAATTAAAAGAGCAAATAAGTATCTTGAGATAAAGATCATAAGCGACTATGAATAGATAATAGTATATTAAAGAACCAGTTCAATAAGCGCGATTTTTCAGCACGCGTCCATGTTTAGAAAACGACGAGCGTACCGAGGAGTTTTCTAATGGACAAGTACGAAAAACTCGCCGATAAAAAAGTAAAAAAAATCGCCGAGAGAAAATTGTATCGCATTCGGCAAGCTATTAAGGAACCCATATGAGTGCTTTATTGACTTCATAATAGACAAAAAATAGAAAAATATATAATTAGTGTGACAGAGGTAGTGAAAGCATTGACAGGATAATAATACTGATTGTTTTTTTTTTCGTAAATTTCGTAAATCGTTTTATTTCGAAAGAAATTAATAACCTCTTGCGAAGGTCCAATACAATGCATTATTGCCAAAACCATTTTATGTGACATCGTATCGAAGGCTTTGCTAAAATGTAGTGGCTTGGATTTTTTGCGTACAATAAATAGATGTTTTTTTACAAAAAAATAGTTGCAAAAATACAAAATTCGGTTTATTTATACAAAAAGCGATTACTTCATCAAAAAAAAGGTTACTTCGTCCAAAATAAAAGGCTTGGATTTTTTGCATACAATAAATAGATACTTTTTTACAAATAATATCTGGAAAAATACAACATTCGGTTTATTCATACAAAAAACGATTACTTCATCCAAAAAAGGTTACTTCGTCCAAAATAAAATATAAGCGCCCAATGATCGATTGAATCTTACAAATAATAATGGTTTAGTACAATAATTGATAGATTTGTACAAAATAAAATCGATTCACCCAAAAAAGGTTTAACTGTACAAAAAGGGTTGGTCCATCCAAAATTTAATTGCTCTTTACAAACAATTTTTTTTATACAAAATACAATTTATAATATTTAAATATTTAATGCAATTTCAATATTTAATGCAATTTATTTCCGAGCTAATCCACTCATCAATAAGGTGAACAGTTTTTTCTTTCAGTATTTTTATGCATATAATAAAAGTGTGAAGCTTACTAAATACACTCGTAAATTTGCATTTTGCAATTATTAAGTAAAATAAAAAACTTTTTTTGGGTGAATTTCGAATATGTTGAACGATTCAATCGATTATTGTAAGGAAAAATCATGGTTTGTAAGAAAAAATCAATTATTGGATTATTACATTTTAATTTGGATGAATTAACCTTTTTTGGATGAAGTAATTTATTTTGTACGAAGTAACCGAATTTTGGATTGATGAATTTATTTTTGTATTTATCCAGCTATTTATTGTAGAACCATTTATTGTATGTAGAGTTTTGTATACTTCTAATCGAATATTGGATGAATGAATTTTATGCGAAATGTGGTAGAATGAGCGCTGTAGCTATAGCTGTTGTTATAAAGGGCCTTTAAGGTATCGTCGGTGACTTCAAGCAGTACAGTGGCTTAGCTATGTCCGTTGCGGAATCCAGATTGTGTAGATGTAGAACTGTCACGATTCTTTGGATTTTGGAACACTTTGGATAATGTTGGTAAAATTGATAGTGACCTTAGGTCGCCGCGGTTTTCTGGCTTGCTGGTCTTTGCAATTGGCTGTATAATGACCGTTTCCCATGCCGATGGGAATACCGATTCTTCCAGACACGTATTGACGATATGTGTTATGTATAGTGGCACTTCAGGTAAACATACGTTGAGCATTTTTATATTTATTCCGTCGCTACCCTGTGCTTTGGTCTTAATATTCTTTAAGATCTTAATCAGGACAGATTCATCAACCGGGGTAAAGTAAAGATTTTCCTTGTCTGGTTTCATATATGAATATTTATAAGAGAAGTACTCTTTATCGTCCAGTTCCTGTAATAGAGTTTTCATAGAATCTACAAAGTAGTAGTTGAGGTCGTTACGGTCAGTTACTGTCATAGGCAATGAGGTCTTACGGTGTTTAAATGCAGATCCTTAAGCCTGCTCCATAGTAGGTTCTGGTTTTTATCATTATGAAGTGAGTTAATGTATGTTTTTTTTTTTCGCAACAGCGCATATTGGGACGGATTACGAATTTACGGCGACAAAAATAGAATTTTACAATGTCTCACAATTAAGCAAAACGACTTAAAATGTATTGTTAGATAACCCATCCATAATACTATAAACAAATAAATGCGAAAACCCAATTCCTTTGGTTGTTGGAACGTGTTAAACATCGCTCTTGTCCCTTAGGTACCAAAAAGGAATTAGTTGCGCTGGATTTTTAACAAAGTTTGTGTTTGTGTTAAAAAATTGTGAACTTTATAAATATGGAGAATATAGCTTCAAGTATGTATTTACATGTAATAATATCAAATTTGTAGAAAGTATTAATCAATACGGTTAAAAAAAAAGTTTTGTTAACGACTATGGTAAATTAACAATTTTTTGTAATAAACTGAAATTAATTGATTTTTAAAAGAAGTTCCGCATAGTTCCGTTAAATTAAATATATTTTAAAACAAAACAAACATTACCAATTCTAGAAAAGCAAAAATCCCGTCCACATCGTTCCACTTTAACTGAGAATTACACCTTTTTTCCAGGTAGTCGCGATGACCACCATTTTCAAGAGAGAACGTTGAATAGAAATGAACTATTTTTCCTCGTTTTCTTCGTTAAAGTGTAATGAACGATTAGTATAATACGTATTGGATAAGTTTTGTATCAACAACGGTTGTGAATTTGTAAAAAAACTGCTTGTCATATAAAAAAAATAATTCCAATTAAATTTGCATTTTTAATTAATCGTGTACATCTAATATAGACTAATTTTATATTAGAATCATCAGAATGTCATCATAAGGCAATATGTGAGACAAAAAATTGAAATGAACTGGATTTTTTTTTGTCGCCGTAAATTCGAAATACGTCCCAGTGTGCAGCGGCTCGAACGGATTTGTCAGCTCTTTATAGTGTTTTAGAGCAGCGGTAGTTTTATTTCTCTGATATCTTGTATAAGCTTAATGTTTTAACTTAAGGATCAGATTAAGATTTGTCGTTAACCAAGGTCTGCGGGCTTTCGAAATTTTGAGTTTTTACAAAGGAGCGTGACAGATAAATAATAGTTTTATGCGTTCGTTAAAAATGTGAACTTTTTTATTAATATCTTTCACCAAATACATCCAATACTTACAGAAACCAGATATTTTTTAACTTGCTTCTTATCAATACGTCCATATATTCTTGTCTGAATGATAATATTACTACCTTTGAAGTCCGTAATGACAATTTTGCATGCTATGAGACAGTGGTCAGAAATGAGAACATCTTTCACATAGCTAATACTTATGTAACAAGGATTAGCTGTTAAAATGAAGTCGATTAGGGATGAGCTATGTGAGCCTATACGAGTCTCTTTGTTAATTATTTGGTGAAAACCGCATATGTAAATGATAGTATTAAAATGATTGATTAAAGTGGATACTACTTGCTACTACTCGAAAGATTAATGTTAATATCACCCAAGCAAAAAACTTTTTCAATTTTGCGTCTATAACGCAGTCATTTAAGCACTCATATGGATTCGTTAATGACTCGCCGAGTGCGATACAATTTTCTCGATATGTATCGGCGATTTTTTTATTTAGAATTGGCATAGGGCGCAAACTAGAAAAAATAGTATAAAAGAAGTTCATAAGGCGTTTTTCCCACTTGTCCATTAGTTACTATAATACTTCATAGTTACTATGATGATCTGAAGGAGATTCCTCCGAGGAGGTTCGATGTTTTTTGTTATTATTTAGCGTGTTGCAGTTACAGCTGTGTTGGAAAACGCTAAGAGTATTCTGTTTATTATTTTAATAATAACTCCTCCTAACTCCTAATACTCATAATACTCCTCGCTACGCTCGTCGATTTCTAATCATGGACGCGTGCTGAAAAATCACGCTTGTTGAACTCGTTCTTTAATATACAATTATCAATTATCTATCAACGTTTTTTGGAAACTTTTAGATATATCATTTTTCATCTATATTTTCCAGTCAGTTTCAAAACGAGAATGCAACCATTTTTAATTTTGTGTTTATTAAAATTTATTCAATTTAATATTTAGCTAAATTATTCCAAATACTATTATTTATAACTCTTGCTAATTAAGAAAATATATTTTGATATTAAATTAAAAACACTAATAATTTTATAATTATGAGAAAAGTAATAATTTGAATCGAATTTCTCTTTTGAACGCATGCGAAGGAAGGCGGCGATAAGAAACTCGTCTATGTAGATAAAAAATTCAATACGACCTAATTTAATTGAAATTTAAATTATGATTTACGTTTTTAATTAAAAAATGAATAATTTTCAAGGAGGTGTTTTCTATAAAACAAATTTTCGCCTTTGGAATATTCATTAAAAATATTCACCAATCAAAAAGCCCAACAGATTAGCAATTTAGCAAATACAAATTAGAAAATATTTAAACAAACTAAATTATGTTTTGGTAAAATTATCTTTACATTTTTCATTGGTAAATTTATATAATTTATTTTTCAAATAATTCGAAAAATTTTATTCATTCATAATTATGCGTTTACATTTTTCATTTATAAATTTACAAATTTATTGCGACACACATAATATACATATATAATATTGTTCAATTACCGCAAATTTCCGCAATAAATACAGCCCATATACGCTAGAACAATAAAAATGGTGCAATTTCAATAAAATTGAAAAAATCATTAATATTACAAAATATTTCATAATAAGAAATTAAATTAAAAGCTTACTCTAAATAACTTACAATAAAAATATATAGTCTGATAAAAAAATTAGATATGTTGAATTTAAATTGAATTTTCTTTCTAATCCAATGTAATTTGGTTTAATCGTTTGTTATTAATTATTAATCAATGAGGTTTATGTGAACTTTTTTCTTTCATCGTTTTCTTAATTTAAATAAGGTTAACGATAATACTTTTTCAGTCCACATAGTTTCAAAAATAAGTATCGACATAATTACCGGACCCAAATTAATCTGATTTTTAATATTTCATGATAATGTAAAAATGTTTTTCCAGCACAATTTCACAATGTGAACTTACGTTTCTAGATCATCTCCATTTAAATTACGTACATTCTTATTAAAAATGAAATATTTATATTTATTTTTTAAACATCTGCCCTACATATTAATTAAAATTTTATGCCGACCGAAAGTTTGAACATGGTATCTGTGTATATAGGAAAAGTGTTCATTAACATGCTTTCACATTACAAACAAAAAATAAATAAATAAAATGGATTTATGATTACCTAGGAATTTACCACTTTTTAATTTCCTTTCTTTTATAACTATAAATTTAAGTTTTATATTCTGATTGTCTCATTCAATATAAGATTACACCAATCAACTGATCGCCAAAAAAACCATAATAGAGCCAAGCGATTAAGATAAATAGTGAATCAAGACTAGAAAGGCAAGACCAGTAAATTTGAAGACAAGGCCGAAAAGGCCAGACAGCATAAGACTAGACAGAAAAGCCTAGACAGACAAGATTAGACAAAGAAGACTAAACGGTAACAAATAGATACGTCAAAGTTAAGTTTGTCGAGGCTAGACAGACAATACTAAGCAGAGAAGACCGAAAGGACAAGACAATACAGAAACGTTTTTTCAGACAAAATACGACAGAGCAGACAAACACTAGGAAGACAAGACTAGATAGACAAGTCTAGACAGGAAAGACTAGATAGACAAGGCTAGACATATAAGACTAGACAGACAAGAATTGACAGACAAGACTAGACAGACAAGACTAGACAGACAATACCAGACAGGCAATACTAGACAGGCAAGACTAGATAGACAAGTCTAGACAGATAAGACTGGACAGAGAAGACGAGATCGACAAGACTAGATACGCTAGACAGAAAAGACTAGACAGACAACACTACACATACAAGATTAGACAAACCAGGCTAGATAGACAAGACTAGACAGACAAAACTATATATAAAAGACTAGACAGACAAGAATAGACAGAAAAGACTAGACAGACACAACACAAGACATAAAAGGCTAGACAGGCAAGACTAGGCAGTCAACACAAACAGGGAAGACTAGATCGACAAGACTAGACAGACAATACTATATATAAAAGACTAGACAGACAAGAATAGACAGAAAAAACTAGACAGACAAGACTAGACAGACAAGACTAGTTAGACAAGACTATGTACACAAGACTAGGTAAACAAGACTAGGGAGACAAGACTAGACAGGCAGCACTAGACAGACAAAACTAAAGAGAAAAGACAAGACAGACAGAACTCGACAGACAACACTAGACAGGCAAAACTAGACAGACAAGACTAGACAGACAAGACAAGACAGACAAAACGAGAGAGACAAGACTAGACCGTCAAATCTAGGCACACAAGGCTGGACAGCCAAGAATAAAGAGGCTAGACTAGATAGCCGAGACTAGGCGGGCAAGACTAGACAGGCAAAACCAGACAGACAAGACTAGACAGGCAGGACTAGACAGACAAGACTAGACAGACAAGATTAGGCAGATAAAACTAGACAGACAAGACTAGGGAGACAAGTCTAGACGAACAGCACTAGACAGAAAAGCAAGACAGATAAAACTTATCAGACAAGACTAGACAGACATAACGAGACAGACAAGTCTAGGCAGACAATACTAGACTAGACAGCCAAGATTAGGCATACAAGACTAGATAGACAAACCTAGACAGACATGACTAAATATGCAGGACTAGACAGACATGATTAGACAGACAAGACTAGACTGACAAGACTAGACACATAAGACTAGACAGAGAAGACTAGACAGACAAGACTGCACAGCCAAGAATAGATAGACAAGGCTAGACAGACAACAATTTTTGATTAGACAGGCAAGACTAGACAGTCACCACTAGGCAGTCAAGACTAGACGGACAAGACTAGACAGACAAGACTATACAGACAGGACTAGACAGACAAGACTAGACGGGCATGTCTAGGCAAACAAGACTAGACAGATAAAACTAGTCAGAAGGCTATATATACAAGATTAGACAGAGTAGACAGAAAAGACTAGACAGAGAAGAAGACTAGACTTTGAGGACTAGACAGACAAGATTACACAGACTAGACAAGACAGGCAAGACTAAACAAACGAGACTAGAGAGACAGTACTAGACAGACAACACTTGAGAGACAACGCTAGACAGGGAAGACTAGACAGGCAAGACTTTTACGATGGGGTCTTAAGAATAAAACTTCCACTGTGAGCAACGACTATTGAATTCGCTGACGACCTAGCTCTGGTGGTAACATCTAAGACAGAACAGGGGCTGATGGTAAGGGCTAACCATGCAATAAACAAAATCTGCGATTGGATAACTTGAAGACTAGAGAGACAATACTAGACAGACAACACTAGACAGGGAAGACTAGACATGCAAGACTATATAGACGGACTATACAAAGAAGACTAGATAGACAATACTAGACAGACAAGAATAGTTAGACAAGACTAGACAGACAGGACTAGGTGGACAAGACTAGACAAACAAAACTAGACAAACAATACTAGGGAGACAAGGCTAGGCAGACAGCACTGGACAGACAAAACTGGGCAGAAGAGACAAGACAGATTAAACTCGACAGACAAAAGTAGCCAGGCAAGACTAGAGCGGCAAGACTAGATAGACAAGACAGACAAGACTAGAGAGACAAGTCTAGACTGAGAAGTCTAGGCAGCTAAGAATAGACAGACAAGAATAGACAGCCGAGTCTAGATAGGCAAGACTAGTCAGGTATGACTAGACAAACAAGACTAGACAGACAAGACTGGACAGACAATACGAGACAGGCAAAACTAGACAGACAAGACTAGACAGTCAAGAGTAAACACGCACGACACGACAGACAGGACTAGTCAGACAAGACTATAAGACAGACATTATGAATTACAAGATAAGATAGACATTATGACTAACAGACAAATATCACTTCTATCGGTGGTATAAAAATATTGGGATATTGTATTGAGAAAAGATTAAAATGTTTTATCGACACATACCATTTAATCCTACCCAACAAAAAAGCTTCTTTGCTGAAAGATCCACTACTTTTTCTGAAAGAGTGCTGATGGAGATAGATAAAGGGAAACATCCTGTGGGGATTTTCTGTGATATCTCCAAAGCTTTCGATTGTGTGTCACATGAAAAACTCGTAGAATAACTATATAGATGCGGAATTCGTGGCAAAATTGGTGGATGGTTCGAATCATTTTTACATAATAGAAAAAAATATGTGCAGATCTGCCAATCAAACACAAATAATACGTTAGCGCAATTAACAAGAGATATCGTGCTACCGCAGGGAAGTGTATTAGCGCCTTTATTATTTTCTATATATACTGCTGACCTGATATTTGATAATTTCTGATACCTGATACTTGATAATTTCAGCTTTATAGTATCCGAGCCGTCTGTACAAAAAACGGAATCAGAGGCAAATTAGCTTCGAACTGACGTCTATTATTTGTTCTCTGCCAAAAACCTATATTTAAATATTGGAAAAACAAACTATATTGTATATGAAACAACCCGTAGTTTGCGAGATGACGTCTTAACACTAATAATAGACAACGCAGCCTTTCAAAGAACCCGCACAGTTCAATTTCTAGGAGTAGATTTTGAAGAAAATCTAACCTGGGATATTCATTCGAGCAATAGGTATAGGTAGAACAACATCCTGTATGCCCTATTTAAAAAAAGTTAAACCTCCTGACGGTACCATCCATATACATATGTGAAACTGCATACCATATTTACAAGAATAAGGCCTTTATTATAAGAAACATGGACCAACATCATCACTAACTATACAAGAGGTCAAAAGCAACTACGAATTGGAGTTCGAGTTGATTTTGACCAAATATAACAATTTGCAACAATGCACCGAACGATATTAGAATGCAAATCTATAACAAGCTTATAAATATTGCTCAAGATACTTACATAAAATCTTTAAGAAAAAAAAATTAAAATAATGTTAATAGAGAGGTGTACTATAACCTTAATGATTTTTTACTGACAAATTTGATGATTGATGAAATTTTTCTTTGTACATCGTAGAATGAACAAATTTGATTTTGATTTTGACTAGGCAGACAAGACTAGACAGACAAAACGAGACAGACAAGACTAGACAGAGAAGACTAGACCGCCTAAAATATACGGACAAAACTAACTAAACAGTATTACATTTCTGATCACAAGGCCAAAATATTAAGTCCTTTGGAAAATAAAAAATGGAAAAATAAATCAGATGCAGAGAGTCAGATGCTTTTCTCCTGAGAACATTAGTCAATTTTAGAAACTACTCTCTGAGGAAACCTGGGGAGAAATCTACGCAGTGGAAGAAAATTACGGAAATGGCCAATGGACATTTATTATGGAAGAGTTCTTAGTATATTTTAACAGAAGTTTTCCTTGTTCATTGAAAAGTAGATCAACAAAAAACATGAGACCGGTAAATCAGAAAAAAAACAGAAATTATAGCGATTAGAAAATATCTAAATAATCTTAAACTGGATATGTTATAAATATTATTAAAATTTGATTAAAAAATCAGGAAAATATTCAATAAAGCCAGACGAGAATATGACCAAATACTGAGGATAACAAAGAAAACCATTTTGGAAAATGAAATAAAGAATTCTAGTAACATAATGAAATCTACATGGAATGTAGTAAATCCAGTACATGTAAGAATCCAATACATGTTAAGAAACAAAAAAATGATACCGCTTTTCGAACAAAAGAGAAGAACATTTTGGCAACTGTTAACAAGTTTAATAACTTCTATGCTGACAACCCTATTGAATTATCTAACAACATCGAACAATTGGAATATTCAGACATAATCAACTCAAACAAAATTCCATATACATTAAACCAACATCGCAAGAGGAAATAGTGGACAATATTATCAATTTCAGTAATCAAGAAAGTTCAGATCTAGATGAAATTCCAATAAGTGCAATAAAAGGTGTAATACGGGATATAATAGAACCATTAAAATATATAATAATGTCAATTAAATTTGGAGTTTTTCCTGATGAATTGAATCTTTCCATAATTTCTCCGGATTTCAAGAAAGTAAACAAATTACCCGTAGAAAACTATAGGCCTATTAGCTTACCGTCATCATTTTCAAAAATATTTGAAAGAGTGATGGGTAGTAGAATTATTGATTTTGTTATGAAAAACAATTTGTTAAACGACACTCAACATGCTTATGTAGAGGGGCGAAATATAGAAACAACTTGTTTTAATTTTGTCAATCACATTTTAGAACACTTAGGAAATAACAAAATTTCTACACCCACAAGGTAGTATATTAGGGACATTGCTGTTTTGAATCTACTAATGTATCTATAATGATCTATGTAATCTATAATCTATAATGTAATCTCTCTAAATGACTTACCGTTAGCCCTAAAGCATACCCAATATAAAATTATAAATTTTGCAAACCATATAACATTATTAGTTGGAAAAAAGGAAATGGAAGGAATAATTGTCAATGCGACCAGTGCCCTAAACATATAAACAGTGGTTTACTAAAAACAAATTAACTATAAACCAAGGTAAAACAAACATAATGTTTTAAGATAAAGACAAAAGTTGTTTTAAAACAAGGATCCAGCTTAAACTATCAATCACAAATCGAAATATTCAAGAACATATTACACATAAAACAAAGTGGAAGCTTTTAGGTATACACTTCGATGACAATTTAAATTGGGAAACCCACATTCATTATTCAGCTAAAAATCTAAATAGGACAATATTTTCGTTAAGAATTTTACAAATAGTTTGAAGTCAAAAAATTATAAAAATGGTGTTACGCGAACTTCCAATCTCACACCACCCGGTTTGGAATAATCTTTTGGGGTGCTGGTTAAAACATTTTGGACATTTTTAAAATACAAAAACCAGCATTACGAATCATATTAATGTTAAAATACAACCAGTCCTGCAAAGGTAATTTTAAAGAAGAAGCTAATATATTAACTCTGCCCGGTCAATATATCTATCAAGCATTAATTTTTAACTTCAAACACAAAACCGATTTCATCAAAAGCATAAATAATCAGAATTCAGATACAAGAAGAAAACATTTGGAATATATACCACCAATGCATAGATTAAGATTGACAGAAAATGGACCTTAGTAGATGTATAACATTATGTAATCACCTACCTAGAAAGAAAAAAAGGAGAACAGAACTTTAATTTATTTAAAAATTTGTTATTCAACTACTTAAACAATTTAGAACCATATAGTGTGGGAGATTTTTTTAGTGAAAAACAAAACTCTAAGTGGATTCTCTATTTAAATTAACATTTTAATTTAAATCTAATTTTTATTGTAATTGTATTAACTTTTCAACTTAATTTTAATTGTATTAACTTTTTGACACATTTCTATTGGCTCGTAGCTTGATTATGGAAATAAATTAAATTGATTTGATTTGACTAAGCAGGTAAGTCTAGACTAGACAGCCTAGACTAGACAGACAAGACCAGACACACAAGACTAGACAGACAAACTTGAGTCACAGCAACAATTATACGAAAATCTAGAGAGGCAGGACTTGACAGCCAAAAATAGACAGCCTAGATTACTCAGGCTAGATAAGGCTGTCAAGATTAGACAAGCAAGACTAGACAGACAAGACTAGACAGACAAGACCAGACAGACAAGACTACACAGAGAAGACTAGACGGAAAAGACACACAAGTCTTTCTCCACTTAGTTATTGAGTATTTCTTGCACAGAGGTCATACGAACAGTGGCAGGTATCACAAGAACCACCTCTTGGATTTCGTACCTTTAAAATCTTAAAATCCATAATCTTATAAAAAAATAATCTCTTTTGGTATAATTGTTGTTACGACTCAAGTTTGTCGGGTTCTAATCTTATTTCCGATTTTCCTAATTTAGTCTCGTATATTCGTTATTGCGTGTCTAAATATTCTAATGTAATAGTCGGATATTGTCTAGGCGTTTCTTCTGGACTTATTTATCTAATCTTGCCTGTTTAATCTACACTTGTGTCTTTAATCTTTTTTGTTTAATTTTTACTGCCTATTCTTGCCTGCCTGTAGGTTAGGTAGGCAAGAATAGGCAGTAAACAGTGTGATTATTCTTGCTTGTCTAAAAACATCTGCCTTCTTTTGACTATCTATTTTTATCTCTAGGAACTTGTGTCTTTTCTGCATATTCCTTAAAATCTAGTCTTATCTGTATAGTAATACTTGTCTAGTCTTTTATTAGTAATCTTCTCTATCGCTTTGTCGAATTTAGTATTTGCTACCTCGTTTTGCCGCTCTAGCTCTATCTGTCTAGTCTAGTAATCCTATGGTTATCGTTCTCTGTGTTTTCAGTTTTGTGTGCTTTGAAATACTTCTGGCCTTATCTGGTCTTTCTTATTACTTTTTGTTAATTAAGACATGTCGGACCTAGCGTATCTACTTGTCCTTGTTTAGTTTTACCTGCCTAGTATATTTTCCTTGTTTAGAAACTTGTCAATCTATTATGCTCTATTTATTTTTGAGGATCTACACCTGTCTTCACAGTTTTGTCTTTTTTAAATTCCTTCTTATTAAACTTGTCTTCCTTTTCTATTACGAATTATAAAAAGTGACCATGAAAAGAATGAAAAAAAATTAAAATTTGCGGGCCTAATGATTCAAATGACTATGTATAGGAATCTGAAATTATCTAATTAAAATTTGAAAAATAATCTATAAAAATAATAAAGAGTATTATAAAATTTGTCTGTATCTTGTTAAATGCACATAATCAATAAAAAGCTTGATCGATTACAAGAAATTTATCTAATATATTTCTCGTAATATATTATAAATTATAAATATTATAAAATTCAGATATTAGTATTTTTGTCGTTTAATTATAAAATTTCTAGCTCTGAATTGAATAATAAACATCTAAAAACAATTGTTTATTATAATCTTGTATTAAATTTATTGTTATCGATCACCAAATTAAAAAAAGCAATAAAAACATACTTCTTCCCAACATATCAATGATCCCTTGACTATCGGTGCTACTGACAGGCGACCGTCTCCCCAAAGCATCCAATATCATTAACTCCTGTGTTTGCTTCTCACTTGGCACTGTCCTAACCATAGTGAAACACCACAAAAAACACACCGTCCACAAAACAACACCACCCACCTTGAAGAAGACAGACATGTTAACTGCACTACACTTGCCTTCTTACTAAGCACATGTGGAGCACCGACTTTCGAGCATCGGAAGTTAAGTCTAATGGTGCTAAAGACACATTAAGGAACTCTCGTACGTACAATGTTCCAGCAAGTGAAAGCTATGTTAATGAGCCGCTTCTTCAGATTCGCTGCACTAATATTATATTTATATAAGTGTATCAGTAGGAGGAAAACTTACTAATTATAGACCAATCAGATTTTAATTATTATTGTTATTGTACTTTAACTGCTAACTAATTACTATTGAACCGACCGCTCCAGTTAAACTATGTCTAGGAGATTCTTTAATACCCTTGTAAAACCATTAAAATTAATTGCTTTACCTGGGCAATTAGTTTATCTAAAAATCCGGTACGGAAATTAGCCAATTTACAATTTTAGGGAACATCTAAAATCCAATAAGGAAAATATTACGAGAATAAATGTACAAGAAAAGAAATGTACGACAGGCCCAGATAGACAATATTAGACAAACAAGACTAGACATCCCAGATTAGATAGACAAAACAAGACAGACAAGATTAGACAGACAAGATTTGACAGACAACACTACAAATAAAATACTAGACAAACAACAATAGACAGAAGAATCTAAAAAGACAAGACTAGACATATAGTACTAGTAAGACAAGACTATGCATTCGAGACTAGACAGAAAAGATTAGACAGTCAAGACTAGACAGAAAAGTCTAGACAGACAGGACTATACAGACAAGACTAGACAGACAAGAAAAGACATACAAGACTAGACAGACAAGACTAGACAGACAAGAATATACAGACAAGACTAGACAGACAAGACTGGACAGACAAGACTAGGCAGACAAGACTCTACGGACAAAACTATACGGGCAAGACTAGACAGGCAGTACTATACAGAAAAAAAAGACGGACAAAACTAGGTAGACAATACTAGACACACGCGAGCAATTACACAAGACTAGACAGTCATGACCCGACAGATAAGACTAGATAGACAAAACTAAACAGATAAGACTAGAGAGACGAGACAATATATACAAGACTAGACGCCGAAGAATAAACAGATAGGATTAGACAGACAGAACTAGACATACAATACGAGACATCGAAGACTAGACAGATAGGACTAGGCAAACAAGTCTAGACAGACAAGACTAGACAGAGAAGACTAGACAGAGAAAATTGGATAGAGAAGACTAGGCAATCAAGATTAGACAGACAAGACTAGTCTGGCAAGACCGACAGGACTAGACGGACAAAACTAGGTAGACAGTACTAGACACACGCGAGAAGTTACACAAGACTAGAAAGTCATGACCGGACAGATAAGACTAGATAGACAAAACTAGACAGATAAAACTTGAGAGAGGAGACTAGATAGACGAGACAATATATACTAGACTAGACGCCGAAGACTAAACAGACAAGATTAGACAGACAGAACTAGACATACAATACGAGACATAGAAGACTAGACATATAGGACTAGCCAAACAAGGCTAGACAGACAAGACTAGGCAGACAAGACTAGACAGAGAAAATTAGACAGATACGACCAGACAGACAAGACTAGGCAAACAAGACTAGACAGACAAGACTAGACAGACAAGACTAGACGGACAAGAGTAGACAGACAATGCATTGTCTCCGTGAGTGTGCTAGTTTCTAAAATTCTTTTAAAATTCGTTTTTTAAGTGTATCTTCAAAATTATATATATATATATATATATATATATATATATATATATATATATATATATATATATATATATATTTATATATATAAATATATACATATATATATATATATATATATATTTATATATATAAATATATACATATATATATATATATATATATATATATATATATATATATATATATATATATATATATATATTAATATTATAAATAATTAATAATTATATATATTTCTTCCCTCTCTCAAGACTACCTGAGGCATTCGAAGATTGTGTGATACACACTATCTGTCTTATCACAATAAACGCATTGGTTGTCTGCTTCGCGCCCCGTACTGTGCAGGTAGTCTTTGAATCACCTGTGGCCACTCAGTGCCTGCGTCAGGTAGTAGGTAACTTGTCCGTTCCTTTTCGTGACCCATGGATCCAATTTTGGAATCAGGAGTCTCGTCCACTTATCCCTCTCTAAGGCTTTTCGAGCATTTGGGTCCTTGCCTTTTTTCTCAGTTCCTTTTTGTTTGCACTGCTCCTTTCTTTATAAAGCGTGTCTCTCTTCAACAAGAAGTTTTATAGGAGCTATTCCCGCAATAACGAGGATAGCGTCACCTGAGACGGTCCTATGTGAGCTGGACACGCGTAGCGCCATTTTTCGTTGAATGGATTGCAGGTTTTGCGTAACATTTGCTATCTCTATAGCACGCTTCCTGTCAATTAAACTGATCCTGTCTTTTCTGAAGCGAGCTATAGCTGTTTTTCTCCAACCAGTTGTCTACTAGTGCTATGACTTTGTTTGTCATTTTTATAACACAGTTTTCTCTTATATTTCGGTGACGATGAAGGGCAAGTCGTCGGCGATACCGACAGCTTCAACTCTCTCTGGCAACTTCAGTCTTAGGACTGCATCATATTCATACAGGATGTTCCAATAAGTTGGTCCCATTACTGAGCCTTGTGGAACACGACTGTAGATTTGTCTTTCTACGCTTTCACCCTCTGCCTCTATAATAATTTTTCGGTTGCAGTAGCTACTTACGAGCTTCAATAGATATGGAGGGAAGTCTCTTGCTATTAATTCGTCAACAATATTTTTCCAAGCGACGGAGTTGAAGGCGTTCTGAACGTCTAACGTAATGAGTGCGCAAATTCTTCTTTTCCCCCGCAATACTTCTGCAACCACTTCTGTAACCTTTAGTACTCCCATTATTGCGCCTATAGTTGAGAGTCCCTCCCTGAAGTCGAATTGCTTTCTGGATAGATCTTTACCTTTCCCAAGCTCCTGTTTTTTTCCTCCCTACTACCATCTGTTCCAGCAACATCGCTGTTACATCTAGCAGGCAAATTGGCATGTACGATGATGGATCCTGTAAAGGTTTGTCTCCTTTTCTTAACAGCACCAGTCTTGATTTCCAGACGTACAAGACTAGATAGTTAAAACTAGACAGACAAAACCAGAGAGACAAGGCTAGTCTGTCTGTCTAGTCTTGTCTGTCTATCCGTTAACTTGACAAGTGCCCCCCTGAACTTCTCGAGCATCTTGGAACCGCTTCACGCATGACGTCAAGATGTCGTTGTATTGGTTTCGCCTTACATCCCCTTCCTCGTCTAGTGGTTAGGGGTTCAGGTTCAGTTTCTTGTTGCTCTCGACTTGGAGTCGTTTCCTCTCGTCCTGCTCTTTGAAGGTCATGATGTTTGTTACCATATCGGTTGTTATTATCCAGATGTTCTTCGACCTAATCATATTGTCGGTTAGGCCTATGGGCTCTAGTTTGAGGTGAGTTTTCTTTTCCCACGTTTCTCTTTCTGGTATCCATCTATGACAGTCGAAGATAGTGTGTCGAACGCTATCTTTAGGGCCACAGTATTCACAGAGACTTTCGGTTGCCCTGCGCATGTTATGCAGGTACTCCCTAAAACAACCATGACTGCTTAGCACTTGAGTAAGGTGGAAATTCGTTTCACCATGCTTTCGTAACACCCACCGCTCGACGTCAGGTATACGGATCCTGGTCCATTGTTTCCTGTTCGATAGCTGCCACTCTTTTTGCCATGTCTTATACGTTTGCGCCCTGGCGGCTTTCTTTTTATCGCTCTTTGTGCAGTCGTCGCTTGTTCTAACTCGGTACAGTTCCTCTCTCTCTCGCACCATAAGCTCTATCATAAGCTCTACAAGTGCAGCTCCATTGAGACAGTTCGGTATGCACTGGACACTCTCAGTGCCATTTTCCGTTGAATTAACAATAACTTGTGCCTGATCGATTTCTTTTCCATGGTAATTGCCCATACCGGAGCTGCGTAGAGCATGGCCGAATGCACCACCGAGCATAGGAGCCTTCGATTGCTGCTTTTGGGGCCACCGACCAGTGTTGGGCATAATTCAATTAATTTTTTAATTGTAGAAGCAAACAATTACAATTTTAATTGCAACTAAATCAATTGCAATTAATTTAATTCAATTAAGTGTTTTATTGTGAGATGCAATTGAAATCAATTGCAATTAAATCCATTAATTGTGGTTTACAATTAATTTTATTGCAATTAAAATTTTAATTGTTAGTTACAATTAACTTAATCATCAATTGTTTATTATAACAATTAAAACTATTTAATGAATGTAAAAACTTAAACAGTTGGGAAAGATGATCGTTGTGGACCCTCCACCTCCACTTCCGGCCCCCACTTCCGGTTCCCACGTCCACTTCCGGTTCCCCCTCCTTTTGCATTTCCTACGCCAACTTCCGGTTCCCACCCTCACTTCCAAGTGGGTGAATTTTTCGCACCAGAAGTGGGGTGAAAACCGGATGTGGGGTGGGAACTCGGGGATGGATGACCGGTGGATGATCCGGTTTCCACCCCACTTCCGGTTCCAACCCATGTCCGGTTCCCACTCCTACTTCCGATTCCCACTCCCACTTCCGGTTCCGGAACCGGAAGTGGGAACCGGAAGTGAATGAATTTTTGGAACCAGAAGTGGGGGTGGAAACCGGAAATGGGGTGGGAACTTGGGGATGGATAACCGGAAGTGGAGGAGGAGATGGATAACCAAACGAGCTCTCGCGTTGTAAAATCAAACTTTCCGCACTCTAATGTAAATAACTATTTCAGTTAAGCATTGTGGCAAGTGATACAATGGAGTGTATAAACATATCTTCTAACCGAAATTTATTAATTGTTAACTGTAATTGTAAAAATGCATCAATCAATTATCAATTAATTAATTGTAATTGAAAAATTTTACAATTAACAATTAATTAATTGTTAATTGTGTTATCTTGCAATTACAATTAATTATTTTAATTGTTAGTTGCAATTAAATCTGGCAATTTAATTGTTAGTTGTTAATTGTTTTCACAATTAATTTTTGCCCAACTATGCTACCGACGTTGGGCATTAGTTTGTCTAATGCGATAGACATTTGTCGATCGTTACACCCACGCATTTAATGGATTCTTTCGGGACTATCTTTTCTCCCTTTACAAGGAAAGAAATGGGACCAATTTTTCTGAATCCTGTTAGCAGCACTGCCTCTGTCTTTTCGGGAGCCAATTCTAGTCTCTTTCCTTTCATCCAATTACCAACATGGTCTATAGCTGCATTTGCTCTAAGCATTATTCCCCTTTCTGTTTTCCCAGTCACTACCAGAGCCAGGTCGTCAGCAAAGCCCACGATCTCTACTCGCTCCGCAGTTTGAGTCTGAGGACTCCATCGTACAGGATGTTCCACAGTGTCGGGCCCAGAACCGAGCCCTGTGGAACACCACAGGTCACATTGCGCTCTTCTTTTGAATCCTCTGCTTGCAGAATGATTTTTCTATTTCTCCAAAAGCTCCTGATTAGTCGCAGTAGATACGGTGGCATACCCTTTCTAGCCAGTTCCTCCAAAATGTTTTGCCATGATGCAGAATTAAATGCATTTCTAACGTCGAGTGTTATAAGTGCACATAGCTTTTCTTTCTTTGTGAGCCTTCCTGCGCTTTTTTTGCCACTTCGACAACCTTATCTATAGCATCTACTGTCGACTTTCCCTGCCTGAACCCATGTTGCTTCTCTGAGAGGTTTTCACCTGTCTCTAATGCCTGTCTTATTCTTTGTAGATGTAGTTGCTCTAGGAGTTTTCCTGCTACATCTAGTAAACACAGGGGTCTGTACGACGAAGACTTCTCGATGGTCTTATCGCCTTTCCTAATTAAAATTAGTTTGGCTTTTTTCAATATATCTGGAAATATTCCCTCGGTGACTATATGGTTCATTATTTTCAGAACATAGTCTTGAAACTTTACCACAATGTTTTTTATGATCCCTGATAGAAGTCCATCTAGACCTGGGGCTCTGCCATTTCGAAGGCGCTGGCTGGCTCTATATAGCTCCTCCTCATTGAAAGGCACAATCTTCTTCATGGGTTAGGAAAAGTGCATCGGCAATCTGTAGTGTTGTTTCCATTGGAACCCTAATCTTTTGTTGCCTTAATTTTAGACCTCTCATTGCAATTTGGAATGCACCCCCCCATATGTCTTCGTTGATCTCGTGGCATAGGTTTTGCCAGTGATCTCGTTTTGATTTGTTGATTTCCATTCCGAGAGTCTTTTTAGCAGCTGTGTACTCCTGCTTGAATTTTTGCTGGTTGTGTTGGGCTAGGTTTTTTTTAGCTTTAAGTTGGTATATCCGTCTGGCTTTATTACAGGCTGCCCTTGCTTGAGCGATAGTATCATTCCACCAGTAGACCCGTCTTTTTTGTCTGCGTTCCATTTTTGGTGGTAGTGTGGCATCACAGCTTTTGCATATACTTTTTATAAACGAGTTTGCTGTATGATGTTCGGTCTTGTTAATTTCTGCTTCTTGGCTGCTGTAGAATTTTTGTACGTCTGTTGGCATTGATCTGATTGTCCAGGAGTTTCTGCTTTTGCATCGGGTTGGAATATTTCCATTATTTTCATGTACTACGTAGCCGAGATATTTGTGGTCACTTAATGACTTCCTCTCTAGTACTTGCCAGTTCTTTATTCTTGCAGCTAGTTCGCTTGTTGCGAAAGTTAGATCCAGTATTGAGAATGAGTCTCCACGTTCAAAAGTTGGTTTAGTCCCTTCGTTTTTGATGAAAGGTCCATGCTCGCCGCCCAAACCATGACCGTTTTTGAGGAGCCCCAGTGTGGCGATTTTGCGTTGAAGTCGCCTGCTATAATTTTGCCTTTTCTCCCCTGACCCCTTATGGTTTGACTAAGAGTCTCTAGGGATTCTGACAGCTGTTCAATTTTTGCGTTGGGGGAAAAGTAACAGCTGTATATAATGAGTTGGGGCAGTTCAACCCATACAAAACCCGGTCCATGTCCAGACTTTAGAATAGTTACTTTGCTGTTATTTATGCATATCGCTGCATCCTTTTTGTCGTCCGTGAACCATTTGGAGCTATTTGCAATTTTTTTATTTGGTTCACTCACTAGTAGTATGTCTGCTTTCAGTTCTATTGCTGTTGCGGCTAGCAGATCATGCGCTGCACGGCACTTCATTAGGTTAATTTGGATGTTGTTAGCCATTTTTGTTTCCTTGTCTTCTCTTGATCTCCTCCGACAGAGCTATTTTGTAAGCTGGGCAAGTTCCAGAATACGCCTGGTGCCCCTTTCTCTTGCAGATTGGGCAGTACATATCTCCTTGACAGTCTTTTGCCTGATGTCCCTCTTTGGTGCATCGTAGACACATCTTCTGCCTATCTACATGTACACATGTATTAGCTAGATGGCCTGGTTCCCAGCATTTATAGCACCTTTCTAGGTCAATTCTCTCCCTAACTCTGCAATTGATCCATCCAACCTTTATGTAACCTCTGTCTATTAGCACTTTCGCTTGCTTATTTGGTAGTGCCACGGTGGCTATCTGAGAGGCAAGACTAGTTAGACAAGACTAGACAGACAAGACTAGACAGGCAGGACCAGAGAGACAAGACTAGAGAGACGGACAAGACTAGACATATAAGACTAGACACACAAGACTCTCTAGACACGACTAGACAGACACGACTAGACCAACAAGACTAGGCCGATTAGCTAGGCCGATTGTTCATATGGCAATTATTTTATTTGAATTTAATGTTTTAGGTTAATTTCGCTAATATAGTAAAGTTGTGTTATGAGTTTATTTGGATAATAAATATGTTAAATATGTCATTAAAGTTTTATTTTCCGGCAGCTGAAGGTTTAATATGATTTATGGAGCTTAAGGGCTTTTTAATATCCCTCGTAGAAGCATTACGATTAAGTACGTTTTTGTGTTTACCGATTTTTAAAAGCCATTAAAGGTTTTACGTAATTTGCAGGCATTAATGCCTGAAAAGCGTTATTTTCAAATAGGATTCAAACTTGATTTCTTAAAACGTTATAATGCACAAAATACCTTTGGCACAACAAGGAATACTAGATCGGCTGGACTCAAATATCAGACCTGTTAGTTCAAATCTATATAAGCTAAGATTTAAATCCATTAAAAATTGCAATTGAATATTACAATTAAATTAAATTTTTAATTGCAATTAAATTAAATATTTAAATAATATTCAATGAACTAAAATAGTATATATAACAACTAATTATTTAGCCTAGTTTTTATATTACGGGGGTTTTATATTATGGGAGATTAGACCAAAACCCATTTAGGGCTGTAGTATCAAAGGAAGAAGAAGAAATTGTACAACATATTTTCTAGAATAATAGTAATCAGGTTTGATATACCTATAAATTTTAAGAGGTCAAATAGTTAGATGTGAACATTTACTTAAAATAAATGTTTAAATTTACTGAATTGCTATGAAAATGTATCAATAATCTAAATATTGTACACATTTGATGTTACTATATAATTTAAATTTAACCTCAAATGAAATCATATAAAATTCAACACGAACTCTATTTGGCATTCTCTAATAATATACTAAGCCAATCATAAAATAATAATAACGATACATCCAGAAAGTTTTTTAACATTAACGCTAACTATAAATAGATATCTAATATTATATCCATGATGCTAAATAAATATTATTTTAATATTTTTCTTGGAGATTGTTTTTTAATGTTTGAATGTTTAAGAAAAATGTAAATCTGTGTCTCTGGGGTATACAAAAAATGTTGCATATTTTTTTATATTATTTTCTTCCCAGAGGCGGCCTTTGTAAATGATTGTTTACTGCTTTCCCATTTCTTTCTGTCGAGAGATACGTAAAATCTCTTTATTCCTCTGCATGCAAATGCTCGTTCCAAATGAAATATTATAATCAGAGGATATTATTCCGTTTTATCCCAAGGAAACTTGCTTGCAATTATGTAATCAATGTGTTTGTTCCATAAACAGAAAATACGCAGAGAGTCAGAGAGTTTTTTTTTTCGAAAGCTCATATTAAAAATATAACAAATTTAGTATACATATATAGAGTACAAGCTTTTTTTAAACTTGTCCAGTTTTATATCGAATTTGGTCACATAAATATATAACTTGCTTTATTGTTAGACAAACACTGCATCCATGGTTCTACAACCCGGGGTGGGTCTAGGCCGCCTCAACAATTCTCCTCCATTATCTCCGATCCTGAGTGGCTTCTTCCCAGTTGAGCACCCCCATGGTTTGAAGGTCCTTGCGGATATTATCCCGCCATCGAAGCTTTGGGTGCCCCAGTGGTATGTTGTTAGGGGTTTCTTCCCAGACCATTTTAACTAGCCTTGAGTCATTACTCCTCTGGACATGTCCCAGCCATCTTAATCTGTTTGACTGGATTTCTTGTATTATACTTGGGCTATTATATAGTTCATATACCTCGTTGTTCGTGCGAATCCTATACCGCAATAGTTTGTTGATCCCAGACTGCTCCAAATATTTTCCTAAGAATTTTTCTTTCAAAACGATTGAGTAGTAACGTGTCTTGTACTGTCATGGTCCATGTTTCGCTAGCGTAAGTTACCACTGGTCTTATAGTTCTTAATAGTTTTATATATATATATATATATATATATATATATATATATATATATATATATATATATATATATATATATATATATATATATATATATATATATTTATTTATTTTTGTTTGTCGAGTCAGGATTCTTGATCGTAATAATTGCTGCGTTGCGTAGTAGAATTTATTTCCTTGTATAATGCGCTGTCCTATTTCTACTTTAACGTTATTATTTGATATTGTTATTGCCCCTAGGTATCGAAATGCTATACGTGCTCGAAGTTGTTCTCATCCATGGTAACATTTTGTCGAATTCGATCTCGGCTTGTGCTTCGTGTCATATGCATATACTTCGTTTTCTCCTCGTTGACTTTCAATCCCATCTTTTTTGCCTCTTTTTCGAGTTTTATACAGGTTTCCTTCGCGCTAATTGTATTTCTTCCCACAACATCTAGATCATCTGCATACGCTGGAATCAGTCTGGGTCCGCTATTTTCCAAGATGCTCATACTTAGTTCGGTTCGTCTTATCACCTTCTCAAGGCTGGGTTAAACAACAGCCGGTGACAGTGCATCCCCTTGTTTAAGGCCAGTTATATCAAATATTTCGCTGTATTGACCTTCTATTTTAATTGTACCATATGATCCTTCAACGCATTGTTTAATCATTCTCGTGAGTTTGCTGGGTATTCCAAGCTCTTCTAGTGCTGACCATAAGCTTGCTCTGAAGATACTATCATACGCCTGTTTAAAGTATACGAATAGATTGTGCAAATCTCTATCGAATTCCCAGCATTTTTCTAACAGTTGTCTTAACGTAAATAGCTGGTCTGTTGTTGATCGTTTCCTTCTAAATCTACTTTGGTATTCTCCAACTATTTCTTCTGCATACGGTTTTATTCGGTTCCTAATTATGTTGGACAGAACTTTATATGATGTGTTAAGGAGTGTGATACCTCTATAGTTGATGCATGACATTCTATTTCCCTTCTTATGTATTGGTATAATAACTCCTTCTTTTTAGTTCTTTGGAATCGATTCCTGTCCCCATATTTTTTGTATCAGCTGGTGTATGGTATCTCCTAGTTTCTGTCCACCCTCCTTCAGGCATTCCGTGGGGATGACATCTCTTCCTGCTGATTTATTATTTTTTAGCTATTTAATGGCTTGAGTTGTTTATTCTCTAGATGGTGGATCAACCTAGCCTTCGCTATGTCGTTTCTCCTCTTTTTGATATGTCGGGTCTTCTATATTGAGTAGGTTGTGAAAGTATTCTATCCAGGTATTGATGATCTCCTGTTTGCTAGTCATAAGTTCGCCATCATCATTCTTAATCATTGTAGAGGTTCTTGGGCGAAATCCTTTTTTATGTATTAATCCTTGATTATAGAATTTTCTTGTGTTTCCATGTGTTCTAGCTCTTTCCACTCCATGTGGCTGTTCATTATGCCACTCTCTTTTCTTTTTTCTCATAAGTTTTCGCTTTTTGTTTCTTAGGTTATGGAACTTTTTTCTATTTTCATCTGATGGATCTTTTAACATCTTGATTCTTGCTCCATACTTTTCCCCATAAAGTATATGACAATCTGTATCGAACCACATTTTCTTTTTTGTCTTTTGTTTCTCACCAATGATTTTTTTGCTGGCTTCTTGAATTACTTCCTTTATTGTCTTCCAAGTATCCTCTACTCCTAGGTTCTGTACATGTATTTCTTGTATTTCTGTACATGTATGCCTGTTCTATTCTTTGTTGGTACTGATCCTTAACATCTGGTTGTTTCAGCTTTTCGATGTTCCACTGTACTTCTTTCTTGTGGCTTTTCTCTTTCCTTGCAGCTCTAGTTTTGGCCCTAACCAAAATATGATCCGTATCTCCATCAGTATGTTTGATCCGTGTCTAGTGTCTACCAATACGTGATCTATCTGATTTCTCGTTATACCGTCGTTAGATAGCCAAGTATGTTTGTGTATATCTTTATGAGGGAACATTGTTGATTTTATCAGCAGGTTATTCGAGACTGCAAAGTCGATCAGCCTGATTCCATTGTCATTAGAAGAAGCATGTAAGCTGTGTCTTACAAATTGTAATTGTGACATTTCTTCTCTTCCTAATTTGGCGTTATAATCTTCTAAAACCAGCAGAATATCTTCCTTTGGTATTTCATTTAGTGTTTGTTCCAGTATTTCATAAAAAGTGTCTTTAGTGCCTTCCTCGGCTACTTCAGTTGGTGCGTGTATTGCTACTAGTGATATGTTGTACCATTTTCCACGTAACCGGATCGAGCATATTCTCTCATTTATGGATTTAAAGGATATTAGTTCACTCATCAGTTCCTCCTTGATCACAAAGCCTGTCCCAAACACTACTAGAGGAAAAAGTAGACAAGCAGTAATGTAGTAACCAAACTAGACTCACAAGATTAAAAAGACAAAACTAAATAGTTTACTATAGACAAATAAAACTACACGTACACATCAGATAGACAAAAGTAGATAGATAAGCCTAGACAGGCATGGTTAGATAGACAAGACTAGAAAGACATGTCTTTTTCTTGAAAGACGTGGCTGGCGATTAGACACCTGACCATATAAGTGTCGCATGGCCTCGGAGTTACGGGTGAATTATTTTATTTAATTTCTCTGAATATTTTGTTCCTTCACTTCATCGGTCATTTTGGATTCCATAAAATAATCAATATATTGTTGTGTATGAATCCAGTTTTCTATTACTTTAAGCATATGTCCAGTTATCGTTTTCGGGTTGATAGGTACTTTTACATTAGTTGCAATTTTGTGTCTTTCCCATCGAGAGTATTCGAAGATTGTATGGCTCACGGTATCGGTCTCTACGCAGTATATGCACTAATCGTCTGCAGATAGCCCTTGACATATTCGTGGCTGGCAAATATTTTGTTGAGATAATAACTATTTTCCTCATGTTCTCTGTTTATTCAGGGTTCTGTGTTCAAGTTCTGTGATAAGAAGTCTGGTTCATTTTCCTTTTATGCCTTTGCTGCTATTCTTTAATTAGTTGTTTCCTGGCCGGTTTTTTAAAGTTTGTTGCGACCTTTTCGTGAGTCTCCAGCAGTTTTCTTTGTTCTTCCACCAGCAAGTCAGTTGGCGGGATATCCGTGATGGTCAAGACTGACCTTTTTTTTTTTGGTGCTAGATTGAGGTTTTTGGATTTCATTTATTTAATGATTTGCTCTATAGCGAGGCTTGGCCGTGTGCATTAATCCTTTTTCTCTTCTGGCTGCTAGCTAGACTGGATAAACCGGAGTAGAGAGACAAAATCGGATAAGTAAAACGGGACACCGGATTGAACAAGCATGATAGACAGACAAGACTAGACGGACAAATACAGACCGACAAGAGTAGGCAAACAAGACTACAAATACTAGACACACTAGAGATAAAATACTGGAGAACTTAGACACCTGGCAGGACTAGACAGACCAGCCTAACTCTAAACTCAGGCAAGAGTAGATGGTCAAGACTAGACACTCTCCACAAACTAGACTCTCTTAAATTCTTTAGAAAATTTTCTGTGGATGAACTTGCAAGGGCCAGCCTGCGGATTTAAAGTGGGAAAGTAGCCATGTTAAAATAGCTGTTAAAGATGTAATGAATATATTCTAAATGTCATGAACAACATTATGGCGGATGGAAACTTCCTGAACATCTGAACAAACCCACAGAAAACCCATCGTCCATAACACTGTACCTGCTCGATATTACAGGGAAACTGCTGGAACAAGGGAAAATCTCTCAGAAAAACAGCATGGATTCAGGGAGGGCAGCTCAACAGTGCACGCTATTAAGCCAATCCTGAACGTGGTGGAGAAAGCCTCAGCTGGTACGAGGGCATCAAGAAAGATTAGTGTGGTCATTAGTTTAGACGTTAAGAATGCTTTCATTACTGCAGATTGGGAAGACATTATTATTAAGACTAGTGAGAGTGGTTTTCCCCATACCTGCTGAAACTACTGCGTAGTTATATCTACATAATCAAAAGATCATAATCGAAGTAGACGGTGTAGTAGTGGAGCGAGAAGTGCACAGCGATGTTCCACAGGGCTCAGTAATGGGTCCTACGCTGTGGAAGATCCTATACGATGGAGTACTTAGGCGAAAGCTACCAGAAGGTGTTTAAATAATAGGATTTGCTAATGATATTGCTGGTAATAGCTCTAACAGACGGAGGGGGAGTAATGGAACGTGCAAATAGATCGATTGCACATGTTGATAAATGGACGAAAAAAAGCGCTTAAGGCTCTTGAAAAAACGAAATATGTTCTACTGACCGGAATGAAGCATTCAGGTTAGGTTAGGTATTTAAGGTCAGAGGCATAATCATAACGGGCAAGGCGGCAGTTATACCACACCAATACCTTGGTGTGGTTATTGATAAGAAGTTATGTTTTACACCACACATAATGCGATTACGAAATAATGGACATGAAAAACATCAAAGCAACAGGAAATGACGACATCACAATAGAACTTATAAATGAAGGGGGAGAAGCTATGATCACAGAACTATGCGAACTATTTAACCCTTTTTAAACCAGAGTTGCTTGAGAGCAACATTATCGATTTTAAAAAAATAGGCGGTTTGTATGGTGGAAGCAGGGTTGCTGGTGTATTGTTGTCTGTTATATCAAGATAGCATGTTGGCCAATCTGATTCCCTTATCAATACTTCAGGATAAGAAAGATAGTGACAAGAGAGGTTCTTTTTTATTTTTTTTTGTCGTTACTTCACCCAATGTTACTTTCAGGCAACACTCATTAAAATATTCATAACAAAATAAATCAAACAGATAAAATTTGTATAGATATATATTTTAGCACTTGATTAAATACTCAAAAATTCCAATTAAAATAATATCATAAAGAAAGAGAAAAACGTCTAAAAACATGGCCTGAACTTACCACTCAAAATCTAGACACAAAAAATGCCAAAATCCTCAAACAGGATCCGAGCAGCTGCTCGGATTTTGGCATTTTTTGTGTCTAGATTTTGAGTGGTAAGTTCAGGCCATGTTTTTAGACGTTTTTCTCTTTCTTTATGATATTATTTTAATTGGAATTTTTGAGTATTTAATCAAGTGCTAAAATATATATCTATACAAATTTTATCTGTTTGATTTATTTTGTTATGAATATTTTAATGAGTGTTGCCTGAAAGTAACATTGGGTGAAGTAACGACAAAAAAAAATAAAAAAGAACTCCTACAAGTACTGAGATGGAACTACAGTATTCTTAGCATCGAAACCTTACGTGCCACAGGGCATCTGGAGCAAGCGAATTGCTTATATCAGACAACGATCTAAAAAAGAAAGGTCGTGGGTCTTTTGACGAAGTTTATAATAACAAAAAATCGATTTCGATTGTCAAATGGTTTGACAACAAACCAGTTCTGGTAGCATCGTCTTATGTTGGGGCTCTGCCCACCACAACTGTCAAAAGGTGGAGCAACAAATCATACGTTCAAGTCAACTGCCCAAAAATTATTGGGGAATATAATAATGTTATGGACGGGGTGGATCTAGGGGGAATGCTAGCTGCATTTCATAGAACACCCCTCAGAACGTTCAAGTGGTATATGCCCGTTTTCGCACAAATGCTTGACACTGGTGTTAATAATACTTGGCTGCTGTATAGAAGGGATAACGGGAATAGCTCTATGGATCTGAAAAGTTTTCGAAATGAAGTAGGCGAATGCTTACTGAGATATGGAAGGTTGTCAAAAATAAACAGAATCTCACCTAATTCTTTTGGAGAGAAAAAAAATCAAAAAAAGAAAGAGAGAATGTAGCGGCAAAAAATTATCGTCGGTCTCAAAAAGCGTTATTATTTGGAGCTATTGCACATGGATACAACCATTTACCTGATTTCACTACCAAAAGAAGATGTAAAATGTGCCAGAATACAACACAAGTGTCCTGTATACAGTGTGGTCAAAGACTTTGTTTTGTTCCAGCAAGAAACTGCTTCAGAGCATTTTACAATTGTTAATTTTATGAATTTTATTGATATCTATGAATTTTCAAGTTTTTATTCTATTTTTTATATAGTATAGTATTTCATTTGAACTAAGAATTTTTCAACTTTTATTCAGAGGTACTTTTCATGCAAAAGTATAGATGGATTATATAAATAAAAGTTGTACAAATGAGTAGAAATATTATTAGTTATCCTTGTTCATTTCAGTAGGGGTACCTATTCTACCAAATCTGACGATTTAGTTGTATCATGTTACAGCCATTATAACATGTTATAGACCATGTTACAATAGGGTACTCACGATCTTGATAGGTAAGTATTGTGTTGCTCGAAAGCAACAATGGGCTAGAACTAACCAGTAGTCCTACTTTTGCCAAGTTGGACTGTGGTGGACCAAACTGCTCCACTGACCCATTGTTGCCGTTAAGCAACACAATTTTAATTATTCGATTTTTTCGAATTTATTCATTGGTTTATATTTTTGTATGCATTTATTTCATGTTTAAGGCTTAAGCAAAAGAGTTCACCGAAAAATTTTAAATTTTTATCTAAATTCATTCCTTGGGTTAATAAGGGTTAATAAATGCCTAGAAGAAGAGAAAATACCAGATACATGGAACAACGCTATAGTAGTTCTCTTATTTAAAAAGGCTGATAAATCAGACCTAGAAAATTACAGGCCTCTTAGTTTATTTTCCCAGATCTACAAACTTTTCACAAAAATATTAAAGAACGGAATTGCAAACAAACTGGACGACTGAATGCGGCCTACAGGCTGGTTGTAGGCCGCATTCAGAAAGAACTATAGTACATGCGACCATCTCCTGACGATGAGACTGCAAACGGAAAAAAATCACAGAGTATAACCTTAACATCTGCCTCGCGTTCATCGACCTCTACAAGGCATTTGATTCTATAGAACACTTGGCACTTATGAATAGCTTAAGGGACGCACGTATAGATCACATATATACCCAGCCCTTAGAATGTATATATATATATATATATATATATATATATATATATATATATATATATATATATATATATATAATAACGCAACGTCTACAATTAAATATATGGGAACACGAATAAAATAAACATAAATAGAGGGATCCGCCAGGGAGATACTATATCACGTAAGCTGTTCAATTTAGCGCTGAATGGAGCATTTCGACGTGTCCAGTGGAAAGAGAAGGGTATACTAGTCAATGGAGAACGACTTAGACATTTGAGGTTTGCCGATGTTGTAGTGCTCATTGCAGATAATCCGGACGATCTACGGGAAATGCTGCTTGAAATTGAAGCAGAGCTAAGCAAGATCGGACCACAAATGCACTTAAATAAGACTAAAATAATGTGCAAAGAAGATCCCCAACTAACTATTAAGAACCAACTCATTGAAAAAGTAGAAAGCTATACGTAGCTTGGGCATCAACTGAAACTAGGAAGAGAAAACCAGACCACCAAGATATACCGCAGAGGAAGACTAGCATGGACGGCGTTCGGAAGATTTGCATATATTCTAAAAGACCAGAATATCCCCCTAAGATTGAGATCAAGACTATTCGATCAGTGCATTCTCCCTGTGCTAACCTATGGATGTCAAACGTGGATATTAACAAAACTAGCAATGACCAAAATGGCCGTAACCCAGAGATCCATTGAAAGACAAATGCTGGGAATAGCGCTGAGGGACAGAAAAACCACCGAATGGATCAGAAACCCTACGAAAATCAGAGATGTGATCGAAACCATTGCCACTCAAAAATGGAACTATGCCGGACACATAGCGAGATGTACGGACGCGAGATGGAATAACAGACTATTGCACTGGAGACCATATCTAGGACGACGAAATAGAAGACGACCAGTGATGCGCTGGACAAAACGACATAAAATTAACAACAGGGTTTATTTGGATAAGAGAAGCGCAAGACAGAAAGAGATGGTGCCATATGAGGTACGCCTAAGTACAGAAATGGACTGTGCAGTGAGGCGATTGAGATTGAGATCATGCGATAAGCGACGAAAGCCCTCAAGTTAACAGTAAGATGATGCCCAATTTCGGTGAACCATAAACTAGCAAGAGAAACATATTATGCTCGGTCGCTCACTTGGCAATGCTCCATGGTGCTCCGCTCTGGGCAAAAGCAATCGAGAATGAGATCATCAAAAATAAGCTAGTCCAGTGCAAAGAAAACTGGAACTACGGGTGCATACAAGAAAGTCTCAATGAATGCAATGCTCGTGATGGCAGGCATAGAATCCATAGAGCTATTTTTAAAAGAAAGGTCAGAACTGTACAAAAAGCGGACTAGCGAACCGAAGACAAAACTGAGGAAAATTGACAAACAACATATTTTCCAGGAGTGGCAAAAGCACTGGACATGCTGTACAAACAGACAATGGACGAAGCTATTAATCCCACAAGTGAGAATATTTGTAAAACGAAAATATGAAATGAACAACTACCCAAGCGTTCAGTGAGCATGGATACTTCAGATACCACCTTAACAATATCGGCAGGGCCTCTGACAGTCTGCGTGTCTACTGTAGACAAACAGACAGCGTGGCGCACACGGTCTTCTAATGTGAAAAGCGGTTTCCGGAGAGGGATGACTGGAGAGCTAAGACAAAAACAGGACTAGAAGTAAAGTCACTGCTTGGGGTCATGTTGAAGTCTAAAGACAACTGCACAACAACGGATGATATGATAAGTATTGTCAGCATGAAAAAGACGAACGTGCCGGACAGAAAGCCATGGATTAAAACTAATTTGACAAAATGCCTGAACCTCTAAGCACATGATGTGAAATGGGGGTTGTAAGGCAACAAATGCGTGTTGAATCTAACGACATAAGACAACGACATCCTAACGACATGCTCAAAGCGGTACCGAGATGTTCGTGAGAGCCAAGGTCTAAAACTAATCTGTCAAAATGCCTGAACCCCTAAGCACATGATGAGAAATGGGGGATGTAAGACAACAAATGCATGTTAGAATAAAGACAACGGCATCCTGACAACATGCAAAAAGCGGTACCGACATGTTCGTGATTGCCAAAGAGGCCACTTGACAAGTTACCTCAAGTGTTCGCTACGTCCCCATAAATAAAAGGCTCTCTAGACAAGACACACTTGATATTAGACAAAAAGATAAGCCATGCAAGGTGCACAAATTAAATTAGACCGAGAACAACAATCTCAGTAGACAGTGATAACCTGACAGACAAGGCTAGACATAAAATAGTACAAGACAACAGGCAATAGTAAGTAGCTACTAGACTAGATAAAGACGATGAGTAATTTTTAAATTTCACAAAAGTTTTCCCAATATTATATATTTAGTAATGACTATCAGTTATTAGCGCGTTGTCTTTACCCTGAGTTCCGCTATACGCTTTCAATACTAACTGGCGCGGAGGTAAAAGTGAAAGAACAACAAAACATCGCTTTCACTATATTGTATGTTCTTTATATAGCAATCTAAATGCTAATTTTACGGAAACTAAAATAAGGGGCGCAGTGACAAAATTATCAACTTTTTCGAATTAAATTTGGGTTAACACCTACACGAACTGTGAAAGTAAATTTGTCAGTGTTAAAACTTTATAACTATCTAGTTCGACTTGATTTATATATTCTGCAAAATTTCTCATACCAATTTCTCTCAACTACACTTTACTGTTTGATTACAGCAGTTGAAGCAGATGTTTGCAAAAGAATTTTAAATTTGAATAAGAATATTTCAAAATACCAAAATATTGATACTAATGAAGTTTATTAGCAAACAAGCCCATTAAGTGTGTGTGTGCTCAGGAGGCTTGAACAAACATTTTGCAATTAGATTACAAAATGATTGTTTCAAGTCGTTACTAAAAAAAATGTAACATTCTGTTTAGGTTTTTTGTTTGCCTCTGTGACCCAAATTGCTTGCGTTCGGACGCTTTTCCGGAAGCGGAATTTGTCTCTCTAGACAAAAGAAACGATTGAAGAATGGCCTCTTTTTGTAGCCACTGGTGCGAACAATTGTTTCTCATAGTAATCTTGTAATATGTACTTACTCTTCACACAATACCTCACAGTTACTTTGACATATTTATTTATTAAGAACTAGATTTCAAAATAAATAGTCTACCACTTAAACAGAGAAGATTAAAGAAGTCCTACCCAACCGAACAATCTTAAATATACAATATTAAATATATAATATTATACAAACAGGACGAATAGATAAATAAGACACAGTATACTGGACTGGTAAGACTTGATTTGTAATACAGCATTATACAGACGGCAAACAAAACTAGAACTCTATTTCAAAATGAAGAGTCTACGGCTTAAATAATGAAGACTAAACAGTCCTATTGAACAATCTTGAATATAGAACATTAGATAAATAACAATATACAAACAAGACTAATAATTCTAGATTGACCAGATATAGTAGACTGGACTGGTAAGATTAGATTTGTAATAAAATATTATATCGGCAGCAGACAAAACTATAGAAGTCCCTTCTCCAAATAGATTTAATTAATTAATAAAATTCCACAAATGACACTAAATAAACAAAACAGACGCAACTTGGACAGCAACGGATGATCTGATAGGAAGCATTATCAGCATGAAAGAGACAGACGAAAGCCATGAACTGAAACTAATCTGACAAAATGCCTGAACCCCTAAGCACATGATCTGAAATGGGGGAAGTCCATGTCTATACGTTGTAGATTAAACATACGTTTACGATTATCTAAGTCTAGATTATACAAATGAAATTAGACAATAAAACTAAACATATAATTCTAACCAAACATTCTAAAAAACATTGAATCCATCCATGGCTCAAATGGTGTTTTTAGTTCAATATGTAGAAATAAAAATGTCGAACCCACTATATAATATTTATATAGTGGGTTCGACATTTTTTTTTATTTCTACATTTTCTACATTCATAAGTTACGATCGAGATATTGCATATATAACGCCATGCAGATAAGACTGGAAAGAAAAGATTGGTAAATCATACCTAGACATGTTAAACTTAAAAAAACGTATCATAAAAATATAAATATTCGGTCCAATTTTAAATTGTCTAGCAATGTACAATTTAAACTCATATGGTTATATAACTTAATGTCTCTGTGATGTAATATAATCATCCTTAATTCCTTATGAAAATGAAACAATGTAGGTTTCAGAAAAAAATATTAAAAAAAGGTTGTCTTCACTATTTACATAGCGTCAATATAAAAATGGGGGAGACAATAGTCATTCTTGTATTTGCCATTATATGTAAGGCATTATATACTTAGACTAAACAGAGCGTGGAATTACTTAACTAGGCGACGGTTTGCAAGAAGTAAAACTAGAAATTATTGTTTACAATATGTAGAAAATGGTGACTAAAAGTAGATTTCATTTTTGCACTACAATAAACATTATAAAGATATGTTTTTAAGCTCTTGATATGAATTGTTTGTTTTATAAAGTGGTTTCCAATAAAGACAATATGATGAAAAACGAAACAAAACAAAGTTGACAAAGATTTTATTTTAGTACATATCAATTACATGAACATTTCAGCTTCCTTTGCTGATTTAAATTCAATGATCGCAATTTCAGATGAGTTTTTGTGAAGAAATATTCGTATTGTTTGTATAATATTGGTTATCAAATGTTTATTGAATGTTGGACTTGTTTAGTCTTCTCTGTTTAAGCAGTAGACTTTTCATTTTTAAATAGATTTGTCTCTCTAGTCTTGTTTGTTTCTAATGTCATTTATGCAGCAATCGATATTGAATATCAAATTCTCGAGAGCTCGTGATTTGGTTGCACAGATCATTAATTTAAAAACCGCCGAAAAGGTGATCAATAAAAAGAAGTTGAACACTAAGGTGAGAAAGGAAGCTTAGTTAATCCGCTACAGCAGCGTCTGTCCCAGAATGGGCGGCTGCAACCAGCGTCTGCACCCAGAGGATCGGCTGTCCAACAAACTCACCAACACGCAGGGCAAGCGTGATATTTTAATTTTTTGCCAAAATCTCCGAATGAAATGAAACGAACACGTCGATTTTTAAAAATGTATCACAGGTGAGTAGCGAGTTTAACTCGTAATCTCACACCGACCCGTCAGTCTACCCTACGGATTATGGAAAGGGCAAAAAATCGACAACAAATAAACACAGACAAGAACACTTATTATATATTGCTACATATAATATTCGCACTATGAGATCCGAGGAACACCTTGACGAACGGGACCACGAGCTGGAAACATTAAGTGGGATATCGTGGGACTATCGGAAACACGTCCACCGGGTGAAAAAACTACCATATTAACCTCAGGACATGTGTTATACCAGAAAAACACAACAGATAAAGGCCATCTGGGAGGCATAGGATTTCTCGTCAATGCGCGAAAAAAACATAAAGTGATGAAGTACACTTCTCTATCTAACATAGTCCACATAGTATATACCACGAAAATACTTAACAAGCGCTACTCCATTCAAATTATCAATATCTATGCTCCGACAAGCAGCTCAGATGACGAAGAAGTAGAGCAAATGTATGAAGATATAGCAAGAGCAATACCGTTAGAGGAAACACATTTCACGTTAGTGATTCAACGCCAAAATCGGTGAGTGGACCAACAGCAACATCGAATCCCAGTATATAGGAAAACAAGGCCTCGGCGTGAAGAACAACAGAGGAAAAATGCTGGCAAATTTTCTGAAGAAAGAATTTGCACTGCCTAAACACGTTCTTTGAGAAACCACCACAACGTAGATGGACGTGGAGGAGTCCGGACAACTCATTCAAAAATGAGAGAGAGTATATTCTCGCAAATAGCAGATCATATGCAAGGACGTCTGAATCCTGAACCGGTTCGACACAGGAAGCAATCACAGGATTGTCCTAGCAAAAGCTACGTATAAACTTTAAACACGAGAGAAACAAACTAATGAAGAGAGCGAGTTTCCCTAGACGCATATAGTTAGAAAACCACAAAGAAGAATAGCAGAGAAAAGTGAAGAAACACTTACAACTCACAAATATGGCATGGACCAAATTGCAAGGAAGATAAAAATCGCCACCCAAGTTGCTACAAAGAAAATATGTGAGAGAGCAAAACGAGTAGGGTACCCGAAACTAAGTAAAACCACCAACAAAAATATAGAGCAACGAAGAGGCATGGTAAAAGAAACTAATATAAAACCAATAAGTATAAGATACTCAACAGAAAAATAAAAAAATACATCCGCAGAGAGGTAAGATCATACAACACCAACATGATCCAAACGATAATCCGAGAAAACGCCAATATAAAAGTGCTCAGATCCAAACTTTCAAAGGGAAAAACAAGAATAACCAAACTTAAGAACAAAGACGGAGTGGAAATCTCATACTAACAACAACTACCAAAAGTAATACCAGAGTTCTACACTGACTTATACTCGTCAAAAACACCCGACAACGAAACAATAACACCATGTAAAGTACTAAACGTAGGTTCAGAGAATATACAGGAAATATCTGTGAAATAAATAAGAGGTGCTCTTAAGAAAATAAAAAATGGCGAGTGTCCGGGAGAAGACCAAATGACAACTGAAATGTTAAAACAGGGCGGAAGCAGTTTGGAAAACGAAGTCCAGGTACTGCTGAACAAATACTTGCGAGACGGCCAAACCCCAACCGAATGGTGTAACGCAGAAGTGATAATTCCGTTCAAAAAGGGAGACACTACCAATATTGAAAACTATCGCACGATTAGCCTGCTACCACGCCTCTACAAGCTGTTCACAAAAATCATCTGCAGCTACAGAGAAAATATTTTTTTTTATAAAGAAAGCATTCGATTCAGTTGGCTTGGTCAATCGTAAAAGCTATGAGAAATGCAAGAGTGGAATCAAGATACATCGCGATAATCGAAAATATTTATAAGAGAGCTACACTACACGTCAATATCGAGGAAGGACTCACCACCAACAGAAAAATATAAAGAGGGGAGTACGTCAAGGGGATACACTCTCACCCAAGCTGTTCACCCTATGCCTAGAAGACGCTTTCAAACAACTAAGCTGGGAAGAGAAAGGTATAAATATCGATGGAACATACCTTAGCCTTCTTCGTTTCGCTGACGATATTGTTGTCATCTCAAGCGACCCTGATGAACTGGAGGGAATGCCACAACAACTCAATCAAGCGTAAAGAAGCATTGGGCTTAAAATGAACCTTATCTAGACCAAGATTACGAGCCCTTGCGACCCGCACATTTACATATACAACAATATCATCGAGCGCGTGCAACAATATAACTATCTTGGGCACACTATGATGTTATGATGTTAAGGAGGGGAACCAGATGGCCGAAGTCACCAGGCGAATAGGACTTATATGGACAGCGTTTGGCAAATATCTTAGAAAACGAGAACATACCAATAAATCTCTACGGCAAAGTATACAACATGTGCGTTCTACCTGTAGCGACGTTCGAGTTCAAAACAATGAGCCTCACAAAAAACAGTTCAAATCGACTAAGAACGAAACAGTGAGAGAGAGGTCTAGAATAACCGACATAATAGATCGTGTAGCCAACTTAAAATGGAGCTAGGCAGGTCATGTTGCAAGGCAGAATAATGATATGTGGACGCTAAAAACCACACAAATGCGTCCAAGAACAACAACTAAAAGTAGAGGCCGACCGCAAAGAAGGTAGCTAGATGACATAAAATTGGCCGCAGGGAGTCGGTGGTACCAGAAGCCACAATATCGACATACGTGGAAGAGGAGCGGAGAGGCCTATGTCCAGTAGTCGATGAACGGTTAAAAAAACACTACTTATGTGTTGAAATTTTCCTTCTAAAAACTAAACTTTTCTTGCAATAAATCCATAGTCACATTAACAGTATGGCATATGACCTTCTCTGGTTGGACTTGAAAACGATGAGGTCTTACTGCAGTAACATTCACTTCTTTTATTACTATCTGTTCTTACTATAGAGAAGAATAAAATATATTTGCACATTTTTTTACACAATAAATATTTATCACAATAAATTATTATATATGTGGGGATTCTCATGGACCAAATTATAGCGTCTTATGTCATGTATGTCACGTATGTCAACACTTATGTCAATACCCAGTCATTACTACGTTGTTCAATACCCGGGTACCCGTGTACCCGCATGGGTTTTTCATTCAATAAAATTGTTTTAATACCCGAAGACTTTCACATTACAACTCGGGATTACCCATAGAGTATTCCACTACCCGAAAAACCCTATTTCTATAAATAAAACCGCCGGGTGGGCAAAGCATGGGATCAAAATATGGTGGCTAAGCATAGCCAAAAATTCATATCCATTGAAAGATCAAATTTACACTGGAAAAATAACAACAGGCCGTGAAATAAATAAAGGAAAAAGGGTGGAAGAGAGTAAAAGATTTAGCTGCAAAATATAAAGGATCCGCAAGAAATATTACAATGGATAATTGTATAATGTGTACGGAACCTAACAATTGTAGGAACATATAAAAAAATAGATTCTAGTAGACATGCTAGCATCTAAAGATCGTGAAGCATTCTCTTCTCTATTTGGGTTTCATGAAAAAGTTACTCTATGCTCTTATTTTCTTAAAAAAAGAAAGTTGTTATACTTCTATCTACGATGCACTCAGATTTGCAGCGAAGACAAAAAAAAAACAGAAATTGTTCAGTATTATAATAAAACAAAAATTGGTGTGGATGTAATGGATAAGATGTTGGGCCGTTACACAATCCACAGACGAACTAATCGATGCCCTCTTGTATTTTTTTTTAAATATTTTGGATATCGCCAGTCTTGCCAGCTATATCATTTATCATCTAAATAATGAATTTTTACGAAAATGAAATGAAGAATTATGTATGACAGCTATTCAAGCACGATCTCAAAATATGCAAATTATGAGAAATTTCGCCACTAAGATTGCCATAGAAAGCATATATTGAAAACCAATAGATCCTAGCCCTCATGAAGTGAGCCAGGCGGGTCTACTGAACAGATAGATTTCACTGGACGAAAAATTGTTGTAGGATCATGTCATATTTGTTACCAGGATGTCTACAAAAAACGAAGAAAAAAAATGCGAAAATCATGTAAAGAATGTAACAAACCAGTTTGCGACGAACATTCGAAAGCAATTGTAAAATGACACGCATGTTGCCAATAATAAATTGAATATAAAAATATTTTATGTATAATTTATAGTTTTATAATAAAATTAATTAAAAGTTAAATAAATTCGTTTATTTATTTATTAAATAATATTTTTTATCCCTAGAAATAAGTTTAATTATTTATTTAAATATGGGTACGCGGGTACCCCTGGTATTGAACAACGGGGTATTTGACTTTAAGTCCAAAAAGTTTATATATTTTTGGCACATTTTATTATTTATGTATATGAATCGATGTCAATTTACTCAAATAACGAGGATCTGAAAGGATTTGATATTTTTCGAAGATTTTTCGTTAAATAAAAAATATATGTAAGTAAGAACATGCAAAAGGGTACCCGGGTACCCGGGTATTGACATAAGTATTAAGGACACAAGGTGGCTATAGAACAGGCATCAATCGTAAAAATGTTATGTTATGCACTCGATGCCCTAATAATAGCCGAAAGTGAAGATACCCTGTTCCTTCAACATAGCTGTTGAACATTTTAATGTGTAGATGACTGAAGATAACTTTGAAGTTGATGAATTTTAATGTGAAGATGACTGAAAAGTTCCAGTCAGTCCCAGTAATATCCAAATAACTTTTACGGTTCAAACTGTTATTTGACGATGAATTAATCAGGCAGATCAGGAACATCAAATATCTTAGGATTGTTATCTCTAGTGATCGAAATATGACATATGAGGTGCGCACCCAAGCCAAGAGAGCCCCGGTGGCCTCTGGCTACCTTCGTGCTACCATCTGGTGAAATAAATTCAAAAAAACCGATAGTAAAACAGGTGTTTATAAAACTTGTGTACGGTCAATATTTACATACGCGACCAAAACTAAAGCAGAAAAAGTGGATACTAATAGAATTATAAGCCAACATAGCTGAGGAAGGTTTTAGACCGAAAATAAATCCGAAAAGCGGTAGGAGGATCCTACCAACTTTGTAATAATTTTGTAATAACTTTGTAATTTGACGAAGATGGGTTTTATTTGTTGGCTTAAAATACCGAACATAATATAACGATTTTTTGAGATATTTATTTGCAACAATAATAATAATTTTTATTTTCACCAACAGTAACAAATGGCTATCGACTGATGCAAATTTATGATTCCTAATTTGAAACTGAATTACGGACTGACCTATTCATACAAAATTTTCGCAAACAAATATATAAGATGAAAAAGTAGAATGTACACCGATATATATATATATATATATATATATATATATATATATATATATATATATATATATATATATATATAAATTATAATTAAACTATTGTATATATATATATATATATATATATAACCAGGGTTCGCTAACTTGTGGCTCGTAGAAGTAAAAATTAGGTTTAGAAAATCTATATCTCACAAAAAGTATAAATGCGAGTAACACAATTCAAATTACCTAATTATACAGTCAACCCTAATGAACTCTAGTAAGTCTAACAATAGTTAGACGAATTGGTCCTACATCTTGATAATTAAATCCCTAAGTATATAGTCTAATCTGTTTAAATCCTTATTGTACAAATTAAATCAAATTTATTGATTTATAATATTATATATATATATATATATATATATATATATATATATATATATATATATATATATATAAATATATGATATTACACATAGGATACACATTACAAATTGTAAGAAGTACTTTTCATATTCAGCAAGGTTATAATAGCATTTTTGTGGCAGGAGTTCCTTCAAATTTTGTCTAAAATAATTCTAGCAAGATTCTTCTTATGTTCAAAAAAGGAGTATGCAATTCATACTGTATGAATGCGTAGGATTGCTTAGTTATAAGTGTCCTTGTTTTTTGGCAATTTTTGAGTATATAGTATGTCCCATTTACGTATTTAGCCTAGTCTAACTATCTAGTATTAGTATTATAAATGAAATTATTAAGCCCTGGCTAGTCAACCTCGTACCCTACAGGGTTATAGCACAAATCTTAACTAACAAATCTGTAGGTCCTGGGATCGCTCTCGGGAGCTAGTGTCGAGTGCATTTGTACCGGAAGACAAATATGTAATTGATTAACGCCAATTATAACAACACCTAGGTTTCTGGGCCTATAATGTAAAAAATGTGGAGAAAATACAATAGACTACTTGGCCGCAGTGTTTGCAGGGTTAATAACACACTGTCCACCCTGCCAAACTTAAAAAGAAAGCCTTGGCTTTCATCTAAAATTAAAAATTGGTAGTCAACGCCAATGTTGTCTCCATCTTATCGTAAGTACTATTGTCTGATTTCATATTCAATTTCTCTTCGACATAATATTTCATTCATGTTCTAAGGGAAAGAAGTATGCGTCAGCAAGTTTTATTTTATCAATTACGTAATTTCAATCAGTTACGTATATAACTGATTTACTTATTTTCATCTGATAAAATAAGTCTCGCTGACAACAAGAAACACAGAGTTTTAAACTATTTATACCTTTCAAGGTTAATCTTCAATATTGCAAATAGTAAATGTGATAGAATTGGTCCTTGTGGTAACCCTGCTTATGTAGATTTGGGTTCAGACATATCGTTGTTCTTCAAACCTTACTGAGTCCTTTCGGATAGAAAACTTTTAGATAATTCAATTGCACACCTATATACTATAATATACTGAGAAACATCTCTTTGTATAAACTATTCCGATTTGCGATAGTTGTGGCAGGTATGGCAATAATGAACGACGTAGGTGGGATCAAAAATATTATTACCTGCTAAAGAACATTTACAACCAAGTCATTAAAAAAAACAGATATAATAACCAAAACGAGCGAAACGAAAGAGCGAAAGAAGAGAAGATCAACAATGGATCATGATCATTCTGACCTAATATCCTTCCCGGGTGCACTTAGCTTTAAATTATATACTTACTAACTGATTCACGGAAATGCGCCTAAAATATGCCAAGTACGTCCCTCACAAAAGTCTGTCTAGTTCGTTTTCGTTCTGTTTGATGAATCAGCTTAAGAAAAGTAAGTAATGAAAAAAAAATACAAAGAAAAATAAGCGGAGCTAATTTTTTAGAATGTTATATAGTATAATATATCAAGTATATATTATAGTGTTGATGTATATAAATGTTATACTCACATCCTAGTTCATCAAAAAATCTAGTTTTTGGGGGTGGATAGTCGAAGTTAAATTTTATCTCATTTTCTGAAAAAAAAAATTAAAATATGTTAATGCAACATAGTTTTGTAGGATTTGAGTCTAAATTTACAAAATAGGTACCTATGGTTTAATATGTAAAGTATAAATATGTTAACATTTTATTCTTTTTTTATTTTCAACTGCAATTTTGGAATAGTCAAACTGAGAATAATAAATTCAAATAATGTATTCTCAGTTTAGAGTACTTAATTGGATTTTTATTATTTTAATTAGATTTTTGTTTATATTAGAGTTTAATAAAATGTAATTCAAACAGGCTTTAATGAACTTCAAATCGAAAATTTTAGAACAAAATTAAAATTAGGACAATACGTAGACACTTTTGACAAATGCGGTAACTATAAATTAATACGTAAACATTATAAAAGCGTAAACATTAGATATAAAGGACTTGAAATCATTCATTTTCTGTTAATTCTTTTCAAACATTTATTAAGATACTTGTAATAAATAAATTAATTCAAATACACATGATAACAATTTATGCCTATAGTACAGATAATATAGATCTGACTGACCAAAAGCGGTTGTTGATAGTGGTGCAGTTTTACATGTGGTGTAAACACATTTATATTGATTTTTTTTAACATTTATATTTTTATATTGATTATTCACAATTTAATTTTTAGCTTTAACATCATTATATTCTTCCTTCCAAACTTCAAATTCATCCGTTTGAAATTTTTAAACGATCTTTTCAGAGAAATTATCGAATTATGAAACAATAAATAGAAATTAAAATGTATAATGTATTGCAAATCTAAATTGTAACTATTATACCTAATGTTAAATTCTAATATACATTTTCAAAATTTTCACGTATGTTATCAACGGGGTGGGGTGTTGGGGTTACACTGTAGAGGTAGCACCTTTATCAGTCTGCGGTCACTTCAAGAGTCATAGATTGGAGAAGTTAAGCTGGCACTGGGCCTCACAGGGTGCCCAACTCTTGCGGCTCCACGTGCCACACTCCGACAAACTGCATTGACCTGCAGGCCAAACTAAGTAAGGGTAGCTAGATATATCAAAAAATTACTTGGGGCAGCAGCCAAATTATCACTGAGCTGAGGAGTAAGAGAAATGATCTCGGATGGGCCTTCATCAGAAAAGCAGAGATATGGCCAGGATGGCTTCAATGGCTTTGGCATTGCGGTTCGGAAAGCAACGGAAAACTACAGCACTAGAAATCCTAACACAATAAATATGGCAAATACAAATACATAAATGGCCGTCAGTCTGAAGCACCTCTTAAGTGGGGGAAACAAATTGACACACTAAGGATACACAAAAAAAAATTAAAATTGCAACATGGAATATGCGCAGCATGTTTTTAGCTGGAAAACTAGAAAATATCACATCGGAGATGCAAAGGCTATGAATTGATATAATGGGCGTGAGCGAAGTGAGATGCGACACCGAAACGGTACATTTTACCATGCTGGGGGAACTGATTGTCAAAACCGACACGGAGTTGGATAATATTGAGCAAGGAAATAAACAAATACTTACTGAATGCCTTACACTATACGGAAAGACTAATAGTACTCCAACTACAAACTGTCCTAGGCAAAATGAACATCATACAGGCCTATGCACCAACCGCTCAAAAGAACGATATCGAAATTGAAACATACTATAGACTCATGGAAAAGATCCTCTCCCTTCTCAAACCCAGAGATCTAAAAATAATCATGGGCGACTTCAACGCAAAAATAGGCGAAGGAGAGTCAGGTGAATGGGTAGGAAAGTACGGACTAGGTATAAGAAAGGAACGAGACGATAGACTGTTACAATTCTGCGTCGAGAACAACCTGATGATGTGTGTGATAAATATACATTTCAAACACCACCCCCGAAGACTATCCACGTGGACTGCCCCTGGAGACAACATAAACAACATAATACGCAACCAGATAGACTACATTCTGCTAGGCAAACAGTTTAAGAATGGCGTAAAATCGATAAAAACATCACTCCGGTGCAGATGTGGCATCTGATCATAACCCATTAGTAATGAGATTAAATGTAAAGCTGAAAGCCAGGAAGACACTAAAACCTACAAATAAAACTATCCACATGTCACAGTTAAGAGACACAGCAATACAGAAGAAAGCATCAGACAGTATTAACGAGAGTCTGGGCAAGATCAGTCCAGGCACAACAAGAAACACCGGAAATATTGGCGGAGTATGCAACAATGTCAAAGAGCTATTTTACAGAGCACAGAGCAAAATTGATGGCTCTCTGATAACAATATAAAGAGAAAGAAATGGATGATAACTGACTAAATTCTTGCATTATTAGATGAACGGCGATCTTACAAAAATAGATACGAAGAAGATTATCAAAACATACCGAAGGTGATAATTAGAAAAAATAGGTCAAGCAAAACAACAACAACTAATGGAACAATCTGGCGAAATCGGGGACCCGCAAAAGAGATATGACAGTTTCAATGTGCATAAAAATATCCGTCAAATGACAGGAACAAAAACCAGAAGAACAACAATACTAAAAGATTTCAATGGAGATATAGTATTGGATTTGAAAGACAAACCACAATTTTGAAAGAACATGTCATGAAAATATTTAATGACAACACCCTTGATAGTTATAATGTAGACCACTTCAATGAGAACGGCCTTGAAATTCTAAATAGCGAGGTGAAATTTGCCATAAGGATTAATGGTCTATATCTATGGATCTATAGCGAGATTCTCAATCTGTTTGATGACAACAAAATCAACATTCTAACCGAGCTAATGAACGCAATATACAAAAATGGCATTTTACCGACCGAGTGGATAGCGTCAACTTTCGTCACTATACCGAAGAAACCACATGCAGTCGATTGAAATGAACATGGCATGATAAGCTTGATGAGTCACGTACTCACAAGGTGTTCCTTAGAATTACTCATTCAAGAATCTATCGAAAATGTTATCCGGAAATAAGCAATACACAATTTTGTTTCCGCATGGGCTTTGGTACTAGGGAAGCGCTACATGCATTTGGGATGTTGGTTCAGCGGTGCCGTGATGTCAATAAAGACGTACATGCATGTTTTATTGACTATAGCAAGACTTTCGACAACGTCAGACATGACAAGCTAATGAACATCTTGGCGAATCTGGATATCGACCGCCGTAATATTCAGATTGTGTCGAATTTATACTGGTGTCAGACAACTAAAGTCAGGATTGGAACCGAACCGACAGAGGACATACAGATTCGAAAGGGTGTGAGGCAAGGATATGTTCTCTGGCCTATGTTGTTCAACATACGTGGTCTCTTAGAAAAGTATCCAACCTTATTTTTAATTTTGAAAACCTGATGGATTTGAATCAAGCGCACTTCCATGAGACGACCTTGAACATTCGTGCGCATGCGTGAATCTTTTCCCGCCTGTAGATCGCGTCAGTTGGGGTCGAGCAGTGTTCGAGTGGCGTAGTGTGCAGTGCTCTCGTCGGTTTTTCAATGCAATTGGTTTTTCAATGATTTTTAAAATAAGGGATTGACTGGAGCAGCGCTACTGCATCAAATTTTGCCAGAAACTGGGCGACAACCAGGTGGAAATCATTCGGAAGATACAGACGGCTTTCGGTGACGACGCTATGGGCATCACACAGATTAAGGAGTGGTATAACCTGTTTAAGGACGGTCCCACATCGGTGGAAAGCGAGCCACGCCCTGGTCGGCCATCAACATGCCGAAATGACCATGTCATTGCCAAAGTGAACGCTGTGGTGATGCGGGATCATCGTGTGACTATCCGAGAAATTGCGACTGGAGTTGTGGTCATCAGGAAATTGGCGACCTTATCACGACAATGCTCCAGCATAGTCTTTTTTGGTTCACAATTTGTTGGCGAAAAACCAGACTCCGCTGGTTCGGCAGGCTCCTTACCCTTCTGATATGCCCCCCTGCGACTTCTGCCTATTCCCCAAAGTCAAAAGGCCATTGAAAGGAACGTGATTTCAGACAAGAGAGGACATTATGGCTGCAAGGACAGCCGAGCTAAAGTCGATTCTAAAAAAGGCTTTTTCGGAATGCTTCCAACAATTGCGGCACCGCTGGGAGAAGTGGTGTCCCAAGGAGACTACTTTGAGGGTGATTAGGTTTCCAACGCTTCAGGTATGCCAGTTTTTTTTTAGCGGTTAAAGGTACTTTTCGGATACTTTTCAGACCACAGACCACGTATACTTTAAAGTTATATTCAAAGAGGCTCTTGCCGTGGAATTTGCGGCAACCATAGTAAACGGCAGAGCAACTAACATTATCAAATACGCGGACAACGCGCGGTCGTGCTGGCGGACAACATTAAAGACCTTACACGCATGATCACGAACACAGCAAAAAGTAGAGATTACGGACTGGAAATGAACACCGCAAAGACATAGGCCATAATTACTTCAAAAACCAAACAGCAGATCCAACTGCACGTTGCCGGGGAACACATAGTACAAGTCTCCAAATACAAATACCTTGGAACCTGAAAAGAGTTCTTAACACGCACTGATCAGGCAAGAGCAGTAATCATTAAAATGAAAAAGATGCTGACCTCTCCGGGTCTGAGCCTAGAACTGAGGCTAAGAATGACCCGCTGCTGCGTCTTCCCAATTCTGCTTTACGGGATGGAAGGTTGGACCTTGACCCAGGAAAGAACAAAAAGGATAATGGCCTTCGAAATGTGGGTCTCCGTCTTATGCTGCGAATACCTTGGGTGGACAAAGTAACGAACATTAATGTACTTCGCAGAATGAACAAAGAGACTGAGATACTCTTCACCATAAAAAAACTATAGTTACAATACTTAGGCCACATCTCCAGAAACGAGAAATATGGATTGCAACAGCTTATAATACAAGGAAGATCCAAGGCAAGCGAAGTGCTGGTCGATGCCGCATATCTTGTGTGAGTGTCATCGGCGGTACTGTTCCGTTCAGTTCCGTTATAACAAATATATCTTCTAATATTGGCGTGAAATAATACTAATTATATATTACTAATAATTCTAATTATAGATACATCATAAACTTAACGAAATATAGCTTCAATATATAAATATATTCAACCTATTTGTAGCTCTATAATATTAATTCTTATTAGGACTATGAGAAAATCTCATATTGAAACTAGAGATTTGTATGCTATTCCTAGAACTAATTCTAGGAATCGCATACAAATCCCTAATTGTTAAAACCTCTAATCGCTAGAACTAGTTCTAGGAATAGCATATAAATATTTGGTTGTTTCAACATGAGATTTGTTCATAGTCCTAATAAGATTTTAGAAGTACGACCAGGTTGAATATATTTATATATTCCAGCTATATTTCGCTTTAGCAAGTTTGTATAAATCGACGGTCCCCACGTCAAAAATGGCTTTAGATTTTCCATATGCACATACCTGTATACATATATTTTCTTAATATTACGTATTTAACGTCATTTACAAATCGTATATGAGAACAAAAGAAAGTATTATATTTACAACGAATAAGTGTCATAGATGCGTATAGCTATACGTATCGTTTCGTACAGTGTTTTAAAATGCGCGCCACTCTTTTATTTTATAAACTGTTTTTCTTTCTTTCCTGAGTATAAAAAGGTATTCATTGACATGTCTGACATGCTTTTATTTGTAGTATCAGTGTAGAAATAGTCATCTATCAGTTTTTTCCAGAAAAATATTTAACAAGAAAATATGTAAAGTTATTATAAAGTTCCTAAAGCTAATAAAACATTATAGAAAAGAAATATAGATAATCTCGTACATAGAATTATTTCTAGAGCAGTTTGAACATAAATAACGCTCTCGTGAAAACCTCTGTTTTTGACATGTCTTTATGTACATAGGGACCGTCCAAATATATCTTCTTTTAGAACCTCTAAACGACATGGGCAGCTTCGGCGCAAGTAGTTCTGGGGCCAATCTGTCTCCTAGCAAAATTAAAAAAAAAATATTAAATGAATTCATACAAGTTGCAAGTGCATATTGTATGTATTTCAAATATAATGCTTTAGTTAAAACTAAAATTTGTTGTCTCACGGGACCCTAAGAATTATTAACTTTTTATCAGAGAACCCCATCCTTAGCAACATTTAGTTAAAATAATATTCAAAGTAGATCAATATGTTATAAATGTTACAGTAAAAGTACACATTTACCGGTATGAGCAAGCATTTACCAATTTGATAAGTAAATATGAGTTCGGTTTAACCGTCAAATATACACAATTTCCAACATATACTTGTAAAAGTTAAAAATATTAAATATAAATGAAATACGCTTGTAAGTTACTTGTAAGTTGTGGTCATGTTAATGTTAAAATGTGCATTAAATAATTTATTCTATTATTTCCTTATTATTTTATTCAAATACTTTTTAATAATAATAATAATTAAAAGAATTAAATATTATTTATGACACTATATTTTTACTTATTATTGTCGTCTCGCTCAAAAACACAAATTAGCAACTAGGAACTTAATAAACAAAACTGTATACGTTATGGCAACATTTGCAATTTTTTTTTTCAAAAACGATATTTTAAACGAACTTTATTATGTATTATTTTATCTACGACCACTATTGAAAAAAGCCCATTATTCTACAGTTCATAGACTATGTAAATACATCATAACACACACGTATGTAACAGTTCGCGATTAATGATAAGTTATGATTGATAACACACACGTGCGTTTGGCTTACGATTCGTTGATTGGTTGAGAGCTGCTACTACGTTCTCATACGTTCAGGCCCCCCCGTGCCATAATTCAAACTAACGGAAATTAACATTGCGTACATTGGGTTGCCTATATCTACCAGCACTCTTATTCCAGTTTAACCCAAATTAGTACTACTATCATTTATATCATTATTTTATCATACTTTTCATTTATATCAAGTTAACTAATGTCGAGTAATAGTTATATATGAAAATACAACTGCTTGTTTGTTATAATGTTAAATAATGCACCTAATAATATAATATAATGCACCTAATAATAAAAAAATAGGTAATAAATATATTTTTTATATCAAACATATTTTTCTTATTAAACCGAAACAAATTAGTGTGGTCGTGGTTAAAGTATAGTACATAACTCGAGTTTTTAGGCAATTACGTCCTCGCGGAATTATTATTATTAACAGTTCCGCTCGTACGTAATATGCTTCTTACAACTCTAGTTACGTATTATACTATTATATTAACTTTATATATTACTTTATATTAACGACAAAGAAATATGTAATTCGATACTATCCAGAACTAGATAATATAGATGTAGAACAAGAACTTTAAGACTATGAATGGAAACTCAACATCTAAATATAAAGAGGACTTAATTTAAAGTTACCACGGCGGATAGTTAAGATATCCGCCGTAGTAACTTTAAATTAAGTTTTAAATTGCAGTAGGCTCTTGTTTTACTTATGTAAGCAGCAATTATATTTGGCAAAGAGTAAATGACAGCGATTTGTAGCGCTTCGTTGGTTTGTTTTGAAAAAACAATTATTTGCCTTTGGGGTGAAAAAACATATGTATACAAATCGGGTCGAATCGAGCTCAATCTGTGCAAATACGGCGAATTTAAATACCACTATAAACGTTTTTAGTTATTGGTGTGCGATTCTCAGGTGTAGATGAATTTTCTAGTGAGCACGAATATCGGAAATTTAGTGAAAATTGTGCTAATAGTTTGTGAAATTTTTGTACAATGTTTTGTGAATGTGTTAATAAAATTTTTGTTGAAATTACTGATTTAGTTGGTGAGTTACTAAATTCATTTATTAACTAGATTTAAAGAAAATATGTTAAATTTAAAAAGAAAGAAATTTCAGTTTTTTTTTGCTTGCTCTTGTAGTTGAAGTATTATATCATTAATATTGAAGTTAAATATAACTTAACCGCATAGAATTTTCGCTTCTTACAATTAGCTTAATGTGTGTTGCTAGAACGCATCATATTTTCTACCATCATGAATTAGACAAATTTCGCTGAAATAGATAGATAAGGCTGGATCAAATGGAGTGGAGCGATCTCCATCCGGACCAGGTCCGCAGGTCGGGGTTTATACATATGTGTTTTAAAAAATATCTTCTGAAAATTATAAAAGTTTCCGATATCCTACATATTTATATTTTAGAAAAACTTATTAAAGGTGAAATATAGCCTAAATATGTAAATTTCGTTCGTGGCTCTATTAATATTATCAAGTCTTTTTAAGACTACAAAACATCTCATATCTCATGTTGAAATAGCTACTTCCCTTGCTAATACCACACAGGATATTGAATTATACAACAGATATTTGTATGTTATTACTAGCCACCAGTCCACTTTCGTAGCAATAAACGATTAATAGGTAAATAACATTATTTTTAAGATTATATCTTTCTATTTAACTTAAGTAAATAGCCATTTGTAGACGCTTTTCGGGATTTATCTCTCATCAGTGCAGCTTTGCTGTTTTGAATTATAACTTGCAATATAGGGGAGATCCTTGTACCTTGGGACACTTTTCTTTAAACCTCTATAATTTAAGTTCAAATTGATCTACGGCCATGAATGTTTAAATTTCGATTAACTAGCCAATAATATCATAATATTATGATGCAACACACGACCTATTATATTTTATCAATGATAAAATGAAAATTAATTACTTTATAATATTTGTCCCACGGTAAAATCACAGCTTGTACCTTGGGATACCCATATTTGTACCGTGGGACACATCTTTGTAAAACTAAACTGCCGCCGGATGAATGTCCTTTGACATACCATAAATGTTTCATATGCCGGAAATTTAGGTATGAATGGGCAGCTTAAATGTTCTGTTAAAGTTATTTAAAGCATTGGAAACAAAAGTTAATCTTTATTTTGTAGTAATATAAACAACAGTATATTCAGGAAAACAATAATAATAACAAAAATTGTTCACAAAAAGTACTACTAGTTATCTTTAGACTTAAAAATAGCTTAAAAAACGCATTTCTAACAGTAATTGGCAAAAAAGGTGCAATCTTCATGTACCCAAAATCGACAGGTGACACATTGAATCCAGTTTTCTGTGCTCGAAGTAGTAAAATAATTTTCACTGCACCCTACACAATTATTTTCCTCTTGAACGTCATCACATAAATCATCATTCTCTAAGATTAAATCAGTTTCATCCTCAGAACTATAGACTTCAAGTTTTTTTAATAAAAACCCGTCTTTTGGCCGATTTAATTTTTTTATTCACATCTTTCTTTTTTTAGCGGCTAAAAGCTTCAAATCCTGTTTTTCAGGAGTATCGGTTAAGACTTTTGCTTTACCTTTTCTATTTTTAGTAGTTTTATTCTTGCATGGTGGGGCCTTTAGGAAAGGGCGAATTGCTTCAGGGGACATTATGACATGTTTGTCTGTTTCTATAGTATCAGTGGATGTAGATAGTGCTAGAGATTCTATAACTACTTGTTTATTGTCAGTTTGTTGTTCAAAATTGGCAGGTTGTGATGGTCCAGGTAGAACAATATTTGGTTGTGTATCAGCTGTATCCAATCTGGTGTGCACAACGGAGTCAGCATCTACATAAGGCCTATCAGTAACATATGAGCTGATGAACTCATCTTCGCCAAAAATATTATCATTGAATGGCCATATTCCTGCAACTTTAAATCTATTTTGAATCTTGGAAGTCTTAAAAGCTAATGGGAAAACAGTCCCAAAGCATTCGGCGACATTATATATAATGAGGGGAGTTCCGGGATTTTGCAATGGTTGCAAGTTTTGTTGTAATATTTCTTGTGTGGACCAAATACGGTTCTGTATAAAGGCTGTAACTTGTGGCAGGTGTGAGGAGGGAATGTAAACATTAGTATACCATTCTTCTTGGCTAACTCTGGAATTTTAATCCACATGTGACTTTCGAGATTGTCCATTATCATGAGAACTTTATTATCATTATTGGATCTAACATGTTGCTGCTGCAATGAAATGGTTTCAAAAATCCTCAAATTTGTCACTATTGGACCATCCATTGGAAGTTACACGTCCCAAAATCTCAGGAGGAGCACCATTAATCATGTGGTTCTTAAAGTTTGTCTTGTTTGTCTGTTCAACTTTACGTAACGGTCTATTAAAGATAATGAAACATGAAATTCTTCGGTGGCTTTCCGACTAGATAAACGTTTTTAATGACCATTTCAATTGCATTTTTTACATTTTCCATACTTGGTTTTGCCCGGGTTACTTTATACTGATTTCGCAGCATCTAGTATATAAAAAAAGAAATTAAAAATATTACATTAAAATAAATGGTTTAAAAGAAGCAATGCCTTGTACCTTGGGACAGCCCCAAGGTACAAAAAAATCACTGTCCCGAGTGTAGATATAATTTCTGAATTGGGGAAATCTAGTGAATTATATGAAAATAAGTGGTTACGAATGTTGATAACAACTAATTGTATCATAATTAAAATACTTACTTCAAAATATTTCGATCATAACAAGAATTCAAGTGGATTGTAAAAACAAATCGGACGAAAAAATCACACAGCATACCACATCTAAGGCAAAATGGCCGACATGCATTTAAATGCTCTGAAAGCAAAATTTCTGATACAATGAGCTTGTCCCGAGGTACAAGGTGTCCCAAGGTACAAGGATCTCCCCTATTAACTCGAATGCCTCGTGGAAGACTGGCGAGGTTAGGTTTCTAAACTTATTAAAGGCGAAATATAGCCTAAATATATAAATATATTCAACCTGTTCGTAGCTCTATAATATTATTAAGGCTTGTGGGATTACGAAACAAATCTCAAGTTGCAGCAACTACTTCCGTTGCTAATACCACGCATGATAATACATTATACAACAGATATTTGTATGTTATTACTAGCCCCCAGTCCACTTTCGTGGCACTAAACGAATATTATATATTCAGGCTATATTTCGCCTTTAATTAGTTTATATGATTATCTATAATGTAGCATGGTTTCACCTATTCTATTCATCTAATATTTTTATCTAATAATTCACTATCTATTCACGATCTAACATCTAATAATTCACCTAATACTATTCATATTTTATTAAATGTTTCGTAAATAATGTAATCAAGGAAACAAATAATTATTTACAATATACTAATATTAATGTTTCAAATATAAATAAGTATTGAAATCTAAAAGATCTCTCATATAAAATATTATTTATTTCATTTAGAAATTGTTAATTCAATGAATGTGAGTTGACTTTGACACAAATTTACAGTTGATTCGCTGTATTTTTTCCTATTCCTGTTTTTATTTTCATTCATAAAAACAATACTTTAATGACGAAAACTTTCACTCTAAAGAAGGAAAATACTTTTCACGCATCACAAATCTTGAATGCAATAAAAAATAAACTAAATGTTTAAAAAAACAGTCCGATTGGATCTAGTACGATTTACAATATTTTCTCCGCAAATATAATACAACATAAAACAGAAGGAATTCACACGAGTATCAAATTACAAATGAACAAATTGCAAAGTTTTACTAGCTTTCATCAGCTCTAATAATCCAATCGGAATTCGTTTCATTAGTTTAATGATTATTTCTTTTTGGTTGAATTCATTAAGTTTCTATTTGTAATAAAGTTTCGTATTTTATAATTATTTCCACTAATTGGTGCACAAACATATATTATTATAATTTTGAGATTAACAAATGTAGGTTTTGAAACTGATACTTGTTAAAAAATATAATCAGCTCCATTGGGTAAGTTTTAACCATATTATATAACTTGTAAAGTTCTATAAATCTACACACTTTACACGGCACGAGTATCGATTGTTGAAGGTCATTCAAGTGAAATTGATGAGATGGAATTTATACCAAGATTTTGGAGGGATGGGGTCTGTTTGTATTTGGGGGCTTATCTAGCGACGATTGCGGATATTTGGGTGTCGTTCTTCTTAACGCATTGGTTAACGAATGACACATCACTAATAAATACCACCATAATAAAATATAAAAATAAATATATTATACAAAATACATTATAAATTAGTAGTTTATGATATAAGCGTGTGAAGAAGTTAGTAGTGCATGAGTTGCTAAGCTTTAATAGCAATGAGTGCACAAAGGCCTTTCGCACACATGTATCATACATTATGTTATCTACGAAGCAATTTAAAATACTGTTGAATCTACAAAAACATGATTGTGTCTTATCGATAATATAGAAAAATTGAAATTTTGATAGACGAAATCACTGATATGAAAGATTAGAATGTTCAGGGCCTCCGTGGCAAAAATTGCTAATTGGTAGAAACGTACAGTGACGGGAACACCATTTGGTCCTTTTCGATGTAATCTATGTTAACCTAGATTAGGGTGATGGTTAGTTTGTAATATTAGAGCCAGAGAAATCCATACTGAGAGGTCATTCAAAATAAAAAATAAACTAATTCAATTTTAATATATGTCAGAAAATTAATTTTCACTGCCCCTATGTTTTTGTTTAGGGACGCGAGTTGTTGCCATTGTAACAACAAACTGAAATCGTATTATAATGAAACTCCATTTGATTCATATTGGGCTTATACGCACGATTTGAATACTTTCACACACGTTTATAATAATGGCAATCTTCACATACAATAATTTACTTTCCAATGTGTTTATTTTGGTGTGCGTGTAGATAAAATATATTATCATAAAGATATAATAATAAATATATTATAATAAATATATAATAGTAATAATGTACTAAATACTAAACACCATTGTTGTATAATTAGTTATAATTATTGATAATACGAAAAGTTTCGTTAGAAAATGTTTGATATATAGAAGTTTATTACAACATTTTAATTGAACAAACGCATTGAACCGCATTTTTCAAATGTTATTTATTCTATCGTACAATCTCCTAGCTCCTCGTTAACGGGTGGATGGATTGCCATAAAATTCAATAAATCAGTTAATTTACAGGTCCTGTTAACTCGTAAAGCCATTCATCATGTTCATTTATAATTCGTTGTTTTATGAACGATAATGCAATAAAAAAGCCAATTCGAATGTTTTGACCTACCAAATAACAAATATTATCAATTACTTACAATTTGTAGTATATACTAGGGATCGGTAATCGGTTTTTAGTAAAGAGCCATTCTCCTTGTGAAAAAATAAAAAAATCTTGTAAAAGAGCCGCAGGGATAATGGTATTAAAAAAACACTCTAGATCATTTCAAAAAATCATATCACATTTTTGTATATTAAGTAATATTTTTAATTATTTTATATATTTATTTTCATATATTGTAAATCTAATATCCAAATAAATAATAATCAATTTAATAAAAAAAATCATTGTGATTTTTGCGAGTGAATTGATACAGAGATTTGTTTTATATCAGGGTCGTAATTTGAGATTTAAACAATTTTCAAGGCTAGCGTTGTTGAGCTGCTGGGCGCCTATTTTATATTCAGGTAGTCATTTTGTTAAAAATCTGCTCACAATAATATATGGTCCCGCAAATTGATAAGATTTCAATTACTTGTAACTTTGAAACTGTTCCAAGTATAATTTCATTTTTCAAGAAAGATCATTGAGTTCTAAAAAAGTGAAATTTCTAAAAGTCAATTTGAAGTATCGCCTCGTCCTTCTCACAACTTCTTATTGAGATTGTTAAGATGCGCTGCTGTCTGATTTCAGTAGCAAAATAGATTTTTTTTAACCACTCGTGATGACGACAAAGGATTTCGAATATATTAAATTATTAAACTATATATTAAATATTTCGAATATATTAAATTATTAAACTAAATATAAAAAATATATTAAATATTATATATGAAATTTATTTAACGATGAATAAGTTAAACGATGATGTTTTGTTCGTTGTCAAAAGCGCTAGGCGACTCTAACCTGGAAATAACGATCCGTAGCCTGAGACCGGCCTATGGCGATAGTCAGGCCGCAACTGTCTTACTGCCGGAGGAGCATGCAGGAGCACAATTATCAAAAAAGGTAAGATCATCATGGAAATGCTCGAGTGCAAAATCCAAAAGAGACTAAACCTAACAAAATGCCACAGGTGCTGGCTCTATGTACACCTGGCGAGGGACTGCAGTGGATCCAGCAGGCTAAAAATGTGTCTCCGATATGGATAGAAAGGACACATTGCGCAGGACTGGAAGGGCGAAGAGTATGGCCTTGAATGTGAGATCCATGGACATCGGGCTCGGGAAATTGCCCCGCCTTCAAACAAGCCCTAGCGGAAGCAAGACGCGCCCGAACGACTAACAGAAATAATCAGAAACGGAATTATGAGTTCCTGCAACTTAACATAAATAGATGCCGCGAAGCTCAGTACCTACTTTATCGAAATAGGTCCAAATACAAAGCTGACGTGCTAACGGTAACGGAACCAAATAAACATCACGGGAGGAACAACGTCTGGGCAGTAGATGCCCAGGCCGACACTGCCGTCAGAGTGTACAACAACATACCAACAACCTTCGGTAGCGGCAACGGATCATCCTGGTGCGAGGTAGCGGTTGTCACAATCTATTCGTGCTATGTATCACCAAACATCACCAAGCGCGTATTTGAGGACTACCTAAATGCACTATCTGAGACTTTCCGAAACCAAAATAGCTAAAAGATCATCTCTGGAGACTTCAACTCGAAAAGCCGACTCTGGGGGTCCAAGTACGAAGATGCAAGAGGATCCATCCTCAAGGACTGGCTAGCATCACTCGACCTTGTTACTGCCAACATGAGCAACGCATCCACATTCATTCGCCGCAACAGCCAAAGCACAATAGATGTGACTTTTTCCACAACAGACTTGACCGATAATTTAAAAAACTGGCAGGTACTTCAGGAGGAAACACTGAGCGACCACCAGCTTATCACATTTGATCTCGCCATAAACCCCGCGCAACAACGATCACTGATGACAAACTTGAGCGCAGCAAACATGTGGAGGTATAAACCCCATAATGAGGACGCAGTCAAGGAAAGTCTCCAGTTGGAGCTCAACAAGATAGAGCTATCCGATGTGCCTACAATCACTGCGGCTTTATCTAAAACCTGTGCCGCCGTCCTACCGAGACCTGGACAGAACCGAAGAAAAGCCGTGTACTGGTGGAACCAGGAAATCGCGATTCTTCGGAAAGCCTGTTTTGGGAAAAAAAGATCGTGGACAAGACTTAAAGCAACTAATAATGTAGATCCTTTACAATTAGAAAACAGCCATGCAGAATACGCCAAGGCAAGGAAAGAGCTGCGGACCAGCATTAAAAAAGCTGGTTTAGTTTGGCAAGTTAGCTTGTTGGGAAAATGTCATACGAGCTGTAAGTGGCGATTTTTGGGAAAGCGGTTATAAGATAGTGTGTAAAACAATGGGCATACGCACCAAACCGAATTTTAACCCGGAGAGCAAACTTAAAGCCGCTGAAGAGCAACTGATGCAAAAGCTACTGATTTCCTGGGAGATGGAATCTGGGGACACTGTACCACCGGAAATTACAAGCAACGAACTTCGGATACTTAACAGCAAGTATCCGAAGTCTTTTGTCAACCAAAATGTGTCAATAGGTTCGATACATTGACTATTAATGTTAATGATTTAATGTTTTTTCAAGGATTTGATTGACTATTATCAAGTTCATTATTACTAAAGTTCATGTTTATACAAGAACAGCCAAAAACAAGAACTAACAGAGCTGTGTTTACAAATACACCAGAGGGCAGACGACCTTGATCACGGCCTGGGTCAAGATAGAGAGATAATTTTCTAGAAGACCTGAAAGTACTGAGAATACAGAACTGAACTATAACAGCTGTAAATAGACACAGTTGGATGGCGTTTGTCGAAGAAGCCAAGGCTCTAAATGGACCGTAGTGTTGTGTGTGTGTGTGTTCATTATTACTTTTTTAATCTTGACAGGAAATGTTTGCAGCAGCACCTCTTGATGTATATGAATAATGAAAGGTGAAAATGTGGAATCTTGAAACGAGTATGTAATTTAAATTTATCGCATTTTTTTTTTAATTTATCTCTTTTAATAGATGAAAGTTTAATTTCTTCCAATAAACTTAAATTATATGTTATGGATGAGTTGAAGAGCCACACACAACTTAAGAAAAGAGTCGCACTCGGCTCGCGAGCCGCGGGTCGCCTACCCCTGGTATATACTATAATGTTGGTAGATGGTAGATGATAATACTATATGATAGTATAAAGTTTATTGTAATTAATTACTATCGCAGATTGATTGATTTGGATTGATTAAATTTTATTTAAAAATTATCTAAAAAATCGAATGTTATTTTAATCGTTTCAAAGTTTTTTAATTTTATATACATATATGTGTTTATATATATATATATATATATATATATATATATATATATATATATATATATTTATATATATGTGTGTGTGTGTGTGTGTGTATTATAATACTTATTATTACATGTTTTCTGGACGAGTTGATTGTGGCTTTTCGTTACCTTGCTGGAAACCACAATGGATAATGTTTGCTTCTAACAACTAGAAGTGTAGAAAGTCAGTTCTAGTTGTTAGGAGGTATCTGCAACTAGAGCCATGGCAGACTTATTCCTTTTAAATAGCGAATATAGTCATTCGGGATACTACATGTTCTGTGGTTGCAACGAAAGCTTCAAAAACCCGTGGAATGTTATCATTTCGATTTCGTTTAGAAAGTAACCCAAGGTCGGTATCGGTACCTCTTTCAATAGTTCTAGCACGTCCAAGCGATTGACAAGATTCTTCAGATCATCTTCTCCGTATTCAAAATCGTAGAACAATCCATATTCTCATAAGTATTGTAACCTTAATGTTAGTTAACAGAAAAAACTACCTGCTTCCTCCATCCAAAAATTCGAATGCAAAAACTTTTGAAATAACGATAATTGTTTAAAGATTTAAATCGATGTACAGCATTTACGCATTATAAAATATAATTTAGAATCAGAGGTAAGTTATTTTTAGTTAAAAAATGCTTTAAATATGTAGAATCAAAAATATTAATTTTATTTTGCGATTATGAACACAATCATATGGTTATATCATATATGGTTAGTCCACTCTCTAATATTCCTCAGCCAAGATTTCTTTTTTCTTCCTATGCCTTTTTTTCATGTGTTCTTCCCTGCATGATTACTTGTAGGAGTGAGTATTTGTCATTATGAAGTATGTGGCCAAGATAAGCTGTTTTCTATATATTTTTGATTTTTCTGTCTATTTTGACGAATGTCATTAGTTTTCTGCCGTGTCCAATTCTTCTTAGTACTTCTCCATTTGTGGTTCTAGCAGTCCAAGGAATTTTAAGTATGCATCTGTAGAGCCACATTTCAAATGCCACCGACCTTTTAATGGATTGTGCTTTTAGCGTTCAAGTTTCTACCCCATATAACAGCTGATCGTGTTGTTGTACATAACATTCATATATAACATTCTAGAAACCTTAATCTCATGGCTAATTTCTTATTTGTGAACATTCACGTATATTTTATAAATCCTTTCCGGGCTATTTCGATTCGGACTTTTATCTCCACATCTTGGTCTAATTGGGAATTTATGGTTGCTCCCAGGTATTTATATTTGTCGACCCTCTCTAACTGTTTACCCTCCATTGTAAGTTTTGTGTTGTCAATTGGAGTTTTTGAGATGATCATGTATTTGGTTTTACTTACAACACAAGAATGTTACATGTAACCTTCGAGGGTCTAAGACCCTAACGAGGGCCTAAGAAGCCGAAATAGATAAAGTGTTGAATAAAACTCATTTGTGAAACTCACACCCAGTGTCTAATTTATTATTATTTCTGTTATAATGTTTCATCCAGTGCCTATAGATGAATCGTTGCTTTTTAGTGCTTTTTATTGCCTCCAGTATATTTATCTTCGGTTTTATTTGATTTTTCATATATAAATATAAAAATAAAACTAAACTAATTTATAAATAAATATATACCGGCATGTAAGACAACTGGCGTACAACCTGATGAACATTTGTATCATAAGGCACCACATATTTTTCACTTAAACAAAATGTTTAGATGCAATATATTGCTATAATGCTTATTTAACAATTTTTACCAGTTAGATATTTAAACAATGACATTATGTTTTCATATTTGTGAAGAGTCTATATTAAATCGTGAAGCTGAGAAATTTTTAAGCCAAATTTTAAATTACTGGTATACATATTGTTGGAAATAAAGTTCAAGAAATGTTGGTTTTGTTAAATTCCCTATACATATTATCTTTAATATGACTAAAAACATATATGCGGTGTTCAAGACATTCAGATTTTTTAGCATTTTATTAAAACAAAATCGTGTTAGACATCGGTATATTTTGATTCTAATAAAAAAAATTATTTATAATAAATTCGATTAATTCTCTGCAGAACAGAAGACATTTCATAAAAATGAATAGACTCAATAAAGACTATCTTTCAGTGTCGAAACGGGAAGTGGCTGTTAGTCTGTCAAGAAATAGAGAACGACCCTAGACGAACATACTGAGACAAAATTAAGAAGATGACCATACACCGCACACTATTCTATATTCCCGACATCTCCTATAATAACCAACAGTACTCTTCAGACTCCGAAAAAAATGTACGTCTCTTCAAAACATTTTAAAAATTCATTTCGCCCCTTTAACTCTACCTCGTTTGACAAATCTAACTTCGACAGAGTAGTCAGCATTCAACGACTATTTTAAAAAATGACAATATAGACCTGGACGAAATAACCTACGACGAATACCTACCTGCCCTTTTCCATGGCAAAAATAGTGCACCCATATTCTTGACTAAGTCTTATCGTATGATGCAAAGGTATAACAAAAAAATGATTTGTTACACCCAATATAATAGGATATAATAGGAGGAGTCCCGTGCAGTTTACTAGCAAATTGTTTAAACTTCCTATCGTGAATCGTAAAATACGGTCTGTGATCCGCACAGAATCCTAATGGTGAAATCATTCTGTAGGAGCCAAAACCATTGCAGAACAATGCGTTGGGGAGGACACTGTCACCATCAAAGTTGTTCTTCTGCTGTTATCACAAGCTCCCACAGCATGTCGATGTATGATAAAACTGGTTGAAAGATGTCGAAGAAATTTAAATCTTCCACTGACGTTTGTATCTGGTTCTCTGCACTAGTTGCAACTCTTTGCATTTAAACTTGCTAAATGGATTAGTGATGCACTTCTTTAATTTGGAATATATGTCTAAATAAAGAAAATAGATGGCAATATATTTCTGATAAATTATGGTTAATTGTGAAGAAATAATTGAAATAGTTTGTTGGTTTTTGTGAATTTTGTCAGCAAATTAATGGGATTTTATTTATTTTTCTAACTAAGGTAGAATTGTCGGCCTCGTAGTCTACAGAGGCAGAGCCTTAACTAACAAATCTGGATGTCCGCGAATGTCGAAATTCTGATTGTACTAGAGAAAAAACAATAAATTTCTCTCTTACAAAGTGTGAAACGTACCCAAAATATAAGCTAGTGTACCCGGTCCGGACCTAGTTAAAAAATTCTTACTTTTCAAGAAACCTTTCCGATTATTTCCATCTCCACATAATTAAACTGTTCCAACGTCTGCCTCTATAAATTATCATTTCCCTAATGTTGGAAAAAAGGTATAAATATGACTATCCCAAAAGCTCTCATCAAAAGCATTCCTTGCTAAATAGTTATACCGCCAGATTACCCTCCTTCCAGTCCTTGACATATATAAAATATACATAATCATAATCATACAGACATAATCACACAGCATATACATAATCCTCAGATCAACAAAATCAGATTCTCAAAAAATTGATGCTCACAAATAGATTATGAAATTTGCTCAAGAACTTTACTCCATCGCACAGTGGGATAAAATCGCAAAAAAACTGGCCAAAAACCCGAAAAATAATTATTTTTTAATCCGATTCCAAGAATGCATCTCATAAGAGAAGCCTTGGGACCATCGGATTCCGGGAACTAGAAGAACCAGGTATTGAAAACCATCCCAAACTTTCATACCAAACGAAGCAGTTGAGTGTGTAGAATCGTGCGCTTTAAAATTTAAATACATCATTGGCCGTAAATAGTTTGTTATTGTGTAGCAAGTTTTTAAGAATAATTCATAGCAAAAACTACAACGTTTTGAACTCGAAGATTCAAGTTTATGCAAAGATACAAATAAATGAGGACTAATTAGGGGTCTAAATTAGCTCAGGTTTGCTTAGACATTTATTGTAAGAGAAAATCAAGAATTGGCTGCTACTTTGTCTTCAGTATAATTTTTTATCAAATCATTTATGAAATTGAGAAATTCTTACAATTATATTTTTTAATGCACCGACTAAATAACCGATAAATTTTAACCGACTTCAAAAAAGGAGGTAGTTCTCAATTCGGTTGTATGTTTTTTTAATGTTACCTCGTTATTTATGAACAGATTTCGAAAAATCTTTTTTTGTTTGGTAGGGTATACTCACGATGGGCTCCATTTAAATTTGAAGAAAAAAGTACCACCCTTAAGGGTGAAAATAGGGGATTAGAAAATTGATTTTTTTTGGGCACGAATTTTTTTTTTTAGTGCAGTTTTGGTTTTTGAAACAATTTCTTTGAAGTCGGTTTGTTTATTTTAATATATTAACTTTATATTTATTTCAGATTTAAGTGACAAAGGTATTTTCTCGAGGAGGGATCTTTTTTACTTATTGAAAGGTCATTTTGGTAACAAAATAAGCGAAATATATATTAGCGTGGAATGAGAATTGAGTAATAAATTGAAATACAATTTTGAGTTGTCTAAAAAAAACAAAACAATTTTACGCATAAATGTGAGAAAAATGCACGAGAAGTGGCAGAATGTTTCTCGCATAGAAGACAAATTCCTAAATAAATTTAAGGACTGGCTAGACTTGAAGGACTGGAAAATTATCATCTTCACCGACGAATAGCTATCGGAACCTTTTCAACAATCGACCTCTGAGAAGATGTTTTTAAAAGGCTTTTGGTAGCATCGGATCCACGGATCTCAAGTCTACGAAAAGCAGCCACGAGAAAATGGAAAACATTATCACCAGAAGCAATACAATTATTGGTCCCACCTTCAGTTGTAGAAGTCACATGCTATAGTTTAGAAAATATGAGTGAAAGTAGTGAAAATGAAAGTGACTATGATGCTAAAACCCGTTCCTTTCAAATTATCAAGATATAAAAACATTTTCTCAGGAAAACGTTCGCCATATTGGATCCGCCATTTTGTTTTTGGAAAAGTAAAACTTAGATTCGTAAGCAGTGCCCCGAAAATTTCGTTCCTGTCAAATTTTCGCAATATGGAAACATTTTCTAAGGAAAATGTTCGCCATATTGGATCCGCCATTATGTTTTCGGAAAAATAGAACTCATTCGAACAACAACAAATTCGTAATCAGCGACCCAAAATACCCTTCCATACCAAATTTGGTGTGGATAGCATGAAACCTTCTATTTATGGCCATTTTATCCCACTGTGCATCCTACCAATTTCGATTCAAGCCTTCCCACTCCACTACCCACCCTTATATATCCTCACCAATAACCTACAAACCGCATCCTTCCGAAAAGAACATTCTACTGTACTATACCTAGTCATATACAAAGCCTTACCATCCTTCCAGTCCTTGACATAATCCTCAGATCAACAAAATCAGATCCTCAGAATAATTGAGCCTCAAAAATAGATAATGTAATTTGCTCAAGAACTCTATGCCATCGTACCAATTTGGAGTCAAGCCTTCCCACTCCACTACCCACCCCTATATATCCTCACCAATAACCTACAAACCGCATCCCTTCGTAAAGATCATTCTACTGTACTATTCCTAGTCATAAACAAAGTCTTTATGACTAGGAAAATGTGTGGCATGCTGCCCTCCTGTTCAAAATACATCAGCTCATGTCGATGTCCCTCCGTATCTAATTTATATCCTTAAACATTTTCTCTATGATAGATCGTTTCAAATTTAAATAAACAACTTTGAACCATCATTGCAAAGGAATAAAGCAACTATAATGTACTTCTCATACACCCTCTGTACGAGGATAGATTGAAAAGTTTCTGGAATGCCCGACTTCGCAAAGTGCCTGACTTGCTTCACAAGATTGCCTAGTAAACAAAAACTAAACGACGAACCTGTCTGAAAATTTGACTGCTTTCCTAAAATAGGTTGGCCTTGACTACCATCATAACATTCCATTATCCATAACATCATAACATATCCATTCCGGAAACTTTTCAATCTACCCTCGTATAAGAAGAACCATCCAATGAAGCGGACAATGTGCCCGCAGTGTTTGCAGGGCTGAATAACCCAGGTATCCAAATTGGGGAAAAGAAATATATCTGCATATATTCTACAATACGCCGACGACACCGATCTAATATCGGACGAACTTCAAGCCCACACGTACAGAACTCTAATTTGGTTTAACCGTTGGAGACTCACTGCAAACCCTTCCAAATGCCAACTCCTCATGTCTAATCACATAATTTATCCCAATTCTCCAAATATCCACCTGCACAACTTTGACCGATTAAACACCTACTCCACAAATTAAATACCTAAACATGACATGAGATCATAAACTGAATTTGGAGAGAGGAATTTTAAGAGAGGAATTTGAAACAGAATTGGAAAACATTAAGTGGCACATCGTGGGTATAAGCGGGACAAGAAGGAGATGCGATGGCTATATTGAACTAAAGTCAAGATAAAAACTCTATTATATCGGATCCATCACCACCGGCGTAGGTGGAGTAGGCATATTAGTCCACAAGTGACTGATTCACGGCATAAGAACATTAAAAGCCATCTCCGAAAGAATAACCTACATTACAATAAGAATAAACAAACTGTAAACACATAAAATACAGGCCTATGCTCTTACAATCAAAGCCGAAGACGAGGAGATTGACAAATTGTACGAGGACTGGTCTCCAAAGGAATGCGCGAAAATAAAACATCAAAAACTTTACTCATCGGAGATTTCAACTACAAGATCGGGAAGCAGGCAAGCCAGGACGAAGCGTACGTAGGCAAGCATGGACTAGGAGAAAGAACCACCGGCTAAATGATGGCAAACTTCCTCGAGGAAGAACACCTATATAACGCAAACACTTTGTCCGAAACAAACCAAAACCGGAAATGGACTTGGGCAAGTTCGGATGGCAGAACCTTCAACATTCTCAAATAGACTACATTCTCATAACGGACATTGGAGTAGTACAGAATGTCGAGGTACTTAACCGGTTTACTACCGGAAGGCGATCACCGCCTTGTAAGAGCAACAATTCACATTAACCAAAAGCTAGAAAGAAACAAGAGAATGAAGAAACCCACAATTAAGCAGGTTCATTAAGAAAAACTAAAACAAATCCCAGAGGAATTCCAATCCAGACTAGAAAACATCTTCATAAACAACCATGGTTGGTTGGTTGGTTTAAGTGGCAGCTAATGCTCACATAGGCCTCAGATGGGCCCGTTGTGTTACCACGGTACTTGGAGTACAACCCTCCTCAGGGAATTTTGTCAAACCATTTCGAGCCGTGGATGAACCTCATGAGAGTCTGCGCATCTAGTGATGCGAGGTCAGAGAGATCATCCAAGAAAGCTCGGCCTAAGAAGAGCAATCGTGTTGCGGTCAGAGAGGGGCATTGGCATAGGTAATGCTGAACACCCTCCTCTTTCTCCTCGTTTAGGCAGCCTCTGCAGTAGTCCTGCTTCGCTATGCCCAGTCTCACAGCGTGCTTGCCAATGGGACAGTTTCCCGTGATGACTTCCTCTGCCAGTCTGATATCGTTTCTTTTTAGAGAGACGATGTTGGTGCTTCTTTTCCTGTTTCGGTGAGGCCATATTTGCCTGGTTACCTCGCAGGTGTCTTCATCCCTCCACCTTCGCTCCGCTAGGTTCGAGGTTATTTCGGCTATGATCTCCTTGCACGACAAATGGAATACCAATATCCTGCAATACTTCGGTTGAGTGCAGGCTTGTGCCGTTCTTCGGAAGCTCATCCGCTTTTGCGTTACCTGGGATCCCGCTGTGGCTTGGTACCCACATGAGTTTCACGTTTGTGTGTGCTGCGAGCTCATTCAGCTTTCTCCGACAGTCAGAGACCACTGTTGAGTTGGTGCACACGCTAGTAATTGCCCGGAGAGCAGCTTGGCTAGCGGTGTAAATGTGGATCTGTTCACCAGGGTCCCCATTTACCATCAGCCACTCTGCTGCCCCTTTTATGGCGGTTACCTCCGCCTGTAGAACGCTGCAGTAGTCTGGCAGGCGTAAGCTAATTCTGAGGTTGAGGTCGTTGGAGAAAACCCCACTGCGACTTTGTCCTCCCTCCGTGAGCCGTCTGTAAAGACCTGCGTGTGTCCTGCTGGTACCTCTTTCTTTTCCATCCACTCCTCTTTAGAGGGTATGTGGTATGAGAAGTTGTTGCCAAAAGCAGGTGTTGCTAGACATCGGTCTATGTTTTTGGGCACCCCTTTAAATTCATTGATTATTCCGGCGTGTCCACGATAAACAACCATACAACTGCAATAACTGACATAAACGACCATAACAAGCAGATCACGCACTCCCTGCATGAGGCAGCTTGAAGTTACGTTGTAAAGAAATCCAATAGGACAAACTGAGCGCCCAAACTCTCGCAATGCTGCTCCGTAGACGGGATTTGATTGTATGCGGAAAAAGAGCGAAAAAAACCTAGCAGCCAGGCGAATGGCAAAGGACAGGAAGCATAAAATCCAAATAGCACAAAAAGTCTTAGAACAATCTACTGGCCCGAAGGTGTTCCGGAGGCTGGTAACAGACACAAAAAAGGAAATAGCTAAAATGAAGGACAGGCATAGAAAGCAACTGCATGGAAGGCAAGATATCATAAGAGTAGCAGAAGAATTTCACACAAACTTGTACGAATCAAAAGTAGACAGCGCTATATCAGAAAATGATAGTCGGAAGAATATCATTAACGTGCACTCCGAGGACATGCCAGAAATTACGCAGGTCGAAATTAGAGCTGCACTACACCGCACAAAGAACGGTAAAGCGCCCGGCGACGACGGAATAATAGGAGAGATGCTGCTACAATGGGTGACACGTAAACCACACAACTGATATTGCTGTTTAACAAATGCCTGGAAGAAGAAAACATTTCTGAAGACTGGACAAACGCGTTAGTGGTACTGATTTACAAGAAGGGAGACTCAGAAAAGTACGAAAGTAAGAAACTGTACCAAGCTGTTCAGAAAAATAATATCCACTAGGATTACCACGAAACTGGACTACTAGCAACCCAGCGAATAGGCAGGATTTTGCAAGGGATTCAGTACAACCGAGCACGTACAAACAATGAGAGTACTCAGAGTAGAGTAGATTTCGGGAAAGCCCTTGACACAGTGGAAATGTGGGCACTGCAGCAAGCCCTAAAAAATTGCAGAATTGACCATAGGTCCGCAAATTTGATCAACAATCTCTACCGCAACGGCACACTACAAATCCAATTGCACGAACCATCCGAAAAAGTTAGAATCAGGAGAGGTTACGAAAGGGAGGTCCTTTATCGCCGAAACTATTTACACAGGTCTTGGAAAATGCACTAAAAACAATTGGTTTCAGTAACCGAGGAATTTACATAACGGGTGAGAAACTCAGCCGACTAATGTTTGCCAACGATATAGCACTGATAGCCAGCAACAAGGAAAAACTAATCACACTCATCGACGTTATCTACAAAGTCACGAAACGCATAGGATTGGAAATTAATTTTCGAAAAAGCAAGTATATGACGTCAGATAGAGAAGAAGAATGAAGAACAAATTATCATCGAAGGCAACTTAATTGAGAAAATACAAGCATATAATTATCTTGGGCAAACACTAACAATCAGTAAGGCAAATGAAGAACTAGAGGCAAACGAGAGGATTAGACAAACCTGAGCGGCTTACAGCAAGATAAAGATATTCTAGCTCTGGACAACCCTTTCGAGCTAAAAAGCGCCCTTTACAATCAGTGCATACTATCGGTGACCACTTATGGATCGCAAACCTGGGCAATTACCAAAACAATAATGGCTAAAAGCTAAGAATAAATCAAAGAGCAATCGAAAGACGCATACTAAGAATATCACTGAGAGGCAAGAAAAGAAACGATTTGAGAGAAGACAAGAGTAAGGAATTTTTAAAATGAAATACTACAGCAGAAATGAAGTTGGGACGGCCATGTAGCTAGAAATGAAGACAAATGGAGCGGAAAAATCATGAGATGGAGACCAAGGAACCCGAAGAAGCGTAGGAAGACCACATATGCGATGGAACGACGGAACTAACGGAAGGCATTAACTGGTATTAGGCGGCCCAGAACAGTACTTCGTGGAAGAGCAAGAGGGAGGCTTATGCCTAACGGGCAGACAACAGCTAAACAAAAAATTCGATAAAGTATCTCAGTATTGGTTATGCGATATTTTCACGAAACTCTTAACATCCTTCGATATAACCACATCTCGAATGCTTCCAGTTTCCTTCCCATAACATCGGTTAGTGTTCACGATCCAACCCCTTAGAAAAGATCCGAAAACACATAACAATGCGGAATTCTCATTTTCGTTAACAGTGTGACGTTGTAACTCTTTAGTAAGGATCCCATGCTGTTGAAAATAGCTCTCGCTTTCTCGATACGGATCTTCACTTCTTGAGAATGATGCCACTGATCGTTCAGAGTAGTGCCGAGATATGAATATTTATTTATCCACGACTATGGACATAAAAATGACTATTAACAACAAAAAAGAAACAGCAAAATCGTCAAGGGGATTCATTCAAAAAAGCGGGCTTTTCTCTTCAACATCGTCGTGGACGAGAATATACAGAAGTTTCGCTTATGGAGAGGATATAAAATGGGAGATGGAGAGGTAAGAATTTTGTGCTATGCCGACGAAGACGACCTACAGAGACTCCTACACTCATTCAACCGTACAGCTAAATCTCTTGACATGATAATATCTCTCACAAGAACGAAGTTTATGACAACATCAAAAACACCATTGAGATGTAAATTGGAGATGGATGGAGAAGTTATTCAGCAAGAGATTAAATTTAATTATCTAAAAGAACAAACAACGAAAGCAACAAGAATAGCAGGGTGTTTGAATAGTCTCTCTTTCTCTCTCTTTTTAATCCGTAGCTAGCGATTGTCGAGGACGTCCTTCTCGTAACCAATACGCTGCTGTCGGTGTCGCTGGATATTTCGCTTCATTCACGATTCACTTCCACGTTTGAATAGTACAATATGGTGCAATAAAAACATAGGAATTGAGGCCAAGACTTGAATCTATAAAACAACAATAAGACCCATCATAACATATACGGCAGAAACTAGACCAGAAACATATAAAACTAAACGACTATTAGAAAGAACCGAAATGAGAGTACTTCGCAGAATTACTGGTAAAACAACTTTAAACAGGGAAAGAAGTGAAAGTATAAGAAATACATGTGGTTTAGAAAACATTAATGGGTGGGTATAAAACAGGAAAAAACAGTGTAACAATCACATAAATAGGATGGACGACAGGAGAATAGTAAAAATTACTCGTGATAAATCACCACGGGGGCAAAGGAGCGTAGGGCGTCCTAGAAAAAAGATGGAGCGACAACTTGAATGCAGAGCAATAGGCAAGTTGAAGAATAAACAGGCGATTCGGGCCTAAATCAAGAAGTAAGAAGAAGAACATCAAAAAACAACCTACAACATATTGAAAACAGCCGAACGAACAGCATTACACACTATCTCCTAATGACGATATCCTAAAAACATCCTTCATTACCCCTTTACAAACTCACCCGAATCTCAAGACTCCCACTGACTATGGACCAAATACAAAGAAACCAATACTCACTGGACCACCACAAACCCCTTATGCATCAGACGTGACCCTACCAATCCCTTACGCAGACACCTACTCAAGACACTCCACGAATCACTGTACGAATAAACCCCTCATAACCAGTTGATCCTTCCTTTTTTATCTTTTTCAATTTGATTTTGTATCTTCTATAATTTATGTATTTTATGTTCTTTTATATATAAAATCACTCAACTATAAAACTGTATAACTTCCGGGAAGAAAGACCTAGTGGTCGATAGTCTCTTGTTGACTTTTTGTTTTCAATAAATATTTCTTATTCTTCTTAGATTTATTCAAAAAAATAATATTTTAGTTTGTAAAATTCTCTAATATTTTCACAAGATTTAAAATTTCTTGAATGCCTGGAATATTTGAAATTGGTTTTTTAAATATAAAAATAATAAATTAATTTGAATGTAATTTGGTTTTAATTTATATAATATATTCAATTTATTATTACCAGTTATCATTCTATATGTAATTAAATTTATTTAATTTTGAGTAAGACCAAATGAATTGAATTAATGCAGGTAGTATAATTAGTTACAATATGGAAAAAAAATGTTAATACTTCTAAAGAAATTAAAAATATATTAATGAATAATATTATATTTTTTTACTGATAATTTAGTTATTTGTTTTTTAGTTTTAATTATAAAATATTAATCGCTTTCATATTGTAAAAAATAACTTTAATGAAATCGAAACCGAAAAACGGTTTAATGAATACAAGAAAAATATTCACATTATCTTAATTAACTTAATTTAAAATCTCAAAATAAACTCTCACTGAACCATCTTTCCCACAAATACAATTCATCTGTTGAAATATTTCTTAAATGAGAAATTTCCGAAATTAATTGAACCACGAATAATTTAACAAAACGAACAGATTTTCAAAAGGATAATAAAATGTTAACAAAAACTTAATTTCGTTAATTTATAGACAATACCTTTAATGTCGTTTTCAGAACATTCTGCGAATACAATCAACACGAAACACCACACTAATTGTTTAAAACAATTAAATTGCATTTTCAAATCGCAAGTAGAGCGTACGGTTTCACTCTCCCAGAGAAACACAAGAACACACTGAAAATACACAAAGAGGATGTTCGTATCACGTCACCATAAATTTTTTTTAATATTTTTGAATATAGGGAGAGAATTAACACTTAAATACTTTAAAGCCGATGTCTTGGTTGGAAGGAAGGATTTGAACTGAGAGTAAAAACAGAGCCTGTCTTACATCGGAGAAATTTTATTCTTAATTTTTAGACCAGTGGCTATCTGAATAACAACATATTCGTTTTTTATCATTTCTCCTTGGAATGCCTTACGATTGTGAGCCTTACACTCTCTCCACTTACCGGCATCAAATCGCCTCTTTCATTTTCAAATATTCCTTTTTTTATTTAATGAAGTGTTAAACAACTTTCTTATAAACAGGGTTAACAGTTTTTTTTAACTTTTTCCTTTCTTTCTGTTCTATGACCAATACAGATAGAAATCAAAAGTATTCATGGTCGTCCGTTGTTACACAACACGTTGCTTCACTTTTTTCATATTTTTTTTATGGAATCTCTTTCGAGGCTAACTAGTCTTTATCTAAGGAAAGTCTTTTGGATAACATTTTTTAGTTTTACTGGTGCGTTTAGAAGTTTTTAGATAAATCTTGAGCTTTGTGTGGAATTAGGACATAGAGTGTATAATTCGTGTTTTTTATTTTAATTATTCTGTGTCGCGCTATCACTTTCATTTTATTACTTATTCTTCTTGTGTGCTTTTTTTCTATTATTCTTTCTGCTGTGAGAGTACTACCCACATTTTATCTTATTCTTCAGATGCAATTTCTAATTTTAAATATTTTCATTACAGACTAAACGATTTTTATCTTTAATTAAATTTTTACTTCAAATTATTTCTCATTCTTCATTATTATATTCCATCTATATTATTATATACTATCATCATTATTATGTATTATTATATACTATCATCATTATTATGTATTATTATATACTATCATTAGACCAGACGAGACCAGACAAGACTAGACAAAACCAGACAAGACTAGAAAAGACCAAACAAGACCAGACAAGACCAGACAAGACCAGACAAGACCAGACAAGACCAGACAGGACCAGACAAGACCAGACAAGACCAGACAAGACCAGACAAGACCAGACAAGACCAGGCAAGACGAGACAAGACCAGGCAAGACCAGACAAGACAAGACAAGACCAGACAAGACCAGACAAGACCAGACAAGACCAGACAAGACCAGACAAGACCAGACAAGACCAGACAAGACCAGACAAGACCAGACAAGACCAGACAAGACCAGACAAGACCAAACAAGACCAGCCAAGACCAGACAAGTCCTGACAAGAACAGACAAGAACAGAAAGGACCAGACAGGACCAGGCTAGACCAGACAAGACCAGACAAAACCAGACAAGACCAGACAAGCCCATACAAGACTAGAGAAGACCAGATAAGACCACATCAGACCAGACAAGATCAAGCAAGACCAGACAAGACTAGACAAGACCAGGCAAGTCCTGACAAGAACAGACAAGACGAAACAAGACCAGATAGGACCAGACAATACCAGATAATACCAGACAAGACCAAACAAGACGAGACAAGACCAGACAAGACCCGACTAGACCAGACTAGACCAGACTAGACCAGACTAGACCAGACTAGACCAGACTAGACCAGACTAGAACAGACTAGACCTGACTAGATCAGACTAAACCAGATTAGACCAGACTAGACCGAATCATACATAGATATCACCATACATAGCGAAAATATGAACAATAGGATAAAAAACTGGATGGTACATGACGCAGAAAACCTCAGCGACCACCAAAATATTACTTTTGAAATCGCTATAGATCACCGTGCACAAATAAATAAAAAATGGAGGATACAACTTTGATGGAAAATAAAAAAGGAAGGAATAGAAAGGTTCACAGAAAACCTATGAAAAATCATAGAACTAAGGAAAATGGGCAACGATCACAAAATAGATGCATCAAGCTGCCAAGCAGTGCTAATCCAGACATGCAATGAATCTTTCGCGAAGAAAGGAAACAAACCAAGTAATAAGAAACCCGTATACTGGTGGAATAATGAAATAGCCACAATAAGAAAGGAAGTACGGACTAGAAAGCGAAAAATGACATGCATAAATAGAAAGACTTGGGAAAGACCCGAACTTAAAGAAGATATCTATAGTAGATATGTTGAGGGCAGAGGAAAATTAAAAGAAATCAGAAAAGCCAAGGAACAGGCATGGAGGAACATATGCAACGAAATATACAATAATATATGGGGGGATGGATATATGATAGTATGTAAAAAAATGAAAATAATGCCAAATATATAACTTACAGATGACACACTGATAACACAAACAAAGAAACTCTTCCTAAGAGGAGAGGTACAGAACTGGATCTACAAAGAAATAAACAATGAAGAAATACCGGCAATCACAACAAAGGAGCTAAATGCAGCATCAAAGAAACTGAAAAGTTAAAAAGCTACAGGAGTAGTTGGTATTCCGGCAGAAATAGTAAAACAAGAAATTATAAGCCAACAAAGTTACTTCTTAGAGGTTGCAAACGAAATCCTATGGTCAAAAAAATTTCCTGAAAAGTGGAAAAAGGGCACATTATTGCTAATATAAAAACCAAATAAAGATCTAATCGCGGAGACAAAATACAGGCCAATATGTCTATTAAACGGTATGGCCAAATTAAAGGAAGGCATAATTGGGGATAGAATAGTAAAAGAGCTGGAAATGAGGGGAGATCTCGCAAACTTACAATTTGGCTTTCGCAAAGGTAGAAGCACAATACACGCAGTGAACAAAATACAGAAGATTGTAAAAGACATTAATAGAACAAACTATAGAGTTAGGCCATACTGCATTATGGTAACAATAAACGTGACTAATGCGTTCAATACTGCAGCATGCGAAGAAATCATAAAACAAATGGAGGAATGAAAACTATCAACATATCTTATCAACGTAATTGAAAGGTATTGGGACCTCTATTATGGAATATCCTATATGACGGATTTCTAAGGCTCCCTGTAGAAAGAAATGTGATTCTAGACGCATACGCAGACGACCTGGCTATCATTGTCAAAGGTAGAAATATGAAAGAGATCACACACATCACAAATAAGACCATAAATAAGGTAAGCATATGGATGAGAGACAAAAAACTCAAAATGGCTCCTGAGAAAACAGAATCCGTAACGCTGTCAGGAAGAAGAAAAATCCCAAATATGGTAATAAAAGGTAGTAGGGATAAACATCTATACGGAAGAATATATAAAATATCTGAGAATAATAATAGATAAAGACATGAAAATGAGGGAGCACATTAAACAGACGGCGAAGAAATACGGAAGAACTTCTACGGCCATAGAGAGATTAATGCCTAATATTGGGGGGACCGATACGGGTAGATGAAAAATCCTAGCCTCAGTGGTACACTCTATACTGCTGTACGGAGCGACAGTCTGGAACGAAACAATGGCAATAACAAAGTACAAAGCCATCCTTACCAAAGCACAAAGAAAACTCCTAATCAGAATCTGCTGTGCCAACAGGACAGCTTCCACAGAGGCGCTGCAAGCGTTTGCGGGGATACCCCGAATTAAACTAAAGACAGAAGAGAGAACTGCATTCATAAGAATAAAACGAAGTTCGAGTTGAAAGCCAACATGTTAGGGAAGTGGCCGGACAGATGGGCGAAGGAGACCGGATCGGCGGTATGGACAATAAGACTAATACCTAACCTGAAAAAATGGGCAAATAGGAAACATGGAAACCTAAATTACTACATTACACAGATACTTACCACCCATGGGGACTTCAGAGCTTAGGGTAGGCCGGGGCTAGTTGAGCATATTGGTAAGTTGGGCAATCGAGATATCTGAGAAACTATACACCGCACGCTAACGCATTAAATAGCGTAAAGAAGGGGTTGCGGGAGGGAAACTCATCCCGCGACCGCCAGTGACCAATTGTCGATCGAGTGAAGAACGAGTGCGCTTTGTTTATTTTTCGCAGAAAAAGTAAAAAAACAGTGAATGTGAATATTTCTATTTTCTTATGTGAATATGAATATGAATGTGAATGTGAATATTTATTTTCTTCTGTACTAGCCAAATATTATTCGTATTATATCAAGTAAGTGTTAAACATTCATAAATGTAATATATTTTGGATATGTATAAAGGTTTTGGATATAATTCAAACAGTTTTTTCATAACCTCACTTTTGTTAAAAATGTTCGGGTTGGGGTTAATTGAGCAATAATTGCTCAACTAACCCCATAATTTAGTACGAACGTAATGCATGTTTTAAATTAGGGTGCGGAGTTATAAAAGGAAAGCTTCAAGAGGTTCATACAGTACTCAAGAGTTAAATGATGCTGCAAAGGCTGTCAATGATGAAGGAAAAAGTGTAAATGCCGCCGCCAAAGAATTCGGTATAAAACGGATGACATTGACAAGATTTTTGAAGAAATTAGAGTCTGAAGTTGGTAATTTATCAATGGGTTATGTAAAACCGAGGCGAGTATTTTCTACCACGCAAGAGGATTCTTTAAAAAAATACTTGTTACAAATGGCATCTATCATCTATGGATATTCCCCGAAAGGCGTTCGTCGTCTTGCCTATGAGTGTGCTGTTAAATTCAACATTAAAATGCTATGCTCCTGGACTGCAAATAAGATGGCCGGAAAAGAATGGCTTACGATGTTTTTAAAACGAAATCCGGAGCTATCTATTCGAAAACCCGAAGCCACTAGTCTTGGTAGGGCAACATCATTTAATGCTCATAATGTCAAAGTTTTTTTTGACAAATTGGATGAAGTAATGGTTAAGCATGGATTCAGTGCGTCAGATATATGGAATGTCGATGAAACAGGAGTTTCCACCGTGCTGAAGCCAAATAAAATTGTAGCTGCCAAGGGTAAGCGTAACATCGTCGCCATGACTTCTGGGGAGCGAGGCACTAACGTTTCAGTAGTGACTGCTGTATCTGCTCATGGAAACACAATACCTCCTATGTTTGTATATCCCAGAAAAAAATTGAAGAGCCACTTTCTTAATGGCGGTCCCCCTGAATGTATAGGAGCAGGCAATGCCAGTGGATGGGTTAAAGATGGAGAATTCTTTTACTTTATTCAACATTTTATAAAACATGTTAAACCGTCCAGTGAGCACCGTGTTTTGACAGTATTAGACAATCACTCTTCTCATTTAACCGTAAAGACATTAAATTTGGCTAAAGGGAGCGGGATTGTAATGTTGTCATTTCCACCGAATTGTAGCCACAAGCTGCAGCCATTGGATGTCTCAGTGTTTGGACCATTCAAAAAGTACAGCGCTGCTGCTCAAGATACATGGCTACGTAATAACCCAGGAAGGACTCTATTAAGAACTATTTATGATATACCAAAAATTGTCGCTGATTCATTGCCGTTTGCTCAAAGAAGTACGAATATTGTCAACGGTTTCCGAAAGACTGGCATTTTCCCATATAATGCGAACATTTTCAGTGAGGATGAGTTTTCCCCATCATTTGTAACCGACCGTACAGATCCAGAAACTGTCGAGCTGGAAAAAGATCGCCCAGAGCAAGCTATAATATCAACATTGAACTTAATCCTACTCCATCTACTTCCACCATCCAAACTAAACCCGAATTGTTCGACAATACCCAAAGGCAGGTCCTAGGAAAGCAGCCACAACTACCAGAAGAACGAGGAAAGCTGCTGTTTTAACATACAGTCCCGAAAATGGCGCATTGCAAGAGGAACAAAATAAAACCGATAAAAAAGTTAAGAAGCCAAAGAAGAAAATAGTTAAAAATAGAAAGAAGATTGTTTCTAAAAAAGTACTTCTGTCAAGTGTGGAAAGCAACGATGATAGTTTATTCTGATAGTTTACCAGGGGAAACATGGATCCAGTGCCAAGTTTGCAAGAAGTGGGCACATACAAAATGTGCGCCAGTTGCTGGTCCTACTTTCATTTGTCTTAATTGCGACAGCTACAACGATGATTAAGTTTTCATGATTTCATTAATATTTTCTGTTTTAATATAAGCTTCTATTGATAATTACGTTAAGTTTTTTAAGTTGATTCTATTTTTTATAAAAATAAAGACTATATATAAATAACTAAAAGTCTATAAATAAAAAGCTGATTTAAATAGAAATTTTAATTCATGTCTAGTAAACATTGAAACATTGGTTTGGCTAGAATTTCTAACTGCTCAATTTGCCCCAAACCCGTGCTCAACTTACCTCACATATGGGGTACGTTGAGCATCTCTGACTTTCTTCACTTAAACGGATGTAGTAGCTCTTAAATGCGATTTATTAGAAATAAATTACTATGGGCATTTTTGGAAAGGGATAAAATACTTATGCATACCCACCCGTATGCATAACAAGCTATTAAAACTTATCGTTAAGGAGCTATGAACGATCAAGTGAAAAATTGCTCAACTAGCCCCGCACTACCCTACCTGAAGCGATTTAAAATCATCAGCGAGGAAATCATTGCGAATTGTGCAATCTAAAAGTAGATGCTGAGTACATCTTCTTTGTACGCCCAAGGTGGGCAAGGGAAAGAATGGAGATGATAACAAAAATAAGAACGAGCTTACACCAGAGAACATCGTTAATTGCATGTTGGAAAATGCAGAAAACAGGCACCAAATATCAAGAACTATTTAGAATGTTCTTAAACAAAAAGAAAAAGAGCAGAGAGCAGCCTAGAGGAGGAGAGAACTGATGGATGAATACTCACTGAAGAAATGCCAGGCCCATAGTACCGGTGCAGTTTTTCCCAAAAAAACACGACCAGACTAGACCAAACAAGACCAGAGTAGACCAAACAAGACTAGACAAAACTAGACAGGACCAGGACAAGACAACATCAGACAAGACCAGACAAGATCAGACAAGGCCAGACAAGACCTCGACCGTCCTCTCTAACACCAGACAAGACTTAAATGTATCTTATCAGTCTAGGAAAGTTACCACAAGAACAAAGATTGGCCAACCGTAAATAAAACTAGATAATGTTTGCAAGAGTAGGACCAGCCAAATGCTAGATGCGATTTGGCTAAAATTTAGTAATCTCTAAAATAATAAGTAAAGTAAATAATAAGTATAGGTTTAGCTCATATTGTGCAAGGCTATTCAGTACTTAAAGCTTGTATCAATATATGCTACTGAATAATTGAATGCCTTGTCTTTGCTAGACCAATCTGGAAATAAGTAGATATTGCTAGGGTCTTTTGCATTTATAGGGTCCGTCAAAACAAATAGTGCAGTTTCGACGGGCGGTTGACACATCCCGTGTGGTGATGTTAGGAAACTGAGAGTAGTGTCATTGTGTCGGAAGGATCGTTCCGTCGTTACCATGGTTTGATCCGGGCAAAATAGGGGCAAAAGGACTGTGCTACTTGTGCCCATACTGCTCGAATTTCAATGAAGAAACTGGGACAGATGCTCCCCGCGCGCATAGTTTCTCTGAGGGGTGATGTGGAATGGTTATTGGATGTGATGTGGAATGGCGACTTCTTTCTATTAGGATACCTGAATGAAAATATTTTTAAACTCGGCCTCACCGTGGAAGAACTCATGGATCGAATTCGAAGAAATCTCCGCTATATCTGTCGGAATGTGCCAAAATGCGACAGAAAACTTTGGCGAAAGAAATCGAGTTCACGAATGTATCGCTGCTGGGGGGCATCATCTTTCAGATGTTGTCTTCAAAACTTGATAGAAAAAACGGCCTGATGTACCGAATTAAATAAAATTAACTCCATTTCTGTCAGTTGTGCCGTTTGTTTTTAAGAATTATTTTTAAGAAATTTTTATTTTTAAGAATTATTAAGAATCAAAAATACACTATCTATTTTGGCGCACTCTGTAGAATCCTTATGGAGAAATTTAAAAATTATCGTTACAAAGTTTTAACAACTTGTGTTTTATTTTTATTTACACGCTTACGTGGTATCTTTTAACATCACTTTAAAAATGAAGATAACTATAATGTGTTTAAACTATTTTTTCTATTTACAATTAGTTGCATTCCTTATTCGTCAGGTCGTTTTTATCGTAAAAATGTAGAATTTAGAATTGACAACGACAAGTAAGCACTATATTTTCTAAACATATTTTTGCTTTAATCTAATCTAATTCACATACTAAGTGTTGTGTTAACAGAAACCTATTACCGTGCGCTAATTTGAGTTTTTATGGTTTTAGTCGACCGATTTCATTCTATAATTTGGTCTCTGTGTGTGTGTGTGTATGTGTGTGTTTTGCAAGGTTCGTCGTGTAATTTTCTATTAATCATCACGAAATTATAACGTGCGACTCACTGCGCTCACGTATTTTTGTTTTTTTTTTGGCAACATGTCATTGTTCTGCCAAATCAGTGCGTGCATAAATCTGCCGAAATATACTTTCTATTTTAATAAAACTTTCTTATTTAAAATAAAATTCAAGAAAAAACATTTATAAATAATGTGTATTATATTCTCGTAAATTATATTTAAATAATCATTTTCATCAGTTATTCTTTTTATTTAAAGCCTTAAGCATATTTAATATAAAATACAGGAAAAAAACTTTTAAAAATATTGTTTATAATGTTTTTCTTTAAATAACATTAAGCATGTGCTAAATAATACATCATCTTGTCTAACCCATATTCTTTTAAAAGTATAGGTCAGTTTTGAATAGGAAAAGCATTATACATAAAGGACCTTCAGGGCGGCTGTACTAAACTGTATTGACATTACTTACCAAACAAAACAGCCAAGGCAATAGGTACTGGACTGATACTACACAGACAGACTAGTCGTAAGCTACTATTTTTTCTTGTATAGTATTACATATCTGTCGAACTTAAGCTCTCCCATATAAGTCAAGCGTGCTGATACTTCAATGGTGATTGAAGATCTACACTACCGATCATTATGTATTAAATTTGAACTAAGAGCAATCTTTGATAATACTAGGTTTCCTTCAAATACTAATACTCACTAAAACTTTAAAAGAGCTAATTTTGTCACTTGGTACTGTGAACTGTGTAATAATAACTGGCCATTTTTAAGCAACTATACTCATGTGAATAAAGCTTTGGACATGTTCTATACAATTCTATACAACATATTTAATAAATCAATGCCCCTTTCCCAAAGTAGCAAAGCTAAGTTCCCTTTATGATTTACTTCTGAGATAAAAAGAACAAAAAACTAAGGCAATTAATATAAATATTATAGACAAAAATGGCCTATCAAGTAGGAATCAAATAAATAATAATTAATACAAAAGGCTCAGATCACTCACTAATCGGAAAATCAGTGAAACATATCAGGTGTATCTGAGGGTACTAGAAGGTAATATCAAATCAAATCCGACCGGATACTATAAGAATACGTAAGAATAGATAAGGCTGCGCTGTAAAGATAGCACCTCTTAGTTTGAGACGGTCGCATCAAAAGTCATAGACTTGAGATGGTTTCAAACAATTGGTCCTCACACGGCGGTCATTTCTCACTTATGGCTAAATTAAGGCTAAATTAAGTGAGGGTAGCCCGATATGGTCAGAAAACTAGTGTTGGGCAGCAGCAACATTAAAAGTAATTGATCGGCGAATTTCTAGATATAGAAAGAAAAACGGCACCATATAAAACAGTTAAAGGCGCGACAAGAACTGTCTCAACGGTTGTAATACTGTGATGAGGCAGGCAACGAGAAACCATCTCATTACCTTCCACAGGAAAAATCATTAGCATGACTGGAAAACCAAAAGCACAGGCCCTCAGTTCCCGGCAGGTCATAAGTGATCAGAAGGTACTAAGAATCTCCGGGCGAGTTTTGAATAAGATTGCTACCTGGAACGCACAAAGTATGTTTCAATCAGGTAAAACCCACCACGCCATCAAAGAGATGAGAAAAATGAACATCGAAATTTTAGGGCTCTGGGAAATGAGATTGCCAAATTCTGGAGAATGTCACATCGGCGACCATCATATCTACTATGCTGGCAATGACGAGGTCAATCTCTACAATGACGTGGGGCTCAAAGTAAATACACAAGTACAAGAAACGGTAAAATCTTTTTCCCAGGTTCTGAAAGAGTAGTATTTTTACAACTCAATTGCAAGCCATTTAATGTCAACATCATATATATGCACCAACGAGCAATAACTCAGACAAAGCTGTTGAAGCCATTTACGAAAAACTACAAACCGCCCTAAATCTCACTAAAAAGTCAGAAATCACTATTATTATGGGTAATTTTAATGCAAAGATTGGTAGCGGTGCGAGACCCATGGATTGGGTATTGCGATTATTCCAGTTCTCTCAAGAAATGGGGTTTGTTGTCTCGAACACTTTCTTTAAGCTTCCACCAAGACGCCTATACACTTGGACTTCTAACGCCCATACGCCAGAGAGGATAGTCAGAAACCAAATAGACTTTCATGGATAAATAAACGTTACAGAAATTGCATTGCAATTCAATTCAATTCCAAAATCGGCAAAACTTACCCTGGCGCAGACATAAATTCCGACCACAATCCGCTTGTAGCAAATATTCAGTTAACTCTAAAAAGGTGTACAGTAAAAGAAAACTGCCAAAAGCCCGATCTGACAAAATTGGACAACCCAGAACCGCTAACTGAGGTCAAATTAAATTGTGGACTAAATTGGGAACTAAATTGCGTACTAAGCAAAGTAAACGTTGTGGAGAATTTCGAAGTAGAGACTGTTTGGACCAACATCAAGGAAGCTTTCACAAGCGCAAACTTTAAATTATCTTGAAACGATATTAAGATCAAGAAGAAAACTTGGATTACTGATGAAATTCTTCATTTAATGGAAGAGAGACGCTTGAAAATGGGTCATCCTGAATATCATCAGATGAATCGTGAAATAAAGAACAAATTTAGAATGGCCAAAGAAAATTAGCTTAACGAGCAATGTCCAGAAATCGAAGATCTGGAGGCTAAATATGACACTTTAATATGAACATGGAAATTAAGGAAGCGGCTGGTGTATACAAACCACGACAAACTTGCATTCTCTTGGACACTGAAGATAAAATAAGCCTTGACGTTAACGACAGAGTAGAACAGTTGGTGTAACTATATCAAAAACCTTTTTCATGATTAAAGATCGGACACTCCGGAACAATATACAGGCGAAGGGCTTGATATAATTAAGGAAGAAGTCCAACATGCAGTCTCTTTATCAAAAAATTGAAAAGCTGTAGGTCCAGATGGAATTAACTCGGAAGTCATTAAAATCTTAAAGAATGTTACTAAATGTCACTAAACGTGATAGTGAAGCTTATTAATATGGTCTACCGATCTGGCGTCAGTTCTTCCGACTGGCTTCAATCAACATTTACAACGCTTCCAAAGAAGAGCACGACAAAACGATATGGCAATTATCGGCTTATCAGCTTCATGAGTCACTTTCTTAAGATTTTCCTAAAGATCATCCACAAGAGAATATATGCAAAATGCGAGTCCTTCATGGGCGAATCTCATTCGGCACAAGAGAGGCCCTGTTTAGTATCCAAGTGTTGGTTCAGAGGTGCAGGGACGTCTTTGTTTATGTCTGTTTCATTGACTATGAAAAGGTGGTTGACAGGGTGCAGCATGAAAAGCTTATGTAAATCCTTAAAGGCGCAAACAAAATATTCGAAGATGCCCTGGAAAACTGCCCGGAAGGAATTTCCATTAATGGCGTAAACATAAATAACCTTAGGTACACTGATGATACTGTTATAATCGCGGACTCGTTGGAGGGTCTTCAGATTTTACTTGATCATGTGAAACCAATAGTGCAGAATTTGGATTAAATTTAAACACAAAAAAAAACAAATGGATAGTCATTAATAAGAATCGGATTGGAGGAGGTATTCTACAAGTAAAGAACCATCAAATCGAACGCGTTCAGTCATACAAATATCTCGGTTGCCAGGTCATCGTAAACTGGGATAAATATGCCGGAGGTCCGTGCTCGAATTGAACAAGCCAGAGCATCATTTGTAGAAATGATGTCCGTGTTTTGTTGCCGAAGTCTGTCACTCTCCGTTCGCATTCGGGTACTACGTTGTTACGTCTTCAGTATTTTCTTTTATGGAATTGAGGCGTGCACTCTAACAGACGCCATGTGTAAAAAAGCTGGAAGCTTTCTAAATGTGGACGTATCGACGGATGTTGAGAATATCGTGGATTGAGAGAGTGCGCAATGTGGATGTAAGAATCGCAAAAGGTCTCCAAATCATGTGCACACTTAAAAGACGAAAGCTGGAATACTTTTGACACATTCTCAAAAACGAAAAATACAGACTTTAATAAGAGAAAGAAGGATTGAAGGCAGAAGAGGGCCCGGGCGACGAGGAACATCGGGACTAAAGAATTTGCGAGTCTCTTTCGAAAAGCGATCGACAAAGCACACGTAGCACTAATGATTGCCAACGTTCGAAGAGGACAGGACACTTAAAGAAGAAGAGGAATCTAAATTAATTACGAATCGAGTAAAATTCACATTTAAAAAAAAAATCTTGATACTTTTAGAAAATTACGATTAGAAAATGAAATTTAAATATTTTATTAAAAATTGTATAATTTTATTTTCGTCAGCGGTAAATAAGTAATATATTTTACAAAATACTATTCTAGACTCCTGAAATTAATGAATTTGTTGCAGGCGCTCCGAATGCCTGTTATTTGAAAACTTTTTACCGTAGGAATAATTTCACTAACCTATTAAGTAATTGTGCATTTTAGTTCTAAAGTCGGTCGTCATCAGTGAAGAATGTACCCTCTTCGATTCTAATGCTGGCCGATTCTAAGGTGCACATCATTTCAATGGTCAGCCCTTAAAATGACTTAAGTACATTTTAGACATTTATGGGAAATGGCGCATGAAAGTTTTGAAATATTATTTTTTGTCTGCGCAGAGGATTCAAATTTATGAAATTGAAATTGTTGAATGTTTTAATAGTTTTTATTAATAAAACGTTAACGGGTTATGTATATTTATGTCTTTTAAACCATCGTATTTCCTTTTATTCGGTATCATATCTTTTTCAGAAACCCTAATTGTAACGTTTTTCAGCAGAAATAGACTTATATTCTTTTAACAGATCGAAAGAAGGCTATTTTTTAAACATATCTGACCAAAAACTCTATTTAAAAAAATACGACTTATGACCTTTTAAGCGCCGGTCACATATTTCATATATCTCGACAATATTTTTTTATTCTTATTATAATGGCGGAATGAGTTTTAGTGAAAGGTGTCACATATTTTGACCAACAAACTGTGTCCATAATTTTTCTCCCGGAAAGCTTATTTGGAAATTGCTTTGGTCCTTATGCCCGATTTAACCATTGTTATGAATTTCCGGTTGCTCTAAAGAATGTGCTTGATGTTCTGCTTGATTTCTTGTTTACATTTTTAATTAGGCTCAAATTTTGAAAATAGTTAAATAAACTCTATTGAGTTATTTGGCCATTTTTTGAGATTTTTCTCTATTTTTAGTTTCATATATTTTCAGAAATATAGGCTGTCAAATTAAGAGTGTCCCGATTTAAAACTACAATTATCAAAAAACGAAATAAGTTGGACACCAAGGTTAAAGTGTTATAACAAATTAAATTCCTAATCCTAAATTAACAATGAACACTTAAAAAGTACATCGATCTTGTCGAATATTTCGTTTTAAGTCGTCCAGGGCTTCAGGTCAGTTCTCATAAACTTTAGATTTAACATTTAAGATAAGAAATAATTCAAAGCCGATAAATCCGGAAGACGAGGAGGCAGCAACTGATCCCCACGCTGGAAAATCAGACGACAGGTGAGAACTATTGTCACACTCCCATATACATGTTGGATACATGACCCCACTATCTTACTGATACCAAATATCGTTTATTGGTAATCGGAGGTGTACGATGGCATCCATCAAAAACGTTTTTAGCATCTTCACATAACGTTCACTATTAACAACTACTGAATTTCATCATGCCATTTCATCCTAGACAAAATGCGCTCCCAACACTCCAGCTGAGCATATGCCACCCCATACCATTATAGAAAGCAGCTCATCTGCGGATATAACTTGATGGTTTTCGGCAGGCCAGTAAAAAAATTTGTTTGTTTCTCTGCCTACGAAAATGTCTTTCGTCAGTCATAATTATTTTGCAGGTAAAATTTTTCCCTCTGCCCAATATCTATCGACTGAATTCCGTACGTAAGTTTCGGTCTATAGGAAGAAGGTTTGGGTTTTCTGCCATTTGTAAGGTTGAAAGAATTGTGTGATGAGTTTTTCGACCTTACAAAAGAGATGAGGAATTTTCTTCGATTACGTTCCCAACTTGAAAAGTATTTCTATCTTAATTTCCGTATTAACTTTATTGACTTCAGTCTTAACATAAGTCTAGTATCCATAAGAGAACCCGTTCGAAGATAATTTAAGAACCATCTTACAATTGTGTTGCAATTAAGCTTTAAAAGATTAAACTCTTGTCGAAACGATCTGTGAGTTTGAATAATGGAGTTCGTTCTAATACAAGCAAACCTTTGTTCAATCGGCCTCTGCTCCATTTACAAAAAAACTTGAAGGTTTACTGAATTCTAAATAGTTAAAATTATGGCAAATAAGTCAAGTCACTTATTTTTGTATTTATTAACTAAAAACACTACACGTAATTTGCCACCGTGAAATATGTGAAAATTACTGGTGCATCATTTATAAAATTCTTGTTTTGTGTTTTTTTGTGTTGTATGTTTCAGTAGTATATTCAGTTTAATAACGAATTCAAATATCCTAGGAGTTTGTTTACCTACGCCTAAAATTATTTAGGGCCTAATATTTATCTTGGTACTTACGTACCAACGCCACCGCAGCTACAGATTTGAACAAAATGCTTGGTTAGATTAGATTATGACGGAGCAGATAAATCCAGACCACATATTGCGCAGTAGCGCGACCTATCGCTGCGGTAGCTTTAATACGTCAGTACCTTTATCTTAATATGCGTAATTCTAGGCTAAATATGTGGCCATAATGACGTAACATTGGCCTCTTACCGCAAATGTTATCTATAGTTTTTAGATTAATTAATCGATTTGTGCATTCGATATAATATATCTTTCTTTAAGATTTGAAATGAGATGTATTAGATTATATTATAATCTAATACATCTCATTTCAAATCTTAAGAAAAATGTGCATAATGAAAAAAGAGTTCGACTAAAAAATAATTGCGTATATTTTTATTTTGTTATAAAACTTTTCGCAAATTACAGGAAGTCTATATAAATGTGTTATATTATGAAAGAAAAAATATATATTTTGATTTATATTATCTTTATAATAAATCATAAATATTAATATTTTTCATTAACAGTTTTTATGCACATTCTACTCTTTCATTACTATTACTGAAAATATTTTCGTGTTGAATAACGAAGGCCGATTTGTTGATGTAACACAAAAGAAATATTCGAAGATACAAAAATAATTCACCGAAAACCAATAATTGCGTCACAGTAATTCCAACTTCCGGCATAGTTTTGAGCGGTGTGCGCGCGGCTTTGGCTTTCTCCTGACATTCCACGTGATGACTTAGACCTTTCTTTAAGAAAGTATGTCATTGCTCTAACCTTAACCCAAAGACAACTACCGGCCAATTTAATCTATATACTCTATTAGAGCAACAAGCAAATTCATTAATTATAATTAAATAAAAAGTATTAATACACTAAATTAATTATAATTAACAATTCTAATTAATATATTATTTATATCCCGAATAATTAAAAATTTAATAAAGCTTTTTGTCAAACTAATTAAAATGTACTTGATGAAAGAGATAACTTGATTAAAAATATAAAATTTTCTTGAAGTTCAAGCCAAGACAAATAAAAATTCTTGACAAAGTTAAGAAAAAACAAATACGATACAACAGACTTTAATGAAATGCGACTTAACAGACAATAAACAAATAGAAAACATTCGCGAAAAAAGAATAATGAGATAAACACTAGAAAACTGATAAGTTCTAACTAAGTACTATAACTAAGTATAGTATAGTAAGTCTTCGAAATTAGAAAGCTTTTACAGTCAATCCTTAGAGGATAGCAGATTTTACCTCCAGCTCTTCTATTTCATGCAGCTTTTACTGTGTACGATATTAACCCTAGAAACATAATCCACGATATTAACCCTAGAAAGATAATCCACGTCCCCGAGTTGTATAGCACGGCAAAATAGTGTTAATAACTTATTATTTTCAGTTACTTATTGTTATTTTATCATTATGTTAAACAGAAGAGTGTTAAACAGAGGATATATTGATGGAAGATGAAGAAGTTTCGTCAACAGGCTGTGTGCTAGTAGACGATGTGCAGAGTGATACCGTAGACGAGTTGATTGACGAGGTCGCGGATGTGCAGTACTCTGCCGAGGATCAATCGCTGTCCGTTACGAATTCAACTCCATCTTCAGAAACCTGTATAATTATTTCCACAGAGCTCACATTTAGCATTTCTGGGCTATTATCAAGGGTAAAATTCACCATAGAACCTCGGAAATAAATATTATTCGAACAGCTAGGGGTCCAATTCGAATGTACAAGAGCCTTTGTAACCCTTTGTTAGTTTCAACTTGTTTCAACCGACGAAATAATATGTGAAATAAAGAGATGGACAAACAGAGGTTTCACTAAAACACCAAAAAAAGTCGAGAGATAGAGAGAGTGTAATGGAAACTGCATTTAGTGCAACTTTTAAAGATACCAGTGACGTAGGAATTTGTGCACTGATTGAAATTTTAATATTATCTTCTGCTACGAGGTACAATCACCTTTAAACAGAAGACTTCTTTAACTGCTCTTTTTCAGGAACGCGCTACGTAGCAGTCATGAGTCGTGACAGATTCAATTTTCTAATTAGATGCCTCTGCATGGACGACAAATTGTTAAATCCATGACACAAAAGAGAAGACCCGTTTATATATATATATATATATATATATATATATATATATATATATATATATATATATATATATATATATATCTATATATATATATATATATATATATATATATATATATATATAAACAAACCTATCGTAACAAGTTTTCTCTTCTAAATTTCTAGCGTTCATTGCTTCTTTTATGTCGTCTCGCCAGCTTCTTCTCGGTCGTCCTCTCTTCCTTACTTGCGATGGTATCCAGTCCAGAATTTTCTTGGGTCATCTGTTCTCCATTCTTTTGGTATGTCCAAACCATTCCAGTTGTCTTCTCTCGATTTCGTCTGCTACAGCCTGTTCCTTACACATCATTTCCCTTATACTCGTGTTCCGTACCCTCTCCAGTCTGGATTTTCAGCAACTCCTTCTTAAGAAATCCATTTAAGTTGCTAGTAATTTTAGTTTATTCTTTTTGCTCACATCCCACACTTATGCCTCATAAATAATCACGCTCTCCCCTATGCTTTTGTATATTCTCCTTTTTGTTGCCCTTCTGATTTCTTTCTCCCAAAGGAGTGAGTTTAATGCTCCAATGGCTTTTCTACCTTTGGTAATCCGTTCCCTAATTTCGTCATTGCTGTTGACCTGTTTGTTTACGATAACTCCTTGGTACCTATTTACTCTGGTCTACTCCTTTTATTATTCCAGATTCCAAGGGTAGGTCGTTACACTCGTTTTTACCGACTAACAGATATTCACACTTACTCATATTGATGGTCAGTCCAGCTTTTCCATATTCTTCCTGGAGTTTTCTAATCATGTAACTTAAATCGTCCTCGTTCTCCGCTAAAACAACTTGGTCGTCCGCGAAATATAAACTATGTAGTGACTCATCTCCCACTCTTATTGTTAGTCTCATGTTCTTACATTTATTCGTTCACCGTTGTAGGGCTCTATCTAAATAAATTTTAAATAGAGTGTGTGATAAGCAGCATCCTCGCCTTAGGTCTTTGGTTGTGATAAATACCTCTGTTAGTGTGTTGCTAACTTTTATTTGACCAGAATTATTTTTGTAGTACCCTACTCTCTGATGGCGTTTATTAGAGTAAGTCTTATACCAAGTTTTTCCACAGCTTTCCAAAGTTGTATCACGGGGACGCTATCGTAGGCTTTTTCAAGGTCGATGAGAGCAATGTGTGTTTCTCTGTTCCTTTGCGTGCATTTTTCTAGGGCTATTTTTAAGGTGAAGATATTATCCATTGTCGATCGCCCCGCTCGAAACCCCGCCTGTTCTTCCGGCTGTTTATTTTGGATATCTTCTTCTTTTAAGTTTCTAAGGGTCCGTGAATATATTGTAGCAATTGTTGGAATAACAGCTATGAATCTGAAATTTTTTGGGTCATCCTTAGGTCCTTTTTGTAGATTGTTGTTATGTAGGATGTTCTCCATTCCGTAGGAATATTTTCCCAGTTCAAGCATCTTTCGTAGATATTTTTCAATATTTCTATGAGTTTTGGTGGACCATACCTGATAAGTTCAGGATAGATTCCTCCAGGTCCTGGGGATTGCCTTAACTTAATGGTCCTAATAGCTTCTTCTACCTGGGTACTCTGTAAATGTATTATATTCCCGCTTCCTTGATATTGATCCTCTTGCATAAGCTGCGGGCGCCTTTCTTCCAGGAGATGTCTGAAATATCGTACCCATTCGCTTTTTGATATAATGTTTAAGTTTATATACTGTTTAAGAACCGTTTATACAGCCCATAAATGTTTGGGATATGTTAATAAACTAATGTATACTTGATTACACACCCCTGCCACATCTTGCCGTTGACAAGCAGCTACTGGGATTGCGGGGAAGATGTTCTTTTAGGATATATATTCCCAACAAGCCCAATAAGTATGGGATAAAAATTTCAATATATCATGCCTTACATTGGAAAGGCAACCAATACCAAATGTCTTCCTCAAGGCCAATTCTAGGTAAAAGAACTGTCGGTACATGGTGCAAATTGTAACCTCACTTGTGATAACTGGTTCACATCTGTGCCTTTGGCAAAATAATTACTTCAGCAATCTTACAAACTCATACTGGTCGGTACTATACGTTCAAAGAAGCGAGAGATTCCAGAACAAATGAAAAATACTAGATGTGACTTCAATGTTTTGTTATAACTATCCTTTGACTCTCGTGTCAAATAAACCAACGGACCATTACAAAAGACGAAGTTCAAAAACCTTAACATGAATGAAGAATGAGAAAGCAACTGGCCGAGATAACATCTACTCAAAAATGATTCAACTGTGTTGCAACTGGCACCCAGAAATCCTGCACATTATCAGTGAATTATTTGATAACCTCTATGTTAGTTACAATCCCCAAGAAGCTATATGCGACGAGATGCAACGAATATAGACTGATAAGCCTAATGAACTACTTTATCGAGATATTTTTAAATATTAATAAAGAATATAACGAGATATTATAAAAGATTATGTCAGGATCAGAACCACAACATATGGGAGAGACGTTTGGCTTTCGGAATGCGTTTCGGAACGAGAGAAGCCACCTTCACAGTTTAATTCCTGATACAGAGGTGTAGAGTCATGGGATGAGATGTACATTTTTGATTCATTGACTTCGCCGAAGCGTTTGACACCATACAACATGATACATTGATCCAGGTGTTACAGGAAACTGGCATAGATAAGAAAGTCTTAAGAACTATTGCAAATCTGTATTGGCACCAGACAGCTGCCATAAAAGTGGACAACATCATCTCGCAAGAAGTATACATAGGTAGAGGTGTGAGGCAAGCTAACTATCTCCAGTCTTGTTCAACATATACTCTGAGAAAATTTTCCAAGGAGCATTAAACGCAAACGAAGGTATTAAGATGAATAGCGAAAACATCAATATAACATACGATATGTTGATGATACCATCATAGAAGCAAACACCTTGGAGAGTCTACAGAGTATAATGAACAAGTTTAAAACCACAAGCAAACGGTATGGACTCAAACACCTCAAAGATTAAACACCTCAAAGACAAAAAAAGTGATATCTAAAAACGAGGGTACACTAATACATGGCAATGAACGCGTTGAGACAGTAGAGAAATATGTTTTCCTGGCTACCCTCTTAAATAACAAATGGGATTACTCCAAAGAAATTCGTGCAAGAATAGAACAAGCCAGATCTTCTTTCTACAATCTAAAGAAATTATTCTTCTCCAGCGACTTGTCACTTCCCCTTAAAATCCGAATGGTAAGGTGCTATATACTGCCTGTTCTCCTATAAGGCGTGAAAGCCTGAACATTGACAGATGCGACGCAAAATAGGCTAGAGGCTTTCGAGATTTGGATATATAGATGCATCTAGCGCATATCAGGGATCCATCATACCACAAATCAAGAAGTACTGCAAGAAATCGGTAAAAATAAAGAACTGCTCAACATCGTCAAAGAAGGAAAGCTGCAATATTTAGGGCATATAATGCAAAATGACAAATATCGCATATTACAATTAGTCATTCTAGGAAGAGTAGATGGGAGAAGAGGACCAGGCATACGACGTAACCTCTGGCTTTAGAACTTACGCCAGTGGTTCGACCTTACATCAATTCAACTCTTTCGTCAAGCAGTTGACAAAACCAAGGTTGTTATGCTAATCGCCAACATCCGCAACGGGCACTCTAAGAAGAAGAAGTAGTAAGATTTTTTTTCTAGGCTTGACAAAATAAAACTAGGAAGATGCGGAAAAGAAACGCACGATCTCCAAAGTATATAGAAGAAACAACATTTCAGACACGAGCGAAGGACCATATTGAGGCTCGACATGAAAACTAAATTATGTTACAAATAGCTTATAACTAGAAACTAACTAAGAAAATAACTGCTTCTGCTATTGCTTATATAATCTTCGAAATTTGATTTATATGCCATAGCTTGTCTCTTCTATTCGCCATAAGAGCCACGTACTTTTTTACATTCAAAGCTGACATAAAACAATGGTGGGTCTAATGAAGGTAAGTAAAGTGGAGTATAATGGGTTAGTTAACCTAGGACGTTTCATAAATTTTAAGTGTATCTCACTCATCATGTGATGCGTCGTATAGTAAAACACAAACGGTACGTATATATATATATATATATATATATATATATATATATATATATATATATATATATATATATATATATTAATTTACGCGATTCTCGTCTTATGCAGTAGTTTATGAATCCCTTTCTTCTTTCTTTTGGCCTGTTTTCGTCCACTCCTGAACATAGGTCTCTTACAAATTTTTCCATATTGATCTTTTATGGGCTACTATCATCCTGTTTCATCTCGCGTGGCGTCGTGTGTCAGTTCGCCACCTTGCCTGTGGCCTGCCAACACTCCTCTTCGATCTTCGCAGTCTCCATTGTTATAGAATTTTAGTTTACTTGGTGTTGTCTCTCACTGTGTGACCCGCCCATTGCCACTTAAGACGCACCACTTCCTCCACCACATCCACGACCCCTGTACGTCTCGTGATTTCTTCATTTCGAATTTTGTCCCTGAGGCTGATTTCCAGCATCGCTCGCTCCATCGCTCGATCGCAGACTCGATGTCGATTTGCGCTGTATATTGTTAAAGTCTCTAGCACATACATTTCGACCGGCAACATCCATGAGTCAAAAACGTTACTCTTCAGGTTTATGGCGATGCGGGGTACCCGGAAAATATAGCTGAGCCTGCCAAACACAGCCCAGGTCAAGGGGATACGTCTTGTGATTTCCGCTGTCTGATTGTCCTTTTCCTACTTGATGTTGTGTCCCAGATATACGTACTCGTCGACTTACTCAAGAGTATGATTACAGATGGTGACCATTATATTGCTGAGACTCATGATTTTAGTTTTCTGAAGATTCTTTTTCATGTGGCCGGTATTTTTCCTGTAACCAAATTCTCTGCCAGTTTGACATGCAAGGTAGTTATATTTAATCAAGCTTCTATCTAGAGTCTATACGAGAAGTATCCATCGCCCGAGCCACTGGTAGTTTCTGGTACTTCACAAATGCCATATGGAGAGGAATGTTGTATTCCGTGCATCTCTCGATTAATGTTCGCACCGATTAGATATGGTCAATCGTGCTGAATCTCCTTCTGATGCCAGCCTTTGCGATGGGCTGGTAAAAGTCGAATTTTTGGATAAGACGATTAGTTAAGATTTTGGATAACAGTTTATAAAGGATGGTTAGTTGGCTGATTGATCTATAATTTTCGATATTCATAAAGTCGCCCTTCTTGAAGAGCAAGGGCGACTGTCCAATAGTTTCTGTGTTCAGCCAAGGGCCAGGAATATACGAATTCCGAATTAATGATAGGCTATCAACTGTTATCTTGCATCTATCCTTTAATTGCGAATAATATGTTGCAAGTTAACTAAATATGTTGCTACTTATTATCTTACTGCGTAGTTACTGCTTATTATGTTACATTGATATTGCTTTTACGTTTTATTATTGGATCATGAAAAACTATGCTTTATACAAGCAAGTTTATGTGGAGGATTCTTTTAGTGCACTACTCCCAAGTGTAAGCGTTTAATAAGTGAAGAACAAATAGTATTGATGGAAAAATATTACAGTTAATAATAGGAAAGATTCGCATAAATTAGCAATAATTTTACTGATTTGACGGATGTAGATACTTTATTTGATTTTCTTTTTAAATACATAGGGAAATATCCTTCTTTCTAACAATCTCGAGGAATTCACGTTTTTATGTTTACAATGTCCAATTAGAAGATTATATATCATGTATTAACATATAAAAGGCATAGCTTTGAAATACGTACAAACAAGAAAATAGAACACAAATATTTATTTAACATAAATGTAGAAATTTTGGTAAATAGACTGCCGGGGTGTAACAAGTCAAGGTTGGGAAAGACCACTTGAGCAAATATTGAATTTCTAGTTCAGGATACAGTACGTCTTTACATTTCATCCCGTGTTAGAAACTCGATATTTATGTAACCGGATTTATGTACTTTAACAGGAGTAATGTGATGGTTTAGTATTAATGCGGTTAATGTGGTTATGTCTAATTAGTTTTGAACGATTTTTTTCAGAAGTGAATACAACCATTCCTCAGCTATATGAATCTCAAAGAGAACGATGCATGTAATCTAATACAACAACTTGTAAATTGTTAAAAACATAAATGTAATGCAAACCGTGCATCTAGACCGCCAAGCCAACTGTTGACTAGAATGTGCATCTTTCCGGCAAAAATAAAAGCCAGTAACACGTGATTTTTTGTTTACTAATTCTTCTTCTTCTTTTTTCGAATAGGCCAACTGTTGGGCTTTGACCTTTGCCCAGTATCTTCTGCCGGTGTAACTCCTTTCTCTCTTCTGTCCAGGGTGTACCTTTCCTACGGGGTTTTTCCTGTTACCAGTTCTTTAATATCCTTCTCGGTTTCTGTTAACCAAGTGGTACAAACCTTCTTGTTTTGCCAGAAGGCGAACAGGCGGTTGGTTAGTAAAGCTACCCTTCTTTTCCTTGCACAGTCAGAGAGCATCTCAATATGTTTGTGGAGCTCAGAGTTATGCCGCCCTCGGAATTCCACATCTTCCTTTACCGGGCCTAGGATCTTCCTGAGGATTCTCCTCTCTCTGATTTCCAATTTCTCTACTAGACCTCTTCGGTTCAAGGAAAGACACTCCATGGCATACAGGGCTTCTGACCGTAAGACTTATGTGTAGTGCTTAAATTTCAGGTTGCGTGACAGGCATTTCTTATTGTAAGTGTTCTTGGTCAGTCGATAGGCTAGTTCTATCTTGTTGACTCTCTTGGATAATGATCCTCTCCCTGATAAGTTGGGTTCAATCCATTCGCCGAGATTCTTAAATAAATCAGTCTTCTTGATGTTTCCCTGTTCTAGTAACATCTCCCTGTTTGCTTCTCTGAAGTTGGTGAAGAAGTTTCTGTTTTCTCTAACGACACTTGAAGAGCCACTTTTTCAGCCTGTTTTCTGATGCAGTTAACCTACATTGTTGCCATCTCAAGAGAATCAGCAAACAGTGCCATATCATCTGCAAAGGCCAGACAAGGCCAAACTACAACCAGTCCATCGTTCTTACGTCCCAGGTGGATACCACTCTGAGCCCCAAATTGTTCAGTTCTTTGCGCCATTCTCTCATAACATTTTCAAGGACACAGTTAAAGAGAAGTGAGGAGAGTCCACCTCCTTGTCTTACTCCAGTTTTTATTTCGAAGCCTTCTGAAATTTCGCCTCTAAATTTAACCTTGGAATGGGTGTTGGTCAAAGTTTCTAGGATGAGTCTGCGGATTTTGTTGTCTAGCCCTAGTTCCTGGAGTACTTTGTTAAGCGTATCTCTATGAATAGACTCGTAGGCCTTTCGAAAATCAACAAAAGTAACGACCACCTTGCGGTTTCTCATCTTAGATTATGCAAGTACAGTTTTAAGATTGAGGATCTGTTCAACACAGGATCGGGTCTTCCTGAAGCCCCCCTGATATTCTTCTAGTAGACTATCCAACTCATTTGTTGCCCTTGTTTGTAACGCCTTCGAGTGAATCTTGTATGTAACCGGGAGGCGAGAAATTCCACGTTAGTTCTTTAAGTCAGTAAATCTCCTTTTTTGTGAAGCGGATGGATCAGAGCAGATTTCCAATCGGGTGGTAATTTCTTTGTTTCCCAGATGTTCTGCATGATCTCGGTTAGCTTGCCTGTTTCCAGCACCTTTCCACAGTTCAGCAACGATAGAGTCCTCTCCAGCTGCCTTATTATTCAGGAGAAGTGGAAGTGGTATTTCATAAGAAGTGGAATGATCTGGCCAACTTCTTCCAATGAAGGAGGAAGCGAGTCCGGGTTTGGTGTGGTTTGTTTATAGTCAAGTCTTCGCTGGGTGGGTCACAGTTGAGTAGATTTTTAAAGTACTGGGCCAAAAGGTGGCTGTTGTCCTTGTCGCTATAAACCAGTTTGCCTTGTGAGTCTCTGAATTCGAGGCTTGGCGGAGCGTATTTTCTGAGTGCCCGCTTGAAGTTCCAAAGAAATCTCTGGAATTATCTTGGTTCCTCGAATTATCTTGGCTGTAACCTTTCTTTGTTCCAAAAATTTATGCCAATTTTCCTTGGTCTTTTTAGAATTCCATTTCAGTCAGGCTATTCTTTTTCAGGCTATTCTTTTAGTCTGTCTTTGGGCTATTGCATTGTCACAGTCTTCAGTCCACCGCGAATGCTTCCTTCTTACAGCGAGAGGGGAAAATTCATTGGCCGCCTTGACAAGAGTCTTCTTCAGTTGGTCCCAGCTCTTTAGGTCTGTGTTGTTCAGTCTCTGACTTTCTTCTTGAATGTTCTTGAATCGCTCTACGTAAAATCTTATCAGTTTGGAGGTTCTGTGTAATCTTGTGTTTCTAGGCTTATTTTGATCTTTGAGAAGTAGTGGTCTAAATCCAGATTGGCACTTCTTAGTACCTTTACGTTTTGTATTTCCTTTTGAGATTTTCGTGAAATGGCCTATCTGGAATGACATGATCTATCTGGAATTCACCCAGGTTGAAGGCTGTAGACTTCATGAGCAACCCAAAAGTCCTAAACAGATCCACTAATCGTTCTCCGTTACGGTTGGTTCGCTTATGCGCCGGATAATTGAACACTATCTTTCTGTGTTTTTTCTTTCTTCCCAATTGAGCATTGAAGTCACTGATTTATATTTAAAAAAATTAAAATTAATTTACAATATCTTTATCGATAAAATCTTGTTGTGTCAAAGGGTGTTCAGAAAAGTCATTGCGTGCCACGACGTTTAATTTTGTTGTAGCGATAAAACCTTTTTGCCATCCTAGGTTATGTGTGTTATTGAAATGGACCATGTCTTTTCTGCATCTTCTGCTTCTTTAACATTTGAAAATTTACTTACGAAAAGCCACTTTTTATTCTCTCTGTGCTTTTTCTTTGGTGATAATTTAATAGCATGAATATATATTATGTTTCCAAGCAAACAGATTACTGTATATCCTTTACCATTGCATCTTTGTTTGTCATAGTTACCGTCGAAAGCATCAGATTTGTTGTGGGATGTGTCTATAGACCCAGTTACGCGACCGACCAGGAAAATATTAAAACTCTCTGTCACTGATTAAAAATTTAACAACAGCAATTAGCAGGGACCCGCCTCACTACATCCTTGGTGACTTCAACTATCCTGAAGTTCACTGGTCATCGCTATGCCTAACGTCAAACTCACGCCAAGCCAGCGATGTTTTAGATGGATATAAGGAGATGAACGCAAAACAACTTATAATGTTTCCAACACGATATAAAATCACCCAAAAATCCGTTCTGGATTTATTGTTTGTCAACGCATGGCAACTGGTTTGCAGGCCAACAGGCATCCCCTGCTAGGCGACCAGATTGTGATAATAGCTACCGCCCAACTCAAACTAAAGGAAAAACCGACTTACAGAATAGTAAAAAGGCACTTTTGGCAGGAAGACTACATTAAAGTTAAACGGTCTATCTCTGAGGGCCTAGCTGGTACGGTCAACATTAACATCGATAAACTTTATGAGATTATTAATCGTTCCATTGTTCCATCTTGTATTCCCTTAAAGGAAGTGAAAATTGAAGCGCAAAAACTATGGTTGAATCACTATGTCTTTAAGACCCTAAAAATATCTCATACTTTTCACTAAAAGACGAAGCTATGGGTGAAATTGTCTACAACCATCACTTGGTGCCTGAAATGTATGAACAGCAGTTTCACGATGTATTTACCAAGGAACCAGACGGAATCTCACTTAATTCAACCGGTTCTTCTTTGAAACTCTCTCGTGCATGCAGTCAACTTAGGGCTTCTTTTCCGTCTTCTTGGGCAAGCGGACGGCTTGAATGTTTGGCAGTACTCCGCCCTGGGCGATGGTCACGCCGGAGAATAATTTATTCAACTCCTCGTCGATGCGGGTGGCCAACTGGAAATGTCTGGGAATGATGCGTGTCTTTTTATTGTCACGGGCAGCGTTTCCGGCGATCTCAAGGACTTTCCCGTCCAGATATTCCATCACAGCCGCCAGGTAGACCGGAGCCCCGGCACCGATGCGCTCTGCGTAGTTGCCTTATGAAGTAGTCTGTGGATACGTTCGACAGGGAACTGGAGTCCGGCACGACTCGAACGCGACTTGGCCTTTCCTTTAACTTTGCCTCCTTTCCCTCTGCCTGACGTTGTGAGCGTTTTAAATTTTGTTTGTTCTCGACGATTTGTTCACGTTGGCTGCTGGTGACAGAATGCCGGCTGACAGTGACGGCGACGTCACCCATTGTCGCCCCTTCCAGCGAATACTGAAATTCCTAACTCCCTGGACACAATTGATTCCACAGAAGAAAAGGCTCAAGATGCAATTGTCTCACTAAAGGACAACTCGTCACCCGATATCGACGGTATACCGCCTATTTTCCTGCAGAATTGCTTGACAATAAGCGCCCCACTGGCTGCGTCAATATCTCGAGCTCTAGCAAATGGATAGGTACTGAAGATATGGTCACATGTCGTAGTTACGCCTATCTTAAAAAAAGGAGACAGATACCAATCCCAAAATTACCGACCAATTAGTCTGACATCCACCCTGTCAAAGTGCATGGAGAAGATCATTAAAATAGTGTTAACTAACTTCCTTCTCCTAAACAACATCATTTCATCCAATCAGCATAGTTTTCTACCTAAACGGTCAATCGACTCCGATCCTCAATTCTCCTCTCTCAATGATTTGACTGATCTTCACGACCAAGGTCTTTCTGTCGACACTATCAATTTGGATGTCGAGAAGGAATTCGATAAAATCCCTTTTAGACGTCTGCTCTGCAAGTTGGATCATTTTGGAGTGAGGGGTTCCTTTCAGCGCGGGATATGTGACAATCTCTTCGAACGCAGATTTCAAGTCAGAGTCGGAGAATCGTTGTCAGATATCAGAGCAGTTTAGAGCGAAATGTCACAGGGTTCCGTCATCGGTCACCTGGTATTCCTAGTTTACATCAGCGACAGGGCAGTCAACATCAAGTCAAATATTTTTTTTCTTTTTGAAGATGACACAAAATTTTAATGCAACTCGCTGGCAAGGGCTGTATCACTACAGGAGGACCTTGCGTCAATCGAGTGGATTGACGTAGCTTATGTCTCTGAATGTGGCTAAGTGGACCGCACATCGGTCCCAATAAACCCAACACTATCTACACCCTAAATGGTAGCCCACTCACTGCTGCAAAGCATCAAAAAGACTTGGGTATTACAATGACCCAGGACCTCAAATGGGAATGCCATATTGCCAAATTAGTAAAAAGGGCAAATTCCTTGATTTACCATATTCAACGACCACTCTGCGGGTACTATACTTCGCCTATACAAAGCCTTCATAAGGCCGGTGCTGGAGTTCGCGGTTAGCTGCTGGAATCCCTACTTTGCTAAAGACATTATACAACTTGAACAAGTTCAACTACGTATCAACGGAATACTTTGGAACTGAGAGATTTTCCCTGTAAGGTTTGTTGTATTAAACTGGGTCTACTATTGCGAGAACGCCGCCAGAGAGGAGATCTTATCCAGGTTCACAAAATTTTGGGTGGCCACTACAACGTTCTACAGAACTTTTTACACATCAGTGACCAAAATCATCTCAGGGGCACAGTAGGAAACTTCTCAAAGAAAGATGTTCCAAGCTGTGTCGTAGAAACTTCCTTAACAACAGAGTAGTGTATATCTGGAATCAAGTGGACCAGGACACTGGGAGCGTTGGGAGGGAGCGTTGAACTCCCTCACAAACATATAGCAACCTACAGACCATAAATTGGGAACTGGTTCAGTACCCATCATAGTAAAACCCGACTAGGAACACGACAACTTCATCGGTTTCCGTCTTCTGCCGCACGAAATAATAATAATAATAATTCTTCATTATCATATTCACTGCCCGAACTTTATGCTGTAATTTCATTTTGTACTTGAACATTACCACTGCTTGATCCAGGTGAAACTTCTATAGTGATTATTTCCATTTTATTTGGTCTTTAAAGTAATTGTCCAATAATTAATTTCATAACGATGCACATACATCAACCAATGAACCATCGTTAGTTGTTCGATTCGCCAGTGTGGCGCACCAACAACCACGTATTCTACGCTCTTTTTCATGAAATATTGTCGCAAAATCTGAATAAAAATGAATAAAAAGTTTAAAATTACTGTTACGGATGTTCCTTTCAAGATGATGGAGAGAGGATTTTTTGTTGAACAAGGTTAGACATTATTAAAAAAATGGTGCTTAGAATGAAATATAGATGCTCTGTAAGTATTTTTAACGCTACGGTATATTGTCAGGTAGTGCATGTAAAATTTCAGTTGTGTACTTTTGTTTCTATCTTTTACCATTATTTTGTTGTTCATATATTGTTTGATGGCGCACTTGAAAATACCTAGTGCACATGGCCTACACTATCCACAATATTATTTTATGGAAAATCCACAAGATTGGTAAGAAAATATATTTTAATTTATTATAGTATGCTATGTTACCTGAAATGTAATTTTATCATTCGGTCTTTATAACTACGTTGATATCATACAATATATAGCTGTCAACTGTAGTGGACAGCATGCATATTGGGTAACAAAAGACAGCACCAAGTGTTTACACCGTAGTATTGCTCAGTGAACCAAATGCGGTTTAGTTTTATAGATATGATTATGTAAATGTATTCTACATTGTATAATGTGTATCCATACGCATTCTGATAATGAAATTAATAAATATTAATAATAAAATTGCAGTGTCCACTTCTATATTATCTTTCATTAGCTATTGCACTAATTTATAAATGAGGATGGTGTAATTATTTTTTTTTATATTTCAATTTCAAAACATTATTGAAGATATACCTGTGGATTCGGACTGCTCTATTGCAGACGACATTGATGTGGAAGATGATGTTATTGATATGTTCGGGAGATTACGGAATATTATCGTTCCCGAGACGAGCTCCAGCTCAGAGGAGGAAGTTGATGAGCGTGATATTGAACTGGTGGATAATCCTCCTTGCCGCGTGTGGTAAATCCGACTGCTCGGAAGAAACGAAAAAAGGTAAATCACACATGGGCCAATACTAAAGTGACCACATTTTCATTGAGACAAAGCGAGACAAATGGGACGAAATGAGAATTATAATTTAGTTATGAAAGCTGTTCGCGCCAATTTTAACAAATTTATATTTTTATCGATATTTTAAATCGATTTCTTCCTCGGCCAGTTGACGGAGATCGATGTGTCGACCCGGTCCGAAATCTCGCGATCTTAGCGGTTGCTGATTAGAAGGGAGTATGCTTCGAGTGTTAGAAGCGAAACGACACGGGTTGAAGCGCGAACCCATAGAAATCGACACGTGCACGCAGTTTTAGTTTCCAGTTAATAAGGGGCTGTAGTCACGAGCCAAAGGGCTGCAGCGACCACAAACGTCTGGAAGACAACCATTTTAAGGGAATCCTTCCACCTATTATCTTTATTTCCTCCCTTGAAATAGGCGACGGAAGGACGGTCCACACGGGGCGGAGACGCAAGCAACCCTAAAGGGTAAGTGATCACATCATCCCGTTTAAAATTAGCAAAATTTGATTTTTGTGAGATACGGTACAAACCAATAATTCAAAAAAATATATTTTACTACTATTCTACTCACATCAAAATGAACACATTAATACATTATTGTATCTGAAGGATCCCATTATTATAATTGTGTGTAAAAGTAACCAAATCGTGAGTAAGAGTCCAATGTAAATCAAATGTAGTTTCATTATTAAACGACTTCTGTTTGTTGTTACTATGGCAACAACTTACGTCACTAAACAAAAAACATAGACGTAGTGAAAATAAATTTTCTGACGTGCACTCATTGCAAACTTCGCAACTCATGCACAAAAGTCCTTCTTCACACACCTGTTTCATAAATTACTATTATTGTATACATTGTGTATACAATAATACTTGTACTCATGTACTTGTCTATGTTATTAATTATTGATAACTATAAAAACATTTATAAAAAACAATAATTTGAAAATTATGATTTTTAATTAATTTAAATTTTTATTTAAAAAAAATATGATTTTCTTTCACGGTAAAATTTTTGATCCGAGAGAATACTCGGATCATTTATTAAAATGTCCTGGAATTTCTCACATGAATTGGTTTTTCAATTTTTTAATATAGATTTTAAAGCTTAATTTTCAAGTGCGTTTTTCAGTTGTCCATATTTTATTGATACTAACTTTTTGCAAACTTTTTGCAGCTTTTGTTCCTGGAAGAAATCTTATTCTGTTTAAAATGAAGCAAAAATTCCGTACATTTTTTGTCTGTTTGCACATTTGCAAATGATCAACATTTAATTTTTTCATCAGTTTCACGTATCTTTTTACCAATAACGCCTCAACAAAAAAGATCATTTTCCCAAATATTATTTTTCGGAAAATGGTTACTAATATATTCTAAAGAGTTTTCCACATATTCCCATAAAATCTCCTTTTTTAATGTCACCCAAAATTTCAGAACAAGGTGCCATTAAACGACCGGAATTTCTAAAAGAAGTTAGAAATTTTGGAATATCTTGAAGAATGAACAGTTCAATTCGAGGATATAAAAAAATCATTGGGTTACACTAAAAAAAGGAGAATTTATGGGGATATGTGAGAAAATCTTAATTTATATATTACGGTACATTTAAAATAAGAAATGCAGATATTTTCTAAAAAGCGAGACATTTTTGAAAATTGGCGGGACGCGGGACTGTCCTCCAAAAAGCGGGACTGTCCCGCCAAAAACAGACAATACTTTTGTGGGATCTATTCCACCTTTCAGTGGTAAGTATTCACTGAATGTTCAAGGAGAATCTCCGATAGACTATTTTCTTTCATTGGTGTCCAAAGAACTCTTGGAACTGATTGTATATGAAACAAATTTGTATGCATTACAGAATGAGAAAGAAAATTGGAAAGTTACTGTGGCTGAAATAAAAAAAATGGGTATGAATATGGTAATGTTATACATAAAATACCCCAGAATTAGGTAATATTAGCCGTCTGATGAAGGGCTGAGGATGCACTTAATTGCAAATGCGATGCCAGTTAATCGTTTTGTATCGATTATGAGATATATGCATTTAACTGACAACACAGCTGTAGACCCCAACAACAGTGACAAACTTTTCAAAATCAGACCCGTTATTCAGCATTTGCAGACTTAATTTCAGTGTGTAGTTGACCCAGGAGAAGATATGTCAATTGACAAACAAATAATTCCGTCCAAAGAGCGTAGTGCAATAAAACAATATGTACCAAAGAAACCTAAAGTGTGGGTTCGTGCTGGTACCTCTGGCTATGTCTATCGATTTGAAGTGCACCAACGAGCGAGTGGTGGTAGAGATAACATGAGTGAATTTGCTATGTGTGCCGATGTTGTTCTTCGTCTCTGTGATGATATACACCACAAGTGTTTTTCGACAATTTTTCACCAGTATTCCCATGCTCGAGGAACTACATGTGGAATTTATGGCACTAGAACCTGTCGAGCCAATAGGTTAGAAGGGGCACAATTACAACTGCCAACAGAGAAGGAGTAGAAGAAGGAAGGCCGGGGTTCGTTCAGATCGGTCACGAACGAGAACAATATCACAGTTACGCGGTGGGTGGATGCTTCTTGCGTCCACATTGTATCAGCATGTGCCGGACGCAACCCCCAATACATGGCTGAACGGTGGAGCAAGATGGACAAAAAGATATTAAATATCACCCGCCCGTTTGCCAAAACATATTACAACATTCATATGGGAGGCGTAGGCATGATGGATCATAGCACCCTATCCACACCGGCGCCGCAATAAGCGATGCTACCTGCTTGTGTTTTTTCATTTTATCGATCTGGCCGTTGTGAATCTCTGGTTTTTTATACCGGAAAGCCGGAAAGGATGTACCCCTTCTAAATTTTAAACGTTCAATTGCCAGGGCTTTGATTAATGTCGGCACACAAGACCAAAATAGAATAAGAAGAGGACGAGAGTGCTCAACTCCTCCTTCTTTTGATAAACGTCCAGTCGCGAAGGCTCCACCTGAGGTGCGATACCATGAAGGGAAGCACTGGGCGAAATTAACAAATGTAAAGAATGCTAATAGATGCCATGACAAGAACTGTTCGAGAAAGACGAAATACATTTGCACTAAGTGCAATGAACCATTGTGCCCGGACTGTTTTGCCAGTTTCTATTCAGAAAAATAAGTTGTAGCCATAAATGTACGTATATAGTAATCCTTTTATTGGCATAAGTATATTACATAATTTTTAACCTAACAAAGAAACAAAAGTGCTACATTCATAGTTAACAGAAATTAAATAAAATAAACAAATAACCCTTTCTAAAACCGCGGTAAAAATTAACATAAAAGACAAAAGAAAGAAAAAAACAAACAAACAAGTCCCACAAAAACAAAAAAATATATAAAGCCACAAAAAATAGCAATTCCTCGCACCCTATTCACAACGACAAAAATAAAAATTCACCTCACTATTTATCTTTTTTCTTTTTTTAACTGAACCACCCTTTTCATCAAGGGCCAACCGGCTCCGTCTTCTCTCATGCACGAAACCCAGTCGACTACCACCGGTTTTTCCTCAGTGTCCTGTATCCCTCCATGTCTCCACCAGTGTCTATCCAGTAGCAGGAGGTACTGGAGGTACTTTTTCTTCTGACCCGCACCTGTGTCGTACAATCAATGCCTGCGGCAGCCTAGCTCCTTTGAGGTACAACGGAAGCCTTTGGAACACGTGTATGCTCCTGTATTTTGGGAGGAACTTACTACCCTCGAACTTCCTTTGACGACACGGCAGCTCCACCTCGGCTAACCTTTCACACACCAATTCCTTCCATTCCCAAACATTCTCACGATTTCCTCATATGACCAGCCACAGATTTCATACAGCTTCTTTCTTTCACTCCCCCATTTTGTGCCCTTATTTACACCAAAACCTTCCATTGTTGCAACTCTCAGCACTTCTTTTACAATCCTTTCACTACCCATTCCATACACTTTCCTTTCAAACTTTACGACCCTCCTAGCTGCCTGCCAAAACACTTTCCGCATATTTGTTTCTTGCAGGACGATGTAATCCGGCGTAATTCTATCTAAATTGAGTGCCATTTTTAAAAACTGTAGCTGGACTCTCTCAACTCTCTCTTCCTCTTTCACTCCCCACACTTCCGATTCATACAAAAGGATACTTCTCACACATGCCTTCCATACTACCATTTTTGCTTCAAAGTTATTGCTCAAGCACTCCTCCCATACGTTCCCTAGCCCGTTAGCAGCCACACAAGTATTTTTACAAATATATCTCAAATGCTCTTTCGCGGACCCATCCTGCCCAAACAAAAAACCAAGGTATTTCAAGCTGCTAACTTCATTTAGTCTTTTTCACGTTCACTACCAATTTCCTCTTTTCAATAATTCTTTTCACCCGCTCGATCATCTCTGACATTTCTCCTTTCGATCTAGACAAAGTCAGAACATCGTCCGCATATGCCAAACTCCAAACTTTCCTACTACCAATTGCTACCCCTCCCGCTTGATCTCTGCTCAGCACACTCTCTGAATCTGCCGTGTACAGGTTAAATAATATTGGACTCAGCGGACAACCCTGCCTTAGCCCTATTCTCACATCAAAACTTTCTGAAACTTCCTCTCCTACTTTCACTCTGCACCGCGTATCCTGATATAAATCCCTGATTCTCTCTATTAAATGCTGCGCTATAACTTTCCGTTTCAAACATTCCCACATTCTCTCCACCACCACAGTGTCGTAGGCTGCTTTCAGATCTATGAACAGAGCATAAAGATTCCCTTGCTTCTTAACCAACTCCTGCTCCACTTCCACTATACTTCAACGTAACCCAGTGTTCCACCGTGCTGTAATGCTTTCTAAATCCGGCTTGCACATCCGGGATCAGACCTTTATCTTTCTCTTCACACAAAAGCTTTTGTTCCAGCAGTTTCGCATAGATTTTATACGACGCGTCCATAATCGTTATTCCTCTGTAGTTAGCTAGGTCCTCCCTATCTCCAACTTTGTATATCGGTACAATTAAGCCTGCCTCCCAGTTCACCTGTAACCTTTTATAGCCTTTATAAATATCGTTAAGTTCTTCGAACAGCTCTCGCTGGATGACTATCGGGGCGTACTTTCATGCCTCATTGGGGATACAATCCAAACCCACTGCTTTTTTTCTTTTTTTTCTCGTAAGCCTATCCAAAACATCTGAAAATATTTCCCACGTAAATTCGTCTATGCAACTCGTTGCACCATTAACCCCTCCAACGATATCGTCGAGCGGTTCGGGCAGGCCACTGGTTAGCAGCTCCTTGAAATAGTTTCTCCATAAGCCAATCGGTTTCTCACAACACCAAATATCCGCTTCATTGTGGATCCCCTTTAACTTCTCGAGCTGCGCGTCTTCCCACTCCTTCTTCTTTTGGAGTTCCATCACTTTTAGTTGTGTACGGCATTTGTTGTACTACTCCATCGAGTCCTGACCCTCCTTCCACCTTTTGAAATTCTTCCTCACGGACTTCTTAAGATCTTCGACTCTTGGTCGACCCTATACGTTTCTTTAGCCACTCCACATTTGATCTTGACCATGGTGCAAGTCAAGATCAAATGTGGAGTGGTTAAAGAAAGTGGCTTCGCGAACCACTTCCATTATTCGTTGTAAACAGCCGACTTATCATTCCAGAACGGTATTACTTTAACTTGACTAGATAACTTAACTTTACCCTCCCAAATTATTTCCACCGGAAAATGGTCAGATTCAACCCTTATCACCTATTTACATATTCATTATGCGCATTCTTGCCACCTCATTGACTACCACATAATCAATTACCGACGCGCCTCTCCCAACAGCATAAGTGAATTCTCCGCCCCAGTCGCCCTCAACACACCCGTTAATTACACTCCACTTTTTATCTTCAACCCATTCCAGCCATTTTCTGCCTTCTTTGTGTATGTATAAATGTATTTAGTCCACTACAGTGGATATGATCGAAAATCTGATTAAATGTATTAAAAAAAATTCCAAAAAATGTACCATAATGTATCATAAATATCCTAAAAATACTTTAAAAAAAATTTTTATTCGCCATTTCAGAAATTCATGCATGAGAGGGTTAAATTGATGCTCTATATTTTTGACCATTCATATTTTTGATGATCGATTAAAAATTCTCCTTTTATAATCTTTAATTTTATTAAAACAAATATAAATAATTATAAAACTAATAAACATTTAATATACACAATATATCTAGAAATTTAAGAATAGGAATTTTGAAATCTATATGGATTCAATAAAATTTTATATACAATTTATTTTCAAACCTTTCTTAGTTAGTTTTAGTTATATCACTTATTTTCTTAACATGTTAATATATTTTCACATTTCAGATAAATCATGTTATAATACATAAATATAATACAAACTGCTTTTCATGTTATTCAATAGATTTTTCGTTTCGTTTTTAAACGAAATTAAAAAAATAATGATCAGTTTAAGCAAATAAACAATTTGCTATAAGCTAATAAATCAAGCAGTAAATTCTTGGATTAGTTTTACATTTTATATATTAGACGATTTCGATTTAAAATCGAACAAGCAAATTTAAACCACAAAAGCATTTAAATTATCCTTTTCCCTTCCCTTTTTTCATATATTTTTTCTTTATTCTCATCTACAATTCCAAAGCCTCAATTTCCGCTCTTATCCAATTTGCAGTAACTGCAACGGAATGATAAATGCCTGGCTGATGATACTCCCCACACCCGAATCCCGCACTAGTAATTCCCACTAGCGTCCATCTGCCATTTTCCAGAACAATCAGAGGTCCACCAGAATCTCCTAAACAAGCGTCCTGTCTCCCATCTTCATATCCAGCACACAACATGTCGTCATGCAACTCAACCTTGATCTGTTTTGTCTTATGCCAAGATGTACATTCTTCAATACCTTAAACGAAATTGTAACATTAACATTGAATTAGCATTAAAATAAGATAAGGCAACAATTCAAGACAGAAAAATTAGACAGAAAAAGTGGATAGATAGGTATATAATATAAGATAACGTATATAAGATAAACTAGAAAGAAAAACATGTTTGCAGAAAACTACTGTCCAAGTACAAAAATTTAAGACTATACAGACAAAGCAGTAAACATAAAGCCGTAAGCAATAAAGCAGTAAACATAAAACTAATCGAAGAAACATAGACAGTCAAAACTAGACTGGACAGAGAAGATGATATTATTTTCTTATAATAATTCTGTCTATTTAGTTTTGCCACTACATTTATGACTAGTTTTTTTTCCAATATTTTAGTTCTAAATCTAAAGTTATGTTTAACATAATATAATTAGTAGAAGGACCTCGAAGTCGGTAGCCCTTTGTACTATTTTTATGTTACAATAAATATTATTTTTATTATTATTATATAATTATTTACTTAATATAGGGACATTGGCGCTTCTCAATATGTTAGTGCCAGAGAGGGAGTTTGATGGCCTAATTTTTCCCCAGCCGGCAACGACTGCTTGTCTATTCTGCAAAACTAATCCGGAAATTGGTAGACAGATAGGAGCGATGTGGAACGATTTCCCCGCCGCCGTCACCATTTCCAGTAAAGCTAAATCGAACCTGTCTGGCTGCGTCGTTCGAAACTGGAAGTTCGGATGAATAACTCTCCTTTTTACCTAAAAATAATATTTATGTTAATAACTGTTATCATTAGACGAAATGTGAATTTTTTAGATTATTATCACTTTCAAAAAACCTATTCCATAGAGTTTATTTTAGTCTATACTATTGACTAATGTAGATTATAGACCAATAATATAGATTCATTCAGTAAGGTTTTATATTCTAATCCAAGTTGTAAAACTAAATTAAATATATTCAGTTTCATATGATGTTAAAATATTAAAAGCTTCTTGTTTTATGTAAACGAATATGGATGAAATAGAAAACTCGATGATCCAGTTCCATCCATAAAAATGTTAGCGATACTATCGCCCACTGAATCCGACACTTTTCCGCTTTATTATCGCCATCAAACTGCTCGCTCGATAATCGCGTCCAATTTCAATTTCCACGAAATTACTTTGCATAACTCACATTCACTGCAAGCTGCTCATAAATTATCCGTAGAATATTTTGCATTCTGTTTACTTTGTCCGCTTTGCAGGCTCATGTATTCAACTTACCCTGTGTAATTCCGCTGGAGCCAGTTCAAGAACTTTCCCAGTGTCCTGGGTGTCTAATTCCCCTAAATATACTATTATGTCTCTCAGTCTGGCTCGGATAATACAATGCGCCGCCGTTGCAACAAAACGACGAGAAACTGAAAATTAATTTGCTTTAATAACATTGATTTATTATGTCCATAAGATGAGAATACTCCTATTTCAAGTTTAACAAACAAATTATTTAATATATATTTAATTTTTTGTAATAAGGTACATAGACTATGATATATAAATAATAATACACAAAGATTCACCAAAGATGAGACTGTCAAGAAAATAATACAGGCAAAACAACACGGCACGCGGAACACAGCCAACACAGCGAATATATAAATATAATCAGCCTTTCCGAACATCTATAACATTATTTAGCCTTTTTAGGACTACCAAAACAAATCTCAGTGAAATTTGTAGGTTTAACTATTTTATCAGTTCAATCAATAACCGGCTAAGTTCATGTCTTTCTCACAAAATGTAAAAATTAAAAACATCTTACCCTGGTAATGAGAGATAAATCTCGATACGCGTCCACAGATGGCTATCCACTTAAGGTATCGGAAAGACATGATCTTAAAAACAATGTTATTTTTATGGTTCTTGTTGAGTGCGACGAAGGTGGACTGAAAGCTATAAAATAACTTACAAATTGCACTGAGATTTGTTTTGGTAGTCCTAAAAAGGTTCAATAATTGTTATGGAGCTCCGCAAAGGCAGAATATTTTTATATATTCAGGCAGTGTTTCGTTTGTTTTGAGTTTGTAATACAGGCAAGTCTAAGTATCTGGTTTTGTCAGAAAACCAGAGTACCAGACAAGACCTGACAAGGCTAGGCAAGACCGGATATCAGATAACAAAATATCAGATAACACAAAACAAAAGAAGACAAGTTAACACTAGACAAGATTTGACAAGAAAAGAAAAGACTTGTTAAGAAAATACAAAATAAGATTTGATTAGACAAGACAAGACCAGACAAGGCGATACAGGACTAGATAGGACCATACAATAATAGACAAGGCTAGATAAGACCAGACAGGACCAGGCAAGACCAGACAAACCAAGCAAGACCAGACAAAACCACACTAGACCAGACAAAACCAGACAAGATAACATAAGCCCAGACAAGACCAGATAAGACCAGACAAGACCAGACAAGACCAGACAAGACCAGACAAGACCAGACAAGACCAGACAAGACCAGACTAGACCAGACAAGACCAGACAAGACCAGACAAGACCAGACAAGACCAGACAAGACCAGACAAGACCAGACAAGACCAGACAAGACCAGACAAGACCAGACAAGACCAGATAACACCAGACAAGACCAGACAAGACCAGGCAAGACCAGACAAGACCATGCAAGACCAGACAAGACCAAACAAGACCAGACAAGACCAGGCAGGAACAGACAAGACCAGACAAGACCAGATAATATATGACGCTACTAGATGAATTGAAGGCTGCCATGAATAGGACGGCAGAGGCTAAAATAATCTGGAGTCTCAGAAGCACCAAAAATGGAAGTCTGCTTATAGTCACGTACAGGGGCGCGGAGTGTCTCCAAAAGATATTAAACACAATCACGGAAGACGTAAAAGATGTCAAAGTAAGAAATATCACCAGAGAAAACAAACAAGCAGTACACACAAAGGGACTGGACGTGATGGCAACAAAAAATGATGTGACCGAGGCATTAACCACAGACCTTGGCCTAACCGATACAATAGACGCGATGAGATGAAAAGTGGGAAACTTATGTCCAAGCTACGGAAACTCACAAGCGGCGACTGTCATGGTAGGGAAAGATGACCACGGCATGCTTATAACAAAAGAGACATTAAGGGTAGGGCTGGGCAGATGCTAAGTACAAGAGAGGATGGGCGTTCCTTGGTGCTATAACTGCTGGAGCTATAGGCATCGGGCCAAGAAATGCCGAGTGAGGCGGATGGATCCGAAGCCTGCTATAATTGTGGCAAACAAGGACATAACTTCAAGGATTTCGAAAACCAACCAGAATGCTCCCTGGGCTAGAAAGTTGGCCACCTGGCAGGAGTGGGCAGGTTCAATAACTTCAGGGAAGCCCTAGTAAACCAACAGAAGAGAAGTAAGAAAACTGAGACCAAAGCATCAAACTAACAACTAGCGCACTGAGTACAGAGACAAATGGTGCCATGGAGACCAAGGTGCAATGGACCTAGCATTTAAAACAGCAGCAGAAAGAAAAGCAGACGTAATAATGGGTAGCGAACCAAATAAAAACAGGACAAGAGGATGGTACACAGATGCAAACAAAGATTAACCAAGGTGCGGGCAAAGGATTTGTTTCGATTGAAGCGGCATACGGTATACACTACAGCTGCTACATATCGCCTAACTGCCAGAGGTGCGAGTTTGAAAATTTCCTAAGCGAGTTAGGCGAGGACATCGGCAAACATCAAAAACAGAAACGAATCCGGGTAGGCGGGGAGTTTAACTCAAAGGCCTATGCGTGGGGTTGGGATACACAGGATGAGAGAGGAAACCTACTATTGGACTCTCTGGCACAACACGATTTGATTATCTGCAATGCTGTAAATGAATCCACCTCATTTCCCGCCTATTAAGACGGAAACTTCCTGATAAATGCTGTAGCCTATAAAACCTGTAATGAAGTACTTACCAAGAAAACGGGATAGACGGGAAGTAAGCCAGCTGTGTTTACTGGCGGCACGAGGGGATAGCATAGAGCAGACGATAGAGTATACGGGCAGGGCTACGAGAGACAGAAGCACCAACGGAGAGGATTCAGACAAGCAGCTATGGATAAATTATAGAAAGTGTCGGGATTCCCTAAAGATAATAAAAGAAGCCAAACAACGCAAGTGGAACGAGCTGATACAGGAGCTGGAAGATGATGACGTCTGGGGACTAGTGTACCAGATCGTCATGAAGAAAACCAAAAGGCTGAGAGGCAATAATGCACCAGAGGAAGAAAAACAACTGAAATGGGCGGATAAACTCTTCCCAACCCACTGGCCGCTAAGGTAGACACCACAAAAGAAGAAAGAAACCAACGAGAGGAAATATCGGCTAAGAAATTAAGGACTGTGGCTACCCAAATGCAAAATGGAAAAGCACCTGGGCCGGACGGGATAACTCCGGAAATATTTAGAATAGTGCTGGAAAATCACAAAGAGACGTGTAGAATATGCCTGAATAGACTACTGAGAGAGGAGAGATTCCCACAAATCTGTAAAACTTCTCGCTTAGTGCTAAAAGAAAAACCGAAAAAAAACAAAGACTCAGAGGACAGCTATCGACCTCTATGCTTACTAAATGTACCAGGGAAACTATGGGAGAGGATCATAAGAAACAGACTGCAACAAGAGCTTGAAGAAAAAGTCGCCCTGTCCGAGCAACAATACGACTCCGCAAGGGCAGATAACCTGTCGATGTTGTCAGGAAAATACAAGAGCTAGCAAGGGTTGCCTCACAGGGCCCACATTATGGATTGCATATTACGACAGGATACTCAGGCTGGTCCTCCCAGAGGGAACTCACCTCGTGACATACGCGTGGAAAAAAAATACGCGTAAAAGTGGAATGGTCGCTTAATATCATAGACCAGGAGCTAGAAGAAATGGATCTCGAAATTGCGTCAGAAAAATCAGAAGCGTTGGTACTGGTGGGGAGAAGGACCCCATCTGAGATGAGAATAGGTTTTAAAAATACAATAATTAAAACAAAAAAAAGTATAAAATATTTGGGCATACGACTGGATAAAGACTAAAAAATGTATACGCACCTGCAGGAGACCACAAAAAACGTAAGCTAAACGGTAAGAACAGCTGAGAAGGCTAATGACAGACGTTAAGGGACCAAGGGCGAGCCGCAGACGCACACTCTGCACAGTGTCACTGTCAAAAATGCTGTACGGTGGTAGTAATGTAATGCATACGGTGGTTATGTGGTATGAATCGTTGATAAAAACAAAAAATATAGAAAAATTTATGAAAGAAAACAGAGACAGCTGGCAATACGGATGTGTAACTCCAACAGGGCGGCCTCAGTGGAAGCGCTGTTGGTAGTTGCCGGGCTGATGCCAATAGACCTGATGGCAAAAGAAAGGCGAAGTAGGTACCTTGAAAGGGAAGAGAGCAGTAGTCGGATTAGAGAAGACACTATGCACGAATGACAGACAACATGGAACCAGAAAACTGGATGTGCGGTGTGGACGAAACGAATTATCCCATGCATACAATCATGACTGAGACGAGGATAGGGAAAAATGAATTAATTTCTCTCGCAGCTGCTGCTCGGACATGGTATCTTCCTGGCATACCTCTATCGCAGACACCTGAGGGAGATCGAAAATTGTGTGTACTGCCCGGACCTGGTGGATGATTGCCACCATACATTTTTCAACTGTCCCAGATGGGCGAAACAACGGCTGGAAATGAAAATAAAGATGGGAGAAAAGCTGGTGCCAGAAAACCTACAGGAGATAATGCTACAAAGCAGAGAATGCTGGGACGAAGTAGAGAAACTAACGACATCTATCATAACAGCAAAAGAGATGGAAGAAACGGACCGTAAAAAAGGAGAAATAAGAGGAAGAGAAGGCAAACCTAGAGCGAAGTAATGCTGAGAGGGCAGTCCCGCAAGGGGTCGGAATTGAGGAGTAGGTATAATAGTGGGTAGTCAAGCCACTAAGGCCAGTAGTCTCACACTTCCCAGAGCAACTTGGAGCACTGGGGACCGTACGTAAATGTATTCTATATCCTCCTTCAAGACCGAACAAGACTAAACACGGCCAGACAAGACCAGAGAAGATAAGACAAGATCAGAAAAAATCAGACAAGACCAGACAAGACAGACAAGACAGACAAGACTAGACAAGACCAGACAAGACCTGTCGGGTCTTTTTCTTTGATTTCTTTGAATTGAGTTCGGTTCTCGGTTGTCTGTAATGGGATCTGCAGTTCCTCTTAATCTGATTTAACAGAGGTTGTGGCAGAGGTTTAACATGGCTTTGGACGCCTTTTCCCTACTTGTCACTGTGAGGATCCTCTTGGTGAGTCTGGAGTGATTGAGACGGGTCATGTGCCCATAGAATTTCAGTCGTCTTTTCCTCATACATGTAACTATGTCTGCCTGATGTTCGTAGAGCTTATTATTGTACCTGATTCTGTTGGTACCGTCCTATTATGGGTCTTACTACCGAGTTGTAGTGCTTCAGTTTTATGTTCTTGGATAGGTACTTGGAGGTATAGATGTCCTTACAGGAATGATAGGCCCTCTCTAACTTGGTGCACCTTGCGTCTATGGCTGAAGTTTCGCTCTCGCTTGCTGAGATCCATTCTCCCAAATACTTGACTGCGGGAACTTCACATATATTATTGTTTCCTAGTGGGATTGTAGAAGAAGAAGAAGATTGTAGAAGTGATATTGTTGATGAACTCAGTTTTCTGTATGTTGACCCTAAAGCCTTAATTTCTTAATAATGAATAGTCTCCTCCATGCTGGTGTCCAATAAAGTGAGATCATTAGCAAATGCTAGACAGGGTATATTGACGTTTTCTTTCTTGGACCCAACTTTCAGTCCTGCTTCTGGTGACAATGTGAAAGTCCATTCTCTGATGATTTTATCCAGAACACAGTTTAAGAGGATGTATTAGAGGCCATCCCTCTGCCTGACTCCTGTCGGGGTGAGAAAGCTCGCGGATATTTCACCCCTGAACTTCACTTTGGAAGTGGTGTTCTTCAGGGTAGCCTGGACCAGTCTGGGAGTCTTCTCATAGGCCTACTTTGTCTGTTGATCTATTGAGTCGTATGCCTTTTGGAAGTCTACCATAATAGCTACCCAGGGGTAACCCCTCGGTTCTATATGAGAAGATTGTCTTGAGGTTTCGAGTCTGTTCTGTGCAGGATCTACTCGCACGGACTCTAGCCTGGTATTCACCAGGTTGGGAGTGCAGCTGTTTGGCGATTCTAGTTTGTAGGGTTTTAGAGAAGATCTTGTAGGTTATAAGCAACAAGGAGATGACTCTGTAGTGGTTGAGGTCAGTCTTACTTCCTTTCTTCTGTAGTGGATGGATCACAGCTGAGGTCCATCCCTCTGGCAAGACCTCTGTTCCCCAAATGTCCTGAAGGATCTGGATGATGCTCTGCAGGGACTGGTCATCTACATGCTTCCACATTTCTGCAACTAAACCACCTTCCCCTGCGGCCTTGTTCTTAAGGTATTTTATAATCTCTAATTATATATAAACCCTCTATTTCTTCCCTGTTGGGTGGTACATAGTCCTGGTTTCTGACAGCGGGCTCGGCGAAAGCAAGATTAAATATTATTAATTAATAATTATTTTCAAATTGTTACTGTATTTTGTTTTTAAATATTTTTATAATTAACTGTCACATGTAAATATTTAAACAACTTTAAAACTTTATCTAATGCCTCGCTGTTAAATTATACATTATTTAGGTATTGTATACTTTTACTAGACATAATGTAAATCTTATATTTTAAAAAACAGGTAGTCTCAAGTTTTAGTAGTAGTAGTAAATTTTAATGTCAAATTTGTGAGACGTTTCTCTAAATTTAAGAACTAGACTTTTGACTAACAAAACTAAACAGATGATATTGCACATACAAGACTGTATGGACGTGTCAAACACGATTTGAAAGACAACTTTAGAACTGAGAATTAAAAAAATAAGATGTTTTAAGTAAATACAGAAGATTCGATACAAGCTAGTGGGTCAAGATAGCGGATTTGTTTTTATTTGCCAGTTCGAGCGAGCACGGATGAATAAAAATTATACAAAAGATATTAAAGCGCTGACGTCAGTATTCCGCTTAACGAGGATAATATTTCTTCCGGCTACATTTAAACCCGAATCCTATATTATACACCTACTTAGTTTGTTAAGATTTTTACAAGTAACTTTTACAAATATAATCTGCAGATTCTTATGATCTTTCAAAAGAAAAGGAATCGCGATTTTTTTAATAAATTGGAGAATATATTATTATACAAAATAAGAGTCATATTTGTATTCTTTCTCTAGTTTTCTCCACTTTTTGATCTAGGTATAATTGTCTATTAATCGAATCTCCTTAATTTTTATAGCTTTTATGTATCTTAAGAAATTATATTTGTCAGAAATGAATAAAACAATTTTACCTAAAACTCCTCCGCATTGGTAAGAGGATATCTTGATATGAGCCTGCCATGGGAACTGTGCAAACCTAGCCTCGTCTCCTCCAATTATCCTTTTCAACAAAACCCGGTCGGCAGACAACCCACACTCTTCAACATCTGCGTCCCTATTCAACACGTTCGACGTTAAATCCTTTGATCTGAAAACAAAGTACCAACCATAAAAATCCCTAACGCATCCTAATTCACATCGGCTCTTTTTTGTTCAAAAAATAAAACTCTTTTTCATTCATTTTTTTTAGTAGTGTTTTAAATGGCTTACTCTAAGGGTTCGTCTGAATAATCGATTTGTGCTGGCTGTATAATTTTACTTCGTCCTGTTACACAACAGGCTACTAACCAAGGACTAGCTCCGCATCCTGATTGACTAGATCCACCCACTAACCAGCAAGCGAAGGACAATGTACAAGCATGTGATACTCCTTTTCGTTCACATCTTTGTGGATATCCCAACATTGTCACGAAAACCCTACCTAAAAAATGAAATGCAATAATCGGGTAAAATATTACATATTTGTCAATACATAAATTATATTTTAAATTATATACAAATATAATAATTTTGTAAATAATAGTTATTTGTTAAGCCAGGGGATAAAATGTAGGCTTAATGAGCGTATTGTGCCGCTGACGCGCTCGAGGATTTAGATTCACCCGAAATTGAAATACATACAAACATTTATTCAATTTTGCTTTTGATCAAACAAATTAAATTACAAAAATGTACGCTATTCCGTGATTATTTGTTAGGGGACACATGTTTTGTTGTCTTAATAACGATGAAAATGTTTATGATTCATAAGACAGGGTTTTGTTTAAAGCATTGTTTGAATCATGTATTTTGTTGCGTTGCCATAGAGTGGTGCTAGTCGACGTGCTTCATTTGATATTTTCAAATCGCTACGGCATAAAATATAAATAGTTCAATAATAGTTATTTATTATACAAGTGGATACAATTAAGGTTTAATGAGCGGATCGTCAAATTTAAATTCGAGTTAAACCTTAATTTTATCCGCGAGTGTAATACAATGTTTTATTCAATTTTGCTTTTGATTTAAATTAAATTAAAACATAAGTTCCATCTTCCGTGGTTTTTTTACGAGAGGCAAGTCGTCCGGCCCTGATTGTATTGTTGCCATGACAACGTTAAATTGTAGATTCTAGCGTCAAAATTTTGTTTAGAAGTTGTGTTTAATTAATTTGCGTTTTATTATTTAAAAATGAATGTATCAGAAGAGTCCTTGTTAGATGGTGATGCAACTGCGGAAATATTACTCCCGCATAAAAGAAGAATTAATAAAAAATCCCACAAGAGAATTATACAACAAAATTTATAATAATTTTTGTGATTGGCAATTAAAGAAGAATATAAGAGAAGTTGCCGAGACTATTATATTAATTTACATTTTGAAACTGAATAAAACGATGAAACCATCAACAGTTTGGAGTTATTGTTCAATGTTAAAGGCGTGCCTGATAGCTTTTGAAAACATCGATATTGCAAAATTGGATAAAATATTTGTATATAAATACAACTATAATGTCTAACTAATGTCTAAATAATCTATAATGTCTAACGTTTAAAATGTCATGATTGTCAACATTTTATTTACTAGTGAATCAAATTTTTATTGCACTAGTGAATAAAGCACTGATTATTGATCCGAGGAATTAAACATGACTTTATAAGTTAAAATTGAATAAATACTTTCATCTACTCCCACATCAAAATGAACATTTTAATAATTAAATTTTAGTATGTGAAGGATGCCATTATTATAATCGTGTGTAAAATTATCCAAATCGTGCTTAAAAGTTCTATGACAATCAAATGGAGTTTCATTATTAAATGATTTATGTTTGTTGTTACTATAGCAACAACTCCCGTCACTAAACGAAAAACATAAACGTAGTGAATATAATTTTTTTGATGTATATTAAAATTGAATTAATTTTTCTTATTTTGAATCAAGAAGTCTCGGCCTCTCAGTCTGGATTTATCTGACTCTAATATAACTTAACCTAAGCATGACCTAATCTAAATTAAATCTAGGTTAACCTTGATTACATCGACAACGACCAAATAGTGTACCCGTCATTGTGCGTTTCTACTAGTTAGCAATTTTTGCCACGGAGTCGCTGAACGTTCTAACCCCTAAAATTACATTTTTTTAATATTATCAGTAAGAAACAATTATTTTTTGGAAGATTCAATAGTATTTTAACATGCTTCGTAATTAAAATAATGTATGGCATACTACTAGTGGAATAATGAATTACTTTATTCCACTAGTGAGATAATGGAAAATGCAATCTTAAATCAATCACATTTTATTTATTATTATTATTAACATTAAGATTTCTTATTAATATACATTTCGTTCTTTGCTTTATAAATTTTACTTCGTTTCCATTAATAACAAGCTTGTAGTTGTCATCGGGTTCAGAACGCATAGTGCCCGTCGAAGTTTTTGATAAATCTGTAGAAACAATGGATGTTTCCTCTTGTAAGGAACGACGAATACCAGGAGCACCTTGGATATTGCTATACCAAGCTAAATATGAAATCATCGATATAACTTTGTGCTATAACTTGATGATAGATGAGATGTGATGAGAGATAAATCTCGAAACGCGTCCACAGATGGCTATCCACTCAAGGTATCGGAAAGACATAATCTTAAAAAACAATGTAATTTTTATGGTTTTTGTTGAGTGCCACGAAGGTAGACTGAAAGCTATGGAATAACTAACAAATTTCATACGAGATTTGTTTTTGGTAGTACTAAAAAGTCTCATTAGTATTATAGAGCTCCGGAGAGGTTGAGTATATTTATATATTCAAGCATTGTCTTGCATCTGCATAGTCTTTACCAAGTTTTTCTGATTATCTATAATGTTGCACCTTTATTACACAATTAAGTTGTTGCAGTGCGCCTCATACAACAGCCGCTATAAGCTTCTGATAATGAGTTTGGCTATTTCAATCTGAAAATATAAACTACATGTTATAGTTAAGCGTGTTCTAAAAACTGAAAATAATATTTCATTCATGATAGAAGTTAGTTTAGATGTAACGTACTGCATTGTGTATCAAATAAAATATATATCCCTAAATATATCAGCAATATTCACTAGGGAAAATAAATTTGCCAATTAAAAACTTTACCTGTAAATTATGTTTCCAATTCCAATTGATAACTTAATACAAATACATATTTAATATGTATAATTTTTTATATATATTTTATATATATTTTATTTAATATATATTTATATTACAAATATATATTTAATTATTAAAACATAAAGTTTATTTCAAAAAATATAGTTTCAGATCGGCTAATTTGTTTTCGAGAAAAAGCAAAATGTGTCAAAAACGAAAAAAAAATTCTCCGTAACGGCTGAATCGATTGATCTCAAAATTAATTTTTTCTTAATTTAATTTTTTATCTATAGTACATTTGGTACAATTTTGAAACTTTTTTCAAATCTTATATATTATTTTTCAGATTTTTAAAGAAGGTAGGTCAAAGTAGAAAAATTCTCCGAGTATCATTTAAATATCTTTTCGGGACCGAATCACAATGCTTATAGCCCTAAGGCATTTGACATTGATTAATTAATTCATTTGACTAATATTTTTTATTAATATGTATATGTATATTGTAGATGATTATAGGCAGTGGTTTGTTGTTCTGCAATCTTTAAAGATCTATTGTACCCCGCCCTCTAGAGCGACATCTCTAGTCCTGATTCCTTTACGAATTTCAGGATCTGGGTGAAATTCAAGGATTTCAACTGCTTTTCGTTTAAGCATTCCGCAGTCCTTGAGAAGATATCTTGGGGTATTACGTTTAATTCATATTAAATTAGTATCCTATATTGCGCCCAGAATAGAATATCTAGAATAGCTAGAGAAATAGACAGCTAGATAAACAATAATAGACAGAGAAAAATATACACATAAAATTGAATCACTATTAAGGGGATAATAGTAAGTAGAGAATAGTAGACAGGGTAAAAACAGACAGATAATATCAGAGAATAGATTGCATTGTTTGAAGCTATACAGAAAAGACTAAAAGACGGATAAAATAAAACTAGAATGAAATATTAGCTTGCTCGAAGCCAACAGACCTCATTGGATTTTCAAAAACAGACAGAAATCTAGACTAGACTAGACAAACATTCAACACTTGCTAGGTAACAGTAGATAAAAAGACTATGAAAACAGACAGAAAAACAGACAATGCTTTAACTCGAACATTTTAGTATTATAGACTTAGCCATGAGAACTCTATTATAATTAATTTTACATTTATTTCCTGCGACAAATATGACTATCCTCGCTCTCGCAACTTGACCTCATAACATAGGTTTACATATACACGAGTAGACATATAGGAAGCATTGTACATTCATTATATGCAGACAATTTCAGCTTCTGAGACTAAGAAAAGTCTATAAATAATATATAATAAGCGATCATACTATTAAAAACAATAAATAAATGCCACTCAGCTAATAACCTCTATTTCAATTCAAACCAAAATCAAATCAAAATAATTTGTTCACCTGCAAGTTACAAGGCTTTTACTTTAGGCTATGCCTATATACAATTGCATATCAAGCACATACTAATAATATGATATTAAATAAAATTTATGATTATTAGCTTCTATGAAATTCGGCCGTACTATATAAAGAGAGTGGCAGCAGAAATTTTTTTACATTATAGGTACATACCTGAATGTCTTCAGGGATTTTGCTTTTTGATATTCGGTGGTAGCTTATTATATATTATTATGCCTTGTACTTTTGCTGCACATGGTTAGGTTTAATTTAGGCATATATAGTTTTTCTTTGCCCCTTGTGTTATAAGTATGTTTATTCAAATTTCTGTCCAACCCTTGTATATTTTGGTATAATTTTTAATATATACAGACTAGGTACAGCCAAAATTCCAATGTTTTTATAGTAGGTTTTGCAGGATGTTGTTGGTTTTAGTCCTAATATAGCTCTAAGTGCTAGATCAGCGATTCTAAGATTCAGCAAGGAAGGAATAGGCAGAAGTAAAGTAATCGGGAGCAGAGACCGGGACAGCTTCGCTGCCAATATCCCCTGACTGGAAGTACCGAAAGACAAAATGGCATGCAAATACCATTTCGAGAAAAACTACACCGCAATGTATAGTAGTAAAGCCGATTGGAGCGACGAATCCTTAGCATACTACGTAGAGCAAAGTGCTTTCAAGTGGTATACTTGAAAAAATTTGAAAAAATCTATAAAATTAATTAGAAGAACATCTTCGATTGTCAGCAACAATTAAAAGAATATAAGCTTATGAGCTTTTCAAAAGGTTTTAGTAAAATTAGATAATATGCTGATTGGCCTATAATATAATATAAATTGACCTATAATTTCCTTCTTTTGAATATATTTATATAATTATATTCAACCTTTCTGTAGCTCTATAATATTGTTAAGTCTTTTTAAGACTGCAAAACAAATTTCATGTTGAAACAACAGATATTTGTATGTTATTCATTAGCCCTCAGTCCACTTTCGTGGCACAAAACAAGAACTAGATAAATAATATTGTTTTTAAGGTCACATCTTTCTATTTAACCCAAGTGAATAGCCATATGCAGACGCGTTTCGATATCTATCTCTCATCAGTGCAACTTTGCTCTTTTGAATTTTAAAATGGAATACACTTACATTAGACTGAACACAATGTGATCTGTTCTGCCGCAGAATGTTTTGCCGCGGTCACTGCCGGTCCCAAGCCCGGATAAAGTGTGGAGAGTTCTTAGGCCAGGGTAGCTCCCTGCCTAAGGTACAAAACACCTACGGCTCACAGAGAAGAAGGCCCAACCTCGGAAAATGGACGGATCACTTTGGAAGCAACCCACGCGCGGAAAAGAATTAATCAAAAACGGAAAACTACTACTAGAATAGCCTGCTGGAATGTTACCTCATGGAACGGAAGGGATCAGGAAGTAATCTTGGAGATGAACAAGCACAAGATAGATATATGCGGACTATCCGAGACAAAACGTAAAGGTCAGGTTTTTTGAACACGACAAAGTACGAAAACTATAGCCTACTCTATAGTGGCAAACCGAAACAAGAAAGGGGCCACTCGGGAGTCGGTATCCTTTTACACGAAAGGTACACTGATATAATAGAAAACGTCGTCAACGTAAGCGACTGAATATTGAAAGTCTTCTCCAAAAGGCCCATTGCATCTTGTGAGTATCTACGCCCCGGACATGTCCAAACCAAGAGAGGAATCAGACAGTTTCTATGAGAAGCTACAAAACACCATTGACCAAATAAACAACAATGGAAAAATGGAAAAGTAATCCTATTCGGAGACTTCAACGCGAGAATCGGCTCAGACGAAATACCTGGAGTTAAGCAAAGATTTAACGAGCACATATTAAATGAAAACGAAGACCAACTGAACAACTTCTGCGCGAGAAGCGAGCTGCGGATAAACAACACCTATTTTCCTCACAAAGACCAACATAAATACACTTTCTGCAACACCAGAGGCCAGAAATCAATGATCGATATAACAACAAATTATCATAATAACAAATAGATATATTACACCGAATGAAATACAAGACATAAGAGTACCAACCTCTGCTAACACCGGCACAAATCACAACCTAGTGCTCGGAAAGATCGTCATAGAGAGGCATCGAAGAATAAAGCAAAGACCGATAATGATTGAAAAATACAACCTAGAATCATTGGATAACGACTGCACCAAATACCTACATGAAAGCAGACTAAGTGGAAAACTTTCATCGGGAAACATAACAGACAAGAATGTGGAGGACAGCTGGAATATAATTAAGAGATGCATACAGGAGGCGGCTAACGAGTCAATAGGGAAAAGAACCATAAACTTAAGCTCGCAAAACAAAACCAAGCCCTGGTTTACACAGGTCGTAAAAATGCTAGCGGAGGAAAAAAAGGAAAGCTACCTACAAAATAAAAGTACACCAACAGAGGAAATCTGCAATAACTAACTATAAAGGAACAAGGAATAGAGTCAACGCGGCAATCAGAAGAATCAAAAGAGAATACTGGGAGAAGTTCTCCACAGACATGGAACACGATCTTTATGGAGCCCAGAGGAGAGTTTGGAAGAGAGTTTGGAGAGTTTCACCAAAAAGGTTCCACTGAACGAATGGGAAACATATTTTGGAAACTTATATGACAACACGGACAATACGGCAGAACCTCAATCACAGAAAGCAGAGGAAGAAATCACGAATAGATTAATGGTTACAGAGGAGGAAGTTAGGGTGAAGATTAATAACTTGAAAAGCAGAAAAGCTCCGGGAGTGGACGAGATCCCCAACGAATTCATAAAATGTGGAGGTAAAGAGCTAGCAAGAAAATTAACTGTTTAACAAAATAATAACCACATCCAGCATACCAACAGAGTGGCACAAAAGTATCACCATACCAATTTTTAAAAAGGGACAAAAAACCAATCCGGAGAACTACAGAGGCATAACCCTGCTTTGCACCACCATGAAACTACTCACCAGCATTTTCAAAAGCATTCAAGAGCGCACCATCGAAAACAAAGATGAACAACAAGGATTTCGGAAGAACAGATCGACAACTGATGCCTTGTTTGTTGTGAGACAGGTAAAGGAGAATGCGATCGAATTCGGCTACTCTGCTTATGTGTGTCTTATCGACTTAACTAAGGCATTAGACAAAGTAAAGCTGCCAGACATATTGGATATATTAAAAGAGAAACAAATCGAAGTACTTAAAAGGACTTAATAATATTATAGAGCTACGGAAAGAATGAGTATATTTATATATTCAAGCTTTATTCCGCTTTAATAAGTTTGTATGATTGTATCTATAATTAGTTTGGTTTCACCCCAATATGCAAATGACAAACATCACTAGAATGGCTAAATATTAAAGACTAAATATCAAGACACAAAAATTATCTAAAAACTAGATAAAGAAGTTTCAACAGATAAGACTGTACAAGAGTATACATAATATTCTTCCCTATAGTGTTATACAAACCGGGGACAATGTTATATGTGTTATACAAACCGGGGCAAGTATATCAAATTAAAAAGAAATATGTAAAATAAATTTGTAAATAAGAAATGTAAATATATTCTGGAAATTCAAAAAGGCTTAAATATATTAATTCTATGCAAAGCAATACATTTAATTTATGTACAGATGACTATATTTAAATATTTCAAAAGCTATCGATCTTTTGATCCCTCTGCCATTTTTATGCAAATTAAAGAAAGAAACAAATATTAATTTTACCTGTGAATGCAATTCGTCTCTGATATCCATTGAGCTCATTGCTGTGACCATCGTTAAGAATCCTCGAGTATGTCCCCCAGTTGTCGAACAAACAAAGCACGCACACATTAGTAAACACTTGTAGTAATATGATGACAAAAACTATGGTTCTCATCTCGCGGTCATGTTTGACACTCGTCCGTTCCTCACCTGGTACCATTCACTGCAGAGGGCTACTGAAGATGCTCTTTCACCTGTTCCTCCACTTTTTAATTATACATTCTTTTATGTGCCGATGTTCACGACTAACGTATATAATCGTCATATAATTGGATTAATTACCACAGGTTAACTTGTGTAATTACGGTGTATCTTTTTCCGAAAAACCCTCCAGTTTGGCTACCGCTAAAAACATAAAACTTATCATTAGTTTTTTATGGATTTCTAATTACTAATTTCTTGAGTTACCACACACATTCAAAACATTCAACGGCTTGTTGGAACTTCTCTACTGATTTATTCCAATGGAATAATAAAAGAAAATTCGAAAATTGTTGGATTTGTTTACACGTTTAGTGAAGTTGAATTGGAACTTATCTTGGACCGCAGGCGACCGCCGAGTTTACACCCCTGCTTTATATAAGATTATTTTATAAAAAAAAATTGGGATCCTAAGTTAATTTAACTTAATCTAACCTAAGCGTATATATAACCTAATCTAATCTATCCTGTTTATGTATATTTGTTTATATAGATCACCGAAATTAATTTATAAATGTTATTTATAAATTAGTAGTATTTATTTTAAAACAATCGACTACTCTCTTCTTTATATTATTTAAAATTAATTATTCTTTACACCTTTGGTGTATTAATTATGTTATTCATTCATTAAAATTCTTTTGGATGGAATTTGGAATTTTGTAGGAAACAAGGGTTACATAAACTTGTTAATTGAAGCAACATTTTTGCTGGGTAATTGTTTGTTTATTGAAGCTAATTAAATTCTGTTGGAGTTTATTTAATGAAATGTTGAATAATTTTCGCTCCGTTAACTAATTTTGTTTTGCATATTTTGTTAATAATTGTTTGAAAACCAATCTAAAGGAAATAATTTATGAGGTATAAATTATATAACAGTTGATGTTCTGACGAATATTTATTTAACAATTGAATATAATTTGTGTCATATTAAACTCAATTTTTTTTATTATTTCGTTTTTAAAAAAAATCTTGTGTTGCATAAGTAACTCTAATATTCCTACAATAAACAATTTAGTATAATTTACTTTCTGCTTTCAAATCTAATACATGCACACTTCCTGTTACACATAAACACATTTGGTATACTTATTATATTATCAATTTAATTATTGTTTATTATTTAAATACTACAGGCAAACTAAACTAATTATATAAAATTAAATTAAACTGGACTACATAAATGAGACTAGACACGCAAAGCCAAACAGGCAGAGCTGATATATACAAAAAGACTACAGAAACAAAACCAGATAAGACAGATCAAAGTAGTCTAACAAAACTTACCAAATAAGGATGAAATTAGATAGGAAATAATAGTCTTATAAGGTTAGACGAGAAGTTTATACAAACTAGATTAGACAAACAAAACTTTACACTTTAAACAAGACATCAAGTTCAAATTTTGCAGAAAATGGGAGACATATTGGAGTAGGAGGTGAATACTGGGTGAGGTGGGTGAAGTATAGGGTTAGGCAGAAAGTCTATAATAAGATCACAATAGGAAAATAAGTGAAACAGCAATCAACTAGAGAGGAAATATGGTACACAAAACTATATTAAGAAGGCTGAGCAGAAAATATTCTGCAGATGTGAATATGTAGACAGGTCTAAAATTATACATGCAAGACTATAGAAGAAGACTGTTCTAACTTCAGAACCTCTAATAAAAATGAAATTAGAAAAACCAGTACAAAATGTTTTGTAAAAATTGGTCATAAAGGTTGACAAATTAAGGGTGTCCTGTTTTTACTTAATAAAAACAAAAAGAAGTAATAACTTAATTGTCGTAATTTTAACTGTCTAACGTTCAGTGAACCTTCAAGTTCTTCTGAAAATTAAGCATAATTCAAACTCAGTGGTGGTTTCGACACCTAGTTTTTCAACAATTGCACAAGTTGTGCAGAATATCGTCTACCAGATTCTCCTTTTTTTGAACCCTATCCCTGGATATCCCATCGCATTGATATAGGTCTTCCCTAACGTTTCCCAATTGTTCATGTTAAAAGTTATTTTTATTGCCATAAGACATTTGCCTGTGTATGATCTCCATCTGCCGATTCGTGCTTTCCATCTCCCGTCATCTCTACGTTCGTTGTGTCCTGCACTTACATTTTAGGGCTATTGCTCATTTGATCACGTCGGTGATTTTTGTTTTGTTTCTAATGCATTCGTTCCTTTTCCTGCCTTTAAGCGATATTCCCAGCATCTGCCTTTCCATTGATCTTTGCATTTTATATTATATGTGAATGTTTGCTTTTGTTGTAGTCCATGTTTGATCTCCATACGTGAGGACTATTATGATACAGGATTCAAAAACGTTGGATCTCAGATATAGCAGTATGTTTTGATTTTTTAGGACATACTATAGTCTGGCTAAGGCTGCCCATCCCAATCTCACTCTTTTTGTTATCTCCGTTGTCTCGTTTTCTTTGTTTGATTAAATAGATGATAAATTAAATAGAAGATTAAATAGATTATATTCATACTTGTTCTATTGGTGTGTCATATAGTTTTATTTCAAAATTGTCCGTTGAGTTTGTGAAATTAATTTGTGAAATATTTCAATAAAAACACAATATTCATTTGTGAAATTTTTGGAACGAAGTTCCCTTAGGGAGGTCTCGGTAGGAGCGATTCGGCAGAAAACGTTACGTTACGTTGTACGTTACGTACGCTGTGCGTTAGGTTACGCGCCTTTCTCTTTCTCTCAGTGTATATTTCTAGACCTCGCGCTCTCTCTTTTTTTCTCTTTCTCTCAGAATATATTTCTATAAAGCTTGCTCTCTCTTTCTTTCGCAGACTGACAGACGAGCGTGGTCTGTTTATAACCTTAAAACTAAACAAGAACAAGAAAAAAAATGTTAACCTAACCTAACCTAACCTTAAAACTAAACAAGAACAAGAAAAAAAATGTTCAAACGTATTTTTCTTTTCGTTGTTTTAAATCATAGGAGATTTATACTGCTTATATTATACTCATTATTTTAATTAGATTTTGAGAAATGGAAAGTCAAGAAAGGATACAAAATTCTGAAAAAATGTCCATAAAAATAAAACTTACAATTTGAAGAAATTTCTAACTGTTTACACATGTTTATCGTACATGCAATTTGAGTGATTGATATTTACTATATTTATATATGTCGTAATCATATAGTGAAAGCAGTCAGATTGTTTAGTAACTAGTCTAACTGGGATTTACACTATCTTACTTACCGATTCGACGTTCGAAGTGCTGTCATCTGATAGTATCAGTAGTATCAAGCTACGTGTCTTAATTTTCAGACCTATTAATAAAGAGATAAATAAAGAAACATATTTAAGATGGTTTTACGAACTAGCTAGTCGTATGAAATATTTCAAATAGAATAGATGAATTGTCGGCAGATCATGGAATAACTAGGTTTTACAAAATCTAACAGATTACACTATATCACTATGTTATTTACGTTATAGAGAGACATTAGTGAAATCACAAGCTCAGCGTCAAAAAGAGTATCGACAGAGAAAAAAGGAAACGAAAAAACGAAAAAAGAAAAAAAGGAATTATACAAACTACTGATTCAGAAAGTAGGTTCTTAAAATATTTTAATTTGAAGCAATTGCTTACTGTTTAAATAGATTTATCGTACATGTGATTCGAGTGTTTGCTATTTTTTTACTATATTTATATACATTATAGAGGCAAAAGTGAAATCTCAAGCTCAGGGCCAAAAAGAGTATCGACCGAGAAAATATAAAGCCGCTATATAAATCACAACATCTGTTATTTAGGTATTAAAAACACAATTACGTTTAATTGTTTATTTAAATTTGATTGAGAACGATGATATTGTTAACATTTTTTAATAATTCCATTTAGATCTGGCTTATAATTGCTGCATCCTACTCTCAATACGTCATCGAGATGAGAATCTGTAAGCCGGTTTCTGCATACGTTCTTTGCATATTTCATTTTGGAATAGGATGATTCACAAAGATATCTGGATGCAAATAACGTAAGCAGAATTTGGACACATTTTTTAACTGTCTTATATTGATCGGGCACCATTTTCCAAAATTCAGCGTATTTAGCTTCAAAGATGACTTATAATTTTTGATTTGAATAAACTCGTCAAACAAGTCTACATTGTTATCGTCCAAAACTGAAGCCAATTGTAGAATATTTGTCGACTCTAGAAGCCAGGGATTTTTTATGAGCAGTATCAAATTTTTAATTTTTCTTAAGTCCTGAAATCTCCTTTTAAATTCGTCTGAGAGTGCAGATATATAATTTGAAATTATCGAATAGTTTTTTTCGGAAATACCAATACAGTCCTGTGACCTTTGTTAAACTTATTAAATTTCTTCGTAATAAATGCCTTGTCTGTGCTGTTCAATTGCATGTTCTTCAATTGCAAATATTGTATTTGCCATTTGTGAAATTATATTGTTTTCACCTTTCAAACTTCGTTTAAAGCTGTCGAGTTTCTCAGTAAAGTTGCATATAAAAGCTAAAAGACACCACCATCTTTTGTTTCGCAGTTCGGAATAATTTTTATCATTTTGTTGTAAAAACAGCAACATTTCTTGACCTAAACAAGAATCGTTCCAAAACGTTTCCTCTAATAAGCCAGAGCACCGAGGTATGTAAAAGATCGTCGCTATTTTGACTACCCACTTCTTCCCAAAGACTTTTACTTACTTCTTCTGTGGTTTAGTTCTCGTGCTCGGATATAATTCACAATAATTATAACTGTTTTCATCACAGCTTCTATTTCTGGATCGTTAGTTTAGTATCTAAGTTTAGTATCATTTGATGTAGTGAACTTTTTCCCAAATGTCTCACACTTATTAAATCTATCCTAACTAAAAACAACACTGACGCCGTCGTCTCCAACGAAATATTAGAAATATTCTCCATGTGCATAAAACCGAATTACTTTAGGTTTAACAACAACTTTTATAACCAAACAGAAGGCCTAGCTATGGTATCTGCACTTTCACTCTTGCTAGCGGATATTTTCATGGACAATTTAGAAAAATCAATTCTAATCAGTAAATTCTCTCCCCTAAATCAAATACTGGTACAGATATGTAGACGACATCTTAAACTGTTGGTCAGGAACCAACAGACAGTTAGACCTACTTTTAAATTTCATGAATACACTACACAATTCCATAAAATTCACCATCGAATTAGATGAAAACGGTTCTATAAATTTCTTAGACTTCAATATCAGCCGTCACAATATGAAACAGATATTCAAAATATACATATAATCCACCTATACAGACACAATAATACACAACACCTCCTTACATCCTGTACACCATAAATAAGCAGAATTTGAATGGAAAATTTCTATGGAACAAAGACTATCCCTCTTAATAATTCTAACTTCCACACAAAATTAAATACAATAAAACAAATAGGACGAGACGCACGAGACTGGATATATAGTACTAAATAGACGACATGTGACAGAAAAGACAAGGCAGACATTGCTAGATCTTCCAATAAGAGGTTTCATTATGATATGTAAAAAAACGAGTATTTTAAGCGAAATCATCAGATATTTATTTCATTGTAAGGCGGAGATTATGCCATTAATAATGGAAAACAATATTAGCCAAGTGGTCGGCTAAGCTTGCACGACCATATTCTTTTCATGAAATTTTCCATGACCAATTCGGACATTTACTGCTGTATGTACTCGATAACTTCACGAATTCCATGTTTGAGGTCTTGAATCGTTTGTGGCCCATTGGCATAGACCTTATCTTTCACGAAGCCCCAAACAAAAACGTATAGAGGTGTTAAATCACAAGATCTGGGTGGCCAATTGTGATCGCCTCTTCGAGAAATCACACCTTCAGGAAAATTTTCACGCAAAAGAGCCACATCAATATCTTCCAATTCTGGCCATACAAAATCATTAATCATCTTTCGATAGCGCAATCAATTAACCATAACAGTTGCTCCAGCCTCATTTTCGAAAGAGTAGGGTCCTATGACCCCGCCATACCAAAAACCGCACCAAACAATCACACGTTGAGGATGGAGAGGCTTTTTAACAATTGAGTTTTCCATATCACAAATGCGAAAATTCTGCTTGTTAAGGTAGCCTCCTAGATGCAAATGGGCCTCATCACCCACGATGATTTTTCGTTGAAATTTCAACCCAATCAGCAAAAACATAACGTTGTCGATGATCAGTTGGCGTGAGTTCTTGTGTTAACTGAACTTAAAAAGCCTTAAGAACTAGGTCTTTATGCAAAATACGGTGTAATGTCGTTTGTGGAATGCCCAATTCCAAAGATCGACGAGAAATAGACAAACCTGGGTGATCGTCAACACTGTGAGCTACAACAGCAATAATCTCAGTTGCTCTTGAGCGACCTGCACGAGTTCGGTTCTTCAAATCACTAACTTGTCCCAACAGCTCAAACTTTTCCACCAGTTTCACAATTGCTGGCCTAGAAGGGGCTACAGGACGACCCAAAAATGCTTTAGTTTTGCGAGCCGTGACCGCGAAATTTTCATTTTTTGTAGTGAATTTTAATAATTTCAATGCGTTTTTGAGGCGTATATCGTTCCATGTTTATTAATGGCGTATTCTTTACTTGTCATCTGTCAAGTAGTTACAGTTTGAGTTCTGACAACTGTTAAAATAGCGGGCTATTGAAAATGTAACCTCTTATTGGAAGGCCCTATATATAATCAATACTAGACAGTTAAATCGAATCAATTTTCTAATATAGAGATTGGTGAAACCATCCCATGTTATAGATAATCATATAGATAAACTTAAAACAATCGGAATACAGCCTGAATATATAAATATATTCAGCCTTTCCAGAGCTCTATAGCAATTATTTAGTCTTTTTAGGACTACCAAAACAAATCTCAGTGAAATTTGTAAGTTATTTTATAGCTTTCAGTCCACTTTCGTGGCACTGAACAAAAACCATAAAAATAACATTGTGATCTTAAAAACAAATATTCAGGCTGTGTTCCGTTTGTTTTAAGTTTGCAATTTTCTAATAAATATTTATTTAATTTTATTTGGTTTATCAACGTGAGAATTAAATATTAAGAATATGATGAAAATTAAACTACTTCTTTGTTGGAAGTTTTGCTGGACTAAATAATCCTTAAAACTGGAATTTTGTTTGAATTGTTTCCATTGAGTTTATTTTTTTTCCAATTTTAAACACACAGACAGATTTACAAACAAGACTAAATATATAGGGATTGCAAAACTAAAACTAGATGGACAATGTGTGACTAGACAATCTGGTTTAGTCAAGTACCAGAATTCTACATACCATAATTTTTAAAATTTCATATTAATTTGGTATAAAAATACATATAACTACATATATTTTACAACATAAAAAATATTGAAAATATGCTTGAACTGCCTTTCTAACTTACATATTACAAACTCTACTTTGTTTTAATCAAGTTCATAATAGAAACTCTTACTATAAACACATGTAGCATACAAGCAACAATTGTTTTATATTTATTAATTATTATTAATTTCATAAACTTATCAATTAAGTACAGATGAAATTATAGACTACAGTTCTATAAATTGACCATTAATTATCATTGTAATAATTCAAAATATATTATATTATAACATTGCTCATTCAACGCATTTACTCACACAAATAATAACAAAACGATTTTTCAATAAATCTAAATAATATTTACCTTAACAAAACGGCGATTAGCTTTCAAAATCACACTAACCACAATGAAAATAGTTTCGGAAACACGTAATCAAACACTTAAACTTCACAATAAAAAATAAAACTCGTTCTATTTTTGTTTATTATTAATATAAAATTGATACTAATAAGACCATAGTAGAATGCAAACTAGCGATGATTATAGCGCGCCAGGTAAAACTCCATGAAAGGTGTATAACAGTAAACCGACGATGCTAACGGAATACACCTTAAAATGACCCACATTTACAACATGGAACATATCAATTTTATTATTGATATCAGATTAATGGGTTTTCGCTACTTGATTTTTTTTTTTGAGATAAAACTTCGTTCCAGTCCCTCAGATTATTAGTCATTTAAACTAATTTATTACTTTGGCGTTAAAACTAAAATAAATGGATTCTCATTTTAGTTAGCAATATTTAATTTGGAAATAAATCCTATTATGAAAGCACTTTATTCTATAATTTTTTAAGAGCACAAACAAGTAAATAATGAACAAAAGGATGATGATGCAGATAGTGTTCCGAATTCCCGATCAATACATATTTACAACTAGGAAACTTAAATCTTAATAATGCTCGTTCTGTCTGGCATTGTCTAAAAGTTTTTGATCTTGTCTGTTCTCGTCTAGTATTGTGTGGCTTTGCCTAAAAATTTTAATTTACTCTACAAAAAAAAAATAATTACATATTCAAGATGAAGCGTTTGAAAGTCACATATAATAACTTTATGATGTTTAGAACAGAGATGATGAGATTTAGAGATTTTAGAGATGTAGATCAATCCTTGGATTAGACAAAAATGCCTCCGGCACTGATTGATCTGAAGAAAAAAATTTCGTTTTTCGCCTTAGGACATGAAGCTGTAACCGACTATGATCAGTTTTTCTCGTATGCTAAGCCTTCTCCGATATTCGACCAAAGAAAAATGCGAGAAAATAGTCGACACCCTGTTAATGTTTGGGAAAATATTTACGAACAGGAAAGGGATAAATCAGTCCCATCAACAACACCTCTAAACTATAGACATAGGCCGTTTTATGGCGTGAGCTGTGCTGCTCATAAGAAATGTATAGCAATTACCGACTTTTGCAGAAGAAAAGGATACAATATAATGCCATATGATATAACAAAAATGAAATTTACCTCAGAACCTTGTGAATTAAAGATATAAATTCTATTGTTTTAAAGGCATAACCAAATTTAATTTCTACCAAGAAATTTTGCAAAATTGGCAGAAGGACCTAGAACTTGGGAGCCCTTTGTACCAATTTTTATGTTATAATAAATATCAATATTATTACTATTATCGTATAGGGCCATTAGAGACCACTTTAGGCAATAATTACATATTTCTGGAAAACCTCCTCGCCGCCCAAAATCTTTGCATTCTTTCTCGGGCAGCCTGTCTTCTTTCTTCTGTCCAACCACCACTGTTCCTTTTTGGTTCGTCATGAAATCCCTTAAACGTGTCTATCACTTAGACCAGCGATCAGTGACAGACAAGTTTTAGCGATTTCATTTCTTTGTTCTGTTGAAATATCTTCTGAATTCAGTCCAACCTGTTTGAGATCCTTTCTCACCTTCCTGAACCATTTATCAGACCCTTTAGGTCTACTGTCAAGTATATTCAAAATTCTTTTTGTTATTTTCTTCTCATCCATTCTAGATAAATGCCCATAGAATTTGAGACTCCGTTTTCTCATGGACTCAATCAGTCTTTTATTGTCTTGGTAAAGTTTTTCCCTCCTCTTAACCTATACCCATCCACGATCTTTGAACCAATTATCTTACGAAGGATTTTCCTTTCAAATTTCTCAACTTCTCTGAGTCCTGCTTTCCCTATCATTTGAAGGCATTTGCTAGCATACAGGCATTTCGTTTTAATCACCGTATTGTAGTGTCTCAGTTTAGCTCCCTACGAGATGGATTTCTTCTTGTACTTGTACTTGGCTTTCTCGGTCTTCAGGCCACGGGAGGGGGGGGGTCTGTTTATTGTTTGTCATATAATTTTTTCACAAGAAATCTGTAGTCCTGCTTTCTCTGCTTGATTGGTTAGTATATTCAAATGTTATATAGCTGTGTCAGTACCTCTAGAAATGAGCGCGAGGTCATCGGAAAAAGCAGGGCAGTTGATGTCGACGCCATTCTTTGATCCTCCAAAGTATACTTAACTAAGTAGTCATTTCCTGTCCAGTTCTTTTTCTATTCCCGGATAATCTTCTCCAACACACAGTTGAATAGAACTGCTGACAGACCATCACCTTGTCTAACTCCTGTTTTAATTGGAAACTCTTTGGAGGTCTCTCCCAAGCTACTTTACTTTGTTCTTGTTAGCGTCAGATTAATAATTTCTCTTTCCAGGAGTGTGTTAAACAGCACTTCCCTGTCAATAGAATCATACGCTTTCTTGAAGTCTGCAAAAAGTACTACTAGCTCTTTTGCCATATAATTCTCCAGCATCCGCTTCAGGCTCCAGATTTGTACAACACATGATCTTCCTTTCCAAAATCCCGCTTGATATTCACCAAGTTGGTGATCCACTCGCTCCACAATTCTCTTCTGTAGCGCTTTAGACAAAAAGAAATGACACGGTAGTTGTTAGGATCCGTTCTATCTCCTGTTTGTGTAAGGAGCGGATGATAGAATTTTTCCAATATTTAGGGATAAGTTTCCCCTATCCATTTCTTGCTTTAAAATTTGGATTGTGATTTCTCCAATAAATATCATTATCATTATTATATCATTATTAATAATTATTTGCTAAATATTTGCAAATATTTGTAGTCTCATAAGGTCTTGTCCCCTCTCAGGGAACTAACAACAAACATATAACAGGGGATAAACAATTTGTCGTAGTGAGAGGGCTCAGTACTTTCAATGCAACCGCAGGGCAAGCGCGGTGTTTTAATTTTGCCAAAATCTCCAAACGATTTGAAATGAACAAGTCGATTTTTACAAATATATCCCAGGTGAGTAGCGAGTCTAACTCGAAATCTCACACTGACCGGTCAGTCTGCCCTACGGATTCTGGGAATTCTGTAAAAAAATCGAATACAAATAACCATAGACAAGAAGACTTGTATTTTTCTACATATAATATACGCACTATGAGACCCGAGGAACACCGTGACGAACTGAACCGCAAGCTGGAATCCATTAAGTGGAATATCGCGGGATTACCGGAAATACGTCTTCCGGGTGAAAAAACTACCACATTAACCTCAGGGCATGTATTATACCAGAAAAATACAACAGATAAAGACCATGTGGGAGGCTTTCTCGTAAATGAAACATAAAGTGATGTACGCAATCTATCAGAGTCATATATATCACGAGAAGACTGAACTACTCCATGCAAATTATTAATATATACGCTCCGATAAGCAGCTCAGACGACGAAGAAGTAGAGCAAATGTATGAAGATAGCAGGAGTAAAACAGTTACTGAAAACGCACTTCACGTTTATAGGACATTTCAACGCCAAAATCGGTGAGTGGACCAAGAGCAGCATCGAATGTCATATTAGAAAACAACGTATATAGGAAAACAAGGTCTCGGCGTAAGGAACAGCAGAGGACAAATCCTGGCAAATTTTCAGGAAAAAGAGAATATGTACTGCCTAAACACGTTCTTTGAGAAACCTTCACAACGTAAATGGACGTAGAGGAGCCCGGACAACTCGGTAAAAAATGAGATCGACTGCATTCTCATAAATAGCAGATCAATATGCAAGGACGTCGGAATCCTGAACCGGTTTGATAGAGGAAGCGACAACAGGATTGTCCGAGCAAAGCTACATATAGACCTCAAACACGATAGAAACAAACTAACGAAGAGAGCGAGGTTCACTACACGCATAGAGTTAGAAAACAACAAATAAGAATACCGAAAAGAAGTGGAGAAACACTTACAACTGACAAATATGGCAAACACAGGCATAGGAACCAACTTGCAAAGAAGTTTAAAATTGCCATCCAAGTTCCTAAAAAGGAAATATGTGGGGGAGCAAAACGAGTAGGGTACCCGAAACTAAGTACAACCACCAAGAAAAATATAGTGCAAGAAGAGGCAGGGTACAGGGACCTACTGAGTACAAGATACTCAACTGAAAAACCAAAAAGACATCCGTAGAGACGTAAGATCATAAAACCCAAACATGATCCATACTATAATCGGAGAAAACGTCAATATGAAAGTGCTCAGATCCAAACTCTCTAAGGGAAAAACAAGAATAACCAAACTTAAGAACAAAGACGGAGTGGAAATCTCAGACTTGCAACAACTTACAACCAAAAGTAATACAAGAGTTCTACACCGACCTATACTAGTCAAAAACACCCGACAACGAAACGATAACATGTAACGGAAATCTCCGATATACTGGAAATATATATTCAAGAAATAATGGGTGGTCTTAAAAAAATGAAAAATGGCAAATGTCCGGGAGAAGACCAAATCACAACTGAAATGTTAAAACTGGGCTTAAATGTTAAAACTTTAACAAAAAAATGTTAAAGCAGTTTGGAAAACGCAGTCCAGGTACTGCTGAACATATCCCAACCGAATGGTTCAACGCAGAAGTGATAATTCTGTTCAAAAGGGAGACATTACCAATAGTGAAAACTATCGCCTGATTAGTCAGCTACCACAACTCTACAAGCTGTTTACAAAAATCATCTGCAGCCGTGCTACAGAGAAAATTGATTTATATCAGCCAGAGGAACAAGCAGGATTCCGCAGAGGGTTCAGCACTATAGATCACCTACAAACACTACGAAATCTAATCGAGAAAGCCACCGAATATAAAGCCCCTATCCACTTAGCGTTCGTCGATTACCTTAAAGCATTCGACTCAGTTGAGACTTGGTCAATCCTAAAAGTGTTGAGAAATGCAAGCGTGGATTCAAGATACGCCTCCATAATCGAAAATATTTATAAGAGTGCTACACTACACCTCAAGATCGAAGAATGACAGCACCAACAGAATAAATATAAAGAGAGGAGTACGTCAAGGGGATACAATCTCACCCAAGCTGTTCACCTTATGCCTAGAAGACGCTTTCAAACAACTAAGATGGTAAGAGAAAGGTATAAAGATAAATGGCCATGGTTTGGTAAACTCCGGTACATTTTAGAAAACGAGAACATACCAATAAATCTCAAGAGCAAAGTATACAACATGTGCGTTCTACCTGAAGCGACGTACGGGTTCGCAACAATGAGCCTAACAGCAAATAGTTCCAACCGACTAAGAACGACACAAAGGGCTATGGAACGCGCGATATTGGAAATAGCACTGAAGGACAGAATCAGGAACGAAACAGTGAGAGAGATGTCAAGACTAACCGACATAATAGAGCGTGCCGCCAAGTTAAGATGGAGCTGAGCAGGTCATGTTGCAAGGCAGAATAACAACAAATGTACGCTAAAAACCACACAATGCCGCCCAATAACAACAACTAGAAATAGAAGCCGACCGCATAAAAGGTTGATAGATGACATAAAATTGGCCGCAGGTAGGCGGTGGTACCAGAAGGAACAAGATCGACAGGCTTGAACAAAATCGACAAGCAACAAGATCGACTTGTCTCGTCTTGTATGGCCTTGTCTGGTAATTTTTGTTTTTCTCTGCTCTTGTCTGGTCTTGTCTCGTCTTATCTTCCTCTCTCGTTCTTGTCTCGTCTTTTCTGGTTTTGTATGGTCTTGTCTTATCTTGTCTGGTCTTGTCTGGTCTTGTCTAATCTTGTCTGGTCTTGTAAGGTCTTGTCTGGTCTTCTCTGGTCTTGTCTGGTCTTGTCTGCTCCTGTCTGGTGTTGTCTGATACTGCCTGATCCTGTCTAGTTTTATCTGGTCATGCCTGTTTTCTCTGGTCTTCTATGGATTTGTGGATATTTTCTGGTATTGTCTGTTCTTTGTCTCTCTGTCTGGTCATGGTCTTGTGTGATCCTGTCAGGTCTTGTCTGGTCCTCTATGGTTTTGTCTGAACCTACCTGGTCTTATCTGGTCATGTCTGGTATTCTCTGGTCTTGTCTGGTCTCGTCTGGTATTGTCTGCTCTTGTCTGATCCTGTCTGGGCTTGTCTGGTCCTGTTTGGTCTTGTCTGAACCTGTTTGCTCTTATCTGATCATGTCTATTTTTTTCTGGTCTTGTTTGGTCTTGTCTGGTTCTGTCTGGTCTTTTCTAGTCTTGTCTGGTAATGTCTGGTCATGCCTGTTCTTCTCAGGTCCTGTCTAGTCTAGTCTGGTATTATCTGATCTTGACTGGTCTCATCTGGTATTGTATAGTCTTGTCTGATCTTGTCTGGTCTTGTCTGAACTTGTCTGGTCCTTTCTGGTATATCTGGTCTTGTCCGGTCTTCTCAGGTCTTGTCTGGTCTTGTCTGAATTTGTGTGGTTTTGTCTGGTCTTCTCTGGTTTTGTCTAAACTTGTCTGGTCTTGTCTGGTGTTACATGGTCCTGTCTATTCTTGTCTGGTCTTATCTGGTCTTGTCTGGCCTTGTCTGGTCTTGTCTGGTCTTTTCTGGTGTTGTCTCGTCTTGTCTGGCCTTGTCTGATATTGTCCGACCTTGTCTGGTCCTGTATTGTATGATCTTGTCTGGTCTTGTCTGGCCTTGTCTGATATTGTCTGGGCTTGTCTGGTCCTGTCTTGTCTGTTTTTCTCTGGTGTTGTCTGATGTTGTCTGGTCTCGTCTTGTTTTGTTTCATCTGGTCTTGTCTGGTCTTTTCTGGTCTTGTCTGGTCTCGCCGTTCATCTGATCTTGTCTGGTCCTGTCTGATATTGTCTGGTCTAGTCTGGACTTGTCTGTTTTGTATGGTCTTGTCTGGTCTTGTCTGCTCTGGTCTTGTCTTGCTTTATCAGGAATTAAATAACTACATTGCAATACTTAAAAAAATCTATATTTTACATAAAAAAATAGATTTAAAAAATATGTACAAATTACAAAAATATGTAAATTGGTACAATTTGTGTACATATACGAACGCAAAAAAACTTTATTTTTCACAAATTCCAAATATAAATATAAAAAAACACGTTTTGTTAAAATCGAAACAAACGCTTTATAAAATAAAACAAGCATCAAACCATTAAAATAAAATCACATTTGTTTGATCGATTTGTTCTTATAAAAAAAAATATTATTGAAGTAAAATATATTTACAGAATTATTTAAAACTTGCTCACCGGAAACAATAATATATTACAAAAATTGATGAAATAATCATTAAAATTGAGAACAAAATAAAATCTTAAAACTATGTCTAGAAAATAAATATTAGTTTGGCGAATTCAAGAAAAAGTACAAGTAAATTACAAGCGCAAGAGGAATGTGATAATTCAAACAAAATAAATATTAAATAAATTTTGAGTATTAATAATTTATAGTGATATAGCATGATGCTACATTATAATATTTTGAAAAATAATTTAAATAAACCTGTATTTAATAAATAATCTGCAACAAATATTCCACTAAATTTTGATAAAAATCCAAATATATATGTAGCGGTAAAAGTACGTAGTTTGGTAAATGTACACATTTACCAGTATATGTACACATTCACCTTCTTGGTTGGTAAATGTGAGTTCAAGTTAAATTTACTAATATTTTCCGGTAAATGTGTACATGCATAATGTTATTGGCAATTGTTAGAAGTTTATATTAACATACACAGCGCATGGGCTGTTCAACAAGACACACGTGATAACACACAAAAAGTATACATTTTCCGGTAAAAGTGGATATATAAAGTTGAGCTCTGATTTAAATTCACATTTACCTATCAAATTGGTAGATGTATACATATACCGGTAAATGTTTACATTTGCCGATTTTGTACTTTTACCGTAACATATGTTTTTAAAGATAAACAACGCGAAAGCAAATTTCAATTTCTAAAGGATTTATAAATATAGAAGATTCAAGTAATTTAATTTGGTTAATTTTAATTATTTTAATAATCCATAAAAGTGCTTTGTTATCATGATTATTTTTCCATCCTATTTAATCCTTCAATGTTGAATAAATCTTATATTGAGTATTATATAACATTTTGAATTATCTTAAAAAGAAAATGTGTTCTTATAATTTGTATCTGTTCCTAATTTAGTAATTTATTAAATATTATCTGTTAATTAATTCAAACTTCCAACCAAATTTCCCGTTAAAAATTGTACTTATTTTCTCTAATTCTATTTTCAATTTAGTCTTACTTTAAAAGTATTTTTGAATTAAGTCTTACTTTTTTGTATTTGGTGATTTAGAGACACACTAGGTATATATATATATATATTATATATATATATATATATATATATATATATATATATATATATATATATATATATATATATATATATATATATAAATCGATTCATTTCAAAGTGAGTAAATTTCACTTTAATAATTTAAAATAATCACTAAAGAATTAAAATCACTAAAAGTATCAAAATATGTTCATTAATGTGACAATAATTTGTCTGGTCTTGTCTAATCTTGACTGGTTTTGTCTGGCATTGTTTAGTCTGATCTGGTCTTGTCCGACATTTTCTGCTCCTGTTTGGTTTTCTATAGAATTGTCTGATCTCATATTGTCCCCTCTGATCTTCACTGGTCTTGTCTGGTGCGGTTTAATCGTGATTCACATTGTCTTGTTTGTCTGGTCTTGCAATCTTGCTTAGCCTTGCTAGATCTTGACAGGTTTTATATAGTCTCATCTGGTATCTGCTATTACTATATCTTTTAGGTCAGATAGAATTCTATGTTGAATAAAAATAATTGTAATGTGTCAAAACATTTTTTATAACTTACATATACATACATCATAATTATTGAAAATATTTGTTATTGCAAATTATTTATTTTCTGTAGCTTATATTTTGTTGAGTTTTAAAGCATGCTATATCTTATATATTCTGCAGATTTGGTTGCATACACATTTTGGATGGAAGATTAAATAAGGATATTTTGTTTAATTTAAAATGAATTACTAAAACAGTTATTAAAATCTTATCTTAAATAAAATTCAGTCATATCTTCGGCGAAAACTAATAGAACGTAAACTAAAAGTCTTCACATTAAAAAAACCTATCTATTCTAATTCACCGAGACGATGCCTAAAATGAAATCATAAATAAAAATAAAATCTACAAATAATAATGCGATTTTATAACTTTTATAATAAGTGTTTTAAAGCTAGGAACCGATAGTCCTAGTAATCCAATCGACAGTTTGCGCAACCCTGTGATAAATACCCGGCTGTCCGGGCTGTGCGCAGGAATATCCTGCAGATACAATCCCGATTAAAAACCATCGTCCCTGTTTCTGCAACATGAGTGGCCCACCGGAATCCCCCTGACAACTGTCTCTACCCCCATTTTTATACCCTGCACAAAGCATCTCGTCATATATGACTACCCCAATTCCCTTCGATCGATGCCACCTCTCGCATAGTCTACTATCTATGACCGGTACTTGGACGGCTTGCAGGGTTTGCGGTCGTAGGCGTGAGCCCGGACTGAGCGCACCCCACCCAGCTGCAACGCCGACCTCGCCGAGGAAACTCTCACCCTTCGGGGGCAGACAAATCGGTGCTATGTGGGGCAGTTGGTGCGCTGTGCGGTCCAGACGGAGCACGGCCACATCGAAACGGTCAGCCTGCGGCGTGAACTTGAAGAACGGGTGTACCTATAAAAAAGAATTGTTATAGATGGTTATAATAATCGACATATTTTCTAAGCTCATTTCATCCCTCAAAATCGGAATGAAATAAAATTATTCCAAATATTTTAGGCGCTAATATTTAAATAGGCGCAAACGAAAACTAAAACTTCATTTTTATTCAAATAAAATAAATTAAGCAAAAATACGAAAGAAAACACATATTAACTTCAGTCTAGGACTAAACTACAGATTGTAATAGAGTTAAGATAAAATAAATAATATTAAGTTATATTACAGAGTAATGTCAGGGGAGTAGGCACTGAGAAATATATAATTAAGCTAGCACAGACAAGACGATTCTAGCCTATCTAGAATTACTTGTTACATCATTTCTAACCAGCTTTGTCGATATAGTGTAGCCATCTGATATTATCTATTGTCTAAGCTTGTCTATCTAGTACCACCTTCTATTCTCCGCTACTGGTTTATTAATTATTCCTATAGAAGTCTGTATGAAATTGTAGTTGGTTTTTCTGTTAAGCCGTCTCCAGTTATTTAGTACTGCCTGTCAAGTACGGTAACTAACGGTTGTAACTAATCTTGTATGCATAGCCCTGGCGACCTATTCCTGCCTAGCTTCGTCTGTCTTGTCGTGTATGTTCAATCCTGTCCGTCCTATTGTAAGCTAATTTGCCTAGTCTTGTTTGTTCAGTTTTGCAATTTTCTGTCTGTTCTTTTCTATCTAGACACACTCTTATTGTTAGTTGTACTGAGCTGTTTCTCTAGGATTGTCTATATACAAATATCTATCTAGAATTGAATGTGTAGCTTTGTTTATATAATCTTGTATACTTGAATTCATCTCTCAATTCATATCTGTTTAGCCTTCTCTGTCTAACCTTACCCGCAATCGTGTTCCTCTCTATCCTGTTCTTACCTAGTTCTTATCTATCTAGTCTGTTACGTTTATTCTTGTCTCGGGTGGTTACTTTGTCTTGATCGTATTGTATTGCTTGTCAAGCTCTGTCTGCCTAGATTTGGCTCCAGATTTGTCTAGATATGTTTGTTCTATCTGTCTAGGCCACGTTATCTCATCTTGTTTATCTTGCTTTATCCGTTTATTTACATGTATATTTTGTTACTGTTTATCTAACCTTTTCTGATAAGTGCTACTTATACAGAATTATCACTCTAGTCTTACCTATTTGCTGTTTTTATGTATTGTTATATGAACACAATATTAAGTTTCAAAATATTTTCATATCACTTTGTTTATCATATCACTTATATTACACATCTTTATTGTTTTTTCTTAGGAAAACTAAATATAGTAATCTCAATCACGTAGAATATAATAGAAGTTTCACTAGAAGTTGTGTCTGGCAAGTTTAGCTTTTAATTGTCTCACCCTCATCACGTACTATAAGATTATACCTTCAAGCTGGAAATCCTCCATAGAGCTCTCTATTTTAATAAAACTTTCTAATAAATCCTACAGATAAATCAAAAAACACTTTTTTCAACCTAATTTTCTTTGTAGTTCAGCTTTAAAATTGTTGAAAATATAAATTAATAAAGCAAAAACTAGAGCAGCAACTTCTCTTTTTCTTTCTTGGATCCTTGCTCGAATAGGTAATTACAATGTTGATATTATAAAATTCCTTTTGTATAGCTTGACATGGAGCATAATTGAAAACATTATGAAGAGTGTATATTAAGTTGGATATTATTCACAGCATAAATTTCTAGCGGAAAATGCTTTAACAAAAGCACAATTCCAACTGAATACGTTATTGAAATGTCAAGGTATATCAAATGCAACAAAAGCTGAAAGTTTTAATAATCCCCAATTATTTCTAAAGAATAAAAATTATCTTCTGGAAAGAAAAAAGAAAAAATAAAGAATAATGAAAATTACTCAAACATGCAAAATTAGACAAAACATTATAATTTAAATTATTTGCTTAATATAAGTAAATCAAGACAGATAGACAAGACTTGACGGACTAGACTAGAAAACTGGACAGACCAAGACAAAACTAGACAAACAAAACTAGAGAGACAAGACAAGACAGAAAAAACTAAACAGACAAGATTAGATCTACAAGACTATCGAGACAAGACTAGACAGACAAGTCTAGACAGACAGACAAGTCTAGACAGACAAGACTAGACAGACAAGACTAGACCGAAAAGGCTAGACAGACAAGAATAGACTAGAGAGACAAGACTAGACTAAACAGACAAGACTAGGTAGAAAAACTAGACAGATAAGACTAGACAGACAAGACTGGACAAACAAGATTAGGCAGACAAAACTAGACAGACAAGACTAGACAGACAAGGCTAGACTGACAAGACTAGACAGACAACACGAGACATATAAGAGTAGACAGACAAGACCAGAGAGGCAAGACTAGACAGACAAGACTAGATACACAAGAATAGACGGACAAGATTGGGCAGACAAGACTAGACAGACAACACTAGACACAACACTAGAAGACAAGACTAGACGGACAAGACTAGACAGACAAAACTAGATGGCCAAGACTAGACAGACAAATCTAGACAGACAAGACTAGACAGAAAAGACTAGACAGACAATACTAAACAGACCAGACTAGACAGACAAGACTAGACAGACAAGACTAGACAGACAAGACTAGACAGACAAGACTAGACAGACAAGACTAGACAGACAAGAATAGACAGACAAGACTAGACAGACAAGACTAGACAGACAAGACTAGACAGACAAGACTAGACAGACAAGACTAGACAGACAAGACTAGACAGACAAGACTAGACAGACAAGACTAGATAGACAAGACTAGACAGACAAGACTAGACAGACAAGACTAGACAGACAAGACTAGACAGACAAGACTAGACAGACAAGACTAGACAGACAAGACTAGACAGACAAGACTAGACAGACAAGACTAGACAGACAAGACTAGACAGACAAGACTAGACAGACAAGACTAGACAGACAAGACTAGACTGACAAGACTAGACAGACAAGACTGGAAAGACAAGACTAGACAGACAAGACTAGACAGACAAGACTAGACAGACAAGACTAGACAGACAAGACTAGACAGACAAGAATAGACAGACAAGAATAGACAGACAAGACTAGACAGACAAGACTAGACAGACAAGACTAGACAGACAAGACTAGACAGACAAGACTAGACAGACAAGACTAGACAGACAAGATTAGACAGACAAGACTAGACAGACAAGAATAGACAGACAAGACTAGACAGACAAGACTAGACAGACAAGACCAGACAGACAAGACTAGACAGACAAGACCAGACAGACAAGACTAGACAGACAAGACTAGACAGACAAGACTAGACAGACAAGACTAGACAGACAAGACTAGATAGACAAGACTAGACAGACAAGACTAGACAGACAAGACTAGACAGACAAGACTAGACAGACAAGACTAGACAGACAAGACTAGACAGACAAGACTAGACAGACATGACTAGACAGACAAGACTAGACAGACAAGACTAGACAGACAAGACTAGACAGACAAGACTAGACAGACAAGACTAGACAGACAAGACTAGACAGACAAGACTAGACAGACAAGACTAGACAGACAAGACTAGACAGACAAGACTAGACAGACAAGACTAGACAGACAAGACTAGACAGACAAGACTAGACAGACAAGACTAGACAGACAAGACTAGACAGACAAGACTAGACAGACAAGACTAGACAGACAAGACTAGACAGACAAGACTAGACAGACAAGACTAGACAGACAAGACTAGACAGACAAGACTAGACAGACAAGACTAGACAGACAAGACTAGACAGACAAGACTAGACAGACAAGACTAGACAGACAAGACTAGACAGACAAGACTAGACAGACAAGACTAGACAGACAAGACTAGACAGACAAGACTAGACAGACAAGACTAGACAGACAAGACTAGACAGACAAGACTAGACAGACAAGACTAGACAGACAGAAGACAAGACTAGACAGACAAGACTAGACAGACAAGACTAGACAGACAAGACTAGACAGACAAGACTAGACAGACAAGACTAGACAGACAAGACTAGACAGACAAGACTAGACAGACAAGACTAGACAGACAAGACTAGACAGACAAGACTAGACAGACAAGACTAGACAGACAAGACTAGACAGACAAGACTAGACAGACAAGACTAGACAGACAAGACTAGACAGACAAGACTAGACAGACAAGACTAGACAGACAAGACTAGACAGACAGACTAGACAGACAAGACTAGACAGACAAGACTAGACAGACAAGACTAGACAGACAAGACTAGACAGACAAGACTAGACAGACAAGACTAGACAGACAAGACTAGACAGACAAGACTAGACAGACAAGACTAGACAGACAAGACTAGACAGACAAGACTAGACAGACAAGACTAGACAGACAAGACTAGACAGACAAGACTAGACAGACAAGACTAGACAGACAAGACTAGACAGACAAGACTAGACAGACAAGACTAGACAGACAAGACTAGACAGACAAGACTAGACAGACAAGACTAGACAGACAAGACTAGACAGACAAGACTAGACAGACAAGACTAGACAGACAAGACTAGACAGACAAGACTAGACAGACAAGACTAGACAGACAAGACTAGACAGACAAGACTAGACAGACAAGACTAGACAGACAAGACTAGACAGACAAGACTAGACAGACAAGACTAGACAGACAAGACTAGACAGACAAGACTAGACAGACAAGACTAGACAGACAAGACTAGACAGACAAGACTAGACAGACAAGACTAGACAGACAAGACTAGACAGACAAGACTAGACAGACAAGACTAGACAGACAAGACTAGACAGACAGACTAGACAGACAAGACTAGACAGACAAGACTAGACAGACAAGACTAGACAGACAAGACTAGACAGACAAGACTAGACAGACAAGACTAGACAGACAAGACTAGACAGACAAGACTAGACAGACAAGACTAGACAGACAAGACTAGACAGACAAGACTAGACAGACAAGACTAGACAGACAAGACAACAGACAGACTAGACAGACAAGACTAGACAGACAAGACTAGACAGACAAGACTAGACAGACAAGACTAGACAGACAAGACTAGACAGACAAGACTAGACAGACAAGACTAGACAGACAAGACTAGACAGACAAGACTAGACAGACAAGACTAGACAGACAAGACTAGACAGACAAGACTAGACAGACAAGACTAGACAGACAAGACTAGACAGACAAGACTAGACAGACAAGACTAGACAGACAAGACTAGACAGACAAGACTAGACAGACAAGACTAGACAGACAAGACTAGACAGACAAGACTAGACAGACAAGACTAGACAGACAAGACTAGACAGACAAGACTAGACAGACAAGACTAGACAGACAAGACTAGACAGACAAGACTAGACTAGACAGACAAGACTAGACAGACAAGACTAGACAGACAAGACTAGACAGACAAGACTAGACAGACAAGACTAGACAGACAAGACTAGACAGACAAGACTAGACAGACAAGACTAGACAGACAAGACTAGACAGACAAGACTAGACAGACAAGACTAGACAGACAAGACTAGACAGACAAGACTAGACAGACAAGACTAGACAGACAAGACTAGACAGACAAGACTAGACAGACAAGACTAGACAGACAAGACTAGACAGACAAGACTAGACAGACAAGACTAGACAGACAAGACTAGACAGACAAGACTAGACAGACAAGACTAGACAGACAAGACTAGACAGACAAGACTAGACAGACAAGACTAGACAGACAAGACTAGACAGACAAGACTAGACAGACAAGACTAGACAGACAAGACTAGACAGACAAGACTAGACAGACAAGACTAGACAGACAAGACTAGACAGACAAGACTAGACAGACAAGACTAGACAGACAAGACTAGACAGACAAGACTAGACAAGACTAGACAGACAAGACTAGACAGACAAGACTAGACAGACAAGACTAGACAGACAAGACTAGACAGACAAGACTAGACAGACAAGACTAGACAGACAAGACCTAGACAGACAAGACTAGACAGACAAGACTAGACAGACAAGACTAGACAGACAAGACTAGACAGACAAGACTAGACAGACAAGACTAGACAGACAAGACTAGACAGACAAGACTAGACAGACAAGACTAGACAGACAAGACTAGACAGACAAGACTAGACAGACAAGACTAGACAGACAAGGACTAGACAGACAAGACTAGACAGACAAGACTAGACAGACAAGACTAGACAGACTAGACAGACAAGACTAGACAGACAAGACTAGACAGACAAGACTAGACAGACAAGACTAGACAGACAAGACTAGACAGACAAGACTAGACAGACAAGACTAGACAGACAAGACTAGACAGACAAGACTAGACAGACAAGACTAGACAGACAAGACTAGACAGACAAGACTAGACAGACAAGACTAGACAGACAAGACTAGACAGACAAGACTAGACAGACAAGGACTAGACAGACAAGACTAGACAGACAAGACTAGACAGACAAGACTAGACAGACAAGACTAGACAGACAAGACTAGACAGACAAGACTAGACAGACAAGACTAGACAGACAAGACTAGACAGACAAGACTAGACAGACAAGACTAGACAGACAAGACTAGACAGACAAGACTAGACAGACAAGACTAGACAGACAAGACTAGACCAGACAAGACTAGACAGACAAGACTAGACAGACAAGACTAGACAGACAAGACTAGACAGACAAGACTAGACAGACAAGACTAGACAGACAAGACTAGACAGACAAGACTAGACAGACAAGACTAGACAGACAAGACTAGACAGACAAGACTAGACAGACAAGACTAGACAGACAAGACTAGACAGGACAAGACTAGACAGACAAGACTAGACAGACAAGACTAGACAGACAAGACTAGACAGACAAGACTAGACAGACAAGACTAGACAGACAAGACTAGACAGACAAGACTAGACAGACAAGACTAGACAGACAAGACTAGACAGACAAGACTAGACAGACAAGACTAGACAGACAAGACTAGACAGACAAGACTAGACAGACAAGACTAGACAGACAAGACTAGACAGACAAGACTAGACAGACAAGACTAGACAGACAAGACTAGACAGACAAGACTAGACAGACAAGACTAGACAGACAAGACTAGACAGACAAGACTAGACAGACAAGACTAGACAGACAAGACTAGACAGACAAGACTAGACAGACAAGACTAGACAGACAAGACTAGACAGACAAGACTAGACAGACAAGACTAGACAGACAAGACTAGACAGACAAGACTAGACAGACAAGACTAGACAGACAAGACTAGACAGACAAGACTAGACAGACAAGACTAGACAGACAAGACTAGACAGACAAGACTAGACAGACAAGACTAGACAGACAAGACTAGACAGACAAGACTAGACAGACAAGACTAGACAGACAAGACTAGACAGACAAGACTAGACAGACAAGACTAGACAGACAAGACTAGACAGACAAGACTAGACAGACAAGACTAGACAGACAAGACTAGACAGACAAGACTAGACAGACAAGACTAGACAGACAAGACTAGACAGACAAGACTAGACAGACAAGACTAGACAGACAAGACTAGACAGACAAGACTAGACAGACAAGACTAGACAGACAAGACTAGACAAGACTAGACAGACAAGACTAGACAGACAAGACTAGACAGACAAGACTAGACAGACAAGACTAGACAGACAAGACTAGACAGACAAGACTAGACAGACAAGACTAGACAGACAAGACTAGACAGACAAGACTAGACAGACAAGACTAGACAGACAAGACTAGACAGACAAGACTAGACAGACAAGACTAGACAGACAAGACTAGACAGACAAGACTAGACAGACAAGACTAGACAGACAAGACTAGACAGACAAGACTAGACAGACAAGACTAGACAGACAAGACTAGACAGACAGACAAGACTAGACAGACAAGACTAGACAGACAAGACTAGACAGACAAGACTAGACAGACAAGACTAGACAGACAAGACTAGACAGACAAGACTAGACAGACAAGACTAGACAGACAAGACGAGACAGACAAGACTAGACAGACAAGACTAGACAGACAAGACTAGACAGACAAGACTAGACAGACAAGACTAGACAGACAAGACTAGACAGACAAGACTAGACAGACAAGACTAGACAGACAAGACTAGACAGACAAGACTAGACAGACAAGACTAGACAGACAAGACTAGACAGACAAGACTAGACAGACAAGACTAGACAGACAAGACTAGACAGACAAGACTAGACAGACAAGACTAGACAGACAAGACTAGACAGAAAAGACTAGACAAGTCGCGAAGTAGACGCGAATGTGAACGGTCGTGCGTGCGAACACAAAAATTAGTTTTCCAAAAATTATAATTAATAATATGGTAATATCGTAATATTGTTAATATGTATTACCATTATTTTTGTTAAATAAATATTAATATTATTAATTTCCATAAAACCTAAATCATGCCCCGAGACCTAAGGTCAAACACCACTTTGGAGAAAAGTTACCTTAAAAATCCAGAATTTGTGGAAGTTATATCGGGGATGATTAGAAAGGAAATAGAACCTCTGGCTGGTGTCATAACACAACTCACAAAACAGCTTCAAATTCTAACAGAAAAGAACGAGGAACTATTAAAAATTGTCCATGCCGCCGAAAACGAAAAAAGTAATATGCAGAGACAAGCAAAAAACTGCAAAGATTTAGAACTCAATGTACTTGAGCCGAACCCGAATATTGATAAAGAACTGGAAATAGATATAAATAAAAGTGAATGTTCCACCACAAAAAACAAGAGAAGTAACTTAAAAATAAATGGAGATAAGGAACCAAATAAATTGGATAGAAATAAACAGCCGGAATCAAAATATGAAAGTGAAGCTAGAGGACCAACAATACAGGCAAATGAAGAATCTTGGAAGTTTCAAAACAATAGGAAAAGGAGAAGCAACAAATCAAATAAGATATATGGTAATCTAGAAAATACAGAAATAAAAGCTGCAAATAAATACGCCCATCTATATATATATATATATATATATATATATATATATATATATATATATATATATATATATATATATATATATATATATATATATATATATATATATATATATATATATCGAAACTTGATCCTACTGTGAGCGAGGAAGATTTAACAAAGTATCTAATTAACAAAAACATCCCGTCTGTGAAATGTACAAAGTTAGAATCTAAACGCCCCGATGTTTATGCCGCCTTCAAGGTATCCGCTCCATTTGAATGTCTAGATGAGCTAAGACCTGAGATATGGCCAAAATATACCATCATCAACCGCTTCTTTTTCGTATATCCAGAGAAGACGAAGTCAACCAAGTACAATGCAAGTGGGGAAGACAGAAGACATCAGAATTTTACGAGAACAAGCCAAAGAAGAGACGACTCCTAGATAAACAGACAGCGTTTGCCATCATTAACCAAAACAGCCAGTCCATTGGTAACTCTGTTGACAGAATTGAAGAGATGATAGAACAAAATCAACAGTGCAAAATTCTCATCATTACGGAACACTGGAAAAGTAAACAACTACACACATACATCATTAATAATTTTAATTTAAGATCATGTTTTTGCCGCAAGGAAGGCACACACGGAGGGGTTGCACTATATTCCAACAAACATTTACCCAGTGAACCAAGAATGGACATTAATGATATGGCAGAAACATTCATATTCGAGTGCGCAGCACTAGAAACGACAGTCAACAACGAATCTGTGATAATTATTGGTGTCTATAGAACGCCACTTTCAAATACCGAGAAATTTTTTAACAAATTACATCTACTTCTAACAAAAATTACCAAAGAGACCAAGAAATTTGTAATAGCGGGGGACTTCAATATAGACATAATTAGTAAATCTAGAAAAAGTGAGCAGTTTGTGGAAATGTTGGAACCCTTCAATGCTAGAATAACTCTAAATGCTGTAAGCCATCCGTCATCAGGGACATGCATAGATAACATTATTACAAATATAGAATGGCTCTATACTACAAATACATTTAATAATTACATCTCAGACCACTGCGCCCAACAAATCACATTTAATATTCCCAAAGCAAAAACTAATTCCTATTACACGTATAGAAACTTCTCTATAGAAAACAGAGAAAAATTTAAAGAGTTTTTAAATACACCAACATGGGACAATGTATATAAAATAATGGAATCAGACGTAGATAAACAATGGGAAAGCTTTATGGATATATTTATCATGGCCTTCAATGAATATTTCCCTAAAAAAACTTCAAAAACTAAAGAAAAGTGCAAAACAGTGTTTAACAACATAGAGATAAAGAGTATTAAAGCAGAATTAGAACTAATGCAAATGCTAACTAACTTTGACAATAGTTTTAAAAAACAGTACAACAGAACACATAGAAAATACAAAAGCAAACTAAAACAAGAAAAAAGTAAATATTTTGAAAATATAATAGAAGAAAGTGACAACAAGAGTAAAGCAACTTGGCAGGTAGTTAGGCAAGTTGCCAATATAAAAAGCAAAAACAGTGAAGACTTCAATAACCCTGTGTTAAAGGACTCAAAGATGTCAGTTGATAGTATAAATAAATTCTATGCTGAGAGGGCGCAACATCTATTAAGCAATTTAAGTCACATTGAACACCAGGATAATATACCTAGAAATCCAAAAACGCTATTCCTTGACCCAATAACAACGGAAGAAATATGTACCACGATTATGAATCAAAAGAACAAAAAAAGTACTGGATATGACGAAATATCTATGATAATAATAAAAGACGTCAGAAATGAAATTTTAAAACCAATAGAACATGTACTAAATAATAGCTTACTACATGGAATATACCCGAATCAAATGAAAGTATCAATGATAAGACCGATACACAAAAACGGAGAAAAAGAAAATATCGAGAATTATAGACCCATTAGCCTACAGACATCCTTCTCCAAATTATTCGAGAAAAAAATTGTGCAAAGAATAATATCTTTTGTAGAAAAGAACAAAATTATATGCGACGAGCAACATGGTTTTACGAAAGACAGATCTGTGGAAACAGCATGTTTCGAGTTTATTGGTAAAATATATCAAAATCTAGAAATGCACAACATACCAAATGACATCTTACTGGACCTGTCGAAGGCCTATGATACTGTTGACCATGAAATTTTATTAAAAAAACTCGAAAAGTACGGAATGAGGGGAAAAGTGGCGGACCTCATCAAATCCTATCTGTCAAAGAGGAGGCAGATGACGCAGATAAACACACTAGAAGGTAAAATAACATCGACAACTAGAGTCATAAATACTGGGATACCTCAGGGTAGTGTTCTGGGGCCAATACTGTTCATTATATATATCAACGACCTACCGACAGTAATAAACAGAACCCAACATACGATTATAAATTACGCAGATGACACGACGATCCTGACAACTAACAAAAATATATCTGACATAACGACAAATTTAGTGACAACTATGACTAACTTGACGGACTGGTTCACAGAAAATAAATTAATGTTAAATACAGAAAAAACAAAATTGATTATACTGAAGACAAAACGAAATTTACAAAGAGACCCAAACGATGTAATTATAAATAACGAAAGGACCGAATACAAAACATACGTGCGATTACTAGGACTGACAATTGACAGAAACCTTGACTGGACTCAACAAATACACGAACTAGCAACAAAACTCAACAGAACAGTGTTCGCCCTTAGAATACTTCAAAAATATTTAACTAGAGAGGTTCTCAAGACCGTGTACTATGCCAATTTCCAAAGCCAGGCAAGATTCTCTATAATGTTCTGGGGAGGCGGCAGTAATATTAACAAAATATTTAAAATACAGAAGCAGGCATTGAGAATCATACAGAACTTAAAATACAATAAAACCTGCAGAGGCAAATTTAAATCAGCGCAAATATTAACCACAACAGCATTATATATATACGAAACATTATTATTCACATTAAAATATAAACACTTATTCGAAAAACACAGAAATAACTTTAGAGATATAGATAGAAGAAATTGGAACTATACAATACCAATCCATAGTCTAACTATGACAGAAAAGGGACCTCCATATATAAACACCAAATTATACAATTCGCTGCCGAAGGAAATAAAATGCACAATGAATTTAAATAAAGTTAAAAAAGTTATACGCAAACTATTAATTAATATGGAACCATATGATATGACCGAATATTTTGAAAAAATAAAATTGTTATAGAAAGTAAACTAGTATTATGTAGTATCATGTTGACAATCTCACTTAGTTTGTATGTGTGTATAAATATGTAAATATGTATGTATATATATATTACAACCTTAGATAGTGATGAATAAAGATCTTGATTTTGATTTTGACTAAACAGACAAGACTAGACACACAAGACTAGACAGACAAGACTAGACAGACAAGACTAGACAGACAAGATTAGACAGACAAGACTAGACAGGCAAGACTAGACAGGCAAGACTAGACAGACAAGACTAGAAAGACAAGACTACACAGACAAGACTAGACAGACAAAACTAGACAGACAAGACTAGACAGACAAGACTAGACAGACAAGAATAGACAGACAAGACTAGACAGACAAGACTAGACAGACAAGACTAGACAGTCAAGACTAGACAGACAAGACCAGACAGACAAGACTAGACAGACAAGACTAGACAGACAAGACTAGACAGACAAGACTAGACAGACAAGACTAGACAGACAAGACTAGACAGACAAGACTAGACAGACAAGACTAGACAGACAAGACTAGACAGACAAGACTAGAGAGACAAGACTAGACAGACAAGACTAGACAGACAAGACTAGACAGACAAGACTAGACAGACAAGACTACACAGACAAGACTAGACAGACAAGACTAGACAGACAAGACTAGACAGACAAGACTAGACAGACAAGACCAGACAGACAAGACTAGACAGACAAGACTAGACAGACAAGACTAGACAGACAAGACTAGACAGACAAGACTAGACAGACAAGACTAGACAGACAAGACTAGACAGACAAGACTAGACAGACAAGACTAGACAGACAAGACTAGACAGACAAGACTAGACAGACAAGACTAGACAGACAAGACTAGACAGACAAGACTAGACAGACAAGACTAGACAGACAAGACTAGACAGACAAGACTAGACAGACAAGACTAGACAGACAAGACTAGACAGACAAGACTAGACAGACAAGACTAGACAGACAAGACTAGACAGACAAGACTAGACAGACAAGACTAGACAGACAAGACTAGACAGACAAGACTAGACAGACAAGACTAGACAGACAAGACTAGACAGACAAGACTAGACAGACAAGACTAGACAGACAAGACTAGACAGACAAGACTAGACAGACAAGACTAGACAGACAAGACTAGACAGACAAGACTAGACAGACAAGACTAGACAGACAAGACTAGACAGACAAGACTAGACAGACAAGACTAGACAGACAAGACTAGACAGACAAGACTAGACAGACAAGACTAGACAGACAAGACTAGACAGACAAGACTAGACAGACAAGACTAGACAGACAAGACTAGACAGACAAGACTAGACAGACAAGACTAGACAGACAAGACTAGACAGACAAGACTAGACAGACAAGACTAGACAGACAAGACTAGACAGACAAGACTAGACAGACAAGACTAGACAGACAAGACTAGACAGACAAGACTAGACAGACAAGACTAGACAGACAAGACTAGACAGACAAGACTAGACAGACAAGACTAGACAGACAAGACTAGACAGACAAGACTAGACAGACAAGACTAGACAGACAAGACTAGACAGACAAGACTAGACAGACAAGACTAGACAGACAAGACTAGACAGACAAGACTAGACAGACAAGACTAGACAGACAAGACTAGACAGACAAGACTAGACAGACAAGACTAGACAGACAAGACTAGACAGACAAGACTAGACAGACAAGACTAGACAGACAAGACTAGACAGACAAGACTAGACAGACAAGACTAGACAGACAAGACTAGACAGACAAGACTAGACAGACAAGACTAGACAGACAAGACTAGACAGACAAGACTAGACAGACAAGACTAGACAGACAAGACTAGACAGACAAGACTAGACAGACAAGACTAGACAGACAAGACTAGACAGACAAGACTAGACAGACAAGACTAGACAGACAAGACTAGACAGACAAGACTAGACAGACAAGACTAGACAGACAAGACTAGACAGACAAGACTAGACAGACAAGACTAGACAGACAAGACTAGACAGACAAGACTAGACAGACAAGACTAGACAGACAAGACTAGACAGACAAGACTAGACAGACAAGACTAGACAGACAAGACTAGACAGACAAGACTAGACAGACAAGACTAGACAGACAAGACTAGACAGACAAGACTAGACAGACAAGACTAGACAGACAAGACTAGACAGACAAGACTAGACAGACAAGACTAGACAGACAAGACTAGACAGACAAGACTAGACAGACAAGACTAGACAGACAAGACTAGACAGACAAGACTAGACAGACAAGACTAGACAGACAAGACTAGACAGACAAGACTAGACAGACAAGACTAGACAGACAAGACTAGACAGACAAGACTAGACAGACAAGACTAGACAGACAAGACTAGACAGACAAGACTAGACAGACAAGACTAGACAGACAAGACTAGACAGACAAGACTAGACAGACAAGACTAGACAGACAAGACTAGACAGACAAGACTAGACAGACAAGACTAGACAGACAAGACTAGACAGACAAGACTAGACAGACAAGACTAGACAGACAAGACTAGACAGACAAGACTAGACAGACAAGACTAGACAGACAAGACTAGACAGACAAGACTAGACAGACAAGACTAGACAGACAAGACTAGACAGACAAGACTAGACAGACAAGACTAGACAGACAAGACTAGACAGACAAGACTAGACAGACAAGACTAGACAGACAAGACTAGACAGACAAGACTAGACAGACAAGACTAGACAGACAAGACTAGACAGACAAGACTAGACAGACAAGACTAGACAGACAAGACTAGACAGACAAGACTAGACAGACAAGACTAGACAGACAAGACTAGACAGACAAGACTAGACAGACAAGACTAGACAGACAAGACTAGACAGACAAGACTAGACAGACAAGACTAGACAGACAAGACTAGACAGACAAGACTAGACAGACAAGACTAGACAGACAAGACTAGACAGACAAGACTAGACAGACAAGACTAGACAGACAAGACTAGACAGACAAGACTAGACAGACAAGACTAGACAGACAAGACTAGACAGACAAGACTAGACAGACAAGACTAGACAGACAAGACTAGACAGACAAGACTAGACAGACAAGACTAGACAGACAAGACTAGACAGACAAGACTAGACAGACAAGACTAGACAGACAAGACAGACAAGACAGACAAGACAGACAAGACAGACAAGACAGACAAGACAGACAAGACAGACAAGACAGACAAGACAGACAAGACAGACAAGACAGACAAGACAGACAAGACAGACAAGACAGACAAGACAGACAAGACAGACAAGACAGACAAGACAGACAAGACAGACAAGACAGACAAGACAGACAAGACAGACAAGACAGACAAGACAGACAAGACAGACAAGACAGACAAGACAGACAAGACAGACAAGACAGACAAGACAGACAAGACAGACAAGACAGACAAGACAGACAAGACAGACAAGACAGACAAGACAGACAAGACAGACAAGACAGACAAGACAGACAAGACAGACAAGACAGACAAGACAGACAAGACAGACAAGACAGACAAGACAGACAAGACAGACAAGACAGACAAGACAGACAAGACAGACAAGACAGACAAGACAGACAAGACAGACAAGACAGACAAGACAGACAAGACAGACAAGACAGACAAGACAGACAAGACAGACAAGACAGACAAGACAGACAAGACAGACAAGACAGACAAGACAGACAAGACAGACAAGACAGACAAGACAGACAAGACAGACAAGACAGACAAGACAGACAAGACAGACAAGACAGACAAGACAGACAAGACAGACAAGACAGACAAGACAGACAAGACAGACAAGACAGACAAGACAGACAAGACAGACAAGACAGACAAGACAGACAAGACAGACAAGACAGACAAGACAGACAAGACAGACAAGACAGACAAGACAGACAAGACAGACAAGACAGACAAGACAGACAAGACAGACAAGACAGACAAGACAGACAAGACAGACAAGACAGACAAGACAGACAAGACAGACAAGACAGACAAGACAGACAAGACAGACAAGACAGACAAGACAGACAAGACAGACAAGACAGACAAGACAGACAAGACAGACAAGACAGACAAGACAGACAAGACAGACAAGACAGACAAGACAGACAAGACAGACAAGACAGACAAGACAGACAAGACAGACAAGACAGACAAGACAGACAAGACAGACAAGACAGACAAGACAGACAAGACAGACAAGACAGACAAGACAGACAAGACAGACAAGACAGACAAGACAGACAAGACAGACAAGACAGACAAGACAGACAAGACAGACAAGACAGACAAGACAGACAAGACAGACAAGACAGACAAGACAGACAAGACAGACAAGACAGACAAGACAGACAAGACAGACAAGACAGACAAGACAGACAAGACAGACAAGACAGACAAGACAGACAAGACAGACAAGACAGACAAGACAGACAAGACAGACAAGACAGACAAGACAGACAAGACAGACAAGACAGACAAGACAGACAAGACAGACAAGACAGACAAGACAGACAAGACAGACAAGACAGACAAGACAGACAAGACAGACAAGACAGACAAGACAGACAAGACAGACAAGACAGACAAGACAGACAAGACAGACAAGACAGACAAGACAGACAAGACAGACAAGACAGACAAGACAGACAAGACAGACAAGACAGACAAGACAGACAAGACAGACAAGACAGACAAGACAGACAAGACAGACAAGACAGACAAGACAGACAAGACAGACAAGACAGACAAGACAGACAAGACAGACAAGACAGACAAGACAGACAAGACAGACAAGACAGACAAGACAGACAAGACAGACAAGACAGACAAGACAGACAAGACAGACAAGACAGACAAGACAGACAAGACAGACAAGACAGACAAGACAGACAAGACAGACAAGACAGACAAGACAGACAAGACAGACAAGACAGACAAGACAGACAAGACAGACAAGACAGACAAGACAGACAAGACAGACAAGACAGACAAGACAGACAAGACAGACAAGACAGACAAGACAGACAAGACAGACAAGACAGACAAGACAGACAAGACAGACAAGACAGACAAGACAGACAAGACAGACAAGACAGACAAGACAGACAAGACAGACAAGACAGACAAGACAGACAAGACAGACAAGACAGACAAGACAGACAAGACAGACAAGACAGACAAGACAGACAAGACAGACAAGACAGACAAGACAGACAAGACAGACAAGACAGACAAGACAGACAAGACAGACAAGACAGACAAGACAGACAAGACAGACAAGACAGACAAGACAGACAAGACAGACAAGACAGACAAGACAGACAAGACAGACAAGACAGACAAGACAGACAAGACAGACAAGACAGACAAGACAGACAAGACAGACAAGACAGACAAGACAGACAAGACAGACAAGACAGACAAGACAGACAAGACAGACAAGACAGACAAGACAGACAAGACAGACAAGACAGACAAGACAGACAAGACAGACAAGACAGACAAGACAGACAAGACAGACAAGACAGACAAGACAGACAAGACAGACAAGACAGACAAGACAGACAAGACAGACAAGACAGACAAGACAGACAAGACAGACAAGACAGACAAGACAGACAAGACAGACAAGACAGACAAGACAGACAAGACAGACAAGACAGACAAGACAGACAAGACAGACAAGACAGACAAGACAGACAAGACAGACAAGACAGACAAGACAGACAAGACAGACAAGACAGACAAGACAGACAAGACAGACAAGACAGACAAGACAGACAAGACAGACAAGACAGACAAGACAGACAAGACTAGACAGACTAGACAGACAAGACTAGACAGACAAGACTAGACAGACAAGACTAGACAGACAAGACTAGACAGACAAGACTAGACAGACAAGACTAGACAGACAAGACTAGACAGACAAGACTAGACAGACAAGACTAGACAGACAAGACTAGACAGACAAGACTAGACAGACAAGACTAGACAGACAAGACTAGACAGACAAAACTAGACAGACAAGACTAGACAGACAAGACTAGACAGACAAGACTAGACAGACAAGACTAGACAGACAAGACTAGTCTTGTCTCTCACTCCTGTCTTGATTTCAAATGGTTCCGAGACCTCTCCCATGAACTTCAATTTTGATGTGGTAATAATGGTTAATATATATATATAATAATGATTATGTATATATATATATATATATATATATATATATATACATATATATATATATATATACATATATATATATATACATATATATATATATATATACATATATATATATATATATATATATATACTCTATCTGATATCGCACACATTTTCGTTACCATATGTTTTACCTATTCATTGACGAGAAATGAGAGTTTCTATCAGGAGGACGACATATAGGCCCAATTATATTCAAAGTAAAAATGCGGCAGTTACACCTAAATACTCGATAAAATACTTTACCATAATAGGAGTTACCATACAGAAAAAACATTAAATAAGCACGTCATAGTAACCGCGGAGAAGGCGCTAAATACGATAGCAGTACTGGGCAGAATAATGCTAAAAGCTGGGGGTCCAAGAAGCAGTAAGGCAAAATTAATATGCTCGGTTGCCCACCCAGCTATGCTGGATAGGGCTCCTGTGTGTGAGAAAGCGATGAATAAGGCAAGCATAAGAGAGAAACTTGCCACGGTACAAAGAAAAATGGATCTACGAGTGTGCAGTGCGCACAGGACGGTGTCGCGAGACGCCGTCCTTATGATCGAGGCCGTAGAGTTCTTGTTCGAGAAAAGTACCTACCTGTATAACGTACAAAGACACGGAGACGGGAGAAATAAGATGGAACAGAATCAGAAAGCTAAGTGCCAGATGTTCGAAAATTGGCAAAGACAGCGCTTCTGGAGCGCTTCTGATAAAGACCAGTGCTCCAGACAGCTAATCCCAGATCTGTTACTATGGGTGACACGAAAGCACGGAGAATCAATGGGGTATCATCTAATTCAGGCTGGGCATGGGAGCTTCAACGAGTACTTGTATATCATCGACGGGGCCTCAGGAAATCTTTGTGATTACTGCGGCATTGCGGATTTCTACACGCAGTGTTACTATGCGAGAGATGGACGATAGAGAGACACGTATGGACAACCAAGGCGAATGAAAGACTTCAAACAACTACAATGATGGACGTAATGCTCAGGTCCGAAGAAGACTGGCTTGCAACGGAAACCATGATTATAAACATCCCAATCAAAAAGGAAAAAGACGAACGAAAATAAACAGAACCAAGGGAGATGCATAGGACATACAGAACACCTTAACCCCTAATCACATTGCATGGATGGGGGATGTAAGGCTACTCATAGTTCTAACCAGTCGAAACACAGAATGTGAGAAGCCACCATTTTGAAGTAATTCGAGGATCGGTTCAGGGAGGCGCGGGCTTTCAAGGGGTCCTCTTGCTAAAGTTAACCGAAAGGTGCTTGCTACGTCCCCATTAAAAAAAAGGTAAGACTAAAGAGACAAGAAAGATGGACAAGACTAGGCAGACAAGACTGGACAGATAAAATCAGACAAATAAGACTAGACATATATAAGCAGGGAAGGCTAGAAAGATAGCTAGCATCTATAGGAGTAAAAATACAGGACTGCACAATTAAAAAGAATTTGATAGTCAAGCCTGGTCAGAGGTGACACATAATATCAAGTATACTGACAAAACTTGACATAAGAGATTAGGCAGGCAAGATTAAATATTACTACTGTATTATATTAATTTTAACTTGAATTTAATGTTTCAATGTTAATAAATTTTTTGTTTAAACTGAAAAATAATAGTTGTTTAGGTAAGAAAAATGCCCATTTTTTGTTTGTAGCCTGAGGAATACGAAAATAAAATCATCGAAACGTTGCATTAACAACATTTTTTAATCACTTATTATACCTCATGAACCTTATATAAATAATTATATTAGATGTTATTTAAGGATGTTACTACTTATTTTCTAATTTTCTTGTTTAGTTGAACAATAGACGTGTCAACTGACTATTATAATATATTATAAAGAAGTTTCAACTGACTATTTTACAAGCGTTTTGCAGAATTCCATTTTTACATATTTCCGGTTGAGAAAAGACATTTCTTTCGAAAGAAATTATTGCGAAAGTAATGATATAAACTTGCATTTTGTTTAATATTACGTTGAAAGTGCTACGAATTGAAAACTGCATAAGCAACATTTAACTTATATAATTTATTTAACTTCTTCTTCTTTCGGTGTCTATCGCTTCGGATAATGGCGTTCATTATGGCTATTCTTGTCTTATTGATGGCGACGCGGAACAGTTCAGCCTGAAGACATATTAAACTAGCGTCTAAGGTTGTCAAACCAAGATATTTATTTGCCTTCTTCCAGGAAATATTTTGTTAATTTTCCATTGAAGCATTTATTAGAGTAGGTCGTATCTCTTTGTATTTCGCATGATATATCCTAGATATATCATGCGAAAGCAACTTTAGTCATTTCACAACCTTGATTAATTTAGGTGTTGTGTTCATTCTTCTCATTACTTCTATGTTTGTCACTCTCAGGAACCAAGATATTCACAAGATGCGTCTATAAATCCACAATTCAAAGGCCTCCAGCTACTTCTCTGTGTTTTTATTTAAAGTCTATGTCTTTATACCATATAGGTGGATAGAATATAGCTAGCAGGCTGTTTTGTAATGTTTAGAAAACAGCACTCACACTTTTGAAGACGCATTTTCTGAAACATATTTCTTGTTTTCCCAAAACGAATCTGGATTTCTTGCGATTTATCCCAATTTTTAGTTTATTATAGTTCCAAGATACGGATATTGTTTTACCCTTTCTATACTTCATTGGTTAATAAGTAAGTTTAGTCCTGTAATATTTCACTTCCCTATGACCATGAGTTTTCTCTGTTTGCTGTTTATTTTAAGTCCCTGCTAACTGTTGATTTTTATAATTCTATCCATTAATACTTGTAGCGTTTGAATAGTATTACCAAATACATCGGTATCATCAGCATAACGGTTTTTAGTAGGGAAAGATGATGCGTTCTGTTCCCACCGCCACTGCTTCCGGTAACCTCTACCCTGACCACTTTTCGTGACTTTGACCGCTTCCGGTTCCCCGGAAATCCCAAAATAATGAATACTCTACATACGATTTATGATTTTATTGATTTCTAAAAATAATAGTAGGTACATTACAAAGTGGGTCTTCAAGTGTCGCCGGAGAAAACAGAATTCTTCACCAACATCAGAGAAGCAAACAAGGAGATGTTATTAGAACAGGTAAACATCAAGAGAACTGAGAAATTTAAGTATCTCGGCGAATGGATTGAACCCAACTTATCAGAAGGAGCATCATTTTCCAAGAGAGTCAGCAAGCTAGAACTAGCCTATCGGATGACTAAGAACACTTACAATAAGAAATGCCTGTCACGCAACCTGAAACCTAAGCACTACACATCAGTATTGCGACCAGAAGCCCTGTATGCCATGAAGTGTCTTTCCTTAAACCGAAGGGGTCTAATAGAGAAATTAGAAATCAGAGAGAGGAGAATCCTCAGGAAGATCCTAGGCCCGATAAAGGAAGATAAAGGAAGAAGGGAATTCCGAAGACGGCATAATTCTGAGCTCTACGAACATATTGAGATGCTGTCTGACTGTGCAAGGAAAAGAAGGGTAGCTTTCTATGGCCACGTTACAAGATTGCCTTCAAACCGACTAACCAACCGTCTGTTTACCTTCTGGCAAAACAAGAAGCTTCGTAACACTTGGTTGACAGGGACCGAGAAGGATACTAAAAAACTGGGAATAACAGATCTCAAAAACAGACAGTCTGCGAGACGCACCCTGAAGGAAGTCCATTAATTTCAGGAAAAATCTCGAAGGAAAGGTACCCCCCGGACAGAAGAGAGAAAGGAGTTACACCGGCAGAAGATGCGACAATATTGGGCAAAGGTCAAAGCCCAACAGTTGAAAAAGCGTGGTCCAAAGTAGGCCTATTCGAAAGAAGAAGTACATCTAAAGGTAACATCTAAATTTACTTCAATACATTTAAATACTTATACAGACATTTAATATTTCTTGCACTATATATATAGTATTCGCTTATATGATTGAAACATGTTGTATCTTTTTAATTAAATTGGGACAATCGTAAAATTCATCCTCATGTTATTCTAAATATATAATAATATAATCATTGCAATGTACCTAAGTAAGAATTGAAAATAGATTCTAATAACCGTTTTTTCAAATGTCCTTTTACAAATATAATAGTAAATCTATCTGAATGTTGAATGTGAAACTTCAAAATATTTTGAATCAGTTTTAGTGATAAGTTTCCAGCGCTGTATTTAAGTCTGTGGTGATAAATCTCTAACCAAAGAGCTTCATTCTTATCTGCTGCGTTAATAGATCTGAATGGTGTTGGTGGTTCGAATAAGTGGATGTCTACACCACCCTCATATAATGAGTTGATGGAATTTTTCTTCAAATTGATAGAAACAAGCTGGCCAAACAACAAGCGAGATAAGAACCAGTTGAAACATGACATTGGAACTTCAGCGAGAAAGGACAGTGCACCAGACTGCTAATCCGGATCGTATCCAAATGAATCATCAGAAGGCACGGCGAAACAAGCTACTGCTTAAGTTTTATATAGTAATCAATCTTCTTCCACTCAAGGTTACCCTAGAGGTCCGGAAGTGAGGGCGGGGTGATGGACCGAAAGTGGGCACGGTCACCTGAATTGGTCACGGTCAAGGTCAAGATCAAGCCATGGCGGTGGGAATAGAACGCATCATCTTTCCCTACTGTTGTTGTTTAATCTCATTCCATTTATCAGAATTTCTTCATCTGTTTCTTCCAGGGCTTCTCTAAATATAAATCTTTAATATATGTTAAATAGTATAGGTGACAAGATATGACCCTGTCTAACTCAACTGAAAATTTTAACTGCTTCGGTGAGTTCTTCTTCAAAACGCAATATCACTGTTTGATTGCCATACAGGTTCTTGATGATTCACAAATATCTTTCTTCCATTCCAATATTTCTCAAAATCTCCGTCAATTTGTCGTGTTTTACACTATCAAACGCCTTCTAGTAATCTATTAGGAAAACAAATACATTTTTATTTACATCTCTACATCTCTGAAATAGTATCTTCTGAACAAGGCTTCTCTCGTATCCACTGCATTAACAAACCCAAACTGATTAAGAGCTATCTGTTCTTCACATAGTCTACATATTCTTCTATGTATCACCCTCAAAAACACTTTCAAGAGATGGCTCATCAAGCTTATCGTATGACAGTCACCACATTGTTTTGCATTTGGCTTTTTGGGCAGAATAATGAACTTTAGATTCAGCCACGCCAATGAAATGTTTCCGGAATCATAAATTTGATTGAAAATTTGGGTAAACCATTTTACATTTTTTTCATTCATCAATTTTAAGAAGTCTGCTTCTTTATCAGGTCACACTTTTTTTCGTCGTTCATCTGATTTATGGCTGTTTTAACTTCTACTTCTAATATATTATCCACTTATTTCAGATGTTCTTGAAGTGAAAGCACATCTAGTGTAAAGAAATAAATTTTGTATATACTTTTTCCATTTCTTTTTCTGGTCTTCTAAATCCACGTGGTGGTGGTCCCTGTTTCGTCCACGAGTTTTCCACTAATGTTATTTCTCTTACTTTTTTGTGTACATTGAAACTATCATATTAACTTTGATACTCAATCTCCTCACATTGCTCTTTTTCTTTTACTTTTTCTTTTGCCTTCCTGATCTTTCTTCTGTTGTCCACATTGATCTTCCTGTATACTGTTGGGTTTTCTTTATTTAATCTCCTTTCCTTCTTAGGTTCAGTATCTCATCCGTCATAAATGACTTTCTCTTTATCATTTCTGGTTTCATGTACATTTTTTTGATGTACAACATTCTGTACTTAAAGGAAAATATATTGTAAAAGGAAATTATCTAAACTGCTATATGCCAATGATTTAACATTAATTCAAAACAGCGAAGATAATCTGCAAAGATTTATATACCGTCTCAAGATACTCTGCGAAGAATACAACCTGAAAATCAAAAGACAAAACACAAATAATGGAAATAAAGAAAAACAAAGAAAGAAAAGAAAAATAAAGGAAAACCAAAACCAAACCGAAATTGCAAAATAATAATAAACAATACGACATTATATCAGGTCTCTCACCTCAATTATTTAGGCTGTCATACCACATATAAGAACGACAAAGGTGTAGAGAATAAAGTTCACAAATTTCAGGCGATTTGCGGAACAATCAGCAGAACATAACAGACATAAAACCAGAAATGCAAATGTCAGATCTAACATGCAGGCAGCCGAAATGAGATTCTTTAGAAGTGTTAAGGGATGCACTAGAACCAACAGAATAAGAAACGAGGAAATAGGAGAGAAATTAGAAATTTTCAGCGTTAACGACAAGATAGAAGAATATACAGATAAATGGAGACAACACATTAATCGGATGGAAGAAGAACGAATACCGAAACGAATCCTAAGATACAGAAAAAAAGATGTTCATAATCAAGATAACGTGTTCGTTAAAAAAGTTCAGAACAGGCAGTAATGCCTAACCCTTGAAGGCAGAAGAAGAAGAACATTCTGTAATTTGTTTTGAACATTCTGTACAATTCAGATTTAACATTGTTACTTGTGATCTCTTGTGATGTGTGTTAATTGTCAAGTTGAGTTCTGTTTTCATATTGTGTTTTACTGTAGGGTCTTTCATGTTCATAAAATTGTTGATCTGCCATTTCTTTCTCATCCCTTTTTTCATTCTGACTTTAAAAACTCCTACAAGTGGTTTGTGATCTGAATTTATGTCTGCTCCCGCATATGTTTTAACTGAGGTGCAGCTGTCTGAAACGTTTATTTACTAGTATGAAATCAATCTGGTTTCTCACACATCTACCAGGTCTGTCCATTGGAGACTTCAGACTTCATGTATACAGTCTTCTAAAGGTGGAAGTTTAAACCAAGTGTTCATAATCACTAAATCATTTGACCCGCAATATATATATATATATATATATATATATATATATATATATATATATATATATATATATATATATATATTTTTTTTTTTAAATAATTATAATAATTCAAAATTAACTTTTATAAAAGTATATTTCCTAAAATCTCAAGCATATTCTTAATGATTGTTGAGTTAGAAGGTAGTTTGTTGAGTTAGTAGGTAGTTAGAAGGTTATAAGGTAGAAAAACTATGAATTGTGTAAAACTACGCACGAGCCTAATCAAAAATCATGACGGACAAACGGAAAGGGACCCGAAAAAAACTAAGAACATCAGGAGAGAACATTTCAGGAAACTCTTAACAAAAAGAGAAGAAGTGGCAGAAGACATAGGAGAGACTAGCGAGCTCGAAGGGGATAGCACAGAACCCCAATCCTTCGAGGAGACGAAGGAGGCCATAGACAAAATGAAACGAAACAAGGTACCGGGGATAGATGGAATATTAGCTAAGGCATAGAAACTAGGTGGACAACACCTAATGCACCGAATACACTACCTCCTAGTAAAAATCTGGGAAGAAGAGATGCTCCCATGGCGTCAAAAGAGCAATCAATAATCAGCCCCATCCACAAAAAAAGGAGACTAATTGCAAATTGCGATAACTACCACGGAATTAGTATGCTATGCACTATGTACAAAATACTAACGTATATCATTAACGCACGACTACAGCCGTACACAGAAAATTTTATTTAGGAATAGCATGCAGGCTTCAGGAGCGAAAGATCGACGGTAGACCAGATCTTTGCAGTGAAGCAAATTGTGAATAAAGCATGGAAATACGACATTGATGTGCACAACAGCTTCATCGATTATAAGCAGGCATACGATTCGATCGACCGCAACATCCTCTACCAAACTCTACAGCAGCTGAAGGTACCAACTAAACTGGTGAAAATGATAAAAACTACATTGTGCTAAACTGAAGCCGTGGTGCGGGTCCAAAACCAACTCACGGACCCCTACAAAATAACAAAAGGGTTGAAACAAGGCGATGGGCTAGCACCCACACTCTTCAACCTAGCGCTGGAATTTGTTATAAGACGTTGGGGTGTAGGTAGGGATAACATCCTAACCAAAAAAACAGTGCAACTAGCAAATGCCGATGACATGAATATTACGAGCAGAAGGGCCGACTAAGCGCAGAGGATCTATGCCCAACTAAAAGCAGCTACCAAAGATAGCATCAGCACAAGCCTAACAAAGATGATGACACAGAGAAGCAAGCGCGGGTTAGAATTACAGTTGTCAGACAGCATCGAGGATATCAACTAATTTATATATGTGGGTGTGGAAATTAACAAAGATGGTACCGAAGACGGAGAAGTAAGACATCGAGTCTTAGCGGCAATTAAGGCGTACTATGCAATGGCGGAAATATTAAGATAGTGTGCACCGCAAGAACGTGTGCACCGTTTAGAATATACAAGACAGTAATTCGGCCCACCGCATGCTATTGTAGCGAGACAAGGACTATGACTGAAAAAACAAGAACGCAATGGACATGAGCGCAAGGTGCTACGTAGGATTCTAGGGGCGATAACGGTCGAAAACGTCAGAAGGCCCAGGTAGAATAACAAGCTATACCAGATATACCAAGAACCACCGATTTCTACATTCATTAGACTGCAAAGACTAAGATGGGCAGGACACGTGCTCAGGATGAACGATAACCATCGCCACTAAGAGTACTGAACGCAATAATTAGCCAGCGGCCGGTAAGGAGGCCAAGAAAACAGTGGGAGAAAGAGACCCTGGAAGACGTATACCAATTACTCGGAGTAAGGGCGTGGAGAAGAACAGCAAAGGACAGGGAAGAATGGATGACAAAAATACAACAGGCCAGGGCCCGATTTGGGCTGTAGCGCCATATGAAGAAGAAGAAAACTATTTTCAACTATTCTAATGAATTGGGATTTATTTATTGGCGATTAGGGATAATCAATAACTAATGGAGAATAATTAATGTTGAATTGGTAGTAATCGGAAAATATACATCGAGAATAATCAATTTGAAAATAAGAATATTTATTCAAATTGGAACCAAATTTAATTAAAAATATTCGCTTATTTAATTGGATGAGTCGCTAATTGAATCGGAATAAGTAAACTAGTCTACCCTGTAATACCAGATAAAACTTTATAAAATACGTTCTAAACTTTAAAAATAATCATGTTTGGAAATGCGCATATTTTCTTAAAACCTAAAATCCAGAAAGTTCAGAATAAGAATATTAAATTACCCCAAAATTTATTGTTAGATAAAATCAAAAATTCTACAAAAATTTAAAACTTTCAGAGCTAGATATGAAACATAAATTTTGAAAAGATTGACCAAAATAATTTCTTGGGAAAATTCTATAATTTCAGGAGACAAGAGACATTTTTTTATGAAAGATTAGCATTATTTATTTTCTTCCGCTATCAAAGAAAGTCTTCATTTCTTCACAAATCCGTATCAAACTAAAAATATTATACCAAATGATGTAAGCACCTCTTTATATAAAACACAATAAAAACGATACGAAAATAAGCAATACTTTTCATTTCAAGAAAATAATTAAGAACTTTCATTTTCAATTAGAAACAACAAACAAAGCATTATTACAGCGATATAGGAAATCCTACTTATAAACAAACACAAATTTCTTTCTGCGACTTCACCGTAACCATTAATGCTTCTTCCCTGTTAATCTCTTACGCAATTACAAATAACGCACTAATTCGCTTCAAACTTCCAATGCCAATCAAATTTATATTAATACCAAACCTGAATCTGTGACACCCCAAACGTGTATGCTGGCAGCGGTTCCACAGCGGAGTTGATAACATAATCACCAAGGGTGACGTGGACTTGTCTAGGTGCTGCACGTGCCACGCAGTGACCTGCTGTCACGACATGACGTCTGCTGACTAGTGATCCACCACATCTAAGATATATAAAACAAATTAGTAAATCATTTACAAAACAAATAATACAAGCATATAAATAATTATGAGAGTACAATTATAAAAATTAATTCCTTGTTATTACAGTAAGCTTTGTTTTCTTTTAATCCCTATTATTTGTCTGTAATGACAAAGATTAATAGAAATAGCTAATTAATAAATAAGGATTAATAGAAAAAATATTATTAACAATTATTTCTCAGAGATTTCATACAAATAAAGACAACTCAATTTTATAGAATTCAACTTTAAATTAAACTCAACTTGTTGAATATTTCAGAGAATGATCTTAATTTGAATTTTCCGTCTCATTTTCTATCTGATATAATTTAATTTAGTTTGAATGACTGAGGTCTGGACAAGACAACCAGGTGGAAGAAGCAAAACCAGGAAGACGAAGCAAGATCAGCTGAAAGCAAACTGGATTAAACAAGATCTGGTAATATCATGTAGATCGTAGGTTAAGGTGGTGACTTGCACTGTGAACATTCTCGATCTATTGGGGTGAAAGTTGACAACCTGCTCGTGGTTCACCCTGCATACGTCTATAGGTAACTAATAGTCAGCAATCTGGTGCTTTTGCACAGCTGATTATAATAAGAAGATCCTAAAACTGAAACTGACACAAAACATTGCATTGTCCTATCATAAACCTGTCATTCCTGACAGGTTAAGGTCAAGAAATCCATTCTGGAAAGAAGCAAAAGAATTACTTGACGGTAATTTCTGCATCGATACGACGCGGAAGCGCAATTGGGATAGTGCTCATAACAACCAACTGATTTCCGACCCGACTGCCGATCGGCTTCATGTTGAAACGACGCGAATGGAGAATCATTAACCGAACTCGAATGCACCGCACCGAACTGATGTGCACCGCTGGGGTATACTCTCCGACCCAATATAAGACTGTGGAGCGGCTGAACAAACAATAGCTAACATCATAGTGAATGTCCACTACGACAGTTCACTGGCGGCATTGGTCAATTATCTGAATTGACTCCAGAAGCAATATGTTGGCTGATCAATTTCGACATATATTTGTGACTGTGCTAAATGTAATATATAAGCTTGTAAGTTTTCAGGAATGTTTATACCCACCTTGTTATACAGGGTGTCTCAGACCACCCATACCAGCCTTTTATTTCGACAACGCTTGGTCGAATGTGACTGGGACAAAAAAATTTATTACCAAAGTGAACCCAAGGAATCCATTGAACCATTGAACCACTGATGAATTTATTTTTTACTGGAATCATCCAGAAGTACCCGGAACCGGAAGTAACTTTAAAAATTTAAATGACAACATAGGTCGAGTATGGTATTAGTTGATAGGTCTTTTTAAAAGAAACAACTTTTATTTAAATGTTTTTTTAATATTTTGCATGTTTACAAAAATAAAAAAACAAAAATAAAACGTGTACAAGATAAAAGAGCACCAGATATTCTTGCAGCAATTGCTCTGGACCCGAACATCTCGACTAGAAGAATTGAAATAGATGCTGGAATAAGCCGCTTTTCTGCTTGGAGAGTTTTTAAAACAAACAAATTCCATCCATACCATATCTCTTTACACCAGAAACTTGAAGAGCGGGATTTTCAAGATAGGTTGAATTTGTTTCGATGGTTATCTCATTAAAATTATTATTTTTATCGTATTTAATCAGCGTATTTAGCTCCGTTTAATGAACCTTATAAAAAATGCGGACCAATTATTTGGTTTCCTAAAACCACAGCAAACATGAAGGGTCCACGCGTGTTGATTATCAACTTCTCTTAACAAATGAGGGTTTTCATTACTCCAGTAGTGAGCATTATATAAATTAACAACTCCGTTGCTTTTGAATGTCGCCTCATCTGTCCATAAAATTTTGTGATGGAAATTATAATTCTTATGACCATCACAACCATTCACAAAAATCCAACCTATCTTAAAAATCCCGCTCTTCAAGTTTCTGGTGTAAAGAGATATGGTATGGATGGAATTAGTTTGTTTTTAAAACTCTCCAATAAGTGGAGCGACTTATTCCAGCATCGGTTTCAATTCTTCTAGTCGAGATGTTCGGGTCTAGAGCGATTGCTGCAAGAATATCTGGTGCTCTTTCATCTTGTACACGTTTTAGTTTTCTTCGTTTATTTTTGTAAATATGCAAAATATCAAAAAAAACATTGTTTCTTTAAAAAAAACCTATCAATTAATACCATACTCTACCTATGTTGCCATTTGAAATTTAATAGTTACTTCCGGTTCCGGGTACTTCCGAATTATTCCGGTAAAAAATAAATTCATTAGTGGATTCCTTGGGCTCACTTTGGTGATAAAATTTTTGTCCCAGTCACATTCGAGAAAGCGTTGTCGAAATAAAAGGCTGGTACGGGTGGTCTGAGACACCCGGTATGTACGTGCCATAAGATAATAATAATAATAGATCTATTGAACTCCGCCGTCTTCGTATGGCAATATCATAGTCTGGGGCAGATGAAATCAGACAAGAAGAAACAATACCCCTCAAGAGAAGGCAAGGCAAAAACAAACAAAGTAGGGCAATCAAAGTCCAGTCTGGGCGAGATAGAAATATAATGAGAGAAGCAAGCCCAGATTACAATTGAGCAAGGCAGAACCAGACGAGATCATATAAGAATAGGCAACAGAAGATCAACTCTTGTAATACTGCACAAGAACTGTCAAGACCAAACAGAATCTAGGGCTTAAAAAGTTATTGTTAGTAGCCTTGTTTTTAAGTTCCGTTGGCAAAAACAGTAAAAGATTGGAAATGTTACTAAAACGAAATAAATACTAACTGGGAATAAAATAAAAAAGAAACGCAAAATTTGTTAGACCATACGTTAAAGCTCTAGGTAATAAAGTAACTGTTTTTCTCTTAACAAAGTTTACAAAATCTGTTTTAAACTTACAAACTCACTAAAGAGAAATATAGCTTGAATATATAAATATATTCAACCCGTTCGTAGCTCTATAATATTAAGTCTTATTAGTAGTATGAACAAATCTCAAATTGAAACAATTAGAGGTTTGCATGCTATTCCTAGAACCAGTTTATTTTCATGGCACTAACGGAGCTAGAGAAATAATATTGTTTTGAAATTCAATTCTTTCTATTGAAATTAAGTGAATATCCATCTGCAGACGCGTTTCAATCATAGTCCTAATAAGTCTTAATTTTATAGAGCTAGGAACAAGTTGAATATATTTAATATTCAAGCTATATTTCACTTTAGTAAGTTTGTATGATTATATTTATGATTAGTATGCTTTCACGCCAATATTTAATGTTTTGACCGGTGTTTCACTCATATTTATGTCCTGTCAGTGCCGTGTCTATGGGTCTCAGTATACTTAGTTATATATACTAATCTCATATCATCTAATCTAATGTAATCTAATTGTAAAAGTCTAATCAATCTAATTGTTAAGTTAAAATTACAAATCTGTTTCAAATTAGATACGGCTTTTAATTTCGGCAATCTATTATTCTATGTATACACTTAGGCTAGACAAGACCAGACAAAACCTGATAAAACCGACCAGACAGAACCAGACAAGACAAAGCAAGAGCAGAGAAGAGTAAACAATACCAGACAAGATCGAACACGACCGCACAAGATGAGATAAGATCCAACAAGGGCAGACAAGATCGGAATGGAGAGGACAATCCTGGAGAAGACTGGATACGACTAGAAAAGCCTGGACAAGATGGTACAAGACGGGATGAGACTCGACAAGACTAGACAAGACCAAACTATACCAGGCAAGACCAGACAAGACCAGACAAGACCAAACAAGAACAGACAAGACCAGACGTGGCAAGACAATACAAGAGCATACAAGACCAGAAAAGACCAGACAAGATCAGACCAGATCATACAAGACCAAGTAAGACCAGACAATACCAGACAGGACCAGATAAGAGCAGACAATACCAAACAAGACCACACAGGACTAGAAAAGACCAGACAAAACCAGACAGACGAGACAAGATCAGACAAGACCAGACAAGAGCAGACCAGACAAGACCAGACAGGATCAGAGAAGACCAGACAAGATCAGACAATATCAGGCAAAAGCAGACAAGACCAGACAAGAGTGGATAAACTATACAAGACCAGACAAGACCACACAAGACCAGACCAGACCAGAGAAGACCAGACAAGACCAGACAAGACCACACAAGACCAGACAAGACCAGACAAGACCAGACAAGACCAGACAAGACCAGACAAGACCAGACAAGACCAGACAAGACCAGACAAGACCAGACAAGACCAGACAAGACCAGACAAGACCATACAAGACCAGACAAAACCAGACTAGACCAGACAACACCAGAGAAGACCAGACAAAACGAGACAAGACTAGACAGGACTAGACAAGACCAGACAAGGCGAGATAAGACCAAGCAAGAACAGACAAGACCAGGCAAGACCATACAAGACTAAACAATACCAGACAATACCAAACAACACAAGACAAAACCAGAAAATATCAGACAACACAACGCAACACAAGGTACACCAAACAACAACAAGCAACAGCAGACAAGATCAGACAAGAAGAGTGAAGAACAGACAATATGGGAGAAAATCAGACAAGACCGGACAAGACCGCACGAGACTGGACAAGACCGTACAAGACCGAACAAAACCGGACAAGCCACGACAAGAATAGACAATACCAAACATCACAAGGCAACACAAGGCAAGACCAGACAACACAAGACAACGCAAGGCACACAAAACCACACCAAGCAACAGAAGATAAGACCTGACTAGAGTAGAAAATACCGGCGAAAACCGGACAAGGCTGGACAAGACTCAACAAGACCGCACAAGATCCAAAAGGACCGGACAAGATCGGACAAACCTTAACCCCTTCAGACCCTGTGTACATTGTAATGTTCATAACATTTATCATGCTGTTTTTTATTAGGTATAGGTTTAAACTTAGTCGCGGGACCTAATGTACATACCAATGTTCAACTAATATCAAAAAATAACGTCTGTATTGCCGTCTGTCTTTTCTATTTTGAACTACTATGATTCTGTTGCGAGCAGTTTGAAACTTTGTGTAACCTTGAAATTGGTAAGTCGGATACATTATAGTTTTTTGAATTTATATCTTCAAGTTAGTTTGAAAAGATGTATAAATCACTAAAGAATATATCTATCTAGGTAGTAATGAAGTTTTATAAACAAATTTTACATTTGGTTTTGTATTATAACCTCTATTTGAAGTATGTACATCATAATGTACATTTGGTCCCAGTCGGTAGAAAGAAATGTACCAAGTTTTGTTTTCAATTCTCTGTAATAGGTTGACAAATTATGGAAATATTTGTTGCGAGTATTTTTATCCTTTACGATGTATAATAAAAAAGACAAGTTTGATTTGGATAATGAAAAATATGTAGACCAATTATTACAAATGTTGGAAAATGGGGAATTATCGGATCTTGATGGCATGGAAGGAAGTGAAAGAAGAAGTTGGGCGACTAGGAAAAGAACGAGAAGGTGGAAGGACACCACAGACAGAAGAGAAAGTAAACTTTTGAAGAAGAAAATGATAATATAAATGCGAATATAAACGTACTAGATACAGAACCCACTAAAGAAGAATTTCAAAATAAGAAAATTGTACGATGGAATAAACAAACAACTAATGAACCAAATTTTGAATGGATAGAGAATGACAAGAACGGCGATTCAGTAGTACCAAATCCTATAGAATACTTTTCTAAATATATAACACCTGAAATTTTTGCACAAATGGCCGAATATACAAACATATGCGCACATCAGCAAGGAAAATCTCAATTCAAACCAACAAATATTAGTGAAATTGAGACGTTATTTGCCTTGCATATTACAATTGGATGCCTAAATAAATTTCCACGTATACGAATGTACTGTAGTTCCGTCCTCGGTATAAATGTTTTTTTGGAAAACATGACAAAAAAATAGATTCTTCCAGCTACGAACGATGCCACATTTGGTCAATAATTTAGAAAGACCTAACTCTTGTATCTTTTTATTTTTTTACTAATATTTCATAGGATCTCATGAAAGTGGCAAACTTTAATTTAGGACCAGATGTCCATTAAAATGTACATTTAAAAAGTATAAATAAATAAATAAATATTTTTATAATAAGTATACTGTTGTATTTTTTTACAGGATTTACGTTAATTTTGATATGAAAATAATTTTTTTTAAACGAAAAAAAATTCGAGTCTGAAGGGGTTAACAAGACCGGACAAGCCAGGATAAGGCTGGACAAGATGGGACTAGTCTGAACAGCACTGGACCAGACTGTACCGAAACGGAGAATGCCGGGTTGTTTTTAAATCTTTTTGACAATTGTTGCTATGTCATGGCGGCTATGATCTTTTCGTGATGTCAAATATGCTAGATCAGTGTGTCTCAACCGCCGGTCCACGGAGAAAGTTGACCGGTTCGCGGAAAATTTTTCCATCTTTGAAAAAATTCCTATATAGAAAATTATTTTAATTTAGAAAATTAGGGCATTCTAGAAAAATTTCTGTAATCCATAATTTTCGGAATTATGTAGTTGTAGTTGCAGTTTTCTTATACGTTGTGAACTTATAAAATCATCTGTCCACGTAATTTGTTCATAAATTTTGTCGACGCGCGAAATTTTTCTACAAAATATTACCGATCCGCGAACCAAAAATGTTGAGCAACTCTGAGCTAAATAGTATCAAAAAGAATCCAGCGGCGTTTGTCCAAATCGCATTAAGATCGACGCATTAAGTTGTTGAACATTATTAGTTCTTTGAATATTAATAAGAGAAGCACAAATCGTTAAATGTCTCATATTTTAATTTCATTGAAATTAGAAACGTAAAAACGTATAAAATTTGCATAATTATATTCTACACACAGTTATCAAAATTATTAATTATATTTAATTAGCTTATAATCGTTTATCATGCCATAGTTATAAATAATAAATATTGGATAACGAACGAGAGAGATCCCCAATAATTGCATAAAACGAACAATAAATAATAAATATACCTATATGAAAAGATACACAGAATAATGATATAAATCTTCTTAAATTACACTTAGAAAGTCTCCATATAGCGGCGATCTCCTTACTACGCATCAATATCCTATTAAAACATACAAGACAATTAATAAAACATTGTAAGATAATGTTTTCTACATTACTTATAACTTTTACGTAAACAGACAGCAACAGTTTTCCAATTATTTCCTGGAAGTGGAAAGCGAAGCTAGAAATCTAGTTTATTAACGTTTGTCTATTATTCTGTATATTAACTGTATGGTTGAGTGAGTAGTTAGCTGTCCGCTTACTAATTAGTTTGGTTTCGGGTCAAAGGGATTTTATTGCGGCAAGTGGAAATTCTTAAATTAAATATTTATTATTTATGGTAATTTATTATAATACTGTTCTTCTCATGAAAATTCGAAAAAAATCGATCAACAAGGGACCAAATACATCTAATAAGGCAAATGCTTGAAAAATGTTATGAGCATAATATAACTTTGTTCCACCTGTTTGTTGATTACAAACAAGCTTTTGATAGCGTGTCTAGAGAAGAATTATTGTTACTTGCCCTTGGAATTCCTCAAAAACTTATAAGAATGGTAAACTTAACTCATACACGTGCTCAAGTATTAGTAGCATCCAAACTCACGGACGAATTCGACATCAGGACAGGGGTCAGGCAAGGTGATGCGCTATCTGCTGTGCTATTCAACTTTGTACTTGAATCAGTTATTAGAAACCTGCACATAACAGGCCACATACACACAAAATCTCAGCAGCTATGCGCACATGCCGATGATATATTTATATCAGCACGAACAGCAGAAAGCCTAAAAGAAGCTACTGCCTCCTTAGAAAAGAAATCTAGCGTAGCTGGACTAGTAATAAATGTGAATAAAACCAAGTTCATGAGAAATACCAGGGATCCAACACCCTGGCCAGAGCGACTACAAGTCAACGCATTTAATTTCGAAGAAGTCAGAACCTTCTCTTACCTAAGGTCGAAAATAACTAACGACAACAGAATCAGCGAAGAAATCAGTGCGAGAATTGTAGCAGGAGAGAGAGCTTATTACGCGAATAAGAAGCTACTGGGAGAGGAGCTTCTAAGTGTCAAATCTAAGTTAATGATCTGTAACACACTCATTAGAACCGTCATAACATACGCGTGTGAAACATGGACCATATCTACGATCAACGAAAACGCACTACGAGTCTGCGAAAGAAGCATATTACGCAGAATCTTTGGCCCCGTACAGGAAAACTGTGGTACATGGAGATGCAGAATGAACCATGAACTGGACAGACTAATTGGAGGAGCTGACATCGTAAGGCATGTAAAGGTACTACGGTTACAATGGTTTGGACATGTTATGCGTATGGAAAGCACCCGAGGACCGAAAATACTGACGAACTGGAGTCCACATGAAAGAAGAGCTCGGAGTAGACAACGTAAGAGATGGCGAGATGACTGCATCGACGACCTAAATATATTAGGTGTGAGAAACTGGCTGCAATTGGTTAACGGCAGGGAGAGATGGAAGGATGTTGTAACTCAGGCCAAGGCCAACCCAGGGCTGTAGAGCTATAGAAGAAGGAGAAGAAATCCGACCCGCTAATTTACCAGACGAGACGGACTAGAGAGAAACCAAAAAAGCAAACATAAAAAGAAAAGCTCAGTAAGATAAGTATTGAAGGGAGTAGATAAGACCAAGCAGGAACAGACCAGAACAGATAAATCAGGATATTTCATACCATACCAAACAAGACAAGCTCAGACAATACTAAAAAAGACCTCAAGACCAAAGGCGACGACCCGACTGGACCAGAAAAGACCGGACATGTCTTAAAAACCAGATAGATCTAGGCAAAACTGGACTGACTATACAAGACCAGTGTGATTCAGATAAATCATAAAGTAGCAACCAGTACTAACCTAATTGTATCTATAACGGTTTATCTTGATGTGTGGATAATATTTTCCATCCCGCCTTATATTATGTTGTTAATTAAAATTAGCGAATCCCATGAACGGAAAGCACTGCCGAAAGACTAAACATGAATCAAATTTAATTTTAAACCAAAATTTTTATTCTTTTGACTTTTCTTTTAAAACTAAAAGACATCTTAATTGCTGGCAATTTCTAGCTAAATAATTTAAAATGACTCAACACTTTATTGGCTTATAAGGAACTCAGTTAATATTTTATGTAGTGTAAGTTTCAATAAGTTTTATTTTTTTAGGAAGTTATTTCAACAAGTAAATATTGATAGACTTCTAATAAAAAAATCTTGATACACTGGTGATAATAAATCGTGATAGATCACTAATATGAAACTCCTTCTTTCAGCAGTTTTAATTTATAATATTATATATTAAATAGATAGATTTATTTAGATTGGTCTACTTAATCTTAATTTATGAACAAATTACGTGTCCAGATGATTATATAAGTTTTGACTTACAGTTCCGTAACAGCCCGTGTATTTTGTAAGTAATACATCTACGCGTTTCTGGTGACATGTAGTAGTTATCTATAGTAAACCAGTATCCCATGTTCCACAATGGCTTTGTCAAAGTCAGAACAATTTGCGAGAGTTGTGTAAAATTGGCAATCTCCTCCGACGTTAACGTACCTTTCCGAGAATACATAAGGAAGACCCATTTATGATGAGAGAGATTCACATAATTTGTAGTTTTATACCAAACTTCGATTTCTTTAGGGGTATTGTCTGTTACCATGAGAGTCTACCTTTATACAGTATGAGGCTATCATCAATAGTGATATTATCCTCAGGTATATAGACTTCCGAAAAAAAACTTTTTTTATTTAGTCCATAAGCCGCCTAGGTAACCAGTTATGTAGGAAGACTGTACGGCCGAATCCTAACTACGAGAATAGAGCATGACTTTGAAGAAATTGATGAACAGTGTGGTTTCAAGGCGGGTAGATCTTGCCTAGACAATATCAGTACTCTACAAAAGACAATAGAGGAAAGGCAGGAAAGGAATTTGAGTACACACCTGATGTTCATTAATTTGCAAAAAGTCTACGATAACGTGCCCATTAATAAAATGTTCTAAATGAGAAGTATACTAAAAGTACTAAATAGAAAAGTACTAAATGAGACTAACATTAACAAATACTACATCAGAGCCATAAAAACACTAAATAGGAACTCAGAATGTGCGATCAAATTAAGTAACAAAATATCCGCGCGGTTTAAAGTTAACAAGGGATTCAAACAAGGATGTAGTCTATCTCTGACCATTTTCAAAGTATATCTACAAAGAGCCCTGGGCACCTGCACGAAAAAATGTCATGGAATGGGAATTGAAGTTGGAAATACCTGTTTATATACACTAGTGTTTACGGATGATTAAGCACTGATAGCAAACGACGAAGAATACATTACATACATGACAAGAAATCTGATAGAGGGATACTGAAAATTGGGGCTGAACATCAATATCAGTAAAACCGAATACATAGTTATCGGAGAGAAGTCCAATGATTTTTAAGTCAACAACAATATTCTAAAAAGCACTAATGAATTCAATTACTTGGGAACATGCATATCTTCTGCAGGATCAACGCGAAAAAATATCCGAAACAGGATTGTTCAGGAAAAAACGGCAACTCAGAACCTGAAATCAGTTCTATGGTCCTCGAAATTCACATAAATACAAAAGTCCAGTTATACTGTACTATCGCGGAACCAATAATAACATATGGGGCAGAGGCTGGCAACTAACATTAAAAATAAGGAAAAGCTGTAGAGATGGTCTTTTTACGCCGATCGTGTAGAATATCTAGGTTAGACCATATACGAAATGACGATATCAGGGAAAGGGCGCATGTAAAAGATACCATTATGGATCTGATAGAAAGCCGACAACTAATATGTTACGGCTATGTGATGAAAATGAGGAGTGAAAGATGGCCAAGAACAATGATCTCTTACATCCCAACTAGCAGAAGGAAGAAGGTAGGGCCAAGAAAACTACGAAGAAAAGGAATAGCAGAAACCATGATGAAAAGGAGAATTATAGAGGAAGATTGGGAAAATAGAAGAGAATGGGCATTGAAGTGCGGGAAGCGCCATTAGCCGTAGGACCTTCGCTAAAAAAACTTCATCAATTTTGGGTTTGGTAACTCAATGCCTTTGGTTTTGATAAACAAATGCCTTTGGTAAATCATCACCTAAATGTAATTTATTTTAAGAATGAAACACCTTACTTTCTGTAATTTCATTTTTAGAAAAATACAGTGTTCCTTTTGGTTTCCAAACTAATCCTTGTAAGATTACCAATGCTAGGAAGCACATCATTTCATCGCTGTCAGTATCCTTCCATTGCCTGCTTCGAGCATGCTTTTTTCTGTTCAGGTACTCTCTGTTATTTTTAAAATATTTTATTGCATATACATTTGTTTCCTTCACTATTATGTCATCCGTGAAGAAAATAAGAAAATAATCGTAAAGGCGTTAAGTAAGCATTTGAACTTTTAGGCCAGGTTGTGCAAAAAATAAAAATCGTCAGTTATTGGTAGTCGGTTATCGCTATTATCATTCTTGACGTCTGTTTCTTCGCTTGTACTCTATCAGTTTTATTAAAAATTTCGTCCAATTCAGCCTCTCTGTCAGATTCTAACACTTCACTCTCTTCTTCCAGGGATTGTTCAAACTTTCATTTTCCAACTCTAAATTTTCGGCAATCTCTTCCAATTCAGAAAATGTAATCCTGTAAATGTCTCCTATTTAAATTTTCCATAAAAAGAAAATTTATATACAGTGTCGTGTTAAAACTCTTTGCGGCCCGCTGTCTCCGTAACGGGGATATGTGTCCGGGTAGTGACAGGACCTTTGGCTCTGCAGCGGGGATATATTTACGTGTAGTGGCAGGACCGTTATTTGTTGTTAGAGGAACCCCACCGAACTGTTCACGACTGCTCACCGAATCCACTCGACGGGTACTAGTCATAGCGCACTGCAATACTTATACAAAACAGACAAAACTTATACATAACTATCTTGCCGTTTATGGTTTCGTGAGAATAAAACGTGAACTCGTGGTTAATCCGTGGATTAATCTGACTTATGGAATATCATAGATATAGGCAAGCAAATGTGCGCATTGTGCGCCTGCGCATTAGGGCAAGACGGAAAGGTGTAGGGAAAATAAATTTGAAGGGGGTATATAAAAATTGTTTGAAATTGTTTCGCGCTGCCGCGAAATCTTGATTGATCTTGATCTTGATTGATCTGCTCCTATTATAACCTAATCTAACCATCCATTTTGTTCAAATATGTAGCTACGGTGGCGTTTTTTACAGGCCACTGGAGGTTTTATGTCAATATCCGTTAGTTTGAATTGTGGCACAGGGGCCGCTAAACGTATGATATCTAATATGTCAGATTAACTCAAACGGTTACAAACTTTTTACAGTTCTCACGTAAGTTTTTATTAACTGCCACCCTTTCTATTCATCCGAATATGAACGAGAGTGAAGAAAATTTTATATTGGCTGGGAGTAAAGATGACAGAGATTTTGGTATCTCCGATAATTCAAAAATTTGCGATAATGAGGTTGAGAATCAAAGTGACGGTAGTAGTGGAAGTGATATAGTTTTTCGGAAGAGGCACAGACTTCGGGTTCTCAGTGATAGTGACATGGATGATGATATTGATAAGTGGAATGACGTGAGGTATAGCTTCAATATTCCATAAAGATTTACTTTTTATGTTTCACCACGAGTTGCCGGACCGCAAGTTTTTTCTTCGATTGTGGAACCACTGGATTTTTTAAAAATGTATTTCACTGAAGAACTCGTGGATAATTTAGTTTAAAATGAGTACGAATGAGTACGCACACCATGTACTAGATGGAAAAGAATTATCATCGTATTCCACTTGGCATACATGGAAATATGTTGAAAAACAGAAATTTTGGGCCTTCATTGGCGTTATTGTGATCACGGGTACAATGACAGTTCGAAATAGCAAAGACTATTGAAGAATCCCATTCTTCGAAGAAGTTTTCACCAGGTCCAGATTTTTACAAATTTTTTGGATGCTACATACCAGTACACCTGCTGACAGCACAAACAGGGATCCAAAAACAAAAATTCAGCGTATCAGTGGTTTCTTAGAATATATAGATTCTAAATTTAGAGAACATTTTATCCCAGGGAAAAACATCTGCGTGGATAAATCTATAGTAAAATTCAAAGGATGGGTATCTTTTATCACTTACAATCCTTAAAAGCAGACAAAGTGGGGAAACCGCGTTTATGGTTTGGCTGATTCAGCAACTGGGTACATATTTTCGATTTTACCTTATTTTGGAAGTATAACAACAAAGTCATTGATGAGACCGGAACTTCCAGTATCTACTAGCATTCCAGTGCATTTATATCATCAGTTATTGAGCGATCATCCAACTGCCACTGGTTACCATTTATTCACCGACCGATACTTCACCAGCATTGCATTAGCTGAAGAACTATTGAAATTAAATTGTCATCTAACCGGAACTATCATGCCAAACAGAAAAGGTATTCCCATAGACATGAAGAAACCTAAATTAGCTATGGACAAATCCATTGCATACAGAAGGGAAAAAAACACAATACTCTTAACTTGGAGAGATAAGAGAGTTGTGACTATCTTTCGACTTGGTATCATGCTGGATCTGTTGAACGAAAAAGAATCTTGCAAGGTGGTGCTGATATATTGTTAGAAAAGCCACAGGTTGTGTTGAATTGTACATCTGCAATGGGGGGTTTGATCGTGCTGACCATTATGCAGCCACTTACTGTTTTTTAAAGAAGTCCTTAAAGTGGTGGCGAAAATTGTTTTTTGGGGGAATTGAAATATGTATAGTGAATTCTTATATCCTCTATAAAACTGTTAAGCAAGGTCGCAAAGAAAATGTAATGTCCCATTACGAATATCGGAAATGCTTGGTAAAAAGCTAGTAGGCAACTTTCATGACGAGAGACACTGGCGATCACACTTTAGTAATGATGATCGGTTGAATGGAACTCGATATAATTGCCAAAGGTTAAAAAAAAAATGTATCGTGTGCTCCAATCGATCAGTGGAAGGTGGAAGAAATTGTTTTTGTGAGACTTGTCCAAGCAACCCCACGATGCACTTTGGAAACTGTTACAAGCGTTGAAAATCACACTATGAAACACAATGTATTATACACACTATGAAAAACAATAAATTATAAACCTAAATTATAGGTCATTTTTTATATATTATTGGGAATAGGATATAAAAAGTTCTTTTATAATTTAATAATTTATTTGGCTTACTAGTTTCGGTGTACAACTAACACAATCATAGGCTCTAAATTGTTTCTTTTAAATTAAAATTTATTATGTTTTATGTTTTTATACTTTTATAAATGGTTATATAAATTTGAATGAAATTTGATGTTTTGAAAAAAAAATACGTCACATTTTATTCAAATTTATATAATCATTTATAAAAGCATAAAAACATAATAATTTTTTATTTAAAAGAAACAATTTAGAGCCTATGGATTAAGGTGTTAGTTGTACATCGAAACTAGTAAGCCAAATAAATTATTAAATTATAAAAGATTTTTTTATAAATATCCCATTCCCAATAATATATAAAAATGATAAATAATAGGGATGATAATAACCAACATCTAAATTATAGGGATACAAGTTAATAAACTATTAAGTAATATTATTTATTGTTTCATTCAAAATTAGTAATTCTATTTGACAATAAAAGAAATATCAGTTACCTCATATAAATTTGTTATAATGAGTTGTCACTGAAACCGAGTGTCTGACTGAAACCGAATCTACATATTTCAAGCTATTTTTCTATAAATTCTTCAATTATTGCACGTCCTGGCGCCATGGCGGTTAAACTACTACTGACTAAGCGCATGCGCGGTCAGTTTGGCTTTATGAAAACGAACTAGAGCAGCGGATTTTTGGTGCGCCCGGTAAATCCGTGGGTTGCCGTCAGTTCAAAATTTAACACTCACGGTCAGTTTTTGGATGTACGTCAGATCAACTGATCAGTTTAACTGACGTAAATGGCGGGCTTTCTGCACGCAAAAACTACTCGGACCTGCTGGGTTCTCGCAACACAAACGACGCGGACCGCAAAGGGTTAAAGTTTGGAATGAAACCAATAATTTCTTTATTTATTATTTTTGGGATATAATATTATTTTACAAAATGCAATGCTATGCCAAAAAAATTTCGTGACGTCATTTGTGTTTGCGCTATGACATCATCGATATCATGTTCTAAATGGCAACCCCCATTTTTTATTCTCGATTTGGATAGACTTTCTAATTGTCTAAATGGTGGTGTAAAAATTTTGATAGGTAATAATTTATTTGATACATTATAAAATTTTCGATTAAAACTGATTTGAATGCTAAGATAACCAAACCAACATTAGCCAGTTTAGAAAAATGCGTTTGTAACAAATAAAACCTAATAATTTTACATGTCCTCAAACAAGTCGGTTTTATTTAAAAAAATACAAATTTTTATACTCCCTTTTTTTTCTGCTTTTTTTAATTGCGATTTTCGCTTGTTTTTTGTTGCTTTTGCTTCCGTTTGATAGTCAACAAATCACCGTGATTATAAAAAAATAAATTAAGTTAAATTTAACATTCAAATGAAAAAAATTAATTTAAACCCAAATTAAAAATTAAACTGACACGAACGTAAACACTTTGTACACATATGTGGACTAATTTGTTCCATTACAGCACGAATTCGGAGTTTTAAATCCTCTAAATTATTATTGAAATAAATTCGCGACTTTAGATAACTCCATAGATAAAAATCTAATGGGGTTAAGTCGGGAGAACGCGGCCACTCCATTGATCCCATTTACCAAGAAACGTTGCGTCTAGATATTGCCGAACTTCTAATCCAAAGTGAGCCGCCCAATCTTGCTGAAAGCAAATATTCTGATGGGGTACATCGTCATCTTCATTGTTTAGTAAAAGAACTGCTAGGACTGGCACCAAATCAAATTGCAAAAATCCAAAACAACAATATGATATTTTTGATATCACGTCAGTTCAATCAACTGCCAAACGAAACAGGTCACTGGATTAGGGGCACGAACTGCACTTCAACACCAATTTTGGAATAGAAAAATGTATTTAGCACGTTCGGATTTATCACTTACTTTATAACATTTATATGACGAACACAGTTCGTGATTAATGATAAAAATATACATATTTTTTATCAATAATAACCAAACTCTATTCGAAATTGGCAAACTGAAACAGAATAAATGCCGCTGTTTGGCGACCACGAACTCTCAAAACATAATTTGAATTATTTTATTTACAAAATTTAAAATAGAATATGGTTTTATGTATTGTGCCCTTTATTATATACCTATCTATTATTTTTATCTTTTAAACCAGCTTTATCAATATCAACCTCTCCATAGAATATATACCAAACTCTTAGTCATAAAACTATATGAACTGTATCCATTATCATATAATATCCTCACAAGGTATATACTAAACTTTGACTCATAAAAGGATATGAACGTAATTCATTATATGTCTTGTAATATTTGAAGCATGGTAAATGGAAGCTAGTCTTTAAGAACGAATTTTGACACATTAAATGAGTAAACAGGTAATAATAAATTATAATTATAGGTCCTAATTGTTATGCTATTCAATATAACAACAAACATTTAAATTAATATAAACAATTAATTATTTAATCATGTAGTTATTGTTTTACATAGCTGCACACAATAACCGCTGCTCATATAAACGCAAGCATTTTCACGTTTTAAGTATCTAGTAAATATCTCTTAACAATTTGCAATCTTATAAAATTATTATAATTGGCGGTGGTGGCCTGGTAGTCAAGGAGTCAGATTACTAAGCCCCACGTTCAAATCCCGGGGGCAGGAGTATGGAAATAAGCCACCGTCCTCCTGTGCTTGGCTATGGTAGGGCCATAACAGTAATCTGCCAAAAAAAAAACCTCCCCATCCTTGTGTCTAAGATATAGATACCAAGCAAGATACCAGTGTAGGCGGGGAGCGGGTCAAAGTCCATTAGGACTGTAGCACCACAGAAATAAGAAGATCTTATATAATAATCTCAGGAAAATTTCACTAAGGAAATTCAGACTCTGAAACTTATATAGAAAAATAAATTATAAACGTTCTATAGATGTTCTATTGCTTTAAATTGATTATAACAGGTCTTTCAAAAAGCGCGCATCAACTTTATAATTAAAAAAAAATGAACTTAATAAAGTCGGAACAGAGCCTGAATATATAAATATATTCAACCTTTGCTGAGCTCTATAACATTATTAGGTGTGGAAGTGGCTCAGATAGCTAAGCCCTTGGCTCTTGAGTCAAACAGCTGGGTTTCAAATCCCACACAGAACCAAAGCAGCAAAAATTAAATATTAATGCCTGCAACCCATCACACTCAATTCCCCAATTTGGCCTTGGCAACCCTGGGGTCTCAACTGCCTAACACTATCTCTGGAAATTTTTCGTTTGGATTCGACGTTAAACTGTAGGTCCACCATATTCAAATCTTAGTGCTGAGGTTGGATATGTGGCAAAGAAGAGGCTGGCGACCCAGGAGTGGGGACATAAAGGGCGATGACGATGACGTTAACATTATTCAGTCCTTTTAGGACTACTATATATTCAGGCTGTGTTCCGACTTTAAAGTTTATATGATTATCTATAATGTAGTAGGGTTTTACCAATTCTAAAAAAAATATATTTGTGTGAAATATGGGGAATATTTTTTTTTATTATTTGCAAACAACATTCAATACTATTATGTTTTAAAAATTACATCATGCAAATTGTGTCCACGGCTGGGCTTACATTGGTCCGAGACCCGATTTTCGATCAGTTTTTTCAGTAAATCACTCTGAAATTTCTCAATGGTTCTATTAATGTTGTTCTCCAACGGACACGGACGAGTCGGCATTTCAAAGTCGGCACCGGACAACTCGGCACCGGATAAGTCGGCACCAGACAACTCGGCACCGGGTAAAGTCGGCACCTGGCAAATCGGCACCGAGACATTTCGGCACTCGTATTTTCAATTTTCTTTTAATCTCTTATCTATACACTTTTTTATGATATTGAAGAAAATTAAAGTAATTATTTCTCAATAAATCACACATCAGGAAACACGTTTTTTCTCGAGAATATTCGATTTTATAAGCGAGTTAAGTTTTTTTGGCCGAAGACCTGAATTTCATCCAGTTCCGCTATCAAAATCCAGAATTCGCTCGAAATATCATAAGTCACTTACAAAACTTGAGATAGACTTAAAATTTACATACAAGAGGCGAAAATAGATTGTAGCCGCGTGTTATGGGCATCGCTTCTTGTAGCAAATTCCGTCACCAACCTAGCACGATCGTGTTGGTATTGCTGGTATAGAATAAGTGAAACGTGAAACTGTTCCAACAGTAGTGTTTACATATATCTATACTATTTTCAAAAGGAGAAATCGTTAGATATAGTTAATTTTGTTTCTTCGTTTCCAAATCGGAATATGTAAGAAATTATTTATTCTTATTATTTTTTAAAACTGAAATAGGTATACATATGAAGCGAATAGGGAGAAACATATTTACAGAAGTATTTCCTTCTGGAACTAATATTTTGAAAGTGCAAAGCCTGCATCCGATTACGTGTCCCAAAGAGAGATGAAGCATACTGCTCACGATGGGTTAATGTACGTTCGGGACAAACCTAGCAAAGACGGCACAAAAATGTTTTGGCGTTGTCAGAAGAAGTGTGGTAGAAAGGGTAATGTGATCAGAGATTATTGCAACGGACGTATTTGGACGACAATTGATGGAGAATTTAATTCGTTGCGTGTTCCACATACATACAAGAACACAGGGAGTGCTGTTTCAGTGGAAGTCGCAAAAGTTACGACTGCAGTCAAACGTAAAGCCAAGGAGACTATGGAAAGACCGCAAGAAATCCGCATAACAGTATCCAAAAATTGTTCCGGAGCAGTATTAGGGCAACTTGCATCTCGCGAGAAAATGAGGAGGATGATAAATTGAACTCGCGCCAAAAACAATGACCATAATGTGCCACCAAATCCGCAAAGGCGACAGGATTTAATCATTTCTGATGATTATAAGGAATACGAAAATTACCCCGGAGTTTTTGAAAAATTTCTATTGTGAGATTCTGGTTACGGCGATGAACAACGAATATTAATATTCGGCCGGGAATATCATAAAACATGGAGTGCTCAGATGGAAGAAATTTTTATGGATGGCACCTTTTAATTACCACCACCTCTTTTCAGTCAAATATTTGTATTGCTGGCTCGACGTGGAAATCAAAACGGGTTTGTATTTCCTATTTTATTTTGTCTGCTTCCTAACAAAATGGAAAGAACGTATTCAAAGTTGTTCCGAATTTTTAAGGAAATATGGCCAGAATTTTCTCCGTCTACCATTAACGTAGATTTTGAAATAGGGATCCATCAAGCATTACGAGGTGAATTTACTGATGTAAACATACAAGGATGCTTTTTTCATCTAATTCAAAATCTAAGAAAACATCTTAACGATGTGCATCTTCTTGGTCGATACACGAATGATTCCAAGTTCGCATTGCAAGCGCGAACGAGAACATCAGTGGGCATTTATACCAGCAAATGATGTAGACCAGCGTTTCTCAACCTTTTTTGGCCCACGGACCAGTAAAATTTAAAAAAAAGATTCGCGGACCATTGATATTTTTTTTACAAAATTTTACTAGGTATTAAAGAACTACTACACAAAGGTGAATTGAAGTCATTTAACACAAAATATCGCGAAATAACACGTAGCATGAGTAACTTTGATGAAATTTATGACAGTATGTGTGCCAAAATTAAAACCAAATGTAGAGAGTTTCAGGAGAAAGATTCGAGTTGGTCACTAAGGGAGATTTCCCATTTAGAAATTAATATCAATAAATATAAACCAATACGTGGGTCGTCATTTATTGAACTGCCAAAAGAGATTAGGGATCGGAAAGCTTGTATCAATGTTCAGAATGTAGAAGAATTTTATTTTTTATGGAGCATTGTATCCGCATTACACCCCACGAATGTGAGTTCTGATCGCCCGGCATCATATCCCTACTTTTCTTCAATTTTAAAATATGACAGATTAGAGTTTCCGCTTAGAATCAAAGACATTCCTAAATTTGAACAGATGAATAATATTATTATTAACGTTTATAGCTTGGAGTTTAATTTTAAATCTAAACAACATGACGTAGTAGGACCAATTTACCATACTAATGCGACTAGGGAAAGACATGTAAATTTATTATATTTGAAAGAAGGGGTTAAAGGTCATTATGTTTATATTAAAAATATTTCACGGCTTCTAAGAAGTCAAATCTCGGAAGATTGTAGAAAAAAATATTTATGTGACGGCTGTTTAACCTTTTTTTCAAATGAATTCGCGTTTAATCAACATAAATTGAATGACTGCAGCAAAATTTACACTATTATGCCGACGGAAGACCTTGTAAAACATAAGAGAGGTGATATGATGCCGGGGAATATATTAAAATTTCAAAATTTCGATAGAAAAATGCGTATACCCTTTGTTGTATACGCAGATTTTGAATCAATTTTAAAACCTGTTGATACATGCTCACCGAACCCTGACAATAGCTATACTAATCAGACACATATCCATGTACCATACAGTTTCGCCTATAATATAAAATGTTCATTCGATGACTCATTTTTCACTTATTCCGGGGAAGATTGCCCGAAATTGTTTTGTCAGAACCTCTATGCATATGTTAAGGAATTATACAGGGAACATTTAAGCGTTATACTTCCGATGATTAAATTAACTGCAGATGAGCAAAATTCCTACGATACGGCCACTTCTTGTCATATATATAATTAATTATTACAAGTAACAGACAAAGTCGCCGATAACGATCATTTAACGGGTAAATTTCGGGGAGCCGCCACTCAAATTGTAATTTGAATTATAAAATACCTAAAATGATCCCGGTATTTTTCCATAACATGTCGAATTATGATGTTCATTTATTTATTAAAGAATTTGGATCTGACGAGGAAAAAATTGATATCATCCCCCAAAATAAGGAAAAATATATATCCATCACCAAAAATCTACCTGTTGGTAGAACTACTACAAGTTAATTGTAACATTTTTATTATCATTTACTTACAATAATATTTAAATGTAAAGATATGTAATTATTTTTCTTTTTTTTTCTTCAGTGCCGTACTAATCATAAATTACATAGAATTAAAATTAGTTTAAGATTTGTATTTCGTAATTTTATAAATTAAAATTTAGTTTTTATATGTAAATTTTTTTCGCGGATAGAAAAAATTGTCTGCGAACCAGTAAAATTTCTCCGCGGACCACTGGTGGTCCGCCGGACCAGCGGTTGAGAATAGCTGATGTAGACCATGCACTTGCCATTTTGGAAGAATTTCTGCCGCCAGAATTAGAGCCTATTATTGGTTGGTTCTCATACACTTACATAGGCCGCTTGAGGATTAATTGCACAAGAGGACCGCCACTCTTTCCATTTGAACTTTGGTAGGTGTACCAACGAAGACTTGCAGGGTCTGGTAGAAAGCATAACTTTGCGGAAGCTTGCCACAAAAAGGTACAACAAGCGTATGGCATGGCACATCCAAATCTTTGGAAATTTGTTTCACAGCTAAGAAAAATTCAAAAAACTTTTGACGCCGAATACGTGCGCAACGTCGCGGGCTACGAAACAACCTGAAAGAGAAGACTCTACGAAGAGTCGGATGCGCGAATACTGCAGAAAGTAAATTCATATAACAGAGACAACATGTAGGAGTACCTGAGAGGATTATCTCACAATTATAAAATGAAATTTCTAAACTTTAATAAAGATATTTATGTTTTATTGTTAGTTTTTAATTTAACGCTGTTTTCATGTAAACATGAATTCTACTGTTTGCTAGAAGGTGACTAAATAAATAGCTTACAATTTCCTTCATCTTTCAAGGGGCGTGAGTTCCTTTTTTAAATTATAAAAAGATTTCTTTTGTTTTTGATATTACCAAAACCTATGTTATACTAGAAAATTTATATATTGATGACTGGTGCCGATTTGCCCGGTGCCGACTTATCCTGCTGCCGACTTGTCCGGTGCCGAATTGGAAATGCCGAGTCGTACGGTGCCGACATATCCAGTGCCGACTTATCATGTACCCGTTCTCCAATTGGGCAATAGTCGTTGGTTTATTGGCGAAGACCAACGACTTAAAGTAGCCTCAACGAAAAAAGTCTAAGAGCGTTAGTTCGCACAATGTCTGGTCTTTCCGAAATAGCGAGCCCCGGGAACTTGCAATAACTCACGCGTATCACCCGCTGTGTGACACATGAGACCATCTTTTTGGAACCACATGTCGTTTATGTTCATATCGTCTACAGAAAATCATCGCCACAAAAATTTTCTTGTCATGGTTCTATAACGTTCGCTGTTAACAGTCACCGCCTGATCTTTTTCATTTCGAAAGATGGATCGCCTACCCACTATCCATCTACTTTTTTTTTTTGAACCAATGTGGGTCAAGGGCTGTAAACCCTAAAACACTGCGACCTTGTAGCCTATTGTATTTCTCCACAATGTTCTGTTCATACGAATAGATCTAGCTCCTTTGTGAGTTCTAGGAGTTTATGCGCCATGTTTTTCACGGGATCTCATTTGCTGTAATGCCAAGCTCGTGTCTCCTACGTGCAATTGCTTCTCAATGGAAGATTATATGAGAGGCAGTTTTGCTCCTCTTCATAACATAGTCTGCATATTGGTTCACCTTTGCCCAGATAAACTGTAGCTCAGGGACGGTCCATAGATTCCTGCGCCAGTTTCACTGTCATTTTTGGAGCCGTCTGTATACCAGTCCAGCCCATCTTGACACGTGATAGTTTTCTTACCTTCTATCCTACGTAATGTCCACCCACAATTCGCACCAAACAGTCAGTTTCTCAGGATATAAGTGAGCATCCAGTATCTCCGGCGAATGGGTGTCGCTCCAAATGCTGCAGTTGTAAAAATGCACTTCATCACAGAAGATGATTTTTTCGACAAAACAAAGATCGGTCTTCAGCTGCTCCATAGTCCAGTCTGCAAACGTGCGATGGGAGTCGTGGTCTCGTGGCTTCAATTTTGGTATAAATTCTGAATATTATACGGGTACAGATGCAAGTCTTTCCGCACAAGTTGCGGTTTCAGAAAAACCAAGTTGTTGTGAACGACGAAAAATGGACACATTTCGGTCTTTTTCTTTTTGAACGAAAGTCTTTTTAAACGACCATTAAGACCGTAAATACCACAAAGTACGCGCAACGTCTACAGAGCACAAATTTTGATCATAAATGTTCACAGTTTGTGTGCGTTGATGAACTGTGCCCTCTTGCGTGATTAAATGGGGGCTATAGCAAAATACAAACGTAGATGAATAAGAACACAGCGTTTCAAAACCGAACCCCAATTAAATGTCAAAATTGACGCGTGACGGTTGAAAGATCTTATACAAATAAATTAACTTAACAGACAAGGTCAGGCTGGACAATCAAGACCTGGATAGACAATCAAGACCGGGCTAGATTTATTAGAATGGATGGAGAGAAGTAGATAGATAATACTAAATCAATAAAAGTGGATGGATGAGACTACCCAGCACCAGGTCAATAGGAATAGAGTGAATAGTGAGTGAATAGAGTGAAACAGGAATAGAGAGAATAGGTCAAGTGGAAGTTGCTCAATTTTGATAAATTTCCCTTTTCCAAATCTTAGCCCTAATGGATGGATTAGAGCGTTAAGTATTGACAGATTATAGAGACAAGATTAGATTTTACAGACAAGGAGACAAGGATTTACATGCAATATTAGAGGGCCTAGACTAGATAGACAGGGCATGGAACCCTATCTACTTGAAAATTTAATAAAATTTCTGTAGAAGTTCTATAAACTTAATGATACAAATAAATGAAATTGACAAACAAGGTAAGTCTGGGCAATCAAAACCAGGCTGTTTGATGAAAAATCAAATATCAAATATATTTATTAATTCACAGAGTTACTTTCCATTCGTACTTATTGAACATGTCATCTAAGAACAAACAGGATATCGAAGATAATAACAGTTATAGTAACAATAAAAGAGTCAACAGTACCAGTGATGATAGCAAAAGGGACGCAAGAATAATTCATTTCTTCACAGACGCACTTTGTCTTGGAAGTATTCTTCCAGAATATAGTAGGCTTTCTTAGTCAATAGATTTTTTAATTTTTTTCTGAAACTTCGGAGTGAGATATCAGATTTTATGTTGTCCGGCAAACTATTGTAAGTTCTGATGCCTATTTTATTCGGAGCTTTACTACTAATTGTCAAACTTATCTTATGGCAATAGAGCTTTTCACGATTTTTTGTATTGTGGCTATGTAGATCTTTGTTGGTGGAGAATTGATTTTGTTCTTGTGAATGTAGCACGAAAATTCCTAAATATACGTGCAACGGGCAGTTAAAATTCTCAATTCTATTAAGTAGGGTTTACATGAGTTTCTAATAGTGATGCCCGTGAGACATCTTATGACTCTCTTTTGGGCTTTGAAAATTTCTTTACTGAGTGGCGATGAGCTCCACACGAGTGTTCTATACCCTATAACAAATTATATTTCTGCCTGGATCTGTAATTTTATGCGTTTATTGATTATGTGGCGTATATATCTTAGCAGATACGATACTTTATCTTTTTTTACATAATTGTTTCTTTATTTTACATATAATGTTGTTCGCTCTTGTGTTCTATGCTTCTAGGTGCTCTTCCACGTATATATCAAAGAGAACGACGATACGAAATTTTACGACGATACCTTTAAAAGTATTCTGGAGGAAAACAAAACGTTAACTGGTTCAGTCATTGTGGCTAATAAGCCTTGGAAAAACACAACGGACAGTTTATATTTGGAGTTCTTCGAGGTTCTACAAACACATTCGGATAGCAATGAAATCCTTGCAGTTGTTGCTGAAATGTCTAGATGCTGATCAGATGGCCTTAATGTAGTAAAAAGTTTGAAATCGAAAGTTGCTGTTACAACGGAGAGTGAAACGTGGTTAGAAAATGAAAGAAATACGTGGAGATTATTATATGTATTATACGGAAATAGACTTTCTGGTACACCAATGGATGAAGATATGGTTGTATATTTGGGTCCAAGTGAGAAATATATGTTATCGTTATTCAAAAGAGAACCATTGGTGCGCGAAAGTCAATTAGTTATCGATTGGCTAGAATGTAACGCTGCACAGAGAGATGACGAAGTTCTTCACTTTTCTGATAGTACTGTTGGATGGGAAAACACTTTGCACCAACTGAAATCTAAAGACACGATAGTTTTCGAGTCCTCTAGGAACATTGTCAAGCATTTAGATGCAGACGCTCCTCATTATGAAAAGCTTCCACTACACGATTTAGATATGGAAGATGAAAAACGTCTGTGCCAAAAGGTTTTTTTATATCAAAGAATTTAACTTGATTTGCTCACTGTAACTTATCCTGCCCAGTCTTTAGTTCCAGGTTATCCGTGATAGCTGTTCTCACCGTTTGAATTATGATGTATCTTGTCTTGTTTTGTTGTTTCCACTAAACCAGTCAAAGATGCCTTGAAGCAGCCTGTTGGTCGACGCTTCTGTTATTTGCCTACTCTCCTTAGATACGCTAAAAGTGGAGTCATCAGCATAAAGGACACAATGATCTGCTTCAGTGTATTTTATTACATCGGCCGTATATAGGGAGAACAATGTCGCTGCCAGGACACTTCCTTGTGGGATTACGATGTTTGTTTTATTGGTTTAGTCGTTCCAATATTACTATAATGTTCAATCTTCACAAACTATTCCCTGTGTTGCAGAAATGACTATTGACCAGTCTTTCCCTTATCCCATAGGAGTTTAATTTATTTAGAAGTATACTGGTAGAGACGCAGTTAAATGTCTTTCACAGGTCACAGGAAGAGACGAAAAGAGACGTCAAAGAGACGGAAGAAACGTCACAAGATGCCCACTTTGCGATTGCCTTTGTCTACTTCTGACAGAATTATATGGTACAAGTCAACAATAGCTATTGTTGTGGATTTTTCCTTCCTAAAGCCATGCTGTTAATTCGGAATTAGACATTTATTGATGAATGAGAGCAATGTATTTTCCATACAGTATTCAATTATTTTACCTATTACCGACTCTAGGGCTATGGGTCTGTAATTATTAATATTAGTTCCTTCCCCTTTTTTAAATATCGGAATAATTACGGACGTTTTACACACTGTAGGGAAGATTTCATTATTGCACGAGCGGTTGACGATGTCAGTGACAGGGTGCACTAGCTCGCTTTCAAATTCCTTTATTATAGAGCAGGGGAGGAAGTCTGGGCCACAGCTATTTTTCCTTTTTTATTCGCTAAAAATTAAAGGCATTTACTTGACCAAGTAGTCTTCCATGTACATTGATTTGTCGTTGCTTCGAATACGTTTGTTCCTTAAGCTAGTGCTGGAAATATTCCTAGCTACTAGTTCCGGGGTATTTCTAAAGAATTGTTTAAAAGCGTCTGCAACATCATACGGATCTTTTAGTAGAGATTTGTTAACTATTATGCCGTTTTAATCTTTTCTTTTACAGAACAATTAAGTTCATTAATTGTTTCCCACATCGTTTTCTGTTTATTTTGAATCCGCTGCAGTTTGTGGTCGTAGAAATTTGTTTTTATTCTTTAGATTAAGCTATCATTATTTTTGTTTGTTTTATTCTTTAGATATATTCCTTTTAGTTGTAAGTATATTTTCTGCAAGACTTATAGGTCTTTCAAATTTCTGCTTGATGTTTTTAATTCTGAGGTTATCCAGGTTTTTGCATGCTTTTTAGTCCTTATTAACGGAAATGATGTAAAGAAGTAGAATTGTAGGGTCAGAATGAAGGCCGCGGTTTTTTGTCGCAGTCATTTCTGCTGTATACGTCCTCCCATGTTTCTTTTCTTAAAGCATTGAGAAATCTGTCTTTGTTGGTATTATTGACTTTCCTTGTAAAATGTTCCTGCTGTTCCTACGAATATTCATTTTGTTTATGTTTCGTTTTAGTATCAGAAATCGATGCCCTGATTTGTATAAATCAAATTGTATATAGCAAATAACTATAATTTTTAATATACCAAATAACCATTTTTGTTTAGCTTATGCTTAATATGTTGTAGCCCACGTTTTACTTTAGAAAAGAAAGTAGCATCTTATACAGATCTGAAATTAACTTTAAGAATCCGACTTCTTCAGATGTTACGTCTTCTCCACCTTGTTGTACAGTATGGAAGCCTGGGCAATAAACAAGAATGAAGAAAGACGAGTTCAAGCTTTTGAGATGTGATCTTACAGAAATATATTAAAAGTTTCATGGACGGAAAAAGTATCCAACTTGGTAATACTCTAAAATCTGAGTAAAACCACCTAAATTCTTACCTGAATCAAAAGGAGGACTCTAGAATATTTCGGGCATGTTATGAAAGGCGAAAAATATCGATTACTGTAGAACAGCATGCAGGGAAAAATTTCTGGTGACAGAATGCCAGGCAGCAGAAAAACATAATGCCTCAAGAATCTACGACTGGTACACAATCAACTCAAGCTCTCTGTTCAGGCTTGCTGTCGACAGAGTAAGCCTAGCCTTGTTGGGGACAAAAGTTCTAGAAGGATATGATACTTATGAAGAAGAACTGTACTCCTTAATTCCCACAAAAGTAATTACATGTGAAGTACAGTTGAATAAAACAATATGAAACATATACAATTATATGTTAACTCAAATTGAGAAACTGGTAACCTCTCTCTAATTATACTATTTGACAGACCAATTGCTAAATCCGTAATAATGTTACACAAGAAAAAAATAATAAAAATATAAATTGGGAAGTAGTTTATTTATCACAGATATCTACATTTACTACGATTACAAGATCTTCATATCCAGTTATAAAATATTACAAATATTATATCCTTGTTGGCCTGGTGCTGTATAGTCGTCTCATCTATCCAATTTTATCGGTTTCCTATTGTCTATCTATTCGTCTCAATCCAATCTATTGAATCTACCCCGGTCTTGATTTCCCTTGTCTGTCAATTTATTTGTATAATCAAGTTTATAGAACCTCTACAGGACTTGTCAGTGGTATGTCTAGTCAAGTCCCTCTAATATTGCATATAAAGCCTTGTCTGGCTAATCTTCTCTTCTTCTAATTTCTTCTCTATAATTTGTCTAGTCTTATCGGTCTGATAAGTCTATTAGGTTTAAGATTTGGAAAAGGGAAATATAGAAAATTTAAGCAATTTCCGGAAAAGACACATTGGTGGAAGTTTTTTTTCTTAAGATATATAATACAATAACTGTAATAAAAATCACAAAACCGGAACAATATATATATATATATAAATATATATATATATATATATATATATATATATATATATATATATATAAATATATATATATATATATATATATATATATATATATATATATATATATTGTATTGTTTTCTCGGGGATTCCGCGTTGATGCTGAGGGTTGGCTCTGAAAAGAACCGGATTCTCGACGTTTCGGCGAACTAACATTCGCCATTCTCAAGAGATATATGCGTCCGTACGGGTCAACCGTTCGACGCATACTGTATTAGTCGAACGGTTGACCCATCGTCCGGTACGGACGCATATATCTCTTGAGAATGTTAGTTCGCCGAAACGTCGAGAATCCGGTTCTTTTCAGAGCCAACCCTCAGCATCAACGCGGAATCCCCGAGAAAACAATACAACACAGGTATCTATCCGCGAAAACCTCAAATACAACATATATATATATATATATATATATATATATATATATATATATATATATATATATATAATGTATTTTCTCTAGCCTTCTTTTTCTTGTTTGTCTAATTTATTTGTTTTTGTTTGTCTAATCTATTCGTTCTTGTTTGTCCAATCTGTTCTCTCTTGTTTGTCAAATCTATTCGCTCTGGTTTGTCTATTCTATTCTCTCTTATAGTCTGATTATTCTTATCTACATTTATATTTAATACTTTTGCTAAATCCATTTATGTCTGCTCAATCTTGTGTATTTATTTAATACAAACCAAAACGAAGCTATTCCAATATATCCTATAAATCCTACGCATCGAAATAATATAAAACATTTCTGTCCAAGAACGATATTCTGTATTTCAATTTCCGGTAAACCGGAAAAATTTCATTTTGTCCACTTCCGTACTCTACACATAAACGATAAATTGCCAAATATTTCCATATCCGGTTGAGAATATTCGAAACAAATCCTCCAGACAGCTTTCATTCGAAATATTTTCAATCCTGCTAACAGGCAACAATTAACATTGAATTCTTTTCGTGTTCGAATTCCAATCACGATTTTGTTTATTTATTTCGCTGTTGGTAAATTACATTAGCACGTTGAGGATTCACTTTCATTTATTGTTTCCCTTTCACGTGAAATTAAAAGCGCTCGTAAAAATCGAAATTTTCAATTAGCTCCGGACGGAGAGATTATTAGGAAAGTAATGCGATAATTAAGATTTAATTGAAGAGATTTTCCTTGTTTTTTTTTCTACACTTGCTTTGTCATGTTTGAAGAAATTCCTGCAGGTTATAATTATTTCATTAAGAACTTTTACACGACTCGTTTGTAAATTGTTTTTTCTTTCTCCTACTAGCGCAAATTAAAAGCTAAATTTGTTAAGCACGATAAGTAAATTAGTGAAGGTAATTGGCTCTTATTTGGTAATTAGGAGAAGTAAATTATTCTACATTTCCGATAAAGTTTATTTTAGATTCTTTATGTTAGTGACTAAACTAGATTATATTATACCAATGAAATTGCAATTTAAGACCCTGCCTATGTTGGTCTAACAATAAGTATCCTAGTAGAGAAAAGAAGACTCGGAAGGCGAGATTGTACAGACAAGTCTAGACAAAAAAGCAAACCCAAAGAAATAGTAGCAGATATCGAAATAAGTGTAGATAGATATGTGTAGATTGTAGATAAACAAACTGGTCATAAAATTATACATAGAAGACGCCAACACTATAAGAAGACAAGAGACCACAGACAAAATTAAAAAGATATTACTAGTCCAGAAAGAATTGACAAGCATTATTAGGCAGATAAGACTACAGAGAAGACTAGATAAACAAGATTGGACTGAAACTTAGAAACTCAGATAAGCCTGCTATTTGGACAAAATGAGAGAGATAATCATAACAGAAAATATCATTTCGGTAAATACTAAAGATGAAAGGATAGATCGGTGTTTTTTAGCCGGGTTTCCGCGGTATCTTTGGTTTCACCAGACCATTTTGATACGAGATATTTAGTTAGCAAAGAAGCTATGACTATTTACGTATTTTTACTCATATTGGTGTAATTTGTTATATTTGATAATAAAACTAGATTTAGAAATGATATTTTAAATTTAGTTATTTCAACAGAATTCAATGGACTTAAATTTTGATTTTGAACGCGTTTTTTGCATTAAAATGCTACCTCAGAATGTGAATATTTAATTTTTTTCTCTTTCTTGTTCTACGTTTTCGCAAAAAAAAATCATCTGGCCCATTTACCCTCTTCCCTCGCTCTGGAAGTCACCTTGTCGCGGTGTGTGGGCTTAGTTTTGCAACAAACCATTGGACTTTACCGATTGGAGTCCAACGCCGGTCGGAGCGGTCATCGGAGAGCGAACAACCAAGAACTTCCAAAAGCTCAATCCAAGGTGTCATGCGACCGCTGCCGAAGAAACTGGTTGGTGGCCAAAGGCAACCGGCCATCGCTAACAGCATCGCGCACAGCCTCTTTGATACCTGGCGACCTCAGAGAGTATCGAGCCTTACCATGTCAAGCGGGGCTCTGACTTGGCGGACCTTTAGTTCCCTTGCCATTCTTGGGATTCAAATGCGTAGAAACACGATATTGAACACTAGTGTGGGGGAACTCACCGACACAGAACTAATGTATCAGCTGGAGCGTGAGCTACACAATCCCAAAAAAGATCCATAGGTAGTATCAATAGTAGTATCAATGGTAGTTAATATCAATAGCGGCCACTTCCTTGGTTCAACAGACAGCAACAGCGGCCACTCCCTCTGTTGAAGCTCTGAACAATCAGCTCGGCTTGCCGAGAAGAAGACCTAGACCTCACACTCGTCGACATGTGCAGTCCTCCCATGCTAACTGAGGTAGAGGAAGATGTCATTCTTACCGAGATAGAAGAGGACTTGCCGCCTCCTGTCAAAACAAAAATGACCAGCAAACGCACAAAAATAGCTCAAGGGAACATCCACCATACCAAAACAGCTTCGGCCGTGATAGCTAGGTTCATTAAACAACACATAGGGCTAGCGCTGCTGCAAGAACCCTGGGACCCTTATGGAGGCAAGATCAGAGGCCTCAGCAACAGGAATGTAAGTTGGTGTGGGATAACCGAGAGATCTCCCCCAGAACTTGCATTATGGTAAGGAAGGGCATGTAGGACCAACCCGTCTGGTCGCTTCAGTCGATGGATTCTCCTTTCCCAACCCAATCACATGGCCGAGGTAGATATAGTGGTTCACATATTCGATAGCTATCGTATCGAGCACAACGTGGGGAGAATCTGGACTGATGATCTTTGCCATGTTCATTTTTAACCCAATCTCGCTGGCTGCTTGATTTGGTTGTTGCAGGATCTCTTCTCGATTAGGTCTTTCGAAATTAAGACTGTGTCGTCCGCGAAGCGGAGGTGATTTAGATAAGTCCCATCAATTTTTATATCTTTTTGCTCCCAGTAAAGTTTCTTGAAGACGTCTTCTAAGCCCAGTGTAAATAGTTTCGGAGAGATCGTATACCCTCTACGTACTCCTCTCCCTATATTTATTTTGTTGGTATTTAGTCCTTCTTCGATTTTAACATGGAGCTTCGCATTTCCATAAATATTTTTGATGATGGTAGCATATCTAGAGTCTATTCTAGCGTTCCGTAGTGATTTTAGGATTGACCACGTCTCTACTGGGTCAAAGGCTTTATGGAGGTCAATAAAGGCTAGGTGCATGGGGACATTGTATTCAGTGGCTTTCTCTGTTAGAGTACGCAGTGTTTGCAGATGATCTACACTCATATTTATCATCTTCTTGGATTTTAGGTATTTCTCAATTTCATCTTGGTATTCCTCCTTCCTGAACTGCAGTTGTTCACTGGTTGGGAGTCTGGGTTTTGCCCTTAGTTTATTTCTGATCTTAGATCTAACCGGATGCATCGTAGAATCAATTGTGTGGTCGCTTCCGGTATTCAAGCAATTCATGACCACCACGTCGCTGCATATTCTTCGATTGTTAGCAAGGATAAAGTCTATTGGTCTGTAGTTGTTTATATCCGAACGGTTTCCTTTTTTTAATACTGGCATGATAATAGATGTTTTTAAAATTTCTTTTCAGTAGAAAACTAACAGTTAATAATAAGTGTAATAGGTTCGATCAATTCATATTGAAATTCTTTAATAATATTACCAGGAAGTGAATGTATTTTGGAATAGATAGTCATTTTCCAGATGTATACGGGGGATATATATTGCATAATCCTTTCAGGTGCAGTCTTAAAGAAACCTTTAAACATCGAAGCCACTGTATCTGGATCCTTTACAATAATATCGCTAGTTTAATATAAATGTCTTGTTTGCTACATGATTTCTTTGCCAATTCCTCTACAGTTTTCCATAAAGTTATTTGGTTATTGGCGGATTTATCTAATTTATTTTTATAACACTTTCTTCTAGTGGTAACTAGTTAGTAATGGTTTTTTTTTTTCTTTAAGGTGTGAAAGTCTTTCAATTCTGAATATTTCTGTTGTATGATGTGTAGGACTTTAAAATTCCTGCTTGACAATTGAATTTCCTTAGTTATCCAAGATGTATACTATTGCAACAATTGAATAAAAGCATTATAATAAATATTTCTGACCACGTTTGCATTTGAAGCGCTTGTTGAAGACAGAGTTTATTAGCTACATAAAAGTTTGTCGCGTAATAATAGTGCAGTTTATTGTTTCTGGGTTTTAAAACATCTGAAACTGTGAAACTACCAAAGTAAGTTTATGATCCGCTATATTGTTATCTTCCACCGTGACGGCGACAGGTAGATTTCTGTTTACAAACAGATTAACTATGATGCTACTTACTTTTCTTAACCCTAGTGAAGACCCTTACTTTATAATCTGGACCATACAAAAGCAGCAAGTTTGTCAGATTGACCTTTTAATTCTAGTCACTTTCAAAATAAATGTTGAAGTCGCCAACAACAAATATATTTTCACATTTATGAAAGATTGAATCAAGAAGCTCCACGAAAGTGAAGATAAATGTTAATATTTCACGCAGGTGGTCTGTATATTGTGATTATAATAAAGTTATTTAACTCTTATTTCCACATAACTACAGACACTTCTATTTACTTCTCGACCGATTTATTCGCGATTTCTAAGATGCTGCAAGTAAGTATCTTTAATTCGGATAGATGAGCCAGCATCAGTAGATTTTGATCTATTATATGCTGTTGCAAGTTTATATTTGCCTAGATTAATGTACTGTATTAGTTTATCCGTCTGCCAGGTTTCTACCAAGCAAACGAAGTATGGCATGTGCTCAGCCATTAGTAACACAAGTTGAAGTATTTTATTTTGCAAACTTTGAACTTTTCTAGATAAAGAGAATCAGTCGTAGCTCTCTACAAGATCATCACTATTTACCTTCTTTTCTGTGATTCTTGATGGTTTATGAAAAAACGATTGATTCTAGTATACTGTGGCCAGTTATTCGGGTTATGTACATAGGGTACCGAAACTTTAAATGATGAGTATCCTTGTGGATGTTTCGATTCTAATTTATTACAATGAACTTTTCAATTACAACGAATCTCAGGAGCTCAGGAGTAATCCGTTATCTCAATAATAAACAATTTAATGAAGTTAATCATTTAAAGTTTCGGGGCGAAAACCAAATCGGGGCGTTTTTTTTTGTTGTTGGTGACTTCAACATTCATTTTGAAAGTGACTCCTAAGAAAAGTAGAATCTAATAAACTTACTACATTCTTATGATCTAGATTATAAAGTTGGGCCTTGGTCCAGCTTAAAAACTGATAAGCAAACTTTGACTATGGTATTTCCGGAGTTAATACCTATTATAATAATAGATCTTCTGTAATTTCTCTTCCTTTTGCTTTGACTTTCCCTGTAATACGTTTTTATCGTTTGAGAGATTAATATCTGCGCTCGCGCGGATTTCAGTTTTATCGGCACTCTGCTCTCCGTTTTTTTGAGTTATTTGGTACAGTCCGACTATTCGATATTAATAATTCATTTGTGTCTTTCTGAGATTCTTCACATTCCATCGGCGAATCAGTTGTGCTATTAGCCACCGACGAAATTGGTTGGTTCAACGATGCAATTTTTTCTAATACCAACACATTGTGATTTTGAAGTGCAATAATTTGTTTAGTAAGTACTTCCTTTTACACTGCATCTTGTATGATTTCCGCGAGTGAGGACGTAAATAAGTAGTCAACTTCTTTTTTTGCAACACCACTAATCGTGTCCTTGAAAGAGGAACTTAATCACTGGATCTTTTTGTTTGAAAGTAATCCTATAGGCATTTTGATTTAATTAAATTAGACTTGATTCGCTTTACAAATTCTCTCGCTATTTCGATGCACTCGCTCTCGATACACCAAGTACATTGGAACAACTGCAAGTTGTCGATTTTTCTGTCATTGGTTTTCACGGTTATTTTTGATATCGCTCTTATCTTGCACGTCGTATATTTCACATTGCGAGATAAATAATCTACGTTTTAGTACTGTTTCGAACTACTTCAGTCGCAACTCTCCGTCCCTGTAGGACTTTTGGTGTGCTTTAAACTCATTGATCGTACCTTGAAAGCTGTTTGTACATAATATTTGATGCGTATAATTACTTTTGCACATAAGCAATTCCGCGGTTCCTCCGACATAGGAAATACTAAACAACTGTAGGTTTACATAAAGTATTTAAAAATAAAAACAGATCAATTTTTGAAAGATCAATTTTACACAGTTAAGTCAAGCTAGACATAAAATAAAATTAAAATTTTTAAATAATCCCCGACATAAAAAAGACCCACATAAAATATCACCCTTTTGTCCTTTTAACTTCATTAAAAGTACTTGTGAAGAAATATAATCAATTATACCTACGTAGGTATAACGAATAAAAAATACCTACTAGTTTCACATTATACGTTTGAACTTATACGTTTGAACGTTTGAAAGATGTATCAAACTATCTTACAAGTGCTACTAAGTTCCTGCAGTTTCGATATTGTACCACTTCTATAAGAGGCATTGCTTGAGAGACGTCATTGACGGATGTGTTTATTTTGCGAATTTTTGAGATTAAATTAATCAAGACTGAAAACTATACGATTGAATATTGTTGTTTCTTTACTTACGTACGTTGCTTACACAGACTAGATCATTGTATAAACCATACTTTATCATTATCAATGTTCTTTTTATTTCTTTGTGTTCTAGTTTCATTATTTGATTTACTAGGCCATCCCCCGACGCGGCGACGCTCATCATCAAAATATTAATAGTACTTTTAATGAAGTTAAAACGGCAAAGGAGTAATTTTATTTTTTTACTGTTCAGAGTTTTTTGTTGGGGGTTACTTAAAATTTTTAATTTTATTTCATTTGTGAGGATTGTTTACCAAAAAGTTTTTTTGGTTAGATGATAATAGTAATTCGTTTATGTTTAGGTGGTTATTTTGTAGATACCGATATTTTTCGAATTAAATTCATGTACACACATATTCTTGGACAATAAACTTGGACAATTAATCTAGTATATGTTTGTATATAATAGATAAACAATTGTGCTAACAAAACAAAATGAGCTGATGATCATTAAACGCCTGAACAGATCTTCATAAGTTAGTTAAGTAGAACCTTCTCCATCACGTCAGTTTTAAACAAAGAAAACCGCATCAAAATCGGTCCATTCGTTTAGGAGCTACAATTATATAAACATTCACTAATACGGACGGACCGAGAGACGCACAGACGGACAGACGAACTGACGGACATACGAGCCGACTAGACACGTCAAACTTATAACACCCATCTTTTTGTTTCGGGGGTTAAAAATAACAGTCAAGTCATTGTAAATTTATTTCAAACTTGCTAACTCGAGAATAAGTTTTTTTTTTGTGAAATTGAGATTATGTTCCTTATTATTTTCAAATCTTTACGGTTGCTCTTTATCAATCTAGTGACAAAAAGCTTCATAAGTCTTCAACTGCTTTTGAATAGAAATTGTTGAAAGTCTATAATATTTTATTAACAAAAAAATATGATAATCTGGATTACATTAAGTTTAGAAATAAAAATAATCTATGGTAATATTTGCTACATACAAAATTATAGTGTAGGAAGCAAATATGGGATAAATTCCTTGACAGATTATCTTCTGGAAAGTTTGACTTTTGAAAACTTTTTGACCCTCATGTTTAGACAATCAAGACAAACGAATAAGACCCTAGACAACATGCGTAGCTATGACTAAATGTAATATTAAATAAATGGTCCGATAAGATTACAGAAAGTAAAACTAGACGACTTTTAGAAGTCCATTAAAATCTTGGTAAATAAACAGTTTTTGACAGTTTTCTCATTTATCTATTGCTAAAATATAACAATTTTGTTTTAGCTTCATACACGGAAGTACCAGCAAGACTAAAGATAGGAAAATAAACTCGATGGGGATAAATATAAATTTAGTTAAATATGTGGTTAAAATTTTAATAAAAAATGTATGTAATTAGTAACATATTAAAAGTAATTAGTAAATACATCTATGAGAAATTTAAATAGTTTTCTAAAATTGCTTGTAACCTACATGATCTCATCGGTTGTTTGAATTCTACGAGGTCGAATCGGAAATTGCAACAATTATCATTTCAGCGAAATATTTCCTCGGTTTAGTGCATTTAGCGATAATTGCTGAGTCCGCGGATGTACGAGCGAGTGAATCTGACCTTTCTCTACTTACTTATTTCACTACCAATGTCGTACACATCACTTTCTTGATGATGTCATGTTCACGCACCAATTATATTAATTAGGAAAACATTTATTATGTTTCTTGTTTTTACATTTTCGCTTTTTAAAAGTTATTATAAAATTTCTTATATAGGTACAATTGAAAAATATTTACCGTTCAATATTTTAATGATATTCTGATAATGATATTTTATTGCAAAAAGTATCGTTTAAAAAGTATAGTTTATATAGTTATATTTTAATCGGACAAAAAGTATAGTTTAACAACATTAACACCTAACCACCTGACATACGTCTCTCAGACCCAAAGTAGCAGTAATTTGCTCACCTGAGACGTATGGCAGGGTTAAACAGAATTATTAGAAAATACAAATAATTTTATAATTTAAAAAATAACTTATCAAAATATTCTTCCACATAAAATATAGTACTAAATTCACAACATTAGTAGTTAACCAACATATCATCGCTTTTCAACATAAAATATATTCCATGTGTAATAGAAATACATATAAAATTAAATTAGATACCTATTATACAGCCCAAAAGATATTTAAGTAAAATGATTTTTTTGCTGTTTCTAGGTAAATTTTTTGGTGCAGAAATCAAAATACACGTCAGATTTGGTATCTAGATCAAATCTACTTTTTGAAATACACTATATAGGCCTCTTAGAATTTGTGGCACTTTTGAACCACTTTAATTAACTTTTTTGTCTTCTTTCCTTTTTCCTTGGGCTTTATTTAGGACTAAATTTGGGATGAAAGTTGCTCGAAAAATAACTTAAAAACTTAAAGACCTTCAGGTAACTGAAAGCTGCGTAGAAGCGATTTTCAAAATAAGAGACTCTCCAGCAAAGGTTTATAGTATATTAAAGAAAGAGTTCAATATGCGCGGTTTATAGCACGCGTCCATGTTTATAAAACGACGAGTGTAGCGAAAAGTTTTCTAATGGAAGTGCAAAAAACGCCTTCTGATCGAGTTGTTTTAATATTATTTTTTCTAATTTGCGCCCTATTATGCAATTTCTAAATAAAAAAAATGGCCTATACATATTGAGAAAATTGTATCGCACTCAGCGAATCATTATCGAACTTATATGTGTGCTTTAATAACTTCATTATAGACTCAAAATTAAAAAATGTTTTTTGTCCAAACTTGAAATGCCGATTTGAATAGTGGAAACAATAACTCACTAGGATGAACTAACTAAGTTATAATCAGTTGTATGTATTTACAAAAACAAGAGTTGCTAGCAAATCCTGACTTTTTGCAATTCACACCACGCTAATATTTAAACCCAGTTCTTATTTTTTCGACACCAAGACAAAAATTTAAACGAACATAATTAAATAACATAATAAGTAAAAATAGCACTGCGGTTCTAATTCAAAGTATCACTCACTCCAGCACATATCCAGTATGATAATATATGTTCAGTTATATTTATATAGTTAAATCTTATTTTATATGTTGCGTGTTGTGGTATATGAATGAAATATAACAATTTCTTTGCTTACATGCAAAAACTTTCGTCAATCCAAAACATTAGATGTATTTTAATAATTTGATGTACATATTTTTTAGTCTTCTTAGTTTTCTCTTGTCAGATCAGCCTTGGTGTAGCCTCAATAATCTAATCTTACTAGTCTAGTCTTCTCAATCGAGTCTTGTTAGTCCAGTCTGATGAGTCTTACCTGTAAAGTGTTATTTATCGTATCCTTTTGTCTAGTCCCGGGGTCGGCAAAGTGTGGCTCGCGAGCCACATGTAGCTCTTATGTATATAGCCACATGTAGCTCTTATGGTATGAGCTTATGGCTCTTCAGAAACAAATTGAAACATAAAAAATCATAAAAAAATAAACAGAAATGTCCCTTCTCGGAAACCCTACGACCGCCACCGCCAAGTTTGGTTGTTTTTTTTAAACTGAATGGACTGAATCATTTGCGTTTGTACCTAATACAGCTAGTCTTCCAACTTATTGGGCATGAAATTATTTGGTATGAAAAACCAGCAAACAACGAAACGTCTAATGTCGAGAGACATTTCGAAAATAAACAAGCCGAAATTTGCAAAGACTTCGGAAAAATGTTAAAAAGACAAGTTCCGTTTTCAACTGTTGTATGCAGTCTGCAAATAATATAAACATTGCAAGCTTTTTCTTGAGTCACGAAATCGTCAAAAACGGAAAATAATTCACTAATGGTGAGTAAATAAAAAGTTGTATAAAGAAAAAATAGTACGCGCTATTAAGATTGCAAAGAACAACAAAACGCCAGGTCCAGACGATATCTACGCAGAATATTTCAAGCAGATACAGTAGGAAAAAATAAACATAATTGTAAAACTATAAAATAAGATCTATGACATAACTTCCAAAGGAATGACTAAAGTCCAAGTTCATAATGCTTTCCAAAAAGAAAACAGCAACCAAATGCAAAGATCACAGGCCAATCTCGCTAATGAGTCACACATTAAAAATATTCCTACGCATCATACACACCAGGCTATTTAATAAACTTGAAGGGCTAAGCGGTGATAAGCAGTTCGGGTTTAAGAGCGGCACCGATACACGAGAAGCAGCATTCTGCCTAAACACATTGGTACAAAACTGCTATGACCAAAGAAAGGACATCTTCCTGTGATTCATCGACTACCGACAAGCAATCAGCAAGACCTACAGCTACTAATGAACAACATAAACACGAAGGGGTCAGGCCGGACTAAGAATGAACAGATCCAAAACAAAATTCATCTTTATAAGCCATAATAATCAGGCAGGAGCGTCCATCACTGTAGAGCGGGAAACAATCGAAAGAACTACGAGTACGAAATACCTAGGCATACTAGTAAACGACAGATGGGACCCACTACAAAAGATCAAGATTACGGTAGAAAAAGCCAGGCATTCAATAAATTACGTCTCTTGCTATGCGATAAAAACCTTAATTTAGAAATCCGCCACAGAATGGTCGAATGATACATTTGGCCAGTCCTACTGTACGGAGCAGAAACCTGGACGATAAAAGTAGCATCCATTAACAAGATCGAGGCGCTCGAGATGTGGACACTCAGAAGAATGCTCCGTATCCCATAGGTGGAACGCATTACCAACGAGGAGGTGCTGAGAAGGGCAGGAGTGGACAGATTACTATTCATTACCATAAAACAGCGCAAGATCTGATATTTGGATCACATACTAAGGGGGCCAAAATATCGAATTCCCCAGTTCATACTCGAGAAGGAAAGGGGCATCGTACGTGAACAGCTAACATGGCTGAAGAACATCAGGAACTGGACCGGAATCAGAAAGTTTGGTAGCATGTGCCAACCAGCAATAAACAAAACATTAACAATTATTCAATAAATGAAGAAGAAGAAGATAAATGTGGCTGACACACTTTATCACAATTTTAACAATAAAGCAGATATCATGAATAAAATAGAAAACTTATCTTTGTCTGCCAAAACTATAACAGACAGGGCAAAAAATGTCGTTCAATCTATGCCAACCACAAGTTTAGGACGTACAATTAGCATCAGCTATATCAATAGCGGTCAATGAGTCTTGTGACTTAAAGAATACTGCGCAAGGTCTCCTCTTTCCTCACTATGTTTCATCAGATGGTCCCAAAGAAGAATTTCTGTAGGTTCGACAAACATGAGAAAAATATGTTGAAAATGCAGTGACCGAATATCAGAAGAAAAATCACATCCCACTTATTAAAATTGTGTCAATTGCAACAGATGGAGAAAAAATTATGAAAAATTGATCACGACGTGTTATCTTTCCATTGCATAATTCATTAGGATTCGCATAAGTTATTGGTAAGCTAATGGATTTGGTAGCTAAGGTCAAAAATAATATTATCGCAAAGGCGCTAAATAATCGCCAATTATGAAGAATTTAAAAATTACGACTTTCTCGAAAATTCGTGAAAATCAGTGGTTCTTGATACAGTTTGAAATTATTTTTTATAGAAATTTGGATCTTAAGTTTATAGAGTTTGCTGACCCCTGGTCTAGTCCAACTTTACTGCCTAGTCTTGTGAGTCTAGACATCTCTCACTATTCTTGTCTATCTAGATATACTGTCTGTATACCCATCACTGTTTAGTCTTGTCCGTTTAGTTTTGTATGTGTAGTCTTGTTAGTTTATTCTTCTTACTCTAATCTTGTATGTCTAGTCTTGTATGTCTCAGGTTTGTCTGATCCTGTCTATCTAGTCTCTTCTGTTTAATCTTTTCTCTCTAGACATGTCTTGTCTAGTTTTGTTTCTCTAATATTGCTTAGTCTTGTCTGTCCAGTCTTGTTTGTATAGTCTTGCATGTCTAGTTTTGTCTATCTAGTATGTCCGTATGATATTGTCTGTATAGCGGTGTCTAGCATTTTTTGTGTAATATTGTCTGGCTAGTTTTGTCGTCTAGTGCGTTTAGTCTTGTATGACATCTGTGTAGTTTTCTCTGTCAAGTATTCTCTTTCTAGTCAGTGTCTGTGCAATCGATTTTGTCTAGTCCTATCTGTCCAGTCTGGTCCGTTTCCCGCAATAACAGAGAACCAGGCCCTGATGGATCCCCCAGGAAGCCATAGAACTAATGACACAAAACTTTCCAGCAGGACAGCTTCGGTCTTTTCCGATGCCAGGTTGAAGGATTAAGCTAACAACGAATCAATAATCTGCTCAATCGCTCAATGAAACCGAAGGATAGCGTAAAATATCTAGGCATAATGATTGATAAAAGTCGATCCTTCAATGAACATATTCAAAAATCGCCATAGAGAGGAATGAGAATTACAGCCACAATCAAGCAGTTTACAGCCAATGTAGGAAGATCTAGAAGTAGCAAGCGCGCGCTACTAAGCACTCTGGCACATTCCGCCATGCTATATGGTGCTCCCAACTGGGTAATATAAACATAGCGAAACTGGCTACAGTCCAAAGGAAAATGACCTTACGTATATACAGCGCCTATCGATCAGGTTCTCTCGAGACGCAGTAGCCTCTGGTATGCCTGAGAGTACGTGTTGAACTACAAATTTAGTTTCCAGTTGAATTTCAATCGATGTATAGGAAAGACCTGACGAGACAGCTAACTCGACAAGTTCAGTAAAGGGCCAGTGGACAAAAATCCTCATCCCAGTCATAGAAACGTGGATTATTCTTAGGCATGGAGAAATATCATCCCCCTAACTCAGGTTCGCACGGGTCACGGATGCTTTAGAGATTATTTCCACAACATCGGGAGGGCATCTGAGCCAGACTGCATTTATTTCGGTGAAGTGGACAGTGTAACTCACACGATATACAAGTGTCCGAGATGGGAAAAGGAACGGCTAGGGGGCTATGATCGATCTACTTTTGAAGTCCAAGAAAGACAGGGACCCCATAACAAAAATCATAGGAAAAATCATATCCCAAAATGAAAAGGATGAGAGGGAAGTGAAATGTATTGAACCAATAATCATTTCTAAAGGGGAAGGGAGAATTAGATAAGAGCCACTATAAATATACATATCAGCCAACCACTCTGATGTAATGTTAATACCAGTCTCATGGTGCTCGGTTTTTTTCCAAGGAAATCATTTGTATGGTTAACTGTAAGATGCCATCTACTCCACATAAAAAAGTTCGGTCTGTTTAGTCTTGTCTGTCTTATGTTTTGAGTCTTATCTGTAATGTGTTATTTATATAATCTTGTGGGTCTAGTCCAGTATTTCTGCCTAGCATTGGCAGTCTACACATCTCACTCTATATCCTTGTGCACTTAGACCTATCTGTACACCCAGGACTAGTCTTGTCTGTCTAGTATTTTCTGTTTAGCCTTGTTAGTTTATTCTTATTAGTCTAATCTGGTCTGTGTAGCCTTGTTAGTTTATTCTTATTAGTCTAATCTGGACTGTCTAGTCTCATCTGCTTGATCCTGTTTATCTAGTCTTGTCTCTGTAGTCTTTTCTCTCTAGACGTGTCTGGCTAGGCTTCTTTGCCTGTCCAGTCTAGTCTATCATGTCTTGTCTGTCTGATCATGTCTTTATAGACTTGCATGTCTAATTTTGTCTCGCTAGTCTTTTCTGAATAGTTTTGTCTGTTTAGTCTTGTTCAACTAGTTTCGTCCATCTAGTCTTATCTGTATTATTTTAGCTGTCTAATCTTGTCTGTTTAGTCTCTTATTATAAATTTAGTCTCTCATGTCTAGTCTTGTCTGTCTTGTATTGGTTTCTTTAGTTTTATCGGTCCAATTTTGGTACAGGAAATAATTACTTGAGATAAAATGCAGAAAAAAAATCTAAAAAATAGAAAATTTCCATAGTAAACTTAAAAATTTAATTTCTCCATCATTCTCAGACATGAGTTAATTATTGGAGCCAGAAGGCCGTTCCCTTTCTTAATGAAAAAATAAGCAACGAATAAAACAGAGAGTTTCATTTTTTAAGTTTCACTTTTTACAACTCGGTTCGTTTTATTAGGAATATTACTTTTACTTAATTACTGCACACTAATGTAGCAATGAGTCGGATAAAAATAAACAACTTTCGTTTTCGAATCGAAACGAATCTAACCATAAATTCACAAAACCATCCGCACAAAATTATATTATTTATTCCAAAAATGTACAATTATAATATAGCAGCTAAAACTAAGTAGGTAATTGAAACGGAAATGTGAAACTTTCAATAAAACCATACTTCATACAAAAATATTGCATCAGGACCTGGTAGTTATCGTTTCATAAGACATCCGGTTTTCCTACCGGACAGTGTACACACTGTTTACACTATATCTCCACAAACTTGAAATAGGGGAAACACTGTATTTTCCAGAAAATATCCATGCGGAAGGCATCAACACATTACTGACGCTTTGTCGAAGAAAATAACTTAGTGGCATATATGGTTAATATAATAATAATGAAAAAATAGTGTACAGTTTATAAAATAGATATTTATAATCAACAAAATATATTAAAGAGATATAACTAACTGGTTCCATAAATTTAAAATTAAGTGATTTGCTGAAAGTTAAGCTTCTCCAAATTAAAGCTCTTGCCTATTTAAACCGATGTCATTGAAGCCGCGTATTTCTTTTACGCAACAATTGCGTCTTCATAACTTATGTTAATGAAATATAATTCTTATGTAACTGTTAGAAGCGGAAAATTTTAAATTAAAATAAAACACAGAAACATGTTTTGAGTATTCATGCAGTTGACTTAATTTCAAAGAATTTTATGGCATTCATGTTTGAATATGATTTCGTACAACCGCTGTGGCACGTACATGGCGTAATCTGTAAGTCCGCAATAACGCAACGATTGATGGCTTCCATGTGCTCAATAGTTTCTGGTTTATCGGCGCAGACACAGGACTTACATATCCCTAGAGAAAAAGTCTAATGCCGTCAAATCACACGAACGAGATGGCCAGTTAACAGGTCCATTTCGTGAAATTAATAGATCATCAAATGTTTCTTTCAGTAAATTAATTCTATCGCGCGAAGTGTTGCATGTGGCTCCGTCCTGCTGAAACTACTTGTGTGCGACATTAACACCTTCCAATTGATGCACGAAGAAGTTAGTAATCATCTCTCTGTACCGCTCACTGTTAACTGTAACGTTATGACCATCATAACTTTTGAAAAGATATAGACCATGATTCCACCGGGCCATAAGGCGCAGCAAAAGACTTTTTCTATATGTAATAATGTTTCGACAAAGCTTGTGTATTACCTTCACTCCAAATGAAGCAAAGTGTGCTTCATAACGGAAAAAAAATTTCAAATGAATATGTGAATTAATACCAATACTTGCTTCGGCCCGTTCACCAAATGTACGGTGCGAACGATGATCGTGTGGCTTCAATTCCTGTAGAAGTTGAATCTTGTAAGCACATAAACCAAGATCTTTAAGCAAAGTGGCACTACGCCAATCATACACTATCCTCAACACAACACTACACACCATCAAGCGCTTGTTGTGTGCGCACTGTAGGACATCTTACGGAATGCGAATTAACGTTTGGAGTAAACGTATTGCGAAAACGATCAAAATTTTCTCGAATCAATTGCGCTAATGGACGATCATGAGCACCATAAAATATTCGTAATTCCCGATGAGTTTTTCGAAAAAAAAATTGAAAAATTTGCAAACATAGCTCCGGCGTGAGTCTATTTATGATGAATTGCCAAACCAAACTAACCCTAAATAATTGGGAACTGTCAAATCGTCACAGATAACAGTTATGCTAATTTAAAGTTCTCCGCCTCTAAAAAAACACACTTTATATATTTTTACTAAACATACATTTGCTAAAGATGAGCTTACTTAGGAACCTAACCTAACATAATAACTTCGTGAGAGAAATCGAATTTACTGGTTTAATTTTTTCTGATGTAATTATTTTTAGTACTTCATTCACAGTGAATTCCAACGGGTAGTTTTGAGGAACATAAGTGCATAGTGCGTGGTTTGTTATTCTTTGGCCTAGCCAATGCTGCCTGACTTAATGTTAATAATAATAATTACAAATGTGTAGCCATACGATAAATGCAAGCATTATTTGATTTTAATTTATCTCTCTGCACTTGAATAAAATTGGATATATCTATTGACTTATTTGAATCATGTTTATAATTGACGTATAATATACATATCTTGGTTTCAAAAAATCATTTTGTGGGTGATAATTAAATGACACTAAATAACACTATAACAACGGACACGCGGAGCTGCAACCTACTATAAACTTTTTGGCGTGACTGTGGCTTGGGTGAACTGTTCCGGTGAACTAAACTTGATGAACTTGTTAAACTGCTATGTCGAACTTTGCCGGTTAACTGTGTTTCGGTGGTGAGCGTTTTTATATGGTCCTTCATATATCTAGACCCGTTTTATTGAGGATTGTTTTTCTTCTCTGCTAATCTTTCTAAAATCTTTCTAAGATTTGTATCGCTAGAAAATTGTAATATTAATCCTACCATAAAACACTTAAATATATAAATTAATTTATATATTAATATTAATATTAATTAAATATTAAATCTTTTAGAAATCTTCCGAAGATTATAATCAATCCTACCATAAAACATATTAAATCTTTTAGCATTTGCTCGGCGATTAATTTAATGACCCTGTTGTAAAATATTCCACGAAAATATTTCTGAAAAACCGTTCGGGTGATTACAGTATTAACCCTATAATAAAACAGACAAAATATTTTTAGGATTTGTTTGGGTATTATAGCAACGACTCTAGCGTAAAAGTAATTTCCTTGAAAAGCCTTCTTCGGAAAGGCCCGTTGCCACTACATCACCCCCTTGCCAGTGTTAACGTTAGATAGTATTTGCTGTTGCAGTTGTGGATTGTTGAAGGCGTCCTCGTCGCTGTTTTAAGGCGTCATCGTCCCCCTGCTTGCAGTCGATCGGGAAATTGTACGCGTCTACCCGATCTTGTATTGCAGCCAGGTTGTGACGTTGTTACATTCGTTGGTCTCCTCTCTTGGGGGGTCACCATTTCAACGTTGGAATCTTCACTTCCTTCGTCCGTGAAGATTTCTTTCGCGCTTCTTTCCCCCGTGTCTGTAATGTATGCTGGTTTTAAACGGTCTATTGATACCCGCACGTTGTGTCCACATTTGTCGAAGGTGTAGTTTTTACTACTTCTTTTGATGACCTTGAAGGGACCGTCGTATGGTGGCTGGAGCGGTTCTTTGGCCGCGTCGTTTCGTAGGAAGATATAAGGCGTTGTCGCCAGGTCCTTGAACACAAATGTCTTTCTGTTCTATCGGGATCTGGTGGTAGGCTCGTACTAAATCGAGTGTCGTAAAGATTCTTGATCCGGCTAATCATTGAGAAAAGTCCTCGATGTGCCTCACGGCGTATCTGTCTAGAATGGTCCGTGCGTTCAGCGCGCGATAGTCGCCACACGGGCGTAATCCGTTGTCCTTTTTTGATACTATGTGTAGTGCGGACGCCCATGAGCTTTTCGACGGTCCAATTATACCCTGTTGTAGCATCTGATTGAATTCGGCCTTGGCTAGATTCAATTGATCGGGCGCCAATCTTCGTGGGCGGCAATACACTGGCTGACCTGTCCGTTTATGATGTGTTACAGCGTGTTTTACTTCACGTTGGAATCCTGGTGGCCTGCAGAGGTCGGGGTACTCGGTTAGAAGACGGTGATATCCTGAATCCCCGTGAACCTTTCGAATTGACTGGATTTCCTCGCGTCCTTTTTGACCATACGTGGTAAGGGAGGTGTTATTGTCGACCAAGCGTTTGTTCTGTGGGTCCACCAGGAGTCCGTAGAGTGCCAAGAAATCGACTCCTATTATCGGTCTTTCCTCGTCCGCTATTACGAAGTTCCAACTGAAATTGCGGCGGAGCCGTAAGTTTAGTGTGCACGCATTGTCCCGTAGGTGGCGATCGGCGTGCCGTTGGTTTAATCCGATTTTCTGTGGCGCCCACTTAACCGTGATCGTGGGAACACGCATAGATCTGCGCCGGTGTCGACAAGATAGTCTATCTTCGTTTCTTTATCGGTGACGTAAACACGGGGAGATTCTGATCCATCATGGACCGCCGCGGTCAATGATGGTTCTGTCCGTTTCCCGAAGCCTTGTGACTGCATGGTGGTTTGCAGTTGGTTTCTGCGCTGCCGAAGGTCTCGTGGTACCAGCACTGATTCGCTTCTAACCTGTTATTACTGCGGCTGCGTCTGCGGGACCTATGGCATTTTGATTTTCTTGTGGATGTCCTCTGCCTGTTCTGCCTCGTGAAAGCTCGTCCACTGTCAGGGATAAGCTAGAAAGCGTATCCAACACTTTTTGACAATCGTGGACTAGGCTCACTGGTGCTATCTCACTGGGGAACGTGCTGATTTCGTGAACGCGGTCGGCCATGGTCGCGAGTTCCTCGACGGCTCTGTCCAGCGAGACGGCTAACACGCGTTGCGTTGACGTAGGCAGCCTTTTCATCCACATGGTCTCGAAGAAATCGTGATTTGGCCTCCGACGAGGGATTTCATCTGGTGTAACAGCTGTGACGGGGTTTGGTCACCGATGTGGACGTTTTCAAGCAATTGTCGAAACTTCTTAATACTCGACGGGGTCAGTCGTTCTATCAGGGTTCTCTTCACCAGTTGGTATTTTCCGTCGGTGGCCGGGTTGTCCAATAAATCTTCAATTTCTGCGCTGTATTCTTGCTCCAGCGAGGCGGTGAGGTGGTTATATTTCGTACCACTTGTGATTCCGTTGGTTTTGAACATGGCTTCTACGCGACGAAACCAACATTCAGGTTTCTGTGGCCAGAATGGAGGTAACTTTCCGACGATGCGGCAAATTTCGGGCGCGGTTTCTTCCATAGTGGCGTGTCTAGGTTTCTCTTATCGATCACGACGACCAATTTGTAGAAGATCGGATTCCTCTTGTAGATCACGTCGGGAGTCACCAATTTGTGGGTGATAGGTGTTAGGAATAAAGTTATCACTCACGTTTTGTAATAAGAGGAAATATATTTACAATAATTAAATGACACTAAATAACACTATAACAATATAACAACGGATTCGCGGAGCTGCAACCTACTATAAACTTATTGGCGTGACTGCGGCTTCGATGAACTGTTCCGGTGAACTGAACTTGATTAACTTATTGAACTGAACTCGGTGAACTGCTATATCGAACTTTGCCGGTTAACTGACCGTGTTTCGGTGGTAAGCGTTTTTACATGGTCCTTCAGGTATCTGGACCCGTTTATTAGGGATTGTTTTTCTTCTCTGCTGTCGCAAACTAATCTTTCTTAGATTTGTACCGTTAGAAAATGTAATATTAATTATATCATAAAACACAAATATTAAATCTTTTAGCATTTGTTCGACGATTACTGTATTGACCCTATTGTAAAATATTCCACGAAAATATTTCTGAAAAACCGTGCGGGTGATTACAGTATTAAACCTATAATAAAACAGAGAGAACAGAGAGATATGAAATATAACTATAATGAAACAGAGAAAATATTTGTAGGATTTGTTTGGGTATTATAGCAACGACCCTAGCGTTAAAACTAATTTCTTCGGAAAGGCACGTTGCCTCTACAATTTTGTTCCAAAAACCTCGATTTTTCTCATTTAAATCTGCCGCTCTTTGTTTTCTGGTAGACCGTTTTTTTATAAAAGTGATGTTTATTGGCTGTCCAGAAATGTTTGGTATTTATCTTAGTAATCTGACATATCTTCCATTTCATCTGTTCTTTGTCGATATTCTAGCGTCTTGATTTATAATTTTGTGATAAAAAAAAATGTGACAGTTGTGGTTGTTTTAAAGAAAGAGATTATAAAAATTCCTCATATATTGCATAGAGAATTTGCAGAAATGGTGTTTGTTTATGGATTTTGTAATAGTAATTCTGTCCGTTCAGTAGAAGAGTATCGACTTCGTTTTCCGAATCGAAGAATCCCTAATAGACAAATATTTCACACTGAAAAACAGTGTGTCGGTTTGGAACTTGAAAAGATATTCTAGATGTTGTAGAAAATAATCCAGGGATAATTATAAGGCGTATTGCAATCCAATTTGAAATTCCACAAACAATGGTTTGGAAAATTAAAACGGCAAGGCTTAAATGCTTTTCATTTACAGAAAGTACAAACTCTCCAAGAAGAGGATTATCCAATAAAACTACAATTTTGTCAATGGATTGGTGAAAATAAATTAAATAAGATTACTCAAATGCATTTTATTTACTGCTGAAAGTCATTTTACTCGAGATGGAATTAAGAATTTTCATAATAATCATCGAGAGTCGGACGAAAACCCCCCCGCCACGCAAGAACACAACACTTACAATTAGTCTCGCAAAACAAGCTTGTTTGTTTACTTATTTCTCTCTACCCTAGAGTGTCTCTTATTGTTAGTGTAAATCAACATTGTCTTTGTAATCTTGTATTTATAATCTATGCGCCTTGCTATCTGTATGCCCAACTTATCGTATTTATCCAGTCTTGTTTAATTATTGTTGTCTATCTTACTGTTTGCCTATTTTTGTTTGACGAGTCTTATTTTTCTATTCTCGCCTGTCTATTTTTTTTCTATGTACTATTATTATCTTTGTATTCTGTAATATTGGATGTTTTGCTATGATCTCCTGGTCTTGCTCGTCTAGATTTAGGTTTGTAATTATGAATATGTTACTTACCTGTCTACAATTTGGCTAGACGAGTATGTCTGGATTTGTATATTTGTTTTTGTCTCTCTGGTTTTGTCCGTCTTGTTTTGTCTGTCTAGTCTTGTCCTACTAACATCTATAAGGTATTGTATTATGTTTTTCCAGTCTTCTTTGTCTAGTGACATATATTTTGTCTATCTTGTCTTGTCTGTCTACATTTTTCTATCTAATCTTGTTTTTGTAGTTATTTTCTACTGATGATTTTCTGGTTTCGATAATTCTTATATTTTTATTTGCATCTTTTAACTTTTGATCTACAGCATACATCTTATAAAGCATACAGAGTCTTATGTATATAACGTTCTTATCTGCTAGTCGTTTTCGTTTTCGTCTAGCATGTCTCTGTTTCTTTTTAATCTTGCATAGTTTTTCCATTTCTTTTATCTAGTTATATCTGTCTAGGGTCATTTCGATAATCTTGACTGTCTACTCCTACCTGTCTACAATTTGACTAGTTGTGCCTATCTTGTAGTGCATGTCTAATGCTTACTCACTGGTATCTTATACATAGAACTGCATCCTGTCTTTTTTTGGCCCTGCATGATTATCTTCCGCTGTATTGTCTCGTCTATCTAGTTTATCTGTTTAGTTTTGTCTGTCTAGTTTTGCCTTTCTAGTTTTGTCTGTCTAGTTTTGTCTGTTTAGTTTTGTGTGTTCAATTTTGTCTGTTTAGTTTTGTTTGTTTAGTATTGTTTATCCAGTCTTGTCTTTCAAAGAGATGGATTGTCGCCAACCCTTCTCAACTGTGGTTTGAAAAAGATTCGAGAGTATAGATAGCTCTTAGCCCAATAAGAAACAAATGAAGAGCGATTCAGACTTGTTCCTAAGAACAAATGGGTGTACACTAACGGCCTGGCCTTTGCAGATGACCTGGCCATTTTTGCTAACATAGAGTCAGCAGTCAACAAGATCAATAGGCTGTCAGAAATGGCTGGAAAGGTAAAAATGACTCCAGATTTCTATTAAAAATACAAAATATATGACGAATATTTACAATGGATGATTGGATGATCACCAATCCGGGAAAACATGGACGAGTCAAGAATTTCAGGTACCTTGGTCATCCAGGAGAATTGATTAGAAGAAGAACGAATTAGTGTCAGGATAAGAAAGTTACATAAAAAGTCTATGAGTATAGGAGCCAAGTTCAAACATTAAAATACAGTTTTAAAGCCTGAGGGCTTATATGCGTCCGAAACTTTGACCATGAATACGCAAGGTCAAGAGAGGCTTGGAAAACGAGAACGTACACTAACGGCCTGGCCTTTGCAGATGACCTGGCCATTTTTGCTAACATAGAGTCAGCAGTCAACAAGATCAATAGGCTGTCAGAAATGGCTGGAAAGGTAAAAATGACTCCAGATTTCTATTAAAAATACAAAATATATGACGAATATTTACAATGGATGATTGGATGATCACCAATCCGGGAAAACATGGACGAGTCAAGAATTTCAGGTACCTTGGTCATCCAGGAGAATTGATTAGAAGAAGAACGAATTAGTGTCAGGATAAGAAAGTTACATAAAAAGTCTATGAGTATAGGAGCCAAGTTCAAACATTAAAATACAGTTTTAAAGCCTGAGGGCTTATATGCGTCCGAAACTTTGACCATGAATACGCAAGGTCAAGAGAGGCTTGGAAAACGAGAACGTAGCATATTCAGGAAAATCCTAAGTAACAGATGGGTTGATGGACAATGGCAAATGAGAGCAAATGAGGATTTGTACTGCAAGACAGAACCTATTACAGCATTTTCAAGAGACGATTGTTATTTTACCGTCATCTAATGAGGATGGACAGTGACCGACTAACAAAAAGAATATGGAGTTTCATCCAATCTAAGAAAACAAGGCCGAGATTTTTCGAAGAATGTGAAAATGATCTTAGGCAGATTGGTATCTCAGATAGAAACGTTCAAGATAGGGGCAAATTTAAAAGATTGGTGAACAACTTCCAAGGTTTTATAATGGAACCAACGTCCAAAAAACGGAGAGGTCTTTTGCCTGAAGAGCATAAACAGGCACTTCTTGGTGGGCTCAGAAGAAACTGGTAGGAAGTTAAAGCTTGAACAAGAACGAGACCTAGACACTAAAATGAAATTGGTTGTTACCACGCAGTCCTGCGCCTCTATGAAATGCATGGTAACAACCAAAGTTCGATGTAAAAAAAAAAATTACTTTGCAAACTATCCAAAGCACGATCTTTTCCGGGCAAAATTGTTATATTTATGCTATTGTTATAGACGCAGACGAAAATTTAAATGTATTATGGATCAAGACGGACGGAATTACTGTTAATAACATAACATACAGTGAGCGATTTCAATATATCGACATATTTTTACAGATTATTAATAAGGTTTTTAACTTAAATACCCTTGGAAATAATTAAAGACAATCGATGTTGCCGCAATTTTTTGAAAAGATAAAATTGAGTTACGTTAGATTGCTTCTTATACGAGGATAAATTTAATCAATCTTTTTAATATAAAAGAATTCTCCATATTTCAAAACAAAAATATTTTTGTCTCAAAACTAAATGGAAATAGCTTCATATCCTTCTCCATTATTCCACTTTTCCCATTCGGTTGTTCGTTTAAATTTATTATTATTATATACAAAGTTTCTATTTAAATTTATAATATTTGTTTGAAATCGCTGCTACTTCCATGTTAGATTTTCGTGTATGTGTAATATATGGTATTGTTTAAAAGGAAGTGATGCGATGTGTGCAAAATTTCAATGAATAGAAAGTGTACAGGATCAATGACATAGACGTAATGTTTTACTGTCCAAGAAAGTGCGTTTTATTAGCATTTTAAGCAAAAAAAATCTATAATCCAACACATTTTGTTTGTTTCGGCGATAACAAAATTAACAACCACCTAAGAAAATACGTGAGTAATATGTTTAATATAAAAAAGCAGCAACGAAACATATAGATTAGATATGTATGAAGTTCCTAAATTTAAAAGCTAATATGTTAGTTTCTGTAAAACTTGGCTAGACTAAACAAGACTCATTTTATAATGATTTAAATAGATTTTATATAATTTTTAACAAAATCAGATTAGATAATCGAGCAAGACCAGACTAGACTAGACAAAACCAGACAAGACCAGATAATACCAGACAACACCTGTGAAGACCAGACAAGATCATACAAGAACAGACAAGATAAGACAAGACCAGACCAGACCAGACAAGACCAGACAAGACCAGACAAGACCAGACAAGACCAGACAAGACCAGACAAGACCAGACAAGACCAGTCAAGACCAGACAAAACCAGACAAGACCAGAGAAGACCAGACAAGACCAGACAAAGCTAGACAAGACCAGACAAGACCAGACAAGACCAGACAAGACCAGACAAGACCAGACAAGACCAGACAAGACCAGACAAGACCAGACAAGACCAGACAAGACCAGACAAGGGCAGGCAAAACCGGACAAGACCAGATAAGACCAGACAAGACCAGATAAGACCAGATAAGACCAGACGAGACCAGACAAAACCAGACAAGACCAGACAAGACCAGATTAGACCGGATAAGACCGGACAAGACACGACAAGACCAAACAAGACCATACAAGACCAGACAAGACTAGACAAGGCCAGACAAGACCAGACAAGACCAGACAAGATCAGGCAAGACCAGACAAGACCAGAGAAGACCAGACAAGGCCAGGCAAAACCAGACAAGACCAGATAAGACCAGACAAGACCAGACAAGACCAGACAAGACCAGACAAGACCAGACAAGACCAGACAAGACCAGACAAGACCAGACAAGACCAGACAAGACCAGACAAGACCAGACAAGACCAGACAAGACCAGACAAGACCAGACAAGACCAGACAAGACCAGACAAGACCAGACAAGACTAGACAAGACCAGACAAGACAAGACAAGACCAGACAAGACCAGACAAGACCAGACAAGACCAAACAAGACCAGACAAGACCAGACAAAACCAGACAAGACCAGACAAGACCAGACAAGACCAGACAAGACCAGACAAGACCAGACAAGACCAGACAAGACCAGACAAGACCAGACAAGACCAGACAAGACCAGACAAGACCAGACAAGGCCAGACAAGACCAGACAAGACCTGACAAGACCAGACAAGACCAGACAAGACCAGACAAGACCAGACAAGACCAGACAAGACCAGACAAGACCAGACAAGACCAGACAAGACCAGACAAGACCAGACAAGACCAGACAAGACCAGACAAGACCAGACAAGACCAGACAAGACCAGACCAGACAAGACGAGACAAGACCAGACAAGACCAGACAGCACTAGATGTATAATTATGGCATACGAGGAGTCGCCTAATAGTGAATTATGAAAAAACAAATACAATTATTTTCTAAACAAAAAGATGTTGTTCATCCATATTTCCAAAAGATTTCGTTTTTGGAAATGAAACTATTCAAATTCAACAGGCTGTGCGGCTATTGGGAATTCACTTCGACAATACTCTAGACGTCTAAACTGGTCCTCCTACATCAGTAAAATCTCAATGAAACTTAGCAAAACTGCGTATGCCATAAGAATCCTGAGTCGTTATTTAGAGCCAAACATCTTGAAAATGGTCTAAAAAAAATATTCCAATCAATACTGAGATTTGGCATCATGTTCTGGGGTAACGGAGTTAACATAAAAAGTGTGTTTAGAGTGCAAAAACAAGTGTTGCGAATCCTATTAAACCTACCATTCCGAGAATTATGTAGAGGACATTTTAAAAAGACCAACATACTAACATGTTTGGGATTATATATATATTCGAAAGTATTGTCTTCTTAGTCAAGCACAAACATTTATTTGAGTACATGAAACCAAGCCAAAGGGATACTAGGATTAACAAAGTATCATATGAACTCCCAAGGCATAGTATGACGATGACTGAACTATGACTTACCGCACTGTGAATCGAACCAGCGATCCTCGTACTATGAACCCGAGCTCTTACCGCTGCGCTGACCGGCCATTGAAATTTATGCTAACATAGCGGGCTTATGAGTTGTCGGTAACTTGCCGGGCGGCGTAAAAAAATGAGTTATTTTTTTAACGCTTGGCCATCTGGCCCTCCCGCTAGCGTCACTTTCAATTATAGTCAAGCCCTACATATACTGTAAATTTGGGCCAAATCGGTGATGACGAGTTGACAGGACCCCTTTTAAGACCCCATTAAAAAGAACAAACAAATTAAGGAGTTTACTACGGTAGACAGGAAGTTGGAGGAAATGAGACGGGAAAACAGAAGTTTGGAGGAAAAATTGGGTAGGGTGGTGAAGAGACAGAAGGAGGAGGAAGAAGTAGAAAAGGACTGGAGAAAAAAAAATTAACAGAATTGAGGTCAATAAGGGGTGAGAATAAAGAAATAAAGAATAAGATATCGAAACTGGAGGAGGAAGCGGAAGCAGTCAAGGAGGTGAAGAGAAGAACCGAGAGTAAGTGGGAGGAGGTCAAGAGTAGGTGAGAGCAAATTAGAGCAGATAAAGTAGTAGAGAGCCAATAGAACCAAAGAAGATCAGGTAGGGTCGGGTAAGCCTGAATCTGGTTAGACAGCAGTAGAAAAACCAGTACTTACTGGCCTAGGCAATGTCGAGAGCAGGCAAGATCAGACAAGAACAGACTGAAGCAGAGAGAGAAAAGATCAGGCAAGAGCAGACAGGACCAAACAGGACCAAACAAGTCCAAGTAAGATTAGACCGAGCTAGACAGCACTATGAAAAGCAAGACAAGCTTAGGCAATGCAAGGATGCCTAAAGAAAATTCGTTAAGACCAAGTAAAGAAGTTAAGACCTGTTCTGGGGTGGCAGCATAAACATAATGGAAATCACCACAATACACAAAGAAGCACTAAGAGTCCTACTCTACCTAAAGTTCAGGGAAACATGTAGAGGAAAGTTCACCGCCACAAACATACTTACTACAACAGATACATATATTTACGAAGCCCTACTGTTTCCATTTAAAAATAAATATCTATTCAGTCAGTACAAAATTAACAACGAGAAGACCACAAGGTTTGCAAATCTAAACTACAGCGTACCAAAACATAAACTGACAATGTCTGAAAAATGTCCTCTATATGTAAATATTAAATTATTCAATGGCCTGTAACGGTCCATTAAAGAACAAACAAAATTCAAGGATTATAAGAAAAAGCTTCACCATATTCTAATTAATATTGAGCCCTACTAGATGCAGGAGTACTACGCTGCAATAAAAAACTATTGAAGTTTCAGGCAAAGTCGGACTTTGACACATTTCTTTTAGCATACATTCAGAAGATTGTTACATTTATGTCATTATTTCCCCTTGTGTTAGCTTATATATTGATATAAATTGCATTGAATTGAATTAAAGCTGGACAGGACTGGACAAGAACGTATTAAAACAGGCCTATAATGATCCAAAACTAATTAAGTCTGAATAAAAGTTTACGATACTGAGAAAGAGGAGTCGAGATTAGACAAGACTAGACTAGAATAGAATTGATAAGGCTGGGCGAATAATCACCAGACTGGACTCGACTGGAAACGAATACACAAGGTTTGTAAAGACTATCAGATTTTTCAGAAAAAAAATGTAATTATTTTTATTATTATATTTTTTTTTGTTTGAAGTAAGCTGAGTAGCTATAAAGGCTCGTTTACACGGGTAGAGTTGTGGGTAGAGTGGCGGATAGAGCGCACTTGATGAGAGTAAGATCTCTTATGCCCGCTCCACTCTCGCGGAGTAACTTCGGCGAGGATCCTCGCCGAAGTTGTTCGAGGCGAGGAACTAGACGGAGGAGGCATCTCTCGCCTCTCGCCTTACTTCGCGAGGACCTCAGTGCCATGACTGACACATTTGTGTGTATAATATATAGGAAACGACGAGTTAACACGAAAGTGTAGACGTGATACTCTCCCTTCCTCGGGATTTATGACCGTGGGGCATTATGCCCGTTCCACACTCCCGCGAAGTAGCACGGAGTTGAGCGAGGAACGAGAGTGTGGTCAGGTTACTCGGTCCGCCTTGTGCTTCCTCGCCTCGCCTTGGCTAACTTCGCTCGAGAAGCGGTTTTCGTTAGTCAAAGGGACACGAGGCGCGAGTACGAGGAAGGGAGAGTGTCGCGTCTACCATGGGCGTAGCCAGGATTTAGTTTCGGAGGGGGTTTTAAGACCAGGATTTAGTTACGTGGGGGGGTTTTAAGAAAATACAGTAACAGAAATGCACCAATTTTAACAGATTTGCATATTTCGGCATATTCTAAAAACCCCACTTTTGATTTTTTTCGATTAAACATAGTAGAGTACCAGGTAGAGTTCACTCTACTAGCTACTCTACAACTTTTGATTTTTTTTCGTTTAAACAAGTAGAGCACTAGTGCTATACTATATGAAGCAAAATGGTTGCTAAAAAATTGAAGCACAATTATTTACCTAGAGTTTTAATAGCTCTGTTTAGGGAATTTGTGGAAGCGATTGATGAGGAGATAAACAGAGAAGAAAGAATGTGGGTGAGAGAATGGCTCAAAAGAAGAGATTCGCTCAGAGCAACATCGCTTCTACTAAAAGAGTTAGCCGTAGAGGATCAGTTAGAATATAAACGATGTCTCTAAAGAAGATATTGCGAAAGAAGGGAATTGTAGGGGATAAGATGTTTACACGTGTAGAGTGAAGAGGCTAGTAGAGTGGGAGTTGTGGTGGGGGTAAGTAGAGTAGAGTCCACTTTACTGCACGCAGTATAGTACTCTACTCTACTAGATACTCTGTACTCTACTCTACCCGGACAGTTTTTGGGGTTTTTTAGGAGTAGAGTTACTCTACTCCCTAGTCTACTCTGCCCATTACTATACCCGTGTAAACCAGGCCAAAGGCTCGTTTACACCGATAGAGTTGTGGGTAGAGTAGAGTGGCGATTAGAGCGCACTTGATGACAGTAAGATGTCTTAGAATGACGCCAGATAAATTTGAAGAGCTGTGCACCATGCTGAATGACAAAATTCAACGAACAGACACCATGATGAGAGAATATGTTTTATTTATTTATATATATATATATATATATATATATATATATATATATATATATATATATATATATAATATATAAAATAATGCTATAAAAGCAACTCCTTACTTTAATCAAATATGTGCTCGGTGTTGAGTAGAGTATATAGCTACGAAGGGGTAAGAAGACTAGAGTTACTTTCCCACCCAGGTTAAGTACTCTACTCTACCGGGTACTAGCTACTCTACTCTACTTAACTTTGTTGCGGGTTTCCACAGGTTGAGTTACTATACTCTCCCCAGTACTTGCCTGGCTTATGTACTCGTCTAAATGAGCCTTAAGCCTGTTTTACACGGGTATAGTAATGGGCAGCGTAGAGTAGGGAGTAGAGTAACTATACTCGTAGAAACCCCCAAAAAACAGTCCGAGTAGAGTTGAGTACAGAGTATCTAGTAGAGTAGAGTACTATACTGCGTGCAGTAAAGTGGACTCTACTCTACTTACCCCCACCACAACTCCCACTCTACTAGCCTCTTCACTCTACCCGCGTAAACATCTTATCCCCTACAACAGCAAGTACCAGTGGAGTTTAAGTTGCGACTCAACAGCTGTTCCAAATTTTCTGGTGTCATTCTGAGACATCGTTTATATTCTAACTGATCCTCTACGGCTAACTCTTTTAGTAGAAGCGATGTTGCTCCGAGTGAAAATCATCGTTTGAGCCATTCTCCTACCCACATTCTTTCTTCGCTGTTTATCTCCTCATCAATCGCTTCCGCAAATTCCCTAATCAGAGCTATTAAAACTCTAGGCAAATAATTGTGCTTCAATTTCTTAACAACCATTTCTTTATAGTATAGCACTTCTAGTATACCACAACCGCTTCATATAGCATAGCACTACTGTACTATACTTCTTTAAATGAAAAATATCAAAAGTGGTAGAGTAGCTAGTAGAGTCAACTCTACTAGATACTCAACTCTACTGATTACTATACCCGTGTAAACCAGGCTTTAAGTGTGGGGAAAGCCTGCTTTACACAGGTATAGTAATCAGGAGAGTAGAGTATCTAGTAGAGTTCACTCTACTAGCTACTCTACCACTTTTGAGTTTTTTTCGATTAAACAAGTATAGTACAGTAGTGCTATACTATATGAAGCAAAATGGTTGTTAAGAAATTGAAGCACAATTATTTACCTAGAGTTTTAATAGCTCTGATTAGGGAATTTGCGGAAGCGATTGATGAGGAGATAAACAGATGAGAAAGAATGTGGGTGAGAGAATGGCTCAAAAGAAGAGATTTAGCAACTGAGCAACATCGCTTTTCCTAAAAGAGTTAGCCGTAGAGGATCAGTTAGAATATAAACGATGTCTCAGAATGACACCAGAAAATTTTGAACAGCTGTTGAGCATGGTGAAAGATAAAATCAACGCGAAGATACTATGATGAGAGATGCTATAAAAGCTGAGGTCAAACTACAAGTTAGATTGAACTTTCTAGCTACTGGGAACAGCTACAGAAGCCTTTCACATTTTTTAGGGTCTCAAGACCTTCATTTTGCGCGGCCTTCCTCATGTCCTTGTTTCTATAGTGTATACTGCATACTAAAATTCCACAGACACTCTTCATCTTTGTCATTCTTGTTTCATCCTCCGAGAACCATTTTTTAAAGAAAATATTGCGCAACAACGTTTACACTGCAACTTAAACTCTACTGGTACTTGCTGTTGTAGGGTAGAAGATGTTTACACGGGTAGAGTGAAGCGACTAGTAGAGTGGGACTTGTGGTGGGGTAAGTAGAGTAGAGTTCACTTTACTGTACGCAGTATAATACTCAACTCTACTATATACTCTGTACTCTACTCTACTCAGTCAGTTTTTGGGGGTTTCTACGAGTAGAGTTACTCTACTTCCTAGTCTACTCTGCCCATTAGTATACCCTTGTAAACCAGGCTTAAAACATAGTGAATTTATCAATTCCTTGTAAGCTGAATTTTTTTTGTAATTTTATATTTCAAATGATTTGTTACTTACCAAAATTGCCAAATTTTTGCTTAAGACAACTTACCTGAAATCAATAAAAACACAAATTAATTTTTAAAACAAACAATATGAAATAGTTTTTATTATTTTACATTAAAGCAATGGAAAACTTATACCAATCTACATTCTATTTAACATTTTTATACTGAAATAGTTTGCTTTTTTATATCCTAATATTTACTACTTGATTTATGCAATCAAATTAGCATTAATTCGTTTGCTTAACGTAATCCCCGTGTTCCGACAATATTCAAAATAATTAAATTTTGTAACTCTACCTTACAAATTGAAGCTTCAAGTAAGGGTATTACAACTACATCCGCAACTATATTAAATTCGTATCCTTACTGAAGTTAACGAACCTGTGTACATTTACAAATTATGTTTTGCTTTTCCAACATTATCCTCAACTAATAAGCAACTAAAATTTGTCGATGATAATAATTTCTCCTGAAATCTCCTTAAACAATAATTTGTTTGTTGTTATTAAAATTCAATTAAAATTTATTATAGCAAATTATTTTTATACAAGGTTTAAGAAATATTTTTTATTTAGTCAATCTGAAAATTCGTAATTAAAGAGCAATTTTTCTATTTCTAGTTAGGTTTGCGTATAAATCTGATGAATTAAATAGAAATAAACACACTTTGAACATAAGTATCATGGGATTTATTTTTGTGGTACATTTTGGTTCAATAAAAGTGACAAGATTTTTTTCGAAACAAAATTTGAAACTTATTCAAGAATTTAATATAATTGCTGAAAATTATTATAAATTATGTGTTGAGTAATCACTATTTCCATTAAATTTAAAAATTAAATATTGGTATTTTTACATAATTATAATACATCAATAGAATACAAGAAAACTATTTTCTTTTATTTCTTAAATAGTATTATATAATACAAGTGGGTGAAGAAAGTGGAAGTTATTCGGATTTATGGAGACCGGCAGAAACTCTATACCAGTGCAGGAGCTTTGTGCACAACGATATCCTCATAGAAAGCATCCTTCCCGTCGATGTTGCAACAAAATTATTCAGTTATTCCATGAAACGGGCTGTGTCAATCTACTACAAAGGAAACATCGCAAAACTAAATAAACGAAGAAGCATAAATTTCCGTTTTGGCGGCAGTAGTTCATAGGGGAGCGTTTTCAAAATCGTACCAGTCAGTTAAATCGTACCACCACCATCGCTTAATAACAATTTTTCATGTTGCTAAGCTAGTTCGTTTTTAAGTTAATCGATAATTCAAACAATTTAAGCTGAAATATGGATATAAAGTTGTATATAACAGCGGTGGTACTCGTACTTATTAATTTTGTTATCTATTATTTTATCTCTCTACACGGAAAAAAGTACACTCTAAAAATTACAGTTTAAATAGTACCAGCGGCCTTACGAATACAAATTTGTAAAGATTGCAGTCGCATACTGTAATTTTTAAAACATATTTACTAATAATACCGGAAACTGTAATTAAAAAAAAAGCAATTGTTAGTTTTTACAGTTTCAAATTCGTAAGGCTGATGCTACTATTTAAACTGTAATTTTTAGAGTGTACTTTTTTCCGTGTAGAGAGATAAAATAATAGATAACAAAATTAATAAGCCGTAGTGAAGGCGACCTGTCTAGGGGTGACAACCCCGAATAATAAGCCTCCCAAGCTAACAACTTGGGTAGTATCTTGGAGAGTGGCTCGCCACTGTCCCATGAAGAATATTTTTCAACTGATCATGAAGGAAAATCTCGCTAAATGCACTACCCCAGGTGGTAACCAATCCACCGTCACCTATGGTGACGTTAGCGGACCTTCGGATTCTGGGGAGTCCGTAGCAACATGCTTTAAGAATGAGTTGGAGCATCCTGAAATCACCGGACGTAAACTCAGACCAAGACGGCAAAGCTTCTTCGCTACATTTAATGCCAACTCACTGCTAAAAGTGGGTATACTGAAACATTTGACTGATTCACAAACACCACACAACATAATACTGCCAGCAGTACAGGAAACCAGATTTACGGACTAACATGCCTTCGAGTGCCAAGGCTACAGAATCCTCAAAGGAAAAGTGGGTCAGCGGGTAATGAAGAACGTACCCCACTTAGGTACCGGATTTATAATTAGTCACAGGATACTGGATTCAGTCACCGACCTCACCTCCCCGAGTGGTCGTGTATCCTTTCTCTCTCTCAAATGCGCAAACAAGGTCTACAGAATAGTCAATGTACATGCCCCAATCAACCAGGACAACAAACGCAATCCAGACACAACTGATGAATTCTGGGAAGACTTAGAAGATAATATCTCTAAACTTCGAGAGAGGCACACCGTTATACTGCTTGGTGACTTCAATGCTCAATTGGGAAGAGAGAAAATTTACAGAAACATGGTGGGCAATTATCCGGCGCATAAGCAAACCAGCCGCAACGGAGAACGATTGGTGGATCTGTGTAGGACTTTTGGGTTGATCATGAAGTCTATAGCCTTCAAACACCTGCCAAGGAAGCAGAAGACTTGGATTTCCTATATATATAACCTAACCTAACCTAATACCCACCTGGGTGAATTCCAGATAGATAATGTGGCCATTTCACGAAAATCTCAAAAGGAAATACAAGACGTGAAGGTAATAAGAAGCGCCAATCTGGACTCAGACCACTACCTCTCAAAGATCAAAATAAGACTCCAGCCTAGAAACACTATATTACACAGAACCTCCAAAATGGTAAGATTTGACGTCGAGCGACTCAAGAACAGTCAAGAACTAAGTCAGAGTATGAACAACGCAGACCTAAACAACTGGGACCAACTGAAGGAGACTCTTGTCAAGGCGGCCAAGGAACTCGCCCCTCTCGCTAAAAGAAAGAAGCATCCGTGGTGGACTGAAGACTGCGACAATGCAATAGCCCAAAAACAGATAGACTGGGTGCAGTGGAATTTTATAAAGGCCAAGGAAAATTGGCATAAATTTTTGTAACAAAGAAAAGTTACAGCCAAGATAATTCGAGGAAGCAAACGAACTTTCACACAAAACCAACTAACCCAAATCAAAGAGAGTTTTGCTAAGAATAATTCCAGATATTTCTTTGGAACCTTTAAGCAGGCACTCAGAAAATACGCTCCGCCACGCCTCCACTTCACAGACTCACAAGGCAAACTGGCTTATAACGACAAGAACAACTGCCAACTTTTGGCTCAGAACTTTAAAAATCTACTGAACTGTGACCCACCCAGCGAAGACTTCGACTATAAACAAATCACACCAAACCCGGACTAGCTTCCCCCTTCAATGGGCGAAGTTGGCCAGATCATTCAACTTCTTAAGAATAATATGGCAGCTGGAGAGGACTCTATCGTTGCTGATCTGTGGAAAGGTGCTGGAAACAATGCCGTGCGCAAGCTAACCGAGATGATCCAGAACATCTGGGAAACAGAGAAATTACCACCCGATTGGAAATCTGCTCTGATCCATCCGCTTCACAAAAAGGAAGATTTTACGGATCTAAACAACTACCGTGGAATTTCTCTCGTCCCGGTAACATACAAGATTCTCTCGAAGGCGTTATAAACGAGGGCAGAAATTCAGTTGGATAGTCAACTGGGAGAATACCAGGGGGGCCTCAGGAAGACCCGATCATGTGTGGAACAGATCCTCAAGATTAAAACTGTACTTGCATACTCCAAGATGAGAAACCACAAGGTGGTCGTCACCTTTGTTGATTTTAGGAAGGCCTACGATTACATTGATAGAGAAACGCTTAACAAAGTACTCCAGGAACTAGCATTAGACAACAAAACCCGCAGACTTATCCTAGAAACTTTGACCAACACCCATTCCAAGTGAGAGTAGTAAAACAAGGAGACGGACTTTCCCCACTTCTCTTCAACTGTGTCCTTGAAAAGGTTATGAGAGAATGGCGCAAGAAACTGATAAATTTGTGTGTTCAGAGTGGTGTCTACCTGGCACATAAGAACGATGGAGTGGTTGTAGATTGCCTGGCCTTTGCAGATGACATGCCACTGTTTGCTTCTCTTGAGAATTCTCTTGAGATGGCAACAATGCAGGTAAACTGCCTCAGAAAACAGTCAAACTTCAAGTGTCGCTGGAGAAAACATAATTCTTCACCAACATAAGAGAAGCAAACAGAGAGATCTTACTAAATCAGGGAAACATCAAGAGGACTGAGAAATTTAAGTATCTCGGCGAATGGATTGAACCCAACTTATCAGAAAGAGCATCATTATCCAAGAGAGTTAGCAAGTTATAACTAGCCTATCGGCTGACTAAGAACACTTACAATAAGAAATGCCTGTCACGCAACCTGAAACTTAAGCACTACACATCAGTCTTACGACCAGAAGCCCTGTATGCCATGGCGTGTCTTTCCTTGAACCGAAGGGGTCTAATAGAGAAATTGGAAATCAGAGAGAGGAGAATCCTCAGGAAGATCCTAGGCCCGGGAGAGGAAGATGGGAAATTCCGAAGACGGCATAACTCTGAGCTCTACGAACATATTGGGATGCTCTCTGACTGTGCAAGGAAAAGAAGAGTAGCTTTCTATGTCAACGTTGCAAGATTGCCTCCAAACCGACTAACCAACCATCTGTTCACCTTCTGGCAAAACAAAAAGCTTCGTACCACTTGGTTGACTGAGACCGAAAAGGATATTAAAGAACTGGGAATAACAGATCTCAAAAACAGACAGTCTGTGAGACGCAGCCTGAAGGAAGTCCGTGGATTTCAGGAATAACCTCGAAGGAAAGGTACCTACTGGACAGAAAAGAGAAAGGAGTTACACCGGCGGAAGATGCAATAATACTGGGCAAGGGTCAAAGCCCAATAGTTGAACAAGCGTGGTCCAAAGTAGGCCTATTCGAAAGAAGAAGAAGCTAGTATTAAATAAAAATAACGGAAAAGATATTATACAAAATAATTTTGCTTTTTGTTGCTTTACCTTAAACATTTTATCAATAACGTACTCTTGCAACCTTTTCCGCACTAACAGATCATCACTTGTAGTGGTGTTTTCTTCTGCCCATTTCGTACAAAACGCTTCGTAACAAACGGTGACACGTTAAACGCGTCACCGTTTGTTACAGTTCGCCACATTTAAGTTCAAACATTTAAGTCATCGTTAGCTTCGTCGTCATCCCTGGAATAAATTATGATCCTCAGCATAATTTCTTCATCAGAAAAGACATGAACATTTTCCTCGCGTGTGCCTTGAAGCCAAGCTATGTCATTGTTTGTCAGCGTAATATCCACTTCACATTTATTTGAAAGCTCTTGTAAAAATTCCGAAGAGAATTGTAGAGTGGAGTTTGATCAAAATCGTTAATCTAGTTTTCAGAGTTAAAAGCAGGGTGTCTTGACCAGACTTTTTCATTTTTCAGACAATTCCAAGAATACTAGATGCTGTCGTTTTTCATTTTATTTCAGCTGTGCGCTAGGTTTATATCCAGCGCCGAGTAGCGGAAAGAAGAAACACGTGTTTCCTCAGATTACTGAACGCGCCGGATTACTAAACATCAGATTACTGAAGACCAGACAAGACCAGACAAGACCAGACTAGACCAGACAAGACCAGACAAAATCAGAAAAGAGCAGACAAGACCAGACAAGACCTGACGTAACCATACAAGACCAAAAAGATCAGACAAGACTAGACAAGACTAGACAAGACTAGACAAGACCAGACAAGACCAAACAAGACCAGACAAGATCATACAAGACCATACATGACCAGACAAGACCAGATAAGATCTGATGAAACAAAACAAGACGAGGCCAGACAAGACCAGACATACCAGACACGCGGAGTTGCGGAATATATCCAGCGCGGAGTAGCGGAAAGAAAAAACACGTGTCTCCTCAGATTACTTACCGGATTACTGAACACGCCGGACTAACCACCGCCGGATTATGAAGATTGCACTGAAGTCGAAAAATTGAGCGTAGTTCGGACATTTTCAACGCGAGTGTTCTAAGAATATTAAGACGTTAAATTTCATCCGTACCACGTTTCCTTGCATCAAGTGCTTCAAGGTGTCGATTTTAAAAATAGGGTTCTATGAATGGGCTCTGCGCCAGGTATAAGAATCAACATTTAACCGCGAACACTTGAACACGGATAACATCGCAAATCCTAAGTGACTCCGTCATATTATGCGCCAACGTCCTTGGAATGTTAATGTGTGGTGTGGCATGATTGAGGACCCTATTGTTGGACTATTTTTCATAGACGGCAATTTGAATGGTCGGAAATATATCAATTTTTTTTAAATTTGTGGGAATTGCTACACGATGTGCCGTTAGCAAAGCGATTCCGAATATAATATGTCCTATACAATATGTCCATCCCATACAATATGTCCTATCCATCGAAGGCATCCTGTGTTTAGCACCAGCGCCAGCGTTGTTATAGGCTTCGTGATAATGTGTGAAAGCTGATTAGATAATAAAAATAGAGTTTTCAACTGATATTCTTCGAGATACTATTTCCATTTTTCTATATACGCAAAGATAAAGTCGAGTTAAATAATGAGAAATGGGAAACATAAAAAAGTATAAGAAAACGTGGAAGTAAAGGCAATATCCAGATACGCTCAATTACATGTGACTTGGCTTCAACCGCACCTAACAGAAGCTGAACTAATAGCTTATCTAAAAAGGATCATTTTAGTTCAGTTTTTTTTTCAATTTTTAAAGCAATAGTATCTAAATATATTAAAGATCAATTTGGTGCAGAAATAGTACCACTTTATAATCGAGGGGAGAACAATAAAATCCCAAATACACACCATTTACACAGTTCATCATTCACACAGAGTCCATCATTTACACAGTTCATCTAAAAACCAGAAAAAAGCATTTGCAAAATATGCATTTTGTAAGTTTGTTCTCAAGGGACGATGTACACCTTAAATATATGATGCATTCCGCTAAAGCATACAGTGTTTTTTTCGAATAGCTATTTTAAATGCTATTTTATTTCTAACTTTGGATTTGGATCTAAAAAAATGTGTTACAATACCTACGTAAGGAGTTATTGAAAAAATATCAGGAAGGCTAAGGAGCAGTGGTTGAGTGAGAAATGTGTAGAAATAGAAAATCTGCAAAAAATATGAATGATACTTTTAACCTGTACCAAAAGATTAGGAGATTAGAAGGCCTAAGGCAGCAGTTTTAAGAAGTGCGGACAATAAAATAATACTGGGAATAGAAGACAGGTTTCTTGACCCACCTTCTTGAGAGGTGTACTCAATATGTTGAGAAAGTAATCCATAAAGATAGATAGACCACTTCCGCCGCTGCTGTAAGCGAATTGGGACCCGAAATAACCAAAGAAGCGGACACACATGCAATAAAAGTGCAGAAAAACAGTCAACCGCCCTGAAACATTTTACAATTAGCAGAGTTTTTCATCTTAGTTGCATTTTGAAGTGTGATATTGAATATATCGTGTATATGAGAATCGACATTTTCTCGTAAACATGCATCTTCTCCAAACCAAATAAACATGATGTGTTTGTGAAATTTATTCATTAAATTTTATACTTCAAATCTATACATTCCATTTGCAAACTTTCAGGCAACGGCTACGTGTCGATATCAACAGAAAGCACATAATCTGAAACATAGGTTGTCTGAAATCGTTTCTACGTATTATGTGACAAACATTATTACAAAGTTAATTATTTACAGAAATATATTAGACATGGATCTCACATATGATATTAATAATAAGAATATCTGAGTAATGTAATAGATTTTTTTGTGACGAAAATGTATTGTAACAAATATGATGGCCATTAACCTGGGTATATTTTTAAAGTCGGATGATTCTTTTGACCTTCGAATATTATCTAGTGTGATCGGCGCAAGCTCTTGTGAGCGGCGCAAGCTCTTGTAATTTGTTCATATTCTTGTAAAAACGATCTTTTATAGCTTCCCATTGGAACAAATTAGGTGACGTCAAATCCGGCGAACGAGCAGGCCAAGGCATTTACTGCACCTCTCCCAATCTAGCGTCAAGGAAATTTTCGGTTTAACACTTACCGAGCTATAACTACCCAATGAGTTTTCACAGCCATTATGTTTCTTATTTCTCATTATTTAATTCGACTTTATCTTTGTGATTATAGAAAAATGGAAATAGTATCTCAAAGAATATCAGTTGAAAACTCTACTTTTATTATCTAATCTGCTTTCACACATTTATCACGAAGCCTATAACAAGGCTGGCGCTGGTGCTAAACACAGGACGCCTTCGATGGATAGGACATATTGTATGGGCGATTGATATCAGTATGCCAGTAGACCGGGAAGACCAAATCTTAGCTGGGAAGACAACGTCGCAAACGACGCAAAGAAGATTGACGCGCTATACAGGAAAATAACCGACCTACAACGAGACTTTGGAAGGGAATTAACGAATTTAACGAAAGAACTGTAGGCTGATTCTTGCTCTTGAAAACTCTCTGCAGTAGGAAGTTGTACAAATGTAGAATTCAAATCTCTCGGACACAGATGTTTCATTTTCATTTTGGGCACATTTGGGTGACTACTTTTATGAAGAGGTTGTCTTGAATTGATACATTCTGTACCTTAACGATATTTTTGACAGAGATCAACAAGAAAAATTAATAAACATATTGAGAACAACAATGTAGATGAAAAAGACATTCGCTGTATTCAAAATCTGTACTGGTATCAAACGGCGCATATAACAACAAATAAATGTGTGGCCCGCTTTGCTGTACGGCGTGGAGATATGGACGCTGAAAGCTTCATCCATGAATATGATTGAAAGTTTTGAAATGTGGACTTACCGTAGAATGCTCAGAGTACCATGGACTGACCGAGTAACAAATGAGGACCTAACCTAAAACCTAACCTAACCTAATCTTAAGACGAATGGGGAAAACAGAGAAATGTTACTTAGCACAAAAAGAAGGAAAACCACCTATTTTGGGCACCTAATGAGTAACCCAAAATACCAACTGCCACAACTGATAGTTGAGGGCAAGATTGAAGGCATAAGAGGAGTGAGAAGAAAGCAAATGTCCTGGTTAAGAAATCTAAGCGAATGGACAGGTTTAACAACTATATGAGACCTGGTACACACAGCAACAGACCGTGAAGCGTACAGAAATGTGATCGCCAACATCCAATAGTATGGATTGACAGATGAAGAAAAAAGAAATGATACAGTTTTTCGTATTTTTGCTTGTTTTACCCTTTCTTGTTCCGCAAGGATATAAAATGCTGTGAATTGTGTGACTTAACGACCACCAAACACTTACCATTTTTTTTCTTGAAATTGCGGTTTAGAAAACTGTTTTGGTGCTTCTCCTAAGACTAATCGCTTGATAAACGTTCCCAGTTGTTCCTAACTTTAGTTACTGTGATAAACGTTACCGATTGTTGTACATTTTCCATTTTTTAATACAACTACTAAACTAACTACTTAACAATATCGGATTATTTTTATTACATTAGACGGGCAGTGCAAGCATGTTATTAAGAAATTGCTTGCTATTTTTTAATTCATGCCCCAGTCATTTTAACGAGCTTTTCTGTTGTTTCGATAAGGTTCTAATATCTATAAACTGTTGAATGAACAACATTGAGGGTGGCAGAGTAACTCAGTTAAACCGCTGTTTTGTGTCTCGAGTTCTTTTAAGCAGATACAAAATACTATACAGGCAAAACTGGACATATAAGATCAGACTAGAGAGATAAGATTTGGCGCTTCTTCATAATGATATTTGATAATGCTCCGATGATGCTCAGTAAAAATGTGCTAATGTGCTCAGTATGTGCTATGAGCGTCACTAGTAATATTAATCGAGTGAGTTCCATGTAATATCTTAATTGCAATTTAGAACAAACATTTTGTTACAAACTAATTTCTTTTTATTGTTGGCGCCTGGTTACTTATGTAACCAGGTTAATAAATTAACTAATTAACAGGTTAACTAATTCCTCTTATGTGTGCCTGAACGTTAAATCATTCTTGTCTATACCTGAATGAATACGATCCCTTACGTCATTAAAGCATTAGTTTCCGTCAGAAAATGTTTTAAATACATCTTGACCTCTGCAACTACTTTCTCGTTAATTGACGCTTAACCACAACAATACATGTTTCCTCTTATGTGGGACTGAACGTGTTAAATCAGTTTTGTCAATCACCTGAATGTATACGATCCTTTTCGTCATTAAAGCTTTAGTTTCCGTCAGAAAATGTTTGAATAAATCTTGACCTCTGCAAATACGTAATCGTTAATTGACCCTTAACCACAACAAATTTGATATTTCGAACAGATTATGTTGCTGTACCAGCCAATTAAAACACGCGAATTTGCTTTAACATTACTAATGTAAGATCTAATACCCCAAGGACCTAATACCCAATACTAAATATTCAAACAGATAGTTAAATCAAGCGGCGGAAAACGCGACCTCTATGAGGCCCCTACCTTTGTTCGTCAGGATAGTTGAAACCTAAGGTTACTATCGAATTTGGACACTATTTTTATGCCAAATTTATTGAATTCCCCTTACTTTCATCATTTTTGCTCTAAACAAATTTTAAAACACTTTTATATTGCAAGTTGGGCCTCTTGGAACGCGCGCTCCCGAAGATTAAAATCAATACTATGTCAAACATCGCTATCAAAATGTTGCAAAAACATTTTCAATTCATTTTTAGTTTGTTTTTCAATAATATTATTTTGTGATTAGTAATTTGTTCAATAGTTATGTATTTTTTCAATGGTTTTTATTCAATTTTAAATGGTATTTTTATTTTCGTAAATTGACAATGTCAAAAAAACAACAAAAAATAAATACCGCCATTATTATATAAAACTAGTATTCCTTATTTTCTTAAACTGATTTTCTTTCCTATTCTTCCTCTAGATATGAGCATGGAACGAGTTTCTCGTCCCAGATCCCATACCGTGGGACGCATCCCTGTCAGTGTCCCATCCCATTACATTTTCGTCCCACAGTCCCATCCCACAAACGTAAAATTTTCGTTCTATCCCATCCCATCCCGGTCGCGCGGCCCGTCGCATTCATCCCATTTTTCCCACACAGCAGACATTCTTTTCGGTTTTTCGACAATAAGAAATTTTTTTCCTCGCAAAGGGATCGGAAGATTTTTCAGGAACTACATTGTTATCCCAAGAATCTCCTGAGCTGGACATTTATTAAAATTTTGATATTGGCACGACAAACGTTAATTTTGGATTATTGTCTATTTTGACTCTAATCGTTAAAATCGTTAAAAGCAAAGCTGCACCATGTTTAAGGATAAAAAAAGAACTTTTCTTTTTCAAAAAAGAAAAATACTAGCCGAACGATTCGGTAACCGAGAAACTGTCGCGCCGAGTGGTGAAAAACTTAACTAAAACCTACACCAAAAAGATATGCGCTGCAAAAAAACAAAATCTAGAAACAGCTAACAAAAATACAGTGATTTGTATTCGGAAGCATACATGTGTCTACGAAGAAATGAAAATAAAAAGATTATTATATGAAAGCAATTAACTATGCACGAACTAGATTTACTAGATTATCAAAATCCGTCCCATTCAAAATTGCCGCTCCCTCCCATCCTATCCCAGGCGACGTTCATACCACTCATCCCATACCATGAGACGATGGGATGGGATGGGACGATGGGATTCCATGCTCGTCTCTACTTCCTACACATTACATTAACATAAACAAATAACAACCAGGTATTTAAACAAAGAGGAAATACGATCAGACGATAGATTCCTCTTGTATATATTATAGATATAAAAGATAATGAGTCTATAATAGCTTGCTATTGGGCTGTCCTTCGCAGAAATAATATCTGCCCATATCATACTGACTCTGAAGATGTAGACAGTCGAAAAAAGGATACTGCGGAATGAATGCATGAGCAATCAGAGGAATGAATGAGGAGGCAAACAAATGAATAAAGGGACGCAGAATGAACCAAGCGATGAGTTATTGAGTGGAGAAGCATATCAATTTAGCAGGAACGATAAGAAGCATTAACGACTGCTGGGTTGACTTGCTACATTATTATCAAGATGCACTAATAGATGGAAGAAAGTGGTGGCGTAGTGTATTGGAGCTTGTTTATAAAGATTTAAGATAATCGGAAATTCCCGGAATGCGGTACACCAATAGATGCGGAAAATATCTAAATAAGGTTTATTACTAGAAAGGGATAAATTTGAGTAGATCTATTGAATAGCGAGTTAAAAGTAACTTAGACATTTACTAAATAGAGGGTTTAGTAAAGTTATTCCATCTTCTTTTTTCAGCCTAGGTCCATCCACTACCATCCAGGTCCTGAATGAACGTCTATTCTTACCACACCGTTTTCTCTTGTGCTTTCTGTACTTCCCATCAGTGATAGTGATAGTTCGATGTCATCCGGCCATCGTTTTTTGGGATCTGTCTGTGCTCCTTTTGGTTTCCCGAGGGCGCCAGTGCGTAATTTTATTGGACCACCTATCGGGGTCCTGTCTAGCCACATGCCCGGTTCATCGTCACTTGAGTTGACACGTTAGGCAATATTGGTAATGTCCGATCTTTTACGTATGCTAGTTTTTTATTCAGTCTCTAAAGCTAATTTCTATTATAGCTCGTTCCTTACCCCTCTAGATTTTTTGATTTTATTTAGGCATTCTTGTGTTAGTGCCATGGTTTCTAAACCGTATGTTTCTACTGACATGACACATGAGTGGTACACCTTTCGCTTGAGGTTTCTGGGGATCTTTCGGTTTTTTGGCATGAATACCAACTTGCCGAGTTCCGCCCAGAGTAATTCTACTCTTCTTGAAATTTCCGCCGATTGGTTTTGTTTTCCTAGTTTAATGGTGTGTCCTAGATAGGTGTATTCAGGTATGTTCTCTACTATCTGGTAATCTACGGTTATTTGAATGTGGTTTCAGCTAATCATTTTAGTTTTTGACAAGTTCATTTTTAGCCCGATCTTTGCTGACGCTTGGTGGAGTTGGCAAATCATGTCCGTTACGTCGTTCATCTTGTCGCTGATTAGAATGATGTTGCCTGAAAGCGTAGGTGATTTAGGCGGGTTCCCTCGATGTTGATGCCCCTTTCTTGCCACGATATATTTTTTAAAACCTGTTCGAGTGCGGTGTTAATTAATTTGGGTGATATATTGTCCCCTTGGCGAACACCTCGGTTGACTGAAATTTTTTCCGTGATCATGTCCTCTTCGATTCTTACTTGAAGCGTAGCAGTTTCGTATATATTTTTTATAATGTTGTTATATCTCGAATCTATTCTAGCATTTTCCAGCGCTCATAAAATTGCCCATGTTTCCACCGAATTGAACGCTTTGTGATAATGAATAAAACGCCAAATGCAAGGGCACGGTGTATTCATTGCATTTTTCGATGAGGGTGCGTATGATGTGGTGGTTCAAGATTGGTGATTCAGGCGATGAATTGTACAATTTTTTTTTTTCGAAAACCTCCTTGCTCGACTGGCTGGTATGGGTCCAGTTTCTTGCTTAGCCGGCTTTTTAATGTTTTAGTGAAGAATTTATATAGGTGTGATAACAAGCTAATAGGTCCATAATCGATGTTCCGGTTGTCCCCTTTCTTGAATAGTATTATCACTTCTGTGTTACGCCAGTTGTCGAGAATTTTCCACTCTTATAGACATTTATTCAATAATATTTGTATGGCTTCTACTGTCTTCTCCCCCCCTACATTGATCTTCCCTCAGTAATTCTGTCCTCTCCTGGACTTTTCCTTGCTGCTCTTATTTCGCTCTTACTGATTTCTGGGATCTCTTCCGACTCGACGCCGACGTTTAGAATATTTCCTTTCTGGTGTTTTGGATTTGGTGACGTAGAGCTGTATAACGATTTCTAGAAGGCTTGAAAAGCAAAAATTATCTCCACTTTGTTTCTGACTATTATTCATTGGTCGTGCAGTACCTTAGTTATTTTTATTCTGCCTTTCGTCCTTTTTGACCGTAGTACCTTCAAGTTTATGTTGTCTTCTATAGTGCTTTATATAAGTTTTTCTTGACTTTCCGGAATTCTTTCTTGATTTTTTTGGTTAAATACGTGGTACTTGTTGGAGTCTCGAGGTATTTTCTTTTTTTGTTCTATTAGTATCATTGTATCTTCACTAATTTTCTTTTTACCTCCGTGTGTAAAAATTTTTCTATTTTGCGTCTGAAATGGACTCATTACAGCACTCATATGCGTGCGGTAATGGCCCAGCGAGTGCTGTAATGGTTTTAGTTAATTAATTTATTCAAGATTGGCACATAAATGCAGAGCTGTCAGTGTCAAAATTTCGGCGAGAAAGTTTTGAGGTTATATTATGTGTAGAAATCGTGAATACACATATTTAATTAATTAATGGTAATACACGATATTACACATATTTATTTAAAAAAAATCACTTTATGTTTGTTAGCTGTTTCTCGATTTTGTTTTTTTGCAGCGCATATCTTTTTTGAGTGGGTTTTAGTTAAGTTTTTCATCACTCGGCGCGACAGTTTCTCGGTTACCGAATCGTTCGGCTTTGCATTTAACGATTTTAACGATTAGATTAAAAATAGACAATAATCCAAAATTAACGTTTATCGTGCCAATACCAACATTTTAATACATGTCCAGCTCAGGAGATTGTTGGGATAACAATGTAGTTCTTTAAAAATCTTCCCTTTGCGACGAAAAATGGGATGAATGGGACGGGCCCCGCGGCCGGGATGGGATGGGATAGGACGAAAATTTTACGTTGTGGGATGGGACTGTGGGACGAAAATGTGATGGGACAGTGGCAGGGATGCGTCCCATGGGATGGGAACTGGGACGAGAAATTCGTCCCATGCTAATCTCTAGTAGGAAGAATAGGAAAGAAAATCAGTTTAAGAAAATAAGAAATACTAGTTTTATATAATAATGGCGGTATTAATTTTTTGTTGTAGCCGTGTGACATATTATTTATTTATTTATTTAATTATTCACGACATTGTCAATTTACGAAAATAAAAATACCATTTATAATTGAATAAAAACTATTGAAAAAATACATAACTATTGAACAAATTACTAATCACAAAATAATATTATTGAAAAACTAAAAATGAATTGATAATGTTTTTGCAACTTTTTGATAGCGATGTTTGACATAGTATTGATTTTAATCTTCGGGAGCGCGCGTTCCTATGAGGCCCAACTTGCAATATAAAAGTGTTTTAAAATTTGTTTAGAGCAAAAATAATGAAAGTAAGGGGAATTCAATAAATTTTGGCAAAAAAATAGTCTTCAAATTCGATAGTAACCTTAGGTTTCAACTATCCTGACAGAGAAAGTGAGTTGGGCCTCATAGAGGTCGCGTTTTCCGCCGCTTGATTTAAATATCTGTTTGAATATTTAGTATTGGGTATTAGGTCCTAAATATCTTACATTAGTAATGTAAAAGCACATTCGCGTGTTTTAATTGGCTGGTACAGCAACAGAATCTGTTCGAAATATCAAACTTGTTGTAGTTAAGAGTCAATTAACGAGAACGTCTTTACAGAGGTCAAGACTTACTCAAACATTTTCTGACGGAAACTAAAGCTTTAATGACGAAAAGGATGGTATTCATTCAGGTATAGACAAAAATTATTTAACACGTTCAGTCACACATAAGAGGAAACATGTATTTATTAACCTGGTTACATAAGTAACCAGGCGACAGCAATAAAAAGAAATTAGTTTGCAACGAAATGTTTGTTCTAAATTGCAATTAAGATATTACATGGAACTCACTCGACTAATATTACTAGTGACGCTCATAGCACATACTGAGCACATTAGCACAGTTTTACTGAGCATCATCGGTGATGCTCCTGGCATTGACCGTTTTATAGAGCATTATCAAATATCATTATGAAGAAGCGCCAAATCTTATCTCTCTAGTCTGATCTTATATGTCCAGTTTTGCCTGAATAGTATTTTGTATCTTCTTAAAAGAACTCGAGAGACTAAACAGCGGTTTAACTGAGTTACTCTACCACCCTCAATGTTGTTCATTCAACAGTTTATAGATATTAGAGCCTTATCGAAACAACAGAAAAGCTAGATAAAATGACTGGGGCATGAATTAAATGAATAGCAAGCAATTTCTTAATAACATGCTTGCACTGCCCGTCTAATGTAATAAAAATAATCCGATATTGTTAAGTAGTTAGTTTAGTAGTTGTAATAAAAAATGGAAAATGTACAACAATCGGTAACGTTTATCACAGTAACTAAAGTTAGGAGCAACTGGGAACGTTTATCAAGCGATTAGTCTTAGGAGAAGCACCAAAACAGTTTTCTAAACCACAGCATTTTATATCCTTGCGGAACAAGAAAGGGTAAAACAAGCAAAAATACGAAAAACTGTATCGTTTCTTTCTTCTTCATCTGCCTATCCATACTATTGGATGTTGGCGATCACATTTCTGTACGCTTCACGGTCTGTTGCTGTGTGTACCAGGTCTCATATAGTTGTTAAACCTGTCTATTCGCTTAGATTTCTTAACCAGGACATTTGCTTTCTTCTCACTCCTCTTCTGCCTTCAATCTTGCCCTCAACTATCAGTTGTGGCAGTTGGTATTTTATGTTTCTCATTAGGTGCCCAAAATAGGTGGTTTTCCTTCTTTTTGTGTTAAGTAACATTTCTCTGTTTTCCCCATTCGTCTTAAGATTAGGTTAGGTTAGGTTTTAGGTTAGGTCCTCATTCGTTACTCGGTCAGTCCATGGTAGTCTGAGCATTCTACGGTAAGTCCACATTTCAAAACTTTCAATCATATTCATGGATGATGCTTTCAGCGTCCATATCTCCACGCTGTACAGCAGAGCGGAACACACATTTAATTGTTGTTATATGCGCCATTTGATACCAGTACAGATTTTGAATACAGCGAATGTCTTTTTCATCTACATTGTTGTTCTCAATATGTTTATTATTTTTTCTTGTTGATCTCTGTCAAAAATATCGTTAAGGTACAGAATGTATCAATTCAAGACAACCTCTTCATAAAAGTAGTCACCCAAATGTGCCCAAAATGAAAATGAAACATCAGTGTCCGAGAGATTTGAATTCTACATTTGTACAACTTCCTACTGCAGAGAGTTTTCAAGAGCAAGAATCAGCCTACAGTTCTTTCGTTAAATTCGTTAAAGTCTCGTTGTAGGTCGGTTATTTTCCTGTATAGCGCGTCAATCTTCTTTGCGTCGTTTGCGACGTTGTCTTCCCAGCTAAGATTTGGTCTTCCCGGTCTACTGGCATACTGATGTCAATCGCCCATACAATATGTCCTATCCATCCAAGGCGTCCTGTGTTTAGCACCAGCGCCAGCCTTGTTATAGGCTTCGTGATAAATTGGTGAAAGCAGATTAGATAATAAAAGTAGAGTTTTCAACTGATATTCTTTGAGATACTATTTCCATTTTTCTATAATCACAAAGATAAAGTCGAATTAAACAATGAGAAATAAGAAATATAATGGCTGTGAAAACTCATTGGGTAGTTATAGCTTGGTAAGTGTTAAACCGAAAATTTCCTTGACGCTAGATTGGGAGAGGTGCAGTAAATGCCTTGGCCTGCTCGTTCGCCGGATTTGACGTCACCTAATTTGTTCCTATGGGAAGCTATAAAAGATCGTTTTTACAAGAATATGAACAAATTACAAGAGCTTGCGCCGATCACACTAGATAATATTCGAAGGTCAAAAGAATCATCCGACTTCAAAAATATACCCAGGTTAATAGCCATCACATTTGTTACAATACATTTTCGTCACAAAAAAATCAATTACATTACTCAGATATTCTTATTATTAATATCATATGTGAGATCCATGTCTAATCTATTTCTGTAAACAATTAACTTTGTAATAATGTTTGTCACATAATACGTAGCAACGATTTCAGACAACCTATGTTTCAGATTATGTTCTTTATATTGATATCGACACGTTGCCGTTGCCTGAAAGTTTGCAAACGGAATGTATAGATTTGAAGTAAAAAATTTAATGAATAAATTTCACAAACACATCATGTTTATTAGGTTTGGAGAAGATGCATGTTTACGAGATGATGAGAAATGTCGATTCTCATATACACGATATATTCAATATCACACTTCAAAATGCAACTAAGATTAAAAACTCTGCTAATTGTAAAATGTTTTCAGGGCGGTTGGCTTTATTGTTTTTCTGCACTTTTATTGCATGCGTGTCCGCTTCTTTGGTTATTTCGGGTCCCAATTCGCTTACAGCAGCGGCGGAAGTGGTCTATCTATCATTATGGATTACTTTCTTAACATATTGAGAACACCTCTCTAGAAGGTGGGTCAAGAAACCTGTCTTCTATTCCCAGTATTATTTTATTGTCCGCACTTTTTAAAACTGCTGCCTTAGGCCTTCTAATCTCCTAATCTTTTTGTACAGGTTAAAAGTATCATTCATATTTTCTGCAGATTTTCTATTTCTACACATTTCTCACTCAACCACTGCTCCTTAGCCTTCCTGATATTTTTTCAATAACTCTTTACGTAGGTATTGTAACACATTTTTTTAGATCCAAATCCAAAGTTAGAAATAAAATAGCATTTAAAATAGCTATTCGAAAAAAACACTGTATGCTTTAGCGGAATGCATCATATATTTAAGGTGTACATCGTCCCTTGAGAACAAACTTACAAAATGCATATTTTGCAAATGCTTTTTTCTGGTTTTTAGATGAACTTTAGATGTAGTAAGGCGTTTTTCAGCACTTGTCCATTAGAACTTGGACGCGTGCTGTAAAATCGCGCTGACTGAACTCGTTCTTTAATATACTATTAGACATAACGAATATAATGATTTTTGCAAAAATGTTATTTTATTTTTCTGATTAAAAAACTTTGATTAAAAAACTAAAGTTAAATATTTATATTTTCAAAATGATAACTAACCTGACTAATTTTTATTATTTGTCACTTTTATGAAATTTAATAAATTGATTTATCGTTCTGGTGATTGTTTTGACAATGCGGTGTATGTTTTACAGCGCAAATATACATTTTTTCAAAACGTTATCATAACAAAATAACAAATGTATGCTATTATTATTGTGTTGAAAAATAATATTTTCTCGATGCCTATTGACATGACCTATTTTTTTGTGAATACATGAACCCGAATGAAAAGTAAATAATAAAACCGCAAATTGAATTCAATATTCTGGTAATATGAAAAATTCAATATGCACGAAACACAATGAGTTCAAAGAAAAGGAGACAATGAGTGCGCCTCTATACATACTCCTTCGTCTTTGAGACTAGGTGAACGAACAAACGCCGCTTGATATTTCCCCTGAGGAAAAAAGGTTTAGGTATATTGAGACGTGTAGTATTACATAAAATGTAACTAAAATGACTAATATAATGACTATATCGTCTATTGTATATGTCAACACATTATGTTGACATTAAAATAGATATATCATTGCGTATGAAAAATATACTAAATTTATGCACGATAAGGCTAGGGTTGCCAGATGATAATTTGATAGCGAAGGACTAACTAGTCTAAAAAAGGATATTCGAAAGTCTAAAATCTAAAAGTGTCTAAAAAAGGTGGACATTCACAATTAAACGCGATTTTTTTATATAATATACATCATTTCTCTAAGTAGACAATTTTTGCTAGAATATCTTTTAACAAATAATTATGAGAATCTTTTCACATCTGTTTGTTTTCACATCAAGTTGTATTGAATAAGAATTAAACGTTTAACTGACTACACACTAAATTTCTTTGCTACACCGAGTATTAATCAGCGAGAATACTCTTTTCACATCCGAATTTTGTGCGCTTATACAAAAATAAAACTCGCAGGTCTTGAGTATTTCTAAGAGACATTCAAGTGTTTAGCACCCTTGAAGTAAATCGTTATATTTTAGACTTTCGTTCTCTTTCAGAAACGTCGTCCATTCGTAACATTTGAAATCTTCCAAGGGATTTATCCACTCCATCAAACAATCTTCATAAACCTTGTAATCACTGAAAAATTCGTTGGAAATGGACTCGGCCATTTATTGGCCATATTAGTGGCAAATTATTGTTTCTTCGATTTCAATGCAAATGTAGTAAGGATTGTTGAAGCATCTATGAAATTTCTAGAAGGGAATTAAGTATGTTACTATTCGTCTGTCGACAAATTCGCTTGGTAAACAAATATAAGAGTATGTATGAACTGTAAATATGCTTCTAAAGTTATGCTTTCGAAAAACTAATAAATCAAATCAAATTAAATAATTGCATTATATAAGCTTGCAATTGACACATCTTATATTATGAAAAAAAAACAACATAACGGTAATCATTTCTTATCTTTAACCTTGGCGAGATTTTACTGCTATGTAATACTCTTGCAAGTATGGCTCGATATCGATGAGAAGGCGATGAAGCTGTTTATTAAATCCTTTTTCTATTTTGCGTCTATAATGAAGTAATTAAAACACTCATATGGGTTCGTTAATGGCTCGCCGAGTGCGATACAATTTTCTCAATATGTATCAGCATATTTGCATAATTTGCATAAGCGATTTTTTTATTTAGAAATGGCATAAATGGCAAATAGTACAAAAATATAGAAAAATAGAACAAAAAACTCGTTCATAGTCTCGTTTTTTGCACGTCGATTACAAAACTCCTTGCTACGATAATCGTTTTCTAAACATGGACGCGTGCTGAAAAATCGCACTTATTGAACTCGTTCTTTAATATCCTATTACGTTCATTATAACTTTATATAAGTCTATTATATAGATCCATGTTACTATATGGCGGTATGTTGTTTGACATAGTGAGTTTATGGATTGAAATGTTAAAGTTTAGATTGTTTCCTCTTGTATTCATGTTGTTGTTTATAGTGTATAGGTCAAATAGGAATTTATTTTTCAATAAAAATAATATTGTATCATATACATATGTAACCACGGATGCTCCCTTGAATTTACGTCGACATGATTCCCTACAGTTCAAGTCATATAAAATCTTTTTGACATATTAAAACCACCGGTTTTATAATACTCATGCGTGCGAAGTTCCTCTTGACGTACGTTTTTTAATACGAGAAATGCCACTTCGCATTATATTTCCACAAAACCTGGGTAACCCACGCAAATATTCAATATCGCTAGGTTACATTAAAAAAAACAAATAAATACAAATAAAACGAACACAATCAAGACCTCGATATTAAAAAAGTGACGTGAAGTGTCACAATTTTTTTCATTACAAAATAATAATAAAAATTAAAGAAAACGTTTAAAAAGAGTGTGAATTCTATGGTAATACCGGAGACTGAGACTCTTATAACGAATCCACACCACCGGATACAATTGAAAAAGCAAATTCTTCATCTGGATCCCAAACTTGTGAAATTAATCCCTCGCATGGGTAATAAAAAATATTGTTTGTAACACGGGCGGTATTGTCCTCTCAAGCGAATGTGCGCACTCACTTCGTTCGTGCGCCCAATTTTGCTCTCGCGTGAAATTGACAACTTTCCGCCTATGTTACAAAATATACTATTTATACCCCGTTGCCTCAATACATTACTCTGAATCTAAGATGGCTGTGGAGATTCGCGAAGTATTAAAATTCGCTAATCATCTAATGACCTGTTCCCCATTATTATACTCGTATCATCGGTATAGTTTAGTATCTATGTTATTACCTCTGTTAATTAAATTTGACTCGGGCAGGTAATTTATGTAAACGTAAAGAGTAAGGGGCCTAACGTACTGTCATGTGGGATCCTCATATTGATGATCCTTGGCATAGATTTCACCTTGCCTTCCGTAATTTGTACTCCGTTATTTAGGTACTGTGCTGCTTGCACGTCATCCGTTATTTCTCTAATACAATATCTGTAAAGCTTTCCTTTATATGCAGTGGTTGACTGTGTCATAAGCCTTTGGCAAGTGTAGGAGTTTTAGGTATGGTATTGTGCTTTGGCTAAAAAATATTCTTTTAATGGTGGGTAGAGCTTCAAAATTCTCTCTACTTAGCAAAGGCTGGTAAGTAATTTCGACTTTCGAACAATCGCAAAACTCTTAGTGTCCCTGTTCTCACCGTGTATACTGAAAAATTTATAAACCTAGATTCAGACGCACCTTAGAAATTGTAGATCACGCTTTTAGACGAAGCAACGAACCAAAGTCAACTAATATGAACCAATTCATCGAACCAATAATAATAATTATAACTCTAGGAGACTATCACTAACGCAGTTTATTCGGCAAGTGTTTATTCTGCAAGTGATGGTACAGGCAGAAATTTTCGCCAAAGACACCACCCCAAGACAATTCGTTAACTATTTACAATCAGAACGTTCGAGCGATCAAGACTAAGTTAGGTTAGGTTAGGTTTTTTCATATCAAGACTAAGTTAGATGATTTGTCAAAATCAGTGGCTATCGACCCATACGATCTAGTAATTCTAACTGAAACATCTCTTTGTCCTGACATTGCTACTGAGGAACTTGGTCTTGATGGATACCTTGTGTTTAGTCGTGATAGGTCGGAGATGACAAATCAATGTAATCGTGGAGTTAGTGTAATGATTTCTGTTGGCCTTAATATACCTGTAAGACAGATTATTACCAACATACTGAGTGTGGAACATGTGTTTGTGCTAATTACTAAAAATGGTTTAAAAACTCTTATTGGCTTGGCGTATTTCCCTCCTCAAACTACTGTAGATTCCTATGAGGACTGTTGCTTGTCTCTTGATGAAATGTTAATGAGTAACAACTGTGACAACATTGTGTTAACAGATGATTTTAACCTACCTAATGTTGAGTGGAGCAATGATGATCTTGGTGTGAAGGTGAACAACCCAGCTTCACCCAAGACTTTATGTTTTGTTGACTATTGTGCGTTCCATAACTTATACCAAATAAATTTGATTCCTAATGTATATGATTCTATTTTAGATCTCGTTTTCTCGTTTGAAAATAAATATTTTCATTATTATTGACTCAATATCGAGTTTCATCAAATACACACAATTGCCAAGGCCGTTACGTATATGTGCTGAGCAGCCAACTCCTATGAGGTTTCTTCCTGCAAAATTTATTTTCGGCGAGTAAAGCTGTTTTAACCTGCGTTTCGTATAAAAACTTTACAAGTTGCTTCTGTTAAACTTTGTAAAGCAATAATTTTTGTTTCGATTCCATTTCCAGACCAGTTGAAATATTGAATCAATATCAGTCTATGGCAACAGAAATACATGAAATATGCCTATAATATATAAGAACTTTATTTATTATAGCTTCCGTCTAAGTCGGTGTTTCCCAACCATTTCTGTGCCATGCCCCACCCAAGCCTTTCTAAAATTCTTATTCCCCCATGTCTTAGCATTATTCGCAGCAAATTTCGCAAAAAGTTGCGACCGGCCATTCAGATGCGAAGAACTGCGTTGTTTAAGGAGATTTAAAAGCGTCCGGAGGTCCAAGTTTAAATCGACGACGCCAAAACCCGAGTTGATTTATAAACCGAGTTTATACTATTTATTGGCCGCAATTATGTAAGAATTTATTTTTTCTTTCAATTTTGGTACCGAAATCTATCATTGCATTTGAATGGCTCGGAGCCAAAGGGATAAACTCGTGTCGATTCCATTTTCGAATTGCCCCCTTTAACAATCAAATTGCCTCCCTGTGGGGCGTGGGCCCCACGTTGGGAAACACCGGTCTAAGTTTAAGATTGTTTTAGTCCATTTAAGATTTTTTGCTGTTTAAAAATGAGGAAACATTTTTCTTGTTGAGCTCGCGGCATATGAAATTGTACGGTTAATGGTGCTTTACCCCGTGGAATGCTAGTGTACCCTCTGCAGCATGGGTATTTCTGACAGTCATTAAAGTAGGTTGAAAATAGTTGGTTACCTTGGAAAGGTATCAAAATGAATATGAAAATTTATCATCTTGCATGGGTGTCTTGAGTGGCTGTCAGCGGGAGGATTTGGTAGGGCCGCGTCTGATGCATAGGTGGTTTGTGATGGTAAAATGAATGTTGGTCTCGCTCTATTTCGTCAGTTATCATTTATGTCTGTCGTTGGATCTCGGAATTTGGATGAGTTTCTAAAGGAGTTCATTGAAGGGGTTATGGAGGATGTTATTAGGATATCGTTCGGCTGTTTCCAGTACGTTGTTAGTTTTTTTGTTAATATTATGTGAACGTAACCGGAGATAGGTCTACATTTGGATTTGTGTATCTTCGTACATTTATATATCCGAGGCCGTTCTAATACAGATACATTGGTTTCCTTGGTTCATGCAGCGCAAATGTTTACTCCTTAGAACAGTTTTGGTCTTACGTAATTTAACGTCGTTGTTGAATTTCAGTTTGTTGTGGAATGTAAAGCCTAAAGCAACAAATAGAGCGGTTTCCACTAACTGTCCGAGCTACCCGCCCTGAATGAATGAGAAATATGCGATACCGGGTTGGCGCATACTAAAAGTGGTATAGGGGGTTTAGTGAGACCTTTCCCCAAGCGACTGTGGTGTGATACGCCGTAGAATAATTTATCACTCACGGTTTGCAAAGGAATTTATTTACATGGATATATATATATATATATATATATATATATATATATATATATATATATATATATATATATATACATGTTCAAGAGATACAAACACTGTTGAGGGACTGAGTGGAGGTGTACTCTCTGAACTGGACTCGACTGGTCTGGTTGACTGACTGCTGGTTGAGTCTGGTTGACTGGGACCACTGGACGGAGCGGTGTCTCTCAGTCCACTAGCTGAACTAGTGTCACTTCGCTGACTGGGTCCACTGGCTGGACTGGTGTGTCTGAGTCCACTGGCTGGAGTGACTGGACTTTGTTGGTTGGTTTTGCCTGTTGGTTTAACTGAACTGGAGTCGACTTGTTGACTGTCTTGCTTGACTGTTTTCGTCTCACAGTCTGGACGGAACTGCTGATCGAACTGTTTATTCGGGGCTCCAGGTATTTATATTATCTCCAGGTATACTGATCCCTCATCTGGAGGTGATTATTTTTCTATTTTCGGCTATTTGTCGCTTTGGTGATTATCGATTGTCGGGAAAAACATATTGTCGTAGTTTCCCTGGGGAAAAATTTTTGGGTAATCACCGTAATGCCCTCGTAAAACTAAAAGTACAAATATTTCTTAATCTGCTCGAGGATTACATTACCGACCCTAATAAAATATTTTCGGAAATTGTCCCTAAATATTTGGGTAATAATTGTAATGTAAATCATCGTAAACTAAGAAATAAAAATGGAGCGACTCGTTGCCGCTACATCACCCACTTGCCAGTGATAACGCCATGTAGCGTTTGTTGCTGTTGTTGTTTGTTTGTTCATAGACGTCTTGTATATGGTTGAGTTCATTGCCGTAGACGTTGTTTGTTGTTGCAGGTTTCCTCGTAGACGGTTGAATTCGTCGTCGTCGTCGCTATTGCGGGATTTGTTCGTGGACGTCTGGTAGACGGTTGAAGTCGTTACCGTAGTCGTTGTTTGTTGTTGCAAGTTTGTTGCAAAGCGTCCTCGTGGACGTCGTTTGCTGATAGGCGGTTTCCTAAGCAAAACCAGCTTGGACCTATCTGTCGCTGTTGCGGCATTTGTTCGTTGACGTCTGATAGACGGTTGAAGTAGCTACCGTAGACGCTGTTTGTTGTTGCCGGCGTCCTGGTAGACGGTTGAATTCGTCATTGTTGACGCTATTGCGGGGTTTGTTCGTATAAGTCTGGTACGGTTGAAGTCGTTACCTTAGACGCTGTTTGTTGTTGCCGGCCTCCTGGTAGACGGTTGAATTCGTCATCGTTGTCGCTGTTGCGGGGTTTGTTCGTGGACGTCTGGTAGACGGATGGAGTCGTTACCGTAGACTTTTTTTGTTGTTTCAGACGTCGTCTTAGACGGTTGAAGACGTCATTGTAGACGTTGTTCTTGCAAGTTTGTTGCAAGGCGTCCTCGAGGACGTCGTTTGCTGATAGGCGGTTTCCTGGTAGACGGCTTAAGGCGTCGGTTTTTGTTGCAGGGCGGAAGCGGCATCATGAGGCATACGAGAGGCGGTAGATTTCAGGTGCAGTTGGTTCCATATTTGAGTGCTTAGTTTTCTCTTTTCGTTCACGACGACCAATTTGTAGTTGATCGGATTCCTCTTGTCAATCAAGTCGGGGTCACCAATTTCTGACTGGGTCCACTGGCTGGACTGGTGTGTCTGAATCCGCTGGCTGGACTGACTGGACTTTGTTGGTTGGTTGCGCCTGTTGGTTGAACTGAACTGGAGTCGACTTGCTGACTGTCTTGCTTGACTGTTTGCGTCTCACTGTCTGGACGGAACTGCTGATCGAACTGTCTTGTTTATTCGGGGGTCCAGGTATTTATATTATCTCCAGGTATACTGATCCCTCATCTGGGAGTGATTATTTTTCTATTTCGGCTATTTGTGGTGATTACCGATCCTCGGGAAAAACACATTGTGGTAATTTCACCGGGGATTACACCATTGACCCTAATAAAATATTTTCGGAAATTCTTTTGAAAATATTTGGGTAATGCCGTCGTAAAAGTAAAAGTACAAATATTTCTTATTCTGCTCGAAGATTACATTACCGACCCTAGTAAAATATTTTCGGAAATTGTCCGAATATATTTGGGTAATTATTGTAATGTCCTCGTAAACTAAGAAATAAAAATGGACGGGCTCGTTGCCGCCACACGACTTTAAAAATGAAAAAAAGTGAATATGTGTAGAATAGGAGGAGATTTTGTGATTTGGCATGAAGAGTTGACATTTGGAAGGATTTTCAGTGAATTTCTAAATGTTAAACCAAATTAGGGTCCTCTGCGTGAGAGCTTAAAGTTCCATCTGCGGTATATTATTTTTTTTTAAGTTTTTATTATGGGATATGAGGGCGGTGTTGCCAGCGTATTGTAGGATATAGGCCGAGAGGTTGATTTGGGATTTGTCGGCAAGCTTATGGTTGTATATGTCGTAGTAGTATAGTAGTAGTTATAGAGTAAAGGAGAAACAAAAGAACTTTGAGGAATACCTAGGAGTAAGGTAAATTCAGAGCAGTGAGCGCTGTTTATTTTAATTTTGGGGAATCTATTATGAATGAAATTTTTAAGGATATAAATGAGGTTTGGAGGAAAATTGAGTTAGTACATTTTGAAAAGGAGGCCTAGACACTATCAAAGGCTGTGATTATGTCGGAATAGGAGAGCAGAACGATCTTTACTTAGGTATGGGGTTTGAAGGGTATTAGTGAGGATATGTAAGTGGTGGGTGGTGGAGTGTGAAGTCTTAAATTCAAATTGATATAATGGTATAGAGTTCTTGAGCAACTTCCATAATCTATTTTTGAGGATCTGTTCAAAGACTTTGTCGGTGTTATTAAAAGAGATTCCAATTAAATTTATTCTTCATAACAAATTAATTTAATAATATTCTTCTTCTTTAATTTAATTTTAAAATATTTCCAACATGAAAATCTGGTAATGGTGGAAGTCAATTTTACTATTTTCAAAAATTGTCCCTTGAAAATCTAGTACATCTAGTACATAGTGGAAATTGTAAAATGAATAAAAAAAGAATAAGAAAGCATATAAAATAAATTATTACTATAGTTCCTTAGGATATACAATAAGTTATATTTTACACTATTTACTGAAAACTTTCATAACTAAATTCAATCCATATTTGACTATTTCCATGTGCTGGTTGGCGGTTTGGAGGGTTGTAATATTTGTTCAGAGCAGTCCCTCGGGCTTATGCGCAATATACACATACAGTATAAAACAAAACTAAATGGAAAATTTTGCAAATATTAAAATGTATACATATAGTGAAAATAAATATTATTAGCCATAAAACAGGACAAATTTTAAAATGCGAAGGCGCAAAGCGTTAAATAAATGTACTCCTATATATCAGGTCAAATAAAATATTTCCCTTTCGCAAATTTAGAGCATATATATATATATCTGTTGTGAGTAAAAAATTATTGTTAATTTTAACTATTGACTGACGAATATAAATTTTATTTTATAATTTTTTTTTGTCATATTAATGTGCAATAAAATCAATAAAAGCATATTGAGGCCGAGAAATCCTTTGCATTTGCAAATTGAGGTTTATAGGCATACAATCTCCCACATACAATATCAAATTCAAAGAAAATTTTATATTTCATTTCCGTTTTTTGCGACTTGATCAATCATTTTAATACCAAGCATCATCTCGAAACTGATTGCCAACTTTTACTTAGTCGCTAACTAAACGGAATATTCAATTAATAATTATCGGTTATTGTTTTAATGTCTATGATTAAGATGTACAACTGAATTCTTTTCTGGAATTTACAATAGGCTTTCGCAATAGAAAATTAATTTAGAATGTGAAATTATTTTATATTTGCATGAAATAATTTAATCAATTCTGGCTTTCATAGAAATAAATAATACAAAATTAAAAAAAAAGCAAAAAAATGTCTGTAGGTTAATCAATAGAAAACTGAAAAATTTTAAATAATATTATTTTTGTTAGCAAAAATATACTAGCGAATAAATATCCATCTAAATAACATTATGATTAAAAACACAATTAAAAATACATTTAAAACATTCTTAACTGATTACTAGGAAGCATAGAAGGCTCCATAGCCCGCCATTACTGGGTTTAACATCTCATCACAAATATTGAATACATAGATAAGCCCAAAGATTACTCAAAACACATAGAAAAAAGACGGTGACAGACTTGACAAAAAAGATTGAACAACCTTTATTGGTACATTGTTTGTATACTTAGTGCGATGAGACTAGACAGGCAGACTATAATTCCATTTGATTCGACAAGACATACAAGACTAGACAAACAAAATTAGACACACGAGACTAGTCAATAATATAATTCTTGCCAAAAATATAGAGACTACAAAAACAAAATTAAATGGAATAAAAACACAAAACGCAGATAGGCGAGACAGTCTTGTAAATTTTAGTGCGATGAGACTAGAGAGCCACGAATTTTATGTGATATCATTTGACTAGACATACAAGACTAGATAAAAAATACTAATAGACAAGATTAGACAGCTGAAACGGGACGAATAGACAGATAAGAATAAACATATTCTATTAGATATATAACACTAGATAAACGAGACTAGACAGAAAAGACTAAACCGGCAAGACTAGACTGGCAATACTAGATAGACAAGACTATACAGAAAAGCCTACACAGAAAAGACGAGATAGACAAAACTAGACAGACACGAGTAGACAGACAAGACTAGTCAGAAAAGACTAGATGGACAAGACTAGACAAACAAGACCAGATATACAAGACTAGACAAACAAGACTATACTGATAAGACTAGGCAGACAAGATAAGACAGAGATAAGACGAGACTAGACAAGCAAGACTAGACAGAAGAGTCTAGATAGACAAGACTAGATAGACTAAACTTTTGATTTTGATTTGTGGATTTTGATTTTTGACTAGGCAGAGAAGATTAGGCCTACGAAATTAGACAGACGAGAATAGACAGACGATACTACAAACAAGACTAGAGAGACAACACTATTCAGACGAGACTATACAGAAGAGACTAGACATATGAGAGTAGACACTCGAGACTAGACAGTCGCAACCAGACAGATAATACTATACACAAAAGACTAGAGAAACAAGACTAAACTGACTAGACTAGAGGGACGAGGCTAGACAGAGAATACCAGACTATACAGGCAAGACTAGAACAGACTAGACTATATAGGCAACATTAGGCAGACGAAACAGACAAGACAATAGAGACAAAACTAGACAGACAAGACCTTTTTTCTTGCACGTGCTGGAGGTGAAAATCTGCAAACAGACCCCACTCGACCGGCTCCGAATGGTAGTGTGGGGCTGCCCCCCTAAAGGGGCGACCCACTAATAAAACACCACCATTCAGACCCCCAACCAAAATTGGAGAGAACGTGATGGAATCCTAAATTTGGCATAACTTTAGCACGTTCCTCCTCCTTTCATGTCCAAAGCATTCATCCGCATTCATTCGTTGTGCCGGGCGCGCCCTTAATCGCCGTGCCCCCTCACATCAATGTTTACAATAAATTTCTGCGCCCCCCGTCGCACTAATGGGGGCCCGGAATTAGCACGCACGGCTCTCGCTTAGCAACCCGTCGTCCAGCCTTACGCTCATCCCTTTCATCCTTCTCATTTCTCCTTATTATATATCCAATTATACCAGTCAGCACGCCCCATCCATTCTCACTGCGGTGCATAATTTTCACCATACTCTCCTTATTTACATACTTTTCCGCCTTGCATTCTGCTGCGCTCCTCATTCTCTCCCATCTCGTACACTCAAAGATGGTATGCTCCGCAGTATCCTCAGTCGCTCCACAATACCTACAGTGCGCCTCGACCAGTTTCCCGGCGCGCACCAGGTAAGACCCAAAGCATCCATGCCCTGTAAGCGCCTGGGTGAGGCACCTCCCGGTGCACACGGTTGACCCATTCATCGATAGTCGGAATTAGTTGCCTGATCCAGGCTCCCTTTTCCGACCCCTACCATTGCTCATGCCATACACTCATTGTCTGTTCCCTTTCAGTTCTAGGGTCATTACCTTCCCAAACTCTCACCGCCAGAAGGCTAAACTTTCTTCATGCGCCAGAAGGTCTAACGGGATAACTCCAACAATGCTCATTCCACCAATAAACTGGCTTCCTGCCTCAGACACCCCTCCGTTTTCTCTAAAACACCACATAACAAACCCCGTGAATAACTGCTTCGCATGAACTCCGCAGTCTATTTTCTTGGCCTCTCCTTTTAGCCAGCTCTTTCATGACATCTCCCAATCTTTCTAGTAGACTCGTGTCCACTCTCCATCACTCCACCCTCCAGACAGACAAGAGTAGACAAACAGGACTAAACAAAGAATACTAGACAGACAGGACTAGACAGACAAGACTAGACAGATTAGACTAGACAGATAAAGTGCGATGAGGATAAAGTTGGACAGTCACTACTGGACAGTCAAGACTAAACAAATAATATTGGACACACCGAACTAGAATGAGAAGAATAGGCAGAAAATGCAAGAAAGATAAAACAAAACAAGCAGCATTAGTTGCTTAAGACTACGTCTTAGCCAACAGTTAAGTAATAGTAGATATTCAAAGCTACATTATGTCAATACAAGACAAGGCGGACTATACTAGTCAATCGATACTAAACAGAGAATAATAGACAAATCCCACTAGAGGGACAAGTCTCAACAAACGAGACAACAAAGATAAATTAAGGCGGGTAGATAAGAGTGGGGAAAACAAGACCCCAGTATGGAACAATGCCTTGGAAAAGTCATGAATTGGCATGAATTCAAAGGAAGATGGCACTGAGAACGTGCCGTACAGGACGGTGTAAGGAGACGCGACTCTTCTAATAGCGGAGATAAAATCAATACAGCTCATAGCGCAATAAATAGCTATATTACATAACACCAAAAGGTCACTACTATACACTGGCAAAAACTGTGGAACAATTCTATCAAAGGAGAATGGACGCGACTTACGCCATTTACAATTAAAGTAAAACCATGGGCGACAAGGAAATATGGAGAGGTGGGCTGTAACCTGACACAATTACTGTCCGGCCACGGGTGCTTCAGACAGTACCTGAGCGGCCTCCGACGGCTCGTGTCTCTACTGCGGGGATATAACAAAACAAGCTTAGTTTTGGTTATTATTAGTTGGTTAAGACTAGGTCTTAACCAACAGTTAAGTAAGCAACAGTTAAGTTCAGTGTTTCTACTGTGGAGAAGTGTACAGTGTACAACACACAATTTTCGATTGCCCCAGGTGGACACCAGAAAGAGACAAATGGGCAGACAGAACCCAAGCAACACTTGGTATCAATGGTGACCATGGTTACGACATATTACAAGAAAAAACGACGAACGGAACGCACATATAAAAACCTGAACTTCTAATCTAAATAAGGCCTAAAATTAACCCAAATCGCAGTCAAATTTGGAAATTGATAAATAGACAAAGTCATCTTGAAGCTAAATGCCATGATGCGGTACCAAGATGCTCGTGTTGTTTCATGTTGTTTTCATTTGAGTATAGGTTTATCACCAGTTACGACTAGCAAAACATTTAATTTTGTTGGATTATAACAATTGAGGGCCTCAATGCAATAAGTGGACAAGTCCAGTGCACCATGCACCTTTTTGAGAAGAAAAACGTTTTACTAGCGTATATGTTTGGAAAAATTATTTTTTCTGCTACCATTATGTTCATTTGTTGTCCCAAGGTTTTATAGTCGTGTTATATATTTGTTTATAATATATTGTAATAACAAAAATATGGATTATATTTTGGACATGTCCATTTTTTACAAAGTATTGAGGAAATATTAAGTAATGTTGATAATAAAAGACCCATTATTTTGAATATGTTTATTTCTAATAGACTCCAATACAATTTCTAGTACACTCATAAGTAGAGGTCGGACTTTAAGGTCGCAAAAACTATCAGAAAAGGTAGGCAAAAAGGCAAATAAATTAATGAAAAAAGGCTTTAAATTTAAAGTTTTAGGTCGCTAAAAAGGCCATTACTTACTCAAAATTTATTTATAAATTTTAATTTTTGTTGGAATCTAGGTCAGTTCTTGGGTATTTGGAACAATGATTAATACTCTTAGTCTTTTTTACAAGGTTTCGTCCATTATTTTCGGACTTCTCCAAAGAAGCTACAACATTAAGAAGCTACAACATTACATTATCTTCCACTTACCGAATTATTTCTATAAAATTAAATTCACCGTCATAAAATTCAAATTATTAAATTTTGAATTTTATGACGGTGACATTTAAATAAGTTATTTATTGTGAATATGTAATATTGTAGCTTCCTTGAAGAAGTCCGAAAATAAAGGACGAAACGTCGGAAAAAAGACTAAGAGTATTAATCATTGTTTCAAATACCAAAGAACTCACCTAGATTTAAAAAAAATTGAACGAGAACCTGAAAACATTATAAATTTTAATTTTCATTAATTGTTATCTGTGTTATTGTTAGCACACCATCAGTTCTTCTAAATTATCTTCCGTCAGCCGTTGTCGACGGTCAGATAATATGATCTTGTAGACGGAAAATGACCTTTCCACATCGCACGATGTTGGTGGTGCAAATTTGTAATTTGGGATGTGTGATATGGTCAATTTTTCTGGCATTTCTGCATTTTCGCCAGCCAATAATTTTGAAATATTATTCAGAAAAGCAAATCCAGTGTTTTTATTTATTACTTTTGTCAATTTTTTGTATGCTTTTCGACCCACTTGTCCTGGGGTTGACATCAGGGACTCCGTTACATTATTTATAATGCCAATTATTTCCACCAAAGGTGAGGTATTTGTTTCAAGTAGCTTTATACCATCAACAAGAATTTTGAAATTGCTCTTGATATAAATTAAATCGTTTTAGATGTTCGGTTTCGCAAAGTAAATTTTTGCATCTTTTATAGCCCTAGCCGCATCAGAATCAAAATCTTGTATTACCTTAAACATTTGAAATTTACTAGTAGGAATATTTTCAACAAATAGAGAATCAAGTCTTTACCTGTTTAATTGATTCAAAATTGTCGCAATAAAAAAGGCAGCTTTCAGCCAAGTGCCCTATCGTGTTATTATGGGCTCAGGAGGCAGCGGTAGGCTATGTAAATGGTCTCTATATACTTGAATTCTTAACGGAGATTTGAGAAATACCTTTTTTGTGCTAGCAATTAGTCCGTTTACGTTTTCATATTCGTTACGTATTACTTCACATACCAAATGCAATGCGTGAGCTAAGCAAGTGACATGTATAAGATTTGGGTAAAAAATCTTCAAACTTACAGCAGATTTCACCATATATGCAGCTGCATCTGAATAATATAATTTAACTTTATCATGCTGGATACCATTTGGCCATAATAATGCTAAAAAAATGTAGGTAACTACCTGTAGACAAAATTTAGACTCGTACCTACTTAAATTATCGTTAATAAAACGTGATATTGTAGCATGATTTGCTTTTTCTAAAATTTTGCAGGCCAATAAATGAGCTTTTGAAGGTCCTTCATCGATTAGTTTTCCTACTATCAAATATGCAACATATCGTCCCATGGCATCAGTTGTTTCGTCAAGGCATATTAGTCTAGTCATTATAGTAAGTTCACCTCGGAATTAGAGATACTCAGCTGTAAGTCTGTAAATACTTGTATATTGACACCCTAAAAGTTGTCTCAAAACCTACATATGGTAATAAAAAGTAGTAGTAGCATAAAAAGTATTTACCTACCATATGTAGGTTTTGAGACAACTTTTAGAGTGTCAATATACAAGTATTTACAGACTTACAGCTGGGTCCCTCGAATTCCGAGATTCTTACCTAATTTAAGCTTAAATGACTGGACTATATGTATATATCATGGAGACCAATAGCAGTTCGTATGTTTTCAATAGACTAAAAATTTAAAATATTTATAATTTTTTTATATTAGGAGCAATTTTGTCTTTTTTAAACTTTAAAGGTACAGTTTTTTTGCGGCCACTAAAGCTGTACATAAATCTAAATAAAACTCATTTTTTACCTGAGTTTGCTCATTTAAAGTACTTTGAGTAAATAGTGATTGCCTCAAATTTTTGGTTTTATTTTCTTTATGGAGAGATGTTTTTAAATGCTGCTCAACATGGCTACTCTTTTTAAATACCACCTACAATTATACATTTAACATCAGTAATGTTTTAGTTTGTGTTTAATGGTGAAAAATTGTAGAACTTACTATTTTACTGCAGGCGCTGCAAAATAAACCGTCCCCATCCAATTTCAGTTCGGATATACCTGATATCCATTCTTTTACTTTTCTATTAAGGGGTGTCTTTTGTTTTGGCATTTTGATAAAAAAAACGTTCAAATTCACTTTTGCTCAACTACAACACAAGACTACAAGGGCCAAACAAACACCACAAACAACTGATATTAAGGCAATGACTACAGTGAGAAGGGAACTTTCAAATATTACGTTAGTTATTCGCGATCTGTAGAAGGGCTACGTTTTCAAGGATTGGCTGAGAAAATTAGAGAGGGGAGGGAATAGTTGGTTGCGTAAGTTTCGAGGTATTTTAACAAAAGAAAGGGGATGATCAAACAAATCGGTCTGTGACACCGCTAAAAGCAAAAAAAAAAACAATTTCGTCTGGTGAAGGTAGGATGGCTTCTCAAAGACTGGTCACAAATCTAATTTATGATAAATAGACCTAAATTGCATAAGAAAATGCCAAGAATATAAAATAGACACCGAAATAGGCAAATATAGGTAAAAATAAACGAAAATAGGCAAAATACCTGGTAAAATAGGTGATAAAAAAAATAGTACAAAAAAGGCAAAATCAAATAGGGCTCTAATGATTCAGAATTTACTAAAACAAATTTGTGTATTATTAGAAAGTCGATGCCTGAAAAACTGACGATAGGTGTTTTGCCTAAAATCCGATCTCTACTCATAAGTATTGTTTCTTCAACTAAACTAAATTTAATTTACTAATCAGATTCATACTCAGAACATGACGTGTTTTTATTTTTTTCTTGTCTTCTCCTGTACAAGAACTGAACAAATGTTCAGTTCTTGTACAAGATTATGTAGATACGTTAGATGGACATGTCTATATAATAACCCGTATTTTGAGAAAAATGGACTTGTCCAGATATTTCATTGGACCCCTCAATTGCTTAATTCATAATTCATTTTATTTTTCTGTTTGATTTAAATTGGAGCATGGTGATTGAGGAAAATTATTTTAAGTAATCATCAGTAATAGTCAGTATTTGAAAATGATTATCAGTAATCGTATATACTATAATTACATTTGGAGGTATATATGTACTATAAGTACATTACACTTGAAGCAAGTACCTAGATTCTTGATTTTTAATTTTCAAATAGGTATCTATCAGTCTGGTCGATAGCCTTTTCTATAAAGTATTTAATAAATATATTTACTCTTTCCGATTTGATATTATTTCAAAATTTGTAAACGAAGTTCTATCGGCATGCCCACGAACTTCCTGCATTTTAATAATTCAGATCACCCTAATATTTTATCAATTATTTCATGTTCCCACCAATAAATTACCCACAAATTTTATATAACAATTGTTCTTTTGTGAATACTCAACGAGCACGTGTAATCACATAGGACTATAGGTTTTACTCTTTACCATACCAATCCATCATTACGAAATTGAATTGCAAGTATTGCGAGTATAGCTGCTGTTAGATCTAGTGCTAGGCGAAGATGCAAATTTATCGATTCCTCGTCGTTCTCAAGAATTTATATAATGGATGACATGTGTTTTCTACAAGAAAGGGGAACATGTTCTACTGATAACGTGACTAAAAACTTGATTGAAACAATAGTTTTCTGATTTCAATATTATCAAAATAAGCATGTGTTAATGGCCCCCAAGAAGTTGTGATTTAACTACTCTTGCATTACTTTTTGTAAAATTGTCAGAAATTAACAGACAAACAAATACAAACGTTTTAATATTGTATAACAAACAATGTATGATAACAATGTAATCATAATATTATTGCCGAATAATCATAAAAACCTGGTTAATCGAAATCACTTATGTAAATAATGCCGATTTGGCCATTTTATAACATAATGTAATCCCATCTGCCTCAAGATAAAAACACAATTGCGACTGAATATTAAAATACTTTTGTTTTAATGCATTGCAAAGTCATTTAGTCCTTTTTGAATCCTTAGTTTGTGTATTTAATAAAATTAAAAAATTGTAAAACTGGTTTTGCCAATAGATATTATATCCACAAATATATAACCATCAACAATAAAGGAAATATTTGAATTTAAATTTATGAAACTTGGTAATTTAGGAATAAAATTCAAGGAATATTTTTTACGTTTTTATCTAAGCTTGACTGTTTAGTCTTGCTTATCCAGGCTTATCTGTCTATTATTGTTTCAAAACCGAATATTTCTTTACTTATTTACATCCACATTATTTTGGTGCTAAATCCACTTCTATTTACTCAAAATTTTAGCATACATTTGGCCATTTACTGTTTACCCGTGCTTTCTATAAAAAAGAAATTTAATTAATTCCATGAAAAATATTTAGAAATTTAATTAGTCATTATAAAGTTTTCCACAAATTCACACCGAAACAAAAACAAAGCATCTCCTCAACAAAAATTATAATTAAGAAAATGCGTAAAAAATATTGCGAAACGATGACGTGCAAAATTATCAATGTAACATTTTTATTATATAAAGGAAATTTAAACAAAAAACGCCTGTAATTATTGCTATGAGCACAATTATGTAGGAAAGTAGAAGATGAAATTTATTCTTATATAAAATGGATTGCGTGTATCAAATAATATTCATTTTGTATTACGACACAGCTCTATATCGAAAATGATAAATAAAAATATGTGGAATGAAAAGTATTTGAATAAAAATACACAATCTATTACTGAATAAAGAGGGCCAATAAATAAGACACATGAGTTTATATTACAACTCTTACTCACATAAGAAATATTATTCTGAATTGCCTAATCTATTAATATAGTTAGTACAATTTATATTACAACATTTTCTTGCAAAATAACAATTATTCTTGGGAATCTAATTAATTTAATAACAATCATTTTAGTTTCTAGTTCTAACTGTCTAACCTTCCTGTCTAGTCTCTAATCTAGTCTAATCGCTAGTCCCTTGTCTAGTCTCTAGCCTAGTTTCTAGTTTAGTCTCTAGTCTAGTCTCTAGTCAGGTCTCTAGTCTAGTCTCTAGTCTAGTGTCTAGTTTAGTCTCTAGTCTAGTCTCTGGTCTAGTCTCTAGTCTAGCCTCTAGTCTAGTCTCTAGTCTAGTCTCTAGTCTAGTCTCTAGTCTAGTATCTAGTATAGTCTCTAGTCTAGTCTCTAGTCTAGTCTCTAGTCTAGTCTCTAGTCTAGTCTCTAGTCTAGTCTCTAGTCTAGTCTCTAGTCTAGTATCTAGTATAGTCTCTAGTCTAGTCTCTAGTCTAGTCTCTAGTCTAGTCTCTAGTCTAGTCTCTCGTCTAGTCTCTCGTCTAGTCTCTCGTCTAGTCTCTCGTCTAGTCTCTCGTCTAGTCTCTCGTCTAGTCTCTCGTCTAGTCTCTCGTCTAGTCTCTAGTCTAGTCTCTAGTCTAGTCTCTAGTCTAGTCTCTAGTCTAGTCTCTAGTCTAGTCTCTAGTCTAGTCTCTAGTCTAGTCTCTAGTCTAGTCTCTAATCTAGTCTCTAGTCTAGTCTCTAGTCTAGTTTCTAGTGTAGTTTCTAGTCTAGTCTCTAGTCTAGTCTCTAGTCTAGTCTCTAGTCTAGTCTCTAGTCTAGTCTCTAGTCTAGTCTCTAGTCTAGTCTCTAGTCTAGTCTCTAGTCTAGTCTCTAGTCTAGTCTCTAGTATAGTCTCTAGTCTAGTCTCTAGTATAGTCTCAAGTCTAGTCTCTAGTCTAGTCGCTGGTATAGTCCAGTGTCCAGTCTGCGGTTTAGTCCGTAGTCGAGTCTCTTGACTAGTACCTAGTCTAGTCTAGTGTCTAGTCTAGTTTGTACTATAGTCTCTAGTCTAGTCCCTATACTACTCTCTAGACCAGTTTCTAGTCTTGTCTCTACTCTAGTCTCTAGTCTATTCTTAGTATCTAGTCTAATCTCTAGTCTGGTTTCCAATCTTGTCTAGTCTAGTTTCTAGTCTAGCCTCTAGTCTAGTCTCTAGTGTGGTATATAGTATATATGATATAGAGCAGCGTTTCTCAACCGTTTTTTACTTGCGTACCCCTTGACCTATCATCACTAATCCACGTACCCCTACCCTACCCCCATTATGTATAATAACAATGTAAAACTTGCTTAATAAATAAGAAACAATAAAAATGGAAAGGCAGTTCGGAGAAATCCCTTTGTAGCATATTTTGATGTTGTTATCTTTTGTCACTTTTGATATTTTCTTTTATGCTCTATAAGTAATCTATCACTCTCAGATATATCTAAATATCTCGGGATCTTGTAATGTAATGTTCACCGGGATTCGCAAGGCACGTAGTTTGTCGAATAATAGTCGAGTTGGTTTTAACAATTCAATTAAACAATAATACAACGAAATAACTTACGACTTAAGAACTTATAGCTTACCACTTTACTCTCTTTTCTCTTAATTCTTACTTCTTACCGACAACTGGGGAATGGTATTTATACCATTCCTAGTATAATATCTCTATAAGAGGGGTTAAATCATCCCTCCAATTCAAATAAGGGGGAGATTGAATTTTCTTGGCTCCTCCCATGAACAATCGAGGCGTAAATTCTTTAAATTCCTGAAAATGTCTGGTCCTTTGGTTAATCTCTATAAGAAGGTTTTTATAGGACTTCGCACGTTTTCTAATATGTTTGGGGGAGGTAGATTTTAGCGTGTAATAAAAACCCTTAGTTTCTGGACAAATTATAAAACTATAAAACAATTTCATTTATCCAAAACGTGGGACAAAGGGCACGTTTTGGAATGTGCGCAATGTGTTGCACAGATGTCCAGTCCTGGTATTTATTACAACACTCTAGTCGAATTTCTAACCTATAGTCCCTTTTTTAAGAATACAGTAACTAGAAACCTGATTTACACTATGATAAATGTTCAATCTAGATACAAAATTTGGCGCTAAATTCAAATATGGTTACTTGAATATAAAATTGGTAATTTATTAATGGTTTGATTGAATATCTTAATATTATTGAATAACTTATACAAAACTAACAAATAAATGGAGAAAAACGCAAAAAATCTAAATGAAACAAACAGATCAGATGACAATTTTGAAGTGACACGGCAGCCATTGACAACTAACAGCTGCAAATGTATGTGAAAAGAAAGAGAGAAAAGAGGTGGAGATGGAGAAGTAAATATCGTCGGTGTGAACTTCTCCTCGATTTAAGCCAATCAGAGAACAAGGTCAAATAAGCCCTATCTTCCCTGTACTGCATTCTTAAAAAACTATAGTTTCTAGTATTTAGTCTAATATCTAATCTAGCCCCTAGTCTAGTCTCTAGTTAGCCTCTAGTCTAGTCTCCAGTCTAATCTCTAGTCTATTTTCTAGTGTAGCTTGTAGTCTAATCTAATCTGTAGTGTAGTCTGTAGTATAGTCTGTTGTCCAGTTTCTGGTATAGTCTCTGGTCTTGTCGCTAGATTAGCTTCTAGTTTAGTCTCTACTCTAGTCTGTAGTTCAGTTTCTATGCTTGTTTTTAGTCTAGTATCTAGTCTAGTATCTAGGCTAGTATCAAGGCTAGTATCTAAGCAAGTATCTAGTCTAGTCTCTAGTCTAGTCACTGATTTCCATGTAAACGAGGAGGGTTTTTTTTAGTGGGTAAACCTATCCCAAGCATCTGGATGGGGAGTCCCACACTCATAGTTGGCCAAAAATTAATTGTGAAAACAATTAACAACTAACAATAAAATTGCCAGATTTAATTGCAACTAAGAACTAAAATAATTAATTGTAATTGCAAGATAACACAATTAACAATTAATTAATTGCTAATTGTAAAATTTTGCAATTACAATTAATCAATTGTTAATTGATTGATGCACGTTTACAATTACTGTTGACAATTAATAAATGTCGGTTAGAAGATATTATACTCCAATGAATCACTTGCCACGATGCGTAACTGAAATAGTTATTTACATTAGAGTGCGGAAAGTTTGATTTTACCACGCGACAGCTTTTGGGGAACGAACCCGAAGGGTTGATTCCCCATTAGCTGGAGCATTAGCTACATTAGTTAGCATTACAAATAATTTTAGAGTACGGAAAGATGCTTCGTTCTGGACGCTCGACCCCCACTTCCTGTCATCCATCCCCGCGCCAACTCCGGATTCCCACCCCACTTCCGGTTCACACGTCCGGTTCCGGAACCGGAAGTTAGAGTGGGAACATGAAGTTGGCGTAGGAACTGATAATGGGGTGGGAATCGGACGTGGGTTGGGAACCGGAAGCGGAGTACCAGAAGTGGGGTGAAAACCGGAAGTGGGGCGTAGTACCATCAACAAGTCCATCTACAAGTACCATCTTTCCCTACTACGTTCAGTTGCAATTAATTTAGTTGCAATTAAAATTGTAATTGTTTGATTCTGCAATTAAAAAATGTAATTGAATTATGCCCAACACTGCCCACACTCTGCAGGGAAGCCTCGAGGCTGTGCGTAAAGTATTTCCCCCTCCTTCGACAAGAAAAAATTCTAGTCACTAGTCTAGTCTCTATTCTAGTCTCTATTCTAGTCTCTAGTCTAGTCTCTAGTCTAGTCTCTAGTCTAGTCTTTAGTGTAGTCTTTAGTCTAGTCTCTAGTCTAGTCTCTAGTCTAGTCTCTAGTCTAGTCTCTCTTCTAGTCTCTGGTCCAGTCTATAGTCTAGTCTCTGGTCTAGTTTTTAACCTAGTCTCTAGTCTAGTCTCAAGTCTAGCCTCTAGTCTAGTCTCTAGTCTGGTCTCTAATCTAGCCCCTACTCTAGTCTCTACTCTAGTCTCTAGTCTAGTCTCTAGCCTAGTCTCCAGTCTAGTCTCTAGTTTTGTGTCTAGTATAGTCTCTGGCCTAGTTTCTAGTTAATTCTCTGTATCTTCTATTCTGGTCTCTAGTCTATTCTTTAGTCTATTATCTTGTAAACCTCTTTTGTAAAGAGGCGGACGTAGCAAGCACTTTCGTTAACTTGACAAGAGGTCTCCCTGAACTTCATGTACATCCCGCGGTTCCTCGCACATCTTCCTGATGTAGTTGTACGTTGTACACTGTTTCCAAATCTGAATTTCTTATTTACCGTAACCACTACATCCCCCGTTCAATTTCTGTGTTTAGGGGTTCAGGAAGTTGCAGTTTGCCAATGTTTCCTGTGTGGTTGTTTGGATTTGACGTGTGTGCTGCGCTGTTCGTTCTTCCTGTTCTATTTGTCTTAGAATGGCTTTAATAAATTTTAGTATGGTTCTTGTCTGGTTGGTCCGTAACTTCCGTTCGTCAGTCCATCTCTCGCATGCAAATATTGTGTGGGGCACAATGTCGGTACCCCCACAATAGACGCATCTGTCATCTTCGGCTCTGCCTATGCGGACCAGGAATTCTTTGAAGCATCCTTGTCCACTTAGCACCTGGGTGAGATATTAATTTATCTCACCGGGGTTCCGTGTAACCCACGGGACTATCAGGTATCATTTTATAGGTCCACCTTCCTTTGATGCTCCGTTCCAGCTGCTCTGCCACTTCTCTAGCAGCTTTTCCCTTGCATGTTTTTTAATTTGAAACTTGTTGAGCTCAATCGATTTGTTTTTATTCACCTAGACTGTGCACTGTGTGTGTTTCTTCAGCCATGAGCTCTATTGGAGCAATGCTGCCAATTACCAGTAGTGCGGCCCTTGATTCTGTCTTACATGCGCTGCTGACTCTCAGGGCCAATTTCCTTTGCGTCCTGGCTAGCCTGTTTCTTTGATTGTCTCTCAGCAGAGATGGAGTTCAGATGGGAATGGAGTACACTAGCATCTAGTGGACTACACTACTCAGTATTTTTCTTTTACTGCCCAGAGGGCCACCCACATTTGGCTTGAACCGTCCCAAGACTGCAGCAGTTTTTAGCGCCTTCGTGTTTACTCTCTCCGTGTGCTGGTTGAAGCTTAGCCTTCGGTCAATAATTACCCCCATGTATTTAATTGCATCCTTTGGGACATCCTTTGGAATTAGTTTCTTACTTTGAAAAACCGCCTCTGTTTCTTTAGGGGCTAGGCTAAGCTTCTTTGAAACCATCTAGCCGTCTATAGTCTCTGTGGCTTTTCTGTGGCTCGGTTCATTAGGCCGAGTTCGGTTTTAGCGGAGATGACGAAGGCAAGGTCATCGGCGAAACCAACCACCTCCACACTTTCTGACAGATCTAAACTTAGGACACCATCATAAAGAATATTCCACAGGGTAGGGACATTACAGTGTTATATTGTCCCACTGCCATCGAGTTGTATTTTCCGACTCGACAAGTAGTATTATTATTATAACTAGATGAGCTAGAACGTCTATTTGGACGATCTCATCGATTATGTTGCGCCACGCTGAGGTGTTTCGAATATGGAATGTGATCAAGTCCGCTGTTTTCCTGGTTCTTCTGGCATCTGTCTAGTCAATTATCTAGTCTAGTCTCCCCAGTTAGGTCTCTTTATTGAAACATGTGTAGTCTCCAGACATAATTGGTTTTAATATTGTCAATCTATAAATATTGTCTGTCTAATATATGTTTTTTAATATCTGTGAATTCTTGTATAAGAGGAGATAAAACAGGCAATATAATAATGCCTTCCTTATCTTCATTGTTTTACCTCCTGTATCATTTCCAGGTATATTCCTGCGGCCAGTATTTAATGATTATTTTAAATAAAGCTTTTGTTTGAACTGTTTTAAGGAGATAACAGAACGGCGCGGAAGTTTCGCTACACGACCGGGGCGCTATCGCAGCTGATCGATTGACACGGCGCGCCGCGGCGGATTATGTACATGTTCAGAACAACAGGCGCGATTTCCGTCATAGTTGCGGTAGTGCAGCGTTGTAAGACAATGACACTGGATGCGCGGTTAGATTCGATGAAGCTGTATTTTGAAATGGTTATCTCTGCCAGCACATTGATTTTATGAACCCATATTTAATTCTGAAATGAGTTTAACGTGTTTTAGAAATTCAAAATAAATACAAAATAACATCTTTCATCTTATGCAGTTAACGCCTATAATAACATAGCTTATTCCTCTGATGAAATCATGACTACTATACACGTTAAACTCACGTATTGGTGTGGTCATTGTGATTTCGCTGCGGCGCCGCTAGCGAATTTTTCACTGCGGAAATTTCGCGACGCATACGCTCCGCGCCGGTCTGGAGGAGCCTTTAATCAGTATTATATTATAATCAAAACAAAAATAAGACAATAACTATTTACTTAACATTCATTACTCAAAACATTCATTTTACAAATACATTCTACTACAATATAAATTCCTTTATTGTAGTGTTCTCAATTCTCAATAATACCAATCCTAAATTTAACACAATATCTTCAACATTTAATCTACAGTTTGGTCGAACTAAATTAAATCGGGAAGATAATAAAGGTTGAACTATTTGGGCACTGTTTGAATACGCAATTTCAAGCGAATTTAAATTAATTTTGATATTAAATATTCGAGGCTAACGAATGCGCATATTTAGGCCCAATTCAAATAGAAATGCAAATATGGTATTTCCTGCATAGTCTTCTCCGTTTAGACCCGTCTAGTATAGTTTATCTCGTCTTATCTATTTAGTCTTTCCTAATAGTTATTTGTCTACTCTTATCTAAGCTTGACTATCTCTTGCCTATCTAGACTTATCTGTCTTTAATGGAAGTGTTTAGGGGGAAGCTCTCACTAAACCCCCTATTACACTTTGGCTTTTAGTATGCGCCACCCCGGTATCGCATATTTAGCATTCCTTCATGGTGGGCAGCCCGGACGGTGACTGAAAACCGCCCTAGTTGTCGCCTCCCCGACCAGGATTCGAACCCGGGTCTCCCGGTATGTTGTCAACTACACTACCGAAGAGGACAGTCTTATCTCTCTAGTATTGTTTTACAGTCTTAATTTTTTATCTGCATATTGTTATTGTCTTGCACTTATGCTATTCTGTTTGGTGGATCTCGTATGCTCCTCTCTCTTTATTTTCAAGTGTATAAACTTAAACGTCTAAAAAAGCCTATCAAGTGCAATAAATATGTTTATGCCCACATAGTCCGGGTTTTTATATTTAGTATTTATCTGATGATATATCTAATCTAGTTTGATGTATTAATCCTGTCTGTATTTTCTTGTATATATCGTCTTGTTCCGTCTGCGTCTGAGTGGTTCTATCAGGTTAGTTTTAAACTTCCATTCTTGAATCGTCTTGACCATCTATTGCTCCATGTTTATTCAAGTTAATTCTAGCCTTATCTACCAAGTCTAATCTCTTGCATCTATCTATCTTGTTTTGTTTGCTTCCCTTGTCTGCCTACTTTTGTGTGTCTAGTCTCATTTCTCCAGTTTTGTAACAAGTCTGTCATAATTTTGTTTGTTCAGTCTACCTAGTCTCGTCCTTTCAAACCTGCCGAACTTAATATTATGTCTGATCTTGTCTAGTCTAGTCCAGTATTTAATGCTTAGTCATATATGTCTAGACTTGTCTATCGCACCTATCATTTCATTGTTTCTCTAGTATTGTCTGCCTAGCCCCCTTTCTCTTGTTTGTTTGGTATATTTCCGTTCTAATATTATATGCCTATTCTATTCTATCTAACTCTGCCTGTGGCGGTAAGCGGGTGGATCGAGTAGCCCGTTGACCAAAGCAGCCGGTCCCAAGCCCGGATAAGAGAGGAGGGTTGGGTGAAGGGCCAACTATCCCTTCCCGTAAAAACACGCAAATTCAGAAGCATGTATTTGGATACATTATGTTTAAGTTATGTATTTGGAACTTGGAATGTACGGACACGAAACAAATCAGGAGCTCATCTGGATCTGCTAAAAGAGGTAAAAAAATACAAAACAATGGTAACAGCAATAAAAGAGACGAGGTAGATTGGCAGAGGAGTGAAGGACACCAACAGCCACACGAAACTGTACAGCGGCAAATAACTAGGCAAGAAGGACTTAGGCATAGCATCCATTGTAGATAACAAGCTGAAATCAAACATATTAGACTTCTAAGCAATTAATGAACGCATGTGCAAACTACGTCTGAAAACTAAATTCTTTAACCTGACCGTGATAAATGTACACTGCCCCACATTGGAGCTGGATGAAGAAACGAAAGAAAGATACTACGACATCCTTGAGAAGACAAGACAACTCCCCAAGAAATGATCACAAAATCATAATCGGCGATACATATGCAAACATTGGGGCTGAGGACCAGTACATTGGAACAATAGAAAAGCAGTCACTACACGAAGAGACAAACGAAAACGGAGAGATGCTCATCAATTTCGCTTCAAGTAAGAACATGGACATCAGCTCTACGTGCTTTCCACACAGAAACATACGCAAAGGCACATATAGGTCGCCAGATGGAAAAACAACAAACCAAATAGATCACGTCATAGTTGACAGAAGAGCAGCAAATAGCATAAAGGACGTGAAAGCTAGAAGAGGTGCATATTTAAATACTGTTCAGGTGCAGAATAGTTAAGAACGCCAACGACGCACGAAAAAAGGCAGCACCACCAGATTACGCAAAACTGAAAACACCAGAAGTTAGACCACAATATGAACAGGAGATCACAAGCAAACTGGCCATCGAAAACAATCAACAACCGCAAGAAAGGCAGAAAACCAATGAAACAAAATACAGAGGATACTCACAGAAACGGCGAGAACAGCCCTAGGTCCAAGGAAAAAGAAGCGGGAAGAGTGGTTCGACAAAGAGTGTGAAGAAGCAATAGCAGACAGAAACAAGAAATATAGGAATCATATTGAAAGAAGATACAGGAAGAGGAGAACAGACTTTGAAGTACCTAGGTGTGTGGCGGACAAAATATGTAGGCGTAAGCAGAGAGCACATGACAACAAGCTCAATGGCCTAATGGAGGAGAACTTTAAAGAGAGTAGAGCCAGGAGAGCATACAAGTACCTACACGAAACCAGAGAGGGTTTTTAACCACGCACTAGCCTGATCAAAACCATGTGGGCCAATAGGAGAGTGATCTCCACAAAACAAAGGACACATGGACGGAGTATTTAAAAAATCTCCTGGCAGCGGCAGAGGAGGCAACAGAAGATACCTAGGGCACAGATAAGGCTCGAAGAGGAGAGAACGGAGCCACCGTCTCTCGAAGAAACGAAAGAAGCCATAAATAGGCTAAAAAGGAACAAAGTGCAGGGAATTGATGGTATACCAGCGGAGGGATATAAACTAGGCGGTCAACTTCTAACGCAAGAAATCCATTCCCTAATAATAAAAATATGGGACGAAGAGGTAATACCAAGCAACATGCGAAACGCGATAATAATACCCATATACAAAAAAGGAGACAAGCTAAAATGCGATAACTACTGCGGAATTAGTCTGTTGTGCACGACGAACACTTACCTACATCATCAATAAGCGCGTACAACCACACGCAGAGAGGCTCATTAGTGAATACCAAGTAGGCTTCAGACGAGGTAGATCCACTGTCGACCAGATCTTCACAGTAAAGCAGACACTGAGCAAAGCATCGGAATACGATATCGATATACAAAATATTTGTATCGACTACAAACAGGCATATGACTCTATTAACAGAAACAGCCTCTACCAAATATTTCAAAAGCTAAATATTCAGACCAAGCTGATAAGAACAAGGCAACAATGGACAAATCAGAAACGGTAATACGGATCCAAAACCAGCTAACGGTTCCATTTAAAATAACCAAAGGTTTGAAGCATGGAGATGAGCTGGCACCCACACTCTTCAACCTCACGTTAGAGTATGTCCTAATACAAATGGGAGTAGGCAGAGACAATCTCCTTATCAGTAAGATCGTGCAATTAGCGGCATATGCAGATGGTATCAACATAATGAATAGATGGGCCGATACAGCACAACAGACATATTCACAGTTAAAAGGACACGCCAAAGACAGCGAGCTCGAAATAGACATTAGACAATGACAATGACACAAAGGCAAAGAAACGGGCCAGATATTCGGCTCCAGGATGACATTGAGACAGTCAACAAATGTGTGTATCTGGGAGTAGAGATTAAGAGGAATGGGACAGAGGACGGAGAGATACGCTGCAGAATTCTAGCGGCGAATGCAGCCTACTTCACAATGTGGTGAATACTAAAATCAAGTAGCGTCCACCGAAATACCAAGCTGCGAATATACAAAACGATGATGAGACCCATCGCGTGCTACTCCTGGAACCTGGATTATAACAGAGAAATCAAAGAGCGCAGTAGACATCTTCGAGCGCAAAGTGCTGCAGAGAATATTGGGACCGATCATGGATGGCAACTTACTAAGGACCAGACACAATAACGGGCTTTATGAGATATACAAAGAGCCTCCCATATCCGCATTTATAAAGTTGCAAAGGCTGCAATGGGCAGAACACGTGCTTAGGATGAACGATTCCCGACTCGCGACCAACGAGAGTACTTAACGCAAGAATGCAAGGTAGGCGACGGGTAGAGAGGCGAAGGTGAGACTGGGAGGGCGAGATGAGAAAAGATTCACACCAAATAAGATCGTGGAGGAGAACGGCGACGGAAAGACTGGAATGGGGGCTAGGATCCAGGAGGCTAAGGCTCGATTTGGGCTGTGTAGCGCCATATGATGATGATGATTCTATTCTGTCTAACTTCAGCTATCTTGCTTTGTCTATTTCGTATTGCCAATCTTCTATAACTATCAACCTTGAAATTTAAAACATAACTAAAAGCACTTCCCTATAGAAAGAATATTTTTAATTGTGAGATTACATAATCTCCTTATTATTTCTTATATAAATTATTGGATTTATTTATTATGGGAAAATGTATTGTTATAATTGTAACATTTTTATGATTGGCAGGAAATAGGAAATAATATGGCTGGACTTCGCAATAATAATTAGTTTACAGTTAATGGGTTTTGAGAACAATGAGTCGTTAACGAAATAGTGCAATAACTTGAATGTTTAATTTATTGATATAGAAACAAATTCATGTTCTATAAATAGGTGTGTAAGTTATTTTATTATTTTAGACAGACAATAATAGGCAGACAAGGCTAGCAAACAAAACAAGATAATGTGCGGGAGATAAGACTAGGTAAATAAGGTTAGAATAAGACTAGTCTAGACTAGTTTAGCCAAGAATATAAGTTAAAAAATAACCTGGTAGAACGCCACAGAATAAATAAAACGGTATACACAAGACATTTCAGATGAGATTAAACTAGGGCTGTTTGAAAAGATTGGTGTTTCGTTATAAAATATTATGTTTTTTATTGACTCCTATACCGTAATACGATTGAATAAAATCCTACAAATTAGTTAATTTTCTTTAATGAATTGAATTATATTTTCAATACAATCCAACAATTATTCAGATTAAATTGGTCAATTGTTGCTATACGGTAAGTAAATTAAATGGACATTAGATTAAGTATTAATTACATTACATCAGATTTTGTACATATCAGCACATGCAACAGGAGATATAATATTAAAAAAAAAAATAGCTTTGTCAAACATGGATTTATAAAATTATTTCTTTAATACACAAAATTGAGAAGTAGAAAATAATAGAAACATTACAAGAGAGAAAATCAAAATACAAATTAATTATTTATAATCTTTTAAGAAAAGATACAAATGTTACTATTTAATAACACAATACAATTTGTGTATATGATAAAGTTATATTAAATTTTATGTAACTAAAACTATTATTAATCTCAAAATAATCCACAAGAGAATATATAGACTCGGCGATGAGCAAATATCACCAACACAGTTTGGGTTCAGAAAAGCGGTGAGTACACGAGAAGCTCTCTATAGCATCCAAGTGTTATTTAAACGATGCGAGGACATCGATATTTTTGCATACTTTATTGATTACCAAAAGGCTTTTTAGATTGCGACATCAAAAGATGATAGAGATTTTAAATAAAGTTGGACTTGATGGAAAAGACTTAAGAATCGTCATATACTTATACTGGAACCAGTCACCAACTGTTAGAGTAGATGAAGATATTGATATTCAGCATCTATTCGATATACTTAAAGAAGATCTGGAACACCTGGAAGTTGGCATATCACTGAACGGTGAAAAAATAAAAAAAATCTCGAGAGGGAAATTGACGTGGGAAATTTCGCCCCTGTTACCAACAATATTTTTATTTCTCATGAGAGGGGATGTATCTTACAAGTTTGGGATCCAGGGGCCATTTAAAAAAATGGAATCAAAAATAAAGAATGCTGGACAATTTCTTTTTCAATTGTCCACACAAATACACTCGTCATAAGAACTCTCCTCAGTCTCCGGTATCACCATAGAATTTAAATTATTTTAAAACGTTTTCTTTAATTTTTATTATTATTTTGTAATTAAAAAAAATGACATACAAAATTCTGACATTACCGCGGTCTTGATTGTGTTTTTATTTATTTGTTTATTTTAATGTAACCTGGCGATATTGAATATTTGCGTATTGAGTATTTACCCAGGTTATGTGGAAATACAACGAGATGTGACATTTTTCGTATTAAATAATCAATGTAAAGAAGTACTTTTCGCGCATGAGCTTTTTTTATCACTCAAGCACAATAGTACTATCTCTGCACACGTTTTTAGTGCAATAAAATGTCACTATTATTCTATTAACACGTATTATTCTATTAACACGTCTATTAACAAGTTACATTAAAATAAACAAATAGATTAAAATAAAATGAATACAATCAAGGTAGGAAAAAAGTGACGTGAAGTGTCAGAATTTTGTCATTTTTTATTCCATTTTTTTATGGTACCTGGTACCCCAAACTTGTAAGCTACATCGGGCGAAATTATCAATTTTCCTCTCGAGCAAATGCGTGTACTCACTTCGTTCGAGAGCACAATTTCGCTCTCGCGTAATATTGACAACTTTTCTCCCTAGTTACAAAATGTATTATTATCGCATTCCAAATAACTGTCAATTACATCGATCGCTATATATTAGTTAGATTTTTCGGTTGAACGCGAAAATAATAACTTTGTATGTATTTTCATATAAGCTATGTTTAAGTAGTTAAAATAAGTACAAAAATTTTACCAGGTAAGTAGTTTTTCAAAATTTATCGAATTCTGATAGTTTCAAGAGATAACAGATTAAACAAATATATAAAAAACGGATATGCAAACTTGACTCATTTGGACACATGCTAGTTTATTATGTTTTTGGTAAATAGAGAAAATAATGTAATTATTCAAACTTGCAGTGTAAATAACATGGTAAATAGCTAGAAATTATGTTTTACAAGATATCTCAAACATACCTTTTTTTAAGTTTGTCGAATGTAGATAGCGGGTTTTTATAGTAAAAAATAACGGTAAAGAAACGAATCGAGACCTCTATATTTGTTACTTAACGCTTTAACTCTATAGACTACGAGGCCGACAATCCTCGTTAAAAGTTACCTGATTGTAAGTTACAAAGCTATTTGAATATCATTTTTACTGCATAATTATTATTCTTGTACAATATTCTGTGGCAACAAAAATAAATGTACGAAAATGAAATGAAAAATGAAAATGAAAACCGAAATGTAAAATTTGGATAACATCAATAATCTCAGTTGCGATATAATAGAATTAGTTCTCGCGATTGTTTTGAGTTATATGTAACTTTTACGCGATTTGTAATCATTTTAAATTGTGTCACAATGTGGTAAAAAACAATAAAAAATAGTTTGAAATAACTGTTTATTTCCAATGAAAGAAAAAGTTTGATTTGTAATAACACTCTTTAATAATCAAATAAATGAACTGAATTGATAAATTCACTATGTTTTAACCACACTTATAATGGGTAAAAATATTATATAACTTGTTATTCACAGTTATATAAACTAAATTACTTACCACGACTCGAGTTTCGATTGTTTAAGGTCATTTTCAAGTGAATTACATATTGATGATTAAATGTATATATACTAAGGGTTTTTTGGCGAAGTCATGGGACTCTTTGCAATTAGGGAATTATTAATTGAAAAGGTTCTATTTATCATTGAATGATAGGCAGCTAATTTGTGTTATCGGGTGAGATGTTGAGAACGGGTTTAAAGAGTTAACATTGATGGGTTTTCTATATATATATATATATATATATATATATATATATATATATATATATATATATATATATCTATATATATATATATATATATATATATATATATATATATATATATATATATACGACTCGAGATACGATATATATATATATATATATATATATATATATATATATATATATATATATATATATATAGAAAACCCATCAATGTTTGACAACTTATATATATATATATATACATATATAATTCTATATTGTTCTTTTTGTAAATCGGGTCTAAGGTCTTATTTTGTTGTCGGTTTACTGTGTGTACTGTTCTATTTCTAGAACGAAAATCGAATTAGATTTATCAGCTTTTGTAAGGACTAAAGAATAGGAATCATTTTGGCTCGAGGTATGGCACTTTTTAAGCGCGATTTCTGACCCTACAATTATTGTGAATCCACGGAGGCAGCAGGAGTGGCATTCAGTATCTCTTCTATACTCCTTAAAATCTTCTTATTGGACACTCGTGGGTTATATGAGCTACGGTTTGAACTGGCGCTCCACAGTCGCATTCCTGAGTGTGCGAGAGTTCTCACTTGTACAACATGAACTTGCATCTGGCGTGGCCAGTTCTGATGCAGTTAAGACTACACCATACTTTCCTAGACATTTGCATTCCTGGGATAGGAACAGTTGTAATCTCATGGTCATTATGTTTATAATCACGATTGGATGTCCATTTGGTTTTCCAAGCTTCTCTGATATGAAATGGTTCGTGACGTTAGTACCTCATCTTGCAAGACTTTTCGGGACTTAAGCCACCGGCCTGGAACATTATCCAATATCATGTGGATTGGCATATTTCTAGGGTGTTTAGGGTCGTGTAGTTTGTTCCATTCGCGAACAGTAGCTTGTTGTCTCCTCAGGTCTGGTGGTGCTAAATTCGTTAGTGCATGGAGCTAGTGCAAGGTACTGGAATGGACTTTAGGGTTCCTGATATGATTCTCATGATATCATTGAGGTGCACATCGGCTTTGTTGGTGTAAGAACTCTTGTACCACACTGGTGCACTTTGTGACTTTGTATCGGTTTCTTAACTTTCCCATAATGGTTTCCCATAAGTTTAGTTAACTCGGAGCAGGGTATTATTTTCTTTAGTTTAGGTATTAGAACATCCAGCCATACGGTGTCGTATGCAGCCGTCAGATCAACAAATGCTATTGACGTTTTAAGTCCCCTTTTTGGTATCCTGATTCGATGTATGATGTTAGGGCTAGGCACTTGCTCACAGCAACTTCGGTTGGATCTGAAACCAGCCTGATCTGGTGGAATAAAATCGTCTATAGTTTGATATATTCTATGATATATTCTATATTAATTAGAAACGCCAAAGATGTTTACAATTGCATATTGGCAATTACATATCATTCCTTGCAAGAAGTTGTTCAATATTCGGTATTCAAGCAAAGATATTGCTTGACCCAAAACCCAACTTTAAACCTAATCTAACCTACAGTTAGCATAATACCTTCAGTTGGTGCAAGGTTTAGGGAATATGGTGGGCGACAGAGATTTTGTCCCGCTTCTGTAGTTTGAGTAAAGTAATTCGTGCTACATGTTGTTAAGCATTGTCTTGCGGGAGGGTTAGCATGTACATATTCACATATTTCGAATAGTTGATCCCAAGCTCCCTCATTATTTCTTCTAACTTTTTGCAGTAGACATCCGCATTAATCGATTGATTGATTTCATCATTATCCACCTTGCTTTCAGGTAACCTGAGTTCATTTTGAAGATCAAAATGCTGGTTCATTTTGAAGATTAAAATTTCCAGTACACCACTATGCGGTCTTTAAACATTTCCTGGTCAACGACTTACATGATATTTATTTAGTTATCTCCGTTGCATTAGTTGACGGAACCACGACGAAACCTATATTCGAAAATATAAGTTGCACTAATCGATCCTTGTTAATTTCAGAAATTCTATTCCACAGCTATACAGCTACAGACAGTGTCGTTTGACAAAGACATTTTTCGAGCATCATCACATCATATCCATGTAGTATTCCATTTTCATAGCTGCAGATAATACAAGACCTACTCCAGTTTTGAAAGGCTTTTTATCCTTAAGCATCTAGCAATGCAGTATGAAACTTCATATGACGCAATAAAATATTTTTCATAAACGGAAAAAAAAAATTTCAAAAGATTTTATATCTTTATTTAAAGATGTTTACAGTCTTTAGAGATATTCTTTTGGTTGATTGGCATACGAGGTATGCTTTGATTTTGATTGATGCAAGATACCTTTTTAATTTGCATGGTTTCATACTCTACTTTACCAACAATTGAATTAGTTATTGATAAATAGGGTGTAGTTTGGGATTTGGGAAAGACAAGATTACATTTAATTGAAAAATTCACTATGTTTTTACCACACTTACTATGACTATGTAAAAATGTTATACAACTTGTTATTCACAGTAATATAAATATCTACATATACTACGATTTAAGTTTCGACGTTTGACGCTCATTTTCAAGTCAAGGTCATTTTCACTTGAAAATGACCGTCAAACGTCGAAACTTAAGTCGTGGTATATGTAGAAATTTATATTACTGTAAATAACAAGTTGATAACATTTTTACATAGTCTAATTGTAAGTGTGGTAAAAACATAGTGAATTTTTCAATTCAATGTAAGTATGAATTACCACGTAGTAACTGTCGCAACCATCCTATTCATAAAGACAAGATTGTTCAATGGGACTGAAAGTAACTTTTGAGAAATTGATTTTGGAGGCTCTGAATTTTGGTTCTTTACAAGAATGGATAATTTTTTTTTTAATTTTTAATATTTGATATGATTGACTTTACAAAGATAGTGAATTCTACTGTAGAATTATATTCTACTGGATGTAATTCATATGTTAACACTGAATGTAAAATCTTAAGACAATGTTGAATAACATCTCTCCTTCGATGAAGATTTCGGATTTAATCCATGTATTTTGTTAATCCATCCTATCAATCTAGGGCAGATTTTAATATTTATATAGTTGGGTATGATTTTGGACCGAAGGCATTCTGAATTGAACCAGATATCTTGTGATATGAAACAATATTTTTTCATCAATTTGTTGTATAATTTGGTCTGTGATGCCGTAAAAGCTGAGTTAATGAAAAGGATGGTTGCGACCGTTACTACAGTATGGATACTACTTATTTACGTCTAATATGTACCTCTAATAATTTGATGTATTGGTAAATAAAAGAACATTATAAATCTAAAATATATAAATACTTTAATAGGAAAACATTGCGAATCATGCAATAAATGATCTGAGAATTACACTGAATTGATAAATTCACTATCTTTTAACCACACTTATAATACACAAGTGTGTACATAATACATACGTGTAATAATTGTGGTACCACACTAATAAATGTGATTAAAATAGTGAATTTATCAATTCATCGTTAGTATGGATTACCATGTAGCAACGAACCATGTCTGGTTCGGATATATCCGAAGCGCAAATCCGCGGTTTTCTGTGCAAAAACTGAAACTGTTATAAAGAACCGCGGTTTTCGGTTTCATCTAAAATTAAAATATATTGAATTAGTGCTCTTTCGAAACAATGTTTACAAGCTCTTCAAAGGCTAAACATATGTATTTACTAGGTTAAGTTATATACATTTGCTCACGTTGCGGTAAAGAGACTTTTATGACAATTTATTTTTGCTTAGTTTAGTAGTCCATCATTGTATAATGGCAATATAGCATTTAATTGAAAATGTTAATTTTCAATTGTTATGTAACTAAAAAGAAACTTTATCTCCAGTAAGCGTAGCAGTAAAACATTAAGCCGCGGTGATTCTGATATATTTTCGGCACCAGGTGTAATAGGATTCTTAGAAAAGAAATTAATTGGTTCTGATATAAGCAAAGATTTAATGAAAAATATCATGGTACGTTTGAAAACCCGTGATAATCTGGAATTAACAGAATTTAGATGCTTATTAGATCCTTCGAAAGTTACCACAATGTCTGTTATGTTGGCCGAAAATCTTTTTGAACAACTTTATCCAGACTACAATAAGGTTAAATTTGAAGGTGAATGTACGGAAAATTCAGAAGAATTAGAAGAAGTGACCAATCCAAAAAAATTCTTGCAGGACGAAGTTCAAAAAGGCATTCAAAAAGTATTAAACAAAAATACTTATATGCAAACAAGCCGCTCTCCTAATTCTATGAAACAGGAGTTCGAAATATAAAAGAAGTTCTGAGAGAACAAAAACATTAAATATATTGTTTCAAGCAATTTATACAATTAAAACTACATCCATATACGCCGAAAGATTATTTTCAACTTTCATCTGCAACTTTTCTACAAAACTAAGATCTCGTTTAAACGACAAACGTTTAAATGGCTTTTATAAATAGTGTTTATAAAATATTATTATTTAAAATAAACTTAGTTTTATTTCAAATTTTATTTAGTATTTATTTTTACTTTTATAATTATACAGACATTAATTTATAAACAACGTTATATTCATAGATATAATATTTTAGCTTTTACTTACAATTAGTTGCACTTGTATTTAAACACTAATCTATTAAAGTCTCGATATGTATTCTATATTTTTCATTATTTACCATATTATATATATTATCTTTACATAAGTTAGACACTTACAGTATGCGTCTAACGGTTGACCCGTACGGACGCATATATCTCTTGAGAATGGCGAATGTCAGTTCGCCGAAACGTCGAGAATCCGGTTCTTTTCAGAGCCAACCTTCAGCATCAACGCGGAATCCCCGAGAAAACAATACAACACAGGTATCTATCCGCGAAAACCTCAAATACAACAATATATATATATATATATATATATATATATATATATATATATATATATATATATAAAACACAGTCGGGTTTGAAGTTTCACCTTTAAAAACTAAAGAACGGATGGACCGACTTTTATGATTTTTGATTTGTTGCATTTGTCTTGCATTGCGTCTCCACCCCTGCTATTATAGCTACTATTAAAATTTTGGAAAAATTCAAGACAAAAGGTAATAATAATGCAAATAATTAATTTTCTCATTTTTTTTAAAACGTCACATATATCCGCAAAGTCGAAACTACTTAAGCTGTAACTTAAGCTATGCAAATAGATGGCGCTATTCATTCCCATTCTCCATTCATGAGTTGTCTTCGTGTTTTACATTTGGTAGTGCATCTAGAAAGTGGTCAACGGGTTTATTTCAACGCATAAAATTTTGCTCAGCGTGCTGCAGCATCACCAGCGACAACATTGACAAGTTTCTTTTTTATTTGCCAAAGCGATCCATTGTCACAATCACTTCGAACTGTCAATGGTGCAGCGTGCCCAACATTTCGTGCTGCATGCCAACAGCTCAATTAGCTTAAAAACGAAACTCATTGGGACATTACAATAGCTAAATCAGATCTTTCAGCATCTCCAAATCAGATACGCACATTATTTGCTATCATTATATCGACATGAATCCGATTGAATCCACTTGAACTGTGGAACAAGTACAAGGATGACATGTTAAAAGACATTTGAATCGAATTCGTGTAAATTAAGGGAATCCCGATTTCGAGGTGAATGAGGAAATACATAACCAGGCTTTGCTTTTGATAGAAGACATGTGTTACCTCCTCATGTGCGGCAGTTTGTTAGTAAAGTTAGGAATGCCAACCCCAAATCGTGTTATAAACGACGCTTTCAATCGAGAATTGGAACGTGAACGTGAATACGACCGAGATGCATTGAACGAATCAGTTTGAATGAATTTACCACAGTCTAAAAACAGAAGGATGTATACGATAAGTTAAATAGTGGCTTATTTTTCTTCGGTGCGTCCGGTGGAACTGGGAAGACATTCCTCATGTCATTGATTGTAGCCACATTGATTGTTGCGAGATCTGAAATTGCCGAAGCTGTTGCTTCTTCTGGTATAGCGGCCACGCTGCTAGAAGGATGCATTTAAAGTATCGTTAAACCTTCAAACAACTAAAACACCCGCATTCGCAACATTGCGAAACAATCGGGAATGACAAAAATGTTAATAAAGTGTTAAAGCAAGTAGAATTGTCATATGAGATGTATGCATAATGGCGCACAAACGTTCATTGGAAGCACTAAATCGTACCATGAAAGATATGCGCAATGTCTCAAGGTGTTTTTGACGCGCAATGATTTCCGGCAAACACTACCAATAATTCCAAAATCCTCCGCTGCCGATGAAATAAACGCTTGCCTCAAATCAACTTCTCTGTGGCGCTATATTAAGAATCTACAGCTGACGACAAACATGCGAGTTGCATTGCTAAACGAACCAGCTGCCGAATATTTCTCCAAGCAATTATTGTCAATCGGCAATGGCCGTCTTCCCGTCGAAGAAACAAACGGATTGATTTCGTTTCCACATAATGCTTGCAATTTCGTCTCAACTAAAGACGAGCCCATCACCAAAGTGTTTCCGAACATCATTGTTAATCACAAAAATTACTATTGGTTGAGTGAACGAGTGATTGAGAATAGTGATTCTATTCTCAATCACTTAAACATCATAATTCAAAATCAAATCGTTAGTTCACCGCGCTCTTTAACATCTATAGACACTGTTACAAATGAAGACGAGGCAACCAACTATCGAACAGAATTTTTAAACTCATTGTATCTGCTTGGCTTGCCACCGCACAATTTACAACTCGGTAGTCATAATACTTCGAAATCTGAACCAACCAAAGCTATGTAACGGAACGCGTTTGGTAGTGACAAAACTCATGAGCAATGTGATCCACGCGACGATACTTAAAGGTAATTTCGAAGGTGCGGAAGTTTTCATTCCGAGAGTTCCGATGATGCCTGACAAAACTGATAAGTCATTCGAGTTTAAAGAAATTCAGTTTCCAATTCGCTTGATTTCCATGATAACATTGATATCCATTTGATCAACAATTCACAAGACCAATACTTGAGTGCTCCTGGCCTGAAGCTCGATAATAAATGTTCTCTCACGATCAATTGTACGTAGCATGTTCACGTGTCGGCAACTATCCGCTTTGTTATTTCTCGCGCCCGACAACAAAACGAAAAATGTCGTATATTACAAGGTGCTTCGATGAAGGTAATCAACTAGATTTTAGACTTTTGGATTTTGGGCATTTTGACATTTGGATTTCGGGGCTTTTGGATTTTGAATTTTTTGAACGATTTTTATTATTTTGTGCATTTATACTTTGAACTTTTAGATTTTGGGCATTTGGGCATTCGATTTTTAACTTACGGACTATTAGATTTTGGGCTTTTATATTTTAAACTTTTGCACCTTTGGATTTTGGCCTTTTTGACTTTTGAACTTTTCGTATTTTGAGCTTTTATATTTTGAACTTTGAATTTTGAGCTTTTGTAATTTTGGATTTTGGACTTTTGGATTTTGCACTTTTTGGTTTTAGGCTTTTGAAGTTTTGTATTTTGGGCTTTTGAACTTTTGGGTTTTGGGCTTTTGGATTTTGAACTTTTGGATTTGGCCTTTTTATACGTCGTACCTTATGCGAATGAGAGGACAGACAGGATTATATTACCATCTATTATATAATCGTGTACGATAATATTACGCGAAATCGTTACGCGAAACATTTGACTCACTTTAATTTAGCTAATAAGAAATTTTTTAATGATTATAGATTCTGAGGCGATACAAAGTTCGCCGGATCAGCTAGTTAGTTATACAATTGAATTACGTTTACAGCTGTCTCTAAGTCATAGTCAAGAAACTAGCCTAGATTTTCTATGAAGGAAGTAAAAAAATTCAAATATTTAGAAATTTTGAATTAAAACAAAACTGTTTCAATCATATTAAAAAATATATATTTAAAATATCTAGTTCCATCACCCTTCACATATCAGACACTACTACCAAAAGCTCTTAAAAACCGAAACCGCGGTTTATACTTTAAAAAAACCGAAAACCGCGGTTTTGAAAAAGTGCGGATATTTAAAAACCCTAGATCAGAGTATTGATATTTCATAATACAGGAAAATTGTATATATGTATATTGGATAATGGCTGATATTCTATTGTATCAATTTTTATCGAGTAATAAGTAGAAATTGTTTCTCCGTAATAACGAAGTTATTTTATTTTTTTGCACGAAATACACAAAAATATGTATATACTAATTATCATAATTATAAATCGTACCTGTAATAACGAAGAAACAACATGCAAAGTTATTATTTACCAGAGGATGTTTTTTGATTACTACTCTTGATTACTCTCACTGAAATATATACTAACTGGAACGAGCGCTGCCTCTTGGCTTGTGCGAGCCGAGAGAGGGCATCACAAGGTGTCTCTCGTATCGCTCTGTCTTCGTCTAGTACCAAAAAAAAATGTCTGTCAGTCTGTGTCCGACGTCAATTTTTTCCTTGCAAATACAACAGTACTTTACCATTGTCTTTTTGAAAACAACTTTCATTAAAATATATAAATTTCGCTTTATATAATATGCTCACCGATTGAACGATCTCACTCTCTTTCTTGATACAACTCAATACTACTAGCTTTTCGCTCTGACTGTATCACATCCTCCCCACTGTCGACTACACTGTTGGCTAGACAAGGATGAAGGGAGGTCCTTGGGACTTCTCTTTCGGTCCGATTATTGTCGGGTGACCTCGCCGGTACAATAGGAGGTTTTTTTAAAAACCTGACTTGCCGATCCGATTTGTGGGCCAAACTCAATTATATTAAAGATATTTTCCTTACATATATGTTGTAGTATAAAATGGCTAATACAAATTATATCGTATCTGGTACATCGAAATGAAATATATCGATTTTATGTGTCAGGTACCTCGAAAAGAAATATATCGATTCTATAAGCCGCTATTCTTATTAACAATAGATTAAAGACTAGTAAAAACCAGTGTATCAAAGTATACTTTCTCATGATTTTCTTATTTTTGCTTATAGAGCCCCCCTAAGCGCAAAATGAAAAAAAAAACCAGATGGATTACAGACTTTAATTGTCAAAGTACATATGTTTTTTCACAAATTAGTGTGACAAACTAAATGCGTAGATAAACTAAACAAAGCTATAAAATCTTTTAAAACTTGAAGGGACCAATTGTAACATTTGTCTTATTATTCTCTATAAAAAATAATTATTATAATGTAACTTACCTAGAAGATCCTATTCTAATATACGCCTGCCATGGAAAACTTCCGAATCCTGCCTCGTCTCCTCCAACAATTCTCCTTTGTGCTTGCTGCCTCGTTGAGATTCCACAACCTAAAAATTTTAATATTTAAATAGATTTCTTAAAGTTTAAAAATATTAACAAAATTTGCATTTTTGAATTAGAAGCATGTTAATAAATGCGCAATTATTAAAACTTTAATTAAAAATTGGTGTAACTATAAAAGATAAACTGTTACTTCCTATGTTGGACATATATACGTAAAAAATATCAATTTTCTTATTCCTCTTACTTGCAAGAAAAGTCATTGGAAAAAGGTTCCTGACTGTAGTTTTTGTTCCTAACAGTTAATCTTAAAAGTAAGGCCAAATTAAAATATTTATATTTATACAACTTGTTAAATCCGTGCTCGGTATAGTCACTTTACTTCAATTATTACTTTAACTGTTATAAATAGTCATTGCAATACCGGTCCAAAAATAGAATATCGGTATTCGGTATTTTTTAAACGTTGTACCGGAATACCGGTATTGATACCGGTATTGGGAGTTATTGAAAAAGTACAAAAACATAATTGTTTCCTTGTCATATTGAATATAGGGGTGAAATTAAACTAATTATAGATACAATCATACCAACGTATTAAAGCGGAACATACCTTGAATATATAAATATATTCAACCTATCGGAAGCTCTATAATATTATTACGTCTTTTTAAGACTACAAAACAAATCTCATATTGAAAAACAACATACATCTGTCTGTTATTTACTAAGACTCAGTTCACTTGCATGACACTAGACAAGAACTAGATACATACATACATACTAGATACATCTTCAATAACCTGCAGAACCAAAGTAAGAACTGCTTAAACCTACAAACAACATATAAGGGATGGTCAATTACATCCTTGAAGGAGGATAAGCTAATCCGACAATTAGAAATGGAAGTAGCAAAAGCCTCTGAAAACACAGCGGAGGAAATGGTATCTATGATCACTAGAGTGTGTCATGCGACGCTACCAACGAAAAAAAATACTACCAGGAAACGACGGGTATATTGGTGGAGTGAAGATATTGCCAACCTAAGGAAAGTATGTGTTTCCACGAGACGGCCACTCCAAAGGAAAGGCAAGAAAAACCTAGATGCACGCACCAAAGAACAGCTCAGAGGTGCATATTCTCAATCTAAAAAGCTCTCAACAGAGCAATAAATAAAGCGGAAAAGGAATACAGGGAAGTATTGTGCAGGAAAATTGACGACGACACCTGGGGCGATGCTTATGCTATAGCCACTAGAAACCTGAGAAGCTGACACCCAATTACGAAAATACCCCTGGAAAAAATAGAAGAGTTGGTTGACAAACTGTTCCCCATCCATCACGAACCAAGATGGAAGCAGCCTCTTGTAACGGAGATAGTACCATTTAAACAAGATGAACTTAAAATGGCTTGTGAGCGCCTCAATAGCGGGAGAGCCCCAGGACCAGACGGAATTCCACCAGATGTACTAAAAATTGTTTTCAGAAATGCTCCCGAGTATGTTCTTGGAGTAATGAATAACCTACTAAAAGAAGTCAACTTTCCAGCACAATGGAAAAAGGCTAAACTAGTCCTCATGAGAAAAGGAGATAAGCCCCTTAATGAAGGTTCTTCGTACAGGCCACTATGTCTACTAGACATCGCAGGTAAACTGCTTGAGCAACTGCTAGTAGACCGGGTATAAGAGCGCTTCGAACTGGGACTGATCTCTCTGAAAAGCAATATGGATTCAGAGAAGGAAAATCCACTACCGACGCCATTAAGAAGGTCATTGAAACTGCAGAGGAAGCTAGGGCTGGCACACGTAGAAACAGAAAAATATGTGCCCTGGTAATACTTGACGTGAGCAACGCATTTAATTCGGCTTGTTGTCAAAACATTCTCGACGAGACGACATCACGAGGTTTCCCCCCATACCTACTACGTATGATACGCAACTACCTGTCTGAGAGGAAAATTATTATAGAAGGAGACAATAAATTAGTGGAGCACGAGGTCTACAGCGGTATTCCACAGGGCTCAGTGGTGGGCCCTACAATGTGGAACATTGTATATGATGGAGTACTTCGCCTTAAACTTCCGGAAGGGGTAGAGATTGTCGGTTTTGCGGATGACCTTGCGCTCGTGATTTGTGGGAAAAGGGAATAGGAATTAGAATCTAAAACAAATGAAGCTATAAAAATAGTAGATGAGTGGACGGCAGGGAAGCAACTGCAGTTGGCATATAAAGTCAAAAAAAGAAAGAGGCATAAAAGCTGGAACCTTACAATTACGCCAAAACTTTATTTAAAATACCTAGGCGTTGCAATCGACAAAATCATATCTTTCAAGCAGCATATTAGTAAATCTTGCGACAATGCGCTAAACACAAAGGCTTCAGCACTGAAGAGACTCATTCCAAATGTTCGGGGACCCAGAAGTAGTAAGCGGAGGCTTCTGTGCTCGGTTGTCCACTCTGCTATGTTATATGGGGCCCCGATATGGGCAAAGGCAATGAAGACAAAAACCTTAACAGATAAGCTGGAATCGGTACAGGGGAAGCTAGCAGTGAGGGTGTGCAGCGCGTACCGAACAGTGTCCAGAGAAGCGGCTCTAGTAATCGCTGGAATTATTCCAATTGAATTAATGGCACGTGAGAGATTAAATATATACATGACGCAACGAAACGGCGACAAACGGACAAGGACTGAAAGGAAAAAAGCGGCAAAATCTAAATCATACGAAGAATGACAAAAATCTTGGGACACAACAACAAATGGACAATGGACAAGAAAATTAATTAGGGATGTGAAAATTTGGACGACGAGGAAACACGGCGAGGTGAACTAATCTGTAATAAAGGTACTCAGTGGCCACGGGTGCTATAGGGACTACCTCCATAGAATTGGCAAAGCAACAGACAGTCTCTGAGAAAACTGCGGAGAGGAGGACGGGGTTGCCCATACCATCTTCGAGTGCAACAGGTGGCATGTGGAGCGCGGAAAAATAGGGTCCATTCAGCAACAATGGTACAATACATGCTCGAGTCCGAAGAACAGTGGCAAGTGATGGATAGTATATTATACAATATCATGTCACAGAAAGTATGCGACGAAAGGGCTCGGCAGTAAACAGAAGCAGAACAAATATAGGTCTATACAACGCCATCCCGAAGAAATGCGAAGAGCGGTTCCGAGATGTACGCGATGCAAAGGGTCCTCATATGTTATCCACCACCATGTTTATTTATGTATGCTGTGTTTTAATAAATGTTAAAACTTCAAAAAAAAAACAAGAACTAGATAAATAACATTGTTTTTAAAATCAGATCTTTCTATTTAACCCAAGTGAATACCCATCTGGAGACGCGTTTCGAGATCTATCTCTCATCAGTGCAGCTTTGCTCTTTTGAATTATAAAATGGAATACTAGTCTCTACTAGATTTGTAATATTAGTTTGAAAACCATGTGCTGGGCTGTCGGGGATAAGTTATGACATGACATGTGAGTGGAAAGACCTGAACTTAGTTGCAAAGTAACTTGGTCACTGCAGATGGCTATTCACTTGGGTTAAATAGAAAGATCTGATCTTTAAAATAATGTTATGTTTATGTTGTATGTAGCTCTTGGCTAGTGTCTCGAAAGTGGACTAACTGAGTTCTAGTAAATAACAGACAGATGTTTGTTGTGTTTCAACATGAGATTTGTTTTGTAATCTTAAAAAGACTTAATAATGTTATAGAGCTTCGGAAAGATTGAATATATTTATATATTCAAGCTATGTTTAGCTTTGATTAGTAAGTTGCATTGTCATATTTATTAGTTTTATACAAAAAATGTTTAAACAATAAAAATATAAACAATTTTGTTGTGAAGATATATAGAATATAGTTACAAATATTATTATCAATTATTAATAATAAGCGGAGTAAAATAAGTATTTAGAACATTGGAAACAAAAAATATAATATAAAAAGGAAACCATTAGAGTATTATAACGCAATAAAGGAACAAAACATATATGTAGTATGACAACATATTAAGATTAATATCACAAAAACTTTTATCGTTTATAATTAATAGAAAGAAATGAATGTGATCGTAAAAAACATAGTCCTTCAAACGAAGTCCTTCAACTTCTAATGATTCAATCTCTCGTCTGACGGTTTTAGATGAATCTATTTTTTCATTAATTTTGTATTATTGTTTGGAAAGCCATTTCTTCTATATATAGCTAATTGTCACACATCATCTTCAATAAAGTGCTCTAGATAGGTTTATGTTTGATTTTCATGAAAGTTTTCTTTTAAAGTAATCATAACTATATAAATACCTTAAAACAATTTCTAGTTCAATATACTTTTCATCTATACGAATTTGCAATACGAGTAGTAGAATGTAGTCAGACATGCATTGAGGTGGGTACTACCACATCAATGAAAAATTATTCAAAAATAGATATTCGACATTTCACGAAATTGTAGATCGAAATACCGGTGTTCTGTATACCGCTATAACGGTATTGCAATCACTAGTTATAAACATATCTGTTAACCACAACATTTTAATTCAATCGTAATCATCATCGTCATTGGCGTTCTGCTATGTGCAGGTTCTATTCTGCCTCCTCTACTCAACTCTACTCATAGCCGTTCTTTTCATATCCATGTACCATTTTCCTTCTTTCAGATCGTCTACCATTTTAATTCTTCTACATCTATTCGCTACACCCTCCACAGTTCCATCGATTACCTCTCTCAACAAACAACTTCTTCTCAACACATGCCCAAGCCAAAACCTCTTTGCAAATTAGTCTCATATAAATATCTTCCTATAAAAAACCTTCTCATTTCTGATCTTGCCTGTCCACTTTATTCCTAGCATTTTTCTCCAAATCCACATCTCCATAGCCTCTATCCTTTTTCTATGCTTCTTTAAAATCGTCCATATCTCACATGCGTACAACATAACACTCCATACAAAGATCTTTGTGATGACAACATTAAAGCTATCGTTTTAATGGTTTCATAACCAATAATAATTTCATCAGGGTATGTGGCTATAGATCTAATAGTTTGAAAAAAGATGCATTTTGTCTTTTCTTATCTAAAATGAGTCTACTTTCACCGAACCACAATAACATCTAGGACATCGCCAGGTTGGCATTAGGTATAATTTCAGCTGAAGATTTATGCACCAACAGTACCGTAGTATCATTGACGTAATTCACCATCGTATGTCGAGTTATGATCGGTATTTGTGGTAGGTAATTACTATAGAGTGTTAATAATAATGGGCCAATGGTACTACCATACTTGGATTTATTTTATTTTATCTTCCCTGGTAATGTGAATTCGTCTACATAAATAGGATTTTATCCAGTCTAACAAGACTCCTCTGCATCCATAACTGTACATTTTTTCAAAAAGTATACCATGGTCGACTAAGTCGTAGGCTTTTGATAGGTCAACTAACATTATATGGGGTACATATTTTGCATCCAAGTTTTGAATAATATCCGCAATAAATTGGTAGCATGCGGTATTTATGCTCTTGCCCCTTATGAAGCCATGCTGTTGTTGGCTAATGATTTTATGTTTGCTTGTAAAAGACAGCAATCTATTACATATTAGTATTTCAAAGATCTTTGAAAATGTTGAAAAAACGTTAATTGGTCTGTAATTACTGATTGACGTATTATCACCACGTTTAAAAATTGGAGAGATTAGCGCCACTTTTAAACTATTAAGGAATACCACAAATTGAATTTAATTCCTTATAATATGCTGTAGTGGACTAAGCACACTAGATATAACATATTTTATTGCCACACTAGGAATATTGTCATTGCCCGCACTTTTTTTATTATTAAGACTACAAATGATATTCCATAACACTTCTTCGGAAATTGTATTTAGAAAGATTTTGTTATGATTTTCTACTATTTTATTTACAAACGATTATTCGCATTATCAGCAAAGAAATTGTTGCAATTTGTGGACAATAAATATGGTTCTTCAATACCATTGAAAGACACTAGTTGTTTTTCTATCTATCTTTATTGCAATTATAGGTGGAAATATGTGTATCCTTCTCTAAATCCATGAAGGCATTGATTTTTGAAAGGCAATCAGTCATTGAATAGTCATCATCTTAGGTGATCAGTCATCATCTTAGGTGATCCAAATGTCCAAATGTTCACCTAGGATGTGCTGAAAATTGCAAGTTTATTTTTTCAATATCAACCGAAAACTATTCGTACGTCTTCACTAATATGCCAAAGCATTTTATTCGTTCTTTCGGCTTTTGACCTATTTGAGTTCAGGACGAATTTCTTCTTCCAATTTACTGCTTTGTGGATTGATGTATAATATAGACAATCCGATAACATTGATTGAAACTGCTTATCACTTATACGTTTCTTAACGCGAAAACAAATGTATATTTTCACTACTGTTTTACGTGTACCAGCCGAAGTTATTGCTATACATAGGGAGTTGCGTTTTAGAGAAAATTTAATAAAAAGCGGAGACAAACTGTAAACGAAACTACACTACAACTCATCAAAATCATAATTTGTTACTAAATATTTGTTTTGCTATTTTTATTATTTACCTATTTAATTTTTGTACCGGCTCACAGTGTCAGATTTTTATATTCTGGCTGCACTTAATCTTGAAAAAAAGTACTTTAAAAAAAAACACTTTAATATAATAAAAATATATGTTAATAAGTGTAAAATGTATTAAAAAATGCGCCCCTGAATACATTATAACGGTATACCGATCGTCAAATTTTAAAAACAGAAAAAACTGTGTTTTATTATTGAAACAAATTAATGTGATTTGAAGAGATATTGTATAGTTGTGTGTAAAGTTTCTGGTGATATTCCTTTTTCAAATAAAGTATTATAGTTTAAATAAGTAATTTTATGTTTTCAAATTAAAAAAAAGGTAATATTCTTTTTTAATAATTTCAAAATCACTTTTTGTGTTAGGATTGTCGAAAAACAAATTTTCTTTTAGGTTATATCTTCTAAACACGATAGAGAACTGGGGTCGTATTTGGATGAAAAGGAACATAAAAGTGTCGAGTCTAAGAAACAATAAAAAATAATTGCAGCCATTCGCATCCCCGATTGTTTTCCAAATTTTCTAAAATGCCATCTGAAATCACAAACTTTCAACTTTTCGATATATGGCTAGCTACCAAAAATGACCGATGTGGTAGAATTATTGACTACATATCGAGTAATATATCCGGTGGATCGCAATCAAAAATTGATTATAAAAAAACTGCAAGTTTTTAGCAAACGTCTATGTGAAAATTTTGATACCAGATGGACGACGTCGTATCGGACAAAGCATCGATTTTGTCGTAATAACAGCCAGTGGTTGAAATCTAAAGTAGACATATCTTTGTTCGTCATAAGTTCAACTGTTAAAGGAGCTGCTGGCAGGCCAATTAAAAACTTTGATGATTGTAGCCAACGAACAAAAGCAAAAAAAGCTAAAGAGTTAGGCGAGAGTCTAAATGATGAACATTTATTTATGGCGGCTGAAATGAAACTGCGATCAACAGGGAAACGTGATTCAGCAGGCATAGTAAAGGAATTATTTAATGCATCTCCAAAAAGGAGTATCTCTGTTAAAAAATCAAGAATCGATAGTGTGGCTCCGCAAAGACTCTCTCCAGATGAAGCTCTTGCGATGATAATAGATGTTGGTTTGTCAACACATCAATACAATTTGATCAGGCAGCATACTAAACACGTAAACCCTAATTTATTTCCTAGTTATGATCTGCTATATCAATCAAAGCATTCATGCTACCCTGAAAACATAACTGTGACGGAATCATGTGCCGAAATAAATTTACACTCATTAATTGAACATACAGTTAAAAGGTTATGTCATGCGCAGGAGGAAGTTTTGAAGTCGGAGTCCGTTAATTGCCGTGAAATGAATGCGATATTTAAATGGGGTTAACATTGTTATAAACAAGCAAGATCAAAAAAATTCAAAAGTGATGAAAGCTTATTTAGCGTCTCAATGGTATCAATACAAATATACTACACCAGTATGAATGGCAAGCGAGTTATTATTTTTCAAAATCCTGCACCGTTTTCTACAAGATATTGTCGGCCCATTAAGTTTACATTTGAAAAAGACACTACATACTTAATTGTAAAAGAAGTGGAGGCAATAAAGAATCAAATTCGAAATATACGTCCCATAATAATAAAGATAGTCGAAGTCGAAGTTTCAATAAAACCAACGGTAATTTTGTGTATGGTTGACGGAAAAATATGCAATGTTTTATCCACCTATAAGTCTACTCAGACGTGCTATATATGTGGCGCTAAACCTAAGGAAATAAATAATCCTTCTGTTCTCTCTACAAAGGATGTTGATGAAAACATGCTTGAATTCGGTTTGTCTCCTTTGCATTCTTGGATTCTTAGGTTCATGGAGTGCTTGCTACATATAGCATATAGACTAGAGGTCAAAACTTGGCAAGTTAGGTCCCCCGAAAATAAACAAAAAGTTGCGCAAAGAAAAACCTTAATACAAAATAGGTTTCAGCAAGAGATGGGTTTGCTTGTAGATATGCCAAAGCAAAATACTGGAAACACCAACGACGGAAACACAGCACGCTCTTTCTTTAGGAATGCAGAAAAATCAGCAGCAATTATCGGATTAAATGTATCCCTCATTAAGCGCTTTGACATCTTATTGGAATGTTTGGGATCTGGATATGCGGTAAATTCAGATGTCTTTGACAAATATGCAGCATGTACAAGAGAAATTTTTTTAAATGAATATTCCTGGTACTATATGCCAGTTACTGTATACAAAGTGCTTTACCATGGAAAAGTTATCATTGATCACTGCATCCTTCCCATAGGACAAATGTCAGAAGAGGCTCAAGAGGCAAAAAACAAAGATGTTAGGTATTAGCGATTGAAATACACACGAAAAACATCTCGCGTTCACACCAATCAAGACCTGCTACTTAGGCTTTTGATTTCATCGGATCCATATATTTCTAGCTTAAGAAAGTCTCCAAAAACTAATCGGGGAATTTTAACACCCGATGTATTGCAACTTTTAAAAGATGCCCAAATAAACACCTGTGATTCTGATATTGAATAAAATGTGATTTATTTGAAAGAAGACGTTTTATTTTTTATTTTTAACTATTTTATTTCTATGTGTTTATGACTATGTTTTACCAGAATGATAAATATTTTTTTACAAATCAAATAAAAAATAAGGCTTAGTCATTTAACAAGAAACTTTAGTACAAAATTTGGTTTGGCTACCTTTTGTAGTTAAGGAGTTAGGGAATTAAGTGCAGTCAAACAGCGAAAATCTAACACTGTGCGGCTGCTTGAGAATTCCATTTGTTTGATTATTACATCAGTAGTTTACACTGCATTAGAAAATACAAGTGCTTGTTTTGGAAAATATGTTTTTTTAGTAAAAATAAGACAATTTCGATGTTTACATATTTTCACAATTATTAGTAGCACAATATAATATAATGCTATGATTCAATTTAATAGCCTTTTTGTATAAATTTAAGGAAAAATTTATTAAGCATTATAAACTAGAAAGATAAGGCTAGAAATAAAAGGTTTTAACAGTAAGTTAAGTTTGTGTTAAGTTGAGTGTTTTCTATTATAATTCTCTTTTAATACAATCAAAAAACAGTTTAACTATATTCACAAGACTACATTTACATTAAACAAACTAAGATATATTATTTAATTACCTAATTACCTATCTCTCTACTTATCAGCCGTTTCAACCCTAGTTTTGTGTTTTGGCTAACTTAACTACCGCCCGCCATTGCTGCCATTCCAGGGCTACTAGCTTTCTCCAATTGTTGACTCCCAGGAGCTTTAGATCCGCTTTCATGCAGTCTCGCCATATTTTCTTAGGCCTTCTTTTCGCTCGGGCAGTGTTAAAGTTTCGGCATTTTCAAGAATTTTTTTTGTTATCCTGTGGTCCGATATTCTGATCACATGGTTGGCTCGTGTTAATTTTGCTGCCCTGATTGCCACCACAATTGTTTCCGTTCCGAATAACTCCTTCAGCTCGAGGTTCCTTCTAATTCTCCGGGTATCCCCTTCGCGGGTTAGCTAACACATAATACTCTTTATTTTTCTTTCAAAACCGTTTAGGGTTTTCTCTTTTTTTTAATGAAAAGGGGTTTGGAGGAAGCTCTTACTAAACCTCCTATTCCACTTTGGCTTTTAGTATGCGCCATCCTGGTATCGCATATTTTGCATTCATTTAGGGTTGACAGCCCGGACTGTGAAAACCGCTCTAGTTGTTGCCTCCCCGACTAGGATTCAAACCCGGGTCTCCAGCATTGAAAAGCGAGTAAGTTGTCAATTACACCACTGAAGAGAGGGTTCTCTTGCCTTGCTGTTAAGGCCTAGGTCTCACCATCATAAACTGTTATTGGCTGGATTGTCGTTTTGTAAAGACGGATTTTTGTTTTTGTTTTCTGCCTACGAAGGAGCTGTAGAATGGGTGTTTGAGTGCGTATAAGCATCTATTTCCTTGTATTAGTCTAGTTTTTTATTTCTTCGTCCAAATCATTGGTGACAGTTAGAATCGATCCCAGATATATGAAGGATTGCACTACTTCGAAGATATATTCGGCTGAAGTAGATCAAATGCTAGCAATAGCATCACGGACAAGAGGCTCTTCACATCACCGAAACTCGTTCTGGAAGGACAAAATATTCCCTTCGCAAAATCGAACCCTTCGCGATCGGTACGCAGACCATATAGCCAAAAGAGCGATAAAGGCAGCGTCTACAGTGATAGCTCTTGTGAAGATGATTGCGAACATTGGAGGGCCGACGTAATTGGAACGGAAATTTCTCAACAGTGCGGTACACTAAAAATTTTATACACGGAGTTAATATTGGCCGAAGTAACGAAAAAGGTAGGTGCGAGAAAACAACTTACAGGAGTACAAAGAATAGTAATGTCCGCCTACAAAACGGTTTCTGAGGCCGCGGTCCAAGCGCGCCCTCAATAGACTTACTGATTCCCGAGAAACAAGAAGTCTACGAAGAGCTGCAGCAGCACAGATCAAAAAACGAAGTAAAGCATGAGAGGGCGGCCGTCAAGGAGAGAGTGCGCAAGAGACTCATGGAACGATGGTAGACAAGATGAGATAGCTACACTAGTGGACGGTGGACACACATTCTTATCCCTAACGTGTCACCATGGTACGACAGGACACACGGACATATGAGTTACCATCTTACAGAGGCGCCCGGGCCATGGGAGCCTCAGCGCATACCTCAAACGGTTAAAAAAATGGGACAACGCGGAATGCCTCTACTGCGATCATATCTCAGACGACGCACAACACACTATCTCCATGTGTAACAACTCCACTCATGGAGACATTAGGCGGTACAGGACCAGAGGAACAGAACATCATGGAAGTTATGTTAGAAAGTGAACATAACTGGGATGCGGTACAAGCTTACAAAACCGGAATCATGAAGGGAAAAGAACAAATAGAGAGGGAGTGGAAGGCGGCCATAGTAGCGCACCACACGCAAGGAAGGTTACATGGACGACTCGACATATGAGGTAAAGACCGAAAAAATAGTTAAACACGCGACTACACAGCTAATACGAAAGACAAGAACGAGATGTAGAAAGGACAACAAGAAGAATAAAAAGGAAGCAAATATAACAAATACCACCACCCACCTGAAGTAATGCTTACGCGGTTCCAGGTGGAGTGTAGTGACGAGACATAGGAGGGGTTTTAGTAGGTATGCTGGCCACGAACAACTCAATCAGAAAGCCCCACACTTCACGGGAACAAAAGGCCCGGTGTGCACTAATGACGAAAAAAGTACAGTGAAGCTTCCATAACTCAAACTTCTGTAAGTCCAATTTTTCTATAACTCGAATATTTTTAGAAATTCATACGTACAGATAGCATTTTACATATAAATTAACTTCCATAACTCTAATTTTCCTTAACTCGAATTTTTCCATAAGTCATAGTAAAAATCTGTACAATGGTAAAATTTTACATAGAAAATAATCTCTATAACTCCAATTTTTTCACCGCAGCGTATTTTCCAAAATTTATGATGCCGCATATTGCCTACCATAAACCGTCGATAGTGTCGATTGTGTAATCCTCGGGTAGATTACCAAACATTTTATTTTTCATATTTTATAATCACCAAAAACTCGAATAAAGTAAAACTATGAATTTACCAGCGGGTGGTGTGCATTAGGAAGATTACGACGGGATATTATTCTCCCGAGAATCAGTAATCCAAAAAGAGACGGTATAATAAAGATCGAAACAATTAAAAATTTCTGACAAAAAATAATATATTAATTAAAATTATTTTTAATTAATTATAACTATATAACATCATATTAATAATGTATTCATATTTCTTTTTTGTATTTATTGAATAAATTGTGTAAATTGTATTTTCCACATTTTCTAGATATGTATTTCTATAACTTCATGAACTATGGTAATTCGACTGTGGTTCAAATACTTTTATTGCATACATTTTTAATTAATTTATGATTTTTTTGTTACTACAATCCAACAGGTTTTATTGGATTGAACATAAAAATTATAATTATGAAAGGAATACTACATTTATAACATTTTATATATTTTTTTAACATAAAATATGTATACGTGATAAAATATTAGCAGGTATTACTTATTAATGTTGCGAATGATAAAGAAGAGGAAAAATAATCTTTTCCTTCATTCGGAGAAAAACAATAATTTATTTATATTTAATTACGGGATGAGAATTGCACAGAGAAATGTGTAAGGTGTAATTAAAATTTATTAATTAACTTCTGCTGGCGCTGACTTTTGCTTTCATTTGCGATTCTCTCTGGCTTGTTTTCCTTTATATTTCGTTCTTTAGTAGGGCAAGAATTATATTCTAATTTTAATGGCTCAACTTTCTAATTTTTAAAACATTTAAAATAATTCATCTCTACGCCTGTCAGGCCTTACACATCATTTTAAATTATTAATAACCACAAAATATAATTAATAATAATTTATACATGACAGAGACGTTTAGACAGATACGCAAGAAAAGAGAGACAAAACTAGACAAAAGTAAAAGAGAATACTATGCAGACTATAGTGTCAAGACTAGATTATAGCCTATCTAGTATTCTTTTCCACTCTTATTTTATCTAGTTTTGTTTATCTTTTTGTCGGGTGTTTTACATTATTATGAATTATTTATTTGGGGGACACGGAAGGAGCCTCCACGTAGATTGCATTTCATTTGAAAAGCAATTGGGCCTCCCCTGGAAACGACATCAATGTCGGCTAATCCTTCCAACGCCGGATCGAAGTACAAAATGAAATTAGACATTTAACCTCCTCAACAACGGCTGAGGCCCTGAAAGAACTTCCTGAGGACATCTGAGATGCTTACCGTCTCACCGGAGAAAGCAAGGATGGATATATAGATTAGGTCAACCCCCCACCCCTGCGGTTGGATGCCAGTAGCTGAAGAACTACCACTCGGACACAACGAAAGCTGCTTGGTGTGGAAATCCCTAAAGAGGTCACGATCAGGAGTTGAAAGATCCCGATACAATATGAGGAGATGAGGCCTCAGTACATGTGACACGTCTTGCGAATGTGGAAAAGAACAAACCACAAGACACATGCTCCATTGCAATCTGTGCCCTTCATCTTGTGCGGAGGAAAATCTCCTGTTAGCCACTCTGAGCGCCTTGGATGTTGCTTAGTATTGGGCACGTGTTATATAATTAGACAGTTTTACCCTTATATGTATAGCAACTGTACATTTGTGTGTTTCTGACACGAGAAATACAAAAATATTTATTGTGGTTCTTAACGATTTAAAACTCGGTGTAACGTGTAACTGGCGTAGAGGTTAATTATTTTAGATATTGTAAAAATTTGATAGTGGCGTTAAGCGAAGCAGAATATAATTATTGGTCTACAATTGTCAGACAAGATTACATAGATAAGAGTAAATAACATATTATACCTATAATAAATACATACTTCATTAGAAAGTTAAGACTAGAAAAACAAAATTAAAAATATTAGACAGACAAAACTTCAAGGACAACTTCAAGATACAGAACCAAACTGGAAATACAAATCAAATATAGTCTTGTCACACTGCTTGAAGTTTATATTTTGTTGTGTCTATCTAATATTGTCAGGCTTAGAATTAGAAGAGACCTAATAAACTATACAGACAATACAAAAAGACTAGACTAGTTAAGTACAACTAAACGGACAAGTTAAAAAAAATAGAGAATGCTAGTTAAATAAGGTATAATGCTAAGGTAATATAACGAATATAACAAGACAATTTAAAGAAAATCAAACAGTCAAGACTAAAGCCATGAAACTAGACAGACATGCTAAACTTGTTTAGATAAAGAAGCTAGAGCAACGGATTAAGCAGACATGGCTAGATAGTTAAGATTAGATATTCAATTGAATTCATTTATTGGCCAAATGTATATAAAAGAAATACATATAGGCAAGTCAAAAAAAAGAGAATAGAGTTATAAAAATGTTGCATAAATCTACAAGACTCTAAGAATTCATCCAATTTATAAGAACATTTCATTATAAGAAATTTCCTCAGAGTTCTCCTGAATATTTTGTTTGAAGGTTCCTGGGTGATTTCTAGTGGATGCTTACTATATGTATGTATATCAATAATATCCGGCGCTTTGCTGCATATAATCGTCCTTGTTTTTGGCGTGGGTGTTCAGGTGTAATGGTTGTGTTTATCTTTTTTTTATTTGGTATTTGTTTTTATGAATATAGCTCGTTGTTACTAATATATACAGACTGGGAACTGTAAGGACATCAAGTTCACTAAAGTGCCATTTGCACGAAACAAATGTCTGGAGGCCAAGTGTGGCCAAGTCATGGCTCGTGTGGTCCATTTTTTGGGCCTTTAGGACTTTTGTTAATTCCGGAGATGAACCCCATGCCATACAATAAAACCGGCTGTACTTCTGCAAAGTTGAAGCTTAGAAGTTCCTGCATGATTAAGAATTTTCTTAAAGGTCTAATACAATAAACTTTCTTAGCGAGAGACCTACATATGTTATACATGTTACCGTGAATGACCGAAATTGGAGAATGTCACCGGTTAATGTCAACATATCAAATATGTCGGTGCAATCGAATATTTCATTACTTTGTTGTACATTCGGATCCTATCCGGTGTATGTCGACTATCACAAATACGCTCTGGTAAAGGTCTAAAAGGGAGGAGCCGACAAACAGGCGACAGGCTTTCTCCCGCCAAATCCTTTTTTATGCTGGGAATCAATCAGCTGTATCAGTCTTATGTAAGTTTTGATGATGCGAGCAACGTTTTCATATTTTTTGCCGATACCCTAATTTATACAGAATGGATACTGCAGCAAATCGTGATATTTTTCTTGAAAAGTTAAATGCATTAATTGCGGGTAAACGAGAAGACAACTGTTTTTATTTTTCTCAAGAAAAGTACTCTAAAATACTTTCTGAAGTGCTTTCTGCTAAAACTAAGTGCAATACACCGTTGGATTACAGACCATTAAAACGTTTTGACGTTTTAAAAATTAATGATGAAGAAAAGTTAATTGTACCATTAAAACCAGGAGAAACGAATATACAGTATTATGTTACCAATGAAGAACACCAGAACACAGGCCACGGAGTAAGAACACGTACCTATGCTTAAAGAGTTGCAAGTTAAATACAAAAATATTACATATGAAGTTGTAATGTTGTATTTAAATTTATGCAAACAGTGTCAAATGAAACACAGTGCACGTAAGAAAGGTATTGTTGTGAAACCAATGGTCATTTCTAAGTTAAACTCAAGATTTCAAGTTGATCTGATAGATCTGTAGTCAAACAGAGATGGCGAGTATAAGTTCATAATGGTGTATCAAGATCATTTAACTAATTTTGTCCAGCTACGACCTTTGGAAACTAAAAGAGCGGAAGATGTAGTGTATCACGTTCTTTCAATATTTTTAACGTTTGATGCACCAGCAATGTTCCAATCAGATAATGGTAGAGAATTCAGTAATCAAGTCATATCCGAAATATGCGCTATGTGGAAAAATGTTAAGATAGTTCATGGAAAACCTCGTCACAGTCAAACACAAGGCTCAGTTGAAAGTGCCAATCAGGATATACAATATGCTAACTGCATGGATGAACGATAATAATACAAATAAATGGTCAGATGGTTTAGCTTTTGTTCAATTTGCCAAGAACACTACATTGCACTAAGGAATACGCCATAATCCTCATGCGGCCATGTTTGGCATTAAAACAAAAAGAGACATATCATCGCCTTTTTGTCTAGCGAACAAATCGCAAATATTGAAACCGAAGAACAACTCGAAGAAATTGCCAACACTTTTGAAACCGAAGAACAGCTTGAAGAAACTGTTAATACTACTGAAAACAATTTGAGCGGTGGTCATACTGAAAACCATATTCCAAAGAAAAATATTGAAGAGGACCTGCAATCTACAACGTCTTGACACCAAGTTCTCACTTAAAAACACGAATTAATTTCTATAAAAAGAGAGGCCGCGATAAACAATATTCTACTGCAAGCAACAAAAATGTTACGTACCTCACAAAAGCAATGTCCTTCTGCTCAAATTGGTGATACTGTACGAATACAAATCCCTGATGTTAGAGGTTATTGTTGGAATAGAAGACTCCGACTTCTATAAAATGGCAAATAAAAATGTAGTACCCTGTAGTACATTTTGTAGCACCATGTAGTACCCTCAAGAAGCATTACACACATAATTAGTTCGAAATTTGTAAAGAAAAGTTACTTTCCACAGATGAGATTTCTTTTCAAGAAACGTCGCTGAGAGAAGCAGCTGCAGCTAATTCGTGAAGCGGAGGGCAAGGCTATACACTATGTCATTGCAAAAGAAAGTGTTCCACAAATAAATGCAGTTGCAAAAGCAAATGACTCTTGTGCAATTCAAAGTGTCATAATAGTCTCAGTTGTTGCAATAAATAAGATTTGAATCACATAATTAAGTAATTTTTTTATTACCATTAATTTCGTTTCTTATTTAGAATGTCCTGTGAGTTTTAAATTATTGGTCACTCCTCTCAGAACGAACGGCGAAAAAGTTACGTCACCCGTGTGACGTTTTATAGCGACTTTATTATGGAGAAGAAAATATAAATCTCCGACATATTCTACATTCACCATTAGTGCATGCTGAATGTCGATATTCACCGGTGTAAGTCAGAGATAAGGGTATTTAGCAAATATTTCGGACATACACCAAGACTATGTGAATGTTGACACTCACCGGTGAAACTCGACATTCCCCAAATTTCGGTCTTTCACGTGGAACATATACACGATTAGACACGTAAAAGTGGACTGACATGATTATAAACATGAGTATTAAATCTATGACAGAATTTCTCCATTTGATACATTTCCATATTTATGGAAAATGATAAATTAGTTGGAAATTTTGCCAAAAAATCCCGTTTTGGAATGTTGATAGAAGCAATTTTCTCTGTCAGAAGAAAAAAGAAGTTTAGAAATAAAGTTCATTTAAATAAATGCAGTTGTAAAAGCAAAGAGCTATTGTGAAACTCAAGGTGTCATAATAGTTTTAATTACATTTTGATGAACAAAATTCAGGCGAATATTGGAATCAACTTGGTGAAAAGACAATTTGTTAATTTCATTTGCAATCATTTATTTAGACGGATTTTCAATAATAATTTTCACGACATATTGTTACAAGCATTATTTATCTCTCTTATAGCAATAATTACAGCAAAACAACAACAAGGTCATTTAAGAATGAAGCACTTGGGTCTTTTCTTCAAAAATTATATCTGTAATATAAATAATTAAATACTAATTTAACATCGTCAGTATAATGTTATACTGACGTTGTTATACCGACGATGAGTATAATTTTATACTGACGATGTTAACTCATTTAACGAAATGTACAATTCTTTAAATAATACATTTATATTACAAATATAATTTTTGAAGAAAATACCCAAGTGTTTCATTCTTAATATAAACAATTTCAAACTCAACAAATCCAAAGGTCATTTAAGTTGTATTGAAAAATTAATTATGTTTTAACCATTAATTTCTGTTATAATATGTAACTTTTGAAGTTATATTACTCTACACACTTTACATGACTCGAGTTTCGACTATTGATGGTCATTTTCAAGTAGATTACAAATTGATGAGATTGAATTTATAGCAAGAGTTTTGTTGGGGAGGGGAGGTATCTGTCTGTACTTGTCGGGACTTATCTGGAAACGATTTCGTTAGATTAAAAAGTTGAGAAAAGTTGACTTTTCTTTTTATTTTCTAATGACTCCAATAGATTAAGCTTGTTGCTTTTACATGGAATTGAAAAATTCACTTTGTTTTTTACCACACTTGAATTTTTCAATTCAATGTAAGTATGGATTACCACGTAGTAACTGTCGCAACCATCCTATTCTTGTTGCTTTTGTTGCACTTTTGTTGCTGGGAATTTATGTTTACATTGTAAGCAATAATTACAACATGAACTTGTGTCTTTATTAAGACGAAAGGCACGAAACCGAAAAACCGACTAGTGTCTACTGTATAATCCCCTTCACATCAAAGTGAAGGGCTTAACCAAATTTAGCTTAAATGAACTGCTTATCATTCCATGATACATGGAACTTTTCCCATCCCTCTTACTGCGGACAAAAGAACAAAATAATTAAACACTATCATGTCAATTGCCACAGAGAATGGTTTCCCAACTGCACTTATCCAACATTTAATAAATGGTACCAAACAACAATTACACAAATGTACCCGAAAACGCCAAATTTAGATCAAACTTTCATTCCTCCCACATATTTTGGCATAACAACAAAATCTGCAAGTAGCATTGAAACCTGCTTCAAAAATAACCCACATATTATTAAATGCTAAATCCAAAATCGACCACTTCCAGAGATTCATTGTCCGTAATGCAATAGCGTGGTACGTAGTTCAGACAGGATAAAGTATTTCAACTTGTTTTTCAGAACATTTTTGTGCCTTTCGTTTTTTTAAGGTTGGTCCAATGTGGATACTGTGTTATTAACTACACTTTAAATCCTTTCGTCTAAAAAAAGGCACAAGTTCATTTTCTAACCATTGTCTAGAATAGTGGAGTTGCTTGTTGAACGTTCATTTCAATATTAAAGATAAATTGTTTCAAATTCATTGTATAAATAAAATATTTGCTTTACCAACACTGAGGCATATTCAGGTAATGATATATCATTATGGTATATAATCATTGATATATCAAGATATAGCAATGATTGCATATCATTACCTGAAGAAGCCACAGTGTTGATGAAATATATGTTGTATTTTTACAATAAATTTGAAACTTAAAAACAATTTCCGTTTTTATCTTTAACATAGTTTAGAATATAACCCCACATTTCCCGAAATAGATAATTTAAAAATCTTGAATAATTGCAACAAATGCCCGGAGTTTAATTTCCTGGATTCATTAGAAATTTTCAAACAAAGCCATAGTCCTTTTCATTAAAGTCAGTTAATATTATCTCAAAGTCATTTAATATTTATGTAGTAAATATAATCAAAAGTCATCTCCATCTCATCTCATTCCAATCGCTGTTTATTCCTTACAAATTGCTTTTCCGGGCAGGGACCTGGTGGTCGGTATATACTGTATACAATAAATATATTTCAGGTACTTATGTAATAGTTTTCTTTTAGTTTTTAGTTTATTTATTTTAATTATGTATTATCAAAATTTTTCTGACAATCAGTCATTATCACCAGAATTACATAAAATCTTACTTTTTATGTATTAAAATTATTATTGGCCTTTGCAAATGACCTGGCCATTTTTGCTAACATGGAGTCAGCAATCAACAAGATCAATAGGCTGTCAGAAATGGCTGAAAAGGTTCGACTCCAGATTTCTCTTAAAAAGACTAAATATATCGCGAACATCTACGATGGACCTGAATGGATGATCACCAATCTGGGAAAAATTGGACCAGTTAGGTAGAATTTCAGGTATTTCGGTGAAGTCATCCAGGAGAAAGGATTAGACGAAGATGCAATTAATGTCAGGGTAAAGAAGTTAGACCAGGCATACCAAATGACAAAAAACGACAAAAAAGCCAAGTTCACACATTATAATACAGTTTTGTAGCCTGAGGGCTTATATGCGTCCGAAACTTTGACTATAAATAGGCAAGGTCAAGTTGAGCGAAAATCCTAGGTAACAGATGGGTTGATGGATAATGGCGAATGAGAGCAAATGAGGATTTGTAGAGTTTGAAAGAACCTATTACAGCATCCATTAAAAAGATACGATTGTTATTTTACGGTCATCTCATGAGGATGGTGACCGACTAACAAAAAGAATATGGAGTTTCATCCAAACAAAACAAACAAAACCCATGGCGCTACAGCCCAGGGCGGGGCTTGGCCTCCTTCCACAGCATACACTTGTGCTTGGTGTCTTGATCTTAGACACAAGAGTAGGGGAGCCACTAATCGGGGGGGTTTCGAGGCAGATTTTTACTGCGATGACTGTGCCAGAGCAATCTACAGAAGAACGGTAGCATATTTTTCACAATATCCAATGGAGTTTCATCCAATCTAAGAAAACAAGACCGAGATGGTTCGAAGTATGTGAAAATGATCTTAGACAGATTGGTATCTCACAGAGAAACGTTCATGATAGGAACCAATTTAAAAGATTGCTGAACACTACCAAGGTTTAAAATGGCACTAACGTCCAAAAGACGGAGAGGACCTTTGTCAGGCACTTCTTGGTGGGCTCAAAAGATATAATTATATAACATTATATTAATAATATATACATATTTCTTTTTTGTTTATAAATATATACATATCTACATATTTACGAATAATTTGGGTAAAGCGTATTTTACTCATTTTGTTTGGATTTCATAGTATTGCATGACATACAGTCTGCCTAGTCTTGGCTATCTAACTCGTTTTTGTAGGCCTGCCTAAATTTGCCTATTACCTATATGGTATTTTCTATAAAGTCCATCTATATCTATATATAGTTCTAATATTTCTAGTTTACTTTGAACATGTACTGACAGACTGACAGAACATGTTTGTTACATGACTCTTTACAGCGCTATAACAAATTATTTTAAATAAATATGTATTTTTTGTGTTCATATGTTCAAAAATGTTATACCCTATTTTTGACTTGTTATGTAACAATTTGATGATAAATACTTATAACTTATTGTTGTTACTATACCAGGGAGACAAGACAACGTAGAAAACTTATTATAATTTTTATACTAGAGGGACAAGACTAGGTAGAAAGCACTTTGCAGTTAAGATTGGACATACAGGAGCAAAGGACCAAGAGACAGGATTTAGGCGAGGCTTAACTAGAAATATAACTCTGTTTATACTCTAGCTATATTTTCTAAAGAATGTCTTCATATATACATTAAAATCAGTTGGACAATTTAATGTTAAATTTCACAAAAAAAATTCTTCAATGTTGCATTATATTGTCAGTAGTGCATCTTGTACAAAATGGTTATATACAAATCATGGAAGAAAATACATTTTTAGCCGTTCATGTTCATGTCATTTAATTGAATTGAAGGAGATTTGTTTATCACTTCTTGTATATGATATCTCGTAAATGGCCGCCTTGAGCGTCTAAATGGCCGCCTTTAGTACGTTTTGCAGCATTGTCCATGGTTTTAGTCAACATTTCGGCCAAAATGGCGGTTATTTCCTGGCAAATGTTATTCTTCAGCTCTTCTAGGGGCCGTGGCTTGATATAAACCTTTGATTTTAAATAGCTCCACAGAAAAAAGTCTGCAGGCGTTAAATCTGGTGAACACGGCGACCAGTCAAAATCAGGATTTCTCGATATCAAACAGCCTGGGAACAGTGTCTTCAAAAAATCCATTGTAGCTCGAAAAGTGTGCGGTGGGGCACCGTCTTGTTGAAACCAAAAGTCATCCATACCATCATCACGCAAAATTGGCATAAAAAAATCTGTTATCATTGTCCGATGAAGCACCTGATTGACGGTTTCTGTTCGGCCATCATCATCTTCGAAAAAGTACGGCCCGATGACCACATTAGCACAAATACCGCATCAAACAGTAACTTTTTGGTCGTAAAGAGGCTCCACATGAATAATTTGAGTTTTCAGTGGCGTAGAAACGGAAATTTTGTTCGTTCACGGTTTCGTTTAACGTGAAATGCGCTTCGTCGTTCATGATAATTTTCTGCCAAAAATGCTCGTCATCTTCAGCCATATCAATGATTCTTGAGCCCATTCCAATAGACGTGGCTTATCAGGAAGTAAGAGATCTTGTGTCTATTGGATTTTATAAGGGAACAAATGCAAATGGACACGTAAAATGCGACGTACAGTGGATCGTCTTATGCCCAACTGCTCAGAACTACGTTTTTGAGATGTTGTTGGAGACCTGCCAACACTGGCCTGTTACGAGTGCGATATTATCATCTGATCGCCTTGGTCGCTTTTTATTTGGAAGCTTGGGGTTAGTAAGTACCGCACCAGTTCTAAATATATCATACAAACGATACAATGTGGTTGCAGAAGGCGCAATTTTCACTTTATTAATTTTCCTCCATGCACGTTGCGTTTTCATAATTGACTTGTTTTGTTCAATGTAAAATTAACAATCTTAGAACGTTCACGTGGCGTGTACTGTTCCATAACGCGATTCTCCTTAGACTGATGCTTCAAATGCGGTATATCATTACTCGATCTGCCACCTCTGTCAAAAGTTGCAGTGTTGTTCAATTTTTCCGTCGGATATGGCCAACCCGTTACTAATTTAGTAATTAATGAAATAAATAAAAATTGCGCGGATTTTCTTTTCTAAGCTAGAATGAGTCGTCAGCTGACGAGCGAAATCGCTTATAACAAAGATTCAGAATATGTACTCCAGATCATATTGTTATTTTGACTATCAATTTGCAGGTAATAATAATAGCACAAATCTAAAATAAGAAGAATCGGCCAACGAAATTATTTCTGATTTGCACCAAAATGAAATGAAATAAAAGAAATGAAAGGAAATAATACTCGCAGTATTAATTTTCTCATTGCCTTTGTTTGATGCAGAAATACATTAAATTGTATGTTTCAGTTTAAAACTCTAAATGTAACAAAGGAGGAATTCTTAAAAAAAAAATTCACAAACATTGTTTGTAAATTATGATCAAATACATATTTTATTTAATGAAATATTGATCATTTGGGTCCAAAGCATTTTCACATCTTTCTAGTAATAGAAATATATTATATTATATCGTAGAAATTCTGATCGTGCATGTAGAAATCTGAACTACTTTTTGACATTGTCGTTCGAGTTAAACGTGTTTCCCTCGAGATTTATCTATAAATACCAGGACAATTAATTATCGAAGGGTGTCAGATCTGTAAAATATGGTTGGTGCGGTAACACATTCAAAGCTCTATTTGGTTCTGCCGAGTCATCAAACTTGTGTGAGGCATTACCATATCTGTTTGATTAATCTCAATTAGTCCAGTTTTTATCAGAGCACTTGTGAATTATTTTGTGAAATTGCCAAGAAACAATTCCTTTGAAATTCCTCCAAACAGAGAGCATCAATTTAATCATGAATATCGGTATTTGAAGGGCGTTGAGTCAGCTGACTCATCTCTTCTGTCAATCCTCGTTTACGTTCAACATTTTTATAAATAATCTATTTGTATCGTTTCAGATTTATTATTCACTTTAGAAATAGAAAGTGATCTATTTCTAAAGTGACTTTACTTTATGTCAATGGCACGGCGCAGATAACATTCTGTGATAACGCGTGGAACCGAGATATTAAATTGTGAAACAATCAAATTGTGAAACAGTTCATTATCCTTAAATAATGGAATTCAAATTATTCTGTCCACTAAAACCAGGTGACTAAAAATAACTCTTCTGTATATAATCCACACCATTTGTTCTCTTTTTTTCTATTATCAAAATATTTACGGTTCAGTATGGAGTTTGGTTGCTTAAAAATAGAAATAGTGTCACTGGTGACACTATGCATACAACACATGACTATCCGATCAGCCCAATATTACTTACAATCTCCAGTATTTGGATATACGACGTACCTATATGTCAAACTCCTAGGTTTTAAATTTCTTGCTTCAGTTAATTTTTGTAGTTATAAAGATTTTTAATAGTTACATATACGTCAAATCGAGTTTGGGGAATGAAAACGGACGTTTTGAGTGGTTTGCGAAATAAATTTTGCCGGCAAAAGTAGTAGTAAAATGTTTAGAAAACTCCAGAGAATTAACGTTTGAGATACAGTGATGCCGCCGGAGTCGGCGAGGGTGCGGTGCGACAACAAAATTAGAGCCGTATCGAGGCCGTAACATCGGGAGCACCGATTTTTTGAAAAAACTGTCACATCTCGAATTTTCGAGCCTTCGCTGAAAATTTGAAGATACTTGCGAAAAACCGAAAAAAGGGTCGCGAAAAAAACTACCTTTTTTGTCAACGTTCTACTGCAAAAACGAACGGCTTCCGGTTTGCAGATTCTGGGTCAACGAAGAGGACGCGCGAATTCTTGCAAATATGGCCGTGTGGTAGATGTTTTTGCAAAACCAGACGTTTGCGACCACCGAACCGAAAGTAAGTGGAATTCTACATTTTCTTCTTTACCGTTCGATGACGGTCGACGGTATCTTGCCTGCGATATGCCGATTTGTCGATTCGCAGAAACCTCGAGGTACTTCACTGCCGATAAAAGAAGACCAGTATGTGTGAATCTGCATTGAAGATCAATAAACATATGAAAATGTTTGCAAGTGACAGTTTGACTTGAAAATGAGGCATCTCATCAAAATGGATGTATTTCGAGCTATAACATTAATTGAAATAGGCGAAAGTCATTTCAAGAAACTTCAACGTTAGCCTGTCTGTTTCTCAACGATTGTGGAGCAGGTACTTGGATACAGGTCAATATACCAGGCGCGGTGGGCAAGGTCGCAAAAGAAAAACAACTAAAAATCAAGATCCACTTTTGCTGATTTGGAGTCTTCGCAATACAGTTTCTCTGGCAAAAGAGCTCTTAATTTCCCTCAGAATGACGCATGAGGTCACTGTATCAGACCATACAATTAGGGATAGGTTGAGGGAATCAAATTTGAGGACCAGACGACCCGTCCGAAAACATGTCGCATGGCAACTTCGACAATGAAAGTCTGTGCCTTTCAAGGATGAAACAAGGTTCCGTATTACTCGTTACAATGGCTTAGAACGTGTTTAAAGTCGCCCAAGAGAACGCTACTTAGCTGCTACTGTATATGAAGTTGAAAGATTTGGAGCTGGTTCCGTTATGGTTTCGGTTGGGATGTATGTAATAAACATTCTGCTAGGAGAAAAAGTTTTCACTGTGGCATATGTAATAGGTCCAAATTTTTTGTTAATGCAAGGTAATGCAAGAACACATACTGCGTGAATCACTTTAGACTTCCCTACAAGAACTGAAAATTCAAGCAATGGTGTGGCCTGCGTTGAGTCCTGTTTTAAATCCCATGAAGCATGTTTGGGATATGCTCGACAAATGTGTTTGTTGTCGCCCGCATCTTCCTCAGACCATCCAGCAGCTAACGGCGCCTCTTATTAAAGAATGGGATGCTATACCACAAGAAGACCTTCGAAGACTTTTGCAAAGCATGTTAACACGGTGTAATGCCGTTATTCGTGCTATAGGAGCACATACTCGTTATTAAAAGTTTACATTAACAATTCATTCAAATTCGTTTTGCCCTCTGGTTTTCGTAGTTTGTTTGGTAGTTGGTTGTTACGGGTGTTACCCGTAGGTTATTAGGTTATTATTACGGGTGATGCTGACATTTCCATATATGCCAATTAAAACAATTAAATAGAGCGCCTTTCAGATATTCTTAATATTCTTTGCATGTAATTTCCCGTTTAAATTTTATGGAGGCACACATTACGGACCGGCTAATTGTTATGAGCAGTGTATATACAATGACTTGAAAACCATGAAAAAACGAATATGTTTAACAATATAAACAAGACAAGACTTGATAAGCAAGAGAAGATAGACTAGACTAAACGGACGACACGAGATAGACAAGTCTAGATAAATGAGACTATAATTTAAACTAATCAAACTAGACTAGGCGGTCATAGCTACGCTAAAGAAACTAGACCAGTGGTGCGCAAGCTATTTTCATTCGCGATCTCCTGTTTAATAAAAGATTGTCGCGACTCTTATATTGATAGTAGACTTTTTTAAAAAGTCATTTAATATTTAATTGTGGGACGTTTATTTGTTTTTCTTTGTGTTTTGCATTTGCATTTTAGTATTTTTCTTTTTGTAAAATTCTTAAAATCTTAAAATATTACAAATTTAGATTTTAAATTCTACTTTTTGTGAAATACATATTTTATATTACAATTATTTCAATTATTATATATTTGATATTTTAAATTCTGCAAAAATTAAGAATATAATTTATATCATCGATATTCTTGCTGTTAAATTAAACAAGTAAGTATAATTTATATATTTCCAAATTCCAGATTTCTTGGAATATTTGCGTATTGTGCTTTCAAAATAAAATATTCGAATAAATGGTATAAATGTACGTATAAATATATAAAAATTTACGTATAAATAGTATACACAATGTTTAAAATAACTATGTGTAACAAATACATTTTATACAACTTCTGGAAATTATACAAATTTACCTAATCTTCTTCTTTAATCTTTTAATTTTAATCTCTTCGTTACTGTCGTTACTGTCTGAGCATAAGGTGGCTCCAAGGTACTTAAACTATCTGACACATTCTTATTCTTATTCATTTTCTTATTCATTTTCTTACATTCCTTCTCTATTTTCAGGAAGCTTTCATTGACTTTGACAGTACTTCTTCCGACCGCGTCAATGTCGTCCGCGAAGGACGTTGTAATTACGTTGTAATGTAAAATACTTCCGTGGTGATGTTCGTCTTCTTGATAGCCATATCTAGGACTATGTTAAAGAGTAGGGGCGACAGTCCATCTCCCTGTCTCAATCCACTCATGACCGAAAATTCCTCTGTTACATGATTTCTTACTTAATGGCCACATCTGGTATTGTTTATACATAACTTCGTCAGAGTGATGATTTTCTGTGGTATACCAATATTTTCCATAGCTATCCAGACACTGTCGCGTGTAATGGTGTCGTAACCTGGTCTGAAGTCCAAGTCTTTGAATGCCCAGTGTTTCTCCAGTTCCAATCGGATTGTGAATATCTGGTCCACTGTTGACCTCTTTGGTCTGAATTCAAAGAAAACTTACCTAATAATTTGCTAAAACCATGCAAAACTTAATGTAATGGTAAACTAGTACCTGCATATTTCGAAGGGCTAAACAGATTATGATATATTATTGTAGATCAGTTATTAAAGTTCCTTATCCGTTTCGGACGTTGGTAACCATTTTGGCAATCATCACTTTGTATGCTGCTGCTCGGAAAAGCTCGGTTATAGTCATGGCAAACCATGATCCTAGATTTCTCAACCATGATATCCTTATTTTTCGACAGCTCTGTTTCCCGCTTCTGTCCCTTTGCAGTAGATTTAATTTGCTTTCATTCGTCATAATATGCCCCACGTATTTTCTGCTTTTTATGGTGTTGAGGAGGTCTTTATCCTTCTGCATTCTATAAAGAATCTCAGTGTTGGTTATGCGATCTTTCCAGGAAACTCTTAACATCCTTCGATATAACCACATCGCGAATGCTCCCAATTTCTTGCTCTTAGCATCGATTATTAGTGTCCACGATTTAACTCCGCAAAAAGAACCGAAAAAACGTAACAAACCTAACCTAACCTAACCACATAGCGAATGCTCCCAGTTCCTTGCTCTTAGCATCGATTATTAGTGTCCACGATTCAACTCGGCACAAAGAACCTAAAACACGTAAAAACGCAGAATTCTCAGTTTCGTTAACATTGTGAGGTCGTGACTCTTTCGTAGGGATTCCATGCTGTTGGAAACAGCTCTCGCTTTCTCGATACAGAACTTCTTGAGAATGATCCCACTGATTGTTTAGTTTTAGTGCCAAGATATAAATATTTATTTACTCTCTCGATGGGTTTCTGATTGACTATGAGGTGACAATTTCCGATGTGTGGTTTAATAATAATCATTAATTTTGTCTTTTTAATATTCATATCAAGGCCAAATTTACTTTTCGATACTTGCTGTTACTCTATTCATGATGTGTTGTAGTTTCTCCATGCTATTAGCAAATATCACCGTATCATCCGCGTACCGTATATTATTTATTGGTTCGCCTCTTCTTCTTCTTCTGGTACCATGACCGCTGAACGATCGTTGGTTATCATGTTGGCTACCATGTTGACGATGATTTGTTGACAGCGGCCCGGAAAAGCTGAACCGTAGACTTCCTATACTACAGCCTCAAGTTCTTTAACCACGATGTTCTTCTTCCTAGGCCCCGCTTGCCTGATATTTTTCCCTCTATAATAAGGTGTAGCATTTCATATTTATCCGGGTGCCTTATAAAATGACCAAAATATTCTAATTTTCGCCGTTTGGTAGTTTTGACTATTTCCAGATCTTTTTCCCTGCGATTGAGGACTCTATTGTTGTTAATTTTGTCCACCTAACTGATCTTTAGTAATCGTCGGTACTTCCACATTTCGAATGATTCGAGGCGTTTAAGCATTATTTTTGTGAATGTCCATGCCTCCATGCTATACAAGAGAACGGGAAACATATAGCAGCGTGTCATTTTAATTCTAAATTTTAAAGTTAGATCGTAACTGGTTCGCACTTAATTTTTATAAAGGCGGCTCTGGTTGTTTCTATTCTGGTTTTGATCTCGATGCTCGGGTCCCATTGATCGTCGATGTTGCTACCCAGATACCCCAATTTAAGTACCCTTTCCAGATGTGCGCCCCCGACCATGATACCATTACCTCTAAAAAGTCCCGTGCTTTACTGATGACCATATATTTTATTTTGTTGACTTTGAGTGTTAAGCTAAATTGAGTACAGGTGTCGGAGATTTTATTCATCAGATTTTGTAGATCTTCTTCGTTGTTCGTTAGTGTATCGTCGGCGTATCTTATATTATTAACATTAACTCTATTTATATTGATTGCTTCACTGGCATCGTCAAGAGCTTCAATGAATATCTCTTCCGAATAGAGATTGAAAAGCATGGGAGACAGAATGCAGCCCTGTCGCGCTCCTCTTTTGAAAATGACTTCCTCCGATAATTGATGCTCCACTCGTATTTCAGCTGTCTGGTGCCAGTACAAATTGGCAATAAGACGAATATATTTGCCATCTATTCCAGTCGTCTTTAAAATTTGTTTGCGTAATCAAACGCTTTTTCAAAGTCGATCGCACAAAGGAATACATGATTGACTTCGCCGCATCTTTGGATGAGTACATGAAGACCAAATAATGCCTCTCTAGTTCCGAGGCCATTTCCGAGGCTGACTGTTCCCGACCCTTTCCACTAGCTTCTTATATATCCTGCCATGAATTACACGCAGAAATATTTCTAACACATGGCTCATTAAACTAATTGTTTGATGGTCATTACATCTAGTAGCTTTGCTCTTCTGCTCTCTTGCTCTTCTCTTTTCTTTTTGCTCTCTCTTTGCTCTTCTTTGGTATGATGACAGAAGTGGAATTTAGCCAATCGGACAGTAATATGCCGGTATCGTAGATAGAGTTAAACAATTTTGTAAGAGCTGTTATTCCTTTATCGCCTAGTAGCTTTAAAATTTCCGTGCTCGCTTGATCCGGTCCAGTCACTTTCTCATTTTTTGCGAGTTTTATTGCTTGTTCTACCCCGCTTTTCGTAATTGTGGGGCCTGCTGTAATACCAATATCACATTCAGATCTTTCATCCTCAAAAAGCTCTGTAATATATTCGCTCCATCTGTCAAATTGTTGTGCTACGTCTCTAACTAACCTAATATCTCTAACTACCCAAGACACTAATAAGCTAACCAACCTAATAAGCTAACCAACCTAATAAGAAACATCAACACCAACAACTACACAATCATAAAAACAAAGACATCAGAGAGGGTGCGCGTAACCGATGGTGTAAGACAAGGTGACAGCATGAGCCCGACCCTATTTAATATCATAATGGACAACATAATAACCACAGTAAAGAACCTTAAAGCGGGATACAGAATGGGGAACCAATTCTTCAACATCCTATGCTATGCAGATGATGCAACGCTAATGGCAGACAACGAAGATGATCTGCAACGATTACTAAAGACTCAACATAATAACCACAGTAAAGAACCTTGAAGCGGCATACAGAATGGGGAACCAATTCTTCAACATCCTATGCTATGCAGATGATGCAGCGCTAATGGCAGGCAACAAAGACGATCTGCAACGATTACTAAAGACATTCTCGGAAACAGCAAAGAAATACAACCTCGACATCTCCCACCAAAAAACCAAATGCATGGTAGCCAGCCGATACCCAACAAGATGCAAACTAGAACTCGACGGTAAGGTAATAGAACAAGTGATGAACTTCACATACCTCGGCATAGAAATATCAAGCGACAGAAACCTTAAGATAGAAACCCGAGCAGCCACTAACAAGATACAAAAAATATCCGGTGCAATAAACAATATAATGTGGAGAAATATGCATATATCTAAAGAAGGTAAAATCCGAATATACAAAATCGCAATAAGACCAATTCTCATTTACGCAGCCGAAACAAGAGCCGACACAGCAGTTACCAAACAAGCCTTAAGAACGACAGAGATGCGCACCCTACGAGCGATAAAGGGGGTCACGCTAAAAGACCAAATCAGGAGCTCCACAATCAGAGAAGATCTACAAATACAGGATGTCGTACGCTGGACAAGAGACCGTTTGCTGGAAGACCACCAAAGAGATGGGCAAACTCCTGGGCATTCATATCACAGGAGATTAGAGACTAAGGAACTTAAAGAAACAGGCACACGTGCCTATACAAAAGCCTAAGAAGAAGAAGTGCTTCGCCTCATAGTCTTCAATCTCCCTACATTCTTTAGTATGTCATTCTGCTTTTCTTTGCCTAATTTTGCGTCGTATTTCAGAGTGTATTCTCTTATATTCATCTGCTTTTCTATACTTACACTTACGTCTTTGTTCCATAAGATCCAGAATGTCATCAGTCATCCAGCTTACCTTCTTCTTTTGTCTGGGTTCTCTCAATTCACTGTCTTGTGTTTTTTCAGTAACTCTCTAGTTCTTTTCATGTTGAATATAATCATCATTGATATCATGAATATCAACGGTGATAGTATCCAACCTTGCTTTACTCCTCGTAGAATGTTCAGCTCCTCTGTCATCAGAGAATGACTGCTCCTGTGTCATCACTCCCACTTACCTCTTCTAATAAAATTGTTGGAGCTTCGTCATTGTTTATAGGAGTATGCTCTGGTCTATTATCATAGAACAGTTGTTCAATATAGCTATTTTAGCTGCCTCATCTACTAGTTTGTTTATTGTTCTTAGTCTATTTTTACCTGTCACTTCTCTAGTTTTTTTCTACTTTAAAGCTTTCGAAATTGGACTGTAGAGTTTCGAGTTCAGTGCAGTCTCCTTTAAGTTCTGATTCTTTAGCTTCTCTAATTTTTACTTCAATATTTTTTTATTATATTCAGTCATGTTGTTTTGATTCTTTAATACTCTTCTACTTTCCATTAATTGTAAAAGTTCTTCTATGATCCACGGTTTCTTCTTAGAAGTATTTGGCTTTAGCAGTTCTTCCTTGATATTATCTAAGGTGTCTTTCAACTTTCCAATTACTTCCTCATATTTTTACCCGTCCTGTAATGATCCACATTCGTTTTTAAGATATTTTTCCACTTCACTACCTATCGATGGTTCTTTGAGTTTGCATAGATCATATTCCTTAATGGATTTCATTCTCACTTAAACAAGTAACTGTGTATATGTTTCATATTGCCATCCTTGCACATACAGCATCAGTATATTACCATATTATTCGTTTACAATATTCGAAATATATTTGTGATACTAGCGAAATTGCAATAGGAAAAGCGATCTGTATTAATAACCTATTGTAAATTCCCACTCGAAATTTATCAATTATAATTTCCATTTTGAACTATGATTATTTAATATCCTCTCGAATATTCCATTGAGATCAATAAGTGAAATTTAACAGCATCCTTTAGTTCTGTCGAATATGCGTAATAAGCAAATTTTCTGTTAAAATTTTACCATAATTTATATGAATATGTTCAAAAGTTATTTATAAGCGAAATTTACTGTTTTCGCAAACCACACAATCTCTTTTTAAATATGTGCTAGATTACAATTTAACTGAAATTATACTGCGGCGAACAATAACGTACACGCCATAGAAGTTTAAATAAACATACAAAGAAATCTGAGTGTGTAAATACGTTTCTAAAATATCCGCGGTTCCGGTTGTAAAAGATTTTTTATCTCTCAAATTGCTTTATATATTTTCCTACTACTTTTTCTTCCTCTTTTCAATCTCTTATAAAATAATTCCCAATTCTTTATTTATTATTCTCTTTTTGATATTTAGAGCGGTGCACACGAAATTACGCAAAAAATTCTATGAATATTATATAGAGTAAAACAAAATATTTAGATGTAATTAGATTAAGCTTTATACAGAATAAATTATATTCCAAGAAAAATAAATGGTATTTATATCAAACAACATTAGTATAATCTGATGTTAATTTGGATCATCTCTATACTGTTTTTAGTACAGTCTTCCTTTACTTTCGTTATTATGGAGAGTCGTTAATCTCATCAATCTATTTTCCCGTGTTTCCTTAATCTTGTCCGTTTAGAATTAACTCCAGATCTTTTTTCTATTCTTGATGAGGGTGAAAAGTTTATGAGGGTAAAACGATTGAAAGTATAGAGGGATTAGTAGTAAGGGCGAAATAGTATGTAGAATCTTGAGGGTTTTGTAGTTGGACAAAATAAATATTTAAAAATTTTAAATAGTAACTCCTTCATTAATATAAATCCTATATCAACGCTATCGACCATGAAGACACCAAAATATTAATTCCAATATTAAAATCAACGATCTCTGCAGAACTGATAGAATGTATTATTTATCTCTCTAAATTTCAAAGAGTAGCTCCTTGAATTTATTTCGATCAGTTCTCCTTTTATTGTGGGGCTTCTGCTACTAATTGATAAAATATTTTGCAAAACTCACATAGTGATTTCATCGTTTGTCTCCTCTCTACAAATGTGTACAGTTTTATTGTTACAACTGGAGTGAAACTTATTAAGACGATTGTTTGGTGAATCTAGACACGTCAATCGGGTATTCTAAGCGGAACCGAATACGAAAACTTCAAAATAATCAAAAATAATTAATGCTTGAAAAATGGGGATGCCGCACCGTGGGGAATAATTTTTCCTTCAAAGGTTTTTTGCAAATATCTCGGCAATGTTTTAAAATAGAAAATTAAGACTTGGATGAACATATGTAGGACGTATGTAGTTACAAAAGTATTCATTAGGAATTTTACAAAGGTAAAATAAATCATTAGGTTAGGTTAGGTTAGTTAGTGAAAAATGTGAAAAGCATTTTTTTTTCAATGGGTCAATGGTTCACTGGGTTTTTAATTTTTTCAATTCATTTTAACTTCGAATTTGGTTCACGCTTCACGTTTCCGCAAATCGAACATGGTTTTTTCAAGAGCGAAAAATACACATTATTATCAAAGTAAATTATTAAATAAATAATGTGAAAAAATAATGACACACATTATAATATTGTAATATTCGTTAACCCAGTTTGCATATGACCGATCTAAACCGTAACACAATTTAAAACTATCAATAAATTAACATCCGAAACCTGAACTCTTATCAATCTGGCATTGAATGAAATTGAAAGTTTTCATACACCAATTCGCTTTTCATCCATTCGACATGCGTCGCAGCACTATCTCATCTCAACATATCTCATCAAGTTTTCCTGGTTCAGATATTAAATGTCTCGCTACATGCTCACATGAGTAATGAATGAAGTTAAGAACAATGGACATGTCAAGAAAAATGAGATAATGCTGAGATTTGCATACCACAAAGACTTATATGGAGGCAATGACAACCTGTTTGGAAAACCATCTAAGCAAAACCTAAGAAATCGTGGATATTTGAGATAAGTCAAGACCTGAGAAACCGGCAAATCAACCTATAATCGATAATCGCCACAGAGTGGAAATATTGGAAATACATTATGTTAAGTATCTTAAATCCTATAGCACCTACAGCAGTATACATTTTAAGTAAAATATCTGTGTGGCACTGATGAGTTTTCAAATGATGAGCACTGATGAATGAATTTCTTTTCAGATTTTCTAAAAAATTACAAAATGTGTGTCCCATTTCTTTACATAAAGGATGTCTGCTTTAATGGATTCATGATTCATATTTAAAAGTATACGTAAATAATAAAGTCGAGTGGATTGTTACACAAGTCGAGATTTCCTCACTCCGGTATTTTCCTTTTTGTGTTCTGTAAACGTAAATTAATATCCGGGTTTTGCATAATAATATTAATAATAAAGGCCTTTATTCGTAATAAACAAAAAAATATCTATAAAATATTCAATGCGTTGGACGAGGTTCATTTCTCCCTGTATACAATAAGAGTAGACAAGACCTGTTCAACTAACCCAAATAATTAAACTAAAAATATACAAAAGAAAAGTAATATGAATTTTAAAAAAATAACCAAAATAAAAACAAGGTAACGTAGAGGGAATGTAAAGAAAATTTTGTTTTATATAATGAAAAGAAACGTAGTTATAGTCAATTAACCATGATCAATTAGTTACCCACAAAATTCTTATAAATGAGTTTCTTAAAGCTAGGTCCAGACAAACTAAGAATATTATTAGAAAATTTATTTAACATATTAGCAATGTTTTTACGAGAAAGAGCGCTGAAATAATTGTGTGTTATGCTGTGGAATTGTAAGCTTACCCTTAAACCAAATATTAATGATATGCACATCTGTACGGAATCTAATTTTCTGATAGAGGTATGTGGGAAATTTATTTTTTGTTATCGCGTGGTAGTAGCAAATCATGTGTATATAACGCCTCTGGTCCATGCCTAACCAATTGTTATCTCTAATTTTATACGTACGATACGATATGTATGCTAAATAAGAATCGCATGCAAGAATTTTAGACTTTTTAATTTTTTTAAACATGGTCCATAAACGCCATCACAAGTGAATCACATATTATCGATTTAACATTTGTGTGAAGCACATGTCTATTTTGATAAATTAGATTTAAACTAGAATAAGCTTTTTGTATATTTTACAGTTGAAGTATAATATTCGGTTAGTGCATACATTCACCAGTCAATGTTTACTTCCACGTATATTTTTTAACAAAGTATCAATTGAAAAATAAGATGCATGTTATATCTAGATAAAGTATACAATACCGCAATAATGATTAAATTCACAGCGAGGCATTAGTTAAAGTTTAAATGTGGTTATAGATAATAATATTATATGATAATGATGTGGTGATTTTTAAGTTTATTTAGAAAATAAGGAAAACTTCCTCAGGCAATTGCATTTCTTAAAACCTTGGCCAAACCCAATTATTAGCAATAGAACGTAAAGGTAATTTTCCTTCAAGAACTTCTTCTTTAATTATCTTCTCTGGACAAACACTAAATTGTAATCTAAAATAAAGACCTTTGATAACTCCAATAGGTGCTCCCAATTGGAACTAACATTTGGAAGTTTTCGAAAAAAAAGATGCTAGAATTGATCAAACATCGCCCCTGTCATATGTGGTCAATTGTGGTCCTCTGTCGTCCTTTGCCCCTGTCGGTCAATTTTAGGTACTTTAAGTCTTACAGCCATTACCTCTGTAGCCTCAAGGTGTGAATCAAAAATATGCTTCATTCTTTTGGCTTCAATTTGAAGCTCTTCTTTCGCTTATTGTCTCTCTTCGTGAATATTTTTTTGTTGTGAATATAAATAACACACATCACATCATCTCCAATGATTCAAGTTCACACTATTTACATTTAATGTTAATTTTCTTCATTATATTCAATAGATAATTCTGCTCGAACTTATTTCTCATATTCTTTATTTTCATTTGTTAATTCTTTTCACATTATATTTTCTTCACTATTTAATTCTGTAATTATTAGTTCATTACCAATTTCATGTTCATTCAACAATATTTTAAGTTCCTCTTACAAAATAAACATTTTATGTAGCCTCACTAAAATTTGAAATAAAATATTCTTTATAATAAAATATTCCTATGAATACTTTAACTAATTTTAAATAGCGATTGTATACAGTACCTAGTGAAACTATTCATAAATCAATTTTTGTATACTTTTTCTGATGATTCAATTAATGTATGCTTTTACCAGTAACCGTATACACCGACTGAGTTTTCGCTTTGACTGTAACATATACATTTGTTAACATGAGTTGAAAACCTTAGTTTATTGTCAACGTAAAGACCTAAATTTTTCATTACAGAACTAGAATGAATATTGTGGCCTTGAACATAAATTTGATGACTATATTGCTGAATAAATCGTTGTTTTTCCAATTGCAATACAAATACCATGGCAACTGTTTTGTAATCGTTCAATTTTAAACAATGATCATTGAACTAAATTCTAAAACATTAATTAAGTCAAAGTTTATTGCTGGTTTTGAAGATTCGTCTGGATAAAAGGATATATGCTCTTGTGTATCATCTGCATAGAAATGAATACTACCAGGAAGAAAGGCTAATGGAAATTCCGAGGTATAAAATGTAAATAATCTCCTGCACAATATTGAGCCCTGTGGAATACCATTAGTAACATTTAAAAAACCTGAGTTTCTTATTATAACACACTAATTGCATTCTATCCTGCAGGTAATTTATCATAAGATTAGTAGCTTGGTCTTTAAACCCCATATAACTGTACATTGCTTCTAAGATGTCATGATTTAATGTATCAAGTGCTTTAGAATAATCCAATAAAATTAGAATGGCTAGCTTTCCTTTTTCCAGGTTACTTATTATATCATCTGTTATATTAATGAAGGCTGAATTACACCCCAAACCCTACCAAAATCCAGATTGTGAATCAGGTAGTATTTTATTATCGTTAAAATATATTTCTAGCTGAGTATCAATGATTTTTTCAAAGCCTTTAGAAAGAGTTGGGAGAATACTAATAGGGCGCAAGTCATTGAAAGTGGACGAGGAGCTAATTTTAGGTACTGGTATCACACGAGCTTTCTTGCACATACAAGGAAAAATAGAATAATAGCATAAGCCTAGATTTTGTGAACATACACACAAACGTTCATATATAGGTTTTTTTGCTTCAAATTAATCCTTTCCATTTTCAAATTGATCTTATTCAATTTCAAACTATTTCAAGTAACCTATTAAAATTCAAATTATACCTTTTTAAATTCAAATTAACCTTTTTTAAGTTCAAATTAAGCTTTTTAAAATTCATATTAAACTTTTATCAAATATAGATAAATATTTTAGAAACAACAAATTCATAATTTTTTAAGAACAGGACACAAAACAGGACACAAACAAAAAAATTTAAAAAATTATGAAAAATTCGACTTTTATTTCGCCAGAGATGGTAATAGAAACCGGATTAAGCCTGACCATAATCATCAATGAAAATTATATTCTCCCGTGTTTGTGGAGCATTTTGTGAAAATAAAATTGTTGATTTTTGCGTTGTTCGTCGTAGAGTTTAAACGGTCCAGACTAATTGTAGAGGTTTTCAAATGTTATTTTTAAAGCTTTTAATTCATTATATACAGACGTTGTGGTGAAGTTGACGTTTTTATTTTCAGATATCTTCATCTTTTTATTTCTAAAAAAATAACTAATTTTGATATTTTACCAACGTTTCAGTCAGTATTTTATTCTGACCTTCTTCATGGCCTCAAAATATAAATAAACATACACTATTACAATATTTTTATCCTTCATATTATACCTAGTTTTTTAATTCTCGCCCAATGTGAATGTCGGGGCTATTGTTCAGACCTACAAACACTGCGGGCTATGTGGGCTATTGTATTTTTCAAAATTTTCGATAATTTATTCATTGGATGGTTGTTCTTATACAGAGAGAGTGTATGAGAAGTACGACAGTTGCTTTCCCCCTTTGCAATGATGGTTCAAAGTAATCTTGCCCCATTTATCATTTATTATGATAGGTTTGGAAGATTACTTTCCCCCTAGTCACCTCCCCTCATCTTTTTGATATGGTACCATTACTGCCCCACATCATAGATATGGTACCACTGCAAGGTTGTTTAAAGTTGCTACCTCCCTTTTCATTGTCTATGAAATGGTCCCAAAGATTACATAATTCCCTATCATTGCTAAGTTTGAAATGTTTGTGTCGTCTGTATAAGTTTGCCTTTCTGTAAAGTTGGTACGTTAATAGTTACATTTGTTTTATACGAACAAACGCGGTCGGATATCGCTCTCATAAGCTAACGCTCTTTATTACCTCTAGGCTACGATTCCGACTTATATCCAGCTAGTAGGTCGATGATGTAAACATAAAAATATAAACTATTAGGGTTTTAGTCTGAACATGTTAACTTGAGGAAAAAATGATGTCTATACCAGACAGAATGCTCTATTCAAAACTTAGAGCAAATATTACCTAACATTTCATACGTGCCACACCAGAAGGATTAATTATGGATTTTGAACATTACTCGAAGTGTGTGAGGTATTTGCAGGAGTTGGACCATATGCTGTAATACGTTTGACGAGGTCGTTACTTCCTTGTACCCAAGTATTTTTTTCGATCGTTTTTTTTCAACAATTCCACTTTTGGAATATTTATTGAATAAGAAAATCGTGTTTTCGGAAACAATAATGAAAAGTAGTACATTTAACAGCAGAAAAAATAATTTAAAAAATTCCTAGGGGTTTTACAGAACAAACTGTTAAAAACGACGGCAGAGTCAATATCGTGCAATGGTTTGATCAAAAACCCATTTTAATAGCATCAACAGGCTTATAGGAGCCATCTGCGGATCTTTGCAGGAGATGGTCAAAAAAAGACTCTAAGTATGTGCAGATACCTCTCCCTAACATAATAAAGAGTTACAATGACTCCATGGGGGGAATTGATTTAATAAGTTACTACAGGATGTCTGCTAGAACACAGGTTCTTAAGCTAGGGTCCGCGGACCCCTGAGGGTCTAAGTAGTCATTGCTGAGGGTTCGCGAGACCACGAGATATAAAAAAATGGGTGGAAACAGTTCAGAAGACGATGATATATTGTACACCTTTTAGCTCTTTTTGCCAATATATATTCATTTTATATTTTTTTTTCTATATTCTAAGAAAAATGTTTGTTGTGTCCTAATACATGAAAAATCCGACGTGAGAACTCTAAATGTTGGTATACCTCAAGGGAGCGTTTTGGTTCCACTGCTTTTTACATTGTACATAAATGACCTTTCCCAAAATACAACAAAAGAACTAATGAATGAATAATATCTGCTACTAATGAATAAAACAATGAAGGATATAAGTTCGAAGTTTGATACTGCCATGAAGAAACTTATTCATTGGTTTGTAAAAAATAAATGAATTTATAAATGAAACTAAAACAGATAACATTTTATTTAAAACAAATCGCTGCAGAAAAACCATCCCAAGGAAATTAAATTGGGAGAGGAGACACTGGGAGAGGAGATTACTATTATTACTATAAAAAAATTCCGTCAGATTTCTGGGTATACACACTGCTAGTACACTGAACTGGTCCACTTAAACTTCAGAACAGGCGAACAAACTTAATAAAGCGGTATTTACACTGCTCAAATCATATGTAGAACCAGAAATTCTAAGACCAGTTTACTTCGCATTTTTCACAGCCACCTCCGATTCGGTATTGCATTCTGGGGTAATGGAACTGATACTCATAACAAATTTATTATTTAAAAGCAAGGTGTGTGAAAAATAAACAACATGCAATTCAGAGATTCTTGCAGCGGAAGATTTAGATAATCAAATATATTGAATAGCACGGGCACATATGTATTTGAAAATCTAATGTTTCTAATCAAACACAAACATTCATTTGACGATTTCCAAAAAAGATCTGGAAAAGGAGACTGGACACATGAAGCTTATATACTCGATACCTAGGCATAAACTAGGGTTAAAAATTAAAAGGGGAGAAATCCACCTTGCAGTTTAATTAAATTATATAATAATTTTCCCAAACAATTTAAAGAAATAAAAAACTTGAATCTCTTGAAAAGAAAACTGTATACATTTATTATAAACACAATACCAACCAGATAATATAGAAGACAATATAGAAGAATATCATACGGCATTGAACGATTGATTGTGTAAACCTTATAGTGTCTTCCTAATTAAGTAATATTTTTTTTATTTGTTTTTCCATACCTTTTTCCATTAAGATATATTTTTCCATTAAGAATTAATTTTCATTTTTTGTGTGTTATTTGTAGTTTTGACATATATCATTTAGTTTAGATGTATTTTCTAGCTTACATAATTGAAATAAAGAATATTTTATTTGATTTAATAAAAATGTCCATTTATTAAAATTACTTTCGATATATTTTTAGCCTATATGACATTATTGTGCCATAAAGTCTCAAGAACGACGTGAAATGCCTAAAGTTGGGATGGTCCGTAAAAACAAAGTTGTTCAAGAGGGGGTCCGCAAATAAAAATTTGTTCAAAAGGGAGTCTTCGTACGACATAAGTTTAAGAACCCCTGTGCTAGAACAAAGAAATGGACGGTGCAAATGATTTTGCATTTGCTCAGCTAACTCGTGGATTTTATATCGCGAGGACAGAAAAAAACTGGGTGACAAGAAATCGGATGTGTTAAAATCCCTTTATTTCAAAATTCCTTGATTTAAAGTGGAAAACTACTTCTTTGAGGCAAAAAATCGTATTGAGGAAAATGAAAACATTTTGAAGTTGCGGTTAACAACAAGAAACCATCCTGCAGGCTATGCTCGATCTTCACGATCAACCCCAACAAAACAAAGAATGAAGCATTTACCGAAATTAAGTAAAGTGAAAAATTCAACAATTGCCACAAAAAAACTATTAAACATATAACGCTTATCTATGTATTACCGTCGAACGTAATTGTTTTTATGATCGACCTTATCTTTGTACAAAAAAATAGTAACTGATAACTAGTACTGATTTTGTTTTCGTTTACCTGCATAATAAATTTTGACTTGAATACGCTTCGATGTCTATTAAAAAGGACAATTTTGTTTTCATAAAACCTTTCCTCAAAAAATTAATTTCTACTCATAGTTCATCCATGGGGAAAGTTTCATGCATTCCTATCAAACCGTTTTCAGTGGGGCCTCAGAAGAATATATGTACCTTGCAAGGTACATATATCCAAGGCCTTGGTAGGATTTTTAGTTGTCTATCATTGAACTCGGTATAACCAATTGAATATGTAGAAAAGGGCCAATGTCATGCAATTGCAGCAAAATGACCAGTGCCCTCCTATAACATTGGCCATTTGCCCTGCAATAACATAGGACATTGGCCCTTTCTGTACCAAGTTACCTTATATGCAGTGTTTTATTTTCAGATCCACAGAGTTCCACATTTCGACTCAAAATCTTAAATATTTATTTAGGATTTAATAAAAACTGAAATCATTTAATTTGAATTAGCTCAATTTATTTAAATAAAAGTTATGAAAATCACAAAATTAAGTTTAATTTAATTTAAATAAAAATATTTATATAAAACTCTATTCAGATATACCGAGTGACTATAAATGATTGAAGCAAAATTATACATAGGCATAGGCAATACTGAGCAGGTTGTTTTTTTTTTAATTTAGGTTATGACACGAATATAAACTTTATTAGATAACGCGAATTATTTCAAATGAATCTAAAGAAGTGTTTGAAGTGTCGACCTTCTTGCTGTAATCAACGTTGAACTCTGATAAATTATTGCAAAAATTAATTAATATTTAAGATTACACGTTTCTAATTGCCTTTTCAATGACATGCTGCAAATCTTCCAAATTGTTAAGAAAATTACGAAACACAACATTCTTTAGATATGCAAAAAAAAGAAGTCCAGCGGAATCATGCCAGGTGACCTACTTGACCGTAAACCTGGACTAATTAAACTTCATCGGAAAAACTTTTCTAAATAATTTTTTGTGGCTTGTTCTGTATGTCAGTCGCAGTGTCTTGCAGATAAAAGCCGTTTTTGAGTTCGATGTCATCCAGTTGATTTGTAAATGGATATACAAGAAGAATTAATTGTTTCGCGAAAGAATAAACGTAGAGACACACTGGTCCCACGTACGCAACGTATGCAACGCAATAACGATATGTGAACTCTGAAAAACTATGCCAGTGAATACTATGAAACATAGTATGGGATGTCCAGATCGGCATGGGAAGATGGAGGGGATGTTCGTACGCTATCCACGCGTGTGATCAGTGTGTTTCTAGAACTCAAACTGCAGTTTAGACATGCGAAAGTACATAAAGAATCGTTGTTCATCAAATTCCAGTTTCTGCATTAATGTATAGTATTTTGCAACTTTTTCTCTTTGTTTATATATCTCATGAACCCAATATTTTCTCTTCTTGACTTTAATTTTTATTTTTGAGGTGCGGAAATATTCATTTAAAAATATCTCAAATTATATAAATTATATTGTTATAACTCAATAAAACATCCTTAAACTCGCTATCAGAATCAGAAAACATTATTTATAGAGGCACTAGTGCACCTTCTGAGAAATTAGAACAGCGTCCGATGCAAAATTTACGTTGCATACGCGGGACGAGTGTGCACACAATTCTCCCATGTTGCATCGCATACGTTGCGTACGTGGGACCAGTGTGTCTCTACCTTAACGGCCCAATGATTTGCCTTCTCGACATTGCAACCCATGTCCCGATTTTAAGGGTATGCAGTGGAACTTGAATTGTGAGTGGACCATGTTCTATAATTTTCTGAGTTTATGAACCCAGCCAAATGAAACCCTGCTTCATCAGAATATAAACTGATTTGTAGCTGTTATACCAGTGAAAAAAATGCATTCGTTGGAGATTATCTGAATTATTGCGAAGTTGTTAGACCATTGTAAATTTGTATGAGCGTAAATGCAAGGATTTTTTTGGGATCTTCCGAGAGGAAGAAGAGGAAGAAAGAGAGGGAAAATGCAACGAATGTTATAATAACAGGTAATTTGTCTATAGAAACCTATTTGGTTTGATAGACGACATATTGAAAAGTCAGGATTTTGCTTGACAATTTCTTGAATATTATATCAGGTATAGCAACACTGGGAAGAGTAATGGATTTTAATTTACTTACATTGCCAGTGTTCACAAAGTGTTCAAATTCGCACACCGTGTTGTGCACAATTTCGATATTCGGTTTGTTCTTCGGGATAGGTTACAAAAAGTTGTCCGTAAGCTGAATGCAATTGGCCATTTTCGTTTTGCAATTTACTGCGAAAATAGGCCATTACAATAAATGTAATACTCTGTTGTAAAAACAATTTTTATGTTATATTATTTGAAACTTAATTTTAATTTACCAAATTTGGTTTGTTGCCAACTAAAGAAATCAAATATATTACCAATGCAACAAAATAATTCTCTTCATTTATAGTGTCACTCGGCATTAATGAAATAATGAAAACAAAAAAAAAATGTATTTTAAGAAAATATATTTCTGATTCATTTTCTTCTAATTTTCGCATATGTATATTGAGCAAAAAAATACGCTAGAATAGAAATATGCAAATTTATTACTAGATTAATTTTCAAATATTTTGGTTTTAAACAGTTTTTGAATCGGCTAAGAAAACGTTTACAATATGATATATAAACAATTAATTTTAATATCAGACATAACTAGAGATATGAAGGATAACAAAATGGTAAGTTAGAGAAAACTAGACAAACGTGGATAGTTAGTAGACTAGACATTACACAAGTTTAACGGACAAACACAGGAATAGACAAGTCTAGAAAGAACAAGGAAAACAAAAGTACATTGACAATAGCATTCCACTTAATAAATTCGAGATAGGACGCTAACACATTTACATTGATTCCTTCCTTCTTCCCTACAATCGATATGCACCGTAAGAATTCCCCGTTCGGATTTCTTTTCGTTTTACCACTCAGAAAAATAAAGCCACTTACTAGCGTTCTTTCTGTAGGGAATGCCGAATGCGTCTGGAAACAATATTTGTGGAAGTGACTAACAATAAGACGCACTGACAGGTGGCTTGTCCGTACGCCAAATCCTTACAGCCGGTCCCTTCGGACAAACCGCAAGGAAAAAATGGAATATATAGCAGGATTCACGTCAACACTGAAACTTTATAATACGTCCTGCGATGCTAATCCTTACAGTCAGTCCCTCACACACAAAAAACAGGGATTTTCTAGCATTTTACGTGTCTACGCTGAAACTTTACAGAATGTCCTGCTATGTTAATCCTCACAGACAGTCATGTCACGCTTTTAATCCTAAACGTCGATCCTGTCGGTTAAGCTGGTTCATTTTTATCAATATCTCTGTTCTGCTGAAGCGAATTAAATAAAAAATGGTTGTACAGATTTATGAATTTTACTGAAACCGTTGTTCAAATGTGCATGTTTGTTAACAACATTTAGCGAAATTTATCTGATTTAACCAAAAGCCTTTTCCACATTTATTAACAACATTCTGTATGTTTTAACACTGCATGTTGTAAACTATTATAGATTCTCAAATATAATCAAAATTTTGTAAAACAAATTTAATTACATACCTATATCAATTTTTATAGAAAAAAAAATGTTAAGCAATTTCAGCTAAAATTTAAATTTCAAACCTTAGATATTTGTAAATTTTAGAAATTTAATTAAAACTGAGATATGCGTAGATTAAACATCAGGAAGAACCTTCCTTCCTGATGTTTATTCTATCGCAGGTCACACGCATAGGATTAAATGTACCTAGATTGTGGATTTCCATGGTGACTTATACTGCGACCTTTATAGATCTATTGTATCCTATACTTTTCCTCTAATCGTTGGTATACCCATTTATATTAGTGTCCCATGTCAAACTTATTATCACCTCACAGATGCGCTATCTGTTAAGAAGGAACGAAATGATGGATCGTCAGGAAAGTACAGTATCCTTAATGAGTACCCTTAAAATATTACAATACTTGTAGATGTACAAGGCTAGACAAAGTGTATTAAACAGAATGACTAACCAAACATAATTGCAAATCTCACAAAACTAAAAAAACCTTTGTATCTAAAAGCCTTGCATTCAAAAACTCTCATTTACCAACTGTTATAACATAATGATGAACTTAATGATTGAATTAATTTTAGCATGAAATAAGTATTGCATTTACTCGATCACGGTGAAACCAAGAGAGAGTTACTCGCGGGTTCGCATTAGTTGCTATTTAGATCCCAAATGGCTGGTCGGATTTTCGCAAAGTAAATTGTCATTATAATTGTCAATTCATTTATATAAGGTGAGTGGCATACAATAAGTTGCATTACAAAATAATCAATAAGGCGGACACACGTCCATAGCTGTATAATATCATTAAAACTTGGAGAAATCGGCTCTTTTCGGAAGCAATCCATAATTTATATTCATGGCGGAATGCGCGAATAGATAGAAAATGTAATTTATAAAATGTGATAGTATTAGAGAAAAAGGTCTCTCCCTTATCAGGAGATGCAAAAATGTGAGGTTGGGTCGAAATTACGTTTTTATATAATGGTTGGTAACATTGCTGTGATATCATATCTTTCGATTGCAAGTGGTATTGGGGAGATTTCTAGCCTTAAAATATTAGAAAAATACTATATCTTTTCCAATTCAGAGAAAGAGCCCTTAACTTCACCACTCTTTTCTCAAGGGGTGAAGATAAGCGCCCTTTTATATTTTGGGAATAATTTTATGATTTTTCTATTAATGTTAGTGTTATTTAATCCATAAATAATTATTTTAATAATAATATTAGTTACTAATTAAGCATTAGTTTAGCATATGTTTTATGGACCTTTATAATAATAATATATAGTTAATACATAGCTTTTCATAATTCGTAATAACTTTAATTATTTTTCCATTATTAGTCAAAATTATATTTTATTATTTTATTACTTTTTATTATTTTATAACATTACTTTATTTTATATTATTCATTCAAGAATCTATCGAAAATGTGAGTCGGAAATAAGCGATACACAATTTGGTTTCCACAAAGGCTTTGGTACTAGGGAAGCTATACATGCATTTGGGATATTGGTTCAGCGGTGCCGTGTTATCAATAAAGACATATATGCTTGTTTTCTTGACTTTAGCAAGGCTTTCGACAATGTCAGACATTAGAAGCTAATGAACATCTTGTCGAATCTGGATATCAACCGTCGCGATATTCAGATTGTGTCGAATTTTTAACAGAACTGACAGAGGACATACAGATTATAGAGGGTGTAAGGCAAGGATTTGTTCTTTCCCATATGTTGCTCAGCATATACTCCGAAGTTATATTCAAAGAGGCGCTTGCCGAGTAATCTGTGGGAATCATAGTAAACGGCAAAGCAATTAACAACATCAAATACGCGGACGACACGGTTGTGCTGGCGAACAACATTGAAGACCTCACACGCATGATGACCAACATATCAGCAAAAAGAGAGATTAAATAGAGATTACGGACTGGGACTGAACACGGCAAAGACAAAGGCTATGCTGATTTCAAAAACCAAACAGCAGATCCAACCGCACGTCCGTCCACGGGAAACACATAGAACAGGTCTCCAAATACAAATAGCTTGGAACCTGGATAAATGACGAGTTGACAAGCCGCCAAGGGGTTGCAGCACGCACCGAACAGGCAAGATTCATTAATTAAAAAGATGCTGACCTTTTCGGGTCTGAGCATAGAACTGAAGCTAAGAATAACCCGCTGCTCTTCCTGATTCTGCTATTATAGTAATATAATAAAAATGGAAGGTTGGACCTTGACCTAGGAAACAACAAAAAGCATAATGGCCGTGGAAATATGGGTCTACCGTCGTATGCTGCTAATACCGTGAATGGGCAAAGTAACGAACATAGAGGTACTTCGCACAATGAACAAAGAAACTGAGATACTCTTCACCATAAAGAAACGAAAGATACAATACTTAGGCCACAACTCCAGAAACGAAAAATATGCATTGCAACAGCTCATAATCAAAAATAAACAAAACCGGCCAAGTGCGAGTTGTGACTCGCGCACCGAGGGTTCCGTACAAACTTGTAAGTAAGGTATCTTTTTTTTGTGGAGGACGTAGTAAGCACATTCAGTTAACTTGACAAGTGGCCCTCCTGAAATCACGACCAATTTAGTACCGCTGCAAGCATAACCTCAAGACGTCGCTGTCGTATGATGGAATTCTACCCTATATTTTATTGCCATACATCCCCCATTCACTATGAATGTTTAGGGGTTCTGGAACTCCACTATTTGTTTTTACTGCCCAATTTTGCCTGTATACCTATATACCTTGTATAAAGGTATACAGGGTATTTTTTTTAAAAAACGCGAATATTTTTAAACTTATAAAAAGAAAACTTTATTTTAGTATTACACTTATTCACGAACTTATAAAAATATCTAACTATTTCTAGATCTAATATAAACTAATATATTAACTATTTCTAGATCTATTTCGATACTGTTAACATTCAGTTGTTCAATTGACTGCTTTTGGGCAATTGACTACCAAAAAATATAGGGCGTACGTGATTTAAGTATATGTAGATTATAAACAAAAATTAGATGAAATATAATATATACAGGATGTTACGGGACTTGAGTATGTCGCATGTCGGTTATAAACAAGCAAAATTTAGACATAATATATACCCTGTATATATTATGTATATAGAGCGTACGTGATGAAATGCATAACGAATATAAACAAAGAAAATTCAGAATAAACAGCTTGGTGCCGACACATACTTTTTAACCTTCGGAACTAACCGAGGAGGACATAACCGAGGAGTACCTAACTGTATGCAACCCATATGCTTCTGGTGCCTGACAATACCACGCAACACATTAGTGTATTTTCATAAGTTTGTAATAGTAAATTCGCATTTTTCTTGTAATTAAACTACACAATTACGGTTTTTAGATCTTTCCCTTTACATGTACTGTAAGACATCGCTTCTTGCCAAATTTCATGATTCTAGGTCAACGGGAAATACCCTATAGGTTTTGATTCCCTTGTGAAATCGCAAAATATGCGACATAAACGGTCATATCTTTTGATCGCGTTGACTTACAAGTTTGATTTTCACAGCTGAAAGAGACCGCAGACCCGAGTATTTGATACAAATTTCAACTTCTTACCTCTACGCGTTCCTGCGAAAAATGTTCTTGACAGACAAACAGACGGACATACAGACAGACAGACAGACGGACAAAAAAGTGATCCGATAAGGGTTCCGTTTTCGGTACGGAACCCTAAAAATTCCCATAATGATCAGCAACCTCCAACGGAAAAGCTAAACCAAGAAGAAGAAATAATGAATAAATTATTATTGGAATAATTATTCAATTATTAATTTTTTTTGAGCGGGTTAAAGTCTGTTTAGTTCATTTGTTTATCTAGAAACAGGAAGACCTGTCAGCGGCATACGACACTGTGTGGCGACAAGGAGTTACGGAAAATGAAACTGAATAATGTCGTCCCACAAGGATCGGTGCTTGCTCCCCTGCTCTTTAGTCTTTACATAGCAGACATGCCCGGAACTACATCAACGAAGTGCGGCTACGCAGATGACTGGGCGCTCGCTACATGCCATAAGGAGTTTGTGATAACTGAGCAAATTCTAACAAATGACTTGGGCTTGGAGCCCTTGGGAGATATTTTCGCGACTGGAGATTGCAGCCCAGCGCCGCAAAGACGGAAGTATCGTGCTTCCACCTAACTAACAGAATAGCCAACTACCAACTTAATATCAACTTTGAAGGCAGACTTCTCAGTCACAATATTCACCCGAAATATTTGGGTGCAATACTTGGGTGAAAGAACACTAAGCTTCAAGAAACACCTTATGAAGACAGCTGGAAAACCCCGAAATAATATCCTGCAAAAGTTATGCGGCACCACATGGGGTTCCACACCGCCCACAATCAGATCGACAGCACTGGGTTTAGTGTACCACATCGCGGAATACTGTGCACCGGTGTGTATCAACAGCCCACACATCAAACGTGTTGAACTCAATCCCAACTCAATCAAGCTATGCGTACTATATCAGGCACAATCAAGGCCACGCCCACTTATTGGCTACCCACACTGAGCCACATAGCTCCTCCACAAATTCGCCGAGAACATGCTCATGCTAAGGGAGTATGGAAAAAATTATCGCCGACCCTGTGCTCCGCTCCCACGTTTTAATAACCGGCAGAATCATAAATAGGCTACACTCACGAAAACCCCCTCTAAGAACGGCAGAAACTCATACCGAGGAAAACTTCAACGTAATTGAGCGGTGGAAAGAAGAATGGGAGAAGAAGGCCACATCTGCCAGCCGGGATAAGCCATGCGTTACAAGCAACTCAGAGGGTTTTGATCAACCAACACGGATCTGGACAACACTTAATAGAATCAGGACAAATTGCGGCAGGTGCTCCGACTCACTTTTCAGATGGGGAAAAATACCTTCCCCAAATTGTAACTGCGGCGCTGAAAGACAGATTATTAAACACCTGGTAGAGAACTGTCCAGTTAGTCCCTACAGTGGCAACCCATCAGATTTCCTGATTGTGACAAAAGAGTCAATAGAATATATTTGTCACCTTAGTGTTTGTTTGTGAAGTTTTGTTATTTTTTTTATATACTTACCTGTGATGTAGCCAAACGCTAAATAAATAAATTTGTTTAAAGTCCAGAAAAAGAAACCAATTTAAAGAAAATTATTTATTGTTGATGTTCGGTAATTCTATTATAATTTAAATAATTAAATTAAAATATTATCAAAAATAATACGAGTGGTCGGACTCTTGCTTGCAAGTTTTGTAGCTTTCGCGACGAAAGTCGCTTGCGGCTTAGCGATTGGCGTATGAGACCACTATTATTATTGTGTATTGGTGTATTAGACCACTAAATCACAGTGACAGATTTTCAGACGTGATTTCCTACAGTATGTCTCTTGGAGAATATTGTGGAATGGATTTTCTAACGACAATAAACCATACATTAATGAACAATTCTGTGGTTGTCATATCATAAGAGCTTGTTTACATTTGTTTGCATTTCCAAATTAAGCATTTTTATACGATTTCTATTCGGTTGCAATGTGTTTTAAAATGAAATTTAAGTAAAATGCTACAGACACATTCATCTGGTAGCCTCGGACAGGAGTACTTGTATTTAAAAAAAATATTTATCCGCGTTTCTATAAATAGAATATCGTTCATAGGCATATTCAAGGGCACCTAGCGTTAAAAACATCTAGTCAGTTTTCCTAAATAATGTTCCGTCATTTAGTTCAGCATTTATCTCTTTGCTGTATATTGTCATTATCTTCCACAATTTTTTTCCTAGCTGTACTTTTCTCTCCATATATCCTTCTTCTGCATCTTTCCTTTAATTCCTTTCTTCACCCCTGTTATTATTCCACTGCCGCTCTACCTATTATTTTCTCTCTTCTTGTCCCTTGGTGTTCCCATTTAAATTCATTTGGTAATACTTTTTCAATTCTTTCCCAGTTTCCTTCTTTTACCCATCTCTCCACTAGACCTACGATCTCAAATTGTCTCTGCTGGTTCCTTCTCATTCTTTAATGAAAGACCTCAAGCCTCCCTCTTTATTCGTTCCATCTATATTGTACCCCCTCTATCGTTAATTTCCTATAACCCACTTTTACTATCTTTCCTTCCTCTCGTTTTTCTTTCGCCATTTCCCTTAGTTTCTTCTGTAATTCTCTTTCTTGTTTTGTGAGGTCATTATCCACATATATCCTCTCCGTTTCTTCCTCTCCTAACAATTTTCCCTGCCAATCCAAAATAGAGGTTAGCAAATATCACCAAGGCTACAATCAGATACAAGTGCACGGCCGTGTTCCTGGTTATTTGAGGACAAGTAAAGAGTCAGAGGACCAGTCAGTGTTGGCGAGATTTCGGTGTGGTAATGAAGAGTGTGGCAAGAGACATTGGATGAATGAGGAAAGTAGAAGGTGTAAACTCTTTCCAATTCTCCATTTCCACCAGCATTTGCTCTTTGTTTATAGTATAGCCCCCCTTTACCTTCGCTTCTCCAATGTTTTCATTTATAAACATCTCTATAACTTTTAGCTGTTGGTTGTTTCCTCTTTCTCCATTCCATCCCGTTATTATGATATTATTCTTCCTTCCTCTCCTTTCGACGTATTACATTTCCCTTTCAGTTGCGCTACTCTCGCTCAGTTGCTACTTCAGCTCAGTAGCTTTCTCCTCCTCCCATTTATTTTTTTTAATTCAATCTCCTCTCTCTGTAATGGAGAAGATTATGTTCGAAGAAATGAAAAGAGAACTAAAAGAGGAAATGAGGGAAATAAGAAGGGTAAACAATGAACTGAAAAATGAAATTAAAATTAAAACTGTTTAATTTCATTTTTCAGTTCATTGTTTACCCTTCTTATTTCCCTCATTTCCTCTTTTAGTTCTCTTTTCATTTCTTCGAACATCACCATAATCTTCTCCATGTCGCGCCTCCATGTCTTTTTTCTTGTCTGTTTCTGGAGATCTTACTGTTATCTTGCTTCATTGTAACCCCTTCTTCAGTCTCCTCCTGTTTCCCTATTTCTTCGTCGCGTTTCCTCATCTTTTCTTCTAGGTATGTGTCCGGGCTTGATTGATTATGCTGGATATTTCTGAGCTGATTGCTTAATCCGCTAAACATTAGCTTCCCGCTTCGCCGGTAGATAACGTTCCTCGCTAGCTGGCGTTATATTTTTCTTATTCCGGCTTTTCTTTTCTCCCCGTATCCTTCCTCTCTTCCTACCTTTCTTAATGCTACTCGTCTTCTTTGCTAATTTTCTACTATTTTCTTCGCCTTCTTCTCCCTTTTTACTCCACTTTCGTCATTACATTTGCTACCACTTGTTTACTTCTCGCTCGGTAAAACAGAAATCCTCATTCAATTCAGTATGTCATTATGTTATATGCTATATATGGCTATATGGCATAGTGATTGGTACAGTAAGAAGTGCAGGCATACCCAACAGTAGTTGCAAAATGGTTAATGAAATTCATGTGTGTTTAAATAGCCCCTTTGTTTTTCACTCCATTCAGATGTATTTATGTAGTGTACCGAATGGCATACCGTTTGCTAAGGCTGTGTATGCATAAAATAATTTCTAAAAGCACGACAGCTAGAGCTAAATGAACTACCTATTTTTTATGATTGTACACTGATACTGATTCAAAAGGTTCATTGTTGCAAACAAAAAAACAGAATTTTAATATTTTTTTTTATCTTGGCCGTCTAGGGACTACGTTAAACAACTTTTATTAAATGTACATTTCTATTCATCTTCTATTGCTTTCAACCTCCTTTCTCTTCTGCTAATATATCTTTATCCTCTCTCTTTGCTGCTCCCTTCGGTCTTCTGTCCACACTGTTCCTCCAGTTTTTCTCTTCGCCTCAAATCCTTCAAAATGGAGAATTTTATCATCAGGTTTCTGTTTGTAATGTCTTCTTCTCCAATACTCAACTTCACTAAGTCTTCTTTAACTTTTTTGAACCATGTGATTTGGGTTCTGGGGTTTTCATCAGAAAACTTGAACATTTTCTTTGTCAGCCTTTCAACATTCATTCTTTTCAAATGGGCATAGAAGCTTACACTTCTCTTCCTCATAGTATCTTCCACTTTCTCAATTGTATCATACACTTATCTATTAATTCTAGGCATCCAAGTCTCATGTTCAAATCTCGGTCCAAGCACACTTCTTATGATTTTTCGCTCCTTCTTTGCTATAGCTTCCATTTCTTTGTTACTGTTCATCGCCAAACATTCAGATTCATACAGACACTCTGGCTTAATCACTGTGTTATAGTGTCTGATTTTAGCCTTAATGGATGACTGACCTCTTGTACACCCATTCTTTGTTAGCCGGAATGCCATTCCCATTTTTCTTACTCTTGTTTTATTTTTTTCTTTGTCTAAAGCATTGGGTTGGATGATTTCCCCTAAGTATTTGAATTTAGAAACCTTCTTTATTTGACCATACTTTGTATTCATACGGTTCTGTGCCTCTCTGGCATTGGTTAGAGTTCCTAACCAATGCCAGAGAGGCACCGAACCGTATGAATACAAAGTATGGCCAAATAAAGAAGAAAGAAGTAATTTCAAAATAGACTTTCAGTCCTGTCTTTTCGGCCGTTTTTTCAGAATATTGATCTGTTTGGTTGGTTCCTCCAAATTTCTTGCCATAACCGCTTAGTCATCCGCAAAAGCGAGGCAATAAACTTCTAATCCATGCTTTATTCTTCATTATCGGATTTTTTGTATTCCTTCTTCAGTCGTTTCCTTCCTTCACTCACTAATAACTTTTTCTAATACACAGTTGAATAGGAGAGGTGACAACCCATCTCCTTGTCATAATCCTGTTCTGATTTTTAAAGATCTGGATACTTCGCCACCGAACTTTACTTTTGAGTGGGTATCATTAAGTGTTTCTATGACGACTGCGACTGCCTGCTCGGTACTCTCTGAGAATGTTAAATAACGCTGTTGTGTCAACGGAGTCATACACTTTCTTGAAGTCAACAAATGTGATAAAGATGTTTTTCCCTCTTAATCGTCTATATTTAATAATAAATGTCAAGTTTAAGATTTGCCGCGCACAAGATCTTCCCTTTCTAAAGCCCGCTTAGTATTCACCAATTTCTTTGTCAAGTTGTTTTTCAAGTCTGTTTTGTTGGGCTTTGATTAGGATATTATACTATACCGGAAGTAAAGATACTCCTTTCTAGTTGTTTGCATCGGTTTTGTTCCCTTATGTTTTTTTTTTCATTACGGATAGAAAAAAATCTCGTTCGCACTTTGTTTTATTTTGATTTCGATTTAAACTGGAAACTACACAAGATATCCGGAAGATTTTAGCATGTAAGTAGAATACGGTATATTCTATATCTTCCCTATAAGTATGCTCTAAATTACAAAACTTTTAATTTTCTCGACTTTTTCTCTATAGTTGGGATTTTACATTTGTTATAATGCTTTTCCGATATATAACTCGAAAGAACTGTAGGCGTAAGGCTGCGTGACGCGCTGGCGTGTCTCCTGCTTAACATAGCACTAGAAAAAGTAGTTCGAGATGCGTAACTGAATAATTGAGGTACTATCTTTAATAAGTCATCACAGGCGCAGGCACACGCAGACGACATGGACCTGACCTCTAGAACCCTTCGAAAAGCAAAAGAAATCTTTCTAAATTTTGATAATGCCGCAAGAAATATGGGACTAAAAATAAATGCAAATAAGACAAAGTTTATGGCTGCCACTAAAGAGCGCAGGCCGAGAGACGCGGGTCAAAATATCACAATTGGAAAATATAACATCGAAGCAGTGAATGAGTTCGTATATCTAGGAGCATTGATAAACCTAAGAAATGATGTCAGCAAAGAAATAAAAAGGCGCATAATGCTTACCAATAGCTGTTATTTTGGGCTGTCAAAATACTTACGTAAATCGAGCTTTTCAAGAAGCACAAAGATCAGAATCTATAAGACGTTAATTGTACCAGTTTTACTCTATGGTTCGGAAACCTGGACCCTAACAATAGCAGATGAGACGTCACTATCAACATTTGAACGAAAAATCCTAAGAAAGATTTATGGTGCTGTCCAAGAGGATAACGTCTGGAGAAGAAGATATAATTTTGAGCTTTATAACTTCTACAGAGGGTCAGGAAACAGAGACATAATAACAACAATCAAGATTGGCACGCTAAGATGGGCAGGACATGTAGCACGCTATGACAACAACCTTCCAACGCGAAGAAACATTGAGGCCATACCAACCAGCAGTAGAGGCGGAGGGAGAACAAGGCTGAGATGGAAAGACGGCGTTTCTGAGAATGCCAGAAAAATTGGTGCAGCTGACTGGAAGGTCCGTGCTAGAGACCGGAAAGTTTGGAGGAAGAGGCTGGAGAAAGTCGATGCTCTGTAGGGCTGTAGCACTACTGATGATAATGATAGATAACTCGAAACTGACCCACTTCCAATCAACTCGCTCTACCATTACTGTTGTTAATCCTGAAGCAAACTACCCCATAAAACTCCCAAGAACAGTCAAAATGGAAAGAATGGACAGTAAGAAAAAAAATCGTACTGATCATAGGAAACCAAGATCTGGCAAGGGAAGAAAGCAGAAACTCCGGCAAGACAAATGAAACAACATAAATGGATCGAGAAATGATTAAAATAGGTACTTGGAATGTGAGGACCATGGTACAGGCAGGAAAGATACAAGACGCTACGAAAGAAATGGAGAGAATGGACATAGATATTATGGGAATTAGTGAGATGCGATGGCCCAGTACAGGGTGTACCAATACCCGGTACAATCAAAGACCACAAAGTATGACGAAGAAATAGAACGATTCTACGAGTCCATAACCGATACAGTAACCGATACAGTAACCGAGTCAATAAGCAAGACGTGACAATCATCATGGGAGATCATCAAAAAACCCCAAGGTCGGGAAACGAAAAAGTGGGGACTTTGTTGGGGAATACTGAAGAAACGATCGAGGAGATAGACTAAAGAACTTTGCGGAAGAGAAGGAATATGTAATACTAAATACATTCTACAAATTGCCGATGCGGAGACTCTATATATGGAGATCATCACAAAATAGACAACATAATTAGCAATCAAATAAACTATATACTTGTGAACCGGAGATTTCGAAATAGCTGCATATCAGCCAAGACCTACCCAGGGGCAGATATTTCATCAGACCACTGCCCGGTAGTAAGAACGTTTAGAATAAAAATGAAAAAAGTCATGAGGAAAACAACTAAGAAAAAATGGAATGTGAGGAAACTGAAAGAAAAAGAATTAAAGGAAACTATGGCAAAACTAATAAATTAAAAATGTAAAACTTATACTAACTGGAACTTTTAAAGTAATTGGAGACGAATATCTAAGCGAGAAAAAAGAGGAAGGAAGGAACAACTCATAATATATTAGGACTCATGAAAGAAATAAGGAAGGCAAAGAATGACGAGAGAAATTATAATATCCTGCAAAGACAAATAAGACAGGAAATAAGAAAAGCCAAAGAAAACTGTATCAAAGAGCAATGTAAAGAGATGGAGGTTTCAGAACAGAAATACGACGCATTTAACATGCACAGAAAAATTAGAGAGACGCGGGGATCTGCAAACCAAACAAAGTAGGAAAATTACACAATACGGATGGCAACAAAATTATTAATTAATCTGAAATAATGTATACCTGGAAGAAATACATCAGCGAACTTTTTCAAGACGACCGGACGTACAACCCTTTAATGCTACTAATCTAGAAGTCATGCAAATAACAACAGAGGAAGTCACAAAAGCAATAAGTCAGCTAAAAGACAATAAAGCTCCTGAACCAGACAACATATCTTTAGCGATTTTTTTTTAATACTCGATACAGAAAGCATTCGAAGGCTAACAATTCTGCTTAACAAGGTGTATACTAAAGGAGAAATATCAAAACCATGGCTGTCAATTATAAATACAACAGCTTCTATCGCACGATAAGCCATCTGCTATAACTCTTCTAAAAAATAATTCATGGAAGAATAACTAAGATTTGCAAAGAGAATATCAGCCGCACTCAGTTTGGTTTCAGAAACGCTCTAGCAACGATTTAGACACTTTTCAGTGCCCAGGTTTTGATACAGAGATGTGGGGATATGGATTGTGATGTCCATATATGCTTCATTCATTACCAAAGACTAATCTAATTTTACTTCTCCACAAATGGAATGAAGTTTAAAAATGAAAACAAAGATCTAACCTAGTTCAGAAAACGAGATTTAATAGCAAAACTAGATATAGGACTAGCATATGTAATTTGCTAGACTGTTAAGGATGATGTCTTAATATGAAAAGCACAAAAATATATCTGAGTATGAAGAGTTCATTAACAGTACCCTCAAACACGACCTGAAAGACATCGAGGACACCCTGCAGTTGAAATCCCAAAAGCTGAAAGACTGACTGGAAGTGAGAAGCTTGTCCAAGCTGCTCCGAACGTTCGAAGAGAACACCGCCCTTGATCTCACCTTCTTCAACCGACTCTTCTACCAGTGGAACTTTGAAATGTTCGCCAAGGCCCAAATCAACGAATTCAATCAGGTTAACATTATTATTCGTTAACATTGTCGGTGGCTGCCTGCTGGAGATGGACCTCACAGAGGCCGATAAATATTCCACCATACGAGCAAATGCTTTGGAGAAACAGATAGAGCATTTTCGGAAAATGGCTGTGCAAGTCAAAGTTATCATAAAGATCGTTCTGTTGGCAATCAATGAACTCAATCCTGTGTTGCATACTAATTGTTTAAACAAATTAAAACTATTTTAGTAAGAACTTTTTGAACCTCTTTTATTTATTAAAACCACAAACAGTCTTTCAGAATAAATATGAACTCCTAATAAACGAAATTAGTGCGCACAAGAAAGCTTTTGACAGAGTACAACATAATAAACTCATAGTTATCCTAAAAGAGATATGGTTAGAACACAGGGACATAGAGATAATCAGAAACCTACACTGGAAATAAACTGCCTCTATGCGCATTCAAGGAGAAAGATCGGACCACATCGAAATCAAGAGTGTCGTGCGCCTGGGATGTATACTATCACCAATATTGTTTAATATATACTCAGAACGCATATTTCAGGAAGTGTTGGTAGAAATAAGATGTGGTATTAAAATAAATGGCGAGTATTTAAACAATCTGAGATACGCGGACGACACAGTAGTATGCCCAGACAGCCTAAAAAACCTGCAAGATCTGATGAACAGAATATCAGAAGTCAGTCAAAGGTATGGTCTCACGCTTAATGTTAAAAAAGTACATGACAGTATCCAAAATCAAAAACCATGTCGGACAGCTTTGAGTTAACAACGAACTGATTGAGATAGTCCAAAAATACACGTATCTGGGGACAACCTTAAATGAAAAGTGGGACCACTCAATTGAAATCGAATGTCGGATAGAGAAAGCGAGATCCGCATTCCAGAAAATGGCAAATGTATTCAAAGCACATCACCTGAATACACAAATGAATATCAGGATCTACAGAGATGGTACATCTTTACAGTACTTCTATTTGGAGTGCAGTCCTGGATTCTAACAAAGACCACCGAACGGAGACTCGAGGCATTTGAGATTTGGCTATACCGCCGCATATTCAAAATTTTCTGGACGGCTCATAATCAGCCAACCAGCAGGAGAGAGAATGTCAGGAGAAGAAATCCTAGAGAGAATGGGAAAAGAAAGACAGGTCCTACTAACAATAAAAAACAAACAAGGAAGACAAGGAAGCTGGAATACCTTCGCCATATAATGAGTCAACGGTACGGTCTCTAGCAACTTATATTACAAACAAGAGTAGATGGAAGAAGAAGGCAAACAAGAATAGATGGAATAAGAGGGCAAGGAAGAAGGAGAATATCGTGGCTAAAAACCTTCAAAACTGGTTCAACACAACAACAACAAATCTCTTCAGGGCTGCAACAAACAAAAACCTAAGTCCGAAATTGCAGGATCATCGCAAACATCCGTAGCGAATAGGCACCAGAAGAAAAATAATCCCGAAGAGTCAAGTGACGTAGAATAGAACCGCTTTAAAGAAAGCCATTTCTCTGTGGAAGCCATCGAGGTGTATAAACAACCTTTCGAACTAACCGTGCTCTGTATTTTGCAATGACATTATAGTTTTTTCAATCCCCAAATGATAAGTGACTAAAGCATATGACTCGCCATGCTCACCAGCCATTTTGTAAAGCCCTGCGCATAGTTTCTAGCACAACAGATTTATCAGTGGGGATTGGTTGATCGGTGCCAAACTGCCAAATAAGCAATCTGTTGCTTGATGCTGCTATCCAGAAACATCGAACATTGGAGCTCTTACGTATAACACATGAGAGATCAACCATATAATGTCGATGCTTTTAGTAGTCTATTTTTAGTAGATCAGCTTCTCTTCCTTTATTCTTTATCTTCCTTTTTCTCCTTTATTCTTGTCTGTATAATCAGTACGTACGCTTCAGTAACTGCTACAATACTGGGCCACATGATTCTATGATACGTGCTACCAGGGTGTTCTGGACTGGGGCCAAGAACAAGGATTAGACCCAAACAATTGAGAAACATGACGGGATGCGCCGTTAAAATTTTGGTATACTATTTTATTGGAGCCAACTTTGTTACTAACTTGGAGTATAAACTGAAAAGCATACTGATAAGAATGATGGCAAATTTTTCCTTAATATCGCCACAATTTTTATTGAATTTGAGTAAGTAAAACTCACACAAGTTGTACATCGTTTGAGATTTCACTTCATTATATCATGATTATATCAACGATACTAAACAAGACAAGGAAAAGTATTTAACGGGAATCTGTGCAAGCATAAATAACAACATGAAAACTGGACAAATGGATATGGCGTATTAAGAGGTTCTTTGAAACAAGAAAGCCAAAAACAATGAGCATTGAGGACAAAGATGGAAAGTTAATATATGATGACGAAATGATAGTGAAAAGATGGAAAGAATATTTGGAACAACTGTACAGTGGAAACGGTGTTAACTTGCCCATGGAGAAAGAAGATGAAATAACAGAGGATCACATAGGGGCACTTATTATGGAAGGAGACTTTGAGAAGGCGTTTCAGGACCTCCTGAAAGGAAAGAAGGCTCCTGGAGTGGATAACATACCGGGAGAACTATTGAAAAAATCAGGCTACAAGTTAAAAAAAGAACTGTACAACTTAGTATGTAATATTTACAAGACTGGAGAATTTACTAAAAACTTAGCATGTAAAAAGCAAGATCATGTAAAAAATACAGAACATTGACTCTGGTGTGTCATGCAAGTGATAGAGAAGCTGATGAAGTATGTTAAACATATTTTCTTAGCGTTCGTCGACCTTGAAGAGACGTTTGACAATATGAACTGGAATGTTCTATTCAACATTCTTCATCAAACAGGTATTAACCTTACAGAAAGAAGGCTCATATATAATATCTATAAACAAGAAACTAGAATAGCACACATCATAAAGGGTGTACGGCTGGGTTGTTAATTGTCCCCATACCTATTCAATATATATGTACAAAAGGCGATCGACCGAATAAGAGAAGAATTTGTCACATGAGTGAATATTCATGAATTGCAGAAAATGAAGAAGACTTACAAAAGATGGTGAGCAAGATGGACAAAATAATGTAGGAAAAATTTAAAATGAGAATAAATACAAACAACGCTTTCTATAAAAAGAAGAATCTATTTACTGCAAAGAACATAAGTCCTGATGTGAGGAAACCATACATATTGAATATGGAGTGCCACGCTATATGGCAGCAATCCTGGACAATAGGAGAGAGAGGGAGAGAGAGAGAGAAAGAAAGGAAAAGACTACTAGCATTTGAAACCTGGTGCTATAGAAGGATTATGAAAATCAACTGGAAAGAAATGAACACAAATGAGGGAGTCTTTAGAAGAGTAGGAGAGAGAAAGAATGCTTCCTTAAATATTGAAAAAGAGGACGGAATCTCCTCGTGGGCCACATACTGCGACACAATCGACTAATGAAGCTTATAATTGAGCGAACAGTAGACATCAAGAATTACACAGGAAGACCCAGAGTGGAGTACATGAGTCAAATACTGGAAGATATAAGTTGTGGCTCATATTGTGAACTGAAGAGGAAGGCGGAGAGACGGGAAAATAGCGAGCTGCTGCCAACCAGCCTCACGGCCGTTAATTATAGAGACAAAATATATCAACGGTAAAATGGCATACTGTTAAAAATAAACAATTTAACTTACAACTAACCACTACAATTTAACCGGTTCAAATCTTATGCCATTTATTTATGCCATATTATGCCATTATATATTCTTATGGCATACTGTAGGAAATCACATCTGAATATCTGGTACTAACTCTCGGTCTATATTTAGCGTATTGGCAAGACAATCCATAGAATTGTTTGATAGTAACCGCGTCGCTAAGAAAAACAATAAACTTCATAAAGGGTAAATTGTTTAGCGAATTATGTGCATATTTTGTATTATAAGAGTGTACTAATATCAATGAAACAAGATGAGGTGTAAATTGAAGTTGTGGCATCAGCCGATAATGAATTTTCAAGCCTAATGATTGAATCACACTCTTATAATACATATGACATATAATTATAATACATATAATTAAAATTTCGAAATTTTTGACAGAATGACCCGCATAAATTGCCGAGAATCCAAATTTATTTTCAGTACAATTAGTGGATTAGGTAAAGAATTCGGGATTTTTTTTTTAACTTAGTGTTGCGGACTTTTTACCGGGTGTAACTGTTGTTAATCGTTTCTCTTTAACTAAGATCCGGAAGCAAAAATTAAGCTTTTACGTTGTCTACGTTGGTTCAATAATTATTCGTGTTTTTGTTGAAAATAATTGTTAACATTTTCAAGGTGACAGATAGTAGATGCGAACGCAACTAACTCGACGTTGCCACGTTTATTTTTGGTTATATGCCCGTTTATATGAAAAACTATAATATTGGCAACATATATACAATCTTAAGCGTCGTATTGAAGTTACATTCATACTGCAATAAACAGCCACGCCACAAACAGCTACAATGTCTCGAGTTAACTATTTAAGTGTCCTGGATATCCACCGGATTCTGCTGGATCCAGACGAAACCGTCAAGAATTTGGTTAAGTGGAGATTAATCCCGGCCGAGGGGTCGTATAAATGCCCCGAGTGCAAAAACAGCCTCTTGAAACTGTGTCGGGATATTTCAGCTTTGGTTGCTTATTTGGTACCCCCTTATTAATGCCACCACCACAGAAATTGCATGCACATTTTAGTGGAAAGACATAGGCCTTGTAAAAAATATTTTTTTCTTATTTCGGAGAAATATTTGTGTTTTTGTAATAAAAACAATGCATTTTATACCAAATAAATGACGTGTATGACTGGTCACATAAATGAGAATGTAGATACAATTGGGTCAGCGTTGCCAAATTTTATCTTGGCCACATATAAATTATTTAAACTTTTCTGCGTTACATGTTTGTGTAAAGTATATTCAAAATTGGCTTCCAGAAATTATTTGTCTATTATGAATATTCAGAACATTTTAAGAGATCCCGACTAAACAATTCAAAAATTTCTTGAATGGAAATTGATAACAGCCGAGTTGGTTAAACCAACGGTCCTTGCTATATTGTCCTATATTAGATCGATAGTTCGCGCTGCCGCGCATATGTGGTCTTGATTTATCTGCCCGCTTCGCGGCGGATAACCTAATCTAACCAAGATTAAACCAACGGACTAGCCACATTGTCCTATATTGGACAATGAGGCAAGGACCGTCGGTTTAACCACGGTTAGATTAGGTTGCCCGCCGTGAAGCGGGCAGATAAATCAAGACAACATACGCGCGGCAGCGCGAACTCTCAATGCAATATTGGACAATGTGGCAAGGACCGTTGGTTTAACCCCGGTTAGATTAGGTTGCCCGCTACGAAGCGGGCAGATAAATCAAAACATACGCGCGGCAGCGCGAACTCTCGATCCAATATAGGACAATGTGGCAAGGACCGTTGGTTTAACCCCGGTTAGATTAGGTATCTTAAAAGAGGTATTGATGTTTTGATATGCATATGGGATATTTTTCTTTAAAAAAAAATAAACGTGGCAACGTCGAGTTAATTGCGTCTGCATCTACTATCTGTCATCTTGAATATGTCAATAATTATTTAAAATTATTCAACAAAAACACTAATATATTTATTGAACCAACGTAGACAACGTAGAAGCTTAACTTTTGCTTCCAGATATTAGTTTAAGAGTGCCAAAGACGATTGACAACATTTACACCAGGTAAAAAGTTCGCAACACTAAGTTTCAAAAAATCCCGTATTCTTTAACAAGTCCCAATCAGTTTTAGTTGGTTTAGAAGTTTTTGATATACTTATTTCATTCAAAATATTATCCAAATTTCGATATGATCTGTGAAAATTGTCCCTGCAGATGACTAAACATCCTCAAACCGTGAAATATCTAGATAATTATAATTCGCCAAAACTCAAACGACAGCAAAAAAGAAGGAAGAAAATAAATTCCACAATTTATTTGTTCTTACAATTTTAACAGTAAATATAAAAAGGAGATACAAGCGCCGAGCGAAAGCTGTAATTGTATTTCAGGGTTAAGTTCAGTGACATGTAATGGTATGATTATAAACCATAACACAAAACCATCTTGCAGAGACGCGCGCGCGACCACAAACTTTCTCCGATTTTATCAAAATCATAAAATGTAGTGTCAAGTTCATTGCTGTTGAAAGCCACATAAATTTATGTGTTTTATTCCTTTTTATTCAATTTACTCCACAAAAAGGAAACATTGAAGCACATATTCATATATGCAAACTTATAAATCAAACATAATTACATTAATTCAAAAACAATTATTCTCGCAGGCCTTTAATTAATCAGAAATGTGTTACAATCTACTTTTATCATTTAATTGCAGCTAGTTATTCTGATTTGTTCATTCTACTTATTTTTTATAATATCAGATATTCAAAACTATATACACAACACAATAGTAGAGAGATATACACAACACAATAGTAGAGGTAAGACTAGATAGAAAAAAAAAAAGAAAAGAAAAATAATCATAGACACGTAACGAAAATAACGATTGGAAGATAAGATTAGGTAACAATTACTAGACAAAAAAGCAAAATTGTAGGAAGTTAACAACAATAGTACAGGTAACGACATGCAGAACAAAACCAAATCAAAATTACAAAAAGAGAAATAGACCGTCAAGATTGTCCTAATCTTGAATATTAAATATACAAGAATAAATACGAATGCACAGACAGACAGACAACACAGATAAGAGTCGACTAATTAAATAAAACAGATAATAGTGCATCTAAAAGACTGCATACACCAGACTACATAAACAAGTCTAGACACAGACAAGACTGGAGTGAGAGGACTAGACAGACAAAACTAAACACAGACAGACCTAGAAAGACAAGAAGGAGCTCAAATGCACAGGTAGTTTAGACAGACAGAAAATATTTGTAAATAAAAGTCTCGTCTAAGAAAACAAAATAGACAAGAATGGACACACAAGACTAGCTAGACAAGAATAGACATAGACAAGACTGGACAGGCAGAACCAGACGGACAAAACTACACACAGACAAGTCAACAAAGAGGAGACTATACACACATGCACGACTATACACGACTAGAGAGAAACTAAGCATAAAAGACTAGACAGACAAGACTAGACAGAGAAGATTAGACAGACTGGACTTCACAGATCGTCATAAGTCAAGATAAACACGACTATAAAGACACGAGTCTGGAAAGTCTAAAAGGACAACTCTAACCAGATAAGACTAGACAGACGATACAAGAGAGAGAAAAAGAGAGAGTTTAGACAGACAAGATTAAATAGTTAAGACCAAATTAGGTAGACAAAATTATACAGATGAGATTAGACAGGCAAGACTATACAGACATACAGTACCAAATTAGAGAGGCAACGCAAGAGTGACAAGACTAAAGAGGCGTACTATACATAGAAGACTAGTCGATAAGATCAAACGTGCAAGACTAGACACATATGATTAGACAGACCTGGGTAGCTGAACAAGTCAAGTTTGAGAGAGAGACTATTTTATAAAGAAAATTATGGTAGAATTGACTATTCAGAGAAGAGGAAATGTAACCTCAACTCGACGAGTAAAATATTGATGGACTAATTTTTATAAATAGTAATAACAATCTGTAAAAGATGAAATATATTAAGAAGACTACAAGAGAAAATAAAATTAAGTTTCTCATATTTAAATTCTAGACTAAATTATTTAAGTTAAAGCAGTTTAAATATTATATCAGTTTATATATGGAGTATAACAGTTTATAGAGTGGAATACAAACAAAATATGATCTAGTATAAATGAATCAAATGTTGAAATGTAAAGACGATCTCCATCTTTAATATATAACGGGAGAAGACTTTCTCCGCTAAGGATTGTTTTTTTCACACCCACGCACCAGAGCTCGTGAAATCTGACGAGCCTTCTCACTAGTGCTCAAATAGAAATTCATCATCCCTGACCTAACTACAAAAAGAAGTGCAAGACGGAATATTATTTATTTAGCAATGAAAATTTAACAATAAAAATTCATAAAGAAGTCTTTTATCACAGCTCTCAGGCAATATTGGTAGCTCTTTCAATACTTTCGATTAAATCTTTTTTATCTCATCCATACATTTTTAGTGGTGCTCAATCTTTACTGCCTGATACTGCTGTGCCTGTTCCTGGGAGAACAGACTAGGAGATACAAGAAATGTTGGATGATTCTTGTTAAGTCGCGATGGTTGTTTATCATTCTACAAACGTTCGCGTGAACGAATCTAATGCGGTTAATTCAGGGTTGCCAATAGATTCGATTGGCACTGGAATTTAATGTTTCTGGGAAATAAAAATTGTATACATCAATGACAATTAATTTGTTTATATAGCTAAATACACTTATAACAACGCGCACTGCCGGAGTTGGAATCTTTCTAAAATTATATTATAAATAACATCTTCGTAGTTAGAAGGTTACATTTGAACTAGTTGTATTTGTGTATTTTTCAAAGCAGGAAATCACAATCCCTCCTCTCAATTATCTGCCCTTATTGATACTTAAAATTCCAACCCGAAATGCACGTCTTAATACATTTAAAAATGAACAAACTTCTTAATATATTAACTTCTTAACTTCTTCAATCTACTTTGTTTAATCCACAACAAACAATGGTTGTTACTTAAACACTATTTGTAGCTGTTGGGTTTTACAACACTGCGCGCCTTGAATGGTCGTAGATAACTATACTTATCATGCTCAATTATACATAAAAACAATGTAAATTAAAAAATGTTTAATGTTTACAACAAATACCAGTTGTTAGGCCTTAAAATACGATATTTATTTTCTTAATATATTTAAAAACTATATAAAATAAAGATGGTTTTAAAGATGGACCGCAGCACATAATGTTAGGATAAGGACTACAGAGGACTGGAAGTTTTGGATTGTATCCTTATATCGCGTGCTAATCATATGATGAGGACTAAAGAGAATTGGAAGGTTTGGTTGTATCCTTATATCATGTGATAAAACAAATATGAGTTTATTTGTTAACGGGCTGTTTATTTTGAAAACGAGCAGTTTAAAAATTCGCAATAATACTGATATCTTAAAATCTCTTTTAAATTTAGTAATTTAGTTTAAAGCAATTTAAAGTAGTCTAAATAGCCTACAATTGGTGTGCTTTTGTAGTATTATCTCTCAAATTAAGCTTTCAACAATTTAAAGAAGTTAGCCCCGATATATAAAAAAAAATTATTTTTTAACTCAAATATTTTGGTTTTATTTGAATATCAGTTGGAATATTTTTTAGCACAAAATAAGAGACTTTCTGACAATTTTGGAAAAACAGACTTCATTAAAACTAAATTCGCAATAATTCTCGTATCTCAAAAACTCTTGTAAATTTACCAATTTAGTTTAAAGCAGTTTAAATAGACTAAATTATCTTAAAATTGATATACAATGTGTAGTATTATCTCAAAAATTAAGGTTTTTTGGATTTTTTACAAGAGATTCTTGTACTTTAAAATTTTAATAATCATCATCAGTTTGTTCATAATCAGTTCATAATCAGTTTGAATATTTTTTAGTAGCTAGTTTTTTAGAGAATTTCTGTCAATTTTGAAAAAGCAGCCGTTTTAAAAATTCCAAATAATGTTCATATATCAAAAACTTAAAAAAATTATATATATTTTATATTAATTTAAAGTAGAATTTTAAAAAAAGTTGGTCTGCTTTATAATTTTTGATATTTTTAAACTCAAACATTTTGGTCTTTTTACAAAAAATCTTTTACTAAACTGCATTAATAATCATATTCTATTAGTTTGAATATTTTTAGTACAGAATAAGAGAATTTCTGTTAATTTTGAAAAAAACATTTGAAAATTTCGCAATAATTCGCATATCTCTAAAACTCTTTAAAATTTCTTTATTTAGTCTAAATCACTTTAAAGTAGACTAAATTATCTTTAAATTGATATGGTCTGTGTAGTTATCATCTGTAAAATTAAACTTCAATCCCAATTTAAAGATGTTTATAAAAATTCTTTTACTAAATATCATTAATAATCATTTTCTATCAGCTTCAATATTTTTTAGTACAAAATTAGCGAATTTCTGTAAATTTTGAAAAAAACATCCGGTTTCAAAATTCGCAATAATTCTAATATCAACTTCTCAATAATTTTTAAATTCTCAATAAACTTTTAAATTTACTAGTTTAGTTTATATCAGTCTAAATTATATTAAATCATGTTTAAATTAATGTGCTATGTGTTTACTACACATAGCACATTAATTTAAACATGATTTTCTCTGAAATTAGGCTTTCAATCCAAATTTAAAGAATTAAAAAAAAAAATTTTAATTTAAAAAGCTTTATAAAAACAATATTTTTAAAATCAAACATTTTGGGTTTTTTCACAGAGATTTCATATACTTAACAGCATTATAGTCAAATATACATTATATAACTAAAATAAATATATCAACAAAAAGAGAAACACATTTCACAAGTTATGTCAAAATATATGCTGTATAAATTTCTTCTATTGTCTAAGGTTCAATATCATTTATATATTTAAAGATTTGTTGCACATATATTTTCATGTTTTTGTAGGTTGTGAGATCCGTTTTCTATTAACACTTATGTCAATACCCAATCATTACTACGTTGTTCAATACCCGGGTACCCGTGTACCCGCATGGGTTTTTCATTCAATAAAATAATTTTAATACCCGGAGACTTTCACATTACAACTCGGGATTACCCATAGAGTATTTCACTACCCGAAAAACCCTATTTCTATAAATAAAACCGCCGGGTGGGCAAAGTATGGGATCAAAATATGGTGGATAAGCGATGCCAAAAATTCATATCCATTGAAAGGTCAAATTTACACTGGCAAAATAACAACTGGCCGTGAAATAAATCAAGGCGAGAGAGTGGAGGAGAGTAAAGATTTAGCTGCAAAATATAAAGGATCCGGAAGAAATATTACAATGGATATTTTTTTTACTACTTTACCTTTAGCAAAGCATTTATTGTATGGAACCTAACAGTTGTAGGAACATTGAAAAAAAAAAAAAATACATTCTAGTAGTCATGCTAGCATCTAAAGATCGTGAAGAAATCTCTTCTCTGTTTGGGTTTCATGAAAAAGTTACTCTATCCTCTTATGTTAAATAATATGCTTATCTAAAAAAAAAGAAAGATGTTTTACTTCTATCTACGATGCACTCAGTTTTGCAGCGAAGACAAAAAAGAAACAGAACAGAAATTGTTCGCTATTATAATAAAACAAAAAATGGTGTGGATATAATAGATAAGATATGGGCCGTTACACAATCCACAGACGGACTAAACGATGGACTCTCGCATTTTTTTAAAATATTTTGGATATCGCCAGTCTAGCCAGCTATATCATTTATCATCTAAATAAAGTATTTTTACGAAAATTAAGTGAAGAATTAGGTATGACAGCTATTCAAGAACGATCTCAAAATATGCAAATTATGAGAAATTTCACCACTAGGATTGCCATAGAAAGCATATATGGAAAACCAAAAGATCCTACAAGCAGGGCAACAACACCAAGTGAGCCAGGCGGGTCTACTGCACAGACAGATTTCACTGGACGAAAAATTGTTGTAAGATCATGTCATATTTGTTACCAGGATGTCTATAAAAAACGGAGAAAAAAACGCGAAAATCATGCAAAGAATGTAACAAACCAGTTTGCGATGCACATTCAAAAGCAATTGTAAAATGTGACGCATTTTGCCAATAATAAATTGAATATAAAAATATTTGATGTATAATTTATAATAAATAAAGTAAATAAGTTTTATAATATAATTAATTAAAAGTTTAATAAATCCTTAATTATCCATTAATCCTTAGTTAAAGTTTATTTATATATTAAGTAATATTCTTTATCCCTAGAAATAAGTTTAATTATTTATTTATATGGGTCATCCGGGGTACCCGGGTACCCCGGGTATTAAACAACGGGGTATTTGACTTCAAAAGTCCAAAAAGTTTATATATTTTTTGGCACATTTTATTATTTATGTATATGAATCGATGTCAATACACTCAAATAACGAGTATCTGAAAGGATTTGATGATGTTTCGTTAAATAAAAAAGATATTTAAGTTAGAACATGCAAAAGGGTACCCGGGTATCCGGGTATTGACATAAGTGTTTATGATAACTTATGCATTAGAAGAATGTAGTGTACATTGTTTCCTCTTATAAGAAAAAAATAAAATTTATTTATCGATGAATGCAATATATACATTAAGATAACCTCAAAAATGGAGAAAAAATAAAAATACATACAATTTATAATGCAGAATAAAAAATGAATACTTGTAAATTTATTTTAGAAGGAAAGCATTTGTAAAAAAGCAATTGTAAAAACATTCTTTAATTAGGAAAGCTTTTAGTTTTTTTCTAGATACTACATAATAACTTATTTCTTTGAATTTCATTGGTATCGAATTATACATTTGTATACCAAATCTGTCAGGTGCTCCTTGGCAAATAGTCAAATTACTCTTAGCTGTTTTAAGGTTCAGAAAATGTATTCGGTATATCCGTGGCGGTCTTCACTCAATCCAAAAATATTGATGTTTTTATATGCCTTGCTACCTCGCAAATATATATGCCATGTACAGTAGGGTGGAGCGAAATATTTGTTTTGGGTTGTAAGTGATCTAATAGTAAAAAATCGGTGCCTTTTAGACTCAAATTAAACCAGGCAAAATATTGTTAGATTTTATTTATAGTAATAGCCTCAGCAACGTCATGGAATTTTTGAAAAAATAAGGTTTTTAGACTAATTGAAATTTTAATGAACAGACGTATTTTATTCCCAGAATTATTATAACTACAGTTTATTTTCTATAAAATATAAAAAATGCATTATCTTAAGCTTATAATATAAAATAAGGGGAGCGAGGGAGCGCAGGAGGCGACAATTAGAACACTCGTCGCATTAGACTTGCGCTAGTTATTTAACAATTAACCTAACGTCAATTTTGTTTCGTGAAAAACATGCAAAGAACACGAAGTGTCTTTAAATGTCCTATTTTTGGTGATATTTGTGAGATAAAAGACAATATTCTACCTACATAAGAAGATGTAATAAAATACTATGAATGGACAAGACATCAACTAAAGTTGCAATTGGAAACTGCAAAAGAGCCCACATTTTCAGAAATAACAGATATAGTGATACCCAGAATTAAAAAAAATATGGTAAACTGTCAACTAGTTTGAACTAGTTGTCACTGTGACAATTAGTCCCAATAGTTTATAAGTACTGAAGACTATGTGTTCTTTTGTTTAGATACCTATCGAACATGCCTAGAAACAGCAAAAAAAAGACCAATCGAGGCCAAAACGTCTGCTGATGTCATGATGCAAGCTGTGAAGGCAGTAGGTCCTGGAAATTCTATTCGAAGTGTTGCCAAAGATTATAATATTAACTATCGCACACTCTCTCGCTATTGCAAAAAAATAAAGAATAAAGGTGACTCTACTGAGGTGATTTCTGTGGGCTATGTAAAAATTAGACAGGTATTCACTGATGCTGAAGAGAATATGTTATCAGAGTATATACAGAGGGCTGCAGATATATATTTTGGGTTGACTCCAGTGGAAATCCGTAAATTGGCATTTCAGTATGCTGTTGCTTTGAAACGTAAATTTCCTGAAACGTGGACTAGAGATTCTATAGCGGGTGAAGAATGGCTTAAAGGATACCTACGTCGCCATCAAGAACTTAGCCTCCGGAAGCCAGAGGCTACCAGTCTCGCTCGAGCAACTAGTTTTAACTCTCATAACGTCAATCTGTTCTTTTATAATCTGTCTAATGTATTGGAAAAATACAAGTTTGAAGGAAGTGATATCTGGAACATAGATGAAACAGGTATTAGCACTGTTCAGAAGCCGCAAAGAATTATTGCTAGAAGAGGTATGAAACAGATTGGCGCCCTAACGTCAGCCGAGCGTGGTACATTGGTCACCATGGCACTTGCCGTGTCAGCTACCGGGAATAGTATACCACCTTTCTTCGTTTTCCCCCGGAAGAATTATAAAGACCATTTTGTTAACAACGCACCAACGGGATCGGTCGGTAGCGCAAACCCGTCAGGATGGATGAATGAGGACTGTTTTTATGCTTTCATTTTGCATTTTGTCAGGCAAACTCGTTGCAGCATTGAGCGTCCATTATTATTGCTATTAGACAATCATGATTCTCACCTATCCATCAAGACTTTGGATTATTGCAATGAAAACGGAGTTGTAGTCCTCTCATTCCCGCCCCACTGCTCTCATAAGCTACAGCCATTGGACCGCAGTGTTTATGGGCCACTAAAGAGATATGTAAACACGGCCTGCGATAATTGGATTAAAAGTCACCCTGGTAAGACAATGACGATCTATGACATTCCTGCAATAGTTAAAATCAGTTTACCACCAGCCATAGCGCCTCAAAACATTATGTCTAGATTCACAGTCAATGGCATATAGCCCTTCAATCGCAATATTTTTACAGAGTTGGATTTTGCTCCATCTTATGTAACAGATCAACCAGAATTAACCATGTCAAAAGTAAATGATAACAACACTACCCAAAAATTGGCACAACCTGAACCAGTCCAAAAAACGCCATCTCCAACTCCTGGAACTAGCACGCAGACTCGTTCCCTTGGAACCCTAGCTATTGGAAGGAATTCTCCAGATTTCAATATGAAACCTCATGCATCTAGTGTGACTGCCGTACCTTTGTTATCACCTCAAGACATAAGGCCATTTCCAAAAGCTCCCCAAAAAAAATCTGTGTTGAACAAAAAAAAAAGGAAGAGTGCTATCTTGACTGATACTCCAATATGAAATGAATTGGCAGAACAACAGAAAATGAGAAAAATAAAGCCGAAGATACCTAAAGAGAAAAAAGGTCAAGGGAAAAAGAAAAAGCAACCGATCAGCAGCAGCGAAGAGGATGAATCTGAAGACGTACTTTGTTTGATTTGTTTGGAACCTTGGTCTGCCAGCACACCAAACGAAGAGTGGGTACAATGTACTAAATGTAAACTCTGGGCTCATATAAAATGTGGGGGCCAGAAAGTTTTGTTCTATTGCTGCCCAAACTGTGCTTCAGAGGACGAGAGTGGCAGTAACAACACAGTGGGACAACATGGACCTCTTGTTGTGACAACATGGACCTCTTGTTGTGACAACTTACCCCTAATATGGGGTTAGTTGTCACACTAGACTTATGTTCGAATTCGCTAAATTTTATATGTAATCGTTTATATGTAACATTACGATTAAAAACTTTAAATAAATAAATCCGTTTTATTTTGACTGTTATACAGGTTTATGTAATTTTTGTGACAACTAGCACCTGTCTCCCCTAATAGTAAATTCGCTTGCTTTTGTTATTAAACTATATATTTACGGTTTTCAGTTTTTTTTCCTTGTGCAACATGTGCTGTAAGACCTTGCTTCTTCCCAAATTTTATGATTCTTGGTCAAATCTACGTACTTCCCTACACTATAGGTTTTCATTTCCTTGTGAAATCGCAAAATGTGCGAAAATATGCGACTAACCGGTCATACCTTTTGATCGCGTTAACTTGCAAGTTTGATTTTTTCAAAACTAAAAGAGGCCATAGATACGAGGATTTAATATAAATTTCAACTTGATACCTCTAAGCGTTCCTGCGAAAAAGGGTCTTTACACACAGACAGACAAACAGACGGACAACAAAGTGATCCTATAAGGTTTCGGTTTTCCTTATGAGATACGTAACCCTAAAAACTGAATTAAAACTACAAACAATGCAATCTGCAGTTCTGCATGAGTTTTAATTATAGAAATATCTTCTATTCATATGTTGTATAGGCATCAGGCAGTTACAACGCGAATTCAGATATATGGATGAAAAGTGCGAGTGCGAACCACAAACGCTACCTCACTCAGCGGTCTTATTCGGGGTATGCATTCATCCTGTCCCGAATTTATTAATTGAGATATAGAGATTTAAGCATATTTAAAAATTCCTCATCATTACTTTCGTGGCGCCCCTCAAGTTACGGCGCCCCTGGGCTATAGCCCAAACAGCCCATAGGGTTAGTATGGCCCTGCCTAAAATACTGCCTTGCGGGACAATTACTTTTACCACTGTCATTTGATAAACCAATGCTCTCTTTGACATCTATTTTTACATGGTGTTTTCTATTGCTTAGATATGACTCGAACCAGCGACCTGATACCATATTTTTCAAGTTTCTCTAGGAGCATATCTTGTTTGACGCAGTAGAAGGGTTTTGAGGTCGCAGAAAACTCCTACCGAACATCTGCCTTCGTCCACCTGGTACATGATTTTTTTATAAAACTCATTTATCGCTGTAATTTAAATTTTAAATTACTCTTTTATATTTTAATTTAATATTAAACATAACCCATTCTGCTGATTGGAATTATCATGTGTTATAAGATGATAGGTATTTTAGTTATTTTATTTAAGATGAAAGGTATATTATCCCATATCCCGTGCAATATTCCTCTATCTTTACCAGAACTGATACCAATGATACCAGACTGCAATTATTTCTGTCCGATGAATCACCTTTTTTTAATATTGGTACCACCGTGGATATTTTTATTACATCTGGCACTTTTTTCGAGGAGAAGGAGGAGTCCGAAGACAATATATCTGGATGGATATTCGCCCAACGAAATGTGTGTAATTCTTCTATTAAAACATCTCATGGTCAGGATCTACCACCTGGCAACATTATCAAAGAGTTCCTCCTGGAACTAATTTAACCTATAACAGATATAGTAACTATAGACGAACGGAAGAAAGAACATAGTGCACGAATGAAGAGGATTTAGAACGTCAAGAACGTCGCCGAAGAAGAACGTCGCCGCATGACTGAGTTGTCATGTTTTTTGTTCAAGTTTACACGCTCTCTTTAAAGGGAATTTACGATAGTAGTAGTAGTAGTAGATATAGTAAGTATATAACATTATCAATGATTTCCTTATGGAACTACTTGAATCTATAACAGATATAGTAAATATATTTGTTAAAGGTTCAATTAGTTCCACAAGAAAATCTTCGATAATGTTGCAGGTAGTTGATCCTGACAATGAGAAGTTTTGTTTTACAGTTTTTTTTAGAAGTACACACATTTCGTTGAGCGAATATCCATCCAGATATATTGTCTTCTGTTTTGTTGTTACGTTATTATATGTTCGTTCCGGATTTGTGCATAAGGAATATTTTGTCTTATATTGTCAGTGGCTGATATAAAAAAATGTTAAATAACGCCGCTACAGCATTACGCTAGTTTTATCTGTCTAGTCTTGTCTGTCTAGTATTGTCTGCATAGTCTTGTCTATCTAGTCTTGTCTATCTAGTCTCGTCTGTCTAGTCTTGTCTGTCTAGCCCTGTCTGTCTATTCTTGAATAGTCTTGTATTTCTATCTTGTCTGTCTAGTCAAATTCAAATACATTTATTTCGATATTCAAGCATATAACAATAAAATATGTATATATATATATATATATATATATATATATATATATATAAATATATATATATATATATATATATATATATATATGTATTTATATATATATATATATATATATATATATATATATATATATATTAAAATCAGATCTGGTAAAACATACAAAGAAGAACTACTCAAGCACCTAACCAACATCGAACCTTACACGATAGAAGAATTCATTTCTACAGATCACAACATTATTCGGAAGATCTATTATAAATGTAATGCTGATTTATAATAAACTCACTTTATTTTAAATCTGAATATTTTTTTTTGACAAATTTCGTTTAGCTAAAAAAGTTAGCAAATGTTGCAGTTAGAGTCAAAATATTATTAGCCCTAAGTATCCCGCTGCATGGCTGCGTGAAGTTCAGATTAAAGATTATTCTTGTTGCTTGTGTTTGAAGTCTGAATATATCTAGAATGTTTTTGCTACTCCCCCAAAACATAATGCCAAATCTCATATGAAAAATATACAATTTTTAATGTTTCTGTGTTTACACATTTTTTAAGTATACGTAAGGCTTATATAGTTTTCTTTAGTTTTGTAGCTAGATTTTTTATGTGACTATCCCAGCTTAAATTTTGGTCAAGATATATTCCTGACAGTCTAACTTCGTTCCTTATTTCCAATTCTTCATTTATTATTGGTATCTTCTGTGGGTAGTTTATCTGAGTTCTTTTTGTTCTAAATATGATGCTGTTTGTTTTGTTTTCATTTATTGTAAGTTTGTTCATTTGAAACCACCCGCTTACCAAGTTTATTGCTAAATTTGTTTTTGTAGCTATTTCGTCGATTGATTTACTAGATAGTAAGGTGGTATCATCAGCATAATATATTATTTGAATTGATTCATTTAAAACTAGACTCAAATCATTAATATTTACTGTAAATAGCAATGGTTCAAAAATATTTTCTTGTGGTATACCCAATTTGTTAGTTGTTATATTAGATTTTGATAAATCAAAACCAGGATTTGGTAGTTTTGTTTGTTGTGTTCTACCTGTAAGGTAAGATCTGAATAAGTCTAAAAAAATCCCTCTTATTTCATATTTCTCATTTTTTTTAAGAATGGTCTTGTCTGTCTAGTCTTGTCTCTCTAGTATTGTCTGTCTAATCTTGTCTGTCCAGTCTTGTCTGCCTAGTCTTGTCTGTTTAGTCTTGTCTTTTTTTTAGAAGAGGGTGAATGCATTGTTGCACACCAGGCCTTCAAACCCCTGTAGTGTGGGGCTCTCTGATCGAGATCTTCGTCACCAGCATCCCCACTAAAACCTTCTCTGTCTCTTCACTACACTCTACCTGGGACTGCGTGAGCATTACTTCAGGTGGGTGGTGGTGGTGTTTATTCTAATTGCTTCCTTTCCTTTCTTGTGTTGTCCTTGTTGTCCTTCCCTCGTCTCGATTTCGTCTTCTGTCGTATTAGTTATGTAGTCGTGTGCTTAACTATTTTTCGGCCTAATCGTCACATATCTAGTCGGCCATGTTACCTTCCTTGTGTGTCGTGTGATATTATGGTCGCCTTCCATTCGCTCTCCATTTGTTTTTTTCCCATCATAATTCCGGATATGTAAGTTTGTACTTCATCCCAGTTATGCTCACTTTCTAACATAACTTCCATGATGTTCTGTTCTTCTAGTTTTGTACCGGCTAATGTCTCTGCGAGTTGAAATCTTTCATTCTCTGATTCTGTACACATGAAGATAGTGTGTTGTGCGTCGTCTGGAATATGACGACAGTAGAAGCACGTCGCAGTGTCCCTTTTTTTAAACCGTTCGAGGTATGCGTTGAAGCACCCATGACCAAGGAGCGCCTGTCTAATATGGCACTCACGTCCATGTGAACTTTCGTACGATGCTGTTACGTTAGGGATAAGGCCACTAGTATCGCTATCCCATCTTGTCTGTCATCGGTCCATGAGTCTCTTACGTGCTCTCTCATTGGCGGCCGTCCTCTCATGTTTAACTACGTTTTTCGCTCTGTGTAGTTGCAGGTCTTCGTGGACTTCTTGTTTCTCGCGAATCAGTAAGTCTATAGGGCGTGCTTGCAAGTACCAGCGCCGCGGCCTCCGAAACCGTTCTGTAGGCAGAAATTACTCTTAGGGCACTTCTTCTCTGTACTCCTGTAAGTTGTTTTCTCGCTCCTACCTTTTTCGTTACGTCCGCCCATATTTCCGCCGCGTAGAGAATTTTTGAGTGTACCACATTGTTGAGAAGTTCCCGTTTCAATTCCTTCGGCGCTCCAATTTTCGACATAAACCTTACCAGAGCTGTCACTGTAGACGCTGCCTTTTTCGCTGTTTCGGCTATATGATCTGAGTATCTCAGATCGCTATCGAGTTGGACGCCAAGGTACCTCAATGATTTCGATAAAGGGATATTTTGCCCTTCAAGAACTTCGGTGGTGCGAATAGTCTATTATCCATGAACAGTATCGCTTCTGTTTAATGAACTGCCATTGTTAGACCCCATCCTTTTAACCAATTATTCGCCCGCCGGAGGCTTTCGTTGGTTGCTAGTTCCAGTGTGCTTATTTGCTTTGCAGTCACCACCACTGCGGCGTCATCTGCGAACCAAACTATATTCGCTGTTCTAGGCAAGTCTAGGTTTAGGAAGCCATTGTTCATAATGTTCCACAACAAGAATGGTGCCAGGACCGATCCTTGTGAGTCACCCGCCGTTACCTCATACTTAACTTCGTCCGTGTGGTATATCAACCGTCGGTCGCTCAAGTAGCTGCTTATCATCTTTCTCAAGTATTCTGGTGTTTGTCATGATGCTGATGCCTTCATGATTACATCCCACCTGGCTGAATTAAAGGGCTTTTTACGTCAATGGCCACTAATGCACAGTAACCTTTCAAATGCCGTGTTCTAGTGTTGACCTTTTCTGCTGCTTATATTGCAATAGCGTCCACGGTTGATCGACCTTTTCGAAAACCATACTGCCATTGGGACAGTCCTCCGTTGTTTTCGATGTATGTCTCGAGTCTCCTAAGTAATAGTCTTTCAAGAGGTTTCCCTGAGTTGTCCAGGAAGCATATCGGTCGGTATGGCGATGGTTCTTTTAGTGGTTCAATATTCTCAGTAGGACGAGTTTTTGTCTTTCACATTGTGTAGCGAAAATTACCTCTCGGATACACGCATTGTAAGTTTGTGTCTAGTCTTGTCTGTCTAGTCTTATCTGTGTACTCTTGCCTGTCTAGTCTTGTTTATCTAGTTTCGTCTATCTGTATAGTCTTGTCTGTGTTTAGTTTTGTCTGTCTAGTCCTGTCTGTCTAGTCTTCTCTGTATACTCTTGTCTATCTAGTCTTATCTGTGTATTCCTATATGTCTAGTCTGGTATGTGTAGTATTGTCTGTCAAGTTTTATCTGTGCAGTCTTTTTTAGACGGTCTTCTGTCTCTCTGCTATTGTTTGTCTAGTCTTGTCTTTCTAATCTTGTATTGCTAACCATTTTTTACTCTTCCTTTATGTCTAGTCTAGTACTGTTTGTTTATTATTTGCATATTTGGTCTACTCTAACCAATGATATATATCTACAATTTTTCAAGTTAATTTTATAATAGAATACTCTATTCTTATATGTTGAAAACTGTAAATATAATTTATAATTTTTAACAATGTTTTCTTAATCGCGATTTTATAAAGTATTATTGTTGAAGTTTATGTTAAATAAAAGTATAAGATACTGTTTAAATTTAACTTCTTAAGTTTCAACTCTCTTGTATTATCGTGTGAATAAATCTTGTCGCATCAAATGATATATACAATAAATTCAGAATGAATATGCTAATTAATATAAATTTATTAATGCATACGGAATCTGTGTGAGTAAAGTGAAATTCTAAGAATCCCCGAAAGTTGCATTTAACTTTCAATAATATAAAGAAGTTAAAAAAACAACTCGCTTATCTTTTAAATTTACATCGTACGATGTGAAAGTAAAGTTGTAAACTCTTTTTCTTGTATCCTTTTATATGTTTTTTTTTCTTGTGTATTTTATTTTTAGTTCTGTTTATAACTAAATTAATTTGCAAATACGATAAAGTTTTGTTGAAAAACAAATAGTGAGATTGTGGCAAAAAAAATAATTTCAAATATTTAAATAAAATACAAGAAAAAATGAAGATTGAATTTCTTTTTGTTACGTGTGGGACTTTTTTCTTCTTTATTTGTTTCTACGTAGAAAGAAATTAAGAGTTTCAAAGCGTCTGCGTTGAATAATTAGCTCGAATCTTTATTCGGTGAAATCTTTAAACAATATTGCATTGTCCATTGTCTTTATTTAACGCGGAACAATGACTTTTTTGTATTTTATTTTGTTAATTAAAACTGAAACAACAGAGAAAATAAAAATTGTAGTTCAAATATTTACTGATTGTGAAATGAAATTACATTCATAAAAATGTCTAGTTTACTCTATTTACAGAAAATTAACAACTTTAAACACAGAATGTGGTTATTTCAAATTGAATGTGAGTACAAGAGAATAGATACCGCAGGATATCTATATTATACCACAGTATATTAGGCCACCTACTGTTTTTAATTTATCTGAATGATTCACCCCTAGCGTTAAATAATACTACACATAAATTCTCAACTTTGCCGACGATACAACGCTTTTAGTAGCAAACAAAAATGTGGATGAAGTGATTAATATTGTAAACTCTGCCTTAAACCTAGTGGAACATAGGTTTAAAAAAAATAAATTAACAATAAATCAGCAAAAAACAAACATTATTATTTTCAAAACAAACAGATCCCGACTGAATAATCCAACACAAATTGAAATAGGTAAGAACACAGTGTATATAAAAGTGTGTGTGATGATATTGGATATACACTTTGACAACAATTTAAACTGGAGAACAGACATACACTTTTTAGTTACCCATTTAAATAAAACAACATTTTCTTTAAGAATATTACAAAAAGTTCAAAAAGTTCTGAGAACGAATGGTATATCTACTATGTGGATTTTCAATCACATACCCAGTTTGGAATAATTTTTTGGGTTACTGGAAAAAACATTACAGAAGTTTTCAAGATTCAAAAACAAGGTCTACGAATCATATTAAATTTGGAATATAATCAATCTTGCAAAGGAAAATTCAAGCAAGCTAATATATTTATTGTAGGTACCCGGACAATATATTTATGAGACATTAATTTTTAGTTTCAAGCATAAAACTGACTTTGTCAAGAGCGAAACCAGCCACAATATAAAAACAAGAAGAAAACTTCTGGAATATGTGCCACCAATTCACAGTTTAACGTTAACAGAAAAAGGTCCTTATTATAGGTATATCACATTCTACAATCACCTGCCCAGACATATAAAGAAAATAAAAAAAATCAAAATATTAAAAGAAACAAATATTCAACCACATAAATGAGTTAGAACCCTACAGTATGGAAGATTTCTCCAATGGGAAACAAAGTCAAAATGAAGCTTTGTTTTAATATTTGATATTTAGTTTATTTTTCTCTTTATTTTTATCTATTTTGACTCTTAGCTCTTTTGAGATTTGTTTATATTTAGTCTTGTCTATATTTAGTCTGTTTATATTTGTTTATATTTCTACCCGACTACGAAGAAACAAGAGAAGAATAAAGTATATTGAGTGTATGTTTGTATTGCTGTTTGTTAGTTCCACTCTAGAGTTTATTTATGTTGCTTTATTTTAATTATGTCTTGTCTATCTAATTTTGAAGCTATAGTCGAGTATCATCTAGTCATATCTACCTAGTTTTGCTCGTCTCATATCTTTTTGTCAGAACGTTTGCTCACTAATCTCGTAAATTTAGTCTTCGTTATGTAGTTCTTCATTAAAGTTTATTATTACAACAAAGAATATTTCAACAAAATCTCTTAAAAGACTTATTTTTTATTTAATTTTGTATATCTTAAAACTATATTGTTTTTCCAAACTTATTTAAGGCGAAAAATAGTTTGAATATATAAATATATTCAACCTGTTCGTAGCTCCATAATATTAATGTTTGTTAAGACTATATTGTTAAGACTATGAACAAATAAGCTTAACAGACATAATAGTTACGAACAGGTTGAATATATTTTTATATGTAAGCTATTTTTCGTCTTTAAAAAGTGTGTATGATTGTATCTATAATTAGTATGGTTTCACCAATATTAAATTAACAACCAGTACTAACTTCATGTCTACACAAATGTCAAATCAATACTAACCTCGCCAGTCATGCACGATATGTTCAAGCTAATTGTAAATGTGTTCCAAATTACAATTCAAAACAGCAAAGCTGCACTGATGAGAGATAAATCACGAAACACGTCTGCAGGTGGCTATTCACATAATTTAAATAGAAAGAAATGATTTTAAAAATAATGTTATTTGTCTAGTCCTGTTAGTGACATGAAAATGTACTGAAACTAGTAATCACATACAAATGTCTGCTGTATAATTCAATATCCTGTGAGATATTAGCCAGGAAGTAGTTGTTTCAACATGGGATTTGTTCATTGTCCTAACAAAACTTAATATTATCACTTATATATATTACGGTACAAAAGTACAAAATCGGCAAATGTAAACATTTACCGGTATATGTATACATCTACCAATTTGATAGGTAAATGTGAGTTTAAATCTGAAATCAACTTTATATATCTACTTTTACCGGAAAATGTATACTTTTTGTGTTACAATATCACGTGTGTCTTGTTAGACAGCCCATGCGCTATAATTTTATTATTGCAAACCTCTAACAATTGCCAAGAACATTATTCATATGTACACATTTGCCGGAAATAATTGGTAAATGTAAGTTGAACTCACATTTACCAACCAAGAAGGTAAGTGTATACATATACCGGTAAATTTGTATATTTACCAAACTACGTACTTTTACCGTAACATATACACACTTTTTTACCTCCGATACTTTATGATCTTGGCATTAAACCTATACCATTATTTTCTCATTCAGTTTGTATTTAATTCTGTGTGACGTGCACATTATGACAATAATCGGCGTCAATATTCACTGTGCAATATTTCTGTAGTGTTTACCTAATGCGATTTTGGTATATAGTGACAATATAATATATCAAGAACAATGACTGAAACTGGATTTGTTAAAGCACAATCGGACAATCTACAAAAAATGGATGCATTTATAACAGCATATTTTGTAACACATGCGCATGCGCAAAAGATGTAGGTAGGGTGGACTATACACTGGGTTACCTCTATTGGGACTTACCAAACACTTTATGTGGTGTACTAATTGTAAGTAAAGCCCGCCATTCACGATCAATTTAAACTGATCAGTTGAACTGACGTTTAGAACTGATCAGTTAAAACTGATCAGTTCAAAATGATTTTCCCACTAACTGGCTTAAAACCGGCTTTCATTTCTCGATTGAAACGTGCTGCATCTGGCTAGCAAATTTCTCACAGCGTAACTTAAAAAAATGGATTCGGATTTCGAAGAGGATATTATACTTATGATGGCTGCTGCTTGTAGCAGTTTAATCAATGGAAAAACAACAAAAAAAAAGTTTAAAAAGAAATATCAGTTATCTCATATTAATTTGTTAAATGAGTTGTCACTGAAACCGAGTGACTGGCGTAACTATTTGAGAATGGAAGAATCTACATATTTCAAGCTATTTTTCTACAAATTCTTCAGTTATTGCACATCCTGACGCCATGGCGGTTAAACTATGACTGACTAAGCGCGTGCGCGGTCAGTTTGGGGTGATGAAAACGAACTGAAGCCAGCGGATTTATGGTGCGCCCGGTAAATCCGTGGGTTGCCGTCAGTTCAAAATTTTACGTTAGGATTTCACACTCACGGTCAGTTTTTGGATGTACGTCAGCTCAACTGATCAGTTTAACTGATTATGAATGGGGGGCTTAATAGTATTTTTATATTCCCGTATGGTTTTTTATCTTTTTCCAGTATCGCAATAGCGATTCAAACTGAAAATCCTTGTAACCTATGCAAATAGTATACCGGAACCGTTCAAACAGGTCAAATTTAATTAGGTAATTATATTTTTTACTATGTTAAAACGAAGTAAAAAGTGAATTAAGCAAATAACAAAAATTGATGCATATTCCCTATTAGGGAGTTCAAAATGTTGGTTCAAGTCGTTTCGTAGCTACAGCAAACAATTTTTCAAGGTGTTCCAAAATTTCCATATTAAAATTAAAAAACCTATGTTCTACTCTGTTATATTGTTACTACTTTGCTCCACATGAAAAACATTAAAAAAAAATCGATTTCGGCATAGTTTTCTATCATTCTAAATCGGGGCTGTCCTAACGTAACCTAACCTAATCCTACTACCTTTTTTTACAACGCGTTAGCTACAAAAATAAAAATATTGTTCGGGAAATAAGTAAGAAACTTATGGTAATACAAAGATTGAATGATTTTGCCAGAAATTATCTTTTTATTAACAAAATAAACCTGTTAATGAAAATTACAGAAATAAAGCTTTAATTAATAGGGTGAAAGGGCGGCGGTTCGCTCATTTCTGCTCTAAATTGTAAATAAAAATAACCAGACTAAAATCAACGAAAACTCCATTTATAAAACCAAAAATAGAAATAAAATTACGTAATAACGGCAATGGTATAGCGCGTTACATTGTGGCCGAAAAAAAGTTATATAGTATATTACATACCATTGGGGTTCAATTGGAGTAATGCCTACGCACCACACAGCTATCGTAAAGGAAGAGATAGCCGCATAGCCTCTCTTGCCCAATTCCGACTCTTACTTGCACGGCACCTCTATGAGTAAACTAGCGGTAACCTGAGATGCGGTAGCCAACCCGTATGGGAAGTGAGGTCTGGGCCAACGAGAGCAGGAGATATGGTCCAGGGATCACCAAGGGGTTGAGCATAAAGTTAACGACCTTACCATGCCAAAAGAACAAAAGTTAAGGAAGCAAACCACACGTCTCGGATTGGACAGACGAAACAAAGACGACCATTGCTAGGAAACAAGGACATAAGACTGTAACTCCGAATAAATATAGAAGACCTGAGAAGAATGGGAACTGCGCCGCAATTTCGCCGCACTAGCCCTAGCGCTTTAACTAACCGAAAAAAATGGAAGCACGTGGTAGAACAGGCCAAGACTGCAGGAAACTGCAGAAAGAAGGAAGAAGAAGATATTACGTAAGAAGCGGGGAAGTACTGTATTACAACCGAGCGTCAAACTTACCGAGATGTGAGCATCCAGGTAAGCAACAAACGCGAGGCTAGATTGAGTTTCCGCGAGGTATTTATGCGATTTTACTCACAATCTATTATTAGTAACTTTGGTTAAATTCCAAATCATATTAATTTTTATCATATTTTGATAAATTATTACAGATATTTCGGAGACCTTGGCTAGGGAATATGACACGTCTGTTGAATTTGAGAGTATTTTACCAAAACATATCTTGATAATAATTAGGCTTTATTTTGTTTGGTTAAGTAAGAAAAATAAGCAAGGAGTCCGTTTCAATTAGAATGCTAGAATTAATAAATTCGTCAAAATTTCAAAAGTCGGGATTATTAAGTTTTGATTTACCAAGAAGACTTTGACATTTGCTAGTCCCAAAAAGTCGCTACCCCATAGGTAAATGTTCACAAAAACTACAAAAGATCGAGATGATTTCTTTTTGCTATTTTCACTTTGCACACACAGAAGCGAGGGAATTTAAAAAATCTTCCAGTAGTTGTTTTTGGTTAAAAAATGTCTAGTACAAAGTTAGTAATTCAAAATGTTATTAAAAGTTATTTAAATGAATAATTTGAAAAGCTCATTTCCACGTGTTACAAATATAATAATAATAAAAAAAAACGTATGCGGTCAGGAACCCCCAGACCCCCGTCAGGAACAAATTTTATTTTTTCTCTGTCGATACACTTTTTGACGCTGAGCTTGTGATTTTAGTATTGCCTCTTTATAATGTATATAAATATAGTTTAAAAAATATCTAACACTCTAATGAAATTTTGGAATACAAATTATAAAACTTTAAGAACCTACTTTTCCAAATCTGTATTTTGTAAAATCTTTTTTTACTTTATCTCTGTCGATACTCTTTTTGACACTGAGCTCGTGATTTCACTATTGCCTCTTTATAATGAATATGTCGTAGTCATATAGTAAAATGCATCAGATTGTATAAAACTGAGTTATTGCATGATCTGCCGACAGTTCATCTACCTATTCTATTTGAAATACTCGATATGACCAGCTAGTTCGTGAAACCATCTCAAATATGTTTCTTTGTTTATCTCTTTATTAATAGGTCTGTTAATTAAGAAAAATTGCCTTATTCTATCAAATGACCGCACTTTGGCATTTTTTGAAACATCGAATTGGTAAGTAGGTAAGATAGTGAGTGTAAATCCTAGTTACACAATTGCCTCATAAAATTGGCGATTTCATGAGCTGCACGAATTAGATGAACTACTCGAACTGCCGACAGATCATGCAATGGCTCAGTTTTATACAATCTGACTTATTTTTTACTATATGACTACCCCATACATATATAAATATAGTAAATACCAATCACTCGAATTACATGTATGATAAACATGCGCAAACAGTTAGCAATTGCTTCAAATTATACAGTTTTTTTTTTGATTACTTACTTTTTTTCAGTATTTTGTATATTTTCTTGGGTTTCCATTTCTAGAAATCAAATTCAAATAATGAGTATAATATTTATAAACAATATTACTCTCGTATGATTTAAAATAAAAAACAAATACGTTTGAACAAATTTTGTTTCGTGTTTATTTTCTTGTTTAGTTTTAAGGTTATAAACTACGTTCGTCTGTCATTCTGCGAAAGAAAGAGATCACGCATTATAGTAATATACACTGAGAGAAAGAGAAAGATCGAGAGCGCGCGCGGTATAGAAATATACAGTGACAGAAGGAGAAAGAAACTAACGCGGCATATAACGAAAGAGAGAGAAAGAGCGCAGTATAGAGATATACACTGAGAAAAGAGAAAGAAATTAACGCGGAATATACGTTTTCTGCCGAATTGCGCATACAGAAACCTCCATAAAGGAACTTCGTTCCAAAAACAAAACAAAAATCATTCTGATATCTTTTGTAGTTTAACACTTATGTCAATACCCAGTCGTTACTACGTTGTTCAATACCCGGGTACCCGTGTACCCGCATGGGTTTTTCATTCAATAAAATAATTTTAATACCCGGAGACTTTACAACGGACACATTACAACTCGGGATTACCCATAGATTATTCCACTACCCGAAAAACCCTATTTCTATAAATAAAACCGCCGGGTGGGCAAAGTATGGGATCAAAATATGGTGGATAAGCGACGCCAAAAATTAATATCCATTGAAAGGTCAAATTTACACTAGCAAAATAACAACTGGCCGTGAAATAAATCAAGGCGAAAGAGTGGAAGAGGGTGAAAGATTTAGCTGCAAAATATAAAGAATTCAGAAGTAATATTAGAATGTATATTGTTTTTACTACTTTACCTTTAGCAAAGCATTTATTGTATGGAACCTAACAATTGTAGGAACATACATTCAAAATAATACATTCAAAAACACATACAAATAAAATACATTCAATAGACATGCTAGCATCTAAAGATCGTGAAGAATTCTCTTCTCTATTTGGGTTTCATGAAAAAGTTACTCTATGCTCTTATGTTCTTAAAAAAAAGAAAGTTGTAATACTTCTATCTACGATGCACTCAGATTTGCAGCGAAGACAAAAAAAGAAACCCGAAATTGTTCAATATTATAGTAAACCAAAAATTGGTGTGGATATAATGTTGTAGGATCATGTCATATTTGTTACCAGGATGTCTATAAAAAACGGAGAAAAACGCAAAAAGAGAAACGCGCAAGAATGTAATATACCAGTTTGCGATGAACATTCAAAAGCAATTGTAAAATGTGACGCATGTTGCCAGTAATAAATTGAATATAAAAATATTTTATGTATCATTTATAATAAGTTTTATAATAAAATTGATTAAACGTTAAATAAATCCGTTTATTTATATATTAAGTAATATTTTTTATCCCTAGAAATAAGTTTAATTAGTTATTTATATATGGGTACCCGGGTACCCCGGGTATTGAACAACGGGGTATTTGACTTCAAGTCCAAAAAGTTTATATATTTTTGGGCATATTTTTTTATCTATGTATATGAATCGATGTCAATAGACTCAAATAACGAGGATCTGAAAGTATTTGATGATTTTTCGTTAAATAAAAAAGATATGTAAGGATTAACATGCAAAAGGGTACCCGGGTACCCGGGTATTGACATAAGTGTTAAGAGTAAAAGCAACTTGAATTTCAATGATATATAACACTTGGAATGGTTCTTCTTAGTCTTGAAGGCGCAGTCTCACCTGTATATGCTTGTCTGGATATTGAATACCTAACTGAATATGTGCAGTCTTTGTGTGTTTTTAATCAACCATGGTGCAGCAATAAAGAAGTAATACTTTTCCCGGGTTCAAATCCTGGGGCACAAATACAAATAAGCCTATTTACTACACCTAAACACTCCTGTGCATGGCTCTGGCAAAGCCATCACAGTAAATCTGCTAGGAAACCTCCCCTAATAGTGGCTCGCCACCCACGTTAACAACTGTAAGCGCTCCCTATACTAGTGTCAAAGATCAAGATATCAAGCACAAGTGTAGGCAGCAAAATCGCTTAGAGGGACGTAAGGCCACGAGAGAGAAAGACTTTTCGCGAGTCTGTATGTATGAATATGCCTTCATTAATTTAACCCTAGAGCCTATAAAGCTAGGTCCATACTGGGCAACAAATTGTTGGCAACATGTTGTCAACACAATGTTGACAACATGTTGCTGTAAATAAGCAACATGTTGATGGATACTCGTCAACATTTGGCGGCATACATCAACGAAATTTGTTGCTTGTTGCTTGTATCCGTATATCCTGTTTTATACGGGTAACATCGCTCTTATATGAGTAACATCGCTCAGTGTGGACAGTGTTGAAAACATTCAGTGGTTGAGGTTTCATTTGTGCAGGTTAGCTACTTACTTTGTTTTTGTTATAATAATATTCATTAATCCTTAATTATAATTATAGTTTATAATTCAAAAAAGTGATGGAGAATAGTGATGGTGAAGAAATTAAATATTCCAGGTTCAAACAAAAAAGTACAGAACTGACAAGCTGCACAAACACCAGCGGCTTTCACGTCCATTTTCAACATTTGACTGGTTGTGGTGTGGACGCACATCACAGATAACATGTAGCCAGATACAATTGAAGTAACTTCATGTTGCCATGTCAAAGTGTTGGCAACATGTTGTCACCAATTTGTTGCCTAGTGTGGACATACCATAAGACAATGCCGATGTTGATAAACATCGCCGTCGTATTGCTGAATTCATCTTAACACTGCGGTCGATATAGATTACCATATGTCACATCGCAAAATGATTAATGAGAATAACACAAGCCAACATGTCAAATTTAACTAAAAAGTGATAAAACGAGTGTCCTGCTGTGTTGTTTACACAAAATGAAGTAACGACTTGATTGCCATAATTTAATTGAACCTTTAAGTTTTTCTGAAAACGAAACGGTGGTCGATTGAACAAGGGATTGATTGCTTAGGTAGAGCATTTTATTAGAACCAATTCCATTATTCAAACTCAAAGGTGGTTTCGACAACAGTTTAATTTTCCAGTACCGTCAAATTGCAGGATGTGTCGAAAAATATCGTCGAACAGGTTCTTTTAACGATACTAAACTTGCAGACAGGAAAGAAACTGCTAGAACAGAAGTGAATACTTTCAAGTTAGGAACAGAATTGAAGAAAATTCTAATCAATCTGTGCGACGTTTATCGCTGCAAGTAGCAATTTCGCAAAAGTCGGTAAGACTAATTTTAAAGAAAGATTTACTCCTTCGGCCTTGGTAATGGCAAAACACAAAAAACTTCTTCGAATAGACCGAAAGTCACGTTTAGAATTCAGTCGGTGGATTTTGGCCAGGGGGAATAATTTCATCTACAAAATAATTATGTATGACGAAGCACATTTTCAATTGTATGGGGAGAGGAACAACCAAAATGAACGTTTCTGGTCTGCTCTCAAGTTATATTCGAAGACGAGTTGCATTCTCAAAAGGTAACTGTATGGTGTGGAGGATAGTCAGGTTGAGTATTGGGACCGTATTTTCTTGAAGATGAAATGGGAAACGCCGTAGTTGTCAATAGTGAACCTTATGTGGCAATGCTACAAACGTTCTTAATCGGTCAACCATCGGTCAACTCCGATTACCAATAAACGATATTTCGTATCAGCAAGACGGTGCCTCATGTATCCAACATGTATATGACATATATAGGACATGTATAGACATGATTTCCCAGTTTGGAGATCAGTTTTGATTATTTTTTATGGGGTTATGTTAAATATAAAATTAATTAGACCTTTGTAAAGCCTTTATTAAAATTGTGTGAGCCGGAAAAGAACGAAATCCTGGAAGTCTTAAAACGAAAGATTCGACATGATTTTGTTGAGATTTCGCCCGAAATGTTCCAACGTGCAATGTTGCATCGATCTCAGTCGTGCATCGAAGCAAACGGAGGCAATGTAAAGCGATGAAGTGTTGTTGTTAATTTGGGATTAAGCATTTAACTGGTTATTAGAACGGGGACTGGCAATGGAATCGGACCCTTCCTGCCTATGCATTATCAGGAGACATGCACGGGTCTGGCCTAAAATGTGCTGGTGCACCGTCATGCATGAACCACATTTCAAGCATGCATAAACCACATGACATCGAGGAAGTCATTTTCCAGCGCTAAGGCGCCCCTATTAAGAGATGCGGCAACACAAATTAACCTATCAAATAGTTGCCAACAATCCTACATTAAACATTAATTAAAAATCTGCCTTGATAAGCTCTGCCATGTATTGCATGAGGATTTTCTTCAGCAAACAAGTGCAGTTATGGCTATCGAACCTTCCTTTCCATGTAAACGCAGCCTCATCGGTAAAAAGTATCAACTCTTCAAACCGTTCATTATATTGTGTGTCATTCAAGAACCACCTACAAAAATGTACTCGTGGAGCAAAGTGATTACAACTCAGTCCCTGGACTGTTTTAAAAGGGTGAAAGAAATGTTATCGAGGATCGCCCTATATTGTTGTAGAATTGGTTCCAAGCTCGTGTGCTACAGTTCGATCACTAATTCTCGGATTATTGGCAACAGCATCAAAGACATTTTCCTCTAATGCTACAGTACGAACCGTTCTATCACGTCCTGTATATGTCACAGTACTCTCAAAGCTTCCACGTTTTCGAAGACGTCAATGACTTGCTGCAAAAGTTGTACGATGAGGCTGCTGCATATTCGGAAAACGTTCTCCATAAATCATTGCAGCTGCTCGGCCGTTGCTGTTAGCAGCTCCTTAAGCTAAATGTATTTCTGCTAGTTCTTCGAAAGAATGTATTTTCTTCGAATGCATTTTCTTTTTCAAGAATGCAACACTATTGGGTAAATATAAGAGCGCAACATACAGTTTTCAATAAACTAAAAGTGGCCAAATGATTTTCGCAAAGCAATGGTAAATTGATAATATTTTGGGTTTTTTCGCAAAAGGGGGAATTGAGGGGTAGTTCTAAAAGAACCGGATTCTCGTCGTTTAGGCGAACTGACATTCGTTATTCTCAAGATAATATATACGTTCATGCGGGTTAAGCGTTAAATGTATACTTCGCCGAAACGTCGAGAATCCGGTTGTTTTCAAAACTAACCCTCAATATCAACGCGGAATCTCTTTACTCCATGGAACTCTCTATTGGTATTTTCCTCTACATATGTACTTTTGCAGAAATCGGATTTGTTTTAACAGAGTATAGAGACAAACTAATTATTTACTGATATAATCATTATCTGTCTTTTTTTATTTTTTTTTTACAATCTTTCATTAAATTCACTATTATTATTAATCATTTTAAAGTTTTTATATTTTGTATCAATCGATTCAATTATCCATTCAATTCAATGGCTTATAAGCTAGAAATTGTTCAATGAAAACATTTTTTAAATAATATATACAGATTGTTAAATTAATCAAATTCTTATAATTAATGTTAATATAATACGCAAAGTGCATCTACTACAAATTGTTATGAATTAAAAAAAAATGTTTGCATGCATTAGAATTTCCCCCCAAGAAAAATGATATTTCTTCAAAATTTCGTGCAAAACCAATTGAGTGCTACCAAGAAATATTTCAATCAAGCATTAGAAATATATCTTTTTGCATTTTTTGCCATTTGCCAAGCGTTCGGTACCACTTACGAGAATCAGCATCAAAAAGTGCGGCTTGGGCCTTCGCGGTTTCGCGGGGTGCTTCGAGCGTACCGATCGCCTGACTATGACTCTGCCCCGCTTTTGAAGCACCCCGATGACAGCACCCTCGCAGTAATCCTTCGCACGGACTTTCCAACAACCCTCCGGACAACCAACACGTCAAGAAGAACTCACACGTTGCACCCGAAGAACACATTTCTTCCAACCCTAATAACCAAATAACCTATCACGATTCCACAGACATAATTTCATAGATTTGTATATTGTTGCCTAAATGTAGCAAAACTTTTGTCACTATAGTCTTATAAGCCTAGTCACATTTTTATTATGTAGTCTCATATTTGCAGTCAAGACTTAATAATATAATTTGTCTAGTTTTACCTAACATATTTACTTCCTGCTCATTTATCTATTCCTTATCAAAACTTCGCATTTAGAGAAACTAAATAATAAACACATGTTTTACCGAAATACAATATGATATTGTAAATTTATTGTTGCTACTTAACTATTGCATTATTAATTTGCCCTAAATTTATAATCACTAGTATAATCTATTTTTAATTGATAAGTCGACAACTATTTAATCAATATATTTGAATAAATCTGGTTTGTAGTCTGGTCCAATCTATTATTTTTTTAATTTATAATTGTCGATATAAGCAGTGTCGTAGCTAGGGGCTCACCAGACGGGCAGCTGCCAGCGGCGTAACCATCCGGGGGGGCGCATTTTGCCTACCCACAGGGCTACTGGGGCACAGGCACACACAATTGAAAAAACATGGTGCTATGTTATATTAAATTTACTATTGGTAAAACCATACTACATTATAGATAATCATATAAACTTATTAAAGTAGGAATTCAGCCTGAATATATAAATATATTCAACCTTTTCATAGCTCTATAATATTATTATGTTTTTTCTGGACTACAAATAAATCTCATGTGAAATTTGTAAGTTATTTACTAGCTCCCAGTCCACTTTCGTGGCACTAAACAAGAACTAAACAAATAATATTGTTTTTAAGATCATGTCTTTCTTTTACCTTAAATGAATAGCCATCTCGAGACTTTCAAATAAGTGTTTTTCAAGTTATAATACATAACAGCAAAGCTGCACTTATGAGAAATAAATCTTGAAACACGTCTGCAGATGGCTATTTGCTTAAGTTAATAGAAAGACATGATCTTAAAAACAATCTTATTTTTCTAGTTCTTGTTTAGTGCCATGCAAGTGGAAATAGTAAATAACTTAAATTTCACATGAGATTTGTTTTGTAGTCCTAAAAAGACTTATTAATATTATTAATTTGATATTAATATTATTGAGCTACGGAAAGATTGAATATATTTATATATTCAGGCTGTGTTCCAACTTTAGTAGGTTTATATTAAATTGTCATTATATACATTTAAGTCATTAAAAGATTTTATAATGCTTTAATTAACGAACTCGGTATTGTATTCCTACGTTTCGTGCATAATAGTAAGAATTAATTTGAAGCTTAAATGTATACATAACTTGAATTACATTTGCAAAGTTTTTTCTCTCCCTAGACAAGAAGTCTCGGGGGCGCAAAATTAAAATCTTGGCAGGGATGCTCATAACCCTAGCTACGCCGCTGGATCTAAGTCTTGTATTTTAAGGTCTAAGATTTATATAGAAAGACTATGAAATAAGTAGAAACTTATTTAAATATTTTACTTGTCGAGACATTTGGGTTTTCTCGGAATTCCCACTTTCAATTTTAACGAAAATTTCACTTTTTGTCTGCTAAAAACTAAACAAATTAATTTGTTTATCATTCATATTTCTTGATATTTGTCGTCGAAATTAACATAAATTTCTTAATATCGAAACATTTTCACTTTTTCTTTATTCCTAAACCGTGAGTATATATTTTTTATTGGTTAAGAAATCCTAATGCATGACAAAGCGAATGAAAATTTGAAACTAAAATACTACAAAGCAAAACATGAAAAGGCTTAAAAGATTTGTTTGAGCAATAAAATTAAACGCACCTCTATCTCTGTTGTCTAACTGCTGCAGATCTTGCAAGTTTGAATCTCCTGCTAAGAAATCTGGTTCTTGTGGGGGTGTTTGTACTGAAGTTTCTTGACTGCTGGTATCGCGAAAAGCAACCAAATCCGAAGGAAAAATTACTCTTGGCCTCCGGCTGCCAGATGTCCAAGGCGAAGCTTCCCAAACAGGGCTTTGCTCATAAAAAGCTTCTCTGCCAGGGTAAAACATTTCCCTGTACCCTCTTTGCTTCCTAGGCATTCTAAAAGCTAGTATTTCACTACTATATCTAGGTCCTCTTTGAAAACTATCTGTAGAAGCTTGAGCCTCGTATTCGTAATGCCTTAAAGAACTAGGATCTTCTGCATAAGCTGAAGTTTCAAAACTTTCACTAGGTTCAAATTCGGGACGAAAACGAGAATCTTGGAAACGAATGGGTTTTCTATAGGTTTCTGGAGAGAATCCACTTGAAGGACGGAAACCATCATCTGAGTAGTCGTAGGATTTTCGGCCACTACGCGGAGGGTAATTTTGACGAAAAATATTTTGATTTCTTCTTCGGTTTGAAGAAAATCTTTGTGGTTGAGATGGAATTCTTTGTTGTTTATCAGCGGAAGAATCAAAATTTGGTGGTAATATTTCCCCAATATGTTCGTTATCATTGATTTGTGGTTGTGTGTCATCGCGTCGCGTAATGTGCTTCGGTGCAGTTTTGATTGCAGGTGTTATCAAGTCGAGAGATTCAACATTATCCTCCTTTGATATCCTGGTTTCGCTCTTTTCCGTCTCATACAATTTTAATAAAGGTCTTACGAAATCTTTTTCTAGCAGTTTCTCGTAATCTGACTTTCCGCCTCTTTGGAGAAACTTATTGATGGCCTCGTAATTGGTTTCTTTAATTGCACTTTCTGCTTGTGATTCATTTTGAACGTGTTTTATGTAATCTAGTAAGAGATCCGTTTTGGGCGTATCAGGTACGGGTGTAACTGTCAACCTGGTTGTCGCCTCAGATAATTTTGTAGGTACAAAAGTTTCCACGCGTCTGTTACTCAAACTTTGGAAAGCCAAATTTTTAATCTCGGATTGTTCGAGAAAAGATCCTGACTGAGGACTAGGAGGATCAGTGGCTTGAATTAAAAAGATTGATAAGACCATAGCTAATATTCCTGAGTGTATTTTGTTCATGGCTGTATTCCATTTATTGAAAACAAACGCGAAATAAATTAATTTGTTTCTTTCTACTTAATATATACACTAGTTATAATATTTATTAAACACTAAAGTTAATGAGTTTCGCGTAAACGTTTTTTAAAAAGTTTTAAACGTACATAGTTTTTAATCTCACTCAAAGTTGGATTTTTCTTGTTATCCAAGATTTCATAGCACAAAATCACTTAAGCACTTCACATGCAGCCTTGGACGCCAGAGGCCGACTGGAACATCCACAGTAAGCATGGTAGAGAGTTAACTTTCACCACTTTCACTGGATGAGTACTCCCCGTATTCGAATACCGCTGTTTACTTCTTCTGCGTACGGGGAGACTGATGGCCTTTACATTTATTCGAGGCGACTTTTTACTTCTTCCTTCAGGCGTGTTTTGGTTTTTTCCACATTATGTTATAACCTGTCATTACGCAGCAGGATCTGCCCTCCTGTGTTTTTAATTTCTTTTTCCGAGTTACTTCCGTTTTACATATTATATGCGCTTTATTGTGTGACTTTACCGCGTTTTCTATAAACTTTCCATTAAATTTTATTTTATGGAAGGATCATATTTCCCATTTAAATATACAATGAATATAAATTACATTTCGATATTTATTACTCAAAATACGAAATTGCTTTATTGTTAATTTTTACAATAATTATTTATTGGAAATAAATAATGAAAATGAATATTTAATCATCAACAATTCCAAGGTATTTTTAAAACTTTTTTAATATTTTATATTATATACAGAATGGGTAAATATTAAAAAAATGTATCTTAATCTCTTTAGAAATTGTAAATGTATCTCACCATAAAAACATTTAAGTGAATCTTTAAAAATCCATTTGTTAGATATTTTACGATCCATTGTAACATTCTTTCCTAATTTAAATATTATTCTGAAGTTATGTACAATAATGTTAGCTGATACATAATTATATAAGTTCCTTATGAATCATTATCAGCTCGGATTTTACCAGTATAGACTCATTCCTAGATTCTTACAATATTATTATATAATCTATCAATTTAATTTTTATGATACTTATACATAACTGGGATTTTATGACTAATCACTCAAAATTGAGAACATAATAAAAATTGTGTGTCGTTATATCGACTAAGTCAGTGATAAATATTTTCACTTTTGTCAATTCTTACCAGTTTAGCTTAATTAATCCTTAATCTAGTAATTCTAAATTTCCCAGTTTTGTATTACCCGTCTATCTCATTGTCAACCCAACTAAATTACATAACTTCTAAATAACTTTATTAGTTTTATAAATGTATTTAAAACCAAAAATATCCTACCAGGGCAGCCTTTTAGCCCATAGTCGGGTCTAACAATGTATGTACATATTGCCTTTCCAATTTAAGAATGGCATATTGTTTAGTAAATTATTTTTTATCAATCTAATGTTATTGATTGTGTGTCTAATCATAGTTTCTCGACGTTATCTCGTGAGTTGACTCAAGTATTGCTAATATTTAGAATATTTTTGTTTAATTTTGTCAGTGCAATTAGTTTAGCATAATAATGTAAACAATCAAGTGTTGGTTCGTCTTTTTTCTCGACTACTGTCAGATTAGTCTTGCTAGCTGAAGCTTTGTTCTACTATTTATGAATATATTTTATACAGGGCGTTAGGTAAATATGGGGTAAAAATTCAAAGGGTTATTCCTTGATCTATTCTAAAAATATTTTGTCTTATGATGATTACTGAAAAACTCTTTGTTTCCACGATACAGGGTGAACAAATTTTGCCGTTCAACAGTAGCAACATTTTATTATCAGAAAGTACATGTAAAGTTCTTCAATCTACAATAAATGTTCTAAATCACTTCCAGCAAGCTGGATACAAGCATTCAATCAACACCAGGGTTGTTTCTAATTAAATTACACCCAGCAATTTGTCCAAATTCTCCACTGGAGTAGCGTAAACTAATGACTTAAGATAGCCCCATAAGAAATAATCCAGGGGGTTTAAGTCTAGTGGTCCAGCAGGCTATGCGTGTGGCCCACCTCGACTAATCCAGCGATTTCCGTATGTTGCTGTTAAAAAATCACGAGCACTCAAACTGAAATGTAGTGGTGTACCATCGTGCAATACCATATTGCAATTTTTGTCGCCAATGTTACATCAGAAGAAACTCGGGCAGTGTTTCTTCGAAAAAGTTGCGATACATCTCGCCAGAAGGTTCAAGGAAAGCTGATGTTGAAATCCATTTTCACATACCTCATGCGGATTTTAATCTGCCCACACATGGTTGTAGTTAAAATTCCTTATTGCATTTCTTGAGAAACTGACATCATCGGCGAAAAGAATCGGTGTCAGGAATTGAGGGATTAGAACTAATGTTTGCAAGAGCCATTGATATAACGCAATACGTGGACGATAATCAGCAGGTAGGTTGAGTGTGGTATGGATACAACAAATTGCCCTGAAGAATTTTCAAAACTGTCCTTTGACTTGCATTCAAGGTATTGTCAATTTTTCGAGTAGAAGTACTTGGAAATTCCTCTATCATGTCCAGCACATTCTGTTCCTTTCTTACTGTCATAGCCCTCTTCATGGCCCTCTAATTCGTTCCAATGTGCCTGTTTCACGAAGACGTCGATGAATGTTTTCATCTTCGTCGCAGATTTTTCGGTCGGGGGTATTACGGCTAGGAAACCGTTCATTATGCAATCCTCTAGTTTCTGATGAACAGCCATCAGCAAGCATTCATGATAGAGGACTTCACGAACTATTAAAGACAGGTCAAACAGCCAATCGTCACTCAATGTAAACAACTGTGATCGATACAGGTTATGATCACTGACGAGACGTATTCAAATGAGTGGATTTCATTTCCTACGTTAGTCAATAAAACAGAGCCGTTCCAAGTTATCGTCAACAATTTTTTGTAATTCATCAACTCATTAATTTAGTGTACTTGGTAAACTCGTAGGCGTACGCCTTACTTTTATTTACATTTATGATTTCAACGAATATTGAATATAGTTGTCACCCTTTATCCTCGAAACACAGGAGGTTTTCAGAAATCATCATAAGACAAAATATTCTTAGAATAGGAATAGGCCAAGGAATACATATGACCATAGACCCCTTATGGGGTATTGACCGCTCCACTCTGGAGCTCTTTGAACCATTTGTTGCGATGGATCCAGCGTATTCTATTTTCCACAGATAGGTTCTTTTGTGTTTTCGTTTCTTGTACTATTTTCTTCCATTCTTTTCTGTCTTTTACCTTCTTCATCCATTCTGTGACTTCCATTATTCGCACATCTTCGTGTATTTGATCCTGCCATCTTATTTTCGGCCTTCCTCTTGGTCTACTGAGTGGTGGTTTCCAGTTTGTTATTCTCTTCGTTATGGAGTCTTGGGCTTTTCTTTATAAATGGCCATACCAGCTGAGCCTCCGTGTTTTTATGAATTTAACTATGTCTTCCTCTTCTAGGATACTTTTTAGTTATCTGTGTTCTTGCCCTTGTGTTTTCTTTGGGCCCAGTGTTCTTCTTATAATTCTTCTTTCCAGTATTTTCATCCTTTCTACGTTTCTCTTGGTTAGGCACATTGTCTCTGCTGAGTATGTTATTACTGCTCTAATGCTGATTTTGTAGAGATTTATTTTCGTGTTTGTACTGAAGTTTTTGTCCTTAATTAGCTTATGGTATTTCCAGAAAGCCATTTTTCCTGCCTATATTCTTTCGCTAAATTCGAAACTTCTGTCGCTGCTTCCCTTTACTATGACTCCGAGGTATTTGTAGCTGTTTACCTGTTGGAATGTGTACTGTGCTCTTTGTCTCTGTGTCTGTTGGTCCTCTTGGTGCCTACGTGCAACAGCATGTACTTTGTTTTCTTTTCATTGATAGTTAATCACCTTATGCGTGCCTCTGTGATGATTGTTGCCATAGTTTTGTCTAGGTTCCTTTTGCTTGTTCCTACCTGTGCAATGTCTTCTGCGTAACCAATTATTTGTGTTTCTTTTTGTATTAATGATTTGTTGTTTCCCACTTTGCTTATTATGCCTTCTAGCCTGATGTTAAAAAGTACTGTTGATAGTCCGTCTCCCTGTCTGTTTCATTTTTCTATGCCCTCCTTATTTGTTTTGCCGTCTCCTGTGATTATCTCTGCTGTTGATTTGTTCATTGTCATCTTTGTTAGGTTTATCAGCTTATTCGGTATTATCAATTCTTCCATTTCTTTTATTATTTGTTCTCTTTTTACGCTGTTAAACGCTTGTTTGAAGTCTATAAATAGGATATGTAGTTCCATTCCGAATTCTTAGCATTTTTTCTATAATTTGTGTCAATACGCGAATGGCGTCTATTGTCGATTTTTCCCTCTGAACCCGTTCTAGTATGGGCCTATCTTGGGCTCCGTGTGCTTTGTTAGTCTATTCCCTATCAGTTCTGTTAGTACTTTGTAGGTTGTGTTTAGTAACATTAAAGGTCTGTAATTCACACATTTCGTTGTGTCTCCGTTTTTGTATATTGGTGTTATTTTTTAGAAAATTTATTAATTTTTCAATTTTTTATTTGGTGTTCAGACTCCGTTCTTCCATTCCGTGGGCTTTTTTTCTTCTTTCCATATTTTATTTATTAGTCCCTGTATTCTCTGGGTTTGAACTGCTCCTCCTTTTTTATCAGTTCTTCTTCTTCTTTCGAATAGGCCTACTTTGGACCACGCTTGTTCAACTGTTGGGCTTTGACCTTTGCCCAGTATTGTCGCATCTTCTGCCGGTGTAACTCCTTTCTCTCTTCTCTCCAGGGGCTACCTTTCATTCGAGGTTTTTCCTGAAATCCACGGACCTCCTTCAGGGTGCGTCTCACAGACTGTCTGTTTTTGAGATCTGTTATTCCCGGTTCTTTAATATCCTTCTCGGTCTCTGTCAGCCAAGTGGTACGAAGCTTCTTGTTTTGCCAGAAGGTGAACAGACGGTTGGTTAGTCGGTTTGGAGGCAATCTGCAACGTAGCCATAGAAAGCTACCCTTCTTTTCCTTGGACAGTCAGAAAGCATCTCAATATGTTCGTAGAGCTCAGAGTTATGCCGCCTTCGGAATTACCCATCTTCCTTTAGAGGGCCTAGGATCTTCCTGAGGATTCTCCTCTCTCTGATTTCCAATTTCTCTATTAGACCCCTTCGGTTCAAGGAAAGACATTCCATGGAATACAGGGCTTCTGGTCGTAAGACTGATGTGTAGTCCTTAAGTTTCAGGTTGCGTGACAAGCATTTCTTATTGTAAGTGTCCTTAGTCAGCTGAAAAGCTAGTTCTAACTTGCTGACTCTCTTGGATAATGATGCTCTTTCTGATAAGTTGGGTTCAATCCATTCGCCGAGATACTAAAATTTCTCAGTCCTCTTGATGTTTCCCTGTTCTAGTAACATCTCTCTGTTTGCTTCTCGGATGTTGGTGAAGAATTCTGTTTCCTCCAGCGACACTTGAAGACCCACTTTGGCAGCCTGTTTTCTGAGGCAGTTTACCTGCATTGTTGCCATCTCAAGAGAATCAGCAAACAGTGCCATGTCATCTGCGAAGACCAGGCAATCTACAACCAATCCATCGTTCTTACGTCCCAGGTAGATACTACTCTGAGCACCCAAATTGTACAGTTCCTTGTGCCATTCTCTCATAACTTTTTCAAGGACACAGTTGAAGAGAAGTGGGGAAAGTCCATCTCTTTGTCTCACTCCAGCTTTTATTTCGAAGCTTTCTGAAATCTCGGCTCTACATATAACCTTGGAATGGGTGTTGGTCAAAGTTTCTTGGATGAGCCTGCGGGTTTTGTTGTCTAGTGCTAGCTCCTGGAGTACATTGTTAAGCGTTTCTCTATCAATGGAATAATATTCCTTCCTAAAATCAACAAAGGTGACGACCACCTTACGGTTTCTCATCTTGGAGTATGCAAGTACAGTTTTAAGATTGAGGATCTGTTCAATACAGGATCGGGTCTTCCTGAAGTATTATCCCAATTGACTATCCAACTGATTTTCTGCCCTTGTTGGTAACGCCTTCGAGAGAATCTTGTATGTTACCGGGACGAGAGAAATTCCACGGTAGTTGTTTAGATCAGTAAAATCTCCCTTTTTGTCTAGCGGATGGATCAGAGCAGATTTCCAATCGGGTGGTAATTTCTCTGTTTCCCAGATGTACTGGATGATCTCGGTTAGCTTGCGCACGGCATTGTTTCCAGCACCTTTCCACAGTTCAGCAACAATAGAGTCGTCTCCAGCTGCCTTATTATCCTTAAGAAGTTGAATGCTCTGGCCAACTTCTTTCAATGAAGGGGGAAGCGAGTCCGGGTTTGGTGTGGTTTGTTTATAGTCGAAATCTTCGCCGGGTGGGTCACAGTTGAGTAGATTTTTAAAGTACTGAGCCAAAAGGTGGCAGTTGTCCTTGTCGTTTTTGTCAGTTTGCCTTGTGAGTCTCTGAAGTGGAGGCTTGGCGGAGCGTATTTTCTGAGTGCCTGCATAAAGGTTTTAAAGAGATCTCTGGAATTATTCTTAGCAAAGCTCTCTTCGATTTAGGTTAGTTGATTTTGTGTGAAGGTTCGTTTGGTTCTTCGAATTATCTTGTCTGTAACCTTTCTTTGTTCCAAAAATGTATGCCAATTTTTCTTGGTCTTTTTAGAATTCCACTTCATCCGGGCTATCTGTCTTTGGGCTATTGCATTGTCACAGTCTTCAGTCTGCCAGGGATGCTTCCTTCTTCTAGCGAGAGGGGCGAGTTCTTTGGCCGCCTTGACAAGAGTCTCCTTCAGTTGGTCCCAGTTGTTTAGGTCTGTGTTGTTCAGTCTCTGACTTTGTTCTTGACTGTTCTTGAGTCGCTCGACGTCAAATCTTACCATTTTGGAGGTTCTGGAGTCGTATTTTGATCTTTGAGTGGTAGTAGTCTGAGTCCAGATTAGCGCTTCTTAGTACGTTCACGTTTTGTATTTCCTTTTGAAATTTTCGTCAAATTGCCACATGATCTATTTGGAATTCACCCAGGTGAGTATTGGGTAGAAGCCAAGTATTCTGCTTCCTTGGCAAGTGTTTGGCTAGGCTGTAGACTTCATGATCATCCCAAAAGTCCTACACAGATCCAACAATCGTTCTCCGTTGCGGTTGGTTCGCTCATGCGCCGGCTAATTCCCCACTATGTTTCTGTATTTATTCTCTCTTCCCAATTGAGCATTGAAGTCACCAAGCAGTATAACGGTGTACCTCTGAGGAAGTTTAGAGATAATATCTTCTAAGTCTTCCTAAAATTTATCAGTTCTGTCTGGATTGCGTCTGTTGTCCTGGTTGATTGGGGCATGCACATTGATTATACTGTATCCCTTGTTTGCGCATTTGATAGAGAGGATGGATACACGACTACTCGGGGAGGTAAAGTCGGTGACTGAATCCAGTATCCTGTGACTGAGTGATTATAAATCCTGTAGCTAAGTGGGGTACGTTCTTGATTACCCGCTGACCCACTTTTCCTCTGACCTTCTGTAGCCTTGGGACTCGAAGGCATGTTCATCTCTAAATCTGGTTTCCTGTACTGTTGTCAGTATTATGTTGTGTCGTGTTAGTGAATCAGTCAAATGTTTCAGTTTAACCACTTTTAGGAGCTAGAGTTGGCATTAAATGTTGCGAAGAAGCTATGCCGTCTTGGTTTGAGTTTACGTCCGGTGATTTCAGGATGCTCCGAGTCATCCTTAAAGCATGTTGGTGCGGACTCCCCAGAATCCGAAGGTCCGCTAACGTCAACATAGGTGACAGTGGAAACCTGGGGTAATGCATTTAGCGAGATTTTCCTTCATGCTTACTTGAAGAATATTCTTTATTCTTTATAGCTTGGGAGGCTTATTATTCGGGGCATTCACCCCTAGACAGGTCGCCTTCACCAAGGCTAAGGAGTCCTGTCCACCCTACTCTTCCCAGGTGCTACGCTCCGTGCCATTGTTTACCAAAGATGTTCAAGGGGTACGTATTATTATATTACTAGGTCCAGTTCGGTTTTAGATTATTTTGTTTATTCATAATTTCTAGTAGGTTTCTTTTATCATAAGTCAAATTAATTAAACGTCAAATTTAGAAATTCATTTCAAAATAGAAATCACTTCCATTCTTATCAGTTCGTTATTTATTTCGTCTGGCCCTGCTGTTTTGTGTAGCTTTAGCTTTTTTATCATTTGTGTGAGTTCTTCATAGTTAGGTGGTTCTGGTCTTCCGTACTGGTTACTTCTACCTCATCATCCGTTTGTGTTTCCTGGTATATTTTCGTGAAGTGTTCTTCGCAATCCTGCTTCGTGATTTTAGTGGCAGGCTTTTTTTGTCGTTCTGTCGTTTGATATATTGAATATATGTAGTTCTAGTTCTCTTTGATATATTGTATATGCTGCAGTTCTTTATCTAGCCAGCCTCTTTTTTTCTTTTTGTAGTGTTTCTTTGCTTCGTGTTATGGCAATCTATATTCTTGGAGGTCATCTTATTTTTGTGTGTTTATCCATTTCTTCCTTTTTTGTTTTTTTGTTGTACTTTTCTCTTCCTGGCACTCCTCGTCGAACCATTTGTTTTTTTCCCGGCCTGTTATCTGCTCAGTCGTTTCTATTATCATGTTCTTTATTCTGCTCCAATATTCTTCTTTTGTTGTTGTTTCTACGTCGGTGAGTATGTGCTCGATTGCAGAACTATATTTCCTTCCTGTCCTTTCATTATCTAGCTTCCTTATGTTCCATCTTCTTCCTCTTTTTGCCTATTTGTTGTTCCAGATTAAAATTTCTTTCATTTTTGCTATTACCAGCACATGACCTGTGTCCGCGTTGGCTCCCCTGTACGATCGAACGTCTTGTATTGTTTTCTTCCATTTCTTTGAGATGAGCACGTGGTCTATATGGTTTACATCCGTCCTTCCTGGTATCATCCATGTTATTTTATGTTCTCTCTTGTGTTTGAATGTTGTGCTTTGTTGCTGCTGTGTTGTTGCTTTTCCTGCAACGGCTCGGTTTTGTTCCTCTTTCCCTATTTTCCCATTAAAGTCGCCAATTATAATTAGCATATCGTTTCTGGGTATTTCCTCACATATCTCTTCGAGCTTATGGTGTAAATCGAGTATTAGAATAGAATAGTCATAACATTCCTTAGTGTCCTCCTCCGTTTCTTCCGTGGGCGCGTTGACTATCGTTATGTTGGCTTGATTGTTTTCTATTCTTATATATGCTATTTTGTCGTTGATTGCTTTGAATTGGATTATTTTCCTTCTCCCATAGTTGTTGACCATGAATGCGATGCCATTTTTTTCCCTGTTTCTTTTCTACAGAGTAGTATAGCGTGAAGCTCTTTCTCTCTATTCTTCCTTCACCTTTCCACCTTACCTCTATCGAGCAGTATTTCTAGTTTGTATTTGGTGATTTCGTTTGCTATTTCTTGCAATTTCCCAGCTGTTAACATAGTTCTTAAGTTCCACGACCGAATTCTTGTTCTTTTAATTCTTCTTCTTTTCCTTTTTGTTGGTGGCTCTTGTTTTTCCTTTCTTTTCTCTTGTACTTGGCCATTGCATTGTCGTCATATCTGTGTCCCTTCATCCGGTTTCGTCTAATTTTTTGGTATCAGTTTAATCTCTTCGCGGCTTCATTTCATCATATTCTCATTAATTGTTAGTTTTTGGAATCCTATCTTTATGTTTACGTTCATATCCTTCATCTTCTCTGCTTTAGCCACGTCTCTTATTTTCTTCTGGGTTATTCGTTCATGCTTTGCCATTTCCCTATCTATCTACATAGCGCTTCCTCTTAGTTTATTTTTGTTTTTTATTATCTTCATTTTTTCGTTCCAGTCCGCCATTTTTACCACGAATTTGTTGCTTCCAATTTGCCTGGCGTTCCTAATTGTTGTATTAATTCTCAATTCTTTTGTTATAATTCTTTCCGTGTGGATTTTCAGTTCTTCGTTTGCGACGTTTTTTAGATCATTGCATGTGATTACTAGGTTGTGCTTCATTTTGTCTTTTTCTGCTCTTTCAATTTTCCCCTCCAGTTCTTCAATTTTCTTGAACATTTCTTCTTCTCTCTTCGTTTTTTCCATCTTTAACTTTTGTATTCTTTCTTTCAGTTCTTTTATGTCCCTCTTGTTTTATAATATTCCTTCTCTCATTGCTTTTATTTCGTTTTTGTAGTCTTCCCTACTTCCTTTTCTGCTTGCTTTTATGTCTTGTTTCAGATCTTGTTGCATCTCCTGTAATATTTTATGAAGTGCCTCGATTTCCGCTTCGACAGTTAGGCTGTCTTTATCTCTTAGGCTCTTTTCGTTATTTTTTGTTTTTGTTTTATTTTTCAAGGCCAAGGAATAACCCCTTCAATTTTTATTGCATGTTTACCTAACATCCTGTATAATAATCAGATCAGATTCGACTTCAGTCACGCTAGTCTAGTCCCGTTAATTTAATGCTAACATTCGGATCTTACCATGCCATTGCCAATGCCAATCCAAGTCAGTTTGTCTAAAACAACATTGCTGATTTAGTCTGATTAACAATACTAGATCTAGATAAATATATAGTCAACTTAAAGTAACATCGCAAGTTCAGTGTTTTTATAGTTCATTTTACTTAGCTTCTAATGAATCACTTATCCTTATTAGTGAAGTCTTAGTATTTGTGGTCGCTTAATATTCTCTGTTCTTTACTAAAAGTTCCTTACCAAAAGAGGCAATTATAACAGCTTTAGATAGATTGACAAATAGTAATAGTAATAGCTCGAAACAGGTTGTCTAATCTGGTCTAATCAAGTAATCTCGTCAATCTAGTCTTGACTACATAGACTATTCTTGTCGGACTAGTCATTTCAGATTAGTTTTGATTGTGTAGTCCTAAATTACTTTTCCAAATCATGTCGAATGTGTGCTAAATTAATCTTTTAAGAAACATGTCACCATATAAAAAAACAAATTAAAAAATTTCTTCTCAATTGAATTTATTCAACAATGACTTGTGAAAGAACTAATTTCCCATTTTGCAAGCCGCAATCGCAGCATCTTCTTCCGCTCAATTTAGACTTGCTCCTCAAATTAGGCTCCATTTAAAAAATCAGAGAGGTTTAAGACAATTAATTCAGCAATGGCAAACAATAGTCATTTTTTCGATCAGTTGTTAATATAAGTTGTATCTTTTTCGGCAAAGTTTATTTTCCGCATTTTATAAAGCGGGGATTTCACAAATTACTTAGAAGAAACAAGGTTTAATAGACTGTGAACAATGTTAATGTGTCGCCTGGCCGACACAACGACCAAAATTTGTACCAGAAAACAAATTTTCTCTTAGAAACATAATGAAATATAAAATGAAAATGAACACAATCAAATTATCACAAATAGGTTTTGTCTGACCTTGTCTGGTCTAATCTGGTTTTGTCTGGTCTTGTCTCATCTTGTCTGGTCTTGTCTGCTCTTGTCTGGTCTTGTCTGGTATTGTCTGTTATTGTCTGGTCTTGTCTGATCTTGTCTGGTCTTGTCTGATCTTGTCTGGTCTTGTCTTCATTGGTCTTGTCTGATCTTGTCTGGTCTTGTCTGGCCCTGTCTGCTCTTGTCTGGTATTGTCTTGTCTTGTCTGGTCTTGTCTGATCTTGTCTGGCCTTGTCTGGTCTTGTCTGGTATTGTCTGCTCTTGTCTGGTCTTGTCTGGTCTTGTCTGGTCTTGTCTGGTCTTGTCTGGTCTTGTCTGGTCTTGTCTGGTCTTGTCTGGTCTTGTCTGGTCTTGTCTGGTCTTGTCTGGTCTTATCTGGTCTTGTCTGGTCTTGTCTAGTCTTGTCTGAACTTTTTGGTCTTCTCTAGGCTTGTCTGGTCTTATCTTACCTTGTCTGGTCTAGTGTGGTCTTGTCTGGTCTTATGTGGTCTTTTCTGGACTTGTCTAGTCTTGTCTGGTCTTGTCAAGTCTTGTCTGGTTTTTGATCTTCTCTGGTCTTGTCTGGTTTTGTCTAACCTTGTGTGGTCTTGTCTGGTCTTGTCTGGACTTGACCGGCCTTGCCTGGTTCTCTATAGTTTGTCTGGTCTTGTTTCGTTTTATCTGGTCTTCTCTTGTTTGCTTTTGTCTAGTCTTGTCTGATCTTGTCTGCTCTTGTCTGGTCTTGTCTGGTGTTATCTTGTTTTTGTCTGGTTTTGTCTGATCTTGTCTGGTCTTTGTCTGCGATTCTCCGGTCTTGTCTGCTTTTGTCTGGTCTTGTCTAGTTTTATTTTAATTTTGTCTGGTCTTGTCTGGTCTTCTCTGGTCTTTTCTGGTCTTTATCTGGTCTTGTCTGGTCTTGTCTGAGCTTGTCTGAGCTTGTCTGGTCTTGTCTGGTCTTGCCTGCTCTAGTCTGGTCTTGTCTGGTCTTGTCTTGTTTTGTCTAGTCTAGTCTGGTGTTGTCTGGTCTTGTCTGTTTTGTCTAATCTTGTATGATCTTCTCTAGTCTTATTTGGTCTTGTCTGGTCTTGTATGGTCTTGTCTGGTCTTGTCTGATCTTGTCTGGTATTGTCTGGTCTTGTCTGGTCTTGTCTGGTCTTGTCTGGTCTTGTCTGGTCTTGTCTAGTCTTGTCTGGTCTTGTCTGGTCTTGTCTGGTCTTGTCTGGTCTTGTCTGGTCTTGTCTGGTCTTGTCTGGTCTTGTCTGGTCTTGTCTGGTCTTGCCTGGTCTTGTCTGGTCTTGTCTGGTCTTGTCTGGTCTTGTCTGGTCTTGTCTGGTCTTGTCTGGTCTTGTCTGGTCTTGTCTGGTCTTGTCTGGTCTTCTCTGGTCTTGTCTGGTCATGTCTGCTCTTGTCTAGTCTTGTCTGGTCTTGTCTGTTCTTGTCTGGTCTTGTCTGGTCTTGTCTGGTCTTGTGTCGTCTTGTATGGTCTTGTTTGATCTTGTATGGTATTGTCTGGTCTTATCTGGTCTTGTCTGCTCTTGTCTGGTGTTGTCTGGTCTTGTCTGGTTTTGTCTGATCTTGTCTGGTCTTGTCTGGTATTGTATGGTCTTGTCTGGTTTTGTCTGGTCTTATATGGTCTTGATTGATCTTGCCTGATCTTGTCTGGTCTTGTGTAGGCTTGTGTGGTCAGGTATTGTCTTTTCTTTTCTCAGATAATTGTGAATTAACAAACAAAACAAAAGAAAGTAATAAATATTTGCGATGAGTCCAGCAAGCAGTCACGAATACAAATAATGGAAAAATAAAAAACTTTTTCACGGATCACGAAAGTGTAACAGAAAGCAGTCATAATAGCACCGTATTGTGTATCAACGTTTGCTAATGAATTGCCATTAATTATTCACACATTTAACGCTTTTAAGTTATTTCACGGCCAGATAGTTTACCAGTATGATTTACATGTGGATTACGATTACACAAAATACCTGACGATTGTTCGTCTTTAACCAATTATTACCTCACATTTTCAGCAAACTGCTCATCATATACTGTTAATTGGCAATTCGTATGCAAATTGCTAGACGTTTCTAAATAATTTATATAATTTTGTACTCAAATATGTATTATTATATTAATTATGTTATTACTTTTTATTTTTCTAACTAAAAAGAAACTAAACATTTTGTTTAATTAAATAAAGCATAATAAAGATAAATATATTTAAGTAAATCTATCGTCATCAATTAAAGAAGTATTAAAAAGTAAGTAATTGTTAAAGTATATATTTTTGACTTTATGTATTTATAAAAGCATTATATTTTAATTGCATACTAACACAAAAACAATATTTATATTTTTGTTTTGTTTTTTGACAAGAATGTTAACAGGAAACAATATAAGAGCAGGATATTAAATAAAAAACACAAACTAAGTTAAAAATATTTGAATGTGGTTCTTTAAAAGGAAGTTTCATCGAATTTCACCATGACCTACCTTGTTCTGCCAATGACGATAGATCTATAAATAGCTTTGTTTATAAATGCTGGGTTAATTAAAATCTACTCACCAGATCATTTTAATTAACAAAACATCTAATTAAAATAAATGTTCAACTACCGAATACATTTTAAAATACAACAAAAAACATATTTACAGAAATTCCAGATATGGCTATTTGAACAATTATTAACCATAAACTTCTGAATTGAAGCAAAATAATTATATTATAATGAAATATAATAAAACGAAGTTATATATAAACAAAATTGCAACAAAAGGAAGGAACAATAAAGCGGCCAAGTGCGTGTCGGGTCACGCTCAATGTAGGGTTCCGTAGTTGCCATTCTTACTCTTATAATTCTACCAATCTACTTCTTACTCTAACAAAAACTTAATTATACTACACGTCTCGTTCTCGATGATAATTTGTAGTATGCTCTTCATTGTTTACATTTCACACTTTTTAGAGTTTGAAATTTGGCGCCTAGGCTAGTGTGGACTAGCCGGCCCGGCCCTGTACAGTCATATTTGTTCGTTGTGTTTGACGTTTCACACGTACTGAGTACTCTAAGTATAAAAAATTACCAAATCTAAATAAGAATAAAAGGTTTATAATGTCAGGAGGTAAGAAGAAGAGAAAATCATGGTCACGATCACGAAAAGAGATAGGAAGAAACAAAAAACGGATGGAAGACTGGAAAAATTGAAAAACAGATTGATAACCTCAAACATCGTTTGAAAAACTGGCAGAATTAAATAAAACCACTGATAAAATTTAGAATGGAAATGCAGGTATCACATAAAAAGTATTTAGCCTCCTTACTAGACAATTAAAAAATGATTAAGTGTGGAATCATTCACACTTAAATGTTTTTTATTTTTTCTTTGTACAAAAGCAACATGTACAAAAAACTGTCTATATGACAAACTGTCCATACGACAAACGGTCTATATGACAAACTGTTTACATGACAGACTGTCCAAACGACAAAACTGTCTTTATAACAAAAAAGATATATGAGATTCCGTACGAAACATTATCACAAAAAAGTATTTGGCCTCAGTTTTTGCATAAAAACAACATGTACAAAAACTGTATATATGACAAATGGTCCAGACGACAAACTGTCTATACGACAAACTGTTTATACGACAAACTGTCTGCATAACAAAGATATATGAGTTTCCACACGAAACAGTATCACATAAATAAAAGTATTTAGTCTCCATACGATACACTTACTTAACAAATGTTTAAGTGTGTTAATTCATTCACACTTAACTATGTTTTTACACAAAAACAACATGTACAAAAACTGTCTATACGACAAATTGTCCAGGCGACAAACTGTTTATACGACAAACTGTCTGTATATCAATGATATTTGAGTTTCCACACGAAACCAGTATCACATAAAAAGTATTTAGCCTCTACATGGGACACTTACTTAAAAAATGCTTAATTGTGGTGATTCATTCACACTTGAGTATGTTTTTTCGTACAAAAACAACATGTACAAAAACTGTCTATATTATTTTGTACAAAAACAACATGTACAAAAACTGTCTATATGACAAACTGTCCATTCTACAAACTGTCTATGACAAACAGTTTATACGACAAACTGTCTGTACAACAAAAAAGATGTATGAGTTTCCATATGAAACCAAAATCACATAAAAAGTATTTAACCTCCATATGAGATACTTACATAAAAAATCTTTAAGTGTGGTGATTCATTCACACTTAAGTATGTCTTTGTACAGAAATAACATGTACAAAGAGCTACTATACGACAAACTGTTTATACCAAAAATTGCCCATATGAACTGTCAATACGACAAACTGTCCAAACGACAAACTGCCTGTAAGACAAACTGTCCATACAACAAACTGTCCATATGTCTAACAGTCCATTTGACAAACTGTCCATTAGACGAAGTTACAAAAATACTTACAATATAGGTCTATATTATAAAACAATTTATTTTTTTAGAAGAAAATCTGGATAAAATCCCGATAAATTTTTCCCAAAAGCAAGAAATAGCTCTTACTGAAGACGTAGAAGCAACTAATGCTAGGAGAGCTCTTACTCTAAAAAGGAAATTCCAATAAAAACAAAACCTCAATGAAAGAGGTACAATGGACAGAAGCATCGAGTCGGTCATCAAATCACTAGCAGCCCCTAAGGAAATAGATGAGTCAGCAGGCTGTCTAAAATACTTTGCGCAAAACTAGGAATAAATTACCTAGGATAAATTTGTCCTAGATTGTCTCAAGGGTTATAAAATACCTTCCAGAGAAATCCATATCAAAGAAAACCATTAACAGACCAAAATTGGGCTAAATATGATATGATATGATTGGGCTAAATATGAAGGCTATATATGTAATAGAGCCTTGTCAAAGTGAATATAATGAATTCATTTTCCCTTCGTTCTTAGTTGACAAGCCAGATGGCTTCAGTAGATTTATTAATAATTAATAATAATAATAATCTAAACACATTTATTGATACTATCCATTTTAAAAATCGAAGATATTAAGTCCACCAAACTCTTAATATCTATTGGATCATATACGTGTTCGATAAATCTAAAAGATATTTACTACATTATTCCTATTTCAATCATTTTAATTTAAGAGGCAGCTCTTCCAGTTTGTTATGCCTTCCCCTTGGTTTATGCACCTTCCTAGGTTTCCACCTAGTCCTTTTGTTTATACAGACAACTAGATACTTTATCAATTATTTACCTTGATGATCTATTAATTGTAGGAAATTCGTATGAATCCTGTAAACATTCTCAAATTTAGTGAACACATGGAACAATTGGGCCTTGTCATAAACCACCAAAAAAGTTAACAAACACTAAGTCAGAAATGCAAATGCTTTGCTTTTATTATAAAATCATTAGATTTTTAGACTTGTGTTGACAGACGGCAGCTTGCCCAGGGGTGGCATATGGATCCATCTACTGTAAAATACTAGAAAGGCAAAAATAACTACTAGCCTTAATTTTAAGTGACTTCGACAGTAAAAATTATGTTAATAAACTAATAATGGAAGAACTGTATTGGTGGAAAATAAATACACCAACAGGTTCTAACCTAATTAGAACACTTCAGATTAAACTTGAGATATCTTCAGATGCATCTCTGACCGGATGGAGTGCACACTGTAATGACGTAAACGTTCATGGTTTCTGGAAGAAAGAGGAAAGAAAGTTTATCATAAACTATCTACAACCATTATCAGCGTTCTTTGGTCTAAGATGTTTCGAGAACAAAGTATCAGACGGCAAAATTCTCTTGAGAATTGATAATACGTCTGCAATTTCCTATATCAATAGGACAGGCGGCATTCAATATCCCCACTTAAATGCATTAGCAATAGAGGTCTGGTAATGGTGCGAGAGGAGAAAAATCTGGATTTACGCCTCATACATACCGTAAGTTATGAATAAAGAGGCTAGTTTAGCATCGAGAATCACTAATATTGATACCGAATGGAAGCTATGTAAAGAGTCATTTGAAAAAAACAATAAAGTTTGTAATTTTCTCTATTGATCTTTTTTACATCAAGGTTGAATCGAAAATGACCTAGATTTTATTCTCGCTTCCCAGATCCAAACGCGATGATTTGAGATGTATTTACTATTAAGTGAACCAATGAAAAATCTATGTTTTTTCCTCCTTTCGCACTTACCCCTTGAACTCGCGAAAAATAATAACCGATAAAGCGGAGGGATAAGTCGTGGTATCATTGTGGTCAACCCAGCCCTGGAACCCGCTCTTTAAAACACTACTTACCGAAAAGCGTTTAGTATTTTAAAACCTCATAAAAATGTATTATTGTCAAAGCAAGAAATACATCCACTGGCACACAAACTTTCATTGGTGGCAGGGAACTTGTCCGCAAAGCGTTCCTTTGTAAAGGAATAAATGAAGCATCTACAGAAATCATGATCAAGGCCATAACACCATCAACACTCAAACAATACCAAGGTACCTTAAAGCTATGGCGGAAATTTTCTACATAAAAATTTTTTCAAATATTTAACGCAATTACAGTAAATATACTATAATACGTTTTCTAACGGAAAGTTAGACGTTTAGTTAGCTTCGTTCGAAAACGGAGCAAGCTATGGTACTTTGAACTGCAACAGATCAGCTATGTAACTCATCTCTACTCAAGATCTCGGTAAGGATAAACTGCTGTCCCGATTCTTCAGGGGAATGTTTGAGGAACTACTACAAGGTTTAACTATACAAGTACAGGGGACACCAGTTTTGAAGGACTTGGCCAGATTAAATCAGCTAAAAGTAGTTAAAAGCAGCTAAAGGGTGCAGCAGAAAAAGTATCAACGATGCTAATTTTATCTACAGCACAGCAAACTATAGCACTAATTAATATAAAAAACGTATCCATAGACAAATAGAAAATAACAATAAAAATACCAGACCTGATAAAAATGTCCAAGCCAGGAAGAAATAAGCCAGAGTTTATACTACCTTTTTATAAAGAAAAACCTGGGCTATGTGTCGCTACAGCTGTAATTCACTACTTGAATAAGACAAAAGACCTAAGAAATGAGCAAAACAACAAATTACTCATATCAAACATCAAGCCATACAAAACCGTAACTTCTCAAACGATTGGGCACTGGGAAAAATCCTTGCTGTCTAAAGCAGGCATTGATACAAATAACTTTACAGCACACAGTAAAAAATATGCTGCAGTATCAGTGGCTAGTTTTGGAAGTGGATATACACAAAACCAGACGTACTGCTAGTTGGCCTCGACGGTCACAGACCTTCGCAAAACTTTACAATCGCCCGATCCAAGATAATAACGATACGTTCGCAAAATCTGTATTATCTAACGCACAGTAACTCTTCTTTATGGTTTCCAGTCATGTGACATGATAAATGAACGAGTTTTCCGATACGCTAAAAATCTACAAATTATCATCGAGAACGAGACGTGTAGTATAATCGAACGATCAAACGAGCCCGCCGAAGGCGGGCGAAGTTCGATCGTGTTTATACGAAACGTCTCGTTCGAAGATGATCAATATCCCTCCCTACATGTACCCGTTAATAAACATACCCTAGATCATCTTGCATGGAAAACTCATCTACAAAAATCGCTAAAAATATGACTGTACAGGGCCGGGCCGGCTAGTCCACACTAGCCTAGGCGCCAAATTTCAAACTCTAAAAAGTGTGAAATGTAAGCAATGACGAGCATACTACAAATTATCATCGAGAACGAGACTTTTCGTATAATCACGATCGAACTTCGCCCGCCTTCGGCGGGCGAGTTGTCGAGTTTCACGTTCGAGTGTATTCGAGAGTATTCGAGAGTGTATTCGAGAGTATTCGAGAGTGTATTCGAGAGTATTCGATGTTGTCGAGTTTCACGTTCAACATAACCAATAAATAATATACTGTTTCAAAGAAGCGGCTGCCGCTCGATTTGTTACACTTTATAAGTTGGTCGACTACCCCATTACTCGTAAACTGATAAAGCCTACATAGCTGTGATACTTTTCCTTTTAACTTCGTTATATATACGACTATTGTGAATTTTTTCACATATCCAGAAACAACCACTTAGCTGTCAGTGGGAGGGAGGACACTAGACTAAAATTAGCACTTTAAAGCTTAATATTTCACAAACGGATCCTTTATTCGAAATATTGTTTTCACAAACTTTTAATATTTTCTAAAGACCTATCCAACACATGACATCCCACAACATGGGGTAGACGAGAGAAAAAAACGTCTCCACTTTACGTGTAGAGGAGGTGCCCAAAAAAAAATGCGAGATTTTATTTTACCACTCTGTCGGCATGACTAATCTGTATATCCATGCTATCACAGCTTTATATTTGTAATAATATTTCCGAGCTAAACTGCGGACAGACGGACGGACATATCGCAACTAAAGGATGTCCCAAAATTAACGCAATATTTGAATTTTGCCGCCGTTTGTGCAATAAATTGTTAGCAACCTTGCAAAAGAAATAATTTGATAGCTGAGGGTTTGAGGTTAATAAAAATGGAGTGTTACGCGATACAACAACGTGTTTGCATGATTAAACAATATTTTTAAAATAATTAAAATTTGTCGACCACAGTCCACAGAAAATTGAATACAAAATATAGTCGGAATAGTGTTTTAACTTCATCAACAGTGGAGACAATAATTGAAAAATTTAGGGAGACTGGATCAGTTGGAGACTCTATACACACTGGTCATCCAAAAACAAGCCGTTCAAATGTCAATATCGAAGCAGTACGTGAGAGAGTTGGTGAAAATTTTGGAACATCAATTCGTACAAGAATTGGAAATTTCAAGAAGCTCTCTAGAGCATATACTCAAAAAATATCTGTCTCCATGCATACCAAATTCAATTATCACAACAACTAAAGCCTAATGACCATGCACAGCAAACAGAGTTCATTGAATGGGTTATTGAACATCAACAAGTGGATACTGATTTTCGACCAAAATTATCCTAAGCGACGAAGCACATTTTCACCTTGATGGCTTTGTTAATCACCAAACTGCCGTATTTGGGGTTCGGAGAACCCACAGGTAATTGTCGAAAATAAATGCATCCACAACGTGTCACTGTTTGATGCAGATTTTGGGCTAGAGGCATCATTGGATCATACTTTTTTGAGAATGAGGCTGGTCAAGCAGTGACTGTTACTGGTGCTCAATATCGCGACATGATAACACAGTTCTTTCTGCCCAAATTGAATAATATTGATGTGGCTAAAATATGCTTTCAAAAAGACGGGGCCCCATGCGATACAGCCCGTGAGACAATTCAATTACTGCATGAGACGTTTCCTGGTCGTTTGCTTTCTCGTTTTGGTGAACAGAATTGGCCCCCTAGATCGTGTGATTTAACATCATTCCTTTTTATGGAGTTATTTTAAGTCAAAGGTCTATGTGAACAAGCCCACGACTACCCATGCATTACAGGAGTAAATTAGAGGCTGCATCAACGAAATTGCCACATTTATGCAGAATGGTCATGGAAAAAATAATTTTCGATAAAATAATACGTAAATATAGCATAATACAGAATAAGCAAAGCTGTGGAGGCCATTGACCCGACGTCTTATTCCATAAATAACCCTATCCCTATGTAGTTAATGATTCAATAAAAAAAACAATCTTAAAAGACTTAAAAACTGTGTTTTCTATTTAATTTACATCTTACGTTAATTTTGGGACACCCTATATAAGGGTTCCTTGTTGATAACAACGAAACCCTTAAAAGATAGAATAACAAAAACCAAAACTATGTAGGTTTTATTAAACCAGACTTAAATAAGTAGATACTAATAAAGTTTACCAAACGAGACTGAGTAGATAGACGACTAGGAACATAAGACGAGATTAAGAAGACAAGTATTAAATACACTGCGCAAAACAATTATCATGTCACTAATTTGTGCCACCATAAAATTGAAACGGGAAATTACATGCAAATAAAATTAAGAACATCTGAAAGACGCTCTATTTAGTTATTTTAATTGACACAGTGAATTATCAGCATCGCATACTTTCGGGGTATCCGTAATTATTAACAATTAATTAAACTACTAAATTAAACTACCAAAAACTAAAGTGAAATAATGAGTCCCAAATTTTGTGAAATAATGAGTGAAAATGTCGCACGATCACTTCAACAATGAAAGTTTGTGCTCTTCACGGATGAATCAAAGTTATTTTTCTTTGCGATGGCCGATGCATTTACAGACGCGCAGGAGAACCCTACGTAGCTGTTACTGTCCAGGAAGTTGAAATATTTCGAGGTGGTTCAGTTATGGTTGGGTTTCAGTTATGGTTGTAGAACCGATCTAGTTGTAATTCCAGGAAAACTTAACGCTAATCTCTATGTTGTCCCGGTGGCATATGTAATAGGTCCATTTTTTGTTAATGCAGGATAATGCAAAACCACAAACTGAGCGAATCACTTTAGACTTCCTACAACAACTGGAAATTCAAACAATTTCGACTTCCTAGCCTGCCTTAAGTCTTGATTTAAAAGAACGCAGGCCAAACCATTGTTGATCAAGACTCACGTGACCCAGATACACGATCTTGCGCTGCTTTATGGTATTGGGTAGTATTCTGTCTCTCCTGCCCTTCTCAGCAACTCCTCGTTGGTAATGTGATCCTCCCATGGGATACGGAGCATTCTTCTGAGTGTCCACATCTGGAACGCCTCGATCTTATTAATGGATGCTACTTTTATCGTCTAGGTTTCTGCTCCATACAGTAGGACTGGCCAAACGTTGCATTTGACCATTCGGTGGCGGATTTCTAAATTTTTATCTCATCGCAAGGGACGTAGTTTGTTAAATGCCTGTCTGGCTTGTTCTACCCTACTCTTGATCTCTAGTAATGGGTCCCATCTGTCGTTTACTAGTGTGCCTAGATATTTCGTGTTCGTAGTTCATTCGATTGTTTCCTCTCTACCGTGATGGACGCTCTTGTCGGATTATTACGACTTATAACCATTAATTTTGTTTCGGATCTCTTCATTCTTAGTCGGACCTCTGAGCCCTTTCTATTTCATTAGCTGTAGGTCTTGCTGGCTGCTTGCTATGATCACTGCGGCGTCTACCTATCTTATATTGTTTATTATGGTACCGTTCACTCTTATGTTGATTCTGACGATCGCTGACTGTTGCCAGTACAGTTTGTGGAATAAAAATACGTTTTTTTCATCTATACCAGCTTTTTTTAGATATTCGATGAACAATTCATGGTTGATAATATCCAACACCTTTTCATAGTGGATGAAGCACAGGAAGATGTCCTTTCTTTGGTCATAGCAGTTCTGTACCAATGTGGTTAGGCAAAATGTTGCTTCTCGTGTACCTTATATGGGTATTTCTCCCAAAATTTTACGTGTTCAAATTACATATACTTAGTGAGATGGGGGAGGGAAAGGAGAAGATATTGGCGTGACCACATAGACATAATGAACCAAGAGAGACTAGCATACATCGCCAGAGATGGAAAACCAGGTGGCCGACGCCCGCCAGGGATACAACCTAAGGGATATAACCTAAGAGATGGAAGGATAGTTGGAGCTCCGCCTCACATGATAACCAACCGAATTGAGCCTTCAAAATCAAAATCAAAATTAAAATCAAATTTATTCTTTCTACGATGTACAAAGGAAAATTACGTATTGAATTTGTCAGTAAAAAATCATTAAGGCTATAGTAGACTTCTCTATTAACATTATTTTAAGTTTTTTTCTAAAATATATTTGGTAGGTTTCTTGGGTCAGCATATTTGGAGGCTTGTTATAGATTTGGATTCCAATCTTGTTCGGTGCTTTGCTACAAATTGTTAAATTTGATATTGGAGTTCGTAGTTGTTTTTGACCTCTTGTTTAGTGATGGTGTTGGTCTATGTTTCTTATAATTGAGGCCTTATTCCTGTGAATATGGCATGCAGTTTCCCATATGTATATGGATGGTACCGTAAGGAGGTTTAGCTTCTTAAAATATGGCATACAGGATGTTGTTCTACCAACACCTATGATTGCCCGAATTATTCTCTTTTGGGCTTTGAAGACCCTTTGAGTTTGTGGAGAGGGTTCACATACTATAATCCCGGATGAGATAACAGATTGTACCTCCGCGTGGCATATGTTAAGCAGCACAGATTGTTCTACTAAACAGCGGATATTTCTAATCAGGTAGGCTTAATAATTTATTTTCTTGGTTATTCGATCAATGTGGTTATTTCAGGTTAGATTTTCTTCTAAATTTACTCCAAGAAATTGAACTGTGTCGGTCCTTTGAACGGTTGCGTTGCCAATTTTTAGTGTTAAATCGTCTTCTCGCAAACTACGGGTTGTTTGAAATACAATATATTTTGTTTTTGCAATATTTAAATATAAGTTGTTGGCAGAGAACCATTGACTAAGGTCAGTTAGAAGCTCATTTGCCTCTGATTAAGCTTTTTGTATCGCTATTTTTTATTTTTTATAAAACTGGAATCGTCTGCGTAGAGAATGCATTCTTTGCCCTTTAAATATTGTATCAGGTCTGCAGTATATAGAGAAAACAATAAAGACGCCAAAACACTTCCCTGTGGTACCCCGATATCTGTTGTTAATTGTGCAGACGTACTATTATTGTTTGATTGGCTGATTTGAACATATTGCTTTCTTTTGTGTAAAAATGATTCGAACCATCTACCAATTTCGCCTCGAATTCCGCATCTATATAGTTTTCTATGAGTTTTTCATGCGACACACAATCAAAAGCTTTGGAGATCAGAAGTCACAGAAGATTCCCACAGGATGTTTAACTTTATCTATCTCCTCTAATATTCTTTCATAAAAAGCGCTAATTGCTGTTGTAGTTGATCTTTCAGCTCTGAATCCATGTTGTTGGGTAGGAATTAAATGGAAATTAGCGATAAAACATTTTAATCTTTTCTCAGTACAATATTCCATTATTTTTTATACCACCGATAGAAGTAATATTGGTCTGTAATATAATTGTCTGTCTTATCTCCCTTCTTATATACGGGCATTATTTTTGAGGTTTTTAGTAGCTCTGGAAATTCTTCAGTTTCTATAGAGTTATTAATAATGTCAGTGATTGGGGCTGCAATTTTGTTCTTGAATTCCTTAAATAATTTATACGGCAGTAAGTCCGGGCCGCTGCTGGATTTGTTATTCAGTTTAGCGATGATGTTCAACACTTCTTCTGTTGTAGATGTGTATATATACATTGAGTTTATATTATATTGTACGTGTGTATTTGTGATTTGGGTTCGGTTGATGTTATTTGCTACATCTGCTGCTGCATTCTTGAAATGGCTGATCTTTAGTCAGTTCGTTATTTACTTTTGATTGTATTTCATCCACTGTACGTGTTTTTTTGGATAGTTCATTAATTATATGCCACAGCGTATTTGTTTATTTTCGGCTTGTTCTATAATTTTGCTAAAGAAAACCTTTTTGGTGTTTGTTATAAATTTGATGTGTTTATGTTTTTTGTACTTTAGGCGAAGTATAGGGTATTTTTTTTTAAGAATATACAAATCCTTTAATCTTTCTGCAGATAATTTTGTTTGTGTGTTTGTCCATCTTTTATGTAGATGTTGTTTATTTTTTACAAGTGGGAAGCAAACAGAGAAATGTTACTGCATGGTGTTTATGAAGGTGATGGTTTTTTAATTGCAATTGTTTTTGTTGAAGACATCTTCAAATTTTTCTTTTTTTAAAGCATCCGAAAAACGTGCTTTATTTTGTATAGTGAATTTCCTCTTGAATATACACTTTTGTTTGATGGGTTTAAGTACATCAGTGCTCAAAGTGATTGCACGATGATCAGACAGAGGAGTGTCTTGAACATTAATTATTGCTGTGGGAAAACCTATTTTTATAAATATGTTGTCTATCCTCGTCTGCGATGTTGTAGTAACTCTAGTATATTGATGAATTTGCTCAATCAGCCCGAAGGACAGAAATAAATTTACTAAAATTGTTTTTTCTCTTGATATATCTGCAAAGTTTATATTAAAGTCACCAACAAGGATTATGTGTAATGATTTTTTATTTATATCCACCAGCACTTTTTCGAAAACCGTGAAGAATGTTATTAAACACTCCGTAGGCGGTCTGTAGAGATTAACTATAGCAGTGGTAGCATTTTGACACTTCCATCTAACTCCACAAAGTTCAATTTGTTTTTCAATGGATCTGGATTCGATATTTAAATTTGATATTTCACTATTGTCATCTTGCAAGGTACTTGTCCAGATGGCTACTTCACCTCCACTAGATTGATTTCTACAGTACTGACTTATAATTTTGTAGTTTTGTATATGCAACGTTCTGCTTGATTCTGCGTCCATCCATGTTTCTGTTAAACATATAAATACCGGCTTAAGTTCTTCAACAGCAATTTCTAATTGAGCGATTTTATTTCGAATACTTTGTATATTCATGTAAAACATTATATTTTGTAATATTTTATTATAATCTGTTTTCTTGTAAGTTGTTATGCTATTTGTTGGTATTACTAAGGGCGTTTGTGGTATTGGCTTCCATGGGGAAAATTTGATGTATGTGATCTGTCTAGTAGTCTAAAATTCAATCTTTCATATAGAATGCCTTCCGGCCAATATGATACATGATACACCTGTTCTTTTAATGAATACCTTTGCAATAAACAGACCTCAAGGTCTTCTCGAGGTATAAGAAAAGAAGAAGAAGAAGAAATTACATATATACAAAAAATAAAAAATTAAAATCAAGATTTGGTTCAAGGATATATAAACTAGTTAAAACTGTAAGGGCAATAAACCATATTAAGCCATATAAAACTTACAAGCCTTCAAAGCCATCAAACTCTTGCTTAATTTCTTGACCGTCCCTCATCTAGTAATCAACTAATCTGTTAGAAAATATAGAGTTGGGTCATTTTTTTAGGAGGCGTAACAACCGCGCTCCCCAAAAATTAAATTACCTAGCTTCGAAGAAGGATATATTCAATGATAAACGGGAAACATATGGTAAATTGATAAAAATATGTATTTTTATCATAATTTGTGAGTTTAGAATAGCCTAATCATTTGAATACACTTGCAAGTAAATATTATATAGAAGTATATAGCATTTACTTTGGATGATCATTGCTAAATCGGGTCATCATAAATGTCATGTAATGTAATGCTAAATCTCAGAAAAATAATACTACTACATTTTTGCAAGGGGACGGTCGTGGAAAACTTGGGGATGCTCTAGAATAAAGGGAGAAGGTCAGATTCAGAACGGTTAAGAAAAGAGATTTTTCCAAACATATTGTTAATTTTTGAAGATATATTTATTTAGCATGGAAAAAATGATAAAACAAAACTTAATATAAAATGCACTTAATAATAAAAGAAACGTGTTTTAAATGAATAATACTATTACGTTGATTATCAAAGGGTCTTGTAGTTTTCTATTGCATAAACTCTACTAGATAGAGCAAGTGGTGAAGTGGTGATAACAATTTTGTAAAACTATCTTTTTCTTTCTTCTTAGCTTGCAAGTGTTTTTCACGATCTGAGTTATGTTTAGCTTTTTTCCTCTTTCTCTTCTCTCCTTCTTTCTCTGGAAGGGACGGTCGGGAAAGGGGACGGATTTTGGCAAATTTTTCGCGAATGTTCTTGGCAAATTTAGTAGGTAAAATTCACCATTCAAAAGCAGGGTTATATATTTCGTAAACAGACAATATGGGAAAGAAATTACCGTAATTAATCTTAAATACGGAACATTAAAACGTCTTTAAACGTCATTAAAAAATAATGCTAGGGATGGTCTTGAAGACAATTAAAATACTCACATAAATTATTACCTGTATTTTCACTAGCATTCGTCACCCTGCAAGCACAAATTTGTTGTTTCTTTCTAAATTTGTATGTAAGTAATGTAAGTATGTAAGTTTCTTTTGGCAAAGATGTATTTAAATATCCCAGAAAAACCCGAATACCTACAAACTTTACTATATAGAAGAAGTTAGTAAACAGTCTAAAAGGGACGTTCCAGAAATATCGCTTCGATGCTCCTTATGAAAGTATAGATGAATCAATAGTTAAATTTAAAGGCAGGACTTCAATAAAGCAGATATTTACCAATGAAACCTATTAAACGAGGGATCAAAATTTGGGTGCGAAGTGATTCTTATACGGGTTACGTATATGATATGAATGTATAGGCGGGTAAGGACAGTGAAGAGTTGGATGGTACTTTATTCGAAAGGACTGTAAAGAAATTAATAAGTTCAGTTAGAGATAAAGAGGTTTCGCTATGGTCTGACATATTTTTTTCTACCGTTTCTTTGATAGATTCACTACTACATCCCGCGGTTAGAACACTAATAAAAATTAGGAGAAACCTAAATTTTCAGAAAAATTAAATCGTGGTGAATCTCAATTCCGGGTAAATAACAATGGTACTGTTATTTGTCGCTGGCAAGATACTTACTTGCAATAAGTAATTTTGCCGATAACACTGTAGAGGTAAAACGTACATTTAAGATGGCACAATGGATAAGATGGCACAAAGAAAAATAAATCTTCTCCTGAGATGCTTCAATTTTACCATATAACAAATACATGGGCGGCGTCGATTTGACTGATCAAATTATTGGTCTCTATGATTTTAATAGGAAGTCAGGAAAGTGGTTGATTAAAGTTTTCTACAAATTATTGATGATGTCTGTAATTCCGTAGGTTTAAAATTCAATGTTTGCAATTGCTGATTAGCATTGCAGGGAGTCTTATTTCACAGGGCAGGCAAAGAGCAACAGTAAAAAGAAAATCTGCCGTTTCATTAGGTCGACAAAACCTTTATAATATAAAGAAACCTAAGATTTTTAATGTGGGTGATCATTTGCCCATAGAAAGCCCAACGCGAAGAAGGTGCCAAAGGTGTTATGTGCAGTTTTAGAGGGAAAAACGAACCAATATATTATGTCAAATGTGCAATATTGCTTTATGCAAAAAATGCTTCACTCCATATTAATTGAAATGAAATATTTAATGAATATGTTAAATATGTTATGAATATGTTAATACGCAAAATGGACGACGTTTTTCTAAAATTCGTCAAAGAAAAGAGGGTTTAATATAATTTGGCTGATGAAACCATTTTTGTGATGACACTTTCTACCTTAGTTAGGAGCAGACTAAATTATTCTTTGTCATCCGATAATATACGTCATATTTTGTTTCGTAGTAGATTAGTACCTTATATAGCGTTTAAAACTCTTCTTGTAATCCACGATGTTGAAACATGGGATGAACCCAGTGATTAATCTTACCGGGTTTTATTGAGAGATCTTTCTCGTCAAAGTTCATTTCTGCACAAGAGTCACGGACGACACGGTTGTTTTTTAAGCTTAACTGACAAATGTGTACGTAACACGGCCAAATTTTACTGCCTGGTTAGTACAGTGGCCTGTTGTGAAGCGACCACCAATGTTCTGAGGCTGCCACCAATGTTGTGGGGCTGCCACCAATGTTGTGAAGGGGGTTATGGTGTGAACCACCGCCGACTTCAATGTTGAGAGGGAAGGACTGCTGGCCAACAATTCTTCACACTCTGAGATATATCTAAATATGTCGGGATCTTGTAATGTAATGTTCACCGGGATTCGCAAGGCACGTAGTTAGTTGAATAATAGTCGAGTTGGTTTTAACAATTTAATTAAACAATAATACAATGAAATAACTTAAGACTTAAGAACTTATAGCTTACGACTATACTCTCTTACTTCTTACCTCTTACTTGTTACTGACAACTGGGAAATTGTATTTATACCATTCCTAGTATAATATATCTGTAAGAGGGATTAAATCATCCCTCTAATTCAACTAAGGGGGAGATTGAATTTTCTTGACTCCTCCCATGAACAATCGAGGCTTAAATTCTCAAAATCCCTGAAAATGTCTGGTCCTCTGGTTAATCTCTATAAGAAGGTTTTTATAGGCCTTCGCACGTTTTCTAATATGTTTGAGGGAGGTAGATTTTAGCGTGATAATAAAAACCCTTAATGACTTGGTGTAGCGTAAATCCAGGGGGTTTAAGCCTGGTAATCGAGCAGGCCATACGTTTGGCTCACCTCGACCAATCCAGCGAACTCCGTATGTTGATGTGAAAAAATCACGAGCGACCAAACTGAAATGTGGTGGTGCACAGTTTCTGGAGAAACTATAAAATTATAAAACAATTGCACTTATCCAAAACGTGGGACAAAGGGCACGTTTTGAAATGTGCGCTAATGGCACAGATGTCCAGTCCTGGTTTTTATTACAATAGGCCCTTGAACTACTTTAATTGTGTTGGTGGATGGTCAGGAACAATAATTCGGCGACATACTTTATAGCTATAAAATAATAGGCTTCGAAATAAATATCATAAAGAAATCTATGTCTATTAAAGATTTCATATATTCTTAGATATAAGCATGTGTTAGATTAAAAATGTTTGTTTCAGTTAACTTCTGACCCTTAATGACAAATCTAAAAACATGTTTGCGACATAGGGACGGTCAGGAATTTCAGCATGTTCAAGTTGTGGTTATTCGGAAACGGGGTGTAAAATCTTTACTTTAAATAATTAAATTAATAGATTGCCATCCAAGAATTGCAACTAGAAGTAAACGTAGAAGTGACACGATAAGTAAAATTGTTGTAGAAATACCCATATCCGAACTGAGTGTCTCCGCTTAGCCCTTCAAGTTTATTAACTAGCCTGGTGTGTATGATGCGTAGGAATATTTTTAATGCGCGACTCATAATTTCCATTCTGATATATTAATTAGATAATAAATTTAAAAAAACCTAGTACGAGATTATAAATGAAACACTTTATAAAGAGATAATATAATTGCATATGTAATTATATTAAACTGTAACAATTACATCAATAATTATAGGATGTATTTATTAACGTGTTATGGTAAAAAAGTAAAAGTTTTCTCTGTTTTAATTTGTTGTACGAAGGCATGCAAATTATAAATTACGAAAATTAGTTGCCGAAGAATAACAATAAACCTGCACTTATACGTATGTCTAGTAAAAGTCTTTTTGTAACAACGATATACACAAACTCGTACTCAATTCACTAGTCAAACTAATTACTGTACAAACTATTCACTTACAGTTATATAGGGTGTTAGGTAAATATGCGTGAAAAATTAAGGAATTACTCCTTGGCCTATTTTAAGAATATTTTGTCCTATGATAATTTCTGAAAAACCCCTTTGTTTCGAAGATACAGGGTGAACAAAATTTGCGACAATCATATTTGATATTTGTTAAAATCATTATTGTAAATTAAAGTTGGCATACGCCAATGAGTTTATCAAGTATAAAAAAATAATTAGTTTATCAAGCACTAAAAATTGTTGACCTATTTCAAATGAACAGCAACAACAAATGTATTAAATAGATTTGATACTGGGAGCGACCATAGAATGGTGCGATCAAAAATAACCATTGATATAAAGAAAGAAAGACACAACATGGTTAAAAAGACAACCAACCAACAATGGCACAACCCACTAGATGTAGAGGAATACCAACAGTGCATCGCAGACCGGTTGACGAGTGGAAACGCGGACAAAAATGAAAACATCAACAACCTAAACGACCGAATAACAAATGCCATAATAGATAGTCAAAGTACATGCTGCCCTAGAACAAAACAAGAAGAAAAACTCAGCCAAGAAACAATACAGCTGATGCAAAGTAGAAGAAACATGAGAAGTGAAGAGACAACCTCCATCGAAGAACTACGAGAGATAAATAAACAGATATCGAAGGCAATAAGGCGCGACATCATCATCATCATCATCAATGGCGCTACAGCCCGAGTCGGGCCTTGGCCTCCTGAATGCTCCGTCTCCAGTTTTCTCGGTCCAATGACCGCGTCCTCCACGTTGCAAATTTCAGAAGCGATCTGCTGTCTTCGTCAATGGAGTCCTCCCAGCGTTTTCTTGGTTTTCCGACTGGTCTTTTTCCTTCCGCTTTTCCTTTTTGTACTCGCTTGGGTATTCTTCCGTCTTCCATTCGCTGTACATGACCAGCCCACTGTAGCTTTCGGAGTTTGATGAGAGTGGAGACTTCTGGGTCCTCAAAAATAGCATACAATTCCTTATTGTACCGAATTCGCCATGCGCCTTGTTCTCTCACCGGTCCGAGGATTCGTCGCAATACCTTTCTTTCAAAAGCATTGACCATTTTTTCTGATGCCTGTATAAAGGTCCACGTTTCACTGCCATAGCAGAGTACAGGTCTTATTATTGTTTTGTAGATTCGCAGCTTCGTTTTTCTGTGCACGTCTTTACATTTGATTATCGGAAGTACCGAATAATATGTCTTGTTTGCTATCATTATGCGTCTTTTTATTTCGTTGATTTCATTGCCGTCTTTGGAGAGATTGGCTCCCAGATATATGAAATTGTCCACATTTTCTATGTTATAGTTTGCTATCGTTAGATTTTGTCTGATTGGCGTGTTTCTTCGTAATTGTACCATAACTTTCGTTTTGTTTTCATTCATGCGTAACCCTACTTCTAGTGCTGCCGTGTCAAGATTAACGAATACTTCCTTGGCGTCTAGTTTTGAGCGCGCCATTATGTTTATGTCATCTGCGTAAGCTACTATTTGGGTTGATTTAAATAATAGCGTCCCTCTGGTGTCAACAGGGAGCTTTCGTACGACATATTCCAAAGCCAGATTAAACAGTGTGGGTGCAAGGCCATCTCCTTGCTTCAGCCCTGAGAGCGTTAGGATCTTGTTGTCAGCTCGTTCTGGATTCTTACTTGGCATGTTGAGTTGGTCATTGTAAGCCTTGTCAGTCGAACGAGTTTCGCTGGTATTCCCAGTTCCAGCATTATCGTGTACAGTACACTTCTGTCGATACTGTCATAAGCTTGTTTAAAATCTACGAATATTTGGTGCACATCGATGTTATATTCCCAGCATTTCTCTAGCACCTGATTTACTGAGAAAATTTGATCCGTAGTTGATCAAAGACACAAAGGCGCGACATAAGAGCACATAATAAAGATAAAATTCAACAAACCATAGAAAACAACAAAAGTATGAAGGTCCTGCGTAGAAAACTGGGAAGCGGGAAGAGACAAATAACTAAACTCAGAAATAAACAAGGAAATATAACAACGAACAGAGAGGAGATCCTAAATGTCGTTGAAAAATTCTACCAACTTCTATATACAAACCAAAAAGAACCAATCACGGAATCTGAACCAGATATCGTATCAAATAAAAAGGGCATCATAAACCAAGGGTCTGAAATACTACCAGATATTACTTTAGATGAAATAGAATTAGCCTTAAGTAAAACGAAGACAAACAAAGCCCCCGGAGGTGACCACGTCACCGCAGACGCCATCAAAATCGGAGGTGTCCACCTGCTAGGAAAAATCAGAGACCTGTGCAATCTTTGCCTGTTCAACAGTACAGTACCAAATGAATGGAACAACGCTATTGTGATCTTAATGCACAAAAAAGAGATATAGCTGACCTAGAAAACTATAGGCCGATAAGCCTTCTAAGTCATCTCTACAAACTATTTACAAGAATAATAACAAATAGACTTGAAAATAAACTGGACTTCTACCAACCAGTGGAACAGGCAGGATTTCGCACAGGATACGGAACCAATGACCTTCTACAAAGTGTTAAAACAATAGTCGAGAAAAGTATTGAATACAACAGACCACTCGTACTGGCCTTCATAGATTTCCATAAAGCATTTGACACCGTCGAGTTAGATGCAGTTATGGAAGCACTACAGGAATGCCGTGTCGACCATCGCTACACGAGAACCATTTACAACATCTACAAAAACGCCAGTATGACGGTTCAACTCCATGAAAACACCAAACCCATTCCAATTGGTAGAGGCGTGAGACAGGGGGATACGATATCGCCTAAATTGTTCACCGCGGTTTTGGAACTTGCTTTCAAAAAGCTCAACTGGGAAAGAAAAGGCTTAACCATAGATGGCAAAAATCTATCAAATCTGCGATTTGCAGATGACATAGTGCTGCTTGCTGACGATCTAAAAACAATGCTATTAGAACTCCAGGAAACATGTAATACCGTAGGCCTAAGAATAAACTATTCCAAAACAAAATGTATGACAAACTTGGTCCCGAGCAGACAGATAGATGTAGGCGATAGAGATATTGATTTCGTAGACAAATACACCTATTTAGGTCACGAAATACGCATAACTAGAGACAACCAAACATGCGAATTTAAAAGAAGAATAATCCTCTCTTGGGCCGCATATGGAAAACTTCGGGACGTATTCAAAAGCGATCTGCCAGTCTGCTTGAAAAGGAAAGTGTTTGATCAATGTGTATTGCCAGTTATGACCTACGGCACTGAAACCGCAACACTCACCGTCGCCACTGCAAAAAAGCTCCAAATTGCAGAACGAAAGATGGAAAGATCGATGCTCGGCGTGTCGCTACGAGACCATATCACAAACGAAGACCTACGCCGAACAACAGGTGTCACAGATGTGGTTGTGCGTATGGCGAGGCTAAAGTGGAACTGGGCTGGACACGTGGCCCGAATGTCAGATGGAAGATGGACCAAGAGACTACTGAAGTGGAGGCCAAGAGCAGATATACGAAGCAGCGGGAGGCCCCCCACAAGATGGACAGACGATATAAAAAGAACAAGAGGAGCCTGGATGCGAGAGGCTCAGGATAGGAGGAAATGGGCGGAAATTGGGGAGGCCTATGTCCAGCAGTGGACGCAAAGGGTTGTTTGATGATGATGATGAAAAATTGTTGAAACTTGGAACGGCCGTTTTATCTACTAACGGACAAATGGATTTCATTTGAATACGCCTCGTCAGTGATCCGTATCATCCGTATCGGCACCAGTCGTTTACATTGAGTGACGTTTGTCTGTTTGACGTGTCTTTAATAGTTAGTGAAGTCCTCTACTATGTATACGAACGCCGAGATGACTGACATGCATTTCATGAATGCACTTGCTGATGGCAATTCATTACAAGCTAGATGATTTTACATTGAACGGTTTCCTAGCCCTAATATCCCTGACCGAGAAATCTTCGAAAACATTCATCGAGGTCTTCGTGAAACAGGCACATTGAAACGAAATGGAGGGCCAGGATGATGATACAGAAGGATCCAAGTACTTTTACGCGACAAGTTGCCAATACTTTGAATGTAAGTCATAGGACAGTTTGAAAAATTCTTAATGGCAATTTGTTGTATCCATACCACATTCAAGGTGTTCAAGCACTACTACCTGCTGATTATTGTCCACGTATTGCTTTATGTCAATGGCTATTGCAAAGATTAGTTCTCCCTTAATTCTTGGCACAAATTATTTTCACTAATGAAGCGAGTTTTGTCAATAAATTTAATTAAGAATTTTCATAACAACCAAGTGTGGGCAGATGAAAATCCGCATGAGGTATGTGATGATCGATTTCAACATCAATTCTCTCTGAATGTTTGGATTGGAATTGTGGATGACTATCTAATTGGACCTGCATTTCTACCAGCAAGACTTACTGGTGAGATATATCGTAGCTTATTGGAAGAAACACTGCCTGTGTTTCTGCAGGATGTACCATTGTCGACAAGATGCAATGTGGTTTATGCACTATAGTGCACCACCACATTTCAGTTTGGTTGCTCGTGATTTTTTCACAGCAACATAGGGAGTTCGCTGGATTGGTCGAGGTGAGCCAAACGTATGGCCTGCTCGATTACCAGGCTTAAACCCCCTGGATTTACGCTACGCCAAGTCATTAATTTACGCTACTCCAGTGGAGAATTTGGACGAATTACGAAATCGGATAATTGCTGGGTGTAACTCAGTTATTTCAAGTACTTATATCAGAGAGTTCGCTTAAATTTTGGTTTCTGAAATATTATTTTTAGAGCTTGTTTTTGAGCTATTTGCAATCCTTTTGATACTCTTGTTTTTCTCCTCAGAAGGTATGACAAATGACCATTAATATTGAACTCTTGTATGAGATATTTTTAAACATTTTGCATTTCCGATATATATATATATATATATATATATATATATATATTATTAATTATGTTGTATTTTCAATTTTATAGCCTTACATCCAGAACCTTTAAGGAGGTATCATGTTAGTAAAAAAAAAGCAAAGACAATCAAAATTATCAACAGAACAAGTGTAAAAGTTTGCCTAAAATCTAACGATGTTGGACTCGTGGAGAACTGAACACTGCAAACTAAAGAAACATCTAAAGCCTAGGTTTGGAGAAAACTTCTTAAAGTCTCATTAAAAACTTTGGCTGGGTATCAAAAAATGCGTCTAAATACACACATGTGGAATAATCTGAATATTATGCAATCTAGATATTATTACTATTGAAATTCATTAAAACGAATGATAGATAGATACATCACATTAGAAAATAAACATACATATTTTATATCCATTTCATACAAAATATTATATATACTAATATAATACACTCTATGATTTTAATAGGAAGTCAGGAAAGTGGTTGATTAAAGTTTTCTACAAATTATTGATGATGTCTGTAATTCCGTAGGTTTAAAATTCAATGTTTGCAATTGCTGATTAGCATTGCAGGGAGTCTTATTTCACAGGGCAGGCAAAGAGCAACAGTAAAAAGAAAATCTGCTGTTTCATTAGGTCGACAAAACCTTTATAATATAAAGAAACCTAAGATTTTTAATGTGGGTGATCATTTGCCCATAGAAAGCCCAACGCGAAGAAGGTGCCAAAGGTGTTATGTGCAGTTTTAGAGGGAAAAACGAACCAATATATTATGTCAAATGTGCAATATTGCTTTATGCAAAAAATGCTTCACTCCATATTAATTGAAATGAAATATTTAATGAATATGTTAAATATGTTATGAATATGTTAATACGCAAAATGGACGACGTTTTTCTAAAATTCGTCAAAGAAAAGAGGGTTTAATATAATTTGGCTGATGAAACCATTTTTGTGATGACACTTTCTACCTTAGTTAGGAGCAGACTAAATTATTCTTTGTCATCCGATAATATACGTCATATTTTGTTTCGTAGTAGATTAGTACCTTATATAGCGTTTAAAACTCTTCTTGTAATCCACGATGTTGAAACATGGGATGAACCCAGTGATTAATCTTACCGGGTTTTATTGAGAGATCTTTCTCGTCAAAGTTCATTTCTGCACAAGAGTCACGGACGACACGGTTGTTTTTTAAGCTTAACTGACAAATGTGTACGTAACACGGCCAAATTTTACTGCCTGGTTAGTACAGTGGCCTGTTGTGAAGCGACCACCAATGTTCTGAGGCTGCCACCAATGTTGTGGGGCTGCCACCAATGTTGTGAAGGGGGTTATGGTGTGAACCACCGCCGACTTCAATGTTGAGAGGGAAGGACTGCTGGCCAACAATTCTTCACACTCTGAGATATATCTAAATATGTCGGGATCTTGTAATGTAATGTTCACCGGGATTCGCAAGGCACGTAGTTAGTTGAATAATAGTCGAGTTGGTTTTAACAATTTAATTAAACAATAATACAATGAAATAACTTAAGACTTAAGAACTTATAGCTTACGACTATACTCTCTTACTTCTTACCTCTTACTTGTTACTGACAACTGGGAAATTGTATTTATACCATTCCTAGTATAATATATCTGTAAGAGGGATTAAATCATCCCTCTAATTCAACTAAGGGGGAGATTGAATTTTCTTGACTCCTCCCATGAACAATCGAGGCTTAAATTCTCAAAATCCCTGAAAATGTCTGGTCCTCTGGTTAATCTCTATAAGAAGGTTTTTATAGGCCTTCGCACGTTTTCTAATATGTTTGAGGGAGGTAGATTTTAGCGTGATAATAAAAACCCTTAATGACTTGGTGTAGCGTAAATCCAGGGGGTTTAAGCCTGGTAATCGAGCAGGCCATACGTTTGGCTCACCTCGACCAATCCAGCGAACTCCGTATGTTGATGTGAAAAAATCACGAGCGACCAAACTGAAATGTGGTGGTGCACAGTTTCTGGAGAAACTATAAAATTATAAAACAATTGCACTTATCCAAAACGTGGGACAAAGGGCACGTTTTGAAATGTGCGCTAATGGCACAGATGTCCAGTCCTGGTTTTTATTACAATAGGCCCTTGAACTACTTTAATTGTGTTGGTGGATGGTCAGGAACAATAATTCGGCGACATACTTTATAGCTATAAAATAATAGGCTTCGAAATAAATATCATAAAGAAATCTATGTCTATTAAAGATTTCATATATTCTTAGATATAAGCATGTGTTAGATTAAAAATGTTTGTTTCAGTTAACTTCTGACCCTTAATGACAAATCTAAAAACATGTTTGCGACATAGGGACGGTCAGGAATTTCAGCATGTTCAAGTTGTGGTTATTCGGAAACGGGGTGTAAAATCTTTACTTTAAATAATTAAATTAATAGATTGCCATCCAAGAATTGCAACTAGAAGTAAACGTAGAAGTGACACGATAAGTAAAATTGTTGTAGAAATACCCATATCCGAACTGAGTGTCTCCGCTTAGCCCTTCAAGTTTATTAACTAGCCTGGTGTGTATGATGCGTAGGAATATTTTTAATGCGCGACTCATAATTTCCATTCTGATATATTAATTAGATAATAAATTTAAAAAAACCTAGTACGAGATTATAAATGAAACACTTTATAAAGAGATAATATAATTGCATATGTAATTATATTAAACTGTAACAATTACATCAATAATTATAGGATGTATTTATTAACGTGTTATGGTAAAAAAGTAAAAGTTTTTCTCTGTTTTAATTTGTTGTACGAAGGCATGCAAATTATAAATTACGAAAATTAGTCGCCGAAGAATAACAATAAACCTGCACTTATACGTATGTCTAGTAAAAGTCTTTTTGTAACAACGATATACACAAACTCGTACTCAATTTACTAGTCATACTAATTATTGTACAAACTATTCACTTACAGTTATATAGGGTGTTAGGTAAATATGCGTCAAAATTTAAGGAATTACTCCTTGGCCTATTTTAAGAATATTTTGTTCTATGATAATTTCTGAAAAACCCCTTTGTTTCGAAGATACAGGGTGAACAAAATTTGCGACAATCATATTAGATATTTGTTAAAATCATTATTGTAAATTGAAGTAGGCATACGCCAATGAGTTTATCAAGTACAAAAAAATAATTAGTTTATCAAGCACTAAAAATTGTTGAAACTTGGAACGGCCGTTTTATCTACTAACGGACAAATGGATTTCATTTGAATACGCCTCGTCAGTGATCCGTATCATCCGTATCGGCACCAGTTGTTTACATTGAGTGACGTTTGTCTGTTTGGCGTGTCTTTAATAGTTAGTGAAGTCCTCTACCATGTATACGAACGCCGAGATGACTGACATGCATTTCATGAATGCACTTGCTGGTGGCAATTCATTACAAGCTAGATGATTTTACATTGAACGGTTTCCTAGCCCTAATATCCCCGACCGAGAAATCTTCGAAAACATTCATCGACGTCTTCGTGAAACAGGCACATTGAAACGAAATGGAGGGCCAGGATGATGATACAGGAGGATCCAAGTACTTTTACGCGACAAGTTGCCAATACTTTGAATGTAAGTCATTGGACAGTTTGGAAAATTCTTAATGGCAATTTGTTGTATCCATACCACATTCAAGGTGTTCAGGCACTACTACCTGCTGATTATTGTCCACGTATTGCGTTATGTCAATGGCTATTGCAAACATTAGTTCTCCCTCAATTCTTGGCACAAATTATTTTCACTAATGAAGCGAGTTTTGTCAATAAATTTAATAAAGAATTTTCATAACAACCATGTGTGGGCAGATGAAAATCCGCATGAGGTATGTGATGATCGATTTCAACATCAATTCTCTTTGAATGTTTGGATTGGAATTGTGGATGACTATCTAATTGGACCTGCATTTCTACCAGCAAGACTTACTGGTGAGATATATCGTAACTTATTGGAAGAAACACTGCCTGTGTTTCTGCAGGATGTACCATTGTCGACAAGACTTGCAATGTGATTTATGCACGATGGTGCACCACCACATTTCAGTGTGGCCGCTCGTGACTTTTTCACAGCAACATACGGAGTTCGCTGGATTGGTCGAGGTGGGCTAAAAGTATGGCCTGCTCGATTACCAGCCTCAAACCCCCTCTGGATATACGCTACTCCAAGTCATTAATTTACGCTACTCCAGTGGAGAATTTGGACGAATTACGACATCGGATAATTGCTGGGTGTAACTCAGTTATTTCAAGTACTTACTTCAGAGAGTTCGCTTAAATTTTGGTTTCTGAAATATTGTTTTCAGAGCTCGTTTTTGAGCTATTTGCAATCCTTTTGATACTCTTGTTTTTGTCCTCAGAAGGTATGACAAATGACCATTAATATTGGACTCTTGTATGAGATATTTTTAAACATTTTGCATTTCCCATATATTTATTATTAATTATGTTGTATTTTCAATTTTGTAGCCTTACATCCAGAACCTTTAAGGAGGTATCATGTTAGTAAAAAAAAGCAGACAATCAAAATAATATGTTGGACTCGTGGAGAACTGAACACTGCAAACTAAAGAAACATCTAAAGCCTAGGTTTGGAGAAAACTTCTTAAAGTCTTATTAAAAATTTTGGCTGGGTATCAAAAATGCGTCTAAATACACACATGTGGAATAATAACATCTGAATATTATGCAATCTAGATATTATTACTATTGAAATTCATTAAAACGAATGATAGATAGATACATCACATTAGAAAATAAACATACATATTTTATATCCATTTCATACAAAATATTTAAAATAAAGGGTCTTCCAATACGTGGTTTCATTTGAATAGCCCACCATTTTAACAATTGTCATGAATCAACCTGTAACTACCTGACAGATGACAAATAAAAAAACTACAAGATTACAAGCCATTAATAAAAATGGAACGTTATACGCTTCAACAACGCATTGAAATTAATAAAATTCACTAAAAAAATGGTGAGAATTTCGCGGTCACAATTCGCAAAACTAAAGCATTTTTTGGTCGTCGTAAAGAACCCAGCAACTGTGAAACTAGTAGAAAAGTTAGTGAAGTCAAGAATCGAACTAATGCACGTCGCTCAAGAACAACTGAGAATATTGCTGTTGTAGCCCATAGTGTTGAGGAAAACTCAGGTTTGTCCATTCCTCGTCGATCTTTGGAATTGGGCATTCCACAAACGACATTACACCGCATTTTGCATAAAGACTTAGGTCTTAAGGGCCTTAAAGTTCAGTTAACACAAAAACGTACGCCTACTCACCATCAACAACGTGGTGTCTTTGCTGATTGGGCCCTTGAAATGCATCAAACTGATTCATCGTCATATGATACATCAAAGCGAAATTTCATCGAAAAATCATCTTCAGTGATTTTAACTTTGTCCATTTTCACTTCTATGTTAAATATTGTCGCATTTGGGACTCAAAAGCTTCGGAAAATTTCATGAAAAGAATATGGTCCTGCAAGCGTGGCCGTTGCAGCCATTTTGCTAATATTGTTTGCCAGTATTAATGGCATAGACTCCTCTTTACTATTAAATAAATATCCGATGATTTCGCTTAAAAATATTCGTTTTTTGTTTACATTTCAAAATGAAACCTCCTTTTTGGAAGACCCTACATTTTACATAATTATAATTTTTTGCGCTTTTGAATTTACAAAATCATAATATTTGAATCAAATATTGTATAGCAATTAAGTTACTAAGCCTACTTTGTTTCATACTTGATCAACATTCTTGATAAGTTGAAGTTTACTGAAAATAAGTTTCATTTTCTTTCGCCAGGTGCAACTTTTACGGGCAGACAAGGAAATATTTGCAAAAAAACTTATGTTCGAATATGATTCCATTTGACTATTCCTTCTAGAATTTAAAGGAGATGAAGGAAGCTCTTACATTTTTTAAAAATACAGTCGAACTGCCATAACTCGAACTTCTGTAACTGCAATTTACTATAACTCGAATATTTTTGGAAATTCATACGTTTAAATAGTATTTTACATATAAATTAACTTCCATAACTCGAATTTTTCCATAACTCGTATTAAAAATTTGTACAATGGTAAAATTGTACATACAAAATAATCTCTATAACTCCAATTTTTTAACCGCAGCGTATTTTCCAAAATTTATGATGCCGGATATTGCCTACCCTGATGTATATGAAAGAGTTCGGCAATCAATGACGAGAAGATTGAATGCGTGTATATAAATGTAAGCAGGAGGAAGCCATTTCGAAGATTTGTTGTAGATTGAGCAACTTTACATGTGCTTTTTGATACTAAAATGTAATTACTGTGGCAAATTTTGTTCACCATGTATCTTCGAAACAAAGGGTTTTTCAGAAATCATCATAAAACAAAATATTCTTAGGATAGGCCAAGGAATAATTTCTTGAATTTTTGCTGCATGTTTACCTAACACCCTGTATATCGAATTTCAAATAATAATACATCACATCTACGCAGGATTAAACAAGAACAAATAAAACTAGAATAGACCGACTAATATCAGAAAACACACAAATTAAAAATAACCATAAAGATACCATCTATATAAATAGAAAGCAAAACATACCAGACAACAATAAGCAAGATAAATGAGGTCAATATAAGATAAAAACGAACCAGATAAGTTCAAACACGACCAGATAAGATTAAATAAGACCGTTGAAGACCAGGTAAGTCCTGACAAGGCAAAACAAGGTCAGACAATACCAGATCTTCTTCTTGCTTGGCGCTACAGCCCTCTATGGGCCTTGGCCTGCTTTACAACGTCCCTCCATATCCTTCTGTCCTGTACTGTGTGGGGCCATTGTCGTACCTCGAGTACTTTCAAGTGTTCAATAACGTCGTCTCTCCATGGTATTCGTGGCCTGCCTCTCGATCTCTTTCCGATAGGCAACCATAGCGTCAGAGCTTTTGGGGTTCGGTCTTCCTTCATTCGCATGATGTGCCCGAACCACCTTAGCCTCTGCGCCTTCACATGGCGCACAATGTCTCTTCCCTCGAGTATTCCATCTATTTCTGCGTTGGTTCTTATTCTCCATCCTTCCTCTTCCTGTATCCCTCCATATATTTTTCTTATGATATTTCTTTCGCATACTCTTAAAGCTTCCTCACCACTTTTGCATAGTGTCCATGTACACCATACCAGATAATACCAGATAAAATCAGACAAGATCAGAGAAGACCAGACAAAATCATACAAGACCAGACAATACCAGACATGACCGAACAAGAGCAGTCAAGACCAGACAAGCCCGTTCAAGACCAAATAAGTTCAAACAAGACAAAACAAAGTCAGACAAAAAAAAACCATAGACAATACCACACAAGACCAGACAAAATTAGAAAAGACCAGACAAGACCAGAAAATACCAGACAAGATCAGACAAAACCAGACTAGAACGGACAAGACAGCACAATACCGGATAATACCGGACTGAGAAGAGCGTACAAAACCTGACAAGACTAGACAATAGTCTTTGGACGAGACCACGTAAGAGCAAGTAAGACCGGACGTCGTTATTAGATGTTACTAAATTTTTTTTGGAATTATTTTTTTTAATAAATGTCTTAATAAAGAAATTACTATCGGTTGACTAAAGATATTGGGCAATACTAATAATGTAGGAAAAAGTAAAAGTTGAAAAAAATAACATTGTGCATAAAAAATATAATTACAGGCAATTGAAAATAATATTAATATAATTTTACTATCGTCAGTATTAAATGCAATAATTTCATTAACATTTGTACAATTTCTGTTTCCTATGTGATTAATATCGAAACAGATTTACTATTGTACTAGGTATAACTACATAGAATTCAAATTCATGAAAAACGTCAAATTACTTAACTTTAAATGTTCTAGTCTATAGTCTAGTCCAGGGGTCTCCAAACTACGGCCCGAGGGCCACATCCGGCCCGCGGACTGATTTTGTCCGGCCCGCGGAGAGCTAGCATACTTGAAAACTCCTTTTAGAGAACATATTTTTTATAGCAAATTAAATTTAGTTTACTGAAGTATTCTAATTTTATGTTGAATAATTATTAATATGACATCTACATTGATATGGTCATGGGCTAACTACTCGTAACATTGTTGTAGGCTTATTGTTATTGTTTTTGTGATAAGTTGGATAAAGAAACACAGAATTGTAATGAGTAAAGACATGTATAATATGCAGAAAATTTAACTTCAGTATATATTAACTAACAAATTATTTAAATGAATCCAACTAACATTTTATACATTTTAAATAAAAACATAACTTATAACAAGCATAATGACATATGAAATACTAATGAGATTTATGTAATTAAGATTTTCCACTGACAATAGTTTGTAGTTGTGGACTAATTTTACTTGTACCAATTATTAAAAGAGATTTAAGATGCTTATCAGTTAATTTAGATCTGTAAACATTTTTTGTGTACTTCATTTTGGAGAAGGTCTTCTCACACAAATAAGTAGTACCAAAAACAGAAAACAGCCCACGAGCAAATTTATGCAAATTATTAAATTGTGTCAGTGGAAGACTTATAAAATTCCAACAAAGATGAGTTTTTATATTTGTTCTTAATTATATCACTGCACTGTAGATCAAACATTTCCATTTGAAGTTCCGGGGCTAGGGTTTCAATGTCAGTATCAAAAGGATTCTGAAAAATCTTAATTTGATTCGCAATGGCATCAAAGTCCGAGAAACGAGTATCAAAATTTATTTTCAAAGCAATCAAAGTTTCGATTGCAAAATCGATAGGAAACTCAGTCTCAGTGGTGTGGCTGAATATTTCACATGTTTTAAAATGTGAAAAACATTTACTTCGTAGTTGTGATTGAAACAGTATCAATATCTTCCGGAATGATTTGCTATTAGTGTATAAATCAGGAAGATGCTGGTTTTCTCCTTGCAATCTCAAATTCAGTTCGTTCACATGTTTTGTCAAATCAACATAGAATGCTAACTTCCAAAGCCATGCGTTGTTTTGTAATTCAGTAAGAGGGCGATGCTTTTCATTCAAAAAAATTTCGATCACTGCTCGAAGTTCAAAAAAGCGCTGAAGGACTTTCCCACAACTAAGCCAACGTACGGCAGTATGATAAGGTAAGTAATTTTCTCCAATCTATTCAATAAATTGTCGGAATTGTCGGTGATTCAGCCCAAAAGATCTGATAAAATTAACAGTTGATATAATTGGTTTCAGAACTTCAGACATATCCAAACATTTTCCGCACAAAGACTGTTGATGAATGATGTGAAATGACAATGTAAGACTAATGGTTTTGAACCACCCTCATTTTCTACAGCCTTTGACACAAGAGCGACCACTCCTTTATCTTTCCCACTCATGTTTTTGCCTCCATCAGTTGTAATACATTTAAAGTTTTTCCATCGAAGGTTCTTTTGATTAATGGCCATTTCAACACCTTTAAAAATATCTGTAGCAGTAGTTGTGCCATGAATACTATACATATCAAGAAGTTCTTCATGCACTTCATAGCTTTTATCTACTCCTCGAATATAAATCAACACCTGAGCAGTATCTGACACATCCGTTGACTCATCCAAGGCCAAAGAAAACCACTCAACATGTCCATTTTTGTCGAACAGTTGAGAGGATATATTTTCAGCGATGTTTTCTACCCTTCGAGCCACAGTGTTTGCTGACATACTGACAGTTTTTAATAAATTTACCTTTTCAGGGCACATTTCTTCTGCAATTATGCATTCTTTGATCATTTCTCCATCGGTGAATGGTTTTCCACGTTTTTGCAATTTCAAACGAAAGCTGGCACGAGTTGCAGCCTCTTTTTCAGTTTTGAGTTTCGTAAATGAAGATTGCTGCGATTTCAATCTACGCTTCATAGCTTCGAATTTTTCTGTCCGCAAACTTCCTGTATATTTTGAGTAATTTTGAAAATGTTTTGTTTCATAATGACGTTTAATGTTATATTCCTTGAGAAAGGCTATGCTTTCATTGCAAATCAAACATAGCGCCTTGTTACTGGACTCAATTACGAAATACTGAATGTTCCACTGATCTTTGAATTTTCTGCATTCACTATCAATTTTTCGCTTCTTTTCCATACTACCAAATCACACACAAAAGCAACAATTCAAATCATTCAAAATTCAATATACTGTTGTATACATACAAAGATGTCTTAAACTTAAACACGCACAAACACGTTTTAAGGAGGTACGCACTATTTTATTTCACAACAGTGTCATAGAAACTGACTTGTGGTTGCGCCACTAGCCTTCTTATATATTCCAATTACGACCATCTAGAAGTGAGTGGAAGACACCAGAACTTTCTCGAACCAACGACATTATTCTGTACGTGCTATTAGCGCCATCTGTTAGCGATAGAAGGTACTACCTATTTCCGCTTGTGTCCACCAGATGTCGTGTCACGTTACTCCTCATGGCTCGTACTCTACGACTAATCTAGAAATTACAGATAATGACAGGAAAATTAATAATATGCAGTGTTGCCGTTTTGCGGACTTTAGTCCGATTTGCAGCCTTCTTTAAACGTTGCTTACTTTTTCGGACTTTTTTTTCATCAGTGGACTATTTCACTTTTTACCACCGGAAACAATGATAATATGGTTTTGGCCCTCGGAACTTACTGGAGTAATCAGTATGGCCCTAAGGCTGGAAAGGTTGGAGACCCCTGGTCAGGACAGGATTTTACAAACAAGATTTTTATGAGGTACTTTTCGGTTAACCATGCAAGTGAACCCGCTGACACTAACTCAAACAGTCCGGAACCGATTATCGCATTTCTTCAGGGTGTTGGATGACATGTTCTGACACTTGTACTATCTACTTCCCCCTTCCGCACTGCGTGCGATTAGGGTTCGATTCCTGTTCGGTTATATTTTTCGACAACTTTTAAAATAGTGTTCCATTCTTCCTGCGATCCTTATAGGTGCATCATCATATTTTTATAATCGTGTTTGTCATTCTCAAACATTTCCCTCTCCTTGTCCCATTTAGGAGACTCAAATATAGTATGGGTAACACTATCAGACAAACTACAGTAAAGAGTGATTTTTAGCAAATTTCTCTTTAGCAATATTGTTTTTGGCAGCACAACTGTTTTCGTGTAACATTGTTAGTTTTGGTTAATAATTTTACCATGAATCGACTTACAAACGAACAACGCTTGTAGTTTATTGAATTTTATTATCAAAATGCATGCGAGGTTAAGAAAGTGCACTTCTTCCATTTTATGGTCAGTTTGGGCGACCTTCTGAGGCAGCTATTCAGAATCTTGTCACTAAATTTCGCACCAAATTTACATTATTGGACATTAAACCACCAACGCGCATATGCAGAGTGCGGACAGAGGAAAATATCGTAGCTGGTTGAATGGATTCGTGAACAAGCAAAATTTCCGTATTTTGTGTGAAGAGCAGCCAGAAACATTGCAAGAACAATGCATCCCGAAAAATACACTGTTTGGTGTGGATTATGAGCCGGTGGCATCATCATTTTCGCAGACGACGAAGGCAGGAACATTAGTGTGAATGGCGAGCGCTACCGTGCGTTTTAACAGCGCTACCGTGCTACCTGTGCTTTTTATTAAAAAAATTTTGCCCAAAATCGAAGAGCTCGAATTGGCTGACATGTAGTTTCAACAAGACGGTGCCATATGCCACACAGCACGTGAAACAATGGCCCAATTGAAAGGCGAGTTCGGTGAACAGTTTATTTCACGTTTGTGGCCGGTCAATTGGCCGCCTAGATCGTGCGATTTAACGCCTTTATACTATTTTTTGTGGGGCTATGTTAATGCTCATGTCTATAGGGACAAGCCCGCAACGGTTGACGCACTGGAATCCAATATTGAACAATTTATTCGTGAGATACCGGCCGATATGTTGGAGAGAGTATGCCAAAATTGCACCCAGCGCATGAACCCAGCGTATTGAGGCGTAGCCGCGGTCAATATTTTCGTGAAATCATCTTTAAACATTGAATTATATAGATCGTTCTATCGACACAAATAAGGATTTCATACATTTCTCTAAATTTTATCTTTTTTTTAAATTCAAATCCGAAAGCTGTTTAAAAATCACCCTCTATATGCAATCTGCGTCGGATGCTCTTCCGATGCTGTGGAGGTAATCTCGGAAACAACCGTCGCCCGTGAGGACCTGGGCGAGGTAGTGTGTAATTTGCCCATGTCGTCGAGTAATCTAGGTGTCAATGCCCGGGATGAGGATCCATGTCCACTGACCTTTTGTGGAGTTAATCCACTACTGAGTGAGTTTGCTACCGGCCTCCTTTTTAGATGTTTTATTTTTGCCTCGTATCGATAATTTCTATACTTCGCATTCAGTTGGATGGGAGGGATGCCTGCAATTAAAAAAACTGCGTCCCGCGATACTGTACGGTATGCACTGCAGACTCGTTCGGCCATTTTCCTCTGGAATACAGCTAAATGATTTATTTTTATTTTATTACTCCCATATGGGTGCTCCATAGTGCATGGCAGAGTGGGCTACAGTACTTAGGACCCGGCGTTTACTGCATCTAGGTCCCCCTACATTGGACATTAGTTTTTCCAGTGCCGCAGTAGTTTTCATGCCAGTTTCTGCAGACTTTTTATTGTGCGCTGTAAAGAACAGTCTTTTGTCGGTTGTTATGCCAAGATATTTTAGAGACCCCTTTGTCCAGACCCATCAGAGACCCACTGCTGACCTAAAAACTTTTAACTTCGTTTCCAGCACGGAGAATGATGTAACGGTCGCAAGGGTAGCTACGTATCATTCTTGGTAAATAAGGCTATATATATATATATATATATATATATATATATATATATATATATATATATATATATATATATATATATATATATCCGTTTTACAAACAGGACTAGACAAACAAAAATAGACAGACAAAGTAAGATATTGAGAAATACTTTTTATACTATTTCTATTTGTTGTTAGTAAGTATTTTCTATTAGTTTCTATTAATAGTTCTAGTATAATTTTTAATAAAATCCTGTTTGTGTTGGAACAATGAATGTTTAGACTATGATGCTAGTAAATGTACATTACAGCATAATATATGTAGTTCTTTCTACAGTAAATGGCAAGTATAAACAGACACGACTGGGAAATGAAGTCCAGTCAAACATATCAAGTCAATACATGACTGGGCAAACAAGACTATATATGTTTCACGAGTTGGGTAGGACTAACCTAAGCAGATCAGCCTTATTAATATGTAGTCTGTATACAAAATGGGCAATAGCCACATCAAAGAGGCAAGACAAATATTAATGTACTAGCTTTTCTTTTAATTCAATAATCCTTTCTTTTTCTTCTTGTTTCGAATAGGCCTACTTTGAATTACGCTTGTTCAACTGTTGGGCTTTGATCTTTGCCCCGTACTGTCTCATCTTCATTGTATATTCTACATCTATTATCTGTCTACAGTCTACTGTCAGTATTGTCTACATCTGCCGGTGTAACTCCTTTCACTCTTCTGTCCACGGTACCTTTCCTTCGGGGATTTTGCTGAAATCCACGGACTTCAGGGCGCGTCTCACAGACCGTCTGTTTTGGAGATCTGTTATTCCCAATTCTTTTATATCCTTCTCGGTTTCAGTCAACCAAGTGGTACGAACCTTCTTGTTTCGCCAGAAGGTGAACAGGCGGTTGGTTAGTCGGTTTGAAGGCAATCTTGCAACGTAGCCATAGAAAGCTAGCTCTCGTTTTCTTGCACAGTCAGAGAGCCTCTCAATATGTTAGTATAGCTCAGAGTTATGTCGCCTTTAGAATTCCCCATCTTACTTTACCGGGCATAGGATATTCCTATAGATTATCCTCTCTCTGACTTCCAATTTTTCTACCAGCCCTCTTCGGTTCAAGGAAAGACATTCCATGGCATAAAGAGCTTCTGGTCGTATGACTGATGTGTATTGCTTAAGTTTCAGGTTGCGTAACAAGCATTTCTTATAGTAGGTGTTCTTAGTAAGTCGATAGGCTAGTTCTCACTTGTTGGCTCTCATGGACAATGATGCTCTTTCTGATAAGTGGGGTTCAATCCATTCACCGAGATACTTAAATTTATCAGACCTCTTGACGTTTCCCTGCTCTAATAACATCTCTCTGTTTGCTTCTTTGATTTAATTTAATTTAACAGATTTATTACTCAACAGTGTCAAGAACAATTACAGAGCATTACATAAATTACTTACATTTAAATCTAAAGAGATGTAAAACGTAAATCAAAATATATACAAACAATTTTGCACTAATAAAATAAGAACAGTAATACAGGGATTTCTTGATAAGTATAGTCAAAAACAAAAAACATAAGCAGAGAAAAAAAGCAAATCAAAAATACAAGGTCAAAATAAAACAATGGTAATACTAAAAAATAAATAAATATGAATATATACAGTTTAAAATTTTATAAAAAACACATACACATTGCAGATTGCAATGGAAGAGGGTGCTAATGTGTAAGGCTTTTGATAGCACTTGATTTAAAATCTTTATACGAACCAAAAATGTCGCAATCGGAGCTGATTGAGTTATAGGTTGAGCAAATGTTATACAAGGGTGGTATCAATGTCATAGGGCCCCCATATGAATGATTATTAAATGAGTCTGTCTGACGACTAGCAGCTCTGGGCACCAGAAAATTCAAATTATTGACGATCTCAGGAGAGTCAAGGACGCTATGAACAGCCTTGAACAAAAAGACCAGACCCGCCAGTGATCGTCGAGTCTTTAGTGACAAAAACCCAAACTCAACCAGCAACAATGAGTGGTCGACGTGAAGAGGAGGAGGACCTCCGGACGATTTGATCCAGAGGGATTTTAAAAATTTTCTCTGAATCATCGCAGTAACATATTTTTTAAAATGGAGGTCCCAAATAATTGAGCCATACTCTAAAATGGATCTAACGAAACTGTGGTAGAGTAACCTGAGCGCCAAAGTATTATTAAAATTGCGTAAATTGCGTATTATGAATCCAAGAGCCCTTGCAGCTTTGGACACTGTTGACAGGATGTGTTGCACAAACGAAAGATGCCAATCAAATATAACACCAAGATCCTTGACTGACTTGCAGCGATCAAGACAAAAGTTAAACAGAGTATACCTGAACTCAAGCGGTTGTTGAAGCCGAGTGAAAGTAATAATTTTGCACTTGCTAAGGTTTAGATCTAACTTATTGTCATCATACCATCTCTCCAAAATATTAAGGTTGGCTTGTAAAATGGAACAGTCAACGTGGTGCTTTATAGCCATGAAAATCTTAAGGTCATCAGCAAATAATAAATGAGGAGAGGATAGAGAAGCACATGAATAAATTAATGAATAAGTTAAATAACATCGGCCCAAGGTTGGATCCCTGAGGAACACCAGAGGTGGCTACGAATTCAGCCGAAGAAAATCGGCCGTGAAAAACGAACTGCATTCTATCCGCTAGGTAAGAAGATAATAATATAACAAGATTGTCAAAGCCAAAAGAATGCAGCTTATTAATAACGACTGCATGATCTATGCAGTCGAATGCTTTAGCAAAGTCTGTATAGATGCAATCTACCTGCCCCCTTGCAGTAACAACTGGAGTAACTGAGTGAAGGCTACCAAGTTTGTCACCGTTGAACGACCCTTCATGAATCCATGTTGTTTAGTGGAGGTAATATGTTTGATACGAGGGAAGATGGTGGTAAAAAAGATAGATTTAAAGATTTTGGAAAAATTGGAAATTATGGCGATGGGACGATAGTTCTTAATATCAGACTGTAAACCAGATTTGAGGATTGGACAAATCTGTGTGGCTTTCCAAATAGCTGGAAACGTGCCTTCGTGCAGGATCTTGTTGAAAAGTATGGTGAGTGGAGGCGCAAAAATATGCGCAGTCCCGAAGTAGGAACGCTGGAAGCAGATCAGCACCGCTGGTCAAGTCACATTTGGCTCGCTTGAGAGTTGATAAAACGTCACCTTCAGTAACCTTAGTAAAGCTAATCAGTGGAATATACAGACCGGAGACATCCGAAAAGCTAGTATTGGGAGAGGAGGGTCTAAACAGTCCCTTAAAGTAGCTGGCAAAACCGTCAACAATAGACTGAGGAGTGGTAAAGGTGCAACTTTCCAAAAACATTTCCGCCGGTATCCGGCTTTGACGCTTTTTGGATCTAATAAATGTCCAGAAACGTTTGGGATCAGCGGAAATATTATTGGCTGACTCCGATATGAAGTTAGAGAAGGCGGTCCTTATCTGTAACTTTACCAACGTTCTGATGTGCTTGAACCTTGAGTAGTCAAGTAAAGATTTAGATTTTTTATAAGCGTGATGAAGAGCACGTTTACTACGCAAAGTATCAATAATGGGGCGTGAAAACCACGTAGGATAGGTGGATCGAGAAGAGGATCGAGGCGGAACAAATTTATCTAGAATAGAATCAAGGCAGGAGTAAAATGTATCTAAGAGTTCACTTGATGACTTGTTGGACTCTTCAATTACATTAAAGTCAGTATTACTAAGGGCCAGGTAGAGCGCCGGAAGATCGGCACGGCGGAAATTGTTTGACTTGCTGTTGGGATGTAACCGATTATTTTGCGTAAACTTAGGCGTGCCTTGACTGGCATGGATCGTAAAAGATGCAAAATAAAGCGGGAAGATAGGGATCCTCAGCGACAACAGGGCAATGTTCCTTAATAACATCTGCGCTCAGATTACTAAAAACCAGATCTTGCATATTATCGCCAGAATTCGTGATAGTATTCACTTGCTTAAGGCTACACAGAGAAATAAAATTGTCGATCCAGGTGGATTTTCTAGGGGCTAGGTTACACTGTGAAAGATTAAAGTCACCGGCTATGACAATGTTATCATAAGTGCATGACATAATGAAGACTTCAATGAGATGTTCAAAAAAGGACTCGAAATTCAAAATTGAGGTATTGGTAGGGATATAAATGCATACCGTCAAGCATTTCAAAGAACCAATAAAACAGGTGCAAGCAACCATATTGATAGTATGGAATAAGTTCGAGATTAGTACAGTGTCAACAGGGTTCAATAAGTAGTAGCAATAAGAACTCCACCTCCTCTAATGAGACCTGATTTAGAGAAGTTACTATCAGACCTAAATAACGTAAATGATGGTGGCATCAACTCACTGTTCAGCACGTTATCGTGAAGCCAAGTTTCAGTGCAGAAGACAAAGTCAAAATCATAGTCATACATTGCTGGATATATTAAATCGAACTTAATGTTGAGACCTCGAAAATTTTGATAATACACACTGAATTTCAGACCTGTCAAGAGAGATTGCTTTCCTCTAAAAAAGAAGCAGGAGATTTATCTCTAATACCTTCTGCTACTATGTTAGCGAACCCAGTCGAAGTCAGATTGCCAACAGAATTAAGGAGTTCCCGTATAGGTCTTGATCTAGGTAAGTGTACGAATTCCCTGATTGTAATGTTAACAGGCCACTTCCCTGGGTCAAGGAATCCCTGGTCACATCAGTCTCATTCAATCCCACCTTGAACGTGCTATACCTACTACTAGAAAGCAGACACTTACAAGAACAGTCCTGAACGTTCAAGGTGGTCCGGATAAACGTCAGCAATTGTGATTCACTAGTATCAGGGGAGCAGTTGCTAAGATGATACCAGACTTGCTACTTGCGAGCTGCCGCACGAAAAAGATTTGAGGAACCTATACCCAAGAGTACAGGTTTTTGTGCGAAGGAAAGCGACTCACTCTTAGAATAGCTTAAGTGATTTCTGCTGTGCTTAGGATTACGTGAGCTAGACTCGACGATGATAGATTCATTAGCCACAGCAGTAGAATTATCACGACAAGAGCTCGACAGTCCGCAGCCGCTGAAAGACTGCGTTGAACGCACAGGGGGTATACTGGGTTTACTTGAAGTTGCAGAAGGACATGGGCAAATGGGGGCAGAAAAGTTGGATGAAGTTTGGGATAATGTACTCACAGGATTAGATGCTAAGTGACCATTTAAGACAAGATCTTTTTTCTGATGTTGGTGAAGAATTCTGTTTTCTCCAGTGACACATGAAGATCCACTTTGGCAGCCTGTTTTCTGAGGCAATTTACCTGCATTTTTGCAATTACGACCCAGGTAGATACCACTCTGAACACCCAAGTTGATCAGTTCCTTGCGCCATTCTTTCATAACCTTTTCAAGGACCCAGTTGAAGAGAAATGGGGAAAGTCCATCTCCTTGACTCACTCCAGTTTTTATTTCGAAGCTTTCTGAGATCTCGCCTCTAAATTTAACCTTGGAATGGGTGTTGGTCAAGGTTTCTAGGATAAGTCTGCGGGTTTTATTGTCTAGCCTTAGTTCCTGGAGTCCTGGACTCTGTTAAGCGATTCCTATCAATGAAATCTAGGCCTTCCTAAAATCAATAAAGGTGTCGACCACTTTGCAGTTTTTCATCTTGAAGTATGCAAATACAGTTTTAAGATTGAGGATCTGTTCAACACAGGATTGGGTCTTCCTGAAGCTTCTTTGATATTCTCCCAATTGACTATCCAGCTGATTTTCTGCCCTTGTTTGTAACGCCTTGGAGAGAATCTTGTATGTTACCGTTACGAGAGAAATTCCACGGTAGTTGTTTAGATCAGTAAAATCTCCCTTTTGGTGAAGCGGATGGATCAGAGCTGATTTCCAAATCTTTTGGTAATTTCTCTGTTTCTCAAATGTCCTCGATGATCTCAGTTAGCTTGCCCACGGAATTGCATCCTAAGAAGTTGAAAGATCTGGCCAACTTCTCCCAATGAAGGAGGCAGCGTAAATCCAGGTTTGATTTGGTTTGTTTATAGTCGAATTCTTTGCTGGGTGACTTTTACAGTTGAGAAGGTTTTTAAAGTATTGAGCAAAAAGGTGGCAGTTGTCCTTGTCGTTATAGGCCAGGTTGCCTTATGAGTCTCTGAAGTGTGTCTGAAGTTTCTGTGTGTCTGCTTGAAGGTTCCATAGAAATCTCTGTAGTTATTCTTAGCAAAGCTCTCTTTGATTTGGGTTAGTTGGTTCCTCGAATTATCTTGGCTGTAAGCTTTCTTTTTTCCAAAAAGTTATGTCAATTTTCCTTGATCTTTTTAGAATTCCACTTCACTTAGGCTGTCTGTTTTTGGGTTATTGCATTGTCTTCAGTCCACCACGGATCCTTCAGTTGGTCCCAGCTGTTGAGATCTGTATTGCTCAGTCTCTGACTTACTTCGTGACTGTTCTTAAGTCGCTCTACGTCAAATCTTACCATTTTGGAGCTTCCGTGTAATTTAGTGTTTCAAGTCTGGAGTCTTATTTTGATATTTGAGAGGTAGTGGTTTGAGTCCAGATTGGCGCTTCTTAGTACCTTCACGTTTTGTATTTCCTTTTGAGATTTTCGTGAAATGGCTACCTGATCTATCTGGAATCCACCCAGGATGGTATGTGAAATCCAAGTATTCTGCTTCCTTGGCAAGCGTTTAAAAGCTGTAGACTTCATGAGCAACCCCAAAAGTCATACACGGATCCACCAATCGTTCTCCGTTGCGGTAGGTTCGATTATGCGCAGGATAATTGCCCACTATGTTTCTGTATTTTTTCTCTCTTCCCAATTGGGCATTGAAGTCACCAAGTAGTATGACGGTGTAACTCTTTGGAAGTTTAGAGATAATATCATCTAAGTCTTCCCAGAATTTATCAGTTATGTCTGGATTGCGTATCTATATTGTGTAAGCCCTTGTTTGCACATTTGAGAGGGAGGATGGATACACGACTGCTCGGCAAGATAAAGTCGGTGTCTGAATCCAAAATCCTGTGATTGATTATAAATCCTGTACCTAAGTGGGGTACGTTCTTCATTCTTCCCTTGAAGAATTTCTGTTGTCTTAGGACTCGAAGGCATGCTCGTCCGTAAATCTGATTTCCTGTACTGCTCTCAGTATTATGTTGTGTCGTGTTAGTGAATCAGTTAGATGTTTCAGTTTACCCACTTTTAGCAGTAAATTAGCATTAAAAGTTGCGTAGAAGCTTTGCCGTCGTGGTCTGAGTTTACGTCCGGTGATTTCAGGATGCTTCCACTCATCCTAAAGGTCACCATAGGTGACGGTGGATTGGTTACCACCTGGTGTAGTGCATTTAGCAGAATTTGCCGCCATGCGCAGTTGAAGAATATTTTTCTTTCGACAGTGGCGAGCCACTGTCCAAGATACTACCCAAGTTGTTAGCTTGGGAGGCTAATTATTTGGGGTTGTCACCCCTGGATAGGTCGCCTTTATTACGGCTAAGGAGCCCTGTCCACCCCACTCTTCCCAGGTGCTAGGCTATGGGCCATTGTTTACCGAGAATGTTCACGGGGCACATATTATTACATTACTACCCTTTTTTTAATCCCACAAAGAAAACAAAAAGTAAATTAATTTTACATTTCGAAAATATGACACTATCAGCAATTAAATATGGGTGACCAGATGTACACACCACATCCAGGATCAGCCCCCCTCAATGGCACTGTCACCTGAGCTCCTCCATAGTTTCATCAGTTTCTAGGTTTCTTAATTTTTACTAGCTTTTATTAACTTTAGCGGAGCATTTTCCAAAACGATGTTAATGTTACCGTAACTAGGGAGAAACTTACAAAATAATTAAAACAATAATCCTTTCTATAGTTTCAAGAAAAAATAAAGATATATGGGAATGATCTTCTTTAAATTCGAAGTGGGTATGTATAATATGCATTGTGTAGATAAGAAATTTTATTTCAACATTGTTTTAAATAAAAACATTCAAATTTATTTCTTTTATATTCATATAATTTAACAAACAAAAAATACGTGGGTGATCACACAAACTTTTTCTTAAAATAAAATAGAAAATTCCATTTAATTCAAGAAATAAAAAGATAAAACACAAACCTTTCATTTGATTAAATTAAGCATTTTATTTCGAAATCGCTTTTCAAATCATCAAACAACAACAATAGTTAGTCGTACAAATTTCTTTAATTGCTTTACTACAGAAACCCGAAAAAGAAACATTTAAACGCAATTTAGTATTCCAAATTGGAAAGAAATTTTAATGAAAGTGATTTCATTTCTTTTCAACAGAAGCAAATTACAAGTTGTTTAGAAATTACTAATACACACACGAAGGACCACAATAGATTTAACGATTTAATATATTTCAATTGAAATAAATTATTAACTTTCTATCCAACATTAGAGATAATTGACCGAGTCAAATAGACAGACATCCTTGAAACTTTTTCTTGAATAATTACACTACTTTGGTCTATTTACACTTGTCCATCAAACAAGAGATACAAACACTGTTGAGGGAATGAGTGGAGCTGGACTCTCTGAACCAGACTCCAATGGTCTGGTTGACTGACTGCTGGTTGAGTCTGGTTGAACTGGCTGCTGGCTGAGTATTGTTGTCTGGGCCCACTAGCTGGTCCGGTGTGAATGAGTCCACTGGCTGGACTGAACTGAGTCCACTGGCTGGACTGACTTAGCTGACTAAGTCCACTGGCTGGACTGGTGTCTCAGTCCACTGGCTGGACTGAACTGGACTCGTTAGAACTGGACGGAACTGGATTCGACTTGCTGACTGGTTGCGCCTTCTGTGGTGACTGTCCTGTTTATTTGGGGTCCAGGTATTTATGCTATGTCCAGGTATACTGGTCCCCTATCTGGGGGTGATTATTTTTCTATTTTCTGATATTTGTCGCTTTGGTGATTACCGATTCTCAGGAAAATCATCATGTCGTAATTTCCCCGGGGATTACACCATTGACCCTAATAAAATATTTTTGGAAATCCGTCCGAAAATATTTAGGTAATCACCGTAATGCCCTCGTAAAACTAAAAATACAAATATTTCTTTAACTGCTGGAGGATTACTTGAGCAAATTGTCCGAAAATATTTGGGTAATTATTGTAATGCCCTCGTAAACTAAGAAAAAAAAATGGAACGGCTCGTTGCTGCTACATCACCCCCTTGCCAGTGATAACGCTATGTAGAATTTGTTGCTGTTGTTTGTTTGTTCATAGGCGTCTGGTAGATGGTTGAGTTCGTTAACGTAGACGTTGTTTGTTGTTGCAGGTTTCCTCGTAGACGGTTAAATTCGTCGTCGCTGTTGCGGGGTTTGTTCGTGTACGTGTGGTAGACGGTTGAAGTCGTTACCGTAGACGCTGTTTGTTGTTGCCGGCATCCTGGTAGACAGTTGAATTCGTCATCGTCGATGCTGTTGCGAGGTTTGTTCGTGGACGTCTGGTAGACGGTTGAAGTCGTTACCGTAGACGTTGTTTGTTGCCGGCGTACTCATAGATAGTTGAAGGCGTCATCGCTGACGTTGTAGTTACCGCCGTCCTCGTGGATGGTTGAAGGCGTCATCGTAGAGGTTGTTGTTGCTGGTGTCCTCATGGATGGTTGAAGGCGTCATCGTCGGTTGTTGTTTGTTGCAGGGCGCAAGCGGCATCATGAGGTGTAGGAGAGACGGACCTTGACTTGCGGTGTTCAGTTCCGCGTGTAACGTTTCCTTGGCACAGATGCAGGGTGTAGTTCAACTATGCGGCAGATTTCAGGTGCATTTAGTTCCATCTTTGAGTGCGTAGTTTTCTCTTTTCAGTCACGTCGACAAATTTGTAAATGATCGGATTCCTCTTGTAGATCACGTGGGGGTCACCAACTTGTGGGTAACCGAATTCCTCACGTCGATCACGTCGGGGTCACCAATTTGTAGTGTGATACGCCGTAGAATATTGTATCACTCACGGTTTGCAGAGGAATTTATTTACATGGACGATGTAAATACAAATGTACAAGAGAAACAAACACTGTTGACGGAATAAGTGGAGCTGGACTCTCTGAACCGGACTCGACTGGTCTGGTTGACTGACTGCTGGTTGAGTCTGGCTGAACTGGCTGCTGGCCGAGTCTGGTTGACTGGGCTCACTGGCTGGACCAGTGTAAATGATTCCACTGGCTGGACTGAACTGAGTCCACTGGCTGGACTGACTTGGCTGACTGAGTCCACTGGCTGGACTGGTGTCTGAGTCCACTAACTGGACTGAACTGGACTCATTGGTTGGTTGCGCTTGACTGTTGAACAGAACTGGAGTCGACTTGCTGACTGTTTGCGCCTTCTGTGGTGACTCTAACTGCTTTTGACTCTGATTGATTGAGTCTGGCTGAACTGGCTGCTGGCCGAGTCTGGTTGACTGGGCCCACTGGCTGGACCGGTGTAAATGATTCCACTGGCTGGACTGAACTGAGTCCACTGGCTGGACTGACTTGGCTGACTGAGTCCACTGGCTGGACTGGTGTCTGAGTCCACTAACTGGACTGAACTGGACCCGTTGGTTGGTTGCGCTTGACTGTTGAACAGAACTGAAGTCGACTTGCTGACTGTTTGCGCCTTCTGTGGTGACTCCTGTTTATTCTGGGGTCCAGGTAATTATAGTATGTCCAGGTAAACTGGTCCCTCATCTGGGGGTGATTATTTTTCTATTTTCGGCTATTTGTCGCTTTGGTGATTACCGATTCTCGGGAAAAACATCTTGTCGTAATTTCTCCGGGTATTATTACACCATTGACCCTAATAAAATATTTTCGGAAATTGTCCGAAAATATTTGGGTAATTATTGTAATGCCCTCGTAAACTTAGAAATAAAACTACCGCCGCTACAGTTCTCCAGCTGAGCGTCTCCAGCGGTGGAGGGAATTCTTTTACGAACTGTACAATCATGATCCGCCACAGGGACTAGCGCCGACACCATTGATCATCGATGAACCAGTGATTCCATGCCCCTATGGTGACCCAACGATTGTTGAAGTCAGGACTGCAATAAAATTTCTGAAAAATGGCAAAGCGCTTGTCTGCGCGGTCACATTTTGTTACAACGGCTTTTTGACCTCCTACTACAAATTTGGCATTTAGAACAAATATCATCGAAGTGGAAGAAAGCGATCGTCGTCCCCATATTGAAGAAATACGATAGCCGGGAATGCAATTTCTACCGTGGCTATCGATTGTTGGGAAGGTATTTATGAAAATCATTCAATCACGACTACAAAAACACCGAGAGGAAGCAAGTCGATAGGAGCAAGCAGGATTTAGGCCAAATCGTGGCTGTATTGATCAAATATTTGCTAGAACGTATTCGATGTGGAAAACGGACAATTATCGTCTTTATCGACTATAAATCGGTCTTCGACTGCATCCACTGGCCTCCTTAATAGTCAGTTTTGGAAACAGGGCATGTGCCTTTAAAAATCATACATATTCTACGAGCAGCGTACAATGGTTCAACCTGCTGCGTACGGATCCGGAACGAATTATCAGATGGTTTTCTGATCCAAACGGGAGTCCGACAGGGAGACTTAGCTTCTCCACTACTTTTCAACCTGGTTATAGACGCAATTATGAGGAAAGCATTCAGTGGTCGACCAGGCATCCAATACGATGACAGCATGTTCCCAGATGATAGTGCTATATTTGCCGATACAGATACCGATGCAACAGATATTCTCTATCTTATGTAATGAAAATAAACGTGGACAAGACAAAAGTCTTGACGGCCGATGGATCACAGGCCAATGTTCATCTTAGTGGCTCTCAAATCGAACAAGTGGAAGAATTCAAACACTTGGGCTCACTGGTGCTAGAGAAAAAAGTGGCGTCAGCCGCTGACATTCACAGCCGGATTGGTCAGTCATCATCAGCATTTGCGTCACTCAAATAATGTATATGGAAGAAAACATTTCCACTAATACTATAATTCGTTTATTCCGGACCCTCATCCTACCAATTCCTTTGTATGGAGCAGAAACGTGGTCGCTACTTCGCTACGTCTTGCCTAAGTCAGATAATTGGTGTTTTGCCTGCGAAATGAGAAAATTCCAGCCAGATGCGATCAGCAACCACCGATTGTGGAACAAATACAAACATGTCGACTACAATAGTTTGGTCATATTTGCCGAATGAAGGAAAATCGGCTTCCACGCAAACTCCTCTGGCAGAAGCCGCCGAGAATTCAATACTCAGCGCCCAAGAAGACCTGGATAAAACATGTAGAAGACGACCTCAAGAACAGACTGTACCTCGATGAGACCAGGGATATTGCCATTGATCGGAAAGTGTGAAAGAAAATCGTAAATGAAGCGAAAAATCCCGCGGCACCAACATCAGCGTATTGGTTAAGAGAACGACGTCCTCGACAATCGACAGCTAGGGATTAAAAGAAGAAAGAACAGTCAACTGCACTGTCTGGTCTTATTTGGTCACACTAGTTTTGTCTATATATTCTAAATTAACAAGTAACTAATCTTAGTATATACATAATTATTAAAGGATCAATTACACTGCCCTGAGACAAATTTTATAGACTTCTTTCTAGTCTTGTTTGTAGTTTTTCATAATTTATTCTGCACACTAAGTTTTGTGTATTGAGTATTGAAAAAAATGGTTTGAAAATAATTGAAAATATTTAAATAAATACACACTTCTTTATAAATTTGGTTAAATATTTATTTATTAGAGTGAAAGTATAAATGTAATGGGACTCACGTTTACGTGTGTTACAAGGGAGCTGCGACGAATATATTACGTTTTGTATTGGCAAATTAAATGTTATTAGCGAGACTCTAATAAGTAGAAACTTTCTTTTGCTTCGTAGACGAAATTTATTTCTGTCCAAATACATTTCACATGATAATTTCTTCATTTTCAGTTTATCTGTTCTATTAATAACATTCGCGTTTCAAATTGTATGGCTCTTGATTACATTTGAAAATACAGACTTATTAGTCGTCTAATGAATTGCCACTGAAAAAAGCGTTGCCAAAAACATAATTATACAATTTTCAAATATTTCAATATATCAAATGTAAACAAATAATTTCAAATCAATTCTTATTTCTATCAATTCAAAACAGTTCTTCCATAATATAGCAATTTGCTCCTTATTTAAATATACTGGTTGTGATATTCTCCAACGAAAAATATTTGTAAAAAAAAAATTCTGTAGACATTGAATTGAAAAATTCACTATGTTTTTACCACACATATAATATGTAAAAATGTTATATAACTGTGCATAATAAGTTATATAACATTTTTACATATTAATAGTTGTGGTAAAAACAGTGAATTTTTCAATTCAATGTAAGTATGAATTACCACGTAGTAACAGTCGCAACCATCCTATTCATAAAATGTTCTGTAGGTTTAATAAAAATTTGGTGAATATGGTGATTATAAATGTCAATCATTCTACTATATATTTTGCAAGAGGCTCGGTGCAGTGATGTGGAACCCTAGAAATTGGGTTTCCATTATTTTCCAAGCCTCGCTTACAAAGAAAAAATGACAATCAATCTACAATCTTACCTACAAGTTAATTATTCTGAAACAAGTGTGACCAAACATCTAAACATTCCCCCAATGCTTTGGCTTATTGTTAGACCTATGTGACAAACTTATGTCGGCGATCGAGCATAGGGACCTAAAATCAACGAAAATAAGCGCTGCAGGCAATTTCCTGAATGTGTGAATGTATGTGAGCAATCTAACTATGCAGGAGCTTAGAGCTAATTTGTGCACAGCAATAACTCCTTCTGTCTTCTAGAGAAGCCATGTTAGGTATTATTAGTAATTGTTTGAGACTAGTTCCTATCTCAGGATAAACTCTATCAATCCTGTAGGACAAGTATTTCAAAAAATAATACATTACATTAAATTCATTTTGTTAAGTTTGCACGCGTGTGTTGTATTGCAACAAAACACTGAAATATATACTAACTGGAACGAACGCTGGACTCTAAGCTTGTGCGGGCCGAGAGTGAGGTCCCACGGGGAGCCCTTCATCCTTGTCTAGCCAACAGTGAATTCGAGAGTAGGAGGATGTCATACAGTCAGAGCGAAAAGCTAGTTGTATTGAATTTTATCAAGAAAGAGAGTGAGATCGTTCAAACGGTGAGCATATTATAAACCGAAGTTTATATATTTTAATGAAAGTTGTTTTCAAAAAGACAATGGTAAAGTACTGTTGTATTTGCAAGGAAAAATGGACGTCGGACGTCGGACACATTTAGTTTTCCTTTTGGACTGTACTAGACGAAGACAAGCGATACGAGGGACCCCTTGTGATGCTCGCTCTCGGCCCGCACAAGCCACTACGCAGCGCCTGTTCCAGTTAGTATATATTTCAGTGTATTTAAAAGATACCGCACGAGTATAGCGTACTCCAGCTTGCAAAGGACGTATGTACAAAAAAAATTGCTTCATTAGGTTAGTATCTGTGAAGTTGCGACTAACGCGCATTGCAAATGCTAAGAACTTTGATGCATACACTATCAAGTTGGTCAAGAAGTGTTTGGCGTTGTTTATAAAAACACTTATATTATATTATTAGGTAGGTATTAATTTATGTTTCAACATCAGACCTAGTTATAGGTGGAACAGTGTTCCCACACAAGCAAATCCACAAAGTCACATGGATATCCCCCGACAAGAAAACCCAAAACCAAATTGACCATATTGCCATATCGAAAACATGGCGGAGATCCCTACTTGATGTCAGAAACAAAAGGGGTGCATACATTGCCAGCGACCACCACCTTCTGCTCGGTACGTTCAGAATCAAACTGGCCGTACCAAAGAAACCTGAACAGTCAAAGAGAGTAAGTTTCAACACAAACTGCGCCAACCAAACTGCAAAAAAGTTTTCCTAACAAACCTGCATGAAAATGCAGACCAAAATCCCATAACATCTTGGGATGGCTTAGCCAAGACACTACTCGAATCGGCCAAAACAACCCTTGGCACAAAGGAAAGAAATCGAAAAGACTGGATCTCAGACCAAACATGGCAACTTATACAAGACAGAAAGGATGCGAAGAAACTGGTACTCCAGTGCAAAACTTCGATGACAAAAAATGATGCAATCTGGAGATATACACAACTATGCAAACAAATTAAAGCATCTGCCAAAAAAGACAAGCGAATATGGATTGACCTGATATGCGAGCAAGCAGAAGAAGCAGCCAAAAATAACAACACGAGGACTCTTTACACACTGACAAACAAGCTCTCCAAAAAGCACACAAAGACCACAAATATAGTTAGAAGCAAAGACAACCGCCCACTGACCACCCCAGAAACTCAGCTCGATAGGTGGAAGTAATACTTTTCTGATATGCTCAGCTCACCCACGGAAGACGAACTTGAGATAGCTCCAGAAGACAATGCAAATGAACAGCTGAATATAAAAATAGACGCGCCTTCAAAAACAGAAATACTAAATACCATCAAGCAGCTGAAAAACAACAAAGCGGCAGGGGTAGACAACATACCTGCCGAACTAATCAAGGTAGACCCTAAATGGATTGCACCTCTACTTGCAAAAATAAAAAAAGGGATCTGGACAAACCAAGAAATTCCAGCAGAAATGAAACATGGTCTCATTATCAAACTGCCAAAGAAAGGAGACCTAACGCAATGCAAAAATTGGAGAGGAATTACGCTGTTAAACACCATAAACAAAATTATTGCAAGTGTAATCCAACATAGGCTGGCAGAAGCATTCGAACCCATACTGCGTCCAAACCAAGCAGGCTTCCGCCCAAACCGCTCATGCATAGACCACATAAATTCAACAAGAATAATTATAGAACAATCCTTTGAATGGCGATCGCCACTATATCTTGTTTTCATCGACTTTGAACGTGCTTTTGACAGCCTATCCCACTCTGTTATATGGAAGATACTACGGACAAGAGGCGTGCCAACAAAAATCATCGACACGATTAGAGAACTGTACCATGACGTATCATGTAGTATCCTGCATAGCGGAGGACATAGCAACCTTTTTCCGGTGAGATCAGGAGTGAAGCAAGGATGTGTGCTCTCTCCCTTGCTTTTTAACATTGCTCTTGACTATATCCTGGAAAAGTCTTGCAGAGCAAACGATGGTATTCGATGGTCTCTTTACTCTAATCTCAAAGATCTCGAATACGCAGACGACATTTGCCTTTTTTCGCATACCTATGAAAGTATGCAAAGGCAACTCACCCTACTATCAGACATGGCACAGAAGATAGGGTTGAAAATAAATGTCTCAAAAACAAAAGCGATGCGAATGCACACAAATAACGACGCACCGTTTCAAATAAACGACCAACCAATTCAGAATGTAGAAAAGTTTCAGTATCTAGAAAGCATTCTCAACGAGACGGGCGGAACAGACCTAGACATTCTAAACAGAATTCAAAAAGCACAGATGGCATTCAGGCAACTAAACACAATATGGAGGTCCAACATCATAAAAACAAAGAGCAAGCTGCGTTTATATAGAACAAACGTCAAAGCAATCCTCTTATATGGATGTGACACCTGGAAAAACACTAATGCCACAAAACAAAAACTTCAGGTTTTCGCCAACAAATGTCTACGAATCATCCTCAGAATCTTCTGGCCACAGAAAATTACTAATGAGCAACTTCTTAAACGATGCGGAGAAGAAACAATAGAGCACGACATTAAGAAAAAAAAATGGGGATGGATCGGCCACATTCTAAGAAGAAAACCAGACGACATTGCAAGGGCAGCACTAGACTGGAATCCCCAAGGAACGAGACGACGAGGAAGACCGGCTCAAATATGGAGAAGAACAGTGTTAGATGAACTAAAAGCCCAGAAAACCTCTTGGAGTGAAGCCAAAGCAATGGCCCAGAATAGGGTCAATATATATATAATCCAGAACCCATATATATATATATATATATATATATATATATATATATATATATATATGTATATATATATATATATATATTAATTCATGTTTAATACATCATCTCACAAATGAGTCCATGTTACTTTGTAAGAGTAACATGTCCTCATGGGACATGACCAAATAAAATTTTGTAGGAGATATTGTCAAGGAAAGTAATGCATTTGAAGGTGGGTTTATCTGCGATTTTGGGGTATATGTGTGCAAAGGCTTTTTTGTAGTTATATTTAAAAAGCCCTTGCACACATAAACCCCAAAATCACAGATGAACACACCTTCAAGTTTGCTTGGTAATGTCTCCTACAAAATTGCAAATATATTACAGATCGAAAACACGAAAATAGGTTTCAAAAACCTAGGCACATTATATCAAACATTGGTACAAAATAAACATTCTCAATGATTTTGGAGTATATAAATTAATATTCGTAGGGTGTACCAGTCTATAGGTTGGACAAACAGGAAGAAATTCCAAACCGGATTCAAGGAGCATTTAAGAAGTTTAAAACTTAATAAAACAGAGTCCACATTCGCGAACCATTCACACAAGACAGGTCACAGCTTTCCTGAGAACAGCAATTGGGAGATTATCCATGTAGAAGAGAGGGGATTAAAAGTAAATCTTCTGGAACCACTGGAAATCTACAGGATAAGGAAAAACCGGCAGAAACTTGCATAAACGAAAAACAATATCTACACATTTCACCCCTACTTAATATATTGTAATGTTCAAGTATATATAAAACAATTGTCAAATATAGTTTATTAGTCTGAAGATGTCACAGTATGTCGAAACATATTAGTAATCAAATAAATAAAGTGAAGCTCAACACAGTTACGTATTAATTATTTTATAATTAAGAAGTTCTACATACTAAAGGCTGAAACCATTCAAGAGTTAATTGAATTAATCTTCTTCTTCTTATCACGCCCTCTCCTGCCGAAGATTGGTCCAAATGGCAAATTTAGCTCTGGAAACTGCAGCACGAAATATTTCTGCAGACGAGCATTCGAACCATCTCCTCAAATCTTTCAGCCATGATTTCTGGCGTCTTCCTACTGATCTTTTCCCTTGTACTTTACCCTCTACTATGAGGCGTAATATTTCGTATTTATCACCGCTCATCACATGACCCAGGTATTGCAATTTTCTTTCCTTGATGGTGTTCAGTAATTCTTTTAGTTTGTGCATGCGCTGTAGTACTTCATCGTTGCTGATCTTTTGTACCCATAAAATTCGCAGCATCCGTCTATACACATGCATTTCGAAGGCTTCTATTTTCTTTTCGGTCAGTGAATTTAGTGTCCAGCTTTTACATCCATAGAGTAGGACAGAGAAGACGTAGCACCTAATCATTCGAGTTCTGAGTTCCAAACTGGTTTTGGAGTTTCGGGTCACACTGACTATTGATCTTAGCCCCCAGATATTTTATTGAGGTCTCTTGTTCGATTGTTTGTCCCTTGACACACAGGTTTGCATTTATTGGAGTCTTAGAAAAGACCAATAATATGGTCTTGGAGACATTGAGATGCAATTCATACATCTCGCTATAGAGAACTACGTAATATGATGCTTTGTAGTTCTTGTACATCGTTGGCAATTATAACCGTATCATGGGCGTACCTGATATAGTTTATTGGGGTTCCATTGATCTTGATTTCGCCCTGAACTCCATCCAGTGCTTCTCTAAATAAAGTTTCCGAGTACATATTAAACAGGAGTGGAGACAAGACGCAACCTTGTCGAACACCCCATCTGATTTGCATATCTTCCGATCTTGATTGTTCCATCTCTACTACCGCCGTTTGATGCCAATAAAATTCTGATATGAAACGTAGGTCCTGTTTGTCGACTCCGGTTGTACTTAGAATTTCGATCATCTTCTGATGATGACACAGTCGAACGCGTTTCGATAGTCTATGAAACCTGCAAATACATTCACATTCATGTCTCTATACCTTTGTGTCATTACATTGATCATTAGGGAAATTCATCATTAGGGAAAAGATTGCTTCACTTGTTCCGAGTCCGTTTCGGAATCCAAACTGGGTGTTGTCCATCTGATATTCGCACTTGTAGAATCGCGTGTGGATGATTCTAAGAAAGGTTTTCAGGACATGGAACTTATCATCCGATAGTCATCACATCGTGAGGCGTTGGGTTTCTTTGGCAGGGTCACGAATATTAATTTAAGCCAATCTGACGGTATCTTGCTTGAGCCATATAATCTGTTAAATAATGCTGTTATTAAGTCTAGGCCTTTACCTTCATTATCTGCAATCAATTTAAGTATTTCAAAGTTGATTTTATCGGGACCGGTAGCTTTTCCGTTTTTGTGTGCTTTTATTGCATGCACAACTTCGTCTCTAGTTATTTCTGGAGCCTTTTCATACAATATGTGATCTATCGGTGGTGGAGAGCAAGGTCATCATTAAAAAGTGTTTCGATATATTTTTTCCATCTCTCCAGCTTAGTTTCTACTCCTAGAATTATATCGTTGTTATCGTCTCTTAAGATTGCTCCTTAATGTTTTCTGTGTCTGTTTCTTTTACTTTTTTATGAACATTGAAGGTGTCATATTTTTCTTGTAGTTGTTCTGTTTCTTAGCACTTTGCTGACATCCAGATTTCTCTCGGCACTTTTTCCTAATGATCCTATTTAAACGTTTGTATTCTGTCGTATTTGCCTGTCGTCTTTCCGTCTGTCATTCATGAGGCCTAATATTTCCTACATCATCAATTCCTGTTTTTTGTTGGTTGCCGTGAATCCAATGTCTTTTTCCTGTATATTCGTTATTCTAGTTTTTAAATCATTCCATGTCTTTTCAATAGCCTCTTCCCGTACAGATACCTCTACCATTTCTACTTCTTTTTCGATCTTATAACTTTTCTCTTTCTTTTTTCGGGGTTATTCAATTTTGCGATGTCTATTTTTCTTGACGTTTTTTCTCTTTTAACTCTTAGGAATCTCTTGAGTCTAAAGTCCAACACGACAGGGTTATGATCACTACTGATGTTTGCTCCAGGGTAGGATTTTTGTAGATTTCATATACCTTTTGAAGTTTAAGCTGAGCAAAATGAAATCAATCTGATTCCTGACAATTTTTTTCTCCCTGTATGCAGGTGACCTCCAGGTGTATAGTCTTCTTGGATGCTGTTTAAAAAAGGTGTTAGCGAATAAAAGTTTATTTTCTACACAGAATAGCACAAGTCTGTCTCCCCGGCTGTTCCTTTCGCCAAGACCGTACGCCCCTATACCATCCCCCTCAGCACCACGGCCAATTTTGGCATTAAAAAATCTACAATTATCATCGTTATCTCTCCCTTCTTTGTGAGCCGCATTACTTCATCTATTTTGTTATAAAATTCTTCGATTTCATGATCTGGTATGTCATTTGTTGGGGCATATATTTGAATTATATTTAAATCTCTGTGAGTTGTTTGTAATTTTAATAGAGCCACTCTATCGCTTAAAGGGATGAAGTCTATGACCGACTGTGCTACTTTATCCGAAACGAGTATGGCTGTTCCGTATCGATGTTTTGTGTCAGTGCCTCCTGAACAATAAATGTATCCACTACTTGTTTTTTGCCTTCCAGAACCAGGCCATCTAACCTCACTTAGTCCTAGTATATCGATATTCATTCTGTTCATCTCAGCCTCAGTGTTTACCAGTTTCCCTGGCATGCACAAGCAACAAGGAACGTACGTCCCAGGTGGCGATACGTACTATATTGTCATATACCTTGATTTTCTTTGTGTTTTCTTGATTCTTAATAGTAGGCAACGGGAGTATTCTTGGCACCCTCTCCCCACTTAAGGGGTGCCCCGGACTGAGCGCCATTTTATCGTTTTTGTCTGCCATTAGGATTTTTTTTTTAAAGTAATTTACAGTAAGGGTCCCGTTCCTTTTCTATACCGCAGTGGGAAAACCGTTTTTGCTGATTCAGCAGCGCTTTTCCGTGTTCGGTACTATATTGTATCAAAGTCATTCTTCTCGCGCTAGAGCCCAATTTTGGTGAAACTGCTGCCTTTCACCAGTGCAGCCGTCCATTCTGGAACAGACGCTTCGCAGGAATCTTCTTAGCATCACCTCAATCTCTTCGAGACCTTGCCGGTATGGGTGCCCCTACCGGTAGCAACGCTGGTTAGGCATCACTCCCTGGATATAAGGTTACTGAGCCCTCTCACCAACGACAAGTTGATGATTCCCCCAGAGAGAGAAACTGAATTAATCACATCTTGTTTATTTTCTTTACTTATTTCATAATACCTTCTCAAACATTCCATTTAGAGAGCTCACTAACATGGAAACAACACATACATCACATGATCCTTAAACTCTCGGCGTCAATATTTTCCATTAGAAGAATTAGTTCTGTAGTAAACGAAGCAGCTGCGAAGCTCACATACTATGCACACTTCCATAGTCTGCAACATATGGACTTATGCTATGGGGGCTCCGCTGCATCAAGAATATTTCTTCTACAAAGGCGAGTTGTTCGAGCGATTGTAGGAGCACATGCAACTGATAGTTGCAGACTGATATTCTATAAACTGAAAATGCTTCCCATACCGTCGTGTTATATGCTCATCTGTTTATATTATATCTACAAAAACTTAGTAAACTTTATTATCCATTCAAATAATCTTGTTTATGAATCGCGAACATGAGATAATTGAATCATAAACCGATCCCGAAAGCAAAGCAGCCAAAATACATACACTTATGGGGGAACCATGTTCTACAACAAACTCCCTGTCTACATAAACTAAAATCATTTATAAAAAATGGGAAAAAATTACTATGTGAAATTGAATTTTACAATAAAATAATTAAGAAAAAAACTACATACACGGATGTTAATAATTATTATTATTTATCAGGTTATGTCATTTTCTAGCAACCCACCTGGGCTCTCGTAGCACGTAAGTGCAGGAGCCAAACAGTACTAGTAATTATATTTATTTATATTATTAGTAAATTAGTGAATTAGAGAAATAGTATTTTTCTTAATTCTTATCTTGTAAAATCATTTATGTTAGAGTTAGTTTTTTATTCGATCGAGGAATTCCTGGCACAAGATTTACATAACCAGGGAAATGTGTGATTCCAGCGCTATGAATTGTAAAAATATGTAAAATTTGTACCAACAAATAGTGTTACTCAAATTATATTATATTTACTCTAGGTTAATTCAAATGGAATGCTTTGCAGCTATTGAAAGTGAAATAAATTTGTTTTTAAATTATTATTATTAATGCACTACATTACTACATATACGTCGAATTGACCGTATAACCTTACTTACATAGTTAATTCGTTCACAAAATATAGTTGTAATTTGAAAATCCGATTAGTGATAAAAAGGTAAAATATTTTTAAAGGTAAAAATTCTTTTACCTAGAGTAGAGTTATTTCTGTAGTTTCGCCAACGTTGTTTAACTTTCTTACATAGTCACAACCAATTTATTAATGAAAGCCAAAACTGCTGTTACGGTCGCTTGACTATATAACAGAATAATGTGAAATTTGATTGAAAATTGCTTGCAAATTTATAGAAAACAACATTTTTTAATTTATATTTTGTAAAACTATACTTCTTTAAATACACTGCTTTGAGTAATTAACGCATTACAACTAACCATAGCAATATTGTTTAAAGTATTGCACATAATAAAGTACGTTTAATCATATGTAATGCTCCAAATTAAGTAAACCATGTTTTATCAAAATTAACGCAAAAATTAAAAACTTATTTTTTTGCACGTGCTGGGAGGTGAAAATATGGAGACAGATACCACCCGACGTGTGCCGAGTGGTAGTGTGGGGCTGCCCACCAAAGGGGGGTCGACCCATTAAAAAAACCCCACCATTCAGACCCCCTAGAGAAAACCAGAGAAAACGTGATGGAATACAAAATTTGAAACAACTTCATCACGTTCCTCTCGCTTTGATTTCCAAAGCATTCATTCGCATTCACTCGTTGTTCCGGGCGCGCCGTTATTCGCCGTGTCCCCCCTCACATCAGAGTGTACAATAAATTTGTTCGCCACTTTCGCACTAAGGGGGGCCGGTGTTGGCACGCACGACTCACACGTAGCAACCCCTCCTCGCTCCTTACGCTCATCCCTTTCATCCTTCTCCTTTCTCCTCATTGTATATCCAATCGTGTCGGTCAGCACACCCCAACTGTCATCCATACTCACTGCGGAGCATGATCCTCACCATACTCTCCTTATTTACATTCTCTCCCACCTTGCATTCTGCTCCGCTCATGATTCTCAGCCATCTCATACACTCAAAGATGGTATGCTCCGCTGTGCCCTCAGTCGCCCCACAATACCTACAGTGCGCCCCTACCAGTTGCCCGATGTGCACCAGGTAGGACCCAAAGCATCCATGCCCCGTAAGCGCCTTGGTGAGATGATAATTCACCTCCCCGTGCCCACGGTTGCCGCATTCATCGATAGTCCAGGCCACCTTTTACGACTCCTCCCATAGCTCTTGCTATACATGCATTGTTTTTTCCCGGTTTTGTGGGGAGCCAGAGCAAGCCCCCTTTACCCCATCCAACGGCCAATCCCACTAATTTCATTATTCATTCTCGTTTTCAGACTTCCTCCCGTTCTTGCGAGAGCAACAACCGCTAAGTCATCTGGGTACCCGACGACTGTAACCCTGTGGAACATCCGCACTGATTTTGAAAGATTTTACCTTCCACAGTCGCTATCTCATATCTATCATTCAAGTAGCTGGCCACCGTCTTTCGAAGGTAGGGAGATACCCCCTTAAGTTCTAAACCCTCCATGATTCCGCCCCATGGGACCGAATTGAAACCATTTTTCACGTCCAGGGTTACAAGCATCCAGTAGCTACGGGTACGCCATGGACCCGTATTAACTAACCTTGATATCTCTATCACTCGCATCATCGCGTTGACCATAGTGCGGCCGCCTCAACTTGGCGTTGATAAAATCATACTCTATTTCTTTGGGACTTCTCTTTCATACTTTTATCGCACAGTTTCCTGTATACAAAGCAGTCCGTAGAGTCCGCCCTATGCCAGTCACTCCGCACACGAAGCACTTAGCCTCTTTGGCCGTGCACTCGTGTACTTTGTACCCTCTTTCAGCACATCGAAAAAAATACAGGTTCATTAGTAGGCTATGTGATGTATGTATGTGTTGTATTGACTTAACGCACTTAATTGCTCTTTTCAGATTATCTTACATTTCCACTTATGAATTCCCTAGATCGTTAAGAGTTGTTGGAGTCGTTAAAAGGATCGTACCTACTTGTCTTCCAATCAACCGGAGCTTCGGTGCTTAATTGACTTCAAATCAGGACTTTTTTTCGAATGCAAAATATTTTATTCCCTCTAAGATACAATTTATTTGCACTAGTGAAGTCCAACATAGATAAATTTATCTGGTATAATAGGTAGATATCGCTTAGCTTGTAGAAGTTTTTTTGTAGTAGATTATAGATATGGTGGTGACGACCCGTACTGCGACCTATATAGATCTATTGTACCCCACCCTCCTCCTCCAAGCGTTGGTGTACTTGCTCATTTAGAGCGCCTCCTCTAATCCTGATTCCTTTGGGAATTTCAGGATCTGGGTGGGATTCAAGGCCTGCAGCTTCTCTGTGTTCAAGCAGTGAGCCCCGAGGTACATCTGTCTCTCGCGGAGTAGTGCTTCGCAGTCTTTAAGCAGATGTATGGGGGTTTCCTCTAGTGAACCACAGAATCTGCATACGTAATCCTTCTCTAGGCCTAGGGCCTTGAGATTTTTCCTAAGTCTGCAGTATGCCATCAGGACTCCTGTCAGAATTCTAAGCTTAATTTCAGGCAAGCTTTTGTTCTTTTCTGGTTAAAAGATCCCAGCAACACTTTGGACTGCCTTAGCCGTGGAAGTTCTTTCCAGGTTTTCATCCCTTGTTCTCTTGTTTCTTCATCTAAACTTTTGTGGATGGTGTTCACACTCATGCCGCAAAAAGATTCCGGACCTATAAAGGGGCTACTGGATCCCTTGCTTGCTAGGTGATCGGCTTCTTCGTTTCCGTCTATATCAGTGTATCCTGGTACCCAGTATAGCGTTACTTTATTATCTTTGTCAATCTGTTTAGCTTCCCCACACAGTCCCATACCAGTATGGATCTAATGGTGTATGAGCTAATGGCCTTAATGGCTACTTGGCTGTCTGACAGGATAGCAATTCGTTTTTGGCGATAATTCCTGTCGAGGTAAAACTGTGCACATCTTTCGATTGCGTGTACGTCTGCTTGGAAGATACTTGGGAATGTTCCCATGGATTCGAAGTACTTGGTGGACCTCGTCAAACACTCCTGCACCAGTACTTTCCTTTGTCTGCGAACCATCTGAATATCACTTGATAGCAGTTTGCTGTATGTAGTATGCTATGGATTCGTCGCTCCAATCGGCTTTACTACTACATATTGCTGTGTAGTTTTTCTCGAAGTGGTATTTGCATACCATTTCGTCTTTTAGTGCTTCCAGTCAGGGGATCTTGGCAACGGGGCTGTTTCGGTCTCTGCTCCCGATTATTTTACCTCTGCCTATTCCTTCCTTGCTGAACCTTATAATCGCCGATCTGGCGGCTCTTTCCACCACAAGGTTCAGCGGAGTCAGATACCGCAGCAGCTCCATTGCTGCTGTCGGACACGACCTCATCACCCCCGTGATGCAGACACACGCCAGTCTTTGAATCTTCTCAAGCTGTTTTCTCATAGAGGCCAGCTTGGTTCTACTTCCCCACGCAACTGCCCCATAAGTGATTGCAGGTCTCACTATCATGGTGTACATCCATCGCAGGATTGTAGGGATACAACCCCACCTTTTTACAAACCGCTGCCTCAGCGTGTCTATTCCATAGGAGTTTGCTATCTAGTGTGATACCCAGATACCTTTTCTCCTGTTAGTATTCTACTGCCCTCCCATCTAACAGTATGGCCTATAGGCAGTTTAGTTTTCTCCTTCTAGTAAATGGTATCACCAAGGTTTTGATCGGGTTGGGTCTCAGTCCCACTGTTTGACATCATCTACTAGTTACTTGGAGGCCTCTCTGAACAATTTCACAGAGCGTTCCCTCGAACTTCCCTCTGGCCATTACGACTATGTCATCGGCGTAACCTTGACATTTGATGTCTAGGTTGTTCAGCCTAACCAGTAATTCATCAACTACCAGGCTCCATATTAGTGGTGATAGTACACTTCCCTGTGGGCACCCTCAAGTTGTGGAGATCTTAATGGTGGCTCTTCCCACTTGTGTTTCCGCTGTTCTGGTTCTCAGCATTTCTTCCATCCACTTTGAGATAGTGCTGTCATAACTCCTTCTTTCGAGAGCCGCTTTGACAGCCTCGTATGAGGTGTTGTCAAAAGCTCCCTCTATATCCAAGAAAGCACATATCGCTAATTCCTTTGTGTCTAGTGCTGCTTCTATTTCATTTGACAGCTGATACAGGGCGGTTTCTGTGGATTTCCCTGTTCTGTATGCATGCTTACAGCTGTGTAGTGGTGCACCTACCAGCGACCAGGTGCAACCAGCACTATTGTGCTAAGTTAATTATCAATTACCTTCTCCAGGAAGATGAAAGCGGGACTGTCCCGCCCAAATCGGGACCTATGGTAACTTTATGTATGGGGCATATACACAACATACTGTTCTAAAATATCCGTAATGTACCCCTAATTATTTAAAGTGTTAGGTAAGATGTGTAGAGGTCTATGCGTGCTGTGAAAGACATGCCTCCCCATAACATCATTGAACCACTGCCAAATGCAGTCCAGTTCATTTGAACATCTTAAACTTGAACGACTCTTTCAGAACTATCCACACAAAATCTGGACTCGTTTCAGAACAAAATGGGTCGCAAATCTACATTTTCCCAATTCAAGAGGTTTCTAGCTTTCTGTGTCGGCAATGATTTAGAGTCAACTGTGCTCTAGCAGCTGGTAATTTGGCTCGTAGATTTCCTTCCAGAAGACATTGAGGAAACGGCTTAAAGTTGTCTTTGGAGACCTCTTTTAGCAGTAAAGCGCTCTCTTATAATCGTAGTGCACTATAAACGTAATAATTTTAATTTTTGTTTATATGGGGTTTTAAAGGGATTAAGATTGCGGTAAAGCTACCAATAGGTCCCAACATCTGGTTGTGGTAACGTGAATGATTTTTAAGTGCGTTTTGAAGCTCTTTCTGACCGCTACATGTTTGGAAACTGTTTTGGGCTAATTGTTTTTGAATACGTTTTTGAAATGTATTCCTAACAAAATGTAACAAAAATGTAAGAAAATATCGACTCATTTGAATCATTCCACTATAGCTCAGAAGCAACAACAAGCAATTCAAGACAGACTAAATGAACCTCATATCAACGTGTTCCAAGATTGTATAACGCGATTGAACAGAATATTTTACATGTTCGAACGTTTTTTAAATTTAAAGGATGCCATCTGTAAGGATGTAAGTCTTTACATCAATGAAAGTGAGATTAATCATATTTTGCCAGAAGAGTGGAAAATCATTGAAAGTTGTTTTGAGTTATTGAAACCTTTTAAAGAAGCCCTACGGGAACTAAGCAGTCCTCTCATGCTCTTATTTCATCTGTAATTCCAATAATTCAATTGCTGGAAAAAAAAGTTGACTGTTTAACGAGATCATAAGATTTTGATCCAATTCAACAGGCCGTCACGATTCAGAAAAGTGAACTTTTAACAAAGTTTTCCAATTTGGTAGTGAACAATTTATATATCATCGCCACCTTAGACCCTCGCTATAAACACAAGTTTTTTACAGCAGTGACTAAGGAAAAGATTAATTAAGACATTTTTATGATGAGAATGAGAAATTATGAAAATAACGTTTCTATTAATTCTATAGTGGCTAAAAGAATGAGAATGACAGATTCCTCGGAAAAAGACACCGAACAACTAGGATCAGGGACGTCCAGTTTGGTCAGAGGGCCATGCTTAAAGGACGATCTTGCTATGATGTTGGACTCGTCAAGTGAAGATGTGAGTCAAGAAACACCAGAAAATGGTACCGCTGAAGCCGTGCTAAAAAAGGAATTGCTTATAGCGTATTGAAAAAGGGCCAATGTAGACGATAATCCTCTTGAATTCTCAATCAATCCTCAAGAATTTAAACTATTATCACCAATAGCACGCAGATTTTTATCTACACCACCAGCCAGTGTTCCTAGCGAACAATTGTTCAGTAGCGTGGGTTAAATTTATGAACCTCTGCGTAACAGACTTGACTCTGTAAAGGCGGCAATATTACTTTTTATTAAATATAATGCTCCAATTTATAACTTTAATTGCTAATAACTTGATAAAAATATTAAAAATTTTATTTCTCCACCAATATAGTTTGTTATAAAATATCTTAAGATCCGCATCCGCATCCGCGGATGTAAGCCTTCAAATATCAGCATCCGAATCCGCATCCGCGGATGTGAAAAAATCTGCATCCGCAATATCCCTAATTCATTCCATGCATTTGGTTGAAGTAGATAACGCACTATTTTTCTTTTATCGCAACATTAATAATTGCTGCGTTAATTTCTTGGAGCAGCGTATATTGGATTCATAATATATTTTAGTTGAAGCCAATCCTTGTTTGCAATAATAAATTTCACTAGAGCGATTCGACAATCAAGTCTCAAAGTATTTCATATATATAGAGAGAATCGTCACGTTCACTTTCCAATAGTACGTGTCGCTGTGGATTCGCTTGTACATTCTCGGAGAATCCTTCCAGCTGTGTAAAATATTCCGTCAAAAACTTTTTATTTTATTCCGTTTTTTTGCTTTCTTGACTGGTTTTGCATTATTAACTAGCCAGTAAAAATTACAACCACTGAAAGGAAAAGTAAGCACGAAGCGAAAGAGAATCTCGAAATCTCTTTCTAGGCCCGCACTCTCTAACGATCTTTCTTCCATCACGCAAAACATGTTTTATTTTCGATTTTGAATATTGTTTGTAGCGATTGGGAAACCGATTCGTCAGACGCCTTTCTAAATAATGTATGATAAGGTGCCAAATAGGTGTTGCTGCTCAAGAAAGTTTTGGCGGTGTGGATTTATGGAAAGTTTTTTTCTGTTCTGCGTTTCTTCTCATTGTTTCTTTTTGACGGTTTTATAGCCTAATAATTCTAACATGATCCAGTGTTCCAAAAATTTCATTAACACATTATTCATATCAACTACTGAAATTCATATTACATTTTACTAGACTTGTATAGTGTAAGAAAATATATTCAAACCCGATAGACAAGTATATGCAAATAAGAGCTGAGAGATATAAGTAGGTCTGGGCAATATTTGACAGACGAGGGTAAAGAAACAATGTAAAACAGAATACTCCAATTCATATATATGATGATTTAATTAAAATCAAAAAGCAGTAATGCAAAACATGTACTGCAATTTGTTGAAGAAGTCATACAGCATTTTGCACAGTTTACATTAAAAATTAAGTTAATTACAAACGTTTCTCCATTATTATTAAATTTAGTATTAACGAGATGAAAGTGTACACACACACACACTTGCAACCAAAACTCTTACTTTTTGCATAGAGAATGTTTCATTTATGACAATATAAACACTTTTATTTATCTCCTAGAAACTTTTTTTTAGAAATTCAAGTTTTACACACCAATTTGCATCATCATACAATCAAACTGGACAAAAAAGTCTACACTCAAATATTAGACAGTCAACAAATACATAAAAACTAAATTTAAAATGTTAGACAAACAATACACACAAACTAGACTATATACAAGTGTAAATTTACATGAATTTATTTTACAAGACAAGGTTTTCTTGTTGATTAAACTCTTTTTAATTTTAAGGAACTTTACAAATCATTAAAGTAAAAAATCTCTAAATAGATAAGACTAGACAGACGGGAGAGTAGATACACTAGATTAAATAGATAACACTAAACAAGCAAGACTGGAAAAAGAAGACTAGACGACTCAACAGACTAGATTAAACAGATAAAACTAGACAGACAAGACTAGACAGAAAACTAAACAGACAAGACTAGACATACAAGACTTTTTTTTCTTTTTTCTTTGTAAGGGGTGTAGATGGCACCTTGCGGTTAACCATACAAGTGATCCCTTGGAAATAACCGAGCACCCTGGGACTGCTATTAGAATTACATCAGGGTGGTTGGTTGACCTATATCTATACTGCCTCTTATCTACTTCCCCATTCCGCTCTAGGAACGATTAGGGGTTCGATACATTTCACTTGCCTCTCATCATTTTCTTTTTGGGATATAATATTTTTTATAATTCCAGTTATTATGACCCAGTCTTTTTTGAACTGTAAGAGTAGATCCATCATATTTTTGGGGTCGAGTTGTATGCCTTTTAGTTCCAGACGTTCCTTATCCCATCTTGGACACTCGTATATAGTGTGAGTCACACTGTCCACCTCACCGCAGTAGACACAGTCTGGGTCAGATGCCCTTCCAAACTGACTGACCCTCCACTGACCTACACTTCCACTGACCCTTTTCTGAACTTGAACACGCCTCTTGTCATTCATCTCTGAGTTTGTTGCTGGCCTCTTTCCTGGCGGTTTTGTTTTTCCCTGCCTCGTGCAGGTCTTTCATGAACTTCGCTTGCAGTTCGATTGAGGGGATTCCTGAGATTACGAGTACGACTGCGTTTCGAGATACCGTTCTGTAGGCGCTGCATATATGTAGGGCCATTTTCCTTTGAACCTTAGCTAGTTTCGCTATTTTTGCCTTATTAAGAGCTTCTACCTAGATGGGAGCACCGTATAGCATGACGGAATGTGCCACACTGCTTAGTAGCCTGCGCTTGCCACTTCTAGGTCCTCCTACCTTGAGCATGAGCTTCTCGAGCGCTGCTGTCATTCTCATTTTTCTCTCTGACGCCTTTTGAATATGTTCAGTGAAGAATAGACTTTTATCAATCATGATACCTAGATATTTTACGCTGTTCGGTCGGTTTTACGTCTACGCCCATCACTTTAAAAGAGATGTGGTCGAGTTTCCTATAGCCCGTCAGCAGGACAGCTTCGGTCTTTTCCGGTGCCATATTGAGGGACCGAGTTGACAACCGAACTGTCTTTCACATAGATTGATCCCTTGATCAATTTTATCCCTTGATTGATTTTGGAGTTCTGTTTCCAGCCGTGCTAACATTAGTTGTTCCAGGAGTTTTCCTACGACGTCCAGAATGCATATAGGTCGGTATTACGAAGGTAGTTCTGGGGGTTTGTCTCCCTTTTTGATGAGCACTAGCTTGGCCTGCTTCAGTTTGTCTGGGAAGGTACCAGCTAGTATACTCCTGTTAAATATTTCAAGTACCAAAGTTGGAAAGTTTTGCGTCATTAGTTTTATTACTTCCGGGGGGTTCCCATCTGGCCCTGGGGCTCTGTTATTACGCAGGCGGCTGCTAGTTCAATTGCTAGATTAGCCCTGGCCATAATGCCCCTTTCTGTTTTTCCAACTATGATCAGAGCTAGGACGTCTCCGAGAACTATAATTTCAACTCCCTCGGGGAGTTTCAACTTGAGGACACCATCGTACAGTATATTCCATAGTGTAGGGCGCAGGATGGAACCTTGTGGAACACTGCTGGTGATGTTGAAGGCTAGTTTAAGTTCTTCTTTGATAAATAGCGGGGTATTAGTGACGGAGGGTTGTTCCCAGGTTGGATTAGGGTGGCTTGGAAATAGTGTTCCGGCTATTTCCTGCAATCTGTTCATCGGTAGTTGTGGATTGGCATTGCGAATTCTGAGGCTTTTACACAAGTCTCTACTTCGTCTATACTTTTACACAAGCTTTCCCAGTGTGATTTCTTTGACAGATTGATTTGCGTCCGGAGCTGCCTTATTGCGATTGCGTACTCGTGCTTCAGATCTTTATCTGGGTCTTTGGTTTGTTTGACTAGTCGATGGTATTTTCTTCTTGCGGCAACACAAGTAGTTCTTAACTTCGCATTGGGTCGTTCCACCAGTACACCCGTTTCCTCGTGGGATTATAACTTTTGGAGGTGGAATCTTCGCATGCTTTGCTGAGTGCTTCGATTAGTGACCCTATGGAGTTGATTTTTGGGTTAGATAGTTCTTGCGTTATGTTGTTAATAATTTTGTCTACATTTTTCTGATTGACAGTCCAACGTTTTTTCGCCAAGTATAAATTGTATGAATCTTTCTTGTTGGTGTATTTGTCTTCTATGTTATAGGCTATATACCGATTATTAAGGGTCACTCAGCGTTTCCATATCGAGCACTCTCCAGTTTCCAATCTTATGTGCAAGATTTAGACATACAAGACTTGACAGACAAGACTAGACAGACAGGATAGACAGACAAGACTAGATAGACAAGACTATACAGACAATACTAGACAGACAAGACTAGGCAAACAAGACCAGACAGACAAGACTAGACAGACAAGACTTGACAGACAAGACTAGACAGACAAGACTAGACAGACAAGACTAGACAGACAAGACTAGACAGACAAGACTAGACAGACAAGACTAGACAGACAAGACTAGACAGACAAGACTAGACAGACAAGACTAGACAGACAAGACTAGACAGACAAGACTAGACAGACAAGACTAGACAGACAAGACTAGACAGACAAGACTAGACAGACAAGACTAGACAGACAAGACTAGACAGACAAGACTAGACAGACAAGACTAGACAGACAAGACTAGACAGACAAGACTAGACAGACAAGACTAGACAGACAAGACTAGACAGACAAGACTAGACAGACAAGACTAGACAGACAAGACTAGACAGACAAGACTAGACAGACAAGACTAGACAGACAAGACTAGACAGACAAGACTAGACAGACAAGACTAGACAGACAAGACTAGACAGACAAGACTAGACAGACAAGACTAGACAGACAAGACTAGACAGACAAGACTAGACAGACAAGACTAGACAGACAAGACTAGACAGACAAGACTAGACAGACAAGACTAGACAGACAAGACTAGACAGACAAGACTAGACAGACAAGACTAGACAGACAAGACTAGACAGACAAGACTAGACAGACAAGACTAGACAGACAAGACTAGACAGACAAGACTAGACAGACAAGACTAGACAGACAAGACTAGACAGACAAGACTAGACAGACAAGACTAGACAGACAAGACTAGACAGACAAGACTAGACAGACAAGACTAGACAGACAAGACTAGACAGACAAGACTAGACAGACAAGACTAGACAGACAAGACTAGACAGACAAGACTAGACAGACAAGACTAGACAGACAAGACTAGACAGACAAGACTAGACAGACAAGACTAGACAGACAAGACTAGACAGACAAGACTAGACAGACAAGACTAGACAGACAAGACTAGACAGACAAGACTAGACAGACAAGACTAGACAGACAAGACTAGACAGACAAGACTAGACAGACAAGACTAGACAGACAAGACTAGACAGACAAGACTAGACAGACAAGACTAGACAGACAAGACTAGACAGACAAGACTAGACAGACAAGACTAGACAGACAAGACTAGACAGACAAGACTAGACAGACAAGACTAGACAGACAAGACTAGACAGACAAGACTAGACAGACAAGACTAGACAGACAAGACTAGACAGACAAGACTAGACAGACAAGACTAGACAGACAAGACTAGACAGACAAGACTAGACAGACAAGACTAGACAGACAAGACTAGACAGACAAGACTAGACAGACAAGACTAGACAGACAAGACTAGACAGACAAGACTAGACAGACAAGACTAGACAGACAAGACTAGACAGACAAGACTAGACAGACAAGACTAGACAGACAAGACTAGACAGACAAGACTAGACAGACAAGACTAGACAGACAAGACTAGACAGACAAGACTAGACAGACAAGACTAGACAGACAAGACTAGACAGACAAGACTAGACAGACAAGACTAGACAGACAAGACTAGACAGACAAGACTAGACAGACAAGACTAGACAGACAAGACTAGACAGACAAGACTAGACAGACAAGACTAGACAGACAAGACTAGACAGACAAGACTAGACAGACAAGACTAGACAGACAAGACTAGACAGACAAGACTAGACAGACAAGACTAGACAGACAAGACTAGACAGACAAGACTAGACAGACAAGACTAGACAGACAAGACTAGACAGACAAGACTAGACAGACAAGACTAGACAGACAAGACTAGACAGACAAGACTAGACAGACAAGACTAGACAGACAAGACTAGACAGACAAGACTAGACAGACAAGACTAGACAGACAAGACTAGACAGACAAGACTAGACAGACAAGACTAGACAGACAAGACTAGACAGACAAGACTAGACAGACAAGACTAGACAGACAAGACTAGACAGACAAGACTAGACAGACAAGACTAGACAGACAAGACTAGACAGACAAGACTAGACAGACAAGACTACACAGACAAGACTAGACAGACAAGACTAGACAGACAAGACTAGACAGACAAGACTAGACAGACAAGACTTTTTTTTTTCTTTTTTTTTGCACGTGCTGGAGGTGAAAATCTGCAAACAGACACCACCCGACCCGTGTCGAGTGGTAGTGTGGGGCTGCCCCCCAAAAGGGGCGACCCACTAAAAAACCCCCACCATTCAGACCCCCCAGTCAAAGCCAGAGAGAACGTGATGGAATCCAAAATTTGGCATAACTTCACCACGTTCCTCCCCCTTTCATATCCAAAGCATTCATCCATTCATTCGTTGTGCCGGGCGCGTCGTTAATCGCCGTGCCCCCCCTCACATCAGAGTTTACAATAAATTTGTGCGCCCCCTTCGCACTAAGGGGGGGGGCCGGCGATGGCACGCTCGGCTCGCGCGTAGCAACCCCTCGACCCGCCTTACGCTCGTCCCTTTCATCCTTCTCCTTTCTCCTCATTATATAACCTATCATTCCAGTCAGCACGCCCCATTCATACTCACTGCGGAGCATGATTCTCACCATACTCTCCTTGTTCACATTCTCTCCCACCTTGCATTCTGCGGCGCTCCTCATTCTCTCCCATCTCGTACACTCGAAGATGGTATGCTCCGCAGTGTCCTCAGTCGCTCGACAGTACCTACAGTGCGCCTCAACCAGTTTCCCGATGCGCACCATGTAAGACCCAAAGCATCCATGCCCCGTAAGCGCCTGGGTGAGGTGATAATTCACCTCCCCGTGCCCACGGTTGACCCATTCATCGATAGACGGAATCAGTTGCCTGGTCCAGGCTCCCTTTTCCGACCCCTGCCATAGCTCTTGCCATACACGCATTGTTTTTTCCCTTTCATTTCTAGGGTCATTACCTCCCCAAACTCTCACCCTTTCATGCGCTAGAAGGTCTAACGGGATAACTCCAGCAACGACCGCCACGGCGTCGCCAGAAACAGTCCTGTATGCGCTGTACACACGCAGCAGCATACACCTTTGCACTCTCATCAGTCTCGCTCTATAACATTTAATCCTGAACGCATTTATCCATGCCGGCACCCCATACAGGAGAATGGAGTGCACGACCGCATTCATAACCCTGCTCTTGGAGGCCAACTCACACATGCTGTAGCCTTGCTCACCACCCGGGTGACCTGATAGGACACCCTGAGATTTCGCTGGAGCTCTACCCCAAGGTATCTTACAGATTCCCGAGCCGGTACGTCAACTGTCCCCATTCGCACGGTCAATTCACGCAGCTTTCTTCTCCCAATTAGCAGGACCGCCTCGGTTTTGTCGGGAGCCAGAGCAAGCCCTTTTTCCCCCATCCACCGATCAATCCTACCAATTGCCTCATTCATTATCGCTTTCAGACTTTCTTCCGTTCTTGCGACAGCGACCACCGCTAAGTCATCAGCGTACCCTACGAGTGTAACCCCGTCTGGCAGCCTCAATCTCAAAACCTCATCATAAAATATGTTCCACAGTATCGGCCCAAGAACCGAACCCTTTGGAACACCCGCACTCATTTTGAAGATTTTACCTTCCACAGTCACTATCTCCCTATCATTCAAGTAGCTCCCCACCATCTTTCGAAGGTAGGGAGCTACCCCCTTTAGTTCCAAAGCCTCCATGATTCCGCCCCATGGGACCGAATTGAAGGCATTTTTCACGTCCAGGGTTACAAGCACGCAGTAGCTACGGGTACGCCATGGACCCGAATTTGCTAACCTTGCTCTCTCTATCACACGCATCATTGCGTTCACCGTAGTGCGGCCGCCTCTGAACCCATACTGTTCCTCTGAAAGACCCCCTACCCTCTCGAGATCCTCATTTATCCTAGCTCCGATCATACTCTCAAACATCTTCGCTATCCCATTCAGTAGGCAGATTGGCCTGTAATTGGCTTCCTCTCCTTCCTTTCGCTCTTTTTCAATCATCACCAGTCTCGCTCTCCTCCACTCTTTGGGGAAACTGCCATTCATCAGCAATTCATTCATCATGCTCAAGCACATGTCCTCACACACATGCCCAAACACCTTGCACGCTTCCGGTGGAACACCATCAGGACCCGGCGCTTTTCCCTCCTTCATCCGGCCAACTGCACTCTGCAGCTCGGCTGGAGTGAAAAGGGGCGCCGATCTCCATCCCACGGGTTCCAGCCAGTTCATTCGCTCATGTACTGGGAACAGCTTCTTGACTTCCGTCATTAGGCTATCCCCCCGGAGAGTATTAACCCTGTGCGCAATTTTTCTGGTGACGATCTTATAGCCGTCACCCCAGATGTTATTATTCACCTCTTCGCAGAGCACTCTCCAAGCTTCTTGCTTGGAGTTCGCGATGGCTCTGCGAAGTTCCCTGCGCGCCATGTTATACCTCCTTCTGCACTCCTCACGCACTTCCTCATTTGCTCGCCTATTGCTCTTCACCATGCATCTCCTTTCACGCAAACAGGTTTTACGCTTTTCAGCTACCTGCTCATTCCACCAGTAAACTGGCTTCCTGCCTCGGACGCCCCTCCGTTTTCTCCGAAACACCACATCACAGGCTCCGTGAAGAACTGCTTCGCAGGAGCTCCGCAATCCATTTTCGGGGCCTGTCCTTTCAGACAGCTCTTTCATGACGTCTCCCAATCTTTCTAGTAGACTCTTGTCCACTCTCCATCCATTCGTTCTACAAGCAACCGGTCCCTCAGAAACATGCTTTCGTACGTCGAAGAGAATATCCTGGTGATCACTCAGATTCTTTCCCTCTCTGACACGCCACTCTTTCACTCTGCCTGCAATCCGTGAGGTGCTAAAAGTGATGTCTATGAAAGACATACTTTCACCCCGCACGAAGGTTGGCACATTCCCACTGTTGTGAACCACCAGGTCCTCCTCTGCCAGCCACTCTTCCATCATTCTCCCTCTCTCATCCTCTCTAGGGGATCCCCACCAAGCGGACTTAGCGTTGAAATCCCCCCCGACAACAATCTCTTTGGACCAGCTTTTCATACTGGCCCTTAGCTCATCCATAAAAGCTACAAACTGCTCTAACGTTATGTTAGGCGAGATGTAGCACCCATACAGGACCCAGTTTTCCCATTCAATCCACACATATCCATTTCCACATCCACACTTAACCATAGGATTTTCCGATTGGAAAATCCTCACAGTAACATTCTTACACTGGTCCACGTGCCAGCCTCCGTTACCAATAGTCCGAAGATTTGGTTCGGAGACAATGGCCACATCCACTCTCTCATCATGCACCGTCTTCCATACCAGCTCCATTGCAGCCGCACTCCTATTTGAGTTCGTCTGCAATACTAGCATAATCTGTTTCTTTGGGACGTCCCTTTCATACTTTCCATGCACAGTTTCCTGTACGCAGGACAGTTCATGGAGTCCGCCCTGTGCCCACGCACTCCGCACACGAAGCACTTAGCCTCTTTGGCCGTGCACTCGTGTGCTTTGTGCCCACTTTCATCGCATCGCAAACACGCATTCTTTCTCTCAATTCCCTTGCATGCTGCCGCCAGGTGCCCGAAGCCAAGGCATCTGTAGCACCTGATCGGCTTATTGTCTTCGGTCACTCGGCACATGATCCATCCAACTTTTATTCTTCCTTTCTCCAGTATGGTTTGTGCCGCTCTTACTGGAAGAGTGACAACTGCCATACTGGCCCCTCCGCGCACTGTGCGGAGAGACTTTACCACACACTCCTTACATTCAGCTGCCTTCTGGTAGCCTCATCCATGCCCCTAACAAGGACACTTCTGAGCCCCACCTCCGTCCTGACATCCCTTACAGCCTCAGTCACTAGGGCCATTCGCTCTGCCAGTCGCTTCTTTTCCCCATCATCATTCACTCTGACGATGAGGTCCCCAGCGTGGGTTTTCCTCATCGCCCTTACATTTATATCCTCCATGTCTACTTCCTTCTTAAGGACATTCACCATATGGGCGTAAGAAACACCCTCTGCCCTCCTCACCAGTAAGGTTTCTGCCTTTCTGGTGCCTCCGGCCCCTTCCACTCTGGGCTTTTGGCCCTCCGCATTCATCCAGCACAGGGTTTGCTCAACTCCTGTGCCATGCCACACGCATTCAGCCATCTTTCGTACCAGCCACATATTAAGGTTTCCAGCCACACCAATAGCGAACCTCTTTCTCTCTGTCTTCTCACAAAGACCTCTCATTCTTAATAAGGTCTCGAACGCCTTTTCTTCGGCGCCCTCAACCTTATTGTCATCCAGCCGGGCGATGAAGTGGTACTTCCTCTCGGAGTCCAACGACTCATCGCCTCCCATACACACAACATTCTCGCTCTTGATGTAGGCCACGGAGCCTACATTCAAGCCTTCAGCCACTCGCTTGGCCTGGGGGAGCTGGTCGAGCATCCCCCAGCCCAGTTGTCCACAGTTATCCCCTTTCTCTCCTGCAACTAGCAGGAGTACATCCTCGTCCCTGACCAGAGGAGAGCCCTGAGCCATCTTCACCACGGTGAAGGCGTTCTCGGACCACCTCTCCCTCGCCAGGGACATGTACTCCTGCACATTCATACCCGGCTTCAGCGCACTGGTGATACTACATTCAGCCTCCGTTTGGGTGCTGACTTCCTTGAATGCCACACTTACAGTTTGGATCTCCGTGTCATATAACACCTTTTCAACGGGCAGGAAACGGTGCGCTTCCAGCCAGGTGGTCACGGAGTTGCGCGAGAAGACGTTAGTTGTCTTTTTAACTCGCGCTGCTGCATCTTTAACTTCTTTCTTCGTGCTACTGCCTCCAGCGATAGCCCTTTCCAAGTCCTCCACTTGTCTGGTAAGTGCTCCAATCGCTTCCACGATTGTAAAAGCGATCGAGCACTCCGTCTTCTTGTACGCCTCCACGTCATCGGTCGACCGATCCGCCACTTTCCTTTTCTTCGGGGTTTCTCCAATAGACTGGCTTCTCGCCCGGCTATCCATCTCCCCTACACCCTTACTCAATTTTTGTTTTGTGAAAAAATCCATACTGAATGGAGTTTCCACAAACTAAAAAACTGAATTCAAAAATTCAAAAAAGACAGACAAGACTAGACAGACAAGACTAGACAGACAAGACTAGACAGACAAGACTAGACAGACAAGACTAGACAGACTAGACAGACAAGACTAGACAGACAAGACTAGACAGACAAGACTAGACAGACAAGACTAGACAGACAAGACTAGACAGACAAGACTAGACAGACAAGACTAGACAGACAAGACTAGACAGACAAGACTAGACAGACAAGACTAGACAGACAAGACTAGACAGACAAGACTAGACAGACAAGACTAGACAGACAAGACTAGACAGACAAGACTAGACAGACAAGACTAGACAGTCAAGACTAGACAGACAAGACTAGACAGACAAGACTAGACAGACAAGACTAGACAGACAAGACTAGACAGACAAGACTAGACAGACAAGACTAGACAGACAAGACTAGACAGACAAGACTAGACAGACAAGACTAGACAGACAAGACTAGACAGACAAGACTAGACAGACAAGACTAGACAGACAAGACTAGACAGACAAGACTAGACAGACAAGACTAGACAGACAAGACTAGACAGACAAGACTAGACAGACAAGACTAGACAGACAAGACTAGACAAGACTAGACAGACAAGACTAGACAGACAAGACTAGACAGACAAGACTAGACAGACAAGACTAGACAGACAAGACTAGACAGACAAGACTAGACAGACAAGACTAGACAGACAAGACTAGACAGACAAGACTAGACAGACAAGACTAGACAGACAAGACTAGACAGACAAGACTAGACAGACAAGACTAGACAGACAAGACTAGACAGACAAGACTAGACAGACAAGACTAGACAGACAAGACTAGACAGACAAGACTAGACAGACAAGACTAGACAGACAAGACTAGACAGACAAGACTAGACAGACAAGACTAGACAGACAAGACTAGACAGACAAGACTAGACAGACAAGACTAGACAGACAAGACTAGACAGACAAGACTAGACAGACAAGACTAGACAGACAAGACTAGACAGACAAGACTAGACAGACAAGACTAGACAGACAAGACTAGACAGACAAGACTAGACAGACAAGACTAGACAGACAAGACTAGACAGACAAGACTAGACAGACAAGACTAGACAGACAAGACTAGACAGACAAGACTAGACAGACAAGACTAGACAGACAAGACTAGACAGACAAGACTAGACAGACAAGACTAGACAGACAAGACTAGACAGACAAGACTAGACAGACAAGACTAGACAGACAAGACTAGACAGACAAGACTAGACAGACAAGACTAGACAGACAAGACTAGACAGACAAGACTAGACAGACAAGACTAGACAGACAAGACTAGACAGACAAGACTAGACAGACAAGACTAGACAGACAAGACTAGACAGACAAGACTAGACAGACAAGACTAGACAGACAAGACTAGACAGACAAGACTAGACAGACAAGACTAGACAGACAAGACTAGACAGACAAGACTAGACAGACAAGACTAGACAGACAAGACTAGACAGACAAGACTAGACAGACAAGACTAGACAGACAAGACTAGACAGACAAGACTAGACAGACAAGACTAGACAGACAAGACTAGACAGACAAGACTAGACAGACAAGACTAGACAGACAAGACTAGACAGACAAGACTAGACAGACAAGACTAGACAGACAAGACTAGACAGACAAGACTAGACAGACAAGACTAGACAGACAAGACTAGACAGACAAGACTAGACAGACAAGACTAGACAGACAAGACTAGACAGACAAGACTAGACAGACAAGACTAGACAGACAAGACTAGACAGACAAGACTAGACAGACAAGACTAGACAGACAAGACTAGACAGACAAGACTAGACAGACAAGACTAGACAGACAAGACTAGACAGACAAGACTAGACAGACAAGACTAGACAGACAAGACTAGACAGACAAGACTAGACAGACAAGACTAGACAGACAAGACTAGACAGACAAGACTAGACAGACAAGACTAGACAGACAAGACTAGACAGACAAGACTAGACAGACAAGACTAGACAGACAAGACTAGACAGACAAGACTAGACAGACAAGACTAGACAGACAAGACTAGACAGACAAGACTAGACAGACAAGACTAGACAGACAAGACTAGACAGACAAGACTAGACAGACAAGACTAGACAGACAAGACTAGACAGACAAGACTAGACAGACAAGACTAGACAGACAAGACTAGACAGACAAGACTAGACAGACAAGACTAGACAGACAAGACTAGACAGACAAGACTAGACAGACAAGACTAGACAGACAAGACTAGACAGACAAGACTAGACAGACAAGACTAGACAGACAAGACTAGACAGACAAGACTAGACAGACAAGACTAGACAGACAAGACTAGACAGACAAGACTAGACAGACAAGACTAGACAGACAAGACTAGACAGACAAGACTAGACAGACAAGACTAGACAGACAAGACTAGACAGACAAGACTAGACAGACAAGACTAGACAGACAAGACTAGACAGACAAGACTAGACAGACAAGACTAGACAGACAAGACTAGACAGACAAGACTAGACAGACAAGACTAGACAGACAAGACTAGACAGACAAGACTAGACAGACAAGACTAGACAGACAAGACTAGACAGACAAGACTAGACAGACAAGACTAGACAGACAAGACTAGACAGACAAGACTAGACAGACAAGACTAGACAGACAAGACTAGACAGACAAGACTAGACAGACAAGACTAGACAGACAAGACTAGACAGACAAGACTAGACAGACAAGACTAGACAGACAAGACTAGACAGACAAGACTAGACAGACAAGACTAGACAGACAAGACTAGACAGACAAGACTAGACAGACAAGACTAGACAGACAAGACTAGACAGACAAGACTAGACAGACAAGACTAGACAGACAAGACTAGACAGACAAGACTAGACAGACAAGACTAGACAGACAAGACTAGACAGACAAGACTAGACAGACAAGACTAGACAGACAAGACTAGACAGACAAGACTAGACAGACAAGACTAGACAGACAAGACTAGACAGACAAGACTAGACAGACAAGACTAGACAGACAAGACTAGACAGACAAGACTAGACAGACAAGACTAGACAGACAAGACTAGACAGACAAGACTAGACAGACAAGACTAGACAGACAAGACTAGACAGACAAGACTAGACAGACAAGACTAGACAGACAAGACTAGACAGACAAGACTAGACAGACAAGACTAGACAGACAAGACTAGACAGACAAGACTAGACAGACAAGACTAGACAGACAAGACTAGACAGACAAGACTAGACAGACAAGACTAGACAGACAAGACTAGACAGACAAGACTAGACAGACAAGACTAGACAGACAAGACTAGACAGACAAGACTAGACAGACAAGACTAGACAGACAAGACTAGACAGACAAGACTAGACAGACAAGACTAGACAGACAAGACTAGACAGACAAGACTAGACAGACAAGACTAGACAGACAAGACTAGACAGACAAGACTAGACAGACAAGACTAGACAGACAAGACTAGACAGACAAGACTAGACAGACAAGACTAGACAGACAAGACTAGACAGACAAGACTAGACAGACAAGACTAGACAGACAAGACTAGACAGACAAGACTAGACAGACAAGACTAGACAGACAAGACTAGACAGACAAGACTAGACAGACAAGACTAGACAGACAAGACTAGACAGACAAGACTAGACAGACAAGACTAGACAGACAAGACTAGACAGACAAGACTAGACAGACAAGACTAGACAGACAAGACTAGACAGACAAGACTAGACAGACAAGACTAGACAGACAAGACTAGACAGACAAGACTAGACAGACAAGACTAGACAGACAAGACTAGACAGACAAGACTAGACAGACAAGACTAGACAGACAAGACTAGACAGACAAGACTAGACAGACAAGACTAGACAGACAAGACTAGACAGACAAGACTAGACAGACAAGACTAGACAGACAAGACTAGACAGACAAGACTAGACAGACAAGACTAGACAGACAAGACTAGACAGACAAGACTAGACAGACAAGACTAGACAGACAAGACTAGACAGACAAGACTAGACAGACAAGACTAGACAGACAAGACTGGACAGACAAGACTAGACAGACAAGACTAGACAGACAAGACTAGACAGACAAGACTAGACAGGACAAGACTAGACAGACAAGACTAGACAGACAAGACTAGACAGACAAGACTAGACAGACAAGACTAGACAGACAAGACTAGACAGACAAGACTAGACAGACAAGACTAGACAGACAAGACTAGACAGACAAGACTAGACAGACAAGACTAGACAGACAAGACTAGACAGACAAGACTAGACAGACAAGACTAGACAGACAAGACTAGACAGACAAGACTAGACAGACAAGACTAGACAGACAAGACTAGACAGACAAGACTAGACAGACAAGACTAGACAGACAAGACTAGACAGACAAGACTAGACAGACAAGACTAGACAGACAAGACTAGACAGACAAGACTAGACAGACAAGACTAGACAGACAAGACTAGACAGACAAGACTAGACAGACAAGACTAGACAGACAAGACTAGACAGACAAGACTAGACAGACAAGACTAGACAGACAAGACTAGACAGACAAGACTAGACAGACAAGACTAGACAGACAAGACTAGACAGACAAGACTAGACAGACAAGACTAGACAGACAAGACTAGACAGACAAGACTAGACAGACAAGACTAGACAGACAAGACTAGACAGACAAGACTAGACAGACAAGACTAGACAGACAAGACTAGACAGACAAGACTAGACAGACAAGACTAGACAGACAAGACTAGACAGACAAGACTAGACAGACAAGACTAGACAGACAAGACTAGACAGACAAGACTAGACAGACAAGACTAGACAGACAAGACTAGACAGACAAGACTAGACAGACAAGACTAGACAGACAAGACTAGACAGACAAGACTAGACAGACAAGACTAGACAGACAAGACTAGACAGACAAGACTAGACAGACAAGACTAGACAGACAAGACTAGACAGACAAGACTAGACAGACAAGACTAGACAGACAAGACTAGACAGACAAGACTAGACAGACAAGACTAGACAGACAAGACTAGACAGACAAGACTAGACAGACAAGACTAGACAGACAAGACTAGACAGACAAGACTAGACAGACAAGACTAGACAGACAAGACTAGACAGACAAGACTAGACAGACAAGACTAGACAGACAAGACTAGACAGACAAGACTAGACAGACAAGACTAGACAGACAAGACTAGACAGACAAGACTAGACAGACAAGACTAGACAGACAAGACTAGACAGACAAGACTAGACAGACAAGACTAGACAGACAAGACTAGACAGACAAGACTAGACAGACAAGACTAGACAGACAAGACTAGACAGACAAGACTAGACAGACAAGACTAGACAGACAAGACTAGACAGACAAGACTAGACAGACAAGACTAGACAGACAAGACTAGACAGACAAGACTAGACAGACAAGACTAGACAGACAAGACTAGACAGACAAGACTAGACAGACAAGACTAGACAGACAAGACTAGACAGACAAGACTAGACAGACAAGACTAGACAGACAAGACTAGACAGACAAGACTAGACAGACAAGACTAGACAGACAAGACTAGACAGACAAGACTAGACAGACAAGACTAGACAGACAAGACTAGACAGACAAGACTAGACAGACAAGACTAGACAGACAAGACTAGACAGACAAGACTAGACAGACAAGACTAGACAGACAAGACTAGACAGACAAGACTAGACAGACAAGACTAGACAGACAAGACTAGACAGACAAGACTAGACAGACAAGACTAGACAGACAAGACTAGACAGACAAGACTAGACAGACAAGACTAGACAGACAAGACTAGACAGACAAGACTGGACAGACAAGACTAGACAGACAAGACTAGACAGACAAGACTAGACAGAGAAGACTAGACAGACAAGACTAGACAGACAAGACTAGACAGACAAGACTAGACAGACAAGGCTAGACAGACAAGACTAGACAGGCAAGACTAGACAGATAAGACTTGATAGGTAAGACTAGACAGACAAGACTAGACAGATAAGACTTGACAGGCAACACTAGGCAGCCAAGCTAGAGAGACAAGACCAGACATACAAGCCTAGACAGACAACAATAGACAGACAAGACTAGACAGGCAGGACTAGACAGAGAAGACTATACATATATGAGAGCACAATTTTTCTATTTAAACATAAACATGTGTTTGATGCTTTTATAAAACCTACGGCACAGAATACAAGATATAATACAGAGCTGTATCAATTTCCAAGACATAATCTATCAATGACTGAAAGGAGCTCTCCTTACAGCATCTTGAGGATCTCTAACAGACTACCAAGGAAGATTAAACAAATTGACAATATGAAGTTGAAGAAAGGGCTCTCCACATATATAAACGAAATGGAACCTTACAACTTCGATGAATTTTTGTACTCAGGGAACAATTCATAATGTTATTTTGAATTCACATTTTTATTGATTATGAACACGTATTTGTTATATTTGTTCTACTTATTCTATGCATTACCTTTTCTTTTGACATATTTCATTAAGTGTATTGTTACCTGTAATAATGAAATAAATGATTTGATTGACTAGACAGACAATACTAGACAGACGAGACTGGACAGGCAAGACTAGGCAGACAGAACTAGACAGACAAGACTAGACAGACAAGACTATTCAGACAAGACCAGACAGACAAAACTAGACAGACAATACTAGACAGAAAATACTAGACAGACAAGACTAAAGAGAAAAAACGAATATTCCTGGGCAGTTAGTTCAGGTCAGGTCCTAAAAACATTTTCTTTAATTTACTATTAGTATTCTCCTTTTACAAGCATTTAGAAAAAAAATGTGTCCCAGCAACAACATGCCAAGAGGAGGCATTTTCCATACCATTGATATATAGGAAATTACATCCCGGAAACACCAAGATTCCTAAGAACGCTGATAAGTGAGAGTAAAATGACACATTCCAACGCAACAAGCTACACTCTCCCATCCGGAGAACCGCTACCGTCACCCTCGGCAATGTCCTTACGACGATCCCTACAGTCCAATTCAAGTTATCTCAAAGGTATAATAAGACCTCAAAGCTAAAATAGGCGATCTTAGGATTCTATTCTGCAATCTGGAGCTTATGATCGCGATAAACTCACATCGACAATACCCAGAGTGGACAGAGAAGCAGCTAAATTAGAGCTACAGGATAAGAGGGCGTACGGAAAGAATTTGAAGGGAAAACCTGTCTAGAATTTTAAGAAGAGGTTTAAGAAGAGGGAAGGGAAGGAAGTGACTAAAATAGATTCGAAGAAATAAAAGATGAAATTAAGGACAGAGAAGAATGGATGGTATAGGTCAGGGGTAGGGAACCTATTTTCTGCCAAGGGCCATTTGGAAATTTATAACATCATTCGCGGACCAGACAAATAATAATAATAGTTTTTTTAGTTTTTATTATTCAATAAAAAAATATATATGTTATAAATAAACAAATAAACAATAATAAAATATATCCATTTTTAAATATATTTAACTCATCTTAATCCTAATGTGGATTGATTTCTGGAACTGCCTTTATTTGCTCAGTCGTGTGATATTAGCGGATATTGATGATGTAGCCACTCGCAACTGATTTTCCAGGTTTACGTTGGTCAATCTGGAAGTTGATTCTTTACGATCGTAAGTTTAGAAAATAACTGCTCGCAACAATAAGTTGTTCCAAATACAGAAGCATATTTCAATGCGTGTCTCCTCAAAATGGGAAATTCATCATTGAATGGTGGCAGATTGTTGTATCTAGCTTTCAGCTCAACATTAGTTTGCAGCTGAATGATTTCGTGTTGGAGGTTATCTGGCACATCAGCTGGTTCCACATTGAATGGTGTAGCAAAGATGTTCAATTCAATTTGCTTACTTTTCACGTCCTTCAATCTTTCATTAAATGCCTCAATTAGTTTCGAACATTCACCAGCATACTCGTAGAAGGCTTTTGTCCTTCCAACCTAGGGAAATGCACCGTGTTATTCTTTTCGAGTTGCACTTTCCAGAGCTTTAATTTAGCTTAAAATGATTTTACGTTTGTAAGCAGGGAGCTGAGAAGCTGGGACCCTGCAGCTTGACGTTTAGCTGTGACAGGTACTTAGTAGTGTCCACTTAGTAGTGTCCACGCTTTCTCAAACTCTCCCTCTACATGAGGCCTCAGTTTCTTTGCGATTAGCTCGCTCACTACATAATTTATCTGAATAACGTTGTCATTGTCAACACGAAGCTTAATGAAAAGGCTTGTTGTGATTTCAAACTCTGCTGAAGAGCTTCGATTTTATCCAGGCGCATTTGGCCTCCCAATTAGTTTAATTTTGCATGTTTTGTGCTGCAATGACGCTCCAAATTAGCCTTTTTCATAACAGCTAACGCATCCCCACAAACTAGTCACACATGTGTGACCTGCAGGCTTGCCTTTCACCTCAACAAAAAAATAATCATGTGTCCATTTTTCTTGAAAAGATCGACCTTCTGCATCCACTTTTCTCTTCTTTGTACTCTCCATTTGTAGAATGTCACACCATATAAGTTTTAATTTCTAAATCACTCACGTTTGCGCACGAAGAACCAAAAAGAATGACACAAACATGTGCAACAAGGAAAAATTCACAATCCCCTCGCGAATTGCAAAATACGTCTTTAGATACTTGTCTCTAAAATACGTCAATACGATGTCTGTCAGCAGTCGGCGTATTATCACTACAATATGAACGTATCCACTCGCGGGCCAAAAAAAAATGACTTCGCGGGCCGTACGCGGCCCGCGGGCCGGAGGTTCCCCATCCCTGATATAGGCGAAGACGATAAATACAGATTGCTAATAAACCAGCAAATTCAAGAAGGAATCAGAGAAATGCAAAGAATGCAGATTAGCGGCGAAAATTAAAACAGCTTTAGCTCTAAAATCTACAAAAATCTACTTTGAATACTTTTTCATGTTTTTTTTTCTCTCGTTATCAATATTAATAAAGATTGATTAAAAAAGGTTGGACAGACAAGACTAAACAGACAAGGCTAGACAGATAACACTAGACAGACGAGACTAGTCAGACAAGAGTAGACAGACAAGGCGACTAAACAGACAAGACTAGACAGGCAAGACTGCCTGTCTGTCTGAATGTCTGTCTTACATTGTAATTTCAAAATTAGCTTGAAAGGACTAGACAGACGAGATTAGACAGACAAGTCTATACAGAGAAGACTAGACAGAGTAAAATAGACTGAGAAGACTAAACGACAAAATTAGTCTGGCAAGACTGGACAGACAAAACCGGACCAACAAGACTAGAAACACAAAACCAAATAAACAGGAGTAGCAAAGTAGTAAATTGATCTGACAAGACTGTAGAGACAAAGTTTATCAGATTTATATTGGCTGCAGAGTCGACGCAAAAATTTTGCAAACGAAGGAATATTGAAAAATATTTCAAATAAAAGGTCTATGGAGCTCTAAATGGATTCGATATGTACACCGACTAGAGAAAGTAGGTGGGATACAAAAGACGAATCTACTTTAGTTACTATCGTTATACAAATCTAGCGGTACTAGACAGACAAGACCATATATTTTTTGTGGGGTTTCTAGTCTTGATAGCAACTCCGAAATGTGGAACGTATACAACTAAATAAATCTTTTGTATAATTTATGTTTGTTTAATTTTCTATCAGAAGGCAAGATTAGACCGTCAATACTGCCATTGTCTGCTGGTTGGCGACATGACTTTCTTTTGACTTTGGTGAGGAGAAGAAAGTGAATGTTATAGTTTGACCTAGAACTTAGGGCTCCTGGTCTTGACTCAAGTCTCCACACTATTACTCCTCAAGGTCATCACGTCTAGTTCATTTATTAATATATTAATTATTTTTGTTGTGAATTTAGCCTTGGGTCTTTCGATTTCTTTTATTTTCAAGTTTAGTCTGTTTAAAAGTCCCGGATTGACGGATGTAAAGGATTATCTATGCGATTAGTATAGTCTTTAAATTAGTACATTCAAGTCTATAACTTCGGACAATCTAGTTTAGTCTTGTTGCTTTGAGCATATCTAGTTATCTAGTAGTTTTATTTATCTAATCTTGTTTTTCTTAGTTTTGAAATTATAATTTGTCTTTGTCGATTTTGTTTAGTGGATCTACAACGAACCAGATTCTAGTCCGTTGTAGTTTCATATATAGATAGGCAAGCCAACATACGTGTGTGAAATGATTCTAACTTCAAATAGCAGCAAACAGGTGTCGTATCTAACCCAGAGGCTTGTCACTTGTTTATAGTCTACAGATGACAGTGACGTTTGACATTTGCTTTTAACTTGAAAAATCTTTTTATATTTTTAATCAAACCAAGAAGAATATAAATCTTAATACACAATTTTAATATATAATAAGTCATATAAAACCGAATATTGTAAAGTTAGACAATAGACAATGTGTGAAAATGGTGCTGAATATACAGATACAGTGGATCCAAGAGTACATATCGAATTAGAAAGATTAAATAATGCTACAGATGAGATCAATCGGTTAGAGGTGGATTTAGATGAGGCTCGAAGTTCCTTCCGGAATTTACTATGTGACAGCACTGCGAAAATAGATACACTCAGGTTGAAGTTGGGGCTATGTATCGAGAGAGCTAAACCTTATTATGAGGCTAGATTTTGCGCTAATGAATCTTTGAAGCAAACACAGGTTGCTGCTATGAGGTATGAGAAGGCTAATAGTGCTCATAGTGCTGCTAGAGAAATGGTTTATTTGGCTGAACAGGGACTAGGCGGAAGAACATTAGGTGAGAATTAATTAAAAATATTTATATTGTTAGATATATGATGCAAAAGTCCATTCTGTTTTTTATTTTTTCTTTTCTTTTCATTTGGGTCTGCTTAGGACCACAGGGCTCGTTTTGATGCTATATGATAATAATAATAATAATAAACTTTATTCACTTTGCTGCTTACAATTATATAGGAATTATAAAGAAAAAAAAAATATACATATATAATTTGCAGATGTGTAAAATTGTAAAATAAATTTTGAAAAAAGCCTGAATACACAAGCAATATGTATGGGTCTGCAGTTTCTTCTTAGCCCAGAAAGCTTTCATTTTCTGGCTGTGGGCAAGCTTCTTCTCTTCTGTCCACTTTGGTCTGTAGGTTCCTGTACAGTTTTTGCTGGTAAGGGCCACTGGGAATACTCCTTGTCAAATAGTCTGCCAGAGTTTGGACCAATCCTCTATGGTTTCCGGTGGAATTTTAAGTTGCTCCAGGTATGATTTCACTTTGGTGATTCATTTGTTTTTGGAGGCTTTCCTTCTACCTGTCGTGGTGTAGATCCTGTTCATCAGTCAGTGGGGGTTCATGCGGGTGAGTTAACTGTTCATAGAAGGTTAGGCGCCTTTTCCTCATAGATGTGATTATATCTTCTTGCAGGTGGTACAGCTCACTATTGTGTCTGATCCTGTATGTGCTATCCTCTCCTCTCGCATTGGCCCTAGTATTCTCCTCAGGATTTTCCGTTCTTTAAGCTCTAGTTTCCTGAGTGGACCTTTCCTGTCTTACTAATAAGTTATAATGTTTGACTTTAAGGTTCTTGGAGAGATGAATGGAGATGTAAATACTCTTGCAGGAGTGGTAGACCCTCTCCAACTTGGTGCATCTGGTATCTATAGCCAAGTTCTCAATCTCGTTTGCTAAATTCCACTTTCTTAAATACTTTACTGCACCGACTTTACGAGTGGTAGTGCCTTCTAGTGGAATTGTAGATGGGGTGTCATTTATTTTAGTCATGAACACAGTTTTTTACATGCTGACTCTCAAACTGGCCTTAGCTGCTATGCTGGCGAGGCTCTGTATTTGGTAGGTAGTCTCTTCTATATTGTTGGATAACAGGACAAAGTCATCTGTAAAGGCTAAGCAGTGTACATTTACGTTATCTTTCTTGAATCCAATCCTCAGTCCAGTTCCCGATGGTAATGAGCAAGTCCATTCCCTGATGATTTTCTACAGTAACTGTGTAACTGTCTAACTCCCATTTGAATGGAAAAGCTCTCAGAGGACTCACCTCTAAACTTGATTTGGAGGTGGAGTTTCTCAGAGAGGCCTCAATTAGTCTGGTTGTCTTCTCATCGAGGCCCAATTCTTGAAGGGTGGAGATCAGGGTCTGTCTGTCTACTGAATTATATGCACTAGGACCATACCCATAGCCCAATCATTTTAGTCCAAAAAGGGGTCAATCTCGGAATCTAACGGAAGAAGCTGAATTTTTGTATAGACCTTTATTTTAGCATGAGCATGAGCATTTAACATGTGAGCGTCCTTAGATATTCAAGGTCAAAGGTCGCAAAAATCAGTTTTTTGGGAATATCTCGTATTCTATGCGTCCTATTGTATATGCATTTATTATGAAAGCTGTAGAGAATAAAATTCTCTACAAGTTTCATCTGAAACCTTTTTTATACGTTAATCTGTTTTTGAGATAGAGGGAGCAGAGTGTGGAGCGTTGATAAGCAGCCATACGTACCTTTGCGCCTAAGGTAAATCCTGAATCCCAATTTATTATACCGTTTTTTTGCTTAATTACTTATTACATATATATTACTAAAATAACAATTTATCACCTTATACTTAATTAATACCTTATGCATATTTATATATCTTTTAAAACAAATAGTCATCAAATATTATTTTTCTATGACATATAAATAATTAAATAATAAAGTAAATCATTATAAATATATTTTAATGCTATTCTAATTCAACTTCATGAATGGGGTTGTGTACTTGTGTAACACTTTTACCACCTGCACCAGATGAACTACTCGCTTCAATATTCTGCAGCTGCAAGAATGGTTGTGGTTCGCGTTGTGGATGTCGTAAGTTAGGGATGCAATGTTTTTTAGCTTGTGGTCAATGAAATGTAAAAAAAAAACGGTATAATACCTTGGGAATCAGGATTTACCTTACGCTACGTATGGCACGTATGGCAGCGCTTCACACTGCGTCCTCTAGTTCGACGAATAAAAAAAGTTCTCAAATGGTAGTTGTAGAGAAATTTATTCTCTACAACTTTTATGATAAATGCAAATACGGTAGGAGGCAGAAGAAAGGAGATATTCTCAAAAAACTGATTTTTGCGACCTTTTACCTTGAATATCTAAGGACGCTCACATGTTGGCATATGTGACTTTTGAGACAACATTTGTAATGCTAAAATAAAGGTCTATACAAAAATTCAGCTTCTTCCGTTAGATTCCCATATCAAGGGCGTAGCCAGGAGGGCGGTGTCTGGTAGGTTCAAAAATTATATTTATATATTTAACAAATCGTATCAACGTGCATTGGCTCTCAACCAATCAACGAATCGTAAAAAAACGCACTAGTGTGTTATCAATCATAACATATCATTAATCGCGGACTGTTACATACATCTGTGTTATCATGTATTTACATAATCCACGAACTGTACAATAATGGGCATTTACAATAGTGGTCGTAGATAAAAGAATATAAGTGCGTATGAAGAGAAGAAAAACACCTTCATGAAAAGATATAATAAAAATAATTAATAATTCCATCCGAGTTACAGCTTGTAGAGATGCAGAAGAATGTATCCTGAACAAGAAAGGGGACATATTGAGATGGTGGATAGGACACTTCAATGGCCTTGTGACCGCGAACAAAATAGAACACCAGAAAGAGCTTATGATGAGGTAGAACAAGTTACTTCCACGATGATATGCGGAGTAGAGACAGCGCTTGTAAAGCTTAAAAACAACAAGTCTCCAGGGAAAGATAATATACCAAGCTCCTGAAATGCAGTTGTCCTGAGTTCTTTCATAAGCTGGTGGTGAGGATATGGCAAACTGAAATCATCCCAGATTAATGGCAGCTAGGAGTCATATGTCCACTTCATAAGACAGGTGATGTAATGGATTGTGCAAATTATAGGGTCATTATGCTACTAGACTCTGCATACAAAGTATACATGTACATGTGGGTCGCCACATTCTTTAAAATGAAGCGTCCCAGGAAAATATTTAAAGTTCTATTGACAACAAAAAGGAAAACATTCCACAGTAAAATATTGCAATGTCTACTATCTATCTAAAGCCCCTCCAGACCCTTGCGAAGAAGCACGGGAGTGAGGAAAGGTTTTCTGCTTCCTCGCCTCGCCTTGGCAAACTTCGTCCCAAAGTCGGTTTTTCGTAAGTCAAAAGGACACAAAGTATGAGTACGAGGAAAAGAGAGCATCACCTCCATGCTATCGTGTTTACTCGTCCTTTCTTATATACTGGGTGTCCCATTTTAATCGGCCAGTAGCGATAATTCTGAAACATTGCATTGAATCAAAAAGTGTTCCAAATGAAAAGTTAATGGTTCTGAGGGGGACATCTGATGCCGTAGACTTTGCCCCCCCAGCCCCCCAAGGGGGGCGGGAACAGGGGGCAACTTTAAAATCTTAAATGGAAACCCCTATTTTTTATTGCAGATTCTGATAGAGGGTTAAAAAGTATGTAAGTTTTATCCGAAACATTTTTTTTATTGGTCGAGAGATGGCGCTGCAAATGTAAAAATTAGGTTTTTTGTCAATTAAATTGCGAAAATCGTCACGTAATTAACTGTTATTATTACTTAAGACTTACTCACAACCTTACAAGGTTGTTTTTTTCTCAGCCTGCTCAAATACTACCCCCGCCCCCCCCCTACAAAGACGTAAAGTACTCAAAAATAGCGATTGAGTACTTATTTTTCAAATTAAATAATGGTAAAATAATTCAAAAAAGAATGTCATTTTTTTTTCAAACAGTGTTTGACCGGGCCCCCCACATAGCACGTATTTGGAGATATTTCACGACAGGCATTAGTTATCCGCACCATCATGTTCTCGCGCGTGGTTGGAGGATCGCGGAAGACGACGTCTTTCAGGTAACCCCAAAGGAAGAAATCAGGCGATGTCAAGTCCGGAGATCGGGGTGGCCAAACAATAGGTCCTCCGCGACCAATCCATTGCGCTGGAAACAGCTCATCCAAATGTTGTCGAACCGCACGAGCATAGTGTGGTGGGGCACCGTCCTGCTGGAACCACATCGTCCTCCGGGTACGCAAATCGACTTCTTCTAGCAGCACAGGAAGATCGTTCTGGAGAAATTTCAGGTAGCTCGCGCCATTTAACGTCCTGTCGAAGAAGAATGGTCCGATTATCTGCGAGCCGAGAAGTCCACACCAAACGTTGACACTCCATCGCTGCTGTGCGTTCACTTGTCGAACCCAGTGGGGGTTTTCAGCACTCCAATAATGGGCATTGTGGATGTTGACGAATCCGGTATTTTGGAAAGTGCACTCGTCGGAGAACAGGACTCTGTGGAAGAATAAAAGGTCGCGGTCGATCTGCTGCACAGCCCAGTTGCAGAAACCCACACGTTTGGCGAAATCATTTCCATAAAGTTCTTGAACGCGCATGATGTGATACGGATGGAACTTTGCCGCGCGGAGTAACCGTTGAGCCGTCGATTTCGGTATGCCGATTTCTGCCTGGATTTCTCGGAGACTGATATGGGGATTGAGGTGTACAGCTCCAAGTATGGCGATGGTGCGGGGGTCGTTATCCACAAGATTCGCTCGAGGTCGGTGTCGTTGTAGGTGACCTTGGCGCAAACGTTGTTCCAGCCGTCGCATTGTACTGCGAGACGGACACCGACGATCCGGGAATCTTTGGCGATACAGTTCTACTGCATTGGTGTAATTGCTCAGCGACTCTCCAATGACTTTTAGGATGTCCACAATTTCGGTCGGTGAGTAGTCCATGAATACTCAACGACTTGGCTTTGCGTACTGAACTCATTTTTAAAAACTAAATTTAAAAAAGGAACGAAAATAAAAAAAATCCAAGAAATCTTAATCTCGTGTTTTTTGTGAATTTGGTATCGCGTTAACGTGCACTCGTTACCGGAAAATTGTGTAAATTGTCAAGAGTCAAAGATTCATCCGAGTTACCAACCAATTAAAAAGAGTGTATTTTTGTGGATTTTCCGAGGGCGCCTATTTGATTTTACCGAGTGTAAGTTTAATTGCGTAACGCTAATGCCGGCGGTTTTAATTGAGTTATTTTATGTGGGGGGCCCGGTCAAACACTGTTTGAAAAAAAAATGACATTCTTTTTTGAATTATTTTACTATTATTTAATTTGAAAAATAAGTACTCAATCGCTATTTTTGAGTACTTTACGTCTTTGTAGGGGGGGCGGGGGTAGTATTTGAGCAGGCTGAGAAAAAAACAACCTTGTAAGGTTGTGAGTAAGTCTTAAGTAATAATAACAGTTAATTACGTGACGATTTTCGCAATTTAATTGACAAAAAACCTAATTTTTACATTTGCAGCGCCATCTCTCGACCAATAAAAAAATGTTTCGGATAAAACTTACATACTTTTTAACCCTCTATCAGAATCTGCAATAAAAAATAGGGGTTTCCATTTAAGATTTTAAAGTTGCCCCCTGTTCCCGCCCCCCTTGGGGGGCTGGGGGGGCAAAGTCTACGGCATCAGATGTCCCCCTCAGAACCATTAACTTTTCATTTGGAACACTTTTTGATTCAATGCAATGTTTCAGAATTATCGCTACTGGCCGATTAAAATGGGACACCCAGTATTGTATCATACTCAGAAATAGCAGCAGCAGCAGCTAATACATGTTAAGTGTCCGTCATGGCACTGAGGTCCTCGCGAAGTAAGGCGCGAGTGTGCGTTAGTAGATTAGTATCTTCGCAGAAGTTACTCCGCGAGAGTGTGAAGTAGACCTAAGGATTGCAAGAAAATATTCAAAAAAAATAGGTGGTTGTGACAATATTTTACACGAAATATGGGATCGTGAATAAAAATAGTTTGCACGCCATTGTCTTAAAGAGCAAACATATATGTAACCAATTGGGGTAAATGTTCAACAAATGGGGGTAAATGTTCAACAATTGGGGTAAAACTTTACTCCATGAGAGGCAAAACACCTCAGACATGACGAAAATGTGTATGTTGTGAGCCAATTTCATCGCAAAGTGATTCAAATAATCGGCAATTGAGAGATTTATACCAATTTCAATTATTATTTTAATTACAGAACTTCATGTACTTCTTGACGTAGTCTATTTGCTGCAAGATGTTGTAAAAAACAATAAGGGAAAAAATATCTATGTGTCTAACACTTTTAATTACTTCAGATTGATGCCCAGTCTAAAAGTACAGTCAGACTATGCAAGGGCTTTCAGAAAGTGTTTATATTGTGAAAGTAAAACTTGTATAGCTGACTGCTCATGAGATTCACTTTTTAAATACTCTTTTGCTAGGAAAAACTTTTTGAAAGTGCTATCACTTGCATAGGGTGACTGCACCTATAGTTGCACTACCATCTGTACATATTCCCCTATACATTTTCCCCAATCAATTTCATCTTTTAGAAAATTTCAGATCCAGTTCTAAATACACTTTCTAATAGATCGTACAATACAAGGAAGTTTGTTATGTCAGTTGATTCATCAATATGAATTGCATACAATGTTGTATTTTTGATCATTTCTACCACTTGAACTTCAGTATCTTTGGCCATTTCTGCATTTCACACACCTAGCAGACTTAGTAATTGCCTTCATTTTTTGGGTGGCTTGATTTCCTAAAACTTTTGCACATATTTAGCTTGTAATAAACAAGTTTAATTAGTTCCTCTCTAATTGAATAACATGCTTTTAATACCGTCTTATCTTGAATTGTCAGTTTTCTTACAAAGAATTAATATGTTTTTGTCATCATCATCATATGGCGCTACAGCTCAAATCGAGCATTGGCCTCCTGGATCCTAGCCCCCCATTCCAGTCTGTGCATCGCCGTTCTCCTCCACGCTCTTATGCCCAGTATTTGCTGTGCATCTTTTCTCATCTCTCCCTTTCAGTCCAACTTTGCCCTCCCTACCGGTCGCCTACCTTGTATTCTTGCGTTTAGTACTCTGTTTGGGAGTCGCGAATCGTCCATCCTCAGCACGTGTCCTGTCCATTGCAGCGTGTGTAGCTTTATGAATGTGGATATGAGCGGCTCTTTGTATATCTTTTAGAGCTCGTTATTGTGTCTGGGTCTTCGTACGTTGCAATCCATGATCGCTCCCAGTATTCTCCGCAGCATTTTGCGCTCGAAGATGTCTACTGCACGCGATGGGTCTTATGATCGTTTTATATATCCGCAGCTTGGTTTTTCGATGGACACTATTTGATTTTAGTATTCCCGACATTGCCAAGTAGGCTCTGTTCGCCGCTAGAATTCTGCGACGTGTCTCTCTGTCCTCTGTCTCGTCCCTGTTAATCTCTACTCCCAGATACACAAATTTGTTGACTGTTTCAATGTCATCCTGGAGCGGAATGTCTGGCCCGTTTTGTCGCCTTTGGGTCATTGTCTTTGTTTTGCTAATGTATATTTCGAGGCTGCTGTCTTTGGCGTATTCTTTTAACTGTGTATATGTCTGTTGTGCCGTATCGACCCTTCTGCTCATTATGTTGAGCCGAACTGCTCATTATGTTGACCCGAACTGCTCATTATGTTGACCAGAACTGCTCATTATGTTGATATCATCCGCATATGCCGCTAATTGCACGATCTTGTTGGTGAGGAGATTGTCTCTGCCTACTCCCATTTGTTTTATTACATACTCTAACGTGAGGTTGAAGAGTGTGGGTGCGAGCCCACCTCCCTGTTTCAAACCTTTCGTTATTGTAAATGGATCAGTTAGCTGGTTTTGGATCCGTATTACGGCTTCTGATTCTTGCATTGTTGCCGTGATCATTCTTATCAGCTTGGTCCGTATATTTAGCTGTTGCAATATTTGGTTGAGGCTGTTGCGGTTAATAGAGTCATATGCCTGTTTGTGGTCGACAAAGATGTTGTGTATATCGATGTCGTATTCCCATTATATGCTCAGTATCTGCTTTACCGTGAAGATCTGGTCGACAGTTGACCTACCTCGCCTAAAGCCTGCTTGGTATTCTCCGATAAGCTTCTCTGTGTGGTTGGTTGCATGTTATTGATGATGTAGGTAAGTATCTTCTACGCTGTGCACAACAGACTAATTACGCGGTATTTGCCGCATTTTAGCTTGTCTCCTTTTTTGTGTATGGGTATTATTATCGCTTTTCGCATGTCGCTTGGCAATAGCTCTTCTTCCCATATTTTTATTATGAGGGACTGTATTTTACGTTAGGCGTTGGCCGCCTAGTTTATAGTCCTCCGCTGGTATACCATCAATTCCCGACACTTTGTTCCTTTTTAATCTATTTATCGCTTCTTTCAGTTTTTCGAGAGATGGAGGCTTTGTTCTCGCGTCTTCGAGTCTTATCTGTTCCTAAATTCCCTAGGTCCTTCTGCTGCCTCTTCTGTCGCTGCCAGAAGATGTTTGAAATACTCTTTCCATATGCCCTTTATTTTGTGGAGATCACTCTCCATTTGGCCCTCATGGTTTGTGATCAGGGTAGTGCGTGGTTTAAAACTCTCTCTGGTTTCGTGTAGGTACTTGTATGCTTTCCTGGCTCCACTCTCTTTAAAGTTCTCCTCCATTAGGCCTATGAGCTTGTTGTCGTGTGCTCTCTTTTTATGCCTACATATCTTGTCCGGTTTCATTTTATTTCAAAGTCTGTTCTCCTCTTCGTGGTTCTTCTTTCAATATAATTCCTATATTTCTTGTTTCTTTTTCACATTCTTTTTCGAGCCACTCTTCCCGCTGTTTCTTTTTCCTTGGGCCTAGGACTGTCCTCGCCGTTTCTGTGAGTATCCCCTATGTTCAATTGGTTTTCTGCGCTTTCTTGTGGTTGTTGGTTGTTTTCAGTGGTCAGTTTGTTTGTGATCTCCTGTTCATATTGCAGTCTCACTTCTGGGGTTTTCAGTTTTTCGTAATCTGGTGGCGCTGTTTTTGTAGGCGTTTTTAACTATTCTGCACCTAAACTGTTTGCTGCTCTTCTGTCAACTATAACGTGAACTATTTGGTTTGTTGTTCTTCCATCTGGAGGCCTCCATAATGACCATGTTCTTATTTGCAGCGAAGTTGATGAGCATCTCTCCGTTTTCGTTTGTTTTGTCGTGTAGTGAGTGCTTTCCTATTGTTCCAATGTACTGGTCCTCAACCCTAATTTGTTGTTGTAAATCTTTTAAAATTCATGACTGGGTTAATAGCAAATTGTACGCCGAAATGTTTAGCCAGAAAATGTCTGGTAAGTTTATTTTGTGACTTTTCCTATATCGCTCACTGAGTAGGAGGTTTGTTAAATGTCTTTGAGATAGAATTACATACATTACTATAGCTTAAACAAAATTAATTTTTTTCTTAAAATTTCTATTTACTCAGCGAATTTATGTGTGAATTGATAAGTGAAGTTGACAAAGGTATTAAAAAGAAAAAAGTAATTGTTGAAGACTTTGGGATTTCTCCAAGTACACTTTGTTCAATTACAAGAAAAGCGAAGAAATTCTGAACAAAGAACCCGAGAATGACCTGAACTAATGATCGCAAACATTTGAAAAAGTGTTACCTACGAAGACATTGATAAAGCTACTTTGGAATGGTTTAAAATTGCGCGGGATAAAAATATGACAATATCTGGACTACTTAATAGAGAAAAGGCTCATTATTTTGCTGAGAGTCTGGGACACACAGATTTCATTGCTAGTGTAGGTTGGCTAGATAAGTTTAAGAAAAGGCATAATATTATTCAAAAGGTTTTTAGATATGTTGAAAGTGGAGACGTTAATGAACATGACTGTGAGGAGTTGTGCAGCAATATCATGCTGGAACTTTCAGCATCTTATCATGAAATTTTTTTTTTAACGCGGACGAGACGGGTTTATTTTTTAATTGTTTGCCGAAAACACAGCAAAGAATGAATCATCGCCATGGTGGGAGCCACGTGTGATACTAAAAACTAAAACCGTTGGTGATTGGAAAATAAAAAAATCCGCGATGCTTTAAACGTAAACGTTTTTTACCTGTGACATACAGAAATAACAAAAAAACTTGGATGACAAGCGCAATTTATAAAGAATGGCTTTCTATAGACAAAAAATTTAATGCCGAAAAACGTAAAATCCTGCTGTTTGTGGATAACTCTCTGTTACACACAAAAATTACCAAGCAGCTTAATTCGATTTGTCTTGTTTTCTTCCCGCCAAACATGACTTCAAAGTTACTACCTATGGACCAAGGAATTATTAACAATATAAAATTACACTATAGAAGAAGAATTCCGAGAAAAACTTGAAGACAATCAACCCGAACATATTACATTATGGGATGCTGTTACAAACTTAACAAAAGCGGGGGCATCGATGTCCAGCAAGCAACCATAAAACATTGTTTCAGAAAGGCTGACTTTAAAGAACAAGGCGAAATATGGAGTGAAGAAGATGATGATACTCTTCTATTAGAATTAAAGTCCGCGTATGACACATATAATCAGCATATCGTGGACAATACTGTGTCTCTTAATGATTATTTATCTGCAGATGAAGAGTTCTTATAGCGGACTATCCAACAGATGCCGATATTTTAAACAAGATTACAAAACGCTAGGATGAAAATGAAGATAAAGATGAAGATGTCTTATCTACCAACGAAACAGTCTCAATTCCACCCACGAACAAAGAAATTCGTAATTATTTAAATAAATGTAGCGAATATCTGTGTTCTAAAGACAATCTTCCAGACGAAGTGCACCGCGCATAATCTGCTTTAGATAACTTTGCACATAGACAATTTTTTATACTAACTTTTGACTTTTTCACAAATAATTATCAGGAATATATTGCTTATAATTATTTTTAATTGGTTTTTTGTTTTTAAATAAGTATACATATATTCATATTTACTTTGAATAAATTGTGGAAAGTGTATTTTACTCATTTTGTAGTTTCTATAACTCAATGTATTTCTATAACTCGAATTTTTTATAACTCGATTTTTTTTTCGTGAACTATGGTAATTCGATTTGGGAAAGTTCGACTGTAGTTAGATATAAACATGTTTGATATTGAATTTTAAAATAATATTAACAATTTTTATTTTTAGATCCTGCATGGCAGGAAATGTTAAATCATGCAACTCAAAGGGTGAATGAGTCTGAAAGGGACAGAGGTGTTGCAGCATCCGAACACAGAATTGCTTGTGTCAAACATGAAGCAGCAAATGCCAAAGTGAAAAGTTTGCAAAAGGATTTGAAACGAGCAATTGCGAAGAGCAGGTACGAAATATTACTGAAAATTCTGATAGTTTCAACAATAAGTAAAATGGCTACTGAAAAGGTTTTCTCTGCTTCTATTTAATAAATTTAGTCTTTTTGTACACGTTTATAATGTGAATTGCTAGTTTTTTTGCACTGTCGAAAATAGTCTTATTAGATGAAACACATTGCTTGATTTTTTGTTTTAAATTAAAATTATTAGTAATTAAATTTTGCCACTTTATTTATTTTACTATTGGTTGTTAAATTAATAAAAATACAATTGGCCAGTATCACCATTTTTTCGCAAAATAGCCAAAATATTCAGCTTAAGTTGAAAATATATTTTTCTACAAATGTAGGGTCTCGTACAGCATGTATATTGACAGTATTAAATGCATGAGTAGAGTAACTTATTGCTTAAATCCATATTTTTTATTATTGTTTGTAATAAAACAAAAATTTTAAAATTTAGAAAATAATACGTAATATAATAACTATATAATTAGTAACGACACATCTTATGTGCTATTTTTAAAATTTTGTTAATAAAAAAATTAACAATTTGCCTTAAATATGAATACACCTGGCCCTTTTTTACGCGAATTCATTTTTACGCGACTTCGAAAAAACGTACGATCTATTTTTGCGCGATTTTTCTACCGAATTCTGGAATTTTTCGCTCGTTTCAAACATTAGAGACATCTGCTGCATGGAAGTGTATCAAACAACAGGTTAGCAACTACATAATAGTGAAAAACACTTCAATATGTACATATGTACAATATGTACATGGTAGTCTTCCAGCGTTCGGCGAGAGTAGACGTAGTCGTAAAACGCGTAGCTTTAAAACATATTATAAAAAATTAAAAACCTAACCTAACCTATCGAAAAGTTCATCGGAGTTTATTCGCATTATTACACCAATAAGATGCAAAGGAATTTAAGGTCAAACATCCCCTCGGAAAGACAGTTCGACATAATGACCGCCTTTCTCCAGAGTTCTGATTACGAAAACTTCATATCAGAAATCATAAAAAAGCATATATAACCTCTCTAAGCTTTAAACCGTAAGTTATCTGGTTATCCGACCAGATAAACGATTTGTCATTAAAAAATGAGATGTTATCAGAGTCGGATTGGATCCCGTTCTAAGAGACACTGTGTGCGATACAGCTTTCTGGCCTTGAGGGAATATTACATGAGAGGCTAGACTTCCGACGACTAAATAGACTCACTTACGCCAGATCATACAAAGAAAGAAATTTTTCAAACCGAAGACGAGACACCGAAGAAACGTAACAAAGGCGAAATATTCAAAGCATCCTATTAGCCTACTCAACTAACAAACTCAATCAATAGGAAACTCCACCGAAAAAATCGAATATATGTTACAAGAAAACACGGAATGCTAATACCTGATATTAACGGAACATTGGGAAAGCGACGAACAATTGTTAACACAAAAACTACACAACTTTCAATTAGCCGCTAAATTCTGCAGGAGGGAAGGAGCACATGGCGGAGTCGCAATTTTCTGCAGAAAGTCTACAGATTACTCACTCAGAATCGACATAGAGCGGTTAGCAGAAAATTATGTATTTGAATGCACGGATATTAACAAAAAATCGACAATAATCTTAGCTGTCTACCGTTCACCGCAAACACCCTACATGCAATTCATAAACAAATTAGAAGAACTACTAGGTATAGTGTTTCCGTAAAACAAACAATACATAATCATGGGGGACTTCCACAACTTTTTAAAAGCCTCACGACAGCTCCACCAATTTCACTCAATGCTACTATCTGCACACTAGCAACACTGTACTAGCAATGAAAATGCTAAGCCATCCAGCCACCGGAACATGTATCGAGAACATCGCGATCAAAACGGATATGGACTAAGCCTTCAAAACCTTGGAGTACCAAATATCAGACCCCACCGCCCAAAAGATCACTTTCTATCAAGAAAGAAAAATAACTACAGAACGCAAATACATAAGATTATTTCACCAAGAAGGCAGATGTACATATAAGCACCTTCTAGAAGAAGTAACCTGGCTCGAGACCTACACGACCGTCGAAAGTGATGTAAACAGACAATGGGAGGCATTCATGAATATCTTCATGAGGCATTTCGAAGAATGTTTTCCACGAATACTTCGCACTATCTCATGATAGGAAGACACGAATTTACACCAACCCGGAAATAAAAAAAGCGAAACACGAATTAGAAATTCTCCAAATTTTATCACATTTCAATACAAATGTCAAAATACACTACAACAGGTCAAGAAGAAAGTACAATACCCTCCTGAAAAAAACGAAAATTAAACAGCTGGAAGAAAACATGTTGAAATCTGAAAACCACATGGGAAGCAATCAGGAAAATAGCATGTCTAAAGAACCAAAACGACAAAAATGACTAACATAGACACGCACGCGATAGCAAATGAATTGAATAATTATTTTACTGATTTCCCGAAGTTTCTTTTGAAGAAGATCCCTGAAAAACTCTACGAGGACAAACTAAAATATAACAGTACACCGATGTTTCTAGAACCAATAACAATAGAGGATTTTTTCATCATAATTTCATCCTTAAAAAATAAAAAGAGCGCCGGCGATGACGAGATACCATTAATGGTAGTCAGGGACGTATTCTGGCTGATAGCGGAACCACTGACGTTATCAACAACTCCATACAATACGAAATTTTCCGTGATGCCCTAAAACACTGTATTATAAGACCACTTCACAAATCAGGCGATAAGAAAAGGGCAATAATAATCTTATAAGTAACGAACAACACGGCTACAGAAAAGGTAGGGGCATAGAGACAGCCTGTTTTAATTATATTCAAAATATACACAAAGAGTTGGAGAATCAGGCCTTACCATGTGGAATTTTAATAGACCTCTCGAAAGCATATGAAACCGTCAACCACAACATCCTTCTTAGCAAACTCAACAAATACGGAAAAAGAGGGGCCACTCTAGAATGGTTCCGCTCATATCTACATGAAAGAAGCCAGCAAACTAATTAATTAATATATATATATATATATATATATATATATATATATATATATATATATATAAACTACCATACATCTTAGCATCATCACTCCACAGAATGACCAATTATGCCGACGACACAAGCCTCCTTCTATCAAGACATTCAAATTAATACAAACGCTGTCAAGACAAAAATCATCAACTTTAAAACCAACAGATCACAGCTAATCTAGCCACAAAAAGTGAACATAGGAGAAGACCGGCTTGCAACCAATAGCAGCGTAAAACTACTAGGAATTCACATAGATAAATGCTTCACCTGGAAAACGCACATAAATAATCTAGCGAAATTAAATAAAAAGCGAAATTAAATAAAACTACATATGCAATTACAATACTGCAAAGTTGCTTCACCATATATACCTTAAAATAGTATATTAAAAAAAAAATCACTCTCATCTACGCTTTGGTATATAATTCTGGGGAGGCGGAAAGGATATTGATAACATATTCAAAATACAAAAACGCTAACTCAGATTAATGTACACTATGAGTTACAGGCAGTCATGTCGGGGCATTTTCAAAACAGCGAATAACAGTCACTGAAATTTATATATACGAAATACTAATGTTCAATCGAAACCAAGGAGAAACCAGAAAGAAAAGTATAATATGCATCTTACCTAAGGGGTCGTCCATTAATCACGTGATGTTTTTTTGAAACTTTTTAAGCCCCCCTCCCCCCGGTTATACGTGGTGAGGTTTTAGGTTAAGCCCCCCCCTCCTTCCCAAAATCACGTGTATTTTTTATAAAAATCGGGCGTTCATCGAAAAAATAAAAACACGTGATATGTCACTAAACCCCCCTTGCCTCCATCTGATATTTCGTGATTCTTCACAAACCTCCTCCTCCGTTCTAGCCTCACGTTAATGGGGATCGTCCTAAACACAAATTATCGCTCCACCGTACATTAATATGAAATTATATAATACACTGCCCCGCCACATAAAAATGATGACAAACAAATAAAATCGCAAAAGAAATAAAAACTATACTCATTGAAATAGAACCATAACATAGAAGAATACTTCCAGAGGATCAAACAGCGAGCATCGGCCAATACTTAAGTTTTTCTCAAAACTAAAAGCGACAAATTTCATTAAGAGTACATTGTGAACACTTGTGTGTAAATACGCATGGGTGTAGTTATTTACATTATCTTTCGTGTATTTATTTTGATTTGATTTGATATGTACGATAAGTGTACGATAAGTGTTTGCCAGCAATATTTCTCCAGCTTGCTTATAGAAATTGAATTCCTGGTTTGTAGTGCTCATAAATTTAAACTGTCACAACGGAATATAATTTAAAGAAAACTAAGACACAAAAACGAATTTCTTTGGAAACAAGAATGTTGGTTTTAACAAAACCAGACTAGGGATTAAGTACAATTAATATTGGTCTTCAATTTGGACAGAATCTACTGTGCATACGATGAAGAAAAATTGAGACGCAATACGACCCTCGATAATTTCTGGTGAAAATGTAAAAACGACATCTTATTCAAGAAATCCTTGATGCATGAAGAAAATGGAAAGGTTATTAGTACTTTGGATTGAGGAACTCAATCAGAAAATAATTCTAGTGGATACAGCTACTATAAAACTAAAGGCGATTCATATTTTTAATCGATTGTTACTTGACGAGCAAGCAACATCAAGTCAACAAAAAGGAAATTAATTTTCAGCAAGTGGAGGATGGTTTTCTAAATTTTTAGAGAGGCATAATTTTCATAATCTGAAACAAAGGGCGAAATTGCGTCATCTAATGATAAAACTGCACGAGAATATCCTCCTAAAAGGGGGTTACCCATCAGACCAGGTCTTCAACGCGGATGAAACCGGAATTTGTTGAAATTCAAAGCTGCGAAAGACCGGGTAGCATTTCTACTTTGCAGCAATGCATCTGCATGATGAAACCATTGCTAGTAAATAAAAGCCTGAGACAGCGTGCACACGATGCGTTACGTCTGCCGGAGCGGTGCCGCAACGTCATCCTACATACAAATCACTATGCCATGTCACACGATGCGTTTGGCCGCCGTGTGGCGTCGCACCGTAGGCGCATGTAACCTGCGAGACGAGGCGGGGAGGGGTGATGCGCTACGGCGCCGGGGTGCATCGTGCCGCCACCGCAGTATTGTATCGAACGTGTTTATTCATGTTGTGTGCCACAATTTATAAATATTTATCTTTCTTATGATGAGTACCGATAATATTGATATTGCTTTCCTTATATCTTTGGTACAAGAAAGACCTGCATTATTAATTAATTTGTCTTCATCTAACAATAACACTCCATATTCTCTGAGAAAAAAATTGCCCATCCGTATTACTTAATGCAATTAAGGGTGAGATCCAATAACGTCTTGTGCTCCTACGTTTGATTCGACGGTGACGAAGTAATAGTACCATTAGAACACGTTTTCGCTCCATAGTTGTTGACAGACTGAATTTACCCTACACACTGAGTCATTGACATTGCGTCGCCGCGCCGCACCGCGGTAAACAGCGTTCGACTGTGGTGCCGCACCTCCCGTGTGGCACCATATAGCTCGAATTACATGCGGTGCGGCACCGATTAATTAAAAACACCGTTAACGCATCGTGTGGCTCTTATGTGTCGCTCATATTTGTACATTGGATGGCAAATAAGAAGCATGGCTTAGTGTTTTTCTATCAATGATTGCATACTTATCTTATTGTTAGTGATTTCTGAAATAAGACAATCAATTTTCAATTAATTTTCACATATGCGCTCATTAAACGCTTTTCAAATATTTAAAGCTTTTCACATATTTTAAAATTACTATCGAAACTAATGTTTCAAATGTGCACAAGCCCAATGATTTTTTTTCCGCGAACATAAGGTTTTACGATCCCTCATTTTCCTAATAAGTTTTTTGCGCGTTTCTTTTTTAATGCGACGTAGAAAGAACCGGCAGTCGCTTAAAAAAGGACCAGGTGTAATATTCTCTAATATTTATGAAATTGAAATGTTTAAATTATCTACCGAAAGAGATTTTTCTATTTGTTTTTTAATATTTTTTATTGCTACACGTTTTATTTATTTTCGTTTTTGTTTGTTATTTAGTATATCAATACGAAGAAATCTTATGCTGATGAGTAGTCTTGCTTATCGACATGAGTTAATGTTATTGTAAGTAATTTTTATTATTTTCCATCTTTTTACATCATTTTTAATTTATCTGCACACCCTAATTTCCGTTAAAATTTATGCGTCATGCTTTCCCTAAAAAGTAATTTAAATAAACTCTATTTTAAATTGAAAAAATAATATTCCATTTCCATATTATTTATATAAATATCTAAAATATTATTCTCAATCTATAGTCCATTTTTTTTAAGAATGCAGTACAGGGAAGATTATTTGTCCTTGTTCTCTGATTGGCTTAAATCGAGGAGAAGTTCACACCAACGATATTTATTTTCTCCATCTCTCTTATCACATACATTTGCAGTCACTGGTGTAGAATTTGGTTATATATAATTAAAAGAATATAATACTAGGAATAATTTCTTAATATAATAGAACGTTAAATTATTGGCGACTTCAATGCTCAATTGGAAAGAGAAAAATTACTGAAACATAGTGGGCAAGTATCCGGCGCATAAGCGAACCAACCGCAACGAAGGACGATTGGTGGATCTGTGTAGGACTTTTGGGTTGTTCATGAAGTCTACAGCCTTCAAACACTAGCCAAGGAAGCAGAAGTCTTGGATTTCACCTCATACCAACCTGGGTGAATTCCAGATAGATTATGTGGCCATTTCACGGAAATCTCAAAAGGAAATACCAAACGTGAAGGTACTAAGAAGCGCCAATATGGACTCAGACCACTACCTCTCAAAGATCAAAATAAGACTCCAGCCTAGAAACACTAGATTACACAGACGCTCCAAAATGGTAAGATTTAACGTAGAGCGTTTAAAATACAGATCTAAACATCTGGGACAAACTGAAGGAGATTCTTGTCAAGACGGCCAATGAACTTGCCCCTACTGCTAGAAGAAGGAAGCATTCGTGGTGGACTGAAGACTGTGACAATACAATAGCCCAAAGACTTACAGCCTGGGTGAAGTGGAATTCTTGGTATGTAAGACCAAGGAAAATTAGCATAAATTTTTGGAACAAAGAAAGGTTACAGAAAAGTTAATTTGAGGAACCAAACGGACCTTCACACAAAACTAACTAACCCAAATCGATGACAGCTTTGCTAAGCATAATTCCAGAGATTTCTTTGGAACATTCTAGCAGTCACTCAGAAAATACGCTCCACCAAGCCTCCAATTCAGAGATTCACAAGGCAAACTAGCTTTTAACAACAAGGACAACTGTAACCTTTTATGTCAGTACTTCTAAATACAGTAAATCTAATCAACTGTGATCCACCCAGTGAAGACTTTGACTCTAAACAAACTGCACCAAACCCGGACTCGCTGCCCCCTTCATTGGAAGAAGTTGGCCAGATCGTTCAACTTCTTAAGAATAATAAGGCAGCTGGAGAGAGAGATCATCTAGGACATCTGGGAAACAGAGAAATTACCACTCAATTGGAAATCGGTTGTGATCTATCCGCTACACAAAATGGGAAATTTTACTGGTCTAAACAACTACCGTGGAATTTCTCTCGTCCCGGTAACATACAAGATACTCCCCAAGGCGTTACAAACAAGGTCAGAAAATCAGCTGGAAAGTCAACTGGGAGAATTCAAGGGAGGCTTCAGGAAGACCAGATCCTATGTTGAGCAGATCCTCAATCTTAAAACTGTACTTACTCCAGCATACTCCAAGATTAGAAACTGCAAGGTTGTGGTCAGCTTTGCTGATTTTGGGAAGGCCTAGGATTCCATTGATAGAAAAACGCTTAACAAAGTACTACAGGACCTAGGGCTAGACAACAAAACCCATAGACTCATCCTTGAAACCTTGACCAACACCCATTCCAAGGTTAAATCGAGGCGAGATCTCAGATAGCTTCAAAATAAAAACCGGAGTGAGACAAGGAGACCCCCTGTACAGAAGAGAGAAAGGAGTTACACCAGCAGAAGATGCCACAATACTGGGCGAAGATCAAAGCCCAACAGTTAAACAAGCGTGGTCCAAAGTAGGCCTATTCGAAACAAGAAGAAGAAGAATGCTAAACTATACTACGGCTAATAAGTACTATATTATACAATAATGTTTTATTATTTTATTATTAATATTAGCATTTGAACCCTATGGGATCACGCAAAGCAATCTTGACCTCATTTTGTTATGCTTTTTCTATTTTCCCACGCTTTCCTCAGTTTTTTCTCTGTGGATCCTCTTTCTTTCTTCCGTCCACTTTGTCCCGGTCTTCTTGGGCTTCTCATTCTCTGACATCACTTCCCATTTGTTAACCTTTTGTCTGTATGTCTCTCTATTTTCTATTTCTCTCATGTTTATTTGTGCTTCTTCCAGATCTTTGCTTACTTAGACTACCCATGGAGTTGTTGTCTTGACTCCCAGTATGTATGTGAGGACTTGCTTGGCGATCCTGCTTTCGGGTAGTCTGTGGAGGTGTCCATAAAATTTGAGTCTCCTTTTCCTGATGTTTGAAGCGAGGTTGTATATTTTTTCTGTTGTTTTCCTGGAGTGTAGTCTGTATCCTTCTGCTGTTTGTTTTAGGCCTAAAATTTTTCTCACGATTTTCCTTTCTACTTTTAGAAGATTTTCGAGATCTCTTTTTGTGTGGAGTGTAAGCGTCTAACTCGCATACAGTGCTTCTGGTTTCACTACAGTGTTGTAGTGTTTAACTTTTGTGTTTACTGACATGCATTGTTTGTTGTAGATGTCTCGTGTTCTGAAGAAGGCCCTCATTATTTTCTGTTGTCTAGTTTTTTGTGCTATTTTTTCTCCTCCTGTAGGTTCTAAAATTTCTTCAAGGTATTTGAAATGGGATACCCTTTTGATTTCACTGTATTTCATATTCAATTTTTGTATGTTGATTTTTGTGCAAATGAATTCTGTTTTTGCGAAGGAGATTTGTAGTCCAACTTTTTCTGTGCATTCTTTGACGACTTCTATCTGCTTGACTGCCGTCGCTTCATTCTCCGCAAGTATTGCTATATCGTCTGCAACAGCTAGACATGAGATTTCTACTTTGTCTTTAGTCCTTCCTAATTGTGTGAGTTTCCAGTGTTTTTGAGCTTTAACTCTTTTTCCCATTCTTTCATCACTTTGTCTAAAGCCACTTTGAAGAGTAGCGGGGACATGCCATCTCCTTGTCTGACACCTGTTTTTATCAGAAATGGTTCAGAAGTTTCTCCCATGAACTTTACTTTTGATGTTGTGTCTGATAGAGTTTGTTTAATGAGTCCTAGTGTTTTCGAGTCCAGTTCTTGGTCTTCCAGGATTTTGAGAAGTGATTGCCTGTCTATGGAGTCATATACCTTTTTAAAGTACACAAAGGTGCATATAATTGATGAGTTTCTGATGGCTTTGTGCTTGAGTATTGTTTTTAGTGTGAAGATCTGTTCTGCGCAGGAGCGACCTGATCTGAAGCCTGCCTGGTATTCTCCTATTTTGTGTTCTAGTTGTTCTCTTTGGAGGAGGCACATGGACATGACCTTGTAGACGACTCGTAATAAGGAGGTACCTCTGTAGTTGTTTACACCAGCTCTGTCCCACTTTTTATGTAGCGGGTGTATGAGTGTACATTTCCAGTCTTCTGGTAATTTTTCGGTTTGCCAAATTTCTTGAATAATTTGTGAATTCTCGTAGTGAGTTTGGTCCTAGATTTTTCAGTAATTCCGCAATGATTCCATCATCTCTGGATGTTCTGTTGTTCTTGAGCCTTTGAATGTGTCTATTGATTTCATCTTGTGTGGGTGGTGGTGAATCTGGGTGTCTTTCTGCTATTTTTTCTCTGGGGTATGTTGAGCTGGGTTCTTGGCAGTTTAATAGATTAGAAAAATGTCTAGCTAGTTCTCTGCAGTTTTCTTGATTGGTGAGTGCTAGCTCTCCTGTTTCTCTTCTGAAACATAAGTTTTGTGGTGTGTATGCTTTGATTTTACCTGCGAATGTTCTGTAGAAGTCTCTTATGTTGTAGTTCCTGCAGTATTCCTCTATGGACTTTAACTGTTCTTGCATAAATTTTCTCTTGGTTCGTCTGAAAATTTTTGTAACCTTTCTTCTTGTTTCATTAAATTTCTGTTGTGTTACTGGTGATTTTTTACTGTTGTAGCTTTGGAATGCCCGTTTTCGTTTTTCAAGTGCTTTCTCACATTCTCAGTCCCCCACGGGTGTTTTCTGTTCTTAAGTGGAATCAGTTATTTTGCCTTCTGTACAATTTTCCTGTGGAAGTCTGCCCAGTTGTTTGCCTGTTCTTTATCCCATTCTTGTTTTTTGTTGGTTTCCTTGATCATTTTTGTGTCGAATTTGTGCTTTATTTGGAGTGAATTTTATTTTAATTCTTGTTAAATAGTGGACCGAGTCTATGTTCGCACCTCTGCGGACTTGTACATCATGGATCTCTCTTTGTGCCTGGTGTGTGATTGCGATATGATCGATATTTCCACTGGGTTTTCTAGAACCAGGGATTGTTAGTTCCTGGAGCACGTTTTCAGCCGCACCTTCTGGGTGAACAGACGCTGACCAAGTTGCTGGTGGTCTCCACTGCAGACGCACTTGTATTTTGATTGTTAGTTTTGGTCCGCCCTGAGTATTTTATTTCCTCAGTACCCCCCATATCTGGAGAGCATTCCCATATCCGCCACCAGGGGAGACGCCCGATGGGAGACTAACAACTCCACGCGGTTAATGTTAGCATTATTATCATTTCTATTCATTCCACAAAATTATGTTCAACCCAAAAAATGTTCAACGTTCAAATAATGGCCGAACTCTCCTCCAAACCAGAAATTTTCTAACTTATCCACCCATCACCATATCTATGAAATTTTGGCGGTTCTTAAATGTCAAAAAAATTGTTCAAATTTATTCCAAAATTTTTAGCATAAAGACTGGTGCAGATTTCTACTGTCATACTCTCAACACTGTTCCGTCGCACGTTTTCCACTGATTTATATTTAATAAATTTATCACTTTTACAACTTTTTACAATTTTTTACGGAGAAATTTCAAAACGATCCCGTTATTTATTTCCCATATATAATGTTTTATATATAATATAATATTCAATTTTAAAGTTAAAGTAAAAAAAAAAATTAACTCCAAGCAAATTTTTTTCGTACTCCAATGCATGTTGCATTGCTGTTGCCAATGGCTGCCATATCAATTCACAATAGACCTTTTAATAGTTTAAATTTTTTTGTACCCGTGTGTCAATTTCCGCCATGTTTTGCCTGAACTTTTTGAAGTATAACCTTATTATTTTCCCGAAACTTTCATATTCCCGCCTTTCAAACTTGGCGGATACGCATGCGCTTAATAACCATAAAAAGGTCTATTGTCATCTGATCTCTTTGTATCATTTAGATTTTTTTTCTTTTTTCTCTATTTATTTGTTTGTATTTTATTACTATTGTTGCTATTTGGTGTATTTAATAGATATTCAATCAAACCATTTATAAATTACCAATTTTATATTCTTCTCAAAAGTAACTACATTAGAATTTAGCGCCAAAGTTTGTAACTAGATTGAACATTTGTCATAGTGTAAATCAGCTTTCTAGTTGCTGCATTCTTAAAAAAATGGACTAAACTCATTTAATAAAATATTAAACCAAAATTTATATAAATTTGAAAATGTGATTAGTTTATTAGCTCTTTATTTTAGGCCATATTATGAATTAAAAGCACACTACAACTATTTGCTTGAACAACAAAAATCTCGAGTTCAATCTCTCGAGTCTCTCGTCTCAACAGCAAAACTAACTTACGCGGAGGCTTTACGTAATCTTGAGCAGATATCCGATGAAATCCATCGCACTCGCAACAACACCAACAAAATGGCACACCAAGCCACCAAACAAATCAGTATTGACAGCAACGAGTCCTCTTTCGTGGACGACTTTTCCGACGAATTCAAGAGTCTTCCTCCCAAATTTACCACACTCTCAACAACCTTGCACAATAATTCCGAAGACGTCGAAGGCTACAAGAGCCTCAGTAATAACATATCACCGTCAAGTACAATTTCTCAGAGCGAGAAATTGGTCCATCCAAGTGTAGCTCAAAGTCAATCAAGCGAATGGACGGAAATTAATTTGGATGTTTCAAGTCCCGAAGAAGACGTTCCTTACAAAAAATTGGATATGGATGAGGATAAGCCTAGGTTGTTTCGGCAGGCGACTATGCCTAATCCGCATACTAATAATGAGTTGAGTGGAATTAAAAGTAAGATGAAGTTGGATGCTAGTATTTCCAATTGGATTTCAAGGTCGTCTGTTAAAAATGAATTAGAACCTAATTCTAGTAAGTATAAAATTTTACCTTTTATTATAAATTTGAAGCAAATAAAAAGAGACAGTATAATTATATCTCTCTAATAGACGGTATAATTATCTCTTGTAAACTGCTACACAAATGTTATAGTCGAGTCGATAGTATAGTATAGTCAAGAGCAGCATTTTTTTGTAGGTTTTTTGGACCTACAGGAACATGACCTCAAGTTTTCGTAAAAATCCTAGTTGTTTTTCTAGCAATTAAAAATTAAAATGTCGATTTTTTTTTTAAATATTTATCTTTCAATGCGTTCTATCGAAAAATGTTTCCTACAAAAATCATGCGTCAAGTTCTCTATAAAATAGTTCGGATGCAAAAATGACCTAACTTGGTTAGTTAAGCAGTTAATTGCAATTGAAATTTTGTTTTCTCATTTGGTTTCTTGCGCCCGTTATCGGTCATTTTTCAACATATAATTTCAAAACTCATCCATGGAGGGAAAGCGCTATTTAGTAGCTCTACTGGGATGCCATCCGATCCAGGTGCTTTGTTGTTTTTTTGTCCGTTTATGATGTTCCTAAGTTCTTCTTTCTACATACCATTCGCGATTATTTCTTTTTGCCACAGTTCATAAGGCGCTCTCTGCTGCTGATTCTATCATTTCGCATTTGTATCTCGCGTGTCCTGGGTTTTTGAAATTGAGGTTTGTCGCCGATTCTGGTTTAGCGGGTATTTCCGTTAATCTGTTTAGCAAGTTCCGGACCTCCGTTATTTAGTAGCTCCGCTGGGATGAAATCCGCTCCAGGTGCTTTGTAGTTTTTTTGTTCGTTTATGATGATCCTAACTTCTCACGCCGTTGGTGCTTCTACAGGGGTGTCGTTCGCCCTCAGGTAGGTTGGGCTCGGGTAAGTTCATTCGCTGCGGGTGTCGTGTTTAGCAGTTCTTGGAAATATTCCTTCCACCTGGTTTTGATTGCCTCCGTGTCTGTCAGTAGGTTTCCTTCCGCGTCTTTACACATGTTTGTCCTTGGTTTATATCCGCTTTTGATGTTTTTTTAGCAGTCGGTAGGCTGGACTTATGTTGTTTTTATCGAAGTCTGCATTGATTTTAAGTAGGATCTCGTTCGGGTCTTCGTTCGGGACAATTTCTTTTGTCGGCATATCTTCTTGGCTGCGTAGATCTTTATAGCGCGTTTAGTCTCCCCGTGTTGTTTGTCTCCTTTATATTTACCTGTAGCTTTCGTTTATTCTTTGCACGGCCTCATTGCATTCTCCGTCATTCCATTCGCGTTTCTTTCTTTTTGGCACAGTTCATAAGGCGCTCTCTGCTGCTGATTCTCTCATTTCGCATTTGTATCGTACGTGTCCTGGGTGTTGAGGTTTTTGTCCATCAGTGATTGCTGGTACGTCCCTGATTTCGATCAGGTAATGATCGGTACCACCTAAGGCTCCCCGGACCGTACTTTAGTCACACTGTTTGCTGCTCGTTTGTTCATAATCATGTGGTCGATTTGTTTATATGTGCGAATGTCTGGTGATGCCCACGTGCTTTTGTGTATCTTATTGGTATGGGAAGCAGGTATTGGGAAACAAGAGCTTATAGCCATATTTTTACTGGCTGCGAAGTCAATCTCGCCATTTCCGCTGCTGTTGTGGTGAGGCTATGTTTGCCCATTGTGCGTACGTACAGGTCTTCTTGTCCTATCTTTGCGTTGAAGTACCCTATTATCATTCGTATGTCGTTTGTTGCTGCTGAGTCGTACAGTTGTTCTAGCTGTTGGTAGAACTCCGCTTTTATTCCATCTTCTTTTTCCTCGGTTGGTGCGTTGTGCATTTATTATACATAAGCTGAAAAAACATGTTTTTATGCGGATGGCGCATAGCCGCTCGTTGGTGGGTCGAAAGTCTTGCCACTAGAGAAGATGGTGACGTTTCCGTGATCAAACGTTTCTGGTCCTAGCCAGTTGGTGTCCTGTATTGCCAGGATTTTCAGTCTTTATTTCTGCATCTCGGGTATCAGGTTTTGAGTGCTCCTGCTTGGTAAAATGTTTTCACATTCCAGGTTCTAAATTAATTCTCCAGTTTTAGTTTGCGTGGTCGTCTTCGTTAAATCTGTCCGATGCCAGGCTCTGTATTTGATTTCGTAACTGATAGTTTTCATGGGGTAGGATTGTTGGACCTTCGCCAAACCACCTTATCAGGGGGGGGGGCACTCCTTCCGATCTCGTTGGCCCTTATCTCCCCCGCTCTGTACACGTTACTGTGTCTTGGGTGGAGATGGTCAGGTTGCCAGGGATCACCAATCGTGGAAGTGAGAGACGGAAACATGGGTAGGAGAGGCTGTGCGACAAGCCTCGTATTGCGGCTGTCGTGCCGTACGCATGCACTACCCCTTTTGAACGCCATCTACATATATATTAATTCAAAATCCAAAATCCCTCAAAATCCTTTGCTTACAAATAGTGGAATATTTTGAGATAAAAATTCGACGGGCATGTATTAAGTCTGAAGAAACATGTGATTCAACTGTGAGCGTAATAGGTTGCAAAACTTTTAATATTCTATTAACTCTGTTCAATTCTTCTTCCGACAATTTCAAAATATATGTTAAATCTCTTAGACTGTCTGTCTGTGTGAATTTACTGTTTTTTCTAAATTTAAATCAATATTTTATTGTTCCTTAATTTTTGTAATAGAATTTTCCGCATCGTCAGCATTTTCTTTATTCGATTCATCGTCAAATGATGCTACAATTTGTTTATATAGAATTTGAATACTGCTACCTGGATTCCTTGTGGATTGTATTTAGTCCTTCATGTATTGTATTTAGCTTTGATCCAACTTTTTCTATATCTGGAAATATTGATGCCATGTGCACAATGGCACTAAAACTGTAAATCCCTGTGTCCTCAGAAAACTCTGGCTGTTTGTGGAATCGTAGGTGTATCATTAATAAGAATAGTGAATAGTATTGGTCCCATAACTGGTTCCCATAAATAAACTCTGTGAGACCCGTTGTTATGTGCCCCGTTTACATTCAAATAGCGTCTACTCATTAATGGTTTACATTTTTTAGAATTCCAATTTATTATTGTTACAAACTGTATTTATAAATAATAATATATCTATCAGATATTCATGGTGGGTACATACAATTTCCGCATATTCTAAGCTTTTATCGATCAGTTTAGTTATTATTTAATATTTTTTCATAAAAATGATTGCAGTTGATTGTCAATTTTGAGTAGGTATATAAAGCTGGCTAAAACCTCCACCTCTCAAATTTGATAAGACCAGAATTATGTGCTAATTATGTGCCGCAATCGCGATTGTTGTGCTCGAAGCGTCCAATGAAAGAATCAAATTTTTCTAGTGGGGGTGCTAACTTACAGTCAATCTAGCACCCACCCATCTGAAAAATTGGGATACCGATACCAAATAAGCACTACAATTATGTGCTCTTTATGTGCTTTTCAAGTACCTCTTGAGCAAAAAAACTCTCCCCAAACCAAATGAGCCACAAGGGGTGAAATCTTTAATGAAAAAGTATACAAATTTGCAAAAACAAAAACGTTACGCAATAATTATGTACCTTTAAGATATCGTTACGCAATAATTATGTACCTATTCGCGATTTTTGTGGTCGCACCCTTGTAAAACAAATTCTCCGAAAACACCCCGAACAGTATGAGCAGCCATAAGAGGTGAAATCTATAATAATAGAGCACATACATTTTTACCGAGTCGCAATTGTTGCATTAATAATATCGTCTTTAGATATGCTATTCGTAATTTTTGTGCTCGCACCCCTGTACGAAAAATTCACCCCGAACTGTAGTAGCCTTAAGAGGTGAAACTTTAATAATCGAGAACAGGAATTTTAAATGACGCAAAATTGTTGCAGATATGCTATTTACGATTTTTGTGTTCAAACCCTTGTACGAAAAATTCACCCCGAACTGCATGAGCCATAAGAGGTGAAATCTATAATAATCGAGCACACAAGTTTTAACCAACGCAATATTGTTGCAATAATTATGTGTTCTCTAGATTTGATATTCGCGATTTTTCTGCTCGCACCCTTGTTCGAGAAATTCACCCCGAACATTATCTTTAAGAGGTGAAACTTTAATATAAACTTTAATTATATGCTATTTACAATTTTTGTACTGGCACCCTTGTACGAAAAATTCACCCGGAACTGCATGAGCCCTAAGAGGTGAAATCTATAATAATCGAGCACAAAAGTTTTAACCAACGCCCGAGGGGTCATCCACTCGCAGAAATGTTGCATATGTAATCGCAATTATCCTGATTTTTTGGTAATTCGAGGTACTCGAAGAAATTACTAGCCTAATGCGTAATAATGTCACGTGATTAACCTAATTCTTTGGTAATGCGAAGTACTCGGAGAATTCACAAGCGTAATGCGTAATAATGTCAAATAATTTTAGAAATTCTAAGATACTGCAAAGTAATGTCACGTAAAGGAGGGGAATTTAAAATAATTTCTTCTAATGCCCTGAACGTTAAGCTACGTACACACGGTATAAAAACTAGCGTATAGTTGCCTGCTATAGTTTGACTATAACTGTGTGATCGTTTCGTATAGTCCAAAACTATTCGTATAGTTGAACTATACGAAGCGGTCACACAGCTATAGTCAAACTATAGCAGAACTATACGCTTGTTTTCTATAACGTGTGTTGTAACTACCTATAAAGATAAAAGTGCATCAAGTTCGTGGCATCGTCATTAAATAAAAAGTGTGTTCAATTTTTATACATTTATTGAAATTGGATTGAAATACAACAAAATTAGCACACTCTAAAGTGCTTTTTCACATGTTTGTATTGACGCTCTATAACCAGTTTTTCAAATTTTCTAAAGGGAAAAAAAGGGAAAACAGAAAAACTAGGGCGGTAAAAAACCGTCCGGGCTGCTCACCCTGAAGGAATGCGCAAGCGATACCGGGCTGGCGTACTTTTAAGCCAAGTGGAAGTAGGTGTTTAGTGAGTGAGAGCCTCACACACAGGCTGGTAGAGCTTGCCCCAAACCACATATTAAAAAAAAAAAGGTTAGGTTGCCACACCATCCCGACTTTCGTCTTCGTCCTTACTTTTAGGGATTTCGGAACACAGATTTGTTATTGTCTTCCAGTTGTCCTCGCTCTTAATCATGAGATTGACTAATTTTTGTGTGTTAATGGGTTCTCTTACCTCCTGTTCTGCTACGGCCGTAATATCAGCCCATTGCGAACATTGAAAGAAAGTATGTTCAGCAGTATCCGTTGCTAGGCAGTATCGGCAGCTGTCGTTTTGGAAGATCCTGAACCCAGAAGCTCCACAGGGCCATAAAAAATGAATCCATTTTCTATAATTGCAATATCTTCTTCTTTAGGCCATATGAAGCTATCTAGCCTAGATTTATTTTTTAACATAATAATATTTATAATATTTTCCTTATTCGAATTTTATATTATTGTGCTGAGAGTCAATTCTGATTATACAAATCTCTTGCAAAGTCATTGCAAAGTCTATTGCGTTTTCCAATCCACTGTCACTTTTATTCGTATAATTCTTTTTTATTCGTATTCGCCTTCAGAAGTAAAAATTTCTTCTGGATCATAATTCTGCTTTTTATTTTCTTTTAGAGATCTAATTCCTTTTACGCGATGAATTCTATCTGATGATAGTCTGCCAGATTTAGTACTGAATAGCCAACTTAGGATTGATTTTAGGACTGTTTTTGAAAAATTGCCGAAAGTTCTGTATAAGTTGTATAAGTTCATATTTGCCATCAACGTTTCATATGCCAATCGTACAGCCGTGCATGAAATGATGCAAAGTAGAGATGAGCATGGGACAAGCAAGTTTCTCGTTCAAAATCCCATCCCTTGGGACGGATCCCTGTCACTGTCCCATCCCATCACATTTTCGTCCCACTTTCCCATCCCATAAACTTAAAATTTTCGTTTGTGTGTCACCAACGATATTTAGATTAGCTGATATTCTGCGAGTTCTAGAGGTTTTTTTTTAATTGCGCTTTGTACTGTTTTACAAGTCTGAAAAAAGAGCTTCCTTAGTAGCTTCTCTCAGAGCTTCCCCAGTAAGAGTTTAGTAGAAGCTCACTGTCCTACTGCGGCGCATGACGACGCGCATGATGAGAATGCAAAGTAATGTACAGTAATGCATCTAAATATTAACATGTATTGCAAGAGTGGATGACCCCTCGAATCGAGTCTTATTTAGTATAATCTAATCTAGTCTAATCTCTTCTGGTCTCATTTGGTTTCATTAAGTCTTACCAAATCTCATCTAATCTTATATAGTTTCATTTAATCTCGTCTAGTCTAATCTGTCAAATTTTATCCAGTCTCATCTAATCTCATGATCATGATCACATCTGGTCTTATCTAGTCCCATGTAGGCCCATCTATTTTGATCTAGTTTCATATAGTCCCATCAAGTATTTTGTAGTCTCATCTAATCATATCCAAACTAAACAATTTAGTCTAAATAATTTAGTCTAAGCTACTCTAATCTAGACCAATCCAATCTAAACTAATCTGATATAGTCCAATATAATCTAATCTAGCCTTATCAAGTCTTTTCTATTCTCATCTGGTTTCATCAAGTCGCATCTAGCCTCATCTCATCTTATTTAGTCACAACTTGTCTCATCTGGTCTTATCTAGTCCCATGAATGCTCACCTAATTTCATCTAGTTTAATATAGTCTCATCTAATCTTATACGAACTCATCTATCCTTATCAAGTCTCATCTGGTTTCATTTAATCTCATCTCGTCTAATCTGATCGAATCTAGTATAATCTAGTCTCATCTAATCTCTACTGGTTTCATGCAGTCTCATCTAGCATCATATAATCTAATCTAGTCATATCTAATCTTATACAAACTCCTCTAGCCTTATCAAGTCTCATTTGGTATCATTTAAACGCATATAGTATAATCTAGTCTAATTTAGTGTAATCTAGTCTAATCTATGTTAATCTAGTCTAAACTAGTCCAATCTAGTCTGAATAGTGTAATTTATTGAAATCTTATATAATCTCGTCTAATCTAATCTTATCCAGACTCATCTGGCTTCATCTAGTCTCATCTAGTCTTATCTGGTTTCATCTAATCTCATTTATTCTCATCTCTGTTCATCTAGTATTCTCAAATTCGTCCAGTCTCATATGGTTTCATTTAGTCTCATGTAGTCTAATTTTAATTTCATTTACTCCTATCGTAATAATAATTACAATATTTATTTATTTTAAATTAAATTAAAAATTCATCTAAAACCGGGTAAAATCAGAAAGGAAAACAATATTGATAAATAGATCGCGTGTTCAAATTACGTGAATTATAGCGTGTACTCAATATTTATTTCCAATGACAACGGGTGAAGATGAATTTCTAAGAATTTCTGTAGTCACTTGAGCAATTTGTTACCGGTTGTGACAACATGCATAAATTAACTTCGCCGGCCGATCACGCGATACGCAAGGACCAATCAAAACGCAATTACAACAAAAATTTGTATTATTTCAAATTGCGGAAATTATTTTCTAAATTTTGGTTCAAAATATGCAGAATTAACTTACTTTGAGTTCGCGCAGTTTTCCGGTTTTTCCAGGAATTCCTCGTGATTTTCCGGAAATCAACACAAAACAAACACAACACGGTGAGCACTGAGCTCAGTTGAGGTTCAAACATGCGTACCAACAAATCAAAGCCTACTCTGTAAAAAAAGTTACTAATCAAAATCAAATAGATCAAATAGATTTTGATTTATTTTATTATTTAAGATACAATAAAAGAAAACTAAATGAAATATGTCACACACCAATACAAGAAATTAAAACTCTTAAAGGAGAAAATTAACAAAAATGTGAATACATGTAAATGTACATTTAAACATGTTTTACTGGAACAGAATATTCTTCTAAATTATAGGGTTCAATCTCGATTAAGAGATTATACAAAGCCCCCTTAAAGTTTCTAATAAAGTCCATTTTCCTGATGGCCACTGGTAAATGGTTGAAGAGTTTTAAATTGCTGTAGGGAGGGTATCTCTCTGTAGGGAGGGTCATCGCCAAGCTATGTCTTGGCAGCTCATAGGAGATATTACTAAATGTTCTATCCGTTTGGGTGAGTTTTGCATATCTTTCAAACAATAGTTTGTGTTTAACTAAAAAAATAATGCTGACAAATATATATAGGCCAGTGGTAGTTAGCAAATTAGCCTTTTTAAACTGCTTTCTAAAGCCCTCGGCATGATTCCTTGAAGGGTAGATGAAGAAGAATCTTGAAAGCGTGCTTTTGGACTCGCTTGCTAAAAACATGCTGGACAGAACATAATTCCAAATCTCAAACATGATTGAAAATTGGCAAAGTAAACCATCCTCAAGATATCTGTGTCTAAATATCTACTCAATCTTAGTGCATAAACTGTTTTACTCAGTTTCATTGGTGTTTATTAATATGAGTAAACCAATCTAAGTTTATGTCTAGATGTATGCCCAAAAGCCTCACGGAGTTTTGGATTTGGATTTCCTCGTGTTCAATTTGAAATTCTGTTGGGAAGCTCATTGTACATCCGTTTCATTGAAATATGATTGCATTGGTCTTATCTTTGTTCATTATTAGATGGTTTTCAGCAAACCACTCTAACACGGGACTTAAGACAAGATTCACGTTATGAGAAATGTCCTCCTTAGGTTGGTTTGATATTAAGATGGTAGTATCATCTGCATAATTTGTCATGGTATGACGAGGGGTTGCACGTATCTGGTACAAATTATTAATAAAGAGAACGAATAAAAGTGGGCCAAAAGTACTTCCTTGTGGGATACCCACGTTTAATACCCTAGAAGGTGATTTAAATATTCCAGATGGGGAAATTAATTTAGTAATAAATATTCTATTAGACAGAAATGATTTAAACCAGTCCAATGCGACACCTCGTATACCATAATGCAATAATTTATCGAACAGTATGTCATGGTCCACTAAGTCGTAAGCTTTGGATAGATCCAAAAACATACCAACAGGTGTGTTTTTAGCTTCTAGATCCTCACTTACCGCCCGTATAAATTGGAAGCTTGCAGTGTCCGAATCCCTCCCTTTAAGGAATCCATGGCGATTTTGGTTTATTATATGACATTTAGTTGCAAATGCAAGGACCCTCGAAGATACAAGCTTTTCAAATATCTTAGAGAAGACTGATAAGTTGCAGATGGGTCTCTAGTTTCCAATGTCAGATTTATCCCCAGATTTGTAAATAGGCGAAATTAACGCCACTTCAAGGACTTCAGGAAATGCACCAAACATAAAAGAATTATTGAATATATGTTCTAGCGGGGTGATAATGCTAAAAACAGAATTTTTAATGACAATGTTAGGTATATGGTCGTTATCTGCACTTTTCTTAGACTTTAATGACATGATTTTTAGGAAAAGTTCCTCCCTACTTGTTGGTTTAAGAAAAATTGATGCACTATTACCATGTATATTGTTCGAATAATGGCTTCGTACTTGCATATTGCGTAGATCTACTGCTTTGTTGGTAAAATAGTCGTTGATGAATGTGGCGCTTTCCAGGGATGCTGGGCAATGATCGCAGTACGAGCACTGTTTCTTCTTTACGCCCGCAATTTGGTTGACTATACTCCAGGAAGTTTTTTGGATATTTGGGGATTCTTGGATCTGCTTATGGAAGTAGAGTTTCTTGTCGTTGCGACGAAGTCTAGTAAACCTCCTTCGAAAGTTGTTTAATACCTGTTTATAATGGCGGTCGGTGTAAGCAAATGTTTGCAGTAAAGCGACTGTTTTTTTCATTTTGCTCAATTCTGGGTCTAAGAAAACTCTAGGTTTTCCTGAGGTTAGGTTGAAATTGCTGCGGATCAAGGGAAATGCTTCATTAAAATTAGCATACAAAATGCTCATGAACAGTTCCCACTGGCTGTTAATTTCACAAGAATCAATCGTCAGTAGCTCGTCCCACGTAATTTTGTCCATTAATTTTCTGTGCAGTCTCCTCGTCCCTCAGTCCCTTATTATCGCTATAGCATCTAAATTGATTAAATCTGTACTCAGATTCTTCTTCGGATTCAATCAAGAGTATTTGAGCATTGTGGTCCGATATAAAATAATTCGATGTGTTTAACTCGCATTTAAATTTGGAACAGCATACTATTATGTTATCTATGCATGTCTTATCTACCTAATCTTGTCTATCTAATCTTGTCTATCTTATCTTGTCTGTGTAGTCTTGTCTGACTAATCTTGTATGTCTATATTTGCCTGTCTAGTCTTGTCTGTCTAGTCTTCTCTGTCTACGAGTCAGCTACGCTTGTCTGTCTAGTCTTGTATGTTTAGTCTTGTCTGCCTAGTCTTGTCTGTCTATCTGTTGAGACAGACAAGACTAGACACACAAACATAGACTTATAACATATTTGCCTGGACAAAAAACGGCCCGCGGGTTGCATGCGGCCCCTGCCGACATTTTATGCGGCCCACGATGCATTTTATAATGTACTTTAATTAAGAAATTATATCTATCGCATGACGACACGCATGATGAGCTCATGCGGGTGTAGTGGGGACGTAATATGGACGTAATGCGAATATAATGTGAACGTAATTCAGGTAATGCAAGAGTAATTCAAGAAATCCAAGAGTACTTGTGTAATGTGGTGTATTACTTACATACGGCTAAGCAATGTGCAGTAATGCATCTAAATATTAACTTTTATTGCAAGAGTTCGCCAAAGCTATATTGCTGAAAAAATTATGTGTTCTCCAGATATGATATTCGCGATTTTTGTGCTCGCACCCTTGTACGAAATATTCACCCTGAACTGTATTAGCCTAAAGAGGTGAAATCTTTAATAATCGAGAACAGAAATTTTAAATGAAGCGAAATTTTTGCAATAATATATGCTCTCCAGATATGATATTCGCGATTTTTTTACCCTTGTACGAAATATTCATATGAGGTGAAATCTCGATTCCGGCACATTATTAGCACATAAAGAGCACATAATTCTGGTCTTATCAAATTTGAATTTTAAAGAGAGCCAGCTTTATAGACCTTTTTTTGAGTTCCAATTTTTATAATGTTCTCGATATACATAACATTAACTGTATCGATATTAGATGAATAACTGCTTCTCCAATCCATACTGCAATGCTAAAAAATATGTGTGCTCTATTATACATGTCTCATATTTAATATTTTAGGCCGTAGGCAGAGCTTAGATAATATCCTAGGCCCAACAAGTGAGAAAGTCAAGGAAATATTTTCTCATGGCATGATGATGCTAAATATAAGTTCATTATCAGAACGAAGAAATAGTGAGCCTAAACCAGGCATAACTGAGTCAACAAAAGGCACGAAAAAGTTACCTAGTCCGCTGGAAAAAACGTTGACATATCTTAATGTAGAAGATGATACGTCAGACACGGAAAGTTTATCTAGGTAGAATTTTTATTACCAATAGAGATTTATAAATTGTTTAATTATTTATATTTTTAGTGTGGATATGTTAAATGAAGATCAAATTTATTCTTTGATGCTTGATAAAGAGATTGGACAAGTTTGTGAGCAAGTTTTAGGCACGCCAATTAATGAAGTCGTCAGTTTTCCTTTACAAGACACATCTAGTCACAACGCTAAGTAATAACAATTAGTTTTAGTTAAAAAAACCTTTAAGTATTAAGAAAAAAATTTACATGTAATATATATATATATATATATATATATATATATATATATATATATATATATATATATATATATATAATTTTATAATTTCTAATAATTTATTTATCTACTTATAAATTTTGTTTTGTAGATATTTGTTAATAGTTTATGATTTAGTTTTTTGTTTCCTCTCTTTTGTGTAGCTTTTACGTTTACGGTTGTTCTTCCTCTAGTACAAATAATTGAAGCTAAAAGTGGTATATATGCAATAAAGTGTTGCCTATTTAAAATATTTAATGAAAAAAAAAACTATATAATGAGCATAACTAATAAAGAAGGCTTTTCTGTCTGTGGTAGAATATCTAGTCAAAACGTTATTAAAGCAATATTGTAATTTTGAAAAGGCTGTTACAATTCAATAAAGATTATACTAATCCATATAAAACTATTTAACTAAATATTTCTGAGCCTAGACTAAAGATTTGAAGTATTATTTATTAATTACTATTTTAATTTAAAAGAATAACTAAGAAGAATTTTTTCTAGACTAGAAATATTTATATGTATTGTAGTTTCTTTATATTTCCAGTCACAGCGTTATTTTGAATAGATTTTTATTTAGTATTTACTATGTTTCCCATTTTCTTTACAAATAAATATATTTTATCCAATTAATTATAGTTTCCCATGTATATATGGATTGTGAATTCACTATATATGAATGAATAATGAATTTACAATATTTGTAAATACAAGAAGCCGATTGTGAGTTCTGCCTGACGAGCGAGAAAGTATTCCATAGTATTCCAACATATTAGTATTGAGACATCATACTAAAATGTTCATAGATACTTGTCACTTTGAGAATTTTTAGAGTCAAATTCGTTTCTACCGGACTAGAACCCGGCAGTCCATTGAAATAGCCATGCATAAGATGTCATTTTTCAGTGAATTGACCAAGTGGAGTTACTTGTAAGTAGCTGATCAGGTATTAAAGTGTCACGAATTGAGTGCGTTCGGCAAAACAACCTCTGATGGTAAGTTTCAGACATATATTTGAAAATACAAAGCAAAACTTTCAATGCAGAAAGGTTTCATCATACTGTTACAATATATTTCTATTCCTTTCAAAACAATTTAGAAACGCTACAGTCGGAATTAATTCGTGAACATTTAAATGGACTCGGATTCTTTTTGCCAACATTATTTTTGTATTTTCTATTTAGTAATAGAACCCACCTGCGACCTGGAGAACATGATGCAGAATTGCTGGCATGTTTGGAAATTTCCGATATCAAGAGATACGAGGACGATTGAAACTAATTTCGATTCTCAGAATGAGTATTTTGAAAATAATGAAAATTTTGATGAAGAAGCTCAACCTGAAGCAGGTCCAGATGAACAACCTGAAGAGGAACTATCTCTGCCGACTCAAGATCGGATTCCGATCCAGAAATTAACATTCCTCTAATAAATTTGATAGCTCGTTATGGACGAAACTCCTGGAAAAAAAGTAACAGATTTAATGGACCACAATTTTATACACCAGCCTCATTTTTTTTGCAACCGATGTGGGACAAGGGCTGTAAGCCCTAAACACACTGCGGCCTTGTGAACTAGTGTATTTCCCCACAAAGTTCTGTTCTTGCGAATAGATCTAGCCCCATGTTTGTTCTAGGAGTCTATGCGTCATGTTTTTCACGGGGATATCATTTGCTGTAATGCTAAGCTCGTGTCTCCTTCGTGCAATTGCTTCACAATGGAAGATTATATTAGAGGCAGTTTCATCTTCTTCATAGCATAGTGGTTCATCTCTCCAGATCCCCATTTTGTGCAGATATTCTTGTAGAGGGCAGTAGTCTGTAAGTAGGCCGGCCAAAATTGTGATCTGCTTCCTGTTCAGTTGCAGGAGTTTAGCAGTTAAAGAGCCCGATGGATTTTTTAGCATTCACTTGCTGTCTTTCTGCCCATTAACTACCCATTTACAGATTATATTACGGGCTATGGTTTTAGTAATGTCCCTGCTAGCACTGATGTTTGCTTTGTTAGCACCATCCTTTGCTAACTTGTCCGCCATTTCGTTTCTTACCAGACCCCTGTGGCTCGGTACCCAAGCAAGTGTGACCTTGTTGTGTCTTTCCAGAGCGTTGAGGTTCTGAAGGCAGTTCCAAGTTGTTTTGGATTTGATCTCATGCCACGTTAAGGCATTTATAGCAGCCTGACTATCCGTGAAAATGCAGATGTTTCTACTTTTGTAGTCCATAATCATATTTTCACGGGCACAGATCGCAATGGTTTGTAGTTCCGGTTGGAATGCCGTGGTATGTGATTCCAGGGGCACAGATAAGCTGTACCTCAGGGACGGTCCGTAGATTTCTGCGCCAGTTCCACTGCCATTTTTGGAGCCGTCTGTATATGAGTCCAGCCCACCTTGACACGTTATTGTTTCCTTATCTTCTATGCAACGTAGTTCTGTCTCCATTGAGTTTCCCTCAATATTGAGGTATTGCTCCGATATTATATTCGTTATCGTGGTGTGCCCTCTCCTCGGCAATGCCTCCCAAGTGCCATTACACCTGCACCTGAAGGCTCCCATTCCTGCCTCACACATGATGAATATATCTAGGGGAGGCAGGCCTGTCATAACTTCCAGAGCTGCAGTTGGTACGGTTCTTAACGATCCCCTAATTGCTAAGCATGCCAGTTTTTGAACTTTTGATAGTTCCTTTTTGGCCTGTTTTTGCTTCAGCTTGGTCCACGAAACCGTGGAACCATTTGTTAGAATGGGTCTAACTATCGTAGTATACAGCCAGTATACCATGCTCGGTTTTAGTCCCCATTAATGCCATTTTACACTTGTCGATGGCATTCGTAAGGTGTTGATTCCAAGTCCGTTTAGTATCCAGGATTATACCTAAATACTTGACTTCCTCACTTACCTTTGGACGCTCATTGTAGAAGATTGTACTGTAGCCCCTCACAGATTGTTTCTTCATTTTTGTGAATGGTACTAGAGTGGATTTTAGGGGATTTACTCGGATGGTCCAGGGGCCATCTCTCTACCTCGTTCAGTGTTTTTTGCATGAGCTCTGCTATTACATTAGGAAATTTCCCTCTAATGAGAATGACTATGTCATCCGCAGGGCTGCATTGACTATACTGTTGAATGAGGTGTTAAACGCTCCTTCAATGTCAAGGAAGGCTACAAATGCCAATTCCCTGTTTCCAATGTGTTTTATATGGCCTGTCCAAGACACAGGTCTCCCTTAGGTGCTTTTCACCAAGTTTCTCTAGCGTTTTCGGTATAAAAGAAGTTAGACTTATTTTATAGGCGGAATTGATTTAATAGACAGGTACGTTACTACAGGATGTCTGAACAAAGAAATGGACGGTGAAAACGATTTTGCATTTTATTGATTTAGCGATAGCTAACTCGTGGATTTCATAGTAGTACGGACAAAATATATAGCGAGCAAAAAAAAAAAATTTTTTGCTTTTCATCCATGGGGAAAGTTCCATGGCATTTCGGTCGAACCGTTTTCAGTGGAGCCTCAGAAGGATATAGAATTATTATTTTTAGGTTTAGCTGTTTAAATTACACTAAAAATTCTTATATTATTGGCCAAGATCAGAGAGGACCAGATAGGACTAGACGAGACACTAGCAGCAGACTAGATAACGGTTTCATATGTGCCAAATGTGGCGCGTAAACCATATTTATTGAAACGCGCTTGGAGCGCGACAGAACTTCCGTGGGGGTGGGTTAGGTTTTTTATATTAGGGAATGTCCCTCTAATGAGAATGAATATTTCTATATTGACTATACTGTCGAGTGAGGTGTTGTCAAACGGTCCTACGATATCAAGGAAGGCCCCAAATGCCAGTTCCCTGTTTCCCAATGTGTTTTCTATTCTTACTACTAATTGGCGAAGAGCAGATTCGCACGATTTTCTGTAGTGTGTAGGGGCATGTCCAAAAGGTTAGTCTTATTAGTCTATACGATTTGGCCTGGGTGTAGTCTAGGCGCCCGGCTTTTTGTATAAATAACACTTACTTGCCTCCAGGGGATAGGAACATATCCGTTGCCAGACTTGCCCTGTACAGCTTTATCAGTATTGGCATCGACATTTCTTGTCCCTGTCACAACAGGGCTAGAAAAACACCAGGGCTGGAAATCGGGGCCAGCTGCTTTGTATGTGCCAAAAGTACTTAGGGCTCATTCAATTCTTTCATATGTGAATACCTGTTTGGACACCTGCCAGTCACACCTTGTTCCTCTTTTAGGAGGGCGTACAGTGTGACATTCAGTATTTGCCATTGTAGGTTCAATCACATGAGCGCCTGGGAAGTGGGCTTAGACACCAGTCCCTACTGATAGATATTTGGAGCGAAAATACTCTTTTTTTTATATGTGGTTTGGGGGAAGCTCTACCAGCCTGTGTGTGAGGCTCTCACTCACAAAACCCCTTCTTCCACTTGGCTTAAAAGTACGCCACCCCGGTATCGCTTGCGCATTCCTTCAGGGTGAGCAGCCCGGACAGTTTTTTCTTTACCGCCCTAGTTTTTCAGTTTTTCCTTTTATTTTGATCTTGTAGTTAGGATAGTCCTTAATTCATCTTATTTTGGCCTACTGGTGGATCATTCTATTGCGTCTCAGTTTTTCGTCTTTTTCCTTAGAGGAAATAACAAATTTAACGAATTTGGCCATTTTATCCCAGATTTCTATATCTTGTAGCATGTAACCCATTACCGTTCTTGCGTTAAACGGTATCTTCATGTTGGCTGTTAGTTCGTCCCTTTCTGCTTCCCATCCCCAGCAGTCAAATATTGTGTGTCTTAGCGAGTCCACATCACCACAGTATTCACACAAGTTATCTGCGGCGGCGCGTATTTGTTTCAAGTAGTCGCGGAAGCACCCATGCCCTGTGAGGAACTGATATTGCTTTCTACTGTCATACTTTGAGCCCATATTGGGGCAGCATATAGCATGGTGGATTGTACTATCGTACCAAGGAGTTTTCGTTTGGAGCTTTTAGGCCCACCTACATTTGGCATAATTCTGTCCAATGCCGCCATTACCTTCATGCCTTTAGCTGCTGCCTTCGTGAAGTGTGGACCGAACGACAGGATCTTGTCTATGACAACCCCGAGGTATGTGATTTCGTTCTTTGATCTTATATTTGTATGTTGCACTTTAAACTGTATTGGGTTGAGTCTCCTTAGGCCGGTTAGTAACACTGCTTCAGACTTTTCGGGAGCAAGGCTCAGGTTGTTTGATGTTATCCAATCAGTTACTTGGGGAATTGTGCGGTTTGCCGTTTCCATTAGCATGGATTCCGTTTTTGCGGAGACCACGGAGGTCGTCCGCGAAGCCAATGAGTGTGGCATCCTCAGGAAGTTTCAATCTTAGGACACCATCATACAAGATGTTCCACAAAGTAGGGCCTAAAACTGAACCTTGTGGGACCCCGCTACTAAGTTCTCTCTCTACCGTAACTACATGTGCCTCTAGAAGCAGTGTTCTATTATCGAAGTAGCTTCTTACCATGCGCAGGAGGTAAGGCGCTATTCCTGTTTCCGTTAGTTCCTTCATTATTATTTCACAACTAGCACTGTTAAAAGCGTCTCTAACGTCAAATGTAATTAGAGCACATATCTTCCTCGTCCTTTTGGAGCCACTTCTAGCTTCTTCTGCAAGTTTTAGGACCGCTTCTATTGCGCTGATAGTGGATCTTTCCTCTCTGAATCCAAATTGTCTCCTGGACAATCCGATGCCTGCCTCAAGTCCTCTTTTAAGTCTGTCCACCAGGAGCTGCTTTATCAGCTTCCCCGGAGTATCCAGAATACACAGGGGTCTGTACGATGATGGATCGTCTAACGGTTTATCACCCTTGCGGAGCAGGACAAGCCTTGCGCACTTCCATTTCTTGGGAAAGTTCCCGGCACTTAGTTCTGCATTCATTATATCTAGAACAAATTTTGATTGATCGAGGGCTGCGATTTTAATAACCTCAGGCGGGATTCCATCTGGGCCTGGAGCTCTACCGTTGTGGATGCGGTCTTTTGCTTTGGTGAGTTCCTCCTCGGTAAATAGCCGTATATCATTAACCTCTGGTTGTTCCCACACAAAAGGTTCATGTTGTGGGAACAGTACATCTACAACTCGTTTCAGGTCATTCATTGGCATTTTAGTGTATGGCGGTAGCACTCTAAGTTTCTTTTTGCATAGCTGGAAGGCATCTCCCCATATGTCCTGGTCTAGGTCCTCGCAGAGTTTTTGGCAATGTGATTCTTTTGCTTTGGCTATGGCTTGTCTTAATTCTCTTTTTCTGCTTCTATATAGTCCGTTAGCGTTTAGAGCTTTTCATCGACGTCTTTTTTTAGTTTTTGTCGCTGACATTTTCTTCTAGCAGCAACGCACGAGGCCCTCAGGCTAGATATTTCGTCTGACCACCAGTATACCAGTTTCCTCCTAGTTGCTTCACCTTTCTTGGCTAACGTTGAGTTACATGCCCTCATTATGACCTGAACAAGTGTATCAGCATTTTTAATAGTTGTACCTGCAATTTCCTGTGCCAGGCTCATTTTTAGTGCTTCTGTGTTAAGGTGTTTTGTACTCCATCCGTTCCTTTTTTCTTGTTGTATGTCTCTCCTAGGTGACTCTGCTTCTATTTTATATGATACGTATCGGTGATCGCTCAGGGATTCATGGTTGAGTACCTTCCAGTCTTGGATCCTGGAGCGAAAAGACTAGAAAATATTAGACTACATCAGAATGTATTTTGAAGATTCTGATGTGGAAAATATTTGCATCTGTACCAATTTAAAATATCTTTTGGAGCACGATAAACTCATGAATTTGTCTACTAATGAAGTCAGGAAATTCCTTGGGATATCCATCTTGATGTATTGACTCAAGTTTCCTCAGATTAGAATGTATTGGGCCGCCTAAACGCGAGTGAAGCGTATCATTACTAGTATGCCTAGCAAAAGGTTTTTTGCTATTAGAAGCAATTTGAAACTTGTAGATAATGACATACCGGAGGATACAAAAAAGTGATAAACTGTGGAAGATCACAACGCCCATCTCGTCCGATAGGGATCGTCCATTAATCGACGGGAGGGGATTTGTGGAGAATCACAAAATATCACATTTGTTTTTTTTTGGGGGAGGGGAATGTAGTGAGATATCAAGTCTATTTATTTTTTCGTTTATCACGTGTATTTATTTATAAAGTCGCTAAAAAACATCACGTGATTAATGAACGACCCCATAGTAGCTGTTGATGAACAGATGATCCCTTTTATAGTTGTATGAAACTTTAGACAATTTGTAAAGGGGCAAACCAAACCCTGAGGGCTTACAAAATTATTAAAACAACAGTAAAGGAATATTACACGAAGTTTGCGAAGTAGATCTCGAAGTTGGACCATCTGTGGTAATACCTTTCTGAGGCCGTTACTTCCTGGTAGCCAGATATTTGTCGATCTTTTTTTTAGAATTCCACTTTTGGAATATTTATTGAATAAGAAAATCGTGTGTATGGGAACAATAATGAAATCTAGGATACCAGCGGCAGTACATTTAACTGCAGAAAATTTAATTATAAAATTTACTAGGGGTTTTTGAGAACAAACTGTTAGAAACGACGGCAAAGTCAAAATCGTGCAATAGTTTCATCAAAAACCCATTTTAATAGCCTCAACAGGCTTATGAGAGCAACCTGCAGATCAAAGCAAGAGATGGTCTTAAAAAGACTCTAAGCATGTGCAGGTAGTAGGTACCTCGCCCTAACATAATACAGAGTTACTCCATGGGGGGAATTGATTTAATAGACAGGTACGTTACTACATAATGTTTGTTAGAAAAAAGAAATGGACGGTGAAATCGATTTTGCATTTGATTGATTTAGCGATAGCTAACTCGTGGATTTTATAGTAGTTTGTTCGTTTGCGAGCACAAAAAAATAAATGTAGGCTTTTCTACTCAGAGTTCATCCATGGGGAAAGTTCCATGGCATTTCGGTCGAACCGCTTTCAGTGGAGCCTCAGTAGTATATAGAATTATTATTTTTAGGTTTAGCTGTTTAAATTACACTAAAAATTCTTATATTATTGGCCAAGATCAGAGAGGACCAGATAGGAGGAGACGAAACACTAGCAGCAGACTAAACAACGGTTTCATATGTGCCAACTGTGGCGCGCATACCATATTTATTGAAACGCGCTTGGAGCGCGACAGAACTTCGGTGGGGGTGGGTTAGAGGCTAGCTCAAGTCAACAGTAGTTGTGGTTTCTAGAGGTATTATATAGGTAGCGGCGCAACGTCCGTCTTGGTTCGGCGATTTTCCGGGGAAGGCAGCAGCGGTGATCTGCTGACGCTAGGCGTACTTGGTCAATGGCGAATGGAGTCGATTCGGCTAGCGAACGTTCCGACCTCACAAGGGCACGGAAAAGGTTCAAATTTAAGAGTTGAAATTGCTTGTTGGCTTGCAAATGTTCCGACCTCACAAGTATGCGGAAAGTTTCAAGTTAGAGAGTTGTTAATGCTCTTGGGTTTGCAAACGTTCTGACCTCACAAGAGTGCGAAATTCAGAGATAAAACTGCTCTGCCTTCTGATATACGGGATTTTGCCGTCTTTGTTTTGTAATATCGGTGTTATTGTTTGGCTGTTTGAGTGCCTTCTGGAGGCGGTGGGGCTGCTTTTATTTGCTTTTGAGGTTCGCTCCCCATTCTATTGTTGTGGTGTGCGTACGTTGTAAGACGGTAATGGTAGTACGAAGCGCTCTCTGATAACTCTAGACATAAAAAATGCTTTTAATTCTGCAGCCTGGGGAAAGATTGTGTAAGAATTAACTGACCGAAACTTTACGCCATACCTGTTGCGTTTAGTGCACAACTACCTTTCAAATAGGAGAATTCAGATGCAATCCGGCTTGAGTGATGATCATGAGTTCTTCCAAAGCAAAGTATATACTTGTTCCAAAGGGCTCGGTTATGTATCGGCCCTACACTGTGGAACATACTATAGGACGGCGTGTTAAGGCTCGTTTGTCCCGCTGAGTTGGAGACAATAGAATTGGCTGATGACCTAGCTATAGTTGTAACAGGGAAAACTGAAGAAAAACTAAATCAGGTCGATGAATGGCTAGAGCGGAAAAACCTTAATCTGGCCTCTAAAAAACAGGAGCCATACAAACTGAAGAAAAAATTCTCGAGCAATGAGCAAATCTCACTGGCAACAGGGCAATAGGACCTATCAAATTCAAAATTAAAAAAGTGGAACACATCGAAACAAGAAGTCAAATACCTAGGCATGACTTGACCAGAAACTATCTTTGCAAGCGTACATAAAGAAAACCAACAGAAAAAGACCTAAAAATTATGTGGGCCCTACGCCCAAAAAGTAGTAAAAGAAGGCTGCTATTGCTCAGTGGTTCACTGGATCATCCTCTATGAAGCCCCGGTCCGGGCTAGAACCATAGAAAAGGCGTACATGAAACTGCTCGTCTCTTTACAGATAAAAATAACCATCATGCAGAGTATGCAGTGCATACAGGACTATCTCCAGGGAAGCTGTATTAGTGATTGCTGGCATCGCACCGATAGGGTGCAAAATCCATGAGAGAGTTCAATTTTATAAGAGAAGGAACCGGACATATACCCGAATATTTGAAGACTGGCAAAAGTCTTGGAGCGGGACAAAAACGGCACATTGGACAAGGCTGATACAAAAACTGAAACCCTGGGTAACAGGGTAACACATAATCACTTACCATATGACACAGACCATCAGCGTCCATGGATGCTTGTGTGCCACAAAGTGTCGGGTATTATTATATTTTTCGTCAATACGTTGTTTTAGACATACATAAATTCTGTAACATTCATCCCGAGTCTCGAGACAACCAGAGCATAATGTCAAGACTTACTTGACCATGACATTTCTTCAAAATTCTTCACCTGTTTATCATAAATAAACTATAGTAAATACTAGCTGAAAATACTTTGAAACTGACAAACACAACAAAATTTGAAGGCTAAAATCGGAACATTAGAGGCATGACATGTGACATGAGGCATGTCATAAAAATTGTGATGAAATTTTATGTGCAGCTAACATGACAATGGAATATAATATGCTTCAATATTTGTATGTAAAATAGAGAGTTTCAAATATGAAACCATTGGAGCTTCGAAAAGAAATGGAGGTTAAAATTGCATTTAAAAAATTAAGATTGAAATATATTTTCATGAAAAATGTGAAAAGCTCAAACTTTCTGCGAAGAATGCTCAAATTTCGAACGTACGATCTTTATATATGTGATAACTTTCTTTTGTGATATTTTAATGTTTCAAACGTGAAATAAATCTGTAAATGTGAAAAAAAACGGATTAGAAGATATAAGATAAGACGCGTGTTTATTTCTTCAGTAAATTCACAGAATTATATAACCTGATAAAATTAGCAATGTAGGTATATGTATATGACAGGCATCAAAACTACTTTTATATATTCAAGCATATTTTTCTCATAAGGTTTTCAGCTGATATATGACCAATGGTTTTTGCACCATTGTCGTATTCTACAGCCTTTCATACAGGAGTAACCAAATGTTGGTTGCTCATGCACCACCATCACTGGCGATGCAATTTCTTCCATTGCAAATTGTTCTTCCGAATGGTGTTTTCAAGGTGAGTGAATCCGATACCCTATAACAAACCTTTTTATAATTGCGTGCCATTCTTTTTAATTACCACATTTTGAAATGCTGACGTGCCAATTAACTTTGGCAGTGAATGTGAAGAAGAAAATTCTGATTGTGAAAATCAGTTATCACATTAGCTTGAATGATTAACTAGATGTGCAAAATTGCCCAGAGGAAAATATATAAAACTAAACGAACAAAATTGATACAAATCTTGATAGAAAATATGAAATGGACTAAATTCGTCTATTATTGATTCCACTGGTGTGATTAAATCTTCTCAAGTTATTAAATTTAATTTCGACGTAATCAGTTCGACGTGTTGGATTTTCAATAAAGCATTTAAATTTAGAAAGCACCTCGTTTAATACTTCTATACTACTTCTTCTACTTCTACTAAATTCCTCTACTTGTATAAATTCTCTCTACGTGTATAAATTATGATAATTTCAACATTATTTAGAAAACTTTGTGTCGAATATGGCACGCGTGCCATAGGCGCGCCACAACTGGAGTAAACTATGTAACTAAACTTAGTAGTTCTTTCTTAAAAGTTTGGCTTTATCCGAAATATCTGGTCTTGTGTAGTCTTGTCAACTCTTGACTTATCAGCTGGATGTCATCAGTATAGTGGGATTAAATATATTGATGCAACATTATTAATTAATTATTATAAAACATAATAATTTATAAATTTATTAGTTTGTTTTTTTAATGTCAAAGTGACATACACAATATACACATATTTTTTGCTCTCCCCCTTTTTTTCGACCTAAGTTATCGAAAAGGAGCCATCATTTCATTACCATCGTTTAAAACAGCAGACACGAAGACAAACTCAAAATTCAGACACGTCAAAGTGAAAATCACCGGTACTCTGGTCAGCGTCTGTTAGCTCAGTGAGCTCGGCTGAAAATAATATGTTCCAAAGGCCTCAACAACCTCTGATCCTATCCGGTCCTGGTATCAACCAAGCCAAATCAGTGAAATACAAGCAAACATGAACTGTGCAAGCAAATTCAACTTTACCCCCAGGTGGTACACAATCCACCCGTCGGCAGACGGCAGCTGGACTATCGGATTCTGGAGAGTCCAAACTAGCACAGCAGAGATTATCTGGTAAACTTCCCTACAAGAAGAAACATTCATCGGAACATTAGACATCAATACTCTAATCCAGACAGGAAAATTACATGATCTCACTCAAGAAATCGACCGACAAAAATTCTCATCCTTGCTCTTCAAGAAACACGAATGACACCATGAACTATGGAAACTTCAAGTTATACCGCATATTCAAGAGCAAAATAATACATAAGGTTGCGAAAGAGGCACCAATCTTCAGCATGGCCTTTCTCGTACACAAATCCGTCATCAACGCTGTCAGAGAAATCACAGCCGTCAACAATTGACTCATGACCATACGCATTCAGAGCGTATAAAATATATACGCTCATAAATGCACATGCCCCCACGAACATCGATAATAAATAAAACCCAGAGACCGTCGAAAAATTTTGGAACAAACTTGAAAAAACCATGAGCAAAATTCAGCAAGACGACGTGAAAATCCTAATGGGAGACTTCAATGCCCAACTTGGGAAAGAAAAAATGTATCGTAAAATCATCGGCAAAGATTCTGCACACCAAAACACTAACACAAACGGCATACGTCTGATTGACATATGCCAACAATTCAATCTCAAAGTTATGTCTACCCACTTCAGAAAACCCACACAAAAACAGAAAACTTGGCGATCCCCGAACCAACATCTTGGTGAATACCAGATCGATCACGTTGCCATCTCCTACGGCCACTACAGAATCATTCACGACATTCAAGTCCGAAGAGGTGCGAACATCGATTCAAACCACTACCTCACCCGAGTTAAGGTAAAATTCTCTCCGATGAGAGTACACCAAAATAAATCGTACATCCAAAAGTTTTACACATCAAAAATTCAAGAAACAAAGATCACAGAAGAATGGGAAAAAGATCCGCCAAATAACTGGACAAAATAATCATAAAAACCAAAGAATTAATCCCGCTTTAGAAAAAAGCAAAACACCCATGGTGGGATTCCAACTGCGATCAAGCCATCATCGCCGACTCGCCTTTCACAAATACAACAGCAACAAATCGCCGGTAACCCTACAACACTTTCGCGACATCCGCAAAGAGACAAACAGAACCATCAGGGAAACCATACGCCAATACATAACAGAACAGCTCACATAAATTGAGGATAACTTTAGAAACTACAACAGCAGAAATTTCTATAGAGCTTTTGCAAATAAAATTAAAGGTTACTCACCACAGAATTTGACCTTCAAGAAAAATGATGGAAAACTTGCACTCACCAACCAAGAAATCTGCGAAGAAGTGTCGAACTACTTTTTCGAGCTCCTGAATTGCCCCGAACCATCCGAACGATTCCCACACACATATTCAATAAACACGAAACCCGACGCTGCTCCACCGACACTAGAAGAAATCCGATACCATATCACAAAACTGAAGAATGGAAAGACATCAGGAGAAGATGGAATAACCGCAGAATTACTGAAAAATCTTGGACCACGATCATTACAGGAAATCACAAACATAATTCAGGTAATTTGGCGAAGTGAAGAACTACCACATGATTGGAAATGCGCACTCATCCACCCCCTCCACAAAAAAGGAGACAAATCTGTTGTGAATAACTACAGAGGAATCTCCCTCCTTTCCGTTCCCTACAAAATCTTATCGGCTTGCCTCTTACAACGCACACAAGAACAACTCGAACCCCGAATTGGGAATATCAGGCAGGTTTCAGACCACTGAGATCATGCGCCGAGCAAATTTTCAACCTAAAATCCATACTAAAAATTCGAGCTACACGAAATCTTACAACCATCTGCACTTTTATTGACTTTAGGAAAGTTTATGACTCCATCGACCGACAATCGCTGTTTAATATACTTGAAGAAAACAAAGTGAATCCGAAAACACAACGGCCCATCCAACAAACACTAACAAACACAACTTTCAAAATAAAATTCAACGTAGGAATCTCAAAACCTTTCCCCATCAAGACTGGTGTCCGGCAGGGCGATAGCCTCTCTCCGTTACCCTTCAACATCGTTTTAGATAAAGTTATCAAAACATAGGAACAAGAACTGGAAAATCGAAAAATTTGGAGACCCATAAAACTAGGAAAACAACACGATAACATTAAAGTCACATGCCTAGCCTTCGCTGATGATCTCGCGATCCTTTCCGAAAATAAACAAACAGCAATCCATCAGATCGATGTCCTAAAAGAATGTGCTGAGAAAGCTGGACTACATATTTCCTTTTCGAAAACCGAATTCATGGCCACAAAACACATCAAAACAGAAAATAATCAAGGTTAGTCACTTCAAATACTTGGGCGAAATTATTGAACCTACAGGAACAGAAAGATTAGCACAAAAAGCACGGGAACACATAATGCGGAAAGAATATGGAAAAGTTCCAAGCATCTATAATAAAAAATGCATAAATATTAGCACCAAAATCCGACACTACAACACTCTTATCAAACCCGAAATACTCTACGCCAGCGAGACATTAAACCTTAATTACAAAGAAGATATAAAAAACATCAAGAAGGCTGAAAGAAAAATTATCCGAAAAATCCTTCACCCAAAACTAACAGACGAAGGATATCGTCTACAATCACACACTGTCACAGAAAAATACTCCAACATCGAAACCGATTTCCACAAACGACGACTGAAATTCTACGGGCACGTTATGAGACTAGATGACAACCGACTAACAGGGAGAGTTTTGAAGTACATACAGAAAATAAAAACGGCAACAGTCTGGGTAAAACAGGTTCAAATTGATCTAAAAAACGCCAACATCTCACCGACAGTCATCGAAAGTCGAAAAATCTTTAGACATGAGGACTACAGCTGGGAAATTATACCAGTGGAAAACCCAAAATTACAAGAGCAAAATGGACAGATGAACGTCGAGCTAAACATAGCGAGATGATGAAACAATTCTGGAAGAACAAGAAAAATAAAAGCAACAGGTCATAATTTGCTTTATTTGATCCCCTGTTGGTCTAAACAATATAAATAAATTATACAATTATTGGAAAACTATTTATTTCGTGTGCCACTAAAAGTTTTCTACGTGTCTGCTGTGACACGCGTGTCATTGCTAATCCAATAATATTTGATACACAATACTAGACAGCCAAGACACGGTCCAAAACACTAAACCGACAGACTAGATAAGCTATATATTGTTAGACAAAAAATACGTTTGTCTAGTCTCGTCTAGTTTCCTTTACTCTCGTTCAACCAATACTTTTGGTTCTATCTGACATATATTGTCTTGTGTTGCTTTGTCATTTCTTGTCTTGTCAGCTGAATCTTATCAGTTTAGTCTGGTTAATTATTGATCTGCACTATTATTAATTCATTATTATAAAAAAATTATAACTCTTCTTCTTTTGAATAGGCCTGCTTTAGACCACGCTTGTTCAACTGTTGGTAGATCTTTGCCCAGTATTGTCGCATCTTCTGTCGGTGTAACTCCTATCTCTCTTCTGTCCAGGGGGTACCCTTCCTTCGGGGTTTTTCCTGAAATCCACGGACTTCCTTCAGAGTGCGTCTCACAGACTGTCTGTTTTGGAGATCTGTAATTCCCAGTTCTTTAATAACGGTTTCTGTAAACCAAGTGGTATACGAACCTTTTTGTTTTGCCAGAAGGTGAACAGGCGGTTGGTTAGTCGGTTTGGAGGAAATCTTGCCACTTGGCCATAGAAAGCTACCCTTCTTTTCCTTGCACAGTCAGAGAGCATCTCCATATGTTCGTAGAGTTCAGAGTTATGCCGCCTTCGGAATTCCCCATCTTCCTTTACCGGTCCTAGGATCTTCCTGCGGATTCTCCTCTCTCTGATTTCCAATTTCTCTACCAAGAGGTCTGGCAACGGTTCAAGGAAAGACATTCCATGGCATACAGGCCCTCTGGTCGTAAGACTGATATGTAGTGCTTAAGTTTTAGGTTGCGTGACAAGCATTTCTTATTGTAAGTATTCTTAGTCAGTCGATAGGCTAGTTCTAATTTGTTGACTCTCTAGGATAATAATGCTCTTTCTGATAAGTTGGGTCAATCCATTCGCCGAGATACTTAAATTTCTCAGTCCTCTTGATGTTTCCCTGCTCTAGTAATATCTTTCTGTTTGCTTCTCTGACATTGGTGAAGAATTCTGTTTTCTCCAGCGACACTTAAAGACCTACTTTGGTAGCCTGTTTTCTGAGTCAATTTACCTGCAATGTTGCCATCTCGAGAGAATCAGCAAGCAGTGCCATGTCATCTGCAAAGGCCAGGCAATCTATAACCAGTCCATCGTTCTTATGTCCCAGGTAGATACCACTATAAGCACCCAAATTATTCAGTTCCTTCCGCCATTTTCTCATAACCTTTTCAAAGACACAGTTGAAGAGAAGTGGGGAGAAGTCCATCTCCTTGTCTCACTCCAGTTTTTATTTCGAGGCTTTCTGAAATCTCGCCTCTAAATTTAACCTTGGAATGGGTGTTGGTCAAAGTTTCTAGGATGCGTCTGCGGGTTTTGTTGTCTAGCCCTAGTTTCTGGATTACTTTGTTAAGCGTTTCTCTATAAATAGAATCGTAGGCCTTCCTAAAATCAACAAAGGTGACGATCACCTTGCGGTTTCTCACCTTGGAGTATGCAAGTACAGTTTTAAGACTGAGGATCTGTTCAACACAGGATCGGGTCTTCCTGAAGCCCTCCTGGTATTCTTCCAGTGACTATCCAGATTGATTTTCTGCCCTTGTTTGTAACGCCTTCGAGAGAATCTTGAATGTTAGCGGGACGAGAGAAATTCCACGGTAGTTGTTTAGATCAGTAAAATCTCCCTTTTTGCGAAGCGGATGGATCAGAGCAGATTTCCAATCGGATGGTAATTTCTGTCTCCCAAATATCCTGGATGATCTCGGTTAGCTTGCGGACGGAATTGTTTCCAGCACCTTTCCACAGTTCAGCAACGAAAGGGTCCTCTCCGGCTTCCTTATTATTATTTTTAAGAAGTTAAAGTTGAATGATCTGGCCAACTTCTTCCAATGAAGGGGGCAGGGAGTCCGGGTTTGGTGTGGTTTGTTTATAGTCGGAGTCTTCGCTGAGTGGGTCACAGTTGAGTAGATTTTTAAAGTACTGAGCCAAAAGGTGGCAGTTGTTCGTTATAAGCCAGTTTGCCTTGTGAGTCTCTGAAGTGGAGGCTTGGCGGAGCGCATTTTCTGAGTGTCTGCTTGAAGGTTCCAAAGAAATCTCTGGAATTATTCTTAGCAAAGCTCTCTTCGATTTGGGTTAGGTGTTTTGTGTGAAGGTTCGTTTGGTTCCTCGAATTATCTTGGCTGTAACCTTTCTTTGTTTCAAAAATTTATGCCAATTTTCCTTAGTCTTTTTAGAATTCCACTTCACCCAGGCTATCTGTCTTTGGCCTATTGGACAAACAGTCTTCAGTCCACCACGGATTTTATAATTCAAACATTTTTTAGAAAAGTATTTGTCTCGCGTGCCACTAAATTTTTTCTACGTGTTAGTTGTGACACGCGTGCCATAGGTTAGCCGTCGCTTCCCTATAACTTAAAAAGAAAATTGCAACTGATGAGTATTTATTTTCTGCCAATTGAACATTTGCACCAAGAAGACAAACTTTATGATTTGGAATTTATGTGGACTGGAAAACTATGTAAAATGATCGATTTATCCAGTTTTGTTTTATCATCGAGTTATCCAGTTTCGATTTATCATCGACATGAAAGGATATGCTACATACGAATGAAGGGAGAGCGATACAACATTTCGATTATCTCAGCGCATGCACCAACGGAAGAGAAGGATGAAGATATCAAGGATGACTTCTACGATGCCCTAGAAAGAGAGATAGATACGATGCCCAAACAGGATATGCGCATACTCTGCGGGGACTTTAATGCTAAAATAGGCAAAGAGCCCAGCCTATACCCCACAATAGGTAAACACAGCCTACACAATATATCCAACGACAATGGCTTAAGACTCACAGAAACTGCAGCTTCTAATAATATGCTAATAAAGTCAACCATGTTTCCGCATAAAGACATCCATAAGCAAACCTGGGTCTCAAACGACCATATTACACGCAACCAAATTGACCACATCATTGTAGATGCCCTTCATGGCAACAATATTATAGACGTAAGAAGCCTGAGAGGAATAGACGGAGACACAGATCATTACTTAGTCAGAGCAAAAGTCAAGTCCAGAATAACTAGCCACAAATACAATAAAACAACAATAAACCCACAATGGAACATGGACGAAATACACAATGCAGAGGAACAACAAAACTATAGAGAACAACTTGAACAAACCTTGAAATCTGACAGACAAGACAATGATATAGAACAGCTATGGGAAGCGACTGCCGAAATAATAACCAAGACAGCTGACAAGATCTTTAGAAGGAGTAAGCAGAAGAGGGCAAAAACATGGTATGACGAGGAATGTCGGAAACAACTGGAAAAAAGACAAACAGTAAGAAAGACTTGGATACAACTGCAAACAGACCAAAGTAAAAAGGAATATGACGACAGTCGAAAAGAAACAAGAAAAATAATACGCACAAAGAAAAGAAACTACGAACAACAAAAATATGAAACTATGGAGAGAGACCGGCCCAAACCAGGCTCCAGAGAATTCTACAAAGCAATTTCCTCTGAGAAAAGAGGGCATAGAGCCAATTCCATCCACACACTGAGAGACAACCAAGGCCGTATGATAATCGACGGTAAAGAAATAACTGAAGAATGGAAAAAGTATTTTAGAGACCTTCTAAACATCATACAGGAAGAACAGCACAAAGAAGAGATCTATATCACAGCGGACATGTCCGTCAAAAATCCTTCCTTTGAAGAAACCCAAAAGGCCTTAAATAAGCTGAAAAACCACAAAACGCCGGGTACGGACGAGATACCAGCAGAACTTCTGAAATATGGGGGAGACGCACTACATCGCCAAATCCACCAGCTAATAACGCACATATGGTTAGAAGAAAGGATACCAGCACGATGGAAGGAAAACATAATAGTGCCCATCCACAAAAAAGGGGACAAAACAAAATGCGCGAATTATAGAGGAATCTCACTCCTAAACACGGCATATAAAACCCTCTCAAACATCATTCTTAGTAGACTAATCCCTTATGCTGAAAATGTCCTAGGCGAATATCAAGCCGGGTTTAGGGCAAACAGATCAACAATAGATCAACTATTCACGCTGAGACAACTTCTAGAAAAGGGATGGGAGTATAACAAACCCATACACAATCTTTTCATAGACTTTCGACAGGCATATGATAGCGTAGAAAGAAGCCAAGTATGGAATGCCATGGCGGAGTTCTCAATACCAAAGAAACTCATTCGGATGACCAAAGTCTGTATGGAGGGTGGAATATCTAAAGTACGTGTAAATAATAAACTGTCTGGCAGCTTTGAAATCAACAGTGGACTTAAACAGGGTGATGCGTTATCTCCACTACTATTCAACCTTGTATTAGAGAAAGCCATGAGGTCGGCCGAAATAAAAACAGAATTGCTATCGGGTCAAGGTCCCAAAGTGTTTCTCGCATATGCAGATGACATAGATCTCGTTGGAGACTCCATTCTATCCACGAAAGACATTTTCAACAAGGTGGAAGGAGCAACAAGTGAAGTAGGGCTGAAGATTAATGAAGAGATTAATGAACGAAATATATGTGTATAAATAGAACGACAAGAAGAGACAGAATAGGACAAAATATGACGATCAACACCTTTAATTTCGAAAGAGTACAACGTTTTAAGTATCTGGGGGCCGTAATCACAGCGGAAAACGATGTTACCGAAGAAATAAAAGACAGAATCCAATCTGCAAACCGCTGTCTATTTGCACTGAATAAGCTCATAAAATCAAAAAATCTCACAAGAAGTTCAAAGATCAAAATCTATAAATCCATCGTCAGACCTGTAATAACATACGGATGCGAAACGTGGACCATGACCAAAGCAAACGAAGAAAAGCTCAGACGCTTTGAACGAAAAATACTTTCGGAATTTTGAAAAATTTTCGGACCTCACCATGACATCACCACAGACCAGTATAAGATCAGAACCAATATCGAATTAAAAGCACTCTACAACGACACCGATATTGTCCAAGAAATTAAATCACAGCGACTAAGATGGGCAGGCCACGTGCACAGACTGCATAACGAAAGACTTGTAAAACTGGTATGGGAGGAGATTCCCACAGGCAAGAGACCGCTCGGACGTCCCAGAATGCGATGGAGAGATAACATCCAAGCAGATCTCCGGAAAATGAACATTCCATTTGACCCTAGGTTGATGGAAGACCGAACAAATTGGAAAAAAGTTGTACAGTCAGCCAAGACCCACCCAGGGTTGTAGCGCTACGTGATGATGATGATTTATCATCGATTTATCCAGTTTCGATTTATCATCGATTTATCCACCTCCGCGGGGGCAGAGCAAAGTCGTCGAAATCGCATTTAATTTTTTTCAAAATAAGGTGCTTTTAAGGTGCATTTTAGGTGCTGCAATATTTAATTAAGTGCTCAAAATAGTCATTACAAAATGTTAAAGACTAAAATGCACCGCTGACTAAATATTAAGCTAGCAGTCATACTAAAAATATGTTGAAAAATATGGTATAAACACTATATTTATGTGCTTTTTAAGTGCTTTCAATGTATAAATATAGTGGATCAGATGTATGAAAATTTACTAAATAATATCGAGCACTTTAGTGCACTGCCAAAAAACACATCATGCTAGCAATTCCCTACGAAAGAATTCATCTTTACAAATAGGTAAGTGGCTGAATTAAAGTGCTTTTTAGGTGCTATCATGGTGACAGTGCAGTTAATCGCATGCATTAAAATTTTGCGAAAAGTCGAGAGTTGACTGCTGCAGCATAGTGAAAAAGTCAAGCGGGCAGAGCGTTATAAAAAGTGTTTTTTAAGTGCTCTAAGTATATTAAAACAGAGGATTATATTGTATGAACAAATATATAGTTATATTTAATTTTATATAAAGCTATTATTACAGTGCTGCCTCTGTAACATCCTAACAACTGGGTTTTGTACCCAGTTTCGTCTTTTAGAAAGCAAGTGTTCTACCGCTAGGCTATCCAGACTTATATTTATATTGGTAATCGATAAATTTGTTCATAAATATATGGGTGATTCTACAAAAAATGGGTAACTCGCTGTCATCAGTCAATATATACGACATTTTATTACATTTTGTGAAAATTTTATTTTATTTTAAAATAATTAAAAGTCCTTTATTTGTCCACCCAATTTCAGCTATTTATTTTAAAAACAATTTTGTAAAATAGCACAAGAAATCCTCGAAACGTCAGTTCTTTGGCATGTCACAATCCCAAATACGCGCAATGAAGTGGCTGTATAATAGATATTACCATTAATTTCGAAAAACTTTTTATTTCACTAAAATCTGTAATGTACTTAATAATGCATATCTCAACTCTCATCATGTAATATTCTCTGTTATTAAAAAAAAAAGTAAGAATCTTTGTGTTCAGTTTCATTCATCAATCCGTTGTGCGTTGTTAAAATTTGAAATTTCTGAAAAATATCGCTGACAAGGTCAAATCCTTGTCCAAATTTTGAATGATGGTAGTCAAGTTAGCTGTAGACCACGCCATTTGACGGCTTTTATTACTGTACCAGTGCTAGAGTCGTGGTTATCACGTGTACTTGTGCAGATCCAGTCAAAAAATCAGTACTGTGGTGAGCCGTTATTTCCTTGTATATTTGTGTTTTATTTAGATTTATACATAGTTTACTATGATTTGTTAGAATGTAGCTTGTTAATATTCGAAAACACCGAAAAAAACATTAGTTCCAATTATAACCTCAGATTTATGCCCTTTTCGTCAGTACTTTGGCATCAGTCCCTTGTCTGATATTACGCCAGACGATTGAAGAATTTCCAGGGTACTGATGTTTCTTGTTTAAGATCAGTTTTATCTCAACCGTTACCGTGTGTAACCATTTATTTTACTTATTTTCAGTTTAAAACATTATGCATCCACATAAAAAAACAATATTTGTTTTTTTTTCTATTTACTTCAGCAATTTTTAGAAGATGAAGCTAATAGCTATCAATCACCAGGAAAGAGACTATGTGCCATCAGTATACACTAAGAAATTTACTGTGTTAATAAATTTAATATATTTTGCTATGAAATTGTATATTTACTCAGAACGATGTTATACTCGTCAGTCCCCTGGCAGTGAAATTAAGAAAAAACTAAATATCTCAAAATCTATTTAAAAAAGTGACTAAGCCGATTTAGTACAATATAGTTTTAGTACAATCTATGCATTAGATTATCTTTCTTAAAAAAACAAATTTGTAGACATAACCTAATTTCCATTTGAAAGCACAACTCCAAAGTGGGAACCATTTCAGTTCTTTAATTAATTTCATAGCAAATTCAGGTAACCAATGTGAATTTAATTTCTTCCCAACAGTTAATTGAATTCATTGAATGACTTTTTCATTATTTTTTTCTCAATTAACCCATAGGCTTGGCTTCAATTTTTTTTCTGTTTCTCCATCAGAAATACTCAATCTATTGTTTTCTTGAATACCGAGTTCTTCCAAAGTATTATAGGTGAGTAAATCTTCCATAAATTTTTTAGCGTTATCACAAGCTGTTTGTGGGCCAGTTGGTTTTCCAGATTCAGATGTACTTTGAGCAATAGTTATTATCGCTGTTATAATTTTTTCTGCTTGCTCTAAGTTTTCACACAAGATCAACTTTCCAATACATGCTATATTAAATGCTTCTACTTCGCTTCTTATATTTTTTAAAAAATCTACCCATATTTTCATAAAATGAGCAACATCTATCCTGACATAACATCGTGGTACTTCGTTCTCATTATCTAAAAAAAGCATCTGCATAATCATTTATTGTTTCATGATTTGCAAAAGCTCAAATATTAACTGCTAATAAAGCTGAAGACATATCACACACAATTTCTTTAGGGGTTGGTAAGCCAAAGCCTTCAATCCAATTGAGTAGCCAGGATAACATAACTTGAGTAGTATGCGATTCACTAATCATTTGGCCTACAGGTATTTGACCTATTGCTCCACTTAATTTACCACCAGGCCTCTTTATCTTCTGTATGGTGGAACCAGATGCATCTATTGCGAGACAAATATCTTCCTGTTCAGCTATCTTACGATATAAAGTTTGTTGATGTTTAGTACAATATTCAACTTTAAACGGAGATCAGCGATTTCATCCATCATTTTATTAGATTTTATAAGTTGTAATGTAAATCAGAATCAAATCGTCGTTTTTACGTCGTTTCGTGCTTGTCCTCGTCTCATGTTCCGCAATATTGGTGATCTTGGTATTATTGGTGGCTCGGGATCATTTTCTTTCATAATTTCATTTGCAAGATTTACTCGAACTATATGAGCGGAGTTTTGTTGTAATTTTTCGGCAAGTTCTTGGCAGTAGGATCCGCGAACAGGTCGTTTTCAACAAGTTTGTCCATTTTTAGCAGCGTAGTTTACACACTTAATAGAATAAACGTCATTCTTCTTTGAAACATGACATTCAAGTTTTGAGGAGCATTTGCAACGTCCTACAAAAAGACCTGATGTAGTGTCTTTACTGATATGATGATATTGGAATAGAAAGCCACATTTAACTCTTGTGGATTCCCATATTTTTTCGCTAATAAATTTTTAATAAATTTGCCATTTATCTACAACACAAAATAATTGGTTTAAAAATAAATGAAAATTATATAATAAATATTTTTTTATCATAACTTTGACTCAACAGTCAAATTAAAACAAAAGATTTTAAAGCAGAATTTAATTTCTTATAAATTAGATCAACACAGGAAAAAAATGTTTTACCTAAATTTTCTGACAAAAAAATTGAGTAAAAATTGATACACATTTTAGCAATTAAAAAATTTAAATTGTATCTGCAAGCTCACAATTTGAAGTGCTGAACTATTTTTTTAAGGACAATGGCGTTTAAGTTCATACAGACATATATGGTCATATTTGTTCCTATATATGTATTTATTCATAAATATTCATCATAATCATATCTTATTCAAAAGATATTAATGTTATTTTCAAAATTCTTAATATATTTTCTAAAATATAAATCAACACTTACTTTTCATCAACCGTTTAACAGAACGAATTCGACATTTTCTGTAATTTTATTTCTAATATCTGTCTATCTTCAATTGATGGCTGAAATTCTCTACCAGATACAGTCACTACAAAAGTAAGGACATTTTCTTCAGAATTTTGTTCTACAGATGTGGTTGGCTGGTTTGAAAACCCAGTTGTTAGGATGTTACAGAGGCAGCACTGTAATAATATCTTTATATAAAAATAAATATAACTATATATTTGCTCATACAATATAAGTATATATAAGGGATTTATGTTTTTAGAGAATATTCTGATATTAGTAATCCTCTGTTTTAATATACTTAGAGCACTTAAAAAGCACTTTTTTATAACGCTCTGTCCGCTTGACTTTTTCACTATGTTGCACCAGTCAACTCTCGACTTTTCGCAAAATTTTAATGCATGCGATTAACTGCACTGTCACCATGATAGCACATAAAAAGCACTTTAATTCAGCCACTTACCTATTTGTAAAGATGAATTCTTTCATAGGGAATTGCTAGCATGATGTGTTTTTTGGCAGTGCACTAAAGTGCTCGATATTATTTAGTAAATTTTCATACATCTGATCCACCATATTTATACATTGAAAGCACCTAAAAAGCACTTAAATATAGTGTTTACATCATATTTTTTAACCTATTTTTAGTACGACTCTGCTAGCTTAATATTTAGTCAGCGGTGCATTTTAGTCATTAAAATTTTTTAATGACTATTTTGAGCACTTAATTAAATATTGCAGCACCTAAAAAGCACCTTTTTTTAAAAAATTTAAATGCGATTTCGGCGACTTTGCTCTACCACCGCGACGGAGGTGATTTATCCAGTTTTGATTTATCATCGATTTATCCAGTTTTGATCACAGTGCTTTTTACAAACTACCTTTTCCAAATCGTCCCCTTTTTATAATGGTTCAAATATTAGTAGCTATTTATTTGGGACTTCAAGTCCCAAAGTTGGGACTTGGGAATCAAGTTTTGTATGTATCTTCTTGTTAGTCTTATTGTACCTTCAGACTTGGCTCTTCTATGCGGATGTTTCAATTAACGGGGGATTGAACCAATTAGGTTTTTAATTATATAAACTATAGATTAATTTAATTTTAAAATTCGAAACGTAGATTGCAACGCATATGTAAATTAGTAGAAATTTATCATTTTCTATAGTGTGCGAAAATTCTTTGCGAAAAGTCTTTTTACCATTCAATTCACAATAACTTCAATGACTTATTTGCTTTATGAATAAAACAGTATTCTTTCAAATATGTTTTGAATTCTTTTGTAATTTTTATTCTGATTCGTAATTGAATTATAAGTGTGAAGTGAATGTATACCATAAATTTCTTTCTCGATTTTCCATTAAACTCATTCATTTATATTTATATGATTAAGAATATTTTCTTAGTTTCAAGAAAGAATGAGATTTCTAATTTGTTTAATGAGTTGCTTTCGTGCTGCAAATTTTATGACCATTTCACTTTTATCTACGCTAATTGCTTTAATTATTTTATGTTTGTTCTGTTTTTAAGAGAGTAAATGCTTATTTGTTTCAGCATTATATCGTCAATAATAATTATTATCTTTTGCTTTTTTATTAATTGAATGATATTTAATTTTCTAGAAATAAATGAAGAATAATACTTTTGTGCTTAAATTAAGTTCTAAATTTTATTATTAAAGAAACAATTATATGTAGCTGCAAATATCACTGTAATTTCTTAGTTGTTATTATGGTTTTAACTATGGTCACAATCAAAAAAAATATCCACATAAATATTATGTTTGATATAATAATATTCATCCATAAATATTCATTACTTCGTAATCATCATTACGCCCACTCGATGGATTACGACGAAGTCGTTTTTCGAAGCCAATATTTACTAATTTTCACCGAATAATAAAACATATAAAATTAAATTTTCTGCGTCACATAAAAAATTTAATTGTTAATGGCACATGTATTATTATCGTATAATATTTTAGCCTCAAACAGGGCTGAACAACTAAAAATGAGATAATTAAGATAAATAATAATATTTCTTTGGGGAAAAGTTACGGTTCTTCATCAACAAGTTTGCCGTATATGGGAGACATATTATATATTGGTGTTTTCAAGATATATTCCAAATGATTAGATTATAGATTTCGGTGGTGACTTGTACTGCGACCTTTATATATCTGTTTTCACCCATCCTCTTCTTCTAATCGTTAGTATACCTATTCTAGTCCTGATTCCTTTATTAATCTCACGATTTAAGTGGGATTTAAAGGATTGCAATTCCTCTTCTTTCAAGCAGTAGGCCCCAAGGTACATTTTACTCTTGCTGAGCAATGCTTCGTAGTCTTTTTGCAGATGTATGGGGGTTTCCTCTGCTGAGCTGCAGAATCTGCAACTATCATCTTCTAGGCCAAGGGTCTTGAGGCGTTTTTTAAGTCTGCAGTGTTCCATTTGAACTGTCCGTGGCATTCATACTCATACCACAATTATTGTTAACGTTATTTCTCCATTTATATTTCATGAGGTTTAGTATTCTTCTAATCATTAAAAATGTAACAGTAATCGTGGATAGCTCAAAAAGAAATGAAATAAAACTTGTTCCAATTGTAATATATTTCAGTCTGGAGCAGGGAATTCAAGTTAAACTTTCAAATTACGATGAAGTAACAGGTGAAACTGCTGAAATTTTAACTCAATAATACTAACAGTAATTTTGGTGGTATGAAGAATCATACTTCTTATTTTGTGACAAATGCGCAAAAGTATTATTTGATTTTTTTCAACATCCATAAACTGTTTTTGAAAGTTTTATATGGTACTGTGTACTTACGTAATAATGTAGAAATTTGAAGCTAATTCTATAACAGCAACAGAAGAAATTCACTCATATTCTGAGTTAATTTGTCAACATCAGAAAAAAAATGTATAGTTTATACCATCTTCTACCAATGAATTACTATGCACTTAGGATCAAACATTCTTCTCAATGTCCAAGAGCAAAGATTCTTCCCAAGCGTAGACATTTTTTATAATTCTAGTATCCAATACTTGTTGTGTTCAAGAGTTGTGGAGAACCAGTTTTTATAAAGTTAGTAAGTGTCAGTGAATACATTTTCGAACTGAAATTGCCTGGTTTAATTTAAAAGAAAGTGCTCACGTTATTAAAGATTCCATAAATATTGATGACCTATTTGATGATCGTACGTTGTTGAACCAGGTAATTCAAAACCAAAGGGACGGTTGTGGTTCAAGTACTGAAAAAGTACCCGATTCTATTGAAGAAAAGAACCAGATTTCTTTCGCTCGCTCTTTCTTAAATGCTAAATCAAAACATTCTCCACTAAAAATATTTCTTACTAATTCCGTAAATCAAATATTACAGTTACATCTAAAGGTCATTACATTCCAAAATCTTGAGGCTCTGGCTTAAGAAACACTTATTATGGTACCTCTGCTCAAGCATCTTCCCACAATTTTGGGGGACAAACCTTCACAGGTACTGATAACAATAATCAAACTGGCACCCTCGCCGCAGGGAATCTCTACGAACAAAGATAAAACATCGCCTTAGCCCAAACTGGAGTTATTGGACGTGGATGATTTAGCTAGGGAGCTTCTTTAAACGTTCATGCGCAATTGCACATGCTGGAGGATACAATTATGGAGGATGTAATAGTTTTACCGGAAGTTATGGAGGCTGCACCTCAATCTGCAGTTGTTGGAGGAGTTGGAGGACACGGAGGAGGTGTTAGCGCCACCTTAGGGTCCGGCACGTTTGGAATATATTGGATCAGTTTCTATCCGGTACTAGGAGTACCGGTAGTAGGATACTGTTCAGTCCGGAGGTTTCGGTGAATACCGGTAGAGGCAGCCACAGAAATTCCGGAAGAGACAACAACAGATTTGGTGGTAGTGGTAGAGATACCATTATTGCCAAAGCTAATGGACAGTTCAAAGATATCATTGCTGGAGGGAATGGAGGATATTCAAATGCACAAATGGGCTTCTACAGTGGACATAATTCTGGTGGAATTTCCATTGGATCAAGTCAAAGCGGGACGTATTCAGGACAAAATCACTTTGCTGGACAAACAGGATCAGTAGGAAGAAAAGGAATTGTATATTCTGGATTATCTGTAAAAAACTAAAAATTGTTTAAAGAATACCTTGCAAGCATAAATGAAGGACAGGTAATTAATGGACACGGAGCAGATTAGATGGATCTGTTCCATCCATATACTTTTCTCCGTTATGTTAAATCTGGAAATTATGTCGCCAAATCACAGAACAGTTGTAATAATATAAACGCAGCATCTAAACGCAGAAATTTTGGGCTTCGGAGAAGCGGAGAATCAACAAAAGTACGAAGCATATCTTGCTGCTGGAAATAATATTCATCAACGGTTTCATCCATCAGCGACTGTTTCTCTTAGGCAACATTTTGCTTGCAAGACGCTCAGACCGCATGCACGAATTGAAGCAGCTGAAGAGGATAGTTACAAAGTTTATTTAAATAGCAAAATGGAGAAATTTGAGAATAATAAATTTATTGAACATGCTAATAACGTCCATGCATCTGAAAGTGATATCTATTGACAAGGGGATGGTTTAAGCAGGCACGAAAAGGTTCGTGATCCTTTCGTTTCCTTATCCTTCCGTGATCCTTTCGAAGTTTCGGGATCAAAAGGAGCTTCTTATAACAAGCAGGAAAATGTTGCCGGAAATAGAGTTCAAAATGTTACGGTAGTTTTGCAAGGGAATTCTGGTTACCACGATGATTAATTAATTGACGTTTAATTAAACTGACGTTTAATCCTTTAAATCTGAATCTGCTGATAGTCAAAAGCAAGAAGCAAGTTTTGGTCAAGATTCTGTCTAATCTCCATTTTTCAACAACTTTGAACAAGTTGAACAAAGTGGGTGAATTGTAGGCAACACGCAAATTTGATCGCTTTTGGATTTTGTTTCAAAATGGCTGCGTTTGCAATGTCTTTGCCTGGGACATTTGCTCCAGCTGAGAGATTTCTTTTGATTATGGGGAACATTTGGTCTACAGAAAGGGGTAGACTTTTAGTATCAACAGTAAAACATCTCCTAAGTGTTAGTAAAATTAATTCAGAACTTTATTGTTGCGACTCAAAACAAACACCATTTCTACAAAAGTCATGTCTACTGAAAAAATAGAGTTTCATGTTTCAGTAAGCTGTTATAAGACTTTTATAATTCAATGTAATTTAAAAAATATGTCCTGGGTTGGACCCAAAAATATATGGTAAGCCTAGGGATGGTCCACTTACTATGTCTCATAATTACGAGATTAAACTAAAACTTAATAAAAAACGAAATTTTAATAAAAATATCTTGATAATTCATTTGTATTAAGATTCATACTAAATATAATAATATTCATATCTAATTTATATATACTACCTGACACCGTGCCAAGAAATCGCAGCATAGTGGTCCATAGTCCCTTTATTATTAATTTGTTTTAGACAGTTATATAATAGATTCTATTTACATAGAGTAATTTAGTTGAGGATTTTATAAAGTTAGCTCTGAATTTGTAAATTAACTAGTAGAACGTTTAATGCGTTTCGTAATTTGACAAAGCAAAGCTAAACAAATAAATTGCTCTTTCCTTTATCAATTATATGAGTCTATTAAAAAATGAGATGACTAAACTATAGATAACATAACATTGTGCTGATTAATAAAATTATTGTGGACGCTAAAGGAAGTTTAGTTAAGAGAAATAAACACTGATATAATCGATCGCATTCTATTTGTTATTGCTAGTTATTACTGACGATCTGTTAAATTTAAATTTAGTTTTCGACAAATAAATAAAAAATATTTATTATTAGTTTTGTATCCATATATATTGTCTGCCTATTTTTGTCTGTTTAGTTGTTACACTAATATTATTTGGCTAGTCTTATCTGTCTGGTCCTATCTATCTATTGTTAACTATCTAATCTTATCTATTTAGTCTTGTCCATCTAGCCTTGTCTGTCGAGCTTCGTTTGTCTATTCTTGCATTTTTTATTTAGTATGTCTAATCTCATATTCTTTTGTCTAGATTTGTTTGTATCGCCTTAACTTTCCAGTCTTGTTTTTCTACTCTTGTCTGCCTAGTTTTGTCTGTATGGTCTTATGTGTGTAGTCTTGTGTGCCTAATCGTGTCTCTCTAGTCATGTCTGTCTTGTCTTGTCTTTCTCGTCTGTCTAGGTGTCTAGTCTTATCTGTGTAGCCTTGCCTGACAGACAAACTAGCCTTGCATAGTCTACGTAAGTAATCTCAATTCGTTAGTTAGTTCGTTAGTTTAATCTTGAGATATCGGATTTGATTCAGGAACAATCTGGACTTAAACTAGATAAACCAGTTTGCATAGTCTGCGTGACTAATCTCAATTCGTTAGTCTACTTATGTAGTATGAATCTTAAGATAATTGGTTTAATTCACGAACAATCCAGACTTAGACTAGTCAGACTAGTTTGCATAGTATGTGTGGTAATCTCAATTCGTTAGTCTAGATATTTAGTTTAAGTCTTGAGATATTCGGACTGAATCACGTACAATCTAGGCGTAGATTTAACTATTTTGCTTAATTTTTATTAGGTTTTATTGCTATATCAATTTTTGGTTTGAGGGATTATAGTTTGATTAGCCCCATTGAGGGCATTCAACCGAGGTAACAGGAGTTCGAGAAATTGATGTTTCATGAATAATTTTTGTTGCATTTTGTTTCACGGATAGAAATCAACCAATATCCCAAAGAAACACAACTAGTGAATAATAAAAGTTCAACACCCAATCTCAATCAAAAATCTTCTTGGCACAAGAGACACTTTGACAGTTGGCATCAAATTCCATCCATATCTCAGAGACATAATATTCTAGTAATCAAAGTAGACCTACTCATTATAAAAAATATTATTAGTACCTATTTTTGAATTTGATTATAATTTTATGAAGCTGTATCTCTCTCTTTCTTGCTCTCTCTCTCTCCCTCCAAATAACTAGTTTTAGTTGGTGTTTATTTAATTTAATTCTATATACTATCCCATATTTTATAATCTATCATAAGGTAAAACTGGTAATGACTTGTCTAAAATTGTATTATTCATAGAACAGAAGAAATTCAAAAGTTGATAAGAGCTCGTAGACATGCTCCAGTCTTTCTGCCACTGTACAGTGTGTCTTTAAATCCCATTGAAGAGCTGTTTAACCAATGGCAAAATTACACAAAGAGAAGAAAACATTTTGGGTAAAGTGTCTGTTGGACACCTCGTTGCGGATTTTGGTATTTTATCTTGTTTCAGCAATAATTAAGACTAATAATAATGTGCAAGATAATTCGAGGAACCAAACGGACCTTCACACAAAACCAACTGACCCAAATCGAAGAGAGCTTTGCTAAGAATAACTCCAGAGTTTTCTTTTTCAGAGTTTCGCTCCGCCAAGTCTCTACTTCAGATACTCACAAGGCAAACTGGCCTTTAACGACAAGGGCAACTGCCACCTGTTGGCTCAGTACTTTAAAATTTTACACAACTGTGTTCCACCCAGCGAAGGCTTCGATTATAAACAAACCACACCAAACCCGGACTCGCTGCCCCGTTCATTGGAAGAAGTTGGCCCGATCATTTTACTTCTTAAAAATAATAAGGTAGCTGGAGAGGACTGTATCGTTGCTGAACTGTGGAAAGCTGCTGGAAGCAATGCCGTGCGCAAGCTATCGGAGATCATCCAAGACATCTGGAAAACTGGGTAATTACCACCCGATTGGAAATCTGCTCTGATACATCCACGTCACAAAAAGGGAGATTTTACTGATCTAAAATACAAACATACAAACAAAAAACTAACATACAAAATTCTCTCGAAGGCGTTTCAAAGTAGGGCAGAAAATCAACTGGATAGTCAACTCGGAGAATACCAGGGAGGCTTCAGGAAGATCAGATCCGGTGTTGAACAGATCCTCAATCTTAAAGCTGTACTTGCATACTCCAAGATGAGACACCACAAGGTGTTCGTCACCTTTGTTGATTTTAGGAAGGCCTACGATTCCATTGATAGAGAAACGCTTAACAATGAACTACAGGAACTAGGGCTAGACAAAAAGAACAAAACCCGCAGACTCATCCTAGAAACATTGACCAATATCCATTCCAATGTTAAATTTAGAGGCGAGATCTCAGAAAGCTTCGAAATAAAAACTGGAGTGTAAGAAGGAGATGGATTGAAGGAAGAATTCCCCACTTCTTTTCAACTGTGTCCTTGAAAAGTTTATGAGAGAATGGCGCAAGGAACTGATCAACTTGGGTGTTCAGAGTGGTATCTACCTGGGACGTAAGAACGATGGACGTTTTGTAGATTACCTGGTATTTGCAGATGACATGGCACTGATTCTCTTGAGATGGCAACAATGCAGGTAAATTGCCTCAGAAAACAGGCTGCCAAAGTGGGTCTTCAAGTGTCGCTGGAGAAAACAGATTTTTTCATCAGCATCAAAGAAGCAAACAGAGAGATGTTACTAGAGCAGGAAAGCATCAAGAGGACTGAGAAATTTAAGTATTTCGGCGAATGGTTTGAACCCAACTTATCAGAAAGAGCATTATTATCCATGAGAGTCAACAAGTTAGAACTAGCCTATCGACTGACTAAGAACACCTACAACAAGAAATGCCTGTCATGCAACCTGAAACTTAAGCATTACACATCACTCTTACGACCAGAAGCTCTGTATGCCATGGACTGTGTTTCCTTGAAACGAAGAGGTCTGGTAGAGAATAAAAATATATTTAAAATCAGAGAGACGAGAATACTCAGGAAGATCCTAGGCCCGGTAAAGGAAGATTGGGACTTCCGAAGACAACATAACTCTGAGCTCTACGAACATATTGAGAGGCTCTCTGACTGTGTAAGGAAAATAAGAGTTTTTAACTCTCTGGACAGAGGAAAGAAAGGAATTACACCGGCAGAAGATACGGCAATACTGGGCAAAGATCAAAGCCAAAAAGTTGAACAAGAGTAGTCCAAAGTAGGCCCATTCGAAACAAGAAGAAGAATAATGTGAAATTATGTATCCAGTCATTATAATCTAATTCCACATGAACAACATGGTTTCTGTTAAGATGGATCGACGACGACTGCATTAATTGAGTTGTAACTGAATATTATGAACGAGGTGGATGTTGGAAAGTGTCCTGTCGGTATCTTCTGCGACCTTTCCAGAGCCTATGAATGTATCGCTCACGATAAATTAGTAGAAAAGCTATATTCGTATGGAATTAGAGAAAAAGCAGGTCGCTGGTGCAAGTCATATCTCTGTAATAGAAAACAATATGTTAAAGTTGAAAATACAGAAAGAACAGGACTACCAGAAATTCATAAAAATTGAGGTTCCGCTAGTAAGCGTTTTAGCTCCATTTTCTTCACTCTGTATACGGCTGATCTAGTTCATTATATCGGTGGAAATAATTGTACCCTGTATGGTGACGATACCAGCATCTTGATCTCGAAAGCCTCTCAACAACAAAGAATAGCCGAAGCAAATTAAACATTGGATGCGAAATATGGCTGGTTTTGCTGAAATAACCTCCATCTAAATCTGGCAAAGACCAGTTATATGTTCTTCCAATGTCGAAAAATTAAACCCACCGAAGATGTCGCACTAAAAATCGGAAATGAACCGCTGAAGAGAGTCAAGGCAGTTAAGTTCTTAGAAGTACATTTAGAGTAGGGGTTCTCAATGTGCGGACCGCGGGCCAAATGAGGCCCGCAAAGCCTGTGAATTCGGCCCGCAATTTCGATACGATATATTATATTTTTATTAAAAGATAAATAAGCAAATAGTAAAATATTATTAATTATAAATATTAATAGTAATTAATAAATATTACAAATAAGATACAATAAAATATTTTAATATTTAAAAGAAATTCGTATGAACTTTAATCATAAGCGTTTGTATTAATAAAATATTGTTTAGTTTATATTAGAAAAAAAATTGTAGTATGTCTAGTCCAGTTATTACACATTTGTACAGAAATATAATATAGTAGTCTCAAATAGATACAGAACTGATAATCATATCTGGCGCATCTAATGCAGACCAACACAATTTCAAGGAGCCAGTAACTAATTTAGCGTTTTTTTAATGATGTGCGCTGTGTCGCACACTACAATTGTACCACGAGACCTTGTCCTGCCTACCCAGTTGCCCTGAGCAATAGAGGCCTATGCCATATCTAAGACAAATAAAATATGAATCCCTACAAAAGTCCTTTAGTGGTCCGAAATTAGTGTTTAAAAATCTTTTCAAACAAAATGAATCCTCCGTTTTGGCTAGCTGTGTTATTGCGCAAGAAATTGCCAAACATAGTAAACCATTTTTAGGAGAATTAAAAAAAATGTATGTTGAAAGTTGTTGACGTAGTGTGCCCAGATAAAAAGTCGTTATTCAATGATATTGGTTGCTCGAAAATGACCATTACTCGTGGAATTCAAGATATTGATGCGAATATTTTACATCAGTTACAAGAAATTTGAAAATCGTTTACTGCATTTTCCATTGCTTTGGACGAAAGTTCCAATATCTGCCATTCTGCACAACTGTTAATATTTATTCGTAGAGTTTGAAAATTTTATGGTTTTTGAAGAGTTATTGTCAATGGAAAGTTTAAAAGACCGTACAAGGGGATGTGATATATTTTTCGCGGTAAAACATGCTTTTGATTCGAACAATATTAATTGGGACAATTTGGTAGGACTAACTACACACGGTGCTCCTCCATCTATGATGATCCTCAAACATATATAACTATATTATAACTGTATTATTCATCGGGAGAATATTATAGCTCAGGTGTATAAAATGAATAATGTCATGAATGATGTTATTAAGACAGTTAATTTTAGGCATTAGATCCTACCGTCCACAACTGTGTCTACTCAGCAGCATCGCAGAGCAAGGCTTTATTGGTGCAGTGAAAGCATTGGACACATATGAAAACATTGGACCCATGAATGGAATTACGTTATCTTCAGCGGTGAGTCTCGGATCTCTTTATGGGCTCATGATGGTCGCCGAAGAGTGAGACGTCGACGCGATGAACGCAGAATTTTACAATTTGCCGTTGAAAGACATACGGACCTTACAAAGGGATTTATGGTTGGGTATGGTTTTGGATAACGTATGGTAGTCGGTCTCTTCTAGTTTTTTTTAGAAGCAAGTCTTAACGCGATTCGCTATATTGACAACATTTTGCAGCCAGTGTTAGTGCCATATGTATATGCATTGCAGAACCTCATTTTTCGGCTAGATAACGCTCGACCTCACACAGCAGCTCTTACAAGACAGTTTTTTGATAGTGCCGAAATCAATTTGTGACGTTGGTTAGATCGTTCGCCAGAACTACCGCCGATAGAACATGTTTGGGATATGATAGGTGAATAAGCAACTTGTAGCGCCCTGCTAACACAGTAATGGAACTTAGAGGTCAAATTAACGTAGTTTGGAATGAAATACTCGATATTGATTTCTACCATGCCTCGATGTGTTAATGAGTGCTTAGGAAATCGTGGAGGCCCAACACATTATTCATTTTTATTCATTTGTTTTTTGCTTATCAAGTTGTTTTTTTCATCATCGATGCAGTTCATTTGCATTACATGATCAAATTGTGTAAATTTGATTAAAATCGTCCAATAACTTAGTGTTGGTTATATATATATATATATATATATATATATATATATATATATATATATATATATATATATATATATATATAAGTGTTCCTCAGGAGGTTCCCAAAGTTTTTCTTAGGCGGGCCAATTTAATATTACCAAATTTTTTGGCAGGCCAAATAATGGAAACTTTTGTTGAGCATGATTTCGTATTTTCGGATAATTCACTCATGATAATCCTTTATCAAAATCAATTAAGGAATTGTTCCGATAAGAATTCTTAGCATCGATATTTTCCTGTAATTCTATAAATTCCAATTGCATGTCTGCAAATCATGAAAATAAAATGTAGTTGTCCGCGTGACTCTTAAGATCATCGAAACGTTTATCAAAACTGTATGATTGTGTAATACTTTTCCGTTTGAATAATAAATGAAGCTCGGTATTTTCCTTTACTAAGATTCCACATCTTCCATAATAACAAAAGTCGCTGTTCTTGTATTAAATGAAATTTTCTTTCCGTGGAATTCACATATCTAAGAAGATCAAAAATAAGCTTACCATTACCTTGCAGTTTTAAATTTAATTCGTTCATAACACCAATTACGTCCACTAGTAATGTCAAGTCGCATAACCAGTTGATATCTTGTAATGAAGCAACATCACGATTTTTTTCCGTTAAAAACTCTGTAATTTCTTAAACTGAAAAACCTTTTTAATGTTCGTCCTCTTGAAAGCCGTCTTACCTCTGAAAAATATATAACGTCTCCAAATGGAGATTTAGACTCTTCTAAAAGAGTTAAATTGACGGTGATTGATGCAGTTGATGACGATGACGGTTTTTGGTAAAATTAACTGTCTTAATAACATCATTCATGACATTATTCATTTTATACACCTGAGCTATAATATTTTCCCGATGAATACAGTTATAATGATGCAATTTAATGGAATTATTATATATATATATATATATATATATAAATAAATATATATATATATATATATATATATATATTTATATATATATATATATATATATATATATATTATTATTATTATTATTATTATTATCGATAATTCCCCTTTAAGGAGAGCGCTAAAACACAATCAATTAACATGTAATTTTTTCTGTCTTCTTCTTTCTGCCCAGAAACCTCTCATATATTCACTGTGGTTCTTCTTCATCTCTTCTGTTCACTTCTTTCCCGTTTTCTTCTCTTTGGGAGTTTGTTCAAACTTCTGTTTTCTGATTTTTTTCTGTATTTTTGCTTGCCGGTCATGTCTTCTGTGGAGATGTTGAGTATCTTGAGGTCTTCCAAGGTTTCCTTTACCCAGTTGGTTTTCACTGTATTTGTCATCACTATGTTAAAAAATTTCTTAGTCAGTCTGTTTTTATTCATCCTATATATGTGTCCATAGAATTTTGCCCTTCTTTTCCTGATGTTGTTTGTAACCGTCTCTGTCTGTTCGTACAGTTCTTTTGTTGGTCTCTTTATCCAGATCCCCTCTTTCTGAACCGGCCCATAGATCTCTCTTAATATTTTCCTCTCTTGTTTTTCTATATCCTTGATTTTCGTTCATCCCTTGATTTCCGTTGTTTCTAAGGCATACAAGGCCTCTGATAGAACTACTGTATTGTAGTGACTTAATTTAGCATTGATAGAGATACTCCTGTTGTTGTAGTGGTTCCATGTCAGTCTGTATGCTTGTTGTAGTTTTTTGACCCTTTCTTCATTGGATTTTGTGTTCAGTCCTGTTTTCTGTATAATCTCTCCCAGGTAGTTGAAACTGTCTACTTGTGTTGTCTTTCCATACTTAGTTATAAGTGGGAGTCTGTCTGTGTATTTTATGTCCATGTACTGTGTTTTTTGGTAGGAGATTTGTAGCCCTGCTGTGGATGAGATTTCGTGGAGTGTCTCTAGAGCTACTTTGGCTTCTTTTCTACTATTTGTTATGATGGCTATATCATCAGCGAATTCCAAACATTTTATGTTTACGATTCTATCCTTGTGTCTCCTCATCTTTACCCCACTGACTCCTTTTTCCCATGTCCTGATTATTTTCTCTAAAACTGAAATAAATAGAATGGGTGAGAGGCCATCTCCCTGTCTCACTCCTGTCTTAATTTCAAATGGTTCTGAGACCTCTCCCATGAACTTCAATTTTGATGTGGAATTTGTTAGTGTTTCCTGGATTAGATTTCTGGTCTTGTTGTCCACCTTCATTTCTTCCAATTTGTTGAAGTGTTTTTCTATCTATGGAGTCGTAGGCCTTCTTGAAGTCGACGAATATTACTGTGGTGTTTTTGGTCTTTCTCGTTGTTAGTATTGTTTTCAAGCACCCGATCTGTTCACTGCATGATCTTCCTTTACTGAACCCTCCTTGGTATTCTCTTATCTGTGGGTCTATCCGATCTAGCCGATTTAACAGGGATTTGGACAGAATTTTGTATGTCACAGGTAGTAATGATATTCCTCGGTAATTATTAGGGTCCGTTTTGTCTCCTTTCTTGTGGAGGGGGTGTATTAGAGCTATTATTTACATATATATATATGCATCGATTTGCATCGATGATTAAAAAAACAACTTGATAAGCAAAACAATGAATAAAAATGAATAATGTGTTGGGCCTCCACGATTTCCTAAGCACTCATTACCACGTCGAGGCATGGTAGAAATCAATATCGATTTGTAGTATTTCATTTCAAACTTCGTTAATTTGACCTCTAAGTTACATTACTGTGTTAGCAGGGCGCTACAAGTTACTTATTCTAACACCTATAATATCCCAAACACGTTCTATCGGCGATAGATCTGGCGAACGATCTGGCCAACGTAACAAATTGATTTCGGCACTATCAAAAAACTGTCTTGTAATAGCTGCTGTGTGAGGTCGAGCGTTGCATATACATATGGCACTAACACTGGCTGTAAAATTTTGTCAATATAGCGAATCGCGTTAAGACTTGCTTCTAAAAAAAACTAAAAGAGACCGACTATTATACGCTATCCAAAACCATACCCAACCATAACTCTATTTGAAAGGGCCGTATGTCTTTCAACGGCAAATTGTAAAATTCTGCGTTCACCGCGTCGACGTCTCACTCTTCTGCGACCATCGTGAGCCCATGAAGGGATCGAAGACTCATCGCTGAAGATAATGTTATTCCATTCATTGGTCCAATGTTGTCTTTCACTGCACCAATCAAGTCTTGATCTGCGGAGTAGACACAATTGTGGACGCTAGGATCTAATACCAAAACTGCGGATTCTTCTGTAAACAGTAGCCATGAATACTCTATGGCCATTTAGAGCCAAGCAGTCATATCCTAATGCCGGCAACGTTGTAAATCTGTGCCTTATATTTGTAAGATGAAGAGCTTTTGGACGTTCTGATCCAAGTCTACGTCGATTCTCCGCAGCTTCGGACCATCTAGACCAGCAGCGTAGTATCATGATACATTACGGCCTATCCTTTCAGCAATAGCACGAACCGAAAAACCAGCGCATATCAATAATGCAACCTCTTTCAAAATCACTTAGATGATGATGTTCTGCACGACGACGAACACGGGGCATCTTTTTAAGTCTTACAAACTGAAACGTCAAAGTACTCAGAGGCTACTTGGATATTGGAAGCAATTACATTAAAAACTCAGAAAAATACCATTAAATAGTAACCAAAACGTGATCAAATTCTGTAAATTTCATTAAAATCGTCCAATAAATACTTGGTGTTCTGTTTTTTTTAAGAAGGCAATATATATGGGAACTATCGCGCAAGCAATTTAAAAACTAAAACAAACTTGTCGTTACAGAGGAACGTCATACAGACAATTCGAGATATTGTCAAAATCAAAAACCATCAAGGAGCAACCTTGAACTAGCAACTATAATGCAACCAAAACTATATGCCAAAATGCACCAAATAGATTGGGGATACAAATTTTCAATTGCATTCCAAAGGCAATCCGTGGAGTAAAATCTTCCAGAAGACGGCTAAAAATGTTTTTAATTGAAAAGTGATGTTACACTTTAAATGACTTTTACTTTATTAGCTTGCTTGTTACTCCTTGGAGGAGCATAGAGCCTTGACAAACATCCACCATAGAGTCCGGTCGCCAGCGCCTTTACCTCCAGCCAGGTTTTCAATAGAGTCGAAATCTCAGCCAGAACTGTTCTTTTGCAAGGTTTCCTCTATTCCTCTTCCCTTCCAGTCGAGAGCGATTTTGGAGATGTTCTGGTGGTCTTGGCGTATTGTATGCCCGATCCACCCCCATTTTCTGGCAGTTATGTCTGCGATCTTCTTTTGATGTGTTACTTGCAATAGTTCTTAGTTGGAGATCTTGTCAGGGCAGTAGACACCTATGATTCTGCTCAGGAGCAATTTGTTAACTGCTATCTGCAGTTTGTCTTCAAGATATTTGGACATTTTCAAGGTTCTGCATCCAAAGAGAAGGACAGATTTGACATTTCATTGGAAGAGACGGAGACTTATTAGTTTTCGAGTACTGCCTGGAGTCCCATACCGGTTTTGGTTGTCTGGATGCTTGCTGGGTTTTCCTAATTCGCATCTGCATATCGCATTCTGTACCACCGGCTTCAGTACTTAAACCAATAATCTATCTATATATGAGCCGTTTATTTTGAAAGTGGTCTAAGTCCATTTTTCAAAAATATTGAGATAGCTACCTTAATAGTTAGATTTTTACTTGATCTTTTGATTGTAAAGTAACTTGTTGCTAATATATTTAAAATCATTAAGATTTTGTAACAAAAAAATTTGCTGTGTTAATGATGTGATGTAAAAGTTTATTTTGAGTGGCGTAAGTCCCATTGAGAGAGTTTCAAACCGATATGGAAAATATGCAATTAAAGTTTATGTGATCTCGTAAGCTTTATGTTTAATTATTAAAGTAGCAGTTGAATTATCAAAGTGCATTGAATTTATTATAAACAATTTAATTTCAAATTTCAGTTTCGATTTGCTAATGGATTCATATGGGTCTCCTGATATTCCATTATAATTTTCAGCAATTCGTTAATAATTTGTTTATAACAAATTAAATTGCAAGAAAACTGTATGAGAATATGAATATATTAAAATACCCCAAGAGATTATGAATCTTCGAATATGAATTTAAATGTAAAAATAAAAAAAACTACAAAAAAATACGAAACCACTCACAAACCTCAAATACAAGGAATTTTTATATACCACCTTTGTATACCACCTGCACACAATACATATTTTAAATCCCACTCGCATACACAAACAGCAGTACATTGAAGAACACTGAATAATAATTAATAAAACAATATTAATATTAATGTAAAAATTATTTAACAACTATTTATCATTTTTGATTTTATAACATAAAAGTGTCTACATTTATCTTTATTACGAAGAAAATTTATTTTATGTATGGATGGACTTGAAAGTGTCCCAAGTCCATTTACAGCCATCAAAAACATATTATTTCTTAAATAACATTAAATATGCTAATTGGGGTGATAAATTTGACACCCTTAGAAACACCAAAACATTATTCTACTATGTTATCTGTTACCTATATTTTGAAATTTTATCCAACACAAACCCTTTAATATCTCGATTCGAACATAAATGGAGTTAGGTCACTTTCAAAATAAACGGCTCATATGTATTTATGTAAATATTAATTTGCTTATCTGGAGGAGAATTTATTTATTATGTTTTCTAATGTTTATTATCAGTATTTGCTATATTCTTGTGATGTGTACTATATGTAAATTACTTATATCTGAGGATAAATAAAAATATTTGATTTGATTTGTTGTAAAAGTTGAGGTAGAATTCAATAAAATATATTATCGTTAAAAGTTTTATTCGCATAATATCTTTTATTTGCTGCCCAAGGAAAAAGTTTGTCATTTCTATGTCGACAGAAACCGCTCATTTATGTTTTTCATACAAAATTTTTTCTGAAGTATGAAATTACAATTTTGGCCTTTAATAAATATTTAAATTATATATTAATATTAATCATTAAGATATTAATTATTTTTTCCATTTACCAAACACACATCTTTACCCTGTATCTCAAATACTACAACTGCTACAAATAAGCCAAGTATTTTTGGAATATGCACATCAAATATATCCAAAAGTTCTTACTTTTTCGGCATCAGGACAAAAATTTCTTTTTGTTTTCATTTTGGGAAATTTCTTTACCAATATAAATTTTTCCATATCATTTTTCTACATTGATTCTGTAATATATAGGTGTTATGTCTCCAAAATTAATCATCTTATATTAACAAAATATTATCAATTTTTCACAGAAATTAAAAAAAGGTAAACAAAGCGCCAAAATATCTACCTTTTTCGCAGGTGTTAAACTGTCGGAGAGAGAGGCAGGTGGCAGCACAAACCTCCAACCTGTTTTCAAAGTGGATTGTTTTTTAGTTGCGATCGTGTCGTGCTAGAAGCAAGTGCTCGTTTTCTATACGTCTCTTTTGGACCACTTTACGAAACTTATTTAGTTATTATAGTTTAACCTACATCAATCAACCAATATAACTTTAAGTGAGTACAATTTGATCCTATTTTTAAACTTGCACCAACAATACCCCACGCATTAACTTAAATAGTTAATAATAAGTTTTATAAAAACTTTATTTTTTTGTCTACTACCATCACGCCGAACAAAACTATTATTTCAATTATTTACAAAACGTTCTTTTTTTTGCACTGACTTTAGAAAGGAATTCGTTTTAAATCAACTTTTCTTACGGTCTTTTGCCTTGCCTATAATCTCAACAAAAACTCTAATATTAAAAAAATATATTATTTAAAAAGAATTTAAATTTTCTGGTTTTTTTTGTCTATAGTTTTAGTAAAAACTTTGCCAATTACTAATTTTTACAGTTAATTTATTCAGAAAACTAGTTATCTATTTTAATGCAACCAATTAATATTTTGTAATTAGTTTTCCTTCAAAATTCCGTGGGGAAAACACATCAAATATTCTCTTTACGTCTATTTAAATTCTAATAGAGTTTTAATGTTATTTAAGTGACGTTTTTGACTTTTTCTGTAAGAGGCCGGATGTGTTGCATCGTTTCCTGTTAGACGATTGAGGATATTGTTTGATGCGTTTAGTAGAATTTTAGAATGTAGCAAATTTGCATGTTTTACAAATGGAGTACTACATGCAAATTCAATTACATCATTTTGTCTGCATTTTTGCAAAACTATATCACTCAAAATTATTCACGTAAAACGAATGCCTAGTGGAAATAAATACGTAAAAACAACTTCACTGAACAAATAAAATAGAATTCTAGGATGAAAATATTCATCTAATAGCTAAGTTAAATCATATATAATACACGACAATATTGATATTACCGGATAAATCATTAGACTTGTTTTATATAATCATTTTCCAGAACTAACCGTCCACTATTATTTAGTCTAGTCCTATTTTTTATCTTTATTTTATATCTAACAATAAGTTGCAATACTGTTTATGATTTATAAATGTATCTCCAAAATTAACTTGAACTAACTCTAATATTGTCCTTCTAGTCTTATTGGATTTTTCTCTCTTTCTAATATGTTATCTCGGCACTTAATTATTTAGCTCTATCTTTTTAGTTACTTGTTTTTCTGTCTAACTTCTATGTCTTATATTGTCGAGTCTGTATAGACTTGTCTATCAAATATTTTTGTGTCTGTCTAGTCTGGCCTAAATAATACTGTCGTGTCTGTCTAGTCATGTCTTCTCGTACTCGTTTAGTCTTTTCTTGTTCGTCTAGTCCAGGGGTCTCCAAAATACGGCCCGAGGGCCACATCCGGCCCGCGGACAGATTTTGTCCGGCCCGCAGAGAGCTAGCATACTTGAAAACTCCTTTTAGAGAACATATTTTTTATAGCAAATTAAATTTAGTTTACTGAAGTATTCTAATTTTATGTTGAATAATTATTAATATGACATCTACATTGATATGGTCATGGGCTAACTACTCATAACATTGTTGTAGGCTTATTGTTATTGTTTTTGTGATAAGTTGGATAAAGAAACACAGAATTGTAATGAGTAAAGACATGTATAATATGCAGAAAATTTAACTTCAGTATATAATAACTAACAAATTATTGAAATGAATCCAACTAACATTTTATACATTTTAAATAAAAACATAACTTATAACAAGCATAATGACATATGAAATACTAATGAGATTTATGTAATTGAGATTTTCCACTGACAATAGTTTGTAGTTGTGGACTAATTTTACTTGTACCAATTATTAAAAGAGATTTAAGATACTCATCAGTTAATATAGATCTGTAAACATTTTTTGTGTACTTCATTTTGGAGAAGGTCTTCTCACAAAAATAAGTAGTACCAAAAACAGAAAACAGCTCACGAGCAAATTTATGCAAATTATCAAATTGTGTCAGTAGAAGACTCTTATAAAATTCCAACAAAGATGAGTTTTAATATTTGTTCTTAATTATATCACTGCACTGTCAAGATCAATCATAGATCAATCATTTCCATTTGAAGTTCCGGGGCTAGGTTTTCAATGTCAGTATCAAAAGGAATCTGAAAAATCATAATTTGATTCGCAATGGCATCAAAGTCCGAGAAACGAGTATCAAAATTAATTTTCAAAGCACTCAAAGTTTCGATTGCAGAATCGATAGGAAACTCAGTCTCAGTGGTGTGGCTGATTATTTCACATGTTTTAAAATGTGAAAAACATTTACTTCGTAGTTGTGATTGAAACAGTATCAATTTCTTCCGGAATGATTTGATATTAGTGTATAAATCAGAAAGATGCTGGTTTTCTCCTTGCAATCTCAAATTCAGTTCGTTCACATTTTTTGTCAAATCAACATAGAATGCTAACTTCCACAGCCATGCGTTGTTTTGTAATTCAGTAAGATGGCGATGCTTTTCATTCAAAAAAATTTCGATCACTGCTCGAAGTTCAAAAAAGCGCTGAAGGACTTTCCCACAACTAAGCCAACGTAGGGCAGTATGATAAGGAAAGTCATTTTCTCCAATCTCTTCAATAAATTGTCGGAATTGTTGGTGATTCAGCCCAAAAGATCTGATAAAATGTACAGTTGATATGACTGGTTTCAGAACTTCAGACATATCCAAACATTTTCCGCACAAAGACTGTTGATGAATGATACAATGTAAGACTAATGGTTTTGTACCACCGTCATTTTCTACAGCCTTTGACACAAGAGCGACCACTCCTTTATCTTTCCCACTCATGTTTTTGCCTCCATCAGTTGTAATACATTTCAAGTTTTTCCATCGAAGGTTCTTTTGATTATTGGCCATTTCAACTCCTTTAAAAATATCTGTACCAGTAGTTGTGCCATGAATACTATACATATCAAAAAGTTCTTCATGCACTTCATAGCTTTTATCTACTCCTGGAATATATCAACACCTGAGCAGTATCTGACACATTACTTGACTCATCCAAGGCCAAAGAAAACCACTCAACATGTCCATTTTTGTCGAACAGTTGAGAGGATATATTTTCAGCGATGTTTTCTACCCTTCGAGCCACCGTGTTTGCTGACATACTGACAGTTTTTAATAAATTTACCTTTTCAGGGCACATTTCTTCGGCTACTGCAATTATGCATTATTTGATCATTTCTCCATCGGTGAATAGTTTTACACGTTTTGCAATTTCAAGAGCCACACGAAATCTGGCACGAGTTGCAGCCTCTTTTTCAGTTTTGAGTTTTGTAAATGAAGATTGCTGCGATTTCAATCCGCGCTTCATAGCTTCGAATTTTTCTGTCCGCAAACTTTCTGTATATTTTGAGTAATTTTGAAAATGTTTTGTTTCATAATGACGTTTAATGTTATATTCCTTGAGAACGGCTATGCTTTCATTGCAAATCAAACATAGCGCCTTGTTACTGGACTCAATTACGAAATACTGAATGTTCCACTGATCTTTGAATTTTCTGCATTCACTATCAATTTTTCGCTTCTATTCCATACTACTAAATCACACACAAAAGCAACAATTCAAATCAAAATACTGTTACAAAGACGTCTTAAACTGAAACACGCACAAACACGTTTTAAGGAGGTACGCACTATTTTATTTCACAACAGTGTCATAGGAACTGACTTGTGGTTGCGCCACTAGCCTTCTTATATATTCCAATTACTGCCATCTAGAAGTGAGTGGAAGACACCAGAACTTTCTCGAACCAACGAGATTATTCTGTACGTGCTATTAGCGCCATCTGTTAGCGATAGAAGGTACAACCTATTTCCGCTTGTGTCCACCAGATGTCGTGTCACGTTACTCCTCATGGCTCGTACTCTACGACTAATCTAGAAATTACAGATAATGACAGGAAAATTAATAATATGCAGTGTTGTCGTTTTGCGGAATTTAGTCCGATTTGCAGCCTTTTTTAAACGTTGCGTACTTTTTCGGACTTTTTTTTTCATCAGTGGACTATTTCACTTTTTACCACCGGCAACAATGATAATATGGTTTTGGCCCTCGGAACTTACTGGAGTAATCAGTATGGCCCTAAGGCTGGAAAGTTTGGAGACCCCTGGTCTAGTCTTTCCCATCTAGTCTTGTTTTGTCTTGTCTTGTCTACTTGTCTACTACTCTGGTTTGTCTAGTCTTGTTTTTTTTTCATGACTGACTGATATTTTCACTAACAAATTTAGTTTTGGCCCATTTTTCTAGTCATGTCTTCTCTAGTCTTTCTAGTCCTGACTTGCCTGTGTACATGTGTCTTGTCCGTTTTGTCGACTTGTGACGGTCTATTCTTATGATTGGATAGTCTAAACCGCAAAACCGCGGTTTTCTGTGCAAAAACCGAAACCGTATAACCGTCATAAAGAACCGCGGTTTTCAGTTTTTTCTAAAAATAAATATAAAATACATTGAATTAGTGCTCTTTCAAACATTGCAAACTGTTGTTGCAAAAAGTCAACCATTGACGGTATATCTGTTTGAGCAATGTCAAAATCTGCATTTATTCAGAAAGCAATAGCTGGCCGGTTTCCCACCCAAATATTTCCAAAATGTCCTGCAGGTGTTATAACCTGAATTCCATAAGAATAACTTTGTTTTAAAGATACATGATCTTAGGGGCTTTAAGATACATGATCTTAGATATCTTTCCGATACCTTAAGTGGATAGCCATCTGTGGACGCGTTTCGAGATTTATCTCTCTCCAGCACAGCTTTGCTGCCACGAACAACAATTTGTAAACCACTCACTTGAAAACCCATGTCGTGATTAGGGTTAGATGTTTTTAATTTTGACATTTTGTGAGAGAGACATGAACTTAGCAGGTTATTGATTGAACTGATAATTTAGAATTGTTGTTGTCAATGTTATTTAGGAATAGCTGTTTCTTGAAACTTTTTATATTATTAATTTGTTTGATTTCTCGAGGCAGTGCATTGAATAGTTTCATGCTAATATAAGTGGGATTTCTTTCGGTCCGCGTACGAACATGCTTCTGTACCTAATACAGATCTTTCTTGTATCTTGTTAGCAGTTCAGAGGGTTTAACAAAATCTATAAAGAGGTGCTTGTGTTTCTTGAGGAACACAATGTTCTCATAGATAAACATAGTATCTGTAGTTGTTAAAATGTTCACCTTACCAAAATGACCTCTGCAGGATTCACGGTAGTTCAAATTTAAGAGTATTTGCAGTGCTTGTTTTTGTATCTTGAAGATACACTTGTAGTACATACCATTTCCCCAGAACATAATTCCAAATCTAAGGAGGCTGTAGAAGATGGCAAAATAAACCATCCTTAGGACGTCGGTTTCAACATATCCTTGTAGGGATCTCATAGCGAATATTGCCTTGTTCAGTTTCTTTGTCATAAAGGTGGAATGTGAAGCCCAGTCCAGGGATTGGCTATATGAAGTCCTAGGAGCCTTACAGAATCACTTACTGGCACATACGCGTTCACAATTGACATTTCTTCAGGGCATAGCGACGTATTCCGCTTCGTTTTGAAGATTATCGTTTGTGTTTTTTTCTTTGTTTAGTTTAAGTCTATTAGTATCAAACCACACTTTTAACGACTCAGCAGCCCTTTTTGCGTGTGTCCGATTGGTTACGAATGATGTGATTTGATCCGGTATATTGGTACCGGATCCGGTAAACGTTTAGTGATTCCGGATCTGCCGGATTACTGAATTGTTTTCCGGATTGCAATCCCCAATGGTGCCCCACATTTTCTATATTAAATCGTCTTGTCCATATTGTGTTCGAGACTGACGGCCCAATTTTGCACTCCAATGATAGAATTTGTTCACACTGGTCTGATATGTGATGATCAATGGTTTTAGAACTGTACGCAGAAAAAAGTACACTTTAAAAATTACAGTTTCAAATAGTAGCATCGGCCTTACGAATTTGAAACTGTAAAAACTAACAATTGCTTTTTTTAAATTACAGTTTCCGGTATTATAAGTAAATAAGTTTTAAAAATTACAGTATGCCACTGCAATCTACAAATTTGTATTCGTAAGGCCGCTGCTACTATTTAAACTGTAATTTTTAGAGTGTACTTTTTCCCGTGTACTCAATGCACAGATTGACTATTATATTATTAATGCAAGTTCCTGACCCGGGGTGGCTTACTTCACGTGAAACGAGGACCGCGTTAAATGATTCTAACAAGGGCACAAGCCGTCGGCTCGTGCTGGACACTTTCAGAACGTCTACATTAAAATCGTCAGCTATAACAAATTGAGAATTGTCTTTGGATAGCAATATCAACAGATTTTCATTTTCTGCAAAAATAGCTTAACACTGTCAATGGGGCTGTATAAATTCCCATAATTATACTATTCTTGCCGTTGATAACTGTTTCAATTGCCGAGAGTTCAAGAAGTATTAAACAAAAATACTTATATGCATACAAATCGCTATCCCAATTCTATGAAACAGGAGTTTGCTAAATATAAAAGAACTTCTGAGAGAACAAAGAGATATTTTGTTTCAAGCACTCTCTATAATTAAAGCTACATCCACCTATTCCAAAAGATCCAAAAGCGCCAACATTTGTACAAAACTCAGATCTCGTTTTAATATCAGACACTACTACCAAAAGTTCTTAAAAACCGAACCCGAAACCGAAACCGCGGTTTTTAATTTTCAAAAACCTAAAAACCGCGGTTTTGAAAAATTGCGGATATTCAGAAACCCTAATGTATTGTCTCTATATCCAATTTGTCTAATATTTTCTATCTAGACTAATGCTTTAGCGCTATGTTTGAAACTTGTCTAGTCCCTGGTGTAGCCATATTTGTTCTCGTCATGTCTATCTAGTTCAAATTCAAATTCAATGTATTAAACTATAGATGTAACAACTTTACATATTAGACAAGTCACAGTTAAAATATATAAGCAAACTACAAAATAATGAAAAATAGCACTACAGTAGCAGTTATCCAAGAGATAAATTTTAATGTAGTAACGTAAACGCAAGTAACGTTTATTCTTGATAATCCGGCGGTTCGTTAATCGGACCTGTTCCGTAATCCGGCGCTCTGGGGAAACGCATGTCTTTTCTTTACGCTGCCCCACGCCGGATATAAACCTCGCGCACAGAAGAAATAAAGTCAAAAACAACACTTTAACCTGCTTTTAGCTCTGCTTTTAACTCTGAAAACTTGATTGACGATTCTGACCAAGCTAACTTCACTGTACAATTGTCTTAAAATCTGTTCTAAGTTTGTACATATTTTTTTGTATGTACACATTTACTATATACATACTTATTTTATTCTTTCTGAAATAGAATTGTACCTAAAATATGTAAAATTGTTATGGTTTTCTTTTAATCCTGATATCCGGTTTATTTCGATAATCCGGCGGTTGTCAGGTCCGATAGGTGTCGGATTATCAAAATTATACTGTAATTGGAAAATTCTATAACAGGCTAGCTCCTTTATACCCAACGGTATCTGGTTATAGATTTGATTACCTATTCGATTAGGAGCACCTTTGCAAATGGTAAGATTACGGCCTTTTTTGAGGAAGAAATTCTCTTTGACTAAGTGAAGATATTTCCTAGACTAATATACCAGTTCGCAATTTTAAGAGCAATGTCTTCAGCGGGGTTTCTTCGACTACATTTAAAAATAATTTAGCTTGTTTTTCCAATATTGAGGTGTAAGTTATTGGCACAGAACTATGTGTAGTGTTTTATCAGGATAATGTTCAATTGTGCTGCCGTTGTGATTGGACTGTATATAACAACGATAAATTTTAAAGATGGACAACAAATCGGGGTGGTTTCGCCACTTACCCTCTTGCTACAATGTCTTTATGGTCTGATCCGTTGAAACGATCCTCCTGTCGACAACTAATTTAAGGGAGAAAACTAGAAGGAATAAAAGACAAGAAGGATATATAGGTGGAAAACCCGTATAACGCAGATCGTCCCAGTCCAGAGGAAATCGACATAGCCTATCCAGTAAATTGGCCAAATCCCTGATAATTTCCAACCAACAAAAAACAAGCGTGGTAGAATGCGGCCGAGGCGAGCCGTTTAAACACTTTCAACACTCTTACTAATCTATCTTTATCGCTGCGCGATTTTTCCACGAATTGAACGCGATATATCTCTGTGATATTCCTGTCGGAGTAATTGATCGCGATATCGACCCCTGTCGGAGTACCTAGTTTTGATAGGCCGCAAAACCAATAAAAAAAGGGCCCTAACACTTTACTTCAGGTGAATCCGAAACTAAGATGCTCGAATCATCCGCATACAGGGTGCAGTGATTAGGGCCGATAAAATGTTTCATGTTAGCTATATAGAGAGAAAACTGCACCGGCACTAAGATACTACCTAGCGGCTACCCTATTCTCAAAACATTAGTATTGGTGTATCCTGTCCTCCCTCTTGAATTTATTCTGACGTATTGTCTTCTGTTATTTAAGTAGGACTCGAACCAACGTCCAGCCCTTCCTGTAATCCACTAAGTATACAGTTTTTCTAGGAGATTTTCATGTGCAACACAGTCAAAGGCTTTTGACAGGTCGTAAAAGATTCCCACCGGACATATCCCTTCGTCTACTTCATTAAAGATTTTGTTGTAAATTTCACTGACTGCTGTGGAGGTGGATTTTTGTTTGCAGAATCCATGTTGCAGACGAGGAATTAGATGATGTCGTGTAATGATAGGCATTAGTTGCCCTTCCATAGAATATTCAAGGATCTTTACCAGAACCGATACCATCAGTTCTGTCTCCTTTTCTAAATGTAGTTTCGTCTATCTAGTCTTGTCTGTCTATTTCTTGTCTATCTAGTCTTATGTGTCCAGTTTTGTATATCTAGTTTTGTCTACCTAATCTTGTCTGTCTAGTCCTGTCGTCTTATGTTAGTTTTCTTCATTTGTTGAATCTTGTTTCCTATAGTTTGTTGTAAGTTCTAATTGTATGTACTGGGTAAGTACACCAACGCTTAGAGGAGGAGGGTGGGGTACAATAGATCTATAAAGGTCGCAGTTCAAGTCGTCACCACCATATCTACAATCTACAATTGTCTGTTTTGCCTTATATCATTTTATGTTATATGTTTATCAATGCGAATTTCATTTGATACTTATAATAATGTAAAGGATAATCATATTAAAAATCTTAAAATTAGAGACACGACTAAATAGATTACTTTGTATAATAATACTAAACAGGCAGGACCGTGCAAGCAAGACTAGGTAATAGTCAAGATTAAACAGTGGATTGACAATATTAGACTGGTATTACTCTAAAGGCAATATGTACAACATTATACAGGCAAGACTACATAAAGAAAACTAGGCAGGCAAGTATACACAGAAAAAACTAGACACACGAATAGTCAGACAAAACTTATAAAGTTTAAACTGTTTTATCCTGTCTATATGGCTTTTATGTATAATTTTGCCTGTATAGTCGTATCTGTATTTTATATCTATGTGTCTGCCTGTTTTGTCTTGCTTTTTTTGTCTAGTCTAATGTTGCCTGTCGAGTGTGTTCTCTCTGATCTTGTCTGTCTTGGCTTGAACTATTTTCTGTCACATCTTATAGGTCTAGTCCTGTCTAGAAGACCTTATTTGCCTAAACTTGTCTGTTTAGGCTTGTCTAATTTGTATTGTTGATCTAATTTTGACTTAGTGTTATCTGTCTAGTCTCTCCAGCGTTGTCTATCAGGTTTTGCGTTTGTTGTAGTTAACAAGTAAATTAAGCATTAAATTAAAGAAGACTAGACAAAAAATAACATACAAAACTATACTGCCATTCAAGACTTGGGAGATATCTGTTCGCTCCTCTTGAATACCGTGAAGTATTGTCGCTGCTTTTATTCTTTATCTAATCTTAATGTTTAGTTTTTTTGTGTGCCAATTTGAATTTCTTTTAATATTTATGATTAATGCAAATAAGTGAAAGTAGTGTAAGTAGTATGTATGTGTATAGGGTCTTTCATTAAGCGCTTCCTATTTTTGAATTTAAATAAAACAAAGTGTGAGCGAGATATCATAGACATTTTTTATTTCTTTAAAAGGCCTATCGATGCCATTATATATGGAATATAACATCCTGCATATGTCCGCCGCGACTTCGCTGGGTGGTGCGCATCCGAAATGTCCCATTTTCCATGACTGGCGCATAAATCAGGCTGAATTTGACCGATGGCATGAGTTATGTTGGCTTTGAGGCATGCTGTGGTTTGTGGTTTATTCGCATGTTTTTTTATTTATTTTATACGACTTAAGAAAACCCCACAAGAAAAAATCTAACGGGGTCAAATTACACGATCTCGTTGGCCAGTTCACATCACCTCCACAGGAGATGACCATGCCCTCAAAACGCTTGTGCAGAATGTCTAATGTAGCAAGAGCGGTGTGGCACGTAGCGTCGTCCTATTGAAACCACGTCGTTAATGTCCATATTATTCGATTCAGGCCAAAAGAAATTGATAGTCATCATGGCTAACGTCATTGTAAAAGAAAAATGGATCGATGACGCCGCCAGCCCAAAATCCACACCAAACATTGACTTTTTCGGTATGCAGTTGATGCTCTTGGATCTCATGTAGATTGCTATCTTACCAAATTAGACAATTTTGTTTATTGACCCATTCATACGGAAATGGACCTCATCACTGAAGATGATTTTTGATGAAACTTAGGGTCAGTTTTCAACTGCTCCAGGGCCCATTCAGGGAACACACGTCGTTGTCTATGGTCGTTTACCTTCAGCCCCTGACTCAGCTGACTCATTTTGCACGGGTGCAGGCCCAAGTTACGACGCAAATTTCGCCAAGTTGTGGTCTGCGAAATGCCGAGTTCTTGTTAGCGACGCGAAATCGACTGCCTCGGATTCTTCTGCACACTCACACGGACAACGGCGATTTTTTCGGCAGATCATGCGTTTCGTCGTCGTACTGGTGTTGGTTTCTTGTTTACTGAACCAGTGGATACAAATTTATCCACTACACTGCGCATAGTCCATTCGGTAGGACGATTATGGCGACCGTAAAATGGGCGCAATACACGGAACGTTGTCCGAATAGAACACCCATTTTGATAAAACAGTTTTATCATTTGCACGTGTTGTTCAACGCTATATCCAGCCATGGTAATTTGGAAAATTCTTAATAAATTGCCGCCAATTCGACAAGTGTATCAACATTATGACCATAAGTCCCTATTGGAGGATCCTATATTTGATCATAATCAAATAAAAATATTGACTACGTACTAAAAATATCTAGACCCAATTTCGCTTACTATTTATGAATAATGCAAATAAGTATTAGTAGTATAATTAAATGAAAATGCAGACTACGTACTAACTAAAAATATCTAGACACACTGACTGCTTGGAATATTAACATTTAAATAACGATAACATGTGTAGCTGTTTCGGGCCAATTCTGTTGGAGAGACGCTAAAAGTTAATTCAAAATACGCCGGTAACATTTTTCTATTTCCGCTAATAATAAAAATAAATAAATAAAATAATCGAGATACTGTTGGAGACTAGTATCCCTATTATTTTATTTATTTGTTTTTAATGCTTTTATTAAATTAGCAGAAACAAAGAAATTTTAACGGCGTCTTTGCAATTAACTTTATATCGACCCGTATATATAGGTTAATGTAGTGAAACTACGCTCGTCGCCATTTGTGCCTAGACGAAATATGAAATTTATATATTTTTTATGTAAATAATATTCGTAATGGATATGTAGATTTTTATTGACCTTTTTCTAAAACTAGGAAATATTTGCGGTTTAGCAAACCGCGTCGGGTTTTCTTTTAATAATTGGTTTCTGTAAAGTATTTATTTCAAACTAATTATTTAATAAAACAATATTATCAGTACAAACGACACTGTTGAACACAAATTTTATGACATGGACATTTTAGTTGTTTTTAGGGTTCCGTACCGAAAACGGAACCTTTATAGGATCACTTTGTTGTCCGTCTGTCTGTCTGTCCGTCTGCCCGTCCGTCCGTCTGTCTGTCTGTCAAGACCATTTTTCTCAGGACGCGTAGAGGTAACAAGTTGAAATTTGTATCAAATACTGGGGTCTGCGGTCTCTTTCAGCTGTGAAAAAATCAAACTTGTAAGTCAACGCGATCAAAAGATATGACCGTTTATGTCGCATATTTTGCGATTTCACAAGGGAATCAAAACCTATAGGGTACTTTCCGTTGACCTAGAATCATCAAATTTGGCAAGAAGACAAGAAGACACCGCCTTACAGTACATGTAAAGGAAAAAATTAAAACTGAAAACCGTAAATATGTAGTTTAATTACAAGAAAAATGGGAATTTACTATTAGAAACTTATGAAAATGTGTTGCGTGGTATTGTCAGGCACCAGAAACATATGGGTTGCTTACAGTTAGGTCCTCCTAAAGATACCTTACTTACAAGTTTGTACGGAACCCTCCGTGCGCGAATCACAACTCGCACTTGGCCGGTTTTTTTATGTATTCTGGCACCAAATATGCGAATTTTAAAACAGAAATTGCCTTTGAGCCACGGAAAACAAACATTTGTTGTATATCAGCAGGCATCTTATGTTGGATACATATATCTGAATAAATATTGCACCACTTTGCGCAATGTATCAGCTTGTGCAATGTATTAGATTAGTGTACTGACTTCTTCTTCTTCTTCATCCGCCTATCCACAGTATTGGATGTTGGCGATCACATTTCTGTACGCTTCACGGTCTGTTGCTGTGCGTACCAGGTCTCCTATAGTCCTTAAACCTGTCCATTCCCTTAGATTTCTCAACCTTAGATTTCTCAACCTTAGATTTCTCACATTTGCTTTCTTCCTACTCCTCTTCTGCCTTCAATCTTGCCCTCAACTATCAGTTGTAGCAGTTGGTATTTTGGGTTTCTCATTAGGATCCCAAAAATAGGTGGTTTTCCTTCTCTTTATGCCAAGTAACATATCTCTGTCTTGCCCCAATCGTCTCAAGATTTCCTCATTCGTTGCTTGGTCAGTTCATGGTACTCTGAGAATTCTACGGTAAGTCGTAGAAGTACGGTAATTTCAAAACTTTCAATCATATTCATGGATGACGCTTTCAACGTCCATGTCTCCAAGCCGTACAGCAGAGCGGACGGACCACTCATAGCAATGTGTAATGACGAATATACTGTTTTAATGCATGTTCATTCGTGTCTATTATTTGAAAGAAATAGGAACTCAAAGGTTCTTGTACCCGAAACTGAAATTTACGGAGTTAGTGTGGCAATAACAAAGCAAATGGAGTCCTAGTTTGCTTGCTGACTAGCGTTGGACATTATTCTTGCATGCTACAGGGACAAAATATCGCCGAAAATATCCGCAACAACATTTTCAAAAAAGAACATACCGATATTGGTAGTAGTTGATATTGGTCAGTATCACGCACAACACTTCGTTGTAAATGATGTATTGGTGATAGAGAAAAACCAAGGTTATTTTCTGATTTTTAGTGTAATTTTACATAACATACTCCCTTTTTTCCTCATAAAAATGTTGATTATTGTTTATAAGTGTAATTATTGCATATAATACGTTGCTCAAGATACGTTGTGTGAGCCGTTCGCTACTGGCAAAGCAAGTAACATGCACATATGGTGACCCTCGACGTGCAAAATGCATTCAACTCTGTTCCATGGATGGAAATTGTCCTAGAACTTGTCAGGCGTAAGATTCCACCGTACCTAGTACATATGGTACGCAGTTACCTTAGTGAACGAGACCTAATGATAGAAAAGACTGCCAAGATAAATATAACAAGAGACGTCCCTCAGGGATCTATACTAGGACTGTTACTTTGGAATATCTTCTAGGATCAGGTGCTAGGGCTCCGCATGCCTGATGGAATTACCCTAATGAGTTATGCGGATGGCTTGGCTTTGATCGTAAGAGGCATGAAAGAAGAGAAGCTGTGTATTAACCCTTCGTGCGGTAGGTTCGGTGTAGTACACCCAGACCAGGATAAATTGTTCGATATTTTAGAGATTAATCATTATTATGAGACTAAAGAGATTAAACAGGCTGTGAATCTGAGTAGCTGCGTGGAAAGTAGTAAGGAATTGCCGATTGTCAGGGCACAGTCGACCGCCACCCCGTGAATTATTTAGACGAGGTCAAAGGTATCAGCGGGTGAGTTACACCCACCTTAAGCTCTGTGTAACAAATATTGAACTATCATTTGTAACGACCACGGGCCGCTGATAGTAAATCCTTAAATGTATGGATTAAGGATTAAGAAAAATACCACTAAGAATTCGGAATTCGTTTGTCTTATAATCCCGCGAACGATGTATAAGTTTAGTAATAGATATTTTACGATCAGATTATAGAAACAATATCCCACGAACGATTCCTCATACCTGGAAGGGGATTAAAATACGGTCACCTCCGAAAAACAAACTAGTCAGGGTAAGACAATCAGGGTAATATGTCCTACGAAGAATCAAAATAGAATATTGAGTCTTTTAGTAACCAAGATCAGTTCTTCTGGCGATTCCGATTGCGAAATTGATCAACATTATAGATTGTTGAACAAAGAAGTTGTGAAAGGATACAGATCAGGATATGGACGTCGAAGTAGAAGAGTCGGAGGCTAAATCGGATAAAAATGAGAGCGAAGATAACAGAAGATATTTGTTGGGGAAAAATGGCACAAAGTGGTCTACTGTACCGGAAAGTCTAATGTACGTACTAGGTCAGAAAATATTGTAAGAGAAAAGCAAGACGTGAAAGCTATTGGACTAAATGCAAAGATAGCTTTTGAGTGTTGGAAACTGTTTTTTACTGATGACATTTTGCGAGAAATATTCAAATTACACGAACGTTCAAATAAGTCTGACTCGAGCAACATGTCTAAATAGTCACAAAAGGAAATACGGGATGGCTGATATAATAACATCAGAAATGAAAGCTTTTATTGCTCTGTTCCTGGCTGGGCGTTTCAAATCGAATCATCTAAATTTGAAAGATCTATGAAGAAGTGATGGAACAGGTATCGAGATTTTTAGAACGACCATGACATTGAAGAAATTTCAAATTATTCAGAACTGCTTACGATTCGACGACACAGTCAAATTGTCAAATTTTTTCACGTGTGGTCTACGCGAAGAACGAAAAAAAAAATTAAAAATTTGGCTGCTGTTCGTTCTGTTTTTGAGAAGTTTGTATAATGTTTCATGGCAACATATGAGTACTTCCATCTGATTATATGACTATTGAGGAACTTCCATAATTTCGCGGCCGTTCCAGTTTTCGTCAATATGTTCTAAACAAACCTAGCAAATATGGTTTGAAAATATATGCTTTACTAGATGCGAAAACATTTTACATTATCAATCTAGAAATTTACCCGGGAAAACACCCACTGGGCACGTACGCACTCAGCAAATAAGCTTTCGATGTTGTAGATAGACTTATGGCTCCAATTTCAAAGTGCAATCGCATTTTCACCTTTGATAATTGGTTTACTAGTTATCCGTTGTTGTTACACTTGCTGAAGAAACATAGTTTGACGAACACAGGGACTGTTCTTATAAATAAGGTGGAAATTCCAAAGAAAATGCTCGAAAACCATAATAGAGATATTCCCAGCACATTATTTGGTTTTCAATAGGATATTTCTTTAGCATCCCATGTGCCAAAGAAAAATAAGGTGGTTTGTTGTCGACATTACATCACGATGAGACGATTGATACTACAATTTCCAAAAAAAAGCCAGAAATGATTACCTTCTATAACCAGACTAATGGAGGTTTAGATGTTGTGGATCAGATGTGTGGCAATTATGATGTATCGCGTATTCCGAAATGATGGCCAATGGTAATTTTCTACTTGATTCCTTTAATAAATATTTTCTATATTTATTAAAGGATTTTTTTTTCAGGTAGAAAACCTGATTTAACCTTTAATTTTGGTTCAATAATAAGTACTGATATTTAATAATCAATAAAAAAATACATTACACGATTAAATTCACGCGGTCACTATCAGGGTTTGTTACAGCCACCTTGCGCTCCGTGTTACATATTTAACCTACCGCTCGCCGGGTTAAAATAAACCCTTCTATTATTAGATAGATGGCTTCCAGCCACCACTCGCAGTACATCGCTAGATACAGTCCAGTAGGCTGAGGCGATACAGAGAGTGAGCCGGTGGATGAACTCCAAAAGCCTAAAACTGGCACTGACTAAAACGGAAGCTATAATATTTCCAGGAGATAGCTCTCAAAAATGGAAATCAAAGTAGAAGATGCAATAATAGCGACCTCAGAGACATTGAAGAGTCATATTCAACAGAAATATGATTATGACACAGCACGTGATATAAAAAGCTATGAAAGCTAGGATGACTAATGCCAAACATAGAAGGACCACGATGTAGCAAAGGGCGGTTGATCGCATCGGTAGTTTACTCCATCATACTCTATGGCGAAAAATCATGGCAAAGAAAAAATATAACAAAATTTTAGAACGGATCCAGCGAAAAATACTGATTAGAGTGTTGCGCCTACTGGACTGTATCTAGCGATGTACTGCGAGTGGTGGCTGGAAGCCATCTATCTAATAATAGAAGGGAGATGTAGAAGGCTGCAAGACACAAGCAAGAAATAATCCTCATCAGAGAGCAGGATCACTGATAACTAACCTGAGGCAGAAAAGATGGGAGAACTTGAAGGGAAAGGCGGAATGGACGCGGAGGCTCATAACAAATGTAAAAAATTGGATAAACCGGGAGCATGGTAAAGTAGACTATTACCTGACAAAAGTATTGACGAGGACGAGGCATGGATGCCACTACCTTAAAAGGTTCAAACTAGCAGAAACGGCGGGCTGTTACTACTGTGGGGACAGCGATACAGCGGAACATACAATCTTCGATTGTCAAGGATGGGAAGCGCAAAGAAAAAAAAAGGCCGGAAAGTATAGGCGAAAGAGTAACTGAGGAATTGGGTATATGCTGAAGAAGAAACATGGAGAACTATAACAAAAAAATTAACAGAAATAATGAAAACAAAATAAAACGACGAAAAAGGTGAACGAGACAGGAAAATAGACACAAAAAAATATACAGCTTTTCCCTGAAGTAATACTACGGTGGTTTCCACGGGAAAGTGGGAGAAAAATGTGTTTGGTTTCACTGTGTCTTTTATATTGTAACTAACACTTTTCTCAATAAAAAAAAGTAACACTCAGATGCGTTGTGTGAGCGCATCTTGAGCAACGTGTGCTAAAGAGTAACAGAAGATATCCGTGAATACTCCTTGATAATAAGAATAGTTGAAGTAGTCTTGTTAAACGTTTTTTTTTTTAATGTCATCTTGCTTTATTGCTCTATTCTTGTAGAATATCGCGAATTTTTCGTGTATTCAAGTATATCATCAAATAGTTTAAATATTTTTAAGTAAAATTGTGGCCTTTCGATAGTTTGGTTTTCAGTATGTTGCAAGTTTTTGATTTGCAAACTGAGCATACATTAAATTTTCCACATTAACTACATATCCTTATAATTATGAACGTATACTTTTTGCCAATTTCGATTACGCTAATTCATGTAGATTATTTAATTAAAACATTAGTGATTAATATTACATAAGTGGTTTTTAATCGCACTTAGTTCAACTTGCCAAGGACTGCGATTGTTGTTATATTTCTAGCGTTTGAAATCATAACTTAAATAATAACAAACGTAGCAATTGCACTTTTATTTTCCACCGAGAGCTAATTGCCTTGAACTTTAAATCAAATAGAATATTGCAAAGAAATAATAATAGTAAAGCTAAAGATCAGTAGAAGAAATAATTTATTCAAGTAATTATTGCGAAATTGAATATAGTTATTTTGACTTTGTTGTATATCAATTACATCTGTTTGTTTTTCTCATGTAGTTATATTTAGTTTTTTTTTTCAATTCCCGTTTTAAAAATAAATTGCACAACGTTTTTTACGTAACTTTATAAAACCTTATTTATTTGTAATTTAACCAGTCATCAATTCGTTCAACTTGTCCATTCAACCAAACATCTTATTTTCTATTTTGATATTCATTTTAAATCTTTCCATTATTTCGGTTGATTCAGTCTAGACTCTCGACGTTACATGTCGGAAATTATATACCATTTTATGTATACGTTTTCCTCTGTGCTAAATCTAATTTAAAAAATTCTAGATTATTATCAAGCAATGTAAATTTCCATCCCAACTAACAATAGTAATTACAACACGTCTCAATTTGTCACGGATGAGACATAAGTGCGTAACGATCCAATAAAAACCACTGCCCTATATAATAAATACTACACCTCAAGACTAAACAGGTAGTAAACTAACAAGGCTATGCATAGAATATTAGGCACACTTAAAAAGAGGCTTAAACAGACCAAACTAGAGAGATTAGACTAAATGGATAAAACTAGAGAAACAATACTAAACATGCAAAACCAGCCGGAAATCCTTCAAACAGAAAACTAGGCAGACAAGCTTTAACAGAAGACTAGACGAAGAATACTATAAGAACTAGACCTAGAACTAGGACAAGTGTAGGTGAACAATTTTAAACGGACAGGATTGGAAGAACAAGATTAAATAGCGAAGACTAAAGGGTATATACAATTCTAAAAAGTGAAGACTAGACGGACTATACTATATGGAATAGACTAGGCGGAGAAGAATAGACGGGCAAGACTAGACAGACAAGACGAGGCAGACAAGACTAGATAGACAAAACTATAGAGTTAAGACTAGATAGTTAAGACTAGACAGACAAGACAAGGTAGACCAGACAGACTAGACAGACCACACAGACCAGACAGACCAGAGGGTACCAATGGAGGTACCCTCAAAATAACCAAAACGGGACAAAACTGGTGGACTGGGCCGAATCTCATAATATTCAACTAGTCTTCAGTGCCAAACACAGAGACACCTTCCACTCAGCCAGATGGGGTACCGAGACAAATCCATACCTATGCTTTGTGTCATCTGATCAAGAGGGAAAACCTGTCCCAGTGAACCAACATGTTCTTGAGGCTTTCCCGCATAGCCAACACCGTCGCGTGCTGCTGGAGGTGGGCACCCAGATCCCATTTATACGCGGCTCCGACCTGCCGAGATGGAACTTCTCAAAGGCGAACTGGCAGGGATACTCGACCGCCCTCGATAAAAACATCCGATTTATTGCTCCAATGCCAAATAACTACCAAAGATTTGTAAAGATGGTAATATCCACGGTCAAGAAACACATACAAAGGGGAGTAAGAAAAGAATACATACCATGCTGGACCGAGGCCAATGAGATCCTCTACGCTGACTACTTGGAAAACGGCAGATCGGATGTTGCGGACTCCCTATTACACAACCTTTAACGAAGCACGGAAGAAAAAATGGAACAAAACAACTGAAAGCCTGAATTTCCGACACTCAAGTAGAAGGGTGTGGAGCCTACTTAAGAAGCTGGGAGCCGATTCGCATACCATGCCGAAGCCTGCCAACGTCACGGCCGATAAGGTAGCGAACCACATAGTGAACCTGTCCAGAGCCAGAAAAGATAAATCCCACTCGACCGAAATCAAAAACGAGTTCAAGGCCCTCAAAAACTCCTCTATAAGGTGTGAGCAGCTGTCTGGGGAATTTACCACGGACGAAGTCACAAAAGCCCTCCAATCCTTAAAGACCGGCAAGTCACCCGGGTTTGACAAAATACACCCGGAATTCCTTGCTTACGGTGGAATAAACACGAGGCGCTGTCTGGCAAAATTCTTCACTAATATCCTCGAAGCCGAACAACTGCCAAGAGAACTTAAAAGATCTAAAATCATTGCCATTCTCAAGCCTGGGAAGCCTGCCGACCTCCCCGGCAGCTACCGACCCATTGCCCTCCTAAGCGTTATATATAAATTACTGAAGAGACTAATCTACAACCGAATAAGCCCACGAATCCTGGACATCTTACCTGTGGAACAAGCTGGTTTCCGACCTGGACGCAACTGCGAAGATCAGGTTCTTGCAATTCTGACCTATATCGAGAGAGGCTTTGAGGAACGCAGTAAAACAGGAGTAACCTTCATAGACCTAATAGCTGCTTACGATACGGTCTGGAGGGAAGGCCTAATGTATAAATTCCTGACAACCATAAAATGTAAGAAGCTGACAGCTCTGGTGAGCAACATGCTCTCCAATAGGTCCCTTCAGACTGTAATGGGGGACACACGAAGCAGACCCAAGCTGCTTAATAACGACCTACCTCAAGGCTCAGTCCTGGCTCCACTTCTTTTCAATCTATACGTGGCTGACAAACACCAAGCCGCAAGTTTATGTATGCCGATGATTTGGCCCTGGCAACCCAGCATTCGAACATGGGAAACATAGAAGCCACCTTGTTAGCGAACCTAGACATTCTGCCGGACTACTTTAGGAAGTTGAGGCTGACACCCAGCGCTGCGAAAACCGAGACCTGTTGTTTTCATCTCAACAACAGAATGGCATCTACCAGCCTAAAAGTCACTCTAAATGGCACTGTTTTACGCCATAACTACAACCCTAAATACCTGGGGGTTACGTTGGATCGTACCCTCTCGTTCAACAAACACCTGACCAACTTGGCAGCAAAAATAAGGACCCTCAATAATATCTTATACAAGCTGGCTGGATCGACCTGGGGAGCTGATGCTCGAACCCTGCGTACTTCTGCACTTGGTCTTGTCTACTCAACGGCCGAATACTGTGCATCGGCTTGGATAATCAGCCCCTACGTTCGTAAAATCGACACAGTTCTGAACCAAACGATGAGAATAATTACGGGATCCATTATACCTACACCAATCGAATGTCTGCCAGTGCTATCTCACATAGAGCCGCCGAGAGTTCGCAGAAAGCAGATCCTGGTCTGAGAGTACAATAAAAGAACCGCGAACCCGGACTTACCAATCCACCATACATTTTAACATCTCATACATTTTAATCGACTAAAGTCTAGAAGTCCCTCTGTCAGAACGGCACAACAGCTAATCACTAGCAACTTTGACGGATACGAGGAGTGGCTGTCGGACTGGCATGGCAAAGTCCCATTGACCTGACACCCCTTACTCAACTCTAAAGAACCACCACCTGGTTTTAACCTGCCCCGCAAGCTCTGGGTTCGACTGAATAGAATACGTACTGGACACGGCAGAAGTGTCGGCACTCCATAGGTGGGGAATGCGCCCCAGTCCAGAGTGCGAATGCGGTGCTGCCTCTCAAACAATGGAACACATCACCCGCAAATGCCCGGTAACAGCCTTCCCTAGAACGGGCCACGACTTGTTACACGCGACACCGGAGGCCATCTCCTGGCTCGAACAGTTACGCCTGGAGATGTGATAATAAAAACAATATTTGCAATTATGTTTGTGATATATATGCTAGTATTGACGTTACAGACCAGACAGACCAGACAGACCAGACAAACCAGACAGACCAGACAGACCAGACAGACAAGACTAGATAGTTAAGGCTAGACAGACTATACTAGATAGACAGACAAGACTTTTTTGGGCGTAATTGGTAGCTGGAATCTGCAGACAAGTGCCAGACAAGTTACAGACAAGTGACCCTTAAGAACTCCGCCAATAATTTCAGAACCACGTTTAGCATATCTTGTTTTTTTCTTTGTCCCATCTGGTCCATCTATAGCAGTCAAATATTGTGTAACTTACCGAGTCTATCTCGCTACAATATTCGCAAAGGTAACTAAACAGGTAGTAAACGAACGTCTACGAGCGTATAAAACGCGGCGTCTTGTATTTGATAGATCTAGCCATAGAAGCAGTCATGACCTGAGAGAAATTGTGTTGGACGATAGTTTGTCGCACTGCGCTTCCTGACCAGCCATGTCGAGATGTCTGGTATGGCCGGGTATATCCATTCGCACTTATTCGACGCCCACCATCTTCTTTGCCATTCCCCTAGAAGGTTTTTTCTAGCTGTTCTTCTTGCTTGCCTGTTACTACCATTCACATACAATTCAGATCTCTTTTACGAAGAGGTCTATATCTCCCATAGACCTCTTAGTAAAAGAGAGCTGAATTGTACATGAATGTTAGTAACAGGCAAACAAGAAGCTTGCTTCACCGGATATAGTTTTATATACGCTACAGACCCTAATAGCGGCTTTTCTTTGTACTGCTGCTAGCTTCTTAACATTGCTTTCCACATCCGTGCTTATAGCGCAAGTTGGGGCGGCGTAAAGCATAGTGGATGGCATAACCATGCTAAGGAGTCTGCGTTTGTGGCTTCTTGGGCTACCTACATTGAGCATAGTTATATCATAGTCCACCGCTGAGACTACCTGCCCGCTCATACCCTTGGCTGCTGCCTTCGTGAGGTGTGGGGCGTAGGAAAATCTTTTATCAACTACTACTCCAAGGTATGTGATTTCATCCTTTGGAACTACTTCCATCTACTTCTAATAATAGGGTTCTGTCACCAAGGCAGCTCTTCAGCCTACTTAGTAGATAAGGAGGCACGCCTCTTCTTGTCAGTTCGGGCATTATAATTTTCCAGCTTGCACTAATAAAAGCATTTCGCACGTCGACGGTGATTAATGGCCATACATTTCTACTCCTTCTGGTGCCTTGTATAGCTTCCTCGGCGAGTTTTAATAGAGCTCCCGGAAGTTCCTACAACTTTTTCAGTTTGCCAATGTATATAACGATATTTCTGAAATTCTAGTAAAAACTTTACTTTCCTTAGTTTGGTCCAAAAACAAGGAAAAACTTAAATTTTTCAAATGATACCTTCTGTTCCTCATGGCCTGATCCAAACTGTGAGTAGAGATTTTCGAAAATCTCCAAACTCCTTCAGTTTCCCATGGTCTGGTCCAAAGCCTAAGTAATAGTTTTTACGAAAATGTTGTTGTTACGAAAATTACGAAAAGTCTTTCAGACAATCCGGTTCCAGTCTCAAGTTCTCTTTTTAATTTGCCCTCTTTATAGTTTAGTAGCAGTTGTTCTAAGAGTTTTTCCGGTGTGTCTAAAATGCACAGAGGCCTATATGAAAGAGGTTCTCCCATTGGTTTATTACCCTTGCGTAACCTTTGCTTATTACCCTTGCAATAGTAGACCCACAAGACTACACAGAATATGCACATGACAGACAATATCAGGCAGACAATATTAGACAACAAACAAAACATTTAAAACTGACTAGACGAGACTAGACGGGCCAAAAAAAGCCAAGAGAGACAAGAAAATGCAAACAGCAGTGAATTACAAAACAAGTTCAGATAAAACAAACAATAATATAAAATTTTACGACTTGGCATGCCTAGACTATCATGACCAACATTCAACTTATCAGATGTCAGTTTGGTAAGCCAGTTTGTGTGTCCTGTCTAGACTTGGTAATATTAATATGACTAGGCCGAGTAAACCAGGGTATGGAACCTTTTTTGGGTGGTTGAATTATCGAGAACACATCTTATATACGCTTTTCAAGTGTTTCTGTTTTGGAAATCACTTCTATCTTGAATTTTCAAGCAACAAATTATAAAACAATGTTGGAAAGATTTTAATAAAGTGCATCCTGTTTTTTTTTTGTTGTTGCAGCAATAGTGAATAGATTTCTGAAAATAAAATGGTCTTTTATTTTAAAAATGTTTCCTGGATTACACAAAAGAATATATACATATTTTTGTATCATTTATCAAATAGGATGTATTTGATAAATGATATAAAAATATATATTCTTTTGTGTTTTTTACATTATGTATTATTTATGCTGTGAACTGTATAAATTGTTCTTAGAAAAGTTTATTTCTGTAAATGTTTTTTATTCCTGAGTAGTCTTGCGCATTTTACCAAGTAAAATGTCCATTTGATTCGCGTTTTATGCTTAATAAATGTCTAATCTGTTCCGCAGCTGTAAACACCGCGAATGTAAATAACAAATAAATCTATCTATCAACAAATTTTAATAAGCAATTGAAGAAAATATTCATGTATTATAGCAAAATAATATATACAATATGCAAATAAAACGCAAATATTTTAGCACAATACAGACGGCGCGATTACAGAGGTAAACATTGCCAGAGGCCGGCGCCTTTTTTAAAATTAGTAAAACTGTTTATTACACTTATTATTGTGAAAAATACAAAATTAGAAAAATGTAACAGAATTTTGTAAGGAATACCGGAAAAGTTGCAAATTTTCCGATTCAAAATACTGTTAGGAGCTAGATTTTTCGAAGGCAATTTTCCAAATTCCTGTTTTTCCGAGGAATATTCTGTTCCTTTGGTCAAAATCCAAATCTCAAATCCGACCGTCAGCAGTTCCCAAACGTTAATTTCTTTCCTAGTTTCGCGATTTGCTTTCCAAAACGGCTGGAAGAAAGCGATTCTTTTCGGTAAATTCTTAAGTGCCGCAAGGCTCGTTCAAAAATTCTAGCAGTGGCTAAAAAAAGGAATTAAGAATTTTCCGACAATTTCCTTAGTTCCCATCGTCCAAAATCTAAGCATCAATTTCTTCAAAAATCGAGAGGAAACTGTTCCAACAGTTTCAGTTTTCCAAGGTATATAATTCATAACGATATTTGTGAAAATCTAGTAAAAACTTCAGTTTCCTTAGTTTGGTCCAAAATCAAGGAATAACTTCAAATTTTCAAATGATTCCTTCTATTACCCATGGCCTGATACAAACAGGGAGTAGAGATTTTTGAAACTCTTTCAGTATCTCATGGTCTAAAGTCTAAGTAATAGTTTTCCCGAAAATCGAGGAAAAACTCCAAATATTCCACAAAACTAAAGATATCTCAAAATCCCAGGAAACCAAACAGATTTTACAATTATTTTCCTTCTAACGATTCGAGGAGGGAACTGAAAACTGCCGAAAGTCCTCCAGTCGGCTTTCTTCTGGCAAAAGAAACTAAAACCTGCCGAAAGCTGGCTTGGCTTCAGTCGGCTTTCTTCTGGCATAGATTTTAAATAAAAAATAACGTATTAGTTACAGAGACAAACGGTTATGAGAGCGAGAGCAAGACGAAACAGACGGTTTCGAGAGCGAGACTGAGACGCTAGTAATTTTTAAACTAACGAGAACGAGATGAGATTCTTAAAACTCTCGCCTTATATCGTATCGTGTGAACCTCCTATGCGCATTTAATGAATTGAATGTTTTGAATGAAGGATAATAAAAGTGATTCATAAACTAGCTCCAAATGTTGGATGATTTTTAAAAACCTCTTAAAAATATTTAAATCTCTTATGCCCGTTCTACATTCTAAAGAATCTAAGTAGCACGGAGTTGAGCGAGTAACGAGTGTGTGGTCAGGTTTTTTCTCGGTCCGCCTTGTGCTTCCTCGCCTCGCCTTGGCTAACTTCGCTCCAGAAGCGGTTTTTCGTACCCGAGTCAAAGGGACACGAGGCGCGAGTACGAGTTAGGGAGAGTATCACGTCTACTCTCGTGTTTACTCGTTTCTTTAATTTAATCAACTATTTGCAGGTGGGTCAGTTCACAACCGTTTTCAAACGATTAAAAACTAAAAATATTTTTATTTAATATTATGAAATTTTATCTAATATTAATTTAAATAATATCAAAAATCTTGAGCGATTGGTCCCAAGAACTCCACAAACGAACGAACTTACAATTCCTTGAGGCTTTTCAAAGGGAAGCAGTTATTTGGGATCACAAACATGTTAGCCACAAAGATAGAAAAAAGATTCACGACGCCTGGAGTAGAATTGAAGCTGAAACTACCTGTTCGGTGTCGGCCATGGCACTGAAGTCCTCGCAAAGTAAGGCGAGAGTGTAGATGCCTCCTCTGTGTAGTTCCTCGCCTCAAGCGAGGATCCTCGCCGAAGTTACTCCGGGAGAGTGTGGAGCAGGCATTAAACTTGCCAGTAGGTCTTTCGTCAAATCATTTTTTTACAATGTTTTTCAAAATCTATTCAAAATATTCAAATAGAGTGATCTATTCAATAACGAGAGTTGCTCACTTTCGCACATAGCATTGTTGAACCTATTGCAACTTAATTTAAGGAGATTTCTTATAAATTCTTTTATAGACATGTTAATTGGTAGAGAGAATTTATGTTGGCTTCTGCAAAATTTTGTTGTGTAGAAGTAGAGAAGTCCTAACTTTGGCATATTCGGAGGCATAATTTTAATTGATATCCCTAGAAAGCATCCGTACGCTTTAGCACGTTATTTTATGATTTGTTATATGAGCCGTTTATTTTGAAAGTGACCTAACTCCATTTATGTTCGAATCGAGATATTAAAGGGTTTGCGTTGGGTTGCGTTTATAATTTAAAAATATGGGTAACAGATAACATAGTAAAATAATGTTTTGGTGTTTCTAAGGGTGTCAAATTTATCACCCCAATTAGCATACTTAACGTTATTTAAGAAATAATATGTTTTCATGGCTGTAAATGGACTTTAAAATCAATGAAATCACGTTTCCAATTTTTTAGAAAGCATAAGTCCATCCATACATAAAATAAATTTTCCTTGAAATAAAGATAAATGTATTAGTATATTACGTAACGAGAGTTGTAAGGAGCATATTACGTACGAGCGGAACGTTATTACAGCGTAATTCCGCTAGTACGTAATTGCCTTACAACTCGAGTTATGTACTATACTTATGCGACCACATATGTACTATATGCGACCACACTAATTTGTTTCTGTTTAATAAGAAAAATATGTTTGGTGTAACAAATTTATTTCTTATTAGGTTATGTTTATTTTATTATCATTATTTAACATTATAATAAACAAACAGTTGCATTTTCATATATAACTCGTGTTATAAAACATGTTACTCGATATTATTTAACTTGAAAGAAATGAAAAGAAATACATTCTTAATGGTTACATACCTTATTATTTAGTTCTTATTTGGATTAAACTGGAATTTGAATTGGGCCCATAGATATAGGCAACCCAATGTACGCAATGTCAATTTCCGTTAGTTTGAATTGTGGCACGAGGGGCGCTGAACGTATGAGCACGTAGTAGCAGCTCTCAACCAAGCAAAGAATCGTAAACCAAACGCACTTGTGTGTTATCAATCATAACATACGTGTGTGTTATGATGTATTTACATAGTCCACGAACTGTACAATAATGGGCATATACAATAGTGGTCGTAGATAAACACTTGCATCTTATAAAATCAAGAATGATAAATAACAGTTGTTAAATAATTGTTACATTAATATTAATATTGTTTTATTAATTACTATTCAGTCTTCTCCAGTTTGTGTATGCGGGAATGATATAAAGTAATTATTGTGGGCAGGTGGTATACAATGTGGTATACAAAGGTGGTATACCAAAATTCTTTGTATTTGAGGTTTGTGAGTGGTCTCGTATTTTTTTGTAGTTTTTTTATTTTCACATTGAAATTCATATTCGAAGATTCATAAGTTTTCTCTTGGGATATTTTAATATATTCATATTCTCATACAGCTTTTTGCAATTTATTTTGTTATAAACAAATTATTAACGAATTACTGAAAATTCCAATGGTATATCAAGAGGCCCATATGAATCCATTAGCAAATCCGAACTGAAATTTGAAATTAAATTTTTTATAATAAATTCATTGCACATTGATAATTCAACTGCTACTTTAATAATTAAACATAAAGCTTACGAGATCACATAAACTTTCATTGCATATTTTCCATATCGTTTGAAACTCTTTCAATGTGCCACTTTCAAAATAAACTTTTTCATCACTTCATTAACACAGCAAATTTTGGTTTTACAAAATCTTAATGATTTTAAATATATTAGTAACAAGTTATCAAGCTAACTAAATATTTTTAAAAAATGGACTTTCAAATTAGGCCACTTTCAAAATAAACGGCTCATATAATTTTTTTGTTGCTATTTGTATTTTATCATAATATGTACGTCAAAATTTAATTAAATACACGTGTACCTACATACGTAAGGTTTTATTCGAGACATAATTTATAATCGAAGATTTTGGTGGAAGAACGCAGATTTAATATGTTTTGAGAAACAAAGATATTTATATAAGCAGCTCGCAACTTTTTGTTCAGGTATTTATGAACTTGATAATTTTCACTAATACATTTCTAAAACACTAGTTTTCTGTACAGAAATCTCTCAAGCCAAATGATAGGTTGCCCTGTCTGAAATATGACGCAATAATATCATTTTTGAAAAAAAATCGAATTAATCCCTTCCACCGACGACTTCAATTTGATTATATGTTATCAATCTACTATGGATTATATTTCTAAATTATACAAAATTCTATATAATTACAATTCCATTGGGATTTGAAACTTGTTTACCGATCATTTATTTTTAAGGAATTTTTCAATCAAACATTTGTGTAACCAGTGTCCATTTGTTTGCAAATAAATGTGTTTTGTCCTCTTTGTCCAGCTTTGCCTTTTGTGTCTTAATTAGATTTGGATATATTAATCTGACTGAGCAGAGTATACCAGGGGCCGATTTTTAGTTCTGTTGGTTCTTGCGCTCTTAAAATTTTCAGAACTGATTTATTTATTTATTTATCTAACCAGTATAATTTTACACGATCATATAACATTTTTTTTCCTCTAACCAATGTGGGTCCAGGGGGGTTAGCCCTTAAAACCCGGCGGCCCATTGGCCTATTGTATTTCCCCACATTGTTTCGTTCATGCAAATAGATCCAGTCCGTCTATTAGGTCCAGGATTCTGTGCAAGGTTTTTCACGGGGACTCTCTCACCTGTAATATCAAGCTTGTGTCTCCTACGTGCAATTGCTTCACAGTGGAAGATTATATGGGCGGCGGTTTCGTCTTCCTCATAGCATAACCTGCATAAAGGTTTATCCTTCCAGATACCCATTTTATGCAGGTGTTCTCGTAGAGGGCAGTGTCCTGTAAGTAGGCCTACCACAATTGCGATCTGCTTCCTTGGCAGTTGCAGGATTTCAGCAGTTAAAGTTTCCGATAGGTTTACTAACATTCATTTGCTGTGTGTCAGACCATTCAAATTGACCCACTGTAGACGGTGTCTAGATGCTACCCATTTACAGATTTTATTTCGGGTCGTGGTCTTGGTAATGTAGCGTCCACTTTCAGCAGTGATATTTGCTTTGCAGGCTCCATCTTTTGCTAGCTTATCCGCCATTTCGTTACCCACCAGTTCCGTGTGGCTAGGCACCCAAGCGAGTGTGAGCTTGTTATGCTTTGCCAGGGCTTTTAGGTCTAGAAGACAGTCCCAAACTGTCTTGGATTTGATTTCGTGACACGCTACAGCATTGATCGCAGCCTGACGGATGTTTCTACTTTTGTAGTCCATTCTCAAATTTTCACGGGCACAGATCATGATAGCGTGTATTTCTGCTTGGAATACTGTGGCATGTGTCCCCAGAGGTACAGATAGGCTTAACTCCAGGCACAGTCCATAGATTCCTGCGCCAGTACCACTGTCCTTCATGGAGCCGTCTGTAAACCAATCCAGTCCTCCTTGGCAAGTGGTTATTTCATTGCCTTCTGTCCATCGTAGATGTGTTTTGGAGGGTAGATCGAATCCCCCTCTATATTGAGGTACGATTCTGATATGACATTCGTTATCATGGTGTGTCCTGACCTCGCCAGAGATTCCCATGTTCCATTGCATATGCATCTGAAACCTCCCATCCTTGCCTCGCCCATGATAAAGATATGCAGGGGAGGAAGGTCTAGAATCACTTCCAGAGCTGCAGTTGGGGCGGATTTCATCGCTCCCGTAATTGCTAAACAGGCCAGTCTTTGAACATAGGTGAGTTCTCTGATGGCCTGTTTTTGCTTCACTTTGGTCCACCATACTGTGGAGCCATATGTCAGAATGGGTCTAACTACCATAGTGTGTAGCCACTATACCATACTGGGGTTCAGTCCCCATGATTTTCCAAGTGTTCTTTTGGTCATCAACAGTGCCATTTTACACTTGTTGGTAGCTTTCTTTAGCTGTTGATTCAAAGTCAGTTTGGCATCCAGGATTACACCTAGATACTTGACTTTAGGTATACACCTTTAGGTATTCGTTATAGAAAATTGGGGGCTTTAACCCATCCGTTTTTCTCATTCTAGTGAATGGTACTAGAGTGGATTTTTAGGGATTGACGCGAAGGTCGCCCCCCTGCACCAACTCTCCACCTCGTTCAGTGCTTCTCGCATAAGCGCAGCTATTATAGAGGGAAATTTACCCCTGATGAGAATGACTATGTCATCCGCATAGCCTTGGGTATAAAATTCTTTATTATTTAGTACACAAGCAGGCTATCAACAACCATGTCCCAAAGCAATGGAGATAGGACCCCACCCTGAGGACACCCCTTGATGACAGCCACCCTCATTGTGTCACCTGCTACTGTAGCCTCAACATTTCTACCCTGTAGCATGGACTTAATCCAACTGATTGCTGTTTTATTTGCACCATGGCTGCGGGCTGCATAGGCTATACTGTCGAAGGAGGTGTTGTCAAACGCACCTTCGATATCAAGGAAGGCACCAAGCGCCAATTCCTTGTTTTCTAGTGTGTTATCTATTCTAACCACTAATTGGTGTAGAGCAGATTCACATGATTTTCCTGGTTGATAGGCATGCTGATTAGAGTGTAGGGGCCTGTCTAACAGGCAGGTCTCCCTCAGATGCTTTTCAACCAGTTTTTCTAACGTCTTCAATGGAAAGGAGGTTAGACTTATTGGTCTATACGCTTTAGCCTGGGTGTAATCTAGACCCCCGGCTTTTTGTATAAATACCACTTTTACTTGCCTCCAGGGAGCTGGCACATAGCCTGATGCCAGACTTGCCCTGTATAGCTTGATCAGTACTGGCACCAGCGTTTCCCTCCCCTGCCACAGAAGGGTGGGGAAGACACCGTCCGGGCCAGCTGCTTTGTATGGGCTAAAGGTATTTATGGCCCATTCAATTCTTTCATATGTGACAACCCTCTTGGACACCTGCCAGTCACACCTCGTCCCTCTTGTTTGAGAGCGTACAGCATGACAGTCAGGATTATCCATTGTTGGGTCGATCACATAGGAACCTGGGAAGTGAGCTTGGAGTAAAACTTCCATAGTTTCTTTCCCGCTGGTTGTGTGTTTTCCGTTTGGTCCTCTAATAGTACCAACCGGATTTAACTAGTTCTGTCAGAAGTCTCTGAAGTCTTGCTGTTTCAGATGTACTTTCGACATCTTCACACATCTTCCTCCAGGACTCCCTTTTAGCCCTCCGTACAGATTTGTTATAATCGGTGAGTGTGTAGCCGTATATTCGGTCCACATCCCTGTTTTTTTAGCTCTATTGTAGAGCTTTCTCGTTTTGTTTTTCTTCTGTTCAAGTTCCTTGCTCCACCAGGTAACTTCTCGTTTCCTGGTTCGCTTCACTTGCGGACAGCTGTCATGATAAGAATTTATTATAGGCTCCTGAAGTAGAGTGGAGGCTTCTTCAATATCATGCGGACTAGTTATGTGCGAACTTAACACACTTGTATGCATCTTTAGCACTTCCTTATAGTGTTCCCAGTCAGTTTTGCGTGGATTACGATACACATCCTCTGTCCTGTCAACATCGTTCTCCAAAATCTCCAAAAAGATGTACCGATGGTCCGACAACGACGGTTCTTCGGACACATACCACTTACTGCAGAGGTATACGCAGGTACCTGTTGGCAGGACTGGTAGATATTACAAACTAAATATAACTTACTAAATATAACTAATTATAACTCCAATATAACTAACTATTATAGAACAATAAACATTTATCCGGACTACACATTTTGCCTGACCCATTCCTTTAGTTTACTTTTCGTTTTAATATTATGTGAGATATATATATATATATATATATATATATATATATATATATATATATATATATATATAATTTTCTGTAGATTAAAGTAGTTAATTTCTTTATTTAGTTTAGATTATTTTTGTGACACAAAAGGTTGCTTACTTAAAAAATCGAACGAATTAAAAGGATCATTAGAAATGTTGCTGAAATTTTACATTAAAGCAATTTTTATTTCTCATCAACCAACGTGGGTCCAGGGGTTTTAGCTCTAAAAACACTGCGGGCTATTGGCCTATTTCCCCACGTTGTTCCATTCATGCAAATAGCTCCAGCGCCGATATTAGCTATAGCTGTCTATGTGTCATGTTCTTCACAGGGATCTTCGCTGTTAAGTTTTTGTATCTTAGGTGGAATTGCTTCGCAATGGAAGATTATATAGGAGGCAATTTCGTCTCCTCATAGCTTCTTGTTGTCCTCTAACTCCTACACGGAGCATAGGACCTCTACAAATGCCTTCCATCTGACTCTATTCTGAGCGAGGCGTTTCACCTCTTTTCCCGTTTTTCCTGCGACCTTTAATTCTAAGTCTTTGGTCTTCCCCCCTTCTGCGAGAACCCTGCGGGTTCCATTGTAATACTTGCGTAGTGGTGTTTCCTTCGTCTCTCCTCAATACATGGCCCAACCATTTCCACTTGCGGTGTTTTATTTCTTTTTGTATCTCTTGTTGGTTTGTCACATGCCATAAGTCTACATTTCGCATTGTATCTGACCAAGAAATGCTCAGTATACTTCGTAGGCATTTGTTTATGAATACCTGAAGCTTATTTAGTATTATTATGAAGATTTTCCATGTTTGGCATCCATATTCTTAATTTTGTTCGTGTGGAATACAGTCTGGAGGTCCAGACCAGCCTGAGCATACCAAATGCCTGTTTGGCCCTTTTTATTCGGTATGAGACATCGGTGGTGGTGTCGCCCTCATTAGTAATTATGCTTCTCAGGTACGTGAATTCATTTACATCCTCTATTTGTTCGTCATAAATGCGGAAGGCGCGGGTATTCTTCGTGGCGGCTCTAAGCGATTTGGTTTTGCCAATGTTGATTTTTACCTATATATTATATTATATATATATATATATATATATATATATATATATATATATAATATATAGTTATATTTAAACCTAACCTGCTTTGGATGCTTCTGCAGAGAGACGGTCGAGTTTGCTATGCAAGTCGGCTCCTTATAGCATAGTCTGCATTATGGTTCATCTTTTCAGATACTCATTTTGTGCAGATATTCTCGTAGAGGGCAATGTCCTGTTAGTAGGCCTTCCTCAAAATTAATCTGCTTCTATGACAGTTGAGAAGAAAAATGCAGAAAATGCGAATTTTTAGTTTTCATCTTTAGATTTTCACGGACACAGATCAAGATGGCGTATATTTCCGCTTGGAATGTTGTTACATGTGATCCCAGGGGCATAGATAAATCGTAGAGGGATGGTCTGTAGATTCCTGCGCCAGTTTCACTGTCCTTTTTGGAGCCGTCTGTAAACCAGTCCAGCCCACCTTGACATGTGTTTGGTTTTTAGCCTTCTGTCCCACGTAGTTGTTTTTTGAAGAGTAGATCGAATGATAGCCCTTTTGTCCACTAATTGTTAACGTAACGACATCTCAACGTATCGACAGAATTTCAAGCAACATCGAGTGTACCCCAAGGTAATAACTCGAAGCCCTTGTCATGCATTACCTTCTTACGGCTTGGCATTTGCTGATTGCATTATATAAGTCGATTAGGTTCCGTGAGGAAAGGTACTCTTTCAAAGTTATATGGACTAAGTAACTATAGCCTAACCTAACTTAGACTATTGACTGTGAGATTGTGTATTGAACAAAAATTAATATTTAATACCACCAATTGTTGTTATGTTACGTATACAAGACCTCACTTTTACATACAAATTTACAAGGTGATATCTTGGACCTTTTACCTTTCATTATCTTGTTCCATCTTAGCATTTACTGATTGCATTATATAAGTCGATTAGGTCGCGTGAGAAAATGGCACTTTTAAAAAGTAATGTGGACTCGATTGAGATATGTTGTATTCAACACAAATTAATATTTAATACCACCAAGTATGTTTTCTCTCATACAAATTCACTATACAATTTATGGTAACCCTATTTCCAAGAAGGAAATTAGGAAAGATCTTGGAGATACATTTTTTTTCTCGCCTAACATTTCATTTCATTTCAAAGCATTTATTATTTCTTATAAATATAACACAATAGATACAAGATACTATATGTACATTATGTTTAAAACAATAATGAACAAAAGGACTCGTTTAGTCAATATAAGATATAAAGTCCTAGTCTTCCACCTGCCCAGAGTTATTGAAAAAGGAAAGTTCTTTTGTTTGTGTTCCATTCGTATAATATTAGTTTAATATATTTAGCTTTTGGTGAGATATACTTAGTGAACAAATTTGCATATATTCCAGCTTTGAATCTCTTAAAAGTCAAGACATAGGTTTGGGTTGATTAGCATATTGGTTTTACTTTCTTTAGCATCCGTTTAAACGGTTTAATGTACGCTAAGGCAGGCCCAGACGCTCCGTTTTGCACAACCTTTTCTCTGCGCAGTTCAACACGTGGCAGATAAAACGTTGCGTGTAGATAGGAAAACTGCGCGGAGGCGGTACAGTTGCAGCGATAACTGAGCTAAATTGCATAGATATCCATGAACTGTGCAGACAAGTCGGCGTATGTACAGGTAGCTCCGTTTTCCGATTCATTTTGTTCAAAAATGACCTGACTAGTACCTCCTCTTTGACGATTTCACTAAAACTTTTTGAAATATACAGATATATCTGCACCGTGTAGACGCTCTAAAAATTGCAACGTTTTCATTCCGTTTTAAGACTGCGCAGACAAAAGGTTGTGCAAAACGGAGCGTCTGGACCGGCCTCTAGCCGTACAGTGTCGATTAGCCCGCTGATCGTTTTCCCGTTTTTTGGTTTCTTGATACGTGACAGAGGATTTGAAGCTGTTTTTTATGACGTGATGCAGTTTATCCTGCGTTGGGAACTAATCTGAATCTACTAATAACAAGACATCAAATGGTTTCACTAGAAGACAGATGCATCATTACTATGCACTATTTACCGCCAAGCTCTTGTATAATCAGATAGACTGTTCATTTCTCTTGGTCAAAATTCCTCATCCTCATATCATCATCTAGATCTGCCGCTAGTTTTTTTTCAGCCTATTTCAAAGACAAATGTACTACGTAGAACACCTTCCTTCGTAATATGTTAAAATTCTAACAAGGCATTTCGGAATATATTTGAATGCTAATGTTTTTTTTCCTTTTCTATCAATTGCCTTGTATCATTCCGTTAGTATATTATTAGTTATTAATTGTGTTACTTCTATGGGTTTTCTCTATGTTGTGTATTATTATTGTTCTGTTATTAGTGGCCGCTTTGTTGGCAAAATAAAGTATATTATTATTATAACGTGCTTACTATGCCGAGTAAATGTCGGTATATCATTTGTTATAAACGACAACAGATGTAATCTAACTATATAATCACTAAAGCAAAATTCTTGTTTATTACATATTGTAAGAATATTTGTTATTGTTAATAACAATAACATATTTTAAGAATATTTGAAACAATATGATCGCTTCAAAAAATCGCTTAACGGAAACACGGACTAAAATAAAAAAGGTGGAATTTGTCGTGTTGACATACATATGTTAAAAATACTTCATTTGCTTGGTTTGAGTTTCAATTTCATTTTTTTTTAATTGAAATTCATTCTTTATTTTAAGATTATTTATTTTTCAAAAAGGCACAATATTAACAGTACAGTATAATCTATATTATCCGACACATATGGGACCAAACAACCGCCGGGTTATAAGAAAAAGTGGTGGTAGGGAAGAGCACGAGCGGTCTCCAGAGCGCCGGATTATTGGACGTGTCGTCCGATTAACCAACGGCCGAATTACCGAGAGTATACTGTATTATGAGGAAATTTTGAACTTATGTTGAAAAACTGAGCTCTAAATTTGATCTTTGATCACGACGAATTTTAAGTTAAAAGAATGTAAAACTATTGTCAATTGCAAATATGACCGTCAGACCACAACCTACAGTTATCTGAAATTAAAGTTCCATTCAAGAAGATATTCCGAAAACAAAAGAAGGTGACAAAACTGGACAATGAAAAGCTAAAAGACTCGAATCTCTGTGAAATGACAACACGACAGTTAGAAGAAAAACTAAAATTTGGAAGAAAAACCTCTGAGAGTGCCGAAGAAAAATAGATTAAGACAAAACAAGCCTTACTAAAATCCCAAGAAACTTTCAAAAGACAAACAAATGAGATGAAACAAGAATGGATGACGGACGAGATTCTAGAACCGATGAGGTGTAGAAGAAAATACGAAAGTAGTAATGAACGCGACTATAGAAGAATACTTGTCGAAATGAGAAGAAAGATAAGGAGAGCGGAAGCAGAATGGCATGCCCAGGAATGCAAAGAAATTGAGAACTATGACAAAAAGTATGATTTGTTCAATCTTCATCGGAAGGTGAATGAAGTTTGCGGAATTAAATGAAGCAACAATATTGGAAATTGGGAATACAGTAACGGACATATCATAATAGATTCACTTGCTAAAGTGGACACTTGGAAACCATACATTTTGGAACTTTTTAATGTCATCAGAAGTAAAAATCATGAGGACTGTGACCGGCCCCGCCAATTACAAAAAATGAAGTTGCTAAAGCGCAAAAAATGGCGAAAAACAGAAAAGCTCCAGGCCCCGATGATATAACCACAGAGATCCTAAAACTTTTGAAAAAAAGCAAGGCAAAGAAGTACAATTGACTGTCACTCAATTAGTTTAATGAGCCATGTTGTAAAAATATTCCTTCGAGTAATCGATGGAAGAATACACCAAAAAGTAAAGAAGGCGATTGGCGACTCTCAGTTCAGATTCCGAAATGACCTGGGAACTCGTGAAGCGTGGTTTGGTGTTCAAGTTCTAATCCAACGATGTCAGCTGCAATGTGAATTCATGCTTATTAGACTTTGAAAAAGCATTTGATAAAGTGCGACATGACAAACTGCTCGAAATTCTGAAAACACCTGGATTCGACGATAAAGACATTCGTGTAATAAGAAACTTGTATTGGCATCAAAGATCATCGGTTAGAGTGGAACAAGAGCTAACCGACGAAGTCGAAATATAGAGAGGTGTACGTCGTGGACGCATACGGTCACCATTACTCTTCAAGAGAAAATATTCGAAGAAGCAACCCAAGATGTAAATGTGACATTGTGGATGACACGCTGACGCTAGCAACAACATGCGACGATCTCCAAATACTAATGGGCAGGCTAGCCGATACTTGTAATGACTTTGGATTAAAACTTAACATCTCTAAAACAAGATATATGATTATAAGCAAAGGTAACGATATCCGGCATTACCGTCAACGGAACAAACCTCAAAAGAATTTCAAAGGAAGTGTCCGAGATACACTTCCTTCGAAATTATTTTGAGTATGTAATATCAACCAAAACCGGGACCCATCCATTGAGATTAAAATCCGAATAGAGAGAGCTCGCGCAGCATTCATTCGCATGAAAACGCTAAGCCTCATAGTACGTATGTGAGGTGTTATGTTTTTCCTGTTCTGCTATTCGCTATGTGCGAAGTGCATGGTGGAGGGTTCAGGAATGCGATCACGGCGCATATTATGGCAGAAATCCGCAACGATTCGGGATAGTCAATTTGTTTATTTTGAAATGGGTTACATCAAATGAAGTAGTAATTGAAGATTTTTTCCTAAAGTAATAAAGCTTTTTTTCATAACGTAAGTCATACAGGGTTACAACACAATAAACTTAGATTTCTTCTTAGATTCTCTTTAGATTTAAAATACTTGACACTAAACTTTATATGGTTTTGGTTGTACGAGTTTTTATGCTATGTCTATTTTTACTTGCAGTTATGTCTAATTGCATACCAGTTTGGGCATGGGGACTGTTTGATTGTGTTACAACAATATGAATAATATCTTCATCCATTACAGCTACATATTTCTCATAATAGACTTTTAGATTTTCTCCTAGTGTGTAATGATTGTGATATAAGATAATTCCATTTCGCTTTTTATTTAAAAAAAAAGTCAAACATGCAATACTGTATTCTCGCTCCAAAAGTGATTCAACTTGTCCAACATTTCAGATATTGCTTCTGTAATTAAACTTAACTCTTGATCCTGCACTGCGACATCTAATACTTGTTTTAACCCTTTGCGGACGGAGCCGCTCGAGGATCGAGCATCGCTGTGGACGAGAGGTATTGGAGTGCCCAGTAAAGAAAATAAATACGTTGAAAGTTATAAAAACTACAAAAAAAATATAAACAAAGAAATTGGAAAAATACAACAAAAAAGGTTTGGTTATGTTTATGTATACGTTTTATATTCCGGCATTGTATGATATCGTTCAAAACAGTCACCTATGTGCAAGGTCTCTTTAGTCGTACAAGTTGCACAATAATACCTCGACTCTCTTCTTCCATGCTTTACTTTTAGAACACACTAGATAGTCTCTACTCCTTCCTGTATCATCTCGCCGAATAATATGTAAAAGACCGTTCAGCCTTTCTGTTGTTTCAGAAGTCGAAGGATTCTTGGGTTCAGAATCCCGAAAATCTCCAACCAACTGACCCACCAAACAACGTACAAATTGCAGATTTGTTAACTTTTTTATATTGTGTTTCTTCTGATGTTCCCGATATAATAGAAATTTATGACTGAGACTTCCAAGTCCCAAAAAAATAATTTCCATTTGTGGGTCTACCGCATGAAGCGGGATCTAATCCACTTATTGTACAAATTTAACTTGCACTGGATGAAGCAACGACGCATCTTCGGTCTTGTCAGATTCAAAGTAGTATTCATCAGTACTGTCACTATCTAATGTATCATCTCTAAATCTTTTAGCCATCGTGTGAAATATATAAAAAGCATGCTGATTCCTCTGGTAGTGACACTGATAGACAGAATCTGAGAACTGAAATTCGTTCTGACTCTGCCATCATCTCACGTAGTAAGTTTACGTTATAAGTAAGATAAGACTTCATCGCTAAAGTATAACCATGCGTATCTTATCGTTCAGAACTACAGATGTCGCGAGCCACTTTATAACACGCGTTGCAGCTAAAAACTAGGTTGGGCGGCTATATGCCGACACGCGACCGGTGTAGAAGAAAATACAAAAGTCGTAATGAACGCGAGTATAGGAGAATACTTGTCGAAATTAGAAGAAAGATAAGAAGAGCGGAAGCAGAATGCTATGCCCAGGAATTCAAAGAAATTGAGAAATATGACAAAAAGCATCTTCATAAGAAGGTGAAAGAAGTTTGCGGAATTAAATGAAGCAGCAATTTTGGAAATTTGGAAGACAGTAACGGACACAATATAATAGATCCACTGGCTAAAGTAGACACTTGGAAACCATACATTTTGGAACTTTTTAACGACATCAAAAGTGAAAATCATGAGGAACTGACCGGCTGTGACCGGCCTGCCAATTACAAAAGACGAAGTTGACAAAAATGGCGAAAACAGAAAAGCTCTAGGCCCCGATGGTATAACTACAGAGGTCCTAAAACTTTTGGAAGAAAATAGCTTAAACCTCATGACTTCTCTACAGGAGTACTACCATCAGACTAGCTAACATCAACTTTTGTCACGATCCCTAAAAAGAACAAGGCAAAGAAGTACAATGATTATCGCACAATCACTTTAATGAGCCATGTTGTAAAAATATTCGTTCTAGTAATCCACGGAAGAATACACCAAAAAGTAAAGAAGGGGATTGGCGACTGTCAGTTCGGATTCCTAAATGGAACACGTGAACTGACCTGGGAACACGTGAAGCGCTGTTTCCTTTTCAAGTTCTACTCTAACGATGTCAAGATGACTGCTGCATTGTGTATGCATGTTTAATATACTTTGAAAAAGCATTTGATAAAGTGAGCCATGGCAAACTGATCGGAACCAAGAGGAATCGACGGTAAAGACATTCGTATAATAAGAAACTTGTATTGGCATCAAATAGCATCGGTCATAGTGGAACAAGAGCTAACCGACGAAGTAGAAATGAGGACGTACGCCCTGTACGTCAGGGATGCATACTTTCACCATTGCTCATCAACCTATATTCCGAGAAAATATTCGAAGAAGCAACCCAAGAGATAAAGGTAGGAATAAACATAAACGAAAGAATCATAAATAACATTAGGTATGCGGATGACACGCTGAGGCTAGCAACAACATGCGACGATCTCCAAATACTAATGAGCAAAATAGCCGATAATTGTAATGTCTTTGGATTAAAAGTTCACATCGATAAAACAAAATATATGATTATAGGCAAAGATAATGATATCCAAGATACCGGCATTACCGCCAACGGAACAAACCTTAAAAGAGTTTCGAAAGCAGTGTATCTCGGATGTAATATCAACGAAAACTGGAAATCATCCATTCAGATTAAAATCCGAATAGAGAGAGCTCGCGCAGCATTCATTCGCATGGAAAAGACCTTTCTTAGTCACGGTTTGATGCTAAGCCTCAGAGCACGTATGGTGAGGTATTATGTTTTTCCTGTTGTGCTATACGGGATGGGGGCATGGACACTCAACGACTAGGAGACAATGTTAAAACGACTAAACGCATTTGAGATGTGAGTGTACAGACGAATGCTCAAAATCAGTTGGACGGGCAGGATTACAAACCAAGAAATACTACGACGCATAAATAAAGTAACCAAAGTGACCATATTAATAAAAAATAACGACAAATTCTTCGACTATATTATGAGAGATATTGATAAATATAAAATACTACACCTCATCATACTAGGAAAGATAGATGCAGAAGAGGCCCTGTAAGAAGACGTACCACCTGGCTAAAGAATCTTAGACAGTGGTGCCGACAGACAAGTGTAGCTTTTCTGGACTGCTACAGATGAACGTTCAACGGTCACAGCAGCCATAGAAGAAAAAATATGACAAAATTTGACAATTTAGACACTTTTTATATGCGTTTATAATTTATCCCGTCGCGACGCGTCGCCCAAATTCACTTTAATTTATCCAGGGCCGTTCCTTGTTGGCCGGCCAGTTTCAGAAGGTCAGCCGTTCTCTTAAAATTTGCGCTAAAATACATAGACGCATACGTATTTATTCTTATATTCGAGTAGTTACAAGGATTATTTATAAAATTAATTTGGTTAAAATCACACTGAAGGGCCAAAATTTCGAATAACTTTAAAAGATTATCTCAGCTATTTTACCGATTACATAATAAATTAATTTAAGATTAAGTTTGGATTAGTATTATTATATTTGTTATTACATTATATTGTATGTTATATTATAGTATTTTTGTTAGGTTTTAATTATTATTACATAGCGTACATGGCTTTATGGCTGAACATGCCTTTTTTGAAATAAATAATTTTGTTGTTATCTGTTAGCTTAAATGTCAAACTGTTTATTAGTCAATATTTTACATATAATAAGTGGTCTGTGGCAACTTCTGATATCCATTGCCCATGCGCTCTTCTTGTGCACCTCCGCTAGGAACTGTCTGGTTTTTCCCCATAAATATTTTTACAATTTTTACTTATACAAAGTTTCTTTAATTGTTGTGTTGGAATTGCTATAACTGGTGAAAATACCACTTTTCATATGTTGATATTAATGAAAAACCATTTAGATCCCGTAGAACTATTTAAACAATTTCACCATTTTTTTTTTTATTGTGTTTACAAGGTTTTCTATACCATCAGCAGGAAGTTTACACTAAATAAAACACCTTGAATGGGAATTTCTCTGGCAATAAATAAAAACTGCTTACTGTTCACTAACACATAAATAAATAAACAATTAATCAAATGAATAACAACAAGCACTTATACGTGGAATATTTTAATAACAATTTGCGGTTTATCTTAAAAACACATTTCTACTGTATTTAAATTGATTTTTTTACATAAATACATTTTATTATACCAAATTGACTGCAATATAAGTCAAAGCTAAATAGACAAAAGTATATTAAACAAGTAGCTTTAATAGATAAGACAGGACAAACAACACAAATATGTGTCTTATGTAGAGATTTATTCCTCATCTCTATACAAGACAAAATATATTGGTATGTTAATTAAAAACCGCATACCGGCATATGAGAAAGCAAGACAAGAAATTTAAAAGTAAGCAGAAAATATCCTAAATTAACATGATGTGATGGATAAGACTAGAGAAACACGATAATATTGTTAACATTCAAACTAGCTAATTGGAGGGTAAGACAAAAATAGCCCTTACATCGTGTGTAAGTGCCTTACACACGACAGCTTTAGTCTTACAATTAGTTTGTCAGTTGTTAGATGTTTTTTTTTTTTTGGCGAGATAGCCGAAATTTGCTTGTTAAACGAACAAATCATAGGAATTTTAATATAAAAACGAGTATAAAAACACCTGATAAACTCACAGACTAAAACCGTATGTTAGGCTCTTATGACACACTAGCAGATTTATTGTGTTTAAATTTATTTCTTTTGAATGAATATTCTAGAAATTGAAAGTGGATACAACATTTTTTTTTTAGAAACTTTCTGTTTCGCACTCGTTCTATTTCTTGTTTGCTTATTTAAAAATATTCTTTTGTACAAAAACATTTAAATAGAGAGGTTGAAGAGGAATCAACATTCACTGGGTTTTGTAATTTACAATTTAAATTTCAAATCTTTTTTTATATTTTAGTTAACATTACATTTTTTTGATAATTATTACACAAAATATTTATAACACACAAGTGTTAAATATTTATGGTTTTGATTTCAAAATTCTCAACAAAATGATTTGCTGCAACAATATGCTTATTCTTGCATATTGTTAATATTATATTAATATTACATTGTTTCTTAATGTTTGTATATTACCTATTATTACAATTTGTATTAAATTATAATTATTTACAAATGAGTAAAGTGAAAGAAGAACAAAATGTGAAAGAATAAAAAGAAGAATAGTATGTGGGACGTGACCACAGGAAACGAAAAAACAAACTTAAAAAATAACTACATTTTGCTTTATGCTCTCAAAATAAATATGGACTTGATCTACTACTCACTAAAAAGTAATATACAGTGTGTTTTAAAAAGAACTCAATAGTTTTAAGTATAAATTTAATGTTGAAATTAATGAGAAACACAAATTAATTTATATTATTATTTATATTTTTTATATATCAACGAGTACAAACAATAAAAAGGAGTACTGTCAAGGGTTGCTTTAACAGTAATGGACTTCAACGAGGGATCCATTTGTTGGACTGCACACATCGAGAAGAATTGGCAACAGGCAACCTGTTATTAGGCGAACTGATTGATTCAAAGGGACGTCGATTTGCTTTGCGTGAGTGGATGCACACCATACTGGAGCGGCGTATTCGGCTGAAGAGAAGCTTAATGCAAGGGCTGAGGTTCTCAATATTGCTGGCTGTGCTGCCCATGACCTACCAGTCAGTTTCTGGAGAAGGTTGTTTCTTGTTGCTACCTTTTTTCTGGTGTTGAGGCAGTGGCGCTTATATGTGAGAGCTCGATCTAGTGTTACCCCGAGGTATTTTGGAGTTTTGTGCCACACCACACTATATTCATCTGTCTCCTTGCCTCCCTGTTCCGAGGTGGAAGGCGCACACTTTTTGCTGGATTCGGTCGGAGGAGATTGTGCTCGTATTAGGCGGCAAGGTCGTTCACATTTGTCAGTTTTCTCTCTACCTCATGGAAACTATTTCCTTGGGTTGCTAGCGCTGTGTCGTCAGCATATATAAAGTGCCTTATCTCCCGCCGTATGGGCTGGTCGTTGGTGTTGATATTGTACAGTAATGGGGCCAGTACACTGCCTTGCGGAAGTACGTTCCTTTGCAGGCGCCATCTACAATTTTTCCCTATATAAGTAATTGCATGACTCAATCAATAGAGGCGGCTTTTCTGTTCGGCGGCTTTTTCGTTAGAATCACCGCTCTATATCTGTCTCTCTCAGACTCAATGCCACTATGCGGCGTATGTCCGTAACAGCTCGACCCCGTCGATCCTACTGGGACTGGCAGCGAGTCGCGCGCCGTTTTTCGGTTTAAAAATCGCGCGTTCGCTGAAACAATATATACACGTGATATCTCACTACATCCCCCCCCTCCTCGCTCCTCGTGATGTTTCGTGATTTTTCACAAACCCCCGTCCGAGCCTCACGTGATTAATGGACGATCCCTTAAATGTACAATATTTATATGACCCATTTACTTCACAAATCGACCGTCGTCGATCTAATTCCACTTTTTGTAATAATTTAAATTTATGTGCCAAAGCACTTGATTCAGTCATAGCTTTTTATATTTATAATAAATTTCCCAAATAATAAAGATTTAAAGTAAAATATAATGTTTAAAAACAAGGTAAATGCTTAATCTTAAATGCACAAATTAATATTTACAAATTACACGATTAGTTGACCTCTGTTTGATTCGATCCATGAATGAGATCGATGCAGCAGTGAACGCCACGCTGGCACATTTCTGGCGAAATCTCACCAATAGCTTGTCGAATGTTTCGTTTTAAGCCTCCAAGGATTTTCGGTCGATTCTAATAAACTTTAGATTTAATATGACCCAATAAGAAATAATCCAAAGCCGACAAATCCGGATAGCGAGGGGACCACAAATGATCCCCACACTGCGCGCTGGGAAATCAGACGACCAGGAATGAACTCACGTAATACTCCCATAGACATGTTGGATACATGAGGCCTTACACCATCTTGCTGATACAAAATATCGTTTATTGGTAATCGAAGGGAAGTTTCTTCAATTCTGTTCCTAACTTGCAAAGTATTCACTTCGGTTCTAGCAGTTTTTTTCCGTCTGGGAGTTTAGTATCACTAAGAGAACCTATTTGTTCGACAATATTTTTCGATCCATCTTGCAATTGTCCTGCTATTTGGCGCCGCTGGAAAATTAAACTGTTGTAGAAACCACCTCCGAGTTTGAATTATGGATATCGTTCTAATAAAATGCTCTACACGAGCAATCCTTTGTTCAATCGGCCACCTCTCCATTTTCAAAGAAAAACTTGAGTGTTCACTGAATAGTAAACAGTTAAAATTATAGGTAATAAGTCATTACTTTTTTTTTGTTTTTACTAAGTATAAATAGGACACTCTTAATTTGTCACCCTTTATAATATTTATTTGAACTTATATCATAATATATATATATATATATATATATATATAAATATATAAGGGAGTTTTAAAAAAACAATGTTTTTCCAAACATTAATTCCTAACTTGTAACATACATATTTTTACAAAATAAGTAGTATTGTGTCTCATATAACGGTTTAGCTTTTAATGTTTCACCTAGACTAGCGTTTGGATAATCTAGTTTGAATGTGTAAACTAGACTTGGTGTTCAAAGTTTCATCTAGACTAGACTTTCGATAAACTTATCTGACAATGAGTGTATATTCAACTATAGACTTGACTTTACTAATCTAATCTGAGTGTGCAGATTAGACATCATCTTCATAATCTAATCAAAGTGTGTATCCTAGACTTGGTCTCCCAAATTCCATGTAGATTATACTTTATAAATCCATGTCTTATTGTGTAGACAAGACCCGGTCTTCTAAATGGACCCGCTCGAAGTTTGATCCTCTTGTTCAGTGTTTCCCAAACTTTCTATCCACGTGTACCCCTTTCAAATATTTTTTAACATTTCGTACCCCTTAGTATAAACTTTCTGAGATATATTATTAAAAACAAGAACTGTAGTTGTCTTTTTTACGTAATATATAGTCTCCAGATTGGGGTTTCAAGGATAAAAATATAGTTATTTATTATACAAGCGGATAAAATTAAGGTTTAACGATTAAATTCGCTTAAAAAAAAGATTAATTTTATTCGCTAGTGCATACAAACTTTTAATTAATTTTGCTTTTCATATAACAAGTTAATTTCAAAGAAAAGTTTCATTTTGTTTCTTTTTTAAGAGAAGCGACATCGATCGTGCGCCCATTATTGTATTTTTGTCATGACAACGATAAAATTGTTGATTCGTACGTCAAATTCATGTTTAGTGTTTAATTAATTTGTGTTTTATTAATTATAAATGTATACATTCTAAGAATTGTTAAATGGTGACGCAATTGCTTAAAGATTACTCCCACGGAAATCAAGACATTTATACAAAAATGTGTAATAAGTTTTGTGATTAGGGATTTAAAAAAACCGGCCAAGTGCGAGTTGTGACTCGCGCACCGAGGATTTTTCGGAGTGTTTAAGTGTTTTTTGTGTTTACGGAGCCGACAAGCGAATTATTTTGATGCGTTGCTATCGATACTTTTATTTCACTAGTGAAATAAAATTTTTATTTCATTAGTGAATAAACCACTGTTTTATTGATCCGCATCCAATGAATTAAACGTGAATTTTTAAGGTAAAATCGCATCAAAATTATTACAAATCTTAGGAAAAATATTATTCCTTATGAGTTCACTTTAAGACAGCTTATGCTTATCATTATGTACGTAAAAACATTCTGCAATCATTGTATCGTGAGCAGTTAGTAAAATAATCGATTGGTTGTATTGCATTAATTAATTATCAAAGATTATGAAGCTGTATTATTTTTAGATTTCAAACACTTTATAAAAAGTAATGTTTGATGCACTATTTTTTTATGTAATTTAAATATTGTTAATTTTATTACTCATGTTGGCGCCCATTTTTGGGTGCGACAAATGGCCGTTTGTCAATTGAAATTGAAATTATGTTTCGCGCACTCTAATATTCAATAAAAATCGATAAGTTACATAAAAACAATTGAATAAATAAAATAAACACAATCAAAACCTTAATATTAAAAAAGTGACGTGAAAGTGAGTTTCATTACAAAATAAAAATTAAAGAAAACGTTTTAAAATGAGTGTAAATTCTATGGTGATACCGGAGACTGAGTAGAGTTTTGATGACGAATTCACAACACCGGAGACAATTGTAAAATATAATTCTTCATTTTTACTTCGTTTTTTTTTTGGATGGCCCCTGGACCCCAATCTTGTAAGATACGTCCCCTCGCATGTGTAATAAAAAATATTATCTGCAACTCGTGCGGTATTGTAAATTGCGAAAAAAACTAGAGCTCTCACTTCGTTTGTGAGCCCAATTTCGCTCTCGTGGGCAATTGACAACTTACCGCCCTAGTTGCACAATATACTATTTTAATCTTATATACCCTTTGGCACACATAAAAAATGAATATTTTGGAACATAGTTTCGTACCCCTTTCAAACCGTTCGCGTACCCCTTGGGGTACGTGCACCACACATTGGGAAACACTTCACATGGGCAGCAAAGTAAAATTTCTTTGACGCACGTGTTACTACAAAGATTAAACTTAAAATACATAAGTCATAATAAAATTTAGTTTTATTTATTGATGATATTGCTGACTAAATAAAAGCGTGGAGCGCCTACGAAAATTAAGTCAATACAGTTTAACCTTCACGCTTTTATTCAGTGGGCAGTATCAACCTGGAAAAATTATTTTCTGCTTTTTTAATGCATTTTAATAGTAACATGGTTTTTAACTTTTTTATATATTTTATTTGTTGTAACGGAACGTTACTTAAGCTTATTCGCAATTGGCAATAACTTTCGCGAACGTAGCATACCCTGCCAAAAATTCTTGTCCTTGCATTCGTTTTCTGCGCAACTGCGTTTTCAATGCCACTCAATTTCGTACTGTAAATGTCAAAATAATTTATTTGATTTGGAATTTCTAACATTGATCAAAGAAACGGATTAAGTAAAAGGATAATCGCATTTTTTATTTCGCAAATATCAACTTATATATTCGAATTATTTGTTTACATTACATTTCTAATTATTTGTGGTTTTTTATGTAAATGTGATTTTGAACTTTTCTGGTATCGTATTATAGTTTATTCCTGTTTCGCCAACTTGACTTAAAACTCATTGAACAAAACTGGAAGATATTTTATTGAAGGAAAAGCGAAATACATTTAAATTTAATAGGATACATTAAAAGTGAAAATATCACAATCTCAGCACAAGGGAAAATAAACCATTATTAACGGGATATTTTCTTCATAATACATCATTTTGAATTTAACAAATTATGTCGAGTGAAAGGGAAATTTGCTCGGTCACAAGTTCGTTTTAATAATAGATTTTCTTATTTTGTATAACCGGTTAAAACTTATTTGGAACTTATTTAACTTATTTTAAAGGTTGAGAATGGTTTGATTGATCTGATTTTGACTTATCTGATTCATTGAATCTGAAATGTTGTTTTATTAAATCATCGAATTATTTGTTCCAGTAAGAGAAATAGTTGAAAGCTATTAAAAGGGACGTTTTTTATTAAATCTCGCTGCATTTCATTAAAATAAATCTTGTTTATTTAGTGTTAGTGTCTGTGGATCTATAGTAAAGTCTCTACAACTCGACATAAACGAAGCTAATTATGAACTATTCTCGGATAATCGACAATGCATGTACAATGTGACACACATGTGTAGTTTAATGAAAAGTGCCGTTGAATTGATTGTTTATTAATATTTATTTTTTTATTTATTATTATTCCATCAGTTATATAAACTATACTGATTTCTGCTCGAGTCATTGCTTCCTGGCACTTCTTTACGGCCTTGTCGCGAAACCTTCAATTAAAATATGTTAGCAACAGATGCGTCCTATTACTGTTTAATAAAAGCAATGGCTGTTTCATGGCCACCTATGACTTCTTTACTATTTGTTTTTAATTTTTAATCAAGAATAAAAACACACATAATCTACATCATAAACCACACCGTGATCATAATTCACTTCATCATAATCGATTTTATTATTTTTATTGGATATTAAGCAAATATAGATTATAACAAAATTATAACCAGTGAATAGAGTCACATAAATTATATATTTTTTTCGTTCTAATTTAGATGATGTTTGAAATCTGTGAATGACTTGAATGTGTATTTGAATTTCATATTTGTTATCATATACATTTTTAGAAAGGGCAAAAATCTATACAATATTTTCTGTAAATTTCATTTATGAATTTTTATTGATCAAATTCGTGTTTTAAAGATATTCTAAAATTCCTACTAGAATATATATTTTGGATGATTTTTATATATTGACAAGAAACAAATTTAGAGTTTGTTTTTGACTTTAGAGTCGTGATAAGTGTCCAAATTTGTGAATAAATAGTTTTTACATACTAAGTGTGGTTAAAACATTTAGCAATTTATAAATCCAGTATAAGTATGTATTACCATGTAGTAACGGTCGCAACCATCCTATTCATTATAATACCTAGGTCACATAATGAGAAGACCCAAATATCCACTGCTACAACTGATAATACCAGGGAAGATTATGTGAAGAAAAAACATTGGTAGACGTCGGATATCGTGACTTAATAACCTACGGAGGCATGGAATGGGTGTGCCAATTATTATTCCGCGAACAATGACGTGTTATCTTTCCATTGCACAATTCACCAGGAAGAACTTTGCGCACAAACATTTCCAGAAGATATTGGTAAAGTTGAATGGATTTGGTAGTCAAGGCCACCAATAATATTATCGCAAAGGCGCTTATCAACGTCAATTGTAAAGAAAATATAAAAATATGACTTTATAAAAAAAATCATCCGTCGCTCTTGGTCCAGTTTGAAATCATTTTAAATAAAAATTTTGTTCTTTAGTTTATAGAGTTTGCCGACCCCTACCCTAGAAAATAATTATTATTCTCCTTTTCATCATAGATCATAGATAGTTGGTGTAAAAATGTTTCTTCTTCTCTTATAGCCATTAGGTTTTTTTTTGGCGTAGCTGACTGCTGGGAGCTACGTAGACAAGTGGCTCTTTAGAACTCCCCCAATCATTCCGGAACCGCGTTTAGCATGTCTTCAAAATGATGGTTGTAAATGTAATTGGTTTTTTTGAGAGGAATTGTGTTAGATGATAGTTTGTCGCACCGTGCTTCCTGTTCAGAGATTCCGAGATGTCTGCTTTGTCCTGCTGTGTCCATTTGCCATTCTCCGCCGCCCGCCATCTTCTTTGCCATTTCTCTAGAAGGTTTTTTAGCTGTTCTTTTTGTTTGCCTGTTACTACCATTTAAATACAATTCATCTTTCTCTTTTACTAAGAGGTCTATTCGAGGTATGCCCGCGATTACTAGGGTGGGTTCTCTAGTTTTATATACAGTACAGACCCTAATAGCGGCCTTTCTTGATACTACCTACATACCCTTGGCTGTTGCCTTCGTGAGGTGTGGGACGAAGGAAAGTCTTTTATCTACTACTACTCCAAGATATGTGATTTTATCTTTTGGGACTATGCTCTTGTATTGGGAATTTTATTGGCATTAATCTCCTAAGCCCAGTAAGTAACATCGAATATTACGTCTATACTTGGATATAGGCAGTGGTGTGCTGGGAAACTGTTAACAAAGGGCTCGCTGCTCGATGACCGCGACCTTGGAGGGTTGGAAAGCGTTTTTTTTAATTCCAAGGTCTGGCACTTCCTGACTCCTGATGGCTAGACGCCTACACAAACATTGGCTAGACGCTTACACAAGACCAGTAAGGGCCTTTGTGCTCTTATTTGCTTGTACGTTGTCCACCTGCCTATGTAATCAACTTCTATTACGAGTTTCTATGAGAAAGGAGGGTAAATTATTATTAGTTTATGTGAAAGTATAAACACAAAATATAAATTCTTAAATAAAAACCATAACAAAGCTTGATCTATGTTTTTATTATACAATGTATGTACAGTGTGTTTGAAGAACTCACTAGTTTTAAGTATAAATTTAATGTTAAAATATAATGAAAAACTACATCAACGAGTACATACAACAAAAGAGAGTACTTTCAAGTTTTGTTGCGGAGTAGCCATTACATTGCGCGCCTCAGCTGAATCAAAGATGATAGGTTAGGTTAGGTTGTAAGTCTAGTGTAAATCAAAATATATAAATATAATATTTAAAAAACATCATTTGCAGTGTAAATGCCGCAGTGCGACCACTCGCGTGATATTGAGTTGAAGTTTTTTTTCCGCGGCCGTAGTAGCATATACGTCTCAGTAGCTGTTTCTAAAGGACATGCTCGCATGCGGCACACCGCTACTCAATCGGCCGCCGCCTGCGACGAGGGACACACGTGCACGAAGTCAAAAAGGGTAAATATGACCCTGCCACAACCGCGACATAGCACTTATGTGCAATATTTCAGCAAGTATTTTTTATAGAAGGGTAATAGTGTTTTCAGGTATTTTTGGACGCAATGTATAAACGGGAGCGTCAGGATGAGCTCATACGTCATGCTTTATTATAACCAGACAGTGAAGACGACTTGATGTCCGGCGGTAGCGAATGTAGCGGTAGCGAAGATCATATGAGTGCACGCAGTCAAGATAGTGATACTGAGCAGAATGTAAGTAGTGAATATGATAGCGAGGATGACGTACCGCTATCTAACTTACCAACTCAGAATCAACTCATGAAAGAGAAAGGAGAATTGGATAACCATGTAACGAATTCGTTTTATATTGGCAAAGATGGGACTAAATGGTCTAAAATTCCTTCTCTACAAGTTCGCACCCGTTCTGAAAACATCATTCGACAAACACCTGGAGTGAGCCCAGTAGCAAGGTAAGCACAGTCAGAACTAGAATGCTGGAGTTTGTTTTGTCCCGAATATATGCTTTCCATTACCCTGACTCATAAAAACTTGCAAATTCAAGAAAGGAATGCTGATTGTGAAGCTATTCCTCACTTCAAGAAAGAGATTCTGAATTCAAGGCTTATATTGGTTTGTTATACATCGCCGGATTTTACCGCTCTGGAAGGCAAAACGCTGTTGATCTTTGGGCTTCAGACGGCACAGGAGTGGAAATATTTCTGGGCTATTATTATGGGCATTATTATTTATGGGAATAAAAATATTAGCCATGGTTGACGCAAAAAACTTTTACGTTTTCAACTTCGAGATTTACATAGGAAGGCTAGTAGGATCATTTACAGTAAGCAACAAACATTTTGATGTCGTGATTAATGTGATTTTCGATAATTTGTTCACTAGTTTTGAACTTGTGTCTCATCTGCTCAATGAGCAGAAGCCGACTTCTGTGGGTACAGTACGTAAGAACAAGAGACAAATCCCAACAGAATTTATCAATACTCGCCGTCGCAATGCAGATATCTATTCATCGAAGTTTGGCTCTCAAAAAGATGTAACACTAGTATCTTATATTCCAAAGAAAAACAAGGTTGTTATACTCATGTCGAGTCTTCACAAAAACGCTTAAATTAATGAATCGACTGGAGAGAAAAAAACTGAGATTAACATGTTTTATAACTCCACTAAAGGCAACATCTACTCCACACGTTGCCGATGAGTTGTCTGCGACATACGATGTAAGCCGCAAATCAAGAAAATGGCCTCTTGACTGTATTCTATGCAATGCTAAATATGGCTGGAATCAACGCATATATTAAGCCGGGGTAATATTAGAGCCACGCCGCGTGTCGCAACGCTGCCTCACGCAACGGGCTGTGATTAGACTACAGTGTCGCGTCGCTGCGCGTGCTAATGAAATTTTTGTGTCAGTTCAGTAGCGACCGCGTAAACGTCCGCACCTATTTGCAATGTTCTCTTCCGACTCAGATACGGATCTTGAAGAAGATATTGCCTACATATTTATGTTAAGCCTACTCAAGAAGAAAAGAAAGAAGAGTTGATATTGGGTGCACCCAGTAAATGCATTAAGAGGAAATTCACCAATATTTCAGGATGACAGAAACACAATTTAATTACGTACATTCTTTAATTGAAAAAGATATTTAAAAAATTCCTTAATCCTTAAATAATCCTTATTTTTCGGATCATATAAAAATTTATACTCTTTTACTAACTCAATAATTTCGTCGGCGGACATTTTGGGCGCGTACTAAAATGTGATAGACGTCTGCTTGCTTGCTTGTCAACACACCGCGCCTCAATTCGCGTAGCCACGTGGTGATTATACTAGAGCCTAGCCAACCAACGCGTTACTTCCCCCACCAGCGATGCCACGCCGATCGAAATCGAGAGGTCTGCGTGGAGTCAGCTCGCTCGGCGACACGCGGGACTGAGCTAATGTAATCACGTTCATACTAAATGTATGTAACCGATTGCAATCCCACGCGTTGCGACACGCGGCGTGGCTCAAATATAACACAGGTATTTATACACATTATATTTACATACATTATATTTATACACAGGTTTAATACACAGACGATCCAGAAACGTCGCAATTTTATAAAAACATTGGGCCGCATGCTTATTACTGAACACTTGAATGTCCGAAAAGAAATACCCCAATTGCCGAGACAGCTGTCGAAGTTCCAGGTGAACGAAAAAAGTGCCAAATGTATTCTTACGCCCGACTGGTAACGTTTGCGAAGAGTGCCCTAAGTATATTTGTTCAGAACACACTGTTTCGTTCTGCCAAGAATGTGCTACAACAACAGACAATAATGTTGTATAGTATATAAGACTGACGATTTATTTAGTAAAACTAATTGATATATACCGAATTCTCCTAATTCTTATGAGAAATTTGACTTATTTTTTGTTTTTTTTTTACATGTTTGGAGCGAAGGAATTTGCTAAAGTTGATTGTTTTTAGACCTTAGCTAAAATTAAAAAAATTAAAACATTTTGTATTATCACTTGATGTATTTAATCAAAATTCTAATAATAATATCCAACTAATCTAATCATATTCAATGTTTTGTTAAAAAATATAAATTTAGCCTTTAAAAATGCAACAGAAATACAGGGTCAAATATTCTCTCCACAACCTCCATGTAACTATTTTCACCACATCCTCGCCGGGTTAAATAGGATCTAATGAGATTTATGTAGCTTAAAAAAGTTTATAGCTAACTGCATTTTTTGTAGTTAATTGCATTTTTTATAGTTATTTCCGTTTTATTCCCGATTTCTTTTATTTTGTTGAGCAAACGAAATCTTGTGCAAAAAAAAACCTTCGCGTTAAAGTTAAAACTGCGTAAAATCATTTGCAATTAAAATCAGATGTGGAACAGACTGTTTGGAAATAGCAATTATATCAAGTTGCAAATGTAAAGTTAACACCTACATTGAAATTGTTTGTAAACTGATAATATTTATTTTTAGATTTACTTATAGTTTTCATAAACAATACAAATTTTACATAACTTGAAACTAGAATTTAAATACGAATGTTCTTATTTCGTTATTTATAATTTTTGGTTTAGTTTGTTTATTTTAGTTATTTATCAATTTTAGTCACTTAAAACATTACGCTATCGACCATAGAGACAACGAACTAAACATCGCGCTATCGACCACATTTGCCATAAAACAATATATTAATTTACTTTGTTTTTCTATTTAGACAAAATATGTGCTTATATGCAAGTATCTAACTAGCTGTACAAATATTTAAGGTAATAATAGATAACGTTATGGACCAATTAGCAACAATTAAAGCAAATTTACAATAATATCAATTACGAAATATCTTTTATTGTTCCAAGACAATAGCAATCTCCCTATTTGTTTTTGCTCTCCGTGTACTATTCAAGAATGTGATGAATAATTTATTTTTTTGATTTGCACACGTTATTTATTCATAGAGGCTTTAATGTGTGGCCACGGTAATGTTTCTAATTAGCTTGAAACACCTATTAGTTGACATATGAATAATACGAGACTATCAATTATGCATGCACTTGTTCATGTAACAAAAAAAAAGTATTAAATTATTTTCCGATAAATCGACTAGGAACATGTATTATTAATAAAAAAATTCTGGAACAAGATAAGACAATTTAAAAATATGTTAAGGTACAACTTATTATTCCAATTATTGGAAATATTTATTAACATTTTTTGTTGTACATATTATATGGTTCAAAATCCTCAGGGACGTATAATTCGTTCTTACAACGGAAATAATAATGACAATACTTATTGTTAGCTATGTAGCAGGTGTGTAAAAGTAAGTAGCTAGAGGGATTAAAAAACTGATTCCTATTTTTAACAGGATCAAAACTGGCCAGTTGTTGACCAACCATTAGCAAAACCAGCTAGTTAATTTTGTTAGATGCAAAACGGACTAATTACTGATTAGACATAAATAAATACAACTATACTCGAACCGGCGAGAGAATGCAACTGTACTGCGCCGAGGTTAAGAGACACGCCGAGGTACGCGCAGATTCGTTTGAGTTAAGAAATATGCGTCAGTTTTTTAAATGCGGACAACTAAACATCGCGCAATCCAAATAAAGTGGGGGTATGCGTAGAACAATGCTAAACTCGTCGAGAAGAGATGCATTCTCTCGCCGGTACGAGTATATTTACTTTCGACAGAATCAAAACAGGCTAGTTGCAAACTTAAAATGTGAATTGCGGCTATTTGACATAATAATTTTTTAAACAACTTTTACCATTTTCTTGTGCCTTATCCTCAGTGGACGTTGGCGATTACTTTGGCCCATCTGATTTTATTTGCTGCATCCCGACATAGATCCATAGTTGTCATTCCTCTCCGTTGTCTTAGATTTCACAACCACGATTATTCGTCGTCTTCCAGGACTTCTTTTGCCGTTAAGCTTGCCCTGAATAATAAGCTGAAGTAGGCTATATTTCTGGTTTCGCATAACATGTCCGAATTATGAAAGTTTGCGTTCTTTGGTTACGTTTAAGACTTTTTGTTTTCTCATACGCTTTTGTTTTCTCATAAGCTGTAGAACGGCTTCGTTGGTTACGTGGTAAATTCATGATATTCCAAGCATGCGTCTGTAGCATAAAGTGACCACATTTTCATTGTGACAAAGCGGGACAAATGGGATGAAATGAAAATTATAATTTAGTTATTAAAGTAGACCAATAATTCAAAAAAATATATTTTATCTACTCACTCACCAAAATGAACACATTCACATTCAATACATTTTTGTATGTGAAGGATGCCATTATTATAATCGTGTGTAAAAGTATCCAAATCGTGCGTAAAAGTCCAATGTAAATCAAATGGAGTTTCATTATTAAACGATTTCTGTTTGTTGTTACTACGGCAACAACTTGCGTCACTAAACAAATATCATCGACGTAGTGCAAAATAAATTTTCTGACACATATTACAATTGAATTATTTTTTCTTATTTTGAATCAAGAAGTCTCGGCTTTTCAATCGGGATTTATCTGGCTCTAATATAACTTAATCTAACCATAACCTAATCTAGATTAAATCTACTCAATGCGATTAAACCACTCGCCTTCGGCTCGTGCTTTAAACTCATGGCAGCTCATGCACATAAGCTCTTCTTCTCACACTTGTATCATAAACTACTATTATTGTATACATCCTTATACTTGTCTATAAATATACAAAAATGTATTTACATACATTTAAAATAAGAAATGCAGATATTTTGTAAAAAGCGGGACATTTTTAAAAATCGGGGGGATGCGGGACTGTCCTTCAAAAAGCGGGACTGTCCCGCCAAAATCGGGACGTGTGGTCACTTTACTGTAGCACCACATCTCAAATGCTTCCAAACGTTTACATGCAGCGTCGGTCAGGGTCCAAGCTTCCACCCCATATGTTAGTATTGAGAAAACATATCATCTAAACACTATGACTCTGAGGTGCAAACCTATATTTAAATTGCACAGCACGCTTCTCATGCGATTAAAAGCTGTTCTACTCTTCGCAATTCGGATCTTAATTTCATTTATTTGTTCCCATTTGTTGTTAAGGAATGTGCCCAGGTAGTTTATCGATGTAACCGTTTCCAGTTGGGAGCCGTTTGCGTAAAACTGGCCATCAATATCTTGTTTGCTTATTATTATAACCTTTGTTTTATTTGTGTTTAGGCGCATGTTGTAAATGTCGTAAACTTCTGTTACTCTGTCTATTAGCCTCTGGAGACCCTCAACCGTGTCTGCGATTAGGATTGTGTCGTCAACGTACCTTAGATTATTTATAAATACGCCGATTAGTAAAATGCCGTCATCTGTGTTCTCCAAACAGTCTCTCCGAATAAACATTAAAGGCCAGAGAAGAGAGCACACATCCCTGTCGAACTCCTTGGCTTACTTCAAACTCTTCAGAGAGTGCATTCTCCACACGAACACGAGACTTTTGTTTTCAGTAAAGGTTGGATATAATGCGGATATCCCTGTCATCCAGGCCTGTCTGAGCGTTTACAATAGTTTTGTGTGATTTACTCTATGAAAAGCTTATACCACAGTAATTTTAACAAAATATATAATAAGTTTCAAGATTCATTGCAATATGATGTAATAACATTTTAACATTTAAAATTAATAACATTTTGGTTAATTTTCTCAGTTTCTCAAAAACATTAACTAGCCTACTTTGATTCTGGATTACTCATATATGAGTGTATATATCATATTATTCTAATACGTGTGCAGGAGGTTTCTCCTTGGATTATCTGAAGCATACTTGTATTTAACAGTAATTACACAAAGGTTTTCACTCCCACGCGCAGGCCCAGCCGTCATTTCTATTCTATTTATCAATTGAAACAATCGGCGAATGTACATCTGAACCGCTGTATGCATTCAAGGCTAATTCTGGTATACCAACCTCCCATTTATATATTTCTCCTATTACTGTTTCCACTAAACAGAGACGGATCACATCATAACCAGCCGTTTTTCGTTTTCTCTTTTATTCTCTAGTCTTGTCTTGTCCAGTTTTATCTAGTGTTGCCTAGTCTTATCTAAGCTCGTCTAGTACTGTCTAGTCCTGACAAATCCCGTCCAGTCTTGACTAGACCTGTTTGGTCCGGACTAGACCTTTTTGTCTTGTCTGCTCTTGTCTAATCTGGTCTGTTATGGTGTGGGCTTGTTTAACTTGACTGGTATACTTAATTACATATTATTTAATACACGTAGCTATATATATATATATATATATATATATATATATATATATATATATATATATATATATATATATATATATATATATATATATATATATATATATATATATATATTTATATATATATATAATAACTTGGACAGAATTGTTAATACAAGGTCACTATGTGCTAAAGTATCAACTAATTTTTGTTTGTCTTCAATGAAAAATACCTTATCCAAAATGTATTTATTAATGGAACCATAGTTAGAAATATGGACATATTCCCACGATCTATTCCTATACACAAAAAGTATTTAATCCTACTCCAGTAACATAAATATATCACAAAGAATTCATTAGGAAATATATTAATCTCAGCAATAGAAGAATTGAAAGATTTTCAACTTCCGAAACAGGCAAATTGTTCATTACATTTTTTCATCTTAGGTAAATTATATGCTCGAAAAGTTATGTTTATTTTATAACTCACGTTTGAAATAACAGTTTCGTTATAGACGGAATAAATTACTCGGACAAAGATATTTCCAATCCTAGAGAGTCTGTGATATTGTTGATAAATATCAATATAAAGTAGTAGGATAAAGTAGCAATATTGCTACTTTATCCCTGCGTTTATAGATAAGCAATATCATCCCAATAATGAGAACTATTTATAAGGCGATTCCTGAAATTAGTTTATAACATTTAAAGTTTATCTAGACGATGAGAAAACTGGAACCGAACTTTTCTCATCATCATGTCTTTTTTCCACTCCAGCGCGGAGTAGATAAACCTCCACTGCCTAACACTTGAGTTTTAGTGTCTGGATCTTACAAATATATAGAAAGTCCTTACAGTTTTTAACGTCGATGGCGCAGTCACTATTAAGGGAGTTTTTCGAGACAGATTTTACTGCGATGGCTTTGCCATAGCCATGCACAGGAGAGCGGTGGCTGGCTTATTTTTCCATATTTGTGTCCGCTAGATTCAACCCAGGGACTTGTGGCTTGGTAGTCTGACACTTTTTTTTTTCATTTAGGTCGCCTGTTATAATTTTAATATCATTTTTAGGGCATCTCTGGTAGGTTGCTTCTAGAAACTCGTATAACTCATCCTTTTTATCATCCGTCTTCTCTTCTGTCGGTGTGTGCACATTTATAAAGCAGTAGTTTAAAAATTTTCCTTTCATTCTGATAGTACACATTTGTGGAGATATTGCTTTAAAGTCGGTTATCAAAGCTTTTTGGTGCAGTTAAAGAAGAGAGTAGCTTAACTTCCCACAAGAAACAATAGCGAGCTTAATTAGATATATGCCTAATCGGTTGAGAGATGTTATTAGGGCGAGAGGGGGCCATTATTAAAAATTATGTGTTAATTTAGATAATTGTCATTAAGCATCTTTCTTTTCACTTTTCACCATGTTAATCACAAGAAATCTACATAAATTTTAATAAATCTACTCATATTAAATTGCCTTTCAAACGGAATAGTATATTAAAGAACGAGTTCAATAAGCGTGATTTTTCAGCACTGGTCCATCTTTAGGAAACGACGAGTGTAGCGAGGAGTTTTCTAATGGACAAGTGCGAGAAACACCTTATGAACGAGTTTTGTGTACTATTTTGTCTATTTTGCGCCCATTTATGCCATTTCTAAATAAAAAAAATCGCCTAAATAAACTGTTTATTCTAAATAAACAATATCGATACATATTGAGATTGTATCGCACTCGGCGAGCTTTAACGAACCCATATGAGTGCTTTAATGACTTCATTTTAGATGCAAAATATAAAATATTTCTTTATTTGATCTCATAAACAGTTTTTATAAAAGAAATAGTTTATGCCAAAAGTTGTCCATGAATTACTTTACGTGATTTATTCTGATGTCTCTTGGTCCATCCAAATAAGAACTTATTATGAATAGGATGGTTGCGACAGTTACTACGTTGTAATTCATACTTACATTGAATTGAAAAATTCACTATGTTTTTACCACCCTTATACTATATATTACACTTATACTAGTATAGTATATACACTTATACTAGTATAAGTGTGGTTAAAACAAAGTGAATTTTTCAATTCAATGTAAGAACTTATTGTTTACTTTATAATTATTTGGCATTTTAAGGCCAAGTTGTGGTAAAAAATAATAGTTTCGTAATGTGTTTTACGTAACAGATCGCTGGTTTCTCATTATTTTTAGAAAAATTCAAATAGTTTTTTTCTCAATTTCGGAATAGAAGCCCCGATTTCTGCGGCCTTAAGAGGGAAGTTTGAAATTTCAGCAGATGAGGTATGAAATGTTTTAAGTCAACAGTCTATCTATCTACTTCCTTTTGCTGATTAAACGTCCATCGTCCTAACAAAATGATTATTTTTGCTGCAAGTACGCATTTTTGCTACCAACTAGATTTTAGACTAGAATAAATATTTTTAATAATAATTTACAATAAAATGTGTGCGTTCAGGGGACCCCTGTCAGGAAAGTATTTTGCATTTATATTTTTTAATAAAATGATAAGTAATTCGAAATAAAATCTGTATAGTTCATGTATTTTCTATTTTGTATCATATTTTAATGTAAATAATGTAAAATGAGGAATCAAATCAAAAGAGAAAGAGAGAGAGCACGCGGTATGCGTTTATGTCTGTCATAGAAAGATATCCTGAGAGAAAAATAAAGGTGTATGAAGGGGTATAACGAAAAAATCTTACGTTACATTTCTCTGGAATTGATTCTCTCGAATCACACCTACCGCAAGCAGCGTTAAGGAACTTCATTCCAAAAATAAATTACATTATAAATTTGCAAATAAAAGATCTGTAGTGTATTGCCTTTAACAATGCTATTTCTAATGTTTAACATTACAAGCCGTTAATGACCGCCGTACATCATCAATTTATTATTTATTTATTTATCGTATGGCAATCAACAAATTCACTTATAAATATAGATAAAGTATCTACATATATGTGTATAAAACTATCACTTCCACAGACTGACTAACAGTTAAGATAACTAAAAAATTAAGGCTAAGGTTTATAAATCGATATCTAGCGAGGTCAGCCAATTCACGACAGGAGTGAAATTCAGTATCTCGTTCCATTCTCCTTCAAATATTCTTATTGGACACTCGTGAGGTATATGGGCTACGGTTTGATCTGGAGCTCCTCAGTCGCATTCCTGGGTGTCCGAGAGTCCCCACTTGTACAACATAGACTTGCATCTGGCGTGGCCAGTTCTGATGCGGTTAAGGATGCTTTCCTAGTGCTTTCCCATGTTTTCCTAGACATTTAGATTCCTGGGAGTGGAACGGTACTATCCTCATGGTCATTATATTTGAAAACATGATGGGATGTCTATTTGGTTTTACAAGCTTCTCTGATGTGAAATGTTTTCGAAATGTTTGTTTTAGTACCTTATCTTGCCAGATGTGTTTTCGGGACTTAAGACTGAGCCCTGGAACATTATCCAATATCATGTGGATTGGAAAATATTTCTAGGGTGTTTAGGATCGTGTAGTTTGTTCCATTCGCCACGATCTTGTAATCTTGACTTGATCTTGACAGTAACTTGTTGTCTCCTCTGGTCTGGTGGTGCTAAATACGTTAGTGCGTGGAGCCAAGGTACTGGAGTGGACTTTAGAGTTCCTGATATGATTCGTATGGTATCATTGAGGTGCACATCGGATTTGTTAGTATGAGAACTCTTGTACTACCCTGCTGCACAGTATTCTGCCGTTGAAAGAACAAGTGATTGAGCTGAAGTTTCTAGTGTTTCTGCTTTTGCTCCGAAAGTAGTCTCAGCCAGTTCTCTAATAATGTTGTTCCTGGTTTTTAGTTTTTGTCCAGTTATCTTCAAATGTCTTTTACATGTTAGGGACTGGTCTAGTGTTGCGCCAAGGTATTTGGGGTGGTTGTTGTGTTTTAATCTTTTACCGCAGAATGTAACATTCAAGTCTTTATTTGCAAGGCGGTTATTAAGATGGAATGCACATACCTCGGTTTTGCTTGGATTTGGGCATAGGCGCCACTGTTTGTAGTATCTCCCGAGGTTTTCTAAGTCCGTCGTTAGAGTTTCCTCACCATCCTCAAGGAGTCTGCTTTGAGTTGCTATAGCGATGTCATCAGCATAGCAGAACTTCTGGGAGTTGGTTGCCGGCATGTCACTTGTGTAAAGGTTGAAGAGTATAGGGGCTAGGTTAGGTTATTGATTGTCCAAGAGTAACTTTGAAGTATCGGTTTCCCATAACTTTAGTTAACTTGGAGCAGGGTATTATTTTCTTTATTTATAGTATTAAACCATCCAGCCATACGGTGTCTTATGCAGCCGTCAGATCAACAAATGCTACTGATGTTTTCAGTCCCCTTCGGTATCCTGATTCTATGTATGACGTTAGAGCAGTTGCTCACAGCAACTTCGGTTGGATCTGAAACCAGCCTGGTCTGGCGGAATAATATCGTCTATAGTTTGATATATTCTATTGTATATTAGCCTCTCCAGTAATTTATAACAAACACTGGGCAGTGCGATTGGACGATAGCTAGCTGGGTCGTCGCTTGGTTTCCCCGGTTTCAGAATAGCAGGGGTCTGGTCTATTTTGAACTGGTCTGGGATTTCTTCAGTGTTTAGTATATCTGTGAGGCAATTTCTAAGCCATTCCCTCGCAGGTTGTCCTAGGTTCTTTATAAATTCTGGGAATATACCGTCCAGGACAGCTGCCTTCCAAAATTTGAGTGTACTTATAGTCTTGTACATTTCAGCGTTAGTGAAAGAGGAAGAAAAAAGAGGGTTGTCTTGAAAACGACTGTCAGTTATTTTAAGTTCTTCCTTTATCGCTTCTTCGAACTCTTTATGGATCGGTACGTTTCAGGGGGTCATTTCAGGATCTTTGGTGAGTAAAGGCATGGCAGCTCCTAGTCGACGTAGAAGAGAGCATCCCTTTTGGCTGGAGGTTGTAAAATCCATATTTTTTGTCATACTTTTCCATCGCTCCCTTCTTTCATCGTTGAGCGATTGCAATATCTGGCTTTCCAGATCCGGGTTCCCAGTTTTCTCATACTCTTTGTATATATTGGGTGTATATATATAAGTTTCCGTGTTTTTATTCCAACAGGGTATGTATTATTTTCTACATCCGCGGGGTATGTTACGCTTAGCGCTTCCGATCAGTACACCAGAAAATCTTGCATAGTTTTCTGATTTTGGTGGGATCCATCGTAGGTATGAATCTACTTATTTAGAATATGATGCTCAGTCCGCTTTGCGAAAGTTCTATCTTGGTTTTAGTATAGATTTTATTAAAGGTACTTGGATTCCGATATTGATAATAACTGGCCGGTGTTGGCTGCGTGGCAATGAATGGTTTTCAAATCCTTAGCATCAGAGACCAGATGAAGATCTAACTCATCCATCCAATTTAATAGGCTCTCTCCGTTCTCGTCATTAGTTGAGTATCCCCAGCTGACATTGTGGCAGTTGAAGTCTCCCAAGTATACTCCTGGGTGTTTTATGATTGGAAGTGGAGGATATGGCCATCTAATATTGGGAGGTTTGTCGTTCCTGAGATTTCGACAGTTATAACTTCAGTATTATTCTGTTGAGTGCTAGTAATGATTTTATATTTGTCAATATCTTGTCGGAGGTACATTATAGATCCATGGTTATCTGAGTTAATATCTGCAACAACCTTATACCTGGCACCTTCGCTCTGACTTAGAGCTGGGTGTCGTTTGTCAGGTGTGTTTCCTGTAGTGATATGATGTCAATGTTATTATCCCTAGCTATCCTGCTCAGTTGTTCGCATTTGTCTAGAGATAGATCTTCAATGTTAAGTTGTAAAATATGGATACAAGATCCAATATCTCTTTCTCTCAATGGGCTGTTACAAGTGCCGCCGGATTTTTGGTTTTGGAGATCTAAATTGCCGTGAGAGAGGTATGGTCTAAATCGGCCGCCATATGTGTAGACTTTTTGCCGCTCTTCTCTAGCAGAACGTTGCGCGGTGTGCACCATCTGGAGTTTTCTACATGTCGCACGCACTACACATCCTCAATTTTAATATTTGAACTAAATGGTAATTAATAATCAATAAGATTAAAATAATTTAAGTAAAGAATTTAATATTATTTCAGTATAAATAGAAAGTAATTGTTATAAGATGTATATATACAGTAATATGGGTTTCTTAAAAATATAAATATGAATTTAATTTACGTGACCAAATATAAGCAAGTTTTCACGTTTTCTACAAACCACAGTAATTAATTTACCTATTAACTAAATTAATGTGTAGGTTATCTAAAACAATTTTTTTATGAAAATTTGAAAACCAATTAAATATTGTATATTTAAATATTGTATATTGATTTAGAATTATTTTGGTTAATAAATTTTGCTAATCCGGTTCTGCGTAAGTTTTGTCGCCGTTTAAATTCCGGGTTGCACGTGGTACCATTCAGTATACTCGTGCCAGACACCGAGCGGTACCGCAAACTATCGTATTACAAAACAATTTTTGTATTGATTTTTTTTTTCGTTTTCGTCTTTGTTACGCACACCTAAAAATGTGAAATTGGTACAACATTCAAATATGATATTTTTAGATTTTGTTGGCTTATATGGTAAAAATAAAACACGAATTTAAAATATTTACATTTTTTTGTCTAATTTGCTTAAAGAAGATAATATTAAATCCTCGAAATTTATCTTAAAAACAAGTATTTCGATTAGTTGGCAAGAAATAGGTATAAATTTCAGTAATGTCTAATAACAAGAAAATAATATTATTCAAATTTCGTAATTTTAAATTTTTGTATCTTATACAACAATATCTCGTGGTTTAGTTATGTCTATCTAGTATCGTGTACTTATCCTCCTCGGTTGTGTAGTTGACAACATATCCGCCTTTCAATGCGGGAGACCCGGGTTCGAATCCTGGTCGGCGATGCGACAACTTGGGCAGTTTTCACTAACCATCCGGGGTGCCCACCCTGTATGAATGCAAAATATGCGATACCGGGGTGGCGCGAACTAAAAAGCCAAAGCCAAGGTGGAATAGGGGGTTTAGTGAGAGCTTCCCCCAAACCATTATTTTTAGTATAGGTAACCGTATTTAGTAACCGTCTAGTTTTGTCCGTCTGGGATAGTGTTTCTAGTCTTGTCTATGAATCATCTGTGTATTAATATCAACCATTTAGTATTTCTGCCTAGTAATGGATACGAGGATAAACTGGTACAGGGAAATGAAGAGGCTGACAACCTTGCAAATAAGGGTAAATAATATTTTCAGTTAAGTCTAGTCTTTTCTGTCTAGGCTTGCCTTTTGGCCTGGTTTATCCTTCACTATCCAATTTTCAAATGTCTAGTTTAGTCTTGAGTGTCTAGTCTCCTCTGTACCAACATATTTCTTTTATCGAAATCTTATATAATTAGACTTTGCTCCCTAGTTTAATATTTTCAGTTTAATCTACTCTTTTCTGTCTAGGCCTGGTTTATCCTTCACTATATAGTTTCCAAATTTCTAGTTTTTTCTGTATTTTAATCTCTATTTTATCTATTCCGGACGCTCATCCTACCAATTCATTTGTATGGAGCAGAAACGTAGACGCTATTTCAAACAGACCTCAACAAACTCAAGGTGTTCCAAATGCGTGTTCCTAAGACAGATTATTGCTGTTTCGATTCGCGATCGCCTGCGAAATGAGGAAATTCGAGCCAGATGCGATCAGCAACCACCGATTGTGGAAGAAATACAAACACGCCGTCTACGATGGTTTGGTCGCATTTGCCGAATGAAGGAAAACCGGCTTCCATGCAAACTCCTCTGGCGGAAGCGGCCGCCCGGCTGGAGGATTCAACGATCAGCGCCGAAGAAGATATGGACACTACATGTAGAAGACGACCTCATGAACCGACGACTGGACCTCGATGAGGCCAGGGATATTGCCATTGATCGGAAAGTATGGGAGCAAATCGTAAATATTGCGAAAAATCCAGCGGCACCAACAGCAGCGTATTGTATACAACGTCCTCGAATAACAACGTAATAACAACGTCCTCGATAACCGCCAGCTATTAAAGAAGAAGAACGTAATAGTGGTAGATTGTGATTATCAGTAGTGACTATATGTATTACTACGACCTTCATAGTATCTATTGTACCCCACATTGACCTATGAATTCTAGGGACGGAGTGTAAAGTATCAGTATGGGCGAGTAGACTGGCAATGGTGCGGGGGAAATGGTCGCCATATTGGTATGGTCAATTTGGAGGTTATTTTAAATAACATAACTTTATCTAGGATGACAAATCTGTCAAATATACTGTATTATCTATTTTATCTTAAATTAACAACACATATTCCAATCCCCCAGCACATGTTTGTAATCTCAAGGGTAGTTCTAGTAAAGACCAAATGGACAACTTGTTACCCTGGCTGCAAATATACCTTGCCTGCATATATAACAGTTGATAAAAACCGACGAAAATAAAAAAAAATCAAAAACAATATAACCAATGAATATGCATGAACATAGGAATAATATATTAATATATTATTCCTATACCCATGCCAATTCTGACTCAACGGCGACATAAACAATAAACTCTAGCTTAGGTTAGATTTAGGTTAGGTTAAGATATAATTTGAGATTCCGTGCCCAATGCCACCTATTAAAGCGCCCAACACATTACAATTTCATTTGCGACCGATAGAGTGCAGCAGTAATTCGGGGTGGGGGTTGAATTCACTATATTGATATGGTCAACCCCCCGCCCACCCCCGCCGCGAAGGTTCGGCACTCCCCGCGCCACGGAGTATTAGGTCAACCTTCGTTGACCCCAGTATTCATAGGTCCATGGTACCCCACCTGTAATCGTTGGTGTACATGTTATTTAGAGCACCTCCTCCAATCATCGTCGTGATTCCTTTAGGAATTTTAAGATCTGGGGAGATTGCAGTTCCTTCTCGTTGAAACAGTACTCCCTAAGGTACATGTTTCTATTGCGGATCAGTGTTTTGTAGTCTTTGAGAAGATAAAGGGGTGTTTCCGCTGCTGAGCTGCAAAATCTGCATTCATTTTCCTCCAAGCCTAGAGTCTTGAGGTGTTTCCTGAGTCTGTAGTGCCCCGGATTCCGGTCAACATTCTAAGCTTATTTTGGTTTCATTTCAGGGAAGCTTTCGATCTTTTCTTTCTAATAGAACGCGTCATTTCTTTGAATTGCCTTAGCCCTGGAAACTCCTTCTGGGTTTTTATCTATCCACTGTTACTACACTAATTCAAATGAAGATACCAAAATATCTTCATTTGAGTTATTTTTTTTATCTAAGCTTTTGTGGATGTTTAAAAAGGATATATAAAGTGATTTGCCGATCCCTTATTTGAAAGGTTGTCAGCCCCTTCATTTCCCTATAGTACGCGTTACTTGGTTTTCTTTGTCAAACTAGTTTAGCTTTCCCCACAGTTCCATACCATTTTGGATATGAGGGTTTTTGACCTAATTGGGTTGTTGGCCACTTGGCTATCTGATAGGATAGCGAATTTTTGGAATGCGTGCCTCCTGTATTACATATTTCAATTACATGAACAATTTACACTTAATATTGTTTCTTACGCCTTTAGAAATATGAATCGAAATGACACTTCCGAATTTCTCGCCTCTATAGAAAATAGATCAAATTATTTGCAGATTTTTTAAACGTTCACATAAAAATCGCCACCCCTTTGATTAAATTACATTTGTAGGTTTCGGTGGTGACTTGTTCTGCGACCTTTATAGATCTATTGTACCCCACCCTCTTCCTCTAATCGTTGGTTTACTTATCCATTTAGAGCGCCTCCTCTAGCCCTGATTCCTTTAGCATTAGCATTGCTTCAAAGTGGTGATACTTTCCATCACGACTGGCCGTTCCTGGACAGCAGCCTGACCTTTCTTTCATCTTCGTCTTTTGTTCGAAGTATCGTAGCACACATCGTTGCTACTGCTTTCCAGTTGTCCTCGACTTTAATCATCAGCTGGACCATATTAGAGGAGTTGATAGGCTCTCCCACCGCCCGCTCTGTTGTAGTTCTGATTTCAGCCCATTTGCGGGCATTCGAAAGTAGTATGTTCAGATGAGTCTGTCCTTTGGCAGTATCTGCAGCTATCACTTTCAGCCTTTCCAATCCTTTCAAAATATGAGCCAAAGCTTCCGTGTCCGCTCAGCACTTGTGTTAAGTGGTAGTTAACCTCGCCATAAGTGCGCTTCAGCCATGGCTCAATTTCTGGGATGAGAGTTCTGGTCCAGTTCCCTTCCTTGGCATATTTGGGCCATTTATTCTGGACATCAACTTACGAAGTGCTGTACCTGCGAGTTTGGCTTTCACTGCTACATTTTGGACGTGTCGGCTTCAGGAAAGCCGCTAGTCGATATGGACGCCGAGGTATTTCATTGTCGGTGTCGCGCGAACCAGCCTACCTATTATGTTGACAAACATGGATTCAATGACCTCATACTTTTCTGGAGCTATTTGTAGTTCGTTTATCTCCATCCATGTATGTATCGCTTTTATTGCAGATTCGGCCCCCGCTAATACAGCCTTCTCGTTTGTATCAACTGACACCACAATTAGGTCGTCGGCAAATGCGATCAGTCCAGAGCCTCTCAGGTCGTTCGTTTTTACCAGGTCCAAGACGCCATCTTATAGGATGTTCCACAACAGCGGCCCGAGAACCGACCCCTGGGGAACACCGAGATACCGGTCTTATTTTGTCATCTATTTTTAGGGTCCTATCCGTAAAATAGCTTTTGATTAAATCAATAAGAAAGGCTTAATAATCTTATAATCAATAAGATAGACCCTTTTTCGTCTAAGTGCATCCACGATTTTCCGCCAAGGCACAGTATTGAATGAATTTTTTACATCTAGCGCGACCGCTAAGCATATCTTTCTGTCTTCTTTTTCCCAGGTTAGAACAACGGGCAATCTTCATCACCTAATGGATGGTGTGAATTGCCGACCTTCCCTCTCGGAACCCATACTGGAATGTTGATAGTCTCCCATGCAGATCGAGTTCCTGGCTTATCCTCGTGGCTATTATTCGTTCGAAGAGCTTGCCGATGGTGTCTAGTAGGCAGACATAATCTGCATCTGTCATCTTCCTCTAGGCAGGGCCTTGAGTTGTTTTCTAAGTCTGCAGTATCCCGTCAGGACTCCTGTCAGAGTTCTAAGCTTGTTCCTGTTTCAGGTTTCAGGCAAGCTTTTGTTCATTTCTTGATAAAAGATCCCAGCATTACTTTGGATTGTCTTAGACCTGGAAGTTTTTTTCAGGTTTTCGTCCATTCTTCTTCTTAGAGTGCCTATCCGATCCGGATGTTGGCTATCATGTTGGCTATTCGAACATTGTTAACAGCAGCGCGGAATAGCTGAGTGGTTGATTGGTTGAACCACGTTCTTAAATTTTTCAACCACGATATTCTTCTTCTGCCCACTCCTCTAGCTCCATATACCTTGCCTTGGAGGATCTTCTGCAAAAGGACATATCGGCTCTCGTTATGCATTATATGTCCCAGATATTATAGCTTTCAAGTCTTAACTGTATTCAGGACTTCTTTTTCCTTTCCCATCCTTCTCAGCACCTCCGTATTGGTTATTCTCTCTGTCCAAGGTATTCGTTGGATTCTTCGGTATAGCCACATTTCAAATGCCTCAAGTTTTTTGGAGGAGGCCTCCGTAAGCGTCGACGATTCGATCCCATAAGAAGGGTCGAAAACACGTAGCATCGCAGTAGACGAATTTTCGTTGACAGCTGTAAGTTGTGGCTGGTAAAGCCTTTATTCATCCTGATAAATGCCGTTCTGGTTTTTTTCAATACGCGTTCTGATCTGCACAGAATGTTCCCAGTTATCATTTATGTTCGTGCCCATGTACGTGTATTTGTGTACTTTTTCTAAAGGAGTTCCATCTACCAATAAAATACCGCGGGTGTTTTGGTCTTACTTACTGATTATCATGAACTTTTTGGTGTTTATTTCCAAACCATATTTCGATTGTCGACTGTATGATGTAACACTGTCCATTAGGAGTTGTAAGGAAGCTAGGTTGTCTGCAAAAATAACGGCATCATCTGCATACCTTATGTTATTCAATCTCCATTTAGCAGGATTCCAGCATCAATATCGTGCAGGGCTTCTCTGAAGATGTATTCCGAGTACAGATTGAAAATTACAGGAGATAGTATGCATCCCTGCCTTACACCACGTAATATTTGTATCTCTTGCGTTGTCTCTCTGTCTACCCTGACACAAGCCCTCTGAACTTCCATCATTTTCGTGTGTCGCGCTTGATCAAACGCCTTCTTATAATCCACAAAGCATGCGTACACATCACAGTTTACATCCCTGCATCGCTGAAACAACACTTGGATCGAAAATAGAGCCCCTCTAGGCCCTACAGCATTTCTAAAACCGAATTGGGTCTCCGATATCTGTTCCTCGCATAGTCTAAATATTCTACTGTAAATTTTTCATCCATTGCTCTCTTATTTCTTCATCTAGATTTTGTGGACGATGTTCATACTCATACCGCAAAAGGGTTCAGGACATATAAAGGGGTTACTGGATTCCTTGTTTGCTGGGTGATCGGCTTCTTCTTTTCCATCTATAGCAGTGTGTTCTGGTATCCAGTATAGCGTTACTTTATTTTCTATGCCAAGCTTGTCTCCCCTTGTCGCCACCCCTTGTCTGAACAAACAAACTTGCCTTACAAAAAAAAGCAATTCTGTATAGCAAATCCAATGGAACAAATGTTCAAATCATATTCTAAATTGTAATTATAATGCCGAGTTAATTTTAAATATATCAAGTTAGTCTTTGTTTTATAAATTAAATCATTAAAGGCTGCTTCAGACCGGCGCGGAGTGTAGTTTTTCCTACTTAAGGGGTGGTGTTTGTGCTCCGCGATTTACTAGAAATTTCCCTGGAAAAACTCAACCCGTCGGTCTGAAAATGCTCACAGATCAAGATAGCCACCCCTAGTTCAACCCAAGCGCATTTGCAAGTCCCAGGAACTAACAGAAACATCGAAAAATGTTAAATATTTCTGTGCGATTTTTCGGTATTATAAAGAAGATCTAACTGTAATTTCACCCAGTGACGACCGGTATAAGTGGTCCCCCTATACCAAATGCCAACGGCCTCTTCGGAAGGCGGATGAGCGGGTAGAGGTAAACCGCACCCTCTTGCCCTTGGGGTGAGAAACTGCCTCTAAAGGCGGAAGAACCACTTGATGGCCAACGGCGTAGGATGGTGAAGGTAACGAGAAACCACTCCATTAAAGATCCGTTTGGATTTCTCAGGCATCAGCAATTTATTCATGGATGGAGTACTCTTCAGTGGAGGTAAAATGATCCTCTGATCGGATCTCCGGGTGGGGGCTGCTCAAGATATTATGAAATGAAGCAGAAGGCTGAAGACAAAGCAAAATGGAGAATTGCTGCAAACCAATCAATGCAAATTGATGATGAGTTTTTCTTAGTGTACGATCCGAATCCGTTTGTACATACTATATAGTAGGTCATACAATATAGGATTTTTTTTTTAATTCTCAATCAACGTCTCTGTAATCGCCATTTCAAAAACTCTTTTCTTTTCAAAAACGCGGTTCTTTCAAAAACCGCGCATGCAGCTTTTTTGTCATGCAACGCTGCACTACCTCGGCAATGACGAAAATCGCGCCTGTTGATCTGAACATGTACATAAGCCGCCTCGCAAATCGGTCCGCCGCGATAACGCACCGGTCGCGGCAGCAATACTTCCGGGCCGGTCTGTGACCTCCTTATTGACAAATTGGCAAAGTAGTTGTTCAGTATAAATAATATAGAAATCTATGTATTTAATAGTATGCATAAATTTAATCAAAATTTATGTTGTTGTTGATGTGTTGAGATGAAGGTTGAGAAACATCGTAATTTTATTAAAAATTGGTACTTATATTTGTATAGCCTGTGGTAACTCTGTACATTGCGACCTTTAGAGATCCTTTATATCACACCCGTACTTAGCTGAAAATATTTTTTAAATTTTTTTATATAGTGATGGTATTAGGTAAAAGTTCCCTTATCTTAAGCGGGGTCAAAACCGAGTTAATGTCATTTCCTATTTCTGGACAAACACATGTACAAAAAGCTCTTTCTCGCTCGCAAAATCACTGAATTATAGCCGTAAAAAAGTTATGATAACGTATATCTCTGAATGGGAGAGCTCTATTAAAATGTATTTTTTTTATTTCTAGGCTTGAAATCCCCTAAAACTGCCTGCAATCGAAAGGTAAGATATCATAGTAAGGTTATAAACCATAACATAATAACACCAAATTTCGACCGAACCTCAAATTTTTGCATCATCCTCATTTTTGCTTATCCAGCAAAAAGTGATCGGTGGCGATAAGGGCCCTTTTCCCTTATACCATCACATATTTCTTAAGTCTAGCATTCCTGAAATTCTAAGGTTGATCCTGTTTTATTTTAGGCAAGCTTTCATCTTTGTGTGATTGATAACTCGCAGTTTTTCTTCGATTATCTTAGTCCTGGCAGTTCTTCTTCTTCTGACTCTACAGCCCAGGGTGAGCGTTGACCTCCTCAACAATCCCCTTCCACCTTTGACGGTCTTCAGCGACACGTGTCCAGTTTCCTACTTGTAGAGTTTCTACATCTTCCTCTACCTTATCTTTCCACCTGGCTCTGGGTCTACCTCTGCTTCTTGAGGTGTTAGGTTGCGTTTTATGGATGGATCTGGGTGCTCTTGCACTCGGCATTCTAATCATGTGGCCGCTCATCGAAGTCTCTGTGCCTTAATGAATCTTACTATGTCTTCACCTTCTATGAGTTCTTGAAGTTCGTAGTTCATGCGTATTCTGTATCCTTCTTCCTTTCTCACTGTTCCAAAGATCTTCCGTAAAATCTGTCTTTCAAAAATACGAAGAGAGTTTTTGTCTGCTTCCGACATACTCCAGGATTCAGCTCCATAAGTTAGCACGGGTCTGATCAGGGTTTTATATATTCGTAGTTTTGCTTTATGTGAGATGATTTTTGATTTGAAGAGCTTCAGATGTGAATAATAGAATCGATTCGCAGCTTGGTTTCTATCTTGTACCCTCAGTGATAGATTATTTGTATTATTGAAAGTTACTCCAAGATATTTGACATTTTGAACTTCTTCATACCGATGATCATTTATAATGAAGTTCTGAGGAGCCCTTCTTGGGTTATCACGTGACAGTTTTAGGTATTTTGTTTTATCTGCATGTATTTTCAGGACGACTTTGCTCGCTTCCTCTTCTATTTTTTAAAACAATTCTTCTAGAGTTCTGTTGTCCCTAGCCATGATCAGTATGTCGTCCGCGTACGCACATATTTGATATGATTTTGTTATGATATTTCCCTTATTTTCGAGGTTTCCAATTGCATTCTGTAGCGCAAGGTTAAAAAGAACAGCTGACAAGGCTGACAAGTCCTGGCAGTTACTTGCAGGTTTTCATCCTCTCCCTATTTCATCACTTAACCGTACAGATATAAAAATTTTGCACATCTTTTCATTACTTCTTGGCAGATAATTATATAAATTCCCAAAGATTATGTTCTCCTTTTCGTGTACAATCTTTCGCCTTTGAGCCTCTGTTTACCATTTAACAGTACTTTGTAATTTATGTGGTATTCTGTGAATTCATCCTTTCCGATGGCTTTACTAGACCACAAGCCAGTTAGTCTGTCTCTGTTTCCGATTATTTGCACTGTCGGATTCTCTCCTCCATTACTATGAAGTTAGTTCCAACAGCAGTTCCATTACTGTCGTGGTACGAGTTCCTACTATTTCAGTAATACAAATACATTCCATTATTTGTTTTCCAGTTGTTTTCTCATAGAGATTATCCTGGTTCTGTTTGCCCACGCTATTACTCCGTAAGTGATTGATGATGATCTCACAATCATGATGTACCTCAGTATTGTTGAGTTACATAGACATATTATACCTGATAGTTTGGTGCTCACCATCAGAACATATGTGGCCCTGCCTATTTAAACACGCTTATTCGATAGTCCTTGTAATTTACCACCATCCCATTCAAGAAATATTCCTTTGCTTACATAAGGTTGCCAACGACTGATTTACATGAACCAAATTTATCCTTTTAGCTAACAATTTTAAATCATCATCAACCAACCCGTTCTGTCCACTTCTGGACATAGGCTTCCTCCATAGCACTCCATCGTCTTCTGTCTTGAGTTTCGTGGATCCAGTTGTTTGCGATCCTTTTTAGGTCATCGGTCCAACGTGTCGGTGGCCTTCCTCTGCCGCGCTTATGGGCTCTTGGTCTTAACTCTAATATTTTCTTCGTCCACCTTTCGTCCTTCATTCGACCCATGTGGCCAGCCCATCTCCATTTGAGTTTAGTTATACGCTCGATCACGTCTGCCACTTTAGTTTTGCTCCGTAGGTCCTCATTGGTGGTATGGTGGTGTAGGGTTATTCCGATCATTGCTCTTTCCATTCGTTGGATTATTTTAAGTTTTCTTGTCGTATTGGCGATTAGAGTTAAGGTTTCCGCCCCATTTGTAAGGACAGGTAGAATATATTGGTCATTTACTTTCCTTTTCAGATATATCGGAATGTTGCTTTTAAAAATATGGCTGAGTTTCTCCCATATGCTGCTCAAGCGAGGTTGGTTCTTCTTTGCAATTCGCAGATCTGGTTATCTCTAGATATTCTGATTTCATGATCAAGGTTTTTGTAGACTAAATCTACGTTTGTGTTCCAGATGCTAAAATGTTCGCTCGATACCAAATTAGTAATTACTTTTGTTTTCGAAAAGTTGATCTCCAACTTTCAAGCATACGATATGAAGTTCTTCCAGCATCTGCATTAACTCTCTCAGGTTGTCGGTTGTGAGGACTATGTCCTTGATGTCTTTGTTATCCTTGTGAGGACTATGTCCCGTTATGCAAAATGAAGATAGTTTAGTTTTTTTCCATCTTTGTTAATGCCTCTCGTTTCCCAATTTAGCTTGTTAAGATAATACTGTAGGACTATTATAATTAATTTTTGAGGACATGGTATCCCCCTGTCTCACTCCTCTTTCACATTCAATGGGGTTGGTGTATCCATGTAACAGATATTGTAGTATGCTGTTAGATGTTATAGATAAGTTCTGAGTATCTGTAGACAATGCGACACCCTCTCAAGGCGTCCATGATGGCGTTTAGCTCTACAGTATCGAAAGCTTTGTGGAAGTCCACGAATGCAATGGCCAGTGGTCTGTTGTACTCCACTCACTTTTCTATTAGGACCTTGATGCTTTGCAAATGGTCGTTTGTTCCAAACCCAGAGCGGAATCCAGCTTGTTCGTTGGGTTGGTAAAAATCTAATTTCTTCTCTAATCTTGATGGTATTACTTTTGTGAATAGTTTGTAGAGTTGGCTCAAAAGGGTTATGGGTCCATAGTTTTGTAAGTCGGCTTTGTCCCCTTTTTAGTAGAGCAGGGTGGTTATTGCGTTGCGCCACTTGTCTGCAATTGTGCTGTCGTATAGACAGAGGTTAAATAGTGTTCGTATTTACTTCACCATAAACGTGCCTCCTGCTTGAATTGCTTCTTTAACTATTTTGTCTTCGCCCGGCGATTTTTTTTGACAGGGCGAGCTCGATTATTCAGATAGTGATGTGTAGAAGCTCTTCGGTTCCTTGGTTGTTGATATTTTCTTGTGGTGTTGTTATTTCCAGATCTTCTACTTGACGGTTTATATATAAGTTCGTGGTAGAACTCTTCTACCTTGCGCAGTATTTCCTCTCTGTTCGTTGTGTTATTCCCTTCCATGTTCTTTAGTTTTGTTATTTCTTTCCTTCCTTCACCAAGGTTACTGCGTAACACCTTCATGCTTTTGTTTTGTGCTATTGTTTGTTGGATTTTTCCGCGACGATATCTTCTGGTGTCCCGCTTGATGGTTTCGGAGATTTCCGTATTTATTTCTTTTAGTTCCTCTTCTGTGGTATCTCAATTGCTTCTCATTTCGCTTCGTAGCCTTTAAGTTTTTAGCATCTTGGCTGATCCTTTCTTCAATTTTAAAAAAATTACAGGAAATAATAAAAAATATAAGTCTTGTTTAAACGAATAAACAACGATACACAATTATAGAATTATATTTTCCATGTCATATATTTTGGCCATGAACTATATAATTACTATTATTATTTAATACAATATAATATATAACAAAGAATTAACAATATATACAAATAAAACTGACTACAAACTACAAATTAAATTTTCACTACAAATTAAATTTTCCATCGTCCTCAAAAAAATAAATTTTTCTTTGTATCAGTTTGCATTATTAATTTTGAAACATATTTGGTAGAGTAACATTTAGTTTTGTAAACAATTTATATTTGTAGTTTTATTTTTGATTACAGACAAACAAACCCGTTTGCTTAAATTTATCTGAATGTGTTTAGTAAATCAGATATTTAAACTTTTACAGTTATCTATATATTAAGGAATTACGTTTTTCTTTCGAGTTATTTTTATCTGGATTTAATTCAAGCCATTGGTTCATTTACATTATTTAATCTAATTTAGATCAAAGAAGACTTATCGTTTTTTACCAAATAATATAATCTAAAATTTTGAATCAATTTTTAATTAACATATAACACAAATTAAGTGATTCTATAAAAATCACGTTTAATGTTCGTTTCTGTTTAAATGTTTTTCTTAAGAATATTTTAATATAAATTATGACATAAAATATCGCAGAGATTAAAGATGCAATATTTTGCAACGATTTGATTTCATTAATATATTCAGAAATTTCATTAACATATACTGATTACAAAATATTATTTAACTAATATTTTGTAATATTTAATTACCTTCCATGGGAACTAAAACTAATTAGTATTCAATTTATCCAGGTTGTGATTGAAAAATTTTGGGATTTTCCCACTATTCTGTACTAATACTCTGTGGTGTCTCTCTTATATATCTCTCTTTTTGATTTCCATGCGGCAATAAGTTTACAAATGTCCGACTCTCTGCTCAGCTGGCTGATTTTCTGTATTTGGCTTTCCTCCCACTCTCGATTTTTTTTCTCGTCTCTCCTTCTTTCATTTCTTTGTTCTACCTTTTGAACTTTTTGAGTGTTGTTCTTCCTTCCCTCCAGGCTCTAAATTCGGCTCTAGTTCTTTTCTTTATATTTATTAGCTCCTCGTCTATCCAACCATTTCCGCGATTGTTTTTTGGGTGCGATATTTTAAAGTAAAGTATTGCTTTCTTTATCATTGGAGTGAGTGATGGTAGTTCCGCACCTTCCACTCCTTCCATCCTGCTTAAGTTTTCATGGTATCGCGTAATATCCGACTCATTCCACAACACCATTTGTTTAACCATACCCTTGCTTTCCCCCCAGTTGTCTATCTCCTCATACAGGGTAATTTCTTGTAATAGATGGTCCGATTCCAGCTTTTCTCTATTTTGAAAACATTGATACATCTTTTAGCGTCTTCGTTGCCTAACCCGAAATCAAGGACCGAGATACCGCCTCCACCAATATACGTTAAGTCCCCCTTTTAATCGTCATTTATGCACACATTTATGCACAGCCAGGGTGGTTTCGCATCCATTTAAGAGATTCTCTATTAAAATAATGTTTTAAGGACTTGAAGAATGATCTATCCAAGGGTTGAAGTTTGTGTGTAGTGTGAGCTGGCAAAGACAACATTACAATTCCATACTCTCAAGCAAGATTTATTGCATCCAGATTTTTAGTGTGTGTTTTTTGTGTCATTTTAGTGTATGTCCATCTAAAATCAGCACAATTTGCTTACCTGATGTTTTTGCCAACTTTAAATATTTTATAAAATGTTGTAACCACTCAACAAATAGCCACAATCCAACCACTATCAGAACACGCGTAAAGCGAATTAGGTGGACCACTACGTTTAAGTTCATCTGTCATTCTTTTTCGTTTGAAAATTAACATTGGTGGAATATATTCTGCAGCTGCATTCATGCAACAAATACATGTAGTGTTTATTCCTCGTTCTCTGCTAGTTACTGAGCCAACATTCCTTTTAACGCCAATATTTTACCAGATTAATGGACTGTATTGAGTCCTGTCTTCTTAAGGATTTCTTCATATTTATCAAAAAATTCGGACACAACTTGTGTGCATAGTCAGAACATGTTCAACAAGTGCCGCATCCATTTATATAAAATTAAATCATTAAATATTAAATTTTCAGTCAAAGTTAAATCATTTGAAAAAATATTTTTATTTGAAAATATGTTTACCAATTTTTAAACAAAAATCTAGGCAACCTAAATTAGTAATTTCTAATTCGTACCGGTACGAATTAGGAAAGCTATGTCAGTACGAAATAGACGTAAGCTCAATTGCGGTTTGCACCTGGCTATTTGAAGGTTATGAAATTCGATATCGCGTTCAATCTATGCTAAATAACATCGAAAAGGATATAGTTTCATACCATACCATGCATTTTTATTTATGTTTTATAGAATTTGCTTAAAATCCTTACGAAATATGCAAGCATGTTACTTAAAAAGATTAAAAAAACCTACCTTGAATAATAAAAACACGTTCAACTTGTATACAATCGACCGTATTAGCAGTAGGGAAGCTACACTCAAGTAGATGGCCCTACATGTATTATGGATCACGAAAAAATGGGGTGGTACGAATTATGCGCAAGTACGATTTAGGCAAGTTTGCCCCATAAAATACCTAAATAATAATTGCTTGTCTAATTTAATTATCTAGACTAGTCTACCTAGACTTCTTTGTCAAATGTTTTCTTGTTAGTCTCATCTGTCTACTTAATTTCAAAATTATACTTTTTATGATTGTAGGTTTTCTGTGCTACATTTTTAATATTTTTATTTGCAAGAAAAAAAATTGTTTTATTATTTTTTTTTTATTATAAATATTAAAAATAAAGTCACATAAACATAATAAAAGTTCTTTTAACTATTGTTGATGGTGATTAGACGAAGTGCTACTTTTGCCATTTACATAATTATAATAAAAATGATGACAAGATATTATTTAGTTTTACAAAGAATATGGTGAATAGTAAAGCTTTTCTTTAATAATATCTAGAGTCTCAACACAATCTTGTCCTACTAAACTTAAATACAAACACCATTTTCATAAAATCAAACAAGTTAGCATTGACTGGTATTGTTAATACTTATTATGTTAGCTTCAACTATTCATGCTGGTTTGCAATTGGAGAGGATTCCCGGTGAAGGTTTCACGCAAATATATAATTAGATTCATGCGGTTTGTTGGGAAAAAATAACTAAAAAATATATGCAACAATGATTTACTTTTTATCTGCCGGTAATTACGGCTATTAACAATTTCTCTGGGTTTGCTATACCGGTACTTTGGTAAAGAAAGTGTTTGAACGAAACGAGGTTACAATTTCGCTTTTTTCAGAAACATCTAACTTATTTTCGTTAAGACTTTATTTTTTAATATTTTTAATAATGAAACACTTTCCATTTATATACACAAATAGAAATGAAAACTAGTAAAACGTCATTTAACTAATAACATTTCATATGTCTACACGGATAAAACCAGACAGATAAGATTATACAGACTAGACTAGACAGTTAAGACTTAAGCAATAATTCTAGAACAACAATAGACAGAACATGGATAAGTAGATGTGTCCATGTGTCTGATAACTGCCAAGAACTACTAATTCATTTAGAGTTTCATATTGAAATAAATCTAGATGGCAGGTGCTAGAAAAAGCAATTACGAAGACGCAGCTGAATTTCATTAAACTAAATCCATTGTCATGCTGCATTTAACGTTACAAGGTCTTACGTCACCCGTGGTTGTGTAATTTGTTGGAATTATCCATGTCGAGAGAAAATTGTCGTAAAGTGATTTTCTCCATGCTAAATTTTGTTAGTTCTTTGTTCAGAAATTATCACAATTTACCACATATATTACATAAAAATAATCAAATATTACATAGATTATGTGGATAGGATTAGAAAGGCAGAACATGGTAGATAATATTTGGCATAGAAACCTGCGCAACTTATATTTGCCTATTTGGATGCATGATACCTTAGTCTTATTACTTTACTAATATTCTGGTAGACTTATAATACAAATATCGGTTTATTTTTAATATACATATTAAAACTATTTAAATATTATCTTAGCAAGAATTGCTGTATTGAAATTTTTCATGAATCCAATTTAGTTCAAATCCAATATACGCATTTGGTTTTTAATCATTTAGTGTATTGAATTATTTAAGTTGTTAGTTTGTAGCTGTAAATCGTAAATATGTCACTACTTCATTCACATTAGCTTATTTTAGTATGAAGGTGGAGCAGTCAACTTTCAAAAGTAACGGAAAATTGTAGAAAGAGATGCCACCAGCTGTTTAGCCGTTGCAAAACTTGTCTGCAAATGTCGCGGAGATGAAATAATGTTTAACACGTTGGGTGCAGCTTTGTTCGTCTCCGCAATGTCAATAAATCTCAAGAACAGAAATAAATAATTTTAAATTGTAATATTAGTAGAAGTAATTCAGTTCATCTATTATGTGTTAGAAATGAAATATTTTTATACGCTATTACTGTGTTATGTTTAATTGGTTTTCGGAATTGCATACAGCTTCACCTCAGTTTTTCGATATTTCCTTATATTTTCCAGAAAAAAAAATTGGAATAGATTTTGTTGATATTAGTTGTACAACGGCTAGAAACTGATATTATATAGTTGTTATTTTATAAATAATTTACATATTTATTTTTATTTCAAACTTGGAACTATTGTCTAATTTTCGATTATACATTGTCTAATGTATAATCAAATATTTCCTGTGATAACACAACAAAGTGACATAGTTGAGGGATTGTTTCACAACTATAAATCAATAATATTTAAAATGAAGTATCCTTGGCTTCTACATGTCTAGACCAGAATACTACAATTGACTTCAAATTCCTGCCTAGTTAATATATTCAGGCCCCAATGATTTGGTGTATTTTCTCAGGCCTCTTTTATAACAGATAAGTATTACCGAAAATTCTGACGCCAGGTAATCAATCTATTTATAATTTCTCGCTAAAAAATTTTGTTATTTTTGAGTGGCGAGGAACTCTGTTGCTACTGAAGTGCAATTAGAAGGAATGCAGATTTTTATCGCTATGGTAAGACAAGTTATTTAATATCAATAAATGTATATCTTCTGCTGAAATATTGTACCTGGCTCAGCATTATGCTTGTTTATTTTTGCTCTGTATGAATAGTCCCTCTATAACGGCTTATATGGTTTACTCTCGAATAATCAAAAAATGACTAAAAACTATTATTGGCACAGTAGTATGTAAAAAACAATCAGGCTTCAGAAAAGGGTCCTCCTGTTCGATTCGCTTCCCAGTCGAGGAGGCGACAACTAGGTCGGTTTTCACTAACCATCCGGGCTGCCCACTCTGTATGTATGCGAAATATACGATACCGGGGTGGCGCATACTAGAAGCCAAAGTGAAAAAGTGGTTTAGTAAGAACTTCCCCCAAACCACTTTTTATAAAATAAAAAGGCTTCAGAAACGGACGTGGAAGTGGACGCTGTTCCGACAAAATTTTCATATTACAACTTATGTAACCGTTAAGGTCATTCTACCGGCCGGAGCGGCCGGGCGCACTTTTTTCTAATTATTACATATGGTTAGTGTAATAGTGTATGGTTAGGCCTTTTAGTAATCTTTTATTCCTATGAAAAGATAAGAAAATAGTTTTAAAAAAATCATTACCTATGTTTTAAAAATATCACAATTTTTACATTTTAACAAAAAGCTTCGCTAGACTCCTTCTACCGGCCGCAGCGGCCTGGAGAGACAGCATGTCATCAGACTGATTAAGCTTAAAAACAAGAAGAGGCGTTCCAAGAATGGATTTCTGTAAGAAGAACTACGAATCTATTTATTGTATCTAGGCTAATTCTTAAACGGCGAACTAGTTTAGCAAAGCGCCTTAAATCTGGACGATAAACAAATTTGGTACTAAATATCTTAGTGTAGGCTTGGAACTAATATTTCTTGTCTTGAGAATCTACTAGATAATTTACTTATCTATAAATTGCTCAAGTTTAGTTGTAGTACCTAGTCCAGTTCTGAAGCTGTGGCCTAAATTAGCAACTTGTCTTAGACCCCAAGAAATCCACCTAGTTTGAGGCTAAATAACTTAGTCTAGAATTGAAATTAAGATAATCACCTATTAACCAAGACGCAATTTTTATGATAAAGATTAGGGAAATTATGCAAAACGTTTTCGGAAATAGGATAATAATAATTATATAAGAAAATATGATATGGTACTGCTCTCCTAAAATTTCTGGAAGGACTCAAGGACATAATATTATAAGAGGTTCAGTCAACAAAGTAATTTTACCGTCAGGTACCACAATTGAGGATCCTGTGGATGGTTTTCCTTTACTTTTTCCAGACAATGTATTATCGATGATAATAGAGATGACCAATAAAGAGGCTGTTAGAGTTCACAAAGACAAAAACATACAAAAAACCGTAGAAACCCGTAGATATGATCGAGATCTGTATATTTATTGAGATATTGTTTAGCGCTAGGCATCTGAAATCTTCAAATGTGAGTACTGACAGTCCATGGAGCATTTAATATGGACCACCAAGTTTTCGAGCAACTTTCTATAAATACAGATATCACGAAATTTGTAAATGTATTGGATTTGATGATAAAGAATCAAGATCACAACGTGGTGCAAAGGGTTGTAAAGGAAAATTCTAGATGCCATCATGTAATTTTACCATAAATGAGCAATTGTTTGGTTTTGACGGAAAATGTCATTCAAGCATTACAAAAGTCAAAACCAGAAAAATATGGAATATTTTGGGTAAACGATTCTGATACATTTATTTATTATGTTTATCTTTATTTAATTTATAAAAACATTTACTAAACAAAAATAGAATGAAAGAGAACCAAATATCTAAGATGTATTTGAAAAATAATTCAATAATTACATTGCCATTGCATTAAATTGTCACCGGCCGCTCAGGCCGGTAGGCGTAGGATGTCTATTTGGTAGAATGACCTTAACGGTTAAAAAAAAGATAGAATTTCACCTCGAAACTTACATAGCAGTTTGATGGCTTACTTGCAAAACTTCGTAAGTCTGTTTTACAAATCCTACAGGCGAGCAAAAAAAAAAACGTTGCCTTTCTCAATTATTTTTTATAGCATATTTATAGCATATGTTCCATTTTTTTATAAATTATTTACTATTCTTCTTTTTACGCGTTTTACGTCGAAAATAGTCTGCTGTATCTAACGATACCTAAAACTCAATTTATAAAATTTGGGACTTACGAGATTTTACATATAAGCTATCGATTTATATGTTATTAGAAAGTTAGTTAAGGAATTTTCGGTTAGTTAAGCGCACGCGCAACCGCCAAGTTTAAAAGGCGGGAATATTAAAGTTTCGGGGACATATTTAGTTATAGGACACATGCGCACAAGAAAATTTGTGAAAAGGTCTAATGAACTATGAAAAGGTCTATTAATTCAAGCCAGCCGGCATTTCATGCTCCTTTAATCAAACAAAATATAGCTCTAATTGTAACACATTTCACCAATATTCCCGACGCAATTGAGACTCTAGAAACTAAAAACCTTCCTCTGTGCAAACCCTTGGAAATATTTCAAAAAATGATTGAACAGAGAAACGAAGAAGCTCCGAGTTCACTATCAATTAAATGCTGTTCTCTATAAAAACCCAGGCCTTGAAGGAATAAAGAAAGTAAATGCATTTATAAAAAGCACCAGCAAAACACCTGCTTGAATTGGTTTTTGCAGAAGTGACACCAAATTTCAAGTTATGTCCAGTAACGTCAGTTGGCGTAAAGAGGTCATTTTCAGCCTACAAATTAATATTAAGTGACAAAAATCACAAATTTGCTCTAGAATTTCAAATGGTATATTAAAGGACGAGTTCAGTAATCGCGATTTTTCAGCACGCGTCCAAGTTTAGGTTTTCTAAACTTGGACGCGTGCTGAAAAATCGCGCTTACTGAACTCGTTCTTTAATATACTATTTTCTATTTTGCGTCTGTAATAGACATAACAGTACTCATATGCGTGCGGTTATGGCTCACTGAGTGCTTTTATGAGTTAATTTTTTCAAGGTTGGCACTGAAATTCAGAGCTGTCAGTGTCAAATTTTCGGCGAGATAGTTTTGAGGTTAAGTGATGTGTGGAAATCGCGAATACACAAATTTCATTAATTAATAACCGCACTTAATAACCGCACGCATATGAATGCTGTTATGAGTCCATTACAGAAGCAAAATAGAAAAAAGCAACCTCCTCGCTACGCTCGTCTTTCTCGCTGAAAATTTGACACTGACAGCTCTGAATTTCAGTGCCAACCTTTAAAAAATTAACTCATAACAGCACTCGGTGAGCCATAACTGCACGTATATGAGTGCTGTTATGAGTTCATTACAAACGCAAAATAGAAAAAAATATTTAATTGTATATTGTCACAAGTACTACAACTGTATATTGTAAAAATTAAGTAAAAAACAATAATAAATAGTATTGTGATTTTGCATATTTTATGCATATTTGGCCCATTTTTAGTGCATATTTCACGCATATTTAGTGCATATTTTGCATGCATATTTTGGCATGTTGATAGTGCATATAATCTATAATCTGTCTAGTTATCACTACACACACTACAATATATATATATATATATATATATATATATATATATATATATATATATATATATATATATATATATATATATATATATATATATATATATATTTTTTTTTTTTGTCTAAACTTGTTTTAGAATAATCACCTCTACGGTTTCTTACAGGTAATTGATCTGCAAAAAGTTTTTTCAAAAGTTAAATTGGCTGCAAGAAATTTGCTGGCGGAACCAGAAAATAAACTAAATTTATTTAATATTATTGAGGAATCCGTGGCCACTGTTACTTCTGCTGATTGTAATAAATATTATGTAGATATGTCGATGAAATTACCATTGGCTGTAGCAGGACAACCGTTACATTAACATTATTTTTATAATTTTTCATAATTGTTTTCATTATAATTTTTGATAATTAATTTGTAGTTTCTATATTAATTAATATTTAACTAAATTTAATAAAAGTTTAATTTGAATTTAAAAAAGTTTAATTTGAATTTAAAAAAGGTGAATTTGAATTTAAAAAGGTTTAATTTGAATTTAAAAAGGTTTAATTTGAAATTGAAAAGGTTTAATTTGAAGTTAAAAACCTATATATGTGTGTGTGTGTGTGTGTGTGTGCATTATGCATATACATATTCATTTATTTTTCTTATTACACATTATAACTTATTTACCATAACAGCTTCAAACTTTTATTTATAAAATTGGTCGACAAATAATTGTTTACCATTTGAAACGAATTGAAACGAATTATAATATATATAATTAAAATCTATTTAAACAATTATTTTGCATCGCCTTTTATTATTTTTCTTTGTATTACACAACCGCATAATGGAATTATAATCGAATTAACATGAAATTTAATGGGAGTAGTAATTTTTTTCTTCTCTTTTCTGTTGTTTTTTTATGCAAAAATACATTTAAAAATATATTTAATAACATTTAAAATGCGATTAAAGCATTGTAAACGATTAGACATTTGAGTAACAATGGAGGAATTTAGTTACAAAATTTGAATTTGTTTGGTAATTTCATTTAGCAATTCGCGAAGTTGTTTTAAATATCTGCTCCTCGGTGCATAAAACACTTTCTTCGCGTTCAGTCGAGCTTGAGATCAAAGTGATTTCGCTCTAGTTTTATAAAATTTATTTAAGATGATTGTTTGAGATAATATTATTAACATCTAAGTGAGGAAATTATGCAGTTTTTAAAATTCCATAGTTTTATAAAAATTATTTACCTAAGATGATTGTTTCAGATAACATTATTAACATCTAAGTGAGGAAATTATACAGTTTTTTAAATTCCATTATTGATTTTTAATAAGAAACAAAACGTAAATTATTCAGCTTAAGAGATGGTTCTCAGGCAAGATCATCTTGACACCGTAATTGCCAATTAACCCACAATGCCGTCGTTGGGTTTGTCGTTCTTTAACGACCTATGACGCCACCTTGGTATCATTATCATGCCACCATTCCGTCATTAATTTAAAACAACATTTCGTATATAATAATATAAACATTCAAAGAGATACTGGAATAAATAACTCTGCAAGTAAAGCCTGCGGAATTACAATAACAGGAGGATCCAAGAAAAGAACAAGCTGGTGGAACGAGGAAATAAAACAGATCGTGAAGACAAAAAAAAAGTTTGGTAAGAATACCTTAGCCGAAAAACAGCAGAAATATACGCTACATATAAAGAAATAAGGAAAGGTGTAAAAGAAAAAGTCAAACAAGCTGAAAATAAGGAATGGGAAGAATTTGGAGAAAAAAATGAGTGGAATAGCAGTAACAACAAAAATTCTTCTAGAAAGTATTCGAAAGAAGATGAAACGAGGTAAAGTGAATACAGTTAAACAGATAAATGACAAATAAGGCCAAATATTAGAAAAAAATATTAATGTTTTAATTTCTATTCTTTCTTCATTTGTTGCCTCCAATTCTTTAAAATATTCGCCCCATTTTAAAGAAATGTTGGTGGCAACAAATGAAGAAAGAATAGAAATTGAAACAGAAACAAGACATGCAGCAGCATGCACAAATAAAGGGATACTACAAAGGGAAACTGCATGAAGTACATGAAGGGATAAGAACACTCAGAAATGGAAAAGCGCCAGGCCTAGACAACATTAACGCCGAAATGTTAAAACATATGGGAGAAAAAGCACTGAACTATTGCACGACATAATAGAAATGACCTGGAAAACACAAGTCCCGGATGACTGAAAGAGCTCATAAATAATACCCATATATAGAAAAGAAAATAGAAGAGAATCTGGAAAATTGCCAAGGGATATCTTTCCTATGCAGTGCTAAGAATACACGTAGACTAAGAATGACCACGTAAAGAAAACCACCGGGTTTTCGGCCCGGCTATAGTGTGCAAGACACATATTTACATTAAGAAACTTCAATATAGAAACTTGATTTCTCAACAATATTGAGCTTTCAACATTTTTTTTTTAATATACTAACCCATTCTTTGGACCAGACATGCCCCATTGAATCTAGGGAATATGTACTCAAAACCAACAAATGGATAACTAACACTAATTAATGAAGGCAAACAACTGAAGCTCTATTGGTCGTGTTATACATTAAATTATTTACACCTTATTGATCAATATAAAACTAAAAAACGTCAACACGCTAGAAAAAAACATAACCAATGCTAAGAGAATTTTTTTCTTGAATAAGATCCAGCAATCTAAAAACAAATCCAGAATTGCTTGGCCATTCATCAACCATACATTAGGAAAATAGAAACAGAAATAACACTCAATGTACATGCAACAACAGTAACGAAACAACAAGTTGCTGTAGTGATCGCAACTCACTTCTCGAATATAGCTCTCACTACAATCAGAAAGCACCTTAATGTATCATCAAAATCCCAGATTATTACCTAACACATCATTACCCTAAACTCATTTTATATGCCTACCACTGAAACAGCGGGTCATAACTCCATAAGATCATTCAAAGTATGTTAACCACGTACTCCTGCGGCACTGATGGATACTCAATCAGAACTTTATAATCAATTTTTGACGTCATTGAGGGTCCTTTGCCTCAATTTTATAATAAATCTATCTGTCATATGGTCATATAGTGGAATCTGTCAGATTGTGTAAAACTGAGCCGTTGCATGATCTGCTGACAGTTTGTGTATTCTATTCGAAATACTCAATATGACTAGCTAGTTCGTGAAACCATCTCAAATATGTTTCTTTATTTATCTCTTTATTGCTAGGTCTGATAATTAATACACGTAGCTTCATGCTATCAAATGACATCTTAAAACGTCGAATCGGTAAGTAAGATAGTGTAAATCCCAGATAAACAAGTACCTCATATAATAGCTGCTTTCTTGAGCTACATGTATTAGATGAAATACACGAACTGCCGATAGATCTTGCAATTGCTCACTTTTGCTCAATCTGACTGATTTCTATATTAAAAATAGCTCTAATTATTTACCCTTCATAAAGAAGCAAATGCTTGTGATATTGATAATTACAGGCCAATTTCTATTGTGTCTGTATTCTCAAAAATCTATGAGCGAACTATTTACAATACAATGATCCAATATTTGGAAAGATTTAATTTATTGAGTAATTGTCTACATGGGTTTAGACATGGGTTTAGGGTCCAAGAGATCAGTAGAAACAGCCACATGTAACATGACTAAATTTATAGTAAACGAGTTAGATGCTAGAAGGCATGTTATGAGTCTTTTCATTGGTTTATCGAAGGCCTTCGATACGGTTTATGTTGAACCTCTACTATTAAAATTGGAATGCTATAGTTTTCGGGGAACTTTCTTGAAGTTAATTCGATAATTTCTTACAAGAAGGAACTTAATTGTGCGTGCTAATAACACCCAATCGAGCTGCTGGGCCCTCTTCTATTTCTGTTGTTTGTAAATGATCTACCACTTCATGTAAGTGCGGAATCTATTCCGTTTGTAGATGACATGAATGTGGCGGTATCTGCAACCAATTTAGATGAATTAGCAGCTAAGATTGGAATTGTTGTTGATGAGGTCAAGAGCTGGTGTAGAGCGAATCATCTTATAATGAACTCCGAAAAAATAATCTGTATATATTTCTCTAAACAGGAGAAACATCCATTTTTAAAATAATTATTAAGGACAAAGAGAAAAACCTTGCGACATGTACTAACTTTCTGGGAGTACGTATCGATTCCACACTTAGCTGATCTAGCCATATAGAGGATGTATGTAAAAAATTATCTAGTGCATATTTTGCAATAACATAAATCAATGGACCATGACTCAATAATAAAATTAGTTTATACTATGCACTTGTCTATTCTCACTTATCCCTCCACATTTTGCCCTGGGGTCAGGCTTCCAATAAAAAGCGATGCTCTCTGATGCAAAAAAGGATTTTACGTCATATTTTCAGACTAAAAACCGGGAAAAGCTGTAAACAGTGCTTTAGGGATAATAGCATACTAACGCTACCTGAAATTTATATACTAAAGCATTATGTTACATAAAACTAAACATACAAGAATTTGATACTCTTACGGAGTCCCATTCCCACAATACAAGATTTGGCGCCTTTTTATCCAATCCTAGGCTCAATACTGCCCTTTATGAGAAATCCTTTATACTGGAATAAAACTGCATAATAAGTTAGACTCGAAGATCAAAACTTAAAACTATAAGCAATTTAAAAGTAAATTAAAGCAAATACTCTTACGGGGGGCTTACTACTCAAATACTGAATTCTAATGTAGTTATTACGACTATTTTGCTATCAAATTATAACGTGTAATCTGTTATTTTGTTACCTACATGTGTTTTCAATCTGTTTTATTTTATTAAGAACTTTGACCATCACATCCACAGTATGATATTTATGTCCAATTATTTACTTCTTGTGTTTATTTATTTATATATTGTTATGTGGCTTAGTGAATAAATATATATTAATATTATTATTAACAAAAAAGTACCTAAAGTATGACAAAGAAATATCTTTGTTTTATAGATCTCGAAGGTTTTTGAAAAAGTTCCCCGACATCACATTTGGAAAACATTAGGAATATAGGAAGTAGACCCTATATAATATATATATATATAACCCTATTGAAGGAATAAAATCAATGTGCAAAAATTGTGCAAATATAGTAAGTGTATTAAACGAAGAATCAGATAAATTCATTACCACACAGGGGGTTAGACAAGTAGGGGTGCTCAGTCCACTGTTATTCATCCTATATCTGAACGAAATAATAGAAGAATGCAGTAATAAAACCAGAAAATAAGTACAGGATACAACAAAATGCAATCTATAAACATCAGTGAATGTGTATTTGTAGACGACACCGTAGTAATTGCAAAAAGTTAAGAGATAATTACAACACAACGTAGAAATATGGGCATAAGTATTAGTAGAAAAAGAGATGAAAACAAGTGTAAAAAAGACTAAAACCATGGTTATCTCCAACATTCCAAAACAAGTCGACACAGGATTGAAAGGATTTTTTTTAATTTATCGTTTCATCATGAAGAAAATACAGTAAATATTATAACTAGTTTTAACTAAACTATACATTAATTTTTCTCTAATCTGCAATACTACGGTGTGTAATCTAGTGTTCATCCACTGGTGTCCAAAAGTTGTCACTGAACGTTCCAGGAACATCACACATCACATACTTAGCTCTAAGTCCTCGCACTATACTAGATCGTGAGGTTAATTTTTTTTTTTAATGTTCTTGTTCCACGTGTATTCAGGAGTTGGATACACGTGGAATAAGAAGAAATTTTGTTTGTGTCCACAATGGTTTTAAAGTCTGATTATATAATAACACTGTGTTGTATATTGACAATTTTGAGTTGCGACCTAATAGCCGATACATTTTACGATATTTTATACCTAATGCTTCCATTTGTTTCTCTACATGTTCTTTCCAAAGAACTTTTGTATCTAGGGTTATACCTAGGTACTTTGCTGTGTTTGAGTATGATATAATGTTATTGTTAATGGTGTTTGGTCCATGATTTTCTAGTTGGTAAAGTTGGTATGAGTAGATTTGGTTTCATTCAGCTTTATCTTCCAGTTTTGCATCCCTCTGAATATCTTATTAGTAGCTTGTTGCAGTTTTTCTGTAGCTTCCGTTGCATTATCTGCAACTGCCATAAGTGCAGTATCGTCTGCAAATGTTGCTGTTGAGATGTTTTCAATTTCTGCTAGATCGCACGTATAGAGAAGATAAAGTATATGTCCCAGCACACTACCATGCGGGACATCTACTTGTATTTCATTTAGCTCTGTGTAATCATACATCACACTACCTTGCGGGATACCTGCTTGTATTTCTTTCAGCTCAGTGTAATCATTTTCCTGTTTTATACGAAACATTCTATCTGTAATGTATGACTTTAGGGGTGCATTCGCGATGGACGCGTACACGTATTGAGCGCACATAAACGTTGTTTTCAGCGTCACTTGATGCTGTAAGCGCCAAAAAAATCACGCCCGTGGCTAACTTCGGGAGGCACAGACGCTCACGCTACAGATCTAGGGCAGCCAAAGCGTGAGCGTAAAAGCGTAAAGCGTAAAAAACCTCACTATTTATCAAAAAGAAAACCATGTGAGCGTAAGCTAACCAAACATTTATATTCATAATGAACACAAGACATGGAAACTGATGAAGCTCTGGATTACATCCTGGGATTTTTCTTATTAAGGATGGTTTAATTGTATCAAGAACAAAATTAAATGTTGACCGACACATCCTAAAATTATTGAAACATTTATTTGAATATAATTAATATAATCTATAAATTTAAAATAGAAGGTAAAGATCAATATTTTTGGATATTAAATGTTAAACTTTTAATAATTACCTAAAGTGAGATTTAAGTTCTTTATTAGAAAAAAAATGGTATAACCTCTTCAACAAAATTTTCAAGCCTCCCTAAACGTTCTTTTTTACAAGCTAAATTTAAATAAATACTGCAATATTTCCATTCCATTTTATCATCACTATCTTCAATCATATCATATTCATTACTATCAATAATAAACTACCAATATATTATTTACTATTGGATAAACATTTTTCACGTTCGCCATGTTAATGCTAACTAACTCTCATAGTGTCCAAAACGAACGAAATTTTCTTATTGCTTCTAAGCGCCCATAGGCAAACATAAACACCTACAATCTGAGCTTATAAGCCTGAGCGCTCAAAGTGTATGAACGAGAATGCACCCTAGCAGTTCAACATACTGTTTTGGAAGAAGTTGGTTTAATTCTTGGATAGGTCCCTGGTGCCAAACCAGGTCGAGAAAAAAGGAGAGTGATAGAACATGTAGAGTGATAGAACATCAAATACTTAGGAATAACAATTAACTAATCAGGAAGCTATGAAACATAAATAAATAGTAGAATAGCGACCACCACCAAACTATATCACAACATGAGAAATGGTTTTATAAACCAAAAACAAATAAGTGTCCGAACAAAACTCACAGAAATCGACATATCAGGAAAATATGGGAAGTAAAGAAAAGTGACAAAAGACGAAGAGAGAAGAGAAAAACTTAAGAAAGAGTGGGATAAAGAATTGGAGGAAATACTAAAAGAAAATGGCTTAAGCACAAGAGACGCGGAAGTACTGGCAGAAGACAGAAACACTTGGAGACAAAAAGTGAATGAACAAGGAAATTAAACTAAATGAAATATATAAACCTCAACATTTAACAGTACATGAGGCCAGGATTTTATCTACTTCTTCATATGGCGTTACGGTCCAAACCGGAGCCTGACCTTCTGTATTTTTTTCCTCCATTCTTCCCTGTCCTTTGCTGTTCTTCTCCTTCCTCCCACTCTTTTCTTGGCCACCCTACCGCCCGCCTGCCTTGCATTTTTGCGTTCAGTGCTTATAGTGGCAGACGGTTGTCGTCCCTCCTGAGCACGTCTCCAGCCCATCATAGTCTTTGCTGTTTGATGAATGTAGAAATCGGTGGTTCTTGGTATATCTTGGTATAGCTTGTTATTGTATCTTGACCTTTTATGTTTCCGAACGTTACCGCCCCTAGAATCCTTCGTAGCACCTTGCGCTCAAATATGTCCATTGCGTTCTTGTTTTTTTCGGTCCTCCTGTCATGTTTCGCTACATTAGTATGCGATGGGCCGAATTGTCTTCTATATTCAAAGCTTGTTCTTGTGGTGCACATTCTTCTTCTTCTTCTTCTTATCAGCCTGTTCTCATCCACTCCTGAATATAGGCCTCTTCCATATTTTTGCATTTTCCCAGCAATCTTCTGGATTTCATCACGCCATCTTTTATTAGGTCTGTCAGCACTTCTTTAACCCTTTGTTGCCCAACATAAGTAAAAATTGTAAATATTCGACTTTTTGGAAAAATATTTTAATTTTAGTGTTCTAAAAAGACTATGATTTTTTTTACATTTTAGTACCAATTAGATTTTTAGATAATTAACCGGTACTTATAAGTACCATTCGTCATTAAGAGTAACAATTTTGTCATTGTTTTTTTTTTTAAGTAGCCTGCTTTATTTATTTTTCACTTTATTAAACGAAATAACAAAAAATTTGGATAGGTATTAGAATAACTGATATTTTTAGGCATAACATAAATATTGCACGTTTGGAAATGGCGTCAACACCCTTTTGCTCACTATACACAACTGAATACCACGTGTAAATGACTAACGGTATTTGTTAGGTTAGGACTGACAATTCAGTGTGGGATTTAAAACGATGTGCGCGACCCACCTGGGGTACTTTGGTTTTGAAGTTCGACATGTATCCATGGAGTTTTGGAAGGTATTTGGCCTTAAAACGCCACGCCGCCCTTACGTGTTGGCGAGTTGGATAGTCAGTCGCTCCTAGCCTTGAGGTGGTGCACATTATTAGATCTTAATATTTCCGCCATAGCTTATTTTGTATTTGAGGTTTTCGCGGATGGAAACATGTGTTGATTTGTTTTCTCAGGAATTCCGCGTTGATGTTGATGTCTGAAAAGAACCAGATTCTCGACGTTTCGGCGAACTAACATTCGTCATTTTCAAGAGATATATGCGTCCGTGCGGGTATGAGTCTAACGCTTAACACATGCAAACTTTGCATGTGGTGTTTGCATACTTTTTTGCATATTACAGACCAGCACGACACTGGGTCACCGGTGACCCATTTCGTGAAAATCACCTAAAATAGTTCTATGGGGCCCCTAGAGAAAGAAAATAAATACAAAATCATTATAACTATCGATTTTGTAAAGTGGTTTAAATCGGCGATACAGGAAAGTCATAAAATCAGGCGCGGCTGTGAATGTGTTAACTTACAGCTTGAAAATCTATTTACATTGTTTTTAAAATATTTAAATAATTCGAGCCAAAATTGTTACTCTTGTCTTTTATTGTTTATTCTTTTAATAATAATTATCATTAGATCAGATTCTAAAATAAACTACTAGGAATAATTTGTTATGTCGAATCGTTCAAAATTTTTAACCATTTACCAATTTCAGTAATCTTGGTAATCCGGCTGTTGGTCATTCGGACACTTTCAGTAATCCGGCGTTCTTGGGGAAACACGTGTCTTCTCTTTCCGCTGTCTCGCGTCGGATATAAACCTCGCGCACAGCAGAAATAAAGTCAAAACGGACACCCCTAAACTCTGAAAACCTGATTTGCTATGATGACCAAGCTAACTCTTCTCTACAATAGTCTTCTGAATTTTTACCAGAGCTTTGGTGTTACGCTGACAAACGATGACATAGCTTGGCTTCAAGGTATAAGCGAAGAAAATTGTCACTCCTTTTCTGACGAAAAAATCCTCCGCGTAATTTGTTCCACGGATGACGTTGAAGCTAACGATGACTTTAATGTTTGAACTTAACGAACTGTAGCAAACTGTATCGCGTTTAAAATATATAAAATTGTTATTGTTTTGTTTTAATCCCGATAATCCGTTTTTTTTATAATCCGGCAGTTGTCTGGTCCCATATGTGTCGGATTATCAAGATTATTCTGTATTGCTAAAAAGTACTAGATTTTCACATTACGAGTTTCGCATCAAACAATTTAAGGTTATTAAAATCCATGAGTATTATTAAAGTTAAATTTCAATTAATTAGGTTCATAAAATGCTAATTTGTAATATCCTCTTGTTTTACATCTATGCAAATCTTATGCAAATAGCTTTCGGAAAATCAAGACTGCGTATTATGTGGATGGGTTTAACCCATGCCGCATTCCCCGTCTCACAATGTCTATTATTTAAAGAATTCTAATAGTTCGAAGAACTCGAATACCAAAATAATAATGGTAAATTTTCATCATTATAAACAAATTACACTAACAGCTAAAAGACAGATTATACAAAATTATACCTAATTAGAACAGACAAAAAAACTTCACTTCAACAAATTTAAAAACATTACTAAACAAATAAAAGTGGAACAACACAATTAGCAAGATAACGTTCGGCATACAAGACTAGGCCACGCAGAAAAGATCGAGAAGACTTGTCAGTATAGGATTAGATAAACAAGGTATGACAGACAAGTCTAAAGAAACATGTTAAGGCAGGCAAGATTAAATAGACAATATTAGATGAAAAATACAAGATTGACAAGATTAGACCACAAAAAGAAGTCTAGAGAGGCAATGCTAGATAGGCAGGCTAGACAGACAAAACTGTACGGATGAGACTAGACATTCAAAACTGTCCGGTTAAGAATTCATTCAATCGTCTCGACCAGTTTAGCATTGTTCTGCGCATATCTCCACTTTATTTCTAGTGCGCAGTGTTTAGTTGTCCGTATTTGAAAAATGGACGCATATTTCTTAACACAAACTAATCTGCGCGTACGTCGGCGCGTCTCTTGCCTCTTATACCTCGGCGCAGTACAGCTGCATTCTCTCGCCGGACAGAGTATAGATGTACAGGTCAAGACAGGCAATATTAAACCAAAAAGTCAAGATGATCAAGACTAGACGATTAATATTAGACGAACAATGCTGTACAGACTAGACTAGACGGACAATACTAGAGAAGCTCTGCATGTACCTAGTGCCATTTTCCTCTGGATGGTTACGAGTTTGTGGAGATTTCGTTCTTTCTATAGTTTTTTACCCAATAATGGTGCGCTATACAACATAAGAGACTGAACTACGAAGCTAAGTACTCTACGTGAGCTGTTCTTTGGTCCCCCTACGTTTGGCATTAGTTGCTGTATGCCTGCCATTGTCCTTATTGCCTCTTCGCTCTTCGCCTCTTCGCATTGCCGCTTCGGTTATATGCGCCGCAAAGGATAACACTTTGTCTATAACTATTCCGAGGTATTTGATGGTTTCATTTGGTATTATTATAGCCTCTTCTACTTTAAATTTTACGGGCCCAAGTTGCATTTGGCCTGTGAGAAGGACCGCTTCAGTTTTTTCAAGCGCTAAGCTAAGGCTCTTCGATTTAATCCATGCACTGAGAAGTTCTATTGCATGGTTTGTTGTTTGCATCAGCTCTAGTTCTGCTCTCGCTGTTACGACTAGTGCAATATCATCCGCGAAGTCGATTATGGTAGCCCCCATAGGTTGTTAATAGTCCGTCGTATAGCCACCGTTCTCCTGTAGATGGCTCTGGCAAAGTCATCTCAGTAATAATCTGCCTCGAAACCCCCCCGATTAGTGGCTCGCCATCTACGTTAAAAACTGTAAGGGCAGCCCTACACTTGTGTCTAAGATCAAGACACAAAGCACAAGTTGTAGGCTTGTGGGAGAAGGTCCAAGGCCCGTCCTAGGCTGTAGCGACATGGAGTATAGCACATTCCACAGGGTAGGTCCTAGAATTGAGCCCTGAGGGATATCGCTACTAATTTGTCGTTCTTCTTCTTTTCCGGTCTCCTAGTAGTAGTATGCTCCTACTGAGGTAGTTTCTTATTAATCGTAGTAGGTGAGGAGATATTCTCCTTATTGTCAAACTGTCCAGTCCAATATGTTTCCAGAATGCACTGTTAAACGCATTCCTAACATCAAATGTTAGGGAGAGCACACACGTGCCTAGTCCTCTGGGTACCACATTTGGCCTTTTCTGCAATCTCCAATTCGGCGGTTAGGGCCTTAATAGTGGAACTACCTTCTCTAAACGCAAATTGTTTTTCCTTTAATCAGGTTCTCTCTTTAATCGTGATATAAAGAGTTGTTCCAAAAGTTTGCATGACACATCCAATAGGCAGACCTATGAGATGTTGCTAAATTTCCTAATGGTTCTTCTCCTAATGGTTCTGGTATCTTCTTCTCTAATGAGTGCAAGTCTTACTTGATTCCATCTAGCTGGAAAGCTTCCGGCAGTTAACAAGCTATTCATTACATTTAAAACGAATTTAGTTTGATGACTAGCGGTATCTTCACGATCAGGTGGTATTCTATTGGAGCCTGGTGCTTTGCCGTTTTTAATATGCTTGCTCGCGGTCAATAGTTCCTCTGCCGTATAAGGTGGCGTAGTTTCGACTTCGAATTGTACCCAGTCGAAAGGGGGATGTAGGGAAGAGTAAGTCTACTACCTGACGCACTCTTTCAATTGGTATTGGGAGATGTTTCGGTTTAAATTTCATGTTCCTCCTAATAATTTGGAACGTATCTCCCCATGTGTTCTTATTTAGATCTCTGCATAGTTTTTCCAGTGATTTTTTGGATTTGTTTATGGGTTGGCGTAGCTCCTTTTTTGCTCGCTTATATTCTTGAATTAACAGTTTGACTGTTTCTTCGCATGCTTGTTTTGCTCTTTGGCGTTGGTAGTTTCTTCTGGCAGCAACGCAGGCAACTCTCGTGTCCGCAATTCCGTCGGTCCACCAGTATACGGACTTGTTACTTTTATGACTTTTCTTGGTCAGGGTAGCATCATATACTTTTCCACAACACTTAAACCAGGGTATCGGCATTTTCTGTGTTGATATTTTCTTTTTCCTTTGCTAGGCATTCCTTCATGAAAAAATTCTAGGTTGCAGCCACTTTTTGTGGAGTGTGTCGATTTTTTTTTTGGTCTTACATTTTCCCTTATATTATAGAGAATATAGCGATGGCCTCCTTATCAAGTACTCTTCCCAACATCCCCCTTCCGACTGGGTACAATTCGAAGTCGAAACTACGCCTCCTTTTACGGCAGAGGAACTATTCATGCAGATCTTTACTAGCTTTCTCAGCTATTTTGTACATGATACAATTCAATACCTACAATAAATAAATTCACTTGACATATTTTTATACTGATCAATTTTTAAACATCGCTTTATATCGACTAGTAGATTATTATATATTTGTATCCCTTTATAAAATATACGTTTTTGCGCACTTGCTGTTCTGTGTTCTGAGCACTTTTATCACAAAATTGCCTGCTTGTCGTGTCTTCCTTCAACTCCTATCACCAACTCTTTTGCAAAAGCATACATTGTAGTGCGGTTTCTGTCTCACATACATAAACTGCAACGCATGTAACATATCCTCTTTTTTGTTATACCGTTTTAACAGAGGGGGAGGGAAAATACATTATTGCACGCACATTTCTGTGTTGTGTGGGGCTCTCTGTCCAAGTTCTTAATAGCCAGCATACCCAGTAAAACTCCTCCGCCGGGATCCACTCGCTATCGTTTAATACTTCAAGTTGGTCTTCCCTCATCCTGCGCATAAGTTACGTCTTCTTTCCTTAATTTCAGAAGACGCGGTTGGTTGTTGCAACTTACTGCTGCCGTCCGGCTATTGATTGATGTTTAGTCTACTTCTCTTGTCCTTCCCTTTGCAGCTGATAATGTCGTAAATAGCTTTGTTGATGCTGTTCCAATTGCTTTCCGATTTTAACATGAACTCTATCGTGTTCCGTGGCTCTAAATAGTTTGAGAAATCCTTTCTCATAGCGTCTCCGTACTTCCTCTCTACCCATTCTTCCACATTCTTTATAAGCAACTTTGTTCATTGCCCCCTTTTCACAGGCTTCCCATTCATTTTACCACGGAATAGTTCTTACCTTCTTGACTTCTTTATTTCATCTTTGCTTTTCTGAGTTTCACTGTCTCTTGCTGTGTATATGTTTGATCTCTCCTGTACTAACAGCTCTATTGGTGCTATTCCAGTTATGATTAGGACCGCTTGTCTGGAGACATTTCTATATGCATTTCTTGTTTTGATTACCAGCATTCTTTGGATCGCTCCAAGCTTGCGTTTATTTACCTCTACCCTCGCCCATGCTGGGGACTCGTAGAGTATTGCAGAAAGGGCCACTGAGAATAGCAATTTTCTCTTGCTGCTTCGTGGTCTTCCTATATTAGACATAAGCCGTTCAAGCGCAGACAGGGATTTTGGAGCTTCTCCAGCAGCTTTTATCACGTGCTATAGCTCTATATCGTTTGGGAAATCCTTTCGCCACGCTGTCCTCTTCGCCGCATTATTCACACAAGCTGTTGGGAGCTCGGCCAATCTTGTGGAGGTAATCTCGGAAACATTCATGTCTTCTGGGGACTTGAGTTAGGTTTTTTTTTCCCATTCATTTTGCCACGCCCGGAATAGATCTGACCTTCCTGACTTCTTTATTTCATCTTTGCTTTTCTGGTTTCACTGCGTCTTGCTGTGTATATGTTTGATCTCTCCTGTACTAACAGCTCTATTGGTGCTATGCCAGCTATGATTAGGACTATGATTATCTGGCGACAGTTCTATAGGCATTGCTTGTTCTGATTGCCAGCATTCTTTGAATCGCTCGAAGCTTGCGTTTGTTTACATCTACGCTCATAGCTCTCGCCCATACTGGGGACGTGTAGAGCATTGCAGACTGGGCCACTGAGCATATCAATTTTCTCTTGCTGCTTCATGGTCCTCCTATATTATGCATAAGCCGTTCCAGGGCAGATTTTTGAGCTTCTCCAGAAGATTTTATGAAGTGCTCTCTAAATACCATATTCTTATCAGACAGTACGCCTAGATAATTAATTGAAGTCTTTGGTTTAATGGCAGAGTCTCTGAGCTTGAATATAACCTCCGTATTTTCATATGCCAGCTTTAGCTGTTTCTCCTTCATCCAATTGTATATCTGTTGGATGGCTTGATTTGCCCTCCACTTCAAACCCTGCTCCGTTCTGCCACATACCACCGGGGCGAGATCATCTGCAAAGCCGATAATGTCTACCTTCTTCTGGCATATAAAGTTTTAGTACCCCATCGTATACTAAGTTCCACAGCGTTGGGCCCATAACTGAGCCATGTGGAATACCGCAATGTAATTTCTTCATAATACAGCAGCCATTTGAAAGGAATACAATTTCCTATCATAGGTAACTATCTATCATAGATAGCAGGTACGGTGGGAAGTTACGCCGCGTGACTTCGTTCATAATGTCTTGCCAGCAGGCCAAATTAAACGCATTGTGCACATCGAGAATAATTAATGCGCATATCTTTCTGGTGTACCAAGTATCCTTCCTGGTGGCATCTGCGATGGCCAGAACTTTTTTGAGCGCATCGATTGTAGATCGCCCTTCACTGAAACCGTACTGGTTATCTGAGAGTTCATCGTCATGAGTTCATTAATCGACATCAGTCTTTGCTGAGTTCGCCCTTCATCCGCAATCGATAAAAAAAATTCAAATGCGTTTTTCTCGAAACCAGCATTTGTTGAGTTCGCCCTTCGTATAAGCAACGCCTCAATTATACCCCGCCATTTTATTCAGTCCACTCTTTCTATCTAGCTTCCGTCACGGAACTTTAGTGTTATGACACCTTTCATATATAAAAAGCTCTTTCCTAATAATTTCCTAATACAGTATAATCTTGATAGTTCGATACATATCGGACCAGACAACCGGATTATCGAAAAATTCCGGATTATCGTAATTAAAACAAAAAAATAACAATTTGACATATTTTATGTTCATTCTTGTATTTCACAAAGAATATATTATGTATCTATATAGGCAATATGTATACGTGACATACAACAAAATATATACAAACTTAGCAAAACAGTTAGTAAGACAATTGTAGAGTAAAGTTAGCTTGGTCAGAATCGTCAATCAAGTTTTCAGAGTTAAAAGCAGGGTGTGTTGGCCAGACCTTTTTCCAAGAAAAGCGAGGTTTATATCCGGTGCGGACCAACGTAAAGAAAAAAAAAAGACACGTGTTTCTTCAGAGCACCGGGTTACTGAACTTGCCCGATTAAACAACTACCGGATTATAAAGAATATATTGTACTCATAATTACCATAATATTTATGTATTTTGTTTTGCTAGGATTCATTTTTAATTTGTTTTATACATCCATCTTTCTACAATAGCAAGCACGATACTCAATTTTCTTTCTACATCCGCACAGATTTCTCCAGTGCCATACATTAATATGTCACTACCAAACATTTTAATATTGCACTCTTATGGACATACATCAATTATATCATTTATATATAAATGAAATAGAAGCGGTCCTAGAACAGACCCTCGTGGTGCCCTTTATTTCGTTATACCTAACTCCGACCATTCAATATTAAAACGTACAATTTGTGATCTATAACTTAAATAGGAACGAAACCATTCTAAAGCCCTTCCTCTAACGTCATATTTGTATAATTTTTCTAATAAAATTTCTCTGTCCACTGTTTCAAACGCTCGCTTTAGATCCATAAATATTACTCCTATCATTTATCTTTCACTAATTGCCAGTTTCCATTCGTCGATTTTTTTTATCAACCAATGTCGGTCAAGGGCATTAAGCCCTTAAAACACAGCGGACGTATGGCCTATTGTATTTCCCGACAATGTTTCATTCATACAAATAGATCCAGCCCGTGTATTAGGTCTAGGAGTCTATTTGCCATGTTCTTCACTGGGATCACATTTGCTGTAGTACTAAGCTCAAGTGTCCTACGTGCAATTGCTTCACAATGAACGATTATTATATGAGAGGCAGTTTCAAATCAAAAAAATCAAATCAAAATCAAAAGATATTTATTTCATTAATAAAGTAGTTTATACAAAAGTGAATAAAAATACTAAATGAAATGTGTCAGTAAAACATATACCATGATAATGTAAGTAACAAGAGCAATATCCTAGTATTAAATACAGATTAAGTACTGCTAATAAGTACAAACATTAATACACTAATACATATAAATAAATAAATTAAATAAACTAATTGCAGAGGTAAAAGATACAAATTGGCATTACATTTTTACTGACTTTTGGCCGGATTGAAACATAAAAAACTCCTCCATTGTGTAAGGTTCCATGTTGTTGATATATTCAAATACCTTATGTTTATAATTTCTTAACCCCATTATGAAGAGTTTTATACCGGTATATGTAGGGTTTTTCTCAGTCAACGTCAACTTATGCTGGAGTATGTTGTAGGCTAGATGTCTGGTGTTTTGACTGTGTGAGACTAAATAATTCTCAAAATATTTTCTGTGTTTATATATGAAAACCAGTAGTTCATAGATGTAGGTTCCAACAACTGTCAGGATTTTCGCGATTTTAAATTTCCCACGACAAGATGTCATGTATTCTAGATTATATAATATTCTGATAGCTTGCTTCTGAATTCTAAATAGACATTTAATATCCTTACCGGTGCCCCAAAATGTAATACCATAGCGGAGATGGGAATGGAAATTGGTAAAATATACAATACGTAAGACTTCTAAGCCCACGGAGGGTTGGAGGATTCTTAGTGCATAATTGGCTTTATTCAATTTGCACATTAATGCTACAATATGGTTTCCCCAGTCTAAGGTGTTATCAACTATCACTCCTAGAAGTCTTACAGATTGTTTTGCAGCAAATAGATCGTTCCCTATGGCAATATGTTCAGGATAAAGTTTAAAACTTCTTTTTGTTTTAAATATAATAATGTTGGTTTTGGCCTTGTTAATTACTAAACGGTTTGAATTGAACCAGTTTATTAACCGGTTCATTACCAATGTTGAATTAGTATGAACTTTTTCCACGCTACGGTTTCTGAGAAGGAGACTAGTGTCATCCGCGTAGTTAACCATCAGAGCTGATGTTTGCTGATGTTTCATGATTGTCTATTGCTGAAGGCAGATCGTTGACATAAATTGTAAATTGGATAGGGCCCAAGATACTCCCTTGAGCTATCCCCGTCGTGACTGTTCTCGTTGTAGATGTTACGAAGCCGTAAGGTGTTTCAATTTTCGTGATCTGCTTACGGTTGGATAAGTAAGACTTCACCCATTCTTGCGCTGTCCCTCTGATTCCATACTTTTCCATTTTATTTAGAAGAATATTGTGGTCAACAGTATCATAAGCCTTCGATAAATCGACGAGAATACCGGAAGGGATATTTTGGTTATCAAGTTGCTTCTAGACATTATCAATATATTGGAAACATGCCGTTTCTACACTTTTTCCTTTGATAAAACCATGTTGACAGACGCTAATGGTATTTATTTTCATCCTCTTCATAGCATAGTCTGCACAGTGATCTCTCCAGTTCCCCATTTTGTGCAGATGTTCTCGTAGAGGACAGTGACCTGTAAGTAGGCCGGCCACAATAATGATCTGCTTCCTTTTCAGTTGCAGGAGTTCAGCAGATAAAGAGAGCGATGGTTTTTTGACCATTCGTTTGCTAAGTTTCTGACCATTTGTTTTATCCTACTGTAGCCGGTGCTTAGTAGTTACGCATTTACAGATTTTATTACGGGCTATGGTTTTGGTAATATAGGATTCCCTGCTAACACTGATGTTTGCTTTGTTAGCACCATCCTTTGCTAACTTGTCCGCATTTCGTTTCCCACCAGTAGATTTATACCGAGCCCTATGGCTCGGTACCCAAGCAAGTGTGACGTTGTTGTGTCTTGTAAGAGCCATGAGGTTCTTGAGGCAGTTCCAAGTTGTTTTAGATTTAATCTCATGGCACGTTAAGGCATTTATAGCAGCCTGACTGACCGTGAAAATGCGGATGTTTCTACTTTTGGAGTCCATCATTAGATTTTCACGGGAACAACTCGCGATGGCGTGTATTTACGCTTGAAATGCCGTGGTATGTGGTCTCCGGGGCACAGATAGGCTGTACCTCAGGGACGGTCCGTAGATTCCTGCGCCAGTTCCACTGTCCTTTTTGGAGACGTAGTTTGTATTTTGAACGGTAGAGCGAATGATTTACGGCATTGAGTCTCCCTCAATGTTGAGGTGGAGCCTCCCAATTGGCATTACACCTGCATTTGAAGACTCCCATTCTTGCCTCATCCATGATGAAGATATCTAGTTCGTCGATTACTGTTTGAATTGCCGTTTCAGATGAATATTGTTTTCTAAAGCCCGATTGATGTTTTATAATAATACCATAGATTGCCATGTAATTCAATTTGCTTCTTTACTACTAATTCCAGTACTTTTTCATATATTGACAGAATTTAATCGCCTTAAGTATTGGAATGACCATAGATGTTTTCCACTCATTAGGACAAAGTCCCTATTTTACTGATATATTTATTTCATCAAGAAATAGGTCTTTTATTGCACATAATGCTATTTTCAGGATTTTACTCGATATTCCTTTATATGTACCTTTCTTATTTGGCATTCCCTTGACTATTTCATCTAGTTCTTTCTTACTAATCAACTCTATATTTTCCATACTTCCAAAATTATCCCCAACCAGCAATTTTTCCTCCCACACCCGTTTCCGTTTATTGATTGTACTATGTCACTAATGCTCTGTATGAAATAATAATTAAATTTGGTAGCTGTAGTTCCCTCGACCATGATTCCCTCGAATCACGGACAAGATTAGCTAGACAAGATTAGACTAACAAAACTAGTCGGACATGACTAGACGGACAAGTCGGACAAAACTGGAAAGACAAGATTAGACAGATGAAACTAGATGGACAGAGAAGACTATATAGACTGAACAGAAAACTCTTGACAGAAAACTCCTTCCATTAAGACCATAAAATTATAGTAATTACAACTTCTGTGGATTTCATGTGAAATAATTTCTGCGGACTAATTTACCTCGATATGAGTTGCTCATGTATCTTTGTATTAGAAAGTTCTGTATAATTTAATGTAGCATGCAATTATTATTATTTTTAGCCACAAAATTGATTTTTGATTCACTTATTTTAAATTAAATTTTTAAACCATTTTTTTTAAACCATTGCTGACTTTAATCATATTATTCTAGAATCAAGCGGATGAGCTTAAACATCATTTAAATTTAATTATAAAATTATCGCCATAGCTAGCAGAAAACTCGCTGTTCACAACTTAACACTTCACAGCAAACAACTTAACAGTACCCAAATAATAGCTGCTAAAATTAGATGTCGTGAAGTGACAGAATACCATTTCAAAAATAACTAAACGCTTCTCTTACTGAATCGCCCCGAATATGTGTAATGTTATTGTTTTCAGAGCTAAATCCGTGAAAAAATTAAGTTATCACATACGTTTCGGGCAAGAAAACTTATGACAACACAGCAAGATTTTAGCAGTCTGTTAAATTTTATCTGAGATACAGAATAGGCCTGTATGAGCGGTGTAAGCTCTAGAATCGTACGATGCATAATCACATTGTACGAATTCAGTTTAATATGAAGATTAAGATGATTGTTAAATCTGTGTGTGAAAATTGTATTGTTAAGTCCTTAAAGTAAGTAATTTAGGAATAAATATGTATGTTTATTCTACCTTAAACATTCTATCTAAATCGTAATTATAAGAACAATAAAATTTAAAACCTTTTTAAAATTTTTAATTTTGTCTTCATATTTAGCAACTACTAAGAGGACTAGGGAATTAATTGTCTTATTACAACATTTAATCTCTAAATAGTTTTTTATTACTCATGCGTGCGATGTACTTCCTGACGCACGTGTTTTAATATGAGAAATGCCATTTTGCATTGTCTTTCCACATAACCTGGATAACGCACGCGAATATTCAATATCGCTAGGTTACATTAAGAAAAAAAACAAATAAATAAAATGAACACAATCAAGACCTCGATATTAAAAAAGTGTCAAAAAAATAATTAAAGAAAACGTTTTAAAATTAGTGTAAATTCTATGATACCGTATCGTGTGATACCGGAGACTGAGGATAGTTCTTATGACGAATACACACCAACGGAGACAATTGAAAAAGCAAATTCTTCATTTTTATTCCATTTTTTTTATGGCCCCTGGATGCCAAACTTGTAAGATACATCCCCCCGCATGAGTAATAAAAAATATTGTTTGTAAAAATAATTTTTATCAAAATTTTGGGCGGAATTGTCAATTTCCCTCTCGAGAGAATGTGCCCAATTTCGCTCTCTCGGGAAATTGACAACTTTCCGCCCTAGTTACAAAATATACAATTTTTTTTTCTATTTTATTTTCCCATAATGTTTAATTCTTTAAACTCCATGCGTCGAGTAATTTTCTTCTCGGCCCTTTAGTGCACCGTGTAACATTTAATAAATATACTGATTTTTGCCAGTATGCGCAGAAATTATTAAAGGTCTGGCATATAGAATCGTGTTTGGAATTTGCTTTAGAAAATTATTATTTTTAATGAAACTAATATAAAATGAAATAGCGTGCGACCAGTTTAAAATATGCGCGGTATTTCGTGCCAATAACGAACAAAGGAAAAATAAATCAATTAGTTTCTCATGTAATCACGCGAACATTATTTACTATTAATTGCCGCTTTTTAATAATACATTCGAATTGCTAATGAGAAAACAACATCCTGATAAGATTCGTAGGCGAAAAAACTGATATTATTATTTCAATTTTATTGTTTGTTCAATTTTATATAAATGATATTGTATATATAATTTAAAGGTTAACTTCTACACTCGATTATTAAAAATTATAACTTTTTAACTATAGAAAGTCTTAATTATAAATAAGTTTATAGATTACGGTTGAGTACAACTTATCTCAGCCAAGTTGTCGCAGCCATCTCGTAACGCACCAACTCGTCCTCGGCCTAACTACTTGTCTGTACAACTAATCGCCAGTTCAACTAGTCATCAGGATAAACCGTTGCCGGGAATCCAATGTCTAAATTTCACCAATAAAAACAGTTCAAAATCTATGTCTACACATCGTCTGTTAGGTCAATTCTATTTAAAACTTTGCTCACGACTATGCACGATATTTCGTTCAAGACTAATCAAACATAGACAAAACTGGACAAGGCAATACAAGACTAGACTAGACGAGACAACACCAGGCTAGAGAAGATTAGACAAAAGAAGATAAGCCTACACACCGTCTATAAAGTCTATTCTATTTGAATCAGGGCTACTATTTCTTTTTTGTAGATTGTAGATTTGGTGGTGACGACTTGTACTGCGACCTTTGTAGATCTATTGTACCCCACCCTCTTGCTCTAAGCGCTGGTGTACTTACCCATTTAGAGCAATGCTCCGCAGTCTTTGAGAAGATGTATGGGGCTTTCCTCTACTGATCCACATAATCTGCATCCATCATACTCCTCTAGGCCTAGGGCCTTGAGGTGTTTTCTAAGTCTGCAGTGTCCCGTCGGGACTCCTGTCAGAATTCTAAGCTTATTTCTATTTAGCGTCAGGCAAGTTTTTGTTCTTTCCTGGTTAAAAGATCCCAGCATCACTTTGGATTATCTCAACCCTAGAAGTTCTTTCCAGGTTTTCATCTATTGTTCTCTTATTTCTTCATCTATAAAGGGATTACTGGATCCCATGTTTGCTAGGTTATCGGCTTCTTCGTTTCCGTCTATACCAGTGTGTCCTGGTACTCAGTATAGCGTTACTTTATTATCTTTGATAAGCTTGTGTAGCTTTCCCACACAGTCGCATACCAGTTTATATTTGATGGTGTATGAGCTAATGGACTTGATGGCTGCTTGGCTGTCTGACAAGATTGCAATTCGTTTTTGCGATAACTCCTGTGGGGGTTAAATTGTGCACATCTTTCGATTGCGTGTACCTCTGCTTGGAAGATACTTTGGAATTTTCACATGGATTCGAAGTATTTCGAGGTCAAACACTCCTGCACCGGTACCTTCCTTTGTCTTCGAACCATCTGTATATCACTTGATAGAATTTTGCTCTATGTGGTATGTTGAGGATTCGTCGGCTTTACTACTACACATTGCTGTGTAGTTTTTCTCTAAGTGGTATTTGCATACCATTTCGTCTTTTGGTGCTTCCAGCCAGGGGATCTTGACAGCGAGGCTGTTTCCGTCTCTGCTCCCTGTTATTTTACCTCTGCCTATTCCTTGCTTGCTGAACCTCACAATCGCCGATCTGGCGGCCCTTTCCGCGACCCTTTCCAGCAGCTTCATTGCTGCTGTCGGGCACGACCCCATCGTCCCCATGATGCAGACACACGCCAGTCTTTGAATCTTCTCAAGCTGTTTCCTCCTAGAGGCCAGCTTGGTTCTACTTCCCCACGCAACCGCGTGTATATAAAATAATTTATTTTTTTGTTTCTCTAATCCACATTCGAAAAAATCTTGGACTTTTCGGCCACAAGTTTATTACCATAGCTTAAGAATAAAAAAGTTTTATTTAGTATTTATTTTAGTACTGAGCGGACAGCTCACCGCTCACCATCCTGTGGGACTGATAACTGTTGACAATCCAACATCGTGCCCAACTGGTTTCGTTCTCCCTCGTAAACTGTGGGTAAAACTGAACCGCATCCACTCAAACTGTCGCTGGGGTCTTGCACCATCACCGGCTTGGGACTGTGGTGTCTTTTTATTTTCGCTTTGTCAAACACAAAATAGAAAAAAATTGAAAAATTTTCTCGTACCCCTTGCAAACCTTTTGCGTACCCCTATGGGTACGCGTACCACCCTTTGGGATACACTGGTTTACAGGAAAGTTTATGGGATTGTTGACGGAAGTTGATCTGACAGTAACATTAAATGGAATGAATGGTAATTAATCAATCAGAGACCGATAGGATAAAAGGATTTAAAATTTGCGATTTTGCACGTATCGAGAGTGGTGAAATGTGTAGGCGGTTGTAAATCTTCATAAAGAAAGTAATCTATGATATTAACACTTGGAGTTTATAGCTTACAGAACGAATTAAATAGTTGTTGAAGCAATTTGAATTGTTTTTGAGTGACAAGCATGGTGAAGGGATCAGGAATTAGTCTAAATATTTAACCCTAGATCACTAAATTATTCTAGTGACATTGATACTAAACATTCGTAAATAATACGTCATGTTCGCAGAATAAATTTACGAATTATTAACTTTAATTATTTTAGAAATTACAGTTACATTCTTTGTGTTTAAAAGATCACATAATAATGAAAATAGTATACATTTTTGACTCTACACAGTTTAAAACATATTCATGTTTTGTGCCCTACATATGGCTCTTTACATTTCATGAAAAATTTGTTGGCCTTGACAGGAAAAGAACAGGAAAGACAAGACACATATTTTTCTAGAATTTCATTCTTGCATAGGTGCCACTTCAGAAATAGTTTTGTTTATCAGCTCTTTGATATCTCGCCACAATGTTGAAGTATTTATTCTTTGCTTTAGGTGAGTCTCCATAAGAGCATCAGCCACTTCTATCTACAGACATACTGGCTTTGAAGCGAGAAGCACTATATGATGCACCGAATAAAAGTTTTGAGGGTAGATGATTGCTTTTTATTGCAGCAGACAAAACAGCCGGAGTAAAGCTTTCAATTCACGCTTATCAGTATTCGTAATTGTATTTGTTTTTTGGGCGTAGTATGATTTTTTTCACTCGATTTCCATGTTAGAATATTTGACTTCTTCAAAAATTTCATCGCTAAGAAATAAACAGAACGTCTCAGACGGTTTCTAGTATATTGTGCAACTAGTGCGACAAGTTGTCAATTGCTCACGAGAGCGGAATTGGGCGCACGAACGAAGTGAGCGCTCATTCGCTCGAGAGGATAATTGACAATACTGCACGAGTTGCAGATAATATTTTTTAATACTCATGCGAAGGAACGTATTTACAACTTTGGGGTCCAGGGGCCATCCCAAAAAAAAAGAAAAAAAATGAAGAATTTGCTATTTCAATTATATCTCATGATATAATTGAAATTGGCGGTGTGGATACGTCATAAGAACTCTCATCAGTCTCCGGTATACCATAGAATGTACACTCATTCTAAAACTCTTTACTTATTTTCAATTTCTTAATGTCACTTTCACGTCACTTTTTTTAATATTAATTTTGATTGTGTTTTTTTTAGTTACCTATTCGATTTTTATTGAAAATTTGCGAGCGACGCATACTTTTCGGACGCAAATTATACTTGTTCAAATAATTCAATTGACAAATAGCCATTGTCGCACTAAAAAACGGGCGCCAAAATAGTACTTGTCCCGCATGAGTAATAAAAACGATAATGCGTGCTTTATCTTGAGGCCCCTCAACAAAACGTATGATATTTCTGAGAGTAGCTCGCGTTCTTATCTAGGCTTCGCGTTGTCTTTGTATCCATTTTTGCCTCGAATTATTGTTTTTCTTGATATTATAATACTGCGTTCTGTTTTGACTACTACCACCCGACTCGGAATTTCAGTTCACTTTTTATTCAGAACGAATTAGGCATACCGAACTCTGAGTTTAATCCGAATGGCATCCAAGACAAAAGTGATTAGGGCCGTTTCCGATAACTTTTATTGTTAACGATATACAAGTTTAGATAAGAACGGTAGCTTAAAAGTAAATCTTAAAAAAAAATTATGATGCAGATTTGAGATGTTTGATTCATTATAAAGTATTTCAAAGGATAATAAGTAACTGAAGCTAATATCTTGGTCAATTATAGAAATAGTCTTTTGGAAAGAGTAAGTGTGTGGACGCATGCGCGTTATGAAACTAATGAAACAGTTCAGTAACCTCATTAGGTGGAAGTTGGGACTTCCAAAGATATACCGAAGTTAGGTTATCCTAATTACGACGGGATAAGGTATGAATGAGGCTTGCCACAGTTTGGAAACAGTTCGGAAGACCTCATTAGGTGGAAGTTAGGACTTCCAAAGATTTGCCTAACTAGGACGGGAGATGGTTCGAATGAGGATTAGCACAGTTCGGTTACAGTTCGGAAGGCCTAATAAGGTGGAATTAGGCCTAGTAGGGTGGAAGTAACTTAGATTTTCGAAACTAGGACGGGAGAAGGTTCGAATGAAGCTTGCCACAGTTCGGTAACAATTCAGCAGGCCTCATTAGGTGGAAGTTAGAATTTTCAAAGATTTGGCTGAGTTAGACTTTCCTAATTAGGACGGTATAAGGTACGAATGAGGCTCCCCACAGTTCGGAAGCCTTATTAGGCCCGAATAGATCTTTCGACATGCCTCACTATTTTCCTAGTCGGGCAGCTTCAATGGGCGCCGAATCTTCAGACTGTGTAGAATTAGATTCTATACGCCGTTGCTGCTTCTGTAACTGAAAAATGGTAAATGGTCAGAATCAGAACTTCCCACGATACCTTGCGTAATTGTGTATTCTTCATTAGCACTATCGGTCGGCCGATGCTCTTACACTTCCAAGTTATCTTCTGATTCACTTTTTATCTTTTGCTGCTGTGCGCTCTCATAGTCATCTTCATTATCAACAGACGCCTGCAATAATTGACTAATTTCCTCGTCTTTTGGACTAACTACTAACTACTCGAGACATCTAAAACAATATATTATATTGTATATGTATATATAAAAACAAAATAAGCGAATCAACATAGAATCCTTGCAAAAAGTGATAAAAACAAGTACACTTACTTAGCTTTGTTCAAAACTCACCCAAGCACTAAACTTTCGTAAATTTTACGCCACCCCCGCAATAACTCACAAATTAAAACACAAATCATATCTGACTATAATTACAGCGCATTTTGGCACACTGACGGGCGTGATTGGGAAGGTACAGTGGTCCGAAGGATGCGGGAATGAAACGAACTTTGTTTTTCAAGGAATCGTGATTATACCGTCTTAATTTTTACGATAGTTTAGTAACCTAGGACCCAAAATCTACGTAAAACTTTTTTTTATCTTGTAAAAAGTACTATCGGCGCACGCTTTTAAGTGCAACAAATGCCATTTTTTGCTGTATTGCCACATGATTTGGGTTACGCACTCAAATATTCAATATCGCTAAGTCACATTAGAAAAAAAAAATTAATATATAAAATAAACGAAAAATAAATTGTCAAATTATATTAAAATGTCAAATTTTCGTTTTTTTTCATTGAAGGATTTAAAAAAGGTAGGATGTGCAAAGTAATATAATAATATGAGCAATCATCATATGTACAATCATATATATTTTTTTGCCCTCTCGTGCCCAATTTCGCTCTCGTGACCAATTGACAACATACCGCCCTAGTTACAAAATATACTATTTTGAAAATCGAATTAATCGTTAATCAAAATACGATCTGGATAATTAAAAAAAAATATGCTAACTGTTCTAACATGATTTAAAAACGCGCTGAATAAAACACTTTCGCACTTTTCACTCCGTTTAAGACTTCGCTGTATGTAAACTATACACTCGGTATTGTTCCTTCGAGAAAGGAAAGTGGTCAATTTAAAAAATAAATAAATCAAAGTGCACGATATTTCAGTGCTCGCTCTATTTACACAAAGATTTTTAAGAAAAAGTCTAATTTCACTAAGCGTTTCTCAAACGATTAAAATTTTTAAGAAGAAAGAACTTTTTTGTAATATTTTTGTGGTTATAAATCGGGTGACCTTTATACGAAAGAGGTCATTGGCTTCGGTTTGTATAGGAAATATTTGCAATTGGTACCTCACGATTTGTGTTGCTGTTTGTAGATAATTTTACTTTCAAAACAACAGACAGAAAAATTCTTTGAATGTTCTTATTTTATTACTGTAGAGACTATCTATCATATTAAAATAAACACAATGTTCATATTTATATAAAATAACATTTCAAACTTATTTAACATTCGATCGGAATGTTTGTTACATAATTATGTTAGAAAATTGTTAGAAAAATTGTTAGAAAAAACAATGGGTACAATTTTTGCTTGTTTATTTCATATTCCTTATGGTTTCAAATTGAAATTGAAATTCAAACAAAAATAATACATGATTTAAATAGACCTTTTCATATTGGAATTTTTTTTGTGTTTTCGGGCACTTTTTTGACGTATAACCAGTGAAAATAACAAAATCTGTCCTTAACTTTCATATTCTCGCCTTCTAAACATTGCGGACGCGCATGCGCTTAACTAACCGCAAAAAGGTCTATTGAAGAAACTTTAAGTTTTTTTTAATGGAACGGTAGCCGATTAAACAAAGGATTGCTTGTGTAGAATATTTTATTATAACGAGCTCCATTATTCAAACTTAGAGGTGGTTTCGACAACAGTTTAATTTTGCAGCGCCTCCAAATTGCAGGACAATTGCAACATGGGTCGAAAAATACCGTCGAACAGGTTCTCTTAAGGATAATAAACTTGCAGAGAGGTATAGAACTGCTAGATCAGAATTTAATGCTTTGCAAGTTAGAACAGAACTGAACAAATTTCAATCAATCCGAGCGACGTTTATCGGCAGCAACTAGGAATTTCACGTGTCGGTAAGAACAATTTTATAGAAAGATATAACTCCTTTTGAATGGAAAAAAGCTCAAAAACTTCTTCCAATAGACCAAAACTCGCGTTTAGAATGCAGTCAATGGATTTTGGGCAGAGAGGATAATTTTGTCAACAAAATAATTATGAGTGACGAAGCACAATTTCAATTGCATGGGGAGAGGAACAAACGAAATTTATTTAAAATTAATAAAGACGAATGTAGCCTGAATATATCAATAAAGTCAACCTGTTCGTAGTTCGTATCCACTTCTATAATAATAAATATTATTAAGACTACAAACAAATCCCATGTTGAAATAACTACTTCCCTGGCTAATACCACGCAAGATATTCAATTATACAACAGACATTTGCATGTTATTACTAGTACTAGTACATGTTCATGTCACTAACAAATACTAGATAAATAACATTGTTTTTAAGATCTTTTTTTTCTATCTAAATTAATTTCCATCTCCAGACGCGTTTCGTGATTTATCTCTCATCAGTGCAGCTTTGCTGTTTTAAATTATAAATTGGAATACACTACAAACAAATCCCATGTTAAAACAACTACTTCCCTGGCTCATCTCCACGCAAGATATTCAATTATACAACAGACATTAGCATGTTATTACTAGTACCAGTACATTTTCATGTCACTAACAAGTTCTACATAAATAACACTGTTTTTAAGATAATTTCTTTCTAAATTGATCTAAATTGATTGAATTTGTAGTGCAGCTTTGCTGTTATGAACTATAATTTGGAATACACTTACATGAGATTGGACACTTCGTGAATGACTGACGAGGTTAGGTTTTAATTTGACATTTGTGGAGAAAGACAGGAAATTAGGATTGTTGATTTATATGATAATTGAATATCGGTAGAACTATACTAATTATAGATACAATCATATAAAATTATTAAAAAAAAATGTAGCTTAAATATAAAAATATATTATCAATACCTGTTCCAAGCTCTATAATAATTGGTCTTATTAAGACTACAAACAAATCCCATGTTGAAACAACTAGCCAATGTTATAGATATCAAGCTAATAGTTAGATGTCAAGCAAATATATTGAACTCTAGCTAATGTTTAGATGTCAATCTAAGTGTTTAATACCTAATATATAGATGGGTATATGTGGGTATATATGGGTATTATGGGTATATATCTATGGTATAGATGGGTCTATATATATGGATGGGTATATAAGATAATATGTTATTTGTTTAGCCAATATATACATATCAAGCTAATAGTTAGAGGATTAACTAATTTATAGATGTCAAACTAATAGATGTTTAGCTAATATATAGATGTCAAGGTAAAAGTTAGATAGATGTCTAGTTATTAGATAGATGTCAAACTAATACTCAATTTAGCTATTAGATATATGTCTAGCTAATAATTAGATGTTTAGCTAATAGATAATGAATAAGCTAGTAGTTAGTAGCTTGTCTAGCTAATAGAAAGCTGTCAAACTAATAGTTAGATGTCTAGCTAATATATATATATATATATATATATATATATATATATATATATATATATATATATATATATTATTTTAGGACCTAACAAGTACCGCCAAACTTTATTTAAAAAATGCTATTTATATATTTTATGTATTAAATGTTACATCTTTTTCATTGTTTAACAATTTAAAAAGGAACGTACAAAGGTATCGAACAAATTTGTATTCGAACAAATTTGCATTTGAACAAAATGCCATTCGAACAAAATATCATTCGAGTAAGTTACCATTCGAACGTTTTTGTTTCGAAAAAAATTCTTTCTAATAAATTACATTGAAAAAATTTTCCTGGAAATCTACAATCTCGTCTGCAGATGGCTATAGTTAAATTTCGAGTTTAACAATCGTAGAACTTTAAAAGGGGTGACATCAAAAACACAAAAACGATTTTATTAAATAATATATTATTAATAAGCACAGAGAGACGACGCGTAAAGTATATTGTAAAAGTACATTCTGATATTTCTTGTAGTTTGCCTCCGCCTTATCACCTCGGACCTGTGGTGAGGTCTCCCTATTCATTTTAATACAAACAAATAATAAATATCCAAGATTTGGATATGGCCCTAATATTGTCGCGTTGTGTTCGCGTTGAAACGTATACTTAACAACTGGCCCCTATACTCGTTAGGCGACAAAAACATATAAGCAACCTAGACATAACAAAAAATAAACTAACTGATTATATTAATGATAAAAAGAAATAACTTATTCTAGCTTAAATATAATAAACACTAAGGAATAATTGTTCATTGCTGCTGATCCAGTTAGATGTGCATATAACTCTATTCACTTAATTTAAATAAAAAGAAATGATTTTAAAAACAATGTTACTTATCTAGTACTTGTTAATAATATGAAAATGTCATTTGTGTAATTCAATATCTGCGTGGCATTAGGCAGCGAAGTTGTGGTGTCAACATGGGATTTGTTTGTAGTCTTAATAAGACTTAATATTATGGAGTTAAGAACAGGTTGAATATATTAATATATTCAGGATACACTTGTCTGCCGAAAACCCTTAAACTACATTCTCAAAAGGTAACTGCATGGTGTGGAGTATGCTTGGCTGTGCTATTTAGACCGTATGTTTTGAAGATGAAACTGCAAACGCAGTAGTTGGCAATAGTGCACGTTATATGGAGATGGTACAACGTTCTTAATTGATGCTATCACTCAACTTCGATTAACAACTCGCGTAATACTCCCAGTTACGCAAGTTTTTCCTGGTCGATCATGTTAAACATGTTAAATCTAAAGCTTACCAGAACTGACCTGAAACTCTAGAAGACTTAAAACGAAACATTCAACAAGCTATTGATAAGATTTTGCTAGAAATATGCCAGCGTGCAATGCGTTCGTTCTTGCATCGAACTCAGTCATGCATCGAAGTAAGATGCATCCTGTAATCGATGTAATTTTTAAGTATTAATTGTTTATTTAGGATTAAACATTTAACAACATGTTATTAATCAAAATTTTATATATATATATATATATATATATACATATATATATATATATATATATATATATATATATATATATATATATATATATATATATAAATATATATATATAAATATATATATATATATATATATATATATATATATATGTATATATATATATATATATATATATATATATATATATATATATAAATATATATATATATATATATATATATATATATATATATATATATATATATTGTCACGTTTTTGGTTCCCTTTCCGGTAGGAAGGATTGTTGCAATCTACCTTGCAAACTAACTTACCGATGAGCTAGTGATTTGGAGCACCGAGCTGGTGATAATATAAAAAATATTTTAATACTCTATAGTCTAGATACTTAATATATTTAGTCTACTAGGTAACTCAATCCGTTTTCAATCCCATACATTTATTTGCAAACGAACAGTTTGTAAATTTATTTTGTCGTATACTTACATAAAATACTAGATTGTAGATTTCGGTGGTAAATTGTACTGCGACCTTCATAGATCTATTGTACCCCACCCTCTTCCTCTAATCGTTGGTATATTTACCCATTTAGGGCGCCTCATCTAGTCCTGATTCCTTTAGAAATTCCAGGATCTGAGTGGGATTCAAGGACTGCAATACTAATATGATAATCTGATATTTGCATACTAAATAAATTAATCAACTGGATTCATATTTTTCTGTTTTGGGAAAGAACATCAAATGTTAAAAACAATTGAATGTAATGATTATTATTGGTTATTGCTTCAGAAATGTCGTGTAATTTAATGTAAGATATCTTGCCTTGTATGTGTATCCTCATCTCTCAATGTAGTCTACGATTGCGTACTTCTTTTTCGCTTTAGTTTACTCTATTTGCAGTTTTTGTTTCTTTAAACTTATTTGTCTAGTTGGACTTTTTTATAGTTAGGCTTATGTGTCCAGTTAGCATTATATTTTATCTAATTTTGTATACATTTTATATTTCCAGTATGCCTGTTGTCTACACAATCAAGTTTTAACTCGTATTGTCTAAATAAGCAAGACAAATCAGTATACTTGCTTTGACGCAGCGAACGGCTCACACCACGCATCTTGAGCGGCGTGTGCCAAAGAGTAACAGAAGATATCCGTGTGATTCCAGCTACTGACAGATTTGAAGATATCGTAGTGATAATCTCCTACTTTCAATTCTATTATTATTATCATTATTTAATACAGTATAATACATTATCATGTAGTATGCTCTAGTACATTGGCATGTCCTTATAATCTTGCTCTTGCAAATCCTGTTGAAACTAACAAGACTTCAGAAATCAGTTTTTAGACTTCAAATATCCAAACTTGTCAATTTGAAAACTTGCCAATTTAGAGATTTAAAATTAGCTTAATATATTAATTGATTGTTATAGTAAAACACATATTTTAGTAGCAGGGTTCCCTCAAGGTACTATCTTTGACTCAAACTATATATCAATGATATTTTTAATATTCTACCTAGTAGCAACTTATTTTCCTATGCTGATGCCTTTCCAATCCTGGGATGATGTAGCTGCGAAAATTACGATGTGGTTGAACAAGATCCATATATTGCTAGAAACTAATCAACTATCGTTGAACATTAATAAAACTACTTTTATAACTTTTGGGTGTTAGTATACCACTAGTACACCACTAAGGTGTTGTACATACATACATACAATAACCTTTATTGGCATAAATTAAAAAAATGTATGTAAACCTCTCCTCTTACAATACCAAAAAACAACAAAAAGAAAAACCAAAACCAACAAAATATAAAAAAAATAAAAGAAAATCAATAATCGCACACAATAAAAAACAAAGTCCAACTTAAAAGAGAGAAAAGAAAAACTACACTGGACATTACTCCGTTTCCGTTCCCTGTTCCTTCCATCCTTTTATCCTTTCCATCATTACCAAACCACTACCATCCACATTCATGCACTGTTTCCATTTCGACCCTAACACTCTCTCTTTTTCGGTCCACTCTCCTTTTTTGCACTCCACAAACCAATGCACCCACACGTCTTTCCCTACCCCACATACACCACAACTCTTATACTTCATCTATACTTCTCTTATACGTCATCCATCCAATACTTTCGCGTTCTTTCTTCACAGCTGCATCTAAATATGGCAATTAATGACTGGGCATTCAGCCCCATTGTTGATTTTAAGTATTTAGGTAGCTCTTCAAATTTTTGTATTTACGCATAGTCCTTACTATATCTACTCTCCAATATTTTCCTTTGACGCTTTTGAAGTTCAACTTCCTTCAGCCTTACCACTAGCCATTTGTCAACTCGCACGCCTTCCCTCCTAAGCCTCTCCATTTCCATGAAGACATACCACCTCCTTCATACAGTTTCCTTCTATTCCTTCTCCAATTTGTATATCTAATACTATTAATTCCTTCGAAACTTGCTACCCTGATCACTTCTTTTACAATTCTTTCCTCAGTCATTTCCTTCACTATACATTCATACCTTGCTACTCGTCGGCTTGCTTCAATTCTTAATTTAAATGCATTTAGCTCCTGCAGTACTATGAAGGAAGGAGTTGATCTGTCTAATTTCAGGGCCTTTTTAAAGAATTGTAATTGCACTTTTTCCACGTCTTCTTCTTCCTTCACCTCCCATTGTTCAGTTCCATACATCAATATACTCCGCCAACAAGCCTTCCATATCATCTCCTTCGCCCGGTAATTTGCGCTAAACTCTTTTCCCCATACCTTCAAGAACCTTTCTGCCGCCACCCGCGCTTTTTTTGCCACGTACTCCATATGCTCTTTATTACCACACCCACTCCCAAATACTAACCCTAAATACTTAAAATGCCCAACCTGCTCAATCTCCATTCCCTTTCATTCGAACCTCTCCTTCCTGCAATGTTAGGTTAGGTTAGGGTGTTAGTATACCACTATATCGTCATACCACTTGATATCAAACTTTATATCGTGTACATGGAAGAATACATAGAAGGTCCTTTATCATACCTTATTTGAAACAATCTAAAACTAATAAGATAGAATTGTTGAAACCATCCTACGTTATAGATAATCTACAAACTTAAAACAAACGGAACACTGCCTGAATATATAAATATATTCAGCCTTTCCGGAGCTCTTTAACAAATATTCAGTCTTTTTGGGACTATCTAAACAAATCTCACGTGAAATTTGTAAGTTATTATACAGCTTTCAGTCCACTTTCGTGGCACTTAACAAAATCCATCAAAATAACATTGTTTTTAAGATCTTTTTTTTTTCTTTCTCATACCTTAAGTGGATATCTGTGGACGCGTTTCGAGATTTATCTCTCATCAGCACAGCATTCCTTCCATGAACAATAATTTGTAAACCACTCACTTGAAAACCCATGTGGTCTTTAGGGTTAGATGTTTATAATCGTAAACTAGGGTATAATTGCATGGAGTGTATAATATAAATGCATATAAACCACTTGTCTCAATCCAAAATAGACTGATTAGAAATATACCAATGTTCCAAACCTTGATAAAATCTATATAGCTAATGTTGTTGTTTTTTTTATGATAACTGTAATAGGATGTATATGATGCATACTGGAAAACGAGAAACAAGTTGATGACATAAGACTTTAACCTAAAACTAAGAAATCTATTCGCCAGAAAAATGCGCTTTTTACGGCTATTAAATATTTTAATAAACTACTGAATAATCTAAAAAAATTCATTGGTAACAAAATAAATGTGAGAATAAATAATGAATAGATCTTTTTACGATTAGTTATGCGCATGCACGTCCGCCTTGTTACAAAGGCGGAAATAGAAAGTTTCGGGCACATTTTGTTATTTGTACTGGTTATACGTCAAAAAAATACCCAAAAACATGGTGGAAATTGACGCATGGGCCTAAAAAAAATCAACTATGAAAAAGTTTATTGGATTAAATTCTTAATGTATATTGGATTAAACTCTTAACAAGTCATTTTGTAGGAATTTTATTATTGACTCTGTGGCGTGTTGTACATTTCTTACTGAATGGGGTCTCAATGGTATATGTGTGTTTATATTGATTATGTATTAATAATTTTTGTAAATTAATAAGTATTACTCATTAAGTTTAAGTAAATGGTGTTACGAAGTCTATGTTGATTTTATATCAAATAGTTTGATTGGAATCAAAAAAGCGATTTGCATTTACAATCGCGGTGAGTGTTTTTGACTGCAAATACTGCTTACATAAGGCAAGAGACACCGCACCCGTGTTCGTACGGCGAGAGCAAGAGAGACCCTGGACGAATTATCATAGACAAACTCTATTCAATCAAATCTCCGGCCAAAAATTTATAATTGAGATTTAAACACGAAATTGAATCCAACAAAATTAAATGAATTATTTATATATTTATCTCTTGTTGAATTCTGGTTTAAGAGAATTAAACACGGAGAGGCACGGATTTTAGATACTTTTTAATATCCCACCATGCAGATTGATACATCAAAAAGATGTTAATACCGCCGTGTCTCCACGAGTTAATCCAGTTTCATCGATCCCGTCTTGTTTGTCTATCCAGACTTATCTTTCCTCTCTGGGCTTGAAGAAGAGAGTGGTAAGAATGACATAAAAATCGGTTGATTGCCTGCTCAACAAGAATATGGTTGTGACTTACAAGAATACCTAGCGAACAAACATAACGAAAATAAGCGTTTAGGCTTTGTTGGGCTAGTTGTGGTTCAACCATTCCTGCCTCTCTCCAGGAATGGTCGAAGTTAAAAAGAACTTGCAAGGGTTATCGAATCTTGCCTGAAGAAAAGTTGAAGAAAGTTTGTTAGACAGCTAGTCTCCACTAATTTTGCAACCTTTGATTAGGCTAGGTCAGTGGTGGCGAACCTATGACACGCGTGCCACAGCTGACACGTAGGAAAATTTTATTGGCACGCGAACTATTACTCACGCATGGCTTCTAAAATTGTTAAACTATCTTTTCTAAAATTAATCTTTATGTTTCTCAATCTACTTTTGTGCAACATCAATGGTGTAAAATATAAGACGTGTTCAAAATCCGTCGATTGGTTTGCCCGTAATTGCAAAAGGGGCACAAAAATTTACAAATTTCAAAAATTCACGAAAGCCGTATTTACAAAGCTACAATTTTGAAATTTGGGAATTTGTGGGATCTCGTAAGAATATCAAATGATACCACGTTTTATCAAAATCCGTCGATTGGTTTGCCCGTAATTTCAAAAGCCGCACAAAACACGGCAAATAGATTCCCAAATTCTCAATGTGTGAAAACAAGCTTCTATGTACAGATATTATGGACACAATGTATGTATTGTTATGTACTTTGTGTATTTTGCTAGATTCGAAAAAATAAATAAATAAAAAAACCGGATGCAGATAAAGAATTAAAATCTAAGATATTCATTTTACACAAACTAAAATCTTGGAAAAGTCTGCTATGTTTGTATTCCGCCTAGCCCGGCTTATCCAACCTGTAAATTATCTGTTTCAAATGCTGGTAATTAAAAACAAAAAATTAATCCAAAAATTGTGTGAAATAGAGTTTTGCCTGTCATATCTATCTGATCCGTCTGATCCGTCACGTCCGACCTTGATCTACCCTGTCTGATTTCGGAGAAATGAAAGTATCTTAACCTGTCTGCCCTTTTAATGTAAATTTTTTTATCCAAGCCTGTTTACTATTATCGTTTCAGTCTTATTTATATAATTGAGGAACAGAACGAATTAGATAAATGAAACGGAAACTAGAAGAGTCTAACCACATAAACTTTCTCTAAACCAAAAACATAAATAAGTGCCATAGATATATAATAAACTGAACGTGTTCGGTGTTCGTCCAGAATAAACAATAAAGTTACTGTAATTTATTCAAAAACGTAAAAAAATTAATTCTGTGCAGGTAAATGCAAAATGGTCAAAAGTTTGAAAAGGTTCAACAACCCGAACCTGCTCACATTGTCTGAATGTTCTACTGAAATTCCTCCATTCTTGCAATCTATTACATCCATTATATTGTTTTTTTTTCATTTTATACTTTTTTTTCCACAAGTTGTAATAAAGAAACAATACCACGCATTGTTTACTATTGAGTCATGTTTAATATATAAATACAGGCGTTCGACCTACATGCCACACGTTTTATTTCACCTTAGAAAATATAAATATTTTCATAGAAATAAATGAAAATATAAATTTTACTACATAATAGAATTTATTTAAAAATATTTTTAATCCGTAGTTGACTTTTCTTTCATTGAATATGCCGTTTTATGAAGAGAGTAAAAGAGAAAACCTTCTAATAATCAAGTTTTCAATAACTTTATCATGTAATCCTAAATATTTTGAAATCCTAAATATTCAAAAATCTAGACTCGATAATCTAGACTTACAATTAGTTATAAGAAGTAGACATAGTAAATTCTAATGAAATAAAATATTGTATACATTGAATTGAAAAATTTAAACACACTTACATAAGTATAGTAAAAACAGAGAATTTTTCAATTCAATGTAAGTATGAATTACCACGTAGTCGCAACCATCCTATTCATAAAATATTGTGTATATGGTGAAGTGAATTACAGTGGAATCCGTTTATTATGACTCCGCTTATATTGACCAACCGCTTAATATGAAGTAATTGCAGTGTGAATTTTGGTGTTCATATTAAATTCTTTATAGCAAAGTTTGGATATAATGAATTCGTTTAAGATGACATTTCGCTTATTATGACTTCTTTTTAAGAAATTATGTCCGGCTATAGTGACCATCGATCAATTCAAATGTTTTGAATCCGAATAGACTTCGAAAATCACGACAGAATAATGTTGATCAAGCGTTAATTCAGAGGTTTGAAATGGCGAGAAACAACGGTGATGTTAGCTCAACTGTATTTGTTGTGCGACCTGGATAAATCGTTAAACTGAGACATAGCGAGACATTGTGGCGGGGAAAATTGTCTGTGAATCCTTGTCTGTTGATTGCAACAAACTGGTTAACGACTGTGTTGGCCACACAATATACGTAAACAATTTTCTGATGTTGAGATTTTCAATGCAGATTAAACTGGTTTTACAAATCAATGGCAGAGAGAATTTTTAAATTTTTAGGGGGGGGGGAATTGTAAGGGAGGCAAGTTGTTTAAAGAATAAAGTTGACAGCAAATCTGAGCTGCACAGAAATAAAAAATGCTCCTTATTGGAAAATCTAAAAAACCAAGATGTTTTAGCAGTGTTAAATCGTTGCTAGTCGATTATGAAAACAACCGCAAAACTTTATGAAATCAGAACTGTTCGAAAAGTGGCTTCGAGATTGGGATCCCGATTTAGAGAACAAGACAAATATTTTATTGCTGATTAATAACTGCCCGGCCCATCCAAAAATTACTGATTTAAAGTCTGTAACACTTCCTTTCGTACCACCAAATACAACATCAGTCTTGCAAACAATGGACAAAGGATTAATACGGTCACTCAAATGCAATTTCAGAAAGAATCTTGTGCTTAAAATGATTAATAGTCTTGATTATAATCAAAATAGCTTAAACAGCAATTCTTAAGGTTTATGGTGCCTAGTATAAAATGCCACAAAGTACCATTTACAACTGTTTCAAACATGCAGGATTCACTGAAAACAATCCTGGTTTAACTGTAGTAGGGAAAGATCCTATGTTCTAAATACGCCTCCTTATGGGCTCCTGACATGTAATCACCTGCTCCAGCCATGCAATTTCCCATAAGCCTGCAGGAGCAAAACTGACCACGTCCCCCTGCCCCCTCCACCAGCCTAGCTTCTCAGTAGTGATTAAACCTGATAGTGATGAAGAGCTAGATAGTGATGAAAGCTGACTTTGATTTTGATTTCGAATAGGCCTACTTTGGACCACGCTTGTTCAACTGTTGGGCTTTGATCTTTGCCCAGTATTGTCGCATCTTCTACTGGTGTAACATCTTTCTCTCTTCTGTCCAGGAGGTACCTTTCCTTCGGGGTTTTTTCCTGAAATATACGGACTTCCTTCAGGGTGCGTCTCACAGACTGTCTGTTTTGGAGATCTGTTATACCCAGTTCATTAATATCCTTCACGGTTTCTGTCAACCAGGTGGTACGAACCTTCTTGTATTACCATTAGGTGCACAGACGGTTGGTTAGTCGGTTTAGAGGCAGTCTTGCAACGTGGCCATAGAAAGCTACCCTTCTTTTCCTTGCACAGTCAGAAAGCATCTCAATATGTTCGTAGAGCTCAGAGTTAGGCTGCCTTCGGAATTCCCCATCTTCCTTTAACGGGCCTAGGATCTTCCTGAGGATTCTCCTCTCTTTGATTCCCAATTTCTCTACCAGAACTTTTCGGTTCAAGGAAAGACATCCCATGGCATATACGGCTTCTGGTCGTTAGATTGATGCGTAGTACTTAAGTTTCAGGTTGCGTGACAGGCATTTCTTATTATAAGTGTTCTTAATCAGTCGATAGGCTACTTTTAACTTGGTGACACTCTTGGATAATGATGCTCTTTCTGATAAGTTGGGATTAATCCATTCGCCGAGATACTTAAATTTCTCAATCCTCTTGATGTTTCCCTGCTTCAGTAACATCTCTCTGTTTGCTTCTCTGATGTTGGTAAAGAATTCTGTTTTCTCCCGCGACACTTGAAGACCCACTTTGGCAGCCTGTTTTTGAGGCAATTTACATGCATTGTTGCCATCTCAAGAGAATCGGCAAACAGTGCCATGTCATCTGCAAAGGCCAGGCAATCTACAACCAGTCCATCGTTCTTACGACCCAGGTAGATACCACTCTGAGCACCCACATTGATCAGTTCCTTGCTCCATCCTCTCATAACCTTTTCAAGGACACAGTTGAAGAGAAGTGGGGAAAGTCCATCTCCTTGTCTCGCTCCAGATTCTATTTCGAGGCTTTCTGAAATCTCGCCTCTAAATTTATCCTTGGAATGGGTTTTGGTCAAAGTTTCTAGGATGAGTCTGCGGGTTTTGTTGTCTAGCTCTAGTTCCTAGGGTACTTTTTTAAGCGTTCCTCTATCAATGAAATCGTAGGCCTAGCTAAAATCAACATATGTGGCAACCCCCTTGCGGTTTCTGGCTCCCTGATATTCTCCTAATTGACTATCCAGTTGATTTTCTGCCCTTGTTTGTAACTCCTTGGAGAGAATTTTGTATGTAATCTGGACGAGAGAAATTCCACGGTGGTTGTTTAGATCAGTAAAATATCCCATTTTGTGAAGCAGATGGATCAGAACACATTTAAACAACAACAATTAAAAACTCAGATTTTAGCCAATTGTCCATAATTCTGCAATAAAAGTAAAAACTCAAACTCGTTTACCTCCTCATGTTATTTTCTTTTAATTTTTTTTTGCATTTCTTGATTATTGCTGCGGCACCACGGGCATACGCTCACGGCACCCCAGGGTGCCGCGGCACACAGTTTGACAACCACTGCATTAGTATGACGTGTTTGTCACTTCCCATTGATGTCATTATAAGCGGATTCTACTGTATACCCTAAACTGAACAAAAATTAAAATAACACAAGAAAATCGAACGTTTTGCTACTAAAAGCTGCATGGATGTTTACAAAACTTGTAACATTTCTTATCGAAAATTAGTAATTCGTATTCATTAGGTTTGGAAAATCCCAGCTTTCCAACTGCCGTGTAAATACACATATTTACAACATCAATTTTCCTACTATAACTCAATATATTGACGAGGATAATATATTCAGAATAATTGATGATTCAGACATTGATTTACGTTGCAAAGTAGGTAATTAAATTGATTACAATATAGAAATCTTAACTGAATCTTCAGACTAGAAAATGAATAATACTAACAATAATAATATTTATTGTAACAAAAAATGTAACAAAAAATGATACAAAGGGTTACCGGTTATAAAATATCCTTGAATAGTAAATTCAAGGATGAATTAAATAATTTTCTTCCTACTAGTTATTTAATATTCTGCTTTTGTTTCTACAAGAAAATAAAGTGTACAATTTTTACATAAATTGTATTTTTATTGATTTCAATAATCTAATCTAACGAAATTATACAAATCAAAAGCTTCATATGCCATCCATAGCCTCTTTCGGAATCTGTATTATGTAAACAAAAGATAATAATATGAAACGTTTTAAATAGTCTAGTCCAGGAGCCCTCGAAGTGGTCGCACTAATCCAAAAAACCAGAAATAAATTTTATTATTACAAGTGATATCGTGATATCAAGGTAATATCTTAAATATACACTCCGCAAATTTTTTTTATCGCAGCACTAATATTTTACCTTTCAAATTTGTAATATTTATATTTTGATTTTTAGTTGTACATTATGGTTCAACATAAGATATTATGAAGGGCAATTTAACTTTTCAAAATAAATAATAAAGCTACAACACTGTGAAGACAGAAAGTAAACACAAACCCTACAAATACAGATGCCCAAAATTAATTATTATTTAATTAATTGTGGCTATTACCAGCTCTACTTTTCAAAACAGCCTGCATTCTCCTTGGAAGTGACTCCAAAAAAATCTATTATTATCTTGATCTATTGCGTTCCATTCTTCAATAACTTCGTTTCGTAAATCATTTAGGCTAGTTAATGGTAGTTTTTGGTTCGTAGATTCCAACCGATGCGATCTCAAACATGTTCAATGATGTTTATGTCTGGACTTTTAGAAGACCAATTCAAAATTCGTAAACCTACCTCATTCGTGTACTCTTGCACAATATGTGCAGTGTGTGATCGGGCACTATCAAGCATTAGCACGAAATTGTTCATATGGTACTATATGTGCTTCTAGGACATCCCGTATATACCGATCAGCAGTCATAGAACCATTATCTATGACCACAAATTCTGTTTGTCCTCAGATCATAATGGATCCTCCACCAAAATGTGTGATGTTTCTAATTTTCACTGGCTGTAGCGTTCACCGTCTCTTCTAAACAGGGGTATACGTCTATCTGAAGAGACGAATTGAAATGTATAAACAGAATCTGTATTGATCCGTAAACAAAATGTTTGCCTAGTCATTGAAATTCCATTGTCTATGTATTCTAGAAAATGCGAGCCTTGCACTCGCTGTTCTTTTGTTAGTATGGGGCCTTTTGCTGGTACTCTCGCACGTATTCTCACATCTCGGAGTCGTTTTATAATTATCTGACTACTAACTCGCACATTTCGAGCATTGTACAGTTCAGCTTGTAACTACTGCCTTGAGGTACAATGTCTCATACGCATTGCATTTAAACGTATAAATCGGTTATCTCTTACTGATGTTGCCCTCTTACGAGCTTGTCCTGCTCTTCGTGTGTACTCCCCAGTTTCTCTGAATCTTATTATTCTTGAAACCGTGGACTGCTGAATTCCCAATGCTGCAGCAACCTAACGCTTTGTACGCTCACTAGCTTCGGAAAATTGTAAAGAAGGCCAACGCATGTTGTTGGACTTGCTTGAAGCTTCTGGAGATTCTTCCAAGGAAACGAACACACTCAGCCATTCGGAAAACTTCTCCAAAAATTTGTCCTCGTGCCTCGAAGCGATTTTCCATTGCACATTGAATTTCATCAACAAATTTTGGATGAAACATTTCACGTTGACGGATAGCGTGAAAGGACGTTGTAATTTTTCGGACATGGCCTTTTCAATTTCCACGTACGCTGTAGCTGCATCATCATTCAGTTTCTTCCTGACGATGAGGAAAATATCCTTCCTGGATAAACCAGATACGGCCGGATCATCGGCAGCCGATTCTGAAATGTCCGAGTTTAATACATATAAATAGGCATATTCAATCTTACGAGTTATTATTAATCTGTTCGGTTTAGCAAAAAGGCTTAGCAAAAATTGACGAGATAAAATATTTATTAAATATTTTTAATAAATCTGCTTTAAAAAAATGAGTTTTGAGAAAAATGAGATACACTATGTGAGTACACCCCTGGAGAGATCTTTTAAAACCATATAACTTTTATCTGAACTACTTTTCCATGGTTTATTTTTGAATTATTAAAAATTGAGAAAAATGCAATTAATTTAAAAAACTGGCACCATTAGCGGTGGCGCATAAAATCGCAGGATTTTCTTGTTTTTTTAATTAAACAATAGATTAATCTGCAACCTAGGAAATGTCCGGCCGCGGAACAATGCGGTGCAATATAACTTTTCTTCATGTTTTTACAATTTTCCGTTGCAATTTTAGGTTGATTTTCAGACAAATCATTCCTTTTTTCATATCACATACATAATTATTAAAAATTTAGGACATCATGATAATATTGTACATATCTTCCCCTTTCGAATCCATTTTTCAGATCTTCTTTAACGTTATTTTTGTAGGCTTGGCGTCGTTTTCAATACAACACTGTTAAACTCGCTCGGAGTGCGACGCATCTGGTTCGAGTAACGGTCACTTTTCAACTGGAATACCACAGCAGGTATAAGAGATTAGGGCCTCCCCAGTCTACAATTCGACCCTCGGACTATTACTCTACCTAACCCAAACCCTCCGAACCCCGAAAACTAGACTTCATTTTTCGACTTTTGGCCAGTTTTTTGGAATTCCGTCCCACTGTGCGTCGCCATGATAATAACTGACAAATAATTCAGAATTTTCTGAACGTTTGGAGGGTCGTCAGTCAGTCGGACTGTTCATTTCGAACTGGTAGGCTTACAGGATTGTGTGTAGCCGCCTTTAATCAAATATCATTTCATAGGTACTCATTATATTTTTCGGTCTGGCCTCGTCTTATCTGTGTTTTACTTCACTTTTCTCTTCTCCTCTAGTTTTGTCTATTCTTCTTTAATTGTGACTAGTCTTAACTACTCTTGTCTATCCTTGTTTAGTTGTGCCTAGGCTTGTCTAGTCCGGTCTATTATTGTTTAGTCTCGCCTGCTTTTGTCTATTTTTATCTGGATTTGTCCAGTCTGGTATTGCTCGTCTTGTTTTGCATGGTGTTATCTATTCTTGTCTGTCTTCTCAGGTCTTGTCTAGTCTTGTCTGGTTTTGTCTGGCCTTTTTGTCTTCTCGGACTTTATCTACTCTTGTCTTGTCTTGTCTAGTCTTGTCTGGTCTTGTCAAGTCCTGTCTGGCCTTGTTTGACCTTCTCTAGTCTTATCTATAATTATACAAACTAGGTTTTATTTCTTTAGAATATCACAAATACTGCTGTCCGCTCTTATCTATTTTGGTGGCCAACCCCTGATCTACATTAGTTTTAATCTAAATATATAAAACACAGTCCAGTTTGAATTTTGGCTTTAAAAACTCAAGAACGGCTGGACCGATTTTTATGATTTTTGATTTGTTGCATGTGCCTCCCTCCACCCTCCCTCCACAAAAAACTATTAAATATTAGATATTAGAAAATATATTAAAATATTAGAAAAATTCACGAAAAAAGGTAATAATAAAGAAAATAATTCATTTTCTCATTTGTTTTTTATTTTTTCGACATGTTTCCGATTAAATCTAATTGAATTGTGGAACAAGTACAAGGATGACATGTCAGAAGATATTTTACATCGAATTTGTGTCACTTCAGGGAAACCCCAGTGAATGAAGAAATACATAACCATACCTTGCCTTTGATAGAAGACATGTGTTACCTCATATGCGGTAGTTCGTTAGTAAAGTTAGGAATGCCAACGCCGAATCGTGCATTGAACGACGCTTTCAATCGAAAATTGGAACAGGAACGTGAATACGACCGCGATGCATTGAACGAATCAGTTTGAATGAGTGTACCACTGTTGAACTCAAAACAGAAGGATATGTACGCAAAGATGGATAGGATATGAAGATAAGATGAAGATAGGATGAAGAGGATATGAAGGCAATTGATGATGGAAATGGTGACTAATTTTTCCTCAATGCGCTCGGTGACAAAGACATTCCTCATGTCATTGATTTTAGCCACTGTTCGTGCGAGATCCGAAATTGCCGTAGCAGTTGCTTCTTCTGGTATAGCGGCCACGTTGCTAGAAGGATGCAGAACGGCTCATTCAACGTTTAAATTACCTTTAAACGACTGAAACACCCACATGGAACATTGCGAAACAATCGGCAATGGCCAAAGTGTTAATAAAGTGTTAAAGCAAGTTAAATTATCATATGGGAATGAATGCACAATGGCTCATTAACGTTCATTGGAAGCACTAAATCGAACCATGAAAGATCTGTGCATTGACTCAAGATGTTTTGGAGGTCATCAGCAACGAGCAATTCGACTTTTGAGGTTTGGGCTTTTTCTTATAAATCGTACCTTAGGCGAGGGAGAGGACAGACACGATTATATTCCCATCTATTATATAATCGTATACAAAAATATTACCAGATATCGATACGTGTAAAATTTGATTGATTTTAATTGAGCTAATAAGATATTTTTTAATGATTATAGATTCTGACTCGATACGAAGTTCTCAACTAGTTAAAATTATATTTTGCCCATTTTTGTCTGTCTAGTTATGTATATTTTAAAATTTTAATTCAGAATTTTCGTCTCAATTAATTCGTCTTATTGTTAATTAATTTCTTCTGTATCGTCTTTCCTTTTATTAATAAGTGGTTCCCCTATTCCACTTTGGTTTTTAGTATGCGCCACCTCGGTATCGCATATTTTGGTAGGCAGCCCGGACCCTGACTATGTGACCGGACCCGGACAGTTAGGCTAGATTAATCGAACCCGGGTCTCCCGCTACAGTACCGAGGAGGACTGTATCGTCTTAACTGTCTAGTCTCTAATGAAGTCAATATAATTTCAATAAACACTACGCAGAATTTAATAAACATCCTTGGAAGGTTAATAAAAATTCAAATTCTTTTCCTTTCTATCTTCCTATTATTTAATATTCTGCCATTGTTTATAAGAGGAAAGTGCGTGCAAAATATTTGCAATTTAATGAAATTTTTATTAAAATGGAAAACTAGTAAAATGTTGTAATTTGCTAAATATTCACATAACACATTCTTGAATATTGTCGTGAATTTTAAATATTAAGATTTGTGAAATTAAATAAATATAACAGGCTTTAAACAATGCAAATATCGGTTGTTTGACAGTTTGTTTCTGTGTGCATATATCATTATTGGCACTTATAACCATAAACTTTCTCAAAAGATAGTTTAATTTAAGTTTTTTTTTTAATTACAACTAACACTAATTGTAAGCGATATACAATTAATAAAATTACCTAGTAATAATTATAACGTACTACACTTTCCTTCACTTTTATAGACATTTTCTGCATGTTGCAATATGTTCTACTAGTTCTGATAAATATTGCATTTTTATTTGATTGCGCGGATTTTTTTAGCTAAAGACATCACTCAAAAATTTTGTCCTCTGATGGAGATTCTTTGGATGCCACGTAACATATTTTTTGAATCAACATATGAGTTACTTGTTGACTTGTTGTAGGTGTTCTATAATACGCAAGTTTGTTTCTCATTCGAAAGTTCTAGCTCATACAAAAGTTCTAAAAAATTAAAAAATATCGATCACATATGTTCATTTTTTTGTAATGTTCCCTCACACAAGTTAGGGAGGTGGAATCCGAGAGGGGGTGGACCAAAAGGTTAGACCTGGAACAGGGTTGATGCGTGACGAGCAGCGCTCCGAGAGGGTACGGGGAGCTCTGGTACTACTCCGCTAGATTTATCTTTTTGTAACACTTTTTTTTTCTTCAAGAAAATATAAATCTATTAATCAAAATTAGGACAAGACTGGACAAAGATTGTGATATACTAAAAAGATAATATTAAGCATACAAAACTAGTTAGACAAGACTAGACAGTCAAGAATTTTGCGATTTGACAAGCCAGTCACATTAGAAACAGTGTTAGTTCGCAATGTAACAATCTACTAAACATTACGCACACATCCTGAATTCGCACCTCGACTACATACTAAATCCCAAAATTTGCAAACATTAAGTTTACAAATTAATTATCAGCCATCTGACCAGAATATGCTAGCTATTGAATATGGCGCTTGACGGATGTCACTTGCAGAATATTGAAAACCGATATCGTATAGACGCCTCAAGTAACTAGGCAGGAGCTTAACATTAAACGGTATTTACTTCATTTGCATCATACGACCTCCATTCACAACAGAAATATTAAATATTTATAAAATTTTAGCAACTTGAATATTAAATTTAACATGAAAAATGAGCTTTAAATACTTACTTACTTTTCCGATTTTTTCAATCCTTTCACGTTTTGTCTAGTCTTGTCTTGTGTAGTCTTGTCTGATATAAGATATATATATATATATATATATATATATATATATATATATATATATTAATCAAAATAAATATTAATAAAATTAATTTATGTATTAAAATAGCTGTTGTCACTTATCGTTAATATCTGGAACGAACCTCTTTGAACTCTAAGATACATCACAGAATATTTTGCTCTGGCCATTGTGTAAATCTGCACGACAAACAGCTTTTCTACATACACATTCAGATTGGAACACAAAGATAGTCTTATAAAGTCTTCTCCACGGAGCTTGCCAGATGGCAGAGCCACAGAGGAGACTCATTATGTAAGCGTATGAAATGCACAAGTACAAAAAAGCTTTGTGCAAAATAAAATCATATCAATATTCATCAAGATATTTAAATTGTCGTGGTTTTATGATTGTAATGTTTGTATTCTATTTTGTTTGCAGGATGTCTACTTTGTTAAAATGGGCTCAGAATACGACGCAAGGAAAACTGAATAATAAGAATAACAGTACCAATGGAGAAAGGAAATGGATACATCCACCAGAGGCATTGCAGAAAGGACATATAGCGTATCTTGTTAAATTTCTTGGAAACACAGTTGTCGATCAACCAAAAGGTGAGAATATCAGATATTGCCTTGGAATTGATAATGTAATTAGTCTGTAGCGATTCATAATTGATAGATTTGTAGCTTTATGAAACATGTACAGATTTTTAGACATATCGAATTTTAGTTATCAATAATTTCATAAATGTGAGACACATCAAAGAACCACAATGGTATTTTTTTTTTCTTGAACCATTTCTATGCCGCCAGGCACTTGTCTAATGTTGTCCAGGCTTATCCAGACTTGTCCAGTCTTGTTCAACCCTTGATCTAGATTTGTCCAGGCTTGTCTATACTTGTCGGGTTTTATCCAGTATTGTTCAGTCTTGCACAGTCTCCTCTCGTCTCACCTAGTCTAGTTCTGTTTAGTCTTTTCTCTTCTGGTTTGCTCTGGTCTGGACTCGTTTGACGCGTATAGTCTAGTCTCGTCTTGTCAAACAAGACAGATTTCACTGCAAAGACTAAATGGGCAAGATTACAGAGAGAAACAAGATGGTACTGTCTAAACAGGAAAAACTGTTTCGTCTAGGAAACTAGACTAGACAGACAATTTTACTGAAAGAAACGAAATGTTCTAAAAGATTTTTTGATTTTTTTTTTACTTTGAATATACAGTGTAAGGATTTGTCAATTCTTGTCTAGCCAAGTCTAGATTTAAATAATAATTTTTTTTGAATGACATGTGTGACATCTTCAAGTTATTGTTGTGACATTTAATTGTAATATCTATAGTTTAGATCAGGGGTCGACAACACGCAGCTCGCGAGCCGCATACGGCTCTTTTATCTAAATCTAAGTTATATAGCCCTTCAGCCCGTCAAAAAAAAAAATATATTAATTTTATTGTAACAAATTAAAAAGTCAAAATTTAATTTATTAAAGTAAAGATTCTGCAAATTATATTACCTCCAAGAAAAAATCATGATAGTCAAAATGTTAGAGAATGTGACATCACTTGGACAGATTGAAATACAGATGCGTTTCCGTATAATTCTCAGTAAAATTATTGATTGTGAGACAAAAACTTTGATGAGAGAAGTTATGAAGCAGCCTTTTCCATGGCTGAAGATAATTTCACTACCGGTGACTTCAATCAAGTTGTTGTGAAAATGTAACCAAAGACCAAATTAAAATTCGCGCCAAGAAAGATAATGTAGCTGGTGTTACATTGCCAATGTGAACTTTTTTTGTAAGTCGTTTATTGTTTAGTCTGAGTCTGTCTGTGTGTTCATATAGCTCTTTGGTAGGTCATTACATCCATATCCCATATATGTGTACTGCTCCAAATATATTCCGTTCTTTTTTCCAAATATTTTGAGTTCAATTTTTGCTCCAGTTGTTTCTGACGCTTACAATGCTTCAGGCAATACAACTGTTTTGTAGTGTCTGAGTTTGGCCTGCCTTGATTTGCTTTTCTTATTATAATGTGCCCATCTAAGTTTGTATGCTTTCTGGAGTTTTTACGTTCGTTTTATGTTAGACATCTTGTTTCATCCTCGTATTTGTATATAATCCCCTAAGTATTTAAATTTTTCCCCTCTTTGTATAGATCCATAGGTCGTATGTATGGTATGTACATTGTTGGTATGTCTTAGGGGTGGTGTCCGTGAGCGATAGTTGTATAAGTGTTCTGGTCTCTTTGTCAATGCCATATTCTTCCAGTACTGCAAAGAGCGTTTGTCTATCAGTGAGGTCGTACGCTTTTTTAAAGTCCACAAAGGTAACTACAGTGTTATTTGTCTGTCTGACTTTCAATATTGTTCTTAGGTTCCAAATTTGTTCGATGCATGATCTCCTTTCCTAAAGCCAGCCTGGCATTCTCCTATTTGATGATCTGCTTGTGGTTCTAGTCTGTTTAATAACACTTTAGAGAATATTTTGTTAGTGACTGGAACTAGTGGAATACCTCTGTAATTATTTGTATCTGACTTATCACCCATTTTATGTAATGGGTGGATGAAGGCACATTTCCATTCTTCCGGCATTTTCTCTGTGATCCAAATGTCTGTAATTATCTTATGAATTGTTTTGATGATGTTTTTATCTTGAAGCTTCCACACTTCAGCAATAATGCCATCTTCTCCTGCCGCTCTTTTATTTTTCATTTGTTGTATGATCTCCTCTATCTCCTTTATTGTAGGTGGAGTACAATTCTTTGGAGTACAATTACGAAGAGTATTAAAGTATTGTTTGAGAATTGCACAGTTTTCTTTCGTGTTCGTATCCAGGGACTGTTCTTCTAAAACTTAATATTTTCTTTGAATGTTCTGTAAAAATGTCTTGTATTATTTCTCTTAAAATCTCTCTTCAATTTAAATTATATAAAATAAATAAAATTTCTCTTCAATTTCTTTTAGCCTGTTGTTGTCGTATGCTCGTTATTCTCTTCTAATTGAAAACACCTAACTTCGTGAAATTCCTTCCATGTTTCGGATGTTCTGTTACTACTGAACTTCATCCACGCCTGTGTTCTTTCCTCAATGGCTTGATCACAAGTTGCGTTCCACCACCTATGTTTCCTTTTTCTAGGAGGTTGAGCCCAACGCATTGCCTTCTGAACTGTGGTCGCAAGATCTGTCCAAGTGTCTGTTGAATGCCCATTAATTTCTTCAATGATTTTGTCCCTGTTTATCCGCAAATATTCTGGATCTGGCTTGACTATTTTGTTTTTTACTATCTTTTTCTGTCTTGAAATTGGTCTAATCTTAACTTGTCACAAATAACGATCTGACGCGAAGAACTCTTTACGCGTTCTGACATTTAAAATTTCCTGCGTATTTTTGTTAGAAATGGCCACATGATCAATCTGGAATTCTCACTATACGGTGTTAGGTGCTTTCCATATTGTAAGTTTTCGTCTTAGCTTTATAAATTGTGTGGACATAATTTTGAGATTTTGAGAAAATTTTGAGATTAAAATTTTGACAACATGTTATGAGGTGTTCTCCATTTTTGTTTGTGCGATAGTGACCTGAATAAGGGCCTGTGATTTGTCTGTATTTTCTCTCCTTGCCTAATTGCGCATTAAAGTCCCCCATTAAAATTTGAACATGCCTTTCTGGTATGCTGTTGGTTACTTCTTCCATGACTTCCCAGAAGTCTTGAACTTCTTGTGGTTTCTTTCTGTTATGCTCATTTGTATGTGCGTGTGCATTGGTAATCGTGTAACTTTTAGTGCCTGATTTGAAGGAGAGTATGCAGATCCTTTCTGATATTGAATTCAAGTCAATAATGTTATCCATGACTGATTTGTGTACTGCAAATCCCGTTCCAAAAAATGATGGTGTACCTCTTCTGACAGCAAGTTTATCTTTATAAATCCCATAATTTTCCGTGTTGAAATGATTTTCGTCTTGGAAACGTGTCTCCCTCTTGTTGGTGTCAACCCTCTTTTCCGGTATATTAGGTCGAAAAGGAGGGAGAGCAAAAATAAATGTATATATATATATATATATATATATATATATATATATATATATATATATACGAGGGGCGTTTGAAAAGTCCGTGCAAAAATAAAAACTACTAACATATTTGGGGTAAATTTTTCAACATAGTCTCCTTTAAGGTTAATACACTTCGTCCAACGATGTTCCAGCTTGTTTATCCCTTCCGTCACTTGTGCCCATATGGCCAGACCGAAAGTTTTGAAACCACTTATAAACGGTTCTAATCGAAGGTGAAGAACCACCATAATGCTTTTCAAGCTTCTCTTTAGTCTCCTGAGGCATCTTTCATAAAGTAATGTTTAATTACCACACGAAATTCTTTTTCGTCCATTTCTTAAAAATAACTCGACTTCCTTGATTTACACGAATGCCACGCACAAAGAAATAAACCAATATGGCTGAAACTTGGTATGCGTTCATTCAAGAGATGATACTAACCAAACATGACCTCGATACGCGCCGGTGGTACCATCTATCGGACTTTGCACGGACTTTTCAAACCACCCTCGTATATTGATTCCATAAATATTTGGTGCCTTGCTGCACATAAAAAGTAACACTAAGAAGCTGACATAACAATAACACCGGAAGATAGATACGGTACTTTACTTCACTTTTTCGCAAAAATATTAATTTCATACCTTCATGGATCTATAAACAAATCAGAATTTTGAGCAAAAATATATAAAAGATTAAAAGGAAGTCGTCCATACGACCTCTACATATATTACTCGACGTCCCTCCTACTTTTTGGGCAAGTGATAATTCATCGTGCGATTAATTAATCAAAAATTTTATAATCGAAGCAACATTTTTACTTTTACAAATTTTACTATGCAAAATCAACTATTAAATAAATCAAAATATTGTGAAGTGCGAAGTGCATATTTTACCTTTTTCTGCATTTCTTTTTTCCCTGCCTCCCGAGATGAGTCAACCGTAATACAGAAAACAAACATTTCTTACTTCGTTCTTAATAAAAAAAAAGTTTTAAAAAACATCGTCAGCAACATTTTAAAAACCAATATTATTATAGTTAGTACTGATATATTGAAGGTTCTTGCTCTATCATTAATCTGCTATCATCCATTCTCACCAGATGACCGAAGAACATGAGCTTCTCTTTCTCAATTCTGTTGTGATCGGTTTAATAAATTAGTAGATCCTTTCATTGCTCATCATTACCCATTTCTCACCAATTTTTTTTTTTCTGTCCACCAAGAATCTACCTCAGAATTACTCTTTCTATCTTCTCGATCCCTTCTACTAGTGCTTTGTTCTTGAGAAAGAGTGTTTCTGTTGCATATTGTACTTCTGTTCTTGTAACTGTGCTGTAGTGTAATAACTTTTCATTGCGAGATAAACATTATTTGTTATACAACTTCTGTGTTAAAATTTGTGCCCTCCTAAATTTAGCTATTCGAAGTTTGACATCTTCTTTTTCTATTCCAGCGTCCTTTATTGTTTCTAACAAATATTTAAAGTGTTTGACCCTATCGATGCATCCAATATTTGTGTGTAGTTTCTTAATTTACATAAATTTATCAGACATGATATTAGTTTTTTCTTGCGATATCTGCATTTGGCTGCATGCTTTACTAAGATTTCTATTTGTTTAACTGCATCTCCTATATTCGTGGACAAGAAAGCAATATCACCTACAAAAGCTACTGTGTGTATCGTAAGTCATTTAATTTATCCTCCAAAAGAAATTCTCTTCAGTGTTCCCTTGTGTGATTCTAGAGATGAGCATGGGACGAGATTCCCGTCCCAGATCCCATCACTTGGGACGTATCCTTGTCAATGTCCCATTTCATCACATATTCGTCCCACTGTCCCATCCCACAAACGTAAAATTTTCGTCCCATCCCATCCCATCCCGGTCGCGCGGCCCGTCCCATTCATACCATTTTTCCTATACCGCAGACTTACTTTTCGGTATTTCGACAATGAGTAATTCTTTTTCGTCGCAAACGGATCGGAAGAAATGGTTTTATTATGAAAGCAATTAATTATGCACGAACTAGATTATCAAAATCCGTCCCACTCCGTCCCATACAAAAATGTCGTCCCATCCCATCCCACGCGACGTTCATACCACTCATCCCATACCATGGGACGATGGGATGGGATGGGACGATGGGATCCCATGCTCATCTCTAGTGTATTCTTCCAGTGTCTTCCTCATTATCTTTTCTAGAGTGATTTTGAATAGGATTGGGGAGAGTCCGTCACCCTGCCTCAGACCTGTCTGGATTTTGAAAGGTTCCGAAATCTTGCCTCGAAATTTCACTTTGGACTTGGTATTTGTCAATGTTTGCTTCAGAAACTCTCTGGTTTTTCTATAACCTCCAAATTCCTCCTGAGTTTTTATTATATTTTCTCTGTCTATTGAGCCATATGCCATTCTGAAATCAATAAGCGTTGTAAGATGTGGTTGGCCAGCATGTGTTCTGATTATGTTTTCAGATTGATAATTTGCTCCGAACAGCTCCTCCCTTTTCTAAATCTATCTTGGTATTCTTCTATTTGTGCATCGAGAACTGATTCCAGCCTGTTTAACAGTATTTTTTAAAGGACGTTGTATGGAACAGATAAGAGGGAAATTCCCCTGTAATTGTTCACGTCAGATTTGTCACCTTTTTGTGGAGCGGATGTATAAGTGCCATCTTCCAATCCTCCGCGATCTTCTCGGTTCGCCAAATTTCCCTAAAAATAGTACTGAGGTGTAGTGAAACTGTTTCCTCGCCTAGTTTCAAAAGTTCAGCTGTTATTACTTCGTCACAAGGAGATTTGTTGTTCTTGAGGGATTTTATCGCTTGCTGGACTTCATCTGCAGTTGGTGGATGTGATTCTGCAGGAATGTCGTCTGAAGTTTTGAATTCCGGTTACTCTGGGGGCGATTTACAGTTGAGAAGGTTTTTCCTGGATATATTGTGCTAAAATATTGCAGTATTCTTGGTAATTTGTACCCAATTTCCCTAATTTGTCACGAAAATTTAAACTGGGTGGTTCATACCGTTTCAGGTGTCTTTTGAAGGATTGGTAAAAGTCTCTGGATTTCTTCTCTCTTCTATTTTCGTTCCTGATTCTATAAGATGTTTTTCTACCTTCTCTGAACCTTTCTAGGTTGACTTTTGTTGGGTTCGATTTAAATTTTTTCCAAAGCTTTTGTCTGTTTTCCAGTGCTTCACTGCACTTGTCATTCCACCAGACATTCTTCTTTTTAAATTTAGTTGGAAGAGATTCTTCTGCAGTTCTTTATTTGACACTTCATTTTTTCCCAAGTCTGGCCTTGCAAGTTAGATTTGAAGATGCTTTGAGTATCTACTTCAATATTCTTAGTTTCAAAATATTTACACCTAGGTTTCGTATTATTTTTATAGGAATTTGGGATAAATTTAATTTTACCTTTAACAAGGTTCTTTCTGAACCTTAATATTTTGAATTGTCTCAAAAGCTCATATCGACTCCCCCAACGAAAACTAGTAACTCATAAAAATGTGTTTTTGAGTTACGATGGTCAAAGAATCGGGTATGGATGTAAAATTTCCTTATAAAAGTATCGAAGCTCAATATCCATTGTGGGCAACCAATAAAACACATTGAAATATAATAGTAACTCCAAAGTTAAATTTATTTCCGACGAAGAATATCGCAACTCAGTTACTATAGCTTTTATAATCACAGACTCCCCACCACTTCCAAAGAGAAATGTCGTATGTTGAGTTACTATAGTGTTAGTAGTTGAAAATCCCGGAGTGTTTTGGTTACTACTCAAAGTTACGATATTGTTGGTGATTAGCATATTGTTAACTGTTGTTAAAAATGATATCAAGCAGAACAAAATATATCTTGCAACTCGTTGATAGTGACAAAAGTGAAAAAATAGAAAGGGAGCATCAAAATGAAGTTGTAGGTAAGTACAATTAACAATTAACAATCTTCTAACCTAAAAATGAGAACAAATACTTGTATTACAAGACTCAAAAACACTTTCTTGTGATTGAATCTAGATACTTAAGATTGTTTTAATTTCAGATGTGATAGAAAGCAATACAATAATAAATAGCGATGACAATGACGCCAGAAAAGTGAGCAGTAGTGATGGGGATGAACCGAGCTCACTAGTTACCCATACCTCATCAAGTTGTGGAACGGTTGAGCTAAAAACTTTTGACAATCATTGCTATCAATCTCTAGGGATTACTACCCCATTAACTAAACCAATTATTAAAAATATTCAACCTACAGTTGAACATTGATTGTTCTACAATGAAAATTGATGGTTCTACAATGGAGTCTTATCCTGGGGAAGCCGAATCAGATTTTGTTAACTCCGATGCAGATCCAGAATATAGGCCTTCTGATGTTGAATAAACTGATTCCAGTTCTTTAGATACTGATATAGCGGCTTTAAGTGAAACCGCAAATCATCAGCAAAAAGATAATGATACGTCATCTACAGCTTCCATAAAAGTTAGAAAGCGTAAAATTTCAGTCAAAAATAACCCAGGTAGAAAGCGTTCTAAAAATGAAAATGAATGGATAGATGTATTGAACATAAAAATAGGTCAGGCAAAAAAATTTTGTCTAAAAGTATTCGACCAGCATGTAAAATATCTTGTAGGCAAAAATGTCAAGAACGCCTTACTGAAGATCAACGAAAGTCTATTTTTAGCATTTTGGGCTTTGGGAGATCATACCAGACGATGGGATTTTATTGGAAGATGTGTGAGGACTGTTGAAAGAAAAACAGGTGACCGTTGACGCAGGGATTTCAAGAAGAAAAGTTTCAAGGCAGTATTATTTTCTCATGGACAATGAGGAGAAGCTGTTATGTAAAACAATGTTCTTAAATACATTGGCCATATCTGAAATGTATGTCACAACTACTTTGAAGAAGCTCAAGGATAATGATAATACAACAGTCGCTTTTGATCAAAGAGGAAAACATCATAACAGGCCAAATAAAATTGATCCTAAAGTGCAAGACAGCGTCAGAGAGCACATCAAACTTTTTCCTTTAGTTCTGTCACACTACATTCGGAAAGACACCAAGCGAATATATTTAGAGAAAGGTCTGAGTATCCGGAAGATGTTTAGGTTGTATAAAGAATGGGCGGACGACAAACAGATAAAAATTTAGGCAACTGAACGGCAATATCGAGAATGGCAACATATTTTTACCTTAGAATTTAATATTGGTTTTCATAAGCCGAAGAAAGACCAATGCGAAATATGCAATGCATATGAAAAGGCTGATGAGCAACTGAAATCAAAATTACAATTAAACTATGAAAATCAGAAAAACAAGGATTGCAGCTCGAGCTCTAAAAAATTCTGATAAAGAAGTAGCACTTAATGACAAAACAATTTTAGTAGCTTGTTTTGACCCCCAAAAGGTTCTTATAACTCCAATGTCGGAAGTGAGTGTCTTCTATTACAAAAGTAAATACGCTACCTACAATTTTACTGTCTATGATGTAGGAAACAATAGTGGTTTTTGCTATACGTGGCATGAACAAATATCTGGAAGCGGTCCACAGGAAGTTGGCAGCTGTGCATTTGATTTTATGAAGTTGCATGCAAATAAAGGAGTGAAAAAGTTCATTTTCTATTCGGATAACTGTGGTGGACAGAATAGAAATCGCTTTCTGTTTTCAATGTTCACTTGTGCGACGACTGCTCTAAAAGTTGACATTACCCACCGATTTTTAGAGAAGGGGCATACACAGAATGGGGGTGATAGTATGCACGCGGTAATAGAGAACGCAAAAAAGCGTCAGACGGCCATCTATACGCCCGACCAATGGGTGACTTTAATCAGGATGGCAAAAACAACAGGGAAACCGTACATCCTAAAGGAGATGAGCCAAGAAAACTTTTTTTGTACTAAAAGCTTAGTTGAAAAACAAAACTAGAAAACTGATAATAATCGGGATAAAGTAACTATCAGTAAAATCAGAGAGATCAATTGCACCTCTGCAACTCCCAATACAGTAACTTTCAAATATTCGTATGGAGGAGAAATTAAAATTAAGTCTTTGCAATTGAGAAAAGAGATACGAGGTAAACCTCCAATTATTCAAAACATTGAAGACCTGCCTCAGCTTCATACTCAATATTTGCCAATAGAGAAAAAGAAATTAGAAGGCCTACTGGCACTTTGTAAAAGTAATAATATCCCTTCTATGTATCACGGATTTTATAAATCTCTCTCTGCAAAAAGCAATGAAGCAAAAAGCGTGAAGACCAAAAATTCTAGGAATGGATCTAAAATGCAAAAAAATCACTAATTAGCGCGTAAGGTAATGAAATCAGTTCTGATGAAGATCTTCCAGATAAAGATGATGATGAGGATTATGATATGTTTTATTAATTCAACCATCTTACGACATTATTGTATAATTTCTTAGCAGAAAATATATTTTCTTTCTAATAGTATATTTTATTTACTAAAGAAAATCCAATGAAAACTATAGTAACTCAGATAGGGCTTAAAGTACAAAAAGCAAGGAGAAAATTTTACTTTTAATAAACAATTATTTACCAAAAATTAGATTCACAACAGTTTTCGATAATATTAAACAATTTCTTGATTTTATATTAACATTCAAAGATTCAATGCAGCTTTTCAGAAACTGTAATTTTTGAGTTACTATAGTTTTCGCCGGGGTCGTCGATATATTTGCTGCAAAAATATTATCTTATAATTACGCAAAGCTCAAAAATTGAAAAATTATTTGATACGTTAAAGTCTGTCGATTTTTCCGAGACAATATTTCGAACAGCATATTACATTGCAAAATTCGATAAATCATACTCGGAACATTATAATTTATTGTTGTTGATTTTGACTAGTGACGGACCCAGAGTAATATTGGGAAGAAAATTAGGTGTTGCAATACGACTGGTGCAAAAATTTCCTAATATTGTGGTCTGGCAGTGTTTGAATCAACTTTTAGAACTGTCACTCGGTGATTCTATTTCAGAAGTTCATGATTTGAATCATTTTGAAAGCTTTATGTATAAATTATACAGCATTTACAGTCAACCGTCAAAAACCAAAGGGAGCTTTATATATGTGCATCAGATCTTTGCGAAGAAATTTAAAAAATTGGTCGCGTATTAGGGGTGAAATGGGTGGGAAAACAGTTTCGGCTGTATGGAAATATTATACATATCTGTGTATGCACTTTAAATCGTTACCTTGTTTTTACAAAGCTTATAAATTTGTATAATTCTCATTTTTTCCGAGAAAATACATAACCTTGAAATTACCCTCCCTTTTAAGGAATGCGTGAGCGTTCCGGTACTTATTTTATTAAGAATACACACCAAAGGTGTTAAAGAGTGGAAGAACGAGAACGATCCGTTCAGTAGACCACGAGGTAATGAATTTTGAATAATAGAGAATCCAGCAAACTATTAAAACGTATAAGAATGACTGACCCATATGCGTGACGTTGGTTACGCACGTTAGTTAGTGAACGTGTTAAAATCATTATATTTATAATACTATTAATCTATATTATAACTTTATCACGTACTTGTCACCAACTTGCATACACATATTAAAAAAACAATAATTATAAAATGTAGACAATATAACAAACAAAATAAATTCAATAAAAATCTTTCTTTCGCGTTGTCCAAAAATGTATTAAGTAACTGTTATTCAAATTAATAACAATTATAATTAAGCAAATGATTAAAATTGCTTAAACTTCTATTTATACACAGACATAGTTTTTTATAAAATATAAACTGTTGGGAAAATTATTTCATTGAATTATTAAATGATAATTAATTTAATTAATAATTTATTTCATTGTGTTTTTATCCTGATATAATAAATCATCATTAATCAAATAATGAATAATGAATAAAAAATACACAATTTTCCTATGAAATTCTCAGCATAATTTACGGACAGTATTTTGAACCCATTGTAATTTCGCCACATAACAATCATAATTACCTTAATAATAAAATTTATATCATATTCTTCATAATGAGCAACACAATTAATTTCTCTCGTGAGACTAGAAAATATAAAAAATATATATTTTTTATAAAACGACGCGTTACATAATTCCAGTGTTCTCATAACAATTAATTGGAAACGTGGATAAAACAGCTTATTATTTCCTTGATCCATCATGCATTCAGCCAGGTCAATTACAATTGTTACCAACAATTGTGGAATGTTTATAATATATTCTGCACAAAAATTCTCTCCACAAATGATATCCTTGATGACTACCTTCAACATACAAAACAAGTTTTTGATTTTTATTGCAGGCATCAAAACATTTTCGCTAACGTTAACGTAATCAATTATCTTCTAAATTCAACAATCATTTTTTTTAAATGTATTATATGTTTTACAATGATTTTTTTTCTAAATTAAGTTAATGGGTTTCTTCTAGTAGGTTGAAACGTGCTTTGTGTTCTAATTGCACTGGCTATATTTAATAGTAGGTTAAACATTTCTACTTGCAATTTCATGCACTTATAAATAGATTATTAGATTAATAAAGAATATAACGTTTCTGTTTTCTATTTCGATTTCTTGTTGTGAAACAATCGCAATAAACAATTTAGATTCACTTTACACTAATTATGTTGTTGATTTACAAATACTATGAACTAGGTATTTGAAAAAATATATAAAATTTTGACTGACAATGAGTTAAATAATTGAATCAAAATACATGCAATTTAGGTAAATAATTATCGTTTGCCCTGTTTCTTGTTATGTCGTTTTTGGAAGCATAATCTAAGTATTTCCTTAGCCTGATTTGCAGGTCGTTTGGCGGAATGCCTGAGATAACGCTGCATCTCTGGACACTCTCCGATAGGCACTACATACCCGCAGAGCCAGTTTTCTCTGATAAGCTGCTAGTTTTTCAATATTGTTTCTATTATCTCACCTGTTTATCAAAAACATATCTTTTACATATTAAATATATAATCGCATATATAAAATTAGACTTACTTTGTCCTTAACGTCTATCTGTCTTACCATTGCCACGTTTACCAGCAAACAAATGCTTAGGCATCTTAGTACCAATAAACCTGTCAGCCTCGCCCTTAAGACCCATTTTACCAACTTTCTTAGCAATTGCTCTGTGTGCCAATTTCTTTTGCATAGCAACATCTTTAACTCCCAATTGGTTTCTGGGTGTTCTTGAAACACTTCTGTTTTTGTTTTGAGATACTTGTCCATACGGATGCGTTTGGAGATGGCGCCAAGCTTGCGGCTCTTTCCTTTAGTTTTGGTGAAGTGAGCATCTTTGGTATCAGACATATCGACTGCCAAATCCTCCATTTCTTCTCTAAGTCTAGATACAGAACGATTTCTGACTTTAGTTGTTGTGGTTCTAGCCATGGTTGGTTTCTTAGATTGCTTATTAACACGAGCTTCATCTTTAAGCATTGCCTTCTTGTGTCTGATTTGTAGAGCAAGTGATTTGATTTTACATAAAGTATCATCCAACTCCATTTTAGGCACAACATACATACTAGTCTCTTCCCTTATATGTTCTTCCTTCTCCAATTCAGCCAATTTCTCAAATATTTCTATATATTATATAAAAAATATTTCTATATTAGTGGCTTCCGCCCATATAGTGGCACCGTATAACAACGCAGACTGGGCAACTGCGCTGAGCAACCTGCGTTTGCTGCTCCTAGGCCCTCCAACATTGGGTATAAGTTTTTCGAGGGCAGACGTGGTTCTTATTGCTAGCTCTGCTGCCATTTTACAGTGCTCTTTAAAAGACAAATACTTGTCGATTTTAATTCCTAGATATTTGATGTGTGGTTTAGGTATGATTTCTAAATTCAGAATTTGGAAGGAGATGTGTGCAAGTTTTCTGAATCCCGTCAACAGAACAGTTTCAGTTTTTTCCGGTGCTATGCGCAGTAATTTTGACTCCATCCAGCAAACAATTTGTTTGATTGCTTGATTGGCCCTTAGCATGATACCCTTTTTTGTTTATCAGACTATGGTTAGTGCAAGATCGTCAGCGAAGCCTGTTAGCTGTTAGCTTAGTCCCTTCAAGTAGTTCCAGCCGAAGTACTCCATCGAATAGAGTAGAGTACGTTCCATGGTGTCGGTCCTAATGCAGAGCGCTGGGGCACCACTAGTGACGTTGTGGGGTAGCGTATCTTGTTCGGCTTGATGTATGACACTGCGCTTTTGAAGTAGCAGTGAACCATTCGCAGTAGGTACGGAGATATATTTCTTCTTGTTAGTTCTTCCAAGATGTGTTCTCTTGCCAAACGGCGGAGTTAAAAACGTTGCGAATATCAATCTTGACTAGGGCACATCTTTTCTAGTTCTTTTGGTGCCTAATTTGGCCTTTTTAGCGATATCTATGACCTGTTTTATGGCGTCTATAGTTGATTTGCCTTCCCGGAAGCCGAATTGTTTCTCCGAGAGGTTTAATCCATTATTCAATTCTTTTGTAAGTCGACTTACAAGCAGTTCTAGTATTTTACCAGCTATGTGTAGTACACATAAATGGCGATAGGAAGAAGGTTCGCCTATTGGCTTGTTCCCTTTTTTAATGAGAACTAGCTTCGCTTGTTTCCATCTACTTGGAAACGTGCCAGTTAGTAGGTTTTCATTTAAGACTTTCAGTACTAGTTCTGGGGACCGACAAGAATAGACAAACAAGACTAGCAAGACAAGACTTGCAAGACAAGACTAGACAGACAAGACTAGCAAAACAAGACTAGACAGACAAGACTAGACAGACAAGACTAGACAGACAAGACTAGACAGACAAGACTAGACAGACAAGACTAGACAGACAAGACTAGACAGACAAGACTAGACAGACAAGACTAGACAGACAAGACTAGACAGACAAGACTAGACAGACAAGACTAGACAGACAAGACTAGACAGACAAGACTAGACAGACAAGACTAGACAGACAAGACTAGACAGACAAGACTAGACAGACAAGACTAGACAGACAAGACTAGACAGACAAGACTAGACAGACAAGACTAGACAGACAAGACTAGACAGACAAGACTAGACAGACAAGACTAGACAGACAAGACTAGACAGACAAGACTAGACAGACAAGACTAGACAGACAAGACTAGACAGACAAGACTAGACAGACAAGACTAGACAGACAAGACTAGACAGACAAGACTAGACAGACAAGACTAGACAGACAAGACTAGACAGACAAGACTAGACAGACAAGACTAGACAGACAAGACTAGACAGACAAGACTAGACAGACAAGACTAGACAGACAAGACTAGACAGACAAGACTAGACAGACAAGACTAGACAGACAAGACTAGACAGACAAGACTAGACAGACAAGACTAGAGAGACAAGACTAGACAGACAAGACTAGACAGACAAGACTAGACAGACAAGACTAGACAGACAAGACTAGACAGACAAGACTAGACAAACAAGACTAGACAGACAAGACTAGACAGACAAGACTAGACAGACAAGACTAGACAGACAAGACTAGACAGACAAGACTAGACAGACAAGACTAGACAGACAAGACTAGACAGACAAGACTAGACAGACAAGACTAGACAGACAAGACTAGACAGACAAGACTAGACAGACAAGACTAGACAGACAAGACTAGACAGACAAGACTAGACAGACAAGACTAGACAGACAAGACTAGACAGACAAGACTAGACAGACAAGACTAGACAGACAAGACTAGACAGACAAGACTAGACAGACAAGACTAGACAGACAAGACTAGACAGACAAGACTAGACAGACAAGACTAGACAGACAAGACTAGACAGACAAGACTAGACAGACAAGACTAGACAGACAAGACTAGACAGACAAGACTATACAGACAAGACTAGACAGACAAGACTAGACAGACAAGACTAGACAGACAAGACTAGACAGACAAGACTAGACAGACAAGACTAGACAGACAAGACTAGACAGACAAGACTAGACAGACAAGACTAGACAGGCAAGAATAGACAGACAAGACTAGACATACAAGACTAGCCAGACAAGACTAGTCAGACAAGATTAGACAGACATGACTTTTTTTGGCGTAGCTGACAACTGCGAGCTGCGCAGAAAAGTGGCCCTTAAGAACCCCGCCAATCATTCCGGAACCGCGCTTAGCATGTCTTCAGAATGATGGTTTTCAATTTAGTTGGTGTTTTTGTTCGTTTGCTGGTGATTTAGTTTGGTTGCGGTATCTGATTGTTTCTTTGGCGTTTCAGCCTCTCGTCATCTTCTTTGGAGTCCTCTCCCAATGTGTTATGTTATCCATCGTGTAACTGTGTAATAATTATTGTTCCTGGTTCGAGCGGCATCTGCACACTACCTGCTTGTTTACTCTTTCAACGTCCCATCTTTAACAGTCAAATATGATACACCGAGTCTATCTCGCCACAATATTCGCAAAGGTTGTGCGCGGCGACTCGTATTTGATGCAGGTAGTCACGGAAGCAGTCGTGATCTGAGAGGAATTGTGTTAGATGATAGTTTGTCGCACTGTGCTTCTTGTTAAGCCATGTCGAGATGTCTGGTATGACCAACTGTCTAAATTGGCCATTGTCCGACGACCGCCATCTACTATGTTTACGTTTGGGCGGCTTAAAGCATAGTGGATTGTGTAACCATGCTAAGAAGTCTACGTTTGTGGCTTCTTGGGCCATCTATATTCGGCATTATTTTGTCCAACGCTGAGGCTACTTTCATATCTTTGTCTGGTCCCTTCGTAAGGTGTGGGACAAAGGAAAGTCTTTTATCTAATACTACTCCAAGATATGTGATATCGTCCTTTGGTACTATACGGATCTCTTGAATTTGGAATTTTATTGGCTTTAATCTCCTAAACCAAGTAACACACCTTCGGACTTCTCCGGTGCAAGCGTTAGGTTATTGGTTGTCATCTACTTTGTTACTAGTTGTACTGCGCGGTTTGCCCTTTGTGTCCTAATAGTTTCCGTTCTAGCTGAGATTATGAGCGCCAGGTCGTCGGCCAAGCATATAAGTGTGGCACCATCTGGAAGTCTTAGAACTTCGTCTTATAGGATGTTCCACAGAGTTGGGCCTATAACTGAACCCTGCGGGGCACCACCACGCCGTTGCTACTGCACAGCACTTCAATCTGCTTCTTATAATAGGGTTCTGTCACCGATGTAGCTCTTCAGCGCGCTTAGTAGATAAGGAGCCACGCCTCTTCTTGTCAATTCATGCATTATAATCTTCCAGCTTGCAATAGTAAAAGCATTTCGCACGTCGAAGGTGATTAATGCGTATATCTTTCTAGTCTATTTCGTCCCTTGTCTAGCCTCCTCGGCGAGTTTTAATACAGCATTTATTGCACTGATTGTGCATCAATCCGGTTCCAGTTTCAAATTCTCTTTTTATTCTGCCCAGTAGCAGTTGTTCTAAGAGTTTTACCGGTGTGTCTAAAATGCACAGATGCCTATATGAAGTAGGTTTGGCTATGGATTTATTGCCCTTGCGTAACAGGATTACCCTCGCTCTTTTCCATTTCATTGGGAAATTTCCAGCAATTAGATCTGAGTTCATTATCTTTAGGACAAATTGTGGGTGGTGCCGAGCTACAATTTTTGTTATCTCGGGTGGTATACCATAGCATACAAAATGTGGCGAGCTCCTCCTCTGTAAATAATGGTATATGTTTTACCTCTGGCTGTTCCATGGCAAACGGTTCGAGTTCTGGGAAAAGGGCATCCAGCACTAGTTTGAGGTCTTGCATAGGCGTGGAATTTGAGTTTCTTTTTACATAAATAAAAGGCATCTCCACATGATTGCGTCTAGGTCTTCCACCATTTTTTTAGACAGACATGACCAGAGAGGCAAGACTATACAGGCAAGACCAGACAAAAAAGACTAGATACACAATACTAGACAGACAGTACTAGACACACAAGATTATTCACGTTCAGCGTGAGCAGTCGCACATTAGTGATAGAAAATTTATGTGAATAGTCAGAGTTAAATTTAAACCTCTGTTTTAATCTATAAACTGATTTAAAGATGTCGATAGAACTTCGTTCTAACACACCCTCTAATAAATATGTGGGACATATTATTGAGTTTCTGTCTTCGGAAAATTTTAAGTCAATAATTAGTGGCATAGTGGAGAAGGAAATTAAACCCCTCAAAATCCAAATAGCTGCCCAAAGTGATGAAATTAAAATGTTGAAAGATGAAATTAACCAGCAATTAAAATTGTACAACAGAACGGGGAATTTTAAATCAAATTGAAGATTGTGAACCTACCGCTGAAAATACATATAGAGAGATCGTCCAACGATTAAATCCAGAAAATTCTGCAAAAAGTAGCATTGAAGCCAGTCAATCTTCAGACAAAACCTAAATGAGTCTGACAAACCTAACCTAACCTAACCTAACCTAAATGAGTCTGACCTAGTCAACATTTTAGCGGAAAAAAATATCGACAAAGTACTTTGCCAAAAATTACTATCCAGGCACCCGGAAGAATATTCATCTTTTAAGATATCTGTCCCTATAGCATCTCGAAGGTCTAAAAAATTCTGAATTGTGGCCGAAACATATATGCGTAAAACGTTATTTTCTAAATCGACAACCATTACAACAAATACCATAATAAGAGACTTGGACACATCCCACATTCATGACAGGTCATCCAAAATCAACAAAAATATCATCAAGCATCTCAACATCCAATCCATAAATAATAAAATCCCACAACTGGAAATAATTATTGGGGAAGTAAATCCACTGTGCATCTGCCTTACAGAAACCTGGGCTACCCAGGACCATATCAGGCTTATGCATTTACACAATTATTCTCTGGTCAGGTTTTTTTTGTAGATCCCATACTACTGGCGGCGGTGTAGGTATTTGGAATAGAAATACACTTGACTCAAACACCATCAACGTGGAAGAAATCCCAATCAACTCAATAGAAAAGCATATTGAAATCGGTGGAGTGGTATGCAGATCTAGATTAGAGTCGACTTCAATAATTAATTTATACAGACCACCAAATGTCTGCATAGATAGTTTATGTTAACGCTAGAACGGATACTCCACCATTCGTTCTTCAAAACGTTCGTTCAAAACAAGAAAACATGAAAAAATATAATAGTCACGGGAGATTTTAACATTAACTTCACAGGAAACTCCAAGGAAAAAGTTAATTTAGTGAACCTAATGTTAACTTATGGACTAGAGGAGCAAGTTAAAGAATATACCAGCATAACAGCTACCTCAAAGAGCTGCATCGATAATATTTTTGTCAATTCCACGCAAAATGCGACATCAATTATTGACACGCCAATAAGTGATCATCGAATCGTTGTTCTAAATTGAAAACTCAAACTAAAAGCAGATACATATTACCATAAGAGAGATTTTATTAAAGAAAACGAAGAACTTTTTGTCAAACAATTAACAGATGAATCATGGACGAGTACGTATAGAGCATCAAATATTAACGATACATGTGAACATTTTATAAATACGTTATATTATCATTTTAGTACCTGTCTTCCCATAGTGAAAGTTAATCGGGGAAACAAGACCTTGATCACTAATGATGCAAAAAGGGCAAGCAAGGAGCTAAAAGATTTGTTTGTGCTCCAGAAGAAATACCTGGTTTTGCGCCAAGCGTATTTAATTATGAAAAAACGGTAATCCTGTTTTTTAACAAATCTTAAGCGACAATTTTTCAGTACACTGCTGCAGAAGTCGGAGAACAAACAGAAAACAGCTTGGAATATAATCAACCAGCAAACTAACAAGACTGGGGTGAAAGAAGAGATCCGCTTAAATAACAATGACTCTATCATTGAAGATCCGGAAAGAGTAGCGACTCTTTTTAATGATTTCTTCGAACAAGCTCTTAACAAAATAGCTCAAAATGTCACCCTCTCAAACATATCCAATCGTCACATGTCATTCAATGACAAAACACTATATCTGGACGATTTTTCTGAAAATTAAATAATATGGCTCATAAATGGTAAACTTAAAAATAAATCTACAGGTGGTCTAGATTCAATACCTGGCAACATCTTTAAACTATATATTGATCTTATAGCGGAGCCTATAACTTATATTGTTAACCGGTCATTTGAATTGGAAGAGATCTGAAATTTTGAAAAATGCCAAAATCTGTCCATTACATAAACGAGGAGAAAAAACACTCCTAAATAACTATAGACCTATAACTCTGCTATCAGCTATGTCTAAAGTGCTGGAATACAGCATGCTTCATAGGCATATACCATTTATCGAGAAGCATTAACTTATTCCAAAAGAACAACACGGCTTTCGAAAAGGACAATCGACCTGGACGGCTATCACTGAATTCTATAGCAAAATTCTACAAGAGATCGATAACGGCAAACATCCAGTCGGTATTTTCTGTGACTTGTCGAAAGCTTTTGATTGCGTATCACACCAACAATTATTAAACAAATTGTATATATTGGGAATTCGTGGTAAATCGATAAATTGGCAAAAATCATTTCTAACAAACAGAAAGCAATGTGTGGAAATCACATCCAAGAATAAATCTTTATTTTCAAAACCAGTGAAAATTAATATAGGTGTTCCGCAGGGAAGTGTACTTGCCCCCACACTATTCTTATATATTGCGGACCTTGTAACATTTATGCAAGACAACAAATGCATACTATACGCAGATGATGCTACTTTCATTATCTGCAGAAACTCTTTGATTGAACATGAACTTGAAGCAAACAATGTTTTACTTAAAATGGTGCAGTGGTGCTCGGCAAATAACCTATTTCTAAACAAGGAGAAGACGGAATATGTAATTTTTCAAACGCAAAGAAGCCAATATGCCAATAATTTAAATTTAAAAATCGACAATTTCAACCTGCATAGAACGAAGAAAACAAAATTCCTGGGGCTTTATATAGAGGAATGCCTAACTTAGGATAAGATAACAGAAACTTTACTAAAAATGTTGGGCTATAAAGCGTACTCAATTCGAACCCTACGCCAAATAATAAACCAAGCTGAGCTTCTCAACTATTGTTATGCAGAAGTTCAGTCCATTCTAGCATATGGAATTTTGGCTTGGGGATCCTCCAACAAACTTGAGATTATACTGAAGGCTCAAAAGAAAGTCATTCGGTCATTAGTGGGTATTCCTCCACATGTAGACCGCACTTCCAACGACTGCAAATACTAATAGTAACAAGCCTTTATATATTAGAAGTTGCTTGCTTCACCCATAAAATGAAAATTAGTCTGGACAGAAATAGGGATATCCACCACTACGACACAAGAGGACGAAACAAGCTGTACACTCCAAAATGCAACCTAAATTGTTTTAGCAAATCACCAGTAATGTTAGGAGTGGTCATATACAACAAGCTGCTAAATACCATCACAGAAGAAATGTACAACAAAAGTTTCAAGAGAAGAGTAAAATCCCAACTACTAAAGGAGACAATTTATACATTTCAAGAATTTTTTTAATTTGTTTCAGTGATTATTGTTTATTTAACGTGTATTTTCGATCTGTTCTCTTTTGATATTTGATTTATATTTTTATTTTTATATCTTTTTTTTTCTTTCTCTTGACGTTCACATAAATGTATTTACCATATACATCTTACATGTAATAAAATTGATTTGATTTGATTTGACTACACAGACAAGACTCGACAGACAAGACTAGAAAAGAGATAAGACTAGACCGACAATACTAGACAGACAATACATATAAGAATAGACAGACAAGATTAGACAGACAAGACTAGACCAGATTAGATAGATTACTATAGACATACAAGAATAGACAGGCCAGACTAGACAAATAATTTTTCTCTAGGTACAAGAATAGATAGTCAATTCTAGATAAACAAGACTGAAGAAATGTTAAATAATTAAATAAACAGGACGAAATAGACGAGATTAGACAGATAAGACTAGGGAGGCAACACTACACAAGCAAAGCTAGACAGACAAGACAGCAGAAAAGATCAGAAATACATGATTTTACAGATAGTAGTAGACGGACAAGGTTAGACAGACAACACTAAGACAAGGCTAAACAGACAAGAGCCAAGACAAGAAACCTAGACACACAGGATTAGGCAGACAGGACTAGACTGACAATACTCGACAGATAAGACTAGATAGATACGACTATTCGTACAAGAATAAACAGATGAGACTACACATACCGAATTGACAAGATTGGATAGATAGGAGTAGACAAGCTAGAAAAAATGGACTAGTCACACAAGTATATACAGAAAGGGCTAGACAACCAATACTAGACAGATAAGATAACGCAAATAAAACTTGACAGATAATACCAGTCTGACAAGGCCACGAAGGGTAGGCTAGACATACAAAACTAGACAAACATTAATCTGCGGACTGGACTAGTCAAACAAAACTAGAGAAGGGATGAAATTAGACTGACAAAACACACACTACTTTTTTTCTATTCAATTCATGCAATGTTAGACAAGAAAGTCTAAAGATAAGACTAAATGGACGGTACTAAACTGACTGAATTATACTGTACTAAACAGATAAGATTGTACAGAAAAGAACATGATGAAGAAGACCAAAGCGACAAAGACTAATCCGACATAACTAGGCTGAAAGATACACTAGATACTAGATACACTAGTATATTGACTGCTATTCTCCGTTGCCCATTCAGCAATGCTGTACGGTGCACCAGTTTTGGCAAAGACAATAAATAGAGATGTTTACAAACAAAAATTAGCCGCTGTTCAGAAAAGAATGATGCTGCGAATATGCAGCGCCTACAGGATTATGTCAAAGACGCAGTCCTTGTTGCCGCTGGCGTGCCCTCCATTGAATACATGGTTGGTGGGAGGGTTAAGCTATATGCAACTCGCAACAGAGGATGACACAATGATAGAAGGAAATAATCGGTCACGAACTGGAGTCTATCAGTGGCAAAACCACCAGAGTTTTTCAGACAAGGGACAGTGGACAAAGTTGCTGATTGCGAAAATTGGTGACCAGAAGCACGGCGAGGTAAATTCCCACCTCAACCTAGTGCTCACCGATCATCTATCCTTCCGTGACTCAAAGTGAGCAAAATCGACAGGGCAACTGGCCTTTGCGAGAGTACTGCGGTCTAGTGGACGGTGTCATGAACTCAATCAAGACGAACGGACGAGAAAGTCAATGTACGGAAAGAAGTCGCTTGATCGCTAATCACCCTGAGTGGAATGTGGAAGTAAGTCAGTGTTGATGTCGAAACACACAAAACGTGATACGTTGCCGTCCTGTAGTTATGCGGGGAGCTGTTCTCCGATGAGCGGAATTTCTGGGTGCCCACTTGCCCAGCTAATCGGATGGTGCTTGCTACGTCCGCCACAAAAAAAACACACACAAGTATATTGTAAACTAGACAAATAGAACTAGACAGAAAAGACGACTATATCGACCAGGCCTAGTCGAATGGTGGCCCGCGGGCCGTATGCGGTGTGTCGAAATTTTATGCGGTCCGCGAAGCATTTTATAATTTACTTTTATAAAAAATAATATCTATGTATAATAATAATAATAAAAAAAAACTGCAATCAAGCAATCATCAATCGCCGACTCGCCTTTCGAAAATACAACAGCAACAAATCGCCGGTAACTCTACAACACTTTCTTGACATCCGCAAAGAGACAAACAGGACCATCAGGAAAACCAAACGCCAATACATAACAGAACAGCTCACATCAATTGAGGATAACTTTAGAAACTACAACAGCAGAAATTTCTATAGAGCTTTTGCAAATAAAATTATAGGTTACTCGCCACATTTGATCTTCAAGAAAAAAGATGGAAAACTTGCACTCACCAACTAAGACAACTGCGAAGAACTGTCAAACTACTTTTCCGAGCTCCTTAATTGTCCCGAACCATCCGAACGATTCCCACACACATCTTTAATAAACACGAAACCCGACATCCGATCCGATCATGGTGGATCATCCGACGCTGAACCACCGACACTAGAAAAAATCCGACACCGTATCACAAAACTGAACAGTGGAGAGACATCAGGAGAAGATGGAATAACCGCAGAACTACCGAAAAATCTTGGACCACGATTATTACAGGAAATCACAAACATAATTTTGGAAATTTGGCGAAGTGAAGAACTCCCAGATGTGCACTAGGGCATCCAAAAAACCGATGAAATTTCAAAACCCGGTTTGCGGTTTTTCGTAAAGTAAAAAACAGGTTAACCGGTTAAAACCCGGTTTTAAGTATAAAAATAAATAAATTCCGGCTGTAAACCAAATAAAATAAATATTTATTCACCAATTATAATTATTTAATATATAAAAAAAATACTTGTGTTTTATTTCATTATATTTACGTAAAGAATAAAAGAGTGGCACAATATTTATATAAATATTCAAATAGGATTTAAAATAATTTTCATTAGAGTAGGTATATAAAAAATACATCATTTTATTATTTTATGATAATAAAAAAGTAACACAAATTATATAGTTTATTTTAATAAAATAATATTTCAGGAAAATGAACGCATCTAAGAGGTCATATTTCATTGACGATCGTAATTTTGTACAGAAATACAGAAAGCCGACCGAAAAAACTCTCTCGCTATCTGTTTAGGTGGGTTGAATCGATTTCAGTGCATTAAAGAAATGTTCGATCATCATCGATTACCACCATCGATTACCTGAGTTGGCTGGAGCCTAGGGCGGCAGATTTTAGGGGCGGCAAATTTGGGGCCAACATTTTTTTTGTGGTACAGAAATTAAAAAGATTCATTTTAATATACCTTAATGTAAATGTTATTAGGTCCACACAAACAATTGAACATGTAATATGGTATTCACCACGTATTGTTAAATTAATTTGTTTCTACAATTTGCCTAGTAGTGGTTGGTCCGAAGCAGGATTGACGGGGCCGAGCTGTTAGCGGCATACGCCGCAGTGACATTGAATCTGAGAGAGACAGATATAGAGCGGCGATACAAACGAAAAAGCCGCCAAAAAGAAAAGCCGCCTCTGTTGATTCAGTCATGCAATTTCTTATATGTATTAATTTTTCTTTCGTTGTGTGCTATAGAGGGAAAACTAAAAAGTTCAGTGATCCGAATAACGGAAATTATTGTATGATTTTCGAACTGTTAGCTGAATTCGATCGATTTTTAGCGAGTCATGAATATATATGACTAAGATTTTTATAAATTCGACACAAGGCTGGCAAAAGTTAATGATTGAAATTGATAAAGAGAAACGCTAAGAGTAAATTTGACACCTTGGTCAGCTAGAGAGGACGCATGTAGAAGTTGGAGAGTTTCTTGGCACGAAGTTCTTAAAACTTTGGAATCAAAAGTTGATAAAAAAAATCACGTGAATAATGGACTACCCCTTACGTTTTATTTTAGTATAAATAACCATAGAAAAATAAAATTATTTTCCACTTTCCACTCCAAAAAAATAAAATAAATAAAAACCGACTTTCGGTTTTTCGAAAAAACCCGGTTTTACGGTTTCGTAAATTTTTACAGAAAACCCGGTTAACCGGGTTCGGTTTTAACCGGTTTGGATGCCCTAATGTAGTGCACATTCACCATCTGCACTCATCCACCCACTCCACAAAAAGGGAGACAAATCTTATTTGAGAACTACAGAGGAATATCTGTCTTACTCCTTTCCGTTCCCTACAAAATTGTATCCGCTTGCTTCTTACAACGCACACAAGAACAACTCGAACCCCGAATTAGGGAATATCAAACAGGTTTCAGACCACACAGATCATGCGCCGAGCAAATTTTCAACCTGAAATCTATACCAAAAATTCGAGCTACACGAAATCTCCCAACCATCTGCACATTAATTGACTTTAGGAAAGCTTATGACTTCATCGACCGACAATCCCTGTTTAATATACCCGAAGAAAATAATCTGGATCCGAAAACACAACGGCTCATCACAACTTCCAAAATCAAATTTAACGGAGAAATCTCAAAACTTTTCCCCATCAACACTGGTGTCCGGCAGGGCGATAGCCTCTCTCCGTTTCTCTTCAACATCGTTTTAGATAAAGTTATCAAAGCACGGGAACAAGAACTGTAAAATCGAAAAATTTGGAGACCCATAAGACTAGGAAAACTAACAGAATAACATAAACATTTCCGAAAATGATCAAACCTTTCCGAAAATGAACAAACAGCAATTCATCAGATCGAAGTCTTAATAGAAAGTGCTGAGAAAGCTGGATTATAAAGTTCCTTTTCGAAAACCGAATTCATGGCCACAAAACACATCAAAACTGAAAATTTAACTACAAAATACGGCACAATGAACAAGGTTAGTCACTTCAAATACTTAGGCGAAATTATTGAACGTACAGGAACAGAAAGATTAGCACAAAAAGCACTGGAACTCAAAATGCAGAAAGCATATGGAAAAGTTGCAAGCATCTATAATAAAAAATGCATAAATATTAACACAAAAATCCGACACTACACGACTGTTATCAAACCTGCAATACTCTACTCAAGCGAGACATTAAACCTTAATTACAAAGGAGACATAGAGAGCATCAAGAAGGCTAAAAGAAAAATTATCTGAAAAATCCTTTGCGCAAAACTAACAGCCGAAGGATATCATCTACAATCACACACTGTCACAGAAAAATACTCCAACATCGAAACCGATTTTCGCAAACGACGACTAAAATTCTACGGGCACTTTATGAGACTAGATGACAACCGACTAACAGGGAGAGTTTTGAAGTATATACAGAAATTGAAAACGACTACAGTGTGGGTAAAACAGGTCCAAGTTGTTCTAAAAAACGCCAGCATCTCACCGACACACATTGAAAGTCGAAAAATCTTTAGACATAAGGTTATAGCTGGGAAATTATATCAGTGGAAAAACCCAAAATAACAAGATGAAAATGGACAGATGAACGTCGAGCTAAACATAGCGATATGATGAAACAATTATGGAAGAACAAGAAAAATAAAAGTAACAGCTCATAATTTGCTTTATGTGATTCCTTGTGGGTCTAAACCGGTGTTTCCCAACGTGGGGCCCACGCCCCACAAGGGGGCAATTTCAAAACCAAAACAAGGTCGCATTGAGGCGCATTTGAAGGTGAAACATAGTGCTCATATTAATTCAGATTTGAATTACTTTCAAACTTTAAACCTTTCTCCCCGAATGGTACACATACGTCCCACCAATATTTAAAATCACCCGAAAATTGAATTTCAAATTGTACTCGTATGAAAAATTTATCTGCCATTAGTTTAACATATTATATGTACCAAGACAAATATTGTAGTAAATAATAAGCGATAATACAGAACACGACAAGACAAGACTGGACCAGAATTGATGAGACCAGACAAACATATAAGACTAGACAAGGCAAGACCAGACAATACCGAATATTATGATTGACAAGATTATACAAATCTGTAGAAGACAATAAAACACTGAAGAAGACTAGACAGTCTGTACAAGAGCAGACAAGTCTCGACAAAACTAGTAAATATTTAACAAAACTCATCAAAATTGGACCTAATTTTGGACCAATTGTATAAGAGTGAACCAGGTCGCATATGACTGGACAATGTTGACAGGCCACGTTTTTATGTTGGTAAACAACTTAAGAAAATCACGAGGTTTATTCTATGTCTGCAAATATTATTTACGTTCAGGGACGAAAGAAAAATTTTGAAAAGAGAACGACAATATAGTCTCTTTTTACTGCTCATACTTCATTATCGTACTCTTGAGGCTAGTTATCAAATTTCTTTATTCATCGCTAAATCTGGAAAAAATCATACTATAGGAGAGTTTAATAAAACCGTCAATTTGCATTTCTTGCATTTCTTAAACGGTTCTTTAAAAGATGACGAAGATATATATGATAGATATATAAGACAGCTATGCCACTCAGTAACAATACTGTTATAAAGTAGGAGTATATAAATAGCAGGAGAATAGACCAAATGGGTAAAGATATAGAAAAACATCGTGTTGAAAAGCTGAAAACAAGAATTTTAGAAAGGCTTAGGTGGGGCATGGCATAAGAAAGGTTGGGTTATAAGAAAGGTTAGGTATTATTTAAAGGTAAATAATAATAAAAAAAGTTGATTTTGTGATCGTATCCTGCCAAAATATTACTTCACTGAAGAAGCAATTACAAATTTATCTATACATACGGCCCATAATGAATGATCTTAATTCGTATTCCAACATAAAAAAACTTAAAAAAACCTCAAAAGCGTGTCTTTGATATGCTTATTATGTTTATCAGACCTGATGTTTACTACATTATCTACTTGCTACTATTTCATAGACATATAGACAACAACACAACTATTAAAATATAATAAAAATTAATGCGGTCCTCGATCTAATTTTCTTCCACAATGTGGTCTGACAGCCAAAAAATTTGCCCACCCCTGATATAAACAGCAAACTAAAGAAACAATCAAGAATTCCTAGTGTATTGTTTGCTAGAGTAATATGAACTATACTTGTGTATACATTAATTATGCTATGCATTTGTAAAGTTTCCGTCTGCATGAAATCTAATTGTCTTTTTCGACGGTATATGAAAATAAACCTAAATTGCTGTTCATGATGTTGGTCTTATTATGATTTGAAATTAAATTTATGCGTTATTTATGAGTTAAGCTTGCGTTATTTATAAAAGGAGATTCGTTTTAAGCCGCATAGTTTCACACGTTGTTTCAAGGTTCGCTGAGAGATAATTACGTTTCCCAAATAATTGCATTCTAATTAAAGGATTGTTTTATGTTGTAAGATAAAAAAACTCTTAGAGCTTGGATTTATCGACTTGTTATGCAAGAGAACAATACGAAAAAATGTTAATTGTTCTTGTTTTTGTCGTATTATTTATTGTAGAAATTTTCATTAGAAATTGCAATTTAATTGATTTCTAGAATGTGAGAAAATAAGTTACGGTGAAGAAAAAAAAATACATAATTTTATTCGATGTTTTATCCCAGTTATATTAACAAATTTATACTATTTAGTAATGTATTTCTTTAGTATTATACTGTTTTGTTCCTTTTGTGCTAACTTCTGTCATACCTTGCTTAACTTCTATTACATCTGCTTCATAAATGCTAAGAACTCTTCGAAAACAAAAAAACGCGGTGCATCATTGCTCTAAAGAAGCCAACACAGATAGTTTTAGTATGTGAGCTTGTCAGTTATCATAGGCCAACTTCCTTTAATTTGTTTGTTTATCAAGAACAAGTGACAACTTAAAAACAATTAAATCTATATGACTGTGGGCGGCTTAAGAACTGTGTTCGTTTTTTTTTTGTAATATCCAATTCTGTTTTCTTATAAAATTACAAAGTTTATCACTTTAAATCTGCCCAATAAAAAACTAAATAGTGACTGGAACTTTTGTTTAGACGTTCTTTAATGCAAATCATGACACATTTGTTAAATTCAAATCAATTAAAAAGTTTAGTAAACATTTTTTAAGAAATTGGTCGTTCACCACTAATGTTATAGATTGGTATTGTATATGAAATATTTGGCAGCATTATGTTAGATTATATGAGACACAGTCATATAATCAATTTTAATTAATGAGTTAAGAGAGAATGAGTATAAAAAATTGTTGACGATGACTTGGAACGGCTGTTTTATCTACTAACGTCTAAGTGGATTTTATTTGAATACGTCACGTCAGTGATCATCACCTGTATCGGTCGCCGTTGTTTACATTTAGTGATGTTTGGCTGTTTGACGTGTCTTTAATAGTTAGTGAAGTCCTCTACCATGTATGCGAACGCCGAGATGACTGACATGCATTTCATATATGGACTTGCTGTTGGCAATTCATTACGCTAAACCGGTGTTTCCCAACGTGGGGCCCACGCTCCACAAGGGAGCAATTTGATTGTTAAGGGGGGGGGGGAGGGGGTCAACTCGAGAATGGACTCGACACGAGTTTAACCCTATTGCTCCGGGCCATTTAGGGGGGAGTTGGTAAAATCGTACCACTTAACTTTTAACATATATTGCACGCTTTTGGTAAATCTCTCTGAGAGTTTAGCTTAATAGTTTTATGAAATGGCATTTAATAAACATGTGCACACTATCAATTATCTTATAAACATAATATCCATAACTTTAATTTATTTTTTATATAATGAACAGAAAGATACAAATTCAAAACCGGTACTGTAAATCGTATCGGGTAGATTTTTTTAACTTTCTGGACAATAATATATTTTTTTAGCTTTTTTTGTAATATGGGCACATGACTCATGTACCCATATAAAACATTTTACGCATTGAATCATATCCTCTAGTTGAGAAGTTGTTCTTTTTCCCGTGATTATTGGAAGTGGACCAATTTCATGAATGGGAATGTTTGCAGTTTCTGCAGAAATGTTAAATTCTTCATTTATTATAGATACATTGCTTTTAACTTGTTCTGTTATAGTTTGTGCGTTATTTAAAAGAGAGCTTGCCTCGAAATCTTTAGAACTTACCGAGGTACGATTTAGAAAACCCGTTGAACTTGTTGATATTCGGAAATAGTTTACTTTCAGAGTGTATTCTAAGCTAATTTTACAGTTGTCACATTTAGTATAATATGTGAGCTTATGTTTATTAGAACAATATTTAATATGTATATAATATTAGCATGGCCACCGCAATTAAACAACGCTTAAATTTTACAATTTTGTTTTCTATTTTTTTAACTCTCTACCACCGCTGTTATATTCAACTTAATATCAATATTTCGGCTTAGATTGTTTCAATTATCGATTAACTTAAAAACGAACTTGCTGAGCAACACGAAAAATTGTTATTAAGAGAAATTTGCGGGTGGTACGATTTAACTGACCGGTGCGATTTTGAAAACTCTCCCCTAAATGCAATTCTAGATTTCGGAGCCAAAATTGAAAGAAGAAAGCAAATTCTTAAATAATTGTGGCCAATAAATATTATAAACGAGACCATAGTTCAACTGAGTTTTTGGCGTCGTCAAGTTAACCTCCCTGCGGCAGACTGAAGTCTCCGCGGAGACCCCCGGACGATCTAAAATCTCGCTTAACAACGCAGTTTTGGCCAAATATACCCAAATTGAATTTGGGTTCATACCCGCTGCCCACGATGAGCGGTTTCCTTTTTGTATTTTTTTCCATTGTCTTGAGGCGCATTTGAAGGTGAATATTAATAGTGCTCATTAATAGTGCATATGCTCATATTAATTAAGATTTGAATTACTTTCAAAGTTTAAACAAACATTTTGAAAAGAGAACAAAAATTAAGTCTCTATTTACTGCTCATACTTCAACTCATAATCGTATTCTTGAGGCTAGTTATGAAATTTCTTTATTCATCGCTAAATCTGGGAAATATCATACTGTAGGAGAGAATTTAATTAAATCGTCAATATCATCACATCTTAAAACGGTTCTTGAAAAAGACGAGAAATATGTAAAAGCTATGCGACTCAGTAACAATACTGTTAGCAGGAGAATAGACGAAATGAGTGAAGATATAGAAAAACAACTTGTTGAAAAGCTGAAAAAAAAATCTCAGTGCAAATGTATGAATCAACACTGAGAGACGCTGAGGCATTATTGATAATTTACGTAAAATATATTGATAAAGGACATTTTCTTCTTCTTCTTTGCGTGCCTTATCCCTTCGGGATGTTGGCGATCAACATAGCAATTTCCGTTCTATCTACAGCCTGTCTGAAAAGTTGTGTGGATGTGAGCGACAACCACTGCCTTAGGTTTCCTAGCTACGAGTTTCTTCTTCTACCTGGTCCTCTATGTCCCTCTACTCTTCCTTGAAGAACCAGCTGTAGTAAGCGGTATTTCTGGTTTCTCATTATATGGCCAAGATAGCCAGTTTTTATCTTCTTAATTGTACTCAGAACTTGACTCTGCTTGCCTATTCTTTGCATTACCATCTCATTTGTAATGTGATCCCGCCAGGATATGCGGAGCTATCTATATACCCAGAGCTCGAACGCCTCTATCTTCCTTTCTGTTGCTTCCGTTAGCGTCCATGCTTCTGCGCCGTATAACAGAACAGAGAAAACGTAACACCTGACCATTCGGACCTTTAGTTGTAATGTCAGGTCGCTGCTGCATAGCATTGTTTTGAGTTTATTAAATGCCGCTCTAGCCTTCTCTAATCTGCAGTGCAACTCTACGGAGTGCTCCCAGTTGTCGTTGACAATACTTCCCAAGTTAATCCCAAGTTATCCCAATACGCTGGGATCTGAAGCATTTCGGCTTATTAGCATGGGTTTTGTTTTGCTTTTGTTGAGCTTGAGGCCATATTCCGAGCTAGTGGTGTCAATCTTGGTCATTAGTTCTTGTAAGTCTTCCAAACTGCTAGCAAGTACGATGGTATCGTCGGCGTATCGAATGTTGTTTATAAGCTCCCCTTGGTGCATTCATCTGCATTCATCTTGGTGCATTCGCTGGTGTCTTTGAGCGCTGCTTTGAAGATTTTCTCCGAATACAGGTTGAATAGATTAGGAGATAATACGCATCCCTGTCGTATGCCTCTGCGCATGTTAATCCTTGCGGAGTTGTTGTCATCTACTTTTACAGACGCTGTCTGATTCCAATACATGTTGGCTATTATTCTGATGTCTTTTGTATCTATGCCTGTTTCCTGTAATACCTCGATCATTTTATCGTGCTGTGCATTATCGAAGGCTTTGGAGAAATCTATGAAACCGACATGGACATCACGGCCCATATCTCTGCATCTCAACTCTCAACTCTGAATCAAAACCTAGACTGTACAAATAGCCTCTCTTGTTCCCAGTGCGTTCCTGAAGCCGAATTGGCTTTCACTTAGATATTCTTCGCATTTTTGATAGATTCTAGAGTGTATGATTTTAAGAAAGGTTTTAACTATGTGGTTCATTAGGCTTATTAATCTGTGTTCGTCGCAGTTCTTTGCAGTTGGTTTCTTGGGTATCGTTACGAATATGGAGTGCAACCAGTCCTCTGGCACGTTTCCGGTGTTATAGATATTATTAAAGAGAGCAGTTAAGATATCTAGCTAATCGTTCCCAGTGTTCGCATTGCACATTACCTTTAACATTTCGGTGTTATTATTCTTTGCTAGTTCTATGGCTTTCCTTACTTCGTCTTTCGTGATTTCTGGACCGCTTTTTGTCGTGTTGTTATTGTTATTGGGGTGCTCTGAGCGAGAAGTGTCGTTAAATAGGGTTTCAATGTATTCCTGCCATACCTCTAGTTTGTGCGAGGTTTCCGTGGCCAGTTTACCGTTGTTGTTGTTGTTTTTGTGTTATTTTTCGTTCCTACTATTTCCATAATTTTCCGATGTACGTTGAAGTGATCGTGGATGCGGTCTAGCTTTTCTATTTCGTCGCATTTGGCCGATAGCCAGCCTTCTTTGGCTTCTCTGATTTTGGTCCTTATATCTTTGTTTATTTCACGGTAACTGGTACCGTCTGTTTGTTTCACTTTCCTTCTTTGTTCCACTAGGTTCAGAATATCTTGTGTCATCCACTCTTGTTTGGCTATCTTTACTTGTTTTAGGTATCTTTGAGAGGCGTTGCAAATTAGTTTTTTTATTGCGTTCCACTTTATTTCCGGTTCCGATATTTCTTTTATAGTATTTACGCCGTCATCGAAGCATTTCTGTAATCTTTCTTTAACTGTGTCATCATTTATTCTTCTGATGTCCAACCTTGGTGTACGTGTATTTTTGCATACTTTCTTTAGTTTTAGTTTAAGTTTACATATTAAAGGGTTGTGATCAGAATTTACGTCTGCTCCAGGATATGTTTTAATGGATTTGACGGAATTACGGTATCTCTTTTTAATCGTGATGTAGTCGATTTGGTTCCTTACTATCTTGGTATGTGTGTCGGCTGGCGACTTCCATGTATATAGTCTCCTAGGGGGTAGTTTGTAGAAGATCATTTTCTTTGCAGAATTCTATAAGGCAGACACCTTTCTCGTTCCTCGTTCCGAGTCCGTGCTGGCCAACGATGCGGTCCACTTTTCCTTGCCCGAACTTTGCGTTGAAATCACCTAGTACAATCGTCAGTTCGTTGTTTTTTGTGTACTTCATGACGGATGTAATTTGACCATAAAAGTCTTCGATTACTTCAACCTTCTTATCTGCTGTTGGGGCGTAGACCTGTATAATGTTAACGTCTACTGGGCTTGCTTTTAGCTGTAGCAGCATGACTCTGTCTGAGTGAGGTACAAAGTTCTTCACTGACACATTTACTTTCTTTGTTAGAATGATTCCAACACCGTTTCTGTGGTGTTTGCCGGTGTTGCCTGAATAATATATTGTATGGTCACCAAATCTACACTTCCCATCTTTCTTATTCCTAAGATAGTTGCGTCCAGTCTAGTCATTTCTCGGACAACATTGTGTGTCTTCCCAGCTTCAAATATGCTTCTCACATTCCATGTGCCTATCTTCGTAGCTGACCCGGTGATTCTTAGCACCCTCTGCCCAATTTTGGAGCAGAAAAAAATTGACTTTTCAGTTTATCGTTCAAGGCCAACCACGGTATTACACTACAAGGACATTTTGCTGAAGAAATATTGTTCTGTAAAAGTTTAGAAAGCACGACAACCTCCAAAGATACTACATCCAGTAAAGTGTATCAATGCTATTAAAGCTAATGCCAAATGTGAGAGACTCTTCAATCTATTTTGTGAAGAACAAAATGCAGACCATGTGAGACTTTACTTCACACTGAAGTAAGATGGCTTTCTAAAGGAACTGCTTGAAAAGATTTATGGAACTGTTTAAAATAAAACTCTTGACGATGCAAAAGCAAAGATATTTGATTTCATTACCCTCATTGAGTTATGTGAGAAATATATTATCAACAAAAACTTTGAACAGTTCCATTGACTCTAAAAATGTGAAACAAATGATACCGCTATATTTGTTATTGTCGATCATCTGAAAATACTAGCTGATTTAAAAGAAAGATTTTCTGATTTAAAATATATTGATGGATGGCATGGCTTTGTGAGGAAACAGTAATCATATACCCAAATTCAACCAAATGTGTAAGAAAACTATTGTTACCGTTTCCATCTTCATATTTAGCTGAATGTGGATTTAGTGCTGTAAATGATTTACTGGTAAAAACAAGAAATCGTCTGGATTTAACACAACGAGGAGACTTGAGACCGAAGCAAATTGGAACCTAACATAAAATCTCTGTGCAGCAAGCACCCAAGCGCAAGGATCTCACTAAATTAAAATAATAAATTAATATAGAAGAATCTTTATTAAAATTATTTCGAATTTAAAATTTAGTTTTTTGTTATAAAACCATGTCCTAAAACCAATAATTTGAGTTTCTTAAGTGAAAAATTCAATTTTTTAATATTCAAAATTATGTATATGTTACATAGGGGGCATAAGAATTTTAAAAAAGCTTAGGTGGGGCATGGCACAAAAAAGATTGGGAAACACTGCGCTGGATGGTACGTTGAACGGTTTCGTAGCCGTAATATTCTCAATCGAAAAATCTTCGAAAATATTCATCGACGTCTTGGAGAAATGGAGGGCCAGGAAGATTAATGACAGTAAGAACGGTACAATTGGAACAGAATGTGCTGGGCATGAAAGAGGAAGATCCAAATACTTCTACGCGACAAATTGCCAATACTTTGAATGTAAGTCATTGGACAGTTTGGGAATTGGACAGTTTTCTTAAGGACAATTTGTTGTATCCATACCACATTCAACTTGTTCAGACACTATTTGCTGATTCAAAAGGCAACACCTGCTGATTGCCGTCCATGTATTGCGTATGTCAATGGCTTTTGCAAACATTAGTTCTAATCCCTCTAATTCCTGACACAGATTCTTTTCACCGATTAAAAGCCAGTTTCTCAAGAAATGCAAAAGGAATTTTCATAACAATCATGTGTGGGCAGATAAAAATCAACCTCATGCGGAATGTGAGGATCGATTTCAAGATCGAAACATCAGTACTGCTTGAATGTTTCGGTTAGAATTCCGGGTGACTATTTAATTGGACCGGTATTTCTACCACCAAGAATTTCTGGCGAGATGTATCGCAACTTTTTGAAAGAAACACTGCCCGAGTTACTGCAGGATATACCATTGGCGACAATAATTGTAATGTGTTTTATGCACAATGGTACACCACCACATTTCAGTTTGGTTGCTCGTGATTTTATAACAGCAACATACGGATGGCCAAGTCGATCCCGAGACTTAAACCCCCTGGATTATTTTATACGCTACTACATTGGAGAATTTGAACGAATTGCGAAATCGGATAATTGCTGGGTGTAACTCAATTAGAAACAACCCTGGTGTATTTGAAAGAGTTCGGCACTCAATGACGAGAAGATTGAATGCTTGTATCCAGGCGGGAGGAAGTCATTTCGAACATTTATTGTAGATAGAGAAACTTTACATCTACTTTTTGATAATAAAATGTTGTTACTTTCGCAAATTTTGTTCATCCTGTTCTTCGAAAAGGGTTTTTCCGAAATAATCATAAGACAAAATATTCCTAGAATAGCCCAACGAATAACCCCTTGATCCTTTGCGGCATGTTTACCTAACTCCCTGTGTATACTAAAATTTGTGAATATATCGAATATAATCAATATATGATTTATTGAATAAGAAATTATTTTAACATTAAAACACATAAAAATGGTAAATTATTATTACATTGTTATTCTCAAAAAAACATAGAATGCTAATACCACTTAATTATAAACATATTAACAATCAGTTGTTCAACTTTAGCTATAAGAACACTCTAATTCGTTGAAGCATGAATCGAATTAGATGTCTTCTTGTGGCAAGCGTTTATTTTGGTGGATGAGGATATATGCCGATCCCATCCCATAAATGTTCTATTGATAAAAACCACAAATTACTGAATGTTATAATTTCGATTTCATTCAAGAAATTGAATATATTCGTTGCTTCTTTGGATAGTCCTAGTCCAACCAGAACCCGCCTGACAATGGTCTCAATGTTCTCACAACTAGTAGAAGCGTTGGTTTTTAACCTTAGTCTTACTAGGTTAGTTTTACATATTTATTCTGGGTGTTGCTTTTTAATTGTTCTCCTGTAGGTTTATATACATTTTTTTCTGCGCGAATGGGTCTCCTGTCTCCTAGGACCACGCGAAATCAACATCTATTGGCCTTGATATTTACCCAATAACTCTTCATGCGCAACAATTGAGCGAGTCTTCGTTGCTGCGACCAAACGTGTCTGGTAGATCTTCCCTCTTCTCATTCAAAACCCCGTGTATGAGTAATTGTCTTAATTTCCTCTCGATCCTTGGGATTGGGAAAACCTAATTCAACCAAGTCCTTTTCCGCATGTTTGTACCAATTGGACCTTGTTGCCTTTTTCTGCAAAAACGAATAGATTTTATGTGGTAACCATAGTCGGGTCCATTCTGTCCAAATGTCCCATGAATTGGATCCGTCTGATACAGATCATCTGTGATTCTAGTAATTTTTAAATAGACGTCAGCATTAAGTTTTGGCAGGTGAATTCCATCTTTGATTCTAGGTCCCAACATTTTTCGCATGATTTTGCGTTCCTTAATCTCCAATTGATTTCTCAGAGTTTTATGTTGCAGATTAAGTGTCTCGGCTGCATAAAGGGCTGCAGGTAAGACTACTGTTTAATAATGTTGAATTTTACAATTCCAAGAGAGGCATTTTTAGTAATAAACCTGTTTTGTCAAATGGTTTTGCTTCTATAGATTTTCTTTCGTTGTCAGTTTCATTGATCCTTTCACCTAAATACTTTGTCTTTCACTCGAGAGACCTTACAATTACCAATGCGGAGAGTATTCTGAGCAGTTTTAAAATTCGTCATAAATTTTGTTTTGTCAAAAGAAATCCGTAAGCCGAATTTAGCTGCTTGTCCTTGGAGTAATTCAACTTGTTTCTGGACATCAGAAATGTTTGCAGCAATTAACGTCATTCGCACATCATCTGCAAATGCCAAGCAGTCGATTGTTATCCCTTTGAGTTATCCCGTCTCCATTCTCGGACGACTTTTTCAAGCCCACAATTAAACAATGGAGATAATCCATCTAATTGACGCACTCCTGTATCAATTGGACATTCTGCACACACTCCTCCCATAAATTTAACCTTTAAACTTGTATTCAACAGGGTATCTTGATGATTGATGTTGTCTTGTGATCTACTCCAAATTATGAGAGTACAACAACAAGGGATTCACGGTCAATGCTGTCATAAGCCTTTGCAATGTCAATCCAGTCGGTTGTTTGACATTTTACGGAAGTAAGACATTGAGTATAGGTACATGTATAAAATATAAATATTGTTATAAATAATAAAAATGTTGTTATAAATAAGTAGTGTTTTGTATGGCCACTTTAATATGGTCAATTTAAACTGCAATGCATTAACATGTAGTTTTACTACGTAAAAGCGTATTTTTGTAAGTAGACTTTAAGCCCGGTGCATTCGCTATGTTTTGCAAAACCTTTTGTCTGCACAGTTCAACACGTGGCAGATAAAACGTTGCGTGTAAATAGGAAAAGTGCGCAGTTTTGAAACCAGCGCGAAGACGGTATAGTTGCAGCGATAACTGAGCTAGAGAGCCTAGATAGATATTCTTGGACTGTGCGGACAAGTCGGCGCATGTAGACAGTAGCTCCGTTATTTCTATCATGTAGACAGTAGCTTCCGCAGTAATCGCAGCCTATGCCACATAACTACATCTCAGAACAACTTACCCACACTCAGGAGTATGAAACAATTGGGCAAATTCTGGCAGTTTCACGCATCATCCCACAACAAGGTGAACAAAATCAACAGACACTCGCCTAGAAATTCCTTGCCTACTCTTCCACTGCAAAGTACTTGTTAACATTTCAACCAAACTAAAGTACTTGCATGCATTTTCATTTTGTTTAGCCTAAGTTTTATGAAACACTGATGCTACTTTTAAGGTTCATATAAATATAAATCTTTATAATGCCCGCCATACACACAACGGTCCACTGGAGAGGTTACCTGTGCAGGTTTGCCTGCGCAGGTAGGCCGGAGCGTGTGTGGGAATAGACCTGTGCAGTTTGTTGCGGACGGTTGACCTGCGCAGGCAAACCTGCACATGTAACCTCTCCGGTAGACCGTAGCGTGTATTGCCAGCCATACACACAACGGTCCACATGACAGGTCTACCTGTGCAGGTTTGCCTGCGCAGGTATACCGGAGCGTGTGTGGGAATAGACCTGTGCCGTTTCTTGCGTACGGTTGACCTGCGCAGGCAAACCTGCACATGTAAACTCTCCGGTAGGCGTGTATGCCGGGCATAAACAATAGCATTATTACTTATCTTCAAGTATTCATTCAGCACCTTGAAGATAGTTTCACATGTTTCGGGAATGATTTCACTTAACGATTGTTTCGATATAATTGTTGTGAATTCTAGGTCTTTGTAACTTCTGAAAGTTAACTTTGAAAGCTGTTCTCATAGAAGTATTTTCTTTGATGATGCGGTGTCACTAATTCCAATAAATAAGTATAAGTGTCTATGTCCATTCTCAAGTAGCTCCAATCATTAAATTCATCACGTAATTCACGCAGTAGTCTAATATGTGAAAGTGCTACCTTTTTAGAAGCCACTTTCGCGACCACTTAGACCGCCGGGTACTTCTGAAACGTTCAAATCTTTATTATATTATCTTTATTATATTTATATATCTATATAAATTTTTATTGACAAGTCAGCATGCCAATTGACCAAAGTAGTACCTCTTCCATAGGCAGTGGGAGGAGGCCCAGGTCCAAATGGGACTGTAGCGCCACGAAAAGAGAGAGGGTACTTACCTCTTACATGACGATGTCAATAAAACTGTGCGATATATACAGATATCTCTGCACCATGTAGACGTTCTAAAAATTTCAATATTTTCATTCCGTTCTAAGACTGCGCAAACAAAAGGTTGTGCTTTTGCACAACCTTAACGTAACGTCTGGAACGGCCTTTAAATTGAAATATTTTCATATCATAAATAAAATAGTCATTTCTAGATTATAAATAGAATTTTAAATTCGGACTTGTTTTTATTGCGAATTTAAGCGAATTTAAGAGTGAAAATAGATCAATGTGATTAAATAATTATTGGAATAATCAATCATGTGTTTGTAGGTATTGAAGTTGTGAAGGAAGGTATCAGAAAACTCCAGTTTTCTCAGCAGCTAAAGAAAAGTGAAACTGGTGCCAAAACAAGAAAAGTAGAATTGACCATTAGCGCAGACGGCGTTGCTATCCAAGAACCAAAAACCCACACAATTTTACACCAATTTCCGCTCCACCGCATTTCCTACTGCGCTGATGATAAGGGAGAGAAAAAGTTCTTTTCTTTTATTGCCAAACAACCAAATCAAGGTAATAAAGAAACAAACAAAAACAAGTTTAATTTTCTTAATTATTGTAGTAGATAATGAACAAGAGGATAAACACGAATGTTTCGTATTTATATCTGATAAACTAGCTGAAGAAATTACGTTGACAATAGGTCAAGCGTTCGAATTAGCTTATAAACGATTTCTGGATACGTCCGGAAAAGATTTGGAAACACAACGGAGGGCGATGGTAACACAACAGAAGATGAAGCGGCTGGAATACGAGAACAACATCTACAAGCAGCGGTTACTAGACATCTCCAAATTTAGTAATAGTAAACAAGAACTGGATCAGTATTTAAGGAAAAACGAGATTAAAAATATACTCGAGGTGGCGCTAAATGGCTCGTTTAGTAGCAGTGATCAGTTCAGTGTGCCCACAGAACAGACTAATGGCAGTTCAAATAATAATAATAAATTGCTAGATTTAAGTGATAGTACAAATGGAAATGGTAAAAAATTAACGCAATTTTATTCATGAAATTGTCAATTTTTGTTTTTTTTAGCTCCGCCAGTGCCACCTAGAACTTTCGAAAATGTTCCTGCCGTTGGAACGAAATTAGAAAATTTATTGTTAAATGATTTCGATCATGACAACGATTTTGATCCAAGATCCTTCGAAAATAGTTCTACATCACCACAAATCTTTGCCAATGGAAATTCAACAAATCCTCCATTACGTGAGTAATTTTGATAGTAACTATTTAATATATACACATGATTAGTCATTCAAGATAATACTTGAAATAACAACTAAAGATAATTAATTAGCTAGCTAGTAAATACTAGGCAGACAGGACTGGACAGTCAAAACTAGACAGAGAACACTAGACTAGACAGTCTAGCCGGACTAAAGGGACTAGAGAGACTAGACTAAACTAAACTAAAAATTAGACAGTCAAGACTAAACAGACAAGACTTGACAGACAAGACAAAGATAGACAAAACTAGACATACAGACTAGACAGAAAACACTAGACAGACAATACTAGACAGACAAGACTAGACAGACAAGACTAGACAGACAAGACTAGACAGACTAGACAGACAAGACTAGATAGACAAGACTAGACAGACAAGACTGACATACAAGACTAGACAGACAAGACTAGACAGACAAGACTAGACAGACAAGACTAGACAGACAAGACTAGACAGACAAGACTAGCCAGACAAGACTAGACAGACAAGACTAGACAGACAAGACTAGACAGACAAGACTAGACAGACAAGACTAGACAGACAAGACTAGACAGACAAGACTAGACAGACAAGACTAGACAGACAAGACTAGACAGACAAGACTAGACAGACAAGACTAGACAGACAAGACTAGACAGACAAGACTAGACAGACAAGACTAGACAGACAAGACTAGACAGACAAGACTAGACAGACAAGACTAGACAGACAAGACTAGACAGACAAGACTAGACAGACAAGACTAGACAGACAAGACTAGACAGACAAGACTAGACAGACAAGACTAGACAGACAAGACTAGACAGACAAGACTAGACAGACAAGACTAGACAGACAAGACTAGACAGACAAGACTAGACAGACAAGACTAGACAGACAAGACTAGACAGACAAGACTAGACAGACAAGACTAGACAGACAAGACTAGACAGACAAGACTAGACAGACAAGACTAGACAGACAAGACTAGACAGACAAGACTAGACAGACAAGACTAGACAGACAAGACTAGACAGACAAGACTAGACAGACAAGACTAGACAGACAAGACTAGACAGACAAGACTAGACAGACAAGACTAGACAGACAAGACTAGACAGACAAGACTAGACAGACAAGACTAGACAGACAAGACTAGACAGACAAGACTAGACAGACAAGACTAGACAGACAAGACTAGACAGACAAGACTAGACAGACAAGACTAGACAGACAAGACTAGACAGACAAGACTAGACAGACAAGACTAGACAGACAAGACTAGACAGACAAGACTAGACAGACAAGACTAGACAGACAAGACTAGACAGACAAGACTAGACAGACAAGACTAGACAGACAAGACTAGACAGACAAGACTAGACAGACAAGACTAGACAGACAAGACTAGACAGACAAGACTAGACAGACAAGACTAGACAGACAAGACTAGACAGACAAGACTAGACAGACAAGACTAGACAGACAAGACTAGACAGACAAGACTAGACAGACAAGACTAGACAGACAAGACTAGACAGACAAGACTAGACAGACAAGACTAGACAGACAAGACTAGACAGACAAGACTAGACAGACAAGACTAGACAGACAAGACTAGACAGACAAGACTAGACAGACAAGACTAGACAGACAAGACTAGACAGACAAGACTAGACAGACAAGACTAGACAGACAAGACTAGACAGACAAGACTAGACAGACAAGACTAGACAGACAAGACTAGACAGACAAGACTAGACAGACAAGACTAGACAGACAAGACTAGACAGACAAGACTAGACAGACAAGACTAGACAGACAAGACTAGACAGACAAGACTAGACAGACAAGACTAGACAGACAAGACTAGACAGACAAGACTAGACAGACAAGACTAGACAGACAAGACTAGACAGACAAGACTAGACAGACAAGACTAGACAGACAAGACTAGACAGACAAGACTAGACAGACAAGACTAGACAGACAAGACTAGACAGACAAGACTAGACAGACAAGACTAGACAGACAAGACTAGACAGACAAGACTAGACAGACAAGACTAGACAGACAAGACTAGACAGACAAGACTAGACAGACAAGACTAGACAGACAAGACTAGACAGACAAGACTAGACAGACAAGACTAGACAGACAAGACTAGACAGACAAGACTAGACAGACAAGACTAGACAGACAAGACTAGACAGACAAGACTAGACAGACAAGACTAGACAGACAAGACTAGACAGACAAGACTAGACAGACAAGACTAGACAGACAAGACTAGACAGACAAGACTAGACAGACAAGACTAGACAGACAAGACTAGACAGACAAGACTAGACAGACAAGACTAGACAGACAAGACTAGACAGACAAGACTAGACAGACAAGACTAGACAGACAAGACTAGACAGACAAGACTAGACAGACAAGACTAGACAGACAAGACTAGACAGACAAGACTAGACAGACAAGACTAGACAGACAAGACTAGACAGACAAGACTAGACAGACAAGACTAGACAGACAAGACTAGACAGACAAGACTAGACAGACAAGACTAGACAGACAAGACTAGACAGACAAGACTAGACAGACAAGACTAGACAGACAAGACTAGACAGACAAGACTAGACAGACAAGACTAGACAGACAAGACTAGACAGACAAGACTAGACAGACAAGACTAGACAGACAAGACTAGACAGACAAGACTAGACAGACAAGACTAGACAGACAAGACTAGACAGACAAGACTAGACAGACAAGACTAGACAGACAAGACTAGACAGACAAGACTAGACAGACAAGACTAGACAGACAAGACTAGACAGACAAGACTAGACAGACAAGACTAGACAGACAAGACTAGACAGACAAGACTAGACAGACAAGACTAGACAGACAAGACTAGACAGACAAGACTAGACAGACAAGACTAGACAGACAAGACTAGACAGACAAGACTAGACAGACAAGACTAGACAGACAAGACTAGACAGACAAGACTAGACAGACAAGACTAGACAGACAAGACTAGACAGACAAGACTAGACAGACAAGACTAGACAGACAAGACTAGACAGACAAGACTAGACAGACAAGACTAGACAGACAAGACTAGACAGACAAGACTAGACAGACAAGACTAGACAGACAAGACTAGACAGACAAGACTAGACAGACAAGACTAGACAGACAAGACTAGACAGACAAGACTAGACAGACAAGACTAGACAGACAAGACTAGACAGACAAGACTAGACAGACAAGACTAGACAGACAAGACTAGACAGACAAGACTAGACAGACAAGACTAGACAGACAAGACTAGACAGACAAGACTAGACAGACAAGACTAGACAGACAAGACTAGACAGACAAGACTAGACAGACAAGACTAGACAGACAAGACTAGACAGACAAGACTAGACAGACAAGACTAGACAGACAAGACTAGACAGACAAGACTAGACAGACAAGACTAGACAGACAAGACTAGACAGACAAGACTAGACAGACAAGACTAGACAGACAAGACTAGACAGACAAGACTAGACAGACAAGACTAGACAGACAAGACTAGACAGACAAGACTAGACAGACAAGACTAGACAGACAAGACTAGACAGACAAGACTAGACAGACAAGACTAGACAGACAAGACTAGACAGACAAGACTAGACAGACAAGACTAGACAGACAAGACTAGACAGACAAGACTAGACAGACAAGACTAGACAGACAAGACTAGACAGACAAGACTAGACAGACAAGACTAGACAGACAAGACTAGACAGACAAGACTAGACAGACAAGACTAGACAGACAAGACTAGACAGACAAGACTAGACAGACAAGACTAGACAGACAAGACTAGACAGACAAGACTAGACAGACAAGACTAGACAGACAAGACTAGACAGACAAGACTAGACAGACAAGACTAGACAGACAAGACTAGACAGACAAGACTAGACAGACAAGACTAGACAGACAAGACTAGACAGACAAGACTAGACAGACAAGACTAGACAGACAAGACTAGACAGACAAGACTAGACAGACAAGACTAGACAGACAAGACTAGACAGACAAGACTAGACAGACAAGACTAGACAGACAAGACTAGACAGACAAGACTAGACAGACAAGACTAGACAGACAAGACTAGACAGACAAGACTAGACAGACAAGACTAGACAGACAAGACTAGACAGACAAGACTAGACAGACAAGACTAGACAGACAAGACTAGACAGACAAGACTAGACAGACAAGACTAGACAGACAAGACTAGACAGACAAGACTAGACAGACAAGACTAGACAGACAAGACTAGACAGACAAGACTAGACAGACAAGACTAGACAGACAAGACTAGACAGACAAGACTAGACAGACAAGACTAGACAGACAAGACTAGACAGACAAGACTAGACAGACAAGACTAGACAGACAAGACTAGACAGACAAGACTAGACAGACAAGACTAGACAGACAAGACTAGACAGACAAGACTAGACAGACAAGACTAGACAGACAAGACTAGACAGACAAGACTAGACAGACAAGACTAGACAGACAAGACTAGACAGACAAGACTAGACAGACAAGACTAGACAGACAAGACTAGACAGACAAGACTAGACAGACAAGACTAGACAGACAAGACTAGACAGACAAGACTAGACAGACAAGACTAGACAGACAAGACTAGACAGACAAGACTAGACAGACAAGACTAGACAGACAAGACTAGACAGACAAGACTAGACAGACAAGACTAGACAGACAAGACTAGACAGACAAGACTAGACAGACAAGACTAGACAGACAAGACTAGACAGACAAGACTAGACAGACAAGACTAGACAGACAAGACTAGACAGACAAGACTAGACAGACAAGACTAGACAGACAAGACTAGACAGACAAGACTAGACAGACAAGACTAGACAGACAAGACTAGACAGACAAGACTAGACAGACAAGACTAGACAGACAAGACTAGACAGACAAGACTAGACAGACAAGACTAGACAGACAAGACTAGACAGACAAGACTAGACAGACAAGACTAGACAGACAAGACTAGACAGACAAGACTAGACAGACAAGACTAGACAGACAAGACTAGACAGACAAGACTAGACAGACAAGACTAGACAGACAAGACTAGACAGACAAGACTAGACAGACAAGACTAGACAGACAAGACTAGACAGACAAGACTAGACAGACAAGACTAGACAGACAAGACTAGACAGACAAGACTAGACAGACAAGACTAGACAGACAAGACTAGACAGACAAGACTAGACAGACAAGACTAGACAGACAAGACTAGACAGACAAGACTAGACAGACAAGACTAGACAGACAAGACTAGACAGACAAGACTAGACAGACAAGACTAGACAGACAAGACTAGACAGACAAGACTAGACAGACAAGACTAGACAGACAAGACTAGACAGACAAGACTAGACAGACATCACTAGACAGACAAGACTAGACAGACAAGACTAGACAGACAAGACTAGACAGTCAAGACTAGACAGACAAGACTAGACAGACAAGACTAGACAGACAAGACTAGACAGACAAGACTAGACAGACAAGACTAGACAGACTAGACTTGACAAGCAAGACTAGACAGACAAGACTAGAGAACATTAGACAGAGAAGACTAGTCAGAGAAGACTAGACAGAGAAGACTAAATAGAGACAGACAATACTTGACAGAGACAGACAAAACTAGACAGAGACAGACAAGACTAGACAGAGACAGACAAGACTAAACAAAGACAGACAAGACTAGACAGAGACAGACAGACAAGACCAGACAGATAACATGAGACAGACAAGACTGGAAAGACTCGAACATTAGATAGAGAAGACACAGAGAAGACTAGACAAACAAGACTAGACAGACAAGACTAGACAGACAAGACTAGACCAGCAGGACTAGACAGACAAGACTAGATAGAATAGACTAGACAAGCAAGGCAGATAAGTCTAAACCGACAAAACTAGACAGACAAGGGTAGACAGACAAGACTAGACATACTAGACTTAACGGACAAGTCTAGACAGACAATAGTAGACTGCATGGACACTGTCAGAAAAGATTTTACAGTCAAAACTAGATAGACATATCTAAACAGATAAGGTTGTACAGATAATAAGGTTACATTATATTTATATCATAGAAAGATATATTTTGATTTTAGTTGCTCCTCCACCTAAAGCTGCGAGACGTAATATTAACAACAACGATAGTCCTGTCAGAACGTTCGGACAGGATTTGTTTGGAGCTACTCCATTTACAACCAACGCTCCAATAATTCCATCACATAACAGCATCACAAGTCCCAAAATTGTAGATCCTTTCGAAATGGGAGACTTCAATACTCCTGCTTCCCAGCAAGAAATCGAAAATGCTATAGGGCTTTTAGACAAGCGAATCCTAGAAATGAGGGTAAACATAAATTAATAATAATTTAGTATTAAGTATGATAGAATGTAAATAGTCTAAAAATAAATCAATTAATATTATTTCAATATTTGCAAAATTGGCAATGTTAGCAATATAGATAATTAACATTGCGAATTATTTGACAATTTATTATTTAATACAGGATGAGGTATTTTGTATCTCGAGTTGTAAATAAATTTAGACTAAGATTATTAGATTTATTAATGAGTAACCGAGACTAACTGGAAAAAGAGAATTAGTACGGTAACAATTGCTTTACAATTATAAGTTAGTATAGTGAAGCGTATATTATGTGTGATATTTAGACAAAAAGTGAAAAAAAAACTGAATATTTAGAGAAAAACACGTTTAATATAATTATCGCTTTTATTTGCTAAAAAAGAACTGGATTGATTGATAGTTGTCTATTTATTAGATATTTGTTACTCCTCTTTATGACATTTGTTCCTGCTTTTTTGGAGTAAAAGAAGGTATGGGAAGCATGTTCAGGATAGGAGATAAAGGGTCGAACCAAGGGTCAATTGTCGCAAACTTTATAAGGTGGGAGGTAAAGAGAGAGGTTATGAGAAATAAATATAAACTGAAGGGGTCTGACAATTTTATCTAAGACGATTACGCTAATAAAGAACGGTAAATTCAAAAGGATTTTCGACAGAAAGCAAGTAATCTAAAAGATACAGGGCTATAACCAAGTGAAGATTGGTTATACAAAGATAGAAGTAGATGGGACATGGGTAACATGGGAGTATTCATAGAAAATTAGCATGTCACAAAAACTAAGGTGCAAGCCAAGAGTGGGAAGCTAATGAGAGAGAAGGAATTCAAATTTTATTTTGGTATGTGTATGGATTATTAGAGAAATGGCGAGTAGGAGAGGAAGAATTTAAGGCGTTCTTGTCTGAGTTCCAAGTTATTAACTTGCAATTAGTGGAAACTTGGATAAAACAAGTGGAGCGTGAGGAGTGCGCTAAGACGTTGCCGGAGGGTTATAGATGGATTGGTCCCAATATGCAAAAAAAGTTCGGAAGTGCCAAAGGAAGACTAGTAACAGGGGTGGTCAAAGCTCTCAGGGAAAAAATCTGCTTCCGCGGATATATCCAGGAGGGAAAAAAGTACGGGGAAAGATGTGTGTGGAGGTCTGGTGATGAGGGAAATCGAAGGGGAATGGTGATGGGTGATGACGGTGTACAATAATAATAGAACTAAGGAAATACAACAAAAATAGAGGATTGCCTGAACGGAGGGGAACACGAAAAAGTGCTGATAGGAGAAGACTGGAACGTAAGAATTGGGAAGCAACAGCCAATGGGGAGTAACAGTAGTGGAGGCGAAATTACGAGGAAATCTAAGAATAAATTAAAGAATGTTCAAGGAAAGCTGTAGTGGGAGTGGGTGAAAAAAAACAGTGGGAAGTGATAAATGGGTGCTATGTAGGAGACGGAGAGGGGAATTTAATTTACTTATGTGGGAGGCAGTGGTGAACCCGTGATTGACCTAGTAGTGGCAAATGAGAAATCAATGGAGTCGATAGAAAATACGAGTATTGGTATAAAAGGGGACTACGATAATTATGACCTTGAAAGAAAAATACGAATCAAAAGGAAGTGAGGAAAGGATAATATTTAAATGGGATCGGCCCACACAAGAAAGATATTAGAATCAGAAAAGTAGATTGAAAAAACCTGAAAGAAATTACGGTGAAGAAATAATACAGTGTATGAGAGCGTCAATGGTGGCTAAAACTATCAAGATAACTGGAGCGAAATCAGCATGGTTTTATGAAGAATGCAGCGAAGAAAAGAAAAATCTGAGAAAGGTGATAAACAAATGGAGAGAAGGAAAGGTAGTCAAAGAAGAAATTAAGAAACAACAACTGCAGCTAGAGAGAGGGTTATGAAGACAAAACAGGACGATGGGTAAAAGAATAGGGTGGAAGAGATATCAAACATTAACAATGAAGCAGAACTGTGGCAGTTCCTAAGGAAAAAGATGTAGAAGGCAAGGAGTGACCGACAAATTTGAGATAGAGTATTGGAAACAGCTCTTCATGGAGTTAGTAGGAGGGGATGTAGAGCAAGAAGAACCGATGAGGCATGAACTCGGGAATAGGATAGTGGAAGGAGAGGAATTTTCAGTGTAGGAAAATCCTCGAAGAAGAGAAAGGCAGCAGGTCAAGACGGGGTACTGAATGAGGCATGGATGATGGCAAATGAGCAATGTTTGGAGAGAGTGACAGGCGAATATATACGTGGCAGATTTGAAGAAGGTCCTGACTTCTGGACAAGCAGGAGTCTGGCATACGCAAATAATGTGGTAGTCCTGAAAAAATCTGCGGAGGAATTGAAAGATATGATTGAGAGATAGAAGAGTTCTTTTGATAGAAATCCTCAGTTTCCGTAAATGTAGGTAAAACAAAATGGAAGAGGTTTAAGAAAGGTAGGGTGGGTAAGAAGCAGAGGTCAAGGTTACGCCGATGATATAGTCATAATGGCCAGAGGTAAATTTGAGGAAACGCTCTGTGAAATTGTTCAGAGAGGCCTCAAAGTAACTAATGGATGGTGTCAAACAGTGGGACTGAGACTCAACCCGACAAAACCACGGTGATACCATTTACTAGAAGGAGAAAACTAAACTGCCTACATCCCATACTTATAGATGGGAAGGCAGTAGAATACCAACAGGAGATAAGCTATCTGCATATCACACTAGATAGCAAATTCCTATGGAATAGACACGCTGAGGCAGCGGTAGGTAAAGCCAAACGCGCCCTATTGGTGTGCATAAATCTGGCAGGAAAAACGTGGGGTTGTAACCCCACTATCCTGCGATGGATGTACACCATGATAGTGAGACCTACAATCACTTATGGGGCAGTCGCGTGGGGAAGTAGAATCAAGCTGGCCTCTATGAGGAAACAGCTTGAGAAGATTCAAAGACTGGCGTGTGTCTGCATTACGGGGGCGATGGGGTCGTGTCCGACAGCAGCATTGGAGCTGCTGCTGGATCTGACTCCGATCGGCGATCGTAAGGTTCAGCAAGGAAGGAATGAACAGAGGTTAAATAATCGGGAGCAGAGACCGAAACAGCCTCGCTGCCAATATCCCCTGGCTGGAAGTACCAAAAGACGAAATGGTATGCAAATTTCACTTCGAGAAAAACTACACAGCAATGTGTAGTAGTAAAGCCGATTGGAGCGACGAATCCCACATAGAGCAAAATGCCATCAAGTGGTATACAGATGGCTCGAAGACAAAGGAAGGTACTGGTGCAGGAGTGTTTGGACCTCGTACCAGGTACTTCGAATCCATGGGAACATCCCCAAGTATCTTCCAAGCAGAGGTACACGCAATCTAAAGATGTGCACAGTTTAACCTTGACAGGAATTATCGCACAAACGAATTGCTATCCTGTCAGACAGCCAAGCAGCCATTAAGGCCATTAGCTCAAACACCATCAGATCCAAACTGGTATGGGACTGCGTGGGGAAGCTGAACAAGCTTGGCAGGGATAATAAAGTAACGCTATACTGGGTACCAGGACACACTGGTATAGACGGAAACGAAGAAGCCGATCACCTAGCAAACAAGGGATCCAGTAGCCCCTTTATAGGTCTTTTGCAGCATGAGTGCACAAAAACCCTTTTGCTGCATGAGTGTGAACACCATCCACAAAAGTTTAGATGAAGAAACAAGAGGAAAATGGATGAAAATGCTGTGGTCTTGTGATCTTTTAACCAGAAGAGAACAAAAGCTTGCCAGAAACTAAGCAGGAACAAGCTTAAAATTCTGACAGGAGTTCTGACGGGACAATGCAGACTTAGGAAACATCTCAAGGCCATAGGCCTAGAGGAGGATGACGGATGCAGATTCTGTGGCTCAGCAAAGGAAATCCCCATACATCTGTTCAAAGACTGAGGAGCATTACACCGCAAGAGACAGCTGTACCTTGGGGCTCACTGCTTGAACACAGAGGAGCTGCAGGCCTTGAATCCCATTCAGATCCTGAAATTCCTAAAGGAATCAGGATTAAAGGAGGCGCTCTAAATGGGTAAGTACACCAACACTTGGAGGAGGAGGGTGGGGTACAATAGATCTATAAAGGTCGCAGTACAAGTTGTCACCACCATTTCTACAATCTACAAGAAGCAGAGGTTCGAATGGAAGGGAATGGAGTTGGGCCATTTTAAGTATTTAGGGTTTGTAATTGAGGGTGGTTTAGGTAATAAAAAGCAAATAGAGTACGTGACTAAGAAAGCGTGGTTGGCGGGAGTTTATTGATGTATAAGGAGTGGAGGAAGAAGTCGTGGAAAAAGTGGAGCTATAATTCTTTAAAAAGGCCCTGCAATTAGACAGATCAATCCTTCCTGCATAATACTGCAGGAGCTAAACGCATTCAAACTGTGAATTAAAGCAATCCGACGAGTAGCATGGTTTGACTGTAAGGAAAGTGAATGTAAGGAATGAGTGGAATGACAGAGGAAAGAATTGTAAAAGAACTATTCAGGGTAGCAAATTTGGAAGGAATGACTTGGAGGAGAGAGACAAACTGGGGAAAGAATAGAAGTAAACTCTATGAAGAATGCTATGTCTATCATGGATATGGAGAGGCTTAAGAGGAAAGGCGTGCGAGTTGGCAAATGGCTAGTGGTAAGGTTGAAGGAAGTTGAACTGCAAGAACGTCAAAAGAAAATAATGGAGAGTAGATATAGTGAGGACTATGTGGAAATACAAATATTTGAAGAACTGCGTAAATACTTTGAATCAATGAGCCATCAATGGGTCAAATGCTCAGTCATTAATTGCCAGGTTTAAATACGGCTGTGAAGAAAGAGGGCGAAAGTATTGGATGGATGACGTGAATAAAAGCTGTGATGTATGTAGGGTAGGAAAGGACGTGTGAGTGCATTGGCTAGAAAAGTGCAAAAAAGGAGAGTGGACAGAAATAGAAAGTGTTAGGGAAGAAATGGAAAATTGTGGTTTGGTAATAATTGAAAGGATAAAAGGATCGAAGGGGCAGGGGGCTTATACAGAGGAAACAGAGGAATAGCCCAGTGTAGTTTTTTAACTTAGACTTTATTTTTATGGTTTGTAAAGTATATTGATTATTTATTGATGTGTGTGTGTGTTTTTGTGTGTGTATCCTGCTTCTTTTTACGATAATAAAATTGTTTTACTTTTAATTTTCGACTCAGGGTTAAATCGTCAAATAAATCTCTATGTATATCTATCTAATATGTATGTATTTCAAATTGTATCTATCTAATATGTATGTATCCTATCTATCTAATATGTATGTATCTATGTATTAATTCATTCAATATTCATACTTCTAAATACGAAATTTACGAAAATTAATAGCTCATATTAAGCTCATATATGACGAGCGAATATGATTTTAGAAGTTTAAATTGTTTGAACTAAATCTAAAATAGCACAAAATATAAATTTTAGCTTAAAACTTTTAGTTAGTCCATATAAACTATTAAAAAGACTATATAATAAGATTAGACATATATTGACTTAGTAAAACTTATTCCAAATTCCCTCAGTAAAAATACGCAATAATGTGTTTTGTTTTTATTTGTTTCAGACTGGTTTTAGTCGTGGCATAAGTTTTGGAAATGAAGATTTTTCACTGGAGAGTTTAGATCCGCTGAAGAATTAGCTCGCTCTTTTCAAAATATTATATTATTGATTTTCTGTATTATATTTTAAAAAAAGGAAATTAAAATCGAATAAGAAATTTGTCATATTGGCAAACAAAATATAAAGCAAGATTGATAAAAAAACAAAGTATAGAACAGAATTACGTGATTATTTAACCTAGATCAAAATATTTTTTTTTATTGAATTATTATAACTATTATATTTTTTGTGTTTATAATTCGTATGATTTTTTTTTAAATACTGAATTTAATTTAAGTATTATTATTTGCAAAAAGATCTGATTTATGTATGTTATATATTAGATATATATTTTTCTATTTAATTATTGTATCATTTGTTATTTAGTAAATTTATAATGTAAATTAATATTTCTAAATATAAGCTTTATTGGATTCACTCTAAATATTCCATTTTTCTTTTTAAATATCTTCTTTTAGAATATTCTTTTCAGATTCATAAATATGTTGCTATTTTAAAATAATTAAATTGTCAACCAAGACTAAACAGATAAAACTAACTCGATTATAATAGACCTTTTTGCGGTTAGTTAAGCGCATGCCCATACGTCAAGTTTGAAAGGCGTGAATATGAAAGTTTCGGGCAAATAATAATATACGTCAGTTATACTTCAAAAAGTTCGGGCAAAACATGGCGGAAATTGACATATGTGCACAAAAAAAATTCAACCATGAAAAGGTTTATTGAGGGAATGTTTGTCGCCTAGAAACAACGGAATCTCCATACAACCTGACACGGAAATATTTAAAGCTATATGCAGATCTAATATCTTATTAGGTGTTATCAAAAATCGTAACCAATTGTCTTGCCCAGAAATTCTTTTACCAGCCCATCGAACAGGCTGGCTTCAGAAGGAGATTCATTGACCATATTCAAACGGTGCACACATTAATCGAGAGATGCACGGAATAAAATTCCTCTCCATATGGCATTTTTGGACTATCAGAAAGCCTATGCCTCGATTGAAACCTTGTCAGTGCTTCGGGCGATGGATAATTCTCGTATACTCTAGATCAGGGGTGTCCAACCTTTTAGCTTCCCTGGGCCACATTAGACACAAGATGAGTAGTTTTGGGCCACCCAAAAATATTTACTTGTAATATCACTAATAATGGCTGATGAGAAAATAAAACGTATGTTATATAGTTAACATATTTATGTATTTCACTGTATAACTGTACAAAAAAAGGTTGATCCATTCAAAATTCGATTGCTCTTTACAAACATTTTTTTTATATACAAAATACAATTATTTCTTCCAAATAAACGATTTTTTCAAACTTAAACAACTTGATTCCTTCAAATTTTATTTCAAACTAACGCGGCGTATAACGAAAGAGAGAGCACAATCAGCGCAAACAGATCAGTCTTACGACCATAAGCACTGTATGCCATGGAGTGTCTTTCCTTGAACCGAAGAGGTCTGGTAGAGAAATTGGAAATCAGAGAGAGGAGCATTCTCAAGAAGATCCTAGGCCCGGTAAAGCAAGATGGGGAATTTCGAAGACGACATAACTCTGAGCTCTAAGAACATGTTGAGAGGCTTTCTGACTTTGCAAGGAAAAGAAGGGTAGCTTTCAATGGCCACGTTGCAAGATTGCCTCCAAACCGACAAACCAACCGTCTGTTCACCTTCTGGCAAAAGGTTCGTACCACTTGGTTGACAGAAACCGAGAAGGATATTAAAGAACTGGGAGTAACAGATCTCCAAAACAGTCTGTGAGACGCACCCTGAAGGAAGTCCGTGGATTTCAGGAAAAACCCTGAAGGAAGGGTACCCCTGGAAAGTAAAGAGAGAATGGAGCTACACCGGCAGAAAATGTGACTATACTGGGCAAAGATAAAAGCCCAACAGTTGAACAAGCGTGGTCCAAAGTAGGCTTTTCGAAAGAAGAAAAAGAAAGAGAGAGCGCGCGGTAAATAAATATACACTGAGAGGAAGAGAAAGAAACTAACGCGGCGTATAAAGTTTTCTACCGAATCACTCATATCGAGACCTCCTAAAGGAACCTTGATTCAAAAATAGGAAGTATGTAACTGACGCACAGTGGACTGGACTGCCGAAAAAGTGGACAAAAATTAGAATGGCTCTTCCTATATATTTGGAAGTTTGGTTACAAGGGCTTTTCTACGCCGCTGACTACGAATCAGTTATCAGGATTTTTTTAAATAAAATGGCGGATACAATATCGCCGACAATTTTTTGAAAAACTTTTTACAGGATAGCGTATTTAGAAGTTTTTATACGTCGTTGATCAGGAAACAATTGTAGGAATTTCAAAAAACAGAATGGCTTGTCCAATATGACGGACAATTGTGCATTGGGATTTCTTCAAGCCTCTGATAATGAATATAGAAAATTCTTTAAACACACAACAATGTCAAAGCTTCAGCAGATAAACTTTTACTACTTTTAGGGTATTTGCGGCCCATGCTCGACATATAAGAGTCGGATGTAACAAGGCGACTATTAAATACATCCTCCAATAAGCTACATTGCTCTACAATTTTTTCGATATTTTTTTTAATTTCTTTATTACGTACTTCTTGGGCGTTTTCCAACATCTGACCACTCGGGAGTGGGGCCAATTATTTCAGGCCCACGTATATGTCCTTTATGAATTGTAGTCGGCATACAATACCATGGGTACTTTTCGACAAAAAATTCCGCAGTTTCCAAACAATACGTTTTGAAAGCAGCAACACTGATAGCAAATCCACAAGACATAACTTGCAGCAAACACCTCTTAATTAAATTTTCTTCAACTTTCAAAATTTCTGCAAAAAGGAAAACATTTTCAAAAAAGCGTCTTGCGGTGTCAAAACTTTGGAAGCCTTGTTTTGGTTGATCGACATTTAAATACATTTCCTTTTTGAACCTTTCCTGAATTCTTCCCTTCCGTTCTTTCACAAATTCCTGCTCAGATCCTTTACGCGACTACCATGTATCAATTCCTATTTTATAACAACATGCAAAAAAGCTAAAAGTAAGTTTTGGGCAAGGGAGCTTTGTAACGTCTACATTTACAGCTTTCATTAATTCATCATCGTTGAATTGTTTTAAAGTCGACATAAATAACATCGCATAGTCGATGTAGTCCCCGTACAAGGTACTCACTTTAAATGTAACTGTAGTATTTAACAACTCTAAATGTTTATTTTATTTGAAATCTTTTATTTGAAATTTACATTGAAATCTGTCCACTTTGATTTCAATTTTGACAACATTTTTCTTACGTTATCTTTGTCGTATTGATGAATTATAAAAGTAGAGTAATACTATTCAATCAAAACTTCTTCTAAAATGTGCAACATATCTGCCGGCTCAGTATGAAGAAAAAATATAAAAAATTTCCAACTTTGTTAATGTCCACTTGGCCGTTCCGGTCATATTCGGTTTTGCAATACAATACAAAAAACACAACGAATGTTTTACGGCTACGTACCCTTTTTTCTTTCACTCAGTGAAAGTCTCCAGACTTTGCACTGCGTAGAGTAGTGATTCACACGGTACCAAACATGTATAGGCACGTTTCGGCATGCAACTCTTAAGAATTCTGATTTCATAAAGTATCACCTACGCGACAAACGTGAAACTAGCGCGGGATGTATTGGGCGATTAACTCTGTTTACAATTTTGTGCCAGTAAATTATTTAAAAAAAAGTTTTCTACTCGCAATTATCAGTCAGCCCGTGAATGAGCATTATTTAACAAACTATTATTTAACAATGAAAAAAATATACAAATATTCTACGTACTTTTAGGATCATCCTGTATTGAGCAGATTTGATATTGCATACTCAGACAAAGCAGCAAATTGGCAGCACTTTAAGCGTTCTCCGTTTCTCGCAACGGATTCACTAGTCATATATACGTCAAAAGTACGTAATTTCGGGAAGTTCTGTAGCCGCAGGTATTGAAGCCAGCTGCTTTATCTTTCATTAAGACATACACAGAGGCTTCATCTAGAAGATAATCTAAGAAAAAAGGTATTTTTCAAGTTTTGATTTTTTTATTTATGTCCACTTTTTCGACAAACCAGCCCACTGTGCGACGACTGTTTAAGCATAAAGCTGTCTTCTTTCTGCCGCCTTGCATAAAAATGTGAGATAGTAATCCGAGAGAAACGGAAAACGGATGATTTTACAATTATTGTAATTCACAGTTCAAATCAAATCAAATCAAAAAGTATTTATTCATTAGGAGAATATTATATTATTATACATGTACTATATACATATATCTATAAGATACATCAAAAGAGAAAAAAAAAACAAGAAATATATATGGGTACGAAAAATTGCCCAAAGTAAAAAAAATGTTTAAAAAAAAGAAACGAAACAAATCAAAATTTAGTTGAAATCAAAACACACATAATTTGAAAATTTTGGTTAATTAACTATTACTAGTCAATGATCACTTTTAAGAACTCGTCTATGGAGTAATAACACTTCTCACTTAAAAAGTCATTTTTCTAAATGAGTTTTTTTTTAAGTTTTGGCTTCTTTGATGAAGTTGGGCAGATTGTTATAAATTTTGATTCCAAATCTATTTGGTGCTCCACTGCACAGTGATAAGTTACTTGGCATCCGGTAGTTTGAGGCATTTCTTGTATTTATGCTGTGTATATCGAAGTTCTTATTATATCGCTGAGTACTGATTCAATTTCAGCATAATATATATTCAGTAGCATTGAGTTGTCTAAGATTTCCCGAAGGTTCCTTAATATATAAACTTTAGTGTTTATTTTATGTATGATGGCATCTGCTGTTTTCTTCCATTGTAGATTCTCCTCTAGAAAAATTCCTAGAAATGTTATACTAGTAGTTCTTTGTAGCACACTGTTATATAATAGTAGATTTAAGTCTTCGTTAAGTCCTCTCTTTCTATTACTTTTAAAGATTATATATTTTGTCTTGTCAGTATTTAGGTGTAGATTATTGGCAGCTAACCATATCTCCATTTTACTTAGTACTACATTAGCCATTCTTGTTGAATCTTCTATGGTATTTCCGCGAACAATAACGCTGGTATCATCGGCATATAAAGTGCATGTATCAGCTCCAATGTACTGTACCATATCTGCAGTAAAAATTGAAAATAGGATTGGAGCTAGCACTGTTCCTTGTGGAACACCTACACGTGTTGGTATTGTAGGTGAAGTACTATTCCCAATCCTTACATATTGATTTCGGTTCAGTAGGTAGGATTTGAACCATTCACCCGTTTTCCCCCTGAATCCGTATGTATAAAGTTTATGTTATTATTTATGAGTTATCATAGTTATTTATTGTCATATTGGGTCTTTAGCAATTTTACAGTGTTAACTCTGATACACAATTTAGTTCCGAGCTAATCCACTCATCAATAAGGTAAACAGTTTTTTCCTTTCAGTATTTTTATGCACACCTATGTATACCTATGTACACATATTATATAATAAAAGTGTGAAAATTATTATATTATTATATTAATTTAATATAATAAATAATTATTATATTAAATACACTCGAAAATTTGCATTTTGCACTGCTTAAGTAAAATAAAAAACTTATTTTGGGTGAATTGCGAATATGTTGAACGATTCAATTGATTATTGTAAGGAAAAATCATAGTTTGTACGAAAAAAACAATTATTGGATGATTACATTTTATTTTGGATGAATTAACACTTTTTTGGATGAAGTAATTTATTTTGTACGAAGTAACCGAATTATGGATTGATGAATTTATTTTATATTTATCTAAATATAAAATAAAGCTATTTTTTCAGCTATTTATTGTAGAACTTCATACAATTATTGTATGCTGAGTATTGTATCGAATATATCGAATATTGGATGAATAAATTTTAAGCAATTTTTTTTCTCTTCACTTCTCTCACATCGGTAAAGAGAAATGTTATATAAGGATCTTCGATAGAACTCTAAGAGAGAAAGGAAACTGCAAATAGAACTGTTGTGCGATTTCTTTTTCATTTTCATTCAAAACTATGGGTTTATTTGCAAATATCTTTGGAACTAAGGTTTTGATCAAAAAATGGCATCTTCGATAGAATTCTTAGGGTGATATTCAGATCCGTGAATAGAACTTCAATTTTCAATTTCAATTCAATTTTTTTTTTGAAATCTCAATTTTTGCAGAACTTTTTGCGCAAAATTGGTACTCCAGAGCTATGGTTGAGGGGCAGATATATGTCAAAAATGCCCAGTTTTTCTCAAAAAATGTTGCTAGCTCGTTATTGGTATTTTCCATTTTTTTTTGCGAAATTTTGCAGAACTACTGAAATTTCGCACGTACTTTAGATACCTATATAGAATCTATCAGGAACTCTGATGAAATATTATATTTTTGCAAATTCGGTTGCACAGGACTAAAAAGATAATGGAATCACCCGAAGAACGCCACGTAAAAAGAGGAAAACAAGAAAGATCGAAATCTGAGTTTGAGAAACTTAATGTATTAATCGAAAATGTAATAATAGTCGATATTAACTCGATGTTAATGAATTTCGTTCATGAAATTACATGGAAAAAGTTATTGAGTTGCCACAAAATTGGCGAAGTAAAAATTATGCTTTTGAATTCGCCGAATGTATAAGCAATATCTTGGAAACAAATATTTGTAACGAAATAAAAATGTCAACCTTCCATACATTAATTCTAGACAAAAGCACCGATATTTCAGTACAAAAAGTAATAATTTTGTATTTTAAAAATCGTGATAAAGATATTGTTAAGTCCCTTAATAAAATATACAATGTCCTTATTGGTCGCCTCCTCCCCACCTACCGTGGATAGACAGGGTAGTTTTAGTTTAGTTGGGTAAAATAAAAGGACGGGGAGTGCGTTTCAAGACACAAAACCGAACGTTTCGGTGCATTTTCTTTGTTGTTGATATAGTTAAAATAAATGTTAAAAAAACCACAAATTTTTTTTTGAAAACGGTGACAATTCAATTAGAAGTTCGAAAAACCGATTTGCAATGTGTGTACGAGGAATTCGACAATGTTCAAGCGGAAATCGATAAATTAAGTACTTGTAATTAAGGCTTGTAATCAAGAATGGTTAAATTTTGAAACCAGCTATTATAATTAATTGTCAAAAATAACAAAATTTTTGGACAATACGGAAACTAGTATTCGTAGAAATCAAAACACCTCCGCAGCGGAGACCGAATTAACTGTAAAATTTCTTGATTTAAATTTACCATCCTTTTCGGGAAATTATTCCGAATGGACTGGTTTTAATGACATGTTCTTAACTTTAATTCATAACCGAGAAGATCTAAATAATTGTCAAAAGTTTCACTATCTCAAATCCTGCCTAAAAGATGACGCCTATCGTGCAATCGAACCTCTAACAATTTCTACCGCTAATTATAAGTCAGCCTGGGATATTCTATAAAAAAGGTACAATAATAAATGTTTGATAGTTCATGGTCATGTAAATTCAATTCTAAAAATTAATAATATTTTAAAGACTTCTCATTCTTCATTGAGGCAATTAGTTACCGACTTCAACACAAATATAGAAGTATTAAAGACACTTAAACAACACACAGATAAATGGGACGCATTATTGGTTCCAATAATAACCGAAAAATTACATTATAGCACCAATCGCGATTGGCAATCCAAACTAAATTCAGAAATACCAACTTTAGCTCAGTTAATAACATTTTTAGATCAAAGGTGTCTTACTTTAGAATCATTAGAATACATGAACAAATCAAACATTAAGGAGCTGAATCATAAAAAAATCTCATCAGGAAAATATAACAAACATAATAATCAAAGCAATAGTGCAACAGATCACATTGCAGTGAACAATAAACAATCAGTTTGTTCATTCTTTAAAAATAGTTCTCATTTGATTTACAAATGTCCACAATTTTTAAATTCATCACTAGTCGACAAAATTTATTGAGGACCTACATTTATGTAAAAATTGCTTAAAGCCTAACCACTCAAATGTCGATTGTAGGTCAAGGTTTAGATGCGCGCATTGCCGCCAAAATCACAATACTTTGATACACGAGCAAGCTCAACAAGAACCCAGTACTAGTACTCTAAATAATCGTACAACATCCAAAATAAATAACTTACCATTTAATTCAAATAAAGAAATTTTGCTTGCAACAGCTATAATTTACATTAAAAACGCCGCAGGTAGCTTTTTGAGCGTCGCGCTTTGCTAGATATGGGTTCTCAGAGCAATATTATAACAGAATCCCTGGTCAAAAAATTGAATCTAAATGCCAAAGAAATGAAAGTTCCAATTGTAGGTATAAACCAACAAACGATTCATTCAACCAAAGTAGTTCAGGTAGCCAATCGATCAAGATTTAATACTTTTTCAAAAGAAATTTCATGTTTAATTTTACCTCAAATCACGGGAATCATACCGTCCCAATCTTCGCAAAACATAAATATAAATATTCCAATTGATATTGTTAATGAATTAGCCGATTCAAATTTTAAGAAACCTGGTTCAATAGATTTGTTAATCGTTTCTGGGGAAATCAAAGGATCAACTCCAACGGCGGTTTGTAATCTGGTCGTAAATCCGAAAACAACTCTGGAAACACAAATTGCTAAATTCTTCGAAATTGAAGAATACAACCATAAAAGTAAATAATCTGAAGAAGAAATTCGGTGTGAGAAACATTTTCTAAATACAAATAAAAGAGACACCTTGGGGCGTTTTGTAGTAAAATTACCATTTAAGACCGAACCGTCACATCTGGGTATTTCTAGGGACATAGCCATAAAAAGATTACATTCTCTCGAAAACAAATTTAAGCGGATACCAGCACTAAAGCTTGAGTACTCAAACTTCCTTAAAGAATACCTCCCTTAAAATCACATGGATTTAGTGCCGGAATGTGAAATTAATAATAATAGTTGCTACTTACCACACCAAGCTACATTCAAACCTTCAACGGGTAAATTAAGAGTAGTTTTTGATGCCAGTACAAAAACATCCAACGGACAAAGCCTTAGTGACCTTTTAATGACGGGTCCTACTATACAACGAGATCTCTTCTCTATTTTAGTAAATTTTAGAACGTTTCAAATAGCATACACGGCTGACATAATTAAAATGTACCGCCAAATAAAGGTAGAGTCACGGCACACAGACTATCAAAAAATTCTATGGCGTGAAAACCAAAAAGATCACATAATATGTTTTTGTTAACAGTATTGTTAACAGTAACATATGGAACCATATCGGCTCCATTTCTCGCTGTACGTAGTTTACAACAAGCCGCACACAACGAAAAACAAAATTTTCCTAAAGTTAGTTCGGTCATTTTAGAACATTTTTACATGGACGATGTACTTACTGGCGCACAATCCGCTGAGGAAGCCACTAAATTAAAAAATGATATCAGTCACATTTTAAATAAAGCAGGTTTTTAATTGTCAAAATGGTCTTCAAATTGTCCAAAGTTGTCACAAGAAGCTAATCAAACCGTTGTCAATCTAAATATTGATCAACAAATTAAAACTTTAGGCGTTGCATGGGACTGTAAAAACGATTTACTTACTTTTGCTTTTAATATTGAATTATCCAATGATAGTGTAACTAAAAGAAATATTCTATCCATCATTGCACAACTTTAGGATCCTCTTGGTTTAATTTCCCCATTGATTATAGAAGCAAAAATTATCATGCAGAAATTATGGTCATGAAAACTTGCGTGGGATACCATAATACCACCCGATCTACAAATAATGTGGGATACATTTGCCGCAGAATTAAAGCAAGTTACCGAAATTCAGTTTGATAGAAAAGTAATTGCACTTTTACCAACCGTTACAATAGAAATTCATGGTTTTTGCGATAGCTCCCAGTCTGCATATGGGGCCGCAATTTTTATAAGAAGTAAAGATTCTTTCGGTTATTTTTCGGTCAACCTTTTATGTAGCAAATCACGAGTAGCTCCTTTGAAATCAACAACAATCCCAAGATTAGAGTTATGCGGAAGTCTCCTGCTCGCTCGATTAGTACAAAGGGTAGGACCTATGTTAGACTTAAAGGTAGACAAGTTAACTTACTGGACCGATTCATCCATAGTCTTATCGTGGTTATCTGTCCCGCCCAATACGTGGCAAACTTTCATAAGCAATCGAGTAGCTGAAATTCAATCGCTATCAAATATTAAAGAATGGCGTCATATAAATTCAAATTATAATCCTGCCGACATTATATCTAGAGGGGCTTCCCCTCAACAGTTACTTAACAGTAACCTTTGGCTACACGGTCCAGAGTGGTTTTCGATGGACGAGGCCCAATGGCCCAATTCTTCTTTTAATTTTGATTCGGATAAAGTACCAGAAAAACGTAAAAACACAAAGAAAATTCTCGTTGCAATGACCGTGGAACTGGATTTCCTAACAAAATTTTCGAATTTCTGTAAACTACAAAGAGTTATGGCCTTTGTTAAAATATTTATTTACAATTGCAGAAACAAATCGAGTAAAGTACTTAAGTACGACAGAATTAAACACAGCAGAAAAAACGATCGTAAAACTAATTCAAGAATATTCTTTTAAATCTGAATTAAAACAGTTAGTGAATAATCAATACGTCAAGAAACAAAGTTCTTTGTTTCCATTAAATCCCTTTTTAGACAACGATAATTTAATTAGAGTAGGTGGGCGCATCACAAATTCTCTTGTAACTTTCGATGTAAAACATCAATTGATTTTATCTGCCAAACATCATGTAACGAATTTATTAGTAGTTCAGGAACACGAAAGGCAGTTACATGCAGGTGCTCAAGCCACATTATCATGTTTGAGACAAAAATTTTTGATCATTTCTGGTTTTTTTTTCTGGTGGTAATGTAATAAAAAATATTCTACACAAGTGCGTAAAATGTTTCCGCTTTAAACTAACAAACATTTCTCAGACTATGGGCAATTTACCTAAAGAACGTGTCGAACAAATCCGCCCATTTATAAAAACAGGTATAGATTATATGGGACCCATTTTCATTAAAGCTGGATTTGGCCGTAGTAAACATAAAATTAAAGCATATGTAGGTAGGTAGCCCTTTTTATCTGTATTGCTACCAAAGCCGTTCATTTAGAATTAGTAGGCAACTTAACAAGCGAATCATTTTTGGCAGCATTAGAACGCTTTATAGCTAGACGCAGACATGTGTCCGACTTGTATTCTGACAATGCCACTAATCTTTCAGAGCAGCTGATAAGGAGCTCAAATTACTATTTAAATGAAGCGATTTTCAAAACGTCATTGATTCATTAACACCCTGTAACATAGCATGGCATTTCATACCACCTCGTTCCCCTACGTTTGCGGGGTTATGGGAGGCACATGTTAAATCAACAAAACATCATTTAAAAAAGGTCATAGGCGACACTTGCCTCAACTATGAAGAGATGTATACTTTGTTAACTAGAATTGAGGCTTGCCTAAATTCACGTCCCTTATGTCCTAACTCAAACGATCCAAATGACCTTCTAGCCCTGACCCTTGGTCATTTCCTAATAGGATAACCATTAACAACACCCTTAGAATCGAACCTTCAGATTACGCCAATAAACCGATTATCGCGGTGGCAGCATATTGAACGTATGCGTCAGGATTTTTGGAACCGCTGGCACAAAGAGTACTTGGTTCAACTGCAACCTAGGTACAAATGGAATCAGCCACCCATCGAGCTGAAAATTGGGCAAATGGTCGTAATTCACGAAGACAACGTTCCACCTCAACAATGGTTGTTGGGAAGAATCACCGAGCTACACCCGGCCAAAGATGACATCGCCCGCGTCGTTTCTGTCAAAACTTCGTCGGGTATCGTGAGACGAGCAGTCATCCGGATATCACGTTTACCAGTGGATTAACGGAAAGAAGCCAGCCGTAACATCCTAAATCACAATTAATGTGCGCGAATTTTTGAGACGTGTGCTATAAAAGTGTTGTGACTTATATTTTAAGTTGAACTTTACATGAAACTTTGGGAAGTTTCTCCTGTATATATTTTAATAGCTATAATGTGACTTTGATTATTTTAAATTTTTATTTTTGAATTTTCGTAATATTTTGGTTTGTTGAAAAATTTAACGGCGGCGGCATGTTAAGTCCCTTAATAAAATATACCATGTTCTTATTGGTCGCCTCCTCCCCACCTACCGTGGAGAGACTTGGTAGTTTTATTTTAGTTTTAGTTTAGAGTAAAATAAAAGGATGGTGGAGTGCGTTTCAAGACACAAAACCGAACCTTTCGGTACATTTTCTTTGTTGTTGTTATAGTTAAAATAAATGTTAAAAAAACCACAAAGATTTAAATTTGGTCCTTCCAACAAAGTTAAAATCCGTGATTCTAACAGCACATTCCAGATTCCGTAACACGAGTCATAACAGATATAATTTACAAAACTGTATTTGGTGCTATTTTCAAACTTGAAAATTGTGACAGCATGTCAATTGTAGAAATTCAAAAAAAAATTATGAAGAACATAAACATCAAAAAATGATAATATTTACATCTGATGGAGCCAATGTCATGCTTGGAAAGAAAAATGGAGTAGCTGCGGTTCTTAAAAAGGATATAACCTATAGAATTTAACCAAGAAACACTGTGTTGCACATCGAGAAGATCTGGGAATTGACGATGCACGGAAGAATGTATCTGTTATGCAGAACATAGAAAATTTATTGTGAACTGTGTACACAATGTTTCACCGATCGAGTATGAAAAAGGGAAAATTTAGCTCAAGTAACTGAACATGATGTAGAGTTGACATCATTTAAATGAATTAATGAAGTAAGGTGGTATTCAGATATTTCGCAGTTAGTGGTTTTGTCAAAAATTACGATGTGCTAATTAAATATTGTCAAGTTATGGAACGAAATGATCCTATCTGTAAATATTGCGCAAAAATTCTGACGGATTCCCAATATCGGGTTGCAATTTTTGTTCTCTAAGAGATATTAGAAATACCTGTAGAAAAGTTGTTTAACTATTATTGATGCTCATCAGTATGTTAAGACAAAAATAAGAAAATAATAAAAAATATAAAAACACCTGTGAGACAAAATGTTTGGGGCAGTGATGTAAAAAAAATATTATCAGAAGATCAAAATAATATTAATACTTCAAATATAATACATTTGTCGAACGTGTCTGTATGAACCTGGAAAGAAGATTTCCCGACGACGATAAAAAACAATGGCAAGCTTTTGATAATAAGATTATTATAAATTCAGGAATAAAAAATGGATTTTGGAAAACAGAATATAAGGAATCTTTCCAAAAATATTCTGTATTTTTGATAAATCAAAATATTGACATTGATAAACTATGGGATGAATATTACGAAATGAAATTTACAATAATGGAGAAAAGTAAACTTGGGTTGTTCAAAACATTCGACGATACCATAACTATCGTATTAACCCATTCAGACTTTTTTAATCTCGCTATTCTTTACAATATTATAGGCACTTTCCAAGCATCCAGTGCGGATTCCGAACTGGGATTTTCAGTCATGAATTCCATTAAAAGAAGAGATCGCAACAGGCTGCAATATGAATCTAGTTCATTTGGTTCTTGGTTATCTAGTTCATTTTGGATTATTCACTTTCTCGTTTGATTGTTCAAGATTAATATAATCTTAATCGTATCTATAATCTCAATCTATACTCGTATCGACGAGAGACAAGTGTCGCTGGCGAAAGCTGAATTCTGCACCAACATCAGAGAAGCAATCAGAGAGATGTTACTCGAGCAGGGAAACATCAAGAGGACTGAGAAATTTAAGTATCTCGGCGAATGGATTGAACCCAACTTATCAGAAAGAGCATCATTATCCAAGAGGGTCAACAAGTTAGAACAAGCCTATCGACTGACTAAGAACACTTACAACAAGAAATGCCTGTAATGCAACCTGAAACTTAAGCACTACACATCAGTCTTACGACCAGAAGCCCTGTATGCCATGGAGGGTATTTCCTTGAACCGAAGAGGTCTAGTAGAGAAATTGGAAATCAGAGAGAGGAGAATCCTCAGGAAGATCCTAGGCCCGGTAAAGGAAGATGGGGAATTCCGAAGGCGGCATAACTCTGAGCTCTACGAACATATTGAGATGCTCTTTGACTTTGCAAGGAAAAGAAGGGTAGCTTTCTATGGCCACGTTGCAAGATGCCTCCAAACCGACTAACCAACCGTCTGTTCACCTTTTGGGAAAACAAGAAGGTTCGTAACTTCGGTTACTTGGTTGGCAGAAACCGAGAAGGATATTAAAGAACTGGGAATAACAGATCTCCAAAACACACAGTGTGTGAGACGAACCCTAAAGGAAGTCCGTGGATTTCAGGAAAAACCCCGAAGGAAAGGTACCCCCTGGACATAAGATAGAAAGCAGTTGCACCGGCAGAAGATGCGACAATACTGGGCAAAGATCAAAGCCCAACAGATGAACAAGCGTGGTCCAAAGCAAGCCTATCCGAAACAAGAAGAAGAAGTATAGTTAGGTATGGTATAGTGATTCGTGGAGGAGTGTCTTGAGTGGGTGTCTTCGGGAGGGTTTGATAGGATCAAGTCTGACGCACAGAGGGTTTTTGATGATCCAGTGAGTGTTTGCATTTGCTCAATAGTCGTTTGTGTCTGTCGAAGTGTCTCGGGATTTGGAGGATTTTAGGGATGAGGAGTTGGTATTTAGAAGGATTTACAGTGAGTCTACAACTGTTAAACTAAACTATGGTTTTGTCCGTGAGGGTTTTGTTGCGGGATATGAGAGCGGGGTTGTCGGCGTATTGTAAATAGTAGTATATAGGTGGACAGGTTGATTTGGGATTTGTCTGCAAGGTTATGGTTGTATATGTCGTGGCAGTATAGGTTATAGAGTAAGGGAGAGAGGGGGGAGCCTTGGAGAAGACCTTGGAAAGGGGTAAATTCAGAGGAGAGTGCGTTGTTTATTTTAATTTTGAGGGATCTGTCATGGAGGAAAAGTTTATGGATAAAAATAAAATACGGAGAGACATTTAGTTGGTGTATTTTGAACATGAAAGCGGCATGCCACACATTGTCAAAGGCTTTGTTTATGTCGAGGAATAGGGCAGCAGAATGATATTTACGGAGGTATGCGGTTAGTAGGTAATTGGAGAGGATATAAAGGGGGTGAGTGGAGGAGTGGGAAGGCTTACATTCGAATTGATATGATGGAATAGAGTTCTTGGACAAATTCTAATCTATTTTTGAGGATCTGTTCTAGGATTTTGCCTAGGACTGGAAGGATGGTAATGGGCTGGTAAGCAGTGTTCCCTCGTTGAAAGTATAAATAAACTATGTTGGAAAACAGAACATTGATATCACTAACCATTTATCCACAACAAAATCGTGAAAACTTGGTATTCTTTTGCGCTCTAAACCAGCATTATCTCCAATTGGCGCAAACATGCGCAGCTTTTTTTTCGAATTAACCGAGAACAACTAATCCAAAAACAAAAAAATATATAACTGCAGACATGATTACTAAATTCGTACAAATAAACGTTGCACAATTAAATTGTAATTCTCGTTCACGCGACTTTGTTAATTAATGTTATAGCATATTACTTAACATCATCAAAACAATTTCAAGTGGTCAAGATATCTGCATCGGCGGCAGACGTGTTTTTCACTGATTTGGTATAACTGCTGACAGTGCAGACCCGAAATAGGTACTCTAAAACATAAAAACCAATGAGTTTTGTAACTAATGTGTGTGAAAACAGAACATTAATATCACTAACCAGTTTCCCACAAAAAAAATTGATACAGACTCTTAATAAATCATTGATACAGACTTTGATGATTCTTCATAAATGTTAATATGTTAGTTCTTGACATATACAAATATTTAATTCAGAAACAAATACATATTAAACTTTGTATTGTTATTAAGAAGTGTTGTAGTTATCATTTTATAGTCAAAATTAGCTCAAATAATTTTTGCCAAGAAATCATGCATTCGGCCCCACTGTGCAGCGCCTGTCCTCTGGAACTTAAAATCCCAGTTTTAACCTCGAAATGGCCCAAAAAGCCATTTCCCCCCGGAATTTCAAACAACTATGCATGATGTCAATTTCTCTGAATGGAACTGCTTCAGGAGGTAACCAGTCCTTCGTCACTAACATCGGCTCAAGCAGGCCTAAGGATTCTGCAGAGCCTGAAACACCATGTCGTTCAAGAAATTCAAAATCCTCTAAACCAAAGAAAAATAACATACATTTCTTTGGAATTTGAAATATTAACTCGCTTTTGAAGCCCGGCAAACTGAAGCAGCTCACTAAAGTTTTGAAGAAAGTGGGAGATACTACTAGGAAGAGAAGGGTAAGCTTCTATGCTTATTTGAAAGGATGAATGATGAAAGGCTGGTAAATAAAATATTCAAGTCTTTTGACAAAAACCCCAGAACCTAAATCATATCGTTCAAAGAAGTCACAGCAGACTTAGTGGAGGTGGATGTTGGAGAAGGAGGCATAACAAACAGAGACCTGATGAGAGATAAAATTCTAAATTTTGAAGGATTTTAGGCGAAGAAGAGAAAAACTGGAGGAACAGTGTGGACAGACAGTGCTCCCTTCGGTCTGGAGCAGCAAAGAGAGAGTATGAAAATATATTGACAAAAGAGAAAAAAGTATGAACGCAATAGGAGAAATGTACATTGAACACTAGTTGTTTAATGCGGTCCCTATACGGCCAAGATCGAAAAAAAAATCCAATAGCAAAATAATAGTTTGGATATTTCCAATGAAACTTTCATTTATTGCTCTTTTGTACTAACCCACTCTTTATAAATTTCTTCGGTGTTAATTGTATATACAACTGTACATAGGTTTATTTCTCGTCGGAATAAGACCTTAAGAGTCGAATGTACATCGTCATGTCCAAAGAGATATATGGCGCTGCAGATCTGTTTGTTTGTCATAGTAATAGGTTGCTGGTTACAATAATATATTAATTAATCTAATATTCCCAATGTCGAAGACGAAATCAACTTCTCGTAATTTAAGTACGCTGAAAATAAATTAATCTGCGCAAATTTTAAAATCTCACGAAAACTACTGGGTATCCGCGCACCCGCGCAGCTTAGGCTTGTCGCACTGGGTCCGCTCGTCTCCGCTCAGCTCAGCCTTTCAGCCCAGCAAAATATAAAATCCGTGTATTTAAATAGAAACGCACATACTGCGTCCGCTCAGCTCAGCTTGGCTCCGTTCCGCTCCTCCCCGATCCTAATCCTCTGTTCAGAATACTAGGCCGGATGTCGGATGCTGGCGGATGGTTCACGCAGGCGCAACACTAACGTTTTCACATGTGCGCTAACGCATTTATGCAACCAGGATAGCAGCACATATTTAACTCTCCCGTTGGAGAGGTGGGTGAGGATTGAGTGTGTGGAAAACTGACGTAGCTGAGCGGATGCAATATGTGGAAAAGAGACGGAGCTGAGAGGAGCGGACTCGATCGGATATGATGTGACCTGAGCGGGGCGGATCCAGTGTGCGACAAGCCTAATACGACAAATTCTCTTGATTGTTGAGCATTGTTGTAACTATTTAGCAAGGAATAATTTTTTGATGAGTTTTTGGGATGGTGATAATTATAACTTTTTTCGAACATCTTTTATAGAGGCAGACGTTGTACAGTTTAATTATGTTGAGATGGATATCATCGGTAAGGTATCTAAGTATTTTTTAACTAGGTCGTGGCCGGGTGCATCATTTTTGCTATGGAAATTTACGTGAATTTGTCTGTTTGGATTTGTCTTTTAATTGAACTCTGCCATATTGTAAAATGTATTAAAAAACTAGTTCGACATGACTATAGTACATTTTTTTAAGAATGCAGTAACTAGAAACCTGATTTACACTATGACACTATTCAAGCTAGTTACAAAATTTGGCGCTAAATTCAAATATAGTTACTTGAATATGAAATTGGTAATTTATTAATGGTTTGATTGAATATCTTATTATTATTGACAGACTAGACAGACAATGCTAGACAGGCCAGACACAAAAGATTAGACAGATAAAAGTAGATTAACAAGACAGTCAGACAAGGCTAAACAAGCAAGACGAGACAGACGAAGACCAAACACAAAGGAATAGATAGACAAGACCTGAAATGTTCATCAGACTTAACAGAAAATAGTATCTCGGGAAGCCTAGACAGAAAAGACCGGACATATAAGACTAAATGAATAAAACAAAATTTATAATACCAAGATCTGTAGTACACAAGAGAGTAGAGAAATTAGAAGACTAGTCGGAAAAAATTAAAGCCACATCTTCAGTTGCAAGACAGCAACTCATAAATTACAAATTTAACCGAATAAGTATTTCCCAAGAATAAATATTAAAATGAACTCTGTAAACTCAAAATAACGCAACATATGAGAGATACAACATACATTAAAAAACTGTTTGACTTACACGAGGTTTGATAGTCAATGTTTACATATTCAAAAGAGGAAAATACTGGTGCAACTAGCACGATATATTTTTATTATTACTTTGATATATTATATTTTGAGCTATCCCAAAATAACTCAAAATGTGCTTGTTCTTTCTTTTGATTCTAAATAAATTCGGAGTAACTTATGAATACGGTCACTCTCGATTAGGGTTTCTGAATATCCGCATTTTTTAAAAACCGCGGTTTCGGTTTCGGGTTCGGTTTTTAAGGACTTTTGGTATTTGTCTGTGTCTGATATTTTAACGAGATCTTAGTGTTTTACAAAAGTCGGGGCTTAGGGAAAATGATTTTTCGGCGTAGATGTATGTAGCTTAAATTGTAGAGAGTGCTCGAAACAAAATATTTAACCTTTTTGTTCTCTCAGAAGTTCTTTTATATGTAGCAATCTCCTGCTTCATAGAATTAGGATAGCGATTTTTTTGCATATAAGTATTTTTGTTTAATAGATCTTGAATAGCTTGAATAGAATAGAACTTCGTTTTGCAAGGAAGAGTTTGGATTGTTCACTTCTTCTAATTCTTCTGAATTTGCCGAACATTCACCTTCGACTTCAACCATATTGTTGTCTGGATAAAGTCGTTTAAAAAGACTTCCGTCCAATATTAAAACAGACTTTGTTTGAAACTTTCGAAAGATCTAATAAATATCTAGCCAATTCTGTTAATTTTCACGGGTCTTCAAACGTTCCATGATATTTTTCATTGAAGCTTTGCTTATATCAAAACTAATTAATGTCTTTTCCAAGAATCCTATTACTTCTTGTGCTTCAGCAGGACAATCTGTAATATTTTTTCAATTACCCGGGTACCGTCATGTGTCACCTTCACGGGTACCCACAATGTAATTTCTGAAACTGATAGTAAATGAATCTAAATGTTTTTCAACACTTATTGCGATATTATTTGTAGAACAAGTTCCTTCAATTCGCAGAAAGCCTAAATTGCAATAAAAATTTTGGTGTGTGAGTTTGTAAGTGCAGAATTTGAAATTGCTCGAACAGATATACCGTTGATGGTTGCCATTTTCGCAACAACAGTTTGCAATATTTGAAAGAGCACTAATTCATTGTAAATTATTTTTATTTATTTCTAGAAAAAAACGAAAACCGCGGTTCTTTATGACGGTTATGCGGTTTCGGTTTTTGCATAGAAAACCGCGGTTTTGCGGTTCGGATATATCCGAAACAGAAACCCTACTCTCGATATACTAGGTGGGCCATTGAAAACGAAACAGAGGGATTTTCGGATAGTTAAAGATTTTCAAAAAACGCTCGGACACGTCAACTTTGGTTGTGAGAGAGACACCTTTTACAAGAAAATTTGTAGCCAAATCTCTTAACCCTTTCGCGCAGGGACCACAACCCGTATAATTTTAAATGGCACGGTGGGGTAAGTGAAACCTCATTTGAAAGCCCTTTATGCTGGTTAACATTTTCCAAATCTATCGATTTGTTGTCGAGATTCTTTAATTTCAAGTTACGAACGCGTTCTTCGTTTATATTGTTGAAAGGAAGTCCAATTGTTCAATCTGTCCCTACAAAAACAGCAAAAGTGAAGGAAAAAAAAACAAAATTCAACGCCAGAGAAGATTTTTATTAGTTTAACAAATGTTCAAATTGTGCGCCACCAAATTCCATACAAATATACAAATTCTTGAATAATGCGCCAACTTAACTCTTCCAGAGACTCCGATTCTGTTGCATATATTCTTGATGATCCCACAAGAAAAAGTCCAGAGGACTTAAATCAGGTAAGCGGGCCGGCCATTCCATAGCACCTCTTCGTCCATTCCATTGTGCCGGGAAAACTCTGTCCAGAAACTCCCGAACAGCCTGCGAATAATGTGGTGGTGCTCCATCTTATTGAAAAGTCAAAAGGTCTTCTAATTAACGATCACCATTTTCTTTCAACGACAAACTAAAAACGCGTTCATAACTTGAAATTAAATAATTTCGAAAAAGGACGTGACAAAATTGACGTGTCCGAGCGTTTTTTTAGAAACCATCTTTAACTATCCGAAAATCCCTCTGTTTCGTTTTCAATGGCCACCTTGCATGGGCGTAGCTAAGGGAAGGTTTTGGGGGTTCAACCACCCACCTCCCACCCCCCCGAAATATGCAAAATATAAAATAAATATTATATTGAAATAAGGCGAGAAGAGGAGATACTCTCTCTTCAAGAGAGCATGGTAGATGTGAAGTTTAGGAACCCTTGTGTGTCACTTTTAGAGAATAAATTGGCGCATTTCTGCTATTGTATTTTCTTCAAATTATTAAATTAACAATATAAATTTCAAAGTTCATATTCTTTATTTCCAAAGGCTAAAAATATTTACACTATTTTTGACAAACTAGCGCAGAATTTGTAGAGGCCGCTGCTTGAACTTACAATTAGTTGAACATGCACATATTTTCTTATTATCTCTGATTATAACACAGCGGTTTTATTACATAAAGCATTATTCTTGCTATTACGTAAGTAGTGATAACAAATGGAAGTTCATAAAGTCTTGTCTGTCTGGTCCTGTATATTTGATCTTCGTCTGTCTAGTCTTGCTTCTTTAGTCTTGTCTGACGTCTTGTTTGTCTATTTTTATCGGTCTAATCTTATCTCTCTGGCGTGTCTAACTTTTTCTGTCTAGTGTAGTCATATCACTCTCGTCGATAATGCAGTTGACAACATACCCGCCTGGTAAGCGGGAGACCTGGGGTCGATTCTCGGTCGTGAAGGTAACAACTAGGGCGGTTTTCAATAAGCGTCCGGGCTGCCCACCCTGAATGAATGCAAAATATAAGATACCGGGGTGGGGCATACTAAAAGTCAAATATGGAATGGAGGGTTTTGTGAGAGGGTCCACCAACTTTTAAAATAGCTAAAGCCGGCTCCACACATTGGCTCACACGGCCAGGCCAATGTGTGTTCCAACATTTGCTGTTCTTTCACACACCACAAGTGGGCGTCTACATATAGGCTCACAAGTGCCAACTTCTCAGTTCACAAGTTGTAGAGCCAATGGTAACATGTCTGGTGATTCTTTTTTCTTTTTTAGCTCAGATACTGAGCATTTTATGCTAAACGAATTTTTAATACGCTCCCAATCATCAGCTACTGAATTTCTGTTTTTGTGTTGACGGTGGGTAGGATCCCAAACAGTAGCGTCGCTAGCGTCGGTCAATCGGGCGAATGCCCGGGGCCCACGAGCTAGTGGGGGCCCCATAGAGGCTGTGGGGGTCCCCATTTTGGGGACCCTCCCCCCATTTTGATGAAATTAAAGCAAGGAAAATAAAGTTCAATTCTGTTTTTCTTTTATATTAATATATTATTATATTATATTTCTTCTATACATATGTTCCTTTCTAGTATGTATTAAAACTTAAAGAATTTATTTGTTTATCCACTTTTTTTATTTACTGGGGGGCCCATATCAATACATATGCCTCAAAATACAAACGACGGCGCTGATTCCAAACAACAATTTCTGTTTGGTAGAGTTCTAAGAACTCTAAAACTAGTTAATTAGTCCAAGAAATAATTTTAATTTTCAATAAAAACTAAATTATTTTAAATTATAATAAATTGTTTTATTTATTTAAATAAAGGTTAATTGATTTGCAAAATATATGATAATTTCAGACAAGACAAAATTGATAACATAACTTAACAAGATGATAATAAATATATGGCCAATGTGTGAAGGGAGAACTTGTCATGTGGGAGCATGCGCCAATTCCTTTGAAGCGGGACAGAAAACCGACAAACCTATGGCCAGCCGCCAATGCATATGCCAACCTCCACCAGCCCATTCACAAGCGTCAACTTCTTCATCCACACATTGGCGATGTGACGTATGCCACATCACATGGCCAATGTGTGGAGCCGGCTTAACAAGTCAGTTTTTTAATATATTTTATTACATTAAATATTAAAAAAAGCGTATATTATATATAATTGGTCTTGTTATTAATAAAAACCAACATCATAATATATTATATATTTTACAATATCGCAGAGTTCAATTAAAAGTGCGTCTAATCAGACAAATCGACGTAAATTTTAATTCATTTATAATAATGGCATTTTGATGGAGCGGCAATTTGTCTTTTAGTCCGGAGCGACGCAATCGCTAAAACGGGACCTGTGACATTTTTTATACTTTTATCTAGATGTCTATCAAAAATGAATTAATCAGTCAAAAAATATTAATTGTTTTGACACTTTTGGCGTTTATTTATTTATTTTGTCCACGATCCAAATTTTATAGTAATGACCAAAATTTTCACTAAATTTCTAGTACTGTTTCTGTTTTATGGAATAATTCATGGTACTACATCCACTAGAAGGAATTTGATCATAATCTAATAAGTTTTTTTGCAGTTTTATGTAAATCAAAAGAAGACCTTTTGGAGAACCCTGTTGTAAATGAATTGAAGAATAGTTACAAATGCCCACAAGACTTACCAAAAACTAATCCATGTAATCCTATTTCTTCTGAAGATAAGAAAGGCAAAAAACCAACCGTAAGTTCACTGAAAATCCGCAAGTATTTATTCTGAAATTGCTTAATTTCTCTTTTATTGAATTTATCACTTTCAAAAATTACAATAGTCGATTTCTGACTGATGGAACCAGAAATTTGTTCTCTATTAGTTTATCATACCATTTATTTTAGTTCGAATACATGCAATCCGATGATTTTTTGTGCAGCCTTATTAGCGATGACAATCTTTTTTACTGCTTTTTTTTAAATTGGCGCTTTTTTTTGACACTTATAAATAAATTGTCTCGCCTCGTGGTACGTTACGGGCACAGGAGGAACTTCGTCACCACTATTGACGTGTTCCTCAAATCCACAATTTTTGGTCCCTCGTATTTAAGTTAAATAGAAGGGGAGCCAGCACTGATACCTGTGGCAAATCGTTTTTAATGCTATATGATTTGCTTGTTATTTGTCCGATTGGGACTTTAAAATATGGATTTCTGAGCTTGTTCTCAAGAGGTTTAGTAAGTTTTGAGCAAGGGATGGTCTGCTTTTGTTTTAATATAAGCCCGCCTAGGCATACAGTGTCGTACGCTGCACACGGAAAAAACTACACTCTAAAAATTACAGTTTAGTTAGTAGCAGCGGCCTTACGAATACGAATTTGTAGAGATTTCAGTCGCATACTGTAATTTTTAAAACTTATTTACTAATAATACCGGAAACTGTAATTAAAAAAAAGCAATTGTTAGTTTTTACAGTTTCAAATTCGTAAGGCCGATGCTACTGTAATTTTTAGAGTTTTAGAGCAGATAGGTTGACGAATGCCAACGATGTTATCCAGTATCTTTTCACAGCAGCTTCCATCGACCTAGAGCCCGCCTGTTGTCTATTGATGTATAGATTCTGTTATAAATCAACTTCTCTAGCAATTTGTAACGCTAAGCGCTAAGCAGTGCGATAAGTCGGTAGTTTGCTGCGTCATTGCCAGGTTTTCCACGTTTAAGAAGATCGAGGGTTTGTGCTATTTTGAACTGTTTAGGAACTAGTCCTGCGTCGAAATTGTTCGTTAGGAAATTTCGAAGTCATTTTTTTCTATATGTCCATAAATGTCTTAAAAATTCTGGAAATATATCGTACAGACCGGCTGTTTTTCACAGTTTCAGAGTTTTCTCTTTTATGCACTTACTTCATTCAGATTTTGTGGAGGCAGAGAAAAAACGTGAAATTATGTCAGGAGATGTGTTAGAGAGTTCTAGTAAGTAAGACATGCGAGTGTTGGACAGAAAGTTTAGTTGAGATTATAATCGTTGGTAATTCGCTTACGTCGAATTTCCAACGCAGCCCTACGACAGAAGGGGCCACGAAAACCCCAAAAAGCCAAGTAATCATACCAGGAGAACAGGAAAGAGAAAAGGGGGCTGGGTGCAAGGAAACAGAAAGAAGAAGGAAAAAAGCAAAGATAACGGTAGCAAAAAAAATTTAAAAAAAGAAGAAAGGATAACATGAAGTATAGTGAGCGCAGGAATATAAGGAACGCAGTTCCGATAGTGAACAGGCCAACCCATTAAAATCTAAAAAACGGCTAGGCCGTTCCCCCTCTACGCTAAGAGAAAGAAGGAGACCAGCCCAAAAGAGGCTAGCCCGAAGAAGGGCCACAAATCGCATCGTTCGCTGATTGAAGCAAATCTCTCAGTGGTCCAGGAAATAACGGAGATAAAACTCGAGCTGATGCGAGATAAAAAGAAGATAAAAGAGAGGAGAAAAAATGGAGAATGGAATTAAAAGAAGAACTAAAAGCAACGAGGGAAGAAAATAAAATAGCAAGAGAGAAAATTATAGGCTTGGAGAATGAGATTAGAGACTTAAAGAAGGCAAGTGCAGACAGGGAATCTAAGATAGAAGCAGATAGAAAGAAAATAGAAGAGAAATTGGCTAAAATTGAAAATTTTAGGGAGGAAAAGGATAAGAAAGAAAGAAAGTTAAACATTATTATGAATGGAATTAAAGAAGAAACTACGTGGCAAAAAGAAGTAGAGGACTTACTAATGGAGAAATGTCAAATAAATGTTGTACAAAATGTCCCCAGAACGGGAAGCCCGACAAATGGAAAAACCAGAGCAATATTAATTAAAATGAATAACTGGAAGGAAACACTAAGGGTAATGAAAATGAAAAAACAATTAAAAGGATCGCAGGTCTACGTGGACAATGATCTCACAGAGAAGGGAAGAGAGGTGCAGAGGGAGATAAGACAGAAAGCCAAAGAATTGAGGGAAAGTGGCAAGTTTGTAAGAGTAGGGTACCTAAAAATGGAAGTAGACCAGAGGTGGTACCACTACAATGATGCTACAGGAATAAAGGATATAAAATTTCTGTAAAAAAGAATAGGGAGATGGAAAACCAGCAGGTTACGAAGCAAGCGAAGATATTGTGTTATGACTGGTTGGTTAACATGAAGAGCTTCGATATAATTGGAATAGTGGAAACATAGATTGACGAAAAGGATTGGGAGGAGGTGAAGAACGAACTGCCGGATAACTTCGCGTGGAAGTGCCAATGGGCAAAAAGAGATTTCAACATGGGGCGACCAAAAGGCGGTTTAATAACCGGAGTAAAGAAGAACATAGAGGAAGAGAATTATAGGAGAGAAGATTACGGCGAAGGGATTCAAATAAGAAATATAAAATTAAACGGTGATAAATGGAAATATATTATAGTTTATAATAATAAAAGTCTAAAAGAACTATTAACGGAAATAGAGACTGAAGCAAACGAGGAAACCTTGTCTAAAGTTATAATTGCGGGGGACTGAAACGTAAGAATAGGAGAGAGCCAGATTGGAAAACTCGGGGAACGAGGACATGAAGTAACAAGAAAATCAAAAGACAAAATAATCAACGCGGATGGTTGAAAACGGTTTTACTGGATGACGGAAAGAAAATGGAACATATTAAATGGATGCATAGAGGGGATTGGAGTGGAGAGGCAACGTATCTAGGGGGAAGAGGGATGTCAGTGATAGACTATGTAGTAGCAAACGAGGCAGCAACGAGTGACATACTCAGCGTGGAAGTAGGTAACAGGATAGAGTCGGTTCATTTTCCACTGGAAGTAACGGTAAATGGAAAATGGTGGTTAGAAGGCAGATGGAGAAGCAGAAAACAGTAGCCATATGGAATAAAGAGAGGCGGTACAAAGATTTAAGAGCAATCTGGAAAACTGTCAGCTAGAATCAATAAATAGCCTAGAACAACTGGTATTTAAAGTCCATGAGGCGATAGTATGGAAAAATCTCAGGAGTGATCATAATAACAGCGCATGTGTTGATAAAGAATATATTTCCAAGAAAAAACAGTTCAGAGAGTATGTCAAGAGATGGAGACAGAGCGGAGGAACACCAGGTAGATTAAAAAACATGAGGGACCAAAAGAAAGAAGTTGTGAAGAACAAAAGAGGAACGTGGCAAAGAAAACAAATGGAGGAGCCAAGAAAGCTCAATATTGAAAGAGAAATATGGAAGTTTATTGCCAAAAATGGGGAAAAAGCAACCCGGAAAGTTAATGAAATTAAGATGAAAAGATGGAGAGCACATTTTATGCAGTTGCTGGACGGAAAAGGAGACAGTGGAAGAGGACGGAAAAGAAGAAGAAGGCCATCGACCAGAAATTATGTGCGAGGAAATAGAGCAAGTTCTGGGTGGGCTAAAAAGAAGAAAAGCGACAGGTCCAGATGGAATCCCAAATGAAGCGTGGAAACTAGCGCCGGTGTCAATACAAAAAAAAACTCCACGAAATATCAAGATTTTTTGCAATGGGAACTCATGAGAGCAAAAGGGATTAGCGGGTGGCTAGTGAAGCTGGCGTATAGATCTGTATACGGCAAGACAAGCTGCAGAGTAAGAATATGTGGGAAAAATCCGAAAGATTTTGGGTCAGGAAAGGGTTAAAGCAAGGGTGTCCACTTAGCCCAATCCTATTGCTAGCCCTGTCCTAATGTTTTTATATCTAATTTAGAAAAGGTTTTAAAAAATGGGCAGGCATACGCGGATGACATAGTTGCTTTAGCAAGAACAAAAGGAGAAATGAAAGAGACGATTGGAAGGATTGAAAGATATTTTGAGAAAAGAAGGTTAAGTGTGAATGTAGAGACTAAATGGATGGTGTTTAGAAAGAAAGTTGGTAAGAAAGAGGAAAGCTTGATGTATGGAGAAGAGGTTATAGAGCAGTTTAGGAGATTCAAATACTTAGGATTTATGTTTGGTAGTAATGGGTTCAATAATGAGCACATTAAGTTCATATGTAAGAAAGCATGGGTGGCTGCTTACAGGTTTTGGAATGCTTGGAAAGAGAAATTTGAAGAGAGTTTCGTGGCAAAAATGACAGTGTGGAAAGCGTGTGCTCGGAGTATTTTGTTGTATGGATCGGAAATATAGGGTATGAATGAGGTAGATCAAGTAGAAAAGGTACAACTTCAGTTTCTAAAAAGGGCGTTGAAACTAGACAGGAGTACGCCAGGGTACCTGGTGCTACAAGAAGCCAATATGTATAAAGTAGTAGTAGATGCATCAGTGAGAGTGGCAAGATACGAAAGGAAAGTGTATAGGTTAGGGAATGAAAGGATAGTAAAAGAGGTATTCAAAAGTTTAAGGAAGGAAGGTGTTAGAGGGATTAGACTAACAAAATGAGGAAATGAATGGAAAAAAATGTATGAACGAGTAGTGTGGTCGAAAGAGGAGGTATTAAGGATGAAATGGGAAGGCGTAAGGTGTGAAAAATTGTTGGGAGAAAGGAGTAGGGAGATAGAGCTGCAGATAAGGCAAGGCCGTATAGACGAAAGCAGGTACAATCGGGAGTACAATAAGGTACAAGTGTACGGCAGACTCCCTTTGTACCTAAGCAGACGGTGTGGTAACGAAGAAAAGGGAAGAAGGTACTGGCTGAAGGAAAGGGAGAATTTGTGTACCATATGCGGAGAGGGTACTGAAAAGTGGGCACATTGGATGGAAGAGTGTAAAGGGCTAACATGGGAAGTGGTGAAGAAAAATAAATGTAGACTGGGAATCGTGCATGGACGAGTCAGGTAGCAGGTGGCCCATAATGCCATTGTGGAAAGAGTTTAGGGAGGGAGAAAAGTTAGTGCGGGCGAAGAATTTTTATTTTTTTGTTTCTTTAAAGTGTAGTTTTCAGTTTGAGTATTTGGGGTATTTTTGGGTCGGGTCATTAGTGCTGTTCTGTCTGTTTATTATTTTTTTATTGTGTTTACATTCTTTTTGTTTTGTTTTGTTGTATTGTTATAACTAAGTGTTTTAAATATGTAAATATGCCAATAAAGTTAAATAATAATAATGTCAAAGCGACCATTTATTGTTCTTCACCTGTATACGGTTTATTTAAAAGCAATATATAGAGATTCTCTATTAAGCTTAATTTTGCCTCTTATTCCTATGATGAGTAGTTTTCATTTCTCAGCACTTGACATATTTGCACAACATAACGACGTAATTCGATCCATTGCATTTTCGAAGCCCAACAGTAAGATATGTTTATAACATAGAGCACCATCTGTCCTTACACGATAACAGAGGAAAGCTTCATCGTCATTGTAAATGGTAGCTGGATTAAAAGATAAATTAGATTTTTAGTATTTTTCCACTCTTCAGTGCATGTATTATTTTAAATTTAAGTTGTTTATCTTTTTGATCAAGGCTTCAAGGAAAAATAACGACATCTGAACCGGCCTTGGGGGTGGTATTAAATACGTGTGTTACTGAAGTATACGAAAGGCTATAGTTGTCTGGAGAAATTCGCAGCTTTGTACAAGCATTTTGCATCGAATGATAAATAATAAGGGCTTTTTAAACCTCTCGCTCAATTACATTATTAGAGCAGTCAACAATATTGGGAGCAATTCATTGAAGTACATAGAAATAAAGAAATCGGCCCACTGTAAACTTTTGTAAATAAAAAAAACCCTATGCGGTCAGGGAACCCCCGTCAGGAACGAAGTTCTTCGCGAATTTAACAGAATCGAACAACTTCTCTTTTATTATTATTTGTTACAGGTCCACTAAGGACCACATCAAGATAACTATTTATATGTTTTTTTCCTTCCTCTTCCTCCAACACTTTTATTTTCTCAGAATGAGCTTTTTTCCCCTCATCTGACCATTGGACACAATTAGTTTTTCTGTTTGTTTTAGCTTCCTAAAAACCTCTGAATTTCTTAACTTCTTGTCTGAATTTGTCTCAGTTGAGCTAGGTATCTTTTTTAATCTGCATTTCTTTAAGTCCTTTTTTGTCTTGCCTCCCCATCCATTATCTTTGTCTGTTTTCCAGATATGGAAGAACGTATGGATCTTCTTTGTCAATCTGTCCCCCTTCATTCTCTCTAGATGTCCATAGAGTGTAACACGTCTTTTCCTGATCGCGTTTGTTATTTTAGGGCAGAATGAGTACAGTTCCTTATTTGGTGTCCAAACCCACTTGCCATTTTTGTTTTTGTTTGGACCTAATATTTTTCGAAGAATTCTTTCCATTTTTTCCAATGAAATGCCATTTTGTATCCGGTTAAAAGTATTGTTTCCGGCCCATAGAGGACTTCTGGTTTTACAACTGTATTATAATGCCTTAATATAGCATGTTAAGAAAAACACTTCTTATTGTTCAGAATCTGTAGTACAAAATCGTACATAAATCTGTAGTTTTCCCACTTTCATATATGCTATTTTCAGTTGTGATTTTAATTGCTTGTTTTTCGCTTTCTATGTTTATATTTTCACCCAAATATTTAAAGTTGTCACTTTTATTCATATTGCCATATTTGGTTTTTAAATTTGTTGGTAGGTTGCTTTCATTGGTCATGTATTCCGTCTTCTCGAAAGATACTTGTAGACCTGCCTTCTCAGCTGTTTCCTTCAGAAGTTCTACTCTTTTCTTTGCATTCTCCAAAGCTTCATCTATTATTATGAGATCGTTTGCAAGGGCCTAACAATTTATTGCTTCTTTCGTTCTACCCAACTTTATGTAGTTATTAACTTTTTGTTATATTTCTTCTATTTTCCATTCTCTTATAACTTTTTCCAGCACACAGTTGAATAATAATGGTGACAAACCGTCTATTTGTCGGACTTCTGATACAATTTAGAGGTTGTTCCAAGGAATTTAACCTCTCTTAAAAACGTCTCTTTTAATATTAGAAGATGTAAAATTCTTTAAAGAGATGAAAATAGGCAATTACCGTCGCCAGCAATGTTTCTGTCATATTGCAACAAGACATTTGGCATTGAATATTCATCATGTTCGTATGGGTATTGTTCGTATCGTATGGGGCTTGGAATGATTGAGAAATTGGACTACTTACTTGCTGAGAGGATTTAATTTGATTACTCAGAAAGTGAATAAATATTATTTTTTCAGTTTCTTCATTACTTTCGATTAATACAGTTGGTAATGAATCTTCTTTCGAGATTGTAAAAATTCAGGTTCAACACGTTTCCTATTTGATTGAAATTTATCTCTGTATATTTTAACCCCTACAGCAAGGGTCTCCAAACTACGGCCCGTGGGCCACATCCGGCCCGCGGACAGATTTTGTCCGGCCCGCGGAGAGCTAGCATACTTGAAAACACCTTTTAGAGAACATATTTTTTATAGCGAATTAAATTTAGTTTACTGAAGTATTCTAATTTTATGTTGAATAATTATTAATATGACATCTACATTGATATGGTCATGGGCTAACTACTCATAACATTGTTGTAGGCTTATTGTTATTGTTTTTGTGATAAGTTGGATAAAGAAACACAGAATTGTAATGAGTAAAGACATGTATAATATGCAGAAACATAAACATAACTTATAACAAGCATAATGACATATGAAATACTAATGAGATTTATGTAATTGAGATTTTCCACTGACATTTGTTTGTAGTTGTGGACTAATTTTACTTGTACCAATTATTAAAAGAGATTCAAGATGCTCATCAGTTAATTTAGATCTGTAAACATTTTTTGTGTACTTCATTTTGGAGAAGGTCTTCTCACACAAATAAGTAGTACCAAAAACAGAAAACAGCCCACGAGCAAATTTATGCAAATTATCAAATTGTGTCAGTGGAAGACTCTTATAAAATTCCAACAAAGATGAGTTTTGATATTTGTTCTTAATTATAATACTGCACTGTAGATCAATCATTTCCATTTGAACCCGGGGCTAGGGTTTCAATGTCAGTATCAAGTCCGAGAAACGAGTATCAAAATTTATTTTCAAAGCACTCAAAGTTTCGATTGCAAAATCGATAGGAAACTCAGTCTCAGTGGTGTGGCTGAATATTTCACATGTTTTAAAATGAGAAAAACATTTACTTCGTAGTTGTGATTGAAACAGTATCAATTTCTTCCGGAATGATTTTATATTAGTGTATAAATCAGGAAGATGCTGGTTTTCTCCTTGCAATCTCAAATTCAGTTCGTTCACATATTTTGTCAAATCAACATAGAATGCTAACTTCCACAGCCATGCGTTGTTTTGTAATTCAGTAAGAGGGCGATGCTTTTCATTCAAAAAAATTTCGATCACTGTTCGAAGTGGTTGCGCCACTAGCCTTCTTATATATTCCAATTACTGCCATCTAGAAGTGAGTGGAAGACAGCAGAACTTTCTCGAACCAACGAGATTATTCTGTACGTGGTATTAGCGCCATCTGTTAGCGATAGAAGGTACTACCTATTTCCGCTTGTGTCCACCAGATGTCGTGTCACGTTACTCCTCATGGCTCGTACTCTACGACTAATCTAGAAATTACAGATAATGACAGGAAAATTAATAATATGCAGTGTTGCCGTTTAGCGGACTTTGGTCCGATTTGCAGCCTTTTTTAAACGTTGCGTACTTTTCCGGACTTTTTTTTCATCAGTGGACTATTTCACTCGTTACCACCGGCAACAATGATAATATGGTTTTGGCCCTCGGAACTTACTGGAGTAATCAGTATGGCCCTAAGGCTGGAAAGTTTGGAGACCCCTGCCCTACAGCATGATCTAAATCTGTATTTTGTAAAATCGTTTTTTTCTCTATCGATACTCTTTTTGATCGATACTCTCTTTACTAGAATGTATATAAATATAGTAAAAAAAAGCAAATAATTGAATCACATGTTCGATAAACCCATGTAAACAGTAAGCAATAGAACTTTTCATAGTTGAAATATTTTTGTGCGCATGTGTCAATTGCCGCCATGTTATACGCCAAAAATTGCCCAAACTTTTCGACGTATAACTAGTGAGTGTGCCCGAAAATTTAATATTCCCGCCTTTCAAACTTGTCGGATGCGCATGCGCTTAACTAACCGTAAAAAGATCTATTGTTTTAAATTATAAAAATTTAACCTACTTTTCTAAATCTGTATTTTGCATAATTCCTCTATTTTCTTTTTCCATTTTTCTCTGTCGACACTCTTTTTGAAACTGAGCTTGTGATTTTACTATTGCCTCTCTATAATGCAGAGGTTCTCAAACATCAAACATCCACAATATAACATAAAAGTTAAATCAGGGATCGCGGATAGCTAACCTTTTTGAAGGCAAAAGAGTAATAGCAAACAGAATAATGTTCGCAAAAAATATGTACCGATATTGATTGATGCAAATATACCCTATTTATTGAGAACAATTAAAATTATACTATTTTTTTAAAATCTGAAATCGGAAAATTGGGAAAAAAATCGGAAAATTGGGACGAATAAATGACAAAGCAACACGCATTTCTTCTTCTAAATTCCTTAGTTTCTCGTGTTTTTTTTGTCTTTATATTAACCATAGTTGAAAATCTTGCTTAGCAAAGATATGACGTTAAACATAATAATAATATATATTCAGGGCTGTTTTGCTTATATTCGGATTCATTTTTCAACAGAGATGCAAAAATTTTCAGGAGTGTTTTCATGGAAACACTGGAATTTGAAAAACACTGAATTTTTGGAGGTCTGTTTTTTGTGTGCTGTCATTTTAATCCACGATCTGAAGAAAAGGACGTCAGTTCTTCTTCTTTCAAATTAATACTAGAAAATACGGAAGAAACAAACGGGGTTCTTATCCAATCTTATTGTTCTGGGTTTAGCAATGGAAAATATGGAAAATATTTTTAGTAAATATTTATATTTTTTTAAGTTTTTCTTCTATTGTTGATAAATGTTCCATTATCGAAGAAACGATTGCCTCGTTAGTATTTTGCACACAGGGAAACATTTCTGTATTTCCCTCTCTTTTTTCAATAGTTTGTTCACAGTAAAAGTATTTTTTCCATTGAACATATTTTGTCGGTCGATGTAAGAATGTTTTCATCTTTTCCTTACATACTGATAGTATTAAAGTAAACCAAAATATCAGCCAAATACGCCAAATTATTGCACCAATCCTCATTTTTTTGATGATTTCCAAAAGTTTTCCGATTTTTTGTTTCAAAACAAGTAATTCATTTTTTAATATCAACACACGATTTAAAACCTTTCCTCATGACAACCACCTCACTTCGGTTTGCAGAAGTAAACACTCATAATCTGCTTCCATCGATAAACAAAGTTCTTTGATAATTCGGTTCTTCATCGGTCTCATTTTACTAAAATTGACCATGGCAACTCCTTTGTCAAATAATTCGTCTAGTTTCTGGGCATTGTTTATGACAAGTACTTCTCGGTGCAAGAAACAATGATGAAATATTATATTTGAATTTATGGTTTTAGCTAAAGTCACAAATGCTTTCATTGATCCCATCCTGGACGCTGCTACATCGGTACAAATACCGACACAATGATCCCATGATAATTTTAAAACATTCAAATACAAATACCGACACAATGATCCCATGATAATTTTAAAACATTCAAATACGTTGTTATTCTATTCCAAGTCCTGACCAGTTGTACGACCCAAAAGTTCTTTGCAGCATAAAAATTGATTTATTATCTCTTGTTCATAAATAAATTGTATAAAGCCTAAGAGCTGCGCCTTGCCACATATCAGTTGATTCGTCTACTTGTAATGCAGAAGACATATTAACAAGATTAACTGCCACTGTTCTATCAATGTTGCAGGACATGTCATTAATTCTTCTACGTTCGTATCATCAGACACCGGAATCTTCAAATTTTCCTTCTGTGCTTATTCCCCAAATATAATTGGGTATTTCAATTTTTTTTTTTTCATAAATCGAAAAATCGTATATAAGTTTTATAACAAAACAATTTTTTGTTTTGTTTTCTTCGTTGTAATTAAAAAGTTAAAAAGGCCGAAAACACGGTGTGACGTAGCAAAGGCAATTTATACCCGTGCATTTTTTTGTCAATTCACTTCAAATTTAAATTTTTTCACTTCAAATTTACTGTTCACCAAGTGCAATAACATTTCATTTAGAAATTTAATATGTTCTGATGTAATTTATAATTTTATCACTTTTAAATTGTTTATAATTAATTGAAAAAAAAATTCAACTTTTTCGCATTGAACATCCAAATTATTTACAATAAGGTTTTAAAATACATAAAAAAAATAGATATTTTTTTCAACAACCCAATTGTCACTATTTCACAGCAGGAAGGCAAAATGAGAGATTCTGCTATCGTGTGTGGCTTTAATTTTAGTGCTACAAACTCGGAAATTTTATACCACGCAAGTTGACTTTATTACTTACTTTCATTGTTTTCTCAAATTGATCCCTTTGTATGCCTTACATTACACAAAGGGGAAATCCGTGGAAACAGCACTCCACGCCTTGGTAAACCAGATAGAGAGCTCGATGAGGCATAAGGAGTTCACGATGGTTGTCTTCCTCGATATAGAAGGGGCATTTAACAACGTGAAGCCTGAAGCCATAGAATCAGCTTTAACTGGACTAGCCATGGACAATGCTCTTGTCACCTGATCGGAAAAATGCTCCGAGAAAGGAACATTAGGGCCACAATGGGAGAATCCCACATACGAAGGAAGGTGAGTAGGGGAACCCCAGAAGGAGGCGTCCTCTCACCATTGCTTTGGAACATCACGCTAAATGAGCTACTCCTCCAACTTAGGAAATCCGGCTGCAGGGTCGTCGCCTATGCGGATGACGTAGCAATAGCGGCCTCAGGGAAACACCTCAATACAATGTCGCAACTTGTTGAAGGGGCCCTATCGAAACTAGCGCAATGGTGCAAAAGGTGTGGCGTAGATGTCAACCCGGCGAAAACCGAGCTAGTCGTTTTCACAAGGAAACACAACATCCCCGAATTCAGGCTCCCAATGCTAAAGGGCACTGAACTGACGATCAAGGAGAGCGCCAAGTACTTAGGTCTCATACTAGACCGAAAGTTATCATGGAAGCTCAACATAAACGAAAGAGTACGGAAAGCAACGGTGGCGCTGTACTCTTGCAAGAGAGCGGTGGGGAAATCTTGGGGCCTCAACCCCAAGATTACCTTCTGGCTATACAGAGCCGTAGTTACACCAATACTCTACTGCGGCGTTTTCATATGGTGGCCGGCACTTAATAAAAGAGTCCATCAAATGGCGCTTACAAAAGTGCAGAAAATGACGGCGCTCATGATAACGGGAGCCATGAGAACGACGCCTACGAAAGCCTTGGAGACAATCCTGGACATAGCCCCTGTCGATTTAATGGGTAAGCAACTTGCCATTACCACAGCACTTAGACTAAAGTCAGTGCGAATGTTGACATCGGACTATCGTGGACACGCCGGAATAATCAATGAATTTAGAGGGGTGCCCAAAAACATAGACCGATGTCTAGCAACACCTGCTTTTGGTAACAACTTCTCATACCACATACCCTCTAAAGAGGAGTGGATGGAAAAGAAAGAGGTACCAGCAGGACACACGCAGGTCTTTACAGACGGCTCACGGAGGGAGGACAAAGTAGGCAGCGGAGTTTTCTCCAACGACCTCAACCTCAGAATTAGCTTACGCCTGCCGGACTACTGCAGCGTTCTACAGGCGGAGGTAACCGCCATAAAAGAGGCAGCAGAGTGGCTGATGGTAAATGGGGACCCTGGTGAACAGATCCACATTTACACCGATAGCCAAGCTGCTCTCCGGGCAGTTACTAGCGTGTGCACCAACTCAGCAGTGGTCTCTGGCTGTCGGAGAAAGCTGAATGAGCTCGCAGCACACACAAACGTGAGACTCACGTGGGTACCAAGCCACAGAGCCACGGGATCTCAGGTAACGCAAAAGCGGATGAGCTTGCAAAGAACGGCACAAGCCTGCACTCAACCGAAATATTACAGGATATTGGTATTCCATTTGCCTCGTGCAAGGAGACCATAGCCGAAATAACCTCGAACCTAGCGGAGCGAAGGTGGAGGGATGAAGAAACCTGCGAGGTAACCAGGCAAATATGGCCTCACCGAAACAGGAAAAGAAGCACCAACATCGTCTCTCTAAAAAGAAACGATATCAGACTGGCAGTGGGAGTCATCACGGGACACTGTCCCATTGGCAAGCACGCTGAGAGACTGGGCATAGCGAAGCGGGACTACTGCAGAGGCTGCCTGGACTAGGAGGAAGAGGAGAGTGTTCAGCATTACCTATGCCAATGCCCCTCTCTGACCGCAACACGATTGCTCTTCTTAGGCCGACCTTTCTTGGATGATCTCTCTGACCTCGCATCACTAGATGCACAGACTCTCATGAGGTTCATCCACGGCTCGAAATGGTTTGACAAAATCCCCTGAGGAGGGTTGTACTGCAAGTACCGTGGTAACACAACGGGCCCATCTGAGGCCTATGTGAGCATTAGCTGCCACTTAAACCTAAACCTAATGCCTTAGATTTTTAAAAGTCTTTTAATATATTCTTTTTTTTTTCTTAAAAGATTTTTATGTTCAGTGGTGAAATGAGGCGTTAATTTAGCGGGCGCTATTGCGCTATTGTCAAGTTTCTTGCCGAATACAGTGCAGAGCGGCGTTGAACAATCTGTATTTCCGGTCCAGGTAAACCCAAATTTTAAGTATTCTTCGCCATACAAACGATTGACATTTCGAGTTAAGTGCACAATTTTTCATTCAAATTTTCTAATCTTCATTCTCTTCAATTCTACTAGTTCTAACAGTAGCATTGTCATTATCGTAATCAAGACGAGGTTTCTTTATGACGAAATTATCCATTACTATAAATTTAAAAATTGCAATATAAATCAATAATGTGGTTCAAAAGTAACCTAAATTTATTTTCCTAATTAAAAAACTTCAAATTGAGAGAAATAAAATTTTAACTGCATATGAGTCACATTTAACACGCGAATATAAACTAACCTAACCTAGCGATTTGTAGAATTGGATTAAGCAGACTTTTGATAACTGCAATAATATTTTTTTAATATTGATTTTTTCGCGGAACACTTAAAGATGCATCGCGGAACACCAGTGTTCCGCGGAACACGCTTTGAGAACCCCTGCTATAATGTATATAAATATAGTTAAAAAATAGCTAACACTCTAATCACATGTAGGAAAAATCATGTAAACAGTAAGCAAATTTTTGGATTTGTTAAGTTTGAAGATTTTTTATATTAAAAATGAAACACTTGGGTCTTTTTTGAAATTATATTTGTGATACAAATGTATACTAAGTTAACATCGTCAGTATAATTAATTTTTTAAATCAAGGCTTAAATATATTATTGTGATGTTTTTAAAGGTAAGTTTTTAAACTACTTTCTGAAACAAACTTTACTTTACTTTACTTTTTAAAAACTAATAAATAATGTATATATATATATATATATATATATATATATATATATGTATATATATATATATATATATATATATAAATATATATATATGTGTGTATATATATATATATATATATATATATATATATATATATATATATATATATATATATATATATATATATATATATATATATACATTTTAAGAACATACTTCTATAAATCTGTATTTTGTAAAATTTCTTTTTTCTCTGTCGATTCTCTTTTTGACACTGAGCATGTGATTGCACAATCTTCTCTATAGAATGTATATAAATATAGTAAATTTAAAAAAGAATAGCAAACACTTCAATGACATACGATAAACCCATGTCAACAGTAAGCAATTGCTTAAAATTATAAAATTGTAACCTACTTTTCTAAATATGTATTTCGTATAATTCCTTTATTTCTTTTTCCTGTTTTCTCTGTCGATACTCTTTTTGATGCTGAGCTTGTGATTTCAATATTGTCTCTCTATAATGTATATGTCGTAGTCATATAGTGAAATCCGTCAGATTGTGTAAAACTGAGTTATTGCATGATCTGCCGACAGTTGATGTATTCTATTTGAAAAACTCGATATGACTAGCTAGTTCGTGAAACCATCTCAAATATGTTTCTTTATTTATTGGGGGTTAGTCACCGGATTATCCTCCTCCCCCGCCGCCCTTTAAACCACCACTGTCTCCCATGCACACACCCCATTCTTCTTCTACCACCACTCTTTCTTCACTGCTCCATTGACATTCCGCACAATATTGCGTCCAATATGACCACACGTCGCTCGCCTCCCCACATATCGCAAACAGACTAAAGCGAGTGTCTATCCAGTTCCTCCAACCAGTACCTCTTTTCTTCTGACCCGCACCTGTGCCGATTTATCAATGCTTGAGGTAGCCTTGAGCTTTTAAGGTACAACGGAAGCCTTTGGAAAATTTCCACGCTCCCATATTCTGGGAAACTTCATTTAATCTCTATTCAATCCCACCCTGACAGTTCTGCTACTCCACCTCGACTAATTTTCCGTACACCAATTCTTTCACCTTCCTTCCACTCCCAAACATTCTCTGAATCTCTCTATATGCCCACCCGAAACTTTCATATAACTTCTTCCTTTTGCTCCCTCACTTTATCCCCTTATGTACACCCATACCATCCATCCTCACAACTCTCAGCACTTCTTTCACAATCCTTTCATTGTCCATTCCATACACTTTCCTTTAAAACTTGACTACCGTCCTAGCCAGTGCCGACTTAGGCTATGCCGGGGCCCTTGGGCCCACAAGAATTTGGGACCCGGATGGAAAGTAAAAAAAGTGAATGACAAACATTTTTCTGCTATGATCTTATTATGGTTAATTGGTTAATTGGTACAAATATACATATGTTATTAATTAGATAAATATGCTGCTGGTTTGAAATGGTTACGATTACGATAGTTTCTTCCGGAATTTCTGTAGTGGAAAATCTTCTATAATATCTTCAAAGTCTATTTTTTAAGGATATCACTTTCTATGCACATAATGGACAAATTAGTTAATCGTTCTTGTAACATAGTTGTTCATAAATCATTTTTTATTTTCTTTAGCTGTGTAAATGATCGCTCTCAACTACAATTGGTAACCATAAAGCAAAGGAACTTTCTTGTAGCAACTTCAACATTTGGAAAAGTTTCTTCTAATTTATCAGACTATTTTTTAATTTTTTTCTAATTTATCAGACTATAATTTATGTAAGGTTGAGATACTCAAATCCGCTGATTTCTTTGCTATGTTCTTTAAATACTCCCTTAAATGAAAACATTCTGAGTTGAGCCCATATGCATTAATGTCTACGTGATAGAATTCTTCAAATTCATTGCATTTTTTCAATTCAATTGTTATTAATTGACAAAGAAAACTAAAACGATTGTCAATTTCTTGGTATGCTGCCGAACGATTTTTTAAATGTGCATATAATGTGTGGATTATAGGAATAAACGTATTTACATGATTTTTTTTGCCATTCAACTGTACAGATTCAGATGATTCTTCAAAAAAAGTGACGAGTGTACTGCGAATTCTTTTTGTTTCATACTTATCTTTAAAGTCAGAATTTGGATTTTTTTGTTTAGCAACCGAGTCGTACTGATCGAATTTATTGCGTGCGTTACAGGGGCGGATCCAGCGAGGGGCAATGAGGGCAATTGCCCGGACTGAGAATATAATACCTTAATTTTTTTATTTTTAAAAATATTTACAAAATAATTAATACTGTGTGGTGTAATGTGGCTGTGTAATTTCAGCCTGAATATATAAATATATTAAACCTTTCCGCAGCTCAATAACAATTATTGAGTCTTTTTAGGTCTACTCATCAGCACAGCTTTGCTTCCATGAACAATAATTTGTAAACCACTCAATTGAAAACCCATGTGGTGTTTAGGGTTAGATGTTTATAATTTTGACATTTTGTGAGAGAGACATGAACTTAGCAGGTTATTGATTGAACGGATAAGATAGAATTGGTGAAACCATCCTACATTATAGAAAATCATACAAACTTAAAACAAACGGAACACAGCCTGAATATATAAATATATTCAGCCTTTCCGAAGCTCTATAACAAATCTTCAAAGTCTTTCATCAAAGTCTTTTTGGGACTACCAAAACAATGTATTGCTACCTCTAAAAAAGTTTTAAAAAGCTAGCAATATATTAATATATAAATACGCTCACGCAAATTCCGATTTGGATTCGTCCGCTGACCGCTGCATAGACTTACGCAGTGGAGAGCGAGTAGAATATTTTTTTTATAGTCCAACGACACGAGAAGTAAAATTATGGGAGAAATACCCATCTAACTAAATACAGATCTGTTAATATCAAAGAAAATGGGAGGAATTATTCAATTCTTGTACATTATAGAAAGCCTGTTCTGCTAGGAGTTCCTTTTTTAGATCTAAATATATTATAAGAGTTGTTGGTGTGGGTAAACGGGAGCTTTAACCCATGTGTTAAGTGGACTTTTACTGTGGATCGTTAGATTTATCTTTTCATAATTATGAAAATTTTTTTTTTTTTTTTTTGTTAAAAAATTGTTCTGCGGCTGATCGCATCGGGAGTTTACTCCATCATACTCTATGATGCACCTATATGGGGAAAGGTCATGGCAAAGAAAAAATATAATCAAATTTTAGAACGGATCCAGCGAAAAATGCTGATTAGAGTCTGTTACACATACCGGACTGTATCTAGCGATGCACTGCGACTGGTTGCGGGAAGCCCACCCATCAATCTAATAATAGAAGGAAGATGTAGAAGGCTGGAAGATACAAGCAAGAAATCATCCGCATCAGAAATCAGGACACAGATAACTAACCTGTGGCAGAAAAGATGGGAGAACTTGAAGGAAAGGCGGAATGGACGCGAAGGCTCATACCAAATGTAAATAATTGAATAAACCGGGAACATGATGAAGTGGACTATTACCTGACACAAGTATTGACACCTAAGCAAGGATGTTTTGGCCACTACCTTAAAAGGTTCAAACTTGCAGAAACCGCGGGCCGTTGCTACTGTGGGGAGGACCATACAGCGGAACATACAGTCTTCGATTGTCCAAGATGGGAAGCGCAAAGGAAAAAAATGACGGAAAGCATAGGGGAAAGAGTAACTGCGGAAAATGTTACTGGGTATATGTTGGGGAGTGAGGAAACATGGAGAACTATAACGAGAAATTTAACAGAAATAATGAAAACTAAAGAAAAAAGAGGTCAAATCAAAAAACGAGATCAAAAAACGACAAAAGAGGTGAACGGGACAAATAAAGAGGAAAAATAGTCGACACAGCTTTTCCCTGAAGTAATACTATGGTAGTTTCCATGGGAAAGTGGAAGAAAAATGTTTGGTTATACTGTGTCTTTTATATTGCAACTAACCTTTTTCTCAATAAAAAAAGTTAATGTTCTGAAAGATAAATGTTTTCTTCAAACTTAACATTGTCTTGACAGAGAAATACCAAATCAATGAAACCAAATGCAATGGAAGCAAATTGAAAAAAACCGTGCAAGAATTCATGACCCATAATTGAATCAATCATATCTTTGAGAAAACAAAATATTCCTTTATGTGGCCATCGAGATGACGGGTCTTTAATAAATTTAAAATTTGATGGAAATTAAGGAAATTTTAGAGAACTCCTTCAATTTCGAGTTCAATCGAGAGATAATATTATGCAAGATCATTTAAAAAATACTTCATAGCGAGCAACGTATATATCCAAGTCTAATCAGAGTGAATTGATTAAATACTGTGGAAAAGAAATTCAGGAAACAATTATATCTCGATTTAATAATGCTAATTTTTTTAGTCTGGTTTTTTGAAACAACTGTCTAAATATGTCTCATATCGAACAAATGTCTGTGAGTTTTCGCTATGTGTATAAAAATGTTATTAGGGAAGACTTTATTGCATTTGTGGATGCACATCTAAAAGCAGAGCATGACACAGTGAGTTCAGAACCAAAGCTAAATGGAAAAGTTTTTGCAGAAATTGTTGTGAAATTAATAAATGGTTTAGATTTAGATATTAACAATTGTGTTGGGATTGGAACAGATAGTTGTAGTGTTATGTCTGCTGAAGGAGCTGGGGCAGTTACAGACGATCTGTGTTCTGCTATAAATCTGCTTCTAGATGTCCTTGTTTTAAACATGCATTGAATAATTCAATATCTAAATCTAATAAAATTAATACTATCAGAAATGCTGTTGGAATAATTAAATCTGATATAGCATTTTTTACTCTAACAGCAAAAAGTAATTTGATTTTAAAACCACTATTAGGTGGACAATTAAGCAGTTTACGTGAAACGCGATGGGTTGAGAGACATGATTCGTTTCTACAATTTCAAATTGCTTTGCCTAAAATAATGAAAGCATTACAAATTATTTCATCCTGGAATGATAACAGCAGTTCTACGGCCACTACACTTTTAGCGTCATTATCTCAATCTGATTTTATTATAGCTCTTGTAGCAATGACTGATATATTGAAAACGACTGCACCGTTGAGTAGGTTATTTCAGTCGCCTCATATGTGTTTAAGGAAGGCGTCTCAAATGATAAATGAGACAATACAGATATTAGAGAATAAGAGAAAAAACTGTGAAAAGACATTTACTCTTATATGCTCAAATGGAAATGCTGAAATACGTTTGCCTCGCCTTGTGAAGAGACAACGAAATAGAGAAAATTATCCAGCCAATAACCCAGAAGACTATTATAGAAAACCTTTGTATATTCCACTTCAAGAACATAAAATTATTGATATAAAATCACGTTTTTCTCAACAGTTATTGGAATGTTATGAGCTAAATAACCTCATGCCCAATGTATCTACAAACAAAGAAAATACTTCCGATTTATTGTGGCAAAAGTTATTAGCCAAAAAATATCATTCACTTTTGGGGTATCAAAAGTCCGGGTATAAAAACTTCAGGTTAAGCAAATGTTGCAGAGAGAATGGGAGATTTGTGGGGATTTAATTATAAAAATTGGGAACGAATAGAGAATCATTCCAACTGATGTGATGGAAGTCAATTTTTCCTATCATTCATGCATTGCTGTTCATTTTTGCAAGTCTACCAGTAAGTGTTGCAACTGCTGAAAGATCTTTTTCGTGTTTGAGAAGATTAAAAACTTGGTTGCGCACAAGAATGATGATGATCGCTTGAATGAATTATGTCTTTTAAATATAAGTACATCAAGATATAAATGTTAACACTGATAATGTAATCGAAAAATTTGCTAAGGCTAAGGCTAAGTAAACGAATTGGCGAATTGATTTTGTTTTTTGAATTAGTTCGGATTATTACGAGTATATTATATTTTGTTGTATTTATTTATTAAATATAAGTTGTTTTATATAAAAAAATCTTTGTTTTTCTTCTTATTATTAAAAAAAGTAGCAGACACTGCAATTTTATTTTTCAAAAATATATATATATATATATTATATATATATATATGTATATATATATATATATATATATATATATATATATATATATATACTGATATATTGAAAATATATATATATATTTATATATATATATATATATATATATATATATATATATATATATATATATATATATATATATATATATATATATATATATATGCGAAAAGTGTAATTTAGGAGATGTAACTTTGATGTAATTTTGAGAGTTAAGGTTTATTTTGAGGTAACACGTGACCTTGAAATTTTGAAAAATGTTCACCTGCGGCGGGCTACTTTGGGATGTACTACGCTCGCCAATGCGTCATCTTGCCTAAACCTATGTTCTTCTTAGTTACACTGATTGCCCTTACTGAAAATCGAGTCTGGATCCGCCTCTGGTGCGTTATTCACATAATCGATCAAAGATGCGTAAATTTTGTTTGCAACGTGGAGGGTAATAGTGCTATTCTGTAAACTTAAGCTTGGTTTATTCATAAATCCCAAAAGATCATTCCATATCTCCGTTAAAAGAATAGTATTCAATTTTTCCATTTTTTTTTTGCTAGGTTTTGGTCTTCTTGTTTCTCCTGGTTGATTGATGTCACTTGCAATTGAGGACAAAGCTTCAGAAATATTTAAATAACCATTTTGTAAGGCATTAATAGCATTAGCACGGCAGATTATCTAGTATTCAGGAGAGACTTCAGGACTTTATTTGCGCCCAAATGCTCTGTCAAAATTTTCCATCGTTTAGTCTAAGCCGAGAAAAAAATTTAAGAATTTTTGGATAAACGGGTTCGGAAACATATTCAACAGCCTGAACACCTTCAAAATTTATCGAATATTCCGCACATGGGACAAAAATTGCAAATTTACATTTTTCTTTTATTCTTGACTGAACACCAGAATACTTCCAGCAATATTTGATGCATTATCATTAACTTCGCCCACGACAATCTTTTATATGAATACCATGGCTTTCAAAAAAGTTTAAAATAGTATCTGCTATGTGTTCTGCATTATGCTTATCCATAGAGAAAAACTGCAAAAATCTCTCAATAGGTATATTTTCCACGCTTGTAGTTATTAACTCACAGTAGCTTGAAGTAGAGGGTTCAGCATCTGATCTCTTTTTCCAGTTGATATTCAGAAGTATTTAGATCTTGAGTTGAGGAAGGTGAAGAATTAGTCAGCCTATTTGCTTCTTCAACCGTAAAAAATGAATTGAGTTTAGGAAGTTTCTTAGTTATTTCTTTTTGAGCTACAACTTTTTTTATTTTTTGTGAACCACTTAAATAATATGTTCTTTTCGACAAAATAAAATGAGTAAATAAACGAACACGTCAACACTTCTATTATCAACACACTCCTAACACTTCTATTACTTTGGTATCTTGGTGGCAAGAAAGACGGATTTAAACTAAGGTGACCACATTTTCATTGAGACAAAGCGGGACAAATGGGATGGGATGATTTGATATATATATATATATATATATATATATATATATATATATATCTAATCATCCCATCATATACATGTATATATTATATATGTATATATATACATATATATCTTCGCGGCGGACAACCTAATCTAACCAAAGTGAAACCACCGGTCCTTGTCACTTTATCCTAATTCATATACATGTCTATAAATAGACAAAAATGTATTTAATATTAATTATTGGTAACTTTAAAAATATTTTTAAAAAACAATAATTTGAATATAAAATTGGGAAAAAATTACTATGATATAATAAAAAAATAATTAAGAAATTACCATGTTCTCTAATTCACTTATGACTTATAAAATAAATAAATATAATTAAACTAAATATAAATTAAAATAAATATAATAAACAAGTGCGATTTGGTTTCCTGCACTTATGTGCTGCGAGAGACCATGCGGGTTGCTAAAAAATACTATAACCTGAAAAATAATAATAATGAACATGCGCTTTTCTGCCTTTTGGTTCATCAATATGGGCTTATCGAAAAAAAAATATATTGTTCTTTCACAGTCATATTTTTGATCCTAGTGTATACTGCAATAGATAGGGATCATTTAATAAAAAGTCGTGAAATTTCTCATTATTGGTCAAATTAAGTGTTACGCATAATATAGATTTTAAAGTTTATAGTTCAACTGTGTTTTTTCTGTTTCTCATTTTGAAACAAATTTAAATTCACATTTTAAAGCGAATAATATTCCTTATCAAAATATTTTGATAATATTGTTCTGTTTAAAATGATGGAATAACTCCGTCCACTTTTTGTATGTTTGCACATTTGCAGACAACCAACATTTAATTTTTTCATCAGTAACGTAACTTTACTAATAACTCCTCATCAAAAAGATCATTTTCACAAATATTAATCTTCGGAAAATGTTAATAAAATCTCCTTTTTTAATGTCACCCAATGAAATTTTCAGAACAAGGTGTCATTAAACGACGGATTATCTGAAAGAAGTCAGAAATTTCTGCTTTGTATTTCAACAAATTTTTATAACTACTTGGAATATCTTGAAGAATGGACATTTCAATTCGAGGATATTCAATATTTTCATTGGATGGCATTAAAAAAGGAGATTTTATGGGAATATGTTGAAAAATATTATATTATATATTACATTAAAAATAAGAAATTCAGATATTTTCTAAAAAGCAAGACATTTATAAAAATCGGCGGGACGCGGGACAGGCCCGCCAAAATCGGGACGTGTGGTCACCCTAATTTAAACTGAAGATAATTATATATTGTTAAGAGCAGGAATGCTTACTCCCCGTTCCCATTTGCCTGCCCCCACTACTAACAAAAGAGTTCCAGCCCCAAGTGAACGTAGTTGTTTCTATATTTAATATTTACAACTACAGAAAATAAATACTTATATCTTGTAAGTTTAAATATTACATTGTTTATAAACGCATTTAAAACCATTAGTGGTCACAAACAGTTGCAAGCACGTAGCGATCATAAACCAACGCCAAAACGCATTCAAGACCATTAGTGCGTCACGACCAGATGTTATGACCTATTGGTCGCTTTATCGTAATCTTAGTATAATAAGTAAATATCTAATTTTAAGAACCTAGAGATAAAGAAACTAAAAATTAAGATAATTTTAAAACACAATAAAAATAGAATTGTTGGGTCAAAACAAAATCATGCCACTTTAGGGAATTCTCCAACCATAGATAATGTCGACTTAGATAATGTCGAAATGCGGAACTACTTACTTCCTACCTTTTGTCCGGTTATATCTACATAAAACAGAAAAAAGAAAAGCATATATAGTGTAAGCGAATATATCGACCTTTCGGGGCCTCTCTGCCGAGAGGGGCCAGGGTACGTGCCCCGTGTGCCCTTATGCTAAAGACGGTTATGCCAATAACCATATTTCTTTTATTATTTACATAGTTTACGCCCACATTGGAGCACTTAAATCAAAGCCAAATACTGTTAATCTATGTTAACAAAGAATTAACTGATGATTTAGCTTGCATCATCTTCTTCCTTTCCCAAAATCTCTTCATTCTGGCTGATGTGGGTGCCCTTTCTTCATCAGATATGACATATTGTTTCCTTTGTACAGTTTTTTTATGAAAATCTTATTTGTTTATTCTTGAGAATCCGTTTTTCTTCTCTATTTTCAATTTGTTTCATTGTATTATTCAACTCTCCTAAATCACTCTGAACTTCTTTCAACCAATTATTTTTAGTTTTATTTTGCCAAAAGTAATTAGTGTAGTGTTTCCCAAACGTATGTTGCTTCAGGTTTAATGACGGAACAGTAATGTTGAAGTTTAGCATTTATCGAAAGAGATTGTTTCTTGTACGTTGGCCATGTAATTCGTTGAGCTCTTTTTAACTTAAATGTTCTGCTTTCTATTGATGATTTTTCATTGGAGTTCCAAGTTAAAATTTCACCAAGATATTTAAACTTATTTACAATTTTAATATGTTTAGAATTGGCTAGGGTAATGGTTGGTGCTGTCGCAGGGAAGGTTGGCATTATTTCTGTTTTTTCATATGAAATTTGCAATCCAGATTTTCTTGCTATATTATTAAGTTGTTCTATTTGCAATTTAGCTTCTTCTATATCATTAGCCAGTAGTGCAAGATCATCCGCGAATGCTAAATAATTGAGTCTTATTTTTTTGCCAATCTAGATGTTAGGTTGACATATCTTATTCCATTCCCGCATGATTTTTTCCAACACACAATTAAACAATAATGGTGACAGTCCATCTCCCTGCCGAAGTCCAGTGTTAATGTCAAATGGTTTTGAGAGTTAATTTCTGAATCTGATTTTGATCTGAACTTTAGTATTCTTTAGGGTAATTCCAATAAGACGAATAAGTTTTTGATGTAAACTAAATTTCTTTAGGATATTCAATAGTGACTCACGATGGATACTATCATACGCCTTTTTAAAATCAACGAAAGTAATAACTAACTTTTTGTTTCTAACCCTATGATGCTTCATAATCCACTTTAAACTGAGAATTTGATCTGGACAACTTCTACCTGGACGAAAGCCTCCTTGGTATTCTCTAAGTTCATAGTCAAGTTGTTCTTGAATTCGCATGTATAATATCTTTGAAAAAAAATTGTAAGTGACATCCAGCAGTGATATCCCACGATAATTGTTGGGATCTAATCTATCGCCTTTTTTATGTAAAGGCTCTATTATATCCATGTTCCACTCTTCGGGCATCTTTTCAGTATTCCAAATGTCTATGAGATATTTATGTAAATTCTGAATGGTTTGTGCATTTGCATTCTTCCATATTTCTGCAGTTAGTTGGTACTCCCCTGACGCTTTGTGATTTTTAAGTGAATCAATGGCTTTCAGCACTTCATTCTGGTGGTATATCTTTTTCTAATGGTGTTATATTTTTTGAGTGAAGGTCATACTCTAGGTATTGTGTTGGATCCTCACTGTTAAGCAATTCTTGAAAGTATTGAGCTAAAATTTCTGCATTTTTTTGGTTACTATGTGCCAGTTTTCCATTTGTATTTCTCATCATAAGTGTTGGTGGAGTATAGTTTGATTGGCGTTGTCGAAATGTTTTATAAAAATCCCTTGTCTTATGTTGCATGAATGCTTTATCTATGGCGTTTAATGATTCTTTGTGATAATTTATTTTAACCCTTCTAATTTCTTTGGCTGTTTGTCTTCTAGTATTATGTAGTTCTTCACGGGATTTTTCTGTTCTCTTTTGTTGATCAGCCAACCATGGTTTGTGCCTGTTTTTAATTGCTGCGTCACACTCCATATTCCACCAAGCATGTTTCTTTCGTTTTTGAACGGGCGCAATTTCTTCAGCTATGGTTTTTAATTTTGTAATTAGCCTTCCTAAATTGTCACTTATTAGAGGAGTTTTGGACCTTTCAAAATACAGTTTATTATTAATTAAATAACTAGGGTATAATACTTCTTCCTCCTATTGGATTTGGTTGATTTGTGTTTCTTTTTAGGCGTTAATTTTAAGCAGGGAAATATAGTGATTATTTTATTTAATCTTGGAAATATAGTGATCTGATTCTATGTCTACCCCTCGTAGTATTTTCACATTATAAATTTCCTTGTGATAATTCTTGTCACATGGTCAATCTGGAACTTCCCCAATTTAACATTAGGGCATTTCCAGGTCATTAGTTTGTGTGGTCTTCTTTTAAACCTCGTAGATTCCAAAATTATTTCATGATCTATACAAAGATCAATTAATCTTTGACCATCTTTATTTGTAAACTTATGCGCTGGCCATTTACCCACTACTGTACGAAATCGTTTTTCTTTTCCTATTTTAGCATTGAAGTTACCAAGTAAAATTTCAATATGTGTATCAGAGATATCTGATATAAGCAGATCCAATTCTTCCCAAAATTTTTCTGTTTCTTGCATTTCTATATTATTTTTGTCATTTGTTGGGGCATGGACATTTATCAATGTGTATGGTTTATTCTCTGCTTTAACTGTTAGAAGTGCCATTCTTTGGGAGGTCGAAGAAAAAGCCTCAATTGAATCCAATATGCTGTTATGGACCAATAATCCTACTCCAAATTGAGGAACATTCTTCATCACTCTTTTCCCTGGAGGACCTTTGTAAAGGCGATATCCTCCTGATTCTAATGGATCCTGATCAATATTGCGCAATTCCTGAAGAGGTGTTATTACTATCTTATGCTGATCCACTACATTTGTTAAATGTTTTAACTTGTCAACCTTCATAATTGAATTGATATTTAACGTTGCGAAAAATGAAAATTGTCCTGGTTTATTGAATTTCAGTAATATCCATATTTCTTTTAGTAATAAAGAAAAGTTAATTTATTTCATGAGTTAATTTCAGTATGTTAAACACAAGAAACTGAGAAAAATTTTACTAAACATGAATGAGTATTAGAGCATATTAAATTGTCTTTCAAACGGCATATTTCTTTATTTCATCTTATAAATAGTTTCTAAAAAAAAATATGTATAGTCAAAAGTTTACTGAGGACCGATTTATGCGCGCAAGTTTAGTATTAAATGTTCATAAAATCTTGATTTGAAATATATATTTCAACTTGTTTAAACTAGAACAAACTATGATATAATAACAAACCCATATCTATGGATTGCTATGAGATATGAGATACCGCGCATTCTCCTGTGTTGAATTCGAAAACTAAATTCTAAATATAATACCAACACAAAATAAATTGAAAACAATACCTCGTTAAATTTGTTTCGAAGTTGGTAATTCTAAAATTGACATTTGTTTTGCAGTGTGTTTATGAAAAAAAAAATAACGTTAAACAAAATTTCCTTCTAGAGCGTCCACGTTGATTGCGGGAAAGGGTGCGGACCAGGACCAGGACCAGGACCCATATATTCAGAAGATACCGAAACGAAACCCGGCGTTCAATGCAAACGGTGCAACCTGAACGTCACGCCGGACAACAAATCAGTCATAGTCGAGTGTTTTGAATGCTTCGAATTAAAGCAGGATCCTAAGGTAAAATAAACTCCCGGATAGTTTTTATTAAAATCTTGTAATTCAATTTTAATTCGGATTTATGTGTACCCAGAACAGAAGTTGCACTGATATTGCATACGTCGTGCATTATATTGAAATCCCCAATTATACGTCGCCGGACGAATTTTATTATTACTCGCAAATGATGCGTAATGAAACAGGAGCGTAATCTTGTGCAAGTTTCACAGATTTATTAAATAAACACACATTCAGTATACACGGTGGATTAAAATTGTGGGTTTTGCTCTGCGGACGAGTTGGTGTTCAGTTTTTACTTCAGGAATCCGCAAAACGTAAATTGTAAGTATTAATTTCCTTTTTTTAGGTTATGCAGGGTCTATTCTTATTACATTTTTTATGATTGTAAGTTCTATTATAATTTGATTCATGACAAATTTATGAGTCTTATTTCTTATTCTAGTTAAGTTTGTTATAGTAATTTGTAAATTGAGTGTAATTATAGATATAACCAAATATCAATCGCAATTAATCCCTATGACGTTCAGTCTCTAAATAAATCCGTACCAAAAGGGTTAAGAAACCAGTTCAAGAAAATTTTCTTTATGTAGATCAAAAATAAAAGTTTGAGAAAATGTAGTGCCACTTTTCACAATCAATATCACTTTCATAATAAAGTGGTACCTTGACATGAGTTTTTTGAGATTACATTTGTCTCTCGGCTGCTTTTTTGTTTCGAGTTGCGAGCTAAAATTTGAGTTACAAATCTGTTAAGACCAAACAACTTTTATTTGCTCTAGTCTTTTCTTATACCATTTATGCTAATACATTTTTAGTGTTTCAATAACTATTATGTTAAGATCCAAAAAGAAAGGTATCACATTATGAATGATTTTTGTCTATATTTGACACTTATTTAAACATAACAAAGAGATTAATAAATATATACACTCTCATTGGAGTGTTGCGTCACCCTGGCTAAAAAATTCGGGACTCACCCCTGCACCTAGGGTCTTATCATTGGAAAGATGAATATTTGAAAAAATCCTAAAACATAATTGTAAACTATGCAGATAGCCATCCATATATTTCTTTTTTAAAGTATTTTATGTCTAGTCTTGTCTAGTCTTCTCTTGTCTTGTCTAGTCTTGTCTAATCTTGTCGTCTTTTCTAGTCTTGTCTAGTCTTGTCTAATCTTGTCCAGTCTTGTCTAGCCTTCTCTAGGCTTCTCTAGCCTTCTCAGACTAGGACAGACATGACTAGGATACACAAGACTATGACATACAAGACTAGGACAGACAAGAGTATGACATGCAAGACTAGGACAGACAAGGCAAGGACAGACAGGACTGGGACATACAAGACTAGGACATACAAGACTAGGACAGGCAAGATTAAGACAGACAAGACTAGGACAAACAAGACTAGGGCAGCCAAAGCAAGGACAGACAAGACTGGGACATACAAGACTAGGACAGACAAAACTAAAATAGACAAGACCAGGACAGACAAGACTAGGACAGACAAGACTAAGACAGGCAAGGCTAGGACAGAAAAGACTAGGACATACATGACTAGGATACACAAGACTATGACATACAAGACTAGGACAGACAAGGCAAGGACAGACAGGACTGGGACATACAAGACTAGGACAGGCAAGACTGGAACAGACAAGACTAGGACATACAAGACTAGGTCATACAAGACTAGGACATACAAGACTGGGGCATACAAGACTAGGACAGACAAGACTAATACAGACAAGACTAGGGCAGGCAAGGCAAGGACAGACAAGACTGGGACATACAAGACTAGGACAAATAAGACTAAGACATACAAGATTAGGACAGACAAGACTAGTACAGACAAGACTAGGGCAGACAAGGTAAGGACATACAAGACTAGGACAGACAAGACTAGGACAGGCAAGGCAAGGACAGACAGGACTGGGACATACAAGACTAGGACATACACGACTAGGACAGGCAAGACTGGGACAGACAAGACTAGGACATATAAGACTAGGTCATACAAGACTAGGACATACAAGACCAGGACATACCAGACTGGGGCATACAAGACTAGGACAGACAAGGCAACAGACAAGACTAGGACAGACAAGACTAGGGCAGACAAGGCAAGGACAGACAAGACTGGGACATACAAGACTAGGACAAATAAGACTAAGACATACAAGATTAGGACAGACAAGACTTGGACAGACAAAACTAGACAGACTAGACTAGACAGACAAGACTAAACAGACAAGACTAAACAGACAAGACTTGACAGACAAGGCTAGATATATAAGACTAGACAGACTAGGCTAGGCGGACGCGACTTCACAGACAAGTATAGACAGACAAGACTAGACTTGCAAGTTAGTTTATCGTTTTCGTTCAATTTTGACATAAAACAAAAGAATTCCTCTCAAATCGACAATTGAAAAACAAGATTCGGTTTGAATAAAGATTTTGGTTTTTGAAAATTTGGCAATAATTGCCAATTATTTTGACATTTTCGTCCAATTTTGACATAAAACAAAAGAATTTAGCAAAGTTTGTTCACTGAAATCAACAAGAAAATTGCTTTGAATAGAGATTTTTCATTTTTTAAAATTTGGCAATATTTGCAAATCATTGCAAATAATACAAAGTTATAAAAAGGATTCCGCACAGGCTATAATGTAAAGTTCAGAATATTGAGCACACAATTACATCAATTCAAAAAAGCAATTTGCAGTGAAAAGGTTAATCATTATTTTCAGAAAGTATTTGCTGACAAAGTATATCAATTGGCGATGGCAGTGAGTTTATATTGTAGATGAAATTGAAGAAAGTATGTCCGATAAGGTATAAAAATCTGTGAATATGATTTTATTCTATGAATCAGTTATTTTGATTAGCCTTTTACCACCTCTGCTAGCATCTTTCAGTTCTCATAGCTGTTTTACTTTGCCATAATTTTATACTCAATACAACTGTTTATTGCAGTAATTCTATTTTATTATGTTTTCATACAATATTCCTTATTAATAAGTACGTTTTTTATTTAAAATTACATATAAATACAAAATTGTTGTGTGTGTGGGGGCCCAAAATGAATTAGGCATTTCAATTCATTTCAATGAAGAAAATATGAGACAAATGCCATAATTTGATTTATAATCTTCATCATGGAACAAACTTCTAATTTGAGTTACCACTATAAGTTTATTATGACAACATTTTATGTTAGGTATACATGTAACACTGGTTTAAAATATGATACAAATTATTCTATTATTTCTACTGTGCAATGCAAAAATATCTAAAATAACCTTTTTCTCATAAATTATATTTACTTCATGAAAATAAAATTCACAGAATATTCACTAAACAAATATGTTATTAATTAAATTATGCAATTCTTCTTCTTGTTTAGAATAGACCTACTTTGGACCACGCTTGTTCAACTGTTGGGCTTTGATCTTTGCTCAGTTAGGAGGCCCAGTTAGGAAGCCTAGTTAGAAAGGAGTTACAACAGCAGAAGATGTGACAATATCTTCTGCCGTTGTAACTCCTTTCTCCCATCTGTCCAGGGGGCACCTTTCCTTCGGGGTTCTTTCTGAAATCCATGGACTTTCTTCAGGGTGCGTCTCACAGACTGTCTGTTTTGGAGATCTGTTATTCCTAGTTCTTTAATGTCGTTCTAGGTTTCTATCAACCAACTGGTACGAACCTTCAGATTTTGCCAGCAGGTGAACAGATGGTTGGTTAGTCGGTTTGGAGGCAATCTTGCAATGTGGCCATAGAAAGCAACCCTTCTTTTCCTTGCACAGTCAGAGAGCCTCTCAATATGTTCATTGAGTTCAGAGTTATGTCATCTTCCGAATTCCCCATCTTCCTTTACTGGGCCTAGGATCTTCCTGATGATTATCCTCTCTCTGATTTCCAATTTCTCTACCAGACCTCTTCATTTCAAGGAAAAACACTCCATGGCATACAGGGCTTCTAGTCGTAAGACTGATGTGTAGTGCTTAAGTTTCAGGTTGTGTGACAGGCATTTCTTGTTGTAGGTGTTTTTAGTCAGTTGATAGGCTAGTTCTAACTTGTTGACTCTCATGGATAATGATGCACCTTCTTTCACCTGGTTCAATCCATCCCCTGAGATACTTCAATTTCTCATTGATTTCTCTTGATGTTTCCCTGCTCTATTGACATCTCTCTGTTTACTTCTTTGATGTTGCTGAAAAATTCTGTTTTCTCCAGCGACACTTGAAGACCCACTTTGGCAGCCTGTTTTCTGAGGCAATTTACCTGCATTGTTGCCATCTCAAGAGAATCAGCAATCAGTGCCATATCATCTGCAAAGGCCAGGCAATCTACAACCAGTCCATAACCTTTTCAAGGACACAGTTGAAAAGAAGTGGGGCAAGTCCATCTCCTTGTTTCACTCCAGTTTTTATTTCGAGGTTGCTTCATTGCACTTGTTATTCCACCAGACATTCTTCTTTTTAATTTCAGTTGGAAGAGATTCTTCTGCAGCTTTCATTATTTGACACTTCATTTCTTCCCATGTCATCTTCACCTTGCAAGTTAGATTTGAAGATGCTTTGAGTATCTGTTTCAATAGGCTTAGTTTGAAAATGCTTGCATTTCAGTTTCTTATTATTTTTATAGGAATTTGGGATGAATTTAATTTTAGCTTTAACAAGGTAATGATCTGAATCTATTTTGGCTCATTTCTGAACCTTAATATTTTGAATTGTCTTAAATTCTCCTCTAGAAATGTCTTGCACTTACATATTATGCACAATACAAAAATATGCACAGTATATTAAATGTATTTAATATATTTTTATGGTAATAATATATCACACAATTTAACATGTCTGCTGACTCATGATAATTTCCATTAGAAACATTTTTGTGCTTGAAGTAAGACTAACAATATTTGTTTTATTACATGTTGAACATTTCTGTTATTTTTTATTGTATATTAGTTTGTTTTATTAGAGTTGTGATTAAAAAGTATGTCATTTTAGTCATGTATTTAACATAGATATTTTGAATGCCATTGTATGATGTTGTTGTATGACACTGAATGTGAGGAATAAAATTTGATTTTTCATCAATGTATATTATGCATACAGGTTTGTTGGTATCTACATTGTGTTGTGGCTAGTTTTCATTGTGTGACAACTGCTAAAATATTGGCTAGTTTGGTTTTATTCACCAGTCGAAAACAACACCATCCAGTGTTCTTGAAAAAAAGTCAGGCTAACACACCCTGCTTTTAACTCTTCTAACTTTTAATTTTTTAAGAATTGTCTTACTATCTGTTCTAAGCTTGTACATATTTTTTTTTGTATGTACACGTTTACCTATATAGATACATATTTTATTCTTTTTGAAATACATTTGTACATAAAATAGTTATTGTTTTCGTTTGAAAATAATAGATTTGATTCACTGCTTTACATGTATAATCTTCAAAACTTTGATATTTATTGTTTTTTAGGTGTTCAATGTGTGAAATAAATTATTTCTTGTAAACAATTTCTTAAATTAAACAACATAGTTTTCAGTATTTCTTAATATATTACTTAACTAAATAATGTATTACTATACTACTATACTAATAAACAAACAAAAGTATGAAACTAAAACCTCATTAAAAAAATACAAAGAAATTTTACCACCCAATACATAAACACCACTCCTCCAGTTTGACCTGACTGTAGAACCTTCTCCATATCCGCCCCAACCTTCAGCATACAACGAGGCGTAAGACAAGCGTGTATATCTCCCTTGTGTGTTTATCTCCCTTGCTATTCAACATTTATGGTGAATACATTATCAGGAAGGCTTTGGACGGTTGGGAGGGTGACATAAGTATAGATGGCAGCAAAATAAATAACCTTCCTTATGCCGATGACACCACAGTTATAACAAAGGACGAACAGGAAATGACTGAATTTATTGAAAGAGTGGAAGGAGTAAGCCTGGACTATGGGTTAAAACTAAATCGGCAAATAACTAAGTTAATGGTAATAGATCGCACTAACAGAATAAACAGAGCGCCGACCATAAACGATATAGAAATGGTAGAAGAAATTAATTATCTGGGTGCTAACATAAACAGAGACGGAATTTCATCTATCGAAATCAAAAGGAAAATCGCTCTTGCCAAAACTGCCATGACAAAGCTGTATAAAATCTGGAAGGACAAACAAATAAGAACTAAAACAAAACGCAAACTTGTCAAAACTCTTGTCTTGCTAATAGCATTATATGGGGCAGAAACCTGGACCTTGAAGGCCACAGACATTGCTAAACTGCACAGATTTGAAAAGTGGGTCTGGAGAAGGTTTTTAAGAATCCCTTGGGACTGCTCACAGAACCAACGTATCAATATTAGAAGAACTGCAAATTAATGTAAGACTGTCAACCATCGTAAGACAACGAATTCTTAAGTTTTTTTGGACATGTGAGCAGGAGAAAGGATGACAATTTGGAAAAACTTGTGATACAGGGAAAAATCGAAGACACGAGACCTAGGGGGCGATATCCGAAGCGATGGATGGACCAAATGAAGCACTTCACAGGAAATTCACTGCAGGACAACATGAGGTGCATTACATACAGATATCAATGGAGAGAAATCATAATCACCATAACATGAGTGATATACATAAGATCACGTCAATTCAACCAATGAAGTAAACGAGAGAGAGAGAGAGAGATACATACATAAACACCTGTACATCGCTCATCTACCTACTCTTCAAATCGCCCACCCCTTTTAAACCGCATCCATTTTATTTTTTTAACATTCACCCTTAAATCCCGCTTTTCGAAATACCTATAGAGCCTTTCCTTCACGTCTCACTCACCGACTTTGCAAATCTCATCCGCCTGTGCCAAGCTCCACACCTTCTTTTTCCCAATCACCACTCCTCCAGTTTGACCGGACTGTAGAACCTTCTCCATATCCGCCACGTACAGATTGAGGAGTGTAGGGTTCAAAGGGCAGAAGGGCCTAGGCTTCGTCACCTCAAAATAGTCGGATTCCCCATCGTACACTACTACCTTACATACAGTTTCCTCGTACAAACTCCTGACGTTCCTTCTTACACTCTCTGAGTTCCCTAACTTGCCCAAACAATCAACCAATCTTCTCCTATTTACCGAGTCATATGCAGCTTTCAAATCAATGAAAAGAGCAAACAGGCATCCCTTTGTGATTTCCTGGTCAGTGATGACTCCTAAGGTCACCAAGCGGTCCACCGTGCTCCTTCCTTCTCTGAACCCCGCTTGTATTTCCGGCAAAAGATTCCTTTTACTGATTTCCTTCCTCAATTGACAATCCAGGATTTTAGGTTAGGTTAGGTTTCCGTATGACACTGAATGTAAAGGAATAAAATTTGATTTTTAATCAATGTATATTATGCATACAGGTTTGTTGGTATCTACATTGTGTTGTGGCTAGTTTTCATTGTGTGACAACTGCCAAAATATTGGCTAGTTTGTTTTTATTCACCAGTCGAAAACAACACCATCCAGTGTTCTTGGAAAAGGTCAGGCTAACACACCCTGCTTTTAACTCTGAAAAATTGATTGACGATACTGACCAAGCTAACTCCACTCTACAATTATTGTCTTACTATCTGTTCTAAGCTTGTACATTTTTTTTTGTATGTACACGTTTACCTATATAGATACATATTTTTTTCTTTTTGAAATACAATTGTACATAAAATAGTTATTGTTTTCGTTTGAAAATAATAGATTTGATTCACTGCTATACATGTTTAATCTTCGAAACTTCGATATTTATTGTTTTTTAGGTGTTCAATGTGTGAAATAAATTATTTCTTGTAAACAATTTCTGAAATTAAACAACATTGTTTTCGGTATTTATTAATATATTACTTAAGTAAATAATGTATTACTATACTAATATAACTTTATTGGCATAATTAAAAAAAAATTTGCAAAACCATGAAACAACATGACAACAAAAGTATGAAACTAAAACCTCATTAGAAAGTACAAAGAAATTTTACCACCCAATACATAAACACCACTCCTCCAGCTTGACCGGACTGTAGAACCTTCTCCATATCTGTCTCAACCTTCAGCATACAACGAGGTGTAAGACAAGGGTGTATATCTCCCTTATGTGTTTATCTCCCTTGCTATTCAACATTTATGGTGAATACATTATCAGGAAGGCTTTGGACGGTTGTTTTGGGGTTGGGAGGGTGGCATAAGTATAGGTGGCAGAAAATAAATGACCTTCCTTATGTCGATGACACCACACTTATAAAAAAGGACGAACAGGAAATGGCTGAACTTATTGAAAGAGTGGAATGAGTAAGCTTAAAGCTAAATAGGCAAAAAACTAAGTTAATGGTAATAGATCGCACCAACAGAATAAACAGAGCGCCGACAATAAACGATATAGAAATGGCAGAAGAAATTAATTATCTGGGTGCTAACATAAACAGAGACGGAATTTCATCTATCGAAATCAAAAGGAGAATCGCTCTTGCCAAAACTGCAATGACAAAGCTGCACAAAATCTGGAAGGACAAACAGATAACAACTAAAACAAAACGCAAACTTGTCGCAACTCTTGTCTTGCCAATAGCATTATATGGGGCAGAAACCTGGGCCTTGAAGGCCACAGACATTGCTAAACTGCGCAGCTTTGAAAAGTGGGTCTGGAGAAGGTTATTAAGAATCCCCTGGACTGCTCACAGAATCAACGTATCAATATTAGAAGAACTGCAAATGAATGTAAGACTGTCAACCATCATAAGACAACAAATTCTCAAGTTTTTTAGGACATGTGAGCAGGAGAAAGGATGCCAATTTGGAAAAACTTGTGATACAGGGAAAAATCGCAGGCACGGGACCTAGGGGGCGCTCTCCGAAGCGATGGATGGACCAAATGAAGCACTTCACAGGAAATTCACTGCAGGACAAAATGAGATGCATTACAAACAGAGATAAATGGAGAGAAATCACAATCACCATAACATGAATGATATACATCTGATCACGACACTTCAACCAATGAAGTAAACTACTAGAGAGAGAGATACATAAACCCCTGTACATCGCTCATCTACCTACTCCTCAAATCCTATTCAATAAACTTTATAAATTAACCGCAACACTCTAAAACTACCCCCCACGCATCTGCTTTACCACCTTTTCACTCTGATTAAAAACGACAGTCCCTTCCCGCTCTCGTCCATGCAATCACTCCAATTCTTCCCTCGCCTTCTCTCCTGTTCATTCCACTCCGAGATCGTGCATTCCTCTAACCAATGACTCCACATATCCTTCTTCACCCCACACATAATACAACCACTTTTCTCATTCATCCAATGTCTCCTGCCACGCTCTTCACGTCCACCGACTCTTTGCTTGTGCTAAAATAACCAGGAAGACGGCCGTGCACTTGTAATTGACTGTAGCCTTTGTGATATTTGCTAGCCTCTCTTTTGGATTGACGCTCTTTGCAGTCCACTTCTAATAACCTGTCTCTTAGCATCATTTTCCACTGAGCACCCTCACTTTTTTCCTTTCCAACCCCTCGGATGATAACCCGCCTCTCTCATACAGCTTCCTTTTATTCAGCCCCAAGCCACTCTCTCTTCTACCACTTAACCCCTCTTTATTCAATACTCGAAAGATTTCGTTTATTATCCTAATCTCTCCCATCTCCTAACCCATCCACCCCATATTTGAACTTGATCACTCTTTCCGCAGGAATTACCGCCACCTTACACGCACTCACTTCCTGAAGGACAATGTGACCAGGCGCCGACATATCAAGTTTCAATACCTTCTTGTAAAAGTTTAGCTGCACCATTTCGATCTTGTCTTTCGTTCACATACCTCACATCCGTCCAGTAACACGCTCGCACACATATCTTCCATATCGTTTCTGCTGCTCTAAAGTTTCCATAAAAGTTTCTTTTCCAAACCTCCCAGATACAACCGCCACCTATGCTTTCTTTGTAACATACTATATGTGCCCTTTATTACTGAATTCAGTCCCAAAGACATACCCCAAATACTTAAATTTACTCACTTCCTCTATTTCAGTATCCTGCCATTCAAACCTTTCTTTCGTATATCGCCCACCCCTTTTAAACCGCATCCATTTTATTCCTTCAACATTCACCCTTAAATCCCTCTTTTCGAAATACCTACAGAGCCTTTCAATAACGTCCTTCGTCTCACTCCCCAACTTTGCAACTGTCATCCGCCTATGCCAAGCTCCACACCTTCTTTTTCCCAATCACCACTCCTCCAGCATGACCGGACTGTTGAACCTTCTCCATATCCGCCACATACAGATTGAATAGTGTAGGACTCAAAGGGCAGCCCTAGGCCGTTCCTCACCTCAAAATAGTCAGATTCCAATTGTACACTACTACCTTACAGACAGTTTCCTCTTACAAACCCCTGACGTTCCTTCTTACATTCTCTGAGTTCCCTAACTTGCCCAAACACCCATCCAATCGTCTCCTATTCATCGAGTCATATGCAGCTATCAAATCAATGAAAAGAGCAAAAAGGCATCCCTTTGTGATTTCCTGGTCAATGATGACTCCTAAGGTCACCAAGTGCTCCACCGTGCTTCTTCCTTCTCTCAACCCCGTTTGTATTTCCGGCAAAAGATTCCTTTCATTGATTTCCTTCCTCAAGCGACAATCCAGGATTTTAGCAAATATTTTGTATGAACAGTTCATCAAAGTCATCCCTCTATAATTTACTAGCGCGTCCATCGTCCCACTCTTAAACACCGGTTGAATTATCCCCACTTTTCAGCTGACTGGTATCCTTTTGTCTCCTTTTCCTATCCTTCTCAATTCCTATGTTAACTTTTCCTTACAGATTCCGGGTGCTTCTTTCCACGCTTCATTTCCGAGCCCATCCAATCCTCCCGATTTTCTTAGCTTTAGGGAATTAATAACTTCCTCCACCTCCGTTACTGTTATATCCTAGGCGAGCTCTTCCTGCTTTCTTTGCCGATCTCCTGAATTATCTTCCCTTCCTAACCGCTTCTCCACCCCTCCTAGCATTATCATGAAGTGATTCTGCCACTCTATCGCAATGCTCTTGGGCATTCCGTCTTAATTTCGCGTACTAGCTGCTTCTCCTTTTCCTCCAAAATCTCCCTTTTCTTCTTCTCTACTTTTTGCAGTTCTGTTTTCGCTTCCAGCAGGTGCACTTTGAGCCCTTCTCCCTTTCTCCATGCTCTCATAGCTTCACGAAACCTTTGCTTTACGTACCGCACTTCCCACTCGTACCATATCGGACTATATTTAAAGGTGTTTTCAGATAAATAAAAACTATCTACAGTTTCTTTAGTATTTTTTGTAAATTACTCTGAAACAGAACTATACATATCTTTTGCTTTATTTAAAAAATATATGCTGGACTGTCCTATTTGAAATAAATGGTCTTTGTTCATTTAAATGATAGTGGTTGTCCAGTGCTTTACAGTAATTGGCCATTGCTTTATAATAAATAACAGTAATTAAAAAATATTTAGAACAGTCTTTTATAAATCCTTACGATATGTCTGTCTAGTCTTGTCTGTCTAGTCTTGCCTGTCTAGCCTTGTCTGCATTCTCTTGTCTGTCCAGTCTTGTCTGTTTAGACTTGTCTGTCTAGACTTGTCTGTCTAGTCTTGTCTCTCTAGTCTTGTACGTCTAGTCTTGTATGTCTAGTCTTGTATGTATAGTCTTGTCTGTCTAGTCTTGCCTGTTTAGTCTTGTCTGTCTAGTCTTGTCTGTCTACTCTTCTCTGAGTACTTTTGTTTGTCTAGTCTTGTCTGTCTATTCTTGTCTCTCTAGTCTTGTCTGTCTAATCTTGTCTTTTATAAATTCTTACAATATATAAATCCACATTTTAATCAAAACCATTATGCTTAGCTTCTTATGCTTTTATTTATAGGATAAAACTTACTGCTAATAACTGTCATATAGTTACTCTAACCTCAGAATAGCAATTGGCCAGATGGCCTAACAGTTTTTTATTTTTATTAAAATACTTTTTTTTCTATAATTTAAACCTGTATTGATTTACATTGAAAATTAATCATGAAAATCTAGAAATAGTAGGGTCAAAACGCCGTAAATTTGCATGAATCTCGGTCTTGTCATTTTAATAATTAAATTCACACTTGATGACATGAAACTTTAAAGTTATAAAAAAAGTTATGGGTTGTATCCAGTACAGAAAAGAATATAGAATTTTCTTCTATAATAAACAATTATATCACCAAAATATTGTCTTATAGTAATATAGATTTTAAAATATGGTCAATCATTGTCGACTGTCCAACAACTGTATTATTTACCCCTATTAAGTGGAAAGTATTTAATGCAGTTTTATAATTTTGAAATAGTTTTCTTAAATTTACAAACATATTGTTTGTACTTTTGTTTAAATTGGTTATAATTGCTCTTTTACGTTTTATAAATGTATGCTAATTAAAATTCCTGAATGTTATATGGTAAAAGTAGTTTATTGTAGCTGTTTAAATTATTCGTTTAAATGTTTTGTAATGAAAGTTGTTATAAAATGTTGGTTTTAAATGTACGGTTAACCTCCTCCTGACTGTATTGATTACACTAAAAATATTTTAGGAATATAAATATAAACCAATAAAATGTTAAAATTGCACAAAATTTTTGGATATTAAAATAAAATTTTAATTTTCGTTAATAAAATTCCTTTGTGCTTATAAAAGCAACTATGTATTATGGACATTAAGTCTATTGTAATAAAAAAATATATCTTCACTGTGAACATACTTAAACAAATAATTCATCCTTGAATCTCTTGTATAAATATTGACATATTTCATTTCTCTATTTACATTTTAAAATAATCTTGTGGAATTATTTTTTGTAAACAATAATTAGATTATTAACAGTGTTATTGTTTTTCTCATACTTATTCATGAGAATAAACAATATTTTTGTTTTAATCTATATTTTATTGATTAGAATTCATTTTATTTCTGCTGATAAATATGTTTCAAGTGAAATTTTCTCATAGAATATAAACTTGTGTGCATAGATATCGGCCCACTGTAAACTTTTGACTATTTTTTTCATAAAAACTATTTATGAGATGAAATAAATAAATATGCCGTTTGAAAGACAATTTAATATGCTTCAATATGACTTTAAATTTATCAAGAATGCTTATCGTTTATAGACCTAGCACTCGGTAAACAAAAACGAACGTATTTATGTGGTGGTTATAACGAGTTAAACAAACGTGTCAAAGATTATAATTATTGCCTTTGCAATTGAAATTTGCACATTATTCGTTTTTCATAATTTGATTCGTTTTCAAGAGGGTTTGTTTAATGCATAATGGTCATTTAGTGTTTAATGCATACTACACCGCAAAAAGGCGCCCAAGTTTTTGTTCTAATTGAAAGTGGACTTAGCCAGCGAGCTGTTGCTCGACAACTGGATATAACACGCGCCGCGGTTCGAAGAGTGTTCCGACGTTATGGGGAGACTGAATCCTTTCATACCATAACGACCTGGTACAGGCAGAAGGATATTTATAACGGCTCGGGATTACCTATTTTTTCTATCAACGTCTTTAAGAAATCGTTATCTTAATGCTGTTCAACTGCAACAACAGCTCCATGAAGTACGAAGAGTGGCTATTAGTCAGTGGGCAGTAAGCCGAAGACTGCAGGAAAGTAACTTGACTGCTAAGACACCTGCAGTTGTCCAAAAACTTACCCCAGCTCATCGTCAAGCACTCCAGCGTTTTGCAAGGGATCATTTAAATTGGACGTTGGAACAATGAAAGTCTGTTCTGTTTTCACAGATGGGACCGGAATATAATCGTCTCTCGCGATTTGCAAAATGCTGCATTGAAGAGCGGACTGCTTATTGAGGTGCTTCCTGCATGCTCTGGGGTACAATTTCTATGGGAGCATGGACTTCGTTGGGAGCACGTGTGGGTGGAGCACTACTTTCAACATTAGAGGCGCCCGTGGTCACGGGAGAGGAGGTTTAACGGGTGTTTGGTACATCGAGGAAATTTCAGCAGTTCGCCTTACGTGGACTACATTGGATTTTTTTTTATGCATTACAATGCGAAGCCGCACACCGCAAAAATCGTGCTAGATTACATTACAGAAGTCGGTTTTCGGATTATGGTGTGGCCAATATGTAGTCACGACCCAAATCCGATAGAACATTTATGGGATGAGCCTAAATGAAGAATTCGAGCTAGACTTCGTGCCCCAGACTCGATCCCAGAGCTTATTATTGCAGTAGGAGAAGAGTGGCTTAACATTCCACAAGAAACAATAGCGAACTAGCTTTATGTGCCTCATCGAGTGGTTAACGTACAAGCTTCGTAATTGCTTGATCGAGTTCCACTCATCGTTTTTTTTTCAACGCTGGTAATATTTTTTCTTATGTATAACAATTGCAAGATAATTGTTAATTAATCTTCAACTGAGCATGAAGGAAAATCTCGCTAAATGCACTACCCCAGGTGGTAACCAATCCACCGTCACCTATGGTGTCGTTAGCGGATTCTTCGGGAGTCCGCACCAACATGCTTTAAGGATGAGTCGGAGCATCCTGAAATCACCGGACGTAAACTCAGACCAAGACGGAAAAGCTTCTTCGCAACATTTAATGCCAACTCACTGCTAAAAGTGGGTACACTGAAACATTTGACTGATTCACTAACACGACACAACATAATACTGACAGCAGTACAGGAAACCAGATTTACGGACGAACATGCCTTCGAGTCCCAAGGCTACAGAATCCTCAAAGGAAAAGTGGGTCAGCGGGTAATGAAGAACGTACCCCACTTAGGTACAGGATTTATATTCAGTCACAGGATACTGGATTCAGTCACCGACTTTACCTCCCCAAGTAGTCGTGTATCCATCCTCTGTCTCTCTCAAATGCGCAAACAAGGGCTACAGTATAGTTAATGTATATGCCCCAATCAACCAGGACAACAGAAGCAATCCAGACAAAACTGATAAATTCTGGGAAGACTTAGAAGATATTATATCTAAACTTCCAGAGAGGCTCAATTGGGAAGAGAGAAAAAATACAGAAACATAGTGGGCAATTATCCGGCGCATAAGCGAACCAACCGCAACGGAGAACGATTGGTGGATATGTGTAGGACTTTTGGGTTGCTCATGAAGTCTACAGCCTTCAAACACTTGCTAAGGAAGCAGAAGACTTGGATTTCAGCTAATACCCACCTGGATGAATTCCAGATAGATCATGTAGCCATTTCACGAAAATCTCAAAAGGAAATACAAAACGTGAAGGTACTAAGAAGCGCCAATCTGGACTCTACCACTACCTCTCAAAGATCAAAATAAGATTCCTGCCTAGAAACACTAGATTACACAAAACCTCCAAAATGGTAAGATTTGACGTAGAGCGACTCAAGAACAGTGAAGAAGTAAGTCAGGGACTGCACAACACAGACCTAAACAGCTGGGACCAACTGAAGGAGACTCTTGTCAAGGCGGCCAATAAATTCGCCCCTCTCGCTAGTGGAAGGAAGCATCCGTGGTGGACTGAAGACTGTGACAATGCAATAGCCCAAAGACAGATAGCCTCTGTGAAGTGGAATTCTAAAAAGGCCAAGGAAAATGGGCATAAATTTTTGGAACAAAGAAAGTTTACAGCCAAGATAAATCGAGGAACCAAACAAACTTTCGCACAAAACCAACTAACCCAAATCGAAGAGAGCTTTGCTATGAATAATTCCAGAGATTTCTTTGGAACCTTCAAGCAGGCACTCAGAAAATACGCTCCGCCAAGCCTCCACTTCAGAGACTCACAAGGCAAACTGGCTTATAACGACAAGGACAACTGCCACCTTTTTGGCTCAGTACTTTAAAAATCTACTCAACTGTGACCCACCCAGTGTCGACTATAAACAAACCAAACCCGAACTCGCTTCCCCCTTCATTGGAAGAAGTTGGTCAGATTATTCAACTTCTTAAGAATAATAAGGCAGCTGGAGAGGACTCCATCGTTGCTGAACTGTGGAAGGGTGCTGTAAACAATGCCGTGCGCAAGCTAACCGAGATCATCCAGGACATCTGAGAAACAGAGAAATTACCACCCGATTGAAAATCTGCTCTTATCCATCCGCTTATCCATCTACCAGGGGGGCTTCAGGAAGACCCCATCCTGTATTGAACAGATCCTCAATCTTAAAGCTGTACATGCATACTCTAAGATGAGAAACCGCAAGGTGCTCGTCGTCTTTGTTGATTTTAGGAAGGCCTACGATTCCATTGATAGAGAAACGCTTTACAAAGTACTCCAGGAACTAGGGCTAGACAACAAAACCCGCAGTATCATCCTAGAAACTTTGACCAACACCCATTCCAAGGTTAAATTTAGAGGCGAGATTTCCGAAAGCTTCGAAATAAATACGAGTGACACAAAGAGATGGACTTTCCCCACTTCCCTTCAACTGTGTCCTTGAAAAGGTTATGAGAGAATGGCGCAAGGAACTAACCAATTTGGATGCTCAGAGTGGTATCTACCTGGGACGCAAGAACGATGGACTGGTTGTAGATTGCCTGGCCTTTGCAGATGACATGGCACTGTTTGCTGATTCTCTTGAGATGGCAACAATGCAGGTAAACTGCCTCAGAAAACAGGCTGCCAAAGTGTGTCTTCAAGTGTCGCTGGATAAAACAGAATTCGTCACCAACATCAGAGAAGCAAACAGAGAGATGATACTAGAACAGGGAAACATCAAGAGGACTAAGAAATTTAAGTATCTTGGCATATGGATTGAACCCAACTTATCAGAAGGAGCATCATTATCCAAGAGAGTCAACAAGTTAGAACTAGCCTATCGACTGACTAAGAACACTTACAATAAGAAATGCCTGTCACGCAACCTGAAACTTAAGCACTACACATCAGTCTTACGACCAGAAGCCCTGTATACCATGGAGTGTCTTTCCTTTAACCGAAGAGGTCTAGTAGAGAAATTGGAAATGAGAAAGAGGAGAATCCTCAGGAAGATCCTAGGCCCGGTAAAGGAAGATGGGGAATTCTGAAGGCGGCATAACTCTGAGCTCTACGAACATATTGAGATACTCTCTCACTGTGCAAGGAAAAGAAGGGTAGCTTTCTATGGCCACTTTGCAAGATTGCCTCCAAACCGACTAACCAACCGTCTGTTCACCTTCTGGCAAAACAAGAAGGTCCGTAACACTTGGTTGACATAAACTGAGAAGGATATTAAAGAACTGGGAATAACAGATCTCAAAAACTGACAGTTTGTTAAACGCACCCTGAAGGAAGTCCGTGGGTTTCAGGAAAAGCCCCGTAAGAAAGGTACCCCCTGGACAGAAGAGAGAAAGGAGTTACACCGGCAGAATATGCGACAATACTGGGCAAAGATCAAAGCCCAACAGTTGAACAAGCGTTGTGCAAAGTAGGCCTATTCGAAAGAAGAAGAAGAAGAATTGCAAGGTAATATAATGAATAAATACGTGCATTTGCATGCATTTTGATTGAATTTACAATCTTATTTGGTTGTTTACTGAATGTTATTATTACAAAAATGGTGCTTTGATCTGCACCAACGGGTTCGAAGGTGGAAGGTGAAGGCAACAAGCTTGGAAAGCCCAATCAACGTAAATAAAGGTTTGACAATTAATAACTTCATTTAATAATTCAGAGTAATAGTACAATTAATCTTGGGATGTGCTTACGACATTACCAGTTGCAGGGTGATATTCGTCATAAAAACGGAAAACATAAATTTCAACGACATCTACTACATCGAATGAATGCATTTTTCGCGCATGCACAAGGAATTGTCAGAGTTTGTATGGAAAAACAAATCTCGTTGACATTATCAAAAATGACTCTTTCTTCCGACAACTTGGAAATCACTACAGGCATACGTTTCAGGAAAATTTTATCCGTTTGGTCGATCACTCGTCGATAATTTTAAATAAGATATTTTTTGTAATGATAAAATTCAGTAAACAGCCAAATAACATTGGAAATTCAATCCAAATGCATGCAAATAGACGTATTTATTCAGAATATTACCTTCAATGGTATATTCAAGAACGAGTTAAGTTTAGTTTAGAGCCAAGCGAGGAGTTTTCTAATGGACAAGTGCGAAAAACGTCTTATGAATGAGTTTTTTATACTATTATATCTATTTTGTGCTCTTTTTTGCCATTTCTAAATGAAAAAATCGCCGATACATATTGAGAAAATTGTATCGCATTCCGCGATCCATAAACGAACCCATATGAGTGCTTTTCTGATTTCATTATAGACTCAAAATAGATAAATTGTTATTTATAAGAAAAAATATGACCAGCGTTGAAAAAAAAAGTGAGTGGGACTCGATCCAGCAATTACAAAGCTTGAACCACTATGTCGCCATCTTATACATTTTATACACATTGACACAACACAAATACAAATGTATATATTCGACGCGGAAAACTTCAATTGCAATTTTCTCGAAAATGCCGAAGTAGTACGCCTTACTACTTCCACATTATGCCGTCCTAATGGACTACTAAAAGTATACAAAGTTTGAAGAGCATCCGTGATTCAGACGTAAGTTCCCCTTGTTAGTAATAGAGAAAAGTTAATTTGTTTAATGAGTAAATTTCACTACGTTAAACACAAGAAACCGAAATAAATTTTAATAAAGTTAAACTTATATTAAAGCATATTAAATTGTTTTTCAAATGGCATATTTCTTTATTTCATCTCATAAATAGTTTCTAAAAAAAATAGTTAAAGTTAAAAGTTTACAGTGGGACGATATCTGTGCACGCAAGTTTATTATAAATAATTTTTTTTTTTTTTTTAGAAATAAGAAATTGAATTAAATTTTTGAATTGAATTTATAAAATGTAGCAAAAAAATAAAAAAAGTGCAAATTTGTTTTCGAGTGCAAGAGACTTTTCAATTTCATTGTTATATTCTGTATTTTTTGACAACTGAAATGCCAAATTGTAATTTAAAAAATTGTAACATAATAAAAACACGTAATTTGAAACCAATTTTAAGTATTATATTACATTTCTTAAATTCTAATTGTATCAATATCAATTATTAGAACTGATAGACCAATATCAAATGAGATTTTTTTTTTCAACAAGATTTTAGATTCAAAAAATTTGATCTCATTGATTTATAAGTAAATTAAATGTTCTTGAAACAAAATATAATATTTACTTATATAAAGCAAGAAAATTATGACCAAATCTAATAAATCTTAGAGAAATATTTTGAAATTGTACCTATACTTACTAATTTTAAAACCTAATAATTTCAAATTATATATCAATTTTAATTTATTGGTTGCAATTTCAGATATAAATATGATGCTTCAAAGACTGATAAAACTAAAACCAAATGTATCACCATTAAAACACTTAACAAAGTGCACCTATAGTTCACAAGCCGTCATAAAGCAAGTAGTCCCTGAAGAAACTTCTGATATAAATACATTCAAAATAGGAGAAAAAGTTCATGGATTCAGTGTAAAGGACATTCAAAAAATTACTGAATTCAATGTGACGGCAGTCTGCTTAAAACATGATAAAACCAAAGCAGAATACTTGCATTTATACAGAAATGATAACAATAATGTTTTTTCTGTTAATTTCCGTACTACACCGAAAGACAGCTCTGGTTTACCCCATGTATTAGAACATACTGTATTATGTGGATCTCATTTATATCCTGTTAGAGACCCTTTTTTTAAAATGCTAAATAGATCATTAGCAACATTTATGAATGCCATGACTGGATCTGATTTTACCATGTATCCATTCAGCACACAAAACTATTCGGATTACAAAAACTTACAAAAGATTTATCTAGATGCTGCATTTAGACCAAATTTAAATCAAACTGATTTCATGCAAGAAGGATGGAGACTGGAAAATGTTAATCCTGTTGATAAAGGAACAGATCTCATTGTTAAGGGAATTGTTTATAATGAAATGAAAGGAGCTTTTTCAGAAAATGAGTCTATTTTACAACAAAAGCTGCAAAATATTATTCTTCCAGATCACACTTATGGGGTTTGTTCAGGAGGAGATCCTTTGAAAATTCCAGATTTAACTTGGGAAGCTTTGAAACAATTCCACAAGGATTATTACCATCCTAGTAATTGCAGGTTTTTTTCTTATGGAAACTTCCCACTAGCTCCAACATTGGAATATATTGACACTATATATTTAAAAGATTACGAATATAAAGGCTCAGAGTATTCACTAGTTCCAGTTCAGAAACGCTGGGACAAACCAAAGAAAGAACATATTAACTGCAGGTTTGAAAATATGAGAGAGCCTTTTGAAGAACAAAATACCTTAATGATTGCTTATCTCATGAGTGACATCACAAACATTTATGAAACCTTTCTATTACAAGTAAGTTTAATTAATAATAAATCAAATTGTGTTCTAAATTATTCTCTTTGTTTTAGTTTGTTACCGAGTTGTTAATTCGAGGACCTAATGCCCCATTTTACAAATCAATGATTGAGCCAAATATATCAGGTGGCTTTACTCCAAGTACTGGATATGATTCTCAAGTAAGAGATACTGTATTTGCTTTGGGTCTACAAGGTTTGAAAGTGGAAGACTTTGATAAAATAGAAAAACTCTTTGATGAAACTATAGATACAGTTATCGCTACTGGTTTTGATGAAAAGCATATTGAATCAGTTTTACATAGATATGAATTGAGTTTGAAACATGAATCTGCAAATTTTGGACTTCATCTGTTGTTTGGATTACTGCCTACTTGGAATCATGATGGTAATATTATTACCCAATTAAGATGTAATGAGTTGATTAAAAAACTCAAAGCTGATCTGAAACAAAATCCTTCATTTTTAAAGGATCTTGTCAAGAAACATTTTAAGGAAAATACTCATAAATTAGTCTTGACCATGTCACCTGATAAAGAGTATGAAAGTAAGCAATTGTTGGCTGAAAAGGAACTTATTCAGAGAAAAGTAAGTCCTTTGAGCAATGAAGATAAGGAAGTAATTTACAAGAAATGTTTAGAATTAGCCGCCGAACAGAAGAAAAAAGATGATACTAATATTTTGCCAACTTTAAGCATGAGTGATATTTCTAATGAAGTGCCAAGGATTGCTAAAGACAAAGTTAATGTTGGTCCAGTACCAACACAAATCTTTAAAGTTTCCACAAATGGAATCACTTATTTCAGAGGAATTTTAAACAGTTCTCAGTTGAGCCCTGAACAACAAATGATGCTTCCATTATTATCTTACATAATAACAAAACTAGGAACTGATAAAATGAATTATCTTGACTTTGATAGTTTAATAAATAGGAAAACTGCAGGACTAAATTTGCAAGCCCACATAGGTGACAGCTTATACCAATTACATTCTTATGAACCTGGACTTTTAATTTCCAGTTATTGTTTGAATGAGAATATTGAGTATATGTGGGATTTGTGGTCTCAAATATTTAATATTTCTAATTTAAGTGATGTTTCAAGATTTGAAATGTTGTGTAAACTGTATATGTCAAATCTAACACATGGTGTTGCCGATTCTGGACACATATATGCTATGTTAGCAGCTCAAGGCTTAGTTTCTGGAGTTGCTTATCAAAAAGATTTATTATCTGGTTTAGAGCACATATCATACATGAAAAGACTAGTCAAAACTTCAAATTATGCAGCTATATTAACAGAATTATCCAATATTGTTAAAATATTATTTAACAAACACAACTTAAGGTAATTAGAACATTCTATAAATGTGATTCTGCATATTAATTGATAAGTGATATTTTATAAAAAATATTTTATTTTACAGATGTTCCTTGAATGTTCAACCAAATCACTCATTAAAAGCTTATGAAAACTTTCTTAAAACTCTTCCAAACAACACCTTAAATATTCAAAATCAATCTGCATATACCACAACAAAAATTTGGGCGCCTACAGATTCAGTAAATTGCCATCATCATGTTTTGAATGTTCCAGTAAATTATTGCAGCAAATCAATCTTAACAGTACCTTACACTCACACTGATTATTCAAAGCTTCAAGTTTTATCTAGGCTGTGCTCTTCAAAATATCTTCATCCAGAACTTAGAGAAAGACAGGGAGCTTATGGAGGAGGCTTAAAGCTATCTATGGATGGAGTTTTAAGTTTTTATAGTTATAGAGATCCTCGTAATACACAAACTTTAGATGTTTTTGATAAAACAGCTACTTGGCTTACAGAAAACTTAGATAAAATGACTGAACAAGAGATTCTAGAAGCTAAATTAGGTGTGTTCCAATCTGTTGATGCTCCTGTTCCTCCAGGTGGAAAAGGATTGAATGAGTTTTTGTATGGTTTAACGAATGAAGTTTTACAAAGACATAGGGCAGGATTAATGTCTGTTAATAAGGATGGACTTAAGAGGGCTGTAGAGATTTATCTTATTCGCAGTGATATTAGCAAAACTGGAAAAGTTGTTTTGGGACCTAAGAATATGGATACTAATAATAGAGCTGAAGAGTTGTGGACTGTCGTCGAGAATGACTAGATTGTATTAGGTGTTATCACGTTTAAATAAAATACAGAGATAATGTTACCAATGAGTTATTTTTTGTTTGTTTTATTTTGTTTGTATAAAATAAAAAGCTTTATTAAAAAATATATAGTTTTAATTTTGCAATGAAATGAAAATATGTATCCATACCAATTATATGATTGTTATAAAACTTAGGAATTTTTTATATTAAACTTTCTAGACTAACGGAACAAAGGATATTTTACAAGTACCTTTCAATTTTCAATAGCTGTTGTCAAGTGTTGCAAATTTAAAGTGTTTTGCTAACTTTTGTAGATTAAATTTTATTTATATCATCTCATTTAAAATAAGTCAAAGGTATATTTGATTGTGGTCATGGTGTAGAATATAATAGTATAAGAGAGTTGATAGATTTAGCACGGATCTCAACAACTGTGAACTCATTCGTTCCAGATGGTATATGATGAAAAAAAAACCACGAATAGAATGGTGATATTGGAATGATTAACATTTTTTCAAATGAAATTAATGTTGTTTGAATACATTTCAATGATAATAGCATTTTTGTTTCGTTTTGAGGCCAGTAGTGGTGTAAGTCACATTGTTTTGGAAAAAAGTTCATTTTAAATGAAGTAAATAAAAAGAATACAATTTTCAAAGATTTTAATAAAGTTTCCATAAGCATATCGCATTTACCAAAGAGAAATTCAAATCGTTTACCTAAACTACAATTTAAGAAAATGTATTCAACAAGCTTAATTATTTAAAAAGGTAAAATTTTGACATACCCCTCTTTAGCAGTGAACCCCTCATTAAATTAAAATTTTCTATCTGGTATTATACGGAACACTTAATATTATGTTTTATCAGCATTCAGGTTATTAGAATATTTGTTTAAATTAAAACTTATATATGAAAAGCTGAGATATATCCACTCTTGGTTTGAAGAGAGATTGGCCCTGGGTTGAAACAAATCTGTGACCCGAGACCAAACCGACATTTTTTTTAAAATTATTTATGTTAATAGCATAAACCAATAAAAGTTTCACAAAACCATAAACCTTTATACATATTTTATTTTTGGGTGGAAAGGAAATTAAATTAAACACTTAGAAAGGAAATGTGAGAGTGAGGAAGGAATACTAAATAAAGCTGGATTCGTCTTAACCCTTTCGAGTCCATTGGGAAACTAACCCATCCATCTACAATGACTTGTGGGTTATTATTATCCCATTATTAATATACAAACCATCCCATTATTAGTATCAACAAACTATCTACTGCATATAAAACTCATCGAGAAGCAGCAGCTTTTTTAACAACAGACTTCACAATATAAATATTAAGCAATCCACAAGAATTATAAATAAATTAAAAACTTCTGTTAAAAAAAGTAAAAAAAGTTCTGAAGTTCTGTTGAAAGTGTTGATAATAGTTTTAATAAAAAACTCCAAAAGCGGGTTACCAATGAAGACACGGAATTACAACATCCTAAAATGTCATTGCGAAGAAGGATGTATTTCATTCAAAAGAAGAGGCACAATGGAAAATATTTCAAAAAGTAACAAATATCCATACAAACCGCAGTTTATTCATACATTGAAAGAGATTATGACAGACGGTTTGAATTTTTCTCCTTAATACAAGGAAAGTTAGAAGAGTATATATTTTTATTAAGAAATATAATATTTTCCTATGAGGCAACTTTCACATCAAATGGAACTGTCAGTTCACAAAATTGTCGCTGGTGGTGTGACAGTAATCCTAACTTTACTATCAAAACTCGTGACCAATATTCATCTAATGCCTGCTCCACACTCTCGCGAAGTAACTTCGGCGAGGATCCTCGCCGAAGTTGTTCGAGGCGAGGAACTACACGGAGGAGGCATCTACACTCTCGCCTTACTTCGCGAGGACCTAAGTGCCATGACCGACACCGAACAGGTAGTAGCTGCTGCTGCACCTATTTGTGCTTTTAATTGTTATAATTATGTTGTCCCAATAACTGATAACTGGTTCCCTTTGAAAAGCTTCGAGGAATTGTAACTGGAGTTTTTGGGACCAATCGCTCATGATTTATGATATTATTTAAATTAATATTAGATAAAATTTAATAATATTAAATAAATATATTTTTACTTTTTAATCGTTCAAGAAACGGTTGTGAATTAACCCACCTGCATACAGTTAACTAAATTAAAGGACGAGTAAACACGAGAGTGTAGACGTGATTCTCTCCCTTTCTCGTACTCGCGCCTCGTGTCCCTTTGACTCGGGTACGAAAAACCGCTTCTGGAGCGAAGTTAGCCAAGGCGAGGCGAGGAAGCACAAGACGGACCGAGTAACCTGACCACACTCTCGTTCCTCGCTCAACTCCGTGCTACTTCGCGAGAGTGTGGAAGGGGCATTATACCCGAGGGACACGAAGCGCGAGTACGAGGAAGGGAGAGTATCACGTCTACACTCTCGTGTTTATTCGTCCTTTAATTTAGTCAATTGTATGCAGGTGGGTTAGTTCACAACCGTTCTTAAACGATTAAAAACTAAAAATATTTTTATTTAATATTATTTAATTTTATCTAATATTAATTTAAATAATATCAAAAATCATGAGCTATTGGTCCCAAGAACTCCAATTACAATTCCTTGAGGCTTTTCAAAGGGAACCAGTTATTTGGGATCAGTTATTGGGATAACATAATTATAACAATTAAAAGCACAAATAGGTGCAGCAGCAGCTACTACCTGTTCGGTGTCGGTCATAGAACTGAGGTCCTCGCGAAGTAAGGCGAGAGTGTAGATGCCTCCTCCGTGTAGTTGCTCGCCTCGAACAACTTCGGCGAGGATTCTCGCCGAAGTTACTCCGCAAGAGTGTGGAGCAGGCATAAGACCTACGTATAGTGTAGTATTTACAGAGGCGTACGTAGGGTAAATGGCGCCTATGGCTAACACCGATATTGTGCCCCTCTCGATAGGTTGCTTACGTTTTATTTTCCAAAGAAAACAACTTTAAAATTGGGTAAAAATGCACACTAATTAAATCTATTAACACTTTATTACAAATTTATCTTTTTTGCTTTAGCTGACGCAAATTTTGTAATTATATTCAATTCAGTATAGTCAATTTCTTGTCATTTCTCGTTCTATGCTTAGTAAAGCAAGAACACATAATCAACTTTTGCCCATCGATGCTCTCAAATATGAAAGTTTCAATTTTAATTTGCTAAATGATCTATCACAACTGGCAATAGAAACCGCGATTATCAGCAATATTTGCAATGCTATACGCATATTGGGGTGCGGTTTTCGCGCCCCCTTCAGTTGGCGTCTATGGCACGTGCCATGCCTGCCAAACCCTAGTTACGCCATTGAGTATTTATAAGAAAATAATAATTGGACCATATTTTTTTAGACAGTCCATGAATGCTGAACGCTATCTATTTTTTTTTACAAAATAAATTATACGATTTCATTATCTTTAATAAACCGTCAACGTTTATGGTATCAAGACGGTGCTACATGCCATACTACAGTCGCTGTTGGGGAATACCTTGAAACTATTTTCAAAGACATAGTAATACATAGATATTCCGATATTTTTTGGCCGGCTAGATCTCCAGACTTAAGTCCTGGATTATTTCTTATGGGGCTACTTAAAATATAGGGTTTATCAGCAAGGGCCTTTTCAAAATATTGATCATTTGGAAAGATCAAACAATGTTGAAACGGTGGAACTCCAACTTACTTTCTTGCGGCGACTTTCTTGTGGCGTAGAACTATACAGATCTTCTTTGTCGGACTCCCTTCGGTGTGTATCGCTTGAAGTAACCGATATAACTTATTGTATGTATGGTGTCCTTTGTTTCCTAGCGGTTTGAGCGGGCGCCCATTTTTCCGCAGTCTTTGCGGCGGTCTGTAGATAGAAAACAGGGTTATTTATTGTCTGAATTAGGTTTGTTGCAGTTTTGGATATTTCCACTTGACGTCGGTTCGGTAATTTGCGGTCTGTTGAACTGTTACATTGTCTTGTTGTCGCATTGTCAAATGTTTTTTCATTAGTTATGTACCATGGCGAGTCGATGTTTCTCTCAGCATTTTGTTTTGTATAATTTGTTGTCTGTATTTTACGTGTTTGCTAGATTGCATCCAGCAGGTCGGCGAGTACGTCATTATTGTTCGTATTATTTCTACAGTTTCAGCTTATTTTCCATGTTGAGTTCGCTTTTCCTGTTAATGAGGGGATAAAGACTTTAATTTGTTTAGTTTTGCTTCGCGATGTAATCCACATGTTTAGCGGACTGACCTACGCTAAACATGTGGATTATATTGCCTTTTACATTTCGTTTTTGTCCAATCCCTAGATATTTTACCTGTTTTTCCCATTTTATAGTTGTATTATTAATCTTAGGGCGCTTTGTAGGAGTGCCTTTGAATTTTCTTCTTGTGAATATTATGGCTTGCGTTTTTTTTCAGCGTTAAGCTGTAATTTCCAAGTGTTACACCAGCGATTTATCTCAACTAGGTGATTTTGTAATCTCTCGGTGACGGTGTTCGCCGAGATTCCTCTCGTAAATATAGCTGTGTAATTTGCATATTGTGCGATTTTTGTGTTTATCATTTTAGGTATGTCTGCGGCGTAAATGTTGTAAAGTAGCGGCCTCAGAACGGACCCCTGTGGGACACCTGCTCCCACTGTACGAGTCGTCGACATCGTGTCATTTAATTTCACTTGCAACGTTCTGTTGTCAAGGTACGATTTTAGTAGCTTTATTATCCCCAGCGTGATTTTGAATTTATTCATTTTATATATGAAGCCTTCATGCCACATCTTGTCGAAAGCCTTTGAGACGACCAGGAGTACCGCTCCCATGGCGTATCCTCTATTGAATGTGTCAATTATCGCTTCAGTTATTCTCGTTGTCTGTGTACGTTGTGGAATGTTGTTGCCTGAATCGGTACTATTCGCCGGGAAATATCTGGTTTTCATCAACTGTCTGTCAGTCGTTTATATGGCTAACAAAACATCCACAAAATCTTCGTTATTTTTCCAAGTTCTCTTAGTAATTGGTCTGTAGCTTGACGCATGTTCCTCGGCTTGTTAGGTTTGGGAATTAGTATCGCTGCGGCGTCTTTCCATTGGGTCGGAAACGTTCCGAGTTTGAGCGAGGCGTTCACTATTTTATTCATTCTGTCTACAGCGGGCTGCGTTAGGTTCTTGAGTGTCACATTGTTTATATTATCAAAACCGGGTGCTTTCCAATTCTTGAGGTTTTTTATTATCTCGGATATTCCTTCAGACGTTGATTCCTTGAGTAGTAGTTCTCTACGCTGTCCTCCTTACCGTTTCGTGGATTATTTGTGGGTAGGAGTTTGGGTTTGGGTCGTTCGGTGTGAATTGTTGTTCGAGGACGTTTGCGAAAGCCTCTGTCTTGTCCATGTCAGAAGTCGCTGTGCTGCCGTCGCTGTTTTTGAGTGGTGGTATTGTATTTCTGTTTTTGAGTTTTAGACTCTTGGCTAAATCCCACGGTTTTGCTAGTCGGCGCTAAGGTTCGTTGGTACGTCCTGTTTGCCTTACGCTTCGCGCGTATTAAGCTCGTTATTTCCTGTGGGAGTGTAGTTGTTTTGTTGATGGCTTGTTTTCTTTTAGCGGTTTGGAGCGCTTGCTTTATTTCATTTTCGAATATTTGTGCCGCCTGTTCTAGGCTTAATGGGTTTGTAATATCTGTGCAGGTTATATCTAAGTTATCTTTAAACTATTCCCAGTTTATGATAGTTTTCTCGTATGCTTTTCTCATATCCTACGTTTGATTGGAGCTCAAGTCTTCTCTCGTTTCTCGTTGTATACTGTCATGTGAGCTACCAGTTCTAGTTTCTTCCACGTTCGTTTTCTAGTCATTCTTGTTGATGAGGCTTAGGATTGTCGTTATGCTTCTCGTGAATTTTGTCACTTCGTCTTTGTTTGTTTGTATAGCGTCAAAGTTCAGTAACATGTTTGTTAGTTCTGCCGCTATGTTTTGCTTGTTTGTCTTTGTCGGCGGCGGTGTTGGTATTGTATCTTCGTTTTCGGTTGTCTGCAGTGTGTCTCTGTACGTCGTGTTTACACTTACAGTGGCGGCTTATCTAGTCCGATTTGTCGTCCTGGGGGCTGGCTGTTGTTGTGGTCTGGACGTTGTCGCGGTTTTGTTTGTTGGACTGGTGGGACAGTTCCTCTACATTGACACGTGTTTTCCACCGCAGTATGCACATTTCGGCGGTAATATTACGGCTTCTCGCATAGTTGCGTGCTGTGCTTTTCTTCACATTTCATGCACCTATATTCCGCGTTGCAGTTTCTCTGGATGTGTCCAAAGAGTTGGTATCTATGACACTGCACTGCTTCTCCTTTTGGTATTAGTGGTTCAATGGTTACGCAGAGTCCGTATAGCCTGTCCATTTGGTATATTGATTTGAACAGTTTGGGTATTTTCACTAATACCATTTTAATGCCGGGAAGCCTTTCTCGCCTAATTCTGTTTTTATCTCCTCTTCTTGAACTTTGGTGGGAATTCCCTTATTTACCACTTTCACGTTTTTCTCTGAGCTGGTGTGTGTGTGGAATTTGTAATTATTCTCCTTCATTAGCGTGTAAAGGTGGCGATAATCCGTAATCGTCTGCGGTTGGATCCTAATCCCGTATTTTGTCGACGTGGCCCTCCTGAAATTTATGCGTTTGTTGTCCAATTTCTTGCTCAACTTGGTCCATTTTTCTCAGGGTTTCTTAGGATGACCGGCGTGTTGTTTTTTCCTTGATTGTTTCCACGTTTTCGATTTCTATGCTTATGTATTTTTGTTCATACCTTCCTGCTTCGCCTCAGGCCTGACGTGCTTGGTCTCGTCAGCTTGGCCGTTTTCTTGGGAAGCTTGAGGGCTTCCCCGTTTTCTTGTTCAGTTTTGCGTTTGGGGGCGGCTTCGGTTTGGCTGTCCGTATTTATTGGCGCAGTTTTCCTCTTCTGGGCGGCTTAGGTTGTTCTCTTCGGGGCGGCTTCGGATGTCCTCTCGGCGGATGTCTTTATTGTCGTGGCGGTTTCCTGGGGTTGCTTGGTGTCGGTTTTGGGCTTCTGTCTTCTGTTCCGGATGTAGCAAGGAGCTTATCTAACCCGTCGTCGCTTATGGAATCCAGGAAGGCAAAGTCCCTGATATCCTTGGCGGCGGAATTTTCGTTGGAGGTTGGCTGATTCATGTTCACTTTTTTGTATTTGTTTTTAATTTAATTGGTCAAATAAGATTGGGAGTCAAGTTTAACGTATGCTTCTTACGAAGTTCTTCTTACGAAGTATGCTTCTTCAAAGTTATCCTTTGTTTCCTTGCGGTTTGTTGAGTTGCCTCATTTTTTCCCCAGTCCTTGTGTTATTGTAGGTATGTCGGGGGTGTATTTATATGCCCCTTCAGGTATGAGGACCCGGTATTGTTTCTGAAAATCCGGTTGTTAGTTAAATAATCAAATCGAATGTTTGCATGTAAGTCTAAATTTAGAAACTGTTCACTAAGATTTTAGCAATAATTCTACCGTAAAACAAATTAAAATATCTGAATGCAAATATCTAAACTTGGAAATCGTTCGTGAGATTATAGCGATGACCCTTTCGCAAGTAATCTTTCTCTGTAAGGATTTACTATGAATGGTCCATTGTCGCTACAGTAATATACTTGTGGCCTAAAACTCTACGACTCCATGATCAATATAGAGTAGAGAAACAAAAAGGTTGGACATCCCTGCTTTAGACGATCAATATTACTCATTGCCGGTAAATTTTGAATAAGTTATCAATTCATACACATTAAATTTATTATTCCTGACAATATTTAAACTTATTATTCCTGACAATATTTGTATTCAGTATTTGTACAATATACTTGCCCAAAGTGCAGTATGGTGAAAAATAAATATTTCTATGCAGTAGTATGAAATAAGAACGAGATCACGTATCCGATTGTTCGTCGTATTGAAAATGCAAAGTAAATTAAACATTAAAAATAGTTGATTAGGATGTCGTGTTTGCCCAAGGCGTGAAACTGAAGCGCCTTGAAGGAGAGAAACATTGCAACATATCACATTAATAAACAGAAATTAAATTGCAAACGAATAGACAGATGTATTAAAGAATCGCATAATGTTGTGCAAAAAGTTATCCAAGCGTATAATTAAATTATAGAATTGAAAGAAGAACGTAATAAGTCAATATTACCAAATGTAATAAAAGCATATTCAAGAGGGAGACATTGATGGAGAAAAGCATAGCCACATATCACATTAATGAACATAAATTAAATTGCAACTGAATGGGGAAATGCTAATGAGCCGCAACTTTGTACAAAAAGTTATCGAGGCATATAATTGAATTATAAATTGAAACTTGCGTGCATAGAAATCGACCCACTGTAAACTTTTGACTTTAACAAATTTTTTTTTTTAGAAACTATTTATGGGATGAAATAAAGTAATATGTCGTTTGAAAGACAATTGTATATGCTTTAACACCTAACCATCTGACATACGTCTCTCAGACCCAAAGTAGCAGTAATTTTCTCGCCTGAGACGTATGGCAGGTGGTTAAGGGTTAATATGAGTTTATATATTTTGAGTCTATAATGAAGTCATTAAAGCACTCATATCGTTTATGGATCGCAGAGTGCGATACAATTTTCTCAATATGTATCAGCGATTTTTTTATTTAGAAATTGCATAAAAGGGCGCAAAATGGATAATATGAGTTTATATTTTTTATTAAAAAAAATTCGGTTTCTTGTGTTAGAAATGTGTCTAAATGTCTAGAAATATGGTCCTTGACAATTATTTAAATTAACACTTAATTTTTAATAATGGGTATGCCGTATGATCAACTCTTGTCCCGATAACATATCCCTTCGATTACGAATACATCTAATCAAGTTTATTGTTTCTTGTGGGATGTTAAGCCACTCTTCTTCTACTGCAACAATACGCTCTGAGATCGAGATTGGGGTACGAAGCCTACCTCGAATTCTTCGTCTAAGCTCATACCATAAACGTTCTATCGGATTTAGGTCATATAAAAAATGAATAATGTGCAAATTTCAATCGCAAAGGCAATAATTACAGAATTGGTAAAACCATACTACTTCTTCTTCTTCTTGTTTCGAATAGCGCTAATTTGGATAATGTTTGTTCAACAGTTGGGGTTTGATCTTTGCCCAGTATTGTCGCATACTTTTCTTTCGGGGTTTTGGAGATCTGTTAGTCCCAGTTCTTTAATATCCTTCTCGGATTCTGTCAACCAAGTGGTACGAACCTTCTTGTTTTACAAGAAGGTGAGCAGACGGTTGGTTAGTCGGTTTGGAGGCAATCTCGCAACATGGCCATAGAAAGCTACCCTTCTTTTCGTTGTACAGTCAGAGAGCCTCTCAATATGTTCGTAGAGTTCAGAGTTATGTCGCCTTCGGAATTCCTCATCTTCCTTTACCGGGCCTACGATCTTCCTGAGGATTCTCCTCGCTCTCTCTGATTTCCAATTTCTCTACCAGACCTCTTCGGTTCAAGGAAAGACACTCCATGGCATACAGGGCATCTGGTCGTAAGACTGATGTGTAGTGCTTAAGTTTCAGGTTGCGTGACAGGCATTTCTTGTTGTAGGTGTTCTTAGTCAGTCGATAGGCTTGTTCTAAGTTGCTGATTTTCATGGATAATGATGCTCTTTCTGATAAGTTGGATTCAATTCATTCGCCGAGATACTTAAATTTATCAGTCCTCATGATGTTTCCCTGCTGTAGTAACATCTCTCTGTTCGCTTCTTTGATGTTGGTGAGGAATTCTGTTTTCTCCAGCGATACTTGAAGACCCACATTGGCAGCATATTTCTAAGGCAATTTACCTGCATTGTTGCCATCTCAAGAGAATCAGCAAACAGTGCCATGTCATCTGCAAACGCCAGGCAATCTACAACCAGTCGATCGTTCTTACGTTCCAGGTAGATACCACTCTGAGCATCCAAATTGATCAGTTCCTTGCGCCATTCTCTCATAACCTTTTCAAGGACACAGTTGAAGAGAAATGAGGAAAGTCCATCTTCTTGTCTCAGTCCAGTTTTTATTTCGAAGCTTTCTGAAATCTCGCATCTAAATTTAACCTTGGAATGGGTGTTGGTGAAAGTTTCCATGATGAGTCTGCGGGTTTTGTTGTCTAGCCCTAGTTCCTGGAGTACTTTGCTAAGCGTTTCTCTATCAATGGAATCATAGGCCTTCCTAAAGTCAACAAAGGTGACACATTGCGGTTTCTCATCTTGGAGTATGCACGTACAGTTTTAAGATTGAGGATCTGTTCAACACAGGATCGGATCTTCCTGAAGCCCCCCTGGTATTCTCCCAGTTTACTATCCAGCTGATTTTCTGCCCTTGTTTGTAATGCCTTCGAGAGAATCTTGTATGTTACCGGGACGAGATAAATTCAACGGTAGTTGTTTAGATCAGTAAAATCTCCCTTTTTGTGAAGCTGATGGATCAGAGCAGATTTCCAATCAGGTGGTAATTTCTGTGTTTCCCAGATGTCCTGGATGATCTCGGTTAGCTTGCGCACGGCATTCTTTCCAGCACCTTTCCACAGTTCAGCAACAATAGTGCCCTCGCCAGCTGCCCAACTTCTTCCAATGAAGGGGGCAGCGAGTCCGGGTTTGGTGTGGTTTGTTTATAGTCGAAGTCCTTGCTGGATGAGACAGTTTAGTAGATTTTTAAAGTATTGAGCCAACAGTGGCAGTTGTCCTTGTCGTTATAAGCCAGTTTGCCTTGTGAAAATCTGAAGTGGAGGCTTTGCGGAGCGTAGTTTCTGCGTAGTGTCTGCTTGAAGGTTCCAAAGAAATCTCTGGAGTTATTCAGAACTCTCTTAGATTCGGGTTAGGTTTTTTAAGAATTTAAAATTTTTAATTTAAGAATCTCTTTCAGAAGGTTCCAGCTGTTTAGATCTGTATTATTCAGTCTCTGACTTACTTCTTGACTGCTCTTGTTCTTGAATTCAACCAGGTTGGTATTAGGTGAAATCCAACTCTTCTGCTTCCTTGGCAAGTGTTTGAAGGCTGTAGACTTCATGAGCAACCCAAAAGTCCTACACAGATCCACCAATCGTTCTCCGTTGCGGTTGGTTCGCTTATGCGTTAGATAATTGCCCACTATGTTTCTGTATTTTTTTTCTCTTCCCAATTGAGCATTGAAGTCACCAAGCAGTATGACGGTGTGCCTCTCTGCAAGTTTAGAGATAATATCTTCAAAGTCTTCCCAGTATTTATCAGTTCTGTCTGGATTGCGTCTGTTGTCCTGGTTGATTGGGGCATGTACATTGACTATACTGTAGCCCTTGTTTGCACAAGTACACAACTGCTCGGGGAGGTAAAGTCGGTGATTTAATCCAGTATCCTGTGACTGATTAAAATACTACATAATAAATTTAAAACCATACTACATTATAGATTACCATATAAACTTAATATAGTCGGAACACAGCCTGAATATATAAATATATTCAACCTTTTCGTAGTTCTATAACATTTTTTAGTCTTTTTGGACCGCCAAAACAAATTATTATTTTATAGCTTATATTATAAACAGTTATTTTATAGCTTTCACTCAACAAAAGTCAACAAAACCAGAAAAATAACGTTGTTTTTTAAGATCATCTTCTTCTATAGCTCTACAACCCTGGACGGGCCTTGGCTTGAGTTACAACATCCTTCCATCTCTCCCTGCTGTTAACCAATTGCAGCCAGTTTCTCACACCTAATATCTTTAGGTCGTCGATGCAGTCATCTCGCCATCTCTTACGTGGTCTACCCCGAGCTCTTCTTTCATGTGGACTCCAGTTCGTCAGTATTTTCGGTCCTCGGGTGCTTTCCATACGCCAAATATGTCCAAACCATTGTTACCGTAGTGCCTTACATGCCTTACGATGTCCGCTCCTCCAATTATTCTGTCCAGTTCATGGTTCATTCTGCATCTCCATGTACCACAGTTTTCCTTTACGGGGCCAAAGATTCTGCGTAATGTGCTTCTTTCGCATTCTCGTAGTGCGTTTTGGTTGATCGTAGATATGGTCCATATTTCACACGCGTATGTTATGATGGGTCTAATGAGTATGTTATAGATCTTTAACTTTGATTTGACACTTAGAAGCTTCTCTCACAGTAGCTTCTTATTCGCGTAATAAGCTTTTTCCTGCTACAATTCTCGCACTGATTTCTTCGCTGATTCTGTTGTCGTTAGTTATTTTCGACCCTAGGTAAGAGAAGGTTCTGACTTTTTCGAAATTAAATGCGTTGACTTGTAGTGGCTCTGGCCAGGGTGTTGGATCCCTGGTATTTCTCATGAACTTGGTTTTATTCACGTTTATTACTAGTCCGGCTACGCTAGATTTCTGTTCTAAGGAGGCAGTAGCTTCTTTTAGGCTTTCTGATGTTCGTGCTGATATAATTATATCATCGGCATATGCGCATAGCTGTTGAGATTGTGTGTGTATGTGGCCTGTTATGTGTAGGTTTCTAATAACTGATTCAAGTATAAAGTTGAATAGCATAGCAGATAGCGCATCACCTTGCCTGACCCCTGTCCTGATGTCGAATTCGTCTGTGAGTTTGGATGCTACTAATACTTGTATTGGTTAGAGCACGTGTATTGGTTAGAGTTAAGTTTACCATTCTTATAAGTTTTTGAGGATTTCCAAGGGCAAGTAACTGGTACAATAGTTCTTCTCTAGACACGCTCTAGACAATCAAAAGCTTGTTTGTAGTCAACAAACAGGTGGAACAAAGTTATGTTATGCTCATAACATTTTTCAAGCTTTTGCTTTATTAGATGTATTTGGTCCGTTGTTGATCGATTCCTTCGAAAACCTCCTTGGTATTCCCCAAGTATCTGCTCTTCATATATTGATAGTCTATTGTTTATTACGCTGGATAATATTTTGTAAGTGGCGTTGAGAAGAGTTATTCCTCGGTAATTGGAACATTCTTTCTTGTTTCCTTTCTTGTGTATGGGAAAAATAATGCCTTTTCCCCAGTCACTTCATTCTCTCTCACATTCTCATCATTCCACACCCTGACAATAAGTTTATGGATCCTTTTCCACAGTGGTGTACCTCCATTTTTCAGAAGTTCCGTGGGAATTGTATCACTTCCTGGAGATTTATGGTTTTTAAGATTGTGTATTATCTCGGTAACTTCCTCATAGCTCAGTTCGAGGATTTCGGGTTGTGCTTCATGGTGCCATACGATTTCCTTTTCTCTTTCACCCCTTTGGATTTCAGTGGAGAGTAGCTCGCCAACGTGTTTATGCCATCTTTGGAGTATTTTGTCATCCTCGGTTAGTATTGTCCCGTTTTTATCTAAACACGCAATGGTTCCAGGTTTAAAAGCCATTGTTTGCGGTTGTACTGCCTTATAAAATTTTCTGCTTTGATTATTTACGTTGTATTGTTCTAGTTCTTCCACTTGTTTATTTAACATTATTTTATTTTTTGCTTTGCAAAGTTTTGAAGCTATTCTCCTTAGGTGCTCGTAGTTAGCTCTGTTGGCTCGGGTTCCACTTTGTAGTACCTTTTTCCCTGCTTCATTTTTAACGTAAGTAGGGCTGCCTTGCATTCATTATCGAACCATGAGTTTCTGACTTTTATCTGTTTTCCTATTGTAATATCCGCAGCTTCAAGTATACTCGTCTTTATATGTTGCCATTCTTGTTCAACACCAGTGTTTGCATTATTTGCTAGTAATCTTCTCGCAATGTATTGTTTATACTCGTTTTGTTTTAATTCCTTTCTAAGAGCATCCGTATTTCATTTGTTTGTTCTGGTATTGGTTTTTAGTGCGTTGGAGGTTTTCTGTTTGATTAGGACTCTTAGTAGGAAGTGATCTGAGTCACAGTTGGCTCCTCGAAACGTTCTGACATCCGTGACCATGGTAGCTCTGCGTTTGTTAACCAGGACGTGGTCTATTTGTTTCACTGATCTGCCACCGGGCATTGTCCACTTCCCTATATGTATTTTTTTGTGTGGAAAACACGCACTGCTAATTCTCAAGTTGGTGCTCGCTGCAAGATGACATAGTCTTTCTCTATTGCTACTTGTGGTTTGGTATAGTGAGTATTTTCCGACTGAGTTGGAAAACTGTTGTTCTTTACCTATTTTAGCATTAAAATCTCCCAGTAGTATTAATGCATCGTGTTCGGACATACTTTCGCATATGTTTAAAAGCTGATCGTAGAAAAGCTCTTTTACTTCATCCTCACCATCTTCTGTTGGAGCGTATGCACAAATAAGAGAAAGGTTGTGAAATTTTCCTGTAAGGCGTAATTTGCATATTCTGTCATTGATTGCTTTGAATCCTAGTACAGCATGTTTAGTTGCTTTATTTATTAAGAATCCAACTCCCTTTTCTCCTTGTTTCTTGTCATTGCCGCTGTAATATAGGCGATACTTTGGTTTGTCTATGCTACCTTCACCCTTCCATCTGATTTCTTGTAGTGCCGTTACGTCTAAATGGTATTTATCGAGCTCCTCTGCTATTTCCTGCATCTTTCCTGGCTGCAACATGGTACGTACATTCCATGTGCCGATTTTTAGTTCCGTTTTCAAGTCCTTGTTTCCTTTATTAGTCCGTTGTATGTTAATCAATCCGATCCGAGGCTGTTGTAAGTCTTTCGTAACTTGAAAATTTTTGCGAGGTGAGGTAGTTAGCCTCACGCCCAACCCCATTTTCGGAGGGCCATTTCTCCCGCTCTCGTTAGCCCCGACACCACTATCCATACAGGTTGGTTACCGCATCTCAGGCGAGGTTGCTCGGGTTATCAGGGTTCACCACGTGGAGGTGAGAGTCGGAATTGGGTAGGAGAGGCTATGTGGCAATCTCTTCCTGTGCAATTGCCATGCATGCACGCATGCACTACCCCATTTGAACTCCTTTTTTAAGATCATATCTTTCCTAAAACTTAAGTGGATAACCATCTGCAGACTCGTTTTGAGATTTATCTCTCATCAGTGCAGCTTTGCTTTTATGAATAATAATTTATAAACCACTTACTTGAAACCCACGTGGAGGACTGAGGGTTAGATATTTTTAATTTGACGGCAATTTTTTTTAATTTCATCTCAAATAGTTTCTAAAAAGAAAAAGTTAAAGTCAACAGTAGTTAAAGTTTACAGTGCCGATTTCTATGCTCGCAAGTTTATATTGATAAAAAAATCTGTCTTTAGTCTGGTAAGGAGAAACGGGTTACTTTCTGATTTACTAGTTTTAACAGACGTGCAGACAAAATGTATAGATTTACACATTACAATTGTTTATTAGAAACACATTTCAAAACAAATTAAATTAGAAATATTCTCCAAAATAATTGAAAAAAGAATACAAATGTTTGTATCGACAATATTTCCGAAAATAAGTGTTTTAGTTATTTACTTGCAAATTGAGCTTGTTTAACTAGAAATTAACACTGCCGAATCTATTCCTGCTAGTTACTACATATTAAATGCATATGGTTTTTCTCATAACTAATTAAAAAATAATCTTATTTTGCTTCGGTAGGAGCTAGTGTAAAATAACTTCGATACGGTTAGAGATACAATCAAGTCAAATTATTCTATAATCTACAAATCATTATGATTTTAAACGATAATTTTCTAGGAAACTTTTTTAAAAAGTTGTTTCTAAACTATATTATCTTTATAGTAAATGGCTCTACCACCAACTTATAAATACACAACAGATTATTTCCAAGATTCACTAAACTTCCTCCAGAAATACCAATGGATATACCGTTATCCAAATACACACATCTTATCCTACAAAATTCTAAACCAAATTCCAGAAGATTGGTCTAACTATTTCAGAAACATCTCCAACAATTCACTGAACAATTTAGCCTTAGGCATTACGAATGTAAGTTTCGCCAAAAGAAATAGTCAATATAGTAATAAGTTCAATTTTAGGCTGATGCACCAAACAGTCTAAAAGAATTTCTCGAAGTAGTTAATGGGCTACGACCTAAATACGAATGTATTAGAGGAGATTTAGTGGAGATTAAAAATATTCGTTTAGGGAAGAAAAAGGCTTATGAAATTTCGTGTCTTGCACCAATTATTGATAAAGTTTGTAGGAAGAACGGAATAAAATATATTGTCGACATAGGAGCTGGATTAGTAAGTTAATTAACAAAGAATATTATGCTTAACCATATTGAATGTTCTACGGGAAATTATAGGTACTACCTTATTTCTAATAACTTTAAAAAAAATAAAACATTAATTTTTATTTATATTTGTTGATATTTCAATATTTAGATTGTAGATTTCGGTGGTGACTTATACGGCGACCTTAATAGATCTATGGTACCCCACATCATCATCATCATCATCCAGCTATACTTGTCTACTGCTGGACATAAGCCTCCCGTAACAAATTCCACCCCCCTTTGTCCGTACTGCTCTCATTCAATTGGGATGGATACGCTTAAGATCTTCTGACCATCGAGTGGGCGGTCTTCCTCTATTTCGGAATGCATCCGGAACGCGGTCTCCACTCCGTCACCCTTCTCGCCCATCTGTCATCACTGACTCTGGCCAATTGTCCCGCCCAATTCCATTTAAGGTTGGCAATTCTCTCGATGGCGTCAGTTACTCCACTTCTTCTCCTCACAGTTGTGTTGGTATTCTTGTCTCTCAGAGACAGATCCAGCATTGCTCTATCTTTTGCTCTCTGTGCTACTCTGATTTTGTTAGCTGTGCGTTTTGTTAGGGTTAATGTTTCGGCCCCATATGTTAGTACAGGTAAGATGCACTGATTGAAGAGACTCTTCTTTTAAAGCAGATGGCCTAGCTTTCCAAAGACTGCCCAAGTCCAATTCTTCTTGACAACTCACAAGCTTGGTTGTTTCTGCTAAATCTGTTGAATCTGTATCCCACCCTCTTCCTGTATTCGTTGGTATACTTACCCATTTAGAGCGCCTTTAGAAATTTCAGGATCTGGGCGAGATTCAGGGACTGCAACTCCTACGCGTTCAAGCAGTGTGTCCCAAGGTACATTTGCCTCTTGCGGAGCAGTGCTCGGCAGTCTTTGAGCAGATGTTTGGGGGTCTCCTCTACTGAACCACAGAATCTGCATGTGTCATCTTCCTCTTGGCCTAGGGCCTTGAGGTCTTTTCTAAGTCTGCAGTGTTTTCTAAGTCTGCAGGACTCCTGTCAGAATTCTAAGCTTGTTCCTGTTTAGTTTCAGACAAGCTTTTGTTATTTTCTGGATAAAAGATACTTGCATTACTTTGGATTGTCTTAGCACTGGAAGTTCTTTCTAGGTTTTCAAACATTGTTCTCTTATTTCTTCATCTAAACATTTGTGGATCGTGTTCAAACTCATACCGCAAAAAGGTTCCGGACCTATAAAGGGTTTACTGGATCCTTTGTTTGCTAGGTGATTTGATGCTAGCGTTACTTTATTTTCTCTGCCGTGCTTTGTTTAGCTTTCCCACACAGTGCCATACTAGTTTAGATCTGATGGTGTATGAGAAAATGGCCTTCATGGCTGCTTCTCTATCTGGCAGTATATTAATTCGTATTTTGCTAAATTAATTCGTGTTTTGCTTTCTGTCGAGGTTACATTGTGTTAATCTTTCGATTACATCTGCTTGGAAGATACTTGGGTAGAATGGTATTTGCATACCATTTCGTCTTTTGGTACTTAGGCAGGGGACCAGGTATCAGGCAGGGGATCTTGGCAGCGAGGCTGTTCTGGTCTCTGCTCCCTCATATTCTACCTCTGCCTATTCCCTTCACTGCTGAACCTCACAATCGCCGATTTGGCTGCCCTCTCAACGACAAGGTGCAACGAAGTCAGGTCCAGCAGCAGTTTCATTGCTGCTGTAGGGCATGACCCTAGGGCATGATGTAGGGCATGATACACGTTAGTATTTGAATCTTCTCAAGCTGCTTTTTCATAGAGACCAGCTTATTTCTATTTCTCCTATTTGTCCACGCAACTGTTCCCTAAGTAATCGCTGTCTTACTATGAAGGTGTACATCTATCGCAGGATTGCGGGGTTATAACCTCATGTTTTCGCTGCTAGATTTCGGTACAACATTAGGGCGCGTTTGGCTTTTCCTACCACTTCTTTAGCATGCCTGTGCCATAGGAGTTTGCTATCTAGTGTTATACCCAGATACTTATCTCTTGTTTGTATTCTACTGCCCTCCCATCTAACAGTATGGGTTAACAGAATGGGCAGTTTAATCATCGTTTCCTAGTGAATGGAGTCACCGTGGTTTAGCTGGGGCTGAGTTTCAGTCGTACTGTTTGACACCATCAATTCGTTACTTTGAGGCCTCTCTGCTCGATTTCCACTAACCTAACCTAACTAGACTGCTGGTCTAACCTAACCTACCGTTTGATACTATCAATTCGTTAATTTGAGGCCTCTCTGCACGATTTCACAGAGCGTTCTCTCAAACGCCCCTTTAGTTGTGATGACTATGTGATCGGCGTTACCTTGACATTTAATAGCTAGGTCGTTCTGCCTAGGCAGTAATTCATCAACTAGCAGGCTCCACATCAGTGGTGATAACACACCTCACTGTGGGCACCCTCGAGTTGTGGAGATCTTGATGGAGTCTTTTCCCACTTGTGTCTCCGCCGTTCTAGTTCTCAGCATTTTTCCAATTCACTTTGTGGTAATGCTGTCGATATTCTATGTTCCAAGAGCCTATTTGACAGCCTCGTGCGAGGTGTTGTCAAAGGCTCCTTCTATGTCTAAGATGGCACATTTCGCTACATCGTTTGTAAGTAGTGCTGCTTCCATTTCATTTGACAGTTGATGCAGGGCGGTCTTTGTGGATTTTCCAGCATTGGTGCATTGGTGCACCTGCCAGCGCTGTTGTGTTGGTATTTGTTGTTTCTCTATTTTATATTTTTTCTGATTGTTGTAGGTTTGTACTTTATTTTACATACCCCTTGCGGTTTAGATAACCCCACAAAAACAGAAGTTGATGGAGAAAACAGTTGATAAAACCATTTGTTACTTTATTGCTTCGTTGCTCCAGCTATATGTGGTAGCACTGTCCTGTTGAAAAAAATATGTTGAGCAAATATATTCAGATATAAAAATATGTTCATGTGGTTCAGTAACAGTGACTCGATATCTTCGAAGAAGTCTGGTCCAATGACTCCACCAGACCAGAACCTTCTGATATTGTCGTTAGGTTACTGCGATTTATCAAAATCGTACCATATTAATTTTGTCACGCGTGTACTTCAATCAAATATCAAAACTATACAAAATGCCCGTCTGTCAAAGTATCTTCCCGTAGAACATCAAATTATATTAGGTAGTTAATCTAGTTAAAGGTTAAATGTATTATTATTTGTTTTCTAGGGTTATTTGCCACAATTGCTCAATGAAAAATATAATTACAATATTTTGGGCATAGAAGGTAATGAAAAATACGTAAAAGCAACAATCGAGAATCAACTTAAAAATTTTCCATCCACAACAACTTCCATAAAATATACCCATCACTACGTAACCAATGAATCAACCACTCAAATCTTAGACCTAATCCATTCAAACTTCCCAGTTTTTAATCCGATCGACGAATCAATCTGTATTGTTGCTCTTCACGCCTGTGCTGATCTTACCATCGAAATTTTGAACATTTTCCGAGAAATTCCTTTCGCTCGCCATGCTATTATTATGCCCTGCTGTTACCACAGACTTAATGGAACCGATGATGAGTTGGTAAATTTTCCTCTGAGTCTTGAGTTGAGAAATATTTATCGAGGTTTTGATGTGAAATTCTTGAATAGATCGTTTTTGAGATTGGCATGTCAGCAGACAAATTCTCTATGGGAAAACATGAGTGAAGAGCAACATCTAGTGCACTCTAAAAATTGTTTGTTCAGAAACATTTTACAAGAAGTTATGATTGATGGTATGTAAAATGTTTATTTTTTTAATGGTGTTTTCTATGGTGGCTTGTCTTGCAAATTTTGTTTGTAAATGTTATTTGCATGGAGATTTTTGGAAATATTGAACAGTTGGTTGATAGTTTTGCTTGCTTATATAAAAATGTTAAAAATAAGTAGAAATGGCAAGGCTGGATAACATGACAGGAATAGGAAATAGTGGACTGGTTTAGCAAAACTGTACAAGACTTTTCCTAAACTGAAAACTATAGAAATTATCCCTAAACTAAACAGAATTAGACTAAATATTATAAACCTGGACAAGATTTGATTAAACAAGACTAAACAAGACTATTAAAAACTAAACAGGACTAGAGGTAATTAGGGAAGACTCGATAAAATAGGTAAGACAAATTTAGACAGAATTATTTATAATTATTTATTATGGACGATTAGATTTGACTCAAAGAATTGAATTAAATGAAAAAAGAAAAACAAGATACCTACCGGACGGTCTTGGAAAGTAAATTTAAAAAGCACGACCACCAATTAGGCATTAACAAGCTAGAGGAACAAATAACAACAACAATTACCACAACAGCATTTGAATTAGTCAAAAAAAGATACAAGAAGGAAAAGCAAACTGAGACAAGAAACAAAACAAATGATCGAAAAAAGAAGATCAATGTTCAGAGAAAGTAAAAACACAACTGAATACCGCGAGATAAAGAGGGAAACAAGGAAGATGATAAGAAAGGATCTGGAAACACATTATGAAGAGGAAGTGACGAACGCGATAGAATATAATAAAAATTTGAAATGCCTGAGACGAACAGACGGAAGAAGAGAAATCATAATCCTGAAGAATTCCGAAATGAAGGAATCCAGAAACAGAGACGATATGCTGAAAATTATAGAAAAGTTCTACAGCGAACTATACCGGTCGAGGACTAAAAACCCAATAAATGAGGAAAGACAAAAGGTCGTGAATGTCGGTTCTGAGGAAATCCCGGAAATAACAGAAGATGAAATAATATGCACTAACATCGATGAAGAACAACAAAGCTCCAGGAAACGATGAAATAATAATGGAAATTATAAAACAAGCCTCAGACATAATCATACCAAGACTACAATTACTCTTCAATAAGTGCCTTGAAGAGGAAAACATCCCTGAAAAATGGCACGAAACGTCAATAGTATTAGTATTCAAAAAAAGGGGACCCAACGTGCCTACAAAACTATAGACCAATAAGTATGCTGTCACAACTCTATAAACTTTTCACCAAAGTAATTGCAAACCGTATAAATAGAAAACTTGAGGACTACCAATCAATTGAACAGGCGGCATTTCGAAAGGGGTTAAGCACAAACGATCACCTACTAACAGTAAAACTTCTAAATGAAAAAATGACCAAATACAACATGACACTCCATATGGCCTTTGTTGACTACGAAAAAGCTTTTGATTCTATAGAACACTGGGCTATAACCAACGAATTAACGGAAGCCCGCATCGATCACAGATACACTAATCTTTTCAAAAAAATCCATGAGAATGCCAAAGCGTCGGTCAGAGCCCACGAAAAAACAAACACATTTGAGGTGAAGAGAGGAATCAGACAAGCTATATGACCAATGTGTATCCTACCAATAACAACATACGGAGCACAAGGTGACACCATCGCACCACAATTGTTGAACTTAGCTCTAGAAGGGGTCTTTAAACAAATCAACTGGTCAAATCGAGGAATTACACCTAAGATACGCAGACGACATCGTATTATTCGCAGAAAACTCCCTAGATCTAAAAGAAATGTTAACAGACCTGGAGGAAAAATCAAAAAGCATAGGGCTAAAAATGAACATAAACAAGACAAAAACAATGTGTCTCCAAGATCCAAATATAATAATTAACAACCAAAGGATAGAAAACGCAAACGAATATGTCTATCAAGAACATGGAAATTGAACGGAGAATTAGACTGGGTTGGGCGGCATTTGCAAAACTCAAAGGTATACTAACCAACAAAAAGATACCCCTACGACTGCGCTCAAGGCTATATGACCAATGTATCCTACCAATAACAACATACGGAGTACAAATATGGACCTTATCAAAACAAATTGTGAACAAACTAAGAGTATCTCAGAGGGCCATGGAGAGAAGAATGTTGGGTCTATCACTACGAGATAGAAAGAAAAACGAATACATTCGAAACAAGACCAAAGTGACCGACATAGTGGACAGGGCATCTCAACTCAAATGGGACTATGCAGGACATATCGCCCGTATCAAAGACAATAGATGGAATGGGAAATTATTGCGTTGGAGACCATGGACAGGTAGAAGATCAAGAGGAAGACCAATCTTACGGTGGTACGATGATCTTAAGAAAGTGGCAGGACTGCACTGGATGAGAACTGCTCAAGATCGAGACCGATGGAGAAAACTAAGAGATACACTAATCTCAATTATGCTCAATTCTGGGCGCATGACGGCTGAAAGAGAGAAAGAGAAAAGAATTGTAGACATGGGTCAAATACGCTAGAAATGAAAATACTAAACAGATAAGCGTAGTCTTGTTTATTTAGTTTTTGCAGACCCATAAAAACTTTTCTTTAATAGGTACATAAACTAGTCTATACTATACAGACTATAAGCAAACAAGTAAACACGACTGGACAGAACGTGCATCAATACTAAACAATATACCTATAACTCAATTTTAAATAGCCCTAAACCGAATAATGCTAGTAGACTTATATACACATATAGATTAGATTAGATTCAAACTAGTCATAATTAGACTTTAGGTCGAGTATTATCCAGTGCTGTAGTGGAAAGTATACGGTGGTATACTAGTACATTCTGGTATACTAGTACATCATACATACATTCTGGTTTGTTTTGAAAAATATATATTTTATAATACATGTTTTATTTTAATGTAATAGACCTATAAAAACCTAACCTAACCTAACCTAACCTAATATAATTCATAATAGAAATTTTTTTAAACGCACGCGTAAATTTCCGCCATGTTTTTCGGCCACTTTTTGACGTATAACCATTGAAAATATTGTTTTCGCTATAAAAGAGAATGGTGTCAAAAAAGAAAAATTACCTCTGGGAAAGAAAATGTGAAGACGTAGAGAGGTATCTGGGAGGCAGTAGAGTAGCACAAACATGGAAGTTTATTAAAAATATGCGAAAAGAAAGAAAAGAGAGAGAAAATATAAACCTGATTCAAAACAAAAAATGGGAAGAATATTATAGAACGCTACTGACAGAAAACAGGAAAGAATTTTTTGGAGAGATTGACGAAGTTATTATCAATAAGATCAAGAGATTGATTACTTTCCAGCAAATAATAGATAAACGTGTAGCTCGAAACCTTCCTACTCATCTTGTCTTCATTGATCTTGAAGAAGCCTACGATACGGTACCTTTGAAATTGCTATTTAATATATTGACGAGAGAGTCGTGTATCCATCCTCTCTCTCAAATGCGCAACCAGACGCAATCCAGACAGAACTGATAAATTCTGGGAAGACTTAGAAGATATTATATCTAAACTTCCAGAGAGGCACACCGTCATACTGCTTGGTGACTTCAATGCTCAATTGGGAAGAGAGAAAAAATACAGAAACATAGTGGGCAATTATCCGGCGCATAAGCGAACCAACCGCAACGGAGAACGATTGGTGGATCTTTGTAGGACTTTTGGGTTGCTCATGAAGTCTACAGCCTTCAAACACTTGCTAAGGAAGCAGAAGACTTGGATTTCAGCTAATACCCACCTGGATGAATTCCAGATAGATCAAGTGGCCATTTCACGAAAATCTCAAAAGGAAATACAAAACGTGAAGATACTAAGAAGCGCCAATCTGGACTCAGACCACTACCTCTCAAAGATCAAAATAAGACTCCAGCCTAGAAACACTAGATTACACAGAACCTCCAAAATGGTAAAATTTGACGTCGAGCGACTCAAGAACAGTCAAGAACTAAGTCAGAGACTGAACAACACAGACCTAAAGAACTGGGACCAACTGAAGGAGACTCTTGTCAAGGCGGCTAACAAATTCGCCCCTCTCGCTTGAGGAAGGAAGCATCCCTGGTGGACTGAAGACTGTGACAATGCAATAGCCCAAAGACAGATAGCCTCGGTGAAGTGGAATTCTAAAAAGGCCAAGGAAAATGGGCATAAATTTTTGGAACAAAGAAAGTTTACAGCCAAGATAAATCGAGGAACCAAACATACTTTCGCACAAAACCAACTAACCCAAATCGAAGAGAGCTTTGCTAAGAATAATTCCAGAGATTTCTTTGGAACCGTTAAGCAGGTACTCAGAAAATACGCTCCGCCAAGTCTCCACTTCAGGGACTCACAAGGCAAACTGGCTTATAATGAATAGGACAACTGCCACCTTTTGGCTCAGTACTTTAAAAATCTACTCAACTGTGACCCACCCAGCGAATACTTCGACTATAAACAAACCACACCAAACCCGGACTCGCTGCCGCCTTCATTGGAAGAAGTTGGCCAGATCATTCAACTTTTTAAGAAAAATAAGGCAGCTGGAGAGGACTATATCGTTGCTGAACTGCGGAAAGGTGCTGGATACAATGCCGTGCGCAAGCTAACCGAGATGATCCAGGACATCTGGGAAACAGAGAAATTACCACCCGATTGGAAATCTGCTCTGGTCCATCCGCTTCATAAAAAGGGAGATTTTACTGATCCAAACAACTACCGTGGAATTTCTCTCGTCCCGGTAGCATACAAGATTCTCTCGGAGGCGTTACAAACAATGCCAGAAAATCAGCTGGATAGTCAACTGGGAGAATACCAGGAAGGCTTCAGGAAGACCTGATCCTGTGGTGAACGGATCCTCAATCTTAAAATTGTACTTGCATACTGCAAGATGAGAAACCGCAAGGTGGTCGTCACTTTTGTTGATTTTAGGAAGGCCTGCGATTCCATTGATAGAGAAACGCTTAACAAAGTAATCCAGGAACTAGGGTTAGACAACAAAACCCGCAGACTCATCGTAGAAACTTTGACCAACACCCATTCCAAGGTTAAATTTAAAGTCGAGATTTCAGAAAGCTTCGAAATAAAAACTGGAGTGAGACTAGGAGATGGACTTTCCCCACTTCTCTTCAACTGTGTCCTTGAAAAGGGTATGAGAGAATGGCGCATGGAACTGATAAATTTTGGTGCTCAGAGTGGTATCTACCTGGGACGTAAGAACGATATACTGGTTGTAGATTGCCTGGCCTTTGCAGATGACATGGCACTGTTTGCAGATTCTCTTGAGATGGCAACTATATAGGTAAATTGCCTCAGAAAACAGGCTGCCAAAGTTGGTCTTCAAGTGTCGCTGGAGAAAACAGAATTGTTCACCAACATCAGAGAAGCGAACAGAGCAGGGAAACATCAAGAGGACTGTGAAATTTATGTATTTCGGCGAATGGATTGAACCCAACTTTTCAGAAAGTGTATCTTTATCCAAGAGAGTCAACAAGTTAGAAGTAGCCTATCGACTGACTAAGAACACTTACAACAAGAAATGCCTGTCACGCAACCTGGAACTTAAGCACTATACATCATTGTTACGACCAGAAGCCCTATATGCTATGGAGTGTCTTTCCTTGAACCGAAGAGATCTGGTAGAGAAATATGAAGTCAGAGTGAGGAGAATCCTCAGGAAGATCCTAGACCCGGTAAAGGTAGATGGGGAATTCCGAAGGCGAAATAACTCTGAGCTCTACCACCATATTAAGAGGCTCTCCGGCGGTGCAAGGAAAAGAAGTGTAGCTTTCTTATACCACGTTGGCCACGTGAGCCACGTTGCAAGATTGCCTCCAAACCGACTAACCAACCGTCTGTCCACCTTCTGGCAAAACAAGTAGGTTCGTACCACTTGGTTGACAGAAACCGAGAAGGATATTGAAGAACTGGGATTAACAGATCTCCAAAACATACAGTCTGTGAAACGCACCCTGAAGGAAGTTCGTGGATTTTAGGAAAAACCTCTAAGAAAAGGTACCCCCTGGACAGAAGAGAGAACGGAGTTACACCGGCAGAAGATGCGACAATACTGAGCCCAAAATGAAAGCCCAACAGTTAAACATGCGTGGTCCAAAGTAGGCCTATTCGAAAGAAGAAGAAGGAAGCATTCACCACATAAACACAAGAAAGAATAAAACCTATATACTGCCATCACATAATTTTTCTATGGAAGAAAATGGATCATACTATAATTGTATTAATTTATATAATAGCTTACCAAATTACCTTAAAGAATGTAATAATATGAGAAATTGCAAAGAAGAAATAAATACATCAACGACATGGAACCCTATAGCATTGAAGACTTCTACAGGGCAAAAGTCTAGACCCTAGACTCTAGGTCACTCAATTTGAGATAATGTTAGTTTAATTTATGATAAATATAAATATTGTTACATATATTTCTTTTAGCATGTATTTTTTGTATAGATTATTTAGAGAAATAAATTTAATTTAATTGAATTTGTGTTGGGCGCCCGCCAAAAAGAAAATGCAAACTAAAGTGGAATAAACCACAGACAAGAAAATCCAGAAACGTATATTGTAAGACATTGCCGCTTCGTAGTCTGCTACTTCTTCTGAAGCTTTCGATACCGCTTGAAAGCTTTTTATGAAATGGGAAAATCGAACCAGTTTTATTAGGTATTTTAAAGAAGAGTGGTTAACTCAAAATCGCAATTTGTACTTAGGGGATGCGCTGGGATCACCAGCTACAAATAACTCATTGGAATTTTTAATAACATCATATTCTCCTGGTTTCTAACGCGTGTAGAAATCGTGCATTTTATCAGCCTCGATGTAGACCAAGTAACCAATTCCCAAGGGAGGCACTACATATCTAAAGGACTCTACCGTTCTGCGAGTGGTCATGCTGATGCCTTCGGATACAGTTTTAGCGTAAGCTTTTTGTTCGAAGGGTGAAAAGCTGTATTTAATGACTCCAGAAATTTTGTATAATTCTCCGAAATATTTACCTACCATTTTGACAAAGGCAAACTGAATTTTGAAATTAGAATTATAAAAGATAGTGTAACACATTGCGCGAACGCTTCCCTTTATTTCGATTTCTGGTCGTGGCGTCTGTGATGATCAACGAATAGTTCCACAGAAATACAGAGGAATCTTTTGCAAAACCTCCTTCTGTTAAGCTTATTGTTAGTTAAGGTGATATACACTGATTCAGAAAACAGCACCTATTTAATACCAGGCGAAGGGAATAAAGATTAGACGTACAGTGTTGTGGACACAGTGGACACTTGTGGACACAGTGAAAATCAATGGGAAACCTTCGCTGAATTAAAAAAATTTCGATCTAGAAAGTTCTATTGCCCAAACAAAAAAACCGAATGGATAAACGCTAGCTATAATAATAATTGTCAAGAGTTTCCAGAGTCCCGAGTTTTTTTTTTTAATATATATGTAAACATGCTCTAGGTCTAGTCTTGCATACATTAAATTTTTTAGTTTGTTAGGAATATTTTTTTACTATTTTTTTATGCTGAGATTTGGTTGGTAGATTATTAATTTCGATGTTCGAATCTTAAAATGCGTTATTAGTATAATTGTTGCTCAGAACATCCTAAAACCGTTGGCAATTCTAATCTTTTTATTTGCACACAATTGGATGCTCATTCAGTATTTCTGTTGCTACACAAGTTTTTATAACTTACAAAAGGGCAATAACTTGATGTTCGATTAAATACCAACCAAAACATATCTAAAACTAAAAGAAAGTTAAGTGTATACCATCTCATTTGTTTTTTATTTATGTTGAGTACCTTCTGATACTTTTACGACTACAGCGCTGGTATTAGCAAAATAAGATTATGAAAGGGTACACTGAACCAAATCAAAGGAGACCTTCTAGGTGTAGATAAATCCTGAATGGACCATATAGAACTAGACTAAGGATATACTGAACCAAATCAAAGGAGACCTTCTAGGTGTAGATAAATCCTGAATGGACCATATAGAACTAGACTAAGGATATACTGAACCAAATCAAAGGAGCCTTCTAGGTGTAGATATTTCCCGAATATACTATATAGAACTAGACTAGACTTTCTAAACAACACAGTAACAGAGAAAAACTAGAAGACTAAATAAAGAAGAGATTCAATTATTATACCAATCATAACTTTTAAAAATATGAAAGTGGCAGAATGATACTAAACAAATTTATCGAGACTCTTTTTTGATACAAGCTTGTAAACAGTAATGTTTATTATTAATAATATAAATAAAATTGTAACAAATATTTGTTTCATTTTATTTTGCTTTAAATAATATGATTATTTTTGTTTTACAGAAAATATAAATTTGTCTCGGCAAAAACGCAAAACCGGTTCAAAAACAGCCACTTACACAATAGAAGAATACGCGGCTGCAGTGCCAGTATCCTATCAATTGCAAACAAGTAGTGGCGATGTTTTGGTCGGTGCAGACGTAGAGCAAGTACAAAACAAAATTATTGAACGATACCACAGTGTTTTTAAAGGCAGTGAATGTTTGATCGAAGCCCTAACGGCGTTGCAAACTTTGCTTCAGAGTGTTTGTGAAAATATTGTGTTGCTGGACAGGTGTGTTTATATGGAGAGTTTTGGCGTTGAGTGCTGCACGAGGAAAGTTACGGATGACAGAATTTCGCCCAGGTGTTTAGCGTTGATACTTACAAAAAGGGAGGAATAATTGGGGTGAGCTATTTTCAATTCTTTGATGTATAACTCTCTAAAGAGAATACAGTTTAAACTCGATAACTCGATTTCTAGATATCGAGTTCCCTGAATATTAATTTTGAGTTGTTGAATTTTATCTTAACTGTTTCAACAAAGTTGTCGCTGCAAAACTTGTTCAACATAAATGAGGTCTCCTGTCTATCAAATTCGATTTGTAAACTCAGGTTTTTTTGGTTGGAATTTGTCTTTTCAACTTTTTGATTGTAGAAAAATATATCATTCACAAGATTTAGCCAATCCAGAAGAATTCTTGTTTCTTATTGTAAGTTACTTTAAATAGTAAATAAAGAAATTTAAAAACTAATCAATGAAATTTGTATTTATTATTTAGGATAGATGTACCGTTTGTGGCCACTAAGCGATTTCGTGTCCTTAATTAAGAATCCAATCAATTGAAACAAAATATTTGATTTTATTTGATTTGAACAGTAAATTAATGAATATTAAATGTATTAGTAATCGAATTATTATAAGCCAAATCCTTTAACATTTATTTTTTGTAACAAAAAAATTAAATTGATTCTTAATACCTATTTCACCAGTTGTGGCCATAGAAGCACTATTTTTGGCAATTGGTTGTTTTTGTTGGGGAAGATCTTTATTCACTTTTTCTTAATTAATAATCTATATATTAATTTATTTTGTATACATTTGAACAAAATACAATAAATATGTTCTAAACACCAAACTTTGACTTTTAGTTTTAAATTGTTTTGGTAGCTAATTGTTGGCTATGTAGCTATTGTACCTTTTTTCTAATTTTTCTTGTTGAACTTATTCTTTCTAGATTATTTCTTCCCTTAGAATTTTTGAAACATAAATCTTATAATATTTCGAACTTATCATCCCAAACAATAGTTTCCCTGCAGCTCTTGCGTTTTTGAAACGCTTTAAAAGATCTGTTCAAAAAGCCTGTGCCTAAAATAATCTATTTTGCTTTCGATGTATTCTCGATAGGTCAATACATTCGATGTACTTAGAGTATTTTGTTCTTTTTTCCTAAGCATTTACTGCAGTTTACAGCGTTTGCATCAAATGGATGTAAACTACAAGTAAATCCAAGTCTTTTATTCAATTTTTTCCATCTTTGTCACAAATGAAAAAAGAACTTACTGTGGTTACAAAATATTGGTCGGGTGGGAAATATTTATCTATATTTATATTTATTATTTATTACTCATTTAATTACTTCAGAATTAATAATTAGAATTAATAATTGAATAAGAGACGCGTGAACGATGTAATATATGAATTGAATAAATATGATGTCCAAAACTTGATAGCGTATTCGCTCCGTGCATAACCGCGCTTAGCGCCACCCGTGGCCAAAAAGACAACTTCGTCTCCAATAATCGTGTATAAACACAACAGCAAAAACAATACTAGACAATATTTAACAAACAAAAAAATATAGGTTTTGTAATAAATAAATTCTGCAATAAGAGATAATAATTATAAATTAAATTCATACACACACCTTCATTCTAATATCAAATTTATCTCTCAATGATATTTTTAACAGAAGTTGAAACGTTTCAAGGCTAACGCCAGCAAGATCACGCACTTCATCAACTGTATCTTTTACTGACAAATATCCATGAAATCCAGTTGTACATTTTTGTACAACTTACACTTTCAGACACACTTTCAAATTTTCCGCTAAGGTTGTTAAATAATGATTTTTAGGAAATACATTTTCTCGCATTTTCCTTCAAGATTTCACGATGTCATTCTTTCAATTCAACTTTTGAACTTTCTAGTTGGCACCAATCGATTCAGCATCTCAAAATTAATCGGAAAACGTATATTATATTTCTAGGAGGCTTTTAATTAAAAAATACCATCGAACTGGGAAAACAAGATTGCGGAAATTGAACGATAAAATGTAAGAAAATTGTTTTTGCTAAAATCGTTATTTTTTGGGTTTCGGCAAAATATAAAAACGATTCTGAAAGAATTTTTGCTGCTGATTACAAATGGGCAAATTTTATTTCGCTAGCTCTCTCAGTCTCCGTTCACGATGGCCTGCTAAAATTGAGTAAAAATTTTAAGACATTTCGGCATTCGAGTAGAGATCTTGGAAACTAATGAATTTTCCGCGGATAATCTAAGTGTGTCAACAGGAAAATGACCTTCTGAAAACGATGCCGCAATCCATTTTTTATTATCTTCAACCGTTCTGAAATATCGACTTAACAAATCGACAATCGTAAAATTTCAGTCTGAAATATCTCACAATCAATCAAAAATTGAATCTTTCTGAACAATTTACACATCGACTTGTTCGTCCTGTCGAGTAGTTTCTGGGTGCCGAAAATGATTTCGTTGTTGTTTACCGTTTTTTAGCAAATTGGAAAAAAAACCGAAAAAGCACATTTTTTTCCACCGAAATGATGAAAAACGAATTTAGGAATATTTTGGAAAATTTTGTCGTGATTTTTGTTGGTTACCCGAGTGAAATCGAAGTGCTGAAGTCGGTTTTCGAGTTTATTTTGCTCTAAAGTTACAAATAAGCTAGATATAGCACATTTCCTTCGTATAAACTGAAAAAAAGGCCCTAAAATTTTCTGAAAAAGTCGTCAAAAAATCCATATTGTTGATTATTTTTTGGTTACCCGAGGGAAATCGAAGTGCTGAAGACGGTTTTCGAGTTTATTTCGTTCTAAAGTTACAAATAAGCTAGATATAGCCGATTTCCTTCGTATAAACTGAAAAAAGGTTCTAAAATTTTCTGAAAAAATTGTAAAAAATTCCATCGTCTTGATTATTTTTTTTGGTTACCCGAGTGAAATCGAAGTGCTGAAGAGGGTTTTCGAGTTTATTTCGCTCTAAAGTTACAAATAAGCTAGATATAGCCCATTTCCTTCGTATAAACTGAAAAAAAGCCCCTAAAATTTTCTGAAAAAATCGTCAAAAATGCATCGTGTTGACTATTTTTTGGTTACTGAGAGAAATCGAAAACGGTCGTGCTGAAATCGGTTTACGAGTTTATTTCGCTCTAAAGTTACAAATAAGCTAAATATAGCCCATTTCCTTTGGATAAACAGAAAAAAAGGCACTAAAATTTTCTAAAACAATCGCCAAAAAATCCATCGTGTTGATTAGTATAAAAGTTGCATTTTCGGTCCTCTACGATCTACTCGGAAACAACAAATCCTAGCGAAATCATTTTTGGCACACTAAAACTAGACGATAAGGAAAGAAAATCAATGTGTAAATTGTTTGGAAAGATTCAATTTTTTTTTGCGAAATTCTGAATTCAAATATTAAAGAATTATGATTTCACAAGTCACTATATCGAGAACAATTGCAGATAATAGACCTTTTTACGGTTAGTTAAGTGCATGCGCATCCGTCGAGTTTGAAAAGCGGGAATATGAAAGTTTGGGGCACATTTTGTTATTTTCACTGGTTATACGTCAAAAAGTGCCCGAAAAACATTGCGGAAATTGACACTTGCACACAAAAAAAATGTCAACTATGAAAAGGTCTATAGAAAACGAATAGTAGCATCATTTTCGGGAGATCATTTTCTTGCGGATGCGCTTAGATTTCCTTAAAAATATTAATTAGTTTCCCAGTTCTCTCCGCGTGCGACCAAGCGTGTTACCATCGTATATGACCTTGATTTATCTGCCGCTTCGCGGTGTGCAACCTAATCTAACCTGGGTTAAACCAACAGTCCGTGGCAAGGACTGTTGGACCAATTATCCTATTTCTTTCGAGATCAATTGAGAAATTGTAATCGACCAAATACGCGCGCCAGCGCATTAGCAAGTAAGAAATCCTAATTTCTCAATTTTGCTGTAAGAAAAGTAAAAGTGGCAACTTTTGAGTGAGCAACGAACGCACACTTTTTGTCACGTGACCACAAATTTACGAGCCGTTGCGTCAAATGTGTCAAAAAGTCAGTTTTTAAGTCAACAAAAACACGAATATTTATTGAACTAGGCAACATAGAAGATTCATTTTTGCTTTCCGATCTTAGTTAAACTTTATTTAGCAAAATACAAGTCAATATATACAAATAAATGCTAAATAATAACGTAAGTAGTCAAGTTCTTGAAAGTGTCACCTTTGGCGCTAGTGCTGTTGCGCTCGGAGCGAATTGATAGCACCACATGTGGCCATTGCTTGACCAAAAATAGCGCTTGTATGATTTAACTGTGCCAGTAGCAGACATGGAGTGTTTTAGCTACTTCCGTAACAACCGCTACATTTTTCAATGCCGCCAATCTACAACTAATTTTTTTATGATAAATCATAAAATAAAACATTTTATTTAATATTAAAACATTTTTAAAACTCAAAATACTTTAACCCCGGTTAGATTAGTTTACACGGCGCGAAGCGTACAGATAAATCAAGACAACATACGCTCGGTAGCGCGAAATCTCGATCCAATATATAGCGGTGGTGGCGTTAATACGTAAGTAACTTTTTTTTGTTAATTATTGTCTAAATATTACATAAGTAAAACATCTCAAAAATATTGTAATTTCGAATAAATATTTATGATTTACTTAACAGTGTCCTTCTTACGATTTTTATAAGCAATAATCGCAAATCGTTGGCATCCACGATGGGTCACGATATTTTTTAAATATACGTTAAAATTCTACATTCAACCAGTGCAGGAAAGGATTCTTAACGTTGCCAACGTAACGAAGACCCTTAGAAGTATTCTACAGGGTGATTCGGGAGGAAATGGAAGTATTTTAAAGACATGTCCAGGAAGCAAAAATAAGCAAAATAAGCTCATATGTTCAAGTCCGATTTTCATTCGTTTCATAGATATTTTGAACAATAGTAATTTATAAAATTAAAGGAAAATATACTACTGAACTTATACATTTTCAAAAACTCCACCACCCATTTCGATACATTTATTTGCGCGTTTATAAATGGACCTGGTAGCGAGTTTCAGTGAACGATGATTCGCTCTAATTAACGCCGCAGCATTAAGAATGCGATCTAGTAGCGCATCCCTTCTGTCCACTTTCATAGAATAAACTAATGACTTCATCCATCCCCAAAGACAAAAATCTAGGGGAGTGAGATCAGGTGATCTCAATGGGAGACAGGTGACAGGTGGCCAAGGGTGCGGGCCTCCTCTGCCAATCCAGCGATCGCCGAAATGGATATTTAGAAAATTTCTCACAATATTTGCATAATGAGGAGGTGCTCCATCATGTTGGAAGATAATACGTCGTCGAATATTTAAAGGTACTTCGTCCAATATTTCCTCTAAATGGTCTTCCAAAAAATGTAAATAACCTTCCCCAGTAAGACGGCCACCCAATACAAAAGAACCAAACAATTGATCATTTAGAATTCCGCACCATACATTAATACTAAACCGATGTTGGAAATTGTGTTCTTGTGTGGCATGGGGGTTTTCGTCCGACCATCGATGATTATTATGGGAATTGTTAATTCCAAGTTAATTCTCGAGTAAAATGAGCTTCATCAGTAAATAAAATGCATTTGAGTAACTTCTGTTTTCACGAATCCATTGACAACATTGTAGCCTTAATGGATAATCGCCTTCTTAAAGATTTTGTACTTTCTGTAGATGAAAAGCGTTTAAACCTTGCCGTTTTAATGTTTTCCAAACCATTGTTTGTGAAATTTCAAATTGGATTGCAATGCTCCTTGTACTTATCCCAGGTTTAGTTTCTACAACATCCAGAATATCTTCTTCAAGTTCCAAACCGATCCCTTGCTGTTTTTCAGAAACAATACGTGCACTTGGAAATATTTCAGTTTCCCTAGCATGTGTAAAAACAATTTGAAACACTTGCCTATTAGGAATTCTTCGATTAGGAAAACGATTACCATTACCATTAATACCATTAATACCATCAATTACCATTAATAACCCAGAAAATTACCATTACAAAATCCATAAACAAACACCATATCTGCATATTCTCTATGATTGAAAATATGAGGCATTTTTATAATCTCGTAAAACAACTACTGTCAATTTTAAGACAAACTGTCAATTTTTATGACATGTGCCTAATTAATATTTTATTTTAAATTGGCATTTAGGACAACGTTGTCAAATTTAATTTAATTAACATTTTAAAAAGAAAAACCCATTTATCTCTGAAACAAATGAAAATCGGACTTGAACATATGAGCTTATTTTTGCTTCCTGGACATGTCTTTAAAATACTTCCATTTTTTCCCGAATCACCCCGTATATAATACTATAGTTTGAATATTATGCTTAATATATCAAAAATCTCAGTGACTATAATTAGTACAATGGCCATAAATGGTACATCTGCCCTATATTTTGGTTTAAAAATAAGTTTATTCATAAAAATATCCAAGAATATATCTTCTAATTAACTTCTAATAAGCAAGACCAATATGTATGGAAAAAAAGTCTAGTTTATTTAAAACAGTATGTTATTTATAACGATAATAAATCCTATATAATTCAATGTTAATGAAACTACATAATATATGCCAAAAGCACAAAAAAGGAAGTGCACGCATAAAATATAAAATTAATGAATTTATGAAATTTTCCTCTTACATACATTTTTTACTAACATGAATTTATGAATGTTGTGATTGAATTTAATTCTTATTCTAATTTATTGTATCATATATCGTCCTTGCGCCTGACAAGTTCTATATGTAATATTTGTAGGGTTTTGGGAAACAACAAAAAACGTGTCATTCAATAAACAAACGGAGCACATATTAGAAATACAAATTTTGCCACAAATATTACTTATTTAAGTATTAGTGTATGATTATATAATTATTATTATAATATTTTTGGTACTTACTTATTAACGCCACCACCGCTATATATTGGATCGAGAGTTCGCGCTGCCGCGCGTATGTTGTCTTGATTTATCTGTCCGCTTCGCGACGGGCAACCTAATCTAACCGGGGTTAAAAAATAAAGTATTTTGAGTTTTAAAAATGTTTTAATTTTAAATAAAATGATTTATTTTATGATTTATCATAAAAATTTTAGGTGTAGATTGGCGGCATTTAAAAATGTAGCGGTGATGGCGTTAATACGTAAATACCATTTTTTTTAACCAAAAAGTGCAGCATAATAATGTACCAAAGCGTGCACATACGCTTAAGAACCGTCTAAACCAGTGATGGCGAACCTATGACCCGCAGGTCTGACCCTGACCCACACAGGCTTTTTAAGTGACCCAAGCATTGATTTTAGAACTTTTTGAAATGTTCAATAACGCAACACTTTCAATTTCTCAACCACAAAGGTACGAATATTAAATATATCAATAAGAAATTTCTTCTCAAGTTATTGTATTTTAAATTTGTTTATCTATTTGCACACCATTAACAAGTAAATTATTGTATGTGAAGGATGCAATTATTATAATCATGTATAAGAGTATCCAAATCGTGCGTCCAAAGTCCAATGAAAATCGAATGGAGTTTCATTATTAAACGATTTCTGTTTGTAGTTACTATGCCAACAAGTCGGGTCACTAAACAAAAAACATAGACGTAGTGAAAATAAATTTTCTGAAGTATATTAAATTGAATTCATTTTTCTCATTTTGAATAAAGAAGTATCTACCTTAGTCTAGATTTGTCAGGCTCTAGCATAACTTAATCTAACCATAATCTAATCTAAATTAAATGTAGGTTTAGGTCGATTACATCGACAACGACCAAATAGTGTTCCCGTCACTGTGCATTTGTACTAGTTAGCAATTTTTGCCATGGAGGTGCTGAACATTCTTTACTTCTAAACTTTATTGTGTCAGCGATTTCAAATATTTTGTTTCTCAAAATTACAATTTTTTAGAATTATCCGTAAGAAACAATTATTTATTTGTAGATTCAACAGTATTTTAACATGCTTCGTCGATAAAATAATGTATAATAAATAACGTACAGTCTTTGCGACTAAACTTCGCAATTCATGCACAAAAACTCTTCTTCATACACTTGTATCATAAACTACTATTTTAATTGTAATTCTGTAATGTGGCTGCGTTAAAAAAAGAAAAAACAATCGATACAAATCCCAGATCACACCAAACAAAATGGTTTAATAAATATTGTGTGATTCAAGAGCATAAAAAGACTGTTTGTGTAATTTGTAACGGGAAAGTTACTTCACGTATATATAATGTAAAAAGACTTTTTGAAAAGTTGCATTCTAATATCGCATTTTCACATGCCAAACACATAAAGAAAGAAGAACATATTTTTCACAAAAGAAAAAAGAGAATCATTTTGTGTTTTAAAAGAGTTTTTGATTCCAAAAACTAGCATTACAACTGCAGTAGTTTTCAAGTTGGCGATTGCATTGCTCGCCACGAGAAACATCATTCAGAAAGAGAGATGGTGTAACAAGCATTTTTAGAATGTAGTGCTACTTTATTTCCAAATTTTAAAGATAAAGACTTGATTACGAAGCGTTTAAATCAGATACGAATAAGTCGGAATACAATTAAAGATCTAATAATATAATCAGAAAGAGACATTTTTTCGTATATACATAACGAAATAAAAATAATGATTAAAGATTAGATTAAATTATGTAGCAATGTCTTCAATTGCTTGAGCAATGCATACAGCTTAGTATACAATTGAAGGGTATAGGGGAAAAACTACACATGTCCACCTATATTCGTTTTGAGAAAAACGAAATTTAAAGTTTAAAATCGCGTAGGCATGTTTCCCAATATTCATGTTTTATTCCAGTTTTAAAAAAGCAAACAGCTTCTAAATATTATTGTTTAATGGTAGATAAAATTTTATGTGTTAGAAATTTGAACTATTTTTATTCAACTAAAAAAAGTCTATAAAACTTTTTTTGTAGGGAAAAACGAAAGTCAAAAATCCACGGTCGGAACTTATAACTTGTCAGTTTTTAGGGACTAATGTGCTTTTTCCGCAATTTTATGCAGTGGAGCCTAAAGTACACTTCTAATACTAACATATGGCATATTGGATTTAATTGTATAATACCTACATCAGAAAGTTTTATGGACTTATTCATTGATATACATTTTTGACTTCAAACTTTATTACTCTCTACTTCAAAACTAGAAGTTGTAAAGCAGGAAGGTAACTTGAATTTTGTAAATGCCTTTAAAAGTGAGAACAAAAAAAGTAGTCTTTGACCTCTCTCCCCTTTTTCAAGTGATGCCACTGGCAATGGCTTAGTGACCCACGAGCTATTACGAAAAATATAATGAACAAAATTTGACCCACTACTCAAAAAGGTTCACCAATGTTCAATTGTATGTTCTCTTATTACTACATTTCTTTTTACACCCACATACGTTGTTCGCAAATACTTTTTCTGGAATTAATTGACCTTTTACTGAAATATATTACTTTCCTCTATTTCTATTCTGTTTTCTTACATTTTTTTCCAATCTTCTTCACTCTTAGTTCTTTTTCTGCTTCTCGTTACTTGCATTGCTACTTCTCTTTTTTCTATACTTCTACCCTGTTGATCCCTTACTGGTGCGTGTCCCACCAGACCTTTTGTTGAGTTTGAATAGTGCAAAAGCTGTTGGTTTTCTCTATCACTCATCTTTAGTTAGTTTGTAGTTTCCAAAACAGTTTTAGTTTACCACAAATCAAAACAAAGTCTGTAAAATACAACACTATTGCTGGGAAGATTTCAAGTGAAACTGTAAAAGCTAAAGTAAAGTTACGCAAACTATGATTTTAAATCATAGTTAATGAATCATTTTTAATGTTTTCGGAATCAACAAAAAATGTGTTTTACTGCCAAATTATGATTGCAATATGATAGCCATTTATTTGAGAAATATTAGAAATTTGATATTAAAAATTTGCCAAAATTATTACTTATTTTAGTATTATAATGTAGTTATATAATTATTATTATAATATTTTATTTTTGCAATATAAACTATAATGACATCTTATTGTGGCCCATTGTTCACAAATATTATTGCCATTGCAACATTAGTGTTTTATCGCAGCATTTAATATTAAAAATACCTATAGAAAAACAAATAACATTTTCTATAAAAGAAAAACAAATCAAAAACTTCTATAAAACATGTCGACACATGTGTTACAGATCAAACAACTTATTAACGCTTATTTTCTAAATTAATCAGACTTAATTGTGTTGTAAAGTTACTCCTTGTAATGAAGATTATCGTAAAATGCATGATATTCGCGATGCCTAAAAGTGATAATCAATGATGCATAAAAGGATGTTTAAAATGATGCATATAGACTGGAGACCATCGTATTTAGTTTTATCAATTTTTCGTTGTACAGTTGAGAAACAAGTGTTGGATTGTTGGCGCAAAGTCGCTGAATTAGGATTTTCCATTAGTCGAGATGAGAGTCGTAACTTTTTTTATATAAAAGAGCTCGTATGTCATTTACAGTCGAATCTCCATCTTTTTTGCCTGGACGAATGGAATAAAGGTAAACATCATCCTCATAATTTGCAAATAAAGTATAAACAACATAATCAACATGGTATGGTTGCTTAGGTTTTGGTTCCCACATGCGACTGATATAATCACTTCTGCGTAGATTGGAGGATGAAACTTTTCTCCAATGTTGTGTGGACACTGTCTTCACACTTGTGTCCATCAAATGATGGACACTTGCATCATTTTATGACCTTTTTTCTAAAATGATCTGTTCGATTTCCAAGCCAGCCAGTCTAACTGTAGTATAGCTTATGACAGAACTTTATTTCTATTCTGGTGAGAACACCCATCTGAGATAATAATTATTTTTCTATAGTTTAATTGAGATTTAATGAAATGTATGAAGCAGCTTGTAAATTCATTAGTCGTAACAACTCCATTTCCTTCGGGCCAAATGTTCAGGTTTGATTATGAACCTGAAGTTTTTGCTTATAATACTGAATTGGCACTAAAATCTTTGTACAGGGTGAGCAAAACTCGATGTTTCAGCTTTATTATAAGAAAACGAAAAACGATAGAAAATATCTGAAAGGAGGTTCTTAAATGGGATTGAGTAAGGACATTTTTAAGGTAAATTTACATATTTTTCCATATTTGTAAACTGGAGTAATGACGTCATCGAATTATGTTTTCCCAGAACCATACCTATATTTTTGCATATTTGAAAAACCTAATTTTTCTGAATAAATTTTGTAAAGAAAAAAATTTGCTATCTGTTTCCGTTAAAAAAATATAAAAAAATTTGTATAAAATATAAATATCCAATATCTCACGAAACAGTTTGCGACCAATATTTATTTTTTGGTTATTCTTGTACCGGACGCTAACAAAGATATGGTTGGCAAATGGTTAGTTAAAACCTATATTCATTGAGTTTGGTAATAAATACAATGTATTAACTTTTCATTTAAATTTAAAAGAACTGACATCTTTTTCGTTCTGTTGGTCAAAAATGTGTTTTCTATAAGATAAATCGATTTGGGAATTAATTCCTATTTTTTATCTATTTCTTAATCACTAAAACTTTCCTTTTTAAACTTTTTTGCAAAACTAGCAATTGATAAAATTGTAACTTGAGTATCCGCGTAGCGTCTAAGAGACTGATCAGAATTTATTGCTGTTTACTATTCAACATTTGAAAATTGAGTGCATCTCTTTTATCGCTTCCTGGGGAAGAATCAGGAAGGTATGTGGAAGGTATGAAGGAGAGCATTATTCCACCCTTCCGTTTTCAAAAGTTATTATAGTAATTATACTTGCTGTCGTCGCACATATGCCATGCAATTAACAGAGTTTTAATACCTGAATATTTAATAATAGTATCAAAGAGATTGCAAGAGAATGTAGTGTATACATAGTACAATAAAGATTTTGATGTTTAATTTTCCTGAAAATAGAAGTTTATTCATATTTTTAAACTTATACAATATACTTGTATAATTGCGAGCGTTAAAAGTTGAAATGAGTTTTTAAAATCTTTTAAATGGAATATAAAACAATTAATTTATGAAATTTAAAATGTGTCTGTATAAAATTAATAATAAAAACACTTTTAGATAATACATATATTTATTAATATTTATTTTTTAAAAGGACATACTTTCTGCATACATTTCCAGAAAGTATTTTTAAACTCCCAGAAGGAATATTAATGACTAAAGGTGGCTAAATATATAAGCTTGCACCTTATACGAGCTTGCACCTTAAATGTATTTGGACCAAGTGTTGCAATTTACCCCACGAGAAAGGCTAGTTACAAAAGTATAAATTTTATGCTCAAAATTGGATTAATTTGAATCATCTGTTTCCATTACTATAGCCTTATTACTGCAACAATCTCTATCCTTGTAAAATGGTTTGTAAAGGGTGACAAATTAAGAGTGTCCTAATTTTAAATAGCAATTATCCCAAAACGAAATAAGTTGGACACCAAATTTTTTGTTGAACTATGTAGATCAAAATCTAAAGTTTAATGACAAGTTAAATGCTTAATCCCAAATTAACAATTAATACTTAAAAATCACATTGATTAACATTTATTTTACATGAGAACGTTGCGGCAATGAACGCGTTGCATGCTGGCATATTTCTGGCAAAATCTCACAAATAGCTTGTCGAATGTTTTGTTTTAAGTTTTCCAGGGCTTCAGGTCGGTTCTGATAAACTGTAGATTTAACATGACCCCATAAGAAATAATTCCCTTTCCCATAAGAAATAATTCCCAATAAAAGGCCTCAAGTGTACTCCACTCTGGGAAATCAGACGACAGGTATGAGGCCTTGCACTTCTTGCTGATATCAAATATCGTTTACTGGTAATCGGGGTTTAGCGATGACATCCATTAAGACCGTTTATAGTATCTTCACATAACGTGAATAATAACGTTAATAATTATTAACAACTACTGCGTTTCTCATTTCATCTTCAATTATATAGGTCCCAATGCTCCAGCTGAGCATATTCCACAACATACAGTTACCTTTTCATAATGCAGCTTTTCTTAGAATTTTTTCGGCTGATCAGTAAGGTAAATATTGTTTGTTCCTCTCCCCATGCAATTAAAAATTCGCTTCGGCACTCATCCATCGAGTGAATTCTAAACGTGATTTTTGGTCTATTAGAGGAAGTTTTCGGGCTTTTTAAAATTTGTTAAGTCGAAAGAGGTTTTTCATAAACAAAAAGCTAGTGGGAAATCTCAGAATGATCCAATTAGTTTCTACTAGAGTAGTATATGCCATCCTTAGAATAAACACCAGATATGACTTAAAAGTTATTCAGGTCTATGCCCCAACAACGGAACATACAGACGAGGAAGTCGAAGTTCTTTATGATGATCTAGGTGCAGCTCTCTCAAATAATCCTACATTTCACCATTGTATGCGGCGATTTTAATGCCAAAATAGGAACAAAAATGAATCCTTCAGAAACAGCTCTTGGTAATTTTGGCAGTCCAGGGCGAAATGATCGTGGCAACACTCTTCTAAATTTTCTGTTGGAGAAAAACCTATTTCTAATGAACAGCTTCTACTACAAGAAACTCCAGCGCAGATGTACTTGGAAGAGCCCAGACGGAAGAACGAAGAATGAGGTAGACTACTTTATAACTGACAAAAGACATATATTCAAGGATGTTACTGTTCTAAATAGATTTGCAAAATCAAGGAACCATGGAATGGTAAGAGCCACTATCGTAAGAAACACTAGCTACGAACGACACAAAATGTTTAAATAAGAACGAAGACGAAGACATGGACACACCCGAAAGATGAACGGAAATTCGAGGAACACCTCAGCAAAATACTCCAAGATAAACCTTTAATAAATGTTATTAACACCTTGAACGATGCAATAGTGGCAGCAATAACAGACGCCCAAAAGAAATGTTGCCCAATAAACCCGAAGGAAGAAAAAAACAGCCTGGCAACGCGCCACAAAATGAAACGGAGAAGAACACTGAAAAGTGACGAAAACGCTAGCCAAGACGAAACAAATAGACGTAGCAAAATCAATCAGGAAATATTTAAGAAAGTACAAAGACGAGGAAGTCATTAAAACTATCGAGGAAAATAAAAGCATGAAAGTAATGAGACGCAAACTAACAAGTGTGAAAAAATAAATTGTCAAACTCAGGAACAAGGATGGTAATATCACGTGGAACAGAGAACATTTGTTACAAATTGTGGAATCATTTTACGAAATTTTATACACTAAACAAACCATTCTAAATCTTGAGGAATATCTGCGGAGAAGAGTTCAAAATCAGGGCCCCGAGGATATTCCGGAGATCTCTCAGGTTGAACTTAATATTGCTTTGAAAAAGATGAAGAATAATAGAGCTCCAGGGGATGACGGCGTCGTCACAGAAGCGATAAAGATGACCAGTACTGATGTCTATGATTCAAAAACTCTTTCATCTATGCCTGTGGAATCAGAATATCCCAACAAAGTGGAACAATTCAATAACTATACTTTTGCTCAAGAAGGGAGATATAACGGACCTGGAAACATATAGACCAATTAGTCTCCTTAACCATCTTTATAAACTGTACACCAGAATTATAACAAGTAGATTGGAGGCAAAGGTGGATTTCTATCAGGCACAGGAGCAAGCTGGTTTCCGCTCGAAGTACGGTACAAACGACCACCTGCAGTGCTTGAAAACTTTGATAGAAAAGACCATTGAATATAACCGCCCCCTAGTACTGTTATTTGTTGACTTTAAAAAGGCTTTCGCTACAGTAGAATTAGCGGACATCTTAAGAGCAGTGCAAGATTGTAGAGTCGACCACCGATATTGCGACATAATTAAAAATATATGTGAAAATGCCACAACAACTGTAAATACACTACAACCAACAAGATTAAGATGGAAAGGGCAGTTAGGCAAGGCGACATCGACACCATGTCGCCAAAGTTGTTTATTACTGTCCTCGAGTATGCATTTAAAAGGTTGGCATAGCAATAAAAAGGAATACTCATCGATGGAGAGAGACTCATTCATCTACGCCTCGCGGATGACATTGTTATTTTGTCAGACATTCTGGGAGTGGCCAAAGACATGCTCCAAGAACTCAACGATATCGCACAAGAAATTGGACTGACAATAAATTTTGAAAACCAAAATGATGACCAACATGGTTCCCAGTGATCAAATACAAATTAATAACAACAAAGTAGAATTGGTTGACAAATATAATATATACATATATATATATATATATATATATATATATATATATATATATATATATGTATATATATATATATATATATATATATATATATATATATATATATATATATATATATATATTTGGGTCATGAGATTTAAATAACCAGAGACAACCAAACCTGCGAACTAAATAGACGAATTGCCCTGGGATGGGCGGTATACGGAAAAATGAAGTACATCCTTAAAGGAAATATCCCAATTCGCTTCAAACGAAAAGCATTTAACCAATGCGTATTACCGGTCCTGGCCTATGGCGCAGAGACCCTAACTTTAAGGAAGAAAACCACAGAAAAACTAAGAGTAACACAAATTTGAATGGAGAGATCGATGCTTGGCCTGACCCTGAGGGATCGAGTGAGAAATGAAGAGATACGCCGACGTATTGGAGTGGATAATATTATACAAAGAATTACTACACGGAAATGGGCTGGGCACATTGCTAGAATAGAGGACGGGCGATGGTCCAAAAAACTGTTGGAATGGAGACCAAGAGTTGACAAGCGTAGTCGAGGCAGACCTCCCACCTGATGGACGGATGACCTAAAGAGGATAGCGACAAATTGGATTGCAATAGCCAGGGACAGAGAGAACTGGAGACGTTTGGAGGAAGCTTATGTCCAACAATGGACGTGAAAGGGGCTGCATGATGATGATGATGATGATGAAAGTCGAAAAAGTAAATCTTACTTTAAAATTATTCTTGTCGACTTGCTGCGATAAACGGATTGGAATTTTCTTCAATTCTGTTCTTAACTTACGGAAAGTAGTAACTTATGTTCTAGCAGTTTTCCACTCTGCCAATTCAGTATCCTTAAGAGAACCTGTTTGACGATATTTTTTCAGCCATCTTGCAATTGCCCTGCAATTTGGCGGCGCTGGAAAATTATACTGTCGATGCCACCTCCGAGTTTGAATAATGAAGTTCGTTCTAATAAAATGCTCTATAAAAACAATGCTTTGTTCAATCGGCCACCGCTTCATTTTCAATAAAACTTGACAGTTAACAGGCACACATACAGTTAAACTTATGGCAAATAAGTTATCATTTCTTTCTGTTTTTATTAAGTAAAAACAGGACAATCCTAATTTGTTACCCTTTAGACTTACTCACCAGACCAATAACGGCAAAAGTTGTATAATACAGACAATACACAATTTAAGTTTGCAATGAGAGTTAGAAATTTCGGCTCAATTCCAAATCATTCTTTCGAAGTACTGTACTTAGAGGGACACGTATCGACGAGTGCAATTTACCCCACCATGCATTATTTCACTAAATAGTTCTTACAATTAACCTCGGCTGGGGTTTTAACTTTCAAACCATGTCATCCAGAGTCAATAATATTAGCAGACAAGTAGCAATATTGATTGAAATGAACTTTTTATTGCATTTTCCTTGGTATTATAAAGAACTTGTGGTGGTAGAAGCGACTTATTCACCTAAACCAATGATTTGAAAAACTCGGAGCGACGTTTGGAAAAAAACTCGGGAGATTTAAAGAAAAAAAATAAACATTTAAGCCGTCCCTTTCGCGAACAATGTCAGATGTCACCTCGTGTCGGTGGTCCTGATCGAACATTTAATAATGAAATGACATAAATTCGAATCGTTTCTTTTTTAAATATTCTTTTTAACTTAAAGGTAAAAGTAAATATAGAATGAATAAGACTTTCTTGTACAAGCGTTCCATAATAAAATATAATAGAATATAATGTATAAAAAACTATGAAGGGTGAAATTTATCATGTAATATTCAGGCAAATCAAGAAATAAAACAGTAATGTTACCGAGAAAAAAAATCTATTTATTATTAAAGCTCTTATTATGTAGCCATAAAATACTACAACATGTTACCTTTGAAAAACCTGACTTTTCAAATAAAACTATTAGGAAAAAAATTAGAAAATGCATAAGGTGAAGGACCCTTGTATTTGAAAATTTTGTATTGCTTGATTGTATTGCTGAAAATTTTGAATTGTTATTGGTCTGAATGTGCTTGTGTGCATAGATAGAAAAAAATATTTTATTTTAATTTTTTGTTATTTTTTCTCGTTTTTTAGTTTTTCTTTTTATTTAAATTTCTATTTTTGAATTTTTATTTCCCTTTTGTCTTTTTGTGTTTTTTTCTTCTTCCCGGCCTTTGTATAAACAAACTAAAGGATATACATTGTATATTTTGTGATTTTGGAAAATTTTGGTAAGTAAATAAAAAAGAATAATATTAAAGAATAATAATGATACAATATAATAAAATATAATATAATAAACACATATAAATTTATGTATAATAATGCAGTAAATTATCATTACAAGCGGCACACGATGAAATAAGTTTTTTCAATAGATGAAACGGGATTATACAATGTTGGAGTAAGGAAAAGACGTGGAGATCAGTATTAGGTGGTAATATACGCAGGCTAACGTTATAAAGCACCCAATTTCAAATGGAGACAACAAAAGAATGAACAATGTACCTTTACACCTTTTTTATCGCTAATAAGTTCTCATAATATTTCTCCCTCCGGGTCAAACAGCAATCTCAACATTTTCGATGAATACTTTGATAGTGGGAAGACAAATGTAATCTTCTTAGCTGAGATTAAAGTTCCACCCACCATCCTCTCCAAAAAGAGTAATAAAAAAAATTTATTCATATTATTATATAAAAAAAATTCCAATCTGATTGATAATTTGCAGGGACAATTTGAATTTTTCCTACAAATATCGCATGTATACATAAATTATACATAAGTTAAAACAATGTAAATACAATATAGTTTGATTAAACTTTCTAAATAAGTAAATAACACTTCCCACAATAAAAATAATAATTTATTCTTCATTTTCATTATCTTCGACGTTTTCTATATATCTTTGTTCGTTTTCGACTTGAACCTGTATTTTATTCAATTCCGACCCTTCCAAATTCACACTATTTTTCTCAAATATCACATTATCCTTTATGTTTTCATGCCCATACAATACTTTTTCTACCATTAAATCCAAAGCAATTTCTTTATTCTTTGAAGACTTTTTTACTATTTGCATATTTTCCAAAATTTCTGCACTCAAATCTACATAAATTTCTCCATCCTCTTCAGGTTTTGTTGAACTTCCTGTTATTGACTTTACTGCAATAATAATTTTATAAATAAAATCTATTACAATAGATGGACCGAAAATAATGCGTGACAGTCAAGACTAAGTATGCAATCATATACAGGAAAGACTTCAAGTAGAAGGCTAGACAGAAAAAACTAGAAAACAAGAAAAATATTTTATTAACTCCTCAGGGAATCCTCACTATTGTAAGAAAGCGGTAACTTCGTAGGGAGGAGATTTTTATGTTAAAACAATTTTTTTTTGTTCCGTTGTAGCATCCTGTAGTGGCCTGAATTAATAAAGGCGAAACGTTGATGAGTTGAATTGTAATTTTCTTTTAACATAAAAACCTCCTGCCTACGGAGTTGCCGCTATCTGACACTAGAAAATAAGATTGACCGACAAGATATAGTAGACACAACTAAATAAGATTAGACAAATAAGACCTACTTACAAAACTAGGCAAACAAAAGTAGGCCAATAAGACTAGGCAGACAAGACTACATAAGAGATATTAAAGACTAGACATATATTGATTGTTAAGATTAATTTAGACCAGGAGTCAGCAACCGGCGTTTATTGCACCCTCGTTTATTGCACCTGCTAATTATCTTCACATTGTCTGCTACAAATCATACTGTATGAAATCACAATCGAATTTCATTTCATCGTATTTCGAAGAAAAAAATCGAGGATACAATCTGGATTGGACGGAGTCGTTTTGCGTAAATATGTAACACAGATAGACTTCCGACTTGTCTCATTTGCCACAAAAAACTCGCACATAATAAGTACTCAAATTTGGAGAGACACTTCACTATAAAACATTCCCAGTTCGCTGGTAAATATTCAGCCGATGACGCACGAAAAAAGGCTCTTCAAGGACTTCAAAAACAGCAGTCAAGTTATATGCTAAGTAACTGCGCGCAATCTCTAAATAATGTAAATGGCAAGCTTTGCAGTATCACTAGAAATTGCTAAAAGGGAGAAATCATTCACGGACGGTGAGTACATCAAGATTGTTTCATACGTCCATTTGAAGAACTGTTTCGTGTTTTCAAAAACAAAGCAGAAGTCATGAAAATCAAAGATTTACCATTATCTGCTAAAACAGTACAATATAGAACTGCTCAAATGTCTTCAAATGTAACACTCATGCAATTGGAAGATATTCAACTGGATCCTGCCTTATCACTTGCTATATATGAGTCTTGTGGCATAAAAGAGACGGCACAAGTTGCCCTTTTCGTCAGGTATAAGTCGCATCAAGGCTCAAAAGAAGAACTGCTAGGATTGCTACCAGGGCAAACTTTTGGGAAAAATATTGCAAATGCTGTGCAAAAATTCCTGGAAGACAATGGAATCAATTCAAATAAAATCGTTTCCATAACAACTGATGGAGTCAGTCAGTATGGTATGAATTAGAGGGATAACATCGATTCTTCAGAAAAAAATAAAGCACGAAATTCTAACGTTTCACTACATTATTTATCAATAGGCGCTTTGTCCCAAAATATTATTATTAACAGCTTCTTGGAAAGAGACTCTACCATCGCCAATTTAAAGAATTCCTTGAAGAAATAGGGAGCCAGTATTCTGACCTACTTCTGCACAATAAAGTGCGGTGGCTTTCCAGAGATAACGTTTTGAAACGTTTTGCTTTGTGCTTGAGTGATATGAAAACATTCTTCAATGAAAAAGGCATTGACCGTCCCTAATTGGAAGAAGACAAATGGCTGCAAAAATTCATCTTGTAGATATCAAAATGAAACTACATGAGCTAAATCTATACAATCTGCTAGGAAAGGGAAACCCAGCCTATGCCTTGCTGGAATAAATGGTTTGTTTCGAAAAAAAAATACTTCTTGTTGAAGACATGGCGAGCAGCAAATTACTTTATTTTAAAAATGTGAAGCAATATCGCGATGAAACCAATGCAACTATTTACAAGAGTTACTTCAGCATAGCTATAAAAAAATGATAAGATGGAATTGTTAAGAGAATCGAGCAATTCAAAACAAAGAAAACTACTCTCGCATTCATAATAAATCCTCTCAATACAAATACAAATGATATTAAGATTGAACCATTTGGAATTGATGATATTATCTCGTCAAATGTAGTTTCTAGATCTACAAAGCAAAGACTTATGGAGTGGCAAGTTCACTGAGCACAAGAGCATGTTGGACGAGTTGGAGAACCAGAAATGCATGTATGTCGCGCAGTACAAGCGGACAGCTCTAAAAGAAATGCCGCGAGTCGAGGCACTCATATTAGGCATATGGAATAACTTTACAGAATGCTACAGTGGGATGAATGAGTTGGCATTTGGAGTACTGACTATCGTCGGGTCTTCATATTCGTGCGAGGATGAGTTGTCTTGCAAGTAAGAAGTCAACTAACAAATGCAGTGTGCAGTTGTTCTTGAAACTTAAAGCAACAAGTTATTTCAGATTTAAACAATCAATATGGCATGGAAAGCCAATGCTTCCACTCATATAACTATTCAATAAGTAAGCAAATACTATAATATTGAAATAAAAAAATTTTGAGGCTCTTTCAAAATTGGTAAATTTTGTAAATTGTAACTTTTGGCTCTTTCGTATCAAAAGGTTGCCGACCCCTGGTTTACACAGACTATCGTATATAGAAAAGACTGGACAAATCTACTCTACAGAACAAAGCTATTTTTTACACTAAATTATTAAATATTTTTTAAGACTAAACTTAGTTTAATAAGATTAGACAAACATGTTTAGATAGACAAGACTAGACTGACAAAAATACACATACCGGACTAGAGGAGATATACCAATGATTAGATGAAGAGGGTGGGGTATTATAGATATATAAAGGTGGCAGTACTGTTGCGAACTGGTAATTTGGTATGGTGCTGCTCCAGGATCAGGACAATGGATGAATTAATTACACGCAAATATGTCCTTTATATGTAATTAAATACTACTTATCTGCTAATATCTTACAATATGTACAACTAATCGCTAACTTATTACAATAATTACTAACTAACTTAAAAATAATAAATAATAAACAATACACTTAATTCTACGAAACTTATGGTCGAAACCGGGAATTTACTTCAACGAAAATACGGGGGTTCGTCTTTAAAACTCAAATTTCTCTCTTGCTAGCTCAATTCTGACTGCCCCTTTTTAACTTCCCCTCTACCTCATCACCTCGGTCTTGGTGTGTGTCCTCCCCTAATCTTTATGGAAAATTTCCAAAACTCATAAAACAAAATCCTCTCGGCGTCTCGGCACGATCCCTAAGTTCGAGCGTCTGCCCGCATGATTTAGATAAAGCAGACTAATGGTCCTAAATAATCAAAAACTAATCGGGTGTCCACTTAGTTTTCTTTGCCGACTCGTGAGAAACTGAAATTCTTTGAAACCAAAATCGCGAGATCACAACAGTACAAGTCACCACCGAAATCTACAATACACATTTAGAAAATGGAGATAATTGTATGTAGTAAATAAATAAGGGCATGTAAACAAGAATGGACAGATAAATATACACAGACAAAACTATATGAAGAATCCCAGATAAACAAACCTAAAAACCAGAGTATTGACAGCAGACTAGGTAAATAAGACTTGGAAGATTATGATGTATCACTACACAGATAAAGACCACGTGGAAAGATGTATTCCGTAATTGCTGCAATCCTTTTGACTTAGCGTACAAATCTATAGAAAAACATATTGAAATTTGTTGTGCTATAATGAAATCTGGAGCTGATAGCAAATCCATTATTAGAATATATAGACCACCTTTAAGCTGCATGACTACATTTATGTTAATCCTAGAATAAATTCTAACATTAGCTTTCGAAAAATTTCATTCGATAAGGAAGAGATCACATCAGAAGAGATCCTGTTTGGCGATTTTAACATAAATTTTGATAAAGAATCGAAAGGGAAAAATAATTTAAACTTTCTACGGGCGTATGGACTGGATTATATAATAAAAATTGCCACTAGAGTCACTAAAAAGTCGAATTCATTCTTGCATTCAATAATATTCTCTTTATGAGTAAGCTGTGTTGTGGAGCGCAGCGTTAGTAACGGTTGATGAAAATCCAATATCCGACGATAGACTTCATAGTAGTTGGTACCGATGTAAATTGTGCTGAGAACGATAACAATTATTACTTTGCTATAAACTACTGCACTGCCACCAAAGATGCTCTACTATAAACTCTTCAACTAGAAACGTGGACAGAAGTCTATGCAGAGGTTGATTGTGAACGTTAGACAACAGCTTTCATACAGTTGCTACAATTCTACGTTTTTAATTGTTTTCCGGTAAAAAAATGAAGGTTCAACTTCATGGATCTCAGAGAAAGTTAAAAGCTCAAGCAGAAACTTAAAGAACCTTTACGTTATTAAAAAAAACACCCAGTCTTAAAAGATTTATACTTAACTATGAAGAAGAAAAAACCGGCCAAGTGCGAGTTGTGACTCGCGCACCGTACAAACTTGTAAGTAAGGTATCTTTTCTTTGTGGAGGACGTAGCAAGCACATCAGTTAACTTGACAAGTGGCCCCCATGAAATCACGACCATCTTAGTACCGCTGCAAGCATAACCTCAAGATGTCGCTGTCGTACGATGGAATTCTACACTATATTTTATTACCATACATCCCCCATTCACTATAAGTGTATGGGTTCTGGAACTTCACTATTTGTTTCTACTGCGCAATTTTTCCTGTATACCTATACACCCTGTATAAAGGTATACAGGGTATTTTTTTTTAAATAACGCGAATATTTTTAAACTTATAAAAAGATAACTTTATTTTAGTATTACACTTATTCACTTATATTAAGATCTAACTATTTCTAGATCTAATATAAACTAATATATTAACTATTTCTAGATCTATTTTGATACTCTTAACATTCAGTTGTTCAATTGACTGCTTTTTGGGCAATTGACTACCAAAAAATATAGGGCGAACGTGATTTAAGTATAATATACTTAAATCATATTATCTACAACATATTATGTAGATTATATAGATTATAGTATAATATTATTATGTAGATTATCAACATATTATGTAGATTATAAAGAAAAATTAGACGAAATATAATATATACAGGATGTTACGGGACTTGAGTATGTCGCATGTCGGCTATAAACAAGCAAAATTTAGACATAATATATACCATGTATATATTATGTATATAGAGCGTACGTGATGAAATGCATAACGAATATAAACAAAGAAAATTCAGAATAAACAGCTTGGTGCCAACACATACTTTTTAACATTAGGACCTAACTGTATGCAACCCATATGCTTCTGGAGCCTGACAATACCACTACGACAACATAAGTGTATTTTCATACACATAAGTGTATCAAGTTGCTAATAGTAAATTCGCATTTTTCTTGTAATTAAACTACATATTTACGGTTTTCAGATTTTTCCCTTTACATGTGCTGTAAGACACCGCTTCTTGCCAAATTTCATGATTCTAGGTCAACGGGAAGTACCCTATAGGTTTTGAAACCCTTGTGAAATCGCAAAATATGCGACACAAACGGTCATATCTTTTGATCGCGTTGACTTACAAGTTTGATTTTTTCACAGCTGAAAGAGCCCGCAGACCCGAGTATTTGATACAAATTTCAACTTGTTACCTCTACGCATTACTGAGAAAAATGTTCTTGATAGACAGACAGACGGACAGACAGACAGACAGACAGACAGACGGACAACAAAGTAATCCTATTAGGGTTACGTTTTCGGTACGGAACCCTAAAAACATCTAAATTTACTTGTAACAACTCGAAGAAATTTTTATAAAAACAAATCGAGAACTCTACAAACAAACAAAAGGCCATGCGGAAAACAGTAGAGGAATCTAATGAAGTAAACATATATAATAAAACATATATAATAACAATAATCCATATCTAAATATTAAGGAGGAAGAATCAACCATTCTAACAAATCCATCGTTATTCAATGCATTCTTCAAAACGACACTAGAGGAAGTTACTGCGAAAACTCCATATATTCATTTGGACAATGTCCACATACCTACGAACACTAAAACGATAAATTTGGAAGAATTCACCCTAATGAAAAGTCGATAATCTTAAATAAGTAGTAGTAGTTAATCCTTTATTGGCATAATTTTAATTCCACATAATTGTGTTTACAAATGGTACAGTCAAAAAGGCAAAACTAAAAACTGTGATCCCTTCACCAGCTCTAAAAAAGCAATTTAAAAAAAATAAAATAAATGAAAACTCTAAAAACACAAAAAGAACAATCAATACAAAAAAGAACACGGATGGATCAATAAAAAAACAAAACAATAAATACAAAAAAGGACGCGGATATTTGAAACGGAAACAAAACAAGCGATGATAAAAAGAAACAAAAACAAACTACACTGAGCACATCGAACTCGAGTATTTACATTTTAATACTTTCATCATGTATATGACACCGGATCCACTTTCGTCCATAACTTTTTCCCAGCTTCTTACGGCTACCTTTTGTCTTAATCTTGATAATCTTAAATAAATTAAAAAGTAAATGTAGTTGCGGCCCAGACTTAATACCATGTAATATAAATTACTTAATACCATGTAATAATAAAAGAATTTCAAAATGAACTTCTTGAACCCATCACTGATACCAGAGATCAGTACCGGATATTCAAAATCTCTATAGTGGTTCCAATATATAAGAAAGGAGAATGTACATTTTTGCTCAACTATTGATCAATAACTTTCGTCGGTGTAATGGCAAACATCCTGGAATACTGTATGGAATATCGCCTGATGCCGTTCATTTCGAGAAACAACTTGATTCTACTTGTTTCCGTAGAAATACATCAACCACTACTGCAATAAACGAGTTCTACAACAAAATCATCAACGAGGTAGATAAACGCAAATGCCCTGTGGGTATTTTTTGCTATCTCTCTAAGGCATTTGACTGTGTATCGCACGACATACTCTTAAACAAATTATACTCATTAGGAATTAAAGGGAAAACTGGGCGGTGATTCATATCTTACTTGAGCAACAGACGACAATACGCTAAAATTTAAAATGAGGAAAAGACTGAAATATCATCGACTACGGTGGTAAAAATAGGTGTTCTCCAAGGAAGTGTTCTGGCCCCGGTTCTTTTTTCGCTGTACACAGCAGACTTGGTTGACTTTATCGAGCAAAAACACTGTACGATATATGCAGATGATATAAGTATTATAATATCGGAGGATTCCCTGGTGGAAAAAGAAAACATAGCAAATCTAATTTTAGACAGACTTTATGCATGGTTTTGTACAAGTAAATTGTTCTTAAATCCAGAAAAAAACTATTTATATAATTTTTCGTATTTTTCGTGTTTTAGTATTATCGTATCCTGCTATAGAGAATTTTCTCTTACATATAGGGTTCTTGTAGCTGAAAAGTGAATTTTTATTTCTGTTGCTTTAAAGTCCATGCTTCCATGCCATATAGAAGAATGGAGAACACGTCTTAATATTATTCTACGCAAATCAAGTTTTAGTTGTCTATCACAAAAAAAACATACGCATTTTAAGAAATGTGCTTCTGGCCATTTCAATTCTGGTTTTATTTTCTGTTGGTTTGGTCTATGGTATTGGTTATCCATGTACCAAGTTGTTTATATTTAGTTGCATTTTCTACACTTGTTGTATTTTATACGTATTGTTTATGTATAAGTCTTGATATTATATTCTGTTTTTTGTTATGACCATATACTTCCCTGGAGACCTCTGGTGGTCTGCAAGATTCTCTGCTATAACAGTATCATCGGCATAATTCAAGTTGTTAACCGTCTGACCATTCATTGTGATTCCAGTGTGTTCTTCACTTAGCGCCTCTCTGAATATCTCTTCGGAGTATAGATTAAACAGCATTGGGGACAATATACAACCCTGTCGTACTTCTTTTAGTATCTGTATTTCGTCAGATTCGTCGTTGTCCACTTTATCGTGGCTGTTTGGTTCCAGTAAAGTGATTCAATAATCTGAATATCTCGCGAGTCGATGTTTCGTTGTTTCAGTAGATGTATTAGAATATCATGGCGTACTTTATCGGAGGCCTTTTCATAGTCTATGAGGCATACGTGTATATCTAGGTTCATGTCTAAACATCTCTGCGTTAATACATTAAAACTGAATAATGCCTCCCTTGTACCAAAACCATTCCTGAAACCAAATTGAGTCATTTTCTAGCTTGTTGTATAGTCCCTTGCGAATAACTTTGAGAAATGCTTTTAGTGTATGACTCATTAGACTAATAGTACTATGGTCACTACATTCTCTGGCAATTGTTTTTTTTTTGGTAAAGTTATGAAAGTAGATTTTATCCATTGTTTAGGTAAGAGTCTGGTTATGTATATTGTATTAAATAGATCTACCATAATATCGAGCTGGTCCTCATGTATTAGTTAAGAGTTCGCTTGGTATTTCGTCTGTTCCTACTGCTTTTCCGCTTTTTATTTTCTTTATGGCATATAGAACTTCTTCTTTCAATATGTTTGGTCCTTCTATCATATTCTGCTTAATTCTAGTATTTCTTGTGGCATGAAAGAGTTCTTCTTTATATTCTTTCCACCTTATTAGTTTTAGTGCTGGTTCTACGATGATCTTCCCTTTCTTTTTTCCCTTTTTTATAATGGTGGTTTGTCTTTTTCGCGAAATTCCAGTTAAATCTTTGATTTCTTTATGTAAATTTCTGTTATCGTATTGTGATTGTAGCTCTTCTATATATTCACATTTTGCAGTTAGCCATTTTTCTTTTTCTGACCGGATTTTACTTGTTATGTTTCTTTGCAGCTCTTTATATTTTTTGGAATTGCTTTTGTTTTTCCATCGTTCTTCCATAGGGATTAGGATTTCTTGTGTTATCCATTTTAGTTTAGATTTATTACAACATCCATTACAACATCCTATAGGCCATTTTTTCAGAAACTGGAAATTCTAACATTGACGTCCGTCTATATGTGGGAAATAGCGTGCTATGTGTTATAAAAATATTGCATATAAAAATATGAAATTATTTGATATCGGGGAGGCTCACCATACTTACGACACCAGAAATCGTCAAAAACTACGGGCTATAAGATGTAATCTTAATATGTGTCAACGGACCCCAAATAGAATAGGTATACACACACATATTTAATCGAATACCTTTGGAGATCAAGACTCAAAGAACTTATAAATCTTTTAGGAAACAATTAAAAAGGCTCTTATGTCGGGTTTACGATAAACTTAACGTAACGCGACGAGACGTGATTTAAACTTAAAACAGATTGTTTTATATGCGGCTTATTACGATCGATGTAATGTGAAGCATCCGAACTTGACGTAATATAAAAGCTACCAATGTCCAAATTTTCACGTCGCGTTGCCTCAAGTTGGGCTGATAGAAAGGTGATAATACATGTTAAGTGAATTATTTGAAAATGAACATATATTGAAACTATATTTTTATATGTATTTATATTTTATACTTTTGTCTTATCTATATTTTGCATTATGTAATCTAAATCAATTTTTTTAAATTATTTCTTTATGACTTGTCTAATATGTAATTTATTTACATTTAGAGATAAATAAAATTTTTGAGTTTGTCTAGGCGGACTAGACCCGATGTAGCAGACCCGACGGACCAGACTAGACGGACCAGACTAGACGGACCAGACTGGAGGAACCGGACTAGACGGACCAGACTAGATACGCTAGCCCAGGTAGAGTAGACTAGATACAGTATACTAAACATATGGTCATAACTTACACATACAAAATTAGACAAACAATAGTATATGAAATAGACATACAAGATTCGATAGAATAGACAAACTAAACTAGATTGTCCAAATTTGCAAGACGAGACAAACAAGATTAGGCAGGTAAATATATACCGAAAATTCAAGGCTTAACAACTTATTTATATTTACCAGTGACTTTATTATCTACATCTCCTCTTATTTCATTCCCTCTTAATAAGTTATTTTCTTCACGTATATCCTTTCTGTTTTCACTGTCATCACCACTGCTATTACGAATATTTCCTTGAATCATAAGTTTCACTGTTAGAACAATTAACAAAACATTTTGATTATAAAAACAATAATGAAACTAATATTACCTATATTATTATTACTAATATTTTCAATATTCCCTTCTGATATTTTACCGCCTTCGTAGTCTCCATTCTCGCTTGAAGTTCCTTGTTTTTCAAAAATTCCATTACCATCCAATTCTATATTTAGCGAATTTTTCATATAATTATTATTATTTTCATTGTTTTCTTTGACTTCACTGTCGATTAATTTACTGTAATCAGAGCGAACACTGTGTATGTCATTTGATTTGGAATAAAATCGGGTTGTGTTCAAATAAAACGTGAAAATTAATATAATTGCGAATGATAATAGGAGTGCGTAGAACGTTTTAGGTTTGTGCATTCTGCTTGCTGTTAATTTGTTTGACTGTAACTATTTGTCACCTTATCTCTAGTTTTACTTATCTAAATGTTGTATAACACATTTTTTTATAAATGCAATTTGCTTTGTATTTATTGTGATTCTATAATCACGTCCTCTTTTTGATATAAATAATATTACGTAATATTTATCTTAATAAATATTAATACATGAAAAAAGTTGCATTAGAAGAATAATAAATTCTATAAATTATTTATACTCTCGACATTAAATAAACAGTGATTGGTCACGAAATATTTTGTATAAATTGAAAACTACTTTCATGATGTGAATTTACTTTCTTTAATTGTTCAGAAAAGACAGCTACTACACTCAAATACACAGATGTAAATAGACTATATAGATTTTCGCAGGACAATCATGTTTAGACAAACTTCACTTGCCGATCATTAGATAGACACTGCGTCAAAAAGCTTGGATAAAGAAAACTTGTAAATATTTATTTTCGTTTCCTTTTTAGATAAACTATATTATACGGGATTCTTTATGATAGTAAAAACGTTTGACCTACTTAGAAATTGTTTTCTAGTAAAATATTACATTGCAAAATATTCCTGAAAATATATCTAGTTTACGATCATATGATCTAGTAACTCAAGTTTGCTAAAGCGTAAATATTTTCCATAAATCTATGTTACTTACTGTTTGTATGAGAACGAATGGCATGTTTATAGCGAATTATGAATGGTATTATTAATGGTGTATTATGAATGGTTTATTTACTATTATTAGCCTAGTGTCTCTATGGTTTTAACAATATGTTTTAACTATATGTCTGTTCATGTATTTTATTATTGCCTGTCTAGAAATGGTTATCTAGTATTTTCTATCAATTGCCTCATCTTGTCTAATCTTTCTGTAGTCGTGTCTACCTCAATTTGTCTTTCTTGTCTTCTTTTCTCGACTTCTCTACTTAATCTTGTTTCTCCAGCCAGCCTGTCTTGTATTGAGTCTGGTCTTGTCTATCTGCTCTTGTATGTCTGGTCTTTTCTGTATAAATTTGTCTTTTAGTTTTATGTGTCTGAGTTTGTCTGTCTGATCTTAACCCTTTCGCTATCAATTTTATTTATTTTGTTTATCAGATCCCTTTTATGATTTTTGTCCTTATTATGTCTAAAAAACATCAGTTATTGCTCTTTTTTGTATGGGGGATGCGTATGGGGGTGGTGGAAAATATAGTATCATAGGTATTTTTTATATATTTAGGTATATTTTAGAGGGCCAAACTGCGATAGTGACCATTTCCTGGTAGTGGGAAAATTACGGCAGAGAATATCAAATGTCGCCAAAACTAAAGGTACAAAAAGGGAGCAGTGGGATACAGACCAGTTGAGCAAAAATGAAGCCCTAAACAAATATCAAAACGCCATCAGCATGGAGTTAGATAGACTCCCAGACCATAGCAATATTGACGATGAGTGGAAGTCCATGGAGAGTGCAATAATAAAAGTAACCAAAGACATAGTAGCGACAAAAAGAAGATCAAGAAACATAGATTTTTTCGATATGGAATGTGAAAGGGTTATAACAGAAAAGAATAATGCGCGACAAAAGATGCTGCAAAGAAACACTAGAGCTAATAATGCAGTATACCAAGAGAAGCGGAGAGAAGCCAACAGGTGCCTAAGGGGGGAAAAAGAGATATGATGCGTAAGAAAATAGAAAGCATAGAAGAGAACTATAATCAACGCAAAGTGAAGGATTTCTATAGAACAATCAGAATTGAAGCGAAAGGGTACCAGCCAAAATTAAACGTATGCAAGGATAAGAACGGAAAAATCCTAACGGAAGAGAAAGATGAATGGGATAGATGGCGCCAGTACTTCGCCGAGATACTAAATGTTGATCATATGGAAGACCTAGAAGAGCCAGAAACAGTAATATACACAGCTCAAGAAAATACCGAACCACCTACATTGGATGAAGTCAAAACAGCCATGGAAAAGCTTAAAAATGGTAAGGCACCCGGCGAGGACGGCATCACTGCCGAAATTTTAAAACTGGCCGGAATAGATGCACATAAAAGACTGCACCAACTAATATGCAAAATATGGAAAGAAGAACAGATGCCTGAAAGGTGGAAAACTGGGTTAATCTGCCCTATCCACAAAAAAGGCGACAAAACAAACTTCGACAATTACAGGGGATTAACACTACTCAACACTGCATATAAGGTACTCTCCAATGTGATATTCGACAGAATAAGACCGTATGCAGAAGAAATATTAGGAGAATATCAATGTGGCTTCCGAGAAAGTAGATCAACTCTGGATCAGGTATTTGTGCTAAGTCAAGCAATGGAAAAATGTTATGAATACAACATCGACCTGCACTGTCTGTTAATCGATTTTAAAAAAGCATTCGACAGTATTAAAAGAGCAAAACTAGGAAGTGCACTTGCTCTAATGGGTATCCCACATAAACTTGCCAAACTAGCCATGATGACAATGGATGGATCCAAGGCCAGAGTAACAGTCCAAAACAAAACATCAAAGGAATTTGAAATAAGAACCGGTGTTAGGCAGGGAGATGCCTTGTCAGCTGTTCTTTTTAACCTTGCGCTACAAAATGCAATTGGAAACCTCGAAAATAAGGGAAATATCATAACAAAATCATACCAAATATGTGCGTACGCGGACGACATACTGATCATGGCTAGGGACAACAGAACTCTAGAAGAATTGTTTTTAAAAATAGAAGAGGAAGCGAGCAAAGTCGGCCTGAAAATACATGCAGATAAAACAAAATAACTAAAACTGTCACGTGATAAACCAAGAAGGGCTCCTCAGAACTTTCATTATAAATCTACATAATAACTATCATTATAAATGATCATCGGTTTGAAGAAGTTCAAAATGTCAAATATCTTGGAGTAACTTTCAATAACACAAATAATCTATCACTGAGGGTACAAGATAGAATCCAAGCTGCGAATTGATGCTATTATTCACATCTGAAGCTCTTCAAATCAAAAATCATCTCACGTAAAGCAAAACTGCGAATATATAAAACCCTGATCAGACCCGTGCTAACTTATGGAGCTGAATCCTGGAGTATGTCGGAAGCAGACAAAAACTCTCTTCGTATTTTTGAAAGACGGATTTTACGGAAGATCTTTGGACCAGTGAGAGAGGAAGAAGGATACAGAATTCGCATGAACTACGAACTTCAAGAACTAATAGAAGGGAAGACATAGTAAGATTCATTAAGGCACAGAGACTTCGATGGGCGGGCCACATGATTAGAATGCCGAGTGCAAGAGCACCCAGATCCATCTATAAAGCGCAACCTAACACCGCAAGAAGCAGAGGTAGAGCCAGAACCAGGTGGAAAGATAAGGTAGAGGAAGATGTAGAAACTCTACAAGTAGGAAACTGGACACGTGTCGCTGAAGACCGTCAAAGGTGGAAGGGGATTGTTAAAGAGGCCAAAGCTCACCCTGGGCTGTAGAGTCAGAAGAAGAAGTCTACTCCACCTATTATGTTATTGTCATAAATTTTTGCGAAAGAATACAAGTTCCTACAGCGGGAAAGGAAATGTTGTCCATCAGTCTAACACTTCTAAAGAATCGATCATATGCGAACGCGACTCGTGAATCCCGAATTGTAAAGATAAGTGACGATACAACCTTTTCTCCTAAAGTAGTTGTGACTTTTCCTGCAGTATCGTCTCTTCCAGAATAAATATTGAGATCATATACATATCCCGTTTCCGCATCGCATCGTTCCCATATTTAGATTCCACGCTTGATGGGTTTCAACGGCAGATATTGCTTCAGACTTGAGCGGCCTTTTAATTTGGCCATTGATTCCTCAATGTTCTGGAATGCACTGTCTTCTCTGCATTTTTGAACATCTTACACAGAACAACTTTGCACATTGTACACAAGGTTTTCGTTCGCGTTTCTTTGCCCTTTCCTGAACAGTTCGCACATGTTCTTCTTGAGCTACCTTCAACCGGGAGGTAATCTCCAATATTTAGCATAAGTTTGATTGTTTTGGATGGCCGTCCAGCAAATTTCTTACGTTTGATTGCACTTGTTTGTTTGCCTACAGCCATCAACTGTTCTGCTAGAGGGACAACAAATTTTAACAGTGGCTTTTTGTTCTTCGTTGATGTCATAAACAATTTATAGGAAACCTTTTTCCACCATTTTTGCGATTATCTATAAAAGTCATTACAACCGACTTTTTGGTCCGATAAGTCTACTCCACCTATTATGTTATTGTCATAAATTTTCGCGAAAGAATACAAGTTCCTACAGCAGGAAAGGAATGTGTTGTCCATCAGTCTAACACTTCTAAAGAAGCGATCATATGCGAACGCGACTCGTGAATCCCGAATTGTAAAGATAAGTGACGATACAACCTTTTCTCCTAAGGTAGTTGTGACTTTTCCTGCAGTATCTTCTCTTCCAAAATAAATATTGAGATCATATACATATCCCGTTTCCGCATCGCATCGTTCCCATATTTAGATTCCACGCTTGATGGGTTTCAACGGGAGATATTGCTTCAGACTTGAGCGGCCTTTGAATTTGGCCATTGATTCCTCAATGTTCTGGAATGCACTGTCTTCTCTGCATTTTTGAAATGTATATTTCAGGCAAGAAACAACCTCATCAGTGTAATATGTTTTAGGAGCATCAGCCCCGTTTTCTGGGTAATTGAAATATATCTTAGAGAGAAGTAGTTAATGGGCACCATTCCGAGCAATTGCAGTTTGTATAGCCTCATTTACCTGAGAAAAGAATGCATTCTTTTACCAGTACTCGGTGAAGTTAGGAACTGTATTGTAAGTCATAACAAGCATAATTCCCAATAAAAGCATAGTTCCATTGGCATCTGTATTAGGGACATCAATTTTATATTTTATGGCTTTCCTTAGTATTTACATTCGGGAATTGGTACATGCGGCAATAAACATCAACAAACTACGTGAAAAAACTTGCAAAAACACTTCAAGTTCATCCGATTGACGACAAATTTTTGCATTGAGGATAGGACATGGCCTTGATGTTGTAACTTTGAATTGAGGTCTACGAATTCGGAACCGCATTCCAGGAAGCCATTTCAGGGGGTAGAAATGGGTTATATACATATATCTATATATATATATATATATATATATATATATATATATATATATATACATACATACAAATGTATAAGAGATACAAACACTGTTGAGGGAATGAGTGGAGATGGACTCTCTGAACTGGACTCGACCGGTCTGGTTGACTGACTGCTGGTTGAGTCTGGTTGAACTGGCTGAGTCTGGTTGAATTAGCTGTTGGCTGAGTCTGGTTGAACTGGTGTCACTCGCTAACTGTCTTGCTTGACTGGGTGGACTGAACTGATCTAGTGACACTCGCTGATAGGGTTTTTCGGGTCCGAGTACCCGGACCCGGACTCGACGAGTCCAAGGGTAAATACTCGATACTCGATCTAAGACTCGGCGGGTCTCGGCTCTTGAATGTTTGGCATTGTCTAGTACACCGCGTCTTAAAGAAGATCGACAATTTAGCATTACACTTGATGAATGGACGAGTATGAAAATTCGAACAAATCTAAATATCAATTTGCATGGAATTGACTCTGAAGTGTATAATCTGGGTTTATTGAGAATTTTTAACTCATGATTTTTAATTCATAACTTCTATACAATTTGTCGAAAAAGTAAAACAAAACTTCGAACGGCGACGGTGCAAGTGTAATGATGAAATTTGGACGAGAATCTTCTAGTCTTTATAATTTCTGTTTGAATCACACTATACACTTATCTGTTTGTGATGTAGTATATAAAAATAAAAATATTACCGGCTTACAAGATGAAGATGACCATGGTCTAGTTGGTATTGAAGACGATCAAGATGAAAATTATTATTCTGACGAGAGCGTCTATGATGTGGAAGAATACGGACAAGTTGAATTAACTTTAGACAATTTTTCCGCTCTTAGCATCTTGTGGAGTTTTGGTTCATTTACCTATTTACCATAACATTCTCCAAATCCCTTGTTTATCTAAGTCCCACTTAACTTAATCGGCAAGTTGGTACAGTATCGCTTACCATATGCGTGAACATGAAAAATCCTTTCTTGTTTTTGTTTAAATTGCGAGACAGATTAGACCCGTACCCGGAACCGGACCCGAAAAATCGAACTCGGACTCGACTCGGACACGCCGAGTCTAAAAAGACCGGGTATTCCCAAACCCTACTCGCTGACTGTGTGAATTTCTAGTTGAGTCTGGTTGACTGGTCCACTGGCTGGACTGGTGTCACTTCGCTGACTAGGTCCACTGGCTGGAGTGGTGTGTCTGAGTCCACTGGTTGGATTGAACTGGACTCGTTGGTTGGTTGCGCCTTACTGTTGAACTGAACTGGAGTCGACTTGCTGACTGGCTGCGCCTGACTGTTGAACTAAACTGGAGTCGACTTGCTGACCATTTGCGCCTAACTGTCTTGCTTGACCGCTTGTTTATTCGGGGGTCTAGGTATTTATATGTCCAGGTATACTCCCTGGAGGTATACTGGTCATCTGGAGGTGATTATTTTTCTACATTCGGCTATTTGTTGCTTTGGTGATTACTGATTCGCGGGAAAAACATCTTGTCGTAATTTCCCCGGGGATTACACCATTGTCCCTAATAAAATATTTTTGGAAATTCGTCCGAAAATATCTGGGCAATCACCGTAATGCCCTCGTAAAACTAAAAATACAAATATTTCTTAATCTGCTCGAGGATTACAGTACCGACCCTAATAAAATATTTTCGGAAATTGTCCGAAAATATTTGGGTAATTATTGTAATGACCGCGTAAATTAAGAAATAAAAATGGAACGGTTCGTAGCCGCTAAATAGGTATCATTTAAAAATATTAAAAATAAAAAATATTAGCGTTATCCCTTTTTTGACCCAAAGTTATAGTTTTGGTTAACAGACTTCACAAAAAAAATATATAATAAACTTTACTCTTGTAATGTAATAGAAATCAAAACTATATTATATTTCTTAACATAATGAAAACGAAAGATTACTAATTCAAACTAAAAACAAAGTTTTAACGCCCGTTACTAAACTTAACGTATTTTCATATTCGCACGAATCTGATTTTAACTGCTGATAATTCTTTCCGTGCGAAACAGCACTAACGCCAAAGGTGACACTTATTAGAACTTCATGACCGAAATGAAAGAGAAAATATATTTCCTTAAAATCATTATTTGTCAAGTGAATGGAAATTTTCAAAGTGTGTCCGAAATTGTTTTCCCTGCTGGTTTTGAATATATAATTTGCATTTAACAGCTTCCGTTCACCAGATATGACTTAGTAAAATTGTCAAAATCGAGCGAAATAACGCGAAATTTGGTTGCAATTTGGTCGTTGAAAAAAGAAATCATTTTTTCATCATTTCAGTTTAAAAAAATGCGCTTTTTCGGTTTATTTCAATTTTCTCAAAAAAAAATTGGCACGCAGAAACAACTCGATAAAACGAACAAATCTATAAATTGTTGTAAAGATTCAATTTTTCTGAAATTTTGCGATTGTCGATTTGATAAGTCGGTATCTCAGAAACGGTGGTAGATAATCAAAAACGGATTGCGGCATCGTTTTTAGATGGTCATTTTTAACACGCTTACATTCTCATGCATATTTGTAATCAGCAGCAAAATGCTTGCAGAAATGTTTTTTTAATTTTGCTGTAACTTAAAAATAACGATTTTAGCAAAATTGATTTTCTCGTATTTTATCGTTTCCACAAACTTGACATCCCGGTTCGATGATATTTTTTAATAGACCTTTTCATAGTTGAATTTTTTTTGTGCGCATGTGTAAATTTCCGCCATGTTATAAGTTCAAAAATGCCCGAACTTTGTGAGTTATAACTAAATATGTGCCCGAAACTTTCATATTCCCGCCTTTCTAACTTGGTGGATGTGCATGCTCTTAACTAACCGTAAAAAGGTCTATTAAAAGCCTTTTACGAATATGATATACGTTTTTCTACCAATTTGAAGATGGCCTATCGATTGGTGCCAACTAGAAGTTTCTGTGACAAGCCGTTCAAAAGTTATAACATCGTTAAATCTTCGGAAAATGCGAGAAAATTTCCTAAAAATCAATATTTATCGAGTGAATGGAATATTTCAAAGTGTGTCTGAACGTGCTTTCTATGCTGGTTGTAAATATGCAAATAGCATCTTGCTAGCCGTTTTTACTAGACAGAGACTAGACAGAGACTAGACAGAGACTAGACAGAGACTAGACAGAGACTAGACAGAGACTAGACAGAGACTAGACAGAGACTAGACGGAGACTAGACAGAGACTAGACAGAGACTAGACAGAGACTAGACAGAGACTAGACAGAGACTAGACAGAGACTAGACAGAGACTAGACAGAGACTAGACAGAGACTGGACAGAGACTAGACAGAGACTAGACAGAGACTAGACAGAGACTAGACAGACGAGACTAGACAGACGAGACTAGACAGACGAGACTAGACAGACGAGACTAGACAGACGAGACTAGACAGACGAGACTAGACAGACGAGACTAGACAGACGAGACTAGACAGACGAGACTAGACAGACGAGACTAGACAGACGAGACTAGACAGACGAGACTAGACAGACGAGACTAGACAGACAAGACTAGACAGACGAGACTAGACAGACGAGACTAGACAGACGAGACTAGACAGACGAGACTAGACAGACGAGACTAGACAGACGAGACTAGACAGACGAGACTAGACAGACGAGACTAGACAGACGAGACTAGACAGACGAGAGTAGACAGACGAGAGTAGACAGACGAGAGTAGACAGACGAGACTAGACAGACGAGACTAGACAGACGAGACTAGACAGACGAGACTAGACAGACGAGACTAGACAGACGAGACTAGACAGACGAGACTAGACAGACGAGACTAGACAGACGAGACTAGACAGACGAGACTAGACAGACGAGACTAGACAGACGAGACTAGACAGACAAGACTAGACAGACGAGACTAGACAGACGAGACTAGACAGACGAGACTAGACAGACGAGACTAGACAGACGAGACTAGACAGACGAGACTAGACAGACGAGACTAGACAGACGAGACTAGACAGACGAGACTAGACAGACGAGACTAGACAGACGAGACTAGACAGACGAGACTAGACAGACGAGACTAGACAGACGAGACTAGACAGACGAGACTAGACAGACGAGACTAGACAGACGAGACTAGACAGACGAGACTAGACAGACGAGACTAGACAGACGAGACTAGACAGACGAGACTAGACAGACGAGACTAGACAGACGAGACTAGACAGACGAGACTAGACAGACGAGACTAGACAGACGAGACTAGACAGACGTGACTAGACAGACGAGACTAGACAGACGAGACTAGACAGACGAGACTAGACAGACGAGACTAGACAGACGAGACTAGACAGACGAGACTAGACAGACGAGACTAGACAGACGAGACTAGACAGACGAGACTAGACAGACCAGACTAGACAGACGAGACTAGACAGACGAGACTAGACAGACGTGACTAGACAGACGAGACTAGACAGACGAGACTAGACAGACGAGACTAGACAGACGAGACTAGACAGACGAGACTAGACAGACGAGACTAGACAGACGAGACTAGACAGACGAGACTAGACAGACGAGACTAGACAGACGAGACTAGACAGACGAGACTAGACAGACGAGACTAGACAGATGAGACTAGACAGACGAGACTAGACAGACGAGACTAGACAGACGAGACTAGACAGACGAGACTAGACAGACGAGACTAGACAGACGAGACTAGACAGACGAGACTAGACAGACGAGACTAGACAGACGAGACTAGACAGACGAGACTAGACAGACGAGACTAGACAGACGAGACTAGACAGACGTGACTAGACAGACGAGACTAGACAGACGAGACTAGACAGACGAGACTAGACAGACGAGACTAGACAGACGAGACTAGACAGACGAGACTAGACAGACGAGACTAGACAGACGAGACTAGACAGACGAGACTAGACAGACCAGACTAGACAGACGAGACTAGACAGACGAGACTAGACAGACGAGACTAGACAGACGAGACTAGACAGACGAGACTAGACAGACGAGACTAGACAGACGAGACTAGACAGACGAGACTAGACAGACGAGACTAGACAGACGAGACTAGACAGACGAGACTAGACAGACGAGACTAGACAGACGAGACTAGACAGACGAGACTAGACAGACGAGACTAGACAGACAAGACTAGACAGACAAGACTAGACAGACAAGACTAGACAGACAAGACTAGACAGACAAGACTAGACAGACAAGACTAGACAGACGAGACTAGACAGACGAGACTAGACAGACGAGACTAGACAGACGAGACTAGACAGACGAGACTAGACAGACGAGACTAGACAGACAAGACTAGACAGACGAGACTAGATAGACGAGACTAGACAGACGAGACTAGACAGACGAGACTAGACAGACGAGACTAGACAGACGAGACTAGACAGACCAGACTAGACAGACGAGACTAGACAGACGAGACTAGACAGACGAGACTAGACAGACGAGACTAGACAGACGAGACTAGACAGACGAGACTAGACAGACGAGACTAGACAGACGAGACTAGACAGACGAGACTAGACAGACGAGACTAGACAGACGAGACTAGACAGACGAGACTAGACAGACGAGACTAGACAGACGAGACTAGACAGACGAGACTAGACAGACGAGACTAGACAGACGAGACTAGACAGACGAGACTAGACAGACGAGACTAGACAGACGAGACTAGACAGACGAGACTAGACAGACGAGACTAGACAGACGAGACTAGACAGACGAGACTAGACAGACGAGACTAGACAGACGAGACTAGACAGACGAGACTAGACAGACGAGACTAGACAGACGAGACTAGACAGACGAGACTAGACAGACGAGACTAGACAGACAAGACTAGACAGACAAGACTAGACAGACAAGACTAGACAGACAAGACTAGACAGACAAGACTAGACAGACAAGACTAGACAGACAAGACTAGACAGACAAGACTAAAAGGAGACAGAAGTAAGCATAATAAGTCTGAACACTAGATCATTAGGTAACTCTGTAAACCTTATAGAGCATATGCTAGAAAAAAATTATCATTGCGAATACCTAATTTTAACCGAGCACTGACTAGACAGACAAGACTAGACAGACAAGACTAGACAGACAAGACTAGACAGACAAGACTAGACAGACAAGACTAGACAGACAAGACTAGACAGACAAGACTAGACAGACAAGACTAGACAGACTAGACTAGACAGACTAGACTAGACAGACAAGACTAGACAGACAAGCCTTTCCTATATTCCATTTGTCTCTGTCCTGTGCTTTTTCGTACCAGTCTTTTCCGGCGGTTTTCTTGATGCCATCGATCCATCGTATTTGGGGGTTTCCCCTGCCCCTTTTTATTTGCCTGGGTCGGTCCTAGTCGGATTATTTTCTTTGTATAGAGTTTATAGGCGTGGGATAATAGACTAAAATCGGTCTGTAGTTCTCTATGTTGGTCATGTCTCCTTTCTTGAATATTAGTATAACTTCTGTCTCTAGCCACTTTTCAGGTGTTCAGCCTTCGTGTAAGCATTTGTTGTAGTGGGCTGTAATTGAGTTCAGTAGTGCTTGGTCTCCTAGTTTGATCATCTCTGCAGTGATCTTGTCAGTCCCTGGGCACTTACTTTTTTTTAGTTGTCTTAGAGCCTTTTCAAATTCTTCTGTGGTAATGTCGGGTATTTCTTCCGAACCCACGTTTGTTACGTGGGTTCTTGTGCCATGATCTCTCTTAGTTGTTGAGTAAAGTTTGGTATAGAAGTTCTCCACTTCTTGAAGTATAGCTTTCTTTTTGGATAGTATTGCGCTATTTGTTGTTCGTAGCTTGTTCATATGGAATTTTCCGTTGGATATTCCTGATCTGGGTAACTTTATTTTGCAGTTCTGTTTGATGATTTCCTGGATAGTCTTGGTGTTATGGGTTCTTATATCTTTGCGTATCTCCTTTTTAATTATTTTTGGTTGCTTTGTGTAGGTGTGTTCCTCTCACCATATTCCTGCGGATCTTCATTAGATCTAGTATAGACGGGGAGAGTTTATTGATGTTAGTCATTTTCTTTGCGATGGTGGTACATAACTTTTATAATACATATAACTATTAACATATTCTGGGCTAGTTTCTCGATATCAAATTCAAAATTTTTATTTCCAAACGAGATACAAGTATCTATAGGATGTGTAAACAATAGTATAAAGAATAATTAATACAAGTTACAACAACAAAAAATTCATCAACAGAATATACTGGATTTGCTACTAGTAAATCTTTTAATTTCTTACGAAATTTTTTGTAGGAGGTTTTATTTCTAAGGTATGTTGGAAGCTTATTGTAGATATGGATCCCTTTATTTTCTATACCTTGGCTACAGAGGGCTAAGTTTTTTATTTTTTCTGTATAGAGAATATGTATGTAAGTAATGTAATTGTTTGTCTTCATTTTTTTTGAAACTACTTCGAGATTTGTGTAGGTACATAGTGGTTTCCAGGATATACAGACTAACAACTGTTTGAGTTTTTTGAAGTGAGGTTTACAGGATTCTGTACATTTTAACCCTTTGATATTTCTAATAACTCTTTTCTGTGCAATTTGTATGTATTTGCTTTGTGACGAAGCTTCCCATAGAATAATTCCGTAGGACAGCAATGACTGCACTTCAGCATAATACCACTTTAGAACATCTTCTCTGTTTAGTAGTTTCCTCAGAATAGTTGTTTGATAAGCCTTCTTATGTAGTGCCGAACAGATGTTCTGTGTGGTAGTTTCCCAGCGAAGGTGCTTCTCTAAATAAATACCCAAAAACTTGGCATGCTTGGTTCTATTGATTTTGTAGTTTTGTATTTCTAGGCCTAGATCTGTAACAAACGTAGGTACTTCTTGCTGTTTTGAATACTATGTACTCTGTTTTGCTTTTGTTGAAGTGTAGAGTATTTGCGGAGAACCATTTATTTAGAGATTCTAGAAGTACCTTCGCCTGATCCGTATTCTCGACGATGTTGTTCCTCGACACAATATCTAGTCCGTCTATATCGATATCTAGTCCGTCTGTAGGTTGTTACCCTCTATTGAGCTCGGTATGGTATTCGCGCTTCTTTAGTGTAAGCTCTTGTATCGTGGGGTAGATTGTAGATACAATTTACAATCGTGGGATAGTGCTGCTGTCTGGTTAGTTTGTTTCTTTCCCTTTTTAGGTAAAAATAGAAGTCGGCTCTTACCATGCGGTGGTCACTGCCTGTGTACATTTGGTTTGCACTGTTACATCTTTGCATATATATATATATATATATAAAAATAAATAAATATATATATATATATATATATATATATATATATATATATATATATATATATATATATAAATATATATATATATATATAAATAAATATATATATATATATATAAATAAATATATATATATATATATATATATATATATATATATATATATATATATATATATATATATATATATATATATATATAAATAAATATATATATATATATATATATATATATATATATATATATATATCTGGTGTTTGACATGGACTTTTCCCTGTCCATTTTCGTTGTGGTGGTTTTTGGAAGAGTTTATTTAGGCAGTATAGGTTTTCTTTAAGTATAAAGTTTAGCAGCATTTCGCCCCGTGCGTTTCGGTTGCGTGGTCCAAAATTCCCAATGTTTGTATGGTCTCCTTTTATTCGTTTTCCTATTTTGGCATTGAAGTCGCCAGTTATGATGGAGTATTTGGTCTTTTCAATTTTTCTGGCTTTTGAAATATTCTTGTATACCTACCTCTTCAGCTTCTTCGTCGTCTGACGTAGTAGTTGGTGCATATGTATGTATTATTTGTAGGGTATATCGTTTGTTTAGCTCCAACATGATGTAGATCACGCGACCTGATATTGATCTGTATCCCGTTACTAGGTGTTTGGTGCCTTTGTTCACCATAATACCGCTACCTCCAATATGATGGTTTGTGTCTGAGTTGTTTTGATATAATATGTGTTCATTCTTCAGGGTTGTTGCCCTTTCCCCTGGTAATCTGGTTTCGCATAGGCCGATGATGTGCTATTTGATATTTTTCAGTTCCTCTTCGAGTTCTGTTAGGTGTTCCTCGTCCTTCATTGTCCGGATGTTTTATATAGTGAATATTTTTCTTTTATTTATAGTTTTGTCAGAAGAGCTTGCTACCCTGACAAAACAAGCTCTTCTGACAAAACTATAAATAAAAGACACCTATTCACTACATAAAACATCCGGACAATGAAGGACAGTTGAATTGACAGTTTTTCCTCTTCAGATGTCCTTTCGAAGTTCGTCTAATCAAGGTGTCGAATTCTTTAGTGAGCTAACATAATCTAATATCCTTTTTGACGATTTGCTTTTTGGTAGTCTTGTTAGATGTCCAAAGAATTTCATTCGTCTTTTCCTAATGTCAATTTCAATGTTTGAAAACTTTTCTGTTGTTTTGATTGATTGTAGCCTGTAGCCGTCTTGGGTATTTCTTGCTCCTAGGATTTTTCTGATGATTTTTCTCTCTTCCTTTTTGATTTTTTCTAGTTCTTGTTTTCTGTTGAGTGTCAATGTTTTGCTTGCGTAAAGGACTGTTGGTTTTATAACTGTGTTGTAATGTCGAGTTTTTGTCTGTCTTGACATAGATTTTTTATTATAGATGTCTTGGACTAACGATAATGCCTTCTTCATTTTTTGGAGATTTTTGGTCGGTTTTGCTGTGAGATCTTCTGAAAGCCTGTCGGTTCGATGAATTCTCCGAGGTATTTAAAGTACGGTACCTTATCGATTTTACCGTAATTTGTTTTTGTAGTATACTGTAACCTGTATTATTATTGTTAGTTTCAATTTCGTTTCAATATTGTTCAACAAATTCAGAATTTAATTTCGTCATCTTGTTCTGTAACGTCAGATTTTTTTGCTAGTGTGATAGTATGACCAGTATGATAGTCGATAAAATTTGTCTTAATTTGTTTTTAGATTCGGGTAGTTCAACCACCCTTATTAGTGAAAATTGTTACTTGTCCAAATTTAGTCATAAACCGTTAGAAACTTTTATTGGGATGTTGAGAGCCGCAAACAAAGGAGAGTTGAATGTTTGTGGATATATTGTTGTTAAAGTAGCTAACAGAGAGTTGCCAATAATTGTAGTTAAGCATTTGTCGTGTTCAGCTATTTTAGGTCGAAATTGCTTAGATGTTCTATACCCCTCATGGAGAGTAGTTTTGGAAGAAAGTCACACACCTAATGTTGATACTGTTGTTGCGTCTTCACAACACGAGGAAATTATTGAAAGTCTAAAACGTAAGTTTCCAAGAACTTTTTCTATTAAAGACAATGAGTTCTTTTTGAACTTTGAGTACTTTTTCTATTAAAGACCAATTCAGAATACGGTTGTTGATATCACGCTAAAAGAGGATACCACACCAGTATATCACCGTGCGTACGAGGTACCAGGTATAGGTGCGAGGTATATAATCACAAGGAATTATTACTAAGGTCAAAACCAGTCGATGGGCTTCAGCCATTGTTTGTGTTCCTAAGAAAAACGGAAAGCTTCGTGCGTGTGTTGACTTCAAGCCTACCGTAAATCCTCATTTGAGAATTGATCAGTATCCAATTCCAAGACCAGAGGATGTTTTTAATAAATTTGAAGGTTATAAAAAATTTTGTAGAATAGATTTAACGAATGCATAGTTACAGTTGGGTGTTAAGAAAAGTAATAAAGAGCTTTTAACAATTAATACGTCGAATGGTTTATATAGGTATAATCGTTTAGTGTTTGGGTTAGCGCCGGCTCCAGCCAATTTTCAATTAGTCATGGATACCATTTTGAAAGATATCGATAAGTGATTGGTGGTAGATTGGTGGAGCTGATTGGTGGTACTAGTAAAAAAGAATGTGAGAAAGACTTGTTTAGGGTACTGACCCGTTTAGAAGAGTTTAATGTAAAAATTAATGTCACTAAGAGCGAATTTTTTGTAGATTCTTTGGAATTTTTAAGTTTCGTTTTGTCAAGTCGAGGAAAAGGTCTTAGGTAGTTAAAATTATGTCTGCACCCTCTCCACAAAATGTCACACAGCTAAAGTCGTATTTGTCTATGTTAAGTTTTTATAGACAGTTTATGGAAAGTTTCTGGAATTTCTCTTTGGGTTCTGGCCAATTTATAAACTGTGAAAAATATGAAGCTAAATCTTTTCAATTTTCCTTATTTGTCTTATGCGATTATATATAGGTTTTTAACTTCAAATTAAACCTTTTCAATTTCAAATTAAACCTTTTTAAATTCAAATTAAACTTTTATTAAATTTAGTTAAATATTAATTAATTTAGAAAAAACAAATTAATTATCAAAATTATAATGAAAACAATTATGAAAAATTATAAAAATAATGTTAATGTAACGGTTGTCCTGCCTCAACCAATGGTAATTTCATCGACATATCTACATAATATTTATTACAATCAGCAGAAGTAATAGTGGCCATGGATTCCTCAATAATATTAACCAAATAAATGATAAATATAGAATTATTTTTGTGCCAAACCTTCACTTATTCGCCATTTACTTCACTTAAATCATACATCTTTACGATTGTTGTTTACACAAAATTTGCTCTTCAAACTGCTCCATAAACAATAGGTACGGCCGCTGTCGCTTTGTGCACAAGTGCGCGTTTTGGTTGACTAATTATGGTTAGTCCAAATTTACAGTTGTGGTGTTCTCGTATCGTACACTAGCCGTATGCTATGTTTGGAGCAAGGAGATAAATCCGGAGAAATCCCCTTGGATTTGTGTAGTTCTTGTGCAAACGATGAAGAATTGTCGACTTTATGGTTTGACATACAAAAGTCATTTTCGTGAACAAATTAAAGGAGTTATCTCCTTTTTGCAGCAAGGTTTTCAATTGGAGAATGAATTTATGGAAGAAGAAACTTAGTTAAGTTCCTTAGATGGAAGATATCTTAGATGGAAGAAGAAACTTCATTATACTAACTATGACAATGTATCTATAAATATATAATTATAATTTCATATGGGTTTCAAAGTGCGAAAGGCAAGAGCGAAAAACGCCTTGTGAACGAGTTTTTTTATAGTATTTTTTTCTATTTTGCGCCCTTTTATGCCATTCCCGAATAAAAAAATCCGCGATATATATATGTATATATATATATATATATTGAGAAAATTGTATCGCATTCGGCGAGCCATTATCGAACCTTGATGTCTTCATTATAGACGCAAATAGAAAAAGATATTTAAAAGGCAATTAATAATTTCTATTTGCCACTGTTAAATAAAAGGAAATAGCTTTTGTGACTTACAATTGATTTTCCAGCGTTTGTAAATCGCCGTTCCGCAACAACGAGATCACGTCGTTTTACCCTTTTCATACACTTGCCATTTAATGTTTCAACTCGTTAATGAATTTTATTTTCATTCAAATCTTGATCCCTTTTGTGAGATTTTTTTGATGTGGGTTTAATTGGTCAACACGTGTGCCGCCCCCTCACCTTCGACCTCTCGCAGTAAGGCTTAGAAGTTTTTTAAATAACATATTAAACTTGCTCATAAAAGCCCTTCTACTTTTTTTGCTCGTTTTTAACATAATCAACTTTATCGCTTGGTCTGTTATGAAGGTTTTAATTATTTTTGTATATATTTAAAAATGAGTTTTTTCTCTGAAGATATTAAATTATATTAAACTTCTCTTTGGCTTTGTGACATAGCGCATAGCATATCTTATGTTTGGACAAATCAAATTTGGGCTAAAATGGAGAACACTAATTTTACTAAAAAAATGGTAAATTTAAAATGTGGTGATGTTATAGGTTCTATAATATATGTCGATCAATATTATAACACTAGATAGGAAAGACTAGACAGATAAGAGCTGGAGAGCGGGATTGGACCGACTTGAGTAGACTAATAATACTACACAGACAAGAGTTTACAGAGAATACTACACAGGCAAGAGTAGACAAACAAGTCTAGACAGACAATACTAGATAGACAATTTTGGACAGGCAAGATTAGAAAGACAAGACTAGAAAGAAAAGGTTATACAGACAAGGCTGGACTGATAAAACTAGACAGACAAGACTAGACAGACAATATTAGACAGAAAAAACTATACAGACAGACAAGTCTAGATAGACAAGTCAAGATAGACAATACTAGACGATACTATACAGATAATTCTAGTTAGGCAAGATTACAAAAACAAGTCTAGACAGAGAGGATTATACAGGCAACACTACAAAGAGTACTTTTTAGCTACTGATAATTTAGGTTATGATAAAGGGACCAGAAACAAAAACGAAATATACCCTCATCATAAACTCACATACATACATTCATTTATTTATATTCACATAACCTCTCAGCCTTTCAATCAACTCCTTCATTTCTCCCGCGGTTTTAGCGAACACTACCATATCGTCCGCGTAGGCTAAGCTCCACACTTTCCTTCTCTCTATAACCACGCCTCCAGCTTGACCATCTGTCAACACTTTCTCCATGTCAGCCACGTAGAGATTAAAAAGTGTGGGACTCAACGGACATCCCTACCTCAGACCCTTTCTTACTTAGAAATAAAATCTTACTTAGAAATACTCAGATTCACACCCATTCACACTAATCTTACATACAGTTTCCTTATATAACTCTCTTACATTCCTTATCACACTCTCAGAGATACCCTTTTTTCCCAAGCACTCTACCAACTTCCCTCGATCTACCGAATCATACTAGCCTTCAGGTCAAACTCAAAAGAGCAAACAGGCTCACTCTGCTTATTTCTTGATCAATTATGTAGCGCAGGGTTACTAAATGCTCTACCGCACTTCGTCTCTGAAACCAGCTTGCACCTCTGGTACTAGATGCTTCTCCTCTAACTCTCTCCTCAACCGCTCGTCCAAGACTTTGGTGAAAATTTTATATGCCCAATTCACTGAATAATCCCCCCCCCCCCCTGTAGTTTCCGACATTTTCCCTGTCTCCACTCTTATATATTGGGTGAATTATTCCCTCGTTCCAGCTCTTTGGTGCACTCTTTCCTCCCCTCCATACCAAATTCAATTCTTGGGTGATTCTAGTCCTACACTCTTTCGGGATAGCTTTCCAGGCTTCGTTTCCTACGCCGTCAGGGCCTGCCGCTTTGTTTTTGTTTTAATGCTGCTATAACCTTGTCCACTTCACCAATCGTTATTTCTTCTTGGCCTAAATCTTCCAAAGCTTGTTCCTCCCTTACACTTCTATTAACTACTCCTTCCTGTATCTCGACTCCTTCCAACAAAACCATAAAGTGACTTTTCCACTTTTCCATCGGAATGCTGTTTGGAACTCGTTCTTTCCTCGCTCCTCTTTCTTTTAAATACTTCCAGAGCTGTGCTTCTGTTTTGATGTCTAGTATGCGCTGATGTTCTCTTCTCTCCCAATTCTGTTTTTTTCTTCGTCTCCAAATCCTTTAATTCGCCTTTCGTCTTTAACCAATCTTCTTTACTACTGGTACCCTCTCGCCACTTTCTCATAACCTCTCTAAACTTTTGTTGCTCCGTCATATATTCTTTGTGTGCCCATGATCTTCCCGGTGATGCTGTTGTGATTTTCTTCTTTAACAATCCTGCCTCCATCTTCTCTATAATCTTGTCTATATCTTTTAATTCCTTCCCGTTTATTGCTTCCATTCTATCCCTATACTTCTCAGTCGCTTCATTGTCCCATCTGGTAACCCATTTCGTCTTCAAGCTTATTGCCACTGGCATGTGGTCTGAATCAATTTCATTTTCCACTACCAGATCTATACTCGATAATCCTCCTGCCCCCACAAATGTGAAATCTCCCTCATAGTCTCCTTCCAAACACCCATTTACGACGTCCCATTGATTTTCCCTTACCCATTACAGGACTAGACACACAAGAATAGGCACACAAGACTAGACACACAAGGCTAGACACATAAGACTACACACGCACTGGACTAGACACACATGATTATGCACACAAGACTAGACAGACAAGACTAACGTGCTAGACTAACGTGCTAGACTAACTAAATAGAGTGATAGCACATTTTGATAAATGGATGGAGTAAAAGCGCATAAGGCTGGGCCCTGAAAAAACGAAAGTTATTCTACTGACCCCAATGAGGCACGTAGTGCCGATAGTATTTAAGGTCAGAGTAAATACCTTGGTGTGATTATTGACAAGAAGTTATGCTTTACACCACATATCATGCGAGCAGCAACGAAAGTCCCCAAGTTAACAGCAGCACTGGAAAAGATGATGTTCAATGTCGGTGGACCAAAAAGTAGCAAAAGAAAGATATTATTCTCGGTGGCTCACTCGACAATGCTTTATGGTGCGCCGGTCTAAGCAAAGTCTGTCCAGAAAGAGACCATTAAAAATAATCTGGTCACGTTGCAGAGAAAAATGGCACTACGTGTATGCAGTGCATACAAGACACTCTCAGCGGATGCAGTGCTTGTAAAGGAAATTTGTAGTCCAGCTTTCTCAGCACATTCTTTAAGGACCTCGATCTGATGGATTGCTGTTTGTTCATTTTCGGAAAGGATCGCGAGATCATCAGCGAAGGCTAGGCATGTGACGTTGATGTTATCCTGTTGTTTTCCTAGTCTTATGGGTCTCCAAATTTTTCGATTTTCCAGTTCTTTTTCCCATGTTTTGATAACTTTATCTAAAACGATGTTGAAGAGTAACGGAGAGAGGCTATCGCCCTGCCGGACACCAGTTTTAGATGGGGAAAGGTTTTGAGATTTCTCCGTTGAATTTGATTTTGGAAGTTCTTTTCTTCAAGTATATTAAAAAGGGATTGTCGGTGGATGAAGTCATAAGCTTTCCTGAAGTCAATAAATGTGCAGATGGTTGGGAGATTTCGTGTAGCTCGAATGGTTGGTATAGATTTCTGGTTGAAAATTTGCTCGGCGCATGATCTGTGTGGTCTGAAACCTGCTTGACATTCCCCAATTCGGGGTTCGAGTTGTTCTTGTGTGCGTTTTAAGAGGCAAGCGGATAAGCTTTTGTAGGGAACGGAAAGGAGGGAGATTCCTCTGTAGTTATTCACATCAGATTTGTCTCCTTTTTTGTGGAGTGGGTGCATGAGTGCGCATTTCCAATCATCTGGGAGTTCTTCACTTCGCCAAATTTTCTAAATTATGTTTGTGGTTTCGTGTAATAATCGTGGTCCAAGATTTTTCAGTAATTCTGCGGTTATTCCATCTTCTCATGATGTCTTTCCATTCTTCAGTTTTGTGATACGGTGTCGGATTTCTTCTAGTGTCGGTGGATCACCGTCGGGTTTCGTGTTTATTGAAGATGTATGTGGGAATCCTTCGGATGGTTGAATCTTTCAGATGGTTGAATCTTTCGGATGGTTGAATGATGGTTCTAATGATTCCCAATATTTGGGTGATGATGCTTTGACTGTAGCTGTTGTTATTGTTGCTATTTGTTTTATTGTATTAAATTCTGTGCGGAAGTTCGAATGATTAAGAGGGATAGTTAGTAGTAACGTCGTTTCAAATAGTTAAGGCTAAAACAGGTATATTGGTCTATTGTGTGTCTATTGTGGTCGAAAGGACAGTGCGGCGCACACGTTCTTCGAATGTGAAAGATGGATTCCGGAGATTAACGACTGGACAGCGAAGGCAAAAACAGAACTGGGAGTAAAGACACTGTTGGAGGTCATGTTAAAGTCACAAGACAACTGGACAGCAACGGATAGTATGATAATAAGCATTATCAACATGAAAGAGACCGACGAATATGCCGGCCCGAAAGCTAGCGACAAAATAATCTCACAAAATGCCTGAACCCATAAGCACGATGTGTGATGTGTAAGCATGATGTGATAGCTGGACAGTATTGCTATTTAAATATTACAATGTTTGCGTCATTCGTTCAAAAACTTCGGAGTAATGCCACTCTTCCCCTACGAATAAAGGGACGAAGAAGACTAAGACAGATAATACTAAACTAAATTCTCAGAAATGTATACAAATAACTAAACAAACAGGTCTAGATAAACTGTGCTAGTCTAATGTTGTTTCGGGTTCGTAGTGTAAATATTATAATGATTAAAACATTTCTTTGAATGAATAGGTTGGTTGCGACTGTTACTACGTGGTAATTAATACTTACATTGAATTGAAAAATTCACTATGTTTTACCACACCTATAATATGTAAAAATGTTATATAACTTATTATTCACAGTTATATTAATTTCTACACATATCACGACTCGAGTTTCGACTGTTAAAGGTCATTTTCAATTGAATTGAAAATTTTCTTTGAAGTTAATTTTAAGTAAAATTCTTACAAAATATTTTAGGTTTTTTAAAAATTAGAAGACTTTGCAAAGCAATTTGGTCATCGAAATAGTTAAATTTTGAACTAAATGAAACATATTATTAGATAAGGTTGTTATAAATCGATCCTCCTGTCGTATAATATACGTCTGTAATACGTCTGTATATACGTCTGATAAGTCTATATTATATTTTCATTACTATATATTGTCATATGCCTTCTTATCTGTATATTAGGGTTCCAAAATTAAATAAAGATATATCTATCGACATATATTATATAAGTCGATAGATAGATCTTTGTTTAATTTTGTAACCCTAATATACAAATAAGAAGGCATATGACAATTAGGGTTTCCACCTTTTTTTTGTTGCAATTAAAGTACATTGGTTATTAAAGGTAAGAAAAAAAAGTACATAGTGTCAAAATAGTACAAATAAAAAGAGCAATTTATTTTTCTTTATTATTATGTTTAAAACATATTTTTTATTGCTTTTAGAAAGTAATTCGTTTTTTATAAGATTTAGAGACGCTTTGTTTCTTTCGTTTCGCCATTTGCTATTCATCACAGAAAAATCTCTCTCTAAGAATGCTGACGTGGCAGGAATAGACAATAAAAATGAAATTACCTTATACAAGTTTGAAAAAGTATCATCAGTCTTATTAAATACTTGCTGCCATTGTTGTGCAATAGAAAATTCCGGAAAACCCTTACAATTACATCTGATCATAAAGTTTGTTCTATATAGTAATTTCTCCATAAGGTTCATCCATATCTATATTAAGTTTTTGCAGATTTAAATTTTATTATGTTAACAATATTATCATATTCAACATCGCTATTTAAATTTATATTGCCAATTGTAAATAACCAGTTTGTCATTAAAATCAAACCATTTATTTAGGTACTCTAAGGCTTTGTCAATAAATAATTATAAAATCGTGTAAAATTCCCTAGTCAGTTCCGGTGAAGACAACAGTTTAATTGTTTCCTTAGTGCTAATCCATCTCTAAGATTAACCATAATCTCATAAATATCTAAAATTGTTTCCTTGCAATTGCTTTTTAGACATTTTATGGCTTTTTTTACATTCGTTACGGCCAACTCTGGACCACATTTGACAGTTTTTACATTGTTTTTGTCCTCACTCTCCGCCAATATGTTCATCCATCTCTTCATCCTCTCTCCCACTTCCTTCTACTGTTCCTCCGTGTAAGATCCTCCTTTTCGCACTGACAATTCCCCTGTCTCCTGGAAACCTGTACACTCCTTAATTAGTCGCCTAAATCTCTCTGTCCATTATGTCTTCGTTTTTCACCCCCATTTGATTCAAGTCCAATCTCACTTTCTGAAACCATTTCAGCTCCGTTTTCCTCATCCTGAAGAATTCAAAAATCCTTTTCGCCAGTCTGGTACTGTTCAGCCTCACCAAGTGCCCATTCAACTGTATTCTCCTTTTTCTTATTAGGGCTACAATTCCTTCTGTCTTCAGGTATAAATCTTTGTTAGGTTTTAGTCTCCTCTCTCCATCCTTGATATTTGTGCCTAGGATTTTTCGGAACATTTTCCTTTCTTTCCTCCGAATGTCTTCGAGGCCACCCTTACCAATCATGTCTAGTGTTTCTGCTGCATATAGACATTCAGGTCTGACAACAGTATCTAGGCGACGGAATTTAGCCCCAAAGGATATTATTAGCCTTTTTGTTATGTTTTTGTATCCTTCGTAAGTTGATAAACCATTTCCTTTCTTCTCGCCCTCTCTTTGATGGCATCCTCATCCGACCTATTGTCCTGTAATTTTTCTCCCAAATACTTAAAACACTTAATTCGCTTTATCTTGGCTTCTCTCAACTCCAAGTGGAGAGGAGGGTCTTTGATGTTGGTAATGAAGACAGTCTTCTCAAAATAAATTTGAAGCCGTCATATCGCTGTTTCAACACCGGTAGTGAGTATCACAACATCGTCGGCGAATGCCAAACAACCCGTTCTTATACTTTCTTTACCTCTCTCTAACCTGAAAGCCCCTTTATCCGAAATTCCCTTTGTTCATTCTCGAATAACTTTTTCTAGGACGCAGTTGAATAATATTGGCGAAAGCCAATTGTCGCCTTGTGGTACGACAGTTTTGATTTCGAAAGGCTCTGACAACTCCCCCCGGAACTTTATTTTGGAGAAAGTATTGCTAATCGTCTGTTGAATTAGATTCCTCGTCTTGTTGTCCACTCCAAATTCTTCGAGAATTACCAATAAGGATTTTCGGTCAATGGAGTCATAGGCCTTCCGGAAGTCCACAAAGACGGCGACATATTTATTCGGTCCCAACATGATGTACTTTATGATATTCCGCAGGTTGAAGATTTGGTCCGCGCAAGATTTCCGAAAACCTGCTTGGTATTCACCCAATTCAGAATCCAATAACCCTTCTATTCTTGTTAGTAACGCTTTCAATAAAATCTTATAAGGAACTGAAACAAGAGAGATGCCTCTATAATTATTAACGTCCATCTTGTCACCCTTCTTATGAAGGGGATGTATCAAAGCCATTTGCCAGTCAGCAGGGATCGTCTCAGTTATCCATATGTTCTCAAGTAACCTAGTGAAAGATTTTACGACTCCCGCAGATCCGAATTGTAGGAGTTCAGCGACGATACTATCTGCACCAGCACCTTTGTTTGCCTTAAGTCCTTGAATAATCCGGAAAATTTCGTCTTCGTCAGGAAGCAATGAATTGGGTGATGATACTTCTGGTGGTTCCATTTTCAGGTTTTCTTGCGGACCATCACAGTTAAGCAGGGAGTCGAATTATCTGGCAAGGATGTCACAGTTTTGCTCATCGGTCATTCCTATCCTCCCTTCTTCATTCTTGAGGCACATTCCTGGTGCCTGATAACCCCTTAATCGCGATTTGAACGAGTTTATGGCTTTATTAAATAAATCTAACATGTGGCTATAAAAATGGAAATAAATTTCAATCATATCATTTTCAGTGTTGTTGAGCATCAATAAGTTTTGTAAAACTTTTGGACAGTTGTCTAAACTTACTTACAAAATAACTTCTAATAGGTGACCAATTTATTAAAAATGTATAAATGCATGGCAAAAGAGAGAGCCATCTTGTTCCCACATCGCATTTTACTTCATGAAAGTCTCCATCTACTGATTCTACAAATCTTTTCAGTTCCTCTATTCTTACAGCAGAATGTGAAAACTGAGCATACATTTTCAAAATCACATTTTCTATATCATATGATAAAAAGACCATGTACTTATGCACTATGTGTGCATGACAATTTCCTTTAATCAAATCTGGCACCAAATCTCTCATATTTGTAAATAAAGAATAGTTGACACCAAAATTAGCATTTGTATTGTCAACACTTAGCCCAGATACATTATGAAAAGATAATTTGTATTGCTCTAACGATTTGGATTGCTTCAGCAGATTTGTTGCTATTTTCATAAAAACCTAATAATTTGTTTTGAATGCCATTTTTGGCCGTAAAATATTGTATATCACTATTGGAAACTGTTTTATATTTTTTTTGTTAGAAGCATCTGTTTGTAAGCAGTAATATAAATTATCTCTATTAATATCATCTCTTACATTGTGTATAGCATATGGACCAAACGCCTCTGTAAGCAGTGCTTCCATTTTTGTTGTAGTTGGATGAATTCCTGTAGCTGTACTTGAATTGGCATATATAATGTTATTCAATTTTATAGTACAATCCAAGCTATCGTACCACAAAATATATTTTACAGTGTGATATGTTAGGGCTAGCTCAGCAGCAAAAACATTTTCTTTATCACTGCGCAATGAACTTTTAGTCGATGTGCATGCAGAAGAAGAGTCAAGAAATTTCTCAAGCAGTCCAGATGTTCTCTGCATTTCTAATTTTAATGTGTATTGTTTTGTTTGCAGGTGTTGTATAAACTGAAAATAATAAGAATAATCCATTTCACCTTACCCATCAATCACCAGTCCCATTTCCAAACATTTTTTTCATGGTATTAATTTTGTAACATTAAAAAATGTAGGATTCTTCGACCTTCGAGGCTCATTATACCACTCACACACAAAAATAGATTTTTCGATTAACTTTTGTCCTATTCCAGCTGGATCAATTGTAAATGTAATTCTACACAATTTGCATTTGTGTAGATTGTTGTGTGTGAATGGAATGTTCGATTTCCCATTGACTTTTATACTTCTGCAATCGTTTAATTTTCTGTTTCCTCGTATCATTTTTTTAGTGCATTTTTTTCGGTGTAACATATTTACTATCTATTAGATCTGCTTTACCACCAAAATTACTTTTTTGAAGGTGTAATTTGTTTACTGAAGTTGCCCTTATATCCATGATTTACTATGACATAAATCTATAAAACCGCTAAATCGAATTCTTATTGCACTCAAACCGCTTTCCACAAAACAAACACGAAGTTTTGACAATGAAATTGATAATGTTGACATTTGAGGTTAGGTTGAGTTCAAAAATTATAAAAAATGACCGTTCAGGTGGCGCTAGCGACTGCCGACCTATCGATTTGGCACCAATCGATAACGTTCCGTTTTACGCAAGAATGCTTACGACCAAACTTTTTTGAATCCCAGAAATCAAATCATGCGAAATAAAGTATTTTCGCGTACTTTATTCTTCTCATAAAGTATAGAGTATAATTAGCAGAAATAACGTACAATACTTTATTATAAAGTACGGGTGGCAACCCTAATAACAATATATAGTAATGAAAATATTATATAGACTTATCAAACAGAATGCTTACTCTAAAATTAATGACAAAGCACCTGCAATAACAGAGATAGAATACATACAGAGAATGAATAGAATTAAAATGGAATAATGAATAGAAGGATAAGAAATTGCAATGAACATCTTCAGAAGATAGTTTTTCATGTCGGATAGATAATATTGGATATCTGACAATAGTTTTCAATTATGATCAACTTTTCTTAATAACAACTGTCGCTATTTTAAAAAATAAAGGTACTTTACTCTTAAAATTCCTATTTTTTTACAAACCTCTCAAAAAATTGATATCTGATGGTTGTATTTTAAGTTTTAGACTTTTAAATTTAAGTGTACTTTTATCCTTGTATTGGCGTTTAACACCAACACGTGCATTATACAACAGGTACTAGTTTTTGGCCGCGCTTTTAACCTAGGTACTCCGCGAAAGGGGTACTAATACCCGCCACAATGTGTTAAGAATCCCTGTATATAAAATTGAAGAAAGCGCGTCCTAAAGGGTAAAAATAAGTGAATAAGATCCAGTTATTCCATTCAGACTTATCTTCCATTTCTAACGGCATCTTTAAGTCGTCATATCTGCTTTACCTTGATATATATTTTTTTCTTTTTAGGAGTGTTTTTATTATATTACGTTTTTATACAATATTCTTTATTTAGAAGTACCATTAAAAACATGTGTTTTTGGAGGGCTCTTGGGAATTAATCAAATTAAGTAAAATATTGTATTATTGGAAATTGAAAGATTTTCGTTTCGTTTGCTTATACGAAAATTTCTATATAATATAGCGATTCGCTGAAGATAAAATTACAAGATTTTGGATTGATGAAACTAATGAACTATATAGGACGTATATTCAAATATATATGAAATATTCTTAAGCATATAATTTAAAATCAGAGAGTTATTTGCATTTCCACAATTGCTTGGATTCGGCGGATGTAACCTTTTGCGGACTGACTTCAGCTTTTCCTGTTTCACCTTTTCCGTTACTTTTTATATTTTGCCTAATATGAACTTTTTAATTACGTTCTCATAATGTTTGTTTATTGAATGTCATTGACTTTTGCAATTACCAAATATGAACGATAACTTGTCGTTGTTATCGAAAGAACTAAAACCGCTGAACTGTGTTGCACAAGAATTGACATACTACTTTATACTATTAGTTTCAACATATTATTTCCAATCAGTGAACCAAGTAATGATATTAAGCTAATCAAATCTAAACTATATAAACAAATATAATCTACAGATGTGATTTTTTTTATATTTTGTAATTTTTATGATTTTTTTATGAGAGATTTCATAGTCATATTACAAGTATACGCCACTTTAGCTGTTCTCAAATAAATGCAATTATTTATTTATTTATTTGTGCTAACACCAAATACAGTAGCCCTCATTCTAAGTTTATGGCATGGCTTAGTGCTAGCAGAATAATTAGGTCTAAGTATAAACATCAAGATCTAAGGATAGCCCTGATAAATGCGGCAAAATCTTATTTTGCACTCAGAAACAACTCGGAATGTTTCACAGTTGATTTTCTTAATAAGAAATATTGATGCTACAATTATTCATTAAACCATAGGTTCCTAACCTTTTCAATACCATTACCCCTGTGACATATTAGAAAACTGATTTTACCCCTACTTTCAAATTTTATCAAAATAAACAATATAAGGTTGGTATTGTTTTCCATTCACAAGTCTTTTTATGTTAGGTTTAGTTTCACTTAAAGCTCCACACTCTCGCGGAGTAACTTCGGCGAGGATCCTCGCCGAAGTTGTTCGAGGCGAGGAACTACACGGAGGAGGCATCTACACTCTCGCCTTACTTCGCGAGGACCTCAGTGCCATGACCGACACCGAACAGGTAGTAGTTGCAGCTATTGGTGCTTTTAATTATTATTATTATGTTATCCCAATAACTGATCCCAAATAACTGGTTCCCTTTGAAAAGCCTCAAGAAATTGTAACTGGAGTTCTTCGGACCAATCGCTCATGATTTTTTATATTATTTAAATTAATATTAGATAAAATTTAATAATATTAAATAAAAATATTTTGTTTTTAATCGTTCAAGAAACGGTTGTGATCTAACCCACCTGCATACAGTTGACTAAATTAAAGAACGAGTAAACTCGAGAGTGTAGACGTGATACTCTGCCTTCCTCGTACTCGCGCCTCGTGTCCCTTTCACACGGGTACGAAAAACCGCTTCTAGAGCGAAGTTAGGCGAGGCGAGGAACCACAAGGCGGACCGAGTAACCGGACCACACTCTCGTTCCTCGCTCAACTCCGTGCTACTTCGTGAGAGTGTAGAACGGGCATAACTAAAGTTGAAAAACCATTCTCACATCTATAGGTGGAGGTGGTAACATTTTAAAGCTCTATTAGCTATAAGAGGATATTCGGCACTTGCTTTACGCCAAAATGTGCCGAGGTCATAATTTTGAAAGTTTACTTTTAAAGTAGATTAAAGTAACTAAATATTCAATAGTATCCGTAATGCGGAATACCGGCATTTCTCGGAAACAAACACCGCTATACGCAAAAAGCAGTGATCATATATCTCTTTCTAACACCATACGTGCGTATAGGTTTGAACTCGTCAGTTGAGCGAATGCTATAGCCGCGGTGAGACAGTTTTGTTTTGTCGCTTTCAGAAAACTTTGCATGGTTCGCAAAAATTTAGTATTTTTCGTAATGAAATTGGATATAGTATTATATTTAATTGTTTAAATGTTTGTTTGAAAGTATTTTTTTTTTAGTTTTAAAGAGGTTTTTTTATTGTATTGTTTGTTTAGTGCAAAAATATGAATATAAGTTAAATTTCGTTAGAAATGCCAAATATGGACAGTTCACGGTATCCAAATATGAACGATTCCATATCTGGATTCCAAAATATAAGCTGACTGGATAACTATTTAAATTATTTTGTGTCAGAATGCCAACCATCAATTGAAAAGCAAAACAGAAAAAATGGAATGCCAATAATATGTCGGAAGCTATAAAAATGGTTACAGAAAAAAATGGGTTATTTGGAAAGTTAAATGGAAAGCTGTGAATCGATAAACGCGAAAAAAAAACACTGTGATCTCGGTATGAAAAGTCAACTTGCTCCAAACAAGTCTTTAAGTAGAATATATTTTAAAGATGGAGAGCAAGCAAATAGAGCAAAAGAGCCAGGAAAAACTATCGTTGAGAAGACTCACTGGCACTTATTTTTCAAAAGCGTTTGGATTTAGTAAAGAAAAAGTAGACGCCTTTTTTAGGGTTCCGTACCGAAAACGGAACCCTTATAGGATCACTTTGTTGTCCGTCTGTGTGTCTGTCTGTCTGTCTGTCTGCCTGTCTGTCCGTCTGTCTGTCCGTCTGTCTGTCTGTCAAGACCATTTTTCTTAGGAACGCGTAGAGGTAACACGTTGAAATTTGTATCAAATACTCGGGTCTGCGGTCTCTTTCAGCTGTTAAAAAATCAAACTTGTAAGTCAACGCGATCAAAAGGTATGACCGTTTATGTCGCATATTTTGCGATTTCACAAGGGAATCAAAACCTATAGGGTACTTCCTGTTGACCTAGAATCATGACCTAGAAGAAGCGGTGTCTTACAGCACATGTAAAGGGAAAAATCTGAAAACCTTAAATATGTTGTTTAATTACAAGAAAAATGCGAATTTACTATTAGAAACTTAGAAATACACTAATGTGTTGCGTGGTATTGTCAGGCACCAGAAGCATATGGGTCGCATACAGTTAGGTCCTCTTAAAGATATCTTACGTACAAGTTTGTATGGAACCCTCGGTGCGCGAGTCGCAACTCGCACTTGGCCGTTTTTTTTTCATCTATTCGAAGACGTCTATGAAAATAACTATCCTCCGAATTACATATACAATGTTGACAAATCAGGGCTTACAGTTGTACAAAGCAAGATACCCCAAGTCGTCGGCCGCAAAGGAAAATATGATGTTTCCTGAAAATACTCGAGGAGAAACCTGGATCAAATGCCTCATGTGCGAATATAGTGTTCCTTATTTTGAGAAGTTAACGGTCTTTAAGGTATTTTTGTCCAAAATATTTGTTAGTCTGGAAAACACATAGATCAACTGATTTATTCGTTTAGTTAAAGTTTCCGAATGTGATTTCAAGTTCAGATGCTGGTCTATCTGAATATCTAAATATTTAATACTTTGAACTCTTTCTATTGTATTGTTTCCTAATTTTATATTAAGTAAATTACTAGGTTGAAAATTCTTACAGATTGAGAATGTAATATATTTGGTTTTGTCAGGATTCAATGAGAGTCGGTTGGGGTCCATCCACCGTTTCACTCTTTCCATCCCCTTTGAGGCAACCTTGAAGGTGCTGAGACGGGGTGGAGAAGAGAAGCACGGTATCGTCTGCAAATAAGTAGGTGTGTCCTTCTATTTCTCGTTCAAGTTTTGGCAGGTCGTTAATAAATGTCAGGAATAATACAGGTCCCAAGACTGTATCTTGTGGGATTACATAGCAAGTACCATACATAGTAGCGCTGAGAACATTCCCCAATCTAACCTGCTGAGGTCTACATGCAAGGTAGCTAATTAACCAACTTAAAGCTACTCCTTTCACCCCCATACGGCCAAGTTTTTTAATCAACAGAACATGAGACACCGTGTCGAACGCTTTTGCTAAATCAAGGAAGATTGCTATGGTCTTGGTGCGTTGGTCTAAAGATTAATTTATTTCTGAAGTGACTGCATCTAAAGCATCATGAGTACCCTGCCCTGGTCGGAAACCAAACTGTCTAGGCGTTATTAGGCTATTTGTTTCCAGGTATCCAACAAGTTGTTTTTAACCAATTTTTCTATTATTTTCGCTATGTTGGATAACATAGAAATAGGGCGGTAGTTACCAACTAAAGAACGATTTTAATTTTTATACAAAGGGATAATTATAGATTTTTTTAGAATTTCTGGAAATTTTCCTGTACTGAGACTGAAATTCGTTATGTAAGTCAAAGGTGATGCAATGTAAGTTTTAATTAATTTTAGACAGTTTACTGAAATGTTGTCCCAACCAGGACCCTCCTCTTAGTTCATTAATTGTTTTAATAATGTTATTTTCATTAACCTGGATAAACTCTAAACTAAAACTAAAGAAGGGGATACCATCTTTCTCAAAATCAGGTTGCCCGTCTGTGGATGTAATTTTTGCAGCCATTTTTTTCACCAATATTTCGAAAGAATTGGTTAAAATGATCAGCACACCTATCTGGATAATTTTGGATTTCAATAAGATCACCATCAACGTTCAATTTTGATTTGTTAGAGTCCCTATCTTTGCTATTAATTATTTCAAAAATTGTTCCCCAAACTCTTTTAGTGTCTTTTCCTGCCTCTGAAATCTGTTTTCTATAATCATCCTCCTTAGCAATCCTAATTAACTGTCTAAATTTGTTCCTGTACCTTATATAGTATTCTCTTAATTTTCCATTGAAAGGCTCTTTTTCCAACTTCTTATACAAATAATCCCTCTTCCTTAATGATATCATTAAGCCTTGGGTTACCCAGGCCTTCTTACTTTTTTGTTGAGTAGCTTTATCTACAGATGTGAATAAATAAACCTAATCCCAATTGTGACTTTTAATCTTATCAATGAATTCATCATACCTTACTTTCTTTATGGTCAGGCCATTGCAGGTGGTGGAGGGGGTTCCCTCCTACCCCATAGAGAAGCAGGCTGCTCTGTGATTAGTGACGTTATATATTTCTGTTGATTTTGTTTTAGAGAAATTATAGTACTTTTATTTATTAAATATAATACAAGACTGTTATTATCTAAAGCACAAATGTATGTCTGTTGATAATTACGAATGATAAGCTTTTAATTTTAAAAATTGTTTTTTTCTGCGTTAAATACAAAACGGTATTCCATATTTGATTACTTTCCTCTGTTATTCTCCCGCAGTCCGAGAAACTCCACTTTGGCCTCCACATCTTCGTCTGTAATAATGTCATCATCAGTAGAAAACCTTGCAATGCGATATTAAGACTGTTAATTTCACCGAAAAAAATCAGCAAGATAGGCCTGCTTTTCGATAAATGTTTTATCGTCTATCTTGAAAAAAAACTCTTTTTCTTTTTGTGTTCTCTGTCTCTGTTTTTTCAAAAATAAACCTATTTCTTCACGTAGCTCGTAAACTCTGTTCAGAACTTTTCCGTTGAATAACCAGCGTAAATCTGTGTGATATAAAAGAGAATTAAATTTGGCACTAACTTCATCGCATAAAGCTTTGTATATAATCTCGAGTGTATAACACTGCCACGAATAAAGCGTAGCGGTGTATCAGGCAATGATAAGATAAAACTTGAGAAGCAACTTGTTTCACGAGTGCTTGAAATACGGAACGAACACTAGGGTGGTTCAAGCTAGTATGGCGAAAAATTATAAGTAGATGTTACGCCACCCCGTTGTTTCGATACACATACCTAAGATATTATCTTTTTAAAATTTTGAGCTACCTATCTTATGCAATGCAGGTGCTCATCGACTTTGAAATTTTATGAAAATTTTATAAAAAAGGACAAGTCAGTATATTACGAAAAGATGTGGAGAGAGAAGATGTAGATCAGTATATTATGAAAAACTCAAAAACATATTGTTTTTATTCCAGAATGGTATTTAAGAGACACACAATATTATTAACAAAGTAGGACATAAAATATTAATAATAAAGTTCTGCTTTTTCAACCTGAAAGTAATTTTAAACTAAGTAAGCCGCAATAGACGACGGCTTATCTTTGCCTCTAAAAGAGCACATACGCCTTTTTCGCACCGGTGTTAGAGGCAGTAGAGTCAAAACTCATAGCTCGAACTTGATTTGTGAAGTTCCACTGTTCCATTGCACCAAAAACAGCATAAAACATGTTTTACCCTTCCATGCCGTAATTTTGGGTTCACCTTACCATTTTTTCACAAACATTGCAGACATCGCTCCACTTTCTTATTTCTTGTCATATCAGACAATAATTTTCAATCTCAATGTATTTCAAGTGGATAAGTGAGTTCGGTTTCGCGAAATAGGAAGTGAAGCAGGATTGCAACCAAGTGAGACACAACGGAATAATCAGTTATACTGCTTCTCGAGCGGTTATTTGTTACGGCCAAGAGCGCTGGTAACATTTTGTGTGAAAATACCACAGATCAATGACACACTGTCACTGGCACTGGTAGCGCTTTTTGTAACTACAAACTACTCTTCTATTCTAGCGACACTGGAAGTGCTACTAAAGCTGCAACCTACTATTTCTTGACTTGACACAAGTGAAGTCAAAGCATTATTTTTGGCTGCCTTTTGTCTTAATTTTTCAGGTCTGTGTTTTCCATTTAGAGAAAGTTCTTTGGTCTTTTCTAGCTTCTTGTCGATGAAGTCATAACCATTTTGCGTTCATCTCTTAGCTCATCTCTATTTTCCAAAATTGTCTTTATGGCGTTTCAATGTGCAATATCAAAAAGTTTGTTTACCTCTGCTGTGAACAAATTACCGCTCTTTATCTATGCTTCAGAAGCTCTAGTTTTATTTTCCTCCAAAATCAACCAGTTCTTATGAAGTTGAATAAGTTTTTCAATGCAGTGATTCGGTTCTCCTGTCGGAATACAAGACTTGTTCCACACCTCTATTAATTCTTGAATAATTATATGCGCAGATTCTTTCTCTTTTTTTTGTTGATAACCAAATAAAACTTGACGAGGTGTTTCGTCGAAGGTCGAATACGTCTTCACCACAAGTAGTGGCGAGCAGAGACTTGCAGAACAAGTATTCCTCTTTTACATGGTAGAGATGGGCATAATCGAGTGACGATTATATATATATATATATATATATATATATATATATATATATATATCGGCCATTCGATTATTCTAAATCATTCGAGTTCTCGATTACTACACATGCGGACGAGTGATGAATGATCACTCGGACTAGCGCTGAATCATTCGAATTATTCTGGATCATTCGACTCGGAGTTGAGAATCGGAATCAGCCGTTAGTAGTCGTCGGCTGTGCCGAGATGCGCATAATCGAAATATGTATTTTAGTATTTGGCTGGAGTTCGTGCATTCGTATCGAGTTATCAACGATCATTCGGACTGGGAAAGCGGAATCTGCCGTTAGTAATCTTCGGCAGTGCCGAGATGCGCAATCGAATGACTTTAGTATTCGGAATCTGCAGGAGCCACCACTAATACCTTTGTTACAAGTTTTTTGTTTGAGAATGGGGAAACAAATTCTAGTTTTTGAAGTAGAATCTTTTAAGCAATGATGGGGCGCACAATTCTAAAACTTTTTAACAAGTTTTAGTTCGATTTTTTTAACAAAAACTAGGTTGGTGAGAAAGTAACAAAATTGAATTAAACAACAATATATGAGTATTTATAAAAAATTAAAATGGAGAATTACTGTTTAGGAACATAATTTGGTTTATATTTGTACTATTCAACCTGCTCCTTCTATCTTTTGTCAATTCGCCGGCTTTTGAGAATACCCGTTCAGATGGTACTGACGTTGCTGGCACACACAAATACTTATTTGAAAGTTGGTACAATTCTGGAAAACTTTCTTTATTTGATTCCCAAAATTGTAAGGGATTCAGTTTCCTTTCTATTAGCGGTAGTTCCAAGTATTGTTTAACTTGAATGGTAGCCGAAGTAGAGATGTTCCCATAGCAAGCTTGATTGAATTTTATTTTCATCTGAACCTAAAATTGCAATGAATATTACTAAGCCCAAATTGTACGAGATATTTTAATTGAATATTTGTTAAAAAAAAAATATTTTGCCTGTAGATTGTTGAACTGCAGACATTCCAAGATCTAGATTCTGTGGATTCTGGTTAGCTACCGCAACCATCAGGTTCTCAATATCCTCAGTTATCTAATTTTGTGTTTGTTCGGCATTTACTTCTTTACCAAAGCTCAGTTTCATGAATCGAGGGTCCAAAAATGTCGCTTTAGCACTCATTTTTAATTTTTCTAACGAAACAAATCTCCTCGAGATGACATCTGGCAGGTTTGTTTGCACATCTTTTGCTATGAGTGGGTTTGGTTTTATGCTGTTGAAGGCGAGTTGTAGACCGTGAATTAGAGGAATGATCATTGATATCGTTATATATTTTTCTCCTGATAACTCCGTTGTCAGTGCTTCTATGGGTTTAAGTATAGATGTACACTCTTTAAGGACGACCCAATCATCAGACGATAACAGAGGAGGTATGCCGGAAAGATTGTGCATTGCAGCCGATAATGGGTTTGGTTTTATGCTGTTGAAGGCGAGTTGTAGACCGTGAATTAGAGGAATGATCATTGATATCGTTATATATTTTTCTCCTGATAACTCCGTTGCCAGTGCTTCTATGGGTTTAAGTATAGATGTACACTCTTTAAGGACGACCCAATCATCAGACGATAACAGAGGAGGTATGCCGGAAAGATTGTGCATTGCAGCCGATAATGGAACTTTAATATCTTGCACTCTTTCGATAATAAACAAACAAGAATTCCATCCCGTTGAAACTTCTTGTTTGACTTTAAGTAGTGGAAGATTTATTTGGCGCTGCATTTTCACCAATTCGCCAGACGCTACTGTATTACTTTTAAAGTGATTTTCTTACACTTTTCGAGCAATTGCTGGACATCGTCGTTCCTTAGGACGTCCATGATACTCAGATGGAGAGTATGTGCCACACATGGTTGATGATACTTATTAAGGTGCTCGTTAACTGCATTTTTTCATATTTGAAGCATTGTCTGTGACAATACTGACGACTTTATCAAAAATCTTCCATTCTTCCAAAATTCCTCGGAGGACACTGGCAACATTTTCTGCCGAATGACCTTCAAATAATTGTCTTGTTTCCAACAAGGAGCTCATCATTTCGTTTCTTTTATGTAATGAGCAGTAACCGCTAAAAACGATTTAGTAGAACATGATATCCATATATCCGTTGTTATCGACAATTATGAAGGTACAGCTAACTCGTTTTTAACTTTGGTCAATATCGATTTATACATGTTTGGAATCAGAGAAGACATAATTTTTCGCCGGCTCGGGGGTTTTTAAAGCGGGTTCTTCGTGTATTTTAAGAAGCCTTTATTCTCGACGATGGATATAGGCTGAAAATCAGAAATCTTTGAATTCTGAATCAATTCACCTGGGTCATCCGCATCATCGTTTGAACTTTCACGCTTGTCAGAAGGGTTTATTAAGAGAGAAGGATGCAATCTTTTAAGATGTTGGCTGAGATTAGTGGTATTACCAAAATATTTTAATGTTTTTTTACACTTGTTACACAAAACTCTTCCGTCGCCTTTTTTTTTCGAAGTAGTCCCAGACTAAAGATTGTTTAACACTTCGCCTCGGCATTGAAAAAGCTTTTTGGACACATTGAGCACAAGGCAACACTAGACGACTGAATATTGAGCTGAGACTGACAGTGAAACTAAGTGGTCCTTTCCCTTATCAACGAGAACTAATATAAATATATTCAAATTTGGGACTGCCATAAAATATGCTAACGATGTAATACGATTATCAAAGATTTCTTAACGTTTTTCATCTCACGTTTGTTTATAAAATGCCCAAATGTTTGTTTAGGAGAAACAGCCTCTCGAAATGTTGAAACCTCTCTTTAGAGGCACATGCATTTATAATATTTTTATATTACAGTTATAAATTACTAGGATTGTAATAGAGTGCAAAAATGCAATATTCTCGCTATTCGCGTTACCCGCGAAAACTGGTCCAAAATGCGTGAAATTATTAACGAAACTGGCTTAATTTACATAAATTGAATTCTACAGGAAATATTACAGGTACATGCAATAATAACTGATAAAAATATTTTTTTCATTCGATTATGAAATCATTCGATTATTGAAATCACTCGATTACTAATCATTTGATTATCGAAATCATTCGATTATGCCCATCACTATTACATGGTCTTCTTTAATATTCCAAATAAATACCAGTAACTGTGAACAAGGAGCTACATCCGTTGACTCATCTAATTGCAGCGCAAATGTAGGACTTTCATTAATTTCATAAATAACAGTTTCCAAAATATCGTTATTCAAGTCTGAAATGCGACTTTCAACTGTTGTATTTGAGAGTGGTATTTGTTTAATTTTAGCCACAATGTTGTTGCTCACCAATAACGAGCGATACTACATCACACAAACAAGGTTTGATGAGCCCCTCTCCTATAGTGTGCGGCTTTTGTTCATAGCAATGCGATAAGAAATCTGATATGAAGCTTCAAGACACTATTCATTTGCCTTTTACATATTTCCTGTGGAATCCAACCGACATCAGAAGGCTCTCTTCTTTCTTTTTTAATAAAAATATTTATTTGACTGTACACTAAGACTTCTACAAATTAAGCGAGATAACTAGCAGACACATGTATTGGTTTTCTTGAATAGAACGATAAATTCAATAAAAAAATTAAATAACTACAGTACAATAATGATAATCCGGCGGTTGGTTGGACTGGCACGTTCAGTAATTAGGCGCTCCGCGATAGTTTGGAATTTTTGGATAATCCGGCGGTTGTCTGGTACCATATGTGTCGGTATATCAAGCGGATTATCAACTTAAATCAGGCGACAACGACACTGGTGATAGAAAGAGTGAAAACTATCTATTCTACTAATTAATTAGTATGATATAATAATTAAGCTCTTGGTTACCCCGCAGAAAAGCTAATTTACCCCCGTGAGGATAATTATCCCTAAGTTCGGAACTTAGGCATTAAATCTTTTTATAAATTTAATTCATTTTAAGTCATCGATGATTTATTGATGTATTTGTTCATTCAGATACTTTTAAAATTAATTTGGCTGTAAAAATATTACTCCACTTGTCTGGCAAACAGATCTGTACCACTTATTTGTCCCTTTTTTTACTTCAAGAGTACAAGATATTTCAAGTGTCAGTGTTTGTTGACACGATGAAAAAAAATATCTTAAGTGATTATAAAAACGAGTAAACGAATCCAATTTCACGTATTTGAGGTAAGGTATCATCGACTAACAAGTATCGTCATTTTTACATTCAAATAAATATTATTTCACTCAATCATTTTCATATGAAAGTAACATTTTCTTTCATTTGTCTTAGGCCTTGTAACTTCATCTTACAGTTTTGCAACAATACGGATTAAGACGTTATTAAGCTAAGTTTAATTTAATCTCAGATTGAGACTGCAAAGTATTTAGCAAAGTACAGTGCAGACGTCTGAAACGATTTGATGTCGTCTGCAGAAATTAAAAAAGTTGTGAGTTCCAGAAATAAAAAAAATAGCTTATAATTGCATTCGCTACATTTTACCTGTTGGTAAATTTATTACGTAATTGACTCTGCACTCTGCGAAAATTGGATAAAGTAGCTGTAATCGGTTAAAAATTAGTCCCGAAATGACAAAGCAATTTCTGTGCAAGCCATGTTAATTAAAGCCGAATAAGAGCTAGTATGCAATCCTCTCCAATAGTCTTCATACATACAGTTGGATATTTTGGTCGATCTATCTAGTCGATGTCACTGATAATATGCTTCAGTTTATTATGGTTTGTTTATCATGGTCATTCAACATATTTGTAATTCTGAAATTATTTACTACCAAATTTGGCAGAGGAAATATATAATAAGTATCAATTCAATAATAAGATGCACACAATACCTAGTAAAAAAATATAAGTATATCTTGATAATATACAATTTATCGTCGAGGCATTAGTGAAAACTTGATGTGCTTGATATTATTCCATGCGACAGCTAGATTTACACATATTTCTCTCTCGCAGCTCAAAGTGCTACGACAATATCTAGCAGGAATAAATCCTAATTAAATATATATTGAATTCTTGTTTTTTCAAAATTTGAAATATTGAAAAATTTTAAATATGCCGAAATATTGATATAAAGTTGTATATAACAGCAGTGGTAGAGAGTTAAAAAACTAAATTGTAAAATTTAAGTGTTGTTGTAATTGCGGTGACCATCCTAATGATATATATGTTACCGTGAATGACCGAAATTGGAGAATGTCGACTTTCACCGTTGAATGTCAACACATACTAAATACGTCGGTGAAAGATCGAATATTTCATTACTTTGTTGTACATTCGGACCCTCACCGATGTATGTCGACAATAACAGATACGCTCTGGTAGAGGTCCAAAGTGGAGATGCCGACAGAGAAGCGACTGGCTCTCTCCCGCCAAATCCTTTGTTCTGCTGGGAGTCAATCAGCTTTATCAGTCTTATGTTGCAATAAATAAGATTTGAATCACATAATTAAGTAATTAGTATTCCGTACCGAAAACGGAACCCTTATAGGATCACTTTGTTGTCCGTCTGTCTTTCTGTCTGTTTGTCTGTCCGTCTGTCTGTCTGTCAAGACCATTTTTCTCAGGAACGCGTAGAGGTAACAAGTTGAAATTTATATCAAATACTCGGGTCTGCGGTCTCTTTCAGCTGTGTAAAAATCAAACTTGTAAGTCAACGCGATCAAAAGATATGACCGTGTATGTCGCATATTTTGCGATTTCAGAAGGGAATCAAAACCTATAGGGTACTTCCCGTTGACCTAGAATCATGCAATTTGGTAAGAAGCGGTGTCTTACAGCACATGTAAAGGAAAAAATGTGAAAACCGTAAATATGTAGTTTAATTACAAGAAAAATGCGAATTTACTATTAGAAACTTATGAAAATACACTAATGTGTTGCGTGGTATTGTCAGGCACCAGAAGCATATGGGTTGCATACAGTTAGGTTCTCCTCGGTTATGTCCTCCTCGGTTAGGTCCCGCCGAGGACTCATTTTCAACCAGGGAGGCACTAACCGTCCGGGCAGCCCATCCTGAAGGAATGCAAAATACCGGGGTGGCGCATACTGGAAAGCCAAGTGGAAAAGGGGGTTTAGTGAGAGTTTCCACCAAACCACAATAAAAAAAAGTTACTATGGTTAGAGACAAACTAATCCCCATTATGCAACAGCAGGATGCACAGGCAAAATTGAACAGTAAAAACAAATAGTGAAGTTACAGAACTCCTAAACACTCATAGTGAATGGGGGATGTATGGTAATAAAATATACGGTAGAATTCCATCGTACGACAACGACATCTTGAGGTTATGCTTGCAGCGGTACTAAGATGGTCGCGATTTCAGGAGGGCCACTTGTCAAGTTAACTGAATGTGCTTGCTACGTCCTCCACAAAAAAAGATACCTTACTTACAAGTTTGTACGGAACCCTCGGTGCGCGAGTCACAACTCGCACTTGGCCGGTTTTTTTTCATTACCATTATTTTCGTTTCTCATTTAGAATGTACTGTGGGTTTTAAATTATTGGTCACTCCTCTCAAAAGGAGCGCCGAAAAAGTTACGTCACCCTCGTGACATTTTATAGCGACTGAATTACGGCGAAGAAAATATAAATCTCCGACATGTTCAACATTCACCATTAGTGCATGGTGAATGTCGATATTCACCTGTGTAAGTTAGAAATAAGGATATTAGCAAATATTTCGGATATAAATCAAGTGACTATGTGAATGTTGACATTCACCGGTGAAAGTCGACATTCCCCAAATTTCGGTCTTTCACGGTAACATATACATATTAAATATTGTTGTATTAAACATGTTATACTAAATGGGACAAGTGTAAAATTAGCTTAGAATTCACTCTAAAAGTAAACTATTTCCGAATTTCAACAAGTTCAACGGATAGTAAGAATACAACGTTAGCAGAGGAGGCTTGCTTTTACTTATTTATCAAACCATATCCTGAACTTTCTGTCAGGCAACCTGAAAATACCTCGATATATCGTGCTAGAGGCTTTAACAGAGAATCGGTTAACAATTTTTTTGATATCCTAGGAGAAAACATAGTCACATAATCTCGATTGAACTCGAATCTTTAATATGGACGAATCTGGTTTTACCACTGTTCAAAGTAAATGTAGTAAAATAATTGGTTTAAGGGAAAAGAAAAGAATTGGTTGGTGATGAGCGGCGAGAGAGGTGTGAATACAACATTAGTTTGTTGCACCAGTGCGTCGAGATTATTTGTACCTCCAATGTTAATTTTTAAAAGGCAACATCTCTCTTAGGCAGACAAGTTCCACCAGGCAGTTTAGTAGAAAAATCAGATAGCGGGTACATCACTAGCGAGCTATTTTTTAAGTGCATTAACATTTTGTAGAGTACGTGGAACCATCTTCGGAATAGAAAGATCTTCTATTACGCGGGGGCCATACGTCGCATTGCAAAAATTTGGAAGCTTTGAAATTTGCATTTGCTAACGGAATTATCTTATTGTAATTACAGGATCGCCCGACTTACAGGTTACAACCACTCGATGTAGGTTTTTTTGGCCCAATGCAAAGTTACTATAATCAAGCATGGGATGATTGGTTTCTTCAAATCCATGACAGTGTATAAGCCAATATGACCTTGCACCCTTAATATCTAAAGAATATTTAAAAGCTGCCACAGCAACGAATGCAATAGGTTCATTCCAGGCAAGTCGTTGTTGGCAAAGGAAAAACTGCCCAACCAGCTACACTTCTAACTGACGAAAATTATCTGAAAAAGTTGGAATAGAGAAAAGAACAAATCATGTTAAAAGAAGTAAAGAAGCAAGAAAAGACTAAGAAAATATCTGTATTATTAATCACTGCTTCAACAAGTGCTGATTGAACAAGTGTTTAATCATCAGCAACAGCAGTATCATTAACTAAAGAAAAGTGTGTTTGCACTTTATGCGAAGAAGTTCGACTGGAGAATAAGATTCCTTGCATAAAATGTTTTATATGGGTACATGAGTCATGTGCCCATATTACAAAAGCTAAAAAAATATATTATTGTCGAGAATGTTAAAAAAATTTACCCTGTACGATTTACAGTACCGGTTTTGAATTTGTAATTTTGTGTTTATTATTTAAAATGTAAAATAAAGTTATAGTTATTATGTTTATAAGATAATTGATGTGTACACATCATATGTTGTAGTGTACACATGTTTTCTAATTGCCATTTTATAAAATTACTAAGCTAAACTCTCAGAGAGACTTACCAAAGTGCGCAATATAGGTTAAAAGTTAAGCGGTACGATTTTACCAACTTCCCCCTATGAACATGCATACACGAGTTTCTGCCTTTTGGCTTCATCAATATGGACTTATCATATAATCTCAAATTGAATTAAAATAAATAAATGTAAACCACAACTTACTCGGTCTGTTGTGTGTTCTTAGAGGAAATGAATCTGCATTTCAACATTATCTTACTTATATAGCCATGGGTGCAGCTAGGGATTTTGTCTAGGGGGGGCAGCCGTCCAGCTGAACCGACCAGTCATTTAATGAGAGATCATAAATGATTCTTAATAATAAATAATAATGCAGAACCTTCGCTATCTTTTTTGCCATATGACGTCTTAACTCTTCAGTAAAATTCACAGTCCAATATATAAATCTGTATTAATAAGTAAAAAAGGAATTAGAATTTGGATTAAGGGGTAAGGCCACTCTAGACTATGAAAAAATAGGTCATTTTCTAGATTTTTTTAAACAAAATCTAAAAATACAAATTAAAAACTGTTATTATAATCTATATTTTATGTACATTGAGCTTTATTTCCAATTTTTTTCAAAAGATAATTTTCGAAAATGACGTCACAAAATAAAAAAAATTGAGGTCGCTCTCGGAGCGTAGGCAAAACGGGCGAAAAGATCCTGGAAACAGCAATGGACGTGGAACAAATTAGTAAATGTTCTCTGAATCTGTGATGTATACTATAAAAAAATACCCGCCGGATTTTGAAAATTTTGATTATAAACAAAATGGCGCACGTTTGAAAAAAAGTTCATTTTTCGGGCTTAAATTTTCGTATAAAAAAACGAATAAAAACACTTTAATAAAAAAAAGCCCTCGTGTTTTTGTAGAATTTTTTAATGTAGATTAAGAAACAAACAGATTGAAGCTAGTCGCTTAATTAGTAGTTGAGATTTCTTTTCGCCCGATTTTAAAAACATGATTTCGAGAAAAACGCGATTAAAATTTTGACTCATAGTTTTTCATAGAAATAATGTATTTATCTCTAGTCTGAAATGCCTGCGCCATAAAATTGACTTTCCAGATTCATTTCCTCATCGTCCAGATCCTTTCTTGATGATTTCTGCGCCATTCGAGCCTCTTTTGCTGCATCAGTCAGCGCGCGCTCGGAAAACTGGACGCTCGTCAGCCGCGTCGCAAAAATCGTAGCAGTTTTGTCCGATTTTTAGTCCCAGAACCTGCATAATTTTTATTATGCTAAATAAGCCGTCATTGAATACACAAACGGCCATATTAGCTGCAATATCCAACACCACTTTTCCACTGGAACTTTTGATTTTGGAGCCATCGACCACACAACAGAATTAAAACAAAAGTGTACCGTATGCGACAGCTATAGCTGAAAAACCTAATAGTATAAGAGAACCATCGGTTTAGCCATGAATCGATATTTCTAAGCTAAACAAAGGTAGAAGGAATGCGCCGCACGAAGGGCGACCGCCCGGCGCACACAGCTAGTCGATAGCGCTTGCGCCCTTTTCGCCTGTTAAATACTTCCGCGCAGCTTTAAAATAAATTTTCCCATATTCTTAAGACTCTAAACTATACTTTTAGCAAAAAAAAAAAAATTTTTTTTCAAAATTCTAGATTGGCCTTACTTACCCCTTAAATGAAAAAATGGATTTCGATAACGTTTGGCGTTAAAGTTTGGCGATGAAGTTTTATATACCGTGAGGGTGGATTTCTTTTATAATTGCTTGTTGGCCCCTATTTTTCTCAGACATAACACTGAGAGTTGGCACCGTCACAAGATTGTGCAAGAATTGAATTATGTGCTTTTTTGTTCAGTGCTTCCCAAATAAGCGTTGCCAATTTTTGAGCGTCCCTAGACATCGAGCAATCGATGATATCGATAAATCTTTCTTGCACTGTTAATTGGTTTACGTATCGAATGATTATAGACAACTGTTCTTCTTTATAGCTTCATCGGCACTCAAGGACAAAAATCCACATGCTTTCACATCTTTTACAATTTGTCTCTAGCTAGCATGTCATGATTTCAACAATTTAATTCTGAATATCTGGACTGCTATAATTAAAATGTTTTTAAAAGTGTGCGGAAAAGTTTTATCCATATTTCAAGCAAAGTTGAGCTATTTCTAAAAAATCACCTCTATTTTTAGATGTCCTCTTAAAGGTAAACTTTGACGGACAAGGATCTGTATTTTATGAATTGGGTTTAATAATGCCTTCACCACACTTAACGAGTAGAGCGGCGAGACAGTAAACTCGGCCGAGTACTCGGTACGTGTAAACATGTCACAGAATACACGACCGAGTACTCGGCCCAGTAAAATGGAGAGACAGTCACTCGGACGCCTTTCTATTTACTAGGCCGAGTGCAGGTCGAGTGGCTACCCCACTCCTACCGTTACTGACTCGCTGTCCCACTCGGCATGTCTGAACAAGTACTCTCCTCGTTTTGTCAGTACGGTGACGGTGGCTAGTGTGTTTGTTTTAATTTTAAATACTACAATTGAAACTTTTGATGAAGTATTGCTTTATTTAATTATTAATTAATTTTGGTTTTACGTTTTTTTGAAAAAGAAAAGAAAATGTCGTTAAAATGGGACAATGACAAAAAAACAATTAAATTTATTCAAATATATAAAGTGAATCCATGTCTGTGGGACTTTAGTTCACAGGACTACCAAAATTAGCCAAAAAGAGACGCGGCATACGTATTTCGAGAGAAATGGATATTGAAGGCTTTGGGTTGACGGAAGTACTTGCTCCAAGTTCGGGTCTCCTCAACATCCAAGGCCTTGTCCAAACACGCTTCTTATCGTTTCGCAACAATTCGTTTAACTCCTCAATTAAATGAGGTATAAGCATCTTAGTGTACTTTTGAATCAACCTTTTACTATCCATCATGATCACTGACTGACTCACCCGGCAAAAAAATTAAAGCGTGTGAACACCTACTCGCCCACTCTACTCTCTCGGCCGAATGACATTTTACTGTCTCACCACTGTACTCGTTACGTGTGATCAAGCCATAAGTATTCTCTATTTTTAATAACATTTTGCTCCTGTTGCTTTAAAGTTTGTTGATGGACATCTCCAGTTTGTAAAGATGGTTTGTAGGATACATATTTTTGTTTTTTTTTTGTAGGATACATATTCCAATTGTTGTAACCGTTTTTTTATTTACAAATCTTTCGTGTTGTTCACGAATTGCTTTTGTAATGAAGTGCCATACGAAACAATAGACTTTATCTTCTTCAGTGTTATACTCCAACCAGCTGTATTGTTGATAATATTTAGATAAAAAAAGATCGTACAAAAGAGAAGTTGTTACCAATTTTTGTTTTTGGAAAATTTATATGGGGCTGTTCGGCTGTTGGGCTGTTATGGGGCGATGGTTCGGCTTGCAAGGTGCCCAATTTGTTCCCTTTTTCACTACTAACAGACTCTGAACCCTCAAGCGTAACTACTTCTGGTTTTACTCTGGGGTAAATCTGCAGATTTGCCTGTGGCCTGTGGTTTTCGCCAACTTGTGCACCATTTGCTTCAATTGTCGGGCGATTTTCTCCATATGAACTTATTAACGCTTTAGACTGTATAGAAGAACTAAAACTACTTGTGTTTAACATTTTTTCATTATCATATATGTGGGAATTCGCGAATTCGCGCCGTGTATAATACATATTATATATGACTATGTGAGTAAACACAGTAAACACTAAATGGAGAAATTTAATAAAATTTAGAGTTGAGTGATATCTGTTCACGATAACATTTAATATTTTCTTCTAAGAAACATAGTTTTCTTTTTAATTATTTGGCAATGGACGATAATTTCACACGTCTGGTACGATCTGCGCCACCTTTCAGGTTGCCAACACTGGTGGTAAGTCTTGCATACCTACTTGCAAACTGAGACAGAAACAAGAGACGATTTTGATATATAGATTTTGAAAAAATTAATTATAGGAGGATTGGTATTGAATCTTACAAAAAAATCGATTAACACTTATGTTAATACCCGGGTACACGGGTACCCTTTTGCATGTTCTTACTTACATATCTTTTTTATTTAACGAAAAATCATCAAATCCTTTCAGATCCTCGTTATTTGAGTCTATTGACATCGATTCATATACATAAATAATAAAATGTGCCACAAAATATATAAACTTTTTGGACTCAAAGTCAAATACCCCGTTGTTCAATACCCGGGGTACCCGGGTACACATATATAAATATATAATTAAACTTATTTCTAGGGATGAAAAATATTACTTAATATATAAATAAATGGATTTATTTAACTTTTAATAAATTTTATTATAAAACTTATTATAAATTATACATAAAATATTTTTATATTCAATTTATTATTGGCAACATGCGTCACATTTTACATTTTACAATTGCTTTTGAATGTTCATCGCAAACTGGTTTGTTACATTCTTTACACGATTTTCGCGTTTTTTCTCCGTTTTTATAGACATCCTGGTAACAAATAAGACATGATCCCACAACAATTTTTCGTCCAGTGAAATCTGTCTGTTCAGTAGACCCGCCTGACTCACTTGATGTTGTTGCCCTGCTTGTATGATCTATTGGTTTTCCATATATGCTTTCTAATGCAATCCTAGAGGTGAAATTTCTCATAATTTGCATATTTTGAGATCGTTCTTGAATAGCTGTCATACATAATTCTTCACTTAATTTTCGTAAAAATACGTTATTTAGATGATAAATGATATAGCTGGCAAGACTGGCGATATCCAAAATATTTAAAAAAGTACGTCTGTGGATTGTGTAACGGCCCAACATCTTATCCATTATATCCACACCAATTTTTGGTTTATTATAATACTGAACAATTTCTGGTTTCTCTTTTTGTCTTCGCTGCAAATCTGAGTGCATCGTAGATAGAAATATTTCATGAAACCCAAATAGAGAAAAGAATTCTTCTCGATCTTTAGTTCTTAGCATGTCTACTAGAATGTATTTTGTATTTTTTTTTCAATGTTCCTACAATTGTTAGGTTCCATACAATAAATGCTTTGCTAAAGGTAAAGTAGTAAAAAAATTATCCATTGTAATATTTCTTCCGGATCCTTTATATTTTGCAGCTAAATCTTTTACTCTCTTTCACTCTTTCGGCTTGATTTATTTCACGGCCAGTTGTTATTTTGCCAGTGTAAATTTTACCTTTCAATGGATATGAATTTTTGGCGTCGCTTACCCGGCGGTTTTATTTATAGAAATAGGGTTTTTAGGTTAGTGTAATACTCTATGGGTATATCCTGAGTTGTAATGTGAAAGTCTCCGGGTATTAAAATTATTTTATTGAATGAAAAACCCATGCGGGTACACGGGTACCCGGGTATTGAACAACGTAGTAGTGACTGGGTATTGACATAAGTGTTAAACAGTAAATAATTCTTCAATACTGTCGATTTTTCTAGGGTGGACAAAGAAGTTTCTAGGGTGGGCATAAACCACTCTAGCCTCCCCCTAGCTACGCCCATGCACGACCAAGTTCTGACATCTTCCCGAGCACAGCGCTTATTGCACGAACGGGTAATATAAAAATAGGAAAAAAAATACTATGTGAATTCCATATTACAAGAAAAGAATTAAGAAAAATATACTTCTACTATGTTTTTATTTTATCTCAAAATAATATATTGCTATTGTTTTATTCAATTTTTAATATTTTATATATTTAAACTTTATTCATTATGGGTATGTTACCACTTGTTTTTTTAGACTCTAAATTAAAATCAGAATTCTAATCTAATTGCGTTTTTTATTAACTTATTATTTCACATGTGTATAATTGTTAACGCGATTGTAACTCAGCTCTTGTATATTTTATGAAATAATTATTCGCTGGGAAAATCCAAATTTAAATATAACTTTTTAATTTTATTTTTTAATGAATCAATGGAATTATTAAATCAGGTTCTTTGTAATTTTTTTTAATAATATTTATTGTTTGTTGTACTCATTTATATAAAGAGTTACAATTTAAGAGTGTTCTGTTTTTCCTTAATTAAAAAAAAAGAAGTAGTGACTTATTTGCCATAATTTTAGCTGTTTGAAAATGGAGCGGTGGCCGATTGAACAAAGAGATGCTTGTGTAGAGCATTTTATTAGAACGAACTCCATTATTCAAACTTCATGAATTAGACCGAAACTAATTTTAGAATTCAGTCGATGGATTTTGGGCAGAGGGGATAATTTTGTATAGGGTTGAAGAAAAAACGTTATTTACGTTACTGGTCTGCCGAAAACATTTTCAAAAGGTATGGTATGGAATGACTCTGCTTGAGTATTGAGGAACGTATTTAATAAAAAAGGAAACGCAGTTGTTGTCAATAGTGAACGTTATGTGGAGATGATACAAATGTCCTTAATGGATGCCATCGTTCAACTCCGATTGCCACTAAATGATATTTTCAAAATCCAAATTTTATTCACCCATAAAATAAAAATAACAACAATTCTGGGAAATGTCAAAAGAAAGTTTCAGCATCGCACTCCTTGAATGAGTATAGTGCTTGTTCTATTAAATGTTGTTTTAATTGTTTTCCGAAGAACTGGTTTTTACATTCTTCTTAATATCTCTATCCCCAATTGGTACGGCCCTTTGCAGATCGAGAGATTTACCTTTGGAAGGTATAGATTTGAATGCCCCCTTGTGAAGTAATGTGAAGTAAGTAATAAGTGTTGGTCTATAGAGAGCTTTAGGAGATGTTTTTGCCTATGTATGAACCATGCCATATAGTGTATATAGTGTGTATTCTAGTACATATAGTGATGGTAGTGTTAAAATTTTTAATGTTTGGAAGTGGGATTTGCAGGACTCTCTGACGCCAATTACCTTGATAGCTCTTATTACTCGTTTCTGGGCAATACATATTTTTTTAGCGTATGTTGATGAGCCCCATACTAAAATTCCATACTTTAAGATTGATTGGACTTCTGCATAATATATCGTTAAAATACCTGACAAGTTAACAATTTATCGTATAGATCTTATTAAATAAGCTTTCATGTTAATTTTTATGGTGTAATCTATGTGATTTGTCCACTCCAAAGTATCTTCTACGTATATTCCCAAAAATTTAACTTGGTTTGCTTGCTTTAACTCAATATTATCCATTTTTAATTATATTGCCTTACAAGACCTTTTATATGGTCTAAAGATCATATAATTTGTTTTCGAGCCGTTCAAGAATTTGTTTTTCGCTGTGTAGTCAATAGTCTCTTGTCCTCTTTTTTACATTTTTCTTTTGTGATTGCGTTATAGATTTTTGTACGATATGGATAAAAACCACAGTTTAACGATAATTATTTAAAAAACTTTGTACAGAGTACATTTTTGATAAACTAATAATACGAAAGTTGGATGTCCCGTCCTGCGGTAATGATATTTATTACGACTGAACAGCGTATATTTAAACTGATTAGACTTAGTGCGGCTGTGATGGTTAAGTAGTCAAGGTGTCGGATTACTATAATAAATAATATACGACCCAAATTTCGGGACCTCGAATATGGAAATAAGCCACCGTCCTCATGTGCATGGCTTTGACAAGGTACAGTAATCTGCCAAGAAAACCTCCCCTAAAATAGTGGCTTGCCACCTACGTTAAAATCTGTAAAGGCTCCACTTATATCTAAGATCTAAATACGAGACACAAGTGTAGGCAGATGTAACCTCCTCCCCGGTCAAAGTGCACTAGGACTGTAGCACCTCAGGAAGAAGAAGATAAACTTGCTGAGTCTTTACACAATTAAGGGATGAGAGAAGAGAGGAAAAGGCTCGTCTACGGTCTTTTTTTTTAAAGTTTGGTTGATGTGATTACCGGGTTTGCCGACCCTTCGAACACTGCGGCCTATTGGTAGCCTATTGTATTCTATCGCATGCACTTAGGCCCAGAAAACCTGTTGTTATAGTAAATTGCGCTAAATGCCATTTTTCACATTTGTCTTTCTGGAACAAATGCGGCCGGACGCTGAGAATTGAACTCGGGCCTCTATACTCGTCAGTTAGCGCTCTAACATTAGGCCACGAGCGTCACCACTACGCCATTCGCGTCGGCCTCGTCTACGATCACAACATCTTCACCTGATAATCGGTATTGAGGTGAACAAGTGGGTCACTCGTGGTGAGGTATTTAAATGATATCTAGTACAATTGAATGGCGTATATTTAAACTGACTATAAACTTAGTAAATAGGACGTTTTTACACTTTTAAGCCTGGGAGTTTTAGAGGCCGAAATCTCGTAGCGACCACATTTATCCTCGTCACCAAATAATATGTTTTGAGGTGGATCAGTTGGTCATTCTTGGTGAGGTGTTTAAATGATACCTATTACGACAGAACAGCATATATTTAAACTGACTATAGACTTAGTGAGTAGGACCTCTTTACACTTTAAGGGGTGGGAGCAGAGAGGCCGAAGTCTCGTCTGCGACCACCGGACTAGACTCTTATCACTTATCACTAATGACACTGTGCACTCTGGAGGAGGACAAACGAACAGTCGTTACAATTTCCAGTACACTGCGTTAAGCAATGTCAGTGCATTAGTAAATTGAAGTGTTAGATATTATTGTGACTCTCTCTAGAAATTAATAAGATATTTTACTTGATATGATTAATTCCAAGGGCGATAATTTTAAAATTAGCCTTAGGAATTAGATAATTCGTCCGTAATAATCCAGGAAATTTGCATATGAGATGAATTTTAATAACCGTGAGTTTTAATAATATAGCAGTAAAATAGTAAAGTCTTGGACATTGAATAATTAATCCGCCATAATCCAGGAAACGAAATGCATATTATATGAATTCTTACTGAACATAAGTGTAGAAACTAGTAAATGGAACATACACTAGATTAGTGTATTTTAAATATTAAAAATAGATCATGAAACAATATATGATGCATTTTTATTATAAATAACCGATAATTAATATCACAAATCATCCATAATAATCCGTGTTATATAATAATCCCGGTCTTAACCTTATAAAAACTTCAGCTATATGTTATTTACAGAAAGTTAGTAAGAGGATGATCGTCAGTAATAATACGATTAGCGTTATAGAGGAAAACAAAGTCGATTATACAACGATTAGATTTTAATAACAACCTATTGAACTCAATAAAGATACGTGATATATGGGTTGGTGGTCGACGTTGTATTTATTAAACATTGGCAGTGATATATCCGTATTTGAATACGCCTCTGACAGTGCGGTTATAGAGAATTCTATGTGCGAAATTATTATTGAACATTCTGTTATTACTATGCATTTATTACCATATATTGATTCAAACTAATTGATATTTGTGGCTATGAACGGTTACTAGTTATTTCAAATATTCGAAATATGTAGTTCGTAATCGAAACTATGCGAACTATTGCGAAAATTATTTGTCTTTGGTTCCTATTATCCTATATTCCTATTATTTGGTTCCTAAGGGAATAAACATTTACTATTATACTTTAAGCCATATCTATTTACCCTATTTATTTGAAGTTGCTTAATTTAATAAGCCACCGATTAATTGGAATTTGGAGCTTTTTTAACGGCTAATGCCTGAATTTTACAGATTACTGGTGTCAAAAAGATGTCATATACATACAACTTTTGGCTCTGGACCCACTTTGTAATCTTTTAAGAATATTGTAGTTGCAATTTTTGAAAGATCATATTATTATATTCGTGTCAAACAACCACATAAATATAAATATAAACATGAACATAAACATAGGGTTTCTAAATATCCGCACTTATTCAAAACCCCAAAAAAATTAAAAACCGCGGTTTCAGTTTCGGGTTCGGTTTTTAAGAAGTTTTGAATAATTTTGAATATATATTTTTTAATATTATTGGAACACTTTTGTTTTACATTTGAAATTATTTAATTGCTCTTCTTGACTATGACTCTCTTAGAGAACGCTGTTTCAATTCAATTGTATGACTAATACGGGAAATAATGAAGAATATAGAATGCAGTAAAATCTCGATAATCCGACACATATAGGACCAGACAATCGCTGGATTATCAGAAAGAGTGATGGGAGGGAAGAGCGCGAGCGGTCTCCAGATCGTCGAATTACTGAAAGTGACTCCGATTAACCAACGGCCGAATTACCGAGTTTATACTGTACATATTGAAACTTAAATAGATTAGTGTTTAAATAGAGTTGCAACTAATAAAGTAAGTAAGTAAAAGCTGAAATATTATATCTATGAATATAAAATTGTTTATACATTAATGTTTCTTTAATTATAATAATTATAAAAGTTTGTTTGATTATAAAAGTAAAAAAAAAATATTAAATAAAATTTGAAATAAAACTTAGTTTTTTTTAAATTTATATAATACTATTTTAAAAACACTAAGCTATTTAAATGTTCGTCGTTTAAACACGATCTTAGTTTCGTCGTTTAAACGAGATCTTAGTATCTTAGTTGGAGCTTAGGCAAAATGATCTTTCCCCGTAGGTGGATTTAATTGTAGAGAGTGCTTAAATCAAAATATTTAATCTTTTCGATCTCTAAGAAGTTCTTTTATATATAGCAAACTCGTGTTTCACAGAATTAGGAAAGCGACTTGTTTGCATATAAGAATGTTTGTTTAATTCTTCTTGAATAGCTTTTTGAATAGCTTCGTATTTCTTGGAATAGTTTGGATTGGTCTTCTTCTAATTCTTCTGAATTTTGCGAACATTCACCTTCAACTTCAAGCTTATTGTTGTCTGCATAAAGTCGTTCAAAAAGATTTTCGTACAATATAATATTTTATTGGACCTTTCGAAATTCGGCCGGATCCGGCCGAATTTCAATCGATCCATCCGGACCCGTCCGGATCCGGTCGAATCGATGGAAGTTCGGTTGATCCGATCAGGATAAATTTCCTGTGTATTATATATGTAGTTTACACATTTATAATTAAACAAGCAATTAATAATCTAATGCTGTGTAGGTGACTAGTTAAATTTCACAATTAGAATTTTAGTATTTAAGTTTATTAAATTTTACATCATAAGCTTTACTTAATCTACTGAGATCACAATTAGGTATTTCAGCATGCTAACAAGTCTTATTCTAATATTTATGAGCATTCATTACTTTCAACACCTAGACCCGTCCAGTTCACCATCACCGAATTACGACGAAAACCGAACGGAAAATTTCAATAATTAAAAAATAGCAAAAAAATGTGGGATTTCAATTAAACTTTTAATGAATGTGGTTATCCACAAGAAGTACCCTTTGACCACATTTGAACGCTCCGCCTCCAATGGGAATTATTTATGCTTCAAAGGTTTTTTAATAAGGCTTCAAAATACAAAATTGTAACCCGGATCTCCTGTAATAGAGATAATATGATATGTAAGATAAAAGTATTTTTTGATAATTTAGTTAAATCATTCGGTTTAGCCACAAAAGCAAAAAAATATGAAATGCAAAATGTTTTTCAATGGGTACCCCTTCTTTGATTTGCGTTTCTCAATTTACATGAGTTTATATAGTCAGGTCTAGGTGTTGAAATTAATGTATGTTTTTAGTAAACAATATTTATCACAATATCAATTTTGGTTTTGAAAAAACCATGTGACGCTATGCCCACCATGTATTTAAAGTACCTACCCATGCATCAGCGCGATTATTTTACCAAAAATTAGCATCACCGGATCCGGCGACCGGATCCAGTATATTGGTGCCGGATCCGGTAAACGTTTAGTGATGCCGGATCCGCCGGATTACCGGATCGATTTTCTGGATTGCAATGCTTTCATCTTGCCAATTCTGTTAATTCCAGATTTTCACGGGTATTCAAACGTTCCATCAAATTTTTCATTAAAGCTTTGCTTATTTCAGAACTAATTAATTTCTTTTCCAAGAATCATATTACACCTTGTACCGTAAATATGTTACAATCATCGCGGCTTATGTTGTTACTGCTACGCTTACTGGAGATAAAGTTTCTTTTAAGTTACATAACAAATTGAAAATTAACATTTTCAATTAAATGCTATATTTCAATGATGCAAACTAAACAACAATAATTTGTGATACATGTCTATATATTGCAACGTGAGCAAATGTTGACTACTACATTTGCCTACTAGCTGTAATGAACTTTCCAGTGCTTTCTCAACCACCTCAAAATTTTCACCTTGGGCTGCCATGGCTGTATAATCGTCATAAAAATGTCTGATGCCTATGGAGGATACTATAGGCTGGTCGTTAGTGTATATATAGTGTATATTGAACAAGGTTGGAAATAAAACACTACCTTGGGGTATGACATTTTATGGTATGACTCCTCCAACTGCTATTATTCCCCCTAAGTGTTACAAAGTATTACCTGTTTCGGAGTATCGTTTCTATTATCTTGACTAGTTTGCTGCCTGAGGTTAATTTTTGTAGTTTTGATAATAGTATGTTATGATTGATTGTATCATATGCCGCAGACAAGTCGATGATACTAACAGCAGTGATCTTTTTTCTTCAAACCCGTTTTCAATATGTTGTGTAAGGTCCTAGAACCTGTCCAGTTCAAGATCTACATGGTTTGAATCCACCTTGATCCCTAATAAGCTTATCATCAATAGACTTTTAGTCGATTGAGGAGGAGTATTTTTATAATTGTGCCAAAACTACCTAATGTTTGGCAATTTTATTTGAGAAACTTAAATGACTTAGACATTTGCGGTTTTTGGCAAAATGTTTATTCATCTTTTGTCTACTATCTGGGATTTTTTAACATATAAAAAAATTGCGTCCAAAATGGCGGCTCCGGGAAGTAATGTTTTTAAAATAAATGTTATCTGCGCGAGGGATTCAATCTGCAATACGTCACCTAGAAGCATAAAACCAAGGAATACTTTAATTTTACACGCCAAGGAGGCACATATAGCAAACAACATGAAAAAAATCACTTATAGAAATAAAATAGCGGCCTCTTGAAAATAAGGTACAGTTTTGTCGCTTGATTTTTCCACTTTGGCCTGCTGTGAAAAGTCGTTATTCATGCAAATGTTGCAAATTTATAGGTATAGATGCCCGATAATTCAATTTCCTTTTAGGCAGTCAAAACGCGAAGTCGATTGGTTGAACGGTTTAAAAGTTACAATTCGCGCAGATTCTAAAAATCTTGTTTCGAGAAAAACGCGTTTGAAGTTTGGACAACTGTTTTTCCTTGTACAATTTGATTAGCTCGATCAATGTGTCCAAGAATAAAGTAATTTATGGGTTTTTGGGGTCGCTGAACACGATTTTGTGGTTGGATTTGAAAAATTCAATTTTTATTTCTTTTTCAAATTTTGGGTATCAACTGTATATGTAAAATATCAGGATCTAGGATATAATATAATATCAGAATCTACAGATCTAGGATCCGTTTTTTGATTTGTCATCCAAAATTCTTAATTTCTTCAGAATATATGTGATCCAGTTGTGCGGCTTTCCGGTTTTTAAGTTCGTCGATGGCTTTTTGAAGTTCAGGTACTGAGAAATTTTCTTTCAATATCCTATGTTTTGATTCCCTGTCTTTCTCTCCACACTTCAGTCTTTGGGTGTTGCTTTATTTTTTGCGATTTTCCCATTCAAGAGTAATTTGGTGTGCCACCTGATTTGCGGTTACGGGTCCCAGCACTTTTGGTATTGATGGGTTACAATCAAGTTTTTTTATTAATCCCCAGGCTTTCTTGCTACTATGTTTCATGTCGGTGGAGCTTATAAGTGAGTGCCAGATTGTTCTTTTAGTGTTTGATATTTCTTCCATAACTGGTCTCCTTTTTCAATTGTTTTTTCATTAAATTGGTCATCATTGACCTGTGTATTTTTGAAATTGTTGAGACAGTTTTGGGGTTAGACCTGAGATGAGTCTACTTCTGCAACCTTTGGTGATAAATTTCCTCGGCGTTTGATTTACTATTTCTACAAACTTTTTCTTTCTGCAGTTTCTCCCAAGGGCTTCACTTTGGTGTCTACTTCTTCCGAGAATTTGAGCCAGTTTGCTTTTTGGAAATTAATTCTCCTTTGAAAGGGTACGTCGTTGCATCTTATCCTCGACGTAGTTTCACATAGTATAGGGCGATGTTGTGATCGTGGTATATGGTTGCAAATTCGCTTGAAGGTCTGTCGTTTTATGTTTTCACTTACAAAACTTAGGTCCAGGTTGTATCCTTTACATCATCTGCCACTGTTGAAGGGATATGGAAGCTATGGATCATGAATGACTTCTAACTCTGTAGTTTCTGCCCATGTTTCTACACTGTCACCATCGACATTATTTTCTTTAAAGCCAATTGTAGAGCATTGACTATTAAAGTCACCAACAATAATTTTTGTTTTCTGGTTGTCAAAATTTTTAGGATTTTGTGAGATGAATGGTTTCGCAGGGGGCTTATAAATGTAAGTGACTGTGCAATTCTCCAATTCAATGGTAAAAATTTCTATTTCGGACAGTTCCGTGTGATCTGATGATAAGATTTGTAAGTTTGGTTTCGCAAAGATGGTGCTACCGTATTTCTCGTGTGGTCTTTCAACTATGATCTGCATACCTTGAACATTTGGTCTACTGTTATTGGCTGCCCGGTGGGTTTCCTGTATGCAGAGGATATCGCATGCGGTAGTCTTACACAGGTCTGATAATAGTTCTTCTTTCGGTTCTGATAGTTCATCAATGTTAATTGAGATCGTTTTTAACGTCTTGGTATTTGGCACTGAAGGGGGCCTTTTTTGTTGTTTAAGCATTTGTTGGTTGTTTGGGGTTGCAGAAATTCTTTAGCGCGAGTTTCAGGTTTTTTATCAGCTATTAATAAATCATAGAATTTATAGCCTATTTCAGAAAACATTTCTCTCTTAAATTAACATATTGAATAAATGAGAAATTTTAATTTATTTCCAATTTACATGGGAAAATAGAATATTTAGTTGAATGTTAGTTATAGGTGGTCGTGTTATATAGGGTTTCTGCAATTTCTAGTTTGTACATTGCATCGATTTCTTTCAATTGTTGATACCAAATTTACCAGATATTTGTTGATACCAGATATTTAATTGTTGATATGAATTGTATAAAGGGTATCTAATTGAGTTTGACGGTTTTTAATAACCCGGTTTTACAAAACCGGTTTTTAAAGAAAATTTGTCACATTTGAAAACCGGTTTTTATATTAAGAAAACCGTTTTAAAGAAATTAAGTTAATAGCTAAAATTATTTTTTCTTCTTCTTCGATCTTATTTGATTTGCTATTCAGTTTATGTAACGAAATATGGCCAGTGCTTGTGCAATGTGCATATTAAGAAGTGAAGGTATTTTTTAATTTCTGTTAAATGAACTAAAAAAAAATTAAACACTGAAATAAGTTTGAAATTATTATATGCTTAAGAAGACCGAATTCAAGAAAGAGGACAAGTCGAATTAGCAACTCTTTTGCTGTATTTGCAAAATCCACAAAACATTTCCAATTCAACAATGAAATCTAGTTTACTTTCTTTAGCTTCGAGAACCAAAATTATTAAGTTACCTGGAAAGATATTGTCCAGAATATTTACAAATGTATATGTGGAAACCGATTCTTATGAAGAGCAATTCGAAGAAACTACTAATTAGAGTAACGCTATTAAGGGAAGTCACGGAAAAATTCATTCAAATATTTCTTGAAGACCGCGAAGAAAAACTTACCAATCGAAAGACTCTGAAAGCTGAAATTTTTGCTTGAGTTTCCGTTATTTTGTGTAAATAATGTTTAATCCTTATTATTATTATTTTTAATATTTTGACTTTGCTATTGATTTATATTTTTGTTATTTTATATAAATAAAATAAAATATTTTTCCCTGTCCTATTTTAAAAAAAAAATCGAAAACCGACTAAAACCGGATTTTTGGAAATCTGGAATTCGAAAACCGGTTTTTCAAAAAGTCGGTTTTTGTATAAACCATATTATCCAAAAAGAAAGAAGTTGTTTACAAGAAAAAATTCCCGTCTTTTATATCATTTTGCAGATTAACTTATTTAGTATTTTACTATATAGAGTCGTTTGTATGTGTTGATGCTTCCAACAATTTATTCTAAATACTTAAATAAGTTTTAACGCTTTTGCTGCGTTTTTTCTTTTTTTCACGAATATTCATTTGCGTGTAAATAATCATTAGATTTATAAATATAAGTGTGTGAAGTAAAAACATACATTTTGATTCAAGAATATGGTTATGCATACAGTTATTTTAATGAAAGAATCGTAATAAATCCAAACTTTTGTTCTGTGTCAGGACATCCTTCTTCACCTTCGGGACATCACGTTCTGTGTCAGGACACACAGTGAAATCAAGAAATCGATAACCTGTAAATTCCTTCACAGGTTAACAACCCTGTTAGTTCAAGAAACGAAAGAAAGAAGAAACGGGAAAAGCCTGGAAGGAGCTTCAGGAGGGTAAAGACAAATGTTTAGCAACTGTTGGGAATATCGAAACCTTGCCTAAAAATGAACAGAACAAGTTTAGAATACTGATTGGCTTATTAACGAGATACTGCGAAACAGACAAAACCTATATACATCTTGGGAAAAAATGTGATCACTATTATGGTTCTACCAGTACCTGAGTCCTTCGCCTCAAAGACTGAGAAGTGCAAACCGAACGTCCGCGCAGTGATGATGTGCGGTATTGCCCATCGGACAATGAGCATGACAGGGTTTATCTAATGTGATGGGAATAATAGATTGTGAAATATGTATATATTTTCATATTTAGTACGAGATTGATAATATTTTTAATAAAACTAAACTACAAAATACATCAGTCCGCCCTGATAAGTTGAACACCAATCAGAGTGAATTACGTCACGCGTTAGTAAACGTCGTACGAACTTGGACGATCTCTGCACTTTCAAGTTAATAAAATATTTTGTTGTAATAATTTTATCAGATAATAAAGTACGAGAAAGACTATGTTTATGAAAATTGAGGAACAGACAAACATAAAAGCTGCCTTTGGCATGAATTAAGATATGGCAGGGTGACGGCTTTACGAGCATATGAATTTAGTAGGTGCAAAACCAGTGATGAGACGCTGATTGCTTTAATAATGGGAGGAAAAATCCCAGACATGAATGAAAATCCGTAGAATGTTTGAGGATGAAGTGAGGAAGAAAACCGTCAATACCACACCGAGACAAAAAATATAGGCAGTCAGGCACTGCCGACTGAAGTGAAAACTTTTGAAAAAAACAGCTTTAAAACTGGTTTTAAGTATTTAGATTTATCAGTATGTTAATTAATCAAATTTGCTACATAGTTTGTTAGTATTGTTTTATGTAATTCTGGAACATAACTCACTTCTGAAGGAGAATGACTGCTAATGTCATCATCATAATGTGAATTTGAATTCGGAATGTTTGGCTGACTCTGTGTTGATAGGTCAGCAAAATGAATTGGTAGGATATATAGCACATTTCTTGTTGATGGGTCTGCAATTTGTGAGTTATGGAAATTTTTGCTTTTAGAAACATCTCTTATAACTGCTTCTGAAGATTTATCTGTATGTAAATTAATTTTTGTTTGGAATATTCTTTACGACGTTTAACTTTTTCCTCCTTCTCAGCTGTGATTGTTTAATGTTTAGAAATTTCTGAATTCACTATTGCAAGAGTTTTTTTTTTCTTATTCTTATCTCTATATCGATGACTATTAATTTTATTTTGGAGTTTCCTTCCTTTGGAGAGCACACCAGTACATTTGGTTGCCTAAAACTATGATGGGTCTGTTTCGTGATTTACCTTGAATTCTTCGATACAATCCAGTAATCTGAACATTCCAATAATCCGGCACTAGTATATCTACTAGTGCATTCGTCGAAAATACTTACTCTTGTACTGCACACTGATTATATGGGTTGATATTTCCTTAGAGGCGCTGCGTTCTGTCAACACTGCCAAAAACTTTCCAATAATCCGGCACTAGTACATCTACTATTACATCCGGTAAAAGTATTTAGTCTTGTACTGCACACTAATTCTACGGGTTGATATTTCCTTAGAAACGATACGTTATGTCAACACTGCCAAAAACTTTGACTATTAAGTTTGACGTTTAGAGCCGAAACATATGCGTATAGATGTGTTCTTTTGAACACATCTTTGAGTAATGGAAATTTTTTCTATAGAACGCAGCTATTGATGACGATGACGCAAATCTATGAGTTTACCCTCTACCCAAATGTCATTCAGCGTGGCTATAGAAGTTTTCACTTCAAAAATGTGACCTAATGGTCTGTAAAAAATATCCTATGATAGCAGGATCACCTGATGTGATCTGTGAATCTAGCATAATAGAAATAAAGTGTCCAGTAAATATGCAGACTGAAAAATTATGTAGAAAATGGGAAACCCAAAAGCATTGCATGTGCAGATGCGAGAAGAGTAAAGAATATAGTAAGCTCCGAAAATCGGGTTTCTCGTTTTTTTTACCTGATTTAATTGATCAGATCGTCTTCACAGTGCTTTAGTTAGCGCGGAAAAGTAAAATGTAGCTTCCAAGTCGTCCGGTTAAAGAAATGTTTGGATTTTTGTAATAAAAAAACTGACACACGTTAAACACAATAACTGACGTGTATGACTGGTCATATAACTAAAATTGTGCATACGACTGGGTAAGCGGTGGCAAATTTAATTTTGACAACATATTATAAATTGTTTCAATTTTTCTGCGTCACATGTTTTCGTAAAGTATATTCAAAAATAGTTTCCAGAAATTATTTGTCCATTCTGGATATTCAGAATATTTTAAGAGATCCCGACCAAGCAATTCAAAAATTAGTTGAATGGAAGTTGATACTGGCCGAGGAGCAGTTAGGGTTGCCACCTCAGACCTGGGTCTCGCCCGGAGGCGATAATTAAAAAAAACAAGCATAAATATATATATATATATATATATATATATATATATTAATTTTATAGAAATTAATAAATTCAAATCTCGCATTCCTACAAATTAAATACAATTTCTAATTATCACAAACTTAACATTTTACGTATACAATTAGAACAAGTAAAGAAGAAAAAAAATATGCATTATGTAAAAGTAATAAATTATTTATTTTTCCATGTATAGTCTTGTTTGACATAGCAGCCTTTTGCATAATTTTGCTTTTACTAACTCAACCCGCATCTTGTTACGATTGTCTGTCCAAGAATTTAACATAATCGAAAAAATTGGTTCCACATAATTTGCATTACTTATAGATATCGATAGAGTCTTACCAACAAGTTTTAGTAGTTCAGTCAAAACACCAGAGGAAAATATTGGTATCCATTTTTTATCAGTTGGCAAATCGAGCGATTTGATGGAATGAATGATATTTTAAAGAAGAAGAAATATATCATCGTAATTTGTCGGCTAATCTAATTCTACATTTACGTATTTTGCAGCATCTAAAAAATCTTGATATTTTAAATTTTCGTTCTTAAGATTAATTACTCAAAAATATTGGAATGCACTGTTTTCAAAGTTAAAAAACTTTTCCAATAAGTAATCAATTGCCTTTCTGTACACCTTTTTAGCTTCAGTCACAATTTTGTTTTTCATAGGTACTTAGGAAATCTAAACTTCATATTTATTATTTATCTTCGTATTCATTTTACTACTGAGAAATTGTTCTTCTAATCTATTCTCCAGTTTATTTTTCCAAGATAACATTATGTCATGCAATTCGGAACTTTTTACCGATTGATTTTCAAGTTGTAAAATATGCTGATTCATAAGCCCAATTATATGATGCACAAAGTGAATATAAGATTCGGCTAAAGATAAACTATCTTTATCGTCTCGACTCTTATCTTCACTATCCTTCACGAATTTCCAAATGATTTTGTGCGTATCTTCTTCACCCAGTTGTACAAAATAATGTTTTATCGCTGAGCAGGCATTAACAATTTTTCTAAAGCTTTATGTAGAGCTTTATCTAAAGCTTTATGTCTAAAGCCATCTCGTTATCACGTGCCGAATTATATTGTCATAATTCAATTCCAAAAAATCAAACCAATCTTTTAGGACTTTATTCTTTTAGAGCTAATAGAAAATTCAGCATATATTTATAATACCAAGTTTTCAACATTGAGAGACAATGCCTTACATGCGTGTCTAGTCATCTTATCTGCATTATAAATTACATGGCAGTTAATTCGGATTAAGGTCGGCTAATTTTTTTAATACAGATTTTTTTCTTGCCGTAATTAACAGATGCGTATCTGCAGAATAAGAACTTAAATTTAATAAGTTAGATTTACATTCTTCAAGACAATTCAATAATCTTGTAGCAATTGTTTCATAAGTTTCGTCTGAATCTTCATAAAGGTCATCATTCATTTTTCTGATGCCTTTGTTGGACTAATCGTTCGCAAAGGAAAACGGAATTGCTTTGCCGTTATTGATTTCAAGTTCGTCAAGAACTACTTGAATAGACTTAGGTGCTAGTATGTTTTCAACAATTGCATCGGCTTTCGTTGTGCCACATTGGATTTGTTTTCTAGTTGTTGAATCAAAATATAATAACGAATTGATTTTCATTCCACAGTCAATGCTGCAATAACTGTGATTATGTCTTAAGCCGTGGTTAAGGAGCTTCAGATATTTGTCTCTGTGTTGGGTCGTTACACGAGATACACGCGACACTCTGCAGAAATGCACCAATTTGCTTTCTAAAACTGACACACAAGGGTTCCTAAACTCCACATCTACCATGCTCTCTTGAAGATAGTCGTGTCTACTCGTCCCTCCTGATTTCAATATAATAATTATGTTATAATTTTCAAATTTGGGGGGTGGGGGGTGGGGTGGGTTTGAACCCCCAAAACCCTACTCTGGCTACGCCCATGCTCTGCATATAATTTTGTGCAAATTCAATTTTACTTACGCCGCCCGGAGAAATAATAGTTAAACCCGGAGCCCGGAGATAAGTCACTGAAACCCGGACTCTCCGGGCCAAACCCGGAGAGATAACAACCCTAGGGGCAGTATATGTGTCAAAAATGTGAAGACGGTATCAGAGACGGTATTTTGATCCTGAGTCGGGATAATTATAGGTTATTTTTTTAATATCATATGTTTAGTGGCTTCTAATATATTCTATATTTTGATTGGAAGACATAGTAATTGTTTTATTTCAGCTTGGATGGTTTTCGATGGGTCTGTCGTCATAAGGTGATAAAGCGATCACTGAGAGACAAACTGAGACAGAAGAGGCAAACCCAAGTATCTGCAATAATGGCAATTTTGTCCTGGCAAAGGAGATACCCTTGCGGAATTCAAGGGTGTGGTCACACATTTTTGGTTCTTCCTTTCTCTTTATCACCTTATGACGACAGACCTTATACAAACTTATACACTTTAGAATTCATATTTAACACAAAAACAGCTGATTTCTTTCTTTGACTCCCTTATGTTTTCGGTCTATTTACTAACACCTGACGTCACAAGCAGACGCAATGACACTTGCGATCGTTTTCGAGCTCATTTTAAACATTGAATTTCAATTGATTTTTTTTCGAATAAAACATTGTTTCCTGCAGAAATAATATTTTTGGAAATAGTAAGTGTTTTGGAATATTACAGGACACTTTTTAAAAATAAGTCATCATGACCATTGATGTTGGATTCGTAGTGGCAGGAGTATACCCATTATGAGATGTTGGTATTAGTTCTGACTAGTTAGAAAGGACTTTAACGCCAGATGCTTCCCTGTTCAGCAAGACTGTAGCGCCTAGAAACTTGACTAATTGGGGGTATATTGGTATCCCAGTGAGTAACTGGTAATCCAGTGAGAGTCCTTGCAGCCTTAAATTCTGCCTCACTCATTAGGGAACCGCAACTGCTGACGGATTATGTCAGAAACACGCACCGTAAATAAAAAATAAAAACGTGTGCAGTCACGGGATCCTCGCCAGGAACCTAGTTCCTCGGGTATTTTTTAACTCCGAATGTAATTCCAAATAAAATCTGTATACTTCATGTATTTTTCGCACGCACACACAGTCGAAAGAGAAAGAATATAACATACCGCATGCCGCTTTAACGAACTTCATTCCATAAAATCCGATTGGAGTATAAGGCTTATCAAATAGTTTGGCATACAATCCTTGAAACTGCGTCATATTATGAGGTTCTTGAACGACAATCCTTTATAAAAGGATGCAGATCCTATTACCAATCTCTAAATGCTTAATATACCAGCACATAGAGGAATATGTAGTGTAAAATATATCTATAAATGTCGTAGTACCCTGATTCACCGCTCCAATTGCAATTTAAAATCTTAATAATCCTTCTTGGATCATAAATTTCATCAAAGGATAAAGTTATACAGATAATTTTCGTACATCCTACATGTTTTTTTTAATTTCATTTATATTTTATGTATATATTATTGATACCTTTTAATAAATAGGGTTTTACTTAATTAACTTATAGTTGGAGGACTTACTGAATTTCAGGTTTTTCTGTTTTACTTAGATACATAGATAATTCTAATATATAAAACTTTATAAATTCAAGAAGCGGAACATAAGAAAAGTTCCCTCAAGCTTTAAAAGTAATAAAATTACTCGAGATAAAACCAACAATAATTTGTAACACAATTTCGTCCCTCGCCTACAATAAGAAAAGAAAAACGCCAACAGGATTCAAAGTACGAATAAAAATATTTTATTTAAACATATTTTATTTATTGCACATCAATTTACACGAACGTAGTTTACAATATTTATGACAAAAAGGGATGTGACAAAATTCCCAGCCTAAAATCCTGGCACATCCTAGGAAATTGTTTTAAATAACGGTTTTTTTTGTCTTTATAATAGATAATCATAGTAGATGTAATTAAATTATTTTAAAAATAAATTTTCTTGATCCAATCATCTTAGATAGATGAAGACAAAACATCGTTTGCTGATGAATCTTTTCCATAACTGAAAAAGAAAATAGTATTAATCATCTCGGTTACTTTGAATTTTATTTATTTTAAACAAATCATGTACTATACTTAAGACGATCTAAAATCTAAACAGACTGTTTAGGCTCTGAACTTCTAGACTATTCCTTCGGGGTGGGCAGCCTGGACGGTTAGTGCCGCCCTGATTGAAATCTCTGATCTCTGCCTCGGCGGGAAAACGAACCACGGTCCTTCCGCGAGGAGGACAGACAGAGAAAACTAAACAGCACGCGTAGACAGAGAAAAGATGGGGAGCCACGCAGACTATTGATATATGTCTGATAGATAGACAAATCTATCAGACAGGCAAATATACTGTACATAGATAAAACTATGAGACTTAGCTGTCAAACCAAAAAAGCACATAAATACTATTTTACTAGAGAGGCAAGGCTATTAGTCTAACAGGAGTACGAGACACACAAGACGAGTAGTCGGACTACTAGAAAGACAAGGATCAGACAGACTAAAGTCTTACAGTCACATACAATATCTAGAACTTCCTGATTTCGAAAATATCAGATAGACAAGAAAACGGACTACGGAATAAGGACTATTTAAAAATATATCATTATTTTATTATCTATATTTGTGGAATCTATCGAATTATCGTTTTGATATATTTAAAAAACAATCGATGTATCGGTCAATTTTTAAAATAATGTGAACAAAATAATGCGAGCAATAAAATAATCATGATAATAATTAAATAACCGAATGATAGTCCAGTATGAAATAGGTTGAAGCAGCATTATATAACGATGGACAAAATGCAATTTATAACGCAAGAGCTTGCAAAATTTAGAATAACCATTATTTTCATTAGTAAAACATAATAACTATTAAACTATTATTAATAATAATAATCTTAAACCGATTATAAAAACAAACAGGTCACCTGGTTGGCGAGTATCAGGAAAGGTCGATCATGTACATAACAAATATGTAACTTGAGGATTCGCCGAAGTACCAGCACTATCGTCACTTTTGTGAACTTTAAGAAGGCGTATGATTCTGTGGACAGACAGACAGTTTTTGATACTCTAGAAAAACTTGAAATGGACAAGAAGACCAGAGCTAGTATCCAGCAGACTCTCACGAATACGACGTATAAAGTGAAATTTCTTGGGGAAGTCTCTGGGCCTTTTGAAATATCTACAGACGTTCTTCAATGTGACGGCCTCTCCCCTACTCTGTTTAACTTAGTTCTGGACAAAGTTATTAGAGAATGGGAAAAGGACACGAAGCGTGTAAACATTGGAAACTCGGGAAATAAGGTCGATGTGAAATGTTTAGCATTTTCTGATGATTTAGCAGTCATTACTAAAACCAAGGATGAAACAAGATATGCCATACAGAGACTATACAATATAGCATCAAAGACAGGCCTCCATATATCATACGAGAAAACCCCAGTATATGGAAAATCTGCATCAAAGTAGTACAAAAACTCCGCCAGAGATGGAAAAAGGTACTATTCCACAGGTGTCCTCCTTCAAATACCTTGGAGAAATTATGATACCATCACTTCTTTGGTCCTTCTGCGCTTCCTCTAGTCAGGGTTGTAGTCTCCATGCCGTATGTTGTTACTGGTAATATGCAGGTATCATAAACTTTCCTTTTTAGGTTAATGGGGATGGTTGTTGATTTTAGAATATAATTTAGCTTGGTGAATGCCGCCCAGCTCATATTTATCCTTCTAGATATTTCTGCAGATTGTTTTGGTTTGCCCATCTTGATATTATGGCCCAGATATGTGTACTCCTCTACCACCTCTAGGAGTTCTCCATCTATGTTTATTCTCATGTCTTCGTTGGTCATTATCTTCGTCTTGTTTATGTTCATCTTCAGTCCGATCTGTTCTGACTTTGATTTCAGTTCTTTAGGAGGTTATTTAGAGAGGGTCCGTTTATGTTGATGCCTTTGTTTTCCCAAGCCATACTTTTAAATACATCCTCGAGAGCACCGGTGAAAAGCTTCGGTGATTTGGTGTCACCCTGTCTAACTCCCTTCTCTAATTTGATTTTTTCTGTTACCATGTCCTCGTCTACGGCTATCTGCATTGTAGCATTTGTATAGATGTATTCTATGATCTTTGAATATCGTGTGTCTATCCTTGCACCATCCAGTGCCTTCAGAATCGCCCACGTTTCAACCGAGTCGAACGCCTTCGCATAGTCCACAAATGCTAAATTTATAGGAATGTTATATTCTGTGCATATTTCAATCAGGCTACGTATCGCCTGGAGGTGGTCGTTTGTGCTGAATCCTTTCCTAAAGCCGGCTTGTTCGGCAGGTTGATTTGTCTACTTTGCTGGTTACGCAATTGGTTATAATCTTGGATAATATCTTGTAGGTGTGAGTCAGGAGGCTGGTCGGTCTGTAGTTACCGATGTCATTGGTATCCCCTGTCTTGAAAATCAGAACTACTTCTGCGTTTAGCCAAGATTCGGGGACTTTTCATTCGCTTATGCATTTGTTTAATAGGGTGCAGATAGCTTCTTTGAGGGTTGCCCCTCTCATTTTTATCATTTCTGCGGTAATTTTGTCCTCTCCCGGTGCTCTCCTGTTTTTCATTTGCTTTAGCGCGTACTGTAATTCTGCCCTCGAAATTTCTGGAATGTCTTCCGAGCCGACGTTTTGGATTTTGCTGCTGTCTCTGTCTGGTTTCGGTATGTCTGATTTATATAGATCTTGTTAGAAATTTTGGATTGTATCTGTAATTCCTTGCTTGTCTTTAATTACTTCTCCTTTCTTGTTCTTAATCGAGTACAATCTCTTCTTTCCTTTCGCCATGTTTCTTCTTAGTATTTACATATTTGCGTTATCCTCTATAACTTTCGGTATTAGGTGACTGTTATGTTTTCTCATGTCTTTTAGAGATTCCTTGCTAATTGTTTTACATAGCTCCTTATATATGCTGCTTTCTCTGTTTGTGTTCTTCCTTTGCTCTAGCAATTTCAAGGTGGTGGGGCTTAGTTTACCCGTTTTTTTGAGCTTTATTGTAACACATTTTTTTGGTTGCCATTTTTATGCTGTCAGTTATTGTTTTTGATATTTGGTTAATATTCAATTTTTCTAGGTTTCTTATGGTTGCTAGGGATTTCTCAATCTGGTCTTGATATACATCTTGATTTTCCTTTAGGGTTTCGGTTGTTGGGTATTTCTTGATCTGGATCATTTTGTTTCTCTCTTGGTGTTAAAGTTCTCGCTTGGTGTTAAAGTTCATAGTCGCCCGCACGAGTCTGTGATCACTCCCTGTGTTGAATTTATTTAGCACCGTTACGTCGCTGCATACTTCTCGCCTGTTCGAGATTATGTAGTCGATATCGTTCTTACTACGGCCATCTGGGCTTCTCCATGTCCATTTCCTCTGCTGGCTTTTTTGAAAGCAGGAGTTGTGGCAGTATATTTCCTGCTGTTGCAAGTAATCTACGAGCATTCACCTCTTGCATTTCTATTTCCTAGCCCGTGAGTCCCTATATGTTTGGGATCGTCGTTCTTGTGTGAAAATGGGTACAAAAACTTAAAGCGCGTACCCAAGAAATGAATATCACAGACGACGTCATAGTAAACCATGGATCATTTAAGACAAATGTAGCCAAACATTAATTTCTGGAGAAACCTAAAAAGAAGACTGGTAGGAAGTGGTCGACAGAACGCAAGATAAAACATAGTGAATTCGTGAAGAGATTTTGGGAGGATAAGAAGGCCAAAACCATCAAACCAACTAATAAGTTCAAACGCGCTTTTTGAATGGGCCAAACGAAGAAAGAAGAATATTAATCGTAACAATTAGTATAATAATCGTAACAATTAGTATCCCATTCCAAAACAAATATTCAAAAAAACTTTTGTTGCAACTGTAGTCAGAACTGTGATCAAACTAGTATATTACTGATTAATGGAATTTTTAATTCGTGTTCAAAAAATCTCGTTTACAAAATAAAATATTTAATATCAATATATCGCTACTAAAAGTATTGCGATATTATATATTGCGATATGCTACTAAAAGTATATTTGATTTATCGATATATTTATAAAAACAATCCTAAATAATTAAGATTACTATTCCAACAGTAGGTAGTTTTCAAACTAGACAGACTAGACCACCGTCTATACAGACTAGACAGACTGGAGAGAATAGACACAGTAGATAGACGGCACTAGACAGACGAGACTAGACAGACTAGACAAGACTAAAAGATAGAAGTCTCAAGGCTAGACAAATAAATGTGGTAGACAAAACTAGCTTAAGCAGTAGGTAGCTAGAACTAGACTAGAATTAAATATCTGGGTATTATGGGTTACTAAGATTGTAATTCATCAGATAGACTCTTAGGAATTTGGTAGATAATAAAGTTTACATAATAAATGGGAATGGAGTGTTTGATGTAATCAAATTGAGACGGATAAAAGTGGTTCGATTTATCTTATAGAGAAAACTTCGCAAATAATCGCGATGTGTTCTTAAGTGAATCTAAATTATTCCAAAGTTTTTCGTTTTAAATCTGCTATCGTTTCATTTAATAAACAAATCCAGTAGTTTTTTTATGTAATAAATTGCCATTATTTCTAATTTCAATTTCGATATTGTAACTTGCGGTCTGTTCTGCACGTTATTATAAGGAAATTTAATGGTTAATTGTATATATTGGCATGACTTCGCTAGTGATACATGGCTTTATAGATTAGAATGGTCGGACTTGATCATGGAAACAATACAAGAAAGACACATAAGAATAGATGGACGAAGCTAGACAGACATTAAATAGGCGGATAAATATACAAACAACAGCTGAAAGACAGAACTGGATAGACAAGACTAGACAAACAAGTCTAAATAGACAAGATTATACACACAACTGTAGGCAACCAGACATAGACAAGTAAGACTACACATTCAAAACTACACAGACAAGACTTTTTTTGTGGTCTCCTCAAGGAACCGCCTTTTTCAACTTGGCTTTTAGTATGCGCGCCCCCGTTATTTCGCATTACTTCCGGGTGGGCAGCCGGGACGGTTAGTGCCGCCCTGGTTGAAATACTTCTGCCTCGCCGGGGAAACAAACCCCGGTCTCTCGCTTATCAGGCGGGTATGTCCACTAAACTACCGAGGAGGTCAGACAGATAAAACTAAACAAGCACAAGTAGGAAGAGAAGATTATACAGAGAAGATTAAGCAGACAATACTTGACAGACAAGACTAGACCGACAAGACTAGATAGACGTGACTAGACACACAAGACTAGACAGCGAAGACTAGATAGACATCACTATAAAGACAATACTAGATAGACTAGAGAGACAAGATTAGAGAGACAAGACTAAACAGACAAAACTTCAAGACTAGACAGATATGGCTAGACTAGACTAGACAAGCTAAGCAGACTAAGCGGACTAGACACACTATAGAAACTAGACAGACTAGACAAAATATACAGACTAGGCAGACTGGAGGGAACAGAGACTAGACAGACGAGGCTAGACAGACGAGGCTAGATAGACGAGACTAGACAGATGAGACTAGACGGCCTAGAGTAGACATCTTATTTATTTCTTTGATAAGTTTACATACGTTGCTTAGGTTTCCACTTCGTCTAGTGGACACTATGCTGGACGAAGCTAGACAATCGAGACTAGACAGACGAGACTAGATAGACGACCCTAGACAAACGAGACTAGACAGACAGACAAGACTAGACTGATGAGACTAGACTGACGAGCCTTGGTAAGCGAGACTAGACACACGAGGCTAGACGAAGGAGACTTTTTTTTATTATTTACAATAAAAACCTGAGCACCCTGGGACCGCTTATAGCATTACATTCAGGGTGTTGGTGATGTCCCAATCTTCTTGGGATTTTAGCATCTGTTGAATTGTGTTTCTTGGGTTGCGGTTTGGTATTGCTGCTTCCCCGCGTTCTTTGTCCCATCTCGGGCAATCGTAGGCTGTGTGGGTTACGCTGTCTGCTTTTCCGCAATACACGCATTCTGTATCCGGTGCCCTTTCTACACAACGTTATGTGTAGAAATTCCTTAAAACACCCGTGACCCGTTAGCAGCTGGGTTAAGTCATGATTTAGTTCGCCATGTTGTCGTCGGTACCAGGTCTCTATGTTGGGGATTAGTATCCTTGTCCACTCGCCTTTCGTTGTCGTGTTCCAAGCTTCCTGCCATTCCCTAATGAGCTCTTCATTTGCATTATTTCCTGTTGATTTGTCTTGATTTGGCGGCATCATATAGATATTTTCTCTGTTTGCTCTGGAGTTCAATTGGCTGAATGCCCACGATTACTAGGGCGGCATCGCTTGATACGGTTCGATAAGCGCCGCATACCCGTAGGGCTAGCTTTCTCTGGTAGGCTGCTAGTTTTTCGATGTTGTTTCTGTTTACGGCCTCGGCCCAGATTGGAGCACCGTATAGCATTGCAGACTGGGCAACTGTGCTGAGCAGCCTACGTTTGCTGCTCCTCGGACCTCCGATATTGGGCATGAGTTTTTCGAGTGCAGACGTGATTTTCATTGCCCGCTCTGTCGCCATTTTAAAGTGTTCTCTGAATGAGAGACTCTTATCGATAATTATCCCTAGGTATTTGATGTGGGGTTTATGTTTAATTTCGGCATCCATCACTTTGAATGTTATGTGAGCCAGTTTCCTGTGTCCGGTCAGCAGAACCGGTGTTCCTGCTTCGGTCTTTTCCGGTGCTATATGCAGTGCTTTTGATTCCATCCAGCAGGTAATTTGTTCGATCGCCTGATTGGCGATTCTAACCGTCGCGGCTGCCCACCCGGAAGTAATGCGAAATAACGGGGGCAACCCCCCCCGCATACTAAAAGCCAAGTTGAAAAGACGGTTCCTTGAGGAGACCCAAAAAAGTCTTGTCTGTGTAGTTTTGACTGTGTAGTCTTACATGTCTATTGTCTTACCTTGTCTATCCAGTTCTGTCTTTCAGCTGTTGTCTGTATATTTATCTGCCTTTTCATTGTCTGTCTAGCTTCGTCCATCTATTCCTTTACTTTACTTCAGGTAGTTTCAGTCGAAGTACCCCATCGTAAAGTATGTTCTACAGGGTTGGTCCTATTACGGAGCCTTGTGGGACATCGCTAGTGACCTTGTAGGGTAGCGTTTCGTGCTCGGCTTGATGTAGGACACTGCGGTCCTCGAAGTAGTTGCGAATCATTCGTCGAAGGTAGGGAGATATTTTCCTGTTAACCTGTCACTCCTGTAACTCCTGTTAACTCGTCCAGGATGTGTTGCCAGACGGCCGTGTTGAACGCGTTCCGGATATCTATCGTTACTAGTGCACATATTTTCCCGGTTCTTTTGGTGCCTGCTTTGGCCTTTTTTGCGATGTTCATAACGTGATTTATGGCATCTATGGTTGATCTGTCCTCACGGAAGCCAAATTGACTATCCGAGAGGTTTATGCCGTACTTAAGTTCTTTTTTAAGGTGGCTTAGGTGCAGTTGTTCTAGCAGTTTCGCAGCTGCGTTTACCATTAGTTTTTACCATTAGTTTGACGGCTTCTGGAGGCTGATGGAGCCATCGGGTCCTGGCGCTCTGTTATTTTTTTGGCGCTTGCTTGCCGCTTTTAGCTCTTCCTCAATGAATAGTGGAATTTCTGTAGTTTGCGGTTGTTCCCAGGTTGGTTTAGGATGGCTAGGGTATTGCTCTTTGGCAATCTCGAGGGTTTTGCTCAATGTTGTTGGTTGGTCTGGCGGATGCGCATGTTCCCCGTAGCTATTTTGTAGGCATCCCTCCAGGTGTCTTCTTCGATGCTTTTGCACAGCTTTTCCCAATGTGTTTTTTGGAGAGGTTTATTTCTCTACGTAATTCCTTTTTTGCGTCGTGGTATGAGCGTTTTATCTCCTCTAGGCTATCATCGTTTTTTGTCTTTAGGACGCAGCGAGGGTACTTTCTTCTTATAGATATACACGTTTTTCTTTTGGTTGCTATGGCTTCGGTCCACCAATAGACGCTTTTCCTCCTGTTGTTTTTGTTCCTTCCGGCTGTGGGACCTTCGCATGCTTTGGTTACTGCTGCTTAGTGTTTCAACTGTGTTGACTTGAGTCTTGTTTAGCGATTTAGTTATGTATTCGGCGACTTTTTCTTCGTTGTTTTTTGTGATTTTGATAATTTGCGTATATTGTCGGTTGTTCATCTTGCTTTTAGGATGTTCTTCTATGTAGATTTCAATATAGCAGTGGTCGCTTAGCGATTCTGTATCGACAACCTACCATACCGGAATTAGGTGTGCAATGTCGCATGAGGCAAACGTGAGATCTAAATCGGAACACGATTTTCCCCTCTCAAATGTAGCCCTGTTTCCCTTATTTTGCAGGTAGAGGTCAAGTTCTGCGGCCCATTCCAATATGATGTCACACCTGCGGTCCATATTTGGGCAGCCCCAGTACGGAGACTTGGCGTTAAAGTCCCCTCCGATTATTTTTCCCTTTTTATGACTTCGTATGTGCCGGCTGAGTGAATTAAGAGAGGTTGTGAGCTTATTGATTTCGTCATTGGGAGAAAAATAGCAGCTATATAGGATGCATTTTTGAAGTTCGATCCATGCATATCCAGGTCCACTACCTGTGTCTACGACGCCTAGTTTTGAGTTGATGATTCTTATGGCTGTGTCACTACTTGGGTCGGTGTACCAGTTTGAGTCACTTACAAGTTTTTTGCTTGGTTCACTTATGAGTAGTTCAGTTATCAGTATTACGTCTGTTTGTAGTTCTGTAGCGGTAGCATGTAGAATGTCGTGTGCTGCCGGGCATCTCACCAGGTTAATTTGCAGGATTTTCTAGACGAACAAGACTAGACTGATGGGACTAGACAGACGAGGCTAGGCAAACGAGACTAGACAGACTAAACTAGATATAGCTATAAATTTAGACAGATAAGACCAGGCTGGAAAAACTGCAGAGAGGATAAACTTCATCGACACTACAAAGACTAAAATGTAAAATTAGATAAATAGTACTGAATGGTTAAGAGTAGAGTCCTTAGTGCAATTACGTCTTTGTAATATTAAAAAAAAAATGCTGTCATTTTCATTTATTTAAAGGATATATCCAAATAGAACAATATTAAACTTATACGAGAACGAAATTTATGCTAGAAACGAGGATTTTGCTATTACAACTCTGTTAGGTATGACAAATATTAAAAATGTGAGACAGATAAGACAAGACTATTCTAGTTATCTAGTTAATCAGAATTTCGACCGCTTGGTTTTCTTTCCGCGTAAAATACATAGAGAAAAAGCCGAAATTCCTAGAAGAGTAGGTCTCAGCTGAGCAGCTTTGGGCAAACTCGGATTCTTTCTGAGATAAAGGGACACCCCCATAAACGAGTCGTGTGTTCTAGCAGTCCTCACTTATTGCCTCGAAACAATCCCGCTAACATGCAAACCAGTTAATAAGCTTCAAGTCACACAACGAGCGATGGAGAGGGCTATGCTGGGGATTAGTTTACGAAATAAAGTTCCAAATGAGGAAATCAGAAGAAGAACGCAATTAATAGATGTTAGCGAAAGAGTGGCGCAGCTGAAATGGATAAGGGCTGGCCGTATTGCAAGAGAGAGCACATACAAATTAACAGCTTGGCGGCCAAGATAGTGCAAAAGAAGTGCTAGCAGACCTCAGAAAAGATGGCGTGATGACATCCAGAAGATTGCTGGGAAAACTGCTATGGACAGGCAGGAATGGGAAAATATAAAAAAAAATATTAATAAAAATATTAATTAATGGGAACAAGCTGATAAGAAGAAGAAGAAGTTAGTCAGCCTCGTAGTCTACAGAGTTAGAGCGTTAACTAACAAATCTGGTACCGGGTTCGATCCCGGGAGCGAATGCCGAATTAGTGCCAGAAATCAAATTGTAATTAATTAACGGCAATTTAAATATCATCTATGTTTCTGGGTCTATAAATAGAAATATGTGGACAAAATACAATAGGCCACTTGGCCGCAGTGTTTGAAGGGTTAATAAATAACCCGCTATCTACATTGAACCAAACTTTCAATAAATGGTTAGTTATGGCATGTGCTTCGACAATTTAGTTTAAATGTTTCTTTATCAATGATAGGATAAATTTGTACAGTTAGGGACATTTAATTCTGACTGGAATAACCGCATAATTTTTAGCATAATTTTTATAGAATTGAAAACCCTTGACTTAAATATATAATTTTACTAATCAGCCTTTGTTACTAATAATTTTTGAAAACCAGTTTCATTAATTTAAAAGGACTGAAAGAAATATATATTCAGAAGAAGAGAAATAGAAAAAATCAAGGTAATCTTTAATCCAGGAACATTCAACAATTGAATTTCCCCATACTTTCCTCCGCATCGACGGCTTTGCGCGTGTCGAACATATTCAAATATTTATACTCTCAACTGACTCGTATGTTTTCCACCGCCTTTCGAATATAATCTACTTATGATAATTCGTATTTTTACAAAAAAAAAAAAAACTGGAAAACTTGTTTGTTTATGGGGCGACATGGAACACGCGATATTGGTGAATTAGTTTGGAATTAAATTGCGTTTATATACTTCGAAATTTAATAAAAATTTAAAAAAATACGAAATTGGGAGATAGAATTTGTTTATGTTACAATAGACACACAAAAATTTGTGTCCATTAATTATTGAAGAAACAATTTTGAATGAAATTAGGTTTTATAGGGTTGTTAGGTTGGTTTTAATCTCGCCTTTGAATGCAGCGATATATGTTGGAGACGCCGGTGTATGTGCATTTTAGATCGTCATCTGTTCCACATAGGGTTGCTACAGGGTAAACCAGGGATGGATTCGATATGTCGGTTGATCTCTTTCCATATCTAGAAAATAATACACAAAGAAATTATATAAAGGTACTACAAAAATTTACTTTTTTTTCATAAATCATAAATCATTCATTAATTAAGTTAATTAATCATTAATCAATTAAGTTAATTAATCGATAATCTCAAATTTAAGTCTACCAAATGTTATAAATTGTCGACTCGATGTTGGATTCAAATATATAATAATATTTAATAATATTCGAATTAGCTGAAATTGAATTCAAATTTATTCAAAAAGTTCAAGAAATGTTTTCGAATATATGAAACATACTCTAGAAAAGAATAATATATATCTAACTAAGAACATTTTTAAATTAGTTTATTTATTTAACACGTTCACTACCGTGTGTATCCAATATGTTGCACACTAGTTAGATCCAGTATGCCGCGTGTATAATTTTGTACCAGGGCACGTTTAGCATAAGTTTCTTGTGGAGCGATGGTTGGTGTGGCATGGAGTAACACACATAGCAACTTTTTTTTAACTGGTTCGATGTACAACTCTATAAGGGCCTGTACACGTGCATCTTTCAAATCAAATCAAATAATTTTATTTATCCCCAGATATAAGTAATTTACATATAGGAAACGTCACAAGAAAAAAAAACAAATAAAACAAATACTGATAATAAGCATAAGAAAAACATAATAAATAAATTCTCCTCCAGATAAGCATATTAAAATTTACATACATACATGCATATACACACATATACATAAATTATTGGTTTAAGTAAAACTCATTTAATGTGTAACAGTACTTTTCAATTAAATAAATTTTTAGTCGTCTTCTGAAGGCTTTAAAACCATTTTCCCTACGGATTGCCGTTGGAATGCGATTGAAAATTTGTATTCCCAATATATTTGGTGCACTTTTGCATATTGTTAGGTTGCTTCTTGTTGGTCTCAAATTTTGACAACATCTTGCATTGTGTGTGTATGACGTGCCTCTGTCACGACAAGTTTTTTTTTTTTTAATATGTAGCACGCTATTTCCCATGTATACATGGAGGGTTACATTCAAAATGTTACATTTTTGAAAGAATGGTCTACATGATGTAGAGACTTTGATCCGTTTTTGCACCAGGAAAACATTGTTGGTGTATGAGGAGGCCCCACAGACTAAAACGCCATAGGTTAAGACGGATTGAATTTAGGCATGGTAAACAGTCAGAAGAACCTCCTCACCCACCGTACACGCACTTCTCTAATTAGGAACGCCTTGCTATTCAGTTTCTTGATGATGCCATCCGTCATTATTTTCCAGGTCAGGTGCTCCTCTAAATGCACTCCTAAGAACTTTAGTACTCTCTTCAGCGGTTCATTTCCGATTTTTAGTGCGAGATCTTCGGTGGGTTTCCTTCTTCGACATTGGCATCATATAACTCGTCTTTGCCAGATTTAGATGGAGGTTATTTGAGCAAAACCAGCCATTTAGTGCATCCAATGTTTTATTATTTGCTTCGGCTATTGTTTGTTGTTGTGAGTCTTTCGCGATCAAGATGATGGTATCGTCAGCATACAGCTTTCAATGGTTTCCACCGATATGTTGAATTAGATCAGCCGGATACGGAGTGAATAAAATGGAAAAGAAAGCTGAAATGCTTCCTTGCGGAACCCTAATTTCTTATTTTCAACCTGTTCTTTCTGTATTTTCAACTTTAAAATATTGTTTTCTTTTGCAGAGATATGACTTGAACCAACGACCTGCCTTTCCTCCAATTCCATACGAATGTAGCTTTTCTAATAATATGTCGTTAGCGGCACAGTCAAAGGCTCTGGAAAGGTCGCAGAAAATACCGACAGAACACTTCCCATCATCCACCTCGTTAATAATATTCTGGTAGAGCTCAATTAATGCAGTCGTCGTCGATTTATCTTTACAGAAACAATGTTGATGTGGAGTTAGATTATATTTGAAAATAAATGGCAAGTCTGTATTTCATATATTCTAGGATTTTGGACAGCGATGACACTAATGAAATTGGTCTGTAGTTATTTCTGTCTGTGCGATATTTTTTCTTAAAAATGGACACATTTGTTGACACTTTTAAAATGTCCGGCACTTTCTTGTTTAAAAGAAATAATTTATAATGTTGGTAATGGGCTCGATAAGTTCATGGTACAGATCCTTAATTTAACTGCTTGGAATGGAGTCCGTTACGCAACTAGATTTAGTTTTTAGTTTTTTAAGAATATTGGCCATTTCAGATGTGGTGAATTCTTCCAAATACATTGATTTGTCATTCAGCATTAAATTCTCATCAATTAGATCAGTTCATAGAATTTTTTAAATATCATTTCCGAGGCAGTAATAAAGCGTGCATTCAGCAACGATGCAACTATGTCCGGATCTTTTATTAAATTATTTTGATCTTTTATGTATATATGTTGCTTAAATCATAACTTACTTTCCAATTCGTCAATGGTTTTCCACACAGTTCTTTGGTTATTAGATGACTTCACAATTTCATTTTTCTAGAAATTCCTTCTGGTTGTAACCAGTAGATGCTGAGGCATTTTTTTTTCTGTGTAATGTATATTTCTTTTAATTTATGATATTGCCTTTTTAGTAACATACAAGTCCCTTAGATGTTTGCTAGACAGTTTTATGTTTGTTGTTATCCACGATCTTGTTTTGATTCAAATTTTTTAATCGGGCAATATTTGTTGATATAATACTCGGCATCCACTGTATAAAGGCAGTTGCTTTGTCATCACAATCGGCTGCATCGTAAATGTTTGTCCATGGTTCTTTTTGTAGGGCTTTTTGAAGATTCGCTTTATTTTCTACACATAAGTTTCTTGCATAGTAGTACGATTGTCGCAATTTAAGGAATCATCAATCAATAACTATCGCTGATCTGAGAATGTGCAGTAATCGAAGCTTTCAAGTTTACATTGGTTAATAGATTATCTATACTACTTGAAGATGCTTTTGTGATCCTCGTGGGTACTTTGACTTTATATTCCAGCCCATATGCTTGAAGTAGCATTGCCAGATTTTCTTTTACCTTTGATTCCAGATTTTTTCCATTGTTTTCAAAATTTGTATTGGAATCACCTACAATAAGAATATCTTCAAATTCAGTTCTTCAGTTCAGTTCAGTTCAGTTCTTGGCCCAAATAGCTACACCACCTCTGGCTGACTCTCGTCTACAATATGTACTAATTAGCTTGTAGTTAGGCAGAGTAATTTGTTAAATTAGATCTGTGGACATGGGTTTCAGCCAGGCATATAAAGAATGAGGCATGTTCTACTGAAAACATTTCAAGAAGTATAAGTTTTTCCTTCAAGCTCTGAGTTTTTAGAAATAATATCTTAGTTTCTTTTATAATATATGTTAGTTCAGCTGTATTATTTACTTCACGTGATTTTTGCTCTTTGGTGTTTTAAGCTGTCTGCAGAACTTTTTCCAGTCTTAATAAAAAAAATGCTAATGCAAGTGTTGTTGCGGGGCCAGATCTCGTGGTTATTGACATCTTCATAATCTTCAACAGGTACCGAGACCTTAAATGAGGAGTACTCTTCGGAGTGTTTCGATAACAGTTTTTTACAATTTGCATTAAAGTTTGTATTTTTTAGATAAGTGTATGACATACATACTTCTTTTTCTGTAAGTTGCGTGCGGAGACGGTAAACGTGCAAATGATGATAGCGTACAGCCGCTCTAATTTTCGTCTCGTCATCGTTCGTTCCAATAATTGTATTAGATTTCCTGGGTCCTCTGGATCGCCGACGTTCGGTTTCCCATGTTTCGGCAGCTATATTTATCTCCTTGAGCTCTATCCTGGCGTGGTGTTTTGTTTCTCACTTGAGATTTATTTACACTTTTTGTGCCGCCGTGACCTTCCATGGCAGCGCTGGGCATTTCGGTTTATCAGGATGATAAGGCTCTACGATACCATTCACTGCCGGTGAAGAATTTACTTTTTTAACAAATGTGACAACATTTGTTACCGTTTCTGGATTGTTCCGCTCAGCAGCAACTTGAAGGTGTAATACCTCCTCGTTTTTCTCAGGGCAAATTTTTTGGTTTGATCGGAGATAAGTAACAACAGAGATTGAACCTTCTTTTTTATTATTTCCCAAATAAAATTTTCGAACTGGCAACTATTTAAGACGGTAGCTAAGATATCAAAATGTTTATCGGAGGGGATGTTCGATCATAAATCTCTCGGCATGGTTGAAGATCTTATAACAAACTCGGCCTCTTTACGTTCGTATGATGTTTTTAGGCACTAAGTAAGACATGTACGATTATGTCCCTACGAAATGTAATTGGCGATTAATCGCAACTTATAGGCATACCATGTTATTCAGTTTATGCAAGTTGAGATCTGCAAGCTATGTACTCTATTCAATAAACATGGCGCGGAAACACATACCAACTTCACGCCGCGTGTATCACTAGATCGCACGGAAGAATAAGGTATAAATTAAAATAACAAAATAATGTAATTTTGCCGTATAATTGTCCTAATAGAAGATTAAAGAAAAGTGATTAAAAAATTACGGTGGCGTGAAGGACCTTTTTCAAAAATACCCGCGGCAGTCAACGTGTTAAAAAAAATAGAAAAAAAGGAAAACATAAATACAGTTTATACAAATACACATACAATTACAAGAGTGCACCTAGGTACGGTGTATCTGTATGTGCACTGACAGCAGAAGTTTATAAAAAGAAAAATGGAAGACAGTATTGTGTAAATAAATGTTGATCTAAATGCAAGCAGAAGTGAACATTATAATTAGGGTTTCTGAATATCCGCACTTATTCCAAACCACGGTTTTCGGTTTTTGAAAATTAAAAAACGCGGTTTCGGTTTCGGGTTCGGTTTTTAAGAACTTTTGGTAGTAGTTTCTAATATTTGAAGGGTGATGGAACTAAATATTTTGAATATATATATATATATATATATATATATATATATATATATATATATATATATATATATATATTAATATTATTGGAACAGTTTTGTTTTACATTTGAAATTATTTACTTGCTCTATAAAAATCTAGTTTAGTTTCTTGACTATGACTCTCTTAGAGAACGCTGTAAACGTAATTCAATTGTATAACTAATATGAAGAATACAGAATACAGTAAAATCTCGATAATCCGACACATAAGGGACCAGACAACCGGCGGATTATCAGAAAGAGTGGTGAGAGGGAAGTGCGCGAGCGGTCTCCTGGTCGCCGGATTACTGAACGTGTGCATAGTGTAGATTAGTGTTTAAATACAGTTGCAACTAATTGTAAGTAAAAGCTGAAATATTATATCTGTGAATATAAAATTGATTATACATTAATGTTTGTTTAATTATAAAAGTAAAAAAATAAAAATGCAATACAAAATTTGAAATAAAACTAAGTTTTTTTTTTTTTAATTTATATAATAATATTTTAAAAACACTAAGCTATATTTATGTTCGTCGTTTAAACGAGATCTTAGTTTTGTTTAAAAGTTGTAGCTTAGGGAAAATGATATTTCGCCGTAGGTGGATTTAATTGCTGAGAGTGCTTGAATCAAAATATTTAATCTTTTCGTTCTCTCAGAAGATATCTTTTATATATAACAAACTCCTGTTTCACAGAATTAGGAGAGCGATTTTTTTGCATATAAGAATGTTTGTTTAATACTTCTTGAATAGCTTTTTGAACTTTGTCTTGCAAGGAATAGTTTGGATTAGTCACTTCTTCTAATTCTTCTGAATTTACTGAACATTCACCTTCAACTTCAACCTTATTGTTGTCTGGATAAAGTCGTTCAAAAAGATTTTCGGCCAATATTAAAAGAGACTGCCAATTCTGTTAATTCTAGTTTTTCATGGGTCTTCAAACGTTCCATCATATTTTTCATTAAAGCTTTGATTATATCAGAAGTAATTAATTTCTTTTCCAAGAATTCTATTACAACTTGTGCCGTAAATATGTTAGAATCATCGCGGCTTAATGTTGTTACTTTTACGCTTACTGGAGATAAAGTTTCTTTTACGTTACATAAAAAATTAAAAATTAACATTTTCAATTAAATGCTATATTTCAATGTTATAATCAATGATGCAAACTAAACAGCAATAAATTGTCATAAAAGTCTCTACACCGCAACGTCAGCAAATGTATAAAACCTAACCTAACAAACACATATGTTTGGACTTTTAGAGCTTGCAAAAAATGAATTAATTGTAGTAAATTGTTCTAAATGAATTGAATTTCGAAAGAGCACTAATTCAATGTATTTTATTTTTAGATAAAACCGAAAACCGTGGTTCTTTATGCCGTTTATGCGGTTACGGTTTTTGTACAGAAAACCGCTGTTTTGCGGTTCGGATACATCCGAACCAGAAACCCTAATTATAGTGCTATAACGTGTATACCCGTACCGGCGACAGAATGCATCTCGTTTCGACGAGTTTAGCATTATTCTGCGTATACCCCCACATTATTTCGAGTGCGCGGTCTTTAGTTGTCCGTATTTAAAAAACTGAAGAATATTTCTTAACTCAAACTAACCTGCGCGTACCTCGGCGCGTCCCTTGCCTCTCATACCACGGCGCAGTACAGCTGCATTCTCTCGCCGGCACGAGTATAGAATATAGATACATGCTATAGGTGTTTGGTGATTAATATTTCAATAATGTAAAAAAATATTTCAGGATTATCTTATTATAAGAACACTAAATTAAAAAATTTGTTTTGAAATTTGAAAAAACACTATTTTTTAACCACACTTAATATGTAAAAATATTATATTTGTTGTTATTCACTATTATATAAATTTAAACACGACTCGAGTTTCGACTCGTGAAGGTCATTTTCAAGTGGTTTACAAATCGATGATTGGTTGTATTTATATTAAGGGTTTTTTGGCGGGGGGAGGTGCCTTACTGCATTTAGCTAATTACCTGAAGCCGATTCTGCAAGATTAAAATGATGCGAATAGATTAATTCCGTTTGTCCGTTAAGGAGATTAACGGATGTGTTACGTATACTTAACAAACAAGCCGACTTAATCTTTTCGCAAATTTTTTATCTTGCACCTAAATCGTGCCCAATCGTGCCCTATCATTCCATGATACAGAGCCATCACCCATTGTTAATGCCATCACCCGAGAAAAATGAATCAGAGTTAAATACCATAATTTCAATTGCTTTTTCAACAAAAACTCATCCAAAATTTAGTCAATTACAAACAAATTCCACTTAACTATTCAATTTATTGATGATATTATTAGACATTTGTTCGTTACAGATTAATTTTACGCATTTAAACGTGAAAACAAATATAATTTTTAACAGGTCAACATTTGAGGCTCTGTATCATTGAAACGACTCAACTTTCGCAAATCTTTAATAAGACCTTTTTTGTAGAGCGTTATATTTCCTATAAGATCACATAGTATAAGTGCACTTTCCTATATCTTGATCTCTTAGCTAGTTAAGATTTCAAAGTTGAAAAAATAAATTTCCCATGTTATTTAAATCGGAAATAGAAAAGTGCGATGCCACCTTTAAATAATAATATTAGCTCATATTTTAACTGCCTCTATATTTGGGATACTCTATATTGAATTTTCAATGTTATATATAGTAGTAGTAATAACCTTTATTGGCATAAGTAAAATACTTTACACTACCATACAAAATATACACAATAAGCAAAAAAAGAAGAAAATTGTGAAACTAAAACTGAAACCCCATTAAAAAGAAAAAATAATTTTTCCGAGAAATCTTTTTTAGAAATTTTTACTGGAGTAATATCCTTTAATTTGAAGTGATTTGAAGCGGCATAGTTATAATTGACGATTTCGCATACTGGAATGGTATACATAAGTTTTTAACTTCAAATTAATCCTTTTCGATTTCAAATTGATCTTTTTTAATTTCAAGTTATACCTTTTAAAATTCAAATGAACCTTTTTTGGAATTGGTAAAACCATACTACTTTATAGATAATCCTATTAACTTAATAAAGTCGGAACACAGCCTGAATATATAAATATATTCAACCTTTCCGGAGCTCTATAAAACTAATGAGTCTTTTTAGGTCTACCAAAATCTCTTGTGAAATTTGTTATAAAATAACTGACAATTTCACAAGAGATTTGTTTTTGGTAGTCCTAAAAAGACTCGTTAGTTTTATAGAGCTCCGGAAAGGTAGAATATATTTATATATTCAGGCTGTGTTCCGACTTAATATTATAAGTTTATATGATTATCTATAAAGTAGTATGGTTTTACCAATTCTAAATTTATCATTTCAATCAATAACCTGCTAAGTTCATGTTTCTCTCACAAAATGTCAAATTAACTATATAACTGACAAATTTCACAAGCGATTTGTTTTTGGTAGTCCAAAAAGACTTTATTAAGTTTATAACCTTTTTTAAATTCAAATTAAACTTTTGTTAAATATAGATAAATACTTTAGAAGTCACAAATTTGTAATGTAAATTAGAATGAAAAAAATTATAAAAATGTTAATGTAATGGTTGTCCTTCTACAGCCAGCAGTAATTTCATTGACATAACTACATAATATTTAGTACAATCAGTAGAACTAACGGCTACGGGTTCCTCAATAAAGTTAACCAATTATTTTCTGGTTACGCCAGCATATTTCTTGCGGCCAAATTTACATTTGAAAAAACGTTTTCCATGATTTAACAGGGATTTGATTTGAAAAGATTTTTCATTTATTTTATCACGAACTTCCCGAGTTTGGTGGATTTTGGCGTTGAGCAGAACTAGCCAGGCTTCTACGATGTTACTTTTAGCCATTTTTTAAAATAATCCAGCAATAAATGTAATAAAACTGTTTAAATTTTCTGATAAATTAGATATGATTTCAAAATGAATAATATCATGTAAATTCATGGCTGCAATCATTGAAACATTTCTGCCACTTACTGTTGGAACTATTACATATGCTAGAGTATTTATCTTCGATCGAGCTTTACTTCACCGGAGATGGTAATTGTAAAGGGATTCATCAATGAAAATTATATTCTCCTGTGTTTGCGGAGCATTTCTTGAAAATAAAATTGCATAATTGTTACGTTGTTCAATTATTCATGTAGAGTTATTTTTAAAGCTTTTAATGCATCATATACAGATGTTGTGGTCTACTTGACGTTTTTATTTTCAAATATCTTCAATATCATTTTTTTAAGTAATCGATGGATTTTCTTCAATAATTTGCTCCACATAATTTAATATCTCATCAGATAATTAACTATTTCTTTTTCCACCACGATTTCGTCTAGCCATCTCAGATCCATCCTTCTCATAACGTCTAATTATAGAATTAGCGTTGTTTTTATTAATACCTGCTATTTCTGCTGATTTTGAAATTGTTTTACATTCTTCATAACATTTTATAAAAATCTTCTTTTTATATAAACTTGTTTTAGAATAATTATCTCTACGATTTATTTCAAGACGAAAGTAGGGAAAGATAGTATGTTCTGGCGCCTCCTCCTCCTCCAACCTCCTCTGACGTTGACCTTGACCCTGGCACTTCCGGCTTCGACTTCCGGTTTCGACTTCCGGTTTCGACTTCCGGTTTCCTGTTTTGACTTCCGGTTTTGACTTCCGGCCGCCATTTCCGGAACTTCCAAATGCGCAAAAAATTCAGTGTAAGTTCACTGCAAATGCAGTGTAGTTGGTTGCATATATCAACGAAGCTAGATACATGAGTTTAGATAGATGAGTCTAATTACATGAGACTAGACAGACGAGGCTAGATACATGGGGCTAGATACATGAGACTAGGCAGACGAAGCTAAATACATGAAACTAGATAGACGGGGCTAGATACATGGGGCTAGATAGACGGGACTAAATACATGGGTCTAGATAGACGGGGCTAGATACATGATACAACTAGATAAGACTGAACTAAAATGTATATGGGATTGTTTAATTGAACTAAAATATATTTTCGATTGTTTTTTTAATTTTAATTTAATAAACGTAATAAGATTTTAATTTAAAGATTCATTAGCCAGTTAAGCATAGCAGGATGTTTGTGTATGTCAGTGTAATCAATTTCTTCGAATTGTTTTCGTATTTGTTTTTATTTTGATATACTGCTCTGGCTTGGCGATTAGGCGCAGCTGGCCGTCTAGCACTGATAACAACTTCTGCTATCTTATCAGCGGTGCGCGAGCGGAGATAATAATAAATTATGAAGCGTGGTCTAATCAATTTCTTAGGTTTGTTTTTCGTTTTAATTTAATAAACACAATCACGTGAAACATCCAGCATTTCATTTATATAAACCAGAGTTCTATTTTCTGGCATCCACTTTTCATTTACTTGCATCCACTTTCTATCTACTTGCATTAACTTTTCATCTACTTGCATCCACTTTTCATTTACTTGCATCCACTTTACATCTACTTGCATCCACTTTTCATCACGCTAAACAGGGTGTGAGGTCTATGTAACCCCACGCTAAACAGGGTGTGAGGTCTATGTGACCCCACGCTCAACAGGGTGTGAGGTCTATGTGACCCCACGCTAAACAGGGAGTAAGGTCTATGTGACCCCACGCTAAACAGGGTGTGAGGTCTATGTAACCCTACGCTTAACAGCGTGTGACGTCTATGGTGCCCCACGTTAAAGAGGGCGTGAGGTCTATTTTGAGTCAGCTTTCATCAGCTTTTAATTAGCTTTAACCCCATTGGGTTAGTTGTTTAGCATTAGGTTAGGTTAGCATTAGGTTAGGCTACGTGAGGTTAGGAATAAAGCGCGTTTCATGCCTAACCTCACGTAGCCTAATCTTATGCTAACCTAACCTAATGCTAACACAACTAACCTAATGGGGTTAAAGCTAAAACCGTCTACGGGATGGAATCGAGAAATATGGAACGAGAAACTCGTCCTATGCTCATCTCTAGTCCACATCTCTACACCAAATAGGAGGACATAATATACATAGTAGTGCAAAGTCTGATTTATGTTCTTAGGTTTACGTTGTGACTTTTGAAGACTGCACTCATTTTATGAAACACATTTCTTGCTTTCCCGATACTTGATTTCCCAATTGGGTATTTGAATAATTTTTTTTTGTCATAAATCGAAAGCTCATATATAAGTTTTATAACGTAACCCTTTTTTTGTTTTCTTTTTTTCGTTGTATTTAAAAAGTTATAAAACATTGAAAATATATTTTTAAACTCGGTACCAAAAACAGGCCGGTCGCGTAGTGACGTAAAATGCGCCTTTGCGACTTTGGTCAAATAGGTCGAAATAGGTCAAATATCAATAGTCAAATATTAAAAGTTATCGTGCTTGTTTCGTACCATCGTGTGGGAGTACTACAAAACTACAATAATATGTTTTTAAATGTCCCACATTGTTAAACGTCGAAACCAGAGGTTTTAAACAGTGCGCCGAAGAAATACTACAACGACGATTTTATAAAAAATGTTTATGTTTGAATGTTAGAATGAAGTTTCACCCTTTCGACGTCACAAACAAATTATGCCGCGTTTGGAATCATGTGATTATTTTCAAAATTTTATCACGTTTAAATTGTTTATAATTAATTGAACTTTTTCGCAACGCACATCTTATTATAATAATTATAATAAAATTATATTATAATAATTATTTATAATAAGGTTTCATAATACATAGAAAAAATTGATATTTTTTTTTATTCAACGAACCAATTCTAGTTATTTCAATTTTCGTTTATTATAGTTCCATGGATCGGATATCGTTTTACCCTTTCTATATTTCTTTGGTTTATAACTAAGTTTACTGCTGTAATATTTCCCAGTACTAATGACCATGAGTTTTGTCTTTGTGGTGTTTTATTATTTCAAGCCCATACTGACTGCTGATTTTTACAATTCTATCCATTAATACTTGTAGCGTTTGAATAGTATCAGCAAATACACTAGTATCATCAGCATACGGGATTTAATCTCATTCCAATTATCAATCTTGCTTCTGCTTCTTCTAAATTATCCTTCTGCTTCTCTCTAAATATGAATTTTGAATATATGTTGAATAGTATAGGTGAGAAGATACATCCAATGTCTTACACCTCTCAAATGTTTTACTGCTTCGGTGTCTTCTTCTTCAACAGGCAAAACCGCTGTTGCCAGTACATGTTCTTGATGATTCACAAATCTCATTCTTCCATTCCAATATTTCCCAAAATATACACCAATTTGTCCTCTTTTACGCTGTCAAAAGATTTATGGTAGTCTATTAGGCAAGTCAAATACATTTTTATTTACATTTCTGCATCTCTGAAACACTGTTTGCACACCCACTGCATTAATAAACCCAAACTGATTCTGGGCTATATTTTCTTCACATAGTATATATATTCTTCTATGTATCACCCTCAAAAACACTTTCAAGCGATAGCTCATCAAGCTTATCGTTCTATAATCAAAGAAAATAATCGTACTATAAAACAGAGTAATGAACGAGTTCTTCCACTCCAATGAATTGCTTCTGGATACATAAATTGAAAAAATTGAAAATTTGGGTTAACCATTTTACATGATCATCAATTTTAAGAACTCTAAGCTTCTAATTTTTGCCCCCTTAGTGTTTGAAATATAACATAAAACATATATGCAACATATTTACCGAGATTCATTTTTGCAATTTATGGAAATTTTCCGTTTGATCCAGGTGCAAAAATTTAGTCATTCATATAAAATCCCTTCAAGCCAGAAAGTTGTACTTTCTGCCCTAGTCACAAAATATACTATTTAGACCTTACTCTAATTCCGGGATCAACTGCAGCCCGAGAAAGTGCTTTATAAGGCCCGCAAAAATCTGTTTTAAATACATAAGAATTGGCCCGCTTATCGCAGAACTCAATGGAACTTTTAAATTTGGTATCGATTCTTGATACAAATTGGCAAATTCTTAAAAAATATTCGAAATGTTTGATTTTCAGTTGCGGTATTTCAACAACTTTTGAGGATTTGTAAAATTGCTGACTTTCGTAAAAAAACCTACTAATGTTAACTGTACAATCCCTTTCTCATCAAATCACCCGATATCACACAAAATAGTTGCTTATCATTCCATCATGATACATAGAGCTTTCCAATCCCACTTACACTGGAAAACTTGAAACCGCTTATACATTTTGGCAAAACAAACGAACAAATCTGAAATTTTCTTCGGAAGCAAAATATTCAAGTAGCATTTAAACCCTCCTCAAAGTTGTCCTATATATTTATTTAATGTTAACAAAATCGACCCCTACAAAAATATACGGTGTATATGAAATTCATTGTTCTGAATGCAATAGCGTGTACGTAGGTTAGACAAGAGGAAGTTTTTCAACTAGGTTTTCACAACATTCTCGCGCTTTTCGTCTTTAAAAGACGAAAGTTGTCAATCCATTGTCTCGAATGTAATCATAAATTCCCTTAAATAGACAATCTCAAAATGTTGTATAATTGCAACAAAGGCCCGAAACGTAATATTCTGGAATCATTAGAAATTTTCAAACAGAGCCGTAACCTATCCGTTAATCTCCCGAGTTAGCAAACTGACTTAATTTTTTCGCAACTCTTTAATCTTGTACAATCGTTTCCAGGTAATTAACTAATTGCAGAAAGGTACTCCCGCCCGTTGAGCACCTTCCCCCGTTTTGTTCTACTGAGAATATATTTTTTTCTATTCCAATTTTATTAAGGTAATTGACAAGAATTTCTTCGGTTACATGCGATTGTGATTACATTTTCCTTTTTCTTTTTTCGTTTAACGATTAAGAGAATGTTTTTTCTGGCGCTGATGGATGCAATTTTTTATCCTAATCAGCTGAGTATTTAAAATAGTCTCCTCTTCGACCCTAGCAGTATTTTTAAGGAGATTTGATGGGGGCGCTTGCACTGGCCAATGTGTGGTAGTGTTTGTTTTGGAGAATGCTTATTTTGCAAAATATCTTTTTTTCTTCGAGAACCGACGGGTGATTATTAATTATTCTGTTTGTATCCTCCATTTCTTTAAACATTTTTCTTAGTAATAACACTTCTTTACGGAGACTTTTAATGCCTGCCTCTTTTATTGCTTCTGGAACATCTTTCTAATATCCTTTATTTACTCACCTATTTCATGTAAACGTTTTTATTTGTATGCATGAGTTAAGCATCCTGGATGGAATTTCTTCTTACACTCAATACACAATATACTGTTTCACGCACTTTTTTATCACAACGGCTACGGATCATTTCGCTAACATCTTTATCTATTCTTTGTCTTGAACCAGACTTTTCTTGTTTATCAAGTTTCCATTTGTCTTGTCTGTTAAGTTTAATCTCTCTCTAGTAGTGTCTTTTACGACCTTTAATCAAATCTACGTAGTCTTCTCTGTCTTTGAATTGTAAAGGTTTGACTCTTCATAATAAAATAGAATATAAAATAAATATTATTTTAAACTATTTTAATTTGTTGAATATTTCCTATGTATGCATAAATAATAATCCATATTAAGGACTATAATATATAGGTATAAGGACTATTGGTGATATTTAGAGTGTGGAAATTCAAGTCGGTGAATCAAATAGGCTACCTGCCTTTTATACCCTGGGATTAGATTACATTTAGCAATACAATACACTTGTAAATAGAACTTACCTAGAGGCTAAGAAAAATTTATCGTTTCGTGGCGCAACTATGACGTGTTTTCCACCACCGTTTTTCACTGTCTTGTCCGCTCGTCCGTACCGCATGCCCATCATAAACGGTCTATCTGTAAATCGAAAATTTCTATTATAATATTGGCAATATTTCATATTTGAAATGTATATATGTATATTTTTTGCTTGGGGACCTTTTTACGGGTAAATAAATTTTTCTGTAGTTTTCACCTTGAATTTTTTATTTATTATGCGTAAAAATATATCTTACACTGAGATTTTCAGAAATTTGTATTTATAAATGTTAGTTTTAGAGGGAAAGTCTCTGTTTATAAATATAAGAAAATCATGAAAAATTGCTCTATTTATTTTTTCATGATTGCATTGACAAGGAAAATATTTTAGGGTGCCACCAAATAATTTATTGTGTGTAAATCTTCCGCAGATTTGACAACTGATTTATTGTGTCGATAAAAATACTCCTATTTTCGGAAAATATAATAAACGCCCTAAAAGTTTGTAAAACGAAAATTAACAATTAAATTTGATAATACTTTATTTAAACATTTTTCTTCATGCAAACACGTCTATCAAAAAGGGCTTTATTTGATTTAAATAATAATACAGAATGAACAGACTGAATTTTGAAGGCAAGATTTGAAAGTCAATTTAAGACATGTCACAAGTAAATATGGCACAATATAAACAATCTAAACTTAGCTTAACATAAAAAACAACAAATAATAAGTGAAAAGCAATATATACTATATAAAAAGACAACTAGACTAGATCTAAATGCTTCGAAAACTCCAACTAGGTTAAACAAATTAAAGAGAGTGGCTAAACATTCAGGACCACCCATACATTAGGCAGGGTAGTTAAAACATACTTTGTCGGAGAAGACATATTATAAGACTGGATAGTTAAGACGAGATCGATAAGGCTAGATGAAGAAATACATTTTTTAAATGTACACAGAAGACCCTACAGGGTCACACAAAACCAGAAGAGTTCGTATAAAACCAGAGGAGATCAGACAAAAAAAAGACGAGACTGGATAAGACCAGAAAAGACTGAACAAGATTGGACCAAACTGGATTCTTGAAGACTTGACAAGACTAGACAAGACTAGACAAGACTAGACAAGACTAGACAAGACTATACTAGACAAGACTAGACAAGACTAGACAAGACTAGACAAGACTAGACAAGACTATACAAGACTAGACAAGACTAGACAAGACTAGACAAGACTAGACAAGACTGGACAAGACTGGACAAGACTGGACAAGACTGGACAAGACTGGACAATACTGGACAAGACTGGACAAGACTGGACAAGACTGGACAAGACTGGACAAGACTGGACAAGACTGGACAAGACTGGACAAGACTGGACAAGACTGGACAAGACTGGACAAGACTGGACAAGACTGGACAAGACTGGACAAGACTGGACAAGACTGGACAAGACTGGACAAGACTAGACAAGACTAGACAAGACCAGACAAGACCAGACAAGACCAGACAAGACCAGACAAGACTAGACAAACCAGACAAGACCAGACAAGACCAGACCAGACAAGACAAGGCCAGTCAAGACCAGACAAGACCACCAATAATTATTTTAGGTTTCTTCTAGCAATCATTTTAGTGTGGAATTTATTTAATGAATTAGCCCTCCTTGGCGACGCGTCGTCATACGCGTTGGCAACTACTCTATATTTTTAGTTTTCCGGAAGTGAGCAGATTTCACAGTAGCTTTTCCTATAATTCCTTTAAAAGCCTTTTGTCAGACTTGGTTTCTTGCTAGTAGACACATTTGACACATTACTATCGCAGGAATCAGCTACTGTTCATATTGGCATATAATCAGAATGAGGATCAATATTTTAGTGATTATGAATATTTTATTTATTTGATATGCATTTTGTTAGGTATTTTTCTATTTTTGAGGGTAATCCAAGTATCTCTAGTGAAACTGAACCTGTTCTCGGTGTCACCTAGATTAGTGAGAATAAATTATAACCAGGAACCATTTATTATTCAAAATTTATTTCGGTTAGCGAAAAATACATGATGAACTATCATTTCATGTCAGGATATAATTGTTTAAACTTTATATCTATCTTGAAGAAATTACATGGACGTTTTCGCTTACACGTATAAGCAATTAATCAACGTTTAACTAAATATTTAGCGAAAGGATTAATTACACACAATTTTACTTTTTCAGAAAATGCATTATGTATACATTGTAGAACTTAGCTTTTTATATGATTAGATTAGCGGTTGAGACTAAAATGATATTTTTTATGTTTACTGTTGGTTTAAAGTTATTGCATATTGTTTAGGAGAAAAAAATGTTCTAATGACACCGTTTATTTGTCTTCAAAAATTTCCAAGTTAAAAAAAAAACAAATAACCAAATCTTACTACGACGAGAGATATCTACTACGAGATATTGTTTCAAACAAAGAAGGTTGGGAGTGTTGAAAACACTGGGTTAGATTTTTACTGAAGGGATTAATAGAAATTAATATTATGGAATCTCATAAATATGTCATATATAGGTATATGTCAAAATTTAATTATCATTTTACAAATTGAAAAGACTAGACGAATAACACTGAATTGCAAGGAAATTAATATTATGGAATCTCATAAAGTAACATATGTCAAAATTTAATTATCAATTTGTCTAACATATTTTTCAACATAAAAAATTGACAGATGTACTATATTGTAAGCGGTCCATAGACGATCAAATGGGTTGATCATGACCATGTTGTCAATATGACACGTTGAAGCTAATGTTGACTGACTGTGAATTGGTTGGTGGTCAAACTGCAACCACGTTGAATTAATGGAATTCGTCATTTTTATAAAATGTCCTATGTCAAAATTTAAATAATAGGAGTAATACTTTTTGGTAGTACTAAATTTGATAGTTAATTGCCAAAATTTATATTGTCTGTGTATAAAATTGTCAAATGGTTTCCTTTTTGTATTTCACAATTGTCTAATTTTACTAATTCTAGAAAATTGAATATTGAGTTTCCATAATTATTTTTGTTAATTCATAACTTTGATCATAAATGTTTATAAGACATTGTTGATAAATTAAATATATAGTAGATATAGTACAAGACAGATAAAACTATAAAGACAAGACTAGACAGAAAAGGCTAGACAGACAAGACTAGAAAGGAAAGTATAGACAGACAAGACTAGACAGACAAGACTAGGTCGACTAGATAAGACAGACAAGACTAGACAGACAAGATTAGACAGACAAGACTAGACAGACAAGACTAGACAGGCAAGACTAGACAGACAAGACTAGACAGACAAGACTAGACAGACAAGACTAGACAGGCAAGACTAGGCAGACGAGACTAGACAGACAAGACTAGACAGGCAAGACTAGACAGGCAAGACTAGACAGACAAGAATAGACAGACAAGACTAGACCGACAAGACTAGACAGACAAGACTAGACAGACAAGACTAGACAGACAAGACTAGGCAGACAAGACTAGACAGACAAGGCTATTGGAGTAACAATAGATAAATATGAGGAATTAATACAATCCGAAACTTGGCCACGCAACTCGTGTTTTTTCCAAAACCGTTTTTTCGAACACACCTGAAAAACTCTAACAAGAAAATCTAAAGACCAGACTAGACAGACAAGACTAGATAGACAAGACTAGAGAGACAAGACTAGACAGACAAGACTAGACAGACAAGAATAGACAGACAAGACTAGACAGACAAGACTAGACAGACAAGACTAGACAGACAAGACTAGACAGACAAGACTAGACAGGCAAGACTAGACAGACTAGACTAGGCAGACAAGACTAGACAGACAAGACTAAACAGACAAGACTAGACAGACAAGACTAGACATACAAGACTAGACAGACAAGACTAGACAGACAAGAGTAGACAGACAAGACTAGACAAACAAGACTAGACAGACAAGACTAGACAGACAAGACTAGACAGACAAGACTAGACAGACAAGACTAGACAGACAAGACTAGACAGACAAGACTAGACATACAAGACTAGACAGACAAGACTAGACAGACAAGACTAGACAGACAAGACTAGACAGGCAAGACTAGACAGACAAGACTAGACAGACAAGACTAGACAGACAAGACTAGACAGACAAGACTAGACAGACAAGACTAGACAGACAAGACTAGACAGACAAGACTAGACAGACAAGACTAGACAGACAAGACTAGACAGACAAGACTAGACAGACAAGACTAGACAGACAAGACTAGACAGACAAGACTAGACAGACAAGACTAGACAGACAAGACTAGACAGACAAGACTAGACAGACAAGACTAGACAGACAAGACTAGACAGACAAGACTAGACAGACAAGACTAGACAGACAAGACTAGACAGACAAGACTAGACAGACAAGACTAGACAGACAAGACTAGACAGACAAGACTAGACAGACAAGACTAGACAGACAAGACTAGACAGACAAGACTAGACAGACAAGACTAGACAGACAAGACTAGACAGACAAGACTAGACAGACAAGACTAGACAGACAAGACTAGACAGACAAGACTAGACAGACAAGACTAGACAGACAAGACTAGACAGACAAGACTAGACAGACAAGACTAGACAGACAAGACTAGACAGACAAGACTAGACAGACAAGACTAGACAGACAAGACTAGACAGACAAGACTAGACAGACAAGACTAGACAGACAAGACTAGACAGACAAGACTAGACAGACAAGACTAGACAGACAAGACTAGACAGACAAGACTAGACAGACAAGACTAGACAGACAAGACTAGACAGACAAGACTAGACAGACAAGACTAGACAGACAAGACTAGACAGACAAGACTAGACAGACAAGACTAGACAGACAAGACTAGACAGACAAGACTAGACAGACAAGACTAGACAGACAAGACTAGACAGACAAGAATAGACAGACAAGACTAGACAGACAAAACTAGACAGACAAGACTAGACAGACAAGACTAAACAGACAAGACTAGACAGACAAGACTAGACAGACAAGACTAGACAGACAAGACTAGACAGACAAGACTAGACAGACAAGACTAGACAGACAAGACTAGACAGACAAGACTAGACAGACAAGACTAGACAGACAAGACTAGACAGACAAGACTAGACAGACAAGACTAGACAGACAAGACTAGACAGACAAGACTAGACAGACAAGACTAGGCAGACAAGAATAGACAGACAAGACTAGACAGACAAAACTAGACAGACAAGACTAGACAGACAAGACTAAACAGACAAGACTAGACAGACAAGACTAGACAGACAAGACTAGACAGACAAGACTAGACAGACAAGACTAGACAGACAAGACTAGACAGACAAGACTAGACAGACAAGGCTATTGGAGTAACAATAGATAAATATGAGGAATTAATAAAATCCAAAACTTGGACACGTAACTCATGTTTTTTCCAAAACCGTTTTTTCGAACACATCGGAAAAACTCTAACAAGAAAATCTAAAGACCAACCAAGGTGTAAACAATTCTAGTAGTGTCTCCAATGTAATTTCAATCAACCAAAATACTCTATCCATTGGAAATTCGTTTGACAAAATTGAGTATATGCTGGAAAAATATAACCACTGCAGATTTTTAATCGTAACTGAGCATTGGAAGAGCTCAGAGTTACTTGAGTTACTGAAGGTCAGCAATTTTGAACTGGCTTCTTACTTTTGCTGTGAAGAAGGAGAGCATCATTTGCTATTGCGACCAGGGTTGTGCTATATACTGCAAAAATGGATCAATATTTAAAACTAGGCAAGATATTAACTTGATTTTAGAATCACGTGTTTTTGAATGTTCTGGTATTGAATCAAAATTTAATGTGAAGGCACTAATAATAGTAGGCATTTATAGAGCCCCATTGACTAATATTAAAACTTTTTCCTTAAACTGCAAAAATATTTCTCCATTTCTCCACAAAAAAAAATAGTCGGTATATAATAGCTGGCGATTACAACATAACTATTTAATAAAACACGAACAGAAGTCAGCAATTTTTGTCATTGCTAGAATCTTTTAACGCAAAACTCATTTCAAATGAAGTTTCTCATCCGCGACATCCAACATGTTTTGATAATATTATTGTTAACATTAATATACCGTTCAGCATTAAAACCAATAACCATCATATCTCCGATCATTATGCGCAACTGCTTACACTAAATTTTGGAAAGGAAAAATTTTGGAAATATATTTCAAGAAAATGTCCGTGCACAAATTCCATTGCGTATCAACATTATTACCTACAGTCAACTTCATACAATTCATCCCATTCTATGCTCTCCAAGATCTATCTAAAGTGTTTCAAATTTTCTTCATTATACAATCTTACCGTTTGTTTATTGTTGGTAGATGCATCCTCATCTACCAACAATAAACAAACGGTAAGATTGTATAATGAAGAAAATTTGAAACACTTTAGATAGATCTTGGAGAGCATAGAATGGGATGAATTGTATGAAGTTGACTGTAGGTAATAATGTTGATACGCAATGGAATTTGTGCACGGACATTTTCTTGAAATATATTAACGAGGCCTTTCCCAAAATTTATACACGCAAGAAAACCACAACTGTAAGGCTCTTTACCAACCCCCAACTAGCATTGATGAAAAATGACCTAAACCTCTACCAAACGTTATCTTCCCATAACCCATGATTTAAAAATGTATACAATAATCATCACAGAAAAATCATCAAGAAATTGCGAAACGAAAAGAAAGAGAGATTTAAGCAACAAATTGAAACTTCGACTAATCTACAAGTAACAACTTGGAATATTGTAATAGAAGTAACAGAACTTAAAAAGAATTATTTTAACCAAAAAGAGGAACCACGCGCTAGTGCCATATTAAATAATAATTTCTTTGTGGAACCTCAGCCAAATATTAATTATAATGACAATATTGAGTTAAATATAAATTCAATATTCTTTGTGCCAGCTGGTGAAGAAGAGATATATACGATATCGACCTTGACGATATCCCCCCTATAGTTCTAAAAAATGTGTTAACTTCTATATTAAGTCCCTTACTGTTCATAATAAATAATTCATTATTGGTTGGTAAATTTCCGGAAAGACTGAAATTAAAAATTATACAAATTTGGAATAAGAGGCGTTGCTTCTGATTGGATCAAATCATTTATGAATAATAGGGAACATAATAGGGAACCAGGGTTCACTCTCCCCATGGTTTTGTTTATTCCTCTCCAATGATTGTGAACATGTGTATTCCACAAGGAAGCACGATTGGCCCATTGTTGTTCTCAATAATTTATGATTTATGATTCTACATCAAATACCCATTACTGAGAAACACCTGATGATCAACTATGCAGATGATACATCTCTACTTATCATTAATAAGACTGTGAATGATATTAGTCCAAATGCAAATAGCACGATGTCATCGTGATATCATGGTTTCATACGAACAAGCTAATAATAAATAAAGACAAGACTAATAATATCATTTTTAAAACCTAAAGAGATACGAAGCAGTACCCTCCAACAATACAAATTAATAATGAAGACCTCGAGGTACAATATTCAGGTTTCTTGGACGATTTATAGATCAATCGCTTGATTGGACGACACATACTATCCGTGTAACAAAAAGTCTAAACAAGGCATTTTTGCATTGAGATGTCTTCATAAGTATATGGACACTGCAGCTCTTAGGTTTGTTGGTGTACTTCGCGAATTTTTATTCCTTAAAATTTGGTATTAAGTTTTGGGGAAATAGTATCTACATCAGAAGCATCTTTAAAATACACAAGGAATCCATTCGTATTCTGAAAAATCTACATTACAGAGAATCCTGCAGAGGCCAGTTTAAACTTTCTAATATATTAACAACAGCTACTTACATCTATGAGTCTATACTTTTCATTCTGAAACATTCAGGCACTTATTTGGAAGCTCTATCAAGCCTAATCTAAGGAATACCAGATTTTGTAACGAAGTCTTTCAGCTGCCGCAGCATAGGCTGACACTATCTGAAATAAATCCACCGTACAGCAATATGATAATGTACAATCAAGTACTACCAAGGAGGATTAAACAACTATTGAATTCAAACCTTTTAAAAAAAGAATTGTATAAACACCTAGTTGATATAGAACTGTATAGTATCTAGGAAATCTACTTAAGAGAACTTACCACGAACATGTTAATTAGATATAATATTTTCTCTTTTCTATACACATTTAGAATATTTTTTTGTATACTTAGATAATGAAATAAACTTATTTTGATTTGATTTGATTTGACTATACCTACAGACGAGACTAGATATATAACACTGACAAAACTACTCAGACAAGACTGGGCAGACAAGACTAGAGTGACAAGACTAGACAGACAATATTAGACAGACGTGACTAGACAGACTTTTTGCTACCTCTTTGCTACATTTCTCTACCTGCCGAAGTTCTACAAAAAGGATTATGACTATCAACTTCTCAGCGCTGATAATGATAAAGCAGTGTATCGAAGCGATAAACATTCAAGTAGTGAATCAAAAAATCACAGGAATCACGCAAATGGAATCGGAAAGTAGATACATAAATTATAACAATATCGAAGAAGTTTGGGAATTTCGGAAAAATAGATCAAATCAGAATCGAAAATCGTACACAATATATGTACATTCGGAAACTGATAGGTGCAATAAAAGCGGCAAAAATTATGCTCATATCCATGTCTTCCAAGCTGATCCAACAGGTATTTTACGCGAAAAAGTAAACATCGAGTCGCTTCAGTGCAAAAAGCTAAACGGTAAATATCCTGAGGAATATTCGTCATTTTGAGTTACTACCCCATTTGAATACTTAGATGAACTAAATACACCAGAGTCGTGGCCGAAATATGCATTTATGCATTTTCTGAACCCCAGGAAGAGGAAGGATACAAATTAAAAAATGAGGTATATATGGCATACATATGAAATCAGAAACGACAGTACGAAAACAACCTGAGCTAATAACAAAAAATAGAAGCCGCAAGATATATTAGTATCCTGTGAATTAAGTGTAATAAACCAGATTACTCAGTCAGTCGGCAAACCTATTGATGGCATCGAAGGTATTGTAGAAGATAACCCAAAATGCAAATACTTGATTTTAACAGAGCACTAAAAAAATGAAAATCAACTGGAAACCATAAAGTTTAAACATTTCCAGCTAACATCCCTTTATTCATGAATAGCTAGAGAGCACAAGGGAGTAGCAATCTATTAGCGAAAGAGGTATAAAATATAATCTAGAAAATATAGTATAGAAATAAGTCAGAAAGGTGAAATTTCTGCTAGAAATAGCGGTCCTAACAGTTTCATAATAGTTGCCGTATATATAGAACCCCTCTAGCAAATAAAAGGCAATTTTTAGATCGTATTGCATAATCTGCTACTAAAAATATTCTAAAAATTCAAAAGAATTAATTATTGTAGGAGATTTCAACATTAATGTGCTGAAAATTACAAATAAAATGCAGCAAGTTATATCTCTGTTGGAATCCTTCAATGCTGTTGTGACATTGAAAGAAACAAGCCACCAAGAGACAGACACATGTATTGATAACATTCTAGTAAATACAAAACTGAAGTACAAGGTAATAACAATGCAGTACCACACATCCTTCCATTGCGACCAAATAATAATGTTCAAATTAAAAGTCAATACACCAGCACCGAAATTGATAAGAAGGTACGATGAAGATACGAAAGACTTCCATGGAAAATTGACAAATGAAACTTGGACAAAAGTTTATCAAATTTAAAGCAAAAATGTGAACGGATAGTGGAAGCATGCAAGATGAAGTTCATGAATGTTTTCCTCCTTCTCTTTAATGAATATTTTTGTACTTTAATGAAGATCAACAATAACAAAAAGAAACAAAAAATCCTGTCGAATCCTCGACTATAAGAAACGAAAGTCTTAAGTTAGTGCAAATAATTTTTCATGTGGATCCATGCTATAATTTACAACAATTTGCGCAGGACATATAAAACACTGTAAAAGCAGCCAAATGGGAAAATTATGAGAATCAAACATGAAAGGCAGAAAATCCACAAAAAACCACATGGGATATCATCAGATACAGATATAGATAATTGAGTTCAAAAAGCCACTGCATACATTCATAAGCCAAGACGAAGATCCGACTACCACAGCAACAAAGATAAACAATCACTATGTGGACAGGGCGACAATCTTGCAAGATGGGCTAATAAAAACGGATTAAGTGGATGGCATATATGAAAATGAAAACTCAATTTTTCTACACCCGGCTACAGTAGATACAGAAACTAAACGCCATAGTCAAGAAAAATAAGAAAATTTCGGGTTACGACGAAGTACCAATGTCAATCGTAGAAAAGGTGAGTGATCAGACAGCATACCCATTGTTATACATATTCAATAATGCAAATACAATACGCAATTATCCCTGAAAATATCAGTGATTTATAAGGCCAGTGACACAAGTAGTATGGATAACTATAGACCGATTAGTGTGATGACAAATTTTTCAAAGATATATTTGTGGAACTAATTCATCACAAATATCTTTTTAGAGAAATAATTTGTTTAAATAAGAATCAACTGTCAATAAGTTCAACTTTTTTGTCAGATATATTAGAACTATAAAACAGAAAATAACACGATGCCAAGTGGACTGCTGCCAGATTTAACGCAAGATTACGACTTAGTAGATCATAAAATATTACTTATTATAAGTAAAGTGCCTAAGTATGGAATACGAGGAGTGGCTGCGAAATTAATAAAATCGTTCCCAAGTAACCGAGAGCAGATCAAAGAGGTCACAGAAAAATTGTGACTCCTCCAGGCTATATGAATGATCAATGATAGAACTTACCGTTCGTCTTTTTGTCGTGTGGATAGTAGCCTTTAGAAGCTACTACTGCTAACAGTGCTGTTAGGAAATAGGCAGCCAGTATAATGAACTTCTGAGCGTTCATCTATAAAATAAAAATATAAGATATGAATACAACAAGAAATATAATAGGTCTAATACATCTAAAAAAATTAAAAAGTAGGTGTAAAATAATTTTGTTTTTAATATTTTACAAATTGCAGTTTGATAATATTCTATACTTTTACTGTCCATTAGATCATCTACTTATTTATTTAATTTCCAGTTTCATATTTTAAGATAACTGTATGTATTGTAAAGAAAAGCGCAGCAATACAGTTTCTGGAAGATATTGTCCAGTTTGCAAGAAAGGAAACTAACTTTCGTCCGTAAACTTAAAATATAATTCACAAGTACTACCAGCTTTGACCGATACAAAGATGATCTTCTTTGGATTTAGAAAAGAAGAAACTTTAGTTCTATAGTCCGTAAGGAAAATATAAATATTTTTTAATACCTAGCCTATATCCGATTCTAAGAAAAAAAAAACGAGAAATCATAACTTTTTACAATGCAATCAGTCTAAAGGTGGTGTAGAACTGTAGAAGTAGATCACATGTGTCACCTACAAGGTTATCCGTAATAGAAAAAGTAAGCATATGTCTATTTTCTTCGCATTATAAACGTTTCTGAAATAAATTCAAGAAAAGATTTGCAAGCTAAGAAATTTTTATGCAATTTAGCTTCTGAATTAATCGAGGAATAACTGTTTAAAATAATATAAAACAATTAAATTTCCATTTTACACCTCAAAGTCAACCTCAATTTTTACATCTTCTTTACTATTAGATACATTGTGACCAATGATGTACCGCTGGGTACTGCAGGTAGCGAATGGTTTATATTTTAAATATTATTAACATCAAGAAGAATAGTTAATAGTCTTTTCAGAATAAATAAGAAAGTCTTGTCTCAACAATGAAAGAAGTTTTCTTAATAAATTTCAATATAACACAATAAATTATACACATTAACCTACTAGAATATTTTCTTACTTAAATAACTTGCGGACGTTAATATGGATTAAAAGTGGTAATGTTAGGACTTAAAGTCCTAACTACCTAGCTAAAGTGAAAACCTACTAACTACTTAGCTAAAGTGAAAAACATATTTTACAACATTAACTGGGTAGAAGGTTTTATTAATGTTGAAAATAACTAGGTAAATCGAACATTATATTGTCGGTAATTTCGGACAGTTAGATCCACAAGTAAAAATAGTCAGACAAATTATTTAGAGCCTGAATAGAAAACTATTAAATAACAACAAATTGCTATTAAATAACAACAAATGAAAGTGAACCTCATATGAACCAGTAGCAAGTTTAAATTTAAAAATGTGCCAATATTGGTTAGTTTTTCTTAGAGGTACATATTATAAAATTGGGGAGATTTAGTTCTGTGATTTTGAAAGATTTTTTCAAATATATATATATATATATATATTTGTACATAATATTATTTGTTTCATAAAAGAATCCACACAACTACATTTAAGTTCTAAAAATATACACCGTTTTATAACCTATGTTAAATATTAAATTATCTACTATGCAACATAACTAAATTATTGTTGTTCCGTTATAAAGTGCATTTTCATTTTATCTGTGTTACACTATACATTACACTATAGGCTGTATTTTATTGTTATTTTTTTAATTTCGGTTTTCGTGTAGTTTTATATGCTTATTTTTATTATTTGCCTATTTTAAGTGCTAATTTGAGCCAAAATTGTCTTATTGTCTGTGTTATATAATGAATCAGCTGTATGTTCATTTTTATTATTGTTATAAATATTAGATTTGTATATCTAGACCAGTGGGGCGCAAACTTTTTCATTTTGTATAAAATTTTGTCGCGATCCCTGGATCGACTGTAGACGTTTTTTAATCGTTAATATAACATCATAAAACTTAATAATAATGATAATGAATCGCATTCTTATTGAATATGAAGCGGTATAGTTGTATTTAGAAATAAAAATGATAAATTGATAATTAAAAATTGATGACTTATTCTTTTAAACACTCTTTTAAAAACACCATGTATGTTTCTGCCTTATTCGAGGTTTGAGTACACATAATTTTACGAAACAATAAATATTTTTTTAATGAAAAATACTGTTAAAAAACCTTTCATCATAAGAATTCAATGTGAAGTATGCGTTTGCAACTAGCTCATGATTGCTTTCATGTTCGGTTTTATATTGGAAATCGGAAGCCGTAAGTCACATCAAGATTCAGTCCAGTTAAATATTTCGTTTTAATGGCAACTAATTTTGAAAAGCCGGATTCACATAAGTAGGTAGATACAAACTGAATTAAAATATTGATTGCTTTCCTTTTCAAATCGGCATATTCGTTTCCAATCGATAACCAAAATTTTTGCAAATCTGAGACTTAAATCGAATATGAAGTGTTTCGTCGCTTGAAACATCATGTAACTGTTCTGCTTTATATAAAGGGATATTGGAATTAATATTATCAAAGGAAAATGGATCACGGACCAAATGCATCAATCCAACTTAATTAATTATCTGGAAAATTTTCCAACCTTTTCGTCAAGTTTTCTCCTAACTTTATCAAATGTTGGGAAATGGAGTTTCTAAATAACAAGAAATCTATACCTATTACTTTCTTTAGTAAATTATGAAAAGCACGTGGACATGTGTGTGTTGTTTTTTAATTCACCTTGCCGCATTAGCTTCCGTACTAGCTAAAGCTATTAGATTCTTTCTAAAAGCTTCAATTTTACTGCTTAATATTAAAATGTTTGTCGAAAATGTCAACCATGTAACTGAGTTTTCCGAGCCAATCGTCATTAATGAATGAGCGTGCCAATGTGTGTTTCTTTTATATCAAAAAGATGTAAACCTCGTTTCTCAAATCGAAAATACGTCACAATATTTGCCGCGTGAGAGCCATTTGACTTTGGTATGTAGAAGTAAAGTCTCATTAACAGAACCCAACTCATTACAGAGTATTGAAAAGAGACGACTGTTTAGACTGTTGCTTTTAATGTAATTAATTGCAGTAATGACATCCTGTAATATTCTTCATCAATGTCTTTTGCAACTAGAGCTTGCCTATGTATCATGCAATGGTTGAATACTATTGAGCAATTGTCTTTACTAACCCTCTTAGTCCGTTTTTACTACCTGTTAAAGCTGCAGCACCATCCCTGCAAACCGCAGCACAGTGGGACCAGTTAAGTTAATTTTCCTCAAAATATATATTAATAATTTCAAATATTTTCTCTCCGTTTGTCCTTCCTTCTAACTTTTTACAACATAAATAACCTTCCGATATATTTTCTTCAAAAACATATCTCACATAAACAATTAATTGCGACATTTTAGTAATGTCAGTAGTTTCGTCAAGTTGTAGAAACACAGGAGAGTTTTGTATTAGAATTAACAGAACTGATTCTATATTACGTGATGTGGCGGAAATTCGAGAAAGACGAGAAACGGAATCTCGTGATAATGGTATTGGTTCTAATTCGTTACTATATTTTTCTCCATTCATAGTTGATCATTTTAATTGCTGAAGAAAGAATGAGGGATTTTTCAATTGTATGTGGTTTCAAATTTTTCGATATTAAATATGAAACTTTTGAGGATGCCCGTAAACCCTTCTCAGGAATTGTGGTATATGTTTTCTAAAATAAAGTTTGCTTTTTCATACTTTCAGCCCGTCGTTTAGAAAAGGTTTCATATTTATTTGCAAATTCTTTATGTCTACCTTCCAAATGTCGTTTTAATTCAGTAGGTTTCAAACATTCATTTGCTAATTTATCCTAGCAAATAACACAAAGCCAACGTTCTCCCCATTAACAACGCAAGATGTAAATCCGTATTTAATAAACTCTTCTTGATATTTTCTCATTGTTCTATTGCAGGGCTGTCCAACCAGTAGATCGCGATCTACCGGTCGAACGCGCAGTGATTTTGAGTCGATCTTTAGTTTCCTCACGTTTCTATGTACTTACTTAAAAAAACATTTCGATAAATATAAGGCCGAGGCCGCAATACGGTTTTTGCCCGCGAGCGGTAACCGTTATAACCGCGAAACCGCTCGAGAAACACACAGTATGGCCTAGGCCGCACTAAGGCTAAACCGTCGCGGGTTTTAATTGCGTGATTTTGTGACTCAAGCAAGCTAATACAAGCGGCCTCACTTAAGGTTTTTTTCCGCGACTGATTTTTCCCATAGCGTACTGTGTGTTTCTCGAGCGGTTTCGCGGTTATAGAGGATACCGCTCGCGGGAGAAAACCGTAGTGCGGCCTCGGCCTATGCTATGAGAAAAATCAGTCGCGGGAAAAAACCGCAAGTGAGTCACAAAATCACGCGATTAAAAGCCGCGGCGGTTTAGCCGTAGTGCGACCTAGGCCTAAAGTAAAAAAATAAAACACGTTTCTCGCTAGCCTACGTTTAAATGTTGCTTCCTGGACCTCAAGCCAGCCACAACCAGTACAACAGCTTCCTTTGACTGCCGATGCGCAAGAAAAACGGAAACACGCAGCTATTAAGAGCCTTACCACGGCTTGCATATAATATGTTCACTGGCTTCCATAGCAGGCTTAGAATAAATTATTGACGTATAATTAAATATGTGCCCGAAACATACATATTGCCGCCTATCAAACTTGGCGGATGCGCATACGCTTAAATATCCGTAAAAAGGTCTAGTGAAAGAGAAGGTCTTAGTGAAAAAGGTCTTAGTGATATTTATCCGGATGGTATTTGATGATTATGACTACAGTGATAGAAGAAATACTAAAATTCCTATGCACGGAAGGACGAGAGGGGAAGACATATTTATAGTTTTTGATGAATTTGTGAAAGAAACGACGTTTCCTATTTTTAAATTGTTTTCGATTACGACCACTGAAATATATACTAACTATAGTCCATTTTTTTAAGAATGCAGTACATGGAAGATAGGGCTTATTTGACCTTGTTCTCTGATTGGCTTAAATCGAGGAGAAGTTCACACCGACAATATTTACTTCTCCATCTCAACCTCTTTTCTCTCTCTCTTTTCACATACATTTGCAGTTGTTAGTTGTCAATGGCTGCCGTGTCAATTCACAATTATCATCTGATATGTATCATTTTGAACTGGTCGGGTCTAGGTGTTGAAAGTCATTTATTCTCTCCAAACCGCCGGATTACTGAACGTGTCCGAATTACAGAGAGTATACTTTAATATGATATATTGATGGTAAGAAGTTGTAATGATTATGGGCAATGCATATGGGTAATGCAATAATGATTATGCGTTTTTATCCATTTATTTGTTTGTATTTTATTACTATTGTTACCATTTCGAGTATTTAATCAATAATAATAAGATATTCAATGAAACCATTAGAAAATTACCAATTTTATATTCAAGTGACTATATTTGAATTTACCGCCAAATTTTGTAACTAGATGGAACATTTGTCATGGTGTAAATCAGGTTTCTAGTTACTGCATTCTTAAAAAAAATGGACTATAGTTAGTATATATTTCAGTGATTACGACGGATGGTACCCATGTATGACCGGTTGCAAACGTACCAACATTTGCAACCGGTCATACATGGGCACCATCCGTCGTATGCTTTATGCCACCAATATGATAATTATCCACAATTTCTAGCATACCGCTGCATTATCCACCAACTGGTTTTATGCTCAAAGCGACTTGCTCAAACACAATGTTATGGAACCTGTCGTTAAAATAGTTAATTCTTTACGTGGCAGTGCCCTTCAAACACGTTTGTTTAGATTAGAAAATCTAATAAGAATAATGATAACGAACTTTTGCTGCATACTAATGTGTGTTGGCTCAGTAGAAGTCGATTTCTCATGCAGTTTCTAGAGTTATTAGCAGTCGTAAAAAGTTTCTTCTCTAAAAGAGGTGACAGTTACCCACCGTTAATAAATAAACAACGAGTGGTTATTTGATAAGTCATTCTTGGCAGACAATAGACCAAATTAGGCTTTTAAAAAATTTATTTTGATTTGCGTATTAGGATATTTTTACATGAAAAACAGCTTATAAATGGCAATATGTTATGCATTTTCTCAAAATTTTCTGGGGGGTGCACTCCATGATCCCAGACCCCCGGCGGCCCGCCACGCGTTTTGGTCGATCTGGGCAACAATGTATACAAAAAAGTAGATCGCCACTACAAAAAGGTTGGACAGCCCTGTTCTATTAGATAACACGTTTCATTCGATATTTTTTTAAGTAGAAACAGTGCCATTGGATTCATTGTTGTTAGGGTTTTTATCCACAGTTTTTCTATGTTTTCCTATGTTGGTCCATCATTTACACTTGTATTGTCATTATTTTCATTTTCGTGGGTACCTATTTTTAGACACTTATCCATTATCAAGGTATTTAATTTTTTTTAAATACAATAATTGGTTTACACTGAATTGATAAATTCACTATGTTTTAACTACCCTTAATATGTAAAAATATTAAATAACTTATTAGTTATATAAATTTAAACACAGTTTCAGGTGAGTTTCGGGTGAAGGTCATTTTCAAGAAGTGTGAACTTGAAGTTACTCAGTGTAAGTATGGATTACCACGTAGTAACGGTCGCAACCATCCAATTCAATAATTTGTTTGTTTTTTTGTTGCGGTGTTCGTTGTTTGTTTACCTTATTTGTACTTAAACAAAATGCTAGCCATACATTATTATGCACATCTGGTCAAAAAAATAGTAAAATAATTATAATAATTAAGTTCACGATAAAAATACATTATAAAATCAAATTGGAACAATAACAATACAAAGACACAAATAAATACAACATTTTCGATTGAAACAACTTAAAAATTTCCTTATGAAATAAAGATTTTAAAAATTAACCATACACTCAATCCAGTTAACGCATTGGTGCGTGCAGTACATATTTTTACGCTCTCGCACGTATGACAACGAACCGCAACGCACTGACGCATTGGTGTGCGAAGATCTTAATACCAGTGCTGCCTGCTACGATACTTACAATTAGACAAAAAAATATTGGCATCACAGCAGGTTTACGAACGCGGTTGTACAGTAGTTATATAATAATTATAGGTTTTTCATAAATTTGATTTTGTGATTCCGAATTTACTCGTAATAAAATTAATTCCTAACTTTTTTAAGTAGATTTCGTAAATTTAATTTATAATTGTCTAATTTAAATATTCCCCAAGGGCGCCAAAAGCATTGCTACGGCTCTGGTTAGGTATTAAAACTTGTTTACTAACTGTAAACTAAAATTGATTTCGTAAAAATATAGTTCTATTTTTATCAATAATTTAATTTCACTATAAATAAATTTCTTTGAATTAGGCGACCCCGAAAATTTTGCGACCCACGGTGTGCCACTGATCTAGACAGTCAAGTCGTGAGGTTTCAATATCATTCTAGATTGTCTTCTAAATGTTTTTTCTTGCATGTTTAGTATTCTCTAGATTGATAAACAAGATTGACAAGAGCAGATAGTCTTGTTTATCTAGTTGTGTGTGTGTGTCTTTCTAGCATTTGCTGCCTAGTCTCGTCTATATAGTTGTGTCTGTATAATATTTTTTGTATAGATTTATCTGTCTTTTCTTTATGGTCTAATCTTGCCAGGCTAACCTTGCTTGTCACTGAATATTGGTGAAACCATGCTAATTATAGATACAATCAGATAAACTTATTAAAGACGAACTGTAGCTTGAATATATAAATATATTCAACCTGTGTCTGTCATAGTCATAATAAGAATTAATATTATAGAGCTACGAACAGGTTGAATATATTTATATATTCAAGCTACATTTCGTCTTTAATAAGTTTACTTGCTTGTCACAATAGAGTAGCCACCCTTCTCAGTTTAGATTGTTTTTTGTCTGTCTTCATATTCTTGTGTTGCTAGTATTCTTTCTCTCGTCTTTTTGCTAATCCGGGGATGAACAACCCGCGGCCCTCTACACTCCAGTGAGTGTCTCGTCAAAGATTTTACATTTCAAAATTAATCATTAAATAATCTTATTCCTTCTTTCAATAGTATTTCTACTACCGAATGTTTTATTTCTGTGATATTTTATTCTAAGTTTATATCGTTAACCCTTTCACTGCCATGTCAATTTTAAGGAATAACACGCAGCGCCAGTATTTATAAAAATGACGGTACTTATGCAACCCCTTTCACATTGATCACCCATTGATCAATAGTGAAAAATAGCGCTCCTCTATAATCCTTTGCTCCTCGATAACTCGGCGCGGCGGCGTCGGTTACACTGCCGCTCAATCTAAAGAACTGCCTCAATTTAATGAATCGCGAGTCCGCCGCGGCAAGTTGAACGCAGACTGCGGCAAACTTGAAGGTGAACTTTTACAGTGCAACCTGCACATTTATGGAGATATTTCCGGATCGGGGGGCTCGACGGAAGTGCCGATTGGGTTTTTAGATTCCCGCATCTGTCCTGCGCGATACGAACCCAAATTTTCGCCGATGGTCGAACTCGCAAATTGCCGGCCAAAGAGGAGGATGCGGATTTTTCTTTCAGCATTTAGAACGCACCGGGTGAAGGGAGCGACGCAGGAAGCCGCGAGTGGTACCGAAATACGCGTATCGTATCGTGAAAAGGTCGGATTTGGCCGCGCGGTGAGGGAGTAAATGTAAAAACATCGTGCAAAATAAAGTGATATTTTACAACGTCGGCAGCTCCACGGAGACGGCTGGGATCCCGAAACCATAGGCGCGGGCGTCCGTTCCGAATCGAACGTGTGCAGTTTCGAGTCGCTGCGCCCAGAAACGACGAAACTGCCACGGTCAGACGGACCTCACCTTAAGGCGAAAGAGAGCCGATACGTTTCTAACTGTGGCGGCCGCTCCGTGGTCGCAGCGACGTAGCGCCGGCACCAAAATGCGCGGCTCGGCGGGGCCCACGTGCTGGTCAACTTGGAATTTCAAAAACGCGCCATCCTGGTGCCTGGTGTGATTAACAGTTATAAGTGGGCGTCGCGACGCGATTCCGCGACGTCCAATTATGGGTACGGAAAGCCAAAACACCGTTCTACAATCCACTGAAAAATCCAGAACATTCACCGCTGGGCTGTAAAAATATGGACGTTTTACTTTTGACATTTGTTTTTTTTCCTGGACGCCCAAAAAACGTCGTTTTTATGGCGTCACCATCTTCAACGTTATCCGGTTTACCCAAACAAACTAACAGGTTCTATACCCGATCGAACGGCGCTGATCCCGTACAGATCCGTCCATTGGTTCGGACGTTCTAGGTACCACCGCAAAATGCGTTTTTTTTTCATTTTTGCGCTTTTCTCTTTAAATCGCCGCAGATTCGCAGATAGTCCTCGCAGCTTCAAAATGTTGACGATGGAGGATGGCCTTCATATACTAAATGCAGATAAGAGTAACGACACGGACAAACCATCGAACCGACGTTCCCTACCAAGCGCATGACGCAAAGTCAGACAGTCGCATTCAGATGGAATGTATACAGCAACGTTTAGGCGAGCACTCAGTATATGTATACAGTATACTGCTGGACATAAGCCTCCCGTAACAACTTCCAACAGGAATAGCTGTGGGAAAGTGTTCTAAAGAGAACGAACCCAACTGGCGACCTGGAGTCCTTTAAATAAGTGTAGGGCGTCCGTGGAAGTGATTGAAAAATCGGCAAAAAAGTTGCATTTTCTCTTGCACCAGGTGAACGGGACGGCGACAGCCAGCGAGCGAGGACTCTAAAAACGTGGCGCGACGGCAGCTAAAGCGTCCGCGAAGAATTATCGAGATCTGACCTCGAGGTTTAGGTTTCGGTCTGGTGCGTCCGAACCTGAGGGAGTTGAGTCGCGATAACGGCACCGCTCGACGGGGCTAGAAAAATGTACAATCCCGTTTTTCGCCGCCGCCTCCGCTTCCGCCGGGCAGTTTCGCAAAAGCCTCGATTTTCTGGGGGTTTTACCACCTGAAGGGGCGCGGCAGGACGGAGGACGAAACCTGGGGATGCGCAGAGTTCATTCGCAGTTAGAGCATCGAAGACGCACGGTTAAACCAGCGAAGATGTGCCGCCCCCGGCTGCATAAAAAATCCGAATTTGACCTTTTCAAAAACCCACGTGCACCACGTGGGTTTTTGAACCGCATACGTTTTGACCGCACCGGTGCCTCAGGTGAAATTCGGGAAACGCAACCCGTCAGTCGTCTTGGAATTGATCGAAATTTGCGATTCGATCGTGACCTAGCGATTCAGGCGGAATGCATCCCCACACGGACCACACAAGTTTGCATTACAAAAATTACCACTTTTACAGAAGTCACGGCGAAGATGCCCGGGGAAAATGAAATTCACGAAAGAATTCCGGTAGAAAACTTCGAGGCGTGTCTTCCGACACCACTCTCGTCGCTGCGCGACTTTTGTCGGCGACGTTATAACGATGCCCGGCGGCGGCGGTCTATCAGATTCTTGTAACCAGAGAATAGACGAACGACCCCACGCATGGCGATTTTCGATAACGCTTACGGATGGCGTCAAAAATGACGTCTTTTTGCAAGAAAATGTGAGTTTTTCGTACATCCCAAATTTTATGTAAAAATGTCGAGAAGTTAGGTGACAGTCGGATGGACGGCAACGTTCCGACGTTGTGTGTGAAAAAGTGAAAAACCTGTTAGAAAAAACAAATTCGCCCAGCCGTTGCGCTCGTTTAGTAATCCAGCGCAGACCTAGATGGCGCTGGGGAAAACAAATAAACCCCGGGCCACATAGCCCGGGACGGCGCTGTATAAATTCAGGGCCCCGGGTCACATCTCCCGGAATGGCGGTGAAAGGGTTAATAAAGGGATAATTTGAGTTCATCATTATCATACAGTGTTTGTATTACCATAAGTTTTGTATTTGCGGCCCACACAACATTTTTAAATTTGTAGCTGGCCCGTTGTAAAAATAGGTTGCTCACCTTTACTTTAGTCCCATGTTTCTATTTTTGCTTGCCTAGTTTTGTACGTCTGCTTTCAGTCTTATCTGTTCTTATCTTATTCTGTCTGTATTATCTGTGTCATTTAGTTGTACCTATCTAATCTTATCTCCACCACCTATCTGTCTAGTCTAATCTGTATCATCAAAGCCTTTCGGTCTGCAAAATTTTATTTGTTAAATTAGTCTATCCAGTCATTTTTGCCTAGTCATGCAGTATATGTATAATCTTGTCTATTTAAGCGTCGTCTCAGCCTACTTCTGTATTGTATTGCCTGACTAGTATAGCCCGCCTAGTCCTATATGTGTAGTCTTGATTCTCTAGGCTTGTTTTTTTTTCTAGCATTGTCCGTTTAGTATCGTCCCAACAATTTTGCCTGTTCAATCTTATCTTCTCTATCCCATCATATCCATTTAGACCAGTCTTCTTTATCCAGTCCTGTCCATCCAGTCTTGTCCATTCAGTTCAATCTTCTCCGTCTAATCTTATCCGTTCAGGCCAGTCTTGTTGCTCTGGTTTTGTCTGTCCTAACGTCTCTGTCTTGTTTTGTCTCTCTATTATTTACTGTCTCTCCAGTATTATGGGAGTCTGGATTAGTTATCTTATTTCCATAATATTTTTTAAATGCAAATATTGATTTATTGAGTTTTGAAAGTCAATCTAATAAGGTATGTTTGTTTAGACGGCGTCAAACAACCACGGAGGCAGAAGTTTATCGTAATATAGTAATTAGTATTTACATATCAAAGTACTCAATTACTTGCCATGTAATTTCGCGCATCTACTACGAGTGTTATGCTAACTTGGTATTGGATTGCATTGTGCAAGCAGAAGTTCGAAATTTTGAATAATTTTAGTCTAGCTCGAGTTTAAGCATTAAATATTTTGATTCTAGTCGCTGTCTTATATTATGCATTCATCAATTATTTAAGTGATAAATTCCCTTTTTTACAGATAAGTAACTTGTTTTGTCTAATTGCAATTATACTTTGTTTCATCGTTGTGAATAAATTTTTATTAAAATAAACAACTATTTGCAATATGTAAATACCATCATAATATCTTGTTTGTATCTATAATAATAATTCTTTGTAGATATAACGTCCATCTTGTTTTAATAATTCAGGTTTAAAGTTAAATCAGGTGTTTGGACAAAATTGTCCAAACATAACCTGCACCATTTGTGCATAACTGCGCTTAGCGCCACCCGCGGACAAAAAGACAACTTCTTCTCCAATAATATTGTATAAAAACAACAGACAAAAACAGAAAATAACTAATTAATAAAAGAATATATACATTAAAACAAACAATACATATATACAATATATAAACTAAAATCCACTATCTCGCATTTCCGGTAGATTTCACGCAGTCATAACTTTTGGACGGCTCACCACAGAGTCTTCACCAATAGATTCAGCGTCCCAGAATTATTGGAAAAACGTATATAATATTCCCTAGAAACCTTTCAGTTAAAGAATACCATCGACACGGCGAGCCAAGACCGCGGAAGCGACGAAATGCGAGATATTCGATTTTGTCAAAATCGACATTTTTTGAGTCACAGCAAAATGTAAAAATGTTTCTGAAAGCATTTTTCTGCTGATTACAGATATGCAAATTATATTTCGCTAGCTCTTTCGGTTCACTTTCGCCAGCAAAAATTGAAGAAATTTTTATGAAATTTCGGCGCTCTAGTGGAGATCTCGGAAAGTTGTGAATTTCCCGCGGGCAATCTTAGTGGATCCACAGGAAAATGACCTTCTGAAAACGATGCCGCAATCCGTTTTTAATTATATGCAACCGTTTCCGAGATATGTAATTAGCAAATCGAGAATCGGGTAAATTTCAGTTTGAAATTTATCGACGAATTATTGAATATTTCCGGACAATTTACATATCGACTTGTTCGTCTTGTCGTGTAGTTTCTGTGTGCCCGAAATGATTTCGCGGCTCTTTACCGTTTTCTAAAAAATCGAAATAACCGAAAAAGCATGTATTTTTCGAACGAAAACGAAAAAAATTTTTGGAAATTTTTTTCGAGATTTTTTTTAGTTACCTAAAGGAAATCGTAGTGCTGAAAATGATTTTCGAGTTCATTTCGCTCTAAAGTTTCTCCATACTTTTTTATTTAGCAAAATATATGTCAATATATACAAATAAATGCTAAATAATGACGGAACTGGTCATGAAGTTCTTAAAGGTGTCACCTTTGGCGCTAGTGCTGTTGCGCTCGGAGCGAATAACAATACTTCTATAGATACAATTACAATAATAGATACATTACACTTAAGCCATTGCACAACTTTTATTGTCTAACCGTTTACATAAATTTGAATATCCAATTATTGATTAAATTACATAATTTAATCTTTTTTTCTCATCCCAATGTGGTTTTTTTTTCTCATCTCATCGTGTGTTAGGTCCTTAGACTTCAGGACCTAATACATATGTGCACACGTGTCTTGATTGTGACGTGATTGACGTGATTCAGCGCCCCACAGCTGCGATGTTGAGTTTTATTCTCCTGCCCGCGATTGCTTCACAGAAGATGATTCTATGATTAAACATATTCGCAGTTTTGTCCTGTTCGTTTCAAAGTCTCAATTATGTTTCATCTGTCCAGATGCCCATCTTCTGCATGTGCCCTCGTGTTTAAAGTGACCACACGTCCCGATTTTGGCGGGACAGTCCCGCTTTTTGGAGGACAGCCCCGCGTCCCGCAGATTTTTAAAAATTTACCAGGCATTTGTTTCGTGTATGTTATATGTTGGACAAATATTGATGTTCTAAATTATAACAGAGTATACCAAACCATACAAGACAGGCTGGATCAGAATAGATCACAACCAAATAATTCTAGACAAGGTGAAACCAGATGAGACCGAACATATATGATTGATCATATGATCACCGATTGATTCAGAATCATTGAACAGAATACAGAACATTGATCAATACTGAACAACCATGTACAATACAAGACAATAATAGACTGAACAAATCTAGTCTATATTCAATAAGACTAGACAATGTTGGATACAATTTTAGCCACAAAATTGGGCAACAGTGAAAACCATTGAATACCAGATAATGTCAAGACTTGTAAAGTCTGCACAAAATTAGACAAGAAAAGAAAAGAACCACTCATCTCTTTGGACAATTCAATCCATGGTCGATTTATTTTGATATATTGTGTTTATTTAGTAACCAATTAACAAAACATGAGGTTTATTCTATTTCTGCAATATCTATTCGTTCAGGAATGAAAGGGTTAACGGCACCTTATTCTGAAATTTTCATTAAGTGTCTTTAAAAAATGAGATTTTATGGGAATATGTGGGAAAATCTTTGGAATATAGTAGCAACCATTTTCCGAAAAATAACATTTGCGAAAATGTTGTTTTTTGATGAGGTGTTATTAGCAAGAAGATACGTTACTGACGAAAAAATTAAATGTTGGTCTGCAAATGTAGAAACAGACAAAAATAGACGGAGTTATATTTTGAAAATTGTAGAATACGCGCTCTCCCTTCCAGGAACAAATGCAGCAACAGAAAGTGTTTTTTCTAGTATCAATAAAATATGAGCAACTGAAAAACGCAATTGAACATTAAATTTTAAAATCTATATTAAGAGAAAAAAATAAATTGACCAATTATGTTAGAAATTTCACGACATTTTAATAAATGATCCGAATCTATTGCACAGTATTCACTCGAATTTAATTTAATTAAAAATCATAATATTCAAATTATTGTTTTTTACATATATTTTTATAGTTACCCATAATTAATAATGAATATATTTTTGTACATCTGTAGACAAGTATATGAATGTATACAACAAAATATATTTTTTAATACTCAAGCGTTAAAAGTACTATATTGGCGCACGTTTTTTAGTGCGACAAATGCCATTTTTGGTTGTATTACCGCAACTTGGGTAACGCACGCAAATATTCGATTTCGCTAGTTGTAAGGTTCGCTAGTTTTACATTAAAAAAAACTATTAAATAAATAAAATAAACACAATCAAGGCCCCTGGATCCCAAACTTGTAAGATACGTCCCCTCGCATGAGTAATAAAAAATATTACTTGCAACACGGGTGGTATTGTCAATTGCCCTCTCAAGCGAATGTGCGCCAGCCAAATTTCGCTCTCGTGACCAGTTGACAATTTACCGCCCTAGTTGCAAAATACACTATTTTTGAATTATTGATCTGCTTCCATAACTAAATTATAATTCTCATTTCATCCCATTTGTCCCGCTTTGTCTCAATGATAATGTGGTCACTTTACCCATAGTGCCATAGTTCCAATCTGTTTCCTAGATAGTTGCAAGCTTTCGGCTATTAGGGTGTTAGATATGCAACCCAGCATCCGTTTTCTGTATTGTTGACCACTTGTGCGGTAATTGAAGAATTGAATTGTTCACTGTAATTGAAGGGCGCAGGGGAAAAACCATAGAAGTCCATTTTTGTCAATATTAAACTGGTGCTGCCATATGTTAGTATTAGAAACTTACTTTGCGTTCCACTGTATAAGATTGCGGAAAAAGCACGTTAGTCCCAATAAAACTGACAGGTTATAAGTTCTGATTTTAAGAGACGTTATAGACTTTTTTTTAGTTAAGTAAATATTTCAGACATAAAATTTTACATACCAGTAAACAATAATATTTAGAAGCTGTTTGTTTTTTTTTTTTAACTGGAATAAAACATGAATATTGACTACGCAACTTTAAACTTTAAATTTCGTTTTTCTCAAAACGAATCTAGGTGGACACGTGTGGTTTCCCCCCTGTACCCTTCAATTGGTAACTCTTAAGCCAGCCCTTGACGATCAGTTTAAACTGATCAGTTGAACTGACATTTAGAACTGATCAGTTAAAACTGATCAGTTCAAAATGATTTACCCACTCCCTGGTTTAAAACCGGCCTTCATTTCTCGATTGTCGCGTGCTGTATCTGGCTAGAGAATTTCTCGCCGCGTAACTTTAAAAATTGATTCGGATTGTGAGAGGATATTCTACATATGACGGCTGCTGCTTGAAGCCGTTTAATCAATAAAAAACAACAAAAAAAAAACGGAACGAAAAAATGGTTAAAAAAGAAATTATAGTTATCTCATATTAATTGTTAAATAAGTTGTCACTGAATCCGAGTGACTGGCATAACTATTTAAGAATGGACAATTGTACATATTTCAAGCTATTTTGCTATAAATTCTTCAGTTATTGCACGTCCTGACTCCATGCCGGTTAAACTACGACTGACTAAAAAACTACTAAAGCGCATGCGCGGTCAGTTTGGCGTGATGGAAACGAACTGAAGCCTGCGGATTTATGGTGCGCCCGGTAAATCCGTGGGTTGCCGTCAGTTCAAAATTTTACGTTAGGATTTCACACTCACTGTCAGTTTTTGGATGTACGTCAGTTCAACTGATCAGTTTAACTGATCGTGAATTGGTCTATTCTGTTATTACATTACGGACCATGGTTTTGCTGAGGTAGAACTTATCCGTTGCAGTAGGGGGCAACCTACAAGTGCGGCCACCTTTTCGATTCCAGCAAGCGTAACGCTGTTGTGTTGTGCTAGACGTTTTAAGTTCTGAATGCACTCCTAAAGTGTCCTAGAATTTATTCTATGACATGTTAGGGCATTTATCGCAGCCTGACTGTCCGTGAAAATATAGATGTTTGTTCTTTTGTAGTCCATTCTTAAATTTTCCCAGACACATAAATTTTCCCAGATTCGATGCGAGAATTTCTGCTTGAAAGACCCCGGTGTGCTTCTGCAGTCGCAGAGCTAAGCTGCAGCTAGGGAATAGTCCACAGACTCCAGCGCCAGTTCCATTGTCCTTCTAGGAGCCGTATGTGTACCAGAATACGGCTTTGACTTTTCTTGTGGTATTTTCCTTCTGTCCACTGTTGTTTTGTTTTGAAGGGTATTTCGAATGAAAGCTTTGGTGCCTTCGTTATTAAGTATTGGAACTTTGCCTTGTCGTGCGTTTTTTCCATTGTTCATAGGCTCCCTGGAACCCTTCGCGCGGAATACTGTGCAGGTACCTCGCCGATGCTGAAGCTGGAATCGTATCGAATCGTTTCCCTTCCAGGTCTCTTTGATTCTAGGGAACAAAAAGAAGTCACTAGAGCTATTTCGGAGCTGTAGAGTGGCTGCGGCAGTCTTACCACGTTGAACTTGGCCAAAACTTTGCCGGCGGCGAGCGACGTGTGAGAGGGAGCAATGTCGTGGCGAAGAACCCAATCGTCTTTGATCTCCGGGCGGTCTCGATCCTTCAAACGGCGGAGCATTTCAGCGTAAAACCGACCTATGACAGTCTGTCCGGCAATTGACGCGCTAAGAGCTGTCTTAGAGATTGCCGAAAAGGCTAAGTCTGGCACGCAAAGAACAAGAAAACCGCGAGCACTGCTAACCTTCGATGTCAGAAACGCATTTAACAGCGCTAGCTGGAGCAGATCATGGAAGGCCTAACATCAAGAGGTATATCACCGTATCTACTACGCATGGCGAGGAGCTACCTCAGTGATAGAAAGCTAATTCTGAATGGGGTTCGGAAAACGGAAGAGAGAAGCATCAGTAGCGAAGTTCTACAAGGATCGACTTTAGGCCCAACCTTGTGGAACGTCCTATATAACAATGTGCTGAGATTGAGACTTCTATTGTGGGCGAAATTGATTGGCTTTGCAGACGACTTGACTCTGGTAGTAACAGCCAGGACATAAGAAGTATTTATGCAGACAATCTTGACCATCGCGGGTATCCCTCCAATTGACTTACTGGTCGAAGAACAAAGAAGACTTCAGGAGACTGGGCACAATAAACTTAAAAAAAAGCGACCAGGAAACAACGTGCCAACCATGAAAAATGGCAGCAAAGAATTAAAGGAGAGTGGACCAGACTTCGTATTCATAAACTTTAATCCTGGATAGAGAACACGGGGAAACTAGTAACTACCGCATCCAAGTATTGTCCGGACACGGATCTTTCAAGGACTACCTGCACCAAATTGGCAGGGCGGCAGACGACCAGTGCATATACTGCGGAGAGACCGATACCGTGAGCCATACAATCTTCGACTGCTCTCGATGGGAAATGGAAAGAGACACTATTGCAACTAATGCATAAGTACCTATCAACCGGAGAACAATAATTGGACATATGTTTAAAGCAAAGGGAAACTGGATTCAAACACAACAATATATTCATTATATTATGGAGTCCAAAATAACCGATGAAGCGAATACACAAAAGATAAAGAGAAATTAAATTCAAATCATCGAGACTGCGAAAAAACTAATCCCTCTTAGCAAGAAACCAAAACATCCTTGGTGGAATCAAGAATGTGAGAAAGCACTAGAAGAAAGAAAAAAAGGAGTTTCAAAACTACAATTGTAACAAATCAGAAGAAACAGAGAAAATTTTTCGAAGTTCGCAAGCATGTATCTGAGATTTTAAGACAAAACAAACGGAAATACATAAACGACCAACTGAAGTCAATCGAAGACAACTTCAAAAATTACAACACACACGGTTTCTACAAAACCTTTGCGAACCAAATTAAAGGGTATTCCCCACAGAACCTTTGCATTCGAAATCAAGATGGTAAATTAGCCTTGACAAATAAGGAAAATTGCAAAGAATTAGCTACATATTTTTCACAGCTTTTAAATTGTCCAGAACCCAAAGAGAGATTCCAGAAAGTACAATCACAAATCACACCGGAAAATTCGACACCACCAACTCAAGAAGAAATTTATTCAAGCATCAAGACACTTAAAAACAAGAAAGCATCAGGGGAGGACAGGATTGTTGCTGAACTTCTGAAAAATTTAGGCCCAAATTCACTCAAAGAAATTACACAAATAATTAAAAACATTTGGCAAACCGAAAAGCTCCCGGATGACTGGAAGATTGCTCTAATCCATCCACTACATAAAAAAGGCAGCAAGTTAGATGTAAACAACTATAGAGGTCCCTTTTATCTATCACCTACAAAATACTATCAGCCTGTTTCTTGAGTAGAACACAAAAGCAATTAGAACCCAAACTATCAGAATACCAAGCAGGATTCAGACCAAACAGGTCCTGCGCAGAACAAATTATCAACCTCAAAACCATACTCAAATTACGAGCCCTCAGACAAAAGCCCACAATATGCACATTTGTAGATGTTTAAAAAGGCATACGATTCGATAGACAGATCGTCACTATTCCAAATTCTAGAAGAGAGAGGACTAGATCCCAAAATCCCTATAACTCATAAAACAAACACTTACTGGCACAAAATCTAAAGTGAAATTTATGGGGGAAATATCAGAACCCTCTGACATTCGAACAGGTGTGAGACAAGGTGATGGACTCTCCTATTCTGTTCAATATCGTGCTAGACAAGGTTATGGAAGAATGGGAGAAGGAACTCAAGAAATATGAGTCTTGGAAACCGATTCGACTGGGCTTTCCCAGAAACAACTTCTACGTACCATACCTCGCTTTTGCGGATGATCTGGCGATACTAACAGTGGATGAGGAGACTTTGAGATACTTAAGGAATATGCAGAAAAAGTGGGACTACAGGTCTCATTTAAGAAAACTAAATTCTCTTGTTCAAAAACTGATATCGCGAGCCTGAGAACAAATTACGGTAAAATTGACAAAGTCCCGTACCGTAAATACCTCGGAGAAATCATCGAACCGACAGGCATTGAGAAGATCTCACTGCAAAACCGTCTCCAAAAAATCAAGAAGACTTTATGGTTAGTTCAAGACATCTATAATAAAAAATCTATGTCAAGGCAGACAAAAATTCGGCATTACAACACGGTTACAAAACCAACAGTCCTTTACGCAAGCGAAACATTGACACTTAACAGAAAACAAGAACTAGATAAAATCAAAAAGGAAGAGAGGAAGATCATCAGAAAAATCCTAGGATCAAGAAATACCCAAGACGGCTACAGGCTACAATCAATCAAAACAACAGGAAAGTATAGATATAAGAAATATCACATATTTCAAAATTTAAATTGACATGAAGAAAAGACGAATGAAATTCTTTGGACATCTAACGAGACTACCAGCAAATCGACTGTCAAAAAGGATATTAGATTATGTTAGCTCACTAAAGAATTCGACACCTTGGTTAGACGAACTTCGAAAGGACATCAGAAATGCAAACATATGTACAACAGACATTTTAGAAAGAGACACCTTCAGACATAAAGTAGACAAATGGGAAGTTACATTAGAGCAACCAAAGGAGTACAGACCAAAGTGGTCGGAAGAACGGAAACAAGCCTTTTCGGAAAGAATGAAAGCTTATTTGGGAAACAAGAAGAACGCCAGGAAAAATTGATTTAGTTGTTTGCTTAACGTCTTCCATTATTGGGAGAATACGGTAATAATAATAATAATAAATTCAAATAATTCACCCGTAACTCCGAGGTCATGCGAGCTGTAGTACCAGAGTTCACGGATGTGTTTCCAGGGGGGACACTTGTCTGATCAGGTGTATAACCGCCAGCTAAGTCCCTCAAAAAAAAAAGTCTGTCCGGCATGAACAAACTCTTTGTGGATCACTCCTTTGCCATTAAAAAAACAATGAGCATGGTTTTCACACGTGACTTGCTCATGTGGGCTTTCTTGGGCTTTGGAGATGAGGCGGTATTCCACTCCGCGTTTTTCCTCTTTGTTTCAGTATCGTATTCGTAGACCAGTAACCACTTTCTCATCACCAGTAACCACTTTATCTAAAAAATTGGTATCTTGTAAACGTTCAAACATTTCTTCGCAAACAGCCTCGCGACGTGCCTTCTGTTTATCCGTCCAAACTTTGAGAAGAAGTTTGGCACACAGTTTTCTTATCTTTAGACCTTCTGTCACTAGTTTGAAGACCTTAGTCTGACCCAATCCCAGTTCACCGGCAAGTAATCTAAAACTCGGAATGTAACACTTGCTTGCCTTTAATTGCTCGTTATAGGAAATTGGGACCCTCCAATTTCCTCATTTTTGTAAAAGGCACTATGGTGGATTTGTGGGGGTTAACCCGAAGGTGTTCTTACACCATCCTTCTACCTCGTTCAGAGCTTTCTGCATAGCTCTGAAATATTGCAAGGAAACTTCCCTTATGAAAATAACTATGTCATCCGCATAGCCTTCGGTGTAGAAACCTTTCTTGTTTAACGACTCACGCAGGCTGGCAGCAACCAGATCCCAGAGGAGTGGGGATAAAACCCTACCCTGTGGACATCTTTTGATGACAGAGACCCGCATGTGTCGCCAACAACTGTAGTTTGTAGATTCCTGCTCTCAGCACGCATTCTATCCATTTTCATCCTAGTAATTTAGTTAATACAATAAATACGATGGTTGCGACTGTTACTACGTGGTAATTCATACTTACATTGAATAGAAAAATTTACTATGTTTTTACCACACTTATAAGTGTGATAAAAACATAGTGAATTTTTAAATTCAATTTAGTTAATACTAAGTTACTTAATTTTGGTCTTATTTCATATATTATAATAATAACGTAAATAAAAAAAACTGAAAAGGTTTGGTAATTGAATGTATGACGATGTCGCAGATTTCTTATATGTGATTTAGACCAGATCTATCTTTATAATATCGTCCGCCGGTATAAAAAAAAATAAGCAGATATTCGAATATTTGATTTGTCTATTCATTTTTTATTTATATATCTATTATAAATGAAAAATAATATAAACCATTCGAAATAATAATGTAAATAAATAAATAAATTTAGGACTTTAAAATTAGGACGAAATATTACAAATCAAAGAATACTTCGAAAATCAAATTAGATGATAAATAGATTTAGAAAAGTTTCAAATTTTGACAAATATTCGAGATTATTTATTTTAGGTATTTAGTTTTAAATGAAATCTAAAGGTTAATTTTTCTAAAAGATTAAAATTATATAGTCTGATATTTGATTTTAATATTTACTCTCAATCATATGAAATTTACTCAATCTTAAATTTTATCTTACTTTGCATTTAACGGGAAATAATTTTTGCCCTTATCAGCTGTCTGAATTTACAAAATCTACAAAATATTTCTCATTATTATTACATAATGTACAAATACATAAAAAAACACAAAATATATGTTTCATGTATTTTTGTTCCAAGAAATTTGTCCTTTAATGCAGAAGAGAAATGTAAATTAATATTTACTGAAACGGATAATTTATTTGAACCGTTTGTCTCTCCATTTCTCATTGTTCATTAATCGAGTAGAGAATGAAAAAGATCTGATGGCTACGAGTACTAAATTTACCGCAAATTTATTATATGTCACATAAATAAAGAACATTCCTCAATTAATCAGACAAAACATTTCAATGAACTCAGTAGGAATCTGTATAACTACAAGGAGAAAACAAGAGCAGATAATACTAGACAGACAAAACTAGACAAATAAAACTACAAATCAAAAACTATATTGATAAGATTAGATGAATAAGACTAGGTAGACAAAGAAATGTTATACAACAATAAAAAAATTAAGTAAATAAACTAACAATAAGTAATATTTAGTAAAATGTCAAATAAAAAAAAACAAGTTGGTGGACTAATCCAGGTTCTCAAACTTTTCGAAGTCGGGGAACACTAAACTCTGATATATTTTTAAGCGAAACATCTACAACATAGTACATACGTTAAGACAGGGCGCAGGTAGCTAACCCTTTTGAAACCAAAAGAGTAATAACAAACACATTAATGTTGGCAAAGACACTCTGTTATTATAGAGCAAAACGGAATGAGAATCGTGTCGCAGCATGTGATTGGCAACCCCTGCTTCAAAGTGCTACTTTTAGAAAATAAAATATGTACCGATATTGATTGATGCAAATATATTTATTGCAAACACAATTAAAATTACACCGAGCTTGACCATCTTGACAGATTTCAGCCATATTGGGACGAATAAATGATAAAGCCACACGCATTTCTTCTTCTAAATTCCCTAGTCTCTCGCATTTGTTTGTCTTTATATAAACCATAGTTGAAAAGTTTAGTCAGGTAAAACTAGAAAATTGGGAAGAGCCAATCATTTCTTAGCCAATCTTATTATTCTGGTCTTAACAAAGCCTATTAAAAATATTTTTCAAGTTTTTCTTCTATTGTTGATTCAACCGATGTTTCAACTATTGATGATTCAACAAATGTTCCATTATCAAAGAAACGATTGCCTCATTGGTATCTTGCCAATTATTGATATCTTGTGTTTCTCTCTCTCTTTCTCTTACGTGTCTTTTCCATAGTAAATAGTATATTTTACAACGAGAGATGAAAGTGGCGCTTTTTTGGTGAGGTGAGAGTTTGCCAGCGAGTTAGCAATCACACCGAACCAAAAAAACGCTTTCATCTCGAGTAGTAAATGCATTTTTTTCTACTGATATTATGTATTATTATCCATAATTCGACTTTAATAAATCCAATTGCAAGCGAGCTGTCGAAAGTGTCAATACAAATTTAATTGTTGGTTTGGTCGTTACCATGGTAACATATTGCATTCTCATAGAAGAACATCTTTTCGAAGTCAAATGTCCTAATTTTATTTCGGTTTTTTTTTAAGTTTCAGGCTCGTTTTAGGTTTGCACATTAAATATTCCATAGAAATTGAAGTAATTAATAAGAAAGTCCATGCAAATTTGGTTAGTTTAGTGTTTTACTCGAGAAAATCATAAATTTAAAATGCTCATTTTCATCTCTAGATGTGAAAATATTTTCATCTCTAGAATGAAAAAATGTCACTTTCATGTAGAGTAAGCCGTGGAAAAATTGCCATTTTCACATATATCAGAAAAAGTATTTTTTTCATTGAACATAATTTGTAGGTCGATGTAAGAATGTTTTCATCTTTTCCTTGCATACTCACCCCAAATTATTGCAGCAATCATAATTTTTTAGATAATTCACAAAAGGTTTTTGATTTCATGTTTCTTAAAAGAACAAGTAATTCATTTTTTAATGCCAACACACGATTTTAAACCTTTCCTCGTGACAACCTCCTTACTTCGGTAAGAAGAAGTAAACACTCATAATCTGCTTTCATCGATCAACAAAGTTGTTTGAAAATTCAATTCTTCATCGGTCTCATTTTAATAAAATGAATTTCTACGAATCATATCATCAGACACCGGTATCTTCAAAATATCCTTTAATGGGTGGCTTTAATGTTAGTGCTACTAACTCGGAAATTTTATACGACGCAAATTGAACTTATCACTTACTTTTAATGTTTTTCAAATTGTTTTTTTTTGTTTGCCTTGTATTTTTAAAAGTCTATTCAAACTTTCTTTGTTTTTTGGTAAAAGTTTTGAATGAACAGTTTTGAAATGACGCCTTAATTTAGCGGGCGCTATCGCGCTATTGGCAAGTTTCTTGCAGCATACAATGCAAAGAGGTGTTGGACAATCTGTATTTCCGGTCCAGGTAAATCAAAATTTTAAGTATTCTTTGACATACAAACGATTGACATTTCGAATTGATTTCACAATTTTTCAATTTTCTTTTCTCTCCAATTCTACTAGCGCTATGTAGCGAATTGTAGAATTGGATTACGCAGAATTTTTATAACTGCAATAATATTTTTTAATTTCGATTTTTTCGCGGAACACCAGTGTTCCGCGGAACACCCTTTGAGAACCTCTGGACTAATCTATACAGACAAGACTAGATAGTTAAGAATAAACATGACATAATAGAAAGGACTAGATATAAGGACTATGCTAGACTAGATAATTCTAGACAGAATAAATGAGATAGACAACATTAGACAAATAATAATAGGCATATAACAGACGCGGGTTTGATTCCCGGTCGAGGAGGCAACAACTACGGCAGTTTTTGTTCACTACCCGTCCGGGCTGCCTTACCCTGAAACGAAACCTATCCTGAATGAATGCGAAATATGCGATACCGGGGTGGCGCATACTATAAAAACCAACGTGGAATAAGTGTTATAGGTTATCTATAGGACTGGGGAAACACGAATAACATAGACAAATGAGACTAAATATAAAAGTCTGCTCGTACAATTCTGAACAGATAAGACTAGGTAGATTAATTGTAAGTGAAATTCAATTCAATGTATCATTCCATGAAAGCGTACAATGTTTAAAATGTAGGAAATCCAGCAATAAATTAAATATCAATATTTACGTTTTATCATCATAATCACCGTTAAATTTATCCTATATAGTGCTTAAGTCGTATTACAAGTATTTTGAACAAACTACGGCGAGAACAATATGTCGGCAACCAAATAGACACAGTCTAGATAGAGTCAAGTAACTTGCGTGACAAATTATCTGACGTAAACTAGCCACGTTGTAAATTTTCTAATCAGGTAAGTTTATTTCAATTTTCTTATAATTTTTTGCATATATTTGAAAGTTAATCTTGCAAGTAAATTCTTGATAAAATTATGTTTCTTATTAAATAAAAAATCAGTAGAATTTACGTAATCATTTTGACGAAACGAAATCGTATTAATTTCAATGTTAGGTTATGTTTAGTTTTAAATTTTATTGGTGCCGTGTCTTAAGTCGTACCCGTATGAGATTCCTAAATCGTACTTGTTCGACTTAAGAAATTAAACTTATTAAAGAAGAAATGTTGCTTGAATATATAAATATATCCAACCTGCGTGTAGCTCTATAATATTAAGTCTTATTATGACTATGACAAATCTTATGTTGAAACAACTACTTCCTGGGTAATACCACGCAGGATATTTAATTGTACAACAGACATTTGCATGTTATTACTAGTACCAGTAGATTTCCGTGTTATTAACAAGCAGTAGATCAATAACATTGCTTTTAAGATCATTTCTTTGTATTTAAATTAAGTGAATAGACAGTTGCAGACGCGCTTCGAGATTTATCTCTCATCAGTGCAGCTTTGATTTTTTGAATTACAAATTGGAATGCACTTACTTGAACTAGAACACCTTATCTCATATCTCACACAAAGTTGAAGAAGAGTAACAGTAAGCAAGTAATTCCTTTTTTGGATGGACACACTATGAACACAAAAAAAATATTGAAGCTATAGAACTAGCGTACGAGTATGGCATTATAACGTTATTCTTTCCGGCTCATACAACTCACCGTCTCCAACCTTTGTACATATCTTTTATGATTATGATTTTATGATTTAAATCTCTAAAAAACAATTATAACGAAGCCTCATCTTCTTGATTAAGAAAAAATCCCGGAAACACAATTAAACAAACTACTATGTCAGAATTATTGGGAATTGCATATTCAAAATCAGTTAGTATGAATATTACTTTGAATGTTTTCAATTCTACTGGTATTTGGTCATGCAACAGGCATAAATTTGATGCTGATTTATGCGCTCCTACAATTGTGATTGAAGACTCTTTACGCACTCCTCTGTTGGACATCACTAATATTTAAGAGCAGTGTTTGTTACAAGAAAGTAAAGATATCCATGAAGAAGAAACTGGTGCGCCAATAGACCAAATAAAAGTGTTATTAAATATTTTGGCCCATATTCCAATTTTAAACCAAAGCAAAAGGTTTCATGGAAGGAAGGTACTGGTGCAGGAGTGTTTGGACCTCGTACCAAGTACTTCGAATTCATGGGAACATCCCCAAGTATCTTCCAGGCAGAGGTACACGCAATCGAAAGATGTGCACAGTTTAACTTTGACAGGGATTATCCCAAAAAAAGGATATCGAAAAAACGCTAACCTGTCAGACAGCCTAGCAGCCATTAAGGCCATTAGCTAATACACCATCAGATCCAAACTGGTATAGGACTGTGTCGGGAAGCTAAACAAGCTTGGCAAAGATAATAAAGTAACGCTATACTGGGTACCAGGACACACTGGTATAGACGGAAACGAAGAAGCCGATCACATAGCAGACAAGGGATCCGGTAGCCCCTTTATGGGTCCGGAAACCTTTTGCGGCATGAGTGTGCACACCATCCACAAAAGTTTATATGAAGAAACAAGAGAACAATGGATGAAAACCTGGAAAGAACTTCCAGGGCTAAGGCAGTCCAAAGTGATGCTAGGATCTTTTAACCAAAATAGAACAAAAGCTTGCCTGAAATTAAGCAGGAACAAGCTTAGAATTCTGACAGGAGTCCTGACGGGACACTGCAGACTTAGGAAACATCTCAAGCCCCTAGGCCTGGAGGAGGATGACGGATGCAGATTCTGTGGTTCAGCAGAGGAAACCCCCATACATCTGCTCAAAGACTGCGGAGCACTACTCCGCAAGAGACAGATGTAACACGGGGCTCACTGCTTGAACACAGAGGAGCTGCGGGCCTTGAATCTCACCCAAATCCGGAAATTCCTAAAGGAATCAGGATTAGAGAATTCGCTTTAAATGGGTAAGTACATTAACGCTCGGAGAAGGAGGGTGGGGTTCAATAGATCTATGAAGGTCGCAGTACAAGTCGTCACCACCATATCTACAATCTACAAAGGGTTTCATGGATACTCTACCTCGTCAGTCGAAATTACGTCAACGCTGAATAAAGAAAACCAAAAATGCGACAAATAAAAGAAGCGCTGTAAATAATATAAAGGAATTAGCATCAAAAATTAAAAAGAAGAAAAGCGCCTGGTTTTGTTTTATTTATGGAGAAGAGCGGGCGGAAAACATGAGTAAATGCTTGAAATTCAAATCGTGGGTGGACGGTGTATGCGCTGTAGTTGACACGAGAAGGAAAAGATTTGTATGCTTATTTATATTGCTTAATTATATTCTTACATGCGACTTAAGCTATAGGTGGTACGACTTAGGAAACCGGTTGCTTTAGTCGTAGAGATGTAAGTTTTTAAAGATTTAGTATTTTTACGTGAAAGCATATACATTATCTAATTTCGTTATAATGCATAATACCAATATTAACAAAGTATTGAATAACACCTTGAATCTCTGTTTGATAAATACTAAGTTTTATACGGTTCTTTTCTTAAGGGATACGACTTGAGCAACCTTACCCTACATACCAACATTATCAGTTTCGTTGTAAATAATATTACAAATTATCTGTAAAAACAAGATATTCCTTAGAACTGCTATAATTATTTATTATAATCTTATAATTTTTCTTAACTAATTGGAGATTAATAAGATGCATGGTTACATAACTCTACAACAAAATGTTTTAATTTAGATAAATTCAAACGTACAATTGACAAAAAAACCAGAAGCCATTTTTACTGGTGTAATATATTATCTTTAAAGGAGGCGGAAATATCTTAGATCTTTGTTTGTTTTCATTTGAGTTTTTCCTTTCTTTTGAGACAAATGGTGAAATTTTAATTTTTGCACGACCTTTGTGGTTCTTTTTCTGATTACAGTCGACTCCCGTGAGTTATTCGCGAGTAGTTTTAATCACAAGTTGTAAGAGAGCGGCGAGGGCAGATGTTAATCATTAAAATAATCGCGGAACGTAATTAAAACGTTTAGGTTATGAATGCAAATTATATGCAGACGTAGTTTCTTTCGTAAACATTTATCGGCGGGAAACTTACATTGGAATATTTATGTTACGTTGTAAGTTTTATAGGAAAATGTTAAATGCTTACTTTTTGTTCAAAATTGTTAAGAACAAGTGAACTGCTTTGTATGTTTGTTAAACAGTAACTCTGAACATGCACAATAATATTGCTATATTCAAAATGATCTTATTCTATAAAATATAATTTCGAAAATTAAACTGTCAAATTGAAATGAAAATTTCTAATTAAACAGGTTCTTCTAAAACTCATCTACATAGTTCTATGTGTGTAATTTCGCCTATCTAACCTTGTTTATGTATTATCCTCTGTCTGTATTTGTCTAATCTTGTATGTCAAGTTGTGAATGTAGTATAGTATACTTTTATCTGCCTAACATTTTCTAGTTCTGTCTATTCATAATGTTTTTTTAACCCTATCTCTGCTATGGGCTACTATAGCAGATCAATTGATTTGAAGCCCAGGTGCTATGGGCTGTTATAGAGGTCCGATGCTACTAGAAAAAAAAAACAATAAATTGATCGCTTGCAAAGTGTGAAATGTATCCAAAATATAAGCTATTACAAAATACATCAATTACTGTTATAGTAGTCCTGTTAGTAGTACTGTTATAGTAGTGTTATAGTATAGTAGTATTTTGCGCCCAGATGCTATGGACTGCTATAGCAGTCTACCGACTTCATGAATTATACCAGACTAGGACAGACAAGACTAGGACATACAAGACGAGGGCAGGAAAGAATAGGACATACAAGACTATGACAGACAAGACAGGGACAAACAAGACTGACACATACAAGACTAGGACATACAAGACCAAGACAGACAAGACTGGGACAGACAAGTCTAGGACATACAAGACTAGGACAGACAAGACTAGGACAAATAAGATTAAGACAAATAAGACTAGGACATACAAGACTAAGAGAGACAAGACTAGGACAGACAAGGCTAGACAGACGAATAGAGGGACGAATATACACAGACAAGATTAGATTTCCAAATTATTTTGTCGTTTTCGTTCAATTGTGATATAAAAAAAAAGTATTTCGCAAAGTGTGTGATCTCAAATCAACAAAAAACAAAATTTGCTTCGAATAGAGATTTTGGTTTTTGAAAATTTGACAATTTTTGCAAATTAATTTGAAGTTTTCATCCATTTTTGTCATAAAACAAAAGTATTTCGCAAAGCTTGTCCACTCAAATCACAAACATACAAAATTTGCTTCAAATAGAGATTTTTGTTTTTGTCAATTTGGCAATTTTTGCAAATTATTTTGACGTTTTCGTCCAATTTTGACATAAAATCAAAGTATTTCGCAAAGTTTGTCAAAAAAAAATCAACAAAAAAAAAACAAAATTTGATTAGAATAAAGATTTTGGTTTTTGGAAATTTGGTAATATTTGCCAATTATTTTGACATTTTCGTCCAATTTTGACATAAAACTAAAGAATTTTGCCTGGTTTTTCCATTCATATCAACAAAAACAAACAAAATTTGCTTCGAATAGAGATTTTTGTTTTTGAAAATTTGGCAATATTTGCAAATTATTGCAAATAATACAAAGTTATAAAAGTATTCCGCACGGGCTATAATGTATTGTTCAGAATATTGAGCACATAATCACATAAATCACATGATAACAAAAAAGTAATTCGCAGCGAAAGGGTTAAATTATTTACTAATTAGCAAATTCGCGCACAGGTTTATCCTTAGCTAAAAGGAGTATCAGCCCAATTATTTAAATGTTATAGTATATAAGTCGTCTTTTGTCTATAATTATTTTTTTTACTCCTTGGTATAATGTAAATACACCGGTTTAATAATAAATAAAATAATTAATAACAATATTAATAATCTTATTATGTGATTAATGTCTTATAAGGGGTTATATTTAAATGTGGAATTAACTGGTGACGATATGACAATGTAAGAACAAACTGTTTAAATTTGTTACTAGCTAATAGTTTCGGCGATTTAAAATTCAATTAAAAAATTTCGCCATCATTAGGCTACAAATAAAAAAGAAAAAGGTGCCGTTCTTTTTCTTTTTTATTTGTAAAATTTAATTTGTTAGGTTCAATATTATGACATTATTAATACAGTGCAATCTCGATAATGTGAACACAAAATTCCCGGAGGCCTTTCACATTATCGAGATTGTTCACAGTATAGGGGGTGTTCCTAATAAGTTATAAACTGTTGTTTTAAGGAGGTTCGAGCGTAACTAATGATTCAAAATATTGCCTGAATTTTTCTATATTTTCAATTATCCTAATAGTTGTTCAAATTCATTATTTTTATTTATAATAACATAACAAATTTTAAAATTGGTGACTATTATTTATTTAATAAAATAAAGTTATTAAATGACTTCGTTATTTTTCACTTAGAAGGTGACATAAAAAGATCTGGCAACATCAGTGTTATGAGTCGACTGGTTGTAAAGGGATCAAAATTTTATTAGCCCATGAAGTTGGCCGAAAACCTTGAATTAGCAAAAGACAAAAATTTATAGATTATGTAAAAAGCTGGAGTGTATTCTATCAAATAGTTCCACATACGTTCAAAAGTTGAAAATGCTTCCATGTTTTTCTTTTCTCTCACAATCAGCTGTTATCGCGACGTTGCCAAACCATCTGCCATCAGAATTACTGTCGATAACAAGATTCAAAACAAACAAAAAATAACTTTAATTATTTAAATAATTACATCGGGAGCATCACATTGGTTTTATGTAATCTTGTTTTAATATTATCTAAGTTTATTGCATATAGTTTTTTATTCCTTAAAGTTGGGAATATCGAAAAAAATAAACAAAGACGTGACGGAAGCTTGTCGGCCATAGGAACCTGTGTATAAGATACGAAAAAACATCATTTTTGAATTTTTGAAGTGAAAACTTCTATAGCCGCGCTGAATGACATTTGGGTAGAGGATAAACTCATAGATTTGTGTCATCGTCATCAATAGCTGCATTCTATAGAAAAAAATTCTATTACTCAAAGGTGTGTTCAAAAGAACACATCTATACGCATATGTTTAAAGTTGGCTCTGAACGTCAAACTTAATTGTAAAATTTTTGGCAGTGTTGACAGAACGTAGCGTTTCTAAGGAAATATCAACGCGTAGAATTAGTGTTTAGTACAAGAGTAAATACTTTTTCCGGATGTAATAGTAGATGTACTAGTGCAGGATTATTGGAAAGTTTTTGGCAGTGTTGACAGAACGCAGCGCCTCTAAGGAAATATCAACTCCTATAATCAGTGTGCAGTACAAGAGTAAGTACTTTTGACGAATGTACTAGTAGATATACTAGTGCCGGAATATTGGAATGTTCTGATTACTCCATTGTATCGAAGAATTCATGGTAAATCACGAATCAGACTCATCAAAGTTTTAGGCAACCAAATGTTCTCGTGTGCTCTCCAAAGGAAGAAAACTCCAAAATAAAATTGATAGTCAGCGATATAGAGATAGGAATAAGAAAAAAACTTGCAATTGTTAATTCAGAAATTTCTAAACATCGAACAATCACAGCTGAGAAGGAGGAAAAAATTAAACGTCATAAAGAATATTCCAAACAAAAATTAATATTCATCCAGATAAATCTTCAAAAGCAGTTATAAGGCATGTTTCTAAAAGTCAAAATTTTCATAACTCACAAATTGCAGACCCATCAACAAGAAATGTGCCAGATATCCTACCAATTCATTTTGCTGACCTATCAACAGAGAATCAACCAAACATTCCGGATTCAAATTCATATTATGATGACATTAACAGTCATTCTTCTTGAGAAGTGAGTTAGTTATGTTCCAGAATTACATAAAACAATACTAAAAAACTATGTACCAAATTTGAGTAATTAGCATAGTGATAAATCCTCAAAACCAGTTTCAAAACAAATCTCATGTTGAAACAACTACTTCCTGGCTAATATTACACTGGATATTGAATTATACAACGGAGATATGCAGGTTATTACTGGTCCCAGTCTATTTTTATGGCACTAACCGAGAAATAACATTGTTTTTTTTTATCATCATTTCTTGCACCTTGCTTTTTGAAATTTTAAAATTGAATACACAAAAATTAGCTTGAACACCTTGTGCCTGGCGGACATGGCGAGGTTAGGTTTTAATTAAAAAAAGGTTTTAAAGAAAAAGGTTTTAAGGTTTTTTAGGTTTTAATTAAAATAATGTGTGTAGAAAGACATGAATTTAGTTTCGGTTATTGATTTAAATGATAATTGAATATTGACAGTAACAGTCAGGCGCAAGGTTCAAGTTGATGTAAGTGTATTCCATTTTAAAATTCAAAAGAGCAAGGCTGCCTGATGAGAGATAGATGTCGATAGGCGTTTGCAGATGGCTATTAACTTAATGTAATTAGAAAGAAATCTTAAAAAACATGTTATTCCTCCAGCTCTGTTAGTGCCATGAAAATGGATTGGGAATAGCAATAACATACCAATCTCTGTTGTATAATTCAAAATTCTGTGTGATATTAGCCAGGAAGTAGTTGTTTCAACATGAGATTTGTTTATAGTCTTAAAAGACTTAATAATATAGAGCTACAAACAGGTTGAATATATTTATATACTCCAGCTATATTTCGCTTTAATAAGTTTGTCCACTAGATTAATATTTATTATTGGATTATTAATTGTTTTAAACTATATGGTTCACATAACCAATATTTTGTATTTTTTTATTCAACTTTACTTTATGGAATAGAATAAATTCTATAACAGAGAGACGGAATGACTGATCGCTATCTTGGTTAAACTGTAATCTTTCTTCCCTGTCAAAACCACATTGTCTGTGCTCTCTGGAATAAACTGCTCTCCCCTTTCTATAGTCATAGGAGATGCTCTGCAGGATCTTCTTCAGAACAACCAATTGGATGTAGGATTGGATATTTGTTGTTAGGCCGATTTCTTTGGCGTATGATTTATGGAACTTATACATCCCATGTTAAAACCTACGGTATTATTATGGTCTTACAGTTGTAACATTGCGCCCATCTCATTGGCTAGTACGTCGTACTTTCGCTTCTTTTCATTAGCTACAATAGTCAATTGGTCCTGGCTAGTAATACCCACTTCTATCAATATTATCTCTTTTCCTTTCTTGTTGTGAATTACTATATCTGGCCTGTTTGCTGATTGCAAAATGGTTGTTGCTACTGTTGTATGTACTTGGATCTCAATATTAGCAAATTCAGTGTAAATTGTTCTACTGTACCCAGTGATTTCGTAGGCGCTTGCTTCTCTTGATTCCGTACTTGTTGCATACAAATAACAGGATACACTTCACAACTTGATTATATTTGCGGGTATGGTCGTGTCCAAGCAATCTGTTGCACTGCATCGCCAGTTGCTCTTCTGACTTGGCTCTCTTTTTGTAGTGTAAATATATTCCTGAGTTCTCCTCGGTAGTTTAGTTGACAACATACACGCCTGACAAGCGGGACACCCGGGTTAGATGCCCGGTTTGGGAGACAACAACTAGTTCGGTTTTCACTAACCGTCCAGGCTGCCCACCCTGAATGAATGCAAAATATGTGATGCCGGGGCGGCGCATACTAAAAGGCAAAGTGGAATAGGGTGTTTTTTTTTAAAAGTTTGTTTCGATGTGATTACCGGGTTTGCCGACCCTTCGAACACTGCGGCCTATTGGTAGCCTATTGTATTCTATCACATTCACTTAGGCCCAGAAAACCTGTTGTTATAGTAAATTGCGCTAATTGCCATTTTTCACATTTGCCTTTCTGGAACAAATGCGGCCGGCGCTGGGAATAGAACTCGGACCTCTATACTCGTCAGTTAGCGCTCTAACATGAGGCCACTAGCGTCAAATAGGGTGTTTGCCGAAAGAGTTTTTTTCCTGCAAAACCATTAAAAAAAAGACAGGTACTTACGTATAAACGTCACCGCAGCGAGAAATCGCGCTGCCACGCGATATGTGGTCTGGAGTTATCCGCTCTAATATAACCTAATCTAACCCTTATCCAATATTTTTTCTTATTTTGGATCGAGAGGTCGCGCTACCGCACGATATGCGGTCTGGTTATATCTGCTCCGTTATAGCCTAATCTAACCATCCATTTTATTCAAATCTGTAGCTGCGGTGGAGCTAGTACGTAAGTACCAAAAGACATGTTCCTGAAGTTCTACCAAATCGATTTTTATCTTGTAAGTAGCACAGATGCACCTCTTCCTTTGCACTAATGTTTCCCTTTGTCAGCCAGGTTGGTGATCCTTCGATGTTTACTAATACTTAGCTCTTGGATCTGTTCAGTTTTTAAATAAAATACACTGCTCAAAACAATTACCACTCCATAACTACAACTCAAATGCCTTTATTCGTGCTATGGGGGCACATACTCGTTATTGAGTTACCAATCTATGTACAAAAGTTTACATTAACAAGTAATTTAAACTTTTACACTTTGGTTTTGGTAGTTGTTGTTGATTATTACGGGTACTTTAAAAGTACGTGATGCTGCCTGCCACGTCCATATGTGCCAATTAAAACAATTAAATAGAGCATTTTTCAGATGTTGTTAATTTTGTTTGCATGTAATTTTCCGTTTTAATTTTAGGCACAACTTAGTGACCCACTAATTGTTTTGAGCAGTGTATTTATTTAAAAATTATTTTAAAATATTACCTAATTATACTAATTTATATATGTTTTCAATGTATTCAAAATTTTCAAATATTCAAACCCCATTCAATACAGTATTTGAACGAAGTTTTCAGGTTAATCAGGTTTTCAAGAATTTGTTGAGTAATAATTTATTCAATATTAGATTTCGTTAATTTTAATACGTTGTAAATTTGAATTTTCGAGGGTTTCTAAACACGATATATACTATAATCTACAATATTTTTCCTTTTATATAAATAGTGGTGAAATTATTGTTCTGAATTTTTTTAATATAATTTATTATCTAATAAAAATAACCATTTAATCTTAGAACCTTTTTATTGATAATTTATTCCCACATTCATAAATAAAGGTGCTGTTAGTGACACCTTTTGAAGGGTACTCTACATTAGCGGAACACATTGCGGGTTTCGCTATAAATAGAAGAAAAAAATATGTTTGCTGCCAACATAATTTTTGGACAAAAAGGCTTTAAATTTATAATTTCCAAATAAAAAATATTATTTAATGTAATTTTCATTATTATTAATAATTTTCATTTTTCTATTTCTAGGGAAATATTGTTCGACAAATTATTTGATCAATGCACTTAATGTGTCTTTTTTATAACGCAAATAAAATTGAATTGGCTATAAATATTTCTTGTGTTCGCAGCAACACTTTATTGCTATTACGTTTCATATCTTCTTATAGTTTTATAGATTGTCTAGATTCTTAATTAAATTATACTTTTCGTAATTTTAGTTTCTGCTCTTCTTTACAAATATACAAACAATAATTTAATAAAGTAGAAAATATTTTTTGTTTCAAACGCTGGTGCATTCGCCGGGATTAGTTTGATTATAATGCTTTGACATCTTGTATACCTGCATATTATGATTATTTTAAGATTTTAAAACCAGGTCTTTAATTAAAAAACTGAGTTTGAAAGCCTAATATGTCAAAATTAATTGTTCATTTGATTAAAAAAGGGATATTTCAGCAATGTTTGAAAACTGTTTTTCAAAATATTTTGTTTCAAATATTTACCAAAATTTTAGAAATAGGTTCAAGTAAAGTATACGTGGTATGTTAGAAAAGTATCCGACCTTATTTTTTTTTTTGAAAACCTGATGGATTTGAATCAAGCGTGCTTGCATAAACCGACCTTGAACCTTCGTGCGCATGCGTGAATTTTTTCCCGCCTGTAGATAGCATCAGTTGCTGTCGAGCAGTGTTGGAGTGACGTAGTGTGTAGTGCTCTCGTCGGTTTTTCAATGCAAGTAAAATGACGGAATGAGCGGAATGGCCAGAAACTGGGCGACAACCAGGTGGAAACCATTCGGAAGATTCAGACGGCTTTCGGTGCCGATGCTATGAGCATCACACAGATTAAGAAGTGGTACAACCGGTTTAAAGACGGTCGCACATCGGTGAAAAGCGACCCACGCTCTGGTCGGCCATGAACATGCCGAAATGACCATGTCATTGCCAAATTGAACGCTGTGGTGATGCGGGACCACCGTGTGACTATCCGAGAAATTGCGACTGGAGTTGTGGTCACCAGGAAATTGACGACTCCACCACGACAATGCTCCAGCACATTCTTCGCACTTGGCTCACAATTTTTTGGCGAAAAACCAGACTCCTCTGGTTCGACAGGCTCCTTACTCTCCTAATATGGCCCCCTGCGACTTCTGGCTATTCCCCAAAGGCGCGATTTCAGACAGAGAGGATATTATGGCTGCAACGACAGCCGAGCTAAAGTCGATTCCGAACGAGGTTTTTTCGGAATGCTTCCAACAATGGCGGCACCACTGGGAGATGTGTTTGGAGTCCCACGGAGACTACTGTGAGGGTGATTAGGTTTCCAACGCTCCAGGTATGTCAGTTTTTTTTACCGGCTAAAGGTCGGATACTTTTCTAACAGACCACGTATGAGAACATATCGAGGGTATGTTTTAAGAGAACCTGGAAAAATAAGATGCTGAATTTTCAGAGAATGGTTCTACTCATTATTTGACGATATCAAAACGATGAAATAAAGTTTATTTTCTGAATAGAATGGTTGCGACCATTACTACGTGGCAATCCAAACTAACACTGAATTGATAGATTCACCATGAGTTTGCGAAGGTTATTTTCAAGTTTACTTGAAAATGACCTTCACCCGTCGAAACTCTAGTTATGTTAGATGTTTAAATTTATATAACTGTGAATAATAAGTTATATAGGTAACATTTTTGCATAATACATAAGTGTGGTTAAAACATAGTGCATTTATCAATTAAGTGTAAGTTCATTTTCTATTTTTGAGGATAATTTTTATCTTAAACAAGAACAAATAATGTTGAAGGTCTTTGTATATGTATTCATTAATAAAATCATAAAATTAAATAAATTTAATATTATTATTACCTTTATTGGCCTTATCATTATCAAAACAATACAGGTGCTTCCAAAACAAAAGCAAAACAAAAACATACATCTATATAACAAAACAAAACAAAAGCGAGAACTTCAACCGTCCCTTCCCCAGATATCCGGCTTACAAATTTAAGATTTTTGAATTAATTAAATAAAAAGTTTATACTAAAACCTATATGGTAAAATATATCGATATTTTTAATATCAATAGTTTTGGAATCTATCTAACTATCGTTTTTATTTATTTAAAAAAAGTCGATATATTGGTCAATTTCAATATTGGTCAATTTGACTTTTCAAATATAGTCTGATATTTTAGGTTCACTTCAATTCACTTCAATTTTAATTAAAATTGTTATTGATTATTACCACTGTCGGTTCTAGGGAATTTTCTGAATTCGAGAGAGTCGGCATTTTTTAATAATACAAAGTTGTTAAGATTTTAATTTGAATTACTTGATTATTTATAGATTTTAACTGTAAAGTTAGTGCTACTATAGTTTTTAGTAATTCTCAATCCTGAATAATAAATCTAAACTAAGCTTCTAATTTTCTATTTTACCGAATTAAAAATTGAATTAAATGTTTTTGATCACTATTACCTGATTATAATTTTTTTAAATTTTAAATTCGAAAATATGAAAAGGATAGTTGCGACCGTTACAAGGTCTTAATTAATACTTTAATAACGATAAATACAAGGTCTTAATTCATAATTTAATTCTGAATAAAAAAATTTACTATGTTTTTAGCTTAGTTCTGTTTACTTTAGTTTTTAAAAGATTAGGTCGGTTTGCTCATTAGGCAGATTTACTTATTGATTATGGCTTATTTTTAGATTATCTATTTCGGTGAATTTATGATTACAGTCTAGACAATGGTTAGAAAATGGTTTCTTTTTGTAAGAAGTATGACACGAGAATATTCTGAAAAACGAGTTAAAATACTGCACCCTGTCTCACCTTCGTACAAGCTATTGCAACATTTTTTTTATATTACAGTCTAGTCTTTAGACTAATAAGTAATTTTACATTAACCTAAATTACTAGAAAAAAAATACAACTAAGATGTTGTCCACTCACGTCATCTTATAATCCGTAAAGGCGAATCAATCACTTCGTTCATGTGTTCTTAGTTTCTAACATTGGCACTATTCCACTAATTCGAAAGGTTATTTTGAGTGTTCTCAATAGGCCCGAGTTATCTAGTAGCAGGACTGCCGCAACACTCACATGGTGATGGAGTCTCAGCTTGTGAACTGCAGCTTGTTTTTTAATAATATTATCCAGAGTATCCATGTGGGACTTACATATGGATATCGAAATTTCTGACGTACCAAGGTGCTTACACTATGTTTCTTAGTACTTTATTCTGAAACCTTTGTATGATTTCGATGTTACCTTCTTTGGTGTTTTAGTATCTGGTTGTATAAGAGAAGTTTATTTTGTATCGATAGGACTGAATTCCTAACTGTTAGCCAATAGATTTCTTTGTATCGAATTTCCAAGGTTTCTTTTTAATATGTGCCTTCCAGCGCAGCTTATCATCAAGAGTCATGCTTAGATACTTTGCTGAATTTGCGAAAGGTAATAGATTCTTATTTGTGGTAAGTGGATAGTACATATTTATGTGAAATTCAAGTGAACTGTTTTAGATTCATTTGATTTTATTCGACATTTTTTTGTCCACGCGTGGATAGAATTCACGGAAGTTTGTATTTTCTTTATTGCTTGGTGATTTTCTCCAATAGCTAGAATAGTAGTATCGTCGGCGAAGATCGCCATAGTATTGTATTTTAGTTGTGGAATGTCACAAGTGTAAAGTAAATATAGCGTAGTACACCAACTTTAATTTCTTTGATTTCTTAGTAGGCATCTTCCTGCCTTATATTCCGAACGATGAATCTCATATACGCCGGATTTTTTGAGGGGGCGATATATAGTCTTTAGCATAAATAATATGTGGTATAATTTTGAAGACGGTTTAAATAAGAAGTGGATATACTTTGAGTCTTTTCTACAAAAGTCATATTTTTTTGTTATATATGTATTCATCTCGTTAACAATGTTAACATCTTCAGTATAACTGTTTGATATTGCTATTTGTTAGCAAACTTGTTTTGCCAAAATATGTGAGAGAAATAAGTAGGTTTTATCTTTAATTCTTTATATATAATATATAATGTGTCCTTCAATACGTGACATAAATAAATCGACTAGAGCTTAATGGAGATCCCATTGCTAGACCAGTTTCTGCGATAAGATGGATGTAAAAGGCTTTATGTATCATGGAATGATAGGCACCTAATTTATGTTATATTGGGTGTACTTTATATATTGGTGTACTTGCTGTGAAGGGTACAGTATATACTAGTCGGTATTCTATTTATATGAAGCTCAGTTTTGTTGTTTTTATGAATTAAACTTTGGTCGAAAATGTTTATTTTGTTGTTGTTTTCTACTTCGAGAAAGAATTTAATTTTGGGATGAATGTTATTAATTAGATTTAGAAATTGATATGCTATTACGTCATTGACAAATTTGTACCAAAATGAAATGTTTTCTTGTCAAATCTAATTTTAAAATGTGACATAAATAAAACGACTAGAAGTGGGCTTAATAGAGATCCCATTGCTAGACCTGTTGTTTGTTGGTAGAATTTGTTATTAAATTTAAAGTAACTTTGGTTGACATATGTCTCTAGCTCTCCTAGCCGTCCTAGAGTATCAGGAAATTTGCTATTTTCTGAAAAATAATACAGCAGTTAAATGACAGCAGTAATTTAAAATGTGTTGGTGGTGTGGAAATCGTGACTAGTTACACTAACAACGTGGTGGAACCAGTATTATATTGTACTATATTGATATATTTAGTATTATATTGATATATTTGCCATTTCTTCAAGAACTGTTAAATCGCATTTTGCAGCAAGATAGTCACCGGACTTATCATCCATTAAGCATCTGTGAATTATCTTCGAACAGTTCAACTATAATAGTATAGTACACCTAGAATTCATCCGCTTATTTACAGTATGTCTAATCAGCTATCCCAAGGGACAGCAACCCGCGGCTCCTTTATGTAAATTATGTGGCTCTTTAGCTCATCCAAAATATATATATTTTAAGTTTATTAAAGAAACAAATTAAAAAAGTGAAGATTCAGCAAATTTGCTTCAAATTTTGCAAAAAAAAAATTATTCAAAACCATATAGTTTCTTTAGAACGTGAAGAGTCGTGTGACAATAAGGATGCCGTAAAAGTTGGATTTGAAGGGCGATATGTAACCTCCAAGGTATTCACGAGGAATTTGTTACTATGATTCCGCTCAAAAAACATTCCCTTGGGGAAGTACATTTCAATATTAGAATTTTTGACAAAACATTAAATTGATACAAATAAACTAATATTTATTGCTACAAATGGTGCAAAGAGTATTTATTACTGGTATAAATAACATAACAGTAATAAAACTTTGCGTTGTCAAAGGGCTTCTATTGCCCAGAGTTAAACGATAACGGTTAGTTATAAAAATTATATTTTGCTTATGATATGAGGGCTCTTAACAATTTCTACACGAAGTTGCAAGGACAATACCGCAAATTCACTTTTAGAAATTGTATGTACTTTCTATAAAGTCAATCATCTATTGAATATTGCTGAAACCATACTAAATATAGATAAAATCATATACACTTATTCAAAGACGAAATGTAGCTTGAATATATAAAAATATTCAACCTGTTCGCAGCTCTATTTGTCAAGTTTGTAACAAATGACAAATTTTGTTCATGTCTTTCTCCACAACACTTCGTGCATGACTGGCGAAGTTAGGTTTTAATTTGACATGTGTCAAATTTGTGACAAATGACATTTTCTTTTTTGTCTTTCTCCGCAAATGTCAAATCAAAACCTAACCTCGCCAGTCATGTACGAGGTGTTCAGGTTAATGCAAGTGTATTCCAATTTATAATTTAAAAAAGTAAAGCTGCACTGATGAGAGATAAATCCCGAAACGCCTCTGCGGATAGCTATTCACTTAATTTAAATACAAAGAAATGATCTTAAAAACAATGTTATTTATATAGTACTTGTTAATAACATGAAAATGTATATCCCCATCCATTTGCTGTACCGACGAAATAAACTTGTTTTAACACGTTCCAAAACGTTGATAAATCTGAATTTGAATTTTAGTTAGATTTTAAAAAATTTTGAATAAAAATATTTTTGGTCTTCAAAATTTACATTTTGCAAACAGAACTGGAAAACTTGGAAAGAAAAAAGATTAATTTATGTTTGAAACATGGAATAGCATTCCTGAAAGTTTCAATAAATTTAAGCTAGTGGCATTTCACAATTTTCGGATCCACATATTATTTCGAGCAGATTTTTAGCATCGTGAATATATAACTATACTTAATAGAAAACTATGAGTCCTGCTCATCGGCGTTAGTCTTAAAAGTTTAAAACTAAAAACCTAAAATTACGAATCTAATACAAAACACATATGTGCATCAATTCACTCGTAAAAATCTCATTCATGTTTATGTTTATTTTTATTAAATTGTGTGCCTTCATTCATTATTTTGCAATATGTGAAAATAAAAGTATAAAATTAGACCGTTATAAAATATCATTTTTATACTATAATCCCTCCGGCTTTTGCGTAAGATTTTTTTAAGAAAATGGCTTACTTAGAACCAGTTGCCGACCGCTACCAGGCTAATCGAATATATAAAAAAGAGAGCGTATTTACAATTTCCACATTTTGCTATTCCATCATTTGTTGATAAACATAACATTTAAATTCCCTTTCAAAAAGTGTCATAAATCATATTAAAATTAATACATTGTTTATTCCAAACATTTGCTTATATTTGTACAAAATGTGAATTTCAACTTATATATCTCTTCTAGATATTTGTTTTAAATGCTATTTATCTTATTAGTTTTTATATTTAATTTAATATCCAAAAATATTAAATTTATAAAGCAGAGTTAAAGTACTTATTTACTGCACATTCGCTTCAACACATAACGTCGAATAAGAAAAAATATATCACAGTTTACGAGCATATTCTGCAGTGGAATTTATATATAAAGAAATATAGTCGAAGCTTTATAAAGAGCACTTTTTGTTGCCTTTTAAAGAATATGGATATAAAATAAATTTGTTTTTATTGGGAATATAAAATATGTATCTTTTCGAGGAATGAAATATTGAAAATTATTCATAATAAAGTTTTAGATTTCGGCTAAAAGCAGGATTTAGAATCTTAAAATTTTTTAAAGTTTATCATACTTTCTAAACTCCATTACCTACATACATTTTTAAATGTAATCTTTAATGTTACAAAAATGAAAAGCGGTGGCCATTTGGACCCAAAGGATGTAGCCAGAGTGATTTGGAATTATATTTACTGTTTTAAATCCAATTTTTTTTTTGTCAATTATACTTTCCGCAGATTTTCGAGAATTATAATTAAAAGAATTAAATTATGAAGGTAATAATTCAGGTAAGATGACTTAAAAGCTTTTTAATGTAAATTGAATCTTTTAAGTTAAGTTTGTTGGTTGTTTTTATTGAGAATTAAAATAAAATTATAAACATGTAGTTCTAGAACATAATTTTAAAATAATTACAAATTTAATGGGAGTAAATTTTAAATAATTTAAGGGTGTGTTAGAACTCCACCGACAAACTTTCAGGGCTGATTCTATGATCCAAAATAAGCATAAAACTAATTAATACATGTATTGTCAAGAACGCTCAAACAGTTTACCAACGCTCAAAAAGTTTTACCAGTAACAGAAGCAATAGGGTGGAATTTATTGATAAAATTTACAATTTCTGTTGTACCGTCGTGCATAAAACACATTTAATCTCTCAGTTGTACATCGACCGGTTCTAATCCATTGAGGAAGTCATTTTCCAGAAAAGCCGTCCCCGCTGAGCGATCCGGCAACACAATCATATCAAATAGTTGTCAACAATCCCACACCAAACATTAATTGCAAATCTGTGTTCTCTATCATGTATTGCGTGAGGATTTTCTTCAGCCCACAAGTGCATGTTACGAGTATTGAACATTCCTTCCTTTGCAAACTTTAGCCTCATCGGTAAAAAGTATCAAACTCTGGAAACCATTCATTTTGTTGTGTGCTTTTCAAGAACGACCTTCAAACTTTGACTTACGACCTATATCTGTACTTGTGGAGCGAAGTAATTACAATTCAGTGCCTGGACTTCTATGGAATTCTAAAAGGATGGAAGAGTTGTTTGCGAAAAACTCGCCACACTGTTGAAGCATTGGTTGCAAGTTCGTTTGCTAGACTTCGAACACTAGTTCTCGGATTATTGGCAATAACATCCAAGATAGTTTCCTCTAATGCCACAGTACGAACCGTTCTATCACGTCCTGTATCTGTCATAGAACTCTCTAATTTTCCACGTTCTCGGAGACGTTGATCAATTGCTGCAAAAGTTGTATGATGAAGCTGCTACCTATTCGTAAAAAGTTCCCCATAAATCTTTGCAGCTGCTCAGCCGTTTCCGTTAGTAGCACCATAAGCTAAATGCATATATGCTACTTCTTCGAATGAATACGTTTTTGAAACATTATTGGGTAGATTTAAGAGCACAACATACAATTTTCAAGAAAATAAAAGTGGACGTATGATTTTCGTAAAGCAAAGGAAGTTGATATTTTGTTGGGTTTTATCGCAGTGGGAAAGAAACACCTAACATTTTTTGGGACAAATTAATCGCTTCACTTTATGTTTTGGGTATTATTGTCCGTTTTTTCTATAACGAATTTTTTTCCGTTGTTTTGTCGAGTATCTCGCAAACTAAGCGATTTTGACCCCATATGTATTAACAGTCTTATGCTTATTTTAGATCATAGAATCAGCCCTGAAAGTTTGTCGCTTGAGTTCTAACACACCCGGTATATCGGAGACTCAGGATTAAGTTCGAGCGGGTTGTGCGGGGAAGTCATTGTTGCAAACAACACGATATTAATATTTCAGATTTGTATGTATGCAGGGATAAGATTTTTTGAGTTTTTCTTGCATTTGTTGTACAGATTCAAAGCTAAATCATGGTAATTGAAAAAAGAGGAAGACAAGTTAAAGAAACAGTATAAAAAGACCATTTTCGTAAAATATCGGTTGTGAACCAAAGCCAAATTAAGATGTTCTAATGATACCACTTTTTTGAAAATTCAGCAATTTCTGTTAAAATCACTGGAGTTAGTGGAGATGTAATAAAACGTTTCCGCGTTATATTACAAGTCATTTGTGGTGATTTCAAAATTATGCTGCGAGAAAAGTTGTCGAATTGTGCTTGTGGTTCTGAATGCGCCGACAAAAGTCCATAAGATTTTAATTAACGATCATAACATTGTTGAGTCTTCATACCTTTCAATCTGGAAAATATCCTAAGAAACTCACGAATCGTGTAATAGAAATATAACAAAAAATGCACGAAAATGTAACCGTGCTGAAAATATGGAAGTCGAAACTTCTTCAGATTTTTTTTCTTGCGAAGTCATTAAACAATTTGAAAGACAATTTGAAATTTTTTTAATAAAATTATGTATTCGGTAATTTTTTTTATTTATTGAGAACCGGGAAATTAATTTTTAAAAAGCAATTTTTCAAAAAGTAAGTAAAATGTAATTTTATTCAAAAAGTAAGTTTTTTTCGACAGACTCAACTATAATAGTGTACTTGACTTACGAGTGTACCAAATGTTTCGAGATACGAGTCGTTTCTCGTCTGATTTTTTACTTCGAGTTGCAAGCAAAAAATTCGAGTTATGAGTCTGTTACGACCCAACAATTGTTATTTTTTCAGGTCTAATTTTTTAAATACATTTAGGTTTATTAGGTATTAGGTATTATTACCTTAGTAGTTATTAGGTTTATAAGAGCAAAGTCATTACAATTCAGTGTCACCCTAAAAAGGGTTAATGTCCGGTGACCTTCCTGGCCAAGCAACTGGCCTAACTAAACCTAACCTAACCTAACCTATCCACCTTAATGAACATTAAGATAATAATATTGTGTTAAGACTCAATAACAAAGGAATAAGTTATGAGCGATATCTGTCCCTATTTGATACCTCTGTCCGAAAATAGTTGCTATATTTTAATTTCACTTAATCCGATTATCAGGTTATTGGAAATAGCCTAAAAATAATTAACTTAATTCAGTTCTCTTAACATATTTATCAGATTTTTTATGAATCTTCGTGTGTGATAGTTAAATGCAATTAAGGTTACTGATGAAAACATTAAATGAAACACAAGAATGAAACTACAGTGGTTCTTCGACCTACGCGTTCAATTCGTTACGTACACGAATTACTCGTTACAGGGCGGTTAACCGGAGAGGTTAGTCATCGACATTTTTTTAACAGAAATTTTGCCAGGGTTGCTGGATGAAGTGCCCCTTTTGACTAGAATGTGGTTCATACACGATGGTGCACGTGGACATTTTAGCGCATTAGCGAGAACTCACCTACATAACGCCTATCCATTAAGATGGATAGGTCAATATCAAAATCAAATTTATTCATTCTAAGATGTAAGTACACAAAAGGAGAAAAAAGGTGTAAGGTGTATTTACATATGGAATGTGTCGTTCAAGAAATCATTAATGCTATAATAGCACTTCTCTAACAAAATAAGTTTAAGTTTTTTCCTGAAGCCCTTGTAAAAACTTTCTTGGGTTATAGCAGAGGGTACCTTGTTATATATTTTAATTCCTATCTTGTTTGGAGCATTGCTGCATATTGCTAGATTGGATTTTGGTGTCCGTAGTTGATTTTGTCCTCTTGTTTTGATGTATCCGTATCCGTATTACGTATAATGGAGGATTTATTTTTGTGGATGTGGCATGCTGCCTCCCATATATACAGGCATGGTACCGTTAGAATTTTTAGGTTTTTGAAGCATGGCATACATTGTTTATGTTATACCTGTGATTGTCGAATTATCCTCTTTTGGGCTTTGAAGACTCTTTGCAATTGTGTAGAGAGTCCCCATACTATTATTCCATATGATATTATGGACTGTACCTCTGCATGACATATGTTTACCAACACAGATTGCTCTACAATGTTTCGGATATTCCTTATAAGATAAGCTTTGTAGTTTATTTTTTTGTTATAGAATTTATGTGGATATCTCATGTTAGGTTTTCTGATAGATTTATCCCTAAGAATTTGATTGTGTTTGTTCTTAGGACATTAACATTGCATATTCTTATTGATAGGTGCATCTCGCATGCTCCGTGTCATTTGGAAAATAATATATTGTGTTTTGTCGCTATTTAGGTGCATATTGTTAGCAGAAAACCATTGATATACATCACTAAGAAGTTGATTTGCTTATAATTCTGCTTTATTTAGATACTGTTCCGACACTATAAAACTAGAGTCGTCCGCGTATGGTATGCATTCTCTGTTTAAATAGTGCACTAGATCTGCGGTGTACAGAGAGAATAGTAAAGGTGCTAGTACGCTTCCCTGTGGTACCCCGCTATTTGTTGTGACTTGTGCAGAGGCACTATTCTTATTTAGTTGACAGATTTGGACATATTGCTTCCTTTTGTCCAAGACAGATTCAAACCATCTGCCCACTTTGCCTCGGATTCCATATCTATACAATTTTTGAATGAGTTTTTCATGCGACACACAATCAAAGGCTTTCGATATGTCGCAGAAAATCCCTACAGGGTGCTTCCCTTTATCTATTTCCTCTAAAATTCGATCATAGAATGCACCGATTGCTGTTGTGGTAGATTTTCCTGTGATATCTGTCTTATCTCCCTTCTTGTGCATGGGCATTAATTTTGAAATTTTGAGTACCTCAGGAAATTCTTCGGTTTCTATTGAATTATGAATGATGTCTGTGATTGGAGCGGTTAATTCGTTCCTGAATTCTTTAAATATTTTATATGGTTGTAAGTTAGGGCCGCTGCTAGATTTGTTTTTTAGTTCAAACGTGATGTTAAGCACCTTTTCTTTGGTAAATGTGTCTATATACATGGTATTTGTATTATATGTGACGTGTGTATTTGCTACTTGGACTTGCTTGATGTTGTTTGCTATATTTGTTGCTGCATTCTTGAAGTGACTATTAAATAATGTGGCTATTTTATGTGGATTTTTGGTTAGTTGTTCATCCACTTTTAGTTGTATTTCTTCAGCTAGGTGACTTTGTTACATAGGTCACTTACTATATTCCACAGCGTCTTTTGTTTATTTTCGGATTTATCTATCATCTTGCCAAAAAAACATTTTTTGGTATTGGTTATAAATTTAATATGTTTTTTGTATTCAGGGTGAAGTATTGGGTATTTTTTTTTAAGTATATACATATCCTTTAGTTTTTGAGCTGATATTTTTGTTTCTCTGTTTATCCATGTTTTACGCATCGGTTTTTTAACTTTTACCAGTGGAAAACACAGAGAGAAAATGGTACTGCACGATGTTTATGAAAGTAGTAGTTTTCTCATTGCAATTGTTTTTCTTGTAGACATCTTCATACCTTTCTCTTTTCAGAGCGTCTAAAAAACGTGCTTTATTCTCCTCTATAAATTTTCTTTTGAAGGTGTACTTTTTTTTCTCAGTGTATCTCAGAACTTATAATAATTGAGCGGTAGTCCGACATAGGTGTGTCTTGAACTTCAGTTATTACTTTGGGAAGGCCTAAATCCAGAAACGCATTGTCTATCCTCGTTTGTGAGATTGTGGTGACTCTGGTATATTGATTAACCTGATCAATTAACCCGTAAGATAGTAATAAGTTTATCGGGATAGTTTTTTCTTTCGAAGTATCGGCAAAGTTTATGTTGAAGTCGCCTACGAGGATGCATTATATGATTTTGATTTTTGTTTATGTCATCTAGGAGTTTTTCCAGAACTGCCAGGAATGTTATGGAGCAACCAGTTGGCGGTCTGTATAAGTTGATTATAGCAGTAGTCATATTTTTTCTCTTCCATCTGACTCCATAGAGTTCAATTTGTTTTTCAACGGACCTGTCCTCTATGTTCAGATTTGATACTTCGCTTTTGTCCAAATGGCTACCCCTCCACCAATGGATTGATTTCTACTGTAGTCGCTTATAATTGTGTAGTTTTGTATATGTAGGGTACTGCTTGTTTCTTTATCCATCCAGGTTTCGGTTAGACACATAAATACAGGATTAATTTCCTCCAAGGTGATTTCTAGTTGAGCAGTTTTTTGTCAGATACTTTGTATGTTTAGGTAGAATATAATGTTTTGGAGTATTTTTGTGTTACCGCTATTTTCCGAGTGATCTACTCTGTTTCTCTGCGGTAATGGTTTCCATGTCGAAAATTTGATATATGTTTGTCTAAGAGCCTGAAATTCAGTCTTTCATGCAATATACCTTCTGGCCAGAATGATACGGTGTATACTTGTTCTTTTAAAGATAGGTCCACACCTACTTTAAAGCTCTTGTTATCTTTAATTTTTAGTTTTGGAGTGATTGCTTCAACAACGAAGCTGTTTTCTTCTAAGTTTGTTTTTTCTACTAAATAATTTAGAACTATTTCCTCCGTTACGTGGTCCTTAGCTCGGGATATAAATAGCCAGATTTTTTTTGGTTCGACTTTTCGTCCTACAAAGCCCGAAGCTCTGTCATCTTCGCTCACTTTCGCATTTCCAATAGGTATTCTGTTCCTCCTTCTTCGCTTAAGCTGGATGAATCCTTGTCCACCGTCTTCTGATCTTCCTGTGATTAAGTTATCGGTATCGTTACGTCTAGTTTCGAGTTGGGTCGCCCTCGTTGTAGATTTGGTTGCATCCTCTTCCTTTTGTTCTTCTGTTGACAAGTTCTCTACCGTCTTCCCTGCAGGTTCCGGTGTGGTGAGTGTTGCCTCTTCATTACTTGGTATTTCGGTCTGTGAGATTTCTACCCACGAGGTATGTTTGTTTACATTTGTTTCTGTACGAGATTTACTACATTTTAATAGTTCGATGTGCGCTTCTAAGGTAGCTACGTACTTTTTTAGAATATCATTTTTGTCCTCCATTTCTTCAAGCAGCTTTTTTAAGTACTTATTTTCATTGTAGTTGGTATTTTCTTTCGACTCTTCTTCCGCATTTTCCTCGATTTCCTTAATTTCATGCATGCACCCATCTGTGCGCTTCTTCTTTGCTGCACAGCCGGCGTAAAAATGGTTTTTGCATTTTATGCAGATCACTGGTTTTAATACTATTTTGGTGCAATAACTGCAGATTGTTTCACTTTACTCTTTACCTTCAGCCATCTTTTTCTTTTCTCGGGGCGGTCTAGGCGGTCCAGTTGCTTGGAAATTTGTTGCTTCAAAATTACCAAGTTTTTACATGAAAATGACCGTCAAACGTCGAAACTCGGGTCGTTAAAACATAGTAAAAAAGTGTGGTTAAAACATAGTGAATTTTTCAATTCAATGTAAGTATGAATGATTACCACGTAGTAACAGTCACAACCATCCTATTTATTTTAATAATGTTTCTTCTCTCAGCGAACAAAGCCGGCTTACGCTAAGTACCAAAAGTCAAAATAATTAATTGTTAACACTACTGTGAATGATAGATCAATTCTGTCGACCCGGTATACTTGTAATAAAAAAAAATAATGTTTCTCGAAAACTGTTATCTTGATCGACGGAGACAAATACTACGTTTCTGTGTATTTTTGATTTTGAACAATTTCATATAGTCAAGCATTTGCTAATTGTGCAGATTATAAAAAATATTTACAAACATACAAAGCTCGTTCCCCATATATACCTCCACTTGTTGGCTATCAAGATGAAAATAAGCACAAACTGTAATTCGGAATCAGTAATCAGTACACACAAAGTTTTAATCATTTATCATTTTTTGCGTCTGAGATATTAGAAACCTAGAAATTCTGCCGGACATTTATGAAACACCCTGCATAATATTTAATAAAACGAGTGTGTTGCAGTAATTATATTATCCATAGAAGAAATTGAAACTGTGAACCTAGTCGGGCGTAGAATGAAGTGACCGATATAGAATATAGCCCTGAAAATGTATATTTTTAATTTAATTCTTCAGTATCACAACGATTCCGTTCTACTTGTTACTATATAAGTATAACCGGTTAGGTTAGAAATCAAGGAAGCATAAACTTATTAAGTAAATTAAAATTAAGTATTAAGTATAAATAAAACTATTCATCCGATCGGGCCAACCCCACAGGAGCTTTCTTTACAGCGCATTACATTCTATTTTCGGGCACTTTATTCTAGGCCCGACCAGATCCCCAATTTCTATTTCTACTAGGGATGCTTATATACAATATTCCTTATATGTTTTTGTTTTTTTGGATATCCAGAATGGGTTTCTTGCATTTCAATTCATTTTAATGTAGAAAATTAATTCGACATACGAGTAATTCGTGTACGTAATGAATTAAGTGGGGACATCACAGAAGAATTTAGAAACAATCAAAAAACCCGTTTAGGGTTTTAAAAATAACATACCAAAAGATGGAATGCGGCAAAAATGTATAAATGACCAAATTTTCCATTCTGCCGCAACGCCTCTCAGGCATCGCAGATTATACTTAAAACTTTAAACTTCTTAACTGGGCGGACACATTGCTCGGGCTTCACCGATCGATCTGAGATTTCGGTAGTATATTCCAAAAGCCTAACTCTATCGAGCCACGTAGGATTTTTTTTATACTACTTGGTTTTTTTTTTATGGACAATTTAATGACTTTTTTTTTGGTTAAATTTTCACCTTTTTTTCAAAACGTACACCACTTCGCCAAAAATCAATATATCGAAATAATCCTACGTGGCTCCATAGCTGTTGATATATAGAAACTAAAAAACTTAGATTTTTTGTTATACGTCAAAAATTAAGGAGTCTAGATGTCCGCAAGTGGACCTCCTTCCAAAAATAGGCGTCTCCGGACAAGTGCCACACAGCCGCCATTTTGTGTCAAAAAAACACAGCGTTTTGTGTCGTTCTGATCAGCGACGAGATGAACACAATAACAAACATGATATACTCCATCAAGCATCACCTACTCCACAAAGATCGGGCTAAAAATGAACCATGGATAAACCAAAATTATTAGCAGAAACCACATCCAAATAACCTTAGATAACCAAATAATAGATACGTATAATAGATACGTACCCGAGGAGAAAACAGAATTCTTCACCAACATCAGAGAAGCAAACAAGTATCTCGGTGAATGGATTGAACCCAACTTATCAGAAAGAGCATCATTATCCAAAAGAGTCAACAAGTTGGAACTAGCCTATCGGCTGACTAAGAACAGTTACAACAAGAAATGCCTGCCACGCAACTTGAAACTAAAACACTACACATCAGTCTTACGACCAGAAGCCCTGTATGCAATGGCGTGTCTTTCCTTGAACCGAAGGGGCTAGTGGAGAAATTGGAAATCAGAGAGAGGAGAATCCTCAAGATTTTAGGCCCGGTAAAGGAAGATGGGGAATTCCGAAGGCGGCATAACTCTGAGCTCTACGAACATATTGAGACGTTCTCTGACTGTGCCAGGAAAAGAAGGGTAGCTTTCTATGGCCACGTTGCATGATTGCCTCCAAACCGATTAACTAACCGTCTGTTCACCTTCTGGCAAAACAAGAAGCTTCGTACCACTTGATAGAGACCGAGAAGGATATTAAAGAACTGGGAATAACAGATCTCAAAAACAGACAGTCTGTGAGACGCACCCTGAAGTAAGTCCGTGGATTTCAGGAAAAACCTCGAAGGAAAGGTACCCCCTGAACAGAAGAGAGAAAGAGTTACACCGGCAGAAGATGCGACAATACTGGGCAAAGGTCATAAGCCCAACAGTTGAACAAGCGTGGTCCAAAGTAGGCTTATTCGAAAGAAGAAGAAGATACACTAGGACACACTATTAAAATAGGAAAACAAAACCAATCGGCGGAAATTTCAAGAATAGTAGGATTAAGCTGGGCTGCATTCGGCAAGTTAGGATTCATATTAAAAAACCCAAAGATCCCCAGAAACCTCAAGCGGAAGGTGTAACATTCGTGCGTCTTGTCAGTAGAATGATACGTTTAGAAACCATGACACTAACACAAGAATGCCTAAATAAACTCAAAACAACCCAGAGGGCTTTGGAACGACCTTTGCTAGGAATTAGCTTGAGAGACAGAATAAAAAACTAATATATACGGAAAAGTTCTGAGGTTACCGATATTGCCAAACCTATCGGTCAACTCAAGTGGCGATGGGCGGGCTATGTGACGAGACAGGACCCTGCTAGGTGGCCTAATAAAATTACGCACTGGCGCCCCCGGGGGACCATAAGGAGCACAGGCAGACTTGAAAAATGATGGCGGGGTCACATCAAAATAATCTCTGGACGGAACTGGGTACAGAAAGCTCAAGATAAAACGGTGTGGTAAGAATTGGAAGAAGCCTTCATTCAGGAGTGGATGGACCTAGGCTGAAAGAAGAAGAAGCCCTCAAAAATCCCTTCATACCGATTTGTAACAAAATTAAATGCTTTTTTTTTCGGAAAATTGTCCACCATATTGGATTCGCCATTTTAAATTTTAGAATTTCCTCGACACTCAAAACATGCGAACAGAAATCACGATAATTGACCTTTATATACCTTCATATCTTGGACAGCTTTTTCGGATGTCTGACTACTCTGCTGGTGTTAATTTATACCTACTAAATTAATAGAAATGGAAGAATCTGCAATTGTAAAATATGCTGAATAATACTTCAATTAATACATCAATATCTCACGGAAGATTTTGCAATAAAATCTTATCTTGAAAGGGAAAATTCACAAAAATAGTTATTACTGATTAAATACTCTGTAATGTATTAGTTTAAAATAAGTTTCAAATATGCCGTACGTGGTTAATATTTAAGTGGAAACAGACAAATAATGGAAATTTTAAGTTTCAGTAGAAGCGATTAAAAATGTTGTTCGATGAGTTTAGGTTAATCCAGTTTATTTTGCCTTCTCTACATTTACCAAATATTTGAAATTCTTTGTAAGTACTATAAATTATTACACATTTATTATCACATGTTGTATTGGAATTTAGTTATATATTTAATTTATTTTGTGTAATACAGAATATCTAAGCAGCTATATAGGCTTTGTTGTTTCAAAAGAATTATTGTTGAATTATTACTGTTGGATAACTTGAGATGGTTTGCTATTGTTTCGGTGTATTTGTTTGCATAGCACAATGCAAAACTGGAAACTATTTCCGATAATAATGCAAATGCTTAAATAAGTCCTTACAACGACAACGTACAAGAAATGCCAATTTTATACAATATAATAGTTTTAAAGGTTTTAATATTGTTCTTACGGTACTATTATCATATAACTTACCTCTTTTTTCATTCGATCATTATTAAAGTTATCGTTTGCTCTAATTGTTATGCTTTTATCAAAATAGATATTTAATATTGAATTGTAATTTTAAAACGTATATTTATTTTATAGATATTCATGTACTAGATATACAGTTTAAAATAGATATAAATGTATACCTTTATTTGAAGCATCATTTCAAGCAGTGTGTGTATGACCACTTAAAACCAAAGACAAAAATGATAGAATAATAAGGTTTTACAAAGTTATAAAGATTAATAGATTATAATAATTTATAATAACCAAATTTATTTTTTAGATAATCGAGATATTCCTTTGTAACACAAGATTTTGTCTTTGAAGAAATGTTAAATGTTGCTTATTTTGTGATAGTTTTGATACCTCTTGCACGGAAAAAAGGACACTTTAAAAATTACTGTTTCAAATAGTAGCATTTGAAACTGTAAAAACTACAAATTGCTTCTCATTAAAATTACCATTTCCGATATTATTAGTAAATAACTTAAAATTACATTAAAATTAAAATTACATTAATATTATTAAAATTACAGTAAAAATTACTGTGTGCAACTGCAATCTTCACAAATTTGTATTCCTAAGGCCGCTGCTACTATTTCAACTGTAATTTACAGTACTATTTCCCCTGTAATTACAGGGGGCGAGGAGCATTTTTCATTTTTTACACATATTCGACATTTTATAACAAACTTGTTGACGCCCAATCTTCAAATGAAATGAATAGGATGGTTGCGACAGTTACTACGTGGTAATCCATACTTACATTGAATTGAAAAATTCACTTTGTTTTTTACTACACTTATATTATGTAAAAATATTATATAACTTATTATTCACAGTTATATAAATTTCTACACATATCACGACTCGAGTTTTCGACGTTTGACGGTCATTTTCAAGTGACTTAACAAATTGATAAAGTTGAATATATACCCTTATAGTTTTGGTGGGGTAGGGGGGGCGGTGTTTGTCCGAAGATGAGGACTTATCTGTTTGAGATTGGGTGAGATTAAAAAGTTGGGAAAAGATTAGGTCAGTTTGCTCGTTTAGGAGATTAACTGAGGGATTACGGGTTTTTTTGAAAATTTCTAATGACTATAGGAGATTTAGTTTTGGGCCTTTGTTGCAATTATGCAAGATTTTTAGATTATCTATTTCTGGGAATTTATGATTGAATTCGAGACAATGGTTTGAAAAAGAACTAGTGTCTTTTTTCAGACGAAAAGCGCGAGAATGTTCTGAAAACCGTGTTGAAAAACTTCGTCCTGTCTGCCCTATGTACACGCTATTGCATTCGGAACAATGAATTTCGTATACGCCGGATTTTTTAATGGGATCGATTTTCTCTTTGGCATTAAACAATATGTTGGACAACTTAGAGGAGGGTTTAAATGCTACCTGAAGATTTTGCTTTCGAAGGACATTTGCGATGTGTTCGCTTGTTTTGCCAAAATATGTCAGGGAGATGAAAGTTTTGTCTGAATTTGAGGTTTTCGGATAAATTTGGGCCATTGCGAATTGGGTTCGTTTATTATTGATAATGTTTTGGATGAGTTTTGTTGGGAAACCATTCTCTGTAACGATTGAAATGATGGTACTTCTACTTATGTATATTTATTACCTCTACAGGTTTATAAATGGATTCCAAAATTTTATACATAAAACAATACATATATAAATAAAACTAATATAGTATATAAATCAAAAAGAAACGTATGCTAATAAAACTAAATAAATCACTAAAAACCTAAACTTGCTATTCCAATTCAGCTCTTGAGATCCTTTTCTGTAGTTCCCCCATGGATCTGTTCTGGGACCGATATTGTTTCTTATAGTGATGAATTCCGTTGTTGGGTGAATTATCGGCTTCCCTCTCCACATATTGCTCTTCTTCTCTCCTCAACTTTCTTCATCCAATCTATCCCTCTTCCATCCTCGTTTAAAACCTCTTCTCTACCCTCGTCCCTTTCTCTCATTTCTGAACATTCGTTCAGCCAGTGTTCTATTGTCTCCTTGTTTTCTCCACACATCCTGCATACTCTATTCCTATCCTCCATCCAAAATTTATTATCTCTCTCTTCATTTCCACATCTGAATCTTGCTATTGTCAGTCTCTCTTTTCTACTTTCTCTTCCTAGGTACTTTGGCAGTTCTTCCGTTATTATTTTTTCATATTTCCCGTTGTACCTAGACTCCCTAATTCTTGCTCTCCTTTCTTGCCTTTGCACATCTCTATCTCTCTGGACCAATTCCTCTGTCATTACTCTACCTCTCTCTCGCATTCTTTCTATCTCCGCTCCTGCATACCCGTTTCTTTCTAGATATGCTTCCCTCTCTTTCCACACCCCCTTTCCTATTTCTTTTCTTTTTTCTTTGAGGCACTCTTGCAGAATTCTGCACTCTCCTCTCTCTATCACCCTCTCCTCAAAACTTATTGCTCTCTTTCCTGCTTCTATTCTTATTCCATCTCTCTTTGTTTCCTCCATCACTATATACCCCGGGGTCTCTCTACCTAGTCCTAGCACCCATTTCAAATATTTTTCTTGCACCCTTTCCAGTCCTTCTTGCTCTCTCCACCCCCATATTTCCGCTCCATACATCATCACACTTTTCACCAGGCTATCAAACATCATCACCCTCCTTCTATAATCGTGTCCAAGTTTTCTCTCTCCTATTCCCCATACCACTCCTAGTATTTTATTGGCTTTCTTTACTAACTCTCTCACGTGTGCTGTTTCAGTATTTCTCTCATTAAACACGTACCCTAGGTATTTAAATTCTTTTACTTCTTCAATTTTCTCCTTCTCCCATCTCCACTCAATTACTCTTCTCCTGCCACCCCCTTTTCTAAACACCATCATCTTGGACTTCTCCACATTCACTGTCAGCTTTTTCCTCCTCATATATTTCTCCATGTTTCTTATCATTTCTTTCATCCCTTTCTCGTCTCTCGCTAGCACCACCAAATCATCCGCGTAGGCTAGGGACCACACTTTTTCTTTGCCCACCACGACCCCACCCGTCTGCGCCTTGCTGAACATCTCCTCTATATCTCCAATAAATGCTGCAAACAGGCTGGGGCTTAGTGGGCAGCCTTGTCTCACTCCCTTATGCGTATTAAAACCTTCGCTCACCCTTTCCCCAACTCTCACCCTACTTATTGTTTCTTCATAAATCTCTTCTAATTTTGCTATCAGATGTTCCTTTATCCTCTTTTTTCTCAGGCATTCCCACAGTGCCTCTCTTGCTACATTATCAAAGGCCGCCTTCAGGTCCACAAATAATGCATACATCCTGCCGCCCTTCTTTTTTATCTCATTCCCTACTATGTGATTCAAGATGTATACATTATCCATGGTCCCTCTCCCTTTCCTAAATCCCGCCTGTCCGTCTGGTATCACACCTCGCTCCTTCAATGCCTTCGTCAATCTCTCTTCTACAATCATTGCATATATCTTATATGCTGTATTGAGCATGGTGATCCCCCTGTAATTGCTTGCTGTTTCCCTTTCTCCTTTCTTATATATGGGGCATATTATCCTCTCTTTCCACTCCTGTGGGAAGCCCTCTCCCTTCCACACTCCATTCATTATCTCCAACAGCCTGTCAGCTTCCCTTTCAGTTCCATATATCCACGATTCATTCTGTATACCGTCCCTCCCCGGTGCCTTTTTCTTTTTCAGTTTACTCAGTTGTTGTTCTAATTCTTCTCTTGTTATCTCTTCTATTTCTCCCACCCTGTGTTGACTCTTTTTCTTTTCCTGTCTGATTTCGTCACCACCCAGCAGCTGACTGAAGTACTTTCTCCATTCCTCCATAGTAATTCTATTACTCACTTTTTCTACTTTTTTCTTTCCTTCCCTATTTATGTATTTCCATACCTCTTCTTCTGTCTTTATGCCTTTCATCTTTAGTTCTTCTTCCATCCATTTCTTTTGCTTCTTCTCCTTGCATACTAATTTGTACCTCTTGCGTGCTCTCTTGTAATCCTCATTACTTGCTTTTCCTCTTTTCCAATTTCTTAATTTCTTTCTTACTGATTGCTTCCCTTCCCTGCATTCTTTATCCCACCACTCGTTTTTCCAAGCCCCCACCTTCACTCTTGTCTCTATCACTTTTTTTTCTGTTGCATTTTTTACGTGATCACCCAGTTCTTTCACTTTTTCGTTTATCCCTTCCTCTTCGTATCTAGCCTCCCTAAGTCTTGTTCTATAATTTTCTATTGCTTCTTCCGTCCAGATATTCTTCACAATTTTTCTTCTAACATCCTTCTCACTTCTTCTATTTTTCTCTCTTCCTTTTGTCTTCACTTCCAATGGCATATGATCCGACTCGACTCTTTCTCCCACCTTGAATTGTTCTATTTCATCCCATGCTTCTTCATTCACCATAACATAGTCAATAACTGTCTCCCCTCTTGGTCCGATATATGTGTACTCTCCTTTCTCATCTCCTATACTGTTTCCATTAAGTATGTCCCACCCTCTTTCTTCTACTAGACTTATCAGTAGTCTCCTTTCGGCGTTTTCTGTTGTGTCTTTTGTTGGTCTTCTTTCTATTGTTGTTTGTTCTTCTTCTAGCCGTATTCCTTTTTCTCCAATTCTTGCGTTAAAGTCCCCCCCAATCACCAGAGTTCCCTCGTCTTGCTGTTTTACTCGCTCTTCTATCATTCTCTTCGTTTCTTTCATACTTCTGCTGTATATTGTTATAATTCTCCATTTTTTCTGTCTAATTTTCACCGTTCTTTCTATAATGCCTCTTTCTTCTTTTGCTTCGGTTCTGTTTTCTTCTTCCAAACCCTTTTTCACTCCCATTATTATCCCCCCTTTAGCTCTCCCTTTCCTGCTTACCCTCTCTGCAAATTGACACTTCCACTTAAACTCTTTCGGCATTATTTTTTCCAATTTTTCCCACCCCTTCTCTTCCACCCACGTTTCTACCAGTCCCACTACATCAAATTTTCCCAAATATTCCCAAAACTCATTGTCTTTGTTTTTTATCCCCGCTGTGTTCCAGTATACTATTCTTAACTGCTCCGTTTCTTCCTTATTCCTCTCCATGTTCGTTTTCCGTTTTCTGTCCTGTCGTCTTTTCCTTGTGCTCTTATTCAAAAATTTGTTGTGTTTAACTCCCCCTTTTCATCATCCCACTTAAAGCCTTTTCCGTCTATCCATATCTTTTTATAACCGACTTTCGCCCACCGTCCTTTTTGTCGCTCTTCTTTGGCTATCGCTCTTAATTCCTTCTGTATTTCTCTTTCCTTCTTTGTCAGATCGTCTTCTATGTATACTCTCTTTTCCCTTTTTTCTCTTAGTTTCCTCTTATTTTCCATAACTTTCCGCTTTTCACCCCAGGTCCCAAGTTCCGCCACTAACATTTTCCCTCCACTTACTTTATACATCTCTTTCACCGTCACTTCTACCTCTAATTCTGCCTTTATCCATTCTTCCAGATTCTTCTCGTTCTCACATTCCCCTTAGTCCAGTCCCGTCACAACAATCTTCTTTTTTCTCATTATTTTTTCCTTCTCTTCCATTTTCTCCTCCAGTCTTTTAATTTTTTCATTTAGTTCTGTCTTTTCTCTTTCCCATTTTTCTTCCTTTTCACGCATCATATTTTTCAAGTATTCCATTTCCCGGCTCATCTTCCGATTCTCTTCCTTTATCTCCCCTATATCTTCCATAATTTTTTTCAGCATCTTCATTTCCTCACCCATTTCCTTTTTAGCCGGTGATCTTTCCAGTTTTTTACTTTTTTGAAAGGGGTTCAACCTTTCTTCTGACTCTCTTCCCTTTTCTCTTTTCCTTTTATAATCCTCGTCTCGGTCGCTTTCACTCTCACTTTTTTTCATTTTTTCTTTTTCTTTCTTTTTTCTTCCTTATCTCGCACCGTTTTTACGCGTCACAAATAAAAAATAAAAAAAACTCAATCCGCAAAACTCGCCTCACAAAACACGTCCGCTCCGCTCAACCGCTCGAATTGGAATCCATGGTACTTAATTCTTTGATTCTCTTTTCTGTGGAAAGGGGGATTGAAAAGGCTCGATGTATCATTGAATGATAGGCCGCTAATTTGTGTGTTATCGGGTGAAATGATGAATACGGGATTGTAGAGTTAACATTGGTGGGTTTTCTGTATATATCAAATTCTATTTTGTTGTTTTTGTGAATCAGAGTAAGGTCTAAGAAGTTTATTTTGTTGTCTGTTTCTACCTCCATGGTGAATTTAATTTTGGGATGAACGTTGTTTATTAGGTTGATAAATTGGTCTAATTGACCATTGATTTATTTAACTGTGAATAATAAGTTATATAATATTTTTACATAATATAAGTGTGGTAAAAAACAAAGTGAATTTTTCATTTCAAATGAAATGTTTTTTTGCAAAACAAACATTTATTGTTTTAAACCATATTTAACTTCCTGTTTCTCTAATATTATTTTTTTCTTTGCAGACGAATTCAGGCGAGAAAGAATGCAAAGGTAATGTATTAATTTAATTTTTCTACACATACCTACCTGTAAGATACTTTCATCACTAAATCTTTGTAAATAATAGTTTTCTTTTAAATCAAGTAATCAAATTATATATAATATTAAAATTTAATTTATGGAATAAAGTATGAAACGAGGAAAAGGAATAGGAATTATGCATATTTTTTTTATTTGTTAAATTAACTTTTTACTAAAACATATAATTACTGTTCAGTGTTTTTTTCAAACTGTTCAAACCATTTGTCGCTCGCTTTTGTGAACTAACATGTTATTATTTTAATCGCTACTTGGTTAATGGAAAAAGTTAAAAAAATATATTATAGATATTGTCTAGTACCAGAATGAATTTTATATCAAGAATAACAAAGATTGTTTCTCAATTTCATAAATGGTTAAAACTAAATTTAGTCATATTAACCAATTTTTTTGATGTCTATTAATCGATAGACTTTAATGATGCCTTTGGAAATGGAAATCACTTGCAATTAATTGTTTTACTAATATTGGACAAGACTGGTCAAAATTGGATAAATCTGTACAAGGTTAAAATGGTTACATTTAGACCTGTTCATCCAAGATTAGACAGTATTAGGCAAGACTCCACAAAACCATTCATTTCATAGATGCTTAAAGCTGAATTTAGTAGTATTAACCATCATTACTAATGTCTTTACATCTAAAAACTTGACTGATGCCTATTGATCGACAGAAATTAACTTTTTATTTGAAATGTTTCACAGAAATGTTTTACTATTATTGAAAAAATCTGGACATGATTGAATTTATTTACATTATAATATTATATAATTTAAATGAAAGAGCAAACAGGTAATGGAGAATAGTAGAATGTAAAATGTATATCAGTTTATTGTATTGTATTTAGTTTAATTGTATTTACCTTATTAAAATATAAAAGTAGGTAAATAAATAAATAAATAAAAAATAGGAGGTTAAGCAGGAATAGACAAGGTTGGACAAAGCTAAACTAGACTAGACAGTGCTAGAGGGGATTAAACAGGACGAGACAACACTAAAAAAACTTAATAATATAAGATCGGATAAAATTCGAACAGGCAGAACGAAGGAACGAGATCGGGCAAGACATTATATAAGATAAAGCTTTGACAAGACCACTTTCAGTCATTGTTCTTGATAATTTCTAATCTCCCTGTATACCAAAATCGCACTACCCTGAAACACTACTCAAATAAGAGTAAAAACAAATTTTCTTTCAAACACGATTAGTACATTATAAACATGGACGCCATTTTATAAATTTTATAAAATGCCTAGTGACATCAAGCTTCAAAATGCACTTTTTCATTAAAGTTTTATGGGATTAAATACATAGTAAATTATAAAATAATAGTTTACCTGCAATGTCAAGACCAAAAAGAATAGTGGGTAAAAAAATCAAGTTAATCTAAATCTCTTGCATATTCAACATGTGCATGTTTAAATATATTTTTATTACTCATGAATTAAAAGATCTATCTTTTTCACGTTTTTTAGTGCAAGAAATGCCATTTTTGAAGTGAAAACTTCTATAGCCGCACTGGATGACATTTGGGTAGGGGGTAAACTGATACATTTGCGTCATCGTCATCAATAGCTGCGTTCTATAGAAAAAAATTCTAGTACTCAAAGATATGTTCAAAAGAACACATCTATCCGCATATGTTTAAAGTTGGGTCTGAACGTCAAACTTAATAGTCAAAGTTTTTGGCAGTGTTGACACGACGTAGCGTCTCTAAGAAAATATCAACCCGTAGAAATAGTGTGCAGTACAAGAGTTAGTACTTTTACCGGATGTAATAGTAGATGTACTAGTGCCGGATTATTGGAAAGTTTTTGGCAGTGTTGACAGAACGCAGCGCATCTAAGGAAATATCAAACCCTATAATCATGGTGCAGTACAAGAGTATGTACTTTTGACGGATGTACTAGTAGATATAAGAGTGCCGGGCCATTGGAATGTTTAGATTACTGGATTGTATCGAAGAATTCATGGTAAATCACGAATCAGATCAATCAAACTTTTAGGCAACCAAATGTACTCCTGTGCTCTCCAAAGGAAGGAAACTCCAAAATAAATTTAATAGTCAGCGATATAGAGATAATAATAAGAAAAAAACTCTTGCAATAGTTAATTCAGAAATTTCTAAACATCGAACAATCACAGCTGACGAGGAAAAAATTAAACGTCGTAAAGAATATTCCAAAAAAAAATTAATTTACATACAGATAAATCTTCAAAAGCAGTTATAAGGCATGTTTCTAAAAGTCAAAATTTCCATAACTCACAAATTGCAGACCCATCAACAAGAAATGTGCCATATATCCTATCAATTCATTTTGCTGACCTATCAACACAGTATCAACCAAACATTCCGGATTCAAATTCATGTTATGATAATGACATTGATAACAGTCATTCTCCTTCAGAAGTGAGTTATGTTCCAGAATTACATAAAAAAATACTAACAAACTATGTACCAAATTTGATTAATTAACATACTGATAAATCCTCAAAACCAGTTTTAAATCCGTTTTTTTTCAAAAGTTTTCACTTCAGTCGGCAGTGCCTGACTGCCTATATTTTTTGTTATATTAGCACATAACTTTTACTTAACACTACACTATAACTTGGGTAAATTACAGAAAACGTTTTTTTATAAATTTATCTCCTTTTTCTACATTCAAAAATGGTTTTTATTTTAGCAAGGATCAATAAAGATAATACCGAATTGAAACATCAAAAATATTGTTCTTAGACAGCAACAACTAATTTGTTCTTTTTTAAAACTGCAAATTTGTTCTACACTGCTCAAAACAATTTGCGGCTCAGTAATTTGCGCTCATAAAATTCAAACGGGAAATTACATGCAAATAAAATTAAGTACATCTGAAAGACGCTCTATTTAGTTGTTGTAATTGGCACATATGGAAGTGTCAGCATCACGTACTTTTAAACGACTCGTAATAATTAACAACAACTACCAAAACCAAAGTGCAAAACGAATTAATTTTTGCTGTAAACTTTTGTACATAAACATTGGTAACTTGATAACGAGTATTAGCTCCCATAGCAATAATAACGGCATAACAACGTCTTGGTATGCTTCTCAAAAATCTTCGAAGGCCTTTTTGTGGTATAGCGTCCCATTTTTAGGATGGGTCCCATATAGCGTCCCATTATAGATTTATAGATGGTCTACAGGTCTGTCGAGCATACCGCAAACATGCTCTATGGGATTTCAATCAGGACTAAATACAGGCCACACCATTGTTTGAATTTCCAGTTCTTGTAGGAAGTCTAAAATGATTCGCGCAGTATGTGGTCTTGCGTTATCCTGCATTAACAAAAAAATTTGACCTTTTCCATATGCCACAGGGACAACATAGGGGCCCTAACAAGGGGGCCCTGTCAACTCGTCATCACAGATTTGGCCCAAATTTACAGTATATGTAGGGGCTATAAATGAGTGACGCAAGTGGGAGGATCGTTAAAAAACTCATAGGCAACGACAACTCATAGGCCCGCTATGTTAGCATAAATTTCATTGGCCGGTCAGCGCAGCGGTAAGAGCTCGGGTTTATAGTACGACAATTGCTGGTTCGATTCCCCGTGGGGACGCTTTTTTTTATTTACAATTTTTAAAATGACTTTCTTTTATTATTATTTATTATTATTGTTTAACTTTTTAATTGTAATTATTAATTTGTCAATTCAATTATTTCATTAGTATTAATATTTATTAGCCGTTTTTAACATTTGTTTCGACGATTCGCTGTGGAGATTATCTGCGCACATCACATCTTCTTCTTGTTCTACCGATGTTCCAGACACATTAATATTTTCACCATCAGTATTCGACATTTTCGAAAGCTAGATACTTCTCACAATATTCAAGTTACTCGGTCAAGAGCTAGCAAACGACTAACTCATAACGACATTTGGCCAACTTCTCAAAAAAAAGCGTCCCCGCGGGGAATTGAACCAGCGATCCTCGTACTATGCACCCGAGCTCTAACATAGCGGGCTTATGAGTTTTTTAACGCTTGACCATCTGGCCCTCCCGCTTGCGTGACTTTCATTTATAGTCAAGCCCTACATATACTATGAATTTGGACTAAATCGGTGATGACGAGTTGACATGGCCCCCTTGTAAGATAATGTCAACATATAGAATAGCGTTAAGATTTCTTGGAATTACAACAAAGTCGGTTCTATTGTCGATACTAATTCCACCCAAAACCATAACTAAATCACCTCAAAATATTTGGACTTCCTGGACAGTAGCAGCTGCGTACTGTTCTCCTGGGCGTCTGTAAATACGTACTCCAACGACTAATACGGAACCTTGATTCATCTGTGGAGAGCTTCCATTGTCGAAGTTGGCATGCGACATGTTCACAAGCAAAATTGATCATTGCTATTCTGTGGCGTCGTTACAAAGAGGGTTTTCGGACCGGTCGTCTGGCCCTCAAATTTGATTCCCTCTACCTATTCCAATTGTCTGGTTTGATACAGTGACCCCATGCGTCGTCCTGTCTTTCGTCGTGGAAACTGTATTGTGAAGACTCGAATTGAGTAAAAATCGGTCTTGATTTTGACTTGTTTTTCTTTTGCGACCTTGCCCTCCGCGCCTGGTATATTGACCAGTGTACAGGAGTGCAGGAGTACCTCGGTTACAGGAGTACCTATTCTACAATTGCTGAATAAGAGATAGGCTTCCGTTGTAGTTTCATGATACTTGTGGAAGGGTTTCGCCATTTTCAATTTATGTTATAGCACAAACAACTTCCACTTCGTTGAGATGCCTCATTTTCACTTAATTTAAGTCAAACTGTCAGTTGCAAACATTTTTGTCTATATATTGATCTGAACAAGGCCTTCCTAGCTATTTGAATCAAATTTGAGATACATAATTTCACTTTAAGCTTTGGTAGTTGTTGTTAATTATTACGGACACTCCGGAAGTATGCAATGCTGATAATTCCCTATGTGCCAAATAAAACAATTAAATAGAGCCAAATTTCAGATTTGATTTGCATGTAATTTCCCGTTTGAATTTTATGGAGGCACAAATTAGTGACCCACTAATTGTTTTGAGCAGTGTATTTATATAGAAATATTATTTTATACAAAGACTAAGTAGGGTTATATTCTGGATAACTTTTTCAAATAAATAAGCTCCAAACGGCAATTGAAAATGAGTTTCATACGAAAATATTTTCGATATTGTCGAATGGTAAATAACTATAAAACGCAATTTAAATATCTTTTAATATCTATCTTTAAAAAATCTAATAAACCTTAATAAATCTATCGATTTATAAAAAAATCTATCTTTTAAAAATTATCTTTTCAAATAAATTATCTTTAAAAACGACAATTTTTGCCTCCCATTTTGCCGCCCACGTGCCGAATACGGACAATTGAGATAATGAGATTGCATCTAAGAAGAAAATTATTAAACAAAATCTTTTAAGGGATTCAAGAGGAATAAGAGACAGATAAAATAGTTATATTCATGTTATAAGCGTGAATAAACAAGTATAAGATGATATAATTATAAAATAATTATAAGATAATATAAAAAAAAGTCGTGAGAAGATATTAAAATGTAATACGAGATTTTTCATTATATAAAATTAATAATATGACTTTTTGTTCTAAAGTTTAAGTGCTTTTTTATTAGATTTTTCATTTTATTTCTTCTAAATTAATTAATTCAAGATAATAATAAGACTCACAAGAACATTATATAAAATTATTATTCAATGTCTAGAACTAGAATTAGTAATACCAATGGAACTAAAATTAGTAATACCAATTCTACATACAGCACTCGCACAACATATTTAACACGTATTAATTCACTAGTTTTACTTTCAAAAATATTTTAGGATGAGGCTATTTATACATACAGTATGTATACGCAAGTGACTATACATATAGTATGTATACGCATCTGGCTATTTATACATAGTGTAAGTATACAGCTGAACAGGTTAGCAACGCCAAAACCACCCAGCTAAAACTGACACCCCATATGGGGGTGTTAATTAACAATAACGTTAATGCAATATATTAAATAATTAGAGATAAAAATACAAATTGGACACTAAAAAAACTTAATCATAATCATACAAGCGGAAAAGAAGAATAAGGGTATAATGGAAAAGCAAAAAAAATGAATGAAAATAATTATGATAAGCAAAGGAATTGTTATTATCTAGCGCTAAAGATGGAGTGATTGCATGTGTTTTGAATAAGAAAAGTGGAAAAAAGTTTATACGAAAGGATATTCAAAATTTTTGGAAACAAACTTTTTTCTACAAGTACAAAAACAAATAGATGCGGAAGAAGAAGTGAAATCACTATCTATAGCCTTTTCAGAAATGGTTCTTAATTATAATAATTATCAGTGCCCAGTTATAGAAATAGATGTCTCTTTCGGGTTCGGGTATTAGGATTTTCTGATTACTCTAGTACATCGATTCCCAACCGGTGGTTCGCGAACCCCTTGGGGTTCGCGAGGTGTACAAAGGGGGTTCGCGAAAATAATAATGTAATGGTGGTATGTTAAATTACCGATGCCAAAAAATCATACCATTAAGAAAGCATAATTGTAAAGATTACTACCAACAGAAAGCAGTTTTTTCTGTATTTAATGTGGGAAATCAACTCACCCGCTGTATTATGATTATCATATACACTACTAAAAATGTTATAAACATGTCAAAACTTTATTTTCAGTTTAATCAATTTTTTCGGCCCGTACAAAAACCGTACAAAACCGTACAAATTGCATCATTTCACTGCAGCCCCTAAAAAAACGCATCAACAAGGACTGTCCAGCCTTTCACTTATAATTCCTGACGTATGCTAAGCCTACCAAGAACTAAATTGCGTATTATTTTGGTTACCCATTAAGAAAATAAAACAAATAAAACTACTACAAACTGCGGGAACCGTATTTAAACGCAAAGAGTAAGTACCTAACTATGGAAATCATACGAATCCCCACTACCCTCAGCATGCCGTACACAGGGCACGACTTTTAGAAAAGCACCCCGTAGCGAAAAGGTTAAAAGATGTTCATAAGGAGGGTTGTAAAGTTGTAATAGGAACAAGAGATAAATATGTATCACTATAGGAAAAATTTCTTAAAAATTGGAATAGTTAAATGAATGGGCAAAGAAATTTGTGTACATTGTTTTAGAAAACATTTATCATTAATGGAAGACACAACAAAAAACAGAATTGAACGATCATTTTGGACCCTTAAACAATACATAAAAATTAAATATCATAGTTTGCCAACAATTTACGTATGTATTACGGGAATCATAAACTGTATTGATTAAAGAACATATATCAAATTAGCCACAAATAAACAAAAAGTTTTTAAAATTATGGATAGTGATATCGAAATATGAAATATACTTGAAGGATGTTCTGAATCCCTCACATAGGCACGAATAAAATTATTTCATAGACAGTTAAAATTTTAACTGCAGAGTCCAAAATGAGAATTAAAAATAATGGCATTAAGGAAAACCTTGATCAAAATATCAAAATTTTATAATACATCGGTGGAAACATGTTCGTGTTCATTTTGGATTTCTTTTAGTGCACCATGTCTTCATATTTTTATAACAAGCAAATATAATAATTTGGTCATATTTTCAAAAACTTGTTTTCATGCAAGATATATTTCAACTGAAAATACACTAAATATGGATACAGATGATATAAATGTAAACATTGATGATTATATTGAAGTATTATATTGACGTATTTAATTAATATAAAGATTATATGATTATATTGAAGTATTTAATTAATATAAAGAACTAGAAAATATTTTTTTCTAAATATAGGTTTTTTTACCTTCAATATTAAAGGAAATAATAATTAACAGGATCGAGACCTAAATTTAATCAATTATCTATCGCTATTACTTCAATTACTAAATATATTAGATCGTCTAGGTTAGGTTAGGTTAGGTAATTTCTAGTATTTTTTTATAAATATTATTAATAGAGAAATTGTAAAAAATAAAGTTTTTTAATGATATTTTCTAGGGCATTGCTAAGATTTCTGTTCTGTTTGTAGATTCATTACTGGCCTTCTTACTTTTCCCTTTACTTTTTTTTAATCTTAGATATGAAAATATGATATCTTATAAAAATACTAATTAAATTTACTGGACGAGCTTGGGGTTGATTGTAGCCGGAAAAAATAACCGGCCGCCTGTTCACCGAGGGCGGAGAAAACAAGTTTCTCTCTGCAGAGTAGATTTTTATTTAGATAGCTGGAAATGTTTATTGGCCACTTATTTGGAGAAAAAATAACACTAAGAAGACAAACACGTGAAGAGTATTAATAATGGAGCGACGTGCACTCTTTGGACGGGTATCGATTCCCGAGGGATGTTCTGCGGATGTAAATGAAACTGTACTTTTACCGTTTCATTAATGTTTCTTTCATCACCATGGCCATTTATTTCAAATATGTTTAATAAGTAATATTTCTTTATTATTATTTTTAAATTTTTATCATTCGTACTCACAAATATATTTATAAACATATTAACAACAGTTTTGTCAAAAATGTTTTTTCGAAAATGCATATACAGGGATGTATCATGGGTACATCATGGACTAGACAGACACTACTGGACATACAAGACTATACATACAAGACTAAAAAGACTAAACTAGACAGACAAGACAAGACCAGGCGGACAAGACTAGACATAAAAGATATATAGACAAGACTACGCAGACTAGACAGACAAGACTTTTTTTTACACGAAAGGAGAAAAGTTTTCCTGGTTAAAAGATCCTAGTTATTCCTGAGGAGTGTCCTGTACTCCTGTTATTCTCCTATTGCTGCCATGGTTGTAACCAGTTCTGAATCACCTGGACATAGCTTCGAACTGGAAGGCGTTAGTTGTAGGTTTTGGAATTATCGTCTATCTAGTTACTCTGCGTTTTGCCCTTGTGGCTTTCACAATGCCGTCCATCATTACTTTTTTTTGTAATTTCACTTTTCATCTGATTGTAAAATAATTTCAATTACGTTGTCAACATTAACTTCTTCCCCAATCTTGGCCTCCGTAAACATTCTTTTATTTGACTACCTATTACATCGAAATATAGTGTATTCTGCGGTGTCTATTTGTTGGCAGTACATGTATTCATTACTGTCCCTTAGTGTAAATCTATATAGGTATTCTCCATAACAACTATGGCCACCCAGGACTTGTATCAGGAAGTAACCCACTTCTCCAGACTAGTTGGTAATCCATCGTTTGAGATCCTTAATATCCTCTTTGTAATCCTCTTTGTCAACTTTGCTTTTTCTGTATCACTACTCCATCTTTTGCACCATTTATCTTCGGACTTCAGTCTTATCTCATGCTTTTTTACCCTATTTCCATATCATGTACTTCTTATTACCTTTCCTCCCTTTTCCTTCTTTTTCTATAACCTTTCCTCTATTAAAATATCTATGGGTATGACCAAAGTTATTACCTGCATTGCTTCTGTTGAAATTGTTCTGTATGAGCTCGCTATTCTTATTGCCATCTTACGTTGCAGGTTTAACGACAGACAAGACTAGACAGCCAAGGCTAGACACACAAGGCTAGACAGACAAGATTAGACATACAAGATTAGACAGACAAGACTAGACAGACAAAACTAGACAGACTAGACGGATAAGACTTGACAGACAAGACTAGACAGACAAAACTAGACAAACAATACTAGACAGACAAGACTAGACAGACAAGACTAGACGGACAAGACTAGACGGATAAGACTAGACAGACAAGACTAGACAGACAAGACCAGTCGGACGAGACTAGACAAACAAGACTAGACAGACAAGACTAGACAGACAAAACTAGACGGACATACTAGACAGACAAGACTAGACGAACAAGACTAGACAGACAAGACTAGGCAGATAAGACTAGAGAGACAAGACTAGATGAACAAGACTAAACAGACAACACTAGACAGACAAGACTAGACAGACAAGACTAGACAGACAAGAGTAGACAGACAAGACTAGACAGACAAGGCTAGACAGACAAGACTAGACAGACAAGACTAGACAGACAAGAGTAGACAGACAAGACTAGACAGACAAGGCTAGACAGACAAGACTAGACAGACAAGACTAGACAGACAAGACTAGACAGACAAGATTAGACAGACAAGACTAGACAGACAAGACTAGACAGACAAGACTAGACAGACAAGACTAGACAGACAAGACTAGACAGACAAGACTAGACAGACAAGACTAGACAGACTAGACAGACAAGACTAGACAGACAAGACTAGACAGACAAGACTAGACAGACAAGACTAGACAGACAAGACTAGACAGACAAGACTAGGCAGACAAGACTAGACAGACAAGACTAGACAGACAAGACTAAACAGACAAGACTAGACAGACAAGACTAGACAGACAAGACTAGACAGACAAGACTAGACAGACAAGACTAGACAGGCAAGACTAGACAGACAAGACTAGACAGACAAGACTAGACAGACAAGACTAGACAGACAAGACTAGACAGACAAGACTAGACAGACAAGACTAGACAGACAAGACTAGACAGACAAGACTAGACAGACAAGACTAGACAGACAAGACTAGACAGACAAGACTAGACAGACAAGACTAGACAGACAAGACTAGACAGACAAAACTAGACAGACAGTCGTGTTCGAACCGTCGAAGCGTGCGGTCGTGTGAGAAATAGTTCAGAGTATAAAGTATTAAAATTATTAGAAAAATATTTCCATAGTTATTAATCAACTAAGTGATAGATTATGTCGATGGAACTGAGATTCAAAGCCACGGAAGTGCAATGTGACAAAATAATTGACTATTTGGAAAGTGCGACCTTCAAGGAGTTAATATCTGGAATTGTCAAGTAAGAAATGGAAGTGTTAGAAAACAAATTTTCGGCGAAAATTAAAAACTCAATTTAAAAAACTCAATTTAAAAATTGAGAAATTAACAGAATTGAATAAAAAGTGTATTCCGCAACGTGTACAAGTAATAGAAAAGGGCGAAACATCAAATTCTACTCAAAAATTAACAGATAAAACCAAAGGCGAGAACGCTTATCTGCTGGCAAGCACCTCAACCGCTGATAGAGATAAAAATAAAAATTCCAATGCGGAACGTAAAAAACAGATATCTCAACTAGAAGAAACAACAGGAGAAAAAATTATCGAAAATGGAAACCAAACAGAAGTAGGTTGGGAAGTACAAAAAAGAAGACAGAGACGAAGCCGCCAAGCAAATATTATTTATGGTAATTATGACACAACTACTATAAAAGCAGCCCAAATATATGCTCACCTACATATCTACAAACTAGTTCTCACTGAAAGCAACATCATAGATTACCTTCAAACCAAAAACATCATGTCAGTTCAGTGTCATAAGATGGAATCAAAATATTCCGAACAATATTCGTCAATTAAAATCTCGGCGCCGTTCGAATATTTAGATCAATTAAGAAATCCTGAAACATGGCCGAAATATACGTGCGTCGCTCGTTTTTTTCATAAACATAGGAAAAGCAAGAGTTCAACAATAATGAATAGCCAGAATTCAAAGATTCCGTCAACCAAAGGAGGTTCACCTAGCAATGATTGTAAGATTTCCAATCAAATTAATAACACAATTATTTTGTATCTAAACATACAAAGTTTAAAGAAAAAAATTCTTCAACTTGAATTATTACATCAAAATATAATCCGGAAATAATATGTGTCACAGAAACTTGGACAAACGATGACGAGTTGTGTCTAATACACTTGGAAAACTATAAATTAATCAGTAGTACCTTCTGTAGAAAATCCTTCAGTGGTGGAGGAGTTGCCTTTTGGGGTAGAAATGATTTATTATTATATTACAAAGAAAAAGTAATTCAATAGAGAAACATATTGAAATTTGTGCAATAGAATTAACTAATAAAAAGAGAAGAAACATTATAATGAATGTATACAGACCACCATTAGGATGCATAAATTCATGTTGATATCAATAGAAACCGTGCTTGGAAGTTTCTTCTTTGAAGTATCTTCAACAAATATAATGAAATAACTATTGTGGGCGACCTCAATATACATTTTGAAGGGACTTCTTTCCTTAAGATAGAGACGAGATAGAGAAGGTATATGGTTTAACTGACATAGTAAAGCAATATACCAGGATTACTCCGAGCAGCCAAAGTCGAATTGATAACATTTTCACCAACAATAATTCTATACCGGATATAAAAGTAGAAGACACGCCTATATCTGACCATAGGTTTATATTATTTGGCAGTACTGCAAACGAACATTATATGTCCGAAAGGGAAATGAAATTAACTCGGAATTTCGGAATAGCCAATAAGACGCGCTTCCAACAAGCTCTTGTGGAGGAATCGTGGGAAAATATGTATAGCGAAAAAGATGTAAATGGGAAAACTGTGGAATTTTTAGAAACACTTAAACATCACTTTTTCCAATACTTTCCACTGGTTAGGCGCAAACCGATTTGGAAACCGTGGGTAACGACAGAGATAATCTACTCAAGTACTAAGCTAAAAGATTTATTTCTGCTTCAAAAAAAGTTTGTGATATTAAAAATGAAATACAAAGAAGAAAAGATAAAACACAAAAAGCTATTAGTAGATACAAAACGCAATTTCTATCAAATAAAATCAAATAAAAAATAAAAAGACAGACTTCATCAAATAAAAACCAAGAAACAACAAAGATTAAATTAAAAGCCAATAATTAAATTTTAACGAATACAAAAGTGATTGCTACTAAGTTTAATGAGTTTTTTAAAGCTGCTCCAGAGATGGCTTGTGCAGACATTGAACCAACAGTTTTAGATAATAGGCACATACAAAATAATAACGGTACCATGTTTTTATATGAATTCTCAATAAAAGAGGTTATTGAAGTAATTTTGAAATTAAAGAATAAAAGAAGCTGTGGCACCGATTTATTACCCTGCAATCTGATTCGAGAATTTTGTATAGATAAACTGCTCATTTGAACAAGAGTCTTACCCGGATATTTTAAAGGTATCAGCAATAATACCTGTGCATAAAAAGGCGACACACAAATTATTAATCACTACAGACCAGTGGCCCTGATATTATTGCTAGCAAAAATTATTGAATATGTTATGGAAAGCAGACTCACGCCGTTTCTAAATAAATATAGTGTGATACCAGTTCAGCAACATGGTTTCTGCAAAAATCACGTCCACAATCACAGCATTTGAAGAATGGAAAAATAATAAACGAAGTGGATAGCGGGAAAACCCCAATCGTGATATTTTGTGATCTAAGCAAGACATTCGACTGCGTATCCCACTTTAAGCTACTGGAGAAACTCGACATATATGGTGTGAGAGGTAAAACGGGAAGGTGGTTTAATTCTTACTTAACAAATAGGAAACAATTTGTAAGGGTTTGCCCAAAACAATCGGAAATAATATCAATCACAATTGGGGTACCACAGGGAAGCGTATTAGCCCCCATTTTATTCTTGATATACACAGCTGATCTTGTTAGTTATGTTGCAGGAGACCAGATTACCCTATACGCAGATGATGTAAGTGTCATTATATCTAAAGACAATGCAGAAGAGTCTCAGCTAGAAGCTAATATGCTTTTAAAAACGCTTTACAAATGGTTCTCTACCAATAATCTACTCTTAAATGGAGAAAAAAACAAATACTTAGCATTTCAAACAACCCGAAAGAAACATATGGAAGATCTTAGACTAACAGTGGGAAACTGTTATATAGAAAGAGCCGAATCTATAAAATTCTTAGGAATATTTCCAGAAGAACATATGACCTGGAAAATAATGGCCAGCTATATCACAAAGAAAGTAAACTCAAAAGCATACCTCATTAGAAGTGTTAGAGAAGTTTTACCCAAGTCGGCGATAATAAACTTTTATCATGCAGAAATTAAGTCAATCATGACATATGGCATTCTTATATTGGGAGCTTCACCATACCTTAAAACAATATTTCTCGCACAGAAAAGAGTCATAAGGGCGATAGCAGGGATCTCCAGAAAGCACTCATGTAATATAAAGCACATTTCAAGGATATGGAATTATTAACAATACCATCCTTATATTTATATATATATATATATATATATATATATATATATATATATATATATATATATATATATATATATATTGGAAGTAGCATGTCACATCCGTAAAAACCTGAATTCTTTCAGAATGATCATCGATGTACATCATCATAATACCAGAAATCGCTTAAAGCTCTATACACCAAAGAGCAACCTCACTTTATGTTCTGCAGAACCAAATAGAATAGGAGTCAAAATTTACAATTGTATACCGGAAATAAATAAAGAAGAATTTATTTTTTTTCTAAATGACTTGTATGTCCTAGACATTTAGAAAAAAATTATAAAGTTATCTTGTGAATATGTGCTATTATAGTACTAAAGAATACATGGATTTATAAACTATGGTTTTGAACGTGTTAAAAACAATAGATCTTTAAAGTAATTAATAACAATTATGTGTTGTTGCGAATGTTACAATAGTTTTCTGTTAATTTAACTTAGTTTTTGTTTTTCTTTTTCTATTGTATCTTACTAATCATATTAATATGTATGACCTATCGAATATGTATATTTATACATCCAAAGATCAATAAATGTTTTGACTTGATTTGATTTTGATTTGACTAGACAAGCAAGACTAGACAGACAAGACTAGACAGACAAGACTAGCCGGACAAGACTAGACAGACAAGACTAGACAGACAAAACTAGACAGACAAGACTAGACAGACAATACTATACGGACAAAACTAGACTGACAAATCTAGACAGACAAGACTAGACAGACAAGGGTAGACAGACAATACTAGACAGACAAGACTAGACGGACAGGACTAGACAGACAAGACTAGACAGACAAGACTAGACAGACAAGGGTAGACAGACAGAACTAGACAGACAAGACTAGACAGACAAGACTAGACGGACAAGACTAGACGGACAAGAATAGACGGACAAGACTAGACAGACAAGACTTGATAGACAAGACTAGTCAGACAAGACTAGTCGGACAAGACTAGACGGACAAGACTAGACGGACAAGACTAGACAGACAAAACTAGACAGACAAGACTAGACAGAAAAGATAAGACATACAAGACTAGACAGACAAGACTAGACAGACAAGACTAGACAGACAAGACTAGCCGGACAAGACTAGACAGACAAGACTAGACAGACAAAACTAGACAGACAAGACTAGACAGACAATACTATACGGACAAAACTAGACGGACAAATCTAGACAGACAAGACTAGACAGACAAGGGTAGACAGACAAGCCTAGACAGACAAGACTAGACGGACAGGACTAGACAGACAAGATTAGACATACAAGGGTAGACAGACAGGACTAGACAGACAAGACTAGACAGACAAGACTAGACGGACAAGACTAGACGGACAAGACTAGACGGACAAGACTAGACAGACAAGACTAGATAGACAAGACTAGTCAGACAAGACTAGTCGGACAAGACTAGACGGACAAGACTAGACGGACAAGACTAGACAGACAAGACTAGACAGACAAGACTAGACAGAAAAGATTAGACACACAAGACTAGACGGACAAGACTAGACAGACAAGACTAGCCGGACAAGACTAGACAGACAATACTAGACAGAAAATACTAGACAGTCAAGGCTAGACAGACAAGACTAGTTGGACTAGTCGGACAAAACTAAACAAACAAGACTAGACAGACAAAACTAGACGACAAGACTAGACAGACAAGACTAGACAGACAAAACTAGACAGAAAAGACTAGACAGACAAGACTAGACGAACAAGACTAGACGGACAAATCTAGACAGACAAGACTAGACAGACAAGACTAGACAGACAAAGCTAGACAGACAAGACTAGACGGACAAGACTAGACAGACAAGACTAGACAGACATGACTAGACAGACAAGACTGACATGCAAGACTAGACGGACAAGACTAGGCAGACAAGACTAGGCAGACAAGACTAGAGAGACAGGACTAGACGAACAAGACTAGACAGACAAGACTTGACGTACAAGACTAGACGGACAAGACTAGACAGACAAGGCTAGGCAGACAAGACTAGACGGACTAAACTAGACAGACAAAACTAGACAGACAAGAGTAGACGGACAAGACTAGACAGACAAGACTAGACAGATAAGACTAGACGGAGCAGACTAGGCAGTCAAGACTAGGTGGACAACACTAGAAAGAGAAGACTAGACAGATAAGACTAGACAGATATGACTAGAGACAAAACAAGACCGACAAAACTAGATAGACTAGTAGGACCAGACAGACTAGACAGACAGACAAGACTGGATAGACTAGACAGACAGTTGTCCATAGAGCGTGTTTCAATTGTAATAGCTTTAAATTATTAAAAAAAGACGATTGACAAGATTAGGAACACTAGACAGGCAAAAACGACTGACTAATGTGACTTGACAGAGAAAATGTGTAGACGTATAAACAAGATATGAAAAACTGACCAAATTAAATTTATTCAAAAAGTATATAGTTTTTTTATATGACCAAACAATACAATTCCAAATATTTTAAAAATATACCAAACAATAAAGGTTTTGTTTGGTATATTTTTAAAATATTTGGAATTGTATTGTTTTGCGTTTTAATTAATTTGCACTACTTAAACAGCATGTATCGCAATATTTCTTGTTTGTTTCACATTTCAAACATTCGTTAAATTAGTCATCGTTGGACAAAACATTTTCTAAATATACTTTTTTGTAACACAAAAATACATATTTTCCTGTGAATTTTTGACTATTTCTAGAAATTGGGTGCCGATCTCAATTAGTCGCCATATTTGATTTATTAGAACTTTCCACACGTTTCAGCCTTTTCTGTTAGCTCTTTGTAAAGTTTTCTTTCAATTGGAAACGCTCCTTATGCTTCGTTTACAACCATAATTGTGAAAATTATTTAAAACTTTCTGGAGAAATCACTTAAAATCTTAAGGACCGACAGTTGAGTCGATACAATTTTCTAAATCTCAAGCTTTAAATCAAAACTTAATATGTTTTAGAATCAATAAATAATTAATAGGTGGGATGCTGAATCGAATGACGAACATAAGAAATCTTTGCGACAAACCATTCCAAGGTTACCCTATCGTGAAATCAGTGGAAATTGTGAAAAACTAAAATAACCGGTAGCCTGTGCAACTGTGTTCTGGATAAAATAATAACTAACTGCAGATAAAGTAACTGCAGATCTGATTCTGATTTTAAACTCAATTCCAACCGGTTATCCTGCAGTGGGAAGACTCACACTCTCACAAGCAAGAAGTGTACAGGCACTACCAGATCTAAATGGACGGATGAGAGGAAGCATGCTCACAGCCAGAAGATGAAGACATACTGGGCCAAGAAAAATCAGAATACCCTAGAGGGGCCCGTGGTCCCTAGTAGGCCAAAACAATATCAAAAAACCTGTATCTCAAAAATGTTGTTACGACAAAGAAATCAAATATTTTTGGAATTAGCACATCTAAAATATACAACATCAGTTCTTGCTTTTCCAGCACCAAGACAAATATTTCATTTTGTTGCTCAAAGCATATTGCTCGGCTTTTTCTCTTGGTTCAATTACTATTTTGTGCGGGTTGCTGTTGATGGCCTCGTTTTATTTTCGGTAAACGGTAAATGGAAGTTTCTTTATGTGTATGAAATAAAAATAAACGAGAAATTAAACAAATAAGTTTATCTACGACAACTTTTGTAAATGTCCATTATTTTACAGTTCGTGGACTATGTAAATACATCATAACGCAGACGTATGTAACTGTCCGCGATTAATGTTAAGTTATGATTGATAACACACACGTTCGTTTGGTTTACGATTCGTTGATTGATTGAGAGCTGCTACTACGTGCTCATACGTTCAGCGCCGCCCGTGCCACAATTCAAACTAACGGAAATTGACATTGCGTACATCGGGTTGTCTATATCTATGAGCACTCCTATTCCAGTTTTTTTAACCAAAATAAGTACTTAATAATTAGGTATGTAACCATTAAGAATGTATTTCTTTTGATTTCTATCTTTAAGTTAAATAATGCCGAGTAACAGTTATATATGGAAATACAACAGTTTGTTTATTATAATGTTAAATACTGTACCTAATAAAAAATAAATTTGTTACATCACACATAATTTTCTTATTAAACGGAAACAAATTAGTGTGGTCGTAGATAACGTATAGTACATAACTTGAGTTGTAAGGCAATTACGCACTCGCTGAATTACGCACTCCCCGCTACGCATTTCGTGCGTAACTGTTCCGCTCGTACGTAATATGCTTCATACAACTCTCCTTACGTAATATACTATTTTCTGCCTAGTATTATATTTTCTATCTAGTTTTATATGTAGTTTTTTCTGACTACATTTACTTGGGTACTTTAGTCTGTTTTTCAGTGCCTAGAGTTGCATGTCTAGTATTGTTTGCTTAATGTAACTATATTTTTGCGCATCCAGTATTTATCTAATATTTTATTATCTAAAAATGTCCCGTCACGTCTGATATGCTTATTATTGTCTTTCAAGTTTGCTCTGTGAATTCTTATTAAAATAAATAAATTCGCAATTATATTGTAAATCTAACAATAAATAACATATCATTCTAGAATTATATAGTGAAGTTTCTATGAGAGTATATATGACATAGGCTCAATAAATTAGTACAAAACCGCTGAAAATTGAAACGGCAAATACATTTTACATAACTAATTCTAAATAGTGGGCTACAATCTTATGCAGAAATGTACAAAATAATAGATGAGTTTAATGCAACACAAAGCGCGCAGGAAATTGAACTGAAGGCTTAATATTTCAATTTAAACTTTCTAGTACGTATCAAATTTTGTACAAATTTACCTATTGTACTGGTATTTTGCATAATAAAAATCTTCTAGTAGACCTACCTATCGAAAAGAGTCGACCTACATAATAATAGACAGATACAATCCAACAGATACAATCCGATACTAATCCGACATAATTAGACAGACTATACAAAAATGGACTAGAATACTCAGATAGATTAATTTAGACACTATACAAAATTTAGAGTATTCGGAGAGGCTAGACCGGATTATAATCCCTTATAATACAAACTCGTGTTTTCTTATCAATAGAGAGAGACATTTCTTATCAATACACAATATTTACTTTTATAATATATTTTCCCAAAGTGTGAAAAATACTTTAATATTTCGTAATCGTATATGAAGGTCTACAAATTTTTTGGCATATTTGCCAAGAGCCGATCTCTCTAGCGCCAAGTCATCCTAGTGCTGAATTGTCCTTTGCCGAGTTTTCACAGAGTTTTTCGTGTTCGAGACAAGCCTTTAAATGTTCAAAGCTAATCATTTTTTAGTGAAAATCAAATACAGATTTTCAGTCAAAACATATCTTGATAGTCTAATGCAGTCTGTATAGCTTTAAAAATAATGATAAATTAGAGACACTAGGTGTAAGTTTTACAAATGAGTTTTATTTAAAACATTATCGATTTCGGCTTCTTTGGCCTGTGTCCGAAGATTACACGCAAGACAAGAATGTTACAAGTTTTTATATACTATTTATCATCCGTGAGAAATAACAGGATCATTTAGGATGTTTAAACCGTTCGTGAAGGCTTTTTTTATTGCATATGCTTCTAGGAATTCTATATTCGGGCCTTTATCTGTGATATATTAAATTTTATAAGATTTGTCTTATCGCAGGTATGATTCATCTTATTCATATGTTTGGCTAAATTTGAGTCTAATTTTTGTAGGATCTCCTATGATCGTTGAACCTAATAATAAATGTCCTGCCGGTTTGAACTATATATGAGGCATTGCAGTCGTTACGTTGTATTTGATAAATACCACTGCGTTCATTTCGATTTGTAAAATATATATTTTTTTCTTTGCTATCCGGCCGTCTAAGGACCACGCAGATATCACTGTTTAGTTCTAACTCTCACCACACTCTCACTTTTTTCCTCCTCTAAAACGCCTGCATTCTCTCCGATTGTTGTATTCGTCTTTCCTCTGTCCAATTGCTATTCCCACGTTTCACTTTCTGTTCAACTAGAACTTTAATGCTGTTGAGTCGTTTTCTGTATCTTTCTCTGTCTTTAGTGCTGTGCAGTCTTTATCTGTGATTCTATAGATGAAATACTATAGATGAAATCTCTTCCATAGTTATAAAAAATGTGCTCCCCTCTATAGTAAACCCTTTGTAATCCATTATAAATAATGTTTTAGAGGTGGGAAAGTTCCCTGAAAATCTAAAAAACGGCGATTATCTCCCCCATACATAAAGCAGGGGACAAGTCTATGATCGAAAACTTCAGGCCTATCAGCATTCTAGAATTCTTAGATTTCTTAGCATTCAGAATTTTAATGTTTTTAGATAAGCATGACATAATATGCCCTCACCAACATGGCTTTGTAAAAGGGAAAGCAATTGAAACGGCTTGTTGCCAATTCATAAAGGGGATTATTGATAATCTCTAGTCACGGAAAATCCCAGTTGGAATGCTCATGGACCTACCTAAGGCATATGACTTAGTTAACCATAATATTCTACAAATAAAACTCTACAAATATGGTATAAGAGGAGTTGTGCTGGAGTTGATCATATCATTCCTTTCTAACAGGACACAGGTTACCAGGCTCCACACTCATTTGTACATTCTCCACCGAGTACAATCAATATAGGTATTCTTCAGGGAAGCACAATAGGACCCTTACTCTTTGCCATATTCATCAATGACCTGCATGCAACTCCGATCAATTCACCGCACATTAAGATCAACTATGCAGACGATACATCCATATTGATATTAAATAGGACTATCAACGATATCATCACCAATTCAGAGAGAGAGAGCTGTTGATGCCATGAAGTTATGGTTTGGTACTAATAAACTTAGACTAAACAAAGATAAAACACAAACAATAATCTTTAAAACGAAGCGGAGTACATTATCATATCCTGATAAAGTGGCAATTGGCAACGAAGAGATTGCAGTAAGTAATTCTGTAAGGCTCCTGGGACTTCACATAGACCAATCTCTGGACTGGGTCTCACATGCCAATGAAATAACAACGAAACTCAACAAGGCAGTATTTGCTATGAAATCCCTCCAACGTTATGTGGAGTCCGACGTCCTGAGGATGGTGTATTTCGCCATCTTCCACAGCCTTCTAAGATTTGGCATTATGTTCTGGGGAAATGGAGTACACTACAAGTCTATGTTCAAGATACAGAAACAAGCCCTGCGAATACTTATGAGTTTAAATTACCGTGAATACTGCAGAGGACACTTCAAAACGGCAAACATTTTAACCACTACGGCCACATATATTTATGAAAACGTCATTTTCCTCAAGAAACATAAACATCTCTTCAAGGATTTTGTCAATCCTACTGAACGTTTAACATGGTTTAACAAGGAACTTTATCAGTTTCCTAAACATGTCCTCACGATGACCGAAAAGATCCTCTATGTGTTAGTATGAAACTATACAACGTTCTTCCAAGAGAAATCAAACAACTAGATAACATTAAGAGATTCAAGAAGCAGCTTTTCCAACTCCTAAATAATATTGAACCTTATGATTTAGAAGAGTTTTTCTCGGAGGTCTAACCCAAGGAGTATTATATTACATTCACACTACCGACACATTTCATTTAGAATGTATTTGTAATATTCTTACTATTCTTGCTTAAATAATGAAATAAAATATTTTTAATTTGAATTTTGAATTTGATTCCAAGTCTTCTTAATTCTTCATTCATCTGCCTTATAGTTATTTCCAAATCTTCTACCTGCTCATACATTTCCTTGTTTGATCTGAATCTGTAGTTTGTATTAAGTATTCTTCGACCGTACACACTACGTAATATCCTCCTCTCGATTTTCCTCCAGAAGCTTTTGCTGGCTTGTTAAGGTTGCAGTTTCCATTCCATACAGTATCACTGGCTTTACCACAGCATTATAGTGCTGTATTTGTGTATTGATGAACATGTTCTTTTAGTTGTAGATGTTTTTAGTGATGAAATTTAGTTTCTCCAGTTTCAGTCTTTTATTTTCTATTGTAGCTTTATCGGATCCATTGTTGCTGATAATCTCTCTGTTTTGTTAATTTAATCTGCCCAAATTTCGTCTTTACTGTTTTCTTCGTATAATTTTTCTTGGTCATCATTATTTCTGCTTTCTGGAAGAAAATCTGGAGTATAGCTTTCTCTGCTATTTCCTTGAGTTCATTGACTTGTGTTACAGCTTTTTCTTCAGTCTCAGCTAAGAGAGCCAGGTCGTCTGCAAGGGCCATGCATTTGGGATTGCCGTTTTTCTCCTTTGATCCAATTATAGCACCAGAGTCGTTATCTGCCAGAATGTCTTCATTATCTTATCCAAAACTACATTCAACAGCATCGGTGAAAGGCCTTGTCTTAGTGCTGTCCTCACATGAAATGGTTTGTCGATCTCTCCCTGAAATTTTACTTTTGATACAGTGTATATGAGTGTTTTATGACACAGTGTTTGTGAGTGTATTATTTAGAGTATAATGTTTAAGAGAATTTTATCAGGTTGAATGTTTTTTGATCAACTCTATATTCTCTCAGTACCTCGACTAGTGTTTCTCTGTCTACTGAGTCATAGCCCTTTTTGAACTCAACAATTAATATGAAGATGTCTTTAGTTCGTGTGGTGTAATACTTGGTGGTCATTTTCAAGCTCCATAATTGTTCTGGACAAGAGTGTCCTCTCCTGAAGCCTCCTTGGTACTCTCCCAGTTTTGAATCAAGTTGAGGTTCAAGCCTATTTAGTAATATCGTAGAGAAGATTTTGAAAGTAACAGGTAGGAGTACACTCGATAGTGGTTGACATCTGGTCATAAATTCTTTTCAACTGCATCAATCAAATAATTTATGATCCACAAATTATAACAAACTGAAAATGGTCAAATATCTTGCCAGAGGAATGGACCTCAGCCGTGATCCATCCACTACACAAGAAAGGAAGTAAGACCGATTTCAACAACTGCAGAGGCCTTTATTGCTTATAACCTACCAGATTTTCTCTAAACCCCTACACACTAGAGTCGCCAAACAGCTAGACTCCCAACTAGGTAAATACCAGGCTAGTTTCCGTGCGAGTAGATTCTGCACAGAGCAGATTCAAAACCTCAAGACAATCCTCTCATATAGGAGCCGAGAGGGATTCCCCTTGCTAGCCATTATGGTAGACTTCCAAAAGGCATACGACTCAATAGATCGACAGACCCTCTTCTCTACATTGTCGGAACTAGGCCTAGATGAGAAGACTACCAGACTGCTTCAAGCTATAACCACCCTGAAGAAAACCACCTCCAAAGTCAACTTCAGGAGTGAACTCTCCGAGAGTTTTCCCATCCAGGCAGAAGACAGGCAGGGGGATTGCCTCTTGTACATCCTCTTCAACTGTGTTCTGGAGAAAATCATCATACAATGGACTTCCACATTGTCACCAGAAACAGGACTGAAGTTTGGATACAAGAAAGACAACCTCAATGTACCCTGTCTAGCCTTTGCTGATCATATCACCCTATAGCCAGCAGCATGGAGGAGGCTATTCATAAAATACAGAGCCTCTACAATGTTGCGGAAAAACCCGGTCAACATGCAGAAGACTCAGTTCATCACCAATATCAAGCAGGCTTCTTCCACAATCCCACTAGGATACAATAATATCTGTAAAGTTCTTGCAGTCAAGTACTTGGGAGAATGGATCTCAGCAAGCGAGAGCGATACCTTGGCCAAAGACGCCAGATGCACCAAGTTGCATCAAGATCTATACCTCCAAGTACCTATCCAAGAACATAAAACTGAAGCACTACAACCCGGTAGTAAGACCCTCTGCAATCTATGCCTCTGACTGAATCTAGATGAATCGAAATGGCCCACTTAAGAAAATAGAACTTAAAGAGAGGAAGATCCTGAGGAGAATTTTAGGACCCGTAAGAAATGAGGACGGTACCTACAGAATCAGGCACAATAACGCGCTCTACGAACATCAGGAAGACATACTCATATGTATGAGGAAAAGACGACTACTATGGGCACATGACCTTCCTGAATCACTCCAAGCTCACCAAGAGGATCCTCACAGTGACAAGTAGGGGAAAGGCGTCCAAAGCCAATTGGTTCACCTCTGTTAAATCAGACTTAGAGGAACTGCAGATCCCATTACAGACAACCGAACTCAATACCGACAGGCCAACCTGCAGGGAGCCTTCCCACCGTCTCTCATAATCAAGAAGTGTACAGGTACTACCAGACCTAAATGGACGGATGAGGGGCAGCAAGCTCACAGCCAGAAGATAAAGGCATACTGGGCTAAGAAAAAGCAGAAGACTGAAAATGTCAAAATTCTGAATTTAACGATAACTGCCGAAACGAGTGGAACAGACATGCACACCCAAGAAACTTCCAAATATAATAAGAATTTCCAAATATCAAAATTAATTTAATTGAATATATTGAATAATAATATATAATAAAATATGGAATATACTTAGAAATCTAATATTGCAGAAATTTATATAATACAAAATACAATAATTAATAAGAAATATTTAATATTAGATGATAATAATTGAGATATTATATTTTTTTGTATTTACTTTACTTTTCTTGGTACTTTTATCAAAATAGTTTGCGACCCAAGAAAAATGTATCCATATTTTGAGAAACGTTGTATTAGACTACGGAGGTTAGATTTTGCAAGTAATACAAAACATCTATATAGTCTTACCGTTTAAATAAATCAAATGAGAACACTCACACCGTAACCATTGGCAGTACTCTAGTAAATTGTTGAAAACGTTCGGAGAATTTTCAGCCTTTTTCATTACTCATTAGCTTCATCTACATTTGTGCTATTTTTGTGTTTTTTTCTTCCTTTGTACGTTTAATTAATTAAATTATGCCCACAACGGCAGATAAAATTCAAGCTGAACGCATGCTTCATCCATTGATTTTCTTTTTTACTTTGCTCTCTCACTAAGGTAATCTCAGCTCTGATGACATTATTATATGAGACATAGTGCTCATATAATTATAATTCCCGCAAGTTTAATAAAATATCAGCGACTTATTCTAAACAGTATGTATATTTTTTCTTCTTTACGCCAAGAAATGGAGAGTTTATATATTTTCCTAGTTGCCTATTTTGAATATTGTTTAATTTCATTGAAAACAACTTCATAAAATAGTGTTTCCTTAAAAGGTATTATGTCAATTATTACAGTTACTTCAATCAGCAAGAAGCCAAAGACATTTATGAATGCAACTTAATCTCAAACACGTCGAACATTATCATAGGAATATTCTAAATAATTCTGAAGGTTTGCTACAAGGTTTGCTCTAAGGTTTACTACAAGATATTTTCTTACTATTCCATTCTCTGATAAGAAAGATAAACTAATCAAAATTTTCCGAAATTAATAGAAACACATAGATTTAAAATGGAACCTCGACTTTAACGACAGTGAATTTAAAATTATTTCCTGATATAATATAGGCGATAGAATCAATAACAGTTGCTATTGAAATACATATTTTGTGGTGAGAATTTTAATTTGTATATTGGCGGATGTTACAAGAAAATGCTTGACGAAGTAATACACTAATAATAAGTTTTTAATTCTGTTCTGGCTTTACATCGCTCTAAGAGATTTTGCCGCTGCCATAATTCTTTTACATCCGTTCCTGTCCTCTGCGCCTCTTCTCCAGTTGTATTTAATTAATGAACTTAATAATGTTTTGTTATATCGTTTGAAAGCAACTTCTTACTGTGCTGTTTTGCAATATCTTGTAATTTTAATCTAAAAAATTGAACTGTAGAACATATTAATTATTAAGAACGATTTGTTTAATAAAATCGACAAAACTGCAATTATGGAGACAATTTATCTCTTCAAATATGCAATATGCACCAATTAAATAGCTCTAATCTGGCATTCTAAACCAATTAAAAGTGATACTGACAATCCAACTCGTTAAATATTCTCCAATAAAATAGCTCTAATCTGAGATTATAAAACAATTAAATGAAAAAATTTGGCTTCTCGGCAATTTAAGCTGGCCCTCCTGTCAAAACTTTCGTAACTGGAAAGTCATATGTGTTATAAGAATGTGACGGGTTAGGTAAAGAATACGGGATTGTTTAGAAACTTTGTGTTGTGGACTTTTTACCTGGTGTAACTGTTGTTAATCGTCTTTGGCACTCTTTAACTAAGATCCGAAAGCATAAATGAAGCTTCTTCCTTGGTTCAATAAATATTCGTGTTTTTGTTGAAAATAGTTGTTGACATTTTCAAGATGACAGTAGATGCGAACGCAACTATCTCGACGTTGCCACGTTCATTTTTGTTTATAAGTCCATTTATATGAAAAACTATAATTTTGGCAACATTTATACAATCTTAAGCGTCGTATTGAAGTTGCATTTATATTGCAACGAACAGCCACGCCACGAACAGCTGCAATGTCTCGATTTAATTATTTAAGTGTCCTGGATATCCACCAGGATATTCATTTTTTCCTTTTTGTAATAAAAAAAATTGTATCTTCAACCAAATAACTGACGTATATGACTGGTCACATAACTGAGAATGTAGATACAATTGGTCAGCGTTGACAAAATTAATTTTGTTAACATATAAATTATTAAAATTTTTCTGCGTCACATGTTTGTGTAAAGTATATACAAAATTGGCTTCCAGAAATTATTTGTCTATTATTTATATTCATAATATTTTAAGATATCCCGACTAAACAATTAAAAAATTACTTGAATATAAATTGATACCAATAGAGTTGGTTATATCAGCGGTTCTTGCTACATTGTCCTGTATTTGATCAACAGTTCGCGCTGCCGCGCGTATAAGGTCTTGATTTACCTAATTTACCGGAATTAAGCCAACGGTACTTGCCCCATTGTCCTATATCAGATCGAGAGTTCTCTCGATTCTATTCGAATATTCTATTGGAACTCTCGATCCAATATAGGACAATATGGCAAGGACCGTTGGTTTAACCCCCGATAATTTAGGTAGCCTGCCGCGAGGCGGGCAGATAAATCCAGACAATATACGCGCGGTAGCACAAACTCTCCAGCCAATATAGGACAATGTGACAAGAACCGTTGGTTTAACTCCGGTTAGATTAGGTTGCCCGCCGCGAAGCGGGCAGAGAAACAAGATGACATACGCGCGGCAGCGCGAACTCTCGATCGAATATAAGACAATGTAGCAAGGACCGTTGGTTTAATCCCGGTTACATTAGGTTTCCGCCGCGAAGCAGGCAGATAAATCAAGACAACATTCGCGCGGCAACGCGAACTCTTGATCCAATATAGGGCAATGTGCCAAGGACCGTTGGTTAAACCCCAGCGGGCAGATAAATCAAGACCACATACGCACGTTGGTTTAATCCTGGTTAGATGAGGTTGCCGCAGCGAAGCGGGCAGATAAATCAAGACAACATACGCGCGGCAACGCGAATTCTTGATCCAATGTAGGACAATGTGGCAAGGACCGTTGAATCTATCAAAAATAATAAACGTGGCAACTTTGAGTTAGTTGCGTTCGCAAAACATCTTGAAAATGTCAACAATTATTTTCAACAAAAACACGAATATTTATTGAACCAACGTAGACGCCTAATTAAACAAATAGAAGCTTAATTTTTGCTTTCGGATCTTAGTTAAAGAGTGCCAAAGACGATGAACAACAGTTACACCAGGTAAAAAGTCCGCAACACTAAGTTTCAAAATAATCCCGTATTCTTTACCAAGTCCGAGTGTGACTATTACAACGACAGAAGGCGAGCAGATTTGAAAATTCAACATCGGCTGATGTCCCAACTTGAATTACCACCTTCTCATCTTGTTTTGTTGTAATAATTATACTCTTATAACACACAATATGCACATAATACGCCAACCAATTTAAGCTTTTGACATTATTGATTTTCTTAACAACGCGGCTACTACCGAAAAATAAATTTGCCGACCGCGATCGTTGAAAATTATGAGTAATTCTTTGAAATGTCTAGCTAACGGATTTTCAAACTGTTTCAGTTCGCGACGAACTTACAGGTTTAGTATTTTTTTCTGCGCGCTAACTTGTCGAAATAAGGTACAATGATACTAGGTAGATAGGAACAAGAATTAAAACATCCACAATATGAAGCTGATTTTTTATATTTAGAAAGCGATGTAGAATTAATACACGTGCGATTTAAGAATGATATTTTAAGCGTGCATACAGTATGCACAAGTTAACATGGACGGTATTGTCAATTGCCCTCTCGAGCAAATGTGAGCACTCATTTCGTTCGTGCGCCCAATTACGCTATCGCGTCAAATTGACAACTTGCCGCCCTAGTTACTAGCCTAATATATTAGGCCCTATACCTAATATACTATTCCCATTCATTTGTTTTATTTATAGAAAATTTTGTTGTAACACCACATTTTTTCACAAAAACTCTCCTTTTCACAAAAAAATTGTCTACCCAATGATACAAAAAACGGCCCATGATGTCATTAAAAGAAAACGTATGTGGCGCCACCACTCGGAAACAATTTACAACAAATTTAAACAAAAGTGACAAATTAAAAATATCCTCAAAATTTGCATTCGCACGCGTATTAATTCTACATCGCTTGGTGTAATACTTCTGGCGGATCCTGTGTATTATTTAATGAAGTAGGATATAAAATATAATGGCAACTTAGTCAATGTTACGTTTGAGGGTCGTGATCACACAATTTTTCAAACCGTGGGATAAGGCTTGACTCCGCTACTCTGATTTCTGGCTCCACATTGATTTTTGAGCGATATTTGCTTTTTATAACAGCTACAGCTGAAAATACGGTTTCACTTAAATAATATGTTGCAAAAGGAATGACAATTCTTAGAACTTTTGAAATTAAAGTTGGATATTCATTTTGGACCGATATCCAAAACTCCACCAAAATAGAACACGTGAATCTTGTTTAAAGGCTGCTATCGTAAGAGAGTCGCAATTCTGGTGAATCTTGTGCATGGAAAAGATCTTGGATCCACGCAAATTTTTCGACATCATTTTCGGAAAATATTTCGAAAACCATTCAGCTTCGAAAAACTTCGAACGGTGTTCCGTGAAACAGGACTTCAAGTTTTGTGAGACAACACGCTCATTAGGAGCCGCATATTTATGCAATTTCGGGAAAAAAAATTAATTAACCCTTTTGTCCACAACGACAGTTTTTTCTTATACGCCGCGCCGCAATGTTCCCAATTGTGTCAGAATGTGCATGTTATTGTCTTGCAGATGCACAATCAAATTTGTCAAATGTATCGCACAAATATGATAGTTTTAGCAGTTACAGTTTCCATGACTTCTCAGGCTTTCTGCCCTCTGGAGGGTGTAGTGATACTATTTTCGGTGTGTTTGAATTTTTTGTTTCCATGCATTTCTATCTTGTGCTAGATGTATTGTCTCGTGCATTGAGTGTCCAGTCATTTCTTTTAATCTGTCGGTCCATCTCATTAGAGACCGTCCTCTAGGTCTTTTTCCCTCAACTTTTCCCTCCACCGCGAGGTTTTCCATCTCACCTGTTCTTCTAGCTATGTGGCCAAAGTAACTGAGATATGCTCTATTGATTTGGTATAGTAGACGCTTTTTGATTTTTAGTTCTTTTAGAACAGAGGCGTTTGTTCAGTGTTCCACCCATGACACTCTTAGGATTCCTCTATATACCCATAATTCGAAGGCTTCAATTCTTTTTCGATCTGTTTTCTATAGTGTCCATGTTTCAGCGGAGTAAACAGCAATTGGGAAGATCAAAGAATTGACCAGCATTACTTTCACTGTTTTTGTAATGGTTTGATCTCTCCATATTTTTTTGAGTTTAGTTGTTGCTGATCTTGCCATTGCCAATCTTCTCTTTATTTCCTCTCAACAGCCTCCATCTTTGGTTATCAACGATCCCAGGTATACAAACTTGTCCACCACATCATATCTCGCTACGTTTTTGATATTGGATGTGTCATTGGATCGATCGATGATCATTACTTTATTATTTGTTTTGTTGATTATTAAACCATATTCTCTACTATAGTGCTCTAATTTGTTCATTATGTTTATCAGTTGTTCTTCGTCTGCTGCAATAATCAAGGTATCGTCCGCATACCTCAGGTTACTTATTTTTCTTCCTCCGATTGATATTCCACCATCACAATCGTTAAGGACTTTTCTCACGATGTATTCGCTGTATATGTTGTAAAGGGGGGGCGAGAGTATGCATCCCTGTCTGACACCGGCCTCTATCTTAAATGCTCGGGACACTGTTTGTCCTGTTCTGACCTTGGCTTTATTGTGGTGGTAGTCTCTTGATTAAAAATATCAGATGCGTTGGAACACCCATTTCACACATCACTTTCCACAGAAGTGACTAGTTCACAGAGTCGAACGCTTTCGTATAGTCCACGAGTTGTGTTCCCTCGCTTTTTCAATGATCTGTCGGGCATTGAGTAGCTGCTCTCGTGTACCTTTACCTGGTATGAACCCTCTCTGTTCGTCCGATATTTGTGGGAGTAAAAATGTTTTCAACGTTCATTAATGATGTGGAGTAATACTTTGCTTGCGTGTGAAATGAGAGTTACTGTTCTGTAGTTATTACATTCCGTCCGTGATACTTTTTTATGGATGGGGATGAATATAGATTCGCACCATTCCATTAGCCATTTGCCCGTTTCCAATATTTAACGCGTGCATTACATCTGTTTCGTAGTGTCCCATGGCTTTAAGTATTTCAGCTGTGATCCGCACACAGCACCTGGTTTTGCCTTCACGTTTCTTAATGATGTTTTACATCTAGTTTCGATTAGAAAATAATCGATTTGGTTTTCGTGCTTTCCGTCGGGACTTGTCCATGTCGATAGTCTTCGTGGGTGGTGCTTGAAAAGGGTGTTTGCTATAGCCATGTTATTTTCAACTACAAAACGGATCAGACGTTCTCCTCGTTCATTTCTGTTACCTAGTCCGTAATTACCAATGAAGTTGCGTACATGGTTATCGAGATCTGTCCTACCTACCTTTGCATTGATATCCCCCATCACTAAAAAGTGTGATTTTTTTCATTTAATTCGAATACACGAAATAAGATATTTCCTCGCATATCCATGCAAAGTTTTTCAAAAAGTTTGGCTTTTAACGGTCTAGTTTTTATGTAGTTTACTACGTCAATGATACATTCTAATACCTGGTTCAATTCATAGCTCATTGACTTCGACGCAAGCGCTTCCCTATGGACGATGCAATGGGTCCACATATCATGTGGTGCCTTTTTAAGAATAAGCACTTGTATGCATCAATACCTACCAGATATTGATCGAGGACCCTCAGTCCACACCGATACACTTTTTCCAAACTAAATCGTTTTCTGTTATAAACTTGCTAAGAATTTCTTGAGCCTTTGCGCTTTCGGTAATGCTTTCGTCATCCAGACAGCGTAAGTAAAAAATAAGATGTGCGTCTTTCTTACTGTCAGTAGTCTCATCAGTTGCAGAACAAATTCCTTTCCTTTCATTTTTTCTATTATTACTTGAGATTCTATAATTACTGCTTGGGGACACACTGCGGTCTTTCTTCATTGTTTACTTTTAAGTAAAGCCACAATCTAAACAGCTATCATCGTATTTGTGATATTTCTGTTTTTTTTGGGTGCCTCACCACCTGCACCAATTCTTGATCATTGTCATTTGAACTATCCACTTGTTTATTTAATAAAAATCGGTACATTTTATCTCCGTATTTGACGAAAACACAAAAAAACGACAATCAAAACTTTGGTGAGTAGGATCGGAGTACAAAGAAATATATTTTTTCTCACTTTATTAGATTGCAAACTTTATTCAATAACAATAGTACAACTGTTACGTATAACAGACCGACAACCCCAAAAAACAAACTCCTTAAAAAATGAGGAGCGCCCTAGGAACGCCCCTATTTACTCTCTACGCCGGAGCAGGACTCCACGGCGCATACTTTGGGAACCTTTGGTCTAGACCAGTTTTCTTCAGCCGGTGTTTTATGGAACCATAGGGTTCTACTAAAACATCCAGGGGTTCCGCGAATCCATGTGAATCAATTCGAGTTTATTATTGGTTTCAAATCTTACAAATGCAAACGGTAGTAAGTTAATTATCTTACAATAAATTGAGTTTTGTTTTAAGTTTAATCAGGAAATTGGAGTCAAAATCCAAAGAACAAGCTTCTTTCTCTCTTGAAAATTCCACCAGTTTTCCGCAAACATTGAAGCTGACGGATAATTTTGAAGAAGAAAATAAAGCAGGATCTACTCGCCGAAAAATACGAGTTTGATGAAGATTATTTAAATTTTGGATTTACCTGGATTGGTTATAAAAATGAGTCAAATGGGTTTTGTGTGGCATATGAGCAAATAGTCATCAACAGCAGATTAAATCCTAAAAAGTTAAAGCGTCATTTGGAAAATAAACATCCGACTTTAAAAGGTAAAAGCGAATGCAAATGTCTTGAACTACAGCTGAAAAAGAATGCATTTGAAAGGTATATTCGTGATGATAATAAAAATATTCTTAAAGCATCTTATTTAGTTAGTTTGCGCGAAGCTCATACGATTGCAGAAAAATTAATTAAAGCTTGTACAAAAGATTTAATCAAATGCATGATCGGTGGAAAAATTGCAAACAAAATTGACCTCGTCCCATTGTCTGATACGAAGATTTCATGACGAATTAAAAATACGCCAGATTACTGCGAAGTGGAACTAGTAAGTCGTTTGAAAAATCCTAAAGATGGATTCACTCTGCAAATGTACGAATTTACAGATGTGGCTGGATTAGCAATTTTATTACTTTTCGTCAGATACATACACGAATTCAATTTTCAGGAAGATATGCTTTTTTGCGCGAAGCTCTGCCAACTCAAACAATAGGTGAAGAAATATTTAATTTACTAATGCATATTTTGAAAAACATTCAATTTCTTGGAATTTATGTCATCCTATATGCACTGAAGCACGTTTAAAGAAACTAGTTTCAGACATCAAAGCCAGCCATTGCTATCTTCATTGTCATGCTCTCGCTGTTAAACGGACACCAAAAGCATTGCAGAAGTTCTCAATGAGGCCGCTAAGATGGTTAATTTTATCAAAATCCAGACCCCTAAATACCAGGGTATTTGCCCTATTGTACGATGATCTGGGAAACTCACATAAAAATCTTCTTCTTTATACTGAAGTAAGATGGTTATCCAGTGGAAAGGTTCTAACCAGACGCTGGGAATTGCATGATGAAATTCGAATATTTTTAGCTGAACGTGAATTTTCTAGAAAACTTAATTACACTAATGGGCTTCAAAATCTAGCCTACCTTGCAGATATATTTTCGTACATAAACGAAGTTAATATTTCACTTCAAGGACCAAATACTGCTGTTTTTAAGGTCAATAGCAAAGTAAACTCAATCAAATCTAAAATCAAGCATTGGGAGTAATGCATCACCAAAAGTAATACAGAATGTTTTCCTAATTTAAATAATTTCCTGGCAAACAATAATATCGCATTCGGCCAGAATTTAAAAATTAATATTTTGCAACATTTAACGGGATTGCAAAAGACATTTTTCGAATATAGGGGGAAACTATTTGCAATAATTTAAGTTAAATCGAAAGAATATTATAAAAAACTCGTTCGTAAGGCGTTTTTCAGCACTTGTCCATGAGAAAAGTCGTCGCTTCGCTCGTCGTTTTCCAAACTTGGACGGGTGCTGTAAAATTGCGCTTACTGAACTCGTCCTTTAATATACTATTAATGAGTGTTGTGATGTAGATCCTTGCTAATTAAGGAATGAGAACAATTTCTAGATATATGTACCGACACTGCATTACAATTTACATTTGGTTCGGATGGCATTGGCCCGTTTTGGATAAAATTAAGGGAAGGAAGAAATACCCGGAAATTTTCAAAACGCGCGGTTAACGAATTGATGCCTTTCGAAACAACCTATCCCTGTGAGAAATCCTTTTCCACATACGTCGCTACAAAAACTAAGTATGGAAATCGATTTGCTGCCGAAAATGAGATGCGTCTCCAATTAACACCGATCCAACCAGCATATGCATAAATTATGCAGTCATAAACAAACACAACAAAGTCATTAATTTTTTTAAGATTTTTTTCTTTTGATTATAATTTCATTTCTATGTATGTATAGTAAAAATATTTGATATTTTATATGAAGTTATAATTTTGTTTGAAAATATATGAGACTTTTACAAAATTCTTATAAGAAATGCAGGGACGAACCTTGTTCATAACATGTAATGCGATTCCCAACTTAATCACAGTGCTACTAAACAGAGGGTTCCTTAAAAAGAAAATTCTCAAAAAAGGCTTCCGCGGGACGATAAAGGTTGAAGAACACTGGTCTTGACAAATACAATTCGTGGTTCGTCGGACCTTATTGGTAATTTTTGTCAGTTAGTTTAATTTGTAGCTTTTGCCTTTAGACTTTAGACCATCTCCGTCGCAATGGATTTTCATCGTAAAAGCTACAACCACCCGTTGTATTTTGTTTGATAATAATTTGTTATGAAAAACTATTTGTTAAGTCAGAAATTATAAGTAATTTGACACTTGAAATTATGTGTTTTTTTTTAATTTATTTATTTTTATTCAATAATACCTTGCGGTGTAGAACGCGTCAACAGAGAAATACATAGATGTAGTTATTAAATACAATATGTTTTAAAGGAAAAAAAAAATACAAAATGTGTGTATAAAAGTAGCAAACCAAGAGGCATTTAGATTCACAACGAAATGTCACAATATTCCGCTTAATTAAAATTTTCAAAATAGTATTCATTCAATGAATGGATGAAAATAGTATGCCTTATTAATTAAAAACGATTTTAACTGTACGCAGAAGTACGTCAATTTATAATCCAGCTATAGGAGCCATTGACATTATTGTACGTTATTTTTAGACTGACGAACTTTTAGCAGTTTTCCGCATCGTCCGCGAATCTTTTGATGGAACGTAATTGAAAAATCGGGTTGAGAATTTTTCGCTTTAAAACTCATGGAAAAACAATCTTTTGGTTTTGTTGAAAATATTGAGAAAAAAAATCTCGATTTTGCGGGAAATTGCATTACCTATATTTTGAATCAGACCATGAGAAACAGAAGACGTCATTTGAATTTAAAATTCCGTCATGCTTTTGGAAAAGCTTACCCATTAAGGTCATTCTACCTTTTCTACCATTCATCCGGGCGGATCGGCCGGACGCACTTTTAACTAATTATTACATATGGTTAGAATAATATTTCCATGAAACACCTTTTAGTAATCTCCTATTGCTATGGAAAGATATGAAATTAGTTTTTAAAAAATCATTATGCTTTAAAAATTTCCGAATTTTTACATTTTTACAAAAAACTCCGCTAGACTCCTTCTACCGGCCGCAGTGGCCTCGAGTGACAGCGTGTCATCAGACCTCGGATTAAGTTTTAAAACAAGACAAACCCTTAGAATAGTTAGGAATATCACCTACCAATCAAGACGTATTTTTACTGCTGGGCATCTGAAATCTTCCAATGCGAGTATTGACCGTCTATGGAGCAAAAATTAAAGGACTACCATTTTTTCGAGCAATTTCTCTAAGAACAGATACCAAGAAAATTGTAAATTAGAAAATAAAGAATCAAAATCAAAACGGCGCGCAGATAATAAACTTGCTCCTATTAGAGATATGAGATTATACTATACTATATCCTATTAGAGATTATATTCCATCGAATGAATAATAATTTTGGAAAATTCTTCATGCCATCATGTAATCTGACTGTAGATGAGCAATTGTTAGGTTTTGACGGAAAATGTCCATTCAAGTAATGCATACCGTCAAAACAAAAAATATGGAATAAAAATATTTTGGCTAAATATACCCACTAAAAGAATTAAATATTTAGAAAAAGAATGAAATCAACGTGCCACCAACCTGAGTGAAAATATCGTACAAGATTTGTGCACTCCATATTACGGTATAAATAGAACATCCCCTGCGACTATTTTTTTACTACCAAACAATTGGCTCTGAATTTGAAGATTTCTGGTCTCACTATTACCGGAACATTACGAAAAAATAAGCTAAAATTTGCAGACGAAACGTTCTCGAGAGCAATTTTCAACAATTGTTGGATTTAGAAAAAATCTCACCTTAGTGTCATACGTTCAAAAAAAGGGAACATCTGTTATTTTATTATCAACAATGCATCATAGTGACGCGATCACGAATAATAAGAGAAAACCGAAAGTGATTATTGATGACGACAAAACAGATTTTATGGACAAGATGATCAAAACTTATACATGTAAAAGAAAGACAAATAGATGGAAATTAGGGTTTGAAGGAAAGTATTTATTCTTCCTCCAGAAAAGAAATGGCGCATATAATGTCATTTATGTGAGAGCAAAAGGATAGTATTCTAATATTGTATACATTGTAAAAAGAATACTTGTAATATTCCTTCAAATATCTTCAAATATGCTATAAGTGTGTAGATTAATAGAAAAATTAAGTTATAAACTTGTTTATTTTTAGACACTATGCGAAAAAAATGATGTTAGAACGTACAGGGGAGCAAACATTGACTCGGCCAACTTTAATTTGTTTATCCCACATAATATTATATTAAAAATATGCACCTAACTTCTTAAAACATTTATTGAATAAAAATAGAATGCAAGAGATCCAAAAATTTAAGATATATAATTACATTGCCATTGCACTAAATTGTCACCGGCCGTTCAGGCCGGTAGGCAAAGGTGGCTGACTTATGGGGTAGTTTGACCTTAACGATTAAGAGAAGTGAAGTTTTTACTTCAATTTTCAGAAATACCGTTTTATGGATTTTGGCGATTTGGAGTTTCCTCGGGATTTTCTAAAAAATTGATACTTTGTACCATACGCAGGCCCCTCTTTCCCACTGGGCACTCTGGACACGCGCCCAGGGCTCCGCGATTTATAGGGGCCCCCTAGTTGTGAAGCTCCAAGTTTGAAATGACCAATTTGTTAAGAAACTACATCCAAAATTGATTCAAAATGTGTCTTACGTCTTATGTTTAAAATCTCGATTCATCATCGATTATTCCCTTTTTTGTAAAAAAAGTTAATTAAGCCATTAAAAATTAAATGCAAAATGTAATAAAGAAGACAAAAATTATATATATATTTGATTAAAAATGTTATTGTGCACATTATCCATGGGAAATTTATTAAATAAGTATTATTTTACTAGCCCGATTTATAATATCACCTACGATAATGCTTCAAATATGTCGGGGAAGCATACTGGTCTACAAGCAATAATCAAGGAGAAATGTGAGTTTACCACCGTTGTATCATGTGCAGGACATTCACTAAACTTGCTAGATGCCCATGCTGCTAGGTGTGTATGAATTGGTTCAGAAAGTGTTCAACTTTTTTTCGGGCTCTACCCACCGATGGAATATACTGATAGAACATTTAGGTTCAACAAAATTAGTTAAAAGTCTTTCACAAACCAGATCAAGGTCAGCTCGAGCTGCTGCAGAAAGCGCCTTGCATGAAGGTCATAAATAAATTATTGAAGCTTTCATGTCCATCGGAAATTTGGAGCTCTATATAGGAAAGAATAGACAAAAAAAGTAATTATCTTCAGAAAGTAACAATAACACTTGACCTTGCAACCAATTTGTTTATTTCACTTGATGATTTTATTATTAACCTCAGGGATAAATGTGACTTCGAATCGTCCCGCCAAAGAAAGAAACCCGGAATCTGACTAGAAGGACCAATCTCAAAAAACAAGACCTAGAAGCTCACGCCAGAGTTTTTTTTTTCGGCTCTGCACCGTCAATCCAACCGAATGGATAAGCGAAATTAGAAAAAACAAAGTAGCAAATTTATTCCCATAATTGATCCCTAAGCTTTCATCTAAAACAGTGATTAAGTCGTATAAGAACATTAGTCAACGTTTTGGTTCATTTTTTCGTTTGAAAACTCTGAATTCCGAGGAGTTGAGACAAAGTTGCAAAGAATTTGCTGAAATCTATTATGAAGACGTTAACGAGAAAGAGTTGGAAGTGGAATGTCTACATTTAAACTTGAAAAGTTTTAGAATACTTGAAAATTGTTCATAGTGACGATGAAGGAAATATATCACCTTTTGAAAGAAAAGATTTCCAAATATAGAAATCGCATTTAGAATCTTTTTAAGCATGGTAGTAACTAAATTAAAAAAAAAAAAATAAATTTTAATGCTAAGATAGGCAAGAAGTTGGATGCAGCGGAGATAGTGATCGGAATGATCTGGGAGAAATGCTTATGAACTTCCTAAAAATGCAAAACCTATACTTGATGAACAGCTTCTTTTACAAAAAAGAACATCGCAGATGGACCTGGACGAGTCCAAATGGAAACACAAGAAATGAGATTGATTTTATAATAACGGACAAAAAGCTTATCGTCAACGACGTCGCTGTATTAAATAGTTTCACAACAGGAAGCGACCATAGAATGGTAAGGGCAAAAATAACTCTAAACCTAAGTAAAGAAAGACGTAAGCTGGTAACAAAGAAAAGACAGGCAGGTTGGACAACACCAGAACAAGTTCACAAATATGTAGAAATGATAACTACCAACTTGGAAACTACACAGTTTGAATATAGGCACAAAACAACAGACGAAATAAATAACAAAATCGTCGAAGCTATAAATGAAGCAACAAAGACATACTGTAAGCCAAATAAAGAACAAATAAGCAAAATCAGCAAACATCAGCACACAGACAAAACAGCGATAGTAACTCAAAACAACTAAGAGATTTAAGCAAGACAATTACAAAAGACATCAAAAATGACATACGTCGATACAACACAGAACAAACGAAACTAGCTATTGAGAACAACAGAAGTATGAAGGTATTAAGAAGAAATATGTCAAATGGAAGAAAAGAAATCTTCAAACTAAGAAACAGCACGGGAACACTAACCACAAATAGAGAAGATATACTGAAAATAGCGGAAGAATTTTACGCAACTCTCTACATGAGTCGGCTACAAGAACAACCAGCGGAACCGACACAAACACATACCGGGAAGGTCATAAATCAGGGGTCTGAAGATATGCCAAGTATATCGATAGCCGAAATTAAGAATGCTCTTGCAGAGATGAAGAACAACAAATCCCCGGGTGAAGATGGCATACATATCGAATCCATAAAACAAGGAGGAGACGCTCTACTACATGCCATAAAAGCACTATTCAACACCTGTTTAGAAGAATGTGCTACACCTGGCGAATGGAACAACGCCTCCACAGTTATTCTACATAAAAAAGGCGATATAACACAGCTCGGAAACTACAGACCGATAAGTTTGCTACCACATCTATATAAACTTTTCACCAAAGTAATCACCAAAAGGTTAGAAAATAAACTAGACTTCTACCAACCCAGAGAACAGGCTGGGTTTAGATCGGGATACGGGACAAATGACCATCTTCAGGCTATAAAAACTCTCATTGAAAAGTGTAATGAATATAATAAGCCCCCTGTCCTGTTTTTCATAGATTTCGAAAAGGCGTTCGATACAGTTGAATTACCCGCCATAAAAGCTGCTCTAGACCAAGCACGAATAGACTATCGATATACAAAGCTAATTGAACATATTTACCGAAACGCTACAGCAAGTATAAGGCTACACGACAATACCAACAAATTTAAAATTGGCAGGGGAATTCGCCAAGGGGACACTATCTCCCCAAAACTATTTACCACGGTTCTCGAATATGCTTTTAAAATGGTATCTTGGGAACACCTAGGAATTACAGTGGATGGAGAAAAATTTAACCACCTGAGATTCGCAGACGACATCGTCCTAATAGCCGACAATATCAAAGATGCAAAAACTATGCTCAACGACCTAAAACAGTCAACGGAAAAAGTGGGCCTTAGGATGAATATGGGAAAAACAAAAGTTATGACCAACCTAATCATAATAACCTAAGCGATCAAATCAAAATAGATGATGCTAATATAGAAGAAGTAACTTCCTATATATACCTGGGGCATCAGATACGCATAGGCCGCGAAAACCAAACATGCGAAATACAACGCCGCATAGGCTTAGGATGGGCAGCGTTTGGAAAACTAACTAACATCTTGAAGAGCGAACTACCAATGTGTCTCAAACCGAAAGTGTTCGAGCAATGTGTGATGCCGGTAATGACGTATGGGTCAGAGACTTTAACACTAACAAAGCGTTCCGCAGCAAGGTCTGCAGGTAACTGCAGGTACTGCAGGTAACACAGAGGTCAATGGAACGGGCCATGCTAGGCATTTCCTTACGAGACAGGGTACGAAACGAGGTCATCAGGGAAAGGACGGGTGTCTGCGACATTATAACACGCATCTCCAACATGAAATGGAGACGGGCAGGCCACGTTGCCAGACTTAGGGATGGCCGATGGACTAAACGGCTTTTGGAATGGAGACCCCGTGCCGATAAACGAAGTAGAGGTAGACCACCAACTCGATGGACCGATGACATCAAGAGGGTGTCACAAAACTGGATGAACAAAGCACAACATCGTGATGCCTGGAAAGAGTTAGAAGAGGCTTATGTCCTGCAGTGGACGCAAACGGCTGGACAATGATGATGATGATGATGAGTAACTAAATGCAGTGGGAAATGCTCCCTCTCCAAATTGGATAGAATAAAAAATTAATTAAGAAGCTAAATGCTTCTAGAAAGATTAACTAACCAGTTTTTGCTGAAATTACTTTTATGAATTATTAAATTATTTGTCTATTCAAGCAACATATTGTCAAGGTTATAGGGGCTCGATTATCCTAATGTGCCCAGAGCTTCTAATAGGTTAAAGACGTCCCTGATCACACGGTGTGGAACTGAATAAATTGTCGGGAAATTCTTAAATTGATTGAAAACTCTTGATTTTTGGAAAACTACGACTCATGCACCACATTCTCAAATACCAATTCGATTTTAAGCCCTGTCACTCTACTATCCACTCACTAGCCATTCTCACCAACAATTTCCAAAGTGCCTACGTACAAAAAAAAATCCTCTGCTGCCCTTTTACTTGACATCATTCTACTGTGTCGGGTATGCCGGCTTGTTAGAAAATCCACCTCCTCAACGTCCCCTCTTACCTACTCCACACAGTCAAGAATTTCCTCCAAAACAGATCCCTCCTAATTAGATTAGACAATACATTTTGCCCAGAATTTGCACCCTTTCATGGGCTCCCTGAAGGTTCTTCCCTGTCTCCCCTCATCATCATCAGTAGTGCTACAGCCCTACAGGGCCTCGACTTTCTTCAGCCTCGTCCGCCATCCTTTCCGGTCTCTGGCGCGGACCTTCCAGTCAGCTGCACCAATTTATCTGGCATCCTCAGAAACGCGGTCTTTCCATCTCAGCCTTGGCTTTCCTCTGCCTCTACTGCCGGTTGGTATGGCCTCAAAGTTTCTTCGCGTTGGCACGTTGTTGTCATAGCGTGCTACATGTCCTGCCCATCTTAACCTGCCAATCTTGATTGTCTCCTGACCCTCTATATAAGTTATAAAGCTCAAAATTATATCTTCTTCTCCAGACGTTATCCTCTTGGACAGCACCATAAATCTTTCTTAGGATTTTTCGTTCAAATGTTGATAGTAAATGTTGATACGTCTCATCTGCTTTTGTTAAGGTCCAGGTTTCCGAGCCATATAGTAAAACTGGTACAATTAACGTCTTATAGATCTTTGTGCTTCTCGAAAGGCTCGATTTACGTAAGTATTTTGACAGCCCAAAATAACAGCGATTGGCAAGCATTATGCGCCTTTTTATTTCTTTGCTGACATCATTACTGGGGTCATCATACGAACTCATCCACTGCTTCGATGTTATATTCTCCAATTGTGATATTTTGACCCGCGTCTCCCGTCCTGCGTTCTTTTGTGGCAGCCATAAACTTTGTCATATTTGCATTTATTTGTAGTCCCATATTTCTTGCGGCATTCTCAAAATTTACAAAGATTTGTTTTGCTTTTCGTAGAGTTCTAAAGGTCAGGTCCATGTCGTCTGCGTATGCCTGCGCCTGTGATGACTTATTAAAGATGGTACCTCTAGTATCCAGTTCCGAATCTCGAACTATTTTTTCTAGTGCTATGTTAAATAGGAGACACGCCAGCGCGTCACCATGCCTCATGCCTACAGTTGTTTCGAATGAATCTGAGGTTTCATTCTGTATTTTTACGTGGCACACAACTTTTGATATTGTCGTTTTTGTCAATTCGATGAAGGTTTTTGGAATGTGTAGCTCATTCATAGCTTGGTATAACTTTGGTCTTATAACGCTATCATAAGTAAAGTCGATGAAAAGGGGGAACGTGTCTATATTGTATTTGTAGCACTTCTCCAGCATCTGGCGTAGTACGAAAATCTGGTCTGTTGTCGGAATCCGCATTGGTATTGTCCAATTCTAGGTTCTGCGTACGTCCTTATGCGAGATATCAGGATATGTAACAGTATTTTATAAGCAGTGTTTAGTGGTGTAATAGCTCGATAGTTACTGTATTCCAACTGATCACCTTTTTTCTGTAGACGGCATATAACCCCTACGTTCCACTCTTCTGGAATTTGTTTTTCACGCCAAACTTTTCTGATGATTTGTAGCATGGTTTCTTCCAATACTTCTCCACCAGCTTTGATGAGTTCTGCTGTGATAGTAACTTTTCCACGAGCTTTGTGGTTTCTCAGCTTCTTTATGCCATCCTGGATTTCCAGCAAGTTGGGCGGTTCGACCAGGTCATCATTTAATTCCTCTAGCTCCTCTGCTTCTTGGTTATCTGAGCCAAGGAGTTCAGAGAAATGTTCCACCCACCTGTTGAGTATTTCCTCCTTATTGGCAAGAACCTGTCCGTTCTTCTTCTTACAAATATTTAATTTAGGTTTGAACTCCTTTCTTATGTGCATCCTCTTTTCTTCTCTTATGAGATTCTTGTAAGTTTCCTCTGATTCTCTTGTTTTTCGTTGCTGTTTTATTTGGTAAGCTTTGTTCTTTCTATCTGTCACTTCCTGGCATTCTTCGTCAAACCAGTCATTTCGAGGCGTTTTATTCTCATAGCCCAGGATGTTTTCTGCCGCTTGTTTTATGACATCGCTAATGTGTTGCCACATGGTGTTCACTGGCTCATCATCCCTGATGTTTATATTCTGTTCAATATAGTTCTTGTATGTATTAAGTGTATCTTCTTCTTTCAGGGCATCTGTGTTGTATCTTAGTTCTTTACTTCCTTAGGTCTTTTTCACGTTCGAAATTTTTGCTCTTAGTTTCGCACCAATCAGGTAATGGTCCGAGTCAATGTTTTGGTCCCCTTTACGTTCTAACATCCATGAGATTGAAGTAGTGTCTGCTATAGTAGAATGTATAAGTACTTGGTCGATTTTATTTTCCCCTGTCTCCCCTACTTTATAATATATTTTGCCACGACATTTACAAATCCTATTTTAACGACAAGTCCAAAATCAGCCTCTTTTCTTACATTCTTCAATACGCCGACGATACAGCACTTATATCCCCATAATAACAACCTGAAACGGACCATAGACGAACTATAAATCCTTACAGACAAGTCATCCCAATGGTTCAACCGTTGTAGACTCTCCACAAATCCCCCCAAATGTCAATTCCTTATTACCAGCCATAGAATTTCTACAAACTGTGGCCACCTCCACCTGGGCACCATGGACATTACACCGACACCACTCATAAAATACCTAGGGCTGATTTTCGACCACAAACTCAACTTCTAGAATGACGCAACGTTGCGTCATTTCCGTTCTCGTCTGTTCTCGGGAAACAAGAAAATTTCAATAAAGAGGACCTCTAAAAGCTACAAAGTGATATGCCGACCTATCTTAGACTATGGACACATAATCTGTACCAACGCACGTAACTCGACAAGAAGGATATTGAAAGTAGCCGAAACTACTGTATTACGCGTTATAACGAAATTAAGGCACCCAAACAACCCCCTCCACAATCCCCCCAACGACCTCTTCTACAGACTGACTAAAATTCCATATATTCCATATAAAATTTCATCGCAGAGAGACACAAACAGCTACTAGGCAAATTTAAAGACAGTTGCATTAATCGGACCATAATCGACAAATTTTGCTTAAAACGGGACTTGAGACACTACACGCAAGCATTCTACAAGGACATAATATGAAGCATTGTACGACGACTAATCACCTCATATGATCATGTCATGTATATATGTATATCTATTTGTTTTAGATATAATTCTCAAATTACATAACAAGTTGTAATGTTCCTGGCAGAAGAACCTCGAGGTCGGTAGCCCTTTGTACCATTTTTTATGTTACAATAAATAGCATTATTTATTTATTTTATTTTGTTATTTATAAGAATTTCTACTTATATTTGAATACCTAAAATCTCAACGGTTCAAAATAAAATATTGTTTATTTAAGAATAAATAAAAAAGAGTAAATTCCAATATAAACAGGAACTTTTGTAAAAATAACCTATAAATGTAATCTATAAATAAATCATGCATATTATTATTTATCATTGGTACAATGTAATTATATTTTTTTAACGAAATTAACGGCGTTATTTGCTGGTAAAAAAATCTTCCTTTTAGTAAATTGGTTTCTCTTTGTTATCTGGAATCTTAGGAGCGACATCGAGCAATTTTTATCTCTTCTTTATCTTAATATCAACGAGAGCGAAAAAAGCGAATTCGCACAGGAAGTTGGAAAAGGTGAAACTTTTTCTGTTTACTCCGGATAAACATTTCATATTTCTAGCCTGAATGTGTATATTCTTTATATCTATTTTCAGGAATCCATCTGAGGATCATTGTATTTTGTCTGTTTTATATTTTCCACATGAATACTTCCTGAATATTTTACTATCAGTGATTCAGTAAATTAATAATTCTTCTATATAAAATTTAGTTTTGCTATCGTTTTTAGTTTTTAGCTCTTACATCTTGAACTTATAACATTCTTTGCCTTGTTAAGAATTATAATTAAGAATATATTCTTTGCTTTGTAAGAATATATAATATATTCGCTAAATAGGATCATTTCTTTAGAAATTATTTTAAAATTCTTTGGAACATTGGTTTTTTATTTTCTTGAGGATATTCACTTAATGCGTTATACACAGAACACCTATTTGCGAGCGACTTAAGGAAACTTTTGGTGGGCGCGAAGTAAACACAAGCAATGGTTTCAACAGAATCACGTAACGATATATACAGCTCTCTAGCCTTACTCCATGAACATATTGAAAACAAGCAATTTATTTTTAGACTGCCGGCATCCATCTCATTTACATGCTCTAAAACCATCTGTTGCATATATTTTCAGCATGCTTAAGTAATCAGTAAAAATTCGCCAGCAATTATTTCAAAAGATAACAACCCATTTCTAGCAACTGTACCAATCTTTCTAAATAGCAGCAATATTAAGTAACCTAACGAAAGTAATAAATTACTTTCTAGCAGCTAGGGTTTAAGCTGGATGTAATATATTATATATCTAGGATTAAAACTTATTTACTTAGAAGTATTTTTGCTTTAAGTTTTTATTCCTAATTGTAATTTGATGACAAGATAAAATGAAATTCATGTTAACTATTCGTCAAAATGACGTTGACCCTGATTAATAGGAAATTAATTCCGCTTTTAATTATATACTTCGAGGTTATAAAGTAATTACAATTTTAAAATTGAAATAGTATCGATTCGTCGAACTTTCCTTTATTAACTACATTTTCTACAAAGCTTAATTTTGTATGTATTACTAATACTTATACTAATATGCATATGCTAAAATGAATTATAAATTTTCTTTCTAAATAAACCAATTTTTAAAAGTTATGTGTATTGGGTATTGAGAATATTTTATCGTTCAATATTCCTCATCCAGAGGATTCTGCCAAAGGAGATAACCACTTCGGCCCCTCTGCTTCCAGCCTTCATAATAGTGAAAGATATAGCTCACGTTTCTAGTTGTAATAAGTAATCATTTAAATACCACTCCTGATCACTATATTCCAATACATATTATTTGACGAAGAACATTATAAACGTTTTAAGAATATGTGTGGAGATTTAAACTAATGCTAAAATGACCATATGGACAAGAAGTGCGAAGATTGTTTCATTATTATTGATTACTGAGAGAAATCAAAGTTATAATTAATTAAAAAATTACAAACTGAAAACAAACGCAACACACACTCAATATATAAATATATTCAGCCTTTCCGTAGCTCTATAACAATTATTGAGTCTTTTTAGAACTACCAAAACAAATCTTACATGAAATTTATAAGTCATTTTACAGCTTTCAGTCCACCTTCGTGGCACTCAACAAAAACCAAAAAAATAACATTGTTTTTAAGATCATGTCTTTCCGATACCTTAAGGGGGGAAACCACATTAGGAGGCTGCTTGATACTGATTTTTTAGGATTTTTTTTTGGGTGGGAAGAATTAACTACAATTTAATCAAATTTTGACAATATTTCATTCATGTTTCGAGCAATTTTTGTGAATTTTTTTGAATATTTTCAGCCAAAAATATCAAAGTTACGGCGGATGTCCGCCGAAGGTTGTAAGTATAGTTTTCCAATTGCGTGCAGTGTAGCCATTTCAATTTTCATTTGAAATAAAAAAGGTATTGATTTTACATTAATAGCTTATTTTCTAAGAATATGAACCTCAATGCAGGCGAAAGAAAATGAAAATTAAAAATTTTGCAGGAACAATTTTTTTTCCTTTTTCACGATTTTTTTTTCTCAAATTATTCAAGGAAAAATACCCTTAAAATCATTAAATCATCACAAGTTGGTTCATATAATCTGAAATTTTATAAAGAATAATACTATCAATTTTCATAATGATCGGTTCGACACTTTTTGAGTTAGATTGTACGCAAATATGAAAAAAGTCATTTCGAGATAAACGAGGTAATGCTCCGGTCGAGCCTGTAGCCTGTACCCGATGCGAGTGCACATAGGGTACAGGCTACAGGCTACAGTTCTATGCTCATAAAATCTAAACGAATGTGAATTTCGATTTGAAATTTGGACAGCGTATTCTGGGATATTTAATCAAACGATTTATGCAATAAAAAGAAAATCTGATTTTTTTAAACCTACTTATGTGGTTTCCCCCCTTAAGTGGATAGCCATATGTGGACGCGTTTCGAGATTTATCTCTCATCAGCACAGCTTTGTTTCCATGAACAAACATTTGTAAACCACTCACTTGAAAACCCATGTGGTGTTTAGGGTTAGATGTTTATAATTCATGTGAGATTTGTTTTGGTAGTTCTAAAAAGACTCAATAATTGTTATAGAGCTCCGGAAAGGCTGAATATATTTATATATTCAGGCTGTGTTCCGTGTGTTTAAAGTTTGTATGATTATGTTTAACGTAGGATGGTTTCACCAATTCTATCTTATCAGTTCAATCAATAACCTGCTAAGTTTATGTCTCTCTCACAAAATGTCAAAATTATGGTTTTTGATGAGTGCCACGAAGGTGGACTGGAAAGCTGTAAAATGACTTACAAATTTATATTTGTATGCCAGGTCATACTGGCAAGGTTTAGGTGTGGAAGTGAAGAGCGTGGTAGGAAATGGTGAGCATTGGTGAGCGTGGTGAGAGGATGAGCGTGGTGAAGAATATCGGAAGTGCACAGTTTGTGGGGCTGGAGAGGATAGATGGAAACATTGGTTAGAAGAATGTACAAGGAATGAATGGAAGGAACAGGAGAAAAGGCTAGGACAAGAATGGAAGAAGTGTATGGATGAAAGGGGAATTGGTTTGGAATAGTTAAGGAGGGTGAAAAAGTGGAAAGAGCAAATAGGCAAAAAGGAAGAACCTATTCCTTTAGTATGTAACGTGTAGGTAATATATATGTATAGTATGTAGTTAGTTAAAATATTTTGTATTTTGTATATATGCCAATAAAAGGTTGTCAATACCACGCAGGATATTGGATGATTATACATCAGATATTTGTATCTTATTATTATTACTGGTCCCCAGACTACTTTCGTGGCACTAAAAGAGTACATATATAACATTGTTTTAAGATAATAACTTTCATCTATAATTACGACCAACCAGTCAAATTCCATATTGACTTATCATCCTAAATTCTACAATACGCTGACAACACGGCACTGATTTTACATAACTCACATCCGCATAGGCACCAAAGACGTACGGGCAATTTCTAAATAGTATTAACAAAGCAATCAAACGAACTCTTGAGGTCGCTGAACGAACCGCATTACGACTCATCACTAAATATAGACATTTTAGCAATCCTCTACACCAGTGGTGTGCAAACTATTTTCATTAGCGACCCAACATCTTGTGTAAAATAGAAAGTAGATGTTTTTTAAACATTTCAATATTTTACTGATATCTGATACTTGCACACGAAAAGCCTTATATTTTTTTTAATTCAACAACCCAGAAATTTTTGTATGGACCACTCTTAGTGATCGATTTCCACAATTTGTACGTTTATAACCAGCAGAGAAAACACTTTCAGATAAACTTTGAAATTTTCCATTCGCTTGATAAAAAACGATTTTAAGGAAATACTTTTTTATCGCATTTCCCGCAGATTTCACCATGTCATAACTTTTCAACCGCTTATCACAGAGACTTCTAGTTTGCACCAAGGTTAAAAAATCCCACTGAACCAGCCATCGATCCACTGGAGCATTCTTTCCACTGGAGAATTCTTTCCACTGAATTCCAATGAAAGATGCGTAATGCCTGCCATACACGCTAAGGTCTACCGAACAGGTTACCTGTGCAGGGTTGCCTGCGCAGGGCAACCGTACTTCGGGACGGTTGACAAAAACTGCACAGGTCTATTCCCACACACGCTTCCCATTTAGAGCAAATATAATGGTACATAGGAGACTCTGGCGAGATCAGGCCCCGACACGACAACGTGTGTAATATCACAGCCAAACCTCAATATTAACTTAATGCCTAAAGGTTATCTATCTATGTCAAATAACTTAATGCCTATCTATCGATCTACCTTTCCAAACAAAACTGCGTTGGGAGTCAAAATACCAAACACAGCATCTCTAAAGCAAGCAGATTACAATTGTGGCAGGCCTATTTACAGGACACTGCACTCTACGAGGACATCTGCACAAAATGGATATCTGGAAAGTTGAACCATTATGCAAACTATGCTGTGATTAGTATGAAATTGCCTAACATTGCAGCAAAAGAGATCCCTGTGAAGAACAAGGCACTTAGACTCCTAGACTTTATACAAGGACTGGACCTAATAAGAATAACAATAATAAAATATGTTTATTGCTGTACTTATAATACAAAAAATACGACAAATGGCTATCGACCCGTGGTCTTTCAGCCAGGAATAAACAAATATAGGACAAAAAGGTATATTATAACAAAAATGTGGTCGAATCAGTCGATGTTTAAAGATTCGAGGTGGGTTCGGGAGGGATAGTTTCTGTTCGAATGTCTAGCTTGTCGTTTTAAACATAGTTCGTCAGTGATGTTATATGTCACAGGGTTGCCTTTAAACTTCTTTGCAAGTCTGTCATGTTTGTATGCAATTAGTGCGACCTGTGTTTTTCTACCGAGGAGTGCGTTAGAGGGGTTGTGTAGAGCAGTGGTGCGCAAACTGTGTGTCGCGATCGCCAGAGGGGTCAATAAAGAATTTTTTTGGGTCTCCGAATCCATACAAATTTAAAGCTTTTCGTATGTATCAAACAGCAGTAAAATAGTGAAATGCCAATATGAACAAATTAAAAAAAAAACGTCTACTTTCTATTCATAGTTCGCGATAAAATTTTAAACAAAATTCGCACCACTGCTCCAAAGGATTGATGACTAGTTCGATGGTATTTCCTCAACTTAAGGCATCCCAGGAATATCGTATGTTTTCAGGCTAATTTTGGGACGCTGAATGAAAATTAAGTCTCGGCGATAAGCCGTTTAAAAGCTCTGATATATTGAAATCAGAAGAAATATATTTTCTTAATATCGTTATTTATCAATGGAAGATTGGATGATTGGATTGGAAGATTTCAAAGTGTGTCTGAAGTTTTCTCTGCTGGTTGCAAATATACTAATTTTTGCTAGCCGCTTCCGCTCGCTAGATGACATGACATTTTGGGGAAATTGGTCGGTCGAACAGAGAACTGGGAAACCAATTGATATTTTTCAGGAAATCTAAGTCCGTCCACAGGGAAAATAACCTTCCGAAAACGATAAAGCAATCCGTTTTTAATTATCTGCTATCATTCACGAGATATAGACTTATGAAATCGAAATTCTGGCAAATTTGGATTCAAAATTTCTCAATAAAAACTTGAATAGTTCCAAACAATATCATATCGTTTTGCTCGTCTTGTAGCCTTGTTTCAGTGTGCCGAAAATGGTCTCGTTGGGATTAGCAGTTTCAGAGAGGTTTTTAGGTAAAAACCCGGACGGACGGAAAAAAGAAAGACACGGCTTATAACAGCGAAAAACTATATATCTTGTATATTTGTAGCATTATAGAGCAAAATAAACTAGAAAATCATTATCAGCACTTCAATTTCCTTCGGGTAACTAAAAAAAAATCGAGACAAAATTTGCAAAAAAATCCTGTAACGAATCTTTTGTCGTTACAGGATTTTTCATCATTTCGGTCGAAAAAAATGTGCTTTTTTGTTTTTTATCAATTTTCTCAAAAACGGTAAACAGCAACGAAATCATTTTCGGCGCACAGAAACTACTCGACAAGACGAACAGGTCGTTGTGTAATTTGTTCGGATTCAATTATTCATCCAGAAATTTCAAATTGAAATTTTAAGATTGTCGATTTGATAAGTTTCGATATCTCAGGAACGGTTGCAGATAATCAAAAATTTTGATTGAATGGATTGCAGCATCGCTCTCAGAAGGTCATTTTCCTATCGTCCTGTGGTGGTGCATGTGCCGGGTATATTAGCAATTAACTGGAACAAAATTTATAAACAATGGGTTTGCTTTTTCGTTTGACAAAATTCGATTAGAAATTGGTAGAAAAGTTACAGATTGCAGCTGCAATGAAAAATTATATATATATATATATATATATATATATATATATATATATATATATATATATATATATATATATATATATATATATATATATATATATATATATATGTTGCTATAAGAGAAATATACACATTTGGTATTCTATAAAACAGACGTTATTTGTGATTTTGAGATGCATATTGCGCTGTCAGATTGAGGAACTGAAGAAGTTTCGATAGTACAGTTAGTAGTACTGCGCAAGGATAATAGCTACGATGGCAGCAAACTCTACCGAGAAAGCATATGCGTTTTAAGCACGCAATATGATTTCTCTTGCCAAAACTTTTCAATGTTTTATTAATCTAAAACTAATAACGTTATTACGATTTCGTTCAAAATATTTTATACAGTGATTCTTAAAGTTTACTTTGGGAACTCATAGGTGCTCAATATGGGCTCCTCCTACCACACGGCACACATCAAGGCGATAGTCTAGTTCATTCCAAACTTCCAAAATCTTTACGTTTAAGCTTGTCATCCTTACGTAGATGCTGTACTAACTGCAATGTGTAAGGCGTCAGTTTTAGTCGTTTACGTTAAATTTTCCATATAGTTGGTTGCGAAATTTGTAGTTCTAAACTTGCACGTGTTGCTGACTTTTGTGGAATTCGTTGGTAAGCACACCGAAATGATGAAAAATCCTGTAACGAAACTTTTGGCATATTTTGTCTTGATTTTTTTTTTAGTTACCCAAAGGAAATTGAAGTGCTGATAATGATTTTCTAGTTTATTTTGCTCTATAATGCTAAAGTTTTTCGCTGTTATAAGCCGTGTCTTTCTTTTTCCGTCCGTCCGGGATTTTACCTAAAAACCTCTCTGAAACTGTTAATCCCAACGAGACCATTTTCGGCACACTGAAACATGGCTACAAGACGAGCAAAACGATATGAAATTATCTGGAACTATTCAAGTTTTTATTGCGAAATTCTGAATCCAAATTTGCCAGAATTTCGATTTCATAAGCCTGTATCTCGTGAATGGTAGCAGCTGATTAAAAACGGATTGCTGTATCGTTTTCAGAAGGTCATTTCACTGTGGACGCACTTGGATTTCCTGAAAAATATCAATTGGTTTCCCGGTTCTCTGCTCGGCCGACCGAAATGTCATGTCCCGAAATGTCATGTCATCTAGCAAACACAGGGGAAACTTCAGACACACTTTGAAATCTTCCATTCCAATGTTCCAATCTTCCATTGATAAATAACGATATTAAGAAAATATATTATCTCGCATTTTCGGCAGATTTCACTGTCATAGCTTTTAAACGGCTTACCGTAGAGACTTCTAGTTTTCATTCAGCGTCCCAAAACTAGCCTGAAAACATACGATATTCCTGGAAAGCCTTTAGTTAAGGAAATACCATCGAACCAGCCATTGATCCTTTGGAGCAGTGGTGCGCATTTTGTGTAAAATTTTATCGCGACCTCTGAATTGAAAGTAGACGTTTTTAAAATTTGTTCATATTGACATTTCACTATTTTACTGCTAACTGATACACATGAAAAGCTTTAAATTTTTATGGATTCGGAGACCCAAAAAAATTATCTACCGACCCCTTTGGGGGTCGCGACACACAGTTTGTGCACCACTGCTCTACACAACCCTTCTAACGCACTCCTCTTTAGAAAAACACAGTCCCACAGAAAGTTAATTGCAGACAGACATGACAGACTTGCAAAGAAGTTTCAAGACAACACTGTGACGTATAAGATCATTGACGAACTATGTTTAAAACGACAAGCTAGACATTCGAACAGAAAATATCCCTCCCGAACCCACCACGAAACCCACCACAAATTTTTGTTATAATGTACTTTTTTGTCCTATATTTGTTAATTCCTGGCTGAAAGACTACGGGTCGATAGCCATTTGTCGTATTTTTTGTATAAGTACAGCAATAAACATATTTTATTATTGTTATTGTTATTAGGTCCAGTCCCTGTATAAAGTTTAGGACTCTAAGTGCCATGTTCTTCACGGGGATCTCTTTTGCTGCAATGTTAGGTAATTTCATACTAATCACAGCATAGTCTGCATGATGCTTCAACTTTCCAGATACCCATTTTGTGCATGTCCTCGTAGAGTGCAGTGTCCTGTAAATAGGCCTGCCATAATTGTAATCTGCTTGCTTGACAGTTGCAGGATTTCAGCAGATAAAGGGCCGGATAAATTGTCTAGAATTCGCTCACTGTTATTCTGATCATTCATTTTGTTCCACTGTAGCCGGTGCTTAGTTGCTATTGCTACCCATCGACAGATTTTGTTTCCGGCTATGGTTTCAGTAATGTAGGAGTTCCTGTTAGCACTGGTTTTTGCTTGTTTGCATTGTTAGCTCCATCTTTTGCAAGCTTGTCTGCCATTTCATTTCCTACTGTCCCTTCTAGCTCGATATCCAAACAAGTATGACTTTAATGTATTTCGCCAGGGTCTTAAGGTCCTTAAAACAGTTCTATGTTGTTTCAGATTTAATGTCATCAAAGCATTAATACTAGCCTGACTATCCGTGAAAATGCGGATGTTTCTACTTTTGTAGTTCATCTTTAGGTTTTTGTGGGCACAGATTACGATGGCGTGCTTTCTGTTTGGAAAGTCGTGGCATGTTATCATACGGGAATAGATAACCTGTACTCTAGGGATGATCTGTAGATTCCGGCGTTCACTTCCGTAGTTTCACTGTCCTTTTTGGAACCGACTGTATAGTTGCCCTGCCCACCTTGACATGTGTTTGGTATTTTGTCTCCCGTCCAACGCAGTTTTGTTTTGAAAGGTAGATCGATAGATAGGCATTAAGTCATTTGGCATAGATAGATAACCTTTAGGCATTAAGTTAATATTGAGGTTTGGCTCTGATATTACCAACGTTATCGTGGTGTGGCCTAATCTCGCCAGAGCCTCCTATGTACCATTACATTTGCTTCTAAAGGCTCCGATCCTTCTTTCACCCATCATAAAGATATTCAGGGGACGAAGGTCTATCATGACCTCTTGAGTTGCTGTTGGGGCGGTTCTCAACGAGCCACACTGAACTGAAAAAAGTTGGCCGAAAGTCGAAAATATGATAGTCACCGAATGAGTTTATCTCTAAAGCAGTGGTTTCCAATCTGTGGGGCGCACCTCCCTAGTGGGGCGCGAGTCCTTTGCATTACTGAAATATATTTTTTGTAGCTGTCGCGTTCGCTAAAAACTTATCGTACAAATAAAAGTAATGAAAATAGCGGCAATACAACTACGCAAAATAGTAATTCTAAATGTAGAAAATATAATCCAATGTATTTATCATTGGGATTTACATGTAAGTTTATTAATGGGCAAGAACCAACAATTTTGGCCGCAGATAGCATGAAACCCAATAAATTAAAACGTCACCTTGAAAATGTACATGTGGTTGGAAGATAAGATAATTTTTCCAAAGAAAATTAGAGGTTTCAAATCAACAACAAAATACGTTTTTAAACACCATGTCTGTAACATCAGAAGCATTGCTTGCATCGTATAAGGTTTCTTATAAAATTGTTTAATGCAAAAAACCACATTTAATAGAAAGAACTTTCGTGCTACCAGCGGTTATTGACATGGTAGTTACGATGCTCAACGAATTGATTATGCTGATCAACTTAAAATGATTCCACTTGCAGATAATTCGCTGGGAAGAATAATTTGTGATATACCTGAAGATCTTTGGGATCAATTAATTGAAAAAATAAAACCATCCGCTTTCGGGTAGGAAGTAGATGAAGCAGCAGTTGTACTTAAAGATGCCCACTTGATTATAAATGTAAGATATGTTGTAGCAACTGATGTTAGAGAAGATAATTTATGTTATTCATTCTATTAAATATTGAGATAAATCTATTAAATGCAATAGTACAGCACGTGATGTTCAAAATATTGTTTTTTTTTTAATGAAAATTATATTTTGTGGGAAAAATATATTGTAAAACGATATTTGAAGTTATTTTAAGTTATTTAAGTAAATATTATTAAAAATAGCCCATTAAGAAAAAGGCTCTTCGGAAAATAGTGTGATTACATTAAAGCAGAATATAGGCTTGTTTATATATTGTTGTGCGGCACGTTGGCTTTCTCGTTCTAAAGTACTTCAAAGGGTGTTTAAACTAAAAGAAGAGATCGCCATATTCCTTACTGATAATAATAGAAATTAAGCAAACTAGTTTAATGACACAATATTCTTTGCAAAACTTGGGTATTCAGTGAATATTTTTTTAAAACTCAGTACCTACTTTAAAAAATGCAAGTACCACAAATACATGCTCTGGTAGAGAAAAAGAAAATTACTGCAGTTATGACAAAATTGGAACTCTATTTACTAAATTTGATAAACAATAACTTCTACATGTTTCCCAATTTTAAAATCACTTGTCCTGCAGATAAAAATAGAAGAAACTGAAGTTATTATTAATAATCACTCGGCCAGTCTATGGAAGTAATTCTCGGTTTACTTTAAAGATCTTGACATGTCAAAATACGAATGGATAAGAAAATGATAATTGATTTATCTCGAAGGCTGATTAAAGCAAATATTTCAACAAGAAAATAATACGTTTTGGCTACAAGTACCTACAGAAAGATTTTCCTACTTTACAAGAAATTTTTAGATATTTGCCATTTGTAACATCTTACTTATGAGAATCTGGTTTTCCTGCAGTGGCTGTTTTAACTCTTAGTGCGGTAGGTTGGGTGTAATACACCCAGACCAGATTTTAGAGATTAATCGTTATAAGAGGCTGTGAATCTCAGTAGCTGCGTGGAGACTGATAAGGAAATGCCGATTGATAGGACACAGTCGAGCGCCACCCCGCGAATTATTTAGACGAGGTCGAAGATGTAAGCGTGTGAGTTACACCCACCTTAAGCTCCGTGTAACTAATTTTGAACTAGCATTTGAAGCGACCACGGACCGCTGATAATAAATCTTTGCAGGTATGGATTAGGGATTATGAAAAATCCCACTAAGAATTCGGAAATTCTACAGTTGGTATTTTATGATGATGATTTTATGTGTAGTGGTGAACGCATCCGCTCGCTATACCTGAGATCCCGGGTTCAATCCCCGGAGAAACCGTGAAATGTTTTAACTATGCTGTGGCCACCTCGTGGAAAGCAATGGCAAACTATAAATATATAAACTATCATATAATAGAAAACCTCTCAAATAGTGCCGTTCGGAACCGGCGATAAATTGCTAGGTCCCGCATATTAGTGGATGATGCGTTCCACAAATATGCGCGAGAGGTGGGCTACGCTCTTAAGAGAGTACGGTACACATAATAATATTTTACGATGGGGTTTGTTTTATAATCCCGTGAACGATGTAAATTTAGTAATGGATATTTTACGATCAGATCATAAGGACAATACCCCATGCATGACACTACATACCTGGAAGAGCATAAAAATACGAAGTCACCCCCGAAAAACAAACTAGTCAGGGCAATATATCGTACGAAGAAAATGAAAATTTAGTCTTTTAGACGAAGCCGTTTCTTCTGGCGATTCCGATAGTGAAATCGATATTGATAATGTTAGTCAAAGAAGCTGTGAAAGTGATACAAAGCAGTAGATGGACGTCGAAGGAGAAGAGTCGGAGATAAAATGAGAGCGAAGATAAGAAGATATTTGTTCAAAGTGGTCTTGTCGCACTAAAAAAACGGGCGCCAAGATAGTACTTATCCCTATTATGAGTAATAAAAAAATACCTTTAATTTTAACCTTTAATTTTAGTTAGTAAATACTGATATTTAATAATAAATAAAATATTAAGAAAAAAATACATTATACTATTAAATTCACACGATCCCTCTCAGGGTTTGTCACACCCACCTTGCGCTCCGTGTTACATATTGTAACCTACCGCTCGCCGGGTTAAAGACAAAATATCGATCTCGATTAATGATTGTAAAGATACTGAAAATAGGTGAGAATAGGAGAATAGTTCGATATCTTCGAAAAAGCGCAAACAAGACACACTAAAATTAAATTTTAATGATAATGTAGGTGGCGTTAATACCGATTTGTCTTTAAAAAATAATTAAAATATTGTGTGTATATTTATACATAATATGATATATTTATTCTTAAATTATTTTATAGCCCATCAAAAAATTTAAAATAAACAATTAGGATAAACTATTTATTATTATTTGATGATTTATGAAATTAGATTGTTACCAAAAATTGAGATTTTTGGTAAAAAAGGGGGGCGCGGGTACAGAAAGGTTGGGAACCACTGATCTAAAGAATCTTGTTAAGGATACTTTAATATGTATTATTCTAAAAGAAAAGTGTGGATTATCTTTTTTCCTGAGACGTTACGCTCGTTCAATATTACCTACCCTTGTCGGCATAGCGCGAACACATGTAGCGGCTCCGAATTATCATTGTTAATTCAAGTGCGTGTAACTTTTTACTCGAGTGTCCTTTTTTATTTATGTTTGATGGAGGATGTTAAGGAAGATATGTAGAATATTTACATATGCAACGTTTTCATTAATTTACGCTCGCGTGTGTTAGAAGTCATGTCGAAAATGTATCTGCATAATGTTTTTCTTGTAAAAAAATTTCAGTAAATTAGCAAAAACCAATTTTATCACCGCAGCGGGACTCAAGAAGTTGAGATATCGAACGTATAGATTACCATGTTTTGTAATAGAATCTTCAAGAAAATTGTACACATGCCTGTCTCTATACCTTTGAGATTAGAAATACGAGACACCGGCGCCACGCTGGGCAAATTCTTAGCTTAGGAGCTACACAGATACAGTTGGGGACAACCTGCAATTGCAAGATTTGTCTGATATTTTGATAATTTTCTTCTAATTCTTATTCTAATTTATATAATAAGAGCGCAGATTACCGTGTGTATCTAGTTTTTATTTATTTATTATTCATTTGGAGGGTCGTCACCTAATATAATACAGCTAATATGAAATAAACTTAATGCAAAATGTTTAAAAATTACTTCGCTGGTGATATTTACCACTATATTGTTTTCTATAAATATACACCTAAGTGGCTTAACACTTGTTTTGTGCAGAACGTATTTATCATAGTTTTTTTTTAACAAATTTGATAATATTTTTCCTAAACTATATAAAACAATTTTATAGTTATAAATACAAAGTAGAGTAATTTATTCAATAAATTTTATGAATGAAATATAGTTGTCATTTATAAACGCCTTACATTGCATTGAGTATTTTTTGTAGTTTTTAATATTTCAAATACTCAAAGGTAATAAATTGTAAGTCTTTGGGGCTAAATGATAAGCAAATCTTTCATGTACATTTTTATTAGAATTAGATACTTCCAACAATTTTTTTGTCATGCTATGAGTCACAATATTATGCAAGATACGATTTTTTAAACGTTCTTTATTATGCATACATATTACCAATTTAATATCTTATGTTGCGATTATTACTTATATCTTATTATGCGATCTTATGTTGCATATATCCCTTCCAAAAAGTAGTCTGGTTGGTCTGGTAAAATATCAGGTCTACCTTTTTCGTAAATAATTTTCAGTATATAATTTTGAATTGTAGACAAGGTTTTTAATGAATTTTCATATAGTGCTCCCCAAACCAGAATTCCATATCTTAAAAGTGATTCTACTAGGGATTTGTATACCAAAATCAATATATTTTTACTCAAGACGATGATGACGATTTTTACGACTAAAGATGATTTTTACCTGATACACAAGATGGCTGAAGCAAACAATAACAATGATAAACTCTGCAATTATTGCAACAAAAAGGCTCGAGATCCAGTGCACCGCATAAAGTGTAGAAACATTTTTCATCAAGGCTGTGTGGCCTACTCAAGGAAAGCAAAATCAGCTACCTGCAATCACGTAACCCCCATAGATGAAGAACCCGCCATACTTCAATATTTGGAAAAGGAGATCGTGTTTCTGAGGCAACTGCTTCTAGAAACTCAGGATACAAAATTTTTTAGAAGATTTTGAAGCAATAAGTAGAAACCTTAAAAGATAAGTTAAAAACTTTAACCAACAAAACACCGCACACTGAACATGTTCACTTCGCGCCAACTGTCGAAAATTCAGAACAAAATAATGAGGTACGAGTATTGGGTGGTGGCCAGTACGCCAAACTCCGAAATTAGAGGGCCAACGGCCAATGAGAGATCCAACGCTGGACCCAACGGCAGGCATCCGCCCGCAGATGAGGAATTTACAGTGATAACCAGAAGACGGAAACGAACTTCATTAGGGAAAGCTTCATTTGGGAGGGAAACAGAACCAAAGAGAATCTGGCTACACATATCACGAGCCAAGGAACATGCCACCGAAGAGGTTGTTACTAAGTATTTGGAGGAAACTACGGGAAGGCCTAATACATATTTCGTGGTACAACAACTGACCCCCAAGAAAAAAGTTTTGGATAACAACTCTATTAAAGTCTATAAACACGATTTCTGGCCAGAAGGGATACGGTATGAGAGATTTAACTTCCGCCTCACAGACCGACGCCGTACGGAAAATTTTCAGATAGCTCACCAAGACGGGCAGATAATCTAAACAATATCAATACAAATCAAACGAATTGGATAGTTTATCTAAATATCCAATCTCTCATAAAAAAAGATACCTGAGTTGGAAATTTAAAGTTTTCAAGAAAATCCACACTTGGATGAAAGAGGAAAATATAACGATGGTCCACCTAGAAAATTATAAACTGTCTAGTCACTTTTCCCGTGTCCAATCTGGAGGCGGCGGGGTAGCCATCTGGAGAAATTGTAAGATCAAAGATACCCTGAAGGCAGATGATTTAAATGTAGGTAACTATTCTATAGAAAATCATGTGGTATTCTATGTAAGCATAAAAGTCACGTTACTCTAATAATAAATAGGTATATATCGTCCGCCTACGGGATGTATGTTAACATTTCTGTCAACTCTAAACAATCTATTAAATAATCAATTCCACAAATCGTCTGAAATTATTGTTCTGGGAGATTTTAATATAAACTTTGCTGGTGTTTCAAAGGAAAGTACCAACATTAAAAATCTCATGTTCGCATACGGTATAGAATCTCAACTAAACAAATACACCAGAATGACATATACAACCAAAACCCAAATTGACAACATATTTACCAACACAAAAGATAATATGTCACTTAGGGCAGAAGACACAACAATGTGTGATCACAGAATCCTAATTATGACCAGACATGAAAGCACACAGAAAACAGAAAGATCTCCAAAGTCATATAAGAGAAATTTTTGTCAGGCAAGCAAGATTAGGTTCCAAAAAGCACTATCTGAAGAGATGTGGCTAAATATATACGCCGAAAATAACTGCAACGCTAAAACCACAAACTTCATAGAAACCCTGCAATATCATTGCTTTACGTGCTTTCCCCTGGTAAAAGTACCGAAAACATCGAAATCGTTGGTAACGCACGAAGTTAAAATATCTAGCGAAAACTTAAAATCTCTATACTTTCTGCAAAAGAAGCACCCAAGGCTGAAACCAACTTTCTTATTGGGAAAGAAACATCATCAGAGATACCTGCTAATCACAAAGAAATCTTATTACAAACAAGAACTTATTTATGTAAACTTATTTTTGTAAATCTTATTACAAAAAAGAAGGGATTAAATTATCAAAAAACACATTGGAAATTTGCTAATAAAGTGTCAAACAAATCAAGAGCTGCTAATGAGAATCCAATAAAGGTCATAAACGACAGAGAAATAATAACAAGCCCCAAGAAAATAGCGACAGCTTTCTCTAACTTTTTCAAAACTGCCCCATTACTGATAACGGAAAATATACCTCCGACCATAATTAGCAATGACCACATACCAAAAAATCCCCACTCAATGTATTTAGAAAACTACAACGAAGAAGAAACGTTAAGAATTATAGATAATTTCAAAAACAAAAACAGTTCCGGACATGATCTCCTGCCATGCAGGCTAATAAAACAATACCAACAAGAATTGATTAAGCCTATAACGGACATTATAAATTGTTCTTTTTAAACGGATGAATTTCCAGAGATATTAAAAAAAACTGTAGTTATTCCGATTTTCAAAAAAGGAAACAAACGTTATAGACCAATAGCACTGATCTCAGTATTGGCAAAAATACTAGAATATGCTATGCTTAATAGGTTTCTGCTGTTCATCGAAAGAAGCAGCATCTTGCCCAAGGAACAACATGGTTTCAGAAGAAATAACTCTACCGCAACGGCAATAGAGCAATATATGAGTAGAATACTCCAAGAAGTAGACAATGGAAGATACCCAATTGGGATCTTCTGCGATATGTCCAAAGCTTTCGATTGCGTGTCTCATAATGTACTGCTCGATAAGCTTTATATATATGGCATTAGAGGCAAATGTGAACAATGGTTCCGAACATACCTCAATATAGAACAATACGTAAGAATAAGCTATGCCAATACAAATGCCACATCTACCATGACGAAAACAACTACTGGTGCGCCGCAAGGAAGTGTACTCGCTCCCGTGCTTTTTTCAATCTACATTGCAGACCTAGTCAACTACATTTCACCCAAAAAACAGAGCGTTTTCTATGCCGATGACTCTAGTTTCATCATATCGGAAGGATCGAGAGATGCGAATGAGACTGAAGCTAACAATCTCCTCAAAAATATCTACACTTGGTTCTCTGCAAACAAATTATTTATAAATGGTTAGAAAACAAATTATATGATCTTCCAAACTCCTAGGAGACAGAACGAAGAAGATCTCATTCTAAAAGTCGGCAATGTGCAGTTGAAAAGAGCAAAAACCACTAAATTCCTGGGCCTTCATATCGAAGATAAGTTACAATGGAATACGGATATCGATAAACTAATAAAACAACTAAATAGATAAGCATTCCTCCTATGAAGTATTCGCAAACACGTCGAAAAGGAAGTACTTATGAATATATGGCATGCGGAGATACAATCTGCCATATCATATGCTATTATAGTATGGGGATCCTCCTCCAGAATAAATTGTGTACATAAGGCCCAAAAGGCAATAATAAGATCTCTTGTAGGATTAGATTGCACAAAATCCTGCAAACCCTATTTCATTTGCCTGCAGTTATTAACAGCACCCTGCACACCATATATAGATATCGGAGGTGACCTGTTATATATACAGAAATAAATATAAATTCAGAAAAAATATGGATAATCACGAATATGCAACAAGGCAAAACTACAAATTACATGCACCATTCTCTAAACTATCCATCTGTAGTAAAGCAGCTAACAAATTTGGAATACAAATATATAATAAGTTACCTGAAACTCTCTAAAACATCTACTAATAGGGAAGAGTTACTATAGTATCCTCGAATTTCTAAATGACGTATCCTATATGTAATAATGTACATGCTTTATGGATAAATAAATTGATTTGATTTTATTTGATTTGAAGATATCCCTTAATTGATAAAACTAGTTTTGTAATTCGCTTTGTTAATTATGCTACATGTTGGTTCCATTTTATGTTTTTTATCTATAATGATTCATAAATATTTAGTATTTTCAACTTATTTTATGTCTCCAATGGCCTTAATATTAATGCTGTGAAATTTGGATCTGTTTATATCTGTGATGGTAAATGCTATATAATTGGTCATCTGCATTTAGAGACAGCTGATATCCATCCAACCACATCTTTACGACATTCATACCTTCTTGAACTCTTTCCTTAGTAACTTCCCAATCATATCCACTAAATATAGCAACAGTATCATCAGCATATGATATTACTTTGCTATCTATGTTAAGTGTTAATAGATAACTTATATAAATGGTGAAGAGTATAGTACCTAGAACTGTCCCCTGAGACACACCCACTCTTACCAGGTGCGGATCACTTAAACTTTTATTGACTTTTACATATTGTGAGCAGTCGTTTAGATAATCTACTAGATCACTACCTAGAATTCCATACCGCTCTAACACTTAATAATTTTATATTATATTAGCTTAACACGTAGTAATTTTTCATGATGTACCATGTAAAAGGCCTTTTCCAAATCCAGGAATACTGCTAAGCATTTTTTTGTGTCATTAAGATTGCTTGAAACTTCATTAATAACCTCATACATGGCATCTGATATGCTTGACGACCTTCTCGGAACCCATACTAATATTCACGTAATATTTTGTTGCTATTTAGAAAGTTTATTAAGCGTATTTTTGGGCATTTTTCTGTAATTTTGCCAAAATTATTAATTAAACTAATTGCCGATAATTTGATATTTTATCACCTGCTTTGTAAATACTGAGGGGTGATTACTGAGTTTTTAAATTGTTTGGGGAATTTTCCATTACTAAATATTAAGTTGATGATATGGCTAAGAGGCTGTAGAATGCATTTTTTTAATTTCAATTAGTTTTAATAAAAATGGGGTGATTCCGTCATAACCACACGCACTACTATTCTTTAATAAATAGATGTGGAGGAATACTTGATTTTCTGTAATAGGAGTTAAAAATAAAGAGTTATTATTACTGGGAATATTATTTAATGAGAAATCGTCTGGTATATTAATTTTTTCAATCATTTTAGTACCTATGTTAGTGAAATACTCATTACAAAAATTTGCCATTTCTTTATTGCTATTAAAAGTTTGTCTATTATCATCGAATATATCTAAGCTTATACTTTTTCCAGATTTATCATTTGTTGCCTCGGCAATTACTTGATATATTTTTTTCATGTTATTTTGATTTTGTGTTGTTATGTTTTTATAGTAGTTGTGTTTACATTTTTTTAAAAGACTATTTAGTCGATTCTTATAATCTTTATATTGTTCTTCTAAAGCTATCAATAAATTATTACACAATCGTTTTTTTTTAATTTATCCCTTGTGATAAGACAGACATGTCGAGTGTGATAAGACAGACAAGACAGACAATTCGAGTCGAGTCAGTCGAAGTGTCTAGACGTGCGAGTAAAAGTTCCGTGTAAAATTTACGATTTAAACAAATAGTGATTTATAGCTTACTTTACATATAACTAATATGTCGAGGGAGCTAAGGTCAAAAACCCTGGAAGGGCATAGTAACAGGATTATTGAATATCTGGAAAGTGCCGGTTTTAAAGACTTGATATCGGGAATAATAGAAAAAAGTAGTGTCGGTTGAAGTCAGTTTTACGGCTAAAATTTCCGAACTGAACGATAAAATAGAAACATTATTAGACATGAACCTAAAATACGCAAAGTGCTCTTCGTGCAGCAAAGAAATGTGTAAAGAATCCACAATTGCGCAGAAAGACAACACAAGTGATATCGAAGTTTTGGAAAGTGAAGACAACGCTATGGAACATTCCAACACCGAAAAGAATAATTTAAAAACTCGTACCGATAAAAAATTCTCAGATTTAAAAACTCAAGGTGAAAATAAAACACGCGTAGTAAATAATGCGGAAGAAGCGGAAACAGATATGAATGTTAATGAAGGAATTTGGGAGATTCAAAAAAAGAAATTTAAAAGAAACCGACAATCCAACACTATTTATGGAAATTTAGAAACTACAACAATAAAAGCGGCGAAGAAATTAGCTCTTGTTCATGTTTACAAATTAGAGCCAAGTATTACAGAAGGTGATGTAATGGACTACCTACGTAGTAAATTAGATATCGACTCTCTGCAATGTACAAAACTAGACTTCAACCATCCGGAGGAATACTCTTCATTTAAGATTACTGCACCGTTTGAACATTTAAAAGATTTGAATAACCGAGAAACATGGCCTAAGTACACATGCGTAAACCGTTTTTTCCTAAATCTCAGGAAGGAAAGAGGGAACAATTAATGCATGGGGAAATACATTTAAGTTCAATCACAACAAAAACTGATCCGAAATCTGAAAACAGTAAAGCAAATCTGCAAGGAAAACATAAAACGTCCAAATTAACCATAATTAATCAAAACAGCCAGTCAATCGAGAATTCTATTGATATCATAGAAAGGATGCTTGAGGATAACCCAGAATGTTCGTTCCTAGTACTCACGGAGCACTGGAAAGATGAAAAACAATTGGAAGCCATCAAGATTAAGCATTTCCAATTAACATCCTATTTTGCAAGAACGGCAGGAAAACATGGGGGAGTGGTGATCTACTGTGGAGAAGATGTAAGATGGGAAGTTAGAGAGGACATTAATAATACGCGGTGAAGTATTCTTTTGAAATTGCGGTAATTGAAACTAATATTGATACACACTGTGTCATAATTATTGCTATATACAGAACCCCTTTAACAAATAGCAAACTTTTCTTGCACAATTTTCATAAGTTGCTATTAAAAATAAGCTCTGGATCTAAAGAATTTGTCATTGGAGGAGATTTTAACATTGATTTTCTAAAGCAAACACCCACAAGGCAGCAATTTGCTGTCAATTTGCTGCTCGCTGTTGGAATCCTTCAACGCTGTTATAACAGTAAAAGAAATAAGCCATCCATGTACAGGGTCAAGTATTGACAACATTATTGTAAATACAAAAACAACTACCAAGTACAGACAATGCAATACCATCTATCAGATCACTGTGCCCATAAAATTGCAATTTAAATAAAATTCATTTTGTCAGAATTTTCGACGAAGAGCGTACGAATCAGTTCAATAATCACTTGGAAAAGGAGACATGGAGCAACATTTTCAGTATTGAAGAACGCGATGTGAACAGGCAGTGGAAAGAATTTATGGATATTTTCCTCTCTTACTTTCACGAATGTTTCCCTCGCAAAAGAATTAAATTAAAACAAAAGAAACAACGAATCCTATCTAATCGTCGATTGATAGAAATTGAGAAAAACCTTCAGTTATTTGAAACTATCTCAAAGGTTCATCATAATTATAAGAGGATATATAACAACTTTCCAAGGAGATTTACGGCAGCGTTAAAAGAAGCGAAAAAGGCCCAGTATAAAAACCAAATCGATATGGCAGAAAACCCGCAAAAAGTAATATGGAATGTCATCAGACAAATAGTATATATTAAAAATCCTCATTTCACATATATAAGCGAAGACCAAGATCCAACCACTACCGCTACTTGGATAAATAACCATTACTCTGACTGAGCGTGTATGCTACAAGAAGAAATTTAAAAAAAAAAGTTCGCCGATAACATAGATGTAAACGTATATTCAATTCTTTTTTATCCAGTTTTGATAGAAAAAATGAGTGCTACAGTCAAATCTTTTAAAAATAAAAAAAGTTCCGGCTATGATGAAGTGCCAATTACAATTTTAAAACAAGTGATCGAACATATATCGCATCCGTTGGTACACATATTTAATAAGTCGATTCAATATGATATTTTCTCAGATATGCTAAAACTTTCAATAATAACACCAGTATACAAATCCGAAGATAAAAGCAGAGTTGATTTAAAAACTACAGATCAATTAGTTTATTGTCAAATTTCTTAAAGCTCCTTGAGAAACTAATAGAATGTAGGATAATAATTTTTTTAGACAAATATAACTGTTTAAGTATGACACAACACGGTTTCACTAAAGGAAGAAATACGGATAGACGATATATTGGAATGGTCGGCACATATAGCACAACTAATAACTAAGCTAAACAAAGCAGTATATGCGATGAGGATACTAAAACCCTATGCCGACTTCAGGACGTTAAGACTCGTCTATTTTTCAAATTTCTATAGCCACCTTCGATATGGAATCTCTTTTTGGGGTAATGGATTACAAATTCAACATATTTTCAGAATTCAAAAACAGGCTCTCCGTATACTTCTAAACCTTAAATTTAGAGACTCCTGCAGGGGAGGATTTAAAGAAGCCAACATATTAACCACTACGGTTACATACGTGTTCTTAAGTTTACTGTTTTTATTAAAAACAAAAATCTAATCTGAGGAAATTTGAGAAAACAACGGAGAGGAATACTAGATATATTAAAGATATGTACGATTTTCCTTTGCATAGGCTTACACTAACGGAGAAGAATACACCATATAGCCTTATAAAATTATATAATAAATTATCAATTGAGTTCAAGGAAATAAATTTAAATCAAGTGAAAAACAAACTATACCTGTTTATTATGAACATTGAACCTTATAATATAGATGAGTATTGAGCTGCAGTAAATCTCCCCAGAAAACAAAATGTTTAATTCAGTATATCTTTGTGTGTATTATATTATATTTTCTATTGTATATATTATAATTGTTATTTCTTCTAGACATATTTCATTTAGCTGCTGTATTCTTACATGTGCTTATATTTAATGAAATAAATTTATTGATTGATTTATTGTTTGATAATGGACCCTGTAAGGCCTTCCGTAATCCAAGGCTTGATTTTTTTTTAACCTTTTTCCCTGAATATTTTTTATTACCGTGCATTCATTTCTCAAATATAATCACCCTAGTTCAGTTTTCATTCTCTATTAATGATAATAATTTTTCTGTATTTATTTTTTTGATTGTGTGAGTTTTTATTTTTTTATGGATCCGATCAAGTTTGTCTCTATAAAATATAGCCATTATATTGATATGTAATAATACACGTTAATATAAACGAATTAACACTTATATTTCCTACATGTTTCTGCTTAATAGTAAACAAAAGAACGCAGCCGAATAAGGCCAGACTACAAGTTTTCTAGATAATTATGAAAGTATAAGAAGTACATAATACCAAATATGAAGGAGGTTCGCACCGATCCCAACTTGATGAACCATCTCATCTATCTTTGCGAACGATGCCGTTTTTGCGGTCAGTCTCAAGAAGAACATGTCTCGAGTCCCTCTCGGTCTTAGCCTCATCCTCTCTTCAGAGTAATTAGTACTTAGTACACACGAAAATTTTCGTATAATTTCTGTATAACTTGGTTCTCTCGTTACTCAGTTATTTCTATTTTATCACATCCGTCGCAACAAACTCATTTCAGAAACGCAAGAAGTAATCTACTAACCAATTTTTTCATTATATTTATTTGATATGTTTTTCTTTATTGCATGCTTCTAGGTTCAATTATCCATATCCAATTAGTTTTCTTATATTATTTTGGAATGAAAATTGGTAGTCCAACAGTACGGTGGTATAAAATATAATTAATTGTAAACATATTATAATTACACTGAATATTAGCTATTATTAGTTATTTGAAAACTTAATAATAATATAAAATTAATTTATTTTTAAATTTTAATTTCCGTTTTGAGATTTGTAAGAAAAACTCTTTAGTAGGTTTTTAAACTTTTTCCTTAGATTATATATACATTAACATGAATTGATTTCGTTGAAATATTCTTTAACTTTCTAAAATATATTAGATTTCACTGAATGATTTCGCTTTGTTGTCTCAAAAATAGCCTTAACGAGCTTAGTTATTTCTATAGTTACTTCCGCAAGTCTCAATGATTTTTGAAGTGGTGTTAGCTAACTTACATGATAAAAATATGACGCTTATATTATACTAAATATACTAATTCACTAATAATAACAAGAGTGCCACAAAGGTAAATTGTTAAAACAATAGTTTCTATATAGTCTTAATACACCTTCACACTAATTTTTTTCTTTTAATTTATTTTAGTTTTGAGTTTGTTGGTAAAAAATGAGAAAAGCAAAGAGGTTTTGTTTGTTTGACATTCAAAACTTTTTAAAAAACTTTCTAATTTTTTAAACAAGTCACATTTACAGTATGCTTTAAATACTGTAAATGTAACTTTTCGCTCAAAGTTTGTAAAATTACTTTATAACTAGTTAGTACCTTTTAAAGCAGAAGTAATTACACATACATTATTTAAATACATATTACATAAAATTTGGAAAGACCAATTTTACACAAGAGTGAAATGTAAACTTGTGTAAACTTGTATTTTATCTACTCGCACCACAAAATGAACACATTAATAAATTATTTTTTTTTATATGAACCATTATTATAATCGTGTGTCCATGTACATCAAATGGAGTTTCATTATTAAACGATTTCTGCTTGTTGTTACTATGGCAACAACTCGCGTTACTAAACAAAAAACATAGACGTAGTGAAAATAAATTATTTGACGTATATAAAATTTATTTTTTTTCTTATTTTGAATCAAGAAGTATCCGCCTTTTAGTCTGGATTTATCTGGCTCTGATACATCTTAACCTAACCATAACCTAATCTAGATTAAATATAAGTTAACTTAGATTACATCAACAATGACCAATGTGTCCCCACTGTGCGGTTTTACTATTTAGCAATTTTTGCCACGGAGATGCTGAACGAACTAACCTTATTGTGTCAGTGATTTGAAGTATTTTGTGAGTCAAAATTTCAATTTCTCAATATTTTTGGTAAGAAACAATTATTTTTTTGTAGATTCAACAGTATTTTAACATGCTTCGTAGATGTTTAATACACGTGTGTGAAATGATTTTCTGTACTTATTGCCGTTATAACGATAAATATTTAAACTTTGCAACTCATGCAGAAAAGCCCTTCTTCTCACACTTGTATCATAAACTACTATTGTTTCATACTGTGGTAAAAACTAATTTTAATTATTGTAAACTAAAACTAATAGTTATCTGAATTAAAGAAGAAAGTCTTAAATATTAAAATTGTTGTTTGAATTTTAATTAGTCTGGAATGTCGTATTTATCTAGATTTGTAGTTCTAAATTTATTATTATTTACTTTCCTGTTGTCCATTCGACTCGTCCCTTAATATGTTTCGATACTTAAACCCTAAACAGCACAGTAGACAAAGAAAGATTAGACAAAACAGTAGACAAGACCGTATATAAGAATAGACTAAACTAGAACACACTAGACAAGACTAAACCAGACAAGACAAAACCATGCAAAACTTAACAAGACCAGACAGAAACTCAACTAGACAAGTGTAAAGATGTAACAGGATATATAGGTAACATTTTTGTGATCTTATTGTGATTTATTTTTGTGATCTATTTATAAATATATTAATTATAGCTATTATACAATTAAAAAATCAATATTCTTCGCAAAGTATTAGATCAAATTTATTACAAATGCATTATCTATGTCGCATTGAAACGAAAATTAAACACTAACAGGATTTCTCTAAATTCATCTTCGTTTATTTTAAGTAGCAGCTTCGCAGTTTTAATCGAATTATTCACCTAAAATGCATTTCCATTGATTTAATCAACGAATTCATTACAAAATAACAAATTGACTATAACTAGTTTCCATTATAATACGAATTTTGTTTACTAATTTTCAATATTAAAATAAAATTGGAATGGATAATTGTGGCTAAGTAAATAGTCAAAGTAATTCAAGAACAGTATACTCGTGTATTATGTGACTCATGATACTCGTGTATCATGTATTGTAGACGGATAACACGTACCTCGAAAAATCTTAAAGCATTATCTGCAACTTATTCAGGGTTTTTACGGTTTTACAGGGTTTATTAGGGGTACCTAATAAAACATCTTAAAAGAACGTCATTAACCTTAAAATGCATTAACAAAAGTTGCATAATATGAGACACATTACAGTATTAATTTTTAAATTCTAGCGATAAATTATCAGTGATTTTTTTACTAAATAGGCTGATGATTGTAACTTTTCCCATCTGTCAAACTGTTTCATCAGTTTCTACTGCACTGTGATTTGAAATAAATTCTTCCAAATAAATCCCAATAAGCAAAATAAAAATGGTTTATCGCACCAACAGTAAATACATTGACATGTTAATTTATAGGCAAGTACTCCAGTTCTGTTGCTGCAACAGAACGGTTTCAACAGTTTCCTAACAGGCCAACTGTACTGTAAACAAGTCAAGGTCGGGACGGTGGACTTGGTCGGCAGCAACGAATTTTGGATGCCGAAGAAGAAATCTTAAATCTAGTCGAAGTAGATCCTTATAGTAGTACTCGACAAATATCTCGCCAAGTAGATGACTCAAATCGAATTGTCCGCGAGAGAATCAATTGTATCTTTTCCAAAAGTACAGGCTGTACAACTTGAAGATCATCTTTTATTTTTATAATTTTGCCGATGCTTTCTACAAAAACATGATGAAATTCCAAACTTTTCTTCCATTGTATTGGCAATTGATGAAGCAACGTTTACACGAGACGGCATAAATAGCAGTCATAATAGCCACAATAATAATTTGGGCTGTCGAAAATGCTGTTCATCGTAATCGTTTCTAGTACAGATTTTGGATAAACATTTGGACGGGTCAACGGACAACTTATTGGCCCCCATGTGTTGCCAAATCGATTGACTGGAAAAATTTTCTTTTGTGTTTACAAAATCAGTTAATAGAACTATTGGAAGAAGTTCCTTTGAATGTACGTCGACAAATGTGGCTTCTTCTCGGCGCACCGCCGCATTTTAATCGTTTAGTTCGCCAACATTTAGATAATGCGTTTGAAAATAAGTGGATTGGTCGAAGTTGTCCTATTCCATGGCCTCCTCGGTCACCTGACCTTAACCCCCTTTATTTCTATTTATGAGGCGTTATGAAAAAAATGGTATACGCATATTTTGGTAACCGAGTTGGGGCAGCTGCGGCGACAATTCGACAGCAAGACCAAGGCAAGACTTTGCGTTCAACAACACGGCGATAACTTTGAAGAACTAGTGCAAATTGGTTTCTAAGAAAACGAAATGCTATTAATCACTTTCGGAAAATCCAGAATAAGAGAGATAACCAATCTACATTGGACATGTTCTTTAACGCCCATAAACAAAAAAGAAAAACGACTAATTAATATGTGCCAGACTATGTATTATTTTAAATGAGATGTCATGGTTTGAACCAAATTAATAATAGAAATGAAAGTAGGAGTTTATCACTACGATATCTTCAATCATCTTCTTGACCGTTCCCGTTACTTGCTTGGACGCAGCGAACAGCTCAAACCACGCAGCTTTAGCGAGGTGTGCCAAAGAGTATCATAAGATTTCCGTGTAATTCCAGCTACTGACAGATTTGAAGATATCGTACTGATAATCTCCTACTTTCATTACTATGTATTATTTTTGCAATAAATAAACTTGCTAAGAAATTATACATGATGCACATTTTTAATTAAATTTTTCTCCATTAATCGAATTTCTATAATAATCTATGGATAATTGATGATGGCTTAACGAACAATTCGGACAGCGAACATAGTCTTTACATCACTGTCTTAATTGCATTTATATACTTTATAAGATAGTATACTGATTTCTAGCCTAGACAATATTCAATTTTGATTTTAATTTAAGAAAAGTCCTATCTAAAATTGTAATCTATAACTTATCTTATAACCTATTAATAAAATGTATATGATTTGTACATAGCTTGTTGGAAAATATTCGATGACAATATGAAGACTCTAGCATAGTCATACATAACTCTAGCATAGTCAATTTTAAATTTTAGTTTAAATTATTTAAAAAAAAAGGATGGTTGCTACGACTGTTACGACTGTTACTACGTGGTAATCCATACTTATTTTGAATTGAAAAATTCACTAACTTTCTTTACAATATAACTTGTCAAATTCATATAAATCTAAACACTTAACACGTCTCGAGTTTCGACTGTTGAAGGTCATTTTCAAACGATCTTTATAAAATTAGTTGTAATAACCTAGTGAATTTTTCAATTCAGAGTAAATTAATAGGAAATCTTGTCTTAAATTGTTATCTATAACTCATACAATCTTCTATTAAAGGCATGAATATGATTTATAGGTTGCTTGAGAAGGTGATAATATGAAGACACTGTATAGAGTTGAAATTTTGGTTTTCATTTATTAATTTATTTGGTTTAAATATTGTATGAAGTTAGGAATCTAAATCGGCAACTTACGGTTCTTTCAATGAATAATTGAGGCTGCTTTCGTTATTAAACGTTATATTTGTTAATTTAAAATTATAAACTTTGAAGCAACAAATCAATCACATTTTATGAAGGATATTTTACACTTTGTACCAAGGATTTGGTGTGTAATTGAAAATTGAATTTAAAATGATCTTAAATCATAAATGATTTATGGATAACTTGTTATATAATATATGTATATATATATATATATATATATATATATATATATATATATATATATATAAATATATATATATATATATATATATATATATATATATATATATATACATATATTATATATATTATACAAGAATATTCCATAACAAATGGAAGATTCTGCTCAGAATTCTAGCATAGTAATAATTCACAAAGTTATAATTCTATATAATTTTAAATTTTGGTTTATATTTTATTTATGAAGCTAATAGCGCATTCAGACTTCATTTTTTTTGTATAAATATATGAAAATAATTGTCACAAACTATTTATTTCTTTTAATACAATTTTATTTTTTCTCCTCGCTACGCTCGTCGTTTTCTAAACATTTCTAAACAGACGCGTGCTGAAAAATCGCGCTTATTGAACTCGTTCTTTAATATACTATTAAATACCTTAAGTGGTTAGGCCACTCTACAGGCCGAAAAAATAGGCTTTTTGTGTTTTTTTTTCGTGGAAAATATTAAATAAATCGAGATTACAAAGTTTTTTGTACGTATGATTAACTGTAAAACAAAATTTTTATAGAATTATTTATTTAAAATTGGCGACTCTATTTTGGAGTGGTCCACGGCTGTACCGACAGTTTCTGTAAATTATGAATTATGATGAAACACTATTTTTTTCTTTATTGTACATTACAACAGCTGGAGAATTACGTAGGATATTTTTGATATATTGATTTTTGGCCGAATGGCGCACTTCCAAAGCCAAACTTTCAAAGTTCACGGAAAAATCGCCAGAAATATGTATATATGTAATATTCTCATATGTGCGACACTCGGCTACGCGACGCCGCGCGACATCGCCTGGCAAATAATGATTACATTGTTTTAATTGGGAACGTTCTCACTACGGCTATGCGACAGCTGCTATAAGTCGCTATGCCGCGCGCTGTCGCTGAGATTATTTCGTGAGCATTCTTTTACGTTTTGTTGCTATACGTCGCATGACGTTTGACCAGTTTGATTTTAATTTTAATGACGGATTGCGTCATAAACAGCTTGTATTTGAAAATGTTTGTAATGAACGACGAAAAAGCAGAGGAATTCATCGCTATTGCGGCTGATTATGTTGAACTGTATGACTTACAAAATAAAAATTACAGTAATGAACAAAGGAAAGATCTAAATTTAAAATTTCAATAAGTTGATAAAAAATTTCTGGCATCATTCTAAAATACTTGTAGAATTTCAATTCAACCTCTTGTAATTGTTTGAAGAGAGTATGGAATTCTCCTTCCTTCTTCTTTTCTTTAATTTCTCATTTTCATAACACATGGCTGCGACGAAAAAATCATCATTGGAACTTGACGAACATGACATTTTGAAAATATAAACTGAAATTTAGAGAAACTGCAGATTTGACACTTGCAGCAAAGAATCGCTTAGCTAAGTATCGCATATATGAGAATACCTAGCAGTCACGCGACACTTCATCGCGCGGCATCGCCTAGCTGAGTGTCGCGTATTTGAGAAAATATATAATAATATGAGCCTTTATTTGTACCGCCAACGTAAAAAATCCAGTTTTGAGATAAACGCGCTGCTAATAGTTATAAAAGCATCAACCATACACTGACTTTCGTATCGTACTTCGAAAAACAAGTACTTGGAGATATTTCCCGGCTATAATCTTTTAACCGTTAAGGTCATACTACCAAGTAGTCAGCCATCCTACGCCTACCGGCCTGAGCGGCCGCTGACAATTTAGTTCAATGGCAATGTAATTATAGAATTATTTTTCAATTTGATCTTAGATTTTTGGTTCTGTTTCATTCTATTTTAATATCAATAAATGTCAAAAAGGTCAATAAATGTTTTAATAAATTAGCTACATATTTTTTATATTTAGAAAGAAACAAATAAATTTTTTCGCATAGTGTTTAAAAATAAAACGTTTTCTCACTTAATTTTTCTATTAATTTACACACTTATTGCATATGATATTTTAATAACTATTACAAGTATTCTTCTTGCAATGTATACAATATTAGAATACTCTCCTTTCACTATCACATAAATGACATTACATGTGCCGTTTCTTTTCTGGAGGAAGAATACTTTCCTTCAAACCCTTATTTCGCAAATTTTGATTCTGTCGTCGTTTGAAACTTCCTCTATAAAAGTATTTCTATTGTCTTTTTTTAGAATCCTAATTTTTATAAACGTTAGTGTATGTAACATATGCAGCCAATAAACTTATATCTAAAATGTTCATAAAAAAATTGCAACATGCTATCTATTTGTCTTTATTGTACATGTATAAGTTTTGATCATCTTATCCATAAGATCTGTTTACTTTTCATCATAATTGAATTGATGAATTGATGAAGCATAATTTTCAATAATCACTTCCGTTTTTCTCTTATTTTCGTGGTCGCATCACTATAATGCATTGTTGATAATAAAATAGCAGATTATCCCTTTTTGGGAACATATGACTGAAAATTTTGGCGGATAAAAACGTTATTTTTTCGTAATGTTCCCGTAATAGTGAGAGCAGAACTCTTCAAATTTAGAGCCAATTGTTTGGTAGTAAAAAAATTGTCGCACGTTATGTTTCTATTTGTACCGTAATATGGAGTGCATATATCTTACGATATTTTCACCCAGGTTGGTGGCACGTTGGTTTCCCTCTTTTCGTAAATATGGAATTTCTATTAGTGGGTATATATATAAATATTTTTATTTCATCTTTTTGGTTTTGACGGTATGTATTGCTTCAATGGGCATTTTCCGTCAAAATCAAACAATTGGTCACCTACAGTCAGATTACATGATGGCATGTAGAATTTTCCAAAATTGTTATTCACTCGATCCCGCAGTTCTCTAATAGGTGCAAGTTTATCCTTTGCATGCCGTTGTGATCTTGATTCTTTATCATCAAATCATAAATTTACAAATGTTGTGGTATCTGTTCTTAGAGAAAATTTGCTCGAAAAATTGGTGGTCCATATTTTTTTTTCTCCATAGACGGTCAATACTCGCATTGGAAGATTTCAGATGCCCAGTAGTAAACAATATCCCAATAATCTTTATCATAAAAAATGCGTCTTGAATAGAAGGTGATGTTCCTACCTGTTCTAAGGGCTTGTCTTGTTTTTAAACTTAATCCGTGGTCTGATGACACGCTGTCACTCCAGGCCGCTGCGGCCGGTAGCAGGAGTTTAGCGGAGTTTCTTGTAAAAATTCGGAAATGCTTAAAACATAATGATTTTTTTAAAACTAATTTCATATCTTTCCATAGCAATAGGAGATTACTAAAAGGCGTTTCATCGAAATATTATTCTGACCATATGTAATAATTAGTTAAAAGCGCGTCCGGCCGCTCCGGGCGGTAAAATGACCTTAACGGTTAAGACATAATTTTAGGTCCTAAGAGACCATTTATAACAATAAAGAAATCGATTTTTTTTAAATCCTAGAGTGGCCTAACCCCATAATAGTAGCTTATCAAAATCGAAACTATTTTTAGGATGACTGGTTTTGGGAATAATAGGTCCAAAAGATTACACAGTTTTTTCTTTTCTTATAAATTTAATAAGCCTGATATTAAAAAATAAAATGAGTTTAATATTATATTTCATAGCTTCGGTTCTCCAATTAGCCTTCAAACTCTTCGTTCTACGATCCTTGTGCAATTTAGAATCTACTCAAAATTATTGGAAATTTAATGGGAATTTATGAATAAATTTATTTTTGCCGTAATAGCTTAACTAACACTCCTTATATTGGACCCTACAGATAGACAGTAATATTTATTGAAAACGTAAATTGTTTACAAGGGGCAACCCTCGACACTACATTTTACATTACAAACCAAACACACCGACCCAATATTTTCTTCAAAATCAAGATAAAGTTTTTATAAACTTTTTAAATAAACAGAGCTAAAACATAATTGTTCATTCTAATTGTAAGACAAAATTTCACTCAAGTCTTGCACCGCTGTAAGATTTTACTTCACTAAAACAATTATGTTTATATATTATTATTTATTTACATAACTCGTTTTTCGTTTACTAAAATAAAATAAATGCAATGCTTGCCTTTGCTTGCCTTGCCTTTGTATGCTTGCCTTTGTATTTTAAATATTTCCGTGGAATTTACACAAAAAGAGTATTAAACAAATTGTGTTATCAGCTAAAGACTAAATGAAATTTTAAATATTCATTGAGAACCTTTTGCCACAGCATAATTGAAGCTTTAATAATGAAACAATTAAAGAAAAATAGACTTACAGGAATTGACATGGACTACAGAAGCAAGGGTGGATAGAAAAGACGGATACAAGACTAGAGAGTCAGACAATTCTACATACATAAGTAATCAGATAATACCGAACTAGCCACATAATACCGGACAAATAAAATTACGCAAGACTAGACTGACTAAACAGACAAGACTAGATAGACTAGACATACCAGACATACCAGACAGACCAGATAGACCAGAAAAACCAAACAGACCAGATAGACCAGAAAAACCAGACAGACCAGAGAGACAGACCAAACGGACTAGACATACAAGACTAGACAGATGAAACTAGACATACAAGAATAAATAGACAAGACTAGACACACAAGCTTCGACAGACAACACTAGACAGACAAGACTCGACGGACAAGACTAGACAGACAAGACTAGGCAGACAAGACGAGACAGACTAGACATACAAGACTAGACATACAAAGACTAAACCGACAAGACTGGACAGACAATACTGGACAGACAATACTAGACAGACAAGACTACACAGACAAGACTAGACCGACATGGCTCAGTCCCGTTCGAGTATCCACAGCGTAAGGCTATGCTTTTACAAGCTATATTAAATATTTCGCTATATTAATTTATATTAGAAAAAGAGAACTAAGGTCTTACGTAGCTAGTTCTAGTCCTACAGAAGGACAATCATCACGGTACGATAAAGTTTTATCATATCTGAGTCCCGATTTAAAACGTATGATGGAAGGAATTGGAGAAAACAAGCTGATTCTGTTAGAGTGATTTTTCAAGAGAAAATTTCACAACTTACTGAAAAAAATCAAAAACTAACAATTCAAAATGAAAAATTGTTAAAGATGGTCCCTTCTAAAGAAAATAATGAATCCACTAAAAATCCACCATCCATAGCACAAAGGATATGTAGGTATTCGAAGCCGGTACAAGGTTGCTTAAAGAAACAGTGTGAAATAATTTAACAGATAACTGAAATTAGCAATAGCCAACAGGTCACCTGAGATATGGAAGCAGAGAAATAAAAATTTAGATAAAAATTCAATGAATGAAGAATGGAAAGTACAAAGAAATAAAAAGAGGAGGAAGTCTAAGATTATATATGGGAATGCCGAAGCCACGGATATAAGGGCAGCTGATAGAAATGCTCATTTACATATCTCTAATTTAGAACCTTCTGTAACAGAAACTGTTATTACTAATTACCTACAGGGGGAAAACATAACGCAAATTAAGTTCAAACAGCTTGAATTAAAGCGACCTGAAGAATACTCATCTTTCAAATTATCAGCACCGTTTGAGTTTTTAGGAGTGAAGGAAAATACTAGTAAAAAACGAAATCTAGAGGGTAAAAGTAAGTTTATCAAAAATACAGAGGCAGCTACCACAAATAGAAATAGCGACACTGAGGAAGTGAATAAGATCAGTGAAAAATACAACACAAATTACTCAATTAGTGAACCAAAAATCCCAGCCTATTGGAAACAAAATGGACAAATTATATTTCATGTAAGAAAGATACAAAAACTGTAAATTCCTAATTTTAACTGAACACTGGCAGAGCAAAGCTCAACCTGAAGTCGCTAAATTCAAAAACTTTAACTTAGCGGAGCATTTTTGCAGATAGGAAGGTTTACATGGAGGTGTCGCAATCTACAGTAAGGAAGACATATCCATTAAATTTAAGAGTCATATTAATAATTAATTGGTGTTCAGAAAATTTTGCCTGTGCCTCTATTGAAACCGTTTTTAATAATTGAAGAATGTGCAGAACCCAGTTAACAAGCTTCAATAGTTTGAGGGATAAACTTCGTGAATTGCTACTGATGCTTGGGCGTGAAGAAAAACAATTTATAATTGAAGGTGACTTCAATATAAGCATGTTAACAAGAACAAACTTTAGTCAACAATTTGTTTCTTTACTTCAATCTTTCAACGTAATCCCTTTAGACAACGGAGTAAGTCAACCAGAAACTGGGACTTGTATTGATAATGTTATTATTAATATTAAATGTGAATACAATTTTAAAACAATGAAAAATCAGATCGCTATACCCACATTCTTAGTTTAGCTATGGAAAGGGATACCAGAGTGAAGTATAAACCAATTAGATCCGTCAGTGATAATAACAGAAGACACCATAAGGAGCTTATGGTGTCTTCTGAGGCATGGACCATGGAGAACGTGTCCTGGGACGTTTTTCTTGTATGTGATTGCTGTGATATTAATTATCACTGTGGACTGTTTTTACGAACATTTTTGTACACAGTTTAATGACGCATCATTCTCATACGAAAAATGCCTCAGATTTTCTTAAACCAAATTAATCAACATGAAGAAGTTAATACAAACTAAGTCATACTATAACTGTGATTATAAACTACCTTGCAATAGACTCCGCGGAACTTACAATAATCTACATGGAAAATAAAAAAGAGACAATTTTAAGAAGTAACTTAAAGATTTACTGAATATTCAGAAGATAACGTGGAACGACAAACCACAGTCGTATAAAAGCAAAATACCTCATTCTGTGACAACTCTGAGGAACAACATTCCATTGCTACACGCATCAACAATTTATTTGTTGATAAAGCTGAAAGTCTATCTAGCGTACAACCTAGGGTAAGATATGTGAACAAGATATTAAGTAATAATCACCCGATTTTCCTAAAACCAATGATTGAGAAGGAGCTAACTATAGGCCGATAAGTATCTTGTCATTGTTCTCAAAGATTTTTGAAAAGTCGTTATGCGTCAGATTACTTTTTTATGAATAGGCATGACATACCTAATAAGCCAAAAACAGCATGGTTTTGTCAGTAGTAAAGGCATAGATAGGCATGTCAGGGGTAAAGCATGCTACGAAATTATATCAGATATAACAGACAATATGGAAGCAAAAAAAACTACCATATGGAATGCTAGTTGTCCTTCCTAATGCTTATAACTTAATTGAGCATGTAATATTAAAAGATAAACTCTAGAACTATGGAATTCGGGGAGTCGCACTGGATTTGCTTGAATCCTTCTTATTCAATAGAATCCATATCACAAAACTTGAAACATCATACGGTATAATGAAATCTACTCCACGGTTGATAAATAGAGACATTCCGCAAGGAGAACTATCGGACCCTTACTTTTCACAATTTACGCCAATGATTTGGCTCAATTACCAATCATTCTTCTACACTCAATGATTAACTTCCTTATGATACGTCTGTGCTAATAATCAACAAGAATGTAGAGGGTATTACCCACAATGCGAACCTAGTTATATCGGCATTATTATCATGGTTCACTGAAAATAGATTGACTCTAAATAGCCAGAAAACAAAGGTAATCATTTTCAAAACAAAAAGATGCTTAATCCTCTACCCAAAGGGTAGCATAATTGGAGATGAAATTAAAAATACAAGTGCAACGGTCAGCCAGGCTTCTAGGTATTCACATTGACGAAACTTTTTATTAGTCCAGATCAGTTTTGCAATAAGAGTCCTGAGTAGATATGTTTATCTAAATGTCTTGAGAATGGAGTATTTTGTTAATTTTCACTTGCACATTAGATTTGGTATCATCTTCTGGAGAATTGGAATCCATACAAAGTAGTATTCAGTAGTATTCAGAGTATGTAATGTACCTAGGTCGCTAGGTTGTCATTTTAAATCACTCGCTCGAGAGTGCAATTGACAATACCGACCGTGTTACAAACAATATTTTTTATGACACTTGCGAGGGGATGTATCTTACAAGTTTGGGATCCAGGTGCCATCCAACAAAAAAATAGAAACAAAAAAGAAGAATTTGCTTTTTCACTTGTCTCCGGTGGTGTGGATTCGTCATAAGAACTTAGTCTCCGGTATCACCATAGAATTTACACTCATTTTAAAACGTTTTGTTTACTTTGTTCACTTTTTTAATATTGAGGTCTTGATTCTGAACCTCTTCACATATACGAACGATGTAGAACCCTACAACTTCGATTAATGTCTGTCCTCGAGGAAGAATTCATAATCCATAGTACATGTATACAAATGTAATTGATTATGAACACATGTATTAGTTATATTTTTCTATTTTTCCTAGGAATTTTCTTTTCTTTGGACATATAAGTGTATTCTTTACTGTAATAATGAAAAAAATGATTTGATTTGATTTGACTTGACTAGAAAGACAAGACTGGACAGACAAAACTGGACAGACAAAACTCGATAGACAAAACTGGACAGACAACACAGGACAGACTAGACAAAGGAGCCTAGATAGACTAAAAAATAGTATACTTATGCAAAACTTATATAGACCAAGTTAAACATTGAAGGCTATGGAGACCAAATTAGACTATACATACAAGACCAGATAAATAAAACTAGATAGACTACAATTGAATTTTTTGAATAGCTGTAGTATACAAATTATTATATTAAAAGAATTTCAAATATAAGCACTTATAACTTCTTCTTTTAAATCAATTTACCTACTTAAGAAGCCTTCAAATTCTTCACAACGCGAGGGAGCTTTCAAGTCTAAATATGGAGTTTAGCATATGAAACTCGGGTTTTCATTAAAACCTTTAGATGAGTTTTGCTTTTATAAACCTTTTTCTGTTTGAAATCAAATTAAGTAATTGTACCTAACAAGTTAACGTAATCAAATGTGTACTTGAACTATTTTTCGGTTTTATTTATTATCCGTTTTATAAAGTCGATGTTTCAAACAGGAAATTTACATTGAAAGAATATGTCTTTTAATAAATAATAACCTAATCAGCTAAAATGATTCAATTTGTGATAGAATTCGTAGCAAACTGAAACAAATTTGTATTAATATTTTCCATGAAAATGGACAAAAGTTCAACTGCAAAATTTTCATTGTTTGTTTTAAGATGGTATATTCTTTGTTTTTTTCAGAATTAAAATTTGCGAAAATAATAAATTATTGCTATTATTGTGTTTATAAAGTAAAAGTTCGTAAAATTTATTATTTCAGTGAATGTCTCTTTTATTTCCTACAAGAAAAGCTATGAACTGTAAGTCAAAGTCTTCAATTAGACTATGGAATCACTAATGTTACATATAGCAACTCACGCTATAAATATTAAGAACAAATTGAAAATTCGTTTTTTTCATGTTGTTCAGTTTGCATGAATGAATGTTCATTTTACAAACCAGTTCCGTTCCCAATGGTCGTTTTATAAAATCAAGCTTTGTAAGTACTGCTGTTCCTACGAAAATAAACTCCTTTCAATTTAACTTAGTGTTAACTAAGTCATAAAATCCTAGATCATTGCCAGAAAAACTGTTATATTTATTATATTACAATCAATATTCACTACTACTTCTATATCGTTTTCTGTAACAATATTATCCTTATTGTCCATTTTTTTTTTAAAGGACTTAGGTTACTTTCAAAATAAAGTGCTCATTTATTTCTTCATCTTATTCAAAATATAACAAACTTTAACATTTTTGTTTAATTATTTACATTATTTCAACGATCGTTTATTAATCTCGAAATTTCGAGATTTCAAAATGTCTACAAATAAAATATCCTTCTGCTAACAAAAGTAACCATTAATATTCGCAAACATAAATCATTGCTGCAAGCTTCCAAGTCTATTCCTTTTTAATACTTTCATTAATAAGTTGCCAAAAGTTTTCAAATCAGAATCGGAATGTTTATTTTAGAACTCGATATAAATTTCAACCATGAAAAAATATAATTAAAATGATACCAATCCAATATTTTTTTTTAAATAAAATCGTCGTTATTATAGAATAATGTAAAAAAAGAGCATTGGATCGCTGTAAAATCAAAGTATTAGTGAATAATACTACTAATTAATAAATAGTATTGTGACTATTTAAAAAGGAAAATCGATCCATAACTCAAAGTTGAGATTTTTTGGTTAAATTTGTAAAACGAATCCACTGTAGGTAAAGTTTATTCAATAATAAACATTATAGACAAAGCGATTTTGGCCTAAAATATGCCATCTTCAGTGCCAAAATAAGTACATTGAAAATTACTAAATGGTAAATCGCATTAAGATAGCGAGACTTTAAAGATAAAAGAGTAAATATATATTAGATCTTACCCGGATTCTCATTGAAATAACTATTTATATGCGGGCGAAACCGGATTATAAATAGCAATTGTTCATAATTTGTTAAAAGGCTTGTAGAAAAAGCCTGTATAAAATAAATTAAAAACCAAAATAAAACAAAAACAGATTAAAAGAGGAGCATAGTAACTGCTATCTCGGCGTATTAGTACAAAATGGTGGTTGTACAAATTAGTGAAGATTAAAAAAGGTTTCAAAAGAATAAGCAGAATGGTTTTTTGTGCATTTTAACATTAAAATCCAGCCCGCGGCGTAGCAAGCATAAACTATTAGTTTTGAATTGGTGGATGGAAATTATTTCGGAAAATAATTGTTTGATATATAAATACGAGTAAGGCAAAAAATCAAACAAGAACAGACTAAAACTGATAAAACACAGGGCCATACATTACCAGACAAAACCCGACAAAACTGAATAAATCTAATACTGAACAAGACCAGATCAAACACGACTAAATAAGACCAGACAAAACCAGACATGAATAGACTAGACTAGACATGACCAGACAAGACCAGATAGGACTAGACTACACCAAACAAGACTAGGCAAGACCAGACAACGCAAGATAAGAAAATAGACGCCACATAAGAAAAGATAAGAAAAAAGACGCTCAAACAAAACCAGACAAGACCAGACAGGACCTGACAAGACCAGGCAAGACATGACAAGGCCCGACAATGCTTGAAAGTGCTGGAATAGGCTGGACCAGACTGCACGAGACTGGTCAAGACTGGACTAGTCTCGGCTAGACTTGATAAGACTCGACCAGACTAGGCATGAGTAGGCAAGACTAAACAGTTTAATGCAAGAATAACCGAATAAATAATTTTATGATAATTACTGTGTCGTGTATGATGAAATTATTTCATTTAGTCCGATGAAAAAATATTTATGTTAATTAAATTCAAATATTTGTTGAATTAATTAACTGCAAATGCTGCAAATTATTCAGTTAATTAATTATTCAAACTTTTTCATAATTGTCGCTATCAGCTTCATTATCTTAATGCAATTATCCAATTTAGATTGCATCAAATATTTTTATTTGCTGAACAAACGGAAATTGAGCGGAAGCTAATATTTTTGCATTTACTAATTTTATGTGAAAATAGGTTTTCTTTTAATAAAATCGAACTTTGTTTTGATTTGATCATATTTTACAATACAACATTATGTTCTATAATATCGGTGGCGAAACTATAGCACGCGTGTTAGAGCCCAGAAAAAAATGTTTGGCACGTGGGAGAAATAGTTACAATAGTTTTATAATAGTTAATTAATAGTATTTTATAAACATTTTTTTATATAGAAAATCTCTCTGTTAGAAATCAATCTATATAAGTTTTAGTTGAGAAGCTTTCGAGAAGCCTTTTTCATCAGCAGACAAAGTGCAATGATTACCACCGATGTGTTGAACCAGATCATCCGTATATAAGGAGAATAAGATGGGTGCTAGAATGCTTCCTCGTGGAACCACATTTTTATATGTTTAGTTTTTGATAAACCTGTTTTTCCTGCATTTTCAAATGTAACATATTTTTGTCTATTACTGAGAAGGAAAAACCTTTTCTCTAATACCAAATGAATATATTTTTTCTAGAAATTTGTCGTGAACTACACAATCAAACGCTTTGGTAAGGTAGCAGAAAATACCGACAGTACACTTTCCACCATTAACCTCATTGATAATATATTTGTAGAACTCAGTTAAAGCATTAGTCGTTGATTTGTCTTTACAAAATCCATGTTGTTGCTGTGGAATTAAATTGCATTTGAAAATAAATGGCATTAGTCTGTATTTCATGCAATATTCTAAAATTGTAGTCAGACATGACACTAACGAAATTGGTCTATAATTAATCAGTATATATAATTATCAGTATCAGTACCATCTTCTTTCTTAACCCTTAACCGGTCGCGCTGGTGAACTGAGTTCACCACTTCTAGTTTTTCTTTGTTTGTTTTATAAATATTTGATCGTGTTTCAACAGGCACTAGGTACCTTTCATAGACATACCAACACACTCGTAGGTTTTATCCCACTCATCAGTTGTCTGTTTGACTCGGTCAAGACAAGTTTATATGCTTATAACTTAGAAGAGAGATAGATAGGCTTTTAATTATTTTCTAGGGCACGATTTGTAACAGATGAAATTGAGGATAACGAACATATTGACAGTGATGAACAATTTTCTGAAGGTGATGATACTGATAGAGAATTATTTTGGGCAAGGACAATGAAATTTTTTGGTGTACATTTGATTTTTGTCCTCCAACTAGTAGAGTAAGTTCGAGAAATATTATAAATTTCAATAACATTTCCAGGTCCTAAAGGAACAGCGAAAAATATTGCAACAGAAATCGATGCATTTCTGCAGATTATCTAAAATAATATGATTGATCCGATTCTATATTTCACTTCACAAATTTGTACATAACCAAAGAGGTAAACAAAAATAACAACAAAAGGGAACGGGATTGAAAGCTTACCACTCGAAATGAACTGTGTGCTTTTATTGGGTTGCTGTTTCTTATTGGAACAAAACGTGCAAATCATTGCAATGTTGAAGAAATCTGGAGGAATGACGGCACTGAGATAATGGCAGCTCGGGCTTGCATGAGTTATAAAAGATTTTTGTTTCTTATAAGAGCAATAAGATTCGACGACAAAGTAACACGTCCATCCCGTCAAAAAGAAGATAAGCTGGCAGCAATCAGGACGTTTTTCGATTCTTTCGCCCAAATTTGTCCAAATTCTTACAATCACAGCGAATTTGTCACCATTGATGAAAAACTAGTTCCGTTTAGAGGCAAGTGTAGCTTCAGACAGTATATGCCGGCAAAACCGGCAAAATATGGTTTGAAATTTTATTCGTTGGCTAACTCAAAAACATTTTATACGTCTGCCATTGAACTTTATTGTGGAAAACAGCCACCAGGGCCATATTCAAAAAGTAACTCACCGTTCAATATTGTACATAGGTTTAACTTCATATATAAAAGGCACACACCGAAACCTCACTAGGGATAACTGGTATACCAGCTATCAGCTAGTCCAGTCAATGCTCGAAAACAAAATTACTTGTCTGGAATATATTAGAAAGAATAAAAAGGAAATACCTGCCTCATTTTTGCCACACAAGAGTAGACCAGTCGGAACGACTTTATTTGCATACCAACATGAAATGATGATGTTGCAATACGTGCCAAAGAAAGATAAAGCATTTTATTAATACCATCTCTGCATGACAAAGATACTATTAATTCAGTTACTGGGAAACCTGATGCAATATTGGATTATAATTTAACAAAAGGAAGGGAAGATACAACTGATCAGATGGAATCTACGTACTCCGTTTCTCGAAAAACAAGAAGATGGACAATGTGCGTTTTCTTCACAGTACTCAACATAGCTGGGATAAACGCACAAGTAATTTTCAAAGGAAATCTAAACAACTCGTTATTGCAGAGGAGAACTTTCCTGTATTATTTAGCATTTCAGCTCATGAAGCCTCATTATACTGAACGATCAGAACGAGCAGATATGTATTATCTGCCGAGAGATATACAACTGCATCTTAATAAATTTAAAGCCCCAAAAGCTAATACTGGAGGAGAATCCTCATCAAAAAGAAAGAGATGTTACCTATGCGAGAGATCTAAAAACCAGGTTACTACAAGTAGTAGTAACCTGTAGTTTTCTAATATAAAATAAAAAAATAAAAAAGAAAATGTATTTATATCAAAAACCATCCAGAAATTATAAGATCTAGACGGTGGCGAACTGTGTTCACCACGCGACTGTTAGTGTGATTATCTGAGACGCGACCGGTTGCGGGTTAAATATGGGAATAATTGTTGATATGTTTAAAATGTCTGGCACTTTTTCTGTAGAAAATGAGCATTTAATAATGTCGGTATCCAGACCGCAAGTAGATTTATTTTTTAGTTTTTTTAAAATAATAGAATTCCCAAGTTCCTCTAAATTTCTCTAAATACATGTATTTCTCTAAATATATAGATTTGTCGTTTAAGATTATGTGTTCTTCAATTGGATCAGCTGAGAGAATGTATTTGATTATCAATTCAGGCGCATAGTTCTTCCTTATTATCCAATTCGTCAATCGTTTGCCAAAGAGTTTTTTGTTTACTTGATGACTCTCTATTTTGTTTTTATAGAAATTTACTCTGGTTGTAGGCAGCAGACGCTGATGCATTTTTTTTTCTGTGCGATGTATATATCTTTGATTGCAGGCTGTTGCTTTTGATTAACATACAGGTCTTTTAAATTTTTCTAGACCATTTAACTTTTGTTGTTATCCACGATCTGGTTTTGATTTTGATTTTTCTAATTGGACAAAATTTGTTTATATAACTCTGCATCAATGGTATAAAGTCAGTTGCTTTAGCATCACAGTCAGCTACATTGTATGTATTTGTCCATGATTCTTTTTGTAGGTCTTAGCGGTACAATTGTTTTTGTTTGCCACAGTTTAAAGAATCACCAACAAAAAAATATTTATGATCCGAAAATGTGCAGTCCTTTAGAGTAATCGGAGCTGTAAAGTTTAGCTTCGTCAGTAAATTGTCAATAGTACTCGAAGATGATTTAGTAGCCCTGATTGGTACTTTAAGTTTATATTCCAGCCCATATGCTTGAAGTAGGTTTATAAGGTTTTCTTTTAATATAGATTCGTGTTCAAAGTATATATTGAAGTCAGACTTCGCAGTCGCAGGTCCCGGGTTCAAATCCTGGACATTGTGAAAAATAAGCCACCGTTCTCCTGTAGATGGCTCTGGCATAGTTATCGCAGTAAAATCTGCCTCGAAACCCCAACGAATAGTGGCTCACCATCCACGTTAAAAACTGTAAGGTGTCTAACACTTGTGTCTAATATCAAGACACCAAGCGCAAGTGTAGGCTGTGTAGGAGGACGCCAGGGCCCGACCTGGGCTGTAGCGCATTGGTTTACTTTAGTTCATATTTCTGGTATAATTGATCTAGAATTTTTATCTAAAAAAGTTTTAATAGGAATAGGGTAGGACAACTCGCAGGTGGACTATATATAGTTATTATCGCCTTACTCTTTCTTCCTGATTTCCAAGAGGCTTCACATACTTCAAAAACGTTTTTAATCGACTTGTTTGACAAATATCAGTTCTTTGGCAACTATTGAGGCAAGAGGCTTTGGCCCAAATAGCTACACTTCCTCCAATTGACTCACTTGTACAAAATGAACTAATTAACTTATAGTTAGGCAGAGTGATTTGTTGGATTAGTTCTGTGGATAACCAGGTTTCTGCCAAGCATAAGAAGCATGGGGACTGTTCCTTTGTTAATATCTCGAGATGAAGCAGTTTTCCCATCACACTTTGGAAATTTATAAAATAAAATTATGTGTTCCGAGGTACCGAGACCTTAAATGAAGAGTACTCGTCTGGGTGCCTCGATAATAATTTTTTACAAATTATTTGTTTAAAGTTTTTATTTTCTAAATATGTGATCGTGTACAATAGATCTACGAAGGTCGCAGTACAAGTTTTCACCACCAAAACTACAATCTACAAATATGTGATCACGTCTTTTTCTGTAAGCTGCTGTGGAGACGGTAAACGTGCAGGTGTTGATAACGCCCGGCAGCTCTAATTTCAGTTGCGTCACCGTTCGTACCATAAATAATATTCGTTTTCCTGGATCCTCTTGATCGGCGACGTTGAATTTCCGATGTATCGGTTGCTTTATTTACCTCTGCCAGGGCTGCATCCTTGATCTGTGTTTTATTTCTGACTTGTGTTTTATTAACATTTTTTGAGCTGTCAGCGTTTAGTATTTCGGTGTTATCTGGCTGATAATACTCACCGATATCATCCACTGTCGTTGTAGAAATTTGTTTTTGTGACACATTTTTAATAATTTTTTGGATTTTCCCGCTCAAGAGCAACTTGAAGGTGCAATAATTCTTTTTTTCGGTTAGGGCTTCCACTTTTTTAGTTAGCTCAGAGATATGACAATAAAAGTTCTACCTCCTTTTTTATAATTTCCATGAAATTTTCGAACTCACTACTCTTTAAAAAGTGCCTAAGATTTCAAAATGTTTATCGGAAGGGTTAAATGTTAAAGTTCTTTATAAATAACAAATATAATTAATATAAACTAAAGCAGTTAAACTATAGACTTTAAGATTCATTAATAAATTGTATTCGTCTCGCGTGGTGCACTCGTTCAGTGTCAACTCTCAACTGTGACTTTATAGACTTTATAGACAATTTAATCATAATTGTATTTATATGTAACTTATAGTTTTATTGTAAATAGAAATATGAGAAATATTCGAATTCAGAGAGAAGTGACTACGTACTTCGTTCCGTATATGTCTAATTTTGTTTGCTTCGTTTTTCGTAAGTCGCCACAACTGTCTAGTCTTCTATGTTTGTTTTTGTCATTCTATCGTATACATCAAGTTTTGTCTATCGAGCCTTTTCTATCCATTTGTATGTGTCTATAACAAAACATTCCTAACAAAACATTTCCAAGAAAATATACCCAGCAAAAGGTTCCTGAACAAAATATCCTGGAGTAAAAAGTTCCCGACAAAATGCTTTTTTCATGTTATAGTAAAATGCAACAATGTTACGTTAACATGTATTATTTTATGTTACGATTACACAACATTTTAGTTTAGAGCTCGATTGGTAAACATATAAGAAGTAAGTAACACTTGTACAAAAGATGTAGAAATTGCTGATCAAAAACTGAGATATGACAATATACACAAGAGTACTCTAACAATACAAAGGAGAATTTTGAATCAAATCGACATAACACAATTCACTAACAACTTAATACCCTCTAGACCAGTGGTTCTCAAACTGGGTGCCGCGGGCGTATGCCTGGGGTGCCGCAGCAATAATCAAGAAATGTAAAAAAATGTCAAGAGAAAATTATATGAGGAATAAACGAATTTGAGTTCCTACTTTTAATGCAGAATTATGGACAATTGGTTAAAATCTGGGTCTTTAAAACGGAAAGGTCATGAACTCACAGAAGCTTCTAAAGCGATTGATTCAATGACAACCAGCATCGACGGAGGAGACGAAATATCCCAGCAAACACCTGTGAATCTAAATCATTCAAGTTCGTCTGCCTCAGTTCGCGAAAATGCAACTCAAGACCAAATGTAGATGAAAGTACCAACTTTGCGAAACTTGCTGTTTTTCTTGTGTTTGTAAGGTATTCATTCAAAATGCAAATAGAAAAACGTTTGATGAGTGAATTGCTTGAAACTTACACCACACATGGTTTTTTAACCACTGCATGATTTGAAATGGAGCAAATGGAGCAATATTTGCAGCGATGGAGCGGCTGCAATGGTTGGAAAAGTAAAGAGAGCCGTTTCTAGAAAGAATCAAGTGGCAGGCATAGCCACCAGCAGCCACTGTGTCATCCATCGACATTTTCTGGCAACTAGAAGGATGCCGCAAGTTTTAAGAGTCATATTGGTTGGCGCTGTGAAGATAATTAAGCATGTTAAGAGCCGCCCGATTCAAGCAGGTCTTTTAAAACTTATCGCCGAAGATCTGGGTATGGATCACTTCCACCTCTTTCTGCACACAGAAGTGCGTTGGCTAACAAGGGGTAAAATTTTCAAACCGTTTTTACGGTAGCTGTGTCACGGTAGCTGTGTAACTTTTGTAGCCCGACTAGGGTGCCGTGAGATTTTTTTACCACGATAAGGGTGCCGTGGCAAAAAAAAGTTTGAGAACCACTGCTCTAGACTTTTACCTTCTTAATGACATTGACAAAAATGTGGAAAACCTCACTGATGACTCTAACGACCCACTCAAGACTGACATATGTCATTGCTTTTTGATACCCATGCGCAAATAAAGATCTTAAAAATAAGCAAATGCAGGATACCATGGTTCACACTCATTATAAAACTAGTATCAAAATTAAAGAAAAAGGCACTGAAGAAATACCTAAGAACCCGAACAGACTCAGCTCTACTGTATTATAAAACCTATATAAAACGTTTAAAAAAAACAAGTAAAGCGCTAGTTAAAAACGAAAAAAGAATATCTTTGGCCAATAACGAAAACAAACTTTGGCCAATAACGGAAACCAGAAGGAGTTATGGAAAGAGCTTAAATCCATTCACAACACCTATACAAAATTCAGAAGTCAAATAAACCTGGGGCTTAAGTTCAAACGAGATCAATGTACACTTCATGATATCTAGTAGTCGACTAACTAATAAAATTGATGGTAATAGCCAACTTAGCTGCCAATACTGGAATATACAAAACTTCAGGGTATTATTTTCTTTTAAAATAGCTGCAAATGAGGATGTATGTGAAGCTATTTCTAGTATAAAGTCCAGAGCGCAGGGTTGTGACGCATTAGATATGTTTATATGATAAAGTTATATCTACTGCACATTCTGCCTCACATCCGGCAAATTATCAACGACTGTCTCACCGAAGGTGTATTTTCAAACACTTGGAAAAGAGCTTTAATCATACTAACTAACTCACCTTCGACCAATATCCATTCCACCAGCTTTGTCTAAGATTTTAGAAAAAATCGCTGACTCACAGGTCAGAGCATTTCTGAACCATAATAATGTGTTCCCTTCTATGCAGTCAGGTTTTAAAAGAAATCATAGCTGTGTTACAACCTTACTGGATATTACGGATGAATTAGCTAAAGCCCTTGATAATAGTAAAGCTACGGCTCTTATACTATTAGACTACAGCAAGGCCTTTGATACCATTAATCACCAGAAACTACTATCTATACTGCACTATGTAGGGCTCTTCAAGCAATCCATTCTGTTCTTTAGGAGTTGCCTAATAAATAGACAGCAGATAGCACAAGTAGGCGATAGTTTATATGAACCTGACTTTACTGTTAGTGGTGCTCCCAGAGATCGGTTCTCTCCCCTCTGATATTTTGCCTTCATACGATTAGCATCGGTAAATATGTCAAACGTGGCAAATTCCACCAATACGTAAATCACTCCCAGCTACTATATAGCTTCTCCCGCACTGATACACTTTAAACAGGAAAAGACATTAAAGTAGACTTGAGTTCTATAATTGAATTTTCTAAACACCACTCACTAATATATCCATTAAAAAACATCAATCCATCAAAAACTCAAGCCATAATCTTTTGCCGGCAAAGAGTCAGAGTTTGTTGACATAGTCAACAAATTAAAGATTGCATGGAAATATACGTAGCAGAAGAAAAGCTAGCAATAAAAAATGTCAAGAATCTCGGTATTATTTTAGATGAGGATCTAAAATTCTCATCTTATGTATCGAAAACGGTCAACACAGCCTACCTTCAGTTAAAGCTACTGTACTCAGCAAGAAGTTTCCTTACGAAACACCTTACAAAAGGGCTAGTGCAAAGTTACATCCTTCTCACTTATGCTCACTTCTCACTTATGCAAACACAGTTTATGGTTGTTATATCGGATTCAAAAATAAAAGCGGATACAAAGGGTTCAAAATAAATGCATGCGATATGTCCATTCTGAAGTTCAGAAGCAGAATACCAGCTGTAATAAAAACCATATGGAAAACGATGGAACTGGTCAGAACTTAGAACTTACTTTTGCTAAATTACCTTGTTTAGCTTTGTCTTTAAAGTCTTGTACAACAGTCTAGTTTATATACTCATGCCTATATCATCGTACTTGCTTAATAGTGTATTACGTAACGAGCGAAACAGTTACGAACGACCTGCGTAGCGGGGAGTTCGTAATTCCGCGAGTACGCAATTGCCTTACAACTCGAGTTATGTACTATACTTTATCTACGACCACACTAAATTGCTTCTGTTTAATAAGAAAAATATGTTTTATGTAACAAATTTATTTCTTATTAGGTTATGTTTATTTAATTATCATTATATAACATTATAATAAACAGTTGTATATTCATATATAACTGTTACTTGACATTATGCAACTTAACCCTTTCACTGCCATGTCAATTATAAGGAATAACGCACAGCGCCTATATTTATAAAAATGCCGGTAGTTATGTGAAAAACATGATTTTTTGGAATTTAAAAAGAAATATTTACAAACAGTTTTCGTCGCACGGACGTGGTTCCGGTGTCGGTGTGTCCGGAACGTCGCCACACGTCCGACTGTCACCTCAATTTCCGATAATTTTGCTTCAAATTTTTGGGAAGGGCGAAAAACTCACTCTTTCTTGCAAAAAATTCGTTTTATTTTTGGTCGCCAAAACTAAACTACTCGATTCGGAAGTCTCATCGAAAATCGCCATACGTGGGTTTGTTCGTCTATTCTTTGGCTTCAAGAATTTGACGCACCGACTATGTCAGAGCGAGGGGGGCGCTGGAGGCGGTGTTTAAGTCAGATGACCCGGATTCGCAGGAAAATGTGAAGAGCGTCGTCCACAAAAGTCACGCAGCGACGAAAGTGGTCTCGGAGCACGCGTCTCGAAATTTTCTACCGGAATCCTTGCGTGAATTTCATTTTTCCTGGTCATCTTCGCCGTGACCTCCGTAAAAGTGGTAATTTTGGTATAGCAAACATTTGGGGTCCGTGAAGTGAAGCTTTCGGCCTGAATCGCCAGATCACGACGGAGTCACATTTTTTCATCAATTCTGAGACGACTGACATGTGGCGTTTCCCGGATTTCACCTGGGGGTCCGCACCACGTGGGTTTTTTAAAATGTCAATTTCGGCTTTTTTATGCCGCCGGAAGAGGCGGATTTTCGGTGTTTTAACCGCTTCTTCTTATCGTCTTCTATGCTTTCACTGCGCATGTCCGTCCGCACGTTGTGCATACCCGGCTTTCGTCCTCCCAAAAATTGAGGTTTTTGCGGAAACGGCCCGACTGAAGTGGCGGCAGCGGCGTAAATGGGATTCTACATTTTTCTGGTGCCAACCGAGAGCCCCGTTGAGCGGTGCCATTTTCGCGACTCAACTCCCCCAGGTTCGGACGCACAAGACCGAAACCTAAAATCACGAAAACCTTCGAGGCGCATTTTTCGTCGGATCCCAAAAATTCTTACCGGATGCTTTGGCCGCGACGTTTGCGACGTGCAAGAAAATGCAACTTTTTTTTTGTCGATTTTGCAATCACTTCCACTGACGACCCTACACTTATATAAAGGGTTCCAGGTCGCCGATTGGATTCGTTATCCTACGAACACTTGCAACTATTCCGGTAAGAATTTTTAAACTACAACGACTTTTTCGAATCTGCGGCAGTTTAAAGTGAAAAAAATGCGCAAAAAGTAAAAAAATACCATAGGCGTTTTGCGGTGGTACCTAGAAGGCCCGAACCAACTGGCGGATCGGAACGGGACTGGCGCCATTCGATCGGGCATAGAACTTAATAGTTTGTTTGGAAGTTTATTCCAGATACCGTTGAAGATGGCATCGCGACGGCATAAAACGACGTTTCTTGGACGCCCGGGAAAACTCGCGCAGAATCACCAACTTAAGCTCTGCGGTAACAGTTTTGGGCGATTTCCGCAGAGAATTAAACGTTTTATCTTTTAGTGCAAGCGGCATTGCGCTGCATCGTTTGCAACCGTCGTGACGTCCGCCCAAACTCGCCCTATAGCAAGAAACTAATGACGAAAGTAAAACGTCCATATTTTTGTAGGCCTCCGGTGAATATTCTGGATTTTTCAGTGGATTATAGTCCGTTGGCTTTTCGCACCAATAATTAGACTTCGCGGAATCGCGTCGCGACGCCCACTTATAACGGTTAAGCGGCACAGAGAAAAACTTGAATGTTTATTTGGGGCACCAGGATGTCGCGTTTTTGACATTCCAAGTTGAACGGCACGTGAGCCCCGCCGAAACGCGCATTTTGGTACCGGCTCCCGTTTGCCGGAAGGTGCGGTCAGTCTAACCGCTGCAGTTTTGCCGTTTCTGAGCGCATGGACTCAAAAATGCGCACGTTCGAATCGGAACGGATTCCCGCGCCACTTTTGTATTTAAGGGTTCGCGATCCGAGCCGTCCCCTTCGAGCTGCCGACGTTGGAAAACATCACCCATTTTTGCGCGGTTTTTTTACATTTACCCCCCTCACCGCGTCCCCGAATCCGACTTTCTCGACACGTGGCGATGCCGCCCGCCTCTGCGCGTATTTTGGTACCACTCTCGGCTTCTTGTGTCGCCCCGAGTGGTGCCGAGTTATGGACGAACAGAGACGTGCAGGTTTTTGCCTTTTTTTCAACTCGCCCGAAAATCACCAAGACGTGGTTTATCCAGAAAACTGACACCTTCACCGTGTAGCCTGGTCTTTTTTCTAGCTGGACTGCGAGTTTTGCCGCTCCGCAGCCTGTAGTCTGCGCTGGGAGATTTTTTCAGAAAACCTCTAACAAATGAAAAGTTTTTGACAAATTTCTTAAACTTTAAATAATCTAAGCGTTTTATTACTAGATGGCGCTGGTACACAAAGAAACCCCTGGCTATATCGCCCGGGACGGCGCTGTATGCATTCAGGGCCCCGGGTCACACCTCCCAGAATGGCGGTGAAAGGGTTAAAGAAATGAAAAGAAATACATCGTTAATAGATTGCTTATAATTATACTTATACTTATGCTTATTATATACTTATTATTTAGTATTTATTTGGGTTAAACTGGAATAAGAGTGTTGATAGATATAGGCAACCCAATTTACGCAACGTCAATTTCCGTTAGTTTGAATTGTGGCACGGGAGTATAGCACGTAATAGCAGCTCTAAACCAATCAATGAAGCGTAAACCAAACATACTTGTGTGTTATCAATCATAACTTATTATTAATCGCGGACTGTTACGTGTGTTATGATGTATTTACATCACAATAATAACGAACTGTACAATAATGGGCATTTACAATAGTGGTCGTAGATAATAGTATAATACGTAATCATAGTTGTAAGGAGCACTCGCCGAATTGCGCGCTCCCCGCTACGCGGGTCGTGCGTGACTGTTCCGCTCGTACGTAATTGTCTTACAACTCGAATTATGTACTATACTTTATCTACGACCACACTAATTTGTTTCTGTTTAATAAGAAAAATATGTGTGATGTAACACCTCGACCTTATTTAACTAGATAGAAATGAAAAGAAATACATTTCAATTTGTAATCAATAGAAGTAATCAATTTGTAGTTAGGTTTTAATGTAATCGTAATGTAATAGTTAGATGTTCTCGTTAGATTTAAACGTGAAAAATCGAAATGAATGACAGCTTCTATGTGAATGATGTGACGTATAATGATTGTTTGGAAATCACGGAGTACTATATTTAAAAATAGTATCAACGTGCAGTTCTCAACCAATCAACGAACCGTAAACCAAACAAGCAACGATTTTTGATTGATTTTTAATTATTACATAACATTAATCGCGGATTGTTACATATGTGTGTGGTATGATGTATTTACATAGTCCACGAACTGTACAATAATGGGCATTTACAATTGTGGTAGATAAACATCTTTATTATTATTATTAGCTATATTTAACTAATTAGTCTATCTTGATATTACTAGTTTTGTTAGTTTACTTCTATGTGTTTTTTCATAACAAAATGTTCCCAACAAAACGTTCCCTACATAAACCTGCCTTTAGATTTAATAAGTTTGTCGTATCCTATCAGCCTAGTTTTAGATTGACAATCGTTTTGACGGTCTACTCGTAAAGAGTTTTAGTTTAATGAATTAAATAAGCAAGTAATAATTACTAAGTATTAAATCAATAATTCAGGTGCTTTTATTCAAATTTTCCTTACGCCAGCTTTTACATTTCTTTCTGCTTAAGGAAACAAGAATATAAAGAAAGTTATATATTCAATGTAGGGCTGAATTTCTTAAAGTTAATCGACTTTCATTAATACATTGAAGAGTTTTCAAATGTTCTTTGAAAAATTGATGCTGGTTTTAAATCAATCCTCAGTAAAAAAAAACATGAGATTTTATAAAATTACTTGTAACTTTGAGAGGAACTAATTTTTATATTTAAATCAGTTAATTTTAGTTTTAAATACTTTTTTATATTTTTTATGTTTCACAAGACTTTTAAATTATTAATATAAGGTATTTTTTTCTTATATAAAATTTATACAATATTTAAATTATTTGTGGATTTGTCCATCTTGAGGATTAATATTTGTGTTTTGCTTTGTTAATACTTAATTTACTTCAAGAAAAGGAAAAAAAAAAAACTTCCTTTTCTTGAAGCAAATTAAGTATTAACAAATCAAAACACAAATATTTAAAATCAACAAACCGTTTCTTATTTTATAAACAAAATCGACTCTAAAAGAATTCATAAATGTTTGTTAATTTAATTTCACTTCCTGGCAAAATCATGATTATAAAAATATGATTACTGCTAATAAATGAAGTAAGTATTCGACCTAATTTCAACTAAAACTCTTCACGAGCCCGACTAGAAATTTCAGTTCAGTTTTTATTAGGACCGAATTAGGTATGCCGAACTACGTGAACGTTCCAAATAAGCCAACCGCCTTACGCAGTCATCACATTTGTAACACACGCCTGGGTTCGTTCCTATTGAAGAAGACTGATTCTGAACACATTCGGAAGCCCCACTTGCATGTTATAACCTCAACCTAGTCTGATCCGAGTTCGGTTTCCTCTTTAGGTAGCAGTTTGTAAACGAAACTCGAATGTGACAACCCCAACCTAATCTGGCGTTAACTCGGATATTCCTCTTTATGCAGCGGTTTGGAAATCACACTTAGGATTTCGTCTTTCGCTTCCTTTTGAGACAGCAGTTCGGAAACAACACTTGCATTCGTTAACTGTAACTTGATGTGGTCCAAATTTTCCTTTTGTCTTTGGTGCAAATGCAATATATTTAATTACAATTGGGTCATTCTTTTAAAAATCGTACGGATTTGAACAAAAAAAAATTATCACATTTTTAAATGACATACAATTTTTTTTCCAGCACCTTCTTAATCATTCAAAAGACACGTATATCGGGATTTTGTTCGGAAATGTGCATTTCTCAAAAAATGTACATTTTGCGTTTTGTTGGTTAGCTGGATTGTGGAACATTCAAAATTCATTTTCTCCGGTTCTACTGAACGGATCATTCTCATTTTTTCAATATTTAATACTTTATTATCTTAGCTTCTTAATCGCGTGCTAACAATATTTTTTTATTGTTAATTAATTTAAAATAATAAGGATTAAATTGTTCAAATAATGTTTTCCTGCTTATTCCCAAAACGTATGATTTTGAAAAAATACCATATATTTGCTATACAATATATTATGTTTTAATCTAAAAAACCCATGTTTCAAAAAGTTGGGGTCTCTATTCGATCAGAAAATATTAAATAATTTGGAGTGCGCGCGCCGCTTCCGAACGACATTTTTATTAACCTTCCTCGGCACTCTGCGATACATTCGCGTGGTATTTATAACCTTAAATCTTAGTGAAAACTACATAAAGTTTGAACCATATAATGTCAAAAATAATCCTCTAAATTATCGCAATCGTTCAATTTGTCTCCTCATCCGACAGTACGGAATTACCAGAACCTCGGGAAAGTCCTGAGGCAACATTTATTGGTATTGAATATACCTATAACAGAAGACTCTCTGAAACAAAAAAATTGCAACACGTGCCGACGTAATTTGTCGAAATTACGTAAAGACAATGAAAATAACAACGTACTTCAATCTTCAAACGAGAAGGTATTTACTATTTATTATATATATTTCACGATCTCATGTTTCATGTGCGTATGAATATACTTTTAGCACAAAGAAGTTGATGCTTCTAACTCTAACACCTCGCCAAATGATGAAGTGTTTGAGGAAGATTATGGGGGCGAGGACCATATCCCGGAAAGTCCTGCATCGTTCGAAAGAGACAGAGAAGTAATTGATGAAGCGATTGATGCAATCAGCAAGGGTTTGGGTTTGATTTGAACTTCACCAATTAAAGAAGAATAAAGTTTCTCAAAAGATGTATTCAAAGAATAAAATGCAAAATATATGTAAAGCAATTCCAGAAAGGATTTTCCACACTGCGATTAATGTGAATGATAGCGTTGACGAAAATGATGGTAATGATATTTTTCAAATTTTAAAAGGCAGATTCAACTCAACAACGGAACGTGCAATACAAATTAAAATTTTGACTATTTTTAAAGAATGGTCTTTTCGAAAAATTCAAATCATTTTCCTTCTGCTACGTCTCACATGATAACGATTGCGAAGAAAACTTCCGAAAAAAAGGAATCTTAGCCGATCCTAGACTGAAGAGTCATCCGTCCATAGAAAAAGAAGTAGTTGATTTAATAATCAGCTTTTATGAACTGGATGAGAATAGCCGCATGATGCCAGGACAAAAAGATTATCTGTCGATCAAAGCAGAAAATAAACGCATTCACGTGCAAAAACGATTATTGTTAGTGAATTTGAAAGAGCTTCATCAGTTATTCAAAGAAAATTATCCTGAAGTCAAAAGTAGTTTTTCCAAATTCGCATCTTTGAGGCCAAAAAATTGCGTGCTAGCCGGTGCAAGTGGTACCCATTCATGTCCATTCTGTGTTTGTGCTATCCATGAAAATATAAAATTATTAATCGAAGGGTCGAATATTAAAAACCTGACAGCCGATACACCGAACCCAATGCAAACTTATCATGACTGTTTGAGCCGTATGATTTGCGTTGAAGCATCAACAAATTGTTATTTTGGAACGTGCTCTGAGTGTCCTGGTGCAACAGATTTGATCGACGAATTAGAAAACATTTTCGAGTTTAATTACATTGACGAAATTACTTACAGACAATGGACTAACGTTGATAGGACCACTTTACAAGTTATGATATTTGCAGTGAACGTATATTTACAAAAATTAAAGACCGGTTTAGAAAAATTACTTCTGCACTCATACCTTGTTAAAAAACAAAACGATTTTATGAAAAATAAAAAACGAGTTTACAGAAAACGAGTGCATTGTAATCTGTGATTTTTCTGAGAACTATACTTTTGTTGTCCAAAATGCCGTACGAGGAATTCACTGGAATAATAACCAGGCAACAGTGCACCCATTTGCAATCTACTACAGGCACGCTGACGGCAAAACTCGAATGAAAAGTTTCGTAATTATGTCCGAATGTTTGCACCATGATACAATTGCGTTTCGTGTGTTTCAAAGGCATTTAGTAGATTTTATAAAGAAAAACTTTAAGAAAATTGAAAAAATTACATATTTTTTTGATGGAGCAAGTGCGCAGTACAAAAACAGAAAAAAAATTGTCAATCTCACTCATCACCTAAAAGTTTTTGGCACTTTTTTCCAACTTCTCACGGCAAAGGTGCGCGCGATGGTCTGGGTGGGACTTTGAAAAGGTTAGCTGCTAAAACTAGTCTTCAAAGAATAAGCAATCCAATCCAAACGCCGATAGAATTATTCGAATGGGCAACTGAGTCACTCCCTAACATTTCATTGAAAGTTGTAGAGGATAAAGAATATAATGAAGAAGAACAAATATTAGAGGCAAGATTCAAAATGGCTCTAACGGTGAAAGGTACGTTAACATATCATTGCATGATACCGATTACAGAAAAAAAAGCAGAAGCAAAATATTTTTCTTCGCAGGAATATTTCAACACTTCAACGGAAGTTAAAATTTTGAAATAATTACTTTCTTTGTAACATATCGTTGAAGATTAAATAGTATTTTGTATATCGAAAATAAATATGTTAATAATTATATCGTCTCTTCATCTATCTTAATATTCAAATTTTTTTCTTCATATAAATAGAATCATTATATTATAGAATATTCAGTAAAATAATGCGGGTCACTTTTTATTTGTTCTTTCTGAATCTTTCTGAATAATGTATATTCTATTCACATGACGTGACGTATTAGCAAGAAATGAGCGCCAATGTGATCAAGAATCCGTTGGAACTATATCCGCACGCTTGAAATTATTTAATATCTTCTGATTGAATAGAGACCGCGCCTTTTTGAAACATGCGTTTTTTTGATTAGGACCTAGCAAATATATGGTATTTTTTTCAAATTCATGCGACTTGGGGATATGCATGAAAACATCATTTGAACAATTCAATTGTTTTTATTTTATATTAATTAACAATAATAAAATACTTCCACCATGCGATTGAGAAGCTGACCTAATAAGGTATTAAATAGTGGAAGATCGAGAACGATCCATTTAGTAAAACTGGAGATAATGAATGTTAAATATTACAGAATCCAGCAAACTACCAAAATTAAAAATGTATATATTTCTGAAAATACACATATACGAACGAAATCCTGATATAGGTGTCGACTTGTTTCATTTAAACAAGTGACAAATAAAATTTCTGGCGAATCAAAATCATGGAGTCAAAATAGGTGTACGATTTGTAAAAGAATGACCCAATTGCACGAAGAGAATGTAGTATTCTTACAGTTTTAGTTGACAGTTTTGTTTTATAATTTTTTTACAATACTACTAAACATTATTGTAATGCAATTATAAAGGAATCGTAAAATAAAAAAAAATCATATTAATAGTACCTTAAACGCTCATTATTTTAAAGAACAATATGATAGGAAAAAGTAAGCAAATTTAATAGATAGAACCATAAACACATTAACTTAAAGCAAATATTTTTATTAAAAGAAAAACATTAATAGTAAGGTAACTCTCTTTAAATGAATCAGTAAAATATAGGCATAGGAATAAGTCGTATATTTAGAACTATTTGTCAGTAAATATTCCTTAGCCCAAATTAGTTTCTATTAATATGAAAATTGTAAAAATAATTTATAAACTTTAGAATTAATTTTATTGTTCTTTCCTTTCCTAATTTGTTTCTTGCTTTTTCCAATGGTCCGGTCCGTCCATTATCCTAATCACCACATTTCTTAAAATAGAGGATATATTTTTATCTACTAATCCCTTACTCAAGGGATCATCTGCCGTGGTTTTTTTTATCTTGTTTTTTATCTTTACGTTTCCGATAACTTTTATCATTAATGAGAAACACATTTAGATAAAATCGCAGTTTAAAAGTAAATCTTAAAAAAATACGAAAATGTTTGATGCACTAAAAAATAATTGAAAAAATAGTAAGTAACTGAAGCCTATATGTTGGTCAAGCATGTAAAATATGCCATTGCCCGTTGGAGGTGATAGACGAACTTTTTCGCATCCACGAAAAACCGAGATGGGAACAACTGCTAGTAAATTCGATTACTGAAAGTTTTTCCATGGATGAACTTACAAGGCCCAGCATGCGTATTCGAAGTGGCTAAGCTCCTGGTGCAGATGAACTGCCATCAGAAGCCATTCAAAAAGCTGTCACAAGATGCCCTGGATATATTCTAAACGTCATGAACAACATTATGACGGATGGAAACTTCCCGAACATCTGGAAGAGAGCTAGGCTAGTCCTACTTAGAAAAGGGGACAAGCCCATAGAAAACCCATTGTCCTATCGACCACTGTACCTGAAACAACTAGTGCTATATACGATAAAGATTGAGAATCAGTGAAGGGAAAAATCTCTAAGAAAAACATCATGGACTTAGGTAGGGCAAGTCAATAGTGGACGCTATTATACGAATCCTGAACGTGGCGGAGAAAGCTCCAGCTGGTAAGAGGACGACAAGAAAGATTATTGTACTATTGAAAGGTTATTACTTTAGACGTTAAGAATGCTTTCAATACAGCAGCGTGGGATATTAAGATTGAGGCTAGTAGGCGAGGCTTACCGGGATGTTAACTGTGATGTGTATGCATGTTTTGTGGATTACAGTAAGGCCTTTGATAGAATGCAACACCATAAACTCATGGAAATACTAAAACAGGTGGGGATTGACGATCGAGACTTGAGGATAATCGCACATCTATACTGGAATCAAAGTGCTTGCATAAACGTAGATGGAGACAGATCAAAAGCAATAAAGATACTACGAGGAGTTAGACAGGGGTGCGTTCTGTCGTCGATATTGTTTAACATATACTCAGAACATATATTTAATAAAGCCCTGGAAAACAATAACGCGGGTATACTTGTAAATGGAAAACGACTAAATAACTTAAGGTATGCGGATGACACCGTAATTATCGTAGATAGTCTAAAAGACCTACAAGAGACTATGACAAGGGTGATAGAGGCAAATCAGGAGTACGGATTCGATATAAACAAAAATAAAACCAAATATATGGTCTTCAGCAAAAATAACATACCACGTGTGGATCTGATAACTCCTAATAACCAACACATTAAACGAGTCAATACATACACATACCTGGGAACTATACTAAATGACCAATGAGTTAACTCACAGGAAATAAAATGCCGCATAGAAAAGTCAAGGGCTGTATCCGTTAAAATGTCATCAGTTTTTAAATGTCGTTCCTTGTTGATGACGACCAAGCTGTGACTACTCCGCTGCTATGTCTTCTCCGTCTTGCTTTATGGGACAGAGTCCTGGACTCTGACTGAGACCACCATGAAGAAGCTGACAGCATTTGAAATGTGGCTATATCGCAGAGTCTTGAGGATTTCTTGGGTGGACCACGTAACCAACGAATAAGTTCTTCGATGAATGAAGAAATCCACGGAGATAATAACCTCCATAGAAGCACCCAAGTTGAAGTACCTGGTCCATATAATGCCTAATGAAAAGAGATATGATTTACTACAACAAATGTTGCAAGGGAAAACCCCAAGTAAACGCGGCCCAGTCCGCAGGAGGATTTCTTGGCTAAAAAATTTAAGAACATGGTTCTCCCTGAAAACCCCCGAGCTTTTTAGAGCAGCCGTGAATGAGACCACGATAGCCAGAATGATCACCAACATCCGGACCGGATAGGCACCAAAAGAAGAAGAAGCGAGGCTTCTCCCCATACCTGCTGAAACTACTGCGTAGTTATCTACATAATCGATAGATCATAATTGAAGTAGGCGGTGAAGTCGTGGAACAAGAAGTGCACAGCGGTGTTTCACAGGGCTCAATATTGGGCCCTACACTGTGAAACAAGGTGTTGAAATAATAGGATTTGCTGACGATATTGCTCTGGCAGTAGCAGGAAAAGACGAAGCGGGAGTAATGTAACGTGCAAGTAGGGCGATTGCACATGTTGATGAATGGATGGAAAAAAGCGCTTAAGGCTGGCCCCTGAAAAAACGAATGCTATTTAACTGACCGGAATGAGGCATGTAGGGCTGATAGTATTTAAGGTGAGAGGCATAACCATAAAGCCAAGGAGGAAGTTAAATACTTGCTGTGGTTATTGACAGGAAGTTATGTTTTACACCACAATTCATGCGAGCAGCGACAAAAGTCCTCAAGTTAACAGCAGCACTGGAAAAGGTGATGCCCAATGTCCATCCATCCATGGCTCTACAACCCGGGTTGGGTCTTGGCCGCCTCAACAATTCTCATCGATTTTCTCCGATCCTGAGTGGCTTATTCCCAGTTGAGCACCCCCAGGGTTTGAAGGTCCCTGCGGATATTATCCCGCCATCGAAGCTTTGGGCGCCCCAGTGGTCTTTTGTTGTTAGGGGTTTCTTTCAAGACCATTTTAACTAGCCTGGAGTCATTACTCCTCTGGACATGTCTCAGCCATCTTAATCTATTTGACTAGATTTCTTGTACTATACTTTTCTATTATATAGTTCATATACCTCGATGCCCAATGTCGGTGGACCAAAAAGTTTCAAGAGAAAGATATTATGCTCAGTCGCTCGATCGTCTGGGCAAACGCAATCGAGGAAGAGACCATTAAAATAAACTAGGCACAGTGCAGAGGAAACTGGCACTACGTGTATGCAGTTTATACAGATAGTCTCAACAGATTCAGTTCTCGTGTTAGCAGGCATAGAACCCATATATCTCCTGGTAATGGAAAGGGTAGAACGGTACAAAAACGGAACAGCGGACAGAAGACAGAACTGAGGAAAATTGTCAAACAACACCTTTTCCAGAAGTTGCCAAAGCACTGGACATTCTGTACAAACGGATTGTGGACAAAACTACTAATGCCACCAGTGCGAATATGGATAGAACGAAAATATGGGGAGATGAACTACTACCTCACCCAAGCTTTAGAGACTACCTGCACAATATCGGCAGGGCCTCTGACAGTCTGTGTGTTTACTGTGGTCAACGGATAGCGCGACGCATACGACCTTCGAATGTGAAAGGTGGATTATGGAGAGGGTGACTGGACATCGAAGATAAAAACAGGACTAGAAGTAAAGACACTGTTGGAGGTCATGTTAAAGTGCGAAGGCAAATGCACAGTAACGGATGATATCATAAGAAGCATTATCAGCATGAAAGAGACAGACGAACGTGCCGGACAGAAAGCCAGGGACTAAAACTAATCTGACAAAATTCTTGAACCCCTAAGTCCATGATGTGAAATGAGGGTTGTAACGTAACAAATGCGTGTTAGAATAAAGACAACAAGAATAGAGCTGGACAAGGTTCGAACTAGGCTCGCCACAGATCGGTCTCAGTTCGAAAGGCCTCGTTAGCTTGAAATAAGATTTATCTAAGTTGGGCTTTCTTAATTAGGACGGGACAAGGTTCGAAAACGGGTTGCCACAGTTCAGTAACACTTCGGAAGACCTCATTGTATGAAAGTTAGGACTTCCAAAGATCTTCCGAAGTTAGGCTTCCCTAATTAGGAAGGAACAAGCTTCGAATGGGGCTTGCCATAGTTTGGAAGGATTCATTAGGTGGAAGTTAGGACTTCCAAAGATATGGCTAAGTTAGGCTTTCCTAATTTTTACGGAACAAGATATAAATGAGTCTTGCCACAGTTCGATAACAGTTCGGAAGGTCTCATTAGGCCAGTATAGATTTTTCGGCATGCTTCAGTATATTCTTAGTCGGCAGTAGAGAGTCAATTTTACACAAATTATTATATTTATGTTATGTTTAATTTACCATCGGACTGCTTTACAAAGAAACTCTTGGAAGACATTAGGCATTTTAAATTTAAATATAACCACATGACTTTGAGAATCACCATAAGCCCATCCACATTAACCGACGGGTCAGTAAACAAAGATTCGTTCAATAACCGGTCACCCGAGTACCCGCCTACTGCCTCAGTTGCCATACCGGCCGAATGCGCCGAGAAATAATTTTGCAATTTCGGAATTTCATTCGAATGTCCATAGTTTAATTAGAACAATCAATAAATCCCTTCTAGAGCAATTTCGGAAATTACTTATGTTTGATTTCCTCTTGGAGATAACCTTGATAATCTCTTCGAGAGTAGCAGCAACGTGCCATTCATAAGAAAGCCTTTCAAAAAGGAATTAGTTTTATGATAGGGTCATTGCTGTAGTCATCGAACAATTTCTAAAAATATTTCGTTTGTATAAGCTTTCAAAAAAAAATTGTATGAACGACGATTGTTTTATAGGCAATTGGGCAGAGAACTGTGTACTCCATTCGTTGAAAATCGTTCGCATAATGCACAAATTATTAGGCATTTTACAACGAAAGAGACGATTGAAAGTTTTTTTTATAAGAGCTATAAATTCATATGAACAGCATCTGAATCTTCGCAACCCCAAGCACAGCTCGATTCAACCCCGAGGAAACATTACTGGTGTACGCTTGTCTCCAGAGGATTCAAAAATGTCGCAAAATACGTAAATCATGTTCGGTATGCGGGTTACCTATTTGTAATGAACATTGTATTTCAACCACGACATTTGAGGGGTGTGCGAAATAATTATATTCACTTGTTTTTTGATATGGAACTGTGTTATTATATATAAAGGAAGGAAAAAATAACTAAAATGAAACAAACTTGATGTTTAATGAATGGCTTAGAAACATTTTCAAGAAAAATTGCCGTCAAAGTACTGGCCTTTCCACCACTGTGGAGCGGCGAATAAACAAAAATTTTGGTACTGGACTGAAAATAACCCAAGGCAAATTCACGAGTAACCTCTTCACTCCCCAAAAGTGACCGTGTGCTGTGCAATTTCTAAGTTTGGGGTAATTGGGCTTTATTTTTATTAAATTTCCATGTTATCCAGGAAATTTTGTTTAGATCGCAATTGGAACAATTAACGCAAGAAACCGACCTGGGAGAAATTTGGTTTCAACAGGACAGTACTACGGCCTATACTGGTCGAATTTCAATGCAGAAACTGCGACAAATGTTCTACGGGCGCCTCGTTTCTCTGAGGGGTGATGTGGAATGGTTTGCACGCTCACCTGATTTAAGCATTTGCGACTTTTTGCCAAAATGCGGCCGAAAATTTTAGAAATAGACTTCGTGAATATATCGCTGCTGGGGGCCACCATCTTTCTGAAGTGATCTTTAAAACTTGATACATACGGCATAATACGGCATTATGTACCGAATGAAACCCATAAAATAAACCCCATTTCTGTCAGTTGCGCGGTTTGTTTTTAATAGCCCCTCAAAACTGCACTATCTGTTTTGGCCGACCCTAAACAAGCTACGCAAAATCCTCTTATAACGCGGTTTTCTCATAATATAGTTTCCAAATAAAGCGAGGCTCTCCTATAGCGCGAAACTCTTATAACACGGATTCTATATATTACAATTTAATATTCTATATAATTCATTATAATGAAATGTCGTTTTTAAGTCCACAAGTAATGACAAATAAATCCCAATCCCTGTATTCTCATAAAATAGATTGGATGATGGCCCAATAGTTATTTACATTAGAATGTGGAAACGTTGATTTTACAATGCAATAGCTCATTTGCTGGAGCATTGTAAAATCATTTCCGCACGAAATTTGTATAAGATTTTTTGGCCGACAATTATTATTTAAGAAACAAATAGATTTAGATTAATTACAATATTGGTAATTATTCAATTTTTTAATGTTGGTACTCACAAACTTTGACATTTTTACTAATTCAAATTTATTAGGTACATAATATGTAATTTTTCCACATGTCAGACGCATAGTAAAATTTAAAAAATCACTCTTATTTTCTATTTGCGTTTTCTAAATCATATTTTATTTTCTTATACTTAATTTATTTTGTAACTGTCCCTGAAAGGTTAAAAACTTCGTTTCTTCGTTTAAAAGGTTCGTGGTCGAACTTCTTCGTTCGTGGTTCGTGGTCGAAAATCTAGTTTCGCTGGACGTATACACGATGTCAAAGCTAGCTTTACAATTCAGGAGGCCAAAAAATATATTTCAGCTTTAATATTATAATTGTTTTATCCTTGAAATAGAATGCTATTTACTACATAACTGCATCATCCAAATATGAAAATTATGTTTTTTCTCTTAATACAACCCCAGGATCAAGGAGTCATCCGAATATTCAACACCTTCTACAACCAGTTTTTCGAAACTATTTTTCGAAAAGATTTTTCTATACCGCGGTAGCTTTAACACTTAATGCTAGAGAACCGTATTGCCTGACATGATCCATGGAGAAATCAATGTCACATCAGATGTTTAAACAGTATACATTGCTTCTCAATTAAAGTGGAGGATTTCAAGATAAAAACCATCAATTACTAAGAACTGATTCTACAGACTCTAAATACGAAGATACTTCAATTGAAAAAGAATTAATGGCATTTCTTGATAAATCTACAACAAATACATTGGTAGATGAAAATGTAAACAAATAATGAGTTCCACATTTTAATTGAAATAATCTATGAGGAACTAAATTTGAGTAATAAATTACAACATTATTTCATTAAAAATGATGCTCCAACAATCTGCAGTGCAATATATAATTACAGGACTACTTTACTTCTTACCTGGTTTGCGTATAACGCGATACGAATTAATAAGGTTAGTATTAATTTTAATTTTCTAATTACGGGGTTTGCGTATAACGCGGTATCCGATTTCCATATGACACGGTATATGGTTACTAATATGTATTGAGGTGGACAAGTGGTTGACCAATGGAGAGGTATTTAAATGATAACTATTACGTGTGAACAGCGTGTATTAAAACTGACTATAGACTAGTGAGTAAGATGTAACACCTTGAAATCTTAACAGTTTCCATATGTCATCGTATGAAAATATGGGTTTGTACTAATTATGAGATCCTTATAACACAGTTTCCGTACTATTCGGTACGTATCACGTACATATACACCACAATATTTTTTTTATTAAAAAATCACTACCATTTCTTTTGCATTTCATATTTTATAATAAAAATGTTATTCATTCTTGTTCAAATGAAAAATCTATTTTATATTCATGACATTTTAAATTTCAATTCATACATTTCACGTAATTATAAAATGAACAAAGTTTACAATTATAAAAAAAACCCTCCTTCCTATTCCTTATAACTAAAGTCAAAGAAAATTTGGAGAATATTTTTTCTTTGCAGCATGTTTAAACTTTTAAGAATTATTTTTTTGTTTATGGTATAATGCTTCATATACCATAAACAAATATACCATAAATAAATATCAATATACAATATATAATATTATAAATCATTTCACTCAGCCGAGAAATATGTTTGAATATGTAAACAATATTTGATATCAATAATACATATATTATACGCAAATATATTTTATGTGATTGAAAGAAATCAGTGTAGAATGGAAGATTAAAAAACAGTGTCCGAAAATACAGAATATGAATGTATTTTCTTATTTATTTTATTTATTTATAATTTCTGGTTTTAAATTTCAATAGAGGTGTAAGAACACCTGTACATAGAACCAGTACAATATATATAATTAGATTAAATTCTTAGAATACGGTTAAATACTAATACAAATTACAAAATTATGTAATAAACAGTGCTATGAAAATAAAGGGTCCATAGTAATAAAAAATTCATAACTTATACAGTTATATCACATGTCACGTTGTTAACCAACTAGTAAACTTTTTAGTAGAGTTTAGTAGAACAATTTAACATTTTCGTGGTTTTCGGGAATTATTTTTCGGGAAGTATTTTATTTCTACGTAGTAGGCATTTTTAGTACTTATAGTTTTGTTAATTTTTGGAAGTTTTAACTACTTTGATCTCGTATTAGTAAATCGATCTAAATAAAGATTTTTACAGCCTTGAAAGTAGAAAGTTAACGCATTGACAATAAAAGCAACTCTTATTACTAAAGGCATTTCATTTGCGTTGTTTAGACGCATTTTTTTTATTATTTTTTTTGCACACTAGTTACATGTTTAATAGAATTGTTAAATGAACCACCCCAGGCAGAAATACCATAATTATAATTAATTACATTTTCAAGAAGATCATGATAGATCATTTTTAAAACTGAATGATCAAGTGATTGACTATGTTTATAGAAGAAGAAAGTAAAACATTTGAGCTTTTTTGAGCAATTCAGTTGCATGTTTACCCCATTTCACGTGTCTATCAAAAAACAAACCTAGGTATTTACAGTTATCAAGTCTTGACAAACGCCGTTGATTAATATACAGGCTGAAATCTAATCTGGAAGACTATCAGTAGAACTACCAAAAGTAATGAAAGTTGATTTATCTATATTAAGTGATAGTTGATTTATCCTACGCGAAAGATCAATCTTATTAAGCCATTCAGTTAATCGACTTCTAACTTCATTCCAGTTCTTCCAGAACTTAAAATTACCATATCATCAGCATAAGAAACTATGGCATTATTCAGTAAAAGATTGAAAATATCGTTTATGTAGAGAATAAAGAGTAGCGGACCTATTCTAGTACCTTGTGGAACCCAAGCTCTAACCGTTCTAGTTTCACTTACACATTTGTTCACTTTGACACTATGAGTTCTATTCATCATCATCGTAATTAATCAGCTTGTAGCGCCCACTGCTGGACATAAGCCTCCCTTAATTATCCAATTAGATGTCATACGCTTTATATCGTCACCCCATCTCATCAGTGAACGATCTCTGCTTCGGTATGCCTCTTGTCTAGGCCTCCATTCAATGATAAGTTTCATCCATTTTCCATCCGTCATTCTTACTACGTGGCCTGCCCAATTCAATTGTGTGATCCTCTATACTGCATCTGCAACTCCCGTTCTCTGTCGTATAGAAACATTTGGGATTTTGTCACACAGGCGCAGGTTAATTCCTAACATGGACCGCTCCACGCTCCGCTGTGTTACCCTGATTTTGTTTATAACTTTCTTTGTTAATGTAAGCGTTTCCGCTCCATATGTTAGGACAAGCAGTACACATTGGTCGTACGCCTTTCTTTTTAAGCAGATTGGTAAATCAGACTTAAACACGTTTCAGCTTACCAAAGCAGCCCAGATTAGTCCTACTCGTCTGTAGAATTCGTTCGTTTGATTATCTCTACCAAATCAAATCTGGTGTCCTAGATATTTATATGAGCCAGTCTATTCTATTTTGACATTATCGACTGAAATAGTTTCACTCAGTACAAGGTTGGTAATTATTTGCGTTTTCGAATAGTTGATTCTTAGGCCCACTTGGTGTGAGGCAGCTTTTAATTTTTCGAGCAGTATTCTAACTTAATCAATAGGAGTTATATTAGACCAGTGTTTTCCAAAGTGTGGTACGCTTACCCCAAGGGGTACGCAAAGGGTTTGAAAGGGTTACGGGGAAATTTTGCAATTTTTTTCTTTTTTGTGCGTGACAAAGCGAAAATAAAGAGCAATTTGAAAATTACATAAAAAATAATTTTCATTTATCAACATTTTCACCAAAAAAATCTTAACTTTTATTCCCCACTCTGGGGATTTACTATTACTTTACTTACGATTACTATATTACTTACTATATTACTTGAACAATATCAGTACAGTTTCTGTTTTTAATAGCATATCACAAAAAAAATGTACTATTTTCTACTACCCTTCGGGTTACGATGGGATAAAAAATGTTTCAAAGAGGTACACATGGGTGGAAAGTTTGGGGAACACTGTATTTGTATATGTAATTTTCCAGTTGATACATCTCCAGAGTTTGTCCAACAATATTTGCTGACTAACAGTATCAAATGCAATTGCAAGATCTAAGAAAGGTAAAACTGTTGGCCAATTCTTATCAATCTTATTATATATAAAATTTGTTGTAAAAACTAGAGCATCATTCGTTTCTTTACCTTTCATAACCATATTGATTGTCAGAGATTGCGTTATTTCGCTCACAGAAATCATATAATCTGGTATAAATAATGTTTTCAAAGTTTTTAGTTAAGTTTGATATACAGCGTAATATACAGGGTGGACCATTTAACGTGACCACCCCAAATATCTCCGTTACCTTTAGAGCGACGAAATAAATGTCAAAAAGGAATTTTATTGATTTGGAAGGGCTGACACAGTGGTTAAAAATTCTTTCTTGTCAGGGTCATAGTTTACGCGTCCTCAAGGTTATCAATGGTTTTTCAAATGGGAACATGTTATTTTTTTATCAAGACATTGTAGCCACTATTCAGACGAATCGAGCGATCCACGATATTATGACCTTGTGACTATGATTTGACAAGTGTATTCATTGAAAATAACTTTTCATAACCGTATCGAAAATTGTATTGTACAGTCAAGCAGATAAACGTGGATATGATTGTGATTTAATGGAATAAGATCTTTATTCACAACATTATCCTGACAGAAATCATCCTTCCCGCCGATGTTTCGATCGAATTATTCATTTATTTCGTGAAACCGGCAGTGTTAATTCACGCAAAAAGAAATGTCGAACGACGTGCTAGCACTGATGTTTGCTTTGTTAGCACAATCCTTTGCTTATCCGCCATTTCGTTTTCTACCAGTACACTGTGGCTCGGTACCAAAGCAAGTGTGATCTTGTTATGTCTTGCCAGAGCCTTGAGGTTCTGGCGGCAGTTCCAAGTTGTTTTAGATTTGATCTCATGACACGTTAAGTCATTTATTGCAGCCTGACTGTCCGTGGAAATGCGGATATTTCTACTTTTGTAGTTCATCATTAGATTTTCACGGGCACAGATCGCCATGGCGTGTATTTCCGCTTGGAATGTCGTGGTATGTGATCCCAGGAGCACAGATAATGATCAATACTCAACCGTGACCATTCTTTTTCTGAAGGATTACCAACACTTATCAACAGATAAATATAGGTATGTTTTTTTCATTCGATATATTAGGCTGTTTAATTGTGTTTATGAAGAAAATTGTTCGCATTTTTTTACTTACAATAGAATTGGACTCAATGAGTGATATATAATTAGATTCAAACTCAGAGTGTAATATAGAATTACTTTTAGTATGAAATACCAAATTTAAGTATTATTTAAATATTTATATAATATTAAATATTTAAATAATTATTTAAATACTAAAGTTAGTTCCATGCAGCAAAGCCTATAATTTTCGACGCGCCGATCTCCCCACCCTTTACCTGGACCTTAATAGTGCTAACTTCACCTTTCCTGATGAGCTGATCAAGTCATCGAATGAACTTTTGGAGTCTTTTTACTTCCGTCTTTATGCAGTTCTCGATATATCTGTTCCTAAGTTCTCCTGTCACAGATCCACCTATCCCAAATGGTTTTCACCTGCAATCATTGATGTACTTCGTAAGAAACGTGCTCTGCATCATGCCTACAAGAAATCCAGATCTTCTCTTGACTACTCTGAACTCAAACGCGTCAGGTCGCTGGTTAAGTCTCAAATTAAATTTGCATTCACTAACTTTATCTCGGATTCGGCTAAAAATATTTCAAAAGATCCGAAAAGTTTTTGGTCATTTGTTAAGGCTAAGAAGTGTCTAAGCCGTATTCCAGGTGAAATGTCTTTGGATGGTGCTACCTTGAACACTCCGCAGTCTACAGTAAATGGTTTTGCAAGCTACTTCAAGGGAGTTTATAGAACATCGTCCCCCTTTACGAGTCAATCAGATATCTCTGGTCTCAACATCCCTCTGATCAGTCTTACTAGAGTCACGGAGGATGAGGTTCTATCAACTCTCAAGCAGGCCAAGTGTAGCTTGACCAGCGGAGCGGATCTTATTCCATCTTCCTTACTTCGGGACTGTGTGCATATTTTTGCACCTCCACTGACTACTTTATTCAACAAAATTCTCCTTGAAGGCAAGTTTCCAGCTTTTTGGAAATCCTCAAGGATTTGCTAAATACACAAATCTGGCCCATTGACCGACATTTCAAATTATCGTCCCATATCCCCAGTTTCCAACTTCTCGAAAATATTCGAATCGATCGTTTTTAACTCCATCTTTCCCCGTATTAAGCATCTTGTTTCCACGAATCAGCATGGGTTCATGAAGGGTCGTTCCGCGGTCACCAATCTTTTAGCCTTCGCTGAGTATGCTACTCCAGTTGTTGCAAGTAGGGGTCAGTTGGTCTGTATTTATACAGACTTCGCCAAGGCGTTCGATAGCGTCGATCATGTAGTCATTGTAAACAAGCTGCATTCTTTTGGCCTTGACGGCAAACTTATAGCTTTATTTTCCTTGAGGATAGGACGCAGTTTGTATCTCATAGCGGTTTTTCATCAGCTGAATTTGTATCCTCTTCCGGTGTTCCTCGGGGATCCATCCTCGGGCCCATGTTATTCAATATTTTCATTAATGACTTGAGCGCGTCTCTATCTTCCCCTCATCAACTCTTTGCTGACGACCTTAAGATCTTCTCGGCTGTCATGAACCCTGTTGACTCTCATCTTTTGCAAACTAGTCTAAACACCTTAGGGGAATGGTGTGAAGTCAACAAGTTGGACCTTAATTTTAGCAAGTTTAAAGTTGTTACCTTTTCTAGACTCCAGCAACCGATTGAGTGCAGGTATTCTTTATCTAACGTCAGTCTTGATCGCTGTGAGTCAGTCAAAGATCTGGGGATTATTTTCGATTGGCAGCTTTCGTTTGTCCAACACATACTGTCTTCAGTCAAGAAGGCTGCAAGGGCTCTTGGATGCATCTTTGGATTCAAATAACTTGGCTCTGAGGGTGCTTTACTACAGATTTGTGAGATCCGTTTTGGAGTATGGATCCATCATTTGGGACCCTCACTTTAAAAAGCACATTACTGCTTTTGAAGTTATTCAGAGGAAATTTCTCAAATTACTCTGGTTTAAAACGTTCGGCAGTCCTCCGGCGCTTCACGTCGATCACCTTTTGCTGCTGGCTGAGCTTAGGTTTAAATCACTTAAATTTCGTAGAACTCTGGCTGGTCAGGTCTTTCTATTTAAGGCAGTTCACAGTATCCTTGACGCCCCGAGATTGTCAATCAACAAAACTTTCTAGTGCCAAGAGCTGCTAGTCGTCAGTCTGCCTCGTTCTATATTCATACATCGGGTGGTCCTATTTCCTTGAACCCACCTCTCAATAGATTATGCTCCATCCATAGCTCGTTGAGCTCTGATTGTGACATTTTTGGCAAGCTCCAAGCCTTTAAAGCAAGTGTTGTTATTTGCCTCACGAATTGTCCTACTCTTCATAACCATGCCTAAGTGTCGGTTTGATCTTTAAGCATACCTAAGCGCATTGTTAGTGTATTTTATTTTGTTCTTTATTCTTTTGTATTAAAACAAAAGAAGTAAAACAAAAATGTTTTTCTTCTGGCTGATTATGCTGTTTTTTTTATGTTATGATAATGTGTCTTTTCTTCTTCTTTTTTTTTAATTAATTTACTGTAATCTTGCTCTGTAATTGGTTCACACTGTTGGGCAATGATCGAATAAATAAAAATAAAATTAAAATAAATACTTAATTAAAACAAAACTATGTGTCTCTAGCTTATCGGGATGGTAGTTGAAAATCGATTTCTTTAAAGCGCCCGGACAAAGTTGAGAACAGACAAGTTGAGTACAGGCAGACAAGAAAGCAAGCTAATAAAAAAACGTAATACAATAGAATAATAATATACTGTAATCTAATTAGAATATTTTATTTATACTAGCATATATGATCTCCAAATTGAACAAATTGACAATTTTCATGATTTAGAGAGTATAAATTACTCTCTCAAAATGAAAAATTTATTAATCCTACATTGAAATGTAAGAAACAATAATTAAGCATTATTTTTTTTAAATTAATTTAATTTATTTACATTAAGAAGCATTCTAATTTTGATAAACTTGTATTTATTGAAAACTTATCTGTAAAATCTGATGTTATTATCTGTTCTGAAATTTGGTCTTTAACGTGTTTCACAAATATCATTGCTATTACAACTATAGCTCCATAAATAGAGGTTATGGTATTATATATAATGTTAAAAAAATATGTGCAGTCTAATACAGATACTGAGGTAATTGGTAACCTACAAATTGTTTCAACTACTTTAAAATTAAATAATAATAAATTCATTAAGATATCAGGTGTTTATAGATATCGTGACGTTAATAGAGAAACCTATATCAAACAAATTTCTGAATACTTGTATAATGAAAATCACGGTACTATTCACGTCTTAGCTGGTAATTTCAACATCGATAGAAACTGCAACTGTAGATAATCAATTCCAGTCAACTTTTCTTGATGTTGGTTTCCACTTATTCATGAACGATATAGGGAATTGCTTCAGTCGTAGAAAATATTTACTATTCGCTGACATTCTAAAAATGTTTAGGCCTATAAACTCCCACTCTGACCAATTGCTACTTCAAGATGGTCTAAATTGCTTTGTCAAATGGTGTACTCAACAATACTAATCTACAACTAAACGTAGAGAAATGCTATTTCATAAGTTTTTCCAAATCTATTAAAAAACACAATTCACAGTACACCCTAAACGACAACTTATTGAAATCTACAGCAACTGTAAAAGATCTTTGCATCTGTGTTGTTTCTTTAAAGGCTTCGAAAATGTTTGACCATATTTTAGGGAATTGCGAAAATTTCTCCATTCTCGCTGTGAAGATGATTTACATGTCATTGGTTGTCTCCCACCTGAATTGCTTCTGTTGTGTGTCTATCTCCCCACTATCAATATCACAAATACACAATCGAGAAGATTCAAAATATGTTCGTGAAGTTCTGTGCATACAAACTTCTTGTAAGCATTGCAAATCATGATTATTCTGCTATTACTAGAATACTTAACATGCATTCCTTAGCGAACCGTAGAAAGCTTAATGATATATGCTTCATTTAAAAGTTACTAAACGGATTGATAATCAGCCCTGAATTGCTTCAGCTGATAAACTTTAATATTCCTAATTGAATTCTACATAGTAACAATAAATAAATTTATTAATGATCATAAATCAAGTATTACTTAATATAGACCAGTCAAATTCTTCCTGTAGATTTCAGCCATGAGAGATAAATCTCGAAACGTGTCCACAGATGGCTATCCATTTAAGGTATCGGAAAGACATGATCTGAATATAAAGTTAAATATAAGCTAAATAAAGTTATTCTTATGGTTTTTGTTCAGTGCCACGAAGGTGGACTGAAATCTATAATAACTTACAAATTTCACATGAAATTTATTTTGGTAGTCCTAAAGACACAGTAATTTTTTAGAGCTCCGGAAAGGCTGAATATATTTATATAGTCAGGTTGTGTTCCGTTTGTTTTAAGTTTGTAGGATTGTCTATAACGTGGGATGGTTTGACCAATTTTAAATTGTTCCATTAAACTATTAATACATTGTAGTTCATTGACGTACTGATACGTGTCCTTTATTTGAAATATGGTAGCTGACGACGACGAAGTACTTCAATTTATGTCATTGACGTATCTGTACGGTTTTTTTTATTTTATACCTTTCCTCGAAAAAAGCCTGATTTCCTGAGGTTTTGATAATTTTTTGTTTTGAAAATCTTGGGAAAACCATCTTTGGTTTTGCTGAAAATGTTGAGTTTTTCCTCGATTTTTCGGGAAACTGGTACTGGGACTTTGTACTAGAACATGGAGCACTGAAAAAGTTCTAAAAAAAATCCTCGATTTTTGGAAAAATCTGTAACTACATTTTGTATCAGACCACGAAGAACAGAAGACGTCATTGTTATTTAAATTTTTCCTTCATTTCAGATCAGAGAATGAGAAGTGGTTTTTACTAAATTTTCAGAAATACAGTTATATGGATTATGGACCGAACCTTGAGAAATTGAAGAAGTTGTTGAAAGATTTTAAATTTCCCCAAGATTTTACAAAAAGTACTTGGATTTTGAACCACATTTGAATTTGTCCATTGGATCACATGGTAAATTCCTAAATTCTTCTTGTTTTTTTGGAAAACTACAGCTAGCATTTTGTACTGATCCTAGCCGAACTAAATAATTTTCCGAAAAAAATTACATTGCGCGTAACCAAATCGGAAAATTGTGTACTGCGCGAAACCACAATCCTTACCAGTGGAGGATTCTTTCGAAAATGCTTCGAAAAAATCCTGGGAAACTTTAATTCTGAGAATTTGCTTTCGGAAGAACTAGCCCTAATTGTATTGTGAACCAGAATGCACGCAAATAAACGCACAGAATACACGCCTTTATAGTTTTAAAAAAAGTTTACTAATCGGTTAAGAACGTGCCATGTAGTTACTGTATAAGTTATGATTTTTTATTATGATGGACCCTTTATTTGCATGGCACTGTATCCTATTATGTTGTAATTTTGTAATAAGTATTTAATATTAATCTTAGTCTAAGAATTTAATCTAATTATATATTTTGTACTGGTTCTATGTACAGGTGTTGTCACACTTGTGTAGAAATGTAATACCAAATATTATATTAACTAATAAAAAAAAATTGAAAAATTTTACTATAAAAAATACACAAGGGCACGTGTACAAAGAGAGAATTTTGAGAAATCAAAAAAGAAAAATTGATTTTTCCTCCGAAATCTAATAATTTTTTGTTCAAGGAATATTTTTTTACCTTTATGTTTTCTAGATTTCATCCTATGTTATAACCAAGTTAAGCCACGTTATAACTGCCTCTAGAATTTTTTCAATTGATTTCTAGTAATTTAGCATTAAACCAAATTGACCCTTTCTGCTCACGTGTCCACGATATAATTTCACTATTGGCTCAAATAAATGTTACTTAACAATGTGATTAAAAAAATTGTTGATATTGCTGAACTATTTTTTTAATAATTTTATATCATCACAAAACATCACAAAAGCTTGTCTGTTACGCAAAGAAATCTAATTACGTTTTTAGCGTTATTACAATTACGTTTTTACAAATTGTATTTTTCGTGATTTACAAATAATACTCTTTTCCAACTCCTGTTTGAAACAAAAAGACTGTTTTACTTTTATTTAAAGATAAACCTACAAATCACAGTTTTATTAAAATATAAAAATTGCAAGAATACATTTTTTTAATTGCGAAAAATTATCTGAGCTAAAACGAAAATATATTCATAAATTACAAACGTTTCTAAAACTTTAAATAATAGACAGACAGGCACAGTACATTTATACCTCTTCTGTATTTCAAACAGTTTATGAAAATATTTACAATTTAAAATCACAAATTTTGTATAACAAAAAATCTTTTATTATTAGAGAATTTATAATTAAGAAAGGAAACTTCCTTATTATTTCGTTTTATTCAGAAATTATCTTCTATTTTTTTTATATTTTTTAGTCCCTTATTTCTAATAAAAATTAACATAATCCCAAATAAAATAAATATTTTTAAAACTTAAAGGCGAAATATAGCCTGAATATATAATTATATTTAACCTGAATTCGAAACAGCAAGGCTGCACCGATGAGAGGTAAATCTCTAATTGCGTCTGCAGATAACTATTCACTTAAGCTAAATAGAAAGATATTATCTTAAAAACAATGTTATTTATCTAGTTCTGGGGGGCTAATAATAACATGCTGGGGGCTAATAATAACATGCAAATGCCTGTTGTATAATTCAATATCCTTCGTGGTATTAGCAAGAGAAGTAGTTGTTTCAACTTTTGAGAGTTTTGTTTTGTAGTCTTAATAAGACTTTATTATAGAGCTACGAACAGTTTGTATATATTTATATATTCAGGCTATATTTCGCATTTAATAAGTTTATAAGATTATCTATAATTAGTATGGTTTTACCAAGAGTAAATATTTTTTGTTATTGTAAATTAAGAGTAATAACATAGGAGTTAACATATTGTTAATTTAGATTAAAATAAACTAGATTTAATTTTAAAATTAATAGAAATATATTATGTAGTCCACAAGCCTCTTATACAGGGTCCATTTTGTCACAATTAGTCTAGAATGGATGGAACTTTTAATTTTTGTTTTAGGGTTGTGTTGAGGGTTGATGAGGTCACGGAACTTTGTAATCTTTGATTTAATTGCTTACATCCATTATCTTGAAATAACACATACTAACTCGTAACTCATAACTTTTTTATATAAAAAATAAATAAATATATTAAATATTTAATTGCATTAATTATTTAATTTTACTACACCTCTGAAATTAAAAAAATGTGTAATTTATAATGAAAATTTTCAAATATGGTATGGTTTGTATGGTTAAACATCAACTTTATTCATACTTTTTTATTTAAAGCAATTGCCTAGCAAAACCCAAAGTTGTAATAATTACAAAATTATTAATGGTAACGTTTTTTTCTTTGGATAATTCTATCGTGATTTACAAATTAAACATTTCAATTTAAATTTTAGAAACAACTTCTAACGTTAGTAAAAATATCAGTATAAAACCTTCACGACAATATTCCATCTTCACACAATCATATTGTTCAACGTCTTCCTTTTTACAAGATACGTTCCCAAATGTTGGAAATAGATAAAATTATCACCATCCCAAAAGCTTTCCTTACTTTCCCTTAATCAAAATCGTTCCTTACTAAATAGTTACCCTCCTTCTAGTCCTAGGCAAAGTCTTCGTACAAAGCCTCAAAAATAGATTATGAAATTTGCTCTTCAAGAACTCTATTCCGCCATATTTGGTTTTGTCTTAACACTCCACCACCTACCCCCTATATATCCTCAACAATAAACTCCAAGCCGCATACCTCCGTAAAGATCGATTCCTCGACATAAACATAAAGTCGTTGACATTGTCTCGTCAACTTAATGTTCCTCCGTACCTCATTTATATCCTCATTTCAAACATTTCCTTCAAGAGAGATTTTTCCAAATTAATACACAGCGCCCTCTCCTCTGAATTTAACCCAATCCAAAATTTTCCCCCTTTTTCCCTTACTCTATAATCTATACTGCCATGACATATACAACCATAACCTTGCCGACAAATTCTCTGACGCTGTCGATAACCTCAAAAAAAGCCCTCACGGACTGAATCCTAATTTGGTTTTTAATTTGGACTCTGCAAATTAGGGCTTCACACGAAAACGCTATTTTTCTCGTCTCGTCTCGTCTCGTCTCTTAAAAGCGAGGCGAGACCGAACCGAAACAGTTTTCAAAATTATTTAGGCGAGGTATAAACAGTATGTAAATAATACCAATTTTGAGAGAGAATCTGAAAAGTTAGTCATCCGAATGGAAGTAAATCATTCAAAAAGTGTATTGATATTGATTGACAAACTCACAATAATTCAGCAAAAACTTCTAAACATTGGTTGATTTGACTAGTTGATTTTGATAAGTATTTACTACTGAAAATAGAAGTTTTAAACCAAAATATTTTAGAGTTGAGAAAGAATGAAGTATTCTAAAATTGAATTTCATATGATAAGTGAAGCATTGCAAAATTGAATTTTATTATATAAGAATTATCAGTATAACAAATAATTAAGCATTTCTTCTTCTTCTTCTTTCGAATAGGCCTACTTTGGACCACGCTTGTTCAACTGCTGGGCTTTGACCTTTGTCCAGTATTGTCGCATCTTCTGCCGGTGTAACTCCTTTCTCTCTTCTGTCCAAGGGGTACCTGTCCTTCGAGGTTTTTCCTGAAATCCACGGACTTCCTTTAGGTTGCGTCTCACAGACTCTCTGTTTTTTGAGATCTGTTATTCCCAGTTCTTTAATATCCTTCTCGGTCTCTGTCAACCAAGTGGTTCGAAGCTTCTTGTTTTGCCAGAAGGTGAACAGACGGTTGGTTAGTCGGTTTGGAGGCAATCTTGCTACGTGGCCATAGAAATCTACCCTTCTTTTCCTGTTCGTAGAATTCAGAGTTATGCCGTCTTCGGAATTCCCCATCTTCCTTTACTCTGAGGATTCTCCTCTCTCTGATTTCCAATTTCTCTATAAGACCCCTTCGGTTCAAGGATAGACACTCCATGGCATACAGGGCTTCTGGTCCTAAGACTGATGTGTAGTGCTTAAGTTTAAGGTTGCGTGACAGGCATTTCTTATTGTAAGAGTTCTAAGTCAGCCGATAGGCTAGTTCTAGCTTTCTGACTCTCTTGGATAATGATGCTCTTTGTGATAAGTTGGGTTCAATCCATTCGCTGAAATACTTAAATTTCTCAGTCCTCTTGATGTTTCCCTGTTCTAGTAACATCTCTCTGTTTGCTTCTCTGATGATGGTGAAGAATTCTGTTTTCTCCTCCTCTCAAGCGACACTTGAAGACCCACTTTGGCAGCCTGTTTTTTGAGGCAGTTTACCTACATTGTTGCCATCTCAAGAATATCAGCAAACAGTGCAATGTCATCTGCAAAGGCCAGGCAATCTACAACCAGTCCATCGTTCTTACGTCCCAGGTAGATACCACTCTGAGCACCCAAATTGTTCAGTTCCTTGCCCCATTCTCTCATAACCTTTTCAAGGACACAGTTGAAGAGAAGTGGGGAAAGTCCATCTCCTTGTCTCAATACAGTTTTTATTTTGAAGCTTTCTGAAATCTCGCCTCTAAATTTAACCTTGGAATGGGTGTTGGTCAAAGTTTCTAGGATTAGTCTGCGGGTTTTGTTGTCTAGTGCTAGTTCCTGGAGTACTTTGTTAAACGTTTCTCTATCGGTGGAATCGTAGGCATTCCAAAAATCAACAAAGGTGACGACCACCTTGCGGTTTCTCATCTTGGAATATGCAAGTACGGTTTTAAGGTCGAGGATCTGTTCAACACAGGATCGGGTCTTCCTGAAGCCCCCCTGGTATTCTCCCAGTTGACTATCCAACTGATTTTCTGCCCTTGTTTGTAACGCCTTTGAGAGAATCTTGTATGTTACCGGGACGAGAGAAATTCCACGGTAGTTGTTTAGATCCGTAAAATCTCCCTTTTTGTGAAGTGGATGGATCAGAGCAGATTTCCAATCGGGTGGTAATTTCTCTGTTTCCCATATGTCCTGAATGATCTCGGTTAGCTTGCACACGGCAATTAATTACAATAAAATTAATGGTTTCCTCGCTTTAGACTATTATAATATTAATAATAATAAAATTAATGGTTTCCTCGCTTTGGACTATCCTAAAAATAAGTTCTAGCAAGGATATTTGACGAGATGAGAGGAGACAAGACAAGCCTGAGAGCGAGACTGAGACTATAGTTGCCGCAGCCACCCGACGGAGTAAGGGTGAGGCCACACGATGCGGTACGTATACCGAAGCGGTGCCGCAACGGCATTCTACATACAAATCACTATACCATGTCACACGATGCGTTGGGCCGCCGTGCGGCATCGCACCGTAGGCACCCACTTGTGACCTGCGAGACGAGGCTGGGAGGGGTGATACGCTGCGGCGCGGGAGTGCACCGTGCCGCCACCGCAGTATCGTATCGAACGTGTTTATTTTATGAATATTAATATTTACCTTTCTTACGACGAGTACCGATAATATTGACATTGATTTCCTTATATCTTTAGTACAAGAAAGACCTGCATTATAGGATAAAACACACGATGATTTTAAAATTAAGTTGAGTCATTCACGTTGTAAACAGCTTTTGACTGCGGTGCCGCACCCCCCGTGTGGCACCCTATCATCATCAATTAGCTTATCGCAGCGACCCGTGACTGCTTCCACATATGTCGGTCTTGCGCTGCTTGCATCCAATTTGTATGGATACGTTTAATATCATCGGACCATCTTTCAGGTGGGAGTCCTCTGCTTCGGAGAGATTTATGTCTTGGTCTCCATTCCGTTATTCGTCTGGTCCATCGGTTGTGCTTCATTCTCGCAATGTACCCTGCCCAGTTCCACTTCAAGGTTGTTATTCGTTTTATTGCATCTGCTACTCCCGATCTTCCGTGTCTGCTACTTCCTTGACTGCTTCCACATCTGTCCGTCTTGCGCAGCTTGCATCCAATTTGTATGGATACGTTTGATATCATCGGACCATCTTTCAGGTGGGCGTCCTCTGCTTCGGAGAGCTTCATGTCTTGGTCTCCATTCCATTATTCGTCTGGTCCATCGGTTGTCCTTCATTCTCGCAATGTGCCCTGCCCAGTTCCACTTCAAGGTTGTTATTCGTTTTATTGCATCTGCTACTCCCGATCTTCTCCTGATTTCGGTGTTAGGGATTCTGTCTTTAAGGGATAATCCCAACATGAATCTCTCCATTTCATGTTGTGTTACCTTCTTATCTTATCTTATTGATTACCTTCTTTGATAGTGTTGATGTTTCTGCACCGTATGTTAAGACGGGGTGGACGCATTGATCGAAGACTCTACGTTTCAAACAGGTTGATAAGTTTGACTTAAATATATGTTTCAGTTTCCCATATGCAGCCCAAGCTAACCCTGTTCGTCTTGGTATTTCACACGTTTGGTTATCTCTGTGTATGCGGATTTCATGCCCTAGGTATTTGTATGAGGTGCACTCTTTGACTTCGACTGCATCTACGGTTATACTATCACTCAGTACAAGATTGGTCATCAACTGAGTTTTTGCCAAGTTGATATTTAGTTCCACTTGCGTAAGGCTATATTTAGGCGTTGTATCATCATTTTTGCCTGGTCGATGCTATCCGCTATAATGACTATGTCGTCTGCAAATCTGAGATGACTGAGGTATTCCCCATTTATGTGTATGCCTATGTGTTGCAGATCAATAGATTTAAACAAGTATTCGAGTAAGTTAGTAAAAAGTCGTGGGGAGATTGTATTCGCCCTGTCGAACACCTTTAGAACACTTTTAAAGCTTCCCGTATCGTTGTGTCAGACAGACTGAGTCGGACAGAATCAGTAGCACCCTATAGTTTGAATTAATTGCGGTACGGTACCGCATCGCACTGGATCATTACTAACCCCCTATACATCATTTCGGGGAATGATTCCCTATTGGTCAGTGCAAACGCTTTTGAAGCGTAGATCACGCAGCCGAGACTTTAAACCAGTCGTCCGTCCGGTTGTAGTCCGGCCATGTACTCTCCAGTTTTCAGTGTTTTTGTCTTAGTTAAAATTAGTGATTACATTTTTTCCATAAATCAGTCTTTTTCAAGACTTTGTGTTTTAAAATTAATATAACTTTTTTTAAGTAAAATTTGGCAAAGCAGTGTAAATGAGGCATTACGAACTATCACGTGAACGCCGCGTGATCACTCCACGGGGTCGTTGTGGTAAGTATAGAGTATTTTTTTTTACAAATAACTACACCGAGTCGAGATTTTTTAAACTCTCGCCTTATCTCGTCTCATGTGATGCGCTACTGCAAACCCTTCCAAATGCCAACTCCTCATCCCTAATCACATAATCTCCCCAATTCTTCACCTACCCACTTAGATTCTGTTCACGTATCACCGACTCCGCAAATTAAATATCTAGGCTTGAAACTCGACAACAAACTAAAATTCAACACCGACGCCATATTACGTAAGACCAAAATTGTTCAAAGCAGTAAACTCTGCGCTGCTTGACCCAAGGAAACCAAGGTATCTCTATTACTACGGCCTCGAAGATATACAAAACCATATGTAGACCTACCTATCCTTGACTACGAGAACTTAATAATGACCACTACAAGCAAAAATACTTAGAACATACTGGAAACAACGAACATCATTACGCATTATCTCTAAATTACGACATTCTAATAACATCCTCCATAACTCCTCCAATGAACTCCTTTGCAGACTCACCCAAACCCCAAGACTCTCCGACGGACACAAACGACTACTGACCAAATAGAAAGAGACCAACAAGTCACTAGATCATTACAAACCCTCTATACAGACGCGATCCTACTAAATCCTCTCGTAGACACCCACTCTAAACACTCCACGAATCACTATACGACCTAATACGACTACATCCCCCATAATCAGTTAAACATTTTTTTCTTGTTTTTGGAATCTTCTTTATTTTCTATATTTTTTTTGTTTTCTATAAAATTATTTCGTCTATAGGTAACACTATATACTCCCGGGCAGAAAGACCTAATGCGTCGAATCTCTAATCGATAGCGTTTTCAATAAATATAATCAGTTATAAAATTACTAATGGATAATGCACATTTAATTCTACTAAGAACTTTGTAGGGTATTTTTAAGCCTCTTAAAAGTCTCTATATACACATCTAATAGTGTCACGTTTTGATGATTGTAGACGAACGGCAGATATAACTTTTTCTGATGCCGTGACTATTTATTATTTTTTCTGCTACTGATGGACTAATATAATTCTTTCGTATTAACAATTCGTCATCGAATATTTTTTTTATATATCCAACAAAAATACGTTGTACAATTATTAAAGCTTTTTCTGTATATCAAAACTGCTTCAATTAATCGATGAATCGATTAATTGAAAAAATTCAAATTCAAAGATTCGAATCGATTTGAATCGATCAATTCAAGGATTTAAATTTGTATATATAAATACTAACCGACTTTTTGGTAAGTGATTACTAGAGACGGGATTATATGCATTTGCATATTTGCAAATGCATTTACATATTTAGTCCATTTTCAACTGTCATTGCATATTTTATCTAAGATCTAGTGATCATGCATATTTTCTCTCTATTTATAGGTACAGTATTGAATGAATTTGGTGGCTTGTAAAGAATTGGGAAAGGCCAATTATTGTACGGTCGCCAGATTTGTGAATGAGGGTATTAAAAAAATATTTACTGAAACTTCTGCAGATGAAAGAGTATTTATAATTCTTTCAGATATAATACCAATTTTGAGAGATAATCCGTTAGTCGCCCGAACGGAAGTAAACCATTCAAACAGTGTATTGATATTGATAATCTCCACAATAATTCAGCAAAAACTTCAAAACATTGGAAATCTGATTTTAATGAGCATTTGCTACTGAAAAGAGAAGATTTAAATCAAAATGATCATAGCCAAAATGATCATAGCCAAATGTATTGTAGCTCCCTATATGATCAAGGCAACCAAATCTCTGCAGTATTTATTCATTTAAGTATTTTATCCCATTTTAATTAATGTGGCGTGCTATGCTCATGAAATACGATTCACGTTTGGCAATATTTACATTTACATAATTTATATTATTAACACAACTGATGTCATCAACAACTGAAAGCACCTGCTCGTAATAAAGCTTCCAAATGAAAAGTACCAAATCTGCCTTTACCTCCCGAACCAGTGGTAACACGCTGGGGGTGTGGATTGAAGCAGTTTTGTTTTAAGAAGTTTAGGCCATCAAAGGTTTAGTAAATGATTTCGACAGCGTATGGCAGTTTGTCAGTCTAAGGAATCATTTAACGATTCTAGCATTTAAAAAAATTACTCGGGTTTGCACTCATTTTTCCTACATACCTGAAAGAATTAATAAAAAGCTCGAAACTCAAAGTTTAGCGTTGACTGAATCTATTCAGTGGATGAATACAAGAGGACGCAGTTAAAAAATCGAGCCGTGGACCAAACTTTCTCCTTAAAGATCCTAAAAACGATTTCCTATTTTCAAATCAAAATAAAATCAAAATCAATTTTATTTCTCTAAGGATGTAAAAATTACATATGAGACAAGTCAAGATAGCACATACATAAAACAAGCATAAAAAATAAGATTAATAAAAAAAACAATTTAAGAGAAACTATAATATACTATCAAAAAAATCATTAACGCTGTAGAAACAGTTATCAATTAGGAACACTTTTAGACCGCTTCTTAATGATATATAGTTGGATTTATTTTTAATATCTCTAGGAATAGGATTGAAGATCTGAATGCCGATACGATTGGGTGCTCCTTTTGAAATGGTTAGGTTGCTTTTAATCGTTATAAGATTCTGGCAATTTCTTGTTTTGTACCCATGACTATCCTTGTTAGTGCTCACTGTATATATATATATATATATATATATATATATATATATATATATATATATATATATATATATATATATATATATATATATATATATAAAAATTACATATATACCTAAAAATTTTACTTTCGTCTCTCTTTCAATTTTGCAGTCTACAATTTCAAGTAGAATATCATTTGAGGGCATCCTTCTACTACACTGAAACACTACATAGCTAGTTTTAGCGATGTTAAGGTATAAGTTGTTAGCGCAGAACCATTTGAACAGTTTTTGTAGAATTGTAAATTTGCTTGTATGGTAGTTTGTGCCAAGGATCCCTCCGAGATTATCAGACTTGCTTCATTAGCGTATAATGTGCAGTATTTTTGACCAATAAACATTCTTATATCTGCTGTCTACAGAGAAAATAGCACAGGTGCTAAAACACTCCCTTGAGGGGCACCCACGTTAACAACGCTAGCCTTTGACAATCCTATCTTCTCAGTTGAATTAATTTTGACGTATTGTTTCCTGTCGGCCAAATATGACCTAAACCAGTTTCCTGTTTTACCTCTAATTCCATAAGAGTCCAATTTCTGCAATAGTATGGGTGAGAGACGCAATCGAAGGTTTTAGAGAGGTCGCAGAAAACACCCACTGGGAATTTACCTTCATCCACCTCGCATACTATTTTGTTGTAGAGTTCGTTAATTGCTGTAGTGGTAGATTTGTTCCTGCAAAAGCCATGTTGTTCATTTGGAATAAGATCGTGTTTTGTTATAAAAGGCATTAATCTGTATTCCATGGAGTATTTTGGTATTTTAGCTAATACTGATACCAACGAAATAGGCCTGTAGTTGTTTTTATCCAAGCGGTCTCCTTTTTTGAACACAGGAATCACAGTTGGGGTTTTCAATATTGCAGACACATTTTCAGAAGAAAATGAACAATTGATGATATGGGTAAGAGGTTCGATTAATTCAAATTGGAATTATTTAATGATATTTCCGGGGAGTGAATCTGGGCCGTGAGACGATTTGTTTTTTATTTTGCTTAGAATTATTGACATCTCGTTTGGAATGAGTTCTTCCAGATACATAGTTTTGTCATTTATGAATAAGTGAACGTTGTCTATATTTATAGATGGTATGTTCTGAACAATTAACTCAGGAGTCGCTTTAAAAAAGTCATTATTTATCGTAGCTATAGCATCTGGATCTTTTAAAATAGTCTCATTACATTTAATATTTATGTCTTGTTTGATCCGTGATTTGTTTGACAGATCATCAGCTATTTTCCACAGGGTTCTTTGTTGATTGCTGGATTTGTCCAATTTGCTTTTATATTAGTTTCTTTTTGTGGTAGCTAATAAATTGTGATTAATTTTCTTCTTTAACGAATAAAACTCTTTTAATATTGTATATTTCCTTTGAAAAATAAGTTTTTTAGACATCTTCTCGACAATATTATCTCTTTAGTGATCCAGGATTTGGATCTTAGCATAATTTTCTCCATTGGACAGTATTTGAAAATATAGTATTGCAATAGATGAATGAATGCGTTGGTCTTCTGTTCGCAATCGCTTAATTTGTATATTTCAATCCACGATTTCCTTTGCAGAGCTTGTTGCAGATGAAGTTTATTAGCAGCACAAAAGCATTTCTAGCATAATAAAAGTGTTTCTTAGGATTAGATTTAGAAAATGAACCATTTAGAACTATAGCTTCTAATATAAACTTGTGATCTGATATTGTGTTATCACCAACTGTGACTGTGACAGGATAGTTTCTCTTCAAAAACAGATTGTCTATGATACTGGATGATTTTGTAGTTACTCTGGTGGGCACTTTAACTTTATCATCAAATCCATAGGATTGTAACATGTTTATAAGGTTACTCTTTTCTTTTGACTCTCTTTCAAAGTAAATGTTAAAATCCCCAACAACAAAAATAGTTTCATATTTAATAAATAAAGAATCAAGCAACTCCTCAAAAGTAAGCATGAAGGTATTAATATTTCCCGTAGGAGGTCTATATATAGTGATTATAATTATGTTTCCCAATCTAGATTTCCACACAATCCCACACATTCCGATGTGTTTCTCTACCGATTTTCTCACGATGTCCAATATATTGCTGCTATTGAAAAATTGATCCATAATCCATATAGCTACGCCGCCGCCACTAGATTTTGTTCTATTATATGATTTCTTCTATTATAGCATTTAAGAAGAGTATCCAATTTTCTAAGCAATATTTATTATTTTCTAGGAAGTTATTATTAGTAGGAGAACATCTGCTTCTGTTGTGATCATTCATTAGTTCCTTTCCTTCGCCTTATGGTGGCCAGTCTTTTGGTGGCCAGATTTCCGGGTTTTTTGCATGTTTTAATTGTTCAAAAGGAACCGAGACTTTGAAAGATGAGTATTCTAGAGGATATTTAGATGTTAGATGTTTTTATGTCACATAGAACGTCACTAAATTGTTTGTTATTTAGATAATTAATTACATCATTTTCACATAACTGCGGGTCGAGACGGTAGACGTGAAGTGCAAACCTCTTCGCCGCCTTTACTACCGTATTTTCTTCGTCAGTGCCAATTATAATATTAGACCTTCTGTAGTTTTTCTTCTTCTTTTGAATTTCCCCAGTTTCAATGTTTGCGTTTTTTTGGTTTGAGGTAGGATTTATCATTTCGCACTCTCGCCTATCATCACTTTTTTCATGATCTCCGTTTTTTTGCATTGCCTTGTTGAACCCGGCTGCGGGATTTGTGTTTATCGTCTTGCGATAAAGATTTGCTCGTGTCCTTAACTTCTTTATCCATCGACGGAACGGGTAAACTAATTAGGATTAGTTAGCCTCCAAAGAATTTGATTGGTTAGTAGATGCTAGTTGGTGCTAGGTGCTTGTTTCTAAAAGTAAGACATTCTGTTCTTCAAGGTTTCTTATTCTCTCACTAAGTTCCAACATTTGCTTTATGATTATATCTGGTAGAATTTCTACTAGTTTAGACGATAGTATGTGTTCTATTTCATTTTTTACGGCACCACTAATGATGTCTTTGAAACACGAACTTTGTAGAAACGTTATCACTGGATCCGTTACTGACTCACTTTTACTTGTCGTTTTAACAATTATGAATAAAATCAGAATTCTCACTATTTAGATCTACTCGCTCACGAACTGCACGCTCTCGATGTAGGGCACTTACTGTCGCTTTTGGCACTTGGAGGACGCTGTGTGGGATTTGCGAGCAGCAGACCGATACCGGTCGAAGGCCCGTTCAGTTTTGTAACAGAATATTAATTTCCCGATTGCAAGCGGAACAAAGTTTTTGAGGAAAAAGTGAAAAATTTGAATTGCACCTACAGCCGCCTCCCTGCGGGGGCGGGCCTTTCTAGAGCCAATTTTTTTGCTCAATTCACCGGAAAAAAATGAAGACATTAGACGTTTCGTAATTTCCAAAAAAAAATTAGTTTTTTAATTACCCCCTTTTTAATTCAGTGACTTATGTGTCACTCGTTTAGTACAACGTAAAAATTCGCCAAATGACATAAGCTTTCGCTTAAAGAAAAGTTTGAAAACATTTTAAACCATAACCTGCGCTTTGAACCTTTGTGCAAAATTGATACTTGTATTAATGACACAGCAGAACTTTCACAAGAAACTATAAGTGCTAATATAGCACCCATATTTAAATATTCTTCAGTTACCTCAGTGGATCCTTTTTCACTTATAAAAATGTTTTGAATGATTGACGACACAATCTTTCGACTGGACATTTGGAACAATACCTTGTTCTTAACGTTTACAAGAATAACCTAAATGTTAAATAATTGCTAATTTTATTATATTATGGTCGATATCGATAGCTTATGAAAGAGTTAGCTTAACTATAAGCTGATTTAAAATAAATAATCTAAAACTACTTTTTTCAAGTATTTATTATTGCATATTTTGACGATTTCTATGCATAATTTAAGCATTTTTCAAGCTTTTAATTCGTGTAATCCTGTCTATACTGATTACTAATCACTGTTTCCTTAGCTTAATAAAAACAGTGTAATAAAAAATGTCGTAAGTCTGAAAAAAAATCGAAGAAATATTCCATTTGTTAAATAAGTTTGTTAAATAATTTGTTAACACAAACTTTTTAGATAATTGAAAAATATTATACTTGGTAAGTTCAGAAACGCTAAAGGTAGGTTTTTTTAATATTCTACACAGACAAACAATAGACACCGCAATAGGCTGATACAAGACATAACGAACATTAAGGTAGAGACACACAGGTAGGGTCTCACGTACGCAACGTATGCAATGCATTACGATATCTCGACTCTGAAAAACTATGCCATAGAAACACACTTATCGTATGCAATGCAATCACACGCCTCACACGCAACGTCGATCTGAGAAGTCCAGATCGGCGTGGGAAGGTGGAGGGGATGTTCGTACGATATCCACGCTTGTGTTCAGTGTGTTTCTAAACCTTATGCGTAGCACGTCATAAATAAATAGACTTTGGATGCAAGCGTTCTGTTGTCAAAATAGATAAAATGGGTGATGAACAGCTAATAGATTTAAACTGTATTTTAGACATGCTCACACTGTATTTTAGACATGCGAAAGTACATAAAGAATTGTTCTTCATCAGATTCCAGTTTCTCCATTCATGTGTGGTATTCTCCAACTTTTTTTCTTTGTTTATTTATCGCATGAATTTATTTATCTCAATATCTTCTCTTCTAAACTTTAGTTTTTGTTTTCGCGGCTCGGAAATGTTCATATAAAAATAGTAAACTCAATGAATCATATTTATAAACCGTTTAACGACTCGAAATCTAACAGAACTGATTTGAAAAAGATTCAAGTATTTAAAAAAAATATTTTCACCCATCTGCCGTCTCCGGGGGCGAATTTTTGAGCTTTTTTCACCCACGTCTCGGACAGTTTCCGTCGCACGGACGTGGCGACGGTGTCGGTGTGTCCGGAACGCCGCCACACGTCCGACTGTCACCTCAATTTTCGATAATTTTGCTTAAAATATTTGGGAAGGGCGAAAAACTCTTTTTCTTGCAAAAAAAATCGTCATTTTTGGTCGCCTAAACTAAACTACGCGATTCGAAAGTCACATCGAAAAGCACCGACTATCTCAGAGCGAGGCGGCCGCTGGAGGCGGTGTTTTAGTCGGAGGACCCGGATTCGCAGGAAAATGTGAAGAACGTCGGCCACAAAAGTCGCGCAGCGACGAGAGTGGTGTCGGAGCACGCGTCTCAAAATTTTCTACCGGAATCCTTGCGTGAATTTCATTTTTCCTGCCCATCTTCGCCGTGACCTCCGTAAAAGTGGTAATTTTTTAAACCAAACTTTTGGGGTCCGTGTGGGGAAGCGTACGGTCGGAATCGCCAGATCACGGCGGAATCACAAATTTCGATCAATTCTGAGACGACTGACAGGTTGTGCATCCCCAGCTTTCGTTCTCCGTCCTGCCGCGCCCCTTTGGTTTCTGCGGAAACGGCCCGACGGAAGTGGCAGCAGCGGCGCAAATGGGTTTGTACATTTTTCTGGTGTCAACCGAGAGCCCCGTTAAGCGGTGCCATTTTCGCAACTCAACTCCCCCAGGTTCGGACGCACCAGAACGAAACCTAAATTCACGAATAAGGTATAATAATAACCTTTGAGGCGCATTTTTCGTCGGATCCCAAAAATTCTTCGCGGATGCTTTGGCTGCGACGTCTGCGACGTGCAGGAAAATGCATCTTTTTTTGCCGATTTTGCAATCACTTCCACTGACGCGCTACACTTATGTAAAGAGTTCAAGGTCGCCGATTTGATTCGTACTCCTACGAACACTTCCGCAACTATTCCGGTAACAATTTTTAAACTGCAACGACTTTTTGCGAATCTGCGGCAGTTTAAATAGAAAAATGCGCAAAAAGTGAAAAAACACCAGACGCGTTTTGCGGTGGTACCTAGAACGCCCGAAACAATTGGCGGATCGGAACGGGACCGGCGCCGTTCGATCGGGCATAGAATTTATTAGTTTGTTTGGAAGTTTATTCCAGATACCTTTAAAGATGGCATCGCGACGCCATAATACGACGTTTCTTGGACGTCCGGGAAAACTCGCGCAGAATCACCAACTTAAGCTCTGCGGTAACAGTTTTGGGCGATTTCCGTAGAGAATTGAACGTTTTATCTTTTAGTGCAAGCGACATTGCGCTGATACGTTTGCAACCGTCGCGACGCAGGTCCAAACTCGCCCTATAGCAAGAAAATAATGACGAAAGTAAAACGTCCATATTTTTGTAGCCCCCCGGTGAATATTATGGATTTTTCAGTGGATTATAGAATGGTCCGTTGGCTTTTCGCACCAATAATTAGACGTCGCGGAATCGCGTTGCGAAGCCCACTTATAACGGTTAATCGGCACAGATAAAAACTTTAATATTAATTTGGCGCACCAGGATCTTGCGTTTTGACATTCAAGTTGAGCGGCACGTGGGCCCCGCCGAAACGCGCATTTTGGTTTTGGCGCCGCGTCTCTGCGACCAGCGACTCGCCCGCCACAGTTCTAAATGTATCGGCTCCCGTGCGCCGGAAGGTGCGGTCAGTCTAACCGCTGCAGTTTCGCCGTTTCTGGGCGCATGGACTCAAAAATGCGCACGTTCGAATCGGAACGGATTCCCGCGCCACTTTTGTATTTAAGGGTTCGCGATCCGAGCCGTCCCCGTCGAGCTGCCGACGTTGGAAAACATCACCCTTTTTTCCACGTTTTTTTTTACACCGCGTCCCCGAATCCGACTTTTGCGCCACGGGGCGATGCCGCCCGCCGACGCGCGTATTTTGATACTACTCTGGGCTTCTTGCGTCGCTCCGAGTGGCGCCAAATTGTGGACGAACAAAGACGTGGAGATTTTTGCCTTTTTTTCAACTCGCCCGCAAATCACCAAGATGTGGTTTATCCAGAAAACTGACACCTTCACCGTGTAGCCTGGTCTTTTTTCTATCTGTATCTGTTCCGCGGCCTGTAGTCTGCGCAGACAGATTTTTTATAAAAACCTCTAAAAAATGAAAAGTTTTTGACAAATTTCTTAAACTATAAATAATCTCAGCGTTTTGTCAATAGATGACGCTGGTACAAAAAGTGACCCCGGGCTACATCGCCCGGGACGGCGCTGTATGAATTTAGGGCCCCGGGTCACACCTCCCGGAATGGCGGTGAAAGGGTTAATAATGCCAAGCTTTATTAATTAAATTGTAAATTTAATTGTAATTTTAATTTTAATTAATCATTAATTGTAATTTTGTCAATTGTCAAAAAAATGTCAAATGTCACCATTTCTTCGATGAACATTACACGTGTAAGTTGTAGTTCATTTTATTTTTATTTTGAGATTAAATGATAAATCCATACTGAAGAAGCTAAAAGGCAGAAACGCGTATATGAATGTTCATTATTATTATTTAACAGGTTATAGTGTTCTTGGCAACCCACATGGTCTCTCGTGGCACGAAAGTGCAGGAAACCATTTTATACTTGTAATTATATTTATTTATGTAATAAGTAATAAGTGAATTGAAATATAGTAATTTATTAATTTCTCTACTGTTGATATTGAAGATTCATATAGTAATTTCTCCCAATGTTGTTTTAAGATATTTATTGTATAAATGTTTTGTATACATATTTATTGTATACAACCACTAGGCCCTTCTGCCCGGAAATTCAATTTGTCAGGAAAAAAATAGAGGAAAAAAAAACAGAAAAAGCGGAATGACATGAGATGGCGATGAATTTAGTCGTCGTAAATTGTTTCGTAAAGCGTCTTAGTTGGTGGTCTACTTGTAGTGATTTTTATGTCGCGTTTGATGCATAGCTGGTTTACAATGGTGAAGTGATTGTTGTTGTCTTTGTATTTTATCCGTAGTTTTTCGTATAGGAGATGGTTAGAAGTATTATGACGGATGTTGTTTTGGTGTCTTATCTTGGTAATCAGTCTTAATGAGGTTCGTTCTGCCACTTCTAGTATATTTAATGTTTTGTCGTTTTATGATTGGATATTTCGATATTTCAAGAAAATATGGAATATTTTATACAAGATCAAATAGTTTCCGAGTAAATCTGTAGCTGCTATTGAATACCTACAGATTTGTCATAAAAAGTAACACTTTAGCTTCTTATAAAATAGCTCTTTACTCACCTACACTTACTCTTTGCCCACCTACACGCTTTAGCTCCGTAACTTTGTAATCAGTCGTAATGAGGTTTGTTCTGCCACTTCTAGTATATTTAATGTTCTGTCGTCTTATGGATTTATATTTCGATATTTCAAGAAAATACAGCATATTTTATACAAGACCAAATAGTTTCCGGGTAAATCTGTAGCTGCTATCGAAAACCTACAGATTTGTAATAAATAGTAACGCTTTAGCTCCTTATAAAATAATATGCTTCTTATGTATCGTCAAAAGTTAAAACTCCTTTAAAATCTCTCTTAAAATATATTGCTGTATTTTTGATACTAAATTCTAGATAATCTTAATTATAGAAATTAAAGAAAATCTAAAATATTTTTTTCAAAATTAGAATAGACATTCAAAAGTATCCATAAACTATATTCAATGTATCCATAAACCAAAAACCATAAACATTATTGCAATTGAAATTTTGTTACACTAGCAATAACGTTTATTGTTTCATATCCAAAGTTATATTTCCTTATTTTCTTTTGTTTCAGCTGAAAATAATTGAATTATGTATTTATAACTTTAATAGACGTGTAGCGGACTCTGAATAGTCAGAAAACTATTGCTGCTATAACATTGGGATAAATTACTATGTGAATTTTATAAAAATATTACATTATTACATTTTCAATTCTTTACTTGTAATATTGCTGCTATTATCCAAAAAGATGAAATAGAAGTAAATAATGGTTTTACTTTGAGAAAATTAATTATTCTTTTTGGGGTTCCGTTGTTATCAACAACGAACCCTTATAGTTTCGATATGTCGATCCGTCTGTCCGTCCGTCCGCAGTTTATCTCAGAGGCTATTAGAAATAGAGAGCTTTAATTTTGAACGGATATACAGATTAGTTACGCCGACAAAGTGGTAAAATAAAATCTTGAAAAAAAAAATTTAGGGTACCTCCTCTTCAAGTAAAGTGGGGACGTTTTTTTTCTCGTCTACCCCATAGTGTGGGGTGTCGTTGGATAGGTATTTCAAAAACATTACAGGTTTGTGAAAACAATATTTCGATTTAGGAATCCTTTTGTGAAATATTAAGCTTTAAAGTGCTAATTTTTGTTAGAGTCAAATGTCCCACCCGAAAAAAAAATTTGAACCAAATTTAACTTTTATGCATATTCCCTATTCGCATGAATAGACTCACGACAGAGCAAGCAATTGCAAATTGTTCGAATTTATTTTAAAAACCCTGGGTCAATTCGAGAAACTCATCGGAAATTATGTACATTTGCATTTTATGCTGCTCATAATCGTCCATTAGAGTAATTAATCCGAGAAATACATATAATACGGATACGGTAAAACGTCGTGCAATGCGCTCAACAAACGATTGATGATGTGCATAGTAGTGTTGATACAGATCCAAATGTGTCAATTTGTCATCGTACTCAACAATTAAACTTGTCTCCATCCACTTTATGGAAAATTTTGCGTAAACATCTTGGTTTACGTGCTAAGGTTTTACGTGCTGGGGATATCAACTTGTGCAGGAATTGAAACCACACGAGCATCGTTCGCGCCGTATATCTGGTGAATTTGCCGAATGAAGCATTGCTATTGATTCACAATTTCATTTGAAAGTTTATGATGAAGCGCACTTTTGGCTAAATGGTATATTATGGTGTTTGGCTTATGGTATATATTTTGTTATGTCAATAACCATAATTATCGCATCTGGTGCGATGATAATCCATAATCCATTGTCAAAATATCATTACATCCAGAAAAAGTCACCATGTGCTGTATGGGCCCGTGGAATTATTGGTCCTTATGTTTTCAAAGACGATGCTGTTCAGAACATTACAGTCAACAGAAAGCTTTACCGTAACATGATGAACCTAACCTAACTTTTTCGTGACTCAATTGGAAGGCATTAATGTCGTAGACATGTGGTTTCAGCAGAACGGTGCCATATGCCACACAGCGCACGAAACAATTAATTTACTGAGAAACACATTTGACGATCGATTAATTTCACGAAATGGCCAGCCATCGTGCGATTTGACGCCATTATAATTTTTTCTCTGGGGATATGTAAAGTACCGTGACTACGCCGATAAACCACAAACTATTGAACACTTGAAAGATAACATTGGACGCGTTTTTGTCGAACTACAACCTGATTTACTGCGAAAAGTATGTGAAAACTGTGTTGGACTTCCAGATTACTCCATGTACGGCGCGTTATTTTACGGCTAGTAAAGTAGTTTAAACAGCCACGGCGGTCACATGCCCAAAATCATACTCAAACATTTATGCCATAAATTTATCTTTCAAATAAAGCCACATTCATGAGTATTCAAATCAATTATCTCTATATTATTTCAATTTAAGGTTCTCTCCCTCTAAAAAACACGCGGTAGTATATGAATTAATAATACGTGTAAAGTTTTAGAATGGGATCTGCATTCGTTTTGGAAATAGATAAACTAAAGTGCCAAGGCACCGTACTGAGCGCTGCACTGGCGATTTCTTAGGTTGACTGGTGTAAAAGCCAAGGGTTTAAAAAAAACTGCAACGTCAATATTAATGCGTAATTCAATTGAACCCGTCATTTCGAAAAGGGCATGAGTCCATGAATTAAAACATTTCAGAATCAACAAAAATATGTTTTTTGTTAAAAAATTCATTGATGCTGAAGAAACTGAATATAGATATTATTAAATAAAAAACATATACGCTTTTCGTAATATTTATTTATTAAAAAAGAACAATTTTCATGAAGATATTTTAGTTAATCATCATTTTCCCGCAATTTTGGCTATTTTTATTTAATTATGTTTATAGTTTTCACTTTTCCTGCCACCAGAGACTCTTTTTCTAGGTTTAAAAGCATTTTCGGCAAGCTAACAATAAAGTGATATTATGTCATCTGACAGATGCGTCTCGTTTCACTTGAAAGGGGCATAAGTCCAGGACTCGTGCCCTTTTAATTGCTTTTTAAGATGAATTGTGGTGTATACACATATTCTGTTTTCACATGGAATATGTAAAACGCTTCAATGAATAAAATGGCGTACAAAAAGTGGTATTCCAAAAAAGTGTATTCTTTTCTATTTTGAAATAAGCAAGATACAGTAAGGACGGAGCCTCGCAACATTTCAAGAATAGATTTTATAAATATATATTGCTATAAAGACGATTTTGTTATCGAAGCTGAAAATCATTTTCATGCCACGTCATATGCGATGGGCATGGTGGAAATCTTAAAAGATTAGCGGCATACTTAAGCCTACAGTTGCCAGCTCATAGGGTAATGAAAAGTTGTACGAATTGGCAAAATCAGCTTTAATTGAAACGCATGTTTTCTACTGCTCCAAGGAAGATCTTCAACTACAGAAAATTTATCTGCAACAACGTTTTGATTATGCCGTGAGTATTCCTGGCACTAAAAAGTATCACACAAGAAATAAAAATTAGCGAAGTTAAGTGAAATCCGATTTGAAATGTTTACTTCTGGTTTTCTATTCGAAAAAAATATCAAATTTCGTATTAATAAGAAGTACCAAGAAGAAGATCTAATTTTCACAAAAAATATTACATACTTTTTTCTATCTTTTTGGATAAAAGCAGCAAATAGCTTTCAAAAAATATATTCCTAAAATTTCGTCAAATCTTTAAAGGCTTATAAATTGGCAACTACGCTTCAAGGGAAAAAAATAATGATATACATCCATTTAGTTCATATAGAAGTACAATTGTGCTCATAATTATGAAAGTGGTCTGGGTCAAGATTTAAAAAAAAATCTTTATTTGACACAACATTATTTTAAACCAGTGTTCTTCAACCGGTATTCCATGGCACCCTAGGATTCCACTAAAACATCCAGGGGTTCCGCGAATCAATGTGAATCAATTTCAGTTTCATATTGGTTTCAAGTCTTACAAATGCAAACGGTAGTAAGTTAATTACTTTACAATAAATTGAGTTTTGTTTTAACTTTTCCTAAAATCGGGAAATTGGAATCAAAATCCAAAGAACAAGCTTCTTTCTCTCTTGAAAATTCCACCAGTTTTCCGCCAACATTGGAGCTGACGGATAATATTGAAGAAGAAAATAAAGCAGGATCTACTAGCCGAAAAATACGAGTTTGATGGAAATTATTTGAATTTTGGATTTACCTGGATTGGTTATAAAAATGAGCCAAATGGGTTTTGTGTGGTATGTGAGCAAGTCATCAACAGCAGTTTAAATCTTGAAAAGTTAAAGCGTCATTTGGAAAATAAACATTCGACTTTAAAAGGTAAAAGCGAATGAAAATGTCTTGAACTACAGCAGAAAAAGTATGGATTTGAAAGGTATGTTCGTGATGATAATAAAAATGTTCTAAAATCATCTTATTTAGTTAGTTTGGTTTTAGTAAAAATTAATTAAAGCCTTGTACAAAAGATTTAATCAAATGCATGATCGGTGAAAAAATTGCAAACAAAATTGACCTCGTCCCATTGTCTGATACGAAGATTTCATGACGAATTAAAGATATGTCAGATTACTGCGAAGTGGAACTAGTAAGTAGTTTGAAATATCCTAAAGATGGATTCACTCTGCAAATGCACGAATCTACAGATGTGGCTGGATTAGCAATATTGTTACTTTTCGTCAAATACATACACGAATTCAATTTTCAGGAAGATATGCTTTTTTGCGCAAAGCTCTGCCAACTCAAACAACAGGTGAAGAAATATTTAATTTACTTAATGCATATTTTGAAAAACATTAAATTTCTTGGAATTTATGTCATCATATATGCACTGATGCAGCTAAAGCTATGTCTAAAGCATGTTTAACATTGCTGTCTTCATTGTCATGCTCTCGCTGTTAAACGGACACCAAAAGCATTGCCGAAGTTCTCAATGAGGCCGTTAAGATGGTTAATTTTATCAAAATCCAGACTCCTAAATACCAGGGTATTTGCCCTATTGTACGATGATCTGCGAAACTCACATAAAAATCTCCTTCTTCATACTGAAGTAAGATGGTTATCCAGTGGAAAGGTTCTATCCAGACTCTGGGAATTGCATGATGAAATTCGAATATTTTTATATGAACGTGAATTTTCTAGAAAACTTAATGACACTAAGGGCTTCAAAATCTAGCCTACCTTGCAGATATATTTTCGTACATGAACGAAGTTAATATTTCACTTCAAGGACCATATACTGCCGTTTTTAAGGTCAATAGCAAAGTAAACTCAATCAAATCTAAAATCAAGCATTGGGAGGAATGCATCACCAAAAGTAATACAGAATGTTTTTCTAATTTAAATAATTTCCTGGCAAACAATAATATCGCATTCGGCCAGAATTTAAAAATTAATATTTTGCAACATTTAACGGGATTGCAAAAGACATTTTTCGAATATTTCCCCCTATTTGCCATAATTTAAGTTAAATCGAAAATCCTTTTTTCTATTTTGCGTCTGTAATGGACTCATAACAGCACTAATATGCGTGTGATTATGGCTCGCCGAGTGCGATACAATTTTCTCAAAATGTATCGGCGATTTTTTTATTTAGAAATGGCATAAAAGGGCTCAAAATAGAAAAAATATTATAAAAAACTCGTTCGTAAGGCGTTTTTCAGCACTTGTCCATGAGAAAACTCGTCGTTTCGCTCGTCGTTTTCCAAACTTGGACGGGTGCTGCAAAATTGCGTTTACTGAACTCGTCCTTTAATATACTATTAATGAGTGTTGTGATGTAGATCCTTGCCAATTAAGGCAATTTCTATTAAGAGAGCAATTTCTAGATATATGTACCGACACTGCATTACAATTTACATTTGGTCCGGATGGCATTGGCCCGTTTTGGATAAAATTAAGGGAAGGAAGAAATATCCGGAAATTTTCAAAACGCGCGGTTAACGAATTGATGCCTTTCGAAACAACCTATCCCTGTGAGAAATCCTTTCCCACATACGTCGCTACAAAAACTAAGTATAGAAATCGACTTGCTGCCGAAAATGATATGCTTCTCCAATTAACACCGATCCAACCAGATATTGATAAATTATGTAGTCATAAACAAACTCAACGAAGTCATTAATTTTTGGAAGATTTTTTTCCTTTGATTATAATTTCATTTCTATGGATGTATAGTAAAAATATTTTATATTTTATATGAAGTTATAATTTTGTTTGAATATATATGAGACTTTTACAATTTTTTTTTAAGAAATGCAGGGACGAACCTTGTTCATAACATGTAATGCAATTCCCACCTTAATCAAAGTGCTACTAAACAGAGGGTTCCATAAAAAGAAAATTCTCAAAAAAAGGGTTCCGCGGGACGATAAAGGTTGAAGAACACTGTTTTAAACTAAAGCTTTTCAATGTAATTTTTACGATATCGTCAAGAATGAACCATTAGATAGTGGTTGTAATTGCAACATTATATGGAATTCATTTAGTGTTAATTATGAAACTCAAAAATTTAAAGTAATTATATAAACATATCTTGAAAATGGCGCGTGGCCCTCCGATTTTGATATTAGAAAAATGTATAGCCTGTAGATAAATGTGAGGAAAATAACCAATCCTTTGTTAAGGATCTACAGGAAAATATTTAATACTGAATCTAACTTACATTTGCATGCTCTTCGAAAAGACACGTGAAGAAGACTACTGAAGGGAAAAACCCGAGCATGCAATAATGAGGAAGATAAATTTAACAACATCTTAGAGAAAGTCATAATGTACATTTACAAAATGCCGAAGGAGCTAGGAACTATCTTGTAGAGGACCACAAAAAAGCAAAAAAAATCCAGGGAATATTATGACGATTCTCATTTGATTTACAAAAAGCACTTCCATATCCTAAACTGTCTGTTTCGTTAGCCTATTATAAGCGAAATATGCACGTATACAACTTGGATTTCCATAATTTCCTTGATGACAATGTCAAGATGTATGCATGGGATGGATGCATGGCACTACAGCAAGAGGTGCTCAAGAAGTAACATCAAGCATTTTAGCGCATATGGAGGATATAACTACTCAAAAACACGTAATAGCTGTGATGCTTGTACGTAGTAACAGTGATGCTTGTTCAGGCCAAAATCGTAACATTAAAGTAGCATTGACATCGATGAAAATTGCTCAGTCATCAAATAATAATACATATTGAAACGGTAGATCACAAATTTTTGTTAACGGGCCTATCCTTTCTACCGAATGACCGTGATTTTGTTTTGATAGAAAAGAAAATAAAAAATGTAAATTACTTATACAACCCTGAGCATGATTATGAATTGGTAGAAAAGTGTAGAAAAAGAAATCAATTTTCGATAAAACGAATGTCGCAGCCGGATTATATTTCAGCGAAATCATTAGAAGCGACAATAACAAGAAGAGTAAAAAATGCTGCGGGCGAATCCGTCTCTAGGCTGCAAATTTAATGGATAAGATTTTTTAAAACTGAACCTTATAAAATGTTCTATAAAACTGCTTTAGATGTTTCTAAATGCCAAGTTTTGGATCTTTCACCTTAAAAAGGAAGACCAATAACCAAAAAGCTATGTGGCACACAGTCAACGAATTATCTAATAAATATATAGCGAAGCCCCCATAACTGTAATGGAAGGTAACAAGACCATATGTAGCTAAGCACAACAAGCTTTAATAATTTCTTTAAAAGTGCCCAAGCTCAGGTAACTAAAAATATAATGCCCAATCAAATTTCAAATTCCCATATTCCTACATTAATCAACAGTATGTTTATTCCAGAGTTTACATTACAGTACTGAAGTTATGGAAATTATTCACAAATTAAGAAATAAAAATCATCAGGGCCGGATGACCTGCCCTGCAATATAATTAAAGAATTTACTAGAATTCATTACACCATTGACAGACATTGTAAATTCTTCGGTTAGAACTGAAATTTTTCCTGATGTTCTAAAAACAACCATGATTCTATCAATACACAAAAAGTGAGATAAAACCTCTTTAAACAACTATATATAATAATACATATTGAAACGGTAGACCACAAATTTTTCTTGTCGGGTCATTCGTTATTACGGTCATTCGGTAGAAAGGAATGGCCCGATAACAAAAATTTGTGGTCTACCTTTTCACAATATGTATTATAATTTGGTGACTGAGCAATTCTCATCGATGACAATGCTACTTTAATGTTACGATTTTGGCCTGAACAAGCATCACTGTAAGCTATTACGTGTTTTTGAGTAGTTATTTCCTCCATATGCGCTAAAATGCTTGATGTTACTTCTTGTGATTACATGATTATGAATTTGTAGAAAACTGTAGAAAAAGAAATCAATTTTCTAATAAATATATAGCGAAACCCCATAACTGTAATGGAAGGTAATAAGACCATATATAGCGAAGCACAACAAGCTTTAATAATTTCTTTAAAAGTGTCCAAGTGCTAAAGTGTCTATTCAAGAGTTTACATGAATTTACTGAAGTTATGAAAATTATTCACAAATTAAGAAATAAAAAATCCTCAGGACCGGATGACCTGCCCTGCAATATAATTAAAGAATTACTAGAATTTATTACCATTTACAGACATTGAAAATTTTTCGTTTAGAACTGAAATTTTTCCCGATGTTCTAAAAACAACCATGATTCTACCAATACACAAAAAGGGTGATAAAACCTCTTTAAACAACTATAGACCAGTAGCAATGATTTCGGTCGTGGCTAAAATAATGGAATATTGTATGGAATCAAGATTATCGGCATTCCTTGCAAAATACAAAATAATACCTCCCAAACAGCATGGTTTTTGTAAACACAAATCAACATCAACAGCAATAGAGGTATTTTATACAAAAATAATTAATGATTTAGATACGGGAAGATGTTCTGTTGTCGTCTTCTGTGAGCTGTCAAAGGCGTTTGACTGCGTTGCTCAATCGAGATTGATTGAAAAGCTTAGTATAGCTGGAATAAGAGGAAAAGCAGAGCGATGGTTCCAATCATATATATATATATATATATATATATATATATATATATATATATATATATATATATATATATATATCTAACCGGAATCAATATGTAACAGTTGGAAAGGTTACCTTAAACATAACATCCATATCTGTTGGTGCGCCACAGGGAACAATTTTAGCTCCAATACTCTTCTTCATTTACATAGCGGAACTTATATATTATATCGAATCCGATTTCTGCACTATTTACGCTGACAATATTAGTGTGACTATTTCAGGTTCTTCTATAGAAGAAACGAAGCACGCGCCACAGAATATATTATCAAAAATGCACATATGGTTTGCTGCCAATAGCTTATATTTAAACTTACAGAAAACTAAATATATTAGTTTCCAAACCAACAAGAAAAAATATCATGATGACATCGCCCTAAGAATTAATAATACCATAATTGAACGGGCCAAGAACATAAAGTTTCTAGGAGTATTCATCGAAGAACATCTTAAATGAGATGTTATGATGGACGCTTTATTAAAGAACTAAATGGGAAAGCATACTTAATTAGAAGGGTGAAAAATCTAATAGGAAAAACAGTTTTAATGCAAGTATACCATGCAGAAGTGGTATCCATTCTAGCATATGCTATTTTAGTTTGGGGATCATCACCAGTCCCAAAAAGGCCGTTCTTAGCACAAAAAAGAATTATTCGGATAATTACAGGAATAAAGTCAAATGTATCATGTAAACCTAAATTTATATAATTAAATATTTTAACCCTTCCATCCATTTACCTATAGGAGGCAGCGTGACATATCTTTAAAAACAAATTTAAGTTCTCTACAAACAAAGATATACATAACGTTAATACAAGAAACGCGTCCAAACTACGTAGTTAGAAGAATAATCTTACGCTTTGCAGTACAGCGCCCAATAGGCTGGGGGTTAAAATATCAAAGAAGTCAAGAGAAATCAAAGAAGAAAAATCTTTTTGAAATCTTTCAAAATTAAAAAATGTTTTTATTCAATAGATTAATTTCTTGTACAGACTTAAATCATTCAACAACAATTTGTGCTTTTTCTTTTATTTAAAGTTATAGTGTAATTTATTTATTTACTTTTTTTTTCATTTGTAAATATGTTCCTTCTTTTGTATTATTACTTATAACTTTGTGACTTATCTTAAACTATACATCGGAAGATTAATAAATTATTTGATTTGATTTGACCACAAATATACAGAAATATTAAATTACTTCCAATAAACACGACCACTAGACCAGTAACGGAAGAAAAACAATCTTACCATCTCCCAGTTCAAGAATTATTTCATTAAAGTTATTGTTTCATATAAAACTCATAGTTCTTTATTGCTTTAAGTCACTTATAAGATATTCAGTTAATTTTTAAAATGGCCTAAGTCAATTCAAACTTTAAAAACAACATTTTCGTATGAAATTCACACAAAATTTCATATTCATAATAAATTTCCATTAATCAAGAATAATAAAATTATAATTTAAAATGTCGCATAATGTAAAAATATTTATTAATTTATTCAAATGCAATTCATTAAATATCTCGAAACCAGAAATATATGACTTATACCATTTTCTTTATTATGGGCACAATTAATCCAAATATGAACAAACTCCGGAATCTGACATTATTTTCAGTGTCCGGTCCGGTTAAGAATCTATAGGAAACTATTTAATACTGAATTTAACTTCCTTTCCGCTTCACTTGAAATGCCCCATTATTCAAATATTTTCTTCTATACATTAAAAACAATGCATTGAAAACTGACATGGGTATTAGAAAATTTAAAACACTTAAATTTTGAAAAAAGCGTAATATTTCTCAAAAATATTTAAATTTTAACTATTATTATTAAATTATTTATTATAGAGAGAGAATATATTTATTGTATACTTTATACAAAGGGCTATCGACCTATTTATTATATGTTATTAAAGCTATGTTTTTTTTAATAGTTAATTGTTAAATTGCACTTACAACATGCACATTGCACATACAAAATATGTTTTAACTTATATTTTCAATTCTACTTTTATTTTCGATTTTTTTTTGCTTTCAGCTTAGTATTTCATATACTTTATTTTAATGTGCTTATATTAATAAAATATTTTTTAACTTCACTACCATACATTTGGTACGTCTAATATACATTTAAAAATAATCTATTAAAATAATTTCCAAAAAAAAAAATACATTTTCTTATTAAAATCACAAATTCAAAAATATTTCACATTATGGTTTAAAATTTTACTTACAATAAAAGATGTCACAAAATATTTATTTTTGCATTTTAAATGAATATTTATATATAAAGTATTATTTAACTTAAGAAATAGTAATAAATTTAGTCGAATTTTTTTTTAAATGTAATTTTAAGTTCAAAATTAGTTTTAACTTATCTTCTTTTAAACTATGATTGATACTATTTTTACACCTTTATTATTGACATGTTTAAGAAATAAATTGGCATTTCTTAATTTTTCATCAAAAAAAAAAATAGGAAATCAGTTAAAAATTAATCTTAAATTTTGCAGAAAAGACTTTAAAATGTATAACTATTTTTTTTTTTTAATTTTTATCAAAATATGAAACTAATTATGAAACTAATACAACAGTACAAAACTTTAAACTACATAACTTTTTCTCTTTAAATTTTTATCAAAATATGAAAGTAATTGTGCATTCAATTTTTTTTTACTTCCATAATAGTGAAATTTTGTTTTATAAATTATAAAAATATTTAATGTAAAATTTAAGTAATAAATAAATTATAATAAATAATTATAAGCAATTTAATTCTGAACTACTGAACCTCAAACTAGTTTCCAGTCAACAAACTTTCAATTTAATTTTTTAATATTTTTCATAATAAATTAGGTATTTATTATACAATTCATTTCAATGGTTCATTAAATTTTTGTTGAAATGAAATGTTGCATGAAAAACGAAAGTTTCATTAAAAAGAAAAACTGTATAATCCTCGGTCTATGGTGGTCTATGGTAATCTGATAATTCAATATTTCAATAAACAAGTTATTAGAAAATTATCTATTGTCTTAATTCTTATACACATAATAAAATTTATATCAATTTAAATTTTTTACGATAAAACAAACTTCACCATCTCCATTTTATAATTTACAAAATGAAAAATACGATTGAAAATACTAAAGCTCATAAAGAATTGCGAAATATAAAGATTGTACGTACTTGTGCTAGCTATGTTATCCAGATCTATTGGTGAGGGCACTGCACGAAGACAAAGTTTTGGTGATGCCGCCGACTGCCTTTATAGCACCTGGACGTGAGTGGCAGGCGCACTCCCGCCTCCATTCATATCGTAAAGTGTAGGTGAGAGAGGCGGCGTGCTTATCTGGGTTATCCTATGACTTCTGCTAATGCCCCGCACTTACGACTGGCTGCACATGCACCACCAATCTAATTAACAACCTGTTTCTTTACTAACAAACTCATATTTATTACTAAAATTAGTTGTATTACTTTTATATCATTATTTCTAAAAATTTGACTACATTTATTATATTACATTTATTTCGTCTGCTATTTCTAGCGAATTGGCGACAATAGCCAGAGTACGAATAATGATATATTTTCTCTAGTTTAAAATTGTCTGTCTAGTCTGTTCATAAAGTTAATACTTATTTTGTCTCTATATGTAGTATTGGCTATTTAGTCAATCTATATTTTTATGTACAGTTCTATCTGTCCAGTTGCCTGTATAGTTGTTTGTCGCACCTTGTTAGTCTAGTCTTCTATATCCAGTCTTGTATATGAAGTCTCGCCCGTTTAGACCTGTCTTTCTAGTCTTGTAAATCTATTCTTGTCCGTCCAGTCTCCTATGTGTTTTGGTTATCAGTTAAGTCTTCTATGTCTAATCACGTCTGTCTAATTTGGTACGTCTAGTCAAATCAAATAAAATTGATTTATATAAGAATGTTATTTATACACTAAATGAAATATGTCCGACACAAAAGCGAATAAATAAATTAATTAATACAATAATACAGTTCATAGATTACTCTAGAATAGAATTCTTCCATGGTGTATGGTTCTATATCCTTAAGGTAGTTATATAGTTTCTTCTTTAAGCGGTGTAGCGTGGTGTTGTACTTGTATTTGGTTGGGAGAATATTGTATAACTTACTATTACTGCAAGGGTGGGTTCTTGCAGTCATTGTCATCATGTGCTTTGGTAGGTCATACAGATCCTTATTAAACCTTGTTTGCCGTTGCTTTGATTTGTGGAAACCTTTGAAAAGATGTATGTGCTTGATGACAAATAGTATACTCATATATATATGCCTGTCATTGTAAGGTTGTTGGGTCTTTTTAAATGACCTCTACACGATTCTCTGAAATGTAGATTATTTAGAATTTAGTGTCTGTTTTTCGATATCTACATATTTCTACATATTCTGAATACATTGGCAGCATGTATTCCATTACCACAAAATATAATTGCAAACCTCAGGTGGGCGTGAAAATACACCAATCTAAGGGCATCCGCATCTCCATATCGCTGAAGGCCTCTCATTGCATAAACTGCTTTGTTCAGTTTTTTGTGTGATTATCTATGTGTTGTCCAGTCTAGAGTGTGGTCGATATATAGTCCCAACAGTCTTACATATTTCTCTAAGATCATTGTTTCCTTCCCCATTATAATTTCGTGTGGGAAAATAGTTGTACACCGTTTTGAAGATGATCAGCTTTGTTTTATCCTTGTTGTCAATTAGTTTGTTTTTGCGGAACCATGCAGTCGTGGATGACATTGCTGAAATTTCATTTCGGCTTATATCATCACTGGTTTTGTTGATTATTAAAAGTGTGGTCGTCCACGTAATTAACCATCATATGTTGTGGAGTGATGACTGTTAGGGGCAGACCGTTTTTTGAAAATTATGAATTGCAGCGGTCCTATTATGCTTCCCTGAGGAATACCGATATTTATTTCTGTTTTACTGGATTTCACGGGACCCCAGGGGTCTCAAACCTAGTGATATGTTTTCTATTATTCAGATATGACTTTATAAAATCCAATTCCACTCCTCTAATACGATATTTGTGAAACTTGTTTAGTAAAATGGTGTGGTCTACTGTCTACTACACCATATGCCTTAGACAAATTCCACTAACATTCCAGGTGGGATATTATGTTCTTCCAATTGATTTGTTAATTGTATTATAAATTGATAACATGCACCCACAACATAAAGCCATGTTGGTTTTGGTTAATTAAATTATTTTTCTCTAAAAAAAAAGATATTCGAGCACAAAAAAGTTTTTCACAAATCTTTGAAAAAAACGGAGAGAATACTTATCGGTCTGTAATTTAAAATATCTGTTTTATCACCGGCTTTGTGTATTGGGATAATTTCGGCTATTTTCAGACCCGTGGTCGGATACATGCATAGTTGTCTCTCTAGTCTTATCTGTCTACTCTTGTCCGTCTAGTCTTGTCTGTCTAGTCTATCTAGTCTATTTTTGTCTGTCTAAACTAGGCTGTCTAGTCTTATCTGTCTAGTCTTGTCTGTCTAGTCTTGTCTGTCTAAACTTGTTTGTCTAGGCTTATATGTCTTGTCTTGTCTGCCTAGTCTTGTCAGTCTAATCTTGTCGGTCTAGTTTTATCTGTGCGGTCTTGTCTCACTAGTCTTTTCTGTCTAGTCTTGTTTGTCTAGTCTTGTCTGTCTAGTCTTATCTATCTAGTCTTGTCTGTCTAGTCTTGTCTGCCTAGTCTTGCCTGTCGTGATGAAAATGTATGAGGTGATGGCTACAAAATCGTCATGAAAAAACTCGCTATCAGACCAAAAATCAATCTTACAGAGGAAATGCAAATATAAATAAAAAATACGTATTCTAGAAAATTGGATAGAAATGAATGGGAAGATAAATGTTGGACCTTTCAAAATATCCCGGAGTTCACTGAGGAGCAACTGGAGAGGCAGTAGAAAAAATCAGGATAAAAAAGCACCAGGGCAAGACCAGATTCCACCCAAACTAATCAGGGTATCGATACATGCAAACATTTCCCAGTTGCTGGGTAATGAACGACTGTTTGAGAAAGGGGGTCTTCCCAAAGAAGAGGAAAATATCACGACAAGTTCTCTTCGAGGAGCCAAAGAAATCCATAAATGAAATTACCAAATTCATCATAGACCTTCAAACTTCACACAAGCTTTCAGACAAAGTAAAATACTTAGGATATTAGATAGAGAAACACCAAGCGATCACAGATACATTTACTGTGTCGTAGAAAGTAATGACAGAGAAACTCTCCACCGAAAAGAAGATCAACAAGAGATATTCCATCAACAATCTTAACGAAGAACTGCTGGTTCATCGACTAGAGATGGAGCTGAACTGTACAAAAATACACAATGAAGACAATGCAATTTTGCCAACCAGAAATAATCCAGAAAATGACAGGTCTACTGGTGGAGTGATGACATCGCTAAATTAAGGAGGATCTGTATCTCTGTTAGGAGACAGCTCCACAGAAAAGCCCAAAATAACAGCTTCTCACAAGAAATCTCAGAGGCGCATATATGCTGGCCAAAAATACGCTCAGTAAGGCCACCAACTTCTTAAAAAGAGAGCATTGGAATATACTATACAAGAAAATTGATAACGACACTTGGGGCGAGGCTTACGCAATTGCAACCACAGAGTTCAACGTCAGGCACCCAAACCTAAAAATACCTATGGAAAAGATAGAAGAAATAGTGAATGCACTTTTCCCCATCCACCAAACACCGATATAGGAACAACCAGCCGTAATTGAGATACCAGAGTTCACACAAGTAGAACTCAAAACGGCCTTTGACCGCCTTCGAAATGGCAGAGCCCCACGGCCAGGCGGCATTCCACCTGAAATAATTAAAATCATAGCTAGAAATGTTCCTGCGACTGTTTTAAAGGTCGTGAATAATCTTCTCAAAAGGGGCATTTTTCCAGAGCGGTGGTAGAAGGCACAACTGGTTCTCTTGAGGAAAGGTACCAATCTTCTCTGTCTATGTCTATTAGTTGTCTTTGGAAAATTGCTCGAACAGCTGTTGCTAAGCAGGATAAAAACAGTACTGAGAAAAAAACTGATTACTCTAAAAGACAATATGGCTTCAGAGAAGAAAAATCTACCGTTGACGCCATCAGAATGGTTCTCGAGGTAACACGTAGGACCAGAAAGATCTGCGGCCTGTTAAGCTTAGACGTAAGAAATGCATTCGACTCAGCAAGTTGGCAAAATATCCTAGATGAGGTGACGTCACGTGGCTTTCCACCATATCCACTTCTCATGATTTGCAGTTACCTACATAACCGCAAAATCGTCATTGAATCAGACAATAAAATAGTGATATCCATAGTGTGGTTCCGCAGGGTTCATTTATGGGTCCCACATTGTGGAACATTCTCTATAATGGAGTGTTCAGACTGGAATTAGCAGTAGGTGTGGAAACAATAGCATTTGCAGATGATCTGGTACTAGTAGTGTAAGTAGGGAAAACCGAAAAGAGAGTAACCTCTAGAGCAAACATTGCAATGAAGTTAGTTGACGAATGGATGGAAAAGAGGGAGCTGCAACTGGCAGAAAACCGAGGCAGTTCTCCTCACTGTAGAAAGGTACATACACCCTAAAACCTCTCAATTAAGAGACGCCAAAATAATACCGAGAGATTCTGTAAAATACTTGGGCGTTGTAATCGACAATAACCTATCATTCAAGAAACATATCATGAAGGGCGTTGACAAGGCTTTCAAAACGGCTGCTGATTTAGAGAGGCTCAAGGCAAATGTGGGAGGTCCTAGAAGCAGTTAAAAGAAGCGTGCTCGAGGTGCTCGGTCTCGCAATCCGCTATGCTTTATGCAGCTCCGGTCTGGAACAAAATCAGAGTAAAAACACTAAATAACAAGATGGCATCAGTTCAACGATACGCTAGTATTGAGAATATGTAGCGCATATAGAATAGTTTCAAGGGAGGCTACCTTGGTTATCGCTGGCATACCTCCTATTGACATCACAGTATGAGCTAGACTCGAAACATACAACTCACGATGTAATGAAAACAAAGGCCACCGCCAATTTTTTTTATGAATGTCAACGCGACTGGGTATCAGGTAGCAAAGAACAGTGTACAACATGGAGAGCCTAATTATTCGGTTCTCCATCTCCTCACCCAGGTACTTAGCGCGCATGGGTGCTTTAAGGATTACCTGCAAAGGATAGGAAAAGCTAGTGTGAGCCACTGCGAATATCGTGGGGAAGAAGGTGGAATTACTCACACCATATTCACCTGTGGTAGGAGGAATACAGAGAGAAAACTTTTTGAAAATAAGGTCGACGGAAGAACGATGGTGTACTTCATGCATTATGGTGGACTACATCTGAATAACAATGGCACGAGGTTAATAACGTGATCATAAGTATAATGTCCCAAAAAGGAAACGATGAGAAGGAACGGAAAAGAACTGGAAAACATGCTGAAACCATGAACCCCTAATATGGCCAATGGAAAGGGGATTGTAAGGGTGAAATACAATACACCACACAAAGTGTGATACACCACCACCTCGAAGTTATGCGGAGAGCGGTCCCGAGATGTGTGGGTTTTTCCAGGGGGGACCTCTGCTGAAGTTAATGAAAGTGCTTACTACGACCTCTGTCTAGTCTTGTTTGTCTAGTCTTCTGTGTCTAGTCTTGTCTATCTAGTCTTGTCTGTCTAGTCTTATCTGTCTAGTCTTGCCTGTCTAGTCTTATATATCTAGTCATGTCTCTCTAGTCTTGCCTATCTAGTCTCTTCTGTCTAGTCTGGTCTGTCTAGTCTTGTCTCTCCAGTCTTGTATCTCTAGTCTTCTCTGACTAGTCTTGTGTCTCTAGTCTTATCGGTCCTAAAGTCGGTAATAAATCCAGACGCATATACCAACACAAAGCTAAAAAAAACCTAGCCCAACACAACCAGCAAAAATTCAAGCAGGAGTACACAGCTGCGAAAAAGACTCTCAGAATAGAAATCAACAAATCAAAACGAGACCACTGGCAAAACCTATGCCACGAGATCAACGAAGACACATGGGGCATGCATTCCAAATTGCAATGAGAGGTCTGAAATTAAGGCAAGATTAGGGTCCCAATCGTAACAACACTACAGATTGCCGATGCACTTTTCCCAACCCATGAAGATCCGGTCTGGGAGCAACCAGACGTGCTAGAGATTGTGGCTTTCAATGAGGAGGAACTGTGTAGAGCCAGCCAGTGCCTTCGAAATGACAGAGCCCAGGGTATAGATGGACCTCCATCAGAGATCATAAAAAAACATTGTGGTAAAGTTTCCAAACTATGTTCTGAAAATAATGAACCATATAGTCACCGAGGGAATATTTCCAGATATATTGAAAAAATCCGAACTTTTAATTAGGAAGGGCTATAAGCCCATCGAAAAGCCTTCGTCTTATAGACCCCTGCGTCTGCTAGATGTAGCAGGAAAACTCCTAGAGCAACTACTGCTACAAAGAATAAGACAGGCATTAGAAACAGGTGTGAACTTCTCAGAGAAGCAATATGGGATCAGGGAGGGAAAGTCGACAGTAGATGCTATAGATAAGGTCGTCGAAGTGACGAGAAAATCGCAAGAAGGCTAACAAAGAACGAGAAAGGCCGCCAGGGCGCAAACGTATAAGCCATGGCAGAAAGAGTGGCAGCTATCGAACAGGGGACAATGGACCAGGATCCTTATACCTGACGTCAAGCGATGGGTGTCACAAAAGCATGGTGAAACGAATTTCCACCTTACTCAAGTGCTAAGCGCAGGGCAACCGATAGTCTATGTGGCCTTGAAGATAGCGTTCGACACACCCTCTTCGACTTTCATAGATGGATACCAGAAAGTGAAACGTGGGAAAAGAAAACTCACCTCAAACTAGAGCCCATAGGCCTAACCGACCATATGATTAGGTCGGAGAACATCTGGGTAATAACAACCGATATGACATCATGACCTTGAAAGAGCAGGACGAAAGGAAACGACTCCAAGTCGAGAGCAACAAGAAACTGAACCTGAACCCCTAATCACTAGACATGGAAGGGGGATGTAAGGCGAAACTAATACCACGACATCTTGACGTCATTCGTGAAGAAGTTCCAAGATGCTCGAGGAGTTCAGGGCGCCACTTGACAAGTTAAGCGATTGGTGCTTGCTACGTCCTGTTGAAAAAAAAGTCTTGTCGATCCTCTCTTGTCTCCCCAGTCTTGTATCTCTAGTCTTGTCTCTCTAGTCTTCTCTGTCTAGTCTTGTCTCTCTAATCTTGTCTGTCTAGTCTTGCCTGTCTAGTCTTGTTTGTGTAATCTTGTCTGTCTAGTATCACCTGTGCGGTCTTTTCCGTCTAATCTTGTATGTCTAGTATTTTCTGTCTAATCTTGTCTCTCTAGTCTTGTCTGTCTAGGCCCGTCTGCCTAGGATTGTCTCTTTTGTCTTGTTCGTCTAGTCTTATATGTCTAGTCTTCTCTGTCTAGTCAAGTATCTTTAGTATAGTGTTGTCTATCTAGTCTTGTTTGCATAGTCTTGTCGGCCTAGTTTTGTCTGCCCAGTCTTGTCTGGCTAGTCTTTTTTATCTGGTTTTATCTGTTTAATATTCTCAACATAGTTTAAGTTACTTTGCTGCCAATTTGAACTGTCTGGCCCAGGCTGCCTTCTCTAAAAAAATATGTCCCTGGTGAATGATAAAGACATTTTAAAGATATTAGACCTTGCTTGACCTATCTATCTAAGAAATCCTAAACTGAAAATAATATTTCTCAGTGAGAACCGCTATTTATATTAAAATGAAGGATATCTAACTACAGCAACAATTTAAATAAAACAAGTCTAAAATGTAGTCGAGGATGTGAATATTATTAAATTAAATAAGTTTAATTAAGAGATAAGTATTTTACATTTAATTTTGCGTTGTAAAATTTTGAAATCTTCTTTTACTTGTAATGAAATATGTAATGTGAAAACGGGAGTATGCAATCAAAATGTAATAGTAATTCCAATATTTAATGTTTTTTGTATGTTTGATGGTTTTATGGAAGAAATCGCAGATAAATTAATAGCCGCGCGTAAATGATTTGTAGCTGTTTATTATATCTCGATTTGAGCACGAAACCTAATTTCGATTTTGAAATTGAAATAGCTTCGATTAACACAATAAATACATACACAAAATACATTTCGATTAACACAATACAACTTTTGCGCCCGGCGGCTGCACCATTTTGAAATAAAGATTTCTCCGCTTACAAAGACAATATTTACGTCTTATAATAGAAATAATAATAGCTAACTACCAATATTTACCGAATTATTTATCAATAAAAGTATTAATAAATTGTAAGGTTTTTCCAACAATTATATTCCATACTATATTGTTTATTAATATTTAATTATCGAACCGACAAAAATATCATCGTTCTTCCACAAAATATGGATCCGGTTTAATTTTATTTATCGGCTATGAATAATTAAAGGATACATACAGGGTTGGATACAAGTACAAATGTTTGCACAAGGTAATGCTTAAAAACGAAGTGCAAAAGCAAACCATTTGTGGTTCCTGATTACAGCCGGTTTGACAAAAAATGACATTCTGATATTGAATAGAAAGCCCTGTGGATTTACAAGTTCAATAATACGAGTGCGGTGCCTTTTGATCTTCATGGAGATTTTGAATAAGATTTTATAAAAAATAAACTCATGGACTTTCTTAATCAAAATTCATACACATTATTTGTGTGAACAGCTTACACTTTTGATTTGAAATATTCTCAAAGAAAAAATGAAAGCAAGGTCTGATGAACGAAGAGCCCATATACAATGCCTCTTAGTCCAATCTACTTTCTTGGGAATATTTAGTTACGATAATTTCGAACATTTATGGAGTTATGAAGTTTAATCCTGTTGAACCCAAATATTTTGAGATAACTATTTTTCTTGAAGAGAAGAAATAATCTGATTTTACAGAAGATCTTAGTAACTTTGATCTGCTAAATACCATTTATAAAAAGGGCCAATAATTCGATTCTTAAACATTCCAGCCCAACTATTTAATATTTGGAGGTCTGAGCTTCATGTCATCAGTATGAGCTTTCTGAGACCAAGGGGGAACAGTATGAGCTTTCTGAAACCACGGGGGATTTTCTCTCGACCAGTATTTATAGTTTAGACAATTGACCGTACTATCAAAACAAAATGTTGCCTCATCTGAAATTTATTAGTTTTAATCATTTTTAGAAACATATATGGAGGACATGTGTCCCTAGCGGGACCTGAGACTTTTTAAAGAGGGCAGCTCAGTAGTGGAGTGGTGACTACGAAAACCACATCGTTATGTAGATCGAAACCCCTTGCTCTTCGTACATTTCTAAACAAGTTTTAAGTTTCAATAGTAAATTACTTTTAATTGTTTTTAAATAATATTCCTTTTAGATGGATAAATACGTGATTGGGTTTAAAAGGAAATTGAACGTAGTAGAGAAAGTTGGAAAGTTGTTCCTTTTTAACATATACCTAGATTATTTAATTTTTATATTTTGCGGAGAGTGGTTAACATATGTGTTCAGAAGCATCATTTCTTTAAAAGGCAACGCTTAATGCTTAAATGGATATTGCGGAGTAATTTTGGTTATATGTAATACTTCTAACAAATGATAGGATTACCCTATCACGCCAATTAGCGGAAAATAATGGACAATGATTTGTTTTATTATTATCAAATAGAAATTGCTACCCCCGTCGCTAATCAATTAGCAGAAATATTGAAATGTACAAAAATAGGAAAGATACTCCTCCGGTTTCCACGAGCCAATTAACAAAAAAAAAACAAGGCCATCACTTGCATCAACAAAATACAGCCAATATTCATATAATACAGTTAATTCGTTACATATTATTACGAAATCGTGCTAAAAGTTATACAAAATATATAGTTATAGAAAAGTGAAGATATTCCATAGGAGTTTTTCAAGGATTTGGTTGAACCAGTATAATTTGGAAATAGGTCTAAAGTTTTTACTGTCAGATTTGAATATGAGGATCGTTTAATCTGTTTTTGGAAAGGAATCATAATATATAACATAGGAATCAGAAATCAATGATTACAAATGAAAGTTAAAGGAGTTAATATAAATTGGATGGTCATGCAACAGTAAAAATCTTATCAAAAATACAAACTATTTCGGAAGCTATTGAGACAAGTCAACCTTGCCAAATTTTGCCAACCTCAATCTAAATTTGTGCTATTTATCACTTTTATTGCCCACTGAAATCGATGGTTATCAAGAGGAAAATCGCTATTAGGCGTTTTAGTAGTGAGTTATTGTATTCTTGACGTCGCACAGTGGGCCAGAATCGAAAAAAACAAAAATCAAAAAATAAAAGTTCTAATTTGTTGGTTCCAATGATTGGGATTTGTATTAAAAGTGTTTCTACATCTATCATGATAAGAATAACGCTTTCATCAATATATATGGGGACATCTCAGTAGAGCACGGTAAAGGAGCTATATTTACGGGATTTTTTTTTGTCTCAATGAAAAGATTAATCGAAAAACGGTAAAGTAACTTTAATAATATTATTAAAAAACCAAAAAAATATTTTTTTTTTTTCAAAATTTTTGACGCCTGACGCCCTTCCTGACGCCCTTTAAATTGGAGACGCCTATTTTTGGAAGGAGGTCCATGGGCGGACATCTCGACTCCTTAATTTTTAACCTGGAATAAAAAATCTAAGTTTTTTAGTTTCTATATATCAACAGCTATGGAGCCACGTAGGATTATTTCGATATATTGATTTTTGGCAAAATGGTGCACGTTTTGAAAAAAAGTTGAAAATTTAACCAATAAAAAGTCATTTAATTGTTCATAAAAAAACCAAGTAGTATAAAAAAATCCTATGTGGCTCGATAGAGATGGGTTTTTGGAATATACTACTGAAATTTCAGATCTATCGGTGAAGATTTGCCCGAGCAATGTGTCTGCCCAGTTAAGAAAAACTGGTTTCGAGAAAAACGCGTTTAAAGTTTTTAAAGTACTGTAAAATCATATAATATTTTACCTCTCTAATCTGCGATGCCTGCACCATACAACTGGCCTTCTAAATCTATCTCCTCCTCTTTTTTGCTATTCCGAATTGCTTTTAAATCGATTCTTCTTCTTCTTTAAGTGTCGTGACCGCTTCGATCGTTGACCATGACGTTGGCTAATCATGATTGTAAGTTCATGATTTTAACTTTGTCGACTCCTGCACGAAACAGCTGGGCTGTTGTTTTGCCCTACCATGTCCTTAGATTTTTTAACCATGATGTCGTCCTTCGTCCTTCACTCCTTTTTCCCATTATCTTTCCCTGAATGATAAGATGCAGTAAACCACATTTTTCCGGGTGCCGCATAACGTGTCCAAAATATTCGAGTTTCCGACCTTGATGATGTTCCCTAGTTCCTTAGTTTTATTTAGTCTTTGTAGGATTTCTACGTTCGTCACTCCGTCTACCCAACTCACTTTTAATATCCTCCGATAGGCCCACATTTCAAATGCTTCGACTTTTTTCATTACTGTGTCTGTTATCGTCCAGGATTCAACGCCGTACAGTAACACCAGTAACAAAATAATGTAGCACCTGAGCATTTTAGTTCTTAGCTCTACTGATAAATCGTGGGTACATAGTGCTCGTTTCATTTTGATAAGTGTTGTTCGCGCTATTGCTATTCTACGCTTTATTTCTTGGCTGGGATCCCATTTTTCGTTAATTAAGCTTCCAAGATATATCAATTTATTTACTCTTTCAAGTTGATTGCCGTTTACGAGTATTCCTGCATCTTGCCTCCTGCTCTTACTCACTAACATATGTTTCGTCTTGTTGATGTTCAGTTTCGATCCATATCTCTCACTACTTTGAGAGATTGTGTTCAATACATTATGTAGTTGAATTTCTGAGCTTTCTGAGCGATAAGAGTGTCATCGGCGTATCTGATGTTGTTTATAATTTTTCCGTTGATTAACACGCCATCATTAGAGTTTTCTAAAGCCTCATTGCATATGTGTTCTGCATACAGGTTGAAACTCAACGGTGAGAGTATGCAGCCTTGATGTACCCCACGTTTTATTTCTATATCGTTTGTCGTTTTTTCTCCTATACGTACATTTGTTCGTTGTTGCCAGTATAGTGCCGTTATTATCCTCAGGCCTTTCTCGTCTATTTCGGTGTCCTTTAGCATCTTTCTCATCTTGTTGTGTTGGATCTTGTCAAATGCCTTCTCGAAATCTATTGCGCAGATATATACATCATGATTTACGTCTCGACATCTTTGCACCAGTACTTGGGTACTAAAAACTTGGCACGGCTTCGCGCGTGCCCATTCCGTTTCTAAATCCGAATTGGGTTTCTCCTATTCTGCTGTCAAGTTTTTTATACAACCAACCATGGATTATACGCAGAAACACTTTGAGGGCGTGGCTTATCAAGCTTATAGTGCGATGATCCCCGCATGTGTCCTTATATACCTTCTTCGGAATGGTAACAAAGGTTAAGTGCAGCCAATCCTTTGGTATTACACCAGTATCATAGATTGTATAGAATACTTTGGTCAAAGTTTTTATGCTAGACTCTCCCACAATTTTCAGCGTCTCTGCGCATATTTCATCTGGCCCTGCCGCTTTCCTTGTTTTTGTCAGAGCGATCGCCCTTTCTCTTGGCTTGTAATTGGTGCGCCAGTTTGTGCTTTTATTTCTATTAAGTTTCTTCTGTCGTCATCAAATAATTCAGCCATATATTGCTGCCACCTCTCAAGTTGGTTTTCAATGTCAAAGATCGCGTTTCCCTGTTTGTCTTTTATGACACTAGGCGTGCGGGTTTTAGTTATTCCTGCCAATTCTTTAGTTTTCTTGTGAAGGTGGAACATGTCATATTTTCGTTGGAACCCCTCTATTTCTTCGCATTCTTTTCTATTCCATTCAGCTTTCGCTTCCGTGATTTTTTGTCTTATTTTTGTGTAGGCGTTTTTTGTATCTGGTTGAGTTTACGCCTTTGTATTTTCTTCTTTCTTCCATCATCTGTATGATTTCGGCTGTCATTCATGTTTGTCTAGCCGTTTTTTTCATGTTGTCTGTCATTAGATTTTGTTCTTGTGCTTTTAATATTATGCCTTTGCAGTTCTGCCACATGTTTTCGGGCTATTCGCCTCGTACTATCTTCATTTTTTCATCTATAACCTTTCGAATTGCTTCTTTACGTGCTGGGTCATTAAATTTCTCTCTAAATCGATGCGGGCTTGTTTTACGCCGATACTCAATGATCTCTCCGCCTTCTGTATGCGTTTCTCTTTCAGCTCCATGCAGAGTTGGTGACTTTTTAACCCAATTTTCATGCCCATGACCTGGATTATACGTAGAATTGATATTAACCAGTCATTAACACACGAAGCGATGTTTGCAGCAATATCGAGGACTGCTTTGCTGGAATGCGTAGTTTTTGGAGCCAGCGCCCACACTGTTGAGTTGAAGCTTTCATTGCTGTTTTGTGTGAAACTCCCGATGCAGCGAGTGAGAAGATCATCCATAGTGAGTTGTTGATAAACTGGTTGAATAGCTTCATAAACTACATAAACTTCATAAACTTAATCACACATTGGTGCTTTGTGCATATAAGCATCCAAAGTGTACGAAGATTTCGCCCTTTGCCACGAGCACCATGAATTTTCTCCAATCGGGCAATCGTCGTGTTTCGGATGGTCATTCATATACATATTTTGGTACACCTTTGGTACACATTTTGGTACAGGTACATATTTTGTAAAGCAATGTGGCCCCTATAGCTTTCTTCATTTGTTCAACTGATTCACAATTTCTCCGAATAGCTAACCCGAAATATATTGACAGCTCGTCGATCAACTTGCCTGTCAGTTTCCCTCTTCCACCCAATCCATTTGTGCGTTTCTTCAAATTGCGGAGGTGGGTGCCCATGCGCTTTTGTACGTGATCTACGCATTATTTTTTTGGTATTGTCACTTTTCCGTACGGTTTAGCATCTGTGATACCTTTGAAGGTTTTTGAGTCTCCATCGCCGACATAACTCACATACTTCACATTGTGCAATTCTTCAGAGCGTTCAAATGCATTTCAATGGCTGCATGCACCTCCATTTTTCCAGCTGATCCATCGTGGTTTGCTTCGCATTTGTTCGCGTGATTTTATGCCCATTCCCAGTATTCTTCGGTGTCTTTCCTCTTTTGCCAGTATTCGCACAATTTGCAATATTTTGATTTCACTAAGGCATCGATAATTTTACAGTATGCCAACCGATAAGTGAAACGAAACCGCACAGAGATAAAAAGCCGCGTTTTCGCCATGATCCATCGCCCGATACCGTGATTCCATTTTTTTCTCCTCTCTCGGCAGAAATTCTTTTCTCTTCTTCCACTGCATTTGACCATCTGTTCTTGGAAACGATTTCTGTTGCACTAGAAATGGTTTGGACGATCGTATCATAAACCGATTGGTAGACCGGGCGAGACAATTCCATAAATGCACAAAATTTTCTTATGCCTTGCAAACCAACACCAAGTAATCGCGATTAATTTCGTAGGCATCCTTGATATATGGGCTACTTGGTATTTCTGTTTTATTACAGTTCTCACAGGATACAACAATTTTGAATCCTAATCCTCGTTTACTGCTTTCTGTAAAACTCACTTGAGAATGATATACTTTCCATACGACGACATTAGAAATAGCGGCAAAAACTGCTACAAAATTTATAGGTAATATGGTAGCCAAACGTAGGGTCTACCTCAACGTCGGTAATATCTTGCTGTTTTAATTTCTTCGCCGATACGCTGACGTCTAAATCCTCCGGCTTTTATATTTCATGGCGATTCAATGGTCGTTTGTTTTTCATTTTCGGTCTTCTTTCATACGAATTATCACCTTTTGCACCTTTTCTTTCACTACTCTTTTTTTTGTCACTCATAGTTTTCAATAGTCACTGTTTTTTTTTAATTTATTATTTGAATATTGTAAAAAGTATACTCGAAGGGAAAAAGTGTTAGTTTCAACGATCGACATTCGGTTTACTGACGCCTGACTTACGCCAACTGACGCTACACACCTATTCTTGGAATGTGTAACCCCTTTAGACACTCTTAAATACTATAGACTTTTCGAAGTGCAGGTCTCTCCCCATCGCCTACCGTTATACCTGCTCCCGTACTCGAAAATTACAGCGCGCCCCGGGATCACAAAAGGCCCTCGCCGCATACCTGAGAAGTGTTGCGGCAGAATAGAAAATTTGGGCATTTAGACATTTTTGCCGCATTCCATCTTTTGGTATGTTATATTTAAAACCCTAAAGCAACTTTTAAGCAAATAAAAAAAAAATAGATTTTTTCTAAATTTTACTGTGATGTCCCCCCGGATGGGGACATGGGACAGAATAATGCTTTCACCCTATGGGTTTTAAGTGTGTCGAAATCACCACTCTCGAGTACCCCGCGCTACGCAGAGCACGTATTGAAAATACACTCCGCTTGAAATGCATATAACTTTTCAAAGTAATTGTGTTAAAATTTGTGAAATGTCAGATGATATTGAAGGTATGTAGAATATTTTATTGTAAAATTATAGTATTTACAAAATATCTTAATGTGTTTAAGATATTTTGATAGCCCGTGAGCCCGTGAATACTACTTTTCTTTGCATCAAAATTAAAAAAATCATGGAAATAAAAAACGCCCACTACTGCTCGCCCTGGCTTTCACTGTAATATAAAGATAGTGAAACAATGAAACAAAATTGCTTAGAATTGGTTGCTACTTTTTGCAACTTTTTTGGGTGCCCTGTCGAATGGACACGTATTTGTGCACGGCCAACGCGCGTCTCTTTGTAGTTTCTATTACTTTCTTTATATTTCATAAATTCAATTAATAATTATTATTCATTATTCAAATTGATGATATACATATATATATATATATATATATATATATATATATATATATATATATATATATATATATATATATATATATATATATATATATACTATATAAAACTAATATACATATACATATATTCTCATCAAGCCACTTCAATACTACTTCAACACCTGTTTTCCTATGGTCAAAGTAAATATACATAACAAGACATGGGTTATGAAAGAAGTAAGAATATCAACCGCCAGTCATCATCATCATGATATCATCATCTGTCAAAGATATTTAGATTTTACAAAAAGAATACCCAATCCTAAGATCACAATACCTGCGAATGATGAAGAGCCACCAGAAGCTTATAAAGGACACGAAACAACAATTCTTCGGAAAGATAATGAATGAAGCCACAAACAAGCAAAAAGCTCTCTGGAAACTAATAAATGAACAGGCAAATAAAATAGATACAACAAGACATGTAGAACTTACAGAAAACGATAATTTAATTCGAGATCCTAAAAATCCTAAAGTAGCAAGCATATTCAATACGTTTTTCCAAAAGGTAGCAGAAAACATTTCGCAAAACATTGAATCCACTACTATAACAAACAGCCATATCACATGTACCCAAACAAAATCCCAAACACGATATATATATATATATATATATATATATATATATATATATATATATATATATATATATATATATATATATATATATACAGGAATTCACATGTATGGAAGTTTCGTCTGTTATTGCAAAATAAAACATCTTGTGGTCCAGATGGTCTGCCATGCATTATAATTAAAGGATTTCGCCACTAGATACTGAAGCCAATTACCCACATCATTAACAAATACTTTGAGATGGAACAATTTCCCTACGTCTTAAAAACCTCCAAAATTTGCCCATTTTATAAAAAAGGGAATAAAAATGATGTGAATAGCTATAGACCGATTGCACTGCTGTCAGTATTCTCGAAAATTTTAGAAAAATGCATGTCAATACGATTGACACCATTTATAGATAAATATAAGCTGATCCCCGCACAACAACATGGCTTCTGCATGGGGAAATCTACAAACACAGCGATACTAGAAGTAACTACAAGAATTATGCAAGAGGTAGATCGTGGAAGAAGGCCAATTGGTTGATTCTGCGATCTATCTAAGGCCTTCGACTGTGTGCCACATGACCATCTATAAAATAAGCTATATAGCTATGGTATAAGGGGCAAAGCTGGTGGATGGTTAAAATCATATTTAATAGATCGTACTCAATTTGTTGCAGTAAATTACAACAACAATACAGCACATTCCTCTGCCGTACGAACAAACATAGGTGTTCCTCAAGGTAATATCCTGGCCCCACTACTATTGTTGATGTATATAGTAGACCTGCCAGCATACATAAATGGTTATCAGTGCACCTTCTATGCAGACGATGCAAGCTTCATTGTGTCTGAATCTGAGGGCACTGACAATGAAACATGTGCTCAGATACTTTTGAACAAAATAGATAGGTTTGCAGCTAACAACCTAATTCCTAAATAGAGAAAAGTCTCTGTACGTTATCTTCCAAACTTCAAAGAGCGATTATTCACAAGATCTCCAATTAAATATAGCAACCTATCCACTTCAGAGATCAAAACATACAAAATTCTTAGGACTCATTATAGAGGAACATCTTCAATGGAATCACGCCGTAGCAGACATGTGAGCAAATTTTAAATAAAAAGATTTTTCTAATAAGATGCCTACGAAAAATAGTATCGATAGCTGACCTGCTTCACTTCTACTATGCAGAAATACAGTCAATCTTATCCTATGGAATTGCAGTATGGGGATCATCTCCACGTGTACAAACAGTACTTAAGTCGCAAAAAAGGATTGTCAGAGCCATAATGGGATTGAAGAAAAATGAGTTCTGTAAAACATTTTATTCACAACTAGGAATACTTACAGTACCCAGCTTATATATATATTGGAAGTGTCTATATCATCTAAAAATTAAATTCTATCTAAAATTATTATATCATCTAAAATTATCTAAAAATAAACAGAACATCGACAAGAATATGGACAAACACAACTACAATACAAAAGGCAAAGAAAAACTGTATATGCCCAAATCAAATTTAATTTTGTGCCAAAAGAGTCCACATCAGCAAGGAATTATAATATATAATAAACTATCATCAGAAATTAAAGAAGCTAAATCCATAAAAATCTTCCGAACACTTCTAAAAAAATTTCTACTTCCTCACACGTTATATAGTGCTGCAGAACTCAATAATATTTCAATCAAAATAAATGCTACAAATATTTAAAATTAATTTGTCAAGCACTTTATATACTTATCCATATTATTTCCTTACTTTTTGTATTATTAATTTTGTATTATACTTAAATATCTTTTTATCAGTATTTTTTGTAGACTTAGCCTATAGTTACTCTTAAGTCACAGGTTAATTAATTATTTCATTTGATTTGATATATATATATATATATATATATATATATATATATATATATATATATATATATATATATATATATATATATATAAATATATATATATATATATATATATATATATATATATATATATATATATATACATATATATATATATATATATATATATACATATATATATATATATATATATATATATATAGAAGACAGGGACAGAAGTGTATAACATATATTATTACTATCGGACATCGTGTACTAATATTATTTTAAGGCAATTATGCGAACTCTGAATAAGAGTGTCTGTGAAAATACATAATTCCATAAGTTCCAGACAGTTTCTCCTCTCTGCGCCTAGCCTCCATACCCCATTAAGGGCGTCAAGTGTTGACAAATATTAAGGAAATAAATAGTATAAAAAGCATATCTAAAACAGCATAACAAAAACACATCACATTTTTCACACAATTCTGTTTTACAAAAAATTTAATTTCAGATTCGTGACTAGCAACCAAAAAAAACCTCTGATACTACTTTGGATAAAATCATTTTTGGGGAGGTCATCCACCATTTTCGGTCAGCGATTTTGTTTTTGAAAAAATTAAATATCAGATTCGTGATTCATGATAATCAATGGCCATACAACCGTATAGTAGGGTCTCGACCTTCTTCAGCTTCTTTACCCATTCATTCCTGTCTCTGGTCTGCATCGTCCAGTTCGGTGCACCTATCTTTCATGCGTCTTCGCTTACACCATCCTTCCAGCGCAACTTTGACCTTCCTCGCCCTCTTGTGCCTATGGGTTCTGCTTTAATTATCTTTTTTGCAGGATTATTGTCATCATATCTATTCACATGGCCTGCCCATCGCAATCTGCCGATTTTGACTGTAGTTACTATGTCCTTGTTACCGGCTTGTCTATAGATGTTGTAAATTTCGAAGTTACACCTGCGCCTCCACATACCGTCTTCTTGGATTGCCCCGTATATTTTTCGCAGTATCAGTCTTTCAAAGATCATCAACAGAGATTCATCTCTTTTTGTCAGGGTCCATGTCTCCGATCCACACATTAAGACTGGTATGATGAGTGTTCTATGTAGCCTGATTTTTGTAGTTCTTGATAGATTATGATTGCGAAGGTTCTTTAAAAGGCCAAAATAGCACCTATTTGCCAACATAAAGACTCTTCTGATTTCTGCACTGTTGTTATTATCTGCCGTTATTGTTGCACCCAGATACTCAAACTCCCTCACCCCTTTTGTGATTATGATCATCAAATGAATCATTTGTGAATTATGATCATTAATTGTGATGTTATGTGCAATGTCTCGCACTTTTTGGTTTTTTTGTTGCCGCGATAAATTTGGTTTTCTGTACATTTACGTGTAGTCCCATGTTGTTTGCTGCGGCTTCAAAAGTTGTTCATGTTTCTTTGGCCTGCCGTATGTTTCTAGTAATAATATCTACATCATCTGCCTAGCCCAGGATTTGAGTAGATTTGTTGAAGATAGTGCCTCTATTATTCAGTTGGGTCTCTCGAACTACTGTCACCCTGTCTCACGCCAACCTCCGTTTCAAACGGGTTCGATATATCATTTTATATTTTGACACAGGATACTACCCTAGACATTGTCATTGTTTTGTGAGGTTTATGAGAGTTTCTGGTATTTCAAGCTCATTCATGGCTTCATAAAGCTTCGGCCGTAATATACTATCATAAGCTGCCTTGAAATCGATGAAAAAAGTGAAGGTATCTATGTTGAATTCATTAGTGTTTTCTAGAATTTGATGTAAAATAAAGAGCTGATCCGTTGTAGAGCGGCCAGGTCTAAAACCGCATTGATATGTTCCAAGTCTGGGTTGCGCGTATATTTGGAGACGTTCTGCGATGACGTATGATAGTATTTTATAGACGGTGTTTAGTAGTGTTATGCCCCTGTAGTTACCACACTCAAGTAGATCGCCTTTCTTGTAAATTGGGCAGATCAGTCCAACCTGCCAATTGTTCGGCATGCGTTGATCATGCCATACTTTTAATATTATTTCAAGTAGCGCTTTTTCTAGGTTGTCTCCACCCTGCCTGTACAATTCTGAGGGCATTCCATCATGGCCAGGTGCTTTATAGTTTTTTAGACGCCATATCGCGCCATATTCCGGATGTCATCAATGTTACGGTCTTCGACTTGGTCTTTATTTCGAGGTTCAAATTGTTCTGTTGTTACGTTTTCGTCACTTCCTAGCAGTTCTGAAAATGTTCCACCCATCTTAGAAGAATGTCATCCCTGTCGTATAAGTCGTATATCCCTGCTTATTCTTACACATCTTTACTTTTGGTTTGAACTTCTTTCTCATTTTGCTGATCTTTGGATAGAATTTTCGAATTTCGTTTCGATTCGTGATTAACGACCCCAAAAAACCCAATATAATGCTTTGGAGAAACTTTATCACATTTTTGTGGTAGTCACTCGCCATTTTGGGTCAGCCATTTTGTTTCTCAAAAATTTAAATATCAGATTCGTGATTAGCGACCTGGAAAAACGTTTTATACTATTTTGGAGAAAATCACCACCATTTCGGAATCGAATATACTTCGTTTTATCACAGTTTAAGCGTAGGTTATTGCCGAAAATCAATTGTGTAAATTCGATATTACCTCACTTGCTTCAAATTAGTTCTTCCATCGATGCTTTGAATATGAAAACACTAGCATCGTCGGCATTAGTGTGTTCTCCAATATATTTAATCGTCGGCATGTAGTGTGTTCTCCAATATATTTAATTAAATCCAATATATTTAATTAAATCATATGTATAGGGCAGGGATGGCGAACCTTTTTGAGTAGTGGGTCAAATTTTGTTCAGTAAATTTTACGTTCTAGCTCGTTGGTCACTAGGCCAGTGGCATCAATTGGAAAAGAGGAGGGAGGTGGTCAAAGACTACTTTTTTTGTTCTCACTTATAAGGCTTTTACAAAATTCTATTTTCCTTCTTGTTTTACAACTTCTACTTTGGAAGTGGAGAGCAAAAAATAAAGGTCGATATCAAAAAATGTATACAGTATAATCTCGTTAATTCGGCTGTTGGTTAATCGGACGACACGTCCAATAATCCGTCGGTCTGGAGACCACTCGCGCTCTTCTCTCCCACCACTCTTCCTTATAATCCGACGGTTGTCTTGTCCCATATGTGTCGGATTATCGAGATTATACTGTATAAGGGTCCTCGAGCGAATCGATGGCAGGTTCGATGGTATTTTTGAATTAAAATCTTGTGGATATGATATATGTTTTCCGACTAATTTTGGGACGCTGAATTGAGTAGTAAGAATTAAAAGTCACTGTGATAAGCCGTTCAAAAGTTATGCCATCGTGAAATCGGACTAAGTTTTGAGTTTGATTGGTTGTAACTTAGAAATTCGGCAATTCTTGCATCAGCCATTTTGCATCAGCCACCATTTTGCATCAGCCATTTTGTTTCTGAAAAAACTAGATATCAGATTCTTGATTAACAACCTCAAAAAACCCAATGTAGTACTTGTAGAGAATGTAGAGAAACTTAATCACATTTTTGTGGGGAAGTCATTTGCCATTTTTGCCAAAAAATTGATATCGGATTTGTCATTAGCGTCCTCGAAAAACCCCATATACCAAATTTCTTGAAGATTGAACATCAACTTCTATTTATGATCAGGTTTTTTGGATTCTGGCCCACTGTGCGTCGCATAAATATACGCAGCCAAACATATTTTGGTGCCGGCGATTTGTCAACTGTTTCTGTAGGTGCAGACTCAAAACTAGCCGTCATATTTGGTCTACCAGATCTTGTTTTAGAGATACGCAGTATTAGTCTCTTTTGCGAATCAAATCATTATTTGAGTCGTCTTCATCATTAAAGCGTAGTCTTTTAACTGTAGTTGTTTGATTATCGCATAGACCGAAGGCTTATATAAGACACTCAATCATTTTCATGTCTTCAATCAATTGTTTGTATAGTCATCTATTAGCCGAAACGTTTATATTGAGTAGTTTTACGCATATGAGTCTTGTATTTCTTTAGTGACTTCTTGAGTTCTTTTAGTGAGCCTTTTATTTTTAAGCAACGTCTTAACGATAAATGAAACATCATGGAAAATTTAGAAATAAATGTTTTGATGAAGATTGATTCGCCGTATTATTTTAAACATACAAAACATGAATTGAAAAATTTACTATGTTTTAACCACTATTTATTGGGAAAATATACAGGGCGTTTTTTTCAAGTTTAGATTACAGATGTTCAATATGTCCTCCAACCAGTTTTTAAGGTGGTTCGAGCGAATCCCATGTTAAATATTTTTTTCAAGTGTAAGCTTTGAAACTTTTTATACATGCAGATCAATACTTTATTTATGTCCTCTCAAAATTTGAAAGTGATCCACCGTTTAGTTTATCCGGAAAAAAAAAACAAAAATTTTGTTTTTTAGAATCTTATACACAGGCTCCTATGGCCGACAAGCTTCCATCGGTGTGATGTTCCCAATGTAATTATTTAAATAATTAAAGTTAAATTTTTTATTTTGAATCTTTGTTTATCGACAGTAATTCACATGACAGATGGTTTGGCAACGTCGCGATAGCAGCTGAGAGAAAAGAAAGATTTTGAACGTCTGTGGATCCCATTATTGTTTGTTTTAAAATCGAATGTTTTAAAAATCTAAACAATTTAAATTCTTGCAACATACGAAAAAAAAAGTTGTAATCCTTAGTAAAAATAACGTATTCCATGAAAAGTTTTATTCTATAATTTTTTGTGTAAACAAAGAAATAAAAATTTAACTATTTGATAAAATACACTCCAGCTTTTTACATAGATTATCTATAATCTGTTGTCATTTGGTAATTCAAGGTTTTTGGCCAACATCTTGGGCTAATAAAATTCTGATCCCCTTATAACCAGTCGACTCATAACGCTGATATTGCCAGATCTTTTTATGACACCTTATAAGTCAAGAATAATAAAGTCATTTAATAACTTTATTTTATTAAATAAATAATAATTACCAATTTTTAAATTTGTTATGTTATCTTAAATAAAAATAATTAATTTTAACAAATATTAGGATAATAGAAAATATAGAAAATTTAAGCACTATTTTGACTCATTAGTTACGCTCGAACCTCCTTAAATTTACCTTTTTTTTAATAAAAATCTAACAAAATCCCTTCTTTTTCGCTCATTCTTCGAATAAATCTTCAACACTTTTTATATCTATTTTCACTAAACCGTCACAACACCAAAAAATACATAAATGGTTTATATACATCGGAGGATATATTTTCCCCATTGAATTTCTCGTATAAATATTCACAGCTCCGAAATATTTGAACGGCGCGGAATGCATTATTGTACTTATACTAGAAAAACCTACATTTCCATATTTAAAACATTTTGAAAGATGTTTCGCATTTCCTTCGACTAGATTCACACAATGCATATGTAACAATAATTTGATTCTATTATAGTTCTGATGTTAAACGTCTCAAATCGCGAATCCATTCACGGTGCATTTGTAAACATACTACGGACAATAAAGATATTAACGTCAACATTTCATAAGTATATTAGACAAGAAATTCCATGGCTAAAATATACAAGAATATATAAACATATCCTCGTATCAAACACTGTCTATGCTCTAACCTCCAATGCCTATAACAATTAAATGTAATGATGCAGCACAAGATCTCTGGTGCAATCGCCTACAACACAACATAAATATCTACAGAAAAACAAGTCTGCTCAAACAAGTGTATGAGAAAAGCTTTTTGAACAATATTAGACAATCTAGAATTTAGATTGTAGCTTTCACCCGACCGAGGAAACTAAGCACTCAAAACTATTGAAACAAATCTATAATTTCTATCTAATTTCTTTTGTCTAGTCTCGTCTATCTAATCTCGTCTGTCTAGTCTCTCCTGTCTAGTTTCATCTGTCTATTCTAGTATGTCTAGTCTCGTTTGTCTGGTCTGGTCTGTCTAATGTGGCCTGTCTAATCTCATCTGTCTAGTCACATCTGTCTAGTCTCGTCTGTCTAGACCAGGGGTTCCCAAAGTGCGGCTCGCGGGCCAAATGCTGCCCGCAAAGCCCGAGAATGCGGCCTGCGATATCGATACGATATATTATATTTTTATTAAAAAATAAATATGTAAATATTAAAATAAATAATAAATATTACAAATTAGATATAATAAAATATTTTCATATTTTTTTTTAATTCTTACAGAGCTTTAACCATAAGCGTTTGTATTAATAAAATATTGTTTAGTTTATATTTTAAAAAAAATTATTTAGTACGTCCAGTCTAGTTATTACACATTTGTACAGAAATATAATATAGTAGTCTCATATAGATAAGCATCTTCGAAAATAGCGGACCCAGACGGATTCCAGCGTATGCAGATGATCTAGATGTTGTGGGAAGAAATACAATTAGCGTGAAGGAAGCCTTTATAAAACTCGAAAAAGAGGCAAAAAAGATGAGATTGAAAGTCAACGAGGAGAAAACGAAGTATATGCATATGCCACGAAACACAAGACGAGATCGAATTCGACAAAATGTTACCATGGATGAGTACAACTTCGAGCACATACAGTCTTTTCGATACCTAGGGGCATTAAAAACATCAGATAACGTTAAAGTACAAATAATACAGCGCATTCTACAAGGAAATAAATGCTACTACGCTACCCAGCAATTATTACGATCAAGAATCCTGACAAGACAAACAAAAATAAATATATATAAAACTGTTATAAGACCAGTGGTAACTTACGCTAGTGAAACATGGACCATGACCGTACAAGACACGTTACTACTCAATCGTTTTGAAAGAAAAATTCTTAGGAAAATATTTGGAGCAGTCTGGGATCAACAAACATTGCGGTATAGGATGCTCACGAACAACGAGGTATATGAACTATATAATAGCCCAAGTATAGTACAAGAAATCAAGTCAAACAGATTAAGATGGCTGGGACAAGTCCAGTGGAGTAATGACTCAAGGCTAGTTAAAATGGTCTGGGAAGAAACCCCTAACAACAAAAGACCACTGGGGCGCCCAAAGCTTCGATGGCGGGATAATATCCGCAAGGACCTTCAAACCCTGGAGGTGCTCAACTGGGAAGAAGTCACTCAGGATCAGAGAGAATAGAGGAGAATTGTTGAGGCGGCCTAGACCCACCCCGGGTTGTAGAGCCATGGATGGATATAGATAAGCAACTGTTAGTCATTTAAGACATGCAACTTGAATTGATAGAATTTCAGGAAAATATCGATACTAAGAATTCTTATCGGAACAATTCCTTAATTGATTTTTATAAAGAGTTATCATCCGTGAATTATCAGAAATAGAAAAACATGCTCAACAAATGTTTCCATTATTTGAGAGCACATATATTTGCGAAAAAACTTTTTCTATACTAATAAAAAATAAGAAATAGTTAAATGTATTAAAAAAAAATCGTGGTTATTGTTTTGATTTTATTCCGCTTTTTTTGGCCCGCCAAAAAATTCGATAATATTAAATAGGCCCGCCTAAGAAAAACTTTGGGAACGCCTGGTCTAGACTCATCTGTTTAGTCTCGTCTGTCTAGTCTCGTCTTTCTAGTCTCGTCTGTCTAGTCCCGACTGTCTAGTCTCGTCTAAGACTTAAAGGCCAGCATAGTTCAGGACAAATCAGAGAACAAAGAAGCATATTTTACCAACAGAGCATAGGGAGTATAAAGCACGGATCCTAAAGACAAAGAAGGAAAAATGAAAGAAACCCTCCATAGGTTACCTGACTGGTTTTAAAGTAGAAAACTCTACTCTCGATCTAAAAGAGACTACTCATGTTCTGCTCGCCACATTTTTCCCAGAAGACACAGCGGTAGAAAGCGACACACATCAACAAATCAGAGAAGAGGCAATAACAGGGAAAGGAGGACTAAACCCCTGGTCTAGACTCATCTGTTTAGTCTCGTCTGTCTAGTCTCGTCTGTCTAGTCTCGTCTGTCTAGTCTCGTCTGTCTAGTCTCGTCTGTCTAGTCTCGACTGTCTAGTCTCGTCTAGGACTTAAAGGCCAGCATAGTTCAGGACAAATCAGAGAACAAAGAAGCATATTTTACCAACAGAGCATAGGGAGTATAAAGCACGGATCCTAAAGACAAAGAAGGAAAAATGAAAGAAACCCTCCACAGGTTACCTGACTGGTTTTAAAGTAGAAAACTCTACTCTCGATCTAAAAGAGACTACTCATGTTCTGCTCACCACATTTTTCCCAGAAGACACAGCGGTAGAAAGTGACACACATCAACAAATCAGAGAAGAGGCAATAACAGGGAAAAGAGGATCGAACGAGATATTTTTTCCCAGCGCCAGGTATCGATGGAATTTCATCAGACATTGTTCAAGTTGCGTTCAAATCCGCTCCATGTATGTTCTTGACACTTTTAGTAAGTGCCTTATTTATGGGGTTTTCCCTGCCTGCTGGAAGCAACAACTTATTAACAATAATTCCCAAACCGGATAAACCTGGTCTAGCAGCAAAAGATTTCAGACCGATTAGGATGCTTCCTGTTGTAGGGAAAATTCTAGATACACCACTCATTTCAAGAATCGAGTATTTCTACTACAGTCACAATCTACTCAACAAAAATCAGTATGGATTTCACAAAGGAGTTGGCACAATCGATGCAGTTACCAAAGTTATAGAGTTCATAAGGTTATCAGAACTAAACATCAATATTGTGCATCCATATCCTTGGACATAAGCGGAGCATTGGATAACGCCTGATGGCCGTTAATTATCCATCGCCTTATCTCTCAAGACTGTCCGAACAACCTAATTAATTTGGCAGAGTTACTTCGCAGAAAAAAAAAGCCATTATCTCAGAGCCAGGTATTTATATAGAAAAAGTCGTTGGAACAGGTTGTCCGCAAGGCTCGAAGTCAGATCCAGGATTCTGGAAAATTTCATATAATTCGATATTTGATAATCACCTTCCAGAGGGCTGTGAGTTAGTTGCCTACGCGGTTGACACAATGATTCTCGTCAATAGCAGAACAATCACCAATGGACACTAGAATGCAAACTCAACTTCAACGCAGCAAAGACAGAGGTCTTATTCTTCGGTAAATCACCAAGGCAAAGGAGACCGGTTTTTGCTCTTGGAGATGCACGTATTAAATGCCAAGAGTATATTAAGTACCTAGGTATTCTGATCGACAGGTACCTAAATTTGAGTGCCCACAACAAGCAGACTTGTGCCAAAGTCAAAATCTGTACCTTAAGAATGGCGCTATACGCTCAGCTCTATCAGATATTTACAGGGGAGCCTTGGAACCTCAATATGGCAGATGTCGTGTAAATCAAAGAAAAACCTGAAACTCCTGGGAGCGCAACGTCCTACCACCATTCAAGCAGCCAAAGTCTACCGCACGGTCTCTACGGAGGCAGCCTGTGCCATCTCTTGTCTTGCTACAATAGACTTAAAAGTCAACAAGCTGCACTGGCCATAAATATGCACTCCATGGAGAAAAATCCGTTTAGAGAAGTTACTGGATTAGTTGCTGGGAAACGCCTCCCCAAACCAAATCGAAACACGCGCAAATATAGAATAATTTATTCACCCCTCAGATATTACCCACATGAAATACTATCTGACCTTGACAAGCACATTGTTCACTAGAATATATACAGATGGCTCAAAATCCAAATACTGAGTCGGGTTTGATTTTGTTGTATACAGGAAATATTCCATACAACAGTTTAGAATATAAAATTACTGTTCTATCTTCCAATCACAGCTCGTCGCCATTAAGAGGGCTCTACAATATGTCTCCGTAAACATAGACCACATCCAAACTTCTTGAATCATCTGCAATAGCCGATCAGTGTTGGAAGCCTTAAAACATTGTATAAGGCCCACTGAACTTTTCATGGAAACGTCGCAGGCGGCAAAAGACTTATCAGGCACAGTCAACTTACGATGGTACTGGGTGACTGCTCATGCCGGAGTAGTCGGAAATGAACAGGAAGATAGTCTGGCAAGGCAAGCTTCAGTCATAAATCTTTCTGGTGAAGATTTGCAGGATATCCCACTTTCATACACTAAAATACCTAGGGAAACTATTAAGCAAATGAGAGCTTCTTACAGCCTTAAAGAATGGCAGTTGAGATTGGATGTCTCAAAAACTGGGCTATGGACGAATAATTTAATACCCAATATAGAAGATTGGACAAAAATTGATCTACAGCTGACACACCATGCGGTGCAACTGATCACTGGTCATGGAAACTTTCAGACCCACCTCCACAGATTTAGAAAGAGGGAATCACCGCCATGCACATGAGGAGAAACGGACTCAGCATCACATGTGCTATTTAATTGTCCTTTCACAGAATACTGGAGAATCCAGAAATTAATGGAGCCGGAGGTATCTGGCCAAAAAACGAAACAAAAATAAAAGCAGCAAATAAAAACAAAACATATGGTGGAAAAGCTTTAATAGCAGTGCAACCCAATTTAAGAGACTTTACCATGATTAAACAAACTAAGTTCTAAAAATGTGGCCATGATGACAGTATAGCCAGCATAGTGTCTTTTAGACGGAATGCTGAATACATATGCTACAGCATATGTGAAAATAAATAAGCTGGCTAGTCTCGTTTGTCTTGTCTCATCTGTCTAGTTTCATCTGTCAAGTGTCGTCTGTCTAGTCTCATCTGTCTAGTCTCATCTGTCTTATCTCGTCTGTCTAGTCTCTTCTGTATAGTCTGGTCTGTCTAGTCTCGTCTGTCTAGTCTCATCTGTCTTGTCTTGTCTGTCGAGTTTCTTCTGTCTAGTCTGGCCTGTCTAGTCTCGTCTGTCTAGTCTCCTCTGTCTAGTCTCGTCTGTCTAGTCTCGTCTGTCTAGTCTCGTCTGTCTAGTCTCGTCTGTCTAGTCTCGTCTGTCTAGTCTCGTCTGTCTAGTCTCGTCTGTCTAGTCTCGTCTGTCTAGTCTCGTCTGTCTAGTCTCGTCTGTCTAGTCTCGTCTGTCTAGTCTCGTCTGTCTAGTCTCGTCTGTCTAGTCTCGTCTGTCTAGTCTCGTCTGTCTAGTCTCGTCTGTCTAGTCTCGTCTGTCTAGTCTCGTCTGTCTAGTCTCGTCTGTCTAGTCTCGTCTGTCTAGTCTCGTATGTCTAGTCTCGTCTGTTGAGTCTCGTCTATTTAGTCTCGTCTGTTTGGTCCCGTTTATCTAGTCTCGTCTGTCTATTTTCGTCTGCCTAGTCTCTTGTATCTAGTCTCGGCTCTCTCGCACCTTACGTACACGTATAGCACCATACCTACTACTATTGCTAAGAAGTTACCTCACCAATAGAAAATTAGTACTGCGAGACCTAGAAGTGACGGTAGAAGTAGAGGTAAGTTGTTGTGTACTGCGGGGTTTTATATTAGGCCCCGCACTGTAGAACGTCTTACACGACGACATTTTGGGAATGAAGCTGCCTGAAGGCGCTATGATAATTGGTTTCGCGAACGTCTTAGCCTTGGTCGTAACCGCAAATAAATGAGCAAGAAATAATGCGTAATGTGCATTAGCATTAGGGTGGAGCGAAATATTTTTTTGGGGTTATGTGTGATCTAATAGTGAAAATTCCGTGCCTTTTAGACTCAAATTAATCCATGCAAAATATTATTTCATTTAATTTATAGTAATAGCCTCCGCAACGTCATTGAATCTTTGAAAAAAAAGACTAAAAGTTACAACTAAATAAAACTAAAGTTACAATTGGAAACTGCGAAAGAGCCCACATTTTCAGAAATAGCAGATATAGTGACATCCAGAATTGAATATATTTTGCAAACTGCATCTATTCCGATAGTAGCACGAACAAGGGTCGTACAAATGTTAAAAGCATAACATTTATAATGCAAAAACTTACTCTGTGTCTGTGTCTGAAAAGTCTGTGTCTGAAAAAGTGTCTGTCAAAAGGATTACTTTTTGATAATTTGAAAAAGGTACTTTTTGATATTGCAGAATGCAAGTGTAAAGATTTCCGTCAATGTATCTGTCGCAAGGATAAAAAGGTTCCCAAACAAGAACATACTTTCTTAATTGATCATAGAAGAAGTTACGAAGAAGTTGAAAAAGACTCAAAAGAGGAGACAGGAACGAGAAAACCGCCCAACTACAGCCTTAAATACTTCGTTATCTCTTATAGAAGTTAGTACTTCTCCGGTATCGTCAGCGTCTGAAAGTCGTAGTAGTTCAGTCATAATTCCACTAACGCCATGCACCAGCATTCCGAAAAAAAGTATGCGTCGATTTTCCTCCGTTATCGAAGACCTGCGACAGGTATGGACTATCAAATAGAGCAGCAGCAGCGATTGCGTCGTCTATTTTATTCGACATTAATTCTGATATCGAGGTACAGGCATAAAGTACGAAGAGAGAAAGAACTAAAACTAGACAAACGTTATTGAAGGAGATCGCAATCCCAAAACAGTCTGCTTTATATTTTGATGGAAGAAAAGACAAAACGTTAAAGATTATTAAAAAAAGGTGGTAAATGCTACTGTTGAGGAGCACATCTCACTAATTCAAGAGCCAGGTTCTATTTCAATGGGGTACGTAGTACTTAATGTAAGTTCAGCTAAAGGAATAGAAACTGCGATGACAAGGTTTCTATCACATGAAGGAATCCCCAACATCATCTTATGGAAATCGGTTGTGATGGTACTAATGTAAATACTGGCAGGCATGGGGGTGTTATAAGACTGCTTTAGAAAGGCTACACAAACCACTCCAGTGGATAATTTGTTTACTTCATATGAACAAACTTCCTTTGAGACACTTGTTTTTTCATCTTGACGGGGACCTAAGTCTTCGGGACCTTCTCTCTACTTCGGGACCTAAGTCTTACACTGGGATATTGGGAAAAGCACTCGAGACTTGTAATTCCTAACCTCGGAACGTAATGCCTAAATTTGAGACAATACGAGATGTTCGAGCAAATTAATTGATTTTTTTTAATAATATTTTTATAAAAAAAAATGTTGTATTTTTGAATAAAGGTGATTAATATATATCTGAATTATATATTGCGTAACATTTATCACCCATTTATCATTAAATTAAGCTTAATATTTGGCCATAACTGTACTAGACTTTTATCATTAAATTTTAATTTTTGAGGTCAGTGCGGAGGCAAGATATTCATCAAATTGATTCAAAAATTATATTTATTTTAACTTTAATATAATGCACCAATCCCCCCCTATTACAACTTTAAATCTGTAAAAAAATATTTTTGCATACATTCGCGCTCCACCCTAATGTGCATACCATGTAATCTGTATGGTAACCCAGTGGATTACAACAAGGAAACTGAAGCTAGCCCGAAAAAAACCGAGGTTGTTTACAGGAGAAAGAAAACTTCGGCCAATCAAATTTAAAGTGGGAACCTCGGAAATAATCTCAGAAGAACAAATAAAACACCTAGGCATTATAATAGACAATGGGCTGACATTCTCTGCACACCTTACAGATGCTGTAGGAAAAGGACTATAGACACTGGGACCAATGGAAAAAATAATACCAAACGTAGGGGGACCTAGAAGCTCTAAGCACAAACTATTAGGTATGGAATCCGCTATGTTATATGGAGCTCCACTGTGGGCAGAAAAAAGTAAAAACAGTGAGTGACGCAGAAAAATTGGAATCAGTTCAACGTAAAATTAATCTCCTCAACGAATGGCAGCGAAGGTCACATACAGAGAAAGATCAGTGGACTAGGCTACTGATACCTGACTTAACTGTATGGACAAACAAGAAACACGGAGTAGTGAGTTACCCTCTTACGCAAATCTGGTCACGGTTGCTTTAACGATTTTGTACACTACATTGGTAGAACACCGGATAATTCTTGTGTATACTGTGGTGAAATAGACAAGTAAACCACACAATATTTGAGTGCTACAGATGGGAAAGTGATAGCGATGAAGCTGTAAAGAATATGGGTACACCTTTGGCAGTACGAACTGTTATGGGCTATATATTAGAAGATAAAGAAAAGTGGGACAAGATTCATAGATTTATCCGAACAATAATAAATCCGAACACTAAAGCAGCTAAATGACAACAACCAGCACGCGCAAGCCATGCGACAAGCGTTTCCGGAGAGCCTGGTGGGTTTCGTGGAGAGCATTGTGTGTATAATATACATCCCCGAGAAAAAAAAGTCTCGTCTGTCTAGTCTCGTTTGTCTAGTCTCTTCTGTCTAGTCTCGTCTGTCTAGTCTCATCTGTCTAGTCACGTCTGTCTAGTCTCCTCTATCTAGTCTCTTCCGTCTAGTCTCGTTTCTCTAGTTTCGTGTATCTAATTACGTCTAGTCTTGACTGTCTAATCTTGTGCGTTCTCGTCTTTCTGCTGTGATGTGAGTAGCCCTTTTGTCTAGAATTTTCCATCTACTCATGTCTTTCTAAAGATTAATAGCTTTAGTCTTCTACTCTCTCCTGACTGGTATTTTCACTCTCTAATACCCCGTCTATATTCGTATCTACCTTGTCTTGTCTTATTAGAATTATCAGTCTATTATATGTCTTCTAGTCTTATATCAATCTAATTTCATCTAGTTCGGATTGTGGGATCTTCTCTGAATATAGCACTATATTTATTCTTGATTGCCTCAACACAGTCCAATTATTAATCCATATTATTTTATTCCTTTAATTACCAACAAAATTAAAAAAATCCTTTTTTTAAATTTAATAAATTAAATTGATTGAAATGAATTGAATTTTCATTGCTGAAATAGTAATTTCCATTTATGAGTAGTCAATTTTCTAAATAGTAATTACCAATGCAATTTAAGAGTTGGCCAAATATTATCGATACAAATATTTGTCTGTTCACTGAACATACACGAAATGTATATTTAACGGTCTGCGCATCTTTCCTCTATTGAAAATGCGACCTGAAGCGGCAGAAATCACAGAGAACTTTCCGACATATGCGGCAGTCACGGTGTACACCGAAAAACTTTCCGATTATCAACAATTAGGGTATACTGTATTATAAATTTTCCTTTCATCGCCGAAACATGATAAATGCCGACAAAATATTATTTATTTTTGTACTGTATGTGATCGCTGCATAAGTTACGCAATTAATAAATTATTAGATAAGATAGCGTTTTGATTTAATAATGTTCGAAATAGATATGTTCAACTACTCAGAAATTTTCATATTTTATTATGCAAATGTTTGCGGAACGACCGTGCGAGTTATGTATTAATTTATGATTGGTAATTTTGTCTTTAAAACAGCTTTATACTAAATTTGTACGTAACTTTCATTCGCTTGACTAAACAAACGAAAAATAGGCAGAAACAAATCTTGTGTTTAACGTTTAGACTTTAACTGTTTTTGTTTGCATATTGTTCTATGTAATAAGTTCTATGTCTGTTCTATATTATCGCTTCTGACTATTTTTAATCCAATAGCTAAGGATTTTTTAACCTAGTCTACGCAAAGACAAATACTCCAGACTAGAGAAACACTAAAGTCCTTACACTTAAGTCCACACAAGTCCTGTGAATATAGGGTTACCAACCGTACTCTTTTAAGAGTACATGTACTCTTTTTGAATAAGTAAAGTTATGTACTCTTACTTTTTCAAAAAATACTATAAATGTACTCTTTTTGAAAAATATATGCTGATGCTAAAATACTGGGAAAAAAATGTAAAGAAGTTGTAAATATCCATAGCTTCAGGACTCAAAAGCTCTTAGTTTGATAGTAAATGCAAGAGTACGCATATTATTTTGCACAGGTCTTCCATTTCAAGCGGCGTTACGTGAAGTGGCGAATTACCTATAATAGGTTATGTTTTATGTTTATGAATTAGTAGTTGAGGATCAGCTGTGAACAAGGCACCGTGTGTGTAGCAGGCAACTGTTAATATATTGTTGTAGGGACTCATTATTGACAAGATGAGTTGCACAGGTTCGGGTTTTTCCTAAACCGTTTTATGGCCCAGACCGTTTTATAAGCGGGCTGGAGCTGATCAAACAAAGCCGATAGGTTCGGGTTTTTCTTAATCGTTTTATGGCCCAGACCGTTTTTATGAGCGGGCTGGAGCCGATCAAACAATACCGATTTTTCCTCCCTCTTACTTGGCGTCAGCACCAATAGGAGGGAAGGACGAACAACCAATCGGGACAACGGAAAACCTCTCCCACCAAAGTTACCAGAGAGAAGATGCGTTTGACCGAGGGATAAAAGGACGGGACGGGAGTGACAAAGGGACAGTTTTTAGAAACAACTTCGAGAGACAACTTCGAAACAACATCCAGACACAACTTCCAGCAGAACATCAGTGAACACAACTCCCAGCAGAACATCAGAGACAACTTCCACAACTCGCATCAAAACCGGCACGCGTCACGTGACGCGCAATAAAAAGTTACATCGTCTCCGGGTTTGTTATTTTCCTTTTCTCCACACACTACCCCGTCACCAAATTGTATTAGGGTATTGTTTGTTATAATTATTTATTCATCTTCATCTGTTATCGAAGTAATATATTGAAAATTGAGAGAAAATACTTTTTTCCACAACCAGTACATATGAAATTATAACAGTTTAACAATTTTGAAATAAAGTCCGCGACAAAAATTTTGCACACTATGTTGATTGTTTGATTTAATAATAATATGCAATCTTATAAAAAATGTTTATGGTAATTAATTAGGTCAATAACAAAATATAGTTTACACTGAATTAAATTTACAAATATTAATTTATTATTCGCAAAACAACCACCATTTAACACTAAATTAAAATATTATGTGCGACAAAACTCTAGCACTACCTATAATAATTTCCAAAATGAGGTTATTTTTGAAATAATATTCTTGATTTTTTAGCTAATTATTAATTACTTTTCTAAGCCTGTTTAGAATTTTACTAATTTCGGAAATATTTTTTTCCGTTTGTAATTAATTTTTGTATTATATTAATTTCTGTGATATTTAATTTTTCCCTGGTGCATTGTACTTTCAAAACTTTTCAAATTGGTTGATGTTACTTCTAATACGCTCAGAAATAGACAGATAAAAATCAAATAAAATTAAAATCGATTTAAGCAACAGTGTCAATATATAAATATTTGTGTTATAGTTTTGTCGCACATAAAAACCGTAAAAATAAACGAATGTAAAAAATCATTAATTTCGAATGTTTTCTTTCCACTATTCCACACCAATTAATGATTTTTTTTACGATTAGGGCTAACATTAAGATGTCTCTTCGAAAATGTAAATTTACAGAAGAATTACAATCAAAATATCCTATGTTCAAAAAAAGCACGGACGGTTCACGAAGCCATTTGTGAGTCATGTAATATTACAGTTTTAATAGGAAATAAGGGAATGGCGGATTTAGACCAACACCTTGCAACTGTAAGGCATAAAAATAGAATACAGGCTGCAGGAAGTTCTCAAAAGATTGACACATTTTGTGTGGTACATCACACTCCACTAGAAGCACAGATATTAGCTGCAGAAGCTAAACATGCTTTTCATACTGTGAAACATCATCAAAGTTATCTGAATCAACTGACTGTTCCTCAAAATTATATAAATACATGTTTTCTGCTTCCCAAATTGCGAATAAAATTTCATGCGCTCGTACGAAAACAAAAGCCATTGTAGATAACGTGTTAGCGCCTAATTCATTACAGAGAACAATAGAGTCATTAGCGGACGTTCATTATATTGAAATTTCTACTGATGGATCTATAAAATCCATGGCGCAATAAAATTGTTTCCAATTCTAATTCAGTTTTTTGATAAGAATAGTGGTATTACGCATAAACTTGAAGAGCTTGCTACTGTACCAGACGAGAAAGCTACCACAATTTGTACGCTTTTAATAAGAACATTAGAAAATTTAAATTTAAGAAATAAATGTATAGCTTTCGCGGGTGATAACTGCAATACAAATTTCGGTGGCGTCAATAGGAAAGGCAACAATAATGTATTTAAACATTTAAAAAATACTCTAGGAGACAATCTCATTGGAATAGGTTGTCCAGCTCATATATTGAATAATTGCGTTCATCGTGCGCTAGACGGGTTACCGATAGATATTGAATCTGTGGTACTCAAAATCTATAATTATTTTTCCATTTATACGATTCGAACTGAATCTTTGAAAGATTTTTGTAATTTTGTGGATGTTCAATACAATTCACTTTTGTATCATTCCAAAACAAGATGGCTACCTTTGTTCCCAGCTATTAATAGAATTTTAGAAATTTATCCAGCACTAAAATCGTATTTCTTATCTCAAGAACAGGCTCCTTTAATGTTAGCAAAATTTTTTGATAATCCGTTGAATGAAGCTTACCTTTGGTTTATTCATTCTCTTATGTACATTTTTCACAGTAAAATAGAAAGTATTGAGAAGGCAAATAACTCTGTCTTGGATGTAACAAAAGTTTTGAAATCAGTTGAAGCTAGTTTGATGGAAAGAAAAGACAAAGAATTTAAACCATTAAAGGTGAAACATCTATTAAAGGATGGAGGGAATGCAAGTTCAGTAATTATCAAAGAACTGATACATGTTTATGAAAGGGGTATATTATATTTAAATACGTGGACAACTTCGTTTAAAGAATATGAAATTTTTGATTGGATGCTGCTAGAGGACAAACCTTCCTCGAAAAACATCGAAAAATGTATAATATATCTCAGAAAAAGGGTTATGCATAAATGATTCGCTGATTTTCGACCAGGCTATTAATTAAAACAATTTTATTGATAAAATAAAAGACAATGAAGAATTTTCAAGACTGTCGGCTGATTCAAAATGGATTAAATATTTTGAAGAACGAAATCAAGCAGCATCTTCAGAATTCCTAAAGATATGTTCATTTTTTTCACGATTCCAGCCCACAATGCAAATGCTGAGAGGATTTTTAGCATAATATTTAGCCTATAAAGAGTATTTGGACTGATGAAAGAAATAGACTTTTGCCAGAATCAGTAAAAAACTTACTAATGGTACAGTTTAATTTTAAAAACTTTAGTTGTGCAAAATGTTTTAAATATTGTGTGGGCAATAAAAATTTGTTAAATGAAGTGAGAAGTAAAGCAAAGTATGATTTTGCTGATCGTGAGTAAATTACATTTGATCGTCGTATACTATTTTTGTAATAAGTTTATTGTTTATTTTGTTAATATTGTTTATTCTGATTTTTAATTTACACGTATTACGTACCTTAGGTACTTTTCATCCCTATTGTACGTTTTGTTCGTCGTATAATATGTTTTGTAAAAAGTATATTAAGTGTATTTTTGTTAATATTGTTTATTTTAATTTTAAGTATTTCGTATCTTACGAACTTTTCGTTTTTAAGATACGTTGTGTTCGTCGTTTAATATGTTTGGTAAAAAAAATACATTGTTTATTTTTGTTTAAATTGTTGATTTTGATATTAAAATACACGTATCTCATATGTTATGAATTTTTATTTGAAATCTACTCTTTTCGCCCTGGGCCGAGTTGGTAACCCTATGTGAATAAGGATTGCACAGACACCGCAAGGCTGTCAATGCTTAGCAGGCAGAATTGGAAATACTTGTCTAAGACGGAATCTCAAGGGACTGGGAAATATTTCCGTCTTAAACAGGTTTTTATCTTAAACGGGTTAATCATTTTCTTTTATTCTCAATTTTTAATGCATGGACATGGATGTTATACATTTGCTTTATTAAAATTTAGTTTTTGATTATAAAATAACAAAATTGGCATAAAAATTGACTCTGTCGTATAACAAAAAATAAGATTTATACATTAATACATTTATGAATTTATAGGTAAATTGTGTATGTATGTATTGGATATCTTCTTCTATAGCTCTAAAGCCCTGGGTAGGCCTTGGCTTGAGTTACAACATCCTTCCATCTCTCCCTGCTGTTAACCAATTGCAGCCAGTTTCTCACACCTAATATCTTGAGGTCGTCGATGCAGTCATCTCGCCATTTCTTACCTGGTCTACCCCGATCTCTTCTTTCATGTGAACTCCAGTGCGTCAGTATTTTCGGTCCTCGGGTGCTTTCCATACACATAACATGTCCAAACCATTGTAACCGTAGTGCCTTTACATGCCTTACGATGTTCGCTCCTCCAATTAGTCTGTCCAGTTCATGGTTCATTCTGCATCTCCATGTACCACAGTTTTCCTGTACGGGGCTAAAGATTCTGCGTAATTGGATATATTATTTCTAAATATATACTTTGTTGTCTTATTACGTAGTTTTTTTTTAACAGAATGTCTTGAATATCATCATTTTTTATTCTAGTTATGGTATCTACCATCTTCTCATCTTCCCTTTGAATACACAACTTTTTAAGGGTTACAGCCGCATCTACATTCTCATCTTGAAACTCGTAGTAATCTTCTCTATTAACACTTCCTTGTTTAGTTTCTTGTGCTTCACCGTTTCAAATTTGATATAACTTTACGTCATCCTCAGTCATTGCTTCACTATCTATATTTTAATAAACTGAAGCTGAAATATATTCCATATTCGTCTCTAAAAGCAAAGGTAAAAACTCGTTACTGTTATCATTGGAAAACCAGATTTTCTAAAGCAATTAGTGACGCATATAATTGAAGAAACAGCACTTTTGATCCAAAATAAGGCATAAGGAGCGGCAAAAGCTATCACTATTTTGTAATTTTTGTGACGTTATTACAGTCACTAATTGTAGCAACCAGTTTAGTTGAAAAAGTTTTCCATATTTTACTTTAAAATTTTGAATGATTCCTTGGTCCATTGGCTGCTAATTGTGTTAGGGGAGAACACAATTTTCACGTTTGAAAGTTCAAAATGTGGATGACATGTTGCATTATCTAAGAATAAAATTACATTTCTTTATTGCTTTATCATCCCTAAATTGAAATCCTTGAGCTAACTTTCCAATATACAGCCAGCCATCTAACACTTTTTATTTGCATGCCATTCAACACGTAAATCATTTATAATCAGTTGATTAAAGCACCTGAGTTTCAAAGATTTGCCAATAACTAAAGGTTTCTCGAATTTTCCATCAGCAAAAGCACAAAAAATAACGTGACTCGTTCTTTTGAATATGTACTATACGACTCATTTCTCATTTTTTAGTGCAATAGTTTTATTTGGTTCTATTACGATTCTTTTTTTCTAATCCTCGACTATTTGCTGACAAGCGCCTTCACCACAAATTGTGCCAAACTTGTGAAAAATTATGTTTAGACTATCTACACTAAATGTCAAATTATTAGTAATAAAAAATAGCGAGCAAATTATCCTAAAAGATCGACGAAAATTGTTTGCGTTTTTGGCTTTTTACAATTTTCTCAAAAACTACAAATCGCAGCGAAATCATTTTTGGCACGCTGAAACTATTTGTTTGCTGCACCAGTTGCCCAAATATGACTCATCCAGACAAGTGTAACACGAAAATGATTACGGAGCGTTTCTTATCTATTATTATACAATTAAAAAAAATAAAAAAATACAATTCGGACATCCCATACTCACGTGTGTTGACAGCCAAGTTGAACAGGAAAATGGCGACTTGACGGTTCTTATCAATACATCTCTTTATATGTTTTTTCCTTGTCGCACACATTTACTTATAGGGCAACCAGTTTCACAGGTTAATATAAGCAGCCCTTTCTATCGCAATACCCCTTCATTTATGCAACCAACTATACATCTCTGATGCTTAGATTCACAGCCATCCATCCCGCAACGCGGTCTTAACCTAAAACCTCACCACGGATCACCTGGGGGAAGGGGGGCTTAAAAAGTTGCTAAAAAACATCACGTGATTAATGAACGACCCCTTATGGCGAATTAGATGGATGGAGCAGGTGGCCTAGAAGGAACCATCTTTCCCTACTGTCAAGTATCTCTGATACCATATAGATTGAGTTTATAATAAGTGGCAAGGTTTGGTTACTCCTGACCTAGAAAAGATATGGGCTGAATATTACGCCTGTGGTGGCTCAATTTCATAGGAATTTCTCCAATTCACATGAATAAAGGTCATATCCCTCGATCCTATTAGTCTAGATAGACTAGAGACTGGACAAACAAAATTTAACATACAAGTCTGATACAAATAACATTCGACAGACACAGAAAACACTGGACAGACAGGACAGAACAGACAAGACTTGCGTAGAGAGGACTTGATTGTCACAATTCTGAACAGACAAGACTTGATACCGAACAGATAAGAAGATTTCACAAAAAAGCGCCTCGACAAGGCAGGACGCCCAACACTGGACAATATTAGAGAATTAAATCAAGACCGATAAGACTGCACTAACTGACTAATCATGTCTGTTTAGGTTTTTAGTCTTACATGTCCAGTTTTTTATTTCTAGTTATGTACATAACTCATGTCTTATCTATTTACCTATGTCTATCTGGTTTTATCCAACGTATATTGTTTCTGTAGTTGTATCTGTAAAGTCTAAACTATAATCAGCCTTTTGCAATAAATCTTGTCCGCACGGTTTTGTTGGTTAGTTCTCCTCGGTAGTGTAATTGACAACATACCCGCCTTTCAATTCGGGAGACCCGGGTTCGAATGCAGGTCGTGGGGGGCGACATCCAGGGCATTCAACTAACCTTCCGGGCTGCCCACCCTGAATGAATGCAAAATATGCTTTACCGAGCGCATAATAAAAATCCAAAGCGGAAAAGGGGGTTTAGTGACACCCTAAAGCGATCCGGCTCCGGGATATTATAAATATAAATAATATAAATCACCTATATAAATTTCATTATAGGGTTACGTAATCAAATATTTGGCAACGAAATGCCAAATAATGTCCAAACTACTATAACGTGTCAATTATCAATAATTAATCAATCAATCCAGAACCTACACACTATTAATCTGGATCAAATCGACATACGATTCATAAAAAAGTTATACTTTAACCAAACAGCAATAGTGCGGGTGAAGATATGGAGACGGACGAAATCAAAATCCAGAAAGGCGTCCGACAAGGCTGCGTCCTGTCCTCGCAACTGTTCAATTTTTACTCCCAATTTGTGTTTCGAAGGGCTATGGAGGACAGAAGAGAAGGGGTAAATATTGGAGAGGCACTAATTAATAATCTTAGATTCGCGGACCATACTGCAATAATGGCGGAAAGTGGATAAGAGCTACAAACACTATTAGAGAGAGTTTACCAAGCGTGCGAAGAAGTAGGACTTACCATTAACATAGAAAAAACTCATGGTAATAAGTAAAAACCCGAATATTTACCCTGATATTACACTAAATGGAAATCAAGTAGAGCGGGTTCAAAAATACAAATATCTTGGAACAGTCAATAATGACCTACTAGATCCAGATGGAAAAATCAAGATCACGAGAGAAATGGCTCGAAAGACATTTATTGCATACTCTTCGATGTTCACAAATAGAAGTTTGTGCCTGCGAATTAGATTAGGGTTCATGGAGTGTTAAGTGTGGTCAGTGTTACTGTACGGGGTGGAAACCTGGACCTTAAAAGCCAAAACTATCAAAAAGCTTGAAGCTTTCGAGATGTGGATATATAGGCGCATGCTAAAGATACCCTGGACACATAGAATAACGAACGAAGAAGTACTAAGGCGCATCGGACATGAAACGAAACTATTAAAAATTAAGATACGTAAAACAGCATACATAGGTCATATTCTGCGCAACGACAAATATATACTGCTACAAAACATCAAGGCAGGGAAGAATAGAGGGGAAGAAGGGAATAGGAAGAAAGAGAAAAACCTTTGCGGAACATAAGAGAGTGGACAGGAATGAATGTTGAAGAACTGTTCCATGTGGCAAGAGACAGAGACGCATTCAGAAAGGTGGTCGCCAACCTTCAATGAGAAGACGGCATCAGTAGAAGAATCAATCAATAATTAATCAATTACCAATGGATAATAATTCATTAGATGTTCTTTTTTTACACAGTTGTTACTCACATACTTTTTTGAACATTAATTATGTAATATCAAAAATTCGATCTCGTTTAACAGAACTACAAACTACATATTTATACGACTATTTACGATTAGAAACATCATATACTAAACCAAATATTACAAGAATCAGTAGCATCAAAGGGTGGCAAGCAATCTCGTAAAAATTTAAATGAAACAAGATGTACCTATATGCCTTTATGAATCATAAATATTATATCCTATGATGAAATAATTTTAAAGCCATCTGGCCCTCCACTTATTGCAATTATTTTAATGTAGCCCGCCAAAAAAGATTTCTCCAAAAGCTTGACTGACCTGAGCTAGACTTATCCATCAAGTCTTGTTTGTCGCGTCATCTCTACTCAGTTTGACATATTCCGACTATAATTCTTTCTGTTTAGTCCTTATTTTATAATATTATTGGTTAGTTAATATTGCCAGTAGAGTCTAGTTTTTGCACGGAACATTTTAAAATAAATTAGTAACTATCTAATTTATACACCAACGAAACGTCTAGATATCAGATAATTTTAATATTTCTAATAATTTCTCACGGAAATATTTCGTTTACTGCATTCTCATAAACTTTTGTTCGGGACCTGCTCCTTCCTCACTATTCAGGAAATTATTATTAAATCGTGAAATTTTCGGATATAAAAGGAGTTTTCCGTTTATTATTCACCGTCTACAAGTTGAACGATGAATTTGTCTTCCTAATTTTTGTAATAAAAAGAAGAAACGTCTGGGAATTTCGAATTGGGATCGAAAGAAAATATTTCTTCAGTGTCGCATTTAGATGGAAATTCGACAATTACTTTCACAATGAATTTACATCGATTTATGCAAACTGTTACAGACTGAAATAATTGTCTTCGTTTTAAGTACGTTATTGTGGGTGCTTTGAAAGTTTAAATAGATAATATAACGCAAAAATCTAGATCAGGGCTTCTTAAACTATGGGTCGCAATTCCAAATGGAGTCGCTTAGCGAAATCTAGGGGTCACGAGATTTTAATATAAAATATTTAAATACATTTATGAGAGTTTAAAAATGGATCAGACAAGGTTGAGGTTGATTATCTATAATGTAGTATGGTTTTACCAATTCTAATTTATATTTTTTGGGTTGCGAAAAAATTATAATCATAAATGGGGTCGTGAATGAAAAAAGTTTAAGAGAAGCTCTGATCTAGATGTACAAGACTACACATATCAGAGATTAAATAGATAGTACTATTTAGATACAATTAGACATAAAATACATTAACAGACATTAACAGACAATACTTTGAATGGGCAGCATAGACCAGGGGTCGGCAACCCACGGCTCGTTTACTTAAGTTGTGTTGCATTTCAACTCATCACAAATATATATTTTATGTTTATTGGAAGAAAACAAAGTCTCATTTATTAAATTAGAGATTTAATAAAGATTAAATGCGATATGTTTAAATTAAAAAAAAAAGTACGTTCCCGTTTTAAGATACACATTTTCATTGCATTATGCATTCAAGAGGAGTGTGTGTGTGCTGCTGTGTACGCAAACATTCCCTGTCAAGATTAAAAAAGTAATGATGACTTGACTACAAATAGACAATCAAATCGATGCAAAAGCATAAAACATTTTCGTTGCTATAGAATTTCGAATTCTTGTTGTTAAACCATCGTTTAACTCGGTTTTGAAAGCCCTTTGTTGTCACATCGACAGGTTACAAAAATTATATTTTGCTACTTCAATCAGACAGCGTCTTAACAAAATCTCAATAAGAAGTTGCAATAAGGACGAGGCGATACTTCGCATTCACTTTTAGAAATCATACTTTTTTGAAAGTCAATACATGATCTTTCTTTAACCTTTGACTGGTGTCATGGTTTTTGTGTAACGTAACTGGTAACCAACGGCTTGTGAGCCCTCTGCCGTATCTCTGATCTATAGCATATAAATTAGGTAGGGTAGCTTGCCGCAATCGTTAAAAACAGTTTACATAACAAAGTATACATACGAAAGGATAAAATAAAATTAACAAATAAACTCTAAATGTAATTTTTAATTAAGAACTTACTATTAGATCAACAATTACAAACAAAAAATATTAAATAAACATAATATTATAACAAGAATACTTTTTTTTCCATGGAGTTAACGTACTAATCAGTACAAATAGAATAAATGCTCTAATCACTGGTATCATTTTACAAAACGGTCAAACTTTTGTTATTTTTATTAGCAGTTAGGGCATGATTGTTTCGCACACTGAAAGCACACATGTTTTTTACACTAATTGGCACAGGTTTTCCGTGTTTCTCGGAGTTTTGTGGTTCAGATTGCAAATCAGAACCCAAAATACACGCTAAGTTGATTCGTATATCGCGTGTAATGTGAATACCAACTCGCCTCTGCATGGGTTTTATTACTGCATTTCTAGCCAAAATTTTTATGAACTGCCCTCGATCAATAGCATTGGCACTATCAGCTTGATATAAATCATTGTGTTCACTGTACTTATATCCAACATTCGAAATAATATCACCATAATCCACCTTCGTGTTCGGCGACTGCAGGTGTAGATAGAGCATTTTTATATATATCCCGCAACGCCTCTTTTTGTCGAGTTGTAATAGGAAATACTTTCAGGTTTTCCGGTATTTTCATCAATAGACTCACAATGATGCATTGATGAAACTAAACATACAGCTTTATGTTTCTTTGGCACGGAAGAGATCAAAGTCATAGGACTGGTAAATCCGTAGAGTGTAGATCCAGCATCTCTTGATTTGGATGGCAAGAACTCTTTGAAAATTTCCCTTTTTAGTTTTTTTTAGTAGTACCTACAGGCCTACACACCTACTACACACGTCAGACCTCGTTTTTGCAGTGCGTCTTCCAATTCAATCGATATGAACCAATTGTCGAACGTTAAATTGCAGTTACTACCGTGTACGAGTTTCGCCAAGCGAATCACTGCTAGCGATGGCACCAAAAACTTCTATTCTTCGTTTGAAAAAGTTTCACCATCAGATCCTTTTCCGCCGTAAATATAGCCACTACATAAATAATTGGTCTTAGTATCGCACATACACATCTTCTTTAAACCGTACTTGGATGGTTTGTTTGGCATATACATGACTAAATAAGAACGACGTCTCTCTGAAAGCTATCAACATTTCATTCATAGTTGCACACTCTCCGATGTTGTATAGAATTTGGCAGTTATTCACAAATATTTCAAATATGTTGGAAATCGCAACTAGCGGTCTTCTTTTCTTTTTCTTCTCGGTCTGCCCCATCATCAAACCGTAAGCATAATAACAGATTCAGAAACCTTTCCTGTGACATAACTAAATGTGACATAATCTAAAAATATCTCTACCTACCCCATCGGGTGCAAATAGGTACTCACAAACTTCGTGGTTGGACTTGAACGCAGCTGTATACATAAGAAGACCAAGGAACGAATGCAATTCCATCATATCTAAATCTTGTAGTTCAGGACGATTTTTTCTGCTGTACTTTAATTTGAGTTCGCGAATTTTGACACTTTTCTTCTATTGTTACCTGGAGTCATAATTTTATTACACAAAGAAAAGTTTTTTTCATCGTGTACATTCAACCTTGACTAGGGCATACGATCTATAATGTTATGTTAACCTATTCGCATTCTACTTGGCAGATCTTTTGCCCACTTCAACCAATTTTTGCCATAGAAACTTCTAACTACTCTTGATAAAGGTTTATCATCACTGTTACTTTCTGAAGGCTGATTCTTTATTTTCATTCTTCCTGAATTAGTTCTTCATCTTCTGAACCACTTTCTTCAGTTTCCGAGTCATGATCACTATTCCGGGACGAAGTTGTCGGGAACATTTTTGGCATCCGATTCTTTCTGTTCCAGCTATTCTTCAATTTGAGGATTTTCAAGCCGTTTGCTAGTGTTTAACCCTACATTCCTGACTCCCTACGCTTCTTTTTTGGAGGTCGGAATTATTAATTGACAAAAACGACAAAAATAATATAGTGAAATTAATATATTATATTCATCTTCTTAAGAATAATAAGGCAGCTGGAGAGGACTCTATCGTTGCTGAACTGTGGAAAGGTGCTGGAAACAATGCCGTGTGCAAGCTAACCGAGATCAACTAGGACATCTGGGAAACAGAGAAATTACTACCCGATTGGAAATCTGCTCTGATCCAAAGAACTACCGTGGAATTTCTCCCGTCCCGGTAACATACAAGATTCTCTCCCAGGCTTTACAAACAAGGGCAGAAAATCAGCTGGATAGTCAACTGGGAGAATACCAAGCAGGGCTTCAGAAAGACTATACTTGCATACTCCAAGATGAGAAACCGCTAGGTGGTCGTCACCTTTGTTGATTTTAGGAAGGCCTGCGATTCCATTAATAGAGAAACGCTTAACAAAGTACTCCAGGAACTAGGGCTGGACAACAAAACCCGTAGACTTATCGCTTCCTAGAACTCCTAGAAACTTTGACCAACACCCATTCCAAAGTTAAATTTAGAGACGAGATTTTAGAAAGCTTCGAAATAAAAACGGGAGTCAGATAAGGAGATGGACTTTCCCCACTTCTCTTCAACTGTGTCCTTGAAAAGGTTATGAGAGAATGGTGCAAGGACCTAATCGACTTGAGTGCTCATAGTGGTATCTACCTGGCACGTAAGAACGATGGACTGGTTGTAGATTGCCTGGCCCTTGCGGATGACATGGCACTGTTTGTTGATTCTCCTGAGATGGCAACAATGCAGGTTACTTGCCTCAGAAAACAGGGTGCCAAAGTGGACCTTCAAGTGTCGCTGGAGAAAACAAAATTCCTCACCAACATCAGAGAAACTAACAGAGAGATGTTACTAGAGCAGGGAAACATCAAGAGGACTGAGAAAGTATCTCGGCGAATGGATTGAACTCAACTTACCAGAAAGAGTATTATTATCCAAGTGATTCAACAAGTTAGAACTAGCCTATCGACTGACGAAGAACACTTACAACAAGAAATGCACTACACATCAGTCTTACGACCAGAAGCCCTGTATGCCATGGATTGTCTTTCCTTGAACCGAAGAGTTCTTCTGGTAGAGAAATTGGAAATCAGAGAGAGGAGAATCCTCAGGAAGATCCTATTCCCGGTAAAGGAAGATGGGAAATTCCGAAGGCGGCATAACTCTGAGCTCTACGAACATATTGAGATGCTCTCTGACTGTGCAAGGAAAAGAAGAGTAGCTTTCTATGGCCACGTTGAAGATTGCCTCCAAACCGACTAACCAACCTTCTGTTCACCTTCTGGCAAAACAAGAAGGTTCGTACCACTTGGTTAACAGAAAGCGAGAAGGATATTAGAAATACATTAGATCCAAGAGGATCTAATGTATTTCTAGTGGAATTAGAAACGGAAATAGATAGCAAATTTTTTTCTTTACAAAATTTGTTCAGAAAAATTAGCTTTTTACAAATATGCAAAAATATAGGTATGGTTCTGGGAAAACAAAATTCGATGACGTCATTACTCCAGTTTCCAAATTTTAAAAAATATGTAAATTTAGCTTAAAATGGTCCTTACTCAATCCCATTTAAGAACCTCTATTCAGATTTTTTTCTATCGTTTTTTTTTTCGTTTTCTTATAATAGAGCTGAGACATCGTGTTCTGCTCACCCTGTACAGATGATTAACTGTAATATATAATTTTTGTAGAATAATTTTCTCAAATGACCTCTCTATTTTTACACAAATGACCTCTCAAATGACCTATCAAATTTTGGAAGGGTTCACGTACCAACATCTACTTTTTTTGCCGGCGCGAGTGGCGTAGTGGTGATGCTCGTGGCCTCATGTTAGAGCGCTAACTGACGAGTATAGAGGTCCGAGTTCTATTCCCAGCGCCGGCCGCATTTGTTCCAGAAAGACAAATGTGCAAAATGGCAATTACCACAATTTACTATAACAATAGGTTTTCTGGGCATAAGTGAATGTGATAGAATACAATAGGCTACCAATAGGCCGCAGTGTTCGAAGGGTCGGCAAACCCGGTAATCACATCGAACAAAACTTAAAAAAAAAACAGCTACTTTTGCCGTGCCAACAGCTACTTTAAGCTAATTTTGAATTATGATGAGTCACTAAATGTTTTCTGAATTTACATTATTTACAACAACAGCTAGAGAAGTACGTAGGATATTTTTGATATATTGATTTTTGACCGAATGACGCACTTCCAAGTCAAACTTGCAAAATTCGCAGAAAAATTGCAACAAAATTATAAATAACAAATGAACTATGCCATATAAAAAGAATCCTACGTACTTATTTAGACAATATATTTTTAAAGATCTATTTAAAATTTGAAGTGAATTGGTTTAAAATTGTACGAGTTATGGGTACGGCCAATATGAAATATCCAGTTTTGAGATACACGCGTTGCTAATGGTTACAAAAATATCATCAACCGCATACCGTATTTACCCGATTACCGTAGGCGACCTCGAATATAAGGCGACCTTCATGTTTTGCTGAAATTTTTGAGAAAAAAACTAAATATCGAATATAAGGCGAACTAATTTATTATACCTTTATTTATAACAATAGTATGTTATATACCTATATGTATAGTATGGGATGTATAGGTGTATATATATATATATATATATATATATATATATATATATATATATACATATATATACCTATAATATAACTAAATAATAGTATAAATCACATTTACATGTTTCCAGTTTCACGTTCGTCTTCTAATTATTCTATTGCAACATCTTCCAAATCAGTTTCTTCGTGCTCGCTAGATTCACTTTCAAGCTCCTCTTGTAAAATGTCATCTTCGTCCCATAATAGATCATCTTCGCTAACCATTTAATTGATTCGAAATGCAGCATTTTATAAAGCTATTCGCAATGCTAATGCTAGAAATGTTACTCCAGGCAACCAATATCCATACCAACCAACCAATATACGTACAATTTGCTTTCTCCAAACCGTTTTCAACCAATCCAAAACAAGTTTCTCATCCATCCAGCCATTTTCCTCTCTGATAATAAAATCTCTAATAACAACTCCATTTGGAATAGTGTCTTTTGGCATGGTCCTTCAAAATTACATTTTGACCGCACCTTTTTTATTGACTGTTAAATTAGCTGGCTAAATTAGAATGAATAGAATTGAAGAATACAGGAGTTTGATCTGCATTACAAATTAACTTTAATGGATAATCATGCGCTTTTCTTAAGTTTATAATGTGTCGTTGATATGCAACAAGTTTTTCTTTATAATTTTTTGGTAATTTTTGCGTCAAAGTTGTTCGTCGGAGACTTATGGTGACTTAACCCGTTTCGTACCATCTTCCGCCTAGCCCAACCCACACTCGCTTTAAAATCTGTGTCAACAACATTTAATGTTTTTGCAATTCCTCGTGCAATTCCTTTAATTTGTCTTCAGTCGTTACGCGAAACCCTTGTTCTCGCATTTCCGTAGCGAATTGGACGACTTCTTGGTCGATATCCTCAAAACGTCCTTTTTTGGTCCCCGAAATGATCTTAATGTACAACGGGCGTTCTTTAATTATTCATTTTGTAATCGCCAATGTCTCACGTTATTTTCAGTAATACCAAACTTTCTGGCAATGGCACTATTGGTTGATGTTTCGGCTGCATGAATTACCATCATTTTGATGTTGGAATCATAACTTTTTCTTCTTCCTTGAATGATTTGGCCCTTTCGGGTGCCGTGTCGTTTAACATGGTCATTCATATTCTGGGATTGTTTATAATTTTTACAAATATTTATAACTTTTATACTCAAATAAAGACACCTTTATATGCACGAATAAACTGTATTTGCAAAGAACAAATTGCAACTAGTGTTTCTACAGATATAGTACACTGATATAGTCTTCTACAGTTGTTCTCATATAGTACCCTGATACACCAGCCACTGAAATATATACTACCTGGAAGGAGCGCTGGCCTCTTGGCTTCTGCGGACCGAAAGAGAGCATCACAAGGTGTCTCTCGTATCGCTCTGTCTTCGTCTAGTACAGTCCAAAAGGAAAGCTAAATGTGTGTCCGATCCGACGTCCATTTTTCCTTGCAAATACAACAGTATTTTACCGTTGTCTTTTTGAAAACTACTTGCATTAAAATATATAAACTTCGGTTTATAATATGCTCACCGATTGAACGATCTCACTCTCTTTCTTGATACAACTCAATTCAACTAGCTTTTCGCTCTGACTGTATCACATCCTCCCACTCTCGACTACACTGTTGGCTAGACAAGGATGAAGGGAGGTCCTTGGTACCTCTCTCTCGGCCCGCACACACCAAGAGGCCAGCGCTCGTTCCAGATATACGTTCGAGATACCAACAGACTTCTTTTAAAGGAATCATAGAGAATGACATAATATATACAAAGAGGCAGGTTAAGAATAGTAGGGTGGGCTTAAAACCATATCGCTGTCTCAACTAGAACATTTCGTTTTTAAAGAGACAGACGGTAGTTGCAGATGTTAAATCTCATAGCCAACATCTCTTTCTGTAGACGTGACGTGCAATATCCGGTCATAATAAGCATTGTGTTCATTTTTAAATTTTTAAAAGCCCGAATATGCGACCTCTCTTTTTATTATTTTCTTGAAAAAAAACCTCGCCTTTTAATCGGGTAAAAATACGCTACTTACTTTAGTCCCCTAAAATACCGACCTGTTACAACTGTACTTCGAAAAACAAGTACTTAGAGATATTTCCCGGCCATAATCTTTTGAGATATCATTTTTGAGGTCCTAAGGGCCCATTTAAAACAATAAAAAAGATACGATTTTATGAAAATCCTAACCTCTTAAACAATTATTGCTAATTTACGAATTATGGCCTTTAATAACCATTTTTTATGTATTGACGTTTTATTCTAATTAAAAAGAAACTCGTTAAACTGATGAATGAATATGTAGTATCTCATTGTCAATTTGAATGCTTTTTTACTCGTTTATCTTAAAATGCAAAAAAAAATCAATTAATAAACCCGAAGCTTAACTGTTTGAACGAGAAGCGATGGATATTTCGTGTTTGAAGATTTTCAAATGTAAAAACATAGGGAAATATTTAAGAAATTCTAGTAGGAACGATTGTTGGAAAACTTTGTCCATAAATTCAAAACCAAAGCAAATATTTTGGCAAATCTTATTAATAGCATTATGTAATAATAGGGCATTTCACGTGAAGCTGACATTGAAAATAATGTCAAATTCTGGATTTTTATCATTTATTATTATTATCATATTTTATCATAGCTAATAGGCAATATGCATGTTTTTTTATATATTTTTAATTCTATGTTTACACCCTTATAACATAATAAAAAATATAAATACTGCTTAAAAATGCTGTAATTAAATTTAAAAAATATTTAAAATTGAGAAAAAATTTGAGCTGTTTAAACGCTGCCATTTTCGCGCGGTCTCTTGATGACGTCAATTACCACTGACAGTTTTCATTTTGTTATTTTCCAGTTTGAAATAGGGCTAGTCTAATCACTTACCTGTTAGGGTCGCTCGCGTCTCCGCCACGTGTGGATCGTCCTTCCGGCGCCTTTTTTAAGGGAGGAAATGGGGATAATGGGTGAAGGGATCCCTTAAAATTGGTGTCTTTCAGACGTTGGACGCTTCAGCCCTTTGGACTCGTGATTACACCCCTGGTTAACTTGCGCTCTTAATTGCGTGCACGTGTCGATCTAACTTGGCTTCGCGCCTCGACTCCGTTCCGCTCGCTTCTCATACTCGAAGCATACTCCCGCAAATATATAAATTCGCGACGAAATTAATACGTAAATCGCGCGATTTCGGGCCAGGTCAACACATCTGTCGCCTTCTTTTAATCGATGCCGAAATCGATTTAAAATTTGAATTAAAATATAGATTTATTAAAATTGTCGCGAACATCGCCCCTGAAGTAACCCACTTCAGCACAAAACTGGACAATAATAGGCCAGGATGGGCCAAAATTAAATCCATAAAAGAAGTAGAATCAACAAACTCCTACTAATTAGATAAAAAAAAACACAAATTAAGCTTTCTACAAAATAGAAGCAAACGACATGGTCCCAACTTTTAGACAAAATAAAAATAAATGCGACCATTGAGACAATTTTCACCGTCTGGGGTGAACAAAAACAAACAGACAACACTTACAAAGAAATTCCGAACGACCAACGAATGGAACTGTAGTAGACATAATTTGAACAGAAGAGTCACTAGAACGGCTCGGCTATGTCCGGCATACAATCGCCAAACTCTGAAACCTGCATCTAAGAATGGTAAAGTGCTATAAATAACAAGATCAGCCAATCATTTACGCTATTGATCTTGATCGCTGCGTTGACAACAATAACAGCGGAGATGCGTTTACACTAACATATTTTATTTATCGGATTCAGAATAATCATCGCGGGCAGGGAAGTGAACGAAACAAAGACAATCAATCTCACTCGCCGGGATACGGAAATCTTATGAGATTTTGCGTTCACTAGACCAAAGAATTACGTCCCGAGTGAGCTTACGTCACGAGTACAAGTGGTGGCGACAAAATCCAAAGCAAACAAACACAACGACGAAATGTTAGACCTGGTACAAATGATCGCAACAAAGATCGAAGGAAACAAACACAACGACAAGTGTTTGCCCTGGTACCAAAATGATCGCTATACGGCCCAAAGAAAACAAACACAACCACAAAGGTGTTTGTCCTGGGACAAGATGATCGCAACAAAACAAACACAACGACAAAGTGTTTGAAAATGGAAGATGATCACGACAAAGACCAAAGAAAACAAACACAATAACAAACTCTTTGCCCTGGATAAGATGATCACGACAAGGACCAAAGAAAGCAAACACAACGACCAGTGTTTGACCTTGTACAAAATGATCCCTATAAGGACCAAAGAACAAACCCAACAACAAACTGTTTATTCTTGGACAAGATGATCACGACCAGGACCAAAGAAAACAAACACAACGACAAAGTGTTTGTCCTTGGACAAGATGATCACGACAAAGACCAAGACAACAAACACAACGACAAAGTGTTTGTCCTCAGACAAGATGATCACGACAAGGACCAAAGAAAACAAACAGAATAACAAACTGTTTAGCCCTGGACAAGATGATCACGATAAGGACCAAAGAAAACAAACAGAATAACAAACTGTTTGGCCCTGGACAAGATGATCACGACAAGGACCAAAGAAAACAAACAGAATAACAAACTGTTTGACCTTGAACAAGATGCTCTCGACAAGGACCAAAGAAAACAAACAGAATAACAAACTGTTTGGCCTTGGACAAGATGACCACGACAAGGACCAAAGAAAACAAACAGAATAACAAACTGTTTTACCTTGAACAAGATGCTCACAACAAGGACCAAAGAAAACAAACAGAATAACCAACTGTTTGACCTTGAACAAGATGCTCACGACAAGGACCAAGACAACAAACACAACGACAAAGTGTTTGTCCTAGGACAAGATGATCACGACAAGGACCAAAGAAAACAAACAGAATAACAAACTGTTTGGCATTGGACAAGGTGACCACGACAAGGACCAAAGAAAACAAACAGAATAACAAACTGTTTGGCATTGGACAAGATGACCACGACAAGGACCAAAGAAAACAAACAGAATAACAAACTGTTTGGCATTGGACAAGGTGACCACGACAAGGACCAAAGAAAACAAACAGAATAACAAACTGTTTGGCCTTGGACAAGATGATCACGACAAGGACCAAAGAAAACAAACAGAATAACAATCTGTTTGGCCTTGGAAAAGATGATCACGACAAGGACCAAAGAAAACAAACAGAATAACAAACTGTTTGGCCTTGGATAAGATGATCACGACAAGGACCAAAGCGAACATACGAACAATAATAGAATGCTATAGCTAAATCTAAATCTGAAACAAAGCAAATAAATAGGTCAGTAAGCTCGAACCATACAATATCGCAAGACGAGATCGAGACCCCTATTTAACTATTCACCGATTGTAAGACGGTGAGTTATGGCGAAATATCACGACACAACATATTTTTATTGCATCAGACTAGGCACCGCGGGGTCAGAGGAAAACTCAAGCGCTACACATGACAAGGGGGTGCAGTTATAGCCTACCGCTAACAATAACCCTGCAACACGAGACCTTGGAACATAAGACTTGACAATACTTGACCTCTGACCTAAACGGATCTGAAACAAACGTAGACGAGGCATTTGGTAAATAGGTTACACATGACAAGGAGATGCAGTTATAGCCTACCGCTAACAATAACCCTGCAATATGAGACCTTGTAACATATATCGATTCTGATCTAGGGGACCGCGGGTGCCAAGGCGGTGATCATTAACGATAAGGCACTTAAGCCATAGAAATATTCGAAGGACTATTCTTTCGACAAGCTCAAGCGTAGAAAGGCACTCATGCATCAAAATTCTGAAACAAACACACAAGGTGTAAACAGTGTTAGTATCGCCTAACTCCCAGCGTCTTATGCGATGCGCTGGCCATGGTTAGGGCAGGGTGGCGCCCCGATCGGATACACAGTGATCCATTAAATCAACAACGACGAAGACTGTGTTCCGACAATAATCGATTCATATTGGGAGGGCGCGAATACAAACGGAAATCTTCAGTAACATTTGATCTGTCGGTGCCAAACGATTACGCACACAATAAACAGAAGCCTACTTGCTGCAAACCAATGGAAAGTTACATAGAAACTGCCGATTGCGGTACCCTTCCCCCAATAAAAACGGGTTGTAGGGCCGTTCTTATTTACTCCATGACAAAACTCAATGGAGCAGATGGTGATGATGGTGCACTAGCGAGCGCGGGAGGCGGAGCCGTCAGATAGTTATCGTGATGGAAATCATCCTGGAACTGCCACAAGATATATAAATAAAGTAGAAACGCACCGGGGATCTTCTGACGGGAACTATAACGGAAAGACACCGACAAAAGCTCAGCTTGAATCTAGGAGTGGATACGCGATGATAAGAAAAGGATCCCAAGGCGATGATAAGGAGCCTGACAATGAGACCAAGAGTGGTGTCCGTGCAAGCCGATGACAATTATTGATGGGCTGGATAGTGAAAGCCAAGCAAATTCAATTTAACCGTACTAGTGGTCTTGTCCATGGATTTGATTTCACAAAATTCTTAAACTAACAACGAGTTAAAATCATGCCAGACACAGACAAAGCTCATCGCCACACACTTAATACGAGGCGACCCATGATCTGTGTCTCAACATACTACACAGAATAATGCAATCAGACAAACTATTGCATCATCTGGTTCCCGAATAATTCCACAAAGCGGAATAATGACGTAGAATTGAATAATCAAACCAAAATTGATCATTCAAACGAAAAAACTGTAGACTCATACAGAATCGGATATTCACAAAATCGAATATTCACAAAATCGAATATTCACAAAATCGAATATTCACAAAATCGAATATTCAAACGAGAGCTGAATACTGAGCCAGAATCGAATATTCACAAAATCTAACATTCTAACAAGAGCTGAATACTCAGCCAAAATCGAATATTCAAAAATCGATTCAATAATCAACGAACAATGAATAACTAGACAATCAACTGATTATTCCAACGAAACTGGATAACCAGATAAAAATTGAATAATCAACGAACAATGAATAACTCGGCAACTAATTAATTATTCCGACGAAATCTGGACATCCAAACAAAATTAATAATCAACGAAATTGAATAACCAGATAACTAACTGATTATTCCGACGAAACTGGATAACCAGATAAAATTAATAATCAACGAAATTGAATAACCAGATAACTAACTGATTATTCCGACGAAACTGGAAAACCTGAAAAAATTAATAATCAACGAAATTGAATAACCAGATAACTAACTGATTATTCCGACGAAACTGGATAACTGGATAAAATGTACGTCTTCGACTAACTGATTCCGATCCGGTTCGAAGGACCAATGTTTGGACCGTGTCTCACGAAAATCAAATTTTCCAGTTTGAAACAGGGCTAGTCTAATCACTTACCTGTTAGGGTCGCTCGCGTCTCCGCCACGTGCGGATCGTCCTTCCGGTGCCTTTTTTAAGGGAGGAAATGGGGAAAATGGGTGGAGGGATCCCTTAAAATTGGTGTCTTCCAGACGTTGGATGCCGAATCAGCCCTTTGGGCTCGTGATTACACCCCTGGTTAACTTGCGCTCTTAATTGGGTGCACGTGTCGGTCTAGCTTCTCACACTCGAAGCATACTCCCGCAAATATATAAATTCGCGACGAAATTAATAGGTAAATCTTAATAGGACACATATGTCTCCTTCTTTTAATCGATGCCGAAATCGATTGAAAATTTGAAGTAAAATATAGATTTATTAAAATTGGCGCGAACAACTGGGTTTTCTGCAAATAACTTCCTAGCTGAATTTATTGGTGACGTTTCAATATTTTGTAATGAACGACGAAGAGGAGATAGAGCAACTTTTTTTTCCATTCTTAAATTTACTTGAACACCTTTACTTCTGTACTTTGACTTAATATTTACTTGCAGAGCTTTGTCATTAGTATTACTAGAAGCTTCAATCTCTGTTTCATAGATATCCATGCGAGATGATCGATAATCATTACTAATATATAAATTCGAGACGAAATTAATAGATAAATCTTAATAGGACACATCTGTCTCCTTCTTTTAATCGATGCCGAAATCGATTGAAAATTTGAAGTAAAATATAGATTTATTAAAATTGGCGCGAACAACTGGGTTTTCTGCAAATAACTTCCTAGCTGAATTTATTGGTGACGTTGCAATATTTTATAATGAACGACGAAGAGGAGATAGAGCAACTTTTTTTTTCCATTCTTAAATTTACTTGAACACCTTTACTTCTGTACTTTGACTTAATATTTACTTGCAGAGCTTTGTCATTAGTATTACTAGAAGCTTCAATCTCTGTTTCATAGACATCCATGCGAGATGATCGATAATCATCACTTCCTTCAATATGAAAACTATTTTGCCCGGCTTCATAGTAACTTGTTTTTGGTGTTTCAATTTCAAAAGCATTTGTACTTTTGACAGCTACTAATAACAATCCTTGTCTTTTAATAGCACATATCTTTTTGGCACTGAAATATATGAGGCACAACTCCTTCCTTGCACAACTCCTTTCCTCCAACCGTAGTATAACTTAACTTTTAAACGTAACATAACTTTTTGCCCTTGTTGTTTCATGATGTATTGAACATAATTTGTTTTATCTTCCTCAATCTGAAATAAATTTAACATTTAGTAAAACCCTGGAAGAAATTCACACCATGTAAACTAACGAAATACAAAATACTTACATTAAAGTGATCTTCACAACAATATAAACACGATTTTGGGGATATATCATCTCTTCTTATAACCTTACACCATTCTTACGCATTTTCGCAATTTTTGAAAAAAATACACTTTAACTGGTGTACTTATGATAGTGTTTTTGCATTCCGGTACAAAACAATATCTATAACATGTTTTTTTAGCGTTTTCCATTATCGAAATAGTGATTCAAACTGAAAATCCTTAACTGTCTATGCAAATAGTAAACAACACTGAATGACAACGAGAGCTGAGACGTCATCCAAAGCGCGCGAAAAATGCGACTGTTCAAACAGTTCAAATTTAATCGGTATTTTATATATATTTTTAAAAATTAATTGAAACACTTTCAACAGTATTTATATTTTTTACCATGTTAAAACGAAGTAAAAAGTGAATTAAGCAAATAATAAAAATTGATGCATATTCCCTATTGCCATCTGTTCACAAATTTAAATCCAAAGTGGCTAATTTTCTTAGATTTCTATCCACTTAGATTCCCTTCAGATAATTCATTTCTTTCCCAACTCTTTTCACTACTCGAGCGCCAAATTTCTTGAAACTTCGCTCGATTTTATAAATAAAATAACTATTATATAAAAGAAAACTAGGCATAAAAGATGATAAAAAAACTCGGAGCTCAACTGCTCGATCTATGGGCAATGTTTGAAGAGCCGCAAATGCCTAATCAAAGAACCGCATGCGGCTCATGAGCCGCGGTAAATTAGAAAGATGAGACATAAGAGTTTATGTAGAAAAGATTTGTAAGATTTTGATTGGTCTAGGATCCCATATTACGTAAATTAACGAACGAAAACAAAACCAAATCAAAAGAAAAAGAAATTTTGTGTTCATTTTTAAATGATTTTCATAGTACAATAAATTTTACCCTTTATTATATAATTATATTAACGAAAACGTCATTTAATAATAGTTTACGCGAATGAAATTCAAACTTTTATTCCTTTTTATTTTGCTTTAGATCTAATTGTAAGTTAAATTCAAATAAAAATTCAATATTACGTGATTTTTATAGGTGTATTTATAGTTCGTGATAGGAAGCATGTGTTGTTGTCTTGACAACGATCAAATTGTTTATGATTCATTTTGTTAAAATTTTGTTTGTTTTGTTTGAGCATTTGTTTAAACCATTTATTTTGATGCCTTGCTATAAGGTAGTGTTAGTAGAGGCGCTTTATTTGAAATTTTTAATTGCCAGCGGAATAAAGCTTTTATTGATAGTTTCATTAAACCACTGCTTTAATAATCCAAATCCACTAATGAAACACGACTTTCTTAGGCAAAATGTATTAAAGAAATTTATTTTATTTGTAGACATTGAATATTCCCTCCACATATTGATTACTTGTTGTCATAGAAACCTTAATGTCAACACTGTCACTTTTTTGACATTTTTCACTAAAATAAATACTAAAATCTTTTCTTTTCAATTTCGCAGGATGAATGTTTCCCAAGATTACGACTACACGTTCCGTTTAGCCTTCAAAGCAGAATGGTTCGACCCACGAGCTCAGCAAAAGAAAAATTTCCTTCTTTCTTTCTACCCTTGTGACAACACGGTCGCCCTAAAAGACATGGATCAGCACTGCGCATATCTCAAACGAGCAGCCTACGATGGTCTCCAACTAAAAGACGTTTTCGTCGGCAACGTCGTCTCAATTTATGGAAGACAAATCAGATTAACAGATTACGGCGATTGTAAAACTAAGGCTTTCGTAGGAAGATGGAAGGAACATACGTTTGCGATGATAAAACCTTCTGGTATGGCAAATTTTGGTGAAATTATTGACGGTATTTATAAAAAAAATATGACTATCGAAAGGATGAGGATGGCAAATTTATCTAGAAAAGATACTTTAGATTTATTTGAGAATAAAAAAGGAGATGCTTTTCTACCTTTTATAATTGAACACGTGAGTTCTGGACCTGTAGTAGCTATGGAACTAGTAGGCGAAAAAGTCATTGATACATGGAAGGAACTTATGGGACCTGAAGATCCAGTGGAAGCTAGAAAATCAGCTCCAAATAGTTTTAGGGCTAAATACGGTTTTGATTTAGCCAGCAATGCTCTTCACGGCGCTAATGATATCGAAGAAGCTTTACAGAACGCTTGCTTTTTCTTCCCTCAAGGCATAAATAGAAAACCACCCGCCTCGCCGGCTCGTATAAAAAATAGCACGTGTTGTGTCGTCAAACCCCACGCGATTCACGAGGGAAAACTCGGCAAAATCATCGATTACATAACGCAATCTACATTCCAAATAACTGCTCTGCAGATGTTTTATTTGAGCAGTGCGAATGCCGATGAATTCCTCGAGGTTTACAAAGGAGTTGTATCTGATTTTTATGCTTTGTTGAATAGTTTCTTGGGTGGGCCTTGTATTGCGATGGAAATTTCAGGGAAGGATGAAAATATTGATATACATATGGAGTTTAGGAAGTTCTGTGGACCGTCCGATTCGGACATTGCTAGGAAAATTAGACCGAATACTGTTAGGGGTTTGTTCGGGGTTGATAAATACAAGAATGCTGTTCATTGTACGGATCTGCCAGAGGATACTGCCCAGGAATTAGAATATTTCTTCAAAATTTTAGATGAATAATTATTGTATACTGTGTTTTGAATTTAATAAAAGATTTGTACTTGCATATTCTACTACATTTAAATATGTATTGTAAACAATTGTATATCAGAGTCAATTTTTTATAATAATTCCAGATAAGATCAGACAGAACTGACAGAACTTCATAAAACCAAAAAACTGAAATTGAAATTCACAAGTTTTTACCAATAATTTTAAACATTACTAAATAGAGTACTATCAAGTTATGTTTTAACATTAATGAACTTCAACGTGGGATCCATTTGTTGCCTTGCACACGTCGAGATATGTTGGTGAATACGTAGCGAGAAGTGGAATATCGTCCACTTCTCGCCACGTATTCACCAACATATCAGGTATAACTGTCGCAACCGCCGCGACGATTCTTTCGCGTAAATGATTGATGTCTCGGATTTTTTCACTGTACACAACATTTTTTTTGTGGCCCCAAAAGAACGAGTTCAATGGGGTTAAGTCCGGGCTTCGTGGTGACCAATAGAATGGGTCAGTTCTGCCTATCCACCTTCCCGCAAAGCGAGTGTCTAGAGCCGCACACACGTGGTTACTGTAATAAGGTGAGGCGCCATCTTGTTGGAAAAATACAAGCCCTTTTTCTGCCTCAATATCATATATTTGGGGAAAGACATACTCTGTTAATATGTCGTAGTAATTGTCCCCACTTATTGTTTGTTCTACAAAAATGAAGGGACCAAACACACGATCTTCCACCAAGCCGCACCAAACCATTAACTTTGGGAGAGACACGTTGGTGCCGAATAAATTCATGTGGATGCTCTGACTCCCAAATAGTAGGGAGTACTCAAATGTAGCCTCATCAGAAAACAAAACAGTTTTCAACAAATTGTCATCATCATCATTTCTGTTTAGAAAGTCAACAGCAAATTCTTTTGATGTTATCAGTAGGTTTTATTTCATGTAAAAGTTGCAATTTGTAGGCACGCAATGTTGTGTTTTAATATTTAGGACTATAAAAGTATAATTTGAATAATTTAAACAATAGCTTTAATGAAAATAAAACTTGACCCTACGTCTATACAAAAGAAAAACTTAACTGGCAGCTACGCGCATGCATGCTCGACACCCTTAAGCCGGCTGCCCAGTGCACAAAATACAACACCTTGCCTTGTTCAAGTATGTGTTTATTGTTCATTTACACCCACATCATTGAATAGTCTCTTCAATCTGGGTCCATGTAGAGCCTTCGTGAGTCCATTAGCTAGCTGATCCTCACTATCTACGTTGGCCACATTGACTGCTCATCAAGTAACTTGATTGCTGCTTCATTGTCGACTCACAACTCAGGACTCTTCTAGTTATTTTCAATACTACCAGACAACTTCTCTGGTTGCCTCGATTGCAGCAACTAATTCTGTTTTAGTTGTGGATATGGCTACTGAAGTTTATCTCTGACTGGACCAACTTACTGCTTCCCTTGAAAAAATGCAGATTACTCCTGATGTGGATCGTCCGGTTGCCTCATCTGCCCCATGGTCTGCATCACTGTATGCAATCAGCTGGTCTGAATTGCCTGTTGCCTTATAGGTGATCCCATAGTCCCCTGTGCCTTTAAGATAACTCAATCTCTTCTCTTTACTGCAATAATGTCCACATTGCAACTGCATAAGCTATGTCTGCCATTGTTCCAGTAATCAGATACATCAATGCACCAACTACAGATCTTTATGGATAGTTTTTATTAGATTTTGCCGAAACATCATCTACCTTCCCTGCTTTGACTATTAGAGTTTTTGCTGCTCTGCATTCGGCCATTCCAACATCCTTACTGCATAACTACTTTGGGTCACTTTTATGCTACCATCTACTCTTAGATTGATTTCAATCACTAGGAAATAGTCTACTGGCTTTGCTTTGAGGTATTCAAGATTACCTCAAAGCCAGTAGACTATTTCCTAGTGATTGACCTGAGTTCTTCCAACTTTTGTAAGTCTGTTTCACTACTGGCCGCTACCAGTTCATCATCTACATATAGGGCCAGTACTAATTTTTCACTTGCACTGTTTCTGACAGACAGACAAGGATCGGCTTCAGTCTGGATAAATTGTTTGTCTCTCAGGTAACTCCCAAAACGTTTATTCCAATATCTTGGAGCCTGTTTTGGGCCAATAAAACTTTTTGTTAGCCTGCACACTCTCGCTGTCGCATCATAGAATCCTTCTGGTTGATTCATGTAGAGTTCCTCCTTTAATTGTCCATATAGGCTGTTGATACATCAAATTGCATTAGTTGCATACTTTCCCTTGCTACTGTGCTCAGTGGTGCCCTTATTGTAGCACCTCTCACAACTGGACTGAATGTCTGCTCATAATCAGTGCCGTTCCATTGTGCACATGATGAATTGTGCACCCTTGATGAAAAGCCTAGCCTTATAATTATCTATAGAATCATCTGCATATGTCTTTATCTTGTAGACCCACATGTCTTTATCTTGTGTCCACAAGAAAGTCTTTTCTTTCACAATAATTTCTTTCCTTGTGCTAGTAGTTGAAGCTTTCACTTGTCGTTTTCTTCAAGGGCCTTCATTTCCGTTTTCATTGCCTCGTGCCAGTTATTCTTTTCAGTGCTGCTGATGGCTACCTGGTACGTAATTGGCTCATCTCCATTGTGTTCCACAAGCATGACATAGAATTTTAACATGTCTGGGTTTTTTTTAGCTTTAACCTGTCTCGGAGTTTCATTACATCTTCTGTATCCTGCACCACTTCATTAGTCTTACTGTCAGTTCCCTACTAAAACAATCCTATTGGGAGAGGTAAGCTCATTGGGAAAATTGCATCAGAAATTTCCCATTGAATCCTATTGACGGTTTATTTTCCTATAGAAATCTCCTAATCCTATTCAGTTGTCCTATTGAGATAAGCTAAATCCTATTCGATTTCCCAATAGGATTTAATACTATTCATTAGGAATATTGTGGTCAGAATCCTATTTGTTTCTTCAATAGGATTTTAGTAAATTGAATAGGACTTCTCAGATTATAATTCTCCTATTGAAAAGAGGCAATTCCTTTTAGATGCTCAATAGGATTTGATACTATTCTATGGGAATATTGCAGTCTCATTATTGCAGAATTTCCTATAGAATAATCCAGAATCCTATTCGATTCTTCATTAGGATTTTAATAAATTGAATAGGACTTCTCAGATTATAATTTTTCCATAGAATAAGATCAAGCTGTATGTCTTCTTCTTCTTTCGAATAGGCCTACTTTGGACCACGCTTGTTCAACTGTTGGGCTTTGACCTTTGCCCAGTATTGTCAAATCTTCTGCCGGTGTAACTCCTTTCTCTCTTCTGTTCAGGGGGTACCTTTCCTTCGAGGTTTTTCCTGAAATCCACGGACTTCCTTCAGGGTGCGTCTCACAGATTGTCTGTTTTTAAGATATGTTATTCCCAGTTCTTTAATATCCTTCTCGGTCTCTGTCAACCAAGTGGTACGAAGCTTCTTGTTTTGCCAGAAGGTGAACAGACGGTTGTTTAGTCGGTTTGGAGGCAATCTTGCGACGTGGCCATAGAAAGCTATCCTTCTTTTCCTTGCACAGTCAGAGAACATCTCAATAAGTTCGTAGAGGTCAGAGTTATGCCGCCTTCGGAATTCCCCATCTTCCTTTACCGGGCCTAGGATCTTCCTGAAGATTCTCCTCTCTCTGATTTCCAATTTCTCTACTAGACCCCTTCGGTTCAAGGAGAGACACTCCATGGCATACAGTGCTTCTGGTAGTAAGACTGATGTGTAGTGCTTAAGTTTCAGGTTTCGTGATAGGCATTCTTTGTTGTAAGTGTTCTTAGTCAGCCGATAGGCTAGTTCCAACTTGTTGACTCTCTTGGATAATGATGCTCTTTCTGATAAGTTGGGTTCAATCCATTCGCCGAGATACTTAAATTTCTCAGTCCTCTTGATGTTTCCCTGTTCTAGTAACATCTCTCCGTTTGCTTCTCTGATGTTGGTGAAGAATTCTGTTTTCTCCAGCGACACTGGAGGACCAAAGTGGGTCCTGTGGCAGCCTGTTTTCTGAGGCAGTTTACCTGCATTGTTGCCATTTCAAAAGAATCAGCAAACAGTGCCATGACATCTGCAAAGGCCAGGCAATCTACAACCAGTCCATCGTTCTTACGTCCCAGGTAGATACCACTCTGAGCACCCAAATTGTTCAGTTCCTTGCGCCATTCTCTCATAACCTTTTCAAGGACACAGTTGAAGAGAAGTGGAGAAATTCCATCTCCTTGTCTCACTCCAGTTTTTATTTCGAAGCTTTCTGAAATCTCGCCTCTAAATTTAACCTTGGAATGAGTGTTGGTCAAAGTTTCTAGGATGAGTCTGCGGGTGTTGTTGTCTAGTGCTAGTTCCTGGAGTACTTTGTTAAGCGTTTCTCTATCAATGGAATCGTAGGCCTTCCTAAAATCAACAAAGGTGACGACCACCTTGCGGTTTCTCATCTTGGAGTAAAGCTGTATGTATTAATTTAGGGAATTTTTAATAATAGTAATTTCTAAGTCGTATTTCCCTATTGACAACTATTCATCTCCTATTGAACATAGGTGAAGCCAAACCTATTGAATAGTGCAGAATCCCATTGCGAAATTTAGAAATAAAGATAAATTTTCTAAGTCGCTATATCCTATAGAATCACTTGGTCTCCTATTTAGATCTCTACTTTCATTTCCTATAAAAACTCTTCATTTTCTATAGAATCGCTAACTTCCTTCTAGAATCATCATAATCCTATTCATTGTCAATAGGAAAGCTCTAAATACTATAGGTTACCGATTATCATTTTATTTCCTATTCAGATTTGTATAATCCTATTAGGCATTTTCCGGTTGCCAGAAATTTCTTAACTCTTCCTATTCAAATGTGATGTTTCCTATTCAAATTCTGAAAAAGCCTATAGGATTTAATCTTTCCCAATAGGAATGTTTAAGCAGGGTTTAAAATAATGCGCTATTTATGCGGTAATAATGAAGCTATTTATGCGGTTTGATTTGTGAACAGATACGGAAAGCATTATTTGATTATTTTTGGGGCTTTTTCTAACTACATGGGATGAGAAAAAAATCTTATTTAAAAAATCTTGTTCGGTTGCGTCCAGTATTAATAAAACGTAAAACTACGAGTAACTCGGAAGATATGCCTCACAGACATGATTGAATTGGCCTATGACTATTATTTTTCCGATGATCAGAATGTTACTATAAAGGTGTGCGAAAGCTTTTGTGTCAGCACCTTTAATATAAATAGTGATACACTGTCAGAATGGATTAAAAAGCTGCAGGATAATATAGAGGAAGGAAAGGAATTGTGTAATACACAAAGATCTAAACATGAAAAACGACAAAAAAAAACTATAAAAAACCCTGTTTCGAAAACTATTACATCAACTACTGTTAAAGAATGGTTGAAATTAGTAAATAAAGTACCAAGTCACTATTGCCTCTCTAGCAGTAACAGAGTTTACATTAAAGACACTTTTGAATCAAAGTCTCACATATTTCGAGTGTATACCGAGTGGTGCAAGGATAACCAAAAACTAAATATTGGTCGCAAACTGTTTAATGAGATATTGGAAGAGGAAAAGATTTCTATTTATAAACCTAGGAAAGACCAGTGCGATGTATGTACAGCTAAAAAAAGAAGGCAACATCGCAGAAGAGCAGAAAAACTTAGCAGAACAAAACTACTACTATTTCTACTAACTATTAGCAGTACACATTACACATTGAAAAAAAAATGAAGCCTACAGCGCTCATATTGAAGCTCGCACTATGAGCTCATCCGATGTACTCGTCCTGACTGTTGATGTCCAATCTGTTCTCCTTTGTCCAAAGATTTTGATGTCAGTTCAGTATTATAAACAAAAACTGCATGTTCATAATCAGTCCATTTATATTAATAATAACAAAGAAGTACACCTGTATGTTTGGCACGAAGGAAATGGAGACTAATGAATTTACAAGCTGCTTGATTTCATTAAGTCTCAATTAAACTATAAAAAAATAATTATTATCTCAGATGGGTGTGCTTACCAAAATAGAAATAAAGTTCTGTCATCTGTTATACTAAAGTTAACAAAGGAGACTGGCTTGGAGATCGAACAGATCATTTTAGAAAAAGGACATACTATGATGCAAGTAGACAGTGTCCACTCAACGTTGGAGAAAAAGTTTCGTCTTCCAATCTACGCACCAAGTGACTTTATCAGTCGCATGAGAGAAGCAAGACCTAAGCAACCCTACCATATTCATCATGTTGATTATACTTTCTTTAATAATTATGAGGATGATGTTTGCCTTTGTTCCATTCGTCCAGGCAAAGAGCTGGAGATCCGACTGTAAATGACATACGAGCACTTCTACAATTCTGCAATTTTATGATAACCTTCATTACAAAAAGTAACTTTATAACTCGATTAAGTCCGATAAATTTAGAAAATAAGCGTTAATAGGTTGTTTGATCTGTAACACATGTTTGTTCGACAAGTTTTATAGAATTTTTTTATTTGTTTTTTTTTATAGAAGTTTTCATTTCTTTTTCTATGGGTATTTTTAATATTAAATGCTGTGAAATACTGTTTGTGATGTTAAAATTATAAGTAAGAATTAACTGTTAAAAGAGGCTACAATAAGACCTCGTTATATTTGATATTATAATTGTTAGGACGACTGATTATTTTATAGTTCTGGTAATTCCTAATAATTTTGTTGTATTTTATAATATAAGAAAACATAAAGATCACATAGTCATAAACCTAATAACAAAAAGTGTCACATTGCCAAATCCTTCATGTGCAATGAGGCACATACGTCATTGTTTTAGACGGTTCTAAACCAGTTATGTGCACTTTTTGGTTAAAAAAAAATCTAGCTCATTAAATTAGAAATATTTATGGCAAACTGAGTATTTCTAATATGTCCCAAATAAATGTCTATCATATTGCATTAATAATTTTGCAGTGTTTCCGTTTGTTTATTCAATAACACGTTTTTTTTTGTTGTTTCCCAAAACCTTACAAATATCACATATGGAACTTGTCAGGCGCAGCGACGATATGTCCTATAAAGCTGCTTGTATAGTAGGTAATAAAATGCAAAATTTGTACAGCGCTTTTGCAATATCATGACTGCATTACTCCGAAATCTAATCTATTGCACCACTTTTGCTCTCAACAGCTCTATAAATCTAAATTAATAAACTGTTGTTAAATTTATCACAGTACTATTTGTTTCCGTAAATGTTTTGAAAACGTTATTTGTCTTATCTGTCTAGTTTTGACTAGTACTTTTTATCTAGTCTTATTTACTTAGTAATTTTATGTGATTAAGGAGGACTATTAAAAGCACTAACATATCTGTTGGGGTGTGAATGGTTAATTGAAAAGCATATAGATAAAAATAAAATATATGGTTAAAATGGGGATGATTAAAATGTTTAGAGTAGATCTTTGGATTTACGATTCTCAAATATGCAATAAAAGTTATGGACGCGCGTGTTTCTACCTCACGAAATATATTTTAGTTTTGAAACTTTTTCTATAAAATATACTTAACTGACGGTTTCCTTGTTTGGTGAAATACACGTTGATGGTCGTTTTATCGCGCCGCATACAATCTCCGTAGTGCCACTAATCTCAATATCACATTTAAAACACCTTCACATTGGTCTACACACACATTTTTTATACATAGGCTTTTAGAAAGATTACAGTATTTAAACTAAAGGATTAGAGTATGTTATATTTATTTATTTAGGTAATAGATTTTAATTAAGTAAAAATAAGCAAGGTATAAACTGGCATTAGACATGTAAAACCAAATATCTAATAGTAGAGATACAAGGCAAGAAATGATTAGATTTTACCCTTTCGTTGCTGAATTTAAGAAATTTATTTTGAAACAAAAATTTTATATATTTGGGACAAATAAGTGTCACATAATATTATTTACTGTGTTGTTGCATACACCATTTTTGCAATGAATATGTTTATTGTATTGTTGCATCTTACGTCTTAAAACAAATATATGACAGACATGGAATCATGAGTTTAGGAGTAAAATTAAAAATAATTTCAAAACGTTTTTTAATAAAAACGCTAAAAAGGAGAAAATTTGTTTTCCCGTTTTTACTATGTGGGCCCCTCTTTCCCACTGGGCACTCTGGGCACGTGTCCAGGGCCCCGCGATCGAATGGGGCCCCTAGTTCCTGCCAGATCACCAAACGATAACCGATATTTATGGCTTATGTAAAGAATACGGGATTTTTTTTAAACCTGGTGTTGCGGACTTTTTACCTGGTGTAACTGTTGTTAATCGTCTTTGGCACTCTTTAACTAACACAATATTGTAAGATCCGATAGCAAAACTTTTACGTTGTCTATGTTGGTTCAATAAATATTCGTGTTTTTTGTTGAAAATAATTGTTGACATTTTCAAGATGACAGATAGTAGATGCGAACGCATCTAATTCGACGTTGCCACATTTGTTTTTGTTTATATGCCCGTTTATATGAAAAACTATAATTTTGGCAACATATACAATCTTAAGCGTCGTATTGAAGTTGCAATCATATTGCAACGAACAACCACGCCACAAAAAGCCAATATGTCTGGGGTTAATTATTTAAGTTCCTGGATATCCACCAGATTCTGCAGGATCCAGACGATACCCTCAAGAATTTGAGTGGAGATTGATCCCGGCCGAGGGGTCGTATAAATACTCCAAGTGCAAAAACGGCCTCTTGAAACTGTGCTGCGATACTTCAAGGTTGGTTGTTTTTGGTACCTACTTATTAACGCCACACGCCACCACCACAGAAATTGCATGCACATTGTAGTGGAAAGACTAGGCCTTGTAAAAAGTATTTTTTTTCTTATTTCGGACAAATATTTGGGTTTCTGTAATAAAAATTGCATTGAATATTGAATTTGTATTGAATATTGCATTTTCAACCAAATAATTGACGTGTGTGACTGGTCACATAACTGAGAATGAAGATAAACTGAGAATGAAAAAAAAAAGAAAGAATGAAGAATGGGTCAGCGTTGCCAAATTTAATTTTGACAACATATAAATTATTTAAATTTTTCTGCGTCACATGTTTGTGTAAAGTATATACAAAATTGGCTTCCAGAAATTATTTGTCTATTATGAATATTCGGAATATTTTAAGAGATCCCTACAAAACAAATAAAAAATTACTTCAATGGAAATTGATACCAGCCTTGTTAAACCAACGTTCCTTGCTTCATTGTCCTATATTAGATCGAAAGTTCGCGCTGCCGCGCTTTGCGGCTGGCAACCTAATCTAACCGAGATTAAACGGTCCTTGCCACATTGTCCAATATTGAATCGAGGGTTCCAGCTGCCGCGCATGTGTTGTCTTGATTTATCTGCCCGCTACGCGATCATCTATCTACTACCTGTCATCTTGAAAATGTCAACAATTAATTTCAACAAAAACACAAAAATATTTATTCAACCAACGAAAACAACGTACAAGCTTAATGTTTTCATCCAGATCTTAGTTAAAGAGTGCCAAAGGCGATTAACAACAGTTACACCAGGTAAAAAGTTCGCAACACTAAGTTTCAAAAAATCCCGTATTCTTTACCAAGGTCAAATTAAAGACACATTTCCAAATGTAGAAATCGCATTGAGAAGTTTTTAAAGCATGATGGTAACTAATTGCAGTGGGGAACTGAAAAAAAATCTCCAAACCTCCAAATTGAAAAGAATAAAAAATAAATTAAGCGGTGCAATGCTTCAAGAGAGATTAACCAGCTTGTCGCAGATGTCCAAAGTGATATGTTCAAAAATATAGATTTGAAGAAGTGCCCATCTCGAATCTAGAAGGGTGTCGCTTCAATCAACATAGGATTTTAAGTACTAACCTGTGAATATATTCTTTTAATGTGACTGTAATGAAATTAAAATAAATCTAGAACCTTGCTTTCTTCAAAAATAAATCAACTTTCTTTGTCTATTATAACAAAATGGTGCTCTGTCAAGGTAATAGGGGCCTCATTATACTAAAATGTGCCCAGGACCTGCAATAGGTTAAAGACGGCGCTGTATGCGGGGTAGGGTGTGAGGGGTAATTCCAACCCAATTGACAACCTCACCTGCTCGAGATGCACCCTGCTAAATAACTAACGACGCTCTGTCGACCGAGTGTCTGCCGGTATAAGTAGACTCCTCTAGCTAGCCAACTGCTTAAGGTGGAAAAACTGACAAGAGTAAAGGCTTCTGATTGTCCTTGGGAAGAAGAAGAAGTCCTTTAACTGTTCTACGGCGTAGGATACAATGGGCAACGGGGAACCCCTTGTATTAAAGGCCTATAAAGGCTCCCCTAGTAGAAAACCAACATGACAGTCAATACTAAAATTAATTACATAGTACTTTCCATAGAAGAAAGAAACGATGAAACCAATCAACTTGAAAATTGCTAGGTGGAATGTAAGAAGCTTGTTCATGGCAGGTAAGACACACAACACTTTAAAGGGTATGAGAAGGTTAAAGATCGATATCTTAGGAGACATTGAAGCGCGCACAAAAAGCAAGATCTGTTATTGCTTCTATACCAATATCATACAGACTCATCTTGCTAAAACTTGCTACTTGTCTCATCATCAACTCATCTTGCTACCAACATAATACACGTTTGTGCACCAATATCCACTAGTAGTGACGTTGAAATCTAAAGCTTTTACAGAGACATGGATGATGCTTTAGGACTGGTAAAAAATCAGATAATACCATAGTTTTGGGAGATTTCAACGCCAAAATTGGAACTGGACAATGTCAAAATATAGTGGGATGCTATGAGTTAGGCTCTAGGAATGAACACAAGGGGCTATCGGTTCATTCAATTCTGCTAGGAGAATGACCTCATTGCAATAAACACCTTCAAATTACACCCGAGGAGTATACATGGCAGTCGGGTAAACATAACATACCCAGGCGCAGATATTGGCTCTGACCACAACCCCGCAGTAGCAATAATCCACATACTGCTTAAGAAGAAACAACATTGACCGAACATTATTAGGTGAAGAATCTACAAAAGACTCAGCCCGTACCCAACTAAATTATGATATCTTATAACTGTTCTAATAAAATTCTAGCGAACAAATATATATAGAAGTCCAATGGAGGAAAATGGAATCACCGATAAGGGAAATCTGCTGCAAAAACCTGAAAGGGAAACCCCCAGTACTTTTAATGAAGTTAAAAGGGCAAGAGCGAAAATTTATTTTTTCACTTTTTAGATTTTTTGTGTAGGGGGTTACTTAAAATTTTTAATTTTATTTTATTATTCGAAGTTTTTTCTTTTCTTAAATAATTTGTTTGTAAATACTTGATTAATGTTACCCCTTTCGTTCGCAAACAAATTCGTTCGCAAATACGTGATTGGTGGGAATAGTTTACACAAAAGTTTTTTGGTTAAATGACAATAGTAATTCGTTTTTGTTTAGGTGATTATTTCGTACAATTAATTTTCAATTGATGTGATAACGTATTTGGGGAAATTATTTTTCTAATAAAATTTATGTACACACATTACTAGGATAACAAGTTTGTATATATGGAATTAGCCAAACACTTGTGTCAAATTGGTTGCAGAATAATTTTCTTATGTACTAAAGAGCTGATGGCATAGACCAGTGGTTCGCAAACTTTTATTGCTCATGGCACCCCTAAATTATCAATTGAAACTCACGGCACCATGCATCCTATCATTTCCCATCTACTTATATATTAGAACGATATCTATATTGTATACACAAACAAGTTTTATTTGTATTATAACATTATTTTATTAACAAATATGTATACGTAAGATATATCAGCACTTGTAGATGAACATACAAACAATTATTACCAATTTACTTATAATATGCTTAAGGAATTCAGTGAGAAACGTGCGATTGGTGTGATATTTTATTAACGTCTGGGCGAATTTCAGATAGACGTACTCTCATTTCATCTTCGACTGACTTGAGCCTTTCTCTTCCTTTAGTTTTGATGTTCACCAAAGCAAAAAAGCCAAGCTCGCACAAATATGAAGTTGAGAATTGTAGGAGAATTTTGACTGCTCGTAGTCCTATGTTGGGATATTCTTTTTTAATATCAATCCAGAAGCAGTTGACCTCTAATTCTTCATGTTTTAGTATGAGTGTTCGATCATTTTGAATATTCATCATTTCTTCCTCTTCTATAAGTTCCAAATCATTTTTTTTCATCATTGATGACACAAATGGATTCCTTATACAATCATAATTTTCCACATTGATATCGGAAAAATAATTATCAACATTTGTCCCTAAAGTTGTTAAATGCTCAATATTGAGTTGCCAAATTTGGTTATTTTCCATTTCTTTAGTACTTGAAGTACTTGGTGGGTAAGGGGTAAGGGGTGACGGCAATAATCACCAAGTAAGTCCGACCCAAATGGCAACCTCTCCTGCACGCGGTGCCCGCTGCTAGATAACGAACGAGGCTCTGGCGAACGAGTCATGGCGGTATAACCATTCTAACGAGAATAAAGGAAATGTATTCTCACAACAGCCCCAGAACGGCGGACCGAAGTGCTACCGGGATAAGTAGCAAGCATTAACTAGCCAACAGCTATGGGTGGAAGAGCTAGAAAATGTTAGGGCACTCTTTTGTCCAAGAGTTGAGAAACCAATTCTGAAGGCGGATGAACTGCTGAAGCGGTCAACGGCATAAGAATGCAAAAAGCAAGGAGAAACTATTGAATTAAAGATCCTCGTGGATATCTCTAGAATCACCATTATGACGATGAATTTCACAGCAAATTATTCCGGAGTAAAAAGTCTCCCAATCGGATCTCCGGGGGAGGCGGTTTTGAATGAGGTCGTGAAAAAAAGAGTGTCATTGAGATCAGACACGTTAAGAGTAGGCACATGGAATGCAAGAAGTCTATACTCGCCAGGAAGATTAGACAACATAGTACTTGAGATGGAAAGACTAAAAGTGGACTTACTTGGGGTAAGCGATGTAAGATGGGCAGGAATAGGCTCGATAAATACAAATAATGGAATGCTATACTACTCAGGAAACAATGACCCAAAACATCAGTACGGAGTAGGAATAATCCTAAACAAAAAGTTAAACAGGTCACTTACAAACTTTACTCCCTATTCAGATAGAGTAGTAATGATACAATTAAAGACAAATACTGGAATTATGAACGTGATCCAAATATACGCACCAACTGCAGATAAAGAAGATGAGGAAGTTGAAGAATTCTATACACAACTAAATGCAGTACTAAGAAGTATAAATCGTTGCGAAGTGACCATAGTGATGGGTGATTTTAACGCCAAGGTAGGAAAAACAAAGGTAATTGGCTGCACTGGTGAATTTGGCCTCGGGGATCGGAACGAGCGCGGTGACCGTCTGATTCAGTTCTGTCAAGATGAGAATTTTATAATCACCAACAACACACTCTTTCAGCTCCCTAAAAGAAGGCTGTATACCTGGACATCTCCAGCCCATACAAAGGAGAAAATCATACGAAATCAAATAGATTATGTGCTCATCAGAAATAGATATAAAAATGCCGTAAAAGCAGTGAGAACTTACCCTGGAGCTGACATCCACTCACATCACAATCCTGTAATAGCAAAGGTAAGTTAAACTAAAGAAGATCATAAAGAAATAGAACAACAACATAGATATTCAACTTCTTAAGGATAAAAAGATACACGAAGTTGTAGTTAACCAGATAAAGCAAAATGTAACAACAGCAATGAAAGAAAATGAACTACATCAAGATGTCGACATAAGATGGAATCGAGCTCAAACAGTTCTGACAGCAGTAGTGAAAGAAAACCTAACTAAGAAAGCAACAAAAAGGAAATATTGGATGACTGAGAAAATCATAGAGCTCATGGATGAACGCCGGACCCATAAGAACCAAAATGAAAAACAGTATAAAATCTTACATAAAACGATTCAAACAGAAATAAAAAAGGCAACATCAGAGTGGATCTCTAAACAATGTGAAGAAATAGAAATGCACGAAAGAAACTATGACAGCTTTCATATGCACAAAAAAATCAAAGAGATGACAGGAGCTAGAAAAACCTTCCAAGCTAACCATGTGATCAAGAGCGCAGATGGCCACATAATAACAGATGTGAAAGAAAAAGTAACGAGATGGGAAACCTACGTGCGGGAACTCTTTAATGATGAAAGACCAACACAAGTACCAATAAGAGTAGAAGACGAAGAACCTAAAATAATGAAACATGAACTCGAATATGCCCTCAACAGTATGAAGCCAAGAAAGGCTACGGGGCCGGATCAAATACCAGCTGAGATATTAAAATTATTCGATGAACACCTAATAGATAGTCTCCTAGACCTGTTTAACACAATATATGACACAGGCATCATACCGAAACAATGGCTTTTATCGACATTTGTATTGATCCCTAAAAAAGCAAATGCTAGAGAGTGCACAGATTATAGGACTATTGCACTTATGAGCCATGCACTAAAAATCTTTCTAAAAATCATCCATAAAAGAATTTATCGAAAACTAGAAGAGGACATAAGTGATAGCCAATTTGGATTTAGAGAAGGGCTTGGAACAAGAGAAGCACTCTTCGGAATAAATATTCTTTTTCAAAGATGCCTAGACATAAATCAAGACCTGTTTGTGTGCTTCATCGATTTCCAAAAGGCTTTCGATAAAGTTCAGCATGACAAATTACAACAACTAATACTTAGAAAGAACTTAGACCGGAAAGACGTCAGGATAATTACCAACCTATATTGGGGACAAAGTGCAGTTCAAATCGAAAATGAAATGACAGACGAAATAGAAATACGCCGCGGAGTTAGACAAGGCTGCATCCTATCCCCGCTATTATTCAACATATACAGTGAAGCTATATTTGAAGAAGCTTTGTTAGGAGAACCAATAGGTATAAACATAAACGGAGAGGTAATAAATAACATCAGATATGCCGACGATACGATATTACCAACAAGTGCAACTAAATATCAACAATACCATAATTGAAAGAGTAGATTCCTACAAATATCTTGCAACCGTGCTAGACAAAACAAGCGACCAGGCAGGTGAGATACGAAGAAGGGTGGAGGTAGCAAGATCAGCGTTTATGAAAATGAAAAAGTTTATTTGTAACAGAGACACTAATATAGAATTACGAATTAGAATACAACGCTGTTATGTGTTCTCTACCCTGCTATACGGAGTTGAAGCCTGGACCCTAAAGAAACCTGAACTAAAACGGTTGGAAGCGTTCGAGATGTGGTGTTATCGCAGAATGTTTAGAATATCCTGGAAAGATAAAGTCACCAACAAACAGATACTAGAAAAGGTAAAAAAGGAATGCGAAGTCGTGCTGACCATTAAGAAAAGGAAACTGGAGTATCTAGGCCATGTCATGAGAGGCCCCAAATATAGTCTTCTAAGACTTATTATGCAGGGAAAAATTAAAGGAACCAGGAGTATTGGTAGGCGTAGAGTATCCTGGCTGAAAAACCTGCGTGAGTGGTTCAGCTGTAGCAGCACGGAACTGTTCAGAGCAGCAGTGAACAGGATAAGAATAGTCATGATGGTGTCCAACCTCCGGTAGGAGAAGGACTGCAAGAAGAAGAAGTACTTGAAAATATTCCCATAATACCCTGGCTTACTTTCTTTATCCACAACTTCAATTTGTCTTTGAAAGCCACTATCTTGTCTAAAGAACTTAAAATATTTTCATTTCTTCCCTGCATCCTGCATTCTGGAGTTATTCAGTTGTTCAGCAATATCTGCCAGATAAGCTAGCTTTGCATACCACGCATCGTCCTGCAATAATTCTCAAAATTTGTTTTGCTTTTCTTTAAAAAAAAAATAGTAGTAATTCTGCTTTCGTTTAAAGATGCAAATCGTTAAATCAGCTTAAAACACGAACTTTAGAAAGTCACCTTAGTTCTGTATGAAGAATAAGATTTTTGAATTGAGATCCCATTTCTTCACAAAGTTTATTAAATAGACGATCTTCCACTTCACAGGTTTACTTTTTACGCAATTGACCATCTTGACTATGTTGTTCAAGACACATTCTTCTTTAGCAGTCTTTATTTACTGATTTTGCAACTAAAGCTTCACGTTGTATAAAACAATGTGTTAATACGATATTCTTGTTCTTTTTTTAGCAAGACACAAAGTCCTTTATGGAACCGACCATAGATGGTGCACCATCCGTACGTATACCAACACATGTTTCCCAAGCCAACTGATGATAAATACCTTAGATACTTGTCTCTGATAAATACTGATCTAAAATATTAAAAACGCATGAACAGATCTTCATAAATTACAGCTAAGAACCTCCTCGATCACGTCAGCTTTAAAAAAACCGCATCGAAATCAGTCCATTCGTTTAGGAGCTACGATTCCATAAAAAGCCACAATACGGACAGACAGACACGTCAAACTTTTGTCTTTTTGTGTCGGGGTTTAAAAAATAAAGCCAAATTAATGTGAACATTTTGAAACATAAGAATAAGTAATTCATATAACCTATAAGAAAACAAATTTCGAAGATAAATTTTACTTGCCACTTTCAAAATAAAAACAAAACAGGATTATTGTAATTTTAATTAATATTGCTCTGGTTTTTCCATTTGTCTGGCTTCCTATTCTGTGTATATTTTGTACCGCATTTATTTGAAATACCGCATTATTGTAAAGCAAAGCGACATGTTTGCTAACTAAAAACTTGCAATGGAGAGATTTTATTTACATATAATAATACTCATACACTAATTAATAATAAATCAAATCAAAATTAAATTTATTTCATAAACGATGTACACTAAAATACATATAGGATAAAGTCAAAAAAGAAAGAAACAGAAATTTAAAAAGATACATTAAAAAATTCTTGAATAGAATAAAGAGTATCTTTTAACAAAACGGATTTCAGCTTCTTCTTGAAATTTCTCCATGAAACTTCATCTCTAATACTATTTGGTAGCTGGTTGTAGATGGAAACTTCAAGGATGGTTGGAGATTTACTGCAACATTGTAAGTTACACTTAGGGGTATATAGTTTCGTACGTCCTCTCGTAAAGTGATGGTGGATATCCATGTTTCTGTTTAACCCTAATTTCATTTTGTGGATGAAACAGCACTAGTATAGAAACTTTGGAAATGCGATCTGCAGGTGGCTGTAGAAGGAATACCTACCAGAGAGCGTATGGAATTTTTTGTGCCTTGAGCACAAATTCTATTTTACTAAAGGTTCCTCACGCTAGAATTCCATAAGTTAAAATTGACTCAACCTCAGCATAGTAGAAATTAAGCAGTTCATGAGTGTTAACAATTTTTCGTAACGCTCGAATCAAGAAAGCCTTACTATTTATTTTCTTTGAAAACGTATCAACTGCCATGCTCCAGGTAAGGAACTCGTCAAAATAGAGTCCCAGGAATTTTGTAGCTTTCGTTCTCTGAAGGTTAAAACCATCGATCTTTAAGTTCAAGTTCTCCGCATACTGACTTCGTTGTGTTTGAAAAATGAGGTATTCAATTTTATCCTTGTTAAGGAATAGGTTGTTCGCAGAGAACCACACTAGCATTTTGGATAAAACATTATTAGCTTCAATTTCATTTTCAGTCGTTGAAGTTCTGGATATTATGAATATTAAGTCATCAGCATATAAAATGCATCGACAGTTCTGCACAAATGAGACTAGGTCCGCTGTATATAATAAGAACAAGGTAGGAGCCAGGACACTTCCTTGAGGAACACATATGTTAATAGTCAGCGGCTCCGATATACCAGTTTCAACATTTGAAGTGACTTTTACGTGTTGTTTCATGTTGAATAAGTAGGATTGTATTAAGTTGCCCATCTTTCCATGTATACCAATTAAGTTGAAATAGTTTATCTAAAAGTTGTGGGTGAGACACACAATCGAAAGCCTTTGATAGATCGGCGAAAATGCCGATGGGATGATTTCCTTTATCAATTTAATTTAGAAGTTAAATGTACAACTCCCAAATAGCAGCAGCTGTATCTTTGCTCTTACGAAATCCATGTTGTTCTATGGGTACTAGATTATATTTATCGATAAATGAATTTAGGCGGCGAAGAATACAATATTCTAAAATCTTAGATAGGGTTGAGAGAAGAGCAATCGGCCTGTAGTTGTTAAGTTTGATTTTATCACCTTTTTTAAATACTGGAATTACGAGAGCGTTATTATGGTTATCTTTAAAACATCTGGAAACGTTTCGGCTTCAATGGCGGCATTAATAATATGCGTTGAGGGGGTAACTAAAAAGTCAAGGTAATCTTTGAAAATTTTGCCTGGTATTTCATCCAGGCCAGCAGATGATTTATTTTTGATATGTTGACGGATTAAATCAAATATTTCTTGTTCTGAGAATTCCGCAATATATTCTGTTTTTTCGATGAATTTTATATGGCTATTCGATATGGTAGTGGGCGTAATGAGCTTAGAAATTTGCTGTGGTACCCGCTGAAAAAAATCTAACTATCTAATATATTTATAACTGAAGGATTAATATCTAAAAAGTAATTAATTTAATTAATAATTTCTAAATTCTTTTTACAATATATTTATTATATATATATATATATATATATATATATATATATATATATATATATATATATATATATATATATATATATATATATATATATATTTATATAGTTTCGATGGGATTTCTTGCTTTTCAGGTATTGTAAGCCAAGCTGAGGGTATTGCTTCTGTAAAATGTAAAGATCTTTTAACTTTTGGCATGCCAATTTCGCTTCTTGAGTGATTCAACTGTTTTTTACATAATGCACTTTCTTTATGAGGAAAGCTGCCTTGAAGTGACCCTGGACCCTGAAGTGACCTTGCCCTAAACAGGCAATAAAATGTATGCATTTATCATTTACATGGCTGGCAGTGTAAGCCTTCGACCAGGATTCTAGACTGAGCATTTCACAAAATTTTGCTTTGTTGTCATTTGTGTAATTTATTTTGAGGCGTGTACTGGGTTGGTTTAGCTTACTCAGTTTGCTGCTCATAATTAATAATCTATGATCTGAGAGTGGGGTATCATGAACGTAACTGTTAGGCCACAATTTACAAATATGTTGTCTATTTGACTCTTTGAAAAGGACGTGATTCTTGTGTAGTGATTTACTTGTTTAGCTAGACCATAGGAGAACATCAAGTTTAGTAGATTTGTTTTGTCGGTGGAATTTCCGGCAAAATTTATGTTGATGTCGCCACTCAGTACAAAATATGTGGATTTCTTGAAATAGCAATCAAGGATGTTATCAAGGGTTTCCATAAATGTCTTTAGGCACCCATTTGGTGATCGATATATCGATATGGCGGGGTTGAACCCCCAAAACTCCCCCTGGCTGCGCCCATGTTTCAGGATAATTTCCGTAAATCTGGGAATATTACTAAAAGTGATATCTGACATCAATTGTTTTGATTAAATGTTTTGTTTACTACAGATTAAAGATTTGTGCAAAACAAACGTTTTTCGCAAATTATATTATCAATAGCAACTAAAACTAAAATCCAGTGCTTATTATGTAAAATCTAGCTAGTCAATAATATACTAGTTCGTAATATTTACAATAATCAACAATCAATCAGTAAACAATAATCAATGTTCAGAGAAACACGCATTTCGGCTCAATCGAGAAACTAAAGAAAAACTATATATAAATACACATTTCAAGCAAAATATACAACAAACTGTAAATCTATTTATTCTTGACTTTGTGCAGGAAATCTCATTTTTTTAACTTGAAAAATATTCTTCAAAATACACATCATTGTGGCAAACGTCGTCTCCTTGGGATCCTCGAACGAAATTCCTTTGCACGTATCAACTATAAACGTAGTGTCCGTTTTACTGAAGAACGAATTCAGAAAACTTTTTATTTCTTCGTGAACTATTTCTCCACTCTCCGTTTGATATCCTTGTCCCTTATAACTGCAAAATAAGTACTCCTTGTATTTTGGATCGTGTGGAATATTAAAGGCTATATAGCCTTTTTCACTTCTACTCTGTCTATTTTTGTGAGGGCAATGCAATCTTCGGAAACTTTGTTCCTTTGCATCATTGATAATGGTCGACACTAAAAAGTAAATACATTTAAAATTAAATGAATATATTGCTCAAAATAGTCAGACAAGAGACAACTAGATAGACAAGGTCAAACAGATATGCCTAGAAAAAATAAGAAGAGAAACGCGAAAAGTGTAAAAAGCACAGGAATAAATAGTCAATACTAGGCAAATAAGATTATAAAGACACAACTAAACAGATAAATTGAGATAAAGTAATTCGATGCCAGCAAGTCTACACAGATAAGACTAGAGGATCAAGACTTAACAGGCAAGACGAAACAAACGATAATCGGAAGACAAGTATAGACAGACTTAAATAAATATATAAAACTTTACGGATACAATCAGAAAAATAAGATGAAATACAAGACTATACAGATAAGACGAACTTGTCTAGTCCACCACAACTAGGCTAAATTGACGAGATAAGAGAATCAAGACTAAACAGATGAAGAATAGACAGACTAAACTAGAGAGAAATTAGAATAGATAAAATATAATAGACTAAACTAAAGAAAAGTAATTCTTATATCTCGAATATTTGTCTGCATTATTTTACACTTTTAGTCTTGTCGTAGTGTATTATTTTAGAAACTAATCTAGACTTTTAAAACAAGATAAATTTACACTATAATATTTACACTATAATAGACGGTACAGTTGCAGCGATAACTGAGCTAAAGAGCATAGATATCCACAGCTTCGTCGTTTGGATTTTGAGGCCCCGGGCAGAAATATCGAGGTGGGCCCCCCAGTAAATAAAAAAGTGAATAAACAAATAAATTCTTTAATTTTTAATACATACAAGAAAGGAACATACGTATAAAAGAAATATAATATAATAATATATTAATATAAAAGAAAAACTAAATTAATTTAACTTTATTTTCCTTGTTTTAATTTCAGCAAATGTATCTATTATCTCACATAGTCCTCTTCTTCTTCTGCGGGTGCCTATCCGGTTCGAATGTTGGCGATCATCATTGCAATCTGGATTTTATTTGCTGCTGTTCTAAATAATTCCGTTGTTGTTGAATTGAACCATTGCCTCTTCATCTTCATCCAAGATATCCTTTTTCTGACGGGTCATCTGCGTTCTATTACTTTGCCCTGCAGTATGAGCTGCAGCAGTGGATATCGTTCTCCGTTTCTCATTATATGACCGAAGTATTCTAGTTTACGTTTTTAATGGTAAACAGTAACTTCGGTTCCTTCTTCATTTTTCTTAGTACCTCGATGTTCGCAACTTTATCCGTCCAATTAATATTTAGCAAGCGTCTATAAAGCCATATTTCAAATGCCTCTAATTTCTTGTAGGATGCTTCAGTTAAGGTCCACGACTCAACACCATATAAAAGTATGGAGAAAATATAGCATCTAATATGTCTCATCTTGATGTTCAGTGAGAGATCATGACTGCTAAATAGTTTCCTTCATTTTTATAAATGCGGCTCTGGTTATTTCGATTCTTCTCCTTATCTCCAGCGAGTGGTCCCATTGGTCATTTACCATGCAACCAAGATATGTAGTTGTTGCTTCACGTTCGACAACTGTACCTTCGAAAAAGAGTTGGCCGGGTGGTGCTTGGACCTTACATATTACCATATATTTTGAGATCATATTCTTTACTAGAGGCTCCTACTTCCGACATCAACCGCTGAAGACCGTTGAGACTATCCGCGAAGACTACCGTATCATCAGCATATCTGATGTTATTAATTATTTCACCATTAACCACGACCCCCTCGTTGATATTTAAGAGTGTTTCTTTACATATTTCTTCAGAGTAGATGTTAAATAGCAGAGGTGATAAAACACATCCTTGCCTTACTCCTCTCCTAATCTCAATATTGTCGGTGGTCTGGTCCTATACATTTATTACAGCTGTCTGGTTCCAATATAAGTTGCCTATTACGCGAATATGTTTTTGATCTAGTCCAATCTTCTGAAGTTTGTTGATAAGTTTATCGTGGTGTATTTTATCGAATGCTTTTTGATAATCTATGAAACAAGCGTATATATCATAATTCACATCCCTGCATCTCTGAAACATTACTTGGATGCAAAACCATGCTTCTCTTGTTTCGAGTGCGTTTCGGAATCCAAACTGCGTGCTGCTGATGTTTTCCTCGCATTATTATTATATATTCTACCATGAATAATCTTCAGGAATAGTTTTAAGATATGGCTCATTAGGCTGATAGTTCAATAATCTTCGCATTTTTTCGCATTTGTTTTTTTTGGCAATGTCACAAAGGAAGATTTTAGCCAATCCCTTGGTATCACTCCGCTGTTATAAATTCTATTAAATAGAGAAGTTATTACCGATATACTTTCATCGTCCAGCAGCTTCAAAACTTCTGCATGCGTCTAATCTGGACGCACTGCTTTACCATCCTTGCTTTGTTTGATGGCGTTCTTCACTTCACTTGTTATAATATTAGGACCAGTAGTTCCCGTAATTGTTGGTGGGTTTAATGGTCATCATCTTCAAATAAAGTATTTATGTATTCTTTCCATATTGCAAGCTTCTCCGTGACATTTGATGCTATGGTTCCGTTTTTTTCTACTAATTGACCAAATACCCGTTTTCTAAGCGTGCCAGTTACCGGTTTCACCTTTCTATGTACGTTAAAGACATCGTGTTTCTTTTCCAACTCCTCTATTTCCACACATTCTTCCTGGATTATTTCCACTTATGCTTTTCTTATTAGTTGCCTAATGGTTTTGTTTAAATCCTTGTATTTGTCTGTATTTTTGTGTGATCTTCTTTCTTCCATGAGCCTTAGGATATCGTCAGTCATCCAGCACTTTCTACGTTTTTTCGTTATTTCGGGCTTTAGAATTTTTTCACTCGTTTTAACTGTTCTTTACCATTTCCAATTCGCTCTGAACTTCATGGTCGGGGTTTTTCTTTATTTTTCTGAATTCTGTCGTTAACGCGGATCGTATTTGGTCTCTTATATCATCCTTCTTGAGTTGGGAAATATCTACTCTGTTACTATTGCTAGGTTTAAGGCTACTTCTCATTTTCAGCTTTAACGTTCCGACGAGGGGGTTGTGGTCTGATGATGCATCTGCGCCAGGGTACGTCTTGACCGATTTAAATATATTTCTGAACCTTTTATTGACAAGAATATAGTCGATTTGGTTTCTTACAATTTTGCATTTCTTGTCCGCGGGGGATCGCCATGTATATAGTCTACGTGGTGAAACTTTGAAGAAAGTGTTTAGTACGACATATTCTTCATCTACGCAGAACTCATATAATCTATCCCCTCTTAGGTCACTTTCAGCCAGACAAAACGCGCCCACTATATCAGCTCGTTTTCCGCATCCTATGTTCGCGTTGAAATCTCCCATAATGATATTAATCTCGTTTTTCTTTAGACTCTGCATTGTTTTTAGCAAATCGCTGTAAAACTCTTCGTTCTCTTCGTCAGGTTTGTCAGAAGTTGGTGCATAAACTTGTATTCAGTTGATGTTTATTTGCGCTGTTGCTAGTTGTACCAATATTATTCGGTCAGAAACTGGTGTAAAGTTGCGTACCGCTTTTGCAATTTTCTGATTAAGAATTATACCTACGCCGTATTGGTGCCGGTTCTCATCTAACCCTGAGTAGTACACTGTGTGATCATCTACTATACATTTTCCCACTCCTTTCCATCTAATTTCACTGATCCCCGTGATTTCTACTTTCATGCGCTTCATTTCTGTAATCGTGTTTTGTATCTTACCCGCTGCGAACATACTTCTCACGTTCCAAGTACTAGTTATTGTAGTGGCTGACCCGGAGATTCTTAGCAGCCTCTGACCATTTAAGGTCTGCCGGGAACTAAGGCCCATTATTTAATTGTTTTCAGGCATATTGATGATTATACTAGGAAATTGATACATGGTAGTTTTCCGTTGCTTTCCATGCGCTGTGACCAGGCTGTGTGGGATGAATATTTCATCGTCGCCCTCGTCGTCTTGATTACAGCTGTACCGATTACACGTTAATCTCCACCTATAATCATACTGGAACGCAGCTGCCCATTCCAGGGGTGTGCTTATTTAATGGCGGCACTATTCGCCATGTCATGTTACCGTCGCCGGATTTCTGCAGTATTTACTCAAGGTAGTCGTACCCGCTGACTACCCCTCTGCATCCTGATAGTAACACCGCTTTATGGTCGGGGATTGCATAGTGGGTATTCGCAATTCTCTTTGGAGTGAATTGAAAAAAAACTGTGATTGAACTGAACTGCACTGCCACTGCACTTCGAAGTCGAAACCCCGCCCTTGATTCCGTCTCTACGCATCTCAAACGTTCAAGCGATCGTCATTGACCATTCATCCTTTGTACTAGTAATTTTGCCTGGACTTTGAAGCCTGAATGAATACATAATCATTTGTATGGAAACTGGATACGAAAACTGCGGTTGCACTGAACTGCACTGCCACTGCATTTCAAAGTCAAAATCCTGCTGTTGACTCGGCCTCTTCACGGTCTTCACAAACGGTCAAATAATCATCTTGTATTAAAAATTTGAAGGGACTTTTTCCTTTTTTTCAATTCTTGGACAAATGTAGACATTATTTCCATTGTAAAATTAGTAGAGTAGAGTAGAAACAATTTCAACTATTCAGTTTGACATTTCAAAGCCAACCAAGTAATTTATTTTCTATTGAAAGCTAGGCTAGGTTGGATAGTCTTTCTTTGCCATTGTGGATCTTAAATAGTTTTTTATTATCTTAAGTTTTTTTTATTATCTATTTTTTCAGCAGTGGTTATCGGAATTTTTAACAAAATTCTTAAGATTATACTTAAATTGGGAAATTAATTTCCTGTTTAGTGAATTTTTTAAAGCATTCTAATGGTGACCAATCACATATGCCTTCACAGAAAATATTACAGAACACCTTTATTTGAACATCAATTAGAACATCATCATACTTCAATGCTAGATGCAAATCCATACAAAACTTTTTTAATTTTGTCATTTTCTTCATATTTTAAATTTGGTATATTATATAGGAAGCCAAATAAGTCATTATGTTTCTGAATATAACAGCCAATCTCTAGAAAAAAAGACGTTTTGTGTAAAACTGAACATTGAATTTTCGGTATTCTGAATCAATTGTAAACTCATAATCAACAATTTGCTTGGGATTATTTCTTATTAAAAAAAGTCGTTCCTTATCTGAATTTATTTCTTCTTCTTCGTCGTCTAATTCTTTTACGCATACCGATTCAGAATTTTCCTTTTGTTCTTCGCTCTCAAACATATCAATAATTTGTTCTGAATCAGAATCAGTAGCCTCTGTACCTACATTTTTACATGTAACATAAAACATCAGCTTTTCTCCTTTTCCGCTAATTTTGGTCTCCAATTTATTTCCTTTCATATTCATTTTCTTTGGTATTGAAATCTAATTTAGTTTGACTACTCGAAGTTGAAGCATTTGAAATTAACTTTAGTAAACTTCCTTTTTGTTGATTTGCAATTTTTATTTTTTTTTTGGTTCGGTTTTTTACTTTTTTGGTAGCCAGATTCATATTTCTTTCCAGTAGGTTTCATTTTTGCGGTTTCTGTAATATGATAATAACATAATTTAAAAGTAAGTAATAGTAATCGCCAATCTTACCTATAATTAAGGTCCAGTTGCAGGGGCACTGTGCAGGGGCATGAGTAAAGCTAGAGACAAACTGGTCCCACGTATGCGACGTATACAACGCATTACGGTATCTCCACTCTTGATTTTAGATTGAAAAGTATGCCATAGAAACACACTTACCGTATGCAACGCAATCACACGCTTCACACACAACGTCGATCTGCGATGTCCAGATCGGCGTGGAAAAGTGGAGGGAAAGCTATCCACGCGTGTGATCAGTGTATTTCTAGAACTTATGCGTAGCACGTCATACACAAATAGATCTTTGATGCAAGCGTTCTCCTCAAACTGTATTTTAGACCTGCGAAAGTACATAAAGAATCGTTCTTCATTGAAGTATTTTGTATCTGATATAAAATCCTACGACCAGTGTTCCCATTAATTTCTATTAGTTGGACGGTCCAAAATCTAGTATGAGCAAATGAATTAAAATTAAAACAAATTGCGTAATTTTTTTATACTTGTTTTTATGCAAACTATAATATCAAATGGCAAAATAATAAATTTGGATATTTCTAATGACACAAATTTCTTTCATTTTCAATTTCAAACTCCTTCAGTGTTAATTGTTTGCCCATTTGATAAATTTAATTTTATTCTCATTAGATCACCGAGGTCTTCATATTGCAGTCTGTTGCGATATTTTCCTTAAATGGAATTCAAGACCGAAAATCCCCGCACTGGGCGCTTGGAAGGTACCCATAATATTGTAAAGAATAGCGAGATTAGAAATTTCTGAATGGTTAATACGAAAGTTAAGGTATCGTCGAATGTTTTGAACAATCCAAGTTTACTTTTCTCCATTATTATATATTTCATTTCAGAATATTCATCCCATATTTTATCAATGTCAATATTTTGATTTATCATAGAGAATATTTTTCGGAAAGATTAATTATAATCTGTTTTCCAAAATCATTTTTTCTTGAATTTATAATAATCTCATTATCAAATGATTGCCATTGTTTTTGATCGTCGTCGGGAAATCTTCGTTCCAGGTTCATACAGACACGTTTGTACAGACAATTTGTATTATATTTGAAGTATTAATATTATTTTGATCTTCTGATAATATTTTTTTTTACATTACAGTTCCAAACCATTTTATCTCCTAGGTGTTGAGATTTTAATTTTCTTATTTTTGTCTTCACATACTGATGACACACACAGTGGTGTGCTGGGACACTGTTAACAATGGGCTCGCTACTCGATTACCGCGACCTGGAGGAGGGGAGCGTTTTTTTTAACATTTCCAGGTCTGGCACTTCCTGACTCCTGACACACATTGGCTAGACGCCTAGACACGACTAATAAGGGCCTTTCTGCTCTTATTTGCTTGTACCTTGTCCACCTGTGTATGTAAGCAATTTCTATTACGTTTTTTTATGAGAAAGGGTGGTAAATTATTGTTAGTTTATGTGTAAGTATAAACACAAAATATAAATTCTTAAATAAAAACGATAACAAAGCTTGCTCTATGTTTTTATTATACAATGCATGTACAGTGTGTTTGAAGAAGAACTACCTAGTTTTAAATATAAATTTAATGTGGAAATATAATGAAAAACTACATCAACGAGTACATACAACAAAAGACAGTACTTTCAGAGAGGACTTTAGACAGAGTACTTTCAGGTGTGGTTGCGGAGTAGCCATTGCATTGTACTGCACTGCACTGCACGCCTCAACTGAATCAAAGAGGATAGTTTAGGTTACGTTATCCTAGCCTATCCTCTTTGAACTGAATTAAGCGAACTGAGCCCTGGCGTCGTCTCAAGGACAAGCAGGCGTGCCAACTGGATGGGAGCAAAACTTGGACAATTGATGAATCAAACACCACAAACTAGAATAGTGTGGATCACTTTAAATAGTTTCTATGACAATAAAAATAGAGAGATATTTTTCAAATGCAATGTACATACATATATTGGCATAGTGGACACTGTGAAAAGCTGATTTTCGAAAAAATAAGAAAGGGATTGCAAATTTATAAAAAAATTAACAATGGGCTCGCTAATTTATACAAAATTTAACAAAGGGCTCGCGCGAGCCCACGCGAGCCCGCTTCAGCACATCACTGGATGAGCATCAATAATAGTTGAACAACATTTCTACAGGTATTTGCACAAAGAAGGGTCTTCTAATACGTCTTAGAGAGCAAAAATTGCTACCCGATATTGGGAATCCGTCAGAATTTTTGCGCAATATTTACAGGTAGGGTCATTTGGTTGCATAACTTGACAATATTTAATTAGAACATCGTAATTTTTGACAAAAGCTTACCTTACTTCATTGATTGGTTTAAATGATATAGATAGCATCATGTTCAGTTACTTGAGCTAAATTTTTATTTTTTCATACTCGATCGGTGAAACATTGTGTACACATTGTGTTCTGAGTAAAGGTTCTATGTTCTACATAACAGGTACATTCCATGCATCGTCGATTCCCAGATCTTCTCAATGTGCAACACAGCGTTGCTCGGTTAAATGCTATATATCCTTTTTAAGAACCGTAGCTACTCCATTTATCTTTCCAAGCATGACATTGGCTCCATCAGATGTAAACATTATCATTCTTTGGATGTTTAAGATATGTTCAACATATATTTGTTTTTAATTTTTTCCACAATTGATTTTCAAAATTGTTGCTGTTACAATTTCAAAATATCACCAAATACCACAGTTTTGTAATTTATATCATTATCACGATATTTAAAATACAAATTATAACTTTTTGTACTGAAATATCGCTGCTTTCGTCTAGAATTAAGGCTCCTTCAAACCGGCGCGGAGCGTTTGCGTCGCGAAATTTCCGCAACGAAAAAATCGCTACCGGCGCGGCAGCGAAATGTCAATGCCCATATCAAAACGTGATTTTAACGTGTATATAGTAGTCATGTTGTCCTCAGTGCAAGAAGCTATGCTATTTTTAGTATTGATTGCATAAGATGAAATATGATATTTTGCATTTATTTTGAATTTCTAAAACACATAAAACTCATTTCAGAATTAAACATGGGATCATAAAATCAATGTGATTAAAGAGATCACCATTTTAAAATTCAGCGGCAGCGAAACTAACCGCGCATGTGGCGTCCTTGTATTGCAACGCTGCACTACAGCGCCTATGACGGAAATCGCGCATGTTGATCTGAACATGTACATAAGCCGCCGTGTCAGCCGGTCCGCCGCGATATCGCACCACTACGGTCTGTGAGCACCTTTAATGTATGGAAGGTTAAATTTTTTTATTTCGTTAATTTTGTTTTTTGTTTCCAGGATATTGCTTATACATTCGGTACATTAAAACGCATAATTTTTAATTCGCCAATTTTGTCAGCCAATAAATTTTTTCATATGCTAAAGGATTTCAGGGATGGAACTCATTAATGAGGTAATACGTATAGCCAATATTACATTTTCGATTAATATATTAACTTTCTCAAAATCAAATTTCGATCGTTCTTGTTTTTCTCTTTTTACTGACGTTCTGCAGACTCATTTCCATTAACATTTTTAAAATTCAGTCTTTTTTCAATATTTGTAGTTTATTAACAGCTTCTCCGTGTTGTTTTTGAATAATATGTCGTTTGAAATAATCTCATCCCAACTTCCACTTCAACAACTTCCACTCATCCCATTTTTTTTCCGGTATTAAATTCCCCTGGAATATTTGCTTCTGCACAAAATATATACGTGACTTTTCATAATACTCATTATATTGGAAAATAGCGCTTAATTTTATACTTTATCTTTAGTCCTGTGACGTTAGCAACCAAATTTGCAAAAATATAATATTTCATCAGAGTTCTAGAGTACGTGCAAAATTTCAATAGTTCTTCAGAATTTCGCCAATACCAATAACAAGCTAGCAACAACTTTTCAGAAAAACTGTCATTTTTGACATACTTCTGCCCCTCGACCATAGTTCCGGAGTACTTTAGTACTGGAGTTTAAAAAAATAATTTTTAAATTTCTAAAACAGTTCTATTCGCGGATCTGAATAGTACCCTTAATAACACCCATTAGCACCCAGAACCTTAATTCAAAAGATATTTGCAATAATAAAAGACCCATAGACTTGAATGAAAATTTAAAAAAAATCGCGCAACAGTTCTATTTGCAGTTCCCGGTAGTACTCTTAGAGTTCTATTAAAAATCCATATAAAATTTTTCTGTAAAATAAAAAATTAGAAAGATATGCGAGAAATTGGACTTCACCGATTTGACGAAGTGAAGAGAAAAAAACCGCACAATAGATTTTCTCCTGAAACTAAGGTACACGTCCCGATTTTGGCGGGACAGTCCCGCTTTTTGGAGAAAAGTCCTGCGTCCCGCCGATTTTTAAAAATGTCCCGCTTTTTAGAAAATATCTGCATTTCTTATTTTAATTGTACTGTAATATATAATATAATATTTTACCTCATATTCCCAAAAAATCTCCACTCGATGTTGACTCCATGTCAACCAATCAAATTTTTTAATATCCTCCAATTGAACTGTCCATTCTTCAAGATATTCCAAGCAGTTATTATAAAAATTTCTAACTTCTTTCAGAAAATTCGGTCGTTTAATGGGACCTTGTTCTGAAATTTTCATTGCGTGTCATTATACGCATAAATTATAAAAGGAGATTTTATAGGAATACATGTAAAAATCTTTAGAATATATGAATGTGTGTTATTGGTAAAAATATACGTTACTGATGAAAAAATTAAGTGTTACTGGTCTGCAAATGTGGAAACAGACCAAAAATGAACGGAGATCTTCATTTTAAACAAAATAATATTCCTTATCAAAATATTTTGAAAATTGTAGAAAACGCGCTCCCTCTTCCAGGAACAAATGCAGCAACAAAAAGTGTTTTTTCCAGTATCAATAAAATATGGACAACTGAAAAAAACGCAGTTGAACATTAAACTTGCGTAAAAAATAATTTCACCAAATCATGTGCGAAATTTCATGACATTTCAATAAATGATCCGAGTATTCAATCGGATCAAAAATTTGACCGTGAAAGAAAATAATTTTTTTTTTTTAAATAAAAAATTTTAATTAAAAATCATAATGTTCAAATTATTGTTATATTTGTTATAAATATTTATTGTTAATATTTGTTACAAATATTTTTATAGTTACCAATAATTAATAATAAATGCATGTTTGTATATTTAAAGACAAGTATATGAATGTATACAATAATAGTAGTTTATGATACAAGTGTGTGAAGAAAGGCTTTTGTGCATGAGTGCATCAAATCACTGACACAATAAGGTTAGAACGTCAAGCTCCTCCGTGGAAAAATTGCTAACTAGTAAAAAGGCACAGTGACGGGAACACTATTTAGTCGTTGTAGATGTAATCTAGGTTAACCTAGATTTAATCTAGATTAGGTTAGGTTAAGTTATAAAAGAACCAGATTAATCCAGACTTAGAGGCCGAGAACTCTTGATTCCAAATAAGAAAAGTTAATTAAATTCTAATAAACGTCATAAAATTTGTTCTTACTAGGTCTATGTTTTTTGTTTAGTGACGCAAGTTATTGCCATAGTAACAACAAATCGTTAAATAATGAAACATATACATTGGACTTTTACGCACGATTCTAAAAATGATATCCTTCACATACAATAATGTATTTATTAATGTGTTCATTTTGGTGTGTGAGTAGATAAAATATATATTTTTTAATTATTGGTCTGGTTTCAAAACTAAATTATAATTCTCATTTCATCCCATTTGTCCCGCTTTGTTTCAATAAAAATGTGGTCACTTTACCTAAAACTCATATTAAAAAGTTTTCCCTATAGGAAACCTCATCCCCCTAAAACACTGTATATAGTATATGAATTAATATAATATTCCCAATATTTTAGACAAAATCAACGTCTCGTAATTTTAGAGCGCGGAAAATAAATTTATCTGCGCAAATTTTAAAATGTCATGAAAACTAATGCGCATCCGCGTAGCTTACAGGGAACATTGCTTGCTACTTTCAAATTAAAAACAAAACAACATTATTGTAAAGCAAGCGACATGTTTGCTAACTAAAAACTTGCAATGGAGAGATTTTATTTACATAAGTTGGTATGTATTTGAGTCTTTCAACACTACATGTAGGATATTTTCCGTAAATCTTGGAATGTTACTAAAAGTAATATCTGACATCAATTTTTTTATTAAATGTTTTGTTTACAACTGATAAAAGATTTGTGCAAAACCAATGTTTTTCAAAAATTATATTATCAGTAGCAACTAAAATTAAAATCCAGTACGTCGTATAATGTAAAATCATGTTAATAATATACAAGTGGGTAATATATTCAAAAATTCACAAAAACGCGCATTTCGGCTTAATCGAGAAATTAAAGAGAAACTAAATATAAATACGATGGCGGCAGATCCTTGAGGAGGCCAGGACCCACCCAGGGTTGTAGTACCAACGATGATGATGAAATATAAATACACATTTCAAGCAAAATATACAACAAACTGTAAATCTATTTATTCTTGACTCTGCGTGGGAAAGCTCTTTTTTTCAACTTGAAAAATATTCTTCAAAATACACATCATTGTGGCAAACGTCGTCTCCTTGGGATCCTCGAACGAAATTCCTTTGCACGTATCGACTATAAACGTAGTGTCCGTTTTACTGTAGAACGAATTCAGAAAACTTTTTATTTCTTCGTGAACTATTTCTCCACTCTCCGTTTGATATCCTTGTCCCTTATAACTGCAAAATAAGTACTCCTTGTATTTTGGATCATGTGGAATGTTTAAGGCTAAGGCCTTTTTCACTAATGCTCTGTCTATTTTTGTGAGGGCAATGCAATCTTCATAAATTTTGTTTCTTTGCTTCATTGTTAATGGTCGACACTAAAAAGCAAATACATTTAAAATTAAATGGAAATATTGCGCAAAATAGGCAGACAAGAGACGACTAGGTTAAGACCAGACAAAGTCAAACAGATATGTCAAGAAAAAATAAAAATAGAAACGGGGTCAAGAGTAAAAATGACAGGAATAAATAGTCAATACTAGGCAAATAAATAATAAAGACAAAACTGAAAGGATAAAGTTAGACAAAGTAATTTGATGCAACCAAGTCTACACAGGTAAGACTACAGAGTCAAGACTTAACAGACAAGACGAAACAAACCATATTCGGAAGACAAGTTTAGACTTAAATAAATATACAAAACTTAACGGATACAATCAGAAGAATAAGATGAAATACGAGACTAGACAAATATGACGAACTTGTCTAGTCCACTACGCTAAATTGACGAGATAAGAGAATCAATACTAAACAGACGAGGAATAGATAGACTAAACGAGATATAAACTAGAATTGATAGACGAGACTAAACTAATTACTTTTCTTATATCTCTAATATTTGTATGCATAATATGTAGCAATCGTTTTAGACTTGTAGTTTTGTCTTAGTTTATTATTTTGGAAACTAATCTAATTTTTTAAACTTGGAAACTAATCTAAACTTTTAAAACTTAAGATAAATTTACACAAAATAATTTATAATGTAAATCTAGAGTTAAATTACCTCAATATTGACGATAAAAAGGGCGACAATAAAAATAATTTTCAGAGATCTCATTTTAACTGTTTAGACCAAAATACGTAGAAGTAGACTGAATGAACATCCATCCTTCATCCAAATGAAATAGTTTAGATCTTGATCTTTGATTGATAGGTCAAATTTGGAGATAACTAGTTAATTATGACCGATTTTTGTTTATAATTGCAAATTATATAGTAGATAATAATATTACGTATATAATGTAATATTTTTAATTTTTTTCTGTTTTAATTCAAAAATAAACTTAAATATTATTTTGGTGTAGGAGGGGAATGAGAGATTGGAACGTGCGTGGATTTAGATGTGGAACGTAAGTGAACGGCATGAAAAATTGTTTTAATACAGAATAATATAAAACTATAATATTGTGAAAAAATATTTTTACAAGTTGGTTTTTTATAAAACTTTATGAGTAAATTTGCATCCTCCAAAGACCACCACACCTAAAAAAGAAAAATATTGTTAATTCTTAATTTCCACTATCAAGTGTAAGTGTAATTATACAATATTTTTATTTCGGCACAAAAGGCATATTATTGTAGAATAAACACTTTCAGACAAACCTTATTAAAATGACATTGTCTCTTGAAGATATTATCGATACATCTATATTCATACTGTTACACTTATTAAAGAAATCTTCGGATATATTTCTTCTTGTACATTTAGTTTGACAACATGCTACAGTGATTACAGGTTTAGGCGTGAAAACCGGGATATGTCGGCCCGATTTCACATGTATATGTCGCGGAATAATCTCTTCAGATTACTAATTGACCAGTACAAGGACCGAATAGTGCGCCTGGTTTGGTGCTGTTTGGTGAAAAATAAGGGATTCTGACTGCCTGTTAAGGTGCTGGACTGGATCTTATAGGGGATAAAGGACGGGTCATTCCCTTGTAAGGGTGGGGGTGGAGTCTCTGGAGTAAGGCTGGCATCTAGTAGCGACAGTGGCTTTAGCGGAAAGCCCTTGGCGGACCGAACTAGTTTGTTACAATTCTCCCCTTGCAGAACTAAAAGGCGCCCCAAAGAAGTTCCGTAGCCTAATCGTGGGTTTTTCGGAGTCGTCCACGGCGTCGTACAGGAACCACGAGCTCAGCGCCAGATGTACTAGCTTCAAACTTCCTTATAGCTTATGAATGATAGATTCCGATCAGACGTTCAACATCAGATTGTGAGGCGACTTCGAAACTACATAGGCCCTTTGCAGCTAGAATGAAGTAGGGTCCATCTCGTTTTGACATAAATTTGGCGGTGTTACTGTGAGGGTGAGTATCAATCAGCACACTAGGTCACCTGGCTGGAACTGGTCGCTCATCATTTGGATCGTCATGGTATTCCTCCTGGATTCAGGCCCCACGTTTTTTTTTACCGTTTGCTACACTAATTAAACAAATACTCGTTCGGATATAGTTCTTTACTTCTTCTTTAACTTAGGTGTATTTAGTTTAACAACGTGTTACAGTGTTTATAGGTTTAGGAGTGAAATCGGGACGATATATATGAAGGGCACAGGGGAAAAACCACACATGTCCACCTAGATTCGTTTTGAGAAAAACGAAATGTAAAGTTTAAAGTCGCGTATCTGATATTCTAAAAAGTATAAATCAGTTTTAAAAAAGCAAACTGCTTCTAAATATTATTGTTTACTGGTATGTAAAATTTTATGTCTTAGACATATTAATACTTAACTAAAATAGTCTATAACGTATAAGTTTCGAAACACCTTGTTTTGTAGGGAAAAACCACGGAAGTCCAACTTAAAATCCACGGAAGTCCAAATTAAGTACCAATAATTTTGAAAGGTGTTATATGTGATTCTACATACCTCTTTCTACATATAACTTCCTCTACTCAAATTCTACATATAATGGACCTTGCTTAACAACAATGATTTGTTGTTGCTTTCATTTCGCATGAACTTTTGCCTTGAACCAGCACCCCTTCAAAATATTTTTTTCCAAAAGATGTACAAAAGACAAAAAAATATATATTTATATTAAAACAGAAATTTATTCAATGTGGATAGTTTTGGTCTTGTTTCAATACTTTAGATATTTAATTCAGCATTAAAAAAGGAAGATGTTGAAGATCATCGCACTTCTTTTTTGGTATGGGTAACGGGCCATTGTAGGAATTTGTCAGTTCAACTGGACGTTGTTGTTATGTTTGTCTTTTTTTGTTTGTCCGTGTTGGAGACTCCCAAATTATACTAGAATCTTTATATTCACCAAAAAAGTTGCTTCTGTGTGCTACTTTTGGCGAGGAATTGATTTTCAAACACCGTATTTCCCTTGTAGGGAAGGGGGATTTTTTTATAAATTCGGTTCAAGAAACCACCCCATAATTTGAACAGATCTTGAGTGCACTCAACGACTTTGAACGGTGCTACTTTGAATAACATCCCTCCACTCCGATGGAACTTCTACGAAGCTTTTTTGGTCAATTAACCATATATCTTTATGACGTTCAAGGTATGAATGACCTTTTACTGGAAATAATACCTTAAGATCATACCTTTTCCTCTTGAGACTGAGGTTGCGATGTGCATCACCGCTCTGCGCCTGCGTGACATGGACTACCGTGGTTCTTCCATAGTATTCAGGACTTACGTTGTTTCTCCCCTGGAAATCTATTTTATAATGTCAGTTTTATAGGCTCTAACGGGCTTTTTACTGAATATTATACAGTGGAAAGTAAAGTACACTTCTAATACTAACAAATGGCAGCACCAGTTTAATATTGACAAAAAATGGACTTTGGTGGTGGTTTTTCCCCTGGACCCTTCATATGTATATGTCAATAATCTCTTCGGGCTACTAATTGACCAGTACAAGGACCGAAGAGTGCGCTTGCTTATGTGCTGTTTAGTGAGCCAGAAGGTATTCTGACTGCCTGTTAGTCCTCTTGTACACACACAGTTTTTCGGCGTAAAAATCTACGGTTAATTCGCCGTGTGTAGGCAGGGTCGTCAGTGTTGTAAGAATCACAGTGGAAGCTTGTTCACATACATGGCGGAGCTACGGTACGGCGCCGCCGCCCTATGCACCGTGTCTGTCGCTCGGCGCACCGCGTCTACGCACGGTGTGATTTTCATCAGTGTTGCATCGCAGTCTATGGGAGTTTGTCGACGGCGCCAGACTATAATACTAATTTTGATTAAAATGAACATAAACCAAGAACTATTGATTACATTAATTCAAGATAGGCCTATAATATGGGATGAGACTATGGGATTATGCATGGAAAAAAAAAAACATTTTTCCTCCCTTTTTTGAAAGCCAAATTCCTCCCTCTTTTCTAAAATCGGATGTATCCAAAACATTCTTTTGCTTTCACTTTCTTTTGAGTTTCCTATACATGTAATAAGCAATAATAATCTTTTTCTTATAAGGATTCATGACGCAGGTCCTGCAAACTCACATCTGGCCGTTGTCTCGTCCGGTGGTTTTGCCGTGTCATGTACTAAGTAGCACGGTTTAGAAACCGTGTCGTGGAAAAGTGGCCTTAGGCTGTTGGACCAGCTCTTAAAAAGGATGAAGGGCGCGTCATTCCGTTGTAAGGGTGGGGTGGTGTCTCTGGAGTAGGGCTGGCATCTGTTAGCAGTGGCTCTAGCGGAAAGCCCTTGACGGAGCGATTGGGAACTAGTTTGTTATAATACTATATTTATACAGCTGCATAGATTCTGGCTCCCAAGACTAAATTTCAATGGTATTTTCCCATATGCCCGCCATACACAAAACAGTCCACCGGAGAGGTCTACCTGTGCATGTTTGCCTGCGCAGGTAGACCGAAGCGTGTGTGGGAATAGCCATGTGCAGTTTTTTGAACCTGCGCAGGCGACCGAAGCAAGATCGAAAATCAATTCTTTCGACGGTGGACCTGAGCAGGTCACGTCAGTTGTTTTCTAGTGTGTTTTGGAATGTAGTGGTTTTGAAGGTATAGGTATATAAGCTTAGATATGATATTGAATATTCTTATATTGATTATGCATTTCCCAGATTTTTCACTGTAAAACAATAAACAGGTATTTCAAAATATTTCTTTGTTTTTAAAACAAAAATTATGCTTTTTGCAAAATAAGTTCTGACTAAAACACGTGCACGAATTTTAAAATATTTCATTTCAGAATAAAGTTTCAGTTAAAAGTTTCCAATATTAGGTTTTCTTTACTTTGTTGCAAGCAAAATTTCATCAAATAATTTCTGTGAAAACCAGTGCCTGCCAAACTGGAGAGATTTCAGATGTGCGGCGTAAGATTTCATAGTACAATCACATAGTATAGTCCTCGTCATCAATCGATGCCATCGCAAAAAGAACTGAAGACTGCTCCGGTATAGCGGAACGTCCCCATATACGCTACTGACGTGCGGTGGACCTGCACAGGTAACCTCTCCGGTAGACCGTAACGTGTATGGCGTACTTAACTTCTTCTTCTTCTTCAGCCTTTAAACGTCCACTGCTGAACATAGGTCTCCTCCATCTTTTTCCAGGTAGATCTGTTTTGAGCGGTGTGCATCCAATTCTTCCCGGCTAGCAGCTGTAGGTCATCCCGCCATCTCGCCTGGGGTCTACCAACACTTCTTTTTGTCTCTCTGGGTCTCCACTGCATTATTTTCTTGGTCCATTTCACGTCATCTCGGGAAACATGAACTGCCCATCGCCACCTTAATCTTGCATTCGTTCTATGCCATCCGATACATTAGTGCGTTTGCGAATTGCCCGTTTTGCGTATTTTATCTCTCAGGCTGATACCCAGCATCGATCGCTCCATTGATCTCTGGCAGACTCTTACACGGCTTATGTTGACCGTGAGAGTGGTGGTCTCTAGGCCATAAGTGGCAACGTGAAGAATGCACGCACCGTACACTTTTCCCTTGAGCCAGATTGGGACTTTACGGTCTCTGAGAATATGGTTTAGTTTCCAAAGTCAGCAGCCCAAGTCAAGCCGATTCGCCTTGTGACTTCCGCTGTTTGGTTGTCCCTGCCCAATTTAATATTATGTCCCAGATAGATGTACTGCTCCACGGTTTCCAAGTGGTGGTTGTATAATGTTATTTGGACATTTTCATGAGAGAGGATTTTGGTCTTTGTTTTCTTCTGAAGCTTGCTTAAGTTCGTTAATCATTTCCTCCAGTTCGTTTATATCTTGGCTCATAATTACAATATCGTCTGCGAAACGTAAATGATTCAGGTAATTTCCATCTATACACACACCTTTTTGTTCCCACCTCAGGTTTTTGAATATGTCCTCTAGTGCCAGTGTGAAAAGTTTTGGGGAAATCGTGTCGCCCTGCAAAAAAAAAATTAACATCAAAAGAGGCGTGCGCTCTTTTGATGTTAATTTTTTCGGTTCGTAGATCTTCCTTGATGTTAACTTAGAACGTTGCATTTTTATGAATATGGTCGATTAAGTCCGAGTATCTAGAATCGATTCTTGCCCTGTTCATGGCATCCAGCACTGCCCATATCTCAATAGAGTCGAAGGCCTTTTGATAGTCAACGAATGCCATATATAGAGGCACGTTATATTCCGTGCATTTCTCTATTAGTGTGCGGACTGCTTGGATATGGTCGACTGTGCTGTACCCTTTCCTAAAACCGGCCTGTTCTATAGGTTGGTAGAAGTCGAATTTTCTGTCCAGGCGATTTTTTCGTATCTTCGTCAGCAGTTTGTACAATGTAGGTAGTAAGCTGATTGGACGGTAATTTTCGACGTTTGTAGGGTCGCCTTTCTTAAATAGAAGTATTACCTCGGCATTTTGCCACACTTTGGGGATCTTGCCCTCTTCGAGACATTTGTTCAGCAATATAAGCATTGATTTTTCCAGTGTTTCCGATTCAGCTTTTAGCATTTCGCTCGTTACGCGGTCCTCTCCAGGTGTTTTATGTTTTTTCATCGAGTTTAGCGCTGCTCTGAGCTCAGGGCCATCTATTTCCGGAATTTCTTCTGAGTCCACGTTCAAGATGGTCGGTTTTTGTTTTATTTGGTTTGGCTGCTGGACTGACTGGCTGTACAGGATCTGGTAGAAGTCCTGTATCACAGCCACTATATCTGTTTTGTCTGTAACTATTTCTCCCAGATTGTTCTTCATCTTATGAATGACCGTCTTTCCTTTGGATCTCTTTGAGCGTAGTACTTTCATGTTCAAATGATCTGCGATGGCATCGAGAATGTGTTGTGCGCCCGAATATCCTTTCGTATCGCTATTTTTACTTGCTTGTTCAATGTTTTAGATTGTGGTGCGTCCCTGTGTGTGTTCCGACGCTCCTTTATTAGCTGGGCTGTGTTGACACTGAGTTTGTCGTTTCTTTGTCTAAAGAGCGCACACTTTCTTTGTGGCTTCTCTGATCGTGTTGGTAATTTTGGTGTTTAGTTCGTTCATGTTAAGCTGTTTAAGAGCCTCAGTTGGTTGGAGCTTGCTCTCTATTTGCTTATTGTATTCTTCTTTTCTTTCTGTCAACTCTTTTATAGATGGTTTTATCGTTTTTGTAATCAACTTCTTTCGTTCGAGATGAGTGTTAATTTCTATTCTGGCTCTCACTAACCTGTGGTCACTGCCCGTGTTGAAACGGTTTAGGACAGATACGTCCGAGCATATTTCCTGTCCGAAGCCAGTATATAGTCTATTTCGTTACACGTAATACCATCTGGACTCTCCACGTCCATTTTCTTGTAGGAGGTTTTTTGTAGAAGGTATTCAAGCAGTAGATATTTTCTTTGCATAAAAAATCAACCATGTTTTGACCTCTGGTGTATCGTCTTCCAATACCGAAGTGGCCTGTATTTGGCGGGTAGGTAGCCTCTCTGGGTCCGATCTTTGCGTTAAAGTCTCCAGTTATGATGGTGTATTTGGATTTTTCTGCGTCTTTAGCTGTTGTTAGGTCTTCATAGAACTGCTCGCTGGACAACATGTGTCTTGATCTGAGGATCGTGGTGGTTTCTCCGCTGAGTCTCGTTTCGCTCAGTCCCACAACATCCCATTTAATGTTAGCAAGTTCCTTCTCTGAGGCTTCTAGGTGTTCTTCTTGCTTCATTGTATGTATGTTAAATGCAGTTATATGTAAAGTTTTAAGTCGTTTTTGTTTCTTGCCTACTATTCTTTTGTTTTTATTATTTGTTGAATTTTTACCTCCCCCAGAATCCTTGAGGTAGCCTGATGGTTGATCATTACTCGCCTGGGGTAGTTTCATTTTGAAATTTGACATGTTCACTGATGATGAAACCAACGCGGCAGCGGCAGTCATAAGGATACCGAGAGAAAACAGAGAGAATCTTTTATTCTCTCTCAGTGGTATTTATCCAAATGCTACTAATTGTATGTCCAATCGAACGGCGAAGACACGATAGTTAGGAGGATAGAGAGCGAAAACCGACAACATACTTTTTGTCATTAACCCTTTAACTACTGTTATATATTACATACTACATATTCACAACTGTGCCCACCTAAACGCCAAAAAAAGGTAAAACCGATTTTGATTAAATGTTTTGTGTGTTGAGTGGGTCCCTGGATGGTTTAGATTCACAATTGGACCTGATGGTTAGGTTAGATTTGGACAACGTATGCCGAAGTCTGTTGGACCGATTTTGATGAAATTTGTTGTTTGCGTGTGAGTGGGAATTTGGTATTATTGATATATTGCATTCATTTCTTTCATCACATACTATTTTGTGCAAAGACGCAGTTCTTGAGTCTTTAGTGTTTCCATTCCCGTGATATTTTGAAATACAACGCATTCTATGGCGGAAATAATCTCGTTCTTCTTCATGTTTATTGAAATAATATGGGTATTATCTTCAATTTCATATTCAACTGCAGTAGTGTCCATATAATTATTTGATTTTTTTTCTTTCTTTTCCAAAAAGTGGAGATAATTTGCTTGGAATAAGTGGCTGTTGCATACATTTACGCCATGCTGCTATTTGACTTACATGTTGCACAAATACTGTATCAGACTGTATAAATACTGTATAAAGACTAATAAAAATGGTATAAGGAAAAAAATATTGAATATATACCCAACATTTTCTACAGTAATATTTTTCTACAGAAATATTGGCCGTTTAAAGATTTTACTGGCTATCAAGGTATGGAAATCAATCAAGCACTTCTGTCATGACGACAGTTAACATATTTAAGAACGTTAGTCCCCTATAAGTCACCAAATATATGAATATCCTTCATTTTAAAGATAAAAAATCAGTATTGTCAAAAATGTATTTAAACATCTTGGCCAACCTAGCAATATCAAGGAATCTTGAGAGGACCTTTAAAAATAACAATCATAATTTATTGCCCAACAAGTGAAATACCAATTACAATGCAATAATATTGACATAAATAATAATAATGATAAAAATATATTATGATAATAATGTAAGTAATTCAGAGAGTTAAGAATAATGGAATTACATATAGTTTTAATCTGAATTAAGTAAGTGTATTTGTAAAAGTTTACGAATCTAACAATGATATATTTATGCAAGAAGTAAAAAGTTTACAAGAATAATTGTATAAGACTTAGACCATTAGTAAAGCTGATAAAACTTTTGTGAAGGATATATGAAAGTGGTGTTTATAATATGATTTAAACAATTACATTAAATGTGTTTTATAAAAAAATTATCATTTTGGACAACAATTTAAGAAGCTTGAAGATTTGACGATGATTAATTGGTTTGTAATTCCTATGAGTAGTCAGATGATTTAGTCCCATACATTATGTACAGCAAATAAAAAAATAGCATATTGGAGATTTAAGATTGTTCAATATTCCTCTTCCTTTTCGAATATTCCAGCATCCCAACAATCAATCATCTATTTTTTCTTTCACAAATCCCTCTTTCATTCCACCATTTTTTCTATAACTCCTTGAATTTCATCTTGCAAGTTATCTCCTTCTACTTTACACATTACTATATTATTTCTTGAATCCTTGTTTTCTTCCATATCTTTACATACTTTTTCTTCTGAATATTGCTTCTTCAAAACATTCTTGATTTCTGAGTTTTCAATTCTTAAAGCTGTTAATAGTACTAACACATTTTTTTTCCATTGCTCCTCTATTTCTTTCTCTTCCTTTTTCAATACATTTTCTAGTTTTCTTTCCAAACTCATATTTGATGATGACACTTTTAATTCTTTTCTTAACTCACGAACTTCTTGCAAAATTTGGTTCATCATTTCTCCTCTTTCTCCATTCTCTGTACTAGATTTGTTTTTGTTGTTAGGTGTTAGAGCTGATTGTGAACTAAAAATTAGACGCACTTTTTCTGAGCAGTCTAAATAATGCACAAGGCGACAGAAATGCAGATAAAACTAAATAGATTCGAATACTTGGATAAAATTAATCAGAAAAGATTATACAGATAATACTAAAAACAGAAACGTATATGGACAGTACTATACTCGGATCGGCGAGAGAATGCAGCTGTACTGTGCTGATACTGTATGAGCGGCGAGGGACGCGCCGAGGAACGCGCAGGTTAGTTTGAGTTAAGGGGGGAAACCACATTAGAAGGTTCAAAAAATTAGATTTTCTTTTTATTGCATAAATCGCTAGCTTAACTATCGATGAATACGCTGTCAAAATTTCAAATCGAAATTCGCATTCGTTTAGAGTTTATGAGCATATAACCGAGTGCACATCGGGTACAGGCTACAGGCTGGAGCGGAGCATTACCTCGTTTATCTCGAAATGACTTTTTTCATATTTGCGTGCAATCTAATTCCAAAAGTGTAGAACTGATCATTATGAAAATTATTATTGTATTTTGACTCAGGTGTTTGGACAAATTTTTTTCAAGTATTTTTATTAAAATTATGCCAACGTTTCGACCTGTATTCGGTCTTTCTCAAGGCTAATTTTTAAAAAATTATATGATTTTGACATTTTTTAAACATTTGAAATTTATATTTATCATTATTATAATCAATATAAATTTCAAATTTAAAAAAAATGTCAAAATCAAATAATTTTAAAAAAAATTAGCCTTGAGAAAGACCGAATACAGGTCGAAACGTTGGCATAATTTTAATAAAAATACTTGAAAAAATTTTGTCCAAACACCTGAGTCAAAATACAATAATCATTAAAACAAGATGGACGTTATATCAAAAAATAATTATTATGAAAATTGATAGTATGATTCTTTATAAAATTTCGAATTATATAAACCAACTTGTGAGATGATATCATGATTTTAAGGGTATTTTTCCTTGCATAATTAGAGAAAAAAATCGTGAAAATCGAAGAAAAATTGTTCCAACACCTGCAAAATTTTTAATTTAAATTTTTTTTCGCTTGCATTGAGGTTCATATTCTTAGAAAATAAGTTACTGTAAATGCAAAATTGTAAAAATGTAAAATCAAAACCTTTTTGATTTCACATGAAAATCGGAATGGCTACACTGCACGCAATTGGAAAACTTTACTTACATCCTTCGACGGACATCACACCGTGATGAACTTTGTTATTTTTGGCTGAAATTATTCAAAAAAATTGTTCGAAATATGAATTAAATGATGTAAAAGAAATAAAAGAAACCTACTAGAAATTATGAATAAACAAAAAACATCTTTGGTAAACAATGGCACGGAGCCTAGCACCTGGGAAGAGTGGGGTGGACAGGACTCCATAGCCGTAGTGAAGGCGACCTGTCTAGGGGTGACAACCCCGAATAGTAAGCCTCCCAAGCTAACACCTTGGGTAGTATCTTGGACAGTGGCTCGCCACTGTCCCATGAAGAATATTCTTCAACTGAGCATGAAGGAAAATCTCGCTAAATGCACTACCCCAGGTGGTAACCAATCCACCGTCACCTATGGTGACGTTAGCGGACCTTCGGATTCTGGGAGTTGGAGTCCGCACCAACATGCTTTAAGGATGAGCCGGAGCATCGTGAAATCACCGGACGTAAACTCAGACCAAGACGGCAAAGCTTCTTCGCAACATTTAATGCCAACTCACTGCTAAAAGTGGGTAAACTGAAACATTTGACTGATTCACTAACACGACACAACATAATACTGACAGCAGTACAGGAAACCAGATTTACGGACGAACATGCCTTCGAGTCCCAAGGCTGCAGAATCCTCAAAGGAAAAGTGGGTCAGCGGGTAATGAAGAACGTACCCCACTTAGGTACAGGATTTATAATCAGTCACAGGATACTGGATTCAGTCACCGACTTTACCTCCCCGAGTAGTCGTGTATCCATCCTCTCTCTCAAATGCGCAAACAAGGGCTACAGTATAGTCAATGTACATGCCCCAATCAACCAGGACAACAGACGCAATCCAGACAGAACTATAATAAATAAATTCTGAGAAGATAAATTCTGGGAAGACTTAGAAGATAATATCTCTAAACTTCCAGAGAGGCACACCATTATACTGCTTGGTGACTTCAATGCTCAACTGGGAAGAGAGAAAAAATATAGAAACATAGTGGGCAATTATCCGGCGCATAATCACAACGGAAAACGATTGGTGGATCTTTGTAGGACTTTTGGGTTGATCATGAAGTCTACAGCCTTCAAACACTTGCCAAGGAAGCAGAAGATTTGAATTTCACCTAATACCCACCTGGGTGAATTCCAGATAGATCATGTGTCCATTTCACAAAAATCTCAAAAGGAAATACAAAACGTGAAAGTACTAAGAAGCGCCAATCTGGACTCAGACCACTACCTCTCAAAGATCAAAATAAGACTCCAGCCTAGAAACACTAGATTACACAGAAGATTTGACGTCGAGCGACTCAAGAACAGTCAAGATATAAGTCAGAGACTGAACAACACAGACCTAAACAACTGGGACCAACTGAAGGAGATTCTTGTCAAGGCGGCCAATGGACTCGCCCCTCTCGCTAGAAGAAGGAAGCATCCATGGTGGACTGAAGACTGTGACAATGCAATAGCCCAAAGACAGGTAGCCTGGGTGAAGTGGAATTCTAAAAAGACCAAGGAAAATTGGCATAAATTTTTGGAACAAAGAAAGGTTACAGTCAAGATAATTCGAGGAACCAAACGAACCTTCACACAAAACCAACTAACCCAAATCGAAGAGAGCTTTGCTAAGAATAATTCCAGAGATTTCTTTGGAACCTTTAAGCAGGCACTCAGAAAATACGCTCATCAATACGAGATCATCCAGGACATCTGGGAAACAGAGAAATTACCACCCGATTGGAAATCTTCTCTGATCCATCCGCTTCACCAAAAGAGAGATTTTACGAATCTAAACAACTACCGTGGAATTTCTCTCGTCCCAGTAACATACAAGATTCTCTCGAAGGCGTTACAAACAAGGGCAGAAAATCAGTTGGATAGTCAACTGGGAGAATACCAGGGGGGCTTCAGGAAGACCCAATCCTGTGTTGAACAGATCCTCAATCTTAAAACTGTACTTGCATACTCCAAGATGGGAAACCGCAAGGTGGTCGTCACCTTTGTTGATTTTAGGAAGGCCTACGATTCCATTGATAGAGAAATGCTTAACACTAATCCTAGAAACTTTGACGAACACCCATTCCAGGGTTAAATTTAGAGGCGAGATTTCAGAAAGCTTCGGAATAAAAACTGGAGTGAGACAAGGAGATGGACTTTCTCCACTTCCCTTCAACTGTGTCCTTGAAAAGGTTATGAGAGAATGGCGCAAGGAACTGAACAATTTGGGTGCTCAGAGTGGTATCTACCTGGGAAGTAAGAACGATGGATTGGTTGTAGATTGCCTGGCTTTCGCAGATGACATGGCACTGTTTGCTAATTCTCTTGAGATGGCAACAATGCAGGTAAACTGCCTCAGAAAACAGGCTGCCAAAGTGGGTCTTCAAGTGTCGCTGAAGAAAACAGAATTCTTCACCAACATCAGAGAAGCAAACAGAGAGATGTTACTAGAACAGGGAAACATCAAGAGGACTGAGAAATTTAAGTATCTCGGCGAATGGATTGAACCCAACTTATCAGAAAGAGCAACATTATCCAAGAGAGTTCAGCAAGTTAGAACTAGCCTATCGGCTGACTAAGAACACTTACAATAAGAAATGCCTGTCACGCAACCTGAAACTTAAGCACTGCCATGGAGTGTCTTTCCTTGAACCGAAGGGGTCTAATAGAGAAATTGGAAATCAGAGAGAGGAGAAACCTCAGGAGGATCCTAGGCCCGGTAAAGGAAGATGGGGAATTCCAAGGACGGCATAACTCTGAGCTCTACAAACATATTGAGATGCTCTCTGACTGTGCAAGAAAAAGAATGGTAGCTTTCTATGGCCACATTGCAAGATTGCCTCCAAACCGACTAACCAACCGTCTGTTCACCTTCTGGCAAAACAGGAAGCTTCATACCACTTGGTTGACAGAGACCGAGAAGGATATTAAAGAACTGGGAATAACAGATCTCAAAAATAGACAGTCTGTGAGACGCACCCTGCAGGAAGTCAGGAAAAACCTCGAACGAAAGGTACCCCTGGACAGAAGAGAGAAAGGAGTTACACCGGCAGAAGATGCAACAATACTGGGCAAAGGTCAAAGCCCAAAAGTTGAACAAGAGTGGTCCAAAGTAGGCCTATTCAAAAGAAGAAGAAGATTGTAATGATGTGAAATTTTATTAAATTCTAGTTAATTCTTCCCACCCAAAAAAAAATTTAAAAAAACAGTATCAAACCGCCTCCTAATGTGGTTTCCCCCTTTAAATAATATGCACCAGTTTTTCAAACACGGACAACTAAACATCGCGCGCTCGGAATAGTGTGGGGGCATGCGCAGAACAAAGCTAAACTCGTCGAGACGAGATGCATTCTCTCGCCGGCCCGAGTATAGATATAAACAGAAAAAGAAAGTGAAAGCTAAAGATAAATAATTTAAACCCATTAGAATCTAATGGGTTTAAATTATTTATCTTTAGCTTAGGGTTACTTTCTTACTCTTCTTTCATCTAATGATTAGATGAAAGAAGAGAAAGAAAGTAACCCCAAGACAGTATAACCTTTTGTAACTGCAAAAAATATTTACATTTTATTAATGCAAAATCTTTCAAATAAAGAAGACAATGTATAATATAAAAAATCCAAACATCCTTGTATATTAAATGTTTTAAATTTAAAAGTCTGTGAACTGATCTTCTGGTGGAAATGTCAATGTAATTTTTAGTCTGCTAGTAAGTCTAGTCTAGTTTATTAATAAATTAATATATTACTTTATCTGCAAATCAAGACCAATAAACAACTTTGAGTATAATAAATATCAAATTGAGATATTGATTAATCTCAATTATTATAATCAAATTGAGGACAATCGACATACATTTGGGAACAACCACCATACAATTTAGAATAATTATTCCAAATTGAACGTAATCAGTTTTACCAGTTCATACCATATGGTATTTAAACATTTACGGTTTTAACTTACTGGCATGATTTTGACCATCGTTGATCCCACGCTCGAATCGCAGCTGTGCGAGTAACAGGAACAGTACCTGCAGCTCCTCCACATCTTACACACTGTTTAACACTTCTTGGAGTTCGCCCCAAATATAAATGTCTAATTGAGTCCACAGTCTGCCCCGTAGTCGAATCACTTGAAGATGCTAAACATTCTGGTTCAACTTGAAACTCCAGCTGTAAACCAAAAATTTTATATAATTTAGTTTATTTAATCTTTGGTTCATCTAATTTTCATAACTATGTTTCATTACCTGCAGAGGTAGAATTTGTTGAGATAATTGATGTGATGCTAATACAACTCTATTGGTTGGAGGTTGGGGTTGTTGAATTTGAACTTGGTTAGGTAGAAGACAACAATCGTCTGAGAACAATAGAAGTAACAGTTTTTTAAAAGCACTTAAAACTAATTATTAAATCTAAATAAACTAATCCATGGAGGCATCACATGCATCAACTGCAGTCCCTGTATCAAACTCCACTACAATTGGTTCTGGTGCTGAAGAATCTTTAGTATCAACAAATATAAAAGCTTCAGATGTTTCACAAGGGCTTTTAACAACATTCATTATAAAGTATTCTTTTTCAGTTTCAGGCGTTTTAGGTGTTGGAGATTGTGGTTCATATGCTTGGCTTAATCTTTTTTCATGTTCCATAAACACATTAGTGGACGATTTAGTGGCTTCTACAGCTGATTTTCTTAAATCGAAGAAAAAGGAATCTCGCGCACTCAAAGGTGTTATTTGTTTAATTTCTGCTTTTTCTAGTTTTACAGTTGTGTGCAATGTGATGGGTCTCCTTTTCTTGGTGCTACATCTAGGAAATAGTTTCTCAATATTTTCATCATTGACTGTGACAGATGGTTCTTCTTTTGCAGAAAAATCATCAGTAACTATATCACATTTATCTTTTTTCCTTAAATATTCATTTAAACCCAAACCATCATCATCATCATCATCTTTCTTCAGTTCAACAGAATCTTCATCTTCAATTTGATCTTCCCCATTTTCCTCTTGTATCAAACTAATTCTATATTGTGACTTTCTATAACTATTTTCTTCTTCCAATTTCGTAAGATCCTCCAACTCAATATCATCCAGTGTGCTTTGCTTTAATATCGCATTATATTCAGTTTGCCTGCAGATAATCTTCTCGCTTTTCAGACTTTTTTTGTTCTTTCTCCAAATGCAAATCATTATCATTAAAATAATTATGAATGCGAGTAAAGAGTTTAACCAAAAAGTCCAATTAACCATGGGATCAAAGACGGTAGATTTAAAAATCGCGTAATAAATGACTGGACATAATAGAAACCAATATATGATAAAAAGTAAAACGATGTAAAGCGGCAACAAAAAACATTTCCAAGGATGAGATCGAAGTTTATGAGGTTCGTAAGACTTCTTTTCGCACTTTTTAAGTTCCATGTTTTTGGCAAAAACCGACGCCCAACTATTCACAAAACCAACTAACTTGAGAAAAAAACATAAACCTTTTATCAAACGGAAACACAGACTTCCTATTGATAAATTAAAAACCCACAAAAGCGCGATAAACTAAAATTATCTTACCTATTAGTGTTTCATCAGGCTCGTTAACATTTTGTACTAGTCGACTTAACAATCTAAAAACCAAAGCCAAAACGTCCAAATTGCCGTCGGATTTTGTAAAAACTGGAAGACACGCAGGACGTAATAAGCCCCAAACTCTGATCAAAACTAACATTTCCCGAAGAGTATTTAACGCTTTCGGGTCTCTTAATAATTCGTAAGGTTTGCCCGCAGATGGCCTACTATCTGGTAACTTCACTAACAGATTTAAAGCTAAATCAGAAACCCATTGGATTAACTGTTGAAGACTTTGCAGAGTTGAAGGCTCTACTGTAAATTCTTTAGCTTCTAAATGCATTAGTACTTTGTCCACATCACCTTGACCCTCCGCAATAACACCTAGAAGAAAATAATAAATATTAAAACTAAGATGATCTAATCTAGACTAGTTTTGTATTCCCACTGATGATATGTTTAAAGAAATTAAATGTAGTTTAATCTAGAAGGGTAACTGCTTCTAATACCAATTTTAACCATTTCAACTTAAGTGTATAGAATCGTGTATATAATTTCATTCTAATTATCAGATGATTAAAAGACAGATTCTATCTTATCACTAGTTTATATTAAGTTAGTCTTTAAATGAAACTGATTACAACTTTTCTATAGCGTAATAGTATATTTAAAAAACATTTCTGCACAAAAAAAAGCTTGAGAAGTTCATGTTTAGTGTTAATCTAGTACTAAGTCTTTTAAGTTGTTAATCTAGTACTAAGTCTAAGGTTTTCATATATATTTTAAGTAGTCTATTCTTATCTAATAAGTGTCTTCTTAACCAATACTTTTTGTGTCTATCACTTCTAGTCCTAAAATAAATTTATCACATGTAGTCTTAAAATAAATATTACTCACTTGATAATGAGTCTGCCGGGCTTTTATCATGACTACTCATTTCACTTGGTCGTAATAAACTTTTGAAAGCAGTTGCAATACTATGCAACATTAGAAATTGGACTAAATCATTCGCCCGGCTCTGTCCTTGTGCGCTTAGTCTAAAAAGAAAACGAATAAACTTATTCCTAAAGGTTAATGAAAATAAAATCAAATTCTTACCTATATAAAGACGTTTTGATGCATAAATACTGCACATAGAAAAATTGTTGCACAGCTGTCGATTGCCGATTGAAGCTCTCGGTAAATCTATCACAAACAGCATCTAGCATACTAGGTCTTAAAACTAATAAAAGATCCAACCAATCTAAACCGGTCATCAGACAATACTCCAACATAGTCGTTACGTAAGGAACGCTAAGCGGAGTTGAACTTTCTATTTGCGGGGGTAATTTGAAAACATGTAAATTGCTATCCACGTCAATTACTAATAATACATTGCCTAGCCAGGACATGTCTATGTGGAGTATGTCGTGAACTGTTTTGGAGTATTTGCTGCTGGGTTCGTCAAAATTTGCAATTGCCGTTAAGTTTGTGCTACAGATAGATTTTAATGTGTCTCTGTATAGACAATGAACAGAGTTGTCGGAAAAAGCGGCTACTATGTAGCTACTGGATACTGTGTTTAGAAAAGTTAATTTACTTGTTGCTAGTGACAGGACTTTGTGATTGTACTGAAAACTTGATTGGTACTGCCATAACTAAAAAGAAAATTGGATTAGGACAGTATAAGAACAATCTACTTCCAAAAATAAAAGCTTAAAATACAACTGCGTTTAAAGAGACACTGATTTGTTTACAAATCTTCTATACATCCCAAAATGTTTTACATATTAAAATACTCATTAATCTTAAGCTTCCTCATTTTATATAGTGTCTTCTGTATCTCTTAAACAGTTTGATTGAATTTTGTATATGGTAATCATAAAATATGATATGCTCCTCTACCTATATGAGGTGGAACCTATTAGCAGTTGCTCTGGTTTGACCAAAAAATAGTCCAAATTTCTTATTTTAAATAAAACACCCAAACTATTACCTGCGCTAATATCAGTCATATCTTGAACTTTAATAAATATAGAATTATATATAGTGATTTTAAATATATTTAGCAATAAGTTTATTCAAAATGAAAAGATTGTACTTTATTAAGTACGCTATAATCTTGATAATCCGGCGGCTGGTTAATTCCGCACGTTCAGTAATCCGGCGCCCTGGGGAAATACGTGTCTTTTCTTTACGATGCCCCCGCCGGATATAAACCTCGGGCACAGCAGAAATAAAGTAAAAAACAACACCATCCAATGTTCTTGGAAAAAAGATAATAAGAAAAAAAACCGGCCAAGTGCGAGTTGTGACTCGCGCACCGAGGGTTCCGTACAAACTTGTATAGTATAGTATTATTATGTAGATTATCAACATATTATGTAGATTATAAAGAAAAATTAGACGAAATATACTTGAGGTATGGACTGAGGTAGGGACTTGAGTATGTCGCATGGTTATAAATAAGCAAAATTTAGACATAATATATACCCTGTATATTTTATGTATATAAAGCGTACGTGATGAAATGCATAACGAATATAAACAAAGAAAATTCAGAATAAACATAGAATAGGACCTAACTGTATGCAACCCATGTTCTTCTGGAGCCTGACAATACCACTACGACAACATTAGTGAATTTTCATAAGTTTCTAATAGTAAATTCGCATTTTTCTTGTAATTAAACTACATATTTACGGTTTTCAGATTTTTCCCTTGACATGTGCTATAAGACACCGCTTCTTGCCAAATTTCATGATTCTAGGTCAACGGGAAGTACCCTATAGGTTTTGATTCCCTCGTGAAATCGCAAAATATGCGACATAAACGATCATATCTTTTGATCGCGTTGACTTACAAGTTTGATTTTTTCACAGCTGAAAGAGACCGCAGACTCGAGTATTTGATACAAATTTCAACTTGTTACCTCTACGCGTTCCTGAGAAAAAAGTCTTGACAGACAGACAGACGGACAGACAGACAGACAGACAGACAGACAGACAGACAGACAGACAGACAGACAGACAGACGGACAACAAAGTGATCCTATAAGGGTTCCGTTTTCGGTACGGAACCCTAAAAAGATCTTTACATAAAATATGTAAAGTTATTAATCTTGATAATCCGGTATTTTTTGATAATCCGGAGGTTCGCATACTAAATCCATGAATCGGCATACTGAATCGGAAATACGGCATTGAATCCTATATCATTGAACAAAATATTGAAAATTGAAAAAATCTACAGCCTCTCTTGAATACCCTTATATTTAAAATAAGAAATTTGTCACTTTTCATAAGTCTGGATGTCTGAAATCACAAACGTTTTGCTTCTGCACTTTGTTCTTAAACATTACCGTTTATAACTATATGCATTTCTGTTTAATAGAAAATCTATAATAGATAATTTTTAACTTACAACAGTGTTGAATTTATTTTCACTAGATGTTGTAATGAGTTCGTTTAAAATTTGTATCGACAAGGCTTTTTCCCGAAGCTCCCAAACTTGTAAGCAACTTCCCGTTTCGTTTCCGAGCGCAACAACCAAAGAATCTGCGTCTTCTCTCATCACCCAATTTAGATGCCGCACAGCCGTATTCTTCTTATCTTTTAAGAAAACATCCACTAAAACAATATAAATAATTCAAAATAAATAATTTGCAAACAATATAATTTAAAATAAATTAAATCGTAATTGTAATTTTATAGATAATTTAACAAAATAACCAAGAATTCTTTTTTCTTTGGTTTATTCGTATCATTAATAGACCAGAGGTGGCCATATGGTGGTTCGCGAACCTCATGTGGCTCTTCAAGCGCTTTATTGTGGCTCACTTCAAGAAGTAAATATTTAACAATATGGAAATATTACTGAATACAATTTCCAAAAAATTCAGATGAGTAGCTTACATATTCGCAATAACTGTTGCAAAACTTCATCGTGATTAATTACACCGTTTATGAGATGAAAGTTGGTTGAAATTTTACCTAAAACAAATTTATACCATAAAACTGTGGCAACTACGCTGCATATTACTCAGTGTGGGCTAGCGAGCGTGGATTTTAAGATAGTTTCATACTTTCCTTTCAACATTCTTGATTAAACGAAAGATCCAATATTTGGAATATACTCTTAAGAGAGCACAGAGGCTCGATGGGATAAGAGAAGATAAGGTTAGTTCATTGTGTAAAGCAGCAAATCAACTATTATTTTGGAATATTATAGATGTACAAAAAAAGGGAGGTAAATTTGGCCTTAACTTTAAAAAGTCTGGCCACCTCTGCCATAGACCATATAAATTTGTATTTGGAGCACGGAAGGAGCCTCCACGAGCGCATTTTCTGCTGTATATGCAGAACATGCTGGCGCTCCCTGGTAACACTATCCCACAAGACATTGGAAAATCCTTCCACCACCAGAAACCACTGGACACGAAAAAGTAAAGTGATTGTATTTGTATATATATTCTTTGCTCCATTTGATCTAGAATAATAATGAAACAATATATATTTTTCCTCTCCTTGTGATACATTCTTAAATATGTATTATTTTATAACATTGAAAGTAATCTTTCAAAAATCTTTATTCTGAGACATCAGTTGCAGAAACTTCCACAGCTAATATCCGTATCTTTGTTTTCGTCCACTTCTGCACATAGGCCTCTTCCAAACATTTACATTTCGATCTTTCCTGGGCTACTTTCATCCAGTTTCCTCCCGCGTCGCGTCGGATGTCATCGGCCTGCCAATACTCTTCGATCTTCGCGGCATCCATTGTAATAGGATTTTAGTCCACTTGATGTTGTCTCTCGCTATGTGACCCTCCATTGCCTCGCTCCATTGCTCGCTGGCTGGCTCAAAGTCGATTTGCGCTGTACATCATTAGTGTTATTAGGTTATAGGAATGCGTGGTTGTCGGATGTAGGTGAGCATGCCAAACGCCGCCCAGGTCAAGCCGATACGTCTGGTGATTTCGGCTGTCTTATAGTCCTTCCCAACTTGATATTGTGTCCCAGATATACATACTCATCGACTTTCTCAAGAGTATGATTACCTATTATGACCATTATATTGCTCGGATTCATGATTTTGGTTTTCTGAAGATACATTTTCAGCCGCACCGCTTGGGAAACTTCTTCGAGTTCACGAAACCTACCCTATTTCATCTGGGTAGCTCCTGGTAAGTACAATATCGACGGCAAAGCGTAGGCGATTAAGGCGTTTTCTATAGATGTCGAAATCTTTCGCCCCAAGAAAGATTTTGAAATACGTTCTCCAACGCTGAAATGAAAATTCAGTTCTCCAACCAATGAAATGGTATATCCTGACCGGTATTTCTCCCGTAACCCAATCCTCTTCCAGCTTGACATGCAAGGTAGCATGTTTTTTTTTTTTTTTTTTTTCACTAAAAACACAATTTACAATATACATAATTACAACACAATACACAATTTACAATATACATAATTACAACACAATACACAATTTACAATATACATAAATTACAATGTTAGGAAGGAGTGAGTAACAGGCTTACGAGTAATCGGAGTCCAATAATAACCCAACTCCTTAGCAATATTGCAATACACAGAAATGATATCCAACGATGACCGACAGAAACAAATGATTACCGGCTTATTGCACCCAGAACAGTGGGGTGTAATTTAAGGAAGTGCTTCAGGCTAAGAGGGGAACAATTGAAAATATCAGGACAATCTGAAAGGAAACGTTGGTTTAGGTAATTGTATTGCGCTGAGAGACGTGTGAGGGGCGAATGTTTCGCTGAGTTCGTATGGAAACGCGTCAGACGTAGGGTTTGGGAATACCCGGTCTTTTTAGACTCGGCGAGTTGGAGTCCAATTTTTCGGGTCCGGGTCCGGGTCTAATCTGTCTCACAATTTAAACAAAAAAACGAAACGATTTTTCATGTTCACGCATATGGTAAAGCAAACGATACTGTACGAACTTGCCGATTAAGTTAAGTGGGACTTAGATAAACAAGGGATTTGGAGAATGTTATGGTAAATAGGTAAATAAAACAAAACTCCACAAGAGGCTAAGAGCGGAAGGCAAATGGATGAATTCTCTTCTAAATTATCTAAAGTTAATTCAACTTGTCCGTATTCTTCGACATCATAGACGCTCTCGTTAGAATAATAATTTTCATCTTGATCGTCATCAATACCATCTAGACCATGGCCATCTTCATCTTGCAAGCCAGCAATATTTTTGTTTTTATATACTACATCACAAATAGATAAGTGTATAGTGTGATTCAAACAAGAATTATAAAGACTAGAAGATTCTCGTCCAAATTTCAACATTACACTTGCACCGTCGCCGGTTGAACCAATTATATGTTTTTTAAATTTTATATTAAATGTGATTAAGTGGTTTCAAAAATTCTCAATAAACCCAGATTATACACTTCAGAATCAATTCCATGCAAATTGATATTTAGATATGTTCTAATTTTCATACTCGTCCATTCATCAAGTGTAATGCTAAATCGTCCATCTTCTTTACGACGCGGTGTACTAGACAATGCGAAACATTCAAGACCCGAAACTCGTCGAGTCTTAGATCGGGTATCGGGACCGGGTATTTACCCGTGGACTCGTCGAGTCCGGGTCCGGGTACTCGGTCCCGAAAAACCCTAGTCAGACGGTAGGTTCGGGGTATGCGGGAAATTATTGTGGGACAGTTAAGATTTAAACGGGACAGTAGGTAGGGGGCAATCAATGTGATTGTTATGTAATTTAAATAAAAATAACATATCGCGCTCAGTACGCCTGACATGTAATGGGGTAATACATGGTACCTCAGAGGACGGAAACCTACGTGATAGAAAATTAAGTAATTTTCGTTGGATTTTTTCGAGACGTTGCGGGTATACATTATTGAGGGGACCAAACATGTTCGTAGATATATTGAAACAATCTTGGGGGTATCTCAACGTTTCAATCGAGACAAAGACTTTCTGATAGTCCACAAATGGAGAGGAATGTTATATTCCAAACATCTCTCGATTAATGTGCGCACCATTTGGATATGGCCAATCGTGCTTAATCACCTCATGAAGCCAGTCTGTTTGATGGGCTGGTAAAAGTTTCTTAATCGAGTTTCTGGGTATGACGATTGGTTAGGATTTTGGATAACAGCTTATAAAGGGTAGATAGTAGGCTGATTGGTCTACAATTTTCGATATTCGTACAGTCGCCCTTTTTGAAGAGATAACTTCTGTGTTCAGCCTAGGGTCAGGAATCTTGCCTTCATTGAGACCTGTTCAGAAGTATCAAAATTGTTTGTTTTAGTGTTTCTTCTCTGTCCTTCAGCATTTCGTTCGTCACTCTATCTACACCAGGTGCCTTGCCATTTTTTAACTGGCCCAATGCTGTTTCCAGTTCCGCTCTGTTGATCATTTGGAGCTTCTCGGATCCCACTTTTAGGATGCATTTTCTCGTTCTTAATGGCCAAAACCTTCCAATGGAGAATATCCATATAGGAGTAAGAAAATAAATAAGAAAAAAATTAGAAGGACCTTCCAGGAGATCATAGGCTAATCTTATGCACTTATGCTTAAGCTGGGAACTATCAACCAAAACTACAAATAGGTTAAAATTATTTGTTTATAGGAGGGTGATTGCAGATCTGATCTATAGATATTGAAGTAAAGATGTACATTACAAGAAATAATTCTACAATTGCAGTCTATTCTAAAGTACCCAATGCTTCTCAAACTCCTGAATGATGGTCGATATTGTGTACTGTTTTCTAGTGTGCTTGAGATCAGTATAATTTGGCTTCACAAAAAAGTTAAAGAACTCATTAAAGCAAATAGAATTTCATTTGAGAGATTTTCAGCTTCGTATTTAAAAGATAATTTGGGAATACCACAATAGATATAATTTTAAAATTTTACCACCAAATATCATTGTCAAAAAAGAAAAAACAGAAAAATTAAAAAAGCTCAAACTTGTTGGGGTTATTCATGTTTGATTATTTCATTACAAAAATTTCTTTGTATAAATTCCTACTGTAATTTACTATCCTACAAATTTCATTGAACTTATTGTTTGTTAGCTAAATGTTCTAAATTATAAAACATAAAGCAATTATAGTAATATTATAATTATGAAAATCATCCAACATTCCTTTTCTTCTTCTTCCTTCGATTTTGACCTACTATGGACCATGTAAAATAACTTCTCATGACTGATTTCTCTCTTCCTTCTTCCCTTCCAGTATTCCAGTAATATTCTCTTTATCAATCTTCCTTTGTCCATTTGGAGGGCCAGGATTAGAATATTGAATTCATCAAGTACCTTTGATTAGTTGTTTCAGTTTTCCCGTTTTCAACAGTGAGTTTATGTTTATTGTTCCAAAGAAGCATGAATACTCTTTTTGTTTGGAGTTTTGAGCGTTGATGTTTCCTGGTTGCATGTTGTTTCAGGCTCTCCAGAATTCGATGGCCCGATTGCGTTGTTCTTTGTGATGGAAGATTCCACGTCTACGGTACCTCCTGGAGTAGTTCTACTTATGGTTAGAGAAATTTTCATCATGCGTTATTTGAAATTTGTGTTGGGATTAGTATCTATTCCGAGGTTGAAACTGAGATTGTAAGTCCCTGAGTTTTATGACATGACATCATCTCTTTTTTCTAGCATACATGCGGTATAGCTATAACAAGGGTAGTTATTTGTCAGCCTCGGCTTTTTGTTGGAGATGGGTGGCTGGTCCTACGCTCCTACGCCGCCTATTATTACGCCTGGTTTAAGCCCGAGCTGGGCTTAAACTTTCATTTTCAAAGGCTGAGTGAACCTTGGCCGAAAAATTTCCTGATAAATTTGGCTTGCTCGCCCTTGCCTCGACCAAGCCGGCCCCAACATTCCTTTTTTTTTTCATATTACATTTAGTAAAGTATATTGAAAATATTTTTTTGGCCTCCTGAATTGTAAAGCTAGCTTTGACATCGTGTATGCGAAACTATGTCAAGCGAAACTAGATTTTTACATACAATTTTGCAAAGTACGGCTACTACGCGGTAAAGTCGCTTTTCCACATAGTAGCTGTACTTTGCAACATTGTGCCAAAAAAATTTAATAATTTCCAATATTGTAAATAATCTAAATCTATTTGTTTTTAAATAATAATTGTCGGCCAATAACTTTTATACAAATTTCGTGCGTAAATGATTTTACAACATTCCAGCTAATGGGGAAGTCCCCCTTCGGACTCGTTCCCCAAACGAGCTGTCGCGTTGTAAAATCAATTTTACCGCACTCTAATGTAAATAACTGTTAATATACTTACTAAAGAAAATTGAAAATATTTTCAAAATATGTTACTCTAAACAACTATAGTATTAGTTGTTTAGAGTATAGGTTTATATTACATTTAATTTGTTGTTCTAGTGAGAATCCATGAGCTCCAAAGATTAATTATATGTAGAAAATTAGACTATTCAAATTTATATATCAATTCACTTACAATTTCCATCTTCTCCCCCTTCAAATATAAAAAAACTAGGCAGGGATTCACTTGTAATTACACATTTATCTTCCACCTTCCTCACAGAAACCTTATAACACTGAATTGGCATTGAAATATCCCCATTACTAACAGCCAACAGAAAATGCCCATCTAAAACACAACACAAAAATAATTAAGAACTATATTTGCAATTACTTTTTTCACTTACTTTTTCCATAGCAAATATCAGCTGTTTTTATATGTATTCGTGTTGGACCAAGACTTTCAGTAGCAACTATCATAGAAATTTGAGCTGTTGAATGAGGGATGAGAATTGAAGCTAACATTCCTGTCTTGGTTAAGAGTAAAGCTCCAGTTGCTGGTCTTCCACCAAATTGTTTAACTGAGCATCCAAATTTAACATGTTGGAATTTCTCTGTGTAAGAAGAACTATCTTTCTTTTCCTGATTTAGACATATCTAAAAATATTATACAATAAATATTTAAAAAATTACCAAATTCAAAAATTGAATAATTTAATTAGAAAAAAACTAATTAAACCAAATATATATTCTAATATAATCTTGACTAAATGAGAATCATATATAAAGTAGGACCTAAATTTATAAAATTAATAAACAATTAGTTCTAATACTTCTCAAATCTTTACATGTTGATCAAAAAATGGTATGCCAGATGAAATCAAGTGCTAAGAAACAATAGTAGTATGAACGTATATGTTTCATATATCTTAATTATAAATATTGTTTGAAGATTTAGCATTTAAAAAGAAATCAAAGATTTCAATACGTGATTTTGCAGTAATTACCAGAGATGAAATCATTTTACATTTCATATTGCTGGCAAAATTAATTCAATGGCAACATATAAATACTGCATTTTTGGGCAGTAGAACTTTAGAACTCCTCATTTGCCTTATTTATAAATATTATATTATTGTTATTATTGTGTGAAGATACTTAGTATTTAAAATAAATCAAAAATTTCAAATACATGATTTTGTAATCAGTACTAGACACAAAACCATTGTTCTTTTGGTCTTGTTACTGGCAAAATAAACTGACGATAACTGACTAACTGACGACTGATGATTAACTATATATAATATAACATTTCATATTGCTGGCAAAATTAATTCAATGGCAACATATAAATACTGCATTTTTGGGCAGTAGAACTATAGAACTTCTCATTTGCCTTATTTATAAATATCATATTATTGTTATTATTGTGTGAAGATATAGTATTTAAAATAAATCAAAGATTTCAAATACATGATTTTGTAATCAGTACTAGACACAAAACCATTGTTCTTTGGTCTTGCTACTGGCAAAATTAACTGAATGGCAAAATGTAAATGCTGCATTTTTGGCATTAGAACTATAGAACATGCAGCAAACAATATTGAGATAATTGATTTACTTGCTTTCCACCTAGTACTGCATTGATGAATAACTAAGAACTTAATATACATTTTCTTTGTCTTGTATATTCCGCCACTTCATGGAAACAAACGTTTTTATATGGAGCATGATTTATTTTTACTCAAGATTAGAGATGTATCAACTAAAACCAATAGCCAAGTTTTCAGTGGGCTATCTTCATTGCTACTGCCTAATTTCTTGCCAAAAAGTAATATCTACTTAACCTACAGAGATATATAGAAGTCCAGATATAGATAAAAGAAGAGTGTAACCAACGCGGCAATGAAAAGTGGATTTGTGTATAAAAAGATTGAGATTGAGGGATGGTTCTGAAGAGAATTCTCGACGTATCGGCGAACTAACATTCGCCATTTTCAAGAGATATATACGTACGTGCAAGATATACAGGCACAAGGCGCATACTAAGCGCTCGTTCGTGAGACGCGACTACTTTGCTTCGGTTTGCTTCTTTGTTTGTCTTGTTGGTCGTATATGTGTCTAGGGTGTTTGGAATTGCATTTTGAGGGTGGATATAATTGGTCTCCATGCTGGAGTCGCAAGGAATCATCTCTCGTGTTCAGGCAGTAGTCTCTTTTTTCTATCTCTATGGCTTCTCTCCAAACCCGTGACATTTCGTGGCTAATCTGTGCTAGAATCCTTGAATTTCTGAAATCCATCCAGTGGCAGGTGTTGGCGTGTTGGACAAGAGCTGATGAAACTTTCTCTTTGTGTCTGAAACTGCATTTTCTTGAATCCTAGCCAATATTTCTCTATTGGTAGGCCCAATATAGGTTCGTTCACATGTTCTGCAGGGTATTTCATAAATTCCATGGATTTTGAACGGGATGGTGTCTAACGCTACGTAGCAGGGAGTATATATTTTTTTTGTTTGGCTTGAAAATGGTGTCGATGTTGATGGTGTCTTTTTAGGATTCTGGCATTTTTGTTAGTTGATCCATGAACATATGGAAGGTATGCCTTGCTGACAGGTTTCTGACGTTCTTCAGTTCTTTGGATACGGTTCTCAGTACGACGGAAATCTCTGGATATTAGGCAGTTTGGATATTCATTTGAAGAAAGAGCTTTTTGTAAGTTCTTCAATTTATTTGGTAAGTTAAGCTGGTCGCTTAATCTTTTGAATCGGGTGGTGAGAGTGTGGACCACAGGTGCGAGTTGTTTGGGGTGATGGTGCAAAGAAGCGTTCAGATATCTGTCCGTATGCGTTGATTTACGGTACATTGTGTGACTCAAGGTACCGTCTGATTTCTACTGTACCAAAACATCCAAGAAAGGGAGTCGTAGATGCTTTTCTACCCCAATTGTGAATTTGATTTGGTCGCTTTGGGAGTTAAGGTGCGTGAAACATTTGTCCAGTTCTGGTCTGCTGTGGGTCCAGATTACAAATGTATCGTCCACATATCATAACCAGAGTGTAGGTTTCAGTGTAGATGATGAAATTTCCTTTTCCTCAAAATCTGTAAGAAATATGTTGGTTATTACTGGGGATAGAGGTGAACCCACTGGTGCTCCTAGGACCTGTTTGTATATTTGACCATTGTACCTAAAATATGTATTCTTTACACAAGGCACCGCCAGATCTGATACATACATTTCTGGTTTTAATTTCAATCTTATGAAGTTTAAGGCCTCGGGGACTGGTACTTGTGAATAAAGATACAATGTCAAAGTTCACAAGGCGATAGTCAGGCTCGAGTTGATTGGTGATTTTTCAATATGTATTTAAAGTGTTCAGCATTGTGGAGATAGGAATCACAATCTTCAGCATATGGTTGTAAACACTTTGCTAAATGTTTCACAAGAAGTTGGACCTGTGAACCAACAGAGCTTAATAGGTCGGAGTGGAGCTCCATCTTTATGGATTTTTGGTAAACCATATATCTTGGGACACTGTGATGATTTCTCCCTAGGTATAAGATATTTTATTGTTTCCTTGTCGATGGTGGAGCTTAGGATCTATTGTCTGGTTGTTTTCTCAAAATAAGTTGTGGGGTCGGTTGTCCTGGGTAGATAAGCTGGATCATCTAGGATTGTGATTACTTTTTGTTTATAGTCAGCACTGTTCCTGACTACAGAGCAATTTCCGTTATCAGCTGGTAGGACTACAATGTTGTTGTTGGATACAGAGAAAACGACGTCTATTATTGATTATAATGATCATGCTCTTTGACTGGTGGCTTTTAGGGTCTGCTTCCCCTCAAATAAAGAAATTGGTCATAGATTTAATCAACAACGATTTAATTAACCAACAAAACTCCATACCATGTCCATTTCAAAGAATTTAATATTTTGGGCTTGGATAATATTCACTATTGCTTTGTTTATCCCATACTCCACCATCAAACAGCATGAATTAAAGAGTGTGTAAAAAATGTTGAATGGTAGAAACAATAAAAGAATGTTATGAGGAATAGAATGAATGGTATTTTTCATGAATCCCAGTTTACTTTATGGCTTCATGATGATTGCAGTGTGGTCTTAAGATGTCTTGTGATCATACTACAACTATAAACCATATCATTTTTAAGGATTTGTGGTCAATGCATAACCATTTACCACGGGACTTTTTATGATACTTTGCCAGACTTATTGCCTGTATTGAGATTAATCAACGGTGTTCTTTGAGTCATTCAATCAATCAATTTTATTAGTTTAATATGACTAATTGCCCAATTTCTAGGAAACAGAGGAGGATTGACATATTAATTTTCAATTGCTATAGTGGAACATTAAGCATAAGGACCTTTCAACAAAATTGACCAAACTCTGTTTTGAATCCTACCTAATAGTCCTTCCTAAAACTTCAAGCAGCAAATCTGCTGTAGCTTATCTTTTATTTCCAATTTTAAAGCATTAATTTTTCATATAAAAAAACTATTAATTTACAACAGCCATACAGTCATCATGTTAGTGATTCTTTAACTATAGTTAGTTGAATGGAGGTGTACAGGGCCACTGAGGGAAAAGTAAAGAGGCCTAGGGCTATTCAGCCACCAGTTTACCACCATTCTGTTTTATTACTATAGGTCTATATTTAAATCTTTTATAATTTATTTATTTGTTTTCAAATTTGCAGTATATCGTTTTTTTAATAATCATATATTACAATAGATAGTTCTGACAATCTATTGGGTTGTTAAACCTCGATAATTAATGTCTTCAAAATAATGTTTTCATTAATCAATGATATATTGACCATTTTGTTGGATGACCTTTTGCCATCTTTTGGTAAATTGAAAAATTCCACGTTCAAAGAAGCTTTGGTTTTTAGAAGGGAAGAATTGGTCCAACACATTTTTAACAGCCTGATCGGAATCGAAAGTTTTACCATCCAAATGGTTTTGAAGGGAGCAAAACAAATGGTAATCTAATGGTGCTAAGTCAAGGCTATAGGGTAGATGTGGCATCAGTTCCCAATTGAGCTCTGTTAATTTTTGATGGGTTATCAATGAGGTATGGGGTCTAGCGTTATCCTGATGAAACATCACGCCTCTGCGATTGCCCAGTTCAGGGCGTATTTTTCTTGATTTCTTCAATCAATTTCGATAGTTGACGACAGTAGACATTCAAATCAATAGTTTGGTTTCTTGGAAGCAGCTCAAAGTAGACTTGTAATCCCACCACATAGAAAGCACAATCTTCTTTTGGTGAATATTGGCTTTGGATGTCATAATCTTTGGATTGAATTCGATATGTCAAGCTCCTCTGCTATCTCTCGAGTTGTCATATGCTAGTTAGTTTCGATTAATGCCTTTATTTCGTCGTCATCAGTAGTGGTGGGATGACCAGTATGTAGTAATGTATGTAGTGTTTTACAGTATCAGTAAAATTTCCAGAGCGAAAGCGAACAAACCAACACTGACACTGAAGTACAGTAAGGCAGCCTTGCCATAAACTTAATACTAAAACTAATACATAAACTAGATCAATTTGGTCGCAGTACAGAAAGGCTTTGCAGCCAAACGACCCCCACAAAAAAAAAAAAAAAACAACTTGTTTTTACTAATGACGCTCAGTTTTTGACTAAAGATAATCTAAACATTCTAACCTTTAAAATAGTAATCTAACCTTTAAAATAGTAATAATATGTACAATAATAGTAATAATATATAACAATGTAAGTAATAGTAATAATATAATGTAAGCCACGAGTACATGAAATATACATTTCATGTCATAAAATTTCAAGTCAAACTACCACATGAAATATAATACAGTTCATGTCATCTATGAGAAAAAAATGACATTAATTATCAAACAACCCAATACAATTCTAATTTATATTCTATATTATATTCTAATTTATGCTCTACCAGTTCACTTTTGACATGTTAACATTTCCTTTTGTTTCAACAATTTAAAACTTATTGTTTGATACCTTTTTTCCAGAATGGAAGAATGCTGCAGCCAAAACATGTTCTCCTTGTAGAACAGTTTGTAATGCGAGATTCCAATCATTTAGCAAATGATCTTTAGTTTGATAAATTCTAATACAACCAGATTCATCTGCAACCAACAGAGAATCTCCAGTAAAATCCCATTGCAAGACTGTAACTAATGCAGCATTAGATAGAATCCTACAAAACACAAAAATAAATAAATTAATATATGGTTTTTCTAATGAATCTTTGAATGTGCTGATTCTAGTACCTGTAGATAAGAAGTTGGATGTGTTTCAGTTTTGAAACTTTTTTAAATAATTAAATGCAACTGAATTGATTAATGAATTACTACGTTTCAATTCACTTCACTTACTATGTGAATCTTCAATAATAGAAGTAGATAAATTAATGAATTACTACGTTTCAATTCACTCATGACTAAGGTGACCACACGTCCCGATTTTTTTTTTGGACGCCTGTCCCGCGTCCCGCCGATTTTTAAAAATATCCCGCTTTTTTAGAAAATATCTGCATTCCTTGTTTTTAATGTACTGTAATATATAATATAAAATTTTTCCACATATTTCCATAAAATCTTCTTTTTTAATGTCTACCAATGAAATTTTTGAATAGCTTCCAAATGAATTGTCCATTCTTCAAGATATTTCTTCAAGCAGTTATTATAAAAATTTCTAACTTTTTTCAGAAAAAACACTTTAATTTTCATTTGGTGACATTAAAAAAGGAGATTTTATGGGAATACGTGTAAAAATCTATTGAATATATTAATGTGGTGTTATTGGTAAAAAGATATGTTACTGATGAAAAAATTAAATGTTACTGGTCTGCAAATGTGAAAACAGACAAAAATGGACGGAATAATTGCTTCATTTTAAACAGAATAATATTCCTTATCAAAATATTTTGAAAAATGTAGAATACTCGCTCTCCTTTCCAGGAACAAATGCAACAACAGTGTTTTTTCAGTATCAATAAAATATGAACAGCTGAAAAAACGCAGTTGAATATTAAACTTTAAAATCTATATTAAGCGTAAAAATAAGTTGACCAATTTTCGAGAAATTTCACATTTTAATAAATGATCCGAGTATTCCCTCGGATCAAAAATTTGACCGTAAAAAAAATTTTTTTTTTAAATAAAAAATTTAAATTAATTAAAAATCATAAAGTTCAAATTATTTTTTATTTATTTACTTTTTTATTTATTCATTTGTTTACCAGGATAAAACATACATACATACATATACATAGATATACATAGATGTGCACCTATAGAGATGATATAAATCATCTGTGCATAGGCCTGGTTAATACAATTTTTCAAAATGTTGTATTGCTTATAAGTATCCACCTGTCATCCCAGCAAAACGGACAGGAAAAGAAAAAAAAAATAGTAAAAGCAAACGTAAAAAAATAACCCTATCAGCAGTTAAAGATAATACATTTTTGTTTACTCTCAACTACATACTAGCCAGTTTATAAGTTTTTTCCTTATTAATTTTTTATCAACATTTAAAGATTTAAGATTGTCAGGTAGTATGTTAAAGGTTTTTATTGCTACAATATAGGAGTTTTTAAATGCAATTCTTTTATTGATTTTCGGTATAATTATTGGTCTGGCTCTAGTTTTACCTTGGTAATTATTAAACGACTTTTTACAATTTTCATAGTAATAACATATCACTCGATTCAATTATGAAAGGACTCAATTATGAAAGTTTCCTTAGTGCTCAAGATGTAATTGTTCCTTTGTTGAGTTATTACATCTATTAGTTTATTTTGTATACTAGTTAATTTTTTCATAATATTTTTATAGCAGCCTCCCCACGCAATTATACCAAAATTTACTACACTCTCAAATAGTGTATGATAGATTATTTTAAGTGAATTTTTGTTTACAATCCGCTTTAGTTTATGATAGATAAATAGAAAAAAATTAGTTTTATTTAGTTTTATAAGTCTTTTACGTATTGGTCCCATCTCATATTACAGTCAAACTTTATGTCTAGGTATTTACAACTGCAAACTCTTTTTATTTTTTGATTGTAAATCGATAGCTCAAAATTTACTGGAATACTATCACTATAAGAACCAAAAGTTATGAATGTAGTTTTATCTAAATTTATTGACAGATAGTTATCAAAAAACCATTTCTCTATTTTATCTAAGTAACTATTAATTTTATGTTGAACATCAGGCCATGATTTACCAACACACTTTACAACTGTATCATCTGCATAAGCAGCTATCGAGTTTGCGGGTAGGATTCTAAAAATATCATTTAAGTATATAATGAACAGTAGTGGACCTAGGATTGTTCCCTGCGGAACACCAATTTCTATCTTTCTTTTCCTACTCTCTATTTTATTAATTCTTACGTCCTGAAGCCTATTTCTCAAATAGTTTTCAAATAGATCAAAAGCAACACCTCTAATGCCGTACTTATACAATTTTTCCATTAATATTTTATGGTCTACCATGTCAAAGGCCTTAGCCAAGTCTAAGAAAGCAACTACTGTAGGGTTGTTGTTATCCATATTTGAATATATAAGCTCAGATATAGATTCAAGAGCATCCTTTGTGCCCTTGTTTTTGAGAAAACCAAATTGTTCCTCAGCAATGATTTTATATTCAGTGATAAAATTATAGAGCCTTTTGTGAATGATTTTTTCAAAAACTTTCGCGATGTTGGATATAAGGGAAATAGGACGATAGTTTGTTACATGATGTCTATCACCCGCTTTAAAAATGGGAATAATTTCCACACATTTTAATGCATTTGGCCAAATACCCCTCAACATACAGTTATTGAATATATACTCAAGCGGTTTACTACTATAATGATTTATAACTTTAAGTACTTTAGAATTTATGCCATCTGCCCCTCCTGCTTTGTCTTTTAGGTTTGTTATAATTTCTTCTATTTCACTACAATCCATTGGATTTAAGAATATAGATTTAGGATTTTGATTTATGCATATGTTATTTGGTCTATCCTTTTTCTTTCCTATTTTTTCAGCGAGGTTTACCCCAATATTGGTAAAAAAGTCAACAAATTAATTGGCAATTTTTTTGGATCAGTGGTTTTGATTTTCTTTTTTTTAATAATCAATATTTTCATCCGATTTTAGATTTTTAGCTAGCTTTTCATTGATATATTGCCACATTTTTTGACTATCGTTACATTTATAATTCAATTCCTTACTATCATAGTTATATTTTGCTATTTTTATTAATTTATGTAACTTTTTTATGATAATTCATATAATTTTGTTTTAATTCAATATTAGTTAAATTTTGCTTCCATTTATTATAAAGCTTTTCTTTGGTGTGACATGATCTTATGATACCTGTGGTAATCCAATTCTTACGCGGCTTGTGTTTTTTGCAGTTTTTATATTTTACAGTGGCTTTTTTAATTATTACTTGTATCTTATTAATTAGTAGATCTGTAGCTACATTTGCTTCATACACAGCCAATAAGTCTGTCCAGTCAGTTTGCTCGCAATTATATAAGAGTTTATTGTAGTTAATAGATATTTTGTTATTATCATATTTATGTTGTGCATATATTTTAATTCCCAGAAATATTGGAGAGTGGTCAGCAAACACATTTGTATAAGTAATTGACTTTAGACCATGTAATTTTGACTTGACAAACATATTGTCTATGCATGTTCCAATGTTTGCATTAGGTCTCGTTACATTATTAAAGTAAGGTACATAATTCATGTCTAGTAGTGTAGAGAGATACATTTCAGTCAAATTGTCCGTGGCACTTACATCCATATTAAAATCACCTAAAGATTAAAATCATCTACGATAATATGATTTTTTACTCTAGTATTATGTTTTTTTACAAATATTTAATAGTTACCAATAATTAATAATAAATACATTTTTGTATATTTATAGACAAGTATACGAGTAATAGTAGTTTATGATACTAGTGTGTGGATAAGGGCTTTTGCACATGAGTGCATCACATCACTGACATAATAAGTTTAGAACGTTAAGCGCTTCTGTGAAAAAAAAATGCTAACTAGTAAAAACACACAGTGACAGTAATTCAGGTTAACCTAGATTTAATCTAGAATAGGTTATGGTTAGGTTAAGTTATACTAGAAACAGATAAATCGAGACTCTTGATTCCAAATAAGAAAAGTTAATTCAATTCTAATAAATGTCAGAAAATTTCGTCAGACGCAAGTTATTGCCATAGGAACAACAAATAGAAATTGTTTAATAATGAAACTCAATTTGATTTACATTAGACTTTTAGGCACGATTTGGATACTTTTACACATGATTATAATAATGGTATCCTTCACATACAATAATGTATTTATTAATGTGTTCATTTTGGTGTGTGAATAGATACATTTTTTTTTTTTAATTATTGGTCCACTTTTGAAACTAAATTATAATTCTCATTTCATCCCATTTGTCCCACTTTGTCTCAATGAAAATGTGGTCACTTTACTCATGACTGATAAATATATAAATATAATTACATGTACAATTTGGTTTTTCTGCACTTTCGTGCCGTGAGATAACCACATGGGTAGCTAACATCCATAGACACTTCCTTATTATTAATTTTTATCAGGTTATAGTGTTTACCCATGTGGTTACCTTGTGGCATGAAAGTGCAGAAAAATCAAATTGTACTTGTAATTATATTTATCAGTCATGTGTGAATTGAAACGTAGTAATTCATCAATTTATCTACTTTTATTATGGAAGATTCACATAGTAACTTCTCCCAATGTTATGAATATGAATGGTTACAAATAAATGATATACAATACACAAAGATCCATTAAAGAAACTGAATTTACAACACAAAATTCATTTAATAACTTACTTGTGGGCCAGCCAAGGAGTATTTAAGTCAGCTACATAAACATGAGAACCATAAGTACGGATTGTATTATCATCAATATCTGTTTTCGTAGTGAAAGCAATTACATTAGTGCTCGATAAGGAGCACATTAATACATTGTCCAGGCTGGAGAAATTGGACTATATTAGGCTTTATAGGTTAAAATATTTTTTTAGTAGACTTACGAATAAAAGGCTTCGATGCCCTTTGCAGGTTTTCTTTTTATTGAGAACAAATGATCCATTATGTAATTATTCTCATTAGTTTGGACTAAATTGCATTTAATGCAATCACTACCTGTTTGTTGACAATCAGACTTTTAATACAATTGTAGCTGAAATCGCTGAAATATACGATTGACGCACAATGCCACCAACTAAAAATTATGTAGTTTTAACTCGAATACTTTCACTTATTCGAAACATAAATTATGAAACGAAATAGGGACAATCTCGTTGCAACTTCACATCTATTAGTAAATTTTACGCATGCTCATTGTAATAGAAGGACGTAGACGTGAAAATAATTTGATATTTTGTGACGATACCATGTAGCTAAATGTTTGTAACAAATTGTAATAACTGTTGTTTTCATCTGTCTCTACTAATCATCATAGTCACCCGATCGATATTTTTTTTAATTGTCGAGTATAAATGGTCTGGATGTAATAAAAAATCGTTAATTATAGAGTCTATAATAAAGATTTGGAAATTCCTCTCAATTCTATGATTTACTTAATTGCTTCAAAATACAAAGTATTTTGGGTAAAATCGGATTGCACGCTCTCCTTACATGCGCTAAATGTAAGGAGAGCGTGCAAGTCGCCAAGTAAATTATTGGAATTATATATATATATATATATATATATATATATTTATATATATATATATATATATATGTTATATATATATATGTTATATATATATATGTTATATATATATATATACATATATATATATATATATATATATATATATATATTAGGGTGGTTCTTAACAATTTTTTCGTCTCAGAAATGCCCTCCCATGGTCTGAAAGTGTTCTAATTGATAAAAAAATATGACGGATCACGTGACCCGATGGTTCCCTTATCAAAAACCCACTTCTAGAGCCCAAAAACCGTTTTTCAGCTTAAAAATGAAGAATCTGTCAAAACTTAATGAGGGACGGTAAAAATCATCAGTTTTTCACATAAATATTGACACTTAATGTTCTTCATTATCAGGTGTACTAAGAAAGTAAGCCACATAATCGTGTCAGGCGATTCCCTATGCACCTCGAACAAAATTTTGAACATTTCTCTAAAGTATTCGAAATAAGAAATTTTTCACATGAAATTTCTCTTAGGGATTTTAGGGTGGGTTCAATGAGGGTTTAACACTTTACACAAATAATATATTGATTTACTCAAAACTTCGTTACATGCTTTCGTCTTGTTGCAGAGGAGAGTGTCTTGTTACACATGCGCACTCACACAAGCCACGTTGCCACTTCTATTCCCAACACTCCTCCTCGATTTTTACATATTAACCCTTTTTTAACATTACAAAACATAAAAATCGTTTCTCTTACAATCTAGTTCATAATACAAATAAAACTTTTTTTTTTTTAACAAATATTTAGGATATTTCTGTAGTAACTGAATTGTTCATAACTTAGTGCTTTAGTAAACATATCCGCCAGGTTCTCAGTAGAACTTACATATTTTATATCTATCTCCTTTGAGTTTACTTTGTCTTTAATAAAGTGATATCTAATATCAATGTGCTTTGATCGTTTACTATTTTCGTAACTATTCGCCATATCAATCGCACCCTTATTATCTACATACAATACAGTTTTTACATTTTCGTTCAAATCTTCGCTTAATCGTTTAATATTTATTTGTTCACATGCGCTGACAGTGGCAGCTATATATTCTGCTTCTGCAGTTGATAAAGAAACACATCCTTGTTTTCTGGATAACCATGATATAGCATTTTTACAATACATTGTTACTGATCCACTTATGCTCCTCCTATCTTTTTTGTCGTTTGCATAATCTGCATCTGAGTAAGTTTCAATTGACATTTGATTTGACTTTACATATGTTAATGACAAATCTATAGTAGTGTATAAATATTTTAACACTCTTTTTGCTTCTAACCATGCTGATTGCGTTGGTTTATCTAGACATTGACTCAAATAGCTTGTTGCATAGGATATATCTGGCCTAGTGCCTGTACTTATATACATTAATCCTCCGATTAATTCCCTATATGGAACATTAACAATCTCTTCGCTTGAATCTATTTGATAACCTTTTGTTATTGGAATCTTTGCTCCTTTACTCTCTATCATTCTAAATCTTTCAACCATTTTTCTTATGTGTTTACTTTGAGATAACTTTAATTTTTCTTTTGATCTTTCTATTTCCATACCTAAGAAGTTTTTTACATTGCCTAAATCTTTCGCATTATATTCTTTCTTTAGTTCAGATATAATAAACTTTACATTCTCGTCACTTCCAGTTATAAGTATATCGTCTACAAACACAATTAACCATACATTCTCGCCAATATAAAAACAACAATCATTTTTAGATCTTTTTAACTTGATACTACTTGCAAAACTATTAAATGTTTCGTTCCAACATTTTGGGCTTTCCTTTAGTCCGTACAAACCTTTATTCATTTTAAAAACTTTATTCCTTTCAATATTTATTCCTTGTGGTGGATTTACATAAATTTCAGATTTTAAGTTACTGTTCAAAAATGCCGTTGGGATATCCAACTGCTTCAATTGCCACCCTTTTTGAATAGCCTGAGAACAAATTAACAAAATTAACAATCTAATTGTTTGCAATCTAGCCACTGGGGCATAGTTATTTGCGCTATAATTTACATTTTCTTGAAAACCTCTTGCGACAATTCTCGCTTTCTTTACACCGTCATCTTTGGTTTTAAAAATCCATTTAGAGTCTATAATTTTCTTATCTTTTGGTTTAGGAACTACTGTCCATGTGTTCATATTTGTATGAGCATTTATTTCTTTATTTATAGCTTCTTGCCACCCATCATTTAAGTTTATTGCTTCATCATATGTTATTGGATCTTTTCTTAAAAATAAACAATATGCAGTATGCAATTCGTATTCAAAATCTTTTTTATATCTTTCCGGTACTTTAATTGTTCGTGTTCTAGTCTTTCGTTCTTCATTAATAACATTTCTTTCATCAATACTACTATCATCACTACTATTCTCGTTTTCTACTTCACTATCACTTGATTCATTACTTTTTTCGGTTTCACTATTATTTTCGTTATTTACTTCGTTCTCACTTGACTTATTATTTTCGCTTAATACATCGCTTTCATTTAATATGAATTGCTCTGATAACTCATTTCTATTTTTATCGTTTACAAACTTATAATCACTTTCATCAAATTCTACATCTCTGGAGATTATTATCTCTTCTGTTTGAGGGTTCCACAAACGATACCCATTGCTACTATAACCTACCATTCGAGTTTCAATACTTCTTTCGTCAAGTTTAAATTTACGTGGTAAAATTACCGCCCACGCTTTTGAACCAAATACTCTTAACCTTTTTAAATCTAATTTTCCGTAATACATTTCGGCTGGAATTTTAAAATTTATTGCTGCAGATGGACATCTGTTTAACTGATAAGCTGCGCACATAAATGCTTCTGTCCATAAGTATTTTGGTAACCCTGTTTCATTTATCATTGTTCTAGCTTTATTGTACAAAGTTCTATTAAGTCTTTCTGCTACACCGTTTTGTTGTGGTGAATAAGGTCTAGTATACTGAATAATAATTCCGTTTTCGTAACAAAATTTTCTGAATAAATTTGAAATGAATTCGCCGCCATTGTCACATCTTATCCTTTTTACATTTACATCTTTTTGCGTTTGAATTTCTTTAATATAATGTATAAGGTTATTTTCAGCTTCACTCTTATTTTTAAGTACATACAGTTTTACAAAATGAGAATAATCGTCCGTTATAGTTTGAAAATATTTTTGACCTTCATTTGACATAGGTGTCACCGGACCAGCTATGTCTGTGTGTATTAACTCACCAATTTGTCTGCTTCTTGGTAGTTCTTGTTTAATAAATGGCTTCCTTACGCTTTTGTTTTTCATGCATGAATTACATTTTTTGTCGGACATGGGTAGTTTCATTGTTGATAACCCCTTTTTATTTAAATGACCCAATCTCAAATGCCATATATTATTGTTTGAGCATACATTTGCTTCTTCAAACTTAGAATTATCTTTAAGTAATCCATTCAAATAAAATAAACCGCACCTTTCTTTGCAATGCCACACTGCATCATTTTTAATTAACGTTACCTTTAATGGTTTAAATATAACTTCAATACCTTTATCTATTAACCCTTTTACTGACAAAATATTATGAAATAAACCCGGAATAATTAATGCATCAATAGTTACTTCCCTTCCGCATGATAACATACAAATTTTACCTTGTTTCTTTGCAATTAATGCATCGCCGCTTGCGATTTTTATTCTTGTACACGTTTCCATGACAATAACATTGGTCATGTATTTTTCATATTCTTGTTGTATTAAGTGTTCTGTTGCACCTGAATCAATTATCCAATCAATATTGTCTGTGTTCACTGTTGCCTGATAACATTCTAGCTGCGTCGTTGCTACGAAATTGTAGTTTTCTTCTGTCTTGCTCATGTGTGTCTGATTTTGATTTGAATTTCCTCTATGCTGTCCTCGACCTCAATTATACTGGAATCTTCCACGACTGAAGTTGGATTGTGCACGTCCACGACCACGAAAATTTCCTCTCTGTTTGCCATTATTTGTGTTGCTAAAACACTCTGACTCTATATGTCCAGTACGCCCACATTTGAAACATTCGTATCTTGCACTAAATGCTGCTTCACTTCTATTTGTTGATGTCTTTTCACCTCTCTTTAATTCGTCGTCTAACAAACACGTTTTTACAAAATCAACAGTCAAGTCTTTTTCCGCACTCATTGTTTCTATGGCAGTAACTACATTATCATACGACGATGGTAATGTTAGTAATAGATGACACACTTTATCAGACTCATCCATTTTAGTGCCTGATGATTCTATGCTATTTATTAATGCATCATATTTTAGGAAATGATCTTGTAATTTGTCACTTACTTTGCATTTTAGCGTTAAAAGTTGTCTTTTCAGATGTAATTTGTTTACTGCGCTTTTTCTTTCGAAAATGTTTTCTAAGCAAGTCAACATTTCTTTAGCATTTCTTGCTTTCTGCACATATGAGATGTATTTGTCGGTTATACATTTTACAATAGTTGATCTAGCTTTAGCATCTTTTTCTTTGTTCAGTTCCTTTCCAGGTTGTAAAGGTTCGATTGCTTCTTTTACTCCTTTTTCTTCTAGTATAAGATATACTCTGAATTTCCAATGTGTAAAATTTGTTCCCTCTTTCAGTTGCGGGTACACCACGATCCCTTCACCGGTCGCTGTCGCCATTTTTCTTTGTTCTGCTAAACACGTTTTTTGCACTTTTTTAAATTTACCCTTATTTTATCAAATAAAGCGATTTTTCAAAAAACTTTTTGTCTCTCCCCTGGGCCCATAACCTCTTAGGGATTTTAGGGTGGGTTCAATGAGGGTTTAACACTTTACACAAATAATATATTGATTTACTCAAAACTTCGTTACATGCTTTCGTCTTGTTGCAGAAGAGAGTGTCTTGTTACACATGCGCACTCACACAAGCCACGTTGCCACTTCTATTCCCAACAATTTCATCACTTAATGATTACGAAAACATGAGTCATATGAAATATTGATTGTGATTCACTTTTCAACCCAAGCCAATAATCGATTGGGACTTATTCGGGTATCTCGGTAGATGAATTATCAACAACTTTATCAACAGCAGAATCTTTCAAATCTACACCTGAAGTAGAACATCGTGCTAAAATCCGATTTATAAATGCGAGAGTTGTTGCAGCTTTGGATAAATGTAATGTCAGTAATCGCAAAGCCGATCATTTACTAGCTGCGGTGGCCGAGGCTCTTGGCCATAATATAGGAGACCTTCTTCTCAATAGATCATCCATCAAACGCATCTGAGAACAGTTACGCCAAGAGAAATCTGAGTATATTAAAGACGCTTTCAACCATACATCACTGAAATCATTTGTTTTACACTGGGACGGGAGATGATAACTGATTTGATGAATACAAAACTGACAGACTTGCAGTTATTATTATTACTAATGACGGTTTTGAAAAACTTTTATCTGAAGTAGAGTATCTGAATTGGAAAGTTCTACTGGCGAAGAACAAGCAGAAGCAATTTTTGATGTTTTAATAGATTGGGGTTTGGGTGACACAAGAAGAGCTTTTTGTTGTGATACTACGCCATCAAATTTGGGGCATATTAATGCAGCGGCTCAATTATTAAAAAATGTGGAATTGGATGTGGTTGATAGTTTTGTATATGATAAGAGAATCGTTATCCAAGCTAGAGATATCGTCAATTATAAAGACATTAAAACAGATTACTTTATAAATTCGAAATCAAAGGAATTATTTGAAAGATTTTCAATTGATACAACATTTTTGAACTATAATCCTAAGCACTGGACGAAAAATAAAAATTACATTGAAGCAAGAAATATCGTCAAAAATATCAAATTTGTTAATGATACTGCTGAAAGGGGCATTAAGTTAGTGCAGGATTACAAAAATAGTTTTACCAAAGATACAGAACAACGACAATTCGCATTACAAGTGATTGAAGGATATAATAAATAAAAAAACGCTATTGCGAGAATATCTTTAAAAAATTTATGAAAAAATTTATTTATTATTATTCAAGTTAAATTTTATAAGAAAAAACCTGTTGTATCATGTTTGTGTAATTTTAATGAATCTAAAAAAATGTTTATTTAAAAAAAATTACACTCTTTGTCAAAAAATATTCTATGAATTGATGATTCTTGATAAATTCATTCTAGACGGATCGTCAATACTTGATGTCTATCTAACTCCAAGGTTAGTAAAATCTTCATGACTCATGTTTTAGTAATCATTAAGTGATGAAATTTCATGTGAAAAATTTCTTATTTCGAAAACTTTAGAGAAATGTTCAAAATTTTGTTCGAAGTGCATAAGGAAGGCTGGAATCGCCTGACACGATTATGTGGCTTAGTTTCTCAGTACACCTTATAATGAAAAGCATTTAGTATCAATATTTATGAGCTCCTGATAATAAAACTGATGATTTTTACCGTCCCTCATTAAGTTTTGACAGATTCTCCATTTTTAAGCTGAAAAACTGTTTTTGGGCTCTAGAAGTGGGTTTTTGATACGGGAACCATCGGGTCACGTGATCCGTCATATTTTTTCATCAATTAGAACACTTTCTGACCATGGGAGGGTATTTCTGACACGATAAAATTGTTAAGAAGCACCCTAATATACATATATATATATATATATATATATATATATATATATATATATTTAAATATATATACAGGGTTATGATTAATGGGAAAGATAAATGTTCATTTTTGAAAAAATGCAAAAACACGTAAAACATTTTATTTTATTCACGATAAAATTGTTAAGAACCACCCTAATATACATATATATATATATATATATATATATATATATATATATATATATATATATATATATATATATATATATATATATATATATATATATATACATATATAAATATATATACAGGGTTATGATTAATGGGAAAGATAAATGTTCATTTTTGAAAAAATGCAAAAACACGTAAAACATTTTATTTTATTCCGCCTCTTTTAACATTAGACAAAAAAATAAAACGTCAAATTTGTCAAAGTTATGACGTCATCAATATTTTTTTTAATTGGGAAGCTAGTTTTTTTTTACATTATTTGATAAAGCTTGTTTTTCTGCATTTAAAAAAATAATTAAAGTGGGGGTCATATAAGAAACATCTCAGAGAATTAATAAAAAACAAAATAAACTTGATTTTGAATTTATGAAAAAAAACTAAATATTAAAAGAATTAAAACTTAAAGTTACTTAATAAGAACATCTGTATTTATCAATTTTTTCAATTGTTTTAATAAAACAACTGAAAACAACATAAAACAACGTTTGTCAGTGTCAGTCCCCACTGGATTCAGACAAAACACACCCAGCGCCCCAAAAAAAATAATGTTTGGGTAGGAATCGTCAGGGGATGATTTATTGGTCCTTATTTTTTTCGCGAAAATTTAACAGCTGAGCAATATTTGGAACGCCTTCGTATGGCAGTGCTTCCGGACCTAATTGCGGCATTTCCGGATACAAAAATAATAGGGAAAACTTGGATCCCAGTATTTGGTTCCAATAAGATGGTGCACCACCACATTATGGTCTTAATGTTCGAAGGTTTCTGGATAACCAGTTTTAAGGAAGGTGGATTGGAAGACGTGGACCAATGCAGTGGCCATGTAGGTCACGTGATCTTACCCCCCTTGATTTTTTCTATAAGGACATTTAAAAAGTCGGGTCTACGTTAACAGATCAGGCAATTTAGAAGACTTAATAGAACGAAGAAAAGAACTCCGCAGATGATCGAAGACTCATTTTTAAATCAGGTCTACCATCGTCTTGGCCTATGTCAAATAGTGAACGGGGGACACAGTTTGAATACTTCCTGTAAGAAATAGTTTTGGTTTAATGGACTGTTTAGTTAATTTAAAAGTTATTACTAAAATTAAGTTGATTTCGTTTTTTATTAATTTTCTCGTTTTTTTTTTCTTATGTGACCCCTACATCAATTATTCTTTTATAATGCAGAAAAACAAGCTTTATCAAATAATGTAAAAACAAACTAGCTTCCTATATAAAAAAAATATGATGACGTCATAACTTTGACAAATTTGACGTTTTATTTTTTTTACTTATGTTAAAAGACGCGGAATAAAATAAACTGTTTGACGTGTTTTGCATTTTTATCAAAAATGAACAAAGTGCGTTTTATGAATTTTGTGCATTACTTTATCAACCCTGTATATATATATATATATATATATATATATATATATATATATATACATACAGGGATACAGGGTCCGCCAAAAGTATTGCACCAAGCGATGTAGAATTAATACGCATGCGATTTAAGATATGATATTTTAAGATTATACACAGTATCCACCAGACGGCTATATACTTGACAGATAAAAAGAATATTTTTAATTATAACGATTTTAATTCAATTGGCAATCGTTTGGGAAGATTTAGGAACGTAATTTTATTATTTATGACTGATTAGTTATCATGTAATAATTAATCTTTTTTGAACGTATAGTTAGCAGGTCATAAATTAAATCAACATTATTTTTACGTTATTGGATAGTAATTTATTTGGGAATCATGTTAAACATGGATTTAACTTTTGGGACAGTTTAATTAATTAATTAATTACACCTATTTTTTGGTTCGTTATTTTAGTCAACAGAATACCCTGACGTCGTTGACTGGTAGGGTATATGGCAAAAGTCTGGCGGTTCCAAGTCTTTGCTGGCGGCAAAAGTCAAAGTTGCTCTTTTTAAAATAATGTATACATTTATATTAATGCTATTTATGGGTATATTTTGTATAGCTATTCATCAATTTAATTTTTGCTTTATTTAAACAGAGTAAACATTTGAAAAGTAGGCCGTATTGGGCTTAGGACTTGCAATGCGGAAAACCGGATCCGGTAATCCGGCATCACTAAACTTTTACCGGATCCGGTACCAATATACCGGATCCGGTGTAGCTAATTTTTGGTAAAATAATCGCGCTGTTGTATGTACGCATGGTTTTTTCAAAACCAATATTGATTTTGTGATAAATAATGGATAGTTAAAATAATTACCGTATTTGCCAGTGCATAACGTGCACCTTTTTTCCTAAAAAACACAGGTCCGCGGTTGCCTCTAAAACATAGGTTAACCTTATAGGCGCACAAAAAGTAGTGTACATTTTAAGGTGCGACTTATACACCGGCAGATATTCGTCTGTGAACCAGCAAATACGGTATTTATAGTAGGTTGTTTAAACTAAATAGTTATAAACTCAAGATTCTGATAATTGTGCAATTAATTAGACAGATTCATCTAATATAGTAAAAAGGACTTGCACGCTCAAATACCTAATTATTGGGATCTCAGTAGATTAAGAAAAGTGTATTATGTTAGACTTAATAAAGTTAAACACTAAAATTTTATTTGTGAAATTTTACTAGTTACCAACACTGCAGGGGTGGGTAAATCTTTGAGCTGCCGGGCCACATTACGTATGAAAATTTCACCGCGGGCCGCATTAAATAATTTTGTATTCAGTTATTTGTATACCACGAGCGTTGCATCTATATCAGAGTTGTTCAACTGAAAATGCCCCAAGTACCGCTTTAAAAAAATGGGGTTTGGAGGACCGGCTTTATATTTTTTCGTTTCGTATTCTTTTGTTTCGTTTTATTTGTAGTTTCTCGCTAATGTAAGAATTGTGCATATTTCGTATTTGAACGTAACTTATACATTTATAGACCCGCTACGCCCGCCACAAAAAAAAACTGAAGTCGCGGGTCGCATGTTGGACAGCCCTGATATATACTGCTTATTAAACGATATATTTGTAGAGCCCGTAAATGTGCAGTGACTATGAAATAGTAGCAGGTAGATAATAAAGTAAACATGGTAAATCAAACATAATAAGCATGTTATAGACAGATTTTCTGATTTTTATACAACTGTGTTTATTTTAGAATGCAAATCACAAAATCAACATAAAATTAATAAAAGTAATTTATAAAATTTATAAAGTAATTCGTGTGCCGCATAAAATTCAACGGCGGCCACATGCGGCCCACGGGCCACTATTTTCCTAGGCCTGCTACACTGTATTAGATTTTGAATTGTTTGTTTAATTATAAATGTGTGTGTGTGTGTGTAAACTACCTATATAAAACACTCAGTCGATTATCCTGGAAACAGTCCATTTTGGAACGAAGGGAAAATTTCCATTGTTCGTCCGGACCGGCCGGACCCGGCCTGATTGAAAATGACACCGGATTACCAATCCCTAATTGGGCTACTAATAACTATCAAGCCACCAGATACACAGCACGATCAGAGCAGTTTCTCTTCTCTCGCCCGTATACGTACACGGGGATGTTACGCATTGTCCCTCTCCGTCGTAGGTAGGGTTTTTCGGGTCCGAGTACCCGGACCCGGACTCGACGAGTCCAAGGGCAAATACCCGGTACCCGATCTAAGACTCGACGAGTCTCGGATCTTGAATGTTTGGCATTGTCCATATATATCCAATGTTAATATATCCAATTCGAAGCGAACTGTCAGAACTGTCAATACAAATTTAATTGTTGGTTTAGTCGTTTCCATGGTAACATATTACATTCTCATAGAAGGTGATACTTTTCAAGTCAAATGCCCAAATTTTATTTCGGGTTTTTAAATAGTTTCAGGCTCGTGTTACGTTTGTACATAAAATATTTCATTGAAATTGATGTCATTAATAAGAAATTCCATGCAAATTTGGTTAGTTTAGTGTTTTAATCGAGAAAAGCATAAATTTAAAATGCTCATTTTCGTCTCTAGATGTGAAAATATTTTCATCTCTAGAATGAAAAAATGTCACTTTCATGTAGGGTAAGCCGTAGAAAAAATGCCATTTTCACATATATCAGTAGAAAAAGACATTTATATAAAATTTAAAAAACATATACCTAGTTGGTTCAACCAGCGACGGTGCAAGTGTAATGATGAAATTTGGACGAGAATCTTCTTTATAATTTCCGTTTGAATCACACTATACACTTCTCTGTTTGTGTAGTAGTAGGGAAAAGTGGTACAAAATGATCCCTCTAAGGGAAAACAAATATAAAAATTACCTATACAGTGAATTTTATGAAATTTATAAGTTTTCTGTAAGGTTGGTATATCGGCCTATAATTTAGTAATAGTAGAATGTAATTTAATTAACACGATCTATATACATATACATTTTTGTCAAAGTATAGTAAATGATCATTTTGTACACCCGGATGTCTAAAATGATCCCTGGGGTTGGGGTAATATGATCCCTGGGATCAAAGAACCTCTCAGTTAAAGGAAGGTAAAATTAAAAATAAAATTCCAAGTAAATGTAGTAGTGTAGTGGACAACATGCCCGCCTGACCAGCGGAAGACCGGGGATTGATTCCCCGCCGAGGCAGAGGCATTTTCAACCAGGGCGGCACTAACCGTCCGGGCTACCTACCCTGGAGGAATGCAAAATATGCTACATCGGGGTGGCGCATGCTAAAAGTAAAGTGGAAAAGAGGGTTTAGTGAGGGATTCCCACAAACCACAATAAAAAAATAGTTTTATACGGCATGCCACGTTTCACAACATTGACAATGGAGATTTCGCTACAATTTTGGTGCGTTGTTTATAAAAGATAATTTGAATATAAATTATGAGTATGAATGCTGCGACAATTAGGGACTGTGCATAGATCCAAAGTCGATAATTATGGAAGAAGAACCAATAAACATTGCATTGTGGGTCCTCTTACGAGAGGATCGTTTTACCCCAAATGCATAACTGTAAAAAACATCAAATCATAACCTTATGGTATTCATTTACAACAATCAACCATTGCTGATTATATTGTTAAATGACATTGGAAACTAAGGCAAGGACTAAATATTACATTATAATTACTTAAACTTAAACAACATCATATTGAATTAATGCTTAGCTTACATCAAACAACACAATTTTCATTTTATTTTAACAATATCTTCCGTAATGCTCACACAACCTTGACGCTTTGACAGAATGCTAAAACCGTTGTGACGAAGACTATTTTCACTCAAAGAACTAAATAGTGCTACAAAATTCGGTTAAATAGTTGATAATCGTTTTACCCCGAGGGATCGTTTTGTACCACTTTCCCCTTTTGAAAAAGAAAAATATTACCAGCTTAGAAGATGAAGATGACCATGGTCTAGATGGTATTGATGACGATCAAGATGAAAATTATTATTCTGACTGAGTTGAATTAACTTTAGACAATTTAGAAAGGAATTCATCCATTTGCCTTCCGCTCTTATCCTCTTGTGGAGTTTGTTTTATTTACCTATTTACCATAACATTCTCCAAATCCCTTGTTTATCTAAGTCCCACTTAACTTAATCGGCAAGTTCGTACAGTATCGCTTGCATTGCCATATGCGTGAACATGAAAAATTCTTTCGTGTTTTTGTTTAAATTGCGAGACAGATTAGACGCGGACCCGAAAAATTGGACTCGGCCTCGCCGAGTCTAAAAAGACCGGGTATTCCCAAACCCTAGTCGTAGGAGGAACATTTCCGATGCATGATTCCGTCTCTTGAGCGCTAGGAACCGAAAATTTTTTACTCATATCTTTTTGACTTTTAATACCATGGGTTTGTACGATAAAAATAATTCTTAAAGGAAATTTGTGATTTTATTGTCAATCCCTTGCACTTTCGAGTTGATGTAATTTATGGAATAAAAATTGTTAAAAGGCAGGTGAAAGCTATAGGCATTTGAAAGTAATAATTTACTGATACTTTACTGATAAAATAATTTACTGATAAAAATAATCAATTATTACTAAAGTGCAATTTACTTCCAGCAAAGCAGGGGGTAACGGCTCGTACTAATATATAACCACCGTTTGAATTTTGCCGCATACGTTTGAATTACACAAATAGGTGTAATTAATTAATTATACTGTCCCAAATGCTAAATCGGTGTTTAACGTGATTCCCAAATAAATTACCATCAAATAACGTAAAAATAATGTTGATTTAATTTCTGACCTGCTAACTATACGTTCAAAAAAGACGAATTAATTACATGATAACTAATCAGTCCTAAATAATAAAATTATATTCCTAAATCTTCCCAAAAGATTCCCAATTGAATAAAAATATTTATAATTAAAAATAATTTTTTTATCTGTTAAGTATATAACGTATCCCACCAGTGCACATTTTGATATTTTTAATTTGCTAGTTTAACAATTGCTTCCGAGTGATGTCGCCACATACGTTTTTTTAAATGACATTATGGGTCGTTTTTTGTATCATTGGATAGTCAATTTTTTTGTTAATAGGAGCGTCTATCAAAAATGTAGGGTCTTTACAATATATAAATCAAATGAATGTAAAAATAAATATTGTTTTCTTTCTACGGTCACCATTACAACAAATAAAATAAGGAAGATGAATTAGAGAAGATGTTTAAATTATTCCCATTTACTTTCTGACAATAATTAATTCTGGTAATAAACCTTTTAAAGCATTTTGCAACCATACACGAGGAATGCCTGCTATTGCGTTACGTATTCTTGCATCCAAGTTCTCTAATGTTACTGGCTTATTTACATACACAACACCCTTTAAATGTCCCCAAAAGAAATAATCCAACCGTGTCAAGTCGGAGGAGCGTGGGGACCACTCAATATATCCTCTTCGTCCAATCCATCTTCTAGGAAAAGTTACAATTAAATACTCGCGCACGTCCTTACCAAAATGTGCGGGTGCACCATTTTGTTGAAACCAGACATCTGGGTGGATGAGATCATTATTATCTGGGTGGGGCCGAACTTCTTTTATTCGTAGAATGATTTGTGTAAGTAACATTCGCAGGTACTTTTTAGTTAGTGTTTTATCCATAATAAAAGGGCCACCGATTATATTACCATCTAATATCCCAGACCACAATTTTATATTATATTTTATCCCTGCAAGAAAATATCCAATGGCGTCAAATCGCACGATCTCGGTGGCCAGTGGACATCACCTTGATATGACCATGTTCTATACAACATCTACCCTCAATATACCCTCAAATCGTTCGTGCAGAATGTCCAATATGACAAGCGCTTCGAGGCACGTAGCGTCGTCCTGTTGAAACCACCTGTCGTAGCTGTCCATAGGATCTAATTCAGGTCAAAAGAAGTTGATAATCATCAACTTGTAGCGCTCGCCGTTGATGGCTTGGCTAACGTCGTTCTCAAAGAAATATGGATCGAGAACGCCGCCAGCTCAAAAACCACACCAAACAGTCACTTTTTCGGGGTGCATTGGACACTCTTGGATCTCATGTGGATTGGTACCCATTTCTCCAGAAATGGGGCTCATCGCTGAAGATTAGTTTTTTTATCAAAATTAGGGTCAGTTTCCAACTGCTCGAGGGCCCATTCAGCGAATACACGTCGTTGTTTATCGTCGTTTACCTTCAGCTCCTGGGTCATTTGAATTTTGTACGGGTGCAGGCCCAAGTTACGACACAAAATTTGTGGTCTGCGAAAGGCCGAGTTCTTGTGAGCGACGCGAAATCGACTGCTTCGGATTCTCCTGCACACTCACGGACAGCGGCGGTGTTTTCGGCAGATCTTGCGATTCGTCGTCGTACTGGTGTTCGTCTATTGTTTATCTATTGTTCGTCTATTGGACAATTACACCAATAAGCCATTTTCTTTCCACATGCTTCCCTCTGTGGTACTTTCTCTTCGCAAACTGATATGATACTGTCATTCTGACATTCACATTTACTGACATTCATTCGCAGATACTGGCATTCACATATCAGTGACATCAATTTCAACAACCTTTCCTACTATTCCAAGCATTTCCTTACCTCTCACACACATTTCCATACACACCTCCATATAAAATTGTTTTCAGTCAGTTGCAATCTTGGTGGAAACACCAAATATTGACCTTATAGTATCATGGTAAAACTATGTTTCAGCTACATAAACGTTAATATCATTTTTTTCCCTGGAGACATGCACTATTCTCAAGCAATTAATCCTTTCTTACATTCTTACAAACATCCTGGGTATGCCCACCGACTCTCTTATAATATTGTCTCCTATTTTCTCTCTTATAACATTGTTATTGTCTACCAATTTCATATCTCTTTCACATTTAACGCACATATACCTTTTAGCTAACATACAGACATCCATTAACCATTCTACTTTCCTCTACATTCTTCTTTATAATATCAGGAGAAAACTTCGTAGTAGTTGCCTTAAAGAAATATTCAAGGGGCCATCCACTTTTGCAATACATGTTAATATTTAGATGCATTACCGCACTTTACTTTGCATTCATTAGCATTACGTAAGTATTACCCCACAGTACACAAAGTAATCTTGCATTCCTTGAATTACTCTTGCATTCCGTGAATTACCTTCACATTATATTAGCATTACGGCCACATTAGCTCCCCACTACACCCGCATGAGCTCATCATGCGCCTCGTTATGCGCCGTGCTGCAGGAGGGCAGTGAGCTCCTACTAAACTCCTCATAATAGCAAGAAGCCTATGCCATTTGACATAAAGTGAAATTGATTTAAAATTAGGTAGTATAATGTTAGTAATAAAATTTTAACATGTAATAGTAATATATAGTCCTATGAAGTTAGCTACCGAATTTGCAAAAGTATAATATTACATCGGAGTTCCTGGTAGATATCAAATAGTTCTAGAGTACTTTGTGCAAAATTTCGCGCTATAGTTCTGTTTGCAGTTTTCGGTAGAATTCTTAGAGTTCTATCGAAAATCTTTATAATTGTAAAAATCCCAATTTTACTGCAAAGTTAAAAAAGTTGAAAAGATTTTCGAAAAATTGAGCTTAACCGTTGCAACGACGTAAAAAAGAAAAAAACCGCGCAATAGTTCTGTTGGAATTTCCTGGTAGAACTCTTATAGTTCTGTCTTCGAAAATCCTTATAAATTTTTTCTGTAAAGTTAAAAATTAGAAAGATATGCGAAAAATTAAACTTCACCGATGTCACGAAGGGAAATAGAAAAAAAATCGGGGCTACCGACATTCAAATCGCCGCGATTTGAATGTTTCTCCTATGTCGGCCGCACGAAAATCCACGCGCCGAGCTTGTAGTAAATACTTTTAGTTAGTAAATTTGAGTTAGAAAATGTGCATATTTTTTACAGTACACCAACGAATTCACATAGGAACAGAACTGTTGCGCCACTTTTTTTGCACTCCATTGCTGAACTAGAACTCCATTAGTGAACTTTCATTTTTCATTAACTCAACTATTTTCATTAACTTAACTCAACTATTCATCTTTCCAATATTTGACTTCACAGAAAAATGTTACAAGGATTTTCGATAGAACTCTAAGAGTTCTACCGGGAAATGCAAACAGAACTATTGTGCGATTTTTTTTTCTTCACCTCGCCGCATCGGTGAAGTTTAATTTTTGTATATCTTTTCAATTTTTAACTTTGCAGAAAAATGTTATAAGGATTTTCGATAGAACTCTAGGAGCTCTATCAGGAACTGCAAACATAACTGTTGCGCAATTTTTTTAAATTTTAATTCAAAACCATATGATTTTTTTTATATAATATAATAACAAGGGACCCATATGGGTCCCTTATTATTGAAAATATCTTTTGAACCAAGGTTTTGATCAAAAAATGTCAAAGGGATTTTGGGGACCTTGGGACCTTGCATAGGACGCTTAGGGTGCTATTTAGATCCGTGAAAAGAACTGTTTCGCAATTTTTTTGCAAAATGGCAATTTTTGCAGAACTTTCTGAAAAATTGATCAAGTACTCCAGAACTATGGTCGAGATGCAGTAATATGTCAAAACGCACAGTTTTTCTCAAAAGTGTTACTAGCTCATTTTTGGTATTTTCCATTTTTAGGGTTCCGTACCGAAAACGGAAACCTTTTAGGATCACTTTGTTGTCCGTCTGTCTGTCTGTCCGTCTGTCTGTCTGTCTGTCTGTCAAGACCATTTTTCTCAGGAACGCGTAGAGGTAACAAGTTGAAATTGTATCAAATACTCGGGTCTGCGGTCTCTTTCAGCTCTGGTCAGCAAAAAATCAAACTTGTAAGTCAATGCGATCAAAAGATATGACCTTTTATGTCGCATATTTTGCGATTTCACAAGGGAATCAAAACCTATAGGGTACTTCCCGTTGACCTAGAATCATGAAATTTGGCAAGAAGCGGTGTCTTACAGCACATGTAAAGGGAAAAATCTGAAAACGTAAATATGTAGTTTAATTACTAGAAAAATGCGAATTTACTATTAGAAACTTATGAAAATACACTAATGTGTTGCATGGTATTGTCAGGCACCAGAAGCATATGGGTTGCATACAGTTAGGTCCTCCTAAAGATACCTTACTTACAAGTTTGTACGGAACCCTCGGTGCGCGAGTCACAACTCGCACTTCGCCGTTTTTTTTTAGTACTACTAGAACTATTTCATATCTACCAGGAACTCCGATGTAATATCATATTTTTGCAAATTCGGTTGCTAACTTCACAGTACTGTGACATATGATTAAATATTGATAAGCAATAGAAAAATGTGAAAAAGTTGTTTAGAGTATTGTAATTGTGTTGTATTTCAATCTAATTTCAATAAATGTATAGAAATTCAACACACTTGTTATTTAATGACGATACTACTAACGTGATGTCTTCTTCATTCCTAGCACTCTTACAGGTTGCACATAGTAATAACAAGTAAATATACTCTAACGTTCAGTGCATTAGAAATTATTTGAAAGTAAATATTTCAAATTACCTTCCTTTACGTGGCATTACTTTACAGTACCTAAGTATTTCAAAAATTATCTGACATTATTACGCATTACGCTAGTAATTTCTTCGAGTACCTCGAATTACCAGAAAAATCAGGATAATTGCGAATACATTACAACATTTCAGGTCGGTGGATGACCCCTCGGAAATATTAGTAAACAAATCGTTGACACAGTTTTTCTCACTAACCTTAATATTTGTTCACCCCTGTATCTTATCTTAGTTCAATTTGTGCCACGGGGGCGCTACTAGTTTCGGAGCTCTTGCGATTGGTGATCCTTAATCTTATGTATGAAGTTGGTTATAATCAGAAAGTAATTTGATTAAACTATAAATATAATCGAAACTTTATTTTTAAGTGTATTCATTCGTTTATTAGATTTTTACTTGTTAATTAAAATAAACCATCGAATTCGAAAATCACGAATAGAAAAAAGAAACAATCTAATTTAATTGAGGAATATTTTTTTTTAAACATTTGGCAATGTTGGCAGCACTTTATTTGAATAGGTAATGAAAAACGGTTACAGTTTTTTTTGAAATTCCATACTTTTAGCCTTTTAAACCTCGTGCTCCATTATTAAGGAGTAAACGCATTTTTTTAGTTGTTTTATTAATTTGTATTGTTTCTAAATAACACCAATGGATATATCAAAGGAATCTCATTTAGACACGACAGTTCTTACTACTCCACAACCAAAGGCAGCTTCAACTGAAACTAAGAAAAGTGCTCCAGATATTCCAAGAAAGTTGAATATAATCAAATTCAGAATTTCTGACTCTGACCAAGAATCATTGGGTATTTTAAGTTGCCGTGACTTAAGTGTATCTGATGTTCTACGTCGTGAAATGGTAAATATTTTTCATTTGTATACCTACTATATTCTTTAATTGTTGGAACTCTTGTAATGCTGGATTTACACTTTAATAGATGTACCATAACAGATTTACTGTTTATTATAACAGTTGCTTAAGTTATAGAAAACTGATTTTAGGTTTCTTTATAACTTTATTCTTATAATCGTAACTGATCTTTCTTAAAGAAAAGGGACTTGTTATAATATCGGCAAACTCTATTCCTTGTATATATTTTGGTAAAAGTGCATATTTGGGATAATCTATACATTCGCCAGCAAATGTTCTTCTTCTTGTTTCAAATAGGCCTACTTTGGATCATGCTTGTTCAACTGTTGGGCTTGGTTCTTTGTATTGTCGCATCCTCTGCCGGTGTAACTCCGTTCTATGTCCTGTCCTGTACCTTTTTTTCAGGGTTTCTCCTGAAATCTACAGACTTTCTTCAGGATGCGTGTCACAGACTGTCTGTTTTGGAGAACTGTTTTTCCCAGTTCTTTAATATCCTTCTCAGTTTCTGTCAACCAAGTGGTATGAACCTTCTTGTTTTGTCAGAAGAAGAACAGATGGTTGGTTAGTCGGTTTAAAGGCAATCTTGCAAAGTGTCCATAGAAATTTACCCTTCTTTTCTTTGTACAGTCAGAGAGCCTCTCAATATGGCAGTATTTTGTAATAGCTTATATTTTGGGTACATTTCACACTTTACAAGCAGGCCTAGGATCTTAATGAGCTTTCTCCACTCTATGATTACTAATTTCTCTACCAGACCTCTTCGGTTCAAGGAAAGACACACCATGGCATATAGGGCCATCTGGTTGTAAGGCTGATGTGTAGTGCTTAAGTTTCAGGTTGCGTGACAGGCATTTCTTGTTGTAGGTCTTCTTAGTCAGTCAATAGGCTAGTTCTAACTTGTTGACTCTCATGGATAATGATGCTCTTTCTGATAAGTTGTGTTCAATCCATTCACTTAGATACTTAAATTTCTCATCTGTCATCTTGATGTTTCTCTGCTCTAGCATCATCTCTCTGTTTGCTTCTCTGATGTTGGTAAAAAATTCTGTTTTCTTGAGTGATACCTGAAGACCCACTTTGGCAGCCTGTTTTCTGAGGCAATTTGTGTTTACCTTCATTGTTGCCAACTCAAGAGAATCAGCAATCAGTGCCATGTCATCTGCAAAGGCCAGGCAATCTACAACCAGTCCATCGTTCTTACATCCCAGGTAGATACCACTCTGAACACCCAAGTTGATCAGTTCCTTGCACCATTCTCTCATAACCTTTTCAAGGACACAGTTGAAGAGAAGTGGGAAAGTCCATCTCCTTGTCTCACTCCAGTTTTTGTTTCGAAACTCTCTGAGATCTTGCCTCTAAATTTAACCATGGAATGGGTGTTGGTCAAGGTTTCTAGGAATTAGTCTGTGGGTTTTGTTGTCTAGCCCTAGTTCCTGTAGTACTTTGTTAAGCATTTCTCTATCAATGGAATCGTAAGCCTTCCTAAAATCAACAAAGGTGACTACCACCTTGCAGTTTCTCATCTTGGAGTATGGAAGTACAGTTTTAAGATTGAGGATCTGTTTAACACAGGATCGGGTCTTCCTAAAGACTCCCTGGTATTCTCCCAGTTGACAATTCAGCTGATTTTCTGCCCTTGTTTGTAACGTGTTCGAGAGAATCTTGTATGTTACCGGGACGAGAGAAATTCCTTAGTAGTAGTTTTTTTTTTTTTTTTTTTTTAAAGTTTGGTTCGATGTGAATGCCGGGTTTGCCGACCCTTCGAACACGTCGGCCTATTGGCGGCCTATTGTATTCTGCATTCACATTCACTTAGGCCCAGAAACCTGTTGTTATTGTAAATTGCACTAACTACCATTTTTCACATTTGTCTTCTGGAACAAATGCGGCCGGCACTGGGGATAGAACTCGGGACCTCTATACTTGTCAGTTAGCGCTCTAACATGAGGCCACGAGCGTCACCACTACACCACTCGCGCCGGCTAAAGTAGTAGTAGTAGTAGTAGTTTAGGTCAGTACAATCTCCCTTTTTCTGAAACGGATGGATCCGAGCCGATTTTCAATCGGGTGGTAATTTCTCTGTTTCCCGGATGTCCTGGATGATCTCGGTTAGCTTGCCCATGGCATTGCTACCAGCACCTTTCCACAGTTCAGCAACAATAGAGTCCTCTCCAGCTGCATTATTATTCTTAAGAAGTTCAATGATCTGGCCAACTCCAATGAGGGCAGCGAGTTCGGGTTTGGTGTGGTTTGTTTATAGTCGAAGTGAAGACTTCGACTATATCAGGGACTATTCAGCGAAGCCTTGGTGGATCACAGTTGAGTAGATTTTTAAAATACTGAGCTAGAAGGTGGCAGTTGTCCTTGTCATTAAAAGCCAGTTTGCCTTGTGATTATCTCAAGTGGAGGCTTGGCAGTGCGTATTTTCTGAGTGTCTGCTTGAAGATTCCAAAGAAATCTCTGGAGTTATTGTTAGCAAAGCTCTCTTTGATTAGGGTTAGTTGGTTTTGTGTGAAGGTCCGTTTGGTTCCTCGAATTATCTTGGCTGTAACCTTTCTTTGTTCCAAAAATGTATGCCAATTTTCCTTGTTCTTTTTAGAATTCCACTTCACCCAGGCTGTCTGTCTTTCGGCTATTGCATTGTCACAGTCTTTGGTCCACCACGGATGCTTCCTTCTTTAGCGAGAGGGGCGAGTTCATTGGCCGCCTTGACAAGAGTCTCCTTCAGTTGGTCCCAGCTGTATAGATCTGTATTGTTCAGTCTCTGACTTACTTCTTGACTGGTCTTAAGTCACTCTACGTCAAAATTTACCATTTTGGAGGTTCTGTGTAATCTAGTGTTTCTACGCTGTAGTCTTATTTTGATCTTTAAGAGGGAGTCCAGATTGGCACTGCTTAGTACCTTCACGTTTTGTGTTTCCTTGTATGTACACTGTTATATGCACATATTGTACACTGTTACAACAATTACTAGTAAGGATGTAAAATTCAATGAATATTTAAGTAAAAGTATTTTACATATAAACAAAATTTTAATCCAATGGCGCCTATGGCAAACACTGATTTTGAGCCCCTCTTACCTGATAGGTGCTTGCGTTTTATTTTCTAAAGAAAACTATTTTTAAATTGGGTAGAAAAGCACACAAATTAAATCTATTAACACTATTACAAATTTATCTTTCTTGCTTTAGCACTTTTGGACTTTCAATTTTGGCCCATTGAGGCTCTCAAATATGAAAGTATCAATTTTAATTTGTTATATGATCTTTCACAACTGGCAATAGAAACCGCGAATGTCAGCAATATTTGCAATGCTCTACCCACATTGGGAAAAACGTTTTCATCTCCATACTGAACTATAAAATTAAGTAAATGTTTAGGGCTTGATATTTTTCAGTATGGCTTGTTAGCAGCTTTCTAAAATCCAAAATATCTTCATATAATTTTTGCCCATACACATCACAACTGTAGGCTTCTCCAAATTTTTCAGAACACTTTTTCAAGTAGCTTGTTTCAACTTTTCCATATCAAGATGAAATCCTAACATTCATCAGTTTCTTGTAAACAAGCACTTCTACTTTTCAATTTGTTGAATAGACGTTCGACAGTCCATTTCATAACTCTTTCCATTTCTTCTTTAGCTGATAAACCAGCATCTCTCGATGTTTCACCATTTATTCTTTTCTTTCTTCTTTGACGTCCTTCAAATTCATATCCCGTTCATTGCAAATTCTAATTCCTTCTTTCAGTGAGTCACTAACTAATACTTCTCTTTCATTATGAAAATAATTTTGAAGAGCTTTTAAATCTAAAACTGCACCATGAATGTTGCAACCTCTTTTGATCGTGCTCAATACAATAAAGATCTTCTTACCAAACCCTACCAACGATGCAAAGTCACAGGTTAATATTTGATTATAAAGTTGCTTTGCTTCGCTTTTAGTTTCACTAGTCGCGCTTTCATCGTCCATTATGTTCTGGAGAACATCCACTATTTCCGCGAGATATTTATTAATAGGTTTTACTGTTTCCGTTTTTGCGTTCCACCTGGTATCAGAGTAAGACTTTAAAGCCACAGGTACTACAGCTTTGAGCTTTTCTCAGCGCTAGGTTGAACGAGAGAAGAAAACATAAAGTGCGTCGATAGTTCCGAAAAAAGCTACCATCATTACTTCTTCTTTGGCTGCATAGACGCCTTCCAAATGGAGTGAATGATAATCACAATAAAATAACAAATAATAAACTTAACAAATTTACTGATTAACTAATTAACAAATAATATGAATAATTCACAAATAGTGAATAACCACTCTTGTGTCCAGCCATAACAGCAGCATTATCATAGCACTGTGATCTACAATCTTGTAAATTCATATTGTCTTTCTCTAACTGCTTCAATATTCCTTGATCCAAGCTTGCAGTTATTTCTCAAAATTTATGTCAACATATCTTACTACCTCAGACATTTGTTCACGATGAACTTGATCAGGAGACGAGTCAAACATTAGTCCATAATACTTTGCTTTACGCAATTTTTCTATCAAACTATTACAAACAGTGGTTGCCATGATGTGAATAAACTCGTTCTGTATTTTCGGTGAAAGATATGAAGTGGATCCAGGATGACTCTCCACAAATCTTTGGCGTTTTTTTAAAACAGAGTCAAAATTAGAAAATAGTTTCAACAAAACAAGTTTTTTTGGGAAGAAAATATTTCATGTTGCATCCTCCCATTTCTCGTAACGCCTCTCTTTTGCATACTTAGTTTTTTAATACACATATTTATATCTATATAAATATTTTTACGTTAGGTGTTTTTTTGATGGGGGGGCGCATCGGTTGGTGCCCATGGCACTTGCCATTCCTGCCATACCGTAGTTACGTCACTGGTTTGAACAGAATTCGCATTTAACTAAATGCCATGGGATTAAATGTATAAGGATTTGAAACTTTTTTAAAGGAATGAGTAATTATAGCTGAATCAATTATGTTATACTTTCATTATAACAATTTTAATTATAATAATTATAGTTTCATTATTTATTTTTCTTATATTTCATTCTTGAGAATCTATTTTTACTTTAGTTGTAGGTAAATGAATTTAATATTATCCAACTATACATATATATCTAGTTTTTATTTCTAAAATTTTTTTTCAGCCAGTGTCCTATGCAGATGGTACTTATGTACCTCCAATTTCAATAATGAAAACTAATGTCAAAACACCAGAGTTAAAACCAGAAAGACTTTCATCAAAGAAAAGTGATATATCAGAGAGATTAAAGGCTAGTCAAGAACGAGCGAGGCAAGTTATATTAAAATACACAAATTTGAAGGAGTTGCCATCAATATACTTAAAACCTTCAGAAACTATTGTCAGTTCTCCACTAAATGCTAGATCCATGGAGAGCACAATCAGTGAATCAGATTTATTAAAAGAAAAAACTGAAGATTCCATGCATCTTCATTATACAGATGATCCACTCTACCAAAACAAGAATTTAACAGATGATTATAGAAGGATGTCACAAAATATTTCAGTAGCTACTGATACCATAAGGAATTCAAATTTGTCTTTTAAAGAGATTTTTGAGAAGTACAAACTTTCAAACTCAACGTTTAATGATGTTTCATTTGAACCTGCACCAGACGCTATTGAAGTATTAAAAGCGGATGAAAAATCTTGGAGATTAAAACATGAGATTCCAGCAAGAGAATCAGCAAGTTTCCGACAATCAGACCCACTACAATCATCTAAAATGTCCATGGGCGAATTTTTCAAAGGCAAATCAGATGATTATGATGACATGTTTCAAGCCCCTAGCCCCGAAAAAAGAGATCCGGTTGCCTTAATAGATGATTCCCAAACATCAAATTCTGCTGAATCTGAAGGTGGTTTGCAAACTACATGTCATCATAATGCTACTTGTGTAGATATCTTAAGTCTATCAAAAATACAGAACATGATCCAAGATGAATCAGAAACGCCCAATAAATTAGTAGATAGACTTATTGGAGCAAATCCAAGAGCATCACAAGAAAGCAGTGCAAAACAACTAACATATAAAGAGAGCTATTATAATGGTCGTTCTAGTTATGATTCTCCTTCATTGAAGAAGAATAACTCTAAGAAATATCACAGCAGTAATGATTTGGTTAGATGTGGTGCTGATACAAGGAAGATGGTTTCTGCGAAATCTACGAATTCCATTTCTGAAGACGATAAAGAGAATTTGGAAAGATCTGTGGTATCCATTCAAAGTGTTGCTAGTAGTATTGATAATTTACCTGAAGGAAAGTCACCTATAACATGTAATAAGGAGGAATTAATTTGGGGTTGTGTTAAGATCGGAAAGGTCTCTACTCAAGATTTTGTAGTCAGAAATAGACATCAAAACAAAATGAGATTCCAGGTAATATATTATTCTAATTTGTTTTAAAAAATTGAGATATTCTTGACAACTTTGTACAATAGACCATATTGAATAATATATATAGACCATATACAATAGAATAATTTTACGGTTAGTTAAGCGCATGCGCGTCCCCAATGTTTAAAAGGAATATGAAAGTTTCGGTTTATTATATTGATTGGACAAAGTTGTCAAACATATCTCCCAGCTCTCTATTCAGTTTTCTGTTTCATTATTAGCATTTGTAGCATTATTATTTTGTCAAACATCCACTGTCATCCATTGTTGGTCTCCACTAATCTTTTCTCCTCTTACCCTTTCCCCCCTTTTTTTATTCCCGTCATCCAAGCGTACCGGAACGAAACAGCGTATGAAATCGGCGTATTGATTATAATAAAATATTATTTAAACGCTATATTTTTTAAAGTTCATATCTTTTGTGCCATTTTTTCCTTGCTCTCTAACATGTAGTCTATAACACTTTTGGGTTCAAAGCTTTTGTCCATATTTAATTTTTGGAGTTCCCTTTCTGTGGTTCATCTACAGCATTAGCATATTGTGTGGGTAACTGAGTCTTCTTCACTGCAATATTTACACAGATTATCAGGTCATCTTCGTTGTTGCTCTTTTTATTTTATTTATTGTATGGCTATCTGACACATTAGGAAATAAACCCTAAAATATAAAAATATAAAGAATATAAAAATTATAAAATATAACATAATACAGGATATACAACAGTATAGAGAAAGTACACACTTTAAAAGGTTACAAACGAACATCTAAACAATTTATGTAATCTATCGGCTCGGGGGTAACTGTCAGGAAATCCTCAGGTCTACCATTATATGATCATATGACACATTCTTGCATGATATATCTGATGGTTTGGATTTCTCTGCAGTCACAGAGAGGAGATGGTTGCTTGCCCCATTTGTGATGTTTTCATGATTGATTTGTTTGCCTTTATTGCTAATTTGGCTTATTTTGTGGTGTATCCATTTTTATTTTTTTGAGTTTTTCTTAAGGTGTTTCACAGTTGAGGAGTTCTTCAAAATAATTGTCAAGGATCTCACAGTTGTCTTGGTTATTAAGAGCCAAAGTTCCATCCTTTCACTTGAAATTGAGGCTGGGTGCTATGTAACCATGTATTTTGTTCTTGAAGGATTTGAAGAATAAACTGGTGTATTCTTCTTTAAATTTTCTTCCATTTCTATAATTTGATCTTTGATTATAATCATGATATATTCTTCTTACTTTCCTCAAAATTTGATGTGTCTTCTTTCTTATTACTTTCAACTTTTCCAAATTTTCTGGCATCTTGTTCAAATCTCTCTTTTATTGCATCTTCACACTTGTTCCACCAAGGACTATGATGTCGCAGAGGTAAGATGTCACTTCTTCCCAGGTGTTTGGTACTTAATTTTTCACTGTATTCTTTCTTATTCTGTTCCAACATCCCATGATCATCCATGATCAATTTTTGGGATTTTGTTTCAATGATTACTTAGATTTTTTCCAGGGATGAAATGCATTTTGATTTGGGAAAGGTATCAAAAGGCTCTGATGTTACATTTACTCCTTTTCTGTCTTTGACATTCTAAATTTCCTTGAAATTTCCTCGGGATATTAAACCCAACTTGGGGTTTGGTGATACCCAGGTTTTTTTTTACATGGCTTTGCTTTGAAGTGGATAGACATAATCTTCAGGTCATTTAGCATAGGTTGATCAATCTCCATTTCTGTTAGTTCTTTTGTGAGCAGGGTACTCTCCCCCTATTGCATGTCAATTCGTTTCTTGGCCAAGCTGAGCACTGAAATCTCCCATTAGGATGATGATATTGTTTTTTGGGATCCTAAGTATTTAATTTTCCAATTTATCCCAAAATTCTTCTACTTTATCAGGGTTAGTTCTGTTATCCTGAATAATAGGTGCATGGGCATTTATTATCGTGTACTTTTTGTTTGCAGATTTTATTAACACAAGTGAAAGTCTGGAGTTAGTACTCTTGAAGTCCTTTATGGCGTTCAAGAATTTTTTATTCAAAATAAATGCTGTTCCAAGATGTGGGACATTTTTCATATTAGTCCCAGGTTTCTCCTTGAAGATTCTGAAGCTATCTGATTCAAATCCTTCCTCATCTATAAACCTTGTTTCTTGGAGCGCTAATATAGAAATGTGGAGTCTATGTAGTTCTGTTGTTATCTGCTTTAGCTTTTCATTTTAGATGAGAGAGTTATTGTTATTCGTTCCGAAGTAATATATCCATTTCTTTTTGAAGTTGAGGTTTGTGTGGTGTTCCGATTTCTGCACTAGCTTCAAACTGTCAGGTACCTTGGAATCCAATTGCCTGACTTTGCCTTCAAGGTAATTACATTCGTTAGAAGCCAAATTCATGATATCAAAATTATCTTTGTGGTTGGATATAGTCCAACATTGTACAACTAAGGTTGTTAGCCCTAGAGTTAACCTCGTTTTCATTAAAGAAAGCATTTAGTTTTGTTACAATATTATCTCTCGGCCCACTTTATTATTAGTAAATTATTATTATTAATATGAATTACTTAGTTTAATTTTATTAGATTAATTGAATTGAATTTAACATTTGCAGGTAACTTCTACAAGTCCAAATTTTAAAATATCAAAATTAGATACAGATCCATTACCAACTGTGGCAATTCTTCTTCATCCAATGGAATCCAGACAATTTACCATAAGTTTTACTCCGATGATGAAGGGAGCACAACTTGGCAAAATTATCTTCTATCCAATAATTAAGGGTGAAGTTCAGAAAAAACAAAGTCAGATGTTGCGAATGTGTGGGTATGGAGGCCATGCCAACATTGAAATCCAAAATCTTCCAAAAGATTCCACTGGGAAGTTATGGCTTCCTCTAGGAAACCTTGATACCACAGCAAGATTATCTCAAAAGTTTATTGTGAAAAATTCTGGAACAATTCCGGGGTTTGCTTATTTTACTGCAAACTCAAGAAGTATTTGTTCTTATGCTAGGATTGTAATAATTCCTTCAGAAATTGTTTTAAAACCAGGGGAGAAGAAGAGTATTACTATTGAGTATCTTCCAACTAAAGAGGATTATAAAAGTCTCTTGAAAACATTTAGCTGTGGATCTGAAGTTTTCGAAATTTCTCAAGTTGGAATGATTTCAGGATCTGAATTTCTTCGTGGTAGAATTCGTGGTATTCATAATCAACTAACGAAGCAAAGTTTGATGTCTGATAAGATTGTTTATAAGTTAAGTGATACTTTTCCTGGTGAATCGATTCCAGAAGACATCAAATTCTTCCATGATTCAATTGATAGTACCCAAAAAATTTTGAGATTATTAAATTACAAGGAAATATCTATTACCATAGAACAAGATCCTGATAAAACAATTGTACCAGGTATGGAAGGAATTGATGAAACTTCAATGTTCCATACCCTTGTTAATAACTACAGCAATATGACCTTAACTGATATTCAGGATAATGGAATTTTAACTGCTGAACCTAGTTATTTGCTTCTCACCCCTCCTTTTAAAACAACTGATTCTATTTTACTTTCATCTGATTCGAAGAAGGACGTTCAATATGAAATTCAAATGCAACCTGAAGGAATTATTGTAGTCAATAGTAGGATGGGAACAATAAGGGCAGGGGAGACGAAAATGGTAAAGTTAACGTGTGGCAAAAGGCAAGTTAAAGATAAGCAAACTGTTAAAGTTAAAGTTTTTACTGAGAATGATATTGTAGAGATTGATGTTAAGATAATTTATAATCTAACTGGATGAATTTTATTTTGGTTTTAGATATTTTATATTTTTATTTGTTGAGATGCATTCCATTATTACTTAATATTTATTTGTACTACTAGTTTTATATTTATTACTATTACGTGATTGTACTTAATTAAAATCTATTTTTATATATTCTATGGCAAAAAATGTGTTTTTCTACTGATATATGTGAAAATGGCAATTTTTCTACGGCTTACCCTACATCAAAGTGAAATTTTTTCATTCTAGAGATGAAAATATTCTCACATCTAGAGATGAACATGAGCATTTTAAATTTATGATTTTCTCGATTAAAACACTAAACTAACCAAATTTGCATAGACTTTCTTATTAATTACTTCAATTTCAATGGAATATTTTATGTACAAACCTAAAACGAGCCTGAAACAATTTAAAAAACCGAAATAAAATTAGTACATTTGACTTAAAAAGTATCACCTTCTATGAGAATGCAACAATATGTTACCATGGAAACGACCAAACCAACAATTAAATATGTATTGACAGTTCCGAGTGACAGAGTGACTACAATCTAGTACTGCTAAAATCTGACCTAAGATTAAGAAGAAAGAAAAATAGTGCTAAAGAAAATACGATGTCAAAAAGTTAAGACTAAAGCAGGAAAGCTAAAGAAATACCAAATGGTACAGTAAATGAAAAATAGATTGGTCTGAAACACTCAGTCCTAGAAGCAGCTGGTCAAGAAATAGGAAAGACAAAGAAACAAGTAAAACAACCATGGATTACTGAATATGTATTAGAAGTTATGGAAGAAAGGAAAAAATTAAAAAATTCAAAAGTGAAGAAGGAATTAAAAACTATAAAAGACTGAAACATAGTCAACAGAGAAGCAAAGAAGGCTAAAGAAGAATATATAATGAGACAATGCAAGGAAGTAGAAGAAAAGCTAAAGAAGGGAAATATAGAAACAGCCTCTGGACTGATTAGGAAGCAGTTCAGGAAAGTCAATGGCCGAAGTAATAACATATTAGATGAAAATGGAAAACTGGTAACTGAGAACAAGGAAGTGGGAGAGAGATGGAAAGATGGATAAAAAAATTATATGAAGATCCAAGTGAGAAGAGTAATCTGGAAAACGAAGAAAGAGATTAGTTAGGATCCTCACTAACAAAAGAGGGATTTTCAAAGGCTGTGAAAGAGCTGAAGAACAATAAAGCACCAGGATGTGATGAAATAACTGGAGAAATGATATGCGGATTGGATGATGAAACAAATTGTTATATATTTAAACTAATCAAAGATATATATGAAACTGGAAAAATACTGGAAGACTTTAAAAAGTGCATCATAATCCCAATATCAAAGCAACCAGGTCCTCTAAAATGAGAAGAACACCATACCTTGAGTCTATTATCACACATGTCTAAAATATTAACAAGAATAGTATACAACTGAATAAACAACAAAATTGATCAAAATTTAGATGAAGATCAGTTGAGATTTAGACAGAATAGAGGAACAAGGGAGGTTATTTTAATGTTAAGACAGATTGTAGATAAAATGGTGGACCAAAAAAGAATGCTGTTTGTTGCATTTGTGGACTTGGAGAAAGCCTTCTATAATGTGAATTCGAATGTGTTGATGAAAAGTATGACTAATGCTGGTCTATATTTCAGAGACAGATGGATAGTACATGAACTGTACAAAAATCAAGGAGGCGTTATAAATATAAAGGGTGAACTTCAAGAGGCATACATACAAAAAGGAGTATGCCAAGGTTGCAATTTATCACCAGTACTATTCAATTTGTATATTGAGGAGGCAATTAAGGAATGTAAACAGGCTATTGGAGGAATTAAGATCAATGGATTAGAAATTAAAATGACAAGGTTTGCTGACGACATAGCTATCATTGAAGAGATTGAAGAAAATCTGAAAAAAGCGTTAAAAGGAATGAATAAGATCCTACGAGAAAGTACAACATGAAAATCAACACACAGAAGACAGATCATGGTTTGCAACCGCCAGCAAATTACTGCTGACATTAGGGTTAACGATGTACCACTGAAACAAATTAATACGTTCACCTATCTAGGAAGCAAAATCACATCAGATGGCAAAAGTTCAGCAGACATAAAATGCAGAATTGCGCAAGCAAAAATAGCCTTTAACAACAAATGGGTGCTTCTTAAATCAAGGAACTTAAATGCAGAGACCGAAGAAGCATTTATAAAATGCTATGTCTGGAGTGTAGCATTGTACGGCTCAGAAACTTGGCACATGCGATAAGAGAAGACTAGAAGCATTATGAAATGTGGTGTTGGAGGAGAATGTAGAAAATCACGTGGACGACAAGGCTGACAAAAGAGGAAGTTCTTAGAAGAGTTGAAAAAATAGCCCTATTGAAAACAATAATGAGGAGAAGAGACCAGTTAATAGGACATCTGTATAGGCACAATGATTTTATAATCAATGTTATGGAAGGAAGAGTACAAGGCAAAAGAGGCAGAGGAAGACCCAGATTACAATAGATGAAGCAGATTCGAGGAGATATAGGAGTAAAATCATATGAAAAATGAAAAGACTATAAGAGAACACAGGGGAGTGGAGGAGAAGAATTTCTGCCAAGCAATCTACGGATTGAGAAAGAGAGAGACAGTTCCGACAGTTCGCTTCGAATTGGATTTATTAAAGTCGAATTATGGATTCTGCAACCGAAATAACCGAACCATGCACACCACAGGGCATTATAGAAGCGGCAAACTCCGCTTCTAATAATATCTTGCCCGAAAAGTCCCGAGAAAGGTATGAATTTGTATATAAAACGTTCATGGATTGGAAAAATGACAACCGATAAGTTCATTTTCGGAAAACTTTCTTCTGGGTTATATTGTAAAAATATCAAAAATTGCATTTACTACTCGAGAAGATTTTTTGGTTCGGTGTGATTGATAACTCGCTGGTGCTCGTGAGCAAACTCTAACCTCATTAAAAAAACGCCACTTTCATCTCTTGTTGTTACAATGTACTAATTGAGTAAAGTGCCTTCCCTGAACTAAAAGGGGGTAAAAAAATCACGATTTTTTTTAAATTAAGAAAAATTGTGTAAAAATGCTTTTTACGTCTTGAATTTTTTCCGGTGAATTGAACAAAAAATTATGTTATTTTAGACGTACTTTATAAAGGACCGCGTCTCAAGGTGCGTTTGAAATTTTTCACCTTTTCTTCAAAAACTCCGTTCTCTTGCGCGTCGAAACGGGAAATTGTCATTTTCTGTTCAACGGGTCTTCGACCCGTGTCTGTCTGCCGCTCGCAAGTCCCACACGGCGTCTTCCAGGTGCAAAAAACAGGAGATCGTTTCTAGCACCTTTGAGGAGCAATTTTGGTCCGCGGCTCGATTTTTTTACTGCGTCCTCTTGCCGCGTCGATTTCACGTTTTTTGACGTTATGCGGAAAAGTAGGCGACCGCCGGAAAACATTGGAAAAACGCGGTGTTTTTTTCACCTAATTTGCGGGATCCCTCTCCTGGGATAACCAACAGTCGGATCGGGACCGGACCGACACCAATCGATTCGGCATAGTGCCTTTTAGTTTGTTTTGGAGTTTAACTGCGATTGCATGCCGGATGGAACGCCAGAAAAAACATGTTTTGCAGACGTCCGCGAGAATCCTCCGGAATTCGCTAAATAGAGAACAAAAGGTTCTATGTGGCGATGGGAACGACGCGCTGGTCCGTCGCATCTGGGGGTTGCGACGTCCGTCCAAACTCGAAACGAATTTCTCAAAATTCAGCAAATTGAAACCTTCCATATTCGGTGAAATGTTTAGAATTTTATTTGTTAGAATTCTATTGCTCTTTTCAGGGATTATAGCCCGACGTGTCTACTTTCGAACGACACCTCTCGCGACGCATTACACCTCCGGGGACGTACCGCAGGCCCCAATTCGCAGTCACTTTTTTTCACCTTTTCAAACGGAAACGCGAAAAGCAAAATTTGCATTTCAAGTCTGAGAAGTGCATGCCCTGTGAAAAGGCCAACTGTATGGCGTTTGAATTTATTATCCGTTTATGATTATTCGTGTGCTTTTGAGAAGATAAAATTAAAAATCAAAATTCTGATTTTCGCTCTTTGTTAGGTTCAGATTCAAATCAAATTTAAAGAGATTTCTTGAAATCTCTAAATTGCAGATTTAGGCGACTCTGGCTCTAGATTAGCAACACATAGCAACGTCAAAATTCGCAATTTTTCACAAATTTCTACAAGAAAACGAAAATTTTACACTTTCCGTTTTGCAGATTCTTAAAGTTCAGACAATTTTACATCAGAAACAGTTGCTTCCGACCCCATTTGAATTCAAAAATTTATTTCGTAAACAGCAATATTTACGAGTTTTTTTAAGAATAATTGAATCTTTTAAATAGTACATACATTCCAACGGTACCACTCGCGTCTTCCTGAGATGTATAGCCACTGAGTTATTGACGAAAAACGGTCAGTTTTACCCTTTGACTGCAAAGGAACAGCCATCTCAAAATTGATCGTTATTTTCGATTCAAATTCGAATAGAACTTATCTACTAAGTTCTACTAAAATATGTTGCATGAGTTTTCTGCGCTTGACGGTCCAGACGTGGCCGATGTTTGAAATCTTCCTCAAATTGTTTACTTGATTTTCAAACTTTTGCGTTTCTCATTTCCTCACGCCGTCCCCGTTGAAGGGGAGCGTTCAAATTTGGTCAGCTGATACTTCTGGTGGATACCCACATCCAGTAAAAGTTTCATCGAAATCCCTCATGGGCTTATGCGTTTTTTCGCATTTTTTGAATGTTTTGAAATTTTCGTGTTCGTTTTTGGTTGAAATTCGTGATTGACATGTCTGGATTTGCTAAAAAAAATATTGCAGTAAGTTTCCCACAACGTGGAACAATATAATTGGACACATTTCTAGAAAATTAGTCAGTCTATGATATCCCTCAGTTAGTTTTGCAAAATATTTTATCTGGCGGCGGTGGCCGCTCCTCAAATACGGGCTTTAATAGAAAGTAATTTTGGATACATTTTGGGATTTTATATTTTTTACTTTTGTGACAAAACCTAGGGATTTTGAAAATTTGCAAACAATACTTTTTTGTAGACATGTGTGGATTAATACAATATATGTTGGTTATGTTGAACATCAAAGTTGATAACATCAATGTCACTTAATTAATTTAAAGGTTATGAAGTTTTTAGTAAGATTTTCAGTAACTTTTACGCCACAGTTGATTCTTTTTTCGTCCGTGTTGTAAGCCTTAGTAACTAATATCACATCGTTAGATATAGTAACTTTCTATGAACGTTGGGAGCTTTTCATCTCTAATATCACTCTTTTAATTGGTAACTTTGATTTCAGATAATTGGCAACACTACATGATGATTAAGTACATCTCAAAAGTGTTTGATTATATTATTTTACAAACCTGACAGCATTAAGTATGACTTGTACATCTTGCAACTCATGCAACACATACAACCTAAGCTGATGCGCTTTCAACCAGAATCGCACATCTTGCAATTGTGCTTACTCTTTCATATACAACTCCAGGTTCCACATATATCATGTGTCGCTGAAAGCGCCACAAGTGTCGCGCACTTGAAAATTCATTATACAATTCCATCCTCATCAATTATTCCATCTTTGGCAACTATTCCATTCTTTTCAACTCTTCCATCCACAATAACTCTTTCATTTCAAAAAATACGATCCACATGCACTAGTAAAATATACTATTCCTTTTGTTCAGTGAATGATTTTTTTTAAATCGTGGGTAATACGAAATGATATTAGATATTTTATTGCAGCATATAGCACATATTACAAAATACATATAATTACATGACTAAAATATTTAGAAAAAAAAAAACATTAAAAACATCTTAAAAATAAAACTTAAATCTAAAATTAAAAAGGAAGGTCGGCCTGCATACATAAATATAAACCATGGTGAAGTATAATTTGGTAACATGATTACAGTTATCATAATTATTACATAAATAGAAATTACCTTAAAAAATATACCTATCCCGAAAAAAAATTAAAAGAAAAAATTCTAATTGTTATTTACAATTATACAAAATAAAAAAATATATAGCACCAATAAAACTCAAAAAAATAATAAAAATTATTGTTACAGTATTAAAATTAGAATGGGATTTTTATAAATTTCATATAAAATGCGTTTTTATTTAAAAGTTGTTACTTTTTTATAATGATTAAATTCCGATTCTTTTTCACTAGATTTTTTTAATGTTGTTTGATGTAATGAAATAGAAAGGGAATTTTCTGGGTCCGCTTAAAGCTATAAGGCACTTGCAAAAATCTACCGAGTTCATCTCTGAAAAATTTACAGACAAAATTCTTGAGAGAACCAAAAAAATGGCACATGCTGCTACATAGTACAGTCTCGAATTAATCCCGAAAATATTCATTTTAATCACAACCTTTGCGTACTCCCCGTCTTCTTGCTCTTTTTGCTCATGTTAAACCAACCTGCACTCTTTTCTGGGTCCCTAGGCATTGATATTGATCTAGATACTTCTCCTTTCCTACTTCTATTGCTTCCTAAAGACTCGACTGACATAGTCTTTGATGCGATACGTTTATCTTCTCTATTATATCTATTACTTTCTTTAGGTTGTCTGGTTTCTTTTTTCTTATACAAACTTGATGTTGAACCCTTAGCTTCGCTAGTTCTCTTCAAAGTAGAAATATTTTCTTTGCTGCGAGATTTTCTATTTAGTGTAGACATGTTTTGGTTTGATCTCCTACTCTCCTGTGCCTTCTTTTTTAAAGTTGAAGATTCTTTGCGACTAGATCCACTTTTATTTTGTTCATATTTGCCGTTTTTGACTGGTTTTGGGTATTGGGTATAATCTATGTCCATACCTTCCCTATAATGGCGGGGTTTCCATGGAGCTAGTACAGAAAAGGAGCGACTTAATGTCTTTACTTGAGGTTGGATTTTACTGGAACTATTTGAAGCTAATTCTTCTCTCGATGCTGCTCTTCTTCCATTTCTTAAATAACCTGGACCAGGAATATCTCCAACTAGAAAAAAGTTACAAAATTAGCTTATCAAAATTCTACACATCTACTGTTTTATTTAATTACTATCTAGTCTGGTCCGTCTATTCTTTTTTGTTTTTTTAATCAAAATAACATCTAAGTATAAACTATCTAAATTACCTGTAGCTGCATGTAGATAGACAACACTCCTTTGCGATTGCTGACTGCTATCTCCTTCAGTCGAACTTTCAACTGAACTGACTTCATTCTTTCTCCTCCTTCCTCTCTCTTCTCTAGATCTAGATAATTCTCTATTCCTATGGGAGGGTGAAGCAGGTGGTTTCAGACTCATTCTAGATCCTTTAGTGTCTCGATCAGAGTCCGCCGAGATGTTTAGCATGGATTTGTGGATTGTTTTGTGGGATTCTTCGGAGATGTTGTGAAGATCTCGTGAAGATTGGCTGCGCATTCTATCGCGGTGGGATAAACCCGGACGGGATTTTAGAGCGGATTTGTGCCTAATGCTGTCGTTCGATTCGATGTCGGTGTCGCCGAAGAACCTGAGGGATTTTGTAGGTTTTGGTACTTCGTCTTCGGTACTCGTTAGATTTCCTTCTCTTTCACCCTAAACAAAACAAAAATAATGATCATTAAACAAAAATAACATTAAATCAGTATTTTATTACGTTAACAATTTTAACTTTTCTAACTATAGGACCTTAAACTGTCCTATTAATTGTATTAACTGTGTAGGGACTCATTATTGACAAGATGAGTTGCACAGGTTCGGGTTTTTCCTAAACCGTTTTATGGCCCAGACCGTTTTATAAGCGGGCTGGAGCTGATCAAACAAAGCCGATAGGTTCGGGTTTTTCTTAATCGTTTTATGGCCCAGACCGTTTTTATGAGCGGGCTGGAGCCGATCAAACAATACCGATTTTTCCTCCCTCTTACTTGGCGTCAGCACCAATAGGAGGGAAGAACGAACAACCAATCGGGACAACGGAAAACCTCTCCCACCAAAGTTACCAGAGAGAAGATGCGTTTGACCGAGGGATAAAAGGACGGGACGGGAGTGACAAAGGGACAGTTTTTAGAAACAACTTCGAGAGACAACTTCGAAACAACATCCAGACACAACTTCCAGCAGAACATCAGTGAACACAACTCCCAGCAGAACATCAGAGACAACTTCCACAACTCGCATCAAAACCGGCACGCGTCACGTGACGCGCAATAAAAAGTTACATCGTCTCCGGGTTTGTTATTTTCCTTTTCTCCACACACTACCCCCTCACCAAAGTGGTGACCCCGACGTGATCTACATATTTTACAAGTGACGGTGGTAGCAACGTGCGCCAAGACACTCGCGACAAGCTATGGCGAATAACCACTCCAACGGGGCGCGAGTGAGACTGCCCGCATTTCTACCAGAGGACCCGGACCTCTGGTTCCAACTAACTGATTGGGCATTGAAAAACGCTGGTGTCACTACCAGTACCGAGAAGTTCGAATACATCGGTACGTCGCTCGAGCCGCGGTACGCTAAGGAGATCCGCGACCTACTTCTCGACCCACCAAAGGAAGCCGACGACCCGTATCAGAAGCTGAAGGACGAACTTATCAGGAGACTCGGAAAAACACAGCAACAACGGACACGGCAGTTGTTGGAGCGCGAGGACATCGGCGACCGAACTCCGTCACAATTTTTGCGACATCTGCAGCTACTTGCCGGCGAACACGGGGCCCAGGACATCACCAAGGCCCTCTGGATGGACCGCCTCAACCCGGTCGTGCGGGCCTGCCTAGCGACGCAGCAAGAAAACACCTCCCTCGACGAGTTGGCCAGGATCGCGGACAACGTTTTGGACTCGATCGGGACCCTACAGCCGCGAAACCAGGTATCCGCAGTGTCATCTTCCCTCGAGTCGAAGATCTTAGAGCAATTGGCCGGCCTCCAACGACAATTGGCGGAGGTGCAGATAGACAACCAACGGGAAATCTCGGCCATTAGGTCAGAGCTCCAGCAAGCGCGCCGCAGCCGTTCAATCAGTCGAGACCGCTCGGATCGGTCACCGTCGAACCGCAACCACTCAGGTTCTCGCCTTCCCGTCCAGTACGACGGAGTGTGCTGGTACCATTACACGTTCGGTGACAGTGCGCGCAAATGCAGGCCTCCGTGCGAGTTAAACGCCGTCTTCACCGCGCGTTCGGGAAACTAAGCGGATCATCGCTTATGGCGGCAAGCGATGACTGCCCAAACGTACGCCGCTTGTTCGTGCCAGATCGCATTAGCGGCACGAAATTTCTGATAGACACTGGTTCGGATCTGTGTATTTTTCCCCGTAAACTTGTGCGTGGTCGCCGGACAAAGACGAACTACGAACTTTCCGCAGCAAACAACACGCCGATTGCGACGTACGGCTCAGTGACAATGACATTGGATTTCGGATTGAGACGCGACTTCACGTGGAACCTTGTGATCGCGGACGTAACACGCGCGATTATTGGCGCCGATTTCCTGGCTCACTACGGCCTGCTGGTAGACATGCGAAACAAACATCTCGTAGATAGCCTGACGCAAGTCAAGACGACCGGAAATAGGCCGAGTTCGGGTAACATCGCAAGTGTCAAAATCGTCATCGGAAATTCTGAATATCACGAGCTTTTGCAGCACTACCCAGAAATCACGCGACCCGACGGAGCATGCAAGGCACCAACAGTGAAACACAGCACCGTCCACCACATACACACGACGCCCGGACCACCTGAAGCCGCAAGACCGCGTCGACTTGCCCCGGACCGACTGTTGAACGCCAGAAAGGAGTTCGAGTCCATGCTGCGGTTGGGCATTTGCCGCCCATCTAAGAGCAGTTGGGCTTCACCTTTGCACATGGTGCCAAAGAAAGGCGACGAATGGCGTCCCTGTGGTGATTATCGGGCCCTCAACGCACGCACCATCCCGGATCGTTACCCGGTGCGCCACATCGAAGACTTCGCGCAGACGCTCAATGGGAAGAAGATCTTCACCTCGATCGATTTGGTAAGGGCATATCACCAAATTCCAGTCGCGGAAGAAGACGTTCCTAAAACGGCCATTACCACACCATTTGGATTATTCGAGTTTCCATCCATGAGCTTCGGGTTGCGAAACGCCGCGCAAACGTTCCAGCGGTTCATCGACGAAGTCCTCCGCGGTTTGGATTTCTGCTACGCTTACATAGACGACATCTTGGTGGCATCATCGTCCGAAGAGGAGCATCGTGGTCATCTGCAAATCCTGTTCGAACGCTTGCAGCAGTTTGGTGTCGTGATCAACCCCAACAAGTGCTGTTTCGGCGCGGCAACCATACAGTTTCTAGGATACCGCGTCTCCGAGAGAGGAACAGAACCGCTTCCCGAAAAAGTCGCCGCGATCCGAGAATATGAGAAGCCGAAGACTGCCAAAGGACTACGGCAGTTCCTGGGGATGCTCAATTTTTATCGAAGGTTTCTACCCAGGGCTGCTAAAACACAGGCGAACATCAACGACCTTCTCAAAGGTAACATCAAGGGGAGCACGCCGATTCAGTGGAACAACGGAGCCGAGGCAGCCTTCATGCAGTGCAAGGAGGAACTGGCCACCGCAGCACTCTTGGCGCATCCTCGACCCGGCGCAGACCTGTCTCTGGTGTGCGACGCGTCGGACTACAGCATAGGCGCAGTCCTTCAACAACGAGTCGACGATCACTGGGAGCCGCTTGGATTCTTTTCAAAGAAGCTTAGTAGCTCCGAGAATAAATATAGCGCATACGATCGGGAGCTCCTAGCGATTTACTGTGCAGTTCAGCATTTCAGGCATATGGTCGAGGGCCGTCCGTTTACCATCCTCACGGACCACAAGCCGCTAATTTTCGCCTTCCGCCAGAGATCCGACAAATGCTCGCCACGCCAATTCCGTCACCTGGACTTGATTAGCCAATTTACAACCGACATCAGGCACATCGCGGGGCAAGACAACGTCGTCGCCGACGCTCTATCCAGGGTCGACGAGATCACTGTTCCAATGGACTTCGAGGCTCTGGCGACATCGCAGCAACAAGATCAGGAACTTCAAGGACTCTTGCAGGATGACAGCTCCGAGCTGGACTTGCGACAAATCCGCATTCCGGGTTCAGACGCCGCGATCTTCTGCGACGTCAAAACACCCACTGCCAGGCCTTTTCTCACGACGCCGTTCCGCAGGGGAGCCTTCGACGCCATCCACGGGCTGTCTCATCCTGGGATCAGGGCAACAACGAAAATGATGACACAGCGCTACGTTTGGCCCTCCATCAACGTGAACTGTCGCACCTGGGCACGAGCTTGTATCCAGTTTCAGCAATCCAAGGTCACCAGGCATGTATCCGCTCCAGTCGGCTCATTTGCAGCACCTTCCCGCCGGTTCGAGCACGTTCATCTGGACCTGATCATCATGCCGTACTCGCAGGGATACAGGTACTGCCTAACCTGCGTTGATCGTTTCTCGCGATGGCCGGAGGCAATCCCTCTACAGGACCAGGAAGCCGAAACCGTTGCCCGCGCTTTCTACAACAGCTGGGTTGCACGTTTTGGCACACCTCTCCGGATCACCACCGACCAAGGCAGGCAGTTCGAGTCCCACCTGTTCCGCTGCCTCAACCAACTCCTAGGGACGACGCACCTGCACACAACGGCGTACCACCCAGCGGCCAATGGCATGGTCGAACGTTTTCATCGGCAGCTAAAAGGCTCCATCAAGTGCTTGCAGGCTACTCGGTGGACTGAAACGCTCCCAACGGTGCTACTTGGCATACGTGCAGCTTGGAAGGACGACCTACAGGCGACAACAGCCGAGATGGTCTACGGTCAGCCCCTTCGCCTTCCCGGAGAATTCCTGGTATCCCGGGCGATCCGAGAGGTCGACAACTCCGCTGAATTCGTGAAGGAACTTCGTCAACGCTTCGAGACACTCCGTCCAGTCAGTGGGTCCAGGCACGGTGAGCGCAGAATCTTCGTCTTTAAGGATCTCGTCACTGCTACCCACGTTTTTGTGCGCCACGACGCACCAAACGGACCTCTCCAACTGCCGTATGATGGTCCGTACAAAGTAATTTCTCGCACTGACAAGGTTTTCATTCTCTTGATGCGGGGAAGACACGTACCAGTTACGATCGATAGACTCAAACCTGCGTACATCATCGACGAGAACATCGAAAAACCAGAGCTGGAGAGCGACTCCGATGACGACCCTCCGGACGACGCGGGCGGAACCCAAGCTCCCATGCAACCAGCACCAGCATCATCGCTTGCACCCCAACCTGTGACTCCCAACACCGACCCAGGCCTCCGAACAAGATCAGGACGCCGCGTTAGATTCACCGAATTTTACCAGGCCGGTTTGAGATAAACCCTGTAACTTTGTAAATTATGCACTTGTATCGTTAATCACTAGCAGGGGGGTCCTGTAGGGACTCATTATTGACAAGATGAGTTGCACAGGTTCGGGTTTTTCCTAAACCGTTTTATGGCCCAGACCGTTTTATAAGCGGGCTGGAGCTGATCAAACAAAGCCGATAGGTTCGGGTTTTTCTTAATCGTTTTATGGCCCAGACCGTTTTTATGAGCGGGCTGGAGCCGATCAAACAATACCGATTTTTCCTCCCTCTTACTTGGCGTCAGCACCAATAGGAGGGAAGAACGAACAACCAATCGGGACAACGGAAAACCTCTCCCACCAAAGTTACCAGAGAGAAGATGCGTTTGACCGAGGGATAAAAGGACGGGACGGGAGTGACAAAGGGACAGTTTTTAGAAACAACTTCGAGAGACAACTTCGAAACAACATCCAGACACAACTTCCAGCAGAACATCAGTGAACACAACTCCCAGCAGAACATCAGAGACAACTTCCACAACTCGCATCAAAACCGGCACGCGTCACGTGACGCGCAATAAAAAGTTACATCGTCTCCGGGTTTGTTATTTTCCTTTTCTCCACACACTACCCCCTCACCAAAACTGTATTATTAATTCCTGTCAATCTTGTTTAGTTAGTCGTGTCATCTCTCGTGTCACTCTATCTGATTTATCTGTATTATCTCTCTAGGTTCGCTTGTCTAGTTTTATCCACCCAGTCTTATAAGTCCTAGTCTTATAAATTATAGTCTTGCCTTTCTAATCTCGACTGTCTCGTATTAACTGTTTAACCTTGTCTAGTCCTGTCTGTCTAATCTTGTATGTCTAGTTTTATCTCTCTAATCTGGTCTTTCTAGTCTGCCTAGTTTGTCTAGTCCGTCTGCTCCGTCTAGTCTGTCTGTCTGTCTGTCTGTCTGTCTGTCTGTCTAGTTTCTCTAGTCTGTCTAGTCTTGTCTGTTCTTCCCCGACAAGGCAGAGGCATTTCAACCAGGACGGCAATAATCGTCTGGGCTGCCCACCATGAAGGAATGCGCAATATGTGATACCTGGGTGGCGAATATAATAGCCAGGTGGAAAAGGGGGTTTTGTGAGAGGTTCCCCCAAGCCTCAAAAAAAGTCATGTCTGTCTAGTCTTATCTGTCTAGTCGTGTATGTCTAGTCTTGTCCGTCTAGTCTTGTCTGTCTAGTCTTGTCTGTCTAGTCTTGTCTGTCTAGTCTTGTCTGTCTAGTCTTGTCTGTCTAGTCCTGTCTGTCTAGTCTTGTCTGTTTAGTCTTGTCTGTCTAGTCTTGTCTGTCTAGTCTTGTCTGTCTAGTATTGTCTGTCTATTCTTGTCTGTCTAGTCTTGTCTGTCTAGTCTTGTCTGTCTACTTTTGTCTGTCTAGTCTTGTCTGTCTTGTCATGTCTGTCTAGTCTTGTCTGTCTAGTCTTGTCTGTCTAGTCTTGTCTGTCTAGTCTTGTCTGTCTAGTCTTGTCTGTCTAGTCTGTCTAGTCTTGTCTGGCTAGTCTTGTCTGTCCAGTATTGTCTGTCTAGTCTTGTCTTTGTCTAAATTTGTCTCTCTAGCCTTATATCCTTCTAGTCTTGGCAGTCTAATCCGTTTATTGTGTCCTACCTGCCCAGCACAATACTAATCTACAGTTTGCCAGTCTGTTCTAGTTTGTCTGCTTACAAACCATGAAATCTGATCAGTCTGTCCTAGTTTATCTGCCTAAGACTAGGTAGATTAGATAAAGTAACCAGAAGATACAGAATTCTAGTTTGATAATGATTTCGTTAAGTTTTATTAAGATTTGTGTATTCAACCTTTCTTATAAACGACGTTTATAGCTAACAATAAGATTGAGGCCAATCCAGATTTAAGATAAACTTGTGAAATAGAACATACTGTTTGCATAGATGTTTTTCAATTCAAAATTAAGCCATAGCTTAAGATTGTCGTTGGAGCAATTGTATTCTTGTTGTTTTGAATGCAGAGATTATTGTCAGAAGAAAATCTAGAGAAATAAACCTCCGGCAACGCCCAATATAAGATTAAATATCTCACCTTTTTCGTCTTTTTGCGGGAGAGCCTATCTAGGGATTTAAACCAACTGCCGTGCGTAGGTTCCGTTTTTCCATTTCTTTGCAATTCTCTGGTGGGCGAAGGACTCGGTGTAGATAAACGTCTTCGATTATTATAGTCGTAACCCTGTAACAAATAAAAAAATATTAAAAAAATTAAAACAAGAAATTCTTATTTGATACGGTTTTCGGTGTGGATTTAATTTGTCTTTTATTGGTTTTGTGGTATTTTGAAAAAAACGCAAGCTTTGTGTGAATGAAAAGGTTGTACGACAAGTAGGCGCCAATGAGAAAATAAAAGAGATTGAAGCAGCATTGAGGATGCGAAACATCAACAAGGTGGTATATGAAAAAGACCATTACCGATTGCGGCGTCAACCTGACCATGAAACTAGATGAACGCAAGAAATCGACTCTTCATGCTTTAATTATCTGCTTATTCATACTTTTTGGGAAAATATTTTTTACACAAAAATATTTTTTTTTCACTAATATAAATTGCTTATATGCATAGATTAAAGGTAAATGTGAATTAAATGTGAATTAAAGTTTATTTAAGTTTCAAATTAGCCGAACATTATATCTTAATTTTATTATTTTATTTATTTATTTATTTAACCAGAAAAATTACAAAAATATACATACGCATATATATGTACATCTGTGCTATAGAGATGGTTATTCTATCTGTACATAGGTCTGGATACAAAAAAAAATCTAAATTCACAAATATACCTAATTTAATATACAAATATAATTACAAAAAAATTAAAAAAAAATAATAAAATAATTTTGCATGCATTCGTGGAGTATTTTTATTAAAATCCGTTTTCTGAAAGCAAAATTTAAAACTAAAGTCAAAAACAAAAAATGTTTCTTTTTGAGAAATATATTAATGTGATTTTAGAAAAAGTAAATTTCCCGTTAACTAGTTAAGGTTGTAAATTGAAATTTCGTAATACTTAAGCTGTTAACTAGGTATGACTAAATCATTTCGCCATTCGAGGAATTGTTTAAAAAAATTTTATACCACGTAAAAAATATTTAAATTTGTTTAATTGATAAATAACCTGGAATTGGAAATACTAGATTTATATATTTTCTAAATAGAACACAAAATATTTTGTCAAAATCAACAAGTGAAAGTGATTTTTTTTCTATAAAATTCGATAAAAGATAGTAAGTATAAATATCATGCGACACCGATTTTAAAAATATGTTTGAAAGTGTACCACAAATTAATTTTTGTTTGCTCTGTCAAAAGGAGTATCCCTAAGCGAAAAAGCGATACAATTTTTAATGCCTTTTGTCATCACTTATTCGCGTCAAGCTGCGTTCTCAGCCTTGGAGTACTTGAAAATAAGTATCGAAACAGATTGGATGTCGAACCTAATTTGAGAATAAAATTAACATCATTACCTCCTAATTTGAAATTACTATGTGATGACAAACAACATCATCCTTCACACTAAGGACAAAATATGTAAAACAAAGTTTAATTCATTTACTAAAGTTTTAAATGAATATATTTGTTAATTTTTTAATTGCTTATATTTTTCTTATTTAATTATTTCGAAGTTTTTGTGTATGAAATGAATTAACAAATAACAAATAACTAAAATTTTAAGTTTAGTAAATAAATGGTTTTTTTCATAAGGTGGGTCGAGAAAATTTTTAAATCCTCGTACCGCTCCGTGGTCAAAAAGTTTGGGAAACGCTGCTCTAGGGTATTTAAGCTATTGAACAAATAAAGGAAGAGCGGCGTTCAGAAACCAATTAGTTTCAAACAAGTATGTGTTAGCTGAAAGCCTTATAGCCTCACCATTATAGGGAATATATAGTTTTATTGATAGTGAGATTGACTCCCACATATTTCAACGCAAGCGTGGTCTGCCAGAAAAACCAGTTGACAAGAACTCTACATCCCCGACTAACAATACTACTTTGTTCAAGTTGGTTCATCAATTTAAATAAAATCAATAATATTTCCAAACTTGCTTTTTTAAATTTTTAGAATTATTAATTTTATAGTATATTTTGTAACTAGGGCGAAAATTTTATCGCGAGGGCGAAATTGTGCGCACGAACGAAGTGAGTCTTTAATTCTCATTATTTTGTAATGAAAAAAAAAATCCTGACATTTCACGTCACTTTTTTAATATCGTGGTCTGGATTGTGTTCATTTTATTTTTATTCATTTGTTTATTTTAATGTAACCTCGCGATATTGAATATTTGCGTGCGTTACCCAGGTTATATGGAAATACAACGAGATGTGACATTTTTCGTATTAAGGTAAAAACTATTTCCACCTTATATATTTACTTAGTAATAAAATATTTAAAAAAAGGTTTTCTTTGTGTATTCTTAGTTAATGATTAATATAGACCCGACGTGCTCAGCAGGAATTCAAAATAGATGAGCACCTGAGAATTATAAATCCTCTCCATCTTTTTGTGCCGCACAAGCCCTTACTTTCATACAATACACTCAATGAATAATATTAGTTTATATTGTTTTATCTGATTGATTTGTCTGCAAAAACTTTTTTTTCAAAGAATATTGATTACAAGAAACAACGTTCCACTATCGAAGATCAATGTTAGCTACCAGAGCTAACTATATATTAAATTGTTGTCTAGAAACTTAACTAGACTAGACAGACAGACAATCAAGTTTATACAATCCTCTGTTGGAAAAGAATAATCAAATACATCACATTCCTTTTGTTATGTACGCAAATATAATTAACGAATTTTACTTGTTCACCAAGTGTTTAATATATAATTTTTAGATAGTCTGTCGATTGAGTGGAACATATAAGTTGCGGATGTCGAGGTTCAATGTGTGTGAACTAGCCACAAGGCCCTTGAAGGCCGGCCGGTCAGTCGCCGCGGTCACATCTGATACTGGCGAATGCCGCGCATACCCACTTCATAAATATCACCCTGTACGCTCATTATACCACCGCTTTTCATCTACCCGCTTATACTCGCGCAAACTCTACACAACAGTAGCTACATACTATCTATCTACTGACGCCGTATTTTAACTCTATCCTACACAATACAATGTCAAATTCGATTTTATACTTTTCTATTTTCATCGATGTTAAAGCAATTCGCAGTTATTTCAGTTTTAATCATTTCTAAGATGTTTAATCGAAACGTTTTATTATTTTATTTTGTACTCTCAGCGTTTATAATTACCGTACTCTTAATTAACTTCATAGTTAATTAACAAGACTGGTCAATACAAGACTGGACTATATAATACTCTAAAAAGCTATACAAAACTAAATGGGAGGAGAGTAGAGTAGGCAAAATTAGAAATCTGAAAATGTTCTGAATGAAAAAATAGTGGATATAAGGTAAAAAATTAAAAAAGTTTAAAATATATAAAATAAAGGAATAAAATATAAATTGATAAACTTAAGTGTAGATATAATTAGATAAACTAGATTATTCAGGTAATTCAGAATAAAAACGCTTGAATAAAATCAAACATTCCTGTCTCCGTAATTAAAATTTTCTCTACAAACACTACTCATACTAATTATTTCATAATTCTTAACTAGTAAACATAGCATTCCTTTATTTTTTGAAGCTACTGTCCGAACGACCATAAATTACTTTTTCATATTTTACGACTGTAAATAATTTGTAAACATGAAGATATCCTGTATTATATTATTATTTATAATGTTCCGTCATGTAACTAGCGTAGATATTTAACTTGCAGCGATATTTTTCTAGCTTAATAAATTACGAACAACTTAAAAAAATGTTACTTGTTTGCATTGAAATTATTGAATGTCAAACGAGATACGGGATCAGGAATGCAGTGTTACATTTCACTACGTAAAATTGGATTATAAACTAAATATTTGGACTAAATGGGGAAAAGAAACAGAATCAAATTTGAAGGTATTGTTGAAGATTAACATTTAAATTTCGCAGTAAGAAGTTTTTTCCCGTGTGTGGAATGCTTAGAGACATTTGTTTTACCAAGTGACCTTTATTTTGAGAATGCAAGGAGAGAGGAAATTGCGAATGTTAAAAAATGTTTATGTTAGAAAAAAGTTGTATTTTTGAACTTCCGTTTGTTAAATGATTGATAATAATCAAAATATTTTATCGATAGACAAAGTAAGGTATAAGGTACAAATATACCTAATTATCTGGTGCAGAGCAGCAGATTTTATGACAGTAATATTATTTATTTCAAAAAGTTATATTAGCACACTTCAATAACATTCATTATAACATAACATCATTTGTTTAGTTATTGGGAATGGGATATTATATTATAAATGAAAATATCCCATTTCTAATAACTAAACAAATGATGAATACTAGGGATGATAAAAACCAAGATTCGATAACAATGCTTAATAATATTTAATTCCTTCAATACAAAAACGAGACATTGGCAATATTGGTATGCAAAAATTGGATTTTGGATGAGAATTTGTTGTATTTTAGTTAAAAAAAAATGAAAAATATCTTAACAATATTTTTAATATATAAAACAACTTTTAGTAATGTATTTTATCTACGACCACAATTGTAAATGCCCATTGTTGTACAGTTCGTGGACTATGTAAATATATCATACCACACACATATGTAAAAATCCGCGATTAATGTTATGTAATAATTCAAAATCACCCTTGCTTGTTTGGTTTACGATTCGTTGATTGGTTGAGAGCTGCACGTTGATACTATTTTTAAATATAGTACTCCGTGATTTCCATCATTAATCGTCGCATCATTCACATAGAAGCTGTCATTCATTTCGTTTTTTCACGTTTAAATCTAACGAAAACTACAAATAAGTACTAAATAAAAAGGTATGTAACCATTATGAATGTATTGCTTTTCTTTTCTATAAAGTTAAATAAGGTCGAAGGTGTTACATCAAACATATTTTTCTTATTAAACAGAAACAAATTAGTGTGGTCGTAGATAAAGTATAGTACATAATTCGAGTTGTGAGGCCATTGCGTACTCGCGGAATTACGCGCTCCCCGCTGCGCGGGGACTGTTCCGCTAATACGTAATATGCTTCTTACAACAATCATTACGTAATATACTAATACATAATAATAATAATTTGTTCCATTTTTTTTTCTCAACCCAATGTGGGTCCAGGGACCTAAATCCCTTAAAAACATTGCGGCCTTATAGGCCTATTGTATTAACCCACATTGTTCAATTCAAGCAAATAGATCCAGAAATAGATCATATATTAGATCCAGAAGTCTACGTGACTTGTGGTTCGGTAGTCCCTTGGTTGTAATGTTGAGTTTGCTTCACAATGGGGCAGTTTCGTCCTCTTCATTGCAGAGTCTGCATAGAGTTCATCTGTCCAGATGCCCATCTTCTGCAGGTGTCTTCTTAGTGCGCAGTGTCCTGGTAAAAGTTTCAAGATATGGCACCTATCATCCGTTTGCTGTGTTGTTGGACGCTTATGTGGACCCATTGTAGTTGGTCATTTTAATTGGTCCACTCTGTTATTATTTCACGAGCCATGGTTTTGGTGACGTAGGACATCTCCCTTGCCATCGGGAGCGCTGCAGCAGCGCCCTCTTTTACAAGTGCGTCCGTTCTTGCTTTTCCTTTCCTTCCAGATCTATGTGGTCTGGTACCCACGCTAGCGTTAAGCTGTTGTGCTGTGCCGGAAGTTCTGAAGGTACTCCCAAACTGTCCTAGATTTTATTCTATGATATGTTAGGGTTTTTATCGCAGCCTAACTGTTCGGTGTCTCTCTAGTGGCACAGTAATGTTACTTACAGACCACAGTTAGGAGACAGATCTACGTGGTGCCCCTGTTACGCTGAGCAGCCTGTTCGGAAGGTTTGGGTAACCAATCCCAGCGGGAAACCAGGTTAGCAAGCTGAAGAGTGTTGGGGGTCTAGGTATAGCTAGTACCTGGCGCAGCTGGGGAATGGCATCCTAGACTGGGTAGGGACATCGACAGATTACCTACTCTATGGACGGCGGCGGAATGAGACAGACTCTCAAAAGTACGCCGGCGTTCCTCAGAACTGAAGATTGGGGCTACTGTCCTTGCTACTTAAGGGTACTTACTCTCACTAGTTGTCTTAGCTATCTGTGCCACAAGGATCGGAGCCTGTACCTGTAGCAGTAGGCGGGGTATTACGTACAAGCCCCCCTGTTACTCTGTGCACAGTCACCCTCATTCACCATCAACCACCCCCACCCCTTCTTCACCAACAAACTATTTTGCATCGGCCTCTGGAGCCACCAACAGGCCCATGAGCGGAGGCGGCGATGACAATGAGGGAAGGATCTTCGGCAACGAAGAAATCCCAACGACGATGAGACAGACCACAGACTCAGATCGCAGATGGTTTCCTAGGTTTTTCTTGTGATAATTCCCTTCTGTCAATTGTAGCTATGTTTTGAAGGGTATTTCGAATGAATGCCTTTGAGGCATCGAGTCTCCTTTCTTGTTAAGGATTGGCTCTCTTATTACATCCGTTATTGAGGTATGTCCCGACCTTGCTAGGGTTTACCATGTTTTGTTGCACTTGAATCAGAAAAATCTCATCCCAGCCCTGTGATGAAAATATCCAGGGGGGGGGGGGAGGCTTAACATTGCTTCCAGGGCTGCTGAAGGTAGGGTGCTTATCGATCCCGTGATTAGTAAGTAGGCTAGTCTCTGTACACTGGAGAGTTTTTTTATAGCTTGTTTCTGTTTTAGTTTGGCCCACCATATTGTGTACCCATATGTCAAGATGGGTTTTACTACCGCCTTGTATAACCAATGTACCATGTTTGGTTTTAAGCTCCAATTTGCCAAGTGTTTTCCTGGTCATCATCAATGCCATTTTGCATTTGTTGGTGGCCCGTGTTATATGTTGGTTCCAGGTCAGTTTTGCATCTAGGACCAAGCCTAGGATCTCGACACTTGCCTTTAATTGCTTGTTGTAGAATATTGGGAGCTTTAGGCCCTCCAGTCTCCTCATTTTCGTAGGCACTAAGGTGCAAAAGCACTAAGGTACAAAGGCACTAAGGTGCAAAGTCACTAAGGTGCATTTGTGGGGGTTAACCCGAAGATCTTCCCCCTTACACCATCCTTCTACTTCATTCAGAGCTTCCTGTATAAGCTCTGAAATAATGCAAGGAAACTTCCCCCTTATGAGAATTACTATTGTGATAATCCTTTATTGTTTAACGACTCAAGCAGGCTGTCAGAAACCAGATCCTAGAGAAGTGGTGACAGGGCCCCACCCTGTGGTAATCTTTTGATGATCAAGACCCGCGTTGTATCGCCTGCAATTGCAGTTTGTACAGTTCTGCTTTGCAAGATGGATTTTATCCATTTGGTTGATGTCATGGCTTTTATCAAAATAATGAATATCATTTGTAGGTATTGATTTATTTATAAGAAATAGAAGAAACCATCACACTATTGTTTTATTTCTAATAAATAGAGGAACCTAGAAAAATTTAGCTTCTACAAGATATAAGAAGTTCAGACAGGATTAAACAAGATCAAAACTGGATGAAGCGAGCACGGTGATATAAGTCCTAGACAATAAGTCCAAGAACCAGGTAAAACCATGACAAGACGTGAGTAAGCGAGGAATGAGCCAAGAAAAAACCAAGACGATACAAGGTCACACAGGACAAAAATAAACATAATTAGACAATAGATAAGGTTAGACAATACTGGAGTAGACTGAATAATAGAAAAAGATAAGAAGGGACAAGAAGATTCGAATTTTTTTCAAAAATTGCTATTAAAAAGAAGAAAAAATTAAAGGAGACTGAAAAAAATATGATAAAGCTGGATAATACTAAATTAAATGATATTAGACAAAAGCAAATAAGATACAAGAGCAAGAACAGGAAAGCCCAATAATTAGACAAGAACATTAATTACATAAGTACAAACAGTCAAGTTAAATAAAATTAGATATACCGCGTAGCGGGGAGTGCGTAATTTCGCAATTACGTAATTGCCTTACAACTAGAGATATTTCGTTTCCTAATTTCAGTGGCACTGTCAAGCTAAAGAATATACCAAGACCAAAGATGCAGGTATGCATTTTGGGAGATCAACAGCATTGTGACGAAGCCAAGGCTAACAACGTCCCGTTCATGGATGTTGAAGCTTTAATGAAATTAAACAAGAACAAGAAGCTTGTCAAGAAGCTAGCCAAGAAATACGACGCTTTCCTCGCTTCTGAAGCGTTGATCAAACAAATCCCACGTTTGTTGGGTTAGGTTAGGTTTTTTTTCCCACCAGAAGTCCATGACACAAAAGATTGATGAAGTCAAATCTACCATCAAATTCCAAATGAAGAAGGTACTTTGTTTGTCTGTAGCTGTTGGCCACGTTGACATGAACCCCGACAAGTTGGTACAAAATGTCTATCTTGCTGTTAACTTCTCGATGTCTTTGTTGAAGAAACATTGGCAAAATGTTAGGTCCCTGCACATCAAATCTTCCAATGGACCATCCATGGGTTTTACATACGTTTGATATGTGATTTGTAAAATATAACATTTTTTTTACGAAGTGTCAATCATCAAGGCCTAGAAGGAACCATTTTTCCCTACTTCGATGTAATCTAGTTTAAGAGATTTAATCTAGATTAGATTATGATTAGGTTGCCATAGTAACAACAAACAGAAATCGTATAATAATGAAACCCCATTTGATTTACATTGGACTTTTACGCACGATTTGGATACTTTTACACACGATTAAAATAATGGCATCTTCCACATATATTGTGAATTTTGGTATGTGAGTAGATAAAATATATTTTTATTAGTTGCATTGGGTAGTTGCGAAAGTAAGTTTCTTCTTCTTGATATGGCATCTCCTTTCAGGAGGTTTGCAATCATCATCGCTATATTCACCTTGGAAGCGGTAGCTCGGAATAACTCTTGGGATGTGGTATCATACAACTCTCTCAGGTTACCCAGTCATGAGCATCTGCGGCTACCGATGATCCGCTTGCCTATTACTTTGCCCTGCATTATCAGTTGAAGCAACTCATACTTTTCTCCTCTGGATATATGACCTAGATATTGTCGCTTCCTTTTTTTTATTGTTTGTATGATTTCACGTTGTTTGTTCATACGTTCCATTACTCCAATGTTCGTCACTTTGTCCGTCCATGGTATTTTAAGCATTCGTCTAGAACACCACATCTCAAAGGCTTCTAGCTTTTTTATTTCTGTTTGGTTTAAAGTCTTTCATTCTACATAGTAGAATGGAGAACACGTAGCCTCTTAGCATTCTTGTACGCAAATCAAGTTTTAGTTGTGTATCAAACAGAAACACGCATTTTAAGAAGTGAGCTTATGGCTCGTGAGCTTCAATTCTGGTTTTAATTTCTAGGGTTTGGTCTATGGTATTGGTTTTCCATGTACCAAGATATTTAGTTGACTTTTCTATACGCGTGTTCTCGATATATAAGTCTTTGTATCTTCTGATTTTTGTTATGATCATGTACTTCGTCTTTTTCAGATTCATCTTGAGACCGTACTGTATTCCGACGTCGTTTAGCTTGTTTGTTAAAGTAAGTTAAGTAAGTACTAAAGACAATTTCATTCTAAACCATATTTTCATTATATATTTTGACAGATTTTGTTCGATTCTGTGCAGTTGTTTATTTTTTGGTGTCAAAAATGGACATGAAAAGAAGAATTATAGACACTTTTCCTTATTAATTACCAGAAAGGTAAGAATTCTGTTTAACCAGCAAAAAAAGTCAGATAAGTGTCAACACATTACGCCAAAACTGGCTTCATAAACCACCAAAGATGTACAGAAGGGCAAGTACATGTATTGATTGAAACAAACTGTCGAATAATAACACACAAAAAACAGACGATTTTTTCATTTCAAAGCTTGATATTTTGCTTTCACACATTTTCTAACAAAAAAAAGGAAAAAACTTCCTAACATTGGCTCAATATTTGTTGCTCAAACTTATGGCAAAAAAAGGGGCAAGTCAAAAATCAATTTGGTTCAACTCTGAAACAAAGTACTAGAATATTACGTAAACGATGCTACTGCCAGAACAATGGCGAAAATTATTTAAACAAAATAGTCGATACTTAATTAAATAAAATAATTATATTCTGTAATATAATTGTTTTTCATTTTGACATTTACTTTTGAACAACCCAATAGTTACTTAAAATAATGATGTATGTATAAAACTACTAAGGATAGATCTTATCTAATTTATATAAACAAAATAATATTAATGTTATATATGTCTTAAACAAACTTAATACATTTATAAATCTCAAAAAACATATCTAATATAAATTTATGAACTACAAAACTCAAATAAATTTCCAACTTGAAAACCTTAACAGTTAATAGCAGTCTCCATTTATCACGTAAAACCTATTACTCAATCCAAGCCACAACTTGCATATTAATTAAAAACACTAACTAAATTAAAATTATGCAGATCATAGACTTTTCAATGTAGCAATTCACACGAAATAAAAACACTGAGGCGAAAAAAAAAAAAAAAAAAAAAATGATTGACTGAAAACGACCGAAATAAAATAAAAAAAAAAACGTTTCAACGGCAACAGCTTCATTTAAGATCTTAAAATAAAGCTGTTAGTTAGTTCCCATTAATTCTTCAAAGGCAAAATAAAAACAAGAAACTTTTGAACTTACGGCGAAACGATTTAGTTGAAGTCTCGGCAAATAAACTATCTCTATGTACGTGATGTGTCATGGATGAATTTAAACCAGAAACTTGAATGCCTTCTGATAAACTATAGATAGATAAGGTATGATATGGAGATGTTCATAATAAATTAAGGAAATTGTAAAATTAATGAAAATTTACTGAAATTTATGTCTGACAGTTCATGGATTAAATTTATTATGTTCCCTGACCTTTAATGTTAACTTTTATTCCGTCTATTTTCATGTATGTATCTATCCTCTAACTTATCTGGTCGTTCGTAAGCTATTTTGTAAAATAATCCAATATTGTCTATGTAGAATTTTGATGACGATTTTGAATAAATAATGAACGATTTAAAGAAAAGAATTCTCTATTGTCAAGTAGTACTGTTGCTGTTCTGCGTGTGTTTAGCTCTGTGTTTTGATCTGTTTGTGTAATATGGGCTAAATGCTTGGCAGTAGAAAGCAATATCTACAAACTAACCAGAATTTAAAGAAAAATTGCAATCAGAATCTGTAGCGCATACAAGACTGTATCGGGGGAAGCAGTTTAGGAAATCGCTGGTATAGCCCTCACAGAGCTCCTGGTAAAGGAGAGAGCCGAACTACATAAGGCCGGATGTGATAGGCAAACTAGAATTGCCGCTAGAAGGAACCTCTTAGCAGAATGGCAACAAAAATGTGGGCGTCCGAAAAAGGCCAATGGACGGAGCTGATCATACCACATATCACCACATAGGTCAACAGGAAGCATGGTCAGACTAACTTCTACCGGACCTAGTTCGTCGCGACTACTTAAAACAAATACGTGCCGCTGCAGATGACCTGTGTGAATACTGTGGCGAAGTGGACTCTGTAAGCCACACAATATTTGACTGTTGGAGATGGGAAGCAGAAAGGGACGAGCTAACAGCCAGCATGGAGATGCCGTTTAACGCAGGAGAGGATGGCCAGATTAGTTAAATTCATAACTTTCTCTAAGGAAAATGACGAAAAACTGAGGCGCAATAGAAAGATCCACCAGTAAGCCCAAATAAGATGAATCAGCAACCATCTTAACTACAACAGGTTTCAGGTTGCAGGTTTCGGCGTGTTTGTAGATGTTCGTAGGGCCACTTGTCTGTTCAGCGCTCAGCTGCCAGCTACGTCCCAAAAAATATGGTCTGTCTAGTCTTGTCTATCCAATCTTGTCTGTCGAGTTTTGTCTGTCCAGTTTTGCCTGTCCGGTCTTGTCTGTCCAGTCTTGTCTGTCCAGTCTTGTCTGTCCAGACTTGTCTGTCCATTGCGTAAAGGGTTAATACTCTCCGGGGGATAGCCTAATGACGGAAGTCAAAAATCTGTCCCCAGTACATGAGCGAATGAACTGGCTGAAACCCGTGGGATGGAGATCGGCGCCCCTTTTCACTCCAGCCGAGCTGCAGAGTCCATTTGGCCGGATAAAGGAGGGAAAACCGCCGGGTCCTACCACCCGAAGCGTGCAAGGTGTTTGGGCATGTGTGCGAGGACATGTGCTTGAGCATGATGAATGAATTGTTGATGAATGGCAGTTTCCCCAAAGAGTGGAAGAGAGCGAGACTGGTGATTATTGAAAAAGAGCGATAGGAAGGAGAGGAAGCCAATTATTACAGGCCAATCTGCCTACTGAATGGGATAGCGAAGATGTTTGAGAGTATGATCGGAGCTAGGATAAATGAGGATCTCGAGAGGGCAGGGGGTCTTTCAGAGGAACAGTATGGGTTCAGAGGCGGCCGCAGTACGGTGAACGCAATGGTGCGTGTGATAGAGAGAGCAAGGTTAGCAAATACGTAGCTACTGCGTGCTTGTAAACCTGGACGTGAAAAATGCTTTCAACTCGGTCCCATGGGGCGGAATCATGGAGGCTTTGGAACTAAAGGGGGTAGCTCCCTACCTTCGAAAGATGGTGAGGAGCTACTTGAATGATAGGGAGATAGTGACTGTGGAAGGTAAAATCTTCAAAATGAGTGCGGGTGTTCCACAGAGTTCGGTTCTTGGGCCGATACTGTGGAACATATTTTATGATGAGGTTTTGAGATTGAGGCTGCCAGACGGGGTTACACTCGTAGGGTACGCTGATGACTTAGCGGTGGTCGCTGTCGCAAGAACGGAAGAAAGTCTGAAAGCGATAATGAATGATACAATTAGTAGGATTGATCGGTGGATGGGGGGAAAAGGGCTTGCTCCGGCTCCCAACAAAACCGAGGCGGTCCTGCTAATTGGGAGAAGAAAGCTGCGTGAACTGACGGTGCGAATGGGGACAGTTGACGTACCGGGTCGGGAATCTGTAGCATACCTTGGGGTAGAACTTCAGCGAAATCTCAGGGTGTCCCATCAGGTCACCCGGGTGGTGAGCAACTGGCCTTATTTAGCCCCCCCATTTGGGGGGCAGTCCCACACTACCACTCGGCACGGGTAGGGTGGTGTCTGCAGATTCTCACCTGCAGCACGTACAAAAAAAAGACTTGTCTGTCCAGTCTTGTCTGGCCAGTCTTGTCTGGCCAGTCTTGTCTGGCCAGTCATGTCTGGCCAGTCTTGTCTGTCCAGTCTTGCCTGTCCAGTCTTCTCTGTCCATTCTTGTCTGTCCAGTCTTATCTGTCCAATCTTGTCTGTATAGTCTTGTCCCTTTAGTCTTATCTGTCTAGTCTTGTCTGTCTAATCCTGTCTGTCTAATCCTGTCTGTCTAGTCTTGTCTGTCTAGTCTTGTCTGTCTAGTCTTGTCTGTCTAGTCTTGTCTGTCTAGTCTTGTCTGTCTAGTCTTGTCTGTCTAGTCTTGTCTGTCTAGTCTTGTCTGTCTAGTCTTGTCTGTCTAGTCTTGTCTGTCTAGTCTTGTCTGTCTAGTCTTGTCTGTCTAGTCTTGTCTGTCTAGTCTTGTCTGTCTAGTCTTGTCTGTCTAGTCTTCTCTGTCTAGTCTTGTCCGTCTAGTCTTGTCTGTCTAGTCTTGTCTGTCTAGTCTTGTCTGTCTAGTCTTGTCTGTCTAGTCTTGTCTGTCTAGTCTTGTCTGTCTAGTCTTGTCTGTCTAGTCTTGTCTGTCTAGTCTTGTCTGTCTAGTCTTGTCTGTCTAGTCTTGTCTGTCTAGTCTTGTCTGTCTAGTCTTGTCTGTCTAGTCTTGTCTGTCTAGTCTTGTCTGTCTAGTCTTGTCTGTCTAGTCTTGTCTGTCTAGTCTTGTCTGTCTAGTCTTGTCTGTCTAGTCTTGTCTGTCTAGTCTTGTCTGTCTAGTCTTGTCTGTCTAGTCTTGTCTGTCTAGTCTTGTCTGTCTAGTCTTGTCTGTCTAGTCTTGTCTGTCTAGTCTTGTCTGTCTAGTCTTGTCTGTCTAGTCTTGTCTGTCTAGTCTTGTCTGTCTAGTCTTGTCTGTCTAGTCTTGTCTGTCTAGTCTTGTCTGTCTAGTCTTGTCTGTCTAGTCTTGTCTGTCTAGTCTTGTCTGTCTAGTCTTGTCTGTCTAGTCTTGTCTGTCTAGTCTTGTCTGTCTAGTCTTGTCTGTCTAGTCTTGTCTGTCTAGTCTTGTCTGTCTAGTCTTGTCTGTCTAGTCTTGTCTGTCTAGTCTTGTCTGTCTAGTCTTGTCTGTCTAGTCTTGTCTGTCTAGTCTTGTCTGTCTAGTCTTGTCTGTCTAGTCTTGTCTGTCTAGTCTTGTCTGTCTAGTCTTGTCTGTCTAGTCTTGTCTGTCTAGTCTTGTCTGTCTAGTCTTGTCTGTCTAGTCTTGTCTGTCTAGTCTTGTCTGTCTAGTCTTGTCTGTCTAGTCTTGTCTGTCTAGTCTTGTCTGTCTAGTCTTGTCTGTCTAGTCTTGTCTGTCTAGTCTTGTCTGTCTAGTCTTGTCTGTCTAGTCTTGTCTGTCTAGTCTTGTCTGTCTAGTCTTGTCTGTCTAGTCTTGTCTGTCTAGTCTTGTCTGTCTAGTCTTGTCTGTCTAGTCTTGTCTGTCTAGTCTTGTCTGTCTAGTCTTGTCTGTCTAGTCTTGTCTGTCTAGTCTTGTCTGTCTAGTCTTGTCTGTCTAGTCTTGTCTGTCTAGTCTTGTCTGTCTAGTCTTGTCTGTCTAGTCTTGTCTGTCTAGTCTTGTCTGTCTAGTCTTGTCTGTCTAGTCTTGTCTGTCTAGTCTTGTCTGTCTAGTCTTGTCTGTCTAGTCTTGTCTGTCTAGTCTTGTCTGTCTAGTCTTGTCTGTCTAGTCTTGTCTGTCTAGTCTTGTCTGTCTAGTCTTGTCTGTCTAGTCTTGTCTGTCTAGTCTTGTCTGTCTAGTCTTGTCTGTCTAGTCTTGTCTGTCTAGTCTTGTCTGTCTAGTCTTGTCTGTCTAGTCTTGTCTGTCTAGTCTTGTCTGTCTAGTCTTGTCTGTCTAGTCTTGTCTGTCTAGTCTTGTCTGTCTAGTCTTGTCTGTCTAGTCTTGTCTGTCTAGTCTTGTCTGTCTAGTCTTGTCTGTCTAGTCTTGTCTGTCTAGTCTTGTCTGTCTAGTCTTGTCTGTCTAGTCTTGTCTGTCTAGTCTTGTCTGTCTAGTCTTGTCTGTCTAGTCTTGTCTGTCTAGTCTTGTCTGTCTAGTCTTGTCTGTCTAGTCTTGTCTGTCTAGTCTTGTCTGTCTAGTCTTGTCTGTCTAGTCTTGTCTGTCTAGTCTTGTCTGTCTAGTCTTGTCTGTCTAGTCTTGTCTGTCTAGTCTTGTCTGTCTAGTCTTGTCTGTCTAGTCTTGTCTGTCTAGTCTTGTCTGTCTAGTCTTGTCTGTCTAGTCTTGTCTGTCTAGTCTTGTCTGTCTAGTCTTGTCTGTCTAGTCTTGTCTGTCTAGTCTTGTCTGTCTAGTCTTGTCTGTCTAGTCTTGTCTGTCTAGTCTTGTCTGTCTAGTCTTGTCTGTCTAGTCTTGTCTGTCTAGTCTTGTCTGTCTAGTCTTGTCTGTCTAGTCTTGTCTGTCTAGTCTTGTCTGTCTAGTCTTGTCTGTCTAGTCTTGTCTGTCTAGTCTTGTCTGTCTAGTCTTGTCTGTCTAGTCTTGTCTGTCTAGTCTTGTCTGTCTAGTCTTGTCTGTCTAGTCTTGTCTGTCTAGTCTTGTCTGTCTAGTCTTGTCTGTCTAGTCTTGTCTGTCTAGTCTTGTCTGTCTAGTCTTGTCTGTCTAGTCTTGTCTGTCTAGTCTTGTCTGTCTAGTCTTGTCTGTCTAGTCTTGTCTGTCTAGTCTTGTCTGTCTAGTCTTGTCTGTCTAGTCTTGTCTGTCTAGTCTTGTCTGTCTAGTCTTGTCTGTCTAGTCTTGTCTGTCTAGTCTTGTCTGTCTAGTCTTGTCTGTCTAGTCTTGTCTGTCTAGTCTTGTCTGTCTAGTCTTGTCTGTCTAGTCTTGTCTGTCTAGTCTTGTCTGTCTAGTCTTGTCTGTCTAGTCTTGTCTGTCTAGTCTTGTCTGTCTAGTCTTGTCTGTCTAGTCTTGTCTGTCTAGTCTTGTCTGTCTAGTCTTGTCTGTCTAGTCTTGTCTGTCTAGTCTTGTCTGTCTAGTCTTGTCTGTCTAGTCTTGTCTGTCTAGTCTTGTCTGTCTAGTCTTGTCTGTCTAGTCTTGTCTGTCTAGTCTTGTCTGTCTAGTCTTGTCTGTCTAGTCTTGTCTGTCTAGTCTTGTCTGTCTAGTCTTGTCTGTCTAGTCTTGTCTGTCTAGTCTTGTCTGTCTAGTCTTGTCTGTCTAGTCTTGTCTGTCTAGTCTTGTCTGTCTAGTCTTGTCTGTCTAGTCTTGTCTGTCTAGTCTTGTCTGTCTAGTCTTGTCTGTCTAGTCTTGTCTGTCTAGTCTTGTCTGTCTAGTCTTGTCTGTCTAGTCTTGTCTGTCTAGTCTTGTCTGTCTAGTCTTGTCTGTCTAGTCTTGTCTGTCTAGTCTTGTCTGTCTAGTCTTGTCTGTCTAGTCTTGTCTGTCTAGTCTTGTCTGTCTAGTCTTGTCTGTCTAGTCTTGTCTGTCTAGTCTTGTCTGTCTAGTCTTGTCTGTCTAGTCTTGTCTGTCTAGTCTTGTCTGTCTAGTCTTGTCTGTCTAGTCTTGTCTGTCTAGTCTTGTCTGTCTAGTCTTGTCTGTCTAGTCTTGTCTGTCTAGTCTTGTCTGTCTAGTCTTGTCTGTCTAGTCTTGTCTGTCTAGTCTTGTCTGTCTAGTCTTGTCTGTCTAGTCTTGTCTGTCTAGTCTTGTCTGTCTAGTCTTGTCTGTCTAGTCTTGTCTGTCTAGTCTTGTCTGTCTAGTCTTGTCTGTCTAGTCTTGTCTGTCTAGTCTTGTCTGTCTAGTCTTGTCTGTCTAGTCTTGTCTGTCTAGTCTTGTCTGTCTAGTCTTGTCTGTCTAGTCTTGTCTGTCTAGTCTTGTCTGTCTAGTCTTGTCTGTCTAGTCTTGTCTGTCTAGTCTTGTCTGTCTAGTCTTGTCTGTCTAGTCTTGTCTGTCTAGTCTTGTCTGTCTAGTCTTGTCTGTCTAGTCTTGTCTGTCTAGTCTTGTCTGTCTAGTCTTGTCTGTCTAGTCTTGTCTGTCTAGTCTTGTCTGTCTAGTCTTGTCTGTCTAGTCTTGTCTGTCTAGTCTTGTCTGTCTAGTCTTGTCTGTCTAGTCTTGTCTGTCTAGTCTTGTCTGTCTAGTCTTGTCTGTCTAGTCTTGTCTGTCTAGTCTTGTCTGTCTAGTCTTGTCTGTCTAGTCTTGTCTGTCTAGTCTTGTCTGTCTAGTCTTGTCTGTCTAGTCTTGTCTGTCTAGTCTTGTCTGTCTAGTCTTGTCTGTCTAGTCTTGTCTGTCTAGTCTTGTCTGTCTAGTCTTGTCTGTCTAGTCTTGTCTGTCTAGTCTTGTCTGTCTAGTCTTGTCTGTCTAGTCTTGTCTGAATGGTCTTGTCTGTGTAGTCTTGTCTGGTCAGTTTTCTATTGCCCTTATCGTTTATTGAAATATTAATATTTTATTTCAAAATTAATATCGGAATAGATTAAATATAGATGAATCATTAATTGTTTTAGCCTTAACTATATGAAACGACATTTTAAATAGGTTTTTTAAAAAAATTAAACAACTTATGTGATTTGTTTCACTTGATATTTTATTGATTACTAGTTTCACCAACACAGTGGCATCTTCAGATCTAATACAAACATTAAACAATTACATATATTTATATGATTTTAACATGGGCTTTGCCATATTTTCAAGAGTGGTGATTGGTGCAGAAATTCGGTCTGTTCGTTGAGACAGTTACTAGAACTGTTGTTGATGGTTTTTCCGATTTCTAAAGATTCTAGTAGGTCCATTTTTAATCCTTTTTCCATGCGATGTAATATTGTCGGCTGGTTGTTTGCCGAAATTTGGTGTCCTGTGGTTATTAGGTGATTAGCGAAGGTAGATTTGTTATTTTTCAATCGGCTGGTTGTTTGCCGATGAAAACGATCTCTACGATTGAAAAATAACAAATCTACCTTCGCTAATCACCTAATAACCACAGGACACCAAATTTCGGCAAACAACCAGCCGACAATATTACATCGCATGGAAAAAGGATTAAAAATGGACCTACTAGAATCTTTAGAAATCGGAAAAACCATCAACAACAGTTCTAGTAACTGTCTCAACGAACAGACCGAATTTCTGCACCAATCACCACTCTTGAAAATATGGCAAAGCCCATGTTAAAATCATATAAATATATGTAATTGTTTAATGTTTGTATTAGATCTGAAGATGCCACTGTGTTGGTGAAACTAGTAATCAATAAAATATCAAGTGAAACAAATCACATAAGTTGTTTAATTTTTTTAAAAAACCTATTTAAATATAGATGGTAAGCTGATGTCAGTATTTGCATTGAAATCACAACGATTCCAAGTAAATACACATTTAATGAGACAAAGATTATTAAATTTTAGTTTTCATTTAAACAAAGCCGCAGCAATTGGTATAGCTAGCATCGACACTAATTTCTCAAATTACTTTTAGCTACTGGCCGTTATCCGTACTCTATTCTCCAATTATCTACTCACGTTTTACTAATAATATTCCCCATAGAACCAATAATAATAATTATCAAATCAACATACACAGCGTTTTGAAAACTTGTGCAGTTAAAACTAATTACGAGAAGTTTTCGCAAAAGACCCCACACAATGAAGCAAATCATTGAGATAAAAACAAGAAATTCACATCACTTATTAAAATTAATAATTATACGTATTTTTTAAATAAATAGTGTTTCATAATTGTCTTTTTCTTTGTGATATAAATGTAGATTAGGTTTGGTTAACTAATAAAACAAGTTAAATTTTGTATTGAAATCAATTTTGTATTATAATTTTCATTGCGCTATTAACATTCTTATTTTTCTGTTTGGAAAATAATATTGTAATTTAATCTAAATCTGTCATTGAGGAGCGTGTTTAGTAAATTTTGTCTATTTAAGCAATAATTATATTTCTCACGAGCCATTTTATTCGATTTGTAATTCCTCATGCTTCTACTTGGTGGTATACATCAGGTGGAATGATGAAGTAGCGGCATATTCTTCACCGTGTGTGTGTATTTCTCATTATTTCCAAGGTCCTGCTGTTAAACCAATGATAACTGCAGATAATAACGTCTTTGAATATTATTTTATATAGTCAAAGGTTCGCGGATGGAAGAAAAGGAGTTGCAATGAACTGAACTCGATATAAATTCTGACGCAGCAAATGTGCCATGTAAAAAGCAATCCGTATAAAAGTTATTTTATGACGACTATATACAACTAATAAGTCTGGGATATTCATTTTTACAATAACAATGAAATTGGTTTAGGAACGTTTTCTGAAACCATGTTCGAATAAAACATGTGAGAAATAAGATTTTTTTTTAAATATGAACAAGAATAGATTAATAAGATTAGTTAACATTAAGTCTTGTCGTTAACATAGATAACATATAGTTAATACCATTACTACGTCTAACAGGACCTGAAATATAACCAGGCAAGATTAAATAGCTCAGAATGTGGAGTATATGCCAGAAAAGATGTTAAAGACTAGAGAAAGAAGATTAGACATAGAAAATTAGGCAGATAAGCTTGAACGGTCGTCAAAACTAAAGAGAGATATTAGACAAAAAGAATAGACAGATAATCTGGAGAGATAGGACACACGAGCAGACACAAATGTTTCGGCAGAATAGATTACAGAGACAGACAAGGATAGATTCTAAGAAGAATCTTATTCACATATTACTACGGACAAAACTGAACCAAGAAGACTAGATTCAGACTAGACAGACAAGCCTAGAGATACGAGCTTGAGCAGACTAGACAGATAAGGCAGATATTATTTTTATCTTCTCTCTATAAATTGCGTGTGAGTGTGTATTTTCAGTATGACTAGTATGCCTAGACAGTATACTAAATGTATAGTTATTGATTTATGCAGTAATAGATTAAATCGCAATTTCTACTAAAATAAAACAAAACTCTAAAAAACATTTTCATTGAGGGATTCTTAAAGTTAGTAATGCTCGTGTATTTTCTTCTATATAAGTAACTTCAACATATACTTGTAGTCTACTCTATACTAATTTAACTTAATGTGAAAAATAAGCATATACACATTAGTCTCCCACATCGTAAACACAATTAATAAAATGGCTCGACTGTGAACGTAACTATCGCCACTATTTGCACAATAAAACAGATTAAGATTAGCTTCTATTACTTTAATTATTCCTTTCCTATCGTGCCATCTTGCTCCGTTCTCGATCATCCCACAACGTCTTATCTGTTAAATAATTGTATGAGAATATTGCAGAATGTCTCTGTATGCATAAATAACCATATTTTTCTCTGTTTATTTTTTTATTAAGCGTTTTTGTCGTGTCTTGAAATAAATTTTTTATGCGAGACCACTTAAATGAACGGAATGAAAATTTGTGAATGGCGCGGTATTAAATTCATATTAAACTGGAATTGAAATTCATATCCGCGTACAAATTGCGGCCGAGATTAAAATCTGGCTTAAGTTGAAATGCACTTTTGCAGGCTGCGTGTGCGTTTTTTTCCTTCTTCGAAATGCACATAAAAGTTTCAAATTAACGTCTCAGGCCGAAAAATGGATATTTAATTAATAGTAGTTTATCGGCTGTAGGGCTTTTGTGCAATGAGTGCACAAAAGCCTTTCACACACGTGTATCATACATTATTTTATCTACGAAGCATGTTAAAATAATGTTGAATCTAAAAAAAAAATTGTTTATTTCCGATAGTATTGAAATTTTGACAGATAAAATACTTTAAATCACTGGCATAATAAATTTTGAATGTTCGGCGCCTCCGTGGCAAAAATTAACTAGTAAAAACGCACAGTGACGGGAACACTATTTGGTCGTTATAATCCAGGTTAACCCAGATTAGGTTATAGTTAGTTTAGGTTAGGATTAGGCCGAGATTTCTTATATTAAAATAAGAAAAAATAATTCAATTTTAATATACTTCAGAAAATTTATATGCACTACGTCTATGTTTTTTGTTTCGTGACGCGAGTTGTCGCCATAGTAACAATAAACAGAAATCGTTTAATAGTGAAACTCCATTTAATTTACACTGAACTTTTAGGTACGATTTGGATACTTTTACACACAATTATAGTAATGGCATCCTTCACACATTTATTAATTAATACATTTATTGCTCTAAGTAAGTTACAGCATAATTGCAGATTACAATATGTTATATCAGCATCAGCAAGATTACAGGTTTAGGTGAGCTGGATCTATAACTAGTGAGAACAAAGGACACGCTTGAGGACTGCAATGTTAACAGTCTCAATCTTCTGCGTGCCCTGGTTGTGTTTACAACTAATTAAATATCTATACATTTTTTTTTATTATTATTATTTTTATTTTTTTTATATGCATACATACATACAAGTACATATTTACGCACATACATTCTGATATTTACAGATATATACACATACATACACATACATATACATACACATACAGACACATATATACACATACACAAATATACATCGGGTAGTTCGTTTATTACTTTTGCAATTTGGTAGGTGTGGAATTTCCGGAAAAGAGCTGTCTTGTCTTTTGGGATGGTTAGGGTGCCTTGCCTCTGCTCCTTATATTGATATTTTTATATTGATTTTCCTGTATAGGTAAGTATAGGTTGATTTTTATTGATAATTTTCTAGTAAACAAATATTTGATTTTGTTTTCTCGTTTCTTTCATGTTTCTCCATGAAGCAAGTATTAGTAAACTACAAGGATGGTCTGTCTCGATCTTAAATTTGACCTATAACTTATGTACATGTTTTGAACATTTTGAATCTGCCTAGTTGCTTCATAGTCCGAAAAGTTACCTTAAACTCTGTCAGCGTAGTAAAGAGTGAAGTGACAAAGGAATTAACTAATTTCTTTCTTAGAACGAGATTTAGAATTTTCCTGGAGGAATAGGTAAGCTTAAATCTTGCCCAAGTCAACTTAGTTACTCGCGTAAAGTGACTATGGAATTTAAGCTTATCATCTATAGTTACGCCTAGGGTTTTCACTTCCGCTTTTACTTTTAAGGTTTCCCCGGCAGTAGTTATAGCTAAATTTTCTTTAATCTGACCATTCTTCTTCCTTGGTGCAAACACAATTATTCGAGTTTTGGCTGTGTTTGGCTTCAGCGAGTGTCGTATGGAATCTTCCGCTATCGATTGAAGGTCTGCATTTATTTGAATTTGGGCAAGTATGTCTTGAGTATCATCGGCATATTGATGTGGCTTCCCCTTCTTAATGTATTCACCTAGATTTACAGTGTAAATAGTGAACAGCAGGAGGGGACAGCACCGATCCTTGAGGTACCACTTTTCTCAACTTCAATGGAGACATGACAGACAATTGTCATGTCAGACAATTGAACATCAGTTTGTGGCGAATTTTGCGGAACAGATGAAAACTAATGACAACTTTCACAAGAAAATCATCTTTTCGGATGAAGCTCACTTCTGGCTCGATGGTTTTGTCAATAACCCAAATTGCCGCATCTGGTCTAGTGAGCAGCACAAAGTGATGCACAAGACACGTTAGACTTTATCCGAAAATTAAGAAAGTTTTCATGCCGTCGGCGTCATCGGCCCATTTTTCTTTTTTAATGAAATTGGCTCGCCAACAACAACCGTCAACGGCGATCTCTACAGGGCCATGGCATCAGAGTATTTTGGGACCAGCTCGACGTTATGGACTTGGAGGATTTGTGGTTGCAACAGGACGGCGCAACGTGCCATACAGCGTACGACGCAATCGAATTATTGATGACCAAGTTCGGGGAGCGAGTTATCTCACGCAACGGTCCTCGCGAATGACCGGCTCGATCGTGCGATTTAACCCCTTTGAACTTTTTTCTTTGGGGTTACATTAAATCGCTGAGGAGGTGCAGGTCAACATCGAAAGCGAAATTCCTGGTATTTCGGCCAATTGGTACGCTAGTCATGGAAAATTGGGTCCAGCGCTTCCGCGGCGGAAATTTAAAAGATGTCGTATTCCATAATAATTAATGGCTTCGATTGTACTTTTATTTGAATTAAAAATCATTTCTGTAACTAATCCACAAGACTTTTAATTGAAAAAACAAAATGCGTCGCTCTTAATGAAAAGCCAGTATAAGATACGACTAAAGAAAATATATATGAAACTATATAAAACTAGAGAGATAAATAAATAAACGGACCACAGGCACAAATTGATATAAGATTAAACACATAATACTCTACATATATATATATATATATATATATATATATATATATATATATAATACTCGACATACACATACAATAGACAATAGAGTAAACTAACATTAGTTACGAATTGACAGACAACATGACTAGATAGAGGCAAAGACTAACAGACAAGGCTCGAAAGACGAGTTGATTAGGCAGATAACTCTAAGTAGTTTGTACAAGACATGAAAAACTAGAAAAAGAAAGTCAAGACTAAACAGCCAACACTAAATAGACTAGATTAGACAGACAGGACTAAACAGAAAAGACTACACAAAATACTAGACACACAAGACCAGACAGAGAGAAGTAAGAGAGATAAGACAAGGCAGACCAGGCAAGAACGACATGGGAAGACATACAAGAGTAGACAGACAGCAAGCAGTAGACATCCAACAGTAGACAGATAGCAGTAGACATCCAAGAGTAGAGACACAATACTAGACAGGCAAGACTAGACTAGACAGACTGACTAGATAGACAAGACTACAGAGGCAGCACTTGAGAGACAAGACTAGTTAGACAATACTCACTAAACCCTCTATTCCACTTTGGCTTTTATTATGCGCCACACTGGTATCGCATATTTTGCATTCATTCAGGATGGGGCTGCCCATCCGGCTTAGTCCGGACGGTTAGTGAAAACCGGCCTGGTTGTCGCCTCGCCGTCCAGGATTTGAACCCGGGTATCCCGCATTGAAAGGCGGGTATGTTGTCACATACACTACCTAGGAGGATAGACAGGTTAGCATAGAGAGGCATGACCATACAGTCTAGATAAACAAGTTTATGCGGACGAATCGAGTCAGGCAAGACCTGAGACACTAAAATAGACGGGAAAGACTACAAATACAAGACAAAGGTAGAGACACAAGACAAGCTTATAGACCCAAGACAAGATTATAGACACAAGACAAGATTATAGACACAAGATAAGATTATACAGACATGATAAGAGACATAATACAAAATTAGAGACACAAGACCAGATTAGATACACAAGACAAGTCGTCACTGACAAGACAAGATAGAGTCTAGTACTAGACGGACAAAACTATATCAACAGAACTATGACTACAAAACCAGACAGACTAAATTTGAATCTAGATTATAAAGTATTGATTTTAAACAGTTGAGTTGATTTGGTTTTGGAATTTAGTTTATCTTTAATACATTTGGTTTATTTACCTGGAAAGCTTTATTTAAACAGAACCAGAGTAAAGTATTAACAAGTACATTAAAGTAGATCACTACTCGAATTATGAGAACTATATGATCGAACTAATCGAAGTATATGACAACGTTTCTTAGCAATTTATATTGGATATGGCTTGTCTATCTTCATGTAAGAATATTGTTAGTCTATATAGATAGTATTCTAGAAGATCATGATTAATATACTTTCACATTAATCTAATTCTGAGTTTTAACGCATACTGAAAAAGTAATAGCGAGTATACAAATTTATCACGTAAGCAAATTCTTGTAGGACAACAAAATATATTTAAAAATCTAGATTCAGGATGCCTTATAAATATCGTTCTCTTGGACAAGTTTACTCTAATTATACGCGATAAACAAAATGTTTTATTTGCATTTCCGAATGTATTTTATGAATTATGGAAAAATATTGTTTATACTTTGTCTCAGTCCTATTGTAAAATATTATATTTATAGAAAGTTTTTGAGCATATTAAAATTGTTACCACTTCATATTCAAGATTAATAAATACATTAGATATTAAAAAAAGAGTTAAAAGGATAAATTCATTCTGATGTTGTGCAGTTTTGCGTTACAACATTTTGCATTTTCTTTTAGTTGTTTTAAGGCAGTTTCGTATTATCTAAACATATGAAAACAATTTTAAAATATTGATGCAATTATAACGAAGTAACATATCTTGATTGAAATTTATGGCAATGTTATATAAATCTAATAGATATTTATTATAATCTTCGTGTCGTGTTTAAAACGTTTTTTGTCTTTTGGTTTAAACGGTTCTAGTTTAGATAAAAGTTAAAAAAATGTATGATATAAATGCAGCTTTCGACTTTAATCCTAATTGATTTAAAAGGTATATATCGTCGTGCAGGTAATTTATATTAACTAGTATATAGGGCAATAAATTATTCCGTTTAATGACAGTAGGAATTACTTAATGAATGGGACTTTATTAAAAATTACAGACATTACTAGTCAAGATGAAATACACATTATAAATTTACTGCGGTCAGTTAAGCCTGTACCGAGAATTCCATTGAAAACATTGTGAGATTTTTCGATCCTTTTATTTTACTTGTCTTTTCGTTCCTTTTTGGTGTAATTACTAAATGTTGACCATTCGAATACTTTAAATTTTCATGCATAAATAAGTTGTCTGTATCCACTCTTGTATTACTAGTTTACACATCAATGCTATGAATTTAGTTCAAAATAAGTAGAAATAGAAATTAATCTTATTTTATATTATTTTGTATTTTAATACAATTTTGCATTTTTATATATTTGACATTTCTTCATCTTTTCATCAATATTAAAAATGTTTTAAATAAAGGGTGACAAATTAAGAGTGTCTTGATTTTGAATTGCAATTATCAAGAAACGAAATAAGGTCTCAAATTTTTTTGTTGAATGTTGTAGAGTAAAATCTAAAGTTTAATAAGCAAGTTAAATGCTTAACTAAAATTAACTAAATTAACAAATTATACTTAAAAATTACATCGATTAGATGACCTCCGTTTGTTATGTTGCATGAGTCTGATCGATGCAGCTATGAACGCATTGCAAGCTGGCACAAATCTCACTAATAGCTTCATGAATGTTTCGTTTTAAGTCTTCCGGGGTTTCAGGTCGGTTCTGATAAACTTTAGATTTAACATGACCCCATAAGAAATAATCCAAAGCCGACAAATCCGTAGAACAAGGAGGCCATAACTGATCCCAACGCTGGAAAATCAGAGGCCAATAAAGAACTATCTTAATACTCCCATAGACATGTTAGATACATGATTTCTTGCACCATCTTGCTGATGTCAAATATCTTTTATTGGTATTCGGAGTTGAGCGATGGCATGCATTAAGAACGTTTGTAGCATCTCCAAATAACGTTCACTATCGACAAGTACTTCGTTTCCCAATTCATCTTCAAAACAATACGGTCCCAATACTCTAGCTGAGCATTGTAGTAAAATGCTCGTAGTAAAAAACCTTTTGAGAATGCAGCTCTTCTTCGATTATAAATTGAGGGTTTTGGGCAGACCAGAAATGTAAATTTTGTTTGTTCCTTTCCCCATGCAATTGAAAATGTGATTCGTTATTCGTCAATGTGATAATTACTTACTTGACAAAATTATCCCCTCTGCCCGAAATCCACCGGCTGAATTATATACGTAAGTTTCGATCTATTAGAGGAATTATTTGGGCTTTTTGCCATTTATAAGGCCGACAGAGTAAATCTTTCTTTAAAATTGTTCTTACCGACTGACATGAAATTCGTACTTGCTGCAATAAACTTCGCACGAATTGATTGGAATTTTCATCAATTATGTTCCTAACTTGCAAAGTGTAACTTTGTTAACACTTTTATTCCTCTCTGCAAGTTTAATTTCCATAAGGGAACCTGTTCGTCCCATTTTGCAATTGTCCTGCAATTTGGTGGCGTAACTAGAAACATGCCACTCTTAATCTGTCACTATATTTGAAACACATGTTGTTGTTTTAGGGGCATATTGTGCTGTTTACTTAAAATTTTCTTTGAGATTGACAGAAGGATGTTAAAGATGAATATTCAAAGTTTGCAAAAAAAATCTGTGAATTATGAGGGTTTCTCAATTTATGGAAATTAGGAGGCAAGTGCAAAGATAATATTTAAAATTAAAAAAAGCTATGGATTATTAGGGTTTCTTAATTTATGAAAAATATTACAACAAACGTATTTTTTTCTTACATTTAAAAATCTTACATTTTAAAAACTTAATAAAGTCGTAACACAGCCTGAATATACAAATATATTCAACATAACCGGAGCTCTATAATATTATTGAGTCTTTTTAGGAATATATTTGCATATTCAGGCTCTGTTGCGACTTTATTAACCCTTTCTGAACTGATGTGATTGTGTGCTCAATATTCTGAACATTACATTATAGCCCGTGCGGAATACTTTTATAACTTTGTATTATTTGCAAATATTGCCAAATTTTTAAAAACCAAAATCTCTATTCGAATCAATTTTTTTTTTGTTGTTGATTTGAGTGGACAAACTTTGCGAAATACTTTTATTTTATGTCATAATTGGACAAATTAATTTGCCAGTCTAGTCTTGTCTGTGTATTCTTGTCTGTGTAGTCCTCGTCCGTCTTGCTTTGTCTGTCCAGATTAGTCTGTCTAGTCTTGTCTGTCCTAGTCTTGTATGTGCTAGTCTTATTTCTCCTAATTTTATTTGTCCAAGTATTGTATGTCCTAGTGTTGTATGTCCCAGTCTTGTCTGTCCTTGCCTGCTCTGTCCTAGTCTTGTCTGTCCTAATCTTGTCCGTCTTAGTCTTGTCTGCCCTAATCTTGTATGTCCTAGTTTTGTTTATCCTAGTCTTGTCTGTCATAGCCTTGAATGTCCTACTCTTGTATGTCCTAGACCTGCATGTCCCAGTCTTGTCTGTCCTAGTCTTGTCTGTACTAGTCACGTCTGTCCTAGTCTTGTATGTCCTAGTCTTGTCTATCCTAGTCTTGTATGTTCCAGTCTTGTCTGTCCTGGTCTTGTCTGTCGTAATCTTGTATGTTTTAGTTTTATCTGTCCTAGTCTTGTTTGCCCTAGTCTTGTATATCTCAATCCTCTCTGTCCTAGTATTGTCTGTTCTAATCTTGTATATCCCAGTCCTGTCTGTCCTAATCATGTCTGTCCTAGTCTTGTATGTCCTAGTCTTGTCTGTCCTAGTTTTTTTATATCCTAGTCCTGCCTGTCCTAGTGTTGTCTGTCCTAGTCTTGTATGTCCTAGTCTTGTCTGTCCTAGTCACGTCTGTCCTAGTCTTGTATGTCCTAGTCCTGTCTATCCTAGTTTTGTATGTTCCAGTCTTGTCTGTCCTGGTCTTGTCTGTCCTGGTCTTGTATGTTCTAGTTTTGTCTGTCCTAGTCTTGTTTGTCCTAGTCTTGTATATCTCAGTCCTGTCTGCCCTAGTTTCGTCTGTCCTAGTCTTGTCTGTTATAGTCTTGTCCGTCTAGTCTTGTCCGTATAAATATATTCAAGTTGAAACAACTTCATGTTGCGACAACTTCATGTTGCGACAATTTCATGTTGCGACAAATGCATGTTGCGACAACTTCATGTTGCGGCTTCGTATTGTGACAACTTCAAGTTCATATTGAACTTGAATTTTTATTCATATTGAATTTGAATTAGTAGTCTAACTAATTTATAATAATTAAGTGGACCATAGAAAGCACAAACTAATTCATCTAGTCCAATTCTGTTAGCATTGTAGAGAAGAAACCTTGTATGATTGATCGAAATCAACTTTCAGATTTCGAAGATACAGGAATAGTACATGTCATTAGAAGTCGAGAAAATAGGCTTTTCCCGCGTGGGCGTGATCAATTGCAAGGATGTCAGCCGCGGGAAGTCAAGCAAGGTACTACATTAGTATTAATTTGTTGGTCTTCGCCATCTACAATGTTTTCTGGTGTTGACGTTTCTTCTCTTGAATGACTGAACAATTTACGAGAAGTTTTAATTTATATGTTTACCGATACAGCTTTCGGCTACCGTCGAGGCACGCCAACCACAAAAAGTAAGCATCCCCTTCGCCATCCACTAACATAGATGCTGAAGATCGTCTTAAACCGTGTATATAATCTTTATGATATTTTAGATTCAGATATTCAGCAATCTGTTTTGTTGTCCCACTTATAGTATGGCAACCTGCATGTTGATCATAACATCTACCATTGCGGTAGGCAATAAGTAATCTTCTACTACTCATATTTATATGTCTTAAATTAATATACATAGACCATGACCGCTTTCTCGATTCTAGTGCTTTGAGAAACCGAACAGTCACGGTAGATTCCCTTCGAAAGCATCTGCTAGAAGTGAGAAATGTATACATAAGTAAGTGGACAGTTAGGAGGCGACTTCATGTTGCTGGATTATCTTCGCCGCTTTCCCGTGAACACCGGATTGCGAGGTTGAATTTTGCACGAAAACACTTGGCTTGGACAATAGCGGATTAGAGTCGCGTATTGTTTGTAGATTGTAGATTTCGGTGGTAACTTCTACCGCGACTTTCATAGATCTATTGTACCCCACCCTCTTCCTCTTTTCGTTGGTATACTTAACCATTTATAGCGCCTTCTCTAGTCCTGATTCCTTTAGGAATTTCAAGATCTGGGTGGGATTCAAGGAATGCAACTCCTCTGCGTTATAGTAGTGGGCCCCAAGGTACCCCGTGTATTGTTTTTCGATGAATCGCGATTTTGTCTTAAGGGCTCAGATAGACGTGTAAGAGTGTGGCGACGACAAGGCGAGAGATATGCTCAAGCGTGTATTGCCGAGCGTCTTCCACTTGGTGTATGATCAGTTATGGGACAGAATGGGACTGCACATAGTATCTGACAGAGGTTCTAGAAGACCATGTTTTACCGTTCATGGTTATTCTTGGAGACGACGCAATATTTATGCATGATAACTCACAGCCCCACACTGCTCGGATAGATTAATAGTAAATTCAATTTAGCATGTTTGGGATGAGATGGTAAAACGTTTACGGAGACAAGTGCCGTTCTCCAGAAATTCTAGAGAGCCTCGCGACATACTGGTGCAGGAATGGGACAATCTTCCGCAGAGTGTGCAAAATCTGATCCAGAGCATGCCTCGTTGTTTGCAAGCTGTTGTCACTACCAGAGGAGGGAAATACTCGCTACTGAAGTCCTTACACTTTCTTCAGTTTCAACAAAAGCATATCTTGTTGTAAACTTGTTCATTTTCATTACTTTTAATAAATTTTGAGCAAAAACTTTTTTTGATTCAAGCAATCAGTTAGTAAACTGTTATAAGCGAGAAACACGTAAAAAACTAAGAGTATCTAAAATAATTTCAAATTACGGGGTGACCCTAGTTTTATGCTCGGCAGTGTATTTACGATAAAAACTGTATGGATCAAAGGGACGCGAGAACCTGAATGCAGAGCAATAGGCAAGTTAACGAAGAATAAACAGGCATCCTTCTTGATTTAGGCGAATCCTAAATCAGGAAGGAAGAAGAAGAAGAATAACAACTTGTCATCCGGTGCTGCAAGTATGAATTTGGCGACTTGGTCTGTAGTCCTTCCTTTGTAAATGCGAAACTTCTTGACTTGTGATTTATTGCCATCTCGAAATAATACCACCAAAAAATGGCTATTTTCTTCCTCATCTTCCAAAGCTAAACGAATCAAGTCATTTCTTCGACTTGTACCAAAAATACCAAATATTAAAATTACTTTAGTTAATAACAACAAACAAATCCCACACAACCTGATAAAAACTATAGAGAACATATATGCAGCAAACCAAATACAGGCAAATTTAGACGGAGAGCTCAACCAATACCAGTTGATGGCGGTATTCGTCAAGGGGATTCATAAAGCCCGCTTCTCTTCAACATCATCATAGACGAGATTATACATATATATATATATATATATATATATATATATATATATATATATAAATATATACATTTATATATATATATATATATATATATATATATATATATATATATATATATATATTTATGCATGATAACGCACAGCCCCACACTGCTCGGATAGATTAATATTAAATTCAATTTAGCATGTTTGGGATGAGATGGTAAATCGTTTACGGAGACAAGTGCCGTTCTCCAGAAATTCTAGAGAGCCTCGCAACATACTGGTGCAGGAATGGGACAATCTTCCGCAGAGTGTGCAAAATCTGATCCAGAGCATACCTCGTTGTTTGCAAGCTGTTGTCACTACCAGAGGAGGGAAATACTCGCTACTGATACTCGCTATATATATATATATATATATATATATATATATATATATATATATATATATGTATATATATATATATACCTCGCTTATTGAGAGGATATAAAAGAAGAGGTAAGAATTGTGTGCTATGCCGACGACGCCGTGCTAATAGCAGAGAACGAAGACCACTTACAGAGACTCCTACACTCATTCAACCGTACAGCTAAATCTCTTAACATGATAATATCTCCCCCAAAAACAAAGTGTATGACAACATCAAAAACACCATTGAGATGTAAATTGGAGATGGATGGAAAAGTTATTCAGCAAGAGATGAAATTTTAGTGTCTTGGCGTGGAACTCTCGGGCTTTGGCGATGTTGAGGCAGAAGTAAGGGTGCAAACAACCCAAGCAACAAGAATAGCAGGGTGTTTGAATAGTACAATATAGTGCAATAAAAACATGGGAATTGAAGCCAAGACTAGAATCTATAAAACAACAATAAGACCCATCATAACATATATGGCAGAAACTAGACCAGAAACATCGAAAACTAAACGACTATTAGAATCAACCGAAATGAGAGTACATCGCAGAATTACTGGTCAAACACTTGTAAACAGGGAAAGAAATGAAAGTATAAGAAATACATGTGGGTTAGAAGACATTAATGGTTGGGTATCAAACAGAAAAAAAGAGTGGAAAGAACAAATAAATAGGATGGACGACAGGAGAATAGTAAAAATTACTCTTGATAAATCATCATGGGGGCGCAGGAGCGTAGGGCGTCCTCGAAAGAGATGGAGCGACAACCTGAATGCAGAGCAATAGGCAAGTTGACGAAGAATAAACAGGCGATTCGCCTAAATCAAGAAGGAAGAAGAAGAAGAAGAATAAAAACTTGTCATTCGGTGCTGCAAGTATGAATTTGGCGACTTGGTCTGTAGTTTGGGCTTTTTTGTCTGTAATCAACAGCTGTCGTTTGAGAAATGCGGTAGTTTTCGGCAAATTACTAACATTCACATTTTCCTTTACTGTCACACAAATTTTTATCATTGAAAAACGACTCCATAAGGTTGAAGCTTTTATGAATTTTAGTTTTTTTTTCTGACAAATAAACAAGAAGAATGTCATCACTTTTTGTGTTAACTTTTTTTCCTGATGCCAATGCAAAATTGGCTGTACTCATTTATATATATCTCACGTGATTACTTTGGTAGTAATTCTGAATTTACTTTTGCCGCTTCAAGTCATACTTATTCTTCCGAAGAAATCATTTTAAATAAAAATTCGAAAAACTGCAAATTGCCACAATACAATCGTTCTTTAGCGTCACTAATGAAAATAAAAAAGAATTGCTTGCGATTAACGAATGCTAATCCTAAAAAATTGTCCAGTACGGGCGCACACGAAAAAAACATTTTACGTGCGTTAAATAGACATGAAATACAAATGTTTTCGGGGAGATACAATGAAAAATTATATTCATTATCTCTATTGTAAAAGCAACTTTGAACTAATGTATAGTAATTTACAAACTAAAAAACAATAATGTAAAATATTGAAATACAAATTAATACAATGTTGTAATTACCAACATCAAATTAACTTAATCTATTACAACAAGAATTTGTATTTTAAAATATAACAATATAACATAATTTGTTATTGTTTGTTCCGAGAAATGAAGTGTACATTAATTTTAGCTAAACCTAATTTAAAATTGGAGATAAATTTGGTTTCAACAGAACTGTACAAACGTTTAATTGCAAATTTAAATTTCTTCAAATTTTTGTATTAAAATTATAACTGCAGTGTGTAGCAACTTACCTGCCTCAAAGCAGGAATAAATTATTAATTTTCATGTTTAAAATTAGAATCTAACGGTTAACAGTTAGCAAATCGAATAAATGACACCTAATTGCGTTAAATTGAATCCAAATCCACATTGATAATTTACGTTAATTACTCAAGCGAAAAATTAAATTTTCTCCAGAAAACACGACCATTTATTACACAAAACAGTTAGCTATTACCCTATTTAACTAATAGTGGTTTTACAAATATCCTACTTAATTTAAACTGCTAATTATATTGATCATTTAAGTAATCTTTTCTAGGTTAATCGATATTTTAATGCAAAAGAAAATAATATTTTTTAAAATGTTCGTTTTAATTACGTGCTGCAAGAAAATTTCAGTTGTGTCCTATATGTAACTATCGAATCTTATAACATTTATTTGCAAAATAGAAAACTCTTAAAAAGTTAAACTTAATAAAGTCGGAACACAGCTTGAATATATAAATATATAATAAATAATATTATATATAATAATAATAATATATAAAAAAACCTTTCCGGAGCTCTATAATATTATTGAGTATTTTTAGGACCACCAAAACAAATCTCTTGTAAAATTTGTAAGTTATTTACTAGCCCTCAGTCCACTTTCCTGGCACTAAACAAGAAATAGAAAAATAACATATTTTTTCAGATAGTTTCTTTCTATTAACTTAAGCGAATAGCCATCTGCAGACGCGTTTCGAGATTTATCTCTTATCACTGCAGCTTTGCTGTTATGAATTTTAACTTAAAATTAAAAGTAAAACACTTACTTGAAATCCCCGTGGTTGAACTCTGAGGTTAGATATTTATAATTTGATTTCGTGAGAGAGACATGCAGGTTATTGCTTAGCAGGTTATTTATTTTAATAATAATTTTAAATTATCAAATTAAAATGTATTATAAATTATCTAAAAATATCTAACCTCTAATCAACCACGGGGGTTTCAAGTAAGTGTGTTACAAATTCATTTATTTATTCACCAGAAAAATGTATATACAGAGAATACATATGGGTTCGTCAAAGTGATTGAAGTAAATCTTCAAAATCCTGATAGTTATATATACATGTAGAGAGAAGTTTTCTTCTAAATCGTTTGTAGGACTTTTCCTTAGTGAGATTGGTTGGGAGTTTATTGTAGAAGAGGATTCCATTAATATTTGGGGCCTTGCTGCATATCGTCAGTCTATATCTTGGAGTGCACAGTTTATGGTGTGCCCTGGGATACTTATACTTCTCCATATTTTTGGGCAAGGTATGTTTGATTTTATGGATGAGATTGCTTGTTTCCATAATGTATAGGCCAAGGGCCGTTAATATTTTCAGTTGCACGTAGTACTGCTTGCATGAGGTATATGTTGGCATGAGGTACATGTTGGTAGGTTGTTAAATATGTTAGCTGTACATAGATTGAATTTCTGCGTAATAATAGTTTATTAGATCGGGGATGTCAAGGAATTTTCTCAGCTGGCGAAGGCAGTATGATTTTTAATTAGAGACTTGCATAACTCTTCGATTTGATTGTGCCATGGTAAATGTTCTTGTACATTTAGCTAAAGGAATTTAGTGTATCTAGCTCTTTTTAAACGCAAATTATTAAATCTCAGTGATATATCCTCTACATACTTAGCTCTGTGTGTTTGGAACACGACGAATTCGGTTTTCTCCAAGATGAGGAATAGTCTATTACCTGAAAACCATGAGTTTAAAGATTTCAGAAGGTTATTTGGCTCTTGCTGGTTAGCTGTTAAGTTGCATTCGGACAAGAAAGCCAGAGTCATCCGCATACAGGGTGCAGAAATTAAATTGGATGTACGGAACTAGATCGGCTAAGTAGAGTAGAAACAGGGTCGGCGAAAGCATACTTCCTTGAGGACCACCGGTTTTCAAAGGTAATATAGGTGAGATGCTAGATTTACGGTTCGAAGATATCTTTACGTGTTGGGTTCAGTCTTTTAAGAACGACTTTAGCCAGTTTCCCGCCTTTTCCCTTATACCATACCTATAGATCATGTTAATTAATTGAGCATGATCTACACAATCAAAGACCTTGCTCAGGTCACAGAAGATGCCTATTGCGAATCTACTCTTGTCGACTTCTGCTAATATTTTATTATATAGCTCAAGAATTGCTGTGTTTGCGGATTTGCCTGTTTGGAAGCCATGCTGTTCTCGTGCAATAATTCTATGTTTTACAGAAAAGGGTAGAAGCCTCTGCAGGAAACAGTATTCTAATATTTTAGAGAAGACGGATAATAGCGTGTTTGAAGAAGATTAACATGTTAGGCAAGCAACGACACTTAAATTTTTGTCCAGGAAGTGGCTCTACTTTGTATTTTATTTCAACTAATTTTTATACTTTTTTCAACATCACGAGCGTCAATTACTAACAAAAAAGGGCATATCGGTTTGAGAACATTAAAACATTTCTTTTCCTTTATACAGTTTATCATAGATTTTTGTGCGTAGTGCTCGGTTGTAATTCCACCGTGTTTTTCTTGACTATATTTAATAATTTGTTCTTAGTTTTAAGTTTACTTTACCATTCTAGTGTATATAAAGTAGTGAAAGAATTAAAAGTTTTATTGTTTCGGCACGTGTCTATAATTTATTCCAATCTCCACCAACACCAGACAAAATTATTAATTATCTCAAAAATTTTTTGGTCCTTCGAACTTCGGATATGGTGTAGATTGGTGCAGCAAAGTATCAGTAAGTAAAAAATCTGTGTTTTTCTTTAGTCTGCCTCGCAGTTGCACAACAACAATAAGTGCGGCTTTTATTTCTTTTGAACAATTACTAGAACAATCAATGCGGTTTCTACTCTTTTGAACTATTACAACAACAATCAATGCGGTTTTTACTCTTTTGAATAACTCGAGCGGCTATACTCTTTTGAACAATTGCAACAACAACCAGTGCGGTTTCTACTCTTTTTTTCGAACAATTACAACAACAATCATTGCGGTTTCTACTCTATTGAACAATTACAACAACAATCAGTGCGGTTTCTACTTTTTTGAACAATCTTTACTCGTAAAAAATAATTATGTCGAATACCGAATCAAGGATCTCTCTCCAAATGAATCGTTTCCATTATATCAAGACAGTCGAATCCCGTGAAGCTGACGAATCCCGTGAAGACGTTTTTTCAAAAGTCAACATCAACATTATTAACACGAAATTAGAACTTCTCAATACGAATTGGTAGAAATTCGAAACAACTCATGAGCGATTGTGTGATTTAAAGGCGGATATCATTTTAGATAGCACATATAAAGGAAAGAATATATGACGATTGTCTCTCACTCTATGTGGAAGGAAAGGCGGCACTTCTAATGGAACGTGAAAGCGAGAAGCTACTAATCCAACATCTAGGACATCACTGGCGAAGGTTTCAACAGTTCCATCACTCTTTATGAAATCATTACCTGAAATTTCCCTGCCTACTTTCTCTGGTGATTACCGCTCCTGGCGTTCGTTTCAAGATATGTTTTCATCTATGATAGGAAAACATCCAGATCTCAGTAATGTCGATAAAATGCACTACCTTAAAACTAGTGTAGTTGGCGAAGCAGCACAATTAATTTCGAACCTCACGGTATCCGGCGATTCCTTCCCAACAGCATGGGATATGCTTGTAAGCCGCTACGACAATAAACGGCTTTTCTTTTCTGCGCAACTCGAAACAATTTGTGACAACAAAATGAATGCAAAACGAACAGCCAAAGAACTGAACTTTCTACTAACCTCAGATACAGAATCCCTCAACTCATTGTCAGCTTTGGGCGCGCCTGTACAATATTGGGATCTGCTCCTGGTTCATCTCATGGTTAAGCGGTTGGATTCAAAATCAGAGGGATATGGGAAATGAAGTTGGGATCGTCCACGGAACCTCTATCGTTTGATGAATTTAAGAGCTTTTTAACGGCTCAAGCACGAACACTCGAAAACATCGAACTCAATCAAGCACGTAGCTCTGATAATTTAAACTGTAAATCATCCTCCCTGCCGCCACATTAAGTTCGGTCCTCAGCCCGGGTGCATATAGCTCAACGCGGCTCAACTCGACTTAACTTGGCTCAAGTCAAGTCAACTCGACTCAGCTCAACTCAACTCGGCTCAACTCAACTCAACTCGGCTCATCTCAGCTCAACTCAACTCAGTTCAACTCAACTCGTCTCAACTAGGTTCACTTTCTCTCAACTCAACTGGTCCTTATTACGATGAACTCTACTCCAAATTTATTAGGGAGTACGAAGAGCTATCATACTTTACACCACCCCCTCTTAGATCCAGAAACTTCTCTTGTCTACTACCTTCCTCATCATGGTATTCTGAAAGAACGAAAAATAAAACTACATCCGGAATATGTCTTAATGATATCCTACACACAGGGTTAAAAGATACAGATCGACAACTCTTTTGGTTTAAATCGAGGCAGTGTTGAATCCACGACCCCTGGGTCCCCTCTTAGATGATAAAGAAGCTTTTTCGGCTCTAACTCCTGGACATTTCCTCAATAGCCTGACACCCTCACTACCATCCCGGAACAAGCTCTCTCATGTGTACCAATATCATGACTTTCACGATGGCAACTAGTTCAGCAAAATTTCAACAATTTTGTTTTTTTCTAGATGGTACTCCGAGTGTCTTCAACGTCATCTCTCAATTTCCAAGTGGCATCATCCCTCAAATCAGATCAAAGAAGGATCATTGGTGCTTGTCACGGACGAAAGATTTCCACCATCAAAATGGACACTTGCGAGGGTCGTATCTCTTCACTCTGGATCGGACGGACTCACCAGAGCAGTAACAATCAAAACGGCAACAACCACTCTTGTTCGACCAATTACAAAACTCAGTTTGAGAACATTAAAAGACAGACATCTTTTCCTTTATACAGTTTATCATAGATTTTTGTGCATAGTGCTCGGTTGTAATTCCACAGTGTTTTTCTTGACTATATTTAATAATTTGTTCTTAGTTTTAAGTTTACTTTACCATTCTAGTGTATTTAAAGTAGTGAAAGAATTAAAAGTTTTATTGTTTCGGCACGTGTCTATAATTCATTCCAATCTCCATCAAAACCAGTCAAAATTATTAATTATCTCAAACATAGCGTAATCGGTCTAAAATTATTTATTGCATCGTATTTCCCTTTTTGTGGATTGGTTTTATAGAAGCTACTTTCAGGATTTGTGCGAACTCTTCAGAATCGAAGGAACAGTTTAAAATGTTTTGTAGAGGTTTACCCAGATGTTGCAAGTAGTCTTTGATTAGGCGACAGGACAGTCCATCAGGTCCATATGAATTTCTACAAGTTATAATTCATTACAGCAAAGCTGCATTGATGAGACGTCTGCAGATGGCTATTCACTTAAGTTAATAGAAAGACACGATCTTAAAAACAATGTTATTTATGCAGTTCTTGTTTAGTGCCACGAAAGTCGACTGAGGGCTAGTAAATAACTTACAAATTTCACATGAGATTTGTTTTGGTAGTCCTAAAAAGATTCAATAGTATTATAGAGCTCCGGAAAGGTTGAATATATTTATATATTCAGGCTGTGTTCCCACTTTATTAAGTTTAGATGATTATTTATAATATAGTATGGTTTTATTAACAAATGTTGTCAAACTAGTCTAATTATTACTACATAGTTTAATTTTCTACTGTTTGATTACAAACAGTTTTTGTTCTCAAAATGTCAAACCACTTAAAATTAAATCTTAACAATTTTAATTGATGCATTTAATGAAGTAAATAAAATGCATGTTAATAATTCAAGTGAAAAAAAAAACAGAAAAGCGGGTTATTTATTATTCAAAAGATATTGTATACAAGTTGTTTTCAACAGCTATTTATTAGCTTATTAAATGAATTTGTACTAATGCTAATAATGATTTTACAAATTGAACATATCAACTGAATTGGAATTTATTTGTATTGAATATTCATTAACTTTTTCTATGTTAATAAACCTGCATAAATCGTTTCAAAATGTATTTTATCCGCATCCATAAACAAATTGCTGTAAATATTTTCATTTGTATTACAAGATATCAGTTGAGAAAACAGGACACTATAAAAAATTTCACAAGCATTAGGTTTTAATATGATTAGGTTTACATAATTGAGACATTGATAGAAGAAGAGGTTAGTTAACTCAGGTTTTGAGGTATGTTTTGAGAAACTAAGATATTTATATAAGCAGCTGAAACTTTTTGTTTAGGTATTTCTGAACTTGATCATTTTCACGAATACATTCGAATTTTATTACCATAATTTTTACATGTAATCAGTTAAAAATCGAAGTAACAGTTAATTTGACCACAGCCATGTTTCCTACGCCTTTCGCAGTAATTTTCTTGGTCGTGCAAATTTATGTTTAAAAATTTTTGTTTGCAAATTACTTGAAATAACGGAAAATTAAAAGACGTAAATGTTTCTCCAACTAATGAATACCATAAAAAAGATGCACTTAAATCTACTACAACCATAGAGCGATTTTTAAACAGTACATAGATTGTAAAAGTACCATCAAAGAAATTTATTACAGAAAAAAGTAACTATTTAACACTTGTAATTCTGTAGTTCTCCTAATACGTAATAATTGCCCATTACATTGATTTTAATGAATATCATGTAATCGTGGTTGATTATAAATTATTCACATTACTATTATTATCTCCACTCGAACCGAATCGATAAACTTAAATGAACATTTAGCGGCTTCACAATAAATACTAGATATTGTCGGCACAAATAAAAAAAGAACCGACACAACATCAATATAAAGAAAAGGTATATAATAGTCCATCAAGTTTGCACCCTCTCACTCCTACAAGGTAAAAACTTTTGTAGTTAGAGTGAAAGAGATTGCGTGATTTACGCGCATTATGGGGAAGCCGTTACAAGAATTTTACACATTTCCTCGGTGTATAGTTAAAATAACTGATTGAAATTGACTAAATCGTTTATAGATCATGTTTCTGTCGCTGTCTGACTTATGGGGAAAGCCGGTTATATACAAGCGAGATGGATCGGGCGAAGGAAAGGCGGTTTACAATTTTGCGTACATTCAGCTTTGAGGTTGCTATTAATTTTCCACCTAATTACGTATCGAGTTATTTTAATTGGGCACGTTATGGCTATAATTATTCTAGACTGATCTGTTATATTGACTATAAATTTCCGAACACGCCTTTTACCCGCAGTTCAAGGGTACAAAATCTTTAAAATTTATTCGTAATTTAATATAATTTAACTAATTTATTCAATTACCTTCAACAACAAGAAATCACTTCTAAAAATGATTCTGGAAATGATCTATATAGATTCACAAACATACATTGTCCATTTTCAAAAGTGGAACGAGATACATTGTAACTAGCTCAACTAATCAGATGTAGGGCATACAATAAGCAAATTAATTAAGAAATAAAATAACAAACATAATATTCTAGGTACTTGCGCTACCGGTTGCGATTACACTTGCGATTACAGGTATGACAAGAATCTTTTTACAGGGTGAGATTAAACACACATGGCTACAAAGATAAGAATAAAAATGCGACACTGAGCATATAAGAGAAGATAGGTCAGGAAAAAACCGATGTAATATTAGACAAGCAAAACTAGAGAAACAAGACTAGAGAGTTAAGAATAAACAGTCTGATCTGTTCTTGCTTGTGTAGTTTGAATGATAATTTTATCAAATTATCATATAAATCAATAACCTGATAAGCACATGTCTCTCTAACGAAATGACAAATTACAAAATCTAACCTCCGGCCATCCATAACCACGAGGCTTCTTGCCATTTCTCGTTTAGTGCCACTGACTGAGACTCAATAAATGATTGGGAAATTTCACATGAGATTTGTTTTGGTAGTCAGAAAAGACTCAATAATATTGTAGAGCATCGGAAAGGTTGAATATATTTATAAATTGAGGCTGTGTTACGACTATTAAGTTTAGATTGGCAGATTGTTTTTATTTGTCTACACTATTGCCTCTCTAGTCCGATCTGGCTAACCATTTTTATTTAATTGACATAAACAAGAGTAAGCTGTATATAAGATCAGATGAAACCTATAAGACTAGACGATATAAGAATAGAAAAGCAAAATCAAAGAAACAAGTCTGGAAAAAGAAGCCTAAACAGTATGGTATAGATAAATAAAATTAAACTTCCCATTTGTATTCGCCTAATTACGTCCTTTAATCTAGCTACTTTTCAGGTACATCTGTTTATTGTGTCTACTATTCACTATCTGATCTCGTCAATGTTGTCCAGAGAAAAGAAAAATTGATTATATTTGTCTAGGTCTTGACTGTTAGTCCCATATGGCTTGCGATGTATAAATAATGAAGATAAATAAGAATAATGTTTCTAAAATAATTAAAAGTAAATATACCTTGGTTGTATAAGTTGATGTTGAAGATTCTTGGTTAAAATCCAATTAAATAAACAATTGTAATAAATTACACTATTCAGGTAGATAACAAATGCGCTAATTACAGTGACTATTGATAACGAACGTCTTTAGTCTGCACTAGACCACACACGACTGATCAATCAATCGCAAAGCAACCAACTTTTTTTAAAGACTAAAGAAAGAAATAAATTGTGTTCATTTTATTGAGTATACTAGAATTTATTTTATTTAAAAACCATATAGTTAGTATTGTCTGTAAAAATAAACATACGTATTTTTTTCGATTTAGCTTAATAACATAAATATACGTATTATTATTTATATCTTGTTGAGTTTGAAGATTTGATAACTTCTCTTCAAAGATTATAATCTCTAGGAAATTATTGTGTACATATCGTCAACAAAGTTAACATCATTTGCATAACTAATCTTTCTTTAACAAACTTTCTTAAAAACAACTACTTCACTGGCAAACACCACGACTGACATTGAATTACCTTAAGAAAGTTTTTTGGGTTCTACATAACCCTGTGATTTTCCCAAAAAAACAATATCCTGATAAAATACTTATCAATTATATTTAAATAAAATAATTATCAATTAATTGATAATTATTTTTTGTATTAGATCAGGATATTGTTTTTTTGGAAAAATCACAGGGTAATGTAGAACCCAAAAACTTTCTTAATGTAATTCAATGTCAGTCGTGGTGTTTGCCAGTAAAGCAGTTGTTTTCAAGAAAGTTTGTTAAAGAAAGATAAGTTCTACAAATGATGTTAACTTTGTTGACGATATGTATACAATAATTTCCTAGAAATTAAAATCTCTGAAGAAAAGATACAAATGCTACTATTTAATAAATATACGTTAATTAAGTAAATTTTGTTTTAAATCAAAGCTGAACAACTTATTTGTAGATAAATTTTAAGACGTGTATTTTTTGGCAAATGAAATACAGTATATATATTATAAAATATTATTAAATATTTACTTCGTCAAATTAAATGTCATAATTACTTTGTTTTCATATTGGTTTTAAATTATCTGTCAATTAGTAGAATACAGTTTCTATAAACTGGACATCTAATTATAAAGGTTTAAATTAATAACTAATCGGTAGAGCAAAATTAGGCCAAACTTTCTGACTAGACGAAACCAGAAGATTAATGTTTATGCATTTTAAATCCCAATTAAAATATTGCAAAAAGTCATAAAAAAATCCATTTGCAGATTTTTAATAATTAACAATTTAAAAGTAACATTTATTTTTAAGATAGAATTGGTGAAACCATACTACGTTATAGATAATCATACAAACTTGAACACAGCCTGAAAATACAAATATATTCCTCCTTTCCGGAGCTCTATAAGAATTATGGAGTCTTTTTAGGACTACCAAATCTCACATGAAATTTGTAAGTTATTTTACAGCTTTCCAGCTTTACGAAGGTGGACTTCGTGGCACTCGTCATTTGTTTTGATAGTCCTAAAAAGACTCAATAATTGTTATAGAGCTCCGGAAAGGCTGAATATTTGTATATTCAGGCTGTGTTCCGTTTGTTTTAAGTTTGTATGATTATCTATAACGTAGGATGGTTTCCAATTCTATCTTATCAGTTCAATCAATAACCTGCTAAGTTCATGTCTCTCTCACAAAATGTCAAAATTATAAACATCTAACCCTAAAAGCCATATAGGTTTTCAAGTGAGTGGTTTACAAATTATTGTTCATGGAAGCAAAGCTGGCTATCCACTAAAGGTATCGGAAAGACATGATCTTAAAAACAATGTTATTTTTATGGTTTTTGTTGAGTGCCACGAAGGTGGACTGAAAGCTGTAAAGTAACTTACAAATTTCATGTGAGATTTGTTTTGGTAGTCCTAAAATGACTCGAAAATTGTTATAGAGCTCCGTAAAGGCTGAATATATTTGTATATTCAGGCTGTGTTCCGTCTGTATTAAGTTTGTATTTATTTTTAAATAATTTGGGATTAATATTATTTATAAAACACGCAACATTCCGTATAAAAGAGTAGATGCGTAAGAAAAAACTGATGTAATATTGGCCAAGCAAAACCTGATGATCTGGTCTTGTTTGTGTAGTTACTACTTTCTATAGACTCATGTATATAAAGTATTGTCTAGTATATAATTTAATTGACTTGTCTAGAATATTATAATTTATTTTTAGTTATTATAAGGGGTCCTCCAATAAGAGGTTTCATTTTGATATGTAAGAAATCATCGGACGTTCATTAAATTGTAAAGCAGATGGTATGCCATTAATAATGGAAAATATTAATCACCAATTCGAACATTTGCGGCTGCATGTCTTCTATATCTTCACGAATTCAATCTTTGAGGTCTTGAATCGGTCGATTGTGGGCCATTGGCATAGTCATCTTCCAAACAGCCCCCAAGAGTCATTGTCTAGAGGTGTTAAATCACAAGATTTCGGTGACCAATTGTGATCACCTCGCCTAGAAATCACAAGGTCAGGAAACTTTTCACGGAAAAGAGCGATGGTATTAGAGAGCGTTGCTTGTGTGGCACATAGCGCCGTGTTGTTGAAAATAGACGTTGTCCACATCAATATCTTCCAATTCCGACCCTACAAAATCATTAATCATCATTCGATAGCGCAATCCATTCACAGTTGCTCCAGTCTCATTTTCGAAAATGTAAAGTAAGCCAGACCAAGAACCACACCAAACAGTGTCACGTTGAGAATGGAGAGGCTTTTCCGCTATAATTCTGGTGTTTTCCGAACTCCAAATGCGACCATTCTTCTTATTTTTTAAACATTCTTAAAGTAACCTCCTAGGTGGAAATGGGCCTCATCACTCAAGATGATTTTTCAATGAAATTACGGATCTGTATGAAAAATTTCAAGGACTCACTTATCAAATACACAAAGATGTTGTTGATGGTCGGTAGGCGTGAGTTTCTGTTTTAACTGAACTTTAAAAGCCTTAAGTTTTTATTCAAAATGCGGTGTGATGTCGTTTATGGAATGCCCAATTCCAAAGATCAACGTGAAATGGACAAACCTGGGTGTTCCTCAACACTATGGGCTACAATATTCTTGAGCGAAGCGCCCGAGTTCGGTTCTTCATATCACTAACTTGTCCCAACAGCTCAAACTTTTCCACCAGTTTCACAATTGCTGGCCGAGAAGATGCTTCACGAACGACCACCCAAAAATGCTATACTTTTGCGAACTGCGACCGCGAAATTTTCACCATTTTGTAGTGAATTTTAATAATTTCAATGCGTTGTTGAAGCGTATATCGTTCGATTTTTATTAATGGCGTAGTTTTTACTGGTCATCTGTCAGGTAGTTTGACAGGTGACACATGACAACTGTTGAAATGGCGGGCTACTAAAAATTAAACATCTTATTGAAAGACCCTTTAGTTTGTCTACAATTTACTACCTGGTTTCATCGGTCTCATCAAATACGGATAAAACTAGACAGATTTTTAATCATTTACAATTATAAGGTACCACATCTATTTTTAAAATAATTTGGTATTAATATTATTTATAAAGCATCATATTTATTTGTACGATTATAAAAACATTTAATGTTAAGTTAACTGAATCATTTCATTTTCTATTTCTTTATTTAAATTAAACCCTTAATAACGACATACGTCGTAGATCCCCTACACTTCACGTTAAACAAATTCTCTAGTAATATTTTGCAATTAAAAGTAATTTTTTGTTATTTGTATTGCGTTTAGATGCAATCAAAATATTTTTTTATTACTCATGCGTTAAAAGTACTATCTTGGCCCACGTTTTTAGTGCGACTTTTTAGTGCATCGGCCATTTTTTGTGGTATTACCACATAACTTTGGTAACGCACGCAAATATTCCATATCGCTAAGTTACATTAAAAAAACAGTCAAATATATAAAATAAACACAACCTAGACCTCAATATTAAAATAACTTAAAAAAAAATCCATAACCAACAGCTTAATATACCTACGGCTGCCGCCCGATTTGTTGCATTTTATAAGTTGGTCGACTATTATTCGTAAACTAATAAAGCCCACTTATCTGTGATTTTTTTTTGTGGGGGTCGTTTGACTGCAAAGCCTTTATGCACTGCGACCAACTTGATCTATTGTGCTTGACCCTACTACAATTACTCTCCCAGGAATTCAACTTCGTTAACGAAGCCTAAGATATTCCTGAGAGGCTTGCTACTCAACTCCAAGGTGGTCAATCTTGCGACCCCGAAGTGGGCAAGCCTTATGTGTGCTAGCGCTACACATGTGCACATTATGTGTTCAGAGGTTTCTTCATCTGATTCACATAATCTACAGGCAACTTCCTCTGCCTTTCCCATTTTGTGTAGGTGATATCTCACCGGACAATGTCCTGTGAGTATGCCTACCAAAGTTCTGATTTCTCTTCTAGAGAAGCTTAGCATCTGCCGCGTTATTGTGGCAGAATAGTTTATGAGCATTTTAGCTTGCCTCTGTCCTGGCGTGTTCTTCCAGTGGGTTTGCTTTTGCTCTTCTTGCCATTTCTTAGCCCCCTGCCTTAAGTGGGCCCAAAAGTTGGCTCCGGGCCCAGTTTTTCGAGTGCGTCAGCCATTTCATTCCCATATATGCCCTGGTGACCCGGTGACCACATTATCGTGAGTCTGTGAGCTGTGATACTTTTCCTATTAACTTCGTCATATATACTACTATTGTGAATTTTTCACATATCCAGAAACAGCCTTAAATAATAAATACAATACTTAATACAAACGGAACACAGCCTGAATATACAAATATATTCAGCCTTTATGGAGCTCTATAACAATTTTTGAGTCATTTTAGGACTACCAAAACAAATCTCACATGAAATTTGTAAGTTACTTTACAGCTTTCAGTCCAACTTCGTGGCACTCAACAAAAACCATAAAAATAACATTATTTTTAAGATCATGTCTTTCCGATACCTTTAGTGGATAGCCAGCTGTGGACGCGTTTCGAGATTTATCTCTCATCAGCACAGCTTTGCTTCCATGAACAAACAGGGGTGTGGCGGAACACTTTACTCTAACAAAAATTAGAAATTTAAAGCTAAATATTTCACAAAAGGATCCTTTAATCGATATATTGCTCTCACAAACCTGTAATATTTTTGAAAGACCTATCCAACGATACCCCATGGGGTACACTAGAAAAAAGAAGTTCGCACTTTACGTGTAGAGGAGGTATCCATGCCAAATTACAGATTAATATTTCTAATAGTCTCTGAGCTAAACTACGGACAGACGGGCGGACGGACGGACGGATATATCGAAACTCTAAGGGTTCCTTGTTGGTAACAAATTAAAACGTTTTTAAATGAGTGTAAATTCTGTAGTATATATTCTGAGTGCTGAAATCGTGGACTGATGAGAGTTCTTATGACGAATCCACACCACCGGAGACAATAGAAAAAGCAAATTCTTTTTGGTTCTATTTTTTTTTGAATGGCCCCTGGATTCCAAACTTGTAAGTTACGTCCCCTCGCATGAGTAATAAAAAATATTATCTGCAACACGGACGGTATTGTCAATTGCCCTCTGGAGCGAATGTGCGCATTCATTTCGTTCGTGCATCCAACTTCGCTCTCGTGGCCAATAGATAACTTAGCACCCTAGCTGCAAAATATACTATAAACAAACAAGTAATTTTATTTTTTTAAACCTATATTTCATTTTTAAGAGAAATTATAAATCTTATTCATTTTTAAAATTAGTGGCTAATTAAATTTCTTGAAAAGAGAAATTTAATTCAACACCAAAAAACTTAAAATGTCCTAAGATTATATTAATTTTGTAATTAAATGTAGTAAAATATATGGATCACAACTTTGACGAATATGCCATTTTTCATAATGGAAAGGTGTTAATGTATTTGATTTCTTGCTTTTTAGTCGTGTGTGAAATTTTGCAATAGATATTAAACATTGCGATACAACATCAGCTCTCCTAGATTCTGATTAGCTCGCATTATTCTCGAAATGTGTAAATGTTACGTTGTCCGGATGTTCATAAAGAATAGTCAGGCTGAAATATAAAAAGGCTCAGGCTTAAATTAAATTATTTTAAAAATTATTTCGAAACATAATATAAATAACAGAACATAGGACATTACAGAAGTTTTAAAACTATTCTTCTTCTTCTTCTGATGGTCACTCATGGCTACGCAGAATCAACGTATGTTTATGCTTTCCTCCTTGCCCAATAGTATGCCATTTTAAATTCTGGGCCCTAAGATCTTTCGCATAATTTTCTTCTCCTAAATCTCTAATTGTTCCTTTAATGATTTAAGTTGTAAATTGAGCGTTTCTGAAGCATAAAGAGCTTCCGGTTTAATCACTGTTAAGTAATGGCGAATTTTACTATTCCATGACAAACGTTGCTTGTTATAAACATTTTTTGTGTATTGAAAAGCAACCTTCATTTTCTGGATTCTTGATGTTACAGATTTATTTTCATTGCCATTTTCTGTAACCCATTCGCCTAAGTGTTTAAATTCCTTTACTCTAGCAATTTAGCTAGCGTTAATATAAATTTCATGTGGAGCATTTTTTATGTTAGTCATAAATTTAGTTTTTTCATAAGAGATATTCTGCCCTATGTTTAGCCCTGCTCCCTGTCCGTCCAAGATAGTATTATAGAGCACAGTGATCTGCTTCGGTGCATCACCGATGTCTTCAACAATTAGTGTCATATAATCAGCAAACGCTTGACAGTCTATTTGAATACCCTTAATCTTTGACCCTAGTCGGTGAGATGGTGCCCCTGCTTTTCTTCATTCTCTAACAACTTTTTCCAGGGCACAATTGAAAAGTAATGGGGAAATTCCAAGACCTTGATGGACGCCTGTATTTATTTCAAACTATTTACTTTATCCACCCACAATTTTTACTTTATCATTTGTCTCTATAAGTGTGTCTTTGATAATATTTCTTGTATTTTGGTCAAGTCCAAACTAGAAGAAATCTGTTTGGAATATTAAAGAGTGATACGCGATCTATACTGTCATATGTTTCCGGAAATTCACAAACGTTTGACATATTCTTTGTTAGTTGTGTTACGAAAATATTGTCTGATCCAGCTTGATATTCACCGATTTGATTATCTATTTGCAGCTCTGCACGGTTTAGTAAAACTTTTGAAAGAATGTGACCTGACGAAGGCATATACCTCGAAAATTATTTGGGTCAGTTTTACTTCCTTTTTTATGTATGGGATGGATTATCGCCCACTTACAATCCGAGGGGATTTTTTTCGTTGTCTGATTTTTTTGCCAAATGTCCAACATAATATCGTTCAATTTTGTGATACGAGTTTCTCCTGCATTTTTTCACAATTCTGCAGTTATTTGATCCTCCCCTGAGATCTTGTTCTTTTATAGTGCTTCAATGGATTTTGTTAATCTCTTGTACAGTCGGTGGGGTTGAATCTTGATTAATTTTATAAGAATTCATGAACTTAAACTTTTCTTGTGGTAAGTCACTGTTAAGTTAGAAAAGTATATTGAAAAAATTTCGAAAAGTATATTGCAAGGATTGTACAGTTTGCATTAAGAGTATAAGCCAATTCTCCATTTTCATTAACAAAATGGAGCGATGTTGAAAAACATGTTGGTCAACTTTTGCTTTAACGTTTTATAATAGTTTGACTTATCTATTGACTTAGACTTATCTTGCTTAAATTCCTCTTCTATTGATTATAATTCACTGATTATAGCTATAGACACTGATTATATTATACAATATAATACATTGATTAGTCTTCACTTTGCTTATGAATTCTCCTTAAAACTATTATAATTAATGTTATATAATATTTCCTTTATGATATTAATGAGTTTAAAACAAAAAATATAAATATTCGCTATAAAATTTTACAGATTACATAAGATACTTAAAGCAAATCCATAAAACTTTATCGACCATCCAATCTTTACCTAAAACTAATCAAACTTATTTATCAAACAGTTTACATCGCCAATTATTACTATTATTAACCGCAATCTAATAATAAATAGTTACTTTCGTCAATTAATATGCAAATTTTACCACCGAGAAAAGTCTGCATACTCATTGACATCTTATCTTGTCCGCTTGAAAATTTCGCTCAAAAAAATATAAACTGCATAATTTTCTAATAGAATATGCAAAATACCAAAATGAATCTCAAACGAAGTAGCTAACAAATAACTTAATTTCCACTTTTTATGCTAATAAAGTAATCTATACCTAATAAAGTAATAACTTAATTTCCACTCTTTAATGCCCGCTCCACACTCTCCCGGAGTAACTTCGGCGAGGATCCTCGCCGAAGTTGTTCGAGGCGAGGAACTAGACGGAGGAGGCATCCACACTATCGCCTTACTTCGCAAGGACCTCAGTGCCATGACTGACACCGAACAGGTGGTAGCTGCTGCTGCAACTATTTGTGTGTATAATATATAGGAAAGGACGAGTAAATACGAGAGTGTAGACGTGATACTCTCCCTTCCTCTTACTCGCGCCTCGTGTCTCTTTGACTCGGGTACGAAAAACCGCTTCATGAAGCGAAGTTAGCCAAGGCGAGGCGAGGAAGCACAAGGCGAACCGAGTAACCTGACCACACTTTCGCTCCTCGCTCAACTCCGTGTTACTTCGCAAGAGTGTGGAGCGGGCATAAGTTCAAATTTTATAAAGTTTTACTCATTAATTCGCACGCATTGTATAATAAAGAGTGTGAATGTTTATAATAAACTTTAATTAAAGAGAAAGCTAATTTTATGTAAGAAATTATTATATTAACCATTGCTATTATACTAAACATCAACTAGCTTCGATTCTGCTTAGACCGCATTCCTCGTGAAATATGTAAATGTTATGTAGTCGGGATGTTTATAGAAAATAGTCAGGTTCAGATTATAAAAAGGCTCAGGCTCAAATTAAATTATTTTTTAAATTATTTCAAAATAGAATAGACCCTTATATAAAAAGCGCTTAAGATTTAATACAGATAACATAAAATAAGACGTAACAAAAGATTTAAAACTATAATAATTGATGTTATTTAATATTTGCTTTGTGACAATACTGCTTGCCTTTTGTAAGACCCTGTTTTTTTTTAATAAAACTAGTAAGTTTAAAACAAAAAATATCAATATCCGCTATAAAATCTTACTATATTTTTTTATAGAGAAAACCAGCACTGTTTTTGAATATGTACACATTATATAAGGATACTTAAAGCAGATCCATAAAACTTTATTGACCATCCAATCTTTACCTAATACTAATTAAACTTATTTATCAAACACTTTACATCGCCAAGCTAGTATTACTATTATTAACCGCAATCAAATAATAAATAGTTTCGTCAATTAATATGCAAATTTTACCACCGAGAAAATCCTCCATACTCATTGATATCTTATCCTCTCCGTTTGAATATTTCGCAAAAAAAATTGAAACTGTATAATTGCCTAATAGAATATGCAAAATACCAAAATGAATCTCAAACGAAGTAGATAACAAATAACTTAATTTTCACTGTTTATGCTAATAAATCAATCAATAGCTAATAAAGTAATTTCTTAATTACCACTTTTTAAGGAGAGAAACCACATTAGGAGGCTGTTTGATACTGATTTTTTTGGGTGGGAAGAATTAACTAGAATTTAATCAAATTTTGACATCATTTCATTCATATTTCGAAGAATTTTTGTGAATTTTTTTGAAGAATTTCAGCCAAAACAACGTTACGGTGTGATGTTCGCCGAAGGTTGTAAGTATAGTTTTCCAATTGCGTGCAGTGTACCCACTGATTTGATATTGATTTTACATTAATAACTTATTTTCTAAGAATATGAACTTCAATGCAGACGAAAAAATTAAAATCCAAAATTTTGCAGGTGTTGCAACAATTTTTCTTCGATTTTTATATTTTTTGTCTCTAATTATGCAAGGAAAAATACCCTTAAAATAATTATATCATCTCACAAGTTGGTTCATATTATTCGAAATTTTATAAAGAATAATAATACGATTAATTTTCATAATGATCGGTTCGACACTTTTTGAGTTAGATTGCACGCAAATGTGAAAAAAGTAATTTTGAGGTAAACGAGGTAATGCTCCGTTCGAGACTGTAGCCTGTACCCAATGTGCACTCGGTTCTATGCTCATAAAATCTATACGATGCGAATTTCGATTTGAAATTTTGACAGCGTATTCTTGGGTAGTTAAGCTAACGATATATGCAATAAAAAGAAAATATGATTTTTTGAACCTCCTAATGTGGTTTCCCCCCTTAAGTCCAACTTTTATAAAGTTTTAATCTTTAAAATCGAACGCATTATATTTAATCAAGAATGGGAATGATTAGAATAAACTTTAATTAAAGGAAATGCTTATTTTATGTAAATTATTTTATTAAACATTGCTTGATCATCTAGCTTCGATTCTGCTTATCCCGCATTCTTAGTGAAATGTGTAAATGTTACGTAGTCCGGATGTTTATAGAGAATAGTTAGGCTCAGATTATAAAAAGGCTCAAGCTCAAATTAAATTATTTTAAAACCCATTTCGAAATAGAATAGATCCTCATATAAAAAACGCTTATGATAACGACAGATAACAGAAAATAGGACGTAACAGAAGTTTTAAAACTATTATAATCAATGTTATGTAATATTTCCCTTATGGCAGATAATTCAATACTACTTGTCTTTTGTAAGACCATGTTTTTTTTTAAATAAAACTAAGTACCTAAGTTTAAAACACAAAAATAAATATCCGCTATAAAATCTTACTATAAAATATATTTTTTAATAGAGAAAACTGTACAAGCTGTTTTTAAATATGTACACATTATATGTATAAAGATACTTATACCCATAAAATCCATAAAACTTTATTGACCATCCAATCTTTACCTAAAACTACTTAAACTTATTTATCATACAGTTTACATCACCAAGCTATTATAACTATTATTATACGCAATCAAATAATAAATAGTTACTTTCGTCAATTAATATGCATATTTTACCTCCGAGAAAATTCTCCTACTCATTGATATCTTATCCTCTGCGTTTGAACATTTCGCACACAAAATATACATACTGCATAATTTTCCAATAGAATATGCAAAATAACAAAATTAATCTCAAACGAAGTAGCTAACAAATAACTTAATTTCCACTGTTTATGCTGATAAATAATTTATGGCTAATAAAGTAATAACTTAAATTCCACTTTATAAGTTCAAATTTTATAAAGTTTTACTTATTGAATAGAACGTATTATATATAATTAAGAGTGTGTATAATTATAATAAACTTTAATTAAAGAGAAAGTTAATTTTATGTAAGAAATTATTTTGTAGTTTATTAATATTGCTTGATTATCATGCAAGTATGGAATTATTGAGTCGCGATTATAAATTTATTAAAAAGATATATATTGAATATGTTAAATTTAATTTGTCTATTAAAGTGTTAGTTACAATTAAATTTGTTTTATTGAACTTTTATTTATTATTTCCTTAATAATAAACAGCGCAAGGTTAAATTAATGCGATTTCAAACATTCTGAATATAATTCTTTTTTTCTATTTTACCAAATTTGAATAATATTATATTAAAGAACGAGTTCAATAAGCGCGGTTTTGCAGCACGCGTCCATGTTTAGAAAAACGCACAAGTGCGAAAAACGTCTTATGAACAAGTTTTTTATACCATTTTTTCTATTTGGTTATGCCATTTCTAAATAAAATAAACGCCGATACATATTGACAAAATTGTTTCGCACTCAATATATAACGTGGTCTATAAATTTTGGAAACATTTTTCAAACCGTTTGTTGTTCATATAATCTGGTCAACAAATTGTGGAAACCAGTAGTTAGTTTATTAGTTTCATTTTGGATGTAAGCCGGTTTACAAATTATGGAAACCTTTACTCAAATCGGTTGTAATTTCCAATTAACCGGCTACAAATTGTGGAAGTATTTGCGCAATACGGTAATGAATAAACCTATCTGTGTGTAGTTCTAATCAAATATCACATGCTAATTGAAAATACGAAATGCGTATGATGTAGAAGAATGACATCCTCTATTTGTGTCGAAATTATTTAATAGTAAAGGGTGACAAATTATGAATCTCCTGACTTTGAACTGCAATTATCAAAAAAAGAAATAAGTTTTTAAGGATACCAACTTTTTTAGTTTTGAATAGAGTAAATCTAAAGTTTAAAAACAAGTTTATTGCTTAATCCTAGATTAAGAATTAATACTTCAAAATTACATCGAATAGCTGCCCTCCGTTTGCTTCGATGCATGACTGAGATCAATGCAACAATGAACGCATTGCAGGCGGGCACTTTTCTGACGAAATCTCACTAATAGCTTGTCGAATGTTTCGTTTAAACATCTTGCAGGGTTTCATGTCGGTTCTAATAAACTTTAGATTTAACAGGACTCCATAAGAAAAAATCCAAAACTGACAAATCCGTGGAGCGGAGAGGCCACAACTGATCCCCCCGCTGGGAAATCAAACGACCAGGAAATAACTCTCGTAACACTCCCATAGATCTGGGATACATACGGCCTTGCACCATCTTGCTGATACCAAATATTATTTATTGGTAATCGGAGTTGAGCAATGGAATCCATTAAGAACTTTTGTAGCATCTCCACATAACGTTCACTATTGACAACTAATCATCATTATCATCATATGGCATTGCAGCCCACATCTAGTCTGTCCGTCGCCGTTCTCATCCACGCTCATATTTCCAGTATTTGGTGTGCATCTTTTCTCATCTACCCCTCCCAGTCTAACATTGGCCCCAAACCTTGCATTCTTGCGTTTAGATATCTCTTTGGGAGTCGCGAATCGTCCATCCTCAGCACGTGTTCTGCCCATTGTAGCCTTTGTAGATTAATAAATGTGGATAAGGGCGGCATTTTGTTTATCTCATAGAGCTCGTTATTGTGTCTGGGCCTTCGTACGTTGCCATCCATGATCTGTTCCAGCATTCTCCGCAGCACTTTGCGCTCGAAGATGTCTACTGCGCTCTTGTGAAACCGCTCAGGTTTCACTGCAGTAGCACGCGGTGGATCTTATGATCGTTTTGTATATTCGCAGCTTGGTTTTTTTGTGGATGCTTTACTGTTCGCCGCTAGAATTCTGCGGCATATCTCTCCGTCCTCTGTCCCGTCCCTGTTAATCCCTACTCCCAGATACACAAATTTGTTGACTGTCTCAATGCCATCCTGGAGCCGAATGTCTGGCCCGTTTCTTCGCCTTTGTGTCATTGTCTTTGTTTTGTTAATGTTTATTTCAAGCCCGCTGTCTTTGGCCGGTTCTTTTAACTGTGTATATGTCTGTTGTGCCGTATCCACACTTCTGCTCATTGTGTTGATATCATCCGCATATTCCGCTAATTGTACAACCTCGTTGGTGAGGAGATTGTCTCTGCCCACTCCCATTTATCTTATGACATATTCTAATGAGAGGTCGACGAGTGTGGGTGCCAGCCCATCTCCCTGCTTTAAACCTTTCGTTATTTTAAATAGATCCGATAGCTGGTTTTGGATCCTTTTTACGGCTTCTGATTCGTTCATTGTTGCCTTGATCATTTTTATCAGCTTGGTCGGTATATTTAGCTGCTCCAATATTTGTTAGAGGCTATTGCGGTTAACCGAGTCATAAGCGTATTTGTAGTCGATAAAGATGTTGTATATATAGATGTCGTATTCCCATGCTTTTCTCAATATCTGCTTTACTGTGCAGATCTGGGCTACAGTGGACCTACCTCGCCTGAAGCCTGCATGGTATTCTGATGAGCCTCTCTGCGTGTGGTTGTAGGTGCTTATTGATGATGTGGGTATCTTATACGCCGTGCACAACAGTCTAATTCCGCAGTAGTTGTCCCATTTTTTAGTGTATGGGTATTATTATCGATTTTCGCATGTCGCTTGGTAATAGCTCTTCTTCCCATATTGTGTATGTATATTATTGTCGCTTTTCGCATGTGGCTTGGTAATAGATCTTCTTCCCATATTTTTATCATTAGGGAATGAATTTCTTGAGTTAGGCGTTGGTCGTCTAGTTTACACCACTCCGCTGGTATACCATCAATTCCCGGCACTTTGTTCCTTTTTGGCCTATTTATGGCTTCTTTTGTTACTTCGAGAGATGGAGGCTCCGTTCCCTCGTCCTCGAGCCTTATCTGTTTGGTTGACAATTACCGCGTTTCCTATTGTATCTTAAAAAAACATTCGGTCACGATACTCCAGTTGAACATATTCCACACTATACAGTTACTTTATCAGACTAGTAACGTACATTTTTTTTGTTCCTTTCACCATATAATTGAAAATATGTGTCGTTATTCTTTACTATTTTGTTGACAAAATTATCCCCTCTGCCCAAAATCCCTCGACTGAATACTAAACGTGAGTTTCGGTCTATTGGAAGAAGTTTTTGGGCTTTTTGCCATGTGTAAGGGCGAAAGATTGAATCTTTATTTAAAATTGTTCTTACCGACTCATTTTCCTGCAATTTGGCGGCGCTGGGAAATTAAACTGTCAAATATGCGCGATTGTTGTGGATGGTTGGAAAAATTCAAAATTTAAGTTGACGTTCATAGTATTACAGAGGCAGCTGATTTTGATGTAAAAGCGGCAAGAAATTTTTCGAATCAATTAAGATTAGGTATTAAGCGCGGTTCGTCTCCCTAGGGTTAACGATGAACCACTGAAACAAGTTAATACGTTCACCTATCTAGGCAGCAAAATCACACCATATGACAAAAGTTCAGCAGACATAAAAAGCAGAATTGCGCAAGCAAAAATAGCTTTCAACAACGAACGGGTGCTTCTTACATCAAGGAACTTAAATACAGAGACCAAAAAAGCATTTATAAGATGCTATGTCTGGAGTGTGACATTGTACGGCACAGAAACTTGGACACTTGGTACATGCGATAAGAGAAGAGTACAAGCATTTGAAATGTGGTGTGGGAGGAGAATGCAGAAAATCTCGTGGACGGCAAGGCTGACAAATGAAGATGTTCTTAGAAGAGTTGGTGGAAAAAGAGCCCTATTGAAAACAATAATGAGGAGAAGAGACCAGTTAATCGGACATATGTATAGGCACAATGATTTTATAATCAATTTTATGGAAGGAATGGTACAAGGCAAAAGAGGCAGAGGAAGACCCAGATTACAATACATGAAACAAATTCAAGGAGATATAGGAGTAAAATCATATGAAAAATTGTAAAGACCATCAGAGAATAGTGGAGGAGAAGAATTTCTGCCAACCAATCTTCGGATTGAGAAAGAGAGAGAGGTCTCTCTAATTTGATACTTAAAGTAAATGAAAAACGAGTTTATTTTGGAAACTGTAGTGTATTAAAATCTGTAATCATTGTGCATTAGTACTTCTCCAAACTGTTTTATGTCTTAGAAAATAAAAATCTTGCCAAGTGTTCGCAGACGAGACTTCTGCCTATCTCTATCAATATAGTGTTAACATTTGAATATCTGAACTCTTTCTGTTCAGATACTTAGTGCATTGTCTCCAGTAATGTTATTAAATAAGTATTTCTCCCATAACTTTACTTCTCGTGTATCTGGACTATAAAAACTTATTTCTTAATCCATACTAAAAACTTAAGGTTAAAATTGCAATTCTGGGATGGCAAACTATTAATTTAATCATATACAGTAAAGATTTTACACCCCGTTTCCGAATAATCCAAACTTGAACATGCTGAAATTCCTGACCGTCCCTATATCGCAAACATGTTTTTAGACTTATCATTAAGTGTCAAAAGTTAACTAAAACAAATACTTACAATCTAACTTATGCTTATATCTAAAAATATATGTTATCTTTAATATACATAGATTTTTTTTATGATATTCATTTGGTATCCTATTATTTTATAGCTGTAAAGTATGTGAACAAATTCTTGCCCCTGATCGTCCGCCAACACAATTAACGTAGTTCGAAGGCCACTGTGCTAACCAGGCATTCAAATTTGGTTTTGTGACGTGCACATTTGTCATTTAAACTTAAAAACCAAGCGCAACGAATGTGTACTTGCGTGGTGACGAATTCTAGTGAAAATACAGGTAATAATTTATGTGCGTATTTTAATTGTCTGCAAGACCGTCTCTAGTATTATTAGATGTTTGAATAATGTGTATTTAAGATTAATTACGTTAATTTCTTTCCCATATTGTCCGTTTACGGAATATAAAACCATGCTTTTGAATGAAGAATTTTACCAACAAAATTTGATAAAACATTCGCTTTTTCCTGACCGTTCCCTTTCTCGACCGTCCTTTCCCAAGTAAGAATGAGAAGAGAAAAGAAGACAAAGAGTTAAAATTAACTCAAATCGTGAGAAAGACTTGCAAGTTAAGAAGATAGAAAAAGATATCATCATTTTTTTCATGTTAAATAAATATATCTTCAAAATTGAAAAAGATGTTTAGAAAGATCTGTTTTCTTAACCGTTTCACACTGATTATTGACATTAAATATGACATTACATGACATATTTAATGCAAAGCAACTAAAGCAAATGCTATATACTTCTATATAATATTTACTTGCAAGTGTATTCAAATGATTTAACTATTCTAAACTCACAAATTATGATAATAATTAATAAATTAACTCAAATCATAAAAAAATGTAAACTCACATATTTGAGAGTTTCATTTTCTAGCGCCGCCAAATTGCAGGACAATTGGCGAACGATTCGCTTAAGGATACTAAACGCAGAGATAAAAAGCCATATTAAGCCTTATAAAACTTACAAGCTTTCAAAGCCATCAAACTGTAGCTTAATTTCATGACCGTCCCTCATCTGGTAATCAACTTATCTGTTAGAAAACATGGAGTTGGGTCAGTTTTTGTAATTGTAACTACCGCACCCCCAAAAAATAAATTACTTAGCCTCGAAAAAGAAAATATTCAATGATAAACGGCGCGGCGCGGTAGTTACAACTACAAAAAAAAATATGACCCAACTCCATGTTTTCTAACAGATTAGTTGATTGCTTGATGACGGACGGTCAGGAAATTAAGCAAGAGTTTGATGGCTTTGAAAGGTTTTATAGTAGGTTTTATAAGGCTTAATATGGTTTGTCGTCCTTTTGTTTGACAGTTTTAACTAGTTTATATATGCTTAAAGCAAAAATACCAAATGTTGATTTTAGTTTTTTATATTTTTGACCTGAAGTGGTCATAAATGAGCCCCCTGTAGATATATATATATATATATATATATATATATATATATATATATATATATATATATATATATATATATACATATATACATATATATATATATATATATATATATATATATATATATTTCTATATATATATATATATATATATATATTTATGTTCATTTCACCAGAAAGAAAAGGAGCCGGGAATCAAAGAAAAAGTTGTTCGAAAAAACGGGCCAAGAAAGGTTTTACTAAATTTATCAGTAATATGGTCTAATAGAAATATGGTCTAATAGAAATGCCTCAATGGATCTTTTAATCTTTAAAAGATTATGTATCTTTTTAACGATTGGTACGTTAACCATTTTTAAATTGCAGTACAACGTTATTGCAAGGAAAACAATTTAGAAGTAAAGGCGTTATTGCAAATTCTCTCATTCACAAAATAGTTTCAAATATAACATATATCGTACAGCCGCTGTATCATGGCGTATAACAGGTTTTAAAGCTAGCTACTTCTAGCACACATTTCTAAATGAGTCACATTTTCATGTTGATGACAATTGAGAAGTCGCTAAAATAATTCTGGAAAAGTTACTAAATGTAAATGTATAGATGCTATAGAAAATACTCAACAACCTGGGGAAGAATTACCGCAAAAATTTCTTAAATCCGTTTGATAGTAATTAATTCAATATAAAAGAAAGAACTTGCTTTAGCGCATCAACCAGATTTCAATGAAGCTGACGCTCAATATATTCAGATATTACTGAAGAGCAACAACAATCCCCTCACGAATTAGGAACTAAAAAAAATACTCCTGGCTGGAGGGTATTTAGAACTACAAGATGCTAATTCAGATAATGTAGAAGAGCTTCCAACTAAAGTTTTAATAACTATAATTTTATCCGATTGTCTTAGTCAAGTGTCTCAATCGTTCTATCTGAGTGATCTCAAAATGATCCTGATTTTTTTTAGACGTGTGCTGTAAAATTAATGGTATTACCCTTAGCCGTAAAAAAGTGATATGTTACGTGAAAAGATTTCGTCTGTAACAAATTTTAATTTTTGTTGAATATTTTTTTATTTTAAAGCAAATTATCTCTTCTTATATCATATAGCATTGATTTTTAAATCGATATTTTATTCTGACCTAGTAGATTCTTTACAATGGATGATAATAAATTGTGGTATAACTAAACCGAAAGAGAAAAAACGCGAAGAACTAATGACGAACTAAGTAAGGGAGTAAGTAACGGAGGCTAATGGTAAAAAAGTTTTTTTATTACTCATGCATTAAAAGTAATAACGTTTTTTAGTACCAGAAATGCCACTTTTGATTGTATTACCATATCACTTGGGTAACGCAAGAAAATACTCAATATCGCTAGATTACATTAAAAATAAAATTAAAGAAATAAAATAAATACAACCAAGACCTCAATATTAAAGAAGTGACAGAATTTTTATTTCATTACAAAATAAAAATAAAAATTAAAGAAAACGTTTAAAAATGAGTGTAAATTCTATGGTGATACCGCAGACTGACGAGAGTCCTTACGACGAATCCACACCACCGGAGATAATTAAATAAAAAACAAATTCTTCATTTTTGGTTCCATTTTTTTTGGATGGCACCTGCATCCCAAACTTGTAAGATACATCCTCTCGCATGAGTAATAAAAAATATTGTTTGCAGCATGGGCGGTATTGTTAATTGACCTTTCGAGCGAATGTGCGCACTCACTTCCTTCGTGCGCCCAATTTCTCTCATGTCCAATTGACAACCACCGCCCTAGATTTTTTTTCTTTCTCTAACCAATGTGGGTCCAGGGGGTTAGCCCTTAGAACACTGCGGCCCATTGGCCTATTGTATTTCCCCACATTGTTTCCTTCATGAAAATAGATCCAGTCCCTCTATCAGGTCCAGGATTCTATGTGCCATGTTTTTCACGGGACTCTCTCAGCTGTAATATCAAGGTTGTGTCTCCTACGTGCAATTGCTTCACAGTGGAAGATTATATGGGCGGCAGTGTCTTCCTCTTCATAGCACAACCTGCATAAAGGTTCATCCTTTCAGATACCCATTTTATGCAGGTGTTCTCGTAGTGGGCAGTGTCCTGTAAGTAGGCCTACCACAATTGCGATCTGCTTCCTTGGTAGTTACAGGATTTCAGCAGTTAGAAAATATACTATTTTTAAAAACTATAGTTTGATTATTTTAAATCGAAAACCCGAGCGACTGAAAAAAATGTTTCATGACGTTATGAGAGACTGGAAATTCATATTTTATTTTATTAAATTGAATTGTAATGTATGGTTATTAATTATAGCTGACGTAAAATGTTTTTTTAACTGATTCTTATTCATTATACAGATGCGATTTGGTATTGGATTTTAAATTTTATTAGCATTGTTGATAACATTAGATTTTATTTATATTTTCGACATGAAAAATTGTTTAACATGGTGTAAGATTGCTAGAGGTTTAAAAACTCGCAAAAATCATTAAAGAAATGAATACATATAACCTACCGTTTGGATGAAAAACGGGCAACGACAGGAAAATTGCTCTTGTACTCAGGTAACCACGAGGATGGCCACCATATGCAAGCGGTAGGAATACTCTTGAATAAGGAGTTGGCGTATGTTAAGATAAACTATGAAAAGAGTTGAGCAAAGATATTATAAGCTGGACACCAATTAACACCAGGATTATCGTCGTCCGACTGAGAATACAGCGCAGAAACCTTGTTTTAATACAATGTTATGCTCCAACCGAAACTGCAACAGGCGAGGAGAAAAAGGATTTTTACACTGCTCTAACATCCTTAATAAATAAAACTAAAAAGTCTGAAATTATCTTTGCAATGGATGTCATGAATGCAAAAGTTGGCAGTACAAACACAAATACAGAACGTACAATGGGCAAACATGGTTTAGGTAGCCAAAACAACAATGACCCAAGATTTCTAGACCTGTGTATACAACAAGATTTAGTAATCGGCGACAGCATATTTCCGCATAAAAACATTCAAAAGGTAACCTGAGAATCACCTGATAAGAGAACGAAAAATCAAATTGACCTTTGTTAGATTTGCGTGCATACCGCGGTGCAGATGTCGGTAGTGACAACGCTATACATAGGTGTATAGCGAAAATTAAATTAAAACTAGGAAAGCACGTCAAAGATGAATCAAACGCAAAGAGAACGAAATATAATGTAATCAAACTTAAGAACTTAAGAAGAAAAAAATAAGGTGTTCCCAGAACTACTCAAACTTACTAATACAAACGACACATGGGATGATACTGATGATAATTGCATACAGTAGGCAATTGATATAAATATGTATCAACAAATAGGGAAAACACATAAAAGAACAAAGGAGTGGATCTCCGCAAAAATATTTGAACTTATTGAACAAAGGCAAGGTAAGGTATCTATAGCTGAATCGAAATACCCTAAAACCGACGTACAAATGACCACGTAAAAAGATACAAAATACTACACAAAAACGTGAAACATTCAGCCGGATAGGACAAAAGGAATTGGGTAAATGGGCCAGCAGGCATCGCAGAAGCAGTTGATAACAACTCAAACAACTATATGGCAAAACCAACCAGTTAGCTTAATGCAATCTCAAGACAGATCCCCCAATAATAAAATCTAGGAGTGGAGAAAACCTGTCGAAGAACAATTAAATCGATGGTTTGAAGGTTGTGCTGAAATACTAGGAGCCCTACCAACAAAAGTAGTACCAGAATCAGGTACAAACAAAGTATATATCCCAAAAAACACGATGTTTGACTGCAAGCTCCCAAGCAAGAGGGAAATAGTAACAGCGATCCGACACTTGAAAGCAGGAAAAGCGGTGGGTGCAGATAATATTCCAAAATAATTATTTAAACAATTTCCTGCTGAAATTACCAACATTCTGCACCCAATTATTACCAAGGCTTGAGAGGAGGAGCAGTTTCCAAACTCAATCAAGGAAGTATAATTATTAAACTACCAAAGAAGGGAGATGGACTCAATGCGATAACTGGCGTGGAATAACCCTATTAAACATTATAAACAAAATCATAATGACAGTCATCAAGCTCAGAGTGACGGGGTGATTGATTCAATACTTATGCAAGAACAGGCAGGGTTTCGTCCAAACCGCGGATGTATCGACCACATCAACACATTGAGGATCATAATGGAGCAGTCAAATGAATTCCATTCATATTTGTACCTAACATTCGTTGACTTCAAACAGTCCTTTGACACATTGAAACACCAAGCTCTCTGGCATATAATGGAAAAGACTGAGATCCCCCAAACACTCATAAATATGACCAAAGCGCTTTACACTGGCACTGTATGCAGAGTCTTATACAAAGGCAAACTAGGCAGCAGGATAAATGCAAGAAACGGAGTGAAACAGGGCTGCATCATGTCCCCTTCTCTTCATTCTGGCATTGAACTTTGTTCTCAAGGCATGTAAAACGAAGAAGAGCATACAATGAGGTCTTCGCAGCCCTTAGAAGAATTGGCATATGCGGATGATATTTGTGTGCTTAGTCAAACATATGCCGACATGCGTGCTAAGCTGGAGAAGCTCAAGAGCGCAGGGAGCTAAGTTGGCCTAGAGAATAACTACCTCAAAACAAAGGAAGTGCCTAAGGATAAATTGCCGCAACCAGCAGTCCATGTCAATCTACGAAGCGTTGATCGAAAGGGTGGACTATTTTACCCACCTAGGTAGCACTGTTGGTGAAAGTAGCAGCACTCTAAAAGATATTCAAATAAGGGTACGGAAAGCGGGTGCCGCATATGCACGCCTTTACACCATATGGCAATCTACCATATACAGCAAGAACCCCAAGCTTAGAATTTTTAATACCAACGTTAAACCAGTCCTGCTGTATGGGTGTGAAACGTGGAAGGTGTCAAAACAGCTAACTCACTGGCTCCGTACTTTCATTAACAAATGTCTAAGACGCTTCCTAGGAAGTTTCTGGCCAAACAAAATTTACATCGAAGAATTGATAAAGCTGGCGAACCCGGAACGTGTAGCAGTGCAAATAAAAAGAAGAAAGTGGAAATGGATAATTTCTCTCCTTCTGTGGACCGATAACATCAATATCGCGCGAATGGCCTTGGCGAATGGCAAAAAACAACTTGGCGAAGAACCATCAGAAAAGAGGCGGAAGATGCAGGAGAAAGGGGACGGATGATAAGCAACTCACAATTAACAGGGTCAGATGGAAGGCTTTTGTCGAGGCTGTATGTTCCACAAGGAATGTTTGAGAAATTATATAGGTATAAGATTACTTTCAGCCATTTCGAAATCTCTATTAGATGATATTCCAGTTCTGGAGAGCTAACCAGTTTATAATTTTATGTCTATAGTCGATAATAAAAGCATTTTTCCTCAATTATTACGACAATATTTTGAACTTTTGATCAGAAATCTTAAGTTGGTTACTGGCAGGTGAAATTATTTACCGAAAATTTTATCTAATTTTGATAACAATAAAAAGGTTTAAGTGAGAAAACAGTACAAAACTTGAAACCGAATATTGGACTTCCTACTATGACAATGCTTTCTGTAATATAAAACATTGTTTACTAAAGTCTTATAAAGTGTAGTAAGTTTAATAATTTGTACAAACTGAGGAATCAATTTGTATCGTTGAGTGAAATTTCTTACTCGTTTTTGTGATCTTAATTTATCGTGATATCATTTAAAAGTCTGTAAAACATTTGCACTATTAAAAAAAGTAAATTCTCGTAGAAATTTTACTAATTAACATTCCAATAGATACGTACGTATTTTTTGTATTCTATTGTTTTGCGAACGGATTTAGTGTCGAATAGAAAAGATAAGAATCCAATCTGAATAAATCTGTGCGTCTTTAAAGTGCTGGTGCCGGAGAGTATTTACATATCATTTTTGGAATACTCGGACTATTTCCCACGATTCGCGCGGATAAGCGCGATCGCGAAAGGCCCTTTTAAACAAGGCTGGAACACATCTTTACAATAACATTTTTCTAATGATAATTTTATAACCGATCTTTTAGGAATCTCGACATTGCCATTCCTGGCGAACGCGCGTAGGCTCAGAGTTCCTCATTACGCTATAGAATTACTATTGTTTTTTTTTATTTCTCATTTTATTTTTCTTCGTCTTCAAAGACTCCCTATTCATTTAGATTTTACTTGAGGATATTTTTGTTTTTGTTACTATGCTCAACTAGTTGAGAGTATAAATTTAGATAGTGTTTCACGTTGTCTCCTAATCTTAATAGCAATTTGCCTAAAAAGGTGTTTATGGTTTTCTAAACAAGACACCTACTGTACTGCGAACTTTTATTTTGCTTTTTCCTTTGTTGGCTTTGTTTCGTTGGATATTTTATTACCCAGACATTTAGGTCAATCTAAGTCATTAAATCTGATTTTGTATTCATAATGTAATATTATTATATTTATTATTATTAAATAAAATTATTATATTTCATGAAATTGAAATGTATTCAATATTCTTAAATTCTCTAAATCGTTGTATAGAATAATGGACTTGTTGTTGAAATGAGTTTCTCCCTCCAATATTTTGACAGTTATTTTACAATTTGTCTAATTTACTGTTTTAAACATACGGTCCTCTAGACCAGTGGTGCGCCAACTATTTTTATTTGCGACCCCACATTTTGTGTAAAATTTTATCCCGACCCTTGGATAAAAAGTAGACGTCTTTTAACTTTGTTTATATTGGCATTTCTGTGCTACAGAATATCGACGTCGTAAGTTCATATCTCGTGAACGGTTGCAGATTCAAATTCAAATTTATTAATCTATAGATGTAAGAATTATACATTTTAGACAAGTCACAGTTAAAAATACATAAGCACATACACAAGTAAAAAGTAAAAAAAAATATTCTTCTTCTTCTCAGTCTTTTTACCCTCTGGAGGGTGTAGTCATACTATTTTCGGTATGTGTTTGAATTTGTTGTTTCCATGCGTTTCTATCTTGTGCTAGATGTATTGCCTCGTGCATTGAGTGTTCCGTCATTTATTTTAATCTGTCGGTCCATCTCATTGGAGACCGTCCTCTAGATCTTTTCCCCTCAACTTTTCCCTCCACCACGAGGTTTTCCATCTCACCTGTTCTTCTAGCTATGTGACCAAAGTAACTGAGATATGCTCTATTGATTTGGTTTAGTAGACGCTTTTTGATTTTTAGTTCTTGTAGAACAGAGGCGTTTGTTCTGTGTTCCACCCATGACACTCTTAGGATTCGTCTATACAGCCATAATTCGAAAGATTCAATTATTTTTCGATCTGTTTTCTTAAGTGTCCATGTTTCAGCGGAGTAAACAGCAATTGGGAAGATTAAGTAATTGGCCAGCATTACTTTCACTGTTTTTGTAATGGTTTGATCTCTCCATATTTTTTTGAGTTTAGTTGTTGCTGATCTGGCCATTGCCAATCTTCTCTTTATTTCCTCTGAACAGCCTCCATCTTTGGTTATCAACGATCCCAGGTATACAAACGTGTCCACCACATCATATCTCGCTACGTTTTTGATATTTGATGTGTCATTGAATCGATTGATGAACATTACTTTGGTTTTTGTTTTGTTGATTTTTAAACCATATTCTCTACTATAGGTCTCTAATTTGTTCATTATGTTTATCAGTTGTTCTTCTTCTGCTGCAATAATCAAGGTGTCGTCCGCATACCTCAGATATGCGTCAGGTTACTTCCCAATCGTCAAGGACTTTTCTTATGATGTATTCGCTATATATGTTGTAAAGGAGGGGCGAGAGTATGCATCCCTGTCTGACACTGGCCTCTATCTTAAAAGCTCTGGACACTGTTTGTCCTGTTCTGCCTTTGGCGTTATTGTGTTGGTAGAGTCTCTTAATTAAAAATATCAGATGTTTGGGAACAACTATTTCATCCATCACTCTTCACAGAGGTGACCAGTTCACAGAGTCGAACGCTTTCGTATAGTCCACGAAACACAAATATAATTTAAGTTGTGTTCCCTCGCTTTTTCAATTATTTGTCGGGCGTTGAGTAGCTGCTCTCGTGTACCTTTACCTGATATGAACCCTCAAAAAAAATATTAGACATCATTAAAAAAATCGACGACATAATAATAGCATTTTTCTAGGAGGTAAGTTTTAAGACGTAATCAGAAACTTCTATAACTGGCTAGCTCCTTAATAGCCAACAATAACTGGTTCTAGATTTCAATACCTATACGATTAGGAAAACTTTTGCAAATGGACTAACCTAACCATAGTAATCCTGGCAACCCTGGAATCTAACCTAACCTAAAATAACCTTTTTTAACCTTTTCACCGGTCTTAGGTTCAAGTAATTTCTGGTATATTAATGGCGGTCATCTCTTACTCCAATTACATTCCTATTTTTAAAAACATGACTTGATAACTACCATATATAAATACATGGAACGGTGAGGATTTTAACATTTTTAAAGTTTGATATGCTAGAGGGGGTTCTTGTGATGCCTGGTATTGTTCGTATTACCCTTTTTGTGCAAGTAATACTCCTTGACTAAGTGAAGCAACTACCCCAGACTAATATGCCATAAGCCAGAACCGAAGGAATTTCAGCATGGTATACGCTGAGAAGAACATCATCACCCACCCTTAGTCTTACTTTTCTTAACAGATACGACTTACAGTTCAGTTTATGAATTATTCCATCAGTAGCTACACTCCATCATGTGTTCCTCTAGGTAAATACCTACAAATTTTACTTTTTCCTGGCGAGTTAGCTTGGTAATTTTAAAAGAAATGTCATCAGTGCGGTTTCTTCGAATGCATTGAAAAATATTATCGCCGGTTTTTCCAATATTGAGGTGTTAGGCTCAAGTTATTGGCCCAGAACCATGTGTAGGGTTTTATCAGGGCGTTGCTTCAGGTGAACGCTCCGAAACTAAGATGCTCGAATCATCCGCATACAGGGTGCAGTGATTAGGGCCGATAAAATATATCATGTCAGCAGTCCAAAATCATGTCAGCTATGTGAAATCCTAAAAAGCTGGCCAAAATTAAAAGAATAAATATTATATTTTCTTAATTTTTAATTTTTTTATAGATAAAGTAGGGTCCTGTGCTTTAGATATGAGGGTTAAAAAGGCTTATGTAGGTATACCTGAGTCTGGATATAAATTCTAGAATTCGAGGTATTTGTTCAAGTGTTCAAAAACACAGTTACATTCTGTGTTTTTTAATTTCTTTTATTTTATTAACATTAACATAAAAATTGTTAAATTTTCATAAAACTTTGAAGAATTTTGTTTTTCAATTTCTTTCATGTAGAACAAAAGTTAAAGATTCTGCGCTATCCGGCTATGTAATTAACGAGAAAGTGTTATGAATAGGCTTTTCTAAAGAATTGCAAGAGACCAGCTTGCGAATTTTTGCGCTTTAACTTTAAGTTTTTATGAATTTGAAGATGGTGGAGGAGCCGATTGAACTGAATAATAGTACTTTATTCGTTTATTTTTCTCTTTTCGATACATTTTTATCTGCAGGGATTTTCAATACAATTGCTTGCCTGAATTGAATATAAAAATTACAAATTAATATTATATTTAAAAATTAATTTTTTCGGAAACTATTGAGTGGTAATTAAGGGCGGAATAGCACATACGTTTAATCCCTTTGTTGTTGGGTCTTAAAATAATATATCATTGTCTTCATAATATTCATAATCTTTAATATGCGTATTGATATTTTCCGAAAATAACTATTAAGTTTAACTAATATAACCGAATAACCGAAAATAACTATTAAGTCGGCTTCATTTAATTCTTTTTTAGTTATAGAAACCTAACCTATTTAATTTATAAACTTAAAATCTTAGATATTGTTTATAATCCTTTTAAAGAACAGATTTAAAAACTTTCATTAAACTCAAAGAATCAAATTCCATGAAACAGTAAGTTTTTCTAGATAAAATCAACGATCAGTTATTCAGTTGATCATTTTTCAATTCAGCTTGGAGATAGGCGACTTCTAAAACCCCTAAATCCCAAGTGTCAACAAAATTGAACGGTTTTTTTTTCAAAAAATTATCCGCCATATTGCATCAGCCATTTTGACGTACGAAATTGCGAAATCAGTTTCTTAATCAGCGACTTCTAAAACTCGTAAATTCCTTGTGTCTACAAAATTGAATGAATTTTTCAAAAAAATATCCGCCATATTTCATCCGCCATTTTGAATTTCGAAATTACGAATTCTTACGAGTTTCTTGATTAGCAACCTCAAAAAACGCGAGGAGACAAAAAATCGTAATATTTGAACGATTGCTTCAAATTTTGGACAGCATTTTGGGATTTCAGACCACTGTGCGGCGCTAAGACACTACCTTGCGGCAACCCTATTCTCAAAACTTTAGTATTGGAGTATCCTGTCCTCCCTCCTGAATTTATTCTGACGTATTGTCCTCTATGATTTAAGTAGGACTCGAACCAACGAACAGCCTTTTCTCTAATTCCATAGGTATATAGTTTGTCCAGGAGATTTTCATGTGCGATGCAGGTAAAGGCTTTTAACAGGTCGCAAAAGATTCCCACCGGACATTTCCCTTCGTCTACCTCATTAACGATTTGGTTGTAAAATTCACTAATTGCTGTGGAGGTGGATTTTTGTTTGCAAAATCCATGTTGCTGGCGAGGAATTAGATGATGTTGCGTAGTGAAAGGCAATAATCGACTTTCCATAGAAAATTCAAGGATCTTTGCCAGAACAGATACGAGCGAGATCGGTATGCAATCAGTTCTGTCTCCTTTTTTGAATATAGGTGAAACTAATGAGATTTTTAGCATCAGGTACCTTTTCAGAAACGAACGAGTAATTGATAATATCGGTAATAGGCTCTATCAGGTAACTTTCGAACTCCTTGATGATACTAGCAGGCAAGAAGTGTGGGCCATGGGTGGAATTATTATTTTTTAATTATAGATATTTCGCTAGGAGATAAATCTTCAGGATAAATGGATTTGGGGTTTCAAAGAATGTGGCTATTGTCTAAATAGGTTGACGGTATGGTTTGAATATTTTTTTTTGATGCCGAGCTAAAACGGTCATAAAAAGCGAAGGCACTACTTCTGGGGCTTCTCCTTGTTGGGCAGTTCATTGACTGTCTTCCAAAGAGTACGTTGTTTGTTTGAGGAACGTTGTTTTAATTTTGATTCTGAAGAAATTTCTTCTAGTAGATATCTAGAGAAATCATTATAAACGGATTGTGGCATCGTTTCCTCGAGCTCATTTCCCTACGGATGCACTTTTTAGATTTCCTTAAAAATATTTATTAGTTTCCCAATAGTCTGTTCCGTTTTGACATGACATTTGAAGTAAGCCATTATTTTATAATAGCCAACGATGTACAAGAACTACAAAGCATCATAGATTCCGTAATTCACTATAGCGAGATGTTTGGATTTTTGGATTCCACCTCAATGTCTCCAAGACCAAATTATTGGTCTTTTATAAGACTTCAATAAATGCATACATGCGTGTCAAGGGACAAACAATCGAACAAGGGACCTCAATAAAATATCTGGGAGCTAACATCAATAGTCAGTGCGACCCGAAAAGGGAAATACTTTCAGGGATTGAGCAAGCGAGAAAAATCTTCATGAATATGAAATCATTTTTTACAAGACTATACCTCACTTTGGAACTCAGAACTCGAATGATCAGATGCTACGTCTTCTCTGTCCTACTCTATGGAAGTGAAAGCTGGACACTAAACTCACAGACCGAAAAGAAAATAGCAGCCTTCAAAATGTATGTGTACAGACGGATGCTGCGAATTTCATGGGTACAAAGGATCACCAACGATTACGTACTCCAGCGCATGCACAAACAAAAAGAATTACTGAACACAATCAAGGAAAGAAAAATGCAATACCTGGGTCATGTGATGAGAGGTGGTAAATACGAAATATTACGCCTCATAATAGAGGCCAAAGTACAAGGGAAAAGATCAGTAGGAAGGCGCCAGAACTCGTGGCTGAAAGATTTGAGGAGATGGTTCGACCGCTCGTCTGCAGAAATCTTTCATGCTGCACCCTCCAGAGCTAAAATTGCCATTTGGATCGCCAAGCTTCGACAGGAGAGGGCGTGATAAGAAGAAGATTTTTTTGTAATTAATATCTTTTTAAAATTAATAAATAAAAGCGAGGGAAATTCAAATTTGTAAAACGCAGCACCATTGGTTAAAACGAAAGTTACATAATATACCATGTAAATAAGTCAGTATTTTATACATTTATATGTCATTGCAGTCTTTTGGTTAGAAAACAAACGTCAAAAACGTGAAGTTGAAAATGTAAACAGCAGTAGTAAACAATGGACTGACTGTCAGTGGTAATTGACGTCATAAACAGACCGCGCGAAAATGACGGCGTTTAAACAGCTCAAAATTTTCCTCTATTTTAAATATTTTTTTAAACTTAATTACAGAATTTTTAAGCAGTGTTTTATTTTTTTTACTATGTTATAACGGTGTAAATAGTGAATCAAAGATAAAAAAAAACATTCATATTCCCTATTATATCAAATCATATATATCGCGAACGGAAGCGGCTACCAAATTGTAATTTGTATATTTCTAACCAGCAGGGAAAACACTTTTAGACACACTTTGAAATTTTCTATTAACTTATAATGATTTAAAGGAAATATATTTTCCGCAGATTTCACGAGTCATAACTTCTGAACGGATTTTTACAGAGATTTCTAATTTTTGCCAATCGATTCAACATCCCAAAACTAGTAGGAAAACGTATGATCACATTCCTAGAAAGGTTTTCATTCAAAATTATAATCGAACCAGCCATCGATCCTAGGAAGGACTGATTAGTTTTTAAGATTTCTTGACTTATTGTAAACTAAATTATATAATGATTTATATTAGTGTAATATGTGTAAAATTTTGCTTGTTTTGATATACAATATATAAAAATCGGAGAAGACCCTTCTTCGAAATCGGGAATTTTGAAATGTATCCTTTGTTCAAAGGCGGTTTTGGGCGTGAGCCCGTCCTTCCGCCGTCGTGAGTTTTGTTTTTCTGTTGTTGTTTTGTTATTTAGTATGTTGTTGTCGTCGGTTTTTGTTTGTCTTTCGGTTTTTTTTTTTTTTTAATTTTAGTTTTTCATTTCGTTTCCTCCTTGGTTTGCTTCGGTGGGCTGTGTTAGGTTCTGCTTGGCTGGGTCTTGTTTTCTAGTTGATTCTCGGTCCTTTGTCTTTTTGTCTTGGTTTTATTTGTGTTGGTAGTTTTCTCATGGTCTGGTTGCGCATCGGGCGGTTTCTTCTGGGGGCTTCGGTTCTTTTCTTGGCGGCGGTTGCGGTCGTATTTTTGGGGGCGGCATCGGTGGTTTTCTTTGGTGAGGCTTCGGTTAATTTCTTGGCGGCGGCTTCAGTTTTCTTTTCCAGGGCGGGGTCAGGTGTCTCTCCGGGGGCGGCTACGGTTGTCATTTCGGCGGCGGTTACGGTGGTCTTTTTGGCGGCGGTTTCAGTCGGGCATTTGGCGGCGGTTTCAGTGGAATCTTCGGCGGCGGTTTCGGTATAATCTTTGGCGGCAGTTTCGGTTGAATCTTCAGCGGCGTTTTCGGTGTAAGCTTCGGCGGCGTTTTCGGTGTAAGCTTCGGCGGCGTTTTCGGTGTAATCTTCGGCGGCGTTTTCGGTTGAATCTTCGGCGGCAGTTTCGGTTGAATCTTCGGCGGCGTTTTCGGTGTAATCTTCGGCGGCGTTTTCGGTGGAATCTTCGGCGGCGGTTTTGGTGGAATCTTCGGCGGCGGTTTCAGTGGAATATTCGGCGGTGGTTTCGGTGCAATCTTCGGCGGCGGTTTCGGTGGTGTCTTTGGCGGCGCTTTTTTTCTTCAGCAGTAGCGTTATATAGTCCATCATTTGGGCGAGGACGCTGTCGTCCACGGTGTCCAAGTAATCGGGGTCGTAATACTTTGGCACGAGGGCTTCGTTGGGGTTTGTCGTTGTAAGGGTGGTCATCTTGCAGCTGCGACGGTCGCTGAGACTATGAATTTTGAAATGTCGTGGATATTGACATATAATACATCAAAAGACGCGAAATGTTGTGGAGAACAAACAAACAATAATCTTTTTCAGTTTTGGTGAAACGTAAGCCTGAAATAAGCGATTATAAAAACGCGCAAAATAGCATATTTATGGATTTTTGCCCGAAACTTTTCAAAAATAATTATTATTATAAAAATAATTAAATTAAATGAATCTTTTTCTAAATTATTCTAAATTACGTGCAGGCTAAAACGGTGTATGATACTTGCAGTTGCAATGAGAATAAACCTCTCAAATTATCTATAGAAGATTAGATCAATTTTGGTGAGACTCGAAACTTTGATCTCGATTTTCTCGAGCCCGCGCGACGGATCCGCCCTTCAAATTGATTTTATCCGGCCCTCGTAATAATTTTCAAATTTTATTAAAACTGTCCGAGTGTGTAGACTTCATCTTCAAGGTTTCGTGAGTTAAGTTGTTTGAGCGTTGAAATATGCAACGGCACGGCACTCGCTTATTGTTACCATCACAATCATGGGGCATTATAGAGGATTGATCACAACTTTCAAAACTACTTCTTCATGTACTTTCTTATCTAGATTTTGACTTTCACACATAACTTAAGATAGGGTATATTGGTAATAGACCATCGCCTAGAATAATAGGATTGTATATGGAGTCATCAAACCATTTACATTTCTATTTTCAATTTGCATTTCAAACTGTAATTATAAACTATTATTCAAATGTCAGCTGTCAACTGTCAAAACCTAATCAAAATCTAAATAGGATTTAGTTTGTGGATTACTCAAGAATTAACATGAAGGTCTAGTATTAGAAATATTAGTTCGTTTGTCTGTAATTGCTGAAGTACTCTACATAGATTAAAAGTCTAAAAACTGGATTTGGTTTTAAGATTATTAAGATCTAGATATAAACCGCGGCTTTGCTCGCGTGGATTTTTATAACAGTCAAATTAATTCACGTCAGCTATGTTCACCAAATATTGATTATCTTGTGAATAATATGAGGACTAATGTTAAGATGGACCGGACCGTAAGTAAGATTTGAAAATTGTTACGAGGGCCGAATACAATCAAGTTGAAATAATATTGCTTAACTTATTTTCTCTTACTGAGATTTCCCATTATTCGTTTATTGAGATTTCCCATTGATTTGATAAATGGTGATTAGGAAATACATTTTCTCGCATTTTCCGCAGATTTCACGATGTCATAACTTTTTGACGTTTTTTAAAATTTGTTTATACTAACATTTCAATATTTCACTGTATATCATACACCAAAAGCCTTAAATTTTTTATAAATTCGACGACCCAAAAAAATGCTCTATACACCGCTCTTGGGGTCGCGACCCACAATTTGCGCACCACTGCTCTAGACTAAAGAATATTGCGATATTCACTTTAAATATAACGATATTCACTTAAATAAAACCTTTTCGTTTATAGTGGTTTCTCTAAAAAACCGCCTTTTAATAATTTCGTAAGACCGTGGATACTTTTGAAACCCCCTAAGTCATAACATGCAAGTGGTTACATTATTGCTAGTCTATAAATTCTGTTAAATTTATGTAGGTATTAATAATAATTATAATATTTATTGTCACCAAAAGGAACAAATGGCTATCGACCATAAGATCTTTCTGCCAGTGTAGGTATTATTTATCGAATTAGTTTTGAATACCTCACTCTTTACTCCCTTCACCGCATTATTTTATTTATTTGGAAAAGATGGTTTCGCAACATAACTACGGGACATGCAAAATTCTAATAATTTAAGAAAAAAAATGGATCTTTCTGGGTCTACAGAATATGCATCAAAATTAATTTGAAACGTTATTGGGTAAATATTCCTTTTGATGAAGATTAATATGTGGATACAAATCGAAAGGAATTAGAAGAATATGACAGATATATGTAATAATATTATTATTTAAGATATTTCAGATATTTCATCAAAAATGCAAAATAGTGATGAAGAAAATTTGTTTAATCTGATCTAAAAGTTTTTAAAAATTTAATTTATTTATTGCACAAATTAGTGAAACATAATTGGAGCTAATACAAATTTATTTTGCCTTTATTTAAATTATTATAATTGAGTTTCGAAGAAAATGTGATCAGTATTAGGCACGGTATATCACAAATTATTTAAGATTGCAACACCGACAATTATTTCAGCTGTTTCGCTGAAAAAGGCAAATGTGCAATTATTTGTTGTATTTGTATAGGCGCCATGTGCGAAATCAAGTCTACGGATGAGTCAGTCTTGTATGGCGAGCTAAAGGCAAGTGAACGCCGACGGTCCGACTCGCAATGACCGACTTGCGGACCTGCTCGACCATATAAGGTGCTCCAGACCTAGGCCACTCGCAATGACGCAATATCCAGCCAACTCGTGATGCCCATCTACTTTCACTATCCTCTTAACTATTTTTTATTATATAGTTATCAATACTGTATCATTATCAATATATTTATAACAAAATTGTTAATAGATGTTACATAAATAACATTAAGCCACATCTAAATTTAGTTAAATTAAAATAGCAATATTAAAGTCCTGCTAACCTTGTCTTTTCATTACTATCTTAATCATTACTTTAAAACAACAGCACAACAAAGAATATTGACAATCTAAAATTGTTTAATTCACTGTTTCTACACCTAGTTAGTATATTAGAAATTTATAAGTATATTAGAGTAAGTATATAAGTATATTAGAGTAAGTATATAAATATATTAGAGTAAGAAAGTATTTAGTTCTTTTCAAGTTGGCCTTTTAGGTTGACTATTGTGCTAGCGAAAGATAGAATTTAGTTCTTTTGAAAACTTATTTTAACATTTTCCCACGCAGAAAATAAAAATAAGACCAATAATTTTAACGCGACCTACGGAAGGCTTGTGAAGGTTGTGACATAATATATACTTGTTCCAATAATATTTAGTCTTATAACCCTATACCAGGGCTGTCCAACAGGCTGTCCAAAAAATAATTTAGATTTTCGTATTAGGTTATTTTTACATGAAAAACAGCATTTAAATGGCAATATGTTATGCATTTTCTCAAAATTTTCTCCCTCCATGGGGGGTGCACTCTATGACACCAGACCACCCGGTAGCCCGCTACGCGTTTTTGTCGATCTTGGCAACAATATATACCAAAAAGTAGATCGCCACTACAAAAAGGTTGGACAGCCCTGCCCTATGCCATAAATATCTTTCTTAGTTTCGTCATTATCAGAGAAATAACAATAATCGTTTCGAAACTGTAATATATACCCAAAATATAAACCATTAGCAAAGATTAATCTACTCTATATATAATCTACTCCATATATAATCTACTCTATATATAATCTACTATATAATAATCTACCCCAGTGGTTCCCAACCTTTTGGAAAATTGTACCCCCTAAAATAAACTGCTAAAAATTCTGTACTCCTCCCCTTTTTTTTAGAGGTACGGGAAAAAAAGTTTTAGTATGTGTAGACAAAAAAAAAAACAAAATAAAATAATCTTATAATAAAACATAGTTTTATTATAATTATAATTATAATTTATAATACATATAAATTATAATTATAATAAAACTATAAACCCCTCAGAAGGCAACGGGAAACCACTGAAGCAATATCCTACGAAAAGTCACATGGAAGTTACAACTAACACACGGCCTTCAGTCTCCTGCTCATCGAGGGTGCTAAGAATCCCCGGAGGTAAAACAAAAAAACACATTTAAATCGAGACATCGAATGTCAGCAGCCTTTACGAAGCAGGTAAACTCGCAAACACCATCAGAGAAATGAAAGGATTGAACATTGACATTTTTGGAGTAAGTGAAACATTCTGGCCAGGTTCAGATAAATTTCAAAATCAGAAAACAAAACTATATATTACTCAGGAAATGATAGTCATAGACATAGAAGAGGTGTTGGTATAATTGTATCAAACTACATAACTGATTCTATAACTGCTTTTATACAAAACACAGATAGAACAATTCTCTTAAAAATAAAAGCAAACCCCTTCTCTATGAACATCATACAGGTGTATGCTCCAACTTCGGAATCGGGTGAGGATAAAATAGAAGAATTTTATTCCCAAATCTCTGAATAATTACAACACACAAAATCGCTCGAACTGATCATGATTATAGGGGACGCAAAAGTTGGATCTGATAAAATAGATGGAATACTTGGTGCGTTTGGACTAGGAGATAGAAACGAAAGAGGAGACAAACTAATACAATTCTGCCAGGAAAAGAACTTCAAAATAAGCTATACTTGGTTCCGGCTCCCGCCCAGAAGACTATACACCTTGAAATCTCCACAAGACAAGCAACAACATATTGTACGTAACCAAATCGATTACATACTAATAAATAAAAGATTTGCTCCAACAATAATTAGTGCATGCACATATCCAGGAGCTGACGTGCCTTCAGATCTCACCCTACTGAAAGCGAAACTCAGAACTAAGATAACATCAGAACGCGAAACACCACCCAAACAAAAAAATTATCTTGAACAACTTAAAAATCCAAATATTCCAAAAAACGAGCTTGATTGTCAGAACATAAGCCGTCTGGAATTGTGGAGTCAAGCAGCCGAAATTTTAAAAAGCGCATTAAAAGAACTCCCGACTAGAAGATATCAGCCTAAAACTAATTGGATATCTGACGAAATCCTTGAATTAGTGTATGTACGACGAGTCTACAAGAACAAAGATGGTGCAAAGTACAATTTCCAAAGAACCATAAGATCCAAAACTCGACAAGCAAAAAAACACCTGGCTTGAACAAGAATGCTCGGAGATAGAAAGGCTCCAAACTTGCACGATGATTTTAACTTATATAAAAAGATAAAAGAGGATCAGGCATATATAAGAAAAAAACCACGAATATGCTATTAGATAACTACAACAAATTGATAACTGGTGATCAAGAGAAGTCTGATGTTTGGGTGCACTACATTAACAAGCTATTTGAAATTACTGAAAATAATTACGCTCTTCATAAGAAATTTCTTGACATTTCTATTGTACCCCTTGCAACAACGCAATGTGCCACCAGGGGTACATGTACCCCAGGTTGGGAACCTATGATCTACGCAATAAATTTAATCTACTCTACTATTGATTACGTCTATTTATACATAAATAAAATGTAACGTTTTCATTGGGATCGAATTAGTTTAGACCAGATTAAGGACGGTAAATAATATTTGATTGATGCACTAAAATAAGATGCAGATCTTTTCATGGTGCCCAACATTACTTTTAACATAGGAAAAGCGGACATATAAATACAAACAAATATTTTATTAAACGAGGGTTGGATGAGATTCGAAAAACATTTAACGAGGGTGTGGAAATGATTCAAACAAATTAAGGGCAGATACCATGCTCGCTCCTCGTGTCATATATAGGGTCTTCCAATAGGGCCTCCCGAACTTTCACAGTTGGTAGCTGCCATAATGTTGAAGCTACACCTGTCGAATTGGCTGTAAATTATTCAATCTGTTTTGCCAAATCAGCAAGGAAGGATATAGGGTTCAACAATACGTGCAAATGATAAAATTGTTTTATTAAAATGGGTGCTCTATTCGGGCAACGTTCGTGCGCGCGCTGCACACATTTTATGGTCGCCATAATCGTCGTACCGAGGGGACTATTCGCAGTGTGATGGATAAATTTGAGTCCAATGGTACAGTAAACAGTAAACCAACACCAGTACGACCACAAACGCAAGATCTGCCGAAAACATCGCCGCTGTCCGTGAGAGTGTTGGAGAATCCGAGGCAGTTGATTTGGTGTCGGGCTGTCGCAGACAACAACTTGGCGAATTTTGCTTCGTAATTTAGGACTGTACCCCTACAAGATTCAACTGACCCAGGAGCTTAAGAAAACGACCTTAGACAACGAAGTGTGTTCGCTGAATGGACCTTGGAACAGTTGGAACTGTCCCTAATTTTCATCAAAAAATCATCTTCGGCGATGAGGCCCATATCTGGATGAATAGGTACGTCAATAAACAAAATTGTCGAATTTGGAACGATACCAATCCACATGAGATCGAAGAGTGTCCATTGCATCCAATCCATGCATCTCGAAAAAGTCACTGTGTGGTGTGGATTTTGGGCTGCGGCGTCATCGGTTCCACATTTCAACGACGTTGGCCAGGCTATCACCGTCAACGGCAAGCGCTATAGGTCGATGAATACCAACTTCTTTAAGCCTGAAATGGATAATATGGACACCAACCACATGTGGTTTTAACAAGACGGCGCTATGTACCACACAGCTCCTGCTAAATTGAACATTCTGCACGAGCGATTTGAGGGCATGGTTATCTCAAGTGGAGGTGATGTGAACTAGCCTCCGAGATTGTGCGATTTGACCCCGTCAGATTTTTTTCTTGTGGGGTTTTCTTAAATTTTGTGTCTATGCGAATAAGCCACAAACTACAGCGGTCCTCAAAACCAACATAACTCATGCCAACGGTCAAATTCAGACATTTGAACATTCAGAAAATTGGACATTTTGGATGCGCGCCACCCAGCGAACCCGCGGCGGACATTTGCAGTGAAGTTATTTGCAGTGAAGTTATATTCCATATATAATGGCATCGATAGGCCTTTCAAACAAATAAAAAAAACGATAATATCTCACACACATTTTGATTTATTTAAATTTTAAGATAGGAAGCACTTAAAGACCTTGTACTTGCCATAATACAGAATTTAATGTGTTATCATTAGAGAATCTTGACCAAAAACTCAAATTTAAAATTCTTTATTTCGAATTCATAATTCTACATGTTAGACACAAGTTCGAATTTATCCGCAAAGATTATATGTATTTTTAGAAAATTTTGTATGGCTACATTCACGAATTTAATATATTTAGTCATAATCTAACAGAAGCATTAGAATCTTGAGTAAAAATTAAAATTTAAACTTCTCAATTTGAAATTCACAATTGTATTTGTTGGACACAAAGTTGAGGACTTGTTCTGCAAATATTTTATTAATGTCTAAAAAATCAAGTCGAATTTTTTTTTAACCAAATTGAAAACAAGCGAATATATTTGCAACGGTCAGCAATTTAATATAGGTTTTCATAATCTAATACTAAAAACAAAATTCAAATTTAAACTTCTTCAATTTCAAATTCAGAATTCTACCTGTCGGACACAAGTTGAAGACTTGTTCTGCCAATATTTTTTTTAGCCTGGAAAATTTAATCTAAAATTGTTTCAGCCAAATTGAAAAGCACAATTCTACCTGTCGCACACAAGTTAAGGACTTGTTCCGCCAAGATTTTATTTTTGTCCGGAAAATTTAGTCTAAAATTGTTTCAACCAATTTGAAAAGGAATTAAAAATAATTGGTCATAATCTACTAAAACAATTAAAATCTGAAATTAGTACTCAAATTTAAACCTCTCTTTGTGCATCCTCTTTCTGCATTCATTTTATTTTTATCTTCTTTATTTGAATTTATTAGAATTTGTTATATTAGTTATAAAGCTTTGGTCTAATAAAAGCATAACTCCCGTCTCTCGGAACTCTATACTCATGTATTAGCTCTAGAATTATCACAGTCATCCATGTAAGTTTTTCTACGGTCCATGGAATCAAAACTGATTTAATGAGCCTTTAGCGGTTTCACCTTAATTCAGTTTGTACTGAGACATGCATGGCTTAATCTTTGAGAGAAGCATATGATTATAACCTGAATTAACATACGACAACGCGAACCCTCCTTTTGATTATTTTTCATTTCTATTTCATTTCTACTTCATATTTCTACTTCATCTCTACTTCACCTTTATTTAATTTATATTTCATTGTTTATTTGGCCGCTTACTTTATTTCTCTCTGTTTCTGTGTCATTCTTACTTTCATTCCTCCGCGCATCGATATATAAGAAAGACATAATCTAATATATTGAAAAGAAAATGACCATAGATAAGCGTATTCTATTTAATGTAAGCTGGGAAACTATACAACTTCTATTGATGAATATAATTACTTGTCTAGTTTTGTATTATTGTTTAGATTTGTGGAGTGTTCCGTCTACTTTTATCGACTGGTCTGTCTACTCTAATAAATGTAGAATCAATTAATAGAATGCTGCTATAAATTGATTTATATTGTATCGAAGATAATGTTTAATTAATAATCCGCGTAGAAAGAAAAAATATGTTGGAATGTGATTGCTGCACGTGATATCTATTTATAACAAGGTGAATGGTTAATAAACTTTTTTTTATATTTTTTCAAGATTCATTATTAATTAATGAATTCCTGTTATTCTAGAATAATGCAACAAATTGGTCTTGCTTACAAGCCATGTAAAACTACGTAAAACCATGTAAAAGCTGAAGTTTGTCAAACATACCGACAATCGATATTAGGTATTTGTGTAGACCCGCCTGCATAATATTGTCTGGTTTACATATAGTTTATTGACGGATTAGACATAGAGAGATAAGACAGAGATTAATTAAACTTAATTAATCTATAATAAAATTAATTAAAGGCTAAATATATAATACTAATATCATATAAATACTATTAGATAAATCATAATACTAATGACGTAGGGGGCTCGGAAGGAGCCTCCACGCGTGCATTTTCTCGTGTAAATGCAATACATGTCGGCGCGAGGTGGTTACACTGACCCATCAGACAGTGGCCAATCCTTCCACCACCGGAAACCATCGGACACGAAAAAGTAAAGTAAGTACTCGTCATCAGCCTTTATGTCCCCACTGCTGGGGCACAGGCCTCTTCTCGGCCACATATCCAACCTCAGCACTAAGATTTGAATATGGGGGGCCTACAGTTTAAAATGGAATCCGAACGACAAATTTCCAGAGAAGGTGTTAGGCAGTTGAGACCCCACGGTTGCCAAAGCCGGATAGGGGAATTGAGTGTGATGGATTGCAGCCATTAGTTTTTAAATTTTTGTTGCTTTGGTTCTGTGTGGGATTTGAACCCCAGCTGTCCGACTCGAGAGCAAAGTGCTAAACTATCTGTCTCTATAAACTATCCACCGCCACACTAGTACTGATCACGTAGATTTTAGATTTCGGTGGTGACTTGTTCTAATGCCACCTTTATAGAACTATTGTACCCCATCCTCTAATCGTTGGTGCACTTAACCACTTAGAGCACCTCCTCTAATCCTGATTCCTTCAGGAATTTCATGATCTGGATGAAATTCAAGGAATGCAACTCCTTCTCGTTCAAGCAGTATGCCCCAACGTGCATCTTTCGCTTAGGGAGCAATGCTCCGCAGCCCTTGAGCAGATGTATGGGAGTTTCCTATGCTGAGCTGCAGAATTTGCAATTGTCATGTTACTCAAGGTGTGTTCGTCAAGTCTGCAGTGCCCCGTCAGGACTCCTGTCAGAATCCTTGTACCAAGCTTGTACCTATTTGGTTTCAGGTTAGTTTTAAATCTCTTCTGGTTAAATGATTACTATGGATTGTCTAAACCTTTGAAGCTCTTTCCAGCTTTTTATCTATAGTTTCGATGAAGAAATAAGACAACATTGGAGGAAAGCCTGAAAAGAACTTCCACCAAGTAATGCTGAGGTCTTTTAACCAGAAAAGAACAAAAGAACAGGACTCCTGACGGGGCACTGTAGACTTAGAAAACACTTTAAAAGCCTCGGCCTACAGGAAGATGATAATTGCAGCTAAGCAGAGGAAACCCACAAACATCTGATCGAGGATTGCGGAGTAGAAATGAGCATGGGATCCCATCGACCCATCCCATCCCTAGAGAGATGAGTGGTATGAACGTTGCGTGGGATGGGATGGGACGACAAATTTGTATGGGACGGAGTGGAACGTGTTTTGATAATCTAGTAAATCTAGTTAGTGCATAATTAATTGCTTATCGTGCCAATACGCACATTTTCCATAATATGTCCAGCCCAAAAGATTTCTGTAATAACCAAGTAGTTCTTCAAAAGTCTTACGATCCGTTTGAGACGAAAAAGGATTACTCACTGTCAGATAAAGAAAATACGGAAAAATTAAGTTTGAACGAATTTTCGTGAACGAAGTCTGAACCGAAAAGAGAGTCTGCTGTATGGGAAAAATGGGATAAATGGGACGGGCCACACGACCGGGAGTGATGAATATGTGAATGGGATATGGGATATGTGGAATTTTAGGTTTGTGGGATGGGACAGTGGAACGAAAATGTGATGGGTTCGAAAAGTGACAAAGATCCGTCCCACGGGATGGCATCAACGAGAAACTCGTCCCATGTTCATCTCTACTCTGGGGCACTGCTCTGTAAGAGAGATATGTACCTGGGGACCCACTGCTTGTATGAAGAGGAGTTTGCAATCCTTGAATCCTACTCAAATAGAGATTCTTATTTGGGACTAGAGGAGGTTGCTCTAAATAGGTAAGTATACCAACGATTTGGGGAAGAGGGTGGGGTGCAATAGATATAATGGTAGTGGTACAAGTCACCACCGAAATCTACAATCTATCTATCTAAGTTGTCGCCTTTTTAACTTCCCCCTTCCAATCTAGATATACAACATCGCGTAAATACTATAATATTTACATGAAATTACTATTACATATATTTACATGTTACCGCTTAGTCTCGCTTAGTCGGTCCAGTCTCTATAGCAGTGGTTCTCAAACTTTTTTTGCCGCGGCACCCTTATCGAGCTAAAATAATCTCGCGGCACCCTTGTCGGGCTACAAAAAAATTGACTTTTTGGACAAATTTCGTTTGAAGATTTCTTCACGTTTATGTACTAAATCAGACTGATTGCATTCCAGACGTCTTTTTAATTTGTATGGAACCAAGCCGCTGTTAGCAATAATTTTATGACAGATAACGCATTGCTCTTCCGGTGCTCGTTCGTTCCCAACAGAAAGAAAGCCAAACAATATGAGGTAGCTAGGAACATATTTTCTTATTTTTCCTCGGATTATCTTTTGGTCGTGCGTTGCGCTTTCGCGAACTGAGGTAGACGAACTTGATTGATTTAGACCAATCCAGATTTTTGCCTACAATTGTCTACAATTTTGCATTAAAACTAGGAAATCAAATTCGTTTAACTCCTTATGTAATTTTCTTTTTACATTTCTTGATTATTGCTGCGGCACCCTGTTTGAGAACCACTGCTCTATAGTATTGTCCTAAATGTATAGTTTATTTATTTGAAATTAAGTCGTGATAAAGTATTTTTCTAGATGATATAATGACAAAATGAAGAAATATTTTTGAATAATCTTATTGAGAAATCTATAGTGCAGTCTACATCAAAAATCAATTAAATCTGTCTGGACTTTTGAGACACCGCCGCTTCCGTCCTTGACGTTACACTTTTTTTTCCATTCAGCAACATATAATTTATTAACTCAATATCCAATACTTTTATTTTCTGCGTCGAATTAAAGAGTAAACTCATGTAGAATTATAAAACGCAATTAAACAAAAATGGAATGTAAACAAGAGACATAAAAAAAGATAATTGAGTAATTTGAAAGATATTAATTATTAGGTTAATATGTAAATACATTTTTTAATTTTAAAAATTGAATGCAGAAATTAAAATAATATAATGCTAAAGAAACAAATGACGTAAACTTTAAAAGAACGTCGATTTTCAAGAAAATTTTCGTAAAATCTGTAAATTTTTATGAATTTTCAAGAATGTAGACGACAAAAACAGAACAAATTTCATCTTTCATTGAACTCAGTTGTTAATGTGACAATTTGTTAGTAACAATTTTATCATCCGTTCTCAAGAAATATTCTTTTGCATAGAGCATAGAGCATAGTTTGCATAGAAGTTTCAGATATTTTTTTTTCAGATTTTATTTCAGATTTTTTTTTTCAGAAGTTTCAAATCCTCTGGCTAACACAAAATGAAGTCAAATTCAAAGATGAACTTTTAAAATTATTAACTCAGATTTTCCTTTATTATAGATTCTGCAATTCTGATATTTGCGAAAAATCATGTAAACATTTAAAAATGTGACTAAAAAAATAATTATAAAATTTATGTAAAATGCCAAAGGTTGAATCTCTGCGTTCGGTAGTATCAAATATTCTTGCAAATTTTTTTTTTAGATAAAAGTATTCTAGTATAGTCTATCTACTCTTTCTTACTCTTTCTACTAAAAATAATTCTTTGTCCATACTTAGAAATTAAGACTGGCAGTATTAGATAGGCGGTACTAAATAGACAAGACAAGAGAACAAGACTAGACATATAAGATTAGACCGATATATGTAGATAGAGCAGCCTAATAAATCTATACACACTTCTTATTTTTGCTATAATTTATAAATATTTTCCATCTTTTATGTCTTTGTAAATCCGTTTGAGTAAACATTTTTTGTGTTAGGATTTGCAAAAAATGCATTTTGTTGACATATGAACAGGTCTATGAAGTAGCCCAGCCATATACGTCCGGTCGCACCATATGGCAGGTTGCTTGTGCAATAACGTCCTTGTCTTAATTCTTACGTAGTTTCTTTATTTTTGTCTCGCTTCAATACTCGACACTCTTCTAGGTGTTATGTAAATATTCCAGTTGATTAATTCACATTTTATTAGCGCCTATTCAAACTAATGGCAATGAAATTTTCCCCACAGTTTATACAAACAGCAAATCAATATGAAATATTCATAATATTATTTCAATGATACATTTTTTGTAAGGTTTTTTTACGGTTATACATTCTTTGCTGATCACTGAATAGTTGACAAATGAAGATATTAAATTGCAATTCTAGTAATTAACACATTGCAGTCCATTTACGTACTAATAGGTTTTCTTTATTTGAAATATGGTAGCTGACGACGTAGAATGTACGTGAATTTATAATCAAGATATAGGAGTCATTGACGTAACTGTACGTTAACTTTTTTAATTTATACCTTTCCCCGAAGAAAGTAAACTGAAGAACTTTTGGCAGTTTTCTGTATCGTCCGCGAATGTTTTGATGGAACGTAATTGTAAAATCGGTTTGATATCCAGGGATTTTTAGAAGGTTTTCTTTTGAAAATCTTCTTCTAAAAATCCCTGGAAATCAAACCGATTTTACAATTACGTTCCATCAAAACATTCGCGGACGATACAGAAAACTGCCAAAAATTTCTTCAGTTTACTTTCTTCGGGGAAAGGTATAAATTAAAAAGTTAACGTACAGTTACGTCAATGACTCCTATATCTCTCTAATGATTATAAATTCACGTACATTCTACGTCGTCAGCTACCATATTTCAAATAAAGAAAACCTATTAGTACGTAAATGGACTGCAATGTGTTAATTACTAGAATTGCAATTTAATATCTTCATTTGTCAACAACCTTCACTAGTCGAAATGGCCAAGCCTGTTTTGTTTTGAAAATCTTGGGAAAACCATCTTTGGTTTTGTTGAAAATATTGAGTTTTTCCTCGATTTTTCGGGAAACATTTTTCGTGTTACTGGGGTATAGACCAGCCGTCGGCAACCTGGGCTCCGTAGCGAAATTTTTGGGGTCCGTACATATATTCAGATAATAAAAATAAAACAATATATAAGTAAATAAAACAATAACATTATATTGCGAATTGATTTCCTACATTTCCTACAACTCTCACTTACCAAAATCCTACCATAAACGCGTTTAATTAACTCCATTGCCCATTATTGCCCTTTCCTGTAGAGAACACAGTTATTCAAGACTGTCAATTTTCTTTATAAATTCTGTACACAGTAAAATCTAACTTTCAATTTAAATAAACTTGATCGTGACAATTTTCAAAAATTTTTAGCGGAGTTTTAGTTGTGAATTTAGTGCTCGGCAATACCTAAAAGGTTGCCGACCGCTGGACTAGACCATGGGGAACTGAAGAAGTTATAGATCTAAATTTTCAGAAATACCGTTATATGTATTATGGACCAAACCTTGAGAAACAATGCACCAGGCTTTTTAAATATCAGCAATGAAATGATCAAAAATGAGGTAAACACCATCATTAAAGAAATAATGCAGCTCTTTCGAATAATCCTCCTAGGAGAACGAATTTCAGAAGAATGGAGGACCAGCATAATAGTACCAATCTTCAAGAAAGGTGTAAAAAAAGAACCCTAGAACTACCGTGGCATCACACGCTTAGTGCAGTGCTCAAAATTTTCACAGAAATATTAGCCGATAAAGTTGCCGTGGGAAGCTGTGAAGAACAGCAGGGATTCCGAAAAAATAGATCAATTATAGACGCTATCTTCATAATGCGACAACTAGCGGAGAAATAAATTGAATTTGACAAACCGTCTACTTAGGTATGGTGGACTTCAAACAAGCATTTAACCGAATACAGTTGAACGACATTACAAATATACTACGTCAACATCGAGTGGATAACAGATATATTAGCGTAATAAAAAACTTAAACAAATCAGTAGCACACACATTAAAGCAGACCAAACGCTAACTGAAATGACATTAAGAATGTCATTAAGAATTGAAAACATTCAAAAAAATGACATTAAGAATTAGACTTGAGGACTTTGGAATTTGGACTTGTCCCCCTAGCTTAAGTCCAACCCTCTTTAACATCATGATAAACAATATAATCAAATTGGGCAAAAACACAGGAATAGGATACAGAATGACTAACAACTGCCTCAAGAAAATATGTTATGCAGATGATTCCACACTAATATCAGAGAACGAAGACGACCTACAAAGATTACTATTTGTACTCAATAAAACCGCCAAAAAAATAATGATATGATCAACATGATCATATCAACAGAAAAATTTAAATCAATGGTTATATCCAAAGAGCCTGTCAGGTGCAAACTTATGCTGGACAATAAAACGATAGAACAGGTCATGAATTCAACTACCTCGGGTCGCAAATATCGAGCAGCAAAAACCTGATTGAGGAAGTAAGAGCGAACTGCATCAAAGCATCATTTATTTCCGGTAGCCTAAGAGCCCTAACATGGAAAAACAAATATATGACGGCAGAATGCAAGATAAGGATATATAAAACCTGTGTAAGACCTATCCCTTACGTCACATACGCTGCCGAGACACGAGCCGAAACAACAAAAACTAAGAAAGTCTTGAGAAGCACCGAAATGAAAACGCCGAGAGCAATAAAAGGCGAAACAATACGGGATAAAATAAGAAGCAGCGCCATAAAAATAAATTACAAATGGAAGATGTTGTCAGATGGGTCAGATTCCGCAGAAGGCACTGGAGAGACCATGTAGACAGGATGGACCAGGATAGAATTGTCAAGTGGGCAAAAGACGGAAGACTACAAAGCAGAAGACCTCTAGGCCGCCCGCCCAAGAGATGGTAGGAGTCCTGGACGTCCAGATCGCAAGAGGGGTATACAGCAGTACAATACAGGACAAAGTCCTAAATCAAGAAGAAGAACACCTTGAGAAACTGAAGAAATTGTTGGACGATTTGGAGTTTCCCTAAGATTTTTGGAAAAATTCATACTTGGATTTTGGACCACATTTGAAATTGCCACATTGGATCACATGTAATTTTTTTTAAATCCTTCTTTATTTTTTGAAAAACTACAGCTAGCATTTTGTACCGAGCCTTGCGGAACTAAAGAATTTTCCGGTTTGCCCTAAAAAGTTTTGCATTGCGTGAAACCAAAACAGTCGGATTTTAGATTTCAATCCTGACAAGAGGAGGATTTTTTCGAAAATCCTTCAAAAAAATCCTGGGACAGACGCAAGAAAGACCCTAGGAAAAACATGAATTCAGAAAGTTTTCGGAAAAACTAGCCATGATTGTATTTTGAACTAGAAAATTTGCAGATTTTTCACCTATGTCATCGCGCGGCCTGTATAGTGTTAAGTAAGTACTCTTAATATTTATATAAATTTTCATTGAAAAATATCACAAGTAGTTTGACTGAATTTTGTAGCCTTATGTTCAAACATATTACATTGCTAAACTTATATAACCAAGACTATATATTTTATCATAACTTGGTAGTTACTATTATATAATCTAAGATTATATAAGAAAGAAAATATAATATTGAATAAATCGACTAGGGTGGATAAATAATTATCTATACAATTAATAAAATGGTTGCGACCGTTACTACGTGGTTATCCATACTTACACTGAATTGAAAAATTCGCTTTGATTTAACCACATTTAATGTGGAAATATTATTTAAATTGTTATTCGCAGTTATATAATTTTAAACATTTAACACGACTCGAGATTCGACTACTGAAGGTCGTTTTCAAGTGGACTTGAATTCAAGTTCATTTTCAATGATGAAGACAATTTTCAAGTGGTCTTGAATTCAATTCCATTTCAAAATAAACTTGAATTCAAGCCCACTTGAAAATAACCTTCACCAGTCGAAACTCGATTCGTGTTAATAACAATTTGTATAATATTTTTACATATTAAGAGTGATTAAAACATCGTGATTTTTTTAGTTCAGTGTATCTATATAATTGAATTTAATATTGAGGAATAAATAGCAATTATATATTTTTTGTCAGAGAAGATGTTTGTGTGAATGAATGTGCGATGTAAACGAACGAAGCAGAAGAAAATAAGATATTTTTAGATTGTAATTTGCATATTGTTTTTTTGAGGCAGTGGCTATTTTTATGGTTGGGACGTGATAAATGGCCAAGCCTGTTTACACGTTGCTAAAATTGAATAACAACTAAATAAACAACCCTTTTCAGGAATGTGTTTCATAAATTCACGAAACATTTTAAGAATATTTTATTTGGTGTTTGAAAACATATTAATTTTAAAAATACCGTTCTGTTGTTCAAAATTTTCAGAATTCCTTACCGATTAAGTAATTTCAAATAGAAATAATATGACGAGACAAAACTGGCCAATACTTGATCAATGACTGGAAGACTCTAAAATAGAGACTGGACAAGATACGCGAAGAGTGCAAAAATTGGAAATATCTGGTAGACTGAACAAGAAAACAACGAAACCGGAAAAAATAAACCGAAAAAAGGATGCTAGGCAAGGTTAGATTATGCAAGATTACCTTAAACGTTACCTAAGTAGAAAGAGACGGTCTAGACAGAAATAAATAACGTTAGACAAGGTCTGATCAGAAAATGTCTGTCAGAAAATGATTCTAGTCTAGCCTTGTTTAATCCTGCATAGTCTATTTTCGTTAGTCTTCTCCTTTGCAATCAATCCTTCGCAGTCTTGTCTAGTCTTGTTTAATCGCATTCAGACTTGTCCAATCTCTTTTAGTCTTTTCAAATCTCGTCCAGTCTTGTCCATTTTTTTCCGGACTTGCACATTTGCACGGACTTGTCAGTCTTGTGCAGCCTTATTTAGTCTTGTCGGTTTTACCCAGTTCTGACCAGTTTTGTCCAGTCTTGCCTAGTTTCTTCCAGCATTATCTAGTCTTGCCCAGCCTAGTCCAGTCTTAACCAGTCTTGTGCAGCATTGTCCTGACTTTTCTAGTTTTATCCAACGGTATACAAACTTGTTCAGTCTTGTCCAATCCTGTCCAATTTAGTCAAGATTTGTTCAGTCTTCTCCAGTGTTGTCCAAGCTTATCTTGGATAACACTGGATAAGACTCGAATACCAAGGCAAAACTATCTAGCTTGATAAACTAGACTAAACTTGGTAAACTATATAACGTGGTTGTCTTGTTTAGTTTTGTGTAGGTTTGTTTAGACTTTGTTTTGGCTTTTCTTGACTGGTTTTATCTAATTCGGTATGGCATATTATTCGGTATAGGCGCTAGGCCCATACCGAATAATATGTGGTCTTGTTTATCGTTATCCAATCTCACCTGGTCTAGTCTGGTCTTGTATGGTTTTGTCTGGTCTTGACTGGTCTTGCACATTCTTGTATGATCTTGCTTGGGCTTGTCTGGCCCTGTCGACTGTAATGTTGTTTTATTTAGTTTTGTTCGGCCATGTCTGTTTTAATATAGCCGCGAATTTTCTGGTTTCGTTTAAATTTGTCACTAGTATTGTTCTGTTAATATTATGATACCTAGCCTTATATGGATCAACCTATTACAACTTAAATTAATAAAATTTGTTTTTTAATTTCGTTATTATAGTATTAATAGGCTATTGAAAATACTACGATATTGTTGAAATAAACTTATCAAATAGGAAACGGTTTTTTTGAATTTCAACAAACTAATTAAATCTGATTATCGTACGGACTTATTTCTAGATAAAACTAGTTTATAAATAGATCGATTATTGATTTCATGTTCTAGTTATTTGATAAAAAAATTATATGTACAAGTTGTGCCATCACAATGCCAACCAGCGTGGGAGACACGATTCTTTAAAAAGAAGTTTTTGAAAGATTTTATGTAACGCCTTCATTAATAAGCAATATGATGTATATACCATAAGCACATGTATATGACATTTTAAATAAAATCTGACTCAATCAGTCTGCGTTGTTAATTAACTAAATATCGCCTGAACTTTTCAAACACGCTGATGCAAGATTCAAGTTGTAATATAGTAGATTTTGTAACTAGGGCGAAAGGTTGTTAATATTACTCGAGAGCGAAAATGTGCGCACGAACGAGATGAGGGCGCGCATTCACCCGTGTTACCAACAATATTTTTTATCACTCTTGAGAGGGGATGTATCTTACAAGTTTGGGATTCAGGTGCCATCCAAAAAAATGGAATCAAAAATGAAAAAATTCTGACAGTTCACGTCACTTTTTTAACACCGAGGTCTTGATCGTACTCCTTTTATATTTATTTATTTGTTTATTTTAATGTAACCTCTCCTAGGTCCTATTACCCTCACAAGGGTTTGGTACCACTATGCTTCTACCATTTTTAAAGGAATTTTTCCACTCCTCTCTGTTCTGGGCTAGTTCTGTGGCCTCGTGCAGAGAGAGTCCAGTCAAGCTTCTGATTCCGTCTACCCGTCGGGTTGGAGATCTTCCTCGTGACCTTCGTCCGTCGACTTTGCCTTGAAAAACCAGCTTTTCTAATGCATTCGGTCTTCTGGAGACGTGCCCGACATACCGCACTTTGTTCCGGTTTATTCTCTTGAACAGTCGATTTTTAGTTCTTCTAAGATCGATATATTGGAACGGTGTTGCGTCCATAATATTCGGAGCATTCGTCGGTAAACATCTATTTTCTTTCTGTCCGCTTATCTGATCGACCAGGTTTCAGCCGCGTTTGATGCAATTGGGAAAATTAGAGTAGAGACCAGCCTGATTTTCGTAGCTTTACTAATTTCGTAGCTTTACTAATTTCGTAGCTTTACTAATGTAACCTAGCGATATTGAATATTTTATCGCACTAAAAAACGTGCCCCATGATAGTACTATTGTGCATAAGGGTTAAAAATATGTTTATAATTGTTCAAAAAACGATTTCGCATGATTTCAATAATTGTCTTATTTGTAAAAATTATCAATAATTTAGTTAATTCTTTTAATAAAGTAATTGAAATAAAAATACTAAATTGTAATATTTTTATATGAAATACGAAACATATTTGTTTTCCTTATACAGGTCAACTTGTTTAAATTAGAACAATAATTTGTAAAAATACAATGCAGAAATTCTATTAGAAATTTCTTATTAGAAATTTTCTTACTAGAAATTTTAAATTTTTAAATATTAGAAATTTTTTTTTAGAAAAGTCGAGATTGATTTACTTATTTAAGATGAGTATAAATATACTACATTAATTAATGTTTAGAGACCATTTAGTGTGAAAGAATCGGAACAACTTTAAATCTCCTTCAACATTTATTTCATTTAAAATATTTATTTAGTTCTTCACATGAAGTTTGTAAATAGTCATTTGTAAATCATTTATTAGTCTGGTCCAGGGATCGGCAAACATCTGATATTTAAATTAAATTAATACTTTAAATAGTTCTTTCTTAGACAAAATTTAATCGAAATATTTAGAGAATATTTATTTGTCATGATTTACATTTATCGCATTGCGGCAACAAGAGTGACACAACTAAAAATATAAGCACAGAGAGAGAACTAAAATCAATTAGCCTCTATCACAAAAACTAGAGCTGCTACGAAAAAAACATTCATAATTAAAGAAATAGAGAATTTTAACAAATATAACAAAGGACCAACATTAGGAAAAGAATGAACATGAAACGAATACAAATCCTTCACTGAGCATTTATACAGACACTGATCATAGATTAATCGACAGTTCTAAACCATACAGGCATGTCTCGTGACAGACATGCCTGGGTGTTTGAAAAGTTCAATCTCGTGAGAGACATGCCTGTGTGGTTTAGAACTGTCAATTAATCTAACAATAAGATCAGTGATCAATGTCAACAGTGTGCATAAGTTTAAGACGCAAGCGTAGACGTAAAGACGCAAGACGCCTACGCATACAGTATGCGTCTTACGCTTAAACCTGCACATACGCATATCTCTTGAAAATGGCGAATAAATGGTTAGTTCGCCGAAATATCGAGAATCCGTTTTTTTCAGAACCAACCGTCAACATCAACGCGGAATCCCCGAACAAATCAATTGTAAAAATTTCTTGCAAATAACATTATCACATAGCCATTTGCTTTTTCTACTTTTCCCAAAAGATACATCCAATGTATTTTTAAATATTTACTCCTTTCTTGTTAATTTTTTTACCGAGAAAGATATGTAATATGCACTAATAACCGCAACAGGTCATTTGACTTGTGCAAAGATTCACGTGATATCATTAAGATTTGTGGTATTTGTATATATTTTGCTGTATTTTACTATATTTGTGGTTGGCTGACGAATGAATAGCAAATTTGTATTTATAAAAGATAAACATTTCTAGACAACATTTTTTATTCCAATTAGTTGAAGAACATGATGATTTTCAACATGAGCAATAGGAAGAAACAGAAACTATACAGAAAACTTGTTGCCTTTTCTGTTCGTCAATTTTTTTCGTTTGACAATTCACAAGTTCGCATGCTTCTGTGCAAGTGCGAAAAAGGTGCCAAATAGGTTTTTGGACACAAAACAAAACTGCAAAAATCTATCTATCAAAAATGCAACAAATACGTGTGTGCAAAATGTGCCTTCGAGAAAAGAATAATTTGCAAAATATGCGCTGAATGTTTGCATATTATGTATTTATTTTCTTAATTCAGGATTCAATTAAAGATTATTTTGGTCACTTGACCCGCTGTGGTAGGAATAGGTGAAGTATCGGTAGGTTTAGTAAATACACGAATTATCGGTAAGTTTAGTATTAATTATTGCCTACACCTAGACAATTGGTCGGAAACTTTGACGCCTTACAAATATTTATCTATTCTTGTCAAACTAGTTTTGTCTGCATAGTTTAATTTGTCTAGTCTAGTCTATCAAGTCTTGTATTTCCATTCTTGCTCTGTGAAGGTTGTGAACTTGTCTTGTGAAGTTTGGTCAGTATAGTGTTGTCTGTCGAACTTAAAACTTATGCAGTTAAGCTTGATTAACTATCTAAAGTATGAATTGTTTTTCCATGATTATAGCTTTATCTCAAATAAAGATATTTTTTATCTTAAATTAAATATTTTTTTATAAAAGGTTGAAATTTCCTACAAAAGGTTGGTTTAGCTTAAATTGATTATATCGTCGTTAAAGATTTTTTTTTATATAGTTAATATTGGATAGATTTATATGGTCCAGATTGTGTACGTTAGGTTTGAACAAACGATTTCAAATTGAAGGCAAGTGCCGAGATTGGTACGTACGAATCAATCTCCGTATATTAACACCCCCTCGTAGATTTTTAGGAATCGAAGCCCATCGCTTATTTTTTATTTTGGAATTACGCTCCAGCTTTCAACTTGTCAAGCTTCCTGTTTTCAACATTTCGAAATCCCTCCTTCAAAAGTTACGATTTTTGAGAGAGAAAATTGTTTTAAATTTTCTAATTTTGACACATAATTAAATCCTCTTTGCTCCTCTAGTTTAAACCATCAAGATTTAGATAAACAATATTGTTGAAACCATACTAATTATATTATATACAATCATATACACTTATTAAAGACGAAATGTAGCTTGAATATATAAATTTATTCAACCTGTTCGTAACTCTATAATATTAAGTTTTATAAAGATTATGAATCAATGTCATGTTGAAACAACTACTTCCTGGCTAATTCTTCCTGCGGGGTAAAACCCAGGAAGTAGTTGTGTCAACATGAGATTTGTTCATAGTCTTAATAAGAATTAATATTGCAGAGTTAAAAATAGGTACGAATATTTATATATTCAAGCTACATGTCGGGTTTAATAAGTGTATATAATTTTGTATAGTGTAATTATTTAGGTTTCTTATTAAGTTTATATATTGAAGACTACATAATGTAGTTTTAGATGGTCTAGATCAGGGGTTTCCAAAGTTTTTCTTAGGCCGGCCAATTTAATATTACCAGAATATTACGGAATAAAATCAAAACAATAACCACGTTTTTTTTTGTTTTAAATACATTTAACTATTTCTTTTTTTTTATTAGTATAGAAAAAGTTTTTTTCGCAAATATATGTTCTCTCAAATAATGGAAACATTCGTTGAGCATGTTTTCGTATGTCGGATAATTCTTTATAAAAATCAATTAAGGAATTGTTCCGATAAGAATTCTTAGCATTGATTTTCTGTAATTCTATCAATTCAAATTGCATGTCTTAAATGATTAACAATTCCGTATCTATATGAGACAACTATATTATATTTCTGTACAAATGTGTAATAACTAGACTAGACATACTAAAATATTTTTTTTAATATAAACTAAACAATATTTTATTAACACAAACGCTTATGGTTAAAGCTCTGTAAGATTTTTTTAAAAATATTAAAATATTTTATTATATCTTATTTGTAATATTTATTATTTATTTTACTATTTACTTATTTATTTTTTAATAAATATATAATATATCGTATCGATATCGCGGGCCGCATTCACGGGCTTTGCGGGCCGCATTTTCAAGTATAGTACTTTGGGAACCCTTGGTATAGATTGAAGTAACATGTTGAGATTTTGACCGTAAATAAGTTTTTCTAGAATTAAGGCTACATCAGACCATTCATATTAAAGTCTTGACTATACAGTCTATAAAGAGATGCAATATAGATATCTGTTTGCTTGGGTTAGATATATTTGCTTGAAAGGAACAATCTGAGGGAATACAAAGGTCTATAAGGCCGCAGTGTTTCAAGAGATGTAAACCGCTGAACCCATATTGGGAAGCGAAAAAATAGAGATATATAATGCGTTGAACTTTGGCAAACCGTGAAAAATATTCTTTTTAAAAGTTTTTTTTTCATCAAAATAAAAATTAGTATGAATAAATAATGTTAAAGTGTATTAATAGATAAAAATATCTATTGCTTATTTGCACATCTTCTAGGTATTTTCATACCAACTAACATATAAAGCCGCGGAAGTAAATAAAATAATAATTATAAAAAGAAATACTAATTATTTTTAATAAAACTTACCATGTTTGTCTCACTAATTTCCTTCCTGTACACCTTAGGTTCTGATTTATGGCCCTTGTACTCCGTGTATCTTGTTGCTCTTAAACTTTCTTCTCGTGCCATTCCCGGCTTGTCCTTTTTCTTCTTGCTGCCAGTAAAGAGTTGTTTCATCTAAGAACAACAAAAAGTGCTTTCAGCTAACTCAAATATACGAATAAATTAGCGAAACATTTGATATAAAAATGTATAAAACTATTCAAAAAATTTCTGTTTGCACAATGAGTTGGCAAAAAAATTAAATTGCATTTTAATAAGACATTCAATATATACAACACAATATCTTTGATCGGACATAAGCTTCTGACGGATTCCTTTCCTTGAATTTATTTTATTCAGGTTTAGTATGGAGAGAATACGTTTGCAACATATTTCTTGCAAGATATTTTTTTAGCGCTGTATATTTTTGGTATTATTTCCTGTTTAGTATTTAGCATAAAATGAAACAAAGTTATGGACGTCATGTGTTTGTTACATAAGACGCAGAAATCTTGTAACATTATCATAACTACGTTTTTATAACTTGATTTTTTTTGTATAAAAAGTAATTGCAAACTTGACTGTACTTGTCCAGCTGAAGATAATTTAGATTATCTGTTTCTCTTTAAAAAGATGACCTGATTCTACATACTGATATTAAATAACAAAAAAAAAAACTAGTCTGGTTTTGTAAGCTTCATTTCTTCATCAGGATTAATTTTATCTGATTGTGCGTGAAATATAGTGAATCCGGTCATACAACATCTAGTTTACTATAATTTTATATAGTTTAATATTCAGTTCCTCAGGACTTACTAAATGTAGTTTACTTAGTATAGTTTACTTTAATGAAATCTTAACTATTTTCAAGTATAGTTCGATCTAGTACAGTATAATTTGGTCTAGTTCCTCAGATTCTATCATATTACTATTCATTGCATATCTTATAATTAGATAAAAATGTGTTTTCTTACCTTTTCTAAGCTGCTCTTCTTTTCTGGTTTCGGTGGTTTCTTATCGACCTTCTTTAAAGTTCCCTTCTCATTCTTATCAATTCTCGGATCGAAATGTGATCCATCATCAATGCTTCTTTCTCTTGGGGCATAATTCTGTTTACTCTTGTACGTTTTATACTCCGTGTTTTCTACATGCCTGTATCCATCATCTTCTCGATTATATCCTCTATCGGATTCGTATCCCCTTGTTCGGTTTCTCCTGGCAAAATTATCTTCAGTGTGTTGTCTTTCACTTGCAATTAATAGAGAACTGGCAAAACCTTCATCTTCGCTATCGTTAGAGGCTTCTCGAACCTCGCGTTTCGGTCTGCGTTCGCCTGAATCTCTTCTAAAGTCGTTTTCGATTCCGGAATCGCCAAATTTGTCCTTGCGTTCGCAATCGTTTTGATCGAAATATCGTCCCTGTTTCGCAGCAACTCCGTTTTCTCTTTTCAGCGAATCGTGGTAAGTGTCTTGATACCTTCTGTGGTCATCGTAATTATATGTTCGCTGAGTTATTTCTGGATTGGATTTGTAGTAGTCTCGGTCTTTGGATAACTGTTGCTTCTCGTTCTTGGAAACGTACTTGCTCTGATGGGAGCTTTTGTGACTAGTTTCGAAATGTCTGTTAACATTTTCAGGGCTCGATCGATAATCGCTAAGCTGCGAATCAAAACTTTTTGGTTCATTGTCGTAATTGTAACGATATTCTTGAACCTTGTTGTAATCGTCTCCTAAATATTTCTTAGAATGGGAATTTGTTGTGTACTGATTACCATGTCTGTCCGTTTTAGTCTCTGATACGAACTTTTCTTTAAAACCAATTGGACTAGCTGATCCCGATCTGTAATATCTTGAGCTAGTTTCAGTTACATAAACATTCGCTTTTGGGGAATATTCTGGCGAGTTCCTCATCGTTTTCTCACCAAATCTTCTGTTGATTCTCGATTCCAACAAATCTCTTCTAGCACTCAAATCTTTACGTCCATTCAAATTAGTTTGGCTGCCGTTAAATTTATTATTCAATTCTCCATTTTCTTGAGGTTCGGTTAAACTTTCTCTACGTTTTGAATCCATACCATCTCCTCTACCACGAGAAGAAGAATCAATGAAGATTCTTTGTTCCTTTCCAAACTTATTTTCGTAGCTGTAACCATTGTAACCGTTGCTTTTGAATTTTGGAGTAATTGGAAATTCTTCCTCAAATCGATCATCGTTATAAAAATTGCTTTTATATGTTTCATCTCCAAAATGGGTAATGCTTTTCTCTGAAGATCTAAAACCTGAATTTTCCTCATATCCCAATCCTTCGTCGGAATCTGAGTGAGGGAGATGCTTCTTGCCGTTGGTGTAAGCGGTGTGGACGGTTTGTTTGTTGCCGGTTCCGTTTCCGCAAACAACTTGAGCGTAGATTATTGGGTTAGTTGGACTTGTTGGAGACCTGTCTGGACTTACGCCACGAGTGTAGGAGAAAGGTTGGTTGTTGTTGTGCTGGACGGAAACGTTTGGGCTTATCATAATGCTTGTTTTGAGGGGAGGAGAAGAACTTTCGTGACTCAATCTTTTCACCATTGTATCTACTGTTCTTCCTCTGGTAAGGGGCAGTTTATCAACGGGTTGTTGACTACTGTGAATCATCTTGGGGGAGTTGTTTGTTGGATGTTCTAAACTTTCAATAGTTTCTTTTATTCTAGAAGCAGGTTGCTCTTCTGATTTAACTTCTGTTTTAATCTCTGGTTTAACTTCAGTTTTAGCTTCTGATTTAACTCCTGTTTTAACTTTATTTTTTTTTAGGACTGGTGTAACTGGAGTTGTATTCGTATCTTTGGCTTTGTTTTTCTTTTTACTAGAAGTTATGGATTTGAGTTTTTTGCTTAAAGTGGATTTCGGTTTCGATTTGTTGGAGATTTTCTCGGCTTTGTCTACGTCAATAATAACAATTTCGGGAATTTTTTCGATTTTTTTTGGTTCAGTTTGTGGAACTAAGCCGGCGTCCACTTCATCAATATATTCCTTTAATTTTTCTGTTATACTTTGTTTGGGCGGACTATTACCTTTTTTTCTAGTAGGTGCTTTAATTTCGTTATCTACATTTTTATCGTTTTCTTTAAAACTAGTACTAGGGCTAAGATTTGGGTTTTCGAAATAATCTTCTCTGGGAGTAACTTCGATAATAGGGGATAATTGCTTTTTGCTTCCTTTTAAATTCTGGGTTTCTTCTGATTCACTTTTTGTTCTGATCTTGACATGATCGAATCCTTTGGTTTTTAAATTTGAAGCGTCACTAACACTCCGTCTTAGATTAGATTTCTTCGGTTTAATTTCTTTTTCAGTTTTATGGAAGATATTGAAGATTGAATTTCTTTGAGGGCTATGAACGAAGGTCCTCGGAGGCTTCTTAGGTGGGATAGTATCGTCACTGTTCCTTCTCTTTCTTCTGTCTAGAGAAGACTGATTGAATTCCGTGTTACCTTTATTCTTCCTCCTTACTGGTAAAGTGTAGAATTTTTCAGGAAGTACACCTGCAATAAATAACTCTTTCTCATGTGGGATACGAATCTAGGTAATTATAATTACAGTAAATTAACATTACACTTTGACTTTGATACTTAATTGCAATAAATGTCTGATACAAACGAATGCCGCACTCGTACCTACTTGTTATCGCATTAAAGACTTAATTAAATTATTTCTTAGTGATATTTCTTGTTCCGTTCCAAAGAAGCTGTTTAATTTCTCTCCATTTATCAGATTAACACGAGACCATTATACAAATATCCTCTTGGATCATCACGCATCGCCAATAATTATAATGCACCATATATCATAAATCACTGATATTAACAGTAATTTAACTGGAACATAACTGCGGTACTAATTAACTTGCTCTCGAATATATATTTTTTTCTTCATTTATTTTTTTATGAAGATATTTTTTAATGGGTCGAATTAAAGGTAAGGCATGATTGTAATTATATTTTTAATGCAAGAATCTTACAAAGAAAATTAACCGAAAAATAAAATAAATACGCTTGTGGATTATTTCTTTTGGCCGAGGGCATGTTGTATATGAAACAACGGGTAAATAATCTACAAGTTAATTTATTTCTTGTAAAAATAAATTTAATAAATATTACACGAGTTTATAAATTTAAAATTTCGTGTGATGTTTGAGTGACGTATAAATAATAAATCTGTAATAGAAGGAATAAGATTAGATAATCTAAACCATTATTAACCTGAATCCTAATCTAACCCTTTATTGCGTTGTGCTAACCTAATCTCAACTCTAACGTATTATAAGCTTGGTTTTGAATTGTTGGCTGTATAAAGCTAAAATAAAATAAAACTAATATAGATACAAATTTGTATTTTAATGGAATGCATTAATAATATTTACAAAATTTTAATTTATATGTATTTAGACATTAAACACACATTAATAGCGTAATAATAGTTTCTAATTATAATTGATAGTACAAATCAATAATTTATTTGAAAAATAAAACCGTCCATTGAAAAGATAAAAACGTTTACCAAGAAACTAATCTATCATTTATATCTGCCTATGCATTCAAAAGATTTTTATATTTATGCGCGGCGAGATTTTTCTACCGTTTTGACAGATCATATATATCTATACATCAAGCAATGATTGTTTGTCAGCCATCAAGAGCTATGACGGGACGAAGAAGTACTTCCAACACTGCCAACACTATTTTCCTAACGATGATGATGATAAGATGATCTTCCTGATGAACGTGTTGTTCTTCAGATTAAGTAGGTGGTTACCAACCTAGATCATTACATTACGTAATTACGTAATGGATGGTCTAGGAGAATTTGAAAATGCTCGCTCGGCGTTTTCATCTTTCTCTCTTCTAGCCGAAGGAAAAATATCGATGGTAATAATAACGTTGTTGTAATGACTTTATTATATTATGGTTTAATAAATTGGTATTTGTAATAGATATTATACGAGGAAGAGAACAATTTGTGCTTTGTAACAATGTTTAATGGACATGTTAGAAAAGTTGAGACAACGAAAAGGATTAACAAGTAAAGATCGTAACTACTATTAGATAGTAATATCTTAACTACTATTTAGATAAGTATTATAATATCAGCTATCTGTCACGTTTTTCTCTAAGTTTTTATTATTTTACTATATTATTTTACCATATTATTTATAATAAATTCTAATAAAAATTATAACAAATAATCGAAAACTATCAGAGGAAATGTGAGGCTCAGGCCAACACATATTTTTAAGGGCCTCAACACAACAGAAACTAAATCTACTTTAGGCTAACTTTTTATTAATCTGAAATTTAATGAGAATGTGGTAAATTAGTTCAATTAATGAAAAGTGCATACATTTTTTTTTAATTTGACGGAAAAAGATTATAATTGAGCTTTTTTCTAAAACTAATTACAGGTTTAATTACTGTCTTGTAATTAGTCTCTCGTTGATTAGTTGGCTCTCGAATAATAGACTAGCTAGAACAACTAAATTAAATGTCGATCAAGTGTACTAAATTAATCAGTGATAACCAGAAACTAGAATATTTTAGCTACAATTTTGAAAAAAGTGCAAAAGCTTAATATTTAGGTTTTCTTTTTTAAACTAGACAGTCTTGTATTTAGATATCAATTAATAGACTAGCTAAAACATTTAAATTTGAAGTGGATGCACATAACTAAATTAATTAGTAAAAACTTGTGTGTGTCATCTTTTTCAGGGCTAGTCAAATGACGCTACAAAAATTGTATCCGGCTCACGAAGAATTTTATAAACGACAAATTATAAAAATGTGTATTTTTAAACTAGACAATAGTTGGTTTTGTGATGGTGTCCAACTAACATATTTTTCAACAACAAATCAATTACAAATATTTTAAGATATTGCTTTTAAAATGTAAAAAATAAACCTAACTTAAAATACATTTTACTATTTTTTGAAATATGATCACAAATTTTAATCCGAAATGTGGACAGCTAAAATAATTGCCTACTCGTGGTCTAGAGTAGTGTACAAACCTATGGCACGCGTGTCATAGCTAACACATAGGAAATTTGTATTGGCACGCCAACTATTACTCTCGCGTACCTTCTAAACTTAAACCTTCTACTTTTCTAAAAAAAAAAAAATGTTTAAAAAAAGTTCTACAATCTACATTTGTGCAACATCAAAGCTGTAAAATATAAGTCGTGTTTATATTCAAGCTATACGGTAACTGATTTTCACAATAAAAAAAGTTCATTCATAGTAAAAGTTATCTGGCACGTCAGCATTTCAAAATGTGAATATTAAAAAAAAATTGGCAAGCGGCCGGAAAAAATTGGCCACCCCTGGTCTAGAGTTTGGTAAAAGCTACAGAAGTTTGAAAGTTTAGATTTTTATTAAATTTTTATCTGCAGATTTTGACTGGTAGACTAGCTGGAATAATTACTTGTCAATAACTGAAAACTAGCATGTTTCATCTGGAGTTTAGAAAAAGTTGCGAAAGCTGATAAAACGAGACAGTTTGCTACAACTAGACAGCTTTTTATTTAAAACTCAAGATGTTTACGACTAAATTAGCCAGAATAATGCAATTTGTTGTGGATATAATTTACGACATTAATTTGTAGAAATAGAATGTTTTATCGAAATTGTAATGTTTTATCTAGAAATTTGAAAAAAATGCAGAAGCTGTTGTAGCTCAAATATTGAAATTTGGTTTTAATGTGGATAATTATAGTTATTTATTATAAAGTGGATAAAATTAAGGTTTAACGAGCAGATCGTTAAATTCGCGAGGATTTAAATTCGCGAGTTAAACCTTAATTTTATCCGCGACTGTAATACAAACTTTAAAATTTTGATTTAACAAGTAAAATTCAAAGAAAAGTTCAATTTTCCATGTTTTTTTTTAACGAGAGGCCGGCCATGATTGTGTTGTTGCCATGAACAACGATAAAATTGTTGATTCGTACGTAATTTTTTTTTTCAAAGTTATGTTTAAAGTCAGTTGTGTTTAATTGATTTGTATTTTATTATTTAAAAATGGATATATCAGAAGAATCTTGAGAAGAAGTCGGTTATTTTAAGTTGTAGTCGGTAACTTACTCGGTAACTTAACTCGGTAGCTCGGTAACGCTGATGTTCTTTTTTAATCGTCAATCACAAAAATTGTTATAAATGTTTTTTTTTTTATATAATTCTCTTGATTTTTGCTGGAGTAATCTTTCTGCAGTTGTTAGATGGTGACGCAATTGCAGAAAGATTACTCCAGCAAAAATCAAGAGAATTATATAAAAAAAAAACATTTATAACAATTTACCGAGCTACCGAGATAAGTTACGGAGTAAGTTACCGACTACAACTTAAAATAACCGACTGCGAGACTTAAAATGCCATAATTGACAACATTGAGGGTTATATTTACGGAGCCCGTAAGTAAGTTATTTTGATACATGGCCATGGATACTTACTAGAGCAATAAAATTGTGATTGCACTAGTGCAATAAAACTTGTATTGCACTAGTGAATAATTTTGATTGCACTAGTGAATAAACCACTGCTTCATTAATCGGTATTCAAGGAATTAAACATGACTTTATACATAAAAATTGAATAAAATTAGTCGATTAACGGGAATAAGAGACATCATACTTTCAGCGTCGCGCCACAATTCAAACTAACGCAAATTGTCATAAAATCTCCAATGGCGTGTGAATCGTTGAGCATGCATCATTTAGGGTTAGTACGAAGAATTTTTTTAATAAGTTTGAACTTATTGTACAAACTTATTTAATCACAATTTCTCAAATGATTTCGAAAGAAATAAGATAATGTGGCAAGGACTGTTGCTTTAATGACTGTTGCAATGTTAGGAAATCTTAATGAAGAGTCAAAGAAAGTAGGACATACAATAAATTTCCCCAAAACCAAGATCAGGATAAACCTTGTGCTCGGTGAGGGAATATACATTGGCGGTATCAGGGTGGAAGAAACTAGATCCTGTAAATACCTCGAACACGAGATTTCCATTGGAAGAGGTAATCAGACCCTACAAATTCTTCGAAGAAAAAGGCTCACATGGGCTGCATATGGGAATCTCAAACATGTGTTCAAGGCAGAGTTGACTAACTGCCTAAAGAGAAAGGTTTTTAACTAGTGTATCCTTTCAGTCCTTACCTATGAAGCCGAAATCCTAACAATGACTAAACGGACAATAAAGAAAATACGAGTTACACAACTAGCGATGGAACGATCAATGCTGGGAATCTCTCTCAGGGATCACATACCAAATACTGAAATTCGCAGACGATCCGGAGTTGCAGACGCCGTAGAAAGAATAACTGTAATAAAATGAAACTGGGCGGGACACATTGCGAGATCTGCTGATGACAGCTGGACAAGAGGAATCCTTGAATGGAGGCCTAGATCGGAAGCCTTCAGAAATAGTGGGTGTCCACCACACCAGATGGACCGACGATTTAAAACGCATTAGTACCAACTGGATGCAGACAGCACAAGACCGAGGACAGTGGAAACTATTGATGGAGGCTTACGACCACCAGTGGACTTCAATAAGCTGATTGATGATGACGAAGAATTTTTTTAATAAAATAAGTTTCAAATTATTTTACAAATTTATTTAATCACAATTTCTCAATTGATCTCGAAAGAAATAAGATAATGTGGCAAGGACTGTTGCTTTACCCCAGGTTAGATTAGGTTGCACACCGCGAAGTGTCAGATTAATCAAAGCCACATACGCGCGGCTGCGCGAACTCTCGATCCAAAATAAGATAATGTGGCAAGGACGAATAATCGATTACTCTGCCGCTTCGAGGTGTGCAACCTAATTTAACCTGAGTTAAGAATATAAGCCTAGTTCCTCATTAACGAAATCTATATATAGTATTGGGGGTTATGATCATTTTAAACACTTTTTATATGCCCCCTTCAAATTTGTTATCCCAACGTCTATGTGTCTTGCATCAATTCGCATGCGCACAATGCGTTCATTGGATTGACTTAATCTATGAAGTCTCTGATTCCCTTTTTACCAAATTAGTACCAAAATAATCAATGAAAACTAAAATGTTCCTTAGAATTCTCAAATGAGTTTAGAATGTTACAAAATGATTTATGTTCCTTCTGCCTCCCGCTATGTTGGACCTTAATTATAATTGAATACTGGGGTGAAACCATACTAACTATAGATATATGATTGTATCTAACAACTTATTAAAGCAAAATATAGCTAGAATATATAATTATAATTGAATATATATAATTTTATTCAACCTTTCCGTAACTCTATAATACGCAGGATATTGAATTATACAACAGATATTTTTGTTATTTACTGGCTCCCAGTGTTATTTACTGGACTGGGAGCCAGTAAATAGCTCAAATATCTATTGTATAATTCAATATCCTGCATGGTATTAGCAAACGAAGTAGTTGTTTCAACATGAGTTTTGTTTAGTAGTCTTGAAAAGACTCAATAATATTAAAGTTAGACAAATATAGAGTTAGTTATTAGTTAAGAATAGAGTTATACAAATGTTGAATATCTTTATATATTCAAGTTATATTTCTCTTTAATAACTTGATTTAGTTATAATTAATTATTGTAAAAAAAAACTATTCAAAATTAAAGATATTCCTTTAATTTAGTCGGAAATAGTTATTTACATATAGAGGGCTGGAGGTATAAGATTACGCCTGCAGCTGAAGTTTGAGGCCCGACGGAGGAGGGCCTTTATGAGGCGAAGGGTGTAATCTTCCTCCGGCCCAAGGCATGTACAACGTTTTACGCACAACTGCAGAAAACCTACATAATTTAATTAAAAATGGGTAAAAACGAGGAAAAAAAATACGACGGTGATTTAAATTCACCGCTCGTCACATAGGTTATTTGTTGCTAAGAAAAAAAAAATTATTGTAAACAAAAATTTTTATAATTTCGAAATGGAAGTAAACGCTGAGCAAATTGCCTACGAAATATTAGTGGAAGCTGATGAATAGAGCCCGGATTTATATGTAAATACATATTTTTAATTCCAATTATATTCGGTCTTTATTTTGTTTTCTACACAAATTATGATATTTGGAAATAAAGATTACATTTTCTCGTTCCAAATGTCATAATTTGTGTGGAAATCAAAATAAGACCGAAAATAATTTGAAAAAAAATATGTATTTACATATGAATCCGTGCCCTACTGGTGAAGCTGTGTTGGGATTGATCCCAAGCAAGTCTAAAGACCGATATGAAACGGAGTTTTCATCTTGGGAAGTCTGGGTGATAGATCTTGATGCGGGCTTTTCAATATTTTACAGGCCTACGGACCGGTAAAATTTTGACGGGTGTAATGTCAAATTTTCAGTCGTGGTAACTAAGATGTAAAAGAAACAATTTTGATGCAGTTGTGCGTAAAAAATGTTTTTGTGTGTGTCATGCTTTCTCATTCGAAAATCATATTATGTAATAAAATGTAGGACAAAACAAATCATGTTATAAATTATTATTTTTCTTGAAAGAATAAGAACTAAATTAAAATCTATTTTTATTTTAGTTTCAATATTAATTTTTATAATATTTGTATGTATTGTTTCTTCTTGGATGTTTTGATCGATGAATTCTGATCATAATGTAGATAATACAATTATTGTATATTTAGCAAACTATCCTACTACTAAAACTACTCCTCTACTACTCTAATATTTTAAATATTTTATACATTTTGTTACAAATAATAAAATTTAAATCAATAATAATAATTAATAATTTAGTCTTAGGAACACATTTAAATTACTAAGGCTTTTAATTTATTTGGTGAATATTCATAAATACGTTTATACATTAAATACAAATTTAGATTTTTTTTTGGAAATTGTTAGTTTGCGGATTTAGGGTTCCCTAAAACAACAAATTTCAACAATAAGAAGTTTTGTCATAGATTAGTAGAGCTTTATACTCAAAAAACATTGATTAAAACATTTGAATTTTATATTGGAATTAATGTAATTATTAGCAAAAATTTGTATTAATAAACGAGCGCTATCATCATTATTATTAATTAATTAATCAATAATTTGTATTAAATGATATCGACAAAAGTTTTTTTAAACAAACTGAATAGCCTTTTAATTGAAAGAAAGGGTTAAATGCTTAAACGTGTTTTGTAAATTCAATTTTTCTGTTTAAAATAAAAGATATAAAGAAAACAAATATTGTACAAATATATTCAAATACAGTCGAACTTCGAAAAAAAATGGAGTTATAGAAAATTGGAGTTATAGAAATACATAACTACAAAATTAGTAAAATATATAGATATGTATTTACTTTGAATAAATTGTGTATAGTGTATATGTTACGGTAAAAGTGCGTAGTTAGGTAAATGTGAACATTTAGCGGTATATGTACACATTTACCTTCTTGGTTGGTAAATGTGAGTTCAACTTACATTTACCAAAGTCAGAAATTTTTAATTGTTTTCCATTAAAAAAATCTCTATCTTCAAAATTCTCCAGAAGTAGATTTCAGACTTTATCGAGTTTAATTTCATTAATATATAGCACCTGGTGGGTGATCTTCGGTTATATCGTCTCTTTTTGGATTACCGATTCTCGAGAGAATAATATTCTGTCGTAATCTTCCTGTAGCACACCAGCTGGTAAATTCTTAGTTTGCTTTATTCGAGTTTTTGCTGATCATAAAATACGAAAAATAAAATGTTTGGTAATCTGCCCGAGGATTACATTATCGACGGTTTATGGTAGGCAATATCCGGCATCATAAATTTTGGACAATACGATTCGGTTAAAAAATTGGAGTTATAGAGATTATTTTGTAGGTAAAATTTTACTATTGTACTAATTTTTACTACGAATTATGGAAAAAATCGAGTTAAGGAAAATTCGAGTTATGGAAGTAAATTTATATGTAAAATGAACGTATGAATTTCTAAAAATATTCGAATAATAGAAAAATTGAGTTACAGAAGTTTGAGTTATGGAAGTTCGACTGTATATTTAAATAAAATAAAATAAATTGATACATCTAAGTTCATACGTGCAATATGAAGGGTAGGTAATTGTAATGAAGTTAAAAGCGCAAGGGAGGAAGTTGTTTTTTGTGTGGGGGATTACTTAAAATTTTTAATTTTATTTTATTATTCGATTTTTTTCTTTTCTTTAATAATCTGTTTGTAAATACGTTATTGGTGGGGATTGTTTACAAAAATGATTAAATTTTGTCAAGTAGGAAATGAGAAAGAACCTACTCGATCACGTCAGCTTAAAAAAAAACCTCATCAAAATCGGTCCATTTAGGAGCTACGATTCCATAAACGGCCACATATACGGATAGATGGACAGACGGACAGATGGACAGATGGACAGACGAACAGACGGACAGACGGACATACGGACAGACGGACAGACGGACAGACGAACAGACGGACAGACGGACCGACGGACAGACGGACAGACGGACAGACGGACAGACGGACAGACGGACAGACGGACAGACGGACAGACGGACAGACGGACAGACGGACAGACGGACAGACGGACAGACGGACAGACGGACAGACGGACAGACGGACAGACGGACAGACGGACAGACGGACAGACGGACAGACGGACAGACGGACAGACGGACAGACGGACAGACGGACAGACGGACAGACGGACAGACTGACTGATTGTGCCGAATATAGAAATTTGAGTCTTTTGTGTGATTTATAGTTATTGACACTATTACCTAAATCATTTATCTTTAGTTAATCTAAATCTGATATTCTTTCTTCTTAGATAAAATGACAGTGCCGGAAAAAAGCGTATTGAAGCGCCTGTGGCAAATGTCTAACTTGCGCCTCCCCATATGTTAATAATTAAAATCAGTAATTAAAATAATTACAAAATTTTAAACACCATTTATCTTTTGGTTTGCGCCCCAAATCCAGTTGCGCCAGTGGCGGGCGCCTTTTTCGCCACGCTTTCGTTACAGCACTGGATACTGATTATCAATTGAGATTGAAAAATGCAATTGAGGCAGTGTAAAAGGGTATGACGAAATTGAGAGCCTTAAAAGAATACTGGGTCAACAGATCGAATATACAAGACAGAATGTGATGTTTAAAAAGTCAGGTAAGGGTCCTGATACAGTTTTTAGTAAAGAAGATGAAAAAATAGTGAAATGGGAACTGGAATCAGCTAGGAAGGGTTTTCCACGGCGTCGATTGGTAGTCACCATGAGATGAGTGTTCAGAAGTTTCTAGAAAATCAGCCAAACAGGAAAACTTCTTTCAACTACAACAGACCAGATCCTGGATGGATTAGGGCATTCATAAAAAACATCTTCAGATTACAGAAAGTAGAAGTGAAGGATTTATTCCAGCCAGTTCTTGTGTGTCTGAAACTAACATAAGGGGATGGTTCCCATCAATTGAGGTGTAATTAAAATAAGATATCTATACTTGATATTCTATATTTAGATATCTATATTTAATGATTCCAATGAGTCCTTAATGGTGATGGAACCAATTTCACATTGAACAGCAGGAATGAAAAAATAATACACGCGGGGAGAAATAAGTGGTCAGAAAACAAATTTTAATGGACTGCAAGAACGTGATATAGCGGAGGAACCTATCAGAATAGCTGAAAATCAGCCATCCAGGTCTTCGATACCGATACCAAAAATAATTAAGTATAAGTAAGTATATATAAGTAAGTACTTTTACCTATTCAAATAATTTGTTTACTTACTTTTTAAAAAGCTTTCGTTTTTTCTCTCTCCTCGACATGCCTACCTAAATTATATGCACTGTGGTGCAAACTATTATAATAAAAACTGCCAACCACTGTACAAAAGAGATTTTGCAATTTTTTTGTATTTGATTCTAAAGTTTTACAAGATTTGAAAATTTTTCTTAATAGGTAATTAGGTTTTGAAGAAAAAAATGCAAATTATATTTAAATATAAGCAGCGTGAATCGGTCTTAAGGGTACCCACTACTGTGCACTTTACCCTAATTCTATTTCATCTTCCATTCATTTACAAAATATTTTTATTAGGTGGAAAGATCTCGGGTTGATAGCCTTTTATATATTTAAACAATCAGGATTCCTTCTCTCTCTGAACTGTAATAATTTTATGTAGCCCGTTACATAATCTGCTAAATTGTAATTTTTTGCACAAACAAACAACAATAAATAATGTATATCATAAATTAATCCACATGTGTAAATAAAATATAAAGTGTGGGCAAATTTTTCGTAGGCCACGCAAATTTCACAATAATTGTTAATGCGCGAAATCCCATTAAATATGCCTAAACGTGTCTGCAGATATAAATATTTAATGCAAATTCTGTATGGAAAAACTACTACCCACAAAACACGACTCAATTTTCACAACGAAACCTCTCTATATTATCGCCTACAAGAATGTCGCTACATTTTGAAATTCATGGTTTCTAATTAGTTTTATAGTTAACAGATATGTATCTAGATTGTTCCATAGATCCAAGTTTTCGGTTTATGACGAAAACGTCGACGATATTTTTTATGTGGGAAGATTAAAATCGTTTTTCAATCTAATAATTAATTAGTTTAATGTAACAACCCGTTATTATTGGTTGCAGTGCCTACACAGGCTAAATTTAGTTTACATGACAGATTTAGAGGATCAGGAAACAGTTACAAATAATTACTTTTTAGTAATACATGTTTTTATAGACTGAGAAGTTTATTAGAAATTAGAAAGAATTTTTTTCTAAATTTATTAACACTCTTGCATTAAACTTGGATCATTTGATTATTTAATATAGTAAAGAAAAGTTTTAATTTATGTAATATGTAATTTATGTAAAAATATTAAGTCATTATAAGCTTTTTCAATTAACAAAATTAATTCATAATTTTGGATGAAGAACAGAATCAACTAATATTGTAACAATATAAAAAAAAATTAAAATTTCATAAAAATTAAATGAAATATTTTCTTTTATTTAATTTTAGAATTATTTAAAGGTGTCAATGTACCAGTATAGGATCACTAATATTTATTTATAAATAGTTTATTATATAATTTTAATCACTAACACAAACATATTCCAAACTTGTTCTCTGCACAACTTTTAGAAGCGAAAAAACGAATTATAAATTCACTTAAACCATTCCATTATCCTTGTAAATTCCAACACACTCACATAACCTCCTAACTAATTACCATGTTCCTGCTTTAAAATCTAGACTAGCACTAACAAAAATTCTCATTTTTTAATTTTCTGTAAAACGGGTACAAATGTTACACTGTGATGTAACGTTTCTAAACCAGATTTTTTATTTACTAAATGTATTCAAACAAGTACAAGAGCCTTGGGTTTCACAATTTCGTGCTTTTTTTAGGAATTGAGAAACTGATCTGAGAATATGGCAATAATTACTTCGTGTTTACTAGGAAAAAATATAATTATTGCATTCTTTAGTTCAGTTTTTTAACTTAAAGGCAAGTGCGAATCATTGGGATATTTGGAGGAATTAAAATCATTGTTAATGGCGTATTAAACATTTTTAATTATAGCGTTTAGTTTATGTGGAAGTAGTTTGCATATATTTAGAATTTAATATAAAGGGAGACAAAATAAGAGTGTCCCGATTTTAAAGTGCAATTATAAAAAAAAAAAATCGAAATAAGTTGGACAGCAAATTTTTGTTGAACATTGTAGAGTAAAATCTGAAGTTTAATAACAAGGTAATTGTTATTCCTAAATTACAACTAATACTTAATAATTACTTGGATTAGATGACCTCCGTTTGCTTCGATGTATGACATCGATTTAACAATGAACACATTGCACACTGGCACATTTCTGGCGAAATTTCACCAATAGCTTGTCGAATGTTTCGTTTTAAGTCTTCCATGGTTTCAGGTCAGTTCCGATAAATTTAAGATTTAACATGACCCCAAAAGAAATAATCTAAAGCCGACAAATCCAGAGAGCAAGTAGGCTACAACTGATCTCGCTGGCGCTCGGAAATCGGACTAGGAAAGAACTCACATAATACTCCCATAGGCATGTTCGATACATGAAGCCTTGCACCCTCTTGCCGGTACCAAATGTCGTTTATTGGTAATCGAAAGTTGAGCAATAGCATTCATTAAGAACGTTTGTAGCATCTTCCATTTCATCTTAACATACGGTCCCAATACTCCAGCTGGGCATACTCTACATCATAAAGTTACCTTATGAGAATGCAGCTCATCTTCGAATATAACTTGAGGGCTTTCGGAAGACGTCAATTTGTTTCTCTTAGTTTCTTTCTCTTTTAGTAACGTCAATTTGTTTCTGTCCCCATGTAATTGAAAATGTGTTTCGTCAGTCATAATTATTTTGTTGACAAAATTATCCCCTCTACCCAAAAACCATTGAATGTCTATTGGGAGAAATTCTAAAGGTTTTTGCCATTTGTGGAGTCCTTCTTTAAATTTGTTTTTACCGACTCTCGTGAAATTCCTACTTGCTGCAATAAACGTCTCTGTAAATCCGTAAACGTATTGATTAGATAATTGAATATTGGTGAAACCATTATTGATACAATCACATAAACTTACTAAAGACGATTTTTTTTAATGTTATTTATCTAGTACTTGTTACTAACATGCAAATGCTCTGGTACTAGTAATAACATGCAAATGTCTGTTGTATAATTCAATATCCTGCGTGGTATTAGGCAGGGAAGTAGTTGTTTTAACATGGGATTTGTCATAGTAGTCTTAATAATTCTTAATATTATAGAGCTACGAACAGGTTGAATAAATTTATATATTCATGCTACATTTCGTCTTTAATAAGCTTATATGATTATATCTATAATTGGTATGGTTTCACCAACGTTCAATTATCATTTAAATCAATAAGCTAGTTCATGTTTTCCTCCACAAATGTGAAATTAAAACCTAACCCGCGAGTCATGCACGAGATGTTCAAGTTCATGTAATTTATAATACAAAAGTACTTGTTAATAACATGGAAATGTGCTGGTACTGGTAATAACATGCAAATATCTGTTTTATAAGCCAGGGAAGAAGTTGTTTCAACATGGGATTTGCCATAGTAGTCTTAATATTATAGAGCTACGAACAGGTTGAATATATTCAAGCTACATTTCGTCTTTAATAAGTTTATTGTATTGATTAGAATTTTATTCAATTCTGTTCTTAACTTGCAAAGTATACACTTCTGTTTTAGCAGTTCTTTTTCTCTCTGCGAGTTTTGTATCTTTAAGAGAACTTGTTAAGGGGCTCACTGTGACACATTAAAAAAAAAATCGTTTTTTTTGGTCTGTCCTATCCTGCGAAAATTTCAAGGCCGTATCTCTAATACTCCCCGAATGGCAGCCTTCTAAAGCGCAACCGCTCGCAGAAATAAAATTCTGCACCTGCCTGAAGCCGATAATTTTTTGGATTTGGAGGCAATAAATTTTTGGAAAACTAATTAAATTAAGTCTGAATTCGTATGAATTTTTTCGGATTTTTCTTATATTTTTGAAAAATATTTTTTCGATCATTTTTCGAAATTGGAAAAAAAGTCAAAAAGATAATAAAATCTGGGAGAATTTAGGCGGATTCTGAAAAATCAATTCATTTATTTGAAACAAAAAAAGTATAGGTTTTCCAAAAATTTGTTAAAAAACATTTAAAAAATCCATTTGTTAATAACTTTTCAACATTATTATTATGTAAAAGAAATGTTTCCGACTCTTCTTCCGAATCTTTAATATATATGAGATTTTTTTCAGATTTTTTGTCGTATTCGGAAGTATATGAGGTTGAGAAAATATACACGCGTTTTTCTCGAAATAGCATTTTTCAAATTTGCCCCTGTTGTAACTCAAAGAGAAATTGTCCGATTGACTTGAAATTTGGTCTCAGTACTCTTGAATATATTTACTGTACCGTCAACTAGGATATTTTTGATAGGAAGAAAATTGACGATTTGGCATTAAAAAAAACACCATTTTTTAGGCAAAAAAACTGACTTTTTTTACACAACTACGCCTTTTTGTCGGATTTTGATATTTTTTGGTAATCCTATTTCATGGTATATAAAATACCTTCTAGTTTAAAGACAAATTCTTTATTTTTTGAAAGTATGGCAAATAAGTCATTACTTCTTTTTTTTTCATTAAGTAAAAATTGGACACTCTTAATTTGTCACCCTTTAGCTTGTTTAATAAACGAAACATTTGAAAAAATAATTTATAATTAATAGAATATACTGAATGTTAATTAATTTAAAATAAAAATATATTGAATTATATTGTATCTAATTGTAAACTTGAATAGAAATAAACTTAATAAAGCCGGAACACTAAGCCTATATATATATATATATATATATATATATATATATATATATATATATATATATATATATATATATATATATATAAATATATTCAACCTTTCCGTAGCTCTATAAAACTAATAACTAACTAGTCTTTTTCGGACTACCAAAAACAAATCTCTTGTGAAATTTGTAAGTGGTAAGTGGTTTAAGTGAGTGGTTTATAAATTGTTGTTCATGGAATAAATCTCGAAACGCGTCCACACATGGCTATCCACTGAAGGTATCGGAAAGACATGATCTTAAAAACAAATATATTGTTATGGTTTTTGTTGAGTGCCACTAAGGTGGACTGAAAGCCATAAAATAACTAACAAATTCACAAGAGATTTGTTTTTGGTAGTCCTAAAAAGACTAGTTTTATAGAGCTCCGGAAAGGTTGAATATATTTATATATTCAGGCTGTGTGCCGGCATTATTAGGTTTATAAGATTATCTAAAAAGTAGTATGGTTTTACCAATTCTTGAATAGAAAGGTAAAGAAAGACATTTTTAATTCTAAAAAATATATAACAAAATTTGAGAATCTAATGAAGAAAATATAAACTTGTTTATAATAAATTATTACTTTCTAAAACTAAATTGTATTAATGCAGTTCTAGATATCTTAATATTAACCCTATCCCAATATAATTAACTTATAATATTAATATCCTAATATTACTAAACAGAAACATATTCTATTTAGTTCTGTGAAATCAAAACGCAAAATCCCATTTGTGTAAGTCCGTGTTAATCACAATTTACATGGAACGAATTATAATTCAATTTAAAATCTACATTTGTTTAAATAATTGTTTCTTCCGTTGGAGATTTTGGATATCATTCATTTGTTTTACTAAGAAATGAACACTCATTCATATATACTTATTCAAAGTTATATTAGTTATATTAAGTTATTTGCAAATAAGCTTAGCGAACAAAAAAACATCCGCAACTAAAAAAATTTGGAAATCAGTACATCATAGTTTTCCGTAAAAAGGAAATGAGGCGGGTCATTTCCTTTATTCGGGAAACTATGATTAAAATATCTTAAACATAAACTGGATAGTTTTACCATGGGGGATTTTATACCATGAATTGGAACAAACCGGTAGTAATGGGACGTCTGGCAACCCACAACAGAGTTATTAAACTAAATTAATACTTGCTAATCAATAATATCAATTCAAATTACTTATCAATTAAAATCTGTAACTACAGCAAAAACAAAAATCATTGTTTTCTTTTACTCATCTTTATTTATAGATTTTAAATGAATGAATAAATTTAAAATTTATGGCAGATTTTATTTACAGAATTTATTGCTTGAAATACAATTACAGTCGAACTTCCATAACTCGAACTTCTATAACTCCAATGTTTCTATAACTCGAATATTTTTAGAAATTCATACGTTTAAATTCATTACGGTAGCATTATATATATATATATATATATATATATATATATATATATATATATATATATATATATATATATATATTAACTTCCGTAACTCGAATTTTCCTCAACTCGTTTTTTTCCATAACTCGTTGTAAAAACTTGTACCATGGTTAAATTTTACATACAAAATAATCTCTATAACTCTTTATAACAATTAACAATTTTTTAACTGCCGGGTATTTTCAAAACTTATGATGCCGGATATTGATGCCTACCATAAACCGTCGATAGTGTAATCCTCGGGCAGATTACGAAACATTTTATTTTTCATATTTTATGATCTCCAAAAACTCGAATAAAGCAAAACTAAGAATTTACCAGCTGGGGTGATTTGGGAAGATTACGAGAGGATATTATTCTCCCGAGAATGGGTAATCCAAAAAGAGATATCCGAGATATACGATATAATCGAAGATCACCCACAAGGTGCTATATATTATGGAAAACAATTAAAAATTACTGACTGAAATAATATATTAATTCAAATTATTTTTAATTAATTATAATTATATAACATCATGTTAATAATATATACATATTTCTTTTTTGCTTATAAATATGTACATATGTATTTACTTTGAATAAATTGTGTACGTGTATTTTACTCATTTTATAGTTATGTATTTCTATAACTTAATTTTTTTTCATAAACTATGGCAATTCGACTTAGGGAAGTTCGACTGTATTTAAAATTAATAGTCTGCAATGATAAAAATGTAAATTTAAATAAATTAGATAAATTGTACAGAATAAGACTAACTAAATGTGTATGAGCTAAATGTGTACTAACTAACTAGACTAACTAACTCTACTAGACGAAATAGTATAAGTATTTATACATCATGAAAATCGACAAAATTAATCGACAAATCAAACAAAAGGTCTTAAGGCCTAAAATCTATTAGGTTGTTTAAATATTGATAAAATGCAGATTTAATAATATAATTATTATCTCTATCATTCATATCTACCAGCTTACTAAAGCAAAATATAGCTGGAATATATAAATATATTGAACCTGTTCGTAGCTCTATAATATTAAGTCTTATTAGGACTATGGACAAATCTCATGTTAAAACAACTAGAGATTTGCATGCTATTCTTAGAACCAGTCCATATACAAGATTTATTCTAATATTCTAAAAGTTTGATTCAATCCTAATCCTATAAAATCCTAATAAGACTTAATATTATAGAGCTACGAACAGGTTGAATATATTTATATATTCAAGATATAATTCCCTTTAGTAAGTTGGTATGATTGTATCTATAATTAGTATGGTTTCACCCTAACATTTTATTCATATTTATTCAAAAATGGAATATAATCTGAATAAAATGAAAACAACAGAAAGAATAAGCGTAAGGAAAATTATAGAATGCTATCCCAAATAGAACGTTTGAGAATTATAGAACAAGTTAGTTTAATTTAAAATAAAATCAAAATAATATAACGACCGTACAGTAGCACAGTACTACACACCAATACAGTTTGTAATTTAAATCCATTGATATAGATTAAATATTACTTGTATATAGTTCACACAAAAAAGGAATGCCTGGACATAGCAACAATCTTGTTTTTGTTCAAACTTTGGTTCAAAATTTGTTTATAAATCTGCACTAAGGATTGTGGATAACTGACTTGTATTTAAAAACTGAAATGGTTAAGCCCAAACTTAAAGTATTAAAATGTAATTTAATTTAAGCTAATCTACTAGTTGTTAATATAAATTAGTATACAATTACCGTGTGAAATGAACTCGAATCCCGGGAAGGTGATGTGTGTTCAATTTATGTTCACAACAAAAATTTATTCTGGAAAAGAAATAAAAAAAGCGCTTCATCCAAGCCAAAGAATAAAGCAACTTTATCTAAAGTCTCGGCGTGAAAATATGTATTATCACTGTATTGTTTCTATGCTTTAACCCTTTCGCTGCGAATTACTTTTTGAACTAATGTGATTGTGTGCTCAATATTCTGAATGTTACATTATAGCCCGTGCGGCATACTTTTATAACTTTATTTGCAATTAGTATTATTTGCAATAATTTGCAAATATTGCCAAATTTTTAAAATTAAAATCTCTATTCGATGGAAATTTTGTTTTTTTTTTGATTTGACTGGACAAACTTTACAAAATTCTTTTGTTTTATGACAAAATTGGACGAAAATCTCAAAATAATTGGCAAATATTGCCCAATTTTCAAAAACCAAAATCTATATTCGAAGCAAATTCTGTTTTTTTTTGTTGATTTGAGTAGACACACTTTGCAAAATTCTTTTGGTTTATGTCAAAATTGAATGAGAACAACAAAATAACTTGCAAGTCTAGTCTTGTCCGTCTATTCTTGTCTGTGTAGTCCCGTCAGTGCTGCCTTTTCTGTCTAGTATTGTCAGTTTAGTCTTCTCTGTCCTAGTCTTCTCTGTCCTAGTCTTATCTGCCCTAGTCTTGTCCGTCCTAGTCTTGTATCTCATAGTCTTGTCTCTCCTAGTCTTGTCTATCATAGTCTTGAATGTTTTAGTCTTGTATGTCCTAGTCTAGTATGTCTCAGTCTTGTCTGTCCTATTCTTGTATGTTCTAGACTTGTCTGTCTTAGTCTTGTCTCTCCTAGACTCATATGTGTTAGTTTTGTCTGTCCTAGTCTTGTATGTCGTAGTCCTGTTTGCTCTAGTCTTATATATCTCAGTCCTGTCTGTCCTAGTCTTGTCTGTTCTATAGTCCATTTTTTTAAGAATGCAGTATAGGGAAGAGAGGGCTTATTTGACCTTGTTCTCTGATTGGCTTAAATCGAGGAGAAGTTCACACCGACGATATTTACTTCTCCATCTCAGCCTCTTTTCACTTTCCCTTTATTTCACATACCCTCCCTTCCCTTTCTTTTCACATACATTCACAGCTGTTAGTTGTCAAGGGCTGCCGTGTCAATTCACAATTGTCATCTGATCTGTTTGTATCATTTAGATATTTTGCGTTTTTCTCCATTTATTTGTTGTCTTGTCCGTCTAAACTTGTCTTGTCTGAAACAAATTCAAGTTGAAATAACTTCATGTTGCGACAACTTCATGTTGCGACAAATTCATGTTACGAGGACTTCATGTTATAACAACTTCATGTTGAAACAACTTCATGTTGAAGAGACTTTATCGAAACAATCTGTCTAGTTTCAACTACGAGAAGAGATTTTTTTCACCTCGAATCCTCATTTCATCTTCAAATTCACATTGAAGCAACTTCGTGTTGGGACAACTTCAAGTTGAAACAACTTCATGTTGCGGCTTCGTATTGTGACAACTTCATATTCAACTTGAATTAGACTACTAACTTATAATAAGTAAGTGGTCCATGGAAGGCACAATCTAATCCATCTAGTCCAATTCAGTCATCATTGTAGAGAATTCATTAAATTATGTACATTTTAAATTAGTAGACTACATAGACAAGACAAGAAAGAGACATGACTAGATACAGACAAGGAGACAAGACTACACAACAAAATTAAAAAAATAAATATATGGCTATCCGCATAGTTTACAATTACTTTTTGGGATTTTTTGAAATATTCATCTTTCCAACGATAAGACCCTAGGTGCAGGGGTGAGTCCCGAAACTTTTACCCAGGGTAACGCAACGCTCCAATGAGAGTGTATATATTTATTAATCTCTTTGTTATGTTTAACAAAGCCACAATGAATTCATGAAGTCGGTAGACTGCTATAGCAATCCATAGCATCTGGCCGCCAAATCAATTGGACTACTATAACAGTCCATAGCACATGGGCTTCAAATCAATTGAACTACTATAGCAGTCCATAGAAGCGAAAGGGTTTTAAGTAGATATAGTGTGCATCTTACAATTCTTAATATCTTTCAATTGATACTTTGTCAAAAAGTACGTAGAAGTATGCATTGAATGGTGGATGCATGCATTAACTGAAATTTATACTTCAACTGCAACATATACATTGGCAGCTAGTATTGTGGATAACTATCCGATTGTATTGAAAACCAGGATTTAGAAAAACTAGGACTCAAAATCTTGACAGTTAAACTAATTTAATGGTTTATGATAGAAGTTAGTTTATAAATATATATCTATTGCGGGCAACAGACAGATTTTATTGGAAAAAAATATTCTTAAACCTAAACTCAAAAGTTTTAAGATCCAATAAAATTGAAGCTAATATAGTAGTTTATAATGGGAAACTTATGAATCTGCAGCAAGTATTTATGAATAATTGTGAGAAATTGTATTGAAAAACTGAAACTGGTAAGGCCCAACTCAAAGTATTGAAAATTAATATGAGCTAGTCTACGTAGTTTAATAGTGTAATAGAAATTAATCTACAAATCTGCAGTAAGTATTACGAATAACTGGATATTACTTTGAAAAATTTAAATTGGTTAGCATTTATTTAATTTAAGTTAATTTAGTAGTTTGTAATAGAAATTAGTTCATAAATCTACAGTTAGCATTGTCGATACATAGTTTTGAAACTTAATTTAATTTATGCGAATCTAATAGCTTGCATATAAATTAGTTTAATAATCTGCAGAAAGTATTGTGGCTAACTTGGAATGATAATTTTGCATTAATAAACTGAAATTGGTTTTATACACACGGCTATATACAAAGTTTTGAAATTTAATATTATTTAAAGCTATAATATATAGTATAATACTAATATAGTATAATACTAATATATAATAGTAGTTATATGATATAAATATATGAACTGCAATAGTATAATTTATATAGGAATAGAATATTTTATGTGGGATAGTGCACATGCACATGGGATAGTGGATCAATTCACAAATATTGATTCTTTTTTTAAATTATATGAAATTGTTTACGTCAAAGCAATTAACTGTTTTTTTTGTTATATTACCTACTTGGCGAACAAATATACGCTTTGCAAGGGCAATTAATTCTTTCCAATGTCAAAAAAGAAAACCTTGAATTACTTTTACCTTTCATACTCGAAAACAAAAACTCCCATTCAATGTTTGCTATCTAATGGCAATTATACAATTTCTAATCTGTATATCTACTGTCTTTATATTTTAAACTTAAAATATATATATACAGAAGTATTATATTTTAAAGTTTTAATCTATGTGTAAAGAATGAGTTAGTAAATTTTGACCTCTCTTTTAGGAGCTTTAGTATGTTTTTGATTACCAAATGTTATTATTTAATGGATCTATTAACTAATGGTACAAGTAGGTTTATTAACAATTCTCTTTACTTTGGAGCAAAAATATAAAAGGTGTGTAATATGTAAATTTAAATGTGATATTGAGTCAATATTTTTGGAATCCTAGGATGTATCGTGAATGATAAAAAAACTTTGAATGAAAGCAGAAATTTAATAGAGCAGGTTCTTCTTACAAAGTATTACAATTATAGAAAGCATCTGAAGTGTCGGACTTAAAATTTCTATACAAAACTATGCAGTTCTGTACCGCCTCGTAGCGCGGCCCGGTGCGAGGTATTGAAATTTTTCGTGACCCACCTTATGAAACAAGTGTGTGAAGAAGGGCAATTGGGCTTCAGTTTTGAAGTGTGCTTTAATCTCAATGATACTTTGGTATTAAAATGGGTAATAAAATTTTTTGTGACCCACCTTATGAAACAAGGGTGTGAAGGAGGGCTATTGTGCATCAGTTTTGAAGCGTGCTTTAATCGCAATTAGCGATGTATTTATTATACATTATTTTATCAACGTTGCATGTTAAAATACTGTTGAATCTACAACAAAATAATTGTTTCTCAACAAAAATATTTAAAAATTGTAATTTTGACAGACAAATTCTTATAAATCACTGACACGATAAAGTTAGAACGTTCAGTGCCTCCGTGGCAAAACATGCTCACTAGTAAAAATGGGAGTGACGGGAACACTAGTTTGTCGTTCATCGATGTAATGTGAGTTAATCCATATTTAATCTAGATTAGGTTATGATTAGGTTAAGTTATATTGGAGCCCGATAATTGCAGACTGAGAGGCAGACTTTTTGATTCAAAATAAGAAAAATTATTATCTTAATAAAGTCGGAAAGCCTGAATATATAAATATATTCAACGTTTTTAGGACTACTAAAATAAATCTCATGTGAAATTTGCCGTTATTTACTAGTTTTCAGTCCACCTTCGTGGCATTCAACAAAAACCAGAAAAATAATATTGTTTTTTAAGATCATGTCATTATAATAACTAAAGCTCGGAACTTTAGGCATTAAAAATTGTTAGAATAGCTAGGTAATTAGGTTGTGAAAAAACACAAAATAGGTTTTTTAGTAGGTTCTATAAAAATAAGAAAGATATGCAGGTTTCCAAAAATGTTCGCTTCAAATAGGTTATATTTTTTATTAGAATTTATTAAAAAGTCCAAAAGTATTTTATTCAAACCTTTATGTGCTTTGCCCGTCTATATATTGCACAAAATTAATTACCTAAATTCTACAAAGAATAAAAAAACAATACTTCTATTATAAAATGTAAACAAAAGTAAAAAATATTTCTTAATTATTATTGTTTGTTTTGGTGTCATATTTGCTGTTGCAATAAACTACCATATTTTTTTCTAAATTATGTGGTGTAAGGCTGTGCCTTTATCTGTCAGATAAAACCATTTTATATGCGGAAAAAGAACGTTCAACATCGCATAACGTTACCGGTGCATACTTTAACATTACCGCTGTTTCTGACGTTATGTTTTCAAGAAGCTCAACATTTTTGCCACTTAAAATTTTTCCTAGAATTCGTAAAATAGAAAAGTCTTTTTGTTCTAAAACAGCCTCAAGTTTAAAAAACATTTGCCTGGTGCAGTTTTCAAATGGTTTAATACGTTGTCCACCAATGATACTAACTCTGTTAATGGGGTTCCAGTTTTTTTTCAATTATGTAATTGTTTCTGTTAAAATGAGAAAATTGGATGAAATATATGCCATAGAATTTATAATGTCTGTATTTTTAAAACAATGTTGTTGCCTTGCGTATAGACTCTGCATTGCTATAGTCAAATTCCATTACAACCTAAGAAAATAAAAAGTTTGGTTGACCGAATGGGAACACAGAAAAACAAACCTTTTTCACAGCATCAAAATTATTGCAGCATTAAAATGCAACTTCTAGCCATCTAAGTATTCCATCTTGTGATAATTGGTTCGGGTGGCAATGGCAAATGGGGTAGAAAATTTTTGAAAACTTCAACTCTTAAAGGTGCTTTTAGGAAAACCTTTTTAACGTGTCCAATAAGTTCATTAACCAATGGATACTCTACTTTTATCTTTCGGCATTTTAACAAACAACGGTCCCCGCAGAAGTATTGTAACTTTGTAAGCAAAAGTGTAAAAGGAAAAGTTAGGATTCACAAACACGAGAAGAACACGTTTGCTGGTACCAAGTGGTACCAGCTTCTAAAGCCGATTGCACACATTGGCTCACACAGCAAGCCCAATGTGTGTTCCAACATTTGCTGTTCTTTCACACACCACAAGTGGGCGTCTACAAAGTGCCAACTTCTCAGTTCACAAGTTGTAGAGCCAATGGTAACATGTCTGGTAATCTTGATCTTGAACTAGCGGTTGCCGCTTTTTATATAGCATCTGCTGCATACAATGTACAACTATTAAGTAGTAAACCCTGTAGAAAAAGAAGATGGTGGATAACGATTAATCACAGAACATAACTTATAAATTAACAAGGTGATAATAAATATATGGCCAATGTGTAGAGGGAGAACTTGTCACGTAGGAGCATGCGCCAATTCCTTTGAAGCGGGACAGAAAACCGACAACCCTATGGCCAGTCGCCAATGCATGTGCCAACCTCCACCAGCCCATTCACAAGCGCCAACTTCTTCATTCACACATTGGCCATGTGACGTATGCCACATCACATGGCCAATGTGTGGAGCCGGGTTAATGCGTAGATAAAAAGAATGTGTTCCGTAATTTCACAAAGACTAAGAATTTATGAATAAAGAATTTTTCACTATTTTAGGTCACAAATAGGCGCTACAGGAGCTCATTAGGTATTTTTTAGGCAGAATAAATTTAAAACAGCAAAATAGGCAAAATAGGTTTTTTAAAACTAGCGTAAAACGATAGAGAATCATGTAAAACGGATTTATTTTCTTATCTTTTTCATCTGTCTATAAAGAAAAAAATAGGCAATTACCTAGTTCCGACCTCTAATAATAACTTTAGTGAATAGCCATCTGCAGACGCGTTCCTCTAGTTAAAAGAAGGGCATGATCTTAAAAAAACAATGTTATTTTTCTGGTGTTTGTTGAGTGCCACGAAGGTGGACTGAAAACTAGTAAATAACTGGCAAATTTCACAAGAGATTTGTTTTGGTAGTTCTAAAAAGAATCAACAATATTATAGAGCTCTGGAAAGGTTGAATCTATTTATATATTCAGGCTGTGTTCCGACTTTATTAAGTTTATATGATTGTCTATAATGAAGTATGGTTTTACCAATAATAAGAAAAAATAATTCAATGCCATAATTCCAAAATAATGTAATCCTTCACATACAATAATTTACTTCTTAATGTGTTCATTTTGTTGTGCGAGTAGATAGAAATAATTTATTTACAAAACAAATTTTATTTTGTAATAAAAATAAAATTGCAAAATAATTAAAAAAGAAAACTATAAGTAATTAAAAAAATATTAATCTATATTTTATTTTTATTATTAAATTTGTCCTTAGTGCGAAGCATGATGTTTGTCATCCCATAACAATTTCAAATAAAGAGGTAATGATGTTAATCTTATTCTTAAATTAGGTTCGACATCCAATCTGTTTCGATACTTATTTTCTAAGTACAACAAGGCCGTGAACGCAGCTTCATACGTATGTGGTAAGTGGTGACCAAAGGCATTAAAAATAGAATTGCTGTTTCATTTATCTTTTGTCAACGCAACCAACAATTATTTGGAGGTACAGTTTCTAACACTTCGGTGTCGCATGAAATTTCAATTAAATCATCAACTTCTTGTTTATAGAGCTTTTACTCATATATGTTTAAAGGTTAATCCGGAAAGTAGTCTTTAAAACTATTTATTAGCTCTGAAAGATGTTCGGACATGAGAATTGTTTTGTAGTATTAAAAAGACTTAATATTATAGAGCTACGAGCAGGTTGAATATATTTATATATTCAGGCTATATTTCGCAATTAATAAGTTTATATAAGATTTGCATTACCCTCCTTTGCTTTAAATTAGCTTTATTTTTTTTTTTTTCATTTTAGAAGAACTCTCCTAAATGTTTCGTGCAATCGTCAATTATACGTTTAACTGTATTACTTGATGAAAAAAATTGAAATGTGATACAGAAAGCGGGAAGTATTAATTTTTTATAGCACTATGGTGCTTTCGAAAAATTAATATTTCCTGCCATACATACTGCTCAGCCTCAGCTAATAATTTAGAAATTTTAAAAGCTGTCAAAGTGAGGTTTTTATTTGACTGGTGAAGATTTAAAAAAAAAATATTGCCTTCGTCATATCAGCAAAAAAGAATAATTTTTTGTGGTTTTATTTTGTGTTTTAATTTTTTCCGGGACCCGACAAAATTTTTCTGCGACCCACACGTGTTGGGTAGCGACCCACACACTGGAAAACGCTGTTTTAAGAGATAAAATATAAATTCATATAGAGCAGAAACCTTTTTCCTTACTGGTTTATAGTAGTATAACAGTTTTAAAACTAACTTTAAATTTTGTAATCGATATAATAAAAAAATATTGATATATGTAATATTCCACATTTTCCTTTTATAACCATATGTAAGATTAATTTTTCTTAAAAATACCTCAAAAATATTTTGTGTCGGCTCCAAACCGAAAATGTATGTTTTGACATAATTTTGACATAAAATTAATTTTGACATAAGTTTCACAAGTTCTTCGCTATTAAGTTTTGTTTCCTACCATATATAAACAACTCCATATTAATCATTTTTTATTGAAATTTTATTATTGAAATATTCTGAAACATCAAATCCTAACAATGGCAATATTACATTTAAAAAGCTAAAAAAAAACTTAAGTAAAAGTAAAAACTTTTAGTTAATTAACTAAATATGAAATTTTAGATGTATAGGAATTCTGTGTTGAATATCTAACTTTCAAACTGCATATGCAAATTTAATTCTTACATCTTTTTCGATTATTTTGGAAACATTTGGTTTTAGCGACTTTAGGCTTTCGAACTTGCATCGCGAGATCCAATCTTGTACCAAACTTGATTTTGCGCTTCTGAATTCAGAATTTTCCTAACTTCATAATCAATTTTTTCATAACCAAAATTGAGTAAAAATTTGACAAATCTTTATTATCTACACCAATTTGAAACTATTTATTTTAATTTTTATTACTATATTATTTTAAAAATGAATATTTTAGCTAAAAGTTTTATTTAAACAAAAGTAGTTTAACTGTTGTAGGAACTAGGAACAAACCCCCATCATGTTTCCAAAATTTTGACGACTGACTGAAAATTATAAACGAATCAAGTTTCAAAAACCAAATTTTTTTCAAAAATTATACGTCAAATTTTTATGTAACTATATGATGATATAACATAATTATATTAAAAATTATTTCGATCCAGAACTATCCAATACTTTAAAACGACTTCTTAAGAAACTTCGAAATTTTATTATATTTAAATTATTTAGTTTGTAAGTAAAAATTTCAAAAATGTTTTATCTGAACAATCATTATGTTTTGTAAACCAATCTTGTCATCAAACCATGACATTTTTTACCTATTCCAATACATTTTCCTTATTTACTTAACTAAAACCTACATTCACTCACGTAACACCTTTTTGTGAATGCGATAACAAGTATCAGGTGCGAGATTCCTATGTCTAGTTAACTTCCTATACAAATTAGTCAACAAAAAAACTTACCGTTCCCTTTGCTAACACAGTCGATTTTATCGACCTGGTGAATAACCCTTGCAGCTTCCTTAGCTAATTCTTGTTTGGATTTCTTTACCCTTTCTTTGCGTACTGGAGACGTCAACAAGTGACCTTCACCATCACCACTTAATGCACCAACACGTCCACCCTCTCTAGGCACTAAACAAAAAAACAAACAAAAAATATTAGAAAATTGTTTATCAAAAAATTTTGTTTTTGAAATATGTTTATTATTGTTTAATATATTTTCATAAATAATTCTAATTTAATTTAGTTATATATTCAATATTAACTAGTTAATATTGAATATATAACTCGGCTATAATGATAGCGATTAGTTCGTATCTTGTTATAAGAATTAGCTTAAATCAGATTAATTCGTTTAGTGCTTAGAATAGCAATTCGTTTCAAAAACGAAAAATGTCCAATTTGTAAGCAATCTGAATTAGTAAATGCGGCAAACATTTTCAGTACTTTCATTTGTTTTAGGTAGGAAATTAAAGGCAATTTGTTTTAAATTTCATCTAAAAACTTTAAACTATGTCCAGTAAAATTCAATGGCTTTTGATTTTCTCTTTTCTTTATACCTTTTCTCCATTTTCTGCCAAATAAAAAGTCGCAACAAAATATATTTTGGCACTTTGAACCCTAATAAAACAAATAAATGGATATAAACTTATTCAGGACGAAATGTATAGGGCCTGAATATATAAATATGTTGAATATATAAATATATAAATATGTTGGATTTTAATTTTTGATTTTATAACATAAATTATATATTTTACTTTTGCGGACGATATTGCCATTATTACTAACACCAAACATTAAGCCATACACGCAGTGGAAAAATTACATGAAATTGCGCAAAGAACCGGACTACAAATTTCTTATGAAAAAACCCAATATATGGAAAAACGACCAGCAAATAACTTAGCTTTAATCACATAATACGGTAAGATTACACAAGTTCCCCATTTTAAATACCTTGAAGAAATCATAAAGTCATCGGGACTAAACCGAATCGCCTAATACCGAAGCTATATATAGTCGCCGAAGCTAACGTGGGCTCACTACAACAAGAAGTGCATCCCGTTAGATGCAAAATTAAGGCACTATACAACGGAGATTCTTCCGGAAGCAACTTACGCCGGCGAAATAATGGTTATCGACGGTCATTCCAAAATTAAGGATATAGAAAAACAGGAAAGAAAAATTCTCAGAAAGATTTACGGGGCAGTTAATGTTAACGGTATTTGGATGAAGAGACCTCAAAACAAACTCTACCAAAAGATCCACACGATAAGGGACGTATTTAGAAAACGCCGAGCACAGCTTTATACACACATTTACAGGATGGAAAACTCCAGAACGGCGAAGAAATTGCTCAACGTCATAGCACAGATTAAATGTGGCACTGAGTGGTTGATCAAGGTTCAGTGGGACTTACAACAGGTCAACATACAAAATATCGAGGACCGCAAAATATTGAAGGTAGGAATAAAATAAAAAATGTTAAGTTTGAGGATTGACCATCACGACAGCCTAGAAGAAAATGGACAGCTGAGCGGAAGAAGGAGCACTCTGAGAGGATGAAGAGATTTTGGGAAGAGAAGCGGGAAAACGCCAGAAGATGAAATCATGTACAATCAAGTTCAATCGCTCTCCTAAAGGGGAACAATCGATTAAATAAATAATATAAATATGTTATATATTCAATAAATAGTTTCAACCTGTTCGTAGCTCTATAATATTAAGTCTTAATAAAAGTACAAATCACCCGCATCCCATTGAAACAATTGAAACAACTACTTCCCTGGATAATGCCACGCAGGATATTGAATTACACAACAGGCATTTGCTTGTTATTACCAGTCCCAGTACATTTTCATGTCACTTAATGAGTACTAGATAAATAACATTGTATTTAAGATTGTTTCTTTCTATTTAACTTAAGTGAATGCTATCTGTAGACGCGTTTCTCTCATCAGTGCTGCTTTGCCGTTTTGAAATTTTAAATTGGAATACACTGACTTGAACACCTCGTGCATGACTGACGAGGTTAGGTATTAATGTTTTGTAGAAATACATGAACTTAGTTGCAGGTTATTGATTTAACCTGTAACTAAGTTCATGTCTGTCTACACTGGCGAGGTTAGGTTTTAATTTGACGTTTGTGTAGAAAGACAAGAACTGAGTTGCAGGTTATTGATTTTTATGACCATTGTCCAATAAAAGTACTTTTTCTGGGTACAATTAGTAAATTCTCAATACCCATATTCAAAGGCGAAATGCAAATAATTTCTCCTAAAACGAAATATCTATAAAAATGCTGTAGGAAACATACTCTTATTTATTATTTATAAATTATTTAAACGTAACTATAACCTTATGTAGAACGATTTTGAAAAAATATATAACTATTTCTCAATACAATAACTTGAATTGTTGCTTAGATATCTAGTTTTCCGCAATAGATGCAGCATATCTAAAGTAATAGAGACTCGTAGTGTTTCGTAGAAGTTTAGCACCTAAATATAGAAAATCGTTCTTAAAAATCGATTTAGCCATCGATTCTTGAAATATCCGTCATTAAAACTCCTAGCCATATTGATATCTATTAATGCATAAAAAATCTCTTTAAGATATCGACAATCCATCGATTGTAGTCAATTCTGACAAATAAAGATAAATCTAGCAAATCTATTTAATAATTTCCATCCTTGAGTAAGAGTTTTATCTCTCTAATTCTATATCTAATCTATCCAAAATGATTTAGTAGAATTGGCGAAAAAAACCTAACCTAACCTAACCTAAGTTTTGAATGGTAGGATAAATTCTTGTTCCTGTAGCTGAATTAAAGTATTGTACTTACGAGAGAAAAGAAGCATTTTCATATTTGGATAATCAGTTCGTTATTATGTCTACTAGCATTATTGATAAATTGATAAGTAATAACTAGAAACACAATTTCTCCCTTCTTTAGCGTTCTAATGCAGGTACAAATCTCTCATTAAGATCAAATCTTTCACATAATCTACACAATCCTTTGAATCATCCAAACATTTTTATTAGCGTAATGTTCAAATTGATAACGACTTATATAGTCACATAGTTGAAGCTAATTCAAATATGAAAAGTAATAATAAAATCCACTACGGGACAGTTTATTTTATTTAGCTTTTCTTATTTTTATTAGCTTTTCAGAATTTTCCATTACTAGTTAACTTAGAAGAACGTTTTATTCACATTGGTTTTATGAATAGATTCCATGATAGATGATGGATATATAAGATGGCATTCCCCTAATAATTAAGAAATGCAAATTTGTGCCTATAGTGCAGGCCTGGGCAAATGGTGGCCCGCGGGCTTCATGTAGCCCGCGTCGACATTTTATGCGGCCCGCGAAGCATTTTATAAATTAGTTTAATTACAAAAGATATCTACTTATAATAAAAACATAAAAAGTCGGTTTTAAGTTTGTGTCCCACCAAAATATTACTTCAGTGTGAAAGTAATTACAAATTTATGTATACATAGCAGCCACAATTAATGATCTTAATAAGTATTCCAACATAAACAACATAAACAAGTCATAAGCAACATAAACATAGAATCTCTAAAGCATGTCTATGGCATGCTTATTATGTTTAGCAGGCCTGATGTTTACTTTATTATCTACCTGCCACCATTTTATTATTATTATTAGACAGAAGACGGAAACAGGTGAGACTGTAGTGTTCCTAGTCGGGTTTTATTATGACGGGTAGGGAACCAGTTCCCGATTTATGGTCTGTTGGTTGCTATCTATGCGGTTTTGAAAGATATCAGTGAGGGCGCGTCGATAGTGTTCTAGTCCAGTTGATTCTAGATATACACTACTCTGCTGTTAAGAAAGTTTCTACGACACAGCATGGAACATCTTCCTTTAGATAGTTTCCTACTGTGCCCCCTGAGATGATTTTGGTCACTGATGTGAACAAAATTGAGTGGAACGTTGAAGTGGCAACCCAGAATTTTGTGGATCAGGATCTCCTCTCTGGCGGAGCTCTAGCAGAGATAGTAGACCCAGTTTGATGCAAAGAACTTTATAGGGAAAAACTCTCAGTTCGGGAGGGATTCTGGCGATACGTCGTTGTACTTGCACGTTGCAGTGAGTGGGCTACCATTTAGGGTGCAGATAGTGATGGGCTTATTGGGTCCAATGTGCAGTACGGTGCACTTAGCCTCATTTGGAGATATGAGCCATATGTCAGTCCACCTCTCGATTGAAGAAAGATCTTCCTGAAATGTTACAGCACTTTCCAGTGGGTTGCAGTATAGTTTTTGACATGTCTGACAAGTCGCCGATCTAGACCAGGAATAGCAGGGGGCCGTTGACGGTACCCTGCGGTACAACACTCTTAACTGCTCTGATATCTGACAACGATCCACCTCTGACTTGAAATCTGCGTTCAGGAAACCCTCACTCCATAGTGCTCCAGCCTGTGTAGCAGACGTCTAAGACTGAATGCGTTTCTCGAAGTCCAAGTAGATAGTGTCAACAGTACGACCTTGGTCGTGAAGATGAGTCCGATCATTGAGGCAGGAGAGAAGATTGGTGTCAATTGATCGTTTGGGTAGGAAACCATTGGTTGTTTTGAATAAGGAAGTTAGTAAGCTCTATTATAATGATCTTCTGCATGCACTTTGACAGGGTTGATGTCAGACTAATTGGTCGGTAATTTTGGGGTTGGTATCTGACTCCTTTTTTTAAAGATGTGCATAACTACGGATCAGACCACATCTTCGGTACATATCCATTTGCAAGGGCTCGAGACATCAATGCAGCCAGTAGGGCGCTTATTATCCCAGAGCATTTCCTCAGGAAGATAAGCGGTATGCCGTCGATACTGGGTGATGCATTGTTCTTTATTGAGGCAATTGCATCTTGAACATTTTCTTCTGTGAAATCAATTGTGTCCGGGGAGTTTGGGTATTTGCCTGGTTTGCCTGATTCCTTGGTAAATACAACGTCAAAAATTTCAGACACCAAGTGTTGTTGTGGACTATTTCACCCGTAGCTCCGTCTTTTAATGAAAAGTCTGACACTTTGGACTTTAGGGATCTATTAATGTAGGAGTAAAAACTTTTGTCGTTAGCTACCGCCAAGTCGTTCTCATACCTTCTTCTGTCCTCTGTTATTAGTTATTTCACTTTATTATTTTCAATTTTGTACTTGCCATAATTAGTAGCAGTCCTATATCGAGCGAATGTATTTTATAGACATTGCACATTTGCGGGTGATCTCTGAAAATGTTTAGTTTTACAAACAGCATCTGTTGTACACTATAACAGAACCTAACAATTTTGTTCTGTGTGGCGACTATATACGCAACGGTCGTGGTATACAAATATCTATTAAAATACAAAAATGTTTAATGCGGCTCGCGGTCCGCGGTTGCGTTTTTTAGATAGAACGTTTTAAAAGAAATATATTAGAAAATATTAAAAATTAACACGAATTGCATATATTATAATTATAGTTTATATTTATTTATATTAGTTTATAATTATTAATATTAGTAATATCAAAAAATGTACATGTAAGTATGGATTACCACGTAGTAACTGTCGCAACCATCCTATTCAAAAAATGTAAATATATGACAATATATTATTCGTAATAAGTTTTTAATATTTCAACATAATGATTTAAGGGATCCTCACAGTGTGACACCACGAAAAATAGCAGATTTTCACGATTTTTTTTTATGTTTAGGATAAACTAATCGGTCTGATTTTTTTTACAAATTAAAGTAGTAATCGAGAATACAAAATGAGTTTTTTTTAATTGATTTATTTATTGTTTAACATTTTTTTTATTAAATTTAATGTGGCGTTGAAAAAAAAGCTCCTGCATCGTCTCCTTTATAGCGGACATAATTTTGATCAGATATAAAAATATCAAGGAGATTATTAATCTGTAGGGAAGCCTCTATGTTCCTATGGAAGCTTTTTCTTTTTTATGAAATTTAAAAAAAATGGCGGCGGTTTGACAAAAAGGTATCGAATTCAGGCTATTTTTTCGACAATTATTCGTAAAAAAAATGGAAGATTAAAAAAAAAAGCTTCCATGAGAACATAAAGAATGACGTGAAGAATGTTCAGTCTAAATTTCAAAGGGATAGCTTGAAAACTGTTCCTTTGAGAGTGGAGACCATTTTGAAAAACGCGTTTAAAGTTTGGAGTGAGCGCCAGATACACTAATCCCTTTTTCTAAGAAAGGCTGTAGCGATCTAAATAATTCGAATTTCGATTTAAAAATTGGGGAGAATCTTTATAACAGTGTATACTATCGGGATAATGAAAAAAACATCGTTTTTTGAAAATTTTACACTGTGAGGGTCCCTTAAGTTTAAGTGAATGTAGGATAATTAGTTTTTCGAATATGATTTTGTATTAATTGTTATGTTAAATAAATTGTCGGCTTTAGTGCGTAGAAAACTTTTAAATTATCCCATAGGGAAATTGAAAGTATGGTGTGTAGTGGATGTAGCAATGCTTCCTCTGAATAGATTTATGAAATTACTTGACATGTTTATTGCACATGGAACGATATGGAGAATAGAAAAGTTACATTAGGATTTCCGAGATGGAGTGTTAATATGTTTTTTTCTATTTTGCGTCTATAATGAATTCATTAAAGCACTCATATGGGTTCGTTAAGGGCTCGCCGAGTGCAATAGAATTTTCTAAATATGTATCGGCAATTTTTTATTTACAAATGGCATAAAAGTGCGCAAAACGGAAAAAATAGTATAAAAAAAAAACATAAAAAACCATAACAAACGTTCATAAGGTGTTTTTCGCAATTGAAAAACGCGTGCTGAAGAACTGCGCTTATTGAGCTGTTCTTTAATATACCATTAAATTATATATGTTGATCTGAAAATAGTAGATCAGATTAATAATTGCTGTAAACGCTCTAATTAGTCTCGCCTATATTAATACAATTAATAAATGTCATTTTCAACTAAAATATATCTATGTCACTATCACCATGATGAATGCAACGGTATTAACCCAATAAAAGTTTTAATTTTCTGGCGACTTTGAACGACTCTTAAAAGCCTTGGACCAAGTTTGTTTTAACACAGCCCTCACAAGAGCGTATAGTTCTCAATAAACAGAAACTTTTCTCATTTATAAATGAAAAGAAAATGGCACAGTTTTATATAATCATATTTATTCTTTTTTCATAATTAACAATAAGATTTCCCAATTATCCACTTAAATTACTCAGTAAATATGTAAACAATTTATATTACGGTATTACATTATACAAGATTTTCTCTTATAGATCTTAAAAGAAGATTTTTCATAACACATATAATATTAATGTCAAAATGATATTAATGTTAATCAATATGATATTAATTAAAATATTAACCATGAATGTGTTAGATTGCAATTCTTATGAATAGAAGAAAAAAGAAATTGTAATAAAAGTTGTATTAAATAGAAACTGTGTCATAAGAGTATCCCCATATGGGAGGGAGGTTATTTAAAAAATAAGAAGCAACGTTCTTGTACTAGTTTGGAACTATAAATTTAAGCAGATAAAGCTATGTACACATAATATAGAAAAATGGAGTACCATCCGCAATAATCCTACTATAGCTGTGTGACTGCGACGTATAGTTTGGACTAAACTATTCGTATAGTTGAACTGCATGCTATTTTTATTAGCTATACGATAGTAGGAAACTCGTCCCCGTGTGAACACCTTCATTATAGATTATTCGAAAACTTGAAGCTATACCAACAAGAATGGATAGTGTATAGTTGATTTACTGATATGATTGATACAGTTGATTGGAAAATAATTAGTTCAAGGGCCGATTTTTCAATCCTCAGACAAACAACCAGATAAGCTTTATTCAATGAATATTAATATTCTTGGTTTTTCAATGATCAGATAGTCGTGAACTGTCGAATAAAGCCTGTAACGGAGGAATAAAGTTACCTGCTACTTTAAGCGGCAGTTAGGGTTTTATCTCTCCGATAAGTGTCATGGTTTGGGTTATGTTTGACAGTTTCGTTTTGTGCATTTTGGTTAAAAGACATAGTTGCGTACGTACGTCGATTTGTTATTGTTATGATGTGTTTGAAACAATTGACGACTTAGCAATCGCGGAAGATCGTGAAATCCTTATTTTAACTCACTCGAGAAAAAAAAACGAGTTTTACTAGGGAAGCCTGATAATTTTAACACATGGAACGATAATGAATTTTGGAGCCCAATTTCAGGAAACTTTAAAGGATACTTCTCTTTAAATTTTCAAGCTATGTGCAAATGCAGATTTACAATTTGTCGACATTGTTACACGTTGGGCAGGTTCAACTCACGACAGACTGCCAAATATCAGTGTGATTATGTTGCTTTTGGTAATGGGATTGTACTTGGTGATAGCGGATACTTTTTGAATAATTATTTATTGAAACAAATCTCGCGGTTAAAAATATAAATATGTTAAATAGACGTTTTGTTGCTATTCTTGTTCAATACCATGAATATATCTGTTTATCTCGCTTGCGCACTTATAGCTATTCGGTAGATATTATACGATTGAAAAATTGAAAACATTTATTCGTCTGATAAACAGACAGATAATAATACACTCCAGATAGTTATCCGACGATTTAATTGAGGATTTAAAAATCGGCCCCTAAAATAATTAATATTTCTAACCATCACTTTTGTTGTGAATTTTTGAAAATATTACAATTCGAACCTAGACAAAACAGTAAAGCCCAACCATTCCAACCTTGAGACCCTCATAAAGCTGGCACTCGGGGGTGAGTTATAAAGCCCAGCCATTCTATTCTTGAGACCCTCATAAAAGCAGGTACTCGGGATGTGAATATATACGGTTGAGAAGGGTGATTTCAGTTCAGTTTAAGTTCCACAACAGTCTATCATATTTTATAAATAAAATTTTATTTTATTATAAATAAATTTTATTTTTTATTAAATAAAGGTAAGTAAAAAAGTTCCTGTTATTTAACTCACATAACATATTTCAATTAAATTTCTTTGTTTCAAAAATTTGCTTTTAGTTTTATAAAAGAAGAAAATGCCTGCCCTGAACTATTTTGGATCGGCTGACTCCGTGGTGGTCTCCATGGTGAGTATTTTCTATTTAGCAAATGATATATTTTTGCCCGGAAACTTCTTCCTTATTAGAGAAGTATTTTTTAAATTCAAGTTGCATGTCTCCTGCATCTAAGCCAGTTTGCCTTGGAACCCTTTGTAAAGAAATTAAACTACATATCATTGATTTCATTTCGCCAGAGACTTGCAATGTTTTCTTCTCATTTTCCATATCACCATAACCACGCGAGATATATAGTGATTGAGTTATCAAGAAGTTATGAAGTACTCAAATTGCTGAAATATGTACTTTTACTTTCTCGGGTGGCAATTCAATAGTTAGGCGTAAAATTCTTAAACGGGCTGAAGCAATTCCAAAAGCATTTTATATTAATCTTCTTGCTCTTGACAAGCGATAATTAAAAATTATTTTTTCTACTCCCTGATTTAGGAAGGCATAATATCTGGTTTCAGCGTAAAGGCATCATCGGTTACCATACAATGCTGGGTACTGGCTGAGTTCTATGTGGTAAAGGCGTTTTAGGCGAGATGTTTAATGTATTTGCTTCAAGTGCTTTCGCAAAAGCTGGAAATCAGGAAATACTCCCCCAACTAAATGATGATGCATTTTGCTGCAACATTGTTGTTTATATACATTTCTATATTTCTCATCTAATGCTACAATTGGGAAAGTCCCACATTTCCAAAAATCGTTTGAAATTATGTTCCATTCTTCTTCTGTTGAGGGAACCTTCATAATATTAATTTATTTTAGAAAAATATATTTTTTCATTTCTACATAGATATGTATAATTTTTGCAGGAAAATGTGAATACTGCCACCAATGACCCAAGACTGATGGCTGAAGATGACCCAAGTGTAGAAGTTGATACCGATGGTGATATTATTACTAGCTATAGACACGTACACGCTCCTACAGAAAAAGAAGATTCGACAGCACTATTTTTTAAATACGTTGCAATAAAAGTAAATGAATTCCACCCTTACACGAGGGCCGTATTAATGTACAAAATACATAATTTAATTTTTGACGCAGAAATGTCAAGGTTGGGCAAAAAAAATTAATACTATACACAAGGTACCTCGTCATATAAAATTAAAAAAAATAAATATAAATATTCAAAATAAAGTTTTCATATGTTTATATGCCTGTTCCTTCACTTGCGTTTAAATATTCCTCATGCAGTGCATTGTAAATTGTTTCAGAAACGTCAAGTATAAATTTATAAATTATATGCTTGCCTACGCGGAACAAATACATGAGTGAAGTAAATAAAGCTATCTCCCGAACAATACATAATTAGTAAAATATATATATTTGCAATAATTATACATATCTGTTGGAGATATTGCTGGTCTCATCATACTGGTCACATTTTTGTATGAATGGTGTAACTTTTGTTAACAAACATTTAAAGTCCTAAGCAGTAATGTGAACAATATGCGGTAACAATTTTCATCTTCTGTATGAAGTTTGCACAACAAATTTTGGGTAGTTTCATCATATCTATTATTATATATATATATATATATATATATATATATATATATATATATATCTATTATTTGGTCCAAACAGCTCTTTACTTTCTTCTTTTCTCCCTTTCTTTATGGATACATGGATGGCAGCGGCAACCTTTCTTTTCATTTACTTTCAGAATATTAATAAAAACATAACCACAAAAGCAGAATTTCGCTTGCATACATACACCATGAAAATTCAAATGTGACCACCCCTATAGTAATATTTATGTATAACGTATAGTTGAACTATAGGATAGTAAATTGGCCTATAGTTGACTATAACTAAAGCTCCGTACCCACGGTATAGAAAACTAACGTATAGCCCTCCTATAGTTTTACTATAGCTGTCTGATCGCTTCGTATAGTGCAACTATACGAATAGTTTTGAAGCGGTCACACAGCTATAGTTTAACTATAGCAGGACTATACGCTAGCTTTCTATACCGTGTAGACGTAGCTTAAAGCTCATGTGAGCAGATATGATAGTTTACTACATCTATAGTAAAAACTATACACTAGTTTTCCAACCATGTGTATGTAGCATAATATTGTAAGTATATATATTTTATTTTTGGTGTTATGTAAGTTTTCACTATAACTGTAAATAATTTAAAGACGAAACTAATCGATTTAATGTAACCAAACATATAAAAAGTTGTAATAATCATATAAATTCTTCATTTATTACATACAAATAGTAAAGATAAATTTTGTTCGTTCTAATTAAAACGGTGCAAAGTTTGCCTTTCGAAAAACTCCATTAAAAAATCAATAATTTAAATTCACACCAAAATAAAATAATCATTGCATAACTAAACATTTTGTACATCTAAAAAGAAGATTTCCCTTTCAAAATGAATATCTTAGCTAAAAATCTTGATCATTGTCACCCATAATTTAAATGAAATTATGAAATACAAGTTAGATAAATTAAAAATCTCTCCGTTTAATCTAATATTTATTAATCTCAATAAATTTTTGCATATTTAATTATTCATAAGTTCTTTCGAAATAATCATAATTTAACGTGCGGGAAAAGGGCAGCCGAGTTACGTGAGCGTAACCTGGGTGCCCCGTATCCATTGCTAATCGCGAAAAAGATAAGATTATTATGAGAAAGGCATTTGCGTTTTAATTTCAATTATTATTTCATTACGCAAATGTCCGCACGGTAATAACTAATTCAAATCAAAATGTCGAAAAGTGTGTTTGCGTGATTTACGGCCGCATAAATATTTCCGCACCAAGTCCGTTGCGTAATCGCGATTTTTTTTCTGTTAACGCTTTTAGTAACGCGTTTTTTGTAACGCGAGATATGAACTAGTACTGCATAAATGTTTAAGATATTCTTTTGTGTACTATGAATTTCAATTACAAATATGATTTCGAAAATATAGTATTTTTGCTTGTTGAATACTCACAAGACCAACAAAGTTTGTTTCTCAAGAAATATGACTAGATCATTAATATTAAATATCGTAATGATGGAATGCTATATAGTCATACATGGTGAAAAGGCTACACAAACAAATATGGGTAGATTTTTAGTTTAGAATTTGCTTATCTAAATACTAAACAGTACTACTTCTACTAAACAGGGACGATGAATTTACAATTGAATGGTTGCTACTTGTAATTTAAGGAAATGATATTATATGAAATAGTACAGAGAATAGATTGTTAAATAACGCAAATCTATTGTCAAATTGCAGCGAAATATTTTGTATTCTACCAGAGGAATAAATTAAATTTATCACACAATTTCAATTATTCCGGAAATACGTATGACTGTAGCTGGCACACTTGCATAACAGCTCCTTGCACGTGCCGCCAACTGTCATGTGTATATGTTACGGTAAAAGTACGTAGTTTAGTAAATGTACAGATTTACCGGTATATGTACACATTTTCCTTCTTGGTTGGTAAATGTGAGTTCAACTTACATTTACCAATTATTTCCGGCAAATGTGTACATATGCGTAATGTTGTTGGCAATTGTATAGAGTTTTACATTAATATACACAGAGCATGTGCTGTCCAACAAGACACACGTAAAGGTGCATTTTCATGCTGACGCTCGACGTTCGTTTCTAGCGTCAAATTCGGTCACGTGATGAGAATTTAAAATACGAGCCATCTAGCAAAAAGTGTAGCAAAAAACTACAGTGTCTAGTGTCAAATTAGACCAGTGGTTCTCAAACTGGGTGCCGCGAGCGTATGCCTGGTGTGCCGCAGCAGTAATCAAGAAATATAAAAAAATATTAAAAGAAAATTGTCTACGGTCATGATATCCATAAAGAGGAATTTATAGATAATTTAAAATGCTATTTAGAAAATAATACTAGAGTAAAAAATCAGATTATCGTAGGTGATTTTAATATAGATATAAGTGCCACGGACAACTTGACTTGACTGAATTGCATCTCTCTACACTACTACATATGAATTATGTACCTTACTTTAATAATGTAACGAGACCTAATGTAAACATTGGAACATGCATAGACAATATTTTTGTCCAATCAAAATTACATGGTCTAAAGTCAATTACTTATACAAATGTGTTTGCTGACCACTTTCCAATATTTCTGGGAATTAAAATATATGCACAACAGAAATATGATAATAACAAAATAACTATTAACTACAATAAACTCTTATATAATTGCGAGCAAACTGACTGGACAGACTTATTGGCTGTGCATGAAGCAAATGTAGCTAAAGATCTACTAATTAATAAGATACAAGTAATAATTAAAAAAGCCAATGAAAAATTTAAAAACTACAAAAAAACACAAGCCGCGTAAGAATTGGATTACCACAGGTATCATAAAATCATGTCACACCAAAGAAAAGCTTTATAATAAATGGAAGCAAAATATAACTAATATTGAATTAAAACTAAATTATATGAATTATCGTAAAAAGTTAGATAAATTAATAAAAATAGCAAAATATTATTATGATAGTAGGGAATTTAATTATAAATGTATATATATATATATATATATATATATATATATATATATATATATATATATATATATATATATGTATAAACCTTCATTGGCATTTTAAAAACAAACACTTAACAAACATTACCTTACAAGCTAGGTTTTTTTTTTGACAATCTACATAATAAACAAATTTTTAATTATTTAATTATAAATGTAACGATAGTAAAAAAATGTGGCAATATATCAATGAAAAGCTAGGAAAAAATCTAAAATCGGATGAAAATATTGATTATTGAAAAAAAGAAAATCAAAAGATCACTGATCCACAAAAAATGCCAATGAATTTGTTGATTTTTTTACCAATATTGGTGTAAACTTCGCTGAAAAAATAGGAAAGAAAAAGGATAGACCAAATAACATCAGCATAAATCAAAATTCTAAATCTATATTCTTAAATCCAACGGATTGTAGTGAAATAGAAGAGATTATTGAAATAGAAGAGATTAACTGAATATAAAATCATTGCTGAGGAACAATTTGGTTTTCTCAAAAACAAGGGCACAAAGGATGCTCTTGCATCTATATCTGAGTTTATATATTCAAATATGGATAACAACAACCCTACGGTAGTTGCTTTCTTAGACTTAGCTAAGGCCTTTGACACGGTAGACCATAAAATATTAATGGAAAAATTGTATAAGTACGGCATTAGAGGTGTTGCTTTTGATCTATTTCTTTTTTTTTAAACTATTTGACAAATAGGCTTCAGGGCGTAAGAATTAATAAAATAAAGAGTAGGAAAAGAAAGGTAGAAATTTGTGTTCCGCAGGGAACAATCCTAGGTCCGCTACTGTTCATTATATACTTAAATGATATTTTTAAAATCCTACCCGCAAACTCGATAGCTGCTTATGCAGATGATACAGTTATAAAGTGTGTTGGTAAATCTGATGTTCAACATAAAATTAATAGTTACTTAGATAAAATAGGGAAATGGTTTTTTAATAACTATCTGTCAACAAATTTAGATAAAACTACATTCATAACTTTTGGTTCTTATAGCGATAGTATTCCATAAAAAATTAAAAAATAGAAAGAGTTAGCAGTTGTAAATATCTAGGCATAAAGTTTGACTGTAATATGAGATGGGACCAGCACGTAAAAGACTTGAGCACTAAAGAAACTTTCATAATTGAGTCCTTATGTTATCACTATGAAAATTGTAGAAAGTCTTTTAATAATTAAATTACCAAGGTAAAACTAGAGCCAGAGCGATAATTATACCGAAAATCAATAAAAGAATAGCATTTAAAAACTCCTATATTGTAGCAATAAAAACCTTTAACATACTACCTGACAATCTTAAATCTTTAAATGTTGATAAAAAATTAATAAAGAAAACACTTATAAACTGCCTAGTAAGTAGTTGAGAGTAAATAAGAAATTATTATCTTTAACTGCTGATAGGGTTATATTTTTACGTTTTCTTTTACTATTTTGTTTATTTTTTCTCTTCCTGTCTGTTTTTCTGGGATGACAGGTGGATACTTATAAGCAATACGACATTTTGAAAAATTGTATTAACCAGGCCTATGTACAGATGATTTATATCATCTCTATAGGTGCACATCTATGTATATCTATGTATATGTATGTATGTATGTTTTATCCTGGTAAATAAATAAATAAATAAAAAATTACATGAGGAGGTAAACGAATTCGAGTTTCTACTTTTATTGCTGAATTATGGACAATTGGCTAAAGTCTGGTTCTTTAAAACAGAAAGGTGATGCAACTGATTCAATGACAACCAGCATCATCGGAGGAGACGAAATATCCCAGCAGACACCTGCGAGTCTAAATAATTCAAGTTTGTCTGCCTCAGTTCGCGAAAACCCAACTCACGACCTAAAGATAATCCGAGCAAAATAAGATAATATGATCCTAGCTACTTCACATTGTTGCTTTGGTTGGCATTGTTGGCTTTGATTCTGTTGGGAACGAATAAACACCGGAAGTGTAATGTAATGTGTAATTTTCGTCATAAAATTGTTTCTAACAGCTGGTTGGTTCCATCAAAATTAAAAATGCCTCTGGAATGCAATCAATCTGATTTAGTGCATATAGGTGAAGAAATCTTCAAACGCCGCACTTTATCTCTCTAGGCAGGATCAGCCAAGGTGGAGAAAATTTAAAAAAATTTATTGTCAGTTCACACATAGCAAAATCTGGAAAGCCCCATACTAATGCCGAGACACTGATTAAATCTTGCGCGAAGGATGTTGAAAGTTGCATTTTAGGTCCAGACATGGCCAAGAAGATTGATACTGTGCAGCTGTCAAATAGCATATAAGCAAACGAATTTACACAATTTCAGAGTCTGTGGAGAACGAGCTAATAAAAAGGTTGAAAATTTGTATTTTTTTTAGTTCACAGCTTGATGAAAGTACCGACGTTGCGGGAATTGTTTTTTTTCTTGTGTTTGTAAGGTATCCATTAGAAATGCAAACAGAAGAAGAACTTTTGATGAGTGAATTGCTTGAAACTTACACCGCTGGCGAGGAAATTTTCAAAGTTATCGACAAATAAGTACAGAAAAATGATTTGAAATTGCACAAGTGTGTTGATATTTGCAGCGATGGATCGGCTGCAATGGTTTGAAAAGTAAAGGGAGCCGTTTCTAGAATGAAGCAAGTGGCAGACAGTGGCAGACAATGCCACCAGACAGCAGCCACTGTGACATCCATCGAAATTCTCTGGCAACTAGAAGGATGCCGCAAGATTAAAAGTCGTATTAGATGGTTCTGTGAAGATAATCATGTTAAGAGCCGCTCGCTTCAAGCACGTCTTTAAAAACTTACCGCCGATGATCTGGGTATGGAACTTCCACCTCTTTTTGTAGACAGATTATTTGAACTAAAAGATGCACAAGTAGTACTAACATTTCTACTAATATTTACAGAAGAGCCTTTTATCTAACAATTCACTGATGTCGATTGGCTGCTTGAATTAGGATACCTTTCCGACATCTTTGAAAAACTAAATGAAACCGCCACTTCTCTCAATGTTGCATTCACAACATACGCTTACATTAAAAACAGGTACAGGAGCAAACTATCTGTATCAAGTGATTTGAGGGTGGAATTAACGAAACTTTAGCAAAACTTAAAGAATCTTCCAAATAATTTCATTCATCCCATTAAAGGCAATTGAGCATTAAATTTATTTATTTATATTGTTTTTTTATCTTCCTAAGCTTTCTAACTGTTTTTAGGGTAGCTGTGCCACAATATTTTTGTAGCCCGACAAGTGTGCCGCGTGATTTTTCTAGCTCGATAAGGGCGCCGCGGCAAAACAAAAAGTTTGAGAACCACTGAATTAGACAGTATAGAAATTTTGTGAATATATCAATCCAGGAAATTATATCCAGTGAATATAATTATTAAATGTGGATTTATCAGTGTCAAAAAATTATTTGGCTAGCGCAAATAAATAGACTTCGACGTAATAGGGTTATTCGCTTCTTCTGAATGAAATTGGTATTCAGCACAAAAAAAACAAATAACATGTATAATCCTTAATAATTGTTTTACTTTTTTGTCATATTATAATTTGCAACTAAAAACCTAAGAGGATAAAAATAATAATTCTCATCCAACATCTTCGTAATATTCTTTATATCCCACATGCAAAAACAACATATATTTCCTAATTTAAAACAAAAGTTAAAAAAAGGATGATTAATCCCTTTAAAGGATTAAAGTAAAGGATGTTTTATCCTTAAGGATGTAAAGGATAAAAAGTTAAATTAAAAGCGATTGTACGTTGACGCTAGAACAGCAGCAAAGCTAAACAAATTTTTATTTAGCGTTTTTCTCAGAGACGCTAAATGTTTTCTAGATGGCGCGATGGCGCCATGGCGACGTCGAGCGTCGCATGAAAATGCACCTTAATATTGTAATACACAAAAATACACATTTTCCGGTAAAAGTAGATATCAGATCTCAGATTTATACACACATTTACCTATCAAATTGTAAATGTTTACATTTGCCGATTTTGTACTTTTACCGTAACATATACACTAATTGGCATGCCTGTATTTGGCAAGCAAGTAGACAGAATTACATTTGATTTATTGGCATGCAATAAGAGGGAGGTGTTACCGGGCTGCAAAACCGGTACGCGTTAACGTACGCGACAGCAACTGGCATGCCAGTAGTTGACGAGTTGTCGCCTTAGCTATTTCACACAACTGGAACAAATTGTGAAACTGTCGATATTACTACTCTATACAACACTTAGTCACCCCTCGTTCCACGAAAAAAACCTGCAGATAATAAAAGAGTTGGCTGTGGCCAGCAATTACCCAACGTATGTGATAAGAAGAGTGCTCAACAACAGTGTAACCCGCACTAAATCTAACCTTCTATCCAACCAATCAGTGGTCTACAAAAAGCTCATTAATGTGCAAAAATGAACCATAAGTTCAGGAGATTGTTTGAAAATGATGGCACAAAACTGGCCTTTTACAAAAAAAAAAAAACTGTTTGCAACCTATACTCGAAACTGACAGATAGTACATCCACTTTTGATAGCAGTAATCTTATATAAAAAATAAATTGCTCACACTGCCCTTCTTCGTATGTGGGCCAAACAAAACAAAGACTAACAGCCGGCATTGCCCAACACAGACTAGATTGCAGACCGCTTAACAAATCCCAACAGCCAAAGACCAACCATGCCTTAGCTACTGGCCACAAATTTGATTTCCAAAATGCTAAATTTTTACACTTTGAAAAAAATTATAAAAAAGACGATTTTCGGAAATGTTTCATAAAAAGTACAAAGAATTGTATAAACTACAAGACGGGCACAGCTGGCCGCAGTAGTGTGTACACTAAAATCTGATTAATTTAACCCACATTGATTAGATCTTAATAATTTGTTATATTGATGAATTTAAATCAATTTATTTATTTACATATTAATTTGTTTGTTAAGTTTGTCACTAGAGCAAAGTGTGCAGCCTATACACAATAACGCTTTGTAAATTATGTTAAATTTTAGAATGAATTGTGTATTGCTAACTCACACTTGGCTTAATGATGACTCCATTACAGAGAGAGAGAATATATTTATTGTATACTTTATACAAAGGGCTATCGACCACAAGGTCCTTTTGCCCTGACTCCATTACATTTATACGCAAAATGCTTTTAATTTTTAATTTTATTAATAATTTTAGTTTGTAACACGATAGGTGTAGTATTGTATTATTTAATAATTGATAAAATAAAGAAGTTTTGTTCCGTTTTAGCATCCTGTAGAGGCCTGAATTAATAGAGACGAAACGTTGATACATTTATTCGTAATTTTGTTTTCACATAAAAACCTTTTCCCTAAAAGTTACCGTTGTCTAACAATTGTGATTCCCTGAGGATAAAATATTTTAAAGTTATTTCAAATTTAGTTCTGCCCGGATTGCATTTCGCATATGAGTATAATTTATTTTTAATTTTGTCCACAATTTTAGCTAACATCTCATCACATTTTTCTGGAAGCATTCTTAAATGGTTTCTGTTACCACTTACATTTTCTTTAAGCAAACAACTACTAGCTCCAAAATTTTCCCTTCTGCCAATTAAATCTTTCACCTAAATCCCTCTTCTTCTTCTCTTTATTTCTCATTAATCTAGCCACTCAGTCTACTGCTAGTAGCAATACGATACTATTTAATGCACTTCAAAAGTTTTTCATTGCTAAAAACCGTACTGTCTCGTGAACTAGCACAATGTGTATACGTCTTGCAAATACAGGCATGCAAGGAATAAAATTGCTTACAAGTTTAACTTGGAAATGTATTTACAGTGTGCCAGTTACTTCTGGTTGCCGTTAGCTAGGATGCACGCTACTGTTGCGTTTTATAGGCATGTGTATCACCGCCTTTAATCTTGTATATTTATTATCAATAACTCTAGATTCTAGATCAAGGATGATCAAGGATAAATGATTATAAGGATCAGGGATTGCACATGATATAATATGCGTAGAACTAAAATATAGTTATGTTAACTAAACGGTATACAAAAGATATATGGATAGGGATATTCCATGATATGTTTGTGTGCCACAGAATAATTCCAAAGTGCCAATTTCGGCACGCATGCCACTTAATGTAATGGCAGATGTAAATTTGACGAAACATGAAGATTAGAGAGAATAGATGAGCAAATAAAATAATAGCTAATTCACACAAACCTTATTTATTCCCATAAACCTTAACTGAATTGTTATAGAGCTCCGGAAAGATTGAATATATTTATAATTCTGCTTGCGTTCCGATTATTTTAAATTTGTATGATTATCTATAACGTATGATGGTTTTACCAATTCTATGTTATCATTTAAATATTTTTTTAATTTCAAATCAATAACCTGCCAAGTTCAGGTCTCTCTCACGAAATGTCAAATAAAAAATATGTAATCCCTACATAATATGTGGGTTTCAGGTGAGTGTTTTACAAATTGTTATTAATAAATGCAAAGCTGCACTGATGAGAGATAAATCTCGAAACGCGTCTGCAGATGCTTACTTACTTAAGTTATCGGAAATATATGATCTTAAAAACAATGTTATGTTTTTTGTTTTTGTTGAGTGTTTTTGTCCACGAAGGTGGACTGAAAGCTATTAAATAACTGACAAATTTCACATGAGATTTGTTTTGGTAGTCCTAAAAAGACTCAGTAATTGTTATAGAGCTCCGGAAAGGTTGAATATATTTATATATTCCGGCTCTGTTCCGATTGTTTTAAGTTTGTATTCGCATAAACCTTAACATGACTTTAAACAGAGAAGATTTTGTATATTAGGAGATAAAATACAAAACTATATCAGATAATATTAGACATATGTAACAATAACCCCAGACAGAGAAGATAATACACAAGAGCAGACAGGTAATACTCGACATACAAAACTATATTCAAGGTAGACGAGAGTAGACATACTAAATTAGACGGCAATGTTAAATAGATAAGCATCGAACGAAACAGACTGGTTAATAAAGATATGTAGTTAAGACTAAAAAGATGATACCACACAAACAATACCAAGCAAGTGCAGACTAGAGTAGGATATAACACAATTCTACATAGATAGATAAAACAACTCTACACAAATTGCCAGGGATTACACACAACTTTATAAGCCAGGGATTATTTTATATTTTTTTGCTCATAATGCAGCAAAATAAATCCACATTCCTCTTAAAGTTCGTTTTTGTAGTGTTTATAGTAATAATATAGATTTTATATTTTTCATTGAAACAGCAAAATCAATAGACCTTTTTTGGGTCAGTTAAGTGCAAGCGCACGAAATGTCAAATGTGCCATGTTTAAAGGGCGGGAAAATCAAAGTTTCGGTCACATTTTGTTATTTTCACTGGATATACGTGCCCGAAAAACATGGCAGCAATACATGCGTACAAAAAAATGTCAACTATAAAAAGGTCTATTATACAAACTTATTTAAGAAGAAATATAGCTTAACTGTATAAATATATTCAACCTGCTAGTAGCTCCATAATACTAAGTCTTAATAAGACTATGAACGAATCTCATGTTGAAACAACTACTTCCTGTTATTGCCAGTCTCAATACATTTTCATGTCATTCACTACACTAGTCTAGTGCATGTTAATAACATGACCCCGTAGATTTTCATGTCACTAACAAGCAGTATTGTAGTGCTTGATAGTGACATGAAAATCTACTGGGACTAGTAATGACATGCACATGTCGGTTGCATGATTCAATATCTTATGTGGTATTAGCCAGGAAGTAGTTGTTTGTTCAGAAGTAGCAACATGAGATTTGTTCATAGTCTTAATAAGACTTAATATTATAGAGCTACGAACAGGTTGAATATATTTATATTTTCAAGTTACAATTCGTCTTTAATAATTTTGTATGATTATATCTATAATTAGTATGGTTTCACCAATATTCAGACCATCAATTTTTATATTTAAACAATCAATTTTTACATTTTTCCACTTAAAGAGGAAATTTTGAAAAATCTCTTCCAAAAAATGTTGTAGAGTATTATCCAATAAGGAAACTTGTTATTTAGTAATTTTTTCTCGGTTTAGTTGGAATTAATCAAGCATGAAAGTCAAGTTTTGTTTTTGTTTAACATGTTTTTTGTCTGAAAGAAAAGAAAAATACCTCGAAAACCATACGAAACTTAAAATATTAAATAAAACTGGAAGACATTTTATCTAAAACCTTGTTGCTTTCAATTAGTGATGTTTTCTCTGTCAATTTGGTAATAATAAACTCAAACAAAGTAAAAATCTTGTGTTTTATATTTTCTTATCTTAAAAATGTAACATAACTCGGAAATTATTATGTAACATAACTCGGAAATTATTATTATATAAACGAAACTTATTTCAAAATAATTCAAATAAAACGTGTAGAGAAGAATTAAATTATCTAAAAGAAATCTAGTGATTTTATCTTTGTCAAGTTGGTTGTAATTAACCTTGAAACAAATTCAAAATATTTTTTTGCACAGCTAGAAAGACTAGAGAGGTGAAATTAGATATACTAGAGTAAAACATAAGAGTAGTTTATAAACAAAAATCGAGACAGAGAATTAAACTGGCAAGAATAGACAGATAAAACTATATAGACAGAGGCAACAAAGATAGGACTAGTATAAATGAGATTAAGAAAACAAGGCTATATAGTACTAGATCGATAAGACTTATACAGATTAATACGATAAGTATACTTATACAGATAAATAAGGAATGCAAGATATGGTAAACGAAATTAGGCAAAGAAGATTGGACCGACAATTTTACCAATTTTTAAAAATGATTTTGCATAAGAATAAGCCAATAGTTAAACATAAACGTATAAGTTTCTCCAAGTAGAGAACAAATACGACTTGTTCAAATATTTATAACGCATTATACCAAACGAAAATGAAAATCTCATCAATATCCACGCCGCGTCCTTTGAATTCTCTCTCCGTCGTCTTCCTTTCAGTGGTATTGGTTTCCTTTTTATATTCTATTTTGTTAATATTCTGTGTACACTTTAAACAAGAAGTGTGCAAAACATACCTTTCGTAATAGGAAATAATATTTACATTTCTTGTTATAGTCCCTGTTTGTCTTTTGCCTTGGTTAATAAGAAAACGTTGTATGTTTTACTTAATATGTGTTTACAAAAATTTGTAAGATCGCGCCGAGTTTGGTTTTGCTTTTACTTTCAATAAATCGCCGACAAAAATACACATTAAAAAACACACAAAAAATATTATTTCCTTTGGGAAACTTTGAAAGGAAAATCCTCGCCAAGTTTTAGATTGCAGATTTATAGTTACATATATATAATGTAAATGAAACTTATATTGTTTAGTGTATTAAACTAACAATGTTTCCATTATTTACACTGGACTATTTTTTGTATTATGTCTTACCTTTCAAATTTAGATTAGTTTTCAATTTAAAAATGTTGAATTTAACCAACACGTCTATACTGTCGAAAATAATATTCACAACTAAAAAACTATTTATGCTAAATTATGTAAGATTATGAATATATTTGGTCTTGTCTCATGGTTTATTATTATTTTGGAGGTATTTCTACAGAATCTATTTTGGACGGTGATTTATGACTGTGAATGTTTGTGTTTGGGTTGGAGTCAGACTGATTTAAGTGTTTTTCGACGTAATTCTTAAATTTTTGGTTTATTTATATTTTAAAGAATAATGTGATTCGAAGACTGGTAAACATGTTTTTATGAAAATATAGAAAATGAAAAAATGTTAATTGAATAAGAATTTATGGTAAAAAATTCAAGAAAAAAAAAATGTTTAAAAAATTAAATTCTTCACAAAAGTAAAATGTTATTCAAAATTTTTTAGAAGAGAGAGAGAATATATTTATTGTATACTTTATACAAAGGGCTATCGACCAACAAGGTCCTTCTGCCCGGAAATACAAATTAATACAAAATGGAAGAAAAAAAAAATTAAAAAAATACGCATGTACATATTAATGATAACAATAGTTTAATGGGAATGAAATGAGATGAGATGATGAGTTTAGTCGTCGTAGATTGATTCGTAAAGCGTCTTAGTTGGGTGTCTGCGTGAAGTGGTTTTTAGGTCTCGTTTTATGCATAGTGGGTCTACTATGTTCCAGTGGTTGTTGTTGACTTTTGTGCGTAGTTGTTGATGTCTGTCTAGGAGTTTTGGAACTTGGGAGAGTCTGTATAGAAAATCGTTGGGGGGATTATGAAGGATGTTGTTTGGGTGTCTTAACTTGGAGATCAGTCGTAATGAAGTTCGTTCTGCCACTTCAAATATATTTAGTGTTCTGTCGTTAGCGTTTGAAAATAATATCTGTCCATAGTCAAGGAGGGGGCGGCAGATGGCTTTATAGATTCTAGCGGCCGTTTTGATGGAAATGCCTTTACTTCCATGCGTTAGGCTACGGAAATATTTGCTTCTTGTTATAGTCCTTGTCTTTCCTTGTTTCGCGTCATTGGTGAATTTCATTTTGTTATCGAAGATCATGCCTAAGTATTTGATTTGGGGAGTGGGTGTTACGTCGATGGTGCCTAAGTGTATGTGTGGAGAGCTGGGGGAAATTCTGTGGTTCGGAATGAGGAGTTGGCATTTAGATGGATTGGCGGAGTCTCCAGCGATTGAGCCATAATATCGTTTTGTCAGTAAGGGCTTGTAGCTCGTGAATGTTTTTTTTGAGGTTTTTGTTGTAGGAGATTTTTTAGAATTAACCTCTTCTTGTGGAAAATAACAACAACATAAAACTAGAAAATTAAGCAGTTTTAAATTGCAGTAATTAAAATTTAAAAAGAGATTATGCAAATTAACTTGGACCTGTCTGTATAATTTTTTATTAGTAATTAGTTTTCGATATAAAAAGTAGTTATAAATAAAAAATTAGACTAAGGTCAAGTTTAAACTCGAAAATAATAAACAAAAAATAAAACGCCTAAAATTACCAACTAAATATTACAAAAAAATTTAGTCAGGCGCTAAACTAAATTAACTTGTTTTTTTATGCATATAATTAAATAAATGAATGTGGTCAATATACAAAGAACATTATGAATTTTATAAATTTAACTTTATAAGCCATTATAAGCTAACAAAATTAAACCAAAGATAGAAAATTATTTCGTTTAGTTTTCCAATACTAGATAAATATCATAGTTTTACATCATCTATACAAGATTTATGTAAAAATATAGTCGGAAAGTTTGATGTTAAATCAGCTCAAATTTTTACTTTCACATAGTAATTGAAAGATTTGAAATTCTAGTTTATAGGAGTACGGTTTTGAAATTTTATTAATAATTTAGAATAGCAAAATTAGCAGTTAACAATTTTTGGCTAGTTAATTAATTACATCAACTAGTCGTTCAGTTCTCAATTATCAAGCTAAGGTAAAATCCTAAATAAGTCTAAGAAATATAGACAATTTATGAACAGGCAATACTAGACAGTTAAATAGATTATAACAAGATAGATAAGACAAGATAAGACCTATAACTTAGACACATTACAGTCCAGATAAATCTAATTTGAACTAGTTCAGTTCAGTTTTTTCTTAGTGCATGAACGTCTTGCCTTACACTAATTTAGTATATTTTGTTCTGTAGAGTAGGTAAGGGCCTGTTGTTTAATAAGGTAACTTGCCTGTATAAAAGTTCGTATTACTCTGATATTACCTGGACTTTCTAGGCTTTCCTTGGTTTGACAAATCGGGTTTAGACAAATTTTAATTTGTTGTCTAATTTTGTTTGCCTTTATCTATTGATGACTGTCTTGTTTAGCCTCAACTAGAACTAATTGCCTACGCAAACGAAATTATTATACGGACTATATTGCCTAATAATTTAGAACAATTAGGTAAACAGTTGTAGAACACTGTTTGAAAGCCCTGTCCAACAATTAGCTAATTTGGTTTGATCTTGCCTAGAATCGTATTGTTTGACCTTGTTTAGCTTTGTTAGGTATTATCTGGTTTTTCTTGGTCTTGACTGGTGTTTTCTGGTCTTGTGTGGTTTTGTCGGGACTTATCTGATCTTGTCAGGTCTTGTATGGTCTTGTTTGCTACTGTCTGATCCTGTCTGGTCTTGCTGGCCTTGTATACTTCTCTCTGGTCCTGTCTGGTCTTGTCTGGTCTTGTCTTGTCTTGTCTTGTCAAGTCTTGCCCGTCTGGTCTTGTCTGGTCTTGTTTGGTCTTGTCTGGTTTGTCTGGTCTTGTCTAGTATTGTCTGGTCTCGTCTGGTCTTGTCTGGTCTTGTCTGGTCTTGTCTGGTCTTGTCTGGTCTTGTCTGGTCTTGTCTTGTCTTGTCTGGTCTTGTCTGGTCTTGTCTGGTCTTGTCTGGTCTTGTCTGGTCTTGTCTGGTCTTGTCTGGTCTTGTCTGGTCTTGTCTGGTCTTGTCTGGTCTTGTCTGATCTTGTCTGGTCTTGTCTGGTCTTGTCTGGTCTAATCTGGTTTTGTCTTGTTTGGTTTTGTCTGGTCTAGTCTTGTCTTGTCTGGTCTTGTCTGGTCTCATCTATCTGCTCTTGTCAAGTCTTGTCTATCTCATCTAGCCTGGACTTATCTGGTCTTGTCTTGTCTGGTATTGTCCACCTGGTCTTAAATCCAGCATTTTGTTAGTACATGAACGTCTTGCCTAAGTCTTTATTTAGTTATATCCTTACTTAGAATATCCTAGTTCTATCCTTGTTTAATATTGTAACATCTTGCCTGTTTAAGTTCGGATTAGTCTAGCATTACCCGGGCTTTCTAGGCTTTCCTTGGTCTTGACAAATCGGGTTTAGACAATTTTTTCCTTGTTTTCTATAATTTTATTTGCCTTTATCTATTGATGTCTGTCTTGTTTAGCCTCAACTGGAACTAATTGCCTACGCAAACGAAATTATTGTACGGACTATAGTGCCTAACAATTTAGAACAATTAAACAGTTTTATAACATTGCTTAAAAGTCCTGTCTTACAGTAATCATTATCTGGCGTTTCTTGGTCTTGACTGGTGTTATGTGGTCTTGTCTGGTTTTCTCGGGTCTTGTCTGCTGTTGCCTGGTCCTGTCTGGTCTTGTCCATCGTTTCTTGTCTGGTCTTGTCTAGTTTTGTCTGGTCTTGTCTGGATTCGTCTGTCTGCTTTTGTCAAGTCTTGTCTATCTCATCTTGTCTGGACTTGTCTTGTATAGTATTGTCTGCCTCGTCCTAAATGTAGCATTTTATTAGTGCATGAACGTCTTACCTAAGACTAATTTGGTATATTTTGTTCTATCCTTACTTACACTTGTTTAATATTGTTACTTCTTGCCTATTTAAGTTCGGATTAGTCTGGCATTACCAGACAGTACCAGACATTATAGGTTATTTTATAGGTCTTTCTAGGCTTTCCTTGGTCTTGAAAAATCGGGTTTAGACAAATTTTACTTTATTTGGTCTAATTCTGTTTGCCATTACCAATTGATGTCTGTCTTGTTTACACTCTACTAGCACTAATTTCCTACGCAAACGAAATTATTGTACAGACAATATTGCCTAATAATTTAGAACAATTAAACAGTTTTATAATTTTGGTCCATAGCCCTGTATTACAATTAGTTAATTTGGTTTGATCTTGCCATGACACCTATCGTAATGCCTGAACTTGGTTAGCTTTGTAAGGTACTCACTTGTTTTTCTTGGTCTTGACTGGTGATTTCTGGTATAGTCAGATCTTGTCCGGTCTTGTCGGGTCTTGTCTGGTTTTGTTTGCTCTTGGCTGGTCTTGCTGTAGTAGTCTTATCCTTATCCTTATCCATAGTCTTGTCTGGTTTTGTTCGGTCTGATCTGTTCTTGCCTGGTATTGTACAGTTCTGTCTGGTCCTGTCTGGTCGTGTGTGATCTTGCATTCTCTTGCCTTGTCTTGTATGATCTGGTCTTGTCTAGTCTTGCCTTGTCTGGTCTGGTCTTGTCTGGTCTTGTCCGGTCTTGTCTGGTCTTGTCTGGTCTTGTCTGGTCTTGTCTGGTCTTGTCTGGTCTTGTCTGGTCTTGTCTGGTCTTGTCTGGTCTTGTCTGGTCTTGTCTGGTCTTGTCTGGTCTTGTCTGGTCTTGTCTGGTCTTGTCTGGTCTTGTCTGGTCTTGTCTGGTCTTGTCTGGTCTTGTCTGGTCTTGTCTGGTCTTGTCTGGTCTTGTCTGGTCCTGTCTGGTCCTGTCTGGTCTTGTCTGGTCTTGTCTGGTCTTGTCTGGTCTTGTCTGGTCTTGTCTGGTCTTGTCTGGTCTTGTCTGGTCTTGTCTGGTCTCGTCTGGTCTTGTCTGGTCTTGTCTGGTCTTGTCTGGTCTTGTCTGGTCTTGTCTGGTCTTGTCTGGTCTTGTCTGGTCTTGTCTGGTCTTGTCTGGTCTTGTCTGGTCTTGTCTGGTCTTGTCTGGTCTTGTCTGGTCTTGTCTGGTCTTGTCTGGTCTTGTCTGGTCTTGTCTAGTCTTGTCTGGTCTTGTCTGGTCTTGTCTGGTCTTGTCTGGTCTTGTCTGGTCTTGTCTGGTCTTGTCTGGTCTTGTCTGGTCTTGTCTGGTCTTGTCTGGTCTTGTCTGGTCTTGTCTGGTCTTGTCTGGTCTTGTCTGGTCTTGTCTGGTCTTGTCTGGTCTTGTCTGGTCTTGTCTGGTCTTGTCTGGTCTTGTCTGGTCTTGTCTGGTCTTGTCTGGTCTTGTCTGGTCTTGTCTGGTCTTGTCTCATCTTGTCTGGTCTTGTCTGGTCTTGTCTGGTCTTGTCTGATCTTGTCTGGTCTTTTCTGGTCTTGTCTGGTCTTGTCTGGTCTTGTCTGGTCCTGTCTGGTCTTGTCTGGTCTTGTCTGGTTTTGTCTGGTCTTGTCTGGTCTTGTCTGGTCTTGTCTGGTCTTGCCTGGTTTTATTTGGACTTGTCTGGTCTTGATTGACTAGCCTTGTCCGGATTTATCTAATTTTATAGTCTACTCTACTACTAGCAATATTTTTCAAAGTAAGTTTGTGTTTTCTTGTCTAATCTTGCTGTTGTCTTTTCTAATCTTGCTTGTTTTCTCTTGTTTTATCTACCATCTGATTATGACTCTATGTTCTTGTAACTATAAGGGTGATTAGGGGTGAAACTAAACTAATTAAAGATACAATCAAACCAAATTATTAAAGCGGAACATAGCTTGAATGTATAAATATATACAAATTTCCCGTAGCTCACTTTCATTCACTTCACATACGTAACACTAAAGAAGAACTAGATAAATAACATGGTATTTATGATCACATCTTTCTATTTAGCACAAGTGAATAGCCATCTGCACACGCGTATCGAGATCTAGCTCTCATCAGTGGAACTTTGCTCTTTTGAATTATAAAATGGAATTGTGTTTCAACATGAGATTTGTGTTTGTAATCTTAAAAGGACTTAATAATATTATAGAGCTACGGAAAAGCTATGTTCCGCTATAATACGTTTTTTTGGTTTTGTCTATTGATTTTAGACGTAGCTGAGGTATTTTTTCTACGAAGTATTCAAAATTTGTTTTTTTTGAATTTAATTATCTCACTATTTCTATGTAATATGTTTTATTATTTTATATTAAATATTTTAATTAATTTCAAGTTTTATGTTGATTTGTATACTATTAATAAAATAAAGTCATAAAATAGTTTTATTACCAGTTAACTATTCAATGTCGAGCAACTTTTAGAACCAAAAAACTGTAAAAAGGTTGTAAAACGTAAGGTGATACTCTCATTTTATACAGTTTCTTGTAGAAAATTTAGAGATGTTTTATTAATGCTGTTGTTGGTCTAATACTCATTCCAATTTCGTACCAAAATTAAATCGACGTTAAAATAGTCAGATTTAATAAAAGTAATAATAATTTAGTCTATATTAGGGAAACTGCAATTTGAGAGCAAAAATCGTCTCGATCGAACCGGGAAACTTGAATTGTGATACAATTGATTCCATTTGTTATTAATTCGAAAAAGAAAATATTTTTTTTATTGTGGACCTATTCTATATGTATTGTATTCTATATAGGTTAAATCAAATAGTAAGAATTTTCTTGATCACAAAAAAGCAATATTTTATGTATTAAAATTTTCGTGTCTATCTAATAGTTTAATTTTTTTTTAATTTACTCATTTGATAATTTCATTTTGTAGAAGATAAAAAGTAATACAAAAAGCAATAATTAATACAAACAAAATTTTAATACATAAACTTCTTCAAATAAAAATGTCATTGTAATAATACAATTATTATAATATATTGTTATTAGGTGATGAGAATAAGTAATCAAATTGTTTAAATATGTCTCACTAATTTATTACACACTAATATTGTTTAACAAAGTGTTAAAAACAAAGTGTAACAAATATTTTTATTGATAAATTAAGTAAACATTACGTTCTTAAAAATACAAAAAAATAATTTAATTGCAGCATTATTACTACTAATCCTTAAAATATTAATTTAATTGAATGAAACTTACTTTAAAATATAAATGTTTCAATGTTATAAAAAGAAAATCCTACGAAAACATAATCCAAACGCATAAATCCAAAGAACTATTAACAAGAAAAAGAATGTTAACACCACATCACAGTCACAATATCAATCACCGCTCAACACATTTTATCGATCCCGAAACGAAAATAATAATAATCACCTTCGCAAATACCCGAACAAGACTAAGGTGTGTGTGTGTGGACATTGGAAAAAAGTTCTCCGCTGGCCAGCGCGTGTGCCGCAGTACGTGTGGTGGTATATCGACAGTGAGACACTTAAAATGGAAAGCAACACAGCCTTGAGTAGGTCATATATTAAATATTTTTTATATCAACTTCACATTATCCTCCTGCAAAAAGTTCTACATCTGCCAAGACAACAACAACCACTAATTTGCATAAGAATCCGACTGAAAACTGATACGCTTAGAATAATCAATTTCAAATTTATTATAATTACAATTATTTTATGTATTTTTTTTAGTTTTTCTATTTTTAAAAGTTTTGTAACGAGAATCGCAAAGGTGTTAAGGCGTAGAATGTGCGCAAAACAACATGACATTTAAATAATAAGTATCAAACATACTCCTGTCTACCCACACGTCATTTTGCACCTGATTTTCTTTTTGTTTTAAATAAACCACGCCTGGTCCGATTGGATCATTTCAAATTCCATAAATTTCATTTAAAAATATAGAGTTGCCTCAAAAGCTAAATTTTAATTCTCTTGCAAACCGAAGAAACGCGAGACAAGGTTTCGAGACGTAAATGTGAAACAAATATGTTTATTTAAGTTTAATTATTTTACTTACTACTTGTTGCCTATGTAACATATATTTTCATTTTTTAAGTTAATTTGTTTGAAAATCAAAATTATATCTAATTTTACGAATAAATTTGGCAAGGATAATTAATGTCAAGGAAATTAATTTGGCAAGGAAAATTATGGAGAAAAAACGTAACAAAGTATTGAATATTTGATGGGCAGATAAATAAAAAAAAAATAATAATAAATTCATTGATAAAATTAATTGTAAGCTTTATTTGGTGTAGATTGTAATTTGTGAGACGTTAATTAAAATTAATAAACAAAGTGTTCAAAATTAAATAAAATTTGCCTTTTTACACTGCCAAGAAATTTGTTATTTGGTAATTGTTTTATTTACATTAATGAATCTAATAGTTACATAATATCACAGCATATTAAAGTAAATTTTTAAATTTATTTCATAGAAAAAATTTTAACAATTTTATTGGTAAACTGAATGAAGAAAAACTGTTGGGGTTTCTCTATATTTATTACAGTAATATAATAAAGTTTATACCAGCGCAGACTGGGACGGATTACGAATTTACGGCGACAAAAATAGAATTTTACAATGTCTCACAATTAAGCTAAACCACTTAAAATGTATTGTTAGATAACCCATTAATAATACTATAAACAAAAAAAATGCGAAAAAACAATTCCATTGGTTGTGGGAACGTGTTAAACATCGCTCTTGTCCCTTAGGTTCCAAAAAGCAATTATTTGCGCTGGATTTTTAACAAAGTAACTACGTCTGTTATTTTGTGTTAAAAAGTGTTTGTGTTAAAAAATTGTCAACTTTTTAAATATGGAGAATATAGCTTCAAGTATGTTTGTAAATTTGTAGAAAACTTTAATCAATACGGTTAAAAAAAAAGTTTTGTTAACGACTATCGTAAATTAAATTTTTTTTTTGAAATAAACTGCAATAAATTGATTTTTAAAAAAAGTTCCGCATATTTCCATTAAATTAAATATTTTGTAAAACAAAACAAACATTGACAATTCCAGAAAAGCAAAAATCCCGTCCACATCGTTCCACCTTACTGAGAATTACACCTTTTTTTCCAGGTAGTCGTGATGACCACCATTTGCAAGAGAGAACGTTGAATAGAAATGAACTATTTTTTGTATTAAGAGATGAAAGTTTTTATAAGATTTCGTCGTAAAAGTGTAATGAACAATTTTGATGATACGATAACGATGATTTTGACGAAGATCGGTTGTGAATTTGTAAAAAAATGTTGTACTTTCGTCATATAAAAAAAAAAATATTTTTTCCACTTATATTTGCATTTTTAATTAATCGTGTACATCTAATATAGACTAATTCTATATTAGAATCATCAGGATGTCATCATAAGGTAATATGTGAGACAAAAAATTGAAATGAAATGGATTTTATTTTTGTCGCCGTAAATTCGTAATCCGTCCCAGTGTGCAGCGGTTCTAAATCGATGTGCCGGTTGAAAATAATGGTAGTTAGGTTTTTTCTGAATTTTGAAATCTGTAACAATTAATTTTTGTATATTTATTTATGAATTTGCATTCCAGCTGAAATTATTTTGTCGCTATAATATGGACATATCAGATTTTATCCTTTTGATATCAACGTATATGTGGATACGCCGATCATAAAATAAATGCTTAAAATCACTAAGTCCTCAAAAGACAATTTAATATTTGTATTTCTATTAAAATATGCAATTGTGGGTCATAAAGAATTTATTTTAACGGTTAAAAGAAAACTTTTTATTATATATCAAAATCTTTAACGCGGATAATTAATATGCAAAATTATAAAAAAAATGCAAATTTCATTTTATTTTCACTTTCAGAAAGTAGTGAGTAAAGCAAGCAAATAGAGCAAACATGAGTAAAAGTGAAACTGCATCTATATAATGAGACTAAAGTAACTTTGATAATTGTTAAACAAATAATTATTAAGGACTGAAAGCCAGTGAAGATTGTAAATTGTAGATTTCGGTGGTGACATAGAGAATGGCCCAAAAGTAGGTATAGAAAGATCGTAGAGTACGGAAACGTTGATTTTACAATGCAACAGTTCGTTGGGTTTTTTCATTTGCCGGAGCATTCTAAAATTATTTTCGCACGAAATTTATATAAGATTTTTTGGCCGACAATTATTATTTAAGAAACAAATAGATTTAGATTAATTACAATTTTGGAATTTTTTTAATGTTGGTATTTTGACATTTTTACTAATTCAAATTTATTAGGTCATTTTTCCACATGTCAGACGCACAGTAAAAGACAGTAAAATTTAAAAAATCACTCACATATGGTATGTTAAATTAAATATGGTAAATTAAATTTCATTGTCTTATGCTTAAATTATTTTGTAAGTGTCCCTGAAAGGTTAAAATTTACTGATCACTTTACCGCATCGTAGCCGTACTTTGCAACATTGTGCATAAAAATCTAGTTTCGCTGGACGTATACACAATGTCAAAACTAGCTTTACAATTCAGGCCCAAAAATGAATTTCATTTGTCCGCGCCGTCACGTCCACGAGTTCCGTCACCAATGTACCGAAGTCTGGACGACCTCGCGCGACGCTGACACCGAAAAATGAGATGAAGGTAGCTCTTACATTCGTAAACAGTCCGAAGAAGTCCACGCGACAAGCGTCTCGGAAGCTGGGTATCCCAAGAACATCATTACAACGTCTGATGCACCAGCTGAACCCTCATCCGTACCGCCACAGACTGTTGCATGACCATCTTGAGGATGATCTTGACCGCAGATTACAGTTCTGTGAGATAATGCGCAATCAACTGCCTGAACAGCCAGACCTCGTTTGGAAAATCGCGTGGACAGATGAAGTCTGTTTTAAATTTCCTGGTCACGTCAACAGACATAACTTTGTGTACTGAGTCAAAGAAAACCCATATGTCATTATGGGTACGCAATTGAATCAGCCAGGTGTCACATATTCTCTGATGGTGTCGTAGGTCCTGTTTTTTTGTATGGAACCGTTGATAGCCCCTGGTATCTGGACATGTTGATCGAAGTTGTGGTGCCACAACTGCAAACACGGTCCGACTTTGCGAAATTTTCTTTCAACAGGACGGGGCCCCACCGCATTATTCTTGACGGTCCGTCAATACCTGGGTCGGGCATTGCCGCATCATTGGATGGGGAGACAGGGGAGCATTGAGTGGCCACCACGTTCCCCGGACTTAGCTCCAATGGATTTTTTTCTGGGGAGTAGTAAAGGATAAGGTTTATTCCAGAAAACCTGTCACAGTACAACAGTTTGTAACGCGATGTGTGTGTGTCGGGGATAGGTTGCAGAAATGCATCAATGCCAAAGGTGGACATTTTGAGCATGTTCGGTATTAAATATGTAATGTAACCTGTAATTAAAAAATTAAATAACAAAAGTATTGCTCTATACCTACTTTTAGGCTTCTCGGTATACTGCGACCTTAATACATCTATTATACCCTCTATATATATAATATAACCTCTATATCCTCTAATCGTTGGTATACTTACCAACTTAGAGCGTCTCCTCTCCTGGTTCCTTTAAGAATTTTAGAATCTGGGTGGGATTCAATGATTCCAACTCCTCTTTGTTCAAGCAGTGGGCCCCAAGATACATCTGTCTCTTACGTAGGAGTGCTCCGCAGTCTTTGAGCAGATCATGAGGTTTCCTCTGCTGAGCCGCAGAATCTGCCTTTAGGCCCAGAGTCTTGAGGTGTTTTCTCAGTCTGCAGTGTCCCGTTAGGACTCAGGACTGTCAGAATAGAATCTAAGCTTCTCAGTTTCAGGCAAGCTTCTGTTCATTTCTGGTTAAAATATCCCAGAGTTACTTTGATATTTTGAATTCTAAACTTTTGAGGATGAAGGATGGCTCATACCCTACCACAAAAGGTTTACGGAGCTACAAAGGGGTATATCCCTTGATTGCTAGGTGATCGGTCATCGGTACTTCATTTCCTTCTATACCAGTGTGTGCTGGTACCCAGTATAGCGTTACATTATTTTCTCTGTCAAGCTTTTTTACCTTTCCTACACAGTCCCATACTAGTTTGGATCTGATGGTATATGAGCAAATAGCTTTTATGGTCGTTTAACTATCTGAAGGGATAGCAATTCGAATTTTGAGATAGTTCATGTCGAGGTTGTTACGAGGCAAATTATGGGGTAATTAGACGCACTATACAGGTTTAATTCTGATTTTTAGATCTCAGGTACTTAAAAAAATAATAGGGATCTGATATGTGAACATTCCTTCGTGGCCTTGACTAATGAGACGGCTTCCTCTGGAACGTCCACGGTTGTTGCTATCCAGGCGGCGAACATATATGGCACGTGCTGGTCCTCAGTTCTATCTCGAAAGCTATGGCTAGTCGATGTAAAATTACTGATGCTGAGAGTAATCCTACCCCTAATCTCGGGAATACCACTGACGAATAGATTGATTATTCACCGATAGACACCGATAGGTCGTGGATTAGGATTAGTCTGGTCTATATTCATTAATTAGACACAGAATACGGAAGATTGCTCGAAGACACTTATATGACGCTTAATAATTATTAGAATGTATCCGGCTCTGGTACCCAGGTCGCACTTACGGGCACCGGTGCGTATACCCATTACAATGACAATAATTTGCCAATTGCATTGCTTTCAATTGCACGTACCTCTGCATGAAAGGTAGATTGCCATGGATTCGAAGTCCTTCGTACGAGGGCCAAATGCTGCACCAGTAGGTACAGCACACATTTTAAAAAATGTAAAAAAAATCTTCAAAAACAAAAAATCTTTGTGATACATTCCAATCCAGTTAGCGCATTTCAGAGCTTGATAAAAGATATTTGAAATTAATCTTTAAAATTCTTGGGTCAATGGGGACCATCATCATCAATCTTACAAGTTACAGAAAATTTTGAAGCTACAGAACTGAAAATTACAGATTTCACGGTAAAAATCTCCAAAAAGGATATATAATTATAAAAACATATTTTGTATTTAAAATAAATTAAAAAGGGCCCTGGGGGCATAAAATTTCCAGTCTCGCTGTTGGTTAATATGCTAGTAATTGGTGTTTATATAAAATTTGGAAAGAAAATTATAAATATGAAAATGTAATTAAAATCGTCGAAAACAAAAGTTTTATACCTAGAAATGATGACTATGATTATGAAAAATATAGAAATAAATAAATACATGAATTTGTACGTTTTATCATGTTTATATTGTACGTTTGTACGTTTATATTGTATGTTGTCCATTTATCATTTGAAAATAAATTAGTTTTGTTAATTCACGGACAATTATAGCGTCAAAACAATATTTGTTTTTTTTATAGAAAGATCCAATATTTTTGGAAAATGTAAATGTATAAAAGAAAAAAAAATCGTAAGAGTACTTAGTTTAGAAAAGGGTAATTTTTAACATTTTCAATTATCGAAGGAAACATTTTTATAATTCAGCGAATTTCTTACTAGTAGATCCTAAATGACTTTTTCTCATTTTGTCTTGTCCAAAGTATTGCCAATATTTTTACCTATTAAGCCAAAAGCAGCTTAGCGACTTCCTAATCGGTGTTAGATTTTGTTAGATTCTCATTCTTGTTTGCGACAAGTCAATCAGAAGGCAGGAAATTTTATACATTCTATATACTATTACATTTTTACAAATTTTGTCTTTGGGCCAATAAATGTTAATAGGAAATATATGATTTATTTAAATAAAGCATATAATACAAAGTAAACTTATTCAATTTAGTTTAATAAAAAATGTAATTTTTACTGCGGATATGCAAAAATAAAAAAAAAAATTCTTAATATTATTTTGTAAACCAAAAACTTGTTATTAGTCCACTCAATGGTTAATCCAGCCCATTATAATCATTAGAAACGCACGGCACATGCACTTCTAATCAGTTGGTTATAAACTTAAAAGTACAATCAAAAATTAACCACAAATTGCACAAAATTGGTCTATGACTGGAATAATTGTTATTATTTATATGTGAATTTTATTTGTTTATGGTTCGCAAGCCCAGCTGTTTGAGTCGCATATATGTGTCACTGATTTAATTTCCTGGAAATGGCAGGTTACACGTGTCGGTTTATATTCATGTTTTTTTAATAACATAATTATGTGACGTAACCTTTTTTAACTACTGTATGACTGGTTTTATGGTAATCTTTGCCCACAAATATCCAACTACAGGAATAAAAAAAAAATAAGTTAAATTACTGATCATTTCAAAGAATTATAACAGAATTAAAATAAAATATTGTTACATCATACTATTGAATTATGCGGGATAATTAATTATTTACAGAAAATTATTAATTAGGTAGGATATTATTTCGGGGTGCATTTACGAGATTTTGAAATTGGGTAATTAATTAATTCCGAATGTGTAGGTAGTTGTACAACGTTAGATGCTAGTCCAGCAATTCAATTTCAGTTAGTCAGAAAGCATGTTAGCTAGTTGCTGATTCAACAAGAACATATTGACATAAACAAGTAAGTTTGTCTAGCTGTATCAAGTAAAAATGTATATAAATTGATTTTTTTTCTCATCTCAATGTGGGTTCAGGGATTTGCATCCCTCGAAAACACTGTGGTCTTATAGGCCTATGGTATTCCCCCACATTGTTCCATTCAGGCAAATAGATCCAGACCATGTATTAGGTCCAGAAGTCTACGTGTCTTGTTCGGCGAAAGTCCCTCAGCTGTGATGTTGAGTTGTGTTCTCCTGCGCGCGATTGCTTCGCAGTGGAAGATTATATGAGAGGCGGCCTCGTTGTAGAGTCTGCATATTGGTTCATCTGTCCAGATGCCCATAATCTGCAGGTGTCTTTTTAATGCGTAGTGTCCCGTTAAGAGACCTGCTACAGTTGTGATGTGTTTCCTAAACACTTGTAAGATTTCAGCCTTTAGGGTGTTAGATATGGAACCCAACATCCTGATGATGTGTTGCTGGACACTTGTGCGGATCCATTGTAATTGGTGACTTTTATTGGTCCACTGTGTTATTACTTTACGGGCCATGGTTTTGGTGACGTAGGACTCCCCAATATTTGTTAGTCAGTGGTTTATAAATTTTGTCGTGTCTGTCCAGAAATTCAAATTAGAATTTGTTTCTTGTTACAAAAAGGAGTTTATTTATTAGGGTTTATTTAACCTATAGTGATAATATTGGGTTTATAATTAAGTTTCAAAATCCATAAATTCCATTGTTCATATATCAAGATCAAATTGAGATGATGTAAAATATTTTGTTTATGCTTGTTCGTAGTTTAAAAATATGTCTGGTCTGTTCAGAAAAAAAAGTGTATTTCTTGTTGATCAACGAACACGTCTGGAATTTTGAAATTGCAGCACCATGTCAAAAAATTTAAATTTTAAAAATATGAAGAACAAATTGTTATCAAGAACAAAGTAAATTAGCTCGCTGAATTGTTTGCTCCTTTGCATTTTGCAAGTTTCTAGAAAATCCTTGCAAGAAAATTGTACAGAAAATCAAATTTGAGTAAATTTGTCTGTTGATAAAAATCATTATAAATCAGGGCGTTGACTAAGGCGTTAGGGAATATGAAAATTTTGAGATACAAATTAAAATATTTAATCAATAAATCAAGATTTAACATTTTGAAGTAAGTGATATTAATAGGAGAATGGAAAACGAACCCAAAGTATAACAAAAAAAAATGAATTATTTATTTAAAATTATAATAACTGGTGACGTCAAGTATGTCATTATACGTCATGTCATAAAACTCTGGGACTGGGATGGAACTGGAATGGGGAGACTGGGATGTAGCTGCTCCGATCAAGTGTTGTCACTTACTACTTATGTCGAAGCCGGTTTTCAGGGAAAATCAAAGAGTACTGCTGCGTTTATCGATCTGTCAGCAGCATACGATACGGTGTGGAGGAAAGGATTAATATACAAATTTCTACCCATAATTTCCTGCAAACATCGAAATTAATAGATAACATGCTTAACGACAAAGTATTTCAGGTGATAATGGGACCGGAAATCAGTACCCCCATTAAGCTTAAGAATGTTCTGCCGCAGGGCTCAGTACTTGCGCCATTGTTGTTTAATTTATATGTTGCAGACATGCCCAAAACGACATCAACGAAGTTTGGCTACGCCGACGTCTGGGCGTTAATCACCCAAAAAAAAATCAATGGAAGAAGCCGAAGAAATTTTATCTGCGGACCAAGAAGTTATGGGAAGTTTCTTTCGAAAATGGAGACTCTAACCTAACATTTCCAAAACTGAAGTAACCTGTTTTCATTTAAACAACAAGATGGCCAAGAGAAATCCTTGATAACACATTGCTTAATCACAATAAATATCCAAAATACCTAGGCGTTACCCTCTACAGAACATTAAGCTTTAATGAGCACCTAACTAAAACCGCGGAAAAGTTACAGACGAGAACCAGCTCTAGACCTTGTTTATTCTGCAGCGGAGTATTGCACCCTAGCGTGGCTCAACAGCGCTCACGTGAAAAAGTTTGACGCACAATTAAATATCACCATGAGGATGATCGCTGGCGTAATAAAATGTACCCCAACCCAATGGCTAACAGCACTAAGCGATATTCCACCGCCTCTCCCCCGAAACAATACGGTAACAAATGAATACAAAGAGATACTTAATAACAGGGAACTCCCAATACATAGCTATATTGAAGACGCCAACAAGAACCTCTAGAAAACTACGCTCTAGAAAAGCACCAACAAAGACCGCAAGAATTGCTACAGAACAAAGTTTAACATCACAGATAGGTGGATTCATGAATGGTCCAAAGCTCAGCCGAATAACACCATGCCCTGCATAACAGAAATACCCCCCGGTTTCAACGTACCCCGCAAAACATGGTGCACGCTGAATCGCATCAGGAAGCAACACGGCAGATGTGCACACTTCCTAAACAAATTGGGAAAATTACCATCCTGGGGAAAATTATCATCCAATGTCCTCATGCGATTGCGGAGAGCTTCAAGCGATCAAACACATAACATGATGAGGACCCACCGAACATATGAAGGCCGCCCGATGATTTCCTGACTGCAACTCCAGAAGCGACATACTATATAGGGAATCTTAATATTTGTTTGTAAATTCAATAAGTTTGTTATATTCTTGTAAATGTATCTAAATGCCATACGCTAAACAAATAAACTCTTCAACTTAAAATCTCAGTTGCAACCTTGGAATGGATACTAATCTTTCCCCAACACAAATTTCAAATAATGCATGACGAAAATCTCTCTAAGTAGAACTACTCCAAGAGGTACCGTAGACAAGGAATCCCTCGTCACAGAGAATGACGCAATCGGGGCATCGGATTCTGGCGAGTCCGCAACAACATGCAACCAAGCAAAGCTCCAGGAAACACTGACGCTCAAACTCAAAACAAACGGAAGAGAGAAAGAAACAGCATGGAGAAAAAATGAGTACTGGAAGGGATGAAAGAAGAGAAAAAAATCAATTATGGGACTTTATTTCACGTGGTATATAGTAGGCCAAAATCGAAGGAAGAAGAAGAAAGGGTGACAAATTAAGAATGTCATCGATGGCTCATTTTTGACGAAATCTTCTGGCGTTTCAAGTTGGTTCTGATAAACTTTAAATTTAACATGCATACATAAGAAATATCCCAAAGCCTACAAATCCGGAGAACTGATGGAAAATCAGACGATGAGGAAAGAACTCACAATACTTCAACACTCCCATATACATATTGGATACATGAGGCCTTGCAACATTTTGCTGATGCCAAATATCGTTTATTGGTAATCGGAGTTGAGCGATGGCATCTATTAAGAGCCTTTGTAGCATCTTCACATATAACTTTTAACAACTACGTTTCTCAAAAAATATACGGTCGGCCCCAATATTCCTTCTGAGACCAGCTTATCTTTTCAGAATGCAGCTCTTCTTCGAATATAACTTGAAAGTTTTCGGTAGACCAGAAACGTAAATCTCGTTTGTTCCTCTTCTCATTCAATTGGAAATCTGCTTCGTCAATTATAATTATTTTATTGACAAAATTATTCCCTCTGCCCAACATCTATATACTGTTAGAATTCAGTGCATGCGCAAGTTTTGCTCCATTGGAAGAAGTTTTTGGGTTTTTTGCCATGTTTAAGCCCGAAAAAGTAAATCTTTCTTTAAAATTGTTCTTACCGACTCACGTGAAATTCCTGTTTGCTGCGATGAACGTCGAACGGATTGATTGGAATTTTCTTCAATTCTGTTTCTAACTTGCAAAGTATTTACTTCTGTTCTAGCAGTTTTTTTTAAATCTCTCTGCAAGTTTAGTATCTTTAGGAGAACCTATTTGACAATATTTTTCGACCAATCTTGCTATTGTCCTGAAATTTGGCGGCGCTGGAAAACTTTTGTCGAAACCAACTCTGAGTTTCGAGTTCGTTCTAATAAAATACTCTACACAAGCAATTCTTTGTTAAATCGGCAACTGCTCCGATAAAAAAAAAGAAGGTTCACTGAATATTAGACAGGTAAAGTTATGGGTCGTCCATTAATTACGTGATGTTTTTTACTAACTTTTTAACCCCCCTTTCCCCAGGTGATAGGTGGTGATGTTTCAGACTAAACCTAAATAAAAAAAATCCTAACAAGTTATTGCTCTTAATATTAATATTAACCCGGCCCGCACGACAGTCAAAGTTTTAAATAGAAAAAACATAATTTTTTTTTATTTTTTTAGGGCTTTGACAAATAATAGGATTCTAATAATCATATACATATTCTTGTAGGAAATTTAACGCTCTACAAAAAAGGTTTTTAATGATTTTTCGCAACTCTACGGGTTCAAAAGTTATTCGAGGTCAAAGTTATAGTTATAGTCAATATTGGCATAACCTATCTTTTAAACTAGTAGAGTTAGCGAAAAATCATAAAATACCTTTTTTGTAGTTTTGTGTAGAATCGTCATCTGGCAACGGTGGGTCGCGCGCCAATTTTCGGATTAAAAATCCGACGATCAACGAAAAAATAAATACACGTAATATCTCACTACACCCTCCTCCCCCCTTGTGATATTTCGTGATTTTTTATAAACCGGAGGGGGTTTGTTCGAGCCTCACGTGATTAATGGACGATCACTTATGGCAAATAAGTCATAACTGTTTTTGTTTTTGTTAAGTAAATACAGAACGCTCTTAATTGGTTATCCCTCAGTCAAATATATTTTGGAATATTCTTGTTGTATATGACTAAAAGTCATATTAAATATTTAATTTTCAGCAAACGTTTTTTTTTATGAATATCGATCAATTATAGATTACAACACGAAGCTATTATATTTGTTTAATAACAGAAGGTTTTAATTGAACATTTATGGGAGTACATACCTTTATCAAACAAATACATGGACCGTACATGGACAGGTGCAAACTTTTTATTTATAACTTATTATATTTAATATCTTAAAAAATGCCAATGTTTTGTTCGGTTTTGTTTCGGTTGTTAATTTAAAATCGGCCAATATAGAAAATTACGTAGCGACTAATAAATATACGTGTATTTATGTATATGTATAATTTTCTCGAAACAACCTAAAAAAGGGACTTATACCACTTTCAAAATAAACAATTCAACAAATAAAAACAATTCAACTTAAGAAAATGCACCTACAGATTTCAATGATGACAGGTCGAGTGCAGATGTTCATTTTAAATTTTATTTGTGAGAGAAAAAAAATTATAAAAATCCTATTTTAAAATATTCTAGAGTGCTGTTAATAACTTTTTCCCGAGGCAAAACCTTTAGCCGATTATGTTTAATAGGGTGTTCTACGGGAAGGCATACTTACATAATTTGGTATTTGGAAGTGTGGCCATGCCAAAACCATGTAACAAATATTCGCAAAATCAATGCGTTCAAGGATCAATGCAAATGTCGAAGATTCAATTGTTCGTGTGCAAGACAAAGTTATCACAGCAGCTTCTGTCATTTATACCGCCACGAATATGCCTTAGTGTAAAGTGACCACACGTCCCGACTTTGGTAGGACAGTCCCGCTTTTTGAAGGAAAGTCCCGCATCCCGCCGATTTTTAAAAATGTCCCGCTTTTTAGAAAATATCTGCATTTCTTATTTTAAATGTACTGTGATATATGATATAAGATTTTTCCACATATTCCCATAAAATCCCCCTTTTTTAATGTCATCCAATGATTTTTTTTAATATTCTCCTCCCTTATAATTGAATTGTCCATTCTTCAAGATATTCCAAGCAGTTGTTATAAAAATTTCTAACTTCTTTCAGAAAATTCGGTCGTTTAATGGCACCTTGTTCTGAAATTTTCATTGGGTGACATTAAAGAAGGAGATTTTATGGGAATACGTGTCAAAATCTTTTGAATATATTAATGTGGTGTCATTGGTTAAAAAATACGTTACTGATGAAAAAAATAAATGTTACTCGTCTGCAAATGTGGAAACAGACCAAAAATGGACGGAGTTATTGCTTCATTTTAAACAGAATATTATTCCTTATCAAAATATTTTGAAAATTGTAAAATACGCGCTCTCCTTTCCAGGAGCAGATCAAGCAACAAAAAGTGTTTTTTCCAGTAACAATATAATATGGACAACTCAAAAACCGCAGTTGAACATTAGACTTTAAAATCTATATTAAGCGTAAAAATAAGTTCACCAATTCATGTGAGAAATTTCACGACATTTTACGTCTGCGAGTATTCACTCGAATACAAAATTTGACCGTAAAAGAAAATACTTTTTTTTCAATTTTCAAATTATTGTTTTTTACAAATATTTTTATAGTTGCCAATAATTAATAATAAATACATTTTTGTATATTTATAGACAAGTATATGAATGTATACAATAACAGTACTTTATGATACAAGTGTGTGAAGAAGGTCTTTTGTGCATGAGTGCATCAAATCACTGACACAATACTACGTTCAGTGCTGTTCAGTGGAAACAATGCTAGCTAGTAAAAACGTACAGTGATGAGAACTCTAGCTGGTCAAATAAATCCAGACCGAGAGGCCGAGAACTCTTGTTTTCAAATAAGAAAAGTTAATTCATTTCTAATAAACGTCAGAAATTTGGTTTACATTGAACTTTTACGTACGATTTAGATACTTTTACACACGATTATAATAATGGCATCCTTCACATACAATAATGTATTTATTAATGTGTTCATTTTGGAGTGTGAGTAGATAATTTTTTTTTAATTATTGGGGTCTGCTTTCAAAACTAAATTATAATTTTCATTTCATCCCATTTGTCCAGCTTTGTCTCAATGAAAATGTGGTCACTTTACCATAGTCATTTACCCAGAACCGAATGTTTTGCGTATTAACATTTAAATTAAAATCGTTTTATCATTCATTACAATTTTTTCATGAGAATCATTGCGGTTTTCATTTAAAAGCTGTAACATGTTTCCTAATGATAATCATGATTAAATAATAATGAATACTAGTTGAGGCGCGATGAAAGTTGAAGCGCATTTTTATTTAAATGTCAATAAACGAAATTGTAGGTGCTCGGTAAAAGAAAATGCACAAATTACTTTTGAGTCATCTTTTCATCGTGTGTGTTGTGCCATTTATTCTGAAGGAGTTATTGTATTATAGCTTTCTGACGATGGATATGTTACTGTTGCTGGAGAACTACATCTCTAAATGATTTTAAAACATTTTTTAATGCTTACTTTGTATAGCTTGGGTTTGTCCAACAAGTTGTTTCGATGGGAGGTATACAACTAGCTCCAAAAAATGATATATACGCCAACAACAGTTTTAAGACCCAATTTCCAGAAACGGAGGCTGATCGTCAAAACAGTTACAGATATCTTTTTATGGATATATCTAGAGAGCAAGGTTTGTGCTAATATACCTACTACAAACACTTCAGCAACTGAATAATGATGGAATAACGGCCGACATGTGCAACATGTATATTAGGAAAAATGTCAGTAAAAGCATTTATGAGCTTAATAGAGGCGGTCACCTGGTTGACTATATGTATGATACAAAATCCCGATCCTAAGTAAAAAAAATCATGTAAAAAATAATGTACAATATCAAAGTTATTAGGAGTGTGCCATAGAGCAACCGTAAGAATAGACAATTTTTATTTAGTTTTGCAGGGAATATTGCAGCATAATTGGAAATCAGTTTTCAATTACTTTTTTTCAGAGAAAATACCTTCGAAATCGAAAATATAAAATCGAAATTATATGAAATCGATTCTTTAAACTGAATTTTGCATATATTAGATTTCTTTAAATATGCGTCGGAAATTAAAATTAAAATATCTCGGTTGGAAAGGTTATCAACTTTAAAATTGCCGTAAATTTGCAAAAAACCCAAAATTTTGCTTTGGCGTTCCATGTGCGAATATGTAATTTGTTTACAACATAATTTTACAAATTCCTCCATTCTTTCTTAGTCATGCAAATGTAAAATGAAATTTCTTCGAATATTATTTATCGTATAAATTGTTATTTTAGTCTTAACATTTTAATATATTTCACCAATATATTAAAATTTATTTTAAAACATTATTTAAATTGGCATAAATATTATTGTTCACAGAAGTGAACAACATTAAATATTAATAAAACGTAGCCAATTCTTTATAAGTAAAATATATAATTGAAAACAATAATAACACAATTTATTTAAAAACATCTCAATATAAATATTCGTCATATCTATTGACATGAACATGTAACAAAAGGTTACCGATTTATATGTAATTTTTATTTTTCATTAAAAGGTTTAATAATATAAATCATTTATTTAGGGAATTAAATCAAGATAATTCATTTAAAAGTATCTTGATTTAAATATTCGCCATATCCATTTATAATTAAAATAAACATGATTTATCATAACAGTCTTTGAAATTGTATGCAATTAATTATGTTATTAAAAGTAGAATTTAAATTTTTTTGAGGTCATTCATTATAAAATATTGCTCATTTTAAAATTCTTTGTAATTTTTTTAATATTCATTTCTGGTAAAGAAACCACGAGAAAGAAAAAATCGAATGTCGTTGAGAAAGATTACTTTTTAATTTCTTATATGGACATAGTCCTTGCGTCAAGGTTTTAGTGTAGGTCCTTTGACCATAAAATGAATTCTATAAGACACCTTGAGCCTTAACAATTTTTTTTAACTTATTTTCGTCTACACGTTCTTACCAAACATAGATATTGAAAATAACAATAATAACAATACTTTTTCAGCAGAAGAACTAAATATCCCGTCTTATTGTCTTGTAATCCCGTAAATATTGGTGTAAATATGTTTTATTAAAAAATGATATTTATAATTAATTATACATTTTTTTTTCACAGAACAGGTAGACTAGATGGACGTGCTAGACCAGGGGTGGGCAAATCTTCTGGCTGTCGGGCTACATTGTGAATCAAAATTAGACTGCGGGTCGCGTACATTTTTTTATATTTTAATAGTTTATATGTCTATGTGTTATTACTTTAATTAATGTGTAATAGTCTATATGTCTATGAAATAGTAGTAGGTAGAAAATAAAGTAAACATCAGGCCTTCTAAACATACCAAGTATCATTGGCATGCTTTTGTGACTTTTTAGCTTTTTTATGTTGCAATACCAATTAAGACCAATCATTGTGGGTACTATGTATACATAAATTTGTAATTGATTTCTCAGTGAAATAATAATTTGGCAGGATGCGATCACAAAACCAACTTATTATTTTTGTTTTTATTATTATACATAGATATTATTTTTTAATTAGTGATTTATAAAATGCTGCACGGGCAGCATAAAATGTCAACGCGGGCTGCCATTTGTCCAAGCCTGTATTAGACGGATCAGATGGACTGGGCCAGGGATCGGCAGACCGCCCTTGTTTATATAGGCATTTGCGGCTCTTTAAAGATGAAATACCTACTCCGCCGTTCTTCGTTCTAGCATGAAAGATACGAGGTTTGTTATCGATTCTATTATACGATTTCAGATTTTGGTACTTGCGTACTAACGCCACCGCAGCTACAGATTTGGACAAAATGGATGGAGGTTATAACGGAGCAGATAAATCCAGACCACACATTACGCGGTAGCGCGACCTCTAGATCCGAAATAAGAATCAATACTGGATAAGGGTTAGATTAGGTTATATTAGAGCAAATAAATCTAGACCACATATCGCGCGGTAGTTAAGCGTGAATGTGCGTTAAAGTTAAGCGTGAATGTGCGAGGTCAGCGCTCGAATGGGCGACCGCTCGGGATCATCGCCTGTCGTTTGCTAAGCAGTCACACGTCACTTTTGACATTTGACAGGTGTAAACTGTCGTGACGTTCTCTAAGCAGACATACGTCAAATTTGACATTTAACAGGTATCAATTGTCAGTTGAGCGAGCAAGTGAAATGAAATACAGTTTGTGCAATGTTTTACTGCTCGGGCTCGCGGCGTGACGTTCTTTGAGCAGACATACCTCAAATTTTACATTTGACAGATGTCAACTGTCAGTTTAGCGTTCAAGTGATATGAAATGCAGTTTGTGAAATGTTTTACTGCACTTACAGACATAATTTAAATTTGACATTTGACAGGTGTCAACTGTCAGTTCAGCGAGCAAGTGGAATGAAATACAGTTTATGCAATGTTTTACGGCTCGGGCTCGCGGCGTGACGTTCTTTAAGCAGACATAGGTTAAATTTGACATTTGACAGCTGTCAACTGTCATTTCAGGGCGCAAGTGAAATGAAATGCAGTTTGTGCAATGTTTTACTGCTCGGGCTCGCGGCTAGACGTTCCATAAGCAGACATAAGTCAAATTTGACATTTGACAGGTGTCAACTATCAGTTCAGCGAGCAACTGAAATGAAATACGACCTCCGCTGAGGTGGTATACGTAAGTACCCAGATTTTTGAATGAATAATGAAAAAAAAAATTAAATTAGGGGTCCGATGTTACTGGAATAATAAATATCCTTTAATCCTTTAAGCATGAATTATAACAAGTATTTTAATTATTATATTTTTGCACTAATACTACAAAGATGTATTAATTAGCTACTAAGTACTAAATAGCTACTAGTACTATATAGAGGAGAGTTGCCTGTAGCGCACTGGTCTACTAAATCGTACCTTTTCAAATTTGAATAATCCAAAGGTTTAATAGACATCTAACGCTAACTAGGTAAACTAAACTCTGCTCGGGCACTACAGACAAAAAATTAATGGCTACGCCTGCGTTTTCATGTGCAAAGAAGCCTTGAAGAAGTTTATTGTGTATTGATTTCAAATCATACCAGTACGATTTACGAAATTAATATGTAATTTTTAATAACTTTAGAGTTATATTTCATTGTTCGTTGTTTTTATAGCATGGAAAAAAGAAAATATAATGAGTGGAGTGCCGAAGCCACGCAGAAGGCCATGGAGGCATACACAAATAGAAAATATGGCTTTAATGAATGTTGCCGACGATTTAGAATTGCAAAACCTACGTTTAAAAGGCATCTATACTACTTCAAGTATTACCTCCAGCTGTTGAAGATGAACTGGCTGAACACATTTTATATCTTGAATCGTCATTTTTGGCCTTTCTACAACTGACATAAACATACTCGCATTCCAAGTAGCAGTTAAAAATAATATAATATAACTTAATTTCCAAATTGGCTGGAAAGAAATGGTTTTATAATTTCATGAAGCGATATCCAGATCCAAATCTCTCGGTTAGTCAACCTCAAAAAACACCTCAACGGCACGTGCCACGGGTTTCAATAGAGAAGCTGTTGATAATTTTTTCAAGTTATTGGCACAACTGATAGAAGAACACCAAATATTTGCTCAAAAGATATTTAATGTTGATGAAAGTGATTTTTCCATAGTGGAAAAAGTGTGGAAAAATAGTGAGACATAAAGGAAAGAAACGAATTGGAAGGGTAGTTAGTGGTGAAAGGGGAACCAACAACTTTTGTTTGCTGCGCCAGTGCCGTCGGAATGTTTGTTCCGCCTATGATTATTTTCAAACGAAAGCAAGCAGCGTTACAACTAGGTATAGGAGCACTAGCAGGTAGCCTGATTGAATTTGAAGAACATGGTTTTATAATCAGTGACTTATTTTTGAAATGGTTGCAGCCTTTTATTAACTTTGTTATACCAAACCGTAAAAGCAAAGTATATTATTGCTTAATGGCCACACAATTTAAGGCCGATTCTCATATACGCGGTACTCAGCTACGCGACGTCAGGCGACATCGCCTGTCAAATAATGATTACATTGTTTTAAATGGGCACGTTCTCACTATGGCTACAGCTACGCGACAGCTACGAGAAGTGCCCATTTAAAATAATGTAATCATTATTTGACAGACGAAGTCGCACGAAGTCGCGTAGCTGAGTGTCGCGCAAATGGGAATCGACCTTTATACAAAATATTTAGAGGCATTAATTTTGGCACGCGCAAATGGAGTAATACTTCTACAGTTACCAGGGCACACCACACACAGACTACAACCTCTGCATGTTGGTGTTTTTGGGCCCATGCAAACATTCTATGATCAATGTCTTGACCATTGGATGACGAATCATGCAGGCCATTGCATTACTTACTATGAAATATATGAGTTAATTACTTCTGCTTATCATAGAGCAGCTACTATTGGAAATGTAGTGAATGCTTTAAAAAGTAGTTGTTGTTGGCTCATGAATCCCTTCGTATTTAGTGAGGCCGATTTTGCTCCAACTTTAAGATATTAAATTGAACCAGTTGAAGAGATTTCAATCAGCAATACAATTTTTCCGAGATTGAGTGCAATGATGCTGTTAAACTTCCTGAGGTTGCAATTGGATCCAACTTTAAGGGCACAGATGAAGCAAAGGATAATTTGGAAACTTTCTTCCTTAAATGTTTCTATTATTGAAATATCACCAATTCCAGAAATTGCTGGTAAGAAACGAAAATCGGCTCAACCAGCAACTGTGCTCAATAGTAGCCCGCATAAACAATTTGTTCAGGCTCTTAAGGGAGGTAGGAAAGATTGGTGCCAAAAACAAGAAATTGGAAAAAGTAAAAGATATCTCCAAAAGAGTGTATAAAAACTGAATTGTGACCAAGCGAGTCTATCAACATCCACCAGTACAGACAAGGCTAAATCCTTAAACGAAGAAGACTGGTTTTGCTTTTTGTGTCCAAAAGTACGCTTGTAAAACATGATCCAATGCGTGACATGCAAAATGTGGGTGCATGAATCTTGCGGTGGGGTTTTGAAGGAGGATTTTGAAGGAGAAGTATTATTGTCCAAGATGTTAACTTCATTAAAATATATGTCATATATTTATTTTGTAAAATATATGTTATATATTAATATAATTATGTCATATATTATTATTTAGCGATATTTGAAATTTTAGGAATAAAACTTCAATTAAAAATACTTCAATTTCCTTATGCACAATTGTTAGGTACGATTTTAGAAACCGACTAGTACGATTTAGGCACCTAGTTTCCCAAATCGTACTGATTGCAGAGTTCCCAAAAAGAAGCTATATTTTTTTATAAATAAGACATAGCAGTAAAAATGCAACTAGGAGAAGCAGAAAGAACCAATTAATAAAAATAAATTTAAAAAGAACTTATAAAAACATTTTCTTATATAAGACATCTATATATATATATATATATATATATATATATATATATATATATATATATATATATATATATATATATATATATATATATATATATATATATATATATATATATATATATATAAGACAGAATGTGTTAACAAGTACGAATTGTGCATCTCTCTCTCAGGTGTACCCTTTCAGGTGTCGAGTTTTTAGTGGGTGGCGAGCCACTATATTTTAGGCAGATTTTTACTGTGATTGTTTTGTCAGAGCCATGCACAGGAGGACAGTTTCTAATTTTTATATTCGTCCCAGGCTTTGGACCCGGGACCTATGGCTTAGTAATCTGATGTCTTGTCTACTACGCCACCACCGCCTCACTACTATATAAACTAGATTAAATTATCTTTAAAATGATATATAACGTTTATGTAGTATTAATACTTGTATATAATCTTAGGTAGGCAGACGAAACCTTCTTTTAAAGAAAAGAAGACATATTCAGACAGAGCGCGCACCACGTTTATCACCGACAAAAATCTATCACCGAACACAGGCAGTTCTACTTGATCCAGTCGGTAGCGTCATGACGATTGCACGATAGGTAGTATCGTGTATGGATACCGTAAGACTAGCCGAACCAGAACAAACAGAAGGACCGACCATAAAGTCCACACTAGCAACACCAAACGGATCAGACAACACAAACTAGATAAGATGAGAAATATCAGTCTAGCATTTTATGTTAATTGCCCATATCTCACCTCTTGTTTTATTTGTCTATGCATACTTGTTTGCCAAGTATAGTTTGTCTAGACTCATTTCTTTTGTTGCGCTGGTTTTGTCCGTGTTGTATTGTTTATCTAGCCTTGTCTGTGCAGTTTTATCTGTTTAGTTCTGTTTTGCTATCCTGAATAGATTAAATAGTGTGTCAATTTATAAAGAGACCAGATTATGTCAAGATTAATTTAGTTCCGACTTTAGGAAGATTAAAGCCTAGTCTATGACTCTTAACGAAAAGTTAGTCTAGCCTATTTGGAATAGCATGTGAAGATGTCAAGTGGTTTGTCAAGTTTGTTTAATAATTATAATCATTTTATTTACAGGAAAAAATGGGAATTAAGGAGGATTTCGTGAATGCTTTCAAAATTGGCACTAATGGAGTTATTAAACTACCAATTGTGGAAAAGTTCCAAGCTTGGAAGAAAAAGAGGGAGATTATGGGTATTAAATACAAACTGAAAGGAACCAAAGTTCTTATACAGGATGATTACACCCCAAAAGAGCAATGTATTCAAAAGGAAATACTCAGAAAGGCCAAGCTCCTAAAAGAAAGTAGCCACCGGATATAAGCTGGTTATCAAAAAAATTAAGTTGACGTTTAATGGATGCCGTCGTCCGAAGGGGCAAAAAACTAGTAAGTAAATACCTAATGAAAAAGTGGCAGAGGCAGAGGTGTAGAAGGGAATGGGAAAATATTAACATGTTATTTTAGAATGTGGCGGGCTTGAAGAAAAAAGTGGAAACAAGAGTTCTTAAAGAAGTTCCAGTTCATCGGATTGGCGGAGACGTGGTTACAGGAAAAGGAAGCGCAGATAGGCAGGTGCAATCTTCCAAACGATTACAGATAGAGGATGCAGCCGGCCGAGAAAAGTAGTAGATTTGGTAAAGACTGCTGGAAGTTTAAAATCATTGGACTGGTAGAGACATAAATACAGAAGTAAGAGTGGGGAACAGGCATAAGCAAACGACTACAAATGGTAGATACAACCAGCGGAAGAAAGAAGTTGATTTGGTAGGGCGAGAAAGGAAACATTACAGGGGTACACAACGCAATGTGTGAATCTAAAAGAATACCCGTTGAAACGGAAGGGGTTATGTTGAGGGAAATGAAATTAGAAAGTCATGGATGGCAAGTAGCGGCAATATACGGTAATTACGGTTTTGCAGCAAGTAACAAGATGGCCAAGACTAATACTGAAGGGAATTTAGGAGGAAGATTAAGTTTAGGAGGGAATTGGAATGCAAGAAACAGGTGAAGAACAAGTCAGCACGCTATATATAAATCTGGACAAGTGATAAGAAGAAAATTCAAAGACAAAGTTACAAATTCAGAGGGAATAGTGTGGTAGGAATGGGTGAAAGAGAATCAATTGGTAAGTAATAAGAGTAAGTAACGTAAGAAAAGAAGAGTTACACTATCCTGGGCAGCCTATGGAAAAGTCTTTAAAAGCGACATACCACAATGTTTAAAGAGGAAGGTGTTTCATCAGTGTGTGTTGCCCATCATGACCTATGGAGCTGAAACCTTAACACTAACCTCAGCAAGTGCAAGAAACTTATGGTAATACAGCGCAAGATGGAAAGGTCCATGCTCAGAGTGTCACTGCGGGATCATATAAGAAATGAAGATTTAGGAAGAATAACCGGCGTCTCAGATGTAGTTATCCAAATTCGCAAACTCAAGTGGAAGTGGGCTGGACATGTGGCACGAATGACGGACGGGAGATGGGCGAAAAGGCTGCTCGAATGGAGACCGCGCTTGGATAAAAGAAGTAAGGGAAGACCCCCTACACATGGGACAGACGATCTAAAAAGATGTGCAGGCAACTGGATACAGAGAGCTCAAGACAGGAGGGAATGAGCAGAAATGGGGGAGGCTTATGCCCAGCAGTGGACACAGAGAGCTGAATATTGATGATGAAGAGTAAGTAAGTAAGAAAAATGAAATATGTTGAACGTGAGTACAGAAGGCGACTTGTAGGGAGCTTCGAGGGAACAGCAGGAACTTCGGTTATGGACCAAATTTTAACAAATGATGCAACAAGACAGGAAATAAAAGGTATGGAAATCGGCATGCAAAGTGAGTCAGACCACATGCCGGTGCTGGTGTTGTTGAAGCTGCAAATAAAAAGAGAAGGTAGGACGGAAAATGGTTTACTTAAGGGTGCGTCAGATGAATACAGGAGCATATTACAGATTATAGAGTGAGCACAATAGACTATATAGAAACTGGAATCAGCTCGTGACAAGAGGCAGACAAGACTTTTATTTGGATTAGTTTGGGATGATTACGCAGTTCTACCATGATTTGTCAAGATCAATGTAGAATACAATGCTAATAAAATAGGTTCAAAATAATATTGTTTTATTGGGATGGTAACTAAAAAAATGAGGATTTTTTGCTTCCTTTTACTATCTTTTAGGCAGTAGCGTAATTTAAATTTCACCTCAAAATAGATATCGGTTTTGTGATAAATACGGTGCGAATTTAAAACATTACCGTTATCGAAATAGGCACGTAATTACTTATATCATTGTAAAATTACGTATTCAAAATTTCTTTAAGCTTAAGATTTATGTATGTAATTTAACAGAACTTTAATAGATCAAACCGCCAAGTATTACAATTTGTGTAAACAGTAAAAATAAGAAATAAATTTAATTTCTTAGAAACGATATCGAAAGAAAAACAATAATAGCAAAAAAAATTTCATCAGATAAAGGCCGAATGCCTTGACTAACATTATTTTTCAGTTGAGCAAATTTATCACTAATTTGTTGTAAAGTTAAATCAAAGTTTTATAAATTTCCTTTTCAATTTGCTATAAAACTATAGTATAAAAATCATTTGGCATACAAAAATTGAAACACATAGGTAGTGATACACTTGTAAACTAATTTGTAAATTACATTTAAATCCTTGGAGAAACCATCCAGTTTTTTTTAAATGTAATATCAGATTGTTGTTGCAAAATCTGACTTTTAAAACATTATTTAAAGAATCTTCGATCTATTGCAAAATCTCCACAGCAGTAGTAACCTTTCAGCAATAATTTCATATATTTTGAAATTATAAAAAAGTATCAATAAACATCATAAACATTTGACACAAATATATTAACATGTAATATTTCACATCACATCAAAGGGAAATTGGAGACCATTAAACTGAACAGAAACATAAATTTAAAGATGAATATTCACTTTAAATATTATATAAATATTAAATGCCAAAGATGTTATAACTAGAAGATTGCCTTAGAAGGAAATAATTTATGGTAATGGGAGGATTTCATTTAATTGGTATTTTGGAATTACGTTGGTTGGACTAGAAACGAAAATTTATTTAGGCGCAAAACCTTTTAAAATATTAATTTGCAATATCTGTAATAAATCAAAGATTTCAATTAAAAACTTAAGTGATAACAATATAATAAATATGTGAATTAAGAACTATAAACAACTCTATATTTAGTAACAATTATATAAAAACCCTATTAAAGCGGCTATTAAAACTATTTAAATAGCAATTAATTTTAATATTTTTTATAGCTTTCTTAATGATATAACAGATTTCTTGCTTTTATTTATTTTTGCGATTTTTTTTCTATTTGTATAAAATGCAGATTTTAGTTATGGGTTGGTCTTACGATGATTTATTTTTATATGTTTTAATTTTGGCGAAAAAAAAAACAACCAGCATTATTTTAAATACAATATGAAAAGTTTCTCAAGGTATCATGGTCAACGAGATCGTTCATAAAATATTAACACAAATGTTTCCTGATAACGTAATTTACGTAAAATTGAATTAATATGTGACAAACAAACGTAATTTTACATGAATATTAAAATTTATTTATTTTTATATAATTTCTGCTTTTTTTGGAAGGAATTATTACTACATTTCTTTAATATAATTAATATATTTATTTATATTTTAATGTACATATTTTGAATTCTTTGCGCATTATAAAAGACTTTCATTTAAAATACTATCCTAGTTTAATTTGCGGTGAATATAAAGCTATAAAATAACTGACAAATTTCACATGAGATTTGTTTTTGGTAGAGTTAAAAAGACTCATTAGTGTTATAGAGCTTCTAAAAGGTTGAATATATTTATATATTCAGGCTGTATTCCGACTTTATTAAGTTTATATGATTATCTATAAAGTAGTACGGTTTTACCAGTTAATGATTATTTTTAATATATTAGATTTATAACAATATTTTGCTGATCAGATTATACTTTCGTTTTTACCCAAATAAGTTGTCTATTTAACATTATAAAACTGCTGCATTCGAAATCATTTGATACAACTGACAACTGATATTTCAAGATGTATTTATATAAAAAAATATTCTGTGCAAATAATTTTTTGATGTCGTATTTAAAATGCATTCAGGAAACTTTTTTCTTTCTCCAACAATATTTTACCTTCTCGGTAATAAAAAATCAATTCAAAATATACCAAACTATTTTGAATTGAATTTTTACTACCGAGAAGGTAAAATATTGTTGGAGCAATAAAAAAGTTTCCTGAATAGAGAAGAAGTGCCAAAGGAACGCGAAAACAAGTTTAAAAAAACTTATTTATAACAATTTTGATAATAAAGATGCCCACGATTTTGTTGTGTGGGTCACAAACAACTTCTCAATAAATTGTATAAGCTGGGAATTCGTGGTAAATTGGCAAATATTATTAAATCTTTTCTTGAAAATAGATCGCAATATATAAGAATTTTCTAATCTAAAACAAAATCTGCAAATCACAACCATTTGCTTTACTATACTACTACTATTCTATTTTTATTATACATGGCAGATATAGTTTCCTTCATCGAAGAAAGGTTAGGTTAGGTTACGTTTAATGTGTATTTTATGCTGACGATTCAACCTTTATAATATCCGAAAAAAAATCCTCAATACAAAATGAAAGATAAGAAAATTTAATGTTACAAGAGTAGTGGTCTAGTTCTCCGCTAACAATCTTTTCCTAAACAGTGAAATAACTGAATACATAATCTTTCAAACCCAACGTGGAATACACAGACTTTTAATATTTAAAAGTAAATAATATGAATATGGTTGGAGGAACTGACCTATACAAAGAAACCAACAAAAATATCAAAAAGGTGATAAGCAATGAAATAAGAACCCATAACACCAAGAGTAATCAGGAAACCATCGAAGAGAACTGCAACATGAAGGTACTGAGATCAAGACTATCTAACGGCAAATCCCACATAATCAAGCTACGAACAGAAAATGGCACAATACTATCCAAAAAGAAAGCTATACTTGAAGAAGTGGAGAACTTCTATATCAAACTCTACTCCACAACTAAGAGAGATCATGGCACAAGAATCCATCTAACAAACGTGGGTTCGGAGGAAATACCCGACATTACCACAGAAGTATTGGAGACGGCTCTAAGAAAACTAAAAAATAGGGACTGACAATGTCACTGCATAGGTGATTAAACTAGGAGACCAAGCACTACTGAACTCAATTTCAGCCCTCTACATAAAATGCTTACATGAAGGCATAACACCGGAAAAGTGGCTATAGGCAGAAGTTATACTAATAATCAAGAAAGGAGACACGACCAACATAGAGAATTACAGACCGATTAGTCTATTATCCCACATCTATAAACTCTTTACAAAGCCCAACCGAATAACCAACCTACTAACAACTAAATTTGACGAGTATCAACCTGTAGAACAAGCATTCTAAAAGGAAGCACATTGGCACATACTGAAATTCATGGAAAATGCATGAATTGACTCACATCATCGAGCACATATACACAAACGACCTACTACACATAAGAATTAACGAAGGAGACTTGACCAATACCATCAAAGTGGAACGAGGAGTAAGACAAGTAGACACAATCTCTCCGTAATTGTTCACAAGTTCTTTGGAAGAAGTTTTCAAAAGACACACATGGGAGAACAAAGGAATCACAATTAACGTAGCATATCTTAGCCACTTACGTTTTGCAGGCGACATCATACTGGTATCAGAAGATCAGGACCAACTCACTGAAATGCTAAAAGAACTCAACCAGGCATCGGAAACGATAGGGTTTAAGATGAACTACAACAAAACGAAAATAATGGGTCCCGAGAACCTACTCGTACTCGTACACGTAATGATATCGTGATTGAAAATGTTACCGAATACAACTATCTGGGCCACATAATTGTGTTGGAGAAGGAGAACCGATCAAAAGAAATATCAAGACGAATACAACTGTCATGGCAGCATTCGGGAAACTAGTGTTGTTAAGGGGTTTGGATGGGAACCACCGCTGCCTTCACTGTTGAGAGGGAAGGACTGCTGGCCAATAATTCTTCGGTCTCTGAGATATATCTAAATACCTTGGGATCTTGTAATGTAATGTTCACCGGGATTCGCAAGGCACGTAGTTTGTCGAATAATAGTCGAGTTGGTTTTAATAATTCATTTAAACAATAATACAATATAACGAGATAACTTAAGATTCGAGAACGTATACACTTATAGCTTACCACTCTTCCCTTTCTTACTTGACAACTGAGGAATGGTATTTATACCATTCTTTGTATAATTTATCTTTAAGAGGGGGTAAATCATCCCTCTAATTCAAATAAGGGGGAGATGAATTTACTTGGCTCCTCTCATAAACAATTAAGGCTTAAATTCTCGAAATACTGAAAATGTCTGGTCCACTGGTTAATCTTTATGGGAAGGTTTTTATGGGACTTCGCACGTTTTCAAATATGTTTGGTGGAGGTAGATTTTCGCGTGGTAATTAAAACCCTTAGTTTCTGTAAAGACTGTAAATTGTAAAACCATTGAATTTATCCAAAACGTGGGACCAAGGGCATGTTTTGGAATGTGCGCTAATGGCACAAATGTCCAGTCCTGGTTTTTATTACAATACTAGGATTCATACTAAAAAACAACAAGATACCCATCAATTTTAAGAGAAAGGTTTTCGATACATGTATACTACTATTGGTGGTTACTATTAGTGGCTACTATTGTGGATACTATTAGTGGCTACTATTGTAACCACCTATGGGCTAGAGACAACGGCCCTAAAAAAGATAACCACAAACAAACTGAGAGTGATGCAGAGTGGTATGGAAAGAACCATACTCGATTACCACCATAACGCTAAGAGACCAAATCACTAACGAAGAAGTCAGAAAACGAGCAGGAGTAAAAGACCTAACACAAAGAATCGCAAAACTAAAGTGGCAATAGGCTGGACATTTCGCAACACAAACAGATGAACGCTGGACAGCTAAAATTGCGCAATGGCGACCCAGGTAAACAAAGAGGGGTAGGTGAAGATGACATTAAAAAAACCGCCGGAAAAGACTGGCACCAAAAAGCACAGGAGAGAAACAAATGGAAGAGCATAGGAAAGGCCTATGTCCAGGAGTGGACGAACACGGGCTGACGGAGAGAATATGAATATTAATAGAGTTAAGTCTACAAAATTTCTTAGTATAGTTATTGAGGAATTTTTAGCTTGGAATATAACAACTGAAAATATTTAAAAAAAGATTTGCAATCCGACGATTTGAAATTCTCATGAATGTTCTAAGCCATGAAATCCTGATAAATTTCTACTATGCTGAGGTTCAATCTCTTTTAATGTTCTAATAGCAGAGAAAAGAGTCATCCGTTCCCTTATGGCTATTGCCTCAAGAAGATCATGAAGGCTCAATACTTAAAACTTATTATATAATAGACACTCCAAATTTGCTTGGAGATTTACTACAGATTTGTAGATTACATTCGGGTGTGTAAAGCTTGTTACGGCCTCTTGTGTTGTCTTGATGTATATCCATATGTCTAACAATACTCCTTTGCATTTTTTGAATAAAACTAGATACTTCTAATATTCTAATATATATTAGAAGTCGCTAAGTTAAAGTATTTTGGAGTGGATGCATGTATTCTTGAATTACAAACAAACTAGTTGACCTAGCCTAGTGTGGTTTTCAATGCCCTATAGCTAGATAATGCAGTGAAAAATTGCGTCTAATTAGACTGTTCTAGCTAGTCCAGTTTACAGGTTGCGACGTATTAATCTCAAAATTTGGATTGAGTTTAGTTCATTTGTTGATTGCAGACAAACTAGTTGATTTAGTCCTGATTAGTTTTAGTTGCTTCAAAGCTACATAATTGAGCGACAAATTAAGACTAGTCAAATTAAGACTAGTCGACAATTTTCTAGTTAGACTAGTTCTCAAGCTATGAATAAATAATTGCAACAAAAGAATTCAACCTAGTCTACGTTAAAGTGTTTTGGAGTTTAGTCCATTTGTTGATTGCAAACAAACTAGTTGATTTAGTCCAGATTAGTTTTAGTTCCTTTAAAGCTACATAATTGAGGGACAAATTAGGATTAGTCGCAATTTTGTAGTTAGTCTAGTTCTCAAGCTACGAATAAATAATTGCAACAATATGATTCAACCTAGTCTACGTTAAACTATTTTGAAGTGGATGCTCACATATTCTTGAATTACAAACAAACTAGTTGATTAGTCTAGTTTGGTTTTCAATGTCTTATAATGCAGTGAGAAATTGCGTCTAATTAGACTGTTCTATCTAGTCCAGTTTACAAGTTGCGACGTATTAATCTCAAAATTTAGATTGAGTTTAGTCTATTTGTTGATTGCAGACAAACTAGTCCAGATTAGTTTTAGTTGCTTTAAAGCTACATAATTGTGCGATAAATTAAGACTAGCCGCAATTTTGTAGTTAGTCTAGTTCTCAAGCTATGAATAACTAATTGTAACAATAGGATTCAACCTAGTCTACGTTACAGTATTTTGGAGTGGATGCACATATTCTTGAATTACAAAAAAACTAGTTGACTTAATCTAATGTGTGAAATGTGAAAAATTCAGTGAAAAATTGAGTCTAATTTGACTGTTCTAGCTAGTCCAGTTTACAAGTTACACGTATTAATCTCAAAATTTGGATTGAGTTTAGTTCATTTGTTGATTTAAGGAAAACTAGTTGATTTAGTCCAGATTAGTTTTAGTTGCTTTAAAGTTACATAATTGGCCACAATTTTGTAGTTAGTCTAGTTCTCAAACTATGTATAAATAATTCCAACAATATGATTCAACCTAGTCTACGTTGAAGTATTTTGGAGTGGGGGCACTTATTCTTGAATTACAAACAAACTAGTTGACTTAGTCTAATTTAGTTTTCAATGTCCTAAAGCTAGATAACGCAGTGAGAAATTACATCTAATTGGACTGTTGTAGCTAGTCTAGTTCACAAGTTGTGACGTATTAATCTCAAACTTTGGATTGAATTTAGTTCATTTGTTAATTGCAGCCAAACTAGTTGATTTATTGTTAGTCCAGATTAGTTTTAGTTAATTTAAGGCTGAATAATTGTACGATAAATTAAGACTAGTCGCAATTTTGTAGTTCTACAAATCTAAGGGGTTACCACGATACTAAGTATCTGGCAGTGCAGGACGTGATTTCTAATATTATTGCGAAGAAAATATAAGAAAACTATGATTCATACTTTGACAAATTTTAGTTGCTATATTTTACACCCTTGCTATCGGTTGTCCGCCAAAGCCACGATAATCTAAACTTCATAGTACCCCATCGTTTCTACCTATCTTGAAAGCATGCGCTGAGAAACTTTCAGCTTTTATAAATAGGGAAGGTCTGGCATTCACGGGCTCTTAGACTATAATGAGGTAGAAGAGATGAGCCAAGGTGGAAGCCGATATTGAATAAAAATAATGCTCTTTGTTTTCTGCCATTAAATGAACAAATTGAGTATTATTTGGACTAATTTACTAGCCATAACTAATAAACTGAAAAGGCGTAGTGTTTTAGTATGATAATGCCTACACCTCATACAAGTTTGGTGAGTCGCCAGAAGCTGTTACAGCTTGGATAAAATCTGTTACCGCGTCCATCACATTCGCCAGATCTGGCACCTTGTGATGATTTCTTGTTACGGTCCATATAGAACCCTTTCGACAAGAAAAGATTAAATTGATAATATCATTCGATACACAAAATTGGTTCAGTGTTTTCCAAACAAAGATCAGAAATTATACGAGAGCAGAATCAAGCTACTATCAGAATATTGGAAAATGTACTGGGCCAAATAAGTCCATTTGCCATAAATCAATGGAAAATAACTGAAATATATATATATATATATATATATATATATATATATATATATATATATATATATATATGTGTGTGTGTGTGTATTATAAAATAAATAGTTTATTTTACTAAGTAATGACAGAGCCTCTCAGAGAAAATGCGAGGCTCGGGGCAATTTATATTTGGAGGCCCTCTCCCTCATCCGTTGAAAAGTAAAAACTTAGGGAAAGAAAAGATTATAGATTTTGTTATGATATTAAATATTTATTCAATAAGTACATTTACTGAACAACTGCTTTCCGCGCTTTAGCATCAGAAAATTCGGTTACAATTCGGTTAGAATCTTGGAAAATGAGGCCCCTTAAATTATGAGGCTCATGGCAACTTCCCTTTCTGTGCAAACAATGTGATCAATTTTGTCATTATTTGTTCTTTGTATGTCCAATATTTATCCTATTATAAAACTTATATGGATAGACGGCAAGCTGTAGTATATACCTTTTATCACATTTTCATATAGAACGAAGTTTTCAAGTGACTATTAATTACAAAAAAAATAGCGCAAAATGTTACATAATGCACGATAAGTTTCCACGATAAGTATTAAATTCAACGACATAATAATATGTCCAAATAACGACAAAAATATAATTACAGTCAAAATACACTTGTGCCATTTAAATGTATCCCGCTGAAAATTGCAATGGATTTATAAAAAAACTAACTTTACTTAAACTAGTCTTAAAACAAATCGGGTGAAATAGCATTTTAAGTGCTGCTGATTCACGTTTTAGTACATACTAGTAATCAGTATTATATTCAGTCTTATATACTTCACAATAATATTCACTTCTCATTATCACACAGGTTATATTTTTAAAGTTGAAAACTTGGAGATAGTAATTGAGTTGGTTAACTTACTTTGATAATTTTCTACGAAACAGAATTAAAGTTGTCAACTCACCTAAAACAAAGAATAAAGCATTAGCATATTTATAACAATTTACGAATTTAAGGTATTTTATTCAATACCAAAAGATGTAATATAAACAAAATATTTTATATAGTTTTTCGACGGAAATCGTCGAAAAAAAAGGCAAAAATTATTTTCATTTTTCTGTGTATTTTGAAAAACTCCAAGAAAAATGGAAATAATTAAGTAGTGCTTCTAGATCTTATGATTATTTTATGTATTTTCATAAACAAAATATCATTTCAATGTGCTTGAGAAAGAAAGTGTGCTATTTCTGAAATCAACCATAATGCATAATAATTATATATTTATAGCATGGAAAGAAATATTTTAATGAAACCGAACATTTTAAGTGAATTTAGAATTAAATAAACATTTTAAAATCGGAACATGCAATAGTCAAGAATACATCTTAATATTATTATGACATAAAACGAACGCAAATTCTGAAAAATCTGGCCATATAGTGAAGACAGTGGTATCAAAAAGGGCAAGATAGGTCAGAATAGAAAAAGTTGGAAGGTCGAGAAAAATAATTAGGGGGATACATCAGTGAAAACTATTTGTTCGTTGTCGAGTTAATCGCCGAGTTAATGTCGAGAAATAAGGTAAATCTAGATGTAATCTAGATTAGATTATCGTTAGCTTAAGTAATATTGGAGCCAGATAAATCTAGACTGAGAGGCCGAGACTTCTTGATTCAAAATGAGCAAAATTAATTCAATTTGAATATATGTCAGAAAATTAATTTTCACTACGTCTATGTTTTTTGTATAGTGACGCGAGTTGTTGCCACAGTAACAACAAACAGAAGTCGTTTAATAATAAAATTCCATTTGATTTACTTTGGACTTTTATGCACAATTTATATACTTTTACACACGATTATAATAATTATTTTTGGTGTGCGAGTAGATAAATTATTCGTTCAATTTTTTCCATTAATATTTCTCTAAACGCAGGTAGGTTAGGGTTACATCTCAAAAATTGCTAGGTACGTTAGATTTACATACAAAAATTAAAAAAAATGACTATTAACAAGAAAGTATCACAATTGTATAGAGAAATGACATTTATGTTTTAGGTAATACCAATAAATATTAATATTAGGACTAATTAATAACAAACAAATTAATAAAAATTAATAAAAGTGTTTCAATTTGCTTACCGAAATATTTAAGAAGGAATTTAAATTTACATAAATAATTTATAAATGGTTTAAAGTTACAAGACTTTGAATTGAATTATTATATAATTCCACAACATACAAACATGTAAGTTTTAGAAAGTTAAAAAAAAATATTAATATTTGTGGAGGATTAAACTTTTGCAAAATCTCTTTTAGTAAAGACACGTGTTTTGCATTTAGTAGTTACTTTATATAATGCGTACTAGCTGTTAAGAAAGTTTTGTGATTCTAAGCAAATCCATGAATCATTGAGCCGTTTAATTAATTACATTCGTATTCTGTGCTGAATGCGTGTGTATTATAATTACGCCTGAATCTTACGTCATTGAATAACTATTTTAGAGTTTGTACGAAAAATAAATAAATTTATGTTAATTAATAATATATGCGATGTGTGTTGTTCTTTTTTTAATATTAATTCCTTTTTGAACTTTTAGTTTTATTAATAATTTTGTTGTATAACATTGTATTTGTAATGTAATAAGGAAAAGTTTTAATTGTTGATTAGCATGTATGACTAACATCTTGTAAGAGTAGTGTTTATGCAGATTTTCTTTATGGAGGAACTTTCAATATTATATAAATATCTTCAAGTAATTGTTTTCGTATTTAAATTTTTGGAAATTTTTAATTGCTGATTCGTAAAAATATTTGGAAAGTGAAATAATATATAGGTACTATTATGCAAAAAGAAGTGAAATGTGTTTATACAAATTTTGAAAAAGTTTGATAATTCTATTATTAATATTTTAATTTTTACAAATAAAATTTTTAACAAAAAACAGTTCTGTGTCCTTAAATATTTTTAAACTTAAACGTAATTTCAAACCAATATTTTGCAAGGCATTTGTTTGAATAAATTAAAAACAAAAAATAAATAAACTTTTTTTAATAAATAAATAAACTTCTTTTTCAATTGCTTTTAAACAAAGCAATTGGGACAAAAGGACCAAACGTATTAGTAATTACTTGGGGTGTATGCCTTAAGACTCGTTTACACGGGTAGAGTTGTGGGTAGAGTAGCGGTTAAAATGCACATGCCTCGCTACTCTACACATTTTCGGTTCGGTTGCGTTTACACAGAGGATAGTTATCGGTAGAGTAGAGTACGCTGTGCGGTGAGTTTTGTGAAAATGATTATTAAATGAAAGAGGTTTTTACAAAAATTATTTGGTAGAGTATACAATGCTCTCATCAGAGAATTCGCTAAAGAGGGATAAACAGCGGGATAGAAATGGATGAAAAAAATGATTAATAGAAGGGATTCTCTTGGTGAATATAATTTCTGCTGAAAGAATTAGCTATAGAGGATGAGTTGGAATATAAAAGATGTCTAAGAATGACACCAGGCAAATTTGTGGAGCTGTTGACTATGGTAAATGACAAAATTCAACGAACAGGCACGATGATGAGAGATGAGATAAAAGCAAGAGTGCAACTTAAAGTTTTAGTCATTCTCAGTGAACTTCATTTTAAGTTGATTGATTGCACAGCGTATTGCAAACAAAACAAAACCCGTTTTACTCTACTCAAACGCCTATGTTTATATGAGTAGAGTTCGGAGGAGAGCAGAGTATATAGCTATGGTGGGGGTCAGTAGAGTAGAGTTACTTTCCCACCGTGGTAAAGTACTCTGCTTTACCGATTACTAGCTACTCTACCCGCTACTCTACTCTACTTAACTTTGTTGCGGGTTTCTACGGGTAGAGTTACTATACTCTACCCAGAACTTGCCTGGCTACTCTACCCGTGTAAACGAGACTTTATAGATATCACTACATATTTATGACCTCATAAATCTTTATTTAATTGCAAAAGAAAGATCTAGTCTTATACAGTCAGTCCTGTCTGCTTAGTTCTATTTTCATAAAATTTTAAATTGAGTTAATGATTTAACAATAATAAAAAGCTGTACATTAATACCCGACGAGTTTGATTCAATTCTTAGTCTGGTCTTCTTTGTTTAACCATTTATATGTCTTGTCTATTTCATAACGTCGGTCTAGTGACGTATGTCCAATGTTGTCTAGGTCTGCATATCACTAAGTTTATCTAGTCTCCATTTTTCATCATATCAGGCTCTAGTTATTTTATCTTGCCAGTCTATAGTTATTTTATAGATCTCTCGTTCAAGTCAACTTATATGTCTCTAATTCTTTAGTTTTACGAGTCTGCTTTTATGTCCGCTGTTATGTCAGTCTAGCTGTACGCTATATGTGACAAACCTTTTTTCAGTTTGATAACTCTTGAACAGAGAAGAACAAATTCAGATATGATTTTTCTTCACAAAGTACTGAAAAATCTCATTAAAACTGAATTATTTATTACAAACCTGGATTTTTTTTGTTCCAAGGAGAAACACTAGAAATAACAATTTGTTTTATATCCCTCCTATTAAGTCTAACTCATATGGCAATTCTCCTTTAATAAGATTAGTGACAGCGTACAATAATCATTATCAGCATTTCGAGTTCTTTAGTTTAAATTTAAACCAGCTTAAACGACAGCTAAATGTTAACTGAATTAACCACATCGTTTCTTTCATTTTGATTGCTTATTTATTTTCTTTGTATCACTATCTCCATTATTTACCACTTTGTTATAGATATTGTTAATGTGTCTTCACTGTATATGTATATACGTATGTTTGTAGACGTTTAATATTTTATATTAATAATCTGTAGTAAGTTCTTTTGTTTTATGATCCCTAAAAGCTAATAATTGGGCAACCGTTAGCTTCCCCTGAAATGTAAATAAATCCTTGTTTGTATAGTCCGGTAAACAATCCGGTAATAGCAGTAAACAATCTCGTCTGTATAGTATTTTCTGTCTAATCTTATCTGTTTACTCTTCCCGCTTTAGTCCTTGCTGTTGGCAATAATAGTTAGTAGTGGTGTTCCACAGGGATCGGTTTTGGGCCCCTCTCTGTGGAACATACTTTCTGATGGAGTCGTCAGGTTAAAACTTCTGGAGGGAGCTAGGCTAGCGGACGAATTAGCTTTTGTAATAAAAGCAAAGTCGGAACAGACGTTGATGCTAACTGCAAACTAAGCAATATCTCAAATTAACTGTTGGACGCAATAAAAAAAAATGAAATCTCGCACCAGAGAAAACAGAAGCGGTCCTACTAACGGGATTGAGGAAGCTTGCACCCATAGCGTTTGAAATAAATAACGTTAGCATCGCCCCAAAAGAGTTATTAAAATACCTAGGTGTCATCATAGATAAGAGGCTCTCCTTCATTCCCCATCTCAACGTAGGCACACCAAAGGAACGGGAGCAACGGCAGCAATCGAAAAACCTGCTAAAAGTAGGGAGCCGAAGAGGTGTAAACGCAGAGCACTCAGTAGCGTGGTCCAGTCAGTGATGCTATTTGGGGCCCCAATATGGGCACAGCATCTTACATCAAAGCTAGCCATCGGTAAACTCTCGGTAGTCCAGAGAAAACTAGTACTTGCTGCGCATATAAAACAGTATCTAGGACTTGCTGCGATTATAAAACAGTATCTGGCGACGCTGCCCTAGTAATTGCTGGTATACTATCGCTTGAGTTACTGGCCAAATGGAGAAAGGAACTATATGAAACAGGCTCTAGCAAAAATTCCAGGAAAATTGCTAGAGATAATCTGTATGTGAATGGCAGAGAAACTGGCGGGCATCAGATAAAGGGCAGTGGACGAGGCTGCTAATACCCAAAATAGTTCCGTGGATAAGTAGTAAACACGGAGAAATTGATTACCATCTAACCCAATTTCTTACTGGACATGGCTGCTATAAAGATTATTTACAGCAAATACGAAGATCGCCTGATAATCTGTGTGAATATTGCGGTGAAGAGGACTCAGTCATCCACAGAATAATGGAATGATGTAGATGGACCACAAAATGGATCTCTAAATATCAAATATGGACAAAAGCTTCGAACCAAGAAATGTTATAGACTACATGTTAGAAAGCAAGGAAAACTGGGATAATTCATTCATTTCTGAGTCCGAGACACCAGTGTTTACATTCAGGCCCTTCCCTTCCAATAGTTGGCAGCGTCTATCGCTTTGTCATTTTCCACAATTAGGTCCTCCGTCGTGCATGCCCCTCCCATATTGGGATATCTGAGAAAGTGTCTGTCGCTATGAAGCTCCCCATATTTACACAGCTCGTCATCCACAGGCATACCCCATCTCATCCTGATCGATTTGCAGCGCGTCACTCCTGTCCTTTCAGTGTCCTTTCTCAAGTCTGTTCAGTGTTTTCCATGTCGCGTATGGTAAAAGCTTTCCCGGTGGCAGCTCCTCTCTGCGTTAGGTCCACAGGTTTGGGTGTTGTTCTTTCCATAGTTCTATGAGGCCTGGTTTTGGGCATGTCTGCAGTTGTTGCGTATGTTGGAGGAAGCTCTTCCATTATTTGAGTCCTCGCCTTTCCGGTTGTTGGTCGTGTAGAGGGTGCGGCCTATCTACGATCTGCTTCTGCCGCTCTGTTTCGGATGCTACTTTGCGCCTGACGTGTGCTGAGGTAATTCCAGATTGCGTGAACCGAGAGCACCACACTGGTGCCCGGTACTCGGCAGCGGAGAAGCACACGGCACGCCAGTGAGCCCCCGAATGATATTATTCCTAGCACAAACTTTGGCCTTTGTATTCTGGCAGTGTTTTTGGAAAGATAGTGTGCGGCCCAGCGTTTCGCCCAGGTACCTTGGAGTGTCGCGTGTTTCCAGTTTCCTTGTTCTCCATGCGATTTGCAGCTTCTTGCGGGCGTCCTTATTTTTCAGGTGAAATGCACCTACCTGCGGGTTGCTGGGGTTCGGCTTCAAGTGGTTTATGTCGTAGTACTGTGCCATGTTTTCTAAGGCTGTAGTTAGTTTATTCTCGACTTAGTCGAAGCTTTTCCCTCTTGCGGCGATATAGCTGTGTCATCCGCATACATGAAGTGTCTGTTGGTCGGTTGGCTGGTCATTTGTGCATACGTTGAAAACCATAGGAGACTGTACACTTTCGTGTGGTAGGACGTTCCACTGGTCTCTCCATCAACTCCTTTTTCACTCCAGTGTAACATAGAAGCGCCTGTTCTGCAACAGAGGTTTCAGCAGTCCAGCTAGGCGACAGCCTTGCTGTTTAGACTTACGCAATCACGTTTTAAAAATAAATCTAAATATAAAGAAATCATGTTTAAGCGTATTATTTTAAAATACTATATGATGTATTTTAGTTGTTGCACCACAGCCTTCTTCTTAAATTTACCTGGTTCTCTAATTATTATTTGCTTACGCCAAAATGCGAATCTCGAAAACTTTTCAGGTTTTCTTCTCAGAGTACACACTTGGTTTCTCCAGAAGAACATTAACGTAACTGTAATTTTTCAGGAGACTAAATGATTTTACAATAATTGTAACAATCCAAGTCCATGAGTCCTTGAAGTAGAACCTATGTTTTACAATGTGATCTATGTTTTATAAAATAATACAGTTGAGCATAATATAATCAATCACCTGTGCAGATGATATCTTTGATCTTTGGATCAAACTAAATTAGACAAGACCAGTTAAGGTTAGATAAGACCAGAGAATAAGATTCGATAAGACAAGATCAGAGAAAATTAAACAAGGAGAGACAAGACCAGATTGGAGCAGACACGATTATACGAGATGAGATGAGACGAGACAACAGCAAGAATAGACAACGGATTCATATGTGCCAACTGTGGTACGAATATCATATTTATTGAAACGAGTTTTTATTAAAAGCAGACACCAAGGATATCAATGACCAAGGATATCTTTATTTGTCATATGATTTATTCTACAAATACTACAAATATTCTTCAAAAATTCTTGTCTACAAATATAACATTTATGTTTCAGGGTAGGATATAATTAAAATTTTATGTTTTTTGTTGATTTAATTGATGAACTTGAAAAATTACAATTAAACTCATAAACAGTTTTATATTATTATCAATCACCTGTGTAGATGATGTCTTTGATCTTTGGATCAAACCAAATTAGATAAGACCAGATAAGGTTAGATAAGACCAGAGAATAAGATCAGATAAGATTAGGCAAGGGCAGACAAGACCAGATTGGAACAGACAGGATGATACGAGATGAGATGAGACGAGACAACAGCAAGAATAGACAACGGATTCATACGTGCCAACTGTGGCACGAATACCATATTTATTGAAACGCGTTTTTATCAAAAGCAGCGACCAAGGATATCAATGACTAAAGATATCATCATTTGTCATTTGATTTATTCTACTAATACAACAAATCTTCTTAAAAAATGATTGTCTACAAATATAACATTCATGTTTCAGGGTAGGATATAATTAATATTTCATGTTTTTTGTTGATAATTAATGAACTTTAAAAAATACAATTAAATTTACAAAACACAAACAGTTTAACACACAACAGTTTTATATTCACACCAGAAATTATTGTTCCTTCGGGCTGCCATATTTGAAACACTAAAAACATCTTCTACCGCAAAAAATTCGGCTAAACACACCCAGAAAAATGAAACCATCAGAAAAATATTCAGATTACATCAAATTTATTCAAAACACATAATATTACACACAATTAAGTCTCAAGAGAACTGACTACAACCACTACTAAAAACACAATCTTTCCATCTAAACACTTAAATCGTTAACTTAAATAAACATTACCATAATGATTTGAGTGATGATTTTATCATGAAGTTAGTTTTTATTTATTCTAATAAATAAATACAAGCTGCGATCGTGTTTATGTCATTACTTCAGCTTTGAAAACCTCTGCCAAAGTGGATAAGATCTGTTTGAATATTAAATTAAAAACATTATTGCAACGATAAAAATGGCATAGTTTTCATATAGAGCAAGGCTTTAAAATTGCTGCGATTATAATAATTGCGGATTTCTTAAACGTAATTATTTAATTAGAGCAAATCTTTTATTCATTATTTCTGAATAATGGCTTGGAAAACATTGCCTTATTACCTTAAGCCAATTGCTAATTAAAGTTTATTGAATCTGTTGTAGCGTTTTGTTAATTTTATTAATTTTAAGTTTGAAAATTAAGATGAATAATTAATAAATATATATATACTGTTTTCTTTTTGAAGTGTGGAATGATAATAATTTATTTTAATTGTAACATATTTTCTGAAGAAACGTTTTTATTAAAATATAATTCAACACAAATTAAGAATATCAGACATATAAATTACGTAATAAATTGCAAAGTGAGTTTATTTTTTACAGAACAATCCATAAATGTAAAATCGATTTCACTTTTTTAATTACGCCATCTGCATTTAATGGGACTTTGTAAGTTCCCTTTCAACATAAGAAAATTCTTCAAATATTTTATGTGCAGATTGGATTTATATATAGTTATCTCTGTTTTGGAATGGTCATTAAACTTTGTGAAATAAAAATAAATTCGAGAACATCAAACACGGAATAAAAAAAAACTGGAATTTTCATAGCGACAGATAAGAATCTAAATCATCGATATAAAATTTCTCAAGAAATTTCAACTTTTCCTGTTTTCTATTCTTGTTTTTTTTTATCTTCGTGTGATAATTTCCATGTTGCTTTACGCAATAACGGAAAGGAATTGTGAAGATTTTTTTCGCTGATCTCTTTTCTGAGATAAGATTTAAATATAGTCGGTCGCGACACTTTCACTGCCTCCAGTTAAGAGTCTTAAGAATATCCAACTTCATTAATGCAAACCCACGTAAGTGCACTTGTTACAAAATTCTCATTATACCTTTTTATCGCATTTTATGCCTGATTAAACATCAATTAAAACAGATTATTAGTCGATTTTTTATCTAAAAATTTAAATATTTGGCTTGAAATTGTTTTTATTTTATTTCTTTCCACAATTAGCAAAACGTGTAAATGCAAACTACAACTGACATTTCGATTTTTAATGAACAAAAAAATGTTGTGCAAAAAATTGTTGCATAACTTTACGCTTAATAACATTTAACATTTAGCTTACGGTGGATTTCTTCCAATTTAAAACTTAATACAAAAAAAATTACCGTAATAGGTAAGAGCGATATTACCAAATATATTAGACTAGACATACAAGAATAGAACAAGAAAAGAAGCAACACTTGGCAGAAAACTTAGAGAGAACTACAGAGAGCAGAATAGCTCCGTTTGTCTAGTCTTAAATATCCTGTTTAACTTATAATCTAGTATAATAATAGACTATCATAACCGATCTTGTCTCATATATCTATGTCGAATATGTCAGTCTTATTTGTCTATTGTCGCCTAACTAATCTCATCTATTTAATCTCGTTTATAAAAAAAAACTAGTTTCATCCTTTTATTCACATCTAGCTAGTCGTAACAATTTCATACTATAAGGGAACAAACAGAAGTGCAAGAATTAGTACAGCTACTCTACAAACTTTTAAATATTGTTTTGAATTACAGATCAGCCTATCTCCGATCTGCCTGGTCGGTCTGATCCGTCTGGTCCGTTTGGTCCGTTTGTTCCGTTTGGTCGGTTTGGTCCGTTTGGTCTATCTAGTCCGTCTGGTCTGTTTGATCTGACTGGTCTGTCTAGTCTTGTTTTTCTAGTTTTGACTGTGTAGTCATGTTTTTCAAGTTATATCTCTCTAGTCTTGTCGGTCCAGTTTAGCTTGTCTAGTTTTGTCTATCTAGTATTGTCTATTTAGCATTGCCTGTTTCGTTTCTCGGTCTAGTCTTGTCATATTATTTCCTCAAATTTGTTTCTTTGTCTGTTATTATTAATTAGTTTCATTTTAATAAAAGGGCGTAGATGTGACTGAATGGGTTACTTGCAAGCAGGTCTCTGCTTTGATAGAACTACATTAGAAACATGAACAATTTGGCTATTAGCATTTAGAACTGTATCAATTTCGCATAGAAAATTAAGCAACAAACAAATAAATCACTGACTAATGTCAACCAATCCCATTGTATTATTGTTTTTTTATGGTAAGGAAGTGTTTAACCGGTCACTAATTTTATGTTCTGTTAAAAGAAGTAAAAAAACTTAAATAATCCATTGTGTTCGAAACGGATTTAAAAGTTGACTTTAGCAAAGTAGTTTTCCGACCCACCGACATTGAAAGGTCGTCTATTTACATACCTTACCATATAGGCACCACATACATCTGCATATTTTTCCATGTCATATTTATCGTGACGTACTCCACATATATTTCGTCGTCTAGATAATACCAATAAACAATAAATAAATATGGCATGGCCAGCAAATAAAATACATCAGTTTCAGTAATTACTTCGTACGTAAGACCCACAATAAATAAGAAATAGTTGTGTTCAAAAGTATAAAGTGTTTTGTAAACTAACAAAGTGAGTGGCAACGTTATTTTTCGGCCGTTTTATTTTCGCATGTGGGTGTTGGCATTGAAATGCGGAGTTAAATAAAACGATTGTTTTATTATTAAATTAAATTAAATCTAATTTAAATGAAATTCTTGTGTTTTTTGTGTTGAGAGATTTAAGTTTTTTTGTGGGAGAATTGTTTTATTAGCAAGTTTTTGTGTATAAAAAAACTGTGCCAAGGATTTTAATTTTATTTAAATCGGAATGAATTATGATTTTTTCTTATTATTTATTTTGTGTCTTATATGGTTTACATTTGGTCTGTTTAATCTGTGCCAAGTACGTAGTTGGATATCATCCATCCTTTCAGAATTAGAAAAAAAATCTTCTTAATATATTCAAGATATACCATAAAATGGAATGCTATTTCTTGTAAAATTATTATAACATGGTAATTTGTTAAATCTTATAAAGTCTATATAGTGTAGAAAGCTCTTTAAGCAGTGTAAGATACATAGTTTAAGCAATGAGGAATATAATGTAGGGGAGATAGGGGAGGGATTGGCAGTCGGGAGACATGGGCACCCCTTCGTAATTAAAATTTAAGTGTAGTTTTTATTTTATCTTTGGGTTGGTAGTTTATTTTGTTCACTGGTAACTCTGTTTATCCAAATACTATTTGAGATTTCGTTAAATTGTCGCGTTCAAACGCTTTATAAGATTAGGTGCTCGTCAATGTAAATATTTTGTTGTGGTTTCGCAGTTAATAAACGAAGAACCAGCGAAAGATATAAGATTTTTAAAATTTTCTTTTTATTGTATATTTACTAACGTATAAATTAAGCCGTAAGTCACGCTAAAATAACTAACAAAAAAACTTCATGATAGAGTTAGGTTGAAAAAGTATGCAGATGGAGCAATGGGCAGTTATTTTGAGGGAAGTTTGGGCATGCCCCCATCGTTAATTACCTAATTTAATTAAAATGTTCAAATTAATTAAAATTGTAGAAAAATGGCGTTCGTGTAAAAAAAAATAAGGGTAAGCGACGCGAAATTCCAAAAGACATAATATTAAGAAGTCGCAAAAGGTGGTAAGATAAAAACTGCTGATAAATATGAGATCCATGATCAAACTTGCAACTTGCAAAAATCAACTTTGTTGATTACGTTTGTAATTTATGCACTGTTTAAGATTATTTAACTTTTTATTTTTGGTTTATATCATGGATATTGGGTGTTTTAAACATCATGCCCAAACCGCCCACAGGGGGTGCCCGAACCTCCCTACCATAGGGAGCATTGGGCACAATTGACATGTTTCAGAAATTCTCTTGTAACTTTGAGACTGATTATAATTTGTAGACTGTTATTTGCAAACAATCTTGCCAAATGAATGGTGCACTTGACCTAGGCAATACATATTTGATATATTAAAAAAGTGCTTTTACCTATTACCTATTATGTGAATAAGTGCCCATCTCTCCCCTACCTCCCCTATAGTAAAATTAGGATTGAAAATATTACTTTTTTTCTACCCCAATCGGATATCGGGGCATTTCAGCCCTACAAACACTGCGGCCATGTAGTCTATTATAATTTTCACATTTTCGATTATTTATTAATTGGATGGCTGTTCTTATGCAGAGAGAGGGTATGAGAAGTACGAAAGTTGCTTTCTCCCTTTGCAAAGTAATCTTGAAACATTTATTATTTCTAATGATAGGTTTGGTAGATTACTATCGCCCCTAGTCACCGCCCGTCATCTTTTTGATATGGTACCATTACTGCCCCTTATCATTGCCGCCCTAAACATACAGGGTCTTTACAAAAGAATCATCGGGTTTTAAAAAGATATACATATTTCACAAACTTTTACGAATATTATATTAAATGCCACATGAAAATAATGGGAAAATGCCCAAGTTTTAAATTACACCATCACAAATGTTCGATGTGGGCTCCTCGGGTCACACGACACACGTCTAAACGGTAGTCCAGTTCAGTCCATCCATCGATGCTGTTCACAGCAGCAGTATTGCGTTTTCGGAGTTTACCCAGTTTTGGTGGCATTGGTGGCACGTAAACCCTATCTTTAATGTACCCTTACCCATCTTTTATGTAACCGTAAGATCGGGTGACCTGGGAGGCTAGCTCAATAATACCAAGTCCTGTACAGCACATCGCTCAATCCAGCGGTCAGGGAATTCATCGTTTAGATAGCGACGCAGTTCATTATACCAATGAGGTGGGGCTCCATCATGCTGGAATATTAAGTTGTTGGAATCCTCTGTCAGTTGCGGAAACAACCAAAACTGCAACATATCGAGGTATTTTGTGCCTGTCACAGGAATTCCATTGTTTTGGAGACTGCACAGAAGACATTACATTTTTGGAAATTGCTTTCATGTTCCAGAATGATATGAGCATTTTCCGTGACCCATATCCGAATGTTGTGACGGTTCACCTTTCCATTTAAATGAAATTCCGCCTCGTCGCTGAACACTACACGGTCATCAAACTCGTCATCCTCCATCGCTTCCTGCATTGCAAAACACAAATTGGTTCGCTTTACATGGTTAACATCAGTCGGGCCGTAAATTTTGCACCATCTGTAGACGATACGGTTTGAGTCGCAAAATCTTCCATATAGTTTGATATGTAATACCAAGTTCACGACCTACCCTGCAAGTTGACTGACGCGGCCTATGCGTGAAACGTTCTCTCACTGCCTCCACTGTTTCATCAGAAACGCGTGGTCTTTTGGTACTTTTACGCTTACTAATGTAACCACAGTGTCCTGGAATTGTCGATACCATCGCAGAATGTTCTGGTGGCCTGGCGGTTCTGCTCCGTACCGACCTCGAAATGCACGTTGCACCATAACAACCGATAAACACCTTGCATACTCGAGGACACAAAACGCTTTCTGCTGGATACTCGCCATTTTGCATACTTAGTTCGTGCTGCCATCTGGACGTTTAAAAACGCGAAATTTTTTAGCGCGCGTTTTAAACTTGATCATTTTACCTTTAATTTCATGTGTTATTTAATATTATATATGTAAAACTTTGTGAAATATATCTTTTTAAAATCCGATGATTCTTTTGTAGACACCCTGTAGTACCAGTACAAGGTTGTTGAAAGTTGCTACCTCCCTTTACGTTTTCTATGAAATAGTCCCAAAGATTACATAATCCCCTATTATTGTTTGGTTTGTAATGTTTTTTGTCGTCTGTCTAAGTTTGTATCTCTCTGTAAATTTGTAGTACCCACGTTTGTTTTATTCAACAAATACGGTCGGAGAAGGCTCGTATTGAACTCGGGACCTCAGAATCACAAGCTAACGCTCTTACCTCTGGTTAAAAAAAATATGATATAGTACAAATATTAATTACATATGAGTCTAATGCACCCACATATTCTATTTCTAATATGTGTCCATTATCAATCGTCTAAAAAATGTAGTAAAATCTAGATAATATAAACCTTAAGTCTTCTTTACTATACTTTGATGGTATAATGCTATTTCTGGCCTTTTTTTAGCATCTCGAAATTATAAAATTTGAACAGAATATTGTTTGAAAAAAACATGAAACTTTGACTATCAAGCAGTATATAAGCTAAATCCCGTTATTCTATATATTCTGGTATACGAAATTACAAAGTATTACTCGTATTACAAAGAATTTTATTTAGTCTGAATTATAAAAATGTGTTCCTAATCTTAATTATCGAGTTTTATTGAAAGGGCAGCTCCCAAACTAGTATTTGTTGCTAGGTCTGTTTTAGCCCAACAATGAAATCTTTATTTGATTTTACCATGTATTTATTAACTCGATTTTTAGTCCGTTCTCTTGTCCGTTTCTTAGCTCTTCACAGGGATTTTGGAAATTTATTTTAAACTAACCTACCGATGAGCCAGAGACTAGAAATTTTAAACTTAGAACTGGATTACTGGACGAGCGAGTGCAATATTTTAATACTTTAGACACTCTACTGACACTCTACTATACTTTAATTAAGAATTCCATATTAAATATAGTCCATATTAAATGTAATTATATACACATTAGAAATGAAATAAGAAAGATAGGGCCCGATAGTTTGCGCCGTGTCATGCAATCATTTGAGAACCAGCTCCGAGAATGCGAAAGACAAACTGTAGCGCATTTGTGAAATGCAATTTTAAAAATTTGATTGCATTAAAACTTTTACCTTTATCTTAACCATCACTTTAACCATTATCTCTGCAATAAATGTATGTCATGCTAATCTCTGCGTTTTAATTATTAAGCTCACGATCATGCCTTAAAAATCTTCAACACCTGTTGCCGGACCCTGCACATCGGAGACCGCCTATTTATTGTTTATAAACATGAGGATAACCTTAAACCCAGATCTAGAAGTATGCGGGTAAGCAGAAGCCATCTGATCAAACAATGTTTAAAATCTGTTAGGAAATTTCACAAACACACCAGATTGAAATGCAGGAAATAAAATATATAAATTTTCTTTCTTACAAACCTTGTTTTAACTGACTATAAATATAACTATGGAGCGTCCAAGAAGATAACAGCAATATAGTTTAGTTCCACGCCGATTGTCACACCGATCTGTCTAGTCTTGTCTGTTTAGTCTTGTCTGTCTAGTATTTCTAGTTTTGCCTTCTAGTCTTATCTGTCCAGTCTTGTCTGTCTATTGTTGCCTGTCTAGTCTTGTCTGTCTAGTCTTGTCTCTCTAGTCTGGCCTGCCTTGTCTTGTCAGTCTAGTTTTGTCTGTCTAGTCTCCTCTGTTTAGACTCGTCTGTCTAGACCTGTCTGTCTAGTCCTGTCTGTCTACTCCTGTCTGTCTAGTCTTATCTGTCTAGTCTTGTCTGTCTAGTCTTGTCTCTCTAGTCTTGTCTCTCTAGTCTTGTCTGTCTAGTCTTGTCTGTACAGTCCTGTCTGTCTAGTCTTGTCCCTCTAGTCTTGTCTGTCTAGGCATGTGTCCCTAATCTTGTCTGCCTTTTCTAGTTTGTATAGTCTTTCTAGTCTAGTCAGTCCAATCTAATTTGTCTAGCCAAGTCTGTCTAGGCTAGTCTGGTTAGTGTTGTCCGTCTAGTGTAGTCAGTGTAGTCTAGTCTGCCTTGTTTAGTCTGCCTAGCTAAGTCTCTCTAGCCTAGTCTGTTTAGCGTTGTCCGTCTAGTGTAGTCCGTCTAGTCTAGTCGGTCTAGTTTAGTCTGTCTAGACTAGTTTTTCTGGTCTTGTCTGTCTAATTTTCTCTATCTTCTGTCCTCTGTCTGTTGATATATCAAGACTTTGATGATAAGTCTTTCAAGACTTCTTGTTTGTGGACCTATAGCCAGTAATATTTATTAGAGATGATTTATTTATTGATTTTTCTTCTTTCTGAATCATTAAATCGATAAGGCGTTTAATACAATGAGGAACGGGGGAGTTTTCACCTCGTGCAAGGCTGTTTAATCTCTTAGAGGATTCTATTACGAGAAGAGATGTGTTTAAGTCAATTAGTGTAAATAAAAAAATATATACAAAGAAGATAATTAATTTGATTGACAAGACAAGAAACTAAATAGATCACATCCCAATAGATGCCAGGTACGCAAATAACATCATAGACGTCAGAAGTAAAAGAGCAGCTGAGGCGGACTCGGACCACTTTCTAGTATGTGCCAAAACAATAATAAGGATCAAGAAACAAAAGTCAGGTCTACAACAAACAAATAAGACAGCTAAATGGAACAAGGAGAAAATTAAGGAAGAGGAAACTCTAGCTGACTACAAATCTAAGATTGCAACTAAATTGCGGGATATACCGGAAACGTGTAAGGATAACGCTAACAACATGAGAATGCTATACAGACGATCATTCTGGAAACAATGGAAACAACTATTGGAAAGCGCGAAAGAAATTTGTTGTGAAACATACCTACAGAACCAAAGACACCGAGCTAGGGCTCAAATGATACAGGATCCCTCAAAGGACAACATAGATAACTTTAACAATGCAAGACGTAGAGCAAGAAAACTCATTAGGAAAAAAAGAGAGTACATCGGAAGAAAATATTACAAGATATCGAAGATAGTGGAAGACATAACAAGAGCAGGGCATTCTTTATAGAAACATCTCGAATAAAAATAGGCTTTAAGCAGCAAACAAGTAATTTAATACGGAAAGATAATGGTGAACTCATCACCGGTACTACAGATATATTAAAAACATGGAAAGAACATTTTCAGAAACTCCTCAATGTAACAAAGGACGACACAACAAATATACCGGTGTACCTAGCCGCCGAAATAGCAAACGAGAAACCAACACTAGAAGAAGTGACGAAGGCCATACAACGCCCAAAAAATAATAAAGCGCCAGGAAATGATACCGTCCCCTTTGAATGCCTGAAAATGGGAGGTCCAGCCCTCTATCAGAGGATGCATGAGTTAATCTTACTCATATTAGACAGTGAAACATTACCGGAAATTTGGAAGCAGAGTGTTATTACCTCCACATAAAAGAGGAAGCTCTCAGATGTGCAAAAACTACAGAGGGATATCTCTCATCAACACCGCATATAAACTGCTTGCAAACGTAATTCTAACTCGCATAACACCATACGCGGAAGAATCGATAGGTGACTATCAGTGCGGCTTTCGACCGGGCAGGTCAACGATGGATCAAATCTTCACTATCCGCTAAATCCTAGAAAAAACACTGGGAATTTGATAAGGACATCCACCAACTATTCATCGACCTCCAACAAGCCTATGATAGTGTGATTAGAGACCACGTATGGGCAGCCATGGGAGTATGTGGAATCCCAAAGAAAATAATCAATATTACGAAAGTGTGCATAGAGGGCAGCCGGTGCTGTGTAAAAGTTGGAAACGACATGTAAGAAAACTTTATGGTAGACAACAGCCTGAAACAGGGTGATAATTTGTCTCCAATATTGTTCAATATCGTTTTAGACGCAGCGATAAAACAGGCTAACATCGACGTAGAAGTTTCTCCAAACAGTGGACCAAACCTGATACTGGCATTTGCAGATAATATAGACCTTGTCAGTAAACAACCAATAAAACCAAAGAGTTGTTTGGAACAATAGAAAATGAGGCAGTCATAGTTGGATTACGTATTAATGAAGACAAAACAAAATATATGTATAACTCCCGGAGATAGGGAAGAGATCGACTAGGGCTACAATTTCGAATGGGTCTCAGAATTCAAATACCTCGACGCAGTCATCACAGTAGACAATAACATGAATAAATAAATGAAGGCCCGCATACAGAGCGGTAATAGATGCTATTATGCACTAAGAGAACTGTTCCAATCGAGAATAATATCGCTAGCCTCAAAACTAAAATTGTACCACGCTACTATAAGACCGGTAGTCACATACAGATGTGAAGCCTGGACCCTAACTAAAGCAAACGAAGACGCCCTGCGAAGGTTCGAGCGAAAAATACCATTAAACAACCAAATAAATATATGGATAAACCCAGGATCTGAGGTCAGGACAATATCGAATAAGAACAAATGCGGAGTTAGAACAATTGTACCAGGGAGATATTGCGAGAGAAGCAAAGTCACAAAGATTGAAATGGGTAGGACTCATATGCAGAGCACCGGATGACAGAATGCTGAAAATAGCGTGGCAGGAGGCAGCGACGAGAAGAAAAACACCGGGAAGACCTAGAATGAGATGCATAGACAATGTCCTATCGGATATGCGGAAGATGGGCATCGAAAATGAACAGGAAGCAATGCTAGATAGAAGTCGTTGGAGGAAAATTATGCTTGCAGCCAAGATCCACATAGGGTTGTAGTGTTACTTGAAGAAGAAGATGAAGAAGACAAGACTAGAGAGACAAGAGCGTTCGACTAAAACTTAATTTTGACAGTCTGTAACGTTCACGGTTTTGTAGATATTGTTATTTAGTCTTCATTAGGTGCTAGATAATTTAATTGACTATGTCTTTGATGATTTTGTTGGAACTACCTCAATTAGTTTTTTACATCTGGAGAAAAGTTTGAAGCTACGTCAGTTTTAGTCGCATCTAGATTTTAAAGTTGTGTGAAACTGTATAAACTGTATAAATCTTCATCTAATCGAAATGACCATTGAAAAATAGTTTTCATTAACTATATACTACATACTACAATAATTACATACAACATATATAAATAAATTAAAATGCAATTGAATCACTATTTATAGAAAAAACAGAGAGGTATCAAAGACACTTATTTTATAATTTTTTATAATAAAACTTATGAATAAGTAGAATTTATAAATTCCGTATTTTGCTAACGATATTTTTCTCATTCAAAATTGTCATACTCATTCGATGAGAAACAATTTTACATTCATTGTTGAATTTAAAATTTACTGACTTGGTAAAACAGAGGTGAAAATCGTTACTAAATTGTAATTAAGATTTTTTTACATACAACACTTGTTTTAATTTTAATATTTGTACAAGATTTGATTAATAGCGACAGATTAAGTAGGAAATTTTAAGATTGCCAATTTTGCATCTTATTTTAAATTACTACACATGTATCTACTGAATTGAAGTTATAAACAGGATTTTAATATGCAAAGATAGTCTTTGCAAAGTTCAATCACAGAATAACAAAAGTTCTTCACAGAAGTCCAATTTATTCTATTTATATTCAATTATATCTATTTATATTCAAGTTGTATTTCAAGATGATTATTTTTGTCGTCAAAGATGATTTTATAAAAGATATCAAAAATTGGGGCAAAACACATTTTTTTTCAAATAAAATTTAATTTTTACAGCGTTTCTATTCACATTAACATTTAACAAAAGGCTACCGACCATAAGGTATTTATGTCCCTTATTATGAACCAAAAAGCAAAGGACACAGTTTTACTACTAGAGAGATAAAATTAAGTATTAAATAGACGAATTTGTACCATGAAGGAAAAATTTAATATTTTTTTATCAATTATTATCTCATAAGCATTTGTTTTTTTGCGGAAAAAGCTGTTAATACTTTGTAGTAATAAGTTTCTTTAATTTGAAACCTGCTAGCTGACGACGCAGAAATACGTCAATTTATAATCAAAGTATAGGAGCCGTTGACGTAGAAGACGTAATTTTTTATTTGAAACTTTAATGTAAGAACCAACTTTAGTTTTGTGGGAAATTGGAGTTTTTATCGATTTTCTGGAAACCTGTTACTTGGGCTTTGGACAAGACCATCGGAAACGGAAGAAGTTTGGAGATTTTCCTTGATTTCGGAAAAATCTTTATTTACAGTTTAGACCAAAGCAGTAATTTTCGGAAAAATTGATACTTGGATTTTGAACTAGGGGATGGGAAACGTAAGAAATAGTCGGGAAATCCTTAATACCGTCTTGATATCGTCTATATATAAATATATCGTCTATATATAAATATATCGTCTATATATAAAAATTGCAGCTAATATTTTGGACCGAGTCTTGTGAAACTAAAGGATTTCCCAAAAAATCGTTTTTTTTTCTGGGGGCGTGGACGGGAAATCGCGCAACAAAATATAAATTGCATTTTGGAAGCTGTTAATGGTTAATGCATTTTAGATTTGGATCTTGATCAGATGAATATAAATTGTGACGCTCAGAAAAACTTGAACTTGGATAGGGCGTCACACGAGAGTCTCATTTCTGATCTCGTTCCGAACAGCCGTAACATTTTCTTCACAAATTTGAACCCGAGTAACCCGAACTTGCCCGAGCCCAGAACGAGCAAAATATTTTCTTCATAAATTTGATCACCAGATTTGATGTCGTGTGAAGCCCTAAACTTGGAAAATTTGCCATTTATTCTTTCGGCAAAATTAGCCCTTGCAGTGTGTATTTTGTCCCAGAAAACTTATAACTTTATGACTGATTTATGACTTTTCTTGGAAAATTATTTTGTATTTTTCACAACTTTATACACTTTTTTTTATTGATTCTTAAAAAAAGGGAGCAGCTCCAGTATGTAATGCGGCCTGTATAGTGTTAATATAAAAAATATTAATACATAAAAATTGTCTTGAGGTGATGGAAATGGCGTAGGCAGGATATTAAAGAAACAATTATGAAAATATGTAAATTACCGCCTCTAGACTGCAGGGTCAATTTTGTACATTTTGTACGGCCATGTTTTGTGCAAATTTTGTCGAAATTTTAGTTGATCGTTTAGATGAATATGGTCGGTAGTTATATCGGTCGGTGATATATTTCACATTTATTTTGAAAAATTACCTATAAATAATATAATATATGTTTTGGTTTACGGAGTCCTTTAACTGGATAAGAAAAATTTCTCAAATCTGTTATAAGATTCAATCGATCGAGGATCGAGGATAATCGATATCATTATGACAATCATTATAACAAGAAAAGAATTATAAAAACAAATCGTAGGAAGGTTACTTTTCAAATTTGGAACATATCAGGAATAATTAGCGCTGTAATGTATTTTTACAATATTTTTTTTTAATTCTGTTTTTATAAACTCTGACGAAAAAAAGGTAATTGCACTATTATATGATATTTAAAATCGATAATGAAATAAATTATTGATAACTTTACATATTAATCCAGAATTTTTTTAAAAGAAGATGAAATTATTAAAAATCTATGTACCATCGCTATACAAAATAAAAATTGCAGACGTTCATCATGTAACCTTGTTATAAGTTCTACATGCATTTACATAATTACCATATAATAAGTTCTAGTTATAATTCCACGAAAACATTCCAAGGAATTTCGTAATTTAACAAGAAAAACATACAGACAACATTTTTTCTAAACTTTATAATAAATTGCCTGGCAGCAATTTAAATATTCCGTTTTCCAGAAGACCTCTAACCTACACAGAAATCATTTGTAATTTTACCCGGTTGTGTATTACGTAATGGACAAACTTGACCCACAATTTCTCAGTGTGTTAGTGTGTGAAGAATTCTAAGGAAATAGGTGTAGTGTGAATGCTTTAACAACGAGGTAAAGCACAATGGAAGAAAAAAACTTCTTGATTTCTCTAAGCAGCTCCTTTATATTCCAATCAAACGCGATCGTTAAGACAACAATTATAATTATCCTTGAATCGTAAATAATCCTATTAAGTTTTATTTTGCATTATTTTATATAAAATAAATAATTGAATAAATTTTCTAATCATTTCTAATAGTTTCATAAGTTTTAATTATCATTTATAGTGTAGATATTATATACAGGGTGACAAATTAAGAGCGGTCTGATTTTAAACTGCACACCAAATTTTATTTTTCAACATTTCTGATAGCGATGGCATCTCTTAAGAACGTTTATAGCTTCTCCACATAACATTCACTATTGACAACTACTGCGTTTACAATTTCATCTTCAAAAAAAATACGGCCGCAATACTTAAGCTGAGCATATTCCACACCATAAAGTTACCTTTTGAGAATGCCGCTCTTCTTCTAATATAACTTGAGGGTTTTTGACAGACCAGTAATGCAAATTTTGTTTGTTCCTCTCCCCATGCAATTAAAAATGTGCTTTGTCACTCATAATTCATTTGTTTACAAAATTATCCCCTCTGCCCAAAATCAATACACTGAATTCTAAGCGTGAGTATCGGTCTATTAGAAGAAGTTTTTCATTTGTAAGGTCGAAAAAGTAAATCTTTCTCTAAAATTGTTCTTATCCACTTAAGTGAAATTCCTATTTTCTGCGATAAACGTCGCACGGATTGATCATTTTTTTCCAATTCTGTTCCTAACTTGCAAAGTATCCACTTCTGATTTAGTAGTTATTTCTTCTCTGCAAGTTTAGTATCCTTAAGAGAATCTATTCGACGAGATTCTACGACCCATCTTACAATGGCCTGCAATTTGGCGGCGCTGGAAAATTAAACTTTTGTCGAAACCACTTTCGAACAATGGAGTTCGTGGTAGGTAAATGATACAACAAGCAATCCTTTGTTTAATGGTCCACCGGTCCATTTTCAAAACAACTTGAAGTTTCATTGAATATTGGACAGTTAATATCATCGCAAATAATTCATTACTTCTTTTTGTTTTTATAGAGTAAAAACAGGACACACTTAAGTTACCTTTTATTTTACCTTTTTGCAATATTAAATAACCTTCTGCCTATCTTTTCTTTCTCAAAGAGTAGTTTCAGATTGTATCAAAATTTGGTTAGTTTTGAAACTGAATCAAAAACTATCCATTTATATCATCTATGCAGATTTGATATTTCGCATTTGTTCGTTGTTTCCAAGTTTTGTTTGGCTAGTCATGCAAAAACTTCTAATATAAAGTTGAATAGAAATCATTTAAAAAATAAAATTAATTAAACAAAACATCAATCTCACCTAATCTATTCCCTTTTGTGTGGACATTATATCCTGGAGAATTATTTAAACAATCTTTCTGCTGACTAATAGAATTTCAGCGTTCAACTTTTACAAATAATTACAAAGCTAATAGCTAATACCACACGGCACAATACACCGCTGTGAAGATTTAATCATATTTATTAACACCATCGTAACTTATAAATGTTAAATAATTCTTATAAGTAGATACTTTTTTTTGGTTCTATTTATATCATTATTAATAAAACCCACGTTTTATTATTTTTCCAAGTACGTATATTGTATACAGCAATAAACTAAGAGTGTTTTCTATAAAGGAATCTGTTGATTAATGTGTTAAGTTAACGGTTATTATATTTGTTTGGATATTTTATTAATTATTTTAAAGAAAATATATTTTTTTATTGATTAATTGTACAGGTGTGCGTACAAGTGATAGTAGTTGAAATTGAAACAGTAAAATAAATGTTGTACAATTGACAAGGTCTTAGTAATTAATTATATAATAATGATATATTATCTATATTTATCAATTAGAGGCTTTATTTAGTATCGATATGTCTCTGGTATGAAATATATAATAAAATACATATTTAACAAACGTATTCTATTATTGCCAATTGATTTATTTCCAGTAATTTAATTAATTTATTTTGTAAACAAGTAAATGATACCAGAGCATAATTTATGATATCAAGTAAATATAATTCTGCGAACAAAATAAAATAAACTTAAAGTAAAATTAATTAGATGTAAAGCAGTTAGTAAAAATAAATTTTAATCCACGAATATGTATTTTATCTACGCGCACACCACAATGAACCCATTAATAAGTATGCTATTGCATGTGGAGGATGCCATTATTATAATCGTGTGTAAAACTATCCAAATCGTGCGCAATAGTCCAAAGTAAATCAAACATTTCATTATTAAACGATTTATTTTTATTGTTACTATAACAACAACTCGCGTCACTAAACAAAAAGCATAGACGTAGTGAAAATAAATTTTCTGACGAATATTAAAATTGCATTAATTTTTCTTTCTTGGAGTTTTGAGTCTCGGCCGCTCAGTCTGGATTTCTCTGGTTCTAATATAACTTAACAATAACCTAATCTAGATTCAATTAACCTAGATTACATCGACACCTTCTAAATAGTGTTCCAGTCACTGTGCGTTTTTACTAGTTACTATTTTGGCCAGGGAGGCGCTTGAACGTTCTAACCTTATTGTGTCTCTGATTTGAAGGATTTTGAAGTCTGTCAAAATTAGAATTTTTCATTATCGGTAAGAAAAAAATATTTTTTTTAGATTCAAAAGTATTTTAAAATGCCTTGTAGATAAAATAATGTATGATACAAGTGTGTGAAAGGCTTTTGTGCACTCATTTCGATTAAAACACTTTCAACCAGAACGAAAGCCCTTCTTCGCACCCTTGTATAATCAACTACTATATAAACTACTAAATAAAATTAAAGTAACTAAATTTTTTCTTGAAAATCGTCGATTTTTTCTATCAAACTTAAATTTAAATTCTTAAAATTGACAATAAATTTTGTTGCTTATGAGTTGTTATATTTATTAGGAGAATAATTTTCTATGTACAAGCTGTTCATGAAGATCATAACTAAGCGACTAACACTGAAGCTACATTTTTACCAACCTAAAGAGCAAGCCGGTTTTAGAGCAGGCTTTGGCAGAAACGACCACCTACAAGTTGTCAATTCTATCTCTAATTGAAAAGCGTCTAGAGTACAATACTACTTCTCATATTCGTTGACTACTAGAAGGCGTTCGACTCCATAAACCAACAGATATTCCGCGCAATCAACAATATCTATAAAAATGCGAATGCATGCGTAAGATTACACGAAGACACCGAAAAATTCGGAATAGATACAGAGCTACGGCAGGGAGATAATATCTCGCCCAAATTATTCACAACACTTCTGAAATACATGTTTAAAAAAGTCGACTTTGAACACAGGGGGGGTCAATGGCGAAAAACTAAGTCACCTGCGCTTCGCCTATGATATTGTGCTTATAACAGACTGCATTGATGAGGCTAGAAAAATGATCGAAAAATTAAAAGCTGCCTCATACCAAGTGAGCCTAAGGATCAACTACTCGAAAACGCAAATAATGACCAACTTTGAACTGACTGAAACCATTTCAGTGGTTATTGTTAAAACAGAACAGGCAGTCTCATATAAATATCTAGGACACCAGATTCGAATTGGTAGAGATAATCTGTTGCAATAAAAACCGGAACTGGATATCTGTGCCTTTATTGCACATTCCAAAAAGGTGCCCTTGGTCCCACGTATTGGATAACTGGAATGGTTTTATAGTTTTTCCAAAAACTTAGGGTTTTTATTACCACGCTAAAATCTACCTCCCCCAAACATTTTAGAAAACGTGATAAGGCCCATAAAACCTTGCCATAAAGATTAACCAGTGGACCTGGAGCAGACATTTTCAGTATTTATAGAATTTAAGCCTTGATTCTTTATGGGAGAAGTCAAGTAATTTCAATCTCCCCTTATTTGAATTAGGAATTGAGGGATGATTTAACCTCTTAGAAATATATATATATATATATATATATATATATATATATATATATATATATATATATATATATATATATATATCATACAAGGAATGGTATAAATACCATTTCCCAGTTGTCAGTAGAAGGTGGTAAGCTATGAGTGCATAAGTTCTTAAGTCCTAAGTTATTTCTTGTAATTGTATTATTGTTTAATTAAATTGTTATCACCAACCCGAATATTATTCGACAAACTCCGTCTTGCGAATCCGGGCGAATATTACTTTTCAAGATCCCGAAATAGGTAGATATCTCTTAAAGACCGAAGAATTGTTGGCCAGCAGTGCTTCCCTCTCAACATTAAAGTCAGCGGTGGTTGCCATCCACCCCCCTTCACAGCATAAACGAACGAATTCTACAGACAAGTCAACAAGTCAGACAAGACTAACCTGGGCCACTTTTGGTAAGCTGAAACACATGTTAAGGCCGATTTACTCATCTGCTTGAAGAGAAAGGTGTACGACCAATCTGTCCTGCCTGTCCTAACATATGAAGTGGAAACGCTTATATCAACAAAGAAAGTTATAAACAAAATCAGGGTAACACAGCGGAGCATGGAGCGGTCCATGTTAGGAATAAACCTGCGTGACAAAATTCCAAATGTTACCATACGGCAGAGAACGAGAGTTGCAGATGCGGTAGAGAGGATCACCCTCCTGAAGTAGGAATGGATAGGTCACATAACAAGAATGACGGATGGAAGATGGACGAAACGTATCAATGAATGGAGGTCTGGACAAGAGGCATACCGGAGCAGAGCTTGTCCAGCGAAGAGATGGAGTGACGATATAAAGCGTATCATACCTAATTGGATAGAAGCAGGGCACACAACAAGAAGAATGGAAGGAATTAAGGGAGGCTTATGTCCAGTAGTGGGCGCTACAAGCTGATTAATGATGATGATTATAATTTTCTCATAATAAATTAAAATAAAAATAAAAAAAATAAATATATAAGTTTAAAATATAACAATATATACCTAATATTTTTATTTTAAAGAAAATTCAAGGGATGAAAAGCACCAATTTATGAAAATAACTATCCAATTTATGAAATTTTGAAAAAAATAATCACAATTTCATTTAAAAATCATGAGAATCGTTGATTTGTTTCAAACAAAATAATTACTTATTATATTATTTATTAGTTCATTTTTTTTAAATTTATTAAGAGGCATGATCAGCCGAAGAAGCTATATATGCCGTATATTAACATTGAAAATTTAACAAATGTATAGGTTTTACTAGTCCTGACCTATCTAATTTATATATTTATGAGATTTAATGATATTGGTATACTGATACACTTAAACTAAAGTAATCTTTTATGTAATGTTATGTGTCTTATGTGTCATCCTAAAATACAGAGGTAGTAGATATTGAGATCATTTTCGAAGATATGGCATTGACGGAGAGCTTGGAATATGGTGCAGTTGCACTGATCCTTTAGGTACTGTTGTACTAATCTTTTAGGAGCTCGAATATGATATTTGGTAGCTGCTGGTTTCTGAAGATATGCCGATTTTGTATGCAAATGCATAGGATTAGATTTATTGATAGGTTTGTATTGCATACGTCGCAAAACGGGTTTTTCTATGGTCAATTTGGAGTCGGAATAGTACCACTTGTTCCTTGCGGTTTCTCCTATTTGAGGACGTCCATTTGTAAATGGTGTTTTTAATTTCGCAAAGTTTGTTATGCAGAGTTGCTTTCCAATCAGTTTTCCAGGCCTTACGGAGCATTTGCTTGGCATATTTGGTTAAATCTTGGGTCGAAGGTTGGTTTGTTTTTGTGCTTGGCATAAGGCTTCCTTGTTTTGGTAAGTGCGTCACAATTCTTATTACCGACTATTCCAAGGTGACTAAGGACCCAGATAAAAATTAGTTCAGATCCTATAATTTTAATTTAGTGCTTTTCGGATGACGGGGATCAAAGGATGTTTTGAGAAGAGGGAGTCGTGAGCGTCGAGGGCACTTCTTGGGTCAACTGCTATTGCGAATTTATTTCTGGGTTGCAGAAGGTTGTATAGTATTGTCTTTTTAATTTCATAAAGCTCTGCCGTAAATATGCTGGTTGGGCCGTTTAGTCGGTAGTTGGCAAATGCGTGTTATGATGGGTAGAAAGCACTTGCTACTGCGTCTTGGTTCTTGGAGCCATATGTAAAGAGCCTGCTTAGTTTGGTTTCCAATAACTTATATTGGGTCTCTAGCAGTGTCGTTGTTCTGTGATCCTTAGTGAACCTGTCTAGTTCGTGGACAACGGTGAGTCGTGGGAGCGTTCACGGGGCGATCTGTCCATAGATGATGCACATTGGGCTTAGTAACGTAATCTTATGAGCTTTTATAATCTCTTTAATATTTAAGTATAAAGGTTTTATAGATATTTGGTAGCGGTTTACAACTAGGTCAAATTTGGAATGTTGAGGAGATTATGAGTAGCATGATGTGGGAGACTGCGGTTTTCTATATAATAGTTTAGCGCAACGAATACGCTCCTTAGTTGTGACTATAAGTATACCGGTGTGCTGGATGGAATTTATCAATTTTTGTGGAAAGGGTTTGGCGAAGCCGTATACAATACTATCATAGTCCAGCTAAGAGCGAATTAGAGATTTGTAGAGCTTTAATAAGGTTGATATGTCCTATCCCCAGGACCTATGGCTGAGAAATCAGTAGAATATTAGTGCTTGCCACGCATTTCCTTTTTAGGTTCTTTAAATGGGGTAATCCCATTGAGTTTCACGTCAAATGTGAGCCCAAGTAGTTGCACGGTGTCAGAGTAGGGTAGTTTTTGTTGGCCGTAAAGTTTTAGTGTAGAACTTGGGTGTAGTCCTCCAAGTCGTGTAAAATGAAAGCTGGTTGTTTTCATGGACGAGAATGAAAAACCATTTATCATTTATTGTTTAAATCATATATTAGTTGTTCGTCATTTATTGTTTATTTATTATATATTATATTATATATGTTTAATGTTTCTATAGTATTACTATTTTATTACAAATAATTCACCGATTTTGAAAATTATATATATATCGTTTTCTTTGAGCAGGTGCATATTGAAAAAAGGGGCATATCCCGTGAAGCGGACACAGCGACAGCGAAAATAATGTTAGATTCTGAATTTTGTTCATATTTGTATTAATTGTACTTCTATATGACCTGAATGATATCAGGTATATCAGGGGTCGGCAACTTTTTTCTAACGGCGGGCCATTGAAAAAAACAAAGTTAGACTGTGCGGCCCAGTCAGATGTTTTCGAATGTAATATTTAGCTTAAATAGTTTTTTAATCGAATATAAATATTTTATTTTATAAATAGTTTTATTTGCACGCTATACCTAATAACATCGGAGAGAAAAAATGGAGTGACCTTTTTTTATAATAGAGTATAACACACCAAACCTACAAAAAAAAGAATTTATTTTATTCAAACAAAAATAAAATTTAAATTGAATGCGATTTTTGTTCTTGAATGTTTTACGATAATTCATTTATAACGGTTGTGTTTGAGATACTGCGATTCTCAAAAGGTTTTTAAAATTTTCATCGGTTAACCTCGTTCTATATTTTGATTTTATTAAATTCATTCTTGAAAAAGTTTGTTCCCATAAATAAGTGCTCGAGAAAATGCTAATCATTGATTCGCAAAATTTCTTAAATTAGAAAATTTCGGATACCGAGAAGAGTTCTTATGACGAATCCACACCACCGGAGACAATTGAAAAAGCAAATCCTTCATTTTTGATTCTATTTTTTTTTGATGGCACCTGGATTCCAAACTTGTAAGATATATCCCCTCGCATGAGTGATAATATTGTTTGTAACACGCGCGAAATTGTCAATTTTCCTCTCGAGCGAATGCGCGCACTCACATCGTTCGTGCGCCCAATTTCGATCTCGCGTCAAATTGACAACTTACCACCCTAGTTACAAAATATACTATATTATAAAGTATATTATTACATTTTGTCTATGAAGCTTAGTTGCCAATATATGTCTTTAAAGAATTGACGAAATTGTATGGATAGATTTTTTCAAATCTATCACTGCTATTACTCAAAAAGAAGGAAAAATGTCTGTAATGTTTTTTGAGAAAAATAAATGTTCTTCTTGGCAGTTATTATAAATACAAAATTTCATTTTTGTTTCGTATAGAAAACCGGAAGTAAACATATCAAATTGGATTTCACATAACTTCGATACTTTTTATTTCTATATAAAAATATAGCTTGTTATTTATAAAATATTTTAAACCTATTAAACGAAAATTAATAGCATAATTATAATATAAGGATCATTAACGTTAACGTTAACGTTCAAATCGAAATTATGTGATTAAAAATCAATAGATAAAGAAGTAACGTAATATACCATTATGATTGCAATCAGCACACACAATTAGATTCTGTAATTGTTCTTTACGATTGATTTCTAATAATAATAATTTAACCAAAACTAAAAAATCGCGGCATGTATTCGTCGGCCTTCGCAATGCGTTCTATTATATATGCATTATAATAAATCATGACTTCAAAGTAACAACTATATGCATAATTACTTTTACTACGGCGATATATTAAGTGCACGGCGAATTGTTCCTTGCGCCCGACCTTCGTAACTGTACAAATATTAATTGTCTTCTCCGTGTGTAATATTGTCTTGGGTATGTTTATTATTTATTAAAAGGGGATTTTGTTATTTCCTGGTTTTGTTGGAAATAATCTACGTGCGTACGTTCCGAATGGAGGAAAAGGTGCAAGGTCACTTCCAATATAATTAGTTACAATAATATATAAAGTGCATGTTTAAATTAGAATGGAAACTTGAATCATAAATTATTTGGTTCTATTTTAATATATGTTACCATAAAGAAAGTTTAGATTTTGTATTACACTTAAATAGCAAATCGAGTTGTATTTCTAGACATAGGTTATATTTATCTAAATTTTTAGATAACGTTCTAGATTACTTTGCATACATTACTTAAAAGTTTTTAAGTTAAATCATAAGCAATTCCTTGATTTGTTTTAAAAATCTTAAAAATTATTTCCAAATTGAAAATAAACGTTTCCTAATATAAAATGTGTTGAAAAAAAATTCTGAATAAAAAAATGTACAGAAATTTAAGTTAAAAACAAAAAATGTATATTTTGCATGTCCTCAAAATTAGATTATATGAGAATAAACAAAAATTAAGTAAATTTATATGATTTACAAAATGGTTAAACTGGAAATAGTATTTATTACTTTTAACTTTATTTTATAAAATTGGATATTTCCTTGAAATTTTGTTACAAAAAATTCATTAATAGTATATTTTGTAACTAGGGCGAGAAGTTTCAATAGTCAATAGTCATTTTTTGCGAATGCGAAATTGTGCCTACGAACGAAGGGCGCAAATTCGCTCGAGAGGGAAATTGAGAATTTCGCCCGGGTTACAAACAATATTTTTTATTTTATTACTCATACGAGGGGATGAATCTTACAAGTTTGGGATCCAAGCGCCATCCAACAAAATGGAATCAAAAATGAAGAATTTACTTTTTCAATTATCTCCGTTGGTGTGGATTCCTCCCTGAGGAAACTCCCCTCAGTCTCCAGTATCACCATAGAATTTACAGTCATTTTAAAACGTTTTCTTTAATTTTTATTATTATTTTGTAATGTAAAAAAAATCTGACATTTCAAGTCTCTTTTTTAATATCGTGGTCTTGATTGTGTTTATTTTATTTTCATTTATTTGATATTTTTAATGTAACCTAGCGATATTGAATATTTGCGTGCGTTATGTGAGATTTCTCGTATTAAATAATCTACGTCAAAAAGTACATTTCGCGCATAACACAAAATAAATTTTCATTTATATTATTTAGTGTAAGTGTAAAAATAAAAATTGGAAGAAATACATTTTCCACAATTTAAGAATATGTATTAAATCCAACAACTTTATTTATAAATTCAATTAAAGAATTTTTTATTTTTATTTTTCAACAATCAGAATATATACAGATTTTTTTATTCTATAAGCTGAAGTTATGATATACGAATTGGCGTGCTGAGGTATCCATCCAACGATGGGACCTCTTGAGTCTTCTGAGGACTTCAGGGGTTGGGGAAGCATATTTATTAGTAAATTTGTGCGTGATTCTATTTTTATTGATGCTTGTTTCGTCTTTCCTGGATTTCTTTCAACACTGGGGTAATTTGCAGGTTTTCTTGGAACTTGTGGTTTGTGACGTACTATGGAGCGTTGGCAATTGATCTTACTATTTTAGCTTGACATCTTTCCATGATCGCAATATTCGACTTGCTGGCACATTTCCAGAGTTCAATGCCATAAGTCCAGATTGGTTTGATGATAGATTATATGATGATAGATGACAGCAGACTTCACTTTGTCTGAGATCAATCTCTTTTCTATTTTTGATAATGTGGTTCTTCCAATTGAGTTTCCTGTCGAGATGTAGTCCTAGGTATTTTACTGTCGAGTATTGAGGGATTTCTATGTTTTTTAAATAAACTGAAGGAGAGAGACCTTTTCGTAACATGAATTTTGCATGGTAGGACTCGGTTTCATTGATTTGAACTTTCCACTTTTTTAACCACTTTTCCAGTAGATGTATGTAGTCTTAAAGATGTTTTGTGGCGACGTTGGAATCTGAGTGGTTAGTTAGTACAGCTGTGTCGTCTGCAAAAGTTAAGTTGTGTTTGGTGTTTCGAGGATATCTGAGGTGTACTGCACATACAGTAGAGGGCCCAATATACGGCCTTGTATGACCCCACCATTGATCGGAAATGCTGCAGATACTTTATTGTTGACTAATTAGGAACTGTTGACTGTTGGTTCTGAACTGTCGGTTGTATAGGTATACTCTGTGTAGGTTCACGAAAGCTAGAATAACCTTTTTTATTTTATATAATAGTCTCTCGTGCCAGACCCTGTCGAATACCTGTCTTACATCTAGGAATAGTGAAGTGCAGTATTCTTTTTCTCCAAATGGTATTTATTTGATGGGCGCTTATGTGGCATTGTTAAACAGTTGAATGGTGCCGACGAAAACCAAACTAATCGTTTGTGATCCAGTCTGCTGAGTTAAAGTTTGGGTTTATCCTTGTCAGCATCAATCTCTCCAGTAGTTTAGAAAAAACTGGCAGCAAGCTGATTGGCCGGTCGGATGTTACGGAGCTTGGATCCTTACCTGGCTTTGGTATTAGTATTATCTTAGCCAGCTTGAAGTGTTTAGGCCAGTACTGGCGTCTGAGGATTGCACTGGTGTATGGTAAGGTGTGTGTATGGCAAGGTGTATATGAGCAGCACAATGCCTTTTCTTGGCAACTCCTTCGGCATTTTGGGTGTAATTAGGTCCGTTCCCAGTGTTTTCTTAGCGATTAAATGTTGGATCGCGTCTTTGATTTTTTTGGGTGTGACTGGAGTGAGTGGCGGTTGGGGTTGTGTATCGGATGCAAGGTATTCTGAAATAGCGTCGTCTTTATACTTAAATCGTACGTGATACGTGGTACGTTACAAACCACATGATCCAAGAAGACCTGTAAATTACCCAAGTGAAGAAAGAAATCCAGGAAAGACGAAACAAGCATCAAGAAAAAATAAATGTCTGTTGGCGGGAATACCCCTGTTAAATATTGTGCAAGTAGGCCAGTTTTCTCGTGATCGCTTTTAGCCCATTGTCTTTGCGTTGGTGGAAGCATGCGTATAGGTGATGATAGTGATGTAGGTTCTTTGGCGGATTTGATGGGTTTCCAAATAGAGTTATCAAATCGATTCAGTTTGGTTATATAGTTTTTGAATGATTCAGTTCTGTATTCTCTAAATTTGGTTTTTAGTTATTACTGACTTGTTTTCAGTAGGTTTTGCCTAGAGGATTTCGTTTGTCATAATTTCTATAACACTTGAATGCTAATAGAATTCTCTGACTGTTTTAGGCAAATTTCTGAATCAAAGACATTCGAAATTGAAACCAATTGAATTGAACAACATTTTTGGGAGTGAAAATTTTGTTAAGTTGTGTATGATTGAATTGAATTTATGATAATTGAAAACTTGATATTGGATATTGAACATTTTTTGCTAATTTCCAATATTTCAATTTGATTTGATATTTTTAATTTGATTGAAGTTACTTAATTGACGGGGTGCAAGGGGCAATGGCTGAAGGAACTGCGATGCCTTTCAACCCGCATTGGTCAGCGTGATAGGCGAAGGCTAAAAAAGTGAAGGTGAAGGCTTCAGTCCCCGGCAGACCGTTTGTCCCCAGCCAAGGCGGCGGTCGGAAAAAAAAAGGATTGGAGGGTGCTAATCACCGGGTTGGATCAGGCCGCTAAGGAAGAAACCTATATATTGACACATACAATACAAGAACCTTTTCAACAGACGAAAGACTATTGGAACTGGAGGAAGAACTCAAACAAATACTCTGGGATGTACTTGAAATAAGCGAAATTCGCAAAAAAAAGAACAACAACTCCTACTGAAATCAGAAAATATATACTACCACAGACGAAACGAAAATTGTTCTGTGGGAGGTGTAAGACTGCTCGTTCATAAATGTCATATGCAAAATATTATACAAATCAATAGTATAAGCTCCAGAGTATGTTAGTAATATTGAAATTAACCAACGGTACAGTATTAAAATTATCCAAGCCTACGCACGCATATATCAACAACCAGACGAAGATATCGAAAACTTTTATGACGATATATCTCAAGCAATGTCATCTTGCCCAACCTATTTCACGATACTAGCTGGGGACTTTAATGCCAAGTTGTTTTTTGCCAAAAAACAAAATGAAGAAGAACAGCACTGGGTTGCCACGGCATAGGAGAAAGAAATGAACGAGGCAACCTACTGCTCGAGTTTCCTCTCCACCACCAACTAATGGCTATGAATTCGTTCTTCAAAAATGCAGAACATCTAAAGTGGATATGGCTAAGTTCGGAGAGCAGAACAAAGAACGAAATCGACTTTATCGTCACAGATAAAAAGCAAATGGTCACGGATGTAACCGTGCTAAACAAACTATCGATGGTGAGTGACCATAGAATGGCGAGAGCGAAGATACTGCTAAACCTACTAAACATGAGGACAGAACGAAGTAAACTTGTGTATAGGAAGAACGGTGAGAAGTGCACAAGGGTGGACGTTGTTGAGGAATACCAAAAGACGTTAAAGGAAAATCTGAAAGTCGCTAATACAAGTAACCTTGAGGATCTAAATAAAAGCATAGTGTCAATCAACATCGCCAAAAGAAACACTGCTTGAAACAAACAGAAAATGAGGATGAACTCTCTATAAATACTAAAAATCTGATAAGACAGAAAAGTAAACTACTGGGAAAACATCCACAGCAGAAGGATCAGCTGAGACAGCTAAATAAGGATATAACGAAAGCTGCAAGGACTGATATCAGAAGCTTCAACAGTAAATGGGTCACTAGAGTTATAGAAGAGAAGAGTTATATAAGAGCATGAGTGTACTACGTAATAAACTGAGTAGGGTAAAAGCTGAAATAACTAAACTAGAAAATGAGAGAGGACAAATAACGAACAACAGAGAGGAAATATTGAAGATTGTAGAGGACTTTTACACCAAACTATATAGATACCAGAGTCAAGCAGAACCACTAGAAAATATACCCCATAGAAGACGGTGTTGTTGTAGAAGCCATCAAACTGAGAGGAAGAGAACTACTCAAAGCAATAACCAAACTCTTCAATTTCTCCTAGATGAAGCCCCACAGGGAAAAAAGACGAAGGCCCCGGTCTATAATGCTGTAATTATTTGATACTGCATTTCTTGTGCATTATAACAATGATGGCATTATTCCATTTTTGTTGGCTTGATCTTTTTAAACATATATTCTATCAGGGTTGTAAAGTTTTGGGGAAATTTTGTAACCTTGTCGGACACCTTTTCGATCTTGACCCGATCTGCTTCCGAATGTATTTTTACTTCTGTCGTTGCCTGCACATATATATGTCGTAGTACAGTTCGCGAGGGCCTTCATAATGCCATCATTGTGATAATTTACAAGAAAGGCAGTATCAAATAATTACAGCACTATAGATCGATAAGCCAATTGACACACCTATATAAACTATTCACCAAAATCATTACCGCACGGCTTACAAATAAACTGGACTTGTATCAGCCAAGAGAGCAAGCAGGTATTCGAGCCGGATATGGAACAAATGACCATCTTCAGGTGATAAAATAGCTAATAGAAGAAAGTATAGAATACAACAAGCCCGGAGTACTAACGTAGGCTACGAAAAGGCTTACGATTCCATAAACCACCATGAACTGTTAAAGGCCCTCGCGAACTGTCGTATAGACCACCGCTATATTTCCATACTACAACATATATATGAACAAGCAACGATAGAAGAAAAAATACATGCGGAAACAGATCGATTCAAGATCGAAAAGGGTGTCCGACAAGGTGACCAAATTTTCCCAAAACTTTTTACAAACCTGATAGAACATATGTTTAAAAAGATCAAATTAGACAATAAAGGCATAAATGTGAATGGAGAGAAGCTTAATGACCTACGCATTTCTGACGATATCGTAATGATCTCAGACCGACTAGACGAGGCAAATGAAAAGGTCTCAGCACTATCCGCAGCCTCCCAAAAAGTAGGCTTAAAAATCAACATCGTCAACTTAGTTCCCAGTTGCAACCTAATGATAGAAGGAAAGGAAATTCAATACATAACATCTTACAAATACCTGGGACATGAGATCCGAATGGGAAGAGATAATCAAACCTGCGAATTAAACAGAAGGATAGGACTGACTTGGACTGCCTTTGACAACATTATCACTAAAGGTCGGAACTTTAGGTAATTGCCTATTTTTTTCTGTATAGGCAGATGAAAAAGATAAGAAAATAAATCAGTTTTACATGATTCTCTATTGTTTTGCACTAGTTTTAAAAAACCTATTTAGCCTATTTTTATGTTTTAAATTTTTACTGCCTAAAAGAAACTTAATGATCTCTTATAGCGCCTATTTGTGACCTAAAATAGTGAAAAAATGTTTATTCCTAAATTCTTAGTCTGTGTGAAATTGCGGATTTTTTTTATCTACGCCTTAGAGGCTTGGCACCAGCAAACGTGTGCCACGCCGTCTTCTTTACGTATTTGTGGATCCTAACCTAAAAATTACACTTTTGTTTACAACGTTACAATACTTCTGCGGGGACCAGGACCTTTTCTAACCTATTGCAGGCCCTGGGCACATTAGGATAACGGGGCCGCTATTACATTGGCAGCGCACTATTTTGTTAGAATAGGCAAAGGAAGTAGATAAGCAAAGTTCTAGATTTATTTTTATTTATTTATAGTCACATCAAATGAATAGGTAACATAATATAATCCAGCAGTCAAGTATTTAGGAGAGTGGATTTCAGCAAACGAGAGTGAGAAAGCCGAGTTCTCACTAGATACCAGATGTACCAAGTTGGAGAGGGTCTACCACTCCTGCAAGAGCATTTACATCTCCAAACATCTTTCCAAGAAACTTAAAATCAAACATTACAACTTAGTAGTTAGACCCTCCGTACTCTATGCTTCTGAATGCCTCTTGATGAACAGGAAAGGTCCACTCAGGAAATTAGAGCTTAAAGAACGGAAAATCCTGAGGAGAATACTAGAACCAATACGAGAAGAGGATGGCGCATACAGGATCAGACACCAAAAAGACATAATCACATCTATGAGAAAAAGGCGCCTAACCTTCCATGGACATTTAAACCGCATGGCAGGAACTAGGCGGGCCCTATCGATCGCGGGGCCCTTGGCACGTGCCCCGAGTGCACAGTGAGAAAGAGGGCCCTGGCTGGAACCGTTGTTTGTTGTAATGGTTGTAATGGAATTTTACTTTAGCTGTGCAAAGTCTATACGCAAGGCACAACATTGTTTTAAAAATATAGACATTAAAAATTCTTTGGCATATATTTCATTCAATTTTCACATTTTTACAGAAACAAATTACAAATTATGAAAATCTGGAACAGAGTCTGTATCATTGGTTGACAATGTATTAAACCATGTGCAAATTGTACCGGGCAATGTACGAAGTGCATTTTTAAAACTAGAGGCCGTTTTACAACAAAATCTTCAAAAAAACTTCTATTTTACGAAATATAGGCAAAATTTTTAGTGGCGAAAATGTTAAGCTTCCTGAAAACATAACGCCAGAAACACCGGTAATGTTGAAGTATCCACCGGTAACGTCATCACCACCTCATAACGTTCTTTTTCCGCATATAATATGGTTTTATCTGACAGAAGGCACAGCCGTACACCAGACAATTTAGGAAAATGAAAGGTAGTTTATTGCAACAGCAAATAGAACACAGAAACAAACAATAATAATTAAGAAATTATTTTTATTTTTGTTTACGTTTTATAATAGAAGTATTGTTTTTTTATTCTTTATGGAATTTAAGTAATTAATTTTGTCCAATATATAGATGGACAAAGCACATAAAGGTAGAATAAAATACTTTTGGAGTGCTGCATTCTTTTTATAAATTGCAATAAAAAAGATAACCTATTTTAAGCGAACATTTTTGAAAACTTGCCATAGCTTGATAGAACCTATTGAAAACCTATTTTGTGTTTATTGACAACCTAATAACCTAACTATTTTAACAATTTTTGATGATTAAAGTTCCTTTATTTATCACAGAGAACTGTTAATAAAATAAGAATAACTCAACGAGCCATGGAGAGGTCCATGTTAGGAGTAACATTGCGAGACAAAAACAGAAATGAGGAACTACGCAGAAGAACAAAAGTTACGGATCCAATTAAAAGATTCACACAAAAAATAGAACTGAGCTGGTCACGTCGGAAGAATGTCGGACAACAGATGGACGAAAAGAATACTAGAATGGCGCTCCAGAGACGAAACATATAGAAAAAGGGGACGACCGCCGACCAGATGGACGGACGATTTAAGAAGGATATCCCCGGACTGTATCCAGGATGCCCAATACGGAGCAAACTGGTCTAGGTTAAGAGAGGCTTATGTCCAGCAGTGGACGAGACAAGCTGCTATATGATGATGATGACTTAAATGACATTGAAATCTGAATAAAATTTTTAAATTATACTAAATATGGCAAATTTTACTTAATTACAGAAACTTAAATTTTATTTCTTAAATTAGAAAATAATTTTACAATTAAACAAAATTTATTCGAAGTTATTGACATGATTATTATAATTTTTCGTTAATAAAGTAAAAGCTTAATTTTATTTATTTTTTTCAGATATTTTTGTTCTTTCATTGTAAATACAAATTGTCATATAACTATTTTTGATGATTTGAAAACAATTTGAAATATCCATATATTAGCTTTATAAATACCAAATTCCCAAGGGGAATTCATCAATATATAAAAAAAATTTCGTTTATCACGATATTAAAAAACAATTTCTATTGACATTTGTAGAATATTTTTCCGACGCATCAAATTTGAAATTTAAATTTAATAGCAACAGATAACAAAGTATCAAAACATTTTTATGTCCGATTTTTATCTCAGATACTTATTTCACACACGTCTTTTATCATATATAACTAACATAAAAGAAATATAGCATTACATAAAGTTTCTTATCTCTCGTCTTGCATTAGGTACATAGTTCTACTATTTCTTAATATTAAAGTAATGCAGACTATTAAAAGTTTCATTACAAAATAAAAAAATAGAGTTTAATATATTTCTGTATAAATAATTATCATTATTGAATTTTATGTAAGAAAATTGCTAATAAGTTTTCAAAGTTGCAAATGTTAATGCTTTTAGTTTATAACGAAAATCTAATATTGCAAAACTGTTAAATAAAAGTTGATTATAGATGGAAATAGTTTATAAATTAGTAATTAAAGTGGTGAAAGTGAAGATAAATTTCGAAATAGGTAATCCGATATTAAATATCATGGGAATCTCGTAAAAACAGATCGAAAAAAAAATCGTTTTATTTTGATTCGCGTTGCGTTTTTCGTATAATTTAAGATAGTTGTGAAATTTATTGGGAGATTGCACTGAAAATAAAATAAATGTTTTGCCCGGGTCTAGAGGAAATGTAATACCATTGGCATTTCGATGTTTATTTAAGTCAAATGTTAAATGTGCAATCAGCGCAGACGACCTTTTTCAACAATAAAATGGGACTATAAATTCAAATTAACTAATGCAATTTAAAAAAATATATATTTACGTTTAGTAGAAAAAGAATATTTGATATGAACGTATGAATAAAAAAACATTAGAATAAATTTGTAAACTTAAACAAACAGGAAATGCGTTCAAATGTTAACAACATATTTAAATAATTTGCACGAATATGTTTACTTTTACTCAACAAGATTTCTACAGGTCCATTTGTAAACATATATTGGCTGTATTCAGTCAGAGAAACCTGACTAATTTGTAAAATTTTCGTCATGGCATCTGCTCGTATTTGTTCTTGTCTGTTTTTTATCCTGGACCTGCCTTATCATATAGGGTCTCGTTTGGTCTTGTATGATGTTGTCTTGGCTTGACTTGTCTGATTTTGGTTGATCGCGTGCGGTCTGCTCTGATATTGTCTGGTCTTTTCTAGTCTTGTCTGGTGTAGTATGACCTTGTCCAGTCTTGTTTGATCTAGTATGACCTTGTCGGGTATTGTCTGATCTAGCATAACTTTGTCCAGCAATTTTTCCTGATCCTGTTATTTCTTCTGTCGTCTTGCATGATTTTGTCTGGTCTTGCTCGGTCTTGTCTATAATTATCTGCTCCAATCTACTTGGTGTATTTCTATTATATTTTATATTGTATTTTATAATGTATTCTAGAAATGAAATCTGAGGTCATTTTTTCTTCTTTACCAACACACAAATGATTTCCTGTTGTTATTTTTCATTTCAATCTAATCTAGCAACCGATCTCGATTAGAAAATCGTAACGATAATACCTTTTGTCTGCAATTACTAAATCTGAGAACAATCTAATTTGATTACTCAATTTCGAGACCACCGTTTAACATCGTTCAAGTGATCGGAAATTTTGGACACGTAGTTTCAGTTTAATAATATCTTAATATCTATCGGGAAAACGATAATAATAGATGGTGAGATATTAGGTTTAGTGTAGTGGAGATTTATTAAAGTCGTTGCGTAAGTTTGGAAATTAAAATGGATAGTGAGAGTTTTTTTTTTGTTATTGCCTTGACATTTTTTCTAAGATTCTTCCGGCTGTTAATATAATAATAAATGGAAATAAGGTAGTTAAGCAGTTTGGAAATAATAAAACCGGCCAAGTGCGAGTTGTGACTCGCGCACCGAGGGTTCCGTACAAACTTGTATAGTATAGTATTATTATGTGGATTATTAACATATTATGTAGATTATAAAGAAAAATTAGACGAAATATAATATATACAGGATGTTATGGGACTTGAGTATGTCGCATGTCGGTTATAAAAAAGCAAAATTTAGACATAATATATACCCTGTATATATTATGTATATACAGCGTACGTGATGAAATGCATAACGAATATAAACAAAGAAAATTCAGAATAAACCTATAATAGGACCTAACTGTATGCAATCCATACGCTTCTGGAGCCTGACAATCTCACTACGACAACATTAGTGAATTTTCATAAGTTTAAAATAGTAAATTCGCATTTTTCTTGTAATTAAACTACATATTTACGGTTTTCAGATTTTTCCCTTGACATGTGCTGTAAGACACCGCTTCTTGCCAAATTTCATGATTCTAGGTCAACGGGAAGTACCCTATAGGTTTTGATTCCCTCGTGAAATCGCAAAATATGCGACATAAACGGTCATATCTTTTGATCGCGTTGACTTGCAAGTTTGATTTTTTCACAGCTGAAAGAGACCGCAGACTCGAGTATTTGATACAAATTTCAACTTGTTACCTCTATGCGTTCCTGAGAAAAAGGTCTTGACAGACAGACAGACGGACAGACAGACAGACAGACAGACAGACAGACAGACAGACGGACAACAAAGTGATCCTATAAGGGTTCCGTTTTCGGTACGGAACCCTAATAATAAATTTATTATTTACGTATTTATAATAAAGTAATATTATAATACATCGATACCTTCCAAAAAAGGAAAATAATTTGTACCTCGTTATATGGAAATCGTGTTCAATTTAGAAATAGTATAAACCAGATTAAATCAATCCGCGTTAGATGAAAAGCGCACAGCATGTTAAGCAAACTTTTATTTCTCATTTAAACCTTGCACTGTGACCTGTAACATTTTCAATGAATTCAAGTTCTAATTTGGAATCTATTCTTAATTCGTATTTTCGTGTACCGATAAATATGACGTAGATGTATCAATTAATGCCAACAATTTCTCTTCATCCGATGCTCCTTCCCGAAGTAGTTTTGTTGCATATTTGTGGTTTAAATTTTCAAATTCTGCACTGCTTAAACGAGAAGCAATGTTTACATCTCCATCTGAGAGTGAGATATCATTTCCTCTTTGAATCATATATTTTTTTCTTTAGACATAATTATTATACAATCTACAATAAATTCTTTCTTGGTTGCATAAGAATTTCTTTTTTATTATCTCTACTTTCGTCTCGTAGAGTATAGTATCGAGTACATTGGTCTCTTCTGGTTTCATGTTGTCTCGCCAATTTTCATCCAATCAGGTCTTGTCCGAATTTGTTCAGTTTTGTCCCAACTTATTCCATCTTGTTCAGAGTCATTGATTTTACAATTCGTGTAAATATTTATTATTATTGAATTGTTTGTACAAGAAAATTGCCAATATATACATAGATTTGCAAATATTAATACTTAAGCTCATAACAACAAATTAAAATTCGTATGAAAATTAATATTTTCAATGTTTTGCCTCCAGTTATCTCGGCCTCCTCGGTAGTGTAGTGGACAACATACCCGCCTTTAAAGCGCGAGACCGGGGTTCGATTCCCCGCCGAGGTAGGGGCATTTTCAACTAAGGCGGCACTAACTGTCCAGGCTGCCCACCCTGAAGGAATGCGAAATATGCGATACCGCGGTGGCGCATACTAAAAACCAAGTAGAATCTAGCTTGAATATATAAATACATATATTCAACCGGTCCGTAGCTCTATAATAATAAGTTTTATTAAGACAAATCTCATGTTGAAAAAACACGAGGTGTTCAAGTTAACGTAAGTGTATTCCAATCTATTATTTAAAAAAATCAAAGCTGCACTGATGAGAAGTAAATCTCCAAACGCGTCTACAGATGTCTTTTCACTTAATTTAAATGAAAGAAATGCTGGCACAAATCTTAAAAACAAAGTTATTTATCTAGTGCTTGCTAATAAGATCAAATGTACTGGTACTATGATAATGTACTGGGATATGTTTACTAGTCTTAATGATGTTTTATATTATAGAGCTACGAACAGGTTGAATATATTTATATGTTCAAGCTACATTTCGTCTTTAATAAGTTCATATGATTTAAAATTCGATTACAAGATTTGACGCTCAACGCATTTTAACCCATTAGCCGATTAGCGTCTAGCGTCCTCGTTTGAGACGTTTTGACAGTAACACTATTGGCATCTCCTTATTTGGCTTTAAATTTTGTGTAAGAATTTAGTTATAGATATATCGCTAGATAACAATACAATTTAGGAAATAACATAGTGTGCTTTCATTTCTTTGTAGTCTATTATTTATAAATTGGTCTAGTTGACGGTTTTTAGTGAATTTGACACGTGCGGCTATTAAGGGTAATGAAGCTTTTCAAATATAAGGTAAGTTGTTTCTTGTCCATAATTATATTGAAAAATAAATTGAGAATACGAAATAATGGTTTTTGATTTTCAAAATTCTTGCGGAAACTTAGCGTCCTCAAATGAAGACGCTGGGGTTGCCTAAAATATAATATCGGATATAGAAAAATAGCTATTTCATTTGATTTGAAGCGATATTGGAATATTATTTTTATTACTCATGCGGGATAAGTACTATTTTGGCGCCCGCTTTTTAGTGCGACAAATGGCTGTTTTTTGCTGTATTACCACATTACTTGGGTAACGCACGCAAATATTCAATGAAAATCATTAATCGAAAATCGAAGTAAAGTTACATTAAAAAAAACAATTGAATAAAATAAATACAATCAAAACGTCAATATTAAAAAAGTGACCTGAAAATGACAGAAATTCATTAGAAAATAAAAATTAAAGAAAACGTTTTAAAATGAGTGTAAATGGTGATACCGGAGACTGATGAGAGTTCTTATGACGAATCCACACCACCGGAGACAATTGATAAAGCAAATTCTTCATTTTTGTTTCTACGTTTTTTGGATGGCCCTTGGACCCCATATGTCCCCTCGCATGAGTAATAAAAAATATTATCTGCAACTCGTGCAGTATTGTCAATTGCCCTCTCGAGTAAATGAGCGCATCTCTTCGTTCGCCCAATTTCGCTCTCCTGAGCAATAGACAACTTACCGCCCAAGTTGCACAATATACTATTATAACATCTATTTTTCAATTTTAGTATTACATATTTGAAAATGTCGAAGAAGTAAAATGATTACTGCAACATCAATTTCTACTTTCATCATCTCAAACAATTTATAAAACCTAAGCCTTTTTGATTTGGATATAAATTATGCGTGGGTCTGGTGGTTATTGTTTTAACTTTTCGTTGAATGAAACAACAATGATAGACCTTTTGGTACGAAAGTTGTACAGAATATGTTGTCTGCTGTACAAGATCCAAGCAGCTATATAGATTCCTCTGACAACTTTTTTACAAGTCACATTCTACTTGTTACTTTGAAAGAAAAATGTTTTAGAGCAAGTGGCACAATAAGGGCCAATAGGACCGCTATATTTCTAGAAGAGTTTGAGAAGAAAGAAAGGGGAGCGGTAGACTTTAGGTTCGATAGCTGTAACGAAATGTTAATAGTGAAATGGAAAGACAACACATGTTTTTCGTTAGGCACTAATTTTGATAATATAGAACTATTTTTACCAGTCCAATGCTGGAACAAAGTAAAAAAAGAACGCACGCCTATCCAACAGCCATTCAAGAAATTTTTAATTACAATTCTTACATGTGAGGTATCGATCACGACGACTGGTTACTCGAGAAACATACTATATCCATTAAAGGAAAAAAATGATACTGGTGTCACAGAATTACACACATTTACCAGAATTATAGATATAGCTATCGTAAATTCAAAACTTTTATACGGGCAACTCGAACTTCATAACGATATAGGATTTCCGAAGAACAATTTCCGTCACCTATTTGAAACTTGGACATGAAATAAAATAGATCGTGATAGGCCAACAAGTTTCTCAGGAACATCCAGAATAAAAGTGTTTGATGATATAAGATTTGATAAGAAGAATCACGTGACCAAAAAAATGAGAAAACCAACAAAGGCAAAGTTGCCAGTTTTCGAAATGTTGTAGCAGACCACCAACATTTTGCAAAAAATACCATAATAAAAATTATAAATAAAAATGCAAATTACTATTTTAGCACAGGATAATTTGCAAATAATAAATGTATGAACAAAATTGAAAAGTTTTAATAACATCCACTTTAGGACAGCTTTACTAATTAAATCAAGGGAGGGACACGGAAATCTTCTGTTACTCTTTAGCACACACTATAAATTGTCAATTAGAACATTGTATGAACAAACATTTTAAATTAAGTGTTTTGTGAATTATTACACATCACATAGCTCAGTGTCCTAAAATGAGGACGGTGCTTTATACGGCTCCTAAAGGACTTTTTTCAATTAGTCGATTATATTGTATTTAGGTGGTCATTATGAACAAATATATGTAGAAAGAACTAATTTAAAAAAATAAAATAATTTGGGCCTTAAATAGGGGGGCGGGGGGGTGGGGAATATAAGCGTGGTAAAGAGTATTCAAAACAAAAGATTTAAATGTTGTTCTAATCGTAAGTGAAACTTGTACACCATATTATATACCACCATATTGGTTATTAATTGTTAACTAACTGCAAATAGTAGAATCAAATTAGACAATATTAAACTACACTAAATTTCAGTGAGGCAATACAATCTTCAGTTAAAAGCCTTGTGAGTCTTTTATTTTTACATAATTCTTTGCGTAACTTAACATTCCTAATAGTAAAAAGGTAAAAAATCATAAAATCTTTGTTCTTCAGGACAAAGCTATGAATACCGAAATAGATTAATTATACTTTTCAAAAACATTAAAAAATGAGTTTAGAAGAACTGGATTAGCTTTAGTGGAATAATATGAGATAATAATTAAAACGTTAATTAAAAAGAACTAAAACTAAAAAATAATTAAGATAAATGGACTAAATAAACTTTAGTTGAACAAAATGTTACACACAATGATATTTTTTTTTTGTTTGATAAAATATTATGTTTGTTAATTACGTTTTTTTTCAAAACAATTTTCCGCAAAAATAAAATTCCAATGGTTAAGTCATCGTGTTTTTCCCAGGAAAATAAAGTTTGTCCTCTAACCGAATAGTTTTATTGTCTAACTACAAGCCGCCGGCCGCATAAAGTTATATAATTATTGTACTTTTTTTCAAATTATCTGAATTGCTACTAATTAAAAAAGAAAAACGTTAAATTCCAAATTGTGAAAGCTAAGGTTACAAGAAGTCAGGCTAGAAACTAAGAGGACCTTGAAAATAAAAAAAAATTAAATTTAGTGAAAATTATTTACATTTAATTCAAAATTATTTGTTTAAATTTGTATCAAAAAAATTATATGTCATTTCTAATAACAGGCAGCGTAAAATTCATGGGATACCTGGGAAATCACGCAAATTATGGAATATTTGCTTTTTATATGTTTATTTAGTTGCTAAAGCAAAATTACCAGACAAAACATAGGTTTTTTATCTAGGTTTGTCTATAATTCCGTGTGATTCAAAATATGCACAATAAAAAATAAAACTGACAACAGCTTTTCTCTGTCGACTTTAACGAAGCTTTGTTTGAAGTCTATGAAGATTCTCGATGTCTATGTCGTGTTAGTAACATTTTTCATGGATTTGTCTTAGAATGTGTATCTGGTCAGTAGTTGGCCTACTCGGTTTTATATATTCTATCCTATAGTATAGGATATCCGTAATAATCTTATTCGATATTTCCTTCTATCCGTAATAATCTATTTCGGTATTCATAGCTTTGTCCTGAAGAACAAAGATTTAATGATTTTTTACCTTTTTTACTATTAGGAATGTTAAGTTACTTTAGCCATCGACAAAGACACTTTTGTATTTTCTTTATTTTTTTGTATTTTCTTTATAAGTTCTGTTGGTCGTCGTAAGTTCTGACATTCTTTACTACATTCCTTTGATGGATTGTTCAGATTGAAATTTATCTGGATAATAGAAGTTACATATCTGGCCTACTGTTGATTCGCGTTTGTGGTGCATTTTGTTTTGTTTTTCAAAGGTCACGCCTAAGTATCTGATTTTGGGGAGTAGGTGCCATGTTCGTGGTGCCTAGGTTTATACGGCGAGATCTGGAAAATATTTGGATAGACTTGCAAAAGGTCTCAAACGATTAAACCGAGAAACCGTCGGTTTTGTGCGTCAGGGCTTGGAGATCGTCAATGGTGCTTTTTGGGGTTTTATTGTGGCAGATGAAAGTGATATCGCAGGATGATATTGCAGGATGTAAGAGCAGAGGTTGATTTTGGATTTGTTGACAGAGTAGTAAATATACACTGTGTCCGCAGATGGGGATACAAAATAGGGAAAAGAAAACTTTTCATTTTACGACCCAAAGTCATTCCTTATAAAAAGTTCTGCTTGTTAAAAGTTGTAAAAAGTTGTTAGATCAAATGTCAAGGGTGTCAATAAATTAGGGAAGTATCAAAATACTTCAAGGGATAAGTTGCATTATTCATTATTTTTAAACTAACGTAAAGTCAGAATGCACATTTTGAAATAAAAATTCGATTTTTTAATAAATATTCTACATAGTTACCTTCCAACTCGACACACTTTTCCGCTAACTTAATAAATCTACCGTACACTTTACAAATAGTTCGTGGCAGATTCAAATCATAGATTGCTTCTTCCATGCGTTGTTTTAATATTTCCCTATCATGTGGATTACCAACTGAACAAACCTTTTTCCTTAAGGCATCCCAGAAAAACATATCTAATAATGAAAGGTCAGGCGACCTAGCTGGGTAATGGTTTGGGCTAAACCCATTGCAAAAAAAACATTGTCTGACCAAGGCTGTGCAATGTGCAGGGCAGCCGTCTTTTTGCCAAAACCAATTATTACATACTTCTCGCTGTAATGTATTAAGAAATGGTAAGACAAAATGTTCTAAAATGTTTAAATATACGCTTCAAATATAATGATCGGATCATTTTTTGGAAAATGCAAATAAATCAAAATCTCTGTTATTATTTATTCTTCTTCTTCTTTTTCTTCTTTCGAATAGGCCTACTTTGAACCACGCTTGTTCAACTGTTGGGCTTTTACCTTTGCCCAGTATTGTCGCATCTTCTGCCGGTGTAACTCCTTTCTCTCTTCTGTCCAGGAGATATCTTTCCTTCGAGGTTTTTCCTGAATTCTTCAGGGTGCGTCTTACAGACTGTCTGTTTTTGAGATCTGTTATTCCCAGTTCTGTAATATCCTTCTCGGTCTCTGTCAACCAAGTGGTACGAAGCTTCTTGTTTTGCCAGAAGGTGAACATACGGTTGGTTAATCGGTTTGGAGGCAATCTTTCAACGTGGCCATAGAAAGCCACCCTTCTTTTCCTTGCACAGCCAGAGAGCATCTCAATATGTTCGTAGAGCTCAGAGTTATGCCGCCGTTCGGAATTCCCTATCTTCCTTTACCGGGCCTAGGATCTTCCCAAGGATTGAACTCTCTTTGATTTCCAATTTCTCTATTAGACACTCCATGGCATATAGGGTTTCTGGTCGTAAGACTGATGTGTAGTGCTTAAGTTTCAGGTTGCGTGACAGGCATTTCTTACTGTAAGTGTTGTAAGTCACTTTGGCAGCCTGTTTTCTGAGGCAGTTCACCTGCATTGTTGCCATCTCAAGAGAATCTGCAAACAGTGCCATGTCATCTGCAAAGGCCAGGCAATCTACAACCAATCCATCGTTCTTACGTCCCAGGTAGATACCACTCTGAGCACCCAAATTGATCAGTTCCTTGCGCTATTCTCTCATAAACTTTTCAAGGACACAGTTGAAGAGAAGTGGGGAAAGTCCATCTCCTTATCTCACTCCAGTTTTTATTTCGAAGCTTCCTGAAATCTCGCCTCTAAATTTAAACTTGGAATGGGTGTTGGTCAAAGTTTCTAGGATGAGTCTGCGGGTTTTGTTGTCTAGTGCTAGTTCCTGGACTACTTTGTGAAGTGTTTCTCTATTAATGGAATCGTAGGCCTTCCTAAAATCAACAAAGGTGACGACCACTTTGCGGTTTCTCATCTTGGAGTATGCAAGTACAGTTTTAGGATTGACTAAAATTTTTATTATTTCATTATTAAAAATTCGAATTATTATTTCAAAATTTGTATTCTGACTCTATGTTAGCTAATAAACAACTTTGTTTTATAAAATTTTTGTAAAACATAATAAATAATGCAACTTATCCCTTGAAGCATTTTCATACATTCCTAATTCATTAACACCCTATACATTTGATATAAAATCTTTTTATCGCTAATTCATTCTCTCGGCAAGCAGAACTATTTTATAAAGAATGACTTTTGGTCGTAAAATAAAAAATAAAGATTTGTACACCACCGACACACTGTATATATCATAGCAGTATAAATTGTAGAGTAGGGGCGAGAGATGGAAAAGAGTGCCGCGTGCCATACTTTGTCAAAAGCTTTGTAGATATCAGGGCATAGGACAGCTGAGTGTTTGTGTTGAAGATAGGAGGCCCGAAGATTGTTGGTAAGGACAAATAAAGGAAGTGTGGTGGAGTGGGAGGGTTTAAATCTAAATTGATATTTTGGCCTGATGTTAACAGGATGTTCCATAATTTAGATTTCAAGACCTGCCAGAGGATTTAACCTAAAACAGGAAGGAGAGTAAAAGGTTGGTAGCTATTTGGGAGGGAATGGATTTGGCCAGGTTTTAGGATGATGAACACTTGGAGATGGATCTTTTGTGGAGGCATTCGTTGAATAATCTAATTATTTGGTAATGGATTTCGTCGGACAGGTTTCGGAGTAAGGATTTTTTTACAAGCTCAGAGCTAGGGAAGCTATTTTCCAATGGAGTAGAGCAGTTACGTATTCGTCAAATGTTATTTCGTGTATCAAAGTTGAAGAAGTTTATTGAACCATCAATTAACCCTCTTGAAGTTATCATTGTGAAAGAAGAAATGGTCTAAACGACGCTTGGTATCAGGAATAGGCGTCGAAACAAAACAGTGATATGCCATGCATTAGTAACTCACCACCAGGTTTCGACTTACCTAGGAAAACCTGGTGCACGCTAAATAGAATCAGAACGCAGCATGGCAGATGCGCCTATACTTTACACAAATGGGGCATGAGTCCAAGCCCCTCCTACGAGTGCGGCAAAAACCAAACCGTCAAACATATTATGGACGAATGCCCTGAAACAGCTTACAACGGCAGTCCAGAACATTTCCTTCTAGCGACTCCAGAATTAATAGAGAATATAAATTTGTTGAATGTTCGATTGTAATAATTTTGTTGTCATATATATGCTTTGTGTCTTAATATGCAATACGCTAAATAAAATAAACTAACTCCTTTATTTTAAAAGTAAGAGGTCCTGAGTGAGGTCCGGTTCTGTATCCTATTAGCAGTACAGCTTCTGTTTTTATGGGGCGCAAATTTTAATCACGCTATCCACGTCCACTTGTTAAATGGCCATATTTGCGCGACTCATTATCTCTTCCTCTGTCTTCCCAGTTGCGACAATGGCTAGGACGTCGGCGAATCCTATTTGCTCTCCGTCCGGCAAATTAAGTCTTAACACGTCGTCGTACAAAATGTTCCACAATCTAAGACCCAGTACTGAGCCCTGTGGGGCACCACTATATTTTTCGAACCTAATGTAACCACGGTCGTATTAAATGTATGTAACCGAATGCAATTCCACTCGTTGCGACACGCGGCGTGGCTCTAATATAACCCCAGCTTAACTCCGAGCAAACCAACGCGTCACTTACTAAAATACTTTTAGAAATATTCGGAGAAGATGAGTGCTTTTTCGGCATGAGTGCAAGTACAAGATGTCGAGTAGAGTCGGTTGTTGTGAGAGATTTCAGGAATGTGGATAGATGGGCAATATTTCGAAAGTTTTTTAATTTTATGCCATTAGTATATCCTACCTTCGTCTTTTTAGAATTTCTTTACAATTGGCAAATCAGTATCTCTGTTCAGTCTGCTATTTTCCGTTTTCTTTATCCTCTAGGTCTTATGGATTAGGTCTTCTACAGGACCTACTCATTTATAGGTGCTGTAGAGTTTACGTTTCTTTTTTATTAGAGTTGGTATATAGGGAGGTAGTTTTGACTTGAGAAAATTACATCTCATTAGATTATTAGATTTGTGGGAGTATTTAGAGATTAAATTTGTCAAATTGCATTAGAATTCATCTAATATATGGTGGCAATGGTTTGTGAGATCGATAGTTGCAGAATGCAGATTAGGATGCTGCAGTTGACTTTAGGAATACTGGTAAGATTGAATTTGATTTTGACAGTATATTGAACAGGGGGAGGTGTTCAACTTTCGTTTTATTTTAGATCCTCATATTTTTTTTTATTACACTGTAAAATAGACGTATAGACAAACTTAGATAGATAATATTTTGCTAATAAGCTTTGTTAGAAAAAACTTATACTTATAGATAAATAATAACTTTGGCGCTAAATAAACCTTGGTTGATATAACTTAATAGATATAAATCCTTTTTTTAATAATTGATAGTATAAACAAAATCTTGTCATGGACATTTATAGACATACATTTATGGCCATGGGTTATGAAAATGAAATGTTTGTTTAAATTTGGCTACATAAATTTGAATCATTAAATATAAACAAATAAAAGATTGACAATTTGTTTGTTCGTAAATTTTGTGTTTTTAAGGGATTTTTGTTGAACTCTGCTTTTGAAAGTTTGAGTACCTCCATCTATTTTTTAGAAATTTTAGAATGTTGAAGGAGGAAATATATAAAATGCATTGTAGCATAAAAGTGCGTAATTTCTAAATTTCAGCTTTATGCTCATAATGTTTTACTAGAAATTCGTTAAGAAAAAATAATTGAAGAAAACTAATAACTCGGGAAAAAAATTACGTCGCGTAAAAAAATAGGCAACGAAATAAATTTTTACCTTAAAAACTATTCTTGGAAATTATTTTATTAAAAAATATGCAATAAAAAATAATTTTCCAAACAATTAACTAATTATAATAATTAGATAATTGCTAAATATTAATATTTGCATACACGTTACAGGAATCAAACTTAAACACAGGAAATTATATCATAAATATATTATAAATACAATTAAGATCCTTCCGAATAATTAACCGAAAAAAATATACCATTATCGACACCAACCATAATTATATTTCACCTTACTTAATAATCGGTAGCATATTACATGCAAATTAACGTTAAAATAAATCGAAACAATATATCAATTATCTTATTTATGATATGTAAATGCTGTTTATAAAAACAACAGCAAAGTAATTGCAATTCGATTAACTAAATTATAGCTTATTGTTATTTATGAATTGTTTATTTCAACAGGTGTTTCATTTAGCTTCTTCGTGTATAAGCATGTTTTATCTAGTCAAATTAAATTTAGGAAATATGAGTTGTAATAAGGCATGTGGAAAACGTTTTAATATTTTATAAAAGACTTGGGTAAGAAATTAAAATGTAAAATTAAAACGTAAAATTGTAAGAAAATCACAACTAAACTACTTTTAAAAAGTTTATATCAAATTATTATGATCTGATGATGTATGAGAATCTTTAGTTTAAATTAAAATAAAATCTTTTTGTAATTAAAAAAATGTGAAATAGATAAAAAAAACACTCAATAAGAAAAGAACCAAACTGAAGACTTATTATGACGTCTGAGCTTTAAACAAAATAACAAATACAATACTAGACAAATAAGATTAAACTATAGAGTAAAGATTAGACTACAGAGCGAAGACTAGGCAGAAAAATCTTTTGATGACAAAGAATACCACACAGACAAAATTAGATAGACAAGACTAGGCAGATACAAAATTTCACAGACCAGGCTCCATAGATTAGCAAGACATATGCGACTTTTACAAAATTCGTGTGACAAGGCATGACATACAAAATTAGACAAACGAGACTATATAGGCTGCCACCTACTACTACATACTACTATATAATGTTAAATGGAAGCTAATTACCGGTGTAGCCTTTAAAAACCTGACAGCGGCATATGATACGGTAAACCATCAAAAAGCTGTGGAGAAATTGCATCATCTTACCAAGGACTATCGCCTAGCTGGACTAGTGAATACTCTGCTGCAGAACAGGCGCTTTTATGTTACACTTCAGCGAAAAAGGAGTCGATGGAAAGACCAAAGGAAAGTCCTACCACAGGGAAGTGTACTGGCTCCTATGCTTTTCAACGTATACACAAATGACCAATCAACCGACCAACAGACACGTCGCTTCATCTATGCGGATGACACAGCCATCGCCGCACAAGGGAAAAGCTTCGAAGAAGTCCAGAATGAACTAACTACAGCCTTAGGAAACATGGCACAGTACTACGACATAAAGCAGTTGAAGCCGAACCCCAGCAAAACCCAGGTATGCGCATTTCCCCTGAAAAAATAAGGACGCACGCAAGAAGCTGCAAATCACATGGAGAGAACAAGAACTCGAAACATGCGATACTCCAAAGTACCTGGGCGTAACACTGCACCACACACTATATTTCCACAAACACTGCCAGAATAAAAAGGCCAAAGTTTGTGGTAGGAATAATATCATCCGGAAGCTCATTGGCACAACATGGGGAGCGCAGTCTTACGTGCTACGTACGTCGGCCCTTGCTCTCTGTTCCTCCGCTGCCGAGTTGTTCCTCCGCAGATGTCTCAACATGGGAGAAGGATGCATGATGCAGGACCTAATTGTGGCAAATGACAGGGCGATAGACGCTGCTAACTATTGGAAAGGAAGGCCCTGAATGTAAATACTGGTGTCTCGGACTCGGAAATTAATGAATGATGTTACATGCACAAGAGAGAGAGAGAAAACTAGACACAATAGACAATAGAAACCGGACGAAACTGTCAAGATTGAACAGATAAGACTGGACAGAAAAATCTCTGCAGTTAAGACTAGACAGGCAAGACCGATAAAACTGGCCAGACAAAACTGGACAGTCACACTGGACAAACAAGTTTGGACAGACAAGACTGGACAGACAAGACTGGACATACAAGACTGGACAAACAAGACTGCACGGACAAGACGAAAACTGGATCAAATTACTCCTGTTTACAAATCGGGCGATAGAGCGGCTATACAGAACTACATACCTATAAATATAGAGTACTAAAACGGACAAGACTATTACTTCTGTGAGAAACAACAAATCATAAGCCACCAACAACACGGCTTCATAAAAGGGAGAAACACGGATACAGCCTGCTATCAATTCATCAACGACATAGGATTCCAACTAGAAGCTCGAGATATTCCATACGGGATGTTAATGGACCTATCGAAAGCAGACGATTTAGTGCATGTCACCATACTAGCGGTTAAACTATTTAAATATGATAACAGACGAGTCGCGCTGGACTTGACTAGATCATTTTTGAAATATAGAACTCAAATTACCAAACTAAAAAACAGTTTTGGATACGTGAATTCCAACGCAATCAACATGGGGATACCACAAGGAAGTACTATAGCACCACTACTCTTTACATTATTTATTAATGACCTGCCCCGAATAACTATTATCCCGCAGCAAACAAAGGTAAATTATGCCGATGACTCGACTGTTCTATTAGAGTCAGTATAGGACATTAGTCGGAATGCTGGTCTAGCTATGTCATTGATGTCCGCAAGGTTTTTAATAAATTATTCTTAAACAAGAATAAAACAATGTCCATCATCTTCGAAACTAGTAGAAGCACCTCGAGCTACCCTCAAGAAATCCGAATGGGGAATCAAGTAATAAAGGTAGACCAATCAGTGACACTCCTTGGTCGGTATATCGACCATAGGCTAAAGTGGTCGCCGCATGTCAACTACATTACTAATAAACTGATCAGGGCAGTTTTTGCATTGCGAGTACTACGACTCCTATATATCCTGTTCATAGTCAGACACAGGCACTTATTTACATGTTTTCACAATCCCAGTGAAGGTCATACAAGGTACAACAAAGAACTCAAATAATACCCAAACTCAATATACTTAATATACCTATATATACTAACTCAAATACTACCTCAATATACCCAAACATAATCTGGTGATGGCTGAAAGGGGCCCACCGTGCAGCAATATTAAACTCTATAACAAATTGCCAGCATATATGAAGCATATAACACACTTTATAAAGTTAAAAGAGGAAGCCTATACGGCTTAATCATTAAAATAGAACCATATAGTGTGGACGAGTATTATTTGAAAATTAATAACCCGATAAACTGATTTTCTTTCAATCTCTAATCTATTCTAGCATTATTTGTGCTGGTACTATTTATTATATTCTCATTTTAATTTTCAGGATAACACATTGATTAGTCTTTCTAGTCTGAGTTGTTGGAGATATTTCATTTAGCATATTGTACTTGTAACATACTTAAATAATAAAATAAAAATAATTGATTTAATTTCACTAGATAGACTTGATAGGCAATAAGATACGATAGGAAGGACAGACATAACTGGAAAGATAAAACTGGGTAGACAAAAATGGACGGAGAAGACTGAACAGACAAGACTATACTATAGTTGTCTATTCAATCTTGTGTCTCCAGTCTTGTCTGTCCAGTCTTGCCGGTCCACTCTTGCCGGTCCACTCTTATCTGTCCAGTTTTGTGTGTCTAGTCTTGTGTGTCCAGTCTTGTGAGTCCAGTCTTGTGTGTCCAATCTTGTGTGTCCAGATTAGACACATAAGATTTGACACACAAGACTGGACCGATAAGAGTGAACCGGCAAGAGTGGACCGGCAAGACTAGACACACAAGACTGGACAAACAAGATTGTACAAAACAAAGAAGAGTGGAGAGACAAGATTGGACATATGAGACAGAATACGAAAGACAAAACTAAACAGATAAGTCTTTACCCGTGATTCTCAACGAACAGTGGTTGGAACAGCGGCACTTTTGAGTGCCGCCATATTTTTAAAGTGTGCCGCCAAATTTTAGAAATGATATAAAAAAACTATTTATTTGAAACGGAAACTCGACGGGAAAAGATATCTAATGACGTATGTCGCAATTTTTACTGCACGTTGTCGGAAATAGTGTTATGCCGACTCAATTGCCGACAAAAACGCGTCGAACCAAGTATACGCCAAGATTCCACAGTTAAAACTGCAGGGAGAAACGAAGTAAAAAGCATTTTACCGGAAGTTCAAGCTGGGTTCCGAGAAGGATGAGGAACAACCTTTTCGTTGACCTGAAGGCAGCTTATGACTCGATCATTAGGTAACGAATGTGGGACTGCCTGAAGGAGAAAAAGATATCTAGTCAAGTTAGGGGAACTATTATAAACTTCTATGAGAGTACATATAGTATAGTGAAAATGGAAGGGAAGGCGTCTGAAAGTTTCAAGGGGTTTCCACTAAGTCTGTTGCTGGTCAGCATCTACATAGCAGATATGGAATAAGTGTTAAGCAAGAGGCAAGTGGAGAGTAGTCATTGGGAAAAAAGTGTGGAGTCTAGCTTATGCTGACGACATGGTTGTTCTGGCAGGCACGTTTTCAGAAAAGAGAGAGGTGATAGGAAGGATGCAAATGTTCTTGGAGAAACGAAAGCTTGTGGTGAATGAAAAGAAGTCGAAAATGGTTGTTTTTCGAAAGAGGGAAAAAATAGGAGTGGAAAATTTTAATGACAAAGAAACGGAATAGAACAGGTTAGCAGCTTCAAATACTTTGGATTCACGTTTAGCCAGGATAGTTATTTTAAGAAGCACATAAATTGCATAGTAAGGAAATCCTGGGTGGCTGCAAACGGTTTCTGGAGTGTATGGAAGAGTGAATGCACGGAAAAGTTCAGAGCTAAAAATGGTTATATGAAAGACGTGCATGCGTAGTATTTTAATCTATGGTTCAGAAGTATAGGGTGTGAAAGAGGAAGAAAAGAGTAAGAAATAGAGAGAATGCAAGTACAAATGTTGAAATGGGCGTTGCAACTGGAAAAATGGACACCGTGGAACATGTGACGACATTTGAGTTGTAGTATGAATGTAAAGAGCAAGGAATGGGAGATGCAAGGATCGCGAAGGAAGTCAGGTACCGGTTAGAATAGAAGGTATAGGTAATGCTAAGAAAACTAAATTTGGAATGAGATAAGGAAAATGTATAAAAGGGGTGGCTGGTCGGTTGTTGAATTTGAGAGAATTATTAACCCATTCGAGACCGATTGCACACCGTGTGTGCAATTGATTTCCGAGACTATTAGACGGCCTGCACACCGTGTGTGCAAATCATTTGCAATTATTAATTATTCTGAGTTCTCAAAACATCGTTGAAGTTTTTCAAAATTTTGACAGGTAACCACCTAAATCAAAATTTCTAAATTAACATATCTTATAGAAAATTGGAAGTTGTACAAGTTCTATTTGCAACTTTTTACAAGATTTTGCCTTAATTTCGAGTTATCTCCCTTCAAAATCAACGCTTGTCAACACTGAAAACTCCCTTGAAGTTTTTCAAAATTTTGACAGGCCACCACCTAAATCAAAATTTCTAAATTAACATTTCTTATAGGAAATTGAATGTTCTACAAGTTTCATTTGAAACTTTTTACAAGATTTTGCCTCAATTTCGAGTTATCTCCCGTCAAAATCAACGGTTTTCAACACTGAAAACTCCCTTGAAGTTTTTCAAAATTTTGACAGGAAACCACCAGAATCTAAATTACTATTTCTTATAGAAAATTGAACGTAATACAAGTTTTATTTGAAAGATTTTTTTCAAGATTGTTCCTCAATTTCGAGTTATTTCCTCTCAAATTCAACGTTTTTCAACACTGAAACTCCCCTGAAGTTTTTCAAAATTCTGACAGACAACACCAAAATCAAAAATTTAAAATTATAATTTTCTATAGAAAATTGAACTTGTAGAACAGTTTTATTTTAAATATTTTTCGAAAGTTTGCCTCAATTTTCTTTCAAAATTGACATTTTTCAACACTGAAAACTCCCTTGAAGTTTTTCAAAATTTTGACAAGAAACCACCAAAATCAAAATTTTTAAATTACTATTTCTTATAGAAAATTGAACGTTCTACAAGTTTTATTTGAAACTTTTTGCAAGATTAAGCCTCAATTTCAAGTAATTTTCCCCCAAAATCAATGTTTTTCAACGCTGAAAACTCCCTTAAGATTTTTCAAAATTTTGATAGGCAACCACCTAAATCAAAATTTTTAAATTAACATTTCTTATAGGAAATTGAACGTTCTAGAAGTTTTATTTGACACATTTTTCGAGATTATGCCTCAATTGCGAGTTACTTTATCTCAAAATTAACGTTTTTCACCGCTGAAAACTCACTTGAAGTTTTTCAAAATTTTGACAAGAAACCACAAAAATCAAATTTTTTAAATTACTATTTCTTATAGAAAATTAAAAGTTCTACATGTTTTATTTAAGACATTTTTCAAGATTTTCCTTCAATTCCGAGTTATTATCCTTCAAAATCAACGTTTTTCAACGCTGAAAACTCCCTTGAAGTTTTTCAAAATTTAGACAGGCAACCACCAAAATCAAAATTTCTGAGTTACTATTTCTTATAGGAAATGGAACGTTCTACAAGTTTTATTTGACACAATTTTCAAGATTTTGCTTCAATTTCGAGTTATTTTCCCTCAAAATTAACGTTTTTCAGGGCTGAGAACTCTGGAGGGTTAAGGCTGAGGCCTGGGAAATGTGCGTTCTGAGTTTTTCTTGAACAAATGAAATCTGTAAAGTACAGGAAACAAAATTTGGCATTGGTTTTACTATGTACCAAAAATTTTAAAAAGTTATCTGAAGCCTTAACATTAAAACCTAAGGCAGGAACATCAGGAATTCAGGAAGCAACCAGTGATAATGAAAGTGTTGATTTCGTTTGCAAGAAATAGAAAAATGAATCGAAATTTTGTTATCATGGATAGTGATAGTGATTTAGAAAATGAGGAAAACATGAATGTGAATATTGAACTATAATATGAGACACATGATGAGGTTTTTGAAGAAAATGATTGGGACGATTGTACTGACATTGAAAGTGAAATTGAACAGCCAAAGTGAGCTTACTGAAGATATAGAAACGTGGAAAGATGATGATTCTCTTACAACAATTCCTTTTGTGAGTAAACCAGGTCTCCAAAAGTTACCAAACGGATGTGTTTCGTACGATCTTTTTGAACTTTTATTGGATTATACCTTTTTCTCTTTGATTGTCAAAGAAACATAGAAGTACGGCAAAATGAATTTAAAGGAAAAAAATGGAAGGACTTAACCATTTCTGAATTCAAGGTGTTTTTAAGTTTATTATTACATATGGGAACTATCAAATGTCCAATAATTGATAATTATTGGAATAAAAGCGAACAATTTGGTTTTCATTATTTTTCCCAACACATGACTAGACAAATATTTCAAAATGCCTTACGATCGCTTCATTTCTCGTCTGATAATGAAACTGATCATCGCCTACGGAAAATAATTCCAAGAGAAGATTTAAATGGTACATCAAATTATGGAATCATTTGGTTGCAACTTTGGTTTTTAATTACTGTAATTTTTATTTTACCTTGCATTGCATACATTGTGTTCAATCCGCTCCTCGCAATTAAAAATTTCCGAGGAACGAGCTGCACACCCGGTGTGCAATGCTCCTGGGGACCGTGTGAGAAAAATATAGTCGTCTCGAGTGGGTTAAGAGAGGCAGCAATTTAGAAATGATTGTAGGAGAATGGCTGATAGAGATAGAGATGCAGGAGAAGTTAAGGGTATAGAAGAGGGGAGAAACGTACAACCTCGAGTATAAAAAAATACATCTATGTATTTGAAAAGATACCTCCGACATTCCCGAAATAGTGATCGCTAGATTCAGTTGCGGTAGTGAAGAAAGGGGCAGGAGGTACTGGATGACTCCAAAGGAGAGAACCTGCCGTATATGTGGGATGGGGACTGAGGCATGGGATCACTGAGATAAAAAGATCGAGCTGTAAAAGGGGTGGGAGGCTATAATGGACGAAAACGGCGGGGGTTGGTCGCTGATGAGCAACATTGTTCAGTGGAAAGATAACAAAGGTGTAAAACTGTACAGTAGTGTGACGTATGTAATGTACTAATGTCCGTATGTATAAACTACCTATGTAATTAACTAATGTATGACCTATGTAAGGTACATTGTCAAGATCGTAGAATATACGTGTTATATAAATAAGGGTTAATAATAAATGCCAAAATAGGTTTTATATATAACTAACAGAAATTGCCGACAATAGTCCGATCACTCGTACTGTGTTTGAAAGTTAAAGATAAGTAAAATTCTTTTAAACCTAAATAGGTTTAAAAGAATTTGAATAGGTTTAAATGTTGTTTTAAATGTTTAAATGTTGAAATAGGTTTAAAATACAATAAAATTATTGTTGGTGTGCCGCCAAATCTTGAAATTTTTACAAGTGTATCGCAACAAAAAAAAGTTTGAGAATCACTGGTCTAGACAGATAAGATTGAACAGACATAACGTGGACGTAGAATGAAATAAACTAGTTAGACAAGACTAGACAGAAAAGATTCTGAATAATAATATGGATTTGTAAAATATCTGCAGAATTAAATAAATTATATATAATGACAAAATCAAGTCAGGCTTAATTAAACGTGTTTTTGGTTTAATTAAAACGAATTAAAATTAAAACAACGATTTAATTAAAACAAAACTTAACGAATCAAAGGAATTAAAAAACTTAAGACTAGAAATAGAGTAGAACAATAAGACTAGGAATGTAAAAATATGAAACTTGTTTAATTTCTTGTCCATTATCAAAATTTACACTTAAATAAAAATAGTATTCCAAAGTTATTCATAATATAATTTTCTGCAATTAATATCTAACGCTCAGGGAAACACATTCTCATGAAATCAATAATTATAGATTTTTTTAAAAAACACAAATAAATTATTAATGTAAATTATTTTTTTATCCGCATCGAAACTTGTTTATGTTATAGTCTAGATAGACTTTTAGATTTCGACCTTGCAGGCGCAGTAAGTGAATTCCTCTCGAAACTCGAAACGTAAAAAATTCTCCAATCGAAGATAACATTTTTTAATCTCTGTCTTAACCTGACGATGGCCATGAATTCCGATAATTAACTCTTCATTAAATGCTAGCACTTTCACATTCATCCGCACCTTTGAATTTTAATAATCTTACGAAAAAGTCCAGCAGCACTTTAGTAAGAAAATGGTGAAAGTATCTTTGCACAAAAATAAATTTTCCATATAAAATGTTTAAGGATATTTAAATTACTTTTACAGCCATAAGGTTTTTTTCATATAAACTTCCTGCTAGTTTCGTTTTGGATGAAGTTGGAAACTTTCGAAAGATAGGTAATAATTATAAGAGGAATATATAACATTCTATTATGTAGATAATACAATAATTATGTAGAAAAAGGAAATTCAATAAATAAGACTACAAAGTTAATACTTGACCAGCAAGACTAGTAGACTAAAGAGATAAATAGACAGACTATATGATTTAGAAGAGAGTAGACTTTAAGAAGACCAGACTAGACAGACAAAACTTAGGAATCAAAACTAGACGGACAAGGCTAGAGGAACAATACTTTGTGGACACTACAAAAGAGATCTGAAAATACCACAGATATATAAGAGAGAACTAGATAGGCAAGACTAGACTTTTGAAACATGAGTAGACAGATAGGACAAGACTAGGGAGACCAGATCACTTTTAAAACATGAGTAGACAGATAGGACAAGACTAGGGAGACCAGATCAGAGAGTCAAGAGAGATAAGACAAGAAAGATTATAACAAATAGACAGATTACATATTTCTGTGGATAGTAGACTAGACTAGACAGACAAGACTAAGAATCAAAACTAGACAGAAAACTCTAGAGAGACTAAACTTTATAGAAAATACAAGAAAGACAAAATTGGAGAATTCCACAAGACAGGAAGATATGACTATACAGACAAGACAAGACAATACAGATAAGACAAGACAAATACATAGCATTGCATATACAGGCAATTGCATATACAGGCAAAACAAGACTAGACTACCATATAAGACAATACAAGTCTAGACACGCAAGTGAAAATAGATATGAAAGATTAGACTCTCAAAATAGGAGTAGACAGACAGGACAAGACTAGATAGACAAGAAAAGCCTAGACAGACAAGACAAGACAAGGTAGACCAGACCAGATAAAAAAGGGAGACAAGACAGGAAAGGTAAGTTAAATAAATTAGATATAAAAGAGTAGACTAGGACAACACTGCTAGAAAGACTAGACTAGGGAGACAATATTAGATAAATAGGACTATAGAGACAAGACTTGACAGCAACTTTAAATAGGCTAGACTAAACAGATAAAATCAGACAGACTGTACCAGACAGACAAGACCATACGAACAAAACTAGACGGATTAAACTAGATAGTATACCAGTCTTGTTTGACAAATCTAAATTGTCAGGTCTAGGTTTTTTTATACCAAGATTTATAGGTCTAGATAAGCAGATTTGGGTTGGTAGGTCTAGGTTGGCAGGTCTACTTTAGAAGGTCTAGGTTGACGGGTTTATATTGACAGGTCTAGATTGACAAGTCAATGTTAGCAGGTCTAGGTTAATAGATCAAGTTTGACAGGAGGAAGGTTTTGCTTAATTACGTTCATTATTTTAAAAGACTAAATATCAGTTTAAGCAAAATCTATATTTACTCTATGGATTAAATTGAAAGAATCAGTGTAATGTCTAGCTTGCGAGCTCTTGGTTTAATAGTCTTAATTAATTTTTTAATAGTAAGAGTAAATGTCAATTTATGGAAAGTCAATCTTAGCTTAAAAAGCTTCGTCAAGGGAATCAAACTAAATTATTTAGAATATATAAATATGAGAACAGATTTTGTTTTAAATAAATTAGCTTCGAATTTGTTATTGTATTTATATATTTGGTACAAAGTCACGACTTGAATTTTTTTGGTTAGTCTACTAATGTATTTTTTTTAATTTTATCGAGAACTTGTTATCAATAGTCTTACCTTATTTGGGCACTAATGAAAGTTTTTGATAATCCAAAATAGAGAGTCCAAATGAAATGTTTAATACAACGCACGAAACGCACGACTATATTGAGAGATACAGCGAGAGCACACGGCAGTACAATCTTATCTACGCCGGCTATAAACTATTACTGAACTAAGCGTACTAAAAACTTGAAATGAATAATCATGAATTGAAGGTTAAAAGAAACATCAATATATCACCTTTTGTCCTTTCCATTTTCCACACCGTATAAGTAACTAATTATAGAAATTCCGCGTTTTAATTAATTACATACGATTAAAAGAAAGGAGAGAAAACCACGCAATATAAAACGTACGCAAAATGTTTAAAAATGGGAATATCGTTCGGAGAATGAGTTGAATTGGAGATTGTTTTTAGTTTTGCGAAAAGAGCGGGGGAATTCTCCTACTCCTTTTTAGTTTCGCGATGCGTAAGAGTATGTAGGACTAAAAAACATCTACAGGTTTTGTAAGAAATTTCGATCGCAAAAAAATTGTGGGCGATCAATATTGTTTTGGTGGGCGTGGATGTAAAAATAAATCGTAATAAACTTATGAAATTCTGTTGGAGATTGCATAAAAACAAAAGACGTAATCAAATATCTATATTATATGAAACTATATACACAAGAAGTAAGAGATGAAAATAACTAGTCGCAATTAAAGAAAATATCAAGCAATTTTGGATAAAATTATATAGATTTGATTATAAATAATAACTATATGAACTACCTCCTTCCTCTACCCTAGTTTATATTTCTGAAGATATAAAAAGATATAGATTTTAGATAACTAAAATAAGATTTTGTGATTTTGTTTTGAATCAAGTATTTACAGAAACAAATCAAGAACTAAACTTGAATTAAAATGTAAATTTTATCAATATTATTTTTAAAAGTTATAAATTCTCCTATTAGTAAAGTCGCAAATAAATGGACCGTTTATTTTGAAAGTTCATTAAAAAAAAGAGATATTATGCAATTTATGCTTAATTTAGTGTAAAATTTTTATTTATAACTAATTAGTATTTAATATCTTAAAAAATGCCAAAGTTTTGTTCAATTTAAAATTGGCCAATATAGGAAATTGCGTGGCGTTTAACTAATATGTTAAACTTTAATTTTCTCTAAAAACAAAAAATGGACTTACACCACTTTCAAAATAAACGGGCCAAGTATGTACATAATTATGAAACATAATTTAAGACAATATGACAAAGCTAAAGATCACTTTGAAATAGAGTAAGGCTAAAGTCAATTTTGACTAGTTCTATTTATATTTAACAATCTGTCAAATATTGCCTAGCTAGCGTTTCTGCTCTAGCCTAACCTATCAAGCATAGATTATTCAATTTTATATAAATATTATTGTCTATATTGTCTATATCCAGTTATAGCTTCTTCTGTTCTTCCATTTTTAGTCATCTAGTCGTGTAGTACATCGGGTCTTGTCTAGCTATTGTTATCTCTCTGCGCCTGTGTGTCTAGAACTGTATGTTTAGTATTTTCTGCCGAGTCCTGAATATCTAGTTTTTTCTGTCTAGTCTCGCTTGTACTAGACGCCTATATACGTGGAAGTTACCTAGAGATAATGGTGAAGATGTTATCATAAGGATTCAAATGGATTATATCCTGGTAAACGCAAGGTATAGAATCAGCTTAACAAGAATAAAAACCTACCCAGGTGCCGACATCCAGTCCAATCATAACCCTCTAGTGGGAGAATACAAAACCTGGTATAAGAAAATACAACGAAAAATTCCTAAGAAACAGGATATCAGAAAACGGAATAATAAAGGACAGCATAAGTAAAGCCCTGAATGAAAACTGTAAAAAGATCGGAAACACGGAAGAGAAAATACAGTTACTTAACAGAGTGGTAGAGGAGATCAAGGACAAATTTCCGAAAAATGAAGCAAGACGAAACAAGACGTGGACGACAGGGTAAATAATACAGATGATGGAAGAGAGGAGAAAACACAAGAATGACATAACCACATACAGGGAGATATACCGTGAAATACAAAGAAAGATCAGAGAAGCCAGGCAGAAAGAAATGGAAGAAAAATGCCATAAAATAGAAGCACTGCAACGGAGATTTGATGACTTCAATGTTACATAGAAGAGTAAGAGAAATATCTCGCAAGTACAAAAAGAGAACAGTAGGACAACTCGTCAATGACAACAGAGAACTTATTGTGGACCAAGGAAGCATTAAAGACACTTGGAAGGAAAACATAGAGAATTTGTTCTTCGATGAGAGAGGAGATCCAACTTCCTAATCAACAGAAACTGGACTACCAAAACTAACAAGCGAGGTAGAAGCAGCCATAAGATCGTTGAGAGAAGGCAAAGCTCCAGGACCGGACGGAATACAGACAGAGTTCCTTAAGCTTTTGGATGAAGAATCAATAAAAATTATCTGCAAAATATTTAACAATAACACCGGCAACAACCCGAAAGAATGCCTCATTTCTGAATTTATATTGCTGCCCAAGAAACAAGGGGCTAAGAAATGCGGAGAATACGGAAACATAAGCTTAATGAGCCATTTACTCAAGCTTTTCCTTAAGGTTATCCAACGCAGAATATACAAGATATGCGAAGAGAGAGAGAGAGAGAGAGAGAGGGAGAGAGAGAGAGAGTAGCAGACGCACAATTTGGCTTCATGAAAGGAGTGGGAACAAGAGAAGCACTGTTCAGTATACAAGTATTATTTCAACGGTGTAGAGACATGCATTGCGACATTTATACCTGCTTTGTGAACTACCAAAAGGCGTTTGACAAAGTCTAACACCAGAAGAGGTACAAGAGGATACAAGTGCTGAAATGCACCGAAATGGATGATAAAGACTGCAGAATTATACAAAACCTCTAATGGAACCACAGAGCCACCATAAAAATAAATGCCAGAGATGTAACAACGCTGGAGATGCAAAAACGATGAGAATGGAATTCTTGTAAACGGTGAACGACTGAATAATATCCGATATGCAGATGATACCGTCATATTTGCAGATAGTATGGAAGGTTTTTTAACCTTCCTTTAGGAACAGCTAATGAACAAAATGAATGCAGTAAGTGCATGATATGGGCTAAAAATAAACATCAACAAAAGAAAATTTATGATCATAAGTAAAGAGAAGAAAGAAAACAACCAACTATTTATTAAAAATATACCAATAGAACGGGTATCCAAACTTGTCTACCTGGGAATCTTAGCAAACTAACAGTGGAACTCACACTCACCACCCACAAGAAATCAGATGTAGAATAGAAAAAGCAAGAGATGCCTTCATTAAAATGTCTAAGCCCTTCAAAAGCCACAACCTCAAATTAGATATCAAAGTAAAAATATATTGTACTACGGCATATATATATATATATATATATATATATATATATATATATATATATATATATATATATATATTTATATATATATATATATATATATATATATATATATATATATATATATATATATATATATATATATATATATATATATATATATATGGCATGGAATCATGGACATTGACCGAAGCAACACAAAAGAAACTCGAAGCCTTCGAGATGTGGCTATACGGAAGGATCTTTAGAAATTCATGGGTGGAGAGAGTGAACAACGAAATAATACTGGAAAGAATGGGGAAGGAAAAAAGGTGATGAACACGATTAAGAGTAGGAAACTGGAATATCTCGAGCATATTATTAGAAATGACACCAAATACAAACTCTTAACATCCTTCCTCCAACGAAAAGTATTTGAAAAGAGAGGGCCCGGAAGAAGAAAGATATCATGGTTCAAGAAGCTAAGGACATGGTATTAAAAAAAAACCACAAAACTGTTTAAAGCGGCAATCAACAAGGTCATCATAGCCAGGATGGTCGCCAATATTCGAAACGAATAGGCACAAGGAGAAGAAGAAGTCTCGCTTGTCTAATATTTCCGGTCTATACGTTATGTCTATTTTTATTGACCTACTATACTTCTATAACCTTTTCTGTTAAGCCTTATATTTCAGTCTTATCGATCTAGTCGTACCTGTCTAATCTTTTTATATAGTCTTATCCAATCTTGTCTATCTACACATGTGTGTGTAGTCCTACATACTTCTGTTTATCTAGTCGTATCTCTTTTGTATTATGTATATCTATTTAGTTTTGTCTGCCTGCAGTTATGTGTCTGTCTAGTCTTGTATATCTGGTCTTTACTGCCTAATCATTTTTGTCTAGTCTTGTCGCACTCCTCTCTGAAGGTCTAATTTAGTCTGTCAAGTCCTGTCTGTCTTGTCTTATTTGAATTGTTTTGTCTATCTAGTATTTTATATCCACTATTTTTTATCTAGTCTATCTACTCCTGTTTGTAGTATATGTTTTGTCTAGTCCTTTTAGTCTAGTAATAACTGTACATGGCTATTATTCTTTGTCTAGTTTTCCCAAAATGTGGAAAAGGACACCAATCAGGCTCTGCAAGATGCCCAGGTGTTAAAAAAGCGTTGCTGGAGGCAGAGCGAGAGAGGAAACTACGGACCCGAAATGGCTAAGCTCATTCAAGTAGCAGCAACCTAATGAGATGCCGTGCAGCCCACGATCTTCTCTTAGCCACGGCTAAGGCACACAACATAAAACATACTTATAGTGAGCCCAACAAAAAACTCAGTACAAGGATTGTATTACAGACGGTAACAAAGACGTAACAATCAGAGTCATGAATCAAAATACTATGGTAGAAAAAACCGGTAGTGGACCGGGCGTTTTGTAAGTACAGACACAACCCTACACTATATATGGCTGCTTTTTTTCACCCAACGAACCAATAGAAAGACTGACTGAAGCACTCGGAGTGCTAAGCTGCAATATAAGAGGCCACAAGAGAAAAAGTATCATCATCGGAGGAGACTTCAACGCCAAGTCACCCTACTGGGGATGCCTTCGAATTGACAAGAGAGGCGACATGGTGATGGATTAGGCAGCGGAACTGGACCTGGCCTTACTAAACCAAGGGAAACAATGCATGTTCCATCATTGAACTCACCTTCTCTACACAAAATCTTGCATATAAGATTGGATACTGGAGAGTGCTCGATATGAAAACGCTGAGTGACCATCGGTACATATCATATAACATAGAAGACAAATACACAAACAACAAAGATCCACATAATTTTCACATGGCGAAGAAACTTTAGACAGCCAATCAGAAAAATGTAAAAATTTACTAACAACATAACGCAATAATTAATTAATCCAAAAATCAACTCCATAGGGTCACTAATCGAAGCCCTCAGCAAAACATACGAAGATTATACTCCCAAAAGGTGCAATCCCAGGAGGAAACGGGTGTACTGGTGGAATGACACTATTGCAAAGGTAAGAACCACTTGTGTCGCCGCAAGCAGAAAGAAAATACCATCGACTAGGCAAAAAAAAAACAGATAAAGCTCAAGATCTGAAGCACGAGTACACAATCGCAAAAAGGCAGCTCTGGACGAAAATCAACCTGTCAAAGGGAATTCTTCTGTGGAAAGGGAAAGGGAATAAATCACACTGGGAATACGTGTGTTAAAGTATAGACGAGGATACATGAGGACAAACTTAACAATCAAACAAGCCTCAGAAAGCCTCAGAATCCGCAATGCCAATCCACAACTACTGATGGACAGATGGGATCCCCCCCCGGAAGTCATTAAAAATGAAGTAATAAAAAACGGAAGTCATAAAAACTAATGACGCAACACTTTCTAACTTTGGTACTTGAAGCGCAGTGTAAAGTATCTAGGCATAATGATTGATAAAAGTCTATCCTTTACTGAACATATTCAAAAGGCATCAGAGAGAGGAATGAGAATGACAGCAACGCTCGAGAAGCTCATGCCCAACGTAGGAGGACCTAGAAGCAGCAAGCGCAGGCTAGCTGAACCTAACCTAAGCACTGTGGCACATTCCGTCATGCTATACCGTGCTGCCATCTAGAAGCTCTTAATAATGTAAAAATATCGAAACTAGCTACGGTCCAAATGAAAATGGCCCTACGTATATGCAGCGCCTTTCGAACGGTATCTCGAAAATCCGTCCTCGTAATCGCAGGAATCCCCCAAATACAAAACTGCCAGAAAAGAGGCCAGCAACAAACTCAGACGTGAATGGCAAGAGGCGTGGTCAAGTTCAGTAAAGGGCCAGTAGACAAAAATCCTCATCCCGGTCATAGGAACGTGGAACAGTCGTAGGCATGGAGAATTATCATACCACCTAACCCAGGTACTCGCGGGTGACAGAGGAGGGCATATTACCCAGACTGCGTCTACTGCGGTGAGGTGGATAGAGTGATTAACACTTTATACGAGTGTCCAAGATGGGATAAGGAACGGCTTGAACTAAAAGGCATAAAACTCGACCCAAAAATATGATGGATCTACACTTGCAGTCCAAGAAAGACTGGGACACCATAACAGGAATAATAAAAAAATCATATCCCAAAAAGAAAATGATGAGAAGCAAGTGAAATGTATCGAACCCTAATCGTTCCTAGAGCGGAAGGGGGTAGTAGATCACTTGTAAGGTTAACCGTAAGGTGCCATCTACATCCCTTAAAAAAAGCCTTCTGTGTTTACTGCTGCCAATACACACTTGAGTATTTTTTCCTCTCATAAATGAGTTTCGGTGTGTTTAGTTTACTGTAGCTTACTCTGCTTACAATTAGTCTTGTTTATTTCGTCTTATCTATAGAGCCTCATTTATTTAGTCTGTCGAGGTTTGTCTAGACTGACTAGTAGTCTAATTGTAAGTCTAATTTAGTATATATTAACATCTGCGTCTTTCAAGGTCTAGTTTAATCAGTCTTGTACTGTATATCTACTCTTATTTGTCTACTTTTGTTTGTATAGTCTTGTATATCCAGAGTTTTTTTTATCTAGTTATGTTTATCTGCTCCTGTCTGTTGTATATTTGTCAGTCTAGTTCTATCGGTCTAGTGTAATCACTGTCTATGTCTATTTTTCAAATTAATATAAATTTGTTATTGGTGATGTAAGTTATTTTAATTATATTTATTTGAAGTCTAAATTAAAAAGAATTTGAAAAAAATTACAAACCTTTTCACAAAACAATGGGAATTATTTTCCTGTGAAAATTTGTGGGATTTGCATTGGGATTGAAACTCACCTGGAACAAATAAAAAGATAATTATTATTATATTAATAAATTGGTTATTAATCAATGGAAATGTTGGTTTAGTAGTCGTGGTTTACAGATTATTGCAATTAATGTTGTTATGTTAGATTAGTTTAATGACCCGGCTTCATACATTCAGACTCATTTCAAAATCGAATTGTAGAAATAGATATATCATATTTTGTTTAATAGCATTGGCGAAAATGATTTTGTTTTTAAATTTTGTGTAAATGTAATTTTTACGATATCGTCAAAAATGAACCATTAGATATAGTGCTTGTAATTTCAACAATATATGGAATTCATTTAGTGTTAATAATGTGGTGCGAAATAACTGATAGGCTCATTTTTTTTAAATTTTGACTTAGACCACTTTCATAATTATGGACACATTTCATAATTATGCAAAGATTTATTTGCGACTTTACTAATTGTAGAATTTACGATTTGTATATTGTTATATATTATATTATATGTCGTGTCAACCAAAAAAATATTTTGTCTATGTATAGTTCAGCAACCAATAATTTAGGTATCATATGAAAGATCATTAATTTTAAGTAAGAGGATCGAATTACACAGTTCAAAGCTCTTTTGCAAAAACTAACCGTGAAATATTGCTTAAAAAAGAATAGTAAATTAATTCATAAAGATTCGAGATATTTTAAACTATGACCCACTCAAATTATATTTTACTGATTAACTGTACTTAATTTTTTATAGTTATTGAAATCATCTATTATTAAAAAAATCTATCGGAAAAGATTTATCTACTAAATATAATCCAGAAAATCAATGACTAATACTATTTTGGCAATTAATTCCACCCACCGTATTATACCTATCATATCCCACGTCGCAAAGCACCAGTTTTATTAACATTTTTTCGTGGCCCGGGGATATTTTTGCAGTACAGTCAGTCCAAATTATATAATGTCTCATAAAATTGCAAAACGACTTTCTATAATCCAGCGATTCGTAATTCATTGCACTTTTTTCCGTTGCAATTCAATAAAGAAAAAAGTATTTTTAATGAATTTATTAAACTCTTGATGAATTACGTATGTACGCCCATCCCAAATAGTTGATCGTCTTGTGCAACGACATGTGGATGTAAAAATCGAGAGAAAGTCTTTATTGAAGTCAAAAGCCGATTTCTGAACAAATTAAGACACAACAATAAAAATAATGGGTAGAATTACATCAAAAATAAATTATGTAATTTTGGCCAACTTGAGATAATTTTACAAAATAAGCATTTTACTTAGGAATTCATTTAGTTTATTACTATTATTCATTGTCGGTTTTTGAGAAAGTATTATTTGTGCTCAGGGCCATTTTTGCGTCCTGATCTAATAAAGTTTGTTGCCTTTAAGTCAGAAAATAGAGGGCAGCAGTAGAGCGCGATAGTTTTTCACGATAAATATTGCGAGGTCAAATCCCACAGGAACAAGGCATCACTATATGTTGACAATATTAGAGCTGACATTGGACGTTGAAATATGTATTTACTTCGCTGAATGATCCATATGGCAGCCAAACATTGTGGGATTTGACGTCGCACTATCTTCGTGAAAAACTATCGCGACCAAGTTGATCAATTCACTTCAGAAATGTTCTTTTCATAGCTCTATTTAGACATATTAACTTTATAGAAACAAATAGTAATGGATCAGACAGCCATTGAGGCAATGATCCAAAATGGTTTAAGATTATGTGGGTTGAAAAAGTCAACGACAAACCAATTAAACAACTTACATTCGCTGCCACAAGCAACAAACAAAACGTTAATAATCAGAAATTAAATGAAAAAATCATGTAATTGATTTTTATTTATGAAGCTTGTTCGGGCGGTGGAATCCAGTTTAAATTACTATTAAATGCCGCTATAAAACGATTTTACTTTTTAACTTTCCACCGTAATTCGTTTAAATGCCAGAATTTGGGATCGGACGTTCGCGCATTCCGCGCCGTTTCGAATCAACGTTTTGTTTTTATTTTCGAAAGTACCGTTGACTTCTTCAATGGGGGCCACAATTAATTCAAAAAAGAAAAAAATACAAACGAAACACAACTTGCCCTTAATTGATACACCGTAAATTATTTTAACAAGATCAACATCAGTTAAAACGTTAAATAACTTACGAAATTCTACGTGCATCTTTTCTTAACACCATTGATAAAACTAACATTTATACACTAAATTATTATAATCAATATAAGATAATTGAACTAAACAAAAATATATACATATTTCAAGACACAGCAAACAAGTGAAAACAAGATAGATAAGATTCATAAGAGAAAAGCTAATCCTGGCCTGCTCGTGTTGTCTAGTCTTGTCTATCTAGTCTTGTGTGTATAGTCTTGTCTGTCTACTCTTCTCTTGCCTGTATAGTCTTGTCTGTCTAGTCTTGTCTGTCTAGTCTTGTCTATCTAGTCTTGTCTGTCTAGTCTTGTCTGTCTAGTCTTGTCTGTCTAGTCTTGTCTGTCTAATCTTGTCTGTCTAGTCTTGTCTGTCTAGTCTTGTCTGTCTAGTCTTGTCTGTCTAGACTTGTCTGTCTAGTCTTGTCTGTCTAGTCTCGTCTGTCTAGTCTTGTCTGTCTAGTCTTGTCTGTCTAGTCTTATCTGTCTAGTCTTGTCTGTCTAGTCTTGTCTGTCTAGTCTTGTCTGTCTAGTCTTGTCTGTCTAGTCTTGTCTGTTTAGTCTTGTCTGTCTAGTCATGTCTGTCTAGTCTTGTCTGTCTAGTCTTGTGTGTATAGTCTTGTCTGTCTAGTCTTGCCTGTCTAGTCTTATCTGTCTAGTCTTGTTTGTCTAGTCTTGTCCGTCTAGTTTTGTCTGTCTACTCTTGTGTGTCTAGTCTTCTCTGTCTAGTCATGTCTATTTAGTCTGGTCTGTCTAGTATTGCCTGTCTAGTCTTGTCTGTCTAGTCTTGCCTGTCTAGTCGTATCTGTCCAGTCTTATCTGTCTAGTCTTGCTTTTGATAGTATTGTCTGTCTAGTCTTGTCTGTATAATCTTGTCTTGTCTGTCTAGTCTTGTGTGCCTAGTTTTGTCTGTCTGGTCTTGTTCGTCTACTCTTGTGTCTCTGTCCTCCGCGGTAGTGTAGTTGACAACACACCCGCCTTTCAATGCGGGAGTCCCGGGTTCGAATCCTGGGCGGGGTAGGCGACCGCTAGGGCGGTTTTCACTAACCTTCCGGGTTGCCCACCCTTCACAAATGCAAAATATGTGATACCGGGGAGGCGCAAACTAAAAGCCAAAGTGGATTAGGGGTTTCAGTGAGAACTTCCCCCGAACCACTTAAAAAAAAAGTCTTGTTCGTCTAGTCTTCCTTGACTAGTCTTGCCTGTCTATTCTTTTATTTTGTTTTAAAGATTGGCCAACAGTTAGAGAAAACCAATTACAGGGCAACCTAAAAACCTTAAATTAACTTAAGCTTGAAGGTTCCAAATTAAAATATAAAAATATAAAAAGGATCCTCATATAAATAGAATCAATAAATTAGAAAGTTAATCAGAAAGGCTTCTAAGGGCTTTTAATTTGAAACATCTAAGCTTCACAAAGATGTCACACTCAGAGCTGGTAGAGGTTTAGATCGAGCACATGTTGAATAGGGGTGGCACCAAGGGACCACAAGATGGTGGGTTATAAAAGGAGCCAGTTTTTCTACTAGCAGCTCTAGGAACATGGAAATTCAAGAGACAGACATTTCGGAAGAGTCAATGACGCCATGAGACAATGAGTCAATCAACCATTGGTACTCCAACTCGTTCAGCAATGATGAGTGGTTGATGTGAAGATGAGGAGGACCTCCAAAATTCTTCAAATTCAACCAGAGGTATTTTAAGAATTTCCTTTGTACAACCTCCGAGCCCACAGCCATTAGACTGCTTAATTGACATGATGACTTTAAGGTCGTCTGCAAAAAATAAATGTGTCACGGAGGTCGGACGCACCCAGGCCGTTATATATAACGTTATTATATAACAAAGGCCCAAGGTTAGATCACCGAGGAACCCCGGAGGTCGCAACAAATTCAGCTTATGCCTAACCGAAGTGAGAAACGTACTGCATTCTATCTGACTTATAGGTGCTTACAGACGAAGGAATATAGATAGACTCCTTTGAAGTGGTTCGCAAAGCCGTTAACAATGGATTGAGGAGTGTCAAAAGAGACTTGGTCACAGAACAGTTGACCAGGTATGCGGCTTTGGCGCTTCTCTGATTGAATAAAAGACCAGAAACACTTTGGACCAGCAGACATGTTATTGGCTGCCGCCTTGATAAAGTTCGAATAGGCAGAGTTTATCTGTAAGTTCACTTTGAATCTGATGGATTCAAATCTGAATAATCGAAGGCCGATTTAGACCTCTTATAGGTGAGATGAATAGAACGTTTCTTACTGTCCTGCAATAATCGATGGGGAAACACGAGGGATAAGTAGAGCGAGAAGAGGAACGATGCGGCACAAACTTAGCAAAGGTAGAATACAGAACAGCGTAAAATGAGATTAAGAGATCACTAGATGACTGGGTGGGATCGTCTAGAAAAGTAAAGTTCGAAGAATTAAGAGCCCGATATAGAGCTGGAAGATCGGCAAGACGGAAGTTGAAGGATTAGGAAGTAGGGAGCGTCTGATAATTGTTCATAAATATAGAAGGGTCCCCACTGGCATGGATTGTAAACTATTGCGAGAGTGCAGGCTGATAGTCATCTTCGGGGACAAGAGGACAAATGTTTTTAGATATGCTGGCGTTTAAGTCGTCACATCGTTGCTGTTGCTGGTGCCACTAGATCAAGCAAATTGTTGGTCGCGTCTTGTCTGTCTAGTCTTGTCTGCTGGATTTAGAGAAGTTCGCTCTACAATAGATGCGGTAAAGTACGTCACAAATATAGCGGCAAAGGAGGTAAATCAATGTTCAAACAACTGAGATCAGCATTGGTGTTCCACAGGGCTTAGTAATGGGAGCGACTCTGTGGAAGGTACTCTACGTCGGGGTCCTCAAGCAGAAGTTATCTGAAGGAGTTAACATCATGGGTTTTGAGGACGATCTGTCTTGATAACGGGATACAGAAAGTTAGCTCATATGTCCTTTAAAGTGACGGGTGTGGACATTACACCAAAAGACTCCTTAAAATACCTTGGCATCATAATTGACAAAAATCTGTCCAGTGCGGAGCTCATTAAAAAAAGCGGCAGAAACTGGTATGAAAAGAACTGCGGCACTAGAAAAACTAATGCCTAATGTGGGGGGACCTACAAGCAGTAAACGCGGGCTTCTGAGCACTATGACTCACACTGCCATGCTTTATGGACCTCCCATATGGGTAAAGAAAGGCCCTTATTAGGATAAAAATCATTTTATCACAAACAATAAAAATTAGCAGTATACCAGAGGAAAATGGCCCTACGAGTGGGCAATGCTTACCGAACAGTATCGTACTCTCCGAACTCTATCGCGATGCAGCTTTGGTAATTGCAGGTATCCCACCCATCGAACTACGGGCAAAATAGGAACGATCGATATGAGGCAGGTAAAAATAAAACTTCAAAAAACAGGCCAAACTCACTCAGGAGTGGCAGGAAAAATGGAATAACTCTTATCTGTCTAGCCTTGACTGTCTAGCCTTGTCTGTCTAGTCCTGTCTGTTTAGTATTGTCTGTCTAGCTTCATCTCTCTAGTCTTGTCTGTCTAGTTTTGTCTGTCTAGTCTTGTCTGTCTACTTTCGTCTGTCTAGTCTTGTCTGTCTAGTCTTGTCTGTCTAGTCTTGTCTGTCTAGTCTTGTCTGTCTAGTCTTGTCTGTCTAGTCTTGTCTGTCTAGTCTTGTCTGTCTAGTCTTGTCTGTCTAGTCTTGTCTGTCTAGTCTTGTCTGTCTAGTCTTGTCTGTCTAGTCTTGTCTGTCTAGTCTTGTCTGTCTAGTCTTGTCTGTCTAGTCTTGTCTGTCTAGTCTTGTCTGTCTAGTCTTGTCTGTCTAGTCTTGTCTGTCTAGTCTTGTCTGTCTAGTCTTGTCTGTCTAGTCTTGTCTGTCTAGTCTTGTCTGTCTAGTCTTGTCTGTCTAGTCTTGTCTGTCTAGTCTTGTCTGTCTAGTCTTGTCTGTCTAGTCTTGTCTGTCTAGTCTTGTCTGTCTAGTCTTGTCTGTCTAGTCTTATCTGTCTAGTCTCGTCTGTCTAGTCTTGTCTGTCTAGTCTTGTCTGTCTAGTCTTGTCTGTCTAGTCTTGTCTGTCTCACCAAATCCCCTATTCCACCTTGGCTTTTAGTATGCGCCACCCCGGTATCGCATATATTGCATTCATTCAGGGTGGGCAGCCCGGACGGTTAATGAAAATCGCCCTAGTTGTCGCCTCCCCGACCAAGACTTGTCTGTCTAGTCTTGTCTGTCTAATCTTGTCTGTCTAGTCTTGTCTGTCTAGTCTTGTCTGTCTAGTCTTGCCTGTCTGGTCTTGTCTGTCTAGTCTTGTCTAGTCTTGTCTGTCTAGTCTTGTCTGTCTAGTCTTGTCTGTCTAGTCTTGTCTGTCTAGTCTTGTCTGTCTAGTCTTGTCTGTCTAGTCTTGTCTGTCTAGTCTTTCTGTCTAGTCTTGTCTTGTCTGTCTAGTCTTGTCTGTCTAGTCTTGTCTGTCTAGTCTTGTCTGTCTAGTCTTGTCTGTCTAGTCTTGTCTGTCTAGTCTTGTCTGTCTATCTTGTCTAGTCTTGTCTGTCTAGTCTTGTCTGTCTAGTCTTGTCTGTCTAGTCTTGTCTGTCTAGTCTTGTCTGTCTAGTCTTGTCTGTCTAGTCTTGTCTGTCTAGTCTTGTCTGTCTAGTCTTGTCTGTCTAGTCTTGTCTGTCTAGTCTTGTCTGTCTAGTCTTGTCTGTCTAGTCTTGTCTGTCTAGTCTTGTCTGTCTAGTCTTGTCTGTCTAGTCTTGTCTGTCTAGTCTTGTCTGTCTAGTCTTGTCTGTCTAGTCTTGTCTGTCTAGTCTTGTCTGTCTAGTCTTGTCTGTCTAGTCTTGTCTGTCTAGTCTTGTCTGTCTAGTCTTGTCTGTCTAGTCTTGTCTGTCTAGTCTTGTCTGTCTAGTCTTGTCTGTCTAGTCTTGTCTGTCTAGTCTTGTCTGTCTAGTCTTGTCTGTCTAGTCTTGTCTGTCTAGTCTTGTCTGTCTAGTCTTGTCTGTCTAGTCTTGTCTGTCTAGTCTTGTCTGTCTAGTCTTGTCTGTCTAGTCTTGTCTGTCTAGTCTTGTCTGTCTAGTCTTGTCTGTCTAGTCTTGTCTGTCTAGTCTTGTCTGTCTAGTCTTGTCTGTCTAGTCTTGTCTGTCTAGTCTTGTCTGTCTAGTCTTGTCTGTCTAGTCTTGTCTGTCTAGTCTTGTCTGTCTAGTCTTGTCTGTCTAGTCTTGTCTGTCTAGTCTTGTCTGTCTAGTCTTGTCTGTCTAGTCTTGTCTGTCTAGTCTTGTCTGTCTAGTCTTGTCTGTCTAGTCTTGTCTGTCTAGTCTTGTCTGTCTAGTCTTGTCTGTCTAGTCTTGTCTGTCTAGTCTTGTCTGTCTAGTCTTGTCTGTCTAGTCTTGTCTGTCTAGTCTTGTCTGTCTAGTCTTGTCTGTCTAGTCTTGTCTGTCTAGTCTTGTCTGTCTAGTCTTGTCTGTCTAGTCTTGTCTGTCTAGTCTTGTCTGTCTAGTCTTGTCTGTCTAGTCTTGTCTGTCTAGTCTTGTCTGTCTAGTCTTGTCTGTCTAGTCTTGTCTGTCTAGTCTTGTCTGTCTAGTCTTGTCTGTCTAGTCTTGTCTGTCTAGTCTTGTCTGTCTAGTCTTGTCTGTCTAGTCTTGTCTGTCTAGTCTTGTCTGTCTAGTCTTGTCTGTCTAGTCTTGTCTGTCTAGTCTTGTCTGTCTAGTCTTGTCTGTCTAGTCTTGTCTGTCTAGTCTTGTCTGTCTAGTCTTGTCTGTCTAGTCTTGTCTGTCTAGTCTTGTCTGTCTAGTCTTGTCTGTCTAGTCTTGTCTGTCTAGTCTTGTCTGTCTAGTCTTGTCTGTCTAGTCTTGTCTGTCTAGTCTTGTCTGTCTAGTCTTGTCTGTCTAGTCTTGTCTGTCTAGTCTTGTCTGTCTAGTCTTGTCTGTCTAGTCTTGTCTGTCTAGTCTTGTCTGTCTAGTCTTGTCTGTCTAGTCTTGTCTGTCTAGTCTTGTCTGTCTAGTCTTGTCTGTCTAGTCTTGTCTGTCTAGTCTTGTCTGTCTAGTCTTGTCTGTCTAGTCTTGTCTGTCTAGTCTTGTCTGTCTAGTCTTGTGCTGTCTAGTCTTGTCTGTCTAGTCTTGTCTGTCTAGTCTTGTCTGTCTAGTCTTGTCTGTCTAGTCTTGTCTGTCTAGTCTTGTCTGTCTAGTCTTGTCTGTCTAGTCTTGTCTGTCTAGTCTTGTCTGTCTAGTCTTGTCTGTCTAGTCTTGTCTGTCTAGTCTTGTCTGTCTAGTCTTGTCTGTCTAGTCTTGTCTGTCTAGTCTTGTCTGTCTAGTCTTGTCTGTCTAGTCTTGTCTGTCTAGTCTTGTCTGTCTAGTCTTGTCTGTCTAGTCTTGTCTGTCTAGTCTTGTCTGTCTAGTCTTGTCTGTCTAGTCTTGTCTGTCTAGTCTTGTCTGTCTAGTCTTGTCTGTCTAGTCTTGTCTGTCTAGTCTTGTCTGTCTAGTCTTGTCTGTCTAGTCTTGTCTGTCTAGTCTTGTCTGTCTAGTCTTGTCTGTCTAGTCTTGTCTGTCTAGTCTTGTCTGTCTAGTCTTGTCTGTCTAGTCTTGTCTGTCTAGTCTTGTCTGTCTAGTCTTGTCTGTCTAGTCTTGTCTGTCTAGTCTTGTCTGTCTAGTCTTGTCTGTCTAGTCTTGTCTGTCTAGTCTTGTCTGTCTAGTCTTGTCTGTCTAGTCTTGTCTGTCTAGTCTTGTCTGTCTAGTCTTGTCTGTCTAGTCTTGTCTGTCTAGTCTTGTCTGTCTAGTCTTGTCTGTCTAGTCTTGTCTGTCTAGTCTTGTCTGTCTAGTCTTGTCTGTCTAGTCTTGTCTGTCTAGTCTTGTCTGTCTAGTCTTGTCTGTCTAGTCTTGTCTGTCTAGTCTTGTCTGTCTAGTCTTGTCTGTCTAGTCTTGTCTGTCTAGTCTTGTCTGTCTAGTCTTGTCTGTCTAGTCTTGTCTGTCTAGTCTTGTCTGTCTAGTCTTGTCTGTCTAGTCTTGTCTGTCTAGTCTTGTCTGTCTAGTCTTGTCTGTCTAGTCTTGTCTGTCTAGTCTTGTCTGTCTAGTCTTGTCTGTCTAGTCTTGTCTGTCTAGTCTTGTCTGTCTAGTCTTGTCTGTCTAGTCTTGTCTGTCTAGTCTTGTCTGTCTAGTCTTGTCTGTCTAGTCTTGTCTGTCTAGTCTTG